>JAQSUU010000652.1:13172500-18432972 GCA_038087645.1 Saccharum hybrid cultivar R570 | reverse complement strand
CAGCCTTTTGCGAACGATTATTCCTTCGATATATTTCTTTTTTTTTATTATGTCAAATGCAAGTATATCTGAACCGGCTAATTAAGGTATACTCCCTCTGTCCTAAAATAAATAACTTCCTGTAAATCTTTAGGCAGATATTAAAGACATTGATTAGCATCCGCATTAAGAGTTAACATAATGTTTTTTTGCGAGGAAGAGACAATATAATGTTAATTGTTTTAGGACCAATTTTAAACCTCAAAAAGCTATTTATTTTGAGACGAAGGAAGTACGACACAAGGATAACTTATATAATTTTAGTCGCTATAGTGTACTCCTTGCGTCCTAAAAAGAAAGCAATTATGAGTTCTGGAGAAAAGTTATTAACATTCAGTCACTCTAGTGTACTCCCTGTGTCATAAATGTTTGTGGTTTGATAAATTTTGCACATAAACACCGTTCAATCGTGGAATTAGCCGATGCACACCACTAATATGGTAGTTTGCCAAGTACCATTCTCCTATTATGAAATTGTGATTCTTTGATGCTGGATGTATGCATTAAAATATTCATTTCAACTGTCGGGCTGAGAGAAAGGACAATGAGTAGATGATTTTGCCCCTTGCAAAGAATCACAATTTCATAAAGGCACTAGACAAAATTCACCTTATATATTTTTTATATTTGTTTGGTCAAACTTAAATTTGTTTGATTTCTCGAGCGGTGAGAATTATGTTTTTTTAATAGAGTCGGCGAGTCTAGCACTACCCCAATCGTCTCGGCTGGCGTCAGAACCGTCACGAGCTGTCCGCGCTCCCTCCGAAAACACGTTCGCGCTCCTGGAAAATGAGTCTCGCGCGCTCCAACTATGGGCATGACCCACACGTAAGAGAGAAGAGCCAAAATAATGGCGCAGCTGGGAGGCGCACGCAGACGCACGATGAAAATATCTCCTCATCCTTATCCATTCACCTCCCAGAGTTTTCCCCATTGCCCTTCCCCTTCTCTCTTTGACGGCGGCGGAGCACATCGAAGTCGCAGGGAAGGACACCGCCGCCGCCGTCGCCGGTATCCAGTTAGGCGAGCGCCCCTCCCTCTTCATCCCTCTCCTTCCTACTCAAGACCATGGCATCACGGAACCACTCGGCATCGCATCCGGCATCGCGCCGGCACGACAGCGAGTGCTCCCGCTCCTCACTCCTCCGCGCCCTCATGCCACAACCCCCGCCGGCGCCACTGCCTTCGCCGCCGCCAGTCCGGCCGTCGTCCTCCCAGGTTCGTCCTCTTGCTTCCCCTTCTCCCCGCCGTCCACTTACTCGCTCGCCTATCTCCTATGTGCGTAACGTGCGGCATGTGTCGCAGGGGCTTAGGTGCCGTGGCGCTGCGGGACGGCCACAAGGTTGCCAACTGTTGCATCCCCGAGATCCGTAGCGTGGCGGCGCCGGATGAGGTACCGGCCATGGAGTAGATTAGTTCTTTGAATTGAGAGTATTTTCAGAAGTTGCAAACAGACCAAAATCTGACTGTTCTATGTTTCATCTAGATTTGTTGTCCTTACACAGATGGAACTGGATATTCAAGGACAGTCCAGACTACAGAGATTTAATTGATAAAGCATACACAAAGCTAGTGAGTTTGAATCCCTTCCAATCTTGCACACATTCTTGGTATTACATATTATGCAGCTTTATTTAATAAATTTATGCCCAGTGAAATGTGTATGCTTTATCTAATCCTAAGGGGTTGCAATGATGCAAGATTTGTATTTTACTTAATAGTTGTATTTGTAAAGATTATTTTTTTAACTTCAGTACTTTTATTTTCACCATGTGGCTAAACCGCTTTCAGTATTGAGAAATAATTTGAGCACGCACACTAAGATTGGTGCCATTTATAGTGTTTGCACAAGTATCAGATTGCCTATACTAACATTGGTGCCATTTGCAATGAAACACTAAATAGATTACAAATACTAGATTCGTTCTGTTGTCCTACGTGCATTTTTTCTGCTGCAAGGACTTGTGTCACTCATGGACTTTCCAATAATTTCTCTTATTTGCATAGATAAGGTCCTTTCTCAATTATTTTTTTGATCTTATTTGGTATACTCTCTCACTAATGCTGGCAATTCTACCATGCTAATTACCCATTGCCTGACAAAATGAAGGCCAGCACCCCACCTGCTTGAGAGGAACTGAAATTAAATGTTAATATTAACATCTTTTAAAATATTTTTATTGTGAATTATGCTGGTTAAATAGGTTTTAGTCTAGATCAGGTCATTTTAGGTGATTTACTTACTCTTCTATAGATTGCCAAAAGATTAAATTTTGACAATAAATACTGAACTTTATTGCAATAGTTTTGTTTCAGTGAATGGAATTGAGATGTGAATACTGAAATAGATATGTAACTTTTTGTATAGCATGGCACAGTAATATATGACCCAATGAAGTAAGTTCTTGTAATACATTCACATGGCCTATTAATGTATAAGACTGTTGAGTGTAAGTGTGTAACAGCTATTGCTTGTGTGGATTCCTAATTAAATGAGCTGCTAACTACAGATTTCACACTACCGCAGATCAGATTTCATATGTGATTGTTTTAATACATTTTAATTAGCTAGCATAGCTACTTTAATGTTTCCTTTCACCATATGGATATAAGGGAATCCTTTTCTTGCAGGTGAAATGTGTATGCTTCTGCAGGACAAGGCACTTTTCAGCTAGATTAGGTAAAAAATATTCATCAACTATCCTATGCCTACTTTAACTTTCGTCACTTAATTGAAGCATGCATATACCTACATTTCATTTATTTTCACATGTTTCAGGTCATCGACCATATATTGACTGTTTTAGTGCTTTACATAAGCAAATTGTGATACTTGTACAGAAGGTGGGAAAGGGGAAGCATTATGTTTACTTATATTTGCTTGAGCTCCAACTGTTAACCTCTGATTTGTCCAGGTGCTGCTGCCATCTCCCTCCAGCCCTCACTTAAATGAAGAAATTTTGAATAGCCGGTAAGTTTTTCCTCAGTGATATCTTGCCTTACATCATTGATAACTGTGATTACGTTCTTGTCATGAAAAAATTGAGAGTTTAGCTGTTGCAAAATTATTTGCACAATGTTACACAATTGGGATTGGAGAAAATATTCTGTGGACTGCTTGTGTGTGATAAACTGCTACTCACTACTAGCTGTTTATGTGCCAACAGTGATTGCCTTTGAGTAGTGATGGTATGCTCTTTTTCCTAGGAAATCTGAGCACTAGTTACTAATAATTTCAATTTGATGCATAGGGCAACTGGAGATGGATCCTTGTTGGAACTTGCCGGAGAGACAACGCAGATGCGCTGCCAGCAAGGTCACGGCCAGGAACACACACAACTCACGCGAACACAGTGGACACGATCTCGTTTGGTGCTGTCAAACTTGGCAGCTTTTTCTGGCTGTATTGCTATGCTTAAATAAGCTATTACAAGGAAACTAAAACAAGCCTTCCAATCAGGCTGATACATGCACTGATCGTGCTACTAATTAGCTACTGCCTAATTAGCTACTATCTAGAAATGCTAAGAGCAAAATATGCTAAGTCTAATCAGCACACAAGGAATACAATCAACAATCTCCTCCTAAGCCTTGCTGTGCTGAACATTTACATCAAGCATGCCGATCTTGGCACGTTGCTCATGAAACTTGACTCTGTCTAGAGCCTTTGTCAGAATGTCACCCAGCTGTTCTTCACTTCTGACAAAATCCACTTTGATTAGGCCATTGTCTGCAGACTCACGCACATAGTGATACTTCACCTCAATGTGCTTGCTCTGTCCATGGAGTATTGGGTTCTTGATCAGAGCAATTGCAGACTTGTCCACTTTCAGCATAGGTGCTCTCGGTGTCCTCCTTGCACTTCAGACAACACCCGAGCCAGCCATACTGCTTGACATGCAATGTTTGCAGCAGCGATATACTCTGCCTCACAGGTGGATTGGGCTACCACCTTTTGCTTCATGGATTGCCATGTAATTGGACTATCGGCCAAGAAGAAGATAACTCCAGTTGTGCTTTTCCTAGCATCAACATCTCCAGCGAAGTCAGCATCACTGAACCCAGTCAGGTCAGCATCAGCATTGCTGAAGCCTGTCACCTGGGCCTGATCCTTCTTCTTCCTTCCAAACCAAAGTCCCCGGCTGCTGGTTCCCGCCACATAACGAAGAATTCTCTTGACTGCTGCAAGGTGATCCTCCCGTGGCTCCTCCAAGAACCGGCTGACATAGCCAACAGCAAATGCAAGGTCGGGGCGAGTGTTTACCAGATACCTCAAGCTCCCGACGATGCTCCTGTACGCAGTTGCGTCCACCAGCGGCGCTGTGCTCTCCTTGCTGAGCTTCAAACGTGCCTCCATGGGCACCTGACTGGGATTGCACCCAGCCATGCCGCTCTTCTCCACAAGCTTGATGGCGTAGGCTCCTTGGCTAAGCGAGATGCCATCTGCGCCTTGCTTCACTTCAATGCCGAGGTAGTAGTGAAGCAGGCCAAGATCACTCATCTTGAACGCAACAGCCATCTCCTTGAACAGCTTGATGTCGTCACAGCTGGCGTCGGTGATTACCAGATCATCAACATACACACCGGCCACCAGCTGTGCGCCACCGTTCGACCTGACGTAGATGGCGTGCTCTGACGGACTCCTCCTAAAACCAAGCGACACCAGCGTGTCGTCCAGCTTCGAGTTCCAGGCTCGTGGCGCTTGGTGCAGCCCGTACAACGCCTTGTGTAGCTTGAGCACCTTGTGCTCCTTCCCAGCGATGACGAAGCCCGCCGGCTGCTCCACATACACCTCCTCCTGGAGGTCGCCATTCAGGAACGCCGACTTGACGTCCATGTGGTGCACCTCCCACCCTTCATGCGCCGCAAGGGCGATGAGCAGGCACACCGAGTCCAACCGCGCCACCGGAGCAAACACCTCATCATAGTCGATGCCATGCTGCTGCGCATATCCCTTCACCACGAGGCGTGCCTTGTGCTTGGACACCGCCCCGTGCTCATCCCTTTTCACCTTGAAGACCCATTTCAACCCGATTGCCCGGCGACCGGGAGGAAGGTCCGCCAGCGACCAGGTCTGGTTGTCCATGATGGACTCCATCTCCTCCACCATTGCCTTCCTCCAGCTTGGGCTGCGTTCAGCTTCAGCAAGCGTGCTGGGTTCATCAGAATTCAACACCAGTAGCTCTTCAGCAAGCAGTGCCCTTGGTACGAAACCAACCGGCGATGCTGGACCGAGAATGTTGTCAATCCTCCGGTACCGCAGCGGATCATCCTTGTCATAGTTGGCGTCCAGGTTGTCGCCGTCCTCTCCTGGCGGTGAGGCAAACTCCACTGCCCCTGCCCCAGGAGCTCCTCCAGCGTGTGGTGATGATGGTGGTGTCTGTTCGTCCCCAGACACCGCAGCAGCAGCTCCAGGAGCCTCCCCGGTGTCCTCGACCACCGGAGGAGCCTGGGTCATGACGGAGTCAAGGTTTTCATTTTCGGAAATCAAAATTTATCGGGGGTCATAGATAAAGAGGATAAACAGGATATATCGGAAATATCGGACTAAATTCAAATAAAATTTAATTTGAATTTAAGTAAATTTAAATAAATTTAAACAAAATTTATACGAAAAAGATAGATTATTTTTTATCGGCACCTATGGATAAACAGGATATATCGGAAATATCGGGATATTTCGGCCGATAAAAAAAACCATGGACGGAGTACTCCTTCGTGAAGACGTCGTCATTCTCACCGGTTGCGCTGCTGTCGCTGCTGGTGCCCCAGTCCCACTGCGCTTGTTCGTCGAACACGACGTCCCGCGTCACATGGACACTCTTCGCCACAGGGTCATAGGCGCGATACGCCTTAGTACCACGCTCATAGCCGATGAAGATCATCTTCCGCCCCTGTCTTCCAGCTTCTTGAGGTGAGGCGATGTGTTCCGGACATATACGATGCAGCCGAATGTCCGGAGGTGGTGAACAGCGGGCTTCTTCCCGTAGCAGGCCTCGAACGGAGTCATTCCGTCCACGCTCTTTGTCGGGCACCTGTTCAGCACATAAACAGCAGTACTGACTGCCTCACCCTAGAACCAGCCAGGCAGCCCTTTCGCCTTGAGCATGCTTCTCGCTGCAGCCACCACCGTGTCGTTCCGGCGTTCCACCACGCCGTTCTGCTGTGAGCTGTATGGCGCGGTGTGCTGGCGATGGACCCCTTCCGCCATGCAGTACTCGACGAACTCCGTGGAGGTGAACTCACCGCCACGATCGGTGCGGAGCGCCCTCAGCTTGCGCTCGGACTCGCCCTCCGCCCGCCCTTGGATCTCCTTGATAGCAGCCGCCGCGCAATCCTTGGAAGGAATTGCGGCTACCCACATGTACCTGCTGAGGTCGTCCACCAGCAGCAGGAAATACTTGCTGCCCCTCGGAGTTGCTGGCGAAATGGGGCCGCACAGGTCGCCGTGCACCAAGTCGAGGAGCTCCCCCGCACGGTACTCTGCTTGCGCTGGGAACGAAGTGCGCCTCTGCCTCCCGGCTTGGCACGCCTCACAGACGCTCAACACATGGCCGATCACCGGCAGGCCCCGAACCAGCTCCTCCCGAGCTAGCTTCCGCAGTGCCGCCATGTTCACATGGCCAAGGCGCGCGTGCCATCGCCATGCCTCCGGGTCGTCACGCGCTGCCAGGCAAACCGGAGGTGCTATCTTGATGTTGAGCACGTACAGCCGGTTTGCCGCGCGCTTCACCTTTGCCAGCAGACGACGGCCTGGCTCCCGGATGCGCATGATGTTCGTCGTCAATCGGGGAATGTAGTAGACCCCGGTGAACGAACGAGTCTCACCAGTCTTGCACACGAAAGTGACCATCCCCCGGCCCTCGATCTGTGCCACCGAGTCGTCGCCGAATCGCACCGTCCCCAGCACCTCGCTGTTGAGCTCCGCGAACGCCTCCCGACACCCAGACATGTGGTTGGTGGCCCCGGTGTCGAGGACCCATGTCTTGGTGTCGCGGTCTCCTTCAAGGTGGGCGAGCACCTTCTGCTCCCTCAGCTGGATCCGCACGCTCGCTACGCCCGCCGACGCGCTCGCCACGGAAGATGGCGGCGGCTGGATCCGCGTGCCCGCCGTACCCGACGACGCGACCCCGCGCCCGCCGCGGAAGATGGGGAGGACGGCAGTGGCGGCGGCTTGATCCGAGCACCAGCCGCGCTTGCCGACGCGCCCGCCACACCTGCCGACGGTGATGGAGGCGGCGGCTGGGTCTCTGCAGGTGCGGGAGAGGCAGAAGACGACGCCCTCACGAGCAGCAGCGAGGCCTCCTCTTCTCGTGCAACATGGGCCTACTCCTTCTTGGGCTTGGAGCGGCACTCATGGGCCCAATGGCCCATCTTCCCGCACTTCCTGCACTCATCACCAGTGGGCTTACCATTCGATGCTGGCGGACCTCCGCGCCCTCGTCCGCGGCCACGGCCGTGCCCACGACGCGTCGATCCGCTGCCGGAGCCTGCGCTCGAGCCAGCGCCAAAGCGGTTCTCCGCCTCGCGTTTCTTCCGCAGCGCGTCCCACTCCTCCGTGAGGTATAGCCTTCCATCATGCTGCAGTGACGTCGGCGCTTCCTCGAACGAGTCCTCTGCCGCCTTCAGCCGCCCCACAAGATCTGTGAGCGACATGGTTGACACGTCGAGCAGAGTCGTGATAGCGAGGACGATCTGCTTGAACCGTGCCGGCACGCTGCGGATGATCTTCTCCACGATCTTGGACTCGTCCACCACCTCGCCCAGCGTGGCGAGGGTCGCCACCATCCCTTGGAGGCACAGCGCATAGTCTTCGACAGTCTCGCCGTCGTTGAATGACACCAAATTGAACTTTCGCCGGAGCTGCACCGCGGCGGACTTCTTCACTCGGTCATTGCCAACTCGCATTGTCGCGATGGCATCCCACGCCTCCTTCGCCGTCTTCTTGTCGACGAGCGCCGACACCATCTCTGGTGGGGCCGCAGTGCAGAGGGCGTCGAGCGCCATCATCTCTTCATGCTCGTCGACACCACCGAGCTCGATGATGTTCCAGAGCAACCTTGCCTTCAGCTTCACCTTCATCAGGACGCCCACTCGGAGTAATTGGTCTTGGTGAGGACGGGGTAGCTACTCCCGCCGCTTACCTCACGAATCACCCGCTGGAACTTGACGCCATCCTTCGAATCAGAGGAGCCGTCAGCTGGCTTCTTGGAATCTCCCATCGAGTCCTGGTCTCAGCGAAACCGGCTCCGGTACCACTTGTTGGAACTTGCCGGAGAGACAACGTAGATGCGCTGCCAGCAAGGTCACGGCCAGGAACACACACAACTCACGTGAACACAGTGGACACGATCTCGTTTGGTGCTGTCAAACTTGGCAGCTTTTTCTAGCTGTATTGCTATGCTTAAATAAGCTATTACAAGGAAACTAAAACAAGCCTTCCAATCAGGCTGAGACATGCACTGATCGTGCTACTAATTAGCTACTGCCTAATTAGCTACTATCCAGAAATGCTAAGAGCAAAATATGCTAAGTCTAATCAGCACACAAGGAATACAATCAACAATCCTCCCATGCTTCAGCAAACCTTGACAACAGTGGTGTACATTGAGTAGTGAAGGATGGAAGTAATCTGTGGAGCCAGCATACCTTGTGAGTAATTTTGGCACCAGGGAATGTAGCTTGTGTGGCTGTCTTGGTTGGGCAGCAGCACAGATTATCAGAGAAATTATCTAGCTATTCCCATGTAAAATGTAGCCTATGCTGATTGTGCAACAACCAATCCATTTTTGCCTTGTTACTGCCTACGCTCTGTGCTAGAGTGAAAGGCCGTTTAGGAAGCTGTAGCTTCATGTTGCTTGCTCTGATGTGACTTAGGGAGATAGCTTCATACTGCCAGATGTATGACTTAGCTAGCAACTTAGGATGTGTGACTTAGGGAGATAGCTTCATACTGCCAGATGTATGACTTAGCTAGCAACTTAGGTTCTCTGCTAACTTTGTGTTGTATTCAAGGCAGTTGCCATATGTATGAATTTTAAGTAATGATGATATGAGTCTTAAGTGATGATGATATATGTATTGAGACTCTTGAATATAACATTTATGGCCTCCTTATGGTTGAATGGTTCATTGATATAATGTGATAGTTTGAGTGGATTTAAATTATTTGAATGGGAGGCTAAACATCAGGGATAATTTATGTTTGGTTCTTGATGGTGTATGACTGAAAAACTACTGCACTCACTGTTGGGCACCGTCAAGGAAGGAAAAGGGTTTTTCCCTGACGGTTGTTCAACCAACGGGGAAGCCAAACAGATCTCTGACGGTAGGGCACTGACAGGAAAGGTTCAAAACATTCTTGACGGGATGTGACTGACAAGGATTACCTTCCCTGACGGTAAGTAAAAAACTGACGTGGAAGGTTATCCCTGACGGTTCCTGCCGTCAGGAACTATTCCGTGACGGTATTCCGTCAGGGAAGATAGACTTTCCGTGTCAGTTTATCCTTGACGGGTCATCCCTGACGGTAACCGTCAAGGATAGTCTTTCCTGACGGTTTTTGGTATTTTCCCTGACGGAACAGGCCGTCACGGAAAAACTTGCCTGGGGTAGTGTAGTTGAAGCAAAAACGGGTGGGAACTCTCCGATTGTAGGTCTTTGGCATAAAGCTCAAGAGCTTAGCAGGTCCTTCGTTTGTTTTGAAATTTCTTTCGTAAAGCTAGAGGCAAATAATGCAGCTCACTACTATACGCGCATATGCCCTCTCTATGTAACTGGATAGATCACTCTCTAGATTGGTTGAGGGAGGTGGCGTCCAAAGACTGTAATCCTGCTTATATAGTGAATAAAGCTTGTGTTGACACTCAAATTGGGCCCATGCCAATTAAATAGGCCCATGACAGTTCTGGCCCAATCTAAAGAAGACTCTATAAAGCAACATGATAATAGTACCACATTGGTTTTCCTACGGGATAAGACCACCCCTACTCCTTAAACTCCTTATAAAATAAGGGGTACATGGCTAATTTAGTTCCCAACTATCCAATCGATAGAAAATACATCTATTATCTAGTTTTACCTTTTTCCTACCCTCTTGTTGTTCGTTGCATCTCTCCACAAAATTCGTTGGTGTTCTAGGTGGCCTTGCTGGTACTAGAACAACCCTAAGTGTGCTCCTCCCCGACGGGTCCTCCCGGGAGGCGTTCCTAGGCTTTTCGGCGTTGGACGAGCTCTAGATCGGCCTAACCATTCTCTAGATTGGTTTAGTCGTTCTTGGAGTTGTTTGCTGCGTGTTTCAGGTTGTGTGCAACCTAGGGCGAGCTAGCTCTTGCTGGTGTGTGACTTAGATCACAATCTAACGTCAACACACTTTTTGGTGATTTCACTAGGGAAGAGATCAATCAAGAGGCTGACATGGCGGGCTATCAAACCAATAACAGAGGTGACCTCACTGATGCGTCCAATATGGCCAACATACTCCGTCCCACTACTCTTGATCAACTTCCGGAGCATCTTTGCAAGGATGTAGAGGCAAAGGACGCTGCTAATGTAGCCGCTGCATTAGCAGCATACTCATTCAAGTCTCGTTCGAGTAAGGTGGCCAAGCAAGACAAGACAATAAATCTCCAAGTCTTCACCTTCAAAGGAACATATATCTCTTCATCTAGGGCAAGTCCACTTGTAAGTGAGCCTCCCGCTTGTTTATTTACTTCAGAGCAATTCAAGTGGATGGAAGAACAATTAGAGGCAGGGGAAGCTAAAATTATCAATCAGATGAATACTATTGAGCATAATGCTAGTCTTAAGAAACCGATTGAATCTGAAATTGCTGTTCCTAGTTGTTCTTTACCAGCACCATCGGCTACTAAGCCCATAGATTATCCTTATGGCATGCCGATGAATGCTTCTAAAGGACAATTTGGCTCTTCTTTTGTGGGCACTAATGCTATGATTGTTAATCCTGTGTACACTGTCCCTATTACTAGTGTTCCTAAAACGGCTAATATTAATGATTGGATTGATGATAATATGAGTGAGTTAGCCGGTTTTAAAGCTCCTTTTACCACTGTCGCCTACGGGTCTGGTATTCCTCCTAAGGGCACTGCTAAGGCAAATCTCGTGCCTCCATATATTTTTAATCAACGTTTGAATTCCTGGCAAAACAAACAAAGCCGTGAGAGGTCGGTTCATGACATCAGCCATACTAATTTTGGTGCATCGGCTAGACTGACTTTTCAAGTCGGGCATGCCGATCATCAACATGGTAGAACTCATTTGCCAGAAGTAAAAGTGGTTCTTGCAGAGCATGAAGCTTCTATTATTAGAAAGATAAAATAGAACCTTGGTGTTGATATTAGGGGTGATATGACGGTTTATCAAAAGCCCGACCCCTCTCGTTTTGATTGGGCTCCTTCTCCTGCTATTTTCGATTACCTGATTTTATCAAGTTTAGTGGAGAAGATAATAGGAGCACTAGAGAGCATGTGAGTCAATATTTGGCTCAATTGGGAGAAGCTAGTTCTAGTGAGGCTTTGGCAGTTTGTTTGTTTCCTTTATCTTTAACTGGAACAACTTTTTCTTGGTTTGTTTCATTAGCTCTTGGTTCGATTAATTCATGGCTTGATTTGGAGAAGAAATTTCATGAGCACTTCTTCTCAGATTCTAATGAGTTTAAGCTTTCTCACTTGACATCGGTTAAGCAACAACGTGATGAGTCCATTGTTGATTACTTTAGAAGGTTTAGAGACACCAAAAACCGATGCTTCAATGTTTTTATTGCTGAGAAAGTTTTGGCTGACTTGGCTTATAATGGTTTGCACTCTTATTTTAAAGAGAAGCTTGATGGTTTTGATTTCTTTACTGTAAACCAAGTTATGCAGCGAGCTTTGGCCATTGAGAGCCGAAGTAAAGAGGCTAGAGAGCATCATAAACAACATCATCCTAATACACATGTTATAGAATATCATTCGGATGCTTTGGACGATGATTTTGGTGATTGTTATCTTCCCGAGTTTGCATGGTCACCTACTTCAAAAAATGTTACCATGCCATCTCTTAAGCCGATTCAAAAGAATCGGAAGGATGACATGAAGTTTACCTTTGATCCGGCTAAGTGTGATAGAATTTTTGATGAATTGCTTAGAAATGGATATATTAAATTATCTCATGCTCTACCATCACCTAAAGAATTAAAAAGAAGAGTTTGGTGTAAATGGCATAATTCTGGATCTCATGCCACTAATGATCGTAATGTCTTTCATCGACAGATCCAATTGGCTCTCAATGAGGGACGATTGAGTTTGGGTGAGATGCAGGTTGATAAAGCTCCCTTCCTGGTACATGTGCTTGAGTGCAATAACCCGGCTGTCTTGGTTCGGCATAGCAAGCCAAATCAACCTTTGGGAAGAATGTGGTGATTGGTGAACCAAGAAGAGATGAGAAGAAGGATGTTCATAGTCAAGTTGCTTTCAAGAAAGATGAGATGGGCAAGAACAAGCTCACAATTACCATTGGTCCATCTCTGCAAAAGAAAATAACAAGAAACAAGCTTCAAAGGCGAGCAAACGACGAAGCGGTAGCGGCTGCTGCAGCCAAGTCGGCTGAGCTGACTCTTGGAGTTGGCTTAGCCGACTCTCTTGTTGTCTAGTCAGCTAAGCCGATGTTTAGCACAATAGGGCCCTATGGCATGTGGGTGCCATATTCAATGGCATCTATGGTGCAACAGATACAAGGAGTTACTGCTAGTCTTTCACGTTCTTCGATGTTTAGCCGATTGAACTTCGGTCAATCGGGCTCAAATTATGAGAAGCAATCACTACAACCACCGTGGATGTTGTCAGCTTATGAAATTCTAGCTCAGGTGAAAGGAAAGGCACAAATCAAGCAAGTCTATGTGCCTAAGAAGGAGGAAGTGTCCGCTATTACTACACAAGAAGTTGGTCCTCTCGCTTTCATTATAATGGGTTGTGCCCAAGTGCCAATTGTCAAAATTAATGAACCTATTGTAATTGAGGAACCAACTACAGAGGTGATGAAGGAAGTCTCTGTGGGCATTGCTACCAATGATCAAGAAGGCGAAAGTAGTAAGAGGGATTCCAAGTATTGCCAACTCAAGTGGTGCCCGCTGGTCTGTCAAAGACCAAGAGGCAGAAATTGTAGTGTGCTAGGCATCACAAGCAAAAGGAGAGGTTGGAGAAGACGAGGGAGGATGTTATTAATTTAACACACCTTTTTTTACCTCCACCATCGACAAACACAGCAAAGATCACTGGTGTAATTGCCTGTTCTACACCAGTCGGCTTAGTTGACTCTGAGTCGGTTGAGCTGACTCCCCCTATCGGTTCAGCCGACTTCCCCTGTCAGCCAAGCTGACTCTGAGTCGGCTGAGCTGACTCTCCTAGCTCCTATGGCTACCAATGCTTCCTTGATGATTCGGCTCCCATTGTTGTTGCAGATGCTGAGGTGTCATAGGAGAGTCTAGATGAGGAATTGGTTGATTATGAACCATCTCCGGAGCACATGGACATCAATGTTGTATATTTGTCCGCCGATGGTGATTTTATTGGAGATGATGCAAGGATGGCTCAGTTCAATTTTGCTACTCAAAGTGTCGTCTTTGAGAAACCAGAAGACTCCGTGAATCATCTCAAACCACATGTGAAGGGTCACATCAATGGCACACCAGTCCATAACATGTTGGTGGATAGCAGAGCAATCGTGAACTTAATGCCATATTCGCTTTATAAGAAGCTTGGTGGCACGGATGAGGAGCTAATTAGGACCAACATGACAATAAGCGGTGTTGGTGGTGGTGAGCAAATTCTAGCAAAGGGTGTTGCATCGATGGAACTTGCTATCGGAAGCAAGACATTAGCTATCGCTTTCTTTGTTGCAGAGGTGCATGCAAGGGAGCTATAACTTGATTCTTGGCCGGGTGAGATTGGATACATGCCAACCATTGTGTTCCTTCTAGTTTTCACTAGCTCCTTATTCAATGGGTGATGATGAGGTAGAAATCGTCCACGCAGACTCATCAGCCCAAGTTGCTACGGCTGATGCTCCTTTGCTGGGGGCATGATGGTATTGCTTGTCTATCCGGACGTGATCTTAAGGATGGTTTTGTACCTGTCTCTCTAAAGCCGATTGATAATCGGCTCAATATCATCATATAGTCAAGAAATTGATGACGTCAGCCAACTCATTGGAAAAAGTTGATGTTTGGGTGGCTTCACGCTTAGGCTAACATTTGAAGGTTGAGGCTTGAAATTCATATTTGCTAGAGATGTTCAAAGTGATCATCTCAGAGCAATATACAGAAGGTGTTTGAAAAAAATACTTTCTAAGTGTTTGGTATTGACCAAGCAATGACCGATACATGTATCGCCCTTAGAACAAATATGGTCGATATATACATCGCCCTTAGTTGCTGATTGGCCGATGAGTTGGGTATTGTTGCTTTTCAGTTTTGAATTGTGTTTTCAGGTTCATGCATTATTCACCTGAAAACAAGGGGCATATGTTGACACTCAAATTGGGCCTCTGCCAATTTAAATAGGCCCATGACAGTTCTGGCACAATCTAAGGAAGACTCTATAAAGTAACATGATAATAGTACCATATTGGTTTTCCTACAGGATAAGACTACCCCTACTCCTTATAAAATAAGGGGTATATGACCGATTGAGTTCCCAACTATCTGATCGACAAAAATACATCTACTACCTAGTTTTACCTTTTTCCAACCCTCTTGCTGTTGTTGCATCTCTCCGCGAGATTCATCGGCGTTCTAAGCGGCCTTGCTGGTCCTAGAATAACCCTAGGCGTGCTCCTCCTCGACGGGTCCTCTCGAGAGGCGTTCCTAGGCTTTTGCGGCGTTGAACGAGATCAGATCGGTTTAGTCGTTGTTAGAGTTGTTTGCTATGTGTTTAAAGTTGTGTGCAGTCTAGCCCTTGTAGTGACTTAGATCACAATCTAACGTCTAACAGCTTGCTTGACTTTGCATTAAAAAAAAGAGTAGTGTGCAAGTGTGGAAGCATCGTTTTTTATTTGAAAAAACAAAAAAATGCGCAGTATATTAAGGGACATCCTAATTAAGAGGCTAAGAGCAAATGCACAACAGTGTACTCCACGAGAGATTGGTCCTGTAAGTTGTGGATGCATGTTAGCACGGGCACAACAGGCCAGTAGTTGGGACGTCAGTGTCAACAATGTCGGGTCGGTGGCAGGAGAGGATGGGAAAACATCCAAGCAGAAAAGGACATCGCCGTTGGAACAAGGGACGAGTGCACCGCTCCGGCCACGCCGTACTGTACGCCTCCGACCCCGCCACGGCGCGTTCGCTAGCTGCTGCTGAGCCTGACGCCTGAACACGGTCGGGTCGCCACCACACTGTCCATCATCTATCCGTTCATTCATCCACGACTGTGCTTGCACAGCCATACACTGCCGAACCTACACCTCCGTCCCAGACCGTTCGTCGATGAATCTGGACAACTCCTGTCCAGATTTATTCCTATACCAACAGTTTTTTGAATGGAGGGAGTACGAAGTCGCTAGTACGTGTCCCTTTTAACCTGTAGTGATAAAACTGTGAATTTCTAGATAAACTTTTGGGATGAGTTTGCAACCATTTTTGAACCACTTTTCTTTTTTTAACGTATTTTCAACCACTTTTCAACCACGCACCGACGCACGCTATGCATGTAATTCAACTAGTACTCTTATTACTTCTGTCTAATTGACTGGGTTACCATCATCCTGGACCTGCAGGCAAAGCAAGATGTGGACACTGCCGTGTCGGTCAAGCAGGAAATCAAAGTTCTACGACGACATTTGTACGGCGCGCGGTACGCATCTTATACCCTGTTTGTTCGAACTATTCAACAGAATAAGCAGCCATCCAATAGTGTTTTTCTCTTACAACAAACTAACGAACAGTACATTCAGTCACGACAAACCAGCTAAACGAACCGGCTGTAACAGTGCCGTCTGTGTCCTTTCCGGCCAGCACAGCCGCAACACACGCACACACGTACTCTCGGAACGGTCACTACACAGTCTGATGTGCTGCACCGGACCGGCCTGCAATGCAACCATGCATATCATCGATCATATGTCTCACAGTGCCGTCTGTGTCCTTTCCCTTAGGCGATCCTGACCTTGAGCTTCACGACTGAGTGCCCGCCAGCCATGCATGTCATGCATGCATGGCACACCTAGCAGCTCGCCATGCATAGGACTAGCTAGCTATAGGACGATGATGATCTGAGCTCCATCCAGGACCATGTGCATGCAACAGCGCGCGACAGATGAAGATGACAATTGCTAGCCTGGTCATCCATCGTCCACACAAAAATATCTTTGCTACCTCAAAGCATGGAGGAAACTTACACAGATAACAACTGATTGGCCTGCAGGGGATGAATCTTCATACATACTCCAGTACATAGCTCGCTCGCTGGTCATTTGGTCAACAGCGGCAGCATGCGTCGTCAAACACAAGCTAAATGCCTGCTACCCGTCCCGTGTATCATCAAAAGTTAACAAACCTACCTGTCAGGCAGCAGCGTATATGTGAAACAAGAAATGGATGGAAGAGTCCGAGAGAAAGTAAAGGTGAAAGATACGTGCTACTGCTATCCGTTGAATAGCAATAAACACGGGCTTAGCTGTTACCTACCCGTTGATACGGCGGAGGCCAAACGTGTAAAGCAGCTTATTTTTTTTTAATGAGAAAGTGTAAAGCAGCTACTTAGCTGGGCAGACAGCCCATCCACGCGTCCAAAGCTGCTTGGCTCTCGCGCGATATAAATCCGACCCATGACCACACCCCGTCATCCACATCCCCACACACACACAACAGAGGCTACTCGGGCACTACCAACAGCTGCTCTAGAGAAAGAGAGAGAGAGGCAGAGAGCTAGCAACACACAGCAGAGAGAGAGGCAGAGAGCTAGCCATGGCGGCGCCGCGTCGCCTCTCTTCGTGCTGCCTTCTCTTCGCCGTGCTTCTGGGAGCAGTGCTGGCCACTGCCACCGCCTTCTTCGACGAAGCGGCGGCTGCCGGCGTCGGGCTTGGTCACGGCGCCCGTTTCGCGCGCAAGCATGGACGTGCTGCCGCCGAGCTGCCGCAGCCGGAGCCACAACCCAAACCTGAACCTAAGCCGGAACCCCAGCCCCAGCCAGAACCTTTGCCAAAACCTGAGCCTCAGCCTAAGCCCACGCCCAAACCAGAGCCAAAGCCCAAACCAGAGCCGGTGCCTAAGCCTGAACCAAAACCTGAACCAGAGCCTAAACCTCACCCTAAACCAGAACCAAAACCTGAGCCTGAGCCCAAGCCGGAACCAAAACCAGAGCCTAAGCCTAAGCCCAAGCCGGAACCAAAACCTGAACCACTACCGAAACCAGAGCCTAAACCTGAGCCGAAACCAGAACCAAAACCCGAACCACTACCGAAACCAGAGACTAAACCTGAGCCGAAACCAGAACCAAAACCTGAACCAATGCCGAAACCAGAGCCTAAGCCTGAGCCCAAACCAGAACCAAAACCCGAGCCTAAGCCAGAACCAAAACCCGAACCATTGCCGAAGCCTGAGCCTGAGCCTAAGCCAGAACCAAAACCCGAACCATTGCCGAAACCAGAGCCTAAGCCTGAACCCAAGCCGGAACCAAAACCTGAACCACTGCCGAAACCAGAGCCTAAGCCTGAGCCCAAGCCAGAACCAAAACCCGAACCACTACCGAAACCAGAGCCTAAGCCAGAACCAAAACCCGAACCACTACCGAAACCAGAGCCTAAGCCAGAACCAAAACCCGAACCACTGCCGAAGCCAGAGCCCAAGCCTAGACCAAAACCCAAACCACTGCCCAAGCCCGAGCCCAAACCGAAACCAAAACCTGAACCACTACCCAAACCAGAGCCTAAGCCTGAACCGAAGCCAGAGCCCAAGCCCGAACCCGAACCCGAACCCAAACCCAAACCAGAGCCAAAGCCTGAACCGAAACCGGAGCCTGAGCCTGAACCAAAGCCCGAGCCTGAGCCGAAACCAGAACCCAAACCAGAGCCAAAGCCTGAACCAAAGCCGGAGCCTAAGCCCGAACCAAAGCTAGAGCCCAGGCCAAAACCGGAACCTAAACCAAAACCAAAGCTAGAGCCCCAACCAAAGCCGGAGCCTAAGCCCCAACCAAAGCCTGAGCCCGAACCCAAGCCTGAGCCCAAACCAAAGCCCGACCCGCCGCACATCCCACCGGCAGCTGACAACTGATGAAGAGTCCACTAGCCATTATAGCAGTATCTGAATAAAATGCCCCATGAGGGCGTAGTTGTAGCATGCATTTGTAGGTGCTAGCAGCTGCTGGTTGTACCTATTCTTTCAGTGTTTGCATCATTTTTCTATGTAATGCTGATTACATGATTTTTAGTGCAGTTTAATTTGTTTCTTGTATACGCGTTTATGTACTCGATCGTGACTTTTTGCATATGTTCATTATTATGTACTCTTCCGTCCACAGAAGAATGCAATTATCGTTTTCCGAGAAGTTAATCAATTTAAACTTTGACCAAAATTATATAAAAATAATAACATTGCTAATGCAAAATTAGTATAATTAGATTAGTCATCGAATATATTTTCATAATAAATTTATTTGAAGACATAAATATTAATACTATTTACTATAGACTTAGTCAAATTTAAACTACATTGACCAGCATACATCCTATAATTGCATTCTTTTCTGGACAGAGAGAGTACGTATGTTCGTTGTCTTTTTGGGGGCAGCTGACTGACAGAACCCATTGTTTCAGTACGCAAAATATAATTAAATAGAAATTTCATTCCGGTTTATATAGTACACAAAAGCAAAAAGGTGAAAAAAAGGAACAAACGAAATGTGTGCTTCATAAAGAGCTTGGACCCATTGCATCCCTTGCTTTTCTATCTCTTTGCTAACCAGTCATAAAGTCAGCCTCACTCAGTCTATGCAATTGATTTTTTTTTTCTCTTTCAAAACATGACCGATACACCTCCTATATTCTCAACGCTTTGTTTCTTTGGGCACCTTGATGGCAACATTGATACCACATAAATGCACGACGGGCTAGCAATATCGTTGGTGGTCCAAGATGATGCCCATTTTTCTTCCATTGGCCAGCTTGGTTTCACAACTAATGCAACAGGGAATTGCAAATTGGATAGATCAGCCAGCAGATATATCAGGATGTTGCTCAGCCGATTGCCACATATTTATTTGTTTTGCTTTCATATATTTTCTCTGACTTATTATGTTTCATGTTTTCTCCTTACTTTGCACAGTGGCTTTAGGAGACCTAATTGCCAAGGCCATTAGGATACATATGTTATTGGATTTTGTTGACTATAGGAATAAAATCGACCGGGTATGAACAGATGTATATGGATGACAACACAAATAGTAATTTTCTTAGATTCAGATAGTACTGTAGAATTAATTTTTGGGCAGGTTCAAAAATAATTTCGATGGTCGGTTTTCTAAACTGTCTACGCCACCGGTTGTAAAGATGTGACCTTTGTAGAGGCAAACGTACAACGGACCCTGGAAGTACATTTCAGGGGTGGCTCTGTTAAGCCAACTGCCCATACAATCCGTTTTTTCAAAACCACACCAAAACTCTAACTACTAGGTTTCGCAAAAAAAAAAAACTCTAACTACTAGTAGCTAAAAATAGTCCATATCCCATCCAAACATGTGGACTAATGGTGAACCAATTTCTAGTCCACGTGCGCAGCACACCTCATCAGATTTGTGCGCCCCTTGCCCGAAGGGTACATGGTCATCAAAAGCCAAAGTGTACATGGTCATCAAAGCCAGAGTCTGTGGAGGTGAGGAGGTCGAGGGGGCAAGACGAGGAGGGTAGAAATGCGAGAGAGAAGTCTGGGATTAGGAGAGATGCATGGGCCAAGAGATGTGAGATAGATGTAGGAGAGATTGTATGCGTTAGGATTTAGAATGAGTCGGGCCTTTATTTTCATTGGCGGCCTGTTTAGTTGCTTGCCTCGAAAAATGCTAGGACATTTACAAAGGCTGAGATGTCCATGGCCGTCTCTAAAAATAGAGGGGTTATCTCTTTAAAATTAATTTGCAGTAGCTTTGCTTTGTAATATTTTCTCTACCGGTCCAACAAAACTACATACTCCTTTATTAAGCAAAAAGTTATTCATGAAGGGACACATTAGATTGATCTATTCATTTATTTCTGGCATCATATAGCACAGAAACAATCTAAACAGAAACAATCTAATGTGCAATGAAGTAGTATGCGCTCGAACCACACTATTTTTCTTTTTTAAATGTTATATAAAATTTTTGGTGAACTAGTTCTATTTGAACACAGTAAGTCATGATTTTCTTCTAAAATATTGAATTTTGTTTGAAGAAATGTGGAACTAGTATTTCGAAATGATGAATGAAAGACGTATAAAATCATAAAACTTACGTGATTGTTTTTCAAGGATTAGAACATACAGAAAAGGAAATAAAGAAAAATACAAAACGCAAATCAATATGTGGGCCAAGCCTCCTAGCGTTGGAAGTTCCCGGGCCTCTCCTCCCTGCGTTAGCTTTTAGATTATTTGATTGATGGGCCGCGCGGCAGCTGGGCTCGGGGCCTTGCCGACGGGAAAGCATCATTCGCATGATTTTCAACGTACCTAGCAGCATCATATCTGTGTATTCCTCATCAATCAACAGAACAAAGTACAAAGGTTACGATGGAGAAGTTCTGAAATGGTAAACCATATATTATATATATATGTCGATCTCTGAATAAAGTACAAAGGCGAGAGCTATCTTGAGGTGGATGTATAGAAAGGATGCAATTCCAACTTAAGTTTGACTATTATTTATTATATTATTAAACATGTATCATTAGATTTATCATAAGATTTATTTATTTATTTGAAGTTCTAAATATCGATAATACTTTCTATACATTAAATTTTATTAAATTTAAATAGACTAGATATAAAATTACATTTTTTTGGGATGAAGGTAGTAGCTTGTTAGTTGTTAGCTTACGAGTTGAGAGCTCCTCTAGGTGTTTACACTTACTAGGGGAAGTAGTTGATAGATCTTTAGACCTGTCATGCTCCTATCATGCGCATCAAACATGAAAAGGCTGCGACTAGGCTAGAAATGCCTTTCTTTGTTCATGCACACAATTTTGATACTTTTTATTGACGACAATGGCCACTGATTATTGTTTAAACTTTCGTGCCTCTCCAGCTGTACGTTGTTAAGAATGTTCCAATCAGCTACCAAAAGAATGGCGGTGTACGTGGTTAATTTGCTCTGACAGGCCAGAGGTATATCAATAGTTGGGTAGGTTTTTAAAGTAAATTTTTAAAAGGGATCGCACTACCAGAATCAACCGCTTTGCCGAGTGTCCAGGGCACTCGGCAAAGCTCTAAATACACTCGGCAAAGGCTTTGCCGAGTGCCACACTCGGCAAAGAGCACACGGCAAAAAAGTTGTCGGTAAAGCGGCCTTTGCCGAGTGTCTTTTATCGGGCACTCGGCAAAGGCTGAACCGAAAAATTCTGAAAAAATAGGAAACAAATTTTAAAATATTTTTTTAATTAGAAGAGGGACCCACCGGCCAGTCATATGGCAACTGCTGCTAAGTGACCACCCAAAGCAATTTTTTGAAACTTTACGCCCAGCGAGAATCGAACCTGCGACCTCTCACATACACGCGAGCTTCTCTACCACTACACATCTCTTTCATTTGTGTCTATATTCCATTTCAGTTCCCCAAATATTATACCAAATCAAGTGTAAATTGATTATTTGAGGCCCTAAACGAATTCAAATTAAAAAGTTGTCAACTACAAAGTTTCATAACTTTTCGAAATCTACAATTTTCATTTAGGAAGTTTCTCCATCCGAGGTCGTTTGAAAAATTCGAATTTTAAAATTTTGAATTTCAAACGTAGTTTTGCATGACAAGATGATTTCAAATTAAAAAGTTGTCAACTACAAAGTTTCATAACTTTTCGAGATCTACAAATTTCATTTAGGAAGTTTCTCCATCCGAGGTCGTTTGAAAAATTCGAATTTTAAAATTTTAAATTTCAAACGTAGTTTTGCATGACAAGATGATTTCAAATTAAAAAGTTGTCAACTACAAAGTTTCATAACTTTTCGAGATCTATAAAGTTTATATTGGTTGTTTTTCCATCCGAGGTCTTTTGAAAAATTCGAATTTTAAATTTTTGAAATTCGGATGCAGTTTTGCATGACAACATGATTTCAAATTAAAAAGTTGTCAACTACAATGTTTCATAACTTTTCGAGATCTACAATTTTCATTTAGGAAGTTTTTCCATCTGAGATCGTGGTTCTAATATTATTCACAAATCTTATATATCTCTCTTGTAGTTTTAAAAAACTATACGAGAGACGTGTAGATTTTGTGAACAACGTTACTATCGCTTTGTCGAATGAAGAAATGACCAAAATAAACTTTATAGATCTTAAGAAGTTATGAAACTTTGTAGTTAAAAACTTTTTAATTTGAATTCATTTAGGGCTTCAAAATATGCTTTGAAAAACTGCTTTGCCGAGTGCCAAAAAAAACACTCGGCAAAGACCTTCTTTGCCGAGTGTTTTTTTTGGCACTCGGCAAAGCAGCTTCTTTACCGAGTGTTTTTTTTGGCACTCGGCAAAGAATGTCTTTGCCGAGTGTTTTTTTTGCACTCGGCAAAGCAGCTTCTTTGCCAAGTGTTTTTTTTTGCCGAGTGTTTTTTATTTAGCACTCGGCAAAGAGCTTCTTTGCCGAGTGCCAAAAAAAAACACTCGACAAATCACAAGGCACTCGGCAAAGAACCGGATTCCGGTAGTGTCGGGAAGATTGTGATATTGACAGATAGACTGAATCTATGCAGTAGGTTGTCCATATCTGATATTCACTGAATCATACATACGTTCATACTCCACTGATGACGAGCATTTTCTTTCTGATAACCGTATAACTGTTCTTTTTCATTTAAGCAGCACAAGGTGTCAAACTTTAATTTGATGGCAACATCATTTTTTCCATGCTTCCTCCATCATTACAGTGTATTTTAAAAGTAACTGAATCTCCATTCACTGAATCATACGTGCATACTGCAATGATGACGAAGCATTTTCTTTTTGTCAAGCGTATCACTGTTCTTTTAAGCAGCACAAGGTGTCTACTTCCATTTGACGGCAGCATCAGCATCAGCATCATTTTTTTCCATACTTCCACCATCATTAGGGTTGTATTTTAAAAGTAACTGAATTGCCACCTAAGAATTGAAGAGACTTGTATGAATTATGAAAGCGTCCAAACACCAAATTTGTTCATATCTACAGTACGTTATAAATAAAGTCTGATTAGTTAATTAAATTTCTGAATTATTCCAACCCATGAAATTATTTCCATGTAATAAGTAAATCTTTCTACATACTAAATAGTTAAATTCCCTTTTCCTAGGGTCAGGTTTCTCTCCTGACATAGGTTCTAGTCGCATTATTTGGATATCAGATATGTATGGTGCCAGTCTGATCATGGAAATTGATCCAGGAAAGTGGACACACTTAGGTGTATTTTGTTTTAAGCAAATGCTTTAGTTATTCTATATTGTGCACATAGCTAAGAAGTTCATCAACATTGGATCTCATTTATTGGAAGTAGCGAAGTTAGAGCAAATTAGAGGAATACATTTGCCTTGTGGGTTCATAGACATGTATCATATGGGGATACATATATGGTAGAATGTCGATAAATCACTGTATTTTTATTTTTAAGGGGGTGCATTTGCACTTTCTATGTATAACATACCTTCACTCCTGTTTATCCAGAAACGCTCAGCCACGGGCGTCCATCCCTTCCGTATGCGGCTCCCAGTCTACGCAGGGGAACCGGCCTCTAAAAAAAATACCCACTCCGCTCATCTGCCCGTCGCATTGTGGCTGAGCGTTTCCGAGCCGCTCATCCATCTATCCCGTTGCGCCTCCTTCCCCCACTGCGCCCCATCCCTCGTCGTGGCGTCGCGCCGTGCCATTCTCCCCACAACGCCGCACCCCATCGCCGGTTGCGCCGTGCTGGACGACTGCGGCCGAGTGAGCAGCGGCGCTGGAGTAGCAGCAATAGGGCCGCTCAGACGGGCGCGAGACTGGGCAGCAGGTGTTGGAGAATCGTAGGTGGGCCGTGCCACTGCTGCACCGGCGAGATGCATGCGCCGCCAACGACCTTCCGTGCCAGCGTCGAGCTCCACAATGACGAGTGTCCATTCGTCCGAGCAGCAAGGTGACATTGTGCTAAAAGCACATGTTGCAAGCGTATGTTTCAAATGTTCAGATGTTTCATTTGGAGGTTGTAAAAGTAAATTGGGATGTAGCACATGTTGCAAATGTTTCAGAGGTATGTTGTAAGCATCTGTTCCCAATGTTTCATATGTAGATTGCAAGCATTGTATCTAGATGTTACATATGTTTCACACATATGTTGCAAATGATTTATCTGTATGTTCCATATATTTGCAATGGCTTTCAAATGTTTACAGGTGTTTTTACAAGTGTTTCAGACTCATGTTTCATGTGTTTCGTCTGTCTTATTTTGTATGTTGCAAGTGTTTCATCTGAATGTTTCAAAAGTAGATCGGATGTTGTACATGGGTTGCGCGTGGGAAGTGGAAGGGGCACGTGGCGCAAGTGATATCTTGGCGGCGTGGCCCATGCATATGCACGCGAAACGCAGGCGTGTGTGGGCGGCGCGGGCTCCCGCATGGACGCGCAAAATAGGGGTGCACAAACAAATTGCAGCCGCAGGCGTCCGGACTAGGGTCATCCGTCCGGACGTCTAGGTGCTAGCATTGCCGCTGTTTATTACCGGGGCAAAAGCTATTCATTAAGAGACACATTTCCTTATATACTTTCAGGATGGTGGCATCAAAAAAACTGATTATAATGTCCAAATATAATAATTTTTACTTAATTTTTTAGTAATATATAAATGGATCCTATCTCAAATACTTGAGAACCTTTAATTTCCTCACGAGAAATCATACTTTGACATTTAGGTGTACCCCCGGCCATATCTGTGTGTATTTCTAGATGGTCAGGGCATCAATCTTATTGAGGACGACATGTGATTTAAGTAATATAGTTATTGTTCCATGGGAATATATGCAAAATGCTAAGCTGTGTTTACACGTAATGATACAAGTAACTAATGTTGTTAATACTTTCTATGCATGTGCAGCATCTCAAAGCTAAGGTTCATTGGATGCGTCATTTCAATTTCTTGCCGACAACTCAATATATTCTTAGTCGTTTGAGTGCAATCAAACACTGATATGAAGAAGACGGCTAGCATATTCTTGACGTAGGTCATGTGCACTAACTTGACTAATGTTCAGTTACAAGGAAAACTATACATGTTCGTTGCTATGTGATACCCTTATCCCTCAGTTTTTAAATGCATGAAGAGTTTATTTTTAGATTAATTACATAACAGTTCTTTAAGGAGATATTATTTCACTTAAATTTACTAATTCATTTGTATAGTAAAGTTACTAATAACGTCGCCTATTAGAAACGCATCATTATTTTGTAGCCTGCAGAGGCAGGCTAGTTTGTTCCACCACGAACATTTAGTTTACCGACAAAACGGGCGTAAGGTTTAGTTTACGCACGTGTCTCAATTCCAGGGACAAAAAATGTTCTTCTCTAGAAGCTTTATCTATCATGTTGGTTGCATCCGAGCTTTAGGTTTCAGCATTCATGTGAGCTCTTCTGCATTCACACAACTCAATATCGTTTTTTCGCTTCCTAGAGTGCATTGCATTTTTCTAAAAAGAAGAATGTGAAATCTAGGTTTTTAATGGAAGTTTACTGAATGTTTTTCTAACTGATTTGTGCACATGCAATTTATCTTCGTCATTATTTTTTCAATTAATAATGAGAATCTGCCCAAGAACAATGGTTCATGCCAAAACTTGCCACACCTAAACTTTCCGCAAACAAAGGCAACCACAAAAAGTGTGGCGAGTAAGAAAAAATTATGACGTGTGAGACATGGTGCTAATAAGAAAGTATGACGAGTTACAGCAGTGAACCAAACACATGTCTAAAAAATTATGGCATGCCTAACTTGCAGCATGGCAAGTTGTGGTCAAGAACCAATCATGCCCAAACTAGTGAGATGTTATTTTCAATTCACGTGCCTGAGTTTGATGATTTTAGACTTACTGATATTCAAGGTTTGATAGGAAAGTATAAAATATCTGATGCAGTACAAACCAACACAACATACATAATTAAGAGTTTAGATTCATGAAGTAAAATAAAATTGTAAGAGCATCTTGAAGAGTACCCAATCATCCTTCCCAATCCATAATTTTTTAGAAGAATGATAAAAATCCATCTCTAACAATTCCCAAACTCACCTCCCAATCTTTTGACACTTGGGAGAAAACCACCCCTTGCGCGTAAAGTTGCGCGGACTCCAGTCGCGCGTGTCGGTCTGCCAATTAAAGGTGAAAGGGCCTGGAAAGAATAAAGAGTAGGAAAGTGTTCCTGATGCAATGTACAAGAGACAGAGAATATATAAAAGTGGTTAGGATAATTTAGAAATAGTATAGGATTCCTGATATAAAATTACCTTCTATATTTTATGAGTGAATTATTGGAAACTATTGGAGATGGACTTATTTATTCCTCCCAATACTTTTTGGCGAGTTGAAAAACTTTATAGTTTTAGAAAGAATTTCTTGGGAACTCTGGGAGATGCTCTAAGAGATTGGCCGGAATTATTCCTTTTTCTAAAAAGAAGCAGTAAAAAGAATTATGCCTAGGACACCAGTTCGACTACAAATAGCTAGTGTTTAATTTACTTTGTTTCATGATTGTTGCAATATGTATATGGCAAAGGGGTTGGTACAAAATAAATTACAGTAGTGTCACGAACCTTAGAAGCTGGGGTAATTAACATAATTTGCTTTAACTAAAGAATATTGCGTTAAACTGCATACGTGACATTATCGTCTCAGAAAAAGTGTGTGCGCTCAAACCACATACGGCTGTGTATATAATATGCTATTTAATCCAGAACCACGCACGGGACCACGCAAGAAACTAGCCCGTATACGTATGTTAGGACATGAATGAACTGAAGTCACATCTATGTCCATGGGCGGATTTGGGCCTAGGGCCACTAGGGCCATGGCCCTAGGCGTGGCCCAAATTCCCTCTCACCCCTCTTGAATTTTCATGGCCCAGCCTGTCTTACTATGGAGTGGCCCTAGCCATCGTTGGCCCAGCAGCGAAGGTCTCAGCCAATCTCGCACATTACCCTACCTGAGCCAACTACCTTTCTCATGCATTCCTCCTGGTTGCATTTGCTTGAGAGGCCCATCCAGCCATAGGCCATCTCTCCAATTTGTTGTTAGCTTGCTCGGTCACCAAACCCTTGAATAGCGGGCTATGCGGCGAGGCGGGCAGCAGCGCACAACCTATCGTGTTTTACTCGGTATCCACTAAGGACGAAAGCTAAGAAGACACATTCAACCTTGGATGATTTTTAGATGATCATTCATTTGCTTCATGCTTGGATTCCACTGAAGACGCGTTCTCTAATCTAAATTCTATCTTATTAATGTTGAAGTCTTTCTGATCTAGTAGAAATTTACCGTGATAATTAATTAAGTATATCAATTTTTATATATTGTAGAGTTGTGCAATGTATCTATGAGCTAGTTTTATTATCTATTGGTATTAGACCTGGTATAAGCGGTATTTTAACTGGATAAAGATGGTATATACAGTTTCTAAGTGGCCCTAGGCGTCAAAATGGACGAGCTCCGCCACAGGACTATGTCCTTATTTCCCAAACGTCAAGAGAGGGGGGAAAAAGCCTGAGGTGTGCGATAAACTGGGATTAATAACGTCAACAACTTTCAAAAGCAACAGCACATACTTTCCTCCCTCCCAATTGTACATTGCATACAGTCCATCCGTTGCAGATCTTGAGAACAAATAAGGCACGCAGGTAGCTTTGACGATCTTTTTCATTGGTAATTAAATAGCTTTTAGCCCTAAAATGGCTTGTGTACCCACACATATCAGCTAGCCCTAAACTGACTGAGATGCGTCTTTTCAGAAGATGTGCGGGGTCCTAGGGGCATCGGAGCACGGGCCTGCACCGCTGCGGTGGTCCTCGAGAAAGTGGTAGAGGTGGAGGGTGGCAGTGGAGATGCTCGTGGCAGCTATCCTTGAGGCGGCATGGGAAATGGGGGAGGGGGGCAACAACTTTGGTCAGGGCAGTGGTGATCGCTGGAGAAGTAGCAGCAGCGGTGGAGTAAGGGGCATGTGGTGGCACTACTCCACATATCATTTGTAGGGGCGGCTCCTAGTCATTTCTAGGGGCGGTTTGCCTGGTCGCCTCTACGAAAGCGCCTCTACAAATCGCTGATTTGTAGGGGCAGTTCGCTAGCCGCCCCTATAAATTGGATTTGTAGAGGCGGCTCTATATCCAACCACCCCACAAATCTATTTTTCAGAAATCATGAATTCAGAAAAAAAATTAGCAAAAAAAAATCCCATGAGGCCTCATCGGTCAGCCACCCACCTGCTCCATTGAAGTCGCAAGTCGCGCCATTTTTTCGCGAAAATCGCACGCTTCGCGGCCGTGGGGAAACTATACAAGAGATATGTAAATGTGTGAACAATGCTTATTACCACCTTGTTGGATAAAGAAATGACCAAAATAAAAGTTGTAGATCTTGATCATTCTACAACTTTTAGGTTCATGACTTTTTCAGCTAAAATCATTTACTGTTTCAAAATGTTATTTGAAGTTGCCATTTTTTTAAATTCAAATTGTAAATTGTTCAAGCAAAGTCATATGAAAAGATGACCAAAATAATAGCTATAAGAATATAATAAATTGATAGAGCATGGTTTTAGAAAATTTTAGGAAAAAATTATCAAATTTGAAGTTAGCATGAGGGAGAAAGACTAGTTACAAGTTTTAGTTAGAGATTAAAAAGAGAAATCAGATTTCTTCAATAATTTAAAAATTAAATTTTTAACAGCATTTTGAAATAGTAAATGATTTCAAATGAAAAAATTGTAAACAAAAAAGTTCTATAAATTTTTGAAATCTACAACTTTTATTTTGGACATTTCTCCATCCGAAGTCGTTTGAAAATTCGAATTTTAGTACTTAATTTTTGATATTCGGCTTCTATTTGTAAGGGTGACTCATAACACCAGTAGTCCCTACAAATGGATTTGTAGGGTCGGCTTGTTTCGGAACCATTTGTAGGGGTGACTCAATATAAAGCTGTCACTACAAACAAAAAGGAGGCATTGCTACAAATACTTTCTGTAGCAGCATGGGATAATGAAATGTTAGTGGTGGGGAGATGAAATCAATGTTTTAAATAGCGGGCTAAGACGTTTAGCGGTATATATCTAAAATAGCTAATAGCGGAGCTATATCAGGCTATAGCGGAATATTGCGGCTAAATTATACATGAACTCAAATAGCGGCACCCTGCCTCAAAAGGCTATAGCAGGCTATAGCGGCAGCTATAGCGGGAGATTTAAAACTATGGATGAAATGTTAGATATCTATGAATGCATGGCTACCCTTAGATCAATGTTGGTAGTCTTTTAAACTAGTTGGGAAGCATGCCCATCATTATTGGTCATACTTTAAATCAGCAATGCTCCGTGCCCAGATAATTTGATCTTAGTCCTTGTTTTTCTTTTGCCATTGGATGCACCTACCTCGAGTACATACATGAGTCGTCAACTGTCAGTTCTAACTACGTACCTTCTGCCAAAACTTTATAAATAGGCCATGCCAGTGAAGCCTAAGGTGTAGCATGGCCATGCTCCTTAATACCAATGGGAATGAAGGAGCCCTTAGTATGGGAGAAGGATCTCCATGTGCATCCTCCCACTGTCTCTAGCGCAGGAGAGACTATGCAACAAAGGCACTAGAAGAATGCTCATGAAGATAAGGCCACGCCGAAGCCTGGGTGCACCACAAGCGATGCCCATGTACCTTCATTGTTTCATGGGACTGCCTATTTGGTTATTGGGATGCTCTGGAGTTTTATATGTCTGCTAGGTTATCCGGACAAACTCAGTGACCAAAACCAGCAGGCTACCAACATGATCAGATTGAAACAAAGAGCGGGTAATGTTGATTTTGCTTCCTAAGAGCATATGACTCATATGCATGTACAATTAGATGCACGAGTGTGCAGCAAGAGTTAGATTTCTTACTCTTACTACACATGCATCTTCATATGCATCAATAATTAATGATGCATGTGAGGGCATGTGCCTTTAGGGCAAAATTTCTGTGTTTACGAAGAGTGTGCCATGTTTGTTAGTGGAAGAGTTAAAGAGATATACTAGGGGCCTTATGGCCCTGCAGCGGATGCTCTCACAACAAAAATAATATTGCCACTTTTGTTCATCATCTCTAAATTATTTTTGCTCAATTTTTGCTTTCAACACCATGGCTACATGTGTTCTTCTCTTATTCAATTCCATCTATCAACTACATATAGATATACACGTAACACTCAGTTGGATAGTTCTGTCCTAGGCATGTCCAAGGGTTCCGGCTTGTCCCCGTCATGTGTCAACTCGATCCCGGCTAGCATTGTTTTTCTCCAAGGACATTGAAGGGTACATTTGCATATTCGTCTCCAGGAGGAGTAGTACCCACTGCCGCCAATGCCATGTTGGATGCACGAAGCCGTGCAATTCTTGTTGCTCATGCATGGGCCATAGAAATAACAGTTCCTCATCATGCACACATCCGCCGCCTCCGTGTCTATGCATATCATTATAGATCGCTAGGTGGTTAATTAGGCACATATATACATAATAAAGTTTAAAATAGGAGGACATAGGTTAGCAGTACTTGCTCAAAAGATGATAAAGGATGATGCATGATGCAGGAGGCATGCTGCGAAGTATCCAATTTGAGGTGGTAGTTTTTTCTTTACTATTTTCTAAAACACTGTAAACAACAAGGATTGTTTTACTTACAATGCGCCATGAGGAACAAGGCCAGGGTAAAGAGACCAAGCACTACTTTCTTGTTGTATGCCATGGCTATTAAATTTGGAGTGAGAAAAAGAGCATACACAAGTTCAATATATATAGTGGTTGCTCTGGCCTGCATAGGTGACTATCCAAACCCAAACATGGGACACACTTTCTCAACTCTATTCACAATGTAAGCATTTCTAGTAGCATTCGAAATTTGCTGTAACACTCTAGGTATTTGGCTTCCACATTTGCACTTGCATTTCATAAGCATGAGCATCATTCATCTCATTTATGCCTTTGTTTTGCTTGCATCATGAGTATGCAACATACTCCAATATGCTTGTTTCATAATTGTTAGCTTATGAAATGTGGGTGGTGCAACATGTAGATGTAACATGGGTGTCTCCTACTTTGAAACATGGCAATGTTGTTAGTATAACATGATAAGTTTAATTGTTGCAACAAGGGCTTGAAACATATGCAACATGGTAGTGCAACATTTTGGTGAAAATGCTTGTTTCAACTTATGTGACATTTGGAATTGTGTGTAACCAATATGTAGAGTGGTTAATTATGTCCTAAAACACCTTAATTATACTTAGGGTAATTAGTGGAGCAATGTTCATGTTGACCAAAATGACCAAATTGTCCTCCTAAGTGTTGTTGACCAAGTTTTGACCTCTAGATGCTTTCATTTGACTGTTCAAAAAGTCTATCTTAGAGATCTTTCATGGAGGTGTACCCTTAAACAAAGTTGTGGAGAATTTTATAGGGAACAAAAGTTGTAATATGGCCATCTCATGAAAATGATCATAACACCCTAAAAAATGGCCCACAAGTCAGTAGAGGTGGCTGTTTTGGACTTTGAAATTTTGGCTAAGTCATAAAGCTGTTAACAGTTTTAAGGTGACTACCTTGGGAGCCTTGTAACTCTTAAACCGTGCCGAACCAGCTCAAGCTCCTATTGACAAACTTGTAGATCTCATATCCCTCTACAACTTTTATATTTATGGTTTTGACTAAGTCAGCCTAGTTTGGGAGATCTAGAGCATCAAAGTTCGCTTGTCAGTCATCTCCATCGGCTTCGATTCAGACTTTCAGTTGAAGTCGTGGCCGACCGACGCCAGGTTCCGGCCACCGTGTGGCTGCTTGCGCACGCGTAGGACGCCATGGCGTCACTCTTGCATGTCTTTGGAAGCAAAATCCTGAGCCCTAGTCCGTTTTTCCCATTCCCTCGCCTCTCTTCTTCTCTCGCGGCCCTCTTCGACGAGCAGGCGTCATCGAGAGCTCCGCCACGGCCGCACACGCTCACCACCGCATCTCCATCCACCAAATCACGCCCATAGCTCCGCCATCACCTCATGAACCTCGTCAACCACCCCATTGGAGCAGCCGAGCTCAAGGTAAGCGGCATTGCCGACTTCTCCCTGCTCGGATTTCACCGGTGCACCACCGCCATCACAGTCCACCATGGCCAGCTCATCTTCGCTGCTCTCTTACTTCTCTGACTCCTGTCCCCACTCCCTCATCATGCATTGATGCTCGTGGTAGGATGCTACCGCTGGTAATGGCATGTGGGAACCAGAACGGTTCGCGGGTTTGTCGTGCTCTGGCTGCGCCCGCCATGGCCGCCAATGGCAACCCTTGGAGGTTAGTCTCATCTCGTCCGTCTTTGCCCTTCCTAGTGCGCGCATGGGAATCGCCTTGAGCCGTAGTACACCTCGGGATGACATAGCCCCGTATCTCCCCGTAGCTCAGCCGGAACGTTGACCTCGCCAGAGTGGCCAGTGCGCCGCCACTGCTCGGTGCATGTGGTTCGGTCGCTCCGTCATATCCCTGCCTCTCCGGAGTACCTCTTTTTCTCCGCCTTGCTTCACTGCTCCGTTTCCCCCACCTTCCCTACTCACTCATCACCGGGAATGGCCGGCGTGCGGTGGCGTATCACCGTCGAGCCGCCACAGCCGACGACGTGCCACCTCCATCTTGCTTTACCCCCACCACCCTACGTCAATCGACTCGGGGGAGGTCGGAGGTCATGTTGGTGTTGCTGATTTCGCTGGAGCACCGCCGCCGCCGAGCTACAGCTCGCCATTGGGCGCTGCTCTTCCCTCCCTTGTCTTCTGTCACCAACGTGTGGGGCCCGACTAACAGCATAGGCACGGGCGGGAGCCAGCCATGGGCCAAGTGGCTCTGTTGGGCCAGCCCAGTAGCGTGTAGGGTTTAGTTTTGATTTTCTTTTGTTATTTTTTTCATAGATCTGAATGTCATTTTGTAAATTCCATATCTCAAAATTGGTAGATCCATTTGAGGTGATTCCAAGTTTGTTAGGATCTGTGTAAAGTGTAGTATTTAGGAAAAATATAAAATATATATGTGTTATTTAAATTCTGGCAGAATTAAATAGACCTTTGAAATGTGTTTTAAAATGGATGAAAACTTGTTAATTTGATAACTTAAGTTCTAGTACTCCAAAAATTATGAAATTTGATGGGTGTGCTGTTTTCTATGTATGCTAGCGCTGGTAAAAATTTGAATGCTATTGCTTAAGTAGTTATGCCTTTATCGTTTTATATTAGGAGATACTTGAATGAATTTTCATAATTTTTATATATGTACACTAAGCTTGAAATTTTGTGGAGAGTGTCCTGATACCTTAGGATTACTAGGAAAAATATTGTTTCTATTGTTTGATAGTTTTCAATATGATTTCTTAATTATGCTAGAATCAGCCTTGCTATCTTGTGAATTTTGTGTAGGGAGTTCCTGTGGGTAACTTTGGCTCAAATTTTTACAGTAGCTTCCTGGTAGTGTATAGGATCCCCTATAATTTTTGTGGTATTTTCTGAACAGTTTGTATATAGGTTTATTTTTCCACTTAATTAATTAATTAAATTAAGAAAGGGATTAAAATAAATGACTTGGGTTAGCATACCATACTTTCTGGTGGTTTATGTCATTTGTGAACTAGTGATGCCATTGGTTTGGTCATAAGGTTAGTTTGGCATATAAGTAAATATTTAATTTTCACATTTCTAAGCCTCCTGGACAGTTGGTAGCATATCTGAGATTAGGCCTTGATAAAAGTGGTTGCTGGGAATCTTGTAAATACCAATGTTGTAGTAAACTTCTTAAACTAGTTTGTGTCAAAATTTGGTGGCATTTTACTTAGTAGTTTTGGAGTTCTAGTAGTTTGAAGTTACTATCCAGAAATGGCTGCTCCCTGTTTGGAGAGGACAGATTTCTGAAACTTTAAGATTTCGACTAGGTAAACTTGAGAATCAAGTCTTGAGGTCTGAAAATGATTTGTATAGAATTTTATAATCTTTCTATATTGTCTTGTATCATGTCATTTGGATTTGTATATCTCCAGTTACGGTTGAAAAGCCGAGCTTCTGTCCAGATTTATGTGTTACGAAAATGGGTTAGGATCGTGATAAGCTTAAGTAATGTTGCTCTTGTTGATTATTTAGGTGTTAGGTCCTTAACTAAGGAATAACAACTATACCTTAGGTTGCGTAGACTTGGTAAGTACTTCTCTACCAGAGAAGAGTTTTGCATGTTTGGTTAAAGCGATTTGAATAGAGTGTTAAGTTGTTGCTGCAGTTCACATTGCATTCACCGAGCATGTTGCATTCATTCTTATACATCCATGAGATTTATCTGTGCATTCATGCAATAGGTGTGCCGGAGGGGGTGACGCTTCTAGAGTTGGAGGGAGCACTTCAGGAGGAGGAGCAGGAGCAGTCGGAGGAGCCCGAGGTGTCGGCAAGTGAAGAAAGCGCCGTTGAGGAGCTGCCCGGGTGCCCTGACCACCGCCCCTCATCTTTTCTGGAAGGCAAGTCCCGGTGCATGCTGACCCAACTTTTGTATATATATCTTTGAGTACTTTTACTTGTTTATTGTATTAAGTTATAGGAGTTGAGTGAAAACACTTGCTGCATTATATCTATCCTTGTCCAGATATCGAACTTGAATCCCAATTAAAGTGTAGGCACGTGTTATTGCTTAGCCATGCTTAGTGCGGTAGAAGTTGGGTGATTTCTGGTCATCCACGAGCTTTAGGATAAAGTGGGTTATGGTTGGTTATATTTGCTATCGTGGAAAAGAACCATGCAAAAAAATAAATTGAGACATGGCGGGAGTTCGATAGTGCAGCCGCAAGACACTTCACGTCTTGAGTGCGAAGCTATGCCTGTCTGAGTCGTTTAACGACCGATTCGCTGTACGTTCTTGAGTTATGTTGAACGTAGTCTAACGCTTAGTTGGCCGGATAAGTCGTTCCGACCATGAAGCCGAGTAATACAGTTTAGGCCGAGAATCGAGGGGTCAAATGCGTATTCTGGAGGAAGTAAGCATGTGCTTGGGGACATTGACATAAGACCAAGGGGGGGGGGTTAAAGTCCCTATCACCTAGCAGAGTGTTGCCCTTGGGGATGCAGCATCAGTCGAACCCGCGCTTTCCTGAACTATACCAAAGGTGACCTGAGTAGCCCTAGCCAGGCGTGTCTCGGTGAGTGATAGAAATACCCCTCCAGCTGGATAGGAACTCGATTCGAATCGCCATCGCTCCCGGTTAGTGAGCACTTGACTTGAGCAGCGGCAATGTAGATTCAATTAATTGAATGGATGGTTAATTGGATGTTGATTTAAATGTTGCCTCAATTTATACCTGCAATGGTTATTATTGTTTGCTTAATAATCTAATGATTGTTTAGCACAGGTGCTAAGATAGATGACAGGTTAATGCTAAAAGTCACTGCTAGTCCAGGTTAAAAAGAGTTATTATTACTAATGCATTTCTGCAAATGAATTGTCAGCCAACTCCACTTAAGAAAAGCCTTGTATGATCCTTGGTGTCCTTTATTTATGTTTCGACGGGTAAGTCTAGCTGAGTACATTCCCGTACTCAGGGTTTATTCCCTCCTGTTACAGATAACATGCTTTATCAGGGCTTCTGCAAGAACTGCCTCCACCCGGCGGGTGATGAGGACAAGATCACTTAAGCGTGATCATCTTTTAGTCTACTTTCTTTAATGTTTTTGTGGGAGATGTGATCTGTAAGACTGGCAATTGTACTTGAACTAAGTGTGTGTGCAAATTATGCTTTCACTACTTTCTAAACCTGGTTTGTAATAATTTCTGATTCCATGGTGTTGTAAGCCTCTTTTAAGTACTTGTGAAATGTAACGTGTGATGTGTTTATGTTGAATGATGCGATCTTGGTTGTAGCCGGTTGGTTTGAAATCCTTCATGATTTCGATTGACTACCGGGATTATATGGGCTCAAGTTCAAAAATCTGAGCATTTCGGCGCTTGTTTTTGTACTTGTGCTCTTATAATTTAGACGGTTCTGTTACAGCTGGTATCGGAGCAGAATTCAACCCTAAACACATCGTACGGGTATCTAAAAACAAAAGCTTTTGTTTGCGAAAAGTGTTTTTCAACTTACAAAACTTACGGGTGTAATAATCTAGAAATTATTTCTATAGTATGCCAGTGATCACATCCCTTATCCCAAATAAAAACTCTTAGGTGGCTTATTAAAGTACTAACTTGGGGGTTCTTGCTTGTTTTCTGTTTCGTTGTACATACGGTGTGATATTGTATGGATGCCATCCGCTTGGGTGGTAATGTATGGATCAAAATGCCTCTATGCCTTGGTAAGTGTGAGTTGTGCGAGCATGACCATCCAACCATCGGTCTAGGGGAGAGTAGTTGTGGTTACTCACATACTTACATGTCCGATCAGGTAATTATGAGAGTACTTAATTGTAGGTATATCTGTCGGGTAGCTGTGATACTGAAGTATATACATCGAGGGATGTGTATATGAAAGTGTTTAGTTTATTACTTACTTTGCATGCTTATTTGGGAAACTATTGGGCTAAAATAAAATTTTATGCAGGTACACTAACAATGCATCGTTGTAGACCGATAGTTTTGCCTATATGAGAGAGCGTATGTATGCCACTGCATAGCGCTAGAAGTTTAAAATTCTACTAGGGTGAGAGGACATATGGAACATACATGCATCATGTTTATTTATGATATACATATTATATTACTCCCTCCTTAAAAATTTGGTTGTCCTGACTAAATTAAATTTTATATCCCCTAAATTATCCTCACCTTAAGTTCTACCCTGTTTCTACAGATGGCTCGCACCAGGACTACATCTCACATGCCCACCGGAGGCAGGGTTCCTCGACACCAGTTAGCTCCTTGTGAGCCCCGTCCTGAGCCTACAGTGGAGGAAAGGCTGAGGGCGGACTTGGCCAAGGTGACTGCTGAGAGAAATGCGGTCCAACAACGTCTAGAGCAAGTGACACAGGAAAGGGATGAGGAAACACTTGTGGTTTAGAGGTTGACAGTTGCTCATCGCAGCTATGAGCGTATGCTGATCCACGTGTTGAACCAGCGGAATGAAGCCTGGCACGAGGAGAATATCCTGAGGGCTCGGTAGGTTGAGCTTGAGCAGCAGTTAGCAGCTATAGAAGAGTACAACGACAACCTTCGTGAGGAAGTTCATCTGCTAAACAATTAGCTCAATCCGCTTCTTCCTCATGAGAATGACAGTGATGAGGAGATGGGCTCGGGTGTCATCATGGCTGAAGATGATGATGACGTTGAGATCGATGGACTGGAGGATGTTTCGCCTGAAGAAGAAGAAGATGAGGAGCTAGAGCTTGCTAGTGATGAAGACGGAGGGGAGATCTTCGACATTGACTCGGAGGACAATGCTTAGTTTAGCTTATCGCATAGCTACTGCGCTAGAGTTATCTTTTGTTGCCTTCCATGTGTAGGGGAGTGGCTTGTAGTAAGTTGATCTTTGAGATGTAACAGTGAACCCTATGTTATCCTTGATGTTGTTTAAACACGCTGAATTCAGGTCACGTGGGATTTCTCATTGTGTTATGTTCGGTGGTGGTGTCACGATTAGTACTCTCCGGTGCTGCGACGAAACCGAGGGCCTCCTGTGGCACGCGACATAAGGTTGTGCTGCTCGACACGCGCTGGTATCAAGGTTACTAGTCATGATCCATCATGGAACTGCACCAAGGGGTTATCTTCTCATAATCATTTCTTTGGTTATCTTTTCCTATTTTTGTAGGAAGGTCTTATATCAAATTCGGACACCTCTGTTATGTAAGGTTGGAACCTCGATGGTTTGGATGTAACCTATCAAACGCGTTTGTGCTCCATGTATGTGAGCCTTTAATCAATTCCATCCTTGTTGTCGGTAAACATCATTATTGTTAAGTACATCGCATGAATGTGTCAATTGATGCGCTTGATGAGGTTGTGTGGTTGTGATGAATTATTGTGCCTCTGTTGTTGTGTGAATTCATTCCCTTCAATGAAATCGGTTTGGCATAATTATACAATTCATCTATAAATTTTCCCACATCGTCAATGCTTATTGGCTATGCATTTTGCAGATGGCGTACAATCTTCGTCGTGGTCATGGCGTTGGGGATGAGGAACAACCACCACCTCCTCCGCCACCACCCACCCCGGCAGAACTGATGCAGATGGTGGTTGAAGGTCAGCGCCTGTTAGCAGACGCTATGCGCCAGCTAGTCAACCGGGATGCTCGGCATGGTCGTCAGGGGCCGGAGCCAAATCAGTACAGTGATTTCAAGGACTTTCTTGACACCAAGCCCTCGCTCTTTAAGGAGGTAGAGGAACCTCTACAAGCTGATGAGTGGTTAAATACCATTGAGCAGAAATTCCATCTGCTTCGTCTAACCGAGGAGCTAAAGACCGAGTATGCTTCCCACCAATTGCATGGTCCAACTGGTATTTGGTGGAGTCATTACCGCCCTACGCGGCCCCCTAATGTCCAAATCAATTGGGATCAGTTCAAGGTGGCTTTCCTTGGGAATTATATTCCTCCTGGTTTGATGGCGATGAAGCACACTGAGTTTATGAAGTTGACCAAGGCAGTAAGAGCTTGACTGAATACTTATAGGCCTTCAATAACCTTCTAAGGTATGCAACTGAGTTTGTTAGTATAGATGCAAAGAAGATTGCTAGTTTCAAGCGTGGCCTCAGTCCCAAGTTAATGAAGACCATGGGTACTAGCAAGTGTGTCACTTTCAATGAATTTATCAGTGATGCCCTGACCCAAGAGAATAACAATTCTATTTATGCTGCTTCTAAGAGCCGTAAGAGGGCCTTTGAGGTAGGTGCTTCGCAGTCTAGAGCTCTAGTTGCACTGAGGGCTCCTTCTCGCCCTCCTGCAACAGGTGCTAAGTTCCGTCCCCCGCAGAAGAAGGCTCGAGCCAAGACTAGGTTTTGCAAGGCTTATACAGTTTCTCTTCCTAAGGGTAATTCTAGTCAAGGTAGCTCTAGTGTTCCTCCAAGTAACATGCCTTGCTGGAATTGCAATAAGCCGGGCCATTGAGCTAGGAAGTGCCCTTATCCTAAGAAGAATGCAAATCAAGGTGGCCATCAGGGGCAAGTTCATTATACTAGCATTGAAGAAATTCCATCTGGTGAGGTAGTCACTGCCGGTAAGTTCCTAGTTGACCAACATTCTGCAGTGGTGTTATTTGATTCAGGTGCTTTGCATTCATTTATAAGTAATATGTTTGCATCAAAGTTTCCACACAAATTACACACTGTTAAAAGTGGGGGTTATTGCATTAGAGCTGCGAGTGGTAATATTCCCACGAATCAAGTAGTTAGTGATGTAGAATTTGAAATAGAAGGGTGAAAGTACTTGATTACCTTAGTAGTTTTGCCTGGATTGGGCATAGATGTCATATTGGGCATGAATTGGATGAGCCAAAATAGGGTACTCATTGATACGTCAACATGGGTGGTTATGCTCAGAAATCCTACCGATCAGAAAGGTTTTCTAGTGCATCTTCCCTGGAAAATTAATCTCTCTGGTGAAGTTCATGCGGTGCAAGCGAAGTCAATAGCTGATATTCCCATAGTATGTGAGTTTTCTGATGTCTTTCCCGATGATTTGCTAGGATTGCCTCCGGATCGCGATGTGGAGTTTAAAATAGAGTTGTTGCCTAGCACAGCACCAATCTCTAGAAGGCCATATAGGATGCCTCCGAATGAACTAGCTGAACTTAAGGTCCAGTTGAATGAACTTTTGAAGAAGGGGCTAATTCATCCTAGTTCGTCTCCGTGGGGTTGTCCTGCCATCTTTGTGAAGAAGAAGGATCAGTCGTTGCGGATGTGTGTATATTATAGACCTCTGAACACGGTTACTGTTGACACCTCTAACACCACTTAAGCTAGGTTGTCATCCCCAGCATGACACTAAATGTGTTGGTACAAAAATATGTAAATGCTCCTCTAAAATAAATATGAAATCCGTAAGCGCATAGATAATACCGATGTAGTATTTTAACCGGGAGTAATCTAGGTATCGTTATTTATATTTTTACCACTTGGAAGTGATGCTAAGGATAATGAGCAATGAGCATCACTGCATGTGATAATGGAGAGCATAACCATGTCTTTATCTATCTTCTCATACAGGGTAAGTGTCACAAGATAAATAATATATATATAAATAAAGAATAATAAGAGATAACTGATAAGCTCATAGCCACATATAATGATAAACATCTCAATACATTACTCTAAGTATATAGCAGTAGCATGGATTAGGATGAACTATAAGGATAAATCCTAAGTTATTCTAACTATACAATCAAAGCATACGATCATTAGTGCAATTACACTTGGCAATCATGGCAAGAAAAGGTTATATCTACGCATAGTGATATTACTAAGGAAGATATAGAATATAGCCATCACTTCCCTGTAATAGTTGTGCTATGCCTGCCCTATACTCGGGAGGTGGACTACAAAGGACTCAACAGGACTGTCACTCCCGCGATCTACCACACAGTCCGGAATATAGGGTGCAATCGCACGTAAATACGGTATAGGCACCATGCCTACACAATGTTTACCACTCACCCTTGATATCAATGAGCAAGTGCTATATGATCCTATACTTAAATATAATTCTGATCGAACTATGCCAAGCATATAATCAAAGTAGACTAAGAACAATATAATTGAGAATATAATCAAATAGAGCAAAGTCATATCCAATATGATAGAATAGACTAAAGTCATATTCATACAAATGATGAACTAGATGAATAATATAAGAACAAATACAAAAGTAGGAGAGAATTACTAAATATTCTCTTAATAGATCTGGAAATCAAGCAATGCTTGGCTCCTTCTAGTTCTAATCTTATGTAGCTATGCTAAACTAGAGATCTAATTGAGATGGTGGCTCTTGGTCTTCTCTGAATGAATGGAATGAGTTCTCTCTCTAATGAATTAGGGTTTCTCCTGCGGCTAGGGGCCTTGCTTACATAGCCCTCTAAGAAGCACCACAGCCCTTGGATCAAACTGACCTTGATGAACGATTATTATTGATCCTCAAAGGCGGTAGAGGCATGATCCAGGAGCTTGGCTCTGATTGGTCACCTGGGTGGGGCAGGCACCCAAGCCCAGGGGCAGCCGCCCCTGTTGCCTGGCCTATGGGCCCTACCCTCTGAGGTGTGATCTTCTCGAGTCTTCTAGAGTATTCTTTTTCATAGTATGGTCAGTTTCTCTCTATGTAAATGTAACATATGGACCTCCTTTGGTTATTTCCTGATAACCCCCTATAGAAATAGATATTCACCAAAACTCATAGAATTCTGTCAGTGTAACCCCTATATCTAGATAGTATTTATGTTTAGGTCCTTTCTCATGCTATGTTGACGGTTAAAAATGATACTTGTCTACCGTCAACAGTTGTTGTCAAGAATAAGTATCCTCTACCATGCATCGATAACTTGTTTGATCAGTTGTCTAAAGCCAAAGTCTTTTCCAAGATTGATCTGAGATCTGGCTATCATCAAAATAAAATTCATCCTAAAGATGTTCTAAAAACTGCTTTCTCTATAAGATACGGTCTCTATGAGTATCTTGTTATGTCCTTTGGCTTGACCAACGCCCCCGCGCACTTCATGTACTTGATGAATTCAGTGTTTATGCCCAAATTAGACAAGTTCGTGGTGGTATTTATAGATGACATCCTGGTTTATTCTGAGAATGAGAAAGATCACACTAAACATTTGCGTGTGGTCCTCACAAGACTATGTGAGCATCAGTTGTATGCAAAATTCAGCAAGTGTGAATTCTGGCTTCGTGAAGTACCTTTCCTTGGGCATGTGTTGTCCGATGGTGAAATTATGGTGGATCCCACCAAGGCACAAGAGGTATTGGACTGGAAGGCTCCTATCTCGGTGCACGAGGTTTGGAGTTTTCTAGGGTTTGCTAGCTATTATCGTCGCTTCATCTCGGACTTCTCTAAAATAGACAAGCTAATGACTCGGTTGCTGCAAAAAGACATGAGGTTTGTCTGGACTCCTGAGTGTGATGCAACTTTTCATAAACTACAAACCATTCTAACCTTGGCTCCAGTTTTGGTGTAACCGGATATCGAGAAACCTTTTGATGTGTATTGTGATGCATCGGGCATAGGTTTGGGAGATGTTCTTATGTAGGAAGGCCGAGTGATTGCTTATACATCTTGCCAACTTTGGAAACATGAAGTGAATTACCCAACGCATGACTTAGAACTCGCTACAGTTGTTCATGCTTTGAAAGTCTGGCGACATTATTTGTTGGGCAATGTGTGCAATATCTATACTGACCATAAAAGCCTTAAATATATCTTTACCCAACCAGAGTTGAACATGCATCAAAGAAGATGGCTCGAGCTGATTAAAGATTACAAAATCCAAGTTCATTATCATCCTTGCAAGGCAAACGTGGTTGCCAATGCTTTAAGTCGTAAGTCCCATTGTCATTCCTTGGTTGAAAGTGATTTTCATCTATCTCATCTTCTACACCTGGCAGTCCTACACCACATCACTGTCAGTTGCACTCTCAAGAGTAGAATTATTGAGCTACAAAAGATTGATACCGGCATATTCCACATCAAGCGTAAGATGAAAGAGCAAGAACTTAAGCATTTTCGGGTAGATGAGGATGGAGTGTTGTGGTTTAAAGATAGGTTAGTTGTGCCTAAGGACCGAGAGCTTAGGAATCATATTATGTCCGAAGCCCATTCCTCTAAGTTGTCCATCCATCCAAGTAGTAGTAAGATGTATCATGATATGAAGCCACACTACTAGTGGACCAAGACGCGGAAAGAAATAGCTGCATATGTTGCTAGGTGTGATACTTGCTGTAGAGTTAAAGCCATGCACATGAAAGCCAGATTGCTTCAGCCACTTTCGATTCCAGGTTAGAAATGGGAGGAGATAAGTATGGATTTCATTGTTGGACTCCCTCCCACTGTTAAGAATCATAACTCTATTTGGGTAATTGTAGACCGTCTAACCAAGTCGGCTCACTTCATTCCTATCCGAGCAGACTATCGTCCTACGGACTATGCTGAGTTGTACTTTAATCAGATAGTCTGACTTTATGGGATCCCTCGTACTATTATTTCTGACCGAGGTCCACAGTTCACTGCTCGTTTTTGGGAGCACTTGCACCATCTTTTGGGAACCAAGCTAGTGAGAAGCTCAGCTTATCACCTTCAGACGTTAGGCCAGACTGAACGAGTCAACCAAATCTTAGAAGATATGTTGAGGGCGTGCGTTATTTTGTCCAAGGGTTCATGGGAAAAGTGGTTGCCTTTGGCAGAATTTTCGTACAATAATAGCTATCAAGAGAGTATTAAGATGGACCTATTCGAAGCATTATATGGTCGCAAGTGTAGAACACCCCTGAATTGGGTAGAAGCTGGGGAAAGAAGGTATTACGATATTGATTTAATTAAGCAAGCTGAAGAACAAGTCTGTACCATCAAAATACATGTGGCCACAGCCCAATCTAGACAGAAAAGTTACGCTAATCACCGTAGAAAACCAATTGAGTTTGAAGTTGGAGACTTCGTGTATCTAAAAAGTTTCACCTATGAAGACTGTAAAACGTTTTGGTGTGAAGCAAAAGCTTGCGCTGAGATATGTTGGTCCTTTCCAAATCATAGGAAAAAGTGGTGCGGTCGTATATAAGATTCAATTGCCTCCTAAAATGAGAGCCATTTTCAATGTCTTCCATGTATCTCAGTTAAAGAAGTGTCTTCGGGTTCCTAAGGAGAGAGTTCCGTTGGGGGATATCAAACTAGAATCTGATTTTACTTATGAAGAGAAGACAGTTCATGTGATTGCCACTTGAGAGCGGGTAACTCAAAGTCGAGTGGTTAAGTGGTATAAAGTAATGTGGAGTAATCAAGGTAGGATGAGTGATGCTACTTGGGAAAGAGAAGATTATTTTCGAGAGGGTTATAAGGAATTCTATCAACAATGGTACGCTTTCTAAATCTTGGGACAAGTTTTTTATAAGGGGGAGGGTTGTAACACTCTAGGTGTTTGGCTTCCACATTTGCACTTGCATTTCATAAGTATGAGCATCATTCATCTCATTTATGCCTTTGTTTTGCTTGCAACATGAGTATGCAACATACTCCAATATGCTTGTTTCATAATTGTTAGCTTATGAAATGTGGGTGGTGCAACATGTAGATGTAACATGGATGTCTCATACTTTGAAACATGGCAATGTTGTTAGTATAACATGATAAGTTTAATTGTTGCAATAAGGGCTTGAAACATATGCAACATGGTACTGCAACATTTTGGTGGAAATGCTTGTTTCAACTTATGTGACATTTGGAATTGTGTGTAACCAATGTGTAGAGTGGTTAATTATGTCCTAAAACACCTTAATTATACTTAGGGTAATTAGTTGAGCAATGTTCATGTTGACCAAAATGACCAAATTGCCCTCCTAAGTGTTGTTGACCAAGTTTTGACCTCTAGATGCTTTCATTTGACTGTTCAAAAAGTCCAGCTTAGAGATTCTGCATGGAGGTGCACCCTTAAACAAAGTTGTGGAGAATTTTATATAGAACAAAAGTTGTAATATGGCCATCTCATGAAAATGATCATAACACCCTAAATAATGGCCCACAAGTTAGTAGAGGTGGCTGTTTTGGACTTTGGAATTTTGGCTAAGTCATAAAGCTGTTAACAGTTTCAAGGTGACCACCTTGGGAGCCTTGTAACTCTTAAAACCATGCCAAACCAGCTCGAGCTCCTATTGACAAACTTGTAGATCTCATATCCCTCTACAACTTTTATATTTACGGTTTTGACTAAGTCAGCCTAGTTTGGGAGATCTGGAGCATCAAATTTCGCCTGTCAGTCATCTCCATCGGCTTCGATTCAGACTTTCAGTTGAAGTCATGGCTGACCGACGCCAGGTTCTGGCCACCGTGTGGCTGCTCGCACACGTGTAGGATGCCACGACGTTGCTCTTGAATGTCTTTGGAAGCAAAATCCTGAGCCCCGGTCGATTTTCCCTATTCCCTCGCCTCTCTCCTTCTCTCACGGCCCTCTCCGACGAGCAGGCGTCACCGAGAGCTCTACTACGGCCGCACGCGCTCACTACAGCACCTCCGTCCACCAAATCACACCCACAGCTCTGCCATCACATCATGAACCTCGTTGACCACCCCATTGGAGTAGCCGAGCTTAGGGTAAGCGGCATTGCCAACTTCTCCCTACTCAGATTTCACCGGTGCACCGCCGCCATCACGGTCCACCGTGGCCAGCTCATCTCCGCCACTCTCTTACTTCTCTGACCCTCTTCCCTACTCCCTCAACACGCGTTGATGCTCGTGGTAAGATGCTGCCGCCAGTAATGGCTTGTAGGAACCGAAATGGTTCGCGGGTTTGTCGTGCTCTGGCCACGCCCGCCATGGCCACCGATGGCAACCCTTCAAGGTTAGTCTCGTCTTGTCCGTCTCTGCCGTTCCTAGTGCACACATGGGAATCACCTTGAGCCATAGTACACCTCGGAATGACGTAGCCCTGTATCTCCCCGTAGTTCGGCCGGAACGCTGATCTCACCGGAGTGGCCAGTGCGCCACCGTTGCTCGGTGCATGTGGTCCGGTCGCTCCATCGTTCCCTGCCTCTTTGGAGTAACTCTTGTTCTCTACCTTGCTTCACTGCTCTGTTTCCCCCACCTTTCCCACTCACTCATCACCGAGAATGGCCGGCATGTGGTGGCGTATCACCGTCGAGCCGCCACAGCCGACGACGTGCCACCTCCATCTTGCTATACCCCCGCCACCCTACCTCAAGCGACTTGGGGGAGGTCCGAGGTCATGTTGGTGTTGCTGATTTCGCCGGAGCGCTGCCGCCGACGAGCTACAACTCGCCGTTGGGCGCTGCTCTTGCCTCCCCTATCTTCTGTCACCGACGTGTGGGGCTCGGCTAACAGCACAGGCGTGGGCGGGAGCCGGCCGTGGGCTGAGCGGCTCTGTTGGGCCGGCCCAGTAGCGTGTAGGGTTTAGTTTTGATTTTCTTTTGTTATTTTTTTCACAGATCTGAATGCCATTTTGTAAATTCCATACCTCAAAATTGGTAGATCCATTTGAGGTGATTCCAAGTTTGTTAGGATCTGTGTAAAGTGTAGTATTTAGGAAAAATTTAAAATATATGTGTTATTTAAATTCTAGAAGAATTAAATAGACCTTTGAAATGTGTTTTAAAATGGATGTAAACTTGTTAATTTGATAACTTGAGTTCTAGTGCTCCAAAAATTATAAAATTTGATGGATGTGTTGTTTCATGGGTATGCTAGCTCTGGTAAAAATTTGAATGCTATTGCTTGAGTAGTTTTCAAGTTATGCCTTTGTCTTTTTATATTAGGGTATACTTGAAAGAATTTTCATAATTTAAATGTTGCCTCAATTTATACCTGCTATGGTTATTATTGTTTGCTTAATAATCTGATGATTGTTTAGCACATGTGCTAAGATAGATGATAGGTTAATGCTAAAAGTCACTGCTAGTCTAGGTTAAAAAGAGTTATTATTACTTATGCATTTCTGCAAATGAACTATCAGTCAACTCCACTTGAGAAAAGCCTTGCATGATCCTTAGTGTCCTTTATTTCTATTTTGATGGGTAAGTCTAGCTATGTACATTCTCGTACTTAGGGTTTATTCCCTCCTGTTGCAGATGACATGCTTTATCAGGGCTTCTGCAAGAACTGCCTCCACCCGGTGGGTGACGAGTACTAGATCACTAGAGCGTGATCGTCTTTTAGTCTACTTTCCTTAATGCTTTTGTGGGAGACGTGATCTGTAAGACTAGCAATCGTACTTGAACTAAGTGTGTGTAAATTATGCTTCCACTACTTTCTAAACCTGGTTTGTAATAATTTGCGACTCTGTGGTGTTGCAAGCCTCTTTTAAGTACTTGTGAAATGTAACGTGTGATGTGTTTATGTTGAATGATGCGATCTTGGTTGTAAGCGGTTGGTTTGAAATTCTTCGTGATTTTGATTGACTACCAGGATTATATGGGCTCAAGTTTGAAAATTTGAGCGTTTCGACGCTTATTTTTGTACTTGTGCTCTTATAATTTGGACTATTCTGTTATATTTGCCTACAAATGTAAGCATTTTTTAGCATAACCTACCCATATATCCCTCATCATTAATAATTAGTTTCCTTATTTGCGTCAATGTAATTTGGTATTTAGAAAACACTTAGTGCATGCTATTTCTATTATCTCATTAAGGGAAGGTATTAATTGCATCTACCTATTGAAAGGCGCCACAATCATTTCTCTTTTTTTCTTAATCTATTCTAAAATACTAGAAATTGTTATATTTCTTTATGGAGCAGTTTTTCCAATGGCTGCCTGTATAGTAAAAATAAACCATTAATTTAACCTGTATTTATCCTTAAAATTAATCACCAACATAGGAGAAGAGGTTTAAACTAGGTATTTCCATGAGTCTCGGTGAATATTTGTATGCATGAAGATTTATCCAGAAAGACCAAGTGGGCCATATTATCTCAACAAATCACGCTTATCCGCAACAAAACTAACTCCACTAAACTCCAATCCACCGTCATTGAGTTATCGACGAAGATGGACGGCTAGAGGGGGGGCCAGCCGACCCCTAGGGTCCACCACTCAACCTCTCGTCAGACGGGGATCATCCATGAACCTTAAGGTTCAATCTCCACCATGCTTCGTAGTTGGTTTGTAACGTAGGGTCGAGATGGAGCCGTGCCATGGATTCATGGGCCCACAGGGTGCTGGGTGCCCCCCTATAAAAGGACTCAGACCCCTCCAGAAGACATCGCAATTCAAGAGAAGAATAGTCCTCTAGAGTAGGCTTTATTCTTTGTACATAGAAAATAGTGAGATAGAGAGTGAGGGGAGAGTTTAGAGAAAGTACTAGGATTGTTGGTGCTCTCTCTTCGACTTGTACCTTGGTAGATTCAGGTTCTGCTCAAGCCTGTGTCTTAGACATCTCTAGTAATTGATTTATAATCCAAAGTAAGTATTGTGTTCTTTGTGTTCATTAGGATTATGACTCATTTGAGTGCTTTAATCCTTGATGTCGGGGTTAAAGTAGTAATCGTTAGTATAAATGTGGTGCCTAGACTTCTAGCCACTCGTGGATGCACCCTGCATTCCGAAATGTGTGGTAGATCACGAGAGTGACAGTCTCATTGATCCTCTGTAGTCCACCTCCCGTCTGTAGGCCTATTAAGACCCAGTTGCGACGGAAGAAGTTATATTTTGCTATGCTCTTCCTTAGTAATGTCCCCAGGTGAACACTAGAATACAACTCTATCTTAAGTTAGAAGTTACCAACCTTAGAAGTCCTCTCTATCCTCAAGTTTATCTTTAACCTTGTTGCTATCCCTGGTTAAGATAGTCCATTGTTAATCTCACATGTTTCCCTATGGATACAGTACCTGGAATACTCCTGGTGGATTGATACAATAGTATTTCGTGCGCTTGCGGATTTATCTGTGAACGTTAGAAATACCAACACTACTTTGAATAAATGCAAGTGCATCCAACATATGGATCAGAAACACAACATATAAAAGCAGGATTTTTCAACGGAAATCGAGACCACTTTGCACCTATACGATGGTTCTAGGTCTTGTCAGTTATCATGTTCATCCATTGCACCACACACCCAAACATTCATCATAGAGTGCAAAATACCATAGATTGAACACTCCTAGAGTACAAACCGAGTACATCAAGAATTTAAGTTCATTACATAACTTTATTACAAGTCCACTTTGACTGAACCGAACCAAAAAACAAAGCAAGCATCGCAACAAAGCAAGCAGATTCCCAATCTATGACCATATATGCTTGAGCATAGACAAAATCAACTAGTCCTCCTAGCCATCATCGAAGCAATGTCTGCACGTACACCATACAAATGTGCAATCCGTGTCATGGGTCATTGAGCATTGCCAAGGAAAGTTTACAATAGAATATCATAGAGTTCATATTTGATTGTGGATTCACCATATGGTGAAACAAGCAACAACAATATAAAAGGGTGTAAGTATCTGGTCATCTCTAGAAATGCTCCTTTCTCACAACCACCAGCAGTTTTTTCATATTTTTAACCCTTTTAACTTTTATTTTAAAAATAGGCACACTCAGTTTTTTAAAAATTTCTAACCCTTTTCATCACATCAACACTACTAGCGTGACAAAATCATGTTGTCGCGCCACATGTATTGGTGCAGCAAGTTCCGTCATGTTGGATGACGATTTTCACATTGAAAGCCTTATCACGCCATTCCTATTGGCACAATAATATTGTTTTGTTGCTCACGATTTCGATAGTCATACCGGTGATTTAGAGATCTCCTAAAAAGTCTTTAGTACTCATTTCAACCTACTCTCCACTATCTTTCTTTGGTTGAGTGGCATGTACTTCCATGGTGCCCATTTTTCCCAATTATGAAGCATGGCTAAGAGATCCTACACATTGGACTAAGCCCTCACATAGTTTGCCCAATAGTAGGACAAGAAAATTTGAGGCTTTGAATAAGACTACCTTTGTGTTTTGGATTTGGATCTTTTTCGTATTCCAAAATAGTGAAAAAGTCAAATAAGAAGTGTTAAGATTTTTATCATTCTGGCATCGAGCTATTTTGCCGCAAAACCTCCCCTACATAGAGTAATTGGTGGTAGGCGGATCCAACGGGGCATAAAACACTGCCGGGTCAAACCATAACCCGCCAGTGATGTCGTGCTGCTGCAGCTAGGTTGACCCGGCATTGGCATATCACTGTCGGTGGGTTTTGTGTTATGTCCCGACAGGTGATATTCCTGATATTACTATGGATTCATGACTGTAACACCCTCGGTGTTACCGCATGTAACATTGCACCAAAGCATAGCATGAGCATCATTTCTTTTGTTTTTGCATAATGTTGAAGTGCGTAGAACCATTTTACTAATCTAGTATAATTAATAAAAATCTTATTGGAAAATTGACGTAATAACCAGAATATATCAACTAAGGTTGGAAACTAATTTTTATTGAACAAAAATGCTATAAAATGTTTAGGCGAACCTTAAGCAAAGTTGTAGTGTGAACTTCGTAGATGGTAATGCAACTTGTGTTGTCAAGTAATACAATCGCTAGCTAACATTTCCAGTAACTCAAAAAGTGAACTCGTAACATAAATCAGCCCTAGACTTGGAGCGATTTCCAAGTTGATTAACAGCTTGACATTGCCATGTTGAGCACTTTAGTTTGTGAATTCGGGTTAAGAGGTGATGTTGTGCGTTGGCTCGGGTTGGTAGCCTCATAGGTCATCTTGGGCTTGGTAGGGGTGGTTTAGGATCAGGTGTCACCAGTTATGTGTTTTTGAAGCTTTAAATTTCATGCACGACACGTTCCGGGCTTGCTCGCTGGGTGAGCGCGGTCACCGCTCGTGGCCGCCCCGCGCAGCGCGTCAGGCCCTACTCTGCTCGTGGTGTCAGGTGTGGTCGGTCAAACCGGCCCGACCTGGCCGCTGTTGGCCGCTTCTGCTCGGGCCGCTTCAGCCACTGCCCCCCTCTCTGTTCGCGCGTGGACGCGGCTACTGCCGCGGTTGCCCCGCGTCATGCCTGTGCTCGACGCCGCTATTGCGGTCCCACCGCCGCCGCACTGCTGTTGCTGGCTTCTCTTAGCCGCTCGCATGTGAGCTTGCCCTCCCTGCCCCGCTGCCCCCTCCATGCGGTGCGCGGTAACACGATTGCCGCTCGGGGTCAGCGCCCATTGCGTCCGTGCCCGGCCCCAACGCTGCTGCAGGCTGGTCGGGGACTGATCGCGCACACCACGCCACCGCCACCCTGCTCGCGTACGCCTTGGTGTGGTTCCAACATGCGTTTTCCGATCGCGTTGACCCCACCTCACCGCGGAGGTGACCTGAGCACTGACCCTGCCCTCCCCTCCTCCTCTGTCTGCCATGGCCAGTGGGGGGGCGCCCCTTGTGTGTCGGTTGGGAGAGAGCGTCACCGTCCGATTCATCATGTTCTCAGTTCTGTCATCAGGTGGCCCTGCCGATTGGCCCTACCTCACCTCGAGCGCCGCCTCTCTGTGCTCCAATTTTGGAGTCATTAAGGCCGAACTCAACCGTGACCGCCGCGGTAGCCAGCCGTTTGTCTCTAACCTAAATTGAGCGCACCAACAGTGTCGTCGCAACTCCTGCTCCACCCTGTGCCCAGCCCCGAACCCCTGCTACCTCCTTGGCTCTTGCTGGCGCGATCGCGCTGTCGTGGAGCGTCGCCTTACCCCTCGGGCGCACGTGGCCATCTCGTTTTGGGCAAGCACGGGCAGAGCCATCGCTCCGGCTAGATTCGGGGTGAGTCGCTGGTGCTCCCACGCCACCGCTACCGCCTTCTTAGCGCCTCAGCTCATGGGAACAGGACTGCCACCGGTGCAGGTTGTCGCCGCCATGGAGGAGTCGCCCTACTCCACCTCCGGTCTCTGAACCGCCGCCCATCATCACGCGTCGCCAGGTAGGTGAGCATCGCCCCCTCATGAGCACCTTAGTGGTTCCCCGGTGGCCGACGTAGCTGACCAGTGTCAGTCCACGCCGCGCTGGCATACAGAGGAGCGTTGGGGACCTCCCCGATGCAAAGACTAGAAAGGAAAAGGGTATTCTTGCAAAGTCCCTGCCTGTAGGAATAGTGCTTAGAGTGGTCGCGCCATTAGCAGTTAGTGCGGGGGCTTATTTGCGTTTCGCCAGCGAGCCTGAGGTCTCCCCCGCGCTTGGGCCGCACCACGTGGGCCGCGTGCGCGCGGTTGGGCCGCGTTTGCGTGGCTGCAGGCCCCACCGAAGAATTCGGTTTCTTCTTTTTCTAAGGAATTAAGTAGTGGTTTATAATTTAGTTTCCGAGCTGAACTTTGTTGGATTATAACGACTTGTGTAGATGTCCAAAAATCATGAAACCACTTTAGTTGAGTCCCTAAATTCATGTTCTATTAAAGGGGTGAATTCCCGTTGTGCAATGCTGTGATGATGCTAGGTCCATTAAATCAATGCAAAAGGCAACAAATATTAATGCACCTAATCTTGTAGGAAAATTTTGTGGTAAATTTAGGATAACTTTAGCCCTAGAAACTTTACAGTAGCTTCATGATGTTATTAGATACTTGCTGTAATTTTCATAGCCTTTGAATAGCTTGTTTGATTGGGTAGCTAAGTTTCCCTAGTAGTGCTATGTAGTAAATCGGTAATCAAAAGATGATGTGCATGTTAGTTGCTAGAGAATGAATAGATCGGTCAACTTTTGATTAGTAGAAATAATGGGTAACTTAGCATATTAGCCATTAGAGTATCGCATTGTCATTTCGTGCATGTAGATCACGAGGTAGTTGAGTACGTGGCCGTGGAGGAGTAGGACTACGAGGAGATCCTCGAGGAGTATGAGGAGAAGATCTTCGTGCCGGAGGAGTTCCAGGAGCCGCCCGCGACTGACACCTCTGACCTTGCACCTACCCAAGGTAAGCCCCAGTGCATAACCCTTATTTGCAAATCGCTATATATATATTTAAATGTTGTGCATTTACGTTGCAGGAATTTTATGATACCCACATGCATATATATATATATATATATATATATATATATATATATATATATATATATATATATATATATATATATATATATATATATATATATATATATATATATCTACCATGAGTCTTACTAGTACAGGATTATGTAGTTGCTTTGCTTAGGTTTATCGGTAGCGTGAGTAACCTGTCATTACTCACAATAGATGGTTATTACTATTATTATTACATTCATGATAAAATGACGGAAAGGAAATGGTGACCGGGTAGGGATTTAGTATGGGTATTGGTGGGTGTAACAAGTTGTGTCCTGTGGCCATAGGGCATAACTGGGTTGCACTGTTTCTCTGTTCGTGTCAATTAAGGACCGTTCGTTGCATGGACCTTGGTCAAGTCACAGACTTATTATCCCGAGCACATACTTGCTTGTGGGAGCAAGAAGGCTTGTTACTCTCTTGTCATAGGCTCCGACTCTTTTCGGACCGACTGATTGGAGGTAGGGGTAGGTGAAGGTCTAAGCATCGCTTTGAGGTCGGGCCTCAAGTGTGAGGGCTTGGAGTCCAAATTTGGACGGGGACCTAGAACCCATGACAGGAGTGGAACGGGTTGGTCTCGCTTGTGCCTAAGGTGCAAACGAGGCGTGTGTTTTTCGGGGTACCCAGCCGGGCACATTGATTCGCGAATCTCCGTTTCTACGTGACAATATGGCTTGACTACGCTCTGGCATCGTAGTAAGAACTGGCAGTTGAAAGGTGGATAAATGATTCTGGTTGCTCAACCCTTGCTTGATTTTAGACTAGGAGCTTACATAGACTATAGGATAATAAATAAAATATGGCTACTAAAAGTAAGGGATTAAGGACACACTCTTAGTGCTGCTTTCCGCAAACAAGAAATCCACAAGCCATAAAGCCTATCATAATCCTTGAGAGTCGGAAAATATATTCCCAGTCGGGTAAGTCTTGCGAGTACATTGTGTACTCAGGGTTTATTTTACCCCCGTTGCAGGTGCACCTTGAGCTGATAGCTTTGTGTGGAGGATTCTTCTGATGGGCATAGACGGATTCTCATTACGTTCCGCTAGCTGTTTATTTTATTTCCGCATGTTTAATTTATCGCACTCTGAACCCTGGTATTGTAATAATGATTTCTGAGACTCTATGTTGTATGAAATAGACTAAGTGTTGTAAGCTTGTACTCATTATTGGATCCCGGGTGAAAAATGTGGATTGTTTGAGTTCTCCCGTTGGGTGTGCTCGACGGAATTACTTGGTTTAGGGTGAAAAATGTGCACCGAGTGTCTGGTGAAAGACAAGTGTCCCTGAAAGCGTGTTAAATCCGACGATTCTGCCACAATGACTCTAACTGGCAATGTTATATCACTGCTGAGTCGTGGCTCAATCCGGCAGTGATAAGGTGCTTTATTGTCGGGGTCACTCGGATCACAAATATTTGTCCGAATCCGAGCTTTACAACCCGACAGTGAAGCTGCATCACTGGCAGCTTATGCACACCCGGCAATGTTATGACCCGGCAGGAATTATGTGTTGTGTAGTAGCGTACGTACCTTAAGATTTTGAACACGTATGACTAATTTGCATTAACTAAAGAATATTTGGTTAAACTGCATACTCCCTCCGTCCCTAAATGTTTGTCTCTAGAAAACCGTGTTTCCCTCACAGACACGCTTTTCGGACGACACACATAAAGGGACGGAGTAGTATGTGTTATTATCTAAGAAAAAGTGTGTGTACAGAAACCACATACGGCTGTGTATATATGCTATTTAATCGAGAACCACCCATGCATGGGCAGAATCCAATACCACAGCGCAGCACTGGGGAGCAAAATTAAGAAACTCGTATACGTATGTTGGGACATGAATGAACTTAGGTCACATCTATGTCCTGATATCACAAATGTCAAGAGGAAAAACAATCCTGAGGCGTGGGGATACCACCGGGGTTAAATATGGTTAATATACACCCAGCTTTGAAAAGCAACAGCACTTTCTTGAATTCCTCACTCCCAATTGTACATTGCATACGGTCCACCATCCGTTCCAGATCCTGAGAAGGAATAATGGCACGAAGGTAGCTGTGCGTCAAGATCTTGCTCATCGGTAATTAAATAGGTTTTAACTCCAAAATGGCCAGTCCACCCACACATGCATATATATCTAGCCCTCTAACAGATTATGATGGATCTTTTCATAGATCAGAAAATAAAGTAGATTCCGGCCAACCAAGGACCTGTCGATGAAGGAAGGACTAGAAATCGTATCGTATCATCCACTCTACTATAATCTTCCAGATTCTCTTATTACATTTGATTGATGACTGATGAGGAATATTTACTTGACCAAAGTGCTCAGGTAGCATATATCCTGTGTTATATATTGCACTGCATGCATGCCACTATGTAATCATGGATAGAGGCATCCCATTGCAGACCTCTTAATTCTCCTTTTCTCAAGGATTGTTCCACCACAATTCTTTTGACAGACGCCGCCTATAAATAGGCAATAGTCGCACTCCCCCATACCACGCCAAACTCACAAAAGCTAAGCTAGCTAGCTCCATCGATCTCATATATATTAGCTAGCTAGCAGCATTTAATTTCAGCTTGGCAAGCTAGCTAGTGTACGTACGCACGTCTTAAGAGTTTTTGCCATCGATCCATCGATCGATCGATATAATCAGCTAGGACTAGCTAGCATCATGTCCTCGAGAGATCCGCTTGCGGTGGGAAGCATCGTAGGCGACATCGTGGACTACTTTGCAGCTTCAGCCCTGCTCCGAGTGATGTACGGCGGGCGCGAGATCACCTGCGGGTCGGAGCTCAGGCCGTCGGAGGTGGCCGGCGAGCCGACGGTGCACATCACGGGAGCCCGCGACGGGAGACCGGCGTTATACACACTGGTGATGCTGGACCCTGATGCCCCTAGCCCAAGCAACCCGACCAAACGGGAGTATCTCCATTGGTACGTACCAATGCAAGCTCCAACAATGCATGCATGCTACTTTATTTTTTGCACATGGTTTCAGTTCGTGTCTCACATATATATAATGTATTACATGCATAGATTCTGCATTTGTTTTCCACCCTGGTGACTGATAGATCGATGTAACAACATGCTTATGTAATATATCTAGGTTGGTGACTGACATACCAGAAGGAGCTGGTGCCAATCATGGTAACGAGGTGGTGGCGTACGAGAGCCCCCGGCCATCGGCGGGGATCCACCGGTTCGTGTTCATCGTGTTCCGGCAGGCGGTCCGGCAGGCGATCTACGCGCCCGGGTGGCGCGCAAACTTCAACACCAGGGACTTCGCCGCCTGCTACAGCCTCGGACCGCCTGTCGCCGCCGCCTACTTCAACTGCCAGAGGGAGGGCGGCTGCGGTGGCCGGAGGTACAGGTGATAGAAGACACACAACATGCAAGCCGGCGGTGATCCATCGATCATGCACATGCATGACAATTGACAAGCACATACCACAAAAATAATCTTCGTTGTTGGTTGCTTCAACGATATATATATATATATATATATATATATATATATATATATATATATATATATATATATATATTCAAGGGTAACTTATGGGACACAATCACACAATAGTGCGTCGGAGTGTATGGGCCCCGATGCTCGTACGTCCATATATACAGAAGTCCATCTGCAGGTCAAATGGACTAGTATATATATGTCTCTATCTATCTGAAAATGTGCTTCATTGAATGAAGCCGCTATAAAATTTGTCTATTATCAATGAAACGTCGTCGTTTCAAAATGTGTGTGCATCGAGAAAACAAAGAATATTGTGTTCCCTACACATTAATATTTGCACTAGCTCTCTGCTGCCCAAAGATAACTCTCGCACGGAAAGGTGAAGTATTGCTGCATCTCTCCGCTGACAGCAAAAGAGATTCCGTGTATATAGTATGAGTTTAATCAACTGAAATTCGCAGCAGAGACTAGTAACAGCTCAAAAACTCTATTCAAGTGCGATATAAAAGTTGAATATCTTGTCAAAAATTTCAACTTTCACCATATATATGAGCTAAAATAATATTAATAAACAGAATTCACCAACTAGTTGTAGCTCAAAACACTATTCAAGCCAATATGTAAATTCGTTGAAACTCTTGTTAAAATTAAAATGAATGGTTATCATATGAAAAGGTAGATGCAGTTTTGTATATTATGAAGATAAGATATCATTAAATCTGAGCCTATAAATAGGCAAAACTGCAAGCTTGGACTGTTGACAGAGCCCCACACGGTTTATCTGCCCATCTTATATAAGATAACTGACAGTGTACTTGATTCTTTTATCTCAATCGTGGTACGCCGCAACACATGCATAGCCGCAAAAGGCAATTAGCTCCGGTACAGTGTACTAGTAGAAAAGTAGTAGATCAATACTCCCTCCGTCCCAGTGATAATGCAACTATAGGAAGCGTACCAGTCAAATTATGTCGACTTTGACCAAGTTTATAGCAAAAAGTATTAGCATTTATATCTCAAAATAAATTTATTATGAAAATATATTTCATAACCAATCTAACGGTACTTATTTTGTCTCATAAGAGTTAGTATTTTTTCATATAATTTTAGTCAAAATTTGTGATGGTTGACTCCTCGAGATGCGAGAATTGCATTGGGACGGAGGGAGTATATAGTCTGAACAGTACCCAAGCTTCGAGATAAAGCTGGTTGTCTGAATAAAGGGAGAGCTGCAAGCTCTAACGCGGCACGTACTTGACCAATATAACTCTGAATTTGTTATTGCAGAAAACGTTACCACTATGTAGCTGCACTTTAGTCTGTTCATGGGATCGAATTTGACAATAATGAGCGCTTCGCATATTGTACATTTTAATTATTATTCTTCGCAGAACTATATCAATTATATTATTTTTCTTCTTTTGTTCCTTGCATAATGATTTCACCAACATTCAGTTATACCCACATTATATATCAGATAACTTCATGAAATAATGTGTACTAGTCCATAAGACTAAAAATGTTGTCCACACGGCCGACACTTGTCGATACCCCAAGAGTACGCCAGCCAAGATTAGTAGGGGCGGTTCATAACCATTTCTACCAAAACCGTTGCTAAAAATGGCTGATTTATAGGGATGGCTAGCAAACCGCCCCTACAAATCAGATTTGCAGGGCAGTTGCTTCGTTTACAGAAATTCTCGAAATCGGGCAGAAAAATAGCAATTTTTTTAATCCGAAGAGGCCCCACTAGTCAGCTGCACATCACGTGCTCAGCTGCACATTTTTTCACGCAAAAATCGCAAGTCGCGGCTGCCATGGTTCGACCCCGCGAACTCGATCTCACGCACCCCCTCCTCTAACCACTCCACCCATCACTCGCTCGTGTCTATAATTGATTTTCTTTCCCCACTATTATACTAAATCGAGTATAAATTGATTATTTGAGGCCCTAAATGAATTCAAATGAAAAAGTTGCCAACTACAAAGTTTCATAACTTTTCGAGATCTACAACTTTCATTTTGGTAGTTTACAAAATTTGAGTTTCAAGATGATTTCAAATAAAAAAGTTTTCAACTACAAAGTTTCATAACTTTTTTAGATCTACAACTTTTGTTTTTGCAATTTGTCCATCCGAGGTCATTTAAAAATTCAAATTTTAAATTTTTGGAAATTCAAACGTAGTTTTCCTTGATAAGATGATTTCAAATAAAAAACTTGTCAACTACAAAGTTTCATAACTTTTCAAAATCTACAACTTTTATTTTGGTTGTTTCTCCATCCGAGAACGTTTATAAAATTTGAATTTTAAATTTGAGAAATTCAAACGTAGTTTTCCATGATAAGATGAATTTAAATGAAAAAGCTATCAACTATGAAGATCTATAACTTTCCGAGATCTACAACTTTTATTTTGGCCGTTTGATCATTCAGTCATCTAATATAGTGGTAGTAACATTGTTTACAAATTTTACACATCACTCTTATAGTTTCGTAAACTATAAGAGAGATATGTTACTACCATTTTGTCGGATGAAAAAATGACCAAAATAAAAGTTGTAGATCTTGATGAGTTCTACAACTTTTATGTTCATAACTTTTTCAGCTGAAATCATTTAATATTTCAAAATAACATTTGAAGTTGCTATTTTTGAAATTCAAAATTTAAATAGATAAAACACAGTCACATGAAAAGATGGATAAAAATTGCTTTAAGAACACAATAAATTGATAGATCATGATTTTAGAAATTTTTAGGAAAAAATCATTAAATTTGAAGTTAGTACGAGGGAAAAAGACTAGCTACAAGTTTTAGCCACAGATTAAAAAGAGAAATCAGAGTTCTTCAACAATTTCAAAATTGAATTTTGAACAACATTTTAAAGTAGTAATGATTTCAAATGAAAAAGTTGCAAACAAATTTCCATAACTTTTCAAGATCTACAACTTTTATTTTTGTCATTTCTCCATCCGAGTTTGTTTAAAAATTCAAATTTTAGTGTTTAATTTTTAATACTCAGCGTCTATTTGTAGAAACGGTTCAATATTGAACTGTCCCTAAAAAAAAAGGAGGCGTTGCTAGAAGTCATTTCTGTAGTACTGTCAATCTCCTTTTCCATAAGATCCATCCAAAGAAAGTAATCCTGGTGATCTGCTGAAATAGATGTGGGAAGAGGATAAACAAAATGCCTGTGTGGGATATGCCTGCAAGGTTATCTAGGTGGTGCAGGGAGAAAGAAAGACGATGAGAGTGAGTTTCTTTCCCATGTTAGCCAAGCTACTCATGGGACAACATATATATAGTTCAGACTGCAAGCCACTCTTCTTGCTTTAGCACAGTGTCCATTTTGTCAGGAAGTTGGAAATGATTGCGATTGAGGTACTTTAATTAGGGCATGTTCGGCATAGCTCCGAATCTGGATATAAGTGTAATATGTTAGCGGTTGATATTTTTCATGTGTGCAAGATATTTTTAACTGAGTATGTAATGATAAGTTCAAATTTGGATAGAAATATTGACCATATTTTAGTTTCAATTCAAATTCGATCAAATACGGATATTCATACTATTGTATGTGAATTAATTAGAAATAAATATTTCGAATTTGCATTTACATATATATGTTTTATCAATTATTTTAGTAGGAGAAAATATTTATGCATGCATGTGTTTAAAATATACCCCTTTATTCCAAAATAAAGCACATCACCGGTCGCTCGAAAATGTTCAAAGAACCAAACCTTGGGAAAAAAATTTCCTTTCGATACAAGCACCAACAATACTTAAACTATTTCAAAAAAATAATAATGTTACATAAAATTAAAATCTAATCTGAACACATACATGGAAAACTAAGAAAGGAAGGATGCATGCGTACGGAAGAGGAAAAGGGAACTGTAACACCTCAGGTGTTTGGCTTCCTTAATTGCAATGCATTTCATAAGCATGAGCATCATTCGTCTCATTCATATCTTTATTTTGCTTGCAACAAGAGTATGCAACATACCCTAATGTGCTTGTTTCATAATTTACTTGCTTATGAAATGTGAGTGGTGCAACTTGTAGATACAACATGGGATCTCATACTTGGAAACATGGCAATGTTGTTAATATACCAAGATAAGCTTAATTGTTGCAACAAAGTCTTGAAACATGTGCAACATGGTAGTGCAATTTTTTGGTGGAAATAATTGTTTTGCTTGTTTCAACTTATGTGGCACTAGGAATTTTGTGTAACCAAGGTGTAGAGTGGCTAATTATGTCCTATAACACCTTAATTACATTTAGGGTAATTAGTGGAACAATGTTCATGTTGACCAAAATGCCCTCATAGGTGCTGTTGACCAACCCTTGACCCCTAGAATGCTTTGGTTTGACCATTTAAAAAGTTTAGCTTGGAGATCTTGCATGGAGAAGCAACCTTAAGCAAAGTTGTAGAGAATTTCATACGGAACAAAAGTTCTAATATGGCCATCTCATGAAAATGACCTGAACATGCTAAAAAATGGCCCATAAGTCAGTATGAGGGGTTGCTCAACACTTAGAAAATTTCTAAGTCTGAAATTTGAAATTTCAGTTTCAATGTACCCCACTTCGACGCCATGTAACTCAAAAACCAGGCCGAACCAGTCCAAGCTCCAATTGACAAACTTGTAGTCCTCACATAGCTCTACAAAATTGTTGTTATCATCTTTTGCTGATTCGAGCTAGATTAGGAGATAGGGAGGCTCAAAGAATGGTCGTCAGGCACCCTTATCGACATTGAAGACTGAAACCGCAACCCATCCTTGGCCGACCGCAGTCAGAGGTCGGGCGCCGCGTGGCTACCGCGCGTCGATGCCATGCTCGCGTTGCAGAGTTGAAGACGCCGCGCATCCCCAGTCCACCCTCGCGCTCGCTCACTCGCTCCTCCTCCCTAGCTCCGCCCTTTCTCTTCCTCCGCTCGCCATCTTACCACCGAGAGCTCCACCGTGTGTAGCTCCTCCTTCACTGCATCATAGTCACATCGCCTCGGCCAAAACCTCTACCGCGACCTCCTCTATACGCTGCACACCCGTGCTAAGCCAGCCGAGCCCCAGGTAAAGCTAGGAAGCTTGTTTCCATGCCGCCGTCTTGCTTAGAGTGCCGCCAAGCTTCTGTGCCGCCGTGGCTAGACCAATGTCGCCCCTCACCATGTTTTCTTTTGATTGTTCGATGTCGTGCGCATCTTGTAGAAGTTGTAAGAACTGACGGCTTGACTCCTATCGCTCTGAGTTGGTCAGAACAAACCGCCACGCTGGGCACGTCCGCCATGGCTGCCGCGGGGTCAAGCTCAAATTAGGCGTTGTTGGGTGTTCGCTATTAGTTTGTGTTGGTGTTCTGGAGTGCTTAAGAGTAGGGCCTTGCTTTGCGCCTAGTGCTACGGGATAAGACGGTCTCATCGGCGTGCAACACCATAGCCCGATGAGCTATCGCCGCTGCCGCATAGGCACCCCTCGTGGCCACACCGCTGTGGTCCCTCGCATGCCTTGCTCTTGAGCCCGCTAGCTTTGCCAGGTGACACTGAGTGTAGAGGTGCCTTTGGTGTCCCTTGCAACGAATGATTTCGTCGTCGTCGGTGTACATCGAGCGCCGCCGTCCGCCTTCGCCGTCGGCAAGTGCGCTCCGGTGTGCTAGCGTTGGGGGAAATGACATGCCTAGGTGCATTTTTGGGTGGTGAGCACGACGGTGTGCTCGGTTTCGTCGGAGGGGCCGCCGGCGGTGAGAATCCGCTCGCTAGAGTTCCTCCCCTGCTCTCTCTCTGACCGGGGGGGCCCGCACTATCAGCGGCTGTGTGCGCGGCCACGTCGCTCAGGCGTGCTGCGCGGGTCATGGGCCGTGTGTAGGCGGGCCGGCCCAATAGACTATTAGGGTTTTGATTTTTGTTTTTGGGAAATTATTTCACAGATTTGAATGATGTTTGTGATTTTCATATCTAGGGTTTGGCTTATCTAAAAATTGTGATTTAAATTTTGTTGGACTCTGTATGAAGTGTAGTATTTAGGAAAAAAATTAAATATATATGTGCTATTGATTTTCTGGAAGATTTAATTAGGTCTTTGAAATGTGTTTTAAATTGAATGCAAACTTGTTAAATGGATAACTTGAGTTGTAGTGTTCCAAAAGTTATGAAATTTGGTGGGTAGGTTATTTTATGTATATGCTAGCTCTGAAAAAAATTTAGGTTCTAATGCTTGAGTACTTTTCAAGTTATAATGTTGTCATGTTATATTAGAAGTTACTTGAATGAATTTTAATAATTTTTCTGTATGTGCAATGCTCATAAAATTTTATGGAGAGTGTCCTGATACACTAAGTTTGCTAAAAATATAGTTTCTGTTGTTTGATACTTTTCAATTTGATTTATTATTTATGCAAAAATCAGCCTTTTTGGCTTGTGAATTTTATGTAGGGAGTTTCTATGAATAACTTTAGTTCAAATTTTTACAGTAGCCTCCTTGTAGGGCAGAGAGCCTTCTGTAATTTTTGTCGATTTTTCTAAGTAGCTTGTATATAAGTTTAATTTCTCACTTAATTAATTAAGTAAATTAAGAAAGGGGTTAAATAAATGTTTTGGGTTGGCACCCCTTACTTTCTAGTGGTTTCATGACATGTGTGAACTATTAGTGTCATTAGTTTGGTCATAAGGGTAGTTTAACACATGAATAAATATTTAAATTGCACATTTCTAGATTCTCTGGACAACTGGTAGCATTTTTGGGTTTGAACCTTGATAAAAGGGTTTGCTGGGAAACTTGGGAGTACCAAAGTGGTAGAAAACTTGTTAAACTAGCTTGTGTCAAAATTTGGTGGCATTTGGCCTAGTAGACTAGGAGTTGTAGCTGTTTAAAGTGGCTGTCCAGAAATGGCTGCTCTCTGTTTGGGAGAGGACAGATTTCTGGAAATTTAGAATTTTGATTAGGTAAACTTTGGAATTAAGTGTTGAGGTCTGAAAGTGGATTGTAGAGCATTTTATAAGCTTTCCAGATTGTCTTGTATCATGCCTTTAGAATTTGGGAATCTATAGTTGTGATGAAAATACTTAGCTGCTGTCCAAAATGTGTTGTTGTGATATTTTATGCTTGGTTGGTGGTAACCTAAGTAATGTTGTTCTTGTGATTGTTAGGTGTTATGGCCTTAACTGAGGAGGAACATCTATACATTAGGTTGTGTAGATTAGGTATGTATTTCTCTACGGGAGAAGAGATTTGCACTTATTATTGAAGTGATTTGAATAGAGCATTAGAAATTGCTGTAGTGCATTTCATCCTGAGCATGCTGCATTACTTCTTATGTATCCATGAGATTTATTGTGCATTCATGCAATAGGTGTATCAGAGGGAGTGACACTCCTCGAGTTCGAGGGAGCTATTCCGGAGGAGGATCAGGAGCAGCCGAGGGAGCCCGAGGACCCAGCCGGCGAAGGAGTTCCCGTAGACGATCTATCTGAGTGCCCGGATCATCGCCTGTCTTCGTTCCTGAAAGGCAAACCCCGGTGTATACTGACCCATTTGTTTTATATATAATCTTGAGTACTTTTACTTGTTTACAGCATTAAGTTATAGAAGTTGTGTGAAAACACTTGTTGCATTATACATGTCCTTGTCCAGATATCGTACTTAAACCCTCAATTAGGTTTAGGCACGTGTCAATACTTAGCCCTGCTTAGTCCGGTAGAAGTCAGGTGATTTTCAGTCATCCACGAGATGTAGGAATGGGTCACGAGTGGCTATGTTGGCTATTGTGGATGGAACCATTCCTTAAAATAAATTTGAGACCGAACGAGAGTTCGATAGTGCAGCAGCAAGACACTTCACGTCTTGGGTGCGGAGCTATGCCCATCTGAGTCGTTTAAGGACCGATTCATTGTATGTCCTTGAGTCATGTTGAACGTAGTCTAACACTTAGTTGGCCGGATAAGTCGTTCCAACCACGAAGCTGAGTAATACAGTTCAGGCCAGGAATCGAATGGTAGGTCACATCTTGGAGGTAGTAAGGATGTGCTTGGGGATATTGGCGTGAGACTAAGGGAGGTTAGAGTCCTAATCACCTGGCAGAGTGTTGCCCTTGGGGATGCGGCATCATTCGAACCTACGACTCCTGAATTGTACGAAAGGTGGCTTGTGCGACCCTGGTAGGGGCCTGTGCAGTGAGTGTTAGAAATACTCCTCTAGCTGGATAGAAATTCGATTCGAATCGCCATCGCTCCCGGTTAGTGAGCACTTGACTTGAGCAGCGGCAACGTAGATCTCATTAAATTAAACAGATGGTTAAGCGAATGATATAATGTTGCCACAAATTATACCTGCTATGGATATAATATTATTATTATTTGATTTTTAATCAAGTGAATGTTTAGTATAGGTGCTAAGATAGATGACAGGTTAATGTTAAAAATAACTGCTAGTACAGGTTAAAGGAGTCTCAATTACTTATGCTTTTCCGCAAATATGATGTCAGCCAGTTCCACCTAAGAAAGCCTTGCATGATCCTTAGTGTCTCTTATTTTCCATTTCGACGGGTAAGTCTAGCTGAGTACATGCTTTACCAGGGCTTCTGCAAGTACATGCTTTACTCAGGGTTTATTCCCTCCTATTGCAGATGACATGCTTTACCAAGGCTTTTGCAAGAACTGCCTCCACCCCACGGGTGATGAGGACTAGATCACTCGGGCATGATCGTCTGTTAGTTTACTTTCCTAAATGCTTTTGTGGGATGTCGATCTGTAAGACTGGCAGTAGTATTTGAACAGTGTGTGTGTTATGCTTCCGCTACTATATGAACCTGGTTTGTAATAATTTGCGACTCCGTGTGTTGTAAGTGAACTTCCGAACTACTTGTGAAATATAACTATGATGTGTATGTTGAATGATGCGATCTTGGTTGTAAATGAGTTGGTTTGAAATCCTTCGTGATTTCGATTGACTACTTGGATTATATGGGCTCAAGTTTGAAAATTTGAGTGTTTCGGCGCTTGCTTTTGTACTTGTGCTCTTATAATTTGGTCGGTTCTATTACAGCTGGTATCGGAGCATAATTCAATATTAAACACATCGTATGAGTATTTGAAAACAAAAGTGTTTGTTTGCGAATAGTGTTAAAAATCTGAAATTTATTTCTATAAGTATGCTAGTGATCACATACCTTAGCCCAAATAAGGACTCTTAGGTGGCTTATTAAAAGACTAACTTGGGGGTCTTGTTTGTTTTTGTTTCATCCTCCATACGGCGTGATATTGTATGGATGCCATCCATTTGGGTGGTAATGTATGGATCAAACACCACGACGCTCTGGTAAGTGTGAGTTGTGAGAGCATGATCGTCCAACCGGCGGTCTAGGGGAGAGTAGTTGTGGTTACTTGCATACTTACATGTTCAAACCATGTAATTATGAAAGTACTTAATTATGGGTATATCTGTCGGGTAGTTGTGATACTGAAGTATATACATCGGGGATGTGTATATGGAAAGTATTTAGTTTACTTCTTACTTGTGTGCTTATATTGGGAAACTGTTGGGCTGAAATGAGATTTTCTGCAGGTACACTAACAACGCAAACGAGTAGACCGATAGTTTCGCCTATATGAGAGAACATATGTATGCCACCGCCTAGCGTTAGCAGTTTATGATTCTAGTAGGGTGAGAGGGCATATGGAACATGCATGCATCATGTTTAATTCATGTCATACATTTCATTTTACTCCCTCCTTAAAATTTCGATGGTCCCGACTAAATTAAATTTTGTATCCCATAAATTATCCTCACTTTAAGTCATATCTTGTTGCTACAGATGGCTCGCACCAAGAGGACCGCTCGCAAGTCAACTAGAGGCAGGGCTCCTCGTCACTAGCTTGCTCCACGTGAGCCCCGCCCTGAGCCCATCGAGGCAGAAAGGTTGAGGGTCGAGTTGGCTGAGGTGACTACTGCTAGAAATGCGGCTCAGCAACAGCTGGAGCAAGTGATACATGACAGAGATCAGGAGACACTTGCGGTCCAGAGGTTGATTGTGGCTAATCGCAACTGTCAGCGCATGCTGGTCCACATGATGAACTAGTGGGATGAAGCCTGGCACGAAGAGAACCTCCTGAGAGCTTGTCAGGTGGAGCTTGAGCAACAGTTAGAAGCTGCAGAAGAATACAATGAAAATCTTCATGAGGAAGTGCACTGCCTAAACAATCAGCTCAATCCTCTACTTCCTCATGATAATGACGAGGATGAGGAGATGGGCTCTGGAGTATTCATGGCTGAAGGTGATGACGACATGGAGGTCAATGGGCCACATAATGCCCCACCAGAAGAAGAAGAAGAAGATGAGGAGCTAGAGCCTGCTAGTGACGAGGATGGCGGGGAGATCTTCGACACTGACTCTGAGGACGATGCTTAGAGTAGTCATCGCATAGCTATGACGCTGGAGTTATCTTTTGTTCCCTCCATGTGCGGGAGTGGGGCTTTGTAATAACTTAGCTTTTGGGATGTAACATCGAACCCTATGTGTATCCTAGATGTTAGTTTGAACATGTTAAATTTCGGTCACAAGTGGATATCTCATTGTTTTGTGTTCGGTGATGGTGTCACGATTAGCACCCTTCGGTGCCACGATGAAACCGAGGGCCTCCTGTGGCGCGCGACATAAGGCTATGCTGCTTGGCACGCGCTGGTATCGAGGTGGCTAGTCATGATCCACCATAGAACTCTACCAATGGGATGTCTCCTCACGGTCATTTCTTGGTTAGCCTTTCCTATTTGGCTAGAAGTTTAGATCGAATTCGGACACCAGTTATGTAAGGTTGAAATCCTGTTGATATCGTTGTCTCCTGTTCAGTCACGTTTGTGCTCCCTACATGAGAGCCTTTAATAAATTCCATCTTTTCATTGGAAGATATCTTGTTTGTTATGTCCATCGTATAATTGCGTCAATTGGTGCGCTTGATGAGGTTGTGTGGTTGTGATGAATTACTGTGCCTTGGTTGTTTGCGAATTCATTTCTAATGAAATTAGTTTGGCATATTTACACAATTCATCTACAAATTTCCCACATCATCAGTGCTCATTGGCTATGCATTTTGCAGATGGCGTACAACCTCCGTCGTGGTCGTGACGTTGAGGATGAGGAATAACCACCCCCTCTGACACCACCCACTCCGGCGGAACTGATGCAGACGGTGGTTGAAGGTCAGCGCCTGTTAGCAGACGCTATGCACCAGCTAGTCAACCGGGATGCTCGCAATGGTCGTCAGGGACTGGAACCAAATCAGCATAGTGACTTCAAGGATTTTCTTGACACCAAGCCCCCGCTCTTTAAGGAGGCGGAGGAACCTCTGCAAGCTGATGAGTGGTTGAATACCATTGAGCAGAAGTTCTGTCTGCTTCGTCTGACTGAGGAGCTAAAGACCGAGTATGCTTCCCACCAATTGCATGGCCTGACTGGTATTTGGTGGAGTCACTACCGCTCCACGTTGCCTCCTAATGTTCCGATCGCTTGGGACCAATTTAAAATGGCTTTCTACAGGAATTACATTCCTCCAGGTTTCATGGCTATAAAGCACACTAAGTTCATGAGCTTAACCCAAGGCAATAAGAGTTTGACAGAATACCTGCAAGCCTTTAACAACCTTGCAAGGTATGCAACTGAGTTTGTGGATACTGATGCTAAGAAGATTTCTAGCTTCAAGCGTGGCCTCGGTCCAAAGCTGATGAAGACCATGGGCACTAGCAAATGTGCTACTTTTAATGATTTTATCAGTGATGCTCTGACCCAAGAAAACAGTAATTCTATATATGCTACTTCTAAGAGCCGCAAGAGGGCCCTTGAGGTGGGTGCTTCACAGTCCCGAACTCCAGCTACACCGAGGGCTCCTCCTCGCCCTCCTGCCACAAGTGCTAAGTTTCGTCCCTCGCAGAAGAAGACTCCAGCTAAGACTGGGTTTCACAAAGCATATACAGTGTCTCTGCCAAAGGGTAGTTTAGGCCAAGGCAGCTCTAGTGTCCCTCCTAGCAACATGCCTTGCTGGAACTGCAATAAACCAGGTCATTGGTCTAGGAACTGTCCATATCCTAAGAAGAATGCAAATCAAGGTGGCCGTCAGGGGCATGTTCATTATAATAGTATTGAAGAAATTCCATCTGGTGAGGTAGTCACTGCCGGTAAGTTTCTAGTTGACCAACATTCTGTAGTGGTGCTATTTGATTCAGGTGCTTCGCATTCCTTTATCAGTCATATGTTTGCATTGACGTTTGCACACAAATTACATACTGTTGAAGGTGGGGGTTATTGCATTAGAGCGGCAAGTGGGAATATTTCCACAAATCAAGTAGTAAGAGATCTAGAGTTTGAAATAGAAGGGTGAAAGTACTTGCTTACCTTAGTGGTTTTGCCTGGATTAGGCTTAGATGTTATTTTGGGCATGAATTGGATGAGTCAGAATGGGGTACTCATTGATTCATCCACCTGGGTAGTTATGCTCAGAGATCCTACTGATCAAAAAGGTTTTCTAGTGCAACTTCCCCAGCAAATCGATCTATCTAGTGAAGTTCATACGGTGGAAGCGAAGGCATTAGCTGATATTCCTGTAGTAAGTGAGTTTCCTAACGTATTTCCTGATGAATTGCCGAGACTGCCTCTAGATTGGGATGTGGAGTTTAAAATAGACTTGTTGCCTGGCACGACACCCATCTCTAGAAGACCATATAGGATGCCTCTGAATGAACTAGCTGAACTTAAGGTGCAGTTGAATGAACTTTTGAAGAAGGGGCTAATTCGTCCTAGTTCGTCTCTGTGGGGATGTCCTGCTATCTTTGTAAAGAAGAAGGACCAGTCGTTGCGGATGTGCGTAAATTATAGGCCTCTGAATGCAGTCACTGTCAAGAATAAGTATCCTTTACCGTGCATCGACATCTTGTTTGATCAGTTGTCTAAAGCTAAAGTCTTTTCCAAGATCGATCTAAGGTCTGGCTACCATCAAATTAAAATCCGTCCGGAAGATGTTCCAAAAACCGCTTTCTCTACAAGATACGGTCTATTATGTCCTTCAGCTTGACCAACGCCCCCGCACACTTCATGTACTTGATGAATTTGGTGTTTATGCCTGAATTGGACAAGTTTGTGGTGGTATTTATTGATGACATTTTGATATATTCTGAAAATGAGGAAGACCATGCTGAACATCTGCGTATAGTCCTCACAAGACTGCGTGCACATCAACTGTATGCAAAATTCAGTAAGTGTGAATTCTGGCTTCGTGAAGTACCTTTCCTTGGGCATGTGTTGTCCGATGGGGGAATTATGGTGGATCCCGCCAAGGTACAAGAAGTACTGAACTGGAAGGCTCCTATCTCGGTTCACGAGGTCCAGAGTTTTCTTGGATTGGCTGGCTGTTATCGTCACTTCATCCCAAATTTCTCTAAAATAGCCAAGCCAATGACTCGGTTGCTGCAAAAGACACCAGGTTTTCTGGACTCCTGAGTGTGATGCGGCTTTTCACAAACTGCGAACCCTCCTAACCTCGGCTCCGGTTTTGGCGCAATCGGATATCGAGAAACCATTTTAATGTGTATTGTGATGTCTCATGAATAGGTTTGGGAGGTGTTCTGATGCAGGAAGGCCGAGTAATTTCATATACCTCTCGACAACTTCGAAAGCATGAGGTGAATTATCCAACGCATGACTTAGAACTCGCTGCAGTTGTTCATGCTTTGAAAGCCTGGCGGCACTATCTATTGGGCAATGTTTGCAATATCTATACTGACCATAAAAGCCTTAAATATATCTTCACCCAACCCGAGTTGAATATGCATCAAAGAAGATGGCTTGAGTTGATTAAAGATTATAATCTTCAAGTGCACTATCATCCTGGCAAGGCAAATGTGGTTGCCGATGCTTTAAGCCGTAAGTCTCATTGCCACTCCTTAGTTGAAAGTGATTTTCATCTGTATCGCCTTCTACACCCGACAATTCTGTACAACATCACTGTCAGTTGCACTCTCAAGAGCAGAATTATTGAGCTCCAAAAGACTGACACTGGTATATTCCATATCAAGCGTAAGATGAAAGAGCAAGAAACTAAACATTTTAGGGTAGATGAAGAGGGTGTGTTGTGGTTTAAGGATAGGTTAGTGGTGCCTAAGGACCGAGAGCTTAGAAATCAGATCCTATCTGAAGCACATTCCTCTAAGTTGTCCATCTATCCGGGTAGCAATAAGATGTATTATGATTTAAAGCCATACTATTGGTGGACCAAAATGCGGAAAGAAATAGCTGCATATGTTGCTAGGTGTGATACCTGCTGTAGGGTTAAGGCTGTGCACATGAAAGCTAGATTGCTTCAACCACTTTCTATCCTAGGTTGGAAATGGGAGGAGATAAGTATGGATTTCATTGTTGGACTTCCTCCTACTGTCAAGAATCATAACTCTATCTGGGTAATTGTAGATCGCCTAACCAAGTCGGCTCACTTTATTCCTGTTTGAGTAGACCATCGTCCTACTAACTATGCCAAGTTATACTTCAATTAGATAGTCCGACTCCATGGGGTACCTCGTACTATCATTTCTGACCATGGTCCACAGTTCACTGCTCGTTTTTGGGAGCACTTGCATCATCTTCTGGGAACCAAGTTAGTGAGAAGCTTTGCTTATCACCCCTAGACGTCAGGTCAGACTAAACGAGTTAACCAAATCTTAGAGGATATGTTACGGGCGTGTGTTGTTTCGTCCAAGGGTACATGGGAGAAATGGTTGCCTCTAGCTGAGTTCTTGTATAATAATAGTTACCAAGAGAGCATTAAGATGGCCCCATTCAAAGCATTGTACGGTCGTAAGTGTAGAACCCCACTAAATTGGATAGAAGCTGGCGAGAGAAGGTATTACGGTATTGATTTTATCAAGGAAGTTGAGGAACAAGTTCATACCATCAAATTACATATGGCTGCAGCTCAATCTAGACAGAAAAGTTACGCTGATCGCCGTAGAAAACCGATCGAGTTTGAAGTTAGAGACTTCGTATATCTGAAAGTTTCCCCTATGAAGAGTGTACAATGTTTTGGTGTGAAGCGGAAGCTTGCACCGAGATACATGGGTCCTTTCCAGATCAGAGGCAAGAGTGGAGCTGTCGCATATAAGATCCAGTTATCTCCTGAAATGAGTGCCATTTTCAATGTTTTCCATGTATCTCAGTTAAAGAAATGTCTTCGGGTTCTGGAAGAAAGAGTTCCATTAGGGGATATTAGGCTAGAATCTGATCTAACTTATGAAGAAAAGCCAGTCCGTGTGATTGACACTCGAGAGCGGATAACTAGAAGTCGAGTGGTAAAGTGGTATAAAGTAATGTGGAGTAATTAGGGTAGTGAGAGTGATGCTACGTGGGAGCGAGAAGACTTTTTACGTGATGGTTATAAGGAATTCTATCAACAATGGTACGCTTTTCAAATCTCAGGATGAGATTTTTATAAGGGGGGAGGGCTATAACACCTCAGGTGTTTGGCTTCCTTAATTGCATTGCATTTCATAAGCATGAGCACCATTCATCTCATTCATATCTTTATTTTGCTTGCAACAAGAGTATGCAACATACCCTAATGTGCTTGTTTCATAATTTACTTGCTTATTTGCTTATGAAATATGAGTGGTGCAACTTGTAGATACAACATGGGATCTCATACTTGGAAACATGGCAATGTTGTTAATATACCATGATAAGCTTAATTGTTGCAACAAAGTCTTGAAACATGTGCAACATGGTAGTGCAACATTTTGGTGGAAATAATTGTTTTGCTTGTTTTAACTTATGTGGCACTAGGAATTTTGTGTAACCAAGGTGTAGATTGGCTAATTATGTCCTATAACACCTTAATTACATTTAGGGTAATTAGTGGAACAATGTTCATGTTGACCAAAATGACCAAAATGCCCTCATAGGTGCTGTTGACCAACCCTTGACCCCAAGAATGCTTTGGTTTGACCGTTTCAAAAGTTCAGCTTAGAGATCTTGCATGGAGAAGCAACCTTAAGCAAAGTTGTAGAGAATTTCATAAGGAACAAAAGTTCTAATATGGCTATCTCATGAAAATGACCTGAACATGCTCAAAAATAGCCCATAAGTTAGTATGAGGGGTTGCTCAACACTTAGAAAATTTCTAAGTCTGAAATTTGAAATTTCAGTTTCAATGTACCCCACTTCGACACCATGTAACTCAAAAACCAGGCCGAACCAGTCCAAGCTCCAATTGACAAACTTGTAGTCCTCACATAGCTCTACAAAATTGTTGTTATCATCTTTTGCTGATTCAAGCTAGATTAGGAGATAGGGAGGCTCAAAGAATGGTCGTCAAGCACCCTTATCGACACTGAAGACTGAAACCGCAACCCATCCTTGGTCGACCGCAGTCAGAGGTCAGGCGCCGCGTGGCTGCCATGCATCGATGCCGCGCTCACGTTGCAGAGTGGAAGACGCCATGCGTCCCCAGTCCACCCTCACGCTTGCTCACTCGCTCCTCCTCCATCTAGCTCCGCCCTTTCTCTTCCTCCGCTCGCCATCGCACCACCGAGAGCTTCGTCGTGCGTAGCTCCGCCTTCACTACATCATAGTCACATCACCCTGGCCAAAACCTCCGCCACGACCTCCTCTATACGCTGCACACCCGTGCTAAGCTAGCCGAGCCCCAGGTAAAGCTAGGAAGCTCGTTTCCATGCCGTCGTCTTGCTTAGAGCGCCGCCAAGCTTCTGTGCCGCCGTGGCCAGACCAATGTCATGCCTCACCGCGTTTTCTTTTGATTCTTCGATGTCGTGCGCATCTTGTAGAAGTTGTAGGAACCGACGGCTTGACTCCTACCGCTCTGAGTTGGTCAGAACAAGCCGCCGTGCTAGGCGTGTCCGCCATGGCCGCCGCGGGGTCAAGCTCAAATTAGGCGTTGTTGGGTGTTCGCTATTAGTTTGTGTTGGCGTTCTGGAGTGCTTAAGAGTAGGGCCTTGCTTTGCGCCTAGTGCTACGGGATAAGACGGTCTCATTGGCGTGCAACGCCATAGCCCGATGAGCTATCGCTGCCGCCGCATAGGCACCCCTCGTGGCCACACCGCTGTGGTCCCTCGCATGCCTTGCTCTTGAGCCCGCTAGCTTCGCCAGGTGACACTGAGTGTAGAGGTGCCTTTGGTGTCCCTTGCAACGAATGATTTCGTTGTCGTTAGTGTACACCGAGCGCCGCCGTTCGCCTTCACCGTCGGCAAGTGCGCTCCGGTGCGGTAGCATTGGGGGAAATGACATGCCTAGGTGCGGTTTTGGGTGGTGAGCACGATGGTGTGCTCGGTTTCGTCGGAGGGGCTGCCGGCGGTGAGAATCCGCTCGCCGGAGTTCCTCCCCTACTCTCTCTCTCTCTGACTGGGGGGCCCGCACTGTCAGCGGCTGTGTGCGCGGCCGCGTCGCTCAGGCGTGCTGCGAGGGTCATGGGCCATGTGTAGGCGGGCCGGCCCAATAGACTATTAGGGTTTTGATTTTTGTTTTTGGGAAATTATTTCACAGATTTGAATGATGTTTGTGATTTTCATATATAGGGTTTGGCTTATCCAAAAATTGTGATTTAAATTTTGTTGGACTCTGTATGAAGTGTAGTATTTAGGAAAAATATTAAATATATATGTGCTGTTGATTTTCTGGAAGATTTAATTAGGCCTTTGAAATGTGTTTTAAATTGAATGCAAACTTGTTAAATGGATTACTTGAGTTGTATTGTTCCAAAAATTATGAAATTTGGTGGGTAGGTTATTTTTTGTATATGCTAGATCTGGAAAATTTTTGGGTACTAATGCTTGAGTACTTTTCAAGTTATGATGTTGTCATATTCTATTATAAGTTACTTGAATGAATTATAATAATTTTTCTATATGGGCAATGCTCATAAAATTTTATGGAGAGTGTCCTGGTACTCTAAGGTTGCGAAGAAAAATATAGTTTCTGTTGTTTGATACTTTTAATGTAATTTATTATTTATACAAAAATTAGTCTTTTTGGCTTGTGAATTTTGTGTAGGGAGTTTCTATGAATAACTTTAGTTCAAATTTTTACAGTAGCCTCCTTGTAGGGCAAAGAGCCTCCTATATTTTTTATAAAATTTTCTAAGTAGCTTCATATAAGTTTAATTTCCCACTTAATTAATTAAGTAAATTAAGAAAGGGGTTAAAATAAATGTTTTGGGTTGGCACCCCTTACTTTCTGGTGGTTTCATGATATGTGTGAACTATTAGAGTCTTTAGTTTGGTCATAAGGGTAGTTTGACACATGAATAAATATTTAAATTGCACATTTCTAGATTCTCTGGACAGCTGGTAGCATTTTTGGGTTTGAACCATGATAAAAGGGTTTGCTGGGAAACTTGGAAATACCAAAGTGGTAGGAAACTTGTTAATCTAGCTTGTGTCAAAATTTGGTGGCATTTGACCTAGTAGTGTAGGAGTTGTAGCTGTTTAAAGTGGCTGTCCAGAAATGGCTGCTATCTGTTTGGGAGAGGACATATTTCTGGAAATTTAGAATTTCGACTAGATAAACTTTGGAATTAAGTGTTGAGGTCTGAAAGTGAATTGTAGAGCATTTTTTAAGCTTTCTAGATTGTCTTGTATCATGCCTTTAGTTTTTGGGAATCTACATTTGCGATGGAAATACTTAGCTACTGTCCAGAATGTGTTGTTGTGATATTTTATGCTTGGTATTTCTGGAAATTTAGAATTTCGACTAGATAAACTTTGGAATTAAGTGTTGAGGTCTGAAAGTGAATTGTAGAGCATTTTTTAAGCTTTCTAGATTGTCTTGTATCATGCCTTTAGTTTTTGGGAATCTACATTTGCGATGGAAATACTTAGCTGCTGTCCAGAATGTGTTGTTGTGATATTTTATGCTTGGTTGGTGGTAACCTAAGTAATGTTGTTCTTGTGATTGTTAGGTGTTAGGGCCTTAACTGAGGAGGAATATCTATACATTAGGTTGTGTAGATTAGGTAAGTACTTCTCTACCGGAGAAGAGATTTGCACTTATTATTGAAGTGATTTGAATAGAGCATTAGGAATTGCTGTAGTGCATTTCATCCCGAGCATGCTGCATTACTTCTTATGCATCCATGAGATTTATTGTGCATTCATGCAATAGGTGTACCAGAGGGAGTGACACTCCTCGAGTCCGAGGGAGCCCGAGGACCCAACCGGCGAAGGAGTTCCCGTAGACGATCTACCTGAGTGCCCGGATCATCGCTCGTCCTCGTTCCTGAAAGGCAAGCCCCGGTGCATGCTAATTCATTTGTTTTATATATCAATCTTGAATATCTTTACTTGTTTACTGCATTAAGTTGTAGGAGTTGTGTGAAAACACTTGTTGCATTATACCTGTCCTTGTCCAGATATCGTACTTAAACCCTAAATTAGATTTAGGCACATGTCAATGCTTAGCCCTGGTTAGTCCGGTAGAAGTCGGGTGATTTTCGGTCATCTGTGAGATGTAAGAATGGGTCACGAGTGGCTATATTGGCTATCGTGGATGGAACCATGCCTTAAAATGAATTTGAGACCGGGCAGGAGTTTGATAGTGCAGCCGCAAGACACTTCACGTCTTGGTGAGGAGCTATGCCCGTCTGAGTCGTTTAAGGACCGATTCGCTATACGTCCTTGAGTCATATTGAACGCAGTCTAACACTTAGTTGGTCGGATAAGTCGTTCCGATCGCGAAGCCGAGTAATACGGTTCAGGCCGGGAATCGAATGGTAGGTCGCATCTTGGAGGTAGTAAGGATGTGCTTGGGGACATTGGCGTGAGACCAAGGGACGTTAGAGTCCCTATCACCTGGCAGAGTGTTGCCCTTGGGGATGCGGCATCATTCGAACTCGCGACTCCTGAATTGTACGAAAGGTGGCTTGTGCGACCCTAGCAGGGGCCTGCGCGGTGTGTGTTAGAAATACCCCTCCAGCTAGATAGAAATTCGATTCGAATCGTCGTCGCTCCCGGTTTGTTAGCACTTGACTTGAGCAGCGGCAACGTAGATCTCATTAAATTGAACAGATGGTTAAGCGAATGATATAATGTTGCCGCAAATTATACATGCTATGGATATAATAATATTATTGTTTGATTTTTAATCAAGTGAATGTTTAGTACAGGTGCTAAGATAGATGACAGGTTAATATTAAAAATAACTGCTAGTACAGGTTAAAGGAGTCTCAATTACTTATGCTTTTCCGCAAATGTGATGTCAGTCAGCTCCACCTAAGAAAGCTTTGCATGATCCTTGGTGTCTCTTATTTTTCGTTTCAACGGGTAAGTCTAGCTGAGTACATTCCCGTACTTAGAGTTTATTTCCTCCTGTTGCAGATGACATGCTTTACCAGGGCTTCTGCAAGAACTGCCTTCACCCCGCGGGTGATGAGGACTAGATCACTCGGGCGTGATCGTCTGTTAGTTTACGTTCCTAAATGCTTTTGTGGGATGTCGATCTGTAAGACTGGCAGTAGTATTTGAATAGTGTGCGTGTGTTATGCTTCCGCTACTTTATGAACCCGGTTTGTAATAATTTGCGACTCCATGTGTTGTAAGTGAACTTCGAACTACTTGTGAAATGTAACGTGTGATGTGTATGTTGAATGATGTGATCTTGGTTGTAAACGAGTTGGTTTAAAATTCTTCGTGATTTCGATTGACTACTTGCATTATATGGGTTCAAGTTCGAAAATTTGAGCGTTTCGGCGCTTGTTTTTATACTTGTGCTCTTATAATTTGGTCGGTTCTGTTACAAGAACCTTGCTCATTATTTAATATGGAGTGACTATGATTCCATAGCATTGATAATCCAAGACTTACAATGTCATCTACCTCGAGATCTGCAGACTGTCATTTGGAGGTGCATGTGCTCATAGAAATAGGAATTACACGCATGCATTCATGTATAGGGAGTGTACACACATGTATATAAGCGTATCCGTCTGCACAGTGATTCAAGAAAGGATTACTAGAATGATCCAAAGTCCGAAAGCAGTGAACGATAGTTTGCTGTTTTAGGTTGGTAATAATTAGCTTACAAACAAAGTAATCTTGAGGATTACTACTAGCTAGATTCTTAGTTTTTTAATAATGGATTTTTAAGAAGTATCAGTAAGCATCTCCAAGAGTACCTAATATTTTCTTCCAAAAAATATGAAGTTTTATAATTTTTAAAAAAATATTAGAAGGAATAAAGAAGACCATTTTACATCATGAATCCTATATTATTTCTAAATTATCCTAACCAGTTTTATATATTTTATCTCTATTGTACATTTGCATCAGGAACTCTTTTTTATTCTTTATTCTTTCCGCGCCCTTCCACTTTTAGATTGGCCGACCTAAGATTTAAAAGATTAGGAGGATGAATTAGGAGTTGTTGAAGAGGGGTTTTTACTCATCTTGCTAAAAATCGAGGATTTAGGGAACTCTTGGAGATACTCTTATTACAGCAACACACTAAGAATATATTGAAACTTATTGCAAGTTCAGAACTAAAGTTTAAGACGGGAAACGAAGGACTGTATGATGCGAACAACTGCATGGCTCTCAATTCTAGTAGCTTGCAACGTCAAGAATCCGAGCACTGTAATAGATCCCAAAGTCATAAACAGTGTCCCCAAAAAAATCTGCAAAAAAGTTTTTGATGACCTTTATCAAATACCACATTTTATCTAGATTCTTAATAACTAATCCTTTTTTTTTATTCCAGCGTTAGCAGAGAATGGAGCTACACATACGGGAGGTCAAGCCGAAGACTGACGACTTGCCGATGGACGTTGCGTCGCCGACGAAACCCGTCTTTGCATCGATCGCACCCGGCCGCAAATCCACAAACGGGTCCGATGATTGCGAGATGATGACGACGTACGTACGAGCGGAACAATGATTGCCCGCCAGAAAGATACGATGCACAGGACGCGGAAGTGCTGCTGAAAGAGCGGCGGGCCGGATCGCAGCAATTCTGCGCCGCCGCCGCCGCCGCCCAGCAGCAACTTGCGTTGCAACCCGGACGGCCTCAAGATTGTGGTGACACCAATCCAAATATCTGTAGGATGTATAGCCAGCGATTTGGCGCCTGGCGTCATGCGCAGGGCGAGAAAAGGTGTGGTCGATCGACTATGCGTGGCCGACCTCCACCTACTACAGTTTGCTTGGCTCAGGAACCTCATCAGCATTTTTTTGTTCCATGATTGGAGTAGGACAGCAGATAGAAAGGCATATATATCTAGCTAGTACTGTGCCAAAAGTGGACGTGGTCGATCCATCCGTGACCGGGTGACCGGGATGCTTGCTAGCTATGCGACACAAGAACTTCTCTTTATTTCACCTATACATTACATTGAGAAATGAGAATAGTGGTAGTAGTTCATGGATGTCGCTTTAGAAGGATATATGCTTTGTACTATATATGAGAGCAACTGTAATTGAAATTGGAAAACTAGCTAGGGGATCTTTTTTAGTTTTGCAGGTAAAAACAAACTAGGGATCTCTTGCTCTATGCCCTGGGGCACTGTCTTCTTTCTCCGTATCCTTAATTATTTCTTGTCAAAAATTGGGGCATATTAGTCGTTATTATAAAAAGAAATAGAATATGTCTACCTGGCAACAGGGTGTTTTGGCCACTCCTGGCACTTGATTTTTGCTCATGCATTTACAATGTCTTTTAACTATATTTACAATGATTTCTTCAATGTAATTTATTAGACAGAGTGATGTAATTTGGGGATAACACAACTTGTCACTACTACAAAGCTGAAATTCCCTGACGGTGCATTTACTGTCAGGGAAATTGAAAATACCGTCAGGGAAATATAAATTCAATTTCCCTAACGGTGCACCATCAGGGAATAACCGTCAGGGCTAGCATGACATGAAAATAAAAAAATGTCTGACGGTATACCATCAGGGAAATTATTTTTGATTTGCCTGACGGTGATGTACTGATAGGAAAATTAGAAACTGTTAGGGATTAACGTCTTCCTCTGTCGGTTACATCGGACAAAAAAAATTGTCATGGACTACCGACAGGGAAACTTATTTCCTTGTCGGTTTGAACCGACATGATATATGGACAATTACCCAGTTGGTCGTTAAACCGTCAAAAAATAATTTCTTCTCTGTCGGTGTTTGATTTTCCCTATCAACTTGTTGCCCTCAGGAAAAATGCAGTTTTCTGTCGGTGCTAAATTCCCTGATGGCGGTGAACCATCAAAAGGATTATTTCCCCGTTAGTGTTAAACCGTTAGGAAAACTATCACTCTCGGAAAAGTGATATAATAGCCTTTTCTATATGATTAAAAATAAATATATTTAATATAATATAATAGAATCATGGAGATATACTGAAATAAATACAATACACAATCATGGATATATAGATAGATACATTAGTCTAACATAAATTCATTACATAAAAAGATGTCTTGTTTGCATCAATGTAAATACATAAGACATCCAAACATTTAGCACCCATCTGTAACACCCCGGTGTTATGCAAGCATTTAGCATTGCAAATCATACGCATGATAGATCATTGCATTCATAATCACATGTGAAGTAGAGTGCATTTTTAGTTAAAACACTTCTGTGAAACATGATTGTTGCATATAATTGTCTAAGAATTACTCCACCCAAATTATACTGGTTAGGCTACTAAAACATGTGTGGCTATAATTATAAATCACCTAAAACTAGTTAGTACAATTTTTGGAGCAACTTTGGTAACCAAAGTTTTGTCCAAATTTGCTTTTAAAAATATTATTGGAAAATGGTAAAAAACCCTCCCTATTTAGCTTTTATTCTCCAATTCAAAATCTGTTGGGAATTTGGAGTTGATCCCATAATAAAAGTTGTAGAGAATTAAATTCTAAGCAACTTTCATTTTTGGGCCATTTTCAGAAAAAGTCATCTTCTTGCTCAAAATGGGATTTGAAAACTGTTATTTGAAATTGTTTGAAAATTTATTGGAAATAAAAATGGAAAAGTCATTTCTTACTGAATTGGGCCACCGCTTCCCTTTCGGCCCGCTGGCCAAAGCGGCCCGGTTCCCCCCCCCACGAGCGCGCGCGCGGCACTCCATGGCCCGGCCCACACCCGCGCGGCCGTCTCCTTCTCCCGCCCGCGCGCCTCGCTGTCCTGACCGCGGCAGGCCGCGCCCGCCGCGTGGCGAGCGCATGCCGGCGACGCCGGCTAGATGGCGCCCTGGTCGCCCCCACCAGCGCGCGCGCTCACCACTACAAACCTGCCCACAGCGCCTCGCCCTTCTTCTTCCCTCTTTTCGCCTTGCTCTTTTCCGCGCGCAACTGTCGCAGTTCCGCCTCCGCCACCGCGCGCGCCATCACCAGAGACGTGCGTTCCGGCCGTTTCGTCCGCGAGCCGCTCCATCTTGCTCCAGGCTTCTCCTCCCTTTGGCGTAGCTCGCGCTCACCTCAACTGCCCGTGGTAACCCTTTCCTCCGCGGGAATCGCTCACCGGAGTTCCGGTCGAGCTCGCCGGAGATTTCCGCTCCGTGGGCCATTCCTCTCCGCTCCACCTTTTTCTCTTCTTGCGCGCTGAAAGCCTAAGTTTGGTTTTGGTAATTAATGACACCAAGTTGCTAATGCCATGTGTTAAGTGTTTTGAGTTAGGCACAAGTAACGCATGAGATAAAGGTGTATGTGGCAAGGAGTGCTAGAAACTGCCGCTGCCTCTCTCTCCTTCCTTCCTGCTGCGGCTGACCGCCCGGGCCTGCTTGTCGGCGCCCTCCTCAACCTCCAGCCGCTCCCTCCCGTTTCGCTCGTACTAGCCGCAACCTCCGAGCCGCCCGCGCCCACAATCTCCGTGCGTGGGAGCGTCCCAGCGCCCGCGCCCTGTCTTCAAAAGGAAGCCAAACCCCCTTCACCGCTCCCCTCTTTCTCCCCATCCACCTCCCGTGTCGAATGGTGGCTTCTTGGGCCAGTTTCGCGAGCTCTGGCGAGCTCTCCTCACGGCCGGCCATGGCGAGCGTCGTGCGGGACTTTCCTCGGCCGCGAAAATGGCACGGTCGAGGTCGCCATCATCTCCGCGTCACCCCAGTGCTCTCGGTTCATTGAACCATCGCCCGTAGGCCCTGTTTCCTATGCTCCGGCGAGCTTCTCGCTGTTGAACATGGCGGCGCCTCCGCGGTTGCTACTGTTCCCGGCTGCCAGCTCCTTCTCTCACTCTCCCATCCTTTCCCAGTTGTCGATCTTGAGATCTACGGCCAGGATTAGAACATACCCCTTCGAGGGAATTTTTGCTTATGAGCCCCTCGGTTTCTAGCATATCTAAACCGCCGTCCTTGGCGTATTCCTAAAATATGCATTCCCATTTTGAAGACGTAGTTTCTCTGGTTTAAATGTAAAATACATTCCCAGATTAATTACAGATTTGCCACTACAGTAAAACACTTATAAAATTGTCGTTTTAGCTCCGATTTGACCCGTTCAACTTGTGTTAGTTTCATAATTTCATGATCTACGCAATAGTGCTACTGTTAGACTTGTTAGGAGCTTTTGAATTTCTCGATTAAGTCAACCATAAATAGCTAGCTTTTGGAACCGTAAATAGCTCGTAACTTGTGCGTTGTAACTCCGTTTTTCGTGCAATTCGCGTCGTTGTGATCGTAGCGAGACATAGATGATTTTGGTAAACATTTTATACAGTTTTATTTATTGTTGGTGTAGTGTTCTGATCGTAGTCATGTTTTGCTTGTATGTCTGTTCTGGAATGCGTGTTGTACTTTGTGTTGTTCGAGTTTAGACGGTGAGGAGTACTTTGGGAATCCAGACACATATGAGGAGCAGCAGGACCAGCAGCAGTTCATGAACCAAGGCAAGTATAGCATGGGCCTACCTTGTTGTCCTATTCATTATATAATATACTCATTATGCATGTGTCTAATATTGCTCAACTATAAGGACATCCTAGTCTTTGATGACTTGTACCTTGATCCCTATAGGTTTTATTTGCATATGGGTAGAATGCTAGTGCTCTAACTAAACATGATCTACACCATGACTGATGGAACCAATGGATAAACATGATGGTAACAGTGGAACTATAGGGTAAAGGTGCAGATGATGTTGATCATTTTGCCCTAAACCCTCCATAAGGACTTATCTGTAGGGCAAAAGCTGGGACATACAGTGCAACCGTGAGAGTCATATGGCTCTGACTTTAGCTCAGTAATAGGATCTTTTCTAGCTTGTTAGAGGTTACCCGAAAGGGCGCAAGAGGGGCTTGCCACTTTGGGTATAGAACTACCTTTGTTCTGATGTGTATAGCCTGCGGGAATTGTGCCATCAAAAGGGGGGTTCTCTATATCTGCCTGCCGAGGAAACCTCGTGGCCCTAACATGTTAGAAGAGGCCTATGGAAGGCTTCATAGTGTACCCTGCCTACTCACCTTGGGAGTGTTAGGGGGTCGACGGTCCCGGGGTATATGGGCAACACGACTCACGAGTAAAGATGCACAACCTCTGTAGAGTGTTAAAACTGTTATAACAGCCGTGCTCACGGTCACGAGCGGCCTGAAAAACTCATAGAATAAATGGTTACTTGACATATGGATGACTTATGACGATGATGATGAGATTATACTGATGCTCAATTACTCTCCTTAATTCTAGTAGGTGATCATGTGGGTTAAACAGGAGCTTAAGCATAACTTAATAATAATAATTAATAATGAAATGTTGATCTATTAAAAGTGCTAACTGCTGTCAACTGTGTCTATCCTTTTGAGCCTCATGAATCTTCATACTATACTTGCGGAGTATGAGTGTACTCACACTTGTTATTATTTCATTTTTTGGATAAAAATCCCAGATGGGTAACAGATGACAGTTTCTACGAGAATTTCCCTAAAGAATTTTAGGTTTAGGTCAACCAGTCGGCCTTCCCTATGGAGCAGATACTTCATTTGAGAGTGTTATTACTTTTCCGTTTGTTATGTTAAGAACTACGTGATGTAATATCGTGATGTGTGAATTAAGGACTACGAGTATGCTTTAGTTTGAAAGTTAAGAACTACGAGTAATCATAGAGCCCAATCACAGTCTCCTTCATGCAACGCATTCCAACAGGACTGTACTCCACTGATCCACCGTCGATCCAAGTCGGTTTGATTCGAGGGTTGTGGTTCACCTCGTTGGACTATATAACCAGACCCAGACCCCATTAGGGCATCAATTCAATCTCTCTTAAAGGCAAAGTTCTAGTTAGAAACCCTAATCTCTTTAGAGCTCCACCAATTCTAGGGCATAGGTAGATAGAACAAGAATTAGAGGAGACAAGCATCGCTTGGATTCCGGATCGTGTCGCAAGGAGGCTTGGTAATAGCCTTGTACTTCTCTCTTGTATCAACATTATTGATTATTTATTTCATCGTGTTCTTCTTCTATTTCATCGTGTTCATCTTCTAGTTCATCTAGTTCTTGTTCTAGTTCATCTAGTTCTTAATCTAGTTCTTATTGTTCTTGTCCATATTGTCTTTGATCTAGATATGACTTCGATCTTAATTATTTATGTGTTCTTAATTATAATGTTTATGGGCTACTTTGATTATATGTTTAGCATAGCTAGATTATCTTTGTATTCAAGCACATGTTCGTATAGCGCTCATCCTAACGATCGAGGGGTGAGTGGTCAACAGTGTGTAAGCGTGGTGTTTATACTCTGTTTAACTACGGATGCACCCTATATTCCGGGCCAGCAAGTGGTAGATCGTGGGAGTGATAGTCCTGTTGAGTCCTCTGTAGTCCACTCCCCAAATATAAGCCTAGTAGGACCCAGTTTAAAGGCTAGATCTTGCTCTGTTCCTGATCCGCCGTAGAAATGTCCCTTGTGTGTAGATATGGACTAGTCTAACCATGATTGCTAGATGTAAGTGCACTAATCACTGTATTCTATGACCTATAATTAGAATGACCTAGGAGTTGTTTCTCTATTTTCTCTTTCTATCAATGTTAGTGATATAGATTTGGAATACTCTAAAGACTATCATAGACTGAACTCTTATCAATTATCCTGTTACCTTTATCTTGAGAATTGATCCCTGTTATGAGTAAAGATAATGATCTAGTTACTCTGTTATGATATGTGTGTGTAAAAGTTATAGCTCTCATTATTTTCTCCCCTATCCTTCCTAGTGGTAAAGTATAAATAACGATACCTAGAACATTCCTGGATGAAATGCTACAACGGGTGTATTTTATCTATGCGCTTGCAGATAACCTATAGTATATTTTTTAGAGTAAGTGTCATGATCATAAGTACTACCACGCTCCTGGTGTTGTGTTAGGGATGACAACCTACGCCGTTGCTAGGGAAGGGAGGTAGCTAGAATAAAATATTTGAAAACTTAGGAATAACTTTTACACACCGTGATAATCGAGACACACTATTGATACTTTACTCAAACAGGCTCACCCTGGCTTTGTCTAGCTTTGTCTATTTAATATTTTATGCTGGGTGATGTATGACTGGTTTTGAACTTTCAGAAACTATGTTGAGGATCCAAAAGCTCTAATCAGAAAAACCAGAGCCAAGCTCAAGAAGATTCCAACCACTTCGTTAGAAGACAACCAAATAAGAAGAAGCTTAACACCAGTGTTTGAAGACATGGCTGACAAAACTCTCCATGAGTTCTCTGCTCCAACCACTGCCAACATTCGAACTGGACCAACAGTTAATGTAGGAGACAACGGATTTGAGCTCAAGCCAGCTTTGCTTAGCATGGCGCAAGCCAGCCAATTTTATGGGAAGGCACATGAAGATGCGAGTGATCATCTCCAACACTTTTTGGAGATTTGTAGTACTTTCACTATCAAAGGAGTTCCCAAGGATGCCATATTACTCTGTCTGTTCCCATTTTCACTTTTGGGAAAGGCGAAGCAATGGTTCTATGCCAACAAGGACAAGAACACCACATGGGAAATCTGCTCCACCGCCTTCCTAGCAAAGTTCTTTCCAGTAGGCAAGACCAACGCCCTACGTGCTAAGATCTCAAGCTTTCAGCAGCAATATGATGAATCTGTCCCTAAGGCATGGGAATGCTTTCAAGATTACATATCAGAATGCCCTCACCATGGGATGGAGGATTGGCTACTCATGCAGACCTTTTACCATGGGCTCACCAGTAGTACTTGTGAGAACATGGATGCAGGTGCTGGAGGATCGTTCCTTTCACTCACTATCAGTAAAGCAACTGCTCTTGTAGAGAAGATGGCTTCCAACTAGGGATGTGTAACACCCTGGTGTTAGTTAGCCTCATAATGCATTCATAATGCATGATCATGGCATGACATTACTATAAGCATCGTCATTCATGTGCATCCTTGTTTGAAACATGACCTTGCAATATTGTGGTTTCTTTGTGCTTCCTTTATGTGTTGCTAGGGTTTTTGTATAGATGACATATGTGATGCTATTGTGTGACTTGAGGGCATGAAAACATCTTTGATATGTTAGTGGAGCAAAATGAGCTAGGGTCTATATTCATGTTTTGACCAAAATCTTATTTGACGAGGTTTGACCCTAGTTTGACCATAGCACTAATCTGCTTTGACCGATTTAAAAGTGGTACCTAGAGACCTTGCATGGAGGTGCACCCTTTACCAAAGTTGTAGAAAATTTATCAAGGAACAAAAGTCTCAATATGACCATCTCATGAAAATTGCTGGAAGATGCTCAAACTGGGCCCACAAGTCAGTAAGTGGACTGCCCAACACTTAGCAAATTTTTTCTAAGTCAGGGTGCATTTCAGTTTCAATGTACATCACTTTAGGGCTCTATAGTTACTAATCTAGGCTGAATTAGCTCAAGTTCTTATTGAGATATTTGTAGTACTCACATAGCTCTATGATTTTGTCAATAGTACCATCACTTAATTCTCACTGGTTTAGGAGTTAGAGCGCTTTGAAAATCAGGGTTCAGTCGAGCCTTAACTGAAACTTAGTTCCAGTTTCTAGGTGACCTACTTTGGCAAGTTGTATCTCACTAACCAAGCCGAGTTAGCTCATGACCCTATTGATAATTTTGTTGTACACGCATAGCTCTACACTTTTGTTAACTACGGCTCTCATCGAATCAGCCTTGATCACGAGCGGTGGGGCGATGAAATCACGCTGTCAGTCGTCGTGGTTATGACTGAATCGGGGATTCGGGTTCAGGCACGTCGACCGTGGCCGACCGCGCGCAGGGCCAGAACGCCGCGTGGTCTCCATGCATCGAAGCCATGTCTTGCTCGTAGGGTTGAAACGCCACGCCACCCCCTCCTGCTGCCCACTCCCTCCATTTCCTCTCCCTGCCTTTCCTCCATCTTCTTCCTCCTCCGCTCGCCATTGGCCGTCGCGAGCTCCACCACAAGTCATGCCACCCTTGCTCCATTGCTTCCCGTTTCTGTGCACCCAGCGACGCCCCTGCGCCTCCCCACCTTTCTACCTTAACCATCGAGCCGCGACGCACGGTGGTCACCGCGTCGCCATTTCACCGTCGTTTCCGTCACCGACAAACCAAGCTCACATGGTTAGGCTTCACCAGAGCTTTGGTCGGGCAAGGGTCGGTCTCTTTAGATTCCCTGAAGGGTGGTGAACGCGTAGCTATGCTTGGGTGGGCTTACGGTGCTCGTTTTCATCGCCGTCGACGTGAGCCGCCCGCCACAGTCCGCCACTGCCGCCCAGTAGGGTGGGAGAAAAGGGGTGGCCTAGGTGCGGGATAGGACTCGGAGTCCGTAGGAGCGCTTGGTTCCGCCGGAGGGGCCGCCGACGGCGAGGAATCCCTCGCCGGAGCTCCTCCCCTGCTCCCTGTGTGTATGACGGGCGGGCCCCGTCTGTCGGCGCGGGGTCTTCCCTGTGTTGTTTGGCTAGGCCGCCGTGGGCCGAGCTAGGCTTTCGGGCCGGCCTAGTAACCGAGTAGGCCAAGAAATATTGATGTTTGTTTTATTCTTTTTCCAGAATTTGAATGCAAGCTTTGAAAATTCATATATCTTGTTTTAGAGATCCAAATGATCTGGTTCAAAATGTGTTGTTCTCTATGAGAGGTCTAGTTTATTATAAAAATATAATGTGTACCATGTTTTGTGATTAATTAAATAGTTATTATTTATCTCTTTTATTCATGTGGAAAAAAGGAGAAAATGATATCTTTTTCTGTGAAGCTCCATATGATATGAAATTTTTTTAGTGAACTGCTCATACCATGAATAGCTTATGGTTAAATTTTCATGCAAATTGGATGTGGTTTGGTGGAGTTAGGTAATTATCTTAATTTCATGGATGGATCTTGTGTGAATACTCATAATTTTTCTATAGATCCAGTAAGGGTGAAACTCGGTGAATATTGTTCTTATGTTAGAAAGATGTTAGGAAAAATATGAAATCTGTTGTTTGATAATTTTCAATAGGGTTTCCTATTATGCTAGAAATAGACCTGCCATTTGTTATTTTTTATATCTCCATATTTGCTTGTCAAAATGAAGTGAAATTTTTATGGTAGCCTATGTGAAGCATTAGGTGGCTACTGTATTTTTTTGTAGATTTTTATATATAGTTTTACTGTATGTTTCTTTAATCACCTAATTAACTAAATAAATTATAAAAGAATATTAAATAATTTATTTAGAAGTTGGCACTACACTTTCTGATGTTCCTTTGATATGCACAACAGGTTGGTGAACTTAGTTTGGTCCAATTGTGCTTTTGAATCGTCACTAAATATTTAAATTAGTGATTCTGCCATTTCTGGACAGAATTGCTAGTTAAGAGAATTAACCTATGATAATGATGTTTTCATGCTGGGTGATCTATAGCAAAGTTGTTGAGAATTTCATGAACTAGTTGTTAGTAAATTTTGGTAGCAGTTGGACTTATAGTTTTGAAATGACAGCTGTTCCAAGTTGGGTTCAGCTTTGGGAGTGCTCTCTGTCTTTTAGAACAGATTCTGTATGTATGCTATTTTAACTTGGTAAATGATGAAATCATGCTTAGATGTTTATAAATGAAATGTAGACAAATTCATAAGCTTTCCAGAATGTCCTCTTTCAGGTCATTCGGATTGGTAGAACTCCAGTTGTGAGTTTTCTTAGCTACTGTTGATAATATATTGTAAATACTAAATTGCTGAAATCTTGTTATGTGTGTGTAGTCTTAACCTTGTGGCACTTAGTGGTTTCTTAGAGGTGTTCAAACGTGTTAATACCAGAGAGGAAATTTGCACCTAAGCTTGAAGTGATTTGAATAGAGCACCACATAACTTGGTTTCGTGCTTACAACGTTGCAATGTCATTGCATTCATCTTCACATCATTCATGCACGTCCATAAATCATCATATCATTTTTGGAAGCATACATGAAATTCATTGGATGCATATACATGCAATAGGTGTGCCGAGAATCGTGTTACAAGCGAAGTTCCGCTGGGCGTGGAACCCGAAGTTGAAGTCCGTTCGAGAACTGGAGGTCCAGTCCGACGAAGCCGGAAAAGGCGTGGAAACCGTTCTTGAAGCTGACCCTTGATCTCTCTTCTTTCGGTTAAGGCAAGCCCCGGAGCATTATAAGCCTCCTACTTTCAAAGCAATTATCTATCTATACATGTTATATGTATTGTTGCATTACGTGATAGGAGTTGGTTGAAACCCTTGCTGCATTGATAACACTCCTTGTCCAGCAATTCGAACCTTGAATCCTATGTAGACAGGATCGTATCTATGCTTAGCCCTGCTAAATTAGACCGGTAGAAGTCGGGTGATTTCCTGTCACCTGCGAGATATAGGGCTTTATCAGGTCACGGTTGGCTATATTTGCTATCGTGGAAGTGAACCATGTGTAATAAAATGAAATGAGACCGGGCGGGATGATGATAGTGAAACAGCAAGACATGGAGGTCTTGGGTGTGGATCTATCCCCGTCTGTGTCGATTAAGGACCGAGACCTGGAGCCTTCTATGTCATTTTGAACGCATGCCTGACATTTAGTTGGTCGGCCTGAGGTTGCCGACCGCGAAGCCTAGTAGCTCAACTCAGGCTGCGAAGTCGAAAAGTGAAAGTCGCCTCGGAAGGGAACCAGAGGGTCCAAGGGCAGGTGAGTTAAAAGTCCTGAGCATCCTGGCCACTGGTATCCCCGAGAACGCGGCGTTGTTCGGGCCCACCCTGAGTTGTACCAAAGGTTATCTACGGCTGCCTTTAGTGGGGTTTGCCGGGTGAGTGTCAGGAATACCCCCCTCAGCTGAGTTGGAATCGATTCGAGTCGCCGTCTCTCCCGGTTAGTGGGAAACTTGACTGGTTATCTCCAGCGTAGATACACTAATGATTAATGATGGTTCGGAATTGATGATAATGATGATGATGGCCTTATTATACCTGCTATGGTTAATATTGTTTGCTCCTAATAAAGTGATTGCTCTAGTACAGGTGCTAATCTAGATGACAGGTTAATGATTATTAACTTGATGCTTAAGCATTAATGATTACTTATCTGTAATAAGCTTTTCTGCAATTGAGTCAAGCTAGCCCACTTTATAAAGCCTTGCATACTCCTTGGTGTCACCTTTGTCTCTGGGTTTTGATGGGTAAGTCTAGCTGAGTACCTTCTCGTACTCAGGGTTTATTCCCACCTGTTGCAGGTAGCAGATTCGTACTTGTTGCTGCAAGTATTGTCTTCGCCATGTGGGCGTGAAGACTAGACCATATGGGCATGATCTCTGTAGTATCTCTTCTGGTATGCTTTTGCAGGATGTGACTATGTACTGGCAGTATTTGACCTCAATTGGTTTTAGAAATTATGTTGCTTCCGCTAATCTGTATTTTAGTTTTGTAATAAAATTATTTGTACTCCGTTGTATGAGAGGTACTTACGAACTGTTGTAACAAGTGTTGTGTTATGTTGAATCATTACGATCTTGGTTGCTCTTGGTTTGGGTTGAAATCCCTCGTGATTTCGTGGACTACCGGAGTTATATGGGCTCAAGTTTGAGAATTTGATCGTTTCGGCGATTGTTTTTGAACTTGTGCTCTTATAATTTGGACGGTTCCGTTACAGCTGGTATCAGAGCAAGATTCAACAGTAAACACACCATTTGTGTATTTAAATAAAAGCTTTTGTGAAAAATCTTAATTCTAATATAAAGAGTGCCAGTGGTCATATCCTATATGCCCAAATAAGGACTATTAGGTGGCTTATTAAAGTACTAACTTGGGGGTTCTTGCTTGTTTTCTGTGTCGTTGTCCATACGGCGTGCTATTGTATGGATGCCATCCGTTTGGGTGGTAATGTATGGATCAAGATACCTCTACGCCCTGGTAAGTGAGAGTTGTGAGAGCATGACCGTCCAACCGTCGGTCTAGGGGAGAGTAGTTGTGGTTACTAGCATACTTACATGTTTAATCATGTGATTATGAGAGTACTTAATTGTGGGTATATCTGTCGGGTAGCTTTGATACTGAAGTATATATATCAGGGGATGTATGTATGGAAAGTATTTAGTTTACCGCTTTCTTGTGTGCTATATTGGGAATTGTTGGGCTGAAATGCAATTTTCTGCAGGTACACTAACAACGTTTCCTGTAGAACGACTAGTTATCGTTATTGAGAGAACATGTGTATGCCACCGAACTATACGCTAGAATTTTGAAATTCTTCCTAGGTTTGTGAGGACGTACAGTTCGTGCATGCACCATGTTCGCATCATACATTGCATTCTGCATTACTCCCTCCCTTATAAATTGCTTATCCCATTCTTTCAAAATTTCCTTCCCTCCAAACAGTTGTCCCGTAAATAGTTGCATTCTTTCATGAAGAATTAGGGGTGGTCAACCAACCTAGTGGAGTGATCAGTAGTGTCAGCCTTGAAACCCAATTCATACCTGGCCGTGAAGGAAAGCAAGACAATTTCAAGATGTATCTCCTCGAGTTGGGATGTGTTTTGATATGCAATTCGCCTCTCCATTGCTTCTACCCTTGTATCCATCCTTGTTTGCTACCCTCTCTTTAGATGATACTGTTTCTACACGTCTAATTCCTGACACATGAGGATTCCTCATGGGTGTGTGTTCGGTAATGGTGTTGCAATTAGTACTCCATGGTGCCGCGACGAAACCGAGAGCCTCCTGTGGCGCGCGACACAAGGCTGTGCTGCTCGGCACGCGCAGGTATCAAGGATTGCTAGTCATGATCCATTATGGAGCTACACCAATGTGTTATCTTCTCGTAAACCTTTTCCCTTGGATATCGTTCCCTATCTTATCAGAAGATCAGTACCTCAAACCAAGAGATTTCCTTCTTCTGAGATTGGAATTTGGATAGTTGGATATAATCTCTTCCTCCTGCCTATATAATTCATCAGCAGCCTTCCGACGTCATCAAACGCTTACTAGTTTCAACTACTTGTAGATGTCTCGTCAACTTCGCTCTAGCAGTCGGAGTCGTGGCAATACAGGACTGTCATCGTCTCCTCCACAACCTACCTCTGCTGAGTTGCTACAAATGCTTGCCGAGAGTCATCGAGCCTTGGACGAGAGTATCAGAAACCATGTCCATCAGGAACCTGAGCCTGCCCAGTACAGCAACTATAAGGATTTCTTGGATACTGAGCCTCCTATTTTTTGAGAAGCGGAAGAACCACTTTAAGCAGACGAATGGTTGAACACTATCGAATAGAAATTCCGTGTGCTCAAGGTGGCAGATGATATGAAAACAGAATATGCTTCGCAACAGTTGCAAGGACCTGCAGGTGTTTGGTGGTGTCATCATCGGAGTACCCTGCCTGAGAATATGGAAGTAGTTTGGGATCAGTTCAAGGAAGCATTTCAGGGACATTACATTCCTGCTGGCCTCATGGCAATCAAGCACACCGAGTTTATGAAGCTCACCCAAGGAGACAAAAGTGTAACAGAATATCTACATGCTTTCATCAACTTGTTAAGATATGCTCCGGAATTTGTTAATACGGAAGTTAAGAAGATTGCAAGTTTCAAAAGAGGGTTGTGTCCTAAATTGATGAAGGCCATGTGCAATAGCAAGTGTGCAACTTTCAACGAGTTTGTCAGTGATACTATCCTTCAAGAGAACTGTAATGCTGTGTATGTTGCTTCTAAGAGCCAGGAGAAATCTCATGAATCTAATGCACCTATGACCCATACTCTTGTGGTGATTACACCTCAGTATTATTCGCCTGACATATCTACTAGATATCACCCATATCAGAAACAGGATCCGGTCAAGAGGAGCAGTATTAAGAAAGGAAAGCCTAAGGCACCGCCAAGTAACCGGCCATGTTGGAATTGCAAGACGTCAGGTCATTGGGCCAAAGATTGTCCTCTTCCTCAGAAGAAATCAAATGATAATAATGTAGATGTGTGTAAAGGTTATGTTCGTTACACCACGGTGGAATCCATTCCTACAGGTGAGATTATCACTGCCGGTGCATTTTTAGTAAACCAACATCCTATAATTGTGCTGTTCGATTTAGGTGCTTCCCACTCTTTTATCAGTTCAATGTTTGCAGCCAAGCATGGTATGAATGTCGTTACTTTGGATAATAGTGGTTATAATATTAGTGCTGCCGGGAATAATATTTCAACCAACCAGTTGGTCTTAGGAGCAAACATCGAGATAGAAGGACGTCTGTATAATCTAGATCTCGTGGTATTACCAGGATTGGGCCTAGATGTAATCTTAGGTATGAAATGGATGAGTGGAAATGGTGTTCTGATCGATACCTCTACAAGAGTGGTTATGTTGAGGATCCAAAAGATCAACAAGCTTTTCTAGTGCAACTTCCTAGAGACATTAGTCCTCAGACTACAGTTAATGCTATGATAGCAAAAGCAAAAGAGATTGCAGAAGTTCCGGTAGTGTGTGAATTTCTAGATGTTTTTCCCGATGAATTGCCAGGATTACCTCCAGATCGTGATGTAGAGTTTAAGATTGAGTTAATTCCGGGTACCGCACCAATTTCCAAAAGACCGTATAGAATGCCGCCGAATGAGTTAGCTGAACTCAAGACCCAACTTAGTGACCTCTTACTAAAAGGGCTGATCCATCCTAGTTCTTCTCCGTGGGGTTGCCCTGCTATCTTTGTGAAGAAGAAGGACCAGTCTCTATGTATGTGTGTAGACTATCGACCACTCAATGCAGTCACTATCAAGAACAAGTATCCGTTGCCTCGTATTGATATCTTGTTTGATCAGTTGTCTAAAGCAAAGTTATTCTCGAAGATTGATCTGAGATCTGGTTATCACCAAATTAAAATCCGTCCAGAAGACATACCAAAGACCGCTTTCTCTACCAGATACGGGTTATATGAATATCTTGTCATGTCTTTTGGTCTGACCAATGCTCCTGCACATTTCATGTACCTGATGAATTCAGTATTCATGCAAGAGCTGGACAAGTTTGTGGTGATATTCATTGATGATATTCTCATCTATTCTGAAAATGAAGAACATGCCGAGCATCTGAGAATTGTTTTATCTAGATTACGTGAACATAAGCTTTATGCCAAGTTCAGTAAATGTGAATTTTGGTTAAAGAAGGTACCTTTCCTCGGTCATGTGTTGTCTGGTGAGGGAATTTCAGTAGACCCGACTAAGATACAGGAAGTTTTGGATTGGAAGGCACCAACTACAGTGCATGAAGTTCGGAGTTTTCTTGGATTGGCTGGCTACTATCATCGTTTTATTCAGGATTTCTCTAAAATAGCTAAGCCTATGACTCGACTACTTGAGAAGGATAGGAAGTTTGATTGGACTCCGGAGTGTGAACAAGTTTTCTGCACTCTACGGACTTTGTTGACATCAGCTCCGGTATTAGCGCAACCTGACATTGAGAAATCGTTTGATGTGTATTGTGATGCATCAGGTACTGGTTTAGGTGGCGTACTGATGCAGGGAGGCCGAGTTATTGCGTATGCTTCGCGTCAGTTAAGAAAACATGAAGTTAACTATCCGACTCATGACTTAGAGTTAGCTGCTGTAGTGCATGCTCTGAAAATCTGGAGACACTATTTGCTTGGAAATATATGCAATATTTATACAGATCATAAGAGTCTCAAGTACATATTTACTCAACCTGAGTTAAATATGCGCCAGAGAAGATGGTTAGAATTGATAAAGGATTATAACCTTCAAGTGCACTATCATCCTAGTAAGGCAAATGTGGTTGCCGATGCCTTATGTAGAAAATCTCATTGCAACTCTCTAATAGAAGAAGATTTTCATTTGTCCCACCTCTTACATCCTATTATAATCCATCATATCACTGTAGATTGTTCTTTGAGAAGTAGAATCATTGAGTTACAAAAGACTGATGCTGGTGTATTTCACATCAAGAGAAAGATGAAAGAGCAAGAAACTAAGCATTTTCGAATCGATGAGAAGGGAATTCTCTGGTTTAACGATAGACTTGTTGTGCCCAAGGACAAGGAACTTAGAAACCAAATCATGGCTAAAGCCCATTCTTCTAAATTGTCCATCCATCCTGGTAGTAGTAAAATGTATCAGGACCTCAAGCCGTACTATTGGTGGACCAAGATGAAGAAGGAAATTGCAGCCTATGTCGCTAAGTGTGATAATTGTTGTAGAGTTAAGGCCATTCACATGAAGCCTGGTTTACTCCAGCCTTTGTCTGTTCCAGGTTGGAAGTGGGACGACATTGTTATGGACTTTATCATCGGATTACCAACCACCCAAAAAGGTTTTGATTCTATTTGGGTTATAGTTGATCGTTTGACAAAATCTACTCATTTTATCCCTGTAAAGAGTAACTATCACCCACACCAATATGCTGACATTTACTTCCAAGAAGTTACACGTCTTCATGGAGTGCCTAAGTCTATTGTCTCTGACAGAGGGCCACAGTTTACTGCTCATTTTTGGGAGCGCCTACATCAGAATCTTGGAACTAATTTGGTCCGTAGTTCTGCTTATCATCCACAGACGTCGGGGCAGACTGAGCGTGTGAATCAGATTCTTGAAGACATGCTTAGGGCTTGCATCATCTCTTGTAATGGCTCCTGGGAGAAATGGTTGCCTCTCGCGGAATTCTCTTACAACAACAGTTATCAAGAGAGTATCCAAATGGCTCCTTTTGAAGCTTTATATGGTCGCAAGTGTAGAACTCCGTTGAACTGGGTGGAACCAGGAGAAAGAAGATTCTATGGTATTGACTTTGTAAAAGAAGCTGAGGAGCAAGTTCATGCTATACAGAAAAATATATCAGCTGCTCAGGCTAGACAAAAGAGCTACGTAGATAAGAGGAGGAAACCTATTGAGTTTGAAGTAGGTGACCATGTCTATTTGAAGGTGTCCCCTATGAGAGGAGTAAAGCGTTTTGGGATCAAAAGAAAGCTTGAGCCTCGATATGTTGGACCTTATCGGATTATTGAGAAAAGTGGAAGGGTAGCCTATAAGCTCAATCTACCTCGTGAAATGGGAGCCATCTTTCCAATCTTCCATGTTTCTCAATTAAAGAAATGCCTCCGTCTTCCTGAGGAAAGGGTAGAAGTGAGACGCATCAAGTTGAAATACGATCTTTCTTATGAGGAGAAACCGGTATATGTTCTAGATACTTTGGAAAGGGTGACTCGAAATCGAGTAGTCAAATTATACAAGGTGGTTTGGAGTAATCACGGTGAACATGATGCAACTTGGGAAAAAGAGGATTATTTAAAGGACAACTATTCCGCTTTTTATGAAAAATGGTACAACTTTCAAATCTCGGGACGAGATTTTTATAAGGGGGGAGGGCTGTAACACCCTGGTGTTAGTTAGCCTCATAATGCATTCATAATGCATGATCATGGCATGACGTTACTATAAGCATCGTCATTCATGTGCATCCTTGTTTGAAACATGACCTTGCAATATTGTGGTTTCTATGTGCTTCCTTTATGTGTTGCTAGGGTTTTTGTATAGATGACATATGTGATGCTATTGTGTGACTTGAGGGCTTGAAAACATCTTTGATATGTTAGTGGAGCAAAATGAGCTAGGGTCTATATTCATGTTTTGATCAAAATCTTATTTGACGAGGTTTGACCCTAGTTTGACCATAGCACTGATCTGCTTTGACCGATTTAAAAGTGGTACCTAGAGACCTTGCATGGAGGTGCACCCTTTACCAAAGTTGTAGAAAATTTATCAAGGAACAAAAGTCTCAATATGACCATCTCATGAAAATGGCTGGAAGATGCTCAAACTGGGCCCACAAGTCAGTAAGTGGACTGCCCAACACTTAGCAAAATTTTTCTAAGTCAGGGTGCATTTCAGTTTCAATGTACATCACTTTAGGGCTCTATAGTTACTAATCTAGGCTGAATTAGCTCAAGTTCTTATTGAGATATTTGTAGTACTCACATAGCTCTATGATTTTGTCAATAGTACCATCACTTAATTCTCACTGGTTAGGAGTTAGAGCGCTTTGAAAATCAGGGTTCAGTCGAGCCTTAACTGAAACTTAGTTCCAGTTTCTAGGTGACCTACTTTGGCAAGTTGTATCTCACTAACCAAGCCGAGTTAGCTAATGACCCTATGGACAATTTTGTTGTACACGCATAGCTCTACACTTTTGTTAACTACGGCTCTCATCGAATCAGCCTTGATCACGAGCGGTGGGGCGATGAAATCACGCTGTCAGTCGTCGTGGTTATGACTGAATCGGGGATTCGGGTTCAGGCACGTCGACCGTGGCCGACCGCGCGCAGGGCCAGAACGCCGTGTGGTCTCCATGCCTCGAAGCCGTGTCTTGCTCGCAGGGTTGAAACGCCACGCCACCCCCTCCTACTGCCCACTCCCTCCATTTCCTCTCCCTGCCTTTCCTCCATCTTCTTCCTCCTCCGCTCGCCATTGGCCGTCGCGAGCTCCACCGCAAGCCGTGCCACCCTTGCTCCATTGCTTCCCGTTCCTGTGCACCCAGCGACGCCCCTGCACCTCCCCATCTTTCTACCTTAACCATCGAGCCGCGACGCACGGTGGTCACCGCGTCGCCATTTCACCGTCGTTTCCGTCACCGACAAACCAAGCTCACATGGTTAGGCTTCACCAGAGCTTTGGTCGGGCAAGGGTCGGTCTCTTTAGATTCCCTGAAGGGTGGTGAACGCGTAGCTATGCTTGGGTGGGCTTACGGTGCTCGTTTTCATCGCCGTCGACGTGAGCCGCCCGCCGCAGTCCGCCACTGCCGCCCAGTAGGGTGGGAGAAAAGGGGTGGCCTAGGTGCGGGATAGGACTCGGAGTCCGTAGGAGCGCTTGGTTCCGCCGGAGGGGCCGCCGACGGCGAGGAATCCCTCGCCGGAGCTCCTCCCCTGCTCCCTGTGTGTATGACGGGCGGGCCCCGTCTGTCGGCGCGGGGTCTTCCCTGTGTTGTTTGGCTAGGCCGCCGTGGGCCGAGCTAGGCTTTCGGGCCGGCCTAGTAACCGAGTAGGCCAAGAAATATTGATGTTTGTTTTATTCTTTTTCCAGAATTTGAATGCAAGCTTTGAAAATTCATATATCTTGTTTTAGAGATCCAAATGATCTGGTTCAAAATGTGTTGTTCTCTATGAGAGGTCTAGTTTATTATAAAAATATAATGTGTACCATGTTTTGTGATTAATTAAATAGTTATTATTTATCTCTTTTATTCATGTGGAAAAAAGGAGAAAATGATATCTTTTTCTGTGAAGCTCCATATGATATGAAATTTTTTTAGTGAACTGCTCATACCATGAATAGCTTATGGTTAAATTTTCATGCAAATTGGATGTGGTTTGGTGGAGTTAGGTAATTATCTTAATTTCATGGATGGATCTTGTGTGAATACTCATAATTTTTCTATAGATCCAGTAAGGGTGAAACTCGGTGAATATTGTTCTTATGTTAGAAAGATGTTAGGAAAAATATGAAATCTGTTGTTTGATAATTTTCAATAGGGTTTCCTATTATGCTAGAAATAGACCTGCCATTTGTTATTTTTTATATCTCCATATTTGCTTGTCAAAATGAAGTGAAATTTTTATGGTAGCCTATGTGAAGCATTAGGTGGCTACTGTATTTTTTTGTAGATTTTTATATATAGTTTTACTGTATGTTTCTTTAATCACCTAATTAACTAAATAAATTATAAAAGAATATTAAATAATTTATTTAGAAGTTGGCACTACACTTTCTGATGTTCCTTTGATATGCACAACAGGTTGGTGAACTTAGTTTGGTCCAATTGTGCTTTTGAATCGTCACTAAATATTTAAATTAGTGATTCTGCCATTTCTGGACAGAATTGCTAGTTAAGAGAATTAACCTATGATAATGATGTTTTCATGCTGGGTGATCTATAGCAAAGTTGTTGAGAATTTCATGAACTAGTTGTTAGTAAATTTTGGTAGCAGTTGGACTTATAGTTTTGAAATGACAGCTGTTCCAAGTTGGGTTCAGCTTTGGGAGTGCTCTCTGTCTTTTAGAACAGATTCTGTATGTATGCTATTTTAACTTGGTAAATGATGAAATCATGCTTAGATGTTTATAAATGAAATGTAGACAAATTCATAAGCTTTCCAGAATGTCCTCTTTCAGGTCATTCGGATTGGTAGAACTCCAGTTGTGAGTTTTCTTAGCTACTGTTGATAATATATTGTAAATACTAAATTGCTGAAATCTTGTTATGTGTGTGTAGTCTTAACCTTGTGGCACTTAGTGGTTTCTTAGAGGTGTTCAAACGTGTTAATACCAGAGAGGAAATTTGCACCTAAGCTTGAAGTGATTTGAATAGAGCACCACATAACTTGGTTTCGTGCTTACAACGTTGCAATGTCATTGCATTCATCTTCACATCATTCATGCACGTCCATAAATCATCATATCATTTTTGGAAGCATACATGAAATTCATTGGATGCATATACATGCAATAGGTGTGCCGAGAATCGTGTTACAAGCGAAGTTCCGCTGGGCGTGGAACCCGAAGTTGAAGTCCGTTCGAGAACTGGAGGTCCAGTCCGACGAAGCCGGAAAAGGCGTGGAAACCGTTCTTGAAGCTGACCCTTGATCTCTCTTCTTTCGGTTAAGGCAAGCCCCGGAGCATTATAAGCCTCCTACTTTCAAAGCAATTATCTATCTATACATGTTATATGTATTGTTGCATTACGTGATAGGAGTTGGTTGAAACCCTTGCTGCATTGATAACACTCCTTGTCCAGCAATTCGAACCTTGAATCCTATGTAGACAGGATCGTATCTATGCTTAGCCCTGCTAAATTAGACCGGTAGAAGTCGGGTGATTTCCTGTCACCTGCGAGATATAGGGCTTTATCAGGTCACGGTTGGCTATATTTGCTATCGTGGAAGTGAACCATGTGTAATAAAATGAAATGAGACCGGGCGGGATGATGATAGTGAAACAGCAAGACATGGAGGTCTTGGGTGTGGATCTATCCCCGTCTGTGTCGATTAAGGACCGAGACCTGGAGCCTTCTATGTCATTTTGAACGCATGCCTGACATTTAGTTGGTCGGCCTGAGGTTGCCGACCGCGAAGCCTAGTAGCTCAACTCAGGCTGCGAAGTCGAAAAGTGAAAGTCGCCTCGGAAGGGAGCCAGAGGGTCCAAGGGTAGGTGAGTTAAAAGTCCTAAGCATCCTAGCCACTGGTATCCCCGAGAACGCGGCGCTGTTCGGGCCCACCCTGAGTTGTACCAAAGGTTATCTATGGCTGCCTTTAGCGGGGTTTGCCGGGTGAGTGTCAGGAATACCCCCCTCAGCTGAGTTGGAATCGATTCGAGTCGCCGTCTCTCCCGGTTAGTGAGAAACTTGACTGGTTATCTCCAGCGTAGATACACTAATGATTAATGATGGTTCGGAATTGATGATAATGATGATGATGGCCTTATTATACCTGCTATGGTTAATATTATTTGCTCCTAATAAAGTGATTGCTCTAGTACAGGTGCTAATCTAGATGACAGGTTAATGATTATTAACTTGATGCTTAAGCATTAATGATTACTTATCTGTAATAAGCTTTTCTGCAATTGAGTCAAGCTAGCCCACTTTATAAAGCCTTGCATACTCCTTGGTGTCACCTTTGTCTCTGGGTTTTGACGGGTAAGTCTAGCTGAGTACCTTCTCGTACTCAGGGTTTATTCCCACCTGTTGCAGGTAGCAGATTCGTACTTGTTGCTGCAAGTATTGTCTTCGCCATGTGGGCGTGAAGACTAGACCATATGGGCATGGTCTCTGTAGTATCTCTTCTGGTATGCTTTTGCAGGATGTGACTATGTACTGGCAGTATTTGACCTCAATTGGTTTCAGAAATTATGTTGCTTCCGCTAATCTATATTTTAGTTTTGTAATAAAATTATTTGTACTCCGTTGTATGAGAGGTACTTACGAACTGTTGTAACAAGTGTTGTGTTATGTTGAATCACTACGATCTTGGTTGCTCTTGGTTTGGGTTGAAATCCCTCGTGATTTCGTGGACTACCGGAGTTATATGGGCTCAAGTTTGAGAATTTGATCGTTTCGGCGATTGTTTTTGAACTTGTGCTCTTATAATTTGGACGGTTCCGTTACAGGATGGAACGAAGAACGCACTCAACCACACAAGAGAGGAGGAGGAATGCATCAACTCAAGGAGGTAGACATGATGTCTGCCAAGATGGACCTGCTCATGAAGAAGCTTGATGAACGAGACAATGAGAAGAAAGAAGTCATGCACATCCATGATTCTTGCATAACCTGTCAGGAGTGCGGAGGCACTGGCCACTCAGGAAGCAACTGCCCTGAGATTCAAGAGGATGTGAACTACATCAACAACAACAATACCAACTATCATCCTCAACAAAATCAAGGATGGAATTAGCAACAGAGGCCCAATTACCTAGGTAACTACTTAGGTAACTACCAAGGTAATAACTTCAATAATTTCAATAAGCCATCCTTGAGAGAGATGATTACTAATCAAAATAAAGTTATTGATAACATGACCAGAAAATTAGCTTCTAATGATAAAATCTTAGAAACCATTAATAAAAGAATGGATAGCTTTACTTCTACAGTCAAGAATCAACTTAGCTTTAATAAAATGATAGAGTCACAAATCTCTCAGCTAGCAGCTTCAGTTCCTGTGATGGAGAAAGGTAAGATTTTGGGAAAGCTAGAAGATTTAGAAACTATGAATCTTATAGACATTTATAATGCAGGACACTTCTACACCGCGCCATCAAGAGCATGGGTGGACAACACCCTACTAGTGAAGAAAGGAGATCTAGGGAGACCTATCATCCCTATCTCCATTAGAACCTACACTTTTGAAGAAGCTGTCTGTGACCTTGGATCAAGTGTCAATATCATGCCCAAGGTAATTTATGAGAAAATTCATGGTGAACCTTTGTTGTACACAACTATATGTTTGCAGCTTGCAGATCAGACTTTGTGCTATCCCAAGAGAATTCTTGAAGATGTCAGCATCCAAGTTGGACACTCGTTTGTACCAGTTGACTTTGTGGTTGTGAAAACAGGTGGAGATGATAGAGCACCCATCATTTTAGGACGACCATTCTTGAGCACAGCTAAAGCCATCATCTACATGGATAGCGCTAAGATCTGTTTCACAATCAATGACAACAAGGAGAGGTTCAATTTCAAGAAACGTACACTCAAGACTCCTACTCATCCTTAGACGCCTTACATCTATGAGAACACAACTACTGCCGCAACGAAGAACAACAACAGGAGGAAGAACAAAGCTAAGCAACCAAGAGAAGAGCTAGTGTGGATGGTCAGCATTGTTGAGTCAGAGATTGACCACCATCTTCCATCACCATATCTCACCAAGTTGGATGATCTAGGAGTACCTACCATTGATTGCATGATCGGGGAAAGTACCTTCTACAAGATGTTCTACGATATTGGATCTAGCGTCAACATAATGTCTATGGTAACATACAAACATCTATTTGGTAATAGACCTTTGTACCCAACATATGTGCAGCTGCAGCTGGTGGACCAATCATTTTGATTTCTGGTGGGAATAGCGAGAGATATCATGGTCAACATCAGAGATCATTTTGTTCCCGCCAACTTCATGATTCTAAACATGGGAGAAGAAGACGACGTCCACCTCATCCTAGGGAGACCTTTCCTTAACACCACAAGTGCAATCATCTACATGAGATCAGGAGAGATCCACTTTTAGTTTCTAGAAGAAAAGGTACGCTGTTACTTCAATAGCTATACCACTTATGAGAAGCCTAGGAAGAACAAATCAAGGAGATCACTCTCAGCGCCAAAGGAAAAAAATCATCAATGGTGGATGGATTGTTGAGAATACCCCTGAGGAAGAAGCTGTACCAGTTGCTACAAATAGCACAGAAGAGCTTGTTGGCATTTCTTAGTGTCACTACTATCACGCCCATATTTTGTAACCACAAAATTTGGATGCAAACCATATGTGTAGAACATCTATAACAAATTGTAAAGGAGAAGTATCATACTTAGTGCCTTATTACAATAGCGAACCATAGTTCATTACATAAATAAAAACATCTCAAAGTCTAGAGATCTGATCACATAAACTAAACACTCCAAGGGCATCTCCATCACCACAGGATCTAGTCGACTGGTTGACAAGAACCTAGTTGTCCTCAAAGTAATCATCGTAGTCATTGCCATCTGTATCCATCTGGGATTTTTATCCAATAATGAAAAATAAACAAGCATAAGTACATCTCGTACTTAACAAGATAATATGGGGTTCATGAGGCTCAGAAGGTTGACACTGGTTGTACTGCAGTTAGCTTTTAATAAGTAACATCCTAATATTAATTAAGTTATGGTTATGTTTAAGCCCCAGGTAACCACAGTAGTATCATGAATAAGTAACACATCATCATTAATCGTTATTATTATCATCATCAGCAAAGATTCAATTATTCCATCAGTTTTTCGGGCCACTCATAACCGTGGGCACGACTGTTATAACAGTTTGTTAAACTCTGCGCAGAGGTGTACACTTTCATTGTGAGTCATGATTCCCATATGCCCAGAGCCCGTCGACCCCCTAACACTTCCAAGGTGAGTGGGCAGGGTACACTATAAAGCCTTTCAAAAGTTCATCTAACATGTTAGAGCCGCAAGGTTTCAGTGGCAAATAGATATAGGTCCCCTTCCCAAATGGTACAATGACGCGCAGCCTATACACATAGGGACAGGAGCCAAGCTATACCCGAGTCGGCAGACCCCTTTTTGCGCCCTTTTGGGTAACCACTAACATGCTAGAAAAGGTCTTCATACTTGACTAAAGCCAGAGCCATATGGCCCTCACAGTTGTACTGTAGGTCCCAACTTTTGCCAATGAATAAGTCCTTATGGAGGGCCAAGAGCATCGTGATACACAAGCTCTCTCACCCTACGTTCATGTTTCTCAAAATCAAGTTTTAACAAGGGTTGCATATAATCAGTAGTCATTGTCCATATTCATAGTATTTAAGTGGAGTGCTAGCAACTACCCATATGCAAGTGTAACCCATCGATAACAAGATATAAGATAATCAAAGACTAGGATATCCTTATGTTGAGCAAATTGACACATGCAAATGACTAATTAGATAATGAATAGGACAACAAGGAATATCCCATATTATACTTGCCTTGCTCATAGAACTCCTGCTGGTCAGGATTATCACAGTAGAAGATCTCGTCACCCGTGTAGCAATTACTGTCTACTCGAACCACAATCAACAACACGCATTCCAAGATCATCCATGCAAGGAAATCAAGACTAGATTAGAATAGTACATCAATAGAGAGAAATCAATCTAAAATGTTTATAACACTATTCTACATGTTGCTACGATCACACAGATATAAAAGATCACGAAAAATGGAGTTGAAATGCAGAAGTTATGAATTTACTAAGATTTCCTATAGATAAATAATTACTATAATGCAAATCCAAAATGTAAATATTACAAACCTACTATACAACAGCACTAACATGTAGAGCTCGCGAATACGAACCTAACGGAATTTGAACGGGTCAAAATGGAGTTAAAATGAGCATTTTATGGCTAAAACAAAAGCAGTGGCAAACATGTAAATAAAGGAAAACGTATTCTTGAATTTATCGAGATCAACTACACTTTCAAAAGAAGAAAACGTATTCGGGATTTATGCTTTGGATTGTGGGTTTGATTCAAGAAATTCCAGGGGCTTTTTAACAAAATTACCCCCGAAGGGGTATCCGGCGATCTGGACCGTCAGATCTGATCCGAACGGTCCCGATTAAAAGAGGGAGGACGGGGGAACAGCTGCCGGCCGGCCGACGGCGGCACCATGGCCAAAAATGGCAAAACTCGCTGGCGTTTTCTAAAATCATGATTTCGGCCACCATTTGACACACCGCGGGTACAAATCATGGGAGGAGCTCGACGCGAACTCACCCGCGTAGAAGAGGGAGGCGAGGACGGAGCGAGAGCAGCGTGGAGCTTGGGATGGCGGCGGTTAGGGTGGCGTCGCGTGAACAGCCACTTTGGATGAGGGCTGTGGCAGAGAGGAAGCATAAAGGAGCGGAGGGGCTCGGGACTCGGCTTAAATAGCCCCAGAGTTGCTCTACGAAGGGAAGGAGCGGGCGAATTGCTTGAATCTCGACGACGGCAAGAAAAAGGAAGGTCTCCTTCCTTCACGGCGAGAGGTAGGAGATGGTAGGTGGCGGGCCCACGCATCAGCGGCTAGGGATGGCAGGCTCCGCCCGTCAGTGGAGGGAGGCGGGAGCGCGCGCTGGCCTGCGGGCTGGCCTAGGAAGAGGGCGAGCGGGCCAACTTGGCCGGGCCGAGGGAATGGAGGTGCATCGCCCACATGGGCCTGCGGAAAGCAAGGGGGTGGCGGGCTGGTTGGGCTAGCAGGCCAAAACCAAGGAAGAGAGAAAAAATAAAGGATTTCCTTTTTCTTTTATGAAATAAATTTGTAAATTCATTTCCAAGAGATTTTGAACTCCTTTTTGAGTTGAGCAAAAAAACCAAACATCACATAATTAAATATGCAGCAGCATGAGTGCAACAACATGTAGCTAGCCTTATATTTGATTTTAATTTAAAAAAATTATTATTTTCCCTATGTTAAATGCCCACAAATAAGCATATAAAAATCAAATTTCATCTATTTTAAAATATGCCAAATTTTGGGTGTTACAATTCTACCCCCCCCCCTTAATGATAATCTCGTCCTCAAGATTGGATGGTGCTTACTCGAACAACTATGGATGTGCCTTTCTCAGATCATCTTCTCTTTCCCAAGTGATACTTTTGCAATAATCTCCCTAAGTTTCTCATCTTCTTGTTGACCTTTACGAATCTCCTGTTCCAAGGTAGGTTTCACTTCTATTCCCATTGCATTGGTGACAATGCCTAGGTTCAACAATTTAAACTCTGCACACAACTCTTTAGATTTTGGCATTAGCTGAACCTTGTTAGCATAACTCTTTCTGCTAAAAGCATCAGCTACTACATTGGCCTTACCAGGATGGTAGTGCACTTCCAAGTCATAATCCTTAATCAGTTCCAACCACCGTCGTTGCCTCAGATTCAGATCGAATTAGGTGAAGATATAATTCAAATTCTTGTGATCCATGTAGATGTCACTCTTGTGGCCAATCAGATAGTGTCTCCAAATTTTCAAGGCATGGACAACTGCTGCTAATTCCAAGTCATGAGTAGGATAGTTCAACTCATGTTTTCTCAATTGCCGGGAAGCATAGGCCACCACTCGTCCTTCTTGCATAAGAACACATCCGAGTCCTTGACGAGACGCATCGCAATAGATGGAGAAACTCTTACTCAAATCAGGCAAAATCAGTACAGGAGCCCTAGTTAACTTCTTCTTTAACTCCTCAAAGTTAGCCTGACACTTCTCAGACCATATGAACTTAGTATTCTTCTCCAGCAAGGTAGTCATGGGCTTGGCAAGCTTGGAAAATCCTTCAATGAATCTTCTATAATACCCAGCCAATCCCAAGAAACTACGGATCTCAAACACAGTGGTTGGTGGCTTCTAGTTTAGCACATCCTTTACCTTGCTGGGGTCCACTACTATTCCTCCATTGGAGACAACATGACCCAAAAACGATACTTCCCTCAACCAAAACTCACACTTGCTCCGCTTGGCATACAACTTGTGTTCTCTAAGCTTTTGTAGAACCAATCTCAGATGTTCGGCATGTTCCTCTTCATTCTTAGAGAATACGAGTATGTCGTCAATGAACACCACTATGAACTTGTCAAGATACTCCATGAACACTTTATTCATCAAATACATGAAATAGGCAGGTGCATTGGTCAACCCAAATGACATGACTGTTTTCTCATACAACCCATACCTCGTGGTGAAACCCGTCTTTGGTATGTCTGAACGTCTGATTTTCAACTGATGATATCCCGAACGAAGATCAATCTTTGAGAACACACAAGCACCTCTTAGTTGATCAAATAGGTCATCAATCCTAGGTAAAGGGTATTTGTTTTTGATGGTAACCTCATTAAGAGACCTATAGTCCACACACATCCGTTGAGTACCATCCTTCTTGTCAATAAAAATCACAGGTGCACCCCAAGGAGATGAACTAGGGCGTATGAAGCCTTTGTCCTGCAACTCCTTTAACTACTTCTTAAGTTCTTCTAACTCATCAACTCCCATTCTATATGGACGCTTAGCTATGGGTGCAGTTCCAGGTAACAAATCAATAATAAACTCAATGTCGCGATCGGGTGGCATACCTGGCAAGTCATCAGGGAATACATCCGAAAAATCATCCACAACACGTTCTGGCTGGTTGGCATCATTGTTTAGTTGGTTCATGGTTGCCGTTGGTGGTGCTTGCACTGCCACTTCAACACTCATTTTGTCCCCTTTAGGGGTGGTCAGCACAACTACCTTCTCTTGACATTGAATTACTGCATTGTGTTGTTTCATCCAATTCATTCCCAAAATCACATCAATGCCAGTTGTCCTTAGCACAACAGGTTGAGCAGGGAAATATACCCCCCTTAAAGCTATGTTAGCAGAGGGGCAACAGTATGAAGCTGGTATAGTACCACCCGGTGAATTCACTATCATGGTATGCTTCATAGCAACTAAGGGTATGCTATGATTTCTAACAAAAGCTTGGGAAATAAATGAATGCGAGGCTCTAGAATCAAAGAGAATGGTAGAGGGGGTAGAGTTGACGCTGAACGTACCTAGCATAACTTCTGGCACCTCTTGCGCCGTTTCCGCATTGACGTGGTTCACTCTAGAACCATTAGGTGCCATCTTCTGATTGCCATTTCTGAAAGCATTCAGCTGGTTGGGAAATTCTGGGCAATTATAAGACATGTGGTCTTCCTTGCCGCAGCGGAAACACTTTTTAACATCATTTGATCCTCCATTCTTCATAGGAGCATTGTTTGGTGGATACTGGCGTGGTACTTGGTAACCCTTCTGTTGCTGTGGTCATTGACCAACATTATGTTGCTGAGGATAATGAGGATGTTGGCCACCACTCTGCTGGGGGTACTGAGAATGTTGCTGGTTCTGACCTCTGTTCCACTGGTTAGGAGGCCCCTGACTTCTCTGTGGGAAGCCTGACTGTGGGTTAGGACGGAGACGGGTGTTACTCCTAGATGCTTGTCCTTGGAACCTTCTCTTTTTGGCCTCTATTTCTCTACGCTCATTGTCTATCACAATGGCGCGATTCACTAGTGTCTGGTAGTCAGGGTATGTAGTGATCTTCAGCTGCAACCTAAGATCATCATTTAGACCTTTGAGAAAGTGACGCTACTTATCTGCGTCATTAGCCACCTCATTAGGAGCATAGTGTGATAATTGAGTGAACCTATCCCGATACTCACTCACAGCCATAGACTTCTGCCTCAGGGATCTGAATTCTTCCCGCTTAATCTCCATCAATCCATCTAGGATATGATAGGTCCTGAAACTCTGAGTAAACTCTACCCAAGTAATAGAAGCGGCATTTGCAGGGCGTCCAAACTTGAAGGAATCCCACCAATCTTGAGCTGCCCCCTATAGTTGCCCCGATGCATACAACACCTTTTCCATGTCGTTGCATTGAGCTATGTCCAGTTTTTTTTCCACCGTGCGCAACCAGTCGTCAGCATCCAACGGATCAGTAGAGTGTGTAAACACTGGTGGATGTCCTTTCATAAATTCACCATGCTTGTCCCTAATATGGACAGGTGGTGGTCCTCCAATAGGCTCATTGTCCATCCGATGCATCATCGCCTGCATGAGTTGAGCTTGCATCCCCATCAGCTGTTCCATTGTCACTATAGGCGGGTTGGGTGGATCCATGGCGACATTCCTGCCACGGCCTCTGCCCCTTCCACGTCCTCTGGCTGCCATCTGTTTTCCAAAACAAACGCTCAAATTTAGGGTTTATCCAATTATAAATCACTTATAAATGATAAAAGATACAAATCTGAAATTTTCTGGGCAAAAACCAGTGACAACAGATCAGTAAAACGAACATAATTCTAACTCTAGATGTCCTATTAAGGTGTGCTATACATGGTTGGAAAGCTTAAGAAGTTCTCTGCAACTTTGGTATGTAACACGTTTTCAGATTCTGTCATTATGTCAGCCGAAAACAGAGTACAACCCAGACTATTCCAGACTCTCAGTCAGCGCAGCAACCTCAAATTTGAACTGTTATAACTCCCAGACCAGAACAGATATAAGGGTGATCTCAGATGCGTTGGAAAGGTGTCGAAGTATAGTTACTGCTGTAAAATTTTCATGATTTTTGGACTTACCAAAACTGAGATATTAAATAAAGAGCACAGACTGTCCCAGCAAACAGCAAAAGTGGAGATAGATAAAGTGAACCCCAAACTTTATTAAGCATCAACTAAATCTTAAAACTTAACTTAAGAGAATCACGGACAAGCCTATGAGTTCTCAGCATTCAAAGGAAAAGTTCAACTCAAGCATGAGCACAAGAACAAACCATCAAACACATCAAAGTTCATGACCCAAGCAAACGACTCGACTCGAACAGCGCGACTAACGACCTTTATTACAACAGGGCATCGCAAATCTAAGAGTCATCCTGATGCACATCATAGTCCTCATCCAGCTTCTTGTAGAGCGGAGGCTACCCCAGCCGAGCCCTCAGCTTGGCGATCTCTTTCTGGTAACGCCTCGCGGCCTTGTGCACTCCACGCAGTTCCTTCTGGAGATCTTTGTTCCCCACCTTTAGTGCAAGAGCATACCGCACTGTAGTGTCCAAGGTAGGAGAGCTGTGCTGAGGGTCTGTCACCACCCAATCCTTCTTCTGCGCATCATAGTGGGGCAAGTACCTGAAGTGATCTGCCTCCATAGCCTCATACCGTAAGCCATGGTAGTACTCATATGCCTCCCGAGCGGCGTCCTCCATACTATTGAAAGCTTCAGCACGCTTGGACGTGTGCCCATGGATAGTGTTCACCACCCTGCCATTCTTGTCATCCTTCCAGACGGTGACAGTCAGCTCTGACTTCCAGTAAGTCGCCTCAGTGGGGTGAGTGTACTCAGCACAATAGTACTAGATGCCGGTGTTCAGGTCGATGTAGTTGTCCTAGAGCATGTCATTGAGCAGCTTGTGATGGTAGGCCATGTGAGGAGCGTGCTTGTAGATGTAGGTATGAGTCCACCCAGGCTCCTCTTTAGGTTCTTCCTCATCAGCAGGCACCATCTCCTGCTCTCCCTCCTCAGCAAACGCGGCAGGAGCTAGTGTTGGTGAAGCCGGCGCAGATGCAGCTGGTGCTGGAGTAGGCGAAGCAGAGAGTGGTGGAGTCGGTGCAGCTGGTGCAGGTTCTTCATCATCCTCCTCATGCCTGGTGATGTTCACTAAGAGCACGGTGTCCTCCTCCATGGGTTCCTCTTCCATCATCATGGGCTCCTCTTCATCATCAGAGATGATGACAATCTCTAGGTCTAGCGCCTCTTTAGGGAACAGGACACGGAGTGGAAGGCCAGCTCCAATGCTCTTGCAGGCAGTCTCCCTGGTGTGTGCCATCTACAAAATTTATTTTTTTTAGAAGAGATTAGAGTCAATAATTTCATAATAGAATAAAGCAGAAGGAGCATAAAGGTTTTAACAAATAACAAGACTAAGATAGTAAGCAAGAACAAGTAAAATAATAAGTAATAAACGACCATTTCTAACTAGGCTTGCGTCCTACAGTCGACACGAGCTCTGATACCAATTTGTCATGCCCATGTTTTGTAACCACAAAATTTGGATGCAAACCATATGTGTAGAACATATAGAACAAATTGTAAAGGAGAAGTATCATACTCAGTGCCTTATTACAATAGCGAACCATAGTTCATTACATAAATAAAAACATCTCAAAGTCTGGAGATCTGATAACATAAACTAAACACTCCAAGGGCGTCTCCATCACCATAGGATCTGGTTGACTGGTTGACAACAACCTAGTTGTCCTCAAAGTAATCGTCGTAGTCATTGCCATCTGTACCCATCCATGATTTTTATCCAATAATGAAAAAAACAAGCATAAGTGCATCTCGTACTTAACAAGATAATATGGGATTCATGAGGCTCAGAAGATTGACACTGGTTGTACTGCAGTTAGCTTTTAATAAGTAACATCCTAATGTTAATTAAGTTATGGTTATGTTTAAGCCCCAGGTAACTACAGTAGTGTCATGAATAAGTAACATGTCATCATTAATCGTTATTATTATCATCATCAGCAAAGATTCAGTTATTCCATCAGTTTTTCGGGCCACCCATAACAGTGGGCATGACTATTATAACGGTTTGTTAAACTCTACGCAGAGGTGTACACTTTCATTGTGAGTCATGATTCCCATATGCCCGGGGCCCATCGACCCCCTAACACTTCCAAGGTGAGTGGGTAGGGTACACTATGAAGCCTTTCAAAAGTTTGTCTAACATGTTAGGCCCACTAGGTTTTGGTGGCAAATAGATATAGGTCCCCCCTTCCCAAATGGCACAATGACACGCAGCCTATACACATAGGGACAGGAGCCAAACTATACCCGAGTCGGCAGACCCCTTTTTGCGCCCTTTCGGGTAAGCTCTAACATGCTAGAAAAGGTCATCATACTAGACTAAAGCCAGAGCCATATGGCCCTCACAGTTGTACTGTAGGTCCTAGCTTTTGCCAATGAATAAGTCCTTATGGAGGGCCAAGAGCATCGTGATACACAAGCTCTCTCACCCTACATTCATGTTTCTCAAAATCAAGTTTTAACAAGGGTTGCATATAATCAGTAGTCATTGTCCATATTCATAGTATTTAAGTGGAGCGCTAGCATTTACCCATATGCAAGTGTAACCCATCGGTAACAAGATACAAGATAATCAAAGACTAGGATATCCTTATGTTGAGCAAATTGACACATGCAAATGACTAATTAGATAATGAATAGGACAACAAGGAATATCCCATATTATACTTGCCTTGCTCATAGAACTCCTGCTGGTCTGGATTATCACAGTAGAAGATCTCGTCACCCGTGTAGCAATTACTGTCTACTCGAACCACAATCAACAACACGCATTCCAAGATCATCCATGCAAGGAAATCAAGACTAGATTAGAACAGTACATCAATAGAGAGAAATCAATCTAAAAGGTTTATAACACTCTTCTACACGTTGCTACGATCACACAGATATAAAGATCATGAAAAACGGAGTTGAAACGCGGAAGTTATGAATTTACTAAGATTTCCTATAGATAAATAATTACTATAATACAAATCCAAAATTTAAATATTACAAACCTACTGTACAACAGCACTAACATGTAGAGCTCGCGAATACGAACCTAACGGAATTTGAACGGGTCAAAACGGAGTTAAAATGAGCATTTTATGGCTAAAACAAAAGCAGTGGCAAACTTGTAAATAAAGGAAAACGTATTCTTGAATTTACCGAGATCAACTATACTTTCAAAAGAAGAAAACATATTTGGGATTTACGCTTTGGACTATGGGTTTGATTCAAGAAATTCTAGGGGCTTTTTAACAAAATTACCCCCGAAGGGGTATCCGGCGATCTGGACCGTCGGATCTGATCCGAACGGCCCCGATTAAAAGAGGGAGGATGGGGGAACAGCTGATAGCCGGCCGACGGCAGCGCCATGGCCAGAAACGGCAAAACTCACCAGCGTTTTCTAAAATCATGATTTCGGCCACCATTTGACACACCGCGGGTACAAATCAGAGGAGGAGCTCGACGCGAACTCACCCGTGTAGAAGAGGGAGGCGGGGATGGAGCGAGAGCGGTGTGGAGCTTGGGATGGCGGCGGTTAGGGTGGCGTCGCGTGAACAGCCGCTTCGGACGAGGGCTATGGCAGAGAGGAAGCACAAAGGAGCGGAGGGGCTCGGGACTCGGCTTAAATAGCCCCGGAGTTGCTCTACGAAGGGAAGGAGCGGGCGGATTGCTTGAATCTTGGTGGCGGCAAGAAAAAGGAAGGTCTCCTTCCTTCACGGCGAGAGGTAGGAGATGGCGGTTGGCGAGCCCACGCGTCAGTGGCTGGGGATGGTGGGCTCCGCCCGTCAGCGGAGGGAGGTGGGAGCGCGCACTGGCCTGTGGGCCGGCCTAGGAAGAGGGCGAGCGGGCCAACTTGGCCGGGCCGAGAGAAAGGAGGGGCAGCGCCCACATGGGCCTGCGGAAAAGCAAGGGGGTGGCAGGCTGGTTGGGCTAGTGGGCCAAAACCAAGGAAGAGAGAGAAAAAATAAAGGATTTCCTTTTTCTTTTATGAAATAAATTTGTCAATTCATTTCCAAGAGATTTTGAACTCCTTTTTGAGTTGAGCAAAAAACCAAACATCACATAATTAAATATGCAGCAGCATGAGTGCAACAACATGTTGCTAGCCTTATATTTGATTTTAATTTTAAAAAAATTATTATTTTCCCTATGTTAAATGCCCACAAATAAGCATATAAAAAACAAATTTCATCTATTTTAAAATATGCAAAAATTTGGGTGTTACAACTACCGAGAATAGAATTAAAATTCATCCCCAGCAATGGCACCATAAATGCTTATTGGCAGTTCTTAGCTCCGTCATTAAGAATGGGGTTGAATCCATCCTTAGCAATGGCGCCAAGAATGCCTCGGTCAGTAGTAGTTGGATTCTACTAATCATGACCGTGATAGTTCCTTGTCCATTTTAGATTATTAATCTGCAAGCACACGGAGCTATCATTGCAGTATTTCACCTGGAGAGTATTCGGGTATCGTTCATTTATATTTTTCCCATGCGAAGGCATTTGATTAAGATCCTAATATGGATATGAACTTGGGTAATAATGTGATGTAAGATTATCCATGTTTAATGCAGGGGTAAGAACGGTGATATTCAAGATAGTGGACACACACATGGCATTCCTCAAAGGATAAATAAGAAAATAAATAAAGAAACAAGATTCCTAAAGCAAGCAGGCGTTGGTCTAGTATAGTCACATTATGACTAGTTGATGATCATACAACTTTACATAATTAGAATTAGGACTAAGGATGAAGCAGGTTGGGAGACCACACGAGTACTGGTCTGCCACCAACCTAAGTGACAATTTAGACTCCTACACCCCAATCGAACATGGGGGAATACAAAGGATGGACAGGGTTGTCACCACCTGCCGCCTACCCCTCATTCCGCAGAAAGGGACAATGCAATCACCTGTTCCTCCATACCCAAGCACCATGCTTGCGTATGCAGCAACTACCCAAATCCCCCGCGGTCCCTGACGCTACGGATCGACAGGTAAAGGAAATGGGCACACCTTATGGCACGATGAACCACCACCTCAACTTAGCTCTAATCCCGATTACATATGTTATAAGATTTATTAAGCATAAAGTTAAGCATGTTATTCCCATGACACACAAACTATAGACTAGTTCATATATCAAGATAATAACAGCAAAACTATACTCTAATTCATAGGTATGACTATAAATATATAATGAGAGCAAGACTTTGGAAGAACTCATCATTCTATTCATACCCAAGAATGTCTTCTTCCAAGGAGCCAAGCTCTCCAAGGTAGCTTTGCCTTGCTCTAAAACAACTAAGTAAAGTAAAGCTACAACTAGGAAATAGAGAATGAGGTAGTGCTTGATGTGGTTGTGTGTGTTGAGTTGAGGGGCTTGGCTCTCTATTTATGCAGGGAGAAAGGCGGTGCTCCTCCCTATTCTTGGCGTGAGGCACCCTGGGAACCGACGTTGCATGCTTCCATGCCACCGCCAGAGAAAGATCGGGGGCGATGGCGGTTCTAGGGGGGGCCGCCCCCAGGGTCGGCCGGCCCACCAAGGGGCCTAAATGGCCACCGCCTTTGTGAGGTGGACTCTGGTTGGGCTTGGAATATTGCTGTGTGGTGTTTTGCCCCGTTGGTGTTCCGATGTTTGGCACCTTCTCCATTCTTTGCGCGAATCAACGTTGGAAAACACCTTTTGATGGTTTATTCCATGTATTTGTGTTTGTGACCTGCAAAGTGATATACTCCAAATACATGTGGAACTCGGTTAATAGTAAAAGCATATGTGACCAAAGTTTGCTAATTCCTCCTTTTTATGAGCTTATTAACGGTCGAATTTCATCGTTAGCGACCATCAACAACTCCCCCAAGCTTAACCTTTGCTCGTCCCGAGCAAATAGCTAAGTATTTTGGTTGTTGATCAGGAGTTGCCACTATGCCAATATAATTCGAAAAGTGCCATGCCTATAATAGAGTATTCTTCCACAATTCAAATAAGTTGGCATTTTATCCACCCTTTTAACTTAATCCCTATGGGGCTTATTGCTTTTCCAAGTCTTAGACGGTTGCAAGATAGAACGGAATAACAGAATAACTAATCATTCATTCTTTGGTCAACCTTCTATCCGGAGGATTTATGAGTTTGCAAAAAGAAAGTAATTTCCTCAATTGATCAACTCATTCGCTCAATGTGTATGATCCTCACCAAGGCATTTTGAGATTTTTGCCTTACTTTCCATAGCCTACTTCTAAGGCTGTGAGTGGAGTTTTGGGTAGCCTACTTGAAGATTATTTTTAAGGGTTGCACTTGAGCTTATCCCTTACACTTGACAGTAGTGTAAAGCACAACTTTACACTTCAAATTACATATGGCATAATTCAAGTATTTAAAATGGCATTCAAAACTAGGGTTTTGGATTCAAGTCAAACATCACAAGAACTCAATCAACCTAAGAAATGTAAACATGTTTTAGTTGATGCACATCAAGGTTGACTTAAACATGAATGCTTTGCAATGCATATGATGACATGGCCAGTTTTAGTTACCATAACACCAGGGGTGTTATAGCCCTTCTCCCTTAAAGAAATCTCGTCTCGAGATTTAAAGTCTTGGGTTAAGTAATGAAAAAGGAAATGTGTCAAGCAAAACACATCTCAAGCTTGTTCTTTAAACAGGTAGGGGTTTTCACATTACAAAGTTCAAAAAGGACAAGTTACAACTTATAGAGGAAATTGTAACTTAGATAGAAGCAAAGAACTCAGGGAAGTTCTCCATCAGGTAATCCTCAGACTCCCAAGTAGCTTCTTCTTCTGAATGTCGATCCCACTATATCTTGTACCACTTGGTTGTTCTACTTCGAGTAACACAATCTTTCTGATCCAGAACTTGAATTGGATATTCAGAATAGGTCTGGTCTGGTTCAAGCCTAACTCCTTCAAAGTCAGTGACTTGATTAGACACTTGAAGACATTTCTTCAGTTGTGACACATGGAACACATTATGCACAGTTGAGAGTTATTCGGGTAATTTTAGGCGGTATGCTACCTTCCCACATCGTTTCATGATTTGAAATGGTCCAATGTAGCGAGGAGCTAATTTGCCTTTGACTTCGAAGTGGTTAACTCCTTTCATAGGTGATACTTTTAGATACACATAATCTCTGACATTGAAGAATAAAGGTTAACGTCTCTTGTCAGCATAACTCTTTTGATGAGACTATGCCTCCTTCAGGTTGTTCTGTACCTATTTGACTTTCTCTTCTGTTTCTTTCATGAAGTCAACCCCAAAGAACCATCTTTCTCCGGGTTCGGACCAATTCAGCGGAGTTCTACATCTTCGACCATACAAAGCCTTGAATGGTACCATTTTGATACTTTCTTGATAACTATTGTTGTAAGAGAGCTCGGCTAATGGCAAACACTTATCCCACTTAGTTGAATAAGTGAGAACACAGGATCTTAACATATCTTCTAGAATTTGGTTGACTCTTTTAGTCTGACCTCTAGTCTGCGGATGATAAGCGGTACTACAAAGTAGATCGGTACCCAATGATTCATGAAAATGTTCCTAGAACTTGGAGACAAACTGTGTACCTCTATCAGTGACAATGGTCTTTGGTATCCCATGGAAACTCATAATGTGGTCAATATACAGTTGTGCATAGTTGGAAGCTCTATAATCACTCTTCACAGGGATGAAATGGGCTGACTTAGTGAGATGATCCACTATGACCCATATCGAATCAAAACCTTTTGATATCTTGGGCAAACCAACTATGAAATTCATACTGATATCTTCCCACTTCCAAGATGGAATAGGTAAGGGTTGTAGCTCTCCGGTTGATTTCGGATGCATAGCTTTTACTTTCTGACAAGTGTCACATTTGGCTACATATCGAGCAATCTCAATCTTCATTTTGCTCCACCAAAATCTCTGTTTCAAGTCATGGTACATCTTATTACTTCCTAGATGAATAGAGAATTTTGTTAAGTGTGCTTCATCGAGGATCTTTTGACATAGACCAGGAACTTTTGGCACCACCAGACGATTCTTGAACCATAGGACATCTGCTTTATCAATTCTAAAACATGATGCTTTTTCCTTTCTAACTTTTTCTTTAATGTGACCTATACCGTTATTTTCTTTTTGAGCATCAATAATCTAATCTTGAATAGTTGATTCAATGGTGATATTGGCCAAACTGCCTTGTTGAACTATTTCTATGCCTAGCTTTTCTATCTCATGACACAAGAAAAGATCCAATGGTTTCACTGTCAGGCAGTTGCAATGACTCTTATGACTAAGTGCATCGGCAACAACATTTGCCTTACCAGGATGGTAATGCACTTCAAGATCATAATCTTTGATTAGTTCTAACCATCTTCTTTGACGCATATTCAATTCAGCTTGAGTGAAGATATATTTCAAACTCTTGTGATCTGTGTAGATGTGACATGTGTTACCCAACAGATAGTGTCGCTAATTCTTCAGTGCATGGACAACAGCTGCTAACTCTAGATAATGAGTTGGATAGTGCTCTTGATGTCGCTTGAGTTGTCGAGAAGCATAAGCAATGACTCGGCCTTCTTGCATTAGGACACAACCAATACCAATGCCAGAAGCATCACAGTAGACATCAAACGACTTCTCAATGTCTGGTTGAGCTAAAACTAGAGCAGTGGTCAGCAACTTTTTTCAAAGTCTAGAAAGCTTCTTCACATTCTAGTGACCAGACAAACTTGACTTGATTCTTCAACATCTCAGTGATAGGCTTGGATATCTTTGAGAAATCAGGAATGAATCGGTGGTAATAACTTGCCATTCCTAGGAAACTACGAACCTGGTGAATAGTGGTTGGTGGCTTCTAGTCCAAGATATCCTTCACTTTGCCAGGGTCAACAACAACACCCTCGGCAAATAAGACATGTTCGAGGAACTACACCTCATTAAGCCAAAATTCATATTTACTAAACTTGGCATATAATTAATGTTCTCGTAAGCAACTCAGAACAATGCGTAAATGTTCCGCATGTTCCTCTTTGGTTTTGGAGTATATTAGAATATCATCAATGAAGACAACCACAAATATATCAAGCTCCGGCATGAAAATTGAGTTCATCAAGTACATGAAATGAGCCAATGCATTGGTAAGGCCAAAGGACATGACCAAGTACTCATACAGACCGTACCGGGTAGTGAAAGCAGTCTTTGGAATATCTTCTAGACGAATCTTGATTTGATGGTACCCAGATCAGAGATCGATCTTAGAAAATACCTTTGCTCCTGTAAGTTGATCAAAGAGTAGATCAACGCGAGGAAGAGGGTACTTATTCTTGATAGTGACTTCATTCAATGGACGGTAATCAACACATAGCGTCAAGGTTTTGTCCTTCTTCACAAAGATAGCTGGACATCCCCGAGGTGAAGAACTAGGTTGGATAAAGCCTTTGTCAAGCAACTCTTGTAACTGTGTCTTGAGTTCTGCTAACTCTTTTGGTGGCATTCTATATGCTCTTCTAGATATTGGGGCAGTGCCAGGCTTCAATTCAATCACAAACTCTATGTCTCTGTCAGGAGGTAGACCATGCAGATCATCTGGGAATACATCTAGAAACTCTCTGATAATAAGAATATCTTTGATTTCATAACAGAGGTTGCACAAACTCTCTCAACTGCCCTCTTGGGTGTTTGAAGTTGGATAAGAAGTTGAGAACTGCTATCAGGTAAGTTCAGCCTTATTGTTCTATTCAAAGTATCTATCACAGCTCCACGCTGATACATCCAATTCATACCCAGGATCACATCTATATCTTGATCCTTCAGGATTATCATTGATGTGGGAAAGATATGCCCACCCAATTCTATAGGCACTTGATGCACATTTCCTTAGTACACAGATGTCCCTCGGGCAACTATATAAAGAAGTTTTCTTTTGTTTCCCCAATTGGAATTTCATGTTTCATGACAAATGTTCGATTGATGAATGCATTTGATGCACCAGAATCAAAAATCATAACTACGGGGTGATTTGCAATAGGAAACATACCCATCATGACGGGCTCTCCCTCAAGAATCACTCTAGCTTGCGTGTATAAAACATGCCCAGTTTTCTTGTCAGTCTTGCCCTTCTGGGCATTTTGATTGTTGCCCTTATTCTAGTTCTGGTTATGTTGTTGAGTTGTAGGAGCTTTCTAAAAGTTGGGGTTGTACTGCTTTGGGTATGGGCATTCCCCCGAGAAGTGTCCCGGCTTCCCACAATTGTAGCAGGGATAGTTGTTGTTGCCTTGCAGGGTTGGGGTATGAATGCTAGGAGCATTCGACTGTCGTGGATATGGAAGAGCTGCAGCAGGTCAGATATATTATCTTCTAGCGCTTTTGGCTGCCACCAGAAGATCCAGATGACACATTCTTCTCTTTCTTGGCCTCCTTGTGCTTATGATACTCTTCTTCAGAAGCAATGGCAATATCGAATGCCTCATGATAAGTAGCATTGAGGCAAGTAGTCATCATTGTTCGAATCTTGGAGTTCAGACCCCTCAACAGGCTTTCTTTTTGCGATCTGAATTGACATGGTGGGAGCATATTATGCCAGGTGATTAAACTTGCTCACATACTGCATGATGGACTGATCTCCTTGTTTCAGAGCAAGGAACTCCTCTAGCTTCATGGTCATCACCCAAGCTCCAGCAGCACCCCTCAGCTATTGGGCTGCATACACAGGTTTCTGGTATTTCGTGTAGTGGATGAGATCAAATTTCTGCTCCATAGTATGGAGCCAGTCATCTGCTTCTAGTGGTTCATCTGCCCTGGTGAATACTGGAGGATGAGTATCAGTGAAATCGACATAGGTGGTCTCATCTCGGTTATTACAACCACGATTCCCCTGAGGTTTGTTTCGATTGTTCTGAGCCATTTCCCTCAACAATCGGGCATTCTCAGCAGTGGCGTTGACAAGAGCAACAATGGCCTCTGCCATAGTTGGCGGTACTTGTGGTGGATTAGGAGGCGCACCCCCACCCTAGGAGGTTCCAACGCCATCATTAGCATGAGTACGAGCAGGCATCTATTTATGACAAGCCAAACTTTATTCACAAACTTTATTGAACTTGAAAAGTTACTACAAGCACACACCACACAGGTTCACTTATTTATTACACAAGTCCGCACTTAGGCAGAACTACCCAGTTCAACTAAGGCTGACATAACACAGCAAACTACTAACTCAACATAAGCCCTCGACCACCTCAGAAACACCACTACCTTCGTCATCACTATCATCTATCGGGACCAACTCCTCTGGGTCCTCTTCTTCTTCATTCTCCTCATCAGGTTCACCACCATTAGCCAACACAATCCTAGGATCCATCTCAGCTGCACCTGCGGGGTTATCATATGGATGCAGGTTGTTGTTGTACTCTTCTATGTCTTCAACATAGAACTCTAACTCATCAGTATGGACTCTTGCTTCATCTTCCCTATGCCAAGCTTCATTCCTTTCTTCTATCATACAACCCATCATACGCTCACAGCTCAGATGAGCCCCTGTGAGACGTCTCAACTGACCCTGTAGCTCTCCAACCTGGATAGCATCCAACCTGTGAGACGTCTCAACTGACCCTATAGCTCTCCAACCTGGTAGCATGTGCTAACTCTGCGAAGAGCCTGTCAATCTCAGCCTGAGGGTCATGCTTGCTACTGCTGCTGCTAGCACCATCATTCCTAGGAGCGAGCCGATGATGAGGAACTCCCTTGGGTCCAGTGGACTTACGGGGCGTCAACTTGGTATGGGCCATCCTGTAGAGCTTAAGATTAAGATTGGTAAGGATAGCTAGGAGGGTCTGAAGGTTAGTATGAATAGGATTGATGCTACTTAACCCAAACCACATTAAAAGGAAAGGTAATTAATAGGTTAATTAAGCATGATGCATGAATCGAACTTACGAAACTAAGCATAAAAGATTTCCAGTAATCAATTACAATTACACAAGAGTAATGAAACAATCACTTTTTATAACATAGGGCAATTTTAGCATGCTATAGGTCATAAGCAACTAAAGAACTATAAGATGAATAAATTTATAACATAGGGCAATTTTAGCATGCTATACTCCTTGGTGTCACTTTTTATAACATAGGGCAAACTTGACTAAAGAACTATAAGATGAATAAATATAGGTCATAAGCAATTTGGACCAAAATATCAAGTTAAATTTATTTGACCCAAATCATTTTGAAATTATGTAAAGTAATACTACAATAGCCCTGACAATGGTTGCTCTGATACTAGCTGTGGTAGAACCTCCTCAATTTTGTGGCCCACATGCACCTATCATTGTCCTAAAGACCTCTGATGGCTATGCATGTGTTCTAGATAACTTAAAAAGTCTATCGGGTGTCCTCGAAAAACCCGAATCATCCACGATCTTCTGAGCAGGATCACATTACAGAGGCATTGCAGTATTATAATAGTTTATATAATAAATTACATCAGAGTAAAAGTGTGAAAGTCTTACAAAAGTTTACAAACCATTTGTTCCAAACCTTATAAACCTTAAGTTTAGTTATTAAAACCATAGTAGTGGAGTAACATTAGTAACTTTATTACAGATCACCAAAACGGAGTGCCCTGCCCAAGAGCCAAACACACTACTCGTCATCGCTTACTGCAAAGATTGTCATGCAGCAGGGTCTAAAACACACCTACTCATGAGATGTACCTGCAACAAGGGTTTAACAAACCCTGAGTACAAAAATACTCAACAAGACTGACCTGACGAAAAGAGGGGAGAAACTCAGGCATGCAGGCTAAAGGGGATCAAGGTAAGGTTCTAGCAAGATTCAAGAGTTTCTTTGCGTAAAAGCTTTACTAAAGTAGATTCCTACTTTCACTGTTTTTACTTAGCAATATTAGTTGTCACTATCATCTAAGTGATCCTAATCTAGATCAAACATTTCCGATCAACTACTTCCATTCCTTTATCAAGTTCCACTTGTTAAACTATGTTGAGGTTGCTCAAATCAAGTCTCCTTTTCTCATGGAGCAACAATGATTCGAACCACTTTTATACCCAGCTAGGGCTTTCTAACCACACGACATATGCAGCAATTAAGCTTACATATATCAACCCAAACGATGGATCCTCCAAGATGAGTCTAGGTCCACGCCACCCGAGAGCACAATACTCCTCCAATCCGGCCCTTGGCCATGAGATTACACGCTACTCCCGCCATCTCTCCACTCCTAGTGTGTGGTTGTCCATCTCGTAATAGAATAGCCGTAGAAGGGCTTACATCGAGCATGTGGATAGTACTAACAAGTTCTTGATCAAGGGCCAACAACGGATGGTTCCTAAGTGACATAGTTGGAGACACTACATGGAGACTCCATTCTTGATGCAAGTTACTATCAACGAGATGTGGTCGGTAGTATTCCGAGGGGTATGCCCACTGTAACACCTCAGGTGTTTGTCACCAGTTAATCAATGAGTTTGAGCTCAAACATGGCAAGCTGAGGGATGTTTGAAGGTGATTCTTTCATGTGTCTCACATCACTCTCTATCTATAGTAATCACTAGAAAAGTTTCATGAAGTTTGGAATCAAAAAGTCACATGAAATGATAAGTCATGTCTTTGTTTCAATGTCTTTACTAAGTGCTTGGACTGCATCATTAAGTGAAGGGAATTATAGATCATCAACCAAACCTTGCAACCTTTTCCAAATGACTCTAGATGAACTCTACAACAAAAGTCATGAAAGGTTCCTGTTGAGCAAATGCCCAGAAAATGCTTCAATGGATCAAAAAGGATAATTCAAGCTTTATCGTGATACTACATTGGTCAAAGTAGAACCGTAGGTTCTATACCTGTTTTGATGTTGGACCTTAAATAAAAGTTGTAGTTCATATTATGTACAACAAACTTTGTTTAATGGTCAAGAGCTAGTTTGGTCCCTAACCTAGTCAAATAGAGCTCACAAGAATCAACTTAGTGCTATTTTCAAGATCCAAAATTTGGCTAAGTCTGGAGTTACAATGTCATTAGTGGTTGGCATGCCGCGTTCTCGGGATTTTGTTAAGAAACTTGAGTTGGCCCAAAAATAAAAGTTGGAGTATATGTTTTGAAGAAGAGCATGCAAAAAGTTGCATTGCGTTTGACCAAGTTTGGACCCTTAGAAGTAAGTTTCCTTGACCACTATATTTGCGCTAACACTATCAATTTGAGATGTAATTAACTACTGACCTAGGGCCCTAGTAACCTTGACCTCTAAACAAAAAGTGTAGAGCTGTTCATGGGCTTCAACTTTGATTTTAGGCCCAAGACCCAAATCAGCCCAGAAATGGCCCAAAATTGCACCCCACGCTGGCCACTTCGGCATATGCCATGTGCTCGGCGAAATGCCCCAAAGGGGGAGCGCGTGGCAGCCATGCCAGAGCTCACTGCAGCATGGCCAACGCATGTGCCTACCCTCTACCGCGTGCCCTGCTCCCTCTCTCACATTTTTGGAAGGGGCAGAGCGTCGCTCTCGCTCGCTCTAGCCCTCTCGCTCGCTCCCTGTCCTCTCCCCGCTCTACTCGGTGCACGTGCAGAGCGCCACCACCATGGCTGTCGAGCAGCAAGCTCCCTATAGCTGCTCGTGCCTCGCCGCGCTCCCTCTCAGTCCCTCTCCCACTCCTCACTCCTCCTGCTCGCCATGCTCTCCTCCTCTGTCGTCCTCTGCATCGCACGTGCGCGACAGAGCGCGTCCGCCATAGACGAGCCGAACGGAGCTCCTCACCGCTGCTGCTGCCTCCATTCCATCCCTCCTCTACCCTTGCCATCCATCTTGCTTCCCTTCCCATGTTGCACTGCCATCTCAGCACCCTTCCTTACCTCTGCAGCGAAGCCGGAGCCACTGCCGCCGGGCACGGTCAAGGGTCGTGGCTGCAGCCGCTCGTGACCGAGCCACCCTGGCCTGCCATTGACCTGCCGAGCCCCCTCTTGGGTGCGTGTGGGCCTGGGTGAGTCCTCAGCATTGCCACTTGCCGCCGGCGAGTGCCCCATCGCCGGTGTCGGCCTCCCCTTTGTCGTGTTGTCCGTGTTCTGCTCGAAGAAGCAAGAAGGGGGCAGATGCAAATAGAAGCTTTTCTCTGGGTCTAGATGCAAAGTTCATGACTCATATAAACAGTACCAAATAGTACAACCAGAGCTCGGGTTGATTCCTAGAAATTCCAGGGGTCTCGAGGCAAAAGTGCTTTTCTTTTTCGGTTTAATATTTTTCTTTTCTAGGAAAAAGGCTGAATCTTTGGAAATTAATATCTCATGCTAGTAAGCTCCAAAAATAGCAAATGAGGACTTTTTGGAATCCTTGTGAAATTGTATATGCATTTTATCTATAATATGTCATTTTTTAGTTTAAAGTTTCAGCTCTAAAAATAGATTTATGCATCTAGGTTTTCAATGTTAGTTGTATTTGTCTTTTTCATAACTGCAGTTGTAGGGCTCCAAATGAAGTGAAATTTTTGTGGCATGCTATTCATGTGATGTTTGATGTGTGGTAAAAATTTCATAAATTTTGGTTGCCTTATGACTGAGTTATTAGTGTATCTTGCTCTCACATGATTTCTTGTAATAGCAATTTGTCTTTTTCATAGAGGTTTCTATGCTTACTCAAATGGCATGAAATTTGTACAATAGACTATTGGGAGCATATGTAGGCTACTGTAGTTTTGGTAGAATTTGTTGTGTAATTTGATATGTGTTCATAATTCCACCTAATTATCTAAATAAATTAAGAAATGTATTAAAAGAATTTATTTAGTAATGGAGAGTATATTTTCTAGTGTTCATTAGTCACGTGTGACATGTTGGTAAAGTTGGTTTTGCCTAATTATGTGTTTGCAACATAAGTTAATATTTATTTTCTTGCACATCTGGTTTCTGGATAGATCTGGGAACTTAGCAAAGTTCTTCGTGATAATATGCTTTGTTGTGAAACTTTTGTATACAAAAGTTGTATATAACTCATTAATCTAACTTGTGTTAAATTTTGGTGGCATTTAGCCAAGTAGTTTTTGAGTTATAGCTGTTTAATATATGGGTACAGATTTGGTTACTCTCTGTTTGCAGCAGACCAGATTCTGTAGTTTCATCTTTTATACCTATTAAACCTAGGAATCAGGCTTAGGTGCTTATAAATTAATTGTATACAATTTCATAAGCTTTCCATAATGTCTTGTTGCACGCCATTTGGAGTTGTAGATCTCCAGTAATGATTAAATTACTCAGCTGCTGTTCAGATGTCTAGAAAGTGGCAGATTCTAGTTTTAGTGCTTTGATTCACTTTGCCATATTTGTGTAGTGCTAAGTGTGACTCATAGCTTTGATGAAACTGAGTTGGTACCCCTGAGATCTTGTGTGACTTGGTCATGATTGATGTCCTTATTATCTCCTATGTTGTACTTTAGTGATGATTAAGTTACATAGCTCTAGGTGCTTATATTGAACTTGGTGTGCTTGCTTAAATGGTTGCTTGTGGTATTTCTATGTATTCATACATATGCATTGTTGAACCTCATTTAGGTACGCTAGCTGAAACGTGTGAAGGATGTGGTGTTGGAGCCAAACCCGAAGACGGTGTTTGGTGGAACTATTCTGAACATGGAAGTACTCGGCGAGTGGTGTCTGACAAACACTGACTTAGTGTTGGATCCCAGGCAAGCCCCAGAGCATTATAAGCCTCCTAATTTCTAAAATGCAATTGAGTATATATGTTATATGTATTGCTGCATTAAGTGATAGGTGTTGTATGAAAACACTTGCTGCATATATATAGCTCATCCTTGTCCAGAAAGTATACCTTGAATCCTATTTAGGATCAGGTTTGAGTAATTGCTTGGTCCTGCTTTAACCGGTAGTAGTCAGGTGATCCCCTGTCACCTGCGAGCTTTAGGGATATATCTGGCACGGTTGGCTATATTTGCTATCGTGGAAAAGAACCTTGTGTTAATGAAATGAAATGAGACCGGGTGGGATGATGACAGTGAAGCAACAAGGCATGGAGGTCTTGGGTGTGGATCTATCCCCGTCTGTGTCGATTAAGGACCGATCCTTGGAGCCTTTCCATGTTCATGTTGAACGCATGTCTAACACTTAGCTGGCCGGGTCTGGTGACCGACCACGAAGGTGAGTAGCTCAACTCAAGCTAGGAGTCGATAAGTATAAAGTGCGCCTCGGAAGGGAGCCATAGGCGTGAGTCCAATGGTAGGTGATTTAAAAGTCCTAAATGTCCTGGCAGAAGGGTAATCCCTAAGGGTACTGGCGCTGATCAAACCCGCGAAGTTGGTTCCTGAGTTGTACCAAAGGTGATCTACGGCTGCCTTTAGCGGGGTTTGCTGGGTGAGTGTTAGGAATACCCCCTCAGCTGAGTTGTAATTCGATTCGAGTCACCGTCTCTCCCAGTTAGTGAGAACTTGACGGGATTATCTCCAACGTAGATCTCTCTAAATAACTTGATGGTTCAGGAATGATGATGATGATGATGGCCTTATTATACCTGCTATGGTTAATATTGTTTGATCCTAATAAAGTGATTGCTATAGTACAGGTGCTAATATAGATGACAGGTTAATGATTATTAACTTGATGCTTAAGCATTAATGATTACTTATCTGTACTAAGCTTTTATGCAAAATGTTGTCAAGCTAGCCCCACTTATATCAGCCTTGCATACTCCTTGGTGTCACTTTATTTTTGGTTTATGACGGGTAATTCTAGCTGAGTAACTTCTCATACTCAGGGTTTATTCCCACTTGTTGTAGGTTGTGATGTACCATGGCTACTGCAAGAATTGGATGGCTCCTGCCGTAGTGGCAAAGTGTGATCATGGGCATGATCCTTCTAAGTTATCTTGTCTCTAATGCTTTTGTTGGAAGTTGACATTGGTACTGGCATGTATTTGAAATAAGAGTAATGTTAGTTTCAAATTACTTTGCTTCCGCTACTTTTCAACTTAAGTTGTAATAGCTATGTTGAACTCCGATGTATATTGAATTACTTGTGAAATGGATGTAACATGTGACTTGTTATGTTGAATCACTACGATCTTGGCTTGTTTGTTAGTTGGTTTGAAATCCCTCATGATTTTATTGGACTACCAGAGTTATATGGGCTCAAGTGTGAGAATTTGATCACTTCGGTGATTGTTTTTGTACTTGTGCCCTTATAATTTGGATGGTTCCATGACACCCATGGTAGTAGATTATCGGTGGAGGCGCGCAAAACAACGAACTAATTGGTGACGCAAGAGGAACACAAGATTTATCTAGGTTCGGGCCGTGAATTGCGTAATACCCTATGTCCTACGTCTTTGTGGATTGTATTGATGTGTGATGATGGGATGTTTTGAGGGGGGTCCTTGCCCGCCTTATATAGTACGGGGGCAAGGTTACAGATCTAAGGAATCTAACCTCAGCCGATTACAACTGCTATATCCATGGAGGATATGATATCTATTCTAACTGACTTTGTTTCCTTGATCAAGTAGTCTCTGCTTGCTCCACACGGTTCGCCGAGCAGTTCAGAGATCCACATGGCCCTTTCTGGTGAGTTGGGCCACCTTGTCTGGCGCGGCCCATGTAGAGCCATGAGGGTATACGGGTCTATACCCCACAGCTAGTCCTCGAGCACTATGTATTTTGAAGCAACGTCTTAACCTTCTCCGACCAGTGAGGCTTGAAGCCCTGAAGCCCCCGACCAGAAGGATGGTCTGCCGAGGAATATTTCCATCCTTCCGATCAGTTTAGCTAATAGTCGACCACCGCACTGGTCAAAAAAGCGTCTTGTCAGAAAATTGCATGGTGCTCTGAGAAAAAAGAGAAATAGTTCATCCCTGATGAAGTGTGCCCACTTAAGTTTCATTGTGGAAGGTTAATGATGCGTGGCACCATTAGCTCCGCCATAATGTCAAGAGATGTGATCCTCAAGATCTAGTCATATTACGATAGGGGTTGCGCCTGGCACTATGCAACAAATTATGTTTGCAAAAACGTTAAGCACATTCACCTCAAGGTGAAGTGTGCCCACTTAGTCCCCGAGCCTAACAGCAGGTGACTTGATCACGTGGTGCTACGGTCTAAAAGAAAAACAACCCAAAACCAAATAAGCACATTCACCGCAAGGTGAAGTGTGCCCACTTAGTCCCTGAGCCTGACAGTAGGTGACTTGATCACATGGTGCCAGGGTCCAAAGAGCACGTTCCCAACTCAGCTGAGAATTATGCACCGTGGCTCTGTCACGGCACAGTCCCTAGCTCTGCTGTGGGGCCAGTCCACAACTCTGCTATGGATAAAAACCCATGGCTCTGCGATGTGGAAACTCTCAGCTCTGCTATGAGATGTCCCCTAACTCGGTTGTGGGCCCTAAAACAAAAACATCCTATGGCTCTACCATATGGCAGCCCCTAGCTCGGCTGTGAGGCAATCGCCCAACTCAGTTGTGGGCCCACTCCGCAGCTCTACTGCAAATTTAGTCCCCAGCTCACCTGTGGACAACAAGAGCATTAATCCAATGTACACAAATAGATCCGCCACATAGCAGTCCCCAGCTCTGCTGTGGGGCCATAAAGTGCACTCGCACGCTAGAGTCAGACCGTACGTAATGAAACAGGCCCACTCTGGGGTCCTCAGTGCAGCCAAGGCCCATAGAAGGCCCGCTTGGAGGTAATGATTGAGGGAGCGGCAGCGACGCACCGGGCACAGTTACCCAAAAACCCTAGGAGTCAAAGGATCATTCCACTCTTATAAATACTCGCACGGCGGCGCCCCACTTCTCCCACTGCATCCACTTCACGTTAGTTCGTCTTCCACACCGCTCGCTCCGCCTTCTCCGCTAGTTCCATCACCGCCATGCCCGCAAATCTAAAACCTAGATCCACTCGCTGCCAGATCCAGCCGCTCCAACACCACCCCTCACACCGCAACTGCATTCCGCAACCGGAGAAGAAAAGGAGGATGGCGTGTGGGAGCCGTGGAGCAAGAGCACAGCTGATGGCGGCAGAGTGGAACAAGTTGATGAGCACAGAGGCCACCCTCGCGAAGCTTATCACAGCCGGTGTAATGGCCAAGGCCGCAAACGGCGGATGCAGGACGTTAGACGGTGAGAGCTATCTAGACCATCGTCCTAGCAAAATAGTTGTTTTTAAGGATTTTTATTGGGGCAAATTTGGGAATCCGTGCAATCCCTTCCTTCAAAAGCTATGTGACTATTATAGGATTAGCATCTGCAATCTCCACCCAAACTCTGTTCTTGCTGTGACCGTTTTTATCACCCTCTATGAGTCGTATTTCGGCATCCAGCCCCACTTCAATCTGTGGCGGCACTTTTTCTGCCTGAAGAAGAAAGGAGGTGCGGGAGGATCCAAGATAGCTGGGGAGCTTACCTGAACCTTCATGATGGGATGAAAGCCGAATGCCTCAATGTACCCCTCACTCCATCCACAAGGGATTGGTACAAGAAATGGTTCTACGTGCAGCAAGAACAGGAGCCATTCGTCGCTTGTGACGTCACCCAGATCCTCGAGCAGCAGGAGAGCTAGTCGACAAGGCCCTCCAGTGCTGAAATGGTGTAGGTTGAAGAGCTGCTCGGGTTGTTTGACAGGAGCCAACTCGACGGGCCGACGGTGGCTCTAAACTTCATCTGCAAGCGGGTGCAACTGTGCAAAGACCGAGTGCATCCGTTGTATGAGTACTCGGGGTCAGGGGACCCTACCAGGGAGTCTGCAAGGAACCTCTCGCGTGAGGAGGTGAACTGGTGGTTGGCGCAGCTGTTCGACCTGACAGGATACTGCCAACTGTCAAACACGATGAAGGCGTACAAATTGACAGCGCCGCCACCATAGGTATGTCTAAAATCGCCCACAGTGTCAATTTGATATTGACAGTTGCTGGTCCACAACCGTAAATCTAGATCTGATGCTCGCAAGATCCATGGCCAGGACTGAGCAATAGTGTACGTCTCCAACATGCCCGCCGATGACTGGCCAGCTGGCGTAGAGGCGCGGGAACCGCGGATGACGAGGAAAGCAGCTAGGAAGCACCCTGCACCAGAGGGGCCTTCCAAGAAGAGGAAGTCCACTGACCCCCTAGGCACGAGGGGTCCTTTGATTATCGACGATGAGGAGAGCAGCCAAAAATGATGTAGAGTCGTGGCCGGCCTGACCAACAACGAGGAAGACGAGGAGGATGAGATACCACTAGCACGCTGGTAGAGGGCGCAAGGGACGCCCTGCGCGCCAATGCCGCCAAGGCACCCACACCGCCCTGAGTAGCGACACCACCAAGGGCACCCACATCGCCCCGAGCAGTGACACCCCCAAGGGCAGCAACACCACCCGAGCAGCGACACCGGCCCAGATGACCATATCGAGCACGGGCCAGGCTAGCTCAATAGTCCCCAAGGGTGGTCGAGCTGAGAGGGAGTAGGCAAGCAACAGCCAGATAGCCGGTACCCGCACTACAGGGAGCGGGAGCTACAGCGGGCAACCGTTCAGGGCCGCATTCAGGCACTCAGAACTGTAAGTAGTTTCATAACCCCTTTTTAATATCCAAATGTAGTAGCTTATTAGGCTGGTGTAGGCCAGAGTCAACGGAATATGTGGAGCACCCCACTAGGAACCAATCGTCGTTAGTTAGGGAGAGCAGTCACACTACCGAGGAGCGTGCTAGGCCCAGTGGCACTGCTGACTAGCATAGCCCAGAGCAGCAGCATGAGGAGCCCACTCCCATTGCTGAGGAGCCTAGTGCTGCCTCAGGCAGTACAATGGGCGTTGTAGTGGTCGAGAAGAGCGGCACTAGGAACCCCACCACAGAGGCTCCAGCAGTTGAAGCCACTACAGTTGAGGAGGAGGCAGAGATTGAGGAAATCGTCCGTCTGGAAGAAGAAAATGTGGCGCCTCAATGCGTCTGGGTTGCGAGAAAGCATGGCGACAAGTGGTTGTTCTATGAAGAAGACCACTCAGACCAGGCCATTCGCAAACTGTAGCGGATAGTAGACAACCTGATGGGCCAAATAAACGTAAGAGCACTAGAACCCTGATCTTGCCCATTAAGCTTTTGTAGAAATTGTTGTTACTGATCCTTCATTGTGTTGCAGAGCATTGAAAAAACATTGGAGTATCAAAAATGGTGCTTCGACACAATCATCCCGACCATGGAAGAAAACAAAGCCCTAAAGGGGGACATAGTATGCCTGCAAGAGGCGCTACAGCAAGCCTAGAACAAACAGGACACGCTACAGACTAGCGTAGATGAGCAGTGCCACCTCCTTGACCAGGAAAAGAAAGGTATATGACAAAATCTTCGTACATTATTCTCCTTATGACTGGCTGACAACACACATTTTGCTCGGCAGGCATGGAGGTAGAGAAGATGCTCCTTGTTGACAAGCTAGCTTGGCTTGTGGAAAGCAACAAGGAGCTGATGGAGAAAAACAACCAGCTCGACAAGGAGTGTAAGGATGAGGTTGCTCGCCTAACCAGTGAGAACACCAAGCTGAAGGAGCAGGTGATCAAGCTGGACAAGGACTTCTCAAGTAAGTTGTCGACCACTCAATCATTGATTCCCTTCAGTATTATTCATCATGCTTAGCATGGTCTTATGCTCGAATGTAGTCATGCGTCAAAACACCAAAACCCACCTAGAGGCGCTGATAAAGGAGAAGGAGCACTTGGCGTCGAAGTGCAAGGTGATGGAAGAAGGAATAAAGCCTGTGCTGGACCTAATCGGCATGGAACCTGAAGAGGGGCCAACCGACCGGCCAGCCCGACCAGAGGCCATCGTTGAGAAGTGCCAGAGCTCCTGGGCCTGCTTCAAGCAATACATCTGTGATGCTGGCGAGTACGTGGCTGCCCATGTCCTGGCCGTGGTGCGGTCACATTACCCTGGTGTGGACCTGCAAAGGCTTGAAGCTGGCATGTCAAGCAACACCAACCAGGTGAAGGCAGAGCAACTCAGAGCCTCCTCCTAGGTGATGGCTGTAAAGATGATTGCTGACGTCGACCTGTATGGCGAGACTAGGCAGGCTAGTCAATAGGTTAGAGGTAGAAAAAAACTTCTGTTTTGTAGTTTGAATTGTAACAAAGCAGTCGATGCTTTTTGTAAAAACATGGAGCACTCGGTGCCCATGTGAACCAGTTATTATATCTCTGTATAATACATAGTTGTGATTTTAGTTGTGAAAACTCTGTTTTTATTGTATTTTATGGTAAGCGCAAGTAGTTATTTCGTCCTAGAATTACTCCAGCCCATGTCTAATCAGCAGTCTGGAGCATGAGGCATGGAGCCCAGGCACACGTAAGACTACCGACCGTGGCAAGGAGCTACTGTCGACCACCCAGAACATAGTGAACGGATCTCATGCACGTGTGGGGAGAAGTTAGAGACATATAGTCGGCTCTGGGAAACTCAAGTAGGAGAAAAAAACTGGTCAGCAAACCACTGAACAAAGATTTAGGAAATATTGCAATGCACATAAGAGATGGCAACAAAACGCGATGAAACATTTATTGAATACTTGAGGTACAAAAAGAGTACATATCTTTCTTAGTAGCGGATTAAGCGTAGAAGCGCCTAAGGTGATCAATATGCCACGAATTCAGGACGTCGACTCCGTCGAGATCACACAGCCTATAAGAAGTAGGCCTAGTGACCTCCTTGACCATGTAAGGGCCCTCCCAATGCGACGCTAACTTATGCAATCCTTCTATCTTCTGCTTCCTTCGTAGAACCAAATCGACGACCACGAAGAATCTGTCCTTGACATTGCGGTTATAGTACCTGCGCAAACCTTCCAAATATTTAGCCGTGTGCGTGCAGGTGTCAAGGCGTTGTTCCTCAGTGCAATTTACCTCGAGCTCTCTAGCCTCGGTCGACCTCTCCTCATCATGGTTCTCAACCCGTGGTGACTGGAAAGCAATATCAGCGGGCAGCACGGCCTTAGAGCCAAAGACCATGAAGTACGGGGAGACGCTAGTATTGTGACTGGGCTGGGTCCTCAATCCCTAGACCACAGCCGGCAGCTCCTTCAACCATCTCCAAGGATGATTATCGTTTGCCCTATACAACCTTTTCTTTAGCGCATCAAGGATCATACCGTTCGCTCGCTCAGCCTGCCCATTAGCCCTTGGGTGCGCCATCGAAACATACTTGACAACTATGCCTCTGTCATCATAGAAGTTCCAAAAATCATTATCGGTGAACGTGGACCCTTGGTCGGTGATGATGCTGTTAGGTAGGCCAAAGCGGTGGATAATTTCGTCGAGCAGCTCAGCTGCCTTCTTTGCAGTCCCCGAGACTAAGGGCTTGTACTCAATCCACTTAGAGAATTTGTCGATAATGACATAAACCCAGTGGAAACCTCCCAAAGCCGGCTTCAAAGGCTCAATCATATCCAGTCCCCAGCATGCAAAAGGCTAGGATGCTGGAATGGTCTGGAGTTCATGGGCTGGGATGTGAGTCTGCTTGGTGAAGAACTAGCACCCCTCATAATGACGGACCAGATTCTCGGCATCAATGACAGCTGAAGGCCAATAGAAACCTACTCAGAAAGCCTTGCCAACCAGTGTGCACGAAGCAGCATGGTTGCCACAAGTGCCAGCATGGATCTCTTCCAAAATCTTCACTCCGTGTTCCTGGGACACGTATTTTTGCAATAATTCCTCCTTCATATTTTTGCACATAAGCTTCCCCTCGACCAGCACATAATGCTTGATACGCCGTATGAGACGTTCCATCTCGGTCTTGTCCTAGGGAACCTCTGCAGAGGTGAGATACCTGATGAATGTTCTCTCCAATCTGTGCCGGTGGTCGGAATCACAACGACCAGCTGGTTTGTAGATAGCTGTTCGGCCATAGGCTTCTCTTCTTTCTCGATGGACGTCTTAACAAGGTCATGAACGAAAACTCCATGGGGATTACTGCCTGGGTTGATCCTAGCTTTGATAGCTTATCAGCTGCCTCATTGTCAGCCTGGACCATGTGATGGAACTCCAGACCATAGAATTTGTTCTCCAGCTTTCTGATCTACGCACAGTAATCATCCATCCGTTTGCTGGTATAGTCCTAGTCCTTGTTCATCTGGTTTATGACAAAAGCAGAATCACTGAACACCATGAGCCTTTTTATGCCAAGCTCAATAGTGATGCGAAGTCCATGCAGAGCTACCTCGTACTTAGTGGCGTTATTAGAGGCCTTGAAGTAGATCCGGAGGACATAGCTCAGCCTGTCCCAAGATGGTGAGATGAAGTACACCCCTGCCCTAGCACCATCGATATTGAGGGAGCCATCAAAATACATCTTCCATTGCTTGGGGAGCTGTCAGAGACGGGTGTATTCATGTCTGTCCATTCGACAATGAAGTCGACCAGTGCCTATGACTTGATAGTCGTGGGGCTTCAAAATTCTAGCGAATATGGGCTAAGCTCCAATGCCCATTTGATGATGCGCCCATTGGTGTCTTTATTGCGCAAGATATCCCCTAGCAAAAACTTAGTGACCACTTCAATGGGGTAAGTATCAAAATAATGGCGTAGCTTGCGAGAGGTGATTAGGATAGCATAGAGCAGCTTCTAGGCTTGGGGGTAACGGGTCTTAGACTCATTGAGTACCTCGCTGATGAAGTATACTGGTCACTGGACCTTGTACACATGCCCGACCTCCTCGCGCTCGACAACGATGGCAGTACTGACTACCTGATTGGTGCCCACAATGTAGAGCAACAAAGTCTTGCCTTCCTTGGGTGCCATGAGGACCGGAGGAGATGTGAGAAACTGCTTGAGCTTTGCAAAAGTAGTGTCAGCTTCCTCTGACCACTCAAACTTCTCCTTTGCCTTGTGATGTTTAAAGAATGGTAGACCCTTTTCGCCGAGTCGCGATATGAATCGACTCAGAGCGGCCATGCACCCAGTTAGCTTCTGATGTCCTTAACGCACTTGGGCGGTTTCATCTTCATGACTGCTTCGACTTTTTCTGGGTTAGGCCGTATGCCATCACGACTAACTATGTTGCCGAGCAGTATGCCAGATGGCACACCAAATATGCACTTCTTGGGATTCAGCTTCCATTGAAACTTATTGAGTGCCTTGAAGGTCTGGTCGAGGTCGTCGACCAGGGTAGAGGCCACTTTGGTCTTCACCACTATGTCATCAACATATGCCTCAATGAGCTGATCTCTGATCTAGTCCTTAAGGCACTGCTGGATGGCTCGTTGATGGGTTGCACCTGCATTTTTTAGCCCAAACGACATGGTCGTGTAGCAGTAAGCACTGAAAGGCGTGATGAAGGATGTCTTGATCTAGTCCTCCTCTCTCAGAGAGATCTGATGGTAACCAGAGTAGCAATCTAAGAAAGATAAGAGCTCATAGCCAGCAATAGAATCTATGACCTCGTCTATACGAGGCAAACCGAAGGGGTCCTTAGGGCAGTGTTTGTTGAGATCGGTGTAATCAACGCACATCCTCCATTCATTATTCTTTTTTCTTACAAGAACCAGGTTGGCAAGCCACTCCGGATGATACACCTCTATGATAAAACCGGCAGCTAAGAGCCGGTTTACTTCTACCCTAATTGCCTCCTTTTTGTCCCATTCGAACCATCGTAGCTTCTATTTAATTGGCTTGGCGTTCTTCGAAACATCTAAGTAGTGCTCGATCAACTCCCGATGTACTCCAGGCATGTCTGCAGGTTTCCATGCAAACACACAAATGTTCTCCATCAGGAAGCTAACGAGCGCGTTTTCCTATTTAGGGCCCAGGGCGGCCCCGATGCGAGCTGTCTTGGACTTGTCACCTGAGACCAGTTCCACCTCTTTGGTCTCCTTGGACTTTGCAGTAGCACAGGTGGCTTCCTTTCTTGGAATCTCTAGATCGGTGGGAGGAATCTTCTTGGTGTTGGCGATGGACTACTGCATGCGGATCGAGAGCTCGAGGGCTTCAGCAGTTGCATAACCCTCCTTCTCGCAGTTGGAGGCGATAAGAACATTACCCTTGAGAGAGAGTACGCCCTTCTCGATCAGCATCTTTAGGAGTAGGTAGACATAGTGCGGTATTGCCATAAACTTGGCCAGAGCTGGTCGGCCCAGTATGGCGTGGTATGTTCCTTCAAAGTCTACTATGATGAAATTGACGTAGTTGATCGAAAGTGGTCGGCGGTGCCGAATTGTACTGCCAGTGTGATCTGTCCCAAAGGTTGAGAGGTCTGCCCTAGGAGCACTCCCTAGAAAGGTGCATCGTAAGGCTCGACGTCTTCTGACTTAATGTCTAACTCAGCTAGAGCATTGCGGAAGAGGATGTCGAGGGCGCTGCCGCCATCGATGAGCACCTTCTCGAATCATACATTCCTAATAACGGGGTCCAAAACAAGGGGGAGGCACCCTAGCTCCAGAATATTGGCCCACTGGTCAGCTCTGCTGAACGTAATGGGTTGGTGTGACCAGTTTTGATACTTGGGGTCAGCAACCTTTCCGTCGGGGTTATTGAGGGCCATAATAGCTCGGGCAGTAAGCTTCCTCTGTCGCCCGTTTTCCAAGGCAACTTTCCCACCAAAGATGTTGTGGACACTTCTATCGGGATCCTTGTAGGCGTGACAAGGGTCCTTATTGTGTTCCTATTCGGTCTTGTCCTCCTCATCAGGTCTCTTGTCGTCCCAGCGGTCATTTTTGTCGCCGTCTTTGTCGCCGCCACACTGCCTTTTGCGGGAGTTCGAGCGGTAGATAGACTTCAAACCCCTGTATCCCCCATTGTATGGTCAGAGTCTAGATGAACTGGGCAGGGACCCTAAAGGACCTTGGAATAGGCATCTTCATAGTTACGCTTGGGCGCTGGCTTGACGGCATTGACGACGTTGTCAACTAGTCGGTTGCGGCTCTGTCGCCCCCTAAAGTCGTCCTGCCGACGCCGATCATGATTGTCGTTGCGGCGGTCGCGGTTGTCATTGCGCCGATCATCGCGGTGGTCGTCACGACGCTGATTATCGCGCTGGTCATCTAGGTGGTGATTTTGCTGGTCGGGGCAAGGAACCCGACCAACGTCTTCCTTGGTCTGCTGGTTAGCCTTATCAGCATCTGCCCACTTCTTCGCCACCGTGAGAAGGTCCTGGACTGAGTCGGGCCTCTTGAGGAGAAGTTTGGTCCTAAGAGCATCATGGTGGTGGAGGCCTCTAATAAACGCGGAGATAGCTTCATCACTATTGATGTTAGGGATGGATATCCGCGTTTCTGAGAAGCAGCGGATGTAGTCGCACAATTGTTCGTTTGGATAGTCTCTGACTTTCTCCAAATCATACTTGTTGCCAGGCTACTGACAAGTGGCCATGTAATTGTCAATAAAAGCCCTCCTGAGCTGAGCCCAGGTGTCGATGGAACCTTCCCTCAGGCTGAGAAGCCATTGGTTCATAGACTGGTTGATGACCATAGGCAAATAATTGGCCATCATGTCTTCATCGCCATGTGCTGCTCGGACAACGATTTTGTACAGTGTTATCCACTGTTTGGGATTGGCCTTCATGTCATAGGTGTCCAGATCGCGGAGCTTGAAGTTTCTTGGCCAGATGACAGCACAGAGACGATCAGTGAATGGCCGGAGGCCAGGGAAATGGCCAGCACGCGGTGCATAGCCATGGTGGACTGTGCCATGTGCTTCATCATATTCTCGCTTGTGTTGCATCTTAGATGCATGACGCTCTTCTCGATTGTTCTCAATGCAATCCCTCAAATTCAAATTGGCACTGAGATGGTCATGGAGGTCACCTCCAGGCTACTCCACTTCCTAGTCAGCACCGCGTTGTCTACCACGACAGCCACCATGGTTTGCAACATGCTCTCCTCCATGACGTGCGCCACGACCGCCTTGCTGGTTACGTTCGCCCCCTTGATCGGCATCATGCTTGCCTCGTTGGTCAGCATTGTGCCTTTCGCCTTGATCTCAGGGATGGTGCACCTCATAGTTTACGTCATGGCCTTGGTAAAGATAGGGACCTCCCCGTTGCCAAGAACATCGTTGGCGATGACTTTGGGTGGTGGACACCAATGGAGTGGGTGTACGCCTCTCATTGACTTGGACTGTGGTTGCCTTCAAATAAGCTTTAATAGCGTCAGGTGCTAAGGATTCAGGGAGCTTGTTCAGTTCATTCATGGCAACGACAATGTGGCGCTCGGTGTCATTAACACTTGTTGGTTATCACACATGTCAAAAGCGTCGGTCAGATCACGGTGGATATCGCACTGGCCACCCACGTCTGCTTCAGCCGCATCTTCTTTAGCATTCTCCAGGTCGACTCTTCGAGCCCATCAATTGGTGTTTCTTTCCTCCTGAGCAACCCTCCCTTGATTGGTCTCCCCATCGTGAGGGGGCTGACTACGGTCCTACAATTTAAGAACCTGCTCGATAGATATGGACGGGGCTGTCACCTCTCGTAATACCATACAGCTAGGGAGCAGGGTGTACTCATAGGCAGAGCATCGTGTAAGCACCATGCTTACACGAGGCTCGGCTACCTAGCCTAGTCGGCAAACTAGAAGGCTAAGCACTCTATGAACTAGCACAACAAAAGGAATGATGAACTCAACTAGCAAGATATATTCAAAGTAAGTATAGCCATGTAAATAAGAGAATAAGTATAAGTCTTATAGAATGTTGAAGTGAAGATACAAGGCTTTACCAAGACTCCATGACTATATCTAGAACCTTGAGCAAGATCTCAACTCGACCCTCTCTCACAAGATACTAATTTACTACATTAAAGAAGCTAGACCTAATCCCCTAGAGAGGTCATCCTTTCATGGGACACCTCTGACCTGATCCAAGCTAGGAGATAATGAATTAGGGTTTAGGGGATGCCTACTCTAGGGGCTAGGGGCCTTGCTTATATAGCCCTCTAGAAAGCACCACAGCCCTCGGATCAAACCGACCCTGATCTACGATTATTATTAATCCTCAAAGGAGGTAGAGGCATGATCCAAGAGGTGGAGCCTGATTGGCCACCTGGGTGGGGCGTCCGCCCTCACCCTTGGGGCGTCCGCCTGGCCTTCAGGCCCGTTTCGCCTCCGGTTTGGTCCAGAGCCTTCTCGTACCTTCTAGATTACAGAAAAGTTGTTCGTGGCCCTTTTGTCTCTATATAAACCTGACATGTGGGCCTTTCTTGGTTCTTTTCAGCTAACACCCTGCAGAAACAGACATTCACCAAAACTCATGGAATTATGTCAGTAAACCCCCTATATCTAAGTGGTAATTATTGTTTAGTCCTTTTTCATGCTATGTTGACGGTAAAAAAATGATACTTATCTACCGTCAACATCCACCAACATCATGCTTTTCACTCTGGAGGTGTATAATTAATATGGGAACAATGCATAGAACATGGAGGCTGCAAGCATAAAACATAGAGACAGTCTCATCTCCTCTAAAATTTGAAATTTGAATCAAGGGGTGGTGAAAAGCATAGAAAAACATCTACCTTTACTATAAAATTTGAAATTTGCATCCTATTGGCAGTGTGGTTCTCGTGGAGCGTTCCATTGCATGGAATCTTGAAACGCAAGTATAAGAACCATTCTAATACTATGAAATTTGAAATTTGAATCTTACTTGGATACACTCATACGCATGCGAGCACAGAAAACACATAACACTTCCATATATCTTCGATAACACAATTTACTTGTGCATAAAACTCTATTCTTACCAGTATAGAAGCCAAATTTTGCTACAAAATTTTTGAACTTTGAATCCTACAAGCATTGTGCATATGAGCACATAATCCACATGCATAGAAACCTAGTCAACAAAACTATTGAAACCCAACCGAAGTTACATAAAAACCAATAGCCTTACTCATGTCATCCAAGCATATAAACATAACATATGGAATACTAAATTTTTATGTTAACCCATCAACTACATCAAGATCACATTACGCCACTGCCCAGGGGCGGAGCTACAGGGTGGTCCCTGTGAGCCGCGGACCACCCTGCGCTTGGCCCAATGAAAACATGTCGATATAGTCTGCACTGGATAATTCACCGTGGCTTGGCCTTCTGGATTCGCGAGAGACCGAGAGTTCACGTGCCGCGTATTCGCGTCAGACTCCACCAATTCGTATTCTCCTCCGTGCGGTTGTGCAATGTGCAGTGCCGCCGTGAAGGCGGGCGACGGCGCAGCGCTGCTACAGCGAGTGCGGCGTGGGTGCAGCCAGGCCGTCGAGCATCGGCGCGGCGACTCCAACTCCACGAGGACCACGACGGCAAGTCGGCAAACGCTAATCAGTGAGCAGGAACCCAGCAGCCATCAGGTAAAACCTAAGATGAAGACTCAATTGCTAGTTGCTAAGCCAAAACCCTACTATGTGCTCACGTTTCTCCTTTTTATTTTAGATTCTCTAATTTCCTTCTCTAGCAACTAATCAAAATAGAAGCCAGGATCGGAGGATCCACGATTCAACAACTGGCAAGCCACGAACGGCAAAACTGCACAGGGTATGTAAAACTGATTAAATTCTAATTATATGTTTTTTTATAGTATTGGATTATTGGTTTGGTATAAATTGAAACGTTATTTAATTCTCTTGCAGATTTGTTAAAAACAAAGAGGAGTGGTGATTTTGAAACTTTATACTCTATTCTTCCACTATTATAGGTATGTGATATTTCAATTCTATGTTCAAAAAGCTATACTCGTCTATTTTATGACTCTGTATGCCCTCCCCCCCTTTTTTCTCTAATTGCGTTTTGTAGTTCATATACTTGTGTGACATGTTAAATTTATGGCGGTTAAAAGAAAATTTAGCTATGGACCACCGTAGCTACGAATCCTAGCTACGCCACTGCCACTGCCACAAGCCAATGAAGTCATTGACGTCGCAAGCCATGTCATATGTCTGAGCCACCATTGACCTCTGAAAGTCCTATGTTTGGTGTTGGTAATTAGTGACAATGCCTAAGTACTAATCCTATGCCTAAGTTGTATGTAGCATATGAGGATTAGTACATTCCAAGGTTGGTGGCAAGATGGACATGGTGATCATGATGGTCACACTTGGATTTGGACGCAATCCTACGTGATCAAGGCAAAGATATATGCTTAAGGGTTGTGTTTTAGTAACCAAGACACCTAGTGGGTGTGGTTATATTATAGGATAGATAGCCGTACTATAAAGAGGGGAATGACACGGCTATTGAACTCCTAAGTGCCTCTAGATGTGCATTTCATAATCATATGCATTTGGATATAACTAATATCGCCTCAAAAAATGATTGTGAAAATGCTAACACACTCACACATGATGAGATCACTTGGTGGTGCTAGCACGTTTGCGAAGGCGGTGGAGTTTGAGTGGTAGAGAGGGTTTGGGGTCCTCTCTCCCTCCCGCCGAGCTTGCGAGGCGGGATTCAGGCGTTTTCGAGGAGTTGAAACGACTATTTTCCACTACGCCGAAAGTCCAGAAAAGAAACGGAGGCGAACGGAGGTCACAGAGGTGACCGGACGCGGTCTTTGCATGACCGGACGCGTCCGGTCAGTGTTCAGTGTCTGCGCGGTTTTTAGTTTGATGATCGGACGCGAAGCGCGTCCGGTCACAGTCGATCGGACGCGTCCGGTCGTTCAGGGAGCTTACTGGACTCTAACCGGACGCTGGCACTGTCGCGTCCGGTCATGTTTCTTCAGCGCGTCCGGTCGTTGTTTCGTTGAGCGCTACTCAGGCGACCAGCGTGTCCGGTCATTCACGGGACCAGCGCGTCCGGTCGTTCGCAGCGCGTCCGGTCTGCGCGATGAGCGCGTCCGGTCGTTGCTTCGCAGTTAGCCGTTGGGCGACCGGCGCGTCCGGTCGTTTGGACCAGCGCGTCCGGTCAGTACTTCACGAGTTAGCCGTTGGGCGACCGGCGCGTCCGGTCAGTTGGACCAGCGCGTCCGGTCAGCACGATTTCGGCTGTTTAAGTTTCTAACGGCTCTATTCGAAGGGGTATGTCTATAAATACTCGTTGGCTGGCTCAAGGCTCTTACTCTTGGACATTTGACATACTTGTGAGCACTTTGAGCTAAGCAACTCCCCTCCCACTCATCTCTCTTGCTTCTTTGCATATTCGAAGTGAGATTGAGTGATCCAAGTGCATTTGCATTGTGAGATTGCATCTAGTTGGCACTTGGTGGTTGATTTTCTGCGGGATTCTTGTTTCTTTTGGTGGTTGCCGCCACCTAGACGGCTTGGAGCAGCTTAGAGGCGTTGGCAAGAGTTGGTGATTGTTCTTGGCCACCTCCGGTGATTGTGAGGGGTTTGTGCCTACCTCGGCGAAGCGCCAAAGGCAACATTAGTGGATTGCTCGTGTCATTTGCAACCTTTTGCCATTTGGTAGGTTCTTGTGGCGCCCTTTTGAGAGGCTCGGTGTGAGACCGATTAGCCACCGAACCACGTGGTGAAGAGGGACACAACGGGGACTAGCGTGCCGGCAAGCACGTGAACCTTAGGATAAATCTTCGTGTAATCACTTTCATATTATGATTGATTGATCCTGGTGTTCGGTTATCTTGGTATTCATTGTTGATCATATTGGTTGACTCAATACTTCGCCCCTCGGTGAAACTCTCCTAACTCAACTCCGCATTACTTTCTTAGTTATCTTTGCTAGCTAGTTAGCTTTGCTAGAGTAGCTCTTTTGTGTAACTTGCTAGTTGTAGTTGTAGTTACCTTCTCGGTTTAACTTGTGCGGTTGAGTGCAACTACTAGAATTGTGTTTTGGATAGGTGGCTTGCAAACACCCCATAGGCTAAGCAAAACTCGCATCTCGCTATTTGTTATATTGATAAACTTGTTTAGCTTGTCTTTGTAGAAAATTTTAAATGGCTATTCACCCCCCTCTAGCCACCAAGACCTTTCAGCCTCTCACCAAATGGAGAACAATCCTTCCAACCATCCTACATAACAAAAATGCACATAAACATGTTTTAGAAGGTGCAAAAACCTTACAACGACAAAGAAAGGCATATAAACATGTTTTAGAACGCGCAGACAAGGAAGTCATATAAACATGTTTTAGCATGCGTAAAAATCTATTTATGAAACTAATATCAGTTACATTAATACAAAAATCACAACAACATAGCATATAAAACTAACTTGTCAAGCATATAAACTTATTTGTGAAACTAATATTAGCTACATTGATTAAAATCATGGACCATTCAGGTACTGCAAGTATATATAAATCAAAATCCAAAGCATGGGATAATATAGCTAGTTTTAGTCAATGTCGACAGTGCCGCACATTATAGCTACCCAAATTAGAATGCATAAAAACCAAGAACAACTCTCTATGAATATTAAATCAACAAGCAAGATTAATTGACATTCAAGCTTGATCTAGAAATTCTAGAAACATATGAAGAATAGATACATCCAGCTAAAGCACCTCCAGCTAGAAAAAACATGACATGGTGCATACAAACTTTTACATGCGAAGCATAAAATTCCAACCACATCAAATTGCCGAACTCATAAGCATAGAAAGCTCGATCTAATTTAAATATTTCAATTTCATTCACATTATATCAAGGATAAGCACAAAACATTCACTTCAGAGGACATCAAAAGTGTTAAGAAATCACATAAAAATCATATCTCAGCAGTAAACATGTCGACAGGACCTAAACCTTTAATTCAGTTAGTAGATTTCTATTTATGCAAGATAATAAATAATTTTAGAGCAACAATTTCATTGCACATCATATATTAGAGAGAAGCATAAAAAGTTTTAAATCAAAACTGCATATAAAATTTGCTTTCTTGTCATTTAGTCGTACGGAAAATCAACATGAGCATGAGCATGTCGGCCGCGCTACCAACTACCGTTGGAGACATGGGAAGGTTGGGTTGGAGACGCCGGGGAGCACCGCTCGTGGCCGGGGGAGGGATTGAGGAGATCCTTAGCAATCAGTGATGCCGCATCACCTGCAGCCAACAATAATGTATAAAAATATGTTCCGACAATATATAGAAATGTGTTCCAATAATGCATAGAATTTTGTTCCAACGATGTATAAAAAGAAGCATGAATAACTAACGATATGCAGTGAAAAAACAGATTATGAGAAATAAGCCATTCTTGTTCATCAAAATACGCATCTAATGAGCTATGAAATAAACAAATGTCTAAAGAGTATGCATCAACCATGAGTACTAGCTCTATTGCACGGCCAATCAACACTCTAAAAGTTAGCTGCAACACAATTGAAATACATGAGCTATTACTGCTGCAACAAAACTTAGTGAAGTCTGGAAAGTGATGCAGCATTACCACACACTTGCTACTCAAGGTGCTGGTGCTGCAGCCTATCGAAGACACCATCGCAATTGATTATAACAAAACAAAGCCTACTAATTTCACAAAACAAAAGACCAAGAGCTACATGTTCGAACACTGCTGCTAGCATGCCATGACCAGAAACACCAAGAGCTACATGTTCGGACACTGCTGCTACCCAAATTAGAATGCATAAAACTGCTCCAACAATTGATGGAATTCTATACTAACAATGTATAGAATTGTGTACCAACAATGCATAGAAGTGTGCTCCAACAATGTATAGAATTATGTAGAAGTGCACAGATAAATGGTCAAACAATATATAGAAATGTGCTCCAAATAATGTATAGAAATTTGTTCCAACAATGTACAAAATACATATCCCCCGTGACAAAAAATTAAGACTTCAATTTCATTAATGCAAAAATTATGACCGAAGAAAATAAATTATAGCTTTTTGATTGAATTTGTGTTGCCCTCGCAACTATCGACAAAAGCACTAATTACAACAAAGCAGAGCATAAAAACAACAGCATAAACACATAAATTTCTAGAACTAGTGGCTGGTATAATGCACTCACCGTCCTGCATGCACCTCCTTGCACTAGTACAGAGACGGGCTTTACTCCCGGTGGGGAACCCCCTCTAGTCCCGGTTCCCCACCCGGGAGCAAGCATCCGGGACTAAAGGGGGGTCCTTTAGTCCCGGGTGAGGAACCGGGACTAAAGGAGGACCTTTAGTCCCGGTGGGTAACACCAACCGGGACTAAAGGTGCCTCCTGACATGCCACGATGGCCAGCACCTTTAGTCCCGGTTGGTAATACGAACCGGGACTAAAGGTTTTTTTTTCTTTTCTTTTCATTTTTTTGTTTTCTTTTCAAAATAGGTTTTCGAAGTCGTATTGTACGCTGCTAATTATACATTTATACGCGCATATAGTATGTTTCGGTTCAAGCACAATGAACGTATTAAATCACACAATTCAAGCATAGAAATATATATATATATATATATATATGCATGCATCATATATATATTTACATGCATGCATGCATATGTGTATTTTACATTATATTATTTCATGTGCATATATTACAAAAGATTGCATTATAGTTGTTGTGACATAACAAGTTTCTTCTCATCCTCTAGCTTGGCTTCAATGGCAGTGTTGGGTCGAAGTAGAACTCGCCCTTGGAATCGATGACCTGCTCATTAAAAAATCCGGCTATAGACTCTTGAATTGCTTTGATTTGGTCTTGCCGTATGACCTTTTCCTCCAACCATCGAGTCTACAGGTTTGAATTAAAGGAAAATAAATTAATATATGTACATATATATATATAAAGACATAGTAACACAATCAATAATAATAATTAAATGAATATATAGTGTATTTTTAACGTACTTTGAGTCTCTCTGTAGGAGTTCTTTGGGAGACCACCTTGATAAACTTGCAAACATAGTAACCACAGTAGTTGTTCCCCTGTTCCTGCCTCAGACACCACTTTACGAGAAAAAGATTTGTCATCCAATCTGGTGATCCGGTGAAAGCTATATGTTTAATTAATAAAGATGATGCGATTCAGGGGACTTACTTTCAATGGGATTACATTCAGTGGCGCTTTGCATTTTTCCATGTGTTGCTTCTCAATAAAGGTTTTCCAAACACTGCCCAATAAAAAATTTGCCACGTCATCAGATATAGTTAATCATCATGTTTGTGTGTATATATAGTTGCTAGAGATCCCGAAATTACCTCTGGATAATATCTATCATATCTTGGTAGTCTTGTTGTGGTTTTCTCATCGAGTCATAGATTATCAAGTGACTTTTCACCAGATCGATGTCCATCAATATCCAGTGATTGCTGCATATGTTTATAGGATATAACGCATAACACTCATTAATTAACTAGAATCAACATATGAGCCATTAAGGCTATGATCGACATGATTAACACTCACTTGAAGTTATAGGGAAAGAGTATATCCTTCTTGTGGCGTTGGTTCACTAAGAAGTTCATGAGGTTACTCTCTGACTCAGACTTCCAATTAGTCATTGGAGTAATTGGGTCTTTGAATACTATATGGGGATCAACAAAACCAATTTCATTGCATCCTTCCTTTCTGAGCTCTGTCATTGTAAATCTGCATATATATAGTACTTGTTAGGATAATTTATATGCATATACACACATATGATGAGTTTAATAATAGATCGAAAGAATTATTACTTACAGGCAATAGCAGCTAATGATAACTTTGTCCAGAGAGGTCAGGTGGCATAGTTGATGAAATTCTGCAAAGTCAACATACATAACATCATCGCCACGAAACCAATGTTCGTCTCTAATTCTGACACCAACGCAGAAGTCTCCACTGGTAGACGCCTGCATGTACCACTTGTTTAGCAGGTACATTTGCGTCCCCAGATCAGATAAGGCTTGAGGGTTGTATAGACTCTGGCCTAGTACAAATTTTTTCTTCCAAATATCAACCTCTGCCGCACTCTCAATGTTTCCATCACCAAACATCTGGTAAAGGTCGAGACCAGTCTCATCAAGAAATTCACCAAGGTGATCCAAATCGACATCCGAAGGTATGTTTGCCTGATGCATTAATCCTAAATTCGAACCATATTCATTACCAACAACTAGCGGGGGGATTGATTGGTGCGCTTGTTGTCCGAGTTGGGCAACTCCTTTCCCTGCCCGCTTCTTTTTCTGTGCCGCCTCAATTGACTTGGTGAGAGTGCGGTCATAGTCTGATAACGTTGATTTGGACGGCTTACGAGATTCCCGCTGTTGATGCTGGTAAGAAGTCACCTTTTTTCTTAAAATATCCGGAGCTACGAAGAAGTACGGTTTCTCTGGGTTTCTCCTTGCTTCTTGATTCATTTTAAGTTTGTCATAGAATCTAGACATGTCTTTTTTATATGCATCAGTTCCTTCTTCCTTCTCTTCAGATATTATTTTGGGAATAGCCCTTGGTTTCACGGTGGCTTTCTTTGCAGGCGGGGACTGGTTCTTCGTTTGAGGGGCTGGCCTCTTGCTAGGCTTCTTGGTAGGCGGGGGCGGGGGAGGCGTTGGAGACCTCCTTGGAGGTGTTGGCTGCGGCGTTGGAGACCTCCTTGGAGGTGGCGGCTGCGGCGTTGGAGACCTCCTTGTAGAGGGTGTGGATGCAGCCTTGTCTTCCAACATAATGTCATCGTACAGAGCACTATGATGATCTGGCGATTGAACAATTGGATTTAGGTTGGGGGAGGATCTGCTACAAAAAAAGGAATGACATATTATTATGAGCAGATTGTTAATTATTTAAGCCAATACAAATTAATGATGTAGTGTTTTCATCCGCACGTACCTATGGTGAGGTAGTTCAGGAGGAGGTGGAGCCGACATCCCTGGAATGATGATGTAGCGCTTGCTCCATAGAATGAATGTCTTCTCCGCTTCTCCTAGAGTCTTCTCACCATCACCTCCAGGAATATCAAGAGGCAAATCACTAAAACCTTTTTCAGCTTTATCTACCGAGATGGTGGCATATCCTTCTTGGATTATATTCCCATGAATCCTTGGTGTCTTGGTTCGGTCGATAGGATTAACAAGACCGATAGCCACCTTGATTGTGGAATTCTCCTTCGGAATGTGTAGCTCACACGTTGTACAAGGTTCAGTGACGTCATCCACAGGGAAGTGCAGTCCTGTGTCCCCTTGATTTGGTATCTCCGTGGAAGCGCAGCTGCTTTTCAACTGAACAGATTGGCTAATGTTGATTCCTGGCTCTGATGCCTGCTTGCTTGCACTCACTGCTATTTGCACTTGCCTTTTGATTTCCTCCTGCATTCTCGCTTCAAGGTTTTTTCCCGCTCCTGTGCTTCACGCACCGCTTCCTCCAACCTCTGGAGCCGTTGTGCCTCTTCTTCCTTCTTTCTCTGGCGACTTCTGTAGGAAGGTCTGTCCTGAGGGAATCCATGCTCCCACGAGACACTTCCTTTGCCTCTAGTTCGGCCACCATGTTCAATAGTCCCGATGGCGTATGTCAGCTCATCCTTATCTCTGTTGGGCCTGGACGCACCACTAGCAGTAGCTCTCTGAGCATAAAACAATCTTTCTGCTGCTTCTTGCAGTCTTGCGCCATAAACGCACTTCCCTGTCTCCTGGTCTAGTGTTCCCCCATGAGCGAAAAACCAATTCTTTGCACGTTCTCCCCACTCGAGTGATTCTGGTCTGATACCCTTGGCAAGAAGGTCTGCTTCCATTTTGTTCCACTTCTTAATGGCAGTCGGGTAGCCACCTGATCCCAAGGTATGGTGGTATGTCTTCTGTTGGGCATTACGTTGGTTCTTTATCACTCGACTCACACCCTCTTTCGAAGTCTTGTACTGTACAAACTCATCCCAATAGGGCCTCTGCTTTGAGATCGGGCCTGGGACAGTAAAATCTGGTGCTATGTTCTTCTTGACATACGTCGTGTATAGGTGTTTCTTCCAAGTCTGAAACTGGGTGGCCATCTTCTTCATTGCCCAATCCCTAACTCGCTCCTTCAATTCATCACCATCTATTATATCATCATAATCATCTGTTTGGAGCGTGAAATGTACCAAGACATCATTCCAAATTAACGCCTTGTCACGATCGGAGACAAAACTGATATGAGGAGCATTGGTCTTCTTCTTCCATTCACGGGTACTAATCGGGAGCCGGTCCCGTACAAGGTAACCACAGTGGTGCACAAATTTCATTTTATTCGGCCCCCCCGGTTCTCCTGTATCCACATTGAACTCCGAGATGATGAAGCGACCCTCCAATGGCTTTTTGGGACCTCGAACATTTTTACTCTTCGTTGTAGTTGTTGATGTCGATCCAGAGGGCTACAAAACATAAACATTATTTTTAATGTCATGAGCACACATAAGACATATGATAATATATATATATAGCTAATAATAAAAAATATATACTTGGCCAATATGTTGTTGCTCATTTTGTTCAAGAGCTAAGTACTGACTCCCGTCATCTACATCCTCTTGCACGTTATTTTTAGCACCATCATCGCCGGCAACTTGAGTGCCAGTGTTGATCAAATTCATCATCAACTCCTCCTCATCCATATTTCTCGGGTCGGCCATCTAGCTTCAAAAAACAAAACCAATATATAGTACGTCAACCATGTAGTCATTCATCATATGAGAAAAGTCTATGTTAATAATATAAGTATAAGTCATTATGAAATGTAAGTATATGTGTCTTATTGCTCATATAGCCATTACTATTTCTGAAATGATAAGAATTTATTTTCTTCTTCTACAGGCGATCTCTGATGCTATGATATAAAATTTGAAGATAGTCTTCCCGGAAAAAAATATGTAATGCTCATATTACTTTAGCAACATTAATATATTATATCTGTATATTCAAAGTTCACAAATGAAGAAACATGTGATATTTTTGATAAACTAAAAAAACGCTTAGTTTACAAACTGGGTATCAAAATTGAGTTCATATTTGACCATTATATATCCTACAACAAATCCTTCAAAAAAACCCTACATGAATATATTTGGATAAAATTTCGTTAACAAACATTGATCTATTTCCTCGGTGGAGGGCCTCGGGCGCGGAGGAGGGCGCGGTGGAGGGCCTCGGGCGCGGAGGAGGGCGCGGTGGAGGGCCTCGGGCGCGGAGGAGGGCGCGGTGGAGGGCGCGGTGGAGGGCCTCGGGCGCGGAGGAGGGCGCGGTCTTCCGTGACACGGGCGCGGAGGAGGGGCACGGGCGCGCGCGGTGGAGGCCGCACGAGGAAGAAGACGGCAGCGCCGGTGTCACGGAAGACGAACGGACGCGGTGCGAGGAGAAGAGGGCGGCGGTGTTCGACGAGGAAGAAGACGAGCGGATCGATCTGCCAGGCGCCGGAGGTTATATAGCAGAGGAGAATTACTCCCGGTTCCAGCCACCAACCGGGAGTAAAAACCCTTTACTCCCGGTGCGTATTACCAACCGGGAGTAAAGGTACCTTTACTCCCGGTGCGTGTTACCAACCGGGAGTAAAGGTATACCTTTACTCCCGGTTGGTAACACGCACCGGGAGTAAAGGCTTTTTTTTGGCGGGCCACGAAACTGCAGCCCACCTTTACTCCCGGGTGGGCTTCCCACCCGGGAGTAAAGGTGGCCTGCAGTTTCGTTTCCCGCCTGTTTTAAGGAATAGTCTTGTTAAATACAATAGAAATGCAATAGTTTTTATTAAATACATAGTAAATTAAATAAAAGGCATAAAATTATTTTGTTAAAAATATGAATTTTATTTTTGTTTATTGCACATAGGAAAAATCGATAACCTAACTTTTTTTATTTTTTGTTAGAATTATAAAACATAATGTAACTAATATTTATTATTTCGTTAATGCAAAATGTATTGTTTAATTAAAATTATTAAAATTATTGGTTTTGGACAGGAAATTTGTTTTCACATCATTTTAACGTTAATATTTTAATATTTCATCACTCAGTAACCAAATCAAACATTGATTTAATTTGAAACATGACATAATAAACATCTGAATTCACAATTATTACATAATATCTCAAACACACACTATATTAAATCACTATATCATCAAGTGGGCACAGCAGTGAACTTCTTCTTTACGTATGTCCCTTGGTTATGATCGCTTCGTAACCATGGAGTGTCCTCATCATTTACCAAGATGCTAGGGTCTTTGTTCACTTTGAAGGGCGGAATTCGGTCATCCTTTTCATATTCTTCTGACATGTCCGACTTGTCCTCAATTCCCACGATGACTCTTTTCCCTGAAAGAACTATGTGGCGCTTTGGCTCTTTGGTTGAGTCATTATCGTTTTTCCCTCTTTTTGGTTTGGTAGACATATCATTGACATAGAACACCTGATTCACATCCTTGGCAAGGACGAATGGTTCGTCTTTGTACCCAATATTACTAAGGTCTACTGTTGTCATTCCATACTCGTTGTCTACTGTTACCCCGCCTCCGGTCACCTTGACCCATTGGCACTTGAACAATGGGATCTTCAAAGTAGGTGCATATTCTAGTTCCCATATTTCATCTATGCGTCCATAATATGTCTGCTTATTCCCATTCGGGTCTGTGGCATCTATGCGGACACCACTGTTTTGGTTGGTACTCCTTTTATCTTGGGCTACTGTGTAGAATATGTTCCCATTTATCTCGTACCCTTTGTATGTGACGATATGCCATGATGGTTGCATAGCCAATAAATACAGTTGCTCATGGATGCTCTCATCACCTTGACATTTTTTTCGCAACCAACCGCCGAAAGTTTCCATGTGCTTATGCGTAATCCAAGCTTCAGTCTTCCCTGGAAACTCGGATCGTAAGAGATCCTTGTGTGTCTCAATATACGGATCTACCAAAGAGGAGTTCTGTAGAACTGTGTAGTGCGCTTTATTGAAATAATCATCATCCATACCAATATATGTTTTCCTCCCTAGTGTCCCCTTTCCGCTTAGTCTCCCCTCATGTCTCGATTCAGGAACACCAATCGAGTCAAGGTCGGGAATAAAGTCAACACAGAACTCAATGACCTCTTCTGTTCCATAGCCCTTGGCGATGCTTCCTTCTGGGCGAGCACGGTTGTGAACATATTTCTTCAGGACTCCCATGAATCTCTCTAAGGGGAACATGTTGTGTAGGAACACAGGACCGAGAGTGAAAATCTCCTTGACTAGGTGAACTAGGAGGTGTGTCATAATATCAAAGAAGGAAGGAGGGAACACTAACTCAAAGCTGACGAGACATTGAACCACATCATTCTGTAGTTTAGCTAGATCATTTGGATCAATTGCCTTCTGAGAAATTGCATTGAGGAATGCACATAGCTTTACGGTGGCTAGACGTACATTTGGAGGTAGAATTCCTCTTAATGCAACTGGAAGTAATTGCGTCATGAGAACGTGACAGTCATGGGACTTTAAGTTACAGAATTTCTTCTCTGGCACATTTATAATACCCTTTATATTCGAGGAGAATCCAGATGGTACCTTGATGTTGTTTAAGCATTCAAACATGATTTCCTTCTCCTCTTTGCTTAGAGTGTAGCTAGCAGGACGTAAGTAATGGCGTCCATCATCTGTCTTCTCTGGATGCAGGTTGTCTCTTTCTCTCAAACAACGTAGGTCCTGTCGTGCTTCAAATGTGTCCTTAGGCTTTCCATACACACCCATAAAGCCTAGCAGGTTCACACAAAGATTCTTCGTTAGGTGCATCACGTCGATCGAGCTACGGACCTCCAGGACTTGCCAATAGGGTAGGTCCCAAAATATGGACTTTTTCTTCCACATGGGTGCGTGACCGTTAGCGTCTTTCGGAATAGGTTGGCTTCCATGTCCTTTTCCAAAGATGACTTTCACATCATTGACCATATCGAGTACATCCTCACCGGTTCGGTTGCGAGGCTTGGTCAGGTGGTCTGCTTTCCCTTTAAAATGCTTACCTTTCTTTCTTACGGGGTGATTTGCAGGAAGAAATCGACGATGGCCAAGGTACACGACCTTTCGACATTTTTTCAAGAATACACCTCTAATATCACCGAAGCAGTGTGTGCATGCATTATATCCCTTGTTTGACTGTCCTGAAAGATTACTTAGAGCAGGCCAATCATTGATTGTTACGAACAACAATGCTCGCAGATCAAAGTGTTCCTGTTTGTACTCATCCCACACACGTACACCTTCTTTATTCCACAAAATGAGAAGTTCATCAATAAGTGGTCTCAGGTACACATCGATGTCATTGCCAGGTTGCTTCGGGCCTTGGATGAGCACAGGCATCATAATGAACTTCCGCTTTATGCATAACCAAGGAGGAATGTTGTAGATACTTAGAGTAACAGGCCAAGTGCTATGACTACTGTTCTGCTCTCCAAAAGGATTGATACCATCTGTACTTAAAGCAAACCTTAAGTTTCTTGCGTCATTTGCAAACTCCGGGAATTCTCTGTCGATTGCTCTCCACTGGGACCCATCAGCAGGGTGTCTCAACATATTGTCTACCTTACGGTCTTCTTTGTGCCATCGTAACAATTTTGCATGTTCTTTGTTTCTGAACAGACGTTTCAAGCGTGGTATTATAGGAGCATACCACATAACCTTGGCAGGGATTTTCTTACGTGGACGTTCGCCCTCAACATCACCAGGGTCATCTCGCCTGATCTTATACCGCGACGCATGGCATACCGGGCATGCATCCAATTTCTCGTACTCTTTGCCATGGTATAGGATGCAGTCATTAGGACATGCATGTATCTTCTCTATTTCTAGCCCCATAGGACAGATAACTTGTTTTGCTTCGTAGGTAGTGGCGGGCAATTCATTGTACTTCGGAAGCATCTTCTTTTGGATTTTTAGTAACTCTCCAAATCCCTTGTCAGATACACCATTCTTTGCCTTCCATTGCAGCAATTCTAGTGTGGTTCCCAACTTTTTCTGCCCTGCATCACAAGTTGGGTACAACAATTTCTTGTGATCTTCTAGCATCCGCTCGAACTTGATCTTCTCCTTTTCACTTTCACATTCTCTTTGTGCATCACGAATGACCTGACAAAGATCATCAGCCGGCTCATCTTCTACGGCTACCTCTTCTTCAGCTTCTCCCATTGCAGTATCATTGAGGCACGCACCATCAGGAATAATATCATTGTCGTCCCATTGTTCTTCTTCATCTTCTTCCATTACAACACCGGTTTCTCCGTGCTTTGTCCAACAAATATAGTTTGGCATGAAACCCGACTTGAACAAGTGTGAATGAAGAGTCCTTGAGCAAGGATATTCCACTGTATTCTTACATATGGCACATGGGCAGCACATGAAACCGTCGCGTTTGTTTGTCTCGGCCGCACGTAATAAAGAATGCACGCCGTCAATGAACTCTTGTGAGCGGCGATCAGCATTATACATCCAATGACGGCTCATCTGCATTACATGACATAAATATCATATTAAAACCTAGATCATAATTAATTATTTATACAACATGCGTGCCACCACAAAAGATACAAATTTATGAAAGCATCGCTACAATGTAGACAATCTCAACTACCACTAAAAGAACTAAAGCTAAAATACATTTCAGGAGCACAAGGATTTCGCGACCAATCTCAACTAAAACAGACAGATCCCCCGATTGTGCAACATCTTTGGGCTTCTTCGGCTGGATCACTGCCTCATTAGCCGCCGTATCTGCCTGTTGTGCAAGATATTTTTGCACGAGTTCAACATACTCTTCCTCCCAGTAGAAGCCTGAACATCGTCCACTGCCATCCCACTGAAATTAAAACAAAAAATTAGAACTTTAATCACAACCATCATGAAAATAGGTATAAACTAACCATAATCATTAAATACGATAAAATAACTCACATTGCGATCCGGACACTTGTAGAAGATACGATCCTTGTTGGGACCCTCCTTCTTCACTCGGTACTCCATCACAATCTTCGTCTCATCACGACACTTGCCACATGGAATGAGAGGAAGGCCCGGCCTAAGTCGCTTTGGAAACCCATGAGAGGCCGAGGACCCGGAAGCAGTTGCCATCTACTCTCTATACTCATTTTTTAATACACTATAAATTTCTTCTTTTATAAACAAATAAAATTAACAAACTATAAAATTATCTACATCTCTAAACAATGATATTTTTAACCTTCTTTCATGTAAATATGCAAGCTTAAAGTGATTTTGAGCTCAAATTGCTTACAAATGAAAAAAAACCACAATAAAGAACCATAAATATATATAGTGAATAAAATGGCATAAGAAAATGGTAAAAAATGAGAGTATGAGATTGGTAACCTTTACAACTGAAGAATCGACGGAGGAATCGAAGAATGGATGGAGGAACAATGGAGGGAGGGAGGAAGCAAGAACACCAGTGAGCTTCAAAATGTGCTGAGCTCGGGCTCGGGGAGGAAGGAGGAGACGGCCGATTTATAAAGGGAGAACATTTAGTCCCGGTTGATAGATCCAACCGGGACTAAAGGTAACTTTCCAACCCCGGGCGCAGCCACGGCCCGGGAGTAGACCTTTACTCCCGGTTGGAGCCACCAACCGGGAGTAAAAGTATACCTTTAGTCCCGGTTGGTGGCTCCAACCGGGACTAAAGGTCCCTGCCACCTCTGTCTGGCGCAGTAGCCGTTGGGCAGGGACCTTTAGTCCCGGTTGGAGCCACCAACCGGGACTAAAGGTATTTCTAGTCCCGGGGGCAAAAAATTCCGGGACTAGAGCCCATTTTGGCCGAGGATCAAAGGTCTGTTTTCTACTAGTGTTGCCATGGTGAGCACCCACCGCAGCAATCTAGCGAAGCTCACCGTGGGCACCACGCGTGTTTACAAGAGGAACAATAGATGAATATAAGATCATACAATCAACGTACGGGAAAACAAACTGCGAGAATCATTATTGATAGTTATATAAAAATATGTAACAACAAAGTATACAAAATGCCATCCAATAATGTATAGAAGTTTTCCAAGAATGCATGGATATTCCTACAATATATAGAAATGTATTCCAACATTAAATATGCGTAGAAAAATATGCATGCAAGCATAGGAACCAAAGGAAAGCAAAAATAAATTTCTACAACTACTGGCCGACATCCTACAAACAATATAATTCTCAATTTGTATTCAAATTACAAAGACACATGGATGAGCAAATGTACCTAAAAACCAACAACCCTTAATGTATAAAAGGGAAGCCAATATGAGCAAATCAGTTCATCAAACAACAGCAGGGAATATTATCCCCTTGCGCCACGGCCATGGACTGCATCATGCACCGGAACGCCTCATGAGCGCCGTGGACTGGAGCGGAGACATGTCAGCATTCTTCTGCAGCCACCACGCGCCTCCTGCAGCCCTCCCCTCGGTCCACGCCGTCGAGTCCGCCCCGCCCTCACCTTGATGTAGCCATTTTCGGCGAAGTCCCCGCGCGAGGGTCGGCAGCCATGACCAGCCAAGCCCCCGCTCGACCGGAGCACACTCATGGCTGCCTAAATTAGAATGCATAAAAATCAGGAACAATGCTTTATGCATATTAATGCACAAGCAAACTGGACTTCTAGAGCTTGCAAAAAGTTCAAGATTGGGCCACAATTTTTTATACAGATTAATCGAACACACGCAATCTGATGTAAATAAAAATAAAAAATCAATCGCATAAAAACCATTTTATGAAACACCACGCAATCGCCATTGAAATATCACAGAAATCTCATCAACCACATGCACATCAGAGGTTCAGGCATCTGCTCATGTGACGCCAACTCTCGTAGAGAACAATAACAGCTAAGAGGGCAAAATGCCGCAGAGCGCTAAGCTCGCGTTGAGGAACGCGATGTTGCTGCAGGCCGTCGCTGCTGTGCGTTGGGGACGTGCCGGGCTGCCTCCATCCGCCCTGCTGCCTGCACCGCGCTGCCGCCGCCTGAGCACCACTTCAGGTCGGTGCCCTCAGAGCTGCGACCAAATCGAATTAAAACATGGCATAGCAACTATGTTTTAAGAAGCAGCTACTTCCTCTCGATTGCATAGATACAATTCTTGTTCATGCACGGCATGAATCACAGAGCTGGACGAACCTTGTCGACCTGCTCACCGTGCGCCTTGATGATGAAGCTCCCATCCAGGTCCTCGTAAATCGCACAGGCACCATCGATATGCTCACCGTGCACCTTGATGCCGTGAATAGGATCCCTGCAAATCCAACACTACATGGTGGCAGAGCAACATGAGCATGAACTAGCTTCCATTTAAACCAGGAAAAATCAAGAACGCAAGCATGGAATTTGTACTTCCGTAGCTCCACAACCCATGCCTCTGCTGGATCAGGCATAGCGTGCTGCTCACAGTGCTGCAGAGAGCCTGCACTTGAGGCAGACTATGTATGCATAGAAACTTTTTTATGCATGCAGTGAAACAGAAAATTTGTGTGTATGCATAGAAATTTTCGCACAAATCTACATAAACCCAAAAATGATCACTGTGAGAAAAAAAATAAAACAGAAACTTTGACGAGCAGACAGCTGCGTTCACCACGTCGGCCTTCTTCTCCGGCCACCGCCGACCCTAAGGAGGCCCCAGGCGAGGAGAGGAGCCACCGCCGACCGAAGCTATGCACGTCGGCCCGTCCGCGTCGCCTCCAGGGGCCACCGTGTGAGCCGCGCGCGGGCCTGGCTGTGACGACACTGGAGAAGAGCCGAGCTGAGCGCGTCCTGCCCTGTCCCGAAGTCGCCCAGGCCGGCAGGTAGCGCGCCAGCGTGACGTAGTAGCCGTCCCCGTGGCCGCCGCGACGCCATCATCAGTCGTCCAAGCACGTAGCGGTGTGTTCGTCCCGGCCCTCCCCTTGTCGCGCGTGTTGCCACAACCGTGACCGGCCTAGCGCCCACGCGAGGCCCTGCAGCAGATAGCGCTCGCGCGAGGCCCACGCGACCGGAACAGTGGTGGGGAGGGGGCGCCGCCGCGGGCCGTGGTGGGGAGGGGGCACCGGGATTTCAGTGCTGCGTCGGGGGAGTAAGGAGCCGTCGGGATCCGATGGAGCTCGGCGTCCTGCTTGCTTGCCTCCATACGCCTTGCTAGGTCGATGAGCAACCAGCTGCGAGGATGGAGGCCAGCACCTCGATGGCTCCATCCTTTCCTCCACCTCCAGAGAAACCATGTAGCCTCGCCGGCTAGCGAGATGGGGATAGACAACACGGTCAGATCCGCTTCGGAGGGGCACCGTGGCCGCTGCTCGGAGGGAGAAGGACTCGCCGCCACCGCCGGTGCTCCAAGAGAGGAGAGCACCATAGGAGAGGGAGCATAGGGATGGGCTGCCGCCGGTGCCTCCGCCTCCCCTGCTCGACGCTGTTGGTGGGTGGGGAGGAGAAGGGGGAGGGGACGCCACCCGAGGAGAGCACAGAGGTGCCCCTGGCGGCCTCGCTGCTCGTCGTGAGAAGAGGGTAGCCGGGGCGCCGAGGTGGGGAGAGGTGACGCAGCCGCCGATGGGGAGGAAGGCCGTGCCTGTCCATGCCGCCGCCATGGGGCAGAGCACCAGCACCACCGGACCGGCCGTTGTGCCAAGCCGCACCACACCGTGTCGAGGAAGGGAGAAGAAGGGAACACCGCGGGTGGGGATGGAGGAGGTGCCCCCGTCGGTCTAGAGGAGGGGTGGCCACGGCGCTCCAGGTCCAGGGGCTTCGGGTCGCGCTCGAGGACTGCGCCGCCGCAGATTGGAGGAGGGACGGGGCTGCACCGTGGCCGGTTGGGGGAAGGCCAGGGCCGCGCCGTCGCCGGTGGGGGAGGGGCGGGACCGCGCCGCCGCTGCTCGGGGAGGGGCGGGGCCGTGCTGCCACCGGCCAAGGAGGGCCCGGGGCGGGGCCGACGCCGCCACCGCGCGTCGGGGCCAGGCAGCCGCGCTCCAGGAGGGGGTGGCGGCGGCCATCTAGGTGCGGCGGGCCGCGCTGCACGCCACGCGGTGGGGAGAGCGGCGGCTGGCAGGGATGAATGGGTGGGTGAGATTAGGGTTCGGAGAAATATATACAGGTGGGCCGGCTGGACGGCTGGTCTGGCCAGCTTCTTGATTTTGTTGAACCAGGTGGGTGGCTTCCTATGAGTTTTTTTCCAATCTTCCAAAAAAAACCAAGGATTGAAAAGGATTATAGGGTACTCTCGGAGATGATCTAATATAAGGACTTTTTTAGAAATAAAAAAAATTAAGGAAACACAAAATAATGGTAAAGAGATATACACAAAAACAATATTAATTTTTTTGAACATAAACAATATTAATCAATGGAAAGAAATGCGCATATGAGTGTGATCTCGATCGCGTGGATAAAACACGTCCTGATTTTTTTTTAGGGAAAGAACACGTCCTGATAAGACAGACAGTGTAAACGGTTCGACAAAAATGTGTTAACCGCTTCTTCCCCGTCATCAAAACCGCTACACCCTCGATCGCCCGCCATTTCTCTCACACGCGCGCGCGCTGGCCTCCATCACCCCGCGGCGCCGCGCGGCTCGCTCCGCCTATACGTACGTAATGGCCGACGGCGCTCAGAATGCCGGTGCCGACGACGGGCAAGGGATCTACGACCCGTTCCTTGTGCCGCCGGACGACTTCGATGACGACATCCTCTACTTACTGGACATGAACGGCGGCATGGACCCGCCGCCGCCACTGCAGGCAGCACCGGGGCAAAGCGCCATCGCAGCAGGTCCTTCCGGCGACAATAATCTCCTCTTCGAGTGGCCGCCACCGACGCTGGACATCAACGACTCCGTCGACAACAGCGCTCCTACGCACAATGCCCTCCTTGCCGACGATCCTACAAGCGGTGCCCAAGACGTCGACACTGCAGCAGGTACGTCGGCGACCGCACCAAGGCCGTCGTCGTCTGCCGTGCACCAGAACGCGTGGCTAGACTGCACCGGCTGCCAGGTTCTACGAGAAGTTGTGCACTGCAACGGTACACACACATACTGGCAATGGCATACATACATATGGACACGCCGATCGATCAAATTAAACACGCCATGGCTTATTATCGATCATGCGAATTTCTAGGGCTTGAAGCGACAAAGTTTAGTATCCATGGGGTCGCCGCCGGCGTGTTCCACCATGCAACCCTAGAGGTGTATCGCATTGACTCCAACGGCGGCCTGGCAGCGACGATGACAACACAACTGACGCATCAGTGCTACGTCGAGTAAGCTGCTTGCATTGGACTCCTACTCCTAGATTTCATGCATGTTGCCTTTGCAATTTTTTGAGATGCATGATCTACTAGTAATCTGGTTGCATGCATTGATGATCTGAGCAGTTTCAGGGGCTGGGACTACGTGTGGGTCAAGCACTACCTGACGGACTACGCGCAGCAGCGCGCCGGCGGCGGCTACGTCGTCCTGCAGGACTCGATCTCGGCGTTCCAGGATGCCCTGTGCACCAGCATGGTCTGCGCTGGTGGCCATGCCGTCGAGATTAATGGTGGCCACGCCGGTGACCACCGTGAAGCAGTAGCACAAGAGATTAATGGTGGCCACGCCGGTGACCACCGTGAAGCAGTGGCACTCGAGATTAATGGCGACCACCAACGAGTAGTCGCCGGTCCTGCTGATGATGACGGCGCTGTGCAGGCGCCTCGAGGAGGGCAACGTCAGCGTGCCAGCAGAAGCGCCTGCAGGTTGGCTGCCGGCTTGCCGCACAACTGATGATCATGCATTTGCTCTTGTCGTTTTTAGTTTCCATCATCCTTTGTAACTAATGTTGTCGTTTATTCCGTTACGTACGAAATCTCCATATATACCATTTCAAATCTACAGGGCCATCGTCTAAACCAGTTGGTAGGAAGCAAGGACGACGATCAGAGATTCGCCCGGCTGCCAAGACTGCAGTCGCGATCCAGGTATATATCTATCTATATCACATTGTACATCATGATCCATAAGTTTTAGTGTGCATCAGTGCACGTGTACTGGTGTGCATGTGTACATCACACCAGTGTCTTAATTTGTTGTAATCACGAAAAGAAACAATGTGTGTCACCTGGTTTCTGAAGCTAATTTAGAACTTTTGCACGCCACGAAAACTTTAAAGAATTCAGTTGTTTTGTTGCAAGCTAGAAGACCAAAAGGTCGCCAAGAGCCTGCTTTAATTAATAATATATACTAATGCATCTCATACATCAGACTAATCAACCCTTTATATACTAATGCATCTCTACACCTCAATTTTCCTCTTCCTCTTTCTTCTCTAAATCTGAGTATTTTAAAGGCTTTGGTGAGGATGAACTGCTTCTCTGGCATATTGGGTAGGATCGGAGGTTTATGTTCCAGTGAGGTTTTCTCCGATCTTTGACATATTGGAGGGAAGGCCGTAGTTAAGGCACTCACGGCAGTCGGTGGGTTGTCGTCACACCAGATCAGGACAACCAATGGAGAGAGTTAGGAGGGTTTATAGCAGGGCTCCTCTTAAGGGGCTCCTCCGGAGGAGTCAGGGCCGTTTTAGAGGAGCCATAATTTGTGGCTCTTTTAAAATGGTTCTGGTTCCTCTGTTTTTCACTGAAAAACCATCAACGTTTGGTAAGGCTCCTCCGGAGGAGCCAGAGCCGAGGAGAAGCCCTACCAAACATGTGGCAGTGGCAAAAAGGTGCACCCGACGGCAAGGAGCCTCTAGGGAAGGAGTAAAAGGGAGGAAAGGGGGCATATGTGAAACAAATCATGTGTAGCACATCTCAAAATTGGTTTCCAATAAATCACAAAATTCCCTCTGTTCCAATTTATAAGGTGTTCGGGCTTTTCTAGATTCATTACTTTTGCTACGTATGTAGACACAATGTCTATCTAAGTGCATAATAAAAGGTATGTACCTAGAAAAGCCAAAATGTCTTATAATAATTTAGAATAGAGGGAGTAGAAAACAAAGCAAAATATAACACGAAGATTTGTTCTTAGACCCAAGTATAGCTACCTGAAATGTTGCGTGTTTGCCACTCATACGACATGATTTTTTGCACTTGTGCATCAAGTTTTGCATATACAACCCTTCCATACCACCACACCAGATAACAATATATTAGCAAATACTATTCTTTTATATTAACTTAAACAGATTTTTATTCAATATTTGGGCCTCCAAATGTATCAAGTGAAAAATTAGCAACTAGAAGGTTCTAGATGTCATCGAACACTACAGTTTTGGTATAGGACATGTATCCATCCCGTTGTTTGAAAAAAATTAAAAATTAAGAACATAAAACATATATTTGGAACTTAAATGATCTTAAATAAAAAAGTTAGCAACTACAAAGTTTCAAATCTCATCAAAATATACAATTTAGATATAAAGTTATCTGCATACAACTTGAAAATATTATGAATTTATTTTTGCAACCCCTTGTTTTTAGAGACTGTCCATCCTTACGCGAACCATCCTTTGAGACTTAATTTTTAGGGGGTGAATGGTAAGGTATCTCGCTCCTAGAAATGATATATTAGTATGGAGGGTTATCAAATTTCTTTAGACAATATCCACCTCTGAAAAAAATGAGGTGCCTTTAAAATCATTTATATAGTAGTAACACTATAGTAGGGGGTCGAGAAAGAAATTTCTAAAACCATATACATGATGGACCATATATACCGCACGTGAAGACAGCGCATAAGAGAAAATATGTTTAATTATCTCCTCTTTCTGAGGACAAAACAACATTCATATTACTATGCCAATTAAAAATGTATCTAATTAAGAGGAGTATGGTAATCTCATGTTGCAGAGGGAGAGAGCGAGCAATCTGCAGCTGAAGGACATTGCGCGCTACTTCCACCTCCCGATGGTGGAGGCCGCCAAGGAACTCCGCATCTGTGCCACTGTCCTCAAGGGCACTAGCCGTAAGTTCCACATACGACGCTGGCCTTACCGGAAGGTACCTAGCTAGCTCCTTCATTTTCTTCCTAATCTCTTGAATTTGTATCTCCTGATGATGATTTAATTTGTTACACACATTGTTACTATTAAAGCAATCAGCAATGGGGATTTACTTGTATGCAGGTTAAGAGCATTGACAGCCAGATCGCCAAGCTGAGAAGGGCCAATGGCGACCCAGCAGCCATGAGAGAGGTAGAGAGGCTCACCGATTACAGGAGAAGGATTTACGCTGGTCTGGAATGAATACTAGAAACACTGGGCGCATTTTACCCTAGAAATAGTAATTGTTATTAGCACCGTAGCTCCTTGAATCTTGTAGTAAAAAAGGCTGGTGAATGCCAAGATCAACATTCATTTTGCTTTTGCAAGGACTTCATGTGTGCTAATAATAGTGAAACGGATTATCATGTATGAAATTGATAACGGCAGCACTAGCGCCCAGACGGACCCGTTGTGTCTGGACGCCCGTGCCTTCTGCAATGCCCACGCCAGCGCCTGCTGCACACACGGACGGGGCCCGCCCGAGCCACTCTCCTACGCTTCCCTGCTTCCCGCGCCCCTCTATGCCTGCTGTGCCGCCCCCCCTCTATGCACAGCATCCTAGCAGCTGCAGCAAGTGACTCACATTGCAACATGCTCAACACCCCTGATCTGCTTGTGAAACATTCAAATGAAACCATTACAACATACTACGTACGAAAACAACTGAAACATTCAAAACATGCGCCTAAAACACATGCAAAACACACATAAAAAACACTTGAAAAACAATTGCAAACATATGCAACGTCCAAGTAAAATACTTGCAACATATGCATGAAAACATCTGCATAAACACAATTGCAATATACGTCTAAAAAAATAATGAAACATTGGGAACAGACACTTGCAACATACGTGTACAATCCTTACAATATATGCAACATCCCGATCTACTTTTGTAACATTCTCATGAAACACTTGAAACATACCTACGAAATATTTGAAACATGTGCTTGCAACATGAGGGAGCCTAAGGCCAGCAAGTCCAGCTGTCGGGGTCGGAGCCAATGCCGCGCAAGCACCACCACCACCACCATCGCTAGCAGCATCGGGCTTGGCTCGGCCGGGCGGGCGGTGCACGTGATGGGCAGGAGCAAGCGGCGCGGGATGGGCGAGCGCGACAGGCGAGAGTGAGCAGCATGGAATGGGCGCGCGGCAACAACGAGGCGGAGTGGGGTGCGACGTCTGGGTGGGAAGGCCGTGGCTGGAGAAGGTCGCCGTGTTGGAAAAGACCAGAGGCGGACGGGCGGCGCAGTAGATGCACCCGTGGCGGTCACATGTGTGCGGCAGTGGAATGTCGCTGTGTTTTTTATTTTTTTTGGAGAAACCGTGTCGTATTGAAGGTGGAGCGGAGGAGGTCTATTGGGCTCGATCGTTGGGCAGGCCCAGGAACGAGCCATCCGGACGGACGCCCATGTGCCAGCATTATTGAATTGATAAAAGAAAGCAGAGAAGCAAGTTCAATAATAGTAGATAATGGACACAGACTTACATAGCGTTTGGTTCACATATTTGATTACTGTGAGTAACCGATACCATTGTTTAATGTTTGTTTCGGCCCCATGGAATCGAGATACACCCTTAACTGATACCATACTGTACAAAACTAATATAACTCCATCCTCCGTGTAATCAGATAAGGACTTATCGTCTTCTCCTGCAATCCTGTTCCCTTTCATTTCCATTACCATTTCAGCAACCAAATGCCACCTTAATTGCAACCAATTGATACTAGTATTATCCAAGTAAATAGCCAGAATTAAAATGCATGGAGGTGGTTTATAAAAAATTCTAAAAGATTTAATAGATGTGATAAATATCAGTACATGAAAAATAAAAAGAAACAGTGTTTCCCTATAAAATTATGTTGAACCCTGGAGAAATACAAAGAGAGGTTAATTAACAGAAGTAGGAATGTATGGTTGTTGCTTCCGCCATAAAAAATGACCATGAAATTCAGTATTCTATACCCAAGACCTAGGGACAACAGAGGTAGGATCCGGACATCGGGGGCTATCGTGGCAAGTGGCAAGGCCAACAACTAATCATACATGATAAAATACACACATATACATTTACTAACTTGCCATGAGCATAAACAACAATTAAATTAGCATTTGTTTTGTGATACAAAGAAACCAAACAAACTAAATAAAGGAAAATTGAAACTTACGTAGAAAGGAGAACAGAATGTAATTAGTATTAAGTCCCTAACCTCCAACCAATCAATCTAATTCATAAGCAAAAAGAACACATAGAAATAATGGGACCAAAGGAAAGGGCGAAGATAAGACGAAGACTAATCCTAAATCATATAGATGCCATTGGAAATTGATACATACGAAGAGCAAACATGTAAAGGACTAATTACCATCATCAACTAGCTAATTGATGGATGTATTATGTGGCCAACTAGGATGTTAGGTAAGCTAAAAAAACACAACAATAACATGAACAGATAGACGGAAGATAACATGACGACTAATCTGAAACCATATATATGACATTGAAGATTAATACACACATAGAGCAGCGAGAAAAGCACTAATTAACAGCATTAACTAGCTAATTGAATGTACTAATTAACATCACTACGTGATTTGGGGATATAATGTTTTTCTTTTGAGATGGAGGATGTAGGGCATGTTTGGTTCGTGGCTTCAAAAAGCTACCTCAACCAAACAGGCTTCACATGCGTCAGATTTTGGATGTCTATGGCAAGAATTTAGTGTTTGGCAAGTATTTGTCCACTTGGCTTCAATCCAATCAAGCCCGTACTTTGGAGCACTTAGTTGTGGGGGGTGCCAGGGCCCTTAGCGTCCCTCTACCTGTGGGGGGGGTTCTGACCCCAGGTACCCACGGCAAGGCACATGGGCCGCACCAACAAGGACGGTCCAGTCCACAAGACGAAGGCTTGCGGCGCACAGCACAGCTCGGCGCACGCTGCAAGGCATCTCGGCAGCATCCTGAAGATCACATAGAATCTATTAGGATATGCTGAATGTATGTTTCTATGTAAAGATTATCTCTTACCCCATTAGATTTAGACCTGATCGGCATGTAACCCTACCCCGGGCTATATAAGGCGGGTAGTGGACCCCTTCAAAACACACTCATTCATATACAATGGCCAATACAAAACGATGGGACACAGGATTAGGGTATATGTCAAGCTGATGGCCTGAACCTGTATAAATCTTGTGTCTTGTCACCATCTCGCTCTTTATCTCGCTCACCTCTCTGATCAATCTACCACCGCAGGTAGCCCCCTCGGTGGACTACCGAGTATCTTTTGTCGACAGTTGGTGTGCCAGGTAGGGGTGTGCACTTGATCCCTTGGCGAGCCAGATGGTACGCTTCCCAAGCTCTCCGTTCGCTCCTAGTCCTGGCCAATCCTTCACGGTCGAATCTATCACCTGGGTCGTCAACGCCAACGGCGACTGTTGACATTAATTAACGCAATCACTAAATAGCAACGGCGTTAAAAATGCATGGTAATAAATTAACATGTCTCTAAATACTAGTCACCTTTTATATTTACCTATACTTCTTAGCATGGAACTAGGTTGTCATCCCTAGTGAAATAAGTTTAGAAGTATATAAGTGGCACTATGATTTTATATGACTAGGCAAAAATATAAATGATATAAAGATATGATCAATTAAGATTAAGAACAATTAAGAATATCTGCAAGCGGACAAATAATTATACCATTGTAACATTTTACCTAGAGAATTATCAGGTTGTCATTTATAATTTTACCACTGGGAAGGTCTAGCTAAACTTCTATCTAGAGTATTGATAAACTTTATATTCATGATAAAGAGAGTAAACCAATGTTATGCACTCTTCCTCAATAACAGAGATAAGTCACATGATAAAAGATATATATATATATATGATAAGTAATGATCAGTCATCATAAATAAATAACTAGATACACTCCGAGCTCCCTAACTATTACTAATAACGTAATCCAATCAAAATATTAGAGGAATAATTCCTAAGTATTCAAGTTACATGTCAAGCTACTACAACTAATAATCATCGTCAAGTAATACTGCCATATGTCCCAACCATAATGGAGCCATGAATAGGAGAAATTGAGTTAAGAAACCTCTGATATATTAATATATCCTTAACCAGACAATGCTGCTCTATCAATAATCCACTGCACAGGGGGATGACAACAGAGGACTCAATGGGCCTATAAAAGTCACACCCACGATCTACCACACGACCATAAACAACTGGAGGCATCCGCAAATATACAAAGCATCTAAGCACCACGCTTACATATGCATACCACTCATCTTATGGTCAAATAGGCAAGCGCTATACAAACATGTAATCGAACTAAATAGCAACCTAACTATACTAGAATTGAAGTAGACAATGAATGATGCATTCAAGAACGTAATAAAGATGAAGAATAATATTGACATTGTAATAATTGTGCAAAGACATAATTACAATAAGAGCGGAGAACTAGAACATTACCAAAACTCCACGCTCGCCAACGATTGGGAATCCAAGCTAGGTTGACTCAGCTTGACTTCCTCTAGACCTAATCTAACTATGCTAAAGCTATGAACTAGAGGAACTCTGATGATCTAGGGTTTCTGGCTCCGGATAAACTGATCTTCAAATGACTTGATGCTGACTTCACGTAGGGCTAGGATTGATCCTCAAGGTTGGTAGAAGAATACTCCAGAAGCTCGTGGAAGGGGGAAGAAGGGGGTGGCCGCCCGGCCACCCCCCTGGCCGGCCGGCCCCACCTGGCAGGCACTCGGCCTCCGCTTCGTTCCGGTGACTTCTAGGGTCTTCTATAATATACTAGTATTTATCTAGCAGCAAAATTCCAAAATTTCTTTTAATAATTAGGTATCTCTCTCCACTTTTCTGCATAACTCCCTACAAACATTAAAATTCAACAAAGCTCATGGAATTCATCAGATAACATCCTAGTCTTCTATGTTTTCATGTATTTTGATCATTCTCTCACGTTTATTTCACTATATATTGTTGACGTTAACGACCATCAACAAGAATCCCCCAAGCTTACCCTTTGCTAGTCCCTTAGCAAAGCCTAATTAAATAAACTTAGATCGGGAGTTGCTATAATGCTTTCACGCCTTAAAAGTACACATGCTTTCAAAAAAATTCTCCTTCGGATTAAACAAAACTGCTCTAACTTTCAAACTCACCCATATTACCTTCAACTATGGAGCTTCTTAGCCTTCACTTGGGTCTTGAGCAATTGAAAGACAGAACAATTAAGTCAAGCACTATGTCTCAAGCTCTTTGCTCAAGCGATATTCTGGAGTTTTTGTAAGTTTTTAAAATAAAACTCAGAGCTTTTATTGTATGACACTCTCAAATCTCTCAATATATGTGGTATTTGTGGATCCTTACCAAGGCATTAACAATGCTATGCCTTTCTCTCCCTACAACTAAGGATTATAGTGGAGCTCATAGGAGTGGCAAAACAAGGAAAAACATACTTGTAATTCATATATTGTAAAGTCAAACAATGAATCCAAAGAGAGTTAAGTCATACAATCAAATCAAGATGTGCATGTGTATAAAATATGCTGGATAGGTGTATATAGGGAGTCTAATTCTAATTCTACTTTTGCTCTTTTGAAGACATTTCTCTCATTTGGATTTAAAAATAATTGCAGGAAAACATGGGCTATCTTTATTTTCTTTCTTCTTCTTCTTTTTCAAGTGGGCTTTTGCCCCTAATTCTACTTCGGACACTTGTCCATTTTTTTCTCTTTTTTTTCTTTTGCATAGCCACATGCCTTTTCTTTCTGCATACAAAATATTTGAGAGAGATTACAATAAAAAAAAATAAGAGCATTTATTTAGGGGCTGTCCTATAGATTAAATTTTTGGGTGTTCTCTCCATGTGTCAGAGAAAAACATTTTAAGGTGGATCTGAGTGGAAAATGGAGAATGATTGCGCCTACTCCCAGTGTAGGAATAGTGCATATGTGGGTGGTGTGTATGTGATCTTGATTTTAAAAGCATGACAAACCTCTCATAAGGTTTACAACAAAGCTCGACTAAACTTAATGCAAAACAAGAAGCATATATGAGCAAAGGTTTTCCTCATCTAAAATGTATATTATATCTGGCTTTGGTAGGAATTTAAGCTTTGTAATACAAGAGCTCATCATGATTTTAAATTTTCAAAAGATAAATCTCCATAACTTAGTATTGCTAGGAACAAGATAAATAGCAGATCAGACTTTCTCATATCATATCCCTCAATCACTATTGACACTTCTTAACGTCATTACTAGGAATAAATATAAAACCTGTCCCCCGGCAATTGCACCAGAAATGCTTGTTAGTGTTTCTTAGCGAAAGCAGTGTTATCCACAAGCGCACGGAAATACCATTGTAGCAATGCACCTGGAAGTATTCAGGGTATCGTATATTTCACAAGGACGGTTTGTATAGGTAATCTCTAATTCTGGTCAACCCTATGAACAAGAGAAGGATAACTGGGGTAGTGAGGATATCTTAGGGTAGCTTTTCTAAGGTTAGATTCCGCTATCGTTATGCTTCACTTCGGGCACCGGACATAACCTGTTCTGCCAAGCTATGCCAGCTTCTTGCTCTATGCCGTATCCGAACGTGGGGTAATACAAGGGACGAATAGGGCTGTCACCACCTTCCCGCCTACCCCTCGACTGTGGAGCATGAGACAAACGAGGGTAACCTCTAGTCTAGACACCACGTCTACACTATCAGTTATAGTTCTAGCGTCGGCCAGGAACTTCCGTCTTTATCAAGAGTCCTCTACTAGAACCTCCGCCACAAGGACGAACAACGAACCCGCAAAGTATAACAATAAGGATAAATCACTTAGAAAAGTAATACCGGAAGAATATCATGACTTTCTTGCCCAAAGTGGTAATCCGGCCATAGAGGTACAAGGATAGTGGGTACCGACAGATCCGACACTCTAGCTACTCGGCGGACTCCGAGAGCCATGCACTTAGGAAGAGGGGTGGACAACTCCGCCCTTCTCCTCCTCTTGCCCTCACTCACTCTCTACTCTAATGCAAGCTAGGCTAGGCTTGAAACTCCTCCTTGCTCTTGCTCAAGAGTGAGCTTGAGTTGTGTTCTTTGTGAGGGGGTGAGGGCCTCCTTTTATAGCAGGTTCAGGGGCTGAGCAGGCGTCCAGGTTCTCTGAATCAGCTAGCACACCACTGCACTGCCATACAGTGCATTGAATGCACCGACACGCGTGAGGTGGGCCCGAGGGGCGCCAGCCAGGGCGCGCGCGCCTGGTCTAGGCCGCCTCGGCCTAGCCTTCACGTGGCTAGCTCCTGGGTAGGCCTACACTGCTTCCCTGTGGTGGGCTTGGCCCAATTGTGCAGGTATGTTTGGGCTTGTTCTTGTTTTGGTTATTGGGCTTGTCATTTCATGTGGAATCCTTTGTAATTTTTGGTCCATTCTTGTCATATTTCTATTTATACCTGCAAAACAAGAGTATCCACCAAAACTATGGAACCTATCTATTTTAGTTTTGGTGGATTTTATGCAAATGTTGGCGGTATTTGTTTCGTGTTAAGGACCGCCAACAGGCTCCCCCACACTTAGCTCTTTTCTCATCCTCGAGTAAAGCAGTAGAGACTAAGGTGGTAGCTACTCCAAGTGTTTTGACATCTTGCATATAGATTACTCAAGCTTTTACCTGCATTTTGTGAGCATTTTCAAATATTCCCCAAGTTATCATAAGTACTTGGTAGATGAAACATTCCAGATTCAAATCAACTTTATTCTACTCATGCTCTTGTACTTGGGTTTTTGCATTTTTCATAAAAGTGCAGCAATGCTCCTGTAATGATCTTCTCAAAGTCTCTCATTTATATTTTCATTTCTCACCAAGGTATTGCTTCTTGCTCATCCTACCACTAAGTTTGTTTATGTTTATTTCAGGTATGGATGGTGAAACGGCGCATTTACCTTGTGTGAGTCAAGCCAAACCTTGAAGATCATGGAGGGAAGCGTCATACTCGAAGATTGGAATGATTTTTTTGAACTCTTTTTGGGTTATGATCATCTCTCTTATTTCTAATAATGGTTCAGAGAGTATGGGCTTATTCTCACCTTTTTTGCGGGTACATGTGTACCCTTTTTTCTCTCAGGGCGTGTGTCTTTGCACCCCTTGTTTTCTCTCAAAAAAATTATTTTGTATCATGCTCTTTGGCATGCATTCTTTTCTGGCTCATGCTTCTTTGGCATGGCATCTTTTATTTTGCCCATACTCTTTCTGGCACTTTGTTTTTGTAGAGAGAGAATCATAACCTTTCTAGAGTAATTTTGTTTAAGTTTGAATTCTAATCTTGTGAGCATGAAACTTCTATCAACATAGATATCAAAGTTTGAACAAGAATCAACACAAGTGTAAATGGCTATGTGTAAGTTCAAGATGCAAGGCTTGGTGGAATTTCATTTTATCATTGAGGAGCATGCTTTGTGCAAGTTTGATTTTGAACATAAATCCCAAGTCTAGTGCAGGAGAGAACAAGTTTCATTTTATCTACTATGTTTCATATACCAAATTACTTAGATAAATTGGGTATGCATGTATTTTGCTCACAAGTTTAGGTTCAAACTAGAGAGAAGGTATATGCAAGAATTTATCATGTGATCAAATTTGAAGTAGAGCATTTGCATATTTTATTTCAGCCCAAGTTTTATTTAGGAGTGAGGAGTAAGAAGATGCACAAACCGAATTTTTACCGTGGTTGTGTTGTGCATCTGGTGCACGTCTCCCCCACACTTGTTTTTGTACCTATCTTTTGTTTCAAATGTTGCACAAGGACAAAAACAAGTGTGTAACAGAACCGTCCAAATTATAAGAGCACAAGTACAAAAACAATCACGGGAGTGATCAAATTCTCGCACTTGAGCCCATATAACTCCGGTAGTCCAATGAAATCACGAGGGATTTAAAACCAACCAACATACAAGCCAAGATCGTAGTGATTCAACATAACAAGTCACATGTTACAACCATTTCCCAAGTAATTCAATATACATCGGAGTTCAACATAGTTATTACAACTTAAGTTCAAAAGTAGCGGAAGCAAAGTAATTTGAAACTAACATTAATCTTATTTAAAATACATGCCAGTACCACGGTCGACTTCCAACAAAAGCATTAGGGATAAGGTAAATAAGAAGGATCATGCCCGTGATCACACTCCGCCACTACGGCAGGAGTCAACCAACTCTTGCAGCCGCCATGATACATCATAACCTGCAACAAGTGGGGATAAAACCCTGAGTACGAGAAGGTACTCAGCTAGACTTACCCGTCAGAAACCAGAAATAAGGTGACACCAAGGATCATGCAAGGCTGATATAAAGTGGGGCTAGCTTGACAACATTTTGCATAAAAGCTTAATATATATGGTCAATCATTAATGCTTAAGCATCAAGTTAATTATCATTAACCTATCATCTATATTAGAACCTGTACTAGAGCACTCACTTTATTAGGAGCAAACAATATTAACCATAGCAGGTATAAATTGAGGCAACCTTTCCATCGTGATCCAATTAACCATTCGTTCAATTTAATTGAATCTACGTTGCCGCTGCTCAAGTCAAGTGCTCACTAACCGGGAGCGACGGCGATTCGAATCGAATTCCTATCCAGCTGGAGGGGTATTTCTAACACTCACCGCGCAGGCCCCTGCCAGGGTCGCACAAGCCACCTTTTCATATGATTCAGGAATCGCGGGTCCGAATGATGTCGCGACCCCAAGGGCGACACTCTGCCAGGTGATAGGGACTCTAACCCCCCCTTGGTCTCACGCCAATGTCCCCAAGCACATCCTTTCTCTCCTCCAAGAAGCAACATACCATTCGATTCCCGGCCTGAATCACATTACTCGGCTTCGCGGTCGGAACGACTTATCCGGCCAACTAAGTGTTAGACTGCGTTCAACATGACTCAAGGACGTACAGCGAATCGGTCCTTAAACGACTCAGACGGGGATAGATTCACACCCAAGACCTCCATGCCTTGTTGCTTCACTATCGTCATCCCGCCCGGTCTCATTTCATTTTATTAACACATGGTTCCATTCCACGATAGCAAATATAGCCAACCGTGCCATATATGAATATCCCTATATCTCGCAAGTGACAGGAAATCACCTGACTTCTACCGCTTAAAGCAGGGCTAAGCATCTACTCGATCCTAGTCTATGTAGGATTCAAGGATTCATATATCTAGACAAGGAATGATATAATGCAGCAAGGTTTTCAACCAACTCCTACCACTTAATGCAGCAATACGTATAACATATATAGAATTAATTGCTTTGAAGGTAGGAGGCTTATAATGCTCCGGGGCTTGCCTGGGATCCAACTCAAGTTAGAGTATGTCAGATGAATTCACTTGGCGAGCATCCTCCCATCTAGCACTTGCCCGATCCTTCTATCTTCGGGATGGATCCACCAAACACCGTCTTCGGGTTTGGTTCCAACGCCACATCCTTCACACGTTTCTGCTAGCGTACCTATATGAGATGCAACCATGCACATGTGTGAATGCATAGAAGTGCAATAAACAGAGTAATCAAACAAGCATACCAAAGTTCTCATAAACACCTAGAGCTAATTAACTTAATCCACATTAGGGCATAACATAGAAGATGGCAAGCACATCAAGCAAGACACAAGCCTCAAGATCACAGGGTACTAACCCAAGTACTTTCAAAGGTATGAGTCACACTTCAACACACTAGCATGGCAAAGTTAATCAAAGCACTACAACTAAAATCTGTCACTTTCTGGACATACATATAGTAGCTCAGTAAATCAATCATAACTGGAGATCCCTAAATCCAAATGACTTGAAAGAAGATAGTCTGGAAAGCTTATGAAATTATCTACATTTCATCTTTAATCATCTCAACATGATTCCCAAGTTATCATGACCAAACATGCCAATCTTTAAAGTCTGCACAGAAGGTAATTAAAAACTGACAGTAGACTTATTAAGCATGCAACTCTTAAACTATCAGACCTGGGATCATAAAAATTTAACACAAGCAAGATAAGATAATTATCTACAACTTTTGTATTTATCAAAACCACAGTAAACATCATTTACACCATGAAACCAGTTGCACGAGTAACACCACACATGCAGCCCAACAGCAGTGGTATAATTATAGACAGAAAACTGATAGAAACTTCAGAGAAGCATAAATGGAGTTCTAGACCTCCAACAAACATGATTCTCAACTTTATGGAAAGCTTATAAAGTTATCTACTACTTTCTTGTAATCATCTTAAGATGATTCTACAGTTAACATGGCCAATTAATTAAATAATTGCAGCTCTGTCCAAAATATGGACAGAATCTGATATGCCACTTTAAATCGTTATAACTTGAGTTTTATAAACCCAATAATTATGGTTCTAGACTTTTTAGAAAGATTAACAAATTGTGAACAACTTTTCTAAAAACATCTAGAACTAATTCTGCCACTAACAAGGTCACACAGGGCACACAACGCAATGCTGTCTGGGTTTGGGCAGAAACTGCCACAGTACTTTAAACAACTATAACTAAACATATACTTAACCAAAAATTGTGATCTTTAGCTTTTTGAAAATATTATGAAAAGTACTACAATTCATTTATTGTCATCAAGGTATGATTCATAACTTAACTAAGCCAAACAATGCATACATGCAGAACTGTCCCGAATAGAAGCAAAGCAGCATATAGCATTTGTTATTTTTATAGCTCCTAAACTATCAAGCCTAAAATCTTGAAATTTTTACTAGACATCATACATCACAAGAGTAACACGTCACAAAAATTTCACTTCATTTGGAGTTATATATTTACAGTTATTAAAAATAACAGATCCAACTAGCATTCAAAACCTAGTTGCATAAATCTATTTTTACAGCTAAAACTTTAAACTAAAACCTGACATATTATAGATCCATTGCATAGATAATTTCACAAGGATTCTAAAAAGTCCTCATTTGCTATTTTACGATTGTTCCACCATTTACTATGTATTTTTGAAGTTTAGCCATTTAACTGCAATACTAATTCCGAAAACAAGAAAATGAAAAACATTTATGCAGAGTGAACACAAAACTTTCCACAAATCACGTAAGCCCCTATATGTAAATCCTTTGTCTCTAGGCATTTTGCAAAGTGAACACAAGAAAGAGTTTCTATTTCTATCTTAACCCTTCTCCTTCGTCTTCACGGAGCAGAGGACGACGCCGGAGTCGTTTCCGGCCGGCAAGGTCACCGTCGGCGGTGGGGAAGAGGCGCTGCGGCCTCGCAGCAGTCAAAACAGGCCACGCCTGGCCCTAACCTTGGTCGGTGGTGGCCTCTAGCCGCTCGACCGCGACGGTCGGAGGTGGGCGCGTGCCTGTGCGTGGCGCTCGACGGTGAGGCTCGGTCGACCGGTAGCGAGTGGGAGAAGGCACCGTGGGGCAACGCAACATGGGAAGGAGCAGGTAGGGGCAAGCTGACATGGAGGCGGGAGGAGGATGTAGCGGCTGTGGCGCTCTCTGCTTGGTCGGGCGACCATGGCGACATGAGAGAGCAGTACAGAGAGCAAGATAGAGGAAGAGAGTGGAGAGGGCAGGGCCGCAGGAGAAGGGCTCGGCCTCGGTCTTTTCTAAGCGACGAGCCAGGGCGAGGTGGCGGTCATGCGGGGTAGTACGAGGGCCACGCGGCGGTGGCTCCTCCTATTGTCAGCCACGACGTTTCCCTGTACAGTGCCGATTCCAGAATCTGAATCAACAAAACTACCTCAAACATACGACTGAACATCAATCTTCCACCTTTCTTAACTCTCAAAAGAATTTGCTATTTACTCCACCGATTATATTGTTGCGTAGAACTACAAGAGTACTCCAACTTTGATTAAAGGATCCAAGTCTAATTTGGTATGGTTAGAGAGACACAAGGCTCCAAAGTAGGGTACCCAAAACTGAGTTCTGCAGTTCCGTTTCAAATTGACTGAAATTGCATTCTTTGAGCCCCTTGATCTCTCAAAAAATTGGTGTGATTTGGTCAACCAATTTCACCAAGGTGTAGAGCTACACGAGCACAACAAGTTTGCTCAAAGAACTTTCATCTAATTCTCAACGGTTTTCAAAAGAAAATGCGCCAAAGTAAGGTACACGCAAACTGAAACTGAAAAGTTCAGTCACCCAGACTTAGCCGATTTTCGAAGCTTCAAAACAGCAGGAACTTCCAGACCTTGTAGCTCATGAACTAGGCCGAATTAGCCAAAGTGCCAATTGACAAACTTGTAGCTCAGGAAATTCTCTACAACTTTGCTTTAAGGAGTCAAGCTTGAATTAGCATAGTTTGCGAGATACAGATCAAGGAATAGAATCTGTTTTTGGGAACTAACAGAATTCTAGAACAGTAGTAAAGTGCAGTTTTGACAGGCTTAAGAGCTGAATCATGAGATGGGTCAATTGACAAAGTTGAATCTTATAAAATTTACTACAACTTTGATATAATTGACTTGGACTGATTCAAACTCTAAGATAGGGATTCTGAGAGGTCAGCTAGCACACTATACTAACAAAGCATGGAAAACAACACTTTAGGAGCTAAGTTAGCATAAGCTATTAACATGAGAAATGCTCCAAATGCATAGTTAAGCAATCCTAACATGTTTACAAACATTCAAAGCAATAACCTACATTTGCACACATGATCATAGCATTACAAGACAAAGAAACATAATGGCACAAGCATGTTTCACTTACTTAAACTTAGGCAACAAGATGAGATGCTTATGATAAGGCTATACTCATGTGAAGCAAGTGCATTAGGAGGCAAGATAACACCCGGGGTGTTACAGCCCTCCCCCCTTAATAGAATCGCGTCCCGAGATTCGAAATGGAAGACCTTTTAAGGAGGAGAGGCACGTTATCTAGTTCCCAACATCTGCTATTGCATTCAGCTACAAAGCTTCAACATTGGTGAACAATTTGGCCAAAGGCACTTTCTGATACTTACTCTTCATGGTAAAATTTGTTTGAAGAATTTTCTTCATTGACTTCCATGAAGCATTGTTACTTTGGGAGGAATCCAAGACAACGCAGTACTTCGTTCTCATTATATAGAGATCAATTGGTCCATAAGCTAACCATACACAAGTATCTCTTCTTCTCTAGTGAACATAGTATGGGCCGTTTGAACTCCACACTAGACCGGAATTATCAGAAGTATACTCGTTGAAATGGCTCTATGTTCACACAGTTTTGAAAAGTAGCTCTCTACCAAAATGGCTTGAGTACAACCTTCCAAAAGGGTGAGATCATAGATGAAAAATATACTCTGAGGCCATAGAATACTGACTAACCAATAGACAAGGTCTATGTTGGTCGTAAATGTTCATTCATTTAGACCCCAACTCATGGAAAACTACTTGCGGTTCCATGTGTGTAGTTCTCTTTCTTTGATGACAACACTGTATGATCTGAGTTTGTCGAGGGTTAGTGAATGTGATAGCCGACTCTGTCGGCTCCGTATTTCTGCCAAAAGTTACCTAAGAAGATTCTCTTATCCAAAGGCAATAGTTATCTGGGTTGAATCAGATGCAACCTCTTGGGTAAAAACATTTATAAGGTACCAAAGTATGTCATCATTGGAAAATAATTCCCAAAGAAAGATGTAACGAGGTCTTAAGGACAATAAAAGTTGTAATATTTACTAAACCGCGGAAAATAGTCTATCACCAAGCGGTTGAGTAAAATCCTCCTTGGTGACTTAGTTGCACTATAAGTTGAGTTGACTTGCAGCATAACAACTTTGTCAGGCCAACCTTTCACCATGAGACTTTCTCTTTAGGACCAAACAACAGCTCTAAGATGGGAAATCTGTTGTTTGACACTTTTCAAATTGCTTTTGATTCGCGATGGCATACATTGATTTGCAGAAACCAAGGCTGCTCGTACATTAGGGATACGAGAAAGCAAAAGTAAATGAAAGAGTGTAAACTAGTATCTGTGAGACCTCAAAAGGGTCATCCAACAGCAGATCTCGACTATTAAATTACATATCAATTCGAGGATGCACACGCTTTGAACTGGCGGGTTACTTTTGCAAGGCAAAACACATACTTTCTCTACTCTTCACCTTAGCTGATAGAACACTTTGCACTATCTGTGTGATTGTCCAAGATGGAATTGACTTGGTCACAATGGCTGTAGAAGATAGGGTATCACTCAAGTTGTTGGCCAGTTGATTAACTTATTGTTGGTTATTGCTTTGTAAGACATAGCTTTCGTAACTACCAAGGGGTCGTTACCTAGCTGGAGATTAACCTTCCTATTGGTAACTAATTAGTTGTCTCTCAACACTAAAAAGTTCCAAATCTTCATTCTTGACCACAACATTGTGGTTGATGCAGAACAGATGGTTGCCATCGAAGTTAGCAAATAAGGGGTCACACCAGAGATGGTTGATTTCGACGGTGTGGTCATTATGCATACAAAGGTTAAGATTTACATAATGTGATGATTGATTCTTATCCAACGAATGACTTGTCCAGCAGTAAGTGTTGTGTGTCCTTTCTATCCAATAGGGATGAGATATTTTTCTCACTAGATGGTGGTCGTCAATATTGGGACAACTAATTAGAGTCACTTGTCTACCACCCCTTGTAGTATGTTAATGTTTATGTTGGTGACATGTTCTTCAAAGGTTATCCTTTATATAACTTCAAATGGAAATTCTACTACTTTCGGTCTGAGATATGGGTCTTACGATAAGATATGGGAAGACAACCAAGGAAGAAGGTCACGTGAAAATCACATCAGTGTTGTTCTGCAATGGATTATGATTAGACACCATGATACCAGCGCGTGCCGAGCAGCACAACCTTATGTGTGCACCCACAGGAGGCTCTCGGTTTCGTCGCGGCACCATTAGTTGCTACTCATAACACCATTACCGAACATGCACCCAATGAGGAATTTCAAATGGCACAGATTGAGTTGATAAGGTAGATGAACGAATTTGCAAGCACACGATTTAGAGGCCATAGCAGAGAGACGTTGTGTCACACGAGTTAACCTTTGGGAGAGGTAACCAGAATGTCCAATATGAATTTGGGTACTATCTCCACAATTGGCAACGTACGAACCATGGTCAAAGGCTAGCATTGATGAGAGTTAACTTGGTTGGTCAGACGACAAGGGTCTTCACGTAGAAAGGGTTGCAAAACACCCATGACTCATGCACACAAATAGGAGAACTAAACTTTGGGCTTTCAGTCAAGCATAGACATGGATACAAACATTCAAGGCAAGCAACCACGGCTACAGGATCAGAATCCTAAGAGAGAGAACCTAATGGAAGACAACAACCATACAATTACGTATGTGAATGTTGTTCTAGGATAAAGCTATGTGACCCTCGTATGCTCACCGAGGACAAACGAGGTGACAACTAGGGCACTACCAAGATAACAAGCATACATACAACATCACAATCAAGCAATCATTTGAGAAAATTCAAACAATGGGCTTAAGCAACCAATATAAAGCACAAGGTTCACCCAAAATAAGCATTCATCTCAAGCATGAACTAACTACAAGTTTAGTCCAAACAAACGTTAGTTAAAGAGGCCAACTTAGCATGTGCCCAGAATCTGGACAGCAGCACAGTAGTTACTTGTTTCTACCATAACTGAGGTTGTAGACATCTCACAAAGGTGATCCTAGACTTTCTAGAAAGATTAGGAAGATGACTACACTTTAGTTATTCATACCAAAAGCAAATTCATAATTTAACATGACCAAAAATGCTAATGTTTCAGATCTGTACCAATATGGACAGAAAACTAACAAGAACTTCAAAAATGCAAAACTGGAGTTCTAGGGACACAACAAGGCTGAGCCTTAACTTTATGTAAAGCTTATTAAGTTGTCTATAACTTTCTTATTATCATATTAAGATTATTCTACAACTAACAAGGTCAAACAAGACAAAGAAGACATCTCTGCCCAGATTTGGACAGATTCTGCCATTCCATTTTGCAAGCTCATAACTAGAGATTTAGACCACCCCAATTAGTGATATAGGACACTTTGGAAAGCTTAGAAAAAGTACTACACTTCTTCTATTATCTCCAAGACATGATTTCATATGCACATAGGTCAAACAAAGCAAACATTCAGATCTATTCAGAGCATAAGTAAAACCTAATAGTAAACTTCTAAAATTCATAACTCTCAAACCATAAGACCTAGGGTCACGAAATTTTTGGACAAGCTAGATAATTAAGTTAGCTAAAACTTTGGTATTCTCCAAAACTACAGAAAACACCATTATGACCACAAAAACATCACTACAACAGAAATCGTTCTAGCAGCCAACGTCCTACAAGCAAAACAAAGCTTGTCTTTGTTCTACTTAACAAGAGAGCACACAAACATGTTATTCTAGTAGCTCTAAATTTTGTTACGTTAGAGCAGCAACAATTTAATTCGTTCACAAGAATCAAAATTACTTAAGTGAGGTCTAAAGCATTTGCAAACGTTTGTAGGAACAACATATCCACCACATGGATAACTAGAGGATATCTATAGGTTCAAGCATGTAACCACACTTATTTCTAGCAAGGCTAAGAACACACTATCTTCAAGCACTCCCTAATCAAGCAACATAGAACAAGGCATTCATGTCAAACTCCACGCAAGAAAAATAGTGTAACACATTGATCACAAGTTACTTATCATTTGAACAAGGGTGAGAGGAACATAGCCATGTATAAAGCAACAATCATGAAGATGCATGCTTCGCCCTATTCGTCCTCACAAGATTGCCAACCTAAGGTGGCGATCACGTTCTAGGTCGGTGGCATAACACGCACTCTCTCGATATATAGCTAGTCGTCAGCTATATTCGACTTACGCATTCGTGGTTAGCGTACCTACAGAAAAGTTTCATTGCAGCCCAACATTTCCCCAAATATAGTACACAAGGAAAACAGGAAAGTAAAATTCTAAGTACTCCCATATACATATACCCCTGTATATATACATGTAGCACCAAAACTACCCGAATCATTAATCACCCACAATTAAGTACCTTCATATATACATGTGTGTAACATGTAAATAATCCAGTAACCAAAACTAGCTCTCCCCTAGACCGCAGGTTGTACGGTCATGCTCTCACAACTCACACTTACCTGAGCGTAGGTGCGACGTTGCATAAAAGTAAACTAACGACATATATGACTATCTCATATATGAAGGCTACCTCTAATCTAACACACCGGATAGCATAGTGTGGGAGAGTCATCACACATACATACCTTGGCCTGGGCGTAGATGCATAAATGAAAAACCCCCAAGTTAGTACTTATATAAGCCACCTAATAATCCTTATATGGGCATAAGGAAATTGACCACTGGCATACTTAGATTTAGAATTCAGTTTTCACAAACCTATATATAGCTATAAGTTGATAAAACTGATTTTATAAAACAAGACCTTTGTTTTAAATACACATACGACAAGTTAAATGTTGAATCTCGCTCCGATACCAGCTGTAACAGAACCGTCCAAATTATAAGAGCACAAGTACAAAAACAATCACGGGAGTGATCAAATTCTCGCACTTGAGCCCATATAACTCCGGTAGTCCAATGAAATCACGAGGGATTTCAAACCAACCAACATACAAGCCAAGATCGTAGTGATTCAACATAACAAGTCACATGTTACAACCATTTCCCAAGTAATTCAATATACATCGGAGTTCAACATAGTTATTACAACTTAAGTTCAAAAGTAGCGGAAGCAAAGTAATTTGAAACTAACATTAATCTTATTTAAAATACATGCCAGTACCACGGTCGACTTCCAACAAAAGCATTAGGGATAAGGTAAATAAGAAGGATCATGCCCGTGATCACACTCCGCCACTACGGCAGGAGTCAACCAACTCTTGCAGCCGCCATGATACATCATAACCTGCAACAAGTGGGGATAAAACCCTGAGTACGAGAAGGTACTCAGCTAGACTTACCCGTCAGAAACCAGAAATAAGGTGACACCAAGGATCATGCAAGGCTGATATAAAGTGGGGCTAGCTTGACAACATTTTGCATAAAAGCTTAATATAGATGGTCAATCATTAATGCTTAAGCATCAAGTTAATTATCATTAACCTATCATCTATATTAGAACCTGTACTAGAGCACTCACTTTATTAGGAGCAAACAATATTAACCATAGCAGGTATAAATTGAGGCAACCTTTCCATCGTGATCCAATTAACCATTCGTTCAATTTAATTGAATCTACGTTGCCGCTGCTCAAGTCAAGTGCTCACTAACCGGGAGCGACGGCGATTCGAATCGAATTCCTATCCAGCTGGAGGGGTATTTCTAACACTCACCGCGCAGGCCCCTGCCAGGGTCGCACAAGCCACCTTTTCATATGATTCAGGAATCGCGGGTCCGAATGATGTCGCGACCCCAAGGGCGACACTCTGCCAGGTGATAGGGACTCTAACCCCCCCTTGGTCTCACGCCAATGTCCCCAAGCACATCCTTTCTCTCCTCCAAGAAGCAACATACCATTCGATTCCCGGCCTGAATCACATTACTCGGCTTCGCGGTCGGAACGACTTATCCGGCCAACTAAGTGTTAGACTGCGTTCAACATGACTCAAGGACGTACAGCGAATCGGTCCTTAAACGACTCAGACGGGGATAGATTCACACCCAAGACCTCCATGCCTTGTTGCTTCACTATCGTCATCCCGCCCGGTCTCATTTCATTTTATTAACACATGGTTCCATTCCACGATAGCAAATATAGCCAACCGTGCCATATATGAATATCCCTATATCTCGCAAGTGACAGGAAATCACCTGACTTCTACCGCTTAAAGCAGGGCTAAGCATCTACTCGATCCTAGTCTATGTAGGATTCAAGGATTCATATATCTGGACAAGGAATGATATAATGCAGCAAGGTTTTCAACCAACTCCTACCACTTAATGCAGCAATACGTATAACATATATAGAATTAATTGCTTTGAAGGTAGGAGGCTTATAATGCTCCGGGGCTTGCCTGGGATCCAACTCAAGTTAGAGTATGTCAGATGAATTCACTTGGCGAGCATCCTCCCATCTAGCACTTGCCCGATCCTTCTATCTTCGGGATGGATCCACCAAACACCGTCTTCGGGTTTGGTTCCAACGCCACATCCTTCACACGTTTCTGCTAGCGTACCTATATGAGATGCAACCATGCACATGTGTGAATGCATAGAAGTGCAATAAACAGAGTAATCAAACAAGCATACCAAAGTTCTCATAAACACCTAGAGCTAATTAACTTAATCCACATTAGGGCATAACATAGAAGATGGCAAGCACATCAAGCAAGACACAAGCCTCAAGATCACAGGGTACTAACCCAAGTACTTTCAAAGGTATGAGTCACACTTCAACACACTAGCATGGCAAAGTTAATCAAAGCACTACAACTAAAATCTGTCACTTTCTGGACATACATATAGTAGCTCAGTAAATCAATCATAACTGGATATCCCTAAATCCAAATGACTTGAAAGAAGATATTCTGGAAAGCTTATGAAATTATCTACATTTCATCTTTAATCATCTCAACATGATTCCCAAGTTATCATGACCAAACATGCCAATCTTTAAAGTCTGCACAGAAGGTAATTAAAAACTGACAGTAGACTTATTAAGCATGCAACTCTTAAACTATCAGACCTGGGATCATAAAAATTTAACACAAGCAAGATAAGATAATTATCTACAACTTTTGTATTTACCAAAACCACAGTAAACATCATTTACACCATGAAACCAGTTGCACGAGTAACACCACACATGCAGCCCAACAGCAGTGGTATAATTATAGACAGAAAACTGATAGAAACTTCAGAGAAGCATAAATGGAGTTCTAGACCTCCAACAAACATGATTCTCAACTTTATAGAAAGCTTATAAAGTTATCTACTACTTTCTTGTAATCATCTTAAGATGATTCTACAGTTAACATGGTCAATTAATTAAATAATTGCAGCTCTGTCCAAAATATGGACAGAATCTGATATGCCACTTTAAATCGTTATAACTTGAGTTTTATAAATCCAATAATTATGGTTCTAGACTTTTTAGAAAGATTAACAAATTGTGAACAACTTTTCTAAAAACATCTAGAACTAATTCTGCCACTAACAAGGTCACACAGGGCACACAAAGCAATGCTGTCTGGGTTTGGGCAGAAACTGCCACAGTACTTTAAACAACTATAACTAAACATATACTTAACCAAAAATTGTGATCTGTAGCTTTTTGAAAATATTATGAAAAGTACTACAATTCATTTATTGTCATCAAGGTATGATTCATAACTTAACTAAGCCAAACAATGCATACATGCAGAACTGTCCCGAATAGAAGCAAAGCAGCATATAGCATTTGTTATTTTTATAGCTCCTAAACTATCAAGCCTAAAATCTTGAAATTTTTACTAGACATCATACATCACAAGAGTAACACGTCACAAAAATTTCACTTCATTTGGAGTTATATATTTACAGTTATTAAAAATAACAGATCCAACTAGCATTCAAAACCTAGTTGCATAAATCTATTTTTACAGCTAAAACTTTAAACTAAAACCTGACATATTATAGATCCATTGCATAGATAATTTCACAAGGATTCTAAAAAGTCCTCATTTGCTATTTTACGATTTTTCCACCATTTACTATATATTTTTGAAGTTTAGCCATTTAACTGCTATACTAATTCCGAAAACAAGAAAATGAAAAACATTTATGCAGAGTGAACACAAAACTTTCCACAAATCACGTAAGCCCCTATATGTAAATCCTTTGTCTCTAGGCATTTTGCAAAGTGAACACAAGAAAGAGTTTCTATTTCTATCTTAACCCTTCTCCTTCGTCTTCACGGAGCAGAGGACGACGCCGGAGTCGTTTCCGGCCGGCAAGGTCACCGTCGGCGGTGGGGAAGAGGCGCTGCGGCCTCGCAGCAGTCAAAACAGGCCACGCCTGGCCCTAACCTTGGTCGGTGGTGGCCTCTAGCCGCTCGACCGCGACGGTCGGAGGTGGGCGCGTGCCTGTGCGTGGCGCTCGACGGTGAGGCTCGGTCGACCGGTAGCGAGTGGGAGAAGGCACCGTGGGGCAACGCAACATGGGAAGGAGCAGGTAGGGGCAAGCTGACATGGAGGCGGGAGGAGGATGTAGCGGCTGTGGCGCTCTCTGCTTGGTCGGGCGACCATGGCGACATGAGAGAGCAGTACAGAGAGCAAGATAGAGGAAGAGAGTGGAGAGGGCAGGGCCGCAGGAGAAGGGCTCGGCCTCGGTCTTTTCTAAGCGACGAGCCGGGGCGAGGTGGCGGTCATGCGGGGTAGTACGAGGGCCACGCGGCGGCGGCTCCTCCTATTGTCAGCCACGACGTTTCCCTGTACAGTCCCGATTCCAGAATCTGAATCAACAAAACTACCTCAAACATACGACTGAACATCAATCTTCCACCTTTCTTAACTCTCAAAAGAATTTGCTATTTACTCCACCGATTATATTGTTGCGTAGAACTACAAGAGTACTCCAACTTTGATTAAAGGATCCAAGTCTAATTTGGTATGGTTAGAGAGACACAAGGCTCCAAAGTAGGGTACCCAAAACTGAGTTCTGCAGTTCCGTTTCAAATTGACTGAAATTGCATTCTTTGAGCCCCTTGATCTCTCAAAAAATTGGTGTGATTTGGTCAACCAATTTCACCAAGGTGTAGAGCTACACGAGCACAACAAGTTTGCTCAAAGAACTTTCATCTAATTCTCAACGGTTTTCAAAAGAAAATGCGCCAAAGTAAGGTACACGCAAACTGAAACTGAAAAGTTCAGTCACCCAGACTTAGCCGATTTTCGAAGCTTCAAAACAGCAGGAACTTCCAGACCTTGTAGCTCATGAACTAGGCCGAATTAGCCAAAGTGCCAATTGACAAACTTGTAGCTCAGGAAATTCTCTACAACTGTTCTTTAAGGAGTCAAGCTTGAATTAGCATAGTTTGCGAGATACAGATCAAGGAATAGAATCTGTTTTTGGGAACTAACAGAATTCCAGAACAGTAGTAAAGTGCAGTTTTGACAGGCTTAAGAGCTGAATCATGAGATGGGTCAATTGACAAAGTTGAATCTTATAAAATTTACTACAACTTTGATATAATTGACTTGGACTGATTCAAACTCTAAGATAGGGATTCTGAGAGGTCAGCTAGCACACTATACTAACAAAGCATGGAAAACAACACTTTAGGAGCTAAGTTAGCATAAGCTATTAACATGAGAAATGCTCCAAATGCATAGTTAAGCAATCCTAACATGTTTACAAACATTCAAAGCAATAACTTACATTTGCACACATGATCATAGCATTACAAGACAAAGAAACATAATGGCACAAGCATGTTTCACTTACTTAAACTTAGGCAACAAGATGAGATGCTTATGATAAGGCTATACTCATGTGAAGCAAGTGCATTAGGAGGCAAGATAACACCCGGGGTGTTACAAAGTGGAGACAAATATCCAAATAATATTTATTGAATTTAAAACTGGATACAAATAGGCACTTTGATGGAAATAAAATGCTGAAATGTAAACGTGTCTATGTTTATTTAGCGGGAGCGAACTCTAACTGGAAAGGTTGAGAGCGTGCTCAACTCCCACTGTCCTTGCTACTCTAGCGAGCTTTATTTGAAAACTAAGGCGTAGTTTGTTGAGGTCCTCAACTAGCTGAGCATTCTTGAGCTCCTTCTGCTCTAAGTCTCTCTCTAAACGCTCAACCGTGCTAGTGAGGGTGTCAACCCTACTCATGAGGAAAGTCACGGTAGGGATCCTAGGAGTGGGAAGCAAGCCAGAGTCTACCACATCATGTGCTTTCCTAGGGTTCTTCCTAGGAATTCTAAGTGGAGCACTTGAAGTAGATCCCGCCGAAGTCTTCAGGGCAGCCTTTCGGACAAACCCTTTCCCCCTTCCTCCGTTGGGCATGTCTACTCCCATGAGTGTGAGAGAGAGAGACTTGCCCTGGCGGTGTGGAAGGATGAGGTCATGGTGCTACTTGAAGAAGTGGAGGCCGAACGCTTGCTTGGTCCGTTGATGTCAGATGCCGGCCTCTTCACTCCAATGGCGCCCGTAGTCGGCCGCTGTGGTGGTACCGCCTTCACCTTGGCACCGGCAAGAGGTGGCCTCATACTTGCCGTGGATTTGAGGCTGCTACTCTCACTATGGCCATGGCTCACTAGTGATGGAAGTGAGGCGAGCGGAGTGGCCTCTAAGGTGAGGGTCTCCTCCCTCACAAGGTCGTCCCGAGTGAACGACAAGTCCCCATCTAAGTTGTAGGGGGAGCTAGCAGCTTGGTAGAGGGCCAAAGCATGGCTTGCCATTGCTTTTGGCTTTGAGAGAGAAGAGCAAGGTTGTTGTTGTGAGGGAGAGAAGAGATGGCCAAGAGCTAGAATGCTTTGGTGAAGAGAAGAAGAGGCCAAGGGTGTGTTTATATAGGGCTTGGGGCCTCAACTAGTCACCAATTCGCGGCAATCAGCAGTAATGCACATTAATGCACAATATTGCACTACTGAGGAAATAAGCTGGTGAAGGAAGGGGCAAGAGGAGCTGGCCAGGGCGCACGCACGCTGGGGGCACGGCCGCGCCAGACATGGCTCCTCTCTGGCCGCCCTTTCGTCCAGATGCTTATTTCAAAGCTCTAATTCAAATCCCGCAGTGCACTCAACCAAAATATTTTTTGCATTTGTGACTTAATGCCTCAAATTAGATGTTAGGTTATAGAATCAAGCATGATTTAATCAAGGAATATTTTTTTATAATTTTTAAATTAAGCTCAAGTGCAGGAATCATGCATAAATCCAATGAGGGCATTTTGGTCATTTTAACATTTCAAGCATATTTTTATATTTTCTCAAGAAATAAAATTGAATAGATTTATTTGTTAGCATTATTTTTATGTTTTCATCATAAGTTAATTAAATCTATTCTATCTAATTCTTGGTTAGGAATAGATTCATGAGAAGGTGCAAGGAAGGGTTTGAGACGCTGACCGTTCACCTTGAAGATGTTACCGTCGTCGTCCTGAATGGTGATCGTGCCATGTGACAAAGTGTTGATGATGGTGTACGGTCCCTTCCACTTGCTCCGCAACTTTCCTACACTGAAGAGCTTGACCTTGGAGTTGAAGAGCAGGACTTGATCACCCTATTTGAACTCCTTGAGCTTGATCAGGTGGTTGTGCCATCTCTTGGTTCGTTCTTTATAGAGCTTGGCACTTTGGTAAGCTTTCTCATGCCATTCCCTAGCTCGGTAGTTTGCTTTTGTCTGTTTCTATCGGCTAGCTTCACATCCATATTTGAGCTCTTAATTGCCTAGTGAACTCTGTGTTCAAGCTCCACTAGCAAATGGCAACTCTTGACATACATGAGCTGGTATGGTGACATGTCGATGGGGGTTTTGTAAGCTATCATGTATGCCCAAAGTGCATTAGAAAGCTTGTTCTTCCAGCCTTTCCCCATGTCATTGATCATCTTCAGCAGGATGTTCTTGATCTATTTATTTGAGGTCTCGGCCTATCCACTTGTTTGAGGATGATAGGGGGTAGCAATGTTGTGCTTGGCGCCAAGTTCCTTCAGGAAGTATCTGAATATCTTGTCAATGAAATGTGATCCCCCATCGCTTATCACCATGCGAGGTGTACCAAAGAAAGGGAAAATGATTTCATGAAACATCTTTCTGGCATGCTTGGCATCTGTAGCTCTACAAGCCATTGCTTCCACCCATTTAGATACATAGTCCACAGCTACCAAGATGTACTCACAGTCATGGGACTTTGGGAATGGTCCCATGAAATCAATGCCCCACACATCAAATATTTCTATTTGAAGGTTGTAGTGGAGGGGCATTGCATTCCGAGTTGTGATGTTCCCTTGATATTGGCACTTCCGGCACCTCCAAATGAATTCATTGGTGTCGTCATACATGGATGGCCAATAGAATCCACACTGCCATATCTTGGCTTGTGTGCGAAACACTCCATAATGGCTCTGTATGGTGCCGCATGACATTTCTCGATGATTTGCCATCCTTCAGCTATGGGTACACATCTCCTCAGCAGACCATCTAAACATACCCGGTACAGATAGGGGTCATCCCAAAGGTGACGTCTGCTTTCAACTTGTAGCTTTCTTCAGTCCTCCCCTAGTGGTACATAACCTGCAACCATGTAATTCACAATGTTTGCATACCATGGGTTGGAGTCCGTCACCTTTAGCAGCATGTCGTCGCGTAGAAAGTCATTGATTGGTCGTTCCTGCATGTTAGTGACTTGCATATGTGACAAATGATCTGCAACGGTATTCTCTACTTCCTTTTTATCTCTTATTTCTAGGTCAAACTCTTGGAGTAAGAGAATCCAGTAGATCAACTATGGTTTCACATATTTCTTAGTGAGTAGGTATTTTAATGTAGCATGATCGGTAAAAACGATTACCTTAGCTCCAACTAAGTAAGACTGAAATTTATCGATAGCGAAAACTACTGCAAGGAGCTCCTTCTTAGTTGTGGCATAGTTAAGTTGAGCACCTGTCAATGTTTTGCTAGCATATGCGATAGCGTTATGCTTCCTATCTTTGGTTTGGCCAAGGACCGCACCAACAGCATAATCGCTAGCATCACACATGATTTTGAATGGTAGCGCCCAATCCAAAGGTTGGATTATCGATGCTGAGATAAGTGCTTTCTTAAGTATGTGGAAAGCATTCAAGCACTCATCTGTGAACTCAAAGGGTGCATCCTTGGCTAGCAGGTTTGTTAGGGGTCAAGATATCTGTGAAAAGTCCTTAATGAACCTCCTATAAAACCCTGTGTGGCCTAGGAAACTGCAGATCCCTTTAACATTCACTAGGGGTGGTAGCCGTTCTATGACTTCTATTTTTGCTCTGTCTACCTCTATCCCCATTCGGACACTAAGTGTCCCAAGACAATGCCTTCTCGGACCATGAAGTGGCACTTTTCCCAGTTAAGTACTAGGTCCTTTTCTTGGCATTGTTGCAAGACTCTATCTAGGTTCTCAAGACAATGATCAAAGGTTTTTCCATAGACTAAAAACTCGTCCATGAAAACTTCCATGATTTCTTCTATCATGTTTGAGAAGATAGACATCATGCACCGTTGGAATGAGGCGGGTGCATTACACAACCCGAATGACATCCTATGATATGCATACGTTCCATATGGACATGTGAACGTAGTCTTGTTTTGATCATCAGGGTGGATGGGAATTTGATGATACCCCGAATACCCATTGAAGAAATAGAAGAAAGAATGCTTAGCCAACCGCGCCGACATTTCATCAATGAAGGGCAGTGGAAAGTGATCTTTCTTTGTTGCCGTGTTAAGTTTCCGGTAATCTATGTACATTCTCCACCCCATGACAGTTCGTTGTTGGATAAGCTCGTTCTTACTATTCTCAATGACCATCATTCCTCCCTTTTTGGGGACCACTTGGACGGGACTAACCCAGTCACTATGTGGCACGAGATATATGATCCTGGTGTGAAGAAGTTTGAGGACTCCTTCATGACTTCCCGCATCAGATTATTGAGCTTGCGCTGAGGCTCCCGAGATGGTGTACTATCTGGGTCAATCGGTATGCGAGGGTACAGAGTGTTGGGCTTATCCCCTTAAGATCTACATGGGAATACCCAAAGACCGGCCTATGCTTCTCTAAAACGAATAAGAGTTTGGTGGTCTCCTGTTCACTAAGCTTGTCGCTAATGATGATAGGGGTTTCTTTATTACCATTTAGGAAGGCATATCGCAAGCCAGTGGGTAGGGGCTTAAGCTCAACTAGAGGTCTTGTCGGGGTTTCCTCTTTGGGAAGTTCTATGGTTTCACCATAATAGTCCTTTTCCTCTATAAAGGATGCGGCATCTTTTTCTAAGGACAGTTCTAGTGATTCAAAGGGTGCTACTGACATGACTTCCACGGCCATGGTAAAGTCTAGGGGAGGTTCGGCCACCGAGTTTTTAGCTTGAGTGACTTGGATGGAAAATGATTCCCTCCCTAGCTTTACATCTAATTCATGTGTTTTTGATGGATCAGCGAATAGCTTTTCTAGGGGATGCCCAATCAGGATAGCCCATCACCATGTTATCGTAGCAAACAGATACATAGTGGAGATGTCCTAGGCCTTCTAGCTTCTCGCGAGGTCCAACCCTAAAAGTTTCGGTAGTCGAGGTTTACATAGTAGGAATTTGGCCCATTCTTGTCATATTTCTATTTATACCTGCAAAACAAGAATATCCACCAAAACTATGGAATTTGTTAGTGATAAAACCTATCTACTTTAGTTTTGGTGGATTTTATGCAAATGTTGGTGGTATTTGATTCGTGTTAAGGACCGCCAACAATCAGATACACTTAGATCAAGCATATGCTACCCACAAGTTTCAGGTTCAAAGTGAATTCTTATATCAAACCAGTAATATCCAAAACTCAGGAGAATTCAAGGTAAAAACTAGGCACTTGAAAGAAAAACTATTCATCATCTCCAATGCAAAATTTTAATCTTCATCTTTTTATTTGACTCCTAACTAGATAGAAATATAAACTTTAATTCTTTATGATCACACCTTAATATAATTAAGACTTACTAAGATAGGCATTTTTATTTAGTTTTGGTTGTTATGTATCTTTTTATTTTTTAACTAATAGACTTGAAAAATAATAGCAAGTAGATACTTAGCTAGATAAGCGGGGAATGCTCCTCCCCCAAGCTAGATGTTGTTGTGGTCGGTTATTGAATGAACTTCAGAGTGAGTTCGTTAGCAGCAACTGGTTGCCACTGAGCAGACTCTTTCTTTAGTCATAGTATTGTCCTGCAAAATTTATATTCCAACAAGAACACCAAAAACTCGAAGATTGGACTATGCAAGGGGTTAGCGGTCAGCTAAACGAGCAATTGATTATTCTGATGAGTTTATTTAACTTGATATAATTTAGTAGGAATTATTCTATCTTCTTCTCTCTTTTTTTAGGATTTTTATTTCATGATTCAATTAAGTAATAGCAAATGACATACATGCATATTTATTTTTATGCCACTACAGTAAATATTCCTATGGGGAATTACCACAAGTTTATTCACATGGGGCTTTAGTATTTTTAATAATGCATAAGTAAGAGCAATAATGATTTTTTTCTATGCGCAATAAAGTAAATATATTTTTGTTTTCTTGATGTGTAACAATAGTGAATATGATAGAGTATATATATATATTTTAATATGATTATGGAAAGTATGCAATAAAGTCTTTTTATTTTCTTTTTAATAATGCAAGATGTATGAAATGAATTTAACTAACAAATATATTTAGATAACTACCATTATTACCTCATGGCAAGGGTGCAACATTTAAAGTCTACTAATAGGACTAGGAAGGAGAGAGTACTTACTTATTGGTTGCATCATCTGATCCTAATGATGGTTCAAATGCCTGCTCTTCTTGCGGTGTTGCGAACGTTACCTTCTTCTCTTTCCACATCTTGACTTGGTTCTTCATAAGTTCGGCTTCTTGTTTTAGAGCTAGCTCTTGTCTCTCAGCTTCTTTCTCCCACTCGTTCCAGCGAGGTTCTTTGACCGACTCATGTTCAATCTTTTTAGCTTCTACTTTTGGTTGGAGGACTACGTCATTAGATATCGTAACTTTAGGAAATCCAGCGCATCCATCCTTGGATGAACGGTGACGGGATTGGTACCTCCTCCTTGATCGGGACTTCTTCGGTTGTTCATGGTTAGTATAACAATTAAATTGACAGCATACCTTTGGAAGTCAGAAATGGATTTGTCCAGATCCAATGTAGATGACTGCATCGGTGGTGTTGGGGAAAGGTTTCCCCAAGATGATCGGTGTGCCTTCATCTCTCAGCATGTCGACGACCAGGAAGTCAGCAGGAACGTAGTAATCTTAATTTTTTACCAGGACATACTTTGCTATACCTTTAGGCCATCTCAACGACTGATCCACCATCTATAGCTGCATATAGGTCGGGTACAATGGTTCGTTACCAAATAAATATTCATATGTTATCTTTGACATTATGTTAGCACCCAATCCAATGTCGTAGAAGGTGTTACAAATAAATCTTTTGGTTGATTGTGCATTCAATTGTTGGTACTCTCGGATCATCCTTCTTGATTAGAAATGGTAGCACAAGCAAAAGGTCGCTTTCTACGTTGACTGCATTGATCATCTTTATAGTTTCTTCTAGCACTTGGTTGAGCTTGTTCCTCCTCTGGTTTCTGTTGTTCTTTTTCTTGGGTGCTGGTGTTGTTGGCTCTTTAGGTAGGTACGGCATCTGTGGGTGTGCAGGGGAGTGCAGGATGTGTTTCTTGATGAGAACTTCTCTTTCTTGTCTTTTATGGAAAAGACAATCTTGGCATGCTCTGCATAGATGATAGCTTTGGCTATACATAGGAACGATTGTCCCAAAATGATTGGTGCTCTTTCATCTCCTCCTATCTCCACTACCACAAAATCCACTAGGACATATGATTGCCCCACATGAACAATAGCTTCTTCCAGTACTCCCTCCGGGTAGCAGATGGACTGATCTGCAAGCTACAAACGCATATTTGTGTACAACAAAGGATTACCTAATATCTTTTCATAAATTACCTTGGGAATGATGTTGACACTTGTGCTCAAGTCACAGACATCTTCTGGAAAGACATGGCATCCTATAGAGATAGAAATGACATGTCTCCTTGGATCACCTTTCTTGTTGGGAAGTGAATAGTCAATCCACTTCACTTCTGCCGGTTGAGTGTAGTAGTTGGCAGCATTGTGAATATCAACAAGATTTGCAGTTTCTAAATCTTTTGGCTGGCCTAGAATTTTACCTTTCTCTAGTGGAGGAATAGCAGTTGCCAGCTGAGCTAATTGTGATTCTAACATTTTATTAAAGATATGCTGGTTTTTAATAGCAGAAGCAAAGGTATCCATTCTAGAATTTATATTTTCTAAAACTTTATCATTAGAGGCTACCTTCTTACTCATTTGATCTAGCAGTTTAGATTGACCAGCAACTAAATCTCTCAAAGGTGGTTGATTATAATTGCTATAATTATTGTTACCTTGAAAGTTACCTTGGTAATTACCTTGATAGTTTGGTCTTTGTTACTGATTCTATTGACTCTGCTGAGGACGATAGTTGTTGTTATTGATGTAGTTCACATCCTCTTGAAATTCTGGGCAGTTGACTCCTGAGTGCCCAACATCTCCACATTCTTCACAAGTCATGCGAGAATCACTGATGTGCATGACCTCCTTCTTCATCGTGTCTCTAGCTTCAAGCTTCTTCATGATGAGGTCTAGCTTCGTAGACACCATGTCGGCTTCCTTGAGCTGGTGCATACCTCCTCCTCTCTTGCGAGGTTGAACATGTTCTTCATTCTAGCTCTAATTTGAGGCCACCTTCTCAATGAGCGTTGTTGCATCTGTGAGGTTTAGTGATAAGAATGCACCTTCAGCTGCAGCATCGACTGATTCACAGGTACTAGTGAATAGCCCCTGGTAGAAGGTCTGCATAAGCAACCACTTCTCCATCCCATGATAAGGGCATTTTGATATGTAATCTTGGAAACGCTCCCATGCCTTAGCGATAGATTCATCATGTTGTTGCTGAAAGCATGCAATTTTCCCACACAGAGCATTGGTCTTGCCTGTAGGAAAGAACTTGGCTAGGAAAGCAGTCGAGCAACGGTCCCATGTAGTGTGACTCTCTTTGTTGGTAGAACCACTGCTTGGCTTTCTCCAATAGTGAGAATGGGAAAAGGCGGAGTAGAATAGCATCTCTAGTTACTTCCTTGATCGTGAAGGTGCTGCAGATCTCGAGAAAGTGTTGTAAATGTGCACTTGCATCTTCATGAGCCTTTCCACAAAACTGACTTGCTTTCACCATGGTAATGAGCGCAGGCTTAAGCTCAAATCCATCTTCTCCAATGTTGACTTGAGGTCCAATACGGATGTTTTATGTTGTCGGAGCAGAGAACTCACGGAGAGTCTTGTTGGCCATAGCTTCAAATTCTGGTGCCAAATTTCTCTTGGCTTGGCTGACTTCTAAATTTTCTATAGAAACCTTCTTGAGCTTGGCTCTAGTCTTCTTTAAGATTGCTTCTGGGTTATCTGTGTAATTCTCTAGAAAGTCAAAGCCCATACATTACCCTGCATAAGATAAATAAATAGACAAGAACAAGGGTAAGCCTGTTTGAATTAGAGGTCAATTGGTTACTTTGATCTTTTCATAAATATAAGTTATCAATACTTCCTAAGTTTAATACCTTCCCCGGCAACGGCGCCAAAAATGCCTCTTAACATTAATTAACACAATCACTAAATAGCAACGGCGCAAAAAAATACATGGTAATAAATTAACATGTCTCTAAATACTAGTCACCTTTTATATTTACCTATACTTCTTAGCATGGAACTAGGTTGTCATCCATAGTGAAATAAGCTTAGAAGTATATAAGTGGCACTATGATTTTATATGACTAGGTAGAAATATAAATGATGTAAAGATATGATCAATTAAGATTAAGAAAAATTAAGAACATTTGAAAGTGGACAGATAATTATACCATTGTAGCATTTTACCTAGAGTATTACTAGGTTGTCATTTATAATTTTACCACTGGGAAGGTATAGCTAAACTTGTATCTAGAGTATTGATAAACTTTATATTTATGATAAAGAGAGTAAACCAATGTTATGCACTCTTACTCAATAATAGGGATAAGTCACATGATAAAAGATATATATATATGATAAGTAATGATCAGTCATCATAAATAAATAAGTAGATACACTTCGAGCTCCCTAACTATTACTAATAATGTAATCCAATTAGAATATTAGAGGAATAATTGCTAAGTATTCAAGTTACATGTCAAGCTACTACAACTAATAATCATGATCAAGTAATACTACCATATGTCCCAACCACAACAGAGCCATGAACAGGAGAAGTTAAGTTTAGAAACCTCTGATATACGAATATATCCTTAGCTAGATAATGCTGCTCTACCAATAATCCATTACACAGAGGGAGGACTACAAAGGACTCAATGGGCCTATAAAAGTCACACCCACGATCTATCACAGGACCCTAAACAACCGGAGGCATCCACAGATATGCAAAGCATCTGAGACCACGCTTACATAATGCATACCACTTATCTTATGGTCAAATAGATGAGCGCTATACGAACATGTGATCGAACTAAATAGCAACCTAACTATACTAGATTGAAGTAGACAATGAATGATGCATTCAAGAATGTAATAAAGATGAAGAATAATGTTGACATTGCAATAATTGTGCAAAGACAGAATTACAATAAGAGCGGAGAACTAGAACATTACCAAAACTCTATGCTCACCGATGATCAGGAATCCAAGCTAGGTTGACTCGGCTTGGCTTCCTCTAGACCTGATCTAACTATGCTAAAGCTATGAACTAGAGGAACTCTGATGATCTAGGGTTTCTGGCTCTAGATGAACTGATCTTCAAATGACTTGATGCCTTCAGGGGGTCTGCCCCTGTATTTATACCCTAGTTAGATGCACGTGAGCCATTGGATCAAACTGACTTTACGTAGGGCTGGGATTGATCCTCAAGGTCGGTAGAAGAAGACTCCAGAAGCTCGTGGAAGGTGGGAGAAGGGGGTGGCCGCCCGGCCACCCCCCTAGCCGGCCAGCCCCACCTGGCAGGCACTCGGCCTCCGCTTCATTCCGGTGTCTTCTGGGGTCTTCTATAATATACTAGTATTTATCTCACGATGAAATTCTAAAAATTCTTTTAATAATTAGGTATCTCTCTCCACTTTTCTGCATAACTCCCTGCAAACATTAAAATTCAACAAAGCTCATAGAATTCGTCAGATAACACCCTAGTCTTCTATGTTTTCATATATTTTGACTATTCTCTCATGTTTATTTCACTATATATTGTTGATGTTAACGACCGTCAACAGCGACGGGGAGATCGTCTAGCCGGTGCAGGACAACCCTGCACCGATCGCGCCTATGTCTCATCAGCAGATCCGATCTCAGGATCTCTCATGGGTCACCTTCCTCTCCGGCAACTCGACCACCGGTGCCACGCTGGTAGAGGAAGCCTATCCAATAGGACGTTCTGATCTCCTCTGTAGATTGGGTCGACCAAAAGCTTATCGAATGCTTTTCACTTGTGGAATTGGTCATGGATTGGTCTCCTCACGACAATGAGCTCCCGCTGCTCCAACACTTTACAACGGCTCGCACCAAGCATGTAACACCCCTGGTGTTATGGTAACTAAAACTGGTCATGTCATCATATACATTGCAAAGCATTCAAGTTTTAGTTAACCTTGATGTGCATCAACTAAAACAAATTTACATCCATAGATTGATTGAGTTCTTATGTTGTTTGACTTGAATCCAAAACCCTAGTTTTGAATACCATTTCAAATACTTGGATTATGCCCTATGTAATTTGAGGTGTAAAGCTATGCTCTACACTAGTGTCAGGTGTAGGGGATAAACTCAAGTGCAACATTTAAAAATGAACTCCAAGTTGAGGTTGAATTTGAGTTCCAAAACTCGCCCTGAGTTTTCCAATTCAAATTTGAATTCAAATTAGGAGGTTTATTAAAATGAATTTATAGTTCAAATTTGGTTCAAACAAATGGAGCATTGTGAAGGTCATGTGTGATTTGACCCAATGGTACATTTGTATGAAAGTTGTGATCACTAATTAATCATCAATTAATGTAGAAACCAAATCGAGTTTGAATTTGATTCAAAACCCTAATTTCCGGAAAACCCCGTTTTACACCCTTTGGTGTAATTCAAAATCTAAAAAGAATTTGAGGGTGAGCCAAAAAGCAAAGTTGTAGATCTGGTCAAGTTGTACAACTTTGGTTTTTGGAGTTTTCAAAGTTTTAGTATAAAATTTGGAGTAATTTTGAAAAGATTCAAATCTCAAATTTGACCCCTTTTCATTTCCCTATTCCAATTTCAAAATGGAGGCATAATTTGAAAACAATTTAAATAGAAAAGTTGTAGGTCTTACCTAGATGTGCAACTTTGATGTTTTGAGTTTTTAAAGTTTCAATGAAAAATTTAAAGTAATTTTGAATTTACAATTTCTAAAAATTGTCCCCTTTTGATTTCAAATTCAAATTTCAAAATTTAAGCTGAATTTGAAAAAGCTTTTATGGAGAATGTTGTAGGATTTGAAAAGTTGAGCAACTTTTGTATTTGGAGAATTTCAACTTCTTTAGAAAATTTGGGAGTAATTTGCAAAATGGAGTAAGTGGCATTTTTGTAAATATTTCAAAATCTATTTTGAAGCATGGGGGCACCTCCTGCTCGCCACCGAGCTGCTTGCCGCTAGCCGTCCTCACCACTTCCTCGCATGGTGACACGCAGGTGTCTACGTGGCGAGCACAACCTGGAGCTGGCAAAGCTGGAGAAGCCGCCTGTGACAAGATAAGCCCCAGGCCGATTAGTGCCTCCTCCTTTCTCTGTCTTCGCCACCACCACCTGCCAAACCGCCATTGTCGTCTCCACTACGGGTGCCACTCACCGGGGGCCGCGTAGCTGCCCGCCCACTGCCATCCTCCTTCACCACCGCGACCTAGCGTCGGATCTCGTTTTGTCGTGCTCCCCGCCTGTCAGGTTTTGATGTAAGCGTATGTTGCACCTGTATGTTTCAAGTGTTTCATATGTATGTTGCAAGTGTTTCATTTGGATGTTTCAAAAGTAGATCTCGGAAAAGTACATGATGCTGCTAGTGCGCCACCATGGGTCACCATGCGCGCCTACTAGTGCTGCTGCTGCATGCATGCAGGCGCGTGAAACAGAGCAGGCTCAAGGTGGTCCTCACGCATGCGTGGGCCCATGCGGCCTCTAGAGTGGGATGGGTGCGGGGCGAGGGAGCTGGGTGCATTAGGCGTGGGTGCGAGAGCACCGTCCGACGCTAGCGCTCCGGATCGGACGTCCGGCGCTAGCAAATTCGATATGACAAAGGCCCAATAGCAAACTCCAGTGTGGGGTGGAAATGGCCCATGGCCTAATTACCCTTTTACAATCCAACTCAGCAATGTTATTTTTAAAATACAATATATATACATTCAGCCCGTTACTTTTTGGGCCCGATCTTTCCTTAACATTTGCAGGCCAAATGTTTTGGTCCTTTACCAGATCTACTACAAACAAATCTACCATAGATCCTTTAAAAGGAAAGAGAGTAACGCGGTCCAACAACTTCAACTCATTTGCGAACGGATTGCAGTTTTCAAAGTCAGGAATCCAGTTAGGCGCAATAGCAAACTCCAGTGTGGGGTGGAAATGGCCCATGGCCCAATTACCCTTTCACAATCCAACTCAGCAATGTTATTTTTAAAACACAATATATATACATTCAGCTCGTTACTTTTTAGGCCCGATCTTTCCTTAACATTTGCAGACCAAATGTTTTGGCCCTTTATCAGATCTACTGTAAATAAATCTATCGTAGATCATTTAAAAGGAAAGAGAATAACGCGGTCCAACAACTTCAACTCATTTGCGAACAGATTGCAGTTTTCAAAGTCAGGAATCCAATCTCTTGTGTAGTAAAATTACTCATCGAGCTTCGGAGCTTTTGACCGTCTCCTGTCAATGGAAAATGGTACGTTCCTTCCTTAGTGTGTTTTTTTTGTTCGTTATATAGTTTTGGCATTTTCAGCCGATGGTATTTTAAGTGCAAGTCTTTCCGGACGCTCACTTAAAAGTTATAAAACCAACGCTAAGACCTATATTTCTTCAGGCGTTCTAGTTCCAGGTATTGGAATGATGCCTACGTGCTACTTGAGCTGTCTGTATCTGTATGCCTGTACACAGATAAGAGCTTTTCACATCACTTTGTACACAATATACCTTAATAACTAGGCAGATTAACTTGAGAGACAAAAGAATATTTGAATTTGAAAAGGAATTCAAAGGCAGCAACGATTTCCCCTTTGACTATACCACTACATATACACAGACTATATATGATAATGTGTTTGAAACAAAAACTCTGCTATTTTGTCATCATCTGTTATGTACGAGCTAAACGGTGATCGCCGGAGTTGTGAGCTCCGGTATGCCGCCTTGGCCATTGAGCACGATGACCTTCCCCTCCGAGTCCACATCCACTATGGCAGAGTCACCCTCCTTTACCTCCCCGGCGAGCATCTTCTCAGCAAGGCTGTCCTCCAGCAGCCTCATGATGGCTCGCCTCAGCGGGCGTGCACCGTAGCTAGGGTTGTAGCCTTCGTCCACCACCCGCTCCTTGAACTTCTCGGTCACTTGCAGATTGATGTCCTTGGCCTTCAGCCTGTCAAAGACCTCCTGAAGCATGATATCCGCGATCTCCTTGACCTCGAGCTTGGTCAGCTGCCTGAACACGATCATCTCATCGAGACGGTTGAGGAACTCAGGTCGGAAGTACTGCTTCATCTCCTCGATGACCAGGCTCTTGATCCTGCTGTAGCTGCTGTCCTTCTCATCAGAGTCAAGGTCAAATCCGATCTTCCGCCCACCCTTCTCGATGACGCTGCTCCCTACATTTGAGGTCATGATCAGGAGTGTGTTCTTGAAGTCTACAGTCCTTCCCTTGCTGTCAGTCAATCTCCCATCTTCCAAAATCTGAAGCATCATGTTGAAGACATCCGGGTGTGCCTTCTCAATCTCATCAAAGAGCACAACTGTGTATGGCCGCCGTCGAACTGCCTCTGTCAGCTGGCCTCCCTCAGTGTATCCTACATATCCTGGAGGTGAACCAATCAGCTTGGATACTGTGTGCCTCTCCATGAATTCACTCATATCAAGCCAGATCATAGCCTCCTCAGAGCCAAAGTAATAGGCTGCAAGAGCCTTTGCAAGCTCTGACTTCCCAACACCGGTGGGACCTGCAAAAATAAAGCTTGCTATTGGCCTGTTGGGGTTCTTCAGACCCACACGAGCACGGCGGATGGAGCGACTAATTGCTACCACAGCCTCATCTTGGCCAATGACACGCTTGTGCAAAGTCTCTTCCATCTTAAGAAGCTTATCAGATTCATCGCTGGAAACCTTCTCCACAGGGATGCCAGTCCATGACGATACTATGTGTTGGATATCTGCTTCATTGACCATAGGTCCTGTCTCTCCAGACTCTTCCTCTGCTTTGGTCAATTCCTTGCTCTTGTCAATGAAGGCTGTTATCTGGGCCTTCAATTCCATTTCACGGTCTCGCAATTCCCCAGCCTACTGACATAACATTTAAAAAGGGAAATTAGCTATGAAAGAACATCTGTATCTAGAAAAGGTGCAAACCATTAAGTAATGAAAGTACAGGGAGAAGGCAGAGAAAGGGCGTCCACATATCCAATTGAAGCAGGTGCAAATTGCTAAATAAACAAAAGAACAGAAAGAAAGAAAGTGCATAGACGAATGAACATTAAGGGGCATGTTACTATCACTGATAACTTGTGTTCAAATAAAACTATCACTGATACCTATTTTAAACCAAAAGCATGTAACAACTTTTTAACTCTGATTGTTTTAGTACATCCTAAAATGGAAATGGGGAACTTCACTCAAGTAAGAGCATTGCTTGATGAAATAAACAAGAATTACTGAATCATCCAAAATTATTTGTAATCCTCCAAAACTCTACTGGATATTTTCTATGTACAAGCTATTGTAAGTAGAAGGGCAGGCCTGGTGCAGTTGGTGAGTGCTAGCTCGCCGAGTCACCAGGTCCTGGGTTCGAAGCCGTCTCTCTGCAGAATTTCTGCGGGGTAAGATTTTGCTTCGGTTATTCCCTTCCCCAGACCCCACTCGTGTGGGAGCCTCTGGCACTGGGTCTGCCCTTTTTTTTTACAAGCTATTGTAATTAGAACAGTTATGGTGGATGGAAATTAAAATTTAATATGATCTTCAGGAGGCCATGCAACATTTAAGTTGTGTCACAAATTTGAAAGAGATGTAAAATGTAACAGATCATCCATAGTCAATTACCTTCTCGAAATCCTGGCTACGAACAGCTTCATTCTTCTGTTTCGTGATTTGTTTGAGCTCCTTGTCAAGCTCTCTTGCTTCCTCAGGAACCTGCACCAAAAGTAAAATTTAGATACTGTTTAGGGCATGCAAGAATAAAGCATACAAATAAATGAAAGCATGACTTGGTACCTGTGCATGCTGTAGCCTAACACGGGAACCTGCTTCATCAATCAAGTCAATTGCCTTATCTGGGAGGAAACGATCACTGCAAACAGAAATATGCTGTCAGATGATCATTAGGATGCAATAAAGTTCAAAAATAAATTGTGGATGGAAGTAATCACGCAAACATAGTTGTTTTTTCAGAGATGCAAGCTAAAGTTCCAACAAAATTTTTCTTTGTGGTGTTTTTACATTTTCAGCTGATGCATGTGATATATTTTTATTTACAGTTCACAGACCTGATATATTGATATGACAGCTTTGCAGCTGCAATCAGAGCTTCATCAGTGTAACGAAGTTTATGGTGGATCTCATATCGTTCCCTTAGTCCTCTGAGAATTTCAATGGTTTCATCTACTGTTGGTTCTGGCACTTTCACAGGTTGAAACCGCCGTTCAAGTGCTGGGTCTTTCTCAATGTGCTTCCTATATTCATCAAGTGTAGTCGCTCCAATGCACTGCAATTAAACATAATAGGTTAGTCATAACAACCTCATTACAAGTAAGAGCGCTGGAAAGCTCATCTTGAAGGACAAGATACTGGACTTATTCCAAAAGAACAGATCAGAGAATGTTCACCACAGCATAGGAACATGTTATCTACACACCTGTAATTCACCTCTGGCCAATGCAGGCTTCAAGATATTAGCAGCATCTATAGCACCTTCTGCTGCTCCTGCTCCTATCAGAGTGTGAACTTCATCAATAAAGAGTATTATCTCATCACTTTGCTTTATTTCCTCCATCAGCTTCTTTAATCTTTCTTCAAATTCTCCACGGTATTTTGTGCCAGCAACAAGAAGTCCCATGTCAAGGGTAATGACCTGTGGTAAATTGGTTGAAGGAATATCCATCATTTCCTCACAATCTCATCAAAAGAATACAGAAATGTGGCAGAAAAGTACAACCACTTGAACAATTACTAGACCACAGAATCGACCAGTGAGCTGAGATTAATCACTTAGAAATTCTGATCTCATGTATCACAAAAGAGTACAAATAGTTACAACATACTTTCTTCTTCTATTTGCTCAATCAGTGTGCTAGCTAGTATAGATGATTATTTCTACGAGCAGGTTCTTCAATCACTAAACTGTGCTTACATACTTAAATGTCCACTGGATGGGATAACTCGAGTAAAATGAGAGATAAGAGCAACACATGCATGCACCCTCATGTAAAGCTGCATAAATATACCATACACAACTAAACAACAGTACACAAGAACAAAATATTATTCAAGCTCATATGTTCACAATAGATGTAGAATGAATTGACAGCAAAATACTATAAATAGATAGATACATATTGCATAATTGCTTTGAAATGATGCAAAAAGGGTACCTTTTTCCCTTCTATTGTTTCAGGTACATCGCCTGTAGAAATGCGTTGAGCAAGTCCTTCAGCAATTGCAGTCTTTCCAACACCAGGCTCTCCAATCAAGCAGGGATTGTTCTTGGTTCGTCTGCCTAAAATTTGTACCACACGCTCAATCTGTGGCTGCCTTCCAACAACAGGATCTAATTTTCCCTGCAGATATGAACAACATGAGTTCTATTACAGAACTTGTGCTGGTTATAATGCAGTAGCCAGTAGGTCAGAAATATTACCTCCTCTGCTAATTTTGTTAAATTAGTTCCATACTCCTCAAGAGTTGGCATCTTATTACCACTGCTGCCCCCTCCAACTCCAGCACCAACAGCTTCTGTGGTCTCACCAATCATTCGAATAACCTATAGAGGTCCATGACATTGAAGAAACAGCTAATAAACAGAATTTCTTTTTGTACAGAGAACTCCCTACTGTCAAAAATAGACATCAGATATAGGTTTACCTGTGTACGGATATTGCTGGGGTCAGCTCCGAGACTCTCAAGCACACGAGCTGCCACACCTTCACCCTCACGAAGCAGCCCAAGAAGCAGGTGCTCAGATCCAATATAATTATGTCCTGGGAAGCAAGTATTTAGTGCTGAGATAAATCTTATATGGAACTTATTCAAAAATCGAAATATAATGAGGAAATGGAGTGTGATGTGGTTTGATACATAGAAGGAAATGATATTCTTGTTAAGATAAATGTCTTGACAATTACCAACATAGGAAGTACATGTAATTTAGTTGAGGAACAAGATAAAGGCCAAGGGTGTTCGTCTGTTACCATATTAGATGAGAAAGCAGGGAGGGATTACTTTACATATACAGGTGCAACAACAACAACATAGCCTTTTGTCCCAAGCAAGTTGGGGTAGGCTAGAGTTGAAACCCAAAAGAGACGAGAAACAGGTGCACAGCAGAAAATTTCTTTATAGGTGCACAAAGCAGGACAATGAAGAAAGAAATGCATCTATTAGTTCAACTGCATCCTAAGACCTAAATTATCGAATGTGAAAATAGTTTAATGATGCAAATGTGTAGAAGTTCAGAAATATGCTCATAAATGGGGATGCAAGCCACCTGCCACTGGGGTCATTGTTATTTTTCAGCTTGTATTACTACAAAAGTTTCTTTGATGAAGATATAAAATATGTCCGAGATGAAGATATAAAATAGCACCACACTAAGTGGATTGCGATGAGATTATGATGATTGCGATGAGATTATGATGCTTCATTGTACTTCGCAACTTCCACTTGAATACTTAAAAAGGTGACATAAAACAGACAGATCTGGAAGATTAACTACATGTAAAATATTGCAATCAACTGTCCATTATCACGTCAGGGTCCCTCTGACATCAGTTAAGAACGATGACTTCAATACTTATGGGAATGTGCAATGGAAGCTCTGTCAAAATGCAATTGATATATTTGTATCCGACAATCAACAATTTGTACACTGTATTTTAGGCAAAAAGTTTCATCGAAAAATATGCTAACTGGAAGCTTTCTAGAACTCTCTAGAAAAAAGCACAAGCATGGAAGTAATCAAGTAATAGGAAAATGAAATTCCTTTTGGGGAAATAGAACATTGGTCAATAGGGACATTCTTCTAATCGATTTTTGTTCGAGTAGCGAATAAGTAAAATTAGAAGATAAGACCAAAAAGGTATCACAAGGACCTTGACCAGCAATTCCTTCTACTATGTTTTCGTGCATGAATTAGAGAGAATAGGAAATGAAATTTACGACAATGCAACAAGGACAACATTCAACAAGAAGCCTAGATAAACAACATACCTAATTGGCGAGCTTCCTCCAAGGAGAGCTCCAAAACACGTTTTGCGCGTGGTGTGAATGGTATTTCAACAGCAACAAAACCATTGCCGCGGCCAATAATCTTTTCCACCTCCACACGTGCATCCTTGAGATTTATTCCCATGGACTTGAGCACCTTTGCTGCAATACCAGTGCCCTCTCCAATCAGACCCAAGAGAATCTGCTCAGTTCCAACAAAGTTGTGCCCCAGGCGCCTTGCTTCCTCTTGCGCAAGCATGATGACCTTAATAGCTTTTTCCGTGAACCTCTCAAACATTGCCCGAGTAACAAAACGAGAATGTCTTGTCCGTCGAGACGACCTGTAAGATGCAACTGTCGGCCTAGAATTGGACACCGTGGGTGTGACCGAGAAGCTATGCACTGATCTTAGACCCACAAATGCTGACATCTTGACAGGGCGGCTAAGTGACATTGCCAACATAGAGGCAGGCCTCCTGGTGCCATGGGACCTCCAGCGCTGGGTGCTTATGCGCCCCCCAAATGTTGTTCCGAGGGCAACTGACTGGAGTAAGGTCCCTGCCATGGTCAGAAATACTGTCCCTTATCCTGCACCAAGACATTACAACGGTTAATCAAATATTACAAACCAATCTTCTAAAGTTCTCAGATAAACACAAAGGGTCAATTCTAATCATGCGCAGGAATAGCGCGTGCCAAACATCAGTATGCTGCTCTTGATCCATCTGACCCCAAACAAATTGCAACAACAAAATGTGCTAAGAAATGGAGAAAAACTGTGCCAAACAAAAATGGAAAAAATAAATGTGCTAGAAACAGGAAGACAGGCTTAAAAACAGCGGTAGATGTTCACCCGCTTCCTAGCAAATCAATCCGCGGAAATCTGGACGGATTGGGGCACCGATACAACGAGCAAAGATTTGGAATTGCGGGCTCACAAAAAGATGTTTCATTTCCGGCGACAGAGAATATCAATTACAGTATTTCAACCTCGCATTGGCATCGATAATATCTAAAGACGGAGAAAGATGAACCTTGCGGCTTATCCACACCCAAAACTGAACAAAAAAAAATCAAGAATTTCCCCCCCAAAATTATGAAGGGATTCCGCGGATAAGAATCAGAGCCCACCGACAACACACGATTACTAATCCATCCATCCATCCATCCATCCATGTATCCAGGAATGGAAATCTCGACATGAGAATCAGGAGCCCGTAGCAGGCAAGAATCCCACCCAAGAACGAAGAACTCACACACAGAAGACAACGAGAGGATCGCTGGGGGTGCTCACCTTCCGAGGAGAGAGGAAGAGGAGGAGGAGGAGGGAAGGGAAGGGCGGTGCGTTGGTGTGCGTCCTCCCCTGGTCCCTGGAGATAAGGGGGCCGCGCTGCCCGAGTGCCCAACAAGAAAGAGGACTAGTAATTGTTCTCTCTTCCTCCTTTCGTATAGCCTCCTGATTCTGCCTTTTGTCTGTTTCCTATTTTTCTTCTTTATTTATTTTCTGAGGATGGGAAATTATTGGCAGTCATGCAATTTTCTTCACTGTGGCAGATATTTTTTGAGGGGGTCACAGATTTTTTTTGCCCAATGTGAGAACAGAATCAGCAGTAGTTTTCGGTGTATGCAATGCAAGTGTTGAAAGGACAAAAAAGTAGCGTTGACAAAACTGACTTGAGGACGCCAAAGAAATGGAACACATTTATTTCAAATTTTCCTTGCCATATTCAAACTCAAAATACCAAAATTGTCGAGAACATGATACAAAGGCCCTGCTTGGTTCAATTCCAAAAGTTGTCATGCCAAAGATTTCACAAGCCATAATTTTAGAAAAGTATTTGATTTGCTACAAAAATTTGTCAAACTCTCACATTTGTCTTGTCAAATCTATGGTGCTCAATTTGGTTGCCAAATCTTTGGCATAACAAATTTTGGTCGCAAACCAAACAGACCCAGAATCGTAGTGGAGTCCACGTGGCACGGATCAACGTGGCCGTGGCTAAAATAGGCTAGAGTCATGTTGACACCCTCTGATTCATCAAATGAAACAAAGTTGGAGTACATGCCAATTCAACTAGTATGCACTGCGTCACCCAAAAGAGGAATGGAACAGGATACTTTCCCCATGCTAAACTCTAGTAAGCATCAATCAATCCGTAGAGTCACATAGGAAACTAAGACCAGTCTCAGTGGGATTTAATCAGAGTTTCATGAGCATTAATTATACTGATGTGGCACTATATTAATAAAGAGAGATGATAAGAGTTTTATGGAAGTAAAGAGAGTTTCATGGCTTCTGCACTGTTTTCAAAATCTGGATGTGTTGGGAACAGTGACATGAAATCTCCACTGAAACTGGCCTAAGAAACCATCAGGTTTTCTATATAATTTTCTTTATAATAATATGGATGTGGTCGGCAGCCAGCCAACATGAAAAAGATGATCTTAACATCGACACAGGCCAAGTGTTCAGATGGGGTTTTTCTTCATGCCTCCTAGGCCATCAGTCTCTGGAAATCAGCGCAGCCGCCAAAGGATTTTGTAGTGTGGTAGTACACTCCTACTACGGCAGCGCCAACTTTCCAGGATTGTTGCCATCTGAGTCGATTACACTGAACGTGAACAAAAAGAAAACCTCTGAATAGTTCTCTCCGGATGGCCAAGCAACGCGGTAGGCGACAAATGCTAAGAATATACAAGTGGCACTTGTACTGCTGCACTTGCTATGCAGATGTATGCATATGACATCTTTTTGCAGATACTTGAACGGGAAGCTTCAACTTTACATACGTCTTTGCAGTTGCAGATGCCATTTATCATTACGCCATACATCATGCTCCAAAGGGTACCAGAATTTGATGTCAGATCTAGATTACCACTGCCAAAAAAATTGACCTGAAACTGACATCAGACAACAGGTCCTATATTGACGATTACAAAACACACCATCTGGTTTACAAAATTCCTGCCTTTGACCTCAAAGCAATGCCAATACACAGATACTTAAATCCGCACTGTATTGGCTGCTGATTGCTACAGACCTATGGAAGAACCTATGCGGATCGCTTATGGTAGGTTGCTTACAGCAGGATGATTACACAGACCAACTATCTTGGAGATATCCACAGGCTAAATTGGTGGTCTGACGAATCCGAGCCCATGCCTTCATGGCCATCAAACTCATCCAAACCAATCAACTCTTCGATCCGACTCTTCTTATCCGCTAGTTTCTGGACGTCTGATGCTTCATTCGTTTTAGTAGAATGATCTGCCTGCAGTTGTGGAGAGCTAACCTTTCTTAGACCACCAAGTTTCAGGTGAGGTGGCCTTCGTTTCTGGTGATGACCGGAGGGTGCAGGTGCTTTTGTTGTCCTGCTTAACCTGGAGGGAACTGCAGGCGTCTTCTGAATCTTCTCTTGGGAGGAGGCCATGCTTCCTTTTGCGCCTGAATTCCTAGTCCCTTGACACGGTTCAATACACTTCTTCACTGAAGATAGTGTGCTCTTGCGGAGCCTCTGCAAGACTGGGTTCAAGTGACGAACTTCAGCATACCCGAGATCCATTGTGTTCCTACGAGGCGACACACTCAGAAATTTGTCAAATTCAGGACTGTTGTAGCAAGTGCGCTCAAATGGCCAGAATATTGGCTCATCAGAGTCTTTGGTTTCTTTGCTCTGCAATATTCCTGTACTATAACTGGAAGGACCATTGGTTTCTTTGCTCTGCAATATTCCTGTACTATAACTGGAAGGACCAAACTGGAGGCTTCTGATTGCATTGAAAGAAGGGCTGGGGAAATCAAAACCGAGTGCATCTTGAAACTGTTCCTTGTCTGGCAGCAAGGCAGAATCCTCAGCTTCAAGATCTAAAGAAGAAACCCAGATATCTGTTCTGTCAAGATCCTCAGACTGACTATCTGACTGTACAGTGAATGATTGTTCGCTGAGAGAGCTAGCATATGAAGAGTCACCCCATTTCGAGTTTGAAAGAATAAAGGGGAAACTGTTCTCTTCAAGACTCCATTTAACTGCATCCTCCTCGGCAGCATCCTGCTTAAAACTTTTTAGGGACAAACTAAGGATGACCAAAGGACACTCCTTGTCAGGACATGAAGAAGTTGCAATCTCCTCGCCATCATTGGAACTAGATAATGATAACTGTGTCGAGAACTGATCATAAAGTGAAGTTGTCTTGTTGTCAAGTGTAGAACCATCAAAATCGTGGGTCCCCATGCTGTCCTTTGTATTTTACATCACCCTAAAAGATCCATTCGACCTAATATTATACAAACAAGAACTGTTAGTGGAAAAACGGCACACTAACAGATTGTTGAGTTTTACAAGGAAAATAATAAGGAGACAATAGCAGCTGTAGTTAAAACAAGTATTGCAGACAAACCAGAAACAAAATAAGCCAGACAAACCAGAAACAAATTAAGCCAGGATAACACCTTACATATATTTGACTGAAGCATGCATCGCCACTGTGATGTTGATGTTACACAAGCAATTAATATCAGCTAATGTAGTTGACAGGATCAAACTAATACACTCTGTGAGAATTAAGTGGTTCAATAGAACAATCTAGACTTTGCATCACGCATGATATGTTCATTTCTTCTTACTTGAATATATTCTAAAAAGTATCCCATAGAAAGCCTAAAAACATTAGTATTTGTTATTCAAAAAGGCACTTTTCTTCATTGACCAGGGTTTTATATCTGCTCCATTTCATATATAGTCACAATGCTTTTGCTAACCACTTCAGCTACATATGGGCTTTTAAAAACAAAAGCGACCTACTCCCGTTATGAAAAGTCCGTAATGTGTGAATGTTGTTTTCATGTATCACTAGCAGGTTCAGGTGTCCCAACAAGGCCAAAAAGAAAATATATTACACTGTAGTCAGATAAGTATATTGGATAAAGAATTCCAGCACTGGACCACTAAAATCAACCTGACGTTCTAGCCTTCCTCCAGTCAAGGGAACTGTCACACGCCTTCTCTCATAACTTTGTGCGGTACTTTTAAGCGAACAAGTCCATTCACATTATGATAGTCTTGCGTAGGTTCAGAAATGGTCAGAGTGGAGAAGGTGGGATAGACCGAGGTCTTATTTAGTTCCCAAAATTTTTTTTGGGTTCTACAATAACATCGAGCGTTTGGACACATGTATGGAGTCATAAATGTAGACGAAAAAAACTAATTACACAGTTCGGTGGGAAATCATGAGACGAATCTTTTAAGCCTAATTAGTCCATAATTAGCCTTAAGTGCTATAGTAACCCACATGTGCTAATGACGGATTAATTAGGCTTAATAAATTAATCTCGCAGTTTCCAGGTGAGCTATGTAATTAGTTTTTTTATTAGTATCAGAAAACCCCTTCCGATATTCCATGAAACATCCGATGTGACACCCCAAAATTTTCTTTTCGCGAACTAAACACAGTCTGATATGCAAAGAATTATTTTTTTCATTTAAAATATAAACATTGGTATTATTACCGCTGTTCAGATTTCTTCGTCCACATACACAATGATGCATACAACTAATGACTAGACACAATAAAATCACATCCATCTGGAATTTCTATGCATTGTTCAGTGTTCTCCTAGATAAACAAGAATCCCAAATTACTCTGTTGCTGATGCAGAGTTATAACACCTAGAGTTTCATAGTGGCACAAACAAGTAAAAAGTTCTCGGCATCGTAGACAACCTCCTGACGATGAATTACTTCTAGTTAAAATAATAGAACTGTAGTTCTGATTAACCAAAGAAAAAACACGGGGGATACGAAGTATGTCGCATCTGGAAATCGAGAAACAGAAAAATCTTGTGCAAGAACGCAACCTCTCGTGGAAACAGGTAAAAATCACAAAAAGAAATGGAAAACTGGATCAATAAACCAAAGGAGAGCATGATTAGTAACCAGAGAGAGAGGGGAGGGACAGTCCGTTACCTGAATCCGTGGTTCTTGGCGAAGCTGCCAAACCTTCTGCTCCTCTGCTCACCCTGTCCGTCCTTCCTCTGATGGAGCGGTTTTAAGACTTGGGGTTGTGGTAGTGGTCTCTGTTTTTTTTTTTTTTGCTGTTGGGACCTCCAATTCCTCAGGGTTCACATCTCGATCCCAAAAATTTAGGAAATGTATTGGCAAGTTTTCTTACCTGAAATGGCAAGGCAAGATATTCAGGTGATTGTGTGCAATAAGGGGGTGTTTAGTTCCTGGGGTGAAAAATTTTGAGGTGTTACATCGAATGTTTCATGGGACGTGAAAAGGGGTGTTCGGATACTAATAAAAAACTAATCACATAACTCGCCTAGAAACCACAAGATAAATTTATTAAGCCTAATTAATTCATCATTAGCGCATGTTTATTATAGCACGACATTGTCAAATCATGGATTAATTAGGCTTAAAAAAATTCGCCTCACAAATTTATCGTAATCTGTGTAATTAGTTATTTTTTTTCGTCTACATTTAATACTCCATGCATGTGTCAAAACATCCGATGTGACGGGGTGAAAGATTTTTAGGAGGAACTAAACACCCCCTAAGTATAAACAATATCATGTTTCCTTAATGGATCCCGTGCAGGTGTCAATTTTACACCTATATAATTGATACTTAAATTTTTTAAACACAGTATGATGTTGTGCTCAAATACACCCTGAACCCTAAACCCTACACTCATACCTATTGATGAACACGTTGTCTACCACTAAAAATAGCACAACTTAATCCATCGTTTACCAATGGAAAAAATATTGTCATTAAATCTTAGAATATCGTCTATGAGAATGTGGTCACATATGCAAAGTGGTGGGCTTAGACTAAGTGGACAGGTTCCATAGTAAGGAACCTAACCTTGTGTATAAATGATACTTAAGCCTACTTAGTGGCAGGGCTTATCGAGAGGCTTTAGTTCTAGCTTCTTGGGTGAAGTCCTGCCAAACACTAGCTCATAAAAACGGCTCTACGACAGTAGTTGCAAAGAAAAAAAATGAAGTCGATTTTCTTACTAGAAGGATGAAGCCACCTAAACTTGGCTTTATCGACTTCTTAGGTGAAGCCATCTATATATACTATAAAGATAAACCCTACTAAGCTAATTTTCTTGAACCTCCTTACACCACATCATCCACTTATCCTTTGCAATTAACACAAACCCCACTAAGCTATTATCTTGAACCTCCTTACGCCACGTCATCCACTTATCCCTTTCAATTAACACCGTCTAATCATGTGCATGCATGCATAGTAGTAGTTCGTCTTCCAAGTTTATACATGCAATATAGTAGTAGATATATTTAGTTATCCACATCAGAATGCTAAAATATAGATTCCTCCTTCATACCCGCGGCAACGCGCGGGGAATCCTTCTAGTTTGTAGAGAAAAAAACTGTCAAACAAGATCTCATGACCTCTTTGGACTCCAAAGAGCTCCGGTCACTCCACTATGGTGCTGATATAGCAACAACTCATGAGTCAATGAAAAAAAACTAGTTTCACGGATTGAAAGCTCTAGTTTAGTTTTGGCAAATTGATGAAACCTAAATTCTAACCTACGTCATTAAGTGTGAATGTGAGCTAGGTAAGTCGTGGAGCTAGAAGATGGTGGTCATGATGATGGTGATGACCTAAAGATGGATCAAGTGCTCCAAATTGAAAAAGAAGAAAGAGAAAAACAAAAATTAAGGAGGGCAAGGCAAAGGTATCAAATATGTTTTTGTTTTAGCACTCAAGACACCATAGAGGGTGTTAGTTTACTTAGGATAGATAGCCGTACTATGAAGAGGGGGAAATCATGGTTAAAACAGCTATCAAGTGCCACTAGGTGAAGTCATACTTGCATATGCATTAGGACCTAGTGTGTAAACTTTTAACCCTTGAAAATGCTTTGAAAATATGGTAACACACATGCACAATGGTGATACACAATGTGTTTAGCACTTGGGAGCAATGGTGAAGATATAGAAGTTGATTTGGAGATGAAAAGGTCAACAGGACCCTAATGGCAAGGGCAACAGGACCATTATGAGATGATCCTATTGGTCTGTGTTGAATAGGACCCTAGCGGAGATGGTCCTGTTGGTAGAACCGGACTCAATCTAGTTGCTTTTTAAGGTGTTTTGAACCTCTCTGTGTTGAACAGGACCCTAGTGGCGCATGGTCCTGTTGGTGCTTCTCTGCGTCCGGTTGCCTCAGTCCGGTTGGTTCTAAAAGCTCTATGTGTTGAACAGGACCGAGGTGACTTGGTTCGGTTGTAGGAACAAGACTTGGTCCGGTTGCTTTGGGAGCTGTCGGGAGCTCTTTGGATTGAACATGATCGAGGGGTTTGATAGTCCTGTTGCTTGGTCTGGTTGTTGTCTGAGCACATTTTTAGTGACCGTTGAGATCTGACGGCCGCGATTGAATGGTGGGACGCATGGCGGCTGCCTATGAGCCGGACCCTAATGGAGATGGTCTAGACCCTAGGTCCAGTTTGAGGGTCCGGTCACCCCTGCGATTGCATAACGGCTAGTAGAGGCTTGGGACCTCTATAAATAGCTTGGGGCCGGTTCTAGCTCACTCGCTTGCACATTTTCATCAGTGATACATCCTTGTGAGCTAAAGAAAATACCTCCCACTCATCTCCATCATTGATTCATCATCATAGTGAGATTGGGAGTGATACTTAGTGCATTTGCTTAAGTAATTGCATCTAGTGGCACTCGGGGTCGTTGTGGCTGCAGTTTTCTTATTACTCTTGGTAGTTGCTGCCACCTAGACGGCTTGGAGCAGAGCGGAGGAGCTTTTGGCATGAGTTGGTGATTATTTGTGGTCATCTCCCGGTGATTTATGCCGGTTCTTGACCTTCTTCCAGCAAAGAGCCAAAAGGTACTCTAGTAAATTGCTCGTGTCATTGAGTTACCCTCATTTGTGGGTAGGTTCTTGCGGCGTCCATGTGTTGGGCTAGGTTTGTGCAACACCTATTAGCCACCGAACCACCAAGTGTGTGGTCGACACAATGGAGACTAGCGTGCCGGCAAGCACATGAACCTCGAGAGAAATATTGTGATTGATCATCTCTTGCCACGTGTGGTATCTCCTTGCATTATTTGTTTACTTACTTGTAGTAGAGGTAGTTTGAGTAGTGTAGCTCTCTTGCTAGTTAGTTAAGTAGTTGTTTAGTTTTTTGTTAGTTGTTAACTAGCTCAACTAGAGTAAGAGTAGTGGCATAGCCTTTGTGTGTGCTTAGAGATTATAAAGAACTAGAATTATTGGTGTAGGTGACTTGCAACCCTTGTAGAGCTAGAGCAAAAATGTATTTCATCATTTAGGTTACTAACCCTTTGCTCTAGTGATCTTGTAGATATTTTTTATAGGCTATTCACCCCCTCTAGCCATTTAGGACCTTTCACCGGTTCCCACTTGAGGAGGTGACTGCCTTCTTGTTATAGTGATGACAACTCAATCACTAGACTATAAAATGTGTGCTAAGATGTCATAGATAGGGTCTACTAGGTCCTATGCAAAGAGATAAAGGGCAGACTGGAGAAGAAATCACAAAGATTTCAAGAAAACAACAAAGTTGTCTTGCCCAGAGGATCCGATAACATGGAAATTCCACACGTGAGACAAACACTCAAGCTGTCTAGTAAGCACTAGAATGGTGCACAATGCACACTATTTTGTTGAATAGGCAGAACGGTTTGACATTCAGGGCCTGTTTGGTAGGGCTCCTTCCTGGCTCTAGCTCCAGTTCCTCAGAAGGAGCCCTACCAAATATTTTATAGGAGCCATTTTTAGTGAAAATTAGAGGAGCTAAAGCCGTTTTGGAGGAGCTACAAATTATGGCTCCTTCAAAGCGGCTCTGGCTTCTCTAGAGGAGTCTCTCAGGAGGATCCCTGCCAAATACCCCTTAAGGCTTCCTTTGAAATGTAGGAAAAATATAGGAATTTTGAAGGATTTAAATCCTATAGGAAAAATTCCTATGAGGCCCTTTGGAACAAAGGAATGTTTCCCAACAATTATTTTGAAAATCCTATGGATTGGACCATTGTGAAGGAATTGTGGAGGAAACTAAGGCCCCTTTGGAACATAGGATAAGAATATTATAGGAATAGGAAAAATGTAGGAATTGAGGTGCTTTGTTTCTCTAATCTCATAGGAATTGAGGAGGCCTTTGGTAGCCCCTCACCAACTGCTACCACTTTTGGTTGCGACTGGGACCCAAGTCCTCCTTGGAAGAAGCGTGAAGGCACTTGGTTTCCCACCAAATACATGAAAAAGCACCTAGAACAGACACGGATGAGATATTGTTTTCCGTTAGAAAACTTTCCAAGAGCTCTAAGCTCTTGTTTATTTTCTTGTGAAATTGAAACATATAGGAATACAATCCTATGGAATTATTCTTGGCCTTTTCCTATGAACCAAAGAGATGTATAGGAAAAAATACTTAGGAACTTGAATCCTACAAAAACCTATGTCAATCCTCCAATCCAAAGGAGGCCTAAACATGAGCTCCAACCTCATTGTTCTGTTTTCCTGTGCTTTTCTAACATTGCTTCCAAAGGTCTCTAAATTCTATAGGATTTGAAGTGTTAGGACATTTCATTCCTACATTTTTCCTATTTTATTGTTTTTGTAAACCTTTATTGCAAAGGGGTCCTAGAAGTTGAGCATTAGACAAATGGAGAATGGCCAAACCATTAGCATAGACCACCTCCTATGTAGCATCTAGATCTCTCTCTAGCATTGTCCTTTCCTCCAACGACACTGACCTCTCCCCTTTGACTATCATGCTCTCCTATTGTTTTGACCGGTATTGGATACCAGAGAAGGAAGAGGAGATAAGGAGAGCATCAGGCATGCGACACCATAGACCATGCACATGCCCATGACTCGACAACCACCGAAGGAGGGGGTTGCGACTAGGGAAACTATTTAGAGTAGATTAAAAGGAAACACTTGTATCAGGAGTAGTTAGGTAGGATGACAGATATTGTCACCCCTGAAAGGCCTTGATGGCTAGAGGGGGGTGAATAGCCTAATAAAACTTTCTACAAAGATCACTCAAACAATTTAATTAGTAACACAAATGGCGAGATGCGAGTTTTGCCTAGCCTAGTGGGGTGATGCAAGTCACCTATCCAATTGACAATTCTAGTTTGGTTCACACAACGGCCACAAGACAAACCACAAGCTAGCAAAGCTACAAAGCTACTACAACTAGAACTACACAAGCTAGCAACTAAACAAGAGCAACAACACACTAAACAAGAAGATAACAAAGTAAGTGCAAGAGGGGATTTGGAATGTTATACTGAGGGGCGATGATTGAGCCAACCAAAGTGAATACCAAGATAGCCAAAGAAATAATAAATCATCGGGATGAAATCCAATTGATCAAACATAATTGAGACATAAGATTTATCTCGAGGTTCACGTGCTTGTCGACACGCTAGTCCCCGTTGTGCCCCCCTACACCACGTGGTTCGGTGGCTAATCGGTATCACACACCGAGCCTCTCAAAAAGGCGCCACAAGAACCTACCAAATGGTGAGAAGTTTCAACACGAGCAATCCACTAGAGTTGGAATTCGGCGCTCCACCGGGGAACCACAACAACCCCTCACAACAAGCTCACCGGAGCCGGCCACGAACAATTACCAACACGTACCAGACCTCCACCGCTGCTCCAAGCCGTCTAGGTGGCGGCAACCACCAAGAGAAACAAGAATCCCGCAGCAAATGAACACCCAAGTGCCAACTAGATGCAAACTCACAAGCAAATGCACTTGAGATCACTCAATCTCGCTTTGATTAGGCAAACAAGCAAGGGAGAAAGAGTGGAGGGTGTGTGCTCAGCTCAAAGGAGTGCTAGAATGAACAACAAGCCAAGAGGAACTCTAAAGAGCCGGCCAACAAGTATTTATAGACGTCCCCAACAAAAACTAGCCGTTAGACACTTGATTCTGCTGCAGTCGCGCTGACCGGACGCGCAGGTGCGCACACCACCCACGCCGAAGCACGACCGGACGCGCTGGTCCCGTGACCGACCGAACGCGCCGGTCAAGCGGAGCAGCGCTCCAGCGAGTCAGCGACCGGACGCGCACGCTTGACGAACCGGACGCCATAATGCCAGTGTCTGATCGTTTCCAGTAAGCTTCCACACGTAACCGGACGTGTCCGGTTGATCGTAACCGGACGCACCACTGCGTCCGATCAGAAGACCGAGACGCGCGCAAACACTGAGCACTGACCGAACGCGTCCGGTCAAACAGAAACCGCGTCCGGTTCAGTGTCCGGTCGCCTCTGTGACCTCCGTTCGCCTCCGTTTCTTCGCGTTCGGCGCAGTGGAAAATAGGCGTTTCATTTCCCGAAAAGAGAGAGAAACCCAAACCCCTCTCTACCGCTCAAACTCCACCGCCTTCGCAAATGTGCTAACATCACCAAGTGTACATCACCATGTGCATGTGTGTTAGCATTTTTACAATCATTTTTGAGGCGTTAAGTTAGCTCTCCACTAGATCTAAATGCATATGCAAATGAATCTTCATCTAGTGGCACTTAAGTGACCAATAGCTCCAGAAATTCCCCTCTTTATAGTACGACTATCGATCCTAAGCCATCCACACCCTCTATAGTGTCTTGGATGTAAAATAAAAATCCCTACATGATACCTTTGCCTTGAGCATCACTTGTTGCACCTTGTTCCAACTCCACATCATGGTAAGCACTTCATCATCCACACTTGATCATCATGCTTCACCATGCTTTGTGCTAATCATCCTTTGCTACATACAATCTTAAGCACATGATTAGCACTTGGGTATTGTCACTAATTACCGACACCAAACATAGGACTTTCAACCCCTGCTCCTCTGTTTTGCACAAGAAGCCTCTGAGATCACCATGATTCCTTTAGGCCGGCAATCTTGGAAGTGCTGGCCTTCTCCCTCCCACTCATATGCTCTAATGTCGCTAGGCTCTACCATCTATGTCGTTATGCTCCCCTCTAGCGACACCAAGCTCCCCTAGCCGTACTCACCTTCAGTGTACGAGCTCCTGAGGGTGTCACCCAACATGAGCCTCCCTCCATTTGGTTAAGAACCTATCTACCCACCTCCATGCAGGATCTAGACACCTTCCTCTCCATCACCGAGGTCCGTTCATGGGAGCTAGAGGTAAAGCCAATCTATTAGTTTTTTCTAGCACTGTTAGTTTTTTCTAGCTTGAGCTTCTCCACCGAGTGGCTGCTGCAAACAACTAGAGAAAAGCCAGCTTCTCCTAAAATTTAAACCCTTCCAAATAGGTCCTACATTGTTTCTAAATTTTGGACGCCGAGGATTCACATTATTACAAGATGTAACCGTAATAAGGTTCCATGAGCAGAACAATATGTGGTGGCCCATGTGATACTAGAGTAATTTGTTTCAGTTAAAAAAACCTAGCTTTTGCACAAAGCATTATGGTAGAAAAATTGTGTGATTGAAAAACAAGAAGTGTTTAACTATTTTGTATCTTTAGAAACAACATAAATGATTTTCTTCCTACATTCATTTAATTAACCATCTACAAAATGCATAGGCTATCATTTATAGAAATAATGGATCAAACCATAACAAATACCATTTTACAAAATCCCATGCAGGCACAACACACAGTGACTCCATGACTCCATGAACAAAGCATAGTCAGAAGAAAAAAGTCCACATTACCACCCTCAACTTTTACGAAAGTCTGTTTTTCCTCCCTGTAACACCTTTGGTGTTATGGTAAATAAAACTGGCCATGTCATCATATGCATTGCAAAGCATTCATGCTTTAGTCAACCTTGATGAGCATTCACTAAAACAAATTTACATTCGTATATCGATTGAGTGCTGGTAATGTTGACTTGAATCCCAAAACCCTAGTTTGGAATGTCATCTCAAATACTTGGTTTATGCCCTATATACTTTGAGGTGTGAGCTGTGTTTACACTAGTGTCAAGTATAGTGTATAAATCAAAGTACCACATGTAAAAATGAGCTCCAAGTTTGGATTGAAATTTGGGTTCCAAAACTTGCTCTCAGTTTTCAATTCAAATTCGAATTCAACTTGGGAGGTTTATTAAAATGAATTTATAATTCAAATTTGGTTCAAACAAATGGAGCATTGGGAAGGTCATGTGTGATTTGACCCAATGGTACATTTGGATGATGGTTGTGATCACTAATTAATCACCAATTAATGTAGAAACCAAATCAAGTTTGAATTGGATTCAAAACCCTGATTTTCGGAAAACCCTGTTTTACCCCTTTTTTGTAATTCAAAATCTAAGCAAATTTTAGGGGTGAGCCAAAAATCAAAGTTGTAGATCTATTCTTGTTGTACAACTTTGGTCTTTGGATTTTTCAAAGTTTTAGTGTAAAAGTTGGAGTAATTGTGAAAAGATTCAAATCTCAAATTTGACCCCTTTTCATTTCCCTATTCCAATTTTAAAATGGAGGCATAATTTGAAAATGGTTTAAATAACAAAGTTGTAGGTCTTACCTAGATGTACAACTTTGGTATTTTGAGTTTTTAAAGTTTCAATATAAAATTTAAAGTAATTTTGAATTTACCAATTTCTAGAAAATGTCCCCTTTTAATTTCAAATTCAAATTTCAAAATTTAAGCTGAATCTGTAAAAGTTTATATTGAGAAAGTTATAGAACTTTAAAAGTTGAGAAACTTTTGTTTTTACATATTTTCAACTTTTATAGAAATTTTGAAAGTAATTTGCAAATTTGAGTCAGTGGAATTTTCGTAAATAATTCAAGTCGGCCTCCAACAGCAGGGCGCCACCTCCTGCTTGCCGCCGGTGGCCTTTGGCCGGCTTCCAGGCGCGCCCGAGGTCGCCTCCTGCTCGACGTGGCTTCGCCAGGCTGCTGTGTGTCGCCTAGAGGTCATCCTTGACGCACTATAAAGCCTTACGTCGTCGTCATCGTCTTTTCTTCTTCCTCTGTCTTCGCCACCGTCGCCGATATCCTCTCACCGCCGGCACAATTTGCTACAACCGTTAGAGCTCGTTCCAATTCCTCTTAGCACCAGCACCATCCCATCCTGTCGCACCGCCCTAGCTCGCTCATAGCACCATAACTCACCGGAACAGCACGTGCAGCGTCACCTTCCCCACCGCCGAGCAAAGCTCCGCCGTGACCACCGCTTCGTGGTCAGGGCGCTCTGGTGAGCCAATCGCTGATTTGTTGCGCGCATTAGCTTCTCCTCATCACCCTGCAGCTATCCACGGTAGCAATTCTGCCCTTGTTGCCTCACAGCTCCAGAGCGTCGCCTCTGCTCCGCCATGGCCGCCATGGTCGCGGTTGTGCTCCGCTTGCCACTGTTTCCATGAGTTCAACGTCGTTGGCCGTTGCGGGAGAGGGTAGGGAGTGTGTGGGTGGTGGTTGGGTCGGTGACGACGTCACCAGCAAGGTGCAGCGCCGCCATCGGCTGGCCAAGCCCCGGTGAGCTCGGGCCTTGGTCGGTTGCGGTCTGGTCGGGAGCTGGGCCTAGCGAGAGGAAAGGGAGAGAGAGAAGGCACGGGAGGGTGCTAGGCCAGTCCGGTCAGCTGGGTCGGGCAAAGGAGAAGGGGAAGCGGGCCGGGAGAAAGAAGGAAAGGAGACAGCGGGGCACGAGTGGGCCGGTTGGGCCGAGCGAGGAGAGAAGTGTTGCAGCCTAAAATGAAGTTTGTTTTGTTTTTCTTTTTCTAAAAATATTAAATAGTAACAATTTTTGTTTATTTCATTGTGAATTATTTAGAGCTCCAAAAATATTAAAAAGTTTTGGGTAATCTCTCTGTGATGTGTACTATTTAGGAAAAATATGAAATGTCTAATTTGATTACTTTTTGAAGGTCAATTAATTAGCTCTTTTAATTGATAAATGACTTTTCCATAATTTTTCTAGACTTAAATAATTATCCAAAAATTGTAAAAATTATTTTGCCTCTTAGTTTTGATGTAAGCTTCTTAAAATAAAAATTTGAGCTTAATTGGGTAAAGTTGACTTTATTCTTAATTTATGCTTTATTAATTAATTAGTTAATCAAGTAATTAGTACTTAATGATTTAGGGTTGTTTGACTTTGTGATTGAGTGTTGACTTTGGGTCATTAACACTTAATGGCCTTTAGCACCTTTAATTAATTGTTTAAGCTCTCTTAATCATGTTGTTTAGGCTTAATTAATCTTATTTCATGTGATTAACGAGAATCATTAACAAAATAGTTAACCTAACAAAACCCAAATTAGGGTTAGGTTAGTGTTGTTTTGCAACTGTACCGTGAAGGAAAGTTGTACTCAAGTTTTTAATCTTGTACGCATCCACCAAGCATCATATTTCATACTTCATCATATTGAGCATACATTGTCATCTCGTGTAGTCCCCATGAACGAGGAGATTAACGTGGTTGAAACCGTCCCCGAAGAAGATCAGTCGTCAGTGGAGGTGGGATTTGACATTTGTGGTACTAACCTGGAACCTGAACTTCCCATCGACCAAGGCAAGCCCCAAATGCATTTAAACCTTCCTTGCGTTTTGAAAAGCTTTACTTCACTTATGTTAATGCTTTGTTGCATTAACTGATAGGAGTTAAGTGATAACCTAATTACTGCATTATCATCCTTGATGCTTCAATATTATCCTTATTACTATTTTATTTGGAAATACTTAGTATGCTTAGCCTTGCTTAATGAGAAAATTTTAAAATGTTTAACAAAGTTTGAAGGGTTGTTGTGAAACAACTGAATGAATGACGATGATGTTAATTTGAGACCGATTGGTGGACTTGCATCGGGAAAGAAGTCCTCATGTAGTGTCTTCGACTGTGTCAGTTAAGGACCGTCCGTTGTAGTCCCATTTGGTCGAGACTTTACAACTGACCGATGCTCCAATAAGCCTAAGACCTCGGTTAGTCCATCTTGTGAACGGTCAACCGCGCACTAGGAGTGGAGAGATAGTGAGAGTAGTGTGTACCCTCGTAGCCAAGGGCTGAATTGGAGGTGTACTATACTCTCGGGTGGCGCTAGACCCAATCACATTTTGGGGAACCCGAGTAAAGGTTGATATATGTAGGTTAGAGTCCTACATGTGTCGTGGGGTTATGGATCCCTAGCTGGGTATAATCGATTCGAATCGCCGCTGCTTCTCGGATAAGGAGACTTGACCTTCGCAACTACATCGTAGTTAACAAGTGGAACTTTATTCAGAAGATTAAGAAAGAAGTTAAATGAGTTATCTGATATAGACTAGGATAACTTACATTCTGTTAATGATTAACGATGAATTAAAATGTTGATCTTGAGGACTCACTATCAGTAGCTTTTATGCAAAAGAACTTTGATTCTTACTGGAACCTCACCTTGATTTTCCTGAGCCTGTATTCCTGAGTCTTCTCCATCCTTTTCGTCGGTTAAGTCTTGTGAAGTGCTTTTGTACTCAGGATTTGTTAAACCCTTGTTGCAGGTACGACTTATGAGCAGGTTTATTTCGGACCCTGCTATATGACCGTCTTTGCGGTAAGCGACGACGAGTAGTATGTTTGGCTCTTGGACAGAGCGCCATGTTTTGGTGATTTATAATAAAGTTACTAATGCTACTCCACTGTTATGGTTGTAATAACTAAACTTAAGGTTTATAAGGTTTGGAACAAATTGTTTGTAAACTTATGTTATGTAAGACTTTCACATTTCTATTCTGATGTAATTTATTATATAAACTGTTCTAATACTGTAATGCCTCTGAAATGTTATCCTGCTCGGAAGATCGTGGATGATTCAGGTTTTTCAAGGACACCCGACATACATCTTAAGTTCTGTGGTATATATGCATAGGTGTCAGAGGTCTTTAAGGCAATGACAGGTGCATGTGGGCCATATAATTTAGGAGGTTCTGCCACACTCCCTGAACTCTAAACCGTGTTAACCACCTCCCTAAACTTTTAAAACCGTTCATTTTATCTCCCTGACCGGTTATAAGCGGTTTTCAAAGGCGATTTTGTCTTTTTCTTTTTTATTTATTTCGGCTGAATCTATAGCTAAGTTATACATGATCTAATGAGTATAAAATTTTAACTATAGTTCAAGGATGCAATAATTAGCCCACCATAAAAACTTTACTACAATTGGTCCATATAAACTACAGTTATGAATTAATTACAAAAAAACATAGATCTAAAGCTACAACAAAAAATTTATACTAAAGCATACCATGGTATATGTTTACTATGTAGATCTATTCACGTAGAGTCCAACAAAATTGAATTTTCTATTTTATAATTTTTATATGATTTACTACGAATTTTCAAAGATTTAGTCGAAATAAATAAAAAAAGACAACACCACCTTTAGAAACCGCTTATAACCGGTCAGGGAGGTAAAACGAACAGTTTTAAAAGTTTAGGGAGGTGATTTACCTGATTTTAGAGTTCAGAGAGAAAAGTCAGACTTTCACAGAAGTTAAGAGAGATAATGTGGACTTTTTCATAGAATAGAACTGTAGATAACCAAAACTGGCCGAGGGCTTAAACAAGCAGGGCCTGAGCAAATGTTCATCATAGGCGATAGGTTCATCATAGCCATTAGCGATAAAAACGGACGAAAAATCTCTATTTCTACTTCCGTTTCTATATTTGTTTGGCGGAAACGAGATCGGGTTCGGAAAATATGGGTTTGGAAACGAAATCGGGATATGCGGATGCACGAAAACAAACAAATACGGATGGAGAGCTGAAAAATTAAGTTAGAATAATATGATTAAATATTCATGAATATACATGAGCAAAGTCATAAATTATTATACACATACGAAGTTATTGGTCTAGTATTCACTAGCATGCCATGTGTTAACATGCATAATTGGTGATTAATAGGTTTATGAACATATTAATTTCTACACATCTCATATAGATTTAAAACGGGACGAAAAACGGAATAAATACGGGTCAATTTCAGCTGAAAATAGAATTTCGTGGAAACAGACGGAAAAACTCCTCACTCATTTCCGTAAATACGGAAACAGGACCCCGCAAATACGAAACGAACGAACAAAAGTGGAAAACGGAATGAGAATTTTTTTTTTGTCCATTTTCGACGCTAGCCATTGGGCTGCCCAGCAAATGGGCCGAACAAGAGAGAAAAAAAAAAGACAATCTGCTTTTAGTCAGGGATTGACGGGCCCGTTCTGATGTGATTCCACCGTTCGGGTCCGCGCCTCGCCTCCCGGCGCGGCGGCAAACCTTCCGCTTCTGGTTCCCCGCCCCCGCCCCCGCCGCCTCCTTAAACCCCGAAACCCTAGCCGTGGAATACCCCTGGTGACCTGGTCCATTCCATGGACGACCCCCACCCACCGCTGCCGCCGCCGCGCCCGCCGGTGGAGGTCGTTGGCACGGCGCGCGATGCAGAGCTCAGCCTGTCGGCGGCGCTGTCCCGCGAGGAGGTCCTGTGCCGGCGCCGGCGCCGCCTGGTGCAGCTCTGCTCCCTCTACCGCGCCCAGTACTGGGTGCTCGCCGATGAGCTCCCCGCAAGGCACGGCGAGTACTGGTGGGAGCACGGCGCCAGCCCCGCGCTCGACGACGAGCCCCCGCACGCTCTGCCTCCACCGCTGCTGCCGCCGAAAGAGAATGGGGTCAGTGCTGGAGCGCCAGAGAATGGAGTCGTCGTTGGCCCGCTGGAGAATTGTGCCGTTTCCCCTCCTGTGTCGGCTGCGGGCGGGAGGGCTGGCTGTGCGGCCTCGAATTGCGAGGCCAAGGCGATGCCCCTGTCCCCGTACTGCTTCAATCACATCCTCTTGGACCCCAAGCAGCAGCTCTATCAGCCCTGCGCCTTTCCCACTAAGAAAAGGTATGCTTCGTGGGTGCACTAGTCCAGGATCTGCTTGGGTGGTATGATTTCGCAATATTTGTATATAATTCTGGTTGACGGACTTTTTGCACTAGTCCAGGATTGCTATTGACTTCATTTCATCCTAGGTGGAATTTGTAGAATTTTTTTAATACTAGTTTTTTTATGTAGAAAACCTGTTCAAGAACATTGATTTGGTGGCTATGTTACTGAATTTTATTTTCTAGCACATGATTGGCAGAGGACTAAGTCTGCAGACATATATTGTTCAATTATTTGGTGAAGGCTCACAATTCTGTTTGGAATACCTCAGTTCCCGCGTATTCTTGAATCCTTGTTTTCCTTTTAAAAGTTAGCTACACTAGTATTGGGATCTGAACTAATATAATTAACTATAGTACTTATCTGCTGTTTTGGTGAAATGTCAATACTAGTTACACTAGTATCTGGAGTTCTGGACTAATATAATTAACTATAGTACTTATCTACTATTTTGGTGAAATGTAAATACTAGTGGATGTATGTGATGATTTAGAATGGGAACTAGCAACTGCCAAATGCAACAGAGCCAGAGCTGGCTTGTAGCTGCCTCCTGGCTTTGGATAGGTAAATGCATTTTTGGAAACTCTATTGCTGCTGAATCCTTGAACTTAACTATGTAGCTGTTGCATTCTTCATTTCACTTATCTATATCCTATATCAATACCTTTGTTTTAATTTACCAGATTATACAATTTTATCCTGAATTAATTGCATGTAAATTTCAATTAATATCCTCACTCCACAACAGGGGACTAGGTGGGATGGGGATGGGATGGACCTGTTTTTCTGGTGTTTGGTTGGGGGACTTCTGGAAAGGACATCCCAGCAGGAATATTCCATGGAATTTGGGGGCAAACTCATCCCCACAAATCGGTGGGACGGGGTGGGACGAGGGGGGGATGGGCGAGCGGCGTTACTTCCCCGTCGCGCGAGGCGCCAGCTCCTTCCTCCGCGACTGTGGCTGTCTCGCGCGGCGGCGATGAAAACTCTGGATCTCGTGGCGTCCTCCGCGTTGAGCTGGCGGCGTCCTCATCCTCAAGCTCCACCACATCCTCTCATCCTCGGCGCGGTTACAAGCACCCATGCGGTGGCGTCATCCTCCTCGACTCCCAGCCTGGGGCGCGGCGGCGAGCACTCGCGCGTGCGTGGTGGTCTAGCAGCGAGCACCTGCACAGGCGTGGGGGCCGCGGTGGCGAGCACCGTTGCTGGCGTGCGGGGCATGGCGGCGAGCACCCTCGCGGGCTCGAGCATGCCCATTGCCTCTCAGGCTAGCGTGAGATTTGGTAGGATTTTTTGTGCGTGATTTGCTGGAAGCTTTGTTATCTGTGAGATTTGATTGATTTTTTTCCCCTTTTTTATGTGTGAGATCTAGCAGCAAATTTTCATATAAAAGAGATAAAGATGCTATAAAGATTGACATGTGGGATCCAACTATAACAGTGTCTAGCGGTGTTAAATACATCATCCATCTTATCCTCTTTATCCTTTCAACCAAGCAGAAAAAACAGGTTGGTCCCGTCCCTCGTCAACCAAACAGAAACTGGAGTCATCCCGTCCCTTAAACCAGAGTCAGGACCATCCCACCCCACCTTGCCTCCCAACCAAACGCTATCTTTGGCATGTGCCTCTACCTTTCCATGTTCAGCAAGTTATTCGATCTAACCATCGACAAAAATAGGGTGGGGCTCGACTGTCTGTTAGATATGATTGAATAGCTTGATCCTCATGGATATTATGCTGAATGTTTCAGAGTTTAGCTTTTGGGTCTTCTCAGGACTTTGTTACTGCATTGCATTGAATGCTCTTCACGTGTTGCTTAACCCAAGTGAATGTGCCATATCTTCTCTCTCATTGGATCCATTTGTCACCAATGTTTTCAGATCGTCTAATCGAACCTAGTCGCCATGGCACCGATAAGGTGATTAGTCGTGATTAGTCGTTGATAAGCTCGATTAGTCGAGCCTAGTCGACCCTAGTCGTCCATATAGTCGTCCTGTATGTACCAGGACCAACATACTATATAGTATGTAGTTTAAGGCTACATAAAACAATACTTAAGACAACATGGATGATAAGTTGATCACTTAAACACTTACTTGTGAGGTTTGATCTCTGAAGTGTCCAAAACTCCACGTCCCAGACTCCAATTTCTTGCTGATATGCTGCTGCAACTGCAATAAAAAAGAATTGAAATAAGTACTTGTAAATAACAGTGTAACTAGAGCAGCTGAGCAGCAGAAGTACATCATGTAAATAATTAAACAAGCACAAAGTATTAAACCAGCAAAACATACTACCATAGTACCATATAGCAGCCACAATTAAACTAAAGTTCAATACTTCATTACTTCTACTTTAATAGTTCAACACAACACAAAAGCAACACATGACAACAAGTTCATTTTCAACAAAAGCAGCAGCCAGCTCGTTTTCAACAAAAGCAGCAGCCAGCCAGCAATCTAATCAAGCAAATCTTCATTGAAGCGAAAGCCTCCTCCATCTTCAGTTGGTGCTCCTGCTGCAGGTGCACCTGAATCTTCATCTTCATCTTCATCCATTATTGCTACATCTGATTGTTGCCCTTGTACTTCTACTTCATCTATCTCATCATTATCACTGTCGTCGTCTTCAGCTAAATCTTGAGCAGCAGCTGACTTCCTTGGACGCTTTTTTCTCCTAGCATATGTTTGGCAATTTTGGTTTCCAGCAGAAGCAGCTCTAGCTCTAGCAGCTGCAGCTCTAGGCAAATTACGAACTCGTAGAGCCTGAGTTGCACCAACAGCTTCGTCAACATGAGCCCAAGTGATATCAGCTCCATCCCCCTCATGAACTGGTTCACAGTTTTCATTTACCCATTCACTTTCCCACTGAAATTCTTCAAGCAATAGGGGGTTACATTTCTGTCCTTTGGAGCCAAGCTCTCTAATTTTTTGAAATCTATTTGTCATCTTCCGGTTGTAGCTAACATAGACCAGCTTGTTCAACCTTTTGTGCTCTAATCGATTCCTCTTTTTGGTATGCATCTGCACAAAGAACAATACAAAATCAGATTGATATGCAAGGGAACAGAGAATAGCTGTGGTGTGGAGGAGCTCGGAGCAAGAAGAAATGAAGAAGAATAGCTGACAGCAACAAACAGAGAATATGGAGGTACACTAACCATCAGCCGAGGAGCTCATCTTCGAAGTACCTAGCGCCTGGAGAGGGAGGAGGCACCTGCTGCTGGTCGCCGAAGAGGGTGGAGGCGCCTGAAGCTGGAGAAGTTGAGCCACCGATGGCTGGAGAAGCTGAGCAGATGGAGAAGACCCACTCCTGCCTGTTCGAGTGGGAAACAGAAAGCAGGTGGCGGCTGCTGCCCAGAATGCACGGGAGGGAGAGGGGTGGGAGCTGGGAACTGGGAAGCTAATAAAGGGAAACCCTAATGGGCCAAAAATACAGTGAGTCTAATGGGCCAGCAGGCCAGATGCCAGCCCAACATAAAAATGAAGTCAGCCAACTAGTCGTCCATGCCCTTATCGTCCGATAAGTCATGATTAGTCGACGACTAATCGGACGACTATGTTTCTAGTCGCTCTGACCTGATCGGTGACCATAATCGGAGCTGGGGGACCGATAAGGCTGACTAATCGCGACTAATCGCGATTAGTCGGACGACTTAAAAACATTGTTTGTCACCTCAACTTCTCTCACCAGTCACCACCAAAGCAAAATTGACCAACAGAAATATGTTTTGAGACACAAACTAGTTTGATTAGCTGGGATTGTTAACTGAACTTTTTAAAAGTTTGCAGACTGCTGGCAACTCCTTTTGTGTGCTCTTCTGATTAACCAAGCTCTGCACCTAAATTGATGTCTTCCTATTAACCTTCCCATTGTTTTTAATGTATTGTCAACCAGTATGTAGGTTGCCATAGGACAAGGCCTCATCCTGCGCATTTCATGCGTACCTTCTCTGTCTTTATTCTGCTGTCACTCACCCTTCTCAGAGAAGATCCCACCATATCCTGTGTTCTCTTGACTCTCTACAGCTCTTTTTTGTTGTCTCCCACTCTTCTTCGGTTCGATTACGCCTATTTTCTCACCCTTCAGGGGATAGATTCTGCGTCATCCATCGTCTCTTGTTATGCTACCCTTGCTTTTCTTGTTGACTTCAGTAAGGAGGTTGCAACAATGTGGAAAAATGGAGGCAGCAAAGGGGAATGGAAGATAGGAAATGCGTAAGGGATGATTGGGTGTCACATGAAGTCATAGGAATAAGTGAAGTGGCAATGGTTGGGAATCCTAAGACTACCTTTCGCACAGTAAAAGGATAGTCTTGGTATGTCAGGTGTCACAGACTCACAGTGTGTTGGGTTGAGATGGACTTGCTCTTGGGCATTCATGATTCTACATGTGACATCGCTTAGGTCTTTGCCATAAGTGTCTAGGTGATACGATTATGTGAAGAGGGTTGGGTTGCACACCTTGCCTTATGACCTTAATAGCTATTAGTGGGCCACACAAACAAAATTATTTGCACATAACATTGTATGTGGTACTATTTCTTTTCCGGTAATGCTCACTTGGTTCCTACCCGTGAAGAATATCATGGTACCCTTGCAAGTTAAGCTAGCATGGCTGAGCTTGACCTATGGCATACCTTGAGCTGCACTGCAACTCAGCAACAGTTGACTAAGCTTACCTCTATCATTGTACTTGGCTCCAAATTTACATGTGGGCATGCTGCGGTACTGCATTTATGTGATTATTCACAGCGTTTTCAACTGGCATGACATCTTTATAAACCCTTGAACGCTCAGGCTGCATTGCCATCCCCATGTCGTGCCAGCATCACTTCAAATGTTCTTAGTATTTTTGGTCGATTTCAATATGACAGGATATATTTGCCTAGTATAGAGTATCCTGTCTGAATTGAAACTCCACATGCTTCCACAGTTTGGCTGGTTGTGTGGGTCTTATCTGTGTCGAGTTGAATGCAGAGTTGGGGCATTGAACCATTCAGCATGTGCGTGACCTTTTTGTCAACGCCAGCATATTTTTTACTGGTTTTTTTCTCCAAACACGTAGGAGGGTTGTGTATTCTTATATTAAGAAGACTGGTTTTGTTCTCAAAATGACCCTACAAGTAAATGGATAGTCGCTAACGCTGGTTCCCATTTTTTCAGTCAAATTTTTAATCAAGTCTGATTTCACATAATAACATAGTCAAATGAAACACTTTGGCTTACTGCACTGATTTTACATTTGTTTCTGGAAAACCCCAACAATATAGTATTTTTATGCCATCATCATCTGTTATCTTTATGTTAAAGACCTCTTAAATTTTGTCATCATTATACTTGCATATTAAATTTGTTGACATAAAAGAATGATAATTAATGTTGTATCAATGTTCAAAAAGGCGGTACTAGGCGCTCGCCCAGGCGCGCTTCAGCGCTGGGTGGAGGGGTAACGCCTCGCCTAGAGGGATAAGCGGAGAATAGGCGCCGTGCCACCAGATACAGAGCCACGCCGCCCGAGGGAGGGAGCTGCGCCGCCGGATCCATTGCCAGGCCGCCTCCTCCGGTCCTCCCTCCTCCCAAGCCAGTCAGATGCGCATCCATTTGAAGGAGAGGGAAAGGGAGCAGAAAGGAAAGGCAGGCCTTGGGTCGTGATGGCATGGGGAGCGCGCGAGGCGAAGCTGCGACAATGCACGAAGGCTGAGCCTGCGGCCTGCCTGCCTGCAGCCGGCCTCCACTGAGAGAGAAAGGTCACGGGAAAGAAGGGAGAAGAAGGTCACGGGAAAGAAGACGCACTGCTCGGGCTGCAGATGAGATGTGGATAGGACAGCGATTTTGCGACTTGCCCCTCCACTTTGTAAAAATTCCTGCAAATTTTCTTGCTATGATTTCCTTTACCGATTTCTTACATTCTAGTCCCTAGAACTTCTATTTTTTTCACAAGATACCACTTCTATTGCTGTAGGAACTTCTAATTATTCAGCATTTCAGCTACTACATTTATATATCTATTCAGCTATACATGCTGAATGCAAATTTAGCAAAACGTCTAGAAAAACGCCTAGGCTAGCCTAGGCTCGCTTAGGCTCTAAGGCCATGGGTCGTCGCCTAGAAACCGCCTAGTGCCTTCTTGAACATTGTGTTGTTTCTTACTGGGATTAGGTAGGAGTATACCAAATCCAGAATTCTATATACATGGAGTTCAGCTTTAACTATTGTTGGTTGTAGTTAATTTTGGTGCTATCACTTATTGAATTGGTGGGTTTCTTTGTTTCTGTTAAGTAGTCCCTAGTTCCATCTCTCTTTCATTTTTTATTCTATTTTTCTTTTTGCTGAGGAACTATATTTAGTAATCAATACTTCTTCCTTGGGTCTTGCACATATGCATGGGCATGGCAGTGTATGAAACGAAACATTGAATTTGTGTAGTGCCAACTTTACCTTGCAGATATTTTCTCTGTTCATCTTTACATAGCAAGCATTGATTCATGTCTCAACTGTTTACTCTTATGATGTCATGCAGTGGTCTGCCAAATGGGGAAGCAACTTGTGGAAAACCTGTTCTGAGAGGCACTGCTCCATTGCGATGTGCTGACCATGACCCAAAATCTGAGAAACTTATCATAGAAGCTTTGAGAAATGCTGGAATTGACCTGCCGTTGACTACTAAGAGTGTTCCAAAACTGAGTCTCTTGATTTCTGAAACAGTCCGTGAAATTCAGTTGAAAAGAAAGCTTTCAATGAATGGTGGAAAGACTGCAACTTCTGATCTGTTATTGAAATGATTTGTTTGGATCAACCTATGATCTCTTGATACATGATGGCCCTGCAGAGATGGTGATGTTCCATTGTAAATAACAGGTGTCAAGGTGCACCAAATCTTAGAAAGAAGAAATAATGTTCCTTAAGTTATAGTGCAGAGAAAACTGGAGAAAGCTGTACAACTTAGAACAATTGTCTCCTTGCAAGATACCCTCTTTAATCCTTGAAAGGAAGAAAACAAACTTGGAGCTTTCAACAGCTAGAGGAGGTATGTGAGGTTGATACTAGATCGCTATTTGCTAGTTTGACTTTATGTAAACATTTTTTTTCAGAATAAGTGTATTTTTGCAAATTTGCAACAGTGGTAGTGGTATGCATTATAATAATATGGATAAAAGGTGCTTTTGCTTTACTTCTGAAATTTGTTATGAGGAATTGCCTTTATTCCAGGGTGTCATATTCTGCTACACATTTGATTTGTCCAATTCTTCATGGAAATTAATCTGTACTATATATGAAAATATTTCTGTAGTACCAACAACTATTTCCTAATGGTAGTGAAGTAACATCCAAAACTAAACATAGAACAATGTTATACCTATTATAGGTTTGGTAGGTCAGATTGATTGAATGAAAATAACATTTGCATTTAGTCGTATTCAGTATTTATATCAGATACATTGTTAGTGCTTTTTTAGACTGCTATTTTGATGTTATAGTGCACCAGCACAGTGATCCAGCCTATATATCTGTGTATAATGCAGTGATATCTCATGTTGCTAACACTCATTGCTACATTGAATTGTGACAGGAAGCTAAATAAAGTTCAAGGAATTGGAGGGCTGTATTCATCATGGTTCATATGTCAGTCTACCCCGATGAGTTGAAGACTTGTTACAATTTCCTTCTCTCTTTAGTCTTCCCCCATCCAGGGAACATTATGTCTAGAAGTTTCTTCATCATATGTTGTTGCTCAGTATTAAACATAATATGTTTCATCTTGTTTGTGGTCTCCTAAGAAATGTTTGTACATATGGTCGTAAATTGTTGTATTTATTATTGGTTTGGGTATAGGTACTAATGTTCAGGATTGCACCGAGCATAGTTGATTGGATTTCTATTGCTTGCAATGTTTACTATTGGGTTGTGGGGCGATGTTCTGTTATGCTACTGTGCAACCCATTGTTCAGTTACTGCATGTATGTTGGTAATTTATGCCTTGATGGACTAAACCAACGACAATTGAATTAACGTGCTGCATCATGTTGCACAAATGACTTTCTGCTTTTCAATCTCCATGCTTATCACATCTGCAAACGCTACCGAACCTTTTCATCGGACATGATTTAGCATAACTGAGTTCATGCGGCAGACAACATAATCTTGATGTTCATCTTGTCACATCATGTGTGCAATGTTTGTCCATCCTACTATAAAAACCTATTAATAGAAGCTTGTCTGTGATGTCTTGATGAATAAACCATGGAAATTGTAACAATATATTGCATCATATTGCACGAATGAAGTTCCTAGTTTTCCACTGCAATGCTGGTCGCATCTGCAACATTCCATCCTCTTTGCATCTGCAAGTTGTAGTGGACATGATTTTCTTCTACATGGCTTGTTTGAGCACATGCAAAAAAAACATCATGTTTTTACAAAGTTCATCTTGTCACACCATGCGTGCACAATGCTCATCCTACTATAAAAACATTTAATAGGAACTTGTACTCTTGCTATAAAGACCGGCTGATCTATTAATACAAACTTGTACTCTTGTTCTTTAAATTCTAGTAGCATTGGGATGAAAATTTTTATTTTTGGCACAAGCATTTGGTTCCAAAACAAAAGAACCATTTTGCATCATTATTTGTGGCACAAGATTAACATAAGCATCAACGCACAACTCCTGCTTATCACAAGGAATAATGACCAAATCAACTTGTGACAAAGGTAAATCAATAAAAGTTTCTCGCTCTTTCATCACATGATTGGTCGATAAATTCTAGATATGAGGATAGTTCTCACTTGAAACAATGTGATGTGCATTCTCTTCTGATTGACCTCTTTCTCTTGTACAATCTACAAGATAATAGTTCCAACAAGAGGCAAAGTAATAGACTCATTCTATAACAAATCAAGTTTAGAGGAAGGTATTACAACATCTGAATTAACCCTTTTTTTTCTAAAGGCTTAGTTCTTTATTATTCTCTGCCCATATAAGATCAACTTCTAAAATTTCAGGAGTAGTCGCAGGTAAAAGAGTAATTCTGCTACCATGTATTTGAACATGTATTTTTTAGCAATCGTATTATGTGAAACATTATTTGTATAATCCAAGGTTTATCTAGCAACAAAGAACATGCTTGCATAGGTATTATGTTAATGTCTACACTATCTTTATAAGTATTAATAAAAAATTCAATACATGCAACTTTATTTACCTTTATCTTATCTCAAGAATTTATCTATTGGATATAGCATGGACATGTGTGTAATTGAGTGGTCAAGCTAAGCTTCTCGTCCATCTTGGAGCTTGCAAGACTGTTGCAACTCTTGCTGTCAATGATGATATAGCAACGTCGCTATGTCGCAACAAAGAAAAATCTAAGTCCCCGTTTGGATCCTTGGAATTGAATTCATTCTAATAAATTATAATTTAGCACATATTAACTAAGGTTGTGTTCAGTTCCGAAATGTTTGGGGGAAATATTCATGTAGCACTTTCGTTGTTATTTGACAAAATTTATCCAACCATAAATTAATTAGGCTCAAAAGATTCATCTCGACCTTTACAGACAAACTGTACAATTAGTTATTTTTTTACCTACATTTAATGCTCCATGCATGGGTCCAAAGATTCGATGTGACGGGTGGCAGAGGAAATATTTTGGGAAGTGAACGGGGCCTAAGCTAATATGGAATATATTTGTATACTATTGTTAGTCATGCAAGGGAGATGCTTATATGTTGCATTTCTACTATAGGGAAGCGAGTTGAAGAGTGTGCTATAAGTTGAAGAGTAGAAATATAGTATGGTGATCTATAGAATCAATTTCCTTCTCTCACCCTATGAATTTGAGATAGACTTATATGTGAACTTTGAAAAGTTGTGGATTCTAAGCCAAATAGCCTAATCTATTAAGTAGATTCCAGTTCCTCCAAAATAAAAGGATCCAAACAGCCTCTAAAAGAAATTATGGATATGATTTTCCTCCACTAATAAGACTGCTCCCACCACACCGGGGGTTTACACAAAGTTGCCATTCATTGACGGTGCTAGCCTAACCCTGACCCGTCCAATCATCTCGAGTACTACCATTTGTAGCACCATACCTACTTAGCCTTTATCTAGGACACATTGTATCACATTTAGTCTATCATATCTCAAATAAACAACTATCAACTATGCTATCAAGTCTACAATAGAAATCTTTAAAAAAACATGAGTTTTATACAACAAATCATGGTCCAATGCCATAACCTTGACCTACACCTCACATAGGAGGCCTTCTAGTAATCCCAATCTGCTAAGGGATTGGGAGCGTAGAAGAACTGTACCCATACATAGGTGCATCGTCACCGGTAAAACTCAATAAATAGTACCTTGAGTACACGAGCGTGCTCAACAAGACTTACCCTTAAGTAATAAGCAAGGGATCATGAATTTGGCTTTATCAAGGAGAAAGACATTTTGTACAAGAATAGTAAAATTGTATATACATCTAAGCAAAACATATTATGGTTTAACATGTAAGAGCAAGTAAGCAAGTGGAGGTCAATCTTCCATGAGTCCTTTTGATGAACACTACTCTGAAAGCTCGAAGATATGAACAAAAGGTAAATTCAAAGCTCTATAGAGAGGTACATGGGCCTTAGGCCCTGTTTAGTTCCCACCTAAAAACTTTTTACCCCATCACATCGAATATTTGGACACATGCATGGAGCATTAAATGTAGATAAAAAAACTAATTGCACAGTTTGCATGGAAACCACGAGACGAATCTTTTAAGCCTAATTAGTCCATGATTAGCCATAATTGCTATAGTAACACACATGTGCTAATGAGGATTCATTAGGCTTAATAAATTCGTCACGCGGTTTCCAGGTGAGTTATGTAATTAGTTTTTTTATTAGTATCTAAACACCCATCCCATGAAACATCCGATGTGACACCCAAAAACTTTTCACCCACGAACTAAACAAGGCCTTAGATAGGTATCCTAATGTGACACCCTAAATTTTTGTATTATTCAAAAATAGATAAATTGATTTAAATATGAATTTGTTGTGCATTCAAATTTAGGGAATAATAAATTTTTGGGAAATTAAAATCAATCATAAGGTTAGAAAATGTTCATGCATGCATGCTGTTGCACAAGTATTTTTGTGATGAGTGGTTTTGATAAATTGTTGAAAGGATTTGAAAATCATTTGGAAATGTGATTTGAAAATTAAATTGAAAAAGGAAAAACAAATTCTTTTCCCGCCTTCACTTTTCCTCGGATTCGGCCTGCTAGCCCAATTCTCGGCCGGCCCATCCCTTCCTCCCCGCGCTCCTTCTCTGGGCCGCGGCCAAGCCCAGCAGGCAACCGTTGCCGCGCCCCGCTCCCTTCTTCTGAGTCGCTGACAGTCGGGGCCCGCTCGTCAGATGTTTCCCCTCCCAACCGTCTTCCCCGCTCTAAACGCCGGTCGAGCCGCAACCGCCCGCGCCCACGACCTCCACGCGTGGGAGCGCCCCGCGCCCTTGCCTCTTCAAAAAGGGAAGCTGAGGCCGACCCCGCATCAGTTGTCGCGTTTCCCCGCTCCCTCTCGCGTCGCTGTGCCCGAGAGAACCGCCTCCCGAGGTCTCCAAGCTCCGCTGACCGCCCTCCGCGCGGACAGCCTCCTCCGAGCCGTCTCCGCCCCGTTTTTCCCCGCGGTGAGAACCCTCTCGCTCCCCTCTCTCTCTCGGTACTCACGGTTCGTCGAACCGTGGACCATGGCCCCCGTACCGTGTACTCCGACGAGCTTTTCTATGGCCGGCCATGGCGGGTGCCCCTCGGGCCAACCACCGCCCGCGTTTTGCCCCGGGATGGGTTTGCCATCCTCCCCTCTTTGCTCCGGAGCTTTTATTTTTGAAAATGACGCCCTGTAGCGCCCGGGCGAGCAACGCCGGCGAGCTCCACGCCGCGGTAATGGCGGCGCCGCCGCGTTCACCCCCAGCTCCGGCGGCTGGCTCTCTCTCTCCCCCCTTTTTTTCTTTCTTCACCGTCCATCACTTGATCAACGGCCAGAAATGACCAATACCCCTTCGCGGGTCTTTTTGCTAAAGAGACCCCCCGCTTTCATCTATTTGAACCCGCCGTCCTTGGCGTACTCCCGGAGTGCGCGTTCTTTTTCGGAAAGCGTAGTTTCTTCGGTATGTATGAAAAATACGCTTTCAGATTAATTACAGAATTGCCACTGTAGTAAAACGTTTATAAAATCGTCGTCTTAGCTCCGATTTGACCCGTTCAACTTGCGTTAGTTTCATAATTTCATAATCTATGCAATAGTGCTACTGTTAGACCTGTTAAGAGCTTTTGAATTTCTCAAATAAATCTAGTTAATAGCTAGCTTTTGGAATAGTAAATATCTCGTAACTCGTGCGTCGTAACTCCGTTTTTCGTGCTTTTCGTGTCTTTGTGATCGTAGCGAGGTGTAGATGATTTTGATAAACATTTTATTCAGATTTATTTATTGTTGGTGTACTGTTCTAATAGTAGCTATGTTTTGCTTGTATGTCTGCTCCGAATTGCGTGTTGTACTTTGTGTCGTTCGAGTTCAGACGGTGAGGAGTACGTCGGAAATCCGGACGCGTGCGAGGAGCAGCAGGACCAGCAGCAGTTCGTGAACCAAGGCAAGTATAGCATGGACCTTCCTTGATTCCTATTCATTATATAATCTACTCATTATGCATGTGTCTAATATTGCTCGACTATAAGGACATCCTAGCCATTTTTGACTTATATCTCGATACCTATGGGTTTTATTGCATATGGGTAGAATGCTAGTGCTCTATTCAAACATGATCAATACTATGATTAATGGAACAAACGGATAAACATGATGGTAATAATTGAAATATAGGGTGATGGTGCAAATGATGTCGATCATGTTGCCCTAAACTCTCCGTAAGGACTTGTCTGTAGGGCAAAAGCTGGGACATACAGTGCAACCATGAGCGTCATATGGCTCTGACTTTAGCTCAGTAATAGGATCTTTTCTAGCTTGTTAGAGGTTACCCGAAAGGGCGCAAGAGGGGCTTGCCATTTTGGGTATAGAACTGCCTCTGTTCTGATGTGTATAGCCTGCGGGAATTGTGCCATCGAAAGGGGGGTTCTCTATATCTGCCTGCCGAGGAAACCTCGCGGCCCTAACTGGTTAGAAGAGGCCTATGGAAGGCTTCATAGTGTACCCTGCCTGCTCACCTTGGAAGTGTTAGGGGGTCGACGGGCCCCGGGCATACGGGTAACACGACTCACGGGTAAAGATGCACAACCTCTGCAGAGTGTTAAAACTGTTATAACAGCCAAGCTCACGGACACGAGCGGCCCGGAAAACTCACAGAATAAATGGTTACTTGACACGTGGATGAACTATGATGATGATGAGACCACACTGATGTTTTCTCTTCTTTATTCTAGTAGTGGATCATGTGGGTTAAATGGGAGTTTGAGCATAACTTAATAATGATTAATAATGAAATGTTGAACTACTAAAAGTGCTAACTGCAGTCAACCGTGTCTATCCTTTTTGAGCGTCATGAATCCTCATACTATACTTGCGGAGTACAAATGTACTCACACTTGTTGCTATATTGTTTTTGGATAAAAATCCCGGATGGGTAACAGATGACAGTTTCTACGAGGACTTCCCGGAAGATTTCTAGGTTTGGGTCAACCAGTCGTCCTTCCCTGTGGATCAGACACTACGCCTGAGAGTAGATATTTACTTTTCCGCTTGTGATGTAAGAACTACGTGATGTAATAACGTTATGTATGTACATGGTGATGATACTTTGGTTAATTTGTCAGCTTATGTGTGCGACTATTCCTAGGGCGCACATAAGATGTATGCACTCTATATTGTCCTTTAATTGGAGTGTGACAAATTGGTATCAAAGCTGTGTCGACTGTAGGACGCAAACCTAGATAGAAATGGTCGTTTCTAGGAGGTTGACTTTATTTATTTACTTGCTATTATCTCCATCTTGATATTTTATTAAAATTTTATGCTCTATTTCTTATTCTATTGCATAAAATATTGACTCTGATAATATTTTATATCAAAACTATAGATGCCTCGCCTCAGTGCCGCTGCCTACGTCGCCCAGTTCGTTCCAGCAGCACCTGCTCCACCAGCACCACCAGCAGTACCACCAGTGGAGCCAGAGGTCGCCCACATCACTAACGAGGAAGAGGAGGAACCCATGGAGGAGGAGGTATTTTCAGTGGCTGCATCTGATGGACCTGCTTCGACCCCCGTGGCTGCACCCATCCTACATGTGGATGCGCCAGTCCCCGCTGCTACACCTCCACCAGCTTCCCAGGCCGCTTCTGCACCAACACCAGTGCCCTCCCCAGCTGCATCAGAGGAGCCAGAAGAGATAGGCTGGACCACCAGGAACAAGTTTAAGGAAGCTCCCGAAGATGCCCATTACCACAACCTCCTCACCACCTTGCTAGCTGAGTACTATCCAGAGTTTGCTGCCTCTGTGAAGTACTACTGTGCGAAGCACACACATCCAGTGGAGGCGACGTACTGGAAGACCAATGTGATCATCACCGCCTGGAACAACACCGACCAATCTCAGGATGTTGTGACCACCCATAGCCACCGAGCCAGGCGTGCCAGTGCCTATGACAGCATGGAAGATGCTGCGCAGGCGGCGTACCTGCACTACCATGGTCGACGTTTTGAGGACATGCAGAATGACCACTACCGGTATCTTCCACGCTACGACTCAAGGGAGAAGACATGGGCGGTGTTGGCTCCTCCAGCTTCTGATCCCACCTTGGACACCACAGTGAGGCACCTCAGCGCCATGCAGGAGGTCAATGAAGCACTCAGGGAAGAGCTTCGTGCAGCGCAAAAATCTGAAAAGCGCCTTCAGAACCAGATAGATGAGATGGCCGTTCAGCTAGGACAGCCTACCATTTACAAGAAGAAGGCCAGGGTGTTTACCATGGTGGATCGCGCTCCTTAGATAATTGCAGCCCCGTCATAATGAATGCGTTCTAGATCGAAAGTCGTGTCAAGTTTATGTGTGTGTTGTGAACTTTTAATTGTCTTGTTGGTTGTGATGATGAACTTGAATGATTGGAGTTTGTGTGATTGCAGGAACAGTGTGGGCTTGTCCACATGTTCTTTTTATCAAAACCTTAAGTTAGTGTTTGTTTAACTTAGTTGGGGCTTAAATTCTGCTTTACTGCTGTGCTGTTTCTCAGAGCAGTCTGCAATGTTTGTCTCATATCTCTAAATCTCTATGTCCGAAAATTATGAAATTTTTGTGGAAAGAACTAGACTTGTGTACCTTTCATTTCCCACTGGAATCACCTCATTATCAATTCTGGTTTGAGAGATATGCCTGCTACAACCTGGCAAGTCTGTGCAGTCTGTAACCTAGAACAGAAATTGTTTAGCTCAGTTTTTGATGATGTTGCCGTCTGTATCAGTGAAAAAGTTCTATACAAAAGTTGTAGCAGACTCTTTAAGCTTTCCAACGATGTATGCCACGCCTATTTTGGATTTCTGGAACTTGAGTTACACTCCAGTTTTCGGTCTGCTGTTGTAGACCCTCGTCCAGAAATTTTCAGTTATGTTATTTACCTTTTGTAAATAATTTGTAATTTTTGGGAGATCTCTAAAAGTTTGCACATTTGATTGGAAACAGATGGCCGCCAGAGGAGGACGTGGCAGAGGCCGTGGCCGTGGTCGTGGACACGGAGCTTTGGTAGATCCACCTCCGCCACCGCCGGTGACCATTGAGCAGCTGATGGCCATGCAAGCGCAGCTCATGCAGACAGTGATGGACCGTCTCGGTGAGCAACCCGCAGGAGCACCCCCACCTGTGCAGGTCCGTGACAAACGTGGTGAGTTTCTGAAAGGACGCCCATCTGTGTTCACACATGCCTCTGAACCTATGGAGGCGGATGACTGGCTGAGAGCTGTGGAAAAGCAGCTAAACATTGCACAGTGCAACGACTTGGAGAAAGTCTTGTACGCCTCAGGCCAACTCCAAGGAGCTGCTCAAGATTGGTGGGAGTCATTCCAGTATGGACGTCCAGAGAATGCTCTAGAGGTCACATGGAAAGAGTTCACGGAAAGCTTTAGGTCCTATCACATCCCTGAGGGACTTATTGAACTGAAGCAAGAGGAGTTCCGGGCTCTCAAGCAAGGGTCCATGTCTGTGGCGGAATACCGCGACAAGTTTGCACAATTGTCGCGATATGCCCCGGCTGAAGTGGCTAGGGATTCGGATAAACAGCGCCGTTTTCTGAAGGGGCTGTATGATGGACTCCAGCTGCAACTGATGTCCAACAAATATGCCAGTTTCCAAGAGTTGGTGGACCGTGCCATTGTAATTGATAACAAGCGTAAGAAAATGGACCTCAAGAAGAGGAAGCTCCAGGGACAGGCGTCGGGTAGCAACACTCGCCCGCGAGCTTTCCCGTAGCAGGGTTTTCAGCAGAGGAACCAAGGGCTACCCAACCAATGAAACAAAGGCCAGTACCCCCAGAGGAACCAGTACCAGCAGCGCCCCCAGTACCCACCGCAGTTGGGTAATCAGAGTCAGCAGCGCCCCCAGCAACAGCAAGCTAGCAACCAAGCACCACGTCAGGGAGTGCCCAACAATGCCCCAATCAAGAGTGGCACCCCAGGCAACCCCAATGCCTGTTACAACTGTGGAGAGGTGGGACACTATTCGTACCAGTGCCCAAAGAAGCAGAACCGGCAGGCCCCGCAGAACCAGCAGAACAACCAGAGACCCAACGCTCGACCTCCGTTCACTGGAAAGGTGAATCATGTGTCGTCGGAATCAGCTCAGGAGGCGCCTGAGGTTATGCTGGGTACGTTTAGCGTCAACTCCATCTCCGCTACCGTACTTTTTGATTCCGGTGCCTCGCATTCTTTCATATCCCAAGCTTTTGTTAGAATGCATAGCATACCCCTGTGTGCCATGAAGGATCCCATGCTAGTAAATTCACCGGGGGTAGCATGCCCGCAAATTACTGGAGCCCTTCTACTAGTATATTCTTAAGGGGGTAGCTTTCAAGGTAAATCCAATTGTTCTGAGAACCGCTGGAATTGACCTCATCCTGGGAATGGATTGGATGAAGCAACATAGGGCAGTGATACAATGTCAGGAGAAATCTGTGGTTGTGACATCTCCAAGTGGTGATAGAATTTGTGTCAAAGTGGAAGTGCAAGCTCAACCTACCGCCACCGTCAATCAGCTGAGCGATGTTGCTAACCAGGAGAACCAGGTGGTGGATGAATTCCCGGACGTGTTCCCCGATGAATTGCCAGGTATGCCACCCGATCGCGACATCGAATTCCTTATCGAGCTTTTACCTGGGACTGCACCCATAGCTAAGAGACCATATAGAATGGGGGTAAATGAATTAGAAGAACTAAAGAAACAAATTAAGGAATTGCAAGAGAAAGGTTTTATTCGTCCTAGTTCTTCACCTTGGGGAGCACCTGTTATATTTGTGGATAAGAAAGATGGCACACGAAGGATGTGTGTCGACTATAGGTCCCTTAATGAAGTCACAATCAAAAACAAGTACCCACTCCCTAGAATTGATGATTTATTTGATCAGCTGAAAGGTGCTTGTGTGTTCTCAAAAATTGACCTCCGTTCTGGATATCATCAACTAAAAATTCGTGCATCTGACATACCCAAGACAACATTTACTACCAGATATGGCCTTTATGAGTACACAGTGATGTCTTTTGGACTGACAAATGCACCTGCATACTTTATGTATCTAATGAACAAAGTATTCATGGAGTACTTGGATAAGTTTGTAGTGGTATTCATAGATGATATCCTAATATTCTCCAAAAATGAAGAGGAACATGCTGAACACTTAAGGTTAGTCTTACAAAAACTCAGGGAACATAAATTGTATGCAAAAAAGAGCAAATGTGAGTTCTGGCTGAAAGAAGTATCTTTTCTGGGACATGTGGTCTCTAACGGTGGAATAGCCGTAGATCCCAGTAAAGTGCAAGATGTGTTGAATTGGAAAGCCCCAGTCAATGCTAGTGAAATCCGTAGCTTTTTGGGTTTGGCTGGATACTATAGAAGGTTTATTGAAGGGTTCTCTAAGCTAGCCAAGCCTATGACAGCCCTATTAGAGAAGAATGCCAAATTTGTTTGGTCAGACAAATGTCAGGCTAACTTTGAGGAGCTAAAGAAAAGGTTGACAACAGCCCCAGTGTTGACCCTACCTGATTTAAGTAAGAGTTTCTCTATTTATTGTGATGCATCTCGCCTAGGCCTTGGGTGTGTGCTTATGCAAGAAGGAAAGGTTGTGGCCTATGCATCCAGGCAGTTAAGAAAGCATGAATTGAATTATCCAACCCATGACTTGGAATTAGCCGCAGTTGTCCATGCTCTGAAAATTTGGAGGCATTATTTGATCGGACATAAGTGTGACATCTACACTGACCACAAGAGTTTAAAATACATTTTTACTCAGTCTGAGTTGAATTTAAGGCAACGTCGTTGGCTGGAATTAATTAAAGATTATGATCTGGAAGTGCATTATCATCCTGGAAAGGCAAATGTTGTTGCCGATGCACTTAGCCGGAAGAGCTATGCCAACGGACTTCAGTTGACATTTATACCAGCAGAGTTGCGAGCTGAAATAGAACATCTCAACTTGGGTTTTGTCAATAATGTAGTAGAATTGGCTATAGAACCTACATTGGAGCAAGAGATACGTACAGGTCAGTTGGAGGATGAGAAATTAAAGGAGATTGCTGAGCAGGTAGTGGTTGGAAAGGCACCAGGTTTTCGGTTGAATGAGAATGGTACTCTATGGTTTGGAAAAAGAATATGTGTACCTGAAGTGAAAGCTATCCGTGATATGATTCTGCGAGAGGCACATGATTCTGCTTATTCTATACACTCTGGAAGCACCAAGATGTACTTGGACCTCAAAGAGAAGTATTGGTGGTATGGTTTGAAACGGGATGTGGCTGAGTATGTGGCCATATGTGATACTTGTCAAAGGGTGAAGGCTGAGCACCAAAGGCCTGCAGGATTGTTGCAACCAATGAAAATACCAGAGTGGAAATGGGAAGAAGTTGGTATGGACTTCATTACTGGATTGCCCCGCACTCAACAAGGATATGATTCGATCTGGGTAATAGTGGATCGACTTACTAAGGTAGCCCACTTCTTGCCAGTCAAAACCACTTATAGTGGTGCAAAGCTAGCGGAGTTGTATATGAAGAGAATAGTATGTCTACATGGGGTTCCAAAGAAGATCGTATCTGACCGAGGAACTCAGTTTACGTCACATTTTTGGCGTAAGGTACACAGTGCTTTGGGAACCAAGTTAAATTTCAGTTCGGCGTATCATCCCCAAACTGATGGGCAGACCGAAAGGACCAACCAAATCTTGGAAGATATGTTGAGAGCTTGTGCTTTACAGTATGGTACTAGTTGGGATAAGAGTTTGTCATATGCTGAGTTTTCATACAACAACAGTCACCAGAAAAGTCTCAAGATGGCGCCATTCGAAGCTTTATATGGACGAAAGTGTAGAACACCTCTATTCTGGAATCAGACAGGTGAAACCCAAGTGTTTGGACCTGATGTCCTACGCAATGCAGAGGAACAAGTGAGGATGATCAGGGATAATTTGAGAGTAGCACAGTCTAGACAGAAGAGCTATGCTGATATCCGAAGGAGAGAGTTGAGTTTCAAAGAAGGTGACTATGTGTATTTGAAAGTGTCACCAATGAGAAATGTGAGAAGATTCAATATGAAGGGCAAGTTAGCACCGAGATATGTGGGACCTTTCAAGATTCTAGAGAGACGTGGAGAAGTGGCTTATCAATTGGAATTGCCAGAAAGTTTATCAGGTGTGCATGATGTGTTTCATGTTTCACAGTTGAAAAAGTGTTTGCGGGTACCAGAGGAGCAGATTCCCTTGGAGGAGCTTACTGTTAAAGAAGATCTCACGTATGAGGAGTATCCAGTAAAGATTCTTGAAACTGCAGAAAGAGTTACCAGGAGCCGCACTATAAAGATGTGCAGAGTGCAATGGAATCGTTATTCAGAAGATGAGTCTACTTGGGAAAGAGAAGAAGATCTGAGAAAGTCTTATCCACAGCTTTTTGAGTAAGCATCATCCAATCTCGAGGACGAGATTCTCTTAAGGGGGTAGAATTGTGACACCCTAAATTTTTGTATTATTTAAAAATAGATAAATTGATTTAAATATGAATTTGTTGTGCATTCAAATTTAGGGAATAATAAATTTTTGGGAAATTAAAATCAATCATAAGGTTAGAAAATGTTCATGCATGCATGCTGTTGCACAAGTATTTTTGTGATGAGTGGTTTTGATAAATTGTTGAAAGGATTTGAAAATCATTTGGAAATGTGATTTGAAAATTAAATTGAAAAAGGAAAAACAAATTCTTTTCCCGCCTTCACTTTTCCTCGGATTCGGCCTGCTAGCCCAATTCCCGGCCGGCCCATCCCTTCCTCCCCGCGCGCCTTCTCTGGGCCGCGGCCCAGCCCAGCAAGCAACCGTTGTCGCGCCCCGCTCCCTTCTTCTGAGTCGCTGACAGTCGGGGCCCGCTCGTCAGATGTTTCCCCTCCCAACCGTCTTCCCCGCTCTAAACGCCGGTCGAGCCACAACCGCCCGCGCCCACGACCTCCGCGCGTGGGAGCGCCCCGCGCCCTTGCCTCTTCAAAAAGGGAAGCCGAGGCCGACCCCGCATCAGTTGTCGCGTTTCCCCGCTCCCTCTCGCGTCGCTGTGCCCGAGAGAACCGCCTCCCGAGGTCTCCAAGCTCCGCTGACCGCCCTCCGCGCGGACAGCCTCCTCCGAGCCGTCTCCGCCCCGTTTTTCCCTGCGGTGAGAACCCTCTCGCTCCCCTCTCTCTCGGTACTCACGGTTCGTCGAACCGTGGACCATGGCCCCCGTACCGTGTACTCCGACGAGCTTTTCTATGGCCGGCCATGGCGGGTGCCCCTCGGGCCAACCACCGCCCGCGTTTTGCCCCGGGATGGGTTTGCCATCCTCCCCTCTTTGCTCCGGAGCTTTTATTTTTGAAAATGACGCCCTGTAGCGCCCGGGCGAGCAACGCCAGCGAGCTCCACGCCGCGGTAATGGCGGCGCCACCGCGTTCACCCCCAGCTCCGGCGGCTGGCTCTCTCTCTCCCCCCTTTTTTTTCTTTCTTCACCGTCCATCACTTGATCAACGGCCAGAAATGGCCAATACCCCTTCGCGGGTCTTTTTGCTAAAGAGACCCCCCGCTTTCATCTATTTGAACCCGCCGTCCTTGGCGTACTCCCGGAGTGCGCGTTCTTTTTCGGAAAGCGTAGTTTCTTCGGTATATATGAAAAATACGCTTTCAGATTAATTACAGAATTGCCACTGTAGTAAAACGTTTATAAAATCGTCGTCTTAGCTCCGATTTGACCCGTTCAACTTGCGTTAGTTTCATAATTTCATAATCTATGCAATAGTGCTACTGTTAGACCTGTTAAGAGCTTTTGAATTTCTCAAATAAATCTAGTTAATAGCTAGCTTTTGGAATAGTAAATATCTCGTAACTCGTGCGTCGTAACTCCGTTTTTCGTGCTTTTCGCGTCTTTGTGATCGTAGCGAGGTGTAGATGATTTTGATAAACATTTTATTCAGATTTATTTATTGTTGGTGTACTGTTCTAATAGTAGCTATGTTTTGCTTGTATGTCTGCTCCGAATTGCGTGTTGTACTTTGTGTCGTTCGAGTTCAGACGGTGAGGAGTACGTCGGAAATCCGGATGCGTGCGAGGAGCAGCAGGACCAGCAGCAGTTCGTGAACCAAGGCAAGTATAGCATGGGCCTTCCTTGATTCCTATTCATTATATAATCTACTCATTATGCATGTGTCTAATATTGCTCGACTATAAGGACATCCTAGCCATTTTTGACTTATATCTCGATACCTATGGGTTTTATTGCATATGGGTAGAATGCTAGTGCTCTATTCAAACATGATCAATACTATGATTAATGGAACAAACGGATAAACATGATGGTAATAATTGAAATATAGGGTGATGGTGCAAATGATGTCGATCATGTTGCCCTAAACTCTCCGTAAGGACTTGTCTGTAGGGCAAAAGCTGGGACATACAGTGCAACCGTGAGCGTCATATGGCTCTGACTTTAGCTCAGTAATAGGATCTTTTCTAGCTTGTTAGAGGTTACCCGAAAGGGCGCAAGAGGGGCTTGCCATTTTGGGTATAGAACTGCCTCTGTTCTGATGTGTATAGCCTGCGGGAATTGTGCCATCGAAAGGGGGTTCTCTATATCTGCCTGCCGAGGAAACCTCGCGGCCCTAACTGGTTAGAAGAGGCCTATGGAAGGCTTCATAGTGTACCCTGCCTGCTCACCTTGAAAGTGTTAGGGGGTCGACGGGCCCCGGGCATACGGGTAACACGACTCACGGGTAAAGATGCACAACCTCTGCAGAGTGTTAAAACTGTTATAACAGCCGAGCTCACGGACACGAGCGGCCCGGAAAACTCACAGAATAAATGGTTACTTGACACGTGGATGAACTATGATGATGATGAGACCACACTGATGTTTTCTCTTCTTTATTCTAGTAGTGGATTATGTGGGTTAAATGAGAGTTTGAGCATAACTTAATAATGATTAATAATGAAATGTTGAACTACTAAAAGTGCTAACTGCAGTCAACCGTGTCTATCCTTTTTGAGCGTCATGAATCCTCATACTATACTTGCGGAGTACAAATGTACTCACACTTGTTGCTATATTGTTTTTGGATAAAAATCCCGGATGGGTAACAGATGACAGTTTCTACGAGGACTTCCCGGAAGATTTCTAGGTTTGGGTCAACCAGTCGTCCTTCCCTGTGGATCAGACACTACGCCTGAGAGTAGCGATTTACTTTTCCGCTTGTGATGTAAGAACTACGTGATGTAATAACGTTATGTATGTACATGGTGATGATACTTTGGTTAATTTGTCAGCTTATGTGTGCGACTATTCCTGGGGCGCACATAAGATGTATGCACTCTATATTGTCCTTTAATTGGAGTGTGACACCTAATTCGAAGAAAAATGCATTGTAAGAGTTGATTAGAGCTGGATCTAGGCTATTAAAGACTCTGTGCTAATGATTGGGGCTATATGGAATGTCCACCTTGATCTCAGTAACCCATTTGGCTACTGTACAATATACAAAGATTAACAAAAGGTGCAACTGCCCATGTGCCTTCTCACTCTTTTAGCTTAGGACCTCCACAATGTGTTACTATGACAACCAAAGAGGAGAGAGAGGATCACGGCATCACTCGACACATTCTACAGAGTGATGCTCATTTGTAGTGTGATGCCTAGAAATCCGAGAGCGAGGCAAGAACATGCACTGATGCCCAATCAATAAGAAACTATTTTTGTTGCTCGTCTTCAGTTCGGTCAAGAGAGAATAGGCAGGATGGAGAAGGAGAACAATGACCTCAACATATATTTTTCAAGTGTTACTTGGACACTGCAGAAACCTTATATATTGTACTCCCTACATCCTAAAATATAAGGAATCCTAGAAATCCTAGGACAGATTATGGGGTAATGCAAATGACACATGTAATCCTTCTTTGACTATAGAGAGACTTTGAGCTTATCATATTTTGTGCCTAGGGATGAAAAGCGGCGAAGCGAACCCACTTGAAGTGTGACATTTGCCAGAGGAAGGACACCTGGATAGACACTAATAGCAAGTATGTATTGATTGAGACTTTGTGGGAGTTATTTCACCTTGAATGCCTATTTCACCTAGAATACCTTACAATTTAGACTAAATTTTAAATATTTCGATACCTTATATTTCAGAACAAAGGGAGTATATCTTATCTCCTTTGCAAAGTCAGGAAGTCAAGGTGCACGGCGGTCATAATACAAACTAGTGATTGGCTTCATGCCTTCATGTATCGAAATATTGAAACAGCCCTTGTGTTCGGGGCTTCGGGTTACAGTAAGATTTAAGTGTGGTACCGACGTACCGTAGACGTCCTGTTCTAACAATATGCTGTGACGACGCTACTATTTGAACGACACCTTGATCGAGCTCCTGTTTTCCTTTTTTTTTTTTCCTATATAAAAAGCACTTGCGACGGATATATGGTCAAGTAAGGTAAACATTGTGCTTCCTCATTCCTGTGATTCAACTCGATACTGATCAGGTGTGTTGATCGGCTACATCAGAACCATCCGTTGTGGCGGCTTGCATCCTGGGATCATGCCTATACGTGTAGCTCCACGCGCAGAGCACGTAGAGACCGAAAGCGACGAGCCCCAGCACGGCGAGGAGCCAGTAGAAGAGATCGAGGCGGCTGGCGTTGAGGTTGGCGCCGCCGAGCCACCAAGGTTCACATTACCGGTAGAAAAAAAATACCGGAGGTCACCGATAAACGGGTTTATCGGATTTATCGGAAAATTTCTCGGTAAAAAATAAAACAAAAAATACCTAATTTCTCTAGAAAAATTATATAAGTTGTCTCTAAAGCATTTAATATTAAGAACTAGCACATAATAGTATTGGTATAAGAGAATATCACACTTTCATATAGGTAGACTAGTGAAATTTGGAATCTCGGTGATAAATAAAATTTATCGGACCTCAGCGATAAACGGGATTATCGGGTTTATCGAAATTTTATCGCCGATAAATTTTTCCCTGCGAGCCACCCATGGCCGCTGTCGCCGCCACCACGGCGAGCGGTGGCGTCGTTGACCACCTGGATAAGTAAGCTGCCGAGCCACGACCCGACGCCGAGGATGCAGAAGACGAGGGAGCCGCCGATGGATTTCATGCCCGCGGCCACCTCGCTGTAGAAGAACTCGAGCAGGCCGACGAAGGAGGTGACGTCCAGGACGCAGAGGAGGACGAACTGCGGCGTCAGCCAGAACGCCGACATGGGCGAGGCGCCGCTCCTCCTGCGGCGGCGCCCCTCGACCAGGGCGGCCGTGGCGATGGCCAGGACGCTGGAGGCGAACCCGACCCCCGCGCGCTGCAGGTGCGTCACCCCGCCGGCGTACCCCGTCGCGCGCCGCAGCCACGGCACGATGGCGCGGTCGTAGACCAGCAGGATGAGGACCTGGACCGCGACGGGGATGACGGTGAGGCTCGCCGGCGGGATGTCGATGCCGCCCAGCCGGGTGTCCATGGTCCCTGCCTGCTCCACGGTGAGGGAGAGGAGCAGCGAGAACGGGATGTAGGCGAGGATGGAGCTGAGGAAGATGGGAACCATGCGGAGGATAGTCTTGGCCTCCTCCACCTGCGCCACCGTGCACAGCGACCACGCCCGCGTGTCGCCGTCGTCCACCGCCGCCTTGTCAAGGAACCTTGGACCGAAAAAAAAGGGTCGAAGTCACGGCAGCTCGTACAAGGGGCCAAAAAGTCAGAAAATGATTCATAAATAAACACAACAAGCGGACAATAAAACATACGGTTGAAATTACATTATTTGTTGCTCCAAAAATTAGTATACAAGTAACATGTTTTTGTTTGAAAAGTCCGAGAGAGCATTTCATCCACAAATATGAATTGCGAAAGCGCCCTTCCGCATTACTACTTTCAAATTAAGTAGGTTGCCGTAGACAGTACAAGTACATTATCAAAAAATAAAAAAAAAATAGATTGGAAAAATGAATTCAACCCAAGCTTCTACACGGTCTAGCAATTTAATCCAAGGCCAGATTTGGTTCTCAGGAATTGAGAGGAATTGAAAAGTAGTCTAATAATAAAATGGAAAGTACTTTCTAAATATTTGTTTCAATTCATGGGATCCAAACAGAGATAATTATTCTAAAAGAGTCAACATAAAAGTTAATGGATAAATTTGGAGCCCAGGCCCCCTAGCAAATAAAAAGTTGCCCATATATTTTGGTTCACCCACATTTATTTATTTTATAACATGATACCCATATAGATACACTGTTTTCTTTTCACTCGTTTGGGATCACTACTAGAAACCAATTTTCTCCTATTGGTGTGGCAAAAAACTGACAAAAAATTCATCACGCAATTCCAGTTTTCAGCAGTGGATAGACCACGCTACTAATCACACTCTATATGTTTTTGCATCACACTTTATATGTTGTTCATATTATTTTTTTTGCATCACACCTTCGTGTATATATTCAACATGTATTCAACGAGAGTTTAGGATATCCTATACTCTTATAAAGCTAAACCCCACTAGAGATTTCTCTCAATATGCAAGCTATCCACATCAACAATCCACTAGAACTTGTAATTATAGCCAACTAGAACATGTAATTACGATAGTTATCTCTTCATCCACTAACATGCATTTAGCTGTCCACATCAATGTGTCAAACCATTCACCAAAATTAATTTAAGATAGTTTCATTCATATAACTATAAATATAAATAGTCTAATTTCTTTTTAAATTATCCGGAATCCCCGCCGCAACGCGCGGGGTATTCTCCTATTTTTCTTAGAAAACAAAGTCTTTACAATTAAACTAGAATGTATACATGCCTTAAATCTAAATATAATAAATGTATACTAATATAACAACATGCATGATTCTTGTTCTTGTTCATCAATGTAATTTAATATGGATTTTATTGCTATTGGTATGTGACTCACTAACGAAACATCATACATAAATTATATAACGTCTAGAGGCGGACGTTGCTGCCGTCTCTGGAAATCCTTGTAGCCAACTTTTAAAGCTTCTTATCATAGTAGTGACAACAACAGAATCTACCAAATCAATACTCAAATGTTTTTCCTTTTTTTCATCATAATTGAAAGGATCCCCAATTTTTGTAGTGCGTTAGATGTGGATTATTATGTGGAGGTTCTTAGGCCCTGTTTGGATACCCTCTTATTATAATAATCAGATTATATAACAAATTTTGATCCAAACATGATTGATTATATGATGGATTATTTTAATCAAAACTCTTGATTACCATAATCCCATAATCTAGGTGAGACCAGGGTATAGGGGATTATATATGGGTGTTGAAAGTCCACCTTACCCCCATTGATTATCTAACTTGCCAAATTATAAAGAATAAAATAGGAATTTGTCACTTTAACCTACCATAATCCATAAGATCCAAATACTTTGGTTGTTATAATCTATAATCCTGATTATAATAATCCTCTGCATAGCCTAGATTATAATAATCAACTTGTGGTCCAATCAGGCCCTAGGATCCTCTAATTAGGGAGTGTTTGAATCTACTAGTATAATAATTAATTACTTCACTGTCCCTAAATAAATCGATTCCTAGAATCATTTAAAGTCAAACCTTTTTATGTTTGACTGAATTTATAGAAAAGAGTACAAATATTTGTTACACCAAATGAACATATTATGCAAATATATTTTATGGTGTAGCTAATGATACTAATTTGGTGTCATAAATGTTGATGTTCTTTTCTAGAAATTCAGTCAAACTTTAAAATGGTTGACTTAAGACAACTCTAGGAATTGATTTATTGAAGGACGAAGTGAATATCTAATAGCAAAAAAGTTACAAACTACTATTAACTAGCTAATTATTAGTAGAGATGGTTTAGGTTCACCTGCGAATAGGTTGCTAATAGGTGGTTGGAAAGCCTAAACCTGCTAATGAAACTAATACAACAGCCCTTTAACAAATAGTTAGTTAGTCTATTAGCAATCGTGTTTAACTATTAGCGCTAGTGAATCCAAATAGCCTCTATTGATGCAAAGATATTTCACATCTCATTAATCCTTTATTTGTTATCTATATATGTTAATTTCTACATTGTGGGGCCCGAGCCCACGACGTTGCAGACAGTGTCCAAGAGAGGGAGAAAAAACAATTTTGACAGTGACAAGTGACAGGAAGTGCCCCAAATTTGTTGAACTCTTGTCACTTTGATTCTATCTTTATATAATTTTGTTGCTTATTTCCTTTATTTGTGCACGACGTTGAGACAGAAAGAATCGGACAAGAAAAGCCCTCCTTACATGAAGCCAGAAGTTCTCTCCATAGATTCAACGCTCGTGCCAGTGCCGTCAGTGACCTTATTATGCATCTCCATCAGATTCTCAGGCACCCGTAGCTTCCTCTTCCTAAAGGCCGCCACGAAAACCTGCAGGCCACGACAAAATGTCATCAAGTTTTTTTTCACACTGCGAGAGCGAGACGGCAGGCGGCTGAACATGTACGTACCTGAAGGATTCTCGTGACGGGGCTCCCGGCGGGCTTCTGGTGCCGGTAGAACGGCAGGCCGACGGCGACGCCGAGCGTGCCGACGAGCACCATGAGCGCAGCGAGCGTGAAGCCGAGGTCCCATCCGACGTTGTCCTGAACCCACACCAAGAAGACGACCCCAACCATCGCTCCCAGCGATATGCTGATCTCGAACCAGTTGAAGAAACTAATCTTGCCGGGAAGCTCTTCCGGGGTGTCCTCGTCGAACTGGTCGCCGCCCAGCGCCGCCGCGCACGTGCGCAGTGAGCTCTCGCCAATAGGGATCAGGTATAGGCCCAGGGTGAGCAAGCTCCGGTTGCGACCGCTCACCGGAGTGCAATCGCTGGGGTTGTTGACCATGTCGCACGGCGGCGGGTGAAGCGACGGGAAGTGTGCTTGGTATGCTAGGAGCATGTACCCCTGCCCATGGTAAATGGCATGCAAGCAACTTCATTTTATATATGTTTTCAATCAATATATCTGTAGCAAGATGATATTTAAGTTTCAAAAGTTTTGACGAAAAGCAGCTTTGTCCAAATAAAAGAAACCTCATGTATGTTAATGAAGTGAATATTTGCGAAATGTTTAAAGTAGATGCAGTACTTCTGTGATCCATATATGGTACTTGATTACCAAGATCTCGATTGGGGCAAAGATGAGGATGGTGTAGAAGCGCTTGACGTAGGAGTCGGAGATGAAGGCACCCAAGAATGAGAAGAAACAGATGGCGCCGAAGAAGTTTGTGGAGGTGGTGGAGGCGTCCTTCACGTCCATGTGCATCGTCCCAAGCAAGTAGGTCACTAGGTTCATAATCATGGGTATATTTGCCATATTCGACATCACAATGAGGACTGTAACAGTGGAACATACCATATGTGTCAGCAACATATATACATATATAGATTTTAGTTTGAAAAAAGGACCTCTCACCATTTACTAAGTACCTGCTTGGATAGACTAGGACTAACAACTAGTCCTATTAGCTCCAATAAGTGGACTAGAGAACTAACAACTAGTCGATGATTAATGAACTAATAATTAGTCCGCCTATTTTGATACTTAGACACTAAAAATTAAGTAGGAGCATGTATGTTGTTATATACTTACAGTGGATGAAGACGCTGGCTCTCACTCCACCTTGCCTTTTCTGGTTAACTGGTCGTCCCCTCCAGTCCATAAGGCCTTGCAAAGCCATAGAGTATCTCTATCGGTGTCCCAAAAGCTAGTGTAAGGCTTGCTAATAACCTAGCTGATAAGCTCTCCGATCCTGATCGATATCCTGCTCGCAAGAACAAGCTAAGTATGGCTTCAACACTGGTTCTCCGTTTTTTTATAAGCGTGGAAGAGGAGCGACGTGTCGCTTGCTTTGCGGAAGCAAAGCCGCCACACCAACTAGTCAAAGTCAAACGAATCGAAAGCTGAGGACAGATGAGGGTGTGCCATTTTGTCGCTCGTGATACCGACCAGTCATTAAGAATACATGGAAGTACTACTTAACGAAACACGTACAGCGCACGTTCTCAAAAAAAAAAAAACTGTACATAGAAGTACAGGCAACTGCATGGTGGACAAGTACCGACCTGGCCTGCCTGATGAGGCAATACTTCTTGAAATATTATGCCCAAATAGGTACGCAGTATACGAGATTAGTCCCTTTCAGTCCAATTCCCAATAGGAAGGACAAACAAATGATCAGGAGTTAACACTGCTACTGAATCCTTTTTGGCAGAAACACATTTTCGGAGGCCGGCAACACATGCGCCTTCAAGACGTCGCCATTGCTAATGGAGAGTTACAATGTCGGCACAAAAGACCACCTCTAAAAACAAATTTAGAAAACAAAAAAAGCGTGCTAGCGAGCCCATCGAGCCCGTTGAACCACTTGCTGTGGAGCTGCTGCTGCTGTGCCGGAATGCTTGCCGGCTTAACACTGGGGTAAGTTAAGTCTCCGCGAAAGAAGAAGCTGACCGACGCAGCCCTCGCTCGGGGCTCAGGGGCTCTCAACTTTCATCAACTGAAAAAGAGCTCACACCAAAATCACTCAAGCAACTAGTGACTTGATGATTTGGAAAAGTTCTTGGCCACCTCAACCCACGGAACAAGCGGATCGAAGAACAAACACCCGAACACAGAATCACCATGGAGAGGCCTCCTGCCCAGGCAAACCCAACCTCCCTAGGAGAAAACCTGGCCTAGCCTGGATGCTAGGTCGGCCTAGCCTAGATGCTAGGTCGGCCTGGCCTATTTTGGCAATTTTAGCAGTCCGAAACAAAATTTTGAAAATGTGAAATCCATTCAAATGAAGTTCAATTGGGCCCAAATTTTGTAGAGATGTTCCCGGGGATGTTTATTTAGAATCTATCCCCAAAAGATCAGGGAACTCCACGGATCGAGAAAACTCCGGACTGGATTGGATTTTTCCAAACATTCCTCAAAATCCTCCAGTCTTGTGCTCATGAGGAATTTGGTCAAATCAAGTAACAGTCATGTGTTATAGCACGTATCCAACCATCCAATCGGTCCCAAGTACCCCAAAAAAAGAAATCACTCAAAAGCAAGTGAAGGGGTTTCGGGAGAGGAAAATCCAATGCAAATCAGAACTCAGATCTACCATGAATCATTGCTTTATTTCTTCACCAATAAGTTCTGATTCTTACAGAGGAATGATTAACACAGTAGAGGTTTGATTCTCTACACCATGGATCTCTATTACTACAAACTTAGGCTAGAATAGGAAAACTAAAACCTAAGGACTCTAGAATCAAACTACTGGAGAGATGGCTAGTCGGGGCCACCTCCTATCTTATTTGTAGAGCTATTACACATTCCCAACACGCATTAGATATTTTGGTTACACCACTTAACCCGGGGGCAAAATGGTCCAACTCAACATATGTGCATTCGATGGTCATGAGCTCTTGATGACTTTGTTTCGCCTCGACGCAAGCTTCCACGTGCCGCCTCCTATTCCCATCGGAACTCCAACCAGGTTTTGAGGCGTGTCATCATCGTCCTCGACCGCACGATCACCAAGTCATCCTACGCCTCCACTTGACTTGATCAACCACCGTCTTGACTTGGTCAACATGGTCTACTCCTCTCATGTGCTCTTGCTTGTTGATGTCCCCAAGTATCAACCATCACGGTTAGTCTTCTGGCCATCTTGGTCCCTCGATCTAAGCCTCACGCTTGTCCTTCACCGATCTCAGTCCATTGACACACGACACGCCTCTACTTGACTTTCTCCATGTCCGTCGACCATCTTTGTGCTCCACACCCGCATACCAACACAACCAAGAGAAATGTTGCCCACACACTCATGCTAGGGTTAGTCTCAAACTCAACCGAAGCCTGATCATCTCCTGACAATCACCTCATCACAACTCGATACATATGGGAACATATCAACCTTGTGTTCCTAAATACAATCTCCCTACTACTTTCAACAAAAAGGGAAATCTTCTAACAATCATATCCAAATCAACTCTGGCCACCATTTGCCCCTCGCTCGAATTCAGTTGCAACACGGGCATATCCACATCAACTCTCCCCCTTCTTGAATTTAGTTGCAACACAAGTTGTGGACATTGCTGGATCTCCTCTTTTCTTGAAGATAGGTTGGTAACTGGCCGGCAAATAGCCTCCATCCATCAACATCTGCTCGTAATCATCTTCCAATACCAAAAGTCGCATATCTAGATCCATCACATTACAAATAATTTGGTCAAAATCACCAAATTCCACACACATGCCGCCTAGGCCAAAAACAACAACTCAATGTTATACTCACCTTCATGCTTGGGCAGATGTAGTAGTGTCCATCATATTCTTAGTCTTCCACGCATCAGATCCTTCACCTTTTGTATGTTGCAGTAGAAGCAAGGAGCACCACCTTTTCTTTCTGTTAAGCCGACCTTGAAGACCTCAAGGAACCATCCATGGGCACTACCCAATTGTCGATGGGATAGGCCAAATGGTAATAAAAAGATTGAGAAACAAATAAGAGGGTGAGAGAGATTCGGCCAAGAGGGGAGACGACAATGACTATGTGAGAATCGGAGGCTAGGGTTCTATGGCTGTGATTTGGAGGGGACAGATGTGGATTTTTGATGCCCAAGAGCTAAAACAAGATGGGGCAAAGAAATATTAATGAAAGAGTTGGGAGTTCTTCTGCAAAATGTGTTAATAAAGCGGCGGCAAATCTGCGGCCCTATCCAGCGGCGATGCTTCTAGTCATGCCAGCTAGAAGGATAGCAGATCGGGTATGCAGCCGTTTGGACCTGTACAATTGTACTGGCACCCGATAGGAGTTGATGTACTCAGAAATCAAAAAATCAAAATTCAGGACCTAAGTAACACCTTCCTACCAAGACCACCATTATATTTTACTCTTCTTGAAACATAACCCTATTTCTTGTTTGGTGGAAACATATATATCCATCCACCTTGAACTGATAATTAATGAGTCTGTCTACAAGGCACGCGAGTGTTTTGGAGGCCAAACCACTCGATTTTTTCTTCACGACTTCTTCCTGAAGCCTGATGCGCCGCCATCGGCCACCGCCGTGGCCGGTGAGACCCTACCGCCCCGTGGCAGCCTCCTTCTCCTCCCTCACCCTCGCCGCCGTCATGGACATGTGGGCCCTCCGTGCTGACCTAGTTCGGCCGCCTCCACCGCCGCCAGAACCCTAACACCGTCCTCTCGCCGTCCCCACCGTCTGGCCGGTCTGCCTCCCCCGAGCCCCTTCTGAGCCCGCCGGAGTTGGGGAAGAAGAAAGGGAGAGGCTGGAGAAGGAGAAGAATGAGGGAGAGGAATCGAGAGGGAGAGTAACACTTAAGTGTCATTTAGCATTACTCAATTTCATGTTTTAGAACGTACAACACAGATTGAGAACACAAGAATGTCAGCATAAACCACCCATGGCCCACACTACTACACCTTATATATCGTCATCCAATGTGGCTTCTTGCATCCTTGCATCATGTCTGTAGACGTACCTCCACGAGCAGAGCAAGTAGAGAAAGAAGGATACGAGCCCAAACACGGCGAGGAGCCAGTAGAACAGATCCAGGCGGCTGGCATTGAGGTTCGCGCCGTCGAGCCAGCCGTGGCCCCCACCACGGTGTGCGGTGGCATGGTTGACCACCTGGATGAGGAAGCTCCCAAGCCACGACGAGACGCCAAGGATGCAGAAGACAATGGCGCCACCGATGGACTTCATGCCTGCAGAGGCTTCGCTGTAGAAGAACTCGAGCAGGCCGACGAAGGAGGTGACGTCCATGACGCCCAGGAGGAAGAACTGCGGGATCAGCCAGAACACAGACATCGGTGGGGCGCCCGTGGCGGCCATGCTCCTGCGGCGGCCCTCCACCACGGCGGCCACGGCGAGCGCCATGACGCTGAACACGAACCCGACGCCCACGCGCTGCAGGTGCGTGACGCCGCCGGCACGCCCCGTCACGCGGCGCAGCCACGGCACGATGGCGCGGTCGTAGGCGACCAGGGTTAGCATCTGGAAGGCGATCGGGACGACGAAGAGGCTCGCCGCCGGGATGCTGGTGGCGCCGAGGCGGGTGTCCATGGCCCCGCCCTGCTGCACGGTGAGGGAGAGGAGCAGCGGGATGGAGACGTTGCCGAGGATGGAGCTGAGGAAGATGGGCAGCATGCGGAGGATGATCTTGGCCTCTTCCACCTGCGTCACCGTGCACAGCGACCACGCCCGCTTGTCGCCGTCGTCCACCGCCGCCTTGTCCAGAAACCTTAAATAATGTATGTGATGATGAAAAGTTGGTCAAACTGTGCACAGTGCACCAACTGGGTATGTACACGACAAGGAGGGATATATGATTATAATCACGATACTAACACCAAAGTGGCAAAGTTTGACGAAATGATCCACAGACAGAAGCTGGAAACAAATATCTAAATTAAAGAGTTTATTTTCCTTATAAAATGAACCAATGAGCACCTATATTGCAAAATTAGTTGTGTTTCCATTAATTCCTCCACATGTATCATACCATTAATATGTATCCATATATTCAAATTGCTGACATATTCAATACCAATCTACAAATATGTTTTTTCTTTATAACTAAATATTTTAAAATTATAGTACTTGATAGCAAAATTTTTTAAAGCTTGATATAATGATCCAAGTGGGCCGGGCCGGCCAGCCCGTGAATCAACATATGTAGACTTAATTATTACACATGCTGTGAGTTGCCCACGTAATAATCAAGCTTATATACGTGGGTTTGTGGCTTCCTGCTTTCATCTCTATATATCTTGTTCAAAACGTCAAATATTTACTGTCAACGGAGGAAAATTGCTTTCAGACGTCTCTTTCTGACACCGTAGTTTCACTTTCACACTTTTCACGCCGTTCTGACCGAGAGTACTACTAGATCGAGTTACTTACTAACTTACAAATGAGAAGTGGACAAGGCACCAGCTTATCTTACTTGAAGTCTGGGGTTCTCTCCATAAATTCAACACTCTTGCCTGTGCTATCAGTGAGCTCATGCATCTCCATTGGATTCTCAGGTATTGATAGCTTCCTCTTCCGAAAGGCAGCTACGAAAACCTGCGATATATATACATCGATCGACACAAAATCCCTTACAAAATCACATCAAGTATTCACATGAAAATATTGATTTTTGTTTCACGAAAGATTTTATCAAGTTTCAGTTCAGTGTAGAAAGATATCATGATTTGTTTGTTTAATAACAATTTCATCAAGTTTAATTTGTCAGTCGGCGGATGAACTGTGTACCTGAAGGATTCTTGTGAGGGGGCTCCCCATGGGCTTCTGGTGCCGGTAGAACGGCAAGCCACAACCGACGACGACCATGCCGACGAACAACATAAGAGCAGCAAGCGCGAAGCTGAGTCCCCATCCCTCGTTATCCTGCACCCACACCAAGAAGACGAGACCCACGAACCCTCCCAGCGAGATGGAGAAGGCGAACCAGTTGAAGTAGCTGATCTTGGCGTGCAGTTCTGCCGGGTTCTCGCCGTCGAACTGATCGCCGCCCAGCGCTGCCGCACATGCGCGCATTGAGCCCTCGCCGACAGGGATCAGGTACAGGCCCAGGGTGAGCAAGCTCAAATTGCGGCCGCTTACCACAGTGCACTGGTTGGGGTGGTTGACCATGTCGCACGGCGGCGGGTGAAGCGACGGGAAGTGTGCTTGGCATGCTAGGAGCACGTAACCCTGCAACAGAAAAAAAAACTCTTCTCAGCTCACTGAGAGTCTGAGACCCATTCTCTCCGAATTTCTTTCTACGTTTTCAATCCATACATCTCAGCTCCCAATCATAGTTTTAAATAGCCGGCTATGGCTGCCGCTATAGCCTTTTGAGACATGGTGCCGCTATTTGTGTTCATATACAATTTAGCCGCTATAGCCCGATATAACTCCGCTATTAGCTGTTTTATAGACAAACCGCTAAACACCTTAGCCCGCTATTTAAAACCTTGCTCCCAATAGGATATTTGGCGAGATTTCAAAACTTTGACCAGAAGCTTGTCCAAAACTCTATGTGTTTGTGACTGAACGGTACATTTGCCAAATATATAGACAAAAATATGCAGGGACTAGGTACTCTATCTATTAGCAAATGATATATTCTTACCATGATCTCAATGGGTGCGAAGATGAGGATGGTGTAGAAGCGCTTGATGTAGGAATCCGAGATGAAGGCGCCAAGTAAGGAGAAGAAACAGATTGCACCAAAAAAGTTGGTGGAAGTGGTTGATGCGTCCTTGACACCCATGTGCATCGTCCCATGTAAGTAGCTCACTAGGTTCAATATCAGCGGTATATTTGATATATTTGCCATCACAATGAGGACTGTAGTAGACACAGTGGAACATAGCATATATCAACCACTTATACACAGTAAAAGAGTACAAGGTATTGATGCTGTTTATTTTACTTACCGTGGATGAACACGCTGGCTCTCACTCCACCATGCCTCTTTCCAGTAACAGGTCGTCCCCTCCAGTCCACAAGGCCTTGCAAAGCCATAGGTTCTGTTGTTGTCACGTACTTGAGCTCCTCCCAATCTTTGCCGCAAGCAACAAGTATGGCTTGAACTTGTGCTTTTTTTTATAGCTGTGGAAGATGTGCATCCCATCACATGATTTGTGGAAGCAAGCCGCCACACACCAATTGGTCCAACCGTCCAAGGGTGTGTGCCAGTTTTTCTCTTGCGACACTGACTCATAGTATTTACTAAATTATATCTTTGTCAACAATCATATCATCACATGATCAATTTAGATACCTGGAGTGATAACCATGCCGTGTGAGTTTGTAGTACCAAGATTATTATCACTCCATTTTTCCGATATAATATATTCCTGGGCCGGCCTACTCACACAGAAGGGGCATGGTGAAGTTTCCCTGTCCCTTTTTCCCGCATTCATATGTATTGTTGGGCCACTTGCTGATTTGTCAAATTTGCCACACAACTAAAAGAATCAAAATACTTACGCCAACGTACCAGATATTACCAGAACTTTTTGCTCAAAAAAAAGATATTACCAGAACTTAAACATAAATATAAGTGTTCACAAAATAATTTGTGTTTATAATTCATCACAGCTCATCATTGTTTTGAATCACGGAATAGACAAACGCTCACACCATATACAAATACTCACCTCTATAAATTAATGCATACACACCCTAGCTACCCTTATAAGCACCTCCAAAAATTAAAAGACTGACCCCAAAGACCTTGAGATTAATGAATTTATACCACATGTGTCGTCATCATGTTCAATACATTTTTTCATATACCAGCCATGGCAATGAGTTGGCACATTTTTTTCCACCTTCCATTTGAATAGAAAATCTTGTTAAATAAAAGGACAAACACTATCATAAGATCGCTCCTGATTATAGGATATAGGAGCCGTTCGGCTGTGCTGATAAGCCGGCTGAAAAACACTGTTGGCTGATTTATTGTGAGAGAAAATAATGTTCCAGCTGAAAAAATAAGCTGAAAAAGACGGATTATAAGCCGAATGAACAGGGCCATAGTCTTTTAATTGAAGAGTCCTTACTTTTGTTGATGATTGAACTTGTCCTATTGGAGAACCACCACTAGAGGATTTTTTCGTGTGATTTCGTGAAAGCCACGTCATCTGAGGTCCCCACAACCACAAGTTACTGCCTGGTTACAGCCGAAGCGTCCCTTCCCATGCGTTGATCGGAATGTCAAGAGGCTGTCAGCAGCGCACACCACCCAGGTGACCCAGTGGCCTCGGCCCTTCCCAGGAGGAGCTCTCGGCCCAAGAAGCGCAACGCCAAGTTCTCTGGTCCCGAGTGGGCTTGTAACCAGAGTGGGTGAGGATGAAAGTGCTGGGAGCATAAGTAGATGACGCTTTGGAGATGTAAACCAACTTTTATGCAAACCAGAACTCAATAGAACTCTCGACAGGTCCTCTGCCGGTTCCTCCCAACTCTCGCCTCTGCTCTGTTCCTCTAAATCCTGCCTCCGATTCCTCTTAGTGCCGATCTCCGGTGCTAACACTGGTATCAAAGCCACCATTCCTGGTCGGTAGTTCATGCTGGATCTCTCCCACCCTTCCCATCCCCATTTTACTCGGTTGCAGCACGCCCAGGGAGCTATGGAGCCCAACGCGCGCAACATGTTCGACGTTGTGCTCAAGCGCCTCGATGACATGGAATCCCGCTCTTCCGAGCGGTGGGAGCGCTGGGAGAAGCGCTGTGACGATGACGCGGCAGCACGACAGACGCGCGACGCTGCCGTCGACCAGCGCCTCGGATCTCTGGAGGCGTTCGTCTCCGCGTTCTCGGAGCGTGCCGCTGCGGAGGACCGTCGTCTCGGGCTTCTCGAGCAGCGGGCGGCGTCGGAACATCGTCGCGTTGAGGAGATCGATCTACGCGTCACGCATCTCGAAGACTTCGCCCACGCCCAGTACACCACCGCTTCGGTCGCCGATAGCTGGGGCGCCCACTTCAACGACCGTGTTTCCGAGCTCGATTCCCGCATGAAGGAGCTAGAGCTCATCCGCATCTACGAGATCCGGGACAAGAGGGACGAGTGCGTGTCCACGGTGGAGACTGTCGTCGCGGATCTGGAGGCGTGGCGGCCCAATGTGGACAACTTCATCGACGACACCCGTCTGAAGATGCTGCGTCTCACCAAGTAGTGAGATCGGGCGATGCTGGAGACTTCTGCTCCGCCCGTTCTCCCGGTACATCCTGAGTTGGTCGCCGAGCGCTCATCTGCCGGGCAAACGATCGACTGGCCCAAGGGGCACGGCGTTGCATCGACTACACGGGAGAGGAACTATGGCTCGGTAACGGCCATAGTTCCTACCCCGGCCAATGGTATGTATTCACAACCATATCTCTGTTCTTCCTTACCGATGCAACTCACGCACCATCCTCCCCAGTCCACTACCAGTCTTCCCAATTCTCCTTCCAATTCCCAAACCCTTCCACCTCCACCACCTCCTCCTCCACCAAATCCACCATTGGCATCACATCACTTTTGTTCATCCCAACCCGTCCAGTACAATCCTCCCATCGATCCATCCCTCCTTGGCCAATTGCCTAAAATGCAATTTCCACAGTTTGATGGCGATAACCCAAAATTATGGCTCACTCGTGCTCGCAATCACTTTGAGATGTACTCTGTCCATCCATCTGTTTGGATTCGTGTTTCCACCCATCATTTCACTCATGCTGCTGCACGGTGGTTCCAGTCGGTGGAATCTTCCCTCCAACATATGTCATGGGCGGATTTCTCTGCGTTGATCCACAAGTGATTTAGCCGTGATCAGCATGAGTTGCTTCTACGCCAGTTGTTCCACATCTATCAAACCACTACCGTCTCTGATTATGTCGAGCGGTTCACTGCATTGGTAGAACAACTCGCAGCCTACACAACCCATCCTAATCCTATGTCATATGTTCACGCTTTGTGGATGGCCTTCGTGATGATATTCATCCAGTCATTATTGTAGCTCGGCCACAAACGTTGGATACTGCCTGCACTCTTGCTCTGTTGCAGGAAGAAGCGGCTGATCAGGGGCCCAAGGACTTTCGCCCTCCAGAGGGATCTATATTTGCCAAGTCGACGCTCCTCAAGGGTGCTCTGCCTCTACCTCCGCCCCTGCCCCTCCTCCTGCACCCGTTGAGCGTCGCGCAGGAGAGGCGCGGCCGCCTGTCAATCAACCGGCGCGCTTGGATGATAAACTGTCTATGCTTCGCGTGTTCCGCAAGGCCCGAGGGCTATGTGTCCGTTGTGGTGACAAGTGGGTGCATGGCCACAAGTGTGCTGCCACACCACAGCTTCATGCTCTTCAAGAGGTATGGGAGATGTGTCAAGATTTCTTCTCTGATCCTGACAGCCCTCCTTCGCCAGAGGATTCTCCGTCTTCATCTGCAGGGCTGTTTTTGATGATGTCCTCGGCTGCCATAACTAGTCAGTCAGCTCCTCGGACAATGCAGTTTCATGGCTCTATCTATGGACAATCTGTGCTGATATTGCTTGATTTTGGTAGTAGCCACTCGTTCCTTAACACAACTTTGGCTCCGCATATACCTGATATTCAGCAGTTGTCCTCTCCTGTTGCTGTCCGGGTGGCTGATGGTTCTACTATGACTTGTTCATCTATAATTTAGCATGCAGAGTGGTCTCTCCAGAATCATAAGTTTCATTCCGATTTGCGGTTGCTTCCTCTGGGCAGCTTCGATTTGATTATTGGTATGGATTGGCTAGAGGCTTTCTCCCCTATGAAGGTACACTGGGCTGAAAAATGGCTGTCCATTCAGTATGGCTCTGGTCATATTGTGTTGCAAGGCTTATCTTCAGAATCTGCAAATTGTTCAGTGATTCAACTCTATCAAGCTGATGTTGCTTCCAGTGATTCTTCTACTCAGACTATGTTTCCTGAGGTCCAATTATTGCTTGATGAGTTCAACAGTCTGTTTGCCGAGCCTACTGAGTTGCCTCCCCGCCGCACCTGTGACCATAGGATTCCATTGGTTTCCGGTGCTGCACCCGTTGCTGTACGCCAGTATCGTTACAAGCCGGCACTCAAGGATGAGATAGAACGGCAAGTGTCTGAGTTGCTCCACAGTGGGTTCATCCGACCTAGCCAAAGTGCTTTTTCATCTCCTGTCCTATTGGTTCGTAAAAAGGATGGTTCCTGGCGGATGTGCGTCGATTACAGAATGTTAAACGCACTCACTGTCAAATCCAAGTTTCCTATCCCTATTGTCGATGAGCTGCTTGACGAACTATCAGGGGCTAAATGGTTTTCTTGTTTGGACCTCCGAGCTGGATTCAACCAAATTCGTCTCGCGCCTGGGGAAGAGTACAAAACTGCGTTTCAGACGCATTGGGGACAGTTTGAGTACACGGTGATGTCCTTTGGTCTCACTGGAGCGCCCAACACATTTCAAGGCGCGATGAACACTACTCTGCATTCCCTGCTCAGAAAATGTGTCATTGTTTTCTTTGACGACATCTTGATATACAGCCCTGATTTCCACTCTCATTTAGAGCATCTGCGCCAAGTCTTCCAACTGTTGTCTAATGATCACTGGCAGGTCAAGCTCAGCAAGTGCAGCTTTGCCCAGACCTCTATTGCCTATCTCGGACATATCATCAGTGCTGCCGGTGTCGCTACTGACCCGGGGAAAATTGATTCCATTCTGTCCTGGCCTCCACCTCAAGATGTCAAGGAGTTGTGCAGTTTCATGGGGCTTGCCGGCTATTATCGTAAATTCGTGCGGAACTTTGCCCTGCTGGCCCGGCCTCTCACTGATCTCCTGAAGAAGGGCACACTCTTTGTATGGACCTCTGTACATCAGTTGGCATTTGACGCCTTGCAACAGGCCCTTTCTTCCGCTCCAGTATTGGCCCTTCATGACTTCGCCAAGCCATTTCAGATTCAAACGGATGCCAGCGACTCGGGGGTGGGCGCAGTTCTGCTACAGGATGGACATCCACTGGCCTTCGTAAGCAAGTCTCTGGGTCCTCGGACTGCTGGCCTCTCTACTTATGAAAAGGAGTCCTTGGCTATCATGGTGGTAGTCGATCAGTGGCGTCCTTACTTGCTCCATGGTGAATTCACTATCTATTCTGATCAGCGCAGTCTTTTACATGTGACCGATCAAAGGATGCACACTCCTTGGCAACTTAAGCTTTACACTAAGCTTGCCGGTCTGCAGTATCGCGTCATTTACAAACCGGGCGCATCTAATGCTGCTGCAGATGCGTTGTCACGGCATCCAGCTCCTCCAGGCCAGCTTCTCGCATTGTCAGCCCCAACACCATCTTGGATAGCAGCAGTTGCTGCAACTTACAGTCAGGATCCCGATTGTGTCAAGCTGTTACAGGAATTGTCGGTCGCTCCACAGGCCCATCCTCCATTTTCACTAACCAACGGCCTCCTGCGCTATCAAGGTCGTGTTTGGGTCGGCAATGATGCAACAGTCCAGCGCCAGATTATTTCTGCTCTTCATGACAGTGCCATAGGTGGCCACTCTGGCTTCCCTGCTACATATACCAGGATCAAACAATTGTTCGCGTGGAAGGGCATGAAAATAGCTGTTCGCTCGTTCGTAGCTTCCTGCTCCATTTGTGCCCAAGCTAAGCCCGATCGTGCTCGTTATCCGGGATTGCTCTCTCCCTTACATCGGGACATGGCAACTGTATCATGGTTGTTGTTGATAAGTTCAGTAAGTTCAGCCATTTCATACCTCTGCATCACCACTTTTCGGCTCAGAAGGTCGCGCAGGTGTTTCTGGATAACATCTTTCGTCTCCATGGGCTTCCTACTCATATCATTTTGGATCAGGATCCCATTTTCACCAGCCAATTCTGGAGAGAGCTGTTTCGTTTGGCCCAAGTCCAGCTATGTATGAGCACAACATATCACCCACAGTCTGACGGTCAGACGGAGCGAGTGAACCAGTGCCTCGAAACATTCTTGCGTTGCTTTGTTCACTCCTGTCCCCGTCAGTGGCTCAAATGGCTTTCCCTCGCGGAGTATTGGTACAACACCAATCTTCATTCAGCTTTGGGGCGTTCTCCGTTCGAGGTACTCTACGACCATTCTCCCCGTCATTTCGGTATTGCTAACTCCACTGCCATGCCTGTTTCCGATGCTGCTTCTATGATCTCGGAGCGTGCCACAATGCTGGCTAGCGTTCGACAGCACCTGCTGCGTGCCCAACAGCGCATGAAAGCCCAGGCGGACAAGAACAGGTCGGAGCGTACCTTCTCTGTCGGCGACAATGTCTACTTGCGCCTCCAGCCTTATGTGCAGTCGTCGTTGGCGCCGCGAGCCCACCAGAAGCTAGTGTTCAAGTACTTCGGGCCCTTCCAGATCGTTGAAAAGATCGGTCCGTCGCCTACAAGCTGCTGCTGCCGGCCTCCTCCAACATTCACCCTATTTTCCATGTGTCCCTGCTCAAGCCGGCGCCTCCTCCACGCTGTGCCGTCGCCTCCAGCCTGCCAAACCTCGACCTCCACCTCCAGGTGCCGGAGCGCGTACTTCAGCGGCGTCTCCATGTTCGCGGTTCATCGACGGTGCCTCAAGTGCTTGTCAAGTGGTCCGGCCTCGACACCGAGCTTGCCACCTGGGAAGACACCGTGGCCATCGAGCAAAGGTTCCCCAATGCTCCGGCCTGGGGACAGGCCGGTTCTCAAGGAGGGGGAGATGTCAGCAGCGCACACCACCCAGGTGATCCAGCGGTCTCGGCCCATCCCAGGAGGAGCTCTCGGCCCAAGAAGCGCAACACCAAGTTCTCTGGTCCCGAGTGGGCTTGTAACCAGAGTGGGTGAGGATGAGAGTGCTGGGAGCATAAGTAGATGACGCTCTGGAGATGTAAACCAACTTTTATGCAAACCAGAACTCAATAGAACTCTCGACCGGTCCTCTGCCGGTTCCTCCCAACTCTCGCCTCTGCTCTGTTCCTCTTCTTCCTGCCTCCGATTCCTCTTAGTGCCGATCTCCGGTGCTAACAGAGGCTGACCAAAGTCACTATAATTTCAGCCATGAGAACAGACGTTCGAATAAATTTCGCGAAACAGATGCAGGGATATCTGTTTCCTCTTCCTTCACCGTCATATTTCAATGGCATTGACTACCTAGGAGGTGACCAGCAGCAGCGAAACTGCATCCACCGGTTCTCAAAAGGCCCATCGCTTTGCCTTCCGTTCCATCTATGTCTTCTCCCGGTTCCACAAACTATATAAGGAGGCTTCTCCAGTGGCACAAGACGGACGTATGTTTTCGAGTCGATTCATCGCAAATATACAAGGTGAATTTTTCTACCTACCAGGAAGAGTCAAGCTTGTGCCACAGATATGCTCGATGAGGTAACCCGTCCTCGCCGCTGCGAGCCCGTCATCGTCGTCGCGAGCCCGTCGCCGCTGCCGCCGGCTATGAGCCTGTCACAGTAGCTCTAGATCAGGGGTAGCTGCTGACACGCAGGAGGAGAAGCACGGTGGCTGCTGGCCGGCTCGGTGGGAGGAGCGTGCTACTTGGGGAAGAAGAAGAAGGAGCTGCGCGGCCAATCTGTTAGAAGTGCCGCGGACCGACCGCCGGAGTGGCCTGTTCTGAACTATGGACGGAGGAAACGAAGCTGAGTCTTTGTCTAACATGGTCTTTATTATTCTTTGTGTGGACCCAGCTGAAGGTGAAGCCGATTATTTCTTTCTGCCTAGCGTTCTCTGTCTTTGATGAATCCACTGCGGATCCTCTAATACACAAACAAGATGGTACAGTGTTCGCCGTCATGTGCAGTGCTCCAATAAAGCATACAAATCACCAAGAGTGGTCTCCTTCTTTGATACCCCCCTTCTTTTTCCTTTTGCATGATTACAGTTGCCACACTATCTACAATTCATTTCATTACGCAATGAGAGAACACTAATGTTGTTTTTCTTCACCACATGCAGGACATCGTCAACAATGCATGTAACGCTCCCACTACTACTACATATAGAATTAGAAATATATTTGGCTATTAAAATAAGAAATCTCATTATTACTCCTAACATGGTGATCCAACGATGTATCTTCACGACTATGACTTACCCCTTTCTAGATGGATTTTGTTTATTTCCATACCATACAAAACCATTACTATATTTTTCTTATGTATACTCACATTGAAATTAGTTACACCATAATTATTGAGACTTCTACACCAATCCAAAAGAACTATCTACATATCTCTCTATAAAATTCACGCAGCATCGCGCAGGGTATCATCTAGTTCTATTTAAATTAATTGTACAAGAAATTTTGTCCCATCATGTGGTTGTTTCCTATTTACTGGTGTTATTCTCTTCTTCGTGCCTCTAGGAGTGAGTTATTGTATCAAACTATGTCAAATTTTGTCTTGACAAAATTGTAGTTTATTTCTCTAATTTTGTATTTGAATCTCGCTATTGGAGGCACCGCTGTGGAAACGATTTTTAGACTCAGTCAAAAATAGTTTCCAGGGGCGGTTTCATACCACTGATTGTAAATGAAAGGACTGGCTGGATGCCTAGAGATGGTGAATATAGACTACAAAAACAAGAAATTAGCAATTAAAGACAAAGTTAGCTACATGATTCTACCAAGGCCAGCCTAGCTGGTATTGCAAGCCGGCTTGGCCGGGTTTGACTATGGGACCAGGTCAAATGGAAAACATGACTCAGTGGGTATCAATCTCTACTTAGCCAACTATCCCTGGAGACCTGCAGAAAACTAGTAGATCTCCTTCGCCTCGCTCTTTCATGTCAAACCAAACTTGTGTGGGATTTCTCAGTGAGTTCCTTGACAGGTTCACATCCCTACAGTCACATCAAGATATGCAATATAAGTAAAAATGTGGGGCAATCCAAAGGGTAGACGCAGTGATATATTTCCTAGAGTTCAGATGCCCACTTGGATCATACATCTCCGTTGTGGAAGCCATGAGTGACCACTCCGTGGGTACACTCTAGCCGTGTTGCTCTCAACCACCTTTGACGATTCCGCTAGATGACCTTTTCTCTTTCGAGGGCAAGATCGTACCCCACACAAACTTGTTATAGCAACCCACAATTTTGAATGCTTGTTGGCAATGCCTAGCCACCTAGGAGGCTTAACCTCCAAGAGTAACAGATGCACCAACCAGAATATTGACTTGCTCAAGTGCTCAAAGATTTGACAGCTCACTCTGTCATACAAACTCTCTAATGCCTTTAAGATTCTCATGTAACAAGGCTCTCGACCTAAACTAAGGATTTTACTTTCTAATTACCTTACACCCACAGAAGAAGGTTTACGAGGGAACCATTGGCTTTTTGGTCATGTATGGAATGTAAAGGGAATCAACAACTAGCACAAGGGGAAAGGGAGAGAAATTTGTAGGTTTATCTAAAAAACTAGCTATTGGAGGTTGACTCAGCAAAATCGGGCTAAGTCGGTTTCGTAACTAAAAGCCCTAAGTTCAATTTTGCTAATTGAGTGACAACTAGTGGACTAATGCTTTCAATGATTTGTGATTGAGCTAGGGTCCTCATGATGGTGATGAGCAAGGCTAGGAGACGGTGGAAATTGAGATCATGCCATATGAAGCAAGTGCTCACCCATGAAGTGAATAATGAGATGAAAACAAGCCCGAAGGCAAAGGTATATGCTAGGGGTGTTCATTTCACTAGCCAAGATGCAACATAGTGCATGGTCAGGTTTAGGATAGATAGATGTACTGTTAGGAGGGGAACTCTAAAGCAATTACATTATCTAGTGCCACTAGATTTGAACTAACTTTACATATGCACTGATTCTAGTGACGTGGTGAGGAAGAAAGTGAAAATCCTTTGCAAAATATTTTTGAAAAGCTAATTCAATGCTTAAGGTCCTGTTTGGATGGACTAAACTTTTGGATGCCAATTAGAAGGCCTAAACATTAACTAATCATGGTCTAACAAAAACTAACAGATGCTAATTAATGAGAGTAGAACTCATTTGAAAAAGAGAAAATTTTAATTAGTCCATATTTAGCCTATTATCCAATCACAGACTAAACTTTAGTTCGTTGATCCAAACATGCCCCAAGTGATGGTGTTCAAGTTGGAACACATGGAGTCATTATATCTTAAAAGCATTTGACAGATGGACTTGGTGCGATTTTTCTACACTCAATGGAAATATCTGGTTCCCTAGCTAGGAGTCTCACTAGAGAATAGGATAGGCCTTTAACCATATTTGTGCCAACTGTTGTCTATTGTCGAGAAGTCAGCAAAATCTCTAGTGGTAGGGGCTCAGCAGCACTGATAGGTTGAGATGGCAGATTAGAGGGGGGTGAATAGTCCTTTCTAAAAATAATTGTGCTGGTTAGCCAATATAAATGCAGAATTGAATTACTCAGTCTAGCCAAGACTACACCTCTCTATCTAAGTTCTCAAGCACCTTATAAAGATCCTAGTTAAGCAACTAAGGTGTCAGGCTAGGTAGAGCTCACCTAAACAATTCTAGTTTGCAAGGTCACACAAACCTATGCAATTAGTACTCAAACAACCTAGGGAACTCCTACACATGCTAGTATGCAAAACGCACAAGGCCTAAGCTCGCTAGCACTACTTAATAGCAACGCTACACAAGCCAAACTATAGAGCTCAACAATTACTTAGCTACACAAACTAAGCAATGTAACTAGCAAGGCTACACAAGCCAACTAGTTATGCAAGGGAGTTAGTTCTAAGCTACACACGCAAAGAGAGCAACTAGCAAGCAACTCAAACTAAGTAGTTACGCAAGAGCAACAACACAAGCACAATATATGAAGAGTAAATACAAGCTTGTGTTGGGAGTAAGCAAACCAACGGGATGAACAATGTTGACACAATGATTTTTATCCCGAGGTTCGGTGGCTTGCCAACTACCTACTCCCCATTGAGGTAAGCTCAAGGTTGCCACTGATCCTCTTGCTAGTGGTGACCCTCAAGTCACACTCTCCCACATGGAGTGCTCACCACAAGCTCTAGCACTTGACATGGCCAGACCACTTGATGCTCTTCACACATCGCTCTACTAGAGTTGCTTTTCGTGTCTCCCGCAGGGCAAGGACAACACCCCTCATAGATCCTTCTCTAGAGCCACACACAATCACCACGCGGACTTCACAATGGAGACCTCAATCCACCAAGCCATCTAGGTGATGGCAATCACCAAGAGTAACAAGAAATCACCAAATCACAAAGATTTCCTAGTGCCACCAAATGCAATCCTCAAATGCACACACTAGGTCTCTCAATCCCTCATTCAAATTAGCACCAAGCTTGAGAGGGAGAGGAAGGAAAGGAGGTGGATCTTCAATCCCTTAACATCACCCACACATGGCACTCAATCCCTCACAAGATTTGGCACATAGAAATAGAGAGAGAGAGAGAGGAGAGGGGGGGAGCTCTCAAATGCAACAATGGAGGGAGCTCCTTGGAAAAGAGAGGGGAAAGCACCCAACCAGTCTTATCCCCTTCAGCCGGCAGGCCTCCTCCCCATAAAGCCCCCTACATTGGAATTTTTTATCAGCGCGTCCTAGATATGCCAAGACGAGAGCAGGCCAAACACCCCCAATGGCTCCTTCAGTTCAACGATTGAATGGGCCAAAGCCCAGCGGTCAAAACCACGCCAGACGCACTCCTGCATTGGAAATTCTAGTTCAGCCTGGATAAACCTCTAGGAAACAAGTGCCACTCGCCAGAGTGGGTCTGCCTAGAAATTGGGACGGGGTGAGGTGGATATTTCAACATCAGGGCCATCCAAGCACTATATGCTTCCCCTTTTAACCCCTATTTGAGTGCTAACTTTTCCCACAAATACCAAACCATTTTGGCACTTAAGTTAGCATTTCTCAGGCACATTTTCTAGGGTTTTCTCGTGCATCTCACCATGTCAATAAGTGCAAAGCATATGAAAATGAGACTCACACTTAGCGGCACTAGATTACGGTTGCAACTAAAATATTTTTCCTCTTTATAGTATGACTATCTATCCTAAACTTGGTCTATTTCTTCTCTACTCAACTTAGACTAGTGAAATGAAATACCCTACAAATATACCTTTACCTTGCGCATTCCTTTCCATCTACTCCAATGTTGATGCCACACAAGCACCAATCCTTCATCAAGAATTTTGATCATCATCATGAGTTAACACTTGGCTTGATCTTCCTTGAATGATATGATGCACATCATATAATTATGTGACCTTATTGGTTCATTGATCATAACTCTGCTTGCTCTCCACTGTTGCCTTGTCCATCGATGCTAAATCTTTGCTCAAGCTTCTCCGCCATGTGTGGCGCGTCAATCCAAAGCCTCTGACTTGCTCTTCACACTTGCAACCGGTCCATCAACACCAAGCCTTGTCTAGATCTTCTCCACCTAGCCACATGACTCTATGTCATATGTCTCATATGCAATGAGCACCTTCATTGACACATAGGTGAGCATTAAAACATATCCAAGCCATCTCCACCTCCATGGCTCAGGTTGCTCACACTAGTGTACTTGTGGACTAATCACCTATGTATCTCAATATAAACACATATTAGTCTACCTAGGTTGTCACTTAATTACCAAAAACAAACAAGGACTTTTCAAGCACTACAGAACAGGGTTGAAGGTTCAATAGCTAGGTTTGCTACCAGTCCCTTCAGCCATGTGCTAGAGAAAGTGACACAAAGGAGGATATGTGGCAATCACCTATGCGCGGGGGAGATTTCAAACTGGCGCACCGCACTCTCCGGTGGCAGGCACCAGACTTATGCAGTGACCCCCTAGAGCTCTCAAGTGATTCAAGACACCACCGGATGTATCAGGTTGTGCCCACCAAAGTAGCACCGAAGCATGTGGTTTACTAGTTGTTAGCTGTTCAAAGACTACTTTCTGGGACAGAGGCTCTAGAGAGGCACATGATTTCCCTTATGATAATTCCATCTGTTGCACTGGAGAAATTCTTCTCTTCCACAGCAGAGTCGTTAAAAAGTGTGTTGACGCCGATTTGAATCACATGCCAACAAGGGCTAGCACGCTCGAGGTTGCACACGACCTAGATCGCAACAAGAATGCAGTAAATCAGCAAAACCGACCAGCAAACAGATTAGGCCTATTTGACGCTTGTTCTTCGCCTGGTAGACTCCTAAACACCTCCTACAAAAGATTCGTTGGGAGGGCACAGCGAGGTTGTCCTAGGGTCGGCAAGGCTACCGAGAACACTGCCAAATCTCGTCAAGAGATGTAATGAATAGGAAGCATAGAGAAATTTAGGACAAAAATATAGTAGATGTGTTTTTTGACGATTGGAAGTTGGATCTCGCAATCTGTTGAGAACCTCGTTTATATAAAGAGGGCCGGTCTTATCCCAATATAAATTAACTCCAGGACATGTCTCACATGTTTCCTATGCGAAAACATGTTCCATAACTGAGTTGGAGTCCAACCATTCTTAGAACAGCACTAGCAGGTTCTTAAATTGGCTTGGTTGGTTTTTGTGGTGCCATGCTCTTGGGCCGAGCCATTGGTTATAGGTCTAGTTAGTTTGGGCATGGTTGAGCCTAATTTTTTTTTGCTTGGGCTCTGATCCTTTCTGTGCTAAATATTTTATTTCTCCATTATCTTGACGTCAGGAACTTATTATTGAAGTCCATTCTCCTTGTTTAGCACACTCTGACCGTCTAACAAATGGCTCATGCAAGATAAAATAAAAACCTAAGCATGGGCATCTTGAAGAGTGCAAATAATTTTCTGTCTCCATATGGGACCTAGCTTCACCTCTTAATTGTAAATCTCAAATCCATCCATAAATCCAAAAAAAGAGAAATCATTCTCAAATAGTATAACCTAAGACAACGACTATGCACGATCGGAGATGATTTTTTTTGCTTAGACCATCTCCATGAGTTTCGAATAATTTTTTTCCCAAAATCATACAGTTCTCTAACTCGCCAAAAATTATTGGAAGGAATAAATAAGACCATCTCCAACAGTTTTCAATAATTCACTCCTAAAATATAGAAGACATTTTTTTAAGGAATTATATGCTATTTCTAAATTATCCTAAATACTTTTATATATTCTTTCTTTCTTGTACATTTGAATCAGGAACCCTTTTTTACTCTTTATTCTTTCTCATGCCCTTCCATCTTTACATTGGTTAATGAAAATGCGCGTCTACCACGCACGGATATATCCGCGCGATTAGTCTATTTTTTTCTAGCACAGAAAGATTGGGAGGTGTGGTATTCGAACCATTGGAGATGGGTTTTTCCCATTCTTGCCAAAAAATTCTAGATTGGGATGCTTTATTGAGAACTCTTGGAGATGGCCATAGGCTTCAAAAATTGCCTTTGTTTGAAGGGGATTCATTAAAACTAAGGCGAGCTTGTGCAATTGCCTTGGAATTGTAGAGGAGCCACCCTTGGGGTGGGGTGGGGCGGCCGCCCCACCTACCGGTGAGCTCGCCGCAGACCCCAAACCCTTCTTTCCTAACACCGGCGTCTAGCGGCGAGGAACGGTGAATACGAGCAGACAACCTACGGCATGGAGGAAGAAACCAGTGGATGGTCCTTTTATTCACTTTGTTCAGCCTAGGCGCCCACTCCTCCTCCCCTTAGCCCAATTGGTGAGAGGCCCATTGAAGGGCAAGAAGAAAGTTGAATCAAGCTCAAGCTCAAGTTCATCAAGTAAAGATGAAGATGAGGATGAGGATGATGATAATGATGATGATGATGATAATGAAAGTGATGATAAATCCTCCACCTTCTCCTCCGATATTGATGAAAAACAATCAAGCTAATAGAGAAGGTGGTGAAGAACATTATCAAGTTAAATGTCCAGGGTGTGTCCATTGAAATTGAAGATTGCTTAACAACCAAAAAAAGAGAACAAAGAAAGAAGGGATGTCTTGGTTGCGGTAAGAAAGGAAACTTTCACACCCAAGGACAAGAAGAAGGCGGCATGCAAGGCCAAAGCCCTCACGACAATCAATACGGGATGATTCTTCAAGTTAATGAAGATGAAGCTTAACACAAGAGTTGGGGCTGTAAGCATTCATCATCAAGCTTTTCTCACGTGTGCCTTATGACATGAGGTAACATCGGAAGCTGAAGCTCTAGTAAGGATAGTGATGATGATGAAAAACCTTCTTATGGAGAACTTGCTCAATCCGTCCAATTCTTTATATGCACTAAGCAAAAAGCTCAACTAATAAGTGAACTTAAAACACAAACTTAAAATCAAAGACAAAGAATTGTGACAACTTTACTGATCCACAACCACAAGTGACTTATACTGAGTTTTCTTTCTTGGGCTATTAAATTCTAAGAATTACTTATTCGATAATGATACCCTCAGGGTCTCCGTCCTTTTTTGGACGGGACCAACCCGCCTGTACCCACGCGTCGCGCACCCTCACCCTGCCTCGCGCCGTGTGCTATCCTTGCCTCGCGTCGCGTGCCGCCCACGCTTCGCGTTGCTGCTCCCCCGTGCCTCGCGCCATGCCGTGATCCATATGCCTATCGATCGTGGGCGACCTCGAGCTCCATGTTAACGAGCCTCCATTGGGGGCAACAAGTAGATGAGAACATGTTGTAACCATTTATTTCATGCGTTTTAGATGTATGTTGCATATGTTCTATCTGGATGTTGTAAAATTAGATTTAGTGTTGCATATGTTGTAATGGCTATACATGTATGTTCCAAGTGTATGTTTCAGCTGTTTCAAACGTATGTTGCACGTGTTTTATTTGGATGTTACATATGTTGCACTGGCTATACACGTATGTTGCAAGTGTATGTTTCATATGTTTTAAACGTATGCTAGAAGTGTTTTATCTGGTTGTTACATATCTTACAGTGGTCATACACATATGTTGCAAGTGTTTGATGTAAATGTTTCATTTGCTCCGAACGTAGTTAGAGCAAATGCTTTATATTACAAGTGTTGTATGACCAGACACGGGAAATAGGCGCAGGAGGAGGTGGTCCCCTCGGGCGCAGCGATCCCGCATGCACGTGGGAAGTGAAGCGGGCGTGGCGGCCCCCACGTGCAGGCCCAGGCACATGCGTGCCGCAGGCGGGGCCAGGCCGCAGCAGTAGTGCGCGGCGACAACAGCACCAGGAGCGCGGCAGGCGTGACATCAGCAGCGCACGGCAGGTGCGACATCAGTAGCGCGCAGCAAGGCGCCACAGCAGTGTGTGGGTGGGCGGTCAGAAGCGGCAGGAGCTGCGTGCATAAGTGTGGACAGGCAGCAGGACGGATGCCACGTCCGGACGTGGATCCGGGCGCTAGTCTTTTCCTTCGGTGAAAATAGCATACCAGACCTGTATAATAACGGGCGCAAAATCCATATTTTTATGACATGTTTAGAACACGTGAACTAATAATTAATAGCGACGTCGTCGTCAAAGCGCCGCATCTAGCTTCTTGGATGCTGGAGACACCCTGTGATCCTCCATCGCCGACTGCATCCTCGACGGATGATGCCTGTAGGTGTACCTCCACGCGCACAACAGGTAGAGAAGCAAGGCGACGAGTCCGAAGAGCGCAAGGAGCCAGTAGAACAAATCGAGGCGGCCAGCGCTGAGGCTGGCGCCGTCGAGCCACCCGGTACCCCTGCCGTGGCGCGCGGTGACGCGGTTGACCACCCGGATGAGGAAGCTCCCGAGCCACGATGCGATGCCGAGGATGCAGAAGAAGACGGCGCCCCCGATGGACTTCATGCCGGCGGAGGCCTCGCTGTAGAAGAACTCGAGCAGGCCGACGAAGGAGGTGACGTCCATGACGCCGAGCAGGAAGAACTGCGGGGTCAGCCAGAACACCGACATCTCGGCGGCCGCGGCGCCGCCATGGCGCCTGCGGCGCGCCTCCACGGCCGCGGCCACGGCGAGCGCCACGACGTTGGACGTGAACCCGACCCCGATCCGCTGCAGGTGCGTGATGCCGCCGGCGTACCCCGTCGCGCGGCGCAGCCACGGCACGACGGCGCGGTCGTAGACCACCAGGATCAGCATCTGGAACACGATCGGAATGACGAACAGGCTCGCCGGCGGCACGTGGGTGCCGCCCAGCCGGGTGTCCATGGTCCCGCCCTGCTGCACCGTGAACGTCAGGAGCAGCGGGATCGGGAGGTAGCCCAGGACGGAGCTCACGAAGACCGGCAGCATCCGGAGGATGATCTTGGCTTCCTCCACTTGCGTCACCGTGCACTGCGACCACCGCCGCGCGTCGCCGTCGTCCACGGCCGCTTTGTCGAGGAATCTTTTTTTTAAGAATTAATTACAAGAGGCAGAGGGGTTAGTCAAAGCCTGTCCTCCAACTTGTTCAAAGAATAGAAAGAAAATAAGGGCATGTTTGGTTTCATTTTGTTAAAGTTTAACTCCCATCACATCAATGTTCTATCAAATGCATGGAGTAATAAATGTAGACTAATTGCATGTATATCGGTACAGATTAGGAGTAATTTACGAGACCAATCTATTTAGCCTAATTAGTCAAAGATTGAAAACTTTTTGTCAAATAAAACGAAAGTGCTACAGTATTTGTTAAACTTTAACTCCTTAAACCAAACATCCCCTAAATCATAGACATCCTATTGTGACGGTGAAAGATCCTAGCTCGTGACGCGGGAATTTCATAAGAAGATAGAAAGTTTATAACATTTTTTTTGCTTTTATAGTACAATGTCACATCTATTGGACTATAGTGAGAGTAAAACCAAAGCTAATTGTCCATCCGCAAAAACGTTGACAATGTCTCCGCTGCTAAGATGGATCGGAGAGTGGAGACCCTATGATTGCATTTATATAAATATACTTTTTTGTATCTCGAAATATCACTTTTTCCATATTTTAGGTGCCTGAATTTTAAAATGATTTCAGGGACACTCGTGTAAAACCAACTAGTACAAGTAAATTGTTATTTTTGTGATTTGTTATTTGTCCCTGTATCATACCATATCAAACTTTTGTCCTTATCTAACTATAGAAATAATTGTTAATTGTCTTTGTGCTATCACAAATCAGATTTTATCATAGTTTTAAATCTCCCGCTATAGCTGCCGCTATAGCCCGCTATAGCCTTTTGAGGCAGGGTGCCGCTATTTGTGTTCTTGTACAATTTAGCCGCTATATCCCGCTATAGCCCGATATAACTCCGCTATTAGCTGTTTTAAAGATATACCGCTAAACACCTTAGCCCGCTATTTAAAACATTGGATTTTATCGGGTTTAGAGTTTTGTCTGACGAGTTTTTTATTCTCAAAAGCGAAAATTACATGTTATGCCTACATAAATTGCAACTAACTAAAACTATAATTTTAGTATAAACAATATGTAATAACCGTCCCTTGAAAGGAAGCTAACCTGAATTTTAGCAAGTCCCTAAAAATATTTATTTATATTGTGAAATAGAAGAGGAGTACCTTCTACGTGGTGTTCTGGCAGACATGGATGGAGATAAGCCCACTTACTTGAAACCTGAAGTTCTCTCCAGCGCTTCGGTGCTGGTGGTCTCGTGCATCCCAACCAAATCCTCAGGCACTGAAAGATTCCTCTTCCTAAAAGCTGCCACAAAAACCTGTGGTTCACACAAAAATTGATCAGCAAGATATCAGAATATATTTTCAGAAAAAAAAATAGAACAATATTTTCCATAGAAAATAGTGCTAACACTTTCAGTACAGTTGAAAATTGAAAATCTTGGCAACTTTCCAAACTGAGATAATCAACGTCTATATGGTGTACTGTACGTACCTGAAGGATTCTTGTGAGGGGGCTCCCAGTGGGCTTCTGGTGGCGGTAGAATGGCAGGCCGGCGACGAGCACGAGAGTGCCGAGGACCGCGACGAGCGCGGACAGCACGAAGCCGAGGTCCCAGCCCTCGTTGTTCTGCACCCACACCACGAACACCAGCCCCACGAATCCGCCCAGCGAGATGCAGAAGGCGTACCAGTTGAAGAAGCTGGCCTTGCCGCGGACCTCCCGCGGGTCGTCGCCGTCGAACTGGTCGCCGCCCAGCGCCGCCGCACACACCCGCACGGCGCCCTCGCCGATCGGGATCACGTACAGGCCCAGCGTCAGCAGGCTCAGGTTCCGGCCGCTCACCGCCGTGCACTCGCTCGGGTGGTTGACGATGTCGCACGGTGGCGGGTGCAGCGACGGGAAGTGAGCTTGGCATGCTAGCAGCATGTAACCCTGTAGTCCATGGCAAGAGTTCACGTATATTTTTATGCTACTGACTGAGGTACGTACATACTCACCACAATCTCGATGGGGGCGAATATGAGGATGGTGTAGAAACGCTTGACGTAGGAGTCGGAGATGAAAGCACCGAAGAAGGTGAAGACGCAGATTGCACCGAAGAAGTTAGTGGCCGTGGTGGAGGCGTCGGCGATGCCCATATGCATCTTGCCATGCAGGTAGCTCACCACGTTCAACAGCATCGGGATGTTTCCAATGTTCGTCATCACAACCAGGACTGCAAATTAAACACAGTGGAAGAATCACCAGTTCACCACTGTACCTTTGCATTGATTTATTCATGCCCATCTTCAAATTATTGTAAAATGACGATCACACACACAGTTCAAGATTCGTTTCAGCAACGAGAGCATTTTTTCCCGGTCACCTTTAGAAAATATAACTTAACTTGATTCTTACCATTGATTTTTTTACTATATATACCTGGCGATATTCGTTGTAAAACCAAAAGGAGATGGTTCATTTCTTACTTACAATAGATGAACATGGTGGCTTTTACGCCACCTTGCCCTTGGGGGTTAACCGGCCGTCCCTTCCAGTCTACAAGGCATTGCAAAGCCATGGCTCCTGCAGCTATTGCTCAGAACACCTATCGCAAGCCAACAAATTCACTTCACTTGACCAACGACGTCTCTTGGGTTTTCTGTGTCACTCTCCTTATGGTCTCTGCCAGCAACTAATGCTTTTTATAGCCATGGAATGTGAGCAACCCATTCAATTTTTTTGTGGACATAAGGGCAGCTAGTAGGTAAACAAAACTAGTGCAGGTGGTCTCCATGACCATGACTTGTTCGATTACTAAATAACGTTTGTAAGATTGTAATTTCAAAAGGTGATTGTAAGGGCACTTTCACCGAATCACAGCCTCACAGGATTGATTCGATACCTTGCAGCACTACTTTGTCCATATCTAGATAGTAAGATGTGAACTAATGAAAGAGTGGAATACTCGATGTATTGATCAGGGATACGCAGTGCATACATATAGGCTAGGTGGGGAGCCTTGATAGGCAGGCCCACAAGCCATAATTACATTCCAACACTCCCCCATAGTCGGAACTGGGAGCACCGTGAATATTAAGATTGGACCTAAACTCGGTGAAGACGGACGTCAGCAAACCTTTGGTGAAGACATCGGCGTACTGCGATGTAGTGGGAACGTGCAGGACGCGAATTTCACCGAGGGCGACCCGTTCTCTGACGAAGTGTAGATCGATCTCGACATGCTTGGTTCGCTGATGTTGGACCGGATTGGTGGAGAGACAGACGGCACTGACGTTGTCACAATAGACCACGGTGGCGCGGCGAAGAGGATGCCAGAGCTCTTGCAGGAGTTGACGTAACCAACAGGCTTCAGCAACACCATTCACCACAGCCCAATATTCCGCCTCAGCACTAGACCGGGACACTGTAGGCTGATGCTTGGATGACCAGGAGATAAGATTGTCCCTGAGGAATACTGCATGTCCAGAGGTAGACTTGCGCATGTCAAGACATTCCGCCCAATCAGCATCCGTGTAGACAGTGAGATCAGATGGTGTGGTCTGGTGGAGGTGGAGACCGAGGTCCAAAGTACCCTAAAGGTAGCGAAGAATACGCTTCATAGCACTAAGATGAGGCTCCCGAGGATCATGCATATATAGACAGACATGCTGAACAGCATACGCAATATCTGGACGGGTGAAGGTGAGATACTAAAGGGCGCCAGCGATACTGCGATAGTGTATAGGGTCGGCGACTGTGACACCATCAGCAGAGAGCTTGGCGTGAGTATCCACAGGGTACTGCAAGGCTTGCAATTGAGCATACCAGCACGTTCCAAAATATCCAGCATATACTGACGCTGTGAGAGAAACAAACTGTCATGATGGCACTGAACACCGACTCCAAGGAAATGATGGAGTGGGACCATGTCCGTCATAGAGAATTCCTGGCAAAGAGTTGTGATAATCCACTAAAGAAAACTCATGGAGGAGGCTGTCAGAACAATGTCATCAACATATAGGAGCAAGAAAGCCATATCGGAGCCGTGACAATAAATGTACAGTGAAGTATCAGACTTTTCCTCGGTAAAACCAAGGGAGGTGATATGAGAGGCAAACCGATGGGGCCAGGCGCGGGGAGCTTGCTTCAACCCAGATAGAGACTTGTTGAGGCGGCAAACATAATCAGGTATGGATGAGTCAGCAAAACCAGTCGGCTGAGCACAGTAGACAGTCTCGTTCAAGGTGCCATGGAGAAATACATTCTTCATATCAAGTTGATGAATTGGCCATGAGCGAGAGAGTGCCAAAGTAAGGACTGCCCGAATGGTTGCTGGCTTGACCACATGACTGAAGGTTTCATCATAGTCAATACCCGGACGCTGCGTGAAACCTCGAAGGACCCACCGAGCCTTGTAGCGGTCAAGGGAGCCATCTAATTTGAACTTGTGACGAAATACCCATTTACCTATAACAAGGTTGACACCAGGTGGGCGAGGAACCAGGGTCCAGGTGTCATTTGCTTGCAGGGCATCCAACTCATCCTACATAGCAAGGCGCCACGCAGGGTCCGACAAGGCAGAGCGGACCGAGGTGGGCACTGGAGATAGTGTCGCCGCGTGAAGGTTCAGGCGGTCGACGGGATGGTGAACCCCGTCATTTCCACACGTGCACATGTTGTGCGCATTAGTGATAGGGGTGATCGCCTGGGGCGCCGTGGTGGTGGTGCAACCGGTGGGGCGACTGGCACCGCTGGCAGCAACCTAGGACGAGGCGTCCGCAGGAGCAGCAGCACCGGTCGTCCTGGTGGAGGAGGCGCCACTACGAGCAGCCGTGGCAGGCGCCTGAGGGGACGCCGAGGCACCAGCTGATGGTGGGCTGGGTGCCGGCGTACTGCCGCAGCCGCCTGGGCTGCCCGGGGCGGCATCCATGCCGCTAGGAAGACGAGTACCTGCATGCACAGCTCTTGACCCAGGGTTTGGTTGTGCGAAAGCGAGAGGCACGGGGATCGTTACCTCGCATGATACCATGAAAGAGTGGAATACTTGATGTATTGATCAAGGATACGCAATGCATACATATAGGCTAGGTGGGGAGCCTTGATAGGCAGGCCCACGAGCCCGATTACATTCCAACAACTAACACTACTGGAATCTACACGTTCCCCTAGGGTTCTTTCGTTCCCCTAGGGTTAAACAACTACTCTAGAGAAAATATTAAGTCCCTAGGGTTTTGTTTGCTACCCTAGGGAAAGTAACGGATTCCCTAGGGTCCTTGTCTTTCCTCGGTGAGCTAGATTTGTTCTCTGCCACGTTGACGCCGGGGTGTTAGATTTCCCGAGGAATCACAGTCATGCCCTAGGGACCTAAATTTTTTCAGCTCGCGCTCATTGCTCCCGCCATCAGCCGTCTCCACGCGCGCCATCAGCCATCTCCATTTCCCGCGAGATCTACACATCCCCACGCCCGTATCAATAAAAAAAGAAAAACACTTTTCCCCAACCCTATACGAGCAGACACTCCCAATCCACTATCGACGCCCTCTGCTCTGTGAGTCTTCCTACTGCGCCGCCACGAACCCCCGTGACCCCGGCTGCCCGCCCGCCGCGAACTCCCACGAACCCGCCCGCCCACCCCGCAGCGAGTCCCCTGTGCGAAGCCGGCGGCCTGACCTCTCGCCGCCGGTGGCCGGCCCGCCCGGCGCTGGCAGTCCGCCCACCACGGGCTGCCTGGCCGACGCCGGCCGCTCGTCGCCGGTGGCCTGCACGCCCGGCGCTGGCCATCCGCCCACCGCGGGTTGCAGGGCCAACGCCGCCCGCTTGCCCAACGCGGGCCGCCTGCTGCTCGACACCGGCTGCCTGCCTGACACCACCCACCCGACCTCCCAACGCCGGCCACCTGCCTGCTCCTCGAAGACGAATTCCAATGCCACGAACTGACAGCCTGCAAGCTTGTAGTGAAGGTACGCACCCCAAATTATATTCAGCAAATTTATAAGTGTTTGATTAATATATCCAGTCTTCTGTAATTCCATTAAAAAAACCTGGTCATATGGCCCCTATTGGCTTGTGACTCCTACGAGGCATTGAGGTGTTAGATTATTTTATTTTATTTTTGCTTTTTCTGTTGTTTGAGAATTGAGATAATCGGAATTCAAAAGCAAACATGTCACAGTAGTTCCGTTCATTGAAAGTGTTTTCTTCTCTTCATTGGCTGTAATGTCAATCATGTGAGTGAGATCTCAGTTTCATGTCTCAAATCTAACATTGGTAATTAAATTTAGGTTTTCATATCTGGGCAAGCACGTTTCAATGTGGATTTTGGCAATTGGTACCATACAAAGCTGATTGAAAGTTTACCTCAGCTAAAATTTTAGGTGTGATTTGCCACTAGGTGAAAAGGGAAAGGGAGATCTCTAGTGTTGTGCAAGGAAGGTTGGATAGCTGTCCCCGGGTCTCTGCAAAAGGAAGGTTTTGACGCTCTATGTGGTGCTTCTGAGCAAAGCAGTACATGTTAGAATTAAGTTTTGCCTTTTATTAGTTTCATCCTATTGCTATATATATCAGTTTAATTATTTTGTGCACTGTGAGTCTGTGACTGATATGCTTCTGTTTAGAATGTGCAATATATATCAGCCTGATATGCTTCTGTTTAGAATGTGCAATATATATCAGCCTCCCTATTTTGTTACTAGTAGTTACTATATGTTTGCGCTCTTCATTATAAATGTCTAAATTTCAGTTTATTGTCGCAACATAACCCATGTCAGTAGAAGAACATAGTTGGATGTACCAAGGTTGGAAGGACAATGGTTGTCATTCCCAGGAATGGGTGTGAAATACTAATGCTTTTCTAGACCGATCTTTCAACGGTGTTCCTAATTCTGAAAAATTTGGAATAGTGTGTCCATGTTCAGATTGTGGCAATAGAGTTAGACGGAGGAGAGCTGTCATGGGTATGCATTTGTGTAAAAGAGGATTTATGCCTGGGTATACTCTATGGACTGAACGTGGTGAGCACCCTGTTAGTGAGCCAACATTTCAACAAGCCTATAGTACCACAATTTCCTCAACTTTTGCGTCCACATAATATTGATGTCATGCATACTGAGAAGAATGTAGCTGAAGCCATTTTTTATACTTGCCTTAACATTGGTGAGAAGAGTAAGGATAATCCTAAGGCTTGCCTTGACCAAGCCTTGATGTGCAATAGAAGACATCTCAACCTTGTCGAGAAGCCAAATGATAAGTGGGATAGACCTGAAGCACCTTTTTCCCTAACAAGAGACCAAAAAATGATTGTTATGCAGTGGTTTATGGACATTAAATTTTCGGATGGTTATGTAGCAAACCTAAGGCGAGGGGTCAACATGGATACACTAAAGATAAATGGACTTAAGAGTCATGACTTCCATATATTAATTGAGCGTTTGCTACCTGATTTGATGCGAGGTTTTGTCAAAAATGAGATATGGGAGGCGTTAGCTGAACTAAGTTACTTTTTAGAGTGCTTTGTGCAAAGGAGGTTGATCGTGCGCTGATTCTTCAACTAGAAGAAAACATACCTATTATACTTTGCAAATTGGAGAAAATATTACCACCTGGGTTCTTCAATTCAATGGAACATTTGATGGTGCACCTCCCATATCAAGTTAGGGTAGGAGGCCCTGTAACATACACATGCATGTATGGAATTGAAAGGTGCAACTTCCAACTTTTGTTCTTTATTATCATTGTGGTTGTCCTAGTTAGTGAACTAATAGTGACTCGATTCATGTAGGTTGTTAAAAAAAGTTAAGGGAAAAGTCCGTAACAAGGCTCGTGTTGAAGCCTCGATAGTTGAAGGATGCCTAGTTGATGAAATCTCTAACTTCACATTATTATACTTGCTTGAACTCATATCTAGTTCCCGCAATTGTCCTGAGCATCACACCCATTTTTAAGGACAAAAATAGGATGCATAAAAGACTCATGTGCGCCCCAGGATATGATCGCACACACAAGTAGACAAATTATATAGTATCATCACAGTGCTTATTACATAGCGAATAAATATTTAACACATAGTCTTAAACAATAAATTGTAGCAACTAATAGTAGATCTCCAGCGGAAACTCCAAACATAGGGACACAGTTGACTGGTTGACACCAAGACTAGTACTCGTTATGATAATCTTCTTCATAATCTTCATCTGTTATGGTGGAAATAGCAAGGGTGAGTCCATGTCGAACTCAACAAGTACAACACAGGGTTCATGAGGCACAAAAGGCTAGACACTGTTTGACTGCGTTTAGCTTTTTATCATCATATATTTAGCAATTGAGTAGCATCAAGATAATCCACTTCCCATTAATGAACCAATGATCAATTGTAATAAAGATAATGAATAGCATTAACATGAGCATAATCATAATCAACAGTAATTAAGCATGATATAACCATGGTGATCATCTATATGTAAATGTTCCAAGGCCGCCCGTATCCGTGGGCATGGCTAGTATACCAGTTTTTAACTCTGCGCAGAGGTGTACACTTTCACTTTGAGTCATGACTTCCAAATGCATGGGTTCGCGACTCCCCAAAACATCGAAAATCATATAAAGTCACTTAAAGGTTCGTCTAACAAGTTAGGGCCATTAGATTCACTCGGCAAGCAGATGTAGGAACCCCCTTTTCAAATGGCACAATTCTTTCTCGGCTATACTCATAGACTAGAGGCTGACCTACACCCAACGTGTCAAGTCATTCTTACGCCATTTAAGGTAACCACTAACAATCTATAAAAGATCCTTTAAACAACTAGAGCCAGAGCCATATAGCCCTAACAGCTGTACTGTATGTCCCGGATGATCACGTACAGATAAGTCCTTATGGAGAGAAACCAGAGCATCAAAATAACCCACATGCTCTAGCCCCCCCTTTTAACAACAAATAAAATCATCATTAAAGGTTGATTGCTTAATCCATTAATCAAATTACAAGATCATTGTTCATAATTAAGCACTAGCAATATCTATCCAAATGCATCCCCAAGGTTGACAAGAAATCAAGGTAACAATCACTAAGTTATAATCTCTAAGGTTGTCAAGGAGGACACATGCATATGTATGATAATTTCAGTAAATAGGACAACAAGGATGGTCCCATGTTATACTTGCCTTGATCAAAGCTTTCCTGAATGGTATTGTTGGTCTGTCTCAAAATAATACTGCTGATCGTTAAGAAACTGTTCACCGTCTATACTCGATCATCAAGCATCAACACACAATCATCCGAGCAATCATACACAAAGCAAACAAAGAGACATAGTTAGAACAGTACACCAACAGTAGCAAAATAGTATAAAAAGTTTGTAAAACTCTTCTACACGTTACTACGATCACACAGACGTAAAGATCACGAAATTTGGATTTAAAACGTGAAAGTTATGAATTTTCTAAGATTTTCTATAGATAAATAATTACTTTAATATAAATTCAAAAATTAAAATTTCCAAACCTACTATACAACTTCACATTATTATACTTGCTTGAACTCATATCTAGTTCCCGCAATTGTCCTGAGCATCACACCCATTTTTAAGGACAAAAATAGGATGCATAAAAGACTCATGTGCGCCCCAGGATATGATCGCACACACAAGTAGACAAATTATATAGTATCATCACAGTGCTTATTACATAGCGAATAAATATTTAACACATAGTCTTAAACAATAAATTGTAGCAACTAATAGTAGATCTCCAGCGGAAACTCCAAACATAGGGACATAGTTGACTGGTTGACACCAAGACTAGTACTCATTATGATAATCTTCTTCATAATCTTCATCTGTTATGGTGGAAATAGCAAGGGTGAGTCCATGTCGAACTCAACAAGTACAACACAGGGTTCATGAGGCACAAAAGGCTAGACACTGTTTGACTGCGTTTAGCTTTTTATCATCATATATTTAGCAATTGAGTAGCATCAAGATAATCCACTTCCCATTAATGAACCAATGATCAATTGTAATAAAGATAATGAATAGCATTAACATGAGCATAATCATAATCAACAGTAATTAAGCATGATATAACCATGGTGATCATCTATATGTAAATGTTCCAAGGCCGCCCGTATCCGTGGGCATGGCTAGTATACCAGTTTTTAACTCTGCGCAGAGGTGTACACTTTCACTGTGAGTCATGACTTCCAAATGCATGGGTTCGCGACTCCCCAAAACATCGAAAATCATATAAAGTCACTTAAAGGTTCGTCTAACAAGTTAGGGCCATTAGATTCACTCGGCAAGCAGATGTAGGAACCCCCTTTTCAAATGGCACAATTCTTTCTCGGCTATACTCATAGACTAGAGGCTGACCTACACCCAACGTGTCAAGCCATTCTTACGCCATTTAAGGTAACCACTAACAATCTATAAAAGATCCTTTAAACAACTAGAGCCAGAGCCATATAGCCCTAACAGCTGTACTGTATGTCCCGGATGATCACGTACAGATAAGTCCTTATGGAGAGAAACCAGAGCATCAAAATAACCCACATGCTCTAGCCCCCCTTTTTAACAACAAATAAAATCATCATTAAAGGTTGATTGCTTAATCCATTAATCAAATTATAAGATCATTGTTCATAATTAAGCACTAGCAATATCTATCCAAATGCATCCCCAAGGTTGACAAGAAATCAAGGTAACAATCACTAAGTTATAATCTCTAAGGTTGTCAAGGAGGACACATGCATATGTATGATAATTTCAGTGAATAGGACAACAAGGATGGTCCCATGTTATACTTGCCTTGATCAAAGCTTTCCTGAATGGTATTGTTGGTCTGGCTCAAAATAATACTGCTGATCGTCAAGAAACTGTTCACCGTCTATACTCGATCATCAAGCATCAACACACAATCATCCGAGCAATCATACACAAAGCAAACAAAGAGACATAGTTAGAACAGTACACCAACAGTAGCAAAACAGTATAAAAAGTTTGTAAAACTCTTCTACACGTTACTACGATCACACAGACGTAAAGATCACGAAATTTAGATTTAAAACGTGAAAGTTATGAATTTTCTAAGATTTTCTATAGATAAATAATTACTTTAATATAAATTCAAAAATTAAAATTTCCAAACCTACTATACAACTTCACATTATTATACTTGCTTGAACTCATATCTAGTTCCCGCAATTGTCCTGAGCATCACACCCATTTTTAAGGACAAAAATAGAATGCATAAAAGACTCATGTGCGCCCCAGGATATGATCGCACGCACAAGTAGACAAATTATATAGTATCATCACAGTGCTTATTACATAGCGAATAAATATTTAACACATAGTCTTAAACAATAAATTGTAGCAACTAATAGTAGATCTCCAGCGAAAACTCCAAACATAGGGACACAGTTGACTGGTTGACACCAAGACTAGTACTCATTATGATAATCTTCTTCATAATCTTCATCTGTTATGGTGGAAATAGCAAGGGTGAGTCTATGTCGAACTCAACAAGTACAACACAGGGTTCATGAGGCACAAAAGGCTAGACACTGTTTGACTGTGTTTAGCTTTTTATCATCATATATTTAGCAATTGAGTAGCATCAAGATAATCCACTTCCCATTAATGAACCAATGATCAATTGTAATAAAGATAATGAATAGCATTAACATGAGCATAATCATAATCAACAGTAATTAAGCATGATATAACCATGGTGATCATCTATATGTAAATGTTCCAAGGCCGCCCGTATCCGTGGGCATGGCTAGTATACCAGTTTTTAACTCTGTGCAGAGGTGTACACTTTCACTGTGAGTCATGACTTCCAAATGCATGGGTTCGCGACTCCCCAAAACATCAAAAATCATATAAAGTCACTTAAAGGTTCGTCTAATAAGTTAGGGCCATTAGATTCACTCGGCAAGCAGATGTAGGAACCCCTTTTCAAATGGCACAATTCTTTCTCGGCTATACTCATAGACTAGATGCTGACCTACACCCAACGTGTCAAGCCATTCTTACGCCATTTAAGGTAACCACTAACAATCTATAAAAGATCCTTTAAACAACTAGAGCCAGAGCCATATAGCCCTAACAGCTGTACTGTATGTCCCGGATGATCACGTACAGATAAGTCCTTATGGAGAGAAACCAGAGCATCAAAATAACCCACATGCTCTAGCCCCCCTTTTTAACAACAAATAAAATCATCATTAAAGGTTGATTGCTTAATCCATTAATCAAATTACAAGATCATTGTTCATAATTAAGCACTAGCAATATCTATCCAAATGCATCCCCAAGGTTGACAAGAAATCAAGGTAACAATCACTAAGTTATAATCTCTAAGGTTATCAAGGAGGACACATGAATATGTATGATAATTTCAGTGAATAGGACAACAAGGATGGTCCCATGTTATACTTGCCTTGATCAAAGCTTTCCTGAATGGTATTGTTGGTCTGGCTCAAAATAATACTGCTGATCGTCAAGAAACTGTTCACCGTCTATACTCGATCATCAAGCATCAACACACAATCATCCGAGCAATCATACACAAAGCAAACAAAGAGACATAGTTAGAACAGTACACCAACAGTAGCAAAACAGTATAAAAAGTTTGTAAAACTCTTCTACACGTTACTACGATCACACAGACGTAAAGATCACGAAATTTGGATTTAAAACGTGAAAGTTATGAATTTTCTAAGATTTTCTATAGATAAATAATTACTTTAATATAAATTCAAAAATTAAAATTTCCAAACCTACTATACAACTACACTAACATGTAGAGCTCGCAAATATGAACCTAACGCAACTTGAACGGGTCAAATCGGAGTTGAAACGAAGATTTTATGATCAAAACAAGTTTAGTGGCAAAACTGTAAATATTATAAAACATATTTTTGAATTACCGAGAAGAAATACGTCTTCAAAACCAAGAAACGTAATTCCTAAATGACGCCAAGGACCACGGGTTCTAATAAAGAAAAACGCAGGGTCTCTTTAACAATTTTACCCCGCGAAGGGTTATCTTCTAATCCTACCCGTTGATCATCCAATGGACGGCTACCGTTCAATCCAAGAGAGAGAAGAAGTCGGCCGTCTCCCTCAACGCCGGCCGTCTACAGTGCCGCACGCGGCGGCGCCATAGCCGACGGCTTGTCGGAATCGTCGAATCGGCGCTTTAGACCATTTCTAGGCCGCCAGCAGCACAGGTAAGCTCTTTCTCTTTTTTTATGTACATTTGTTTTCCAAACCATTTAAATAGATTTTTAAATCCAAAACAAATAAAACCAAAACCACACCACTCAATAAAACCAATGCAACAACATGAATGCATCATCAAATATTCCACCTAATATTTTAAATTTTAATCCCCATTAAATATTATCTAAATTATTTAAACTCATAACTAAATTTCTTTTAACTCAAATTTTATCTAATTCAAAATTTTAAAATTTTTGGGTGTTACAGTTATGCATAATCTGGTGCTCCATCTCATTCTACTCTTAGCTTGTTCCAAGTACGTGGTTAGAAAGGCGGTAGAGGAGTCACAAGGTTTGTAAGTATTGAAGAGTACAAGACTGCAATGGTATATATCTTCACAAACTTGACTGAAATGGATGAATATGTGCAGTAAGTACACTTAGTATGATAACTATACATAGTAACATTTATCATACACACATTTCATGATTCTATGTTATAATATGTAGACAATTTGATCAAGAACAATGGAGACATGCAAGACCACCAAATAAAAAACAACTATACAATCTAAGGATGAATGGGGCTGAAAATGGGAACCTGATCTGCTGGATTGGTTTAGAAACCTGGTACTAATGAGCTGCACAATTTATATACATTCTTATAAAAATTGAATTGCACTTTAATTTTAATTATAACATTGCAGTGTGATATTGATGTAAGTGTACCTAGTGAACTGTGTCGTTTATCGCATGGATGTGGCCTCAAAGTCAAGTCATACGATATTTATGAAGTTAATGGGTACATATTTAGATCTGCAAAGTATGAAAATTTTAGAGGGAATTTAACTACCACCAACATAGGGGTTGTTGTTGCTGGTTTTGATGATGACATCAACAATGAGCTTGAGTATTATGGTACCATCAAGGACATAATTGAGCTGAAGTTTGATGGTGATAGTGAATTCAGTCTTGTTTTGTTTGAGTGTCACTGGTTCCACCCAACTAATGGAGTGAGACACTTGGGAAGGTTTGGATTAGTTGAAGTTGACCATGCATCATGTAATCCAGCAAATGAGCCTTTTGTTCTCTCTAGCCAAGTAAAGCAGGTTTATTATCTTTCTTATCCATGTAAGTCTGATCCGAGCCTTGATGGCTGGTGGGTTGCATACAAGGTAAGCCTCCATGGAAACTTGTCTACTCCATCAATGGATGAGTACAATGATGAAGGCCAACCATCTATTGATACCTCCCAAGAAGATGGTGTAGTTGGTGAATTTGTCGTACATATTGGAGCAGGTTTAGACAATATCACCATTAGTGATGGCTTTGATGAGATTGATAATCCAAATGAAATCTCTATGCTGATCAAGCAGCGAAATGGATTGAGTGTTGATGATGAACTGCCAATTGAAGAATCATAGCTATTTAACATAGAATATTTTCATGATATCACAGAAGAAGAATACCTAGATCCTGATGACTTTTAAGAGGATAAGTAATAATTAGATAGTTCTAACTTTTGATTAATAAGCGTTTCATTGTAATTTTATTTTTTAGAACTGTATTGCTATATTAATTCTGAGTTCTTAATCTGTTGCTTTCTATTCAATTACTAATGCCTACAATACCTTATTTTCAGGGATGACAATCGCACACAAGACACGTCAGTCTTCTAACAGTTTAGTTCATAGTGAGGACAGGGTTTCCGGTCACAATGACATTGATGATCCAAGTGAGGTAAATGTGGCTGTAGAAGAAATCCGCTTGTGAGGATGTGCAGATCTGCCCCCTGAAATCAACAATAAGCAAGATCATCCACTGATTGAGCCAGAAGGAATCGTGGGTTCTTAAAATTTACATTGACATTCTGTTCTCATATGACATTTGTTAATGATTTTTTGTTTATATTCCAAGGCATTAGACTGATGTAAAGGGAAGGACTCCTGCAAGTGTTTTGACCATTCTACTGAAGAGAAATCATCCTGGTTTGATTGAATATGGAGGCAAGGTTGTGGTGGCATCGACATGGAAACATTATCAGGCAGCAACAGACACAGCTGAAAAATCCGCAGCTGATGTGGTATCTGAAGGTTTTTGGGTAATTCCTGTTTCCATATAGATCATTTTTATGTAGTTCAGTAGTTCAATACAGATTCCTCTATATAGCAACATGTATATTTAATAATTACCGGTTCAGTAATTCAGCTAATTGATCCATCATTTGTTTGTCCTGTAGTTCAATACCTATCCATATAGACCATTTTTCATATGCTTTACTGCTGGTGTGTACTTATATTTAATAATTACTTCAGAAAAGATTTAGATTCAATCCAGCTAAAGAAAATGAGTCTATAAAACATGTTGGTTCTTCCTGCTCGCAACTCCTATATAGCATCATGTATTATGCAAAAATTACTGCTACAATGGATCATTTTCGGATAGTAGAAAAAAGAAAAAATTGTGACAAGATTGCTGGGAAGTTCTATTTGACACGGGAGGAGTACATTGCCCAACGCCCTGAATGGTTGCTGGAAAGATGCTGGGAGGCTTTAGCCACTGAATGGAGTAGCCCTGAATTCAAGCAAAGATATGAGACAAATCGTGCAAATCACTATAGCTAGAAATTTAAACCTCACAAAGGAGGATCAAACTCTATTGCAATAATACACCAAAAGTTGGTTAGTTTCCACTTACTAAATTATGTTAGATTCAGTTATGTGGCACTACACAAATAATTTAAGATTGTTTTCATGTAGTCTAAGAAATTAGAAAGAGAAGTGTCCGATATTGAGGCATAGGTCCATTCCCATAGGAGTTCCGGTCTTGAAGATATTAGTTCATTGAACACCGAAAAAACCTCTTCATGCTTGGTAATTGCTAGTTATTGCATCTAATTGTTCTTTGCTGCCACTTATTTTGCAAATATTGACTAATCAATTTATTTAATTGACAGGAGAAATACAAACTTAAGGCTGTTGAGTTGAATGGACCTGATTTTGATTGGCTGCACTCTTCGGTGGATGCTAGAGCTCTTTACCGATGCTCTTGTGGTCGTCCACATGGTAAATGGGCTTTGTTCAATGGGATCATTAATGACAACGAGGCCCTACCTAAGTTGAGGAGCAGCCATGCTAATGCTGCAGCAGCTAGGCGTCAACGTCAAGAGGAAGAGGAACGCTTAAGAAAGGAAGCTCATGATGGTCGTGCGGCGAAGGAATATGCCAAAAGTATGTTCGAGTGGGGTGCAATGGTACATGCTTACAACGAAAACATTCAGAAATTTACGGAGGTGAGCTGTGGTATACATCCCTTAGTATTCATTTTAGTGCCAATTGACCTCCTTTCTAATTAGGTGAATCTTATAAAAACTGAACTGCAGCAAGTTGCTTCCCACACCGGAATGCCTGCCACTGCAGTTCCTTCTCCCCTAGCTCCTCCTCCACCGCCTCCACCACATGTGGCTTCATCAAGTCCAAATCTCTCTCTTGACAATGTAAGTCCAATGATCATTATGACTTTTCTTGGTCCTTATATGGTTGGTACTTATACCTAGTACTGGTCATCTAAAAAAAAGTAACAACGTAACTGCTATCATCTTTTTTCAGAAAGAGATTAGTATCATCTACTAGTAGTGTGTGACCTGCTGCTCCCTTAAATTGGTATATTCTCTGAGTTTAGTTAGTCCATGCTTAAACACTATGACTCCACTTATTTTAACACCGTTGGAGTGTTGGTACCCTCTAATATTTATGTGAAGCTCCACCAGTGAGTGCATGGTAGCTGCTATCTTCTTTTTTAGAAAAAAAATCATTTTTTTCTCAGAACACCCAGGAGAGTTGCGTGTCATCAACTATTACTGTGTGACCTATGTGCAAATTATAAATGAAAAGCAAAATAATTAGTCATGCATGGCTCAGCTTTTCTGTCAAGTGCCTTTATGCAATGGTGAGCTAAAATAAAACATACAAAACCAAATAACATCACAAAATAGTAGCTCAAAAACTTCCAGTATAGAACTTGCATGTGACAAATGGACATAGAGATAAGTAGTGAAGAAAATCATAACCGTTATGCTTATCTAGTTGCATATTCATTTGTTTAATTGCATAGCAGGTTGGTACATTGAGAGCATTTGTTCGAATGGAAACTCCGGAGGAAACATTGATAGGATCACTTACGGAGCCTATCATTATCATGTGAATGCCACAAGTGGGGGGTACGTACTCTCCTGAAGATGAAGATGAAGATGACGATGAATTTCCATTGCTTTGACATGTTGTATATTGTAAGGGTCACAGGCTTAGAACCTACCGTGCTCGCTTCTGATTATTTTGGCTGTTTTGGACTTTGGCTTTGCTGTGCAGCAGAGCTGCTCGTTGACTACAGGTGCTGCATGTAGGTTGCAGTATGACCAGTGTAGTGTCGTAGTAGTTCAGGGTCTGATCATTGCTGCTACTTATGCAGTAGCGGCTGCAGCTATTGCTACTGGTTCTTATGTATGAACAGAGTAGCCGTAGTTTTGGTCATTTTGATGGCACAAATGTGTTTGTGTTAGTGCCTCTAATGAGATATTATAACTTAAAACAATATGGATGAATGAATGTTAAATCCTGATGGAAACAATGCATGTGTACTGTGCTATATTTAAATTTGTATTTGAATTCAAAAATTCGAATTTAAATGTATATTGTTTATTTATGGTATGAACTGCATGTTGTTTGCTCCCCCACAAAACTCACTCTCTAGGAAAATTACCTTTACATGTAGACAGGGAAATGATATGTCAGCAGTGTCCCTAGGGTGAAATTACCTAGGGAACATAGTTTCCCTAGGGTTTTCTCGCAACACCCTAAGGCACTTATCAATTTTCCGTGAAATTGTTCCCTAGGCAGCAATCCTGAGGAACCACCCTAGGGAAACCAGGTTTCCTAGGGTATCTATGTCTTTCCTTAGGGTTTTTGGCCCTAGGAAAATAGGAGGATTCCAGTAGTGTAATATGTGTTTACTTCATTATGTTTTTTTAACCTACCTGAAGAGGTTGGGCTTAGCTTCCTTGGCCGCACTATAGCTCGCCAATGCTCCTGCCTCCTAACAATGGTCATGCATTAGGGCATCTCCAAGAGACATTCCAAATTTCATGTTCCATATCTTCATTTAGCTATCCACTTCATAAAAATTCATTCTCCATAATCCAACATATTCCAACAGACTAACTATATCTTCAAGAGAAAGGAACGGAATTTGGAGCAAAGTAAACATGGCACTGGCTATCAGCCTCACATACATCAAGATAACAAGGCTGGCTGGCTAGCCAAATTTAGCTCCCGAGGCTCACTTGATAGCATGTCGAATATGATAGCAATCGCGTTGGCTAGTCTGTTGAAGGCCAGTTTTCTAGAGTTTTAGCTAAAAATAGTAATAGCAAGTTAGATAGCAATTCTCTTAGACATGCTCTCAGGGTGCTCATTAAGTTAACGCCATGCATGGTGTATGAGTTTTTGTCATCTTTTGTCTTGTGAACTATGAAGGACCTTGTATGGGTGTATAAATAGAAGGAGCCTACAGATGAAGAGGGGCATTACATTAGAGAAAAGATAACGGGTAGCACACATGAAAGTATAGTAGTTCTACTATCATCAAGAGAACAAGCAAGATAAGAAGGAAGAGAGGAGAGAAACATTTTTCAAGATGCAAGGAGCTAACATGGCGAAAGGTGGGTTTATGCTATTTAGCACATGAACGCTTTCTTTGTGCCACGCATATATCAAAGATGTCTATTTTGGTTAAATCAATTTGTGCTAACACGATTCTTTAAGCTTCCGCGAACTGTTTTAGCTTACATGGGAGGGATACCCGATCGGTTTTGAAAAGTGGTTACAAACTCGTTGTGACGAGCATTTTCTCCGCTACTTGTTCACGGAAACATTTGCTTAAAGGCATTGTGTTGTGAAATATTATGCCAGCAGTGGTTACCTAAAATTACTATTTGCTAAGCTGTGCTTTTCAGTAGTATATATGAACTCTATATAGTTTATTAAATTTGTTATATAATATAAAAACAATGCAGTAAAAGGTGGTCAAAATTGAGCCAATTAAAGAATTGTTTTGTGAAATGACAGTAGTGCAACCTTCATCGTTATCATTGAATGATCACATGTCCAGATTATATCTTTTCAAGACTATCCAGTATGTATGTGTTGCGATCCTCCTTCTATGGGTGTTATGCCATCACTTGTCTTGTTTTCTGGAAAGCGACTTGACACCATTTATAGGACCTCTGGATAGTCTACGTCCTACTAACTTTATGAGCAACTGTTTATCAATTTGCAATTGTTTTTCACTGAAACTATACCAATTAAAGTAAATGGTTGTGAGTGCAGTCTTGGCTAGTATTAGCTCATATATCGGGTAGGTGAACAAACATGCGAGACTCCCTCCATTAAAAATTACTAATTATTTGGCTTCTGTAGATAATTTTTATCATATATCCAGATATAGTGTATATCTAGTATATAGTCAAGATGACTTATAATTTGGAAAGAAGAGTAGGTAGGTACATCTGCTTAGTGACAACAGGTGAAATATACATCATTGTAGAGCGGAGGTAGAGCAAATTGGACGGGGTACATTTATATTGTAGGTAGATGGATATATACCACATTTTCTCATCTAAATCTTTTAATCATGCACCATCGTAGTAGAAACAATAAATTTTATCAGCAATACTAATAAACTTAGTAACAATAAGTTTCATTTCTATGAGTACACGCATTTGCCTTCGTTAGAGTCTATTTAGATCCATTAGCACTAAAAATTAGTAACTAAAATTAGTAGTGGATCCAAACCGACTTACAAATAAACTTCTTAATTATTAGTTATGAGCTGCTAACTATAGTTCCATTAGAGTTTGAAGTTGCTAATATGTACTAATATATGCACCTTCAACTCGCTATCCAACCATCTATTAACAAGTGAATCTAAACAGCCTCCTACTAAAAACTAGCTAGCTCAAAAATAGCAGCTATTATCTATTAGCTAGCTAATTTTTAGTGCTAATGATGAATCTAAATATGCCTTAATTTAATCGCGGATCCACATTACAAGAAGCCTTGTGAGTCGATCAGTTAATTTCTAGCTTATGCAGAAGACGTGGATGCGTCTGTGTGTGGTGGTGGCGTGAGTACCGTATTTTGAGTGTGTGCGCAGTGCAGTGTGGTTTTAGTATACATTCTTAGAACAAGCATACATTATTCTTAAACTAGCCTCATTAAAGGGTAATTCCACTTGTTTCGCGAACTAAATCTTCACTGATCAGTTAAAAGTTACAAGACTTTTTTTGTGGCGAACCACCGCAGTGTAGCGTGGCCGGTGGCCCAAGCGCACTTCACCTGAACAGGAAATGGTGCTGTGTAGCTATCAGACTAGTCCCTAAACGTCATTGTTCTCTGCACTACAACCCACTACCGGTGGAGGGAAGTATCACAAGTATATCTTTATTTGCTTGGCCTGCATTTAGAGATTGGACATGCTGTCCTGATAATGCTACTTTTTACTAGCAAGAGTACATCATGTTGACTTTCATTTGCTAGCAAAAAGCTAAGGTAAGATAATCCTTAGCAAAGAATAATACTCGTCCCTTTGGCATTATCCACGCACAGGTTCTGAGTTGGAGAACACACAAGATGCCCTCTACATGCCGTAATCCATTGGTTGTTCACAAACAAGTGATGCCCGTGAGCTATGACACATCACCGTCAGTGACCTCAGTTGCTAGTGCTATTTAATTGGACAGGGAAATAACAGAGTGCAATATATATACGTGCCGGCAATTGCTGTATGGATATTGCTTGTTTGGCCACTCAAACAGCGGAGGACGAGGAGGACCAAATGTACCCATCTCTATCTGTGTGTAATCACCATCGACGACGACTTCTTCGAGGTAGGTAACTGTTGAGCTTACTATCTGTACTCATAGACCTCTATATTCATCCTTTATACATTCTAGTCATCAAGATTCTCTCTTCTATATCTAATTCTCCCGCACTCATCCATCCTTTGTATCCTCTATCCATCCTAGTCACTGTGGGGCTCACTTATCACTTTATCTAAATATATACATATGAGATTTTGTTTTGAAGAATTTATTAAAATAAATTTAATGGTGTAATCGGAATTTAATTTGGTTTTTTGGTTTGTGAGTTAGAACATTTTTTTAGTTGGTTGAAAAGGTGAGGCCCGCCACTGGGCTTCTTCCACATGCGCGTGCATGCACATGCAGCCGCTGCTGCCTCACGCGTGTGGTGAGCCCGTCTGGTTTAGCGATACTGCAAACGCGATGACGGACGGGTATGCAGTATCCGCTGCAGACAGTTCCCTGCACTCGGCCCCATTCGCGGTTGGTATACTGGTGTCAGGTCAACTGACCGCTCGATCCGGATAGCAACAAAGTGAGCCGGTAGACATACAGAAACACCCGCACTATTGTTACATTTTGTGGTCCTCAGGTTCTGTTTTGCCTGAAGTTATTTAAACATTTTTTTTTCGTATCTCACAATTCAAAAACTCCACAAATTGTTGGATTTAATTGGAATAATTGACCAATTTCATTTAGCAATTAAATCAAACGAAAATTTAAGGCTAGGATTAATGCTAGGTGAAATTCATGATGTGTTAGTAGCCATTAGAGGGATGATTTAAGGTGGGTTAGTGGTTAATTAGTGAGTTACTAGTAACAAACAACTACTAGTATATAACGGAAAATTGATTTGTAGGTTATAGAGGTCTCCGGTTCACGACTTTTCTGCTTTCTTGGCCATCGCATCCTCTGTCCGATCTTGTTTCAATCCAGGCGAGAGAAGATACTACGTTCTGTTTTCCTGTGCGTTGCAGGGCTCCAAACTCCAAAGCATGGCAAATCAAGCATGTCTGCATGAGGCATCCTTGCACATAGGAGTGTGCGCCGGGCATAGGATGGACACCCGGGCCTTGTTTAGGTTTTATTTAGTCCGCTGGTGAAAAGTTTTTATGTCATATTGGATATTTTATGGGATATCAGAAAGGGTGTTTGGATACTAATAAAAAAAATTAATTACATAACTCATCTGAAAACCGCGAGATGAATTTATTAAGCCTAATTAATCTATTATTAGCACATATGTTACTGTAGTAATTATGGCTAATCATGGACTAATTAAGCTTAAAAGATTTGTCTCGTGGTTTTCATGCAAACTGTATAATTATTTTTTTATCTACATTTAATGTTCTATATATGTGTCTAAATATTTGATGTGACGAGGCGAAAAATTTTTAAGCCTCGTTTAGATCCCAAATTCTCCCACCCAAATTCCACTATGCAAAAAAGAAGATTCCCCATCACATCAAAATGCCGGCAAATGCATGGAGTACTAAATGTAGATGAAATCAAAAACTAATTGCACAGTTTTATTGTACTTTACGAGACGAACATTTTGAGTTTAATTAATCAATTTTTGAACAAATTTTTGCACTAAAAAAATAAAAGTTGCTACAGTGCCCGAATCGGCCACCCGAATTTGAGAAGTGAACACGGCCTTAGATGAAAATAAAGTCCCATTTGATGGCATCGCTAGGCCACGGAGCCATGCAGCCCACTTCATGTCGCGTCACTGCCACACTGGCACCGAAAGAGAAGTGTCGTCACCCTGCGTCACCTACGTCGTCCGCCCTCACTAGCCGCGCGAGCTGGCAGCCCCAGCAGGCACCGCCTCCCAAACCTGTCGCGTCACCGACTGGGCTGCTCACGGCATGTCACACTGAAGCCGACGAGGTGAAGAGGATGAAGGCACACAGCATGAGCCCACAGGAGGAGGAAGTAGGAGTTGTTTGGTTCACAGCCCATGCCAGCCACCCAAATTGTGGCGTCGCTGAAGGCTATGGCGTGGGAAATGGTCTGTGGCGGAAATAAGCATGCAAATGAGCTGAAAAAAAAGTATAGCTGTTGCAACCTACGCATTAACAACACTGCTACGGTTTTCATTTGTAGGGGTGGCTCATAAGCCGGTTTCGCCAGCCGCCCCTACAAAAAAAGGTGGCTACATATCGCTAATTTGTAAGGACGGTTGGTCAGCCATCTCTACCAATTGCATTTGTAAGGGCAGCTCAAAATCCAGCCGCACCTATAAATTATTTTTCAGGATTCATGATTTCATATTCAAAAAATAGCAAAAAAATAGCAATTTTTTTAACACGGGGAGGCCAATAGCAAAAAAAAATTAACCCCAAAAATAGCAAGTCGCACATTTTTTTCGCGCGACTACATGCGCTTCGCGGCCGTCGGGGTTCAAACTCGCAACCTCATCTTCGCACGTACCCTCCTCTACCACTGCACCTCACACTCACTTTATATTGGATTTTGGTTCCCCACATATTATACTAAATCGAGCATAACTTGATTGTTTGAGGCCCTAAGCGAATTCAAATGAAAAAGTTGTTAACTATAAAGTTTTATAACTTTTCGAGATCTACAACTTTCATTTTGATAGTTTTTTCATCCGAGGTCATTTACAAAATTTGAATTTTAAATTTGAGAACTTCAAACGTAGTTTTCAATAACAAGATGATTTCAAATAAAAAAGTTGTCAACTACAAAGTTTCATAACTTTTCGAGATCTACAACTTTTATTTTTGTTGTTTATTCATCCGAGGTCGTTTAAAAACATTTAAATTTTAAATTTTTAGAAATTCAAACGTAGTTTTCCTTGACAAGATGATTTCAAATCAAAAAGTTGTCAACTACAAAGTTGTATAACTTTTTGGGATCTACAACTTTCATTTTGGTTATTTCTCCATCCGAGATCATTTGAAAAATTTAAAATTCAAATTTGAGAACTTCAAACGTAGTTTTTCTTTACAAGATGAATTCAAATAAAAAAAGTTGTCAACTACAAAGTTTTATAACTTTTCGAGATCTACAACTTTTATTTTGGTTATTTAATCATTTAGTCATTTGACATAGTGATAGTAACATTATTCATAAATTTTACATATTCCACTAAATTATAAGAGAGATATATAAATTTTATGAACAATGTTACTACCACTTTATCGGATAAAGAAATGACCGAAATAAAAGTTGTAGATCTTGATGAGCTCTACAACTTTTATGTTCATGACTTTTTCAGCTGAAGTCATTTAATGTTTTAAAATGGTGTTTAAAGTTGTCAATTTTTGAAATTTAAAATTCAAATAGATAAAACACAGTCACATGAAAAGATGGAAAAAATAATAACTGTAAGAACACAATAAATTGATAGAGCATGATTTTAAAAATTTTAAAAAAAATTATTAAATTTGAAGCTAGTATGAGAGGGGAAGACTAGTTACAAGTTTTAGCCACATATTAAAAAGAGAAATCAGAGTTCTTCAACAATTTCAAAATTGAATTTCAAACAGCATTTTGAAGCAGTAAATGATTTCAAATTAAAAAGTTGTAAACAACAAAGTTTCATAACTTTTCGAGATCTACAATTTTTATTTTAGTCATTTTTCCATCTGAGGTTGTCTGAAAAAATTTAAATTTTAGTGTTTACAAATCTGATTTGTATGGATGGCTGGATATAGAGCCGCCCCTACAAATCGAGCCATTTGTAGAAACGGCTAATAACACCAACAGCCCCTACAAATTTATTTGGGTACCATTTGTAGGGCGGCTCAATATAAGCCGCCCTAGATAAAAGGAGACATTACTACGAATCTTTTTTATAGTGCAAATAGCAGCCAAACTGTTGTTGCGGCCGCATACATGGCGAGGCAAGGTGTTGCCGGAACCAAACGCCCTCTAAAGCCAGAAAAAGAACATGAGTGAGAGAGGATAGGTGAGAGAAACGATGCATTGAATAAGGGCCCACCTACCGAACGTTGCCTGTCTCATGCTAAATTTCTGCAAAGAGTTTTCTAACGATCCAGCAAAGAGTTTTCTAACGATCCAGCATGCATAAAAACCACGTGCTGATTTATGAGCTGGTCCGCTGGGACTGTTATGAGAGAGCATGACATCTATCAATGACTGACAGAGTGCTAACCAAATCTAATTATCTTATATTTTGTTCATTTCATCATTGCTTGATTTGCTATACTTTTCTATGGAGCACCCAGATCTTGGCCGATGATTGGGTCATAAATATTTTCGTTCCATGTATAATCATGTGACATATGTCTCATATATGTTGTATTACATAGCTTTCGGTTCAAAAAATTTTAGGCTAAAAGCGTAATGACCATACCTTCTCTTTATTGTTTTACTATCACTATGCAGATAACAATGAGTTTCGCAAATCTTCGCAAAACGACACCCAGAGGCAGCAGCCCAGATCGTTGCCTGCTCTCCCGCACAGCCCATTTGGCCGAAGGAAAGTTCAGAATTGGAAGGCAAAGAAAACTCATGCCACAAAGGAAGGGGTCGAACCGTCGAAGCTGTCTCGGCCAAAAAAAACTGATATCTTGTTCGGCAACATTAGGCGTTGAACATCTTATCAGTAGTTCTTGCACTTCAATATATTTGTAATCTACATAAATGATCCAATACTAAGTATAACATGAAATTTTAATTTAGCATTGATTCAATATGTTTGTCCATACAAATAATTAAATTAAATAGGAAATTATTTCCTACTCCCAGGGAGTAGTTACTCCAATGTGTATATCTCTAGATTTAGGGCGTATATGGCCCGACGAAGTATATGTAGATGGAGTATATGATCATACTAAACCATCTAGGGTAGTATGTCAAGTATGCATATACATAGAATATATAGTTATACTTATTTTATATAGTAACGTAGTGGTATTTTAGTAAAAAAATTCACATACTAAGATTTGAATTATCTTAAATTGAGTATATAAACGTACTCAAACTGATAAATTAGTATGCACACATATATAATGTGGTTTATTGAAGTGAGAATAACTACTCCCGGAAGTATAAAAAATGCACATATATAATAATATGATCTTTTATAGTTTAAATGCATATGCATTTCTCATGATTTGTTAGAGTTGCTTAGAATCAAAACGCATATCTTGCAATTTATAATAATACCAACTATTTTTTCTCAAGTAACTCTAAAATTTGGCAAAAAGTAAACAATGCATGTATAACCACATAAAAAGATTATAATTAAGCAAATCGAAATTAGGTAGTAACAACTCCGAAGAAACAACAACAACAACCTTCTGGTGTGTTACACACTACATTTTAACAAGAACACATCAAGGAAAGGAAAAGCATCAACAATCATATCTCTCACAAGAGAAATGCTATGAGGATCATCTTGGTGTTAAAAGAAAAGTATTAAAGTTCTCTCGACCCTTTATCTGCAGTGGCAAAATTTATTAAGGACACTGATTTATTCAGGTTACTTACAATGTGAATCATATAACTATAGATGCATTGTATCCAAAACTTTGCTAGGAAAAATTTAAATGTTTGTATACTTTAGTATCTAGTTTTACTAGTTACTACTTATAACTTTTTTTGAGAGTACTTACTTATTACTTTTTTAGAATCTAAAATATTTAAATCTTCTAAAAAAAATCTAGACGTTGCTAAGAAACCAAACCAAGTATGAACTAGTTCACAAAAAATCATAATGAGGTAATTGTTTCCTTCACTTGGTGTTCATATTTCAAAGCATGCCTTCTTTCTCTTTCTTCTATTCACCAGTGAAACCCTACCCATTTCCTTCTCCCACCACGCCAATAAAATCCAAATGCGATGTTGTCTCCTCCTTTACCTCTATGCCTCTTCCCTCATATCCGCCCGCACGGTCCTTCTAAGATCCATTGGCACCCTGAAGCACGCTCGCAAGGTGGTGCATTAGCTGGCTTGGGTATTGGCACACAAACCTGGATATAGAAGTCTACTAAGGCCACAAGAGTGGTGAAGCAAGAGCTACCGAGGAAGTGTTGACTGGCGTTACATGATTAATATTGTTGTCAACGATCTGGCTATAAATAGCAGGTGCCTCCCTCACTTGTAATAACACACAACACACACTCAAGAGTTCTCTCTTCTACTCTATCATTAGCAGTATATATACTAATGTACACTAGTACAGAGACGGGCTTTACTCCCGGTGGGGAACCCCCTCTAGTCCCGGTTCCCCACCCGGGAGCAAGCATCCGGGACTAAAGGGGGGTCCTTTAGTCCCGGGTGAGGAACCGGGACTAAAGGAGGACCTTTAGTCCCGGTGGGTAACACCAACCGGGACTAAAGGTGCCTCCTGACATGCCACGATGGCCAGCACCTTTAGTCCCGGTTGGTAATACGAACCGGGACTAAAGGTTTTTTTTTCTTTTCTTTTCATTTTTTTGTTTTCTTTTCAAAATAGGTTTTCGAAGTCGTATTGTACGCTGCTAATTATACATTTATACGCGCATATAGTATGTTTCGGTTCAAGCACAATGAACGTATTAAATCACACAATTCAAGCATAGAAATATATATATATATATATATATATATATATATATATATATATATATATATATATATATATGCATGCATCATATATATATTTACATGCATGCATGCATATGTGTATTTTACATTATATTATTTCATGTGCATATATTACAAAAGATTGCATTATAGTTGTTGTGACATAACGAGTTTCTTCTCATCCTCTAGCTTGGCTTCAATGGCAGTGTTGGGTCGAAGTAGAACTCGCCCTTGGAATCGATGACCTGCTCATTAAAAAATCCGGCTATAAACTCTTGAATTGCTTTGATTTGGTCTTGCCGTATGACCTTTTCCTCCAACCATCGAGTCTACAGGTTTGAATTAAAGGAAAATAAATTAATATATGTACATATATATATAAAGACATAGTAACACAATCAATAATAATAATTAAATGAATATATAGTGTATTTTTAACGTACTTTGAGTCTCTCTGTAGGAGTTCTTTGGGAGACCACCTTGATAAACTTGCAAACATAGTAACCACAGTAGTTGTTCCCCTGTTCCTGCCTCAGACACCACTTTACGAGAAAAAGATTTGTCATCCAATCTGGTGATCCGGTGAAAGCTATATGTTTAATTAATAAAGATGATGCGATTCAGGGGACTTACTTTCAATGGGATTACATTCAGTGGCGCTTTGCATTTTTCCATGTGTTGCTTCTCAATAAAGGTTTTCCAAACACTGCCCAATAAAAAATTTGCCACATCATTAGATATAGTTAATCATCATGTTTGTGTGTATATATAGTTGCTAGAGATCCCGAAATTACCTCTGGATAATATCTATCATATCTTGGTAGTCTTGTTGTGGTTTTCTCATCGAGTCATAGATTATCAAGTGACTTTTCACCAGATCGATGTCCATCAATATCCAGTGATTGCTGCATATGTTTATAGGATATAACGCATAACACTCATTAATTAACTAGAATCAACATATGAGCCATTAAGGCTATGATCGACATGATTAACACTCACTTGAAGTTATAGGGAAAGAGTATATCCTTCTTGTGGCGTTGGTTCACTAAGAAGTTCATGAGGTTACTCTCTGACTCAGACTTCCAATTAGTCATTGGAGTAATTGGGTCTTTGAATACTATATGGGGATCAACAAAACCAATTTCATTGCATCCTTCCTTTCTGAGCTCTGTCATTGTAAATCTGTATATATATAGTACTTGTTAGGATAATTTATATGCATATACACACATATGATGAGTTTAATAATAGATCGAAAGAATTATTACTTACAGGCAATAGCAGCTAATGATAACTTTGTCCAGAGAGGTCAGGTGGCATAGTTGATGAAATTCTGCAAAGTCAACATACATAACATCATCGCCACGAAACCAATGTTCGTCTCTAATTCTGACACCAACGCAGAAGTCTCCACTGGTAGACGCCTGCATGTACCACTTGTTTAGCAGGTACATTTGCGTCCCCAGATCAGATAAGGCTTGAGGGTTGTATAGACTCTGGCCTAGTACAAATTTTTTCTTCCAAATATCAACCTCCGCCGCACTCTCAATGTTTCCATCACCAAACATCTGGTAAAGGTCGAGACCAGTCTCATCAAGAAATTCACCAAGGTGATCCAAATCGACATCCGGAGGTATGTTTGCCTGATGCATTAATCCTAAATTCGAACCATATTCATTACCAACAACTAGCGGGGGGATTGATTGGTGCGCTTGTTGTCCGAGTTGGGCAACTCCTTTCCCTGCCCGCTTCTTTTTCTGTGCCGCCTCAATTGACTTGGTGAGAGTGCGGTCATAGTCTGATAACGTTGATTTGGACGGCTTACGAGATTCCCGCTGTTGATGCTGGTAAGAAGTCACCTTTTTTCTTAAAATATCCGGAGCTACGAAGAAGTACCGTTTCTCTGGGTTTCTCCTTGCTTCTTGATTCATTTTAAGTTTGTCATAGAATCTAGACATGTCTTTTTTATATGCATCAGTTCCTTCTTCCTTCTCTTCAGATATTATTTTGGGAATAGCCCTTGGTTTCACGGTGGCTTTCTTTGCAGGCGGGGACTGGTTCTTCGTTTGAGGGGCTGGCCTCTTGCTAGGCTTCTTGGTAGGCGGGGGCGGGGGAGGCGTTGGAGACCTCCTTGGAGGTGTTGGCAGCGGCGTTGGAGACCTCCTTGGAGGTGGCGGCTGCGGCGTTGGAGACCTCCTTGTAGAGGGTGTGGATGCAGCCTCGTCTTCCAACATAATGTCATCGTACAGAGCACTATGATGATCTGGCGATTGAACAATTGGATTTAGGTTGGGGGAGGATCTGCTACAAAAAAAGGAATGACATATTATTATGAGCAGATTGTTAATTATTTAAGCCAATACAAATTAATGATGTAGTGTTTTCATCCGCACGTACCTATGGTGAGGTAGTTCAGGAGGAGGTGGAGCCGACATCCCTGGAATGATGATGTAGCGCTTGCGCCATAGAATGAATGTCTTCTCCGCTTCTCCTAGAGTCTTCTCACCATCACCTCCAGGAATATCAAGAGGCAAATCACTAAAACCTTTTTCAGCTTTATCTACCGAGATGGTGGCATCTCCTTGACTAGGTGAACTAGGAGGTGTGTCATAATATCAAAGAAGGAAGGAGGGAACACTAACTCAAAGCTGACGAGACATTGAACCACATCATTCTGTAGTTTAGCTAGATCAGTTGGATCAATTGCCTTCTGAGAAATTGCATTGAGGAATGCACATAGCTTTACGGTGGCTAGACGTACATTTGGAGGTAGAATTCCTCTTAATGCAACTGGAAGTAATTGCGTCATGAGAACGTGACAGTCATGGGACTTTAAGTTACAGAATTTCTTCTCTGGCACATTTATAATACCCTTTATATTCGAGGAGAATCCAGATGGTACCTTGATGTTGTTTAAGCATTCAAACATGATTTCCTTCTCCTCTTTGCTTAGAGTGTAGCTAGCAGGACGTAAGTAATGGCGTCCATCATCTGTCTTCTCTGGATGCAGGTTGTCTCTTTCTCTCAAACAACGTAGGTCCTGTCGTGCTTCAAATGTGTCCTTAGGCTTTCCATACACACCCATAAAGCCTAGCAGGTTCACACAAAGATTCTTCGTTAGGTGCATCACGTCGATCGAGCTACGGACCTCCAGGACTTGCCAATAGGGTAGGTCCCAAAATATGGACTTTTTCTTCCACATGGGTGCGTGACCGTTAGCGTCTTTCGGAATAGGTTGGCTTCCATGTCCTTTTCCAAAGACGACTTTCACATCATTGACCATATCGAGTACATCCTCACCGGTTCGGTTGCGAGGCTTGGTCAGGTGGTCTGCTTTCCCTTTAAAATGCTTACCTTTCTTTCTTACGGGGTGATTTGCAGGAAGAAATCGACGATGGCCAAGGTACACGACCTTTCGACATTTTTTCAAGAATACACCTCTAATATCACCGAAGCAGTGTGTGCATGCATTATATCCCTTGTTTGACTGTCCTAAAAGATTACTTAGAGCAGGCCAATCATTGATTGTTACGAACAACAATGCTCGCAGATCAAAGTGTTCCTGTTTGTACTCATCCCACACACGTACACCTTCTTTATTCCACAAAATGAGAAGTTCATCAATAAGTGGTCTCAGGTACACATCGATGTCATTGCCAGGTTGCTTCGGGCCTTGGATGAGCACAGGCATCATAATGAACTTCCGCTTTATGCATAACCAAGGAGGAATGTTGTAGATACTTAGAGTAACAGGCCAAGTGCTATGACTACTGTTCTGCTCTCCAAAAGGATTGATACCATCTGTACTTAAAGCAAACCTTAAGTTTCTTGCGTCATTTGCAAACTCCGGGAATTCTCTGTCGATTGCTCTCCACTGGGACCCATCAGCAGGGTGTCTCAACATATTGTCTACCTTACGGTCTTCTTTGTGCCATCGTAACAATTTTGCATGTTCTTTGTTTCTGAACAGACGTTTCAAGCGTGGTATTATAGGAGCATACCACATAACCTTGGCAGGGATTTTCTTACGTGGACGTTCGCCCTCAACATCACCAGGGTCATCTCGCCTGATCTTATACCGCGACGCATGGCATACCGGGCATGCATCTAATTTCTCGTACTCTTTGCCATGGTATAGGATGCAGTCATTAGGACATGCATGTATCTTCTCTATTTCTAGCCCCATAGGACAGATAACTTGTTTTGCTTCGTAGGTAGTGGCGGGCAATTCATTGTACTTCGGAAGCATCTTCTTTTGGATTTTTAGTAACTCTCCAAATCCCTTGTCAGATACACCATTCTTTGCCTTCCATTGCAGCAATTCTAGTGTGGTTCCCAACTTTTTCTGCCCTGCATCACAAGTTGGGTACAACAATTTCTTGTGATCTTCTAGCATCCGCTCGAACTTGATCTTCTCCTTTTCACTTTCACATTCTCTTTGTGCATCACGAATGACCTGACAAAGATCATCAGCCGGCTCATCTTCTACGGCTACCTCTTCTTCAGCTTCTCCCATTGCAGTATCATTGAGGCACGCACCATCAGGAATAATATCATTGTCGTCCCATTTTTCTTCTTCATCTTCTTCCATTACAACACCGGTTTCTCCGTGCTTTGTCCAACAAATATAGTTTGGCATGAAACCCGACTTGAACAAGTGTGAATGAAGAGTCCTTGAGCAAGGATATTCCACTGTATTCTTACATATGGCACATGGGCAGCACATGAAACCGTCGCGTTTGTTTGTCTCGGCCGCACGTAATAAAGAATGCACGCCGTCAATGAACTCTTGTGAGCGGCGATCAGCATTATACATCCAATGACGGCTCATCTGCATTACATGACATAAATATCATATTAAAACCTAGATCATAATTAATTATTTATACAACATGCGTGCCACCACAAAAGATACAAATTTATGAAAGCATCGCTACAATGTAGACAATCTCAACTACCACTAAAAGAACTAAAGCTAAAATACATTTCAGGAGCACAAGGATTTCGCGACCAATCTCAACTAAAACAGACAGATCCCCCGATTGTGCAACATCTTTGGGCTTCTTCGGCTGGATCACTGCCTCATTAGCCGCCGTATCTGCCTGTTGTGCAAGATATTTTTGCACGAGTTCAACATACTCTTCCTCCCAGTAGAAGCCTGAACATCGTCCACTGCCATCCCACTGAAATTAAAACAAAAAATTAGAACTTTAATCACAACCATCATGAAAATAGGTATAAACTAACCATAATCATTAAATACGATAAAATAACTCACATTGCGATCCGGACACTTGTAGAAGATACGATCCTTGTTGGGACCCTCCTTCTTCACTCGGTACTCCATCACAATCTTCTTCTCATCATGACACTTGCCACATGGAATGAGAGGAAGGCCCGGCCTAAGTCGCTTTGAAAACCCATGAGAGGCCGAGGACCCGGAAGCAGTTGCCATCTACTCTCTATACTCATTTTTTAATACACTATAAATTTCTTCTTTTATAAACAAATAAAATTAACAAACTATAAAATTATCTACATCTCTAAACAATGATATTTTTAACCTTCTTTCATGTAAATATGCAAGCTTAAAGTGATTTTGAGCTCAAATTGCTTACAAATGAAAAAAAACCACAATAAAGAACCATAAATATATATAGTGAATAAAATGGCATAAGAAAATGGTAAAAAATGAGAGTATGAGATTGGTAACCTTTACAACTGAAGAATCGACGGAGGAATCGAAGAATGGATGGAGGAACAATGGAGGGAGGGAGGAAGCAAGAACACCAGTGAGCTTCAAAATGTGCTGAGCTCGGGCTCGGGGAGGAAGGAGGAGACGGCCGATTTATAAAGGGAGAACATTTAGTCCCGGTTGATAGATCCAACCGGGACTAAAGGTAACTTTCCAACCCCGGGCGCAGCCACGGCCCGGGAGTAGACCTTTACTCCCGGTTGGAGCCACCAACCGGGAGTAAAAGTATACCTTTAGTCCCGGTTGGTGGCTCCAACCGGGACTAAAGGTCCCTGCCACCTCTGTCTGGCGCAGTAGCCGTTGGGCAGGGACCTTTAGTCCCGGTTGGAGCCACCAACCGGGACTAAAGGTATTTCTAGTCCCGGGGGCAAAAAATTCCGGGACTAGAGCCCATTTTGGCCGAGGATCAAAGGTCTGTTCTCTACTAGTGGTAGTTAGCCCTTAGTCTTCATGGTGAAGCTCCTGTATCTTTTCCTTTGTATTAACTTTGAGTATTTAATATATATATATCTCTCCTCTATTTTACTTTGTGCTTTAGTAGTGTTGCTACTCTCTTTTGTAAAAAACAAGTAATACCTTGCTTACTTAGTATATTTCTAGTTGTATAACTTTTGTAACTAATTAGTAGTATCGCACCTTTGCATCGGTACTTCACTCGTATTGAGTGCTCTAGCCTATGTCACGTGGGGTTGTAGAGTAGTACACCATAGCACAAACATTGTGTTTAGGCTATTGCATTGTGTACCTTGGTTTGTGGTTCACCCCATGGATGATTGTGGTAGTTAACAGGTGGTGACAACCCTATGTGACCTTTGTAGGCCATAATGTTCGGGTGAGTTCTTAATTCGTAGAGTTCTTTGCAGAAATGATTTGACACCCTCCTCATCCTTTTTCATTGTCAGCCGGGTCTATCCTTCTATGTGCTTGGTGTGTGATCACTAGTATCTAGGTGTACTCAAGTATTTATCTATATATGCTTTCTTAGACCATAGTAATAGAGGAGTCCTATTATTTACACTCATCTAAGGTCCTCACGCCTAGGCCAGCTATCTGCATTTATCTTAGGGTTAAGTTCACTTTAGTACCTTCAACTATCGCAAAAGTCTAGATTTCAACCTCTAACTTCAAAATCGGATAACATTGGCCCTCCAACTCTTGAAAAAGTTTACTTTTCAACCTTGGACGGTTTTCTATGCGGTTTGCATGTCACTGTTTGTGGTGTTGACATCAGCGATGACGTCAGCACTCATTTTTAATTTGCGAAATTAATATTTTTTATTCGGAGCTCCAAATATAGCAACTAATATATCAATTTGGATCATCTCGATGAGCTCTTTGCAATGGTGTACTCTGTTTTGTTGTTTGAGATAGTTTTATTTCGTGAAAAATTAAATATTTTAATAAAACCAGTGAGAACAGGGCCAATATGGAGGATAAAACTTTGATTTTTGTGTACTAGTTTTATTAGATTGTCTCCAACAATGGAGACCTAAACTCCATACTCATTTCAGGTTTTGGGTCATCCACAGGAAAAAGTCACCCACCTAAAAATTTGCCCTCTCTAATAGCACACCCATCCGTCCGACACCTCCTCCTCGCCCACCGAGCCGTGAGCTCCTCCAGCCTCGCCCGCCTCGCACCCCACCAAGCCTCCCTCCCTACCTCGCCGTCATCGGGCCCACCTTGCTGTCGTCCTCCACGCAGATCCGCCAGCGCCGCCTGCCACCGCACACCATCGAACGTCACCCGCGACCGCACGCCACCGAGCACCGCCGCTACCGCACGCCACCGAGCGCCGCCGCTACCGCACGCCACCGAGCTTCGCCCGCCTTGTGCCGCCACCCACCTCGCCGTCATAGAAGAGCTCCGTCGTGCCGCTCCTGCCGCTCGCCGCTCCCACAGCTCGCTGTGGTCACACCGCGCACTGCTCGAGCTACTCGCCAGTGGTCACGCCGCGCCGCTCCAGCCGCTCGCCGGCAGGCCCGCCGCTCGCCGCTCCACCAACCCCACGCCACTCACCACCAACGTCGTCCGCGTTCGCCGCCTCGACCCGCACAAGATCCGCCGCCCCGTGGCCCTCCCCGCCTCCGAGCTGGAGGTCGCTCCTCCCCTCCACCTGGGCCTCTAGCTACGAGGATGACGAGGAACAAAAAGGGAAGATTTGCGTCTTCGGTGAGAGACGATGCAAATATGCGTCGTGGTTTGACCGGTACGCAAAATGCCTATTGCCTTTGCGTCTTCTGTTGAAGGCCGCTAAAACACTTGTTTTATAGAAATATTTAATTTTTCATGAAATAAAACTATCTGAAACAACAAAACAGAGTACACCATTGCAAAGAGCTCGCCGAGACGATCAAAATTGATATATTATTTGCTATATTTGGAGCTCCAAATAAAAAGATATTAATTTCGCAAATTAAAAATGAGTGTTGACTTCATCGCTGATGTCAGCACCACAAACAGTGTCATGCAAACTATCTAGAAAACCGCCCAAGATTGAAAAGTGAACTTTTTCAAGAGTTGGAGGGCCAATATTATCCGGTTTTGAAGTTGGAGGTTGAAATCTAGACTTTTGCGATAGTTGGAGGTTCTAAAGTGGACTTAACCCTTTATCTTATTGAGAGTCTGTTGTGCTTGTCACACTACCCATATTTATCGTTTATCACAACTAGAGTTTGGTATATGAATTGTGTATAGTCAAGTCACATATTTATTACTCTCTTCGTCACAAATCATAAGTCATTCCAACTTTCTTGAAGAGTGAAAGCATATCTCAAGTTTGACAAAATTTATATAAAAAATAATAACATGTATGATACTAACTAAGTATCATTAGATTCTTCATTAATTATATTTTCATAGTATTACCTATTTGATGTCAATTTTTGTAATTTTCTTTATAATTTTGGTCAAACTTGAGATGTTTTACTCTCTAAGAAAGTTAGAATGACTTATAATTTGGAACGGAGGGAGTAATATTCTTATCCACAACTTTCCTGTGGACAAAACAAATAAGATACCTTGAAATAATTCTAGATGAAGTGCTACAATAATATTTTGTACACCTGCGGAGCCTAAGAAATATCAATAAGCATTCCTGACAACATTGTCGTGGAAGCATTTGCCTAAGATATTGGTAGATATCGTTTCTTTGTCAACTAATTACCGCTGCCCATGTGGGCTCAGCTTTGCTGTCTTTTCTTTGTGAAAGTTAGTGTAGTGCATGAGTGGTTTTAACTTGCCGACAAACTTCATGGAAAATCCTGAATCACTTGTGGGGAGAGTTCCACCGCAATTCGTTCCGGCAATGAATCTGTTGGAGAGACGCTCATCACCGATCTTTATTGCTATGGCTCAAAAAGACAAATCGTGACTTCTTGGCCCCTCGACCTCTAACGTCGCCAGGGACCAGCCGGGAACACCTATGAACGTCCAACTAGTATTCCAAGTGTTGATAAATTATACATCCATGACCTTTCCATCTTCAACTCTAAAAAACTAATAATGATTAATTATATCAAACAAAAAATAATATTAATATATAGATACCAGTGTCTTAATCTATTTTTCTTAGAAATATGCATGCTATTTCTTATTTTAATCAATTGATAATCATTACAATCAATAACACATAATTTACAATATAGCTATATGAATAATTAATTAATCTATTTTTATTACAAAATAGATATTAATTTGATTGTTATCTATGCTCTTATTAAGCCCGTATATAGGTATACTCCATCTGTCTAAACAAAGAGTTGTATTGTTGCTTTTTAGCCTACATAAGTGAACTCCATGGTACCAGCCCTACAACCTTTCTTCTCTCTCCTACCTCCCCATCGCTTGCTCCTTCTCTCATTCGCCTTCATCAGATATTAATTTGATTGTTATCTATGCTCTTATTAAGCCCGTATATAGGTATACTCCATCTGTCTAAACAAAGAGTTGTATTGTTGCTTTTTAGCCTACATAAGTGAACTCCATGGTACCAGGCCTACAACCTTCCTTCTCTCTCCTACCTCTCCTTCGCTTGCTCCTTCTCTCATTCGCCTTCATCAGATCCACACCCATCCACCGTCGTCACCCCGCCGCATCTGGCCGCCACTGGCGTCGAGGCAAAAGCAGAGCGGGCCACCGATGAGGTTCATGGCCACGACCTTTCTCCTTCTCCTCCACCGGTAGCCGCCTCTTCTCTTCTCGTAGCGCGCGGTGAGGTAGGTGGTGGAGTGGCACCCTAGGTGAGGCCACCGGCAAGGTCGATGATGGGCGAGGACCCCGTGCAGGCACACTGTTGTCGAGATCCGCACGTCGTACGAGTCTCGTCCCCTAGTTCTACTACTCCACCGCCGACGGAGGCCAAGCAGGCCCCACGACTTGTGATGCTGCTTGCCAGGATGCAGGTCGGCAGGGCAGGCATGACCTACGCCGATGAGGAGGCCCAATCGCCTGGATCTGGATGATAACGAGCAGAAATGCAAGAGAGAGAACATCAAGATGGGGACAGAGAGTAGGGGTATACTGGTCTTTTCACCATTATTGTTGGTTTGTGTGCTCACTCCCAAAAATAGCTATTATATTTTTGAGACGGAGAGAATATGTGTGTATATTTTGTCGTGTTTGATTGTTGTGGATTTGTCTGAATAGCCCTTCTCTATCTAGATCCTTGTGTTTATACATGATGATCGAACCCAAACGCTGATCATGGAGAACACATAACACCGAACACGCCATATCGCCCACATGTGGAGCTGCACGAGTTCTGAAGCAGCCCATCACACACAGAGATCGATCGTGGCGTGACACGGAGGTAGACGACACGTCGCGTCTCTCGATGGTCGAGAGGGCGATCAAGCAGAGACGCATGGGCGATGCGGTCCATGTCGTTTGGGGTGCTTTGCTTGCTCTGGGTCGTCTCAGCTCTTTAGATCCAGCACAGCGCCGGAGAAGCAGTGCTGGACCTGCAGTATCGGGGCCCAGACCTGGGATTGATGATGTGTCTACCATCTGCCCACCTGCTCCTGCGGTCTGAATCTGAACGTGGGCACGCACACCAGCGCCTGCTTCTCCAATGTGATGTGTTTCCTTTTTGTCGCTGGTGCAGCAGCCCGGGCCGGGCCGGGACCTGGGACACGCCACCGTCGCTTGGAGCCTGACGAACCTGACGACCTCTATGGCACGCTCTGATTGGCGTCGGTGTAGTAATGCCTAAGGCTAGCTGCACCGCGGTCCTGTAAACCATCCTGGAGTACCGGATAGCGGATGAAAGGCCCGCAACGGATACGCTACCGAGGTACGCTATCCTCCAGTACCGTCACTCGTCCGCCAAATTAAGCGGGTTTCCCGTTCGTCCGCTATCGGCCAGAGTGGGGCCTGCGCGCCCGCTCCCCACGGCGTCCTCGTCACCGACGCCGACCTCTGCGGCCAACCTCGACCGTTGTGATAGGGAGCTCCGCCGGCCGCCGGTGGAGGGAGCGGGGAGGGGGCAGCCGCGTTGGGAGCTTCGCCCGGCGAGGCGCCTCCAGCCGCGCTCGCCGTGAACCGCCGTCGAGACGGAGCAGGGAGGGGACGCGCCAGCCGCCGGGGAGGTGGACGGCCACCGAGGAGGGCGCGGGCGGAGCTCGCCACCACCGACGAGTCCGGTCGACCGCCGTCCGCGCCCGATCCGCTCGAGGGAAGAGCGGATCCACCGCCGCTGAGCTGCTTCGCTGCTGCCTCTTCCTCCTCCTCCTCCCACCACGCCTCACCTCGCCCTCGCGCCCATCCGCCGCCGCCGACCGCCGAGCCGCTCCGGAGAGGATCCGCCGCCCGCCGACCGCCGAGCCGCTCGCCTGCCCGCGCGCCGTCGGGATCCGCCTCGTCGCCGTCGGGATCCGCTCGCGCGCCGATGAGCCCCGTCGTCGGGATCCGCTCGCGCTCGCTCGGAGGCGCTCGTGCTCGGAGTCGGAGCTCGCTGCCGCATCCGCTCGGAGGTCACCCCGCACCGCGGCCGCCTAGAGGTCACCCCGCACCGGAGCCACGCCCGCTTGCCCGCCGCTGGTCCGGCCGCTGAGGCCCGCCGCGCGCTCGCCCGTCGGTTCGCCGCGCGCTGGTCCGCCCGGCGTCGTCCCAGCCGTGGAGGCGGCGGAGAGAGGCGAGGTGGGGAGGAGAGCGGAGAGGTGGGAGAAAGAGAGAGAATGGGAGGGAGGGAGGCGGGGGTGGGTTTTTAATAAAAAAATTGACAGGTGGGTCCCACAGTAAGATAGAGGAGGATATAGAGTACGTATGGGTGCGGGAGAAAGCAGTATAGAGGAGAGAATCTTGATGACCAGACTAGAATATTTCTTTTAGAAGATGAATATAGAGGACGACGAGTGCGGACAGCCTAAGGCTGGCTGCACTGGCCTACGGTAAACGATACTCCAGTATCGTTTACCGGACGAGACTTCCGCAGCGGGTGCTGTAAAACATCCGGTATGAACTGCCTGTACGCCAAATATAGAGGAGTTGAAGAGCGATAGCGGATGAGCCGGCTGCACAGTACGCCGGCCTCACTGTGCGCGCGCGTGAGAGGAGAGGAGAGAGGATGGAGCATTAGTGGTGGGTCCTATGTTTTGAAGTTACTAAAAAAATGTTATAACTCACAAACCAAAAAACCAAATTAAATTTCGATTGCACCATTAAATTCGTTGTAATAAATACTTCAAAACTAGATCTCACATGAATATATTTAGATAAAGTGATAAGTGGGCCCCATGGTAGATAGATGATGATATAGAAGATGGATGAGTGCAGGAGAAATTGATATAGAGGATGGAATTTCGATGACCAGGATGAAATATTCTTTTTAGAGGATGGATTTAGAGGATGATGAGTGCAGATAGCCTAATGCATGCATGGTGTTATGTGCAGCGTACGTAATGCCAGACTTTGTGACGACAGGCATGAGAACGGCTGGCTGTTTGGCCAGCACAGTCCAGACCACATTACGTGCACAAAGGCTGGCATCAGGGACAGGTGTCCGTCCTCTCGTGTTACTAAAACAGACAGTAGTTAATAGCATAGACTCTATCAGTTGAAGAGATAGTAGGTACGAGGATAACAGAGATATAGATAAACGCTTCATCAGTAGAGACTTTGACCATGCTTGGTGCATCCATGTGAAAAGAGTATCTCTAAGAGTATAGAGTCTCTCAGTCTAGAAATTTTGGCAAGATTGAAAAAAAACTCATTTTCAACAACTCCTAAACCCACCTCTCAATCTTTTGGCATTTGGAAAAAAAAACTACCCTCACACGCGTAAAGTTACCTGCGTGTATTTGTCGTCTCAATCTGGAGGTGGAAGGACGTGGGGAAGAAAAAAAATAGGACAGGGTTCTTGATACAAATGTACAAGAGAGAAATAAAAAGTGGTTAGTGTGATTTAGAAATAGTTTAAGAGTCCTGATGTAAAATTACCTTGTGTCTTTTAGGCGCGAGATTTTGGAAACTATTGGAGTTGTAGCTTTTTTATGTCTCGCAATATATGGTGCAAAGGTTGAAAACCTTGTTTTGGGAGTGTTTTTTAGATACTGTTGGAGATGCACTTATACTTTAAAATATATAATTTTTATATGAATAAAACATGCAAAATAAATCGTTGCATTTTATCAAGTATTTAAAATAACAATAAATTATATTGAAGCTACTATTCTTTTATAACCAGATGTTGCAACACAAAAAAAATATATAAATGTATGATTTTTGATATAAAATAGTTTGTGGGAATTTTTCTTATTTTTTCTCATATTAATGCATACATTAATCCCTCGACATATAATAAATAATGTGTTCCAAAATACTAAGTTAGCAAGTCATCAAATCTTGCGTCCAGTTTTCTAATGCACCAACTATTTTCAGTGAATTTATTATTAGATTAGCATTAAATTCAATCCAAATAATTTAAATTCCTAGATTTAAAACAAATAGCAAATCATTTTTAAACCCTAAACATGCTCCGGGCCACCTATTTTCTTGTTCTCCTTTGTCTATGTGCTCAGGCCCATGACCTGTTTCTGCCCCTCGGGCCATAGGTAGCAGCCCACATCGTTGCCTCCACCCTAGCGCAACCCATTTGTCCAACGAAACAACGAAAAATCACAATTACACCCAACCTCCCCCCAAGGCCAGATCGTTGCCTCCTCTCTGGCACATGACCGAAGAGAGCTCATGCCACAAAGAATCGAGGCTGTGAGACCTGAAGAATATATAGCAGCGGCCCATTTGGCCAAAGAAAATTTGTACCTATCCCTCAGCCTAGAGGCAACAGTCCAGATCGTTGCCTCCTAGGCGCAACACATTTGGCCCAACAAAAAAAAAATCATAATTCGAATGCAAAATAGTCTCGTTTGGATACGTATGTTGGTATCTTTTATGGTACTGTACGATGGCATGTTATGTGGACCTGGTTTGTTGCCATTAATACAACATGTATGATACTGATTTTTGTTTATATGGATTGTTGGCTGAAATGCTGTCAATTTTTTTCTAAAAATGGTTAAGTTTTGCACTGATTAAATTGTCTAATTCTGTATTAAAATTGCCAAATTTTTTTATCCGAAAGTAGAGATAAAAACAGAAATATCAAAATAAAATAGTGGTAAAAACGCATAGGCAAACTTGTTCTTTTGTCCAAAAGTTTACAGCGTCAAGTGCACATCACAGAATAGGGGGGTCTCCCTTCGTTTTGAAATCCCAAGAGTAAAATCACAAAGTTAAAAAAAAAGGCAAACCACCATTTTACTTCAAAATCGAGGTATAAATGCTTAAGTGCCCCTTTAGGATTAGTCTTCATGTTATCATCCTTATATTTCTTTTTTATTACTGTGGTGATTCTTTTGCCTATCAGGTATATTGGTTAGGCGTTATAGGTTAGTGTCGATGCGGGACCCACAGGGTTCCCCAACGATGTGACTACAAATCGTAGGCCCTGGCCTAGCCCACAAACTGGAGCAAGGAGAGGTGTAGCATCCACTACATCGAATCCGAGTAGAATAGGCCAGACTAGCCGGATTCTTATAGAAAGTAACTTCTGTATCTAGTTTAGGACACCTTCTTTGGATCCGACTAGGATTGTAACTATACCACAGCATTCTCTACCTGTAACAAGAGACAAGATAACACAATCAATCCAACGCAAAGGCTAACGCCGACTGGACATAAGGTTATTACTCGATCACGATCGAGGGCCCGAGCAAGTATAAATCGACTGTCTCTACGTTCACCGTCGAGTTCTAGCACGCGCTGAAGCCCGAACAACTGTCCCGAGTACCCCCGTGGCAGGCTATCGGCGGTCAAACACCGACAGCTGGCACGCCAGGAAGGGGCTTTTGGCGCAATTGTGATCAAGAGCTCTAGGGATTTCGATAACATGATCTTCCCAATGGGATCAATCTTCATCTTCGGATCGTGGGTTTACGAGGCTGACGATAAGGGCAACCTCCAAGGACGCCTCGTCGAAGCTCTAGAAGCTCGCAAGGGACTCACTCTTCTGACGAAGTTTACCGAAGATCTCACCGAAAGGTTTACGGTGTCCGAATCAACTCGGGCCCCGATGACAACCAGTCTCGACTTGACATCCGGGTCGGATTCCCCCTCGGAGTCTTATCCGGGTTCTTTTAAAGACAAGCCGAGTTCTTTTCTAAATGGACTCCGGAATACGACATCAACTCTACAAGAGACAATTCGAATCTACTTCAGGTTTCTTCCATGAGATTGAGTCGCCTCCCAACCAGACTTAACAACATGGCGAAAACGTATCAAGATTTACTCCGAAATACGACTGGTTGGGCACGGAGGCTACATCTTACCGGGGCATAAGAAGGTCTCGTATTAACCGTAACATTAAAAGATTGCCTAGTCCACTCGCCGGGTACTTGTCCCCAAAACAACAATGCCTGACTAGTTGAAGAAGACATCACTCTACCCTACCAAGAAGGTAGTGCACTCCGTAATGCCAACACCCCATCTGAAGTCGTCAGCAACTACAGCAATGCAAGCCTGGTGCTAGGCCGAGAAGCCTTCATGATTCGGTGGCCACTATCAATGCCACCTACTGTACCCGATGTCAGATCTTCAGATGAGTCAGAATCAAACATATCACCCAACGCTCCTGAATACGATAGTGAATCTGAGGGCCAGAAATGAGCTAGAGAAAGAAGGAACAAACTAAAAGAAGGCCGCAGACGTCGTGCCAGGCAATGAAAAGAAGCACAGGACACGTACAAGATAAAGCTGGTCGAGTAGTACAAGAGGAAATCAGAGAAAGAAGCTGAAGAAAGGCGTGCTGCCAGAGTACATGGAGCTCCTTTATGATAAAATGTGGGAAGCACTAGAAGAACTCAAAGCAATCTTGCATCCCAACAAGGAACAAGAACAACTCCGAGAAGTTCTCCGGACAACAGCCCTGAGAGCGCATGGTGGAAGAACTCATTCCAGGCTTCCCACTAGAATAGCATCGCATGAACAAGACGCGTAAAGTCAAAGAAGGTCTGCTTTCGAAAGATTAGGACCAAACGGGAGCTAGAATCAAGAGAAAAGGAGAGACCACGCCGGAGCAATCAAGTCGAGCGTCCGAGAGAAGGAAGGAGCAGAGCGTCTCAACGCTCATCCCCACGGTTTATTCCTAGGCTAAATAACAGCTGGCGGGAAGAGGGAGCTGAGTCAGAACACAGAGAAGTCGAAATGCACGATAGGTTTCCCTGTTTTTTAAGACGACTTGCTTCGGTACAGCTGCCTCACAAGTTTAAGCCATCAAACCACTCCAAATATGACGGGAAGACCGAACCAAAGCAATGGCTCAGAATCTACTCGCAGTCAATCGAACTAGTCGTCGGAGATGATGATATCAAGGCATTATTCTTTCCCATGGCCCTAGAGAACATGCCCCTCCAATGGTTCGATAAATTGAACCCGGGGTCAATCAGAGGCTAGAAGGACTTGCAAAGAGCCTTCTGCGAAAACTTTGCGGGCATCATTACACACCCCATCACACATGCAAAGCTAAAAGGACTCAAGCAAAAGGGAGGTGAAAGCCTTAGAGATTATTATCGACATTTTGGTGAATTACGCGCTAAGGTACATGACATCACCGAACGAGAAGTGATTGAAGCCTTTTCCCACGGAATCATGGCTAAGTGGCAATTTCAAGATTTTTGCAAAGAAAACCCAAGGAATGATGAAGAATTTAGACGCGCGGTAGAAAAATGATTATGGCTGAAGAAAAGACGAGGGAATGATTTCTAGACAGAAACAACCGAGAAAACAACAGAGACAACTCGGGCCGGAGAAATTTTTCAAACATGGGACATCTAGACAGGAAGCGCGGACCAAGACAAGCTGGCTCTCCACAGCACCATGGCAGCCGAACCAGCCGTCCCAAGGTACCTAAATTGGTCACAGTACCCAATCTAGTTTTTAAGAGAAGATCAATGGACTAGCATTGGAAATGTCGGCCTATATCCACTAGTCCTAAATCCAACTATAGCAGAGATGACAGTCACCAAAGTTTTGATCGATGGAGGAGCCGGACTCAACATCATATTTTCAGAAATGCTAAGGAAGATGGGGCTAGACTTCGTCGGGTTGATTACCCCAACAGAAATACCATTCTATGGAATAGTACCCGGCAAAGCTACCATGCCACTCGGGCAAATCACTTTACCAGTCACGTTTGGACACACAAGCAAATTGCTGAACCGAATTCATTCAGTTTGAAATTGCGAACTTTGAGACATCATATCATGCCATCCTAAGACCAGCACTTGCAAAGTTCATGGCTATACCTCACTACCCATACCTCCTGCTCAAGATGTCAGGGCCTCACAGAATACTCTCCCTTCGGGGCAACCTGAAGCACGCTTTTGATTGTGACATCCAAGCAATCCAAATTGCAACCAAAGCATAGGCAGCCGACAGCAGAGAAGAAAATGCAACAATCGCTGCACAAATAAACTCGGAAGAGCTAGAGATCCTAGCAAAGAAACCTTGCATCCTCGCACCACAAAAAGAATCCGATGTAAAGAAAATTGACCTGGGTACTGGTCACCCTGAGAAGACAACTACCATCAGTGCCCACCTCTCGACTAAATAGGAACTCACGCTCACCAACTTCCTTCGGGACAACAAAGATATCTTCGCTTCGAAGCCGACCGACATGCCAGGTATCCCAAGAGAGTTGGCTGAGCACAGATAGATGTCAATAAACGCTCCAAACCAATCAAGCAACGGCTAAGAAGATTTTCACCAGACAAAAAGGAAGCAATCAAGAAGGAGATTACAAAATTAATGGCAGCTAGATTTATAAGAGAAATTCTTCATCCAGATTGGCTAGCAAATCCCATTCTAGTACAGAAAATAGAACATGACAGAATGGTGCATGTGCGTCAACTACACGGATCTCAACAAACATTTCCTAAAGGACCCATTCGGCTTACCGTGAATTGATCAAATTATCAATTCAACGACAGGATTCGCCCTACTATCTTTCCTCGATTGTTATTCAGGATATCATCAGATTGCATTAAAGGAAGAAGACCAGAGCAAGACATCTTTCATCACTCCGTTCTGCGCCTATTGCTATAAAACCATGTCCTTCGGACTCAAGAACGCCAGCGCCACCTATCAAAGAGCTATTCAAACATGTCTTGGTGAATAGATTGGTGACAATGCGGAAGCTTATGTTGATGATGTAGTAGTAAATACCAAAAACCCAGACATATTAATTGAAGACTTGAAGCAGGATTTTGAAAATCTAAATAAGTGGAAGTAGAAATTGAACCCAAACAAGTGTGTTTTCAGGGTACCATTAGGACAACTACTCGGATTTCTGGTCAGTAATCACGAAATAGAAGCAAGCACTAAGCAGATTCGAGCCATAACAGAAATGGCACCCCCGCACTGTGTAAAAGATGTGCAAAAACTAACAAGAAGCATGGCAGCCCTCAATTGCTTCATCTCACGACTCGGCAAAAAAGGACTCCCTTTCTTCAAGCTATTAAAAAAGACAGGCAAGTTTGAGTGGACAGAGGAAGCCAAGGAGGATTTGGAAAGCCTTAAGGTGTACCTCACCTCATCACCCATACTCACACCACCTAAGAAGCACGAAGACATGATGTTATACATATCGGCAACATCCACCGTGGTGAGTGTAGCAATTGTGGTGGAAAGAGAAGAAGAAGGGCATGTATACAAAGTATAGCGGCCAGTACACTACATTAGCGAGGTTCTGACAGACTCAAAAATACGGTACCCACATGTGTAAAAACTACTCTACGCCTTCCTAATCACTTTCCGCAAGCTACGACACTACTTCAAAGGCCAAAAGGTTACCGTAGTAACAGACTTCCCTCTCGAAGACATCCTTCTCAATAGAGATGCGACAGAACACATATCAAAGTGGGTAGTGGAACTCGGAGCTCTAAATATCGATTTCTCTCCTCAAAAAGCAATAAAATCACAAGCACTCGCAGACTTCGTGGCCAAATGGACAAAAATCCAACAACTCGCGCCAGATGCCCTCCTCGACCATTGGAAGATGTACTTCGACAGATCACTCAAGTTAGGCGGGGTGGGCACAGGTGTTCTTTTCATATCCCCAGAAGGAAAATAGCTTAAATACATACTCTAGATACTATGGCAAGCCACAAACAATGAAGTAGAATATGAAGCACTCATCCATAGGCTAAGGATTGCGACTTCTCTCGGAATCAAACGGTTACTTGTATATGGCAATTCAGATGTGGTCATCAATCAAGTCAACAAAGACTGGGACTACACCAAAAACAACATGGACACCTATTGCGCTGAAGTACGAAAACTAGAGAAATTTTTTCAAAGACTAGAAATCCTGCATGTTCTAGGAGATTCAAACATTGCAGCAGACGTTCTCGCCAAGCTAGGATTGGACAGAGCGAAGGTCCCGCTAGGTGTGTTTGTAGAGGAGTTGCCATCACCCTCCATAAAACAACCCAGTGAGATAACCTCTGAGCCACCAGCATCAACAACCCAGATCATGGTGATCACTAGATCATGGACTCAAGACTTCATCGACTACATCAAAGAAAACAAACTATCAGCTAATAGGGAAGAGGCCACCAGGATAATCAAAAGAAGCAAGAACTACGTCCTTATAGGCGACAATCTCTACAGAAGAGCCGCGTCATCAGGAGTACTTCTTAAATGTATCTCCGGAGAAGAAGGAAAAGAAATCCTAAAAGAAATTCACTCAGGTTGCTGCGGCAACCACGCAGCCTAAAGGACTCTGGTGGGCAAAACTTTCCGCACCGGTTTCTATTGGCCAATAGCTTTGAAAGATGCAGAAGAACTAGTCAGACAGTGCAAAGGGTGCCAAATGTTCGCAGGGCAAGCTCACGTACCAGCTCACGAGCTAATTTGCATCCCTCATGCTTGGTCGTTCACATGCTGGGGGCTAGACGAAGTAGGACCGCTTAAAAAGGCCAAAGGTGAATTTGAGTACATTTTTGTCACAATCAACAAATTTACCAAGTGGATCGAGTACAAGCCGCTCGTAAAATACAGCGCAGCAAAAGCAGTCGAGTTCATCCAAGACATTATGCATCACTTCAGAATACCCAACCGCGTCATCACAGATTTGGGTTCCCCTTTTACAGCTATCGAGTTCAGAAATTGGGCACAAGAATGCGGCATCAGTATAGATTATACATCAGTTGCACACCCTGAAGCCAACGGACAAGTAGAAAGAGCCAATGGACTTATACTAGCTGGAGTGAACCCAAGATTATATGAAGAATTAGAAGAATTACCCAAAGTAGTATGGGGGCTATGCACGGAAGTAAGCAGGGCAACTAGATACTCACCTCTCTTTCTAGTATATGGATCAGAAGCCATGCTACCAGCAGATTTGATCTGGACATCCCTAAAAATCGAACAATACGAAGAGGGAGAAGCAGAACACACCCAAAGATTAGAACTTGACAGTGCAGAAGAAGTCAGAGTAAACGCTACCCTTTAGTCAGCTTGATACCTCCAAGGTCTAAGGCGTCACTACAACAAAAGCACTAAACAACGCTCAGTACAAGTCGAAGACCTAGTACTACAAAGAATACAAAAAACTGACGGCGCCATAAACTACTCAGCCCATGGGAAGGTCCTTTTATTGTCGCAAAAGTCTCTGGACCAGGCACATACAAGTTAATGACTGAAGATGGAGTAGAACTAAGGAATACGTGGCATATCAGCCAGCTAAGAAGATTCTACGCTTAAAGAACTCAAGACAAAATTTATGTAGCAACAAAGCGATGTGTAATCAGGATTCACGGCCAATGAAATAAAGATGATATTCCCCATCAACATTTATCTTCTTATGATCGATCCCAAGTTGTTTTCACAACCGAATGAGAGTAAAAGAGCTGAAAAGATGCTTGAGCTCGTAATCCCAAGTCTTTTCAGGCTTGGATGAGAGTAAGGCTGATAAGCTGACACTCGAATCTATCCTGTGTTGTTTTAACAGCCTGAATGAGAGCCAGATGTGCTCTCCCGATCTCGAGTTGTTTTTACAACCGGATGAGAGCAAAAGAGCTGAAAAAATGCTTGAGCTCGCAATTCCAAGTCTTTTAAGACTTGGATGAGAGTAAGGCTGATAAGCTGACCCTTGAACACTTGAACCTATCCTGGGTTGTTTTCACAGCCTGGATGAGAGCCAGAGGTGCTCGCCCGATCCTGAGTTGTTTTCACAACCGGATAAGAACAAAAGAGTTGAAAAGATGCTTGAGCTCGCAATCCCAATTCTTTTTAGACTTGGATGAGAGTAAGGCAGACAAGCTGACACTCGAACCTATCCAGGGTTGTTTTCACGGCCTAGATGAGAGCCCGAGGTGCTCGCCCAATCCCTAGTTGTTTTCACAACCAGATGAGAGTAAAAGAGCTGAAAAGACGTTTGAGCTCGCAATTCACAAAAACAAGAGCAAAAGAGTTGCAAATACACTTGAGCTCATTGTATCTAGAACCATTCAGACGTGGATGGAAATTAAGTCCATACAAGACTACAATGAGCAAGAAAGTATAAAAGAAGCCTGAACCCACCAAGACTACTCCTGATATGAGCAAAAGCGCTAGTGCTCGCCAAGGTTCATGATCAACAAACAATACAGAAAGAAGTCACTAAAAGGAAATCTTTCTTACAAAACAACAAGGAGAAGGCCTAATTCTTAGAATCATCGTCAGAAGAAGAAAATACACCTTTTTAGAGCAGAGGCAATCTTTGATAATAGAGAACGGACTACACCACAAGAAACTACTTGAATTTAAGGATAAACAAAATATTTACACGACGTACAGAACTACTGGATACATCGACAACCTAACAAGATGAATCTATTACTGGATAGTCCACCCTTCGATCTCCTTTACGCCAACATCAAAACGAGGGCTAATAGCAGCATGACCAAGCCACCATCAGATCCTCAACGGGGACCAGCTACCCACAGACTCAACATCGTCATCTTCTGCGGCAAGAACTTCCTAGTCGACTTCATCTTCGGCAATGAGCGCTACCACTGCTAAGGACGATCAAATCCACCCCCATCAAGTCAGCATCAACAGGAGGAACAGAGACGAGATTGATCGCAGGAGCAACCACTGGATCCTCTTCCTCCCGCAAAGATGGAACCGGTTTTGATGTCCCAGCAGGCGGAGCCTCCTCCACTGCCGAAGCCTCACGAACTCCAAGAGCCAATGATGTCGGTGATGAATATGCTGACGATGAAGAACTTCCACTCGACGGTGCCGTCATAACCACAGCTCTTGAAGGGCGAGCGAGCGACGAGCGTGGCACCTTACGGACGCAACGCCTTTGGATAAATTTTTTCTTCACCATTTTTATTGTGGTAAGACTAAAAAGATAAGAGTACCAAAATAATCGCGAAAGGGGCAGTTAAATAGGGCTAAGCCATCTCCTCAAGCAGTCCAACAGCCTTCTCGAGAGAAAGACAAAATTAATTTCTCCTCCTAAAATTAAGGGCAGAGTCAATCCTTCACCAAAGCAAACATGGCGCTTCGGTTTCCAACATTAACTGTGCAACGCAATCGGTGCAAAAGTGGTGCACTTTTTCATGCAAAGCAGCTCAACGGATAAAACAACCAAGTTCTTCTTGTTACAAAGGAGAAGACAAAACACTTGGACAATTTTTAGACTTGGATGAAAGCAAGAAGGCTGGCAATCCAGCACTCGAACTTAGCCTAGGTTGTTTTCACGGCCTGGATGAGAGCCAGAGGTGCTCACCCTATCCCGGGTTGTTTTCACAACCAGGTGAGAGCAAAAGAGCTAAAAAGATGCTTGAGCTCACCTTGTCCCAAGTCTTTTTAGGCTTGGATGAGAGTAAGAAGACTAAGAAGCCAAGACTCGACCTATCCTAGGTTGTTCTCACGGCCTGGATGAGAGCCAGACAGCGCTCGCCCTATCCTAAAGTTGTTCCACACCGGACGAAACAACCCTACTGACCCAGCACCTGTGCTCGACAAGACTCATGAAGATGCAAAAAACAAGAGCAAGACCAGTTGGAGGGACACAACTCAACTACCTAGATATGCCTACAATGATTAAGGCTCATATCCAGCACGCATTCAAGGAAAATTTCAAATTCTGGGAAAACAACTCGGAAAGATTAACTCGAATGATGCAAGCAAAATAGTCAAGATAAATCCAGAAGAACCAGAATTTCTTTACAAGGCACAATACAAAGTATATCTTTACAAAGAAGAGAGATGTGCCTAGATACTATAGAACTAACTGTCAGCTTCGTCTTTAGAAGGGGGGAGATGAATATCAAGCTTCTCAGCGATGAAGTTGGCTAGGTCTTCAACCTCAAACTCATCGTTCTCGATGGACTCTAGGTAGTTGTCATCATCGGTGTCCTCCCTAAGTTTTTCTAGAGAGACCAATGGAGCCAGAACACGGATATGAGCAAAACGTTCTTGATACACGCCCGGACCCCATCCTTCACGAAAGTCTGAAGGCCCTCAGGAATCAATGGGATGAACTCGCCCCAGGTCCTCCCATCATCTTCAGATGTCTGAAGAAGCTTTGCAATGGTCTTGAAAGATTTCCACAATGTAGCAAACCGTTGGTTAGATGTAGCCAGCTTCTTAGACAAATCCTCAATGGTCTTCATCCCCTGCACAAGATCCCGGTCAGCACCGAGTCTAATCAACTGGGGACGAGCGAGCTCTTCTTTGGCACAAACCTTTATCTCCTCGCCCTATTGTGATTAGACCAACTGATATCTTCATATCTTCAACATCAGTCAAGAGCGCCTGCTTATCTTTTTGAAGGGCTGATCAAGACAATAAAAGAAAATCAGGCAAATAAGGAGCAAAAAAATAAGAAAAAAGATGGAACAAAGCATAAAAGAACTCAGAATACCATCGCACTCTTTCTTTACAGCCTCCACCTCCTTCAAGGCTTCCTAGACTGCAGCATCCCTCCGCTCCTCCGCCTTAATCACCTAAGCACAAAGGGCCCTTTCCTCCCTCTGATGCGTCTGACGCTCGGCCTCCATCTTGGCCCGACAGAGGTCTAGCTCCGTCTTCAGAGCACTAATTTCAGAGGACAACTTTTTTTGAGAGAAAGATTGATCAAATAGGATGAAGAGAGAGAGAGAGAGAGACAAGGCGTAAGAACCCAAGAGGCCGAGAAAAATAATAACTTAAGGAAAACTTACCTGGAGTTTTTCCCCAAAAGAAGCAGCACCGGCCACCAGAATTCCCCAGTCCGTAGTCAGCTCTGACAAGTGACGGGTGGCATTGAATTCCCACAACACATCGTCATCTAGACGTTGACTACTAATACCAAGAGCAATGTTAGGAGAAACTGACTGATGCGAAGACGACAAGACCAAGGCGGCAACCTGGGCAGTAGAAGCCCCGGCTACCTCCTTAGATGGACCTGTCGTCACGGTCACCATCATCTCTGGAGTTGGTGACTCTGCAGCAGCATGATCATCAGGGACCACCATCTCCTTCATAGCCGCCTCGCTGACCATGCGTTTCGAGTCCTGAGACTTTGTACGCACAACCGCACCAACGGACTAAGAAGAAGCCAAACGAGGATTGAGGGAAGGTGAGGGTGAAGACCTGCAAGACGATGGACAACCTCAATGATACAGGAAAAGGGAAAACAGAAGTAAACAACCTAACCGGGATTCACTTACTTGGTGGTCTTCTTCTTCAAACTAAAACCCCCAAGCCGTGCTGAAAGTTTCGTTGGAGGCATGGCGACAAAGAAGACATCATCACCACCCCACGCCAGGGATGGCGTGATTGACACCTGATCCCCAAAAGAACTCAGGCTCGATGACCGCTTGCTGCCAAAGGACAAGGACAAGTCAAAAGAAGCGCTCAAGAATAACAACAAGAAAACAAAAATGCAACAACTCACCGACGAGTGTTGAGGGTCGCATCATCTTCCTCATCCTCCTAGCCCTCGAGCAACTCAACCACAGTACCATCTGAGAAAAGAGAAAGTACTCGGTTATGCACGTAAACAAACAACAAAGGGGATAAAACAAACTGATGTGCTCACCTAGGAGCATGCTACCTACAACTTGAGTACTTGGAAGAGTACCCAGTTGACAATGCTTCTTGGTGGCAGACGCGCTGACGGAAGCATCATCCGCTCGTGCCCTCTTATTGATGGAACGAGGCACTCGAGGAACTGGGCGTGGCACATATTCAACATATTGGACTGGTTCATTGCAAGAAGCACTAGGAAGAACTATGAATACTAGAGACTTACTAGCCGAAGCCACTATGGCTAGACTTGCTCCGGCCTCCTCCCCAGCTGGGTTATCATCAGTAGGAACCGGATCAACAAAGTTACGCTCCAATTCCTACAAGACGACCAAAGGAGAAGGAATAAGTAGAAAATTGAAGACAGAAAGTACCATTGATAAAAGATATATAAAGAAAAGTACTCGCAAAAGTAAAACAACTCACATCAAGGGCGGATTATCTCCACAATATTCGGGAACTGCATGGGGAACAATGGTCACCCCCTTCAGAACCTTCCTTAGGTGCTCCAGTACCTCCTCTTTAGTCAACTCAAGGGTAGGAACCATCCGAGATGTGTCCGTAGCCCCAGAATACTCAAAGCTGAGATGCTCCCTCTCCTTCAGGGGTTGAACTTGGCGATGCATGTAGCTAGCAATGATCCCAAAATCGGTCAAACCTTGCTGCTTTAGAGTCTCAATTCTCTCAAGAAATGGCTTGATGGCCTGGAGCTCATCGCTTGTCAAGGGGTTCTTCTCCCAACGATCATTAACCGAGAGACCAAAACCAGAATGAACGGCAAGGGGAGGAATCATGTTTGCAGCATAAAACCACTTGGAACGCCAGTCCCGAATAGAATCAATAAGATCATAATCGAAAAAGAGGGCTTTCTTCCCCTGATAGAATTAGATGCCACAACCACACAACGGAGAAGTCTTGTTACTCCGAGGATGCAACTTCAAACGGAAAAAGAAACAAAAGAGAGAGAGATTGAAGGAACGATGCCAATAAAGGCTTCATAGAGATGGACGAACACTAACAGATGAAGGATAGCATTTGGGGTCAAGTGGTTTAGAGAAATACTGAAATAATGAAGAAAACGATGAAGAAAAGCAGAAGCAGGCAAGCAGAGGCTAGCTCGAACAAAAGAGATAAACATGACGATCTCACCAGGACTAGGAGTAGGAACTCGATGCTGGCCTGGGACCTTTCAATCAGCAAAGTCCTTCTCCTAGATTAGTCCGTCTCTAACCAAATCACGCAACTGATCCTCCGTTGTAGTCGGAACTGGCCAGAGCTTCTCCGTAGCCCTCATGGCGACGAATTCCTGATTCTCGATGACTGAGAGCGACACCTCCTCGTCCACCAAGACCTCCTTTGACTTGCTCGCTGACTTCTTCTTGCCCATACAATGGCGAGGATCTGAGGCCGGCGGCAAAAAGTTCGGTGGTGGTGGCGACGGCGGCGGTGGAACTCTGGAGGCTAGGTTTTAGCAAAGGCCGAATGCTAAAGGGCAAGGAAAGGGTAAGAAAGAAGAAGAAGAAGGAGGAGGGCCCTTAAATAGATTTACAACGGTAAAAATGCGGCCCATCAGGCCCGCTTAACGTGGCATGGAAATGCAACGGTCTATTTCTTGTCTAACTGACACAGCTGAAACGATGGACGACACGACTTTTCACAACGGTATAGTGTAACAGGCAGATTTCAGACTTATCCGTTCACACTGCGCCATTGCTGGATTCTTACGGATTGCACAACTTAGAAAGAACTCGCCATCCACAAGATTCACAGAAGACATTACAGTACGCCACCAGAGAACCCGGATACTTTGGAAATAACTCAGATGATACTCAAAAACACTCAGACAACAAAAGAGGAGACAACAACTGAGAAAGAAAATTTTTTATTACAAATATCATCAAAGAGCACAAGGTTACAGACCTTACAAGACCCAACGAACTCGGTACTATGACCAACAAGGTAGCAACAAAGAGCTCAGGCAGAACTCGGCTCTGGAAACGATTACATGCTCCTAGCCACAACACGGCAGAAGACAACCAACCCGGATACACTGTTTTCTCCAAAGGAAGAACGTAGTGCATCCAAGACGGATATCAGCAGCATAGCGGGACAACTCAGACCAGGTGAGACTCACAAACATCAGTCTACCCAAGCCCGATGTGATCCTAGATCAGACACTGATCTGCACCGGACAGTCGCAAGGCAGTGTGGAAGGATCAATCCGGAGCTACTAGATGATGGAACGTATCCCACATCACAAGACTTTTTCCACCTGTCACCACGTACTACCTGGTACAATGCTGCTGCGAGATTAGTCTACCTCTAATCTCAATCACAAGAATTCTTCCACTTGCTACAAGACTTACAAGACTCACAACTCACGCCCTGGGGCTGCTCTACTTCATAAACTGTCATATTCACGACTATGGAGGCTCCAGACTATACAACAAGACACTTGATGAATCGAGACAGCATACCATGAGGGTATTTATAGGCCAAAGAGCGATGCACATAGACTGGGAGCACCAATAGAAACAAGTCTGACAAAGGTCTCAGTGAAAAGATAGAAAGCAGTAAGAAGAAGACACGCGCGTGAAGGAACAGTACCCAAGTAAAAGCATATTCGAAAGAATATGCTAACACTGTACACCTCGTGACTATAGAGAATTCAATTCAATCGTCAACCACCACCAACTTCGGACATAAAGACGGCTACCTAAGAAGATAATAGAAGACTCTCTATCTGAGTTCTTAACGATCGAAAAGAACTCGAAAAGATGCTTAGAGGTTGCAGGGTACATATCCTGAGAAGAGATTTTTAGTTTTTTCAACAATCAAAATTCAAGACCCTCTAACTTTTTGTTCCAAAAAGCAAGAGGCTCGGGGTTACACTCTGTGAGTGTGCTTTTCTTTCAAAAAAGCGCATGTCACTTGAAAGACTTCTTCAAGATAGGACCACTTCAAGGCTTCACATCGAAAGAACCCGGAACGAACTTGATTCATCAGACAAAGCCAGAGAAACAAGGAGGTCTTTGAGTTCAACCATGAAATGCTCGGGGGCTTGTCGATGCGGGACCCACAAGGTTCCCCAACGGAGTAACTACAAATCGTGGGCCCTGGCCTAGCCCACAAACTGGAGCAAGGAGAGGTGTAGCATCCACTACACCAAATCCGAGTAGAATAGACCAGACTAGCCGGATTCCTATGGAAAGTAACTTCTGTATCTAGTTCAGGACACCTTCTTTGAATCCGACTAGGATTGTAACCACACCACAGTCTTCTCTACTGATATAAAGAGAGGTTATGGGTGTCCCTATAACAAGAGACAAGATAACATAATCAATCCAACGCAAAGTCTAACGCTGACTGGACGTAAGGTTATTACTCGATCACGATCGAGGGCCCGAGCTAGTATAAATCGACTATCTCTGCGTTTACTGTCGAGTTCTAGCACGTGCCGAAACCCAAATAACTGTCCCGGGTACCCCCGTGGCAGGCTATCGGTGGTCAAACACCGACAGCTAGGGACTTAGCACTAATTAAATTTTATTATGCTTTTCTCTAAAATTTTAGTATTTTTCTTTTTAGTTTTCTATTGCAAATAGGTATTAATTTGGCTATTATCTATGACCTTATTGAGTCCGTATATAGGTATACTTCTTATGTCCTATAAAAGAGTCCTAATGACAATAAAAAATTGATCCATTGAAACTCTTGTTTTTACCTACATAATTGGACTCCAGGGTACCAGGCCTACAACCTCTCTCTTCTCTCTCCCACCTCCCCCTCCGCTCGCTCTTTCTCTCACCATTCGCCCTAATCTAATCCACACCCATCCACTATCGCCACCCCACCGCCTGCCATCGACGTCGAGGCAAAAGCAGAGCAGGCCTCCGCTGACGTGGCTCATGGCCGCGGTCTTCCTCCTTTTTCTCCACCGGCTGCTCCCTCTTCTCTTCTCATCGTGCATGGGTGAGGCAGGAGGTCGAGAGCGGCATCTCATCGCGCATGGGTGAGGCAGGAGGTGGAGAGTGGCACCTAGGTGAGCCACCAGTGAGGTCGAGGACGGGTGAGGACCCCGTGCGATTCTCCACACGCCGAGGGAGTCATCCCCTAGATTTGCTGCTCCACCGCCAAGGCCAAGCAGGCCCCACGACTACGGGGTAGGCATGGCTTGCACTAGCAAGGAGGAGGCCCACTCGCCTAGATCTTGATGAGAACGAGGAGAAACATAGGAGACAGAACATCGAGGTGGGCACTGAGAGAGTATGGGTATACCGGTCTTCTACCACTATCGTTGGTTTGCGTGTTTTGCCCAAAAATGACTATATCTTACACTTAGGGAGCATGTTTGAATATTTTGTCGTGTTTGATTGTTGTGGATTTTTCTAAATACCCCCTTTTTATCTAAATCATGGCGTTTATACATGATGGTTGAAGCGAGGAACCGCTGATCATGGAGAACACATAACACCGTTTCAGATAGAGATAGAGAGAGAACATAACACTGAACGCGCCATATCACCGATGCATACGAGAAGCTGCACGAGTTCTGAAGCAGCCCGTCACACACACAGATCGATCGTGGCGCGACACGGAGGTAGACGTCACGTCGACATCATAGTCGCTGTGTCTCTCGACGGTCGAGAGGGCGATCAAGCAGAGACGAATGGGTGATGTGGTCCATGTCCTTCGGGGTGCTTGCTAGCTCTGGGTCGTCTCATCTCTCAAGATCCAGCACAGCGCCGGAGACGCAGGGATGCCTGAATCGGTGTCCCGATTCGAGCGCTGTTGGTACAGTGTTCCGGTCGGAACACTGTAGTAACTTTTGTTTTTTAGTGCAAAAAATTGTCCAAAAATTGATTAATTAGACTCAAAATGTTCGTCTCGCAAAGTACAACAAAACTGTGGAATTAGTTTATGATTTCATCTACATTTAGTACTCCATATATTTACCGACATTTTATTGTGATGGGGAATCTTCTTTTTACATAGTGAAATTTGAAGGTGAATTTGGGTATCTAAACAAGGCCGCAGTGTGTTGGACCCTGGATCGGGGGCAGGCCGCCAGGCCATGGATTGATGATACGTCTATCATCCGCCCACCTGCAGACCTGTCCCTGCGGTCTGAATCTGAACGTGGGCACGCACACCAGCCGCGCCTACCTGCCTTCTTCCCCAATGTGGTGTGTATAATTTTTGTCGCTGGTGCAGCAGCCCGGGCCAGGACACGCTACCGTCGCCTTTAGCAAAGGAAGAAGAAGGCACAAATGAACCTGATGACCTCTACTAGCGCATGCTCTGCTTGGCGTTGGTGGCGTAATGCCTAATGCATGCGTGGTGTTATGTGTAGCGTAATGCCAGACTTTGTGATGACAGGCATGAGAACGGCTGTCTGGCCAGCACAGTCCAGACCACATTACAATATTACATGCACCAAGGCGTCAGGGACAGGTGTCCGTCCTCTCGTGTTACTAAAACAAACAGTAATTAAAATCACATCGCACGGGCTTCACGAACGCGCTCCACCCCAAAGACAAAGAGCGAGCAATTTTTTACTGTGGCCATGCAACAAGCAAATGGCCATTCATGTCGGCACGCAGAGACAGCACGGCAGAAGCACATCACTTGGCACTTGGCAGGTAGTAGGCTCTACTCTGTATAGCTAGCACCAGCACAATGTTTAGGCCCCGTTTACGCTGTGTTCAGTTCCGAAATATTTGGGGGAAATATTTTTGTACCATTTTTGTTGTTATTTGGCAAAATTTATCTAACCATGAATTAATTAGGCTCAAAAGATTCATCTCGACCTTTACAGACAAACTGTACAATTAGTTATTTTTTTACCTACATTTAATGCTCCATACATGGGTCCAAAGATTCGATGTGACGGGTGGCAGAGGAAATTTTTTGGGAAGTGAACGGGGCCTTAGTTTGGATGAGTTAAAGTTTAACTCCCATCACATCAATGTTTCCTCAAATGCATGGAGTACTAAATATAGACTAATTGCATGCATGTCGGCACAGATTAGGAGTAATTTACGAGATGAATCTATTAAGCCTAATTAGTCAAAGATTGGAAACTTTTTGTCAAATAAGACGAAAGTGCTACAGTATTTGTTAAACTTTAACATCCAAACCAAACGGGCCTTAGTTCCTAAATTTTTTCAAGATTCCCGGTCACATTAAATCTTTGGACGCTTGCATAAAGCATTAAGTATAGATAAAAAATAAAACTAATTACACCTTTTAGACGAAATTCACGAGACAAATCTTTTAAGCTTAATTAGACTATAATTAGACACTAATTGCTAAATAACAACGAAACGAAAGTGTTACAGTTCGCGAACCCACGGTACCACCGGCTCATGTGACGGACAGTGGGACTGAATCTGATCGAGGACAGGTGGTGGCGACGCAGCAATGCAAGCGTTGTGTGGCTTGTGGCCTCTCGCTCACAGCGATCATGTGAGGGTTGCAGTGTCACAGCCTGACAGAACTGACAGCGTGATGCATGAATAAAGGGAAACTGCCGTCTTCCGCCGAATTAATGGTCCTGTTTTCTCCTGATGATTTTTTGGAAGAGCAGAACACAAGTGCCCGCTAGCTACTGACAACCGGCTAAGGAACCGGTGCCGGATCAGGTGAAACAATTAGTGGCGACTTTTTCCTTTTTTCTTTTTCACTCGCGATCCAGGGAAACTGATCCATTAATCCGGCAGTGAATTACTAGAGCACTTGACTTAACAGTTATACTTAGTGGAACTAAGTTTATTGGAGCAGCTATTAGCAAACAATCAATCAATGATTTTTGCAATAGCAGATCGCACATGAAAAGATGCCCAATCTCAAATACTCCTTATAATTGTCTAACTTTCAGTGTTCACATGATATTGACCCTGTAATAACTGTTATGTTCTGTCAGCGATGCAGAACCATCGGCGTCAAGCAGTGTCACAGAACCTCCTAATTATGATAGCCCACATGTACCTGTCATTGCCATAATGACCTCTGACAGCCGTACTTATGTTCCTCATAACCTAAAAGGCCTGCTTTCCTCCGAACAGGATCCAATTACAGGAGTATTACAATATCACAACAGTTTATTTAAAATACCATCAAAGTAAAGTAGCGGAAATCTTACAATAACTTAAGTTTACAAACCACAGTTTTCAAATTTCAAACCTTAAATAACATTATTACAAACCGGTAGTATGAAAGTATCGGTAATAACTTTATTACAACACACAAACGAGGTGCCTTGCCCAGAGGCCACACAGCCTACTCGTCGTCACTTTCTTCAACCACAACGGTCATGCAACAAGGCTCAAAGCAGACTTGTTCATGAACTGCACCTGCAACAAGGGGTTTAACAAACCCTGAGTGCATGCAAAGCCTCGAACCCGGCCTAATTCTAGTCCCGAGGGTACACGCTACTCTCGCCATCTCTCCACTCCCAGTGCGAGGTTAGACGTTCTCGTAATGGTATAGCCGAAGTAAGGCTTACCCAACATGGGTACATGGCCAGTACTAATAAAAACTCCGTGACTCTAGGGCCAACAACGTACGGTCCTTAACTCATTAGGCGAAAACACTACATTGAGACTCTTTTCCCAATGCAAGTTAGCAGTGGCCAAACCACCCACCCGATCTTTCAAGTTCATTCTAATATTTCAATATTCATCAAGTATGTCGTCATGGCCATGTAAACATTTCATTTAAAAGCTTAATTCATTAAGCATAGCGAAGCATACTACGTATTTTCAATAAAAACAGGTATCAATGGAGATATCGCAATAATCAAGGATGATAATGCAGCAATTGAGTTATCACTCAACTCCTAATTACTTAATGCAGTAAACTATAGTATAAATGATAAAGATTTGTAAAATTCAAGGTAGGCTTTAAATGCACCGGGGCTTGCCTTGCTCTGACGAGACAACTAGCTTGGGCTCAACAACTCCGACGTCCGATCCAGAACCCACCGGCGACTACTCTTCTCCGGAGGCTTGCTCAACAACGTCGACTTCCTTGAAAGCGGGAACTACACGAGCATATGACATGTTTCAACATGATGCGGTGATAAACATGATGCTTAATGATAACATGTCACGGTTAACAACTTGAGTACAACTTTCCTTCGCGGTAAAGTCGCAAAACGACAAAACCTACTAACTAACAACGATTACTTAAGCAACACTAACGCTTCTTAAAGAACATGCTACTAATGAGCTCACCCAAGTAATTAAGGTGTCAGGGATCACCAAGAATTAGTGACCTAAGGTCATCACTCAATCAAAAAAGTGCACAACACTTAAAGTTATTAATTTAACATTTATTTAAACACTTAATTAATTAAGGCATAATTAATAATAAATCAAACTTCATCTAATTGAGCTTAAACTTTTTCTATAGATTAATCATGGCCTAAAACAGTGTCAAAACAAATTTCATGATTTTTGGATTAATATGTTAATTACTAAAATTCCTGGAAATTGCATTTAATATTTAATTGAGCTAATTAAATAACTTTAAAAAAGTAATAAAAATTGGCACTTAACATTTTTTCTAATTAGTTTGCACCTTGAAAAGCTTACACAAAAATTTTCACTATTTTTGAAGCTCTACAAAAAATTCTATTGAAATAAACAAATACTATTACTATTTACATTTTTTAAAAAGGAAAAACGAAAATCGCAGCACGGGCCGACTTCCCTTCTTCCTCTCCGGCTCGGCCCAGCAGCGTGCGCAGCCCACTTGCGCGTTCGCGCTCTCCCTCGCGCGCGCTCGCTCCCTCGCGCGTGGCCCAGCAAAGCCCGGCCCAACTCCCCTTCTTCCTCCGTTCATCTCTCCCCCTCTGCTTTCTCCCGCGTCCGGCCATGGCGGCACGACGGCCGGCCGGTGGCCGTGACCCCGATGATGAAGCTTCGACTAAGTTACCACGAGCATCACAATCTACACCACCTACCGCACTCCCACGAATACACCATCTTCCCGCATACGCCATGGAAGAAGCCGCACCCGACCATGGCGGCACGGTGGCCATGGTGTCCGGTGCCCCGACGGTACAGGCCATAAACAACTAAAATGAGAGCATGGGAAGCACCAGTGGCTCACCACGAGCTTAGCTGTGCAGCTAGTAGATGCGGAGAAGCAGTGGAGATGGCTGGCCACGTGAGGTGGCACGATGCCTACGGCTATGGCGAATGCCCGCTCTGATGAAAACTCTGACGTCCAGGCGTGTCTCCCCGTGTGCGGGCTGCCCATGGTGGCGGAGCTCACCCCGGATGGCAGTGGACCGAGGTTGAAGACGACGACGCACACGCGATCCCGAGCGGTAGCAACTGCGCTGGGAAGCGCAAATAATTCGCGAGGTAATGACGGAGCTGATGGCGAGATGGAGAGGGCTAAGGTGGAGCAGAGAGGACGAATTTGGCTGGAAAAGCTTTGACGGTGGCAGGCAAAATCGGAGAAGAAGAACGTCGGCGGTGGCAGTGGTGATGGCTTTATAGAGGCCGAGAAGCTGGAGATGAGGCTGGAGAGCGCGAGAAGCTAGAGATGATCGCGATGGCTCACTAGAAGGTCGTGGAACTGGCCAGCTCAACGTCGGCGGCTCACCGGCGCCCATGCCGCTCGCTGCCCTGCTCTCATTCGCCAACACTGTAGCATCCCCCCAAACTACAAAGCCCTAAACTGTAATTTTGAAATTACTCCCAAAATCATGTAGTGACTTGAAAAATTCCCAATATATGAAATCTTCAGAATTTCAAGCTCTACAAATTTCATGTTTAAAACTTTTTCAAATTTGAACTAGATTTTGAAATTTGAATTTAAAATCAAAAGGGGACACCTTTCTGGAATTTGGTAATTTAGAAATTACTATGAATTTTATATTGAAACTTCAAAAACTCCAAACACCAAAGTTGTACAACTAGCCAAGACCTTCATTTTGAAATTTGAGTTTGGGGATGAAAAGGGGTTAAATTTGAAATTTGTTTCTTTTCAAAATTGCTCCACATTTTACACTAAAACTTTGAAAACTCAAAACACCAAAGTTGTAGCCCTTGAAAAGATCTACAAAATTGGTTTTAAACTTTTTTCCAAATTTTTCTTAGATTTTGAATTATTTCAAAAGGGTAAAATCAGGGTTTTGAATTTAGGGTTTTCGGAAGAATTTCAAATTGAAACTTGTTGCTATTTTAATTGGTGATTATTAGTGATCAAACCATCATCCAAGGGTATCATTTGGTCAAGCATCACATAGTTGACCAAATGTCACTCTTGGTTGACCAATTTAATTTTGAAAATCTTTTAATAATTCCCCAAATTTGAATTCAAATTCGAATCGGAAAACTCGCGACAAGTTTTGGATTCCAAATTTAAACTCAAACTTGAAGCTTCATTTTATGTGTTGTACTTGAGTTCATACCCTACACTTGGCACTAGTGTGCAACATGGTCACACACCTCAAATTACGCAGGGCATAAACTAAGCATTTGTGCACAGACCCTATTTGCGCCAAGTCCTCTCGTTGTTGGACAAAGACCAGTGGGTTGTTAAGTTGAAGAAGTGCCGATTCGCCCCACAGGAAATTCATTATTTGGGGCATATTCTGAGTGCACAAGGGGTTCGCACCGATCCTGAAAAGATAACCGCAGTTCTACAGTGGCCATCTCCTACAAATGTCCATCAGCTCCGAGGATTCCTAGGATTAGCGGGCTTCTATCGCAAGTTTGTCCAACATTTTGTGGTCATGGCCAAACCTCTAACTCAACTTTTTAAGAAGCATCAGCTTTTCATGTGGACTTTGGATCATTAGACAGCCTTTGATGCTTTGAAATAGGGTCTGTGCTCAGCTCCTGTGCTTGGCATCCCCAACTTCCACAAGACGTTTGCCATTGAAACTGATGCATGTCAGACTGGAGTTGGCGCAGTTTTGCTACAAGATGGGCATCCGTTGGCTTATGTTAGCAAACCACTCGGTCCAAAGACACGAGGATTATCTATTTGTGAAAAGGAGTACTTGGCGATCCTTATTGCGGTGGAGCACACGAGATCATACATGCAATTGGCCGAGTTCATCATCTTCACTGACCAAAAGTCATTGACACACCTCAACGACCAAAGGCTCAATACTATGGGGCAACAAAAAGTTTTTACCAAGCTCCTCGGTCTTCGGTACCATATTGTCTACAAAAAAAGGATCTAATAACACCGCTGCAGATGCTCTATCTCGGTGGGTGCATGACAATGGGGTCTGTTGTGCTATTTCAGTTGCTACCCCGCAATGGTGTGAGGATGTCATACAAGGCTATCATCATGATCCATAAGCCCAACGTCTCCTTGTCAAATTGACAACTATTGCTGTTGACTCCGAGCCATTTTCTCTGTCTGAGGGTGTTATCCGCTACAAGAAGAGGATATGGGTCGGCAACAATGTTGTACTACAACAACAAATCATCAAAGCCTTTCACAGTTCACCGTTGGGCGGCCATTCTGGTATCCCAGCTACCACGAAACGGGTACAGGAATTCTTTGCTTCGCCATGCCTTCAGAAGCATGTTCATACTTTTGTTCACAGCTGTCCTACCTGCCAGCAGGCCAAGGTGGAACATGTTAAGTATCCCGGCCTCGTACAACCGTTGGCTACACCATCTTCAGCTTGGCAGGTATTATCTTTGGATTTTGTTGAAGGATTGCCTACACCCATGGGTTTGACTGCATTTTAGTGGTGGTGGATCTGTTTTCAAAGTATAGTCATTTCATTGCACTAAAACATCCCTTTACCGCACTCTCAGTAGCCAAACAGTTTATGATTCATACTTACAAGCTGCATGGGCTTCCTTCTGCAATAGTCTCAGATCAAGATAAGATCTTCACCAGTCATCTCTGGAGAGAGTTGTTTCGACTGGCTGGAGTGGAATTGCATATGAGCTCTGCGTACCACCCTCAATCGGACGGACAGATAGAGCGAGTCAATCAGTGCATGGAGACCTTCCTCCGTTATTTTGCTAATGCCGCACCATCCAAGTGGTTTGATTGGCTCCATTTGGCGGAATACTGGTACAACACCACCTGGCACTCAGCACTGAAGCAGTCTCCCTTCTATGTCTTATATGGGCACACACCGAGGCAACTGGGCATTGACTCTGCATCTGCCTGCTCTATATCTTCTCTAGACGACTGGCTATAGCGGAAGGCTGTGATGCAAGCTCTCGTTCATCAACATCTTGCTCGTGCTAAGAACCGGATGAAAATGCAGGCGGACAAGAATCATACTGAGAGATCTTTTACAGTTGGCACCTGGGTCTATGTCAATCATCAGTGGCAGCCCGGTCCAACCAGAAGCTGGCATTTCGGTTCTTTGGCCCATACCTCATTACAGAGAAGATCGGGTCGGTTGCTTACAAGTTACAGTTGCCGCCATCTTCTACGGTGCATCCCATCTTCCACGTCTCCCAGCTCAAAGGTGTAGTACCAGTCAATCACTCCGCTGAACCATTACTAGATTCTCTCGATGGTTTGTAGGTAACAGAAAGAATTCTTCAAAAGAGGGTCGCTACTTCTGGCACCGTTGTCCGCCTTCAAGCGTTGATTCAATGGGCTGGCCTACCTTCTTCTCTGGCAACATGGGAAGACATGGAACATCTCCGCCAATGTTTTCCGCGAGCGCCAGCTTGGGGGCAAGCTGGTCCAGAACAGAGGGTGGGGGGATGTCAGCAATGCAGAACCATCGGCGTCAGGCAGAGAAGGAGTCGAACTTGATCAGCCCACAGCCCACTCGTGGCCCAAGACGAAGCGCCCGTGACCAGCGGCCCAACTGCGAGCCCAAGACCCAGAGTGGGCGTGAGCGTTACCAGGAGAGCAGTGGCGTGTTCGAGTAGTATATGAGCTGTGTCGCCTGGAGAGAGAGGGGATTAAGATTAAAGAACAATATTGTAATCCATCCTCTAAGCACTCCTCGTTCTAGTGAAATTCATCCGAACTACCTATCCCTGTGCTTGCTGCTTCGATCTATACTCTATCTCTGCTCGTTGTTTACATGTTCTTGTTCGCAAAGTTCAGTGTTCTTTGCCTCCAGGCTCCAGGTTGGTGTATCTGGTTTGGAATCTTTTGGAATGGGGTCGGAAATGCACATAAAAATCTGAATGGCTGCGGCGCACATGATTGCATTTTATTTTATTTAGACGAATCTATCAGCTCTCGTTCGTTCTTTTTTTTTTAAAAAAAAAAAGCAGTTCTCGTTCGTTCTGGTCTAAGCACAACCAGCCAGGTGCCACCGGAGTACCGGACTGCTAGCAAATCTTTGCACAAGACTAAAGCAATGCATATAAAATATAAATAGAGAGAAGGAAAGCATCTCCACCATTACCAAACGATAAATAAAACAACCAAGCCAATGATTAATAAAGCAACAGCATAACGAGATCCACAGATTTATTTATTCACTCTGATCCCCCGATTTGCAGTAGTACTAATTACTCTGCACATTATTATTTCGATCACTGCTGCTAGTAGCACGATAGTTTTTATTTCCTGGAGATGGCTGGACAATGTCAGGCAGAGGGAGGTTGCTCAGCTGGAACAAGAGCACAGCAAGTCGGGCAACCAACCAACCAAACCGCTTCCCACCTGCCCAGCCCATGTGTGCTGCTGCTGCTACGACTACCAACAAGCAACAATGCTCCACCAAACTCTCCAGCTGCAATCAATCATGGCAGCTGCCAACGCCCGTCGTCGCATCGCAGCTGGGACGCCGCACTTCCATCACTTTACAGCAGCAGCAGCAACGCGTTCGCGATCAGGTCTGGTCGTCCGGCATCTTGTTGCTCCGTCGTTTACTTTTACGTTGTCCTCGTCGGCGATCGTTTCTTGTGCCGGCGGGCCGGTGGCATTTACGGTGGGTTTGCCGGCGGCGAATGGTGCGCATGGATCGTCGGCGTTCAGCTGCAGAGGCGGACGGTGCACGCCACCGCCTGCGCCCAGTACTTGAGCCGCGCCTTCACCTCGTCGGGGCTGTCACCTACGGTTATCCAAAGACCAAGAACTGCACTCGTTAGAAACAGGTGCCGACAAAACAAAGAAACGAGCGAGCAGATCGTCGACAAGTGGTGTTCTTGCTTGGTTGGTTCCGTGACGGGAAAAGATTCCATCCATCCTGATTGATGTGGACAAGTTGGTTTTCTCCGCTCCGGTGACCAAGGAGGGAAGCAAGCAAGGAACCCAAGTCATGGACGGCTTCCTGCTCTGCGTTGCGTTGCTTACCGGGGCTGGAGATCTTCCAGTTGGTGACGGGCGGCGGCGACGGCGCGGCGGGGGTGGCATCCGGTGCGGCGGCGGCGGCCTCGTGCTGCAGCAGCGGCGGCTTGTCGGCGTCGTCCAGCTGGAGGCGCTGGGTCATGGAGTAGCAGAGCTCGAGCGCCGGGAGCGTGCCCCGGAGCTCGGGGATCTCGTCGTAGCTGAAGCCGAAGCCCAGGTCGGCGCACCCCTTGAGCTCCTCCAGGTCGTCGTCCGTCAGGCTCCTGGACCGCCCCACCGCGTCGTCTCCGCCCGCCGCGAGCACCACGGGCTTCGGGTCCCGCCGCGCCGGCCACGCCGCCTCCCACTGCGCCCCGCGCCACACGTCCTCCGCTTCAGGCTCGTCGGCCGGGGCGACGGCGACGGCGACCGCGCTGGCGCTGCTCTGTTTGCGGATGCTGTGGCGGCGGCGGCGGTTGCGGTTGCGGTTGCGTTGGCGGAGAAGGCGTGCAGCAGGAGGCGGGGTCGGCGGCGGGGAGGCGGAGCCGGAGGTGGCGCACGAGGACGAAGATGAGTACGACGCGGCGGCGAGCTCGGGTTCGGAGTCTGAGCTCCACATCTCGGCGGCGTGGGCGTGGTCTCGTCGCTCGGACACTGAGATGGGGGAGGGGAGCGGAGGGAGGCGGGGAGGTGTGAAATGGTGGTGAGTGGGTGGGGGGTGGGGGCTATTTGTACCGCCGGACGGGACGGGACGGGGGCCATCGTAGGGCTGGCTGGTGGTGGAGTGTGGGACCCGCCTTGATGCGTGGACGAGTGGAATGGACATATCATGTGCCTGTTCATGCTGCCATGCATGGAGGAGCCGAGGAGGTGGTCAATCACGTCATGCCATGTGTACTAGTACTACTCCTATGCATGAAGGCATCAAGCATCATGCATGGATGTTTGCCCTTTTTAGTTCCCCAATTCTCCCCAAATTTCACTATGAAAAAGAAGATTCCCTGTCACATCAAAATGTCGGCAAATGCATGGAGTACTAAATGTTGATGAAATCAAAAACTAATTGCACAGTTTTGTTGTACTTTGCGAGATAAACATTTTAAGTCTAGTTAGTCAAAATTTGGATAATTTTTACCAAATACAAACGAAATGCTACAGTAATTCTGATACAGTGTTTTTCTCCCCAATTCACCGAACTAAACGAGGCCTTTCTAGTGATCGACAAAAGATGCCTTCATGTTTTTCCTTAATACTCGCGTTCATGCTACTTTTTTCTTTTGTATAAGCCAGCGTTCATATGCTCCTTGAGCTCGAGTAGTCCACAAAACCTTGAGCTTTTGTGTGCCTCAATAGACTTGGGTCAGGTTTCGATCCACAGAATTAACTAGTTGGATAAATGTTTAGTCCCTAAACATTCAAACAGCCAGCGTAATTGCTTGATGCTGAGGTGGCGTGGTCGCTGGATGCGGAGGTGAAGTGTGGCATTGGGGCGGAAGCGAAGTGTGGCGTCGGGTGCCGGCCGTGGTACTATAGCGACAATGTCAAGGCGGGACCCGCAAGGCCACTGGCCACTGGCCACTGGGGCACACTGCCACGTGGTCGAAGAAGCTTCGGGCGACCAAGCTCCGCACAAAGCATATGGAGGAGCCGGACAAATAAGGGATAAGGATGGATCGTGGAGGATCCAGGCTGACAAGAAGAAAGCAAAGATGAAAATGAAAGAAGAAAAGAAAAAAAAGGATAAGGGCATTATAGAAATTTCGTCTTTTTATCCGCCATGAGAAACTATTTTATCAAACATCTTACCAACTCCACCAGTAAAGCTGCTTTTAGAGTCGAAGCTAAAAAAAACCATTTCACAAAATGAAGCATAGTTGTACCGCTAGACGGATTACTCATTAGCATATTTGCATTGATCATGTGGTCATTATGATCGAGGAGTATTTATAGTCCTTGAGCTTGACATGTCCCACTCAAAACAGGTGTGGCACTGTACTTTTGCTGACTTATATACGTGTTCCAATCGCCAAAGACTGGCTATTGAATTGCTACAGATAGGACCTTAGTTCTATGGGTAAGGTTAGAGCACGGGGGAAATCATCTTTTGTCACATTATTAATAAAATGGTGCCTTAAGTACGTAGAATCCCAGCTTCCTCATCGTCCTCCAATCTCTCATTGTCCAGAGTCTTCTTCAACGTTCGAAAAGGACGAGGTATTTTCAGCCGGCTGGTGCGTCCGATCGAGACGTGTCGATGATAAATCTTTACCACTCGTTCTTCCGATGGAAAAAAAACGTGCGGCGCGGTACGGTAATTTTGGTGCCACACACACATCCACGCCATCCCAGTAACTTCGTCCTGTCTGTAGACAGTAGGACGAGCTACTGCCAAAACGTGACACGTACTAGGTACGTGCAGCCGGCACGGGACCAGAGGAAGACGTGGCAGTCTCGATCAGAAAGTCTGAGGCCCTGTTTGGTTTAAAGTTTAACTCCCATTATATCAATGTTTCTTCAAATGCATGAAGTACTAAATGTAGACTAATTACATGCATGTCGGCACAGATTAGGAGTAATTTACGAGACGAATCTATTAAGCCTAATTAGTCCCAGATTAGAAATTTTTTGTCAAATAAGACAAACGTGCTACAGTGTTTGTTAAACTTTAACCCTAAACCAAACACGCCTGAGTGTGCGTGCGAGTGCGCCCGTGCGCGTGCGTGCGTCGTCTTGGGGCCTGTTTAGTTGGCTAAAGAGGTTAAAAAAATTTACGTAGTACCCGTTAAATCGAGTCTTTGATACATGTATGAAGTATTAAATATTAATAAAAAAATAATTAATTGTACAGTTTGTCTATAAATGTCGAAACGAATCTTTTAAGCCTAGTTAATCAATAATTAGATAAATTTTGCAAAATAACAACGAAAAGTGCTACACGAATTTACCCAAAAATTTTTACCATCTAAACATGCCCTTGATCTTGTGCGCTCTCACTCTCACCGCCGTGACCTGCCACTGACATTTCAGTATGGCCAGTCTCGATGGACATTTTGAGCCAGTTTAGTTCCCAGAAAATTTTGCAAAAATTTTTAAATTCTCTGTCACATCCAATTTTTAGACACATGCATGAAGCATTAAATATAGATAAAAAATAAAACTAATTACACAGTTTAGATGAAATGGACGAGACGAATCTTTTAAGCCTAATTAGACCATGATTGGACACTAATTGTCAAATAACAACGAAACGTGCTACAAGATCAATTTGCAAAATTTTTTGCAACTGAACGAGGCCTTTATAGAAGTTTTATGACATTAAACGAGACTTCAGGTCAGCAAATGAGATGATGTGACACCAGATTAACAGGGAGAGATGTGTTAAACGTTTCATCACGGTGAAACGAGTTTGCTCTGTTTCCGAGACGTTGGAAAGCAGGCGAAACGCGCACTGTGAACTATTCGTTTCATCGCCCCCTCATTCCTCGATCCAGTGCGGCAGTTGTCTCCTCGCGCAAATGCCAGCCAAATCCTTCTGCTCCTCGCTCCAACCCCCGCCAAATCCCCCGTCTCCTTGCGCCAATCCTCCTCCCACTGCAAGTCTGCAATCCCCAACAAATCCCTGTTCTTCTCATGCCCCTTTTGCCTCATCCCCTTCGGATCCACTCAGCGACGGCGGAAGAACGGCGCGGTGTGGCTCTGATGACGGAGGAAAAGGTGCATCGTGGTGGCGGCGGCACAGATCGGCGGCAGCAGCACAACTCCAAGAACCAGACGTCTTGGATTGTGTGGGTAGCCAGTTGAGTAGAAGTTTGTTTGCTCTTTCGGGCTCTGGTTTATCCTGCGTACTGGTGGCTCATGTGGTTCCCGTATTTTCCAAGAGAACTGAATCGTATCTGTTTCAGTCGATTGCTGATTACATAGGTCCAAATCAAAGCTAGCCATGTTCTGCGGTCATGGTCAATTGCTGATTACATCTCTAAAAACGATTCGTGCACCAAAAGCGGGCACCTGATAGTGCCGCGTCACCCGCTAACCCACGAGCCATCGGATCCTGCCAAGACGTGATATGGACCGTCCGATCGAAGGTGTAGCGGGTCTCTCGCCCGTTAATCCGTCTAAGGGGACGTTCGCGAATCCTCGCGCACCCGATCGAGAGCGAGTCGGCGCGCGTTTCTCTCCTCCCGTCCTTGTGCTGCCGTCCGCCGCCGCCGCACCTCCCTCATCCTCCCGGCGCGGGCGGGGGAACCAGCGGCCCCAGCGCGGGCGGGGTGCGGGCGCCGCGTTCTGGCCATCCCGGTGCAAGTGGGGGCCCCAACGGCTTCGGCGACCTCGGCGTAGGCGAGGTGCGGGCGCGGTGGTCCCGGCCATCCCGGCGCGGGCAGGGCCCCAGCGGCCCCTGCGATCCCAGCGCGGCCGGCGGGCGCAGGCACGGTGCGCCATGGGCGCGGCGTTCCCGGCCATCCCGGCACGCGTGTGGGACCACCGCCCACGACCTCTCCTAGCCGTCAGCACGGGGCTCTGGCACCTGCACGCCTTGGCTGCCGCCGGCTCCATGACGGAGCACCAGCTCGTTTCCTCCTTCCGTGAGCTCTGTCGTCTCGCCTTCTACATCTCGATGCCAGTGCAAACGAGCAATGACTCACTTGCAAATCGATGACAACGATGACAATCACCTCCACCTACCCCTGCCCACTCTGTCGAACTGACCCTTTTACCACCAGGTAACCATTACATTTCTCTACTTGCTAGTTGCTGCTATAGGTTGCCAGAGATTTGGAATAGAATTTCATTAACGAATATTTTGGTGTTAGGAGTTTATTGGATCAATCCCCATTCAATTTTCGACCCCAAAATTTCATTCCAAGTCACATGTTTGTGCGTTCTCCTTCGATCTGTGCTTTTCCAACTTCCTCTATCAGAACATGCAGTCAAGGCACTCGATTAAATGCCCCTCCTGGATACAACAGCAGATTTAAGATACAAAGTGTCTTATTCCATCCTCCAGTTATTTAAATGTTCTATAAATTTCATTGTTGCGTGTTTTTGAGTATATTCTTCTGCTAGAATAACATTGATTTCAAATAAAATAGAGTATGCATCATTCATATCAGGGACGTCCTCATATCAGAGCCATGGGAAGATAAAAAAACAACTACTCATAAGTCTACAAATAGAGATTCCCATGATGATTTTTTTAGCTGAGAAACATTAAAACCTCCCCTCAGTTTTTCTTACTTTTTTGTACTCTATATGTCTCTATAAACTGGCGCCGTGGCCCGCTGCATCCTCGACAATTTGCCACCTGATGCAGAGTCCAGGCTCAGGTCATGCAGCCTCCGAGCGGGAAGAGTCTTGGTGGGTGGCGAGACAGACGAGTAGTGATGCAAGCCATGATCTGCATACTTGTGATTCCTCCGGGCGAGAGAGCCATGATGCCACCATGCGTGTATAGGTAATGTGTTTGAGAAAATTCTCTTGAGTCTTTTTGTTTGAATTCAGCCGTATGCATCATTTGCAGCCAGTTGGATCTTGGAATAGAATGACACTCATCTTATGATTTATGGATGGTAGAATAGTTGATTCAATACTTAAAATGGATCTTAGTCATAAATTACTTAGTAGCAAATATAAAAGTAGTCATATATATATAGCGGGCTGTACAGGACACCAGAATTTGCTGATTATCTACAGACAGGGTGCCTAGAGTTTGGATTTCAATTCTTGCTGACGGCAATCTTACAAACTGGGCAAGTGTTCTTCTGAGGGAGACACTGCTTGATGCAGTACACATAGTAGCTATGGCCACTGTATGGCCTTCCCATCTCTTCATTTGCTTCAAATATTTCCTACAAAATAATATTATTCCTTCACTACCAGGTAAAGCAAAGATCCTAAGTACCCCTAGGTTTCAGTAATGACAATAGAGCTGAAATTGTGTGAAACATAGCTGTGATCACATTTTCATTAGCATGATAGACAGCTATACTGCAGAAAATAATGTAAAAGGACAGACTAACTGTTTCCTTCCTACTCTTTGTTTGCTAGAAGAAGTATATGTCGGTGGACTACTATTTTTGGAAGTTTCAAATATATGGTGGAAAAACAAATTTACTTATTAACATGAGACTTCAAACTGTTTGGTCTCTTAGTCATTTATATTTAGCTCTTTCCAATCTTATATTTTCTCGAATTATGATGATATTGAGATCTTAATCAGGCTAATCTCTCCTACTTAAAACATTCATGGTGGCTCCTGGTCCATTATCCATTGTGGTTCGTCGCTCCCATAATCCCATGTTCCTCCATGTGTGTGCACCCCCTGTGGCATGAAACTGCAGCAAAAAAGACACGTAGCTCGGATAAGTTTTATTGTTTCTGTTTTTGTCATGGGGCTAGCAATATCATGGAACAAACGGTTTCAGGTTCCAACTTGCAAGTCCGTATATTAGGGATGCATATAAGACAAATAGTAGTTAAACACATACAGTGCTGTGTGTATTTGCTTATCTTAGTATGCACAACACCGTTTAAAACATACCATACTGCATGTATTTGTTTTTCTTAGTATGCAGAATACAGTTGCAGATGATACAAAAGATCTGCAATGCAAGGTAGGTCCGTGCTTTATATGTGGTAGAGAGAACATATATTAAGAAAGAGGAAATAAATAAGTGTTTAGATGATCAAGATTTAGGAAACAAAATACCAAGCTGTCCAGTTTGAGGGTTTCCCTTTATTGGCCGGGAAGATGTGAATTTGTAGCTCTGTTCTGTTCAGCAGCTCAGTGCTATCTTTTTTTTTTGGCATGATTCAGTGTCATCTATTTTGTGTCCTTTTGGTTTAGTGCTACTTTTCTTAACAAATGGTTTGGTGTCATCTATCAGGCACACATATCCTTCCTTTCAGAATGCCTGTTGGAAAAAAATTTGATCTTGCATTGGACGCAATTACAACTTGGCAGGTATGTTATGTCTTTGGCACTTTCCTTCTTTGTGGTCCATAGCAGAGTGATCATTGTGTCTAAACTGGTAAAGCGATGGATGCTGTGGCATTTAGGTGACCCTTCTGACATGGTTCTTTCCTGCACAAATCAAATTGATCAATGCTTCTCAAGTGACCTTATTGCAGCCTTCTCTGTTCTATAACATGTGAATTATAGGATTACTTATGGATGCATTGGTTTCATCTGTGTATCCTGTCTTCAGATACTGCAATCCAGTTGTGTTTACCTGTACAGTTTAGTGCCTTTCATTGCATGTATGGACATGGATCCATGTGTATTTTTTTCTCTCATTTAATACCACACTTGTTTGCTTGCTAGCATGATCAATTTTCTCCGGCCTTGTCCCTTCAGTTTCGATTGATCTAGGCTAATCATCTACAACATCTGATCACCAGGACAAGTTGCTGCAGGAGGAGGAGGAGGCAGCCAACACTGGAGACGACACATCCTTTTTTTCCAGATCTAGACTTCGTTGCTAGGGCCAGTGGCTAAGTGCCGTGGCATATTTGGAATTTAGGGTGTTGAGATATAGGAGAACTGCTAAGGGAGAAAATATTTAGCGTAGGTTTATATTTAGGATAGCGAGGGTCTCAAATTTACGGATGCTCTTGGAGATGCTCAAATAGCAGACCAACACAATGTCTAGCCTTTTTTATGAGAGTTCGTAGTTACGGCCAAACTTAGCAAGTTTTTCTTTTGGACATATATTCATCCTTTTGGTCATGTGTATTCATTGCCCTTCATCTAAAAAAATCTTCCATTTCGGTCATGTGTATTTATCATCCTGTCTGAACTGATATCTATTTTTGCCTGCTCCAAGTGATGCTTAGCAATTATCTACGGTTCTTATTCAGTAAAGTTTAGGTAAACCAGAGATGAAAGAAGACATGCTAGATGGAATATTTGCTTACTTCTTCATTGATTTGGATACAGTGCCCGTTCTCACTTTCTGCATTACAATGGATCAGGAAGAAATAAAGCGAAGTTTCAAGCCTCACAGTTCTTGCTCCTAATCTCCTGCTGTACTATGCCTGTACGTGGCGTCGCGGGCTAGCGGCCTACGGCCCTTGCCCCTTGCCTTTCTTACCTTCCCAATCCCCATTCACGAAATTGAGATGTGGGGGCAGCTTGACTGCTTCAACCTATATTCATCAATTCTATAATGTACGGAGCCATCACACATGACACATTCACACTAGCTAACTAGCCATCATGGTTAAGAGGAAAGACCATTTATGCATATACTGAGCACACGGTCTCAACATACTCACAGGTCATGGGCTCATGGCTAGCCCAACACAGGGAGGCGAGCGGCAACGCCGCGCGTAGTTTCTAGTAGGTCCAAATCCTAGTCATGTTTTAATAGTAGTGTCGAGTAGCCTGCATCAACCTTGCCTTAGCATGGTCTGAAGTTGTAGATGGCAGTAGTTTCCTGCCGAACGAATGAATGGAAACTCAATAATCCATCAAGATGTGTATGCAGATATGTGTATACAGTCATATACAAAAGATTCTATAACCCGAAGTACTATCGATCATTTGGAGGCTGATGCAAACCTTTTGTCTGGAAGCATTCCATACCGAATGCATCTCACATATTTTAGGTGATAAAATAAATCCTGACTGAATATATTTACGTATTTGGCGGGGGTTGTGAAAATACGTGAAATATGCTAGCTATCTCTGTTCTGTACATCATCTATTCGATTAGCCCGAGAGATTGACATCATGTTCTCCTGTCCTTGTACGTACGATTTCAAATAGCCACATATTTTACATGGCACATTTGACCATAACATAAACCAATGCATGCACCGTGTACACCGCTCACTAGCACGTCATGCATGGATCGTGTACAACATTTTAAGGTTAGAGCACGGGGAAAATCATCTTTTGTCACATTATTAATAAAATGGTGCCTTAAGTACGTAGAACCCCAGCTTCCTCATCGTCCTCCAATCTCTCATTGTCCAGAGTCTTCTTCAACGTTCGAAAAGGACGAGATATTTTCAGCCGGCTGGTGCGTCCCCGACGTGGCGTCCGCCAGGTGTGCGGCCCCGGATGGTTGAGCCTCAGCTCCGTTGGGGAATGATCCCCCGGGCCCGGGCCCACCCGCTACGGGAAAAAGCGGCTGCGCCGTGGACAGAAGCGCGCCGCGTGGACGCCTGGGATAATGGTCCTGTTCATCTGGCTTATAATCCGTCTTATTCAGCTTGTTTTTTCAGCCGAAACAGTATTTTTCTCTCAAAAAAATCAGCCAACAGTGTTTTTCAGCCGGCTTATAATTCCAGCCGAACGGCTCCAATGTGGGGCTCGTGGCTCGCCCTTTTCCTTTTGCTGGCTTGGCGTCCGCAGAGGGGTACGCTCGCCGGCTCGCGCCCACGGTTTGTTTGTTTGGTTGCGGGGATAAACGTGGGTGTCGTGTGCCGCCATGGCTAGACAAGTGTAAGAGAGTAACTTTGGTCACGTCTCTTTCGGCACGTACTGTACGTACTCTTAGTGAAATTAAAGAGCATCGCTTGTGCATCACACTTTGCAGCTCCGATCCATCGATTACGTACGTGGCACACATATATAGCGCTGCATATATGCTACTACTAGTTACTTCCTCAGTCACAAATTATAAAACGTTTGACTTTTTTGACTTCAAATTTGACTACTCGTCTTATTTAAAAAAAATTATGCAAATATAGTCAAAATTAAGTCAATCTTGAAGAACTTTTATGCAAACATAGTCAAAATGCGTCCCGTCCCATGCGGATGTTCCTGACCATGTGCCGCTCGCTCCGTGTTCGGAACGGTATCTAAGATACGCGCCGCCGCCACCGCCGAGCGGATCTCCGCGGGTCCGTGTTCGTGTCCGCCGCCGATGCTCGTTTCCCTTCGTCGTGTATATATATACGTATACCGTGTCCATGTGCACGGTGGACTAGACAAGCACAACACCGCACAGCTCCCGCAGCGCCGTCGTGTCCTAGCCAGCGAGCCGCCGGCCGCACAGCCAGAGCCGAGCGACGAGCCAACGACCGCGTACGTACGTAGCAGGACCATGCCGCCGCCGCCGTACGTCGTCCATGCCGCGTAGCAAGATCCAGATAAGCCTCATCGGCAACTCATAAAATATGGTGGTGGGTCCAAAATTTGTTTTTTTGAAAGTGGTTTATTAGAAATTATTGAAGATGGTCTTCTTTTTTTTCTTCCCTCTTCCCTCACACCGATACCCACATTCTTGAATTCTAGATTGGCGACTACGGCATGGATCTCCCTCACATCAACTGGGAGCAGACTTGGAGAAGGAAATATCCAGGCTAAAACCAACAGTGACACTCACCAAATTACTAACGGGTATGATAATGATTCAGCATTGACTCTCATGATGTCACTACCGGGTGGTGGAGGCATGACCCAGTAGTAATACCACAGTTGGGTCTAGAACCGATAGTGATAGATAGGTCCGTTTTCTTTTTATAAGGGCTAAAAATGAATTATTTATTTTTTGAAGGACCTAAAATGATCCAGAGAGGGTGGATAAGAGCCGTAATTTTCTTTCAAAATATTTGACCATTGTCTTAAAATCACCGCCAAACGCGTAAAGTAAACATCATGATATCCACGACCCAAATAATTGGAAGGATGTACCATAGAAACACAGCGGGACATCACAAAGTCAATGCAACAGACGGAAATCAAATCGGAGCTCAAACGAATAAACTAAGAACGAAAAATGAGCTCGAGAAATTGAGACCATACTGCTGCCTGGCTTCATTCCGATGAAGCACATAACCTGAATTGCCTGCTAACCAAAACAGCAGAGTGGGAGGACGGCAAAAGCAGACGCTGGATCTGGGGCTGCACAAACCCACGCAACAAAGAATGCAGAGAGGGAAGGAGATCGACGAGCGAGGACAGAGCACGGGTCCGCACGTGCTCGTTGCCTGGCCGAGCGCCTCTGGTGGCTGGAAGCAATTAAAAGGAATTACGCTTTATTGATGCACCTGTCACTCAAAGCGTTGCCTGCAAGCTGCTAATCCAGAAAAGACACGAACTGCACCAATGCTTCTCTTGGCACCTGACCGGCGAACCCCGTGCTCAGAGGTGCACGCAGCAGTGACCCTGAACCCGATGGTGGTGACCAGTATCCATTCCTGTGGCTTCGACGGAAGCCTGATGCACCAAGCACGGCAACGAACAGAACCAAAACGCAGTGCACGCAGAGAGAGACGCGAACGGAGGTGCTGCACTCCGACGCAAAACCAGAAACGGACAGAGGGAGAAGAGAGGACGGTGGAGCTGCTCGCCGCCGCGCAGGAAAGACTCGGGCGGAGGGTCTGCACACCGCCGAGCAGAGAGAGGAGCGGCTGGCACCAGTCCGCTCTGAAGCCGCGACCTGCACCGCACGGTCGCCTACGACACTGCACCCACACGCGACGAACCAAAGAGGAGCGGGCGCAGCAACAGAGATCAACGGGCAGCAGGGGCAACGAGAGAACGCCGCTCTTCGCGCCGGCGCCGGGCGAAGTGTTTCCCGAAGTCGACTTCCCGGGACGGCTATTTCGTGACCGTTGGATCACTTTGTTAAGATTCGCGCTGGGCCAGGCTTATGTGAAGCGGAGGGAGGGGCACCGCCGCTGCGTCGCGCTGACGGATCCCGCGCCCCCGGCGAATCCACCATGGGCGGCGAGCTCCGAGCTCCGGCCATGGCGCCCCCGCCCCTCCCTGGCCCAAGCTCGGAGCTCGCCGCCCATGGTGGATTCGCCGCACGGGAGGTGGAGGGCAGCGGCGTACTCGGCCGGGATGACCCAGGGGCGCGGTCGCCGGCGATGGAGGAGGTGAGGGCGCCGCCGTCAATGGAGGAGGCGTGGGCGCGGGCTAGCTGGATGCGGGGACGATGCGGAGGCGTGGGCATCGGGCGAGCAGGCAACCGAGGCAACGCGCCTCGCCGCGCGGGGCTCCTCCACCGGGCCAGGGGGTTGTTGCGCCACTGCCGGCGAGCGCATGCAGGGAGCCGGCGCGAATCGACGAAGGGTGCAGGAGGCGCGCGGCGTAGCTACGGCGGAGGGCGCGTGCAGGGAGCCGGCGCGAATCTCGGTCCAGGACCAACATCAACGGCAGCAAAACTGCCTTCCCCCGAAGTCGACTTCGAGCGCTGCTGTAGAAAACCCATGTGCCTGCGCGGCTGCGCCTCAAACCAGAGAAGAACCGGAGCCCGACACCGCACGAACAGAGACCGAGAACGACGAACAGAAAAAGGGGCGGCCCAAAATTCGACAAAATCCGACCGGAATCAAAACGAGACGCTCCCAAACTTTGGTCAGATGAAATTCAACCGGCTACGAACAAGATTGCAAGAAATCATCACCTGCGATTGACCTAAACTCTGGGAAATCCAAATCGGTAGCCCTTAACAAAAATGGGGAAAACTGCAATACACTGAGAACGAAAATCACACGTAAAAGTGACCAATCCTAGAGGTACGAAGAGAATTTGGGCCTCCTTTCTTATTTCAAATATTAGAGAATACACCAATTTAGATTTAAGACATCTCTCAGAAACACTGCAGAAAGAAACCCTAAAGAGAAAGTAAGGAAAATAAGAGTGGAGAGAGAGGTGGGGTGGTTTGGGGTGAGCCATCTCTTATTTATGGGCTATTACGCAATCTCTAGAGTGCCCCTAGCTATTTTGAGCTGAACCACTTGATCCGAGGGCGTAATGGTCCAACTATTTTTCTGTCGATCGAACGGTCACGCTTCCTGCATAGATTTGCTTCGCTTTGACACAATCTCTATAATTCCGCCACGTGCGCCCCGTTTTTCCTCGGAACCTTCGCCCAGTTTTGAGGACAAACCCGCGAAACCATCCACCCGGTGGTTTTGAGGCTCAACCCACCAAACCGTCCACGTCTGGTTTTGAGGCCCAAACCAACAAACTATTCTCCGATGATTTTGATGCCGAAACCACCAAACCCCTCTGATAGTTTTGAGGATGAAACCACCAAACCCCTCCGATATCGATGCGTGTCCGACCTCTGCCAAGCTTGACGCCTTCGTCTTCTTTCTTTACCTGGCTGACGCCATCTACATCTCCCATGTAGATGCGTGTCCGCCCTCCGCCAAGTGCCACGACGCCATCGTCCTCCCCCTTGACTTGGTCAACGCCGTCTTCATCACCCATGTATTTTTGTCCTTGTCGATGTCCCCAAGTGTCAGTCACCGCTGCTACTCACCCGGTCTCCTGGTCTCTCAGTCCAAGCCTCATGTCCGTCCTTCACCACTCCTAGTCCATCGACACGGCACATCTCTACTTAACCTTCACCTTGCCGTCGACCACCGCCTCCGAGCTCCATACCTATATACCACAAGCCAAGAGACATGTTGTATAACCTCAATTCACACCATGGTTAGTTCACCGACTCAATCCAAGACGCAAGTTACGTTGATAATCACTCATCACAACCGAATCACAAGGGCACATATCAACCTTTTATTCGAATTTTTTGCTTTTTGGCCCCATATTGTAGGGTAGATCCCGAAAGATAGGAAAGATCTCCCTCTAAGCTGTACATACGACTTTCATCGAATACAACTTCCCATAGAATTCTATAGGGATCTATGAGATCGAGTATGGAATTCTCTATTTACTCACTTTAAATTGAGTATCTGTTTCCCGCTAGGACCGGAAATCCTATATTTTCCGTATCCATACGGTCGAGTCCTTAGGTTTCCATAATAGTGTAATGGAAAAAGAAATACTTCGAATCGTTGTTGATTGCCCTCTACTGAACCCAATTCTGACAGTATTATTGGGTTTAGATCTGACAGTGATGCTGGATTTAGACTCGTCAGTGATCCATGGATCTGGAGTAGTAAGTGGTGGTTAGAAACACAATCCACCTCCAAAAATTGATATCTAGATATTGCGATGATTTCTAGAGACGCTTGAGTAGAAACAGTTGGAAAAATTATCTATACAAACAGAATTTGCCCTACTAGGAAAATGATTTTAGGAGACACGCTCTTTGATTAACGGAGACGGGCACACTAGCGACCACCTCCGAAATTGTTTATAGATGCCACTAAAAATTATTTATTAACAAAGGTGGTCATCTTAAGACACTCATCCCTGCAAATCAAAATTTTGAGCCGTCCATCTTAAGATGTTTGTCTCTGAAAATCATTATTAACAAAGGCAGGTGTTCTAAGAACCCGTCTCTATAAATAGTTGCATCCAAAAATTATTAATAACTTTTCTGAATGAATTGGATGAAGACAAACTTTATATCAAAATTGTAGCCTTCAATGCGATCTACAAGTTTGTTGTTAAAATGTTGTTGATTTGAAACTGTCTAGAGTCTCAAAATATGGTTTTAAGTTCACGGATTTTGAAATTTAAAATTTAAAATTTTCAAACAACCTTGGATGTTGACATGATCTATACCAACGTTGTAGTTCTCAATACACTCTACAACTTTGTTGAAAATTTTCTTATTTGAAATCGTCTAGAGTCATAAATACGTGTTCTAATTAACCACGTAAGAAACCCCTTCTCAAGTAGTCAAGTAGGTTGTAGGATTTCAATCTTTGGTATCCTTATATGCGTCAATGGGCATGGCCATTTCTATTTACTGGCTAGCCTCATTCAAGGAGCCATTCCTTTAGTTAAACTCAATTGACATCCGGAACAGAGAGGAAAAGAGGAAGCAAACATAGCTAGCTCACGAAAGAAAGCCTTGCAACTGCGCACTATATATTTGATTTGCAACTGCGATAATAAGGGCACATCTGCTTTCTCTGTATCTGGATTAAAAAAAGTTAAGATTTCGTAATTCAAAATTTAGAATTCCTAAATGACCATAGATGTTCACATGGTTAATACCAAAGTTATGGTGGTCGGCCATATTTGTTGATGATGAGTTTTTATTTGAAACTTTTTAGTGTCTCAAATATTTGTTTTAAGTTCATATATTTTGAGATTCAAAATTTTGAATTTTTAAAACAATCTTAGATCGAGACACATCCTATATACCAAAGTTGTAGTGCTTGTCAAGACTGAAAACTTTATAGTTGAAACTTTTACATTTGAGTTTATTTAGTAGCCTAAATATTTAACACAAGATTATGAAATATTTGATAAAAAAGAATCCTATATATATTCACAAGTGAGTGTGTGGTATAGCGGTAGCAAGGTGTGTTAGCGTTGAGTGGTAAGGTTGCGAGCGGAGGCGGACACCGTGCCCCCACAAGACTAGGGAAGATGTACTTGCAGACATGATTTTCATCTTTCCAGTATAAGAGGGCAAGGCTCCAAATTTCTCACGAATATAATAAAACAACACCCATTTAATTTGAGAAGACGAAGTTTCGTACAGTCAGTTCAGTACATGACAAAGCTGAAGCGCTCGTCACCACTCTCCACAGTAATCGTTTATAATGTCATCGACTCAGTGGAAACTGAAATGGTATAGCAGCTTTGATGTACTTATCTATATAAGTCTAAGACGTCACTAGGCTTAATATGGTAGTATCATCAAAAGAAAGAGCGACCAATCCGAGGTTGTGAAGAGCTTTTACTACTGCAAATCCACAATGTGATGGATGTACCATAGTTAATTAACAGCACATGTTGGTATTTTATTTTAAGAACTGTACCTAACAAAGTGGAATAAACAGAACAATTATGGCGCTCGGCATGTCACGTGCAATGGACTCATGTTCTAATGAATGTCTGCCTCTTTTGTTGGCAAGCCATAGTCACTGTCATTTCTCTGTTATCTAACATCTACTTGACGTTCTTAATCCTTGCACATTTGGTATGATGTACATGCACCTAACCCTGCAATTAGTGAGCTTAGCAAGAAGGCGACGAGATCATATACATTACTGTTCTGCTGGTTCATTTCTTACTTTCTTCCAACGCGTACCATACGTGGGATTTACTTCTTCATTTGATTTGGAGATAACCCTCAATGTGTTGAAGAAGATGTCTGGCGAATAGTTGCATAAAGTTGTGACAAAAGGATGGCTATTAAGAACGAATCTACCACTTGTGGGTTCATCAAGTTGGGCGGCAGTACAACATTGTCAGCCAGCAATTCATTAAACTATGGGATGATAGGCTAGGGCGGTTGGGCAAAAGCAATGCAACCGGTGAAATTTTTTTACTAGGGCCTTGTTCACTTCCCCATCCCAACCCAAAATATTTCCTCTTCCACCCATCACATCAAATCTTTCGACGCATGCATGGAGCATTAAATGTAGGTAAAAAAGATAACTAATTGCATAGTTTGTCTGTAAATGTCGGGACGAATCTTTTGAGCCTAGTTAGTTCATGATTGAATAAATTTTGCCAAATAACAACGAAAGATGCTACAGTAACTTTTCACCTACTTTTCGCGAAGTGAACACACCCTAGGATATTATACTTCTATGGATGAATATTTTTACATACAGATTAGTTATGGGCTATCATGCAAGCTGGGTGCACTCATCTCTTATCAACTAGGATTGATATCATGATGATACGTATGAACATGTACCTCATGATCGGCATATGGATGCATTGTATGCAATGTTTGTCAATTCAGTTCTTAGGATTAGGTGAACTAGCTGGAAGAATACACCCAATGCGTTGCTATGGGAATCATGAATGCATGCATTTTAGGGGATAGTGTGGTTCTTCACAAAAAAGGGGGGGTGGGGATAGTGTGGTACATATGCTGACACTACTAGAGAACAGACTTTTCGTCGATATCCAAAATGGGTATTAGTCCCGGCGAAATTTATGTCCGGGACAAAAAAACGACTTTAGTCCCGGTTGGTGTAACAGAACCGACCAAATTATAAGAGCACAAGTACGAAAACAAGCACCGAAGCGCTCAAATTTTCAAACTTGAGCCCATATAATCCCGGTAGTCAATCGAAATCACGAAGGATTTCAAACCAAACTGCTTACAACCAGGATCGCATCATTCAACATACAACATCATACGATACATTTCATAAGTAGTTCTGAAATAAGTTTACACAAGCGGAGTAGCAAATATTACAAACCAAGTTTGAAAGTAGCGGAAGCATAACACACACACTAGTTAATTAAATACTGCCAGTCTGGATGATCGACATCCCGCAAAAGCATGAGGAAAGTACATAAAAGATGATCACGCCCAAGTGATCTAGTCATCATCACCCGCAGGGTGGAGACAAGTCTTGCAGAAGCCTTGATAGAGCATATCATCTGCAACAGGAGGGAATAAACCCTGAGTACTGGAATGTACTCAGCTAGACTTACCCGTCGAAAACCAGAAATAAGATGACACCAAGGATTATGCAAGGCTTACACAAGAGGCTAGCTGACATAACATTTTGCATAAAGGCATAAGTAATTGAAACTCTTATAGCCTGTACTAGCAGTTATTTTTAGCATTTACCTGTCATTTATCTTAGCACCTGTACTAAACATGCACTTGATTATAATCAAACAATTATCATCATTATATCCAGAGCAGGTATGAATTATGGCAACATTGTATCATTCCCTTAACCACCAGTTCATTTAATGAGGTCTACGTTGCCGCTGCTCAAGTCAAGTGCTCACTAACCGGGAGCGACGGCGATTCGAATCGAATTCCTATCCAGCTGGAGGGGTATTTCTAACACTCACCGTGCAGACCCCTGCCAGGGTCGCACAGGCCACCGTTTCATATGATTCAGGAATCGCGGGTCCGAATAATGTCGCGACCCCAAGGGCGACACTCTGCCAGGTGATAGGGACTTTAACCCCCCTTGGTCTCACACCAATGTCCCCAAGCGCATCCTTTCTCTCCTCCAAGAAGCAACCTACCATTCGATTCCCGGCCTGAACCACATTACTCGGCTTCGCGGTCGGAACGACTTATCCGGCCAACTAAGTGTTAGACTGCGTTCAACATGACTCAAGGACGTACAGCGAATCGGTCCTTAAACGACTCAGACGGGCATAGCTCCACACCCAAGACGTGAAGTGTCTTGCGGCTGTACTATCGAACTCCCGCCCGGTCTCAATTTCATTTTTAAGCATGGTTCCATCCACGATAGCCATAAAGTCACTCGTGACTCCTTCCTACATCTCGCGGATGACCGGAAATCACCCGACTTCTACCGTACTAAGCAGGGCTAAGCATTGACACGTGCCTAAACCTAATATAGGATTAAGTACGATATCTGGACAAGGACAGGTATAATGCAGCAAGTGTTTTCATATAACTCCTAGAACTTAATGCAATAAACAATTAAAAGTACTCAAGATATATTTATAAAATGATGGGTTCAGCATGCACCGGGGCTTGCCTTTCAGAAAGGTTGCGGGTCTGTGGTCCGGACACTCGGGTAGATCTTCTGACGGAGCTTCCCCGACGTTGGGTTCTTCTGCTAATTCCTCCGGTTGACTCAGCACCTCCTCCGGTATCGCTTGTTCGAATTCGAGGAGTGTCACCCCCTCCGGTACACCTATTGCATGAGTGCATAATAAATATCATGGATGCATAAAGGTGCAACATGCTCGGGATGAAATGCATTTCAGAAATAAAAACAATAATCTAATCAAGTCACTTTATTAGTACGTGCAAATCTCTTCTCCGGTGGAGAAGTACTTACCTAAGCTACTCAACCTAAGATACAGTTGTTCTTCTTCGGTTAAGGCCCTAACACCTAACAATTACAAAAGTAGCATGTCTTAGGATATCACACCATATAAATCAGCAAAACACCACAGTAAGCATTCTGGACAGCTGCTACTTGTTTTTATCACAACTGGAGATTTACAATTCCAAAAGATATGATCTAAGACAATCTGGAAAGCCTAAGAAATGCACTACAATTCATTTTCAGACCTCAACTCCAAACTCCTAAGTTTTCCATGTCAAACTTCACAAGTTCCAGAATCTGTCCTCTCAAAACAGAGAGTAGCAGATTTTGAACTGCCACTTTAAACAACAGTAACTCTCAAACTACTAAGCCAAATGCTTCCAAATTTTGACACAAGCTAGTTCATCAAGTTTATTCCAACTTTGGTATTTACAAGTTTTCCAGAAACCACCTTTATCCAAGGTCAAACCTAGAAATACTATCAGCTGTCCAGAAAACCTAAAATTGTAAAGGTTAAATATTTATTTATGTGGCAAACATTCTCTAGGACCAAACTAATACTACTACAAGTTCACAAAGGTCACAAAAACACCAGAAAGTAAGGTTTGCCTACCTAGAATATTTATTTAAACCCATTTCTCAATTTACTTAAGTAATTAAGTGGAATTTCAAACATATATGTAAACTGCTCCTAAAATTCTACAAAAATTACAGGAGACTCCCTGACCCCAAATGAGACTACTGTAAAATTTTGAACTCAATTTATTCACAGGAACTTCCTACACAAAATTCCCAAGCCAAAAAGGCTGATTTTTGTATAATTAATAAAGCATAGTAAAAAGTGTCAAACAACAGATTTCTTAATTTTCTTGGACAGTCTAGGGTACCAAGACATTCTCCAAAAAGTTATATGAACATTGCACATGTAGAAAAATTACAAAAATTCATTTAAATATTTCCTAGAATAACAAGATAGCATAATAACTTGAAAAGTACTTAAGCACTACTGCCCAAATTTTTACCAGAGCTAGAGCAAGTATAAATTAGTCTACCCACCAAATTTCATAATTTTTGGAACACTGAAACTCAAGATATAATTTAAACAAGTTTGCATGTGATTTAAAACACATTTCAAAGACCTATTTAAATTTCTCAGAAAACAAACATCACATAACAAGTTCATATTTTTCTAAAATACTAAACATCATGTAGACCCTAACAAAATTTATCTCATGATTTTTGGATCATTAAAACCCTAGATCTATATTTTTCCAACTTGTACAAAAATCAGTGACAAAATAACAAAAATGAATTTCATTTCGGATGAACTGGGCCGGCCCGGAAAAACTCGGCCCACACTCGCGCGCGCGTGGCCCGCTCAGCGCCCCCGCCCGCACGCGACACTGACGGGCGGGCCCCCACGGTCAGTGACCGGAGACAGGGGAGGCGGAGACCCGCGAGCTCCGACGAGCTCGAGCTCGCCGGAGAAGAGCTCGCTCGGCCAATCGAACACCGCCTCGTGTTCTCCGTCACCCGGTGTGTCGATTGGTGCTCGTGGAATGGATGGGGATGGGGTGGAAGGGGCTTGTCACCGTGAGCGGCGGCCGGTGATGTCCGGTGGCGGCGCACCGTCGCCGGTGAGGATGTACGGTGCGGTCTAGGCTCGGTACGAGCTTCACCGAAGCTAGGCGGATCCATTTTGCTAGGAAGGGAGGATGGAGAGAGACCCGAAGCACCCCGACCACGGTGAGGTCCCATGGCGGGCTCCGGCGACCTCTCGGAGACGGGGAAGAAAGCAATGCGGCTCACCTTGAGTCAAATCGCGGGCTTCGGTGGGTCAAGGAGATGGAGGGTGGTGAGGCGGAGGGATTGGCGAGGTCTGACGGCCGGTGATGCGGTGTAGCTCGCGCTTGAGCTCACCGGAGAAGAGCTGCAATGGCGGCTCGGTTTCGGTGTTCTTGGCAACTGGAAGAGAGGGGGCGGAGGAATGGAGGCCGGCTCGCGCGTCGTGGCGTCTTGAAGGCGTCGCGGCCTGACTGGTGGGGCCAGGGTCGGCGTACGGGCGCCACCGCGCCTCCACGCGTCGACGACGGCCTGCGGCCGGTCGGCCACTCTGACGCTGACGAAACTGAATCGGTGAATGGTGACATCGATGATCGACTGACAGAGCGACTTCCACGATGATTATCTCCCAAACCGGTTCGAATTAGTCGAAGATGATTACACCAATTTTGTAGAGCTACATGAGGTCTACAAGTTTGTCAATTGGAGTTTGGGCTGGTTCGGCCTAGATTTGAAACTACAGAGCTCCAAAGTGGTGCCCCTTGAAACTGAAATGCAGTTTCAGAGATCATGCCGACTGAAACCCTAACTTCATGACACTATATCTCCTAAACTATTGAGAACCAGGTGATGGTGATATTGACAATGTTGTAGAGCTATGTGTGGACAACAACTTTGTCAATTGGCTCAAAGACTGGTTTGGCCTGGTTTGCAAACTAACAGCTCCTAAAGTAGGCATCAGTAAAACTGTAGGGTCAGATTCCAGACTTAGAAAAATTCTAAGTCTTGGAGCTACCTCTCTAACTGACTTGTGGGCCACTTTTGAGCATGTTAGGGTCAATTTCATGAGATGGTCATATTGAGACTTTTGTTCCCCATGAATTTCTCTACAACTTTGCTTAAGGGTGCTCTTCCATGCAAGGTCTCTAAATTAGACTTTTTAATTGGTCAAACTAGGGCCTTCTAGGGTCAAATGGTGGTCAAACTTCTCTTGGAGGGCAAATTTATAATTTTGGTCAACATGAACCTTGTTCCAAATGTTACCCTAAGTATAACTAAGGTGTTGTAGGTCATGATTGGCTACCTTACCTTTTTGTTACACCAACTATCAATTACTTCATGAAATAAATCAAACAAACCCTAGAACAATCACATGTGTTGCATCACATAAAATAACAAACATGAATGATGCATGCTTATGCTTATGCAATGCAAATGCAATGCAATTAAGGACTAAACACTTGAAGTGTTACAGTTGGTATCCTGCCCAACAGCCGGACCACTTTTAGTCCCGGTTCGTAACACCAACTGGGACTAAAAGTCATCTTTTAGTCCCGGTTGATATTACGAACTGGGACTAAAGGTCCTCCAACTTTTAGTCCCGGTTGGTAATACCAACCGGGACTAAAGGGTGACCTTTTAGTCCCGGTTGGTGTTACGAACCGAGACTAAAGGTCTCCGACCCTGGACTAAAGGTCCCCCATGAGTCAAATCAAAAGGAAGAGCGCAAACGACTTTGTCACATGTTGTGTTCAGTTGAGTTGGTAAGGAATCTATGCGCGAGGTGAGAGGTCATGAGTTCGATTCTCACGCACCACAGGAGAGGCCTCTAGAATTTCATTTATTTTTTCACCCGAGGACAGGCTTTAGTCCCGGTTATGTGTACCCAGGACTAAAGGCTGAGACCTTTAGTCCCGATTTCTTAGTCCCGTCTCTGGAACCGGGACTAGAGGCCCTTTAGGCCCAGGACTAAAGGCCGAACGTGCAGCAGTGTGATATGGACAAATAAATGCATGTTAGTTGATGATGTGATGTGGGTATAGCTTGCATGAGTAGAATGGTGTCATAATTGTATACACTAATGGGTTGCATGCTAATGTGGATGGCTTGCATCTGAAGATACCATTCTAGTGGAGTTAAAAGATTACAAGATAAGAGATTAGAAGGATACCATACACGATGTTGTGGGACTTCTTAAAAATGAAGTCATTGCGTGTACGAGTTAAACCTATATGTTCTTATTAATCCATTTTTCTTATCAATTTTGGACAAGGCAATGAAATAATTCAATTAAACATTAACAGAATTAGATCAAATTATAAGATAATGAAATGACAATTAGCATAATGGATCAGCAAAAGAAATAGCAATATATGAATACCTTCTATATTTCTTATAAATTGAAAGTGGTAATTATGCTTAGTGATATGACGTTGGTAGCTTGCATAAGAGATTGAAAGTTAGTGTGATGACATGGTTATTAGTAGGAGATGATGTGGATGCAAAGTTGCATATTGAGATAGAACTTGTGACGGGGGATCAGCTTCATAACTACACCCTAGGAGTAGGAAAATAATAATAATAATAATAATAATAATAATAATAATAATAATAATAATAGTAGTAATAATAATAATAATAATAATAATAATATACGATGTATTAGATTTTGTAATTCAAATATTTGAATTTTTAAATGATTTTAGATAGAGACACACCCTAATAAAAGTTGTAGTGCTCCAAGAGATCTAAAACTTTGTATTTGATTTTTTTCATCTAAGATCGCTAAGAAACCATAGGTATTAATACAAAATAGTAGCATCGTATGCTTGGCTACAAGTTACTCCCTCGGTCCCTCAATAGAGAACATTTTGCCATTCAAAAAATATACAAAAAAGAAGGACATTTTAGCTTGTATGGTGGGTCCCACCTTATGCTATAGTACACCAGCAGTCCATCCATCGTCTCATGCCAGTATTAGGAATAAAAAAATGAAAAAAAAGACGGTGGGAGCTTGGGAGGAGGCTTATCCTTTCCCTCCATCCCCCGGCATGGTGCTCGCGGGTTCTCCCCGTCCGAGAGCGTGCACGCTGGTGGGTTCCCCTTCTCTCGTACCGGTCCTATGCCACCCACCACAAAACCTCACAGTCCAAGAGGTCGACGCATAGCGGAGTGGGTGTGGATCTGGGCGGAGCTCCAGCCTGGATGTGCTAACCTTGATGAAATGCTTGTTCACTAGTTTAACCCACTACATCTTGGAAGGGATCATCATCATGTTGAGCTTCAGCAGGATCGCTGTTGAGATCAGGCAACTTCTCTCCTCCGTCCTCGTTCAAATCCACTAGGAGGTTGGCCATGTGAACGACTGGTGAATGTTTGAAATGAAACATGCAAGATAAGCTAGCTGGCTTTATTGGCATGGAGGAAGATTTACAGAAATGGAACGTGCTTTCAATTTTTGTTTTCGCATGTCTCTGTAAAAAGGAGCACAATGTATTTTTGGCATTAAGTGTGTTTGCCGCCTCATATAGTGCGTTTTGTTTAAGGCTAAAAATGCTGATGCATGGCCGAAGCGTTGGTTGTATTTTTTTAATGTAAAAGTGATGCTAGGTGAAAACACTTTCCATCAGTAACGAATGTGCATATCTTCCAATATGTCAGCATGAGCAATGATTAATTCATAGGGGTGTTGTAGTCTTTTACCTCATGCCTTGGATTTTACATTCAATCCCAAAGCAACTTTGTATCGTGGGATGGAGGGAGTACTATCTAGTGTAGTGGCAGGAGAGGGGCGTAGGGTGCACACAAACCAAGAAGTCACATGCTTGAATCCCCGTAGATGCACTCATGCGAAATACTTTAAAAAATAGCTTCATTGCATTCCAGCCACAAAGACATGATATGTACCAATGGTTATACAGTCATGCAAACATCTACGAAGTCAGATTATGAGTGTAAACGCTCAAAAAGACTTGGTCAATCAACCACCAATGCTGAATATCGTATTGATGTTGGATGTAGGGAAAAGGTTTTAAAGGACACAAACTTGACAGAGCAAAACACATCAAGAAATGGAGCAAATGAACAATGTATTGATAAGGATTTACTTGCTCGACTTACATGGCCATTCAATTTGGGGTCTAATCTGGTGGAGCTAGGACAAGTCCCATGTTAACCGACAAGAATGCGACTACTCCACAATGGTAAAAAAAGGGTCCACAACATGGCAACAAGATGTTAAAGGACCTGGGATTTTTTGTGGATCAAATTCAAGCACCCATATCATTTTTACTAATAGGCAGGCCTCAACATTCAACTATTGAGCTTGAGGACTTTGCAAATTCATTCACTAAATTTCATGTTACATCTTCTTATACCACTGAACATGTCTTATTTGGTGGCAGCTGTTTGGTCCACCGCCACAACTATGGCGTGCCACACTTTCTTAGCACCATGTCTCACATGTCATAGACTCATTTCCGTGCCAAAACTTACAAGTCTGGACAGGCCCACATTAAGACAATTGGCTTCATTGACCTTATTGCTATAGCTATGAACACAGTGGCCAATGAACAAGAGAGCACCATCAAAGCCTTGTACAAGGATATGATCTGAGTAGCAAGAAAAAGAGTATACTTTTGTCCTACAACTAGACATAAGTGTGACCAGGACTCCTACTTTTATTTGTCAAGATTAGGTCTAGTTTTCAAGGGTGCATTGTAAATGCGGTTACCATTTGTTCCTCATTGATACCCAACTAGCCGAGAGCAAGATCACCATATTTGACTCAAAAAGGCAGAATCCATCGCCTCATAGATGTGCTAAACACATAATTAGACCCCAATCAATATTTATGTGTGTCACATATGCATCAACCTGGCTATATTCACCCTTTATAATGTCTTATAGGGCCATCAATATATGTACCATTGAAAGGAACCTCAAGTCCTAGACCTGTACAAGACCCAAGTAGGGGATCAAAGGAGTTGAATTGGGCTTATAAAAGCTTATCCTACTGGTGATCTTATACTCATTGTTACATAGAGATGTTGTCTTGCTTTCTATCAGTTTCCAAATAGAGCATGTCATCCAAACAAAATTTTGCATTTCCATAACATTCACCAAAAGGATTTTTAAACCCAAATAAGACTCACCTATCATGATAAGCATCATCAAACAGTGATTGGAGTTCCTATACATTCTTTCATTTTGCATCTTCACACTTCCTCATCATTAAATTAGTCACCATGTCAAAAATTCTCCATTTAGGGTTGAAACTTTGTGTTTATTTGGAAATATACATTTGCATTGTACACAATCTAAAATCTTAGGTGATGGCAGGAATTAACTCCACAACATACATCATCACCTCGTTTGGAAGTTGAGCTTCATGATGGCAAAAGCGAACAAGAAGGAAAATAGCACCACAAAGGACACAACAACAATGGCCACCCATCCCAACCAGCTATGCTTGAAGTCATAGTAGTTCTCCACAAAGACATTCATAGGGGTTCCATCATCCATAGTAATGGTAACATCACCAAACTGCGAGATGATCAACCCATACAGTGTCCATGCGGTAGGGCATATCCAAGAGTACCATTTCCACCATATAGGAATTTTCTGAACATTGTGTAAGTCGAGAAACATAAATACCTATCTTTTCTTATAATGATAAGGTGGAGAGAGAGAGAGAGAGGGAGGCAGAGGAGAGGGAGAGAGAGAGAGAGAGAGAGAGAATGGGACACTTACTGGCTGAGGGACGTATATCCCAGCAAAAATGTTCTAGATGGAGTAGAAGGAGGAAGACACAATTGCAGCGATTTGATAGTTTGGTGTAAGGCCCACAGCCATCATCCCGTAGAATGTGAAGTAGAGCATAGTACAGTACATGAAGAAAAGGTACCAGAAGAATTTGGCAGCTGTCCACTCAAATCCGATCATTGCATAAATTATGATTCCGTATATGCGCTTGAACCAGTGCATAAGGGAGTTCAATGACAACCTGCAAGAAAACAAGATGAGCAGTGCATATCATATGCACAAAAATTTAAAGCGTCCGCTGTAACTGGGTCTCGCAAAAAAAAAGAAACTAACAGTGAAATACAATTCACCTGCCCAAATGCATATGGGAAAGCTGAGTACATGCCCGCAGCTCTTTCACGGTAAAAGACTGTTCTTTCTACTGCAACAACTGGTTGAACTGAAACAGCATTCACAAAACCTATGAACAGCGATGCACCGTACATTGACCACATGGCATTGAACAAATCTTGTGGCTTCTTCCTAGATTAAAAAATATATATCCATGATTGTACCAAGGAGAAAAAGCATCAATAACATATTGAAGGTGGGTTTGTTTCAAAATGTTTACTATGGCATGACTTACATTTTGCCGCCAAGGTCCCAAAAGATTGTACCAAAGAGAAGAGCTATTGTAATAGTGAAAATAAATCTGACGGCATTGTAAGGAGGGTTCCTCCAGTATGACAAGTTCTGCTTCCATAGGCAAGCAATGCATTGACTGAGAAAAGACTTAGAGTATATGGTAGGGAAATGGAGGTCACTTGAACCAGGTAGTGGTTTACTTAGTTCCTCTATCAAAGCCTTGTTCTTCCTGCCAAAAGTTAAGTTAGAACCCCAATAGGAGAAATGCTTTGGAGAAGAAAAACAGGTCAGTCCTACTGATGGTAGATGGTCCATGGTTAGAATCAAGGAAAAAGAGCAAAGTACTATATGTATTAGGCTGGATCCCTCAGGATTAGGGTTTGTTGGAGATAACATAAGAGGTCTCTTGCTTAGGTTTGAAGGGAGCCAACTATATAAAAAAGTAGAGGTACCAATCAAGGTAACCAAGAAGAAGAAATCAATCTAGTCCGGTTCCTCAATTCGTCACCCCAGTCTATGTATAGTCCCATTCCAAGAAACTGACGCCATACGGCTTACCCCTAATGAGCTACTGTTCAGAACATTGCTAAATAATTGTGTGAGGCAACCAATAATTTTGATCATATTTAATTTGCTGAGGGCTGTATATTGCATCTTACATCAGAGATCCTCCAATAATCCTTCAAAACCAGTTAATGTGTCAATTTAATTACGCACTATAAAATGAATTGGCTAGTTGGATTACAAATAAATCACTCACATGTAGAGTTCAGACTTCTTGTATATGTCACTGAAATCAACATCTAAAGTATGTTCCTGAGAAATTGTTGTCACTTCCAACATCCATGTTGCTGGATTATAACCATCTCTAATTTTGTTGATTCCTTGTATCCCCTAAAAAACTCCGCCTATGTTGATTGGAAGACTTTCTTAAGTCGTCTCAACATAGCCGGTCCCAAGCCCGGGTAAAGGAGGAGGGTGTGTTAAGGTCTGGCAAACCAACAGTAAAAAAACAGCCACTCTCATGGATTTGAAACCCACAAGAGCCAGAAGGCGAAGGAGGTGGAGGATACTGGCTTCAAACTTTGGTACACGGGGACAACATCGGGTAGGAATGGTGTAGGCATCTTGATCGATAGGAGCCTTAAGGATGGAGTCGTTGATGTTAGGAGGCAAGGCGACCGGATTATCTTGGTCAAGCTGCTAGTTGGAGATTCGGCTCTGAATGTGATCAGTGCCTATGCCCCTCAGGTAGGTCTTAGCGAGGGCACCAAGAGGCAGTTTTGGGAAGATCTTGATAGCATGGTTAGTACCGTGCCTATCAGCGAGAAACTCTTTATAGGAGGAGACCTCAACGGCCATGTTGGTGCGACTAATGTAGGTTTCGAGCGGGTGCACGGGGGGTTCGGGTATGGTAGTAGGAATCAAGAGGGGGAGGATGTTTTGAACTTCGCGCTGGCCTATGACTTGTTGATAGCGAACACCCTCTTTAGGAAGAGGGAATCTCATCTAGTAACCTTTCGTAGTGGACAACACTCGAGCCAGATCGACTTTATCCTTGCAAGGAGGGAGGATAGACGTGCTTGCTTTGATTGTAAGGTGTTACCTGGGGAGTGTGTTGTCCCTCAACATAAGCTTGTGGTGGCGGACTTTCGCTTTCAGGTACGTGTCCACCGGGACAAACGGGCCAAGATTGCGAGAACGAAGTGGTGGAAGCTTAGAGGGGAAGCAACGCAGACGTTTAAGGAGAGGATGCTAGACGAGGGACCTTGGGAAGAAGGAGAAGATGCCGACGACATGTGGCTAAAGATGGCAACATGTGTCCGGAATATGGCTTCGGAAGTGTTTGGCGTGAGTAGGGGAGGCAAACGGGAAGCGAAAGACACATGGTGGTGGAATGACGAGGTGCAAAGGGCTATTAGGGAGAAGAAAGAGTGTTTCAAGCGTCTCCACCATGACAAGAGTGTAGCCAACATCGAGGACTATAAAATAGCGAAGAGGGTTGCAAAGCGAGCTGTGAGTGTAGCAAAAGGTCAGGCGTATGATGGCTTTTATCAGCGGCTAGGCACGAAGGAAGGGGAGAAGGACATTTATAGGATGGCTAGAATCCGCGAGAGGAAGACAAGGGACATCAACCAAATAAAATGCATCAAGGATGGGACAGATCGACTTCTGGTGAAGGATGAGGAGATCAAGGACAGATGGAGAGAGTACTTCGACAAGCTGTTTAATGGGGAGAATGAGGGTCCTGCCCTTGAGTTGGACGACTCATTTGACGATACCAACAGACGCTTTGTGAGGAGGATTCAGGAGGCAGAGATCGGAGAGGCTTTGAAGAGGATGAAGGGAGGTAAAGCGATGGGCCCTGATGGTATCCCCATTGAGGTGTGGAGATACCTAGGCGCCAGAGCGATAGTATGGTTAACTAAGCTTTTTAACCTTATTTTTCGGTCAAACAAGATGCCTGAAGAATGGAGGAGAAGTATATTAGTACCTATCTTCAAGAACAAGGGAGATGTTCAAAGTTGTACTAACTACCGTGGGATTAAGTTGATGAGTCATACGATGAAGCTCTGGGAGAGGGTTATCGAGCATCGCCTAAGGAGAGTGACACATGTGACCCAAAATCAGTTTGGGTTCATGCCTGGTAGGTCGACCATGGAGGCGATTTTCTTATTACGACAATTGATGGAGAGATATAGGGAGCAGAAGAAGGACTTGCACATGGTCTTTATTGACCTCGAGAAGGCATATGACAAAGTACCGAGAAATGTCATGTGGTGGGCCTTGGAAAAGCACAAAGTCCCAACTAAGTACGTTACCCTCATCAAGGATATGTACAGGGATGTGGTGACGTTTGTCCGAACATGTGATGGCGACACCAGTGACTTTCCAATTAAAATAGGACTGCATCAGGGGTCAGCTTTGAGCCCTTATTTATTTGCTTTGGTGATGGATGAGGTCACAATGGACATACAAGGTGATATCCCTTGGTGTATGCTCTTTGCTGATGATGTGGTGCTAGTTGACGACAGTAGGGCGGGAGTTAATAGGAAGTTAGAACTATGGAGGCACACGTTAGAGTCGAAAGGGTTCAGACTTAGTAGGACTAAGACCGAGTATATGAGGTGCGATTTCAGCGCGACTAGGCACGAGGAGGGAGACGTTAGCCTCGATGGGCAAGTGGTGGCCAAGAAGGATACTTTTCGGTATTTAGGGTCGATGCTACAAAAGGATGGAGACATTGATGAAGATGTTAGGCATAGAATTTCAGCCGGCTGGTTGAAATGGCGTCAAGCTTCTGGCGTTCTCTGTGACAAAAGGGTGCCTCAGAAGCTGAAAGGTAAGTTCTATAGGACGGCGATTCGTCCGGCGATGTTATATGGTGCTGAGTGTTGGCCTACAAAAAGGCGACATGTCCAGCATTTGAGTGTAGCGGAGATGCGTATGTTGCGTTGGTGTTGTGGGCACACAAGGAGGAATAGAGTACGGAACGACGATATTCGGGATAGGGTTGGGGTGGCACCAATTGAGGAGAAATTGATTCAACATCGGTTGAGATGGTTTGGACATGTCCAACGGAGGTCTCCTGAGGCGCCGGTGCGTAGTGGAGTTCTAAAGCGGGCCGATAATGTAAAGAGCGGTAGAGGTCGACCTAAACTAACTTGGGACGAGTCCGTTAAGAGAGATCTTAAGGAGTGGAATATCCCCAAGGATTTAGCTATGGACAGGAGCGCTTGGAGATTAGCAATCAACGTGCCTGAACCGTGACATCTTTTGTCTTGTGCCCTTTATGTCCCTTTATGTGTCTCCCTGTTTCTCGTCTCTTTTGGGTTTCATCTCTAGCCTACCCCAACTTGCTTGGGACAAAAGGCTATGTTGTTGTTGTTGTTGTTGCTTGTATCCCCTAAAATTTTCAAACCATACAAAATTATTATTAGGAACTAGCTACCTTATCCCCTAAAAATGTAGAACCATATGAAACTATCAGTTACTATACATCATTACTGATGGTTAGGAAAATATGGACCGTCCATCGATAGAGATCGAACGGTGAAAAAAAATATAAGGTACTATGAAAAAAGTGAAGGAAAGTACCAAATAGGTAGGGACATTACCAAAATGCATGGGTGCAGTACCTATATTTTTTAGTATTTTCTAAAAAAAGGATAACTAGGTAATTTCAGTGCATTATATCTGCTATGGTTTATGCGTCATGGGAAGCCATGCTTTTTCGTTTTCTTTATTTCCTCCCATCTCTCTTCTTCCACCTGTGGGACACTTCATTTTCATTTTTATTAAGGGCAATCTTTTTCATTATACTCTTAAGCCCATAAATTTAATTTTACTAATGTTCTTTCTCAAATTAAAAAATCAAAAGGTACCTATGATACTTTCCAACTACCGTTTCAAAGCTCAAAACTGATACAACCTACAATAAATATACTTGATTTTGTTTACATAGTATTTATATACTGATTAAATCATCGGAATTTATGGATGGAATACAAGAAACTCGAGTACCATATGGCTTCTTGGCTTATCATAAATTTTTCTCTCTTAATGAAATGACATGCAGCTCTCCTGTGTTGTTCGAGAAAAAAACATAAATTTCATTCCTATATGATTCCAGCGGGCATGGATTTATCATCTCCCATTAGTAACGATATTATAGTGGTAAATTAACATTTTCAGTATCCATTCTTAATATACAACTGGATTAAAAGAACTGCATTAAGTTATTTGGTATTTATCTTTTGAGTAGATGGCTGTAGTAGAAGATATGGTATGTATTGTATTTTTTATACACTAAAGTACTACCATCAACTAGTAGTGGCGGACTGTATGTGGCACCCAGGTCATGCTGCTAAATGCTACAGTTTGACGCCTACAGAAAGGACTGTTGATTACTGTGTACAGGTATAGCGTAGGCTACGGTAAGAAAAAATTGTCATCCAGAGGAATATTTTGGTTTCTAGTATTGAGGATACAGTCTGTTAACTATAATTTCAATGCCCATGTTTATATGGATTTTGAGGTACGATCCACTTTAGTTTCAAAATCATGAGATTATCATGTCTATATTGAACCAAAGACCTTGACACAAACAGCACAAAAGATAAGATAGTAGATATCTCTACATTTGTTCTAATTAATATGAAATTTTTAGCCTTTACACCTTTCAGCCTTGATTAATGCGTGAATTTGTAGCCACTGTAGGATTTAAGCAAGGGTTTCTAGTAGGCTGGCTAATTATTAAGACAAATAGATGATAGAATAGATAGATATCTCTGAAATTACATCAGGAATACACGGGCTGGGCTCCAGTACCTTGAAATACTTTATAAGATCAGAAGAATGATGGCCTAATGGACCAACATAGATCTCTTCTCCTCCTCGCTTCATTAGGAAAAGCTGCAAGCATTCATGAACAGCTAGCTTTATTAATAAGCAAAAGCTGCAACCAAATGAGTTTTAGAAAGTCATTAAGATTTTGGAGACTTGGCATACGTAATCTCTAAAAGACAAAGAGAAGTATTCCTTGGTGAAATCACACCCACCTCGTAGAATGATTCAAATATATCAATGCTTGGCTGATGAATGGTGCAGACCACAGTTCTACCTGTATCCACAGTGTTCCTTACTGCCCTCATAACTATTGCGGCTGCTCGGGCATCAAGCCCAGAGGTTGGTTCGTCCATAAAAATAATTGACGGATTTGCAACGAGCTCCATAGCAATGGTCAGCCTCTTCCTCTGCTCAGTCGACAGACCGTCCACTCCAAGAAGTCCAACTAAAGCATCCCTTATTTGGTTGAGCTCCACAAGGTCCATCACCTCCTCAATGAACATCTGCATACATAAATTGGAGGTAAGTGAAGCCTACCTACCATGTATGCTGACTAAAGTAAGGTGTTGCAGAGTATATAACTATTTAATTTGAAAGACCTTTCTCTTGTCTGGATCAACATCTGTGGGGAGGCGGAGCCATGCTGAAAAAACCAACGACTCATAAACTGTCACCAAAGGTGAGTGGATATCATTTTGTTCACAATATCCTGATACACGCGTAAAGGTCTATTGTTTCTTCGGAAACCCTGCAATTCTGATGTTTCCTTCAATATACCCACTGGTCTTTCTCCCTGCCAACACATCCATCAAAGTGGTTTTGCCAGCACCACTCACACCCATCAGCGCGGTCAGCACTCCAGGTCTGAAAGATCCACTCACACCTTTGAGGAGCTCCAATCTGCTCTCAGTTATGCCATGTACTTTCATTTCCTGAACGTTGATTATTTGTGGAAGGTTAGGTACTTAGAGGGTTATGATTAATGGCTCAGTGTTAACAACGTAAGATGAATTATTTTCTACTGGTCTATTTAAATACACAGATTTTACTATGCATATAGATATAGTGTATATCTAGGTGCATAGTAAAAACTATGTATCTAGAAAAACCAGAAGAATTACAATTTGAAATGGAGGGAATATCTTGTTGGGTTATAGGATTACCTGTGGCATGTCAACAAAATATCTGATGTTATCAAAAGTGAGTGAAAGAGGGACAAAAGAGAGCACCATCCCTCTTTTCATAGGGCCTGAATCATCTTCATCAATTGTTGAGTCACTTACAGGATTTCTGATGGCTGCTTGATGTGTAGTCTTTCCGGACCCCAAAATAACTTTACCGTTCAAGTTGGCATCCTTTTCCTTCAGGACCTCTTCAGTTATAGATGGATGTGACTTCCCATAAGCTGCAAAATAAGATGGAACCATGTTTCCATGTATGGTCTCATGTAGAGAATTTTCTCAAACAAGATAGTCCATAGAAACTCACGGTCAAGGAATTTAAGGGCAAGTGTGAAGAGAGTGTTGAAGAGCAAGGTGAAACCAAGCATTGCACCAAATCCTATCCAATACCACTTGGCATCTGGAAAGAATCCACGGGACTTGAGGATTTGCACACCAAGGGTCTCATTGGAGATGGAGTTATTCACAATTTTATCCCAGCTGTGACCCAAGAATTCGTTCACTGCAATTGCATTTTGCACATACATCAATGGGGAAATCCAGTAGCCCCAAATCCACCATTTCTTCACATTATCTGCCAATTTAAAGAGAAGCAATCACTTGCATCTCGTGATGCTTCTTTGCATAAAAATAAAAAAAATGAAAATACAAACAAAAAAAATGTCTAAAAGGTAAAAAGGTTTAATACTTACTCCTTGATAAAAGAAATCCACCAAGACCCATAATGCAAAGAAACACAAATATTGATAAGACATTTGCAACTATCATGTTCCTTGCTGCCCCACCAACGAATCGGAAGAGAGACGCTGCCATCTGATTTGCTGCTAATAGGAGCAGATATTGCTTGAAGAACCTAAGAGCCAAAAAATGCTCTTTAAATATAATCATCGAGGGAAAGGTCAATTAGAATGACATTACTCTGGTTTCCTGGAAAAGGTCAGACCATGAAGGCACTAGGTGGAGTCTTCCTGCCTGCTTATATATAATGCCTTTGTTTTATAAAACATTGTTCTTAAATACATTTAAACATGCAACCCTTAAAATTGTTTCAACCCACTGTACAACTATTCCACGACCAGTTGATGTTAGTCAAAATACTGTTCATATATTATTATGCACTCCAAGCGAAGGACAGTTATATCTAGAAGTAGAAGTCCACACATGCCAATCAAAAGATATGTAAGCCTAGATATCCTCACCTGGCTACACTTGGGTCAAACCCAATGACGTAGTATGCCACAAAAACAAAGGCACCAACCTCAATAAATGAGATAGGGACCATGATGATCCAAGAAGGTATAGTATATGCCCATGCCGGATAAAACCGGAGGTTCCTCTGTTTGAAGAACATCGGTAATCTGAAGACAGTCCAACCAAGTTCACTCATGCCATTGAACACGACCACGATCACTATGACGACAAGCACCCCCAGGTGTATGTCCCCATCAATGACTGAGTCATGATGCATCTTTGTACGGATAAAGAGGGTCATTGTAATGGTTGCTAACAAAATCAGCTGCCATGTGAAAAACACCAAGAAGACAGTTAGTTGTATTGCAGTACCTTTAATTTTACACATCTTGCAAAAAAATAAAACTGTTTTGACCTGGTCCTAGTATCACCTGGAAGGCTCTGAAGATGTAAACAAAGGAGTTCCTCTTTAGGAGAAGGATTTCTCGGTCGATGTTTGCCTTGAGTAGCTCCTTGGCACTGACGCCATACCTTGAGGTTGTTAGCGCAGCTGGATGGCTCTTGCTCCTGTCAAACGGAATGGCAAGCTCACTTGTTATGGCTCTGCCAGTGCGGAATGATTCGAATGAGGATGATAGTTGCTTCACAGACACGTATTGGTAGGGTTCATCAACCCGTGACCAGTACTGCTTCTGATCATTCCTTGAGGTCACCTGCTCAATATTTGCACTTTCAGTTTTTCACACAAGGACACTGTATCACAGAACAAGCAATGTTTGTCTTTTTGGAGATATATAGTTAGTGGAGGAAATATATATACTTACTTCTTGCAGGAAGTCAGCAATGCCCTTCCTCTCAGGGCACTTGAACCCCACTGATTCAAAGAAATCAAGAACATCCTCCAGCAGGCCCTGGTACACTATCTGCCCATCTGAGAGCAGTATGATGTCGTCAAACAGCTCATACGTCTCGGGCGCAGGCTGCAGCAAAGATATCATGGCTGTGCCGCCAAGGATGTGGATGAACTGCCTTATTGACTTCACAATCTGGAATGTGGTTGAGCTATCGAGTCCAGTCGAGATTTCATCCATAAACAACGCCCTTGCTGGCCCAACCAGCATCTCACCTGTATCATGTCCATCAATCAATAAATCTGGAAATGTATTTGTACATTTAAGAATAACATTAGTATAGTAGCCTATCAATCTATGCTCCGGCACGTATGACATATAATCTTATGCTTGAATATTAAAAGTTTTATGACTAAATTCCGTGCATACAATTAATCGAAATTGATTATCTTCATTCTATCTCAATATCCATTTGCTAACACAATACCCATTTAGAGACTATAATCTCTACCAAGTGTGATAAATTTACTAATTACTCTAAAATGTGTATCCATCTTTGAATTTCACATGTACTGGTTTTTGATATACACTTAGTTCGAAATGTTAGTTTAAGTATATCAGGTCGTATCACATATTTTGATCATAGAGCATGTTCACCCGGCTTATAATCCGTCTTTTTTAGCTTGTTTTTTTCAGCCAGAACAGTATTTTTCCCTCACGACAAATCAGCCAACAGTGTTTTTCAGCCGGCTTATCAACCCAGCCGAACGGGGCCTTATTTGTTGTTGATTTCTGTTATCTATGTGTTAAATTCTAACTATAGTGCATATCATATCTTTTGTTCAAAATTTTCGGTTATGTTATTAGAAATGGATTGTGTCTGTTTGGTTTGTGGGACAGGATAGGATGGCACGGGACGATCCTAGTTTTGAACTTTTGATAGTGTTTGGATGGGGAGCAGGCAGCAGCTGGGACGGAGTCATCACCTCCTAGGAATATTCTTCGTAGATGCCGGGCAACTCCATCCCCGAAGAATCCACGGACGAGCTCGTCCCTTCTTTACGGCGTCTGCTCCGTTTCTTCTTCCTCGCTCGCACACGCATCTCAGGTCGAACCCCCCGCTTCCCCGCCGCCGCCTCCTCCCCCTCCATCCCGCAGCGGCCAGCGGTGGATGCGATCCTCAGCTAGCTGAGCTCGTCGTCCTAGACCCCCGGCAGTGGCCGGCGACCCGAGCATAGCGGCAACCTTGACGAGATCCCCTCGCTGGAGCCTGGAAGTCAGAGATGGGCGAGGCCGACCTCGTCGTCCTCCTCCCTATGGTGCCGGAGACGAGCAAGGCACCCAAACCCCCTCGATTGCTTGCTGCACTCGATTGCATGCTTTTGCGGATGATTTATTTTTGAAAGGAATTTTGGAGATGATTTAGAGAGAAGATACGCTGTTCGCTGTAGAGCTGATGCGTGAGGAAAGATGCAGCAGAGAGGATGAAACGGGAAGGAGGCAGACAGCCAGACTGCAGTAACGGTGACTGACGGATAAGAAGCAAGGATGGCAACCGAACTGAGAGTGTGTTTAGCCCGCGAAAATTTTTATCGCTACTATAGCACTTTCGTTTGTTTTTATCAATTAGTGTCTAATTATAAACTAATTAGTTTTAAAAGATTTGTCTCGTGGTTTTCTACCAAACTGTGTAATTAGTTTTTTTTCGTCTACATTTAATGCTCCATGCATGTGTCTAGACATTCGATGTGACGAGTAATCTTGAAAATTTTTGGAACTAAATGTGGCCTGATTCGGACTGGGCGGAGTCTCTGCAACTAAAACCGAAACCTGAACTGTAAACCTGATCTCGCCTTCATCCCTGAAATCGAAACATGTGGATCCTCGAAAACCCGAATACATTAGGATCGGTAGCATCTTAAGTCCTTGAGATCTACTACTACCCGCAGCAGCAGCATACTAGAATAGGATGAGTACCAGGGAAGGAATAGGATGTGGCGGGGAAGGAAAAGGATGGGCCGCTGTGCTGGCCCAATGCGTTGTCGTGGTGCCGCCCCTGCTAGGTTTAGGGTCCACCCCTTGGTCATTGCGAAATTGTGGCTAGGGTCTGGGTCGCCGCGCCACCGCCTTTGGCTTGCCCGCCTCAACTTCCGGCGACCGACCCCTACTGGAGTGCTGGGCGCGCCGCGCCTGCACCGCGGTGATGGCAGCTGCTGGGCGCGTCAGCCCTGCTCCTCTGCGGCTAAAGTTGCTGGGTAGGGTGGCGCTGGCACCCAGCCCCTGCTCCTTTGCTAGTGGCTGACGAGTAGATCCGATGGGGTGGCGCCGGCGCTAGCGCCGCCCCCTCCTCCTCTGCTAGCGCACGGGGTGGGTGGGGTGAGCAACAGAGGCCGTGAGGCGTGAGCCACGTGAGGCCCTGAGGGTCGGAAATCTTCCCTGTCGACCAGTCAGACAGGAGCACCGCGCTGACCCCTGACGAACGCAAATACAGCACACGCAAGCACGAGTCGGCCCATGGAGCGTGCCATCCGCGCCGCCTTTTTTTTTCTGCTGGCGTTGACGCTCGAGCCCCCTTTTTCGCATTCGCTTCGTCTGAAGGTGGTGGTTCGGTAGGTTAGTTTCTCATTTCTTTTTTCTTTTTCTTTTTCTTTTTCTTTTTTCTATTTCTTTTTCCTTTTCCTATTCGTTGTTTTATTCTTTTTTTATTTTTTATTTTTATTTTATTTCTTTTTTCCTCTTTATTTTTCTTTTCTTTCTACTATTTCTTTTTTGTTTTCTCTTTTATTTTTTGTTTTGTTCTATTATTCTTGTCATATTTTTTTCTTTTTTATTCTTTTTTATTTTCTTTCCTTTCCTTTTTCATTTTTTTCTTTTTCGGTGATCTTTTATTAATCTTTTTGTTTCCTTTTCTTTTTTTTTTTCCTTTCATTCATTTATTTTCTATTTATAATTTTATGTTTCACTATTTTTATTTATAGACACACGTGATGTTCGTGTAGTATACACGTAATATTCTATCTTGTTTTCTTTAATGTCCGCGAGTAGAAATGTGATGTTCTACGATGAATTTTGTGATGTTCAGTAAGCATACATTGATGTTCTAAGATATATTTTGTGATGTTCGGTAGCATTTTTCTTCTTTTTATTTTACTCTAATTAATTAATTCACTAATTTCATTATTTTTATTTTACATTTTTATGATATTTGTGATGTTCACGTAGTATATATATGATGTTCTATGCTATATTTAGCGATGTTTGTGTAGTGCTAATGTGATGTTCTACGATGTATTTATGATGTTGGGTAGTATTTTTTATTTGACTACAATTAATTACTTCACTAATTTTATTTTAATTTTTTTACACTTCACGGTATATATCGCGTAGTATACGTATGACGTTCTATGCTATTTTTAGCGATGTTCGTGCAGTGTTAATGTGATGTTCGACGATTATCTTAGTACACGTTCATCATGAGATAAATGTTCATTAAAAAAATTTATCGAAATATATCCATGTGGGTCTTATTTTGAAGAGTTTATTACAAGGAACACGATGGTGCAATCATATTTTAATTAGGATACTAGGTTTAGGAGATATGACTTTTTGTACCTCAAAAAGCATGGGATACGTGCTGATATCAGCAATTTCGGCTTTAATGCATGCCTGAACAGCAACACGGCCCAACTGCAAGAGAAATAACCCACGAAAAAATAATTATGAGGAAGGGGAGGGGGGTCGGCACCTAGACGTCCCCCCTAAGGGTCCAGGGGATGAGGGTCCAGGGGATGAGTCTGAGAGTTTCAGACTGGCTTCTATATCCTAGGATTATTAGATGGGCTGCAAGTGGGCTCAATGTTTTTCGAGGCTCCGATGGTGATCCGCAGGTGAAAACGATGATCCGCCCTAAACTTGCAACCTTTCGAGTTTCCGAAACCGAAAATCCGTGGGAACCTATCTCCAAAACCAAAACCACAGGACCTGAAATGCGTGGATATCCGACCCAAACCCACCCTGCTGTCATCCTTAGACCAAACAAAAAAAAACAAGAACGTCCCTATACCATCAACCAAATATAGAATCAACCTATCCTTAAAAACCTAAGATAGGTCTGTCCCGTCCCTCTGCTCTTCAAACCAAACTTTACTACGAAACAAGGTATAATATTACGATATTTTTTGTAAAATATCCCGATAAGCTTCACATCTTTATTAAGCGGAAGATGAAGTTCCACGTTGACCAGATTAAATATTTACGAAGTGATTAAAAATGAGGCTTGTATTCAAACTCCTAACCTGTTGTCACGCGCTTCCGTTGTCCACCAGAGATGCCTCTCCGCATCTCATCCCCTACGACTGTATCTGCACATATCTCAAGTCCTAGAATCTACAATTTTCCAGTAACATATACATATACTTGTAAAATGGTGAACCAGGCATGCACACCTATATTGATATTAGTTCAGCTGATAACACTGACTTGTAGTTGCAGCTGTAACTTAAAGAGGAGGCATACCTTCAGTACATAATCAGCAGTGACGGAGCTAGGATTTTGGCATAGGGTATGCCGCACCAAAATTCTCATATCCAATTTGGCAAAGACCTATTTAGCAATTTGATATACAGCAGCAAAATTTGCCTCATAATTTATAATTTTTTCTATCTGATCAGCCTAGGGTATGCCGCACCATACCCGTGCCACCCGCTGGCTCCGTCCATGATAATCAGTGACCACATTGGCCTCTTCTCCCTCGACTGCAGATGCCTAATAATAATTATGTAAAATCAGAAAGAGAAATTATTATACTTGGTTTTTCTAGTTTGAAGATCATTTGACAGTTGAAAACTGAACTAAAGCTAACACCTTGTTTACGTAAACAAAATAGGGAGGTAACTCTTCCTGAAGCCTGCAGTGTGTGTATATTATTATTACCCCATATGGCAAAACGTTCATTTACAATTACTGCATGTGTACTGATTATGAGGTGCTTGCTTGCTCGTGAAAAACAAAAACATGCATTCCTGGGCACGCACATATGTAGACTGCAGTAGTTTCAAAGAAATCTGTGTGTTGAAATTCGCGTTTATGTACATTTGCAAACAGTTTAAAAACTATATTTCACAGACCTTGAGGTCTTTATCAAGCCTTCCCGCCAATGCCAGCAACAAGGTGGTCTTTCCTGACCCAGGTGGGCCTAAAAGCAGAGTCATCCTGCACAAAACCAAGAGGCCGTCACGAGTAAGAATGTAACACATATAGGGCCGAAGAATTGTAATATAAAATAGGAAACCAAACTCGGTTAGTAACTACTAGTAGGATGCAAAAGAATTCAACACCAGAATATCTGCACATCTGCCAAGGAGTTCTGGCTCCGATCGTGTGGAACATATAGGGCCTTAGGACCAGAGTTTTCATTGTGGTGGAAAACAAAATTTATCGGGAGTCACAGACAGACATACAGGATAAATTATGTAAGATTGCTCTTCACTACATCTTCGGGTACTCTTTCCTCAGTCGTGGTTCAAATTATTTATTCATAATATGATGTTTAGAAAAGTAGCTATGTTGGTATATGCTGGGTTTTCACTAGACCTCCTGCCTCCTTAGTGTACAAGTCACAGAAGTACTCAAAATTGTTTAGAGGTGTCATTTAGTTCCCGAAAGTCCCAAAATGCATCCCAGTATGTCTGATTTGAGTGGTCTGAGGTGCGGATTTATGCTTGGGTGCTCAGACAAGAAATAAATAGGTCCCAAGTGCATCTCCAGGAGTTTTGTAAAATAACTCCCTATTTTATTTTTTTAGTTAAAAGGGAAAATCCCATCTGATGGTTTGGTAAAATAGCTCCATAAAAGTAAGAACTTTGTAAATCTCCTATCAAACTCGGAAGTTTCCGAACAGTCGATAGAAGTCCGTATCCGCTCCTGATTCGGTGTTTTTCTTGGGAGATAAGAGTAAATTGAACGCATGAGTAAATTAAAAAGTGTAACACCCTAAAATTTTGGGATATTAAAAAGTAGGTAAATATGATTTTTATACAATTTTGTGACCATACAAATTTAGAGTAATAATAATTTTTATTAACTTAAAATCAAATATAAGGGTAGAAACATGTTTGTGCACTCATGCTGTTGCATTTGAATTTTTGGTTGGAGTGGTTTGATTCAAATTCAAATTAGGATTCAAAATCATTTAAAAATGCTTTGAAATATTTGAAAAGGAAAAAGAAAAAGGAATTTACCTCTCTTCCTCGCTTTCGGCCCGGTAGCCCAACTCTTCCCCGCGGCCGTTGCTCCCGCGCGCGCCGTTCCCCGCTTCCCCGCCTTGGGCCGAGCCCAGCTAGTCCAGCAGCGCGCGGCCCACTCTTCCTTCTCCCTGTTTCGCGTCACGGGCCGACCCCGCCGCTGACCCAACTACAACGCGCACGCTTTCCTTCTCGGTTTCCGTCGCTGACAACGTGGCCCCGCGTGTCAGGCCACCTTCTTTCTTCTCACGTCGCGAGTCGATTTCTTTCCATCGATGTCACCGATCGGAATCCGAGTCCAATCCCTTCGTTCCTTTCTTGGAATCGCCTTCGGGCTATAAAACTGAGCTCGCGCACCCCTCCGCTCCATCCCATCTCGCAGCGAGGCACCGAAGCCGTCCCGAGGAGGCTCCGCTCGGATCACCGACGGGACCGTCCTCCAACTCGAGCACCGCGTCGACTTCGGGTCAGCTCCGCCTTCGTGTTCTACCTTGGTGAGTTCGCCTTGATCTATACTTCATCCCGATGTTCTTTCGCGAGGTAACGCGGTAAATCGCAAGTTTGCAATCTCTGGCGATGGCGCCGCCGCAGACATCACCGTCGGGGCTGTTTTCCGGCCGGAGCGCCGCCCAGCTCTCCCCGGATCAATCTGGACCGTCCATTTTGAATCTAACAGCCCAGACTTGAAGATACCGATTCGGTTGTTAGATTTGCTAAAGAGTCCCTGTGTTTTTTAATTATGTAACCCGCAGTCCAAAGCGTATTCCCGTATCACGTATTATCCTTTTGAAAGCATAGTTTGATCTCAGTTAAGTCAAAAATACGTTTTCAGTTATTTACAGTTATGCCACTGAGTTTGTTTTAGCCATAATTTATCTGTTTTAACTCCGATTTGACCCGTTCAAATTGCGTTAGGTTCGTATTTGAGAGCTCTACATGTTAGTAGTACTGTACAGTAGGTTTGTGACATTTTATTTTCGAGTTTGAATTAAAGTAATACTTTTCTATAGGAAATCTTCGTAAATTCGTAACTTCATCGTTTTAGCTCCGTTTTTCGTGATCTTCGCGTCTGTGTAATCCTAACGAGTTGTAGATTTGTTTTAAAAACTTTTTATCTTATTTTATTACTGTTGGTGTACTGTTCTAATTATAGTCTTGTTTGTTTATGCATGATTGTTCTGGATGAATGTTGTTGCTATTGTTGATCGAGTATAGACGATGAGCAATTCATTGGGGACCAAGAGTTTTTCTACGAGCAAGATCATCAAGACCAGTTTGAGCAAGGCAAGTATAGCATGGGATTATCCTTGTTGTCCTATTCACATTAAGCAAATAATATCATTATACATATATTCCTTGTTAAGGATGACTTGGTGTTGATCTTATTCCTTGATACCTATGATATTGCATGGATTAGTATTGCTAGTGCTTAACATGAACTATGATAATGTAATTTGACTAATAGAATATGCAATAAATATTAAAAGATGATTTTTATTACTGTTAAAGGGTACTAGAGCATGGGGTTATTTTGATGCTCTCGTTACTCTCCATAAGGACTTATCTGTAAGCGAAAATCTGGGATTTACAGTACAACTGTGAGGGCTAAAATGGCTCTGGCTTTAGTCATATAGAAGGACATTTTCTAGCTTGTTAGTGGTATTCCTTTATGGCGTAAGAATGGCTTGACGAATCAGGTATAGTGCGGCCTCTGTCCTCATGTGTATAGGCTGCGTGTTATTGTGCCATTTGGAAGGGGGGCTCTATATCTGTTTGCCGAGTGAAATCTAATGGCCCTAACTTGTTAGACGAACCTTCGAAAGACTTCATAGTGTTCCCCTGTCTGCTCACCTTGGAAGTGTTTTGGGAGTAATTAACCCAGGCATATGAGTAACGTGACTTACAGTGAAAGTGTACAACCTCTGCACAGTGTAAAACTGTTATAACAGTCGTGCTCACGGTCACGAGTGGCCTTGGACCCTTATGGAATAGTGGATCATTAATAATGAATATGTTTTTGCTATTCGTTAATCATTTCAGATGGATCATATGTTTATTGTTACATTGAGACACTTTGATATTATTGATATAGTGAAATAATGCTAATTAAAAACTACATGCTGATAAACCTATGTTATGCCTTTAAGCCACATGAACCCCATGTTACACTTGTTGAGTACGAGATGTACTTACGCTTGTTTATTTTTCTTACTTGGATAAAAATCCCGGATGGGTAACAGATGGTGCAAGTAGTGACTACTTCTACTTCCCTGAAGATTACTAGACTTGCAGTCAACCAGTCAATGTGCCTGTGATTGGAGCTACCACGAGAGTTTTATATTTTACTTCCGCTACATTATTGTAAAGACTATGTGATAATAATCGTGATGTAATAATATTTGTGATAATACATCCTTTATAATTTGTTAACTTATGTGTGATTGATCTCTGGGCACACATAAGAGTATGCACTCCATTTGGTCGTTAAATGGGTGTGACAAATTGGTATCAAAGCTTTTGTTGACTGTAGGACGCAAGCCTAGCTAGAAATGGTCGATTTAGTATCTTCTTTTCACTATTTTTATGCTTATTATCTTGCTCTTGTTATTTGATAAATTTTTATGCTTCTTATGTCTCATTCTATTACAAAATTTTGACTCTATTCTAACTACATCTAAAAAACTCTGTAGATGGTTCGTGGCCGTAAGACTGCTCGCATCACCACTGGAGGACACTACCCACCTCGTGCTTTGCTTGCACCTGAAGAGCCACAGGAGGAAGTACCCCAGGAGAATGAGCAGTGTAACACCCCAGGTGTTTGTCAATCACTAAGCAGTGGGTTTGAGCTCAAACAGGATAGATTAAGTGGAGAAGAGCCTAACCTGAACTTAGATATTGCACCCTTGCTTACATATAGGCTCAATTAAAAGATATATGTTTGGGTGTGTTATCAAAGCATCTTCACATGTCTCATATCAATAACTATCTATATTGATCCCTGGAAAAATTTCATGAAGTTTGGAATCAAAAAGTCACATGAAATGATAAGTCATATTCTTCTTGGAATGGCGTGATTAAGTGAATGGAATTGTAGATCATCAACCAAACCTTGCAACCTTGCCCAAATGACTCTAGATGAACTCTACAATAAAAGTCATGAAAAGTTCATCTTGAGCAAATGCCTTGAAAATGCTCCAATAGGTCACAAAGGATAATCTAATCCTTATTGTGATGTTACTTTGGTCAAAATGGAACTGCAGGTTCTCTACAAGTTTTGATGTTGGACCTTAAATAAAAGTTATAGTTCATGTTATATAGAACAAACTTTGTTTAGAGGTCAAGACCTAGATAGGCCTCTAACTTAGTGTAACCAAGCACTAAAGTTTGAATCTGTTGTGGTTTTGGAAGCTCGAAATTTTGCTAAGTCTGAGAAACTGAAGATCAATTTTCCAGTTGTAAGTGACCATCTTTGATGCCTTGTAGTTTGAAAACTAGGCCGAACTAGTTCATGAACCTTTAATAGGAGTTGTAGTACTCACTTATCTCTACAACTTGTATTAATAAGGTTTTTGCTAAAACCAGCTAGATTAGGGAGTAGAGAGGGGAGAAGAGTGCAGTTTCAGTCGGCCTGAAACTGAACTACAGGATTCAGTTTGGAGTACCCTACTTTGGAACCTTGTATATTTCCAACCTGGCCGAATTAGACCTTGACGCTTTAAGAAAAGTTGGAGCCGGCATGTAGCTCTACAACTTATATTAGCGAAGCTTTTGCAAAAACTGACTGGATTGGGTGATACGGAGGGGGGAAGATGGCGGGTTCAGTCGTACATTTGAGGTAGAATTGGATTTTTGATTTCAGGCAACACGTCATGGCCGACCGTGTGAAGGGTCCTGACGTCGCGTGGCTCGGCCATGCTCGCTCAGCTTGCCACCTCGCCGACGCTCGCGCCGCGTGGAGACGGGAAAAGCCAAGCGCTCGCCTTCCTGCTCTCCATTCTGCTCTCCCTCTCGCTGTTCTTCTTCGCTAGGGACAGCGAGCTGAGCAGCAGTCACCACTGCTCGCTCCTCCATCGTGCCATTGTTTGCCCCAGCGCCCTACCTCTCCAAATGTGGAAGCCGAGATCCTCCCTCAGTCGCTCACGCTAGCCTTGGTGCCTCCCATTGCTAGTGCGCTGCTGCACGAGCACACGCTCGCCATGGCCGCCGCCATGGCCGAGCTGGAGCTCCGGCTGCCGCTGCCGTTCCCGTCTCGGCACCCCACCACAGCCACGGGCCAGTGCCGGTCAGTCCATCCTGGCCATGTCGCGAGCACCCCAGGTGCGCAAGAGGTGACTCGGCCCTCTTCGGTCCCTGCCGCTGCCGGTGAGCCGCCCAAGGCCGAAGGCCGAAGTCCGAGCTCGTTCTCTGCTTCATCTACGTGAAGAAGAAGGGGTGAGAGTATGACATGTGGGTCCCGCCCGATTTCAATTGGTGCCCGAATCTACAGATTTTTCTTTTATCTTGTAAAATCTATATCTCATATTTGGTAGCTCCGAAAACTGTGACATTTGTTTTGTTGGAATCCTTGGGAAGTGCTCTGCATGTTAGGGTAACCGGTTGTGCCATGCATGCATGTGTTTGTGCTATAGAAATTCATTAGTGAAAAGTGGTTTTGGAAATGGATTAACTTGCTTTCATCAATATCTGGAGTTTTAGAAGTCCAAAATTAGTGATTCCAATTTTGTTGGTCTTCTAGTAATATGCATTGTCTAAGAAAAATATAAAACTTATAGGTTGTTTCCGGATTTCATGATGTTTTACCTAGATCTTGTTAAATGGAAAATAAATGTTTGTTTTCCTTGTTATTTTTATATCTTGAGTTGTGATGCTCCAAATGATGTGAAATTTTTATGGTAGTCTTGCAATGATATGTATGTACTGTGGTATAAATTTCTTGGTCACTACTTATTGGATGATCTAGTTATTGATTTAACTTGTTTAGGGCTTGATAAATAGCTTATAAATAATATATAAATGATAAAATAGAAAATGTTATTCCATCAGCTTAGTATGATGTTTATATATCATATTGATTCATGCTAGGGCCATGTGTTCACAGAAAATATTGAGTTTTAGGTTTAACTTGCTCTCCCATGATTTATTGCTATAGCCATTTGTCTTTTTCATAGAGGTTGTGATGCATGTCCAAATGGTTTCAAATTTGGACAGTAGACTTTTGGGAGCATGTGTAGGCCTCTGTAATTTTGGTAGAATTTATTATGCACTTTTGATAGGTGTTCATAATTCCACCTAATTATCCAAATAAATTAAGAAAATGTATTAAAAGAATTTATTTAGTCATGGACACTAGGTTTTCTGGTGTTCTTTAGTCATGTGTGACATGTTGGTAAAGTTGGTTTTGTCTAATTATACGTTTGCAACATAAGTTAATAATTATTTCTTGCAAATGAGGTTTCTGGACAGATCTGGGAACTTAACAAAGTTCTTCATGATAATGTGCCTTGTTGTGAAACTTATTTATACAAAAGTTGTAGATAATTTATGTATCTAGCTTCTGTTAAAATTTGGTGGCATTTAACAATGTGGTTTAGGAGTTATAGCTGTTTAAAGTTAGGGTACAGAATTGCTTGCTCTCTGTTTGTCAGGAACAGATTCTGGAACTTTGTATTTTTGACTTGTTTAACTTATGAATCATGCTGTGATGATATTATATGAAATGTAGATAATTTCCTAAGCTTTCCAGAATGTCTTCTTGCAAGTCATTTGGACTTATGGAACTCCAGATATGATTGATTTATGAAGCTACTGTTTGTAAGTCCAGAAATTGACATATTTTAGTTATAGTTGTTGCTTCACCTTGACTTGCTTTGCTATGTTGATTTCTAAAGAGTGATATACATCTTGTTAGTGTTAAGTGTGCTTGAGATCTTGTGTGACTTGTGTCATGATCGATATGCTGGTCATCTTTTAAGGATATGCTTAAGTGATAGTTAAGTTAATTAGCTCTAGGTGCTTACGTGAGTTTGGTATGCTTATTTGATTACTTTGTTTATTGCACTTCTATGCATTCATACATATGCATTGTTGCACCTCATTTAGGTACGTTAGCTAAAGCACGTGAAAGACCTGATGTGGAGCCAAACCCGAAGACGGTGTTTGGTGGATCCATCCCGAAGATAGAAGGATCGGGCAAGTGCTAGATGGGAGGATGCTCGCCAAGTGAATTCATCTGACATACTCTAACTTGAGTCGGATCCCAGGCAAGCCCCGGAGCATTATAAGCCTCCTATCTTCAAAGCAATTAATTATATATATATGTTATAAGTATTGTTGCATTAAGTGATAGGAGTTGGTTGGAAACCCTTGCTGCATTATATCATTCCTTGTCCAGATATATGAATCCTTGAATCCTACATAGACTAGGATCGAGTAGATGCTTAGCCCTGCTTTAAGCGGTAGAAGTCAGGTGATTTCCTGTCACCTGCGAGATATAGGGATATTCATATATGGCACGGTTGGCTATATTTGCTATCGTGGAATGGAACCATGTGTTAATAAAATGAAATGAGACCGGACGGGATGACGATAGTGAAGCAACAAGGCATGGAGGTCTTGGGTGTGAATCTATCCCCGTCTGAGTCGTTTAAGGACCGATTCGCTGTATGTCCTTGAGTCATGTTGAACGCAGTCTAACACTTAGTTGGCCGGATAAGTCGTTCCGACCGCGAAGCCGAGTAATATGATTCAGGCCGGGAATCGAATGGAAGGTTGCTTCTTGGAGGAGAGAAAGGATGTGCTTGGGGACATTGGCGTGAGACCAAGGGGGGGTTAGAGTCCCTATCACCTGGCAGAGTGTCGCCCTTGGGGTCGCGACATCATTCGGACCCGTGATTCCTGAATCATATGAAAAGGTGGCCTGTGCGACCCTGGCAGGGGTCTACACGGTGAGTGTTAGAAATACCCCTCCAGCTGGATAGGAATTCGATTCGAATCGCCGTCGCTCCCGGTTAGTGAGCACTTGACTTGAGCAGCGGCAACGTAGATTCTATTAAATTGAACGGATGGTTAATTGGATCACGATAGAAAGGTTGCCTCAATTTATACCTGCTATGGTTAATATTGTTTGCTCCTAATAAAGTGAGTGCTCTAGTACAGGTTCAAATATAGATGACAGGTTAATGATAATTAACTTGATGCTTAAGCATTAATGATTACTTATCCATATTAAGCTTTTATGCAAATTGTTGTCAAGCTAGCCCACTTTATATCAGCCTTGCATGATCCTTGGTGTCACTTTATTTCTGGTTTCTGACGGGTAAGTCTAGCTGAGTACTTTGTCGTACTCAGGGTTTTATCCCCACTTGTTGCAGGTTGTGATGTATCATGGCGGCTGCAAGAGTTGGTTGGCTCCTGCCTTAGCGGCGGAGTGTGATCATGGGCATGATCCTTCTTATGTACCTTATCTCTAATGCTTTTGTTGGAAGTCGACCGGGGTACTGGCATGTATTTGAAATAAGATTAATGTTAGTTTCAAATTACTTTGCTTCCGCTACTTTTGAACTTAAGTTGTAATAACTATGTTAAACTCCGATGTATATTGAATTACTTGAGAAATGGATGTAACATGTGACTTGTTAGGTTGAATCACTACGATCTTGGCTTGTATGTTGGTTGGTTTGAAATCCCTCGTGATTTTATTGGACTACCGGAGTTATATGGGCTCAAGTGTGAGAATTTGATCACTTCAGTGATTGTTTTTATACTTGTGCTCTTATAATTTGGACGGTTCTGTTACAGCTGGTATCGGAGCAAGATTCAACATTAAACTGGTCGTATGTGTATTTAAAACAAAGGATTTGTTTTATAAAAATCAATTTTATCAACTTATAGCTATATATAGGTTTGTGAAAACTGAATTCTAAATCTAAGTATGCCAGTGGTCAATTTCCTTACGCCCATATAAGGATTATTAGGTGGCTTATATAAGTACTAACTTGGGGGTTTTTTATTTATGTATCTACGCCCAGGCCAAGGTATGTATGTGTGATGACTCTCCTACACTATGCTACCGGTGTGTTAGATTAGAGGTAGCCTTCATATATGAGATAGTCATATATGTCGCTAGTTTACTTTTATGCAACATCACACCTACGCTCAGGTAAGTGTGAGTTGTGAGAGCATGACCGTACAAACTGCGGTCTAGGGGAGAGCTAGTTTTGGTTACTGGATTATTTACATGTTACATACATGTATATATGAAGGTACTTAATTGTGGGTGATTAATGATTCGGGTAGTTTTGGTGCTACATGTACGTATACAGGGGTATATGTATATGGGAGTGCTTAGAATTTTACCTTCCTATTTCATTGTGTGCTATATTTGGGGAATTGTTGGGCTGCAATGAAACTTTTCTGCAGGTACGCTAACCACGAATGCGTAAGTCGAATGTAGCTATCGACTAGCTATATATCGAGAGAGTGCGTGTTATGCCACCGACATAGAACGTGATCGCCACCTTAGGTTGGCAATCTTGTGAGGACGAATAGGACGAAGCATGCATCTTCATGATTGTTGCTTATTGCATGGCTATACTCTTCTCACCCTTGTTCTATAGTGTGTAATTTGTGATCAATGTGTTACACTATCTTTCTTGTGTGAAGCTAAACAAGAATGCCTTTATGTTGCCCACCTAAGTGTTTGCCAATGCTTTAGACCTCATTTCAGTAATTGTGATTCTTATAAATGAATTAAATTGGTGTTGGTCTAAGGTAATAATGTTTAGAGCTACTAGAATAACATGTTTGTGTGCTCTCTTGTTAAGTAGAACAAAGGCAAGTTTAGTTTTGCTTGTTGAACGTTGGCTGTTAGAACGGTTTTTGTTGTAGTGATGCTTTCGTGTCCATAATGGTGTTTTCTGTAGTTATGGAGAATACCAAAGTTGTAGCTAACTTAATTATCTAGCTTGTCCAAAAAATTTCGTGCCCTAGGTCTTATGGTTTGAGAGTTATAAATTTTAGAAGTTTGTTGTCAGAATCTGCTCATGTTCAGAACAGATCTGAATGTTTGCTTTATTTGACCTATGTGATTATAGAATCATGTCTTGGAGATAATAGAAGAAGTGTAGTACTTTTTCTAAGCTTTCCAAAGTGTCCTATAGCACTAATTTTGGTGGTCTAAATCTCTAGTTATAAGCTTATAAAGTGGAATGACAGAATCTGTCCAAATCTGGACAGAGATGTCTTCTTTGTCTTGTTGGCCTTGTTAGATATAGAATCATCTTAATATGATAATAAGAAAGTTATAGACAACTTAATAAGCTTTACATAAAGTTAAGGCTCAGCCTTGTTGGACCCCTAGAACTCCAGTTATGCAATTTTGAAGTTCTTGTCAGTTTTCTGTCCATATTGGTACAGATCTAAAACATCAGCATGTTTGACCATGTTAATCTATGAATTAGCTATTGGTATGAATAACTAAAGTGTAGTCATCTTCCTAAGCTTTCTATAAAGTCTAGGATCACCTTTGTGGGATGTCTACAACCTCAGTTATGGTTGAAACAAGTAACCACTGTGCTGCTGTCCAGATTCTGTGCACATGCTAAGTTGACTTCCTTAGCTAGCGTTTGTTTTGGAGCTAAACTTGTAGTTAGTTCTTGCTTTAGATAAAGCTTGTTAGGGGTGAGCCTAGTGATTAGTAATGATTGCTAGGTGCGAGCTTGTTGCTTGGTAATAGTTGCTTGAGTTTGTTTGTGTAAGCTTCTTCATGTGTTGCTTGAAGTTATGATGCGTGTATGTATGCTTGTTATCTAGGTAGTACCCTTGTTATCACCTCGTTTGTCCTCGGTGAGCATACGAGGGTCGCATAGCTTTATCCTAGAACAACATTCACCTTACATAATGGTATGATTGTTGTCTTTAATTAGGTTTTCTCCCTTAGGAGCCAGAGCCTGTAGACTTGGTGGTTAGCCCTTGAATGTTTGTATCCATGCCTTTGCTTGACTGAAAGCCCAAAGTTTAGTTCTCCGATATGTTTGCATGAGCCGTGGATGTTTTCCAACCCTTTTTGTGAAGACCTTTATTGACTGACCAACCAAGTTAATTTCCATCAAAGCTAGCCTTTGACCATGGTTCGTATGTTACCAGTTGTGGAGACCATACCCAAATCCATGTTGGACCTTCCGGTTACCTCTCCCAAAGGTTAGCTAGTGTGACGCAACGTCTCTCTGCTATGGCCTCTAAATCGTGTGCTTGCAAATTCATTCATCTACCTTGACAAACCAATCTATGCCATTTGAAATTCCTCATCGGGTGCATGTTCAGTAATGGTGTTGTGAGTAGCAACTAATGGTGCCGCGACGAAACCGAGAGCCTCCTGTGGGTGCACACACAAGGTTGTGCTGCTCGGCACGCGCTGGTATTATGGTTTCTAATCATAATCCATTGCAGAACAACACTGATGTGATTTTTACATGACCTTCTTCCTCGATTGTTTTCCCATATCTTATCAAAATACCCTTATAGTGGACCAAAAGTAGTAGAGCTTCCTCCTGAAGTTGCTAAGAGGATAACCTTTGAAGAACAGGTCACCGACATAAACATTAACAAGACTGCAATAGGTGGTAGACAAGTGACTCTACTTAGTTGTCCCAGTATTGATGAACGACATCTAGTGAGCAACGTATCTCATCTCTGTTGGATAAAAAGGACACATAACACTTAATGTTGGACAAGTTATCTGTGGGATGAGAATCGATTGTCGCATTGTGCATATGACCGGAGCTATCCAAGTCGTAATCTTGGGTGCATAATGACCATACAATCAAAATCAACCATCTCTAAAGTGACTTCGTATTGGCTAACTTCGATGGCAACCATCTGTTCTGCATCAACCACAGTTGTTGTAGTCAAGAGTGAAGATTTGGAACTTTTTAGTGTTGAGAGACAACTAATTAGTTACCAATAGGAAGGTTAATCTCTAGCTAGGTAACGATTCTTTGGTAGCTATGAAGGCTAGGTCTTACAGAGCAATAACCAATAAGAAGTTAATCAACTAGCCAATAACTGGAGTGATACTCTATCGTCCAGAGTCATTGTGATCAAGTCAATTCCGTCTTGGACAATCACACAGATAGTGTAAGATGCTCTATCAGCTAAAGTAAAGAATTAGAGAAAGTATGCCCTAGTTCCGATCTGTATCCTTATGCCCTTAGGTGCCACAAACGGTGTGTTCATAACTTTACTGATCGAAGTGTTGAGGAATATTCGAAAGCAATTTGAGGAGTGTCAAACAATAGATTTCCTATCTTAGAGCTGCTGTTTGATCCCAAAAAGGAAGCCTCAAGGTGAAAGTCGGCCTGATAAAGTTGCTACGCTGCAAGTCAACTCAACTTACAGTACAACTAAATCATTAAGGAAAATTTTACTCAATCGCTTGGTGGTAGACTACTTCCCGCGGTTTAGTAAAAATTACAACTTTTGTTGTCCTTAAGGCCTCGTTACATCTTTCTTTGGGAATTATTTTCCAATGATGACATACTTTGGTACCTTATACATGTTTTTACCAAGAGGTTGCATCTGATTTAACCCAGATAACTGTTGTCTTTGGATAAAAGAATCTTATTAGATAACTGTTGGCAGAAATAGGAAGCCAACAGAGTCAGCTATCACATTCCCTGACCATCGATAGACTCAGATAATACAGTGTTGTCATCAGAGAAAGAGAACTGCACACATGGAACCACAAGTAGTTTTCCATTAGTTGGTGCCTAAATGAATGAACATTTATGACCAACATAAACCCTGTCTATTGGTTAGTCAGTATCCTATAACCTCAGAGGATGTTTGTCATCTATTATCTCACCCTTTTGGAAGGTTGTACTCAAGCCATTTTGGTAGAGAACTGCTTTTCAAAACCGTGTGAACATAGAGTCATTTCAACAAGCATACTTCTGAATATTTCGGTCTAGTGTCAAGTTTATACGTACTATGCTGTGTTCACTAAAGAATTAGATACTTGTAGTAGTTCGCTCATAGACCAAACGATCTCCGTACTTTGAGAATGCAGTACTGTGCTATCTTGGATTCCTCCCAAAGTAACAATGCTTCATGGGAGTCAATGAAGGAAATTCTTCAGACAAAGTTTACCATGAAGAGTAAGTATCAAAAAGTGCCTTTGGCCAAATTGTTCACCGATGTTGAAGCCTTGTAGCTGAATGCTATAGCAAATGTTGGGAACTAGATAACGTGCCTCTCTTCCTTAAAAAGGTCTTCATTCCGAATCTCGGGACGCGATTCTTTTAAGGGGGGAGGGCTGTAACACCCCAGGTGTTTGTCAATCACTAAGCAGTGGGTTTGAGCTCAAACATGATAGATTAAGTGGAGAAGAGCCTAACCTGAACTTAGATATTGCACCCTTGCTTACATATAGGCTCAATTAAAAGATATATGTTTGGGTGTGTTATCAAAGCATCTTCACATGTCTCATATCAATAACTATCTATATTGATCCCTGGAAAAATTTCATGAAGTTTGGAATCAAAAAGTCACATGAAATGATAAGTCATATCCTTCTTGGAATGGCGTGATTAAGTGAATGGAATTGTAGATCATCAACCAAACCTTGCAACCTTGCCCAAATGACTCTAGATGAACTCTACAATAAAAGTCATGAAAAGTTCATCTTGAGCAAATGCCCTGAAAATGCTCCAATAGGTCACAAAGGATAATCTAATCCTTATTGTGATGTTACTTTGGTCAAAATGGAACTGCAGGTTCTCTACAAGTTTTGATGTTGGACCTTAAATAAAAGTTATAGTTCATGTTATATAGAACAAACTTTGTTTAGAGGTCAAGACCTAGATAGGCCTCTAACTTAGTGTAACCAAGCACTAAAGTTTGAATCTGTTGTGGTTTTGGAAGCTCGAAATTTTGCTAAGTCTGAGAAACTGAAGATCAATTTTCCAGTTGTAAGTGACCATCTTTGATGCCTTGTAGTTTGAAAACTAGGCCGAACTAGTTCATGAACCTTTAATAGGAGTTGTAGTACTCACTTATCTCTACAACTTGTATTAATAAGGTTTTTGCTAAAACCAGCTAGATTAGGGAGTAGAGAGGGGAGAAGAGTGCAGTTTCAGTCGGCCTAAAACTGAACTACAGGATTCAGTTTGGAGTACCCTACTTTGGAACCTTGTATATCTCCAACCTGGCCGAATTAGACCTTGACGCTTTAAGAAAAGTTGGAGCCGACATGTAGCTCTACAACTTATATTAGCGAAGCTTTTGCAAAAACTGACTGGATTGGGTGATACGGAGGGGGGAAGATGGCGGGTTCAGTCGTACATTTGAGGTAGAATTGGATTTTTGATTTCAGGCAACACGTCATGGCCGACCGTGTGAAGGGTCCTGACGTCGCGTGGCTCGGCCATGCTCGCTCAGCTTGCCACCTCGCCGACGCTCGCGCCGCGTGGAGACGGGAAAAGCCGAGCGCTCGCCTTCCTGCTCTCCATTCTGCTCTCCCTCTCGCTGTTCTTCTTCGCTAGGGACAGCGAGCTGAGCAGCAGTCACCACTGCTCGCTCCTCCATCGTGCCATTGCTTGCCCCAGCGCCCTACCTCTCCAAATGTGGAAGCCGAGATCCTCCCTCAGTCGCTCACGCTAGCCTTGGTGCCTCCCATTGCTAGTGCGCTGCTGCACGAGCACACGCTCGCCATGGCCGCCGCCATGGCCGAGCTGGAGCTCCGGCTGCCGCTGCCGTTCCCGTCTCGGCACCCCACCACAGCCACGGGCCAGTGCCGGTCAGTCCATCCTGGCCATGTCGCGAGCACCCCAGGTGCGCAAGAGGTGACTCGGCCCTCTTCGGTCCCTGCCGCTGCCGGTGAGCCGCCCAAGGCCGAAGGCCGAAGTCCGAGCTCGTTCTCTGCTTCATCTACGTGAAGAAGAAGGGGTGAGAGTATGACATGTGGGTCCCGCCCGATTTCAATTGGTGCCCGAATCTACAGATTTTTCTTTTATCTTGTAAAATCTATATCTCATATTTGGTAGCTCCGAAAACTGTGACATTTGTTTTGTTGGAATCCTTGGGAAGTGCTCTGCATGTTAGGGTAACCGGTTGTGCCATGCATGCATGTGTTTGTGCTATAGAAATTCATTAGTGAAAAGTGGTTTTGGAAATGGATTAACTTGCTTTCATCAATATCTGGAGTTTTAGAAGTCCAAAATTAGTGATTCCAATTTTGTTGGTCTTCTAGTAATATGCATTGTCTAAGAAAAATATAAAACTTATAGGTTGTTTCCGGGTTTCATGATGTTTTACCTAGATCTTGTTAAATGGAAAATAAATGTTTGTTTTCCTTGTTATTTTTATATCTTGAGTTGTGATGCTCCAAATGATGTGAAATTTTTATAGTAGTCTTGTCATGATATGTATGTACTGTGGTATAAATTTCTTGGTCACTACTTATTGGATGGTCTAGTTATTGATTTAACTTGTTTAGGGCTTGATAAATAGCTTATAAATAATATATAAATGATAAAATAGAAAATGTTGTTCCATCAGCTTAGTATGATGTTTATATATCATATTGATTCATGCTAGGGCCATGTGTTCACAGAAAATATTGAGTTTTAGGTTTAACTTGCTCTCCCATGATTTATTGCTATAGCCATTTGTCTTTTTCATAGAGGTTGTGATGCATGTCCAAATGGTTTCAAATTTGGACTGTAGACTTTTGGGAGCATGTGTAGGCCTCTGTAATTTTGGTAGAATTTATTATGCACTTTTGATTGGTGTTCATAATTCCACCTAATTATCCAAATAAATTAAGAAAATGTATTAAAAGAATTTATTTAGTCATGGACACTAGGTTTTCTGGTGTTCTTTAGTCATGTGTGACATGTTGGTAAAGTTGGTTTTGTCTAATTATACGTTTGCAACATAAGTTAATAATTATTTCTTGCAAATGAGGTTTCTGGACAGATCTGGGAACTTAACAAAGTTCTTCATGATAATGTGCCTTGTTGTGAAACTTATTTATACAAAAGTTGTAGATAATTTATGTATCTAGCTTCTGTTAAAATTTGGTGGCATTTAACAATGTGGTTTAGGAGTTATAGCTGTTTAAAGTTAGGGTACAGAATTGCTTGCTCTCTGTTTGTCAGGAACAGATTCTGGAACTTTGTATTTTTGACTTGTTTAACTTATGAATCATGCTGTGATGATATTATATGAAATGTAGATAATTTCCTAAGCTTTCCAGAATGTCTTCTTGCAAGTCATTTGGACTTATGGAACTCCAGATATGATTGATTTATGAAGCTACTGTTTGTAAGTCCAGAAATTGACATATTTTAGTTATAGTTGTTGCTTCACCTTGACTTGCTTTGCTATGTTGATTTCTAAAGAGTGATATACATATTGTTAGTGTTAAGTGTGCTTGAGATCTTGTGTGACTTGTGTCATGATCGATATGCTGGTCATCTTTTAAGGATATGCTTAAGTGATAGTTAAGTTAATTAGCTCTAGGTGCTTACGTGAGTTTGGTATGCTTATTTGATTACTTTGTTTATTGCACTTCTATGCATTCATACATATGCATTGTTGCACCTCATTTAGGTACGTTAGCTAAAGCACGTGAAAGACCTGATGTGGAGCCAAACCCGAAGACGGTGTTTGGTGGATCCATCCCGAAGATAGAAGGATCGGGCAAGTGCTAGATGGGAGGATGCTCGCCAAGTGAATTCATCTGACATACTCTAACTTGAGTCGGATCCCAGGCAAGCCCCGGAGCATTATAAGCCTCCTATCTTCAAAGCAATTAATTATATATATATGTTATAAGTATTGTTGCATTAAGTGATAGGAGTTGGTTGGAAACCCTTGCTGCATTATATCATTCCTTGTCCAGATATATGAATCCTTGAATCCTACATAGACTAGGATCGAGTAGATGCTTAGCCCTGCTTTAAGCGGTAGAAGTCAGGTGATTTCCTGTCACCTGCGAGATATAGGGATATTCATATATGGCACGGTTGGCTATATTTGCTATCGTGGAATGGAACCATGTGTTAATAAAATGAAATGAGACCGGACGGGATGACGATAGTGAAGCAACAAGGCATGGAGGTCTTGGGTGTGAATCTATCCCCGTCTGAGTCGTTTAAGGACCGATTCGCTGTATGTCCTTGAGTCATGTTGAACGCAGTCTAACACTTAGTTGGCCGGATAAGTCGTTCCGACCGCGAAGCCGAGTAATATGATTCAGGCCGGGAATCGAATGGAAGGTTGCTTCTTGGAGGAGAGAAAGGATGTGCTTGGGGACATTGGCGTGAGACCAAGGGGGGGGGTTAGAGTCCCTATCACCTGGCAGAGTGTCGCCCTTGGGGTCGCGACATCATTCGGACCCGTGATTCCTGAATCATATGAAAAGGTGGCCTGTGCGACCCTGGCAGGGGTCTGCACGGTGAGTGTTAGAAATACCCCTCCAGCTGGATAGGAATTCGATTCGAATCGCCGTCGCTCCCGGTTAGTGAGCACTTGACTTGAGCAGCGGCAACGTAGATTCTATTAAATTGAACGGATGGTTAATTGGATCACGATAGAAAGGTTGCCTCAATTTATACCTGCTATGGTTAATATTGTTTGCTCCTAATAAAGTGAGTGCTCTAGTACAGGTTCAAATATAGATGACAGGTTAATGATAATTAACTTGATGCTTAAGCATTAATGATTACTTATCCATATTAAGCTTTTATGCAAATTGTTGTCAAGCTAGCCCACTTTATATCAGCCTTGCATGATCCTTGGTGTCACTTTATTTCTGGTTTCTGACGGGTAAGTCTAGCTGAGTACTTTGTCGTACTCAGGGTTTTATCCCCACTTGTTGCAGGTTGTGATGTATCATGGCGGCTGCAAGAGTTGGTTGGCTCCTGCCTTAGCGGCGGAGTGTGATCATGGGCATGATCCTTCTTATGTACCTTATCTCTAATGCTTTTGTTGGAAGTCGACCGGGGTACTGGCATGTATTTGAAATAAGATTAACGTTAGTTTCAAATTACTTTGCTTCCGCTACTTTTGAACTTAAGTTGTAATAACTATGTTAAACTCCGATGTATATTGAATTACTTGAGAAATGGATGTAACATGTGACTTGTTAGGTTGAATCACTACGATCTTGGCTTGTATGTTGGTTGGTTTGAAATCCCTCGTGATTTTATTGGACTACCGGAGTTATATGGGCTCAAGTGTGAGAATTTGATCACTTCAGTGATTGTTTTTATACTTGTGCTCTTATAATTTGGACGGTTCTGTTACAAGCAGACCCCTGAAGCACCAATCCAAGTGCCAGCACCTCCTCAGGAAGAACCCGAGCCTGAAGAAGACCCTGAGATCATCGAGATTGAAGATGATGAAGAGGAGGAAGCCAATGGAGGATAGCAACCCCTGTCTCCACCACCTGATGCAGCTGCTGAGGATGTGCCACCACCTCCAATGGGTTGGACTTTGAAGATCTACCACAATGCTGGAGGAGATGCTGTCTCTCACCATCGACTTGTGGGAATGCTCTCTGCCTACTTCGCTGATTGGCACCCAGCTGTGGAGTACGTCTGTTAGGAGTACACCCATTCACTGGAGGACACTTACTGGAAGGTAAGAGAGAGCATTTTTCCTAAGGATGAGGAAAAAGGGGCATACCAGCTGGACATGATGTATGCTCACATGGATCGTCGAGCTACCATGGAGGATAGCATTGAAGACGCCGCTTTTGAAGCATGTATGGGCCTTCACTACCTTCGCTTTGACATCATGAAGCATGATATTCACCGCTACTTCCCTCGTGCACACCCCGACCTTGGATGGGCCATGATGGATCTAGTGCAGTTGGAACCACTTCCTCGGATGATGGTGAACTTTGTCTATGACATGATGGAGAGGAAGCTGCAGTTAGAGGAGATGGTGAAGGCACATGGGAAGACCATCAAGAGGTGCCAAGCGATGATTGATGAACTCCGAGCAAACCAAGGCATGGCCAAGATTTATGAGACATTAGAGCATGAGCCACATCAGTAGAAAATAGGAGACCTTTATGTAATAAGAACGTTCTTAGTAATGTCAGTTGAGTCTTCGAGTCTGTCGTGTGGTTTGAACTTTGATGTGATAGTTTCTTTATCATTATGCTTATGTGTGAGTTGGATTTTTGTTATGAGAGCTGGGGCTTGTAGGCATGTCTACAAGTTCCATTTTTAAGAATAAAAAGTCTATTAGTCAAGGGAATAATAGTTGGGTCTGGTATTGTCACGTTTCTGTCCTTGCTGTTTTCTGGAGTAGTCTGTAATGTTTCTGATATGGTTCACAAACGGTTCGTGCAACATTCATGAAATTTTTATGAGAGAAACTAGGCTTAAGCACCTTTCAAATGCCACTAGAATTACCTTTTTTATCTGATCTGGTTCGAGAGATATAACTGTCACAAGTTAAAGTTTCTACATAGTCTGGAATCTAGAATAGTTTCTGTTGCGCCTTATTTTTCATTAATTTAACGACAGAATCTGGTCTTTTGGTCTAAATAGAAGTTGTGGGGAATTTCATAAACTTTCCAACCATATAAAGCACCCCTCTATTGGACGTCTGTAGTTTGAGACATGATTGATTTACTGAACTATTAACATTGATATTCGCCCAGAAAACTTTCAGATCTCATTCTTTATCTTATAAGTGGTCGATAACATGGAAATCTCAAAGTTTGCATTCTTATGGATGGCAGATGGCCGGAAGATGAAGAGGCAGGGGTCGTGGAGGTGTTCCCCCGAATCCACCACCACCGCCCCCAACTATTGAACAACTTCTGGCAGTGCAGACACAACTTATGCAACAATTGGTGCAGAACCAACATAATCATCCAGTTGCTGGGGCACCATCACGTGATAAGTGTGGTGAGTTTTTGAAAGGTCATCCCCCGGTGTTCACGCATGCTGCTGATACCTTAGAAGCAAATGATTGGCTTCGTGCCGTGGAAAAGCAACTCAACATTGCACAATGTGATGACCGGCAGAAGGTGTTGTTTGCTTCTGGACAACTCCAGGGAGAAGCTCAGGACTGGTGGGAATCGTATGAGTATGGTCGTCCCGCCAATGCACCAGCGGTCACTTGGCAGGAGTTTAGAGAGAACTTCAGAGTTTACCATATACCAGAAGGGATAATAGAACTGAAGGCAGAGGAATTCCGAAACTTGACCCAAGGGTCATTATCTGTAGCTGAGTATCGTGACAGGTTTGCCCAATTGTCACGATATGCTCCACATGAGGTGGCTAATGACAATGATAAGTAGCGCCGCTTCTTGAAGGGATTGTATGATGGACTACAATTGCAGCTGATGTTCAATACTTATCCCAACTTTTAGACGCTTGTGAACCGCGCTATCGTGGTGGATAACAAGCGCAAGGAGATGGATGCTAAGAGGAAAAGGCTTCAGGGATAGACTTCTGGTAGTAACACTCGTCCGCGTACTGGTTTCCAGCAGGGTAATCAACAGAGGCCTCCTTCTAGTCAGTGGAATCGTGGTCAGGTCCCTTTTCGTAATGAGTTCCCGCAACGTCCCCCATTCCAGCCGCAGAATGGCAACCAACGCCCTCTGCAACAGAGTGGGAATCAGCCTCAGCGTCAGGGTCCTTCCAATAATACTCCAATAAAGACCAGTGCTCCCAATACCCCCAATAAGTGTTTTCGATGTGGGAAAGAAGGTCACTTGTCTTACAATTGCCCTGAGAAGCCCAACCAACAGACTCCCCAGAGGCAGGGTAGTCACCATAAGCCTGCATCTAATACTAGAAGGGTGAACCACTTATCCCAGGAAACAACAGTGGAGGAACCAGAAGTTATGCTTGGTACGTTCGATGTCCATTCCACTCCCGCCACTATTCTTTTTTATTCTGGAGCATCACATTCTTTCATATCACAATCATTTGTTAGAATACATAGAATTCATTTGTGTGCCATGAAGAACCCTATATTAGTAAACTCACCTGGTGGAAGCATGCCAGCATCTTATCGTTGTCTTCCGATTAGTCTCATTCTAAGGGGGGTAGAGTTTAAGGTGAGTCATATAGTATTGAGAACAACTGGGATTGATCTTATATTGGGAATGAATTGGATGATGCAACAACAAGCAGAGATTCAGTGCAAAGGGAAATTAGTAGTGCTGACAACACCAAAGGGAGATAGGATCAGGGTTGATGTGAAAGTGCAAAAATAGGAGACCGCTACAGTGAACCAGCTTAATGATGGTGCCAACAAGGAGGACTAGGTTGTGGAGGAGTTCTTCGATGTGTTTCCTAAGGAATTGCCAGGTATGCCACCAGACCGTGACATTGAATTTATTATTGAATTATTACCTGGAACTGCACCCATAGCTAAGCGTCCATATAGAATGAGAGTAGATGAATTAGAAGAACTTAAGAAACAAATTAAGGAATTGCAGGATAAGGGTTTCATTCGTCCTAGTTCTTCACCTTGGGGAGCACCAGTGATTTTTGTGGATAAGAAAGATGACACTCAGAGGATGTGTGTAGATTATCGGTCGCTCAATGAGGTTACCATCAAGAATAAGTACCCGTTGCCTAGGATTGATGACTTGTTTGATCAGTTAAGAGGTGCTTGTGTATTCTCCAAGATTGATCTTCATTCTGGATATCATCAGTTGAAGATTCATGCTAGTGATATACCAAAGACAGCTTTTACCACACGGTATGGGTTATATGAGTATACAGTGATGTCTTTTGGTCTGACTAATGCACCTGCATACTTTATGTATTTGATGAATAAGGTGTTCATGGAATATCTTGACAAGTTTATAGTGGTATTCATTGACGATATTCTAGTATTCTCCAAGACTAAGGAGGAACATGCCGAACATTTGAGGTTGGTTTTGCAAAAGCTCACAGAACACCAGTTATATGCCAAGCGGAGTAAATGTGAGTTTTGGTTAAAGGAAGTTTCCTTTCTTGGTCATGTTGTCTCAAATGGAGGAATATCAGTAGATCCTAGCAAAGTGAAGGATGTATTGGACTGGAAGCCACCAACCAATGTAAGTGAGATCCGTAGTTTGTTGGGATTAGCAGGCTATTACAGGAGATTTATAGAGGGATTTTGTCAAACCCGGTTTTCTAAAGAACAAAATCAGGCTAATCATATATGTGCCTAGGAAGTCCACACATATGTCGGAATGAAAAAGTATTAGAAACAATGTTATTATATAACGTATACATAGGTATATTAATACTTACATCAGAGTATCGCGGAACGATGACTAAACTTCAGGCTCCATTCTTTTCAGGGACGGCTGACTGGGGGCTCCGTATACCAAGCACTTCTGAAAAGACTTCTGAAAAATCCACTACATTTTCATCCTTCTTCTAAGCAGCACCTTACTACACACTGGAGTGTAGGGAAATAGCAAGAGTGAGTCCATGTCGAACTCAACAAATATAACACGGGGTTCATGAGGCTCAAAAAGGATAGACACTGGTTTACTGCATTTAGCTTTTAATCATCACGGTTTTATCATATGAGTAGCATCAGGTTTGCATTAATCCCATAATAAACATATGATCAATGTAAAGATGAATAATGAATAGCAAAAACACATTTATAGTCATTAGTGACCATCAATTCTGTAAGGGTCCAAGGCCACTCGTGACCGTGAGCACGGCTGTTATAACAGTTTTACACTCTGCAGAGGTTGTACACTTTCACTGTGAGTCATATTGCCCATATGCCCGGATTAATTACTTCCAAAACACTTCCAAGGTGAGCAGGCAGGGAAACACTATGAAGTCTTTCGAAGGTTCGTCTAACAAGTTAGGGCCGCTAGGTTTCCAAAGTCAGTCTGTGTGATTCTACCACGCAGGGATCCACAGTCTGCTCTTCCCCATTTGCGCCACAAGGGTAACCTCTAACAAGCTAGAAAAGGTCCTTCTATATGACTAAAGCCAGAGCCATTTTAGCCCTCACAGTTGTACTGTAAATTCCGGATTTTTGCTTACAGATAAGTCCTTATGGAGAGTAACGAGAGCACCAAATAACCCCATGCTCTAGTACCCTTTAACGATAATAAAAGTCATCTTTTAGTGTTTATTGCATATTCCATTAGTCAAATTACATGATCATAGTTCATGTTAAGCTCTAGCATACTAATCCATACAATATAATAGGTATCAAGGAATAAGATCAACACTAAGTCATCCTTAACAAGGAATATATGCATAATGATATTATTTGCTTAATGTGAATAGGACAACGAGGATAATCACATGCTATACTTGCCTTAGAACTTGCTTTATGCCCAAAGCAACTTGCTCTGAAAAACCTCAACTTAATCTTTCATTTGCAACTTCTGGCACTCAGCTTCTGGTCTTCACCTTCGGATCTTCGGCGCTCACAGATAGTCTTTCTTCTACTCGTAGATCATAGCAACCCAGCACACTAACAGACATACAAGCAAACAAATAGAGACAACTAAGAACAATACACCACATAAGAGAAAACAGCGTACTAAAAGAGAACTACCGGCTACGGTCACGAGAACATAAGAAACGTCAATAACGAAATTACGATGGAATAGAAACGACTACCGAGAGTTTATATTATAAAAGAAACAATTACACGCTTAATTATCTTAATTGAATAAAAACCACGTGATAGTTATTAACTCAGATTACTTAAATTATATTCTAATTCCAAGCTGAGTTAAGACCAATCTTGTTTTATAAATATTGCTGTAGGGATTAAGCAAGTTCAAATTAAAATTCGCAATATGAAAAGGGATACGTGCATAAACACTTGCTACTGATGTCAAGGTAATGGACATTTTAGAGAACTATCCTAAGTTGAATTAACCAATTTACATTGAATTATAAAAGATGAAGTTAACCTTATTCATATTTTATTTATAAATATTTATTTAGTGTTTAAGTCATTTAAACATTTATAAATTAGAAAGCATAAAGAAGGTGATAACAACTAATCGAATCATTATATGTTTCTTACATAAACTAAACAAGTTCTATTTAAGAAACACTTAAGTTCTTATTAATCATGATAGCATTTGATTATTTATAAAAGACAAATTATAAACCAAAGTTACTTTTAATTTGAAAAGACAGTAGCTAAATATTAGTTAAATTAACTACATGCTTCATGTTTAACTAAACTAATTATGATTAAGAAACATTTAAGTTAATATTAATCAAGTTAACATTTATTTAAGAATGTTCTATGTATGAACCTAAGTCACTTCTAATTTAAAAGAGCATGACATAAGCATTAATCAAATAAACATAATTTAATTTGTAAACACATAATGTGACATGGTAAACAACGTTGCTAATGTGTCTCTTACGCCAGCATAGTCACGAAACAACAAGAACGAAATTATAACCCTATGTTGCTTTTAGTTAGAAAGCTGTTAAATAAATATTAATCAAGTTGCATTTAAATAGATAAATTCATACTTGAGTGACATCAACTTTCATGTTACTTTTAAATTAGAGAACTAATTATACGCATCATAATTAAATTATATTTAAGTATGTATATAAAAATTAATGCTACTTGCGAAACTAACGATTGGCACAAAGCGCAGCTACAAACGTTTAATGATTTCCTTAAGGGAGATTAACTATAGTCATTGGGAGTTATAGCAAGGAAAACAAAGGATTAAAAGAGGAGTAGATATGTATCATCCATGGCCATATTGGACCGCTGATCCCTTCACTAGTCACGTACAGGCATGAGGTTAGCAGCAACTAGTTTGCAGCTGATAGCTCAGGATAATTGTGTGTGTGTTTTCATTGTATTTTCAGATTTGTTTTTTATAGAAAAACAGCCACAAAAGTAAACACGATGTCATCATGGCTAATTAGGTACTAGACCAGAGCAGAGCACTCGCACGACGCACAGCGAGGCTCTATTGCCAGCCACGAGTAGTTTGCCAGCGAGCACGGTGAAGGTGTAACACCCTAAAATTTTGGATAAAAAAATAGGAAAATATGATTTTATACAATTTTGTGATCATGCAAATTTAGAGTAATAATAATTTTTATTAACTTAAAATCAAATATAAGTGTAAAAACATGATTGAGCATTCATGCTGCTGCTTAATATTTTGTATTGTGTGCTCCATTTGAAAACTCGAATAGAATTTCAAAATTTCATTTGAAAATGCTTTGGAAAATTGGAAAAGAAAAAGAGAAGGATTTTCATTTCTCTTCTCGGAATCGGCCCAGCTCAGCAGTAGCCCGTCAGCGCGCCCCGCCTGTTTTTCCCCACGCGCGGCCCGCCCCGCCTGTTTTTTTTCCCGCGCGCGGCCCGTCTCTCTACCTTTCACCCCGCGTCTCTACTTGGGCCGAGCCCAGCCAGCGGCCTAGCTCGCGCGCGCACGCCAACGTTCCATGCCGTCGCTGACATCGCAGGCCCGCTTGTCAGGGTCGCCCCCTTCCTCAAGCCATCACCGACGTCGCTTTCCTTCCTTGCAGTGACCGAATCCGCGCCCTAATCTTCCCTTTCCTTTCTTGGAACCGCTATTTGGCTATATAATCTGGATGCCACACTCCTCCGCTCCATATTGCACCGAAGCAGAGGACCGACATCGTCCCGAGACGCCACAGCAAGCTTGGAACCCTATCTCGCTGCCACCGTCCGCCTCTCCGAGCCGCGTGACTACCTTGGTTCGCCCTCGGCTTTGATTTTGCCCTAGGTGAGCTCACCATGTCCTCCACTCCCTCCCTGTACTTTCCGTTCGTTGAATGGTGCTCGGAATCGAGTTCTGGCGTTTTCCGATCATGGCGCCGCCGCGGGAACGCCGTCGTGACACTGTTCTGCCCGGAGCACCACCGCCCGTCCTCCCCGATCTAATCTGGAGCGTCCAAATCAAATCTAACGGCTCAGATTTGGCGATACCGGTTCGGCTGGTGTTTTTGTTAAAGAGTCCCTGGAAATTTTAAGAATAGAACCCGTAGTCCAAAACATATTCTGAAAATACGCTTTCTCCTTCCGAAAACGTAAATTCATTTTAATAAGCTCAGAAATACATTTTCAGCTATTTACAGTTTTGCCACTGAGTTTGTTTTGGTCATAATTCATCCGTTTTAACTCCGATTTGATCCGTTCAACTTACGTTAGGTTCGTAATTAAGAGCTCTACATGCTAGTAGGACTGTTCAGTAGGTTTGTGATAATTTATTTTCGATCTTGAATTAAAGTAATTATTTATCTATAGGAAATCTTCGTAAATTCATAACTTCGTCGTTTTAGCTCCGTTTTTTGTGATCTTTGTGTCTGTATGATCCTAGTGAGTTGTAGATTCGTTTTAAAAACTTTTCATCTTATTTTATTACTGTTGGTGTACTATTCTAACTATACTCTTGTTTGTTTATGCATGATTGTTCTGGATGAATGTTGTTGCTATTATTGATCGAGTATAGACGGTGAGCAATTCGTTGGAGATCAGGAGTTTTACTACGAACAAGATTACCAGGACCAGTTTGAGCAAGGCAAGTATAGCATGGAATTATCCTTGTTGTCCTATTCACATTAAGCAAATAATATCATTATGCATATATTCCTTGTTAAGGATGACTTAGTGTTGATCTTATTCCTTGATACCTATTATATTGCATGGATTAGTATTGCTAGTGCTCAACATGAACTATAATCATGTAATTTGACTAATGGAATATGCAATAAACATTAAAAGATGATTTTATTACTGTTAAAGGGTACTAGAGCATGGGGTTATTTGGTGCTCTAGTTTCTCTCCATAAGGACTCATCTGTAAGCGAAAATCCGGGATTTACAGTACAACAGTGAGGGCTAAAATGGCTCTGGCTTTAGTCATATAGAAGGAACTTTTCTAGCTTGTTAGAGGTTACCCTTGTGGCGCAAATGGGGTAGAGCAGACTGTGGATCCCTGCGTGGTGAATCACATAGACTGACTTTAGAAACCTAGCGGCCCTAACTTGCTAGACGAACCTTTAAAAGACTTCATAGTGTTTCCCTGCCTGCTCACCTTGGAAGTGTTTTGGGAGTAATTAACCCGGGCATTTGGGCAACATGACTCATAGTGAAAGTGTACAACCTCTGCAGAGTGTAAAATTGTTATAACAGCCGTGCTCACGGTCACGAGTGGCTTTGGACCCTTATGGAATAGTTGATCATTAAAAATGGATATGTTTTTGCTATTCGTTAATCATTTCACATGGATCATATGTTTATTGTTACATTGAGACACTTTGATATTATTGATATACAGAAATAATGCTAATTAAAAGCTACATGCTGATAAACCTATGTTATGCCTTTGAGCCTCATGAACCCCATGTTACATTTGTTGAGTACGAGATGTACTTACGCTTGTTTATTTTTCTTACTTGGATAAAAATCCCGGATGGGTAACAGATGGTGCAAGTAGTGACTACTTCTACTTCCTGGAAGATTACTAGACTTGCTGTCAACCAGTCAATGTGCCTGTGTTTGGAGCTACCACAAGAGTTTTTATATTTTACTTCCGCTACATTATTGTGATGACTAAGTGTTATAAATCGTGATGTAATAACATTTGTGATGATACATCCTTTATAACTTGTTAACTTATGTGTGATTGATCTCTGGGCACACATAAGAGTATGCACTCCATTTGATCATTAAATGGGTGTGACAAATTGGTATCAGAGCTATTGTTGATTGTAGGACGCAAGACTAGCTAGAAATGGTCGATTTAGTGTCATCTTTTCACTATTTTTATGCTCATTACCTTGCTCTTGTTATTTGATAAATTTTTATGCTTCTTATGTCTCATTCTATTACGAAATTTTGCCTCTATTCTAATTACATCTAAAAACTCTGTAGATGGTTCGTGGCTGCAAGACTGCCCGCATCACCACTGGAGGACACTACCCACCTCATGCTTTAATTGCACCTAAAGAGCCACAAGAGGAAGTACCCCAGGAGAATGAGCAGCCCTGAAGCACCAATCTAAGTGCCAGCACCTCCTCAGGAAGAACCCGAGCCTGAAGAAGACCCTAAGATCATCGAGATTGAAGATGATGAAGAGGAGGAAGCCAATGGAGGAGAGCAACCCCCGTCTCCCCCACCTGGTGCAGCTGCTGAGGATGTGCCACCCCCTCCAATGGGTTGGACTGTGAAGATCTACCACAAGGCAGGAGGAAATGCTGTTTCTCACCATCGACTCGTGGGAATGCTCTCTGCCTACTTCGCTGATTGGCACCCAGCTGTGGAGTACGTCTGTTGGGAGTACACCCACCCGCTGGAGGACAATTACTGGAAGGCAAGAGCGAGCATTTTTCCTAAGGATGAAGAAAAAGGAGCATACCAGCTGGACTTGATGTATGCTCACATGGGTCGTCAAGCTACCATGGAGGATAGTATTGAAGATGCTACTTTTGAAGCATGTATGGGCCTTCGCTACCTTCGCTTTGACAGCATGAAGCATGATATTCACCGCTACCTCCCTCATGCACACCCCGACCTTGGATGGGCCATGATGGATCCAGTGTAGTTGGAACCACTTCCTCAGGTGATGGTGAACTTTGTCTATGACATGATGGAGAGGAAGCTGCAGTTAGAGGAGATGGTGAAGGCACAGGGGAAGACCATCAAGAGGTGCCAAGCAATGATTGATGAACTCTGAGCAAACCAAGGCATGGCCAAGATTTATAAGACATTAGAGCATGAGCCACGCTAGTAGAAAATAGGAGTCCTTTATGTAATAAGAACGTTCTTAGTAACGTCAGTTGAGTCTTCGAGTCTGTCGTGTGGTTTGAACTTTGGTGTGATAGTTGCTTTATCATTATGCTTATGTGTGAGTTGGATTTTTGTTATGAGTGCTGGGGCTTGTAGGCATGTCTACAAGTTCTATTTTTAAGAATAAAAAGTCTATTAGTCAAGGGAATAATAGTTGGGTTTGGTATTGTCTCGTTTCTGTCCTTGCTGTTTTCTGGAGCAGTCTGCAATATTTCTGATATGGTTCAAAAACGGTTCATGCAACATTTATGAAATTTTTATGAGAGAAACTAGGATTAAGCACCTTTCAAATTCCACTGGAATCACCTTTTTATTTGATCTGGTTCGAGAGATATAACTGTCACAAGTTAAAGTTTCTGCACAGTCTGAAATCTGGAACAGTTCTGTTGCGCCTTAATTCTCATTAACTTAACGACAGAATCTGGTCTTATGGTCTAAATAAAAGTTGTGGGGAACTTCATAAGCTTTCCAACCATATAAAGCACGCCTCTATTGGACTTCTGTAGTTCGAGATATGATTGATTTACTGAACTGTTAACATTGATATTCGCCCAGAAAACTTTTAGATCTCATTCTTTATCTTATAAGTGGTTGATAACATGGAAATCTCAAAGTTTGCATTCTTATGGATGGTAGATGGCCGGAAGAGGAAGAGGCAGGGGTCGTGGAGGTGTTCCCCCAAATCCACCACCACCACCGCCACCAACTATTGAGCAACTTCTGGCAGTGCAGACATAACTTATGCAACAATTGGTGCAGAACCAACATAATCATCCAGTTGCTGGAGCACCACCACGTGATAAGCGTGGTGAGTTTTTGAAGGGTCATCCCCCGGTGTTCACGCATGCCGCTAATCCATTGAAAGCGGATGATTGGCTCCGTGCCGTGGAAAAACAACTCAACATTGCTTAATGTGATGACCGACAGAAAGTGTTGTTTGCTTCTGGACAACTCCAGGGAGAAGCTCAGGACTGGTGGGAATCATATGAGTATGGTCGTCCCGCCAATGCTCCTGCAGTCACTTGGCAGGAGTTTAGAGAGAACTTCAGAGCTTATCATATACCAGAAGCGATAATAGAACTGATGACAGAGGAATTCTGTAATTTGACCCAGAGGTCATTGTCTGTAGCTGAGTATCGTGACAAGTTTGCCCAGTTGTCACGATATGCTCCACATGAGGTGGCGAATGACAATGATAAGCAGCGCCGCTTTTTGAAGGGATTGTATGATGGACTACAATTGCAGCTGATGTCCAATACTTATCCCAATTTTCAGACACTTGTGAACCGCGCTATCGTGGTGGACAACAAGCGCAAGGAGATGGATGCCAAGAGGAAAAGGCTTCAGGGATAGACTTCTGGTAGTAACACTCATCCTCGTACTGGTTTCCAGCAGGGTAATCAGCAGAGGCCTCCTTCTGGTCAGTGGAATCATGGTCAGGTCCCTTTTCGCAATCAGTTCCCGCAACGTCCCCCATTCCAGCCACAGAATGGTAACTAACGCCCTCCGCAGCAGAATGGGAATCAGCCTCAGCGCCAGGGTCCTTCCAATAATACTCCAATGAGGACCAGTGCTCCCAATATCCCCAACAAGTGTTTTCGATGTGGCAAAGAGGGTCACTTGTCCTACAATTGCCCTGAGAAGATCAACCAGCAGACTCCACAGAGGCAGGGTAGTCACCAGAAGCCTGCATCTAATACTGGAAGGGTGAACCACTTGTCCCAGGAAACCACAGTGGAGGAACCAGAAGTTATGCTTGGTACGTTCGATGTCCACTCCACTCCCGCCACTATTCTTTTTGATTCTGGAGCATCACATTCTTTTATATCACAATCATTTGTTAGAATACATAGAATTCATTTATGTGCCATGAAGAACCCTATATTAGTAAACTCACCTGGTGGAAGTATGCCAGCATCTTATCGTTGTCTCCCGATTAGTCTCATTCTAAGGGGGGTAGAGTTTAAGGTGAGTCCTATAGTATTGAGAACAGCTGGGATTGATCTTATATTGGGAATGGATTGGATGATACAACAACAAGCAGAGATTCAGTGCAAAGGGAAATCAGTAGTGGTGACAACACCAAAGGGAGATAGGATCAGAGTTAATGCGAAAGTGCAGAAACAGGAGACCGCTACAGTGAACCAGCTTACTGATGGTGCCAACAAGGAGGACCAGGTTGTGGAAGAGTTCTCTGATGTGTTTCCTGAGGAATTGCCAGGTATGCCGCTAGACCGTGACATTGAATTTATTATTGAATTATTACCTGGAACTGCACCTATAGCTAAGCGTCCATATAGAATGGGAGTAGATAAATTAGAAGAACTTAAGAAACAAATTAAGGAATTGCAGGATAAGGGTTTCATTCGTCCTAGTTCTTCACCTTGGGGTGCACCAGTGATTTTTGTGGATAAAAAAGATGGTACTCAGAGGATGTGTGTGGATTATCGGTCTCTCAATGAGGTTACCATCAAGAATAAGTATCCGTTGCCTAGGATTGATGACTTGTTTGATCAGTTAAGAGGTGCTTGTGTATTCTCCAAGATTGATCTTCGTTCTGGATATCATCAGTTGAAGATTCATGCTAGTGATGTGCCAAAGACAGCTTTTACCACACGGTATGGGTTATATGAGTATACAGTGATGTCTTTTGGTCTGACTAATGCTCCTGCATACTTTATGTATTTGATGAATAAGGTATTCATGGAATATCTGGACAAGTTTGTAGTGGTATTCATTGATGATATTCTAGTATTCTCCAAGACTGAGGAGGAACATGCTGAACATTTGAGGTTAGTCTTGCAAAAGCTCAGAGAACATCAGCTATATGCCAAGCGGAGTAAATGTGAGTTTTGGTTGAAGGAAGTTTCCTTTCTTGGTCATGTTGTCTCAAATGGAGGAATATCAGTAGATCCTAGCAAAGTGAAAGATGTATTGGACTAGAAGCCACCAACCAATGCAAGTAAGATCCGTAGCTTCTTGGGATTAGCAGACTATTACAGGAGATTTATAGAGGGATTTTCTAAGCTTGCGAAGCCAATGACTGCACTATTGGAGAAGAATGACAAGTTTGTGTGGTCTGAGAAGTGTCAGGCTAATTTTGAGGAATTGAAGAAAAGATTGACCACTGCACCAGTATTAGTTTTACCAGATCTGAGTAAACAATTCTCTATCTACTGTGATGCATCTCGTTTGGGTTTAGGATGTGTTCTTATGCAAGAAGGTAGAGTTGTGGCATATGCATCGAGACAGTTGAGAAAGCATGAATTAAATTATCCTACTCATGACTTGAAATTAGCTGCAGTGGTTCATGCACTAAAAATATGGAGACACTATTTGATTGGACATAAAAGTGATATATACACCGATCGCAAGAGTCTGAAGTATATCTTCACTCAATCAGATCTGAACTTGAGGCAACGTAGATGGTTGGAATTGATAAAGGATTATGATCTGGAGGTGCATTATCTCCCAGGAAAGGCTAATGTTGTTGCTGATGCTCTTAGTAGGAAAAGCTACGCTAATGAGATGCAAGTAATGCCCTGGTCAAGAGAGTTGTGTGCTGAATGTGAGCATTTGAACTTAGGGTTTACCACCAATGCAGTAGAATTGGTACTAGAACCTACTCTGGAGCAAGAGATACGCAAGGCTTAGATGAATGATGCAAAATTGAGAGAGATAGCAGAGAATATAGTGAAGGGCAAATCACTAGGATTCCATAAGGATGATAAGGGTACGCTATGGTTTGGAAAAAGACTATGTGTGCTAGAGGATAAGACTATCAGAAAGGAAATTTTGAGTGAAGCTCATGAGTCAGCTTACTCCATACATCCTCGGAGTACTAAGATGTATCTGGATCTGAGAGAGAAATATTGGTGGTATGGTTTAAAAAGAGATGTTGCTGAGTATGTTGCTTTGTGTGACACATGTCAAAGGGTGAAAGCTAAACATCAGAGACCTGCAGGATTGTTACAACCTATGCAGATACCTGAATGGAAATGGGAAGAAGTTGGTATGGATTTTATAGTTGGATTGCCACGTACTACGAGAGGGTATGATTCAATTTGGGTAATAGTAGATTGCCTAACAAAGGTTGCTCATTTTCTACCAGTTAGGACTACGTATAGCAGTGTAAGGTTGGCGGAATTGTATATGGAAAGAATAGTGAGTCTACATGGAGTTCCTAAGAAAATTGTGTCTGATCGGGGTACCCAGTTTACACCTCATTATTGGCAAAAGATGCATGAATCACTAGGAACCAAGCTGAATTTTATTACAGCCTACCATCCATAGACAGATGGACAGACAGAGAGAATTAATCAGATAATGGAAGATATGTTGAGGGCTTGTGCTTTACAATATGGTACTAGTTGGGATAAGAGCTTGCCTTATGCAGAGTTCTCATATAACAATAGTTATCAGAAGAGTCTTCAGATGGCACCGTTTGAGGCTCTGTATAGACGAAAGTGTAGAACCCCGTTGTTCTGGAATCAGACAGGGGAAGTCAAGTGTTTGGGCCTGATGTACTCAAGGATGTTGAAAAGAAAGTAAGAATGATTAGAGATAATCTAAAAATAGCTCAGTCCAGACAGAAGAGTTACGCTGATACTCGGAGAAGAGAGTTAATTTTTGAAGTAGGGGATTATGTATATTTGAAAGTATCACCAATGAGGAGTGTGAAAAGGTTCAACATGAAAGGGAAATTGGCACCAAGATATATTGGACCTTTCAAGATTGTAGAGAGACGTGGTGAAGTGGCATATCAGTTGGAATTATCAGAGAGTTTGGCAGGTGTACATGATGTGTTTCATGTGTCTCAACTTAAGAAATGTTTGTGAGTACCAGAGGAGCAGATTCCGTTAGAAGAGCTTACTGTTATCGAGGACCTCACATATGAAGAGTTTCTAGTTAAAATTCTAGAGACTGCAGAAAAAGTCATGAGAAGTCGAACTATCAAGATATGTAAGGTTCAGTGGAATCGGTACACACAGGGTGAGGCCACTTGGGAAAGAGAAGAGGATCTGAGGAAAACCTACCCGCAACTATTCGATTAAGCATCAACCGAATCTCGGGACGAGATTCATCTTAAGGGGGGTAGAATTGTAACAACCTAAAATTTTGGATAAAAAAGGAAAATATGATTTTATACAATTTTGTGATCATGCAAATTTAGAGAAATAATAATTTTTATTAACTTAAAATCAAATATAAGTGTAAAAACATGATTGAGCATTCATGCTGCTGCATAATATTTTGTATTGTGTGCTCCATTTGAAAACTCGAATAGAATTTCAAAATTTCATTTGAAAATGCTTTGGAAAATTGGAAAAGAAAAAGAGAAGGATTTTCATTTCTCTTCTCGGAATCGGCCCAGCTCAGCAGTAGCCCGTCAGCGTGCCCCGCCTGTCTTTCCCCCGCACGCGGCCCGCCCTGCCTGTTTTTTTCCTGCACGCGGCCCGTCTCTCTCCCTTTTCACCCCGCGTCACTACTTGGGCCGAGCCCAGCCAGCGGCCTGGCTCGCACGCGCACGCTGGCGTTCCATGCTTGTCAGGGTCGCCCCCTTCCTCAAGCCATCGCCGGCGTCGCTTTCCTTCCTTGCCGTGATCGAATCCGCGCCCCAATCTTCCCCTTCCTTTCTTGGAACCGCTCCTTGGCTATATAATCCGGATGCCGCACCCCTCCGCTCCATATTGCACCGAAGCAGAGGACCGACATCGTCCCGAGACGCCACAACAAGCTTGGAACCCTATCTCGCCGCCACCATCCGCCTCTCCGAGCCGCGCGACTACCTTGGTTCGCCCTCGGCTCCCTCCCTGTACTTTCTGTTCGTTGAATGGTGCTCGGAATCAAGTTCTGGCGTTTTCCGATCATGGCGCCGCCGTGGGAACGCCGTCGCGACACTGTTCCGGCCGGAGCACCACCGCCCGTCCTCTCCGATCCAATCTGGAGCGTCCAAATCAAATCTAACGGCTCAGATTTGACGATACCGGTTCGGCTGATGTTTTTGTTAAAGAGTCCCTGGAAATTTTAAGAATAGAACTCGCAGTCCAAAACGTATTCTGAAAATACGCTTTCTCCTTCCGAAAACGTAGATTCATTTTAATAAGCTCAGAAATACGTTTTCAGCTATTTATAGTTTTGCCACTGAGTTTGTTTTGGTCATAATTCATCCGTTTTAACTCCGATTTGATCCGTTCAAGTTGTGTTAGGTTCATAATTAAGAGCTATACATGTTAGTAGGACTGTTCAGTAGGTTTGTGATAATTTATTTTCAAGCTTGAATTAAAGTAATTATTTATCTATAGGAAATCTTCGTAAATTCATAACTTCGTCGTTTTAGCTCCGTTTTTCGTGATCTTTGCGTATGTGTGATCCTAGTGAGTTGTAGATTCATTTTAAAAACTTTTCATCTTATTTATTACTGTTGGTGTACTGTTCTAATTATAGTCTTTTTTGTTTATGCATGATTGTTCTGGATGAATGTTGTTGCTATTATTGATCGAATATAGACGGTGAGCAATTCGTTGGAGATCAGGAGTTTTACTACGAACAAGATTACCAGGACCAGTTTGAGCAAGGCAAGTATAGCATGGGATTATCCTTGTTGTCCTATTCACATTAAGCAAATAATATCATTATGCATATATTCCTTGTTAAGGATGACTTAGTGTTGATCTTATTCCTTGATACCTATTATATTGTATGGATTAGTATTGCTAGTGCTCAACATGAACTATGATCATGTAATTTGACTAATGGAATATGCAATAAACATTAAAAGATGATTTTATTACTGTTAAAGGGTACTAGAGCATGGGGTTATTTGGTGCTCTAGTTTCTCTCCATAAGGACTCATCTGTAAGCGAAAATCCGGGATTTACAGTACAACAGTGAGGGCTAAAATGGCTCTGGCTTTAGTCATATAGAAGGAACTTTTCTAGCTTGTTAGAGGTTACCCTTGTGGCGCAAATGGGGTAGAGCAGACTGTGGATCCCTGCGTGGTGAATCACATAGACTGACTTTAGAAACCTCGCGGCCCTAACTTGTTAGACGAACCTATGAAAGGCTTCATAGTATTTCCCTGCCTGCTCACCTTGGAAGTGTTTTGGGAGTAATTAACCCGGGCATATGGGCAACATGGCTCACAGTGAAAGTGTACAATCTCTGCAGAGTGTAAAACTGTTATAACAGCCGTGCTCACGGTCACGAGTGGCTTTCGACCCTTATGGAATAGTTGATCATTAAAAATGGATTTGTTTTTGCTATTCATTAATCATTTCACATGGATCATATGTTTATTGTTACATTGAGACACTTTGATATTATTGATATACCGAAATAATGCTAATTAAAAGCTACATGCTGATAAACCTATGTTATGCCTTTGAGCCTCATGAACCCCATGTTACATTTGTTGAGTACGAGATGTACTTACGCTTGTTTATTTTTCTTACTTGGATAAAAATCTCGGATGGGTAACAGATGGTGCAAGTAGTGACTACTTCTACTTCCCGAAAGATTACTAGACTTGCTGTCAACCAGTCAACGTGCCTGTGTTTGGAGTTACCACGAGAGTTTTTATATTTTACTTCCGCTACATTATTGTGAAGACTAAGTGTTATAAATCGTGATGTAATAATATTTGTGATGGTACATCCTTTATAATTTGTTAACTTATGTGTGATTGATCTCTGGGCACACATAAGAGTATACATAAGAGCACACATAATATTCCGCTACTTTATAATTTGTTAACTTATGTGTGATTGATCTCTGGGCACCGTGAAGGAGCCCCTAGTTTGGGAAATCTCTCGTGTTATAAATCGTGATGAAATTAAAACGAAGAAACGACAAAGACATTATGAACTAGTGGCAGAACCACAAATACTTCATCTTCTACCTCCATCCATCCGAAGGGCCTCGGCCTAGGGGCGACAAAAGAAGGAGGATAAATATTTAATTTACTACACGATAGATTTCCCAAACTAGGGGCTCCTTCACGGTAGTTTTGGTGTGCTTTTATCCAAGTGATAGGTACGTATATATAGGGAGGAAAACTCTCCACCTCCATGTCAACTAGCGATATGGTGCTAATTGACATTGCACCATCCACCTTTACTAATAGGCCTAATTAATTATTAATGCTCATTAGTAAATAAAGACATGGGCCTTTGGGCATGAGGAAATCTGAGATATTTTATTATTTTCAGAATTAATTAATTTCATGGATAAAATAATTCTAAAAAAGTCCAGAATTGAATTTTAAGCCACGAAAAATACCCCGAAGGCTCCGAAAATTCAGGGAAAATTCTCAGAGATATTTTAGAATGAGACAAACCCAAATAAAGTATTTGGAGCTCATGAAAAGATTGATGAAGAGATCAAGGAAAAAGATTAAGCTCACATAAATTGAAATTTTAAATCCAGAAAATACCAAAAAGTTTTCCGATGAGAAGTAAACGTCGTCCTATGGTATTTTGAAAATAATAGCACTCACCAACACCAAAGACAAGCATCACACAAACACCACATTATCAAATTAATATGAAAAAAGTTTAAAACCACAATTTTCTATATTTAAATTAGCAGCAACTTAACTTATCTAATAAATTTATTTAGATATTAAAATCATTTATTTTATTTAGTGTTTTCTATGCACAAACCAAAATTAGAAATTTTGGGGTGTGACAATTCTACCCCACTTAACAGGAATCTCGTCCCAAGATTCGAAAAGACTAGGGAGAAAGATAAAGCAGACCAATAAGATTATTTTGAGACTTTTTGACAAGTTTGGATATAAGCGTCAAGGATTATCAATGGTTGACAAGAGAACATTGGATTGATTGTTAAGATTGATTCGAGCTAATGATAGAGGGTCAAAGGATTGAAGGTCAACATAGGTGGAAAGGAAGATCAAAGGAGGTTGAAAAGATAGATCAAGGTTGATCATCGAGTCTTCACTTTATAAGGTGTAAAAACAAGGGTGGAGATTAGCAAAAGATAAAGATAGATCTTATGGTACTCACAACTCCTCGATTCAAAATTTATGAAACGTCATGAAAAAGTGACAGATTAACATTAGTTGAAGAAAGGTAAAGACCAGTCTCCCGTTTTACCATTCAGGGAGACCAGTGAGAATGATAAATTGATCTTCAAATCTTTGTAGGTCCTTGAATCAGGATTTATAAGATGTAAGAACAAGGGTCAAAAGTTGTTAAATGTTGATAAGAAAAGTAAAGATTGATGGCAAGAAGGTGATACTGGTTAAGGGGCAAGGACTAGCAAAAGATGATATTATGATAGCGATTGGTCTTTGGATCTTCTTGTCTCATGACTTGAGATTGATGATGGTGGCGGACGCTACCCCACTTAACAAAGATCTTGTTCCACCTGACGATGTCATTGAACACATCTCTTTCTTGAAGGCTTGCTACTATTGATGCGTCCTTTATGTGTTTATCCTCCATTAAGATGAGATAAAGAAGATAGCATGACAACCAAGGGTAGATAAGAATGGTGTAAGAGAAAATGATAAGAATTAGGATCGAATGAAAAATTAAGTAGGATAGAAGATGACACTACCCCACTTAACATAGATTGAGCTAATTCTCAAGATGATTTCGGGCCTCCTTTGGAACACAAGAACAAAGACAACACACAGGCATCACATCAAACAAGACAAGCACACATCTGGCAAAATAAAGCACCAATCACATCATCGGTACTACACGTGCTTCTTCAATAATGGTGATCATCCTAATGGCACATTGGAGATGATGAAAGGCCATCAAACTTTTGAACAAGGTAAGATCAGAAACCTTTTAGTAAAAACAACACAAATAAAAAACCAAGAGAGTAAGAAATAATAGCTCAAAGGAAGCTATCAAGGAGGGGATACAACAGGACATGGAAGAAGAAATAGTCAAAACCAAAGGGTCAAGGGATGACAAAATAGTTTTATCATAAAATAAGTTTTAGAAATTGTTCAGTGCTACTTGGCATACGTACTACAGTCAACACCGCTCTGATACCACTCTGTCATACCCGGTTTTCTAAAGAACAAAACCAGGCTAATCATATGTGTGCCCAGGAAGTCCACACATATGTCAGAATGAAAAAGTATCAGAAACAATGTTATTATATAACATATACATAGCTATATTAATACTTACATCAGAGTATCGCGGAACGATGACTAAACTTCAGGCTCCATTCTTTTCAGGGACGGCTGACTGGGGGCTCCGTATACCAAGCACTTCTGAAAAGACTTCTAAAAAATCCACTACACTTTCATCCTTCTTCTAAGCAGCACCTTACTACACACTAGAGTGTAGGGAAATAGCAAGAGTGAGTCCATGTCAAACTCAACAAATATAACACGGGGTTCATGAGGCTCAAAAAGGATAGACACAGGTTTACTGCATTTAGCTTTTAATCATCACAATTTTATCATATGAGTAGCATCAGGTTTGCATTAATCCCATAATAAACATATGATCAATGTAAAGATGAATAATGAATAGCAAAAACACATTTATAGTCATTAGTGATCATCAATTCTGTAAGAGTCCAAGGCCACTCGTGACCGTGAGCACGACTGTTATAACAGTTTTATACTCTACAGAGGTTGTACACTTTCACTGTGAGTCATGTTGCCCACATGCCCAGGTTAATTACTCCCAAAACACTTCTAAGGTGAGCAGGCAGGGAAACACTATGAAGTCTTTCGAAGGTTCGTCTAATAAGTTAGGGCCTCTAGGTTTACAAAGTCAGTCTGTGTGATTCTACCACGCAGGGATCCACAGTCTGCTCTTCCCCATTTGCGCCACAAGGGTAACCTCTAACTAGCTAGAAAAGGTCCTTCTATATGACTAAAGCCAGAGCCATTTTAGCCCTCACAGTTGTACTGTAAATCCTGGATTTTCGCTTATAGATAAGTCCTTATGGAGAGTAACGAGAGCACCAAATAACCCCATGCTCTAGTACCCTTTAATAGTAATAAAAGTCATTTTTTAGTGTTTATTGCATATTCCACTAGTCAAATTACATGATCATAGTTCATGTTAAGCTCTAGCATACTAATTCATACAATATAATACGTATCAAGGAATAAGATCAGCACTAAGTCATCCTTAACAAGGAATATATGCATAATGATATTATTTGCTTAATGTGAATAGGACAATAAGGATAATCCCATGCTATACGTGCCTTAGAACTTGCTTTATGCCCAAAGCAACTTGCTCTGAAAAACCTCAACTTAATCTTTTATTTGTAACTTCTAGCACTCAGCTTCTGGTCTTCACCTTCGGATCTTCGGCGCTCACAGATAGTCTTTCTTCTACTCGTAGATCATAGCAACCCAGCACACTAACAGACATACAAGCAAACAAATAGGGACAACTAAGAACAATACACCACACAAGAGAAAACAGTGTACTAAAAGAGAACTACCGGCTACGGTCACGAGAACATAAGAAACGCCGATAACGAAATTACGATGGAAAAGAAACGACTACCGAGAGTTTATATTATAAAAGAAACAATTACACGCTTAATTATCTTAATTGAATAAAAACCACGTGATAGTTATTAACTCAGATTACTTAAATTATATTCTAATTCCAAGCTGAGTTAAGACCAATCTTGTTTTATAAATATTGCCGTAGGGATTAAGCAAGTTCAAATTAAAGTTCGCAATATGAAAAGGGATACGTGCATAAACACTTGCTACTGATGTCAAGGTAATGGACATTTTAGAGAACTATCCTAAGTTGAATTAACCAATTTACATTGAATTATAAAAGATGAAGTTAACCTTATTCATATTTTATTTATAAATATTTATTTAGTGTTTAAGTCATTTAAACATTTATAAATTAGAAAGCATAGAGAAGGTGATAACAGCTAATCGAATCATTATATGTTTCTTACATAAACTAAACAAGTTCTATTTAAGAAACACTTAAGTTCTTATTAATCATGATAGCATTTGATTATTTATAAAAGACAAATTATAAACCAAAGTTACTTTTAATTTGAAAAGACAGTAGCTAAATATTAGTTAAATTAACTACATGCTTCATGTTTAACTAAACTAATTATGATTAAGAAACATTTAAGTTAATATTAATCAAGTTAACATTTATTTAAGAATGTTCTATGTATGAACCTAAGTCACTTCTAATTTAAAAGAGCATGACATAAGCATTAATCAAATAAACATAATTTAATTTGTAAACACATAATGTGACATGGTAAACAACGTTGCTAATGCGTCTCTTACGCCAGCATAGTCACGAAACAACAAGAACGAAATTATAACCCTATGTTGCTTTTAGTTAGAAAGCTGTTAAATAAATATTAATCAAGTTGCATTTAAATAGATAAATTCATACTTGAGTGACATCAACTTTCATGTTACTTTTAAATTAGAGAACTAATTATACGCATCATAATTAAATTATATTTAAGTATGTATATAAAAATTAATGCTACTTGCGAAACTAACGATGGGTACAAAGCGCAGCTACAAACGTTTAATGATTTCCTTAAGGGAGATTAACTATAGTCATTGAGAGTTATAGCAAGGAAAACAAAGGATTAAAAGAGAAGTAGATATGTATCGTCCATGGCCATATTGGACCGCTGATCCCTTCACTAGTCACGTACAGGCATGAGGTTAGCGGCAACTAGTTTGCAGCTGATAGCTCAGGATAATTGTGTGTGTTTTCATTGTATTTTCAGATTTGTTTTTGTATAGAAAAATCGCTACAAAAGTAAACATGATGTCATCAAGGCTAATTAGGTACTGGACCAGAGCAGAGCACTCGCACGACGCACAGCGAGGCTCCATTGCCGGCCACGAGTAGTTTGCCAGCGAGCACGGTGAAGGGCCTACGGACCACATTTTGACCAAAGGCGTAAGGAGAAAGAACAGATGATCGCAAAATCATAAGAATGAGTTACTACACTAGGTTGCTTTTAATTAAAAATACATTAAATAAATATTGCACGTAAATCAATAAATTCTTAATTAGGTGACACGATATACGTCAACACTACTACGTAGAGCGCAACTATACGAAACTAACGCGACTGAAACGGAGCAAAACGAAATTAATACGAAGAAACGACATAGATATTACGAACCAGTGGCAGAACCACAAATACTTCATCTTCTACCTCCATCCATCCGAAGGGCCTCGGCCTGGGGGTGACAAAAGGAGGATAAATATTTAATTTACTACACGAGAGATTTTCCAAACTAGGGGCTCCTCCACAGTAGTTTTGGTGTGCTTTTACCTAAGGGATAGGTAAATATATATAGGGAGGAAAACTCTCCACCTCCATGTCAACTAGCGATATGGTGCTAATTGACGTTGCACCATCCACCTTTACTAATAGGCCTAATTAATTATTAAAGCCCATTAGTAAATAAAGACATGGACCTTTGGGCATGAGGAAATCTGAAATATTTTATTATTTTCAGAATTAATTAATTTCATGGATACTATAATTCTAGAAAAGTCCAGAATTGAATTTTAAGCCACAAAAAATACCCCGAAGGCTCCGAAAATTCAGGGAAAATTCTCAGAGATATTTTAGAATGAGACGAACCCAAATAAAGTATTTGGAGCTCATGAAAGAATTGATGAAGAGATCAAGATAAAAGATTAAGCTCACGGAAATTGAAATTTTAAATCCAGAAAATACCAAAAAGTTTTCCGATGAGAAGTAAACGTCGTCCTATGGTATTTTGAAAATAATAGCACTCACCAACACCAAAGACAAGCATCACACAAACACCACATTATCAAATTAATATGAAAAAGTTTAAAACCACAATTTTCTATATTTAGATTAGCAGCAACTTAACTTATCTAATAAATTTATTCAGATATTGAAATCATTTATTTTATTTAGTGTTTTCTATGCACAACCTAAAATTAGAAATTTTGGGGTGTGACAGATTTCTAAGCTTGCGAAGCTAATAACTGCACTATTGGAGAAGAATGCCAAGTTTGTGTGGTCTGAGAAGTGTCAGGATAATTTTGAGGAATTGAAGAAAAGATTGACCACTGCACCCGTATTAGTTTTGCCAGATCTGAGTAAACACTTTTCTATCTACTGTGATGCATCTCGTTTGGGTTTAGGATGTGTTCTTATGCAAGAAGATAGAGTTGTGGCATATGCATCAAGACAGTTGAGAAAGCATGAATTAAATTATCCTATTCATGACTTGGAATTAGCTGTAGTGGTTCATGCACTAAAAATATGGAGACACTATTTGATTGGACATAAAAGTGATATATATACGGATCACAAGAGTCTGAAGTATATCTTTACTCAATCAGATCTGAACTTGAGACAGCGTAGATGGTTGGAGTTGTTAAAGGATTATGATCTGAAGGTGCATTATCACCCAGGAAAGGCTAACGTAGTTGCTGATGCTCTTAGTAGAAAAAGCTATGCTAATGAAATGCAAGTAATGCCTATGCCAAGAGAGTTGTGTGCTGAGAATGTGAGCATCTGAACTTAGGGTTTACCACCAATACAGTAGAATTGGTACTAGAACCTACTCTGGAGCAAGAGATACGCAAGAGTCAGATGAAAGATGCAAAATTGAGAGAGATAGCGGAGAATATAGTGAAGGGCAAATCACCAGGATTCCATAAAGATGATAAGGGTACATTATGGTTTGGAAAAAGGTTGTGTGTGCTAGAGGATAAGACTATCAGAGAGGAAATTTTGAGTGAAGCTCATGAGTCAGCTTATTCCATACATCCTGGGAGTACTAAGATGTATCTGAATCTGAAAGAGAAATATTGGTGGTATGGTTTGAAAAGAGATGTTGCTGAGTATGTTGCTTTGTGTGACACATGTCAAAGGGTGAAAGCTGAACACCAGAGACCTGCAGGATTGTTACAACCTATGCAGATACCCAAATAGAAATGAGAAGAAGTTGATATGGATTTTATAGTTGAATTGCCACGTACTCAGAAAGGGTATGATTCAATTTGGGTAATAGTAGATCGTCTAACAAAGGTTGCTCATTTTCTGCCCGTTAGAACTACATATAGCAGTGCAAGGTTGGCAGAATTGTATATAGAGAGAATTGTGAGTCTACATGGAGTTCCTAAGAAAATTGTGTCTGATCAGGGTACCCAGTTTACATCTCATTATTGGCAAAAGATACATGAATCACTAGGAACCAAGCTGAACTTTAGTACAGCCTACCATCCACAGACAGATGGACAGACAGAGAGAATTAATCAGATATTAGAAGATATGTTGAGAGCTTGTGCTTTACAATATGGTACTAGTTGGGATAAGAGTTTGCCTTTTGCAGAGTTCTCTTATAACAATAGTTATCAGAAGGGTCTTCAAATGGCACCGTTCGAGGCTCTGTATGGACGAAAGTGTAGAACCCCGTTGTTCTAGAATCAGACAGGGAAAAGTCAAGTGTTTGGGCCTGATGTACTTAAGGATGCTGAAAAGAAAGTAAGAATGATTAGAGATAATATGAAAATAGCTCAGTCCGGACAGAAGAGTTATGCTATACTTGGAGGAGAGAGTTGACTTTTGAAGTAGGGATTATGTATACTTGAAAGTATCACCAATGAGGAGTGTGAAAAGGTTCAACATGAAAGGGAAATTGGCACCAAGGTATATTGGACCTTTCAAGATCATAGAAAGACGTGGTGAGGTGGCATATCAGTTGAAATTACCTGGGAGTTTGGTAGGTGTACATGACGTGTTTCACGTGTCCCAACTTAAGAAATGTTTGCGAGTACCAGAGGAGCAGATTCCGTTAGAAGAGCTCACTGTTAATGAGGACCTCACATATGAAGAGTTTCCAGTTAAAATTCTAGAGACTGCTGAAAAAGTCACGAGGAGTCAAACTATCAAAATGTGTAAGGTTCAGTGGAATCGGTACACTGAGGGTGAGGCCACCTGGGAAAGAGAAGAGGATCTGAGGAAAACCTACCCGCAACTGTTCGAGTAAGAATCAACCGAATCTCGGGACGAGATTCATTTTAAGGGGGTAGAATTGTAACACCCTAAAATTTTGGGATATTAAAAAGTAAATAAATATGATTTTTATACAATTTTGTGACCATACAAATTTAGAGTAATAATAATTTTTATTAACTTAAAATCAAATATAAGGGTAGAAACATGTTTGTGCACTCATGCTGTTGCATTTGAATTTTTGGTTGGTGTGGTTTGATTCAAATTTAAATTAGGATTCAAAATCATTTGAAAATGCTTTGAAATATTTGAAAAGGAAAAAGAAAAAGGAATTTACCTCTCTTCCTCGCTTTCGGCCCAGTAGCCCAACTCTTCCCCGCGGCCCGTTGCTCCCGCGCGCGCGCCGTTCCCCGCTTCCCCGCCTTGGGCCGAGCCCAGCTAGTCCAGCAGCGCGCGACCCACTCTTCCTTCTCCCTGTTTCGCGTCACGGGCCGACCCCGCCGCTGACCCAACTACAACGCGCGCGCTTTCCTTCTCGGTTTCCGTTGCTGACAATGTGGCCCCACGTGTCAGGCCACCTTCTTCCTTCTCACGTCGCGAGTCGATTTCTTTCCATCGATGTCACCGATCGGAATCCGAGTCTAATCCCTTCTTTCCTTTCTTGAAATCGCCTTCGAGCTATAAAACTGAGCTCGCGCACCCCTCCGCTCCAACCCATCTCGCAGCGAGGCACCGAAGCCGTCCCGAGGAGGCTCCGCTCGGATCACCGACGGGACCGTCCGCCAACTCGAGCACCGCGTCGACTTCGGGTCAGCTCCGTCTTCGTGTTCTACCTTGGTGAGTTCGCCTTGATCTATACTTCATCCCCCTGTTCTTTCGCGAGGTAACGCGGTAAATCGCGAGTTTGCAATCTCCGGCGATGGCGCCGCTGCGGACATCGCCGTCGGGGCTTTTTTCCGGCCGGAGCGCCGCCCAGCTCTCCCCAGATCAATCTGGACCGTCCATTTTGAATCTAACGACCCAGACTTGAAGATACCGATTCGGTTGTTAGATTTGCTAAAGAGTCCCTGTGTTTTTTAATTATGTAACCCACAGTCCAAAGCGTATTCCCGTATCGCGTATTATCCTTTTGAAAGCGTAGTTGGATCTCAGTTAATTCAAAAATACGTTTTCAGTTATTTACAGTTATGCCACTAAGTTTGTTTTAGCCATAATTTATCCGTTTTAACTCCGATTTGACCCGTTCAAATTGCGTTAGGTTCGTATTTGAGAGCTCTACATGTTAGTAGTACTATACAGTAGGTTTGTGATATTTTATTTTCGAGTTTGAATTAAAGTAATTACTTTTCTATAGGAAATCTTCGTAAATTCGTAACTTCATCGTTTTTGCTCCGTTTTTTGTGATCTTCGCGTCTGTGTGATCCTAACGAGTTGTAGATTCGTTTTAAAAACTTTTTATCTTATTTTATTACTGTTGGTGTACTGTTCTAATTATAGTCTTGTCTGTTTATGCATGATTGTTCTGGATGAATGTTGTTGCTATTATTGATCGAGTATAGACGATGAGCAATTCGTTGGGGACTAAGAGTTTTTCTACGAGCAAGATCATCAAGACCAGTTTGAGCAAGGCAAGTATAGCATGGGATTATCCTTGTTGTCCTATTCACATTAAGTAAATAATATCATTATGCATATATTCCTTGTTAAGGATGACTTGGTGTTGATCTTATTCCTTGATACCTATGATATTGCATGGATTAGTATTGCTAGTGCTTAACATGAACTATGATCAAGTAATTTGACTAATGGAATATGCAATAAACATTAAAAGATGATTTTTATTACTGTTAAAGGGTACTAGAGCATGGGGTTATTTTGATGCTCTCGTTACTCTCCATAAGGACTTATCTGTAAGCGAAAATCCGAGATTTACAGTACAACTGTGAGGGCTAAATGGCTCTGGCCAGGGCTGGATATCGAGCCAACCGTAGTTTTTTTCGAGCTTTTTTAGAAATTGGTATAATCTTATTCATCATTATTTTCTGCATTGTTTAAGACCCAACTTCACGACGAGCCTAACGAGCCGAGCCTAACGAGCCAAGCCGAAATTGAAAGTCGTTCCAAATCAAGTCATTTTCATTTTAAAAGATAAATGAGTCCAATCGGAGCACTTGTGTACCGAGCCACCGAGCCAGCTTAACGAGCTTTTTGTCCAGCCCTGGCTCTGGCTTTAGTCATATAGAAGGACATTTTCTAGCTTGTTAGTGGTATTCCTTTATGGCGTAAGAATGGCTTGACGAATCAGGTATAGTGCGGCCTCTGTCCTCATGTGTTTAGGCTACGTGTTATTGTGCCATTTGGAAGGGGGGCTCTACATCTTTGTTAGACGAACCTTCGAAAGACTTCATAGTGTTCTCCTGCCTGCTCACCTTGAAAGTGTTTTGGGAGTAATTAACCCGGGCATATGGGTAACATGACTCACAGTGAAAGTGTACAACCTCTGCAGAGTGTAAAACTGTTATAACAGCCGTGCTCACGGTCACGAGTGGCCTTGGACCCTTATGGAATAGTGGATCATTAATAATGAATATGTTTTTGCTATTCGTTAATCATTTCACATGGATCATATGTTTATTGTTACATTGAGACACTTTGATATTATTGATATACTGAAATAATGCTAATTAAAAACTACATGCTGATAAACCTATGTTATGCCTTTGAGCCTCATGAACCCCATGTTACACTTGTTGAGTACGAGATGTACTTACGCTTGTTTATTTTTCTTACTTGGATAAAAATCCCGGGTGGGTAACAAATGGTGCAAGTAGTGACTACTTCTACTTCCCTGAAGATTACTAGACTTGCAGCCAACTAGTCAATGTGCCTGTGATTGGAGCTACCATGAGAGTTTTATATTTTACTTCAACTACATTATTGTAAAGACTATGTGATAATAATCGTGATGTAATAACATTTGTGATGATACATCCTTTATAATTTGTTAACTTATGTGTGATTGATCTCTGGGCACACATAAAAGTATGCACTCAATTTGGTCGTTAAATGGGTGTGACAAGAAGATAAGAGTTTTATGTGAGAAAGCAGAAGAGAGAAAGAAACTATTAAAAAGGTTTGGTTGGCTAGAAATGGTTTAGGCTTCCAAATGCAAAATCGTTTAGGAATTGAATCTAATATAAGCAAAATAAATTGAGGTTTTGCTGCTTATTTTGTTAACTCATTAAATATATTAGTTTAGCAAGTTAATTATAGGAAACACCTAGAGTTACTCTCTAATAGACATCTATGTCATTCTCGCGTTCCATTTGTGAAAAGTGGCTAAACTGGTTATAAAGGCCATTTCTCTAGTAGCGAGCACATAAAGCCTTCTAACTTTTCTTTATATATCAGTACCTTTTCTATTCTTCTTTTAGATAAACCTTTCCTTCTATTGTGTTAACTAAAATATCTTCAACATGTAGGAACCAATAAATTAAATCTACTATATGCACATGAACCGATTGCGTGGTTATGACGCCCACATAAGCAGTTGGAAGAAATGGCCAAGCAGGATATAAAATCGGAACAGGCCCTTCATATTGCTCCTTACTTTGTGAAACCGCGCAAGTGGAGGCTGTTGGAGTTCAGGTGTTGACAACCTCAAGATTAATAGTTAGATTGACTATGAAATATATATTTTTATAATATACATGTTTACTCCCTCCATCTCATTTCATCTGTCATTCTCACTTCCTGAGGAGTTTAACAAACTTAGCTTTGACCAAATATATACAAGAAAATATTAATATTTATGGTACATAATTAATATCATTATTAGAAAGATCGTTGTATCTATTTTCATAATTAAGTTATTTAGAGATACAAATGTTACTAATATTTCTACAAATCTAGTCAAACTTAAATTTGTTTGACCAGCACGAATACTATAGTAATAGATAAAAAGGGATGGAGGGAGTAATTGTTAGTTAGTCCCTCCGTCCTTTTTGAACTGTCATTCTTACTTATTACCGAGAAGTTAAATATACTCAATTTTAACCAAATATATAAAAAATATTAATATTTATAATATATAATTAGTATCATTAGAAATATGATTGAATCTATTTTCATAATAACTTATTTGGAGATATATTGTTGCTAAAATCTTCTATAAATCTAGTCAAACTTAAAAAACCTTGACTAGTACCGATACTATAGTGACGCTTAAAAGGGACAGAGTACTGCTTATAAATTATAATTTTTAAAATATAAAAAGGTTTGACTTGAGAAAAAAAACAAAAATATAGGCTTTGTTTTGGGCAGAGCGTAATTCCACAGAAGAGACAGGTGAGCACAAGAGATATTTGGCAAATCGCCTGATGTAAGGATGATGAATTTCACCTGCGGGGCTTGATGATGCCACTAACGTCATGGAGGATGGACATAGTCCGCTTCCTGCTGGGCAGTATGCGCATGGCGTTTGCGGCTTCCTGCATCCATCCACCCAACCACCACTCCAAATTCTAGTGAGCAATCTCTCTCGCACGCACGCACGCACGCACTGAACAATTAAACCTATGGAACCCTGGCACACCTCGAGCTTGTTGGTGATAGAGTTGAGGACTGTGGGGAGGCTGCTGCTTCCAACGCGGACCTCCGCCTCCGCGTGCAGGTGCTCGAACCTCACCTCGATCGTCGGCAAGTCCAGCCCAACCCTGCAAGAGTCGATATAAAGACAGGCGATAGTGATCCAAGTTCATGACGAGTGTGAAATAAACACAGAAGAGCACGCACCTCTCGACGCGGTCCTTGAGTTTCTGCAAGAACCGCTCGTTGTCCTCCTGGGCGACGTGCACGAGCCGCTCCAGCAGCGCCGGCCGCTCGTGCGGTCCGAGCCCACGCACGTCCACCACCGCCCTCGGGGCCGCGCCATCAGCACCGTCAGCGTCGTCGTCGTGGACGGGTGGGAGGACGGCGCGTTGGAGGCGGACGAATTGAAGGTGGGCAGCTTCTCGAGGGCGGCCCAGCGCAGCGCCTCCTCGTCGCCCTCCCTGCCCTCCCGCGAGGAGGAGCAGGAGCGCGAGAACACGTCGTCCCCGCGCTGCCGCCACATGGACATGGACATGGAGCCCCGCCTGCTGCTGTCCCCACGCAAGCTCGCCATCCTTTGTATCTGGCCAGTGTCCATGGTCTCCGTTGATGGTGGGAGGAGGGATATCGATGGGGCTTATATAGTTAGGGCCTAGGGCGCACGGACGGAAAACTTGATGGTTAAATTCTCCGTCCACTTCTTCTATATTTCAAGTGCCTAAATTTCAAGATAATTTTATATAACACTTTTGTACATCAACTAGCACTAAGGATGAAAACGGTCGGAAACGGTCGAAAACGGACTTACGATATAGAAAAACGAAAACGGTCGGTTCGGGATATTTCTACATTTAGCAATTAAAGAGTACAAAAAATGGTTGAAAATGGTTGTGAAACCGATTGAAACTGACAATTTTTCATTTTAAAAAACGGTTCATAATATAGAAAACGAAAACGATCCATTCGGAATATTTCTGTTCCGTTTTCATCCCTAACTAGCACAAATAAATTATTACTTTTATGATTTTTATTTATCTTTGTATCATAATATATAATTTTTTGTCCTTGTTTGACTATAGAAATAATTGTAAATAGTTTGTTGTTTTTGTGACAAAACAAATAAGATTGTCGAGTTTGTAGTTTGTCTAACGGGTTTTCTATTCTCGGAATCGAAAATTGTAGATTTTGCCTACATAAATTGCAACAGACTAAATTACAATTTCAGTATAAAATATATGTAATAACCGTCACCTAAAAGGATGCTAAAATTTAAGTACCTAAATTCTCCACGTGAATGAAATACCTATTGGTACCGTGAAGACATCCATTATAATTTTGTTTTGTATGAGAGCCGTCGTACTTATTTCTTAGGAACTGTGTATGTACCTTCAAAATTGTACCAGGATGCCCTTCAATTATAGATGACCAAATGGGCCGCCTGGCACGGCACAGCATGGGCTCGTGCTAGGCACGGCCTGACTGGGCCAGACCCGGTAGGGCACAGCTTATCGCCGGGCCGTGCCTTGCTGAGCTTCGTGCCTGGCTGGCGGCCTAGACATGGCACTACGGGCTGTCTTCCATATCGTGCTAGCCCAAACAACACGACTAGCCCGAAGCCTGCTACCATAGCCACACCTCAATACCTCATTCAGTACACAATTTTTCAAAGAACATATACATGTCACATATGATCACAAATCACAGATACAAGTACAACATATAACTTATAGTTCACTAGCTGCCGCCGCCTCTGCCTCCAAATTGATCGGAGCAGCACTGCTACCGAACAAGGTAGCCACAGCATCGCCCATGTCGTCAATTTCGCCAGAGTCAGCCCGCACGCAATGCGGTCTTCATTGATTGTTCTAGGGTAGACGACATCGTTGACGTCCATGGTCACCCAAACCTCGTCGTCTTCTCCCGCTCGGCGTCATTCCTCAACGGCACGTGCGACACCAGCATGACGCATCGGTTGACCACTTGCGAGCAAAATCAGACAAGAACCAAGATTGGATTAGGGATCTAGGGGTTGGTGGGAATTTGAAGAAGAGATCTAGGGTTTAGGGTTTTCAAACTTACCTACACAACCGGAGCCCGGAGTCGAAGAGGTGGAGATGAACACACATTGTGGTAGGAGCACCACCCCGACTGATGGTGAGCGATGAGATCAATGAGAGATCTACGGTTGGGGAGGGGGGGCGGAGGAAGACGAGAGCACGAGAGTTGAGATGTGAGGGGAGTGGCCACGGAGAGGGGCTTATTATGCCCCTTGGTACTGGGCCGGGTCCGTGCCGCTCACCGGGTTGAGGCAGCGGCCTAGGCATGGCCTGGTGCCCCATCCCGAGCTAGCCTGGGCACGGAGCTAGCCGGACCAGGCAAAAAGAAAGGACATTGTGCCGGACCACCGAGCTGCGGGCTGCATGGTCATATATAACTTCAATGCCTGTATAGCTCTTAAGCTAAGGCCTCCTTTGGAAGCCCAAATCCCCGTGGGTGTCCCAGCCTTTTCCCTGGGCAAGAACCCCACGCAGAATACGGCAATGAGCCACGATTCCCCTGCGTTTGGAAGACCAAGCGAAGGGGAAGCTTCACCCGAGCCCTATCTTTTACACGGGCAGCTCGTCTCACATGCTGGGTCTGGGCGGCTCTTCCACATTTCTTCCCTGAGCGAGGGCGACATATGACAAAAGCGCTGCCACACCATCCTCCCCCCACCACACCGCCATCCTCCCACCCCGCACCGCCGCCGTCCTCGCCCTACCTCTGTTGACTTCTTTCTCGATCATCTCCTCTGACCGCCGCCACCTCCGTATGAGCTTCAAGATCTACTCCAGGTTAGCTCCAAGAACAAGTGCAAGTTCCTCTCCTAGGTCTGATTCCTATGGTGATGAGACGGGCGCTGGTAAGAGGTTGTTGAGCTGTGCAAGCTTTTGTTATTAGACCTAGGTCCCACATATATATAATTACAGAACACGGAAAAATATTGATATGATTCCTAACTCTTTTGCATCTTATATTCTTGTTACGTCTTTCATTTGCAAGCTTTTGTTGCAAATAAGAGATGCCGAACCCGACAATTAGGTTACTGTAAATCCTGTAGTATCATGATAAACCTGGAAGTCTGTATGTAGTGTTGGTCCTGTCAGCCAAAAAAAAAGTATATAGTTGCTTATTCTATCTCAATGCAAGGTGGGTTCATCGAGAAAAAAAAATTATAGCTCAAGATGCATACTTCCAGGCAACACACACGGTGATTCACGTTGAATCGAACTAGTATTTAGCTAGATTCATTATTATGCTTCGCAAACCACTTGCTGATTGCTGAATATTCATCTGATTATAAAAATCCCACCTCAAATTCTTAAAGCGATTAGGAGATTCCTCGGTTGACTTTTATGGGTCCGATACTTCTACATGAGCTACCTGAAATATGAGCTAAATACTAGCCAAGACTGCACTCACAACCATTTACTTTCAATGGTATAGTTTCAGTGAAAAACAATTGCAAGCTTGTTCACTTGAACTTATTAGCCTGACTTATCAGCCATCGTACAATGTTTTTCTCTACAATAAATCAGCGAACAGTACTTTTCAGTCTGACTTTTCAGCGAAATGAACAGGGCCACATTTGTGTACAGTCAGCGCGCCACATTAGCATCCAGAGCGGGTTAGAACCGTTTGGACCTAGATCACACCTAAAGTCAAGTTCATATACTAGAAATGACATTTTGAAAGTAAAAGGATCTAGACGGTACCCTTTACCGAGTTGAATGACCGTCTATGAATTTTCGTCGAAATAAAACCACACCCAGCTGAAAGGACGAAGCTTCGTACAGTTTGGTACATGACAAAGCTGAAGCTCTCGTCACCACTCGTCACAATAATCGTTTATTTATAGTCATCGACTCTGTGGACACTGAAATGGTATAGCAGCATCAACGTACTTGTTTGTAGTATAAGTCTATAAGACGTCATTAGGCTTAATATATGGTAGTATCGTCAAAAGAAAGAACGACCAATTAATCAGAGGTTGTGAAGTGCTTACTACTGCAAATCCACAGTGTGATGATTGCACTATAACTAACTGCACATGTTGGCATTTTTTCTTTAGAACTGTACCAGTGTGTCTGCTTGTTTTGATGGAAATTCATAGTCACTGTCACTTCTCTGCTATCTAACATCTACTTGACGTTCTTAATTCCTGCACATTTAGTATGATGTACATGCACCTAATCCTGCAATTAGTTAGCAAGAAGGCGACGAGATCATCATATACATTACTGTTCTGTTGGCTCATTTCAAGTAAGTTGTGACGAAGGTTATGGCTATTAAGAACGGATCTACTGGTTATTTGGTCAAGTTGGGCGGTTGTGCAACTTTGTCAGCCAGCAAAATTCGTTAAAATAAGGGAGGTCAGCAGGCCAGGATTGGGCAAAAGCAATGCAACAGGTGATTTTTTTTATCAAGATATAAGTACTTCTATGGATGAATATTTTTACATACAGATTAGTTATGGACTATCGTGCAAGTTTGGTGCACTTATTTCTTGCTTATCAACTAGTAGGATCGACATTATGATACGTAACAACATGTACTATATATGTTCTCTTGTCTCATGATCGTCATGCGGTGCATTGTATGCAATGTGCCACGCTTCATTTCTTATGATTAGGTGCATAAGAGATGAGAATTATGAAATATATTCCTGTTATTTTGAATTCTGAATTCAATTCAATTCTAGAAACAAACTCTAGTTGCCTGTTGCCATAGATATAAACGACTTTGACATGAGCATTTATAGAAAAACACCTTACTATTAGGCCAGTCCCAATGGTCATTTCATAGGAGTTTTATGCACATTAAATGAGATGACACATCAGCAAAAATAGAATATTTCCATGATTTGAGGAGAAGAGAGAGGGAAAATGTTTCATCCCCATGAAATGAGCATGCACTGTTTCCAACACCTTGGAAAAGCGCGTGAAACCAGCGTTGAGGGGGAAAGTTTCATCCCGAGCGATGCCGTGCGCCAGGGTGGATGCCGTTAATGGGCAAGGGCTTAGTCCACTGCAGAAGTGTGGATGCCGTTGAGGGGGAAAGTTTACTCCAAGGGTGGATGCCGTTAATGGGCAAGGGCTCAGTCCACTGCAGAAGTGTACTGCAACTATTCGCCAATTGGCTACTGGTAGTGCTGCAGATAAACTAGATGAATACTTGAAGATTGGAGAGACTATTGCAATGGAGGCAATGAAGAATTTTGTCAAAGGTGTTAGAGATGTATTTGGTGATCAGTATTTGAGGCACCCTACTATGGAGGATACTGAGGGTCTACTCAAATTTGGTGAGAGACGGGGTTTTCCTGGTATGTTCAGCAGCATTGATTGCATGTATTGGCAATGGGAAAGATGCCCAACTGGATGGAAGGGTCAGTTCACTCGTGGTGATCAGAAAGTGTCGACGATGATTCTTGAGGCCGTGGCATCACATGATTTTTAGATTTGGCATGCGTTTTTTGGAGTTGCGGGTTCTAACAATGATATTAGCTGCGTACCCCTTCGCTATAAATAGAAGTTGGCCGGGGTTTGGGTATCTCTTGCACATTTTGAGACCTTGAGACATCCTTTAAGCTAGAGAACAACCCCTCCACTCATCTCTTTACTTGGTTACACATCTTGAGTGAGATTGAGTGAGATTCAAGTGCATTACTTGAGAGTTGCATTCTAGAGGCACTTGATCTTCGAGTTGCTGCGGATTTCTTGTTACTCTTCCGTGTTTCCCAACGTGGTAGACGGCTTGGAGCAGCGGAGGTGATTGAGCTCGCAATTGGAGATTGTTGGAGCCCTCACCAAGTGTTGTAAGGGGTTCTTGATCCTTCCCCGCGAGAGTTCGCGAATTGGATACTCTAGTGGAGCTCGTGGCTTGGAGGATCCCCATCTTGTGTGCGGTTGTGCGGCGCCCGCCGAGGGCTCGACTCTTGATAGTCGATTAGCTCATGAATCGACAAGTGGGTGTATCGTCATAACGGGGAGTAGCTTGCTGGAAAGCAAGTGAACCTCGGGATAAATTCTTGTGTCGTTCCCTTCCCGAGGATTTCTCTTGTGTGATTGATTGATTGGTACTTCTCATCTCTACACGGCGGTATAATCACTCGAAACTCTTCTCTCGTATTACTTCTTGTATCTAGCTTGTAGTTGTTGTTGTGTTTAGTGGATAGCTCTGTACTAGACTTGTATAGGTGGCTTGCTTAATTAGTTAGAGCTAGTGCATTTTGCTTCGCCACCTTTTGTACTAACACATGTGGTTAAGTAATTCTTGTATAAGTTTTAATTAGGCTATTCACCCCCCTCTAGCCTATTTGGACCTTACACCTAGCCCCATGCTCCTTTCTATTTTCAGCAGTGCCCAAAATCCCACCCTGCTCCTTTCTATTTTCAGCAGCCCCCAAATCCCCCATCCACTGCCGACCGCCACATGTACGCCGTCTGCCGGCCGCTACCTCCTTCACGCTCAGATCTACCGGCCGCCACCACCACTACATCGATCCGGGATCTGCCCCTCCACTCTACCGATTTGGTCCTCCTCCCCACATATTGGCTGCTCCTCTCCGCACTAAATACATGAATGCAGGTAATCTTCTCTTCCCTAATTTTTTTACCTAGAACTGTAATTTAACTTCGTCCCTTTCTCGACCTTAATTTTGTGTATGCATCTAGATCGGTCGCTGCATACAGTCTAGATGTGTGGATTTGAAGGTCCACTTGCTTGTTTTCATCCACATCGTTCCATATTAGGTGGAAGCATTGGACCTCCACTGAATAACTAAAAGAGGTGCAAACTAGTGTTGGTTCTGTTGGTTGGATGTTCTTCCTGAAACTGGATGGCATTTCATTGCCTAAATTAGGACTCAGTCGGTGCCCATACTTATAAAAACAGTGAAACAGGCAAACCTGGTAGTGACAAAACCTGGAAAATAAATGGCTGTATCATTTTTTTGGTTACATCCATGGGTCCTGATGTTCAAAGAAAAGTGTACACATCTATGTCTATCTTGAAATCCCATATTATTTGTTGCATATAGTAACAAGTTATAATATAGGTGCTCTACATTGTCGCAAATCCTTGTCTAGTGTACATAATACAATATTGGGAATGGTGTTACATTTAACTCTACCTTGCTATAGGTTTTTAGTAAGTCCTCCTCGTCACTTAGGATTTGTGGAAGGACGTGCAATGCACGCTTTCAAAAAAAATTCTTCAGGTGCTTTGAGTTGTTGTACCTCGACATCAGTTTAGTTTCTTTACTATCTAAGGGCAAAAGTTATCTGAACTTGCTGTTTACTTTAATTTTTTATTCAAATGAATTTACTGTAAAAAATATTGGTGATCATTTGAATTTTTCTGTACTGTTGCTGAAGTAGATTTATTTTAAAATAATATATATAATAGTATTTATGTTTGTTTTGGTTTCAATTTTGAAAACTTGTGTACTGAAATAGTTTTAGAATATTAATATAACTTCATACAACTGATAGTAGATGCTTTCAATTTACCATCTTATTATGTGCCGAGTAAAAAAATAGTGCAGCAACTTATATTTATGGCAATTTTTATTTTGTTACAGGAAGCCATGCCTATTACAGAGATGTTTGACCTAACTTTGGAAGCAATAAATATTGAAGCTTTTGAATATGTTGCAATTGAAAGCAACCAGCACAATGTGACAGAAAGTTAGGTTCTAATAGTAGAAAGTAACCAGGAAAATGAAGGTCTAGTTGGTCCAAGTATTAAGCAGCTGAAAATGGTGGAAGGCACTCTCAGGGGAGTGCAAATTCAGCACAATTTGAGAGTACCGCAGCAGGCAACAGAGATTTCTCAATGAGAGTCTGGGCAAACTATTCTAACAACTCAAAACAGTGCTGCAGACAACAGCAAGAAGTGAGGGGTTCAATGCAGTTCCGAAGCAATATGTGAACCCGCAGAATTCAATACTGAACTTTGTTCAGCAATACAAGAAGTGAAGAAGATCCAGAAGAGGATATTTAGCAGACTGTTGGAATATGAAGCAACTACAGCAATCAAAATGCCATACTACTTGACTGGTCATCCAATGGAAAAGCAGACAAAGGAGGCATATACAAGGAAGCTTTTCAATGTGTTCCAAGATGAGCTGCAGCTAAGCTCCAGCCACTATATTGTTCAGATTGAAGGAGAAGCTGAAATTGATGTTGTTCCATATGGTTGTTGTTGTGAAAAGCTGTATAGGACGAGAACATTTCGTGTGATGGCAAACAAAGCCGATGGTTTGTATTCTTGTGTTGCAACAAGTTTGAGAGAGATGGTGCGCTTTGTTGCCACATACTGAAGGTATTTCATACCATACCATACCATACCTAAAGATACATTTTACTGAGGTGATCTGTTGAGAAGGTAGTTGAAGCGGATAGTGGGCAGGTTGAACATGTTGATGCAATGCCCTTAGAACCAACAAAAATCATAGATTCAGGAAGGCATATTATTCGTTATACTACTGTGTGCACTAACTTTGTAAAGATTGTAAGGCCATTCATGAATGAAGATGAGGGACACAGTATTGTCATTAAGCATTTGGGTGAGATGCAGCATCAGCTTAATGAACTGAAGAAAAGAAAAGGCTTGAATTGTGATTCAGAAGTGCAGCTTGATGTGGATGCAGTTACAAACAACAAAAAGGATGGTGTTAGTGTGAAACATTGCAAGAAAAAAGCAAAGAAGACGAGCATAACTCAAGATGGCCCTGATGTAATGAATGAAACTAGTGGTATGAAAAAAGTAAATTATTTTAATAATAAGTTCTGTATGTTATACATGGACATGTGTATTTACTATCAGCTAGGTTTCAGGTGTTAGAGGTCTTCCTAATGACCCACCAATCACAAGAAACAAGGCAGGTCTAGATCAAAATCAACAAAGGGTGTACAACTACGTTCAACAAAGAAGCCTTATGGATACTGTAGAAGCACATAATATACTATTGCGCATTGTCTATCAAAACCAACAAAGAAGTATACAACAAAACTAAAAGAGAAGCAAGATTAGGAAACAATATATAAAAAGTTGATTAATATAGGAGATATTTTTTATATACTTGATATATGAATTTGTTACTTGGTATAATTTATTGGTGAACAGAAAATTACGTTGGTGTATTTGATAATATTGCTAGGTGCAAGATATGTTGAACTATCTGGAGCAAGTTATTCTATATGCCTATTGAAAGTCATATGCTTTATGTGTAACATAATATGGATGAATGCATCGTAAGTATTTGGCATGTACATGCAAATTGTACCACTAATAGTTGCATGCAGGTCGCATGAAAAAAGCTCATAGAAAAACATGATGGATTTCACCCCATGTAACAAATAATATTGCTTGCTGCAAGTTACGTTGAACTATCTGGAGCAAGTTATTCTATATGCTTGTTGAAAGTTATATGCTTTATGTGTAGCATATTATGGATGAATGCATCGTAAGGATTTCGCATGTACATACAAATTGTACCACAAATAGTTGCATGCAGGTCGCATGAAAAAGCTCATAGAAAAACATGATGGGTTTCACCCCATGTAACAAATAAATATTGTTTGGTGTAAGTTACGTTGAACTATCTGGAGCAAGTTATTATATATGCCTGTTGTAAGTTATATGCTTTATGTGTAACATATTATAAATGAATGCAATGTAAGTATTTCGCATGTACATGCAAATTATACCCCTAATTGTTGCATCCAGATTGCATGAAAAAGCTCATAGAAAAACATGATGGGTTTCACCCGCATGTAACTTCACTGGGAACATGGCTCCATCAGATGGTAATTTGAAAAGGGCTTAAGCACGCTGAATCACAGCAACTTGACATCCGGAAAAAAGACCCTTGACATCACTGGGAATATGTTTACAAAAAAGATTCTCATTTATCAGAAAAATAAAAACACTTCATTTACCTCTGGAAAAAACCCTTGACATCCACAGAAGGAATGAAAAAAATAGCCATCATATCGATTGAAGCCAGGTACCAAGTAGCCATCATGGAAAACAGTAAGCTTTGCGGAATCATGCACACTTAAAATTAAATTTGAAAAGTCTCAATAAATAACTGAACAAAGGGCTTCAAGTTCGAATTTTCTGATGGTCCATGTAAGTAGCACATTACAACTTTCCTCATAGCAAGCTGCATGACCATCACAGCAACTTCTAAAAATTATGCATCACAATACTGAAATTGCGAAATCCTACATCACAAAACATCCCACCAGAACATGCTAGGGAAAAACATCAGTGTAGAGAAACACCGCACACCCTAATCAGGGGGGTGACCTTCATTATATAGCCTGAAAGGCTAGGGTTACAATATACAAGGCCCATGGGCCGTACGTCCAATATGAACTGTTACAATACATTCTAACACCCTCCCTCAGTCTAAGCGGGAGTGTCACGAACACAAAGACTGGACCTAAAGTCAGTAAACAACTGTACAGGTAACCCTTTGGTCATGATGTCCGCGAACTGATGAGATGATGGAACATGGAACACCCGAACCTGTCCCAAAGCAACCTTTTCACGGACGAAGTGAATATCGATCTCAATATGCTTCGTGCGACGATGATGAACTGGATTGGCGGTCATGTAGACAGCACTGACATTGTCACAGTAGACAATCGTCGCCGAAGAGATGGGTGCATGGAGCTCCTGAAGTAACTGACGAAGCCAACAAGTCTCAGCCACAGCGTGCGCAACAACACGATACTCAGCCTCCGCACTCGAACGAGAAACCGTAGTTTGTCGTTTGGAGGACCAAGAGACTAAGTTGTCGCCGAGAAAGACACAGTAGCCAGAAGTGGAGCGCCGAGAGTCGGGACAACCAGCCCAATCAGCATCGGAGTAGGCAGTCAAGCTGGTGATACTGCCTGTGCCGATGTGAAGCCCAGTGGATAGAGTGCCCTTGACATACCGCAAGACACGCTTGAGCATCGCAAGATGAGGCTCGCGCGGGTCGTGCATGAAGAGGCAAACCTGCTGAACTGCATAAGCGAGGTCCGGACGAGTCAGCGTGAGATACTGTAGCGCACCAGCGAGGCTACGGTACTGAGTGGCATCCGCCACCGGTGCGCCATCTGTAGCAGAGAGCTTGGCATGAGTGTCAACAGGAGTCGCCGTGGGATGACACTCAGCCATACCGGCGCGCTGGAGCAGATCCACAGCGTACTGGCGCTGAGACAGGGAGAGGCCGTCAGCAGAACGCGTGACAGAGATCCCGAGGAAGTGATGAAGATCCCCGAGATCTGTCATGGCGAACTCGGAGTGAAGAAGCTCGGTGATGCGACGAAGAAGCGGGGTCGACGAGGCTGTTAGAATAATGTCGTCGACGTAGAGCAGCAAGTAGGCGATGTCGGCCCCTGCTTTGTAAACAAAGAGGGACGTATCGGAGGTCGAAGCAGTGAAGCCGGACCGCTGAATGAAGCCGGAGAACCGCTGGTGCCACGCCCGGGGCGCCTGCTTGAGTCCGTACAAGGACTTTAGCAGGAGACAGACGTGGTCGGGAGCCGCCGGGTCGACGAAGCCGGGCGGCTGCTGGCAGTAGACGGTCTCGTTCAGATGGCCGTGAAGAAAGGCATTCTTCACGTCCAGCTGATGTATCGGCCAGGAGCGAGAGGCGGCGATGCTGAGGACGACCCGGATGGTGGCCGGTTTGACAACCGGGCTGAACGTCTCGTCGTAGTCGATGCCGTACCGTTGCGAGAAGCCACGGACAACCCATCTGGCTTTATGACGAGCCAGAGAACCATCTGCATTATACTTGTGCTTGAAAACCCATTTGCCGGTGATGACGTTGGCGCGAGGCGGACGAGGAACAAGACGCCAGGTGCCATTGTCCACAAGCGCCTTGTATTCTTCGGTCATCGCCGCACGCCAATGAGCATCGGCGAGCGCGGCACGGACGGTTCCTGGCAGCGGAGAGGCCAGGTCGGAGGTCGAGGCGGCAAAGCCATACCGCTGCATGGGCGGCGGCAGTGAACCCGTCCGGGAACGAGTCTCCCGCACAGGAGGCTCTGGAGCCTGGAGCGCCGCTGCCGCCTCTCCTGGAGGCAGCTGCTGCTGGGCCGACGGTGCCTCCAACTGCGGCTGGACCGGCGGCACCTCCGGCTGCGGCTGAGGAGCCGGTGGCGGACGAGGACGACGAGTGTAGTGGATGCCGAACCGCTGCCGATCAGCTGCAACGACGGGAGCACCGGCCGGCGTAGGAGAGGCCGAGGAGGTAGACGGGGCCGACCGGGGCAGCAGGGGCAGCCTGTAGGCAGCACCGTGCCACAAGATGGCAGGGTCCAGCCCGACGGGGTCGCCGGCATCGTCTGTCGCAGACGAGGCAGGCGCAACCGAGGCCCGCGATTGTCGAATGTCGGAGATAGACGGGGCGGGCGCGGGAAGTATATCCTGTATCAAAAAATCAAGAGATTCCGGTCGTGGCTTGGAAGCCGCAAACGGAAAGTGAGTCTCATCAAAAACAACGTGGCGAGAGATGATGATCTTTCGAGTAGAAAGATCAAGACAACGGTAGCCCTTCTGAGAAGGAGGGTAACCGAGGAAGACACACGCTGCAGAGCGAGGAGACAATTTATGTGGAGTCGTGGCACTAAGGTTCGGATAGCACAGGCAACCGAAAACTCGGAGAATGGAGTAGTCTGGCATTTTGCGATGGAGGAGATGATAGGGAATACCATTATGTATGGATGATGACGGCCGCCGGTTGACCAAGAACACAGCAGTGGACAGGGCTTCGACCCAATAGGATGGAGGCATGGCGGCATGAAACAGAAGCGTGCGAACAATGTTGTTCAGTGTGCGAAGCATCCGCTCAGCTTTGCCGTTCTGGGCGGAGGTGTAGGGGCACGAGGTGCGAAGCAGGATGCCGCGGCTAGCTAGGAAGATAGCGGTGGCATTGTTGATGAACTCGGTGCCATTATCGGCCTGAAAACAGCGCACCGGAGAACTGAACTGTGTGTGAGCGTAAGCAACAAACTGGACAATATGTTCATGAACTTCAGATTTATGGTGAAGAGGAAACATCCAACAATAATGTGTATAATCATCAACTAGGACAAGATAAAATTTATAGCCAGAAATACTCAAAACTGGAGAGGTCCAGACATCACAGTGAACAAGTTCAAATGGAGCAGATGTACTAGAAACCGAACTAGTGAATGGCAGCCTAGCGTGCTTGCCAAGCTGGCAGGCATGGCAAATGTGGCGAGCTGCTTTATTACACTGGATAGCTGATAGCTTATTTAGAGTGTTGACGATGGCGTGTGCGGGATGACCAAGGCGGGAGTGCCATAACTCTGGGGAGACGACGGCGACATGGCAGTGAGGTGGCATGCGATGTGGAACGGTGTAGAGATCCCCATTGCTATTGCACCGAAGGAGGACCGTCTTGGTCTGCAGATCCTTAACAGAAAAACCAGAGGCGTCAAACTCAATGGAACAGTTATTGTCGCGAGTAAGCTGTCGAACAGATAACAGATTACGAGTGAGTTGAGGAGCGACAAGAACATTATCAAGATGAAAAGGACGATCAGCTAGTTGAATAACAGAAGTGCCACGACTATGAATAGGAATTGATTGACCGTTGCCGACCATAATGGAGGACGGAGGCGACGGGAGATGGGAAAGTAAAATACCGTCATTGGAGGACATGTGAGATGTCGCTCCGCTGTCCATGACCCAGGGTGCAGACCCTCCCTGGATCGCCATCTGGTTAAGGGCGGCAATCAGGCCTGCCGAGTCCTAACCGCCCGGAGGCCCATAAGCCGGGGAACCACCGGCAGTGCTGAACTGCGGAGGCGCGAAGGCGGTGTGTGCCTGTGGAGGAGGTGCAGGTGGCGCACCCCACTGCAGCTGCTGCTGGGGAGGCCACGGAGCAGCCCAAGGGTTATAGCAAACCCAGGGCCCGGCCGGCTGACGCCCGCCAAAACTGCCGCCTTGCTGGTTGCGGCCACCGCCGCTATTGCCACCACCTTGCTGCTGTTGGCGCCCGCCGCCGTTGCCACCACGGCCGCCCTTGCCCTTGCCACCCTTGCCCTTGCCACCGCCCCCACGGTTGGGGGACGCAGAAGGGGTGGACTGGCAGGACGGCGATGTGCAGGAAGAGGTGGTGGAGGCGGCCAAAGCAGAAGCCGAGGCCGCCTTGCCCTCGGTGCCAAGACGGAGCTCCTTGACGCGGAGCATGTTGGTGGCTGACTTGAAGTCCGGGAGCGGCGACGTGTTGGAGATGATGTCGGCGGTGTTGGCGAAGCGGGGGTTAAGGCCACGCAGAAGGTTGAGCACGAGCTGTGCAGGGGAGATGGTGTGACCAACCTCCCGGAGGGCATCAGCGGTGCGCTTCATCTGCTGGGCGTAGGCGTCGACGGAGAGGTCGCCCTGGAACAGGTTGTGGAACTCCTGCTCGAGGACGACGGCGCGGGACTCCTTGTTCGCCTGGAACAAGGCCTCGATGGAGACCCACAGAGCGCGGGCATCCTGTGCAGGCTCCATGGCGAGGTCGAGGACGGCGTCGTCGACGGAGCCGTACATCCAGCCGCGGATGCAGGCGTCAGGCTGAGACCAGAGGGGGTCAGTCGGGCGTGCAACCGTTGTGCCATCGATGTGGCCGAGCAGCCCGTACTTGCCGCAGAGGGCGGTGAAAAACGCCGTCCACTTGGAGTAGTTCGGGCGCTCGAGGCTGAGCGCGATGGGGACATGCTGCTTCACGTTGACGGCGGCGTAGGCGGCGAAGAGAGGAGCAGCAACGGAGTCACCCATGGCGCCAGATGACTGGTGGGTGAGGGCACCAGTGGTGAAGGAGGAACTCGACGACGACGTCATGGAGTCCGATCTTGATAGGCGCGGCCTGGAAGGCGGCGGCGCGAGGTGAAGCCTGGCTGGCGGCGGATGTGCGCGGCCTAGGGTAGGCGGCGGCTGTGCGCGGCCTGGCTGGCGGCGGCTGTGCGCGGCCTAGGGTAGGCGGCGGCTGTGCGCGGCCTAGGGTAGGCGGCGGCTGGGCGCGGCCTAGGGTAGGCGGCGGCGCCTGGCTGGTGACGGCGTGGCGCACGTTCTCAAGGAGAACGCACGGGCAGAGGGGAAACGAAGCGGAAGATTAGGATCGTAATTAGGGATGATACCATGTAGAGAAACACCGCACACCCTAATCAGGGGGGTGACCTTCATTATATAGCCTGAAAGGCTAGGGTTACAATATACAAGGCCCATGGGCCGTACGTCTAATATGGACTGTTACAATACATTCTAACAATCAGGTTCGAGACCTAGTAGCATTCTAGACTAAACGGCTCTAGATCAAACTAGCAAGCAAAGCTTTCGGTCCAAACTGGCACAGATTCTTCAATACACTCCCAGCTGTGGGATCACTGACTTGTCTCTCAGCTCAAACATAACTAGATTGTTATCCAAAAAAGGTACTGGTCAAGCTCATCATAGGTAAGGTCTTCAGCCATCTTTGCTTTTATCATGTGAATTGAAAACTCACAAGCTACGTGCAATCAGAACAGAAATATCACCAACAGGAACTAAAATATTTTGAATCGAAGAGTAAACACAAAAGAGACCCAAAAAGCAGCGGGAGGATAGAACCACTTAGCAAGTACAGCAAGTAAAAGGAGGGACCTACCAACTGAACTAAATATACTGATGGAATCCTACTTGAATAGTAAAAAATGATCTGACTTCCCTTTCTGAAAAAAACAAGAATTAAACAAAAAACTTTATAATATTGAACAAAACATGAATTGAGCTAATAGCAAAAAATATATGCATATTTTGCTTTTACAAAATTGAAAAAACTCCTCCATCAAACTTAGATGAACAGCCATAAACTTGGAGTGATCCGAATTGCCTGCACCATTCAACTTCTCCCTTGAAGTTGACATCTACAAAGAACATTGATTAATACGTAAAAAACTGAATTGGAGAAAAAAATAAATAGACTAAAATAAGAAAACTTAACCTGAACATGATTGCAAAACTGAACCTGAAAACTACAAAACTAAAATAAAAAGACTAAACCTGGAACGATAAAAGAAAAGAACCAAAATAACTATAAATGAAATTAAAATAAATATAAACAAAATTATATACTCTTATAGTACACTAGGACAAGTCGTGAAAACTGAACCTATAATGAAACTAGAAACTATAATGAAACCTGAACATGATCTGAACAAAAAAAACTGAAACAATAGCTGTTGAAAACTGAAAGCAAACTAAAATTGAACTGAGACTAAGACTGAAATAAAACAAAATTTAACTGAGACTGAAACAAAACTGAGAGGAACAAACTGTTTATAACTGAAAGATAACTGAAACGGAACTAACACTAAAACATAACTGAGAGGAACCAACTGTTCAAAACTGAAAGAATACTGAAATTGAACTGAGACTAAAACTAAACTGAGAGGAACCAACTCTTGATAACTAAGAAGAATAATTTGATAAGATAGCTCAAATTACAAAAATACCGAAATTTGGAAATTCAAAATAATAGCTGAAAAAGATGAATGAATTCCATAATTGAAAATGGAAACTGATTGAATTTAAAAACCGAACTAAAGAATAGTTTGAAAACTAAAAAAATGAAATAGCACTAACAATAAAAAAACAATAACTGAAACAAAAATGAACAATAATGAAGATTACTAAATTATAAAAACTAAACCTAGAGAAAAGTGAAAATTGAATTTGCTAAATAAACTTAGAATAATACTTTGCAAACAGAAATTTAAACTGAAATGGCAACACCACTGAAATACCTAAGACTCAAACATAGATGAACAAAACTAAAGAAAAAACAACCTGAACCTAAAGTTCAGAGGCATTCATAATTTGATAGCTGGGCTTGTACATTTCACAGATGATTTACTGATTTAGTAAAAGATCACTGGAGGTAGGCAGCTGTGACTAATGTTTGAACTCAGGGTACATCTATTGCTGTGCAGTTTCTTGTGGATTTACTGTATTGTGTTTATTACTTCCAAGGTATTGAACACATGAATACTTATGGGAGCACTTGTTGAACTACGAATATGTGATGTGTTATTTTTTTCGATTGAAGCAGTTATGATGGTAAAATATTTCACATGGACATTGAGGGTCGAGGGACCTGTGATTCTGATTAAACACAGCTATGGAAAACATATTATTTCTTAAAGACTGGATATCTGTAATTGATTGAGGCTGAATATAATATCATCTTCTAATCTAATATTGAAACACACGTTGCTTTCAATGACTTTTTTTTAGGGGAATTTTGAATTTCATTACTCGACCATGTCAGCTAAATCGCTTGACACAAAGTTCAAAATACAATCTGGCACTCCGGCCATGACAGACTGGACAAGAACATTACTTCTACTGCCCAGAGAAGCTAATTCATGGGCTACCCGGTTACATTCCTGTGGACCAAATTTGACTTGGAAAGACACGAAATTCTCCATCAGCAGATCCTTCAGCTCATGTACCAGGCCTCCCACCGTGGCGAGTCTGAATCCATCATCTCGAAAGGCTTGTATAACCTGCATAGCATCAGTCTCCAACACAATATTACTGACACCCAGGAGGCCTGCAGCTTTGACGCCCTCAGGCAATCAGCTCCATGTGCATGGCATTACAGGCAAATTGCTTACACCCTGCACCTGACTGAATCACCCTGCCCTCCTCATTACGAATCACGTAGCCCCATCCGCCCTTCATGTCTTGCTCACAATAAGCACCATCTACGTTCACCTTCAGATTTCCTTGCAATGGTCTCTGCCACTTCCCTCTGCGTCTACAGCTCACTGTTGTATCCTCACCCGAGTGTTTGAAAATTTTCATCTCCGCTGCTTGCCTCCAGCTTAACATCGCCAAACTTTCTGCTGGGCGTCTCTGTCCTCCTTCCCGGACTGCATTCCTCTCTTGCCAAAAATTATTTAGGAGGAAGATCGATTGTAGCTTGGCTTCATTTTTCTAGTTCATCATCATTTTCACTTTCTTTCACATCATGGCACCTGACCAACTGCTGTCTAACTCCTTCAAGACCCGCCCTTCTCCAAACATCCTTGACATGTCTGCATCTGAGGAACAAATGCCCCCCATCTTCTCCAACTCTGCCACACATCACACATCGGTCATCAATTTTGATACCCCGTCGATTCAAATTTGATCGCAAAGCTAAAGAGTTGTGTGCCAGCCTCCACATGAAATGCTTAACTCTGTTCGGACAGTCCAAATTCCAAATCAAATGCCAGAATTTCTCATCTTCATTTACTCTTCCCGAGCTTTCAGCACTCATATCGGCGACTGCAGTCTGCTGCTGGTCATCACAAAACAGCCGGTAAGCCGATTTAACTGAAAAACATCCCTTCGGTTCAAAGTGCCAAGCCACTATGTCATCCATCTCCATGTGTACTGGAATAACAAGAATAGTTGGCACATCCTCTGACCAGAAAGTGCTTGTCACCATCTCCTCATCCCATTGTCCTGTCACCGGATTCAGCAACTCTGCAGCTCTGGTTAGGATACTCCCTCGTCTCATCGTTATTGGTCGTCTAGTTGTACCCTGAGGCAACCAAGGGTCTTCCCAGATTTTAATGTTTTCACCATTCCCCATTCAGGAATTATTTGGAGAATGCTTTCAATGACTTTGGAGCAGCACAGCATGGTGTTTAGTTTCATACTTCCATCATGTGCTTGCCTTTTAGCAATATAGTTATCATTATGGGGCAAAGCCACTTTTTGAAGTAGGTCCATACAAAGAAAAGGATGGATTGTGATAAATTGCCTTTCAAAAGTAATTTTAAAGATTGCAATGACGTGGTGCTTTGTCAAACATACAACTCAAGACTCATGTGTTACTACTAGAAAACACACGAATTATAACAAACAATTAAACAGTAATGATTGTTCAAATCAATTTAATGAAACATGCCACAAATAGGATAAATAACTTGCTACAAAAGATACAGCACCAATGGGGCACGAAGGAGCAGTGATAGGGTTGGGTTGTACTTACATCGGTCGGCGATGAAATACGAAATGCAGCGGACGCCAAAGCGGATGGATGAAGAAGCTGAACAAACCACGTCAGGACAGATGCAAAAAAAAGGGAAAAAGGACACGCGATGGAGAGAGCGGAAACCTTCAATAACAATCGAAACCAGCTCATCCGTCGTAGCCCGCCACACCTACTGCTCCTCCTTCGTCGTCGCTCACCGCAACTCCCAAAGAAACCGCGGATGCCAACTGCGGGAGCTCAACCACGTCGAAGCAGATGCAGAAGAAGAAAATAGATCTGGATACGCGGCGCAGAGAGGGGAGCACTTGCTCCGTCGTCCTCCACTGCAACCCACTCCACCACTACTCGCCGGCTGGGGTTCCGACAGCAACAGCGGATTCGTCGACCACCGGCTGCGCTGCCTGAACGAAAGGAAGCGGAAGAAGAAGGGAGCGTTGTGTGCTCGCTCGGGAAGGGAAGGCCGCAGCATTGGATGGTGGGGGCGCGCGGTCTGCTGGGCCGGCCTGTCAAGGCCTGTTGTCGCGCGATGGAGTCGTAGCGCGACCGGTCGCCTCATAGAATCCGGGAAAAAGTCCAATTTTCCCCCTCTTTGGTGTGCGTTCGTTTTTTCTCCCCGAACTATAAAACCAGAAATCTTTCCTCCTCCAACTTTAAAAACCGTTCATTTTACCTCTCTAGCCGGTTTTGGACGGTAGTTTACTACAGTAACGGTGGATTTACCTCCATAGCCGGTTTTGGGCGGTAGCTATAAATTAATTAAAAAAACTATATATCTAAAGCTACAGCAAAAACTTTGCACTAAAACATACTATATTATATGTTCACTGTGTAGTTTTACTCATGTAGAGTCTAACAAAATTAGATTTTCTATTTTACGATTTTTCTGTGATTTACTATGATTTTTTAAATATTCAACCGAAATAAATAAAAAAGAAAAAGACAAAACCGACGGCGCTGTAGCAAAACCGACGTCACTGTAGCAAATTTACAGTTACTGTATCAAAACCACCGTCCAAAACCGGCCAAGGAGGTAAAACGAACGGTTTTCAAAGTTGAAGGAGGAAAGATTTCTGGTTTTATAGTTTGGGGAGGAAAAGCGGCCGCACGCCAAAGTTGAGGGGAAAAATTGGACTTTTTCCTAGAATTTGCGCTATATAACAGTATAAAATGATTCGCAGCATGCAGCCATGGCCCATATGATGCGATCCAATTCTGTTCGGGCCTCATTACTTTGGCCCAAGTAAGGTCCAACGGGGGCATAAGCTAACAGCAGAAACCGTAATGTTTTAACCGTATTTTGAATTTTCCAAGCATCGTTGTGACTTGTGAGCAGGCATATTAAGCTGAAGTTAAGCGGTACCAGTTTTAAGAAACCGTAATATTATTATGAACCATATCTAAAGGATATTTATTTGTGAATGCAAAATTTCAATACCCTAAACAATCTTGTCGCAAGGCATGAAATGGATAACTACGCTACTACACTAAGGATTTTTAGGGGCAACTGAAGAAGGTTTGTAGGGGCGGTTTTGGCAGCCGCACCTACGGCGCCGTTGTTACAGATCGGCGATTTGTACAGGTAGCTGGCCAATGACTTGTTGGGGCGGTTGTTTTCTAGAAATTCCTGAATCCGGGCAAAAAAAAAATGTTGCTTTTTTTTATCCGGGGAAGCCCCCCACAAGTCGCGCATTTTTTCGCGCAAAAACACACGCTTCGTGGCTGCGGGGGTTTGAACCGGTTACCTTGGCCTCGCGTGCTCTCTCCTCCAACCACTGCACCATACTATCACTTATGTCTATATTATATTTTCTTTCCCCACATATTATCCTAAACCGAGCATAAATTGATTATTTGAGCCCTAAATAAATTCAAATAAAAAAGTTATCAGTTACAAAGTTTTGTAACTTTTCAAGATCTACAACTTTTATTTTAGTAGTTTCTCCATCCGAGGTTGTTTAAAAAATTTGAATTTTAAATTTGAGAAATTCAAACATAGTTTTCCTTAACAAGATAATTTCAAATCAAAAAGTTCATAACTTTTCGAGATCTACAACTTTCATTTTTGTTGTTCATCCATCTAAGATCATTTAGAAAATTTAAATTTTAATTTTTTAGAAATTCAAACATAATTTTTTTTGACAAGATGATTTCAAATTAAAAAGTTGTCAACTACAAAGTTGTATAACATTTTAGGATCTACAACTTTTATTTTGGTCGTTTCTCCATCGGAGGTTGTTTGAAAATTTTGAAATTCAAATTTAAGAAATTCAAACGTAGTTTTTCTTAACAAAATAAATTCAAATAAAAAAGTTGTCAACTACAAAGTTCTATAACTTTTTGAGATCTACAACTTTTATTTTGGTCATTTGATCATCTGACATAGTGGCATTAACATTGTTCACAAATTTTACATCTCTCTAGTTTCTGGAACTATAAGAGAGATGTAAATTCGAATTTTGGTCATTTCTCCATCCGAAATCGTTTGAAAAAATTCGAATTTTAGTGCTTAATTTTTACTATTTGACGTATATTTGTAGGTGCGGCTTAATATTGAGGATATAGAGCCACCTGGCTTAATATTGAGGATATAGAGCCGCCCCTACAAATCAAGCCATTTGTAGGGGCGGCTGATAACACCAGCAGCCCCTACAAAATGGATTTGTATGGGCGGCTCGTTTGAGCACCATTTTAGGTGCAGCTCTATAAATGGTGCCCAAACGAGTCGCCCCTAAAGAAAAAAAAGGGACGTTGCTACAAATTCTTTTTGTAGTAGTGCTACTTAGTGATGAATGTTGTCACATGATCTCATACAAATACATGTAAAATATTAGCTTAATTAATTTTTAACAGTCTTGATCAACTGACTTCCTTGTCTTAACTGGACTATATTTAATTTTTCATCCGAATCAGAACTTGTTACTGTGGCAAACATACAAATGTTTTATTAGGTGCTCAATCGTTCATCAGTCGTTAACGAGGCATGTTCAATGTTTGGTTAAGTCGTTTTCACTCAGTTTTCACATACATAGGATTATAGGAAGCTGCAGTTAATTTTCTAATATAAGATGATCTCTCCAGCATCCCATGGCTCACAAGCGAATTGAAGTCGCTCTCCCCCTGATTAATGGTTAAGTAATATAACTGAATTTCAAGTTAAATCAGACAACGTTCCTTGAACAATATATCAGATGACCGAGTCGGCATCAATTATCTACATTTCTTGAACCAGACAGACGGCATGCAGATAAACCAATATCTGCGCTTCTGGTCAAAGACAAATTTGTCCGTTCCTCAACCACGCTAGCTGGCAACTACGTACACTAGTCCACCCCACCCCCGAGTCATGGCAAACAATTGATCGGATTTTACCTTCTCTCTTCTCCCTCTCTGAAAGAAATATCAGGGAGCAGTTAGGTGGTCACTGATCACAAGTTCACAACCGTACCTTGCAGTTGCAGGCATATCTACGCGCTTGTCTGCAATAATTTTGAGTTTGATGGGGCAAGCAAAGGATCTGCCTACACGTCTTTCTTCCTACGCACCGGGCTATATATGCAATTAGGTCAAGATAGATTTCAGTTTAGTTTACAGGAAGGATGCAGGAAAAACCAATACATGTCATGCTCAACATTAACATGAAAGCAGCACAGCTACGGTCTCCGGTCTGCGGATACGTACTCCAAATCCAAAGGTCTAAATCATATGAATATCTGCAGTCTAGAAACTCATACGGTAACATTTTCTTGAAGTAAAATTGCAAATGGCACATGTCAGCAGTTTCTTGGCGGTGCCTGAACGATCTGGGACTGGGACAGGGGAGACCATCCATCTACTGTGTATAGCTAGATGACAATCTAACCCCTTTGAATGGTTGTCATCAACCGCGTCGCTGGGACAAACATGTGATCTTCTGAGACAAGTGCTGGAACAAACGGAGATCCATAGTACATTGTAAACAGATTTGTCAGTTTGTGATTTATTAAATTTGACCACAAGTATGCATAAGTAGAGATATCAATTGAACGAATATAACTTAAGAGAGAAGGTAGCTGTAAATTGCACCACAATGTTTGGGAGAGGCACAAGTTGAATTCAGCATATATAGCTTCCAGCAGAAGCTTGCATCGGGACACGTACGCCAACCCAGCGACCTCCTGCAGATAGCTTAGGCCATGTTTAGTTCTAAAAAATTTTCAATTCTCCGTCACATCGAATGTTTAGATATATATATGGAGCATTAAATGTAGACGAAAAAAAACTAATTACACAATTTGATAGAAAACCACCAGATGAATCTTTTGAGCATAATTAGTCCATGATTGGACACTAATTGGTAAATACAAATGAAAGTGCTACAGTAGCCAAAGCCAAAAAATTTCGCAAACTAAACACACCCTTAGTTACAGGACAGATTGAGAAGCATTGCATATGGTACAACTGATATTAAACCTCAAAGAAAACAAATGGTAGGTCGATCAGATTAAATTTCCACGGTTGTATCATACATATAACGCTAATCTTTTGTAATGTCCATCGCACTTCGTCAAACTAGACACAAGCTGGCAGATCACGTACAACTGGTCCCTGTGACTCAATGGCTGATTCAATCTTTATTTCAGACTTAAACGAATTTAAATAAAAAATGTTTGATCTCTTTGGCTACAATAGCTTTGGTTTGGGTAGCTTCTCCATCCGAGGTAATTCAAAGAAAAATTAAATTTTAAAATCTAAAAATTTTAAATAGAATTTCTAGGCTATCCATGGTCATTTGAAAAAAGGTTGCACATCCATTTGAGTATTACAACTTTTGGTTTAAGTCGTTTCTCTATCCATGGTCATTAAAAAAAATGAATTTCAAATTCTGAAAATTTAATACTTCCACTGTTCCAAAATAGAAGACGTTCTCGCTTCTCGTGAAGTTAACTTTTTTTTAAACTTTGACCAATTATATATAAAAGAATATTAATATTTATAATATATAATTAGTATCATTAGATAAATCGTTGAATATACTTTCATAATAAACTTATTTGGAGATATAAATGTTGCACGCATTTTCTATAAATCTAGTCAAAGTTAAGAAAGTTTGACCCGAATGTATCCCATAACGACCTTCTTTTTGGGACGGAGGGAGTGCAGAATTTATGGATACTAAATGGTTTCATATAAAAAAGTTGTCAACTACAAAGTTGCATATCTCTTTAGGTATTATAAATTTGGTTTAAGTCGTTTCTCTATCTGAGGTTTTTTAAAAAATTAACAGCTTAGGAGCGTCGGGGTGTGTTGTAAGGGCTCTTGTCCTTTTTTCTTCTTGATACAAAGATACAAAGCTCTCCTGTATGTTTAAGAAAAAAATGTTTAATCTCAAAATTTATCTTATAACATAATTTACGGGTCCAAAATGATTTCAAATGGAAAGCTAGTCGACTACAAAGTAGCAGAACTCTTTAATTAGGCAGGCCAAATTGCCAACGGCCTCTAGAAATCCATTTATAGGAAATAGTGGAATTTTCAGATGCTTCTAGAGGCAGTTGGAAGGGCTAGCAACCTCTACAAATAATACTTTTAGAGGTGGTTGGGCATTCCAGCTGCCTTTAAAAATATACGGCATTTCTAGTTCTAGTCACCTCTAAAAATAATTGGTATTTTTAATTTCAGCCCGGTGAGGTGGCCGGTATTTTTAGGGATGCCACAAACTCACCTCTCAAACCCATCTCCTTCAAAAGTTCAAAGGGCAAAACCTTCCCCCCCTCTAGTTTTACTATTTCTCACCTCCAAGTGAGCTCAACAATGGTGCTTAGAAGCACTGTCGCGAGGAAGAAACATATTATTTTTAGGGATGGTTGACTAAGAGCACCACCCCTATTATTGGATTTGGGACGCGGTAGAGATGGTTCTGTAAAGACGACCATCCTCAAAATGGACACGTTTCTAAGGGCAAATTTCTTAATAGAACCACTCCTTGAAAATTAATTTTTAGCAACGGTCATGTAGCTGTAGTGCCTCGCTCCTGCCAAAGTTAGAGACGGTGTAAGTCAACCGCCTCTATTACAAAAGGTAGGCACCTGTAAAAATTATTTTTATACTAGTGAAAAATATTTCTGTAGTAGCGGTGGATTGCATGTGACCTCGCCATTTTTTTTAGGGAAAGTGACCTCACCATCTTGATCAACGTACTATCTACTTCATGCCATCTTGCATCTATCATGTGAATGACGTTGACATGAGCTCACCCGACTTGCACACTGTCCTTTGGAGGTCTAAGCTTCTACTCGCCCGTTCAGACAGTACAGCTATGAATATGTCGATTTTCAGAATCATACGAGGAGTTTGCTGAACTTATGAAGAAGAAAATTTGTCAACACGCGGATCACCAACAACTTCCAGTTTGTGGTTCGTTACATATTTATAGGATAATTTTACGCTGCATCAATTAGATGTGGCAAGCTCCCAGAAGTTGCAGGTCGCTAGCATCGGAGCTACAATTAATATTGTAGACAACTATGACATTTGACTGCATGTGACTTTGAACACGTACATTTTGTGATTGAACAAATAAAGAAGAACATTGATATGCATTACCTGGGATCTAAAAAAAACAGTATATCTAAAAACAGTGATGAACATTCCGACCAAATATATTGTATAATTCTCCTTGATTGAACAACTGTGAGCACTGGGTTCGGTAGGCCTTACGTACGTATTTATTGAGTTTGAAATCATCTATTTCCTAGAAAGTTCATTCATGGATACTAGAAGCGTGTTCTACCTGGCTGAGGCCCAATGCCAAACGGACGCTCACACACGAGCATACAGTAAGTCAGTAATGTACAAGTCAATTAGATATTCAGAATATACCGAGATTTAAATTTTATATATATATATATATATATATATATATATATATATATATATATATATATATATATATATATATATATATATATATATATATATATATATATATATATATATATATATATATATATATATAGCAGTTCTGACTGATCAGTCACGGATGCAATTTCCACAATGCTGCCATTGACAGGCTGTATATATATGGCACACATCAGAAGACAAATATCACAACCTCAAGCGAAACAAGAACAAACACAATACAGATATTGTTACGCTACGCCTTAACGCAAACAATGCCTAAGCCCAAGGCTACGGGTAATAAACCTCGATCCAAATACTACTATCTCCATCTCTTAGATTAGATGCAGCGTATTGGTAGTAGGAACTCAGAAAAGATTGCTTACTGTCTTCTCCGACGCACTGCAAATGCAGGGTTAATTAGTCCGGAGGTGCCGCGCCAGAAGGGACCAAAGAAGGTGTCGCCTGTGGAGGATGCTTCTCATCATGAACATGATGCACCCTCTGCTGGTAGGTACCCCTATGTATAAGCTGAACATATTAAAACATTTCATATTATAGCCTTAACAGTAACCTTCACCTGTATGTACTAGTTAAGTATGGTAGCAAAATAACAGTGCCGCGAGAGCTCAACCATATGCAACATGCACGTATGTGCATGGAGCATGGTACCACCAGCATACGCATGAAAGCCCCGTTTTGTCTCTCCATTCCTTTTTCTATCTTTGTTACAAGTCCCGCCTATCTAGTTCATTTATTAATCTCTCCTTTTCTACTTTTTAGATTTTGTTTGACTACACTCGATCGTATTCACGTCAATTCATATGTATTGAGGTGGCTTGATGTGAAATATGAACTAATTTCCATCTCAATCTACTTCTCTTTTTTTTCATAAATAGAATCAGGAGAGTCTGCCCCTACTAGTTATACACACGCGGGTTGAGGTAAATAGTGTATAACCAAACAAGCCCTTAAGCTAGTCTATTTCATTGAGGATTTTCATTACGTTATTTCCAAAATTACCGAATGAAAAGTTTTATTCTATAGTTTAATAGACATTTAATTTCATAACTCCTAAAGAGTTGTCAATCATACCAAAACTCACTTTTTCTCTCTCTTTTTAAAAACATTGTCATGTGGCTGTCTATTAAATGCGATGAAACATTTGTAAAACTGACACTAAGATTGGCCTTAGAGTTTCAGAATAGCTGATAATCTATATCTCTTATAATTGTAAACCCCACTAGAATATTATCTTAACATGCAAGGTGTCCACCTCAACAGTCCATTATCATTTGCAATTAAAGTCCACTATCTCGTATAATTCTAAACCTCACTAGAATATTATCTTGATATGCAAGGTGTCCACCTCAGCAATCCACTATCACTTGCAATTAAAGTCCCTAGCACAAGCAATTATAATATCCACGTCAGCGAGACACGTCATCCACTAACATACATTTAGTTGTCCACATCAGTGTGCCACGCTATCCACTAACATTAGTTTATAATAATTATCTCTTCCTAAGAATTATATAAACAGTTAAATTTCATTCAAAATCAGTAGTTCCCGCAACAACACGCGGGGTGTTCTTCTAGTTTCCTAAACATTAAATTCCTGGTCCAAGTGCTTCCAAGTTGCATCATCCTTCATAATTGAATGATACCTTCAGGTCCACAAAGCTTGCCCATCCGCCAGTTTCCAATTGCCCTCAAAATTGTTAGAAAGAGGCACCAGACTGACGTCCAGACCCCACGAATGGATCTTCTACCTCCCGCCGAAACATAAGCAGGAGCATAAATAACATAATAAGCCACAGCCAAAGGTCCACAAATTAAACGTGAAGAGCACATAGACATAATATTTATCGACAACGTTAAGGGAACGAGGAACTCCTACCCGATATGTGTGCGTTGCTAACAGTAGCAATGTTCACCCCCTACCTCTGCTCAATCTGCTAGCCTCGTCCACCGCCTTCGGCTAGCCAGCTAAGAAGTAGCTTTAGTGTTCAACTAGTTGTTAGCCAACTAACTACCCAATCATAGCTAAGCTCGGTGTGTATCAAACAACCATTTATTCGATCCTTTGCATATTATTATAAATAATTTCGTTTCTCTATTTTCGATTCATAAATGCATGCAGATGGAAAAGCTACTGGCTTGGTACGTCCCGTGGAACCGACCAAAAAGCACGGGGATACGCAGAGACAAACTCATCAGAGTGGGGGCCAAACGAATGGAAAGAAGAAGTACGTAATCCTAGTTGTACATCAAGAATGTATTTTTTATTTTTATATACAGTCCAAGATATCTGTGTTGTTCATCTCCATCTTTCTATGTCTCTTTAGAAACTGTTGCCACGCGAAATTGATCGCTGACATATCTATATCTTTTTGGTACTGCAGGTAGGGGTGTATCTACGCTGTGACCAAGCGAACATATGTGCATATGTCCTTATACATGGGTGACTGCAAATCGAATATAGTGACAATGAGAAGTTAGAAAACACATATAATACAGCACACAGTACAATTATATAAGTTATTAGATTCTCGGATTGGTTAGCAGATGTATGCAATTATATATTACTGTATGTAGTCCTATTGGATCTCCAAAATAATTTGTAAAAAAATAATGTACAGCCGAAGTTGAAATAAATAAATAAATTGGTTGTGTTTTTAAATCATTTCTTTCAATGATGTTGTACTAATTGTATAAATGCGTCAACGCTTGTATGCACACACTATGTCAAAACAGCACAAATGAGATAACTTCATCAGTGACAGAATTGAAATGCATTAGTAATGTTATATTAGTGCGCGGGTAAACAAATGCGTCACTGATTAACTATCGTCCATGGCTAAGAAACAAAACGCATCACTAATGACAAGTTATCAGTTCCCTCGTCCCAGCTAGACGCATCACTGATCACAGTAGCTGTCATCAGAGACACGTCACTTAAATAAGACCTCGGACCTGAAAAAATTATCAAACCCAATAAACTCACAAGTTAAGTCCGGACTTAGTCCAGTTCTGTTTGGCTCTCCCGTCACCCTCACCCATATATTCCTGAGTTTCTCGTATGTTCCTGTCCCCTCCTCTCTCTCGCTCTCTCCTATCCCCCATGCACCATGGTCCGCATCCTCCTTGGTGACCACCGCCCTTCCTATGCCGCCGCCATCTAACTCTTTTCTCGTCCTCCTTGGCAGCCATCGCTCCTCCTACACTGCCGTCATCTCCCTCATCCTCCTCCCTTCACTCAGATCTGGCACAAGCCGTTCGGTGTTCACAAAAAAATCATGTGTCCGCCCATGACCGGCCCAACATGGGCCTTTTCTTAATTGGGCCACACACACGCTCATGTCTTTGCTTCCGTGGACATGCCATTTTTTTATTTTGTGGCGTACCGCTTCCGCTCCCGTGTTTCTCTTCTGTTGTTGAGTTACATCTCTGTTTTATAGGGTTTACTGCATTGATTTTGTGTAGTTACAAGCATTTGTCATTTTCCTTCTTGTCTTCATCGGAAGGGTCACCGCCAAACCGCTACCTCTAGGAGCCCTAATCGTTGTGTCTTGGGCACTCCCAAGCGAGCCCCATTATTGCAGTTGGTTTGATATTTTTGTTGTCCTTGTCCATTGTGGAGCAGTTGCTCATGGTCACGCTGTGTTGATCCCCTTTGCATTTGATGATGAGACCATGGCCCTTCTAGTGCAAAAGATGGGTCGGTTCATGAAGAAGAGAGGCTATGGTGCAAGAAAGAGAAGGGACTTCATGAAGGCAAAGGAGGTGCTTTGCTACAATTGCAATAGCCCCGATCACATAGTGGCGGATTGCCCCTATGAAGATAAGATATTTCATAATGGGGACTCGAAGCTCAAGAAGAACAAGAAGGATAAGAAAGAGAACGAGAAGAAAGCAAAGAAGAGCTTCACATTCAACAAGAAGAAGAAGGGTGGTGGCTATGTGGTCACTTGGGATAGTGACAACTCCGATAGTGATGATGATGCAAGCTCTAGTGATGATGAAAGGACCACTCGGCGAGCCATTGCAAACATCGCCCTCTCTAACAAGCCATCCATCTTCGACACTACATCGACATGCCTTATGGCCAAGCCTACCAAGGTAAAATATGATGATAGTGATGATGATTCTTATGCTAGTGATGGTTGTAGGAGTGATGATAAGGAGGATGAGGACTACTCCAAGGATGATCTATTAGGCATAATAGATCAAATGAGCAAGGGCTACAAGAGGACAACCAAGAAATACAAAATCTTAGAATAAGAGCTCATTGCCAAGAGCAATGAAAATGATGCCTTGATGGAGGAGCTTGTTGCTCTAAAAAAGAGTAAGGAGTGCAAAGGAATTGAACAAGAGCTCAAAACTCTTAGGAAATCCCGAGGACCTTCAAGTTGCTCACACTAGGCTTAAGGAAGCCCACTCCACTCTACTTGAGCTCATCAAGGAAAAGGACCTCAAGTTAGAGAAGTTCATGAAGGAAGCTAAGGAGGAGCAAGTGATTGTCACTTGTGATATTGGACTAACATGTGATATTATTGATGATTCTTTATTTGTTGGTCCTACTAATGCTTCATGTAGCTCATCATCATCCACCACAACCAACTCTATCTCTACTACTAGTGATTCATACATTGTGGTTGAGAATAAGACTCTCAAGAGAGAGGTGGATGATCTCACCCGCGCATTAGACAATGCCTATGGCGGGGATGCCCGCTTGCTAAAATACTTGGGTAGCCAAAGGTTCTCTCTTAACAAAGAAGGTTTGGGCTATACTCCCAAGAAGGGCAAGGCAGCATTTGCTACTCTAAAGCCTCGCTTTGTGAAGAGCAATGGTCGTTATTGCAATAGATGCAAGCAATTTGGGCATCTAGAGATTAATTGCAATAAAATGAACAAGAACAAGAAAAATGCTAATGTACCTTATATTCCTTTTGATTCTTGTTATGTGCTTACCAAGGGTGAGAAAGGTGTGCATGCTAAGTTTATTGGTACACCAATTGTGGGTCTAAAGAAGAAGGCCATTTGGGTACCAAAGAGCTTAGTGACTAACCTCCAAGGACCCAAGCAAGTATGGGTACCTAAGAAACATTAATTTGTTTTGTAGGTCAATTATAAGGCCGGAGGAAGGCATTGGGTGCTTGATAGTGGGTGCTCTCAACATATGACCGGTGATTCAAGAATGTTCAACTCTCTCAAATCAAATGATAGTAACATTGATATTATCACATTTGGTGACAATAGCAAGGGTGATGTAAAGGCTCTTGGAAGGATTGCAATCTCTAATGATCATAGCATTTCCAATGTGCTCTTAGTTGAAAAGTTGAACTTCAATCTTCTCTCGGTTGCTCAATTGTGTGATCTCGGTTTCAAGTGCATATTTGGTGTTGATGATGTGGAGATAGTTAGTGTTGATGGCTCCAATTTGATCTTCAAGGGTTTTAGATATGAGAATCTATACTTGATTGATTTCAATGCTAGTGACACTCAACTTTCAACGTGCTTGCTCACCAAATCAAGTATGAGTTGGTTATGGCATAGAAGACTTGGTCATGTTGGCATGAAGCAATTGGACAAGTTAGTGAAGCATGACTTAGTTAGAGGCTTGAAGGATGTCACATTTGAGAAAGATAAGCTATGTAGTGCATGTCAAGCCGGAAAGCAAGTGGGCAACACTCATCCATTAAAGAGCATTATGAGTACTTCTAAGGCATTTGAGTTGTTGCACATGGATCTATTTGGGCCAACTACATACACAAGCATTGGTGGCAACAAGTATGGCTTTGTGATTGTGGATGATTTCACTAGATACACATGGGTATTCTTTCTTGTGGACAAGAATGATGTATTTGACATATTCAAGAAGTTCATCAAGAGAGTACAAAATGAGTTTGAGACCACAATCAAGAAAGTAAGAAGTGACAATATAAGTGAGTTTAGAAACACAAGAGTTGATGAGCTATGTGATGAGCTTGGAATCAAGCATCAATTCTCGGCCAAGTATACACCTCAATCAAATGGCCTAGTTGAGAGGAAGAATAGAACCTTAATTGACATGGCAAGATCAATGTTGAATGAGTATAATGTGAGTCATTTATTTTGGGCCGAAGCAATCAACACGGCTTGCTTCTATAGCAACCGCCTCTATTGCCACAAGTTCCTAGAGAAGACACCATATGAGATCTTAAATGGAAGAAAGCCTAACATTGCATACTTTCGAGTATTTGGTTGCAAATGCTACATCTTGAAGAAGGGCACTAGATTGAGCAAGTTTGAGAAGAAATGTGATGAAGGATTCTTACTTGGGTACTCCACTACTAGCAAAGCTTATAGAGTTTGGAATTTGGCTAGTGGTTTACTTGAAGAAGTTCATGATGTTGAATTTGATGAAACCAATGGTTCTTAAAATGAAGAAGATAACTGGATGATGTGAGAGGAACTCAATTGACCAATGCTATGAAAGAAATGTATATTGGTGATATTAGGCCAAAGCAAGTGATTGATGTGGATGACAACAAAGATCAAGTGCTCCAAAGTCCAATCACTCAAGCTAGTGGTTCTCTAATGCAAAATCAAGCTAGTATATCATCTCAAGTGCAACAAGATCAACAAGTGGCTAGTTCATCATCTCCAACTCATAATCAACGTCAACATCCAAGCAATCAAGTGCAAGTGCTTCAACCAACCAACATTGCTAGAGACCATCCATTGGATTCCATCATTGGTGACATACAAAGGGGAGTTCAAACTAGATCAAGATTGACATCTTTTTGTGCTCACTCTTCTTTTGTGTCAATGGAAGAACCCAAGGACATTGATAAAGCATTGAGAGATCCGGATTGGGTAAATGCAATGCATGAAGAGCTCAACAACTTCAAGAGAAATGAAGTATGGAAACTAGTTGAGAGGCCTAAGGATCACAATGTCATTGGAACAAGATGGGTCTTTCGCAACAAGCAAGATCAAGATGGGATAGTAGTAAGGAACAAAGCAAGACTAGTGGCTCAAGGTTACACACAAATAGAGGGTCTTGACTTTGGTGAAACTTATGCCCCGGTTGCAAGATTAGAATCAATTAGGATCTTACTTGCATATGCTTGTGCTCACAATATCAAGCTATATCAAATGGATGTGAAGAGTGCATTTCTCAATGGGTACATTCAAGAGGAGGTGTATGTGGAGCAACCTCCCGGTTTTGAAGATGACAAAAAACCCAATCATGTCTACAAATTGAGAAAAGCTTTGTATGGATTGAAGCAAGCACCTAGAGCATGGTATGAAAGATTGAGGGACTTCTTGCTATCCAAAGGATTTGTCATGGGCAAAGTTGATACAACACTATTCACCAAGAAGATTGGGAAAGACTTGTTTGTATTGCAAATATATGTTGATGATATCATATTCGGTTCAACCAATCAAGATTATTGTGATGAGTTTGGGAAAATGATGGCAAAGGAATTTGAAATGTCAATGATTGGTGAACTTAGTTTCTTCCTTGGACTTCAAATCAAATAAATGAAGGAAGGAACATTTGTAAGTCAAACCAAATACATAAAGGATATGCTAAAGAAGTTTAGTATGGAAGATGCAAAAGGAATCACTACTCCAATGAGCACTAGTGGAAGCTTGGATAGTGACAAGAATGGCAACATGGTGGATCAAAAGCTATATAGATCAATGATTGGTAGCCTACTCTATGTGACGGTATCAAGGCCCGATGTGATGTTTAGTGTATGCATGTGTGTAAGATTTCAAGCCTCACCAAGAGAAAGTCATTTGAAGGCAACAAAGAGAATATTGAGGTACTTAAAGCATACACACGATGTTGGATTATGGTATCCCAAAGGTGCAAGCTTTGAGCTAGTTGGATATTCGGATTACGACTATGTCGGTGACAAAGTGGAGAGAAAGAGCACTTCCGGGACTTATCAATTGTTGGGAAGATCACTTGTCTCATGGTCATCCAAGAAGCAAAATAGTATTGCACTATCTACTACCGAAGCCGAATACATCGTCGCGAGTAGTTATTGTGCAAAAATCTTGTGGATGAAGGCAACATTGAAGGATTTTAGAATCAACTTCAAGAATGTGCCATTGCTATGTGACAATGAAAGTGTCGTGAAGCTAACCAATAATCCGGTTCAACATCAAAGAACAAAGCATATTGATGTTCGCCATCACTTTATTAGAGATCATCAACAAAAGGGTGACATTGCTATTGAGAGTGTGGGCACCGAAGATCAATTAGCCGATCTATTCACCAAGCCACTTGATGAGAAGATGTTTCATAAGCTAAAGAATGAGTTGAACATACTTGATTTCTCCAACATGAGTTGATGCACCTCCATATATGACATGCCTCTCCTTCGAGCCCCAAGGTACAATTGGTTGACATGTCATACATTCTATGCTAAGGACTTGTTTAGTGCATCTAGTCATAATTTACATGTTCTAGGCTCATTCATGAAAATTAAATGAATTTGAAGTTTATATGGTGCCACTATTGTTTCCATGTCTTGTATGATCTAGTGGTAGCATATAACTTGTTTAAGTAGCTTGTGATCCTAAGTGTTTAATCTAGAAAACTTGTCTAAATATTTGCTTCAACATGGTGCATGATAACCCTTCTAGTGAGGTGTGAAGAAGCTTGCCCTTGGATCAAACCGAAGCATTTTATTTATATAAGCAATCTAGGTTGAATCATGAACTTGATCCTCACCCCATAATTCAACATGATAATCTATCTAAAGTTTGCTTCTTGTGGTCAATTGGTGCCAAAGGGGGAGAAAATGTTGTTCACAAAGATAGAACTCAAAGGGGGAGAAGCACAAAGGGGGAGAAAAATGTTGTTCACAAAGATGAATCCTAAAGGTGGAGAATTGATAAAGGAAGGGGATCAACTAAAATTTTGAGCACACAAGTAGGGGGAGCAAGCTCTTAAGCATGATTGTTGCATTTCCATGTGCACTTCATATATATGATGCGTAGTTATGCATTTCTTTTTCTCCGATACATTGCTTGTGTGGTGACTTGCTAGTATAATTTGAATGATGCATTGAGGTACTAGCATGAATAGGAAGTAGTTAGATTTTTCTTGCTTCATATTTTTCAAAGTGGTACTAGAGCCTTGCTTATAATGTTGATCTCATGAGGTTTCCAGTTATGTTTGTGCTTTTCCAAGTGGAATCTAACTACACAAGGTGCTAAGATGGTGTTTATCGCTACTCTGATGGTGTCACGCTTCAAAGGTCTATAATCTTAAACACTTAGCACCTATTGATAGTCAATGCTCCTATATTTTCCTATCTAACATGTATGCTTCCAAAATCCAAACATATAGCATACATGTAGGGGGAGCTATTGCTATCAATTTGAATTCATGATCACATGTCCATAATTCTTACACATGGTAATATACTTGGACAATGTGACATGGGTTCAATCAAAATTTTATCATAATATCTTTGTGAAAGGTTTGTCACCAATTACCAACAAGGGGGAGATTGAAAGTCCTATGTTTGGTGTTAGTAATTAGTGACAATGCCTAAGTACTAATCCTATGCCTAAGTTGTATGTAGCATATGAGGATTAGTACATTCCAAGGTTGGTGGCAAGATGGACATGGTGATCATGATGGCCACACTTGGATTTGGACACAACCCTACGTGATCAAGGCAAAGGTATATGCTTAAGGGTTGTGTTTTAGTAACTAAGACACCTAGTGGGTGTGGTTACATTATAGGATAGATAGCCATACTATAAAGAGGGGAATGACACGGCTATTGAACTCCTAAGTGCCTCTAGGTGTGCATTTTATAATCATATGCATTTGGATAGAACTAATATCACCTCGAAAAATGATTGTGAAAATGCTAACACACTCACACATGACGAGATCACTTGGTGGTGTTAGCACGTTTGCAAAGACGGTAGAGTTTGAGCGGTAGAGAGGGTTTGGGGTCCTCTCTCCCTCCCGCTGAGCTTGCGAGGCGGGATTCAGGCGTTTTCGAGAAGTTGAAACGACTATTTTTCTACTACGCCAGAAGTCGGAAAAGAAACAGAAGCGAACAGAGGTCACAGAGGTGACCGGACGCTGAACCGGACGCGGTCTCTGCATGATCGGACGCGTCCGGTCAGCGTTCAGTGTCTGCGCTTGTTTTAGGTTGATGATCGGACGCACAGCGCGTCCGGTCACTGACGACCGGACGCGTCCGGCCGTTCAGGGAGCTTATTAGACTCAAACCGGACGCTGGCACTGTGGCGTCCGGTCAGTTCTGCAGCGCGTCCGGTCACTGTTTCGTTGTACGCTGCTCAGACATGACCAGCGCGTCCGGTCTGCACGTCAAGCGCGTCCGGTCGTTTGGACCAGCGTGTCCGGTCAGTGCTTCATGAGTTAGCCATTGGGCGACCGGCGCATCCGGTCAGTTGGACCAGCGCGTCCGGTCAGTGCGATTTCGGCTGTTTAAGTTTCTAACGGCTCTATTCGAAGGGGTACATCTATAAATACTCGTTGGCCGTCTCAAGGCTCTCTCTCTCGAAAATTTGACATACTTGTGAGCACTTTGAGCTAAGCAACTCCCCTCCCACTCATCTCTCTTGCTTCTTTGCATATTCGAAGTGAGATTGAGTGATCCAAGCACATTTGCATTGTGAGATTGCATCTAGTTGGCACTTGGTGGTTGATTTGCTACGGGATTCTTGTTTCTCTTGGTGGTTGCCGCCACCTAGATGACTTGGAGCAGCTTGGAGGCGTTGGCAAGAGTTGATGATTGTTCTTGGCCACCTTCGGTGATTGTGAGGGGTTTGTGCCTACCTCGGCGAAGCGCCAAAGGCAACGTTAGTGAATTGCCCGTGTCATTGCAACCTTTTTGCCATTTGGTAGGTTCTTGTGGCGCCTTTTGAGAGGCTCGGTGTGAGACCGATTAGCCACCGAACCACGTGATGAAGAGGGACACAACGGGGACTAGCGTGCCGGCAAGCACGTGAACCTCGGGATAAATCTTCGTGTCATCACTTTCATATTGTGATTGATTGATCCCGGTGTTCGGTTATCTTAGTATTCATTGTTGATCATATTGGTTGGCTCAATACTTTGCCCCTCGGTGAAACTCTCCTAACTCAACTCCGCATTACTTTCTTAGTTATCTTTGCTAGCTAGTTAGCTTTGCTAGAGTAGCTCTTTTGTGTAGCTTGCTAGTTGTAGTTGTAGTTACCTTCTCGGTTTGACTTGTGCGGTTGAGTGCAACTACTAGAATTGTGTTTTGGATAGGTTGCTTGCAAACACCCCATAGGCTAAGCAAAACTCGCATCTCGCTATTTGTTATATTGATAAACTTGTTTAGCTTGTCTTTGTAGAAATTTTTAAAAGGCTATTCACCCCCCTCTAGCCATCAAGACCTTTCACTTTCCTCCACTTGTTGTTGATATATGAAGGAATGAGCTTAGCATAGGAATGAGCTTCGGGGATGCGGTATGGGTCTATAAATCCAATATATTTGTTAGGTATATTAAAAAAAGGTTGTGTACAAGGAGTTTGATGATGATCTTGCATTGAAGTGTTTCTTCATGGTTGCGTTCTCTCAGCTACTGTTTCCAAACACTACTTCTTATATCAGGGTCGCTGAAGTGACATGGACTGATGATGTTCCACATATACATAATTTAAATTGGTACAAAGCTATGGTTGATAACTTGAGGTAGAGTGGTAGATTGTATAAGTTGGAAAAGAGGAAGAAGTTAATGTTGAAGAAATTGGGAGATGACCCTTCTATTTGTGGTTGCGCATTATTTCTAGTGGTGAGTTTTTTTTCCTTTTAAAAATTTTGGGAGTCAAATTTTCAGAGAAATTCTGATAACAGGCTACTAGGTGGTTTGGACAACTCGAAACAAAAGTGATCTTTGACAAGGACTCAATCTCAATCAGTAACCGGAGACAAAACTTCAAGACAGAACTGGCCATGGTGTGCATCAAGGCTAATCAAATCGCTAGTGATCTTTTTAATAGTTGGTTAGAGAATTACAACTAATGTACTCCTTTTTCTCTTTTGGGCCGGAGGCCTTGTACCCCTGTACTTACAGGATTTGCTAATATATACAAAAAGAAAAATAGGTAGGGAACTTCCCTGCCAGCCCCTCAAAAAAAGAATATTAGTTTCTGTATATACCAATGTTTGTACCTACTTTTTATTTTTCCTTTCTTTTTTTTGTAGATTCTTTATGTTGACAATTTGAAACATGGTTTGGACTTGAAACATTTCAAGCTGCCCCGTTGCGCCTATATACAAAAAGAAAAATAGGTAGGGAACTTCCCTGCCAGCCCCTCAAAAAAAGAATATTAGTTTCTGTATATACCAATGTTTGTACCTACTTTTTATTTTTCCTTTCTTTTTTTATAGATTCTTTATGTTGACAATTTGAAACATGGTTTGGACTTGAAACATTTCAAGCTGCCCCGTTGCGCCTATATAGGTTTCCATGATATTGAGATTGTTTTTCATGCGGACCGTAGAGGTGACAAGAATGGTCCCTAAGAACGATATGGCAATCTTTATTTGTCTTTCTTCATTGCACTTATACTGATATGTTGTACTTATATGTGTTGTTTTTTGTGGTGTTTGTATGTAATGTTCAGCTGAGGAGTTGAGACAATGCATCCTACCTTCCTTTGGTTGGGCCTAATGATTATGATGATGGATTTTTTAGAGGTGGTGTGCCTGTTTGGGTTTATGCCTGTGATTCTACTGCTTCACATCCTCCCTATGTTGTCTAGTACCTCACTTTCCGGCATCGACTATTCCAATATAATCGAACCCATAGTTCTCCCTATGCTACAATGGTTGGATTCGGTGCAGGAAGCTGGCTATCACTATTGCACCGGTCAGCCCCATATCCTTCAATGCCTTTATCGCCGAGAGGAATGCTAGATCTTCTGCTTCTCAGTATCGCTGGTACCCTACTTCTAGAGGAAGGCAACCTTTGGCGAGAATCCGGTAGCCTCCTCTAATGGCAGGTTGTGATTCCCTATATAGAACCACGACAGGGGCCTTGTCGCTGGGTTATGGTTTATGCGAAAGAAATATTAGAAAAGAGTGAAAGAGGGAGGAATTCCATGGAAGTCCTCACAAAGATGGACAAATATAGAGAGATGGAGGATTGAGTTTGGGTTCAAGTGATGGAGTAATGGAAGAGCAACCTTCACAAGAAATCCTAAGCCAGCAACCCACAACTCCAATCAAAGAAGGTAATGAACATTATGAGATCACCTTTTAGTGGGGATGGAAGAGATGACCTTCAGGCGACTTTCATTTGCCGAGCTCCTTGGGTTCCAAATTGCCTTCTGCAACCAGTTTTGTCAGATCCACTTCTATCGTATTCGGAACATCCCATGCAAGCCACAGACTCAGCGACACCTTCTGCCCCGGTCTGACCAACTTCTTCTTCTCCTTCTCCCCTTCTTTGATCCCCCGGCCATGCCAGCTCCCTTCTTCATCATTGCGCAGATGTATGCATGGGTCTTCACTCGCATCCAGCAAGTGGCAAAGTTGGCTAGGGATTGGCGATGTGAAGTCAAGGGCACAAGGGGGCAGGAGGCGAGAAGGATGAGATGCACGAATGGCAGGGTGAAATGATTTTACCCTAGAATTATGGAGTTATCTTCACCTAGAAATAATCATTTGGACACTGATGGGTGGATCTTCTTTTACCGTTAGGAGAGCCAATGGAAAGATAATTTTTACCGTTGCAGCAGCCAACGGATAGATTTGTTGACCACACGTCTAGTTGAGGGGTCATTGACCATCAATTACCAACAGTCAAAATTGCAGAGACAACAACACGATTGTTACTCGGTTTGTTACAAATCAGTTATCTTTGAATGTTTAGTAGGCCAAGTCAAGATTCCAAACAGAATTGAAGCACAATACACAAATGTAGTCAGCATTCACGAATAAAGCCATAGCTTAGTTAGCACTAAGCTCGGGACTCACCCATTGTCATGGCTTAGTCAAAGTGAAGCTCGGGACTCACCCATTATCATGGCTTAGTCGGCTTTGCTTCGACTAAGCTCAGGGCTTGGAATCAAGAAGACATACAAGGTATTATTCAGCCAAACCAAGATTACAAGACAAATTCAAAGAAAAGTGCACGCCCTAGTCGGCCATCAACAGATGCAAACACTTTTTGTGTTACCGCAAAAGCAACATGAGCCTCGACGCCATGGCACCACAGTTAGACGAAGACAGATCAGGGCATCCTAGCCTACATCTTTAGGTAGCCTAAGAGAGTGAACAACACAAATCTTGGCTATACAGCAGAATAAGTAGGAAGAACTGGGGAGAACATTCAACCGTCACAAGGGTTCTTCTAGCTACAGCTGATAACTATTCGGCTTCTGATCTGACTAGCACTAGCCTAACGCTCCAACCAATCACAAGAATTCTTCTAGTTGCAACACAATGTTGCTTTCAGCTATTCCGATTACGCCCGGGGGCTCGAGCACCCGGACACTATCATGTTCAAGGATGGAAGGCTAAGTTTTAAAGTGAAGTTACCATTGGTGGGTTGATGAGCTCACCAGGGGGTATTTATAGCCCGATGTTCATGGATGCGGACAACGTTCATATGGTGCTTAAGGATAGTGTTCATGAGATATGCCAGGACGGTTTCACGTGACGCACCAGGGCGACTATAGTGTGTCAACTTTTACAATGAACAGGACAAGATTCTCACAACTACTCACATGTGACTCTACAGTACATGACATGTGGCTTGAAGAAAAATTGTTGCAGCAGGCAGGATAAGATTCTCTCCACTACTTGCATGTGATTCAAAATGATAAACCACTCAATGACAAGAGGTCTTTTTTTATTATTGTCTTGGGGAGGTTACTCAACTAAACCCTTAAGGATGTCTAAGACCCTATAATTGATTCAGATAGTCGTGTTTAGGCTTGGGGGCTGCGGGACATGTATCCTCAGTGGATGGATTAGAAATTTCTTCGAAATGGAATTGAAAAACTGCAGAGAAGATCCTTCAGCTCTTTATGCTAAACAGCAAGAGGCTCGGGGGCTACACTCACTTGAAAATTTCAAAGAGCATTTCATGGCTTCTCTGAAGAAGACTACTCGGATGCTGCTTCATTCTACTTGGCCAATACTAGGAGATTCAAGACAACTTCAAAGTGCAACCATGAAGAGCTCTGGGGCTTGACAGACCAAGATCCTAAGGGTCCTCCATAGGGTCGACTACCAGGCAAGGAGATGGGCCGACACACGGTCTGCATACAGGACGCGGAACAAGGTGGCGTCTTCTCGAAGGCATGAAGGACCAACCTAGATGGATTATAGGAAAGTCAATCTCAGTAATAGAATTAGAACTTTTCTATTATAACTGACTAAGACTAGATTATGTGCCTGCCGTTTGGACTATATAAAGAAAGGCAGAGGCACCCTCTTGTAACATCATCATACATAGGAATCCAACGCAAGGCAGCATACACATAACTAGACGTAGGGTATTACGCTATTCGGCTGCCTGAATCAGTATAAATCGATGTCTTTGTGTTCACCATCGAGTTTGGCTTATGCCAAAGCCCACCAAACATCGTTTTGGGTAACCCCATAATGTGTTGCCGGTCATCAGACCCCAACACTTTATAAATAAGATGAGAGTTGCACCAAGCCACCAATCTCTTCCAGTGCTTTGTTTCTAGTCTCTAGGTGCTAGTTTTCTATGTCTAGTCAGAGTCCTGTACTCCGCAGATGAGAGATTGAGTCCTTTGTCTGTGTTCATCTATAAGACCAAACCTTGTTCAAGTTGATCTTATGGCAATAAACAAAGTTGACTTTCTGAATCGTTGTCTCAAGATCTTGTGCTTTGATTCAATTTGGATTTTCTTCTCCAAGTTCCCCTCTCTTGAGGTTTTGATAGATTTCTTGATCTAGTGTTTTTGGGGTTGTTTTGGTTGGATGGATTCGTGCTAGGACCTCTGAGGAATATCTCTACCAAATAGTTTTGGCAGATTCCTCACGAGCACTGAGAATCATCCTTTGGAGAAAGAACTGAGAAAAGCCTCCTTTTCTTGGTGAGTTTTAGATGTGAGAAGTTTTCATGATTTATGGGTGATGGTCTTTGGTGGATATCTTCTACACACCCTAGGAAACCTCTCTACAAATTTTGAGGGCAATCCGAGTTCGTTTGCATGAATTTTAGCTTTTGGAGAGAAGTTCTCAGGCTGCTGTGTAGAAGAACCAGTTAAGCCGGTTTCAAAACCAGCTAAGCCATTTTTGTCGACTTGCTCTGTTTAAGGTGATTTTTGGTGGAAATATTCTTTATAATGTTGTGAAACTTCCCTCAAAATGTCATGATGTTTGGAGGTTGTTTGGTTTGGTTTTGACTTTTTCTCTCTCGGGGTGTGCGTGATTTTTGCAGAAGAATCAGCTAAGCCGGTTCCAAGCCAGCTAAGTCGGTTTTCCTAGGTGACGTCGCCACCGTGTTGCGCTTCATTTTCCGGGTTGCATCTTTCATCCATTTGACTTCCCGTCTTTTTCATTGGGTTATCTGATGTCTCCTGAGTGTATCCGGTCACTAGTTGGCCTGTGTACGATTTTGTGGAAGTCTTTGGTGGTTTGAGTGCTTCGTTTGGGCATGTTTGGGATAGTGGCCAAAGTCAAAAGAAAATTGGATTTGGCTCTCATTCACCCCCTGTGGTTACCTTGCTTGGTCCTTTAGAATATTCTTCCTCCTATCTTATGATGTCTATATATTTTTATCTACAATGTGAATCATGATAGATGGAGAGAGAAAGATATTACCGAATTGACGACATGTTTTATAACACAAAACTCTGATGTTGGTGTGGCCAGGTCAGCCGCTGGGTGTGGCCTTGGTGCTCACTTCCAGGGCAGTTGGACTGGCTGGACCGAACCAACTAACGGGCGCCTGTCCCAAGCCACCCATGCCCATAACAGCATCTTTTGTTTTTTGATGTGAAAGAGAAAGGGTGTAACTCTGGGAGTGCCTTGACATATGCACCTGAAACTGAGTCAATTGACCGCCCCTGATACATTTGCTTGCCAAAATGTGGCGACCTATACACAAAACATGGAAAACTGGGTACAGTTCTCGCATTCTCTGTTTTAGTTGAGTTTGCAGGTAGTAGAGACATCACTCAGTCAACCGCTTGTTGTTCTTTGACGGCTGCAGCAAGTGGACCCTTGTTGATGTCAAGCTTCAGGGACACATCCTTGAACATCTTGCGGCTGAGGGTGTTGTAAACCGCTCTCGAGTACTGCCGCGACGTGTTCCTCCAGTCCACTCCAGCTTTCATCATCAGCTCAAACTCCTCATAGCTTATCTTCCCGTCCTGTATGCAAGGTTTTCATTTTCGGAAATTAAAATTTATCGGGGGTCATAGATAAAGAGGATAAACAGGATATATCGGAAATATCGGACCAAATTCAAATAAAATTTAATTTGAATTTAAATAAATTTAAATAAATTTAAACAAAATTTATACGAAAAAGATATATTATTTTTTATCGGCACCTATGGATAAACAGGATATATCGGAAATATCGGGATATTTCGGCCGATAAAAAAAACCATGCCTGTATGTAGGTGCAAGCACATTTTAGTTTTTCACTAGTGCAGTGCAATGAACATGCTTAAACTATCGATCTGTTGAAAGGTTTGCTAGTTCTTGTGATGGATGGTGGCCTAACCTTGTCTTTGTCGACATCGAGGATTATGTCGTCGATCGCCTTCTGGTCACCTCTTGGAGAGAGGGCCTCCTTCAACTCTTCGATCTCGATGTACCCGCTCCCATTCTTGTCGAAGTAGCTGAACACCTTGGGCAGGTGATCCTCGCTGCGGATTTTTTTCAGGTGAATGGAGACTGTCACAAACTCCTTGCAGTCCAGGGTCCCATTGCCGTCCATGTCTGCCTGTAGAATGCAAAGACAGTGACACCTTCACAGTAGTCCTTCATCACATTGTTAACCAGTTATATCATCCAGGTTTCTTGCACTTGTGGAGAAGGGTGCAATAATGCTACAATTTACAATAGTCTGTTGAAAATGAGAAGGTTCAGCAAATGTAATGTAAAGCACAAGACCGAGGTTCTCACAGCTTCCATGAGCATATCCACATCTGTGTCATGGACATTGTGCCCTATCAATCGTAGTCCCTTCCTGAGTTCTTCGATTGTCAGATGCCCATCCTTGTTGGTGTCCAGCATGTGAAACAACTCCCTGATTGCTTCCATCTCTTCGGCTGGTAGGTACTCTGCCACCACCTGCAGGTTATAACCAATGAAGAAATCATGTAATATTTGGAGACTGGTGGCATACCCAAAAAGAACAGCTATGATCTAGGATCTAGGAAGGATCATCTACTCACAAGCAGGGCCTTCTTCTTGAACTTGTTCATAACAGTGAATTGCTTCAGCCTGGACCTCACTGCTTCTCCCAGTGGGATGTTGGGAGCTGCACTGGCATTCTGTATCCAAGGATGTTCTTCATTGTTGAAAGGTGATAAATGATGGTCAGACTCATTCAACCAAACAATTTTGGGGAGCGGAAAACTATGAGGCTGGATAACTAACCTAGAACCTGCTGGGCAGTCAACCGAGAGTAGGGGCTGGGATCAAGCATCTTCCTCACAAGATCTTTTGCATTTTCAGAGACCTTTGGCCAAGGCTCTCTCTGGAAGTCGAGGTTGGACCGGATGATAGCCTGTGCTATGCCCTCATCAGTCTCTGCAGATTAAATCATCAACGAGTAGATGACCCATGCATCAGAAAGAAATTTGATACTTTTTTTGCATTGATTGATTGATTGATTCAGAGGTATATATGAATCGAACTTACCTGCCCAGAATGGTGGGACGCCACATAGCAAGATGTAAAGTATGACTCCTGCACTCCATATGTCTACTTCTTGTCCATAGTTCCTCTTCAGGACTTCAGGAGCCATGTAGTAGGGGGATCCAACGATCTCACTGAACCTGTCACCTGACTCACAAGGAAGAAATGCACGCTTTGTGAAGATTATTTTGAGAATTTTTAGTTTTTTTTGTATGTAATAGTAATTGTTGGACGCTTTGTTGCCATGGACCAGGCTCCAACCTGGTTTGAAGCACACAGATAGACCAAAGTCGATGACCTTGAGAGCCGAGCTCTCAGATGTGTTGGCATACAGAAAGTTCTCAGGCTTGAGGTCCCGGTGCATGACGCCATGCTGGTGGCAATGCTGCATGTCAAGAGGTTTAATTTGTTATTGGAAATTTGCTTTTAGTTTGCCGGCATTTGTTTTTGCACGACATGACACAATTGTCTAACGTAAGAAACATGTCCAAGAGTTTACAAAAACCACTCCTAATCTTGATTTTTTTTTGGCAAGATTGAAAAAAGTGCTCTTCAATAAAACTCCAAACTCCTAATCTTTCTGCACTTGGGAAAATCGATCTAATTAAGCAGAAATATATGCGCGCATATCGCAATCAATCTAGATATGAAAGGATGTGGGGAATAATAATGATTAGGGCAGGGTTCCCAATACAAATGTATATAAGACAGAAAGAAAGTATAAAAAATTGTTATGGTGATTTAGAAGTAGTTTAGCATTAGTGATGCAAAATTGTCTTCTATATTTTACCGAGCTAGATTTTTTTCAATAAATATGCTCCTAACTTTTTTAGCTACCTGAAAAACTTACTGATTACCAAATGTTTTTTTTTGAACTATTGGAGATGCTTTGCCGATTTTAGTTGGAAAGATGGAAACACGCATGCAATGCAATCGGACTCTTTTAAAATGTAGTAAAATTATGATGAATGCACGGATGGCATTTTATAAAATTGCATTGCTTTTGTCTTGCACACCTATGATTTCAGCTAACCGGTTATTTACGGGCATTTTAAATTCATATCAGAACTGTTGATGGAAATGCGCGCACATGCTGACATGTGACATGATGCAAACATGGAAGGCAGTACGGCACGTACCAGGACGACTTCCATGATGGTGCGCATGACGCCGGCTGCCGCGCGCTCGGTGTAGTGGCCGCGCGAGACGATGCGGTCAAAGAGCTCGCCGCCCTCGCAGACCTCCATGACGAGGTGCACGGTGTCGCCGTCCTCGAAGGCCTCTCGCAGGCGCACGACGTTGGGGTGCTCCGGCAGCGACCGCATGATGGCCACCTCCCGCCGGACGTCCTCGATGTCGACGCTGCTGCGCAGCTTGCGCTTGCTGATGGACTTGCACGCGAGCACCTCGCCCGTGGACGTGTCCGTGCACCGCCGCGTCACGCCGAACTCGCCGCGCCCCAGCTCCTCGCCGAGCTGGTACCGCCGGAGCAGCTCCTCCGCGCTGGCCTCCGCGGCCAGGCCCCTCCCCAGCACGGTCAGCGGCGTCCACGCCTGCGTCGCCGTGGCGTGCGTGGCGTCGGAGATGGAGGACAGCGTGGAGCAGGACCGCACGTTGGCGCCACCGAGGCGCCCGCCACGGTTCCCGCCAGCGCCACCACCGCCGCGGTTCCCGCCCCGCCGCTTGCCTGACGACGGCCGGGCCACGCAGCAGTTGCCCATCGCCGCGGCGCCACGCGTGGCTCCGGACGACGACCACGCGTAGCGCGGCTCAGTGGTTGCCGATCTTTATTTGCTTCTCTCCCTGGACGGACGGACGGCGCGGCGGATGTCGATCGACCTCTCTCTTCCTCTCCCTCTCCCTAGGGCAAGAGAGGATCGGAGGAGAGAGATGGAGGAAAATGAGGCTGTCGTGGTAGATGGTTTTGAGAGACAGGCAGCCTCTCTTTTCTCGCCGGGTCCTTCGTTCTCGTTTTCCCATTTTTGGAATTCTTCCATTGCTTCCCCGGAATCACGTTTGCATTCTGCTCTTCCGTTTCAAAATACTATTGTTTAGCTTTTTCCAAGCTCGTTTACCCCTTAATGTTTCCTTTAGAAGAGCATTAGTAGCTAGGCAACAAATTGTTTTTTATAACAGCAAGAAATTGTTAGAGTGGCACCACCTAGTAGCAAGAACTGTGAATATTGAATTATTACATGTACGAAGAGATATCTTCTTTACTCGCTAAAAAATAACTGTTCCTTCATAGTAAACTCTATGTATAGATATCCTATCAACATAGGAATAATAAAGGTTTTCTAAAAAGCTTGGCGGCTAAACATACCACTTAAAAATTATATTTTTTGTGGTTCATACAAAGAGGTGTTATTTTAACGAAAGATAACTTAGCTAGACGAAATTGGAACAGGAGCAAAATGTATGTTCTCTGTTGTAAGGATGAAACAATTGAACATCTCTTTAATTACTTATATGCTAAATTTCTCTAGAGAGCGGTTCACTTTGTGCTAGGTTTCAAACCCCAAAAGATGTGCATGATCTTTTTTAAACAAGGGGGAGCTTCAAATCAATCCTTGTTGCTGATAGGATGTGTAGCCATATTTGCTTTACAATATGGCTTACAAGAAATGAAGTTGAACGGGGTGAAGCCAATAAATAACGCATTCTTCAAGTCTAATAAACATTTTGTGTGTGGTTAAACTTTTGTGTAAAAAGTGGTCTAATTCTCTTGTTGACAAGAGATGAAGCCAAATCTATTTTCATTATCTAAGAAATGCACCCACTAATATTAATTATACTTATGACTGCCTTAGTATTTTTGCATGTTTTTACTAAATTAGCAAAATATTTTAAATTTCCATAAAAAATGTTAAAGTTATTTTGTGTTCGAACAGTATTTGTGTCTTGGATATACTGCATTTTACACTACTACAGATTTAGTCATCACTGCCGGCATCATTACTGCCGGAATTAAGTGAACCGGCAGTGATGACCTTTACTGCCGGTTCTGGGCTTTAAAAACCAAAAAATATTGGACGATGTGACCGAACCGCAGTGATGACTATTATCACTGCCGGTTTGTATCTCTAACCGGCAGTGATTGGGTCGCTATATTTATTGAGATGTTTTTTTTCATTTTTTAGTTACGATGAATGGTGGCGGATTTCCCCAGGTAACAGGAACCAGGTTTTCACTCTGGCGATCTTTCATTCACGTCATCGCCAGTGTGGGCCGTCCCGTGTTACCCAGACTCATCAACAATACGTAATATTTTAAGTTTTTCGTGCTAATATAATTTTAGCATATATACATTTATTTATAATATGATTGTTGCATATGTCACAGACTATAAAACCGGTCAAGTGGCTGGAAACAACATTATGGCTGCTCGAGGTGTGGGACATCTTTGAGAACACGATAAGTGAGGTCATGAATGATGAAGGAGAAAAGTTATGGAAGTGCAGTCTCGGCTTCGAGATCCCAATTAAGAACAACAATGAGGTACGCCAGGACATCACGCAGGTTGGACGACCCACGCCGACCAAGGTAGGTGCGCAGATCAATGTCATGATGTCTTCTTTGCATGCAATTGAGCGAATTGGCTATCATATACCTGATTGATCGGCATTGAAGATACAAGCTTTACAGCAGCACAGCCTAGACATGCCGCGAGTAAGCGAGAGGCATGCTACATTCAACTATATGGATGTGGTACGTCGTGCATGATATGAGAGTAATGTTTATTTATTTTTATTATTATATGAGTGCTTTCTGATATTTTTGGTTTGTCCACTTGTAGGTTTTTCCCTATGATTTCACCTATGCTACATTAGGCTTGTAGTCCATTCTCTCACAAGCTCTTAACGTTTAGAGGGGTACGCCTGGGATTTCATAGACGCGATGGGCCAGAGGACGACAACTGACATCCCGTATTGCGTGTGAATTAGATAGAATCAGGCCATCTATAGTCCGTCAGTAGGCTATATCTATGGGATGTCATGTGCTCAACGTTGTGAGGCAATTGAGAGTGTTGTAGTGCGGGCTTTGCATTACATAGGCAATAAGCGTGGTTACACCATCGAAGACATACGCTACTGGTAGTGGAGACGGACTAAGGATGCACCCGGTTTTTAGGATCTATGTTGATTTATTCGTACCGTTATGTTTAATCAGATTTATTCAAATAATTTGATTTATTTGTATGGATATTTTAGTTATGTTGGTATGAACAAGTTAATTATGTTTCATTGGGTTTTTATTTGTATGGACATCATAATTATGTTTGTATGGATTAATTATAGACCATTAATTAATTATCATAGAATTAAATAATGAAGACATAAATTTTTGTCTTATTTTAGAACATAAAGTAATTACATTATGTCTAGTAATAAATAGAAAAGTAACATCTTTCCTACCTAGCTCAGCGGCTAAATAATAAAACATATTAAAAACAAACCTATATGAACTCCCTAGCCCAACATTTTTTGTGTTTTCTTTTATTAATTAATAGTGTTATTATCATATAAAAAACAAAACACCCTACCTATCCCAGCAGTTAAAGCCGTGCAGTATGAACCCTCCCACCCGCGATCGAATCCCTATACGGCTAATTTTTTTTCTTTTTTCTTTTATTATTTACTAAATGGGGTAAAATGAAAAAAAATAAAATTAAACTAACTGCCGAGTCGGGCCACAATATATTTTTCTAATTTTATTGAAATTTTTTTATCACTGCCGCATTATAAAAAAAGCCAGGACTATTTTTTTAAAAAAAGACTGAGCGCTCGGCAGTGGCGCTGCTTTTAAAAAGGCTGAGCCATCGGCATTGGCGTTGCAGAAGCATACCAGAGACATCACTGCCAGTTTTCGCTTACAAACCTAAGATCTTGTGTGGGGTCATAATTTGGGTGTACATGCTCGCCAAAAAAATTTCAAACCAATTCAACATAGGCGGATTATACATGCTTCTCAAAGATATACAAACCGTCTAATGTTGCAATGACTAAACATTTGCGCTTCCAAGGTTTACGTGGTTCATATGCATTCCATTGTCATATTTGTCTTAAACTTTTTCTCAGGCTCACACGTGTCACGGGTGAGGGAAGCATCAAGTTTGAGATTTTTCTGGGATGGTTTGGTACTTTCTTCGGTTTAATTAATTTTCTGCGCGATATCATCGGTTAATTAGAGGTTGAACTGGCCTACCCCGTAAACCATTCGGAATGGTGCCAAACTTTTCCATAGGGTCACATGTGACCTAGGGACCAATTTGTGGTCCGTGTGGATGCAAAATTCTAGTGTGCCCAATATGTAGGTGGCCCTCTTTTGTCTCGTGTAGCACAGAGAAAAATATAATAATATTAAAAATGATCAGAAAAACCTAAGATCTTATGTGGGCCATAATTTAGGTGTATATGCTTACCAAAAAAAATTTCAAGCCAATTCGACAAAGGCGGATTATACATGCTTCACAAAGGTATACAAGCCGTCTAATATTGCAATGACTAAACACTTGGGCTCCCAAGATTTTTGTGGTTCATATGTATTTCATTGCCATATTGGTCTTAAACTTTTTCTCAGGCTTGCACGTGCCACGGGTGAAGGAAGCACCAAGTTTGGAATTTTTCTGGGATGATTTGGTACTGTCTTCGGTTTAATTGATTTTCCACACGATATCGCTGGTTAATTAGAGGTTGAGCTAGACCTACCCTGAAAATTATCCGGAATGGTGCCAAACTTTTTCATAGGGTCTCATGTGGTCTAGGGACCAATTTTTGGTCCATGTGGATGCAAAATTCTAGTGTACCCAATATGTAGATGGCCCTCTATCTCGTGTAGCATAAAGAAAAATATAATAATATTAAAAATGATCAGAAAAACCTAAGATCTTGTGTGGGGCCATAATTTGGGTGTGGGGGGTTTATGAACCGGTAGTATTGTCAAGATCTGGGGTAGTGTTAACAAGGCGTTGCTAGCGCCGGAACGTCCGGACAGGCGCCTGCGCCCGAACGTCTACGACTGCTTATTTCCCGTGCGTAGTGAGCGGACGGCACATACCTCAGCTTGCTCCGAGGCCACCACCTAAGCATTGCGCCGCCATCGGCCCACCAAGGGCCAGCACCTACACAGGCGTCTGCGTGCTCGTTAGGTAAAGTTTCTCTGCCGAGCTCCAACTGTTGCGGCGAGATGGAGGGAAGGGAAGGAAGGGGAGGGAGAGGAGAGCAGAGGGTGAGGCACATCGTGCGATGTAGGAGCCGAAGCCCTCCGACACGCCGCTGTTCGCTAGCCACTGGCGCCATTGCAACATGTGCAACACACGATCTACTTGCAACATACGTCTAAAGATAGATGAAATGCTTGAAACATGCGTCTGAAACACACTTGCAAAAACACCTGAAAAAGCACTTGAAAAGCCATTGCAAAACATATGCAACATCCAGATAAAACACTTACAATATATGTGTGAAACATATGCAACACCAAAATAAACACACTTGCAACATACATATAAAAAACAGATGAAACATTTGGAACAGACTCTTGCGATATACGTGTATAGCCATTGCAACATATGAAACACTTGCAACATACCTTTAAAACATCTAAAACACTTGAAATATACGCTTACAACATGCGCTAGTCTCAGGGGGGACGTCAACGGACCAGCGTACACTCAGGCGTAGACGAGGCGCATGCACAGGCCGCCTCCCCTTCCTGCCAACGAGCGATCTTAATCGAGGCGCAGGCGCAGGCCTCCCTAGGACTCCCTAAGCGCGGGCCTCCCCAGGTGCAGGCGCATGCCTGCCTTGCCTCCCCTTCCGCGATGGGCATGCGCGCAAGCAGCTAGGGATGGGGCGCAGGTGTGCCGCCACTGCTTTGGAGAAGGCCGCAGCGGGCGGGTGTGCTGCCTACGGCTAGCGGCCCTGCGCAGCTGCGCTAGAGAAGACGAGCGGCTCTGTCTTTTTTTTGTGAAGATAAGGAGGTGGAGTGCAGGTGGGGGGCATCAGAGGGACGGAAGCCCGCATCCTATCATTTTCATTTTAACAAGTGCCGCCACTCAAACTCGTTCGGAGTTTTAATCAAGAAATACATACACAATTCAATTTTCTTTATTTTTCACATACTAAACAATTGGAAAAGAGTTTATTTGGAAGTTCCGGCCATTTGCTTTCGCCCCGACAAATACAAGGCATCGTCCATAATAATTCATCATTACAATATTGAAACGGGCAAATGTACCACTTCATTTATTGCATATATAGCAAGGTAACAGTGAACAGGAACGATGCATTATTAGTGGGGATGAAAACGGTACGGATATTTTCCGACCGTATTCAAGACCGAATCCGTTTAGAGGGGTTTTAATCCGTTCGTATCCGAGTCCGAATATTTAACATCCGATACCGTATTCGTATCCAAATATTTAAATCACATATTTATGATGTCGATATCCAATCGTATCCTATCCGGTATTTTTTATACTATCCGTATTCGAATCCGAATCCGGACATAAATATGAAAACAAATACGATATCAGTGATATCCTTCCATATCCGATCCGTTTTCATCCCTAATTATTAGTCAGGGTGCTGGAGAACATGTCTCCACTACCTCTGGCAGTGCAAAGAAAAATATGGGTTCCAAACCACACAGGCACACAGCAAGTTTTCCATACGTGCAGTGCGTGCCACCATACATCAGCCAGCAGTGTTCTAATTAAGCGCTGGCGTAAGAATCTTCTCTTCAACCTTCTTGGCAGCTCCATTGAACTCTTGCAACCACCTGGCTGACAGCTTCATGGTGCGCTTGCAGCCGTGTTTGCGGTCAACGTAGACGAGTCCGAAACGTTCGGTGTAGCCGGTGGCCCATTCAAAGGTGTCCAGCAGAGACCAAGTGAAGTAGCCGTGCACAGGGTTTTTTTTACCGACCGGTCACCCCAAACCGCCGGCCTCCGGTTCCGGTTTACCGGTCCGGTTTACCGGTAACCGGTCGGTAACCGGTCGAATTTGAATTTGAATTCAAACGCGCCTTCGGTTCGGTTTGTCACCGGTTTACCGGGCGGTTTGGAGCGGTAACCGCTCGGTTTGAGCGGTTTACCGCTCGGTTTGAGTTTAGAATTTTTTTTCTTTTTTTTTCAAACTTCTATACGTATAAATAAATACTAAACGAACTCGAATTTGAAAAATTTTTACACCATTGGCTTCTATAAATCATGAACTATTTTTAGGAATTTTTTCAGCATTTTTTGTTTTTTTTTCAAATTTTAAATTTGAATTTGGGGGCCTTAACGGGGCAGGACCGGGATTTTTTTTCTTTTTTTTCAAACTTCTATACGTATAAATAAATATTAAACGAACTCGAATTTGAAAAATTTTTACACCATTGGTTTCTATAAATCATGAACTATTTTTAGGAATTTTTTCAGCATTTTTTTTCAAAATTTTAAATTTGAATTTGGGGAATACCTAACCGGACCGGAACCGGTCCGGCCCGGTTAGGCCGGTAACCGCGGTAAACCGCGGTTTACCGAGCGGTGTTTTTAACCCTGGCCGTGCACATTTGCTCCCAAGCTGGCACGAACGGATGCAATGCAAATGCAAGCATTATTATTATTATTTTAATTGAACCGTGCGCCACATATAAATAATGTACATGTGTATATATATAGTGCAACAAAATGTGTACTAATCAACGGACAAGTTTCTATGTATGAAATAAACGAAAAGAATTAAATAGAGGTAAGAGCATCTCCAAGAGTTTACCAAATTCTACTTGACAAATCTTATGATTTGGCAACTCCCAAAACAATATGGGAAGTAAAAAAAAGCATATCTCCAAGTGTTTGGCATTTTTAACTTGCCAAAATAAAATAAAAAGTAGGTCCACAACTTTTTTTTCATCGGCCGGTCGTTTTTCTGCACGAACCCTTGTTCCAGGCGTCGTAGCTTCATATCACCAGCACCAGGAGACAAAGCCACAAGCACATGGTTCAGCAGCGATCTTCATGGTCATATCAGAAATAGTACTGCATAATATAAATAAAAGGTTCTCTGAATAAAAAAACAAATATTTACTGATTCATCAAATGAAATGACAAGAACTAAATTTAATTTGCCAGCAGCTACCGTCTAGTACTAGTACTACCAGCATCAGCAAGGCCTTCGACGTCCAATCACAAGCAGCATCGCCGCAGCTGATAGAATGCCAAGCCGTATGCGCGCGCGCATATATGCGCGTGGGGAGAGGATATTTGCCAAGTCTCTATTTTTGAGCAACTCCAACAATTTGTTAAATGGGCTGGTCATCCTTAAATATTTGGTAAAACATGAAAATTTAGTCTCCAACAGTTTGCTAAATCACGTTGCCATCTCTATCAAGTTGCTATCGAGCACCTCCGCACGCGTATATTTCCGCGCGCGGATACGACTGCCCATTGAGCTCCCGCACGTGTCCGACATCGTTCCCGCGCTACCTGAGATTATTTTACACGATTGTGACTACCTGCTGCTACCTGAGATTGAACGTGAACGATGCTATTGTACGAGTACCTGCTGCTCCCTGCTGCTCCCTGAGATTGAGCAGTGCAAATCAAGCATAAACTGACACTTGTGAAAAAAAGACTTCAATGCTTCGGTGAAAACAAATAACCGAGTACACTTGACTATTTCATTGTTGCACTGGATGAAATATAAATGTGTAGCTAATACATGAAACAAATAAATTCTAAACGCCTATAAGTAAGATTCAGATAGTGTACGAGTATAAATCTGAATGATGGTTCCACAGGTGTTCGATGGGGTATTCTTTTTAACTGCAGATGTGTTTCCTTGTCTCTGATCTCCGATGCGCATCAATAAATTCATCAAGCGTACGAGTAGGCTGGCCATGAGCAGGTTCGACATTGTCACCACCATAATCAAAACGCTCGTTCGGGTCGACCACGAATCATTCATCTTCTACGATCATGTTGTGCATGATAACACAAGCCCTCATGATCAGTGCTAATGTCTCAATGTCCCAAATGCGAGCTAGTCCCCGAACAATGGGAGGTGATGCTTACCCGGTGGGATAAGGAGATTGGCACCTGCTTCGTGGAGGAGATGGCTGGCCGGAGTACCAGCTGCGATGGAGATCGCGCGCGATGGAGTGAGGGATGGCAGGGTCGCCTCTGACGCACGCGAGAAGTCATGTGGCGGCGCCCTCGCGCAGAGAAGACGCGCGGACGACGGGAAGAAGGAACGATAGGTAGTTGGATTAGGTAGGATGTGGGCCTGTTTTTTTTTAATTTGGCAAGTCAAAATGGCAAACTATTGGAGAGAGACCATTATTTCACTTGGCATATATTTTAGGGAGTTGCCAAATCACAAAATTTGGCAAGCGATTTTTACCAAACTGTTGGAGATGCTCTTAGGATGCCAAGTTGTTGGAGAATGTTTTTTCATATTTTACTAAAATTTTATGGATGCCAAGTAGATTTAGCAAGCTCTTGGAGATGCTCAGTTCTATAGATTCATACTCCATTGACTCCTTAAGAGTTGCGATGTGGCGCTGGAGGTACTCTACCCTTTTGTGGTCATTCAAGGCAACTTGTATGGGTAGATTGCCATTGTCAACGTCACCCATCCCTGTAAAAACAAATAAATCACCCTATTCAGTGCCACTCCATGGATAATCCGGCCAAGTCATCTCAGTCGTCCGCCAGATGTTTTAATGAATACAGTAACTTATTAGCAAGCTATGGGGTGGGCTTTCATTTCGGCACATTCATGGTCCTGATCAGATGCCCATACCATGTGATTATTATATGACGAGCTCAGACTCAATATGCAACTGATTTCATTTCTTTTTGGGGACGATATGATCCCGATTAGACCAGATACGTACATCACAGGATCCGGTCTTTGTGATAGTGATTCACCTATCCTAGCTAATGTGTGTGTATATATATATATATATATATATATATATATATATATGATTAAGCTCATCTTTCAAATAAAGAAAACAGAGCTATTCTTGCAAAATTGAAACCATTTGTGACGGTGATCCAGTCTTTGTGATCATGAAAAGTTTAGTTACTTACTTCAACGTTTTGCTTGTTTAAAAAGTATCAAAAACCCTTTATTTACAAAAGGCCCATGAGAATAATAAAAAGATACAATTGCTTGTAGGTAGCTAAAATTTAGTACAACCCATGGCTTAAATTGCAACAAAAATGCAAAAATATATAGCATTTTACTACTTACCATTCTCAGTGATGTATATGGGTGGGTTTCCGTATTTGTTCTTCATGATCATAAGGACATCCTTTAGTCCTTCAGGGTACATGTAGATCCACGAATTCCCCGTCTGCAAACTGAAGTATGAATATCGATCCAATATGCATATTACAAGAACAAACGACAAATTTGTTCTGCTTTATTGCCAACACAAAACATTTGCATGCCTAACAAACTTTCCTTTTTCACGTGTCAAACTTTAACCATGAGCACGCTATGATTATATTTAATTTTGGATGGGTTCTTTACATTATCACTTTGAGCATAAAATATGGTAAAAAATAATATAGTGTTAGGACGGCACGTACAGAAGGACCAATAGGATTCCCGTCAGGTCCATACGCTGGTTGACAGAAGAATAAAAGTGCACGATTAATATGAGAACGTCAGATTTTTTAATGGAACAATGAAGCAGTAAGGCTATTAGTACCAAACTATTGTTCCTTACTTTCTTTTGTGGCATAGGCGTCATCAGTGTTGAACATCGGCGAGTAGTTTGGTGAGATGTCGATGTGCTTGGAGAACTTTGAGGTGTAGTAGTTTATCCCCATCATGTCATAGGAATCCACTAGCTTCTCTTGCTCTTTGTCAGTGAAGAAGGGTAGCCGTTCCCTTGCCAACGATCTCATGGAGAAAGGGTAGTCACCACGAACCACCGGCTCCACGAACCATCCTAGGTTAAGGTCCATGGACCTTTCTTGGGCATGTTGATCCAGAAACGTATTTTCGTATGGCAGATAACCCATTACGTCAAAGACAAGCCCTATGCGTCCGTTCTCACCTTGCAATTTATTTATCAATATTGGAGTATATATTGTACCACTACCTATTAATTTAGAAGAGTGTATATGAGAGTCTTTGGATATATATAGGTACCTTGTAATACTTGTTGTAAAGATCGACAGCCTCAGCGTGGGCTCGGAGAAGGTTGTGGCCAACAATGTATGGCTCAGTGAGTGAGTTTGCAGTTGGGACAGCACATTTTTGTCCCGGTGAGCACCGCCCTGGGGCAAGGGTCCCGGTTCCGTATGACATAGAACAAAATATCTGGGGCTCATTAAAGGTCAACCAATTCTTCACTTTGTCACCAAAGTTCTCAAAGCACACCTTAGCAAAGTCTGTGTAATCTTTTCTGAAAAGTTGCAAAACCAAATGATGTGTTATATATGCTAATTAACTGGCATTTCCATGAATGACATTTGTGATGCTGTTTCTCTAATACTTTTGATGCGAACCATAATGAAATTAAATCATACAAATTCATTGTCCAAAATGTATGAAACTCCATAATCGCCGTCCTCTCATTGGTATTCTTTGTTTTTTAAAGGAGTGAGAGCAAGTAGACTAAATAATGATAGATGTGAGCATTTCATTTTAACTGCGTATAGTACTTACACAATCCTCTGATCTAAAAAGCCGCCGTACTTGTCTACCAGTGCTTGAGGCGTGTCCCAGTGGAAAATTGTTACAAATGGCTGTATGCCTGGGTTGCAATGAGCAAAAAAATGATTCGTGTGAAAACTTTTTCTCACTGGTTTACGATCTTCATTAATTAATTAAGCTGCTAATCTAACCAGGAAGAAAAATGGGTTTTTACCGTTGTCTAGCAACAAGTTGATGAGCCTTTTATAGTAGTGGATGCCTTCCCAGTTAATACCTCCTTCGAGCGTCCCTTCTGAAAGTCGTAAGCATACGCTGAAATTAGCATCATAACAATCCAACAACTCTTATTGCCTGATGCATTGATGCATGCACCGTGGAAAACATACTTCGTAATTTTAATATGTACTCCAGTCTAGATGCATAGTAAAATAGATGTACCAAAAAAGTCAAAGCGACTTATAATTTAGAACAAAGGGAGTATTACTTACTCGGCAGTATTCTGGGCCAAGAGATGGAGAACCTATAGGCGTCCATGCCCATTTCCTTCAGCAATCTGACATCCTCCTGCCAGTCAAAAGTATACTAACATAAATAATGATGACAATATATATATTAACAAGCATATTAATAAGTTAGTAGTGCATATACATTAACATTTTTTTGCCACAAAAAATCTGCACAATACAAAATAGATCCCTTCATAATCATACATATTTACATGTTTAACAGAGCTAACTGCATACAATACATCTCAGGTAATTCCAGGTAATTATAATATAGCTAGTCATCAATGACATAATCTCAGTACTTACAGGGTACAGATGGTACGAATTGGTTGCGACGTCCCCATTGCTCCCGTCCGCTATCCTTTCTATTGATGATATTCACATGAAAGAACGAAAAGAAGAATTAAGGAAAGAAGGACATCACATATGATGGTTATACACTGAAAATTGCATCTTATTGTTGGTACATATACAGCCTGCGTGCTTATTATTATTATAAACAAAAAAAGGCTGGGCCGCTGGGGTATATGTACGTTACCCGGATAAGTGTGGCAGAAGTGATCCCAAGTGCTTGGCCCCTTTCCATCTTCATTCCAACCACCTTCGATCTACGCAGATATATATCATATGTATAGCACTTAATTTTTGTGCATATGAAACAAATAATTAAAATATCATAGTGTTTGGTTGGTTCAACAGTAACGTAAACATAAATGAAATTAGTTCAATTGCATTTCCCGCCGGTAAGGTCTGCAGCTTTAAATCATTTGCGTTTGCGTTACTGTCGGTAAAACCAAACAGCTCATACAATGCATTCACACACATCATCTCTTTTTCTTCTAGGTATTAGCTGTCATTGTAATAACAGTTGACAATACTTTCCTTTCACATCTAACAAAGATGTAAACATTCGTGCTAGAAAATAATACTTGGTATGCTGAAGTGGCGGCGCCAAAGATGAAGTCAGAGGGGAATCAGTCCCTTTTAGGGATTTCCCAGCTGGGGCTCAGCTTTTGGACTCCATTCTCACTGCCTACTCTTTCAGCTCGTGGCCTAAAGCTAAGGTTACACCTTCGCTTAGCGTTTTGGGGTGAAAAGGTGGCTCCGTGAGAAACTCTCATTATTGGGTCCTAGATGGCTTCTAAGGCCTGGATGGGCACTACAAGTGTGATTCATGGCAGCAGCAAGAAGTGGAGCCATTTCTTGCTAGCTGCTGTGGCTAAAGGTTTGAGCTGCTTGTGTAGTAGGATAGGCTGATGCAAGTGTCTATTTATAGTCCAAGATGCCGACAGTGTGAAGGGGTTATTACAATTATTTTAATATGTGCCGAATGCGCGGGATGTGTACGGGTACACACCGCCAATCACTACCGGAAAACAGATCTTTGCCGAGTGTTTTTTACTTTGCCGAGTGTAATTTTTCGGGCACTCGGCAAAGACCCTCTTTGCCGAGTGCCAAAACAAAAACACTCGGCGAAAAAAACACTCGGCAAAGAGGGTCTTTGCCGAGTGTTTTTTTTGGACACTTGGCAAAGAGGGCCTTTGCCGAGTGTTTTTTTTGACACTCGGCAAAGACCCTCTTTGCCGAGTGTTTTTATTACACTCGGCAAAGAAGATCTTAAAAGCATATTTTGAGGCCCTAAATGACTTCAAATTAAAAAGTGTTCAACTATAAAGTTGTATAACTTCTCAAGATCTACAACTTTTGTATTGATAATTTCTTCATTTGACAAAGTGATATTAACGTTCTTTATAAAATCTACATCTCTGGTATATAGTCTCAGGAAAACTAGAACACAGATCTCTAAGTTTTGTAAACAATGTTAGTATCGCTTTGTTGAATGAAGAAATGACAAAAATAAAAGTTGTAGATCTTGAGAAGTTATACAACTTTATAGTTGAACACTTTTTAATCTGAATTAATTTTGCTAGTGAAAAGTACGTCTGAATTTCAAAAAAATTAAAATTTGAATTTTTCAAATGACCTCGGATGGAGAAACGGCCAAAACGAAAGTTGTAGATCTCGAAAAGTTATTAAACTATGTAGTAGAAAACTTTTTGATTTAAAATCATCTTGTCAACGAAAAGTACGTTTGAATTTCTCAAATTTAAAATTCAAATTTTTGTAAACGATCTCGGATCAAAATGAAAGTTGTAGATCTCGAAAAGTTATGAAACTATGTAGTAGAAAACTTTTTGATTTAAAATCATCTTGTCAACGAAAAGTACGTTTGAATTTCTTAAATTTAAAATTCAAATTTTTGTAAACGACCTCGGATGGAGAAACAATCTAAATGAAAGTTGTAGATCTCGAAAAGTTATGAAACTTTGTAGTAGACAACTTTTTGATTTGAATTTGTTTAGAGCCTCAAATAAGCAATTTACACTCGATTTAGTATAATATGTATAGAACGAGAATGAGATACAGACACAAGTGACAGTGTGGTGCAGTGGTAGAGAGGGTTACGCATGAGGGAGAGGTCACGGGTTCGAATCCCGTCGGCCGCGTTAGCCGTGCCTTACCGAAAAAATACCGCGAAAAATGCGTGTTTGAAGAGACCGGTGGGCGCTAGCCGGTGGTGCCCTCCTCCAATTAAAAATTTTTTTTTCCTGTTTTTTGGATTTTTTTCGATTCGCGACTTTGCCGAGTGCTCAGTCTTTGCCGAGTGTTTTTTCAGCACTCGGCAAAGTCTTTGCCGAGTGCCCGATAAAAAACACTCGGCAAAGAGCCTTTGCCGACGTAAATTTTGCCGTGTGTTCTTTGCCGAGTGTGGCACTCGGCAAAGCCTTTGCCGAGTGCAAAAAGGTCTTTGCCGAGTGCCACAGGCACTCGGCAAAGCACTGAATTCCAGTAGTGAATGACTTCATGTTAGCCACACCGGCAATTATAGACATAATAAGCCTTGATGTTAGAGCTTCTTGGGTGCGGCTACTGCACCACTATTTAGGTCAATCTCAATGAGAGTTGCATAGAATTTTATAGACATTAAATATGTTAATATAACATTGTATTGATAAAGAGAGATATGATAAAACTTTTATTGGAGTAGAGAGACTCTCATGTGGATAAAATTCTTCTGCACAGTTTTTAAAATATGAGTACATTAAAAACTAAGACATGGGACCTCCACTGCACCTTACCAGCGAGCCAGCACATCATATCCCGTGCAAAAATTGCACGTGTAAAGCTGGATGATGTGTTGTAGTGTGAACCTAGCTTGCCAACGTTGTACAGTTTAGAATCATTTTTGGCTTTCCACGTGAACTTAATTATTACTATTACGTACGGAGTATAGACGATGGGAGGTGACCGGTAACCACACGCACCGGTTGGCCCATCGAACAGAAGACGACTAGCACGCATCACACATGTGTAGGACGCGACAAACTACCCTCTCATATCGGTTAGATAGGCCAATTATATTCGAACCACATGTACGTGTACGAGGCTACGAGCACGACATCACATCTTTGTTTCCTTTTTTTTCTGCGTCCCATGCAGTGTCCTTTTTCATTCTTCGTTCCTCTGTTTCCGGTTTTTTATGTCAGCTTCCGATTTCTTTGGTTACCCCAGTCCTACCATGTGGTTTTTTTTGTTTTTTCTAAAAACAAATAATAAACATAATATCATGAGTCATTTAAACCACTGACTCTTCTATAGGAAACAAAGAATTCTACAACTAAACTATTGATGTAGTTTTGATTGGAATTTTTTTTATCCTTATAGCAAACGCATCCGTACATTGCACCGGAACCCAATACATATAGAAATAGAACTCCATGTCATGCATCATAAGATGCGAGTTGTTCTAACTTGTATGAACATAGCTCATGAGTTCAGCGTCACATAAGAGATACTTATGGCGTGACCCAATACGTATTGGAATCAGACTCCGTATTCATCCTTACTAGACATGAGTTATCCTAATTCATATAAAGTATGTGTTATGAGTCCGGATCACATATGAGACACTGAGGAAACTCTCCACTGTCTAGTCAGTTAAGGGGAGGTGAACGAGAAAAATAGGTGAAGAAAAATTTTGCATCCTTAATATTAGGTATATAAATATACATTAAAATTAAGTAAAACAATATACATTAAAATTTGGATCAGCTTATAGTCCAACTAATTAAGTCATAACCTGAAAACTTGAGTAGTTTGTTATCTAACCCATTACAAATAAATGTATCTGCACAATCCCGATGAGGACTAGTTGAAAAACGAGAGAGAGGTCTCCCATCATAAACATCAGAGGAAAACCAAACCTTGACACGTCGACGACTAACTCCTCGCCGACTTTAATTAGATATTTAAATTACAAATTTTTATGTAAGCTTAAAGAAAGTAATGAAACTTGATATTTAATTTTAGCAACACATGGATGTATGAAAATTAAAGTTACAGTTATATCTAACTATTTCTATGCTTTGCAATGGGATAAAAAATCTATCAATGTTGTATTTTAATTTGATATAGGATTAACATTACATTGTCGTATTATTGCTAATATTAAATTATATTATGGATTCCATGGTCATCATATAATAAATAATAGTTTTGAAATTGCATACAAAAGGTAATCCATAAATATATGTACCAATCCCCATTATCGTTTGTCATGAACATTTGATTTATTTTTCTTCCATTGCAATGGACGAGCATGTATACTAGTAAATATCAAAAGATTTATGACAGTCACGTGCATACGTGATCTACACGCAATTGACATGAACAATATACTAATAATATAAATAAAAATAATAGCAATATAAATTGCAGCATTGTACTCTAAGGCGGGGCCAGTGCTGCGTTGTTTCAGTCCATATTGACCAAGCGAGTTCAATGTAGATGATCAAAAGTTGATGTAGTGCTGAGAGAAAGCTATGTAGTCGTCGTCCACTCGCACTTGAACGTTATCGGAAAGTAGTTGTTCATTTCCGCCACCGTGTACAGAAGATGCGAGTTGTAACACAGAAGGTGCGCTGTACAAAAGCCTGATCACCCGTTACCCATGCAGGTTCGGAGTGGATGTTGTGGTTCCGGAGTTCTTTCTACAATAGAGAATGAGAGGTGGTCAGTGTCAGGGTAGTAACCATGGTTCGTCGGAATTCGATGTGTGGGTCTCCGGTGGCTCGGACACTCAAAAATATAAGAAAGACACGGCGATCTATCTTGGTTTAGGCTTCTGAGCTCTACGGCCATGTTTTTCAGGTTAAGGAATGCCCAAACCGGGGATTACAATGGTGGAGGTCAAGGGAGTTTGGTAGGGGATCGCTCGGTGCTATCCCAGTGCTATCGGTGAGGTTCTCTAGTTTCAGTGGCGGAGAACGAAAAAATTGAAGTATGGTGAGTCAGTACTGTTCTTCCTTCCTCTAGCTGCCGGCTGAGAGTTTATAACAGTGAAACTTCATCTTCCTTAATATATCCATTATACATAGTTATTTGGGGGTAAAAATTTCTGGGAATTCAAGGTATGGCAAGCGCCATACCTTCCATGCAAGAGCTCTGTCCCTCTCTAGTTTGCTTGGGAATCGTTCCCCTTCTACGGTATTCATCCCTCCCCTTATATTTTGAGGAGGGTCGAGTAAAATTCGGTTTGTGTTCTAGTCTATGGTTTATGTGCACCGGGGTGAAAGAGTCCTCTTGCACGTCGTGGATGGACCTTGCCTTGCTGCATAGGGAGGAATCAACAGAGCCGCAACTGCCTCCTTACGTCGCTGCCACTATTCTGGCCCTGAACCGTCTGGAGCTGTATGCTGCGGTGCGGCCTCCGGGTGAACCTTCTCGAGGCTTCCTTAGCTATGAAGGAGCCACCACCTGGAGGGGCTGACAAGTGGATCCTAGAGCCCTTTGCCCTTGGGGCTAGTGAAGTCTCTTGTCATGCTGGTTGCATTACCCTGTCGAAGGACCAGCAAGCAGAGCCTCACGCTCGTTGAATAGGCAGACAGTGTGGAATCTCCATACCTGGTAGGCCTTGGATACCTGGCAAGTTACCTGCGGCTCAGGACATCGGTTTGTCGCCCGAGCATTAGCCCGGGTGTGTGTCAAGTTGGAGTCAGGCTTGGGCTATTGTTGCTCGACAACCCGAGGCCTTGGCAAGGCCCCGAGCCTTGAGTAGTGGCCATAGGCATGCTCGTGCTCTTCATGATTCCTTCCAGAGGGTGCGCGCCATAATACCCAATGGGTATAGCCCCTGGGCAATCTGTGAGATCGGTCAGGAGGTCCGTTGATCAACTCCTCCTAGAGGACTTAGTGTACCCCTATGTCTAACTCTCGTCAAGAGCCCCCGAGACCTTTGTGACCTTCCGGGTCGAATCCTAGATGGCGATGAGGGGCTGAATCCAACCTTTGGTGACCAGGTTGACCGGGGTGGACATAGTCTCGGTTGTCTTGGGTCAGACGACGTTCTGGGGACTCCTGAGCCTTCTGGTGTGCGCGTGGCTTTTGAGGGGAGTAATGTTGAGGTCGAGCATTCTGTGAGGAGACCCAAGCGAGGGCCTGGCCAACCTATTTTAGGAGTTGCCTGATCTAGGTCTGCATCAGGTGCCCTTCTTACATTGGCTGCCTAGGTCGAGTGACGAGGGCGTCATTGCCCTAGCTCAGTGCCGATCCATCACTCGACATCCCATGCCCGTGTGAGGGCTCAGTGATATGCCTTCATGGCTCCGGCTGCACTTTGCGATGGATGGGCGTGTTCTGTGCCTCGAGCTTGTGCGGTCCTCGTTGGGCCCATCGCTCAGTGCCATCTACTCTGATCCTTGTTGTGCCCGGGGAGCAATCATGGGGCACCCATCAGTCGGGTCCTAGAATTCTCGGCGGAGAGGTTGGCACAGGCCCCAAGGCCATCGTGGGGCTTGCTTGTCAGCGACAGAGTGGTTTCTCCATTCCCCCTTCCCACTAACACCCCGTGCAATCCTTTGGTGACCCTTGGTCGATGCGCTGTCAGGTGCAGTTAATGTGCGTGCATGCAGCACTGCTTCGTGCCCCGTGAGGGGTGAACCACCACTAACCACTATAAGCATCGTGTTTGTTTTCTCAGAGTCGATGTGTGGGTCTCTGGTGGCTCGAACAGCCAAAAACATAAGAGGGACACGATGATCTATCCTGGTTCGGGCTTCTGAGCCCTATGTCTAATAGTGTAGTGTTCTTTGTGGTAACAGAATGCCCAAATCAGGGATTACAATGATTGAGATTAAGGGAGTTCGGTAGGGGATTGCTCGGTCCTATCCTAGTACCCATCGATATTCTTCCTCGATGAGTAAGAAACTAGCCTTCTCTAGCTGAGGTTCTAAATGGTCGAGATGGCGGACTAGAGGGGGGTGAATAGTCCTTTCTAAAAACTTAACGCACCGGCTAACCGAAGCTTATGTGGAATTAAAACTATCAGTCTAGTCAAGACTACACCCTCTATCTATGTTCACTAACACCTTATAAAAGATTCTAAACAAGTGAATAAGGTGCCGGCCTAGCAAAAGCTCACCTAACCAATTCTAGGAGCAAGATCACACAAAACTATACCACTAGTACTTTGCACATCGGGGAGCTCCTACACAACTAGTAAGCAAAAGCACAAAGCTCCTAAGCTCACTAGCAATGCTCAATAACAAGGCTACACAAGCCAAATTAGAGAGCACAACTTACTTAGCTACACAAACTAAGTAATGTGACTAACAAGGCTACACAAGCCAATTAGTCACGCATCGAAACTACTTCTAGCTACACAAGTAAGAAGGTAACTAGCAAGCCACACAAGCAACTAGTTACAAGAGCAACTACACAAGCACTAGTATAAGAAAGTAAATACAAGCTTGTGTAATGGAGAATGCAAACCATAGAGAAGATGTAGGAGACAATGTTGACATGATGATTTTTCTCCCGAGGTTCATGTGCTTGCCAACATGCTAGTCCTCGTTGTGTCGACCGCTCACTTGGTGGTTTGGTGGCTAATCATTATTCCCACAAACCGAGCCCACACATTGGGCCCGCAAGAACCCCACAAATTGAGTAAGGGTAGCTCAATGACACGCTCTACTAGAGTTGCTCTTCGTGATCCCCGCGGGGCGAGCACAATACCCCTCACAAGCTTCTCCGGAGCCACACACAATCTTCTTGCGTGCTTCGATGGAGCCACAAGCCACCAAGCCATCTAGGAGGTGGCAACCTCCAAGAGTAACAAGTACCACTGGCTTGCAAGACATACACCTAGTGCCACTCGATGCAACCTCACGATGCAATCGCACTAGAATCACTCACTCGCTATTGATTCGCAATCTAGCAAGCACAAGTGAGTTAGAGGGCTCCCAAGCACTCTCAAGCATGGACACAAAGTCCCCCGAGGTGCTCAGCCTCAGCCATGCCCGAGTGCCCCTTCTATTTGTAGCCCCAAGGGCTAAAATAGTCGTTACCCCTTCACTGGGCAAAAAAAACACAGTGACCGGACGCTCAGGTCGAACCGACCGAACGCGTCCGGTGTGGTGACCAGATGTGTCTGGTGCTAGCGTCCGGTGCACAACAGACTGCCATGCATCCCCTTCAAACTTCCTAGTCATTGGCGCCCCAATGGATCTCTCTCTCTTGTGCTTTATAGTGCCACGATCGGACGCTTTGATCGAAAAATGAACGGACGCAATAGGGCAGAGTCCGGTAAAAACAAAGAGCTCCCGGAGCACCTCGGAGATGACTGAACGCATCCAGTCACCCATGGTCGGACGCTGCCTAGCGTCAGATCAAACCAGCCATGCTCGGGTCAAATTACTGAACGCGTTCAGTCACTTTTGCACTCACAGCCTAGCATAGGGGTTCACACCGGACGTGTCTGGTCCCAATACCGGACACGTCCGGTCACCCCGTGACCAGCGCATCTAAGTCATGTCCTTTGCCAACTTCTTCTCCTTTGCAAATGTGCTAACACCACTAAGTGTACAGCACCATGTGCTTATGTGTTAGCATTTTCATAATAATTTTTCAAAGGATTAGCCACTCAACTTGCACACCACTCGATCCTAGCAACGATGCAAAGTTAGATCACTCGAGTGGCACTAGATGACCGATATGCAAACAAGTTTGCCCCTCTTGATAGTACGGCCATCTATTGTAAACCCGGTCATAAACTTCTCTACACACCTATGACCGGTGAAATGAAATGCCCTACAAATATACCTTTGCCTTGCGCATTCCATTTCATCTCCATCGATGTTGATACAACACATGCACCAACCATATCACAAATGATATGATCCACTTCATATCATCACATGACCTTGTTGGTTCATTGATCTTGACCTCACTTGCTCTTCACCGTTTCTTTGGTCCATTGGTACCAAGTCATCACTTAACTTGCCCTTCACACTTGCAACCGGTCCATCGAGCCAAGCCTCATCTTGATCTTCTCCACCTTAGTCACATGACTACATGTCATGTCTCATATGCAATGAGCTCCTCCATCATCACATGTGTGAGCCTTGCAACATATCAAGACATTTCACCTCCATGCCATATATTGCTCACACACATGTATCTGTGGACTAATCACTTGTGTATCTCACATAACCACATATTAGTCCACCTAGATTGTCACTCAATTACCAAAATCAAACAAGGACCTTTCAATCTCCCCCTTTTTGGTAATTGATGATAATTCTACAAAGATATGGAAATTAAGATCTTTTGGATTTATGTTGCTTGCCCAAGCAATTTTACCATGTGTAAATGATTATGGACAAGTACCACAAACCTGAATTGGTAGTATTAGCTCCACCTACATATGTGCTAGAGTGTTTGGCTTGAAGCTCGCACATATGCATAGATTGGAGTTATGGTAGAGTAATTACTACCAATGATGCTAAGGTATATAGAATTAACCTTCAATGCATGATACCAATTGGAGTTCAAGCTTTTGATCACCATCCTTAGCACCATGAGTAGCTAGACATCACTTGGAAACAAAAACACTAGATACCCCATGAGATCAACATTAGAATCAATGTACTAGCATTACTTGAAAACATACCAAGTGTCTAGCTACCATCCTATGCATGCTAGTTATCATATCATCAATCAAGTTCTACTACTAGCATACACCACACAAGCATGCATGTTGAATTTAAAAACTTATGCAATGCAAGCAAGCACATGAATATGCACATATCAAATGCAATTAATCAATGTTCATGAGCTTGCTCCCCCTACTTGTGTGCTTCTCTTTGTCCAAGAATTTTGATCCTTCTCCATTTCATAATGTTGCTCCCTCTTAGTCCATGTCCATGTCCAACTCAATCTTTCTCCCCCATATCATATCTTTGCACTCTCAATGTTGCTCCCTCTTTGTCCATGTCTATGTCCAACTCAATCTTTCTCCTCCATATCATATCTTTGCACTCTCAATGTTGCTCCCTCTTTGTCCATGTCCATGTGAAAGCCCAAGTTTGGTTTTGGTAATTAATGACACCAAGTTGCTAATGCCATGTGTTAAGTGTTTTGAGTTAGGCATAAGCAACACATGTGATGAAGGTGTATGTGGCAAGGAGTGGTGGCCACAAGATCACAAAGAGATGGTGCATGAACATGAAATGATGATCATGAAGGAATGCACATAAAATGATGGACATGATGATCAAGTGGAGGAGAAGGATCTAAGAGCGCAAGGCAAAGGTATAACCATAGTTTTTTTCCTTTTGCCGGTCTAAGATGAGTAGAGAAGTGACTGACCGGGTTTAGGATACATAGCCGACTATCAAGAGGGGCAATCATGGTTAGCTCAGGAATCAAGTGCCACTAGATCAATGTCTTGAGCATATGCATTAGGATCTAGTAGAGAGCTAACATAACGCCTTGAAAAATGCTTTGTGAAATGCTAACACACATGCACTTGGTGGTGTTAGCACATTTACGAAGGCGGTGAAGTTTAAGCGGTAGAGAGGGGTTTGGGTTCCTCTCTCCCTCCCGCCGAGCTTGCTCGGTGGGATTCGGCGCTTTAGGAGGAAGTGAAATGCCTATTTTCTACTGCGCCATAAGTCGAAAAAGAAACGGAGGAGAACGTCGGTCATTGTGGTGACCGGACGCTGCATCGGACGTGGTCGCGGTTTGACCGGACGCGTCCGGTCAGTTCTCAGTAGTTGTCAGGCGCGCGAGTGTTAGGGTTTTCAACCGGCGCGTCTGGTCCCTCATGGAACCGGAGCATCCAGTTAGGCACCCATAGGGGCAGAACTAGTCGTAGAGCCGACCAGACGCGTGACACGTCCGGTCACGTGTGATCGAACGCGTCCGGTCACGGTGGGAGCTTACTGGACTCCGACCGGACGCTAGGTGCAGCGTGTTCGGTCAAACGCTAGAGCGCGTCCGGTCATGGCAACGGTAACTTCTGACGCGCACTGATTCACGCTTGTCCTGTAGTGCCTGACCGGAGCGTCCGGTCAGCTCGTTTTTAACTGCGTCGTTCGGTAACGGCTAGCTGCGTACCCCTTCGCTATAAATAGAAGGTGTCCGGGGTTTGAGGGCAACTCTTGCATATTTTGAGACCTAGAGACATCTGTTGAGCTAGAGAACAACCCTTCCACTCATCTCTTTGCTTAGTTGCACATCTTGAGTGAGATTCAAGTGCATAGCTTGAGAGTTGCATTCTAGAGGCACTTGATTTTCGAGTTGCTATGGATTTCTTGTTACTCTTCCATGTTTCTCGACACGGTAGATGGCTTGGAGCAGCGGAGGTGATTGAGCTCACAATTGAAGATTGTTGGAGTCCTCACCAAGTGTTGTAAGAGGTTCATGATCCTTCCCCGCGGGAGTTCGCAAATTGGATACTCTAGTGGAGCTCGTGGCTTGGAGGATACCCATCTTGTGTGCGGTTGTGCGGCGCCCGCCGAGGGCTCGACTCTTGATAGTCGATTAGCTCGTGAACTGACAAGTGGGTGTATTGCCACAATGAGGAGTAGCTTGCCGGGAAGCAAGTGAACCTCGGTAAAAATCTTGTGTCATCTCTTTGCCGAGGATTTCTCTTGTGGTTGATCATTGTGATTGATTCTTCGAGTGCATTACTTCTCTACATCGTCGGTATAAGAATCAAGTCACTTGCTCTTTACTTTATTGTACTATTCTTAGTGTAGCTTCTATCACATATGAGTAAGTAGCTTAGTGACTTAGTCTTATTGGTGTGTATTAGAGATCATAGCCTTGCTTTACTAGAATTGTATAGGTGGCTTGCATAGTGTAGTTGAGCTAGTGCTAGAATTAGCTTAGCCATCTTTTATAGTAACATGGTTGTTTAGTGAAGCTTGTAGATTTTAAATAGGCTATTCACCCCCTCTAGCCATCTAGACCTTACAAGTGGTATCGAAGCCGAGGCACCGTTTATTTGAGGCTTAACAACTACGGTGAAAAAGAAATGGCACAATTAAGCTTGCACATCAACAACACCAAGAAGGCACCTCACTTTAATGGCATAAATTATGCATATTGGAAGGTTAAGATGACCGCACACCTCAAGTCAATCAATAGAGAAGTGTGGAAGGTCACCGAAACAAAATTTGAGGTTGCTAATCCGGAAGCACCTACACCGGTGGAAGAGAAGAAGCTCCAATGCAATGACATTGCCATTAGTGCTCTTCATGAGGCACTAGATGACAAGACCTTTGAGCAAGTGAAGAACATTGAGATTGCTCATGATGCTTGGGCCAAGCTAGAAGAAACTTTTGAGGGCACCGAAGGCACAAAGATCGCTAAAGCATATATCTTGCAAGAAAAGTTTTCTAGCTTCAAGATGCAAGAAGATGAGAGTGTATCGGAAATGTTTCATAGATTGCAAGTCATTGTGAATGAGCTCAAGGCACTTGGTGAGGAGGTCAAGGACAACCAATTCTCTATGAAGTTCTTGAGAAGCTTGCCTAAGAGGATTCAACTCCTCAACAAGTATTCCAAGAAGTGATGACCAATGATTCATATAAAGAAGATGATGAGAAAGAGGAGTTGGTCAAAAAGAAGAAGAAGGAAAGTGAGAAGAAGGATGATGAGAAGAAGAAGAGTGTGGCACTCAAAGCCACCACATCCAAGGGCAAATCCAAAATTGAATCATCAAGTGATGAAGACTCAAGCTCTTGTGATAGTGATGATATTAATGAGAAGATGGCTCCTTTTGTCAAGCAATTTGGGAAATTCATGAAGAAGAAGGGCTTTTGTGCAAGAAGGAGGAAGAACTCATCCAAGAAGAATGATCATACCATAAGATGTTTTAGATGCTATAGCAAGAACCATCTCATTGCAAAGTGTCATTATGATAGTGATGATGAAGATACTATCAAGAAGGAGAGGAAGAAGTAAAAGAAGAAGCAAGAAAAGAAGAAGAGCTCTCAAAAAAGAAGAATGACTCTCATGTTGCTACATGGGATAGTGATGATTCCTCAAGTGATGATGAGGATGACAACAAGAGCAAGAAGAAGGGACATGCTAGCATTGCCATCCAAGAGAAGGTCTCCCTCTTCGACACTCCATCGTGCTTCATGGCTAAGACCGCTAAGGTATCATTCGACGATGAGAGTGATCATGATAATGCTAGTGATAGTGATAGTGATGAAGAAGAATTCACTAAAGATGAACTAATCACTATGCTAAAAGATTGCACTCAACATTTTAAAGAATCTAGAAAGGAGTGCAAGGGCTTGCTTAAGGAAAAGAAAAACCTTATGCAAGAACTTGATGAGCTTAGAGCATCTTATGAGAGTCTAAAGGTAGACCATAAGAAGCTTCAAAAGTCTCACACTAAGCTTGAAGAAGCTCATTCCTCTCTAGTTGAAAAATGTGAAAACATGCCAACTAATGTTGAGAAGGCTAAAACTTGCAACATAGGCATATCATGTGATATAATTGATGAATCTTTTCATAAGCCTATTGTTATTGCTCCCACTAACCTTTCATGTAGCTCATCTACATCATCCTCATCTAGTAGTGATGGTTTCACTTGTGACTCCACACTAATAGTTGAGAATAAAAATCTCAAGAAGGAGGTAAAAGAGCTCAATCACACCTTAGCTAAGGCTTATGGTGGTGAGGACCGCTTGCTTATGTGCTTGGGTAGCCAAAGGGCTTCTCTCTATAAAGAGGTATTGGGCTATAACCCCAAGAAAGGCAAGGCTGCTTTTGCTCCTCACAAGACTCGTTTTGTGAAGAACAATGGTAGCTATTACAAAAGTTGCAAGCAAGTTGGTCACATAGAGCAACTTTGCATGAACAAGAAATCCAAAGCTAATGTATCCTCAATTAAGTTTGATTCCTTCTATATACTTACCAAGGGCATTACTTCTCTACATCGTCGGTATAAGAATCAAGTCACTTGCTCTTTACTTTCTTGTACTATTCTTAGTGTAGCTTCTATCACATAGGAGTAAGTAGCTTAGTGACTTAGTCTTGTTGGTGTGTATTAGAGATCATAGCCTTGCTTCACTAGAATTGTATAGGTGGCTTGCATAGTGTAGTTGAGCTAGTGCTAGAATTAGCTTAGCCATCTTTTATACTAACGTGGTTGTTTAGTGAAGCTTGTAGATTTTAAATAGGCTATTCACCCCCCCTCTAGCCATTTGGACCTTACACCATGTCCAACTCAATCTTTCTCCCCCATATCATATCTTTGCACTCTCTCCCCCTTGATGTTGATGCATTTACATATATTTGTGCAATCTCTCCCCCTTTGTCATCAATTTCCATAAAAGGTATGCTCATTTGATACAAAGGGTTGGGGTAGATGGTTGACACTTGAATCTAGCATTTTTGATGGACATCACTTGTATAGCTCTTTAGACACCATGTATAGGATCTTGTGACCTTGATATCAAAAGAAGTGGGACTCCTCCCCATATGTCCAAACATGGGTCATACCACTTGATAAACATGATCTCTTGTATGTGAGGGATGCTTTCTTGATTTGATCACTTAAAGTTGAGGATCACTTGTGAAACCACCATCTTGTATGGTTGATACCAATTGAAAACATTGATACCAATTTGAAAATTCTTCTAGTATGGAACCACTTGTTGGATTTGTCAATAAAACCATATTCTTGAATTAGATTGTTTCCATGAGCTTCTTTCTTTTTGACTTGATCTAGTCAACTTGCCTAAGTAGTCTAACTCAGTTTGATCCAATGACAAGCTTCTTCACACCTCATTTTAGGGGTTATCTTGACAATGTTGAGTTAAATACTTAATTGCTCATTTTCTAGATAAAAAACTAGGTTCACAAGCTCATGATGTCATATGTTACCACTAAATCAAATTAAGCATAGAAGCAATAGTGGTACCACATGAACTTTAAAATCATTTGATTTTTCATGAATGATCACTATGTATGGTTAAATGCACTAACAAGTCCTTAGCAAAGTGTGTATGCATATGCCAAACAATTTCACCTTGCTATGTTGGAGTAGCGGATAGTCATTAGATTCCAATTTAGCTCCTCAACAGGAATATAAAGTCAAATTTAATAGTTTGGTGAAGACCAATAGTGTCACACTCCATTTTAAGGACAAAATAGAGTGCATAAATCTTATGTGCGCCCTAGGGATAGTCGCACACATATGTCGACAAATTATAGAAAGTATCATCACAGTGTATCTTACATTACGTTTAATACATCACTTAGTTTTATACAACACAAGCAGAAAATAAAAGATAACTCTCGAACGTGGTAGCTCCAACACATGGACAGCCAACTGGTTGACTCAAACCTAGAAATCTTCTAGGTAGTCCTCATACCAACTGCCATCTGATACCCATCCGGGATTTTTATCCAAAAATGAAAAATGAACAAGAGTGAGTACATTTCATACTCCACAAGCATAACATGGGGATTCATGAGGCTCAAAAAGGTAGACACGGTTTACTGCATTTAGCATTTTAGTAAGTCAACATTTTATCATCGGTTAACATCAAATTATGCTTAAGCTCCCACTTTAACCCACATGATCATATACTAGAATTAAATAGAGTCATTGAATATAACTTCAATATCATCATCATGAATTAACAACATAACAGGTAACCATTTATTCTGTGAGTTTTCTGGGCCGCTCGTGACCATGAGCACGGCTATTATAACAGTTTTAACACTCTGCAGAGGTTGTGCATCTTTACCTATGAGTCGTGTTGCCCAAATGCCCAGGGTCCGTCGACCCCTTAACACTCCCAAGGTAAGCAAGCAGGGTACACTATGAAGCCTTCCATAGGTCTCTCTAACATGTTAGGGCCATGAGGATTCCTTGGCAGTCAGATGTAGGAACTCCCATTTCTATGGCACAAATCCTTCACGGCTATACACATAAGAACAAGGGCAGTCCTATACCCAAAGTGGCAAGCCCCTCTTGCGCCCTTTCGGGTAACCTCTAACAAGCTAGAAAAGATCCTATTACCAAGCTAAAGTCAGAGCCATGTGACTCTCACGGTTGCACTGTCAATCCTAGCTTTTGCCAACAGATAAGTCCTTATGAAGGGTTTAGGTCACCATGACCAACATCATTTGCACCATCACCCTATAAATCAGTTGCCATAAAGTATGTTTTACCTTTGTTCCATAGAACCATTAACCATTGTATAGATCATGTTTGGTTAGAGCACTAGCAATCTACCCATGTGCAATTAATCCGTAGGAGTCAAGGAGTATGTCATCAAATACTAGGAAGTCCTTACAGTAGTCAAAATTAGACACATGCAAAATGAGTAGATGATTTAAAGTGAATAGGACATCAAGGTAGGCCCATGCTATACTTGCCTTGGTTCACAAAGTCCTGTTGGTCCTGCTGCTCCTCGAAAGAATCTGGGTTCCCAAAATACTCCTCACCATCTAAACTCAATCAACACAGACCAACAACACGCATTCCGGAAACAAACATACAAGCAAAACAATCCTATGGTTAGAATAGTACACCAGCATTAAATAAAACAAGACAAAAAGTTAATGAAGATCATCTATGTCTCGCTATGATCACATCGACGTGAAGTTCATGAAATTCGGAGCTATAACGCGAAAGTTATGAATTAAACAAGATTCCTATAGTGAGTTAATTAACTTAACCTAATCAAGAAATTTAAAAGTTGCTAATGGGTTTAACAGTAGCATCATCGCGTAGATTACGAAATTACGAAACTAACGCAAGTTGATCGGGTCAAATCGGAGTTAAAATTACGATTTAATAAGCAAAACAGTAAAATGGCATTTCTATAAATACTGCGAAGTTTAAATAAATTAAAATCAATAAAAGAAAATCCATAGTTTGAATCGGCTGAGGACTAGGGGTTTGATTTGCCGAGAGCTGAGGGGCTCTTTAGCAAAAAGACCTGCGAAGGGGTATCCTTCTTTTTCGGCCGTCGAATTCGGAATGGATGGGCGAGATTAGATGAGAGGGGGAGAAAAGGGGCGTGGCCGACTGTTGATACTAGATACGCACACGAAGGAATTTAAAAGAAATAATCCGCAAGCGCACGTATATCGGTGAGAAATTCACCTGGGAGATAAGTCCATAGTATCGTATTTATTTTATCCGCAAGGAGAAAGCGTGCGGTGGCTAACCCACTCTTTACTATTACCCTTGGGCCGCACTACAAGGTGGTGAAGATATAAGCGATTAGAGAGAACTACAATGACAGTCTAGTTCAAACCTATGGTAAGCTATGATACTATTGGTCTAAGGGGAAATACCGATGGAAAAGAGACACCACAGAGGATGCTTGACCAGGGTACTTAAATCCTACCAAACCTTCTGACGGGAGGAGGGCTCCAAAGGTAATAATGAGATTGTCACTTCCCACGTTACTACACACCGATCTGGCCAGATAGGGGGTATCTATGAGTATTCCTAGCCCAAGCACCACGCTTACGCTATGAATGATTACTCTATTCCCTACGCGAAGCGAATAAAGTAAACTCGTAAACTAAAGAACAATAATAACAACGTACTTACTTAGTATTAGAAGTTGAATTGCCGAAGAATCCTAGAACCAAGCCTCAGGTTAGGAGACTTGACCCCGTAGATACAAGCTTGGAGAGGAGACACCGATAGGCTGGGCTTCCTCCAATCTTCTACCTCCACTCTGACTCTCTTAATCTAGAAGAATAACTCTAATCTCACATAGAGACTACAAAGCTAAACTCTCTTGTATGTGCCCTAGAGAAAGATCCATTCAAGGGGCCCCTCTCAGGCAAATTCTCTCTAGAAAATATGAATTAGGGTTTCTAAACTCTCTCCTCTAGGGGCCAGGGGCCTTGTTTATATAGCCCCCTAGGAAGCACCACAGCCCTCGGATCAAACTAACCTGGATCAACGATTTTTATTCATCCTCAAAGGTGGTGAAGCAAGATCCGCGAGGTGGAAGCTAATTGGCTCCCTGGGTGGGGCGGCCGCCCCTGGGGCTGGGCGCCCACCCCTGTCACAGTGATAGGTGGGTCCCACCTCCTAGAGTTTGGCTTCCCGAACCTTCTAGATTATACTTGTTCCATTTGTGGCCGTTTCTCTCTATGTAAACCTGACATGTGGGTCATCTTTGATTATTTTCAGCTGACACCCTATAGAAATAAATATTCATGAAAACTCATGGAATTCTATCAGTTAAACACCTAGTCTATGGTGGTAATCAATTTTATAGCATTCTTTTATTTAAGTTGACGGTTAAATATGATAGTTTAATTACCGTCAACACCGACGGAGTTGGAGAGGGATGCGGCGGTGTCGCCATTGCCGATGGCGGAGAGCTCACCAGCGTTGCCCAATCAGGTGCTACAGTGCATGGTTTTCAACTCTGCGGGCATGGGGAGAAAGAGGAGAGCGAGGTGACCTCGATGGGGCTCATTTCATGGGCGGAGAAGACCTCATGTGGGCTCGCCATGGCCGGCAACGGAGAGGGCTTGCCGGAGCTCATGGGGATGGCCTTAGTGACCATCATTCAAGATGATGGAGGCATGGGAAGAAAGAGGGGAGCGAGGCGAAGCTCACTGAGCAAAAAAAACGGGGCGGAGGCGGCTTAGGGACATCGGCCGAGGCGGTGGGGCAGATGAGCTCTCCGGTGGATCGCTGTCGCACGGTGGGTGCGGTTCCGTGAGCGAAAATAGAGCGGGGAGGGGCAGCAGGGGAGTAGCGTTAGGTGTGGGTCCCTTTTGAAGCCCGGGCACAGGGTGGGATGCTCCCACGATGCGAGGAGTGGACGTGGGGCAGCGACGGTTTCACCACGGCCGTGTGCGTACGAGTGTAGTGGGAGGTGAGCGACGGCACTGCTAAACGGGCCCGGGTGGTCAGCGGTAGCGGGAAGGAGAGCGGCGCGGGCGGTGGTTGCTGAGCCGGACTGGGCCGGCGCACGCAGGAAAAGAAGGGGAGGAGTGAGCAGGCTGGCATGGAGGCGAGCGGGCCGGCTTGGCTGAAAGGGCCAGCGGGCCGAACTGGAGAGAGGGGAGGGAGAAAAGAAATTCTTCTTTTTCAAATTTGATTTTCCAAATCCAATTTCAAATGATTTTTAAACCTTTTAGCATTGGGATAAAAACTAGTCACCACAATAAATAAAATGCATCAGCATGAGTGCATCAACATGTAACTAACCTTATGATTAATTTTAATTTCATAACAATTATTATTTCTTACATTTGAATGCGCACATAATTTACCTAAATAAACCAATTTAACTGTTTTGAAATAATGCAAAAATTTTGAGTGTTACAAATAGATACCAATTTTGACTTCCATTCTTCACCCATATGAAATGATAACCACTTATGATCAAGTGCACTTTCTTGTTGTGGTTGGCTTGCTTCAACTTTTGATCAATGCTTGCATGAGAGAACTATTTAGAATACCATTTAAAAACCCATGACTAGCTCTCTTTTTGGGTGTTGCTTGCTCTTTCTTGATCAATCTTTTTTATTGCTTCAACTAAGCATCTCAAATGTTCCTCGGATCACCACTTCCATGTTAGCCTTTCAATGGTCAAGCTAAAACATTAAACAAGCATATCAAGAACATTCTGCAAAAGACCGTGGATGAGATGGAGAAGAAATGGAAGTACAAGCTGCATGATGCACTATGGGCATACCAAAAGGCATATAAGACACCCATAGGCATGTCACCATATCAGCTTGTATATGGAAAAACATGCCATCTACCTGTGGAGTTGGAATTTAGGGCCCATTGGGCAATTAAGAAATGGAATATGGATCTCCATCTAGCTGGCAAGAATAGACAAATGCAACTATCTGAGCTAGAGGAATGGAGAGAAAAAGCTTACCACAACTCCAAGATCTACAAAGATAGAACAAAAAGATGGCATGACAAGAGAATCAAATACAAAGAGTTCACACCAAGAGACAAGTTCTGATGTTCAATTCAAGGGCTTTGGTCATGGAAAACTTCGGAGCAAATGGGAAGGGCCATTCAAGGTGATTGAGACATCATCACGTGGTGCTATCACGCTCCAAGATGATGGAGGTAATGTATTTAAGGTAAATGGCCAACATTTAAAAGTTTTCCATGAACCACAAAACTTAGAAGAAATTGACATGATTGAATTTTTGCAATTTAAAGATTCAAATAAGAAAATTCAATCTTGTACCTTTTTATTTTAGGTTAGTCCTTTAAGTTAAATAAAATTTTGGCTCTTTGGTTTCCTCACCAGAAGAGTCCTCTTTATTTTCACCACTTTTTGCCTTTGAATAAAAAAATAGATATTACTCTGAAGAAGTGTGGGGGTGTGCAATACCCTCATTGAAAAAAGAGCACCGAACCACAACATGAATTGGTGGAGGTCCTGCACACAACTCGGTTTGATTCCTTCCCACCTGTTCATATACTTACTCCCGATTCTACACTCATTTAAACATGCAATGGAAATTAAAATGAACCAAATTGCGCACTTAGAATTAATTTTTTTTAAAAAAAGTGAACATGGATATATCTTTTTGAGGTTGGACTGCATAATCTTTATTCCTTACATGTACTTTGTGCTTATGGGAAAATATCATTTAGGAAAAACATATTGACTAAGTTGTTGTGAAGTGAGATATGGCATTGACATGGAAATCCAACCTTTTCTATTCAAAGTACTTGGAGAATTTTGTTTTGATAAAATGTCAAAATCCATAGTTTCACACATACTCCTCAATGTGTCAGTGTCTAGAGAACCGGGGGTCTAAACAGAGCGACAAGTAAATTTGTATCTGCGCATCTAGGCCTAGATAGTTTGCAAATCAGACACAAGGATGTATACTGGTTCGGGCAAGAATGGCCCTACGTCTAGTGGGTTTTGCTACTGCTCGTGTTGCCTTGCACCGAAGTGCTCATAGTAGGGGTTATGAGCTTTCGAGAGAGGGAGCAGATCCCAGGTCTCTTTTGAGGGGTGGTGCGTGTGTGTTGATGTCTTAGCGAGGTGTGGGTATGTGTTGTCCCTTGTAGTGAACTCTATTCAATTTGATTCCCTTAGATGTGGCTCCTGCCTCCCCTTTTATAGTTTCTAAGGAGAGGGCTCGGATTACATTCATAGTAAAGAGATGAAAATGAAAAAGGATGAAAGAGGAAAGCAAAAAAGGTGGCCTCGGGCATGACCGTCTTCCTCCTTATTTGGTGGGAACAGTTTTCCTGTAGCGCAGAGATGCAATAGGCATTGATCTTTTGGCCTCTCCGTCTACTGGTGCTACGTGCTGTGGCCATGCTTTATCCTGTGTGCCTCTGTGCCATTGAGGATGGGCAACATGGGCGCCCTAGAGAGGGGGTCAGGTGGTATAGTGGTCGTTACCCCCGTCGCTGTAGAGGTATGGTTGTCGTGGTGGTGGAATGATCAGGGTCATGTTGGGTCAAGGCGTGGTTCCCGTGCTTATGTTGACTGCGCACGGTCACGTTCGTCCCATCAGCGTGAGCGGGTGCTGCGGTTGGGGGGGTCCTATGGCTCACTGTCTTGCCAGAGGGTTCCACGTGTCCCTTGGGCGCGGTGGAAGTAAGCTGAGGGGGTCGGGCACTTTGATGACATCACAGGGGCTTGGGCGAGGCAAAAAAATGCCACCTGAGATGCCCATCTCGCTCGTGACCCTTCCGCAAGGCTTGGGTGGGATAGAGTTTGTTGTTCGTGCCTCAAGCGACTGACATGCTGTCAATGCCTTTGGTGGGCTGGTTTTACCAGAGCCCTACGATGGGGCTTTAGCGATCGTGTATGGTGTTGTATTTTGCTATCTGTTGGGTACCCTGGTATTTTGATATCTGACAGTAGCCCCCGAGCCAGTGGAGGAGTGGAGCACTCCTTCAGAGGCTTGAGAACGAGTGACCATGGGTAGCTTTCGATTTGTTTTATTTTTGAAGAAGACTATCTGGTGGGTGCGCATGAGCGCATCTGGCGGGCGTAGCCCCCTAGGCCTTGGAGGGATGAGTTATCCCTTTAAGGGCTTTAATTGAGCGAGCATGGTGTCTTTCGTATGACCGCGGGACAGGTGAGGAGCCCCCGAGCCCTTGGCTTTGACCATTCGCTAGGTCAGGATGCGGGAGAAGCCCCTAAGCCCCCACGTGTTGCAAGGGACCGACCGGGTGGCCTTCTGCTATCGTATCTTTATCCCTTGCATTCTTTAGTAGAACGGAGGGGTATGCGTGGGCCCTCGTCATCCTATTTGGGTGCATTGCAGTTTGTTTGATTTGTAGGAAACTATCTGGTGGGTGCCACGAGCGCACCCACCGGGTGTAGGCCCTGAGGCCTTGGAGGGATGAGTTATCCCTTCAAGGGCTTTGAATCGGGCAAGTGGGTCCACCTAGGGAAGACGAGGTGTTGCACTGGGTAGCAGTTGTTGTGACGCTTTGTGTCCCAGCGCGTGGGAAGGTGGGGAGGTGCCTGGTTTTTTGTGTTCATGGGGAGTTGGGTGGCTGGCGCCTAGTTGGTTTCCCTTTCACATGACTCACTTGTCGTGATTAAATGGACAGTGAACTGTCTGAGAGAATGGTTCATCTTCTTGAGGCGTGGTGTGAGACGACGCGGCTCCCTCAGGCGGTGACGGGGGCAGTTGGGCGACTGGGCGACATTTGAATGCCACAGGAGTGGAGAGGCCTCCCTAGGGGCCTTTATAACCCGAGCCATGGTGCCTGACCCTGGCATCTCCCTTTCTCTGTCCCTGCCTTCTATCTTTCTTTGCCACCTTAGCCATCATCATGGAGCACGGTGACTCCTCCAAGGGTTCTTGCGTGGGCACACCAGGAGAGGGGGATGTGGTGCCCTCCCGTCGTCATTGCCTTAATCCTAGTGTTGCCTCCACGTCCATGTATGTGCAGGCCCAGAACGCGGTGTCCTAGGGTGTTCCTACCCCGCTCTAGGAGGCCTAGGAGGAGTTGGCTACCGTCAAGGCGGTGGTGACTTCTTTAGAGGAGGAGGTAGCGCTTGCCTATTCATAGCAAACGGAATCCGACCATTGGTGTGCAAGTGAGTGGACTTCCATCTCCTCATTTTGTTTTTTATTTGATGTGACATCTTATGTTCGGTGCTGTTTTGAGCAGAGCTGCTCGCGGAGGTGGAGTCCCTCCGCAGTGCCGCCGACGTCCTGGCCGACTACGTGCGTGCTCCAGCGGGGCGCCGGGAGGAGCGCCTCCTTAGTGCGCAGGCATGGATCCAAGCGACAATCGAGCGTGGCGTCCATCGAGGAGCGGCCATTGCGCTGATGCTGGCCTAGGCGGCCACCAATGTGGAGCTCCAAGACGTCGAAGGCTTCCCCATGGGGGAGGGGCTGGGAGACTATGAGGACCTCCTCGAGGGTTTTGAAGCTACAGCAAACATTGTCGCTACCCTGGTCCTCGCGGACCAGGTCCCCAACGAGGACCATAGGCCTAGTTTAGGACTTCTTCCTTCCCCAAAAAATGTAAAATAGTTCTTTATCTAAGAAATATGTTTGTCTAATCGCTGTCGTGTTCATTTCGCTTCCCTAATTTCCCTATTTTACCTTGAGTTGATCGGTAATGGTGGTCGGCGAGGTCATCGAGACTTCGCTCATTGAAGGTTTTTAGGGAGGAACGAACTCGTGTGCATGTAGCTCTGATGATTTTTGACAGATCGATCAGACGTTCAGGTGTAGTAGTTTCCCACGTCCCGAGGCGGGGTCGGATGCGCTCTCATTGATGCCCCTACCTATGCCTAGGGTCGTAGGCTCGTCAGGACACTTTGGAGAGTTCGTTCATGGGTTGGACATTTCTGCCCCTGGATCCTCCGAAATCCCCACTTGCGCGTAGACCCGGTCAAGTAGCTTTAGTTAGTGTATCCCTCGCATCTTTTTCGCAAAGAGGAGGGTTTGGGCAACACCATGACATCCCTTGCTGGGTCGAGCCGTGGTGCCCGTTGAGTTATAATCGGGCCAGTTCAAGTGAAGCCCCAGTTCTTGTTCGTGGAGATCTGACGGAGGTAAGCTTGTGACCGGCTTCAAAATTTCCTAGCGGTTGGTTTAGGGAGTTCCCGGGGTTGTTCGACCGACCCCGAGGGCTCGTTGCCTTTTTTTGGAAAAACTCCCAAACCATAAACTGGCCTAGACTTGAACATGGCTCGAGAAGGCCCATGACGCTTAGCACGTCAGGGTACTGGCTGCTCATGTGCCCCTTCTCATGCCATCCCTCACTTGGGTGGCTCAGAGCGGCTGTCGAACCCTTCACGGGCCAGCCTTCGAACTCCATGTTGTAACAGACCGTAAAGGGTGAAAACCATATTACGTAATTATCGCTGAAGATTTAACTCATAAGTGAGGAAATAAATTACAGCGGATAACGTGCAAAGATTTCGCATGGTCAAACAGATTGTATTCCAACAAACAGAATAATAGATCTTGGGTAGGGGGTGATGCGGTGATCTACCAATCATGGCATGTCGACGCCATGCGTAGCCTTCGCCTTCCGGTGTTATGGCCACATGAGCTCATTGTAACAGAACCGTCCAAATTATAAGAGCACAAGTACAAAAACAATCACCGAAGTGATCAAATTCTCGCACTTGAGCCCATATAACTCCGGTAGTCCAACGAAATCACGAGGGTTTCAAACCAACCAACATACCAGCCAAGATCGTAGTGATTCAACATAACAAGTCACATGTTACATCCATTTCACAAGTAATCCAATATACAGCGGAGTTCAACATAGTTATTACAACTTAAGTTCAAAAGTAGCGGAAGCAAAGTAATTTGAAACTAACAACACCCTTATTTCAAATACATGCCAGTACCAAGGTCGACTTCCAACAAAAGCATTAGAGACAAGATAAATAAGAAGGATCATGCCCATGATCACACTCCGCCACTACGGCAGGAGCCAACCAACTATTGCAGTCACCATGATACATCACAACCTGCAACAAGTGGGGATAAAACCCTAAGTACAAGAAGGTACTCAGCTAGACTTACCCGTCAGAAACCAGAAATAAAGTGACACCAAGGATCATGCAAGGCTGATATGAAGTGGGCTAGCTTGACAACATTTTGCATAAAAGCTTAATATAGATAAGTAATCATTAATGCTTAAGCATCAAGTTAATCATCATTAACCTGTCATCTATATTAGCACCTGTACTAGAGCACTCACTTGATTAGGAGCAAACAATATTAACCATAGCAGGTATAAATTGAGGCAACCTTTCCATCATTATCCAATTAACCATCAGTTCAATTTAATTGAATCTACGTTGCCGCTGCTCAAGTCAAGTGCTCACTAACCGGGAGCGACGACGATTCGAATCGAATTCCTATCCAGCTGGAGGGGTATTTCTAACACTCACTGAGTCATGCCTGGCGAGGGCTGCTCAGGTCACCTTTGGTACCGTTCAAGAAAGCGCGGGTTCGACTGATGCCGCATCCCCAAGGGCAACACTCTGCCAGGATGATAGGGACTCTAACCCCCCTTGGTCTTATGCCAATGTCCCCAAGCACATCCTTACTACCTCCAAGATGCGACCTACCATTCGATTCCCGGCCTGAACTGTATTACTCGGATTCACGGTCGGAACGACTTATCCGGCCAACTAAGTGTTAGACTGCGTTCAACATGACTCAAGGACGTACAGTGAATTGGTCCTTAAACAACTCAGAACGGGGATAGATCTACACCCAAGACCTCCATGCCTTGTTGCTTCACTATCGTCATCCCGCCCGGTCTCATTTCATTAACACATGGTTCTTTTCCACGATAGCAAATATAGCCAATCGTGCCATATATGAATATCCCTACATCTCGCAGGTGACAGGAAATCACTTGACTTCTACCACTTAAAGCAGGGCTAAGCAGCTACTCGATCCTAGTCTATGTAGGATTCAAGGATTCAAATAACTGGACAAGGAGTGATATAATGCAGCAAGGGTTTCCAACCAACTCCTACCACTTAATGCAACAATACTTATAACATATATATAATTAATTGCTTTGAAGGTAGGAGGCTTATAATGCTCCGGGGCTTGCCTGGGATCCGACTCAAGTTAGAGTATGTCAGATAAAACCCGCTTGGCGAGCGTCCTCCAATCTAGCACTTGTCTGATCCTTTTATCTTTAGGATGGATCCACCAACTCCGTCTTTGGGTTTGGCTCCACCTTAGGTCCTTCACATGCTTCAGCTAGCGTACCTAAATGAGGTGCAACAATGCATATGTATAAATGCATAGAAGTGCAATAAACAAAGTAATCAAGTAAACATACCAAAGTTCACATAAGCACCTAGAGCTAATTAACTTAATCCTCCCTTAAGGCATAACATAAAAGAGGGCAAGCACATCAATCAAGACACAAGTCTCATAAGATTACAGGGTACTAACCCAAGTGTCATAAAAGATGTGAGTCACACTTCAACACACTAGCATGGCAAAGTTAATCAAAGCACTAGAACTAGAATTTGCCACCATCTGGACATCAGAACAGCAGCTGAGTAAATTAATCGTGACTGGAGATCTACAACTCCAAAAGATGTGCATCAAGATATTCTAGAAAGCTTATGAAATTGTCTACAATTCATTTATAATCACCTAAGCCTGATTCTCAAGTTTAATGGGTCAAAAAGAGGAAACTACAGAATCTGGTCTGCTCCAAACAGAGAGCAACCAAATCTGGGACCTGACTTTAAACATCTATAACTCATAAACTACTCGGCCAAATGACACAAAATTTTAACAGCAGCTAGATACATGAATTATGTACAACTTTTGTATAAACAAGTTTCACAACAAAGCACATTATCATGAAGAACTTTGCTAAGTTCCCAGATCTGTCCAGAAACCTCGTTTGCAAGGAATAATTATTAACTTATGTTGAAAATATATAATTGGACAAAACCAACTTTACTAACATGTCACACATTACTAATGAAGACCAGAAAACATAGTGTCCATTCCTAAATAAATTCTTTTAATGCATTTTCTTAATTTATTTAGATAATTAGGTGGAATTATGAACACCTACCAAAAGTGTACAATAAATTCTACCAAAATTACAGTGGCCTAAATATGCTCTCAATATTCTACTATCCAAATTTCATGCCATTTGGACATGTATATCAACCTCTATGAAAAAGACAAATGGATATTACAATAAATCATGCGAGAGCAAGATACACTAATAACTCACTCATATAGCAACTAAAATTCATGAAATTATTACCACACATCAAACATGATATGAGTAGCATGCCACAAAAATGTCACTTCATTTTGAGCTCTAAATTTGCAGTTATGAAAATGACAAAGAACACTAGCATTGAAAACCTAGTTGCATAAATCTATTTTTACAGCTAAAATATTAAACTAAAACATGACATATTATAGATCTAATGGATAGACAACTTCACAAGGATTCCAAAAAGTCCTCATTTGCTATTTTACGAATTTCTTATGATTTACTATGTAATTTCAAAGTTCCTGCAAAATAATTACAAAGCAGTCCTCACGGCACTATTCATATGAGTCATAGGTTCTGCAGAAAGACCCCTCCCTTTAGTCAAATTGTCACGCGAGGTCCTTGACAGGATTTGAAAAGGGAAGCTCGCCGGGGCCGTCGGCTTCCGGCCGGTAGGGGCGTTCTCCGGTGGAGGTGAGTGGATCTAGGGCAAGCTTGGGTCAGCGTGCACCCACCGAGGGGCGCAGCTCGAACAAAGGCGGCCTAAGGAGGCCGGGCCACGAGCAGCAGCGGCTCCACGTTGTGGCGTCCGGTGACGGTGAACTGTGACAGCGAAGGGGACCGGGGAAGAAGCACTACGAGTTCGTCATGGCGCGACAAAGGTGGTCATGTCAGCTTCTAGGCACAAGGAGGCATAGAGGCAAGAGAACAGCGATGGCAGCGGCTGCTCTGCTCGCCGGCCATGGCCATGGCTTCGGTGGCGGCTATGAGCAGCGGCGCTGAATGAGGGAGGAGGCCACGGCAGAGGAGGAGCAGCGTGGCCGTCAGGGATGGAGAGAGGGACAGGATGGAGGAGCTGGAGGAGGCACGCTGCAAGGGAGGAGCAGCGACAGCAGCAGCACTGCTCGGCCTTACAAGGCACGGTGAGAGCGAGAGAGATGAGGGAGACCGAGGGAGGGGCTCGGGTTATTCACATCGATGAGTGTGGTGACGCGTGGATACGAGGTGGCGGTCATGCAAGCGAACATGAGGACCACGCGGCGTAGCGCGTCTGTGCGTGGTCAGCCATGACTCGCTGCAGTTCAAAATCACAATGGAGCTGACAATACCACCACGAAAGTTCAATTGAAACATCAACTTTCCTATCCTTCATCTCCCGATCCGGTTGTCTATGGAATCCGGTGCAAGAGGAAAAGTTGTAGATCTTTGTGTGGTGAACAATATTGCTTTAAGGATAACGAGCTAACTCAGCCTAGATTGGAAGATATGGAGCTCCAAAGTGGGGTACACGAAACTTGAACCCTGCAGTTCAGTTTAGAACTAGCTGAAACTGCATTGTTCGTCCATCTCCATCTCCCAAACCGAGTAAGGAAATGCTAAACCAATTCCACAATGTTGTAGAGTTATATGAGACCGACAACTTTACTTACAGAAGTTTGGCCAAAATCGACATGGTTTGCAAACTACAATTCTCTAAAGATAGGTACATGGAAACGGAATTCGTGACTTTCAGGCATCCCAGACTTAGCCAATTTTTGAACCCTGAAAATAGCATTGGATTCAATTTTGTGAGCTCGATTTGACCATGCTAGGTACTGAATTAGCTCTGTGACATTAAACAAATTTTGTTCCCCATGGTATGTTCTACAACTTTTATTTAAGGATGAAGGTCTGGATCAGCTTGTGTTGCAAGATATAAAACTCCAAACTAGGTTATCCGAAGTTAAACCGCAGTTAGGACTTAGCCAAATTTTCCAAGTGCCAAATCAGCCCCTATTCCTAGGCCCTTTTTGAGCATGTTCCACACATTTTCGTGACTTGACTATTAAACAAAGTTTATTCCTTATAAAATTTGCTATAACTTTGTTTAAGGGTGCAGCTATAGGAAAACACTTTTAGCTACCCTTTTAAAATAGTCAAGCAACTGTGCTCTCAAGGTCAAACAAGGTCAAATCAAGGTCAACTATCACTTAGAGACTTAATTAGTCAACATGGTCAACATGAATATTGCTCCATTAAGTATCCTAAGCCTAGTTAAGGTATTGTAGAGGCTAAACATACACCCCATGCATAGGTTGCACAAAAGTATAGGCCTCACATGCACTGAAACATAGAAATCAAGTGAAATGCTATAGTTGTTTCATCACCATGTTTCAATGGTTTCATGTGTTTGTTTCAAGGTATATGCTACACATGTTTCACTAGGTTGTTCCACATGTGTCCTAGATGTGTTGCACATGTTGCATTTGTATATTGCATAAACACTAGTTCACATGGAATGTAAGGCATGTTTCCTTGTTTTAGAAGCATGTTTCAGTTATAATCCAAACAAGCATATAACTTATCATTTCATGTGACTTTTTGATTCCAAACTCCATGAAACTTTTCCAGGGATCAATATAGATAGGTACTAAGGTGAGACACATGAAGATATTGCAATAACACCATCCAAGCATATATCTTGAAAATGGCCTATATGTAAAGCAATAGTGTAACCTCCAACTTTAGGTTAGGCTCATCTCCATAGGTTGACCTTGACATTGTCATCTCCACTTAATCTATCATGTTTGAGCTCAAACCCACTGCTTAGTGAGTGAAAAACACCTGAGGTGTTACACTCATAGCTGTCACGCCCAAATTTTGAATAGCAAAATTGGAGGTAAACCATATGTGTGAAACATATAGAACAAATTGTAGAAGAAGAATATCAAGCTCAGTGCCTTATTACAATAACGAACTTTAGTTCAATACATAAATAAACATGCTCAAAGTCTAGACAAGTGAAAGATAAATCTAAAGCAACTCCAGGGCGTCTCCAAAGCCACAGGATCCGGTCGACTGGTTGACCCCAAACCTAGCTTTCCTCATAAAAATCCTCATATCCATTGCCATATGTACCCATCCGGGATTTTTGTCCAAAGAATAAAAGTAAACAAGCGTAGTACATGTCGTACTTAACATGATAATATGGGGTTCATGAGGCTCAAAGGCTGACATAGGTTGTACTGCGGTTTGCTTTTAGTAAGTCAACATTTTAGCATTAGTTAGGTTTGATTATGCTCAAGCCCCCATTTCAACCCCAAGTTCATATACATGACTAAAAGAATGTTATGAGTACCTCATCATTTCAAACATCATCCACAAGTGATCAACTATTTCATTAGTTTTTCGGGCCGCCCGTGTCCATGGGCACGGCTGTTATAACAGTTTATTAAACTCTGCGCAGAGGTGTACACTTTCACTATGAGTCATGATTTACCCTTTCGCCTGAGGTGATCGGCCTCTTGACCCACTACCAAGGAAGGTCGGCAGGGTTCACTATGTAGCCTTTCAAAAGTTCATCTAACATGTTAGGGCCGCTAGGTTTTAGTGGCAAGCGGGTGTAGGTCCCCCCTTCCCAAATGGCACAATGACACGCAGCCTATACACATAGGGACAGGAGCCAAACTATACCCGAGTCGTTAGACCCCTTTTGCGCCCTTTCGGGTAACCTCTAACATGCTAGAAAAGGTCTTCATACTTGACTAAAGCTAGAGCCATGTGGTCCTCACAGTTGTACTGTATGTCCTAGCTTTTGCCAATGAATAAGTCCTTACGGAGGGCCAGAGCATCATGCAAAAGCAGAAACTCTCTCGCCCTAAGTACGTCTGCTAGAAGAAATTTTAAATAGTCATTGCTTATAATCATTAATCATTGTTCAGGTTAGGTATATAATTAGTGGGAGCACTAGCAATTACCCATATGCACAAGTAACCCATTGGTGACAAGATCACAGGATAACAAAAACTAGGATGTCCTTGCGGTTATCAAATTGACACATGCACATGATTTTTAACTAATAAGTGAATAGTACGATAAGGATTTTCCCATATTATACTTGCCTTGCTCGTACTGCTCCTGCTGCTCTGGGTTATCACAATAGTACTCTTGGTCACCGGCGAGGTACTCACCGTCTATACTCGAACAACAGGCAACAACACGCATTCCAAGTTCAATCATGCAAAGCAAACAAGAACTATAAATTAGAACATTACACCAATAGAGGTAAATCAATATAAAAGGTTTATAAAGTGAATCTACAACTCACTACAATCACACAGACGTGAAGATCATATGAATCGGAGCTTGAACGAACAAGTTACGAATTAACTAAGGTTTGCTATAACATTTTTAATAGATTTAACCTAACCCTGAAATTTAATAGCGAGTAACATGACTAACAGTAGGGTAATTATATAGATTATGTCACTATGATCCTAACGCAACTTGAACGGATCAATTTGGAGTTAAAACGAGAAAGATATGATGAAAATATGAACTGGATGGCAAAACTGTAAATAACGCGAACTATTTACGAATTAAAATAAATCGTGAAAATCAGATTTCCTGAATCCAGTTGAGGACTGCGGGTTCTATTACTAAAAACTCGAGGGGCTCTTAAGGAAAAGTGCCACCGAAAGGGTATGGGATGCTCACGGCCGTCCGATCCAAAACGAACGGCCAAAAATAGATGATGGAGAGGGGACGGCGCATCCCACCGAGGAAGAAAACAGGTGTGGCGGCCCGCCATCGCCGGCGGCGAGAAAGCTCGCCGGCGTGAGTGAAAATGGCCCTAGAGGCCATGGTTTGGCATGGGATTCACATGAGAAGAAAGAGGGGACGACGGGGATTATCACCGTGGTGAAAACAAGGGCGGCGAGGCGACGGGAGGACGGAATCCGAGCTTGGTGGCTCGAGCTAGGTTTTGTGACGGCCGCGAACTCGGTGGTGGCTTGGAGATGGGAAAGGAGATGAGCAAAGGGGTGCGGTGAGCTTTATAGCGTGGATTGGCGTGGAGGACGGGCCGAACTGCGGAGGAAACGGAGGTGAGCGCGAGACGCAGTGCGGCGGCGTCGGGATGAGAGCGAGCTCCTCCGTTTTCGTTGCACGGTTGGCGCCATGGATGGAGCGGTGGCTACGGAAGGATAAGCGCGAGCACGTGCGGATAGCCGCCTGATCTCCAAGGAAATAGGTGGTAGTTCGAAGGCAGGAGTTGCGGCTTCGGTTCGGTGGCTTCCATCGTGAACAGAGAAAGGAGGGAGGTTAGGGGCGACGCTGTAGCGTCGGGTCCCGCGTGTTAGCGACAAGGGGAGTGGAGCCCAGGCGTCAGCGAGCCAGAGCGAGGGAGCGAGCGTGCGTTCGCGCTGGGCCGCGGCTTTGGCTGCATGCTGGCTACGGCTTGCTGCGACGCTGGGCCGGCCCAAGATGACGCGCGCGTGGGCCTGCGGGAAGGGCGAGGGAGTAGGCCAGCTGGGCCAGGTCGAGAGAGAGAAAGGAAGTCAAGACAATTTTCCCTTTTTTTCTTTTTACAAAGCTATTTTGAAACCATTGCCAAGAGATTTTGAATTCCTTTTTCAAAAAAAGAACAAAGATAATCATCACATCAAAAGATATGCAGCAGCATGAGTGCATAAACATGTGTCTACCCTTATATTTGCTTTGAATTTCACAAAAATCATTATTTCCCTAAATTAAATGCTCACACAAATACCTAAATAAATCATTTTCATCTATTTTTGAAAAGATGCAAAATTTTGGGTGTTATAATTCTACCCCCTTAAAGATAATCTCGTCCTCGAGATTGGATGGTGCTTACTCGAACAACTGTGGATATGCCTTTCTCAGATCCTCTTCTCTTTCCCAAGTGGCCTCTTCCTCACTGTACCGATTCCACTGTACCTTGCACATCTTTATCACTCGGCTCCGTGTGACTCTTTCTGCTGTCTCTAGGATTCTTATGGGGTACTCCTCGTATGTCAGATCTTCTTTAACAAGTTCTTCTAATGGTATTTGTTCCTTTGGTACATGCAGACATTTTTTTAATTGGGACACATGGAACACATCATGCACACCAGATAGACTTTCATGCAATTCCAGTTGGTAGGCCACTTCTCCACGTCTCTCGAGAATCCTAAAAGGACCAATATACCTTAGAGCTAACTTCCCTTTCATATTGAACCTTTTCACACTTTTCATTGGCGACACCTTCAAATACACATAATCCCCTACTTTGAAAATCAATTCCCTTCTTCGAGTGTCTGCATAACTCTTCTGTCGAGACGGTGCCACCCTCAGGTTTTCTCTGATCATCCTTACTTGTTTCTCAGAATTTCTAAGAACATCAGGTCCAAACACTGAGTCTCTCCTGTTTGGTTCCAAAATAATGGAGTTCTGCATTTACGTCCATACAAAGCCTCAAAAGGTGCCGTCTTGAGACTCTTTTAGTAACTATTGTTGTATGAGAACTCAACATATGGCAAACTCTTATCCCAACTAGCACCATATTGCAATGCGCAAGCTCTCAACATATCTTCTATAATTTGGTTAGTCCTTTCAGTTTGCCCGTCAGTTTGGGGGTGATAGGCAGAACTAAAATTCAACTTGGTCCCCAAAGATTGATGCACTTTATGCAAGAACTGCGACGTAAATTGAGTACCTCTATCAGACATGATCTTCTTTGGAACTCCATGCAGACTCACTATTCTTTCCATATACAACTCTGCTAGTCTTGCACCCTTATAGGTAGTCTTGATCGGTAGGAAGTAAGCAACTTTGGTAACTCGATCCACGATCACCCATATTGAATCATAACCTCTCTGTGTGCGAGGTAATCTAACAATAAAATCCATACCGACTTCCTCCCACTTCCACTCAGGTATCTTCATTGGTTGTAGTAACCCTGCGGGTCGTTGATGCTCAGCTTTCACCCTCTAACAAGTGTCACACAATGCCACATATTCTGCCACATCTCTCTTTAATACATACCACCAATATTTCTCTTTGAGATCCAAGTACATCTTAGTACTTCTAGGGTGTATGGAGTAAGCTTACTCATGTGCTTCTTGTAGAATTGCCTCACGAATGGTCTTCACCTCAGGTACACATATCCTTTTCTGAACCACAGAGTTCCATTCTCATCCATCCTAAAACCTGGTGCTTTGCCAAGCACTATATTCTCTGCTATTTCCTTAAGTTTCTCATCCTCTAGTTGACCTTTGCAAATCTCCTGTTCTAGGGTAGGTGTCACTTCTAGTTCCATTGCATTGGTGACAATGCCTAAGTTCAGCAGATTAAATTCTACACACAACTCTTTACACACTGGTGTCGCCCGAACCCCATTAGCATAACTCTTTCTGCTAAGGGCATCGGTTATGACATTTGCTTTCCTAGGATGATAGTGCACTTCCAAATCATAATCCTTAATCAGTTCCAACCATCGTCGTTGCCTCAAATTCAGATCTGTCTGGGTGAATATGTATTTTAGGCTCTTGTGATCAGTGTAGATGTCACTCTTATGGCCAATAAGATAGTGTCTCCAAATCTTCAAGGCATGAACCACTGCTGCCAACTCCAAGTCATGAGTAGGATAATTCAACTCAAGCTTCCTCAACTGCCTTGATGCATAGGCCACAACTCGTCCTTCTTGCATAAGAACACATCCAAGTCCTTGGCGAGATGCATCGCAATAGATAGAGAAGTTCTTGCTCAAGTCCGGCAAAATCAATACTAGAGCTGTAGTTAATCTCTTCTTCAATTCCTCAAAGTTAGCCTAGCACTTCTCAGACCATATAAACTTAGCATCCTTCTCTAACAGGGCAGTCATGGGCTTGGCAAGTTTAGAAAACCCTTCTATGAACCTCCTATAATATCCAGCCAATCCCAAAAAGCTATGGATCTCACTTACATTGGTTGGTGGTTTCCAATTTAACACATCTTCTACCTTGCTAGGGTCCACTGCTATTCCACCATTGGAGACAATATGACCTAGAAAAGAAACTTCCTTCAGCCAGAACTCACACTTACTCCGCTTAGCATACAACTTGTGTTCCCTAAGCTTCTACAGGACCAACCTTAGATGTTCAGCATGTTCCTCCTCATTCTTATAGAATACCAGTATGTCGTCAATGAATACCACCACAAACTTATCAAGATACTCCATGAACACTTTATTCATCATATACATGAAGTAAGTAGGTGCATTGGTCAAACCGAATGACATGACTGTGTACTCATATAACCCATACCTCGTTGTGAATGCTGTCTTTGGTATGTCTGAACGTCGGATCTTCAGCTGATGATAACCAGAACGAAGATCAATCTTAGAGAACACACAGGCTCCCCTCAACTAATCAAACAGGTCATCAATCCTAGGCAATGAGTATTTGTTCTTGATGGTGACCTCATTAAGAGACCGATAGTCCACACACATCCGTTGAGTACCATCCTTCTTGTCAACAAAGATCACAGGTGCACCCCAGGGGGATGCACTGGGGCGTATGAAACCTTTGTCCTATAACTCTTTTTAACTGCTTCTTAAGTTCCTCTAATTCATTAACCCCCATTCTATATGGACGTTTAGCTATAGGTGCAGTTCCAGGTAATAATTCAATAATAAACTCAATATCACGGTCAGGTGGCATACCTAGCAAGTCATCAGGAAAAACATCTGGGAATTCATCCACAACATGTTCTTGCTGGTTAGTGTCATCATTCAGTTGATTTATTGTAGTTGTTGGGGGTGCTTGCACTGCCACTTCGACACTAATTCTATCTCCCTTGGGTGTTGTCAACACTACTACTGTAACACCCCAGGTGTTTATCACCAATTAAGTAGTGGGTTTAAGCTCAAACATGACAGATTAGTGGAGATGACGATGTCAAAGTCAAACCTATGGAAATAAGCCCTAACCTAAACTTGGATATTGCACCCTCGCTTACATATAGGTTCAATTAAAAGATATATGCTTGGGTGTTGCTATCAAAGTATCTTCACATGTCTCACATCAAGAACTATCTATATTGATCCCTGGAAAAGTTTCATGAAGTTTGGAATCAAAAAGTCACATGAAATGATAAGTTCCATTCCTATTGAAATTTGCCCCATTAAGTTAATGGAACTATAGAACATCAACCAAACCTTGCAAACTAGCCAAATGACTCTAGATGAACTCTACAACACCTTAACTACACTTAGGACACTTAATGGAACAATGTTCATGTTGATCATTTTGCCTAAATGTGCTTCTAAGTGATGGTTGACCATGTATGGACGCCGGAACACTTTTGTTTGACCGTTTCAAAAGTGTAACCTAGAAGCTTTGCATGACTGTGCACCCTTTTACAAAGTTGTAGTGAATTTTATAAGGAACAAACTTTGTTTAAGAGTCAAGTCATGAAAATGTGTGGAACATGATCAAAAAGGGCCCACAAGTCAGATTTGGGACTGTTTCCAACACTTAACAATTTTAAAGCCCTGATTTCAGTGTCTTCGACATTGACATTCCGCGTTCTCCAAAATTTGTTAAGCAACTTGAGTTGGTCCAAAAATAAAAGTTGGAGCTTACCTGTTGGGGAAGAACATATAGGAAGATGGCACCAATTGCAATTCATTTTTGACCCTCAAATTGGATTGTTGCTCGTTGCTTTCAAATCACTGACATTGGCAACTTTGGAGCCATGTATCTCCTAAACCAGAACCCTAATGAGTAAAGTGTATTAATAAAAAATCGTAGAGCGTCATGTGGTCTTCGAACTTCATGTTGGGGCCAAGACCTAGTTCGGCCTAGAACAAGCCCAAACACGGCCTCCAAGTCGGGCTGAGTCACGCATACCACGTGTTCGGTGGAACGCCTGCATGACGGCCACGCACCCCTGCTCGTGGCGCCTTGTCGGCCATCGTCTGGCGTTGCCGCGCGCCCCGCGCCCTTGCAACCTCGATGTCATCCCTGAGCTCTCAGCTAGTCTTCCCACTCCCTTCACTCATCTCTCCGCGCTCCTCACCTCGCTCTTCTAGTCCCGAGCTCAGAGCTGCCATGGCCGCCATGGCCGAGCTCTGGCCGCCGCTGTGTTCCCGATGTTCAGAGCCTCCTCACTCTCTGCGAGCACCGTCATCAGCTTCGCCCCCATCTCTAGTGTGCCGTGCTCATGCTCGCCGGACTCTGAGCCGCCTGGAACTGCCGGTCCCTCACCACCGCGCGGTCATGGCCGGTGAACCGCCGCCGGCGCTCGTGGTCAGGCTGCCTCGGGGCATCTCCGGCTGAGCTGAGTAACCCCGCTGACACGCCTGGTCCTCGGGATTCCTCAGCGCCACCTCCCACCGCCAGGGGCGCTGGCCACGGCCGCCGTCGCCGGCATGGCCACCGCCGAGCTGCCGCGCACGTGGCCAAGAGGCCACGGGCCACCTCGGCCCACGACGCAAGTGCGTGCGGGTGCGCCTAGCAACCGCGAAGCCGGCCAACCTTCCAATCGCCATCGCCGGCCGCTTCTGGCCCGAGGCCGGCCATTTTTCCGGCCGCCTCCTCTGCTCCTCAACGGCCGGAGGATGAAGAATGGCCCTCTCTCTCATTTCTGTCTCTGGGTATGACCGGTGGGGACATCTAGGCGTGGGTCCCGCATGGCAGTTTAAGTCGGTGGTAGATCTGGGTGCACGACCGGGTGCGCCTAGCCTGTCTCGAGTTAAGCACTAATTTCGTTTTTGAATATCAGATTTGATGTAAATCTTCTAAAATCTATATCTCCTATTAGGTAATTCTGAAAATAGTGAATGGGGACTTTTTGGAAACCTTGAGAAAAGATCTATGCAGTGGAGTCATAATATGTTAGATGTTTGTAGATATTTTCTGATGTCTTTATTTAAGCTTTAAAAATGCTCTAAAATGCTTATAAACTTGACCAGAGCAAGATCTAGAGTTTTAGAACCCCAAAAATGGTGATTCTTGTTTTGTTAATTTTGTGATGACATGTACTTGCTAGGAAAAATATTAAACACACTATTTGTTTACTGTTTTCTTAGGGTTGTGATTTGACCTTGATAAATAAGGAAATCTGCATTTATATTGCTTGTCAAATTATATCTTGAGTTGTGTTGCTCCAATTGATGTGAAATTTTTATGGTAGACTTGTCATGCTATGGATGTACTGTGGTATAAATTTCATGGCCATTGCTAACTTTATGCTCAAGTCATTGAGTTAACTTGTTTATGGCTTAATAAATAGCTTATAAATAATATATAAATGATAAAATAGAAAATGTTGTTCCATTACCTTAGTATGATGTTTCTCTATCATATTGATTCATAATATGGCCTTGTGTTTACAGAAAATATTGAGTGTTAAGTTTAACTTGCTCTCACATGATTTATTGCAATAGCTATTTGTCTTTTTCATAGAGGTTGATATACTTGTCCAAATGGCTTGAAATTTGGACAAGACTTTTGGGAGCATGTGTAGGCCACTGTAATTTTAGTAGAATTTATTGTGCACTTTTGATATGTGTTCATAATTCCACCTAATGATTTAAATAAATTAAGAAAAGGCATTAAAAGAATTTATTTAGAAATGGACACTAAGTTTTCTGGTGTTTATTAGTCATGTATGAAATGTTGATAAAGTTGGTTTTGCCCAATTATATGTTTGCAACATAAGTTAATAATTATTTCTTGCAAATGAAGTTTCTGGACAGATCTGGAAACTTGGCAAAGTTGTTTATGATAATGTGCTTTGTTGTGAAATTTGTTTATACAAAAGTTGTAGATAATTTATAGATCTAGATTCTGTTAAAATTTGGTGGTATTTGGCCATGTGGTTTAGGAGTTATAGCTGTTTAAAGTTGGGTTACAGAATTGCTTGATCTCTGTCTTGTTAGACCAGTTTCTGTGTTTATGTAAATTCGACAGGTTAAACTTTGGAATCATGCTGTGATGATTATAAATGAAATATAGATAATTTCATAAGCTTTTCATAATGTCTTCTTTCAAGTCATTTGGAGTTGTAGATCTCCAGTTATGATTAAATTACTCAGCTGTTGGTCTGATGTCCAGAAAGTAGCAATTTCTAGTTCTAGTACTTTAATTAACTTTGTCGTGCTTGGGTATTGAAGTGTGACTCATATCTTTGATGATACTTGGGTGGTACCCTGTGATCTTGTGAGGCTTGTTTCTTGATTGATGTGTTTGCAATCTTATATGTTATGCCTTAGTGAGGATTAAGTTAATTATCTCTAGGTGTTTAGAAGAACTTTGGTATGCTTATTTGATTACTTTGTTTATTGCACTTCTATGCATTCATACATATGCATTGTTGCACCTCATTTAGGTACGCTAGCAGAAACGCGTGAAGGATCTAAGGTGGAGCCAAACCCGAAGATGGAGTTGGTGGATCCATCTCGAAGATCGAAGAACCGGACAAGTGTAGATTGGGAGGATGCTCGCCAAGTGAATTCATCTGACATACTCTAACTTGAGTCAGATCCCAGGCAAGCCCCGGAGCATTATAAGCCTCCTACCTTCAAAGCAATTAATTCTATATATGTTATACGTATTGCTGCATTAAGTGGTAGGAGTTGGTTGAAAACCTTGCTGCATTATATCATTCCTTGTCCAGATATATGAATCCTTGAATCCTACATAGACTAGGATCGAGTAGATGCTTAGCCCTGCTTTAAGCGGTAGAAGTCAGGTGATTTCCTGTCACCTGCGAGATATAGGGATATTCATATATGGCACGGTTGGCTATATTTGCTATCGTGGAATGGAACCATGTGTTAATAAAATGAAATGAGACCGGGCGGGATGACGATAGTGAAGCAACAAGGCATGGAGGTCTTGGGTGTGAATCTATCCCCGTCTGAGTCGTTTAAGGACCGATTCGCTGTACGTCCTTGAGTCATGTTGAACGCAGTCTAACACTTAGTTGGCCGGATAAGTCGTTCCGACCGCGAAGCCGAGTAATGTGATTCAGGCCGGGAATCGAATGGTAGGTTGCTTCTTGGAGGAGAGAAAGGATGTGCTTGGGGACATTGGCGTGAGACCAAGGGGGGGTTAGAGTCCCTATCACCTGGCAGAGTGTCGCCCTTGGGGTCGCGACATCATTCGGACCCGCGATTCCTGAATCATATGAAAAGGTGGCTTGTGCGACCCTGGCAGGGGCCTGCGCGGTGAGTGTTAGAAATACCCCTCCAGCTGGATAGGAATTCGATTCGAATCGCCGTCGCTCCCGGTTAGTGAGCACTTGACTTGAGCAGCGGCAACGTAGATTCCATTAAATTGAACGGATGGTTAATTGGATCACGATGGAAAGGTTGCCTCAATTTATACCTGCTATGGTTAATATTGTTTGCTCCTAATAAAGTGAGTGCTCTAGTACAGGTTCTAATATAGATGATAGGTTAATGATAATTAACTTGATGCTTAAGCATTAATGATTGATCATCTATATTAAGCTTTTATGCAAAATGTTGTCAAGCTAGCCCCACTTTATATCAGCCTTGCATGATCCTTGGTGTCACTTTATTTCTAGTTTCTGACGGGTAAGTCTAGTTGAGTACCTTCTTGTACTCAGGGTTTTATCCCCACTTGTTGCAGGTTATGATGTATCATGACGGCTGCAAGAGTTGGTTGACTCCTGCCGTAGTGGCGGAGTGTGATCACGGGCATGATCCTTCTTATTTACCTTATCCCTAATGCTTTTGTTGGAAGTCGACCGTGGTACTGGCATGTATTTTAAATAAGATTAATGTTAGTTTCAAATTACTTTGCTTCCGCTACTTTTGAACTTAAGTTGTAATAACTTTGTTAAACTCCGATGTATATTGAATTACTTGTGAAAGGGTTGTAACATGTGACTTGTTATGTTGAATCACTACGATCTTGGCTTGTATGTTGGTTGTTTTGAAACCCCTCGTGATTTCATTGGACTACCAGAGTTATATGGGCTCAAGTGCGAGAATTTGATCATTTCGGTGATTGTTTTTGTACTTGTGCTCTTATAATTTGGACGGTTCCGTTACAGTTGGTATCGGAGCAAGATTCAACATTAAACTTGTCATATGGGTATTTAAAACAAAGGTTTTGTTTTATAAAATCAGTTTTATCAACTTATAGTTATATAGGTTTGTCAAATCTAAATTTTAAACCTAAGTATGACAGTGGTCAATTTCCTTATGCCCATATAAGGATTATTAGGTGGCTTATATAAGTACTAACTTGGGGGTTTTCATTTATGCATCTACGCCCAGGCCAAGGTATGTATGTGTGATAACTCTCCCACGCTATGCTACCCGGTGTGTCAGATTAGAGGTAGCCTTCATATATGAATTAGCCATATATGTTGATAGTTTACTTTTATGCAACGTCGCACCTACGCTCAGGTAAGTGTGAGTTGTGAGAGCATGACCGTACAACCCTCGGTCTAGGGGAGAGCTAGTTTGGTTACTGGATTATTTACATGTTACACACATGTATATATGAAGGTACTTAATTGTGGGTGATCGAATGATTCGGGTAGTTTTGGTGCTACATGTATATATACAGGGGTATATGTATATGGGAGTACTTAGAATTTTACTTTCCTGCTTTCATTGTGTGCCATATTAGGGAATTGTTGGGCTGCAATGAAACTTTTCTGCAGGTACGCTAACCACGAATGCGTAAGTCGAATGTAGCTATCGACTAGCTATATATCGTGAGAGTGCGTGTTATGCCACCGACATAGAACGTGATCGCCACCTTAGGTTGGCAATCTTGTGAGGACGAATAGGACGAAGCATGCATCTTCATGATTGTTGCTTATTGCGTGGCTATATTCTTCTCACCCTTGTTCTATAGTGTGTAACTTATGATCAATGTAGTACACTATCTTTCTTGTGTGAAGCTAAACATGAATGTCTTACTCTATGTTGCTCACCCAAGCGTTTGCCAATGCTTTAGACCTCACTTAAATAATTATGGATTCTCATGAATGAATTAAATTCATGTTGGTCTAAGGTAACAAAATTTAGAGCTACTAGAATAACATGTTTGTGTGCTCTCTTGTTAAGTAGAACAAAGGCAAGCTTTGTTTTGCTTATTGAACGTTGGCTGCTAGAACAGTTTCTGATGTATTGATGCTTTCGTGGTCTAAATCTCTAGTTATAAGCTTATAAAGTGGAATGACAGAATCTGTCCAAATCTGGGCAGAGATGTTTTATTTGTCTTGTTTGGCCTTGTTAGATATAGAATCATCTTAATATGATAATAAGAAAGTTATAGACAACTTAATAAGCTTTACACAAAGTTAATACTTAGCCTTGTTGTGTCTCTAGAACTCCAGTTTTGCATTTTTGAAGTTCTTGTCAGTTTTCTGTCCATTTTGGTACAGATTTGAAACATTAGCAATTTTGGTCATATTGAGCTATGAATTAGTTTTTGGTATGAATAACTGAAGTGTAGTCATCGTCCTAAGCTATCTAGAAAGTCTAGGATCACCTTTATAGAAGGTCTACAACCTCAGTTATGGTTGAAACAAGTAGTTACTATGCTGCTATCTAGATTCTATGCACATGTTAAGTTAGTCACCTTAGTTAGCGTTTGTTTTGAGCTAAACTTGTAGTTAGTTCGTGCTTGAGATGAATGCTTATTTTAGGTGAGCCGTGTGCTTTGAATTGTTTGCTTAAGCTCAATCGTTTGAATTTTCTCAAATGTCTGCTTGACTGTGATGTTGTATGTATGCTTGTTGTCTAGGTAGTGCCCTAGTTGTCACCTCGTTTGTCCTCGGTGAGCATACGAGTATCGCATAAGCTTTATCCTAGAACAACGTTCACGTACGTAATTGTATGGTTGTTGTCTTCCATTAGGTTCTCTATCTTAAGAGCCTGAGCCTGTAGACTCGGTGGTTAGTCCTTGAATGTTTGTATCCATGCCTTTACTTGACCGAAAGCCCAAAGTTCAGTTCTCCTATATGGTTGCAAAAGCCGTGGGTGTTTGGCAACTATTTTTGGGAAGACCCTTATCGACTGACCAACCAAGTTAACATTTATCAACGCTAGCCTTTGACCATGGTTCGTACGTTGCCAGTCGTGGAGACTGTACCCCAAATCCATGTTGGACGTTCCGGTTGCCCCTCCCAAAGGTTAGCTAGTGCGACGAAACATCTTTTTGTTGTGGTCTCAAAATCGTTTGCTTGCAAATTCATGCATCTACCTTATCAACTAAATCTAGAACTACATATCGGTTTTCGTCTTGGAATTTGCCTAATCTGTCCCCAACCTTCCCAAGTCTCGAGATGATTATCAGTCTTGATCTCATGTTGTTGCTCAACATGATTGAATCTCCTGTTAATCTTTTATCTGGTACTCCTCTCGGTGGACGCAAGTCGTACGTAGAATTTAAGCAAGAGTCTCTTGCTCAGTTATCCTTGGCAATTGTGCGATGTTCTCTTGTGCTATATTTTGATCTTCGGATCATTTTCGTGTTGATTCTAAACCTTGTGACTACCTTTGCTTGCTATCCCTCCTTGTATGGCGCTTGCTCTTACAGCCCATTGGTGCCACTTGAAATTTCACTTTCGTTGTGCGTTTAGTAATGGTGTTATGAGTAGCCGCTGATGGTGCCGCGACGAAACCAAGGGCCTCCTGTGGCTGCAGACACATGGCTGGCTGCTTGGCACGCGTTGGTATCACGGTTTCTAGTCATGATCCATTATGAAATGACAGACGATGTGTTATTTTCTCGTGTTCCTTTTCTTGGTTATATCTCTATATTGTATCGTAAGATCCATATCTTAGACCGAAAGTAGTGGAGTTTTCTTCTGAAGTTGCTAAGAGGATAACCTTTGAAGAACAGGTCACCGACATAAAAGTTAATGGACTACAAGAGGTGGTAGACAAGTGACTTTGCTTAGTTGTCCTAATATTGACGAGCGTCATCGAGTGAGCAACGTATCTCATTCCTGTTGGATAAAAAGGACACACAACACTTAAGTGGACAAGTCATCCGTTGGATAAGACTCAATCGTTAAATTATGCAAGTTTTAACCGTTGTATGCATAATGGCCATACTGTCGAAATCAACCATCTCTGGTGTGACTTCTTATCTGCTGACTTTGATGGCAACCATCTGCCTTGTATCAACCACAATTATTGTGATCAAGAATGAAGTTTTGGAACTTTTTAGTGTTGAGAGACAACTAATTAGTTACCAATATGGAGGTTAATCTCCAGTTAGGTAATGACTCATTGGTAGCTATGAAGGCTATGTCTTACAGAGCAATAACCAACAAGAAGTTAATCAACTAGCCAACAACTTGAGAGATATTCTATCTTCTAGAGCCATTATGACCAAGTCAATTCCATCTTGGACAATCACACAGATAGTGCAAAGTGTTCAATCAGCTGAGGTGAAGAATTAGAGAAAGTATGCCCTAGTTCTGATCTGTATCTTTGTGCCCATAGGTACCACAAACGGTTTGTCCATGACTTTATTGGACGAAGTGTCGAGGAATATTCGGAAGCGGTTCCTTATCCTTGTAGGAATGTTCTCCAGGTGGAGTATGCGTTTGCCTTGCAAAAGTAACCGCACGTTCAAAGAGTGTGCATCATCGGATTGGTATGAAAATTAATGGTCGAGATCTGCTGTGGATGGCCCTTTTGAGGTCCCACAGATACTTGTTTACACTCTCTCGTTGCTTTTGTGTTCTCGTATCAACAATGTACGAGTAGCCTTGGTTTCTGCAAATCAATGTATACCATCGCAAATCAAAAGCAATTTGAAAAGTGTCAAACAACAGATTTCCCATCTAAGAGCTGCTGTTTGATCCTAAAAAGGAAGCCTCCAGGTGAAAGGTTGGCCTGGCAAAGTTGCTACGCTGCAAGTCAACTCAACTTACTGTGCAACTAAGTCGCCAAGGAAAATTTTACTCAATCGCTTGGTGGTAGACTACTTCCCGTGGTTTAGTAAATATTACAACTTTTGTTGTCCTTAAGGCCTCGTTACATCTTTCTTTGGGAATTATTTTCCAATGATGACATACTTTAGTACCTCATAAATGTTTTTACCCAAGAGGTTGCATCTACTTCAACCTAGATAACTGTTGTCTTTGGATAAAAGAATCTTATTAGATAACTATTGGCAGGAATACGAAGTCGACAGAGTCAGCTATCACATTCACTAACCCCTCGATAGACTCAGATAATACAATGTTGTCATCAGAGAAAGAGAACTGCACACATGGAACCTTAAGTAGTTTTTCATTAGTTGATATCGGAAGGATTGAACATTTACGACCAACATAGACCCTATCTATTGTTTAGTCAGTATCCTATAACCTCAGAGGATGTTTGTCATCTATGATCTCACCCTTTTGGAAGGTTGTGCTCAAGCCATCTTGGTAGAGGACTGCTTTTCAAACTTCGTGAACATAGAGTCATTTTGATGAGTATACTTCTGAAGATTTTGGTCTAATGGAAAGTTCATATGGACTATATTGTGTTCACTAAACAGTCAGATACTTGTGAGTGGTTCACTCATAGACCAAATGACCTCTATACACTGAGAATACAGTACGTGCTATCTTGGATTCCTTCCAAAGTAACAATGCTTCATGGAAGTCAATGAAGGAAATTCTTCATATAAATTTTACCATAAAGAGTAAGTATCAGCAAGTGCCTCTGGTCAAATTGTTCACCGATGTTGAAGCTTTTAGCTGAATGCTATAGCAGATATTGGGAACTAGATAACGTGTCTCTCTTCCATAAAAGGTCTTCCATTCCGAATCTCGGGACGCGATTCTTTTAAGGGGGGAGGGCTGTAACACCCCAGGTGTTTATCACCAATTAAGTAGTGGGTTTAAGCTCAAACATGACAGATTAGTGGAGATGACGATGTCAAAGTCAAACCTATGGAAATAAGCCCTAACCTAAACTTGGATATTGCACCCTCGCTTACATATAGGTTCAATTAAAAGATATATGCTTGGGTGTTGCTATCAAAGTATCTTCACATGTCTCACATCAAGAACTATCTATATTGATCCCTGGAAAAGTTTCATGAAGTTTGGAATCAAAAAGTCACATGAAATGATAAGTTCCATTCCTATTGAAATTTGCCCCATTAAGTTAATGGAACTATAGAACATCAACCAAACCTTGCAAACTAGCCAAATGACTCTAGATGAACTCTACAACACCTTAACTACACTTAGGACACTTAATGGAACAATGTTCATGTTGATCATTTTGCCTAAATGTGCTTCTAAGTGATGGTTGACCATGTATGGACGCCGGAACACTTTTGTTTGACCGTTTCAAAAGTGTAACCTAGAAGCTTTGCATGACTGTGCACCCTTTTACAAAGTTGTAGTGAATTTTATAAGGAACAAACTTTGTTTAAGAGTCAAGTCATGAAAATGTGTGGAACATGATCAAAAAGGGCCCACAAGTCAGATTTGGGACTGTTTCCAACACTTAACAATTTTAAAGCCCTGATTTCAGTGTCTTCGACATTGACATTCCGCGTTCTCCAAAATTTGTTAAGCAACTTGAGTTGGTCCAAAAATAAAAGTTGGAGCTTACCTGTTGGGGAAGAACATATAGGAAGATGGCACCAATTGCAATTCATTTTTGACCCTCAAATTGGATTGTTGCTCGTTGCTTTCAAATCACTGACATTGGCAACTTTGGAGCCATGTATCTCCTAAACCAGAACCCTAATGAGTAAAGTGTATTAATAAAAAATCGTAGAGCGTCATGTGGTCTTCGAACTTCATGTTGGGGCCAAGACCTAGTTCGGCCTAGAACAAGCCCAAACACGGCCTCCAAGTCGGGCTGAGTCACGCATACCACGTGTTCGGTGGAACGCCTGCATGACGGCCACGCACCCCTGCTCGTGGCGCCTTGTCGGCCATCGTCTGGCGTTGCCGCGCGCCCCGCGCCCTTGCAACCTCGATGTCATCCCTGAGCTCTCAGCTAGTCTTCCCACTCCCTTCACTCATCTCTCCGCGCTCCTCACCTCGCTCTTCCAGTCCCGAGCTCAGAGCTGCCATGGCCGCCATGGCCGAGCTCTGGCCGCCGCTGTGTTCCCGATGTTCAGAGCCTCCTCACTCTCCGCGAGCACCGTCATCAGCTTCGCCCCCATCTCTAGTGTGCCGTGCTCATGCTCGCCGGACTCTGAGCCGCCTGGAACTGCCGGTCCCTCACCACCGCGCGGTCATGGCCGGTGAACCGCCGCCGGCGCTCGTGGTCAGGCTGCCTCGGGGCATCTCCGGCTGAGCTGAGTAACCCCGCTGACACGCCTGGTCCTCGGGATTCCTCAGCGCCACCTCCCACCGCCAGGGGCGCTGGCCACGGCCGCCGTCGCCGGCATGGCCACCGCCGAGCTGCCGCGCACGTGGCCAAGAGGCCACGGGCCACCTCGGCCCACGACGCAAGTGCGTGCGGGTGCGCCTAGCAACCGCGAAGCCGGCCAACCTTCCAATCGCCATCGCCGGCCGCTTCTGGCCCGAGGCCGGCCATTTTTCCGGGCGCCTCCTCTGCTCCTCAACGGCCGGAGGATGAAGAATGGCCCTCTCTCTCATTTCTGTCTCTGGGTATGACCGGTGGGGACATCTAGGCGTGGGTCCCGCATGGCAGTTTAAGTCGGTGGTAGATCTGGGTGCACGACCGGGTGCGCCTAGCCTGTCTCGAGTTAAGCACTAATTTCGTTTTTGAATATCAGATTTGATGTAAATCTTCTAAAATCTATATCTCCTATTAGGTAATTCTGAAAATAGTGAATGGGGACTTTTTGGAAACCTTGAGAAAAGATCTATGCAGTGGAGTCATAATATGTTAGATGTTTGTAGATATTTTCTGATGTCTTTATTTAAGCTTTAAAAATGCTCTAAAATGCTTATAAACTTGACCAGAGCAAGATCTAGAGTTTTAGAACCCCAAAAATGGTGATTCTTGTTTTGTTAATTTTGTGATGACATGTACTTGCTAGGAAAAATATTAAACACACTATTTGTTTACTGTTTTCTTAGGGTTGTGATTTGACCTTGATAAATAAGGAAATCTGCATTTATATTGCTTGTCAAATTATATCTTGAGTTGTGTTGCTCCAATTGATGTGAAATTTTTATGGTAGACTTGTCATGCTATGGATGTACTGTGGTATAAATTTCATGGCCATTGCTAACTTTATGCTCAAGTCATTGAGTTAACTTGTTTATGGCTTAATAAATAGCTTATAAATAATATATAAATGATAAAATAGAAAATGTTGTTCCATTACCTTAGTATGATGTTTCTCTATCATATTGATTCATAATATGGCCTTGTGTTTACAGAAAATATTGAGTGTTAAGTTTAACTTGCTCTCACATGATTTATTGCAATAGCTATTTGTCTTTTTCATAGAGGTTGATATACTTGTCCAAATGGCTTGAAATTTGGACAAGACTTTTGGGAGCATGTGTAGGCCACTGTAATTTTAGTAGAATTTATTGTGCACTTTTGATATGTGTTCATAATTCCACCTAATGATTTAAATAAATTAAGAAAAGGCATTAAAAGAATTTATTTAGAAATGGACACTAAGTTTTCTGGTGTTTATTAGTCATGTATGAAATGTTGATAAAGTTGGTTTTGCCCAATTATATGTTTGCAACATAAGTTAATAATTATTTCTTGCAAATGAAGTTTCTGGACAGATCTAGAAACTTGGCAAAGTTGTTTATGATAATGTGCTTTGTTGTGAAATTTGTTTATACAAAAGTTGTAGATAATTTATAGATCTAGATTCTGTTAAAATTTGGTGGTATTTGGCCATGTGGTTTAGGAGTTATAGCTGTTTAAAGTTGGGTTACAGAATTGCTTGATCTCTGTCTTGTTAGACCAGTTTCTGTGTTTATGTAAATTCGACAGGTTAAACTTTGGAATCATGCTGTGATGATTATAAATGAAATATAGATAATTTCATAAGCTTTTCATAATGTCTTCTTTCAAGTCATTTGGAGTTGTAGATCTCCAGTTATGATTAAATTACTCAGCTGTTGGTCTGATGTCCAGAAAGTAGCAATTTCTAGTTCTAGTACTTTAATTAACTTTGTCGTGCTTGGGTATTGAAGTGTGACTCATATCTTTGATGATACTTGGGTGGTACCCTGTGATCTTGTGAGGCTTGTTTCTTGATTGATGTGTTTGCAATCTTATATGTTATGCCTTAGTGAGGATTAAGTTAATTATCTCTAGGTGTTTAGAAGAACTTTGGTATGCTTATTTGATTACTTTGTTTATTGCACTTCTATGCATTCATACATATGCATTGTTGCACCTCATTTAGGTACGCTAGCAGAAACGCGTGAAGGATCTAAGGTGGAGCCAAACCCGAAGATGGAGTTGGTGGATCCATCTCGAAGATCGAAGAACCGGACAAGTGTAGATTGGGAGGATGCTCGCCAAGTGAATTCATCTGACATACTCTAACTTGAGTCGGATCCCAGGCAAGCCCCGGAGCATTATAAGCCTCCTACCTTCAAAGCAATTAATTCTATATATGTTATACGTATTGCTGCATTAAGTGGTAGGAGTTGGTTGAAAACCTTGCTGCATTATATCATTCCTTGTCCAGATATATGAATCCTTGAATCCTACATAGACTAGGATCGAGTAGATGCTTAGCCCTGCTTTAAGCGGTAGAAGTCAGGTGATTTCCTGTCACCTGCGAGATATAGGGATATTCATATATGGCACGGTTGGCTATATTTGCTATCGTGGAATGGAACCATGTGTTAATAAAATGAAATGAGACCGGGCGGGATGACGATAGTGAAGCAACAAGGCATGGAGGTCTTGGGTGTGAATCTATCCCCGTCTGAGTCGTTTAAGGACCGATTCGCTATACGTCCTTGAGTCATGTTGAACGCAGTCTAACACTTAGTTGGCCGGATAAGTCGTTCCGACCGCGAAGCCGAGTAATGTGATTCAGGCCGGGAATCGAATGGTAGGTTGCTTCTTGGAGGAGAGAAAGGATGTGCTTGGGGACATTGGCGTGAGACCAAGGGGGGGTTAGAGTCCCTATCACCTGGCAGAGTGTCGCCCTTGGGGTCGCGACATCATTCGGACCCGCGATTCCTGAATCATATGAAAAGGTGGCTTGTGCGACCCTGGCAGGGGCCTGCGCGGTGAGTGTTAGAAATACCCCTCCAGCTGGATAGGAATTCGATTCGAATCGCCGTCGCTCCCGGTTAGTGAGCACTTGACTTGAGCAGCGGCAACGTAGATTCCATTAAATTGAACGGATGGTTAATTGGATCACGATGGAAAGGTTGCCTCAATTTATACCTGCTATGGTTAATATTGTTTGCTCCTAATAAAGTGAGTGCTCTAGTACAGGTTCTAATATAGATGATAGGTTAATGATAATTAACTTGATGCTTAAGCATTAATGATTGATCATCTATATTAAGCTTTTATGCAAAATGTTGTCAAGCTAGCCCCACTTTATATCAGCCTTGCATGATCCTTGGTGTCACTTTATTTCTAGTTTCTGACGGGTAAGTCTAGCTGAGTACCTTCTTGTACTCAGGGTTTTATCCCCACTTGTTGCAGGTTATGATGTATCATGACGGCTGCAAGAGTTGGTTGACTCCTGCCGTAGTGGCGGAGTGTGATCACGGGCATGATCCTTCTTATTTACCTTATCCCTAATGCTTTTGTTGGAAGTCGACCGTGGTACTGGCATGTATTTTAAATAAGATTAATGTTAGTTTCAAATTACTTTGCTTCCGCTACTTTTGAACTTAAGTTGTAATAACTTTGTTAAACTCCGATGTATATTGAATTACTTGTGAAAGGGTTGTAACATGTGACTTGTTATGTTGAATCACTACGATCTTGGCTTGTATGTTGGTTGTTTTGAAACCCCTCGTGATTTCATTGGACTACCGGAGTTATATGGGCTCAAGTGCGAGAATTTGATCATTTCGGTGATTGTTTTTGTACTTGTGCTCTTATAATTTGGACGGTTCAGTTACAACTACCTTCTCCTGACATTGAATCACTGCTCGATGTTGAATCATCCAATCCATGCCCAGAATCACATCAATGCTAGATGTTCTCAACACAACAGGAACAGCTGCGAAGTCTACCCCCCTTAAAGATATGCTAGCAGAGGGGCAACAATAAGAGGTTGGTATAGTCCCTCCCGGTGAATTCACTATCATGGGATTCTTCATGGCAACTAAGGGTATGCTATGATTTCTAACAAATGCTTGAGAAATAAAGGAATGCGAGGCTCTAGAATCAAAGAGAATGGTAGCGGAGATAGAGTTGACACTGAACGTACCCAACATAACTTCTGGCGCCTCCTGCGCAGTTTCGGCACTCACATGGTTCACCTTCGCACCATTGGGCGCCATCCTCTGATTGTCATTCTGCTTGGGAGGATTTTGCTAGTTGGGCTTCTCTAGACAATTGTATGACATGTGACCTTCCTTGCCACAGCAGAAACACTTATTGGCGTGGTTAGGTGCACCATTCTTCATAGGAGCATTGTTGGTTGGATACTGGCGTGGTGTCTGGTAGCCATTCTGCTGTGGAGGACGTTGGCCACCATTCTGTTGCTGAGGATACTGAGGGCGCTGACCTCCATTTTGCTGGGGATATTGAGGGCGCTGACCTCCATTCTGCTGGGGGTACTGAGGGCGATACTGATTCTGCCCCAGGTTCTACTGGTTATACGGTCCTTGGTTCCTTTGTGGGTAACCTGACTATGAGTTGAGACGAGGACGGGTGTTGCTCCTAGATGCCTGTCCCTGGAACCTTCTCTTCTTCGCATCCATCTCTCTGCGCTCATTGTCGATCACAATGGCGCGATTCACCAATGTCTGATAGTTGGGGTAGGTGGTGGTCATAAGCTGCAACCGGAGATCATCATACAAACCCTTGAGAAAACGACGCTGCTTATCTGAGTCCCTAGCCACCTCATCAGGAGCGTAGCGGGATAACTGAGTGAACCTGTCATGATATTCACTCACAGTCATGGACCTCTGCTTTAGGGCTCTAAATTCCTCTCGCTTGAGCTCCATTAATCCCTCAGGGATGTGGTATGATCTAAAATTTTCTGTGAATTCAGCCCAAGTGATAGGAGCGGCATTTGCAGGGCGTCCAAACTTGAATGAATCCCACCAATATTGTGCTGCTCCCTGAAGCTGCCCCGATGCATACAACACCCTCTCCAGGTCGTTGCACTGTGCTATGTCCAGGTGCTTTTCCACTGTGCGCAGCCAATCATCAGCATCCAGCGGATCAGTAGCATGTGTGAACACTGGGGGACGTCCCTTCATGAATTCACCACGCTTGTCCCTAACATGGACAGGTGGTGGTCCTCCGACAGGTTCATTGTCCATACGTTGCATCATTGCCTACATGAGCTGAGCTTGCATCCCCATCAGTTGCTCCATGGTCACTACTGGCGGGTTGGGCGGATCCATGGCGGCACTCCTACCACGGCCTCTGCCCCTGCCTCTGCCTCCAGCTCCTCTCGCTACCATCTGTTTTCCAAAACAAAGGCTAAATTTAGAGTTCTCCAACTATAGATCACTTTTAAATGATAAAGAATGCAAGTCTGAAAATTTCTGGGCGAGTTCTAGTGACAACAGATCAGTATTTCAATAATAACTCGAGCTTCATATAACATATTAAGTCGTACTATACATGGTTGGAAAGCTTATGAAATTCTCTACAACTTTCGTATTTAATACCTTTTCATATTCTGTCACTAAGTCAGTCTAAAACAGGACACAACTCAGACTGTTCCAGAACCCCAGACTGCACAGCAACATCAAATTAGAACTGTCATAATTCCCAGACCAGAGCGGATAAAGATATGATTCCAGATGTGTTGGAAAGGTACGGAAGTCTAGTTATTACCATAAAATTTTCAGGATTTTAGGACGTGCCAAAACTGAGATACAAAATAAAGAACACAGGCTGCTCCAGAAAACAGCAACAGTAGAGATAGATAAAATGTACCCCAACTTTGTTAAGCAATAAATCTAAACCTTAAAAAAACTTAACTAAGAGAATCACGGACATGCCCATAGATTCTCAGCAATCATTACAAAGAGTTCAAACCAATCTTGAGCATAAGAACAATCAACTAACACACCAAGTTCATAAAGCAAACACACGACTCTACTCGACTGGCGCATCTAGCGTTCTTTATTACATAATGGCATCATAAATCTAGGGATTGTCGTCATGAACGTCATAGTCCTTGTCCAGCTTCTTGTACAGCGGAGGTTTCCCAAGCTGAGCCCTCAGGCCATCAATCTCCTTCTGGAAACGTCTCCCAGCCTTGTACCTATCACACAGCTCCCTCTTGAGATCACCATTCTCTATCTTCAGTGCGTGAACGTGTTGGACCGTAGCATCCAAGGTAGGATAGCTGTCCTCTAGGTTTGTGATCACCCAACTTCCCTCCTGTGGATCATGGCGGGGCAGATACCTGAAGCAATCCGCGCCCATGGCCTCATAGCATAAGCCATGGTAGTACTGATACGCCTCCTGAGCGGCGTCCTCCATACTGTCAAACGTGTCGGCACGCTTTGACGTGTGACCGTGGATGGTGTCCACCACCCTACCACCTTTGCTATCCTTCTAGGTGGTGACGGTCAGCTCAGTTTTCCAATAAGTCGCCTCGGTAGGATGCGTGTACTCGGCGCAGTAGTACTGGATGTTGGCATGCATGTCGGGGTAGTAGTCCAGAAGCATGTTGCAGAGCAGAGTGTGGTGATAGGTGGTAGCAGGAGCGTGCTCGTAGATGTACATGCGGGTCCAACCCGGCTCCTCCTCAGCAGGCGCCATCACCTACTCCTCTTCCACTAGAGGTGCTGCAGGCGCTGGAGCAGGGACTGGTGATGAAGCTGGTGCTGGTGCTGGTGCAGGCGAAGCTGGAAGTGGAGGAACAGGTGGGGCTGGTGCAGGCTCTGTAATCCAATCATCATCATCCTCGCGCCCCGTGATATCCTCCACTATCACGGTGTCCTCCTCCATGAGCATGGGCTCCTCCTCCTCGAGCATGGGCGCCTCCTCCTCGTCATCCGAGATGACGACAACTTCCGGGGGTGGCGCCATAGGTGGAAATAAAACACGTGGTGGAAGGCGGCCTCCAGAGCTCTTGTGGGCAGTTTGGTTGCTTCGGACCATCTACAGATTTAGTTTTAAGATAGGATTAGAATCAATAAATTTATAATAGAATGAAGCGAAAGGAGCAGAAAAATTTTATCAATTAACAAGACCAAAGTAATAAGCAAGAACATGTAAAACAAAAGATGCGGAACGACCATGACTAACTAGGCTTGCGTCCTACAGTCAACACGGCTCTGATACCAATTTATCACGCCCAAATTTTGAATAGCAAAATTGGAGGTAAACCATATGTGTGAAACATATAGAACAAATTGTAGAAGAAGAATATCAAGCTCAGTGCCTTATTACAATAACGAACTTTAGTTCAATACATAAATAAACATGCTCAAAGTCTAGACAAGTGAAAGATAAATCTAAAGCAACTCCAGGGCGTCTCCATAGCCACAGGATCTGGTCGACTGGTTGACCCCAAACCTAGCTTTCCTCATAAAAATCCTCATATCCATTGCCATATGTACCCATCCAGGATTTTTGTCCAAAGAATAAAAGTAAACAAGCATAAGTACATGTCGTACTTAACAAGATAATAAGGGGTTCATGAGGCTCAAAGGCTGACACAGGTTGTACTATGGTTTGCTTTTAGTAAGTCAACATTTTAGCATTAGTTAGGTTTGATTATGCTCAAGCCCCAATTTCAACCCCAAGTTCATATACATGACTAAAAGAATGTTATGAGTACCTCATCATTTCAAACATCATCCACAAGTGATCAACTATTTTATTAGTTTTCCGGGCCGCCCGTGTCCTTAGGCACGGCTGTTATAATAGTTTATTAAACTCTGCGTAGAGGTGTACACTTTCACTATGAGTCACGATTTACCCTTTCGCCTGAGGTGATCGGCCTCTTGACCCACTACTAAGGAAGGTCGGTAGGGTTCACTATGAAGCCTTTCAAAAGTTTGTCTAACATGTTAGGGCCGCTAGGTTTCAGTGGCAAGCGGGTGTAGGTCCCTCCTTCCCAAATGGCACAATGACACGCAGCCTATACACATAGGGACAGGAGCCAAACTATACCCGAGTCGTCAGACCCCTTTTGCGCCCTTTCGGGTAACCTCTAACATGCTAGAAAAGGTCTTCATACTTGACTAAAACTAGAGCCATGTGGTCCTCACAGTTGTACTGTATGTCCCATCTTTTGCCAATGAATAAGTCCTTACGGAGGGCCAGAGCATCATGCAAAAGCAGAAACTCTCTCACCCTAAGTACGTTTGCTAGAAGAAATTTTAAACAGTCATTGCGTATAATCATTAATCATTGTTTAGGTCAGGTGTATAATTAGTGGGAGCACTAGCAATTACCCATATGCACAAGTAACCCATTGGTGACAAGATCACAGGATAACAAAAACTAGGATGTCCTTGCGGTTATCAAATTAACACATCCACATGATTTTTAATTAATAAGTGAATAGGACAACAAGGAATTTCCCATATTATACTTGCCTTGCTCGTACTACTCCTGTTGCTCTGGGTTATCACAATAGTACTCTTGGTCACCGGTGAGGTACTCACCGTCTATACTCGAACAACAGGCAACAACACGCATTCCAAGTTCAATCATGCAAAGCAAACAAGAACTATAAATTAGAATAGTACACTAACAGAGGTAAATCAATATAAAAGGTTTATAAAGTGAATCTACAACTCACTACGATCACACAGATACGAAGATCATATGAATCGGAGCTAGAACGAACAAGTTACGAATTAACTAAGGTTTGCTATAACATTTTTAATAGATTTAACCTAACCCTGAAATTTAACAGCGAGTAACATGACTAACAGTAGGGTAATTATATAGATTATGTCGCTACGATCCTAACGCAACTTGAACGGATCAATTTATAGTTAAAACGAGAAAGATATGATGAAAATATGAACCGGATGGCAAAACTGTAAATAACGCAAACTATTTACAAATTAAAATAAATCGCGAAAATCAGATTTCTTGAATCCGGTTGAGGACTACGGGTTCTATTACTAAAAACTCAAGGGGCTCTTAAGGAAAAGCGCCACCGAAAGGGTACGGGACGCTCACGGCCGTCTGATCCAAAACGAACGGCCAAAAATAGATGATGGAGAGGGGGCGGCGCATCCCACCGGGGAAGAAAACAGGCGCGGCGGCCCGCCATCACTGGCGGCGAGAAAGCTCGCTGGCGCGAGTGAAAATGGCCCTAGAGGCCATGGTTCGGCATGGGATTCACACGAGAAGAAAGAGGGGACGACGGGGACTCTCACCGTGGTGAAAACAAGGGCGGCGAGGCGACGGGAGGACGGAATCTGAGCTTGGTGGCTCGAGCTAGGTTTTGTGACGGCCGCGAACTTGGTGGTGGCTTGGAGATGGGAAAAGAGATGAGTAGAGGGGTGCGGTGAGCTTTATAGCGTGGATTGGCGTGGAAGACGGGCCGAACTACGGAGGGAACGGAGGTGAGCGCGAGACGTAGTGCGGCGGCATCGGGATGAGAGCGAGCTCCTCCGTTTTTGTTGCACGGTTGGCGCCGTGGATGGAGCGGTGGCTGCAGAAGGATAAGCGCGAGCACGTGCGGATAGCTGCCTGATCTCCAAGGAAATAGGTGGCAGTTCGGAGGCGGGAGCTGCGGCTTCGGTTCGGTGGCTTCCATCGCGAACAAAGAAAGGAGGGAGGTTAGGGGCGACGTGAAGCGTCGGGTCCTGCGTGTCAGCGACAAGGGGAGTGGAGCCTAGGCGTCAGCGAGCCAGAGCGAGGGAGCGAGTGTGCGCCCGTGCTAGGCCACGGCTTCGGCTACGTGCTGGCTATGGCTTGCTGCGACGCTGGGCCAGCCCAAGATGACACGCGCGCAGGCCTGCGAGAAGGGCGAGGGAGCAGGCCAGCTGGGCCAGGCCGAGAGATAGAAAGGAAGTCAAGACAATTTCCCCCCTTTTTTTCTTTTTACAAAGCTATTTTGAAACCATTGCCAAGAGATTTTGAATTCATTTTTCAAAAAAGAACAAAGACAATCATCACATAAAAAGATATGCAGCAGCATGAGTGCATAAACATGGGTCTACCCTTATATTTGCTTTTAATTTCACAAAAATCATTATTTCCCTAAATTAAATGCTCACACAAATACCTAAATAAATCATTTTCATCTATTTTGAAAAGATGCAAAATTTTGGGTGTTACAATAGCCATCATTGTCTGAGTCGTCATCATCAAGGAGGTAGTCGCAGATGCCGATAAAATGACGTAGAGCCCCTAGGTTCTCAAGCCCGGAGAAGTCGGTGCTGGCCCAACTATCATTGTCTTTGTCGGAGCTGGTGCTAGAGGCTGTCACGGTGGTCATGAGTACTTCCATGATAGCATGTGCATGGTGAGTCGGTAGATCCGTGGGGATCTCCCCCATAGATAGATTAAGATGAACTATAGTCGAGGACTGGCCACGGGCCTTCTCGTGGTCATGTGGCTTACCAGCCTGCATCGTTCTGCCCTAGGAACTTCCTAGGCAGTCGTTCTCAAGGGCCTGCCCCTCGTCCATGACCAGGTAAAGGTTGGACAGGGCCTCGGAGATGGCGTCGATGTCAACGGAAGGGGAAAGAAGGACTAGATCATAGTCCACTCCTGTGTAGAGGAAATCTAGGTTGCCGAATGAACATGGGAGCCTAGGGTGAAGCGGATGCAGGGGTTGGCCATCGAGACCTAAGAGATGGATCGTGACGCGCAGAAGCTCCCCTACCTAGCGCGCCAACTATCGGTGTCTAGAGAACCGAGGGTCTAAACAGAGCGACGAGTAAATTTGTATTTGCGTGAACTTGGCCCGGATAGTGTGCAAAGCGAACACAAGGATGTATACTGGTTTGGGCATGAACGGCCCTACGTCTAGTGGTTTTTGCTGCTGCTCGTGTTGCCTTGTACTGGAGTGCTCATAGTAGGGGTTACAAGCTTTCGAGAGAGAAAGCGGATCCCAGGTCTCTTTTGAGGGGTGGTGCGTGTGTGTTGATGTCTTAGCGAGGTGTGGGTATGTGTTGTCCCTTGTAGTGAACTCTATTCGATTTGATTCCCTTAGATGTGGCCCCTACCTCCTCTTTTATAGCTTATAAGGAGAGGGCTCGTGTTACATTCGTGGTAAAGAGATGAAAATGGGAAAGGATGAAAGAGGAAAACAAAAAAGGTGGCCTTGAGCATGGCCATCTTCCTCCTTATCCGGTGGGAACAGTTTTCCTGTAGCTAAGAGATGCAACAGGCATTGATCTTTTGGCCTCTTCATCTGCTGGTGCTGTGTGCTGTGGCCATGCTTTGTCATGTGTGCCTCTGTGCCATTGAGGATGGGCAACATGGGCACCCGGATTTGCGTAGAGAGGGGGTTAGGTGGTATAGTGGTCGTTACCCCCATCATTGTGGAGGTATGGATGTTGTCATGGTGGAATGACCGGGGTCATGTTGGGTCAGGGCGTGGTTCTCGTGCTCCAATTGGCTATACACAGTCACATCTGTCCCATCGGCGGGAGCGGGTGCTGTAGTTTGGGGGGGCGTGGCTCACCGTCTTGCCAGAGGGTTCCACATGGCCCTCGGGCGAGGCGAAAGTAAGATGAGGGGGTCGGGTGCTTTGATGAAGTCACGGGGGCTCAGGCGAGGCAGAAAAATGCCGCCCAAGATGCCCATCTCGCCCAAGACCCTTTCGCAAGGCTCAGGTGGGATGTAGTTTGTCGTTCATGCCTCAAGCAACTGACATGCTATCAGTGGCTTTTGTGGGTCGTTTTTACCGGGGCACCTACAATGAGGCTTTAGCAATCGTGCAGGATGCTGTATTTTGCCTTCTGTTGGGTACCTTGGTATTTTGATACCCGACACAGTGGTAAAGAAATTCCTACCAAGGCCATATATCATGATGAAAACCTTCTACATGTGCTACTTGTTTTGTGTTGAGCTTTGTCAAACTTTGTTGACCCATGTTGAGAAAGTTATCATGCTTTTAAAATTAAGATCACGTACATGCCACCAAATATATGCACTACTCTTACGCTGGGAGTAGGTGCAAAAACATGCCTTTCACTTAGATCCATCCAAAAATATTCTACTCCTACACTAGGAGTGAACAAAAATATGATTGTTAGGTTCCATCAAAATAAATGCTCTAAGTCCCTATTGATATCTCTCTCAAAAGTTTTGTTACAAAAGGATGCATGAGGCTATCAAAAAGAAAAAAGAGAAAGAAAAAAGAGAAGAAAGGATAAAAGAAAAAAGAGAATAAAGATAGCCCATGTTCTCACAAAAATTTTCCAAATCCCAATAAAGAGAGAGATATGTTTTAAAGAGCATAGTAGAATAAGGTTAGCCACAATATAAATGTTCCACACACATGCATATCTTGATTTGATTGTATGACATCTTTCTCCTCGGATCCATTGTTTGACTTAGCAGAATATGCAATGCAATTATGCCTTCACACTTTTCCTACCCGAGCTCCATATAAGCTTTTTAGAAAGTAGGAAGAAAAAGAAGGCATTGCTATGATATGCCTTGGTGAGGGTCCAAACACTATTGAGCGATTCAAGAGTATCATTCGAGGAGTACATGTGAATTATGCTTTATTTCAAAAGGTTTACAAAAACCTCCAAGTTACTAAGATAAGAAAATGCGATGAGATGACTTTGTTTTAGAGCCATTCCATTTCTCAACCACTCAAGGAGATATGATAGACACTACACATATCCCACAAGTACAAGGTATATTTTTGGAATAATCATTATGCTAGTTTCATCTCTTGAATTGCCATGTTTATGTTTACTTTAAAGATATAAAAATAAGGAGAAAATTGGCAATCTTAAACGCATATGCATTTACTATTGACTCAGTTCCATATGTATTTGGAGAATATTATTTTTATAGGTCACTAATACAAATGCATGGAAAATTCACCGAAAGGCGCTTTTCGACACTGATTTGTGCAAAAAAATAACAAAGTCGCCCATCAAATTAACTCAACCAAGGCAAAGCACCACCGGGGAACATTCAAGGTCTAGCCCAAATCCTGTCATGCGAAGGTGGTGGCAAACGGAGGCAGTCAAGGGGCGACCGACCCCTAGGGGCGGCTGACCCCCCACCGGTGCCTCTCTGCTGCTCCTTCGAATGGCAGTCACATGGCACCATGTAGAGGTGGTGGTGCATGTGCTTCATGCCAAATTTAGCCTGCAGCACCGCCTTGCTCCTTGTTTAAATAGAGGGGCAACCCCCCTCTACAACACACACCTACTTGAGCTTTATTCTTCATCCATACATTGTAGTAGTGTCCCTCTAGGTGCTTCACACCTAGTTGTAATAGAGAAAATAGGAAGAGAGGAGAGGAATAGAGCTAAGGAGGAGCCGGGTCCATTGGGTCCTCCCCAACTTTGTACCTCTACAGAGCCGACTCGACTTGAGTAATATCTGGGTTCTCTTTTGGTATTTCCAAAGTTTTCTACTTAACTAAGTTTAGTCATTACTTTGCTTCACTTATGGGAACTCCGCTCGACCGAGTGCTCTAGTCTAAGAATTCGGGCTAGAGTAGTAACCGTTAGCGTAGACGTGGTGTCTAGGTTAGTGTTTACCTGAGTTTGCACCCAATCATATGGATAGTTGTGGTAGCTCTAGAAGTGATAGCTCTGATCAGGCCTTTGTAATCCACCATGTTCAAATTGGCGTTCTTGTAGAGCTTTTTGGCAGCCTTCCCCCGACCACTTTTTCTCACCTAGCCTCGAGGGCCGAAAAGGTACTGCTGCTCCAAAGTAAGTGAGCATAGTATGTCTAAATTTTGGTTATTTAGTTTAACTTGGGAAAACCTTAGGAGGCCCCTCTCTATCCACCAAAACATTTCTTCTTTGTACAACCTTGATCGTTTCTAGTACACTTCACGTTCCCCGTGAAAATCAATACCTAGGAATACTTTGGGTGAAAGCTACAACGGTATCCGTGCGCTTGTAGATTAATCTGTTTGTGTTAACAAATACCAACACTTCCCTAATTGCTCTTTTTGGACTGCACGCAGCATTACATGTAAATCTATTTTCTAGTCCTCAATCATGCAAATTAAGCACTACTTACAAGATAACTACATCCTGCAAATTCATAATGGTGCTTCTAGCATTTGGTTGGAACCCTAGTTTCCTCTTTGGCACTCCATTCATGATCACATCAATCTCCCTGTTACTGTGAATAGGCTTCCAAGAACATATCTGACCTCTAGGTTCCAAACTCCCAGAACTGGGATACTAACCTTCTATCTCATATTTTTTTATGATCAAGCAGTAAGATGTATTGTAAGCACTCCAAGTCCCCTCAACAGGTGCTGATAGGCTAAGATGGATCCTGACAAAAAAAGGAACATGCTCCTCAAAGGAGGCTTTCCTTTTTCTCAATGACAACATGTAGTCCCAAACTTCACAGTAGGGTGCTAGAGGGATCTCGCCCCAAGCTCAAGATATCTTAATAAGAGTTTGGAATCACAAATTAATTCCCCTTGCATCAAGACTTTTGTTTGGAGGCTTATCAGAAGAGCTCTTGCCACTGGGCAAAGAGCAGGGAATTTGTCCTCTAAGATACAAAAGGAATCCTCAATCTACAATATGAATGAAAATGATTCTCACTAGTTTTTCCATTGCAGCTTTGCCAGGGTGGTCTGGTTCTCTGCCTCACCGCCATTGATAACTACATTGCTTCCACAGAATCAAGATGGAGTTCAGGAGATTCTATCTGCTATCATTACTGCAAGGACATCAGATGTTGACCTCCATAAAACCATAACTACTCTGTGGTACATATGGAAGCTAGGAATGATGCTCATTTCAAAAACAAAAAATGGTCTATTTTGTAGGTACACTTTGCAGTAGCAGCTGATATGAGGCTAGCAACCTCCAAAACTAGTACAAATGCTAAAGATAGCCACCAAAACCCAGAAAATATAACACCTAACATGGCTACTATTAGAGAACAAAAAGATTATCTACAACAAAATGATAGGACCAATGACCAAAACCTTGGTCACACACACTGGAATGTAAGTTACTCTTTTGTAGGTAATGATGAAGAAGAGAGCAAGCAGAAACCAGATAATGATCCTACCAGGTCCACCCCATTACAAAGCCCTATTGCCAGCTATCCTGTCGGGCACAAGATGTTACACAGATGCATCTATTGCTCCAGATTCTACTTTGCAGGTTCCAAGAACAGCGGGACTAGGGATCTTCATCATCAACTGTCATCCAAATGCTCCTTTGACTATCTATGTCAAAGCAATAATGAAGAACTGCGGCTCTGTCATTATGGCGGAAGCGGCGTGTCTAGCTCTTGGAGCTCAGCTACTCAGGGCTTTATAGGTGCAATAGCCCTTCTTCTTGTCGGATAATCAACTTGTGACCTTCTTCAATGGTGTGGACCACTCTAATTCTCCACACTGGGTGATCAAGCCCCTCACCCAAACCTTCATCAACACTGTCTCAGAATTAAGAGGGAGGATCATCAAAATAGATAGAAATCTCAACACTACAGCCCAAGTTCTAGCTAGACAAGCTTATCAATCAGATGGCAGGACTTTGGCTGGTATTCAAACTAGTTGTAACAATCCTTTACATGTATCTAGTTGTCCAACTATGATAGCCATTGTTGATGGTAATCAACTATCATTTTAAACTGTCAACATAAGAGGAATAAATGATAAAACGGATCACCACAGTAGGTTTAGAGGTTTAAACTAACAAATTCCATGAGTTTTGGTGATTATGTGTTTTTCAGGGGCTAAGCTGCATAATACAGAATTGATCCTCCTTCCAAAGGAAGAAATCGAAGCAATTGGCCTAATCTCCATGTCACGGATGCGGATAGGGATTCTAGAAGACCTAAACCGACTCCACGAGGCGACACGAGCCAACCCGCCGCTAGGTGGGGCCGACCGGCCCTCCCTTGCGCTGCCTCGGCTCCTTCTCTTGCAAGCTACCTATACCACCTCTAAGGATGCATCTAAACCCCACGTCAAGGTCGGTTTGATCCAAGGGCTGCGGTTCCATGCCCTGGGCTATATAAACAGCCCCCAGGATCTCCTCTCAAGGAATCAGTTGAAGAATTAGATCATCTCTTCCTCATTTGTGAAGGCAAGGCTAGAAGTTAGGGTTTCTAGAGAGAAAGAGAGTTAGAGTTCTAGTTCAAGTTTAGAGTTTAGTCTAGATTGATTCAAGTAGAGGCAAGCAATAGCTTGGGATCAGGATCATTCGTCGGAGACTTGATAATTTCGTTTGACTTTATGCTACTTCAATATATTTCTATATTTCAACTTTATTCTGTTCTTGAGATTGTTCTTGTTCTACATCTTGATATGAATATGATTAGTAGAGAGTTTTATGAATATGTTCGTAGAAAGCTTGATCCAATTCTGGATAGGATTGAGTGGCTGGCATATTGTAGGCGTGGTGCTCAGATTATGCTTGTCTGCGAATGCACTCTATGCTCTGGGCCATATGGTAGATCATGGGTGTGACATTCCTGTTGAGTCCTTTGTAGTCCACTCCTCGAGTATAGAACTTAGTAGAACGCGGTTACAGGGAAGAGATCATTACTCTATTCTTGACTTTTCTCTCAGTAATGTTCCTTATTCATAGATGACATGTTGATTATATCATAGATGATTGTGTATAGCTAGATTTATTAATAGACTGATTGAATAAGAAATACTTATGATTTACATATCTAAATTAATCTTCATGACTACTTGACTTGAATAATGTTAACTCCCTCTTGTCTCTGGAATACCCATGATTATCATTTACCATTTATCTTATTTGTCTTACCCTTTTCATGACAAGTGATTAGTTGTTTTGATATTTATTATTGAGTAAGTGCAAATGATTATTTCTACTGCAATTATAACTATTTATATAGTCCCATTTCGATTTTCCTTTCCTTGGTAAAATTATAAATAACGATACTTAGGAAAACCTGGGTGAATTGCTACAATGGGTGTATTTATCTGTGCGCTTACGGATATGTACTATAATATCTTTATTTAGTTAAATGGCATAAGTATAATACAACCACACTCTTGGTGTCATGTTGGGGATGACAACCTAACACGAGTGACGTTAAGAAGTGTCAACAAGCATTTCTGGCGTCATTGCCGGGGAGATGGAAAACTTCACTTTCCGACACGGGATGTCATAGGGATTTACTTTTCAAGGGAATTACCTTTATGGCAATAAGAGATTAATCAATACCACTTACTCATAATAAAAATCACAACTAGTACCTCTATGATATAATCAACATGGCATATTGTAGGCATGGTACTCAGATTATGCTTGTCTGCGAATGCACTCTATGCTCTGGGCCATATGGTAGATCACGGGTGTGACATTCCTGTTGAGTCCTTTGTAGTCCACTCCTCGAGTATAGAACTTAGTAGAACGCAGTTACAGGGAAGAGATCATTACTCTATTCTTGACTTTTCTCTCAGTAATGTTCCTTATTCATAGATGACATGTTGATTATATCATAGATGATTGTGTATAGCTAGATTTCTTAATAGACTGATTGAATAAGAAATACTTATGATTTACATATCTAAATTAATCTTCATGACTACTTGACTTGAATAATGTTAACTCCCTCTTGTCTCTGGAATACCCATGATTATCATTTACCATTTATCTTATTTGTCTTACCCTTTTCATGACAAGTGATTAGTTGTTTTGATATTTATTATTGAGTAAGTGCAAATGATTATCTCTACTGCCATTGTAACTATTTATATAGTCCCATTTCGATTTTCCTTTCCTTGGTAAAATTATAAATAACAATACTTAGGAAAACCTGGTTGAATTGCTACAATGGGTGTATTTATCTGTGCGCTTACGGATATATACTATAATATCTTTATTTAGTTAAATGGCATAAGTATAATACAACCACACTCTTGGTGTCATGTTGGGGATGACAACCTAACACGAGTGACGTTAAGAAGTGTCAACAAGCATTTCTGGCGTCATTGCCGGGGAGATGGAAAACTTCACTTTCCGACATCGGATGTCATAGGGATTTACTTTTCAAGGGAATTACCTTTATGGCAATAAGAGATTAATCAATACCACTTACTCATAATAAAAATCACAACTAGTACCTCTATGATATAATCAACATGGCATATTGTAGGCGTGGTGCTCAGATTATGCTTGTCTGCGAATACACTCTATGCTCTAGGCCATATGGTAGATCACGGGTGTGACATTCCTGTTGAGTCCTTTGTAGTCCACTCCTCGAGTATAGAACTTAGTAGAACGCGGTTACAGGGAAGAGATCATTACTCTATTCTTGACTTTTCTCTCAGTAATGTTCCTTATTCATAGATGACATGTTGATTATATCATAGATGATTGTGTATAGCTAGATTTCTTAATAGACTGATTGAATAAGAAATACTTATGATTTACATATCTAAATTAATCTTCATGACTACTTAACTTGAATAATGTTAACTCCCTCTTGTCTCTGGAATACCCATGATTATCATTTACCATTTATCTTATTTGTCTTACCCTTTTCATGACAAGTGATTAGTTGTGTTGATATTTATTATTGAGTAAGTGCAAATGATTATCTCTACTGCCATTGTAACTATTTATATAGTCCCATTTCGATTTTTCTTTCCTTGGTAAAATTATAAATAACGATACTTAGGAAAACCTGGGTGAATTGCTACAATGGGTGTATTTATCTGTGCGCTTATGGATATATACTATAATATCTTTATTTAGTTAAATGGCATAAGTATAATACAACCACACTCTTGGTGTCATGTTGGGGATGACAACCTAACACGAGTGACGTTAAGAAGTGTCAACAAGCATTTCTGGCGTCATTGCCGGGGAGATGGAAAACTTCACTTTTCGACCCGGGATGTCATAGGGATTTACTTTTCAAGGGAATTACCTTTATGGCAATAAGAGATTAATCAATACCACTTACTCATAATAAAAATCACAACTAGTACCTCTGTCTTGATAGGCTTACCCTTGTTTCATCTTTGTTCATATCTTATGCAGGGTAATACAGGTTCGGTTGTGACTTATCAATTTCTAATCCAAGAGTCAACCAAATCTAGAGGAAGATCAACACTAGTAGTGAAGCTATGGCTAATAAGACTTTACTTGAATGTTCTGCTCCGAGTGTAAGGAACATTCATACCGGACCAACACTCCAAACGGACAACCTTGAATTCGAGCTCAAGCCAAGTCTAATCAACCTAGTGCAAGCTACTACATTTGGTGGAAAGGAAGAAGAAAATGCCAGTAAACATCTACAATTTTTTCTGGAGATTGGAAGCACCATCATCATCAAGGACGTCGCCCAAGACATCATACTCCTTCGTCTCTTTCCATTTTCACTAGAAGGGAGAGCGAAGCAGTGGTTCTACACCGACAAAGAAGATATCAACACATGGGATAGATGTTCAAAGGCCTTTCTGTCAAAGTTTTTTCCCTATAGGCAAAACTCATGCCTTAAGAGGAAAGATTTACAATTTTTAGTAGCAAAAAGGAGAAACCATTTCAGAGGCATGGGAACATTTTCAAGAGAACATCTTGGAATGCCCACACCATGGAATGGAAGATTGGATACTCATGCACAGATTCTACTATGGATTAACCCAAAGATCGCGTGAGCAACTAGATGCTACTATTGGAGGTTCATTTATGTCACTCACTCTTGGAAAAGCAGAATATCTAATGGAGAAGATAGCAAAGAACTAGAGTTGGAAACAAGACAACACTCAACGCTGTCGCCAGATTGAAGAAGTTCTAGAAGAACTGTGTGCACTATCAACAAAGATGGATACACTGTTGAACTGGCTTGACCAAAGAGCCAATTTCAAGAAAGATCATCAAGTAATTCAAGATGCATTCGATGCTCAGACCAGATGTGAAGAGTACCTAGGAATGGAAATTCTGGAGAATCAAGAAGATGCAAACATCATCAACAACTCTTCCACGCTGCAAAAGCAAAGGTGGAATCAAAAGCAACAGACTACATATCCAGCTAAGTACTTAGGCAATTTTAATCATTCTTCCAATTTTAAGCAACCCCTTCTACAAAATTTAATTTTAGAACAAGCTAGAATTAATGATACTATTGTTAAGAAACTTGCTTCTAATGATAAAATTCTAGAGGATATAAATACTAAAATGGATGACTTTTCTTCTGCTATAAAAGACCAACTTGATCATAATAAAAAGGTAGAAACTCAATTATCACGGTTAGCTGCTTCTTTTGCCACTAACAATGAGCAGGTCAAGGGTATAACCACCAGACATGGTAAAACAACTAAAGACCCACCTTATCCAGAAGGGGCACAGAGAAAACCAGTACCAGTGATACCCACAGTGACAGAAGAAAAGGATGATGAAGTAGAAGAAGTTCAACCACAAGTGCAAGATTTCCAAGACACCAATATCTTACCCTTCCCACGCAGAGATCGAAAACTCAAGATGGATGCACAGTTCAGTAAGTTTGTTGAGATTATTCAAAAATTATATATCAATGTCCCTTTGTTAGATGCGTTGTAGGTTCCCACCTATGCAAAGTATGTTCGATATATCCTCAACAATAAAAGACCACTGCCTACCACTGAAGTGATCAAGCTGACAGAAGAGTGTAGTGTGGCCATTCTCAACACATCAATCAAGAAGAAGGATCTAAGATGCCCCGCTATCGACTGTTCAATTGGAGATCAACATTTTGACAATGCGTTGTGCGACCTTGGAGCAAGTGTTAGTGTGATGCCCAAGGCGATCTTCGATAAACTTCCACATGCAAAGCTCGATCCAACCTCGATGTGCCTGCAGCTAGCGGACCAGTCACTCCGTTACCCTATGGGAATCACCAAGAATATTCCAGTCAAGATCAGAGAATTCTTCATACCAGTCGACTTTGTGATTTTGGACATGCAACCTAACTCAAGAGTGTCACTCATTCTTGGGAGACCCTTTTTGAGTACCGTAAATGCCCACATCGACATCGGAATTAGAGAAGTCAAATTCAACATTGATGGACGAGAAGAGTGTTTTCCATTCAGACCAAGACCTGAGTTAAGCTCCACTGTGAAGATGATAGATGAAGAAGGAGTCACACAGTCACCACTCACAGGGATAACTATGACCCCTGAAGAATAAATCCAACTGGAGTAGTCCGATTCAGTGGACTTAAAAATTCTGAACCATCACTGGGAGGTAACTCGGTATTTATCTGCATTTAATTTTTGCATAGCATATTTACTTATTCATGCATAGAAAAAAATAAAAATCAATCTCATGGCATAATTATTAAAGCCCCATATAATTAATATTTACCGAGCGTGAAATCCTCTAGTAAATAATAATCACTGTGGTGGCAGAAAAATAAAAATACCATCATTAGAATTCTAATTCTTCATAGTTTCATAAAAGTAATTTTTCTTTGCATACTTGCGTGATTATACGGTGTAAATACGGGAGACATACGGACCCATGGGACCCACCTCAATCACCTCAATTCACATCATTTCACTCCACCACCTTCACTCTCCTCCATTCTTTTTCAACCACCATATCACATGTAGCGTCGACAGGTGAAGGCATCTCTTAATAACGAAGCAAGGAAGTTAGAGAAGGAAGGGATGGATGAGTGGGCCCCACATGGGGCCGGTCAGCCCCATCACCAGGCCGATCGGCCTCCCTCTCTCGCGCCTATAAAAAGGTTGCTTCTCCCTCTACTCCACACACCGCAAAACACTTAGAAAACATACCCCAAGTCAAAATTCCAAAATCCAAGTACGGTTTGAGAATTCTTAGTTTTTGAGTAGATTCTGAAAGTTCTTGAGTGGAGAGAAGTATTTTGAAATTTTTAGAGCCACATTGAGACAAGAATCAGTAAGAGAGAAGTGTTAGAAGTTGTTTAGAAAATCATTTAGTAAGGAGAAGTGCTGCCCGAATAATCTAAGTACTAGGAGAAGTCAAGATATAAAATTTCCAACTTGAACGACTGACTTCTGGACGACTGACTTTGGGATCACTAACTCCTAACTATTTATTTATTCTAACCCCTAATTATTTCCACCAGTTATGTTTGTGTTTCTGTCTGTGTAACAGGATGAGTGGACTCAAGAAAACACTTAGGAGTGTGGCTGGAGCATTCTCTTTTCACAAGAGAACCCGCTCCCAGATAAGATCATCATCATGAGCTGGTTCTGACTTAGACATGTCATCTGTGCCCCGGTCCTCGTCTGCCAGCCAACCAGAACACCACGTACTCCTTCAAGAGTGTCATATAAAGCTTCGCACCACCTACGAGAAGGATCTGATGAGATTGCACAAAGATCGTGAGTTCGAGCATACCCCAACCTTTGACCCCTACTTCTTACAAAAAATAGGTATGGATGCTGAATTCAATCTTATTTTTCGCAATATTGGATGGGATAATAATTGGAGTATTTTAGAGGATGGATGCAAATTACTTACTTTAGAATTCCTCTGCACTCTATCTTTCACTAAGACTTATGTTTCCTTTAGGCTGTTTAACGAACAATATGAATTTACTTGGAAAGAATTTAGCCTCAGACTAGGATTCCCTAATGCTTGCGGAGTAGAAATAGATAAACTTTTGAGCGATTTTCATAGAAGAGCAATTTTGGGAAGATATTTCGGGCAAAGACTACTATTCCGACCCATGCACGAATGACATTCACAATCCCACTTTGAAAATTATGCATAAATGGTTAGGGATCACTTTCTTTCCTAGGAGGGAATGTCGCATAGTTAGGATCGAGGAGATGAAATTAATGTATGCTATGATCAAGAAACGTAAAATATCTCCTGTTAGGCTCATGGTAACATTCTAGGCTATCCTTTACACTTTGCGAGGTCCTATCACCATCACTTCTTGGATTACACGTCTTGCCGAAAACCTGAATTTGTTAGGGAATGATAGTATTACCTACATCTCCACACCCCATTGATCTCTTGACATTTACTTTTTAGTCAAGCATATATGTTGAAACAAAAAGGGCAATAGAATCTTTGTAACATACAAGGGATTTGTAAATGAATATGAACTGCCGAACAGACCACTTGGTCTATATGCCTTGGAGACATTTTTGCTTGATTTACAGAGACCGACCAGGGGAGTTGGAAGAAGTCCGTCCGCCAGAATAATGAGAAACACTATGCCTAGGTACACAGGGGAAGATGGTGCACCCCCTGCACCAACTTTCACTCACTATCAAGGATTTGACCAACCAGAACCATCTGAACCAAGACACCGGGCATAGGAAGATCAAACTTCCTATGATCCGCCCACGCTAGAAGAAAATTGGGGGCAAGATAATTTTTCTAATTATGTTCTGCAGGAATACAAAGATTTGGCGTACATCCAGAGAGGATGCATATCTTTTTCTGCGAGGGGAGTCAATGATGCAGCACCTACACCACCACCGTACTCATACCATGCCTCTCATGGCTACCCCGGGTACCAGCCGGAGCAATACCCACCTCCTCCTCAGCCTCAGCCGTACCACCAGCGAGATTTCTAGAACTTTGATACTCGTCTCACTCATCTTGAGACAGGGCAACAAGGTATCATAAACACGCTACATCAGCATACACAGTGGCAGGAGAGCACGAGCAACACGCTTGGGGAGATGCATGAACAAGGGACACAAACGTATGAAGGCCTCCTCTACTTCTTCGAGCAAATGGGTGTCGATTACCCACCACCAGCACCACCTCAGTGACTGAAGTTGAGCCAGCTTGGGGAGGACCCCCTCAGATAGTAAGTTTTTATTACCCGTATTATTATTAGTATTAATATTAATATTACTACTATATCTAAAAAAATGGGGAATATGATAAAAATACAAAAATATATATTAATATGTTTAGATTATTTTTCTTTGCGAGCCTTTTGAAATAAAAATAGAGTGTGTATGAACTTGTTTTTGTGTCAAATAAAAAACTTATCATAAATAGTTGCTTCATTTGTAATTCTTCTGAAGTACCTAGCTTCATTTAAGAATTATTCCTCTATTCCAAAAATATTCATTGCTAAATCTTTAAACCTGTGGAGGAATATGCTTGATCCAAAGCTTAGGTAGCTGGGAGATAAGAAGTGAAAGAGTTTTGAGCTGCCATTTATCTTGTTATAAGTTTCAATGAAGTCCTGAAGAGTTCACTTTTGAAAAAAAAAATTAAATGCACATGATGAGTCTTTGTATGACAGAGAGATTAAATTCCTACCACAGCCATGCATGCTAGGATAGAAAACCAACACTTATTTTATTGCTACTTGTATTTACATTGAGTATTTTCAAACTTTGTTGACCTTTAGAGACCTGTCATACTCTTAAAATCAAAATCACATACACTCCACTTAAATTTGCTGCTTCTACACTAGAAGTACGCAACAACATGCATTTCCATTTAGAACCACCATAAAAATGTTTTACTCCTACACTAGGAGTGAACAACAAAAACATGCCTTGTAGGATTTTTCCACCTATTCATACATTTCATAGCCTCGGTTATTATTGCTCCAAATGTTTATTGTTATTATCTCTCAATTGTTTCATGATAGACAAAGAAGTCTGAGCTATGTAAAAAAATAATAAAAATAAATAAATAATATATAGAGAGTAAAACATGGACAAGTGTCCTACCAAACCAATGGGTGCTAGACACTCGCCTCTCTAAAAAAATAATAATATATATATTTATGCATAGCCAAGACTTTCTTTGTCTAAGTTCTTAAGTTTTAAGAGAGATCAATCTTTCTAAAGGAGCAAGGTAGAATTAGGATTCATTATTACTTCCACCATATATTTAACCTATTCCTTGTATCCACACACATGCACATCTTGATTTGATTGTATGACTAGTTTCTCTAGATCCATTGTTTGACTTTACAATATATGTTTTGCAAGTATGTATGAGTGATCTGACCCATAAACTCCATATAAGCTTCTTAGTCATACGGTGAGAGAGAAGGCACAATGATATTCTGCCTTATTCCAAAATACCTTGAGAGAAGGCAAAACACCATCGTTGTCTTGGTAAGGAATTCCAATGTCACATATTGAGAGATTTGTAAGTGTCATAAAATACATACTCTGAGTTTTATTTCGAAAATATAATTAAAAACTTCAGGATGGAAATAGAGATAAAGAATTTGAGACATAGTGCTTGACACGATTACTTCTGTTTTCTAATTATCCAAAGCTCAAGTGAAAGTTAAAACCCCATGGCTAAGAAACTAGAGCAAATTTTCAAAATCTTTTTGAGGATAATTCTTTTCTGATGGCTTGTGTATTTTTGAAAGATGATAATTTGAAGTAACTTAGTTATCTCTGAATTTAGTTTTGCTAAGGGACTAGCAAAAGTTTAGGTTGGGGGAGTTGTTGACGGTAATTAACTATCATTTTAAACCGTCAACATAAGAGGAGTAAATGATAAAAAGGATCACCACAGTAGGTTTAGAGGTTTAAACTAACAAATTTCACGAGTTTTGGTGATTCTGTGTTTTTCAGGGGCTAAGCTGCATAATACAGAATTGATCCTCCTTCCAAAGGAAGAAACCGAAGCAATCGACCTAATCTCCACGTCACAGATGCGGATAGGGATTCTAGAAGATCTAACCGACTCTACGAGGTGACACGAGCCAACCCGCCGCCAGGTGGGGCCGACCGGCCCTAGGGCTAGGCTGACCGGCCCTCTCCTGCGCCGTCTCGGCTCTTTCTCTTGCAAGCTACCTATAGCGCCTCTAAGGATGCATCTAAACCCCACGCCAAGGTCGGTTTGATCCAAGGGCTGCGGTTCCACGCCCTGGGCTATATAAACAGCCCCCAGGATCTTCTCTCAAGGAATCAGTTGAAGAATTAGATCATCTTTTCCTCATTTGTGAAGGCAAGGCCAGAAGTTAGGGTTTCTAGAGAGAAAGAGAGTTAGAGTTCTAGTTCAAGTTTAGAGTTTAGTCTAGATTGATTCAAGTAGAGGCAAGCAACTACTTGGGATTAGGATCGTTCGTCGGAGACTTGGTAATTTTGTTCGACTTTATGCTACTTCAATATATTTTTATATTTCAACTTTATTCTGTTCTCGATATTGTTCTTGTTCTACATCTTGATATGAATATGATTAGTAGAGAGTTTATAAATATGTTCGTAGAAAGCTTGATCCAATTCTGGATAGGATTGAGTGGCTGGCATATATTGTAGGCGTGGTGCTTAGATTATGCTTGTCTGCGAATGCACTCTATGCTCCGGGCCATGTGGTAGATCGCGGGTGTGACATTCCTGTTGAGTCTTTTGTAGTCCACTCCTCGAGTATAGAACTTAGTAGAACGCGGTTACAGGGAAGAGATCGTTACTCTGTTCTTGACTTTTCTCTCAGTAATATTCCTTATTCATAGATGACATGTTGATTATATCATAGATGATTGTGTATAGCTAGATTGATTAATAGACTAATTGAATAAGAAATATTTATAATTTACATCTCTAAATTAATCTCTATGACTACTTGACTTTAATAATGTTAACTTCCTCTTGTCTCTGGAATACCTATAATTATCATTTACCATTTATCTTTTTTGTCTTACCCCTTTCATGACAAGTGATTTGTTGTTTTGATATTTATTATTGAGTAAGTTCAAATGATTATCTTTACTGCCATTGTAACTATTTATATAGTCCCGTTTCGATTTTCCTTTCCTTGGTAAAATTATAAATAACGATACTTAGGAAAACTTGGGTGAAATGCTACAATGGGTGTATTTATCTGTGCGCTTGCGGATATATACTATAATATCTTTATTTAGTTAAATGGCATAAGTATAATACAACCACACTCTTGGTGTCATGTTGAGGATGACAACCTAACACGAGTGACGTTAAGAAGTATCAACATCCATTACCTCTGTGCTAGGTGATTCATTCACCCTTAGAGCTTGTTCATCTGGCTTATAATCCGTCTTTTTCAGCTTGTTTTTTCAGCCGAAACAGTATTTTTCTCTCACAACAAATCAGCCAACATTGTTTTTCAGCCGGCTTATCAGCCCAACCGAACGGGCCTTAGTTGTATCCTGCTTCTAATTAATAAAATTGCTCTTTATCAAAAAAAAAAAAAACTCTGCCAACGTGCATCGGACAGGCCTCCCTCCCGTACCACCACGTGATGTGGCTTGTCCCACTAGCAGGCCCAGTGGGCTGTTGCTTGCTGCGTCATTGGCCATGGGGTGGGACGTGTGATTAGGCCTAGGTCCCCTAGGAGACGTTGCTATGTGCTCTGCGCTCATCTTTTTTCTCCCTCTCCTCACCTTCCTCCCTAATCCTACCGGTAGACATTCATTAAACAATAACAACAACAACAACAACAACAATAATAATAATAATAATAATAATAATAATAATAATAATAATAATAATAATAATAATAATAATAATAATAATAATAATAATAATAATAATAATCTATATCTATACCTAATAATAAAGAAGTAAAATTTTAGCCTTTTTTATCTATCTATTTTTTTGGTCCCTCTCCCTCTAATTACTAGATAATAGAGAGTTTCTTCCGTCCAAACTTATATATACTAGCAAAATTGCACATGTGCTACAATAGAAAGAAAAATACTATCAGACATTTATGGGGAACAAAGACATGAATAGTACATATTTATTTATATTTTACCCTTTCTATAAATTCTAACAATTTATTTTATGATGACAAGACACATATAATACTAAATTAATAGCGCCAATAATATAAAAATATCCTACTAAATACTATATCGAATTAAAATAATGTTTATAGATTGTATTGGTATGTTCGCTAATTATCGGGGATTGCAAAATAGAGTTATTAAGATTGAATTAGATAACAAAGTGCTCAACATTTTAGTTGATGCTTTGATTAGCTAGACCATGGGGAGATCCAAGTTCTAAAAGAATAATTTTGTTTCTAATCAAAACTACATCACATACAACTATAAGGATACGAAGAGCATGACCTAATACATTTTGGAATTGATAATTGTTAGATGCAAGTTATTCTTACTCGTGTGAGCATGTATTATGAATCCGGTTCACATACAAGACATGAAGGGCGGGGTGACCCAATACATCCTGGAATCTTATAACAAACATCTTAAAATATTATTAGTTCACTATAAGTTTTGTTCTTAATTGAAACTACATCAATAGTAAAAATATGTATATATTGTAGCAAGGGTCAAAGCAGGCTCAAAGGACTATGATGATTTCTTTTATTCTTTGTTTTTTATATTTATTTATTGAAATGTGATGAAAAAATAGACAAAAAACAGTGGAGGCTAGTCGGTTCTGGAAAAAAAAATCAGCCAATCAGCTTATGTGATATATATCTAGGATAAAAAAAAACTCTTGCAATGAGTGGATGATATTTTGGATAAAGAAAGAAAATCAGTTAGAGAGAAAATGGGCCAATGGACAATTGCTTTCATTGGGGTCAGATAAAAATAGCTCATAGCCAATCGGACAGGAGTTTTTGCAAAAAAAAAAAATAAAGAACGAGATTTCACCTCACGGATGCGTGCGGGACACAGGAGTGTATACGGAAAAAAGAGCACAAAAAACAATATAAAAATCGTTCGTGGTTGAGTTTGCATGGAAAAAACAAAATCAACTTAACGGATGCATACTCTTATCTTTTTTTCTATTTAGATTTAGATTAGGATTCCTATTTAGCTAGAATAGAAAAATAAATAAGCACCGTAACCCAATATGTTTTGTAATCGGATTCCATATCGTGCTAGACAAGAGCTATTCTAACTCGTGTGAGCACGGGTTAGAATATATATATATATATATATATATATATATATATATATATATATATATATATATATATATATATATATATATATATATATATATATATATATATATATATATATATATATATATGGACAATCTAGGACAACAAAAAATAGGCAATCGTCCTTGGTGATTCGGCCTAGGTCATATATATGCACGATAAAAAAAATCTTCCAAAGGCTAACAAACCGGTGCAGATGATATATTTGGAATAAAGAAAGAAAGTCGGCTCGGTAAAAAGAAAAAAAAATCGGCCAATGGCCAATCGCTTCCATTGCTTCACTCATCTGGGAAAAAAGAGCTGATAGTCAATCAGACACGGACGTATTGATAGAAAACGGATGCCGAAAGTGGGTAAAAAAAGGGACACGACCAGTTTAGATGCAACCCAAAGCCAGACTCATGGACACAAACCAAAACTATACTCCGGAACAGACAGAGAAACGGATGCAAACCAAAATTGGACTAGCAACAAACAGAAAATCGGAAAGAAACGCAAACTAAACCCGAACGCATACAACAGGAAAAACATATATACAACAGGAAAAATCCCTCCAATTCTAGATTGGTAGGAACCCTAATTCTAATTCAAATAGCCATATAATCTAAATAGGAATTTTAATTCCAATAGAAAAAGATAAAATAGAAATTTGTGTGTATATAGTATCTCATCTCTTATCTTACATCTTATCTTTGTTTCTATTTTTAATTCTTTTTTTGTCCCCGTCTGCTTTTTTCCATCCGTGTCTGTGTTTCGGCAATGTTTCCTAGTTAGGTTTAGGTTTCTTTGGGTTGTCTTTTTGTGTCTATCTATTTTTTCCTTTTTCATTTTCTGGTTTGGTCCCCATGTTTTCTTCCGGTGGTTTTTTTTGCTATTTTCTTTTATACGTTTCCATCCTTATGACGAGAAGACATATGATACAATAAGTGTAACGAAATAATAAGAGCCTACACATGGTGTTAGGTGGACCGATAGTAGAGCAATCAACAACCACCATGAGATATAGCTACTTGTTGTCAAGCTAATCTCTACCGACCACTGTAGCATCACTGGCATCGATGGCATAATCATGTCTTCTCTATGCGCACCACTCTTCTTGATCGCTAAGGGGCACCGTCAAAGTTGCGTGTTAGCTGAACCGTGGCTATCGCGCCATGCCTGCGCCATTGTAGGAGCCATGTCCACACAGTTAATGTGCTGCTCACCTTGTCGTTGTGCAGTGACGGCCCAGGTTTGCATGGTGGCAATCACGCCACAGACACAAGCTGCCAAGCCGTGGCTGGTGCCACCTCACGCCGTGCTGTCGTGGCTGTCCTGCCACCGGTTTAAGCCGCATTGCAGTGGCTGCTATGCCCACACACAACTCTATCATGCTCCCACTCTCGTGTTCAGCAGGACAGTAAAATTATAGTCTCGTTGCAACGCACGGGTATTTTTGCTAGTAATAATAAAGAGCGAAAAAGTGTAGGAGAGGGGAAAGGAAGGACAAAGCTTCATGGTCGCCCAAGCTTGCTCTCTGGCGCACATGTGTCGCTCATCACCGCTTAACCCTGAATATAGCATACATGCAGTATAAGCTTAATTTGATAGTCATGCTAGGGCTAGTTTTAGATGTAATTATGGGAATGAATTGGATGAATAAGATGGGGGTAGTGATTGATGTTGGGAGTAAAGCTATTTCCCTCAAGGAACCGGTTGGAGAAGGCACTTTTCAAGTAGTGTTACCTCGTAGAATAGATCTTGGAAGTATGACCCGTGCAGTCCAAACCACTCTTCTAGCTAAGATTCCTGTAGTATGTGAGTTTCCGGATGTGTTTCTAGATGAGTTACCCGGTCTTCCGTCGGATAGAGATGTCGAGTTCGTCATTGAATTAATCCCTGGAACACCACCAATCTTGAGAAGGCCTTATCAGATGCCTCCAAACGAGTTAGCTGAGTTGAAGAAGCAACTTCAGGATTTGTTGACCAAGGGCCTGATTCATCCGAGTTCGTTTGAGTGGGGTTGTCACACACTGTTTGTTAAGAAGAAGAAGGATAACTCTTTACGGATGTGCGTGGACTACAAGTCACTTAATGCAGTGATAATTAAAAACAAGTATCCTCTGCCTCGGATTGACATCTTGTTTGACCAATTATCAAAAGCCAAAGTATTTTCTAATATAGATTTGAGATTAGAGTACCATCATATCAAAATTAGGCCACAAGATGTACCTAAGTGGAGAAAGAAGGTATTATAGAATTGATTTTGTTAAAGAGGCTGAGAAAAGGGTCCATATTATCCAACAAAACATGAAAGCTGCGTAGTCACGCCAAAAAAGTTATGTGGATAAGAGAAGAAGGCCGCTTGAGTTTGAAGTTGGTGACTATATCTATCTGAAGATTACACCAATGAAGAAGAAATAGCTTGGAATCAAGAAAAAGCTTGCTGCTAGGTTTGTAGGACCGTATAAAATAGTAGAAAAGAAGGATCCAGTGGCTTATAAGTTATAGCTACCAGAAGCGATGAGTTCGATCTTTTCAGTCTTTCACGTGTCATAATTGAAGAAGTGTTTGCGTGTTCCGGAAGAAAGGATAGAACCTCAGGGTATTGAGATTAAATCAGACTTAAAATATTGTGAGCAACCAGTTTGAGTTTTGGACACTAAAGATCGAGTCACTCGGAATAAAGTGGTGAGAACATATAAGATACAATGAAATCATCATGATGACGGTGACGCGACATGGGAAACAGGAGACTATCTGTAAAAAGCCTATAAAGATTTTTATAACAAATGGTTTGTAACTCAAATCTCGGGACGATATTCTTATAAGGGGGAGGGCTATAACACCCCAGTGTTAGGCTTGCATTAGCATTTTCAAATCATGTGCATAAGCATAATCATGCATTGATAAGCATCACATGAAATATAGAGTTGAAACATGTTAACGAAACATGCATGTTTTAGTAGATTTAGAATTATGTTGATGCTTGTTAGGACTTGTATGTGCTTGTTTGTGTAAATGAACAACTTAGAAATGTTTAGCAAACAATTTGGAGCAAGGTTTGTATTCAAAATTTTCTCAAATTTGGCTTTCAAAATAATCTTAGAAAATGGAGTTTTGATTTAAAAATCAACTTTAAATCCCTAGTTCAAAATCTATTAGGATTTTGACTTTGCTCCTTTTTGCAAAGTTGAAGATCACAAATTTTAGAACAACTTTGGTTTTTAGGGTCACCTTTTGAAAATAAATTTTTGGTACTCAAAATGTGGTTTTTGGGGTTGTTTATTGAAAAAATAAAAATAAAAAGCTTTTCTTTTCTTGCTGGGCCACGCGCCTCCCTTTCGGCCCGCCAGCCGAAGCCGACCTGTTCCCTTCGCGCGTCCACCTCCCCGCCCGCACACACCCATGTCGTGCTCCGATCACGGCAGAGGGCCGTTGCCGCGTGGCCACCATGTGCCGGCGACGGTGAGCAGCTGGCGGTCTGGTGGCCGCCGCCGCGCCCGCAGGCCGCCAAAACCGGCAGCAGCGTCCCGCTCCTCCGTCGCGCTCACATATCCATCACATCCTGCCCAAGCAACAGTAGTAGCAGTGTGCAGCAGAGCCAGTCGCCGGAACCGCGAGCGCCGCTGCACCATTGCTAGCCACAACGCTCCGCGTCTTCGCCATCTGCTCTCGCCTTCGCCTCCGCCTTCGTCTGCTTGACCTCACCGCACCACCCGCAGCCGCTACTGGCAGGTGAGAAGGCCGAATTGGTCATCTTTGTCCCCGCTAGTGAGCTTGCCGTCGCGGCTCCCGCCGGCAGCCCCTTTCCACCCTCGCCTTCTTCTCTCTCGCGTGCACCGCGTCCACCTCCACCTCGCGGAGCTCGCGCGTGCCTTATTAGCTGCCACCGTGGCTTGCTCTAGCCAGCCGCCGTGCGCTAGCGCCACCGCGTCACCATGCATGCTGGTGAGCTCAATGCCGAGCTCGTCTGGCCACGTGTTAGGCACCACTGGCTTCGCCTCGTCGCGGGGAGTCGGGTGGTGGTGACCCCGTCACCGGGGAGCCTACCGCTGGCGAGAACACCGTCGTGTCCTCCCTGTGTGTGTGACAGGTGGGCCCGGGGACCCCCACTGTCATACGCTCTAGTGCAGAGCTAGGGAACCGTGTGGGGTGCACATAGCAATTTCAGATCTGGATTTTTGAAAAGGGGTTTTTAGAAAATGATTTTAGAAATGATTTAAATGCTTCCAAAAATCAGAACTTGATGAATTTAGCTCCAAATTTGTTAAAACAAATTTTGTTAGACTTCTTGGGACTAGATCTATCTGTTAAAAATATAAAAGGTCATTTTTGTGATACTTTTATATAGGGTTTTATTTAATTTGTTTAAATGTTATTATCTTGTAAAATATGTAATAAATTGTAGAAAGGTTAGAAAAATATGGTTCTTGTTGTGTTGATCTTGTGGTGATATGTACTTTCTATGAAAAATATGTGACATGCATGTTCTATGGAAAAATATAGCCAAGTAATTTTGGTGTTTTAATTGCTAGTTTCTTGTAAAATGGCTAGAGCCAAAAATATGAATAATACATGTAGGTGAAACTTTTTCTATAATGGTCCTATAATATGTAGACCATGGAAAAAATATAAAATCTATTGTTTGATACTTTTCATAGTACAAAGTATTTTCATGCTCATTTATTCATCATAGTTTATCATTTTTTGTAGGCTATCATACTTATCCAAACATAATGAAAATTTTATGGTAGGTTATCTTCAACATGACTAAGCTATTGTAATTTTTTTAGATTTTTCTATACACCAGAAATACATGTTGCTATTGTAACCTTAGTTTAAAGTGAAATAAAATAACCTTCTTATTATATGATTAGTTTAATTGTGTAGCTTTGGTATATCTTTGAAGCATCAAATAACTTGTTGGTGTGACTTAGCATGTTAGGGTAGTCATTATAGTATTAGTATAGTAGTACCTGTGTTGTGGTTATATGGTAGTTAGTGGTATATGATGGTAGTTAGTAGTAGAAAAGAATACAGTAGATGATATGTGCTTGTGGCACATGTTCTTAGATGATGTTGACACCATGGTAGAAGAGTTTTATACCTACTCTGTCGAATAAAGTTAAACATGTTCATCTACATTGCATACAATCATGAGCATCATATGTCATCTCATCTGATGCACTAGTTGTATAATTACTTATACAAATGCATCATATAGGTTTGCAGAAGAAAGTGCAAGTAGCGGTACAAGAGAACCAGGTCGGGGCCTGTAACAGAACCGACCAAATTATAAGAGCACAAGTACAAAAACAAGCGCCAAAATGCTCAAATTTTTGAACTTGAGCCCATATAATCCCGGTAGTCAATCGAAACCATGAAGGATTTTAAACCAACTCTTTTACAACCAAGATCGCATCATTCAACATACACATCACACGTTACATTTCACAAGTAGTTTGGAAGTTTACTTACAACACATGGAGTCACAAATTATTACAAACCGAGTTCATAAAGTAGCGGAAGCATAACACACACATTTAGTTTAAATACTACTGCCAGTCTTACAGATCACCATCCCACAAAAGCATTAAGGAAAGTAACTAACAGACGATCACGCCCGAGTGATCTAGTCCTCGTCACCCGCGGGGTGGAGGCAGGTCTTGCAGAAGCCCTGATAAAGCATGTCAACTGCAACAAGAGGGAATAAACCCTGAGTACGGGAATGACTCAGCTAGACTTACCCGTCGAAACGGAAAATAAGAGACACCAAGGATCATGCAAGGCTTTCATAAGTGGAGCTGGCTGACATCACCTTTGCGGAAAAGCATAAGTAATTTAAACTCTTTTAACCTGTACTAGCAGTTATTTTAGCATTAACCTATCATCTATCTTAGCACCTGTGCTAAACATTCACTTGATTATAATCAAACAATAATATTCTTATTTCCATAGCAGGTATAAATTCACGGCAACATTATATCATTCACTTAACCATCTGTTCAATTTAATGAGATCTACGTTGCCGCTGCTCAAGTCAAGTGCTCACTAACTGGGAGCGACGGTGATTCGAATCGAAATCCTATCCAGCTGGAGGGGTATTTCTAACACTCACCGTGCAGGCCCCTGCCAGGGTTGCACAAGCCACCTTTCGTACAATTCAGGAGTCACGGGTTTGAATGATACCGCATCCCCAAGGGCGACACTCTGCCAGGTGCTAGGGACTCTAACCCCCCTTGGTCTCACGCCAATGTCCCCAAGCACAACATTTCTCTCCTCCAAGATGTGACCTACCATTCGACTCCCGGCCTGAACCGCATTACTCGGCTTCGCGGTCGAAACGACTTATCCGGCCAACTAAGTGTTAGACTGTGTTCAACATGACTTAAGGACGTACAGTGAATCGGTCCTTAAACGACTCAGACGGGCATAGCTCCACACCCAAGACGTGAAGTGTCTTGTGGCTGCACTATCGAACTCCCGCCCGGTCTCAATTTCATTTTTAGGCATGGTTCCATTCATGATAGCCAACATAGCCACTTGTGACCCATTCCTACATCTCGCGGATGACCGAAAATCACCCGACTTCTACCGGACTAAGCAGGGCTAAGCATTAACACGTGCCTAAACCTAATTTAGGGTTTAAGTATGATATCTGGACAAGGACAGGTATAATGCAACAAGTGTTTCCATACAACTCCTACAACTTAATTCAGTAAACAAGTAAAAGTACTCAAGATTTATATATAAAATAATTGGGTCAGCATGCACCGGGGCTTGTCTTTCAGAAATGAGGACGGGCGATGATCTGGGCACTCAGGTAGATCGTCTGCGGGAACTCCTTCGTCGGCTGGATCCTTGGGCTCCCTCGGCTGCTCCTGGTCCTCCTCCGGAAATGCTCCCTCGAACTCGAGGAGTGTCACTCCCTCCGGTACACCTATTGCATGAATGCGCAATAAATCTCATGGATGCATAATGAATGCAACATGCTCGGAATGGAATGCATTGCATAATTTCCTAGTGCTCTATTCAAATCACTACAGTAATACGTGTAAATCTCTTCTCCGGTAGAGAAGTACTTACCTACTCTACACAACCTAATGTATAAATGTTCCTCTTCAGTTAAGGCCCTAACACCTAAAAATCATAAGAACAACATTACTTAGGTTACCAACAACCAATCATAAAATATTGTAACAACATATTCTGGACAGCAGCTACGTATTTCTATCACAACTATAGATTCTCAAATCCTAAAGGCATGACACAAGAAAATCTAGAAATCTTATAAAATACTCTACAAATCATTTTCAGACCTCAACACTGAATTCTAAAGTCTACCTAGTCGAAATTCTAAAGTTCCAGAAATCTGTCCTCTCCAAACAGAGAGCAACCATTTCTGGACAGCCACTTTAAACAGCTATAACTCCTAGACTACTAGGCCAAATGCTACCAAATTTTGTCAAAAACTAGTTTATTAAGTTTCCTACCACTTTGGTATTCACAAGTTTCTCAGCAAACACTTTTATCAAGGATCAAATCCAAAAATGCTACCAGCTGTCCAGAGAACCTAGAATTGTGAAAAGTTAAATATTTATTCATGTGTCCAACTACCCTTATGACCAAACTAATGATACTACTAGTTGCCACATGATCCAAAACCACTAGGAAGTAGGGTGTGCCAACCCAAAACATTTATTTCTACCCCTTTCTTAATTTACTTAATTAATTAAGTGGGAAATTAAACTTATATGCAAGCAGCTTAGAAAATTCTACAAACATTATAGGAGGATCTCTGCCCTACAAGGAGGCTACTGTAAAATTTTGAACTAAAGTTATTCACAGAAACTCCCTACACAAAATTCACAAGCCAAAAAGGCTGATTTTTGCATAAATAGGAAACCCTATTGAAAAGTGTCAAACAATAGATTTCATATTTTTCCTAGTATCATTCTAACCTAACAACAACACTCCTAAAATTTTACCTTTACTGGACCTATAGAAAAATTATGAAAATTCATTCAAGTATCTCCTAATATCAAATGACAACATCATAACTTGAAAACTACTCAAGCAATAGGATCCAAACTTTTACCCGAGCTAGTATATGCATGAAATAACATACTCACTAAATTTCATAATTTTTGGAACAAAGAAGCTCAAGATATGATTTAAACAAGTTTGCATGCAATTTAAAACACATTTCAAAACCCTAATTAATTCTTCTAGAAATTAAATATCACATAAGCATTTGATATTTTTCCTAGATATTACACTTTATCTGGAGTCCAACAAAATTTGGATCATAATTTTTGGATCTATATTGCACGAGATATGGATTTTACCAAGTAGCAAGAAAATCTGTGAAATAATAAAGAAACCGAATTTTCCAAAAACAAAAAGGGTGCACTGGGCCGGCCGAACCGCCAGCGCGGCCCAGCTCGTGGCCTGCTCCGGCTCCCGCCCACGTGCGTCTGACAGGGGGGGCCCGCTAGCCAGAGAGACAAAAAAAGAGACGGAGGAGCAGCAGCTCCGGCGAGCTCCAGCTCGTCGATGGCGGCATCTCCGACGAGGGGAATGGTACCCCTGGGTTCCTCTCAACCTTCCGCATCGCCTGACCCCTAAACCGTGGACCCTACCCGACCCTAGCTGCCTCGACCATGGTGGCGGCGGCTCGGTGGTGGCGCGCGGTGGTGCATCGGCAAGCTCCAACCGCTATATGGCCAGCAGAGGGACGCGCCATCTTCCTGGAGCCTTGGCGGACCTAACTAGGCTACTAATGCAGACCGGGATGGAGTGGAGTGGTGCGGCCGCGTGAGCACCTCACAGCGGCCATGGTGCGGCAGTGCGTGGCCGTGTTCCGACCCGGTTCAACCGGCATTTGCGGTAGCGTCTTCACTAGAGTCTCTACGGTTGATAGGGAAGGGGGAACAAGCACTAGGAAAAGCGAAGGTGCCCGGTGCTGTGCTGACCACGGTGAGCCGTCGCGCGGACGAACGCCGGTGAGCTCTCACGGTGGCGGAAACGGTAATGTTGCCTTACCGTGGTGCGTCTGAGGGCAGGGATGGGACGAGGGGGTAGAGGAGTTCAAGGTGTAGTTGTTGCCCGAACTTGGGGCGAGGTGGTGCGGTGGAAAACGCGTGTGAGCTCGTCGAAGGAAGGACAGCAATGGCGGCTTGGTTCTCTCCATTTTCTCCGCCAGGAGGGAGAGCGAGGAGGGAATGGATGGTGAGGTCTGGACGACAGCAGAGGCACCGTTCAAGGCGCTCGGCAGCTGGCCAAGGCGCCAGGTCGCGCGCAGCGCGTGGAGGACACGTGGCGGCAACAGTCTACGACTGTCGGTCACCCGATGCTCTGCATATCTAAACTTTTCGTTTCAGAGCTCGAAGGTGTCGACTGACAGAGGAACTTTGGCGCCGAATATCTCCTAAACCAGCTCGAGTTAGCAGAAGATGATAATACCAAAATGATAGAGCTACATGAGGGCTACAACTTTGTCAATTGGCTCAAGGACTGGTTCGGCCTGGTTTTTGAGTTACATGGTGGTGAAGTGAGGCACATTGAAACTGAAAAGTACAAATTCCAGACTTAGAAATTTTCTAAGTGTTGAGCACCACTCAAGCTAACTTGTGGGCCATTTTTGAGCATGTTCTGGTTATTTTCATAAGATGGCCATATTAGAACTTTTGTTCCTTATGAAATTCTCTACAACTTTGCTTAAGGTTGCTCCTCCATGCAAGATTTCTAAGCTAGACTTTTTAAATGGTCAAACCAAAGCACTCTAGGGGTCAAAACCTAGTCAACAACATTTGGAAGGGCAATTTGGTAATTTTGGTCAACATGAACATTGCTCCACTACTTACCCTAAATGTAATTAAGGTGTTATAAGATCTAATTAGCCCCTCTACACAATGGTTGCACAAACTTCCTAGTGTCACCTAAGTTGAAACAAGCAAAATGATAATTCCACCAAAATGTTGCAATATCATGTTGCACATGTTTCAAGACTTTGTTGCATCCATAGAACCTACCACGGTGTACTAACAACATTGTCATGTTGCAAAGTATGAGATCCCATGTGGTATCTACAAGTTGCACCACTCACATTTCATAAGCAAGTAATTTGTGAAACAAGCACATTAGGGTATGTTGCATACTCATGTTGCAAGCAAAAATGAAGACATGAATGAGATGATTGATGCTAATGCTTATGAAATGCAATGCAATTAAGGAAGCCAAACACCTGAGGTGTTACAGCCCTCCCCCCTTATAAAAATCTCGTCCCGAGATTTGGAAAGCGTACCATTGTTGATAGAATTCCTTATAACCATCACGTTAATAGTCTTCTCGCTCCCACGTAGCATCACTCTCACTACCCTGATTACTCCACATTACTTTATACCACTTAACCATTCGACTTCTAGTTACCCGTTCTTGAGTGTCAATCACACAGACTGGCTTTTCTTCGTAAGTTAAATCGGATTCTAGCCTGATATCCCCTAATGGAACTCTTTCTTCATGAACTCGAAGACACTTCTTTAACTGGGATACTGGAAAGGACCCACATATCTTGGTGCAAGCTTCCGCTTCACACCAAAACGTTGTACACCCTTCATAGGGGAAACTTTTAGGTATACAAAGTCTCCAACTTCAAACTCGATTGGTTTTCTACGGCGATCAGCGTAACTTTTCTGTCTAGCTTGAGCTGTAGCCATATGGATTTTGATGGTACGAACTTGTTCCTCAGCTTCCTCGACAAAATCAATACCATAATACCTTCTCTCACCAGCTTCTATCCAATTTAGTGGGGTTCTACACTTCCGACCATACAATGCTTCGAATGGGGCCATCTTAATACTCTCTTGATAACTATTATTATATGAAAACTCAGCTAGAGGCAACCATTTCTCCCATGAACCCTTGAACGAAATAACACAAGCCCGTAACATATCCTCTAAGATCTGGTTAACTCGTTCAGTCTGACCTGACGTCTGGGGGTGATAAGCAGAGCTTCTCACTAACTTGGTTCCTAGAAGATGGTGCAAGTGCTCCCAAAAACGAGTAGTGAACTGTGGACCACGGTCAGAGACGATAGTACGAGGTATCCCATGGAGCCGGACTATCTAATTGAAGTACAACTCAGTATAGTTAGTAGGACGATAGTCTACTCGAACAGGAATGAAGTGAGCCGACTTGGTTAGGCGATCTACAATTACCCAGATAGAGTTACGATTCTTGACAGTAGGAGGAAGTCCAATAATGAAATCCATACTTATCTCCTCCCACTTCCAACCTAGGATAGAAAGTGGTTGAAGCAATCCAGCTTTCATGTGCACAGCCTTAACCCTACAGCAGGTGTCACACCTAGCAACATATGCAGCTATTTCTTTCCGCATTTTGGTCCACCAATAGTATGGCTTCAAATCGTAATATATCTTATTGCTACTAGGATGGATGGACAACTTAGACGAGTTTGCTTCAGACATGATATGATTTCTAAGCTCTCGGTCCTTAGGCACAACTAACCTATCCTTGAACCACAGTACACCCTCTTCATCTACCCTAAAATGTGTAGTTTCTTGCTCTTTCATCTTACGCTTGATGTGGAATATACCAGTGTCAGTCTTTTGGAGCTCAATAATTCTACTCTTGAGAGTACAACTGACAATGACGTTGTACAGAATTGCTGGGTGTAGAAGGCGAGACAGATGAAACTCACTTTCAACTAAAGAGTGGCAATGAGACTTATGGCTTAAGGCATCGGCAACCACATTTGCCTTGCCAGGATGATAGTGCACTTGGAGATTATAATCTTTAATCAACTCAAGCCATCTTCTTTGACGCATATTCAACTTGGGTTGGGTGAAGATATATTTGAGGCTTTTATGGTCAGTATAGATATTGCAAACATTACCCAACAGATAGTGTCGCCAGGCTTTCAAGGCATGAACAACTGCAGCGAGTTCTAAGTCATGCGTTGGATAATTCACCTCATGCTTTCGAAGTTGTCGAGAGATATATGCAATTACTCGGCCTTCCTACATCAGAACACCTCCCAAACCTATGCCTGAGGCACCACAATACACATCAAATGGTTTCTCGATATCTGGTTGCGCCAAAACTGGAGCCGAGGTTAGGAGAGTTCGTAGTTTGTGAAAAGCCACATCACACTTAGGAGTCCAGACAAACCTGGTGTCTTTTTGCAGCAGCCGAGTCATTGGCTTGGCTATTTTTGAGAAATCCGTGATAAAGCGACGATAATAGCCAGCCAATCTAAGAAAACTCCGAACCTCGTGAACCGAGACAGGAGCCTTCCAGTTCAGTACTTCTTGTACCTTGGTGGGATCCACCATAATTCCTCCATCGGACAACACATGCCAAGGAAAGGTACTTCTCGAAGCCAGAATTCGCACTTACTGAACTTTGCATATAGTTGGTGTTCACGCAGTCTTGTGAGGACTATACACAGATGTTCAGTGTGGTCTTCCTCATTTTCAGAATATATCAGGATGTCATCAATAAATACCACCACAAACTTATCCAATTCGGGCATAAACACTGAATTCATCAAGTACATGAAGTGTGCGGGGGCGTTGGTCAAGCCGAAGGACATAACAAGATACTCATAAAGAACGTATCTTGTAGAGAAAGCTGTTTTTGGAACATCTTCCAGACGGATTTTAATTTGATGGTAGCCAGACCTCAGATCGATCTTGGAAAAGACTTTAGCTTTAGACAACTGATCAAACAAGATGTCGATGCGTGGTAGAGGACACTTATTTTTGACAGTGACTGCATTCAGAGGCCTATAATCTACACACATCTGCAAAGACTGGTCCTTCTTCTTTACAAAGATCGCAGGACATCCCCACGGAGACGAACTAGGATGAATCAGCCCCTTCTTCAAAAGTTCATTCAACTGCACCTTAAGTTCAGCTAGTTCATTCGGAGGCATCCTATAGGGTCTCCTAGAGATAGGTGCCGTGCCAGGCAACAACTCGATTTTAAACTCCACATCCCGATCTGAAGGTAGTCCCGGCAAATCATCAAGAAAAACATCAGGAAACTCACTCACTACGGGAATATCCGCTAATACCTTTGCTTGCACCGCATGAACTTCACTAGAAAGGTCAATTTGCCTGGGAAGTTGCACTAGAAAACCTTTCTGATCAGTAAGATCTCTGAGCATAACTACCCGGGTGGATGTATCAATGAGTACCCCATTCTGACTCATCCAATTCATGCCCAAAATAACATCGATGCCTAATCCTGGCAAAACCACTATGGTAAGCGAGTACTTTCGCTCTTCTATTTCAAACTCTAGATCTCTTACTACTTGATTTGTGGAAATACTCCCACTTGCCGCTCTAATACAATAACCATCGCCTTCAACAGTATGTAATTTATGTGCAAACTTTGATGCAAACATAGGACTGATAAAGGAATGCGAAGCACCTGAATCAAATAGCACCATTGCAGAATGTTGGTCAACTAGGAACTTACCAGCAGTGACTACCTCACCAGATGGAATTTCTTCAATACTATTATAATGAACATTCCCTTGACGGCCACCTTGATTTGCATTCTTCTTAGGATATGGATAGTTCCTAGACCAATGACCTGGTTTGTTGCAGTTCTAGCAAGGCATGTTGCTTGGAGGGACACTGGAGCTGCCTTGGCCAGAACTACCCTTTGCAGAGACACTATATATGCTTTGCGAAACCCCGTCTTAACGGGAGCCTTCTTCTATGGGGGACGGAACTTAGCACTTGTGGCAGGAGGGCGAGGAGGAGCCCTCGGTGTAGCTAGAGCTCGGGACTGTGATGCACCTGCCTCAAGGGCCCTCTTGCGGCTCTTAGAAGCAGCATAGATAGAATTATTATTTTCTTGGGTCAGAGCATCACTGATAAAATCATTGAAAGTAGCACATTTGCTAGTGCCCATGGTCTTCATCAGCTTTGGACTGAGGCCACGCTTGAAGCTAGCAATCTTCTTAGCCTCAGTATCCACAAACTTAGTTGCATACCTTGCAAGGTTGTTAAAGGCTTGCAGGTATTCCGTCAAACTCTTATTGCCTTGGTTTAATCTCATGAACTCAGTGTGCTTCATAGCCATCAAACCTGGAGGAATGTAATTCCCGCGGAAAGCCGTTTTAAATTGGTCCCAATTAATCGGGACATTAGGAGGCAACGTGGAGCTGTAGTGACTCCACCAAATACCAGTCGGGCCATGCAGTTGGTGAGAAGCATACTCAGTCTTCAGCTCCTTAGTTAAACGAAGCAGACGAAACGTCTGCTCAATGGTATTCAACCACTCATCAGCTTGTAGAGGTTCCTCCGCCTCCTTAAAGAGTGGGGGCTTGGTGTCAAGAAAATCCTTGAAGTAACTATGCTAATTTGGTTCCGGTCCTTGACGACCATGGCGAGCATCCCGGTTGACCAGCTGGCGCATAGCTTCTGCTAACAGGCGCTGACCTTCAACCACCATTTGCATCAGTTCTACCGGAGTGGGCGGTGGCAGAGGGGGTGGCAGTTCCTCATCCTCAATGCCACGACCACGACGGAGGTTGTACGCCATCTGCAAAAATGCATAGCCAATAAGCACTGACACTGTGGGAAATTTGTAGATGAATTGTGTAAATATGCCAAACTGATTTCATTAGAAATGAATTCGCAAACAATCGAGGCACAATAATTCATCACAACCACACAAACTCATCAAGTGCACCAATTGACGCAATTATGCGATGGACATAACAGCAAGATATCTTCAAATGAAAAGATGGAATTTATTAATGGCTCGCATGTAGGGAGCACAAACATGACTGAACATGTTACATTGATACCAACGGAATTTCAACCTTACGTAACGGGTGCCCGGATTCAAACTAAACTTCTAGCCAAATAGGAAAGGCTAACCAAGAAATGGCCACGAGGAGACATCACATGGGTAGGGTTCCATGGTGGATCATGACTAGCCACCTCGATACTAGCGCGTGCCAAACAGCGTAGCCTTATGTCGCGCGCCACAGGAGGCCCTCGGTTTCGTCGCGGCACCGAAGGGTGCTAATCGTGACACCATCACCGAACACAACACAATGAGACATCCATTTGTGACCGAATTTTAACACGTTCAAACTAACATCCAAGATAACATAGGGTTCGATATTACATCCCGAAAGCTAAGTTATTACAAAGCCCCACTCCCACACATGGAGGGCACAAAAGATAACTCTAGCATCATAGCTAGGCGATGACTACTCTAAGCATCGTCTTCGGAGTCAGTGTCGAAGATCTCCCCGCCATCCGCGTCACTAGCAGGCTCTAACTCCTCATCTTCTTCTTCTAGTGGAACATCCTGTGGCCCATTGACCTCCACATCTTCATCACCTTCAGCCATGAAGACTCCAGAGCCCATCTCCTCATCCTCGTCATTGTCATGAGGAAGCAGAGGATTGAGCTGATTGTTGAGGCGGTGCACTTCCTCATGAAGATTGTCATTGTATTCTTCTACAGCTTCTATCCGTTGCTCAAGCTCCACCTGACGAGCTCTCAGGACGTTCTCTTCGTGCCAGGCTTCATCCCGCTGGTTCATCACATGGACCAGCATGCGCTGACAGTTGCGATTTGACACAGTCAACCTCTGGACCGCAAGTGTCTCCTGATCTCTGTCATGTATCACTTGCTCCAGCTGTTGCTGAGCCGCATTTCTAGCGGCAATCACCTCAGCCAACTCGGCCCTCAATCTTTCCACCTCAGTGGGCTCAGGGCGGGGCTCACGTGGAGCGAGCTGGTGACGAGGTGCCCTACCTCCAGTTGACTTGCGAGCGGTCCTCTTGGTGCGAGCCATCTGTAGCAACAAGACATGACTTAAAGTGAGGATAATTTAGGGGATACGAAATTTAATTTAGTCGGGACCATCGAAATTTTTAAGGAGGGAGTAAAATAAAATGTATGACATGAATTAAATATGATGCATGCACGTTCCGTACGCCCTCTCACCCTAGTAGAATCATAAACTTCTAATGCTAGGCGGTGGCATACTTACGTTCTCTCATATAGACGAAACTATCGGTCTACTCGTTTGCGATGTTAGTGTACCTACAGAAAATCTCATTTCAGCCCAATAGTTTCCCAATATAACCACACCAGTAAGCAGTAAACTAAATACTTTCCATATACACATCCCCGATGTATATACTTCAGTATCACAACTACCCGACAGATATATCCCCAATTAAGTACTTTCATAATTACATCGTTTGAACATGTAAGTATGCAAGTAACCACAACTACTCTCCCCTAGACCACTGGTTGGACGATCATGCTCTCACAGCTCACACTTACCAGAGCATCGAGGTGCTTGATCCATACATTACCACCCAAGAGGATGACATCCATACAATATCACGCCGTATGGACGACGAAACAAAAACAAACAAGACCCCTAAGTTAGTCTTTTTAATAAGCCACCTAAGTGTAAGGTCCAAATAGGCTAGAGGGGGGGTGAATAGCCTAATTAAAACTTCTATAAGAATTACTTAACCACAAGTTAGTACGAAAGGTGGCGAAGCAAAAGCACTAGCTCTAACTAATTAAGCAAGCCACCTACACAAGTCTAGTACAAGGCTATTCACTAAACACAACAACAACTACAAGCTAGAAACAAGAAGTAATATGAGAGAAGAGCTTTGAGTGATTATACCACCATGTAGAGATGAGAAGTATCAATCAATCAATCACACAAGAGAAATCCTCAGGAAGAGAATGACACAAGAATTTATCCCGAGGTTCACTTGCTTCCCGGTAAGCTACTCCCCGTTGTGGCGATACACCCACTTGTCGGTTCGCGAGCTAATCAACTATCAAGAGTTGAACCCTCGGCGGGTGCCGCACAACCGCACATAAGATGGGGATCCTCCAAGGCACGAGCTCCACTAGAGTATCCAATTCGCGAACTCCCGCGGGGAAGGATCAAGAACCCCTTACAACACTTGGTGAAGGCTCCAACTATCTCCAATTGTGAGCTCAATCACCTCCGCTGCTCCAAGCCGTCTACTGTGTCGGGAAACACGGAAGAGTAACAAGAAATCCACAGCAACTCGAAGATTAAGTGCCTCTAGAATGCAACTCTCAAGCAATGCACTTGAATCTCATTCAATCTCACTCAAGATGTGCAACTATGCAAAGAGATGAGTGGAGGGGTTGTTCTCTAGCTCAAAGTATGTCTCTAGGTCTCAAAATGTGCAAGAGTTGCCCTCAAACCCCGGCCAACGTCTATTTATAACGAAGGGGTACGCAGCTAGCCGTTACCGGACGACGCAGTTTAAAACGAGCTGACCGGACGCTCCGGTCAGGGTGACCGGACGCGTCCGGTCACTACAGGACAAGTGTGAACAGTGTGCGTCAGAAGTTACCGTTGCTATGACCGGACGCGTCCTAGCGTATGACCGGATGCGCCCTAGCGTATGACTGGACGCGCCCTAGCGAATGACCGGATGCGCCCTAGCGAATGACCGGACGCGCCCTAGCTGGCGTCCAGTCAGAGTCCAGTAAGCTCCCATCACGACCGGACGCGTCCGATCGTACATGACCGGACGTGCCTCGCGTCCGATCATCACTCCTGCGCTCTCTGCCCCTCTGGACGCCTGACCGGACGCGCCGGTCCCGTGAAGGACCGGACGCGCTGGTCGCGCGCTATGCTTCTGCGCACAGGTGAACTGACCGGACGTGCTGGTCAGGCCAGACCAGCGTCCGGTCACTCACCCTAGGCACGCTGACCGAATGAACTGACTGGACAAGCTGGTCAAGCCGTGACCGCGTCCGGTGCAGCGTCCGGTCACCACAGTGACCTCCGTTCGCCTCCGTTTCTTTTCTGACTTCCGGCACAGTAGAAAATAGGCATTTCACTTCTCCAAAAAGCGTCGAATCCCGCCTCGCAAGCTCGGCGGGTGGGAGAGAGGAACCCAAACCCCTCTCTACCGCTTAAACTCCACCGCCTTCACAAATGTGCTAACACCACCAAGTGTACACCACCATGTGCATGTGTGTTAGCATTTCACAAACATTTCTCAAGGCGTTATGTTAGCTCTTTACTAGATCCTAATGCATATGCTCAAGACAAAGATCTAGTGGCACTTGATTCCCGAGCTAACTGTGATTGCCCCTCTTGATAGTCGGCTATGTATCCTAAACCCGGTCAATCACTTCTCTACTCATCTTAGACCGGCAAAAGGAAAACCCTATGGTTATACCTTTGCCTTGTGCTCTTAGATCCTTCTCCTCCACTTGATCATCATGTCCCTCATTTTATGTGCATCTCCACCATGATCATCATTTCATGTCCATGCACCATCTCTTTGTGATCTTGTGGCCACCTCTCCTTGCCACATACACCTTCATCTCATGTGTTGCTTGTGCCTAACTCAAAACACTTAACACATGGCATTAGCAACTTGGTGTCATTAATTACCAAAACCAAACTTGGGCTTTCAATCTCCCCCTTTTTGGTAATTGATGACAACCATCACAAAGATATGAAATGAAATCAATTTTCAATTTCGATAGTATTAGCTCCCCCTACATATGTGCTTTCATGAGTTTGGTTCAATTATGCACATATGTATGGATTTGAATTTTAGGAGAGTTACTACTATCAAATTGATGCTAAGGTATATAGAATGAACCTTTGAAGCGTGATACCAATCGGAGTTGCCTTTATATACCATCCTTAGCATCAATGTAGCTAGACACCACTTGTAATACATCACTTGTAAAGATCACAAACACTAAAATACCCTGTGAGATCAACATTATAAGCAAAGGTGTCTAGATACCGCTTGTAAAGCTACTCTTAACAAGTCATCATTCAAGTTCTATTGCTAGCAAACACCATTCAATCATGAATATCAAAATTAAATTTGCAATGCAACACATCATCATGTTAATGCACATACAAATGTAACAAATAATTCATGAGCTTGCTCCCCCTACTTATGTGCTCAATTTTAATTGATCCCATTCTCCCCCTTTGTAACTTAACTTTTTATCTTTGTGACTTTTCTCTCCCCCTTATTATATCTTATTTCCTTTTTGTAATATCTTTGTGACTTTTCTCTCCCCCTTTGTCAACAATCATCAAAAAGGTGCCAATTTTAGTGAGAGTCAAGTCAATCAATATGAGGGAGTCCAAATTATGGTTCAATCTAGATTACTTGCCTAGAATATGTAATTCGGTTTGATCCAAGGACAAGCTTTTTCACACCTCATAAAGTATAAGGGTTATCTTGACCATGTTGAATTACACATCATGAGCTCGTTTACTAGATTCAACACTAGGTTTGCAAGCCCACAAACATGTCATATGCTACCACTAGATCAATCAAACATAGAAGCAATAGTGGTACCATATATACATCAAAATCATTTGATTTTCATAAATGGGGCCTATTTGTCATGCAAATATGTCTATATGTTCTAAACATGTCCTTAGCAAAGTATGAATGATATGCCAAACAACTTTACCTTGCTATGTTGGAGGAGAGGCATGTCATATAAGAATGTGGGGGTGCACTCATTTCAAGTTGGAGAAGTCAAGTATGTTCAATTCATTCTTCAACTTGTAAAACCTTTTCTCATCAAGTGGCTTTGTGAAGATGTCGGCTAGTTGATCTTTGGTGCCAATGCTCTCAATGCTAATATCACCCTTTTGTTGATGGTCTCTTATGAAGTGGTGCCTTATGTCAATGTGCTTGGTTCTTGAATGTTGAACCGGATTTTGTGTCATCTTGATAGCACTTTTATTGTCACAAAATAATGGCACATTCTTGAATTTGATTCCAAAGTCAATCAAGGTTGCTTTCATCCAAAGCAATTGTGCACAATAACTACCTGCACTTATGTATTTGGCCTCGGCGGTAGATAGTGCAACACTATTTTGTTTCTTTGATGACCATGAAACAAGAGACCTTCCAAGCAATTGACAAGTGCCACTTGTGCTCATTCTATTAATCTTGCAACCACCATAGTCGGAGTCCGAATATCCAATCAACTCAAAATTAGAACCCTTTGGAAACCATAATCCAACATCATGAGTGCCCTTAAGATATCTCAATATCCTCTTGATTGCTTTCAAGTGACTTTCTCTAGGTGAAGCTTGATATCTTGCACACTTGCACACACTAAACATCACATCCGGCCTAGAAGCGGTGACATAGAGCAAACTTCCAATCATGGACCGGTATTGCTTTTGATCTACCATGTTTCCACTAGCATCAATACCCAATTGATCATTTGTGCCCATTGGTGTACTCATTGGCTTAGCATCTTGTAATCCAAACTTCTTGATCATGTCCTTGATGTACTTGCCTTGACTTACAAAAGTGTCATTCTTCATTTGCTTGATTTGAAGTCCAAGGAAGTAACTAAGCTCTCCAATCATAGACATCTCAAACTCATTAGCCATCATATTTCCAAACTCTTCACAAAAATCTTGATTGGTTGATCCAAAAATGATATCATCCACATAGATTTGCAACACAAACAAGTCATTTCCAAGCTTCTTGGTGAAGAGAGTGGTGTCAACCTTTCCCATCTTGAACCCTTTAGAGAGAAGAAAGTCTCTCAATCTCTCATACCATGCTCTAGGTGCTTGCTTCAAACCATATAATGCCTTCTTTAGCTTGTAAACATGGTCAGGCTTCTTGTCATCTTCAAAACCGAGAGGTTGCTCAACATAAACTTCTTCATTGATGTAGCCATTGAGAAATGCACTCTTGACATCCATTTGATAGAGCTTGATGTTGTGTGCACAAGCATATGCTAATAAGATTCTAATAGCTTCTAATCTTGCAACCGGTGCATATGTCTCTCCAAAGTCAAGACCCTCAACTTGAGTGTATCCTTGTGCTACTAATCTTGCTTTGTTCCTTACAACCATGCCATCTTGATCTTGCTTGTTTCTAAAGACCCACTTAGTACCAATCACATTATAGTTCTTTGGCCTCTCAACAAGTTTCCAAACTTGATTTCTAGCAAAGTTATTTAGTTCTTCATGCATGGCATTTACCCAATCGGAATCCATCAAAGCATCTTCTAATTTCTTAGGTTCTTCAAGTGACATAAATGAGTAGTGCTCACAAAAGGATGCTAGTCTTGATCTAGTTTGAACACCACTTTGAATTCCACCAATGATTTGGTCCAAGGGATGATCTCTTGCAATACTAGTAGGTTGGAGTATTGGGAGTTGATTGCTTCCACTTGTTTGACCTTGAACTTGAGCTTCATCATGAGAACCACTAGAGCTTGCTTGGTTTGTATCAATTTGCACATTTTGGTTGATCACATGAATATCATCATCATCAACTTGCCTTGGCCTTATATCACCAATGTCCATGTTCTTCATTGCATTTGACAATTGATCTCCTCTCACATCATCAAGGTTTTGAGCTTCATTTTGAGACCCTTGGGTTTCATCAAACTCAACATCATGAACTTCTTCCAAGGTGCCATTTGTTAGATTCCAAACTCTATATGCCTTGCTTGTGGTAGAATAACCAAGTAAGAATCCTTCATCACATTTCTTTTCAAACTTGCTCAATCTAGTGCCTTTCTTGAGAATATAGCATTTGCAACCAAACACTCTAAAGTATGCAATGTTGGGCTTTCTTCCATTCAATAGCTCATATGGTGTTTTTCCAAGCTTCCCATGGCAATAGAGACGGTTGCTACAATAGCAAGTCGTGTTGATGGCTTCACTCCAAAATGAATGACTAACATTATATTCACTAAGCATTGATCTAGCCATATCAATCAAGGTTCTATTTTTCCTTTCAACTACACCATTGGATTGAGGAGTGTATGTTGGTGAGAATTGATGTCCAATACTAAAATCATCACACAAATCTTCAATTCTTGTGTTCTTGAATTCACTACCATTGTCACTTCTAATCTTTTTGATGGTAGTCTCAAACTCATTTTGCACCCTCTTGACAAAAGACTTGAATAGATCAAAAACATCACTCTTGTCATAGAGAAAGAACACCCAAGTGTATCTAGTGTAGTCATCCATAATCACAAAACCATACTTGTTGCCACCAATGCTAGTGTATGTTGTTGGCCCAAACAAGTCCATGTGCAATAGCTCAAATGCCTTTGATGTGATCATTTCACTTTTACTAGGATGTGAATTTCCAACTTGTTTGCCGGCTTGACAAGCACTACAAGGTTTATCCTTCTCAAAGGTGACATCCTTCAAGCCTCTAACTAAGTTATGCTTCAAAAGTTTGTTCAATTATTTCATTCCAACATGACCAAGCCTTCTATGCCACAACCATCTCATACTAGATTTGCTAAGCAAGCATGATGTCAATTGTGTCTCACTATCATTGAAGTCAACCAAGTATAAGCTACCATGTCTAAATCCTTTGAATATCAAGTTTGATCCATCAACACTTATGACTTCAACATCATCACTACCAAATATGCATTTAAAGCCAAGATCACAAAGTTGTGCCACCGATAAAAGATTGAAATCCAAGCTCTCAACTAGCAACACATTAGATATGCTCATGTCATTTGAGATAGCAATTTTACCAAGCCCCTTGATCTTGCCTTTCTTGTTGTTGCCGAAGGTGATAGCATCAAAACCACCATTTTGACTTGTATCAATTGATTTGAACATATAAGAATCCCCGGTCATATGTTGAGTGCACCCACTATCAAGCACCCAATGCCTTCCTCTGGCTTTGTAATTGACCTACAAGACAAGATCAATTCCTTTTAGGTACCCAAACTTGTTTGGGTCCTCCAAGGTTAGAGACTAAGCTCTTTGGTACCCAAATGGCTTTCTTCTTTGAGCCCATCCATGGTGCACCAATGAACTTAGCATGAACACCATTTGTACCCTTGGTAAGCATATAGAAAGAATCAAACTTAATTGAGGATACATTTGCATTGGATTTCTTGTTCATGTAATGTTGCTCTATGTGACCAACTTGCTTGCAACTTTTACAAAAGCTACCATTGTTCTTCACAAAACAAGTCTTGTGAGGAGCAAAAGCAGCCTTGCCTTTCTTAGGGTTATAGCTCAATCCCTCTTTGTAGAGAGAATCTCTTTGGCTACCCAAGCACATAAGCAAGCGGTCCTCACCACCATAAGCCTTAGCTAAGGTGTGATTGAGCTCTTTTACCTCCTTCTTGAGATTTTCATTCTCAACTATAAGTGTGGAGTCACAAGTGAAACCATCACTACTAGATGAGGATGATGTAGATGCGCTACATGAAGGGTTAGTAGGAGCAACAACAATAGGCTTATAAAAGGATTCATTAATTATATCACATGATATGCCTATGTTGCAAGTTTTAGCTTTCTCAACATTAGTTAGCATGTTTTCACATTTTTCAACTAGAGAGGAATGAGCTTCTTCAAGCTTGGTGTGAGACTTTTGAAGCTTCTTATGGTCTACCTTTAGACTCTCATAAGATGCCCTAAGCTCATCAAGTTCTTGCATAAGGTTTTTCTTTTCCTTAAGCAAGCCCTTGCACTCCTTTCTAGATTCTTTAAAATGTTGAGTGCAATCTTCTAGCATAGTGATTAGTTCATCTTTAGTGAATTCTTCTTCATCACTATCACTATCACTAGCATTATCATGATCACTCTCATCATCGGATGATACCTTAGTGGCCTTAGCCATAAAACACGATGGAGTGTCGAAGAGGGAGACCTTCTCTTGGATGGCAATGCTAGCATGTCCCTTCTTCTTACTCTTGTTGTCATCCTCATCATCACTTGAGGAATCATCGCTATCCCATGTAGCAACATGAGAATCATTCTTCTTCTTATAAGAACTTTCCTTCTTCTCTAGCTTCTTCTTTTGCTTCTTTCTCTCCTTCTTGATAGCATCTTCATCATCACTATCATAAGGACACTTTGCAATGAGATGGTCCTTGCTATGGCATCTAAAGCATCTCATGGTATGCTCACTCTTCTTAGATGAGCTCTTCCTCCTTCTTGCACGATAGCCTTTCTTCTTCATGAATTTGCCAAATTGCTTGACAAAGAGAGCCATCTTCTCATCAATGTCATCACTATCACAAGAGCTTGAGTCTTCATCACTTGATGATTCAATCTTGGATTTTCCCTTGGATGTGGTGGCTTTGAATGCCACACTCTTCTTCTTTTCATCATCTTTCTTCTCATTTTCCCTCTTCTTCTTGACCAACTCATCCTTCTCATCATCTTCTCTATATGAATCATCGGTCATCACTTCTTGGAATATTTGTTGAGGAGTTGAATCCTTCAATGTAGTCCTCACTAGCACGGTGATCAATGTATCAAATCTCTTGGGCAAGCTTCTCAAGAACTTCATAGAGAATTGATTGTCCTTGACCTCCTCACCAAGTGCCTTGAGCTCATTGACAATGACTTGCAACCTATGAAACATCTCCGGTACACTCTCATAATCTTGCATCTTAAAGCTTGAAAATTTTTCTTACATGATATATGCTTTAGCGGTCTTTGTACCTTTGGTGCCCTCAAATGTTTCTTCTAGCTTGGCCCAAGCATCATGAGCAATCTCAATGTTCTTTACTTGCTCAAAGGTCTTGTCATCTAATGCCTCATGAAGAGCACTAATGGCAATGTCATTGCATTGGAGCTTCTTCTCTTCCACCGGTGTAGGTGCTTCCAGATTAGCAACCTCAAATTTTGTTTCGGTGACCTTCCACACTTCTCTATTGATTGACTTTAGGTGTGCGGTCATCTTAACCTTCTAATATGCATAATTTGTGCCATCAAAGTGAGGTGCCTTCTTGGTGTTGTTGATGTGCAAGCTTAATTGAGCCATTTCCTTTTCACCGTAGGTTGTTAAGCCTCAAATAAATGGTGCCTCAGCTCCGATACCACTTGTAAGGTCCAAATAGGCTAGAGGGGGGTGAATAGCCTAATTAAAACTTCTACAAGAATTACTTAACCACAAGTTAGTACGAAAGGTGGCGAAGCAAAAGCACTAGCTCTAACTAATTAAGCAAGCCACCTACACAAGTCTAGTATAAGGCTATTCACTAAACACAACAACAACTACAAGCTAGAAACAAGAAGTAATATGAGGAGAAGAGCTTTGAGTGATTATACCGCCGTGTAGAGATGAGAAGTACCAATCAATCAATCACATAAGAGAAATCCTCGAGAAGAGAATGACACAAGAATTTATCTCGAGGTTCACTTGCTTCCCGGCAAGCTACTCCCTGTTGTGGCGATACACCCACTTGTCGGTTCGTGAGCTAATCAACTATCAAGAGTTGAACCCTCGGCGGGTGCCGCACAACCGCACACAAGATGGGGATCCTCCAAGCCACGAGCTCCACTAGAGTATCCAATTCGCGAACTCCCGCGGGGAAGGATCAAGAACCCCTTACAACACTTGGTGAAGGCTCCAACTATCTCCAATTGTGAGCTCAATCACCTCCGCTGCTCCAAGCCGTATACTGTGTCGGGAAACACGGAAGAGTGACAAGAAATCCGCAGCAACTCGAAGATCAAGTGCCTCTAGAATGCAACTCTCAAGCAATGCACTTGAATCTCACTCAATCTCACTCAAGATGTGCAACTATGCAAAGAGATGAGTGGAGGGGTTGTTCTCTAGCTCAAAGTATGTCTCAAGGTCTCAAAATGTGCAAGAGTTGCCCTCAAACCCCGGCCAACGTCTATTTATAACGAAGGGGTACGCAGCTAGCCGTTACCGGACGACGCAGTTCAAAACGAGCTGACCGGACGCTCCGGTCAGGGTGACCGGACGCGTCCGGTCACTATAGGACAAGTGTGAACAGTGCGCGTCAGAAGTTACCGTTGCTATGACCGGATGCGCCCTAACGTATGACCGGACGCGCCCTAGCGTATGACCAGACACGCCCTAGCGAATGACCGGACGCGCCCTAGCGAATGACCGGACGCGCCCTAGCTGGCGTCCGGTCAGAGTCCAGTAAGCTCCCATCACGACCGGACGCGTCCGGTCGTACATGACCGGACACGCCTCGCGTCCGATCATCACTCCTGCGCTCTCTGCCCCTCTAGACGCCTGACCGGACGCGTCGGTCCCATGAAGGATCGGACACGCCGGTCGCGCGCTATGCTTCTGCGCACAGGTGAACTGACCGGACGCGCTGGTTAGGCCAGACCAGCGTCCGGTCACTCACCCTAGGCACGCTGAACGAATGAACTGACCGGACGCGCTGGTCAAGCCGTGACCGCGTCCGGTGCAGCGTCCGGTCACCACAGTGACCTCCGTTCGCCTCCGTTTCTTTTCTGACTTCCGGCGCAGTAGAAAATAGGCATTTCACTTCTCCAAAAAGCGCCGAATGTGCTAACACCACCAAAATCCCTCTCTACCGCTTAAACTCCATCGCCTTCACAAATGTGCTAACACCACCAAGTGTACACCACCATGTGCATGTGTGTTAGCATTTCACAAACATTTCTCAAGGCGTTATGTTAGCTCTTTACTAGATCCTAATACATATGCTCAAGACAAAGATCTAGTGACACTTGATTCCCGAGCTAACTGTGATTGCCCCTCTTGATAGTCGGCTATGTATCCTAAACCCGGTCAATCACTTCTCTACTCATCTTAGACCGGCAAAAGGAAAACCCTATGGTTATACCTTTGCCTTGCACTCTTAGATCCTTCTCCTCCACTTGATCATCATGTCCCTCATTTTATGTGCATCTCCACCATGATCATCATTTCATGTCCATGCACCATCTCTTTGTGATCTTATGGCCACCTCTCCTTGCCACATACACCTTCATCTCATGTGTTGCTTGTGCCTAACTCAAAACACTTAACACATGGCATTAGCAACTTGGTGTCATTAATTACCAAAACCAAACTTGGGCTTTCACTAAGAGTCCTTATTTGGGCTAAGGGATGTGATCACTGCCATACTTATAGAAATACTTTTCAGATTTTTAACACTTTTCGCAAACAAACACTTTTGTTTTCAAATACTCGTATGATGTGTTTAATATTGAATTCTGCTCCGATACCAGCTGTAACAGGACCGACCAAATTATAAGAGCACAAGTACAAAAACAAGCGCCAGAACGCTCAAATTTTCGAACTTGAGCCCATATAATCCCGGTAGTCAATTGAAACCACGAAGGATTTCAAACCAACTCTTTTACAACCAAGATCGCATCATTCAACATGCACATCACACGTTACATTTCACAAGCAGTTCGAAAGTTCGCTTACAACACACGGAGTCGCAAATTATTACAAACCGAGTTCATAAAGTAGCGGAAGCATAACACACACATTTAGCTTAAATACTACTACCAGTCTTATAGATCACCATCCCACAAAAGCATTAAGGAAAGTAACTAACAGACGATCACGCCTGAGTGATCTAGTCCTCGTCACCCGCGGGGTGGAGGCAGGTCTTGCAGAAGCCCTGATAAAGCATGTCAACTGCAACAGGAGGGAATAAACCCTGAGTACGGGAATGTACTCAGCTAGACTTACCCGTCGAAACGGAAAATAAGAGACACCAAGGATCATGCAAGGCTTTCATAAGTGGAGCTGGCTGACATCACCTTTGCAGAAAAGTATAAGTAATTTAAACTCTTTTAACCTGTACGAGCAGTTATTTTAGCATTAACCTATCATCTATCTTAGCACTTGTGCTAAACACTCACTTGATTATAATCAAACAATAATATTCTTATTTCCATAGCAGGTATAAATTCGTGGCAACATTATATCATTCACTTAACCATCTGTTTAATTTAATGAGAACTATGTTGCCGCTGCTCAAGTCAAGTGCTCACTAACCAGGAGCGACGGTGATTCAAATCGAATTCCTATCCAGCTGGAGGGGTATTTCTAACACTCACCGCGCAGGCCCCTGCCAGGGTCACACAAGCCACCTTTCGTACAATTCAGGAGTCACGGGTTCGAATGATGTCGCATCCCCAAGGGCGACACTCTTCCAGGTGCTAGGGACTCTAACCCCCCTTGGTCTCACGCCAGTGTCCCCAAGCACAACATTTCTCTCCTCCAAGATGCGACCTACCATTCGACTCCCGGCCTGAACCGCATTACTCGGCTTCGCGGTCGGAACGACTTATCCGGCCAACTAAGTGTTAGACTGCGTTCAACATGACTCAAGGACGTACAGTGAATCGGTCCTTAAACGACTCAGACGGGCATAGCTCCGTACCCAAGACGTGAAGTGTCTTGCGGCTGCACTATCGAACTCCCGCCCAGTCTCAATTTTATTTTTAGGCATGGTTCCATCCACGATAGCCATCATAGCCACTCGTGACCCATTCCTACATCTCGTGGATGACAGGAAATCACCCGACTTCTACCGGACTAAGCAGGGCTAAGCATTAACACGTGCCTAAACCTAATTTAGGGTTTAAGTATGATATCTGGACAAGGACAGGTATAATGCAACAAGTGTTTCCATACAACTCCTACAACTTAATTCAGTAAACAAGTAAAAGTACTCAAGATTTATATATAAAATAATTGGGTCAGCATGCACTGGGGCTTGCCTTTTAGGAATGAGGACGGGCGATGATCTGGGCACTCAGGTAGATCGTCTGCGGGAACTCCTTCGCCAGTTGGATCCTCGGGCTCCCTCGGCTGCTCCTGGTCCTCCTCTAGAAACGCTCCCTCGAACTCGAGGAGTGTCACTCCCTCCGGTACACCTATTGCATGAATGCGCAATAAATCTCATGGGTGCATAATGAATGCAACATGCTCGGAATGGAATGCATTGCAGAAGTTCCTAGTGCTCTATTCAAATCACTACAGTAATACGTGCAAATCTCTTCTCCGGTAGAGAAGTACTTACCTACTCTACACAACCTAATGTATAAATGTTCCTCTTCAGTTAAAGCCCTAACACCTAAAAATCATAAGAACAACATTACTTAGGTTACCAACAACCAATCATAAAATATCGTAACAACATATTCTGGACAGCAGCTACGTATTTCTATCACAACTATAGATTCCCAAATCCTAAAGGCATGATACAAGACAATCTGGAAAGCTTATAAAATACTCTACAAATCATTTTCAGACCTCAACACTGAATTCCAAAGTCTACCTAGTCGAAATTTTAAAGTTCTAGAAATCTATCCTCTCCAAATAGAGAGCAGTCATTTCTGGACAGCCACTTTAAACAGCTATAACTCCAAGAATACTAGGCAAAATGCCACCAAATTTTGTCACAAACTAGTTTATTAAGTTTCCTACCACTTTGGTATTCACAAGTTTCTCAGCAAACACTTTTATCAAGGATCAAATCCAAAAATGCTACCAGCTATCCAGAGAACCTAGAATTGTGAAAAGTTAAATATTTATTCATATGTCCAACTACCCTTATGACCAAACTAATGATACTACTAGTTGCCACATGACCCAAAACCACCAGGAAGTAGGGTGTGCCAACCCAAAACATTTATTTCTACCCCTTTCTTAATTTACTTAATTAATTAAGTGGGAAATTAAACTTATATGCAAGCAGCTTAGAAAATTCTACAAAAATTACAGGAGGATCTCTGCCCTACAAGGAGGCTACTGTAAAATTTTGAACTATAGTTATTCACAGAAACTCCCTACACAAAATTCATAAGCCAAAAAAGGCTGATTTTTGCATAAATAGAAAACCCTTTTGAAAAGTGTCAAACAATAGATTTCATATTTTTCCTAGTATCATTCTAACCTAACAACAACACTCCCAAAATTGTACCTTTACTGGACCTATAGAAAAATTATGAAAATTCATTCAAGTATCTCCTAATATCAAATGACAACATCATAACTTGAAAACTACTCAAGCAATAGGATCCAAACTTTTACCCGAGCTAGTATATACATGAAATAACATACTCACCAAATTTCATAATTTTTGGAACACAGAAGCTCAAGATATGATTTAAACAAATTTGCTTGCAATTTAAAACACATTTCAAAACCCTAATTAATTCTTCTAGAAATTAAACATCACATAAGCATTTGATATTTTTCCTAGATACTACACTTTATCTGGAGTCCAACAAAATTTAGATCACAATTTTTGGATCTATATTGCATGAGATATGGATTTTACCAAGTAGCAAGAAAATCTGTGAAATAATAAAGAAACCGAATTTTCCAAAAACAAAAAGGGAGCACTGGGCCGCCCGACCCACCAGCGCGGCCCAGCTCGCGGCCTGCTCCGACTCCCGCCCGTGCGCGTCTGATAGGGGGGCCCGCTAGCCAGAGAGACAAAAACAGAGACGGAGGAGCAGCAGCTCCGGCGAGCTCCAGCTCGTCGACGGCGGCATCTCCAGCGAGGGGAATGGTACCCCTAGGTTCCTCTCAACCTTCCGCATCGCCTGATCCCTAAACTGTGGACCCTACCCGACCCTAGCTGCCTCGGCCATGGTGGCGGCGGCTCGGTGGTGGCGCGCCGTGGTGCGCCGGCGAGCTCCGACCGCTATATGGCCAGCAGAGGGACGCGCCAGCTTCCTAGAGCCTTGGCGGACCTAACTAGGCTACTAACGGGGACCGGGATGGAGTGGAGTGGCGCGGCCACGTGAGCACCTCACGGCGGCCATGGCGCGGCAGTGCGCGGCCGTGTTTCGACCCGGTTCAACCGGCATTTGCGGTAGCGTCTTCACTAGAGTCTCTATGGTTGACAGGGAAGGGGGAACAAGCACTAGGAAAAACAGAGGTGCCCAGTGCTATGCTGACCACGGTGAGCCGTCATGCAGACGAACGCCGACGAGCTCTCGCGGTGGCGGAAACGGTAATGTTGCCTTACCGTGGTGTCTCTGAGGGCAGGGATGGGACGAGGGGGTAGAGGAGTTCAAGGTGTAGCTGTTGGCCAGACTTGAGGCGCGGTGGTGCGGTGGAAAACGCGTGCGAGCTCGTCAGAGCAAGGGCGGCAATGGCGGCTCGGTTCTCTCTGTTTTCTCCGCTAGGAGGGAGAGCGAGGAGGGAATGGATGGTGAGGTCTGGACGACAGCAGAGGCACCCTTCAAGGCGCTCGACAGCTGGCCAAGGCGCCAGGTCGCGCGCGGCGCGTGGAGGACATGCGGCGGCGATGGTCTGCGACTGTCGGTCACCCGGTGCTCTGCATGTCTGAACTTTTCGTTTCAGAGCTCGAAGGTGTCGACTGACAGAGGAACTTTGGCGCCGAATATCTCCTAAACCAGCTCGAGTTAGCAGAAGATGATAGTACCAAAATGGTAGAGCTACATGAGGACTACAACTTTGTCAATTGGCTTAAGGACTGGTTCGGCCTGGTTTTTAAGTTACATGGTGGTGAAGTGAGGCACATTGAAACTGAAAAGTACAAATTCCAGACTTAGAAATTTTCTAAGTGCTGAGCACCACTCAAGCTGAATTGTGGGCTATTTTTTAGCATGTTCTGGTCATTTTCATAAGATGGCCATATTAGAACTTTTGTTCCTTATGAAATTCTCTACAACTTTGCTTAAGGTTGCTCCTCCATGCAAGATTTCTAAGCTAGACTTTTTAAATGGTCAAACTAAAGCACTATAGGGGTCAAAACCTAGTCAACAACATTTGGAAGGGCAATTTGGTAATTTTGGTCAACATGAACATTGCTCCACTACTTACCCTAAATGTAATTAAGGTGTTATAAGATCTAATTAGCCCCTCTACACAATGGTTGCACAAACTTCCTAGTGTCACCTAAGTTGAAACAAGCAAAATGATAATTCCACCAAAATGTTGCAATATCATGTTGCACATGTTTCAAGACTTTGTTGCATCCATAGAACCTACCACGGTGTACTAACAACATTATCATGTTGCAAAGTATGAGATCCCATGTTGTATCTACAAGTTGCACCACTCACATTTCATAAGCAAGGAATTTGTGAAACAAGCACATTAGGGTATGTTGCATACTCATGTTGCAAGCAAAAATGAAGACATGAATGAGATGATTGATGCTAATGCTTATGAAATGCAATGCAATTAAGGAAGCCAAACACCTGAGGTGATACAGGGTCGACCCATAGAAAATCCAGGCACAGGAGGTGCTCGAGGCCGAGGAGCAAGGAGAGGATCTGCCCGAGTGCGTGGACCACCAACCTAGTTCTTTCGAAAGAGGCAAGCCTCGGAACATTATAAGTCTCCTACTTTACAAAAACAATTAAGTATATAAGTTCTATATATATTGTTATATTAAGTTGTAGGAGTTGAGTGAAACCGCTGATGCATTTATTATATCCTTGTTACCTCATTATATCTGTATACCCTGCTAAGTCTAGGACTGCGTTAAATGCTTAGCTCTACTTAGATTGGTAGCAGTCGGTGATTTTCTGTCACTGTCAACTATAGGTGGTTACCAGAATACTTTAGCTATGGAATAGATGATATCCTGGAGATAACCAAGTGTTAATGGATAATTTGAGACCGGGCAGGATAAATGTTGTGCAACCAGACAGGATTTTGGGGTGCTTGTAGTTCTGCCTGTGTCGGTTAAGGACCGATCATTGCTCATCCCTCTTATTATATTGAACGCATGCCTCACATTTAGCTGGCCAAATAAAGTACCTTTCGACCGTGAAGCTAGTGGCACTATTTGGACCAGGATCTACACGGGTGCGCATATTGGTGCTGATGGGGGTATGATAGAGGTGCGAAGAGTGAGCCTAAGGGCAGGCGTGGCCTAATTACAGGCAGTCTGGCGACCCTTGGGTATTGTGGCCCCAGTTTATCTCGTGATGTTCACCAGAATAGTGTCGTTAGTGAGTTGTAGCTCATTTGATCGATGGTGTGGTTTGTTTGAGGAATAAATCACTAGCTGGTTAGGAATCGATTTGAATCGCCATCGCTCATGGATAATGAGCACTTCCCTCGAGCTAGACATTGTAGTAATTATGATGGAACACAGATGATTATGGGTGATGTTGGAAATGCTAAACCTAAGATGGTAACTTGATGTGAATGATTAATCAAGTGATTGCTATAGCATAAGTGTTTACCTAGAGTGACAGGTTATAATAAAGATGATGCTAATACTTAAAATGGTTTATTTAGGATAAATTATACTTTTCGCAAATGAGTCAGCTAGCCCACTGAAAAAAATCCTTACATACACCTTGGTGTCATTTTATTTTCGTTTAAGGCGGGTAAGTCTAGCTGAGTACATTCTCGTACTCAGGGTTTTGTTTTCATTGTTGTTGCAGATGACCAGATGTACTATAGATATTGCATCAACTGTCTGTATCCCGCGATGGGCGACAATTAGGACCAAGGGCATAGTCGCTCCGTGCGTCTTACCTGATGCTTTTGTTAGACGTGACTACTATCTGGCACTGTAATTCGAACTAAGTGTGTGTGAAGTCTCAAAACTATTTGCTTTCGCTATTTTATTATGAACTCATTTTGTAATAACTTTTTGTTCTGAACTCCAATGTATTCGAAATGATGTTACGAACTTTATGTAATATGTGACTGTGAATGCTAAATTTGTACGATCTTAGTTTGTATGTTGGTTAGTTTGAAATCCTTCATGATTTCATGGACTACCGGGTTATACGGGCTTAAGTTTGCTAAATTATCGGCTCCAGCAGGTGTTTTTCTTACTTAAATTTGTATAATTGGTCAGTTCTGTTACACCAGCCCTGTCTTGTTAGAGTTGCTGATGACTTTAGTTTGAGCGTTGGCATCGCAGAACGCACCACCTTCTTGGTAGGGTAGAGTGATAGCTTCTTCAATTAGTCAAGTGTTGCTGCTCTGAGAAAAAGTACCTAGCCAGTGGACTAGGTAATCTTGAGATGTTATAGTTAATACAAGACCTTCCTGCACCGTGGTAAGACGTAGCCTCTGTACTGGACCAACTGCTTTTCGGAGTAAGTCTTGATATGCCCTCGCCACGTTGTTAAGTCCAGTTGGGAGGCGACTCAACTTCCTAGAAGAAACCTGAAGTAGGTTCGAATTGATCTCTCGAAGAGTTGATGCTGCGTTCCAGAGTTCAATTGGAAAAGATCTCAGTTCGTCTCTAAAAGAACCCGGATAGGATTCCGAAGAGGAATCCGACCCGGGCACTAAGTCGAGACTGGTTGTCGTCGGAGCCTGAGTCGATTTGGACACCGTAAGGCATGAGAATCTTTTGACGAGATCTTCGGCTGACCCCGTCGGAAGAGTGATTTCCTCGCAGGCCTTCCGAGCTTCGACGAGGCATCCCTAGAGGTTGCCCTCACTGTCCGCCTCACAAATCCACGATCCGAAATGAAGATCGATCCCGTTGGGAAGATCATGTTGTCAAAATTCGTAGAGCTCTTAATCATGATTGCGTCGCAAGCCCTACTTGGCGTGCTAGCTGTCAGTGTTTGACCATCACTAGCCTGCCACAGGGGTACCCAGGATAGTTGTTCGGGCTTCGATGTATGCTAGAACTCGACGGTGAACGCAGAGACAGTCGATTTATACTGGTTCGGGCCCTCGATCATGATCGAGTGATAACTTTATGTCCGATCGGCGTTAGCCTTTGCATTGGATTGGATTGATTGTGTTCTGTCGTCTCTCATTACAAGGGTGCCCACGCCGTCTCTTTATATCAATAAAGAAGAGTGTGGTGCGGTTACAATTCTAGTCGGATCCAAAGAAGGTGTTCTGAACTAAACACAGAATAGGAATCCGGTTAGTCTGGCCTATTCTACTCGGACTCGATGTAGCGGATGCTGCACCTCTCCTTGCTCCAGTCCGTGGGCCAGACCAGGGCCCCATGACTCGCAGTCATATCGCTAGGAAACCATGTCAGTCTCGCGTCGACAATACTTTAAGGATCGGTCGTGCAATTTACTCAAACATTTAATAAAGCAGCTTCTAATACTAAGGAAGGTGAAATGTCTATAATACCTTTATTTTTTCTTTTTCTATTTTCTTATTTTATTTATTTTCCTCCCTCCTCACCCGTGGTTCAAGCCACACTTCTTCTTCGCCGCCCCAACCACCCGCTCACCCTCCAACAACAACACCGCCTCTCCCACCACGCCTCCACCTCCACTGCCTCACCACTCTCTCCACACTTCCTGCAATGGCGTCTCCTCCTCCACTCCCCCGCTCCACGCCTCCCGCGCCGCCTGCCCCGCCTCTCATCACTAGGGCTTTTTCTCCATCGCTGGCTGTGCGCGTGAGGAAGGAGGAGGAGCCGTGGCGCGGGGACCAAGGGCATCAGTGTCCATCCCACGTGCAAAGGGAGGAGTTGGTGAAAGCTATTTAGCTATTTTTTCAGCTCTTCCATCTTTCGCGGCTCTCTCAGCGCGTTTTTAGGAGGTTCACCCAAGGAGGTGGTTGTCAGAGCTCGTTTGTGTAGCCTCATGCCCAAAACAACTTTTAGGAGGTTCACCCAAGGAGGTGGTTGTCAGAGCTCGTTTGTGTAGCCTCATGCCCAAAACAACTTCTGAAGCTACTCACGAATCGCTACCAAACATGACCTTTCTCTCTACTTTTGAATACGGTGATGCGTGAGTGGATATACAGTGGATGTCCCGATATTCCAAGATATACCCAATGTTTTTGCCAACAATACATATATTATATAATAATATATTTAGAGAGAGAGAGTATGGTTAAGCGTTAATCTTCATCTCAGTTTTTTTAGAAACTAATCTTCATCTCAGCTGCTCAGATGGGTTTTTCCTATGGCTGGCCCAATGGCCCATCTCCTAGACGTTGAACGTCGGCCCTATTATCTTCTCAGGCTATCCGCACCGGGTCCTGTATATGAACCGCTAAACGATATAAAGGAGCACGTACCGGAGAAAAACGCCACAGCGGGATCCGGTAAAACGTCCTGGACCTCACACCATCCGCTATATTTGGAGGATGTATCAGACATCCGCTAAAATATGCGGCCCCACGACGCTGACAGAGAGCATGCACGGGTAGGCGCGCAGATGCTGTCGCTGCTGCTGTTCATGCGCTAGTGGCGGGCTCCACTGATTTTCCAAGCTAAAAAATATTATAACTCCCAAATAAAAAAACCAAATTAAATTCTGATTACACCATTAAATTTGTTGCAATAAATGTTTCAAAACTAGATCTCAGGCTGTGTTTAGTTGGGAAAGTTTGGGTAAAAAGTTACTGTAGCACTTTTCGTTGTTATTTGGTAAAATTTATCCAACTATGGATTAATTAGACTCAAAAGATTCGTCTCGAACTTTATAGACAAACTATGCAATTAGTTATTTTTTTACCTATATTTAATGCTCTATGCATGCGTTTAAAGATTCGATGTGATGGGTGGAAGAGGAAATATTTTGGGTTTGCATGGCAACTAAACAGAGCCTCATATAGATATATTTAGATAAAGTGATAAGTAGGTCCTACAGTGGATAGAGGATGATATAGAGGATTAATGAGTGCGGAAGAAATGAGTATAGTGGAGAGAATCCTGAGGACGAGATAGTATAGAGGATGAAGGAAAGATGAGTACGGATAGCCTCAGCCTGACGCGCGACCGCGACCGCAACCGCCCTCACTCCGTCTGGACCGTCTCCATCTCCAGTCCGCCCGTTGCAGAGACGCAGACGCCGCGCCGTAGCCCGCCGCCCCGCCGAGGCACCGACGGTGCCCGCCTACCCCAGCACGGCTGCGCCCCCTCCGGATCCGGCATTGCTCGTGCCTCGTGCTGGCTTGGCCGTCGGTCGTCGCCCTCCCCCTCCACCCTCGGTGCTCGGCCGTCCAGCGGGAACGGCGCAGCCACGCAGGCGCAACGGGCACTCGCCGCTCGGCAAGGGCGGCCTCCGGGGCAGCGCCAGCGAGGCCGGGGCGCAGCACAGGAGCCCGCCGCCGGCCGGCTGCTCAAGCGCCAGTGGCGGATCTACAGCCGGCGCGTAGAGAGGTAAAGTTCTCAAATTCCCCATTTCCCCTTTGTAATTTCCCTTTGTTATGAAACATATCTAGTCTGAACTATATTTACCTTTTATTTGTGCTATTGTAAACTCCCCGTATATTTTAACTAAGTACTTTCTTTGCCTTAAGAATACCCAACATTGAAATTCTAGATCCGCCACTACGGTGATGCCCCTATCGAGTGCTTCGTGGACTTAATTTTGTTGTCAACTTGGCATCAGTTTAATTTCTTCCATTGCGAGTATTAGATTGGTCAAATTGTCCTGGACCAGAGACCAGTGTACCATCTTAAGATCTACTGGCCTCTATTGACTATTGCTCATAATGCTTGGTTTCCTAGCCAGCCATCCATTCAGTAAAGCGTTTTGCTCGAGGGAGGAGCTGTTGGGGTGCAGTTCTTGAGCATGACCTTGCCATCATTCTCAGGTCATCGACCTAGATATGAAGTCAAATGGTTAGGGAGGACCAAGAGGGTGTACTGATTTGTTTCGGTGATATGTGGGATTGGGATATTTTGTTTTTCTGGTGAAGCACTTGGGGGATAAAGATTTTTTTCTCTGCAAATATCGAAGCCTATCCTTGCCCTTATGCATCAAATTAACAATGCTCCGCCACGACAAGCAAATTTGAACTAGGTGGCTGTGGATTTGCTCGTGCTGCTTACTATTAATGGCACAATTGTGCTGCTTGTGACCTCCTGTGTTCTTCTTTTTGGGGGTCTGACCACTGTAACAAGCTATGAGATTGTTCCATGGATCTTTTCTGAAGCACGAACCAAAATTAGCAGCAGGACTAGTGTCTGAGTTTTAATTGCAGTTTAATAACCAACCTTTATAATTAAGTCATGTTGTAGCAAAAATGATATATATTAAGTCCTCTGTGTTAAGTCTCCCACTCCATCTTGCTTGTATTCTTTATGTGTTTTCATCATCATATAGTTTCAAGACATCTCAGTTTTTTTTCCATTAATATATCCAGGCGCCAAGCCCTTCCTCCAGCTGATGTAGCAATATTTACTCACATTTGATCCTCTCTATACGGATACTTCAAGATGGAACAAATTTCAGTGAGTTGCTTGATGTTGTTAATTAATAATTACAATCACACTAGTTTCAATATCGGTATTTGGCCAGAACTGAAGCTCTGAAAAATCTATGCTTGTCAATAATTTTCTCGAATTTATGTAGCTTGGCAACAGATACAAGGAGTGCAGGCCACGAAGAACTAGCAACTGTCAAACAAAAATACTTGTTGGAAAGGATGTATTGCACGAACTAGAGCAAAGGCGTTCATCACCAAGTGTAATTGCAAAACTGATGGGAATTGATGTGTTGCCACCTTCTAATGTGGTCAATAGTCGGCATCAAGAATTTAAGGATGTTTTTGAAGTGTCAGAGGAGCCACCAGAGGCTGTCACAAAAGAGAGGTCCCATCATTTTCCAAAAGGCTTGCCAAGCTTGAAACAAAGAGCGCTAAGATTAGAAAAGCTTATGCCATCAAAAACACTCTACAGAGATGATACACATGATTGTCATGTGGATTGCACAGATGGCTTTGGTCGCTTGAACTCAGTGGAAATAAATAATCCTTTATTTGAGAAGCGCCCTCATGACATGAACTATTCTGCAAATTATCAGTATGGGAAAGATACATCAAGTGTTTGCAGGACTTACCCTGTGGGTTTAGCCAATTCTTCACTTAGCAATTTCAGCCTTTTATCAAGAGGAAAAAACAAAGATTTCAACAGCATTGTAGTTCTGGAACCACCGTGCTTGGAAAAAGGGCATGATCCAGAAAATGTTTTTTCCATTCCATACCTTTCTCCTCTCAATAAGAATTGCAGGAGAGGCATGAAACATAAGCAATCTGAGTTTTCTGTAATGGAGAATGGAAGAGATTGGCAACATATATTAAGTACTGAAGATAATAATGTGCCTCGAATTAGAAAAGAAAGATTCTTGACTAGTGACCCCATTGATCCACTGCAAATTGGACAGGAAGCATCAGTTCGTCAGTTTGGCAATACTGATGCGAGTTGTCCTGGATCATCTCAGAGGTATTCTTGTGGTAATGATAACTTTAGGCAAAGTAACAGGTCATCATCAAACAGCGCACTGTTGAAAATACGCCGGCATGCAGAATCTGCTGTTGGTTCGAAAACTCTTGCAGAAATGTTTGCTCTATCTGATTCTGAAAGACTGAAGCTAAATTCAGATTCACGTGCTCCAATTCGACGTAATATGATTGACCGTGATAATGGTCATAGCAAGGATGGATGCTTTATAGTTTTACCAAAGCATGCACCTCTGCAGTCTATCCGATGCTCAATGGACAGGAATTCTTGCTCGGAAGGCTCCTCTCAGGGTAAAAATAATTCAAATGTATCCAATATTTACAACAATGGGAAGTGTCAGTTTGATTCTTTCCGGGATAAACCAAGACTGCTGAAGCAAATTGGCAGTGGCAGTGAAGCTCACTCGAGCAATGCTTGCTGTTTCCAAAATCTGACAGCAGACAACTTTTCAACTCCTGATTGCTTAAATGAGAAAGTATTGTTCACAACAGATGAAGACTTAGTGCAACAACCAGCTGAATCTGAAGCTTCTGGGTTCAACTTGCAGGTTTCTAGGAAACAACGGGTACGTGTCCTTACTTCCATCAATTTAGAGAACCAAAAAGGAAGGGAGTGTACCTGAGGATAATTTACTTGTATGCTCACTTAATTATAGTTACCATTAGAAGTTGAAATCATCTACTATAAGCTCACATACAAATCTTGCATTTTCAATCTGTAGATATGCTTCGTGTTCTGATAATTTTTAATGGTAGTAAGTTTTCATGCTTTGCTCTTTATTAATTCTGTTTGTTTTTGTTTTTTATGTTGGAGAGTAGTTGGTAATGTTTATTAATTCGTGTAGCAGAGATGCGTATGTTGCGTTGGTGTTGTGGGCACACAAGGAGGGATAGAGTCCGGAACGACGATATTCGGGATAGGGTTGGGGTGACACCAATTGAGGAGAAATTGATTCAACATCGGTTGAGATGGTTTGGACATGTCCAACGGAGGCCTCCTGAGGCGCCGGTGCGTAGTGGAGTTCTAAAGCGGGCCGATAATGTAAAGAGCGGTAGAGGTCGACCTAAACTAACTTGGGACGAGTCCGTTAAGAGAGATCTTAAGGAGTGGAATATCTCCAAGGATTTAGCTATGGACAGGAGCGCTTGGAGATTGGCAATCAACGTGCCTGAACCGTGACCTCTAGTTGTCTTGTGCCCTTTATGTCCCTTTATGTGTCTCCTTGTTTCTCGTCTCTTTTGGGTTTCATCTCTAGCCTACCCCAACTTGCTTGGGACAAAAGGCTATGTTGTTGTTGTTGTTGTTGTTGTTGTTGTTGTTGTTGTTGTTGTTGTTGTTGCGGTTCTTATCTATGAACTAGATGAATACCTGTGCGTTGCCACGGGACAACAATCATATATTCTCTTTGATGATGCTATTATGAATTAACTTGATAAAAAACACTTTATTCAAATTTTCAGTAGTCAAGCGTTACTGTGGGACAATAATCATATATGCACTTTGATGATGCTGTTATGAATTAACTTGATCAAAAACACTTTATTCAGATTTTCAGTAGTCATTTTGGTGCAATGCATGCATTCATTCAATAATCCCCTTCCTCAAAGTTTTATCTTTTTAACATCAAACAAATCAATTCATTCGTAATAAAGACACAAAAGGTAATACCATTGGTTGAATTCAGAGCATAATTAAGCATGTACAAAAATAGAATGACTGCACGTGTAAACAAATAAGTTTTTTTCATGTAGATATGGTCATGCTGACCATATACAAAGATAATACGAGTTTCTACAATATTCAATGCACGGCTTCGTAGTGTAATCCTGCAACCAATGGCCCATAGTAGCGCTTGCCCTTTTGAACTCACTCTTATTCAAAATTGTCATACCAATAATCTCTGAAGAACAAGTGCTGTTGCTGAAAGCCTGAAATGGTGGAATATGTTAATGTCCCTCACAAGAATATACTTAGATTTCCATTCTAGTTAGTAATCTTGACTTTATTATTCTGATAGCAGATCACCCTCACAAGAATATACTTAGATTTCCATTCTAGTTAGTAATCTTGACTTTATTATTCTGGGATAGCAGATCACAAAGTATTATGGTTATATGTATTAGCGAACAAAAACAGGGTCTCAAAGACTGAAAAGACATGCATTAATGTCAATTACCTTGATTCCTTCCCATACACCAGCTGAAACTCGCATTAGAGGGAGGGAGGGAGGGTTACCTTGATTCCTTTCCCATCCACCATCTGAAACTCGGGAGGGAGGGGTGGCTCTGCTCGCCTCGGATGAATTGCTGCCTCCTAGATCATGCATCAGTGCCCTTTTACACTGTTTTTTTTTCTTAGCTGATAGAATATGACAGGTTAAGTAAAACTTTATGCTGAAAATTTCAGAAACTGCATGTGTGTGAAGTGAGGTCAAGATCTGCATTTACAGATGTTACTTATGCCTGTCTCAATAGGGTTTCAAAGGAGTTCCATTCTCATTTAATGTTGTGACACATCAACAAATTTGCTGAGTTGGCAGATTAATTATGAAGAGAGAGAGAGAGTTTCATCTAGATGAAACCTATTGTCAGAGTTACTAACACAAAAGCTGATGTGGTACGTGGTAGTCTTGGTAACTGTGTCATGAAACTCCCCAATCCCCATTGAGACTGGCCTTAGCCCTCAGCAAACTGCCGATGCTAGCCTCACTCAACAAATATCTGTGAGGAGAGAATCTGGATCCCAAAATTGAAACCACCATTTAAAGAGAGCATCTTGCCATCTTCTGAGGGCTAAACTACAGCTGTAGCTCTTCGACCATTGGCAAGGCTCTGGCCTCAAAAATCAGTCCAATCCCACAGCAGTTACAAGCCAAACGCAGGACCCTAAGGCACTGGAATTTGGTCAGAGATTCTGTCCATAAGCATTCCAGCCAAAGCAACACCAAGGAACTCAAAAGGTATTCATGTGCAATCCTATTAATCAGACAAAGCAACACGAACGGGGAAATACATTTATTCAAGTCCCCAACCAACCTCTTGATGCCTCGTCTCCCAGGCCTCATTGAGCTTGCTGCCATGTCTCCTTCATCACCACTGGCCCTTGATGAGTCCACCCGAGCGATGGATCCTGATGCGGAGCTCGCCACCAACACCGATGGCGCGGTGCTCCAAGATGAACCCGTACCCGAACGGTTGGTTTGTGCCTGCAACTGCAATCACGGAGAGGAGAGGTTGATTTCACCCTCAGATGGAGAGATCCAGCAGCTGGCGAAGGGCCTGACGAAGACCTATCGAAGGGACTGACGAAGACCACAGCACACCTGGCGTTTGATGGTGAGCGCGGCGGCGTGAAGTAGTGGCTGCGGGATGCGGGGTTGCAGAGGGCAGAGGCGTTAGCCGGGATGACAGGGAGGGAGTGAGGCAAGTCTGGGAGGAGGTGTGGCAGTCTGGCGGCGTCAACAGTAGAGAGGCGTGGAGGCGGCGAGGGCAGGGCAGGTCATCGGATGGGGCCAGGCTTGGCGGAAATTCTGGTAGCTTGAGGATGGGCGAGGCCCACATGTCGGCGCAAAAAAGAACGGCGAGAGGCAGAGTGACGCGCTCAGCTTCACCACGTGTAGTGGACAGGTCCAGTTCGGTCTTTTTAGTAGTAGAGATATGTTTGGAACCTTAAACATAAAAGGTAACCTATTTTAGGTCTTATTAGTTCATTGTTTATTGTACTCATGTTAAATTTCGAAGTATCCGCTATATACTCAATTACTCATCCAATTGCTTCCCAATGTGTTTTAGGTGACAATATTGCCTTTCCGTTGTCACGAGGATGAATCAATATCTGTTTCAGATCATACTGATGGTACAAAATCTTGTAAAGGCTCAAAAGAGGTTGAGCAACCGAGCCCAGTGTCCATCCTTGAGCCTCCAATTGATGATGATATTTGTTTTCCAGGATGTTTGAACTACGATGACTTGCAAGGGATGGCTAGTAAGTGAGGCAAACTTAACCTTTCCCAGTAAAACCTGCACTGCAGTCATATGTACTTTTAAGGTTAAATAATTTCTGACTCAAGGTTATAATTTTTGCACCTTACCCAATCATTGTAGGTAACAAGAATATTTAGATAGTGTTTTTTGAATCCTAATCTGTTACTGACGGTAAAATAAAACATTCTAAACAAATTTAGGATGTGCCAAAACTGGAGAGTACATATTGCGTGACTAAAGTCCTAAAACAGATCTTTCATAAGTTTTCAGCTTCATGATTTTCTTAACGGAAGCTTCTCTCTTTTCCTTTGATGTAGAGAAACAAAGAGATGGCCATCAATATCACAATGAATCTGAAGTTACCATGTCAAGTGATGATGAAGACCATTCTTTTTACCAATCTTTGGAAGCATTTCAGGTCGAGGAAAACTGGGACTTCTCATATCTCCTTGACATACTTATATGCTCTGGTATCATAGTTGCTGACTGGCAGCTCATCTGCAAGTCATGGTACTTGCCTGGTTGCCCTGTTGGCCCTCATGTCTTTGATAGGCTTGAGAGGAAGTACAACAAAATCACCACATGGGCAAAACCTGAGAGGAGGCTTCTGTTCGACCTCGTGAATTCAATCCTTTCCGAGGTCCTTGCACCATGTGTTGATGTGCACCCGTGGGTGCAGCCTAGTAGACACCATGTGGCTCTTTGGGGCCCTGAAGGACCTGTTGAGAAGGTTTGGCAGACAATTGTTAGGCAGCGGGAAGATTGTGTCACAGGGAATCCTGATGAGATGGTTCTTGATACAAACTGGCTGGAAGTAGGCAACGACATCAATATGGTGGGGAAGCAGATATCTAGGATGTTACATGGCGACCTCTTGGAAGAAGTCATAGTGGACTTCCTGGGATGAGTTGGTAGTTTCATGAGGACCTAACTAAGAACTTCGCAATGCTAGCAGAATACTATGGCAACATGGGGTTCGCCCAAACTTCAAGCAAATTATGCTTAAGTATGTAACGGCTTTTCAAGTGCACATATGCTGCATTTTTCTTCTGGTTATAATAGGAGCTATGTATCATGCCATTACACTGGAGTGCATAATATACAGGCCAAAAAACACTACTGCAGGTATTTCTGGATTCTGTACTGATAAGCTGTACAATCTGATACTTTGATGTGTGTAGTAATGTAAGCTAGAAAAAAGACCTATCCGCCATCCAGGTTTGAGGATGTTAGTAAATATTTAGGATTCAATATTTGCTAACGTGCAGCACATATTAGAGGGTTTTAACATCTTATAAGCCTATAGGAATTCGACATGTAATGTAATCGACAGTTGTAGAGTATACATATTTAGGATCTGAGTTAATTTGTCACACCCCAAAATTTATATTTTGGGTTATGAATAGAAAACACTAAATAAAATGAAGGATTTAATAATTTTTCTACAAATTCTAAGATTTAATTAGGGTTTTAGCATTTTAAAACAGTGCAAAATTTGATTCTCTAAAAAAACTTTTATAATTAATTTGAATTGTTTTTTTTCATTCATGATGCTTGCATTAATTTTTATTGGGTGGAGAATGAATTATAAAATTCAGGGTAGAAGCAAATAATTTTGCTCTATTTATAAAATAAAGCATTTAAAGTTTTATTTCTAAAACAAGTTCAAAATTTCTTTTTCAAATTTAATGTCAACTTTCTTATTTACAAATTTTGCTAAAGGAATTTTAAAACTGGTTTGGTTTGAAAAGGTTTTGATTTGAACTTCAAATGAATTTAAAAAAATAATAAAGAAAAAGAAAATCTCTAAGCCCTCCCATCTCTCCCTTGGGCCCTTTCTAGTCGGCCTGCAGGCCCACTCCCGCGCCCCCTCCTCCTCTTGGGCTCGGCCCAAGCCTCCCTCCCGCGTTCTCCCCGTTCATCTGGGCCAGCGGCCCGTTTGTCGCACGGGCAGCCAAGCCCAGCAGGCCAGCCCGCACAGCCCCTCCCTCCAATCTCGATTTTTTTTTATTTTTAGCTCAAATTTGAAACATATTTTAAATTTGACTCGGAGTTGAAAGTTTTTTTTAAACTAGCCCGTTTGACCCGCCACCATGCATGGCGAGGCAATTACACTGAACCCCGCCATGCATGGTGACGGGATGCAGGGCCACGTGACACCCTGCAGGCCAGCGTGGAAGAGTGTACCCCGCCATGCATGGTGGCGGGGTACCCTAACCCGCCACCGATCGTGGCGGGGTACAACCCGCCAGGATGCCACGGTGAGAAAGGGAAGGCCACACGACGGCGCTGGCGCTGCGGTGCGTCATGCGTGGGAATTGGGAAAGCAACGACGAGACGAGACGAGGCACAGCCGCATGAGCGGGACAGGTGTTGTCCCATCCGCCATCCATCCATCGCGCTCTGGTCAGGCAGTCGCCGGCCGGGGCGGTTTGTTCGGTTACCTTGGGCGGGTAAAAGTAAACGCACAGCAACAGCTGCATGCTCGTCTCGTCTGCGCCACGGAATAGAAAATATAAAAGCAGGGGTAATTTACGGCGTCAGGCTGAGGGTGGCGGTGCCATGCCGTGCTGCCTGCCGTCTCCGCTGACCCCGACCCCCGAGGGAGCAGTAATGTGCCGAGAGACAGAGAGACGCACAGTAAAACGACGTGCCGTCCGTCACGTACTTGAGCCGACAGTCGTCTCCCACCTGCTCGTGCGAAAAGTTTTTTTTAAATGTCACGTCATAAGGGATTTTCCATACTATAAAAAAACTAATTATATAGTTTGTCTAAAAACTGCAAAACAAATTTATTAAATCTAATTAAACCGTTGTTAGCATATTTGTTGCTGTAGCACTTTAGTCAAAACGTTCGTCCACAGTTTACACGTAAATTTATTTTATCTATATTTAATACTCCATCTATCCGCCGTAAAATTCGTTGAAATGGTTTTAGGTGAAAAGTTTTTTTATCTAAACAAGACTAGCAAAATGAATGGCAATGGCTACAGGCTTTACTAGTACTACTCGTACTCCACCGCCAAGCAAAAAGCTTGTCGTGCAAGTTCCTGGGGTACACGCTGGCTGACATTAATTTGAATTGTTTTTTTTCATTCATGATGCTTGCATTAATTTTTATTGGGTGGAGAATGAATTATAAAATTCAGGGTAGAAGCAAATAATTTTGCTCTATTTATAAAATAAAGCATTTAAAGTTTTATTTCTAAAACAAGTTCAAAATTTCTTTTTCAAATTTAATGTCAACTTTCTTATTTACAAATTTTGCTAAAGGAATTTTAAAACTGGTTTGGTTTGAAAAGGTTTTGATTTGAACTTCAAATGAATTTAAAAAAATAATAAAGAAAAAGAAAATCTCTAAGCCCTCCCATCTCTCCCTTGGGCCCTTTCTAGTCGGCCTGCAGGCCCACTCCCGCGCCCCCTCCTCCTCTTGGGCTCGGCCCAAGCCTCCCTCCCGTGTTCTCCCCGTTCATCTGGGCCAGCGGCCCGTTTGTCGCACGGGCAGCCAAGCCCAGCAGGCCAGCCCGCACAGCCCCTCCCTCCAATCTCGATTTTTTTTTTATTTTTAGCTCAAATTTGAAACATATTTTAAATTTGACCTGGAGTTGAAAGTTTTTTTAAAACTAGCCCGTTTGGCCCCGCCACCATGCATGGCGGGGCAATTACACTGAACCCCGCCATACATGGCGACGGGATGCAGGGGCCACGTGGCACCCTGCAGGCCAGCGTGAAAGGGTGTACCCGCCATGCATGGTGGCGGGGTACCTTAACCCGCCACCGATCATGGCGGGGCCACGGTGAGAAAGGGAAGGCCACACGACGGCGCTGGCGCTGCGGTGCGTCATGCGTGGGAATTGGGAAAGCAACGACGAGACGAGACGAGGCACAACCGCATGAGCGGGACAGGTGTTGTCCCATCCGCCATCCATCCATCGCGCTCTGGTCAGGCAGTCGCCGGCCGGGGCGGTTTGTTCGGTTACCTTGGGCGGGTAAAAGTAAACGCACAGCAACAGCTGCATGCTCGTCTCGTCTGCGCCACGGAATAGAAAATATAAAAGCAGGGGTAATTTACGGCGTCAGGCTGAGGGTGGCGGTGCCTTGCCGTGCTGCCTGCCGTCTCCGCTGACCCCGACCCCCGAGGGAGCAGTAATGTGCCGAGAGACAGAGAGACGCACAGTAAAACGACGTGCCGTCCGTCACGTACTTGAGCCGACAGTCGTCTCCCACCTCCTGCTCGTGCGAAAAGTTTTTTTAAAATGTCACGTCATAAGGGGTTTTCCATACTATAAAAAAAACTAATTATATAGTTTGTCTAAAAACTGCAAAACAAATTTATTAAATCTAATTAAACCGTCGTTAGCATATTTGTTGCTGTAGCACTTTAGTCAAAACGTTCGTCCACAGTTTACACGTAAATTTATTTCATTTATATTTAATACTCCATCTATCCGCCGTAAAATTCGTTGAAATGGTTTTAGGTGAAAAGTTTTTTATCTAAACAAGACTAGCAAAATGAATGGCAATGGCTACAGGCTTTACTAGTACTACTCGTACTCCACCGCCAAGCAAAAAGCTTGTCGTGCAAGTTCCTAGGGGTACACGCTGGCTGAATAAACGTATTAAATATTCAGTAATAGTATACGTATAGTATGAGCCAACGTTGCTTATTGCCAACTCTGAGATTACTCAAAGAATTGTTTTTTGAAAACAAAAGATCATGTACGTACTCAAAGACTGGAGCAATCTGACCATATACGTTAAATTTTCAGCTAGGCCTCGTTTAGATGAGAGAATTGGGAAGAAAAACACTGTATCAGAATTCCTGTATCATTTCGTTTGTATTTGGTAAAAATTATCCAAATTTTAACTAACTAGCCTTAAAATGTTCGTCTCGCAAAGTACAACAAAACTGTGCAATTAGTTTTTTATTTTATTAACATTTAGTACTCCATGCATTTGCCGACATTTTGATGTGACGGGGAATCTTTTTTTTGCATAGTGAAATTTGGGGAGAATTGGAGAAACTAAACAAGGGCTGGTACAGAGAAAGAGCCAGTGTGGCAAAAAGGGAGAGAGAGTACAGTAGGAGTACGTTAGTGGAGCAACAGTGACCATACGGCTTTTCCAGGGGGAGGGAAGGGGAGAGGACGAGCTGACGCCTTGGTAAAGTCGAGTAAAAGATCCACAAAAGATGGATGGATGGCGGACGAGCGACTGCCTGACCAGAGCGCGATGGATGGATGACGGATGGGACAACACCTGTCCCGCTCATGCGGCTGTGCCTCGTCTCGTCTCGTCGTTGCTTTCCCAATTCCCACGCATGACGCACCGCAACGCCAGCGCCGTCGTGTGGCCTTCCCTTTCTCACCGTGGCATCACGGCGGGTTGTACCCCGTCATGATCGGTGGCAGGTTAGGGTACCCCGCCACCATGCATGGCGGGGTACACCCTTCCACGCTAGCCTGCAGGGTGCCACGTGGCCCCTGCACCTCGCCACCATGCATGGCGAGGTTCAGTGTAATTGCCCCGCCATGCATGGTGGCGGGCCAAACGGGCTAGTTTTAAAAAAACTTTCAACTCCGGGTCAAATTTAAAATATGTTTCAAATTTGGGTTAAAAATAAAAAAAATTCCCAATCTCACAGATAAGTGGACCCCACCTACTCCTCTCTTACCATCGCTGACGAGTGGGCCTGCCTCGTCAGCCTTCTACCTCCGGACCTCCTCCCTCCATCATAATGGCCGGGCAGACCCGAGCCGCCCGCGCGACCCAGCCACGCTTCGGACCGAGCAATCCAGCGCGACTGAGCCCCGTCCGCTCTCCTCCCGCGTCTACCGCACCCGCCCGCCAGCGCAGCCGTTCGTGACCTCTTCCTGCTCGCCGAGTCGAGGTCACCATTAGCGGTCGCTCGAGCTCTGCAGCTGAGCTCCTCCACCAGCCTCTTCACTCCCTCTCCGCACCTATAAAGCCCAGAATAGGGTTCTAGTGGACACACCACATCCGCCCCGCCCATCCCTGTGACCTCTTCCTCGCTCCAGTGGCCTCAGATAGCGCCACCGTCGCCATTGCCGCTCCTAGCCCGAGCTCCCGATCTCTCCACTCCGACCACCTCAAGCCCTCATTCCTCCACCGTTGGGTTCGTAGTGGCACGGCGAGTTCCCTCAACCACTTCTCGTCCTCAAGTGCTCGCCACAGCCTCACCTCAGTGCTCGCAGGAGCTGTCGCCGAGCAGAGCTCTGCTCCTATCGCCGCTAGTCGCCACCGACTTCTCTCCCGCCATCAAGGGCCCCACGCCATTCTGGCGCGCCACGCCACCTCCCGTCCGGCCGGTCGAGCCCCTGGCCTAGTGTAATGACCTAGGTTTTCTAAGAAACAAAAATCACAACTTAAAAATTTTCCCAAGTAAACCCATGCATGGTGAGGGTGCATACTAGAAAATCACTCTTGTGGTTGCGTAGTTGCACAAGTAGAACCCAAGATCGAGTGTTTGAGCATATGCATTTAATTAACAACATGAGTTGCTTCTTTTTGGATTTATGCTTATTAATAAAATTGTGACCAACATCTTTTAATTCAACTTGACGAGTGCGTGCTTCCAAGGCTCTAGCCCTAGTATGGACCCTAGTGGACCAAGAGGACCCACCTATACTTGTACACGAGTATGCAAGTATAAGGACCCTAGAATGGAGATGGAAATAGATTTTAGAAATAGAAAAGAGAAAAGGAGGGGGGAAGAAATGGAAAGGGGCAAAGCAGCCCAAGCAGCCGCAGCGGCCCACACCGCGGCCCAGCATCGCGCGCGCGCTGCCCACGCAAAGCAGCAGCGGCCCAGCTTTGCCAGCCCAGGAACTGCGCTAGCGCCCCGCGCGCCACAACCGGCCGAGTGGCCCAACTGGCCCAGCAGCGACGCGCCCTGCATTTCCCTCTGTGTTGCCGCTGCCAGGCGGAACCCCGCTGTCATCCCCCACCCCCGGCTTCCTCCTCTGCTTTTGTGAAGCAGAGCATCTCGCCGGCAAGGATCCAAGGTCGTGTCTTCCTATCCCCGCCGTCCGCCTTCGAGCTGTTTGGACGTGCGCCCACGGATGGACACCACGTCCACGATCCGTGGCTTGCTAACCCGCCCCCAGCTAGCGCCGTGCCGTGCTGATGTCACCACCGTGGCCCTAGCCCGCTGACGCCACCCCGTCCTCCTTTATGACCACCGGCGTCCAAAATTGGAGAGCGCCAAAGCCTCCCACTCTCCTTGTCGAACCCTAGACCCTAGCCTTGAGGCCCTATTCACCCTACATGTGCCCCTCCACCTTCATCCATCGTCCGCCGTGCTCGCCATAGCCGAGCGTAGCTATATAAGCTGAGACCCGATGCCCTAGCCCTCCTAACCACCCCGCCGCCACTCTGTGGCCTCACCCGTCCCACGCCAAGCCAGGAGAAGGGAGGAGAAGGAGAATGGAGGAGGAAGAGGGAGCACCAGAGCCGTCGGAACGCCACAAGAGCCGAGGACGACGCCGATCGTCTTCGTCACCGACGTAGGTCTGCTGGCACTACTTCTTCTCATCATGACCACAACTTGCCTCTACACTGCTAGCCTACCACCTCGGGCCCCATGGTGAGCCCCGCTAGTTCCTTTGCTCAGCGTTTCTCACCGTCGCCATGTCCGCCGACGTGGTCTCCCCACTTGGGAGGCCCAAAGGCCACGCCTTTGGCCACCATGGAGCACGACACACCCACACGCACCTACACGAGCACTCACGCAGCCATGCCAAGCCTTGGATACTCAGGAACACCGGTGTCCTGCATGCTTACCGAGCGCGCTCGCCATGGCCAGAGCACGGCTAAGGTGGGGCCATTCCGCCCGCACTTGGACGGTAAATGTAGGAAAGCCACCTTGGCGAGTTTCGCCTCGCTGAGGGACACGTCGTGCACTAGATGATTGAAGGAGAGGAGCTCGAGAGCCGCTGGTCGCGTTCCGCCTCACCGGAGCTGCGCGCCTCCCATGCCGCCGCCGTGTCGGAGACGAACCTGTTGACGCTGACCATCTTGAGGATCAAGGGGGGAGCTGATGATGTTCACCATATCACCACGCACCTAGCCACCTAGCTGGTTGACCTATTAGCCACCATGAGCCCCTAGGTCGTTGTCACTGAAGCCTCGCCAGAGTTTCTCTACATGTCCCACCACCGAGTGGACTCCGCCGTGAAGAAAGGTCACTGGCGCCGCCTTTGTTAGCCTTCTGGTGACCTAGAATGCGTAGAAAAGACTCGCCTTGAACCCTGCATGGCCACTACACCGAAGCCGCCGTGATTCCATTGCTACCACCATCTCGGTTAGCACTGATTGGACCGCAAGCCATCGTCATGCCCCGGACTGCCCTCGTCGAAGTGCCTAGGACACGCGGGGGAGCCACAATCGCCATGCCAAGTGCACTACACGCACTCGTCGCACCTCTATCGTGCCGCCGAGTGCCACTGCTGACCCTTGTTGGTGACCAAGGCACCACCTTTAGTGCCCGCCGTGCTGGCCTAAGCCTAAGAGGACCCTAGGAATGCCGTAGAAGACCGTCGAGCAGGCGCGGAGAGCATCGCCTGGCAACCTTGCCGTCGGCGAGCCACGTAGTCCATGAGCATGGCGTGGAGATGTCCGTTGCGCCTAGTACACCGTGAACAGTAGAAAGAAGGGAGAAGGGTGGACGCAGTCCACCATGAGCCCAACTAGTGGTCCATGGACCTTTGCTGTGCCGACCACCATGAGCCGCGCCCGTAGACCACAGCCCAGTAGAAGCCCAAGTGCACCACGTGGCTAGCCCACTGATCGACACATGTCCGGGCCGGCCTGACCCAGACCGGCCCAACCCGGCCGAGTCTAGCCCTCCAAGGCCTGGTCCAAGCTCGGTCATCGTTGACTGTTGACTGGTCAACGAAGACCGTTGATCGACCCCACCTGTTAGTGACTGAGCCGTCTCGCCCAATCAAAACACGCCACATGTTACCATTGGGATAATTCAGTTCTTTTTCTTTTTCATAAAATGATTTAAACTTAGAAAATTCATAAGAAATTCATACGACTTCAGAAAAATATGAAACCAGAGTCCAAATTTTTCTAAAAATGAGCTCTACGTCATAGGCCTATGTTTGAGTGCATTTGGATCTTTTGATTTTCCCTTGCTTCTTTGTGATCATCTATAGGAGTCACTTATCATGGCTAAATGTTCTGTTTTACAGATCCGGAGGAGCCACAGACTGAGGAGTACACCGAGGAGCTTGGAGACGACTTGCCTACAGGTGCCACATGTAACACCTCTGGTGTTACGACCTGGCTTAGCCCCTAGGTTAAGACCTAAGGGGAATTGTCGAACAAGTTTCTTTGAATTTAGATTTTGGAATGCTCATGAAATGATAGATGAACCATGTGTGACTTCACCTTGTGGCTGAGAAGAATCAAAATAAGTATTGTAAGTTAGGTTACTTAATGCGTAAATGTGTTAATGAAAATCCTAGCAAGAAAAGTAGAATAAATAGTTGTAATAGTTGGCACGCATAACAATTTCTATATGCAAAAATAAAATATAACTTGAGCAAGTTAGGTATACGAAAGTGCAACTTTAATTTTGGAAAATAAATATGGTTGGTTGGTATTTTTGGGAGCTCAGGAATACAACCGGATTTAGGATAAGTCATATTCGTTAAGTCGGTAGACCTATGAGCTTATAGTTAAAAGCACCATTTTTTGGCAAATTATATTAAGCAAACTAATTAAGTGGTGCTCATATATTTTGATCCCATAAGTTAGTATGGATTATGGACTAGATAATGATATGCTTGTTGGTGGAAGCTAATTAGGTTTAGACCTTTTAAAAATTATGACAAGAGTGATCATGGTTGATAGTGTAAAATGAACTCAATCCTTTTTCCTAAGTCTAGAAAGGTAATGGACAATGTCATTTTGGCATTCAAATTTCAACAAAAATGCTTAAATACCAATTTCATGTTCTTGTGTAGTTGAATGCCTCGATGTGAGTTCTTGGGCGTGGTGTGGGTTGTGGTGGTGTTGGGTGAGGAGTTTTAAAAAGTTGCCCAAAACTCCGCTAGAACACACTATGAACCGGGTGTCGGTGTTCTGTGCGCGAACTGGCATTCCCACAACGAGCCGATGTTGGCATTGCTCTTTCTCCTCCTCTAGTTGCTCTCTGGTGTTAACGATTGCGACGATAGGAAGCTGGTGCCACTGGCTTTAGGATGAGGGAGTTAGTCAAACACCAATTAGGATAATTAGTCATCTTCATTTCACTTTAAAAAGTGTGCATGCCACCGATCCCGGCCGTTTGGCCTGTGGGCGCGATCACCACGCGTGCACCACATGGTTGGCGCCGAGCTCGGGCCGTGGCAGGCCTATTGCCGCTAGGCGGCTCACGCGTTTGGGCCAGATCCTGCCGCCCTGTGCACGTCACGCTTGGAGGGTTGTCGTTGTGCGCACGCTCGGGTCGTTGGGCCATGCGCGGGATTGAGCCATGACTGTGGTTGGGATCACCTTGCCGACGTGGTGCCATCCCACCCATTCGGTTTGCTCACCGTGCCGTGCCCTGGAGGTATGCCACTGCCACCATGTTGGCCATTGACTCGATCACAGTGGTGATGGGACGCCCCCTGCCCTGCCTTGTCCCGCTAGACGACAACGACGACGAGACCGCTCGGTCTGGCCACTCCCTGTTGTGCGCATCATGCCACACCTCCTCTATCCCGCTGTCGCTGACCGCGTTCCACCTAGACGAGCCATCCCTTCCCGTACCCCATGACCCACTTCCTCTAAGCCACACCGCGTGCATGTCCTCGCGCATTTATCACAGCCTCATCCAGGGCCGACCGAGCCACGTGAAGGAGTCGCCTGCCTGCCCTTGCCACCACAGGAGCCACACCATTTTCGCGTTTGCGCACGATTCATAGCCCGCCACCCTGATTCAGCGGTCCTACAACAAGATAGGGAAACCAGTTAGCAGCTGACCCCCGCCCTGGCGCAGACATGCATTACCGACTGGCAATTTTGGTGCTTCGCTCATGGCCAGCCATGAGTGCCGCCGCGGCCAGTATGAGGGAGGTAAGGCCCAAGAGTTCGATTGCTCATAGTCAAACCCATTGTGACCTCCTCTACCCGGTGCTCATGCTGTTTTGGCCAGGGCATTCGTTGATGATGTTCTAACACAGCCGTGCCACACCTGGAGTGCCATCATCCCACTGGTTCGCATCGTGGCCAGACCACCCGGGGCACCCCCCTTCCCACCCCAATCATCACTGCGGCTAGACCTGTGGTAAGCTCCTGGTGCTCCCGCATCTCCCCATTCACCTTGACGCCACCCTAGCTGATCGGCGCAGCTGTGTCACGACCATGAGCTGCGCACAACCACTTGCTGCCGCGGCTAGTAGGCTGTTGTGCCTCGTAAGCCACCTAGTCACCACCCACCGCTATGCGTTGGCCTAGAGGTGGACATCGGCCCTCTAAGTGCACCGAAGGGATCCCTAGCTAGCCGGCGCAACCGCCCAGTGTTGGTCGGAGCCGCACCGGTGTGCACAGGGCCATCGTGGACTACCTTGTTGCGAAGGCGACTTCTCTCGGGGTGTTTTGTGAAAAACCTGAGTCTGCGGTAACAGTGTCTCGCTGCTTCACTTGATAAGCTAAAATTCCGAGCCCTCTTTTGCAAAATGCATAGGCGCGGGTAGGCTGCCTGCCATGGGCTGCTTGTTGGGCCGGTGAAAGTCCCTAGTTTAGTTTTGGCTAATTGATGAAACCTAAGTACTAATCACATGTGCTTGAGTGTTGATAGCAAAAGGTGATTGGTACACTCCTAAGTTATGGTGAGATGCATGTTAATCATGATGACTTGGTGCCATGCTTGGAGAAGAAGAGGAGATGGAGTGCAATCCTATGGAGCTCAAGGCAAAGGTATAGATAGGATTTGCTTTTGGTGATCAAGACACCATAGAGGGTGTGATCACACTTAGGATCGATAGCCATATTATAAAGAGGGGAATTTTCAGGGCTATTGATCACTTAAGTGCCATTAGATGAGGATTCATTTGCATGTGCATTTAGATCTAGTGGAGAGCTAACTTAACGCCTCAAAAACGATTGTGAAAATGCTAACACACATGCACATGGTGATGTACACTTGGTGATGTTAGCACATTTGCGAAGGCAGTGGTGTTTGAGCAGTAGAGATGGGTTTAGGGCCCTCTCTCCCTCCCACCGAGCTTGCGAGGTGGGATTCAGTGCTTTTTGTGAAAGTGAAATGCCTATTTTCCACTATGCCGGAGACAGAGATTTTCTCTAAGTTATCGTGGATAGAAACGAAGGCGAACGGAGGTCATTGGGGTGACCGGACGTTGTACCAGACGCGGTCTCTGTATGACCGGACACGTCCGGTCAGTGGCAGTGGCAGTCAGGTGTGGGTCGCTAGGGTTTTGCACCAGCGCGTTCGGTCAAGCCCTAGAGAAACTGCGAAACATGCGAGGTCAATCGAACGCGGTGGCGCGTTCGATCACGATCGATCGGACGCGTTCGGTCATGCGTGGATGCTTATTGGACTCTAACCGTACGCTGGGTGTAACGCATCTGGTCAACTCTAGTAGCGCATCTGGTCGAGGTTTCACGCGCGCAGGCTGTGCGTGACCTGCGCGTCCGGTCTGTGTCACTGGCGCGTCTGGTCACTCTAGTGCGTGAACAAGTACCTTTAAGTGACCGTTCTGATCAAACGAACAAAATTCAAAGCAAGACATGTGGCGTTTATCGGGGGAGGTTACGGTGGAGCAACCGAATGCTGTGCGCGTCCGTTCAGGCCGGACTAGAACGTTCGATCACCCTGAATGTGGCTGTTTCGTGAGCCAACGACTCTATTCTTTTGGGGGCTCATATAAATACTTGTTGGTGGGCTCCTAGAGGTCTCTCTTAGATATTTTGACATCCTAACATCCTCTTGAGCTGAGCATACTCCCTCCCACTCATCTCCCTTGCTTGATTGACAAATCAAAGTGAGTTTGAGTGATCTCAAGTATATTTGCTTGTGAGTTTGTATCTAGTTGGCACTTGGGTGAGCATTGGCTGTGGGATTCTTGTTACTCTTAGTAGTTGACACCACCTAGATGGCTTGGAGGAAGCGAAGGAGTTGTGGCAAGAGTGGTGCTTGTTCTTGGTCACCTTCCGGTGATTTATGAGGGGTGTTGTGCCTTCTCCGGCTAAGCGTCAAAGGCAACTCTAGTAAATTGCTCGTGTCATTGAGTTACCTCACCTGCGATAGGTTCTTGCGGTGCTCTTGGGGAGCTTGGCTTTGTATTGCCAATTAGCCGCCGAACCACGAAGTGGTGGTCAACACAACGGGGACGTAGCGTGCCAGCAAGCACGTGAACCTCAGGAGAAAAATTGTGTGTCACCTTTGTGATTGATTTCTTAGATTTCTCCCGGTGATTGGTCTTTATATTGTTGTGATTGGTTCATTCCTCGACGTGGCGGTATAAAGATCACTTACCTCTCTTTTACATTCCGCAAACTAGTTATAACAAGCTCTTTAGTGTAATTAGTTTTAAGAGCTCGTAGTGACTTAACCCTTGATTGTTATAATGATCATAGTTACTAGCATTGTTGGATAGGTGACTTGCAACCCTTAAAAAGCTAGAGCAAAATCGCATTTCGCCATTTGTTATACTAACATCTTACTCTAGCGAGTTTGTAGAATTTTTAATAGGCTATTCACCCCCCTCTAGCCATATTTGGACCTTTCAGCTAGCCTGCTGCCCGCACTACCGCTCCCGCACAGGCCGCGTTGGGGTGCTGGACCGGATAGGTTGCCGACGGCCCTTTTCATTTTTCTAAAGCAATTTCTCATTTAGTTTCTAAGCAAACTTGTAAGTTCAAAATAAAATTGTGTAGATTCCCAGAAATGGTGAAATAAGTTTTGTTAGGTTCCTAAAATTGGGATCTATCTACTGGTATAATTCATTCGCATGGTCTCATAATGTTTTCAGAAGTTCTTTAATTAATTTGAGAAGCTTAATATTGTAAACATATGAACTTGTCGTAATTTTTATGGTAAAATGATGATAGCTTTAGCTTTGAAAATTTTATGGTAGCTTCATAATGTTATTACATGCTCACTGCCATTGTTGTAGCTTCTGAATAATTAATTTGCTGAATTAGTTAATGAGCCCTAGTTAGAGTATAAAGGTTAAATTGATAAAATGAATAAAGCAACACCTTGGGTTCATATGACTAAAATACCGATTGGGTAAATCATGTCTTATTCAACCACAGGGGTACGTAGCTGAAAGTCCTATGTTTGGTGTTGGTAATTAGTGACAATGCCTAAGTACTAATCCTATGCCTAAGTTGTATATAGCATATGAGGATTAGTACATTCCAAGGTTGGTGGCAAGATGGACATGGTGATCATGATGGCCACACTTGGATTTGGACGCAACCCTATGTGATCAAGGCAAAGGTATATGCTTAAGGGTTGTGTTTTAGTAACCAAGACACCTAGTGGGTGTGGTTACATTATAGGATAGATAGCCGTACTATAAAGAGGGGAATGACGCGGCTATTGAACTCCTAAATGCCTCTAGGTGTGCATTTCATAATCATATGCATTTGGATAGAACTAATAACGCCTCGAAAAATGATTGTGAAAATGCTAACACACTCACACATGACGAAGATCACTTGGTGATGTTAGCACGTTTGCGAAGGCGGTGGAGTTTGAGCGGTAGAGAGGGTTTGGGGTCCTCTCTCCCTCCCGCCGAGCTTGCGAGGTGGGATTCAGGCGTTTTCGAGGAGTTGAAACGACTATTTTCCACTACGCCAGAAGTTGGAAAAGAAACGGAGGCGAACGGAGGTCACAGAGGTGACCGGACGCTGAACCGGACACGGTCTTTGCATGACCGGACGCGTCCGGTCAGCGTTCAGTGTCTGCGCGTATTTTCAGTTTGATGATCGGACGCGCAGCACGTCCGGTCACTGACGATCGGATGCGTCCGGTCGTTCAGGGAGCTTACTGGACTCTAACCGGACGCGGGCACTGTGGCGTCCGGTCATTTTCTTCAGCGCGTCCGGTCGTTGTTCCGTTGAGCGCTGCTCAGGCGACCAACGCGTCTGGTCACTCGCAGGACCAGTGCGTCCGGTCATTTCCAGCGCGTCCGGTCTGCGCGATGAGCGCGTCCGGTCGTTGCTTCGCAGTTAGCTGTTGGGCGACCGGCGCGTCCGGTTAGTTGGACCAGCGCGTCCGGTCAGTGCTTCGCGACTTAGCCGTTGTGCGACTAGCGCGTCTGGTCAGTTGGACCAGCGCGTCCGATCAGCACGATTTCAGCTGTTTAAGTTTCTAACGGCTCTATTCGAAGGGGTACGTCTATAAATACTCGTTGGCCGGCTCAAGGCTCTCTCTCTCGATCATTTGACATACTTGTGAGCACTTTGAGCTAAGCAACTCCCCTCCCACTCATCTCTCTTGCTTCTTTGCATATTCGAAGTGAGATTGAGTGATCCAAGTGCATTTGCATTGCGAGATTGCATCTAGTTGGCACTTGGTGGTTGATTTGCTATGGGATTCTTGTTTCTCTTGGTGGTTGCCGCCACCTAGATGGCTTGGAGCAGCTTGGAGGCGTTGGCAAGAGTTGGTGATTGTTCTTGGCCACCTCCGGTGATTATGAGGGGTTTGTGCCTACCTCGGCAAAGCGCCAAAGGCAACGTTAGTGAATTGCTTGTGTCATTGCAACCTTTTGCCATTTGGTAGGTTCTTGTGGCGCCTTTTGAGAGGCTCGGTGTGAGACCGATTAGCCACCGAACCACGTGATGAAGAGGGACACAACGGGGACTAGCGTGCCGGCAAGCACGTGAACCTCAGGATAAATCTTCGTGTCATCACTTTCATATTGTGATTGATTGATCCCAGTGTTCGGTTATCTTGGTATTCATTGTTGATCATATTGGTTGGCTCAATACTTCGCCCCTCGATGAAACTCTCCTAACTCAACTCCGCATTACTTTCTTAGTTATCTTTGCTAGCTAGTTAGCTTTGCTAGAGTAGCTCTTTTGTGTAGCTTGCTAGTTGTAGTTGTAGTTACCTTCTCGGTTTGACTTGTGCGGTTGAGTGCAAATACTAGAATTGTGAATTGGATAGGTGGCTTGCAAACTCCCCGTAGGCTAAGCAAAACTCGCATCTCGCTATTTGTTATATTGATAAACTTGTTTAGCTTGTCTTTGTAGATTTTTTAAAAGGCTATTCACCCCCCTCTAGCCATCAAGACCTTTTAGTAGCCTAGTACGTTAGAGTTAGCTCATGAACTTGCAAAGCGTATTATGTTCTCCTAGTTGCAATTGTCGTTGTCTATTTACGTCTCTGCATTGTATCCATGAATGTCATAATAGGAGTGATGATGGATCGTGGAGTCATCCGAAGGTAGCAGCAAAGATGGTGCCTTGATGATCGTGTCACCATGATGGAATGCTAACTTTGGTTAAAACATAACCAGGCAAGCATCGGTGCATAACCCCTATTATTCTGCATTTTATTTTATGCTTGTGCATTAAGTTTAAAGGAGTTGAATGAAACTCACTTGCATATATATATATATATATATATATATATCCTTATTCTATAAGTCTTACTAGTATGATAGGATCGTGTAGCGTGCTATGCTATAGGATCCCAGTAGAAGTCAAGTGATTACCTATCACTCGTGAAAGATAGGGAAATATATTATTGTTACTATTATCATGTTACTATCACATAGAATAAATATGTATAATAATTAGAGACTGATCGGGACTAGGCTTGGATGGACTTGGACTTGGTTGGGCAACAGAGCGGGGCTCTGGTTGCATTTGTCCCGCCTATGTCGATTAAGGACCGTCCGTTGCATTAGACACTAGTCAGGTCACAGACTAATTATCCCGAGCACATACATGCTTATGGGAGTGGGAAGACTTGTTACTCTCTTGTCATGGGGTTCTGGCTCTTTCCGAACCAACTGTTATAGGTGGATCTTTGGGTTGGTGGTCTAAGCACCACACTGAGGCCGGGCCTGCAGTGTTGGGGGCGTGTGTTTTTCGGGGTACTCAGCTGGGCACATTGATTCGCGAATCACCATTTCTACATGACGGTACAACTTGGCTACTATCTAGCACCGTAGTAATAACTGGAACATGGAAGAATGGTAAAGTGATTTCGATTGCTTACCACCTACTTGAAAGTAGTATAGGTGCTTACATAGAATGGTTAGTTAAGGAACTAATTATGACTACTAATAAAAGTTGATTATAAGGATGCACATTTAGTAATGCTTTCTACAGTTGCAATGAACCCACAAGCCAAATAGCCTTACATAACCTTAGAGTCTTTTATTTTCTACTGTCGGGTAAGTCTTTCTAAGTACAATTGAGTATTTAGGGTTTTATTCCCCCTGTTGTAGGTGACAAGCGTTTTTGGAGCTGACACTTATGTGTGGAAACCTCCTGGTGGGCTCAGCGATGATTTTCTTTATGTGTGAACATAGAGTTTATTTAATACTTCCACCAAGAATGTTTCTTTTTAAAAGAAAGACTTATAACTGGTTATCATTTCATGCATATAAATGTTCTTCATGATAATGTTTTAATTTGGCATTAAATGATTCCCATTCCGCTGAAACTCTGATAACATTTTATATTTCACTGTTATAATCAAATAATAAATTACTCTGATGTTGTACTAAAAGTGGTGTAAGAAATGGCAAGGATGCTGTAAGCTTTACTCTCATTTATGATCCTGATATAAAAATGTGGATTTTCGAGTTCGCTCTTGTGGTGTGCTCAATGGAATCGCATAGTTTAGTGCTCTCTCTCTCTCTCTCAGATACTTAGTGTCTAGTGGAAGACTAGTACCCTTGGGAGGGCATTAGATTACGCGGTTCTACCACACCACGTCCCACCCAACCTCATAGAATCCTATTAGACATGCAACAATATAGCTGCTAGTGCTTTACTTTTATGTAAATGGTCTGTGATAGGTTGCATGGTAGAATTGCTTGGAAGCCATTACCTTGATGCAACCTTTACCCCTGCACACCCGCTATTAGGATAGACGCTCGCTACTACTTACTATTTGCTTCTACTGCGCATTATATTTGTGATGTGATGCTTGGTGGAGGATTGTTTGTGACTGGCTAAGGCACTTGGTGCCAATGATATGGTAATAATGTGATGACGACTTGGGGAGATCTTGGCATGCGTCTTGGGTGTGTGGTGATGGTTGAGTCGACCGGGTAGGATCTACGACGAGCTGTTGAGCGAGTCTTGCTGGAGTGTGACCTAAGCGCTCCTTGTAAGTTGTACCTATGACAGTACCAGTTCGAGGTATAGACTCTGAGGAGGAGTGTTTTTCGTGGGACGAATCCCCAGAGTAGAGGTGCTGTTGAAGCACGGGGTGTTGGAAACCCCTTTGTAAAGATGTCTTGTTCGGTCACCTTAAGGACTTATATGTGCTAGGAACCGGTTCATAGGAATCCTTGCACCCCACTTGCTCTCAATGGGAGGGAGACAGATGTGGACTAGTTCGGGCGATGCCACTACTGCTAGGTTGTAGTTGACAGTGTGGGAGGTGAGGGTGTTGGAACCCGATCCTTTCTAGGTGCGTATTGCCATTGGCTCGGTATTTACGTTTCATAGTCTCAGCATGCTAGAGTTGATCTAGGGTGCCTCAGGGCTGAGTGCAGGGTGGTATCGTTCCAAGCTAGAAAGCAGCCCGGAATCAGCCTAGATGATGATTAGTGTCGATGATCGTGTATCTTGTGGGTAGTGTGAACCTCTGCAGAGTGTATGGTGGATCAATCGATACATATGCCGTCTTTTCGGATATGGACCTTTCCTATGTTACTGCTTCACTTGACTAGAGAGAGGAGTCCTTTCTTCTTCTCCCCCTTGGGTTTGTTGGACTTTAGCTGTTAGCCGATAAGGCAAGGTATGAGAGGGAGTCGTCCTTGCCACCTAGAGAGTGAGAGTGTGGTGAGATGTGTGTGATGGGATGGGTGAACATGTGGATGAGATGGATTAAAACTTAATGATTTTTTATTAAACTTTGATTATATTCGCATAGGAAACCACATCCATAATTAGGTCTTTTGCTCAACCCTTGCATTCCACTTACTACAAAGCAAACGCAAAGCATAGGGTGGGAGCCAGTGGCCAGCACAAATCTTACTGATAATTGTTTGGCAGGTCCCGAGTCTGAGTACGACTACCAGAGAGATGGTTGGGAGGATTGGAGGTCTGGTCCTTCGCTCAAGTTTGGTTCGGAAGATGAAGTGTACGCCCGCTGCTGTTCTACCTGATGCTATTCCAGATGTTGCGTGCTCTGAGTGATTCTGCCAAGTGGCGATGTAATAACGAGTAAACCTTGCTATTTGTACTCTGTAAGATAGGTACTCGATGTATGACTTGTGATATCTACTGTTATTCGATAATGTGAAGGAATGATCATCTAGGACTATCATGTTATGGTTCGAATATGTAGATTTCCCTTCGTGGAAATCAGGATCGTTTCACCTAGGCGCCACTCCTTTCCTTCCGCGTGCGAGCAGCAGCAGACCACCTCCACGGCCACTGTCTAGAGGAAGAAGATGACGAATTTACGAAACCGCCACTGGTTCGTAATGTCCGCCAATCCTTCGTTTTAATTCTGTTTTGCACAGTTTAAGTTGCGCTAGATTCAGGTCGACGCGCTCTATGTCGTAGTGCTAATGTTTTCATGTCACATGCTTATGATTTTATCAATTTAAATGCTAAATTGATTAATGCTTATGCAATCAGATTTATAATTAAAAGTCATACAAGTTTTATACCTTGGTAATTTATACATAAAATATTAATGTGATTAGTTGCTCATATAAATGTGTTTCTAAATGCTAAGTTGCTTAGTTTAAACATGTTGCATACATGATAAACTCGATTAGTTGCTTTCACATATACCTTTTCTTTTGCAAAGATAAAGTTTAACTTGATTAAATTATATGATATTGTTTATTAATAAAATATGAGTAGTTCCTACTCGGCTTTAGAATTAAATTATGTTTTGATTAATCTGGTCTTAATAACTTTTCACATGGTTTTGCTCAATTAAAATAAATCAAGCATATAGTGTTTTTTTTCTTTTACATAATATAAAAGTCTTGGTAGTCGTTTCTTTTCAATCGTAGCTTCGTTTTTTGTGTTTCTTGCGTTCTCGTCCCATAGCAACTAGCTCTCTTTTAGCATGTTGTTTTTAAAGCCTTTGCTATGATTGGTGTGCTGTTCTTAGTTGCTTTTATTTCTTGTTTGTATGCTTGGTGTTTTGCTACGAGTAGAAGAGAACTGTAAGTAAGCGCTGGAGACCAGAAGCTGCAAAACAAAAGAGTGAAGAATTTCTATGAGCAGTTACCTTGAGTGGAAAGCAAGTGTAAAAGGCAAGTATAGCATGGGATCATCTTTGTTACCTATTCACCTTTAATCACTTAATTCATACTGCATGTACTTGATTACCAATAAGGATTTTCTAACTTTGTACTTGTACCTTGTCACCTATGGGATCATGCATTGGGTAGTATTTCTACTAGTGCTCAATTAAATGACCATGATTTGTAACTTGACTAATGGTATATGCAATAAACATTAAAATGTGTTTTTAGCAACATGGACAGAAAGGTGCTGGAGTATTTGGCTACTTTCCAAATGCTTTAGTTTCTCTCCCTAAGGACTTATTTGTAAGTGATAACCTAGAACTTATAGTATAACCATGAGTGCTATATGGCTCTGACTTTAGTCAAGTATGAGGACCTTTTCTAGCTTGTTACTGGTTACCAAAAGGCACAAAAGGGGCTTGACGAGATGGGTATAGGACAACCTCTGTTCCTATGAGTATAGCCGAGAAGGAATTGTGCCATTCGAAAGAGAGATTCCTACACCTGCTTAGCATGGAAACCTAGCGGCCCTAACTTGTTAGACAAATCTTTGAAATACTTCATAGTGAACTGTACCGACCTTCCTTGGCAGTGGGTCAAGAGTCTGATCACCTCGAGCGAAAGGGTAAATCACGGCTCATGGTGAAAGTGTAAAACCTCTGTAGAGTGTAAAACTGGTATATCAGTCGTGCTCACGGACACGAGCGGCCTTGGGATCCTTATGGAATAGAAGAACACCTGTGATTAATTTGTTTATGCTATACATTATTCTTGTTTATATGATCATGTGGTTATATGGGCTTGTGCTAAACTTATTGCTACTCAATTGCTAAAATTATGATTCACTAAAAGCTAACCATAGTAAATCAGTGTCAGCCTTTTGAGCCTCCTGAACTCTATGTTATATTTGTTGAGTATGACATGTACTTACGCTTACTTTATATTTAAATTTTGGAAAAATCCCAGATGGGTAACAAAAGATGGAGCTTGGTTAAAGTTTTTGAGGAGTGCTAGGCATATGTACCCCCGTCAACCGTCCCTGTGGTGTTTGGAGACTTTACTTGAAGATTAGAGTGTATACTTCCGCTACTCTGAAAAATATGTCCCTATGAAAATTTTTTGTTTGTTATATAATAAAGCTTTGTCTCTTGATACTATTGTAATTTGTCGTCCTATGTGTGAGACTGATCTCTGGGTACACATAGGATACGACATCTGATTTTGTTCTCAAAATTGGGTGTGACATAATTGTACAGTTTCTGTCTCACTAGTCAAATGCCCTATGGCGCACAAAACATATCTCTCTCTATATATATACAGCTCATGTGTATGATTATGACAGAGTAAAGTCAAATAATACAAATACAAAAGTAGATAAGTATTGTCGTGTGGAGGATGGGTTTATGTTCAGTGGCAGAGTTGCACATGCACTTGCACATATAAAGCAATACTCCCTCCATCCTAAAAAAGAATCATTCTCGGTTCAAAAAAGTCAACAAATTTTAATTTTGACCAAATATATTTAACAAAATATTAATATTTATGGTACTTAATTGGTATCGTTAGGTAGATCGTTGAATATACTTTCATAATAAATTTATTTAGAGATATAAATATCTCATGTATTTTCTACAAATCTATTCAAAGTTGAGAATGTTTGACTAGCACGATTCTTATAGCGACTCTTTTTTAAGGACGAAGGGAGCATGAACAAGTACAATGGTGATGGTGGCAGGCATACCATCGTCACCCACACCATCGAACAACTATACCATGGCTTTGGCTACGAGATCTGTAGCCGCTGGTACCTACTACTAGGTAACATGCTCTAGGCCCGTCCACACGGATCTATCAGGGGTCAAAACAGTTGCCCCACTATCATCACCAAAATTGTGCTGGAACTGCTCTTCCGCATTGCTAGCATAAGGTAAGCATAAGTGAAGTTTAGAATACACATTCACTAATCACTATCCTTTTAGCAAGTGCCGACACCGTGCTGTTTGGTTGGTTCATTTTTTTGACGCAATCTGATCATGGCGCCATTAGATTACGTTAGTTTTTGTTTGTTTGACGTACCATTCGAACTGATGCCACGGTGTTTGTTTGACGTACCATACGAACTGATGCCACGGAAATAGCAGACCTTTAGGGAGTCGTTCACTCTCAATCAACGACGGTAGCCGATTGCATTTGCATCTAGTAACTGCTTTCCCATTTCTACCGGTGGACCAAACCAAAAGCAAAGTAGTTAATTCCCTTCCCGTTGCTGCTGGTAGTTGTTTCCTCAGCGTTAACGTTGCTGGCGGTGCAACCAAACAGCACCCGCTCTATTTTGATCCACCAGCTATCCAAATAGTCCAAACTAAAACAAGCAAAAAGTCCTGTTAATGGGAACCCTATTGTCCCACATTAGCTGTTCTAACACAGCTAATGGCAGCTAAAAGTGGCTAATTACTGCCCATCATAATTTCTGGCATCGCGCCGTTCCGCACAGCGAGTTCAGCATCGCGCCCGTTCCCCTCCGCGAGTTCGGCATCACGCCCGTTCTCCTCCTCCGCCTGGTCTCGTTGGCCGCGCCAGGCCCCGGTGGCTGCGCGCCTCCTCTGCCTGGCCCCGCGCGGCCACGCCGGCTGGCCCACCGTGGCCACGACCTCCTCCTGCGCTGGCCGCGCCCGCTGGCCCTGCTGTCACCGCGACCACCTCCTGCACTGGCCACGCTCGCTAGCCCCGCCGTGGCCGCGACCTCCTCCTGCGCCATGGCTGCGACCTCCTCATATGCTGGCCGCGCCCACTGGCCCCGCTGTGCACTACCTCCTTCTGCGTGCGAGTGGGTCGGGAGGAAGAAGACTTGTGCCTTTTTTTTTGCATTTTTTATTATGCTCTCCATATAGGCCCTTAATGAGGGGTAATCTGGTCCAAGGTCTTTAATTAGCTAAAGGGTCCAAACACCCCACTAAAGTTAAGCTAGCTAAACTTTAGTTAAGGTGAATCCAAACAAGGCTCATAGGTAAGTTTGAGATGCTCCACTTAAAATTGGTTTCATAATTTTTTACTGAGTTGCAAATAGGCCTAGCTAAGGGTAGAAACCGGAATGTTAATTTTGACATGTGGACGATATGCGTACAATAATTTTGTGATGTGATGTTCGAATTTTGCGACATGCGGCCTTAATTTTTTATTAGTGATATAGGGCCATACAAATTGACCCTGTTCAGCTTTCCAGCTTGTTTTTTAAAAGTTAGAACAATGTTTTTCTCTTACACAAATCAGCCGACCGTTTCAGCTTGTTTTTTCAGCATAAGCAAACGAGCCAAAAAAAAAAAATACTGCACGCCCATCACATCACATGTTATCTAGTCAGAAACTATTAGTGGACATCGTAGTGCATCTGTGTGGCTGTAGATTTGTTTTCATAGAAACGTGTTGACAAAATCTTGACAGTATCCGCTTTTTTTTTTTTGTTCCGTGGCCATTCTTACACATGCTAACATACTAACAGTTTATGGAATCGCGATTCTTGCTTTGCTTGTCTGAACTCCAGATCTCAAGTAGCTATCGCGTCGTGCAATGCGTGCTCGCCAACAACGAGCCAGTGATCACCGCCCAATGTCAATCGTCTTCGTCTATACTCCCTCCATCCCATTGAAAATGTTGTTATTTTTATGTAAATAATAAAATAAATAAATTATTATTAAAGTATCTCTAATGATAAAATAAGTCATAACAAAATCAATAACATTTATATAAAAATTTTGAATAAGATGAGCGGTTAAACAAGAAGTAAAAAAAAGTAAAAAACGACACTTTCAATGAGACGGATGGAGTACGCAAGTTCATGTATGCAACCAAAAACGAGTTTGGCCCTGTTCATCCGGCTTATAATCCGTACTTTTCAGCTTGTTTTTTTTTTCAGACGGAACAGTGTTTTTCTCTCTCAACAAATCAACCAACAGTATTTTTCAGCCGGCTTATCAGCACAACCGAACAGGACCTTTATCCTACGAGCTCCTAGGCACCATACATTTATATGTAATATTCCCTCTGGCCATTTATCTACTTCATCTAAGCAATTTTTTTAAAAAATCTCCTTCATATTAGTCTGGGACTACAGGTTTGGCTTCTCGTACATGCTGCACATTTGGTGTTCGTTGGCTACTCCTTGTCTGCATTTATTGCTCTTTGGCTGCTCATTGGCTACGACTCTTGCCTTAAATGCAAATAGGCGTTGTTTACTGCTCTTTGGTCATTACACCAAAGACTAATATGATGGAGACTTATCGACGGAGAGAGTATTATCTATCTGATCTGTCGGGGAACGTTGGCACCCAAGATCCACGCCACGCGGTCCAGCTTTACATCTATGCTGCTTGGCTGCTTGCTCGCTGGTAGGGCCTGTTTACATCTATCCTGCTCCATATGAACTGCTCCACGTGTTCGATTTTGAGCGTATGGAAGCAGGATATGCATGCCTGGCTGGCGGATGCCTTTGATCCAGGACTGCATCCAAGCTAGTCCATAATATTTGCGTCCTACCTGCTACACTACTCTAAAAACACATATCGCTGGCATGTAGATGTTGACTATCGATTCGTGGTTATAACTGACAGTGATACACGTATATGGTGATTATCGATTCGTGGTTAAAACCGACAGTGATATTGTGAGGACCTACCGTACCTATTACTGTCAGTTCTTAACTTCGTATCACTTTGACTGTACAAAAAATTCATAACATTTTCAAGTAAAGTCAGATCAAGAGAAATTTTATACCAAAACTATCCGGGTATCAATGAGAATTGAAATTGTGTAGTTAACTTTTTAATCTGAGATGGTTTATATGTGAAAATATTCAATATGAGTCTCGGACCTGTTAAACAATGCAAAATGGAGATAAAATCAACATCGAAGTTATAGTAAACTAGGAGAATACCCCGCGTTGCTGTGGGCATTTCAAATAATTTAGACTATTTATATTTATAGTTATCTGAATGAAACTATCTTAAATTAATTTTCGTGAATGGTTTGACACATCTATGTGGACAACTAAATGCATGTTAATGGATGAATAGATAACTATCATAATGACATGTGCTAGTTGGCTATAATTGCAAGTTCTAGTGGATTGTTGTTGTTGATAGCTTGTATGTTGAGAAAAATCTCTAGTGGGGTTTAGATTTATAAGAGTATAGGATAACGTGATCTACGCAACTTTGAAGTTAACAACCTTTTCATTTGAGATCATTTAGAGCATTAAATATACAATACAAGATTTATAAATATGAAGTTAAATGAATAGCATTGGTTCTTTAGGCATAAATATAAGGCAGAATTGGCTACAGGACACCCAAAGTGACCCCTCTTTGCGGCCGGACATGCAAAATGAAGTGATTTGTTGGAGGACACTCTGGTTCTTGACAAATTTGCTGCTGGACATTCCGCCTAATAAAATAATAATTTTTGGCTTTTAAGGAGAGAGAACAGGCGTGAAATGTCCTTTTTGCCCTTGGCTCTTTCTTCTTCCCCATCTCCTTCTCTCCTGAGGCCAAGCCCCCTCCTCCATGGATGAGCTCGCCGCCTCTGTGTCCGCCTCCTCCATGGCCAAGCCCTGCATCCTCCATGGGCAAGCTCGTCCCCATCCCCCGCGACCTCAACCTAGTCCGAGAGGGAGCCGGCTCGCCGATGCGCATATGGGCGGGCGTGAGGCGGCTCACCGGCACGCAGCCATGCGGCCCTAGGCCGCGGGAGGGCGATGCCTCGCTGGTGCGCATACGAGCGAGCGTGAGGTGGCTCGTCGGCGCGCAGGCTAGCGGCCCAGCCGCGTGGCTGCGGGCAGGCAAGGCGCGACTGCCACGCCATAGGAGGGTGATGCCTCGCCGGCGCACGGGCGGGTGGCTCGGCCGAGAGGCCGTAGGTGGGCGCGCCATGAGCGGGAGGCCACGGGAGAGCAGTGGCTCACCAGCGTGCGGGCGGGCAACGCTTGGTCGATGCACGGGCGGACAGCTCTGGCACCCCTATGCTCTGCCACGAGCAAGGGCTCCGCCACGTGCGGGCATCGTCGCGGGCCCAAGCTCGGCTACATGCACACTCCGGTATGGGCGCGAGCACCGTGCGGGCAGCCTCCAGGCCCCTCGCCGGCGTGAGCTCCTCTCCAGCGAGCGCGCAGGCCATCCTCGCTGACACGAGCTCCATCCCCGACGGGCGTGAGGGCCATCCTCGGCGGTGTGCAGAGCCTCTGCCACATCCCCGATGGCCGGTGATTCAAGAGGAAGAAGAAGTGTGCGTTGTGTGGCACGGGATTCGGTGGCATCCCCGACGCGGCCCCTTCACACGGAGGCGAGCAGCGCCCTGCCCTTAGCCCGGGCGGTTACTGTAATGAATCAACATGATTATACGAGATTAAGTAACAAAATCTTCCATCGAGGCAGATGATTTACCAAACTTAAGCCCGTACAACCCGAGATTCCATGAAATCATGAAGGATTTCAAACCAACCAACATTCAACCAAGATCGTACTGATTTAGCAACCACAGTCACATGCTACATAAAGTTCGCAATGAGAGTTGAATACATCGGAGTTCAGAATAAAAAGTTATTACAACACGAGTTTAAATTAGCATAGCGGAAGCAAGTAGTTTTAAACCACACACACTTTGTTCAGATACAGTGCTAGCAGGTAGTCATAGTCCACAAAAGCATGAGATAAGACAAACGGAGTGACCATTGCCCTTGGTCCTAGTTGTCGCCCATCGCCGGATACAGACAGTTGACGCAATAACCATAGTACATCTGACCATCTGCAACAACAATGGGAACAACGCCCTGAGTACGAGAAGGTACTCAGCTAGACTTACCCGTCATAAACCCGAAATAAAAAGAAACCAAGGAGTATGCAAGGCTTTTATAAAGTGGACTAGCTTGACTAGTTTTACAGAAAAGCATAAGTTATCAGTTATGAACCATTTAAACTATAACCATCATCTTAATTATACCTGATTAATCTAAGTAAGCACCTATGCCAGAGCAATCACTTGATTAACCTTTTAAATCAAAATTTACCACATCCGGTTTAGCTTTTCCAACATCATTCACAAAAGCCATCTGTGTTCCATCATTTTACTATGATGCTGTAGCTCGAGTCAAGTAATCACTATACAGGAGCGATGGCGATTCAAATCGATTCCTAACCAGCTGGTGATTTATTCCTCACACAAACCACGCTTCCTCCGTCAGGGCCGCGTGATAACAGTCATGGACCGCACTACCCAGGGACCGCCTGACTGCCAGAACGCACCTTGGGCTCACTCTTCGCATCCCTGTCATACCCCCTTTAGCACCAGTCTACCAATCTGAGTTTATCCTGGCTCAAAATAGTGTCACTAGCTTCGCGGTCAAAAGGTACTTTATTCGGCCAGCTAAACATGAGGCATGCGTTCAACATGACAAGAGGGACGAGCAACGATCGGTCCTTAATCGACACAGACGAAATCACTATAGTCCAAAACCCTATAAGACTCCGCCCGGTCTTCATCTATCCATCAACACTTGGTTACTTTCCATGATAAAAATTATAGCTAACCATAACCAGGTATCCACTTATAACTCGCAGGTGACAGAAAATCACCCGACTTCTACCGGTCTAAGCATGGCTAAGCAATTATTCGATCCTGACCTAACAAGGTAAAAAGGTAACCAGGTGGACAAGGATAGGAATAAATGCAACAACGGTTTTACTCAACTCCTATAACTTAATGCAACAATATATAAAACTCATATATAAAGAATTGCTTTTATAAAGTAGGAGACTTAGAATGCTTCGGGGCTTGCCTCTTTCAAACGTACTAGGCTAGTGATCTATGCACTCGGGCAACTTCTCTCCTTGTTCCTCTTCCTCAGGCACCTCCTGTGCCTGGGGCTCTTGCTGATCGGTCCAAGTCTGCACTTCCAGCACTGCTACCTATGACTCCTCCTGCGATCCTGTATGATGCAATTGCATAAGTAACCATGTAGACAGTGCATCAGATGCGGTGGAATGCTATGATGACATGATATGCAGATGAACACATTGAACTGATAGTATGAATTATAGACAAAATCTTCTACAAGGTAGTCCATATCATCCGAGAACATGTACCACAAAACATCTCATCTACTCTTATACTAGTTAGCATATAATTCTCACACAAGTGTTGCTACACTTTGCCAAACCATAATACCTTAACCTATCAAGTAGCACTAGCAAGGTAGTTTGGTGCTTCAAAGATACACCAAACACTTTTTATTACTTTTAATTATTCATAAAGAATAACCTTTTATTTCCTATTTAAACTAGGGTTACACATTAACACCTATTTCTGTCGTAGGTAAAAATCTACAAAAATTATAGTAGCACAATCCTACTCCAAATAGTATACTACAAACATTTCATGGAATTTGAATAAGTAAAACTATCTATACAAAATAAACAAGCTATAGTATATTAATGAGCATGAAAATACTTTGTACTAGAAAAAGTATCAAACAACAGATTTCATATTTTTCCTATGTTACCCACAGTAAACAAGCACATTACAAAAATTACCACCTGCATGTTTATACAATTTTTGCTCTCTATAAAAAATAACAAAAATCATCAATTAAAGGCATTTCAACTACACCTCAATAATTTTTCATAGAACATGCCTCATAAACATTTTTCCTAAAAGGTACATCACTAAAGAAGACATGAAACAGAAAACATATTTTTCTGATCTTTCTTTAATTTACTACACATTTTCTAAGATATCAGCACTTATAATAATTAAATAAATCTACACAGAAAAGTATCACAAAACTAACATGCAACATTTTTAAACTGCAGATCTTCTCATGAGAAACACTACAAAATTTGTTTCACAATTTTTGGAGCTATAAAACTCGAGTTATAAATTTTCAAAGCCTTAAAACAAAACTGGAAATTCATTTTCTTTAAAAACCGAAATTCCATCCGGTCCTAAATGCTACGCGCACCCCAGATCTGTTTACCCCAAACCCTACTGAGTCGCTGCGGCTGGGCCCCCTGGGTCAAACCGACCCCACAAGTCGGTCACCCAGAGCAGGGGGAGGCCTTGACCGGCCGAGATCTCGCCGATGGCGAGGTCATCGGTGGCGAGGTCGCCACCCTGAGCTTCACCCCGACGAGGTGAACCTAGCGGTGGGGCTAGCGGGGCCAGGGAAGGTGGGTAGCAGGCACATCAGCGCGCATGGCAGCACGGCGGTGTGGCTCGTCGGTGGGAGCTCAACTCCGGCCATGTCAAGGCGGGCAGAACGGCGCTGCGGCTTCGCGATGACAAGGCAAGCGCGAAGGGGTAGAAAAAGGTGAGGAAAAGCGAGTGGAGGGGCTCTGGCCACGGTGGCCGAGCACGGCGGCCATGGCCGACGTGGAGTAGAGGAACGCCCGATTGGGCTTTACCTCGAAGTGAGCGGCGCTGCAAACTCGAGCGAGGGACGGAGCAGATCTAGGCGGATGCGCAAGCGGGGCGGATCGACAGCCGGTGCTGTGGTGAGGGCGCACGGCGCCGGCGAATCCCGCGGCAGTGCGGGCGCTGCGGCGGCTGGCTGCGGTGCGCCGGCGAGGCGAGCGGAGGCAAAATGGACTAGCGTGAGGCAGAGTGAGCCGGGCGGGGTTAAGGCGAAGGCGCGCGGAGCGGCGGGGGCCACCGACGTGCCACCGGGCGAGCGCACCGACGGTGTACGGCCATGCGGCGGACGCATGCTGCCGCGGTCGGCCGAGCGCGCGCGGGGGGTTGGGGGGGGCGGGAGCTGGGTGCGGGCGAACGCGCGAGACGGGCCAGGCCGACTTGCCGAGCTGGGCCGGAAACGGGGCGGCGGCCCGGTAAGCCCGAGATTTCCTTTTTCTTTAATAAATAATTTTCTAGATTTTCTAAATTGATTCAAATTCAAATTTTGAAGATGAAAAAGGCATTTTCACAAGTTGTCCCCAAAATAAAAGTTGTTCAAAATTTAATTCTCTACAACTTTCATTTAGGGCACTTTTCAAAATTCTAAACAGATTTTGAATTAATGATTTAAAGTCAAAATTTTAAATAAAAACTCACTTTTCTAGAATGTTTTTAAAAGCAAAATTTGGGGAGATTTTGAATACAAAAGTTGCTCCAAAAATCATGCTAATTAATTCTAAGTTATTTAAAGTTATAGCCAAATAAGTTTTACCACTCTTAGCAAACAAATACAATAATTAGGGTTTAAACAGATGTTTTTCACATTTCAATTCAAATGAACTTATATTGCATGTGATGATGAACATGTATGTGATGCTAATGCTCATGCTTTGGGATGTTAATGCATGCTTAACACCCAGGGGTGTTACAGCCCTCCCCCTTATAAGAATCTCGTCCTGAGATTTTAAGTTACGAACCACTTGTTGTAAAAATCTTTATAAGCAGTTTGTAGATATTCTCCTATTTCCCACGTCGCATCACTCTCATCATGATGGCTCCACTAAATCTTGTAAGTTGTCACCACTTTATTCCGAGTGACTCGGTCCTTAGTATCCAAAACTCGAACTGGTTTCTCATGATATTTCAAGTCTACCTTGATCCGAATACCCTGAGGTTATATTCTCTCTTTCGAAACACGCAAACACTTCTTCAACTGTGATATATGAAAGACAGGAAAGATTGAACTCATCGCTTCTAGTAACTGTAGCTTATGAGCCACGGGGCCCTTCTTCTCTATGATCCTGTATGGTCCTACAAATCTAGCAGCCAGTTTCTTCTTGATTCTAAATTGTTTCTTCTTCATTGGGGTAACCTTGAAATAGACGTAGTCACCCACTTAGAATTCTAGCGATCTTCTCCTTTTATCTACATAACTCTTCTGACGTGATTGTGCAGCTTGCATGTTTTGTTGGATAACACGGACCTTTTTCTCTGCCTCATCTACAAAATCAATCCCGTAAAACCTTCTTTCTCCACGTTCAACCTAATTTAACAGTGTCCTACATTTTATGCCATACAGGGCTTCAAAAGGTGCCATCTTGATACTCTTTTGATAACTGTTGTTGTAAGCGAACTCTATCAAAAGTAACCACGATTCCCATGAACCTCTGGACGATAATACACAAGCTCTAAGCATATCTTTAAGAACAGCATTAACTCGCTTTGTCTGCCCATCTATCTGCGGATGGAAAGTTGTACTACGAATCAAACTAGTACCCAATCATTTATGAAGATGCTCCCAAAAATGAGAGGTAAACTGTGAACCACGGTCAGACACGATAGTCTTTGGTACACCATGTAATCGAACAATCTCAGCAATATACTTCTCTGCATATTGAGGTGGTCAAAAAGTTGTCTTAACTAGCAAAAAGTGAGCTGATTTGGTAATGCGGTCTACAATTACCCAAATTGAATCATGTCCTTTTGGTGTGGTGGGAAGACCAGTGATAAAATCTATACTTATATCATCCCATTTTCAATCTGGTATAGACAAGGGTTGCAATAGTCCTGCGGGTCTCATGTGAAGAGCTTTCACTCTGCAACACATGTCGCAACGAGCAACATACGCGGCAATCTCCTTTTTCATCTTGGTCCACCAATAACGAGGTCTCAGCTCTTGGTACATTTTACTACTTCCAGGATGGATAGACAACTTAGAATGATGAGCTTCATCCATCAATTTGTTCTTGAGCTCTTGATCCTTGGGTACTACCAGGTGATCTTTAAACCATAACACTCCTTGGTCATCCACTCTAAAGTGTTTGGTTGGTTCCCTCTTCATTTTCTCCTTAATATGAAATATTCCCTTATCTGTTTTTTGACCTTCAATGATTTTACTCTCCAAGGTATAACTAATCTGAATATTATGCAACACAGCAGGATGCAATAAATTGAACCCCTCTTCAAACAACGGCTACACAGCAATAGAATGTGATTTCCTACTTAGGGCATCTGCTACTACATTAGCCTTCCCGGGATGATAGTGCACATTCAGATTATAGTCCTTTATCAGCTCTAACCATCTTCTCTGTCGCATGTTCAACTCAGACTGAGTAAAAATGTACTTGAGACTCTTATGATCCGTAAAGATATTACACACATTCCCCAGCAAGTAGTGTCTCCAAATCTTTAGAGCATGCACAACTGCTGCAAGCTCCAAGTCATGTGTAGGATAGTTAACCTCATGCTTCCTCAATTGATGTGAGGCATAAGCAATGACCCTTCCATCTTGCATCAGAACACATCCTAATCCATTCTTAGATGCATCACAAAACACATCAAACGGATTTTCTATATCTGGTTGTGCCAGAACAGGAGCAGTGGTTAGCAATTTCCGCAAGGTGTAGAAAGCTGCCTCACACTCCTCTGTCCAGGCAAACTTATGATCCTTCTGTAGCAGACTTGTCATTGGCTTGGCAATCTTTGAGAAATCCGGTATGAAGCGGCGATAGTACCCGGCTAAACCAAGAAAACTTTGAACCTCATGAACTGTGGTTGGTGACTTCCAGTCCATGACCTCTTGTACCTTACTAGGGTCTACTGAAATTCCACTTTCAGATAACACGTGACCAAGAAAAGGAACTGTCTTAAGCCAGAACTCATACTTACTAAACTTAGCATACAACTGATGCTCTCTGAGTCTAGTTAAGACAATCCTAAGATGTTCTGCGTGATCTTCTTCATTCTCTAAGTATATTAGTATGTCATCAATGAACACAATCACAAACTTATCCAACTCTGGCATAAAGACAGAATTCATCAGATACATAAAGTATGCAGGAGCATTTGTTAATCCGAAGGACATGACAAGATACTCGTACAAACCATATCTGGTAGAAAACGCGGTCTTAGGTATATCTTGTGGCCTAATCTTGATCTGATGATACCCTGATCTCAAATCTATCTTAGAGAACACTTTGGCTTTAGACAATTGGTCAAACAAGATATCAATTCGAGGGAGAGGATACTTGTTTTTAACTGTCACAGCATTCAGTGGCCGATAGTCCACGCACATACATAAGGAGTTATCCTTTTTCTTCTTCACGAACAGTGCGGGACATCCCCATTCAGACGAACTAGGACGAATCAAACCCTTCTTTAATAGATCTTGGAGTTGTTTCTTCAATTTGGCTAACTCATTGGGAGGCATCCGATAGGGCCTTCTTGAGATCGGTGCTGTTCCAGGGATTAACTCAATGGTAAACTCAACATCTCGGTCTGGTGGAAGCCCAGGTAACTCATCTAGAAATACATCTGGAAACTCACATACTACTGGAATCTTGGCTAGCAGAGTAGTTTGGACGGCACAAGTTGTACTGGCTAGATCTATTTTCCGAGGTAGGATCACCTGGAAAGTGCCTTCTCCAATAGGTTCCTTGAGAGAAATACTTCTTCCTCCAACATCAATTACTACTCCCATCTTATTCATCCAGTTCATTTCCATAATCATATCCAAAACTAGTCCTAGCATGACTATCAAATTAAGCTTATATTGTCTGTTTGCTATGTTCAGGGTTACTCCCTGGATTATCTGATTTGTCAACAGATCAGCCCCAGCTGAACTGATCCGATAAGCACATTCCAATTCAACTACCTTTTGCTCATACCTCTTAACAAATGCTTGACTAACAAAAGAATGAGATGATCCGGAATCAAACAAGACTACTGTAGGATGATTGTTGATAGAAAACATACCAGCTATCATAGGTTCTCCTTCTGGGATGTCGTCAATGGTGGTGTGGTGCACACGAGCTTGATACTGCGTCTGCTGCTTCTTGGGATAGGGGCAAAACTTCGCAAAGTGCCCAGGTTGGTTACAGTTGAAACATGGTCCCCTTACTTGAGTCATAGCTCTAGATGAACTGCCTTGTCCTGCCTTAGCTTGTGGCAACGCCATCTTGAATGGCTTCTGGTTCCTCTGAGGTTGCTGGGCATTCTGACCTTTCCGCTGGGGTGGCCGGAACCTTGCACCAGGGGCAGGCGAACGATACGCGGGACAATTTGCCATCGGGGCCCTAGGCTAGGACGTACCTGACTCAAAAGCTCTCTTACGAGTCTTGGACGCAGCATACACATTGTTGTTCTTCTCTTGCTTCAAGCAGTCACTAACAAAGTCATTGAAACCAGTTCTCATGTTGGTACCCACGTGTTTCATCATCTTGGGATTCAGACCTCTCTTGAAACTGGCGATCTTTTTGGCATCAGTATTAACCATGTCAGAGGCATAGCGGCTCAGATTGTTGAATGCATGCAGGTATTGGGTCACAGTCTTTGTGCCTTGATTCAGTGCCAGGAATTCTCCGAGCTTCATTTCTGTCAGACCAGGTGAAATGTACACTCCACGAAACGCTTCAGTGAACTCCCTCCAAGTGATGTGGGCATGGGGAGGAAAAATGGTGCGGTGGTGCTTCCACCACATCCCGGCCGGACCTTGAAGCTGATGAGCTGCATACTCAGTCTTCAACACTTTGGTCATCCTCAAAACATGAAACTTGTCTTCCATTGTGTTGATCTACTCTTCTGCATCCAAGGGTTTAGCAGCCTCCTTGAAAATTGGTGGACAGGTGTCCATGAAATCCTTGAAACTGCTATACTGGTTTACTTCATGCCCACCCGGGTTTACTCCACGATGGGTGTTATCCGCAATACTGCGCAATGTAGCTTCCATATTCTGCTGCATGTTCTCCATGTTGCGTTGACTTCCGAGAAACTGTGCAAAGAACTATTCCGTAGTGTACGGTGGAGGAGGAGGTGGTGGTGGATCACGGTCTTCATTTCCAGTGGCACTGCCACTAGCCTTAGTGGCGTCATACACGGTACGTCGAGTGTTCGGCATCTGCATATTTCAGCAACAATAATTATTAGGTGATGTTGTAGAAATCGCAAGTGAATGAAAAATTATGCCGTACTGAATTCACTGGAGAGAATAAATTCATACAATAAAACAGGGGCACAATAAGTCATTCCAATTAACACAACATCACTAATTAGATTACTAAAGCGCACACATCGCGTCCATTACAACCAAATTGCCAGCATACATACACTAGACTTTTAACGTTTGAATATCGCCACAGACACATCCAAGTTTTCCAACATTACATCAAAGCCTTAGTCTTTCTACTCATTATTACATGCCCAACATGCCAACTAAGCAAAATATCGTGCAAACGGAACCCTAGTAGCTAGCACAACAACTGCTAGTCTACTCCTCGTGGTCGTTGTCTAAGTCGGAGATGTTGGCGTTGTCGCCATCCACAGCGTCATCCTCAGCGGGTGCCTTGGGCTCTTCGGGATCTTCGTCCTCATCCAGATCCATCTCTGCCACACCAGGAGGAACATAGGGGTAGAGCTGGTTGTTCAGCCGATGAACCTCCTCATGCATGTTGTCATTGTACTCCTCTGCATTGGCCAGCTGTTGCTCTAGGTCAAACTGTCGAGCCCTCAGAACATTCTCTGTAGACCAAGCTTCATTCCTCTGATGGAGCACATGAGTCAACATGCGCTCAGCGTTCCTGTTGGCGATGGTCAGGCGTCCAACCTGCTCTCTCAGTGCACGTATGTCTCCCTCAAAGACCACAGTCCTCTGGGTAGCCTGATCCCTCTGATGAGTCAACTGAGCCATCTCTGCAGTGAGCCTCTAAATCTCGGCGTCGTGATCCCTCTGAAGCTGACGTCGGTCGTCACGAGCGTGACTAAGAGCACCAGACACACGTCGCAGGCTACCTTCCACTCCATCGAAGGCCTTCATCACTGCGAACATGGCACTCATGGCGGGGTTATCACTGTTCTGTGCTTCTGCTGCACTAATCTCTAGGGATCTTCCTCTTGCCTGCTGCCACGAGTCAGGGGAGGGGTGGCCCCTCGGAAAGACTCCAACTATAGCTGCTGCCAACTCCTGAGGAAAGCGATCCATGATATCCCTCAGTATCCCAAAGGCTGCCCTCTCAGCGGCTTCTTCAGCGGTCCTGCCAGTTGACTCATAGCGCCAACCAGTCCAACTATAGGTGATGTTTGCTGCCACGAGTTTGGGATGCCTACGCTCTTGTGGAGAGTGCTCAGCTACGTAGGCTATCCTGATGGAATGGAGCCTCGCTACTTCTGGGCAAATGAGTAGTTGGGGGAAGGTCTTTTGGTTACTATGAATCATTGCCCCATTGACAGCATCGTCACCACATGACGGAATTCCCACACATTGGATACCCTTATACAAAACATGTGCATGTCACATAAGTGTTTCGGCATCATATAAGCACTTCCCTAGATCGGCAGTGTATCCGACCATGCTCTCACAACTCTCACTTACCGAGGCGTAGAGGCAATGGATCCATACATTACCACTCAAGTGAATGGCACTCATACAATAGCACACCGTATGAGCGACGAATTAGAAATATGATGCAAAACCCCTACTCAGTACTTAAATAAGCCACCTAGAGTCCTTAACTGGGCATAAAGGATATGACCACTAGCACACTCTTAAGTTTTAAAATTTGGTTTTAAACATAGTTATGTTTTTAAATACCCATATGAATAGTAACATGCTAAACCATGCTCCGATGCCAGCTGTAATGGATCAACATGATTATACGAGATTAAGTAAGAAAATATTCCACCGAGGCAGATGATTTACCAAACTTAAGCCTATACAACCCGAGATTCCGTGAAATCATGAAGGATTTCAAACCAACCAACATTCAACCAAGATCGTACTGATTTAGCAGCCACAGTCACATGCTACATAAATTTCGCAACGAGAGTTGAATACATCGGAGTTCAGAATAAAAAGTTATTACAACACGAGTTCAAATTAACATAGTGGAAGCAAGTAGTTTTAAACCACACACACTTTGTTCAGATATAGTGCCAGCAGGGAGTCATAGTCCACAAAAGCATGAGATAAGATGAACGGAGTGACCATTGCCCTTGGTCCTAGTTATCGCCCATCGCAGGATACAGACAGTTGATGCAATAACCATAGTACATCTGACCATCTGCAACAACAATGAGAACAACGCCCTGAGTACGAGAAGGTACTCAGCTAGACTTACCCGTCATAAACCAGAAATAAAAGACACCAAGGAGTATGCAAGGCTTTTATAAAGTGGACTGGTTTGACTAGTTTTGCAGAGAAGCATAAGTTATCAGTTATGAACCATTTAAACTATAAGCATCAACTTAATTATACCTGATTAATCTAAGTAAGCACCTATACTAGAGCAATCACTTGATTAACCTTTTACATCAAAATTTACCATATCCGGTTTAGCTTTTCCAACATCATTCACAAAAACCATCCGTGTTCCATCATTTTACTACGATCCTGTAGCTCGAGTCAAGTGCTCACTATCCAAGAGCGATGGCGATTCGAATTGATTCCTAACCAGCTGGTGATTTATTCCTCACACAAACCACATTTCCCCCGTCAGGGTCGCTTAGGTCACCAATGACACTTTCCAAGTAGCCGCGGGATAACAGTCATGGACCGCACTACCCAGGGACCACCCGACTGCCAGGACGCTCCTTGGGCTCACTCTTCGCGTCCCTGTCATACCCCCTTCAGCACTAGTCTGCCAATCCGAGTTTATCCCGGCTCGAAATAGTGTCACTAGCTTCGCGGTCGAAAGGTACTTTATTCGGCCAGCTAAATGTGAGGCATGCGTTCAACATGATAAATGGGACGAACAACGATCGGTCCTTAATCGACACAGACAGAATCACTATAGTCTAAAACCCTATAAGACTCCGCCCGGTCTTCGTTTATCCAACAACACTTGGTTACTTTCCATGATAACAATTATAGCTAACCATAACTAGGTATCCACCTATAACTCGCAGGTGACAGGAAATCACCTGACTTCTACCGGTCTAAGCATGACTAAGCAATTATTCGATCCTGACCTAACAGGGTAAAAAGGTAACCAGGTGGACAAGGATAGGAATAAATGCAACAACGGTTTCACTTAACTCCTATAACTTAATGCAACAATATATAAAACTCATATATAAAGAATTGCTTTTATAAAGTAGGAGACTTAGTATGCTCCGGGGCTTGCCTCTTTCAAAAGAACTAGGCTGGTGATCTACGCACTCGGGCAACTCCTCTCCTTGTTCCTCTTCCTCGGGCACCTCCTGTGCCTGGGGCTCTTGCTGATCGGTCCAAGTCTGCTCTTCCGGCACTGCTACCTGCGACTCCTCCTGCGATCCTGTATGATGCAATTGCATAAGTAACCATGTAGACGGTGCATCAGATGCGGTGGAATGCTATGGTGACATGATATGCAGATGAACACATTGAACTGATAGTATGGATTATAGACAAAATCTTCTACAAGGTAGTCCACATCATCCGAGAACATGTACCACAAAACATGTCATCTACTCTTATACTAGTTAGGATATAATTCTCACACAAGTGTTGCTACACTTTGCCAAACCCTAATACCTTAACCTATGAAGTAGCACCAGCAAGGTAGTTTGGTGCTTCAAAGATACACCAAACACTTTTTATTACTTTTAATTATTCATAAAGAATAACCTTTTATTTCCTATTTAAACTAGGGTTACACATTAACACCTATTTCTGTCGCAGGTAAAAATCTACAAAAATTACAGTAGCACAATCCTACTCCAAATAGTATACTACAAAAATTTCATGAAATTTGAATAAGTAAAACTAACTGTACAAAATAAACAAGCTATAGCATATTAATGAGCATGAAAATACTTTGTCCTAGAAAAAGTATCAAACAACAAATTTCATATTTTCCTATGTTATCCACAGTAAACAAGCACATTACAAAAATTAGGGTTCAAACAGATGTTTTTCACATTTCAATTAAAATGAACTTATATTGCATGTGATGATGAACATGTATGTGATGCTAATGCTCATGCTTTGGGATGTTAATACATGCTTAACACCCAGGGGTGTTACAGTTACCGGCGGCAGTGAGCTCTAGCCGCCCTGCCCTATTGCGTGCTCTGGAGCCGCTCGATGCAGCGGCCACCCAGGGCGGCGCGGCTACCCAAGGCGGCGTGGCCACCCAGGAGGAGGCGAGCTCGGCCATGGAGGCGGCGGGGTTGGCCTGAGCAGAGGAGGAGATGGGGAAGAAGAAAGAGCCAGGGGCAAAAAGGACATTTCGTGCCTCTTCTCTCTCCTCCTTAGCCAGAAATGAATATTTTATTTGGCGCGGTGTCCAAGAGTAAATTTGACAAAAATATTGGTGTCCAGCAGCAAACTGCTCCATTTTATATGTCCGCTGGCAAAGAGACGTCACTTTCAGTGTCTGGTGGCCAATTCTCCCTAAATATAACTATTGTGTAGCTGAGATAGTATGAATATTTAAGTGAATGAAAGCTGATGTCAAGGGTTCAATTCCCAGAAACACACATTTATCCTTAATTTTATCGTTTTTTTAAATGGCATTGATTCAATTTTGAGGGTCGGGAGCAGGAGGTGCATGTCCGGCGAATGGTCGTGGGTTGCATCCAATCTTGTCCATTATAACTGTCCTATCTGCTACACTACTCCTAAAACTCATCATTGCCGGCATTGTGGCTACGACCAACAGTGGTAATGTAACTGTATGTGATTGGTAGATCTTCACTACTTTGTTTTTTTTGACCTCATCTTCACTGCTGATTTGTGGTTAAAACTGGTAGTGATATAGTGAAGACCTACGTATCACTGTCAGTTCGTAGCTATTTATCACTTAGTTTGTACGAAAAAATTCATAACCTTTTTAGATCAAGACAAATTTTATAACAAAATATTCGAGTTTCAGTGAGATCTAAATCTTTGTTGTTGATAACTTTTAAGTTGAGATGATTTATACGTGAAAAATATTCCAAATGAGTTCTCGGACCTGTGAAACAATCTTGAATGGAGACAATGGAGCCGTTCGGCTAGAATTATAAGCTGGCTGAAAAACACTGTTGGCTGATATTTTGTGAGAGAAAAATACTATTCCGGCTGAAAAAACAAGCTGAATAAGACGGATTATAAGCCAGATAAACAGGGCCAAAATCAACATCAAAGCTGTAGCTAGTATATGGTTTGATTTGTGCAACTTTGCAATTAACAACTTTTTTATTTGAGATTGTTTAGAGCGTCAAGTATATAATACAAGATTCATAAATATGAAGTTACATGAATAGCATCAGTTATATAGTCATAAATATAATTGTTCTGTAGCTGAAATGGTATGGTTATTTGAGGGAATGTATGTAAAGGGTTCAATTCCCATAAACACATATTTTCCCTTTATTTTATCGTATTTTTTAAGAAAACCGGCAATGGTGACATGTTTGGAGCTGCCTGTGATAAAGATTTTTTACACACATTGTTCATATGAGCACACATGTATATATTGTTTGCAATTGAGCTTGAACCCTTATTATGGCCCTGTTTGGATCCACCTAGCTAATAATTAGATGCTAAAACTAACTTGGGTTGGATTCAAATGGGTGCAGCTAATAGGATAGCTAATTGTTAACTCACTAGCTAACCAACCAAACTAACACCAGCCAATTGTAGGGGAAATGACTAAATTACCCTCCTACCAATAGGATGTTAGGATGCAACCAAGTATGAAAAAAACATAAATTGAGTGTAACATAAGATTCCTTATTATGGTCAGAAACAGGGATTGTGCCTGCTTCAAGGTTGGCTCGAATGGCATAGATCCTAGAAAAAATCTAGGTGCCTTATGTGGAAGTGCAGCTCCTTGCATACTTGATGTATGCCCTAGTTTTGAAGGACATGTAATTTACAGTGGACAATAGATTAGAAGGAGCAAGGACAATAGAAAGGCTCATAGTATTATTGCATATAACTTATAAACCATCACCATCGTACAAAGAAGTGTGTGGTAGATCATATAAAGCACAAACAAATGTGGTCAAGAAACCAAGCAAACCATTTTGTATACCCACGTGTCTTGGTTTCTTGACGGTAAACTAATGTATTGCAATTCAATGACAAATAAGTACTATTCATCAATACACAAAGTAAACATCTCCACTAGTATTTTGAAAAGAAGAAAATAATAAAAAAGGTACAACCTCTTTCTAACTAGGCCAATGTTAGCGTCAAAGTCTACAAACACAATATAACATGTCCACCTCATGTTATATTGTGTACTAGATTTGCTCATTACTGCTGGTTCTAAACCTCCCTTCACCGACCGTTATAGCTGTCAGTTGAAAGTCGTTGGTGCTAACCTCGGTTATCACCGCCGGTTCAAAACCAGCGGTGATAAATATTCTTCTATCACCCGAGTAGGTCTCAGATGTGCAAGACCATGCCATAGATGTGGAGTCACTGGGGGTGTGAGCGGTGATGAGCCAAGGCCTTTGGCTCAATACAACTAACATCCAATAGGATCACACTAGCATTCTGCCAGCGTACCTGTAACACCCCAGGTGTTTGTCACTCACTAAGCAGTGGGTTTGAGCTCAAACATGACAGATTAAGTGGAGATGACAGAGTCAAGGTCAACTTATGGAGATGAGCCTGACCTAAAGTTGGATGTTGCACCATTGCTTTACATATAGGCCCCTTTTCAAATTATATGCTTGGGTAGTGTTAGTACAATACATTCATGTGTCTCACCTTAGTACCTATCTATATTAATCCCTGGAAAAGTTTCATGAAGTTTGGAATAAAAAAGTCACATGAAATGATAAGTTATATGCTTGTTTGGATTATAACAAAAACTTGCCTTACATCCCATGGGAACTAGTGTTTCTGCAACATACAAATGCAACATGTGCAACACATCTTGGACACATGTGGAACACCCTAGTGGAACATGTGTAGCTTGTATCTTGAAATAACCACATGGAACAACTATAGCATTTCACTTGAGTTCTATGTTCAATGCATGTGAGGCCTACACTTTTGTGCAACCTATGCATGGTGTGTACCTTTGGCCTCTACAACACCTTAACTACACTTAGGACACTTAATGGAACAATGTTCATGTCGGTACCAACAGTACGGGGGTACCCGCACCTATCGCCAAAAAACTAACACGACCGAAACCGCAATAAAAGATAGCCCGCCTCGACCACGTATCCAGTCAGTCTCGTACGAGGCCCGCTCGATGGGGTGCCTCGACCGTGCCCCGGCTCCAACTCGTACGAGGCCCGCTCGACGGGGCGCCTCGACCGCGCCCCGGCTCCGACTTGTACGAGGCCCGCTCAACGGGGCGCCTCGACCGCGCCCCGGCTCCGACTCGTACGAGGCCCGCTCAACGGGGCACCTCGACCACGCCCCATCCCGTGCCGCAAGGTACCTCGACAGCGCTCCGACCCGCGCGAGACTCGACCGCCCGCTGGGGAGAACTCTGACTTGCGTGAGCCCGGATCAAGCACCTCGACACCTTTTCTTTACCTACCCCAGGACAAAAGCCATAGCATTCAATGCGGTTACCTACTACCACCTACTGGCATGGCTGCGGCCAGGATCGACGTGGGAACAATACCCGTGTTAGATCTCACTATTCTACCGCCCATCCCATGATGGGAGGTGAAACCCGTCACTATACCCACCTTACCGCGCACTGTTCACCATCAATCACCCTCGAGGGAGGATAAGACGAGGCCCGTTCTCCGCGATATCGGGGGTTCGGCCTTATCCATTCGACCTCAACCCGACCTCGACCCAACCTCGACGCTCGACTTAGTTCAAGGGACGGTATGGCATGGCGCTCTGGGTCATTTCGCCATCTTGTCTCCCACAACGTCAGGGTGTCCAGGGATGGCCGTCCATTCCCAAGGCACGTCGCTACAGTCAACTCAACAGGAATCAACAAAACATCACCTCAAGGCTCCCCGTCGTCTTGGCCTCCTCTCACCCTATAAAAGGGGCAGGCCAGGGTTCAACGGAGGAGGGAGACGAAGACGGAACGAAAAAACAAAACAAGAGATCGACATCTCAAGCAACCACCTTTTTCCTCTTTTCTCTTTGAGACTTGGGCTCGACACCCTCTCTCGCATGCTTGTAACCCCTACACGAGCACCTCGGTGCAAGGAAATACAAACCTCTCCCCCCCCGCTAGACGTAGGGCCTTCTTTTGCCCGAACCAGGATAAACCCCCGTGTGTTCTCCTTGCATCACCATCCAGGAAAGAGACACGCAACATTTACTCATTGGTTTAGGACCCCCTCGGGTCCGAACACCGACAGTTGGCACGCCGGGTAGGGGATCGCTGTGTGCAAACGTCGCTTTCTCGCCTTTCTTCCTGGATGGCTAACCCCGAACGCCCTATCCCGTTGGCCACGGTGATCTGGTTCAGGAGTTTGGAGTTCATGTCGCTCGGCTCTGGCTACGACATGATCCTACTTCCGCCCAGGCACCCAACCGACGAGGACTACGAGCTCTCCCAGCCCGGGGGAGCAATCCACCGGCACCGTCGCTCCAGGCGGGCGCGGGCCGCTCGACGACGACGAGCCCGGTACAGCCACCGTCTTCACCTCACAGAGGGCGATGGGGTCCCCCGGTCCGGCACCCCCCAGCTAGGCGCCAGCCTAGATCTCCTTTTGGAAGGTTTGGGAAGAACGAGCTTGGCTGAGGGTGACATGCCGACGGAGAATCCCGCCGCTCCCCCGTCCGGTGAGACACCACTGTCCGGAGCATCCATTTCAGCACGGGCAGCGACATCTTCATCACCATTCCCGTTTGGGCTAGACTCGGCTGCCCGGGTGTATGCATCCTCCGTGAGCACCCGCATGAGTGCTTATGAGGAACTCCCCGGGCACCATCTACGCTCCACTCTGGACCTCGTTGCATCCACACCGGCTTCTGATTATCGGGACTCTACGGAGACACCGGAAACAGAGCCCCGTGTGACTGCTTCTTTATGTCGCTGCCTCAATGACGATTGGCAACGGCCACACATTCCCCCGTCATATTACTACTTTGGCGCTCCTGACTCCCACTCGGCTGACGACACCTATGATCCGACCCGCGAGTGCTTCAACATCGACGTTGAAAGCACTTCGGAATCAGAGGACAAAGAGTCAGTCGAAGGAAGGCACATGCCACCTCATGACAAGCTTCCTACCGAGTGAGACGAGCCTCAGTTCCTTGCGGATCAAGGAGCGCAGCTCGAACAGATTCGCGAGTTGCAGGACAGGCTTGACGAGGAACGGGAAAACCTGGATCTACTCCAACAAACCCTCGAGCGTGAGCGTGCGGAACACGCACTTGGCGGGAGAGCTCGCGAGAGAGCTCGCGACATCAACCGTCACATCGACGAGGACCGGGCGGTCGACCCCCCGGTTTTCGCCCGAGCCAGCCAGAACGTCGTCGCTGCCGCCATGCTCCTCCGCAACATGCCCGAGCCGTCAAACCCCGATGCCCGTCGGGCTCGAGATGAAATCCGAGAACTCCTCGAGACCACCGCCATGCAGCAGGCCGAGAGCTCTGCCTCGAGGCGACGTGAGGCAGCCTCGGAGCGGATCCTCGAGCCTTCCCGACAGTAGAGAGAAGCCTCGGTTCACCCCGAGCCTGCCCAGCGAAACCGGGTAGCACCGGCCCCTGAGCCCACCGGCAACGACCGCGAACCTCGAGACACCCGTGGCAACATCGTCAAGCGCCGCACGCGCAAGCACGGTGACGGTGTGGCTCGAGGCTACCACGTCCACAGGGGCGGACGCTACGACAGCTCGGAAGATCGTAGCCCTTCACCCGAGCCCCCGGGTCCTCGGGTCTTTAGTAAGGCAATCCGTGAGATGGTGCCCCCGGCTCGGTTCCGCCCCCCCCCCCCCACGACTCTCACCAAGTACAACGGCGAAACCAAACCCGAACTTTGGCTCGCCGATTTCCGCTTGGCGTGTCAGTTGGGCGGGGCCACCGATGACCGGGTCATCATTCGACAACTCCCCCTCTTCCTCTCCGACACCGCCCGAGCCTGGCTCGAGGACCTCCCACCTCGGCAGATCCACGACTGGGATGATCTCGTGAGGGTGTTCGAGGGAAATTTCAAGGGGACCTACATGCGCCCCGGCAACTCGTGGGACCTCCGGAGCTGCAAGCAGAAACCAGATGAATCCCTCCGAGACTACATCCGACGCTTCTCCCGGCAGCGTACCAAGCTCCCCAACATCACCGACTCTGACGTAATTACGGCCTTCCTCTCTGGCACCACCTGTAAGGAGTTGGTCCGAGAATTGGGCCGTAACACCCCACTCACTGCCAACGGATTGATGGACATCGTCACCAACTTCGCCGCCGGCGAGGAGGCGGTTGGTGCAATCTTTGGCGGCGACCCGGAAAGGGGGAGCAGAAGGTCGACGATCCCGCGAGTTCCACCCGGGGCCCTAAGAGAAACAACCGCAAGAAGAAGAAAGGCCAGCAGGGCAAGCTCGAGGCCCCGGCCGACGAGCTCGTCGCTGCTACCGAGCACAAGAAACCTCAAGGCCCCCCCGGCGGGGGTGTCTTCGACAAAATGCTCAAAGAGCCATGTCCCTACCACAAGGGACTCACTAACCATAACCTCGAGGATTGTCACATGCTGCGCAGGTACTTCAGGGGTGCCGGCACCAAGAAGGACGATAAGAAGGACGACCCTAAGGGTGACGACAAGGACGGGGAATTTCTCGAGATCCACGACTGCTTCATGATCTACGGAGGGCCCTCGACCTACCTCTCTGCGCGCCAGCGCAAGCGAGAACGGCGTGAGGTCTTCTCCGTACAATCGGCAGTACCCCGCTTCCTTGATTGGTCCACGGTGGCCATCACTTTCGACCGTGACGACCACCCAGACTACGTCCCCAACCTGGGGGTCTATCCGCTCGTTGTTGACCCCGTCATCGCCAACACACGCCTCACCAAGGTGCTCATGGACGGCGGAAGCAGCCTTAACATCATCTACTCCCAGACCCTTGACCTCCTGGGGGTCGACAGAGCGCACCTCCAACCTAGCGTCGGGGGCTTCAACGGAGTCGTGCCAGGGAAACGGGCGGAACCCCTTGGGCGGGTCGATCTACCTGTTTGTTTTGGCACACCGGCCAACTTCTGAAAGGAAACTCTCACTTTCGAAGTGGTCGGATTCCGTGGAACGTACCACGCTATCCTGGGGCGCCCATGCTACGCCAAGTTCATGGCAATCCCGAACTACACCTACCTCAAGCTCAAGATGCCAGGCCCAAACGGTGTCATCACTATAGGGCCCTCATATGAACATGCCTACGAGTGCGACGTCGAGTGCGTCGAGCACGGCGAGGCCGTTTTCGAGTCGGCAATCTTGGCTGCAGACCTCGATGGTCTCGCCAATACGATTCCCGACCCAAAGCGCCATGCCAGCAGCTTCGAGCCCGCCGAAGACGTCAAACTCGTACCCCTCGACCCCACTGATCCCAAGGGAAAGGCACTGAACATCAGTGCCACCCTCGATCCTAAATAGGAAGCAGTGCTCGTCGACTTTCTCCGCGCAAACGTCGACATCTTTGCGTGGAGTCCCTCGGATATGCCGGGCATACCCAGGGAAGTCGCCGAGCACGCCTTGGAGATTCGGGCCGGATCCAAACCGGTGAAGCAACGCCTGCGTCGCTTCGATGAGGAGAAGCGCAGGGTCATCGGCGAGGAGATACACAAACTGTTAGAGGCCGGGTTCATCAAGGAGGTTCATCATCTCGAGTGGCTAGCTAATCCTATATTAGTTAGGAAAAAGAGTGGGAAATGGAGGATGTGCGTAGACTATACCTGTTTAAATAAAGCATGTCCGAAAGTTCCCTTTCCTTTGCCATGCATTGACCAAATCGTTGATTCCACTGCGAGATGTGAAACTCTCTCATTCTTAGATGCATACTCCGGCTACCACCAAATCAAAATGAGGGAGTCCGACCAGCTCGTGACTTCATTCATCACCCCATTCGACATGTATTGCTACGTTACGATGCCCTTCGGTCTCCGAAACACGGGGGCAACGTACCAGCGATGCATGCAACATGTTTTCGGAAAGCACATTGGGTCGACCGTCGAAGCTTATGTCGACGACATCGTGGTCAAAACCCAACAAGCCGACGATCTGGTCAGCGACCTCGACGTTGCATTCAAGTGCCTCAAGGCAAAAAACATCAGACTCAATCCAGAGAAATGTGTCTTCGGCGTCCCACGAGGTATGCTTTTAGGGTTTATCGTATCTAAACGCGGCATCGAGGCCAACCCTGAAAAGATCTCTGCAATAACCAAGATGGGCCCCATCCGAGATCTAAAAGGCGTACAGAGGGTCACAGGTTGCTTGGCGGCACTCAGCCGTTTCATTTCACGCCTCGGCGAAAAAGCACTCCCTCTGTACCATCTCTTGAAGAAATCGGACCATTTTTCCTGGAACCTTGAGGCTGAGGAGGCTCTCACGAAACTCAAAGCCACCCTCTCTAACTCACCGATCCTCGTCCCTCCAACCCTGGGGGAACCACTCCTACTCTACGTCGCCGCGACATCACAAGTAGTTAGTGCTGCCCTGGTTGTCGAGCGGGCCGAGGAGGCACATACCTTGCTCGTCCAAAGGCCGGTCTATTTCGTTAGCGAGGTGCTCTCAGAAACAAAGTGTCGATACCCACAGATCCAGAAACTGCTATATGCTGTCATCTTGACGCGGCGCAAGCTCCGACACTACTTCGAGGGTCACCCGATTACTGTGGTTTCTTCTTTTCCCTTGGGAGAGATAGCCCAGAACTGGGAAGCCTCGGGTAGGGTTGCCAAATGGGCGGTCGAACTCATGGGCGAGGCATTGTCCTATGCGCCGTGAAAGGCTATCAAGTCACAGGTGTTAGCAGATTTTCTGGCTGAGTGGACTGACACACAACTCCCCCCTGCACTGCTTCAGGCGGAGCTGTGGACCATGTACTTCGATGGGTCATTAATGAAAACGGGAGCAGGCGCGGGCTTGCTCTTCGTCTCACCCCTCGGGATTCACATGCGCTACGTCGTCCGGCTTCATTTCCCTGCGTCTAACAACATCGTCGAGTACGAGGCACTCGTCACGGGGTTGAGAATCGCCGTCGAGCTCAGGGTCCGACACCTTGACGTCCGAGGCGACTCCCAACTCGTGATCGATCAGGTCATGAAGAGCTCGAGCTGCCGCGACCCCCAGATGGAAGCCTACTGCCAAGAAGTACGGCGCCTCGAGGACAAGTTTCACGGCCTCGAGCTCAACCACATCGCACACAAGTATAATGAGGCCGCTGATGAACTGGCAAAAATCACGTCCAGTCGAGCCACGGTTCCACCGGACGTCTTCGCGAAAGACCTTCAGCAGCCATCCGTCGACCTCAGGCCCGACGGGGGGGGTCGACGGGGCGTCGCTCGACCCTCCACCTGAGGCAGAAGCCCCCTCGACCGGGGCTGAAGCCATGCAGGTGGAAAACCTAACGCCACCGTCTGACCTCGAGCCTGACTGGCGCGTCCCGTACCTCAACTACCTCAGCCAAGGGGACCTCCCCTTGGATAAGACTGAGGCTCAACGGATCGCACGCCGGGCCAAAACTTTTGTGATCATGGGCGACAGTAGAGAGCTCTACCGTCGTAGCCCTACCGGTATCCTCCAACGTTGCATCACAAAAGAGCAAGGCAGGAATCTGCTCGGCGATCTTCACTCGGGGGCTTGCGGTCTCCACGCAGCACCTCGAACCCTCGTCGGAAACACCTTTCGACAAGGATTCTATTGGCCAACCGCGGTCTCCGACGCTGTCAAGCTAGTACGCTCCTGCGAGGGTTGTCAGTACTATGCGAGACAAACCCATCTTCCAGCACATGCCCTGCAAACTATCCCCATCACATGGCCGTTTGCTATTTGGGGGCTCGACCTTGTTGGACCACTGAAAAGGACAACTGGCGGCTTCACCCACTTGCTTGTCGCAATCGACAAATTCTCCAAGTGGATCGAGGCCCGCCCTATCACCAGCATCAGGTCCGAGCAAGCTGTGCTCTTCTTCACTGACATTATTCATCGCTTTGGGGTCCCCAACTGTATCATCACAGACAATGGCACCCAGTTCACTGGCAGAAAGTTTTTGGATTTCTGCGACAACCACCACATCCGAGTGCTCTGGTCAGCCGTGGCTCATCCAAAAACAAATGGTCAGGTGGAACGTGCCAACGGCATGGTCCTATAAGGCCTGAAGCCCAGAATCTTTGACAAATTAAATAAACATGGCAAAAGATGGGCTGCCGAGCTACCCTCGGTCCTGTGGAGCCTAAGAACAACACTGAGTCGAGCCACGGGGTTCACTCCGTTCTTCTTAGTCTACGGGTCTGAGACTATGCTACCAACCGATATAGAATATGGATCCCCAAGGTTGAAGGCATACAACGAAAGATATAACGACGCCACAAGACAGGACGCCCTCGACCAGCTCGAGGAAGCCCGAGATGTGGCTCTGTTGCATTCTGCCAAGTACCAGCAGGGTCTCCGACGCTACCACGACAGACACGTCCGCAAGCGTGACCTCAACGTTGGCGACTTGGTGCTACGGCGGAACCAGAACACCAAGGGACGGCACAAGCTCACACCACCATGGGAAGGGCCGTACATCATCGCAGAAGTACTAAAGCCGGGCACCTACAAGCTATCCAACGAGAAGGGTGAAATCCTCACCAACGCTTGGAACATTGAACAGCTACGTCGCTTCTTTCCTTAAAAAGCCTCGAGGCTCTGTATTTTCTTTTTCGTCAATAAAGAATACAGCGATGTTCAAACTTTCATTTCGTAATGAGGAAGGATCGACCCTGCACTCCCAGAGTCGACCCTCCCTCGGTGGCTGCAAGGGGGGAACCCCCGGTCCCTGAAAAAACTTATGCTCTTTTTTAAAATTTAAGAACCGCTTCTTAGATCGACTTCGCTGAAAGAGCACCCTAAGATTCGAGAGGGCTCTCGAGTCTGGAGCATCACCTACGCCTCCGAGGCTACGGTACCTCCACTCACCCCTTACACCTTTTAGAGGTACGCCTTCACGATAGGAAGATCTAAACAACGGTTCCTAAATTTTAAAAAGAACATACCCCCTGTCGCTTAGATCAGGCTCTCACACGATTTACAAGGCCGCAACATCACCCTGAAGCTCGAGGGCAGTTGAGCCGCGAGATCACTTATGCCTCCGAGGCTATGGTACCTCCACTCGCTCCCTTACGCCAAAGGATGTAGCTGCGTGCTAAGTAAATCACGTGAGAACACGGTCCGAGCGATAAAGGGAAGAAAAGCTCGAGTAAAACTAAATCAACCACGAACCGGTTTATGTTTTGAGTTTTTAGGGCCTCCGCGGCCACCACGACCAAAATTCGAAATACTAACTCATTACATGGGCCTTCATGCCCAGATTTGGCTCACAGGCCCTCGTCGTCGGTAGGTGGAACCACCTCGACTTCAAAAAGCGAGGCCAGACGGCTTCCAGGCTCTTCGGCGGCTTCAATCAGCTCCACGCAAGCATCCTCGTTCTCCTCGCCTGTCCGATCCGGGTCTGTGATGAAACCCTCGGCAATGAGCTTCATGTCAAACACAAACCCTGAACGGATGACGGCCAGCGCCCTCTTCACGTCGTGATGGAGGCTGTCCCGTATCTTCTCCCGGGCAAGGCGGCCCAGCGCCACCATCCGACGGACGAAGGAGTTCCCCGGAACATCTTCCCCGGTGTCGGCGTCGGGCTCGACCCCCAGGCCATCACACACGGTGGTGATCGCGCCCTGGAGAAGTTGGGTCCTCCGGATCTCGGCTTCGAGGAGGCTCTGGAAGGAGTTGGCAAAAGATTGGGCCTCTCGATTCTCTCTCTCCAGCTCTGAAACACGACAAACAAATTAATAACCAACGCGGGGCCTTCAACATCGTGGCCGTAACAATCACACTTACCCTCGATATGGGTCTGTAGGCCCATGACCTCGTCGCGAAGCCCCCCACACGTTCGCTCGAGCCCCAGGAAGGCGCTGTCCTTGTCATTGATGGCCGCCTTTAGCACCTCGATCTCCTGCCGAGTAGACGCGAGAGCTGCGTCCTTCTCTTGGACGGCTCCCTTCAGCGTCGTGGTCTCGACGTTGAGGGTATCGCGCTGAAGGCTAACCTGGGAAACATTCTCCTCGAGCTCCTTCACCTGCATGGACAGGGGCTCGAGATCCCTGCGGGCCTGGGCAGCCTCCTCCCAAGCCTTGTCCATGCTAGTGCGCATCACGGCCTCGGCCGCCCGTGCCTGCATCGCTTCTTCTTTCACCATTGCATACGCGACGCGCAGCTCAGCCATCTCGGCGTTCCGATCGGATAGCCGTTTCTGGGCCTCCTCGACCAGGACCCATTGCTGGGACAGCGCGCCCCACACGCCACTCTCGTCTCGAATGAAGAGCGACTTGCGGCGGGAGTACTCCTTCAGCTCCTGAATGCAATCCGAAAAGGTCACAAAGCCGAGGGAAAAAGACACTAAGAAAACCACGAAGAAAACCGACAGGTCGATCATACCTCAGTGGCATCCCCTATATTCCGCACGGCACCAGACGCCACTCGGAGCAACCGATCAAGGTGCCGGCGGACGCCCTCGAGGTATTCCCATCGGTGCACCTCATCTTTGTCGCTCAAGACAAAGATGGGCTCGACGTCGGGGTTCGTAGCGTCCCTAAACTAAAGGGACGGCCCCCCCACCTCGGCAGCTCCGTCTCTGCCCGCGCTATGGCTAGCGTGGCGATGTCGGGCCACGACGAGGACGACCCGGCCGGGGCGTCTCCCGGTCCCGCGGAAGGACCGGCCTCGCCCGCAGTATCCACCTCCCCAATGGCCGTCGAGGCACCGGCCTGATCCGCGACCTCACCCCCCTTGACCCCCATCGCTTGTTTTCCCTTGTCCAGGGGGATGTCGTCGAGGGTAAGGTGAGGGCGGGCACCAACGACCGCTAGTGCCTCCGGAGCCGGCGCCTCGACCGACGACGGCTCCGGTACCCGCGCCTCGACCGTTGGCACCTTCGGAGCTGGCGCCTCTTCTTCCGGTGCTCCGAATAGGGGCTCGACCGCCCCGCCCTCCACCATGCCCGCTGGCTCTACCAACGGGTCTTGTTGCAGCCGCGACCCCCTCGCTAGGGCCGCCTCTTGCCCTGACGCCGACGCGACCTCCTCCATGGTCACGTCAGCACCTGCCCGCTCCGCGTCGTGGACGGGTGCCTCGCCCGTCGCGACCGCAATGGCAGCCTCGGCCATCCCCGACGACCTGGGCCCCGTCTCGATCGTATTGAGCGTCGCTACCTCTGCCGGTTCGGACCCCTCAACAGCAGGCTCTGGGCCAGCAACCACCGCGGCGTCGGCTGACCCCTGCCATTGTCGCAGGCGCCCCTTCGCGGCCTCGACCTCCTAGACTTAGGCCGCATCCTGCTCCGCCGTCCGGTTGAGGACAACGGCGCTGGCCCGCAGCGACTTCACGGGGGTAAGCCCCATCGGCTCCGCCTTCCGCTTTAGCCTGCAAAGTGAGAAGAAACGTCAGCCAACGGATCCAGAGAAAGGTAGGACAACCGAGCAGAAATGCTTGCCCGGAAATCGACACCAAGGGCCTCAACCCCGCGCGACCCGAGCCTCCCGGGACGGCCGATGGTGGCCTCGCAGCGGCCTCACCAGCAGGCCGAGTGCTCCTAGGAGCCCTGGCCGACGCATCGCCCTGCGCCTTTTGTGCCTCCGAGGCCAGCTGGCCTCGGGTTCTTACGCCTGCCGACGCCGCCGTCGATGACGACGCCGGTACTGCCGTCCCAGCCCCTGCCCGAACCTGCGGGGCCTGGGTTGGTGCGGACGTCCCTGTTGACCCCTCTCGTCGGGTCCAGGGTAAAGCGGCCCCTCCCATCGAGGGGCCTGTCTCCTTCTCTGCCTTCTTCCCCTCGGGCTCCTCGACCACAACGACCGAGGAGGATGCCCCCCTGATGGGCTCCAGCAGGGGGCGGATGTCGGGAAGGTCCCCTAGCCCAGTCGCGATCTCATACCGCGACAGGGCATCATCGTCTTTGCCGCTGCTGTCGTCGTCCTCCCCCGAGACCGTCTCGGAAGGCGACGGCACCAGGGGGACCCCGTCGATGGTCTGCTGGCGTCGAAGCTTCTTCAACGCCTCCGCCTCTTTGGCCTTGCGGATCGCCCGCTTCTTGGCCGTCTCCTTGGTCTGCTTCTTCTTGGAAACATGCTGGCGTCGAGCCTCCCGGGCGGGCCGGTCCTCCGGGACTGGCGGACGCGTTTCCCGCAACACCGACAAATCCTACACGTCGGTCTCGACCACATCAGTGAAATCCACAGATAAACGAAAATAGCAACACCTCAGCCCCGGGATATGTACCACAGACTCGAACCCTTCGGTAGGCCTCATGGGAACCCAGTTGGCCTCCTCCACCTTGAAGTTCCCAACCATCCGGTGCGCTTGCCGGAGGACCTCCTCGAGGGCGAGGGATTCGTGGGACATCCGGGTCCCCTCTAGATTTGCCTCCGGAGTCATCTGGTCTAGACGGAGATGACACCGGCACAGCAGCATCACTCTGCGGCGATGGAAGGCCGCGGCCACCGCCGCAGCCGTCAAGCCCCGAAGGCGAAGCTGCTGTAGCGCCACCAGCAGCGGGTCCAGGCGCAGCTTCTCGGCCTCCGGCACTCCGTACGACCAGCGCTCCTCTCGAGCGGTCAACACGCGGCTGGTGTACCTCGGCAACTGATTTTCATCATTGCGGAGGTAGAACCAACCTTCATGCCACCCACTGTTCGAAGAGATGAGGCGGGCCGGGATGTACAGATCTGCCTGACCTGACCTCACCTGCAGCACGCAGCTCCCCACTCGAGCCGCTCATAGGACACCCTTCTCCCCCGCCTTCTTGGCAAAGAGCTCGGCCTTGAAAAGGTGAAGCCACAGGTTCCACTGCGGCTCCACCCCAAGGTAGCCCTCACAGACCGCCACGAAGATGGCGGCTGCGCGACGGCGTTGGGGGATAGATGGTGAAGCTCCACCCGGTAGTGGTGGAGGAGCGCGCGCATGAAGACCGATGCCGGCACGCCAAACCCCCGCTCGTGGAAGCAGACGAAGCTCACCACGTATCCTTCAGGGGGCACCGGCTCCCGATGGGCAGGGGGCGGCGCCATCCACTCTGGCTGCGACCGGCTCATCCTTGGCTGCAGCAGCCCGTCCTCCACCAACTCTTCCAACCTCCTCTCCGTCACCGAGGAGGCGGCCCAGTCGTCGGCGGGAAGGATCTGGCTCTTTTCTGCCATCGGTGCTGTCGGAAGGGGGATGGATGAAAAGGATGTGGTGGCGGCGACGACGCGGGCGGAGAACGCGATAAGGCAAAGATTGTCTGAGGCAGAAGATTGCAGGAACGCAAGGGACCGGTGGGGAACACGGACCCCTAGGCCTTAACTTTATATGCCCAGGCGGAAGCCCAATGGCCACGCGAGAAGGTAGGAACAGTTTCCCGCATTAAATGCGCCCACCTAACCGTTTCCTTACATCTCGCAGGAGTCGGGCACATGGCCGTCCCCCACGTCATGACCATACGCCACGTCGCCCACTACCGCGCCGATCTCGCCTCCCAAAAAGACGTGCCCGGCTAACGGACGAGGGAGGGATCCACGGACGAATATCCCCAGGTATGTGGAAAATGGGCCCGAGCCTAGAATAAGTCTCGAGGGAGCGAAAGCTGGCCCTCGAACAGGGTTCGACAACTGCCCTCGAGCAACAGAGTTAGGGACGACCCAGGGTGCGCCCGTACATGGCCAAGGGCTCGAGCCACACTCTCGAGGCACCCCAGGACGTATTCGAGGCTGAAGGAGAAGGTCGTCGTAGGAATCCCTCCGGGGGAGGCATCGAGCCCTCGAATCCTGTCGAAGGGAATCGAGATCCACACGACCACTTCTTGGCATCTTTGAGGGCGCCTCCGGGCCACTAGCCGACCCCTAACGAACGGGGCACGGGCTCTCACTCGAATTCCCCCGCTAGCAGCTCACCGGAGATCGTCGGAACTCGCGCCCAAACGAGGGTAGTACGGCGTTCTCCACCCCTCCTCCTTTTTTCAGAAAAGGAGCGTGAGGGTCACAAAAGACAGCCGGGACTCTGATCGACCTCGTGCGCGCGAGGCTCAGGGTCCCGACCGCAGAAACAGGCCTCGAGCCCGGAATAAGCCTCGAGGGAGCGAAAGCTGGCCCTCGAACAGGGTTCGACAGCTGCCCTCAAGCAACAGAGTTAGGGACGACCCAGGGTGCGCCCGTACATGGCCAAGGGCTCGAGCCACGCTCTCGAGGCACCCCAGGACATATTCGAGGCCAAAGGAGAAGGTCGTCGTAGGAATCCCTCCGGGGGAGGCATCGAGCCCTCGAATCCTGTCGAAGGGAATCGAGATCCACACGACCACTTCTTAGCATCTTTGAGGGCGCCTCCGGGCCACTAGCCGACCCCTAACGAACGGGGCACGGGCTCTCACTCGAATTCCCCCGCTAGCAGCTCACCGGAGATCGTCGGAACTCACGCCAAACGAGGGTAGTACGGCATTCTCCACCCCTCCTCCTTTTTTCGGAAAAGGAGCGTGAGGGTCGCGTAGCAAAAGACGGCCGAGACCCTGATCGACCTCACACGCGCGAGGCTCGGGGGCTTGACCGCAACGAATCGTTCCCCAATCAAACACGTACAAGACCTCGGAGGAGTCTCAATACTCCACCGAGGCCTCGGGGGCTACACCCGGCGGGTGCGCTCGCGCGCCCCCGCCGGAAAAAATCACGGCGCTATGACTCCAGTTCTGACCAACCTCTAGGAGAGTGATCACACACTCACCCAAAGGCTCGGGGGCTACTGTCGGTACCAACAGTACAGGGGTACCCGCACCTATCGCCAAAAAACTAACACGACCGAAACCGCAATAAAAGATAGCCCGCCTCGACCGCGTATCCAGTCAGTCTCGTACGAGGCCCGCTCGACGGGGTGCCTCGACCGCGCCCCGGCTCCGACTCATACGAGGCCCGCTCGACGGGGCGCCTCGACCGCGCCCCGGCTCCGACTCGTACGAGGCCCGCTCAACGGGGCGCCTCGACCGCGCCCCGGCTCCGACTCGTACGAGGCCTGCTCAACGGGGCGCCTCGACCGCGCCCCATCCCGTGCCGCAAGGTACCTCGACAGCGCTCTGACCCGCGCGAGACTCGACCGCCCGCTGGGGAGAACTCCGACTCGCGTGAGCCCAGACCAAGCACCTCGACACCTTTTCTTTACCTACCCCAGGACAAAAGCCATAGCATTCAATGCGGTTACCTACTACCACCTACCGGCATGGCTGCGGCCAGGATCGACGTGGGAACAATACCCATGTTAGATCTCACTATTCTACCGCCCATCCCGTGATGGGAGGTGAAACCCGTCACTATACCCACCTTACTGCGCACTGTTCACCAACAATCACCCTCGAGGGAGGATAAGACGAGGCCCGTTCTCCGCGATATCGGGGGTTCGGCCTTATCCATCCGACCTCAACCCGGCCTCGACCCAACCTCGACGCTCGACTTAGTTCAAGGGACGGTATGGCATGGCGCTCTGGGTCATTTCGCCATCTTTTCTCCCATAACGTCAGGGTGTCCAGGGATGGCCGGCTATTCCCAAGGCACGTCGCTACAGTCAACTCAACAGGAATCGACAAAATATCACCTCAAGGCTCCCCGTCGTCTTGGCCTCCTCTCACCCTATAAAAGGGGCAGGCCAGGGTTCAACAGAGGAGGGGGACGAAGACGGAACGAAAAAACAAAACAAGAGATCGACATCTCAAGCAACCACCTTTTTCCTCTTTTCTCTTTGAGACTTGGGCTCGACACCCTCTCTCGCATGCTTGTAACCCCTACACGAGCACCTCGGTGCAAGGAAATACAAACCTCTCCCCCCGCTGGACGTAGGGCCTTCTTTTGCCCGAACCAGGATAAACCCCCATGTGTTCTCCTTGCATCACCATCCAGGAAAGAGACACGCAGCATTTACTCGTTGGTTTAGGACCCCCTCGGGTCCGAACACCAACAGTTCATGTTGATCATTTTGCCTAAATATGCTTCTAAGTGATGGTTGACCATGTATGGACCCTAGAACCCTTTCGTTTGACCATTTCAAAAGTCTGACCTAGAAGCTTTGCATGACTGTGCACCCTTTTACAAAGTCCTAGAGAATTTTATAAGGAACAAACTTTGTTTAAGAGTCAAGTCATGAAAAGGTGTGGAGAGTGCTCAAAAAGGACCCATAAGTTAGAATTTGGACTGTTTCCAACACTTAGCAATTTTAAAACCCCGATTGCAGTGTCTTCGACATTGGCATTCCGCGTTCTCGAGATTTTGTTAAGCAACTTGGTTTGATCCCTTAATGAAAGTTGGAGTAGACATTCCGGATAAGAGCATGTAAAAGTATGGCATCAAATTGACTTAGTCTCGACCATCAATTTAAATAGTTGCTCATTTCTGTTAGAATCGCTGACAGTGCCTATTTGGAGCTTAATTATTCACTAATCCGTGGCTCTAATGACTTTACACCCTAAATAGAAATTGTAGACCTTTATATGGGCTTTAACTTTTATTTTGGGACCAAGGTCCAAATCGGCCCGGATGTAGCCCAAAAACGCATTTCAATTGGACCACTTCGGCACCTACCAGCTGCTCGGTGGAAGTCCTCAACAGGAGCCACGCGTCCCGAACGTGTCCACCATGCGCGAGCCACGCCTGGCCTTGCTGCCGCGCGTCCTAGCGCCTCGGGCTCTTCCAGCGTGGAGGCCGAGCTCCTCCCCATCCTCTCCACTCCCTCTCGCTCCCTCCTATCTCACTCTGCTCTGCTCTAGGCTCGCGGTCGCGGACGCCGCCATGGTCGAGCTCCCAAGCTCGCGACCGTGCCGACGTTTTCACGATTTTGTTCGGTCAAATGCTGAGTGAAGCACACCACCACCTCCACCTCTCACTACCGCAACCACCGCAACCATCCCCGGCCTCTCATCGCCGTCGTAGAGCACGGCCACCGTGCACGCCGTGGCCATGGCCGCCATGACCAATCTCCGAGCCGCCACCGCGTTCCTCGCCTCCGCACCTCCTCGTCTTCAGCCGTGCATGGCATCATCTTCTCCGCATCGCGCTGCACCTCCCGCGCCCATTCGTCGGCTGCCTCGGTCCCCGGAGCACCTCGCCGCCAGCGCGGCCGCCACCGATCCGCCTGCTCGTGTGGCCAGGAGGCCATGATCCACCTCCAGTCGTGAATCGACCACCCATGGATGCGGGCTGGCATGGCAGTGCTCGTGCCGCCCTTAGTCACCACCGCCGGCGACTCCATCGCCGGTGCCGCGAGTCCGGCCTCCCTCCCCGTTTCTGGCGGCCGGAAGGGAAGGCTGATGCCTTTCCTCTCGCGATCCCCTCTCTCTGTCTCTCTGTGTGAGTATGACAAGCGGGCCTGACCGAACCGTGGGGCCCACGTGTCGGTTTAAGTAGTGGCAGAGAATGGGTACCGAATCGGGTGCACCTAGCGAATTAAGTTAGGGTTGTTTGTTCTGAATTTGAATTTCAGATTTCATGTTAATCTTTGAAAATCCATATCTCCTACTAGGAAAGTCCAAAAATGGCAAATGTGGACTTTTTGGAAACCTTGAGAAAAGATATATGCAGTAAAGTCATAATATGTTACACGTTTGTAGATGTTTTCTGATGTCTTTATTTAAGCTTTAAAAATGCTCCAAAAATGCTTATAAACATGACCAGAGCTATATCTTGAGTTTTAGAATTCCAAAAATTATGATTCTTGTTTTGTTAATTTTATGATGACATGTGCTTGCTAGGAAAAATATCAAACACACTAGTTGTTCACTGTTGTCTTAAGGTTTTGATTTGACCTTGATAAATAAGGAAATCTACATTATATTGCTTGTCATTTTATATCTTGAGTTGTGTTCTTCCAACTGATGTCAAATTTTTATGGTAGTCTTTCCATGCTATGAATGTACTGTGGTATAAATGTCATGGTCATTGCTTACTGTATGATCAAGTTATTGATTTAACTTGTTTATGTCTTGATAACTAGCTTATAAATAATATTTAAATGATAAAATGGAAAATGTTGTTCCATTACCTTAGTAAGATGTTTATCTATCATATTGATTCATGCTATGGCCATGTGTTCATAGAAAATATGGATTTTTAGGTTTAACTTGCTCTCACATGCTTTATTGCAATAACTATTTGTCTTTTTCTTAGAGGTTGATATACTTGTCCAAATGTCTTGAAATTTGGACAGTAGACTTTTGGGAGCATTTTTAGGACACTGTAATTTTGGTAGAATTTATTGTGCACTTTTGATGGGTATTCATAATTCCACCTATTTATCTAAATAAATTAAGAAAATATATTAAAAGAATTTATTTAGTAATGTATACTATGTTTTCTGGTGTTCATTAGTCATGTATGAAATGTTGGTAAAGTTGGTTTTGTCCAATTATATGTTGCAGTATAAGTTAATAATTATTTCTTGCAAATGAGGTTTCTAGACAGATCTGGAAACTTAGCAAAGTTCTTCATGATATTGTGCTTTGTTGTAAAACTTGTTTATACAAAAGTTGTAGATAATTTATGTATCTAGCTGATGTTAAAATTTGGTGGCATTTGGCCATGTGGTTTAAGAGTTATAGCTGTTGAAAGTTGGGTTACAGAATTGCTTGCTCTCTGTCTTGTTAGACCAGTTTCTGTGTTTGTGTAAATTTGACATATTAAACTTTGAAATCATGCTGTGATGATTATAAATGAAATGTAGAGAATTTCATAAGCTTTCCATAATGTCTTCTTTCAAGTCATTTGGATTTATAAAACTCCAGATATGATTGAATTATAAAGCTACTATTTGCTTGTCCAGAAATGGATAAATTCTAATTATAGTTGTTTGCTGGTATATTGTTAAGTGTGACTTATGCCTTTGAGGGTAGTTAAGTTAATACACCTAAGATCTTGTGAAACCTTGTGTGCCATGTATAATATGCTTGCCATCTTTTATATTAGATTGAGAGATGTTTATTTAAGCAACATGAAGTGTCTATGTATGTGGAGTGTAATATGGTGTTTGTCTTGTTTATTGTATGTGATGCATTGTCCATTATACTTTCATGTATTCATGCACTTGCATCTTGCATCTCATATAGGTACGCTAGCAGAAACGTGTGAAGGAAATAGCGTTGGAGCCAAACCTGAAGACGGTGTTTGGTGGATCCATCCCGAAGATAGAAGGATCGGACAAGTGGTAGATTGAGGGAATGCTCGCCAAGCGAGTTTCTTCTGACATACTCTAACTTGAGTCGGATCCCAGGCAAGCCCCGGAGCATTATAAGCCTCCTACCTTCAAAGCAATTAATTCTATATATGTTATAAGTATTGTTGCATTAAGTGGTAGGAGTTGGTTGAAAACCTTGCTGCATTATATCATTCCTTATCCAGATATATGAATCATTGAATCCTACATAGACTAGGATCAAGTAGATGCTTAGCCCTGCTTTAAGCGGTAGAAGTCAGGTGATTTCCTGTCACCTGCGAGATATAGGGATATTCATATATATATGGCACGGTTGGCTATATGTGCTATCGTGGAATGGAACCATGTGTTAATAAAATAAAATGAGACCGGGAGGGATGACGATAGTAAAGCAACAAGGCATGGAGGTCTTGGGTGTGGATCTATCCCCGTCTGAGTCGTTTAAGAACCGATTCGCTGTACGTCCTTGAGTCATGTTGAACGCAGTCTAACACTTAGTTGGTCGGATAAGCCGTTCCGACCGCGAATCCGAGTAATACAGTTCAGGCCGGGAATCGACTGGTAGGTCGCATCTTGGAGGAGAGAAAACATTGTGCTTGGGGACATTGGCGTGAGACCAAGGGGGGGTTAGAGTCCCTAGCACCTGGCAGAGTGTCGCCCTTAGGGATGCGGCATCAGTCGGACCCACGGTTCCTAAACTGTACCAAAGGTGACCTAAGCAGCCCTCGCCAGGCGTGACTCGGTGAGTGTTAGAAATACCCCTCCAGCTGGATAGGAATTCGATTCGAATCGCCATCGCTCCCGGTTAGTGAGCACTTGACTTGAGCAGTGGCAACGTAGATTCCATTAAATTGAACGGATGGTTAATTTGATAACGATGGAAAGGTTGCCTCAATTTATACCTGCTATGGTTAATATTGTTTGCTCCTAATAAAGTGAGTGCTCTAGTACAGGTTCTAATATAGATGGTAGGTTAATGATAATTAACTTGATGCTTAAGCATTAATGATTACTCATCTATATTAAGCTTTTATGCAAAATTTTGTCAAGCTAGCCCCACTTTATATCAGCCTTGCATGATCCTTGGTGTCACCTTATTTCTGGTTTCTGACGGGTAAGTCTAGCTGAGTACCTTCTTGTACTTAGGGTTTTATCCCCACTTGTTGCAGGTTGTGGTGTATCATGGCGACTGCAAGAGTTGGTTGGCTCCTGCCTTGTGGCAGAGTGTGATCATGGGCATGATCCTTCTTATTTACCTTATCTCTAATGCTTTTGTTGGAAGTCGACCGTGGTACTGGCATGTATTTGAAATAAGGGTGTTGTTAGTTTCAAATTACTTTGCTTCCGCTACTTTTGAACTTAAGTTGTAATAACTTTGTTGAACTCCGATGTATATTGAACTACTTGTGAAATGGTTGTAACATGTGACTTGTTATGTTGAATCACTACGATCTTGGCTTGTATGTTGGTTGGTTTGAAATCCCTCGTGATTTCATTGGACTACCGGAGTTATATGGGCTCAAGTGCGAGAATTTGATCACTTCGGTGATTGTTTTTATACTTGTGCTCTTATAATTTGGACGGTTCTGTTACAGCTATTATCGGAGCAAGATTCAACATTAAACTTGTCATATGTGTATTTAAAACAAATGTTTTGTTTTATAAAATCAATTTTATCAACTTATAGCTATATATATGGGTTTGCCAAATCTAAATTTTAAACCTAAGTATGCTAGTGGTCAATTTCCTTATTGCCCATATAAGGATTATTAGGTGGCTTATATAAGTACTAACTTGGGGGGTTTTTCATTTATGCATCTACGCCCAGGCCAAGGTATGAATGTGTGATAACTCTCCCATGCTATGCTACCCGGTGTGTCAGATTAGAGGTAGCCTTCATATATGAAATAGCCATATATGTTGCTAGTTTACTTTTATGCAACGTCGCACCTACGCTCAGGTAAGTGTGAGTTGTGAGAGCATGACCGTCCAACCCGCGGTCTAGGGGAGAGCTAGTTTTGGTTACTGGATTATTTACATGTTACACACATGTATATATGAAGGTACTTAATTGTGGGTGATTAATGATTCGGGTAGTTTTGGTGCTACATGTATATATACGGGGGTGTATGTATATGGGAGTACTTAGAATTTTACTTTTCTGCTTTTATTGTGTGCTATATATGGGAAATTATTGGGCTGTAATGAAAATTTTCTGTAGGTACGCTAACCACGAATGCGTAAGTCGAGTGTAGCTGCCGACTAGCTATATATCAAGAGAGTGCGTGTTATGCCACCGACATAGAACGTGATCGCCACCTTAGGTTGGCAATCTTGTGAGGACGAATAGGACGAAGCATGCATCTTTATGATTGTTGCTTTATGCATAGCTATGATGCTCTTCTCACCCTTATTCTATATTAAGTAACTTGTGATTGATGTGGTGCACTATCTTTCTTGTGTGGAGTAAAACAAGAATGCCTTGTTCCATGTTGCGTAAATAGAAAGTGCTTGAGAAAAATGTGTGTTTAGCCTTGCTAGAAATAATTGTGGGTACATGCTTGAACCTATAGATGCCCTCTAGTTTAGTCAAGGGATGAATTTGTTGTTCATACAAGCATTTGTAAATGCTTTAGACCTCAATTCAGTAATTGTGATTCTCATAAATGAATTAAATTCGTGTTGGTCTAAGGTAACAAAATTTAGAGCTACTAGAATAACATGTTTGTGTGCTCTCTTGTTAAGTAGAATAAAGGCAAGCTTTGTTTTGCTTGTTGGACATTGGCTACTAGAACGGTTTTTGTTGTAGTGATGTTTTTTTGGTGGTTAGCCCTTGAATGTTTGTATCCATGCCTTTGCTTGACCGAAAGCCCAAAGTTTAGTTCTCCTATATATTTGTATAACCCGTGGATATTTTCCAACCCTTTTTGAGAAGACCCTTGTTGACTGACCAACCAAGTTAACTTTCATCAATGTTAGCCTTTGACCATGGTTCGTACATTGCCAGTTGTGGAGACCGTACCCAAATCCATGTTGGACCTTCAGGTTACCTCTCCTAAAGGTTAGCTAGTGTGACGTAATGTATCTCTGATATGGCCTCTAAATCGTGTGCATGCAAATTCATGCATCTACCTTATCAACTCAATCTATGACTACATATCGGTTTTTGCCCTTGAAAATTGCTTAATCCATCCCCAACCTTCTCAAGTCTCGAGATGTTTACCAGTCTTGATCTCATGTTGTGGTCCAACATGACCAAATCTCATGGTAATCTTTTAGCTTGTCATCACTTTGTGGAAACGCTAGGCGTGAGTGGAATTAAGCAAAAATCGTGCTTAGTTGCATGTGACAATGGAGCTATGTTTTCATGTGAGGTGTTTTGATCTGCGAATAGCTTCCCTGTTGATTCTAAACCTTGTGACTACCTTTGCTTGCTATCCCTCCTTGTATGGCGTTTGTTCCTACAACCCATTGGTGCCACTAGAAATTTTACTTTCGTTGTGCGTTTAGTAATGGTGTTATGAGTAGCCGCTGATGGTGCCACGACGAAACCAAGGGCCTCCTATGGCTGCAGACACATGGCTAGCTGCTTGGCACGCGCTGGTATCATGGTTTCTAGTCATGATCCATTATGAAATGACAGTCGATGTGTTATTTTCTCGTGTTCCTTCCTTGGTTATCTCTCCAGATTGTATCGTAAGATCCATATCTTAGACCAAAAGTAGTGGAGTTTCCTTCTGAAGTTGCTAAGAGGATAACCTTTGAAGAACAGGTCACTGACATAAACATTAACAGACTGCAATAAGTGGTAGACAAGTGACTCTACTTAGTTGTCCTAGTATTGACGAGCGTCATCTAGTGAGCAACGTATCTCATTCCTGTTGGATAAAAAGGACACACAACACTTACTGTTGGACAAGTCATCCGTTGGATAAGACTCGATCATCACATTATGCAAATCTTAACCTTTGTAGGCATAATGACCATACAATCAAAATCAATCATCTCTGGTGTGACTCCTTATCTGCTGACCTCGATGGCAACCCTTCGTTCTGCGTCAACCACGATTATTGTGGTCAAGAGTGAAGATTTGGAACTTTTTAGTGTTGAGAGACAACTAATTAGTTACCAATAGGAAGGTTAATCTCTAGCTAGGTAACGACTCTTTGGTAGCTGCGAAGGCTATGTCTTACAGAGCAATAACCAACAAGTTAATCAACTAGCCAACAACTTGAGTGATACTCTATCTTCTAGAGCCATTGTGATCAAGTCAATTCCGTCTTGGACAATCACACAGATAGTGTAAGGTGTTTTATCCGCTAAGGTGAAGAATTAGAGAAAGTATGCCCTAGTTCCGATCAGCATTCTAGTGCCCTAGGTGCCATAAATGGTGTTGTTCAAAACTCTATTGGACAAAGTGTTGAGAAATATTCGGAAACGGTTCCTTATCCTTGTAGGAATGTTCTCCAGGCAGGGTATGCGTTTTGCCTTGCCAAAGTAACCCGCAAGTTCAAAGCATGTGCATCATCGGAATGGTATGAAAATTAATGGTCCTTTTGAGGTCGCACTGATACTAGTTTACACTCTTTCGTTTGCTTTTGCTTTCTCGTATCAACAATGTACGAGCAGCCTTGGTTTATGCAAATCAATGTATACCATCGCGTATCAAAAGCAAATTGAAAAGTGACAAACAACAGATTTTCCATCTTAGAACTGTTGTTTGATCATAAAAAGGAAGCCTCAAGGTGAAAGTTGGCCTGACAAAGTTGTTATGCTGCAAGTCAACTCAACTTAAAGTACAACTAAGTCACCAAGGAAAATTTTACTCAATCGCTTGGTGGTAGACTACTTCCCGTGATTTAGTAAATATTACCACTTTTGTTGTCCTTAAGGCCTTGCTACATCTTTCTTTGGTAATGATTTTCCAATGATGACATACTTTGGTACCTTATAAATGTTTTTACCCAAGAGGTTGCATCTGATTCAACCCAGATAACTGTTGCCATTGGATAAGAGAATCTTCTTAGGTAACATTTGGTAGAAATACGAAGCCGACAGAGTCAGCTATCACACTCACTAATCCCTCAAACAGGCTCAGATAATACAGTGTTGTCATCAGAGAAAGAGAACTGCACACATGGAACCTTAAGTACTTTTCCATTAGTTGATATCGGAAGGATTGAACATTTACGACCAACATAGACCATGTCTATTGGATAGTTAGTATCCTATAACCTCAGAGGATGTTTGTCATCTATGATCTCACCCCATTTGGAAGGTTGCGCTCAAGCCATTCTGGTAGAGGGCTACTTTTCAAACTTTGTGAACATAGAATCATTTCAACGACTATACTTCTGAAAATTTTGGTTAGTGTAAAGTTCATACGGACTATGCTGTGTTCACTAAAGAATCAGATACTTGTGAGTGGTTAGCTCATCGACCAAATGACCTCTATACACTAAGAATGAAGTACTGCGTCATCTTGGATTCCTCCCAAAGTAACAATGCTTCATGGAAGTCAATGAAGGAAATTCTTCAGACAAATTTTACCAGGAAGAGTAAGTATCAGGAAGTGCCTTTGGCCAAATTGTTCACCGATGTTGAAGCTTTGTAGCTGAATGCTATAGCAGATGTTGGGAACTTGATAACGTGCCTCTCTTCCTTAAAAGGTCTTCCATTCCGAATCTCGGGACATGATTCTTTTAAGGGGGGAGGGCGGTAACACCCCAGGTGTTTGTCACTCACTAAGCAGTGGGTTTGAGCTCAAACATGATAGATTAAGTGGAGATGACAGAGTCAAGGTCAACTTATGGAGATGAGCCTGACCTAAAGTTGGATGTTGCACCATTGCTGTACATATAGGCTCCTTTTCAAATTATATGCTTGGGTAGTGTTAGTACAATATATTCATGTGTCACACCTTAGTACCTATCTATATTAATCCTTGGAAAAGTTTCATGAAGTTTGGAATCAAAAAGTCACTTGAAATGATAAGTTATATGCTTGTTTGGATTATAACAAAAACTTGCCTTACATCCCATGGGAACTAGTGTTTGTGCAACATACAAATGCAACATGTGCAACACATCTTGGACACATGTGGAACACCCTAGTGGAACATGTGTAGCTTGTATCTTGAAATAACCACATGGAACAACTATAGCATTTCACTTGAGTTCTATGTTCAATGCATGTGAGGCCTACACTTTTGTGCAACCTATGCATGGTGTGTACGTTTGTCCTCTACAACACCTTAACTACACTTAGGACACTTAATGGAACAATGTTCATGTTGATCATTTTGCCTAAATATGCTTCTAAGTGATGGTTGACCATGTATGGACCCTAGAACCCTTTCGTTTGACCATTTCAAAAGTCTGACCTAGAAGCTTTGCATGACTGTGCACCCTTTTACAAAGTCCTATAGAATTTTATAAGGAACAAACTTTGTTTAAGAATCAAGTCATGAAAAGGTGTGGAGAGTGCTCAAAAAGGACCCACAAGTCAGAATTTGGACTGTTTCCAACACTTAGCAATTTTAAAACCCCGATTGCAGTGTCTTCGACATTGGCATTCCGCGTTCTTGAGATTTTGTTAAGCAACTTGGTTTGACCCCTTAATGAAAGTTGGAGTAGACATTCTGGAGAAGAGCATGTAAAAGTATGGCATCAAATTGACTTAGTCTCGACCATCAATTTAAATAGTTGCTCATTTCTGTTAGAATCGCTGATAGTGCCTATTTGGAGCTTAATTATTCACTAATCCGTGGCTCTAATGACTTTACACCCTAAATAGAAATTGTAGACCTTTCTATGGGCTTTAACTTTTATTTTGGGACCAAGGTCCAAATCGGCCCGAATGTAGCCCAAAAACGCATTTCAATTGGCCTACTCTGGCACCTGACAGCTACTCGGTGGAAGTCCTCAGCGGGAGCCACGCATCCCGAACATGTCCACCATGCGCGAGCCATGCCTGGCCTTGCTGCCGCGCGTCCTAGCGCCCTGGGCTCTTCCAGCACGGAGGCCGAGCTCCTCCCCATCCTCTCCACTCCCTCTCGCTCCCTCCTATCTCACTCTGCTCCGCTCTAGGCTCGCGGTCGCGGACGCCGCCATGGTCGAGCTCCCAAGCTCGCGACCGTGCTGACGTTTTCACGATTTTGTTCGGTCAAATGCTGAGTGAAGCACACCACCACCTCTACCTCTCACTGCCGCAACCACCGCAACCATCCCTGGCCTCTCGTCGCCGTCGTAGAGCACGGCCACCGTGCACGCCGTGGCCATGGCCGCCATGACCAATCTCCAAGCCACCACCGCGTTCCTCGCCTCCACACCTCCTCGTCTTCAGCCGTGCACGACATCATCTTCTCCGCATCGCGCTGCACCTCCCGCGCCCATTCGTCGGCTGCCTCGGTCCCCGGAGCACCTCGCCGCCAGCGCGGCCGCCACCGATCCGCCTGCTCGTGTGGCCAGGAGGCCACGATCCACCTCCAGTCGTGAATCGACCACCCACGGATGCGGGCTGGCATGGCAGTGCTCGTGCCGCCCTTAGTCACCACCGCCGGCGACTCCATCGCCGGAGCCATGAGTCCGGCCTCCCTCCCCTGTTTCCGGCGGCCAGAAGGGAAGGCCGACGCCTTCCCTCTCGCGATCCCCTCTCTCTGTCTCTCTGTGTGAGTATGACAAGCGGGCCCGACCGGACCGTGGGGCCCACGTGTCGGTTTAAGTAGTGGCAGAGAATGGGTACCGAATCGGGTGCACCTAGTGAATTAAGTTAGGGTTGTTTGTTCTGAATTTGAATTTTAGATTTTATGTTAATGTTTGAAAATCCATATCTCCTACTAGGAAAGTCCAAAAATGGCAAATGTGGACTTTTTAGAAACCTTGAGAAAAGATCTATGCAGTAAAGTCATAATATGTTACATGTTTGTAGATGTTTTCTGATGTCTTTATTTAAGCTTTAAAAATGCTCCAAAAATGCTTATAAACATGACCAGAGCTATATCTTGAGTTTTAGAACTCCAAAAATTGTGATTCTTGTTTCGTTAATTTTTTGATGATATGTGCTTGCTAGGAAAAATATCAAACACACTAGTTGTTCACTGTTGTCTTAAGGTTTTGATTTGACCTTGATAAATAAGGAAATCTACATTATATTGCTTGTCATTTTATATCTTGAGTTGTGTTGCTCAAAATGATGTGAAATTTTTATGGTAGTCTTTCCATGCTATGAATGTACTGTGGTATAAATTTCATGGTCATTAACTTGTTTATGTCTTGATAACTAGCTTATAAATAATATTTAAATGATAAAATGGAAAATGTTATTCCATTACCTTAGTACGATGTTTATCTATCATATTGATTCATGCTATGGCCATGTGTTCATAGAAAATATAGATTTTTAGGTTTAACTTGCTCTCACATGCTTTATTGCAATAGCTATTTGTCTTTTTCTTAGAGGTTGATATACTTGTCCAAATGTCTTGAAATTTGGAAAGTAGACTTTTGGGAGCATTGTTAGGACACTGTAATTTTGGTAGAATTTATTGTGCACTTTTGATGGGTATTCATAATTCCACCTATTTATCTAAATAAATTAAGAAAATATATTAAAAGAATTTATTTAGTAATGTATACTATGTTTTCTGGTGTTCATTAGTCATGTATGAAATGTTGGTAAAGTTGGTTTTGTCCAATTATATGTTGCAGTATAAGTTAATAATTATTTCTTGCAAATGAGGTTTCTAGACAGATCTGGAATCTTAGCAAAGTTCTTCATGATATTGTGCTTTGTTGTAAAACTTGTTTATACAAAAGTTGTAGATAATTTATGTATCTAGCTGATGTTAAAATTTGGTGGCATTTGGCCATGTGGTTTAGGATTTATAGCTGTTGAAAGTTGGGTTACAGAATTGCTTGCTCTCTGTCTTGTTAGACCAGTTTCTGTGTTTGTGTAAATTCGACATATTAAACTTTGGAATCATGCTGTGATGATTATAAATGAAATGTAGAGAATTTCATAAGCTTTCCATAATGTCTTCTTTCAAGTCATTTGGATTTATAAAACTCCAGATATGATTGAATTATAAAGCTACTGTTTGCTTGTCCAGAAATGGATAAATTCTAATTATAGTTGTTTGCTGGTATATTGTTAAGTGTGATTTATGCCTTTGAGGGTAGTTAAGTTAATACACCTAAGATCTTGTGAAACCTTGTATGCCATGTATAATATGCTTGCCATCTTTTATATTAGATTGAGAGATGTTTATTTAAGCAACATGAAGTGTCTATGCATGTGGAGTGTAATATGGTGTTTGTCTTGTTTACTGTATGTGATGCATTGTCCATTATACTTCTATGTATTCATGCACTTGCATCTTGCATCTCATATAGGTACGCTAGCAGAAACGTGTGAACGAAATGGCGTTGGAGCCAAACCTGAAGACGGTGTTTGGTGGATCCATCCCGAAGATAGAAGGATCGGACAAGTGGTAGATTGAGGGAATGCTCGCCAAGCGAGTTTCTTCTAACATACTCTAACTTGAGTCGGATCCCAAGCAAGCCCCGGAGCATTATAAGCCTCCTACCTTCAAAGCAATTAATTCTATATATGTTATAAGTATTGTTGCATTAAGTGGTAGGAGTTAGTTGAAAACCTTGCTGCATTATATCATTCCTTGTCCAGATATATGAATCATTGAATCCTACATAGACTAGGATCGAGTAGATGCTTAGTCCTGCTTTAAGCGGTAGAAGTCAGGTGATTTTCTGTTACCTGCGAGATATAGGGATATTCATATATATATGGCACGGTTGGCTATATGTGCTATCATGAAATGGAACCATGTGTTAATAAAATGAAATGAAACCGGGCGGGATGACGATAGTAAAGCAACAAGGCATGGAGGTCTTGGGTGTGGATCTATCCCCGTCTGAGTCATTTAAGGACCGATTCGCTGTACGTCCTTGAGTCATGTTGAACGCAGTCTAACACTTAGTTGGCCGGATAAGCCGTTCCGACCATGAATCCGAGTAATACAGTTCAGGCCAGGAATCGACTAGTAGGTCGCATCTTGGAGGAGAGAAAACGTTGTGCTTGGGGACATTGGCGTGAGACCAGGGAGGGTTAGAGTCCCTAGCACCTGGTAGAGTGTCGCCCTTGGGGATGCGGCATCAGTCGGACCCGCGGTTCCTGAACTGTACCAAAGGTGACCTGAGCAGCCCTCGCCAGGCGTGACTCGGTGAGTGTTAGAAATACCCCTCCAGCTAGATAGGAATTCGATTCGAATCACCGTCGCTCCCGGTTAGTGATCACTTGACTTGAGCAGTGGCAACGTAGATTCCATTAAATTGAACGGATGGTTAATTGGATAACGATGGAAAGATTGCCTCAATTTATACCTGCTATGGTTAATATTGTTTGCTCCTAATAAAGTGAGTGCTCTAGTACAGGTTCTAATATAGATGGTAGGTTAATGATAATTAACTTGATGCTTAAGCATTAATGATTACTCATCTATATTAAGCTTTTATGCAAAATTTTGTCAAGCTAGCCCCACTTTATATCAGCCTTCCATGATCCTTGGTGTCACCTTATTTCTGGTTTCTGACGGGTAAGTCTAGCTGAGTACCTTCTTGTACTCAGGGTTTTATCCCCACTTGTTGCAGGTTGTGGTGTATCATGGCGACTGCAAGAGTTGGTTGGCTCCTGCCTTGTGGCAGAGTGTGATCATGGGCATGATCCTTCTTATTTACCTTATCTCTAATGCTTTTGTTGGAAGTCGACCGTGGTACTGGCATGTATTTGAAATAAGGGTGTTGTTAGTTTCAAATTACTTTGCTTCCGCTACTTTTGAACTTAAGTTGTAATAACTATGTTGAACTCCGATGTATATTGAACTACTTGTGAAATGGTTGTAACATGTGACTTGTTATGTTGAATCACTACGATCTTGGCTTGTATGTTGGTTGGTTTGAAATCCCTCGTGATTTCATTGGATTACCGAAGTTATATGGGCTCAAGTGCGAGAATGTGATCACTTCGGTGATTATTTTTGTACTTGTGCTCTTATAATTTGGACGGTTCTGTTACAGTACCCTGACTTCGTTGTGGCTCCATCTTAATGAACATTCTTCTAGTGCCTTTCATATACCATCCTGACTATGAAAGGAATATGTATGTAGAGGGATTTCTCCTTGAAAGAGAGTTTTCCTCCCATAGAGAGCACATATTGAGACTACAAATGGTGTAGCAATGAGCTAGTGTTACTAGATCCATGTGAAACTACAAGTAGGGGATCTTAGCTATCCGTGTGGAGTGATCTATGTGCGTGCGGATGCATGTTTTATAACCAAAAGTAATGGTGGCAGCTGGATCCGATAGTGGAGAAGCAAATAGTCATGGTAGTAAATCGACGATGATGTCATTTACCATTGATGGGTCTAGCCATGACCCGACATTGGAATATCACCGACAGCTGGTGTTATAAACAGACAGTGAAAATCCATCTATCACAGTAGGTGATTCTTGTCTCTAACCGGAAGTGATATATATATCATTGTCGAGTCTTGAGTCAAGTTGGCAGTGATAGGGGTCTTCAGTACATCATAAATATAATTCCCAATCATTGTCTAGAGACCCTAGGCTTCCGACCCAACAGTGAAGTATAATCACTATAGTCTCCTGTATACCGAACAATGATGTTGCGACAAGGAGTACCGATTCTAGCGTGTAATATATTACCTAATGTTCTTCTACTTTGTGATTTACCTAGTGGTAAGTTGACACCAAGGCTAATATTTTATATTTACATATAGGTTGATGTTTCTTTGTTTTGATTTTATTGGGTCAATAGTACTTTCTCTTTGAACAAAAATGTCTCAAGTACCATGTTCATGGTATTGGCTAGGTCCGTCTTGAAGTTTACTCGGGCAAAGATTACACACCTAAGGTGGCTTACATTTTATATGGATAGTTACAAACTTGTGGGAGTTTAATAAGGGCATATTTGGTACAACTTAGCTTCACTAGTGAAGCAGTTTTTTTTGCTTTAGTTTCATAAAGCAGCTTCACTAGTAAAACTAAACCTGTTTTTAAAACGTTTGGTAAACAACTTTTAGAGAAGAAAGGAGAGAGAAAGCTGGGAGAATCTAGTATTTTTAGCTTCACCTTGGTTCTTGTGTTGTGAAACGAACTAAAAAATAGCTTTTACAAAGAAGCTGTTTTATCTAAACCTGTTTAGCAAGAGAAGTTGAAAACAATTTTGTGAAGCTGGGACAAAAGCCCCGTCAAACCGGCCCTAAATTTGTATGTGTAGTATCATTGTGTTGTCGCGATCTCTCTTGTGCTCCAGAGATCGGGTGGTTTTGTCTTGTCGTACACATGTGATGCGTGCTCGTCGTGTTGTGGCTCGATGGACCGATGCAACAGGTGCAAGGAGTCCACCGCCCAACGTCGATCGTCTACATACGCAAGTTCACGTATTGAGCCAAAAACGATTTCATTCTGAGCTCCCGATCGTGCAATGATGGCAAGCAAGATCCACACTCCACAGTCCACACCACATGCTCCAGCTTTACATGTTGGAACATATCCGGTGCTCCTAGTCCCTACGCTCCCGGCCTCTCATCTGAAGAAAAACGCCAAACACGCCCGAACAATTCCAAGAAAAATATGAGTGGATAGATGATGCAAAGTTCTATGTCCATGCTAAATTGAGATGTTACAAAAGTCCGTGCAAAAGGAAAAAAAGTGAAATTAGCACTCAAATAGAGCTCGCATGCTACCACAGCTTCGATTTTAGGAGGGATGAGCTTGGATTGACAGAGTAAGGCACAAAGGGGCGTCGCCTCCAGAAATGGAGAGGCACGCACACGGAAAAACCTGCCTCTCTATAAACATTAATAGAGATAGGCAACTTCAGCCCTGTTTAGATCCCTTGGACTAATAACTAGTTGGTTAGCTAAACTTAAGCTCTTGATGATCAAATAGGAGGACTAATGGGTGGGCTAAAGTTTAGCCAAAGTCCCAACTAGTTGTTAGTTCACTAGTCATAGAACCTAATTATTAGGGGCTAACAACTAGTTCTAGTATATAGAATTCTCTCAAAAAAAGTTCTAGTATATAGAACCCAACAATTAGTTTAAATCCAAACAGTTATAGACTAACTAGTTGGCTAATTTTTAGCTGGCTATTTTTTAGTCATAACTGACAACTAGTCCTACTCCATCAAACAGGGCCTTACAGAAGCCGCCTATGTTAACATTTAACGTGTCTACATATGCTAATGTATTTATATAGGCAGGCAAAACACGACTACCTCTTCAAATGGTCCATTAATATAACTTATTTCATAGAGACGGCCCTTTCTTTAAAAAGTATTCAAGTGTTAATTTCACTTTTTTATCTATCCTCGCATATTTTTGCTACACCTCAGTTTTTACGTGAACATATAATTTTACATCATCTATTCATTCATATTTTTTGTTGAAATTCTTGGAACATATTTAGGTGAATTTACTTCAAATGGGAGCACAGTGGGAAGGGTGGAAGCAATGGATATTGGATAGATATATTAGCTACAGAAAGATTCTTGGAGAGCAAAAATATATAATTATCTAAATAATAATTTATAGAGTGAGATTTAGAAAGACACTCGGAGATACTCCAATAATAGTTATTCCCTCCATTTCAAATTATAAGTCGCTTTGATTTTTTTAGTTCATCCATTTTGCTATGTATCTAGACATATCATTATATTTAGATGCATTGCAAAATATATAGATGTACTAAAAAAAAGTCGAAGAGACTTATAATTTAGAAGCGGAGGTAGTATTACCTATTAGCTAGCTAACTATTAGTAGCTAATAGATCCAAACAGGGCCTAAACATTTGCAGTGCATAGGCTATTGGCCAGGGAGCATCAGTAACGTGCCAAAGGGTCACAGGGATACGTGACTCAGCGGATTCTCTTCTTGGAATAGCTGGCAGCTATACTCAAATCGCTTTCCAATTTATCCACAAAAAATCGCTTTCCCACTTATCCCTTCGTCTGTCATGCATCCTGCCTCACCCAGCTGCCAGCTGCTCTTTCCAACCCTGCTACCTCCTCCGAGCTTTTACAACAGTAAAATAATTTCAAGTTTTCTCAAATAAATATAAAAGTATTAATATTTATAATGCCTAAGAAATATCACTAGATAAATTATGCACTATATTTTCATAGTAAATCTATTTTTCACAGGTACAGAAAAAGTTTCTACTGCTCACCACTGGCTTTTGAAACAGTTAGTATGAAAGGTCAGTGAAAATAGAGATGCTCTACTAACGTTAGCTTGAGAATCGTATGTGACTGGCTTAAGGCTACTGCTAGTGTAAATAGATTTACATTTACACTAGCAGGAAGCTTAAGCCAACAGTCTGTGTAAATATTTCACACAAGCAGTCTATACAACACAGTTACCTTTGTTAATTAATTTCATAGGGCACTTAGTGATGGCGGGGAAACGGGCGGTTACGACCTGCCTCCGCGTCAGCAGAGACAAATTTGGTTTTGGTTAAATTTAATTGGGATAAAAATAAAAGAACAGGTGTTACGAGTCCATATTTCCATAAGTCTTATATTTGCATAAAAATTATGTTAATTACATCTCCGTAGAGAACACCCCTGATTATGAGTTCCAACATTGGTACATAAAAAAAGATTACATCGTCATATGGCTTCCTATTACAAACTACAAAAGAAAACAAGGTCTTCAATCTTGTAGCCGTAGATCGATGAATATGCATGCTTGGCATAGACTTGAACTTCATAATTGTCATTTCTTTTAAGCATGACATTTTCATTCGTTGAGGAGCTAACATATACTCCTTATACGATTGGTCACTAGCTTGCTTAGCTTTCTGGCGACCCATGATATGCATGTATTTAATCTATCAAAGCATTTGTGAATATCTTATTATTTGTTTAGACCATGACATGGGGGCTAAGTCTTAATAACTCAGCATATAGCCTCTATTTAATTATTTGGACATGTATGCATTTCGCTACGTGCATTTTGACATATATGCATACCGCCGACGGAGGGAAATTAATTTATTTGTGTGACAGACATCTATTTGGTGCATTGTATCGTGTATGCATACACGTAATTTACTTCAAAGACTAAAGACTAAACTTGACATAGCTAGTCTCGTTATACCGTGTCAGATCATGGATTGGCATGTTTTGACATATATGATGCACTCCTCATGTGGTGCAATATTTTATTTGGGTTAAGGCAGCCTCGGATTGGCCGTGGCTGATGTGGTTGATTTATTTTATCAAGAGGAGGTGCAAATGCTCATGACAATGTATTTTAGCCATGGATTAGCATATATACGATGCTATTTAATTTGATTTATTGCTAGAATTATTTTTCATGGATGCGATCACTAATTTGGCGTCATATTATATTTTGTGCAGTTGACTAGACAAACAACAGCACACATGCATGCAGGAGGGAGCATGCTGGGATACTTGATTACGCGCAAGCAGGTGCTAGCCATGCAGTATACTAGGATGCAACCTTTAGTTGCAAAATGGTTTGTTTGGAGATGAACCATGCAATACGTCCGATCTTTCTTTTGTTTAAAATATTTAACATGGAAATGATGATTGATTTTATGCCGGAAGATGCCGGGCAGCTAGCAGTACTTCCGGCGTATTGCATATGCATGGACTGAAGACTTCTACAAGCAGTGTGTTTTCTTTTGGCATAATTTCTAATGCACAGATGGCTATTTCTTTGATTTGATATAAACTAGCACACAAACTTTCTTTATGGCCGTAGCATGCAATTTATTTATTCTCTTTGATGCACGGTATGAAAATAGGCCCACTACAGGAATCAGAGACGTTGCCGATGGCCTCAGGCTTTGCCGACGGCCAGCGAATAAGCCGTCGGCAAAGATTCTCTTTGCCGATGGTCAGGTCCCACCGTCGGCAAAGATTTCTTTCCCGACAGCCAAGCCGACGGCAAAAGAAAGCTGTCGGCAAAGATTTCTTTCCCCACATGTGGAGATGTCTGGGTTTTGGGCATCCGACGTCACAACTTGCTCAAAACTTTCTTAATTTTTTACCACGGCCTCCACATGCGATGGCAAGACACCTCAACAACTTTTGTCAATTTCGGACTTCGTTTGGATTTTATATAATTTTAAAACACTTTTCGCGCACGTAAGTCGTCATGTACCTGCAGTTCAAATTTAGAGTTGCCGGAAAAATTTAAAGAAACAAAAAAAATTAACGAAATATAGCAAAAAAAACTCAAAATTGTCCCAACTTTTGAAGTTGGGATGCATTTACTATAGGAAGGTCCCAGGAAAAAACTAGGAACAAAAAAACAAAAAAATCTTACTTTGCCGAGGACCTCAGATGACCCTCGGCAAAGAGGCTTTGCCGACGGCCGGCCCACGTGGCCGTCGGCAAAGGTTGTTCAAAAAAAATAAAAAAAATTATTTGCATAGGGCCCATCTCTGGGGCACTCGGCAAAGGGCCAAGTCCAAAATAAGGCCCGGCCCACCAGGCCGAACCCTATCCGCTCTTGCTCACTCGCCCACGCTCGCCCATCCCGTCAGCGCCGGCGCCGGCCGATCCCCCTGCGCCGCTGCTCCGCGAGTCTTCGCCGCCGGTGACCGCGGCCGCCACCCCCCGCCTGCGCCCGCGCCCGCCACGGCCGTGCCTCCACCCCGCGAGGATCGCACGTCCGGTCGCCGTTGCCCGCCCGCCTCACCGGCGCCGTCGTCCACGCGGCTTGCCGCCGTCGCCATCGCGCGGCCCGAGCGCCACCGCCCGTCCACCAACCTCCACCCTCGGCTCACCGTCCCAGCGACCGCTCCCCACCCCGACAGACCCCGCCCTAGCGCCACTCCTCACCGGCCCGCGGCCGGCCCCGGCCACCCCACCCCCGGCTGCTCTTGCTCCCAGGGAGCTTGAGGTAGTAGAGGAAGAGGGGGAAAGTAGGAAGAAGAAGGAGAAAGAGGAAGAAGGAGAAGGGAGGAAGGAGGAAGAAGGGAAGGAGGAGGAAGAAGAAGAAGGAGAAGGGAGGAAGGGGGAAGAAGAAGAAGGGAAGGAGGAGGAAGAAGAAGAAGGGGAAGGGGGAGGAGGAGAAAGGACCTCAGAGCGACGATCGTCCGTGTCGTTCGTCCACACCATCGTCCCCGCGCGTCGCCGGAGGAGAATGTAAAGCCCTAGGGTTGTCGGCCATCGCGCGCGTTTCTGTGTTAACGGCCTTCGTGCCGGTGGTGTTATTGGGTGGGCCTTCGTGCCCCAAATGTGTATGTCGGCCTTCGAGCCAATGGTTTTTTTGCAGGTTTTGGAAACCTCCCCGTATAGGGGAGGTTCTACCGAAATTTTCAACTAATAGTGATGTTTTTGTTGTTTTGTAGAGCAGGACATGTCGGAGGGGACCCGGAGCACATCTGCGCCGTCACCCTAGGTATAAATCACCTCTGTTCCTTATAGTTGTTGTAAGTAGATTGCATAACTGAGTTAGGCGTCTCCCGTCCGAAAGGGATATGTGGTCGTTGGTATGCGGATCAGTGCATATCTGCGACGATATCTCTTTCGGATTGTCCACGTTTTTTGGATAGCCCGATGATGCGTAGATGGGTTAGCTTCCATGTTTTGCCTTGGTCCGAGTCGGAGTTTCGACAGCACCTCTCTGTTGCTCTCCGGATACACACTCTCCCTACCGGGACGTGTATCGGGAGAATAACGGGGAGGTGCTGCCGAAATTCCGTCTCAGACGAGAGTAGAGTATGAAAGCTAACCTCATCTACACATCCTCGGGTGGGATTAGGACCTATCCTTCACCTATTAGATGGTAGGAACGCCTTGTAGATGCAGATGGTGGTTTTATTACTCGCTTATATTGGCGCATGACTAAGGCTAGACGAAAAACTCGAAGCTCGTTAGCTCGCTTGGCTCGTGGCTGGCTCGGCTCAGCTCGGCTCGGCTCGTAGCTCGTTAGCTATAACGAGCCAACTCGAGCTGGCTCGTGAGCCGCTCGCGAGCCAAACGAGCCGTAATTTTAGAGAAAATGTCATCATAACTTATATTAGTTTTGTATTACTTCATATTTTGCACTTCACAAATAGATGATATGTTAGCTCATATGAATATTTTGTTTGATTTAAAGCTATTAAATATATTATTTTTATATTATTAATATTTTTATGCTTTAGATAAATACAAATATTATATTTTGTTTTTTTCCTGGCTCGCGAGCCTAACGAGCCAGCTCGAGCTCGTAACGAGCTGAGCCGAGATGGCTTTCTGGCTCGTTAAGATAACGAGCCGAGCCGAGCTGGCTCGTAATCCTAACGAGCCGAGCCGAGCCGAGCCGAGCTGGCTCGTTAGCCAGCCTTACGCATGACAGAGGATGGCTGACCGTGAGTGGATGTACACGGGCTTCGCAAGTAAGAGCTTGGAATGGGTTAGGGGGACCAATGAGTTCCTGCAGCAAGCATTTGGCCCAGCTGCTAAAGGGTCGATTCAGATGTCGTGTCCCTGCAGCAAGTGTAAGAACTAGAAAAAGAAAGACTATAGTCATATGTACAGAGATATTTTCGTGAATGGATACATTTCAAACTATACCCGCTAGATCCACCATGGTGTACGCCATCGTATTAGGGAGGAGGTGGTGAGACCCCTCCTCGAGGAGGTTGATGCAGATGCCGGGATGGCAGACTTGATGGCAAACTATCACGAAGCACAGTTCGTTCAAGGAATAGAGGTGGAGGAAGAAGATCCAGAGGAAACCGCAAAGGCATACTACACCATGATGGAGGCGGCAAAGAAGCCCCTTCACGAGAACACTATGGTTTCGCAACTGGATGCCATTTCACGCCTAATAGCGTTGAAGTCGTCACTGGGCATTAGTCGAGAAGGTTTTGATCTTGTGTTGGCGGTTGTTGGCCAACTGCTTTCGGAGGTTCACTTCCTGCCAAAGAACACGTACAAGTCATAGAGGCTCCTTCGTGCACTCAAGATGCCGTATGACGTGATCCAAGCTTGTAAGAACGGGTGCGTCCTGTTCAGGGGAGACCACCAGACAGCAACACACTGTCCAAAGTGCAAAGCCTCTAGGTTTGTGGAGGTAGAAGGTAGTGATGGTAGTAAGAAATAGTCTAAGATCCCCGAGATGGTTATACGGCACCTTCCTGTCCTACAGAGGCTCCAACGGTTGTACATGACAGAGGAGTCCACGAAACAAATGACGTGGCACAAGAATGGCAAACGATACAGTGACAAGATGCAGCACCCAGCAGATGGTGATGCATGGAGGCACTTCGATGACATGAATCCTGACAAGGCTGTGGAGGCTCGAAATGTACGCATAGCGCTAGCAACAGATGGGTTTAACCCATTTGGAATGATGGTGGCCCCGTACACTTGTTGGCCTGTGTTCGTGATCCCCCTCAATCTTCCCCCTGGCGTTATGTTTGAACCCAGGAACGTGTTCTTGACGCTGATAATACCTGGACACCCGGGCAAGAATATGGGTGTGTTCATGTAGCCAGTGTGGGATGAATTGCAACGTGCTTAGGAAGAGGGGGTACTGACGTACGACCGAGCTACAAAGAGGAACTTCACAATGCATGTGTGGTACCAGTACTCAATGCATGATTTCCTGACGTATGGGTTATTCAGCACGTGGTGTGTTCACGGGAAGTTCCCTTGCCCAACATGCAAGGCAGATGTGATGTTCACCTGGCTGGCCAAGGGTGGCAAGTATTCTTCTTTCGACAAACATCGTCAATTCCTGCCTGAGGACCATGAACTGAGACGAGATGAAAAGCACTTCACGAAATGTGTTCAAGTCACCGGCCCCATCCCTCAGGATAAGAGCCCTGCCGACATCCTTGCCTAGATAGAGGCTCTCCAAATTGATGATGAGAAGGGTGGTTTTAAAGGATATGGTACTAACCACATGTGGACTCATATATCGGGCTTGACTAGGCTCCCCTACTACAAGGACCTTCTTCTTCCACACAACATCGATGTAATGCACATAGAAAAGAATGTTGCCTAGGCACTCTGGGCAACACTCATGGACATTGGCAAGAAGTCAAAGGACAACGTTAAGGCTAGACTGGACATTGAAACGATTTGTGATAGACCAAATCTAGTGATGAAGACCCCTGTGCTAGGCAAGAGATGGAAAAAGGGCCCGGCCGATTACATCCTGGAAAGGGCAGATAGGAAGGAAGTACTGCAGTGGATCAAAACGTTAAAGTTCCCTGATGGGTATGCGGCGAATCTGAGTAGAGGAGTGAACTTGCATACTATGAAAGTCTTAGGGATGAAGAGTCATAACTTCCACATATGGATTGAGCGGATCCTTCCTGCGATGACCCGGGGAAACCTCCCCGAGCTAGTGTGGCGCGTTCTGGCAGAGTTGAGCTTTTTCTTCCACCAACTTTGTGCCAAGGAGTTATATCGGGACGTTTGTCTTGACCTAGAGAAGGCTACACCTCTATTGCTCTGCAAGTTGGAGATGATATTTCCACCTGGCTTCTTCCTATCCATGCAGCATCTAATTTTGCACCTACCGCGCAAGGCACGGTTGAGGGGGCCCGTGCAGCACCGTTGGTGCTATCCAATCGAGAGGTGTCTAAAGCTTCTTCAGAAAAAGTGTAGAAATAAAGCCAAAATTGAGGCTTCCGTGGTAGAGACATTCATTCTGGAGGAGTTCTCGACATTCACACAAGCGTACTATACTGAGAAACTTCACAGACCGCAAAATCCAACCCCTCGTTACAACATCGATGAGAATTCATTGAACCTTAGCCTTTTCAAAGGGGATCTCAGAAGAGGAGGCGCAGGGACCAACAAGAACTTACATCATGATGAGTGGCACACTATCATGATCTGCTTATTGTTGAACCTTGACGAATGCATTCCTTATCAGAAGTAAGTTCTCAATGAGCTTGTTACATACGCCGCCACTATGCTCCACCTATCGATCCGACCCCCTTATCTCTTGTTGTTCTAGGAAATATATTAACGAACACTGGACAGGCAGTAGGGATCCTACCGAGCAAGAAGAAGACCATCTTCTTAGACATGGTGTGCCTGGTTTCGTCAACTGGTTCTGTACAAAGGTACCATCCAACTAACCTCATTGCGACTTTCAGATTCCACTTTGCTCCTCGGAGCGAGTAATGTAACGATCTACCTGTCTTAACCTTGTAGGCCCTTTATGATGCGGAAATGAGTGATGAATTGAGACAGGTGGGCAGTGGCTTCAACCAAAGGGTCAAGTCATTCAACGTTTATGATGTGAATGGCTATCACTTTCGCACGAGAAGCTACGAAGAGAATCGGGGCAACCTAAAAACCACGTGCAGCGGAGTTCGTACGCCCGGCATGGATGGGAAGGACTATTATAGCATAGTCGAAGAGATACTCGAGCTTGACTTTGGCAAAGACCTAGGTTGTAAGCCAGTGGTATTCAAATGTCATTGGTTCGATCCTAAGGTCATAAAAAAGGACCTTACGATTGGGCAAGTCGAAATTCGATAGGACTCCAAATATGAAGGAGACGATGTCTATATTGTGGCTAACTGAGATGCCACAAAAGTTTATTACCTCCCATGGGCGTGCCAAAAAGACAAGAATCTTGTGGGTTAGAGCCTTATGCAGTTGGTATCGCCGCGTGGTAAAGCGGTTGTCCCAAACGATGATGATTACAACTTTGACCCAAAGACAGATGAGTTCTATCAAACTGAGGGGCTAGAAGGTAGTTTGGAGATAGATATTCTTTCACTGATGGGTATGGAAGTAAACAATGATATCGATGAGGACGAGGGTGATGAGGTGCACGATGCTGAGGACTTATGAATCCTTGATGAATGGCAGATGAAGGGCGATAGAGTAGTTGAGGACGATGTAGAGCTTGATGATGATGGAGATGATGATGAAGATGGAGATGATGATAATGATGGAGATGAAGCCCAAGTCTTAAGAGAGCTCGACAACATTGATAGTGATGACGACAGTAGTGATGACCAGGACACGCTAGCCATATTGCCCTTCGTGGAGATAATTTCTAATTCATGTAATACTATATTCTTATTATTATTAGATTGCAATTATGTTTCTTTACAAGTACTTGCCATTTATTTATGCTAACTATTTTAATCTTTGTCATTGCAGGCACTCGACAAAATACCGGGCGGAAGGCGGAAGCGGCCGTAGTGAGACGTCCGCTCATGGTACATGGTCCCCAGCGCCAACATGGAGCCCGCGGCCACCAAGGATGAGGCGGGCCTCGGCGAGGAGCTTGACGTGGAGCCGTCGACCAATAGGGGACGTCGCACATCCTCGAGGAGGCTGTTCTAGGAGGCCCAGCAGGTGGCGGTGATGACGACGACCGGTGACGGTGGCGGCGGCGACGACGATGACGACGACCTCGGCTGCGGCGACAGGGGCGAGCAGACACCAGACACCTCGACTTCTTCAGCTTTAAGCAAGCCCTACCAGAGCGGGCCCTCATCGCTCCCTGACTCGTCGCTCCTCAGTCGTCGCCCGGTGATTCGACCCGTGGGCAAGTAAGTAACCATTGTTGATTTCACTACTTGTTCATATGACATGTTGAAATTCGAACTATAGACTAACAATTGTTATCAATGACTCGTGCAGGGGCTGGGCAAAGGTGACCGAAAGGAATATTTCACGCCATGTCAATGGCATCCAGGGCCTGCTGATTAAAAAGCACTACCCTGGCTTGGTCACCATCGGGGGTAACGAGGTTGTGCCCGACAAATGGGACCACTTCTACCAGGTTAAGGATGTACACGACGAAGTCCTTACTGACAAGATCAAGAGGGAGTTCTGGGTGAGTCTTTGCATCGCACCGCATATCTCAATACTACGCATTCGTTGGACTTTCTTTAAATAATGAAATGATGTTTGATGTCTGTGTGCAGTTGTACTACAAGTTGGAGGAGGGGCAGGATGGGAGCGGGCGGCGTGGCAGCAGGAGGCGGTCTACAAAGACCATCTCAAGGACTTGTACCACGAGGCGCATCTCCAGGCCATCATCACCTACTACGCCGATGTGTTGGGCCAAGTGGTGAAGAAGGACCGAGTCAGGGAGTTGATACTGGACAGGGAGACCGACCTCACCGAGGAGCAGTACCTGCAGGTAATTAAGTAGGAAACATCCATTATGATTCCTTACATGACACATTCAATTCATCTTCTGGAATATCAAATACTTGAATGTCATGCAGGAGTGTCCAAGCTAGTGCAGCAGGTACAAGGACTGCTGGCTTCAAATTGTGCGTGGGTGGCGTACGGACGTGGCGTACAAGGAGCGCAGAGAATGTCGGGACCGCCGCCTAGCGAATCCTCCGGTCTCACACCACCAAGGGAACCAAAGCCTCCTAGTGTACATGGACAGATGGGTATGCTTCTGTTGATCCATTTATTATAGCGCTCAATTGTCACTACTTGTAACCATGTTTGTGTTTTCCTCATAGACGGAGATGCATGGTGGCCAACAAATCAATGAGTGGACGGGGTACGCCCTTGCTCACAAGGGCAGAGCAATAGTGGAGTCCGTCGTCTACGACCCGACGGAGGGGCCCGAGGCGTACACCAACCCGAATGTCTACGACAAGCTCGCTAAGTACACCGCCGCAGGTCTCGAGCGCCATGGGCCGACGTTCGACCCCACCACCGACCCCCTAAACACTGACCTCGTGATGAGGGTGGGAGGAGGGAAGCAGCACGGTCGGTACTTTATTGCAAACAGCACCATCGAGCCGTCCTCTGTTCAGACGCTGAGCCAGATCCGAAGAGGTGACTCGGAAAGGGGCGAATCACAAATCCCCATAGCACCTCGATAGCCGAGCAGCTCGCAGATGATGGTGGCATTTCAGGTAAGTGCAGTTTCATTCATCGTTCACTCGTTTCACACATGATGTACCTTGCCTTCACATACCATCAACCTTGCGGGTGTAATATTGCAGGCCCAGATCGCATAGCTGTAGGCCAACCAGGCAGCCCAGGACGCGCTGTGTCAGCAGCAGGAGGCGGCCCATCAGCAGCAGATTACGGCACTGACGCAGCACTACCAGCGTTAGTTGATAGACCTGACCGGCTACTTCCGGTCCTAGATCCCGGGGACGCAGGAGCCTCCTGCCTCGATCTTCGCTCCACCACCAGTTCCTGTGTCTACTCCTATACCTGTACCTGATCCAGTGAGTATTTTGCCTGTTGCTTTAGCTTGTGCGGCCATCCTGCAGGTACTAATTATATCATTGTGCCTTTGTGCAGGCACCGTCCGCGAGTTCGAACCTGACTCCAGGTGCCAGCCCTCCACCGGGTCCTTCTCCACCGCAGGGCTGGCCAGCTTACCCGACCTTCCCCACGCAGCCGTACACGTGGCCTCCTCCACCGTCGCAGCAGGGGTACTCCTCATGGTCGCAGGCGCCGACACAGTAGGGGCCTCCTCCACCGTCGTAGCAGGGGTACTACTGGCACTACGGTACGGCCGCGTAGTTGGGTTGGACTCCGTACGAGCAAGGTGGGCATTCTGGGACCCCTGGGGATGACGCACAGAGCTAGGTACCTTTACTTCTCGCTTCTGGACCTTCATCGATGAAGTTGTTGCACATTTAACATGTTTAGTATATGTTGGACATGTATGGATTCTGTTGGACATGTTATGTGTATTGTGGACATGTATCGATGGATTTGAGGAACTTCATGTATGGATTCATGTTGAAACTGAATTTGATGCTGAAATGTGGTTCATATGGTATATTGTTGTGAATATATGTGATGAAATGTGGGTTATATGGTATATATATGTGATGAAATGTGGGTTATATGGTATATATATGTGATGAAATGTGGACTAAATGCAAGAAAACAAAAAAATTACCCAGCTTTGGCTGGGCCATTTTTACCAGCACGGCCCAGCTTTGCCGACGGCCGGCCTGGCCGTCGGCAAAGTGACCAAACCCAAAGCCATTTTTGTTTAAAAAAATCAAAAAAAAGAAAAAAAAGGTCCTTTGCCGACGGCCGTCTACGTCAGCCGTCAGCAAAGAATTTTTCAAAAAAAAATCTTTGCCGACGGCCGTCCACGTCAGCCGTTGGCAAAGACTGCCGTCAGGTGACGGCCAGCGTGGATCCTTTGTCGACGGCTGACGTGACCGTCGGCAAAGCTTTGCCGACGGTCTTTGCCGACAGTCTGACACGTGGCCGTCGGTAAAGATGCCTTTGCCGATGAATTCTTCGCCGACGACAGAAGTGTCTTTGCCGACACCCGACGTGGCAGGCCGTCGGCAAAGGCTTTGCCGACGACAGAAGTGCCTTTGCCGGGCCGTCAGCAAAGGGAGCGGATCCGGTAGGGGCCGTGGCCAAAACATATGCATATTTGTTTGGGTATGGAGCCAAATCGCGTCCATACTAAAATTTCACCATGAACGACCGGGCAGAGCCAAAACGCGTCCGTTCCTAGATTTCAACCACGGGATGCAGCCAACACGCGTTCAAACCTGGATTTCACCGAGGCACATTTGCTTGTCTCTTGCATCTTTAGCGGGGCATGAGACCCACGCGCATCGCGCGACTGTGGCGCTGCTGGCCGATTCTTTACCTGGGCACGAGACCCATATGCGCAATGCATTCATCTTTTAACCGGGGCGTGTAGCCCATGCGCGCAGCGCAGTCGACCGTCACCAGCTCCTTTACCTTTCACCAGGACATGACGTCCATATACGGAGCACCGTCCTCACTGGCCCTGTTTATACCAGAATAGAGGACGAGGCTTGGCGATGGAGTTGCCGGTGACGCTTGTGGATGAAGTAGCCGGTGATGAGAAGCAGGATGGGAGGCAGGATCAGAGAAGCGCCATGCGGCCTCTCACCTTCTTGGGGACCTCGGACTCAACGCTGCTTCTTGCGGCGAACTTCTGGTGGCCTTCCGCACGGCGGAGCGGCGAACCGGCAGCCTGGTGGTGTGAGATGAGCAGCGCAGCAGCCTGGCGGTGGTTTGCGTTGCGTATTGGTGGAGGCAGCCTGACGGCACTATGAAATGGAGTGCGGGGGCTTCTGAACGATGGCCGTAGCCTGCTATTTATAGAGTGGAGCGGCCAGTGGTTGCCAGGGGATTTGGCGCTCCTTGAGTTTAATTTCGTATTTGCTAATCCCGCCATTAAGCTGCACCGGCGCCATCTTCAAATCAAAAGAGCGCGCGTCTGTGGTGATCGTGCAGTCGGGGAAGTTGCATTCGTCGACTGGGTTGCCTGATGTGGTCAAAATTTTGGAACACGACGAGACCGGCGGCTCTCTCCCCATGGCTTGTGGGCCACTTTGTACATCTTTGATTGAAATAATAATTAATTTAATTAGGGAAAATAGCTAGGGAGTGGTTTGTCTCCTGACCGGCATACGTAGCGTTACACGCTAATTGTATGCATGTACACCACACATACGTTGCATGGTCTTTTTATTTTAATCCATGCGCATGGAAGCGTGTATGTATTTACGGCCGGGCGTTTTTATTGTGACATGTAATAGCCGTGCTTTTGTCACTATATTTTGCCAAGGTATAGTCATGCTCATGCATATATGCGTATATGTCCTCCATCCTTTGTTCCAGCTTTCTTTTCCTCTTCTTAATTTTCCACTAATCACCACATCATTTTTTTACATTGAAAATGATTGATTATTTTAGTCAATCAACAAAGTATTTTATTTTTATATGTCCTCTTCGGATGATTTGCCAACCGGCCACGTATTCACATGAGTACATGGTATTTGATTTATACATATGAAATACACACGCACACGCCTTTGCTTGTCGTGCGCTCTTGGATGCACTGATTTTCATAGCCGATATCATTTCTCTTATTATTCATTTCTTATTTATATGGAATTAGGCCATATATATTATTTATATTTATTTAAATCAAATATTGCACATATTATAGGTGAGCCAAAAATCATGTCAACACTTAGTAACATAAACTGCTTGTAAAAAATATTTTCAAAAAATTAGATGTTTCTCGCCATATCACTAATAAACCTGATCACATTCAAATTCAAATAGACATTACACCAATAATTGTAACAACATAACAAATATACATTATAGGCAATTATATTTCACGTATCCATAAACACAAATACTTATTTGGTTCTACCATATAGTCATCCATCAAGTCATCAAACAGAACATACATATACATCGAAGTTTTTAACTCAGGCATTGCATAAAGTCTTGAAACTCACAAATAATCATCTTTATTCTAATCTAGCCTAGGAAAACCAATAAGATCTCTATATTCAGGCCGTGCTTACTCATATGTGTTCTCAAAATATTTTCCTTGGTAGTAAATAATCTTGCGCATGATTAACCGGCACATATCACGCATATATTTCTGATTTGTTTATCTCCAAGAGGCCTATCCATTGGTGGTCACTTAAGCTAAAAGCTAGTGGAGATACATTTCACTGGCGATAGTAACAAGTGAACCACCAGTGTAGATCTAGGATTTACACTGGCGATTTTCATAAGCCTAACGCAGTGCAAATGTATCTACCTTGGTGATTCATAGCCATGATAACCATGCCCCACTCTTTTGTTTCTATTAGTGCTTTCTCTTTATGAAGTGCCTATAAACCCAGATGTCAGCAAAAACTGTTTAGGATACTATTACAGAGTTGATTTTAAGCAACACCTCAATTTATAGTAGAGGCGGCTTTATCGAAAACCACGTCTAAAAAATGGTTTCTGAAATGACCTGGCTCTAGAAATATTTTTTAAGAGCCGGCTGGTGTTTCCATCCGCATCTAAAAATGCTGCTATTTTTTAAAGGCAGATGGATTTAGAGCCGCTCCTACAAATCGATTTGTAGAGACAGCTAGATCTAGAATTGTCTCTAAAATTCATGCAGCATAGTAAAATTCATAACTTCTTCAAACGAAGTCGGATCTAGACAAACTTTATAACAAAGTTGTATATCTTGAAGAGATCTAGAACTTTGGAGTTGACATCTTTCTCATTTGAAATCATTTAGATCTCATAAGTTCTGTTTGAAGTTCTCACATTTTGAAATTCAAAATTTTCGAAATTTTCAAGTGACCTCTCATGGAGAATGACCATAATCCAAGTTATAGATCTCAAAAGTATCTAAAATATTGCAGTTGATAACTTTTCATTGAAATAATCAGAGATCCCATATAGGCTAATGCAGCGGCATGATGATCTACGGGACCAGCTGATTCTCGCTGGGCATCATTTGGAGACGTCAGCCTTGCATTTCTTTAGTTCAAATGGATGGTTATTAAAAAGGTTTATTGGTCTCTCTTAGTCAGAACTTTACTTCCTATTTTGTTTTTCCAAATTATGCTGTAAACTTTGGAAGTGGTGTGCTAGACGTGGGGTCGGACTTTGTAATAATTGGCTGATTCTACCTTCTAGTGGATGAAGCCGGATATAATCTATCCTTTATCTAAAAAAATGTCATATCTGTGTAGATCGAAGGTGGTTGGAACGAAGATGGAAAGGGGCCAAGCACTTGGGATCAGTTCTGCCACAATTTTGCAGGTAACATACATAATTTTTGTTTATAATAAGCATGCATCACTACCGGAGGCAGTGGCTTTGCCGAGTGTTTTTACACTCAGCAAAGAGCCCTTTCCACTCGGCAAAGTCCGCTCGGTAAAAATTTTCTTGGCAAAGGGACTTTGCCGAGTGCTTTTTATCGGGGCACTCGGAAAAATATTAAAAAATTTTGCCGAGTGCTTGGGGCGGCACTCAGCAAAATATTTCCGGCCATTACGGTGCCAGCCGTTAACGGGTATTTTGCCGAGTGCCCGACCCAGCACTCGGCAAAATTTATTTTATTTTTTAAAAAAAATACTTTGCCGAGTGCCCCTACGTAGGCACTTGGCAAAGTGTTTTTTTAAATTACTTTGCCAAGTGCCCCTGCCCAGACACTCGGCAAAGTAATTTTTTTAAAATTACTTTGCCGAGTGCCCGTGGTCCGGCACTCGACAATGTATTTTTTTATTTTTTTTAAAAAAATTACTTTGTCGAGTGCCCCTTCCCAGGCACTCGGCAAAGACCCCGAGAAATGCAATTTTTTACATTCCATTGTAACAGACAAATATATATTTGTATATATATATATACACACATATACATCAATGATCACATCTATATCACCAACATGCATTATATATCACAATCACATGCATATTTCATAAATCCATTGGAAATCCATCACAAATCCACCAAAGTTCAACATCACAAGTTTATTATTACAAGTTCAAAATCAAACAGTTCAACATCCCTACTGCAGCGGTGGAGACTGCAGGTGTGGCCCCCCGGACTACGGTGAAGGACCGGACTCCGGCATAGGGTTGACGCGATCAGCAGCCGGTGACACGGTAGCGGGATTGTTTGAACCCACCGACGGAGGCTACACAAAAGAGAAGAAATTGCATGTGTTAGACTCAAAATTGAAGTGTCGACAATCCCAATGGCACGAAGGTCGACAATCCCAATGGCACGAAGGCCGACAACTTTCATACTCACAGGAGTGAAGTGTCGAACCGGAGCTTGAGCTGGCAACTGCACGTAGACACCTGATGCTTGCCTGATGCTTTGGATGATCTGATACATGTTCGCCATCTGCTTCTTCGTGGCCTCCAGCTCTGCGGTCAGGTGCGCTTGCGTCTCCTTTATCTCTGCCAGCTCGGGCTGCAGTGTTTCAATCACATGTTTCAGTATTACAAATCTGATCAATGTGTGTAACGTTCAATGAACGACGAGTGAAACCAGAATTACCTGAAGTTCGTCGACCCACGACAGTGTTGGAGTAGGCCGTGCACGTATGAGAAGGCTTTCGGCCATCCTCCGTGCCCTCACGTCAGAGAGAGAGAGGGTGCAGAGCTCGAGGAGTCGGTGCCATCTGCAATCCACAACCGCCCGTGCTTCTTGCCTTGCCCCAGCCTCACGATCACATCTGTCTCAAGGGGCTTAGTGCTCAGATTGTAATCTAAGCCACGGAGCGCCCTAACCGCCTCCGCGTAGTCTCTGACCTTAGCATGGACGCTCAGGTCAGAGTAAGCCTAGGCAGGGGCATCCGGGTTGAAGATGACACCGATTTCACCGGGCCCATGTGGGACACAGCCCATGCCCCAAACTCCGACACCAGCACGTCTGGGTGTGCCACCTCCCGCGAGAAAGACGGCAAGATGATTAGAAATCAGGCAAAATTGAGCATTAGAATAGATAAATGACATCTCGTACAAGTGCCCACTTGAATGCGGAGAGGTTGCGGCTGCCTTGGTGGTTAGTTGGACCGGTCCTCAGTGCCCGCTTCCGCTTGCCTTGCTCGTGCTTTGCGATGTACGCCGGGTCAAGGTACCTGTCCATGATCCTCGACCATGCCGATCTATGCGACATGCACCACGAGGCTAGCACCTACACATCATCAAGTGTTTGACATATAAGAAGATCAATTCTGGACCTACTAAATCTCAAAATGAATCAATATTATTCACATACCAGAAGGTACTGCTCCTTGGTCAGTGCCAACTTTCTTGCGCCGGCCTTGTTGAGCGACTCTTTCTTGATGGACCTGTAGTAGTCGACGTGGGCCTGGAGTCGCGCCTCATGAATCATGTCGCCGATGTACTTCTTACAGGCTCTGTGTGTCGTCTGATCCGCTAGGGTCTTTCGACCTTCTTCGACCTTGAAGTACCCCTGCATACAAACACGATGTATCCGTCCATTATTCCAATAAAAGACTTAACCAATGGAGATGTATTGAGCTTCATTGTGAGATACTTACCCAAAAGTCTGCCAAAACCCACTCCTGCTTGTTGTCCTGCTCGTCATCTGAGCTGAGCTTGTACCTCTCCCATGATCAGGCCGTCTCCCACCTCCCCTCTTTCAAGTCCACAAGGCCAGGGAAGTGTTTCCTGCACAGACATCCTAGGACGGTAGCAGGGGTGCATGGGGGGTCAAGAGCACCCGACAGAACTAGCCAGCCCCTGCATAAGTGATTAAGAAAAATTATCAGTTTCTCTTTTTGATTTTTAATGTAACATATGAAGTACTAGTGATAACATCTATAGTTACTTACCTTCTTCCCACAGGATGAACCAGTGGGCGTCGATCAGGAAGCGGAACCAGAGGAATGCTGGTGGGACCTCGTAGGTAGGGAGCCGACTGAGCAGAACTGTCCTCCGTCTGCTCAGTCCCCTCGTCCCCCGACGGAGTGTTTGTGGTCGTGCCCATGGCCGCCACGTGGTCCTCCGGGGTAGGAGACGGGTCCTCCGGCTGGTCGAGAGCTGGGGAAGGAGGCGAATCCCTCCTGGGGTGACCTCGGCCCCTCCCCCTCCCTGTGCTAGGGCGACCCAGGCCTGCTCTCGCCGCTGGGGGCGAAGACGTCCCCTCGCCTTCATCAGGAGGGCGTAGCCTCTGGTACACCGAGAGCACCTACCTCGGTGAACGGTTGCCCACCATCTTTGTTCTATCACCTGCAATGTACAAAGAATGAACAACAAGTGTTAGTACATACATTACAAATAGTTCAAAATGAACAAACATAACAAAATTTAATAAAAAACATAGTATTACATGATTTAGGAATAATCTTCATGATTGGGGTCATAGGTCTCGTCATCACTATCAAAATTGTCCAAATGGGCAACACTATTCGAAGGTTCTGTGTCTTCTTCATTGTCTTTGCCTAAATGGAATCGCTCAAGCATTTGAATGTCCTTTAGATTTAGCACTACATCTCTAGGGTCCTCGTTATCAACTGTTTCATTGTCTACTTCCATGGCGGTCATCACACCGGGTAAGACAATCTCAAAGCTCCCTTATAGCCCATCTGCTTGATAGAACTCTCCATCATATGTGTTTGTGTCGAAGGTGTAATCTTTATCGTTTGGAACAGGTAGTTTACCGTGCAAATATACCTGGTGCACAATAGACCAACCCTTAAGATGGTCTTTGTCTTGGCACGCGTATGGTGTATGATACACCTGCACGGCCTATTGAGCCACAATATAGACATCTTTTCCTTTATAGATGGAATCATGTCTAATCTCGACTAGCCCAAGATGAGGGGTCCGTCTCATTCGTCCAGGATCAAACCAGTGGCACTTGAATATGATAGGAGTAAGAGGTACCTGGCCCTCATATTCAAGTTCATAGATCTCCTCAATTATTTTGTAGTATTCAACGCCATTAGTGCCCGGTGTGAAAACTTGGTTGTTGGTGGTTTTCTGATCGGGCCGGGTCTGCTCGTGTCTTGATGTGTGGAAGCGATATCCGTTCACATCATAACCGGTATATGACTTCACCCTAGTCTTGAAGCCGTTTGCAACCTGTCTCAGCTCGTCACTCATGGACGCATTGGTCTGCGCCTGCAAACTCAAGCATGATACATCGTTATACTATTGGAATGTACGAGCTACTAAGGAATATCGACAAATGTACGAGCTAAATTGGAAAGTACCTTTTGTTTGAACCAAGAAATGAAATCAAGCCTCCTAGCTCCTGCACCCTCTGAAAGAAGGGTATCATGTTTATGCAGGGTAGGATCCCTTGATTGATGCCACTCTTGATGAACAAATTCCCTGTACCAAAAAGAATCAATGGGGTTCGATACATAATAGTGACGTCGTATTGAAACAAGTTCGTTGAGAACTTAATGAATGGCACAACCTCGACAAGGTTGGTGAACACATATAGCGTGATTATGTGCCACTCTTCTAGATCCAATCTCTTGGGGTTGATCCACTTGCGCTGCCTAGTTGGCCTTTGAAAAGGCTGAGGGTCGATTCAACTTCGCCAGCATTGTAACGAGGGGGTGGATTATGCTTGCTAGGAAGGTTCGGCTTGTAGAAGGATGTCGTGAAGTTTGAAACCTCCTCCCAAATGCTTGCCTCTGCAGTGGAAGCCTCAATTTTGGCTTTATTTGTACATTTCTTGTGAATAGTCTTTAAACCTCTCTCGATTGGATAGCACCAATGGGCCTACACGGGCCCCCTAACCGTGCCTCATTTGGAAGGTGCATAATCAGATGCTGCATCGGCAAGAAGAAGCCAGGTGGAAAGATCTTCTCCAGCTCACAGACCAACTCAGGTGCCATTTTTTCCAACTCTGTAATGACGGTCTTAGATAGCTCCTTGGCACAAAGCTGGCGGAAGAAGTAGCTCAACTTTGCCAACACTAGCCAGACATGCTCAGGGACATAGCCTCGAACCATCGACGGAAGTATCCACTCAATCCATATGTGGTAGTCATGACTCTTCATCCCGTTGACTCGTAGAGTCTCTAAGTTCACACCCCTGCTCAGATTCGCTGCATACCCATTAGGGTACATTAAATTCTTGATCCATCGAAGTACTTCCCTCCTTTGATCGATTTTCAAGACATAGGGGGGCCTAGGCCTTCTCCACTACTTTCCTGTTGTAGGAGGCTGCATCTCTAGGTTTGGCCTATTGCACAACGTCCCCAGGTCCACTCTAGCCTTAGGGTTGTCCTTAGACTTGTCAGTGTCCATAAGCGTTGCCCAAAGTGCCTCGGCGGTTTTCTTTTCAGAGTGCATGATACCAATGTTATGGGGTAGCAGGAGGTCATCGAAATAGGAGAGCCTCGTCAAGCCGGACTTATGAGTCCACATATGTTCCTCACCATATCCCACAAAACCACCTTCTTCGTTGGGCACGAGAGCATCTATCTGAGCATGAACCTCGGCCCTAGTCCTCAAGCGTGGTCTAGGGTCCGTCACTTTGACACTTTTCGTAAAGCTCTTGATGTCTTCTCTAAATGGATGGTCAAGAGGGAGGAATTGACGATGTTTGTCGAACGATGAATACTTGCCACCCTTCTTCAACCATGTGAACCTCATAGCTTCCTTGTATATTGGGCATGGGAACGTCCCCTCAACACACCAGGCGCACATTAACCCGTACGCGTAGGAAGTCGTGTAGGGAGTAGTGGTACCAGACATGCATTTTAAAGCTTGTCTTCATAGCTCGGTCGTATGTCCACACCCCTCTGACCCAAGCATCGATCAACTCATCTATCATAGGCTCCATGAAGACACCCATATGACTCCCCAGGTGTCCGGGAATTATCAACGATAGGAACACGGTATGCCGTTGAAAGGAGACACCGGGGGAGAGATTGAGGGGGATGACGAACATGGGCCAACATGTGTATGGTGCAGCCATCATACCATATGGATTGAACCCATCTATTGCCAGCGCGACACGTACATTACGAGCCTCCTCTGCTTTGAGAGGATGCCACGCATTGAAGTACTTCCATGCATCAGCATTGGATGGATGTACCATCTTCTTAGGATTGTACCGCGTGCTATTTTTGTGTCATGTCATCTATTTCGTAGATTCCTCAATCATGAATAGCCGTTGGAGCCTCAGCAGGAATGGAAGGTGTCGTAGGACTCTCATGGGGATCGTAAGCTGCCTCTTCTGGCCATCGCCTGAGTCTACCTCCATGTACCTAGAGGATTTACACTTCGGGCAGTACTTTGCATCCACGTGTTCTTTTCTAAATAGGACGCACCCCTTCGGACACACATATATCTTGTCATACGGCATCTTAAGTGCAAGAAGGAGCTTCTCTGAATCATACAAGTTCTTTGCATAATGTGTCCCTCCAGTAGCATGTCACTCCACACGACCAACATCTTGTCGAAGCCTTCTCGACTTAGGTTTAACTCGGCCTTCAGCCCCATTACGCGACCAACGGCATCCAGCTAAGAAACATTAGTACGATCGTGAAGGGGTCTCTGTACCGAGTCCAACATCTTATAGAAGGCATCTGAGGCAGCCTCCATCTCCTTCTTATCACGGCATTCAGCGAACTGAGCTTGGTGATAGTCATCCATCATGTCTACTACCCCGGCATCATCATCGAAAGCCTCGACCCGTGGTCTCACCACTTCCTCCCTGGTACGATCTGCTTCACCATGGTGGATCAACCGGTGGTAGCTCGGAGTAAATCCAACCTTCACAATATGTTTACCCATGGTTAACCTATCTTTCCTTCTTCTATTGTCACAACTGCTGCAGGGACAAACCACTAGAGAATGGCCTCTAGCACTCTCGCCAAATGCATGCTTTAAGAATTCTTCGACCTTGACTATAAATAGCAACTCGTAATCGTGCTTGTCTCTCTGGAGCATGTACATCCACTCACGGTCCTCCATCCTTTAATAGACGTATCAGCAGATATGAGTGACCATCAATTACATCTACGCGGTGTCCCTACTCTCTAATAGGTGAGGATAGGTCCTAACCCACCCGTGGATCCATAGATGAGGTTAGTTTCCATACTCCGCTCCTATCCGAGACGGAATTTCGGCAGCACCTCCCCGCTGTTCTCCCAATACACGTCCGACAAGGGAGAGTGTGTACCCAAAGAACAACAGGGGGATGATGCTGAAACACCGTCTCGGACCAGAGTGGAAACTAACCCATCTACGCATCCACGGGCTGTCCAAAAAACATGGACAATCCGAAACAGATACGGTCGTAGATATGCAAAGACCTACATATCTCCAACAGTATCTCTTTCGAATGGGAGACGCCTAACTAGGATACGCGACCTAAGACCATGATACGGATAGAGGGGTTATACCTAGGGTGTCGGTGAAGTTAGGCTAGCGGGGCAATGGCGAGTCGATGCAGTGGTGAGGTGACGCAGTGCAAGTAGAACCGCTACGCCAACGAAGATGATCGGTCGCCTAGGTACTCCGAGTCCCCTCCGGCAGGTCCTGCTCTGCAAAAGAAGAAACATGAGACTATAAGTTCAAAATTTGGGCAGCACCTCCCCTGCACGAGGAGGTTTCTAGAACCTGCAAGAAACAACGGCACGATGGCCGACAATCACAAATGGCACAAAGGCCGATAAGCACAACGACGCGAAGGCCGATAAGCACAACGACACGAAGGCCGACAAGCATAGAAGGGGTTGATATACCTTATTTGTGCTCGTAGCCGGTTCGGTGATGGTGAGGGCGTCAGTGGGATGGCCACACGGAGAAGACGGTCGAGGCACCTCCTCCTCCCTACCACCTCAGCTTCCTCCTCCTCTCCCCTTATCCTCCGATCCTTTCTCTCCATCTCCTTCTTCCTTCTCATTCTTCTTCCTTTTTCTTCTCCTTCTTCCTCCTTTTTCTTCCTTCTTCTTCCTTCTCCTACTTCTTCTTCTTCCTAGAACCTCCTCCTCCTTCACCTTACAAGCTAGTCGCGGGCAAGGCAGGGGCAGTGGCGGGCAAGGGATGGCCGGGCCGCGCCGGCCGAGTAGGGATGGGCAGGGGATGGCCCTTCTCCTTCCTAGCCAGCCGCAGGCAAGGCAGGGGCAGCGCGCGGGCAGGGGAGGGGCGGCCGCACCAACCAAGTAGGGATGGGCGGGGGCCGCACGGGCCGGGGAGGACGGTGGCGCGCGGCCGCTCACCGGGGACCGCGCGGGCGGGGGAGGACGGCAGCGCAGCTCGCGGGGGCGGGGTGTGGGCACGCAGGGGAGTTAGGGTTGAGGGGGCTTGCTGGGCCGGCCGGTTGGGCCATTTAGGCGGGCACGTTTTTTGGGGAATTTCTTTGCCGAGTGCCTTCTGGGCCCGGCACTCGGCAATTTTTTTTTTGATTTTTGGCCCAAATTTTTTTGGGGGACTTGTGACATTATTGAAAACTCTTGCAAAATTTGGAGCAATTTTGACTTTTTTTGTATATTTCATTAGTTTATTTTGTTTCGTTGAATTTTTCGGCACAATTCAAAATTGAACTGTAGGTGCATGGAATAATGGAATTCGGTCATCCAAAAATTGATAGTCATGATATTTAGGGTATGTTGAGGCCGTATCCAGGCAGTCACATGAAATCTCGAGCATCTCGTTGACACAACATGTTGAGTTACTTGCGGGAAAAGTGATTTTAAATTATATAAAATACAAACGAAGTCCAAAAATCACGAAACTTAGCGAGACGTCGTGTTATCGCATGTGGAGGCTGTGGTAAAAAAATTAAGAAGGTTTCGAGCAAGTAGCGACGTCGGATGCTAAAAACCCCAGACATCTCCACATGTGATCGTGATTTTCTTTGCCGAGTGCCGGGCCTATAGGGCACTCGACAAAATTGCTTTTAAAATTTTTTTTGCCGAGTGTCTAGGTCTGGCACTCGGCAAAATACATTTAAAAAAAATAAAAAAAATTGTCGAGTGCCTGAGGTTGGCACTCGGCAATGCAATTTTAAAAAATAATTTTTTACTGAGTGTCTAGATTTGGCACTCGGCAAAATAGGTTTTTTTTAAAAAAAATTGTCGAGTGCCTGAGGCTGGCACTCGGCAAAGTAATTTTTTAAAAAAAATAATTTTTTTTGCCGAGTGCCTAGAATTGGCACTTGGCAAAATAGGTTTTTTTTTAAAAATTCTGAGCGCGTGAGGTTGGCACTCGGCAAAGTAATTTTAAAAAATAATATTTTTTTGCCGAGTGTCTAGAGTTGGCACTTGGCAAAACAGTTTTTTTTTAAAAAAAATTTGCCCAGTGCCGAGCTGTGGCACTCGGCAAAATAAGGTTCTTTAAAAAAATTGTCGAGCGCATATGTGTGACACTCGACAAAATAATTTAAAAAAAATAAAAAAAGTTTTGCCGAGTGCCGGCCATTAGGCGCTCAGCAAAATTTGACGACAGGTGGCTACTTTGCCGAGTGCCGTGGCACTCAGCAAAGCCCAAGTGTGTCGAGTGTCAGGCTTTGCCGAGTGCCTGGCGTACTCGGCAAGGCAAAGCCACATTTGCCGAGTGCCCCGATAAAAAAACACTCGGCAAAGTCTGAAACGCTCAGCAAAGTCCTGGTTTCAGTAGTGCATGCTGTATATGTACCAACAATAAGATGCAGTTTTTAGTATACCCATCATATATGATGTCATTTCCTTTCATGCGTATACCAATAGACGATTGGATAGCGGATGGGAGCAATGGGGACGTTGCAGCGGATTCCTACCATCTCTACAGAGTAAGTACTGAGATGCCGAGATGCCATTATTAACTAGCTACATTCCTAAAACAAATTTGGTGCGGCATTTGTTAAAATGCAGTATATCTCATCGTCACTGAGAATATCCCAAGACACAAATACTAAAGGAAAACAAGATAAATTTTACCAGTTTGTATGGAAATTTGAAATATTATGTTATTTTATTACAAAACTGCAAAATACTAAGGGGATCAGAAGTATTAAACTTAATATTTGTGGAGACAATGAATTGTTTCCGTGCTTATGCTAAGGTAAAATTTGGGAACTCACTTGGAAAAAATGAAGTGGTTTATATATTTTTTGGGATAAGACGAAATTGTGAGCAATCAGGCAACCATCTGATATAATGTTTATATGCAGTTACTCTGTTAAACATGTGAAAGGACCTTGTTTAGTTTTGGTAATTGAGTGACAACTTAGGTGGACTAATTGTGTTTATATGAGATACACAGAAAATTAGTCCACATGTGATGGTGTCATGAAGGAGCTCATTGCATATGAGACATGACATGAAGTCCTGTGACCAAGGTGGAGAAGATCAAGATGAGGCTTGACTTGATGGACCGGTTGCTAGGGTGAAGGGCAAGTTGTGTGATGGCTTGGCGCCGAAGGACCAAGACAACGGTGAAGAGCAAGTGAGGTCAAGATCGATGAACCAATATGGTCACGTGATGATATGAAGTGGATCATATCATTTGGTGAATGGTTGGTGCATGTGTTGCATCAACGTCGGAGGAGATGGAGTGGAATGCGTAAGACAAAGGTATAACCTAGGGCATTTCCATTTCACCGGTCATAGGTGTGTAGAGAAGTTGATGACCGGGTTTAGGATAGATGGTCGTACTATTAAGAGGGGCAAACTTGTTTGCATATTGGTCATCTAGTACCACTTGAGCGATCTAACTTTGCATACGTGTTAGGATCGAGTGGCAAGGCAAGTTGAGTGCCTAACTTTTTCGAGAAAATAATTGTAAAAATGCTAACACACATGCACATAGTGTTTTACACATGGTGGTGTTGGCACATTTGCAATGGAGAAGGTGTTGGAGTTGGTGTTGATCAACTTGGAGAATAGAGAAAGGTTTTTCGGTGTTCTCCGGACACTAGGATGGCTCTTGGAGTGGAATACTGCTTTGATCCATTGAGAATTGGATCAAGTGCTTTAGTGAGTTGTGTATCCCTCTGAGTAAGCTTTCTAAAATATCCAAGATCATCGAAATCGGAGTTCGGAGCTAAGAGATATCGCCGTTTTACCGAAGAGTGGTCTGTGACCGGACTCATGACCGGACGCGTTCAGTCAGCACCTGCGCTTCCGGTCAGCGCGTCCGGTCAGTGTTTTTTGTGGGCGAAAGTGATCGGACGCTGCAGCGAGTCCGGTCAGTGATGACCGGACGCGTCCGGTCGCTTCGGGAGCTTACTGGAACATCTCTGTTCGCTGTTTCGCTGCGACCTGCACGTACGGTCCCGTTAGTGACCTGCGCGTCCAGTCAATACAAGTTTATATGCGCAAAAACTAGTAGTTGGAGCAAGCTACTGACCTGCGCGACCGGTCCGTTCGACCGGCGCGTCCGGTCGTCCCGAAAAACGCCCAGTGAAGGGGTACAACGGCTCTTTTAGTGGAGGGACTTATAAATAGCCCATTGGCCAGCCTTGGCCGATAGCTGAGCACACTTTAGCCTTAGTGGCTTATGTTGTGGTGTTTGAGAGCCCTCTAACTCACTCATGCTTGATAGTGTTCATTGGATCGAGTGAGAAAGCGATTCTAGTGCGTTGCATTGTGAGATTGCATCGAGTGGCACTAGGTGATCGTGTTGCAAGGCGGTGGTGCTTGTTACTCTTGGAGGTTGCCGCCTCCTAGACGGCTTGGTGGCTTGTGGCTCCGTCGAAGCTCGCAAGAAGATTGTGCGAGACTCCGGAGAAGCTTTATGAGGGGGATTGTGCTCACCCCGCGGAGATCGCGAAGAGCAACTCTAGTTGAGCGTGTCATTGAGCTACCACACTTAATGGTGGGTTCTTGCGGCGCCTTTTGAGAGGCTCGATGTGTGACCGATTAGCCGCTGAACTACGAAGTGTTGGTCGACACAACGGGGACGTAGCTTGGTGGCAACCAAGTGAACCTCGGGAGAAAAATCACCGTGTCAACATTGTCTAATCTTCTCGGTGGTTTGCCTTCGTGCAACACAAGCTTGTATCTACTTTTATATATATATATCGTGCTTGTATAGTTGCTCTTGTTCTAGTTGTGCTTGTGTAGCTAGCTAGATATCTTCTTGCTTGTGTAGCTAGAAGTATCCCCTTTGCGTGGCTAATTCGGTTTGTGTAACCTTGTTAGTCACATTGCTTAGTTTGTGTAGCTAAGTTATTTGTGCTCTCTAATTTGGCATTGGTTGCCTTGTTATTGAGCATTGCTAGTGAGCTTAGGAGCTTTGTGCTTTTGCTTTGCTAGTTGTGTAGGAGCTCCATCGGTTGGCAAAGTACTAGTGCATAGGTTTGTGTGACCTTACTCTAGAATTGATTAGGTGAGCTCTTAGTAAGCTTAGCACCTTAGTTGCTTAATTAGGATCTTTGCAAGATGCTAGAAAACTTAGATAGAGGGGTGTAGTCTTGGCTATACCGATAAGTTTAATTCCGCATTTGTTTCGGTTAGCCAACGCGTTTAAGTTTTAGAAAGGACTATTCACCCCCCTCTAGTCCGTCATCTCGACCCTTCAACATGTAAATATGTTTATGACAGGATATATTTTGGTATTGCGCAGAGTTTTTTTCTGGCAAAAAAAATGTTAATGTATATCCACTTTCTAACTTAATATGCTTGTTAATTTGTATTGTCATCATTATTTATGTCCAGTACTTTTATTTGACTGGCAGGAGGATGTGAGATTGCTCAAGGAAATGGGCATGGACGCCTATAGGTTCTCCATCTCTTGGCCCAGAATACTGCCAAGTAAGTATATACAAAAATTATCTAAATATGTTTCGTACGGTGAGTACGTTGGGAACAGTAAAGACAATGTCTACAACTAAGATGCACACCATCTGAGTTGTATTGTTAGGGTGCTAATTTCAGCATATGCTTACGGGTTTCAGATGGGACGCTCGGAGACATTAATGAAAAAGGCATTGACTACTACAATAACCTGATCGACTTGATAGACAACGGTAAAAACCCAATTTTCTTCCTGGTTCGATTAGCAGCTTACTTAATTGAAGAATATCGTTATCCAATGCGCAAATTAAAAGTTTTGATGAATCATTCTTAATTTATTCATTCCAACTCATCAGGCATAGAGCCATATGTAACACTTTTCCACTGGGACACGCCTCAAGCACTGGTAGAGGACTATGGCGGCTTCTTAGATAAGAGAATTATGTAAGTACTATATGCAGTTCAAATGACATGCTCACGCACTCCTTTCCTCAAAAAAAAAAATACCGATCAGAAGATGGCGACTCTGAAGTTTCATCAATATTTCCAGTTACAATAAACTATATATGAACTATAATATTGTTACATACATTTTGGAAAGTGACATTTAATATGATTTAACTTCAATTCATGGTTGTTCATATATAAGTATTAGAGAAACATCAATGACCAATATTAAAAAAATTTTATGCAGCAACGAAGTGCCGACTAACTAGCTAGCATAACTATTTATTGATGAACACCATTCGGGTTTGCAATTTTTCAGAAAAGATTACACAGACTTCGCTGGATTGTGCTTTGAACGATTCGGTGACAGGGTCAACAATTGGTTGACCTTTAACGAGCCGCATACATTTTCATGTTTATCCTACGGAACTGGGATCCTTGCCCCTGGACGGTGCTCACCAGGACTAAAATGTCCCGACCCAAATGGGAACTCAATCAAAGAGCCATACCTTGTTGGCCACAACATTCTTCTAGCTCATGCTGAGACTGTTCATCTTTACAACAGGTTTCATAGGGTAAATATATAAAAACAAAGACTCTCACACACACTCTTCTTAATATATGTATACACACACACACACTCTCCAATATTAACGAATCAAGTGCAGGGTGAGAAGGGGGGGCTTGCACTTAACGTAATGGGAAGTGTGCCATATGGAAGTATGTTTCTCGATGAACAGGCCCAAGAAAGGTGTATGGACTACAACCTAGTATGGTACTTGGAGCCGGTGGTTCGTGGTGACTACCCCCACTCCATGAGATCATTGGTGAGGGATAGGCTACCCCACTTTTCAAAGAAAAAGAGCAAGAGAAGCTAGTGGGTTCCTATGACATGATAGGGATCAACTACTACTCCTCAAGGTTCTCCAAGCACGTTGACATCACACCAAAATTCTCGCCAGTGCTCAACACGGACGACGTCTGTGCCACTGAAGAAAGTAAGAAATTGTAGTTGACCAATAACCCTACTGCTTCACAGTTCTACTCAAGAAAGTAAGTGAGTAAGAAATTTGACATTGTCATATACTAATCATGCACTTTTGTTCTTCTTTTCAATCAGTTATAGGGCCTGACGGGAATACTATTGGTCCTGCTGTACGTATATATCTTCCTAACTCCATATTAATCTTTTACAATATTTTATGCTAAAAGTGATATATATGTAAAAAAAATGTTCAAAATATAATCATAGAGTGTTCACATCGTCAAACTTTTACACCTACAAAAGAGTAGTTGCTTATTAAACATGAAGTGTTGTGTTTTGGCAATAAAGCGGAACAAACTAGTTGAATTCCCCGCGCGTTGCTGCGGGATTTTATAAAGAAATTGTAAACTTAAATTGGTATAGAAAAGCACTTCCACTTTAGCACAAAAGAAAAAGACTTGGTGGCATCCTTTGTGATATTAATTGTCGTGGGTAGAGGAGGGGTAAGTGGGTTTCAACGTTTGGTTTTCCTTACTTCCATTGATGGTTCAGTGCATCATCAACATGGTGGGAGAGAAAAATTGACGGCGTCAGTTTCTGATGATGTGGCTGCTTGGTGACTATTATATGGCAATTGTGTGCTGATGACGTGGCTTAACGTGAGAGCAGAGAAATCCTTAGTGGGGTTTTGCTTTATAAGAGTATAAGATATCTGTAGTTTTTCTTGTAATATTCTTATTGGTAATTAATTAAACTTTATTATATTACTTCAATTTGCAAACCGGAAATGCATGGGTCTACATGTACCCTAACGGCCTAAAGGATATCCTTATGGTCATGAAGAAGAAATACGGAAATCCACCAGTCTACATCACTGAAAACGGTTAGTAAGGTGCTATATATTTTTGCATTTTGTTAGAGTTTCAATCATAGGTCCTACTAAATTTTAGCTAACTACAAACAATTACATTTTTTTATTCTCACTACTACATAAAAATTAGAGATGGTCACTTGTTTATTTTGAGAGGTGATCGGCCTGTAAAATGGTATGTATTAATTTATTAATGAGTTATATAAATCATTAACAAAGGTGAGTGTATTTTGTAGCCCGCCTCTATAAATCAATTAATAAATGTGAAGATGCTAGCTATGATGTCCAACTCTATTAATAATTTTTTGAAAAAAAAAACTAAAAACAACAAAGAATAGTGCTCTATCCATTTCAAGTTATAAGACGTTTTGACTTTTCTAAATACATTCTAATCAAGGCTATGTGTAGAAATGCAAAGCTCAGCCTATAGCCTAGATGAACCTGGGCATGTTAGGCAGACTGGCTTATAGCGAACGGGACTGAGGAGCTTGACCAGCGGAATGAGGTGCTGAACACTTCTCATGGGTTCAATTTATTTGTGCAGGGATGGGGGATATTGACAAGGGAGATCTATCCATGGAAGCTGCGTTGGACGACCACACAAGGCTGGATTACCTTCAGCGCCACATCTCGGTTCTTAAAGATTCAATAGAGTATGTATCATCAACGCTAGAACCTAACCTCTAGTTTAATTATGTGCTATTTTCATGTGGCGCATGGTGGTTGAATTCAAATGCTTGCATCCCTGTTCCTGCAGCTGTGGAGTGGACGAGCGTGGCCACTTCACATGGTCTCTGTTGGACAACTTTGAGTGGTCTATCGGCTATACCGAGCGTTTCGGCATCGTCTACATCGATCGTGAGAATGGCTGCAAGCGCACCATGAAGCGGTCAGCAAAGTGGTTGAGAGAGTTCAACAGGGCTGCAAAAAGGACTGGAAAGAATATTGTTATGCCAGAGCTTAGAACACGTTTACCCATAGTATTTTTTTATCTCAACTACAAAACAATTTATGACTATATAACCAATGTTATTATTTTAGTTTCATATTTATGAATTTTGTTTGGCACTCCAAATGACCTCAAATGAAAAAAAAACTACAAAGTTATAGATTTTGTTGAGTACTACAACCTTGATGTTTAACAGTTTGAGAATTTATATTGAATATTTGTATATATAAATCATTTAAAATGAAAAAAGTTAATTATCAACCGCAAAGTTATAGATCTGATCATTATTAAACTCTACAATTTTAGTATAAAATTTGTCTTCATTTGACTTTATATGAAAAAGTAACGAATTTTATCATATGTAAGCCAATGAGTTTTCACTGGCGATCATAGGTATACTACTGGAAATTAGAATTGTCCTGTGGGTGCTTAATTTTTCTGTGGGGTTTTTGGTGAACGCATAGGAAAATTATGTATGATTAATGTGTCTGTTTCGAAAGTATTGACAGAAAAATGATACAAACAACGTCAACATTGATCTTCAAGACGCTCTCCTATGGTGGAATTTAGCACCTGACCTCCCCCACTCTCCTCTTCAGACCCCTTTTGTGGTTTTGACATCTCGAGGTAAGCCAGATAGCGCTCAATGAAATAGTGGGTCGAAAGCGGGCTTTGGAATGAGTCCTCACGTATTGCTTTTCTTCGGGTATGCCAAATAGCCCACATCATCACCGATATTTTAATAACACCCTCCTACGGTAGTCTAGCAAAAATGTCGCCAGCCATCCATTCGGGTCTTGTTCTTGTATCTCGCACGTATGTTCCACTATCTCCTCCTTTTTCAAGGCGCAAACACACTTCGCCATCTTGCACTCAATGAGCGAGCGAATGCTTCCAGTGATCCTTCTCACGACAAATTGCACAAAGAGCTTTGAGGTGCCATGTTCCTATGGTGGAGAATGTTGCCTGATGGAAGGGAATGGAGAGCTAGTCGTTACAGGAACACCCGGATCTTAGTTGGAACCTGAACTTTTCACTGGGTCGTCTACTCAATCATCACCGTCGTATGTAATTGGCCCAATCTTCCTTTAAGCCATGCGGTCGCATTCTCCCTATTTGGGTGAGCACCCTGTAGGCTGAGCGAACCGAAAACACCCCTTGCGATCATAGTACCAAGCCTAGAATTCCGTCTGTCGTCTACTCGTCTCATACTGGACAATCTCAATAGTTGAAAGGCCAAATAGACTATTTTTTTTTCATTTCTTGATGACACATGAAGTTCGGGCTACGATCCAAACAGGTTTTGGCCTTTCAAGGCCCGCCAAGAAACCCATATGAGAAATGGGCCATTTAAACCCAAAGCAACGCCACTCTCGTGGGCCCTGGCCCGTCTAGCTTGCGTCAGAAATTCTAGCCAACGCGAGTACGCGAGCGGCGGTCGGCGGCGACCGACACAGGAGAGAGACAGAGAGGGCGGAACAGAGAGAGAGAGAGAGTGCCCATGGAGGAGCTCTCCAAGAAGGCTCCGGCACCAAGCTTGCTTTCGCTGTGCCTGGACGCGGTCGCTGCTCGTCTCATCAGCGACAACGCCGGCGCAGGCGGAGGCGTGGGCCGAACTGGTTGGCCAGGAGGGTGCAGCGGCGGCGGCGGTCTCGCCGGGTTCTCGGAAGATGACGGAGGGGAGGCAGACGAGGACCGCCTGCAACCGGAGGAGGTGGCGGAGGGGCTTCCCTGGGAGCTTCTCCATCGGCTGGCGTCCCGGCTCCCGCCTGTCGCACTCGAGTCACTCCATCACGCCGCCCATGCCCGGTACCCTTCCCCTCTCCCTTTCGCTACCAATTCGTTCACAACAACAGGACACCCATGTTAGCAACCACGATGCATTGGTTCACTGATAACTCGATTTGGAGTAGCAGGGTACAAGACCTCAGGGGAGAGGGAGGTTGGAGCAGCAGGAGAAAGATCTAGAAGGCCCTAGGAGCCTGGGTACAAGAGAGAGAGGTAGTTGGGGAGGAAGATGAACAGTAGACCTAAGAGAGGAGAGATATTCTGATTCTGGTTAATTGATTCGATGCCCTCTTTCTGGCTGATCGTTCCCCTTTTATCCACTGGTACTGCTGAGCCTGACAGCCTGGCCCCATCTGGCAACCCCTCCATACACATGTACTGACATTCCCCCCTTCTTGAAAAGCGCCTTGGAGACCTCTTGTCTTGAGCCGGATTGCAGAGCCATGGTTACTGCAAATGTCCCTGGATGTCGCCGTTGTTTCCTGGTGTGAACTGAGCAGTCCTTAGTACCCATTAGTTTGTAAGGCGGCACTGGAACACATCTTGAAGATATCAACGAATCAGCGTTCTGTGGAGGCAGGGACCAAGTACTGAGCACATGTATCCCAGTAGTAAGATGAACAAAGCCCATCAACAATAGTTGCTCAGGACGTGCTCCAAGGTATGAATTCCGAGAGCACCATCTGATCCAGCGAACTTGTGCAATGAGAATAGATATCCAGCTGCTCCAAGCCCAGATCAGAATCTCTTGGAAACTAACCAAGTGGCTACCAAGAAGTGTATCAGGACTGCATCGTTGGTGATTCTGTCGAACTGTATGGTGCCTGAATATGTACAGTGGAAGCACCATATAGGGGACAGATTGTATCTCTGAGATCATCATGTTAGAGAAGCAACTGAGAAGGTTCCAAGTTATGCAGGCCCTCAAGTTCATATCAGAATCATGCGCAGCAGACTGAGTTGAACTGAACCATAGTGCAAAACTTGTCCAGACCATTGCCATCCTTTTTTCTACTAAGCATCTGTCCTTGTCCAAGAATATGCCAAACAGGATGCATGATGAAAATACTCATGGTGGAGAGGAACATAACAACGCCACACTGACATTCTCCTCTCCTTGAAATGCAGCTGGCCCGTAAGCCGCTTCCATGATCTGAACCCCTGAAAAGCAGTAACTTGGACTTCTCGGCGCCGCCATGGTAGCAGCAGGATGGCCAATGCATAGGAATTGTTGCCCTTCACTATGATAGCAACTGTACTGAAACAACAAATTCCACAAGAACAGACCAACCTTGTTGCAAATACCACCATGTTGGCAAGCCTTGATTAAGTCTTCACTCAAATGCAAAGGTAACAGCAATGTCAGCACTTCTCTCAAGCTATGATCAAAATGTGGGTCTCTGCATGAATCCAGCCCCCAACAACTGATGCCAAACTCATGAAATGGAGAGTGAAAATCAAATTGTGTGAGCCCACCACGCTTCAGCTGTACAAAGTATGTTGGGATCACCAATACAAATAGCTGCCAAATGACCTTGAACCAGGCATAGTCTCTGCAGTCAATACATGCCGCTAGCATAGCTGTCAAGCCAAAATATCCTGCAGAACACATCATCATGCAATTGCATAGACTGATTCATCATGTTGCGCATGCATTCAAGTAGTATAAGTACACGCCAGCTCACAATCAGCATCTTGATTCTTCTAACAGTATGGTGATGCAAAAGGAAAAGGGCCCCAGCCAGTGTATACTGTGGATTGCAATAAATCCAATAGACAAGTCCTTCCACTCGCCATCTGTGACCCAGCTTGAAATTCAGTGAACCAATAATCTTCATTGACAGTGATTTAGTCAGGAACATATATTGCTGCCTTTGATAGGGATACAACCACTGAGGCAACTGAAACCACTTAATACTACCAGGCAAGAATTTCCAAACAGGTGGTGGCCAAGGAACTTTCAATAGTGCCTGCATTTGTACAGATTGTTGAAGTTCTTCACTGTCAAGGAGCATCAGGGAAGTACAGACATTGCACTTGAAACGCGTTGTTGGACCAGTAAAGGATGGCCAAGGTGTAGGCCTGACTTGAACACCATCACCCAGTATCACAAACTGCACAGGTGGTGGCCATGGTTGCTTGTGCGGCACCTTATCCCAACCACAGCCGAATGGAGACCAGATGTTGCACTGTATGATCATGTCCTGTATCTCAAACTGCATAGGTGGCGGCCATGGTTGCCTATGCGGCACTGCATCCCAGCTGCAACTGAATGGAGGCGAGAAACAGCTCTGTATGAGGATGAAGCAATTCATCAAACACCTGTTGGGCAAGGTGCTGGGAACCTCGTCCTCCTCCTCGGGCACCACCAACTGCAGGGGAGAGGAAGCCAGGGAGGAGATGCCGAGCTTGGCACGCAACTCACGACGCTGAGCCGGGGTAGCAGCGGGGTTGAGGTTGGGCCCCAGGAGCGTGGCGGTGAGGTTGTCGAGGCGGCCACGGGCTCCGGCGAGCTGCTCACCGACGTCGTGGTCGCCGAGGGCCACGCGGAGGAGAGGCGGCACCGCTTGGAGTCCGCGCAGGCGTGGAGCGACTGGAAGTCGGCGGCGGGGAGTTTGCGTTGGATCCACTTGATGACGAGGGTCTGCGGAGTCTGCGGCGGTGACGGCGCCGAAGTTGACGCGGATGAGCGGGTTGAGGTGTGCGAGCGCGTCCGTAGTGATGGCACCTGAGACGTCGTTGCGGGAGGAGGAAGTGCGTCCGCGCGCGTGCTGCTGCGGCTTTGGGGCGTCGGTGTCGTGGCGGAAGCGGCTTGCCTCGCGAGCGGTAGCGAAGGAAGGAGTGGGCGCGAGCGTGACCGAGGCGGAGGAAGGCGCGGGCGTGGGCGTGACCGAGGCGAGGATGTAGCTGTTGGCGTCAGTGCACTTGATGTCGACAGGGCCGCTGGACGAACTCCATGGTGAGGTGTGGCGGCATGGCGAGCTCGAGGGAGATGTCGGCGACGTCAGCAGCGTCGATGGTGGTGCACGCAGATGCCGCAATGTCGACGGTGAGCTGCTCCGGGCAGGCGAGGTCGGACTCGCGTACGGAGCCGAGGCTCGACGACTTGGAGCCGCGGGGCAGCGTGATGGCGACCTTCTGGACGGCGTCGAGCGGCGCTTCGGGGTTGGTGGGGGTGATGAGTGTGTCCACGGGGTCGGCGTCCGAGTCGTCGTCGCAGGAGGAGGGAGCGTGTCCGCGTGTGGGCTGCTGCAGCCTGGCGAACAGCCGGTCCAAACGAGCATCGGACTCGTCGAACCTCCTGCGGATCTCGTCGAGGAGGAACTGGGTAGAAGGAGAGATCTCGGTAGGGGGATCCATGGCTCTAGGGTTCTGAGAATCGACGGCTTTGATACCAATTGTTAGCAACCACGATGGATTGGTTCACTGATAACTCGATTTGGAGTAGCAGGGTACAAGACCTCAGGGGAGAGGGAGGTCAGAGCAGCAGGAGAAAGATCTAGAAGGCCCTAGAAGGAACCTGGGTACAAGAGAGAGAGGTAGTTGGGGAGGAAGATGAACAGTAGACCTAAGAGAGGAGAGATATTCTGTTTCTGGTTAATTGATTCGATGCCCTCTTTCTGGCTGATTGTTCCCCTTTTATCCACTGCTACTGCTGAGCCTGACAGCCTGCCCCCATCTGGCAGCCCCTCCATACACATGTACTGACAGCCCATTCCTGTGCCCGGTTACCTTCTATTGCTATTCCAATTTCCACATCATCTGTTGTTTCCTCTGAGAAAATCGTGCATCTTCATAAAGGAAGAGCTGAATGTTATGCTCGTAATTTCTTGTTCCAGGTGCTGCTCTTCTGCTAAAACTACTTCTGGACTTGGAGTGCAAGATGGAGACAGACGTGGGGTGAAACGTTCAAGGTTTTGCAAGCATTTATTTATGCAAAGAAAACATGTTTTTGGCGTACTGTGTTAACAGTACTGCAATGCAATGGGCTGAAGACAATAATCGGCAGCACCAGCATTTGTTTCAATACCTGACCTGGCATATATGATACTGCTCTCAGGTGTGAAGACTTCAACACCACTTGGCAACTGTTGTTCAAACTTCGCTGGCCCCTTGGTGGTAACACTGGACATAATAACTTGGTCACTGTGGACTGGCAGCAAAAGTATTGGGAAAAGCATTTACAAGAGTACGCTATCAGTGATTTGTGATTGGGTTTTATGAATGAAATGCCTTAACCCCTTAAACACAAATTACCAATCCTTTTTTTTTCCCTCCACAGGTGCTTGGATGAAGCTGCAGAGTGTGCCTTTCTTCCTTCTTTTTGTGGGAGTATTGGTGAGCTGAGTATATCAGGTTAGTATTCTGTTTTCCTTCATGACATGTCTACTATATTGTCATTCATTTGTTACCAACTTAACATTCCTTGGTTAACTGAGTAATTGCCCTCTTAGTTTTAGAAAGTAAACTGAATTATTATAAAAATATCTTTAGCTAACAATGTGATACCCATTTACTCCCTCCGTCCTGGTATAGAAGGCATAACCGTTTTTTCATGGTTCCGCAATAGAGGGCGTGGTTCACTTACTCTCCTTTTTTATGGGCATGCAAACACGTGCCAATTATTGCTCCTTCTACCATGCTGCCGTCTCTGCATGCTTCTGCACTGTAGAGCGACCGTTTGATTGGCCATGTGTGCCTGGATGAGAGATCACCAAGCTAAATGCATGATTAAAAAGAACAGCAGCACGGCCATCAACACATGGTAAATTAGTTGTTAGATGGAGTAAAAGTTGTTCTTGGTCTTTGTGTGGAAGGAGTTGCGCCTTCTATAGCAGGACGGATAGTATTGACAGAACTGACATTAGTTACTAGAAATTATCTTTACCTAAAAAATGTGATAGCCCATTTACTGCTGCAATAACCTTTCTGTTTTTGTTCATGATTGAGCAGCTAAAATCATGAATTACATCTACCAGAGCATGGACATATCTCAACATCATTCAAGACTAGAATATCAATGCAGCAAATTTGGTTGCTATGTGAGGTGTCAGCATACGACGATTGTTGTACATATGCATTTCTTTTTTGATTAACATTTTTTATCTTTTCAGCAATACTTGCCAATTTTGAATACTCTATTAATTAAAAATACACATGACATGATAGGGCCCTGTGATATATGATAATTTGGTTATGCGATTTTATGTCCTACAGTGTTGATGTAACAATGAATCTATGTTGGACTTTCTTGTTTGGTTGTTTGTTATTCGCTTTGTAGTTCTTCAGTATCAACGTTGCCCCTTATTTTTCAGATGCTTGAGACTGCAAGGTGTTCTTTGCACTGCAGAAACTTATGTAAGTGCTAAACTGCTGATCCACTGTATAGTAGCTTAGAGCTCTTTGCATTTATACTCTATTTTCTTTTATGTAGCTGATGTTGTGAGTTTGTTGTGTTAGTTGTGCTCTCGTGTATGCATGCGTGTTCTCATTTTGTCAAATGGGAGTATCTATATCATCTATGTAATTATCTTTACACATGGTTCCAGGATACATTTATTATCCATGTCATTACACATCTATTGCAGTATGGTGAATCTTTTTTGCGATGTTCATATGATTGCACGTTGACTGCTGGGTATCCTTTGTCTCTCAGGACTTGTTGCAACAATGCAAGCTGGAAAGATTAATGTTCATAAGAATTATATCAGACCCAGAGGTAATCTTAAGCCTCTGATAGTACCTTTACTGTTGCATAAACAACAATATAGATCATGATGATCATTCTCTGGAATCAGCTGAAAGCATAAAGATGGTCACAATTTTAGTTTTGCATGTGCACAATTTTTCTTCAACTCTATGAAAGAAATAATAATTTCCCAGTTTTATTTTTGCATGTTCTGTTTAAGTTTGAATATTAAAACAAGCTGATATTGTTAGTCATCAACTTGTGTCGGTACAACCAGTCTGCATGAGCTCGAGTTGTCCATGTGTTGTACTGCTCTTTTCAGTGGCATGATAGTCAGTCAGCAACGGTTCATTGGGGTTTGAAGTTTCTTCTGAATTTTCATTGACAGGTTAATGGTGCATGTTTGCTTCTGAGCTGGCATGCAGAGACACTGCTTTCTCTTGAATTCATCCATTGTCAGCTTTATCCTACCGTCATGGATAAAATTTGCAGGAGTTTGTGCCAGAAGGGATCTCAAAGCCATGGAATCCAACAATTTAGTATTAAATCGTCACAAATCTGTGAAACCAAGCCTCTGACCATCTCTTCTGGTCTGTTAAATTTTCTGTCATCTGGCAAGTAAGCTGCATGCCATTCAATACTCATAATTGAAATATTATGGATTGACAAACAAATGAACCATATTTTTAGTTTATTTGTTCTACTTCTACAGCAGCTTCCCATTAGTATTAATCATAGGGTATTGATCATTTATGTGTTTCTGAGTAGTTTTACTTATATGGATTTGTTATATTGACACTTGATAGTCAATTTCAATGTGGAACATTTAAACACCGTTCAATCGTTACAATTGTTCAGGTCGTTGCACCTGCTGTCACTTAATGATACTAAGATGCAGTCATCATTAGCTCAGATGATTATTCACACTCTTCTTGAGTCGTCATGTGATTTACACACGCTTGAGATATCAGAAAACAATGTGGGTTGACATAAAAAAAATCTATTCTTTATTTCCTTTTATATATTTTCTACCCGCTAAGTTGGTTGTTTCTTGTAGATTGCTGGCTGGCTGTCGAAACTGAACAAAAGTTCTACAAACTCATTAGCACTGAAATCAGATATTTTTATGAACTCCCTGTCCGTTCTTAACCTGAGGTATTACTTTGTACCTACCATAATCAAGCTGTTCAAGAAACTTCTGTAGCAGGTTATTTTCAGAATTTATGATGGCCTAATTGTGTGTTTCACATTTCTTGATTCTTATCATTCCAGGGAAAATAATTTGCAAAAGGATGATGTTGTAGATCTTCACAAAATTCTAATAAAAATGCCAAATTTAAGAGATTTAGATATAAGTGGCAATCCGATCATGGATGAAGGTATCAGGTACTGGCTGACATAACAGAATATCCATCAGTATCCTACAATGATCAATACAGGGTGTGCAATTGTTTTTTCTTGTCTGTGTTCAGTTGCCTTTAGCTTTCTTGCATAAGCACAGTACTTCTCAATATTTGTGATAAAGTGCCTCAGTCAAGCTGTTTATTGTTGATTTACTGAAGCACTCATCAGTTTCACTTAAATTGCAGATCAATGATCCCTTTCATTTCATGGTCTATTCAGAAGGAAAATCCACTTTTGAGATTAACAGCCGAGAACTGTGAGTTGTCAAGTATTGGTGTGATTATACTTCTGGAGAGCCTCACAACTGTGAAGCAACCCCTTGATTTGCTATCTATTGCAGACAATCATTTAGGGAGGTGAGTTGTATCTCTTTTCATGCATTTTGTTCTACTGTGCTGTATTAACTTGTGTCAACATATTAATTGAAATGTGCTTGCAGTTCTGTGGCAGCTGCATTGGCCAAATTCTTGGGTTCACATGTAAGGGCTTTAAATGCTACAGATATTGGCTTGGGAACATTAGGCTTCCAAATACTTGAGGAAGCATTGCCAACAGAAGTAGCTCTTTCCCACATCAACATCAGGTAGAACCAAGCACTGCCCCTCACCATAGATGTCAGTTCCTTCACTGACATTATTTATATTTTGCAGTAAGAATCGTGGTGGGATCAGAGCAGCATATTTTGTTTCCAGATTAATAGGGCGAGCAACAAACCTTGTCTCAGTCAATGCAGCAGCGAACCTTTTACCACCTGAATCATTGGAAGTCATCTGTAACTCCTTGAAGCAAGGGACTTGTAAGAAATAAATGCTTTACCAATTTCACCTTTATTTCTTTTGCACTAGGCAAATCCATACATGTAGGGATGAAAATAGATCGGATAAAAATGGGCATGTACGGATACGAATGTGGGGTCGTTTTTTTTTCCTCATATTCATAGTTAGATATGGACTCAGATAGTGTTGGGTATGTTCGGATATTGATACCCCATCCCATATATGTATTTGATATCTGACTTTTAAGTTTTTTTCAGATTCAAATGTGGTGCGGATATTGAATGTCTGGATTTAGATATGGATTATTCATTTAGTATTTGAATCCCTTTCGGACGGACGGATATCGTGAATTATCTGTCCCGTTTTCAACCCTACATACAGGTACCAGCTGATAGAGATTGGTTAATAACTAGTCTTTCCTTGTTTTAGGTAATTTGGAGCGAGTGGACCTGACTGGCAACATGCATTTATCAAGCAATATTTTTCCTGCATTCCTTGAATTCAAGAAGCATGGAAAGCCAATTCTGGTAGTCCCACCAAACTTGAGCACTTGTGCTCCATATGATGATGACCCATGACTATTATGTACCGATAATCCCTAGTGCTGCTCAAGTCACTTCAGATGGAACTAAATAGGGCCACACCATTAGTGATGTATTTGTTGTGTTATCTGGCCATAGATTGTATGGTCAATTGGTCATGCTTTGTTGGAATGTGCTAGAAGATGTGTCTCTATTGATTTAGGCTAACCCTAGAAGGGTAGCTATATAGGTAGGCATACATGGGCCTTATGGGCCTAGCCTCATGGGTCTAATACACACATAATCCAACACCCCCCCGTAGTCTGAACTACCGGCGCAACGGAGTTCCAGACTGGACAGGAAAGAAGAAAGAACACACATATGTCCCCCCACAAACGCAACTAGCCACTGGTGATGTTGAGGCTGGAGCGAAACTCAGTGAAGGTCATGGACGGAAGGCCTTTGGTGAAGATGTCCGCGAACTGGGAGGTGGTTGGAACATGAAGGACTTGGACCTCGCCGAGGGCGACCCGATTCCGGATAAAGTGTAGGTCGATCTCCACGTGCTTCGTCCGCTGGTGTTGGATGGGGTTGGTGGAGAGGTAGACCGCACTGACATTGTCGCAGTAGATCAGCGTGCTCCGGGAGGGCTGAGTGTGGAGCTCGGCGAGAAGCTGCCGGAGCCAGGAGGCCTCAGCCACGCCGTTAGCGACAGCGCGGTACTCCGCCTCGGCACTGGACCGGGAGACCACAGGCTGACGCTTAGACGACCAGGACACCAGGTTGTCGCCCAAGAAGACAGCATAGCCGGAGGTGGACCGCCGAGTGTTCGGACACCCGGCCCAGTCAGCGTCAGTGTAGACCACAAGGTCGGCTGAGGAGGACCGGTGAAGTAGGAGGCCGTAGTCGATCGTGCCCCGGAGGTAGCGGAGGAGGCGCTTGAGAGCCGTTAGGTGGGTCTCCCAGGGATCATGCATGTGAAGACAGATCTGCTGAACTGCATAGGTGATGTCCGCCCGGGTGAAGGTGAGGTACTGAAGGGCACCAGCAAGACTCCTGTATGCAGTAGGATCAGACACTAGGGTGCCCTCAGCCTCTGACAGCTTGCCCTGAGTGTCAACCGGAGTGGAGCAGGGGTTGCAGTCAGTCATCCCAGCCCGCTCCAGGATATCCCGAGTGTACTGCCGCTGGTGAAGAAGTAACCCGGCAGGACGAGGCTCAACAGTGACCCCGAGGAAATGGTGGAGCACACCCAGATCCTTCATAGCAAACTCCTGCTGAAGAGCGGCAATGATCCGGCGGAGAAAGGGCTCACTGGAGGCTGTGAGGACAATGTCATCAATATAGAGCAGCAAGTACGCAGTGTTGGCTCCATGTTGATAGATAAACAGAGATGTATCCGACTTGGCCTCCACAAACCCCAGAGTCAGCAGAAAAGCAGCAAACCGATGGTTCCACGCCCGGGGTGCCTGCTTGAGGCCGTAGAGAGACCTGTTGAGCCGGCAGACCATGTCGGGGCGGGAGGAATCAACGAACCCCGCCAGCTGACTGCAGTACACTGTCTCGGTGAGAAGGCCGTGCAGAAAGGCATTCTTGACGTCCAGCTGATGGACGGGCCATGACCGAGCTAGTGCTAGTGAGAGCACGGTGCGGAAGGTGGTAGGCTTGACCACCGGGCTGAAAGTCTCATCATAGTCGACCCCAGGGCGCTGAGTGAAGCCCCGGAGAATCCAGCGAGCCTTGTAGCGCTCGAGAGTGCCATCAGCCCGACGCTTGTGGGTCCAGATCCACTTGTCGGTGACGACGTTGGAGCCCGGCGGCCGGGGCACCAAGTCCCACGTCTGGTTGGCGAGGAGTGCGGCGTACTCCTCTTCCATCGCGCGACGCCAGTGAGGATCCAACAGGGCGTCACGGACAGAAGAGGGTACCGGGGCGATCGGCGCGTCGCCGGTCGATGCCGCAAGGGTCCGGGGTGGCAGAGTGCCAGCCGCGTGCCGTGTCACCATCGGGTGAACATGTCGCGGGTGTCTGTGAAGAAGCGGCGGGTGGTAGACCGGCGGTGCGTCACGGGCCGGCGGGGACTGAGGTGGTGGTGTCGGTGTCCCCGACGGGGAAGGTACCGTGAGTGGCGGCGGCCGCGGCCTGCGTTGGTACACCCGTACCGGCGCTGCGTACCGCGAAGGAGGTGCCGGGGCAGCACCGGGCGACGGCGACCGGCATGGCCCCCCCGGGGCTGTATTGGGGAGCGAGGTCCCCGGATCGGCGCCAGACGGAGAGGTCAGGGACGCGCCAAAGGACGACGGGCCCAGACTCGCCGGGGAGCCGGGACAGGTGCCCCGCAAGGAGCGTGGCGAAGTAGTACCTGCAGGAGACCACGGAAAAGGTGGCTGGACCACCGTGTCAGCGGGAAAGAGGGAGGGTGGATCAGGAACAGGAGTGGTGGGGTGTGGTGGAGAAGGGAAAAACGGACTCATCGAACACCACATGGTGAGAGATGAGTACTCGTCAGGAGGTAAGGTCAAAGCACCGGTACCCCTTGTGATCCGGGGAGTAACCGAGGAAGACAGAGAGTGGAGCGGGGGTCCAGCTTGTGAGAAGAAGTGGCAGCGGTATTGGGGTAACACGCACACCCAAAGATGTGAAGGTGATCGTACCACGGAGGGGTACCAAAAAGGGCGTGGTGTGGTGTAGGAGCGGGACAGACGGTGGAAGGAAGATGGTTGAGGAGGTAGGTGGAGGTGTGCATGCCCTCAGCCTAGAAGCGAGCAGGGAGAGAGGCCTGAAATAGAAGAGTGCGCACGATGTCGTTGGTGGTGCGAATCATGCGTTCAGCTTTGCCATTCTGTGAGGAGATATATGGGCAATACATGCGCAACTGAACACCGTGAGAGAGGAAGAAAGCCCGGGAGGTGGAGTTATCAAACTCACGACCATTGTCACACTGCACAGCCTTGATGGTAAGGCCAAATTGTGTGGACACCCAAGTGAAGAAGTGAAGGAGCGTGGAAAACGTATCAGACTTCGCACGCAAGGGAAAGGTCCATGAATAATGTGAAAAATCATCGACAACCACAAGATAGTACTTATAGCCAGAAATACTGATCACAGGAGATGTCCATAGGTCACAGTGTACAAGATCAAAAATGCGGGCCGCATGTGAAGAACTATGAAAAGGAAGACGAACATGTCGGCCCAATTGGCACGCATGACACAAATGCTCAGCAGGAGCCTGAATACATGGAATGTCGGAGCTACGACTGAGCTGCATCAGGGCATCACGTCTAGGATGGCCGAGGCGCCGGTGCCAAGTAGTAGAGGAGGTAGAGGCAGTGAAGGCAGCTGACAAAACGGACAGCGAAGAAGATGAAGTGGCCGTCGGGAAGCGAAGAGTGTAAAGGAGCCCCGTGCTGTCACATCGGAGCAGAGGACGCCGGGAAGCCAAATCCTTTATAGTAAGACCAGAAGAGTCAAATTCCACAGAACAAGAATTGTCGTCTGTAAAACGACGAATAGAAAGGAGGTTGTGAACCATAGAAGGAGCAACAAGAACATCAGGAAGATGAAAGGAGCCATGAGCACCGGTGGTACCTACAGATGTGACAGGAAGACACGAACCATTTATGACTATAATGGACGAAGGAAGAGAGGAAGAAGGAGAGTGGACAGAGGAGAGTATACCAGGGTCAGGGGTGGTGTGGTAGGTGGCACCCGAGTCGGCGACCCACTCTGGTCCGACAGGAGGTGTCAGGCTCATGGTGCTGAACGAGCGAGCCAAGGCCGCCTGGTCCCATCCCGCAACCCTAGGAGGAGTGCCGGAGGGTGTAGCCCACGGAGGCGTAGTGGAGACGCCGGGAGGTGGAGCAGCAGTGAACATGGCCGCCGGTGGGCGAGGCTCACCACCGGGAGCGTGGTAGGGCCACATAGATATGCGCCCTGACTACGGGTTGTAGAATGAAGGCCATGATGCCCCCCTGCGGTCCATCCGGTGCCGGACCACCAGCCGGAGCCTGGGTGACACCACCCCGGCCTCCCCTGCGACCCCCACCACGGCGACGACGACCGCCATGACCCCCCACCCCCGCTCGGGCCGGAGGGAGGGGGACCCAGGAGAGACGACGGTGGTGGAGCGGACGAACGTGGTGGAGTAGACGGATGCGGCGGAGTAGCAGCCAGAGCCGTCGAAGAAGACGAGGACCCCGGAGAAGGGGCGGACCCCGGCTGGATGCCCTGAGTGAGCTCCTCCATGACAAGGTCATCACGGACCTGCAGGAAGGTGGGGAAGGGCTGCTGACGGGTGATCCACGTCCTGAGGTGGGCGTAGCGGTCACTGAGCCCGCGGAGGATGTTGAGGACCAAGATGCGATCCTCCACAGGCCAGCCGAGGTCGCCAAGGGAGTCTGCCATGGCCTTCATCCGACGACAGAACTCGCCAACGGAGAGGTCACCCTAGACGAAGGTGCGGAAGCTCGCGTCGAGACGCAGAGCCCGGGCCTCGGCGTTGCCCAGGAATTGTCCAAGGGCGAGCCACGCCCGGCGCGCGTTAGGGGAGTTGCGGACGAGGTCGTGGAGGTCCAGGGAGATCGTCCCCAGGATCCAGGAGAGGACGATGCTGTCGAGACGGATCCACGACGGTGTCTGGGCGGCGACTGAGGCGTCAACAAGGACGTGGTCGTCGAGGGCGTAGCGGCGGAGAGTGAGAAGCACCAGATCCCGCCAGCGGGCGTAGGAGGGCGATTTCGGCTCGAGCACGACCGGGACGAGGAGGCGAATGTTCCGCACGCCTCCGGCCTGGTAGTGGAGCTGGGCCACGAGGGGATCGGTTGGATCGTGCCAGAGGACCGCGGTGGTGGAGACGCGGGGGCCCGTGGAGCCGGAGGAAGTAGCGCCGATGTCGTGGGCGAGGAGGTGCTCCGCTTCGGCGATCTGGCGTGCCAGAGTATCGGCGGCATCGCGCTCGCGCTCCAAGGCAAGGGCAGCCGCACAGACACAAGTGCGGCGGCGAGAGCGGAGTCGGAGTCCGTGCCGTGAAGCCGTGGCGGCAGTGGGAAGACCCCCTGTGCCAGACCCCCACCAGTGGCTATGGCTGCACGGTCGGGCACGACGGCAGGTGCGGTTGGGCCGCCGACGCGCAGGAGGGCAGCCAGTGCGGCTTGGAGATGGTCAGCGCCCCCGGCCCCGGCGTCCGCGCCCAGGAGACCGGCCAGAGCGGCCTGGAGGGTGGCCGGTCCTGCTCCTATAGCCACCAGGGGAGCACCCGCAGCCGGCAGAGAGGGAAGCTCGGCCACAGGATTCCCGACGGCAGTAGCAGCATCTTCCCCCCACCCGCGCCCCCGGTGCCTGCGCCAGCGGTAAAGGCAGCCACGGCGCTGTGGGAAGGGAGGGGGAGGGGCGGTGCTGGCAGGCCTGGAGGAGGGGGCCAGACAGCAGCGGCGTTTTGCCGGCCGGGCCAGGCGGCGGCGGTGCTGTGCGGCCCGGCGGTGGAAGGCCAGGCGGCGGCGGCGCTGTGAGGGGGCGGCGGCGCTGTGAGGGGGCAGCTGGGCGTGCGGGCCGGCAGGAAGAGGGGGGAAGTGGGTGGAGGTAGAAGGAGGGGAGGGAGGACGGCCAGCCATGGCCGGCGGCAGCGGCTCCAGGAGGAGCGCCGGTGGCTGGGCGGCGGGTCAGGGGAAGAGAAGAAAACCCCAGCTTGATACCATGCTAGAAGATGTGTCTCTATTGATTTAGGCTAACCCTAGAAGAGTAGCTATATAGGTAGGCATACATGGGCCTCATGGGCCTAATACACATATAATCCAACAGAATGAATTGTCTGTCTGCTGGTTGGGTCCGTTTGGTCTGGTGATGGTACTACATACTCAATGTGAGCAATGATAAGGTGGTGGCCAACAAGGTTGGGTGGAAGAATTGGGGGTGGACCAAGCACATTTGGGTGCCCAAAGAGGTGACCAAGAACATGGGTCAGATTCAAAATGTTGTGGTCCTCAACACATTTGTATGCCATTTTAGGTAATTTGGAAACTTAGCATACTACTAGGGATGCATGAATGGGTGTGCATCATATTGTTTCAAGTAAGTGCCAAGTGGTTACGTTTGTATCTTTTACCCAAGTTCTTCCCCATGCCAAAGTGAGTGTCATATCATGCATCGTATAGACACTACCATGTGTAGGATTGCATTTCATATTGAAATTTGTTCCCTACAGTTTTGTGTGGGGTCATAGATTTTACTCTGTAATTGATGTCATAATCAATGTGCCAAGTTCTCCTTTGGTATCAATATTTGAATTGGTACCATTTGTGATTCAATCACCTGCGCGCACCTTTAGGTGGAGCTTTGATCTTTAGGTTGTGGTTTTGGGACTACATGTGTTCAAGTCAATCTTTGTAGGGCCTCTTGTTGTGATAAAGGGGATATGTGAAAAACGGTGCTATACACCCCAAATGCCTTGTTCCCCTAAGTGGAACAATAGTAAAATACTCCTGACATGTACAACTTCGCTACTAATTACCCCTCTTTGTGTGAGATTCATGTAGTAAAATTTATTCTTGAGGACCATTTTGGGATGGATGGTAAAGGGGGAAGAGGATGAAGTCAAAACGAGCTTTCCTTTGGAACCTATGGAAATTGAAGTAAGCTTCCACAAGTCTTTGTGGCACATGGCTTCAACATGGAGGAAGCAAGGAAAAGGAGACCGAGATTTTAGGGGGAGTGCATACACCTAGTGTCAAAAAAGGGGAAGAACTGAAAATTTGTTGATTCCAGTTACATAGAGGAAGCACAACATGAAAACTGGAATGCCTTGGAATATAGTTCTTCTAGTGGGATCAAGTCGGGGCATTTCCAAGTGATGGCATGACTTCAAAGGTGCAGAAAAGTGAATACCACACTAGCTAGTTTCAAGAAGCATTACAGGTTACAAGTGGCATCAAGAGCATTCAACCCAGCTTGCTTAGTGCATATGTTTTTCAACTGAGTCAATTCGATGCAATTTTATGCTTGCTTTGATTGAGTTGTCTTTAACCACTCAAAAGAGGGAGCTTGTAATAAATGTTAAGTGTGAATGTAAATGAACAAGGATTTGAGAGAACTGTCATTTCATTGATCTGTTGAAAGAATTATATACATATAAAGGGGTGTGTTGAAAGGACACAACCATTCACAAATACTCACGTCCAAAGGACATGCCCCTTTGGTGACAAGGTTAACTGTCTAATCTTATCACTAACTGCACCTATTACTAACTGCACGTGTGGATGAATCACCCTGTGAAAGGGCGTCTGTACGGACAGGCACAGTTCCTTTGAGATCAATGCGGCTGTAAGCTGGAATTCCTCGAAAAAACCAGTGAAAAAATCTGAGGAATATGTATGTATAGATATGCCATAAAAACTCTTTTAAACTTTATTTGAAAAAATAAGGAGAAAATAGCATATATGTGTGTGATTTAAATAAATCACTATGTCATTGGTATCCCATTAAAAACCCCAGTGGGGAGAAAAATATTGGAGATACGACATAAAGATAACTCACCCAAAAACCTTTTAGAAAAAAATATGAGGAGCAATATAAAGTGATATGCCGCTAAAACTCCTGTAAAAATCTAGTGGGAAAATTAGAAAAAATATGACGACATATTATTGGTATTGCCTCTTGGATAACTCACATGAAAAACCTCTTCAGGGAAAAACCACGGATGAGTTGCGAGGGCAATATGTGTCCTTGATATTTTTCATAAAAACCCCGGTGGAGAAAATAGAAAATATGGCACATGCTTATGTTAATATTACCTCATTAAAAATTTTAACAAGAAACCTTGTGAGTAAAACTTATGAAAGAAAAAAGTATAATATGATACTGGTACAGGTAAGCATCTAGAAGATGTCTACCCCTGATTCTTGCAAATTTCGAAGTCGTCCCGTACCAATCTTATGTACAAATTTTTGAAACATAAAAGTTGGTAAGGACTTAGTATATAGGTCAATGAGATTATCACATGACTTGATTTGCAAGATGTTTATTTCCCCGTTTTCTAGTAATTCATGGGGATAAAACAGTTTAGGTGCAATGTGCTTAGTGACATTACTCTTTATGTAACCTGTTTGCATCTATGTAACATAAGCGAAATTGTCTTCATAGATAATTGTTGGTGACTCAATCAAACCAATACCACATGACTGTTGTATGTGATTAATCATTCTACGAAGCCATACACATTCATGTTATGCCTCATATAGAGCAATAATTCAGAATGATTAGTAGAGGTCACTGTCAGAGTCTGTTTAGAAGACTTCCATGAAATAGTTGTACCTCGATGTAAGAATACAAATCCTGTTTGGGATTAGTCGTTGTGGGGACCAGATAAGTAACCAGCATCTGTGTATCCAATCATATTGGGATCATGATTTTTCTTAAAGAATAAACCAAGATCCTTTGTGCCATTAAGATATCTGAGGATATGCTTCTCTCCCGTCCGGTGTGTTGGATTTGCACTATGTCTGGCAAGTAAGTTCATTGAAATGCGATATCAGGCCTGGTGCAATTTGCAAGATACAAAAGTGCTCCAATGACACTGAGATATGGAACCTATGGTCTCGGTATCTTTCCTCCAATATTCCATGGTCTAAATGAATCTTTCTCTATTTCTAAAGAACGAACAACCATCGGAGTTTAGCTAGGATATGATTAGTTCATATTGAGTTTCTCTAATATTTTCTGGATATTGATCGCAAAAAAAATATTTTCTGGATATAGATTGGGTCTTACCCAAATCCTCCATCTCGAAAACATATGAGGGAAATTGTATCTTAAATGATTGCTTAATTATACACAATGTATGTTGTGATTTGTATTTAGATTCAGAATGTGAAGTCCATTAGGACTTATACGTCCGAATCTATCTAATTCTTTTGATCTGCCAATTATTGAATTTGGAAACTTAATTTTCACACATACCATGGGTATGTTATGCTAGGTCTCTGCGTGAAATGATTTGGTACAAGCTCTCATTGTTCACCTGTTTAGAACATCTCATATTTGCATCATATTACAAAGAATCTGCCATAAGCATTTACTGATAATAAGGGTGCCACAAAAATCCTCTTATCGTGTTGATAACGTGTTCAGTGTGAATGTAAATGAACAAGGATTTGAGAGAACTATCATATCATTGATCTGTTGAAAGGATTATATACATATGAAGGAGTGTGTTGACAGGACACAACCATTCACCAATACTCACATCCAAAGGACATGCCCCTTTGGTGACAAGGTTAACTATTTAATCTTATCACTAACAGCATCTATTACTAACTACACGTGTGGATGAGGTCACCCTGTGAAAGGGCGTCCGTACGGCCGTCTGTAATGACATGCACTGTTTCACAACAATAAATATGGGTAGTTAGCCATATTCAATGTGTAATTTTGGTGATCTTGATGACAACCCAATCACTAGGGCAAGCATGTGTACAGAGATGTGTTAGACATGTTTATATAGGTCCTAGGGATGCAAGGTCCAAGTTTAGTCAAGATCCAAGCACAAATGGAGTCAAAACACATGCCAGATCAAACACCAAACCAGTTGATCAAAAGGCATAGATAAGCCGATGACCATTAGTAAGCTTGGCTAGAGAAGACATAGTCCACCAGATATGGTAAAGAGAAGAACCACCTGAAGGATCATCTGGTGAACATTAGTAAGGGTGAGAAGTCTGATGATCCTAGAGAACAATGACATTGGACAATACTGTGATATAAATGTGATATACAAGAGTACTTGGTGGATCATTCAGTGATCATCAGTGTTGGAATAGTGTATTCCAGCAGGAGAATCAAGTTTACCTCTGCCCGGCTGGTGCCCCGAGCGAAGGTCGGGGAATAGAGAACACGAAGAAGGTTAGGGTCTCGTAAATGTATTCACCAACCAAACTCTCAAACATTTACATCTCCCCTTTTATAGGGCGCTGTTCAATTCTAAGAATGTTTACATCAATGCCCCATGACAGTGGTGGTATATCCTAGGAATATTCTAGCTCTGACGTGTACTTGGCGAGGACACTTTTAGAAAACTTTTTACGAACCACCTCAGCAATTCGGGCCAAAAACGCAGGCCCGGGAACGGCCCATGTTCTTGCGCCGCCTATGTCTGAGGAAACGAAAGTCGCTAAGAACTCCGTCTATAGTGCGCCACCCTCTTCCAAAGCTGAGACCTCCGCTGGCCCCGCGCCGACCTTTGTTGTGTCCGCGCAGGCCTCCACCGCGGCCGATGTGCCCTTGGCCTCCGCCTTGCACGCCATGGCCTCTGGTCCTTCATTCCCTGTACGCGAATGTAAGGTCCTAGATGGCTAGAGGGGGGTGAATAGCCTATAAAAAATTCTACAAGAACCACTAAGTAAACTTGTTAGAATAACAAATGGCATAAAGCGAGTTTTGCTTAGCCTACGGTTGTGATGCAAGCCTCCTATCCACAAGTCTAGTAGACTATGATCTCTAGTTCACACAAGGGCTAAGTTACTAAACTTACACTAGTGAGCAAGCTAGCAACTACTTAGCAAAGGCTAACACTAGAGCTACACAAGATAACTAGTAAATGTAAATACGAGAGATAGGATTGTGAGTCTTATACTGACGGTGGAGTGAAGATGTTGCCAATAACCAAGATGATATACAAACAATCAATATTGACAACAACACAATATGAAGACCAATCACCGGGAGACAAGTGACACAATATTTTTGTTCACCCAGTGTTCACTTGTGCACCGACAAGCTACGTCACCGGTTGTGTCGACCAACACTTAGATGGTTCCTCGGTGTGACACTCAAGTCACTTGCCCCTCAAGGCACGCCTCGCAAGGCACCACAAGACACCACTCTCAAGTGAGGTAACTCAATGACACGCGTAATCCACTAGAGTTGCTTTTGGCGCTCCGCCGAGGAAAGCACAAGAACCTCTTACAATCAACCGGAGGTGGCCAAGAACAAACACCTTCTCTTGCCAACGCCTCCAACAATCTTCAAGCCGGCTAGGAGCGGTACTCTCCAAGAGTAACAAGAAATCCACCGGCTAAACCACCCACAAGTGCCACTAGATGCCCTCAAGCTATGCAATGCACTTTGGGATCACTCAATCTCACTTATGATTTGCAATCAAGCAAGAGAGAAGAGTAGGAAGGAGATGCTCTAGCTCAAAGGATGTACAAGAATGTTAGAAATCACGAGTTTTCTCCCCAAGGGCCGGCCAATAAGTATTTATAAGCATCCCATCCGAATCGAGTCGTTATACCCCTTCACTGGGTCTTTTTCGGGATGACCGGACGCGCCGGTCATAACTGACCGGATGCGCTCAACCGCGTCCGATCATCCAACGGTCACTGAGCCCCAACGGTCAAACCAACGACCGGACGCGCCCTAGGCAATGACCGGACACGTCTGTCCAACGACCGGACGCGCCTGTCAAACGACCGGACGCGCCTGTCAAACGACCAGACGCGCCGCTCAAACGACCGGACGCGCCGATCGCACAGTACCGCACGCCCGCGAAGCAACAACCGGACGCGCTCCAGTCAACGACTGGACGCGACAGTGCCCGCGTCCGGTTAGAGTCCAGTAAGCTCCCTTAACGATCGGACGCGTCCGATCGTGTGTGACCAGACGCGCCCCGCGTCCGATCATCCTTGCGAACAGCAGTTCCTTCTGGGCACCTGACCGGACGCGCCGGTCCCGTAAGTGACCGGACGCGCCGGTTGCAAACCCCAGCACCCGCGCGCCTGACTGCTGACCGAATGCGTCCGGTCATACCATGACCGCGTCTGGTGCAGCGTCCGGTCACCTCTGTGACCTCCGTTCACCTCCGTTTCTTTTCCGACTTCCGGCGTAGTGGAAAATAGGCATTTCAACTCCTCGAAAACGTCTGGAGAGAGGAACCCAAACCCTCTCTACCGCTCAAAGTCCAACACCTTCGTAAATGTGCCAACACCAACAAGTGATCACCACCTTGTGTACATGTGTTAGCATTTTCATAATCATTTTCGAAGGTTTTCTAGTTAGCTCACTAGGCCCTACATGCAATGCACTTCATGAATTCACCTAGTGGCACCCGTGCGTTGAATAACCGATAAGACTTCCCCGCTTAATAGTTCGGCTATCGATCCTAAACCACTCACACCCTCTATGGTGTCTTGAGTGCAAAACAAAATGGCCCTATGGTTATACCTTTGTCTTGAGCCCATTTTTTTTCCAAACGATATGATCCACTTCATATCATCACATAACCGTCTCGATCCATCGACCTTGACTTCACTTGCTCTTCACCGTTGCATCGGTCCATCGGCGCCAAGTCTTGCTCAAGCTTCACCATCGCATGGTCCTTCGCTTCGAAGCCTCGACTTGCCCTTCACCTTCACAACCAGTCCATTGAGCCAAGCATCATCTTGGTCTTCATCATCTTGGTCACATGAGTCAATGTCATGTCTCATATTCAATGACCACCTTTATCTAAATCATCCACTTAGATATAAAGGTTAGTCCTAGGTTTCATCAATTAGCCAAAACCAAACTAGGGACTTTCAATCTCCCCCTTTTTGGTAATTGATGACAACCCTTACAAAGATGATTTTGATAATAAAAGTTTTGAACTTGTCATACTTGTCCAATCATTTTGCTCATAAGTAAAGTTTGGACAATTATCACAAGCTCGGTTTTGGTAGCATTAGCTCTCCCTACATATGTGCATAGAGTTTGAATTGAAAGCTTTGCACATATGCATTGATAGAAGTGTTGAGAGAGTAATTCTACCAAAATAATGCTAAGGTGTAAGAAATAGACCTTTGAAGCGTGATACCAATCGGAGTTGCCTTTTATACCATCCTTAGCATCATGAGGTAACTAGACATCCATCACAACTCAAGAACCCCGTGAGATCAACATTATAATAAAAGTTCTTGGACCACTTGTAAAGATTAAGGCACGTCTAGAAACCACATGTAAACTATTCCTATGCATGCTAGTAGATCATTTCATCATTCAAGTTCTATACTAGCATTGCACCACACAAGCATGTATGTTGAATTTAAATACATGTGCAATGAGTAAGTCATACGAGAATACACAAACAAATGCAACAACTTTGTTTATGAGCTTGCTCCCCCTACTTATGTGCATCAAAATTTTATTTACCCCTTTATCATGTTGAATCATCTTTTTCTCTCCCCCTTTGTCAACAACTTACCCAAAAACGGGATCAAATTGTGAAGAGAAAAACAACGTTTGATAGAATTTATCAAATTTGGTTCAACCTAGAACACTTGCCAAAGATATTTAATTCGATTTGAACCAAAGACAAGCTTCTTCACACCTCATAATAAGGGTTATCTTGCCTATGTTGAATTAAACACGTATAGCAAATCTTCTAGATTCAACACTAGGTTTACAAGCTCACAAACATGTCATATGCCACCACTAGATCAAAATAAGCATAGAAGCAATAGTGGTAACATATATCCATCAAATTCATTTGATTTATCATGAATGCTCATGTGTACCACTTATTATGTCTATATGTTCTAGCAAGTCCTTAGCATAGGATGAATGACATGTCAGTCAACTTTTACCTTGCAATGTCGAAGGAGAGGCATGTCAAATAAGTGGATGGGGTGCATTCAACTCATGTTTGAGAAATCAATAATGTTCAACTCATTCCTTAGCTTGCAAAATCTCTTTTCATCAAGTGGCTTGGTGAGAATATCGGCAAGTTGATCATCAGTGCCAACACTTTCAATGGCAATATCTCCCTTTTGTTGATGATCTCTAATGAAATGATGCCTTATGTCAATATGCTTTGTTCTTCCATGTTGAACCGGGTTTTGTATCATCTTGATTGCACTTTCATTATCACATAACAATGGTACATTCTTGAAGTTGAGTCCATAATCCTTCAAAGTTGATTTCATCCATAGCAATTGTGCACAACAACTCCCCACACTTACATATTCGGCTTCGGCGGTAGAGATTGCCACACTATTTTGTTTCTTCGAGGACCATGACACAAGTGATCTTCCAAGTAATTGACATGTGCCATTTGTGCTCTTTCTATTGATCTTGCAACCCCCATAGTCGGAGTTCGAATATCCAATCAATTCAAACTTTGACCCCTTGGGATACCATAGTCCAACATCTCTTGTTTGCTTTAAGTACCTCAATATTCTCTTTGCGGCCGTGAGATGACTCTCTCTAGGTGAGGCTTGATATCTAGCACACATACAAACACTAAACATGACATCCAGCCTTGATGCGGTGACATAGAGTAGACTTCCAATCAAAGACCGATATTCTTTTTGATTCACCATTTTGCCATCAAAATCACTATCCAAATTGCCATTTGTACCCATTGGAGTTGAAATTGGCTTTGCATCTTGCATTCCAAACTTCTTCAACATGTCCCTTATGTATTTCCCTTGACTCACAAATGTCCCATTCTTCAATTGCTTGACTTGGAGACCAAGGAAGTAGCTAAGTTCACCAATCATAGACATTTTAAACTCTTTGGTCATCATAGCACCAAATTCTTCACAATAAGCTTGATCGGTTGATCCAAAAATGATGTCATCGACATATATTTGCACTATGAATAGATCATTCCCAATCTTCTTGATGAATAGAGTTGTATCAACCTTGCCCATCTTGAATCCCTTGGAGAGAAGAAAATCCCTTAGCCTCTCATACTATGCTCTAGGTGCTTGCTTTAAGCCATATAAAACCTTCTTCAACTTGTATACATGGTTGGGTTTCTTGTCATCTTCAAATCTGGGAGGTTGCTCAACAAAGACTAACTCATTGATAATCCCATTGAGAAATACACTTTTGATATCCATTTGATATAATTTGATGTTGTGTGCACAAGCATAAGCCAATAGAATCCTTATTGCCTCCAATCTTGCCACGGGAGCATATGTCTCATCGTAGTCAAGACCTTCTACTTGAGTGTAACCTTAAGCAACTAGTCTTGCTTTGTTTCTCACCACTATGCCATCTTGATCTTGCTTGTTTTTGAACACCCATTTGGTTCCAATCACATTGTAGTCATTTGACCTTTCTACCAATTCTCAAACATCATTTCTCGTGAAATTGTTTAGTTCTTCTTGCATAGCCATGATCCAATCGGCATCCTTCAAAGCTTCTTCTATTTTCTTTGGTTCTATGGTTGACACAAATGATGCATGCTCACAAAACATGGCCAATCTTGATCTTGTTTGCACACCACTTCTAATATCACCAATAACACTATCAATGGGGTGATCTCTTGCAACGTGTTGTGGTTGGAGTACTTGTACTTGATTGCTTGAGCTTGGTTGATCACTTGATGTATCTTGATGAGATGAACTAGCACCATAATCTTGCACTTGAGAGTCACTAGCTAGCTTGAATGGAGAATTGAGCACTTGATCTTTATCATTATCTTGAATATCAATCACTTGCTTTGCTCTAATGTCCCCAATGTCCATGTTCTTCATTGCTTCCACCAATTGAGTTCCACCAAAATCATCTAGATTCTCTTCTTCATCTTGTGACCCATTGGTTTCATCAAATTACACATCATGGACTTCTAGAATGCCACTTGAGTTGTTCCAAAATCTATAAGCTTTGCTTGTAGTTGAATAACCAAGTAGGAATCCCTCATCACATCTCTTGTCAAACTTTTCTAATCTAGTGCACTTCTTCAAGATATAGCATTTGCAACCAAACACTCTAAAGTAAGAAATAATTAGCTTTCTTCCATGAAGTAGCTCATATGGGGTCTTCTCTAGCAATGGATGACAATATAGTCTATTGATGTAGTAGCAAGCGGTATTGATTGCTTCATCCCAAAATGATTGACTCACATTGTACTCATGAAGCATTGATCTAGCCATATCAAGCAATGTTCTATTCTTTCTCTCAACTAGGTTATTTGATTGTGGAGTGTACTTGGCCGAGAATTGATGTCCAATGCCATAGTGATCACAAAGTTCTTCAATTCTTGTATTCTTGAACTCACTTCCATTGTCACTTCTCACTTTCTTGATTCTAATCTCAAACTCATTGTGAACTCTAGTGAGAAATGTCTTGAAGGTGTCAAACACTTCACTTTTGCCACTAAGAAAGAATACCCATGTGAATCTTGTGAAGTCATCCACTATGACAAATCCATACTTATTACCACCTATGCTTAAGTATGTTGTTGGGCCAAATAGATCCATGTGCATCAAATCAAATGCTTTGCATGTGCTCATTGTACTCTTCTTTGGATGTGAGCTTCCAACTTGCTTCCCGGCTTGACATGCACTAGAAAGCTTATTCTTCTCAAATTCAACATCTTTCAAACCATTGACAAGATTGTGAGTTGTAAGTTTCTTCAATTGTTTCATGCCAACATGACCAAGCCTTCTATGCCAAAGCCAACCCATGCTTGATTTGGAGATTAAGCAAGTTATCAAAGAAGTTTCTCTAGCATTGAAGTCAACTAGATAGAGATTCTCATATCTAAAGCCCTTGAATGCCACATTTGAACCATCCATACTAATGACTTCCACATCATCAACCCCAAAGATACATTTATAACCAAGATCACATATTTGTGCCACGGATAGAAGATTGAAATCTAAGCTTTCAACTAGCAATACATTAGAGATACTCAAGTCATTTGATATTGCAATCTTGCCCAAGCCAATAACCTTGTCTTTCTTGTTATTGCCAAATGTGATAGAATCAACACCACTATCATTGTCATTGATTGAGTCAAACATTCTTGATGTACCAGTCATGTGTTGAGTGCACCCACTATCAATAATCCAATGCCTTCCTCCGGCTTTGTAACTGACCTACAAGCAAATCAATAAAGCTTAGGTACCCATTTTTGCTTGGGTCCTTGTAGGTTAGTGACTAAGCTCTTTGGTACCCAAATAGCCTTCTTCTTTGGGCCAACAATGGGTGTACCAATAAACTTAGCTTTCACACCCTTCACACCCTTGGTAAGTACATAGCAAGAATCAAAAGGTATAGCATTAACAAGGTTCTTGCTTTGGTTTTTTTTATTGCAATTATGCTCTAGGTGCCCAACTTGCTTGCATCTATTGCAAAACCGACCATTGCCCTTCACAAAGCTATGCTTTGGAGTTGCAAAGGCCGACTTGCCTTTCTTGGGGTTGTAGCCCAATCCCTCTTTGTTAAGAGAGAACCTTTGGCTACCCAAGCACTTAAGCAAGCGGGCCTCACCACCATAGGCCTTGCCTAGGGCGTGAGTGAGCTCATCCACCTCTTTCTTGAGAGTCTTATTCTCAACCATTAGTGAGGCATCACAAGTGAAACCATCACTAGTAGTGGAGGTAGAGTTGGTGGTGGTGGATGAAAAGCTACAAGAAGGGTTAGCATTTGACATGATGATAGGTTCATAAGAGGATTCATCAATTATATCACATGTAACACCTATATCACATGATACAACAACCTCCCTCTTTGCTTATTGCTTAAGTAGCAATGAGTGAGCTTTTTCAAGCTTGAAATGAGCCTTGCTAAGATCCTCATGGTCTTCCACTAGACTCTCATGAGTGGTCTTAAGCTCACTAAGAACTTTCTCAAGTATTGCTACTTTCATTGAAAGCTTCTTACACTCCTTGTCCTTGGCAATAGCTATGTCTCTAGTTTGTTGCATCAAGTCATATAGTTGTTCTTTAGTTGGTTCATCATCATCATTTTCATTATCATTATCATTATCACTATCATGAGCAATTCCATTTCACTTTCATCATCACTCTCATCATATAATACCTTAGTTTCTTTGGCCATGAGGCATGAAGAGGATGAATCAAATAGTGATGGCTTCTTGTTGATAGCAATGGAAGCAAAAGCCTTGTTGGATGATGATTCTTCTTCTTCATCATCATCACTTTCCCAAGTGACCACATAGGCTCCATTCTTGCCCTTCTTAAAAGTCATCTTGGCTTCTCTCTTTTTCTTCTCAAACTTGCCCCTCTTGTTGTTCTTCTTCTTTTCATAGGGACATTTGGCTTGAAGATGTTCGGTGCTATCACAATTGAAGCACTTCCTTTGTTGCTCATTGCTCTTGAAATGTTAATTTCTCCTTTTGAAGCCTCTTCTCTTAATGAACATGTGACCCATTTTCTTGACTACAAGAGCAAGTGCCTCATCATCAATTTCAAAGTCTTCATCTTCTTTATTATCATCTTCTTCTTGAATTGAAGCTTTGCCCTTAGAGGAGGTGGCCTTGAATGCCACGGTCTTCTTCTTCTTTTCTTCCTCCTCCTTCTCATCAACATATTGATCATACTTGTCAAAGGTCAATACCTCTCCAAGCAAATCATTAGGCTTCATTGCATCAAGCCCATCTCTTTGTAGCATCATGATCAACATTTTGAATCTTTTTGGTAAGCTCAACAAGAACTTGTGGCAAAAGTCTTGGTCTTGTGTCTTGTGCCCTAAGCTCTTGAGATCATTCATAATGACTTGAAATCTATGAAACATTTCTAAGATTGTTTCTTCTTCTTTCATCTTGAAGTTCTCAAACTCACTCTTGAGCCCATATAGCTTGGCACTCTTCACAACCTTAGTGCCCTCATATGTTTCACTCAACCTTGTCCATACTTTATTTGCCAATTCTAAATCCTTGATGCCCTCAAATACTTTTGTGTCAATACCATTGTACAATGTATTGAGAGCCATTCTATTGCATGTTCTATTTGCTCTATCTTCATCAGTGAGATGATCAGGATCAATGATAGCAAAATCATTCTCGGTGACTTGCAAAACTCTCTCATGAATAGAACCAAGGTACATTGTCATTTTTCTCTTCCAATGAGCAAAAGAACTAACACCATCAAAGAACGGTGGCTTGCCCCCAACATGATTGAACACAATTTGAGCCATTTTTCACACCGAAGGATGTTAAGCCTTGATTAAAACGGTGACCATGGCTCCGATACCACTTGTAAGGTCCTAGATGGCTAGAGGGGGGTGAATAGCCTATAAAAAATTCTACAAGAACCACTAAGCAAACTTGTTAGAATAACAAACGGCGTAAAGCGAGTTTTGCTTAGCCTACGGTTGTGATGCAAGCCTCCTATCCACAAGTCTAGTAGACTATGATCTCTAGTTCACACAAGGGCTAAGTTACTAAACTTACACTAGTGAGCAAGCTAGCAACTACTTAGCAAAGGCTAACACTAGAGCTATACAAGATAACTAGTAAATGTAAATACGAGAGATAGGATTGTGAGTCTTATACCGACGGTGGAGTGAAGATGTTGCCAATCACCAAGATGATATACAAACAATCAATATTGACAACAACACAATATGAAGACCAATCACCGGGAGACAAGTGACATAATATTTTTGTTCACCCGGTGTTCACTTGTGCACCGACAAGCTACGTCACCGGTTGTGTCGACCAACACTTAGATGGTTCCTCGGTGTGACCCTCAAGTCACTTGCCCCTCAAGGCACGCCTCACAAGGCACCACAAGACACCACTCTCAAGTGAGGTAACTCAATGACACGCGCAATCCACTAGAGTTGCTTTTGGCGCTCCGCCGAGAAAAGCACAAGAACCTCTTACAATCAACCGGAGGTGGCCAAGAACAAACACCTTCTCTTGCCAACGCCTCCAACAATCTCCAAGCCGGCTAGGAGCGGTACTCTCCAAGAGTAACAAGAAATCCACCGGCTAAACCACCCACAAGTGCCACTAGATGCCCTCAAGCTATGCAATGCACTTTGTGATCACTCAATCTCACTTATGATTTGCAATCAAGCAAGAGAGAAGAGTAGGAAGGAGATGCTCTAGCTCAAAGGATGTACAAGAATGTTAGAAATCACGAGTTTTCTCCCCAAGGGCCGGCCAACAAGTATTTATAAGCATCTCATCCGAATAGAGCCGTTATACCCCTTCACTGGGTCTTTTTCGGGATGACCGGACGCACCGGTCATAACTGACCGGACGCGCTCAACCGCGTCCGATCATCCAACGGTCACTGAGCCCCAACGGTCAAACCAATGACCGGACGCGCCCCAGGCAATGACCGAACGCGCCTGTCAAACGACCGAACGCGCCGCTCAAATGACCGGACGCGCCGATCGCATAGTACCGCGCGCCCGCGAAGCAACAACCGGACGCGCTCTAGTCAACAACCGGACGCGACAGTGCCCGCGTCCGGTTAGAGTCCAGTAAGCTCCCTCAACGATCGGACGCATCTGATCGCATGTGACTGGACGCGCCCCACGTCCGATCATCCTTGCGAACAGCAGTTCCTTCTGGGCACCTGACCGGACACGCCGGTCCCGCAAGTGATCGAACGCGCCGGTTACAAACCCTAGCACCCGCGCGCCTGACTGCTGACCGAACGCGTCCGGTCATACCATGACCGCGTCCGGTGCAGCGTCCGGTCACCTCTGTGACCTCCGTTCGCCTCCGTTTCTTTTCCGACTTTCGGCGTAGTGGAAAATAAGCATTTCAACTCCTCGAAAACGCCTGAATCCCGTGCTCGCAAGCTCGGCAGGAGGGAGAGAGGAACCCAAACCCTCACTACCGCTCAAACTCCAACACCTTCGTAAATGTGCCAACACCAACAAGTGATCACCACCTTGTGTACGTGTGTTAGCATTTTCATAATCATTTTTGAAGGTTTTCCAGTTAGCTCACTAGGCCCTACATGCAATGCACTTAATGAATTCACCTAGTGGCACCCGTGCGTCGAATAACCGATAAGACTTCCCCTCTTAATAGTTCGGCTATCGATCCTAAACCACTCACACCCTCTATGGTGTCTTGAGTGCAAAACAAAATGGCCCTATGGTTATACCTTTGCCTTGAGCCCATTTTGTTTTTCCAAACGATATGATCCACTTCATATCATCACATAACCGTCTCGATCCATCGACCTTGACTTCACTTGCTCTTCACCGTTGCATCGGTCCGTCGGCGCCAAGTCTTGCTCAAGCTTCACCATCGCATGGTCCTTCGCTTCGAAGCCTCGACTTACCCTTCACCTTCACAACCAGTCCATTGAGCCAAGCATCATCTTGGTCACATGAGTCAATGTCATGTCTCATATTCAATGACCACCTTTATCTAAATCATCCACTTAGATACAAATGTTAGTCCTAGGTTTGATCAATTAGCCAAAACCAAACTAGGGACTTTCAGCGAAGAACATCACCGACGCCATCTGGGGTACTCGTCCCAACAATGCGTCCGCCTGCAGGGCCGGAGGTCTTGCTTCGCCATCCTACTGAACTTTGTGGGAGGGCATAAGCACGCTTGCTAGCTTTGTGTCGCTCGGGCCTCTGCTTCTGGGGATGATACTATCCCAACAACCTGGGCCTTCGTCAATTGCGCCGGAGGCTCCACCATCCCTACAAGGTGTAACAAGAGATCAGAGTGCCTGCCCGGTCCGCTTTTGCTCAAGCCTCCGCCACTTGGGATGGTCATGCCCCAACAATCAGTACCGTGTCCAACTATCAGATGCTCTCCAGCACATTCCCACATGATGACATAGTGGAGTACTTGGGCAAGCCGTTGGATCATTTGTTGAGGTGGGTTCTATGTTAGTGAGTGAAGTGTCAACAGTCGAGTAGGGAATATACCCTGCATTATGATATGCTAGAGCACATACTCCCTCCATCCCAAAATAGGTGCCATTCTCACTTCTTGAGAGTTCAAACATTTTGAACTTTGACCAAACATATATAAGAAAATATTAATATTTATGGTGCATAATTTGTATCATTAGATGAATTGTTGAATATATTTTTGTAATAAACTTATTTAGAGATATAAATATTGCTAATATTTTTTACAAGCTTAATTAAACTTGAGAAATTTTGACCAGCACACATCTTATTTTGGGACAAAGGGAGTACGGATCACGTTAGATCACTCGGTGATGATAGGTTAGCAACTTTTGTTCCCAATGTCTAGGAGCTTTTGGGGTCTATATATATGCCTTTGGGCAGCCATTTGGAGGTTGTTGGAGATTGTAGAAGCTAGACAGACTTGCTACACGTGAAGATACATTGCTACCTCGCTGAGAGCTTAGTAATTAGTTCTCTGGATTGAGAGTTGAGTTGATCTCTTATGTGTTTGGGCTACCAAGACCATGGGGCCATTGTGGCTGACCGGTAACGGTGTTAATGACCATCAAAACTTGGTGTGAAGCAACAATGACTTCATGTGTGCAGGAGATGAGTAGACCGTAGCCCTTTTTTTAGAGTTCTAGGGTGATTGCCCTGGCCTTTCAATTAATATCCAAAGACCATATCCGGATTATAGCATAGAAAGGTTTCCAAAGTCCCAGCTCCAGCCGGTATCCAGGAACCTCACACTTAAACTCCAAAAGACCAACGCTAAGAAAACTAAAAACAAAAAAGAGTTTACTACTAACTAAACAACAAAGCGTACATCCACTTTCTCAAAGCACCGCTGATTTACATCTCCCACATGTCTTCTTCCGATGCCCCCACCAAGAGAGCGGAGTAAAATTCTTCACCGAAACCAGATTGTCCTCCTAGGTGCTTCCAGGTTCACAGCTAGCCTTGCTCTTAAAATGGTTCATCAAGCATCTCTCCTTTAGAATACTCCTTGATCTCCTCCATGTAGCCAGATAGGATCTCTTTCTTGTCCCCAGGGCATAACACTACCCAGCTCTTTAGAATACCTAGAATCTTGAAAAGAAGCACTTCCATGTCTTTCCAACCTATTTTTTGAAAACAGAGCTCATTTCTGAGTTTCCATATTGACCAGATAACAGCAGATGTAACCATGTTAACAACAACATATCTTTTAGAGCTAAGCCAATATTTGCCAACATTGAATATGTTATTTCCCATAGGTATACTTAAGATCTCAGAAAACAAAGACCAGCAGTGACTAGCTATAGCACAATCAAAAAAGAGGTGCTGACATGTTTCCTTTTCAGAACAAAATAGACAACTTTCATCCTCAACCTTTTTCCTCTTAGCTAAGTTGTCTCTGGTTAGGACCCTATTATTAATGAGAAACCAAAGAAACATATGAACCCTAGGTGGAATCTTGAGACTCCAAACAACAGACAAATGAACTTGCTTAATACCCCTAAAGTTAATTATCTTGTACAGAGACTGTGAAGAGTAAACCCCCTTGGAAGTGAATTGCCACACTATCTCATCTTCATCATTAGTCAACTAAATGGTAAAAGCAAGTTCCACAATCTCTAGCCAGGACTGATACAATGTTTCACTAACATTTCTCATAAAAGTGCATTTTCAAGTGGAGCCGTCCCATAACTCCGCAATAGATTTTCTATGTTCATTAACAATCCTATAAATCAGCCAGAATTGAATAGCTAAGCTAGATGAGCCTATCCACGTATCCTCCCAAAATCTAATCTTTTTTCCATCCCCTACTTTCCATTTGTAGCCCATTCTAGCAGCTTGTGCAACCCACATAAAACCTTTAAAAAAGCTAGAGGAATTTGCAGTTCTAGTCATAAGGATGTTGGGATTTCTAGTTTTATATTTGTAGTTAGCAGCTCTTTCTAGAGCTTGTCCTTATCCTCCTTGTATCTTTTAACCAAGAAGCTAACAGACTTATATTCAAATCTCTCAGGTTAGGAATACCAAGGCCACCATACTCCTTACACAAAAACCATATCCCAATTTGCTATGGTTATTCTCATAATCACTCCAGAGGAAATTGGACATATCTATTTTCAAACTGTTGTCTTTGCAACCAGCTATTTTATTAAGTCACCCAAATAAAACTCTTAATAAAGGATGAAAGATAAATAGGTATACTGGTTAAACAAGATTTAATCAGAACTACCCTGGCAGCTAAGGATAGCAAGTTATCTTTGCAACCAGCTATTTTGTTAAGAATTTTATCAACCAAAGGCTAAATGTCTTCTTTAGTCAAATTGTCATAATGCAAAGGTACTCCTAAATATTTCATAGGAAACTTACCAACAGTACAAGATAGTATGTGAGCTAATCTCTGGGTTTCTCTAGATTCTAAGTTCAAGGGCACTATTTCACTTTTATGGAAGCTTATTCTCATACCAGATACTTGCTCATACCACATGAGGATACATTTTATATTTTCCACCATAGATTCCTTTGCACTGGAGAATAAAATAGTATCATCTGCATACTGTAAAGAAACAATGCCCCCTGACCTAAAGTCTTCCAATAAACCTTTGATTAAACCCCTATCTACATCTCTCTTTAGCATTCTAGAAAGACCATCCCCTACTAAATTGAAAAAGAAAGGAGACAAAAAATCTCCCTGTCTTAGGCCTTTACATGGCTTGAAATATGCACTCTTCCCCATTAACTAAGATACCTAGAGAGCCCCCAGTAACAATATGTCTAACCCAATTTATCCAAACTGGGTCAAAACCCCTAGCAGCTAACATATCAAAGAGGAAATTCCAACTAACTCTGTCGTAGGCTTTTTCATAGTATTTAATTATGATACCAGGTTGACCACTCCTATGAACACTATGCACCAATTCATGTGCTACAGCTACACTTTCTAGAATGGACCTTCCTTTGATAAAAGCAGATTGATTAGGAGCAACAATTCTCTAAACCACCCTTAAAGTCTAAGAGTTTGGAAAAAATCTTAAAACTATAGTTTAGCAGACTAATAGGTCTAAATTGCTTCATATTAGTTGCCTCTCCTGCTTTAGGGATTAGAGTAACTAAAGAAAAATTGAGTCTACTAAGATCTAGCTCTCCCTCATGGAAGTCCCCAAACAGAGCAACTAAATCTCTTTTTATAAGATCCCAAAATTTTTGAAAGAACAAAAAAAAGTTAGGCCATCAGGCCAGGTGCACCCTCAGCATAGCAGCTAAATACAGCTTCTTTAATTTCAGCTTCTGAGAAAGGGGCAGTAAGAAGATCATTCTCTCTCCTAGTGACCTTGCCCTCCTCCTCCCAGAAGTTCACATTTAGTCTAACACCATAATCTATCTTCTTCGCAAAGAGGTTTTTTATAAAAATCAACAGCAACCTTTATTATACCTTTTTGGTCATACACCAGCCCAATTGGGCTTTCTAAACATTATATTCTCTTCTTGTAACACCCTAGAATTTATACCATTTTAAAATAAGGAAAATTTGATTTGATTTTGTATTTCATGACCATGCGAACTTAGAAAAGTAAATAATTTTTATTAATTTAAAATCAAATATAAGGTTAGGAACATGATTGTGCACTCATGCTGCTGCATTGGATTTTTGTATTGAGTGGGTTGATTCAAATTCAAAAGAGAATTCAAAATCCTTTTGAAAATGGCTTTGGAAAATTTGGAAAGAAAATGAATAGGATCACCCCTCTCTCTTGCCGATTTTCGGCCGGAGCCGGCCCAGCTCCCTTGCTCTTCGGCCAGCCCCGAGCGCCGCGTCTTGGGCCAAGCCCGGGGTGCAGCCCCGCCAACGCGCCCTCGGCCTTCACCACATCACCCGCTCGGCCCATTTCCTCTTCCCTCGCACTGCGTCGCGTGCCAAGCCCAATACCACGCGCGAGCACCCACGCCTCTCTCCTCTCTGTCTCCCGCTGACGCCACGGGCCTGCGCGTCAGGGTCATCTTCCTCCCCATGCCGTCGGGTCGGCGCTTTCCAAAGTCGCCACCGACCAAATCCGCCTCCCAATCTTCTCCTTCCTTACTTGGAGCCACTCTAGGGCTATATAAGCCGGGTACCACGCATCGTCGCTTCCATCTTGCTCCCTCACCGCGATCGCATTGATCCCATGGCGCCTGCACACATCGCACAACCCTAGCCGCCCGCCATCCCGAGCTGTGCGTCGCATTAGGACTACCCTCGACTTTGTTTTCACCCTAGGTGAGCTCGCCATGTTCTTCACTCCCTCACTGTGTTTTCCGTTTGTCGAATGTTGGCCGGAATCGCCAAAACGGTGAACTCTGGCGAGGTTTCGGTCGTTTTGGCCATGGCGCCACTGTCGAGCCACTATAGATGGCCGGCAGCTCTCTCTCCCTCTCTCTTGGTTTGATCCGGATTGTCCGATCTTAGATCCACGGCTGAGAACAACCGATACCCCTTCGGCCGTCGGTTTTGCATAAGAGTCCCCCTAGAATTTTAGAATATAACCCGCAGTCCAAAAGCGTAAATCCCGAATACGTTTTATTCTTTTGAAAACGTAGTTGACCTTGGTAAATTCAAAAATACATTTTTCTCTATTTACAAGTTTGCCACTGATTTTGTTTTAGTCATAAAATGCTCATTTTAACTCCAATTTGACCCGTTCAAATTGCGTTAGGTTTGTTTTCGTGAGCTCTACATGATAGTGCTACTGTACAGTAGGTTTGTGATATTTTAATTTCGAATTTGTATTAAAGTAATTATTTATCTATAGAAAATCTTGGAAAATTCATAACTTTCGCGTTTCAACTCCGTTTTTCGTGATCTTTACGTCTGTGTGATCGTAGCAACGCGTAGTATAGTTTTACAAACCTTTTATCATGTTGGTGTACTGTTCTAATTATATCTCTTTGTTTGCTTCGTGCATGATTGCTTTGGGATGCTTGTATGTTGATGGTTATCGAGTATAGACGGTGAGCAGTTCGTGGGTGATTAGGAGCAGTATTTTGAAGAGCAAGATTAGCAGGAACTATACTTTGATGAAGGCAAGTATAACATGGGATTTCCTTGTTGTCCTATTCACTTTAATCACATAAAATCATATTACATGTATCTATCTCAAATTGCCATTAAGGATTTCCTAGTTTTGATCTATACCTTGACACCTATGGGATTATGCATTGGGTAGCTTTTGCTAGTGCTGAACATAAACTATGATCTTGTAATATGATTAATGGAATATGCAACAACACTAAAAGATGACTTTTCAATTACTGTTTAAAGAGGGCTAGAGCATGGTGCTATTCTTTTTAGTGCTCTAGTTTCTCTCCATAAGGACTTATTTGTGGACGAACATCTGGGATTGATAGTACAACTGTGAGGGCTATATGTCTCTGGTTTTAGTCAAGTATAAGGACCTTTTCTAGCTTGTCAGAGGTTACCTGAAAAGGCGCAAAAGGGGTGTTTCTCGGGATGGATGTAGTGCGGCTTCTGTCCTTATGAGTATAGGCTGCGGTTACGTGCCATAGGGAAGGAGGGCTCTATATTTGTAGGTTACAGAAACCTAGCGGCCCTAACTTGTTAGACGAACATTTGAAAGGCTTCATAGTGTTACCCTGCCAGCTCACCTTGGAAGTGTTTTGAGAGTAATTAACCTAGGCATATGGGTAATCATGACTCACAGTGAAAGTGTACACCTCTGCGCAGAGTTTAATAAACTGTTATAACAGCCGTGCTCACGGACACGAGCGGCCTTAGACCTTCACGGAATAGATCAACATTAAATGGTTTAATATGTGTTTTGTTATTCATTATTCATCTTTATATTGATCATAAGTTTATTGTGGGATTATTGCAAACTTGGTGCTACTCAAATGATAAACTGTGAAAATTAAAAGCTACATGCAGTTGAACCGTGTCATGCTTTTGTTGAGTCTCATTACATGTCACACCCCAAAATTTTCAATTTTGGGTTGTGCTTGGAAAACACTAAATAAAATAAATAATTTCAATATCTGAATAAATTTATTAGATAAGTTAAGTTGCTGCTAATTTAAATATAGAAAATTGTGGTTAAACTTTCTCATATTAATTTGATAATGTGGTGTTTGTGTGATGCTTGTCTTTGGTGTTGGTGAGTGCTTTTATTTTTAAATTACCATAGGACGACGTTTGCTTCTCACCGGAAAACTTTTTGGTATTTTCTGGATTTAAAATTTCAATTTCCATGAGCTTAATCTTTTTCTTTGATATCTTCATCAATCTTTTCATGAGCTCCAAATACTTTATTTGGGTTCGTCTCATTCTAAAATATCTCTGAGAATTTTCCCTAAATTTTCGGAGCCTTCGAGGTATTTTTCGTGGCTTAAAATTCAATTCTGGACTTTTCTAGAATTATTTTATCCATGAAATTAATTAATTCCGAAAATAATAAAATATCTCAGATTTTCTCATGCCCAAAGGCCCATGTCTTTATTTACTAATGGGCTTTTATAATTAATTAGGCCTATTAGTAAAGGTGGATGGTGCAACGTTAATTAGCACCATATCGCTAGTTGACATGGAGGTGGAGAGTTTTCCTCCCTATATATACGTACCTATCCCTTGGGTAAAAGCACATCAAAACTACCGTAGAGGAGCCCCTAGTTAGGGAAATCTCTCGTGTAGTAAATTATATTTTTCTCCTTCTTCTTGTGTCGCCGCAGCCGTTTTCTTCGTTCGCCGCTCTTTTGCCAACTTCGTCAAGCAGACGAGCTCCGCATTGAGAACGCCTTCGTCCGTCCCGTCAAGCTGCACGACGTCTGCATCTCGTCTCCTTCTGCGAAACAGCCCTAGGTGAGCTCGCGGTTGTCCACTCTATCTCCTGTTATTTTTGTCTCGTCCATGGTCGCGATCACACCACGGCACCACGCCTCTGCAGATCCTCAGCCTCGTCGGGACCATGCCCTCTGTGTTCCAGACCCAGACCACTCCACGCCACCGCCCAAGACCACGACCTCGTCGCCCTTCGTACTTTGTGCGTGGAGCAACAGCGCCGCCGCCGTCGCTTGTGCCGCTGGGCGCCGCCCCACACACTTCGCGTGCACAGCCACACGGCGTCATCTCGGCCGTCAAGCCGTCCAGCCCCGCTGTCCATCTTCTTTCCCAGCATGGACGGACAAAGAAGCAGCAAGTTCTCGCGTTCGTGAAGGCCACGATCTCGTACAGACCAAAGGTACACGACACAGTTAATTACAAGTTTGCCATTGGTCGTTTAACCTCCGTCGTTTTATCGTTTTAACTCCGATTTGATCCGTTCAAATTTTGTTAGGTTCGTAATTACGAGATCTTCATGTTGGTACTACTGTTCAGTATATTTTCAAATTTTGAATTTCGATGGTTAGAATTAATTTATTATTTTACTATAGAAAATCTTGTTTAATTCGTATCTTTTCCGTTTTACCTCCAATTTGCGTGTAGTTCGCGTCTGTGTGATCGTAGGGACACGTAGAATCATTTCACAAACTTTTCATCTTGTTTTGCTATCGTTGGTGTCATGGATAAGTTTGTGGCTATTTTTCTTTAGAAAAATAAAACTTGAAATACAATAGAAATATATATATAAATATATATATATACATACATACATAGGATGATCATGAAACGTCTGTCACTGCACCCACATGCAAGCATCTAGAGCGAGTTCAGAATGCAAGTGCAGTCTTGCCAGGCTTGGAGAGCAGAGCGTATACGTATACGTATACGTCCATGATTAACGAGCCCATTCAAATTGTGTTAGACTCGATCCATTCTTTCTGCTATGTATTATTTTTAAGGTGAGATGTATATTAGCAACTTGAATACGTTCTAATTATAATACGCTTAGACAAGCACGATATATATTATAAACTTGTTTTAGGGCTCACGTTATATTGTTTTGCAAGTTAAAGTTTAACTGGCATAAACGATATCAAATTATGTATGAATAAATTATAATCAGCTCCAACACGCATCATGTATAATTTGAATAGATGTTCTCAAATTTTATTTTATTTTCTATTTGAAAAGTTAAAGTTTACTTTGATACATGCATGTTTATATTTAAAATATGATTATTGATTAAATAATATGAGACATTTTCATAAATAAAATATGACTAGTTTTAACTTGTTTCTAATATTAAAATATAATTTGACTAATATGAATTAGTATGTTCCACATGATTTTTCTTAATTAAAATTAATCAAGCTGGTAGTTGTTTCCTTTATAATATAAAAACTCTCGATAGTATTATTGTTTAGCATGTTTTAATTTATGCGTTCAAATAAAATATTAATCTATATGTAATTAGTTTTCTTTTTCTCATATAAACTCTTGGTAGTCGTTTATTTTCCATCGTAATTTCGTTATTGGCGTTTCTTATGTTCTCGTGACCGTAGCCGGTAGCTCTCTTTTAGTACGTTGTTTTCTTTTGTGTGGTGTATTGTTCTTAGTTGTTCCTATTTGTTTGCTTGTATGCCTATTAGTGTGCTGGGTTGTTATGATCTACGAGTAGAAGAAAAGACTATCTGTGAGCGCCAAAGATCCGAAGATGAAGACCAGAAGCTGAGTGCCAGAAGTTGCAAATGAAAGATTAAGTTGAGGCTTTTCAAAGCAAGTTGCTTTGGGTATAAAGCAAGTTCTAAGGCAAGTATAGCATGGGATTATCCTTGTTGTCCTATTCACAATAAGCAAATAATATCATTATGCATATATTCCTTTGTTAAGGATGACTTAGTGTTGATCTTATTCCTTGATACCTATTATATTGCATTGAGTAGTATTGCTAGTGCTTAATATGAACTATGATCATGTAATTTGACTAATGGAATATGCAATAAACATTAAAAGATGACTTTTATTACTGTTAAAGGGTACTAGAGCATGGGGTTACTTTGGTGCTCTTGTTACTCTCCATAAGGACTCATCTATAAGCGAAAATCCGGGATTTACAGTACAACTGTGAGGGCTAAAATGACTCTGGCTTTAGTCATATAGAAGGACCTTTTCTAGCTTGTTAGTGGTATTCCTTTATGGCGTAAGAATGGCTTGACGAATCGGGTATAGTGCGGCCTCTGTCCTCATGTGTATAGGCTGCGTGTTATTGTGCCATTTGGAAGGGGGGCTCTACATCTGTTTGCCGAGTGAAATCTAATGGCCCTAACTTGTTAGACGAACCTTTGAAAGACTTCATAGTAAACCCTGCCGACCTTCCTTGGTAGTGGGTCAAGAGGCTGATCACCTCGGGCGAAAGGGTAAATCACGACTCACAGTGAAAGTGTACAACCTCTGCAGAGTGTAAAACTGTTATAACAGCCGTGCTCACGGTCACGAGTGGCCTTGGACCCTTATGGAATAGTTGATCATTAATAATGGATATGTTTTTGCTATTCGTTAATCATTTCACATGGATCATATATTTATTGTTACATTGAGACACTTTGATATTATTGATATATTGAAATAATGCTAATTAAAAGCTACATGCTGATAAACCTATGTTATGCCTTTGAGCCTCATGAACCCCATGTTATATTTGTTGAGTTCGACATGGACTCACTCTTGCTATTTCCACCACACCTCAGTGTGTAGTGAGGTGCTGCTCAGAAAAAGGATAAAGAGGTAGTGGAGTTTCCAGAAGTCTTTTCAGAAGTGTTTGGCATATGGAACCCCCAGTCAGCCGTCCCTGTGATGTTGGAGCCTGAAGAAAAGATTAGTGACCGTTCCGCGACACTCTGATAGTAGTAAGTGTTAATATAGTAAGTATTCTGCTTTATATAAACATTGTTTTGATACTTTTTCATTCTGACATATGTGTGGACTTCCTGGGCACACATATGATTAGCCTGGTTTTGTTCTTTAGAAAACCGGGTGTGACAGAGTGGTATCAGAGCGGTGTTGACTGTAGGACATATGCCAAGTAGCACTGGACGTATTTTAAAACTCATTTTACTATAAAACTATTTTTGTCATCCTTTGACTCATTGATTTTGACTATTTCCTGTTCCTTGTCCTGTTGTATCCCTTTCTTGATAGCTTCCTTTGAGCTATTATTTCTTACTCTCTTGGTTTTTGATTTGTATTGTTTTTACCAAAAGGTTTCTGATCTTACCCTGTTCAAAAATTTGATGGCCTTTTCATCATCTATAATCTGCCATGTAGGATGACCACCATTGTTGAAGAAGCACATGTAGTACCGATGATGTGATGTGTGCTTGTTGTGCTTGATGTGTTGCTTGTGTGTTATCCTTGTTTTCATGTTTCAAAGGTGGCTCGAAAGGTATAAGTCTTGAGGAGTAGCTCGATCCATGTTAAGTGGGGTAGTGTCATCTTCTATCCTACTTATCTTTCAATCGATCCTAAATCTTGCCATTTTTCTCTAACATTGTCCTTGCCTACCATTGGTTGTCATGTTGCCTTCTTTATCTCATCTTAATGGAGGATCAACACATGAAGGACTCATCAATAGTAGTAAGCCTTAAAGAAAGTGTTGCCTTCAGTGACATCGCCAGGTGGAACAAGATCTTTGTTAAGTGGGGTAGCGTCCGCCACCATCATCAATCTCAAGTCACGAGACAAGAAGATCCAGAGACCAATCGCTATCATAATATCATCTTTTGCTAGTCCTTGCCCCTTAACCAGTCTCACCTTCTTGCCATCAATCTTTACTTTTCTTATCAACATTTGACAACTTTTGACACTTGTCCTTACATCTTATAAATCCTAATTCAAGGACCTACAAAGACTTGAAGATCAATTTATCATTCTTACAGGTCTCCCTGAATGGTAAAACAGAAAACTAGTCTTTATCTTTCTTCAACCAATGCTAGTCTGTCACTTTTTCATGATGTCTCATAAATCTTGAATCCAGGAGTTTTGAGCACCTTAGGATATCTCTTTATCTCTTACGTTATCTCTTGCTAATCTCCACCCTTGTTTTTACACCTTATAAAGTGAAGACTCGATGATCAACCTTGATATATCTTTTCAATCTCCTTTGATCTTCCTTTTCACTTATGCTGACCTTCAATCCTTTGACCTTCTTTCATTAACTTGAATCAATCTTAATGATCAATCCAATGTTCTTTTGTTATCCTTTGATAATCTTTGACACTTATATCCGAACTTGTCAAAAAGTATCGAAACAATCTTATTGGTCTATTTTATCTTTCTCCCTAGTCTCTTCGAATCTCGGGACGAGATTCCTGTTAAGTGGGGTAGAATTATCACACCCCAAAATTTTCAATTTTGGGTTGTGCTTGGAAAACACTAAATAAAATAAATAATTTCAATATCTGAATAAATTTATTAGATAAGTTAAGTTGCTGCTAATTTAAATATAGAAAATTGTGGTTAAACTTTCTCATATTAATTTGATAATGTGGTGTTTGTGTGATGCTTGTCTTTGGTGTTGGTGAGTGCTTTTATTTTTAAATTACCATAGGACGACGTTTGCTTCTCACCGGAAAACTTTTTGGTATTTTCTGGATTTAAAATTTCAATTTCCATGAGCTTAATCTTTTTCTTTGATATCTTCATCAATCTTTTCATGAGCTCCAAATACTTTATTTGGGTTCGTCTCATTCTAAAATATCTCTGAGAATTTTCCCTAAATTTTCGGAGCCTTCGAGGTATTTTTCGTGGCTTAAAATTCAATTCTGGACTTTTCTAGAATTATTTTATCCATGAAATTAATTAATTCCGAAAATAATAAAATATCTCAGATTTTCTCATGCCCAAAGGCCCATGTCTTTATTTACTAATGGGCTTTTATAATTAATTAGGCCTATTAGTAAAGGTGGATGGTGCAACGTTAATTAGCACCATATCGCTAGTTGACATGGAGGTGGAGAGTTTTCCTCCCTATATATACGTACCTATCCCTTGGGTAAAAGCACATCAAAACTACCGTAGAGGAGCCCTTAGTTAGGGAAATCTCTCGTGTAGTAAATTATATTTTTCTCCTTCTTCTTGTGTCGCCGCAGCCGTTTTCTTCGTTCGCCGCTCTTTTGCCGACTTCGTCAAGCAGACGAGCTCCGCATTGAGAACGCCTTCGTCCGTCCCGTCAAGCTGCACGACGTCTGCATCTCGTCTCCTTCTGCGAAACAGCCCTAGGTGAGCTCGCGGTTGTCCACTCTATCTCCTGTTATTTTTGTCTCGTCCATGGTCGCGATCACACCACGGCACCACGCCTCTGCAGATCCTCAGCCTCGTCGGGACCATGCCCTCTGTGTTCCAGACCCAGACCACTCCACGCCACCGCCCAAGACCACGACCTCGTCGCCCTTCGTACTTTGTGCGTGGAGCAACAGCGCCGCCGCCGTCGCTTGTGCCGCTGGGCGCCGCCCCACACACTTCGCGTGCACAGCCACACGGCGTCATCTCGGCCGTCAAGCCATCCAGCCCCGCTGTCCATCTTCTTTCCCAGCATGGACGGACAAAGAAGCAGCAAGTTCTCGCGTTCGTGAAGGCCACGATCTCGTACAGACCAAAGGTACACGACACAGTTAATTACAAGTTTGCCATTGGTCGTTTAACCTCCGTCGTTTTATCGTTTTAACTCCGATTTGATCCGTTCAAATTTTGTTAGGTTCGTAATTACGAGATCTTCATGTTGGTACTACTGTTCAGTATATTTTCAAATTTTGAATTTCGATGGTTAGAATTAATTTATTATTTTACTATAGAAAATCTTGTTTAATTCGTATCTTTTCCGTTTTACCTCCAATTTGCGTGTAGTTCGCGTCTGTGTGATCGTAGCGACACGTAGAATCATTTCACAAACTTTTCATCTTGTTTTGCTATCGTTGGTGTCATGGATAAGTTTGTGGCTATTTTTCTTTAGAAAAATAAAACTTGAAATACAATAGAAATATATATATAAATATATATATATACATACATACATAGGATGATCATGAAACGTCTGTCACTGCACCCACATGCAAGCATCTAGAGCGAGTTCAGAATGCAAGTGCAGTCTTGCCAGGCTTGGAGAGCAGAGCGTATACGTATACGTATACGTCCATGATTAACGAGCCCATTCAAATTGTGTTAGACTCGATCCATTCTTTCTGCTATGTATTTTTTTAAGGTGAGATGTATATTAGCAACTTGAATACGTTCTAATTATAATACGCTTAGACAAGCACGATATATATTATAAACTTGTTTTAGGGCTCACGTTATATTGTTTTGCAAGTTAAAGTTTAACTGGCATAAACGATATCAAATTATGTATGAATAAATTATAATCAGCTCCAACACGCATCATGTATAATTTGAATAGATGTTCTCAAATTTTATTTTATTTTCTATTTGAAAAGTTAAAGTTTACTTTGATACATGCATGTTTATATTTAAAATATGATTATTGATTAAATAATATGAGACATTTTCATAAATAAAATATGACTAGTTTTAACTTGTTTCTAATATTAAAATATAATTTGACTAATATGAATTAGTATGTTCCACATGATTTTTCTTAATTAAAATTAATCAAGCTGGTAGTTGTTTCCTTTATAATATAAAAACTCTCGATAGTATTATTGTTTAGCATGTTTTAATTTATGCGTTCAAATAAAATATTAATCTATATGTAATTAGTTTTCTTTTTCTCATATAAACTCTTGGTAGTCGTTTATTTTCCATCGTAATTTCGTTATTGGCGTTTCTTATGTTCTCGTGACCGTAGCCGGTAGCTCTCTTTTAGTACGTTGTTTTCTTTTGTGTGGTGTATTGTTCTTAGTTGTTCCTATTTGTTTGCTTGTATGCCTATTAGTGTGCTGGGTTGTTATGATCTACGAGTAGAAGAAAAGACTATCTGTGAGCGCCAAAGATCCGAAGATGAAGACCAGAAGCTGAGTGCCAGAAGTTGCAAATGAAAGATTAAGTTGAGGCTTTTCAAAGCAAGTTGCTTTGGGTATAAAGCAAGTTCTAAGGCAAGTATAGCATGGGATTATCCTTGTTGTCCTATTCACAATAAGCAAATAATATCATTATGCATATATTCCTTTGTTAAGGATGACTTAGTGTTGATCTTATTCCTTGATACCTATTATATTGCATTGAGTAGTATTGCTAGTGCTTAATATGAACTATGATCATGTAATTTGACTAATGGAATATGCAATAAACATTAAAAGATGACTTTTATTACTGTTAAAGGGTACTAGAGCATGGGGTTACTTTGGTGCTCTTGTTACTCTCCATAAGGACTCATCTATAAGCGAAAATCCGGGATTTACAGTACAACTGTGAGGGCTAAAATGACTCTGGCTTTAGTCATATAGAAGGACCTTTTCTAGCTTGTTAGTGGTATTCCTTTATGGCGTAAGAATGGCTTGACGAATCGGGTATAGTGCGGCCTCTGTCCTCATGTGTATAGGCTGCGTGTTATTGTGCCATTTGGAAGGGGGGCTCTACATCTGTTTGCCGAGTGAAATCTAATGGCCCTAACTTGTTAGACGAACCTTTGAAAGACTTCATAGTGAACCCTGCCGACCTTCCTTGGTAGTGGGTCAAGAGGCTGATCACCTCGGGCGAAAGGGTAAATCACGACTCACAGTGAAAGTGTACAACCTCTGCAGAGTGTAAAACTGTTATAACAGCCGTGCTCACGGTCACGAGTGGCCTTGGACCCTTATGGAATAGTTGATCATTAATAATGGATATGTTTTTGCTATTCGTTAATCATTTCACATGGATCATATGTTTATTGTTACATTGAGACTCTTTGATATTATTTATATATTGAAATAATGCTAATTAAAAGCTACATGCTGATAAACCTATGTTATGCCTTTGAGCCTCATGAACCCCATGTTATATTTGTTGAGTTCGACATGGACTCACTCTTGCTATTTCCACCACACCTCAGTGTGTAGTGAGGTGCTGCTCAGAAAAAGGATAAAGAGGTAGTGGAGTTTCCAGAAGTCTTTTCAGAAGTGTTTGGCATATGGAACCCCCAGTCAGCCGTCCCTGTGATGTTGGAGCCTGAAGAAAAGATTAGTGACCGTTCCGCGACACTCTGATAGTAGTAAGTGTTAATATAGTAAGTATTCTGCTTTATATAAACATTGTTTTGATACTTTTTCATTCTGACATATGTGTGGACTTCCTGGGCACACATATGATTAGCCTGGTTTTGTTCTTTAGAAAACCGGGTGTGACATTACACCCCATGTTATATTTGTTGAGTACGATATGTGCTCACTTTTGCTATCTCCACATACATCAGGATGGGCAAATGAACAGGATTGGCAAGAGGATTAACGCGATGAATATTAGGCTTGATGTCAACGAGTCAACATACATGTGATTGGAGTCACCACGAGAGAGAGTTATATTTTTATTTCCGCTTCATTTGTGTAAAGACTATGTTTTAATAGTCGTGATGTACAAACAATGTGATGATACTTTTCCTTCATTTGTCGACTTATGTGTGATTGATCTCTGGGCGCACATAAGGTTATGCATTCCATTTTATCCTTAAAAATAGGTGTGACACTTCTTCCTACTCCTCTGATTGGCAATTGCCTGGAAACAGGCAGTATTTTGGTCTCCCTCCAACATATTTCTATCCCTCGATCTTTGCCTTGCTTTAATTTCTTCTAGAGCCCAGATCTGATCAAGTCTTTTCTCAATTGTTCTAAGCTCTCTAAATTCATCATTAGTAAGAATCCTATTTTGAGCAATCCCCTCAAGTCTAGTAAGAAAGCTCTAGTTTAATCTTATTTTGGGCAGCTACCTCATTAGCAGCCCAGCCCCTAATCATCCTTCTAAGGGTTCTAACCTTAAACTGCCACCTATCAATACTTTTATTCAAGTGATAAGGCGTCTCCCAAGCTTTCTATCCATATCTCTAAAAGAATCTTTCTCTAGGCACTACTTTTTAAATCTAAATCTTTTCTTGCCAAAAGAAATATTATCACCTGAGTCTAATAAAAGGGGATTATGATCACTAGGAAGCCTTTGCAAGGCTTTGACACAAGACATAGGGAAAGAAGCCTCCCAATCATTAGAAACAAACAATCTATCTATTTTAGCACAAGAATGGGATGTTCTAGACCGTAGCCCTTCCACCATAGAGAAACTCGATCAGTAGTGAAGATGGCGCCAAGGTGATGGGAAGAGTTGAGCGGCAGTGGTTAGCTTAGGTGGCTTATGATGCTTGCCTTGATTGGTGGGAGCCTATATGGCGAAGCAAACATACACCATGGCCGCGGAAAAATTGGTGACCGGGAGAGTACCCTGGTGGAACCTCAACATGAATTAGGGGGTGCAATTTGAAACTGATATTGTGGTGTAAATCACCTTGTATCCATGAGTTTGCCCCCTCTAATTCTTGTTCGTTACTCACTACATTTATAGATTTCTTCGCTTCTGCATGCTTTGTGTGACCTTTACCTTGATATTAGCTCAAGCTAGTTGATAGAATTGGGCTACGTTGCTAACGCTTTGTCAGTCAAAGGTTAAGTTAGAGCATACTCCCTCCGTCCCAAAATAAACACACGTCTCGCTTCCCTGTCACTGCCGATTAACCTCTGCTGACATGGATACCAGCAGTGATGATTGCTTACGAGGTGGCAGTGGTTCTAGGGTAGAATCCGGCCCTAACAAAAATAAGACATCGCCCATAATAATAATTCAACATTGACATGGCCCATGATATAATAATTCAACATTACAGATGTATTGAAACGGACAAATCGATCACTTCATTTTATTGCATAACAAGGTAACACTGAACTGGAACAGAGCATTGTATTATTAGCCGCGCGCGGCGCTGGAGAATATTCCTCCACTACCTCTAGCGCGCGGTGCAAAGAAAAATGTGCATGGGTTTCAATCCACACAGGCATGCACACAGCACACAGCAAGTTTTCCATGCTGTCTGCGTGCGTGCCACCATACCACCTGGCCGATCGCTTCATGGTGCGCTCGCAGCCATTCTCACGGTCGACGTAGACGAGCCCGAAACGTTCGGTGTAGCCGCTGGACCACTCGAAGTTGTCCAGCAGAGACCATGCGAAGTAGCCGCGCACGTCTGCTCCCAAGCTGCACGGATGCATTTTAATTGAACCTTGCATGTACGTGTGTGTGTAGATAGAGTACAATAGTAATAAAGTGAGTAAACTAAACTAGAGGTAGCTAGGTAGGTCGATCGATACATACTCTATAGATTGTTTAAGAACAGAGAGGTGGCGCTGGATGAAATCTAGCCTTGTGTGGTCTTCCAACGCAACTGGTTTGGGTACATCGCCCTTGTCAATGTCCCCCATCCCTGCAAAATCAAATTTTATATATTAACTCCATGCATGAGAAGAGAAGTTTAAGTTAGCCTAAGGTGTGTTTGTGTGTGTGTACGAGCTATGCTCATCTTTCAAAAACGAAACAGAGCCATTTTTGCAAAAACCCTTTGGGGTCATGAAAAGTTTAGCTAGTTTTCAACGTTTTGCTTCATTAAAAAGTATCAGAAACCCTTTATTTACAAAAGACCCATGACAAGAAATAAAAAAAGATATAATTGTTGGTAGTTAGCTAAAATTTAGTACAACCTATGATTGAAATTGTAACAAAATGGAAAAGTGTGTATATATATATATATATAGCACCTGACAACTTACCGTTCTCAGTGATGTAGATGGGTGGGTTTCCGTACTTGTTCTTCATGATCATAAGGATATCGTGTAGGCCTTTAGGGTACATATTGATCCATGCATTTCCAGTCTGCAAATTGAAGTAATTAAGATTATTGTAACTATATGCATATTACAAGGAAAAAAACTACAGATTTGTTCCGCTCTATAGCTAACACAAAACATTTGCAGCTTCCCTTTTTATGTATAAAAGTTTAACCATGAGCATTCTGTGCTTATATTTTTGGACAAATTTTTTACATATCACTTTCAGTATAAAAAATTGTAAAAATATAATATAAATGTTAGCAAGATATATACGTACAGGAGGACCAATAGCATTCCCGTCAGGCCCTATGGCTGGTTGAACACAACAATAGAATTGCAGGATTAGTGTGAGAACGTCAAATTTCTTTATTGGAACTGTGAAGCAGTTGATATTAATCAGTCCTCAACTATATAAAATTTCTTACTTTCTTGTTTGGCATAGGCGTCGTCGGTGTTGAGTACTGGCGAGTATTTTGGTGAGATGTCGATGTGCTTGGAGAACGTTGAGGTGTAGTAGTTTATCCCGATCATGTCATAGGAACCCACTAGCTTCTCTTGCTCTTTTTCTTTGAAGTAGGGTACCCGATCCCTTGCCGACGCTCTCATGGAGAAGGGGTAGTCACCACGAACCACTGGCTCCAAGAACCATCCTAGGCAGTTGTCCATGGACCTTTCTTGGGCCTGTTGATCGAGAAACGTATTTGTGTATGGCACACGACCAAATACATTTAACGCAAGCCCTATGCGGCCGTCGGCACCCTACAATTGATTCGTGAATAGTGAATACTGGAGTATATATATTGATATTGTATCCTTAACTACCTACTCCGTCTGTTCTAAATTATAAGTTACTTTGACTTTTTTGGTACATCCATTTTGATATGCATCTAGATATAATAACATGTCTAGAAACATAGCAAAATAAATAAATCAAAAAAGTCAAAGCGACTTATAATTTAGACCGGAGAGAGTATATATTAATTTAGAAGAGTGTGTGTGTGTGAGAGGGTCTTTAATTTGTTTGTACATATGTACCTTGTGATACTTGTTGTAAAGATCAACAGCCTCAGCATGAGCTCGGAGAAGGTTGTGGGCAACAATGTATGGCTCGGTGAGTGAGTTTCCAGTTGGGACGGCACAACTTACTCCTGGTGAGCACCGCCCTGGGGCAAGGACTCCAGTTCCGTAGGAAACGGAACAAAATGTCTCCGGCTCGTTAAAGGTCAACCAGTTCTTCACCTTCTTACCGAAGTTTTCAAAGCACACTTTAGCGAAGTCTGTGTAATCTTTTCTGAAAAATTGCAAACCGGAATGATGTGGACATCAATAATTTGTTATGCTAGCGGATTGATTGACACTTTGTTGAAATAACAATAGAGCATGCATTGTTTGTGATCTGCAGGCAAATTTTTAAGTATTGGTCATTGATGTTTCTCTAATATATACTTAGATATGAACCATGAAGCTAAATCATATAAAGTCATTGTCCAAAAATGTATGCAACAATAATATTTTAGTTAGTTCATACATAGTTTTTAAACATATTATTATTGTAACTGTAAATATTGATCAAATTAAACTTTAGAATAATCCCTCTTCTGATCGGTATTTTTTTGTTTGTGGAAGGACTGGGAGCAACTAGTAGACTAAATAAGGATAGATCGGCGCATTCATTTGAACTGCATATATACTTACATAATCCTCTCATCTAAGAAGCCGCCGTACGCGTCTACCAGCGCTTGAGGAGTGTCCCAGTGGAAAATTGTTACATATGGCTCTATGCCTGATCGAGTTGCAAAGAATACAGAATGATTATTTGTGAGAACTTTTGCACCTTGAATTACATTCTTCCTTAATTAATTAAGCTGCCAACCGAAAAATGGTGTTTTTTTACCGTTCTCTAGCAACAAGTCGATCAACTTGTTGTAGTACTCAATGCCTTTGTTGTTAATACCTCCATCGAGCGTTCCCTCTGAAAGCCGTAACATATTTGGATATTAGCACCCTAACAATATATCCAACAAATCTGATCGGATGCATTTAGATTGATGATGCCTTCGTTGTAGTCATTATATTTACTGTTCGTTCCTAACTTATTCACTGCGAAAAAAACATATTTGGATATTTTTTATATACTTACTCGGCAGTATTCTGGCCCAGGAGATGGAGAACCTATAGGCGTCCATGCCCATTTCCTTCAGCAACCGGACATCCTCCTGCCAGCCAAATATACTGATATAAATAATGATAACGATATATATTGTATTAATAGGCATATTTAGTTAGAAGTGCATATACATTAACATTTTTTTGCCCAAAAGTCTGCACAATACAAAATATTTATCCTTTCAAAGTCATATTTGCACTGGGTAGTCTCAGCGATAAGATATACTGCATTTTAACTCCACATTCACTTTAGGAATATAGCTAGCCAATGGCATCCCTTACAGCGTACATATGGTAGGAATCCGCTGCAACATCCCCATTGCTCCTGTCCACTATCCATTCTGTTCATAGACACATGGAAGAAAGGAAGAATTAAGGAAAGAAGGACATCATATGATGGTTATACTGAAAACTACATCATGTTGTTACTACATAAAAAAACTGCTGATTATAAACAAAAAAAATGTTGATGTATATATATGTCACCCGGAAAGTTGTGGCAGAAGTGATCCCAAGTGCTTGGCCCCTTTCCATCTTCATTCCAAGCACCTTCAATCTACGCAAACATGACATGTTTATTATTATTTTGTGCATATATCAAACAAATAATTAAAATACATTCACACAAAATATTTTTCTTTTATGTATTAATTAGTTATCATTGTAACAGTTAACACTACTTTCCTTTCAACAAACAAAGATGTAAACATTCGTGCTAGAAATTAGTACTTGGTATGCTGAAGTGGCGGCACCGAAGACAAAGTTAGGGGGGAACCAGTCCCTTCTAGGGATTTCCCAGGGGCTCAGCTTTTGGCTTCCAAGCTGACTGCTTATCCTTTGAGCTCGTGACCTAAGGCTAAGGTCAGACCTTCGCTTCCTACTATTTTGTGATGAAGAAGAAAGGTGCCGTGAGGAAGTCTCGTTATTGGGTCCTATATGGCTTCTAAGGCCTGGATGGGCAGTGTGATTCATGGCAGAAGCGGCAAGAAGTAGAGCCATTTCTTGCTAGCTCTGTGGCTAAAGGTTTGAGCTGCTTGAGTAGTGAGTTGCCCTTAAGATAGGCTGATGCATCTATTTATAGACGAGGATGCCAAGTCGGCAAGAGGGTTGCCAGTTGCCAAATAGTTCAGTACGTAGCTGAATGCATGTGTGGTGTATACTGGTGTAAACCGGAATGAGGCTTCCTGGAAGCTCAACTAATAAATAAAATGTTGTGGGATCTAGCTATCATGCATATGGATCAATTAGGTTTTTGAGTTAAATATACTAGAGGTTCATTAACTTATGAGGGGGTTTCAGTTAGGTCCATAAAATCTAAAGGTTGATTTTTTGTCCATAAACGTTAAGTGATTCACTGTAAGTTCATACCCATTTATTTAGCCCTTAGATTCAACGTCTAGGTCCATAAAGTTTTTAAGTGGTTTACCGTATGTCCATAGCCCTTAGATACGACATATGACATGTGGTGTCATCAGCTAGCATGACATGAAATTTTCAATTGGCCCCTTCTCCCTCCCTTCTCCTTCATTGCTCCCGTCCCTGAGCGGTAGTGTGTGGCATGCAAAGTGGTGACTGCAAGCGGCACAAGCTCAGGGGACGGTGGCACGTGACGAAGGCCTGATGGGTCAAGGGGTCTGCTGTGGAATCAACCGCGCACTTATTGACACAGTGATGGCCTACACAACGGGATCAACCGCACACTGGTTTGAAGCACAAAGATGTATAGATAAAAATATATCATAACTTTAATTTATTAAATTGTGCTTTCTATTTAGCTATCTGTAATTTTTCTTTCATAGCAATCATTTTTCTTTCATAGGAATCAACATATCATCATCAACGTAAAGAATCAAATAAATAGTTGAACCATGAAGATTCTTCAAGTAAACATCGTTATCATAATCAAACCTTTTAAAGCCATGCCAGACCATAAATGAGTCAAATCTTCTATACAAGTGCATAGGAGATTCCTTTAACCTATAAACAAGGTTTTCTTTTCTTTTCCGGCAACAACAAAACCTTTATGTTAATCCCTGTAAATGTCTTCTTCTAACTTCCATGTAAGAAAGCATTTTAGGGCTGTTCGGTAGCCCTCCTTGGAGCATATTTTTGGTGAGAATCACACTCCTCGGCCAAATAGCAAAATTGCACACAGATTCTCATGGAGAGAAAACATGAATCTCTTCTCCATTTTCACTAAGAGCTAGAAGCTAAAAAAACACGCTCCTCACTGCTCCCTATTCAATCTCCACAATCACTCTAGAATCAATTCTCACATACTCCAAGAATTTGGCATGGACTATCATCACCAATTCTAATAGAACCTCCACCTTGAAGAGAATCATAAGTGATAAACTAATCTCTATAAATGCATATATGAAAAGCAGCAACAGAATCAATAATCCATTTGCCACCACTATTTGCACATCCAACAAAAGTAACAAGAATCTCACCATCAGAATTGTCTTACTTAGAAGCAACAAAAGAAGCATTATCTTCGTCATTGGGTTTACCATTCTCTATATATATGTATGTTCCCTTCTCAAGGTTCTCTAATTTGTAACGCTTAGTTGTGTCATGATTATCTTTCTTGCAATACCATAATATCTCCCTTGCATATCCTTTGGACTTTTTGCCTTTGTAGCTATTATTTGATTTCATTTCTTTCCTCACACGAATTAATGGACAAAATTTCTCCATTGGAAGTAGAACCTTCAGAAGACATCATCTTTTTCATCTTTCCTTAGGTGCAAAGCCTTGGAAAACTTCATCGACTGTTAGAGATCATAACTATATTAACATAGTATCCGTGTAGGAAAAAAACTAGGCAAAAAGTACAGACGAATAAGACCCAAATCCTCAACATTGTTTTCTACCTCCGTAGATTGTACATTAGAGACGTATTTCGTTGAAGATCAAAAGATGGCTGACTATAGAACCACCCTCTTACAGTATGTGCGTATATAATTTTATCTTTAGATGCATCTTGCTTATCAAATATTTAAATCCCCTGGTGATACGGTTTCACGTGTGCTTCAAAAAAAAATGATGGAAATTTTTCACCACCTCACGCTGCAACGAGTTATGGGAGCTGTCACCTCGTCTCGATTCATGTGCACATCTTTCTCCTTTCAACGTGACACAGCGCATCAGGCTATCCGTATTCATGGATATCTATATTCATCCTCTATACGTCCTAGTCAGCAAGATTCTCTCCTCTATACTTAATTTTTCCGCACCCATCCATCCTCTATATCATCCTCTATCGACTGTGGGACCCACTTGTCACTTTATCTAAATATATCCATGTGTGATCTAGTTTTGAAGAATTTATTGAGACAAATTTAATGGTGCAATCAGAATTTAATTTGGATTTTTGGTTTGTGAGTTATAGTATTTTTCCTTTGGTTAGCTAGTGGGGCCCGCCACTGCCCACTCTGACGCTGCCACAGCAGCTCTCGCGCGCTGCTAGCCGGCCGTGGCCCCCTGCGATGGATAGAGTACGTACTGCACCACGCTATATATAGAGTGAGAGAAAATATATAGTAGCGTTTTAGAGTACCCAGTGCAGCAGTTTTTACTCTATATTCATACTCTAAAGCTTTAGAGTATCGCTTTAGAGTACCCACTGCGGGCAGTCTCATAGGTAAAAGATAACCTTTTTTCTTTGCGATGTGACGGCAGTTGGCTTTTGTAGGTGCGACTAAGGATGAAAACGGAACGGAAATATCTCGAACTGAACCGCATCGTTTTCTGTATTTTATCCGATCGAATTCGTATTTTTGTGTCCGACTTTACCGTTTTCGCTTTCGTTTTCGTATTTCAAATGTAAAAGTAGAAAACGGTTTAGACATTTTCCGACCGTTTCCGACCGTTTTCTACTTTTCTACGGTGATGTATGCTTGCATGGCTGCATCTGGCTTCACGCGGTGCTGTTATTGCATTGCATGTGACTGGGCCGACCAAAAGAGAGAGCTAGATGGGTCAGGCGTTGTTGCTATCCTTTCTAGTCTAGTACCGATGGCATCTCAAATTTTCCTCTTTTTTCTTTTTTTTTCTTTTCTTTTTTCTCTTATCAAAGAAACCAAATTGATAAGTCTGCTCTCTTGCACTCGAAGTTTGCCACGATGACACTTGTTAATTGTTATGCATTGTGGATCGGTATTCCGTATTGAATTTTCGTATACCGACCGTGTTCGACATAATTTCGCTCGAATGGGTTCGTTTTCGAAATTCTTGATATTTCGTAAGTTCACGTTCGTTTTCGTGTCCGGCTTTACCGTTTTCGCTTTCGTTTTCGTATTTAAATATAAAAGTAGAAAATAGTTGAGGAGTTTTCCGACCGTTTCCTACCGTTTTCATCCACAGGTGCGACTCGACAACTCTGCTTCATCTCCACTCGGCAGGCGACAATAGCGCAGTAGCGCACGCAGGCAGCGGATTGATCTGGATCAAGGGCGTGAGGAACGAGAACGACGACTCGGCGTCGGCGAGATACTGACGAGTCACGAGTATAGCCGGATGGACGACTTATATTTACATGTTGATGAACTCAGCGGTGTTTCCAAATCGGAGCACTTTTGTACCAAGCCACCGAGCCAGCACTTTTCCAAATCGTGTCAGTGAGTGATGAAATCTTAATTTTTTCATCTCAAGTCAACCGTAGACTCTCTAAGCATCCGCACAACCACAAGATTTATTTATTTTAGAACCTATAGTCTGGCAGAATCCCTCTGAACCACGGAAGCACCTCACCATACATTCACTTCTGACAATGTATACAATACTATCCTTTTGTATTAACTTTTATAAATCCTGTATTATATATTTAGGGTTCTAAACGATGACAAATAAAGTTTCAATTACAAAATTTTAAACATCATCGAATATTACATGTTTAACATAGGACGTGTCTGTATATATCCATGGTCGTTTCAAAATTTAAAATAGAAACCTTACAGAATATATTTGGGTCTCTAAACAATCTCAAATTAAAAAGTCATCTACAATAACGTTTTACATCTAGTTAAGATCTACAGCTTTCACATACAATCCGTCTTCATCATACTTCGAAAATAGATTTTTAAAGCGCTAACACTTACCACCGGTAGAAATGCTATTTCTTGGAGCCGTTGACGTTTTCGATTATCCATAAAAATAGAGACATTATTGGGTAACATTAACCGCCCCCATAATAAGAACAAAAAATATTCTAGGGTCAGTCGGTAGCACCCAGTACCTACACATCAACTTAACATGACACGGTATTCTAAATTCTACTTTGATCGTTTATTCATTTTACATTAAATTGTTTAGGGTTATAAATCTATGATAATTGATAGTATATTTGATTATAAATCTAACCATATCAAATTTGTATTATAATAATTAAAAATTATTTGCTAAATTATTTAAATCTTGATATGCATGGCCAGTGTCGGTAAGAGTTTGATCATTTGCATTTAATATGTGCTACTACATAGACAATTTTTACGATATGACAATGTTTTTTTTTAAAAGAGAACTCTTGCACGATTGTCTCAGCTCTATATGAGTTGTGAATTTAAATATCTATAAAACTATAGAATAAAAGTAATACATTAAAAATAGATATTTTATTCATGTTCCAATTCATCTTAGTGACAGTTTTTAAAACACAACGTCAAACTCAAGCCTAAACATCACGAAGAGAGTAATGTAAGGGCGACCTCAACGAGGGCGACCAAATTGCCAGCGGTGAGCTCCCAGAATATTAGAAAAAGGACGTTAGTGCGTGGTTATTATAAAGCTGAGAGAGATTTTCTTGGTAGACGTGCAAAACTAGCTACTTCCTCCGTCACTAGCGCGGTATCCTATCATCCTTTTGGCCAATAGAAATTTACGTAGGCTAGCAATTTGGATGCCGATGGGATGCACTAACCAGCAGGAGTGCAGGACGGTGAACATGGATTTTTGGGTTGGCACGCATTATGGGCTGTCCGAACGGAATGACTGGATATGGGCAGTGATCAACGTGTACTCTAGAAAAAAGGGAGCTGTTATTGTTCTCGTTAAAAGGGGCGACAGAAGATTCGCTGGCCCATTTGCAAGGAGGGTCACCAACAGGATTGAAGATAGAATGTCAGATGCCCAGATCCACGACCCGAAGAAGTGAAGGACAAACTGCATTGGCCTTGTTTAGATACCCAAATTCACCCCCAAATTCCACTATGCAAAAAGGAGATTTCTCATCACATCAAAATGTCGGCAAATGCATGGAGTACTAAATGTAGATGAAATCATAAACTAATTACACAGTTTTGTTGTACTTTACGAGACGAACATTTTGAGTCTAATTAATTAATTTTTGGACAATTTTTTACACTAAAAAACAAAAGTTGCTATAGTGTTCCGACCGGAACACTGTAGCAACAATGCCCGAATCAGACGGCCGATTCGGGCATCTAAACAAGGCCATTATTGAAATATTATAATGCATTTCGTGATCCATGCATTTATGGATCGGATCTTGATTGATACACTTCTGCTTTCATATACTACTATTGTACTACAGTTACATCAGTATAAAATGAAGTTTTCAACCATTTGCAGGATATGGGTGCATGCATCTTCGTATTGGCCCGGCTTAGTTAGAATAGGCGTGAAACATGTGGTCAGCCATTAGCATCTTTTTCTCTCCGCCTCTCACGATCAATATAGCGATGAAAATAAAATATACATACACATAAGAGACAACAAGACTATTTTTAATTTATCTGAATATTGATAATTACAATATAGAGTTCCCACGTATATATATATAGTTCTTTCAAGGCCTAAGAGTTTGATAAGAGTCCACATATAAATGGATTAGAAATAGGATCCCTCCTTTTCCTTTCTTTCTAAGATAGACTCATATTTTACAACACTTCCCCTTGGGCGATTACCATTTTCACAGAACCGTCCAAATTATAAGAGCACAAGTACAAAAACAATCACCGAAATAATCAAATTCTCACAGTTGGGTCCATATAACTCCGGTAGTCCAATGAAATTAAGGGGGATTTCAAACCAACCAAAATACAAGCCAAGATCGTAGTAATTCGACATAACAAGTTGCATGTTACATCCATTTCATAAGTAATTTGATATACATCGGTGTTCAACATAGTTATTACAACATAAGTTGAATAGTAGCAGAAGCAAAGTAATTTCAAACAAACATTATTCTTATTTCAAATACATTCCAGTACCAAGATCAACTTCCAACAAAAGTAGTAGAGACAAGATAATTCAGAAGGATCATGCACATAATCACGCTCTGCCGCTACAGCTGGAGCCATCTAATTTTTACAATAGCCATGATACATCACAACCTGCAATAAGTGGGAATAAACCCTGAGTATGAGAAGGTACTCAGCTAGACTTACTCGTCATAAACCAGAAATTAAGTGACACCAAGAATCATGCAAGGCTGATATCAGTGGGGCTAGCTTGACAACATTTTGCATAAAAACTTAGTGCAGATAAGTAATCATTTAATGCTTAAGCATCAAGTTAATCATCATGAACCTGTCATCTAGATTAGCACCTGTACTATAGCAATCACTTTATTAGGATTAAACAATATTAACCATAGCAGGTATAATGAGGCTATCATTATTATCATCATTATTTCTGAACCATCAAGTTATTTAGTGAGAACTACTTTGGAGATAAGCCTGTCAAGTTCTTACTGACCAGTGAGAGACGGCGACTCGAATCGAATTACAACTCAGCTGAGGGGGTATTCCTAACTCTCACCCATGACTTCCCCCGTCGGGGAGCATTAGGTCACCTTTGGGACAACATATGAATCAACTTCGCAGGTTCGGTCAGCGCCAGCACTCTTAGGGATTACCCTTCTGCCAGGACGATTAGGACTTTTAAATCACCTGCCCTTAGACTCACGCCTACGGCTCTCTTCCGAAGCGTACTTTATACTTGCCGACTACCGGTCTGAGTTGAGCTACTCAGATTCACGGTCAAGCACTCGGGCCAGGCCTACTAAGAGAGAGGTATGCATTCAACATGACAAGGAAAGACTCCAAGAATCGGTCCTTAATCGACATAGACGGAGATAGATCCACACCCAAGACCTCTATGCCTTGTTGCTTCACTATCGTCATCCCGCCCGGTCTCATTTTATTTCATTAACACATGGTTCTTTTCCACGATAGCAAATATAGCCAACCGTGCCATATATATATTCCTATATCTCGCAGGTGACATGAAATCACCCGACTTCTACCACTTAGAGCAGGGCTAAGCTTCTATCCGATCCTATACTTAAATAGGATTTCAGAAATTTATACTTGGACAAGGAAGGATATATATGTAGCAAGTGTTTTCAACCAACTCCTATAACTTAATGCATCAATACATATAACATATATACTCAATTGCATTTTCAGAAATTAGGAGGCTTATAATGCTCCGGGGCTTGTCTGGGATCCGACACAAGTCAGCGTTTGTCAGATGACATTAGCTTAGCGAGCACCTCCCATTCTAGCACTTGTCCAGTCCTTCCATCTTCGAGATAGGTCCACCAAATACCGTCTTTGGGTTAGGCTCCACATCTCGTCCGTCACGTGGTGCATCTAGCGTACCTAGATGAGATGCAAGATGCAAGTGTATGAACACATAGAAATGCAATAGATGATGCATTACACACTAATCAAGGCAAGTACAAGGTTATGTCAAATACACATGAGTATTTCACATTGCTTAATTAAACATCACACTAATCATCATGCTAAGATAGCAAGTAAAACAACCTCATACCAATAATTGTGATTACCTAAGTCATTTAACTCATCACCCAAGCACAACATATGAATATAGTAAGCATACTAGACATGGCACACAAATTTCACAAGATCTCAGGTGTATTAACTTAACTACCCTCAAAGGCATAAATCACACTTAACAATATACAAGCAAACAACTATAATTGGAATCTATCAATTTCTGGACATGCAAACATAAGCTACAAGATTTAGCTATAACTGGAGTTCCACAAATCCAAATGACTTGTAAGAAGACATTATGGAAAGCTTATGAAATTCACTACATTTCATTTATTATCATTATAACATGATTCCAAAGTTAATCATGTCAAATTTACACTAACACATAAACTAGTCTAACAAGACAGAGAGCAAGCAATTCTGTAACCCAACTTTAAACAGCTATAACTCCTAAACCACATGGCCAAATGTCATAAAATTTTAACAGCGACTAGATACATAAATTATCTACAACTTTTGTACAAAAAAGTTTTATTACAAACCACATTATCATGAAGAACTTTGCTAAGTTCCCAGATCTGTCCAGAAACCTCATTTGCAAGAAATAATTATTAACTTATATTGCAAACATATAATTGGACAAAACCAACTTTACTGACATATTACACATGACTAATGAATACCAGAGAACATAGTGTCCATTCCTAAATAATTTCTTTTAATGCATTTTCCTAATTTATTTAAATAATTAAGTGGAATTATGAACACATATAAAATTGTACAATAAATTTTACCAAAATTACAGTGGCCTACATATACTCCCAGTAGTCTACTATCCAAATTTGAAGCTATTTGGACATGTATATCAACTCATATGAAAAAGATAAATGGCTGTTGTAATAAATCATGTGAGACCAAGAAACACTAATAACACACTCATATGGCACCCAAAATTCATGCAATTTTTATCACATGTCAAACATCACATGGTTAGCATGTCACAAAAATTTCACTTCATTTGGAGCCCTACAACTAAAGTTATGAAAATGACAAATACAACTATTATTGAAAACCTAGAAGCATAGATCTATTTTTAGAACTAAAACTTTAAACTAAAACATGCTGTATTATAGATCTACCACATAGATAATTTCACAAGAATTCCAAAAAGTCCTCATTTGCTATTTTTAAAGCTTCCTAGCATGAGATATTAATTTCCAAAGATTCAGCCTTTTTCTTGCAAAGAAAAACATTAAACCGAAAAAAGCACTTTTGCCTCGAGACCGCTGGACTTTCTAGGAATCAACTCAAACTCTGCTTGTACTGTTCAGTACTGTTCATATGAGTCACCTGGACCCAAGAAAAAGTTTCTATTTTACTTTTCACCCTTCCCCTTCTTCTTCCTCACAGAACAGAGGACAACGGGCTTCGACGGGGAGAGCATGACGACCGGCGGTGGGAGGCGCCTAGCCAGCAGCTACTGGTGGGCCGAAAGCAGGGGCCAGCCATGCAGGCAAGGTGGCCAGCCATAGCTCGTGGCCCTCTGGCCACGCACGACCACGACGAAGAGGCGAGCAGGGATGGCGACACGCTGGCGCTAGCAATCTCGGCGGCTAGGGCCTTGGTGTGCATGCAGGGCGGGAAAGGGAGATGCCGCAGAGCCGTTGGTTGGATGGAAGAGGCGCAAAAGAGAGAACAATGGTGGCTGGGAGAAGCTCTGCCGTTCAGCAATGACAGCCATGGCGGGCGACGTTCATGTGCACGACAGAGGCAAGGGAGAGGCGAGAGAGAGAGAGCGCTGGGGTGAGCGGAGGGGCGAGTGGAGAAGCTGGGAATGCTTGCTGCCATCCCATGCGCGAGAGGAAGAGCCAGCCACGAAGGGGCACGCAGCAGCAATGGTGGAGCACGCTCTCGCGCATGGCTGCCACGAAGGCGTTTCCTCAGACACCTGGCGGGCGCGGACGAGCCCGACTTCAGATCCAAATTTTGGCATATTCGATTGAGATTCGAATCTTGAGTGTAGTAGCAAAGTTGCTGCTCTCCTAAAGCCCTATAACTTTGATTAAGGGTGCTTAGCCATTAGGGCTCTAGATTAGGATATAATTAAGCATCAAGATGGTATTGTCAAGGCACTCCAAGCGATTAACAAAACTCCAAAATTGATGGTCCAAACAAAGTCAAACTAATACCATCCTTTTACATGCTCTTCTCCATAATGTCTACTCCAATTTTTGTATTTGCCTCAACTTGAGTTGTTTAACAAAAATAGGAGAACGCGGCATGTCAACATGTCACGGTCAATTAGTGGTAAAATAGCTTTTTGCTATTTTGGAAACTATTATTGAAGGTCCAACTGAGCTCCAAATTTAATGACACTTGATTCATTGTTTCCACCGTGAAAAGTACTTCAACTCATTGTAAGGAATTAAAATGAGCTATCACACAAATTTAGAAGATACAAATGCATGAAGATGTCAACTTTCTGTTGTCAATTCAGGACTTAGAATATTTTCTAGGCTTTGAAAAAACAACAGCTGATTCAATCTTGTGAGCTCTATCTGACTAGGTTAGAGGCCAAACTAGCTCTTGACCATTAAACAAAGTTTGTTCTACACAAGATGAACTACAACTTTTGTTTAAGGTCAAACCTCATATCTGGTACAAAAGTTAAACTTTCACTTTGGTCAAAGCAACAACTCAATAAAGCCTAAACTAAGGTTTTAGGCTAATTGAGGCATTTTCTTGGCATTTGCTCAACATGAACCCTTCATGACTTTTGTTGTAGAGCTCATCTAGAGCCATTTGGGCAAAGTTGTAAGGTTTGGTTGATGATCTATAATTCTATTCACTTAATGGTGCAATTCCAACAGGAATAGAACTTATCATTTCATGTGACTTTTTGATTTCAAACTTCATGAAACTTTTCTAGGGATCACTATAGATAGAGAGTGATGTGAGACATATGAAAGAAGTGACATCAACACTCACTTGCATTACCAAGCATGATCATCTAACATACATACATTGAAACACAAGGAACAAGGGTATGTTGCATATGTTTCAAGGAGATGTTGCAAGCACATTCTATATATACATGTTGCACTAGCATGTCTCATATGTTTCACTAGTGCATCACATATGTTTCATGCTCATATATGAACAAATGATGCTTAGGCTTATGCAATACAAGTGCCAAAATGCAAGCCTAACACCTGGGGTGTTACAACCATGATATGCACATGCCTTGTTAAAACTCCATCCAAAAACCCAGTGGAAAAACTATTGTTGAACGAAAAGGTATATCGCATTTGTTAATTGTATTGCACATGTTGTCTTATTAAAAATATTGTATGAGAAATATTTAAGCAAAAACTAATAGAGAAAAAGAGTACAACATTTAATCTTTTGGGTCATATATTCTTCAGGATATTTTAAACTTCATGAATAGATATTGATCTTCATGATCTGAGCATAACTTCAATGTTTTAGCAAACTTGATCTACTTGGAGGTAAACCACTAAAATCATAAATATCAAGTAAATCAATATATGAACAATGAACTCCAATATGCTTCATGCATAAATGGACCACTTATTAGTTGTGCAAAACAAACAAAATTTCTCCTTCAGGACAATGGATATGGGGCAAATAAGCTATAATATTAATTATGTTATAGATAATGCATCAAATCTGATACTAGAGTTTGAATACTTATAATTCTTCCATAGTACTTTTTTTGAAAAAAATTATATTTTCTACAAATCTTCAAGATTTTGATTATACCACTAAATAATAAATTCAGTCTTGCATTTGGCATTTAGGGGACAATTCAATTGCCAAAATCACCATTGTTCTTATACCTTCTATGGTATTTAGAGGATATCATCACTTCATTGATAGCTTTTCAATATGCACTTTCTTAGTGTTTATATGCCACCTTCATGGTGTTTATGATTCCTCATTTGATTTCTCTCAGGACTATATTCACTTCATGGATTAATGATGTTTATTCAAGAATCGACCGATAAATCTTTCATGGATTAATTCCTTCAAGGATATTCCCATTCTTAGAGAATAACATTTCTCTTTTATGAGATATATTCTCTATTACATAAGAGTTTAATATGTGATATACATAATAAGGTAGAGTTATTCAATATAAAGTCATTTATTGACTTTCTGCCTTCAAGGACATGCTCTTCTTGAGACTTTAATATTCATTTAGGAATATATTATACCTTAGACTTGTTAATACTTGGTATGAGATTTAATTTCATATATTGCTATATATATTCTTTAGTAACATATGGATTTTTGTAACCCGCTTATTAACTGCATATTCCATATTCATTCATGTAACACCCTATGTGTTTGCCTTGCATTTGTGCATAATTTGAGCATGATCATAGCATGACATTACCATAAGCATCATCATTTCATGTGCATCTTTGCTTGAAACATGACATTGCAACAATTTCGACTTTCATGTTACACTAATGCTACACATGTGTGCTATGTTGGTTAACCCTAAGATCATGTTTAGGTACCTTGCTTATATATGTGATAGGCTTGTAATGCTTGGAAACACATGCAACATTGCCTTGAAACACATGCCACACACACATGTCACTTGGTGTTTCATTAGTTTTAATGATAGTATTTCATTGCACCCATATGTAGCTTTCATGTACATAGGATGCTAGGGTGTGGTTAAGTCCTTGATAATGTTTGTAACATGTTAGTGGTGCAAAATGACCTAGGGTGTATGTTCATGGTTTGCCCTAATTCCCTCATGCACCCTACCTTGACTTTGTTGACTTAAAGACCTTTCTAGTTTGACTTAACGGTAACACCCTAAAATTTTGAAAGAATTAAAAATAGCAAAAATATGATTTTTATGTATTTTTGTGAGCATACAAACTTAGAATAATAATAAATTTTATTAATTTAAAATCAAATAAAAGAGTAGAAACATGATTGAGCATTCATCCTGCTCCATAATATTTTGTATTGTGTGCAATTTTTTGAAAATACAAAAGAGAAATTCAAAATCTATTTGGAAAATGCTTTGAATTATTGGAAAAGGAAAAAATAAAAGGATTTTGATTTCCCTTCTCGTTTTCGTCCCAGCCCTGCAGCAGCCCGCCAGCGCGCCTCGGCCTGCCTCCCGCGCGCGGCCCACTTCTCCCTCCCGCGCCCGCTCTTTCTTGGGCCGAGCTGCGGTCGCCGGCCTAGTTTCCACGCGCGCGCCTTCCCTCCCGGCTTCCTTCGCTGACACATGGCCCCACGTGTCAGGGTTTCCTTCTTCCTCCCGACGCCGGTCGGATTTTCTTCCTTCTTTCCACCGATTCGAATCGGCCTCCATATCTCTCCCCTTCCTTGTTTGGAGCACCCCAGGGCTATAAAAACGGGGTCGCCGCACCTCCCCGCTTCACATCCACCTACAAATCGCAGCTCCATCGCCCCATGGTAGCCATGGCCGAAGCACCGTCCTAGCCACCCACCCCTCCGAGCCGCACGCTCTCCTCGTTTCATCCTCGGCCTCGGTTTTGCCCTAGGTGAGATCGCGTTCAAGTTGTCTACCCGCAGGTGCTCTCCATTCGCGATTTCGTGCACCGTAGCGCAAGATGGGCCACTCTAGCCATGGCGCCGCCGCAGGGAAGTCGCCGTCGGGCTGATTCCGGCCGGAGCGCCGCCGGCCTCCTCCCCGATCCAATCTGGACTGTTCGATCTAAAACTAATGGCTAATATTTCATGATACCGGTTCGGCTGGATGTTTTGCTAAAGAACCCCTGAAACATTTGAGTTTATAACCCGCAGTCCAAAGCACAATCTCAGTTTACGTTTTCTTTTTCGTAAAGCGTATTTTGATCGCGAAACTTTAGAAAATACATTTTCTTTTCCTGTCAATCTTCTGGGAACGTCCATGCCTTCATCAATCTTCTGAGCAACTTTTGCTAGAGACTGGGGTGTATGGAAAATAGCAAGGGTGAGCACATGTCGTACTCAACAAATATAATATGGGCGAATGAAAGCTCAAAAGGCTAGACAATGTTGAACTGTGGTAACCATTTTTAGTAGACCAAGTTTTAACATTAAAGCCTGAGCTGCTAAGTTATGCTTAAGCTCCAATCCTCACATGTTATAAGTAATGGCAGTAAAACAATAATGATTCCAATAATTCCGTGAGTTTTTTAAGCTGCTCGTAACCATGAGCACGACTGTTATAACAGTTTTATACTCTAGTGTAACCATTCAAGATTTTATTTTCGCAATTACATGGTATATAATTCATTATGTGTGATAAATAAATGCATGCAAAAGAGCACAAAAGGCAATTTCATAAGTTTCCAGAATATCCTCATGCATGTCCATTGGAGTTATAGAACTCTAGTTATGAACATTATAAGTTGCTACGGTCAACATGTCAATACGCTAAATTTCTGAAACTTGTTATATGTGTGCTAAGTTTGAATCTTGTGGTACTTAGTGATTATTTTTGGATGTTTAAACATGTTAATACCAGAGAGAAAATTTGCACCTAAGCTTAAATTGATTTGAATAGAGCACCACATGACTTGGTCATGTGCGTATGATGTTGCTATGTCATTACACGCATCTCGTATCATTCATACATGTGTATAAATCATCATGTCCCCTTGGTGCATACATGAAATTCATTGGTGCATATACATGCAATAGGTGTGCCAAGGATCGTAGTATGAGTGAAGCTCCACAAGGCGTGAACCCCGAAGCTGGAGTCCGTTCGGGAGCCGGAGGTCCAGTCCGACGAAACCGTAGGAAATGTGGGAGCCATTCGTGAAGCCAAACCTAAAGCCGTCCTCATTTGTTTAAGGTAAGCCCCGAAACATTATAAGCCTCCTACATTCAAAGCAATTAATTATATATGTTATATGTATTGTTGCATTAAGTGGTAGTTGTTTGGAACCTTGCTGCATTATATCATTTCTTGTCCAGATATATGAATCCATGAATCCTACATAGACAAGTCGTCTATATGCTTAGCCCTGCTTAATTAGAACGGTAATGTCAAGTGATCTCTTATCACCTGCAAAGTAGGAAGTATTTGGTCATGGTTGGCTATATTTGCTATCGTGGAAAAGAACCAAGTGTCAAATATGAACTTAGACCGGGCGGGATGTCGATCATGAAGCAACAAGGCATGGAGGTCTTGGGTGTGGAACTATCCTTATTTGTGTCGGTTAAGGACCGATCCGCTGTACTTCCTTTGTCATTTTGAATGTAACCTAACACTTAGCTGGCCGGCCTGAGGTTGCCGACCATGTGATAAGGACATCTCAGCCATACGTGCTTCCTTGAGTGACAATCATTCACCATCCAACATGAATATCACAAATCCAGGACCACTTACAAGAAGTTATGCTAAGAAACTACAAGAGCAGGTGAATTCGTTCCTAAATGATCTTAATTCTAACACTTGTGAGAATGTTATACTACCTAAGAATTCTACTTTGGTTGTACTTAGGAAAATACATGAAGAGGAGGAAGAATCCGACCACCAGCTCGGACCAGACCACCGACCACCAGCTTGGGCTAGTCCAGCGCGATGGAACCAGCAGAAAGAATCGGCCATAACTCTTGATTCACAAAAGCTATGAAGGTCCATGAGGATATTTTGAAAAGCTTATCAAGTGTATTTTCCAATGCAATAAGCCCCGACCAGATTGGAATTTTCCCCATAGCGTCCGACCAGATTTAGTGAGGACTGTTTAGGTGGTCGACAGCATGCATGTTGTTCAAGTTCCTATGCAAAACTGTACCAGTCTACGACGATACATGGTGCATGGCATATATGGATGGTAAGCTTGTTGAGTCTAGTTTCACACTCAAGAAACGGATCATCATTTGGACTTCCCACTAGGGAGTTATGACACTTTTAGTGGAGACTGCTTTGGAAACTGACAACCGCGTAGACTCCTGGAAACTCATTTCGTGGAAGCCTTTTCACATTCTAGTCTTTTTATTTTCCATCTCGTGATCACACCTATACAGGAGGGTTGTTCCTTTTATAAATACTCCTATGCTTGTAAAGAAAAGGTGACTTTTGATAATCTGAATACAGACCACTTTGTTCAGTTGTGTGCTAATAAAAACCAGAGAGAGATCTCTACCCCTTTGCTCTTGTGTCTTCCTTCACGGAGATTACATAAGCGGCCGCGTCATCGGCACCCAATCTGTGCTCCTGGTCCATTGATTCCAGGCTACGTAGGTTGGTTTCTTTGAGAGTGTGGTTGGGCGAATCCTTGGTTCAGGCTGCCGTATAGAGACAGTGGTTGGCTCCTTGTGCGTGTCGTCAGGTTACACTAGTTATCGCTGCTTGCAGCAAGTTATCGGCTGTTATCAGCTAGTTATCAAGATCAAGATCCTACGTCGTGAAGATCGGGACAACAACCTCATCATTTGGTATCAAAGCCTTCGTTGCCACGGTAGGAATCTTTACCCTTAGCTACATATATATCATGTTCGTTCTATCCACCAAAAAGCTAGAATTTTTTTTTGCTATAGCCCTTTGTTTCAATCTGTTATTCTTGTGAGTTTTGTTAAGTTTCAGTCCATTAGAGTCTTTGTTTTAGTTGTTGATCATATTATCCTTCGTGTGTTCTTTGTGCCTCTTTGTTTTATATATCTCTGAATTTTTCCCATATATATAAAAAAATCAGAAACCCGTATCATCCTTCGCGTTAACTTTGATCCTATCAAGTTATAGCTGACGGTTGTGTCTTGTTTCTAAAAAAACAAGTGTGCACGTGTTATATCTGATCCTATTCTTAGTTATATAAAAAAAGTGTCAAAAAAAAGAAAAGTTAAAAAAAAGAGAGTTGAGAAAATAGTGAAAGAATAGTTGAAAGATCAGTTTGTTATATGCACAAGTTCAGAAATTTTCATCAATTACACAACCAGATAGCTATCCTTTCTTTAGTGCAAAATTTTGCTTAGGTTTGATTGCAACACTTGCATCCTAAGCATACTCCTTGTTTGCATCAAATCTGAATTTTTTTTGCGCGTGTGTTTGATCCATTTACATCACTCATAACTTGTGGTCAGCACTAGGCATTGAACTTCTAGCTTGGACTGTGATTTAGCCTTACAATATCTAGAATTCAGATTGCATTCCTTGTGAATTTTTTCCCCATCAAGCTCTACATAAAAGCCACTGTCTTAGGAAAACTGATCTTGTATTCGCTTAACCATCACTTTCTTATTACCACCTCGCATTGGCCTTCTATAATCTGCAGGAATTCATAAGAGCTTCGGTTGGTAAGAGCGATGAGGTTGAGAGATTCCATATATATTTCTATTCTACATATATTGTTGTTTGGCCTAGCTAACTTTACAGGAAGATGAGTGGAAATGAGATTGAGGATTGTGTCACTATGGCATAATTTAATGAGCTGAAGCAAAGTTTGGAAGATAAGCAAGATCGATTGTCACGAGATTTTCAGACTCTTATGGCTAAAATCAGAGATCAATGCCAACCTCGTGATGGTGTAAGCAACCATGGAGAAGATGCTAATGAAGCTGAAGAAGAAGTTGCTGCTCGACTTGTAAGAGAACAACGGAGATGTAGAGAGCGAGCTATTGTACATGCGAGAAGGCCTCCACCTCCAGGGCGTCGAGGAGGTGGTAGAGGTGCTAATCATGATCGTGGGAGTGTTGGCCTAGAAGAAAGTGGGACTGAACAAGAGGAAGAAGAAGAAGAGGAGGAGGTTGAACAGCCCCATAATGATGGCTGTCGTCACCGAGGTAATCGTGGGCGTAATCGGCCCAATGAAGAGAGGTTTGGCAAATTAAAATTCAACATGCCTAAGTTTGATGGAGGATCTGATCCTGAAGCATATCTTACATGGGAGTTGAAGGTTGATAAAATTTTTTGCTTGCATAATTATTCTGAGCAAAAGAAGATAGCCATGGCTGCTCTTGAGTTTGATGGATATACTCTAATCTAGTGGGAACAAATGCTCAATGACAGAGAAGAAGCTGGGCAAGGTGCAGTCCGTTCATGGGCTAAAATGAAAAGAGAAATGAGGGCAAGGTTTGTCACCAAACATTACCGTCGTGATTTATTTGACAAGCTGCAGAATCTGAAGTAAGGAAGCCTTAATGTTGATGAGTATTATAAAGAGATGGAGAAGGCAATGACAAGCCAATGTATATGAAGATGAAGAACAATCTATTGCACGCTTTATGTCAGGGTTGCATCGCAATATTCAGTGCATTGTTGAATTTCAGCAGTACCGTAATCTCATTGAATTGGCATATCAAGCTAGCAAGGCTGAGCGTCAATTGCAGCAAGACATGAAGTCCAACAGAGGAGTATCTTTCAGCACAAGAAGTACGCCAAGTGGTAGCAAATTCACACCAAGAGGTAGTGCAAGCAGAGGTACAACTTCCAACTCAAGTGGTGGTACAAGATCAAATAATTTTGATGCTTCTAGTGGGAAGGAGCTGGCTGCTCCAAATGAGAAGAATAAATCAGCAATCTCATCACCTACTTCAGTGGGTTCTTCAACCAAGAGTAGTGGAATTCAATGCTTCAAGTGTGGAGGTCGTGGTCATGTTATACGGGAGTGTCCCAATAATAGAACCATCATTGTGAATGACCAAGGAGAATATGAATCTGCTAGTGATGAAGAACATGAAGATACTGAAGGAGAAGATAATCCTGAAAAGGAAGTCTATGCATTTGAAACTGGTGCTGCTCTTGTTGTTACTCAAATTTTGAGTGTGCAAATGAGTGAAGCTGAAAATGGACAGCGGCACAATCTTTTCCAAACTAGAGCCAAGGTTGAAGACAAGGTGTGCAAGGTAATCATTGATGGTGGAAGTTGCCACAATCTTGCTAGTAAAGAAATGGTTAACAAGCTTGGTCTAAAGCTGCCGAAACATCCTCATCCCTATCATGTCCAATGGTTAAATAATTTGGGTTCCATTAAGATTGCACAAAGAGTGAAAGTTCCTTTCAAGATTGGTGAATATGTTGACACTGTGGAATGTGATGTGGCACCCATGACAGTGTGTCATATGCTGTTGGGAAGACCATGGCAATATGATTGGTCATCTCTGCATTGTGGTCGGACCAATGAATACACCATCAAGTGGAAGGAAAAGGAGACACCACAGCAAATCCTAGCTGAGCACTTGCAAAAGAGCTCTGTTGTGAGGAATGAGAGTGGAAAAGAAGGAGAGAAAAAGAATTTGAGTGCCTTCCACAAATCAGAGAGTGAGAGCCACAAGCCAAACATGAGAGATAACAAAAAAAAGAGAGGGAGAGAACTTAGTGATGATGCCACCAAATCTGAAATGAGAGATGTGAGGAGAAACCCAGATCAAGTATTAATCATACTTGTGTGCAAGGACACATTGCTTTCAGCTAATGACTTAACTTCTGTCCCTAGTGTTGTTGCACGTGTTTTACAGGAATATGAAGATGTTTTTCCAGAAGAAACACCTGCTGGACTTCCTCCTTTGCGTGGCATTGAACATCAAATTGATTTCATCCCTGGAGCTGCACTCCCAAACCGTCCAGCATACCGCACCAACCCTGAAGAAACCAAGGAAATTCAAAGGCAAGTACAAGCACTTTTAGATAAAGGTTATGTGCGTGAAAGTTTAAGTCCTTGTGCTGTCCCTGTGATTTTGGTGCCAAAGAAAGATGGTTCATGGAGGATGTGTGTAGATTGTAGAGCCATCAATAACATCAATGTTCATTATCATCATCATATTCCTAGGCTAGATGATATGCTTGATGAATTGAGTGGATCTATGATATTTTCTAAAATTGATTTGAGAAGTGGTTACCGTCAAATTAGAATGAAAATTGGAGATGAATGGAAAACTGTATTTAAAACAAAGTTTGGGCTGTACGAATGGTTAGTTATGCCTTTTGGTTTGACTAATGCACCTAGTACATTCATGAGATTGATGAACCATGTCTTGCGAGCATTCATTGGAAAATTTGTTAATGTTTACTTTGATGATATCCTAATTTACAGCAAGACATTGGAAGAACATGTTGATCATATTTAGCAAGTGTTAGACGTGCTCAGGAAAGAAAAATTATTTGCTAACCTAGAGAAGTGCACATTTTGTACAGATCAGGTTGTGTTTCTTGGTTTTGTTGTTTCAGGTTCAGGAATTGAAGTTGATGAATCAAAGGTGAAAACAATAAAGGATTGGCCAACTCCTTAAAATGTAAGCCAGGTGAGAAGTTTTCATGGACTTGCTGGTTTTTACAGGAGATTTGTGAGAGATTTTAGCACAATAGATGCTCCATTGAATGAGTTAACGAAGAAAGGTGTTGTCTTCCAATGGGGTGAGCCACAAGAGAAAGCTTTCCAAGAATTGAAGAAAAAATTGTCTGAAGCCCCTTGCTTGTGTTGCCGGATTTCACAAAAACCTTTGAGGTTGAATGTGACACAAGTGGGATTGGAATTGGAGGAGTTCTCATGCAAATTGGACAGCCTGTGGCCTACTTGAGTGAGAAGTTGGAAGGAGCACAACTGAACTATTCGGTGTATGACAAAGAGTTGTATGCTTTGGTAAGAGCACTTGAGACTTGGCAACATTACTTATGGCCAAAAGAATTTGTTATTCATTCAGACCATGAGGCCTTGAAATATTTAAAAGGACAATCAAAACTGAACCGTAGACATGCTAAATGGGTTGAATTCATTGAAACTTTTCTATATGTTGTGAAATATAAGAAAGGTAAGGAAAACATTGTCGCTGATGCTTTATCTCGTAAAAAATGTTTTGTTAAATCAACTCGATGTTAAAGTGCCAGGACTTGAACACATAAAAGAATTATACTCTACTGATCATGACTTTTTAGAACCTTATGCAAAATGCACAACAGGTAAAGGTTGGGAAAAATATCATGTACATGATGGATTCTTGTTTAGAGCTAACAAATTGTGTGTTCCCAATTGCTCTGTTAGACTCTTGTTGTTATAGGAAACACATGCAGGTGGATTGATGGGTCATTTTGGATGGAAAAAGACATATGACATGTTGGCTGACCATTTTAATTGGCCTAAGATGAGAAGGGATGTCGAAAGATTTGTGCAAAGATGCATCACTTGCCACAAAGCTAAGTCAAAACTGAACCCCCATGGTTTATATACTCCCTTGCTTGTTCCTAGTGCTCCTTGGGAAGACATTAGCATAGATTTTGTTTTAGGTTTACCAAGGACAAAGAGGGGGAGGGATTTAATTTTTGTTGTTGGTGATCGGTTCTCTAAAATGGCACATTTTATACCATGTCATAAAAGCGATGATGCTTCCCACGTAGCCTCTCTATTTTTTAGGGAAATTGTGAGGTTGCATGGCATGCCCAAGACGATTGTTTCAGATCGTGACACTAAGTTTTTGAGCTACTTTTGGAAGACGTTATGGGCAAAACTCGGTACAAGGTTGTTGTTTTTTACCACTTGCCACCCTCAAACGGATGGACAAACTGAATTCGTGAATAGAACACTTTCTATGTTGCTGTGAGCCTTGATCAAGAAGAACTTAAAGGAATAGGAGGAGTGCTTGCCACATGTGGAATTCGCTTACAACAGGGCAGTACACTCTACAACTAATATGTGTCCTTTTGAAGTAGTATATGGTTTCAAACCACTTGCTCCGATCGATTTGTTACCTTTGCCATTGCAGGAAAGAGCTAACATGGAAGCCTCCAAGCGCGCATCTTATGTCAAGAAGATTCATGAGAAGACCAAATAAATAATTGAGAAAAGATCCAAGTACTATGTTGAATGGGCGAACAAGCATCGCAAGAAGGTGACATTTGAACCTGGAGATTTAGTTTGGGTACAACTTCGCAAAGACCACTTTCTAGAGAAGTGCAAATCCAAGTTGATGCCACGAGGAGATGGTCCATTCAAAGTGCTGTCCAAGATCAATGATAATGCTTACAAGATTGATCTCCCTGAAGATTATGGTGTTAGCAAATCCTTCAATGTTGCTGACTTGACACCATTGTTCGGACTAGAAGAATCAGAGTCGAGGACGACTCCTTTTCAAGAGGGGGAGGATGATAAGGACATCTCAGCCATACGTGCTTCCTCGAGTGACAATCATTCACCATCCAACATGAATATCATAAATTCAGGACCACTTACAAGAAGTCGTGCTAAGAAACTACAAGAGCAGGTGAATTCGTTCCTAACTGATCTTAATTCTAACACTTGTGAGAATGTTATACTACCTAAGAATGCTACTTTAGTTGTACTTAGGAAAATACATGAAGAGGAGGAAGAATCCGACCACCAGCTCGGACCAGACCACCGACCACCAGCTTGGGCCAGTCCAGCGCGATAGAACCAGAAGAAAGAATCGGCCATAACTCTTGATTCATAAAAGCTATGAAGGTCCATGAGGACATTTTGGAAAGCTTATCAAGTCTATTTTCCAATGCAATAAGCCCCGACCAGATTGAAATTTTCCCCATAGCGTCTGACCAGATTTAGTGAGGACTGTTCAGGTGGTCGACAGCATGCATGTTGTTCAAGTTCCTGTGCAAAACTCTACCAGTCTACGACGATACATGGTGCATGGCATATATGGACGGAAAGCTTGTTGAGTCTAGTTTCACACTCAAGAAACGGATCGTCATTTGGACTTCCCACTAGGGAGTTATGACACTTTTAGTGGAGACTGCTTTGGAAACTGACAGCCGCATGGACTCCTGGAAACTCATTTTGTGAAAGCCTTTTCACATTCTAGTCTTTTTATTTTCCATCTCGTGATCACACCTATACAGGAGGGTTGTTCCTTGGATAAATACTCCTATGCTTGTAAAGAAAAGGGGACTTTTGATAATCTGAATACAGACCACTTTGTTCAGCTGTGTGCTAACAAAAACCAGAGAGAGATCTCTACCCCTTTGCTCTTGTGTCTTCCTTCGCGGAGATTACAGAAGCAGCCGCGTCATCAGCACCCAATCCGTGCTCCTGGTCCATTGATTCTAGGCTGCGTAGGTTGGTTTCTTTGAGAGTGTGGTTGGGCGAATCCTTGGTTCAGGCTGCCGTATAGAGACGGTGGTTGGCTCCTTGTGCGTATCGTCAGGTTGCACTAGTTATCGCTGCTTGCAGCAAGTTATCGGCTGTTATCAGCTAATTATCAAGATCAAGATCCTACGTCGTGAAGATTGGGACAACAACCTCATCACCGTGAAACCGAGTAGCTCAACTCAGGCTGCGAAGCCAAAAAATGTAAGTCGCCTCGGAGGAGAACCAGGTGGGACCAAGGGCAGGTGAGTTAAAAGTCCTGAGCTTCCTGGCCACTGGAATCCCTGAGAGCGCGGTGCTATTCGGGCCCATCCTGAGTTGTACCAAAGGTGACTGTTGACGACTCTTGCAAAGTATGCCCAGTTGGTGTTAGGAATACCCCTCAGTTGAGTTGTAATCGATTTGAATCGCTGTCTCTCCCGAATAGTGAGAAACTTGACAGAGCAGAGGCAACATAGATTTCACTAAATCTACTGATGGTTCTGAAGATGATGATGATATAATGATGGACTTATATAAACCTGATATGGTTACTATTATTTGCTTAGCTGAATCAGGTGATTGCTATAGTACAGGTACTAATCTAGAGCACAGGTTAATACTGATTCACTTGATGCTTAAAGCAATAATGATCACTTATCTGTACTTAAGCTTTTATGCAAATGTGTCAAGCTAGCCCACTTATACAAAGCCTTGCATACTCCTTGGTATCATCTTATTTCTAGTTTTGACGGGTAAGTCTAGCTGAGTTTATTCCTGTACTCAGAGTTTATTCCCACCTTGTTGTAGGTAGCAGATTCTTACTGCTTACCTGAAGTACTGTCTTCGCTGTTGGGTGTGAAGACTAGACCATTGGGCATGGTCTCTGTAGTATCCTCTTCTAATATGCTTTTGTAGGATGTGACTACGCACTGGCAGTACTTGAACTAAATGTGATTTCAAAACTATGTTGCTTCCGCTATTCTTAATTTGGTTTGTAATAGCTTATTCGTACTCCGAGGTATGAGAACTACTTATGAACTATTTGTAATAGGTGATGTGTTATGTTGAATCACTACGATCTTGGTTTGTTCTCGGTTTAGTTTGAAATCCCTCGTGATTTCGTGGACTACCAGAGTTATATGAGCTCAAGTTTGAGAATTTGATCGATTCGGTGATTGTTTTCGGACTTGTGCTCTTATAATTAGGACGGTTCCGTGAAAATTCATTTCATTTCATTTTCCATAGATATAGTAGAACATTTAATTCTTCTTAGTAGGAAATTCGACCTCAATTGCTTTTTTCATAGACCCAATATAATCGCTACAAGCGACTTTGCCATGAACATTATTTTCCTAATCTAGGTTCTCAATAGAGAAACATTTACAATTATAGAGGTAGCATTATCAACAACTATTATTTCCCCTAATATTCTTACAACGTGAGATTATTCTATCTCTTTGTTATTTTCTAAACAAGAGATGATTTGTTGTTTTGCATGCTCAATACTATTGACGTTCGCGCTTAGTGTGCTGGATTTCATCGTCGTGATGATCCTTTTCATGAGGTGCTTAAACCTTCTTCATGAGAATGGAGGAGTTTCATTTTATTTCTATTCAACAAATATACACTAAACTAGAACCCACACACATCCCCATAGATTTTAGCTTGATAGTATACAACATTTAGTTTACTACTAGTAAACACCACTTCTAGTTTACAACTTCAAGTTACCCTCCTCTTATTTTCAAAAATATCTGGCACATGCTCCGCTTCATGCTTCATAAGAGCATTAGTCAAACTATTGTTTGATTTAGTGCGTGTATTATTGATGTACTATTCTTGCTTCAAGCTTCAAAGAATATTTTTCTCTCGTGGAAATAATGTTTGCATTCAAAATAGGCTTTCTCTCCCCCTAATGTCAATATTAGATCTTTAATATCTTACTTCAAAAGATAGCCTTTTTCATAGGCTTGAAATAATTCAAATTTATGTATCTCTAACTACAAGCAGAGGCCCATTCATGTATGTTATAATGAAATTTTATGAAAATATTCACACACAAATTTAAATATGAGGTTTATTATACATTAAATGCAACGAACTAGAATACATAAAGTGCACTTATGAATGTTTAGCATTCCTACAAACACAAGGATGTTCTCCCCCAGTTTTGCATATATCGTAGTTTAGAAAACTATTTCATTGTTTAGCTTCTTTATTGTTTAGCCCAAAAAATTATCCAAGTACTCATACATAAAAAATGGACCATATACTTCAAATGTACATAATATGCAACATTCAAGTTCTAGTGGGTTTTTTTATAGATTTATCTAATTGTCATTAATGTAAAATTCTCCTAATGTCATTTCTTTATAAATCCCAAAACATTGTAAGTGTGTTATCCACCATCTTAATTCCATAGTTATTCATCCCATCAATTGGGTTAGTCTCCAGTGAGCTAATTTCATATTAACTCACTCTCCCTAATCTTAGCCTACTTGGCCTTAGACCAATCGTATTGCATGCAATGCTTTAAAAAAACAACGTATTCATTGCTTCAATAAAAACTATTTTGTCATAACATGCTATAGCTAGCCAATTTGATTACGAGGGGAAAAAGTAGTAGCTACAAGCTACAAATATAGCTTCTATGCTAATTGTCACACCTGGCTTTAAGAACAAAACCAGATGTACACCATATATGTGCCTAGAAAGTCCACACATATAACAACAGAGTGAATAGTATCAAAGACAATGTTATATAGCGGAAACATACTTATGATTAGTACTTACATCAGAGTACAGCGGAACGGTTACTAATCTTTTCTTCAGACTCCAACTTCACATGGGACGGCTGACTAGGGTAACATATGCCTAGCACTCCTGTCAATCTTCTGGGAACGTCCATGCCTTCATCAATCTTCTGAGCAACTTTTGCTAGAGACTGGGGTGTGTGAAAAATAGCAAGGCTGAGTACATGTCGTACTCAACAAATATAATATGGGCGAATGAAAGCTCAAAAGGCTAGACAATGTTGAACTGTGGTAACCATTTTTAGTAGACCAAGTTTTAACATTAAAGCCTGAGCTGCTAAGTTATGCTTAAGCTCCAATCCTCACATGTTATAAGTAATGGCAGTAAAACAATAATGATTCCAATAATTCCGTGAGTTTTTTAAGCTGCTCGTAACCATGAGCACGACTGTTATAACAGTTTTATACTCTAGTGTAACCATTCAAGATTTTATTTTCGCAATTACATGGTATATAATTCATTATGTGTGATAAATAAATGCATGCAAAAGAGCATAAAAGTATCAACACGTTGCACATATATATACAATAAAAAACAATAATGTAATTATATATAAAAATTAAAGCATTTTATTGTCAAGTTGCACACATTTTTTCTAGAAATTCCAAATTTCCCAAGGGCTATTTGCAAGACCCATGACCTGGGTTCAAGTCCCCAAATTGAAAGGCGCTCGTATTTTCTTGGATTTATTTCAGGATTTGACGGCGTTGTTCTTTTAGTGGTAGGTGACATGGCCGTTGATAGCGAGACACCCGTGATCAGCGACAAAGCCAGCGGGGAGGGGGGGGGGGCAACCCGGGCTCGAGCCCCCTACCGGCCATGGGAACACACAGCCCTCCCTAAGCCCTGCCTACCGCCATGAGGACGAAGAAGAAGGGAAGGAGGGGCGGGAGGAAGAAGAAGAGGAAGCAGCCCTAGCTCCGGTTTGATCCTGGCTTCGTCGCTGCCCGTGATGACTTTGTCAATCTCGAGATTTGTCGATCCAACTTAGTTCTTTGGAGGTGCTCATAGTGGTAGGGTGTGAGTGCGTGTGTTCATAGGGGTAAGGGTACACTCATCTATGTGAGCGTCTGCATCTATAACTAGGTCTAAAAAAACTCACGCAGTTTTTTTTTAAAAAATGGAGGGACGGTGTGCCCTGTATTTCTGAAGCTCTCAAATTTTAGTCTGTTTCATAATATGGTGATTAGGAGTTGCAAGGAACAGCAAGTCTACCAAAAAAAATTGCAGATCTCATCGGATCCCCATCAACTTCAAGCTGATGCAACACAAATTTGGTCTAATCTCCATTCTAGATTCGATGCTACTTCAACGTTGCCTGCGCTGTAGGATTTTTGCACACCTCGCGCGTGACTGCATGTGGCCATGGGTGGCTGCCACGGGTAGATCTGGCACATCTGGTGCCGCGGGCGAACTTCCTCAATGAACTGCCCAGGGTTTTTGCGACCACCCCTGGAGCTCTCAGCCAGTGGCCCATGGTGGTCCGCGGGACTCAGGTGGAACTATGCTAGGTGCCATTGGGTGCATCGGCAGAGGACGCCGCCGATGACATAGGAGGCATCGGGGATGGCCGGGAGTGGTGGCACCACGATGACGTCGGTTGACTCATCTGTCATTGCTACAACCCCGACCAGTCACAGGAGCCGGCCAGCATGATGTACCATGCATGTACGATGCCTCTTCAAGCTCGATCCATTGCTGCTAACGCTATACCCGGATGCCACACATGCTGGTCATGACGTCAAGGACATGATGTTGGATGAGTTTGCAGCCTCACTCACGGTTAGCTAGACCACGCTACAACTCCAACGGTGACCTCTCTGAAAGATGAGGTAGCATAAAAAACCACTCACGTGTGCACCTGCGGCCTGCTAGTAAGGCTGAAAGTATCCACCTAACACGATGACTGCCCTGGCGCTTCCTCGACAAAGTGTGCCGCTCCCCTATGCCCCACTCAGTGGGCAATAGACTCGCCTCCACTATCGCCCGAGCAGGGATAGGCACAGGTCACGCCACCATGGAGGCACACACCTCCCCCTTGGGTGCTGATGCATCAATAGAGGATGAGGTGGGTTATCTAGTAGGCCTTGGTCTAGCCTAGCCTGCGGCAGACGTTGACTTGCTTAGTATACTGCTGTGAACATAGCAAAACCTTCCGCCACATGCCGCCTCAAAAGCTTGACCAAGCAAGTGCTGCATAAGTGTTGACGGTCACTAACGATGAAATTCGCCTGTCAATAAGCTCATAAAAAGGAGAAACTAGCAAACTTAAGTCACATATGCACTTACTATTAACCGAGTTCCACATGTATTTGGAGTATATCACTTTGCAGGTCACAAACACAAATACATGGAATAAACCATCAAAAGGCGCTTTCCAATGTTAATTTACGCAAAGAATAAAGAAGGCGCCAAGCATCGTAACACTAATGGGGCAAGGCACCACACAACAGTGTTCCAAGCCCAACCAGAGACCACCTCAGAAAGGCGGTGGCCATTTGGGCCAACTAGTGGGCCGGCCGGCCTAGGGGGCGGCCGCCCCCCTATCACCGCCATATGCCCTGATCTTTCTCTAGCGATGGCATGGAGGCATGCAACGTCGGTTCCCTGGTGCTTCGCGCCAAAAATAGGGAGGAACACCGCCTTTGATTTAGTATAAAAGGGCTCCCTTCCCTCTCAAAGAGAGAGAATAAATCCCAATTTAATTCACAAGGAGAAAATAGTAGACTTTTACTTTTTTAGTAGTTGTGATTGAAATAAGAGAAGTGAGTGAGGAGAGAATTGGAGAAGAGTCGGAGTACTAGCAACTTTCCTTAGTGTGCTAGCTACACTAAGTCAAAGTGCTGGAGCCAGGAGCTTCTCCACCTGTACCTCTACAAGCTTCTTATTGTTTGGAGTAAGAGACTTGTTTAACTTTGGTTATTTATCTTAAAAAGTTACCTTTGCACTATTATAGACCTGTGGGTTCGTCGTCCATCCTTGCGGCGGGTACTCTAGTAGAAGGGCCCTGATAAAGATGGATAACCCTTGCTAGCATGCTAGAGTATTAGTGGATAACGTAGATGTGGTGTCTAAGCTAGAAGCTATCTTCGTTTGCCTCTTTCCCTACGGATTGAGGGGTAGGCGGCAGGTGGTGACAGCCCTGTCTGTCCTTTGTAATCCTCCACGTTCGGGCTCATGGTAGAGCAGAGGCCGGCATTGCTTCGCAGACCAAGTGCAATCCAGCGCCTGAAGCAAGTCTATAGTAATAAAGCTACCTCCATTAAGATATTTGTCCTTGGGAAAACCTCGCTATCTCGTTTGTTTCTCCCTTATGGTCATAGGTTAACTAAGTGAAGAGTCTAGCACAACCGTTCCTTTGGGAAATTATGATACCCTGAATACTTCCAGGAGAAGTGCTACAATGGTGTATCCATGCACTTGCGGATTCCTCTGCTTACGCTAAGAAACACCAACAATAAGGTTTACTCACCGCTAATTCATTAGTCTCGGAAGCAGCCGTGTCACCTGCTAAGTCAGTCCTCCCATTGTGGAGCAGGCGATTAGTAGATTAGAGCCTCTCTCGGGTGCCTATTTCCATGCGAAGTGAGGTCCTAGTCATGTAGCATGTGGGCTTGGACATGGGGTTTTCGACGCCAAGTGCGTTGGGAAGGAAGGAACTACAAGAGGCTTTTCGACGTTAGAGGCTAACCGCTTCCAATGTTGAAGCATTGTGCGTGCTCTTCCCCGACGGTAGTGTAGAGTGGCGCAGGCAGTAGCGTAGACGCAAGACAACTTCTTAGGTTGCTTCACAGCCCATATCTCGGTTGTCTACCATTTGTGTAATACCGAAACTTGAGTCTATATGCTAGGATGGTCGTCCACCCTCCAGCTATAATCTTATAGACCTTCTAGGTCACTCATCAGATGTAGTTGTTTGTATGATTAAAATCTTCTCTCTTAATTACAACGATGCACAAATCCTTTGCATATTTGAAAAAAGGATCGTGCTTTTACCTTGGAAAGGGTCCGTCGATGGTGATGGGAGGGTCGGCATTTCTTGTGAGCGGATGGAGTGAGCAGTGTTGATTGCCGATGGATGGAGTGGGTGGCACTGCTGGTACAAAAGGGAATCGAGGGTAGAGGGAAATTGGGATGGGTGATGCATGAGACTGGGAGTGGTGGTGCTCAAACCCTAGCCAACGTGTTTTTGCTTGCTTCGTACGGCGAGATACATGAGTCGATGAGCGAGCAAGAGGTGACGGGGAACAAATACATGACTCGAGAGCTGTTTTTTTTTCCTGCAGATCCACAGAGAATAGGCTAAAGAGGCACGGGCCATTTTTAACCCAAGGGGCATCCAAAGTGTAACACGGATTGGAGAGGGAACCACTCCCACGACCCTCAGCTCTCTCACGGATCAGGCTGGGATCCTGTTGGGGATTCAGGTATCTAAAAGAGCCCTAACAGAGGTGGGTTGTTTCCTAGGATGCACCTCTCCATTTCTAGAGGCAGCATTATAGAACACCTACTTCTTTCAATGTGGACGCCCACCCCTATGATGACTTCATAGTTTAGTTTGACCAACTTTCTTGGATGCATTTAGTATTAGAGTTTTTGAAGTAAGAACCCTCTCAAACAAACCTGTTTGGGAAAGTTCCAGCTTCCGAAAAATAGATCTTGATCACTAGATTCATCCAGATCCATTATGGAGTAGCTCCAAGATGGAGCTGGGCTTTATCTAACTTGTTTAGGAGAGCTCCACCGTGGATATGGACTCATATGTAGATTTAAAATACTACCTGGGCCAAACTGAAAAATCACACACAACCATTGCCGTCTTGAAGAGGTGACCAAGTGGCGACACCAGTAACATGCGGCATGATAGGGAGGGAAGTGCATGTAAGCCTCCATAGCATGTGGTCACGCGACACCGACACCGCCAAACTATGGCGCGCGCGGCATGCCAGCCACCACAGTTGGCCTCGGTTGCTCTGGCCCAGCTGCCGACAGGCCCAACCATGCCACCCTGCTTCCCACTTGTCAAAGTTGGAGGCGGTAGTGACATTTGTCGGTTGGGAGAGGAGCAAGTGGAAGGGACAGGGAGCGTCGGGCGTTGGAAATGAAAAGAAATGAACCCAGTATGCTGAGGGGTTGTGTGTAACTAGTGGCATGATGGGTAATTTTTGTTAACTCCATGAATCTTATAGTTTTTGGAACATCCTTTGAAATGCTTCATGAAATCCATAGATCTAGAAGCTAGATCCATATTTTTTAGATTGAAGCGGGTAGAGCTAGAGGTTTTTGGTTTAGAAAAATAGAAGTGAAACTGTTTTGGAGCTGCTGAAGCTCTCTCAAACAGCTCTTAAACAGTCGGTGAGATTTCCTATCACATTCATAACTCTAACCGATCGCAGGTGCACACCGAAGAATAATCTCTGCCCACTAAAAGAGGAACATACAAAAATAGCAATTACCAAATGCAGGGGGGAAACAAATATAGATCATGCCACAACCACCATCCCTCCGTACCGCACAATATTTTGTCTTCCGTGGACAAAGCCATTAACCAACCAATTCTTCCCTGCCAGCTGCAGGAGTGTGATCAAGAGCTCGACCGAGAGGCGGATCGATCGGTGGAGCATGCAAGAAGGGAGGCGGCCATGAGCAGCAGCATGGACTCGTCGGAGCTACGGAAGGTGTTCCAAATGTTCGACAAGAATGGCGACGGCCAGATCACCAAGAAGGAGCTAGGCGAGTCGCTCAAGAACCTTGGCATCTACATCCCCGACGACGAGCTCGATGCCACGATGGACAAGATCGACGTTAACGGCGATGGTTGCGTGGACGTCGAGGAGTTCGGCAGGCTCTACCGCTCAATCGTCGAGGAGGGCCCAGGGGCCGACGGCGACAAGCACGATGAGGAGGAGGACATGCGGGAGGCGTTCAACGTCTTCGACCAGAACGGCGACGGATACATCACCGTCGAGGAGCTGCGGTCCGTGCTGACCAGCCTCGGCCTCAAGCAGGGGCGCACAGCCGAGGACTGCCGCAAGATGATCAGCCAGGTCGACGCTGACGGCGACGGGCGCGTCGACTTCACGGAGTTCAAGCAGATGATGCGTGGCGGCGGGTTCGCTGCACTAGGTAGATGATCGAACTTCGGAGGATGCCTTCATTGAATCAATGGCTTCGGCGTTGTAGATAATTCATTAACAGGTTGGCATGGTAACGATGTGGCAATCTAGGGGCACTTGTTCATTAGTTAATTATTAATTATTTGGTTTGGCGAATTCATTGATGCTTCCTTTTTTTATGTGATGAGGAGATTTGGGTTCTTAATACTAATTTTTGTGTTAACTGTTGGATTTAACTAGGCCTAGTCCATTTTTATTTAGCAATTAATCAGTCAAATAGAAGTGCTAGCGTCCAGACATCTGGACGCCCGTGCCTGCTGCATGCCCACGGCCCCACTCCTCCGCGCTGCTCCCCGCGCTTCCCTGCTATGCCGCTCCCCTCCACGCTTGCAGCACCGCTCACCGGCTTCCCGCGCGCACGTGGGGATCGCCTGTGCCCCTGCCGCTATCCCCCCCACTTTCCATATGCATGCACGATGCCCAGCAGCTGCAGTAGATGGTTGTGATAGGTGGGTCACATTGCAACATGTGCACATCAGATCTACTTTTGGAACATTCAGATGAAGCACTTGCAACATATCTCGGAAACCGTTGAAACACTTGCAACATACGTCTGAAATACTTACAAAAACACCTAAAACACTTGAAACACGTGTGTAACTATTGCAAAACATATGCAACATCCGGATGAAACACTTGCAATATACGTATGAAACACCTGAAACACTTGAAACAAATGCTTGCAGCATGCATATTATGCAACATCCAAATCTACTTCTTCAATATCCAAATGAAACACTTAAAACGACATAGGTCTGAAACACTTAGAAACATACGCTTGCAACATGTGTATATTACCATTGCAACATATACAACATCCTAGATCTACTTTTGCAACATTTAGATGAAACACTTGAAACACGACGTCACCGACAGCCACGGCCTACCCAGTGGAGAACTGTTGTAGCTAGCAAGGTCAGGGCCACGGGACGTCAAGAACAATGGCCCAATGTACACCCAGGCACAGGAGCACCGGCGGCGACCTCATCCCGGTGGCGTCGGGGTGGTGGTGGCGTATTGAACACCGTAGCCGCGATAGGCGAGGTGGGATGGAGGCACGGCGCGGGATGGTATAGTGTCACAACGCGGGATGGGGCATGGCAAGGGATGGCCATGTGGCAGCGAGGTAGAGTGGGCATGGTCAGACGGCGCGTCACAGCCGTGGTGGGTGGAGGGCGCGGTGGAGGCCGCCGCTGCACGCAGACGGCGTGGTGGAAGCGGAAGCTATGGTCGGGAATGGGGAAATGCTGCGCACGAGTAGGGGATGGAGGCTAGAGAGGCCGGTTGCCTGGGCCGGTCTGCAAGCCCAGTAAACAAGTGTTTGGGCGAACGCCCGGGTGTAATAATTTCCGTAAGTCAAAAGAAATTCTAATACAATAGTTGAAGTTAGATGTGATTAATGTTAGTATAGGAATGGACAAGAGGCGTGACACGGTACGGGCCTTTTTTTCAACTTGTAACTGACGGTTTTGAGATGACCACTACTCCCTCCATCCCATACTAAATAAGTTTATGAGATTTAAAGTTTAGAGAACCGCCCCTGTTCCAAATCTAATGGTGATTTTACTCCTTTTCTAACTTTTTGATTTTACCCTCATTATTTTCAAACGACGCCAACGTTTACCCCTACTCTATAACACTGTTGGAACTGTTGGATTAAATGGTAAAAAAATAAGAAAGAAAAGTTAGCTAAACGAAAAGACAACAATGCCCCTACACTATGTGAAAATGATTTGTAGGAACCCACCATTTTTTAGGGGCGGCTGGGGTTGGAGGCGCCTCAACAGTGGGCGCCCTCGGGCCCCAGCAGAGCAATCGTCCCTACAAATGGTACAGTTGGGGCGGCCGGTAACAAGAGCCGTCCCTACAAATGGGCTGATTTGTAGGGGCGGCTTACTCACCGGTCGCCCCTATTCTTCCATTTATAGGGGCGGCTATTACCGTCTGCCCCTATTGTTCCCATTTGTAGGGGTGGCTGGGCCAGCCGCCCCTACAAATGCCCCACATAAATAGCACAGCAGCCACCTTCTTCCACCTCGGGACACACTCTTCTACCCACAAAAAAAAAGGTTGGAAGGCCTTGGGCTCCTGCTAAAAATTGCTCTACTAAGGGGGAGGTTTTGAACTCAAATACTTTGGTGGAGAGGGTAGAAGGTAAGAAATTGCTATTTCAAGCCTTTATTTAAAGTTTTAATAGTTGGTTAGTGAGTAATTAGAGTTTTGCTTTTCTCTCTCTTCCATGGTGCTTAAGCTTTGTATGAAGCAAATTAGACCCTAGTTTTCAAACTATTAGTGTTGATTAGTTAGAGAAATGAGGTTGCACCCTTTATTAGTCGATCTTGCTTGATTTTAGTGGAGATTACACCCTAGTTTCATGTATGTTTCATGTACATGTAGATCTAGTTCTAGATCTAGGGTTTGTTTTCTTTTTGATTTTGTAATTTATGTTTCATGAAATTGGAATGGAGTTGGCATGAAAGGTAGTGGATGAATATTAATTGTTGCTAATTGTCGTCTTTGAAATTGTTTATTTTAACCGGTTAATATATAAGGATGACATGAGAAGGGACCCATACAAGGATGACGAACTCTTAGAGATCGTCGGCGACCTTTGCAACTTCATATTGGACGAGATTGTGCACGTCAAAAGCACTTACCATCACCTAGCTTTGGACTTAGGTAGTAATCCTCAATACCAACACCTTCGTGAGACTAAAAGGCTAGCTCTAGACCGTTGATAACAATGTGTATGCAATTTGACATTGGCCTTAACTTGTGGAATGGTTTGGACTTCGGATTGGTTTGGACTTGTGAATTATAACTATGTAATGATGGACTTGTGAATTATGACTTGTGAATTGGACTTGTGATGACGGTCTATATAGTGCTCCTGTGTTTGTGGATGCATATATGTATATATGTGGTGCTCATATTTGAATTTGAATTATATATGCATATATGTATACATGCGGTGGTCAGCTTTGAATTATATATTATTTATTTATTTTGCTGGAAAATGCACTGTAGGGGCGGTTCTAGATTAAACCGCCCCTACAAATAGGAACTATAGGGGCGGCTGGTTCACTAAAATCGTGTGACCTTCCTTGCCGCAGAGCTGCCATGTAACCATCGGCGCGCCGCCACAGCCTCCACCACGGCCACCCTTCTGGCCGCGCCGAAGCCACCGTGGCCACGACCGCCACAGCCACGAGCGTTGTTGTTGTTGTTGCTGCCACCTCCACGACCGCCCTTAGTGGCCATGTTCGCAGAAGAATGCTGGGCGCCGCCATGCAGCTCCATGCGCTGCTCAAAGCTGACCAATTGGGTGTATAGTTCCCCAACTGAGATCGGCTCGACTTGAGCGGCAACAGCAGACACCACCGGGTTATAGTCGAGATCCAAGCCGATCAAGATGTAGGAGACAAGCTCCTCATCTTCTAGCTTCTTCCCTGTAGATGCCATCTCATCTGCAAGGGCCTTCATTTTTGTGAAGTGCTCCGTCATGGTGGACACCCCTTGGACGCCGTGGCTAGGGCCATCTAGGTCCTGATGACCCGTGCCCTATATTGGGACGCGAAGATGCCCTCAATGGTGGCCCATGCAGTGGCCGTGGTATCTGCTGAAGATGTTACTTGGGAGAAAATCTCTTTGGAAAGGGAAGACAACAAATAGTTCAAAACTGTCTGATTCTTGTTGTTGCCCCCTTTCTCGCCGTCACCCTTCGCCGCTCCGGTGGGTGCGCCGTCGGCTTGATGTACTCTGCAAGCTGAGCACTGCAGAGAACAGACATGACTTGGAGACGCCACATCGAGAAGTTGTTTCTTGCTAGCTCACGGGTATAAACCCTATCTGTGGAGACGAAAGCGCAGCGGAGGAGGAAGCGGCCATGGATCAGTTCTATAAGAAAACGGCCTCTAAATACCATGTGAAGATGAGTGAACGAGTTGCCCCTTAGGGTCTCGGCTCCATGTTAATATAGGCCAGGAACAGCCCCTGGCCTGGCTTGTACACAAAAGTTAGGATTACAACAAGATCAGGATCAACATGATCCATCTATCTACTTAAGTTACAAGAAAGGAACTAACTATTCTATTCTGTACTAGGTACAATGAACCGAGACATATCTTAACACTCCCTTCCTAAAATGTCGAAGAAACTTGATGGCTGACCAGAACACGATGAAATTCCCAGGACGATCCAGGACTAGCAGTACATGTTTATGAGATCAACTACTGGCGGTAGCAAGAAAAACAATCTGCGCAGTCTCTTTTTTCATATGATCTGATCTGATAATGATAAAATATGATCTGATCTGATAATATATATATATATATATATAATAAAGAGACAAAATTTCCACCAAGATTTTTCTTTCATTCTAGTATGCTTGTATATATTTTTTCTATTCCAGTCTAGGTTCTATTCGTATTATGTTTTCCTAGCGAGGAGTTCTAACCTTTTTTTATTTCCAAAATATCTATACATCTATCTATGTCAGCTATGTATGGAGTTACGTCATCACCCTGAAATAAAAAACAAAAAAAAACAAATAAATGGGATAGAAAACTCATGAACATACACCATCCAAAAGAGACGGGTGGCACCTTCCTACTGCCAACGTACGGGGAAAAGGAAAAAAAACGAAGCAGGACAAGAAAAGGAAATGAGATAAAAAAGGACTCCGAACCGATCACAACCAGGCTCGGCTCCGTAATCCTTTTGCATGTTTTATTTTTTGGTTTCTGTTTTTTTCGCTTGTTTTTCTATTTCCAAATAGTGTTTTTCTCTATTTTTATTGGTGTTTTTCTCATAAAATAAATAATAAATATAACATTACAAGTTTTTGAACCTTGGTATCTCTTCATGAAACAAAGGTTTTTACCAAGATATAGTTCTAATTAGTAACAAAACTTATTCTTACTAAAATCTAGATCATTCGATGGACTAACTAATCAAATCATAAACTAAAATCTTACTTAGTTTGTTGCAACCAATCTAAATAAATATATGTCTACAATTCCAACAAGAGCTACATATAAAAAACCGAGAGAGATCTCCCATCATAATCATTGATAGATAGACCAATTCTTGACACGTCAGAAACTACTCATTGCCGACTTTAATAAATATTAAAATTGTATATTTTTATAGGTTGTCAAAGGAAGTCACGGAACTCAATGTTTAATGTTAGCATTACATGCGTAATATGAGATTAAAATTATGATATATTTACATCTAAATATTTTTATGCTTTGCAACAGGGAAAACAATATAGAAATATTGTATTTTAATTCGATACATGCTTAATAACACACTATCATATTATTGCAACTAGAACTCTATTAACTTAGCACTAAGGGTGTCTTGTTACCATAAAATAAATTATAAAAAATTGTAGAAAGGATAAAACATAAATAAATATATATTATTTATGTCTTTGTTCTATCCATTTTTACTCCCGTTGCAACGTACGGGCACTTTTGCTAGTGATAAAATAAAATACGACTTGTTCGTAGTGGTCGATCAGATACCTGTCCAACGACGAAGTCCGGGACGTAACTGGGCCTGTCGTGCTTCGTCATGCGGCCTCGCATGTAAGGGGTCGCAGGAGACGTAGAGGTTCTTGACCACCATGGCCGTCGAGCCCGGCGGCACCGCCAGGCGCACGGTCCCGGTTACCACCTCCATGTCGTCCTCGCTGGGGAACCCCGTCACGTAGCGCTTCAGGATCACCCGCCGGTTCGGCACCTCCTCCCTCGCCATGGCTGCAGCTGACGACGGCTCTAGTAGACTTCGTTCGCTCCACGTACTCCCCACCGGTTCGCCTTGCTGGCATGTGCGGCGACGGATATGATGATGCTTGCCTGATCCAGTGGCGTTTGGCGTGTGTAGAGGCCGCCGGTGGAATGAAATGAAGCCGCTGCTTGCACTCGCGCGCCCGGGCCATCTTTCTGCTGGCGTACGTGTGGCCGTGCTCCACAACATATGCATCGATCATGCACGAGGAACATGTGGGGGCTCCACAAGCCAGCAACTATAGCAAATTCATTATTACCGGAGACATGAATGTACAGCAGCTGTTCCATCCAGATCCAGGTCACGTACCCTGTTCACTGTTCAGGTTCAGGGATGGCAACGTATTAGCAAGACGATCGAGAGAACAGCGATATCACCACCGTATCTTGAGAATTGAGATAAGGAATAAATCTATCAGAAATAAACTGTAAGAGTTGGAACTTGCTTTGATACCCAATGGTCGAGGTGGTGCTTTATATATGAAATATTAATGCCAGTTCTCTAGCTAGTGGAAATACTACAATCGAACTTTTGACATCCCTGTGATGTCTTTCTGGCACGCGTGTGCTTATACGAAATATTTTGACATACCCGTGCGTGCGGCCACCACCGTGGAGGAGGTGTAGGGCCAGCCATGAGGAGGAGGCCTTCTCACTTTTTAGAGGACCAGATTTTTTCCGTGGCAACGTACCTTTGAACTGAAACATGTGAAACACCATATTTACTTTTGTAACATCCAGACGCACTTGCAACATACGTTTGAAACGACTGAAACACTTGAAACATGTATATATAGTCCTAACAATATATACAACATCAAGATGAAACACTTGAAACATACGTCTGGAACACTTAAAACATAGTGTTGCAACATGCGTATATAGGCATTGCAACGTACGCAACATCCCAGATCTACTTTTGCAACATCCAGATGAAATACTTAAAACATAGTGTTGCAACATGCGTATATAGGCATTGCAACGTACACAACATCTCAGATCTACTTTTGCAACATCCAGATGAAATACTTGAAACATTAGTCTAAAATGCCTGAAACACTTGAAACACAATGTTGCCCGGCGGCCACGGCCTACCTGGTCAGCAAGCTCGACGTCGAGAACAATGCCCTAGTGGACATCCAAGCGTAGGCGTAGGCCTCTTCTTCCTGCCGTGGGAGACGAGATGTACGGACTGGTGATGACCTCCTCTTGGTGGCATCGGGGTGGTGGTGGTCCGGTGAATGTCATGGCTGCGACGGGCGAGGCAGACTGAAGTCCGACATGGGACGTGACGTGGCATGGCGGGGGATATGGCGTGGCAGGGGATGGGACATGGCTCGATGTAGGATGGGGAGCATGTGGCGAGGGATGGCCGCGGCGACAAGGTGGAGTGGGGCGGGTGAACGGCAGCATGGTATGGTGAAGGCGCGATGGTGGAGTGAGTATTTTTTTTATGAGAGAGGCGGGCGAGGTGGAGTGGGAAGCCGCGTTCGGACAGGACGAACGCCCGCGTCTAAGCGTTTCCGTTATATGAAAGCACGAAAAGTTATACAATACAAGAGAAAGAGAAAGAAAGAAGAAGGAGAGAAAAAAAAAAGAAGGGAAGAACTACAGCAAAGGAGAAAAAGAAGGGAGGTAGTGTAAAAGAGAAAAAAAAGAAAAAGAAAACAAACATGAGGATTACAAGAAAATTTCTGTCCATGAGAGTCAATCCATACGCAGTACGTAAAGCCCACAACTCTGGGGAATAGAAACCTGGGTGGGTTGTTTGCGTTGTTCCATTAGAGTAGATTTATGTAGACTTACTTATTTATCAAAATGTTCGCTGGATTAAAGAGAATCATGTATTAGATTTTATTAGATGACACAAGTGATATCCGCACAGCGGCACAGGAACATCTGCATGTGCATGAATCGCTCGATCCTCCGATGCTTCCAGACCGTGGGTGACTAGTCATGGTCGTTCCAGAACATATGTCTCACAGCCTCCACCTACGGCTACCACACGACAGAAATGGTTTCCACTTGGGCAGCTGGCACACAACACGCCAGGCCAAGGGTCCCAACTCGGCTAACTCCCAATACACTTAGCGCTGCCGCACAGGATACCACACAGGAGCACCACACTTAGCTAGTCGTGGGCATTCCAGAACATATCTACGGCCGGCCTGCCGCACTCTCCAGGCGTCTGCCGATATCCCCAAGGAAACCCCACCCCACCCGTCGCCAAGGCAAACCAGGGACTGAGATTCAGTTGAGAGCAGCAGCAGCAGAGGCAGAGCCATGGCGGCGGCAGTTTCGACCGACGTGCAGGGGCAGGAGGTGCCGAACAAGCGGGTGATCCTGAAGCGCTACGTGACGGGGTTCCCCAGCGAGGACGACATGGAGGTGGTCACCGGGACCGCGCGCCTCGCCGTGCCGCCGGGGTCGGCGGCCATGGTGGTCAAGAACCTCTACGTCTCCTGCGACCCGTACATGCGCGGCCGCATGACCAAGCACGACAGGCCCAGCTACGTCCCGGACTTCGTCGTGGGAGAGGTATCTAATCGACCACTACCAACAAGTCGTATTTTATTTTATCATCAGATCAGAATTCAGATCATACATTAAAAAAGAGACCGCGCGGATTGTTTTTGTTTGCTTCCGCCAGTAGTTGCTCATAAACAAGTACTGCTCCTGGTCCTGGATCGTCCCGGGAATTTCATCGTGTTCTGCTCGGCCATCAAGATTCTCTGACATTTTCACTACTATTCAATATTGGAGTCTCTAGAGTATAGTTTCTTTCTCTGTCTCTATTTTTCCGTCTGTTTTCACCTTTGTTTTACCCTCTTTTTTTACTCAGCACCCTTTCTCCAAGAATTAAGGGTAAAATTTGACACCAAGGTCAAAGATAAGGTTTTTCGCTGAGCGTTTGATTTTTGGAGAAATCTCAGAAGATTTGAACTTTGAAAGCGCAATGAATCACCGGATAATATTCAATTTAATCGACAATAATATCTCATTAGCTTTGTGCGCCGTGGAACTTGTGGAAATTATATTACTAGAAAATCTGGAATCCCGTGCTCAGGTGTCAAGATATTTCTGACTCGGTTCAACTTGGACTATTCGAAAAAAAAGTAAAATTTAGATTGTGAATCTATGCCTTCATTTATTAATAGGGCTAAAAATGAATTAATTGTCCTCTGATGTTTGAACAGCACATGTTGACAAAAACAAAACACAAGATTGATTCTGTAGTTTTATTCTAATGAACATATGGGAGTTCTCTGTACTCTGTTCAGCCTGTGGACTGGTGATAGGTCCACTTTCTCTTCCATTTACTTCTTTTCCAACTAGGGACCTTACAGTTCTGTGCTCCCCTACCCTGGTGCAAATCCTGCAGGCTTTGGTAAACTTTGGTGTATGCAAGGTGGTAGCATCTGGGCACCCGGATTTCAAGGTTGGTGATCTTGTGTGGGGGATGACCGGATGGGAGGAATACACTTTCGTCCCTAAGCCAGAGTCATTTTTCAAGATCAATCATCCTGAATTGCCCCTGTCGTGCTACACGGGTGTTCTTGGTGAGTTCATTGTTTAGCTTACTGCATTTTCTTTCAACCAAACTTAACCTCTTCAACCTCAAGTCTTTCCTCCAAAATCTGTTTTATTTTCTGGCCTTTATCCAACTTACAGATTAGACAGTCTTTTACTGAATCCAAATGTTTCCGTGTTCCTCTGAAAGAATCCATTTTCTTTATTCTTGCACTGTTGTTCGAAGTGTTTCTTCCCCAACTAACTATATGGTAACTATCATACTGTTCAGGCATGCCCGGCCTTACTGCTTGGGCTGGATTCTTCGATGTGGGCAAGCCCAAGAAAGGCGACTATGTGTTCGTCTCAGCAGCATCAGGCGCCGTTGGTCAGCTTGTTGGGCAGTTTGCTAAGCTCACTGGCTGTTATGTGGTTGGCAGTGCTGGTTCTGACGAGAAGGTTTGTGAAATCTTCTTCTCCTTTATCTTCTGGCAACGATTTGCTTTCTTTTGTTCTCTAGTTCATGTACGGTTTTATCAAGTTAGTTGAATGTTACTGCCATTTGTATTTTTTGTGGCTGCTTCATTTGTTTCTTGTCAGTAACAACCGTTACAACATTTCGTTAATGATTACGGTTCTTATTAATTCAGGTCAATCTTCTGAAATCCAAGTTTGGCTTCGACGAAGCATTCAACTACAAGAAAGAGCAGGACATGGATGACGCCTTGAGGAGGTTGGCCAGCCAGCTCTTCTTGTGTGCCTTGTACACTTGAGCTTCAGCATCGCCAGACAGGGGGACTGATCATTTCAGCTGTGTTACTTACCATTGCTCAGGTACTTCCCAGAGGGCATTGACATCTACTTCGAGAACGTGGGCGGCCGCACACTGGAGGCTGTGCTGCCCAACATGCGCAACCATGGGCGGATCCCTGCCTGCGGAATGATCTCGCAGTACAACCTGGAGGAGCCAGAGGGCGTGCACAACCTGTTCGAAATCATCGCCAAGCGCGTGCGCATGGAGGGCTTCATGGTCCTCGACTACTACGGCCAGTACCACAAGTTCGAGCAGGAGATAGCCGGGTACCTCAAGGAGGGAAAGATTACCTACGTCGAGGACATCGCTGAGGGGCTGGAGAAGGCGCCGGCGGCGCTCATCGGACTCTTCACCGGGCGCAACGTCGGCAAGCAACTGGTCGCCGTCGCTCGGGAATAAATGCTAGACAGACATCCATATGATGAGTACGACGGTGAGGGCAGGCATAATATCTAGCTACCTTGAGAGTTGAGAATAATGTAGCGTTGGAGTTCAGATGTGTCGGGATTTGATGGTTTCTAGTGCTTGTATGTGATTTTATTATGCTGCTCGTGTGAAAAGTTTCGATTTTCAGTTGTTTGTTTCGTCTACTTCTGGACAATATGCTTTTTTAACGAACCGCTATGGTCGAATGCACTGGCACTGCGAGCCTCCGCCCACGTCACCACACCAATAAGGAAAGCAACACTGTTGATTCCCCGGTAGCCTAGCACCTAACGTGCCTTTTATTTCCGACGAAAGAAGAATTATATTATATGATAGCTGGATACATCAACACGTCACAAGCACTCTGGATTATAAGATAGTACCCACGCTGTGAATAGCATAACTCAAAATCTAACCTGTTAGATGCTTTGTAGTATGGATGACCGCACAGGCAAACAGTCGGCAAATGGTCTGAGAATAAATGCCCAACGAACAACGGCCAACATTCTTGTAGGCGAAATTGAGAAACTTCTTCTTTCTGGTGTCTTCCTTCTTATTTCTGCCACCGAAGAGTAAGTAAGACTGATCTGAAAATTATTCTCCTTAATCCTTCATCGCCCCGGCTCCAAAAATAAAATCCTGGTCATCCAGAAGGTACTCCAGGTTGGATTTAGTTGAGCTTATTAGCTTTACATCAAGTATATCCTAAGACTCATATTTAATGCTTGAAGTTATGTATTTTAACTCATGAGAATATGAGGCTGTTCTGACACTCGGGGTTGATCAATTGTGGTGGTTCTTGGCCGCCTTGTACTAACCTACTCGCACTCATGGACCTCTATATTCATCCTCTATATGTCCTAGTCAGTAAGATTCTCTCCTCTATACTCAATTCTTCCGCACCCATCCATCCTCTATACCATCCTCTATCCACTCTATCCACTGTGGGACCCAATTGTCACTTTATCTAAATATATCCATGTGTGATCTAGTTTTGAAGGATTTATTGAGACGAATTTAATGGTGAAATCGAAATTTAATTTGGATTTTTAGTTTGTGAGTTATATCATTTTTTCCTTTGTTTAGCTAGTGGGGTCCGCCACTATAGAGTATAGAGTAAACACAGTACTACTCTAAATATAGAGTGAGAGAAAGGATATAGTATCATTTTAGAGTACCCAGTGCAGCAGTTTTTACTCTATATTCATACTCTAAAGCTTTAGAGTATCGTTTTAGAGTATCCACTGTGGGTAGCCTTATAATGGTGTTCGGCTGATAGTTTCTGCGGCTGATAAGCTAACTGATGTTGTTTTGTTGTGAGAGAAAAATACTATACCATGCCTAATAAGTTCAAAGTGAACAAGGCTAATAATGGCTATGTTTGGATCCACCCAAACTAAAGCTTAGCTAGCTAATTAGTACAACTAAATTTTTAGCGAGCTAATGTTGGGATACTCTAGCTAATTAAAGACCTTGGACCATGCTACTCCTCATTAAAGACCTATTGAAAGAAAAATGCAAAAAAAAAGACAGCCTCTTCTTCCTCCTGACCCCATGGTGCCGGCGGTTCCTCCTGCCAACTGGCAACCGCAACTGATCCTCCCCCATGCCCCCCCCCCCCAACCCCCCCCCCCCCCCCCCCCCCCCCCCCCCCACCACTTCGCGTGGATGCAGTTCGGCATCTGTGCGGCTCGACCCGCGAGGACGGGGCTCCCCGGTGACGACGCGGCCAGCCTCGCTCAGATGGTGGCCCCAGCGGAGGAGCGACTCGCCTCGCCCAAGTGCTTCAAGAGACTAGGAATCTGGAGGAGGAGGGGAAAGAGATCACGGGCTGGCCGCCGATCTCCCACCACCAGCAATTCGACTACGATGCATCGATTGCCTTGCCCATCCCGGGGCCCTGCACCTTGACACAGCGCGCGCTCGCCGAGTGCCACCACCGTGCCATCCGTGGGCCACTGTAGCCGGAGGTGCTATGCCGGCACCAGAACCGCGCGCTGGTGGAGTGCGTCGTGACCGCGTGCTGCCCCGACGAGACCGACACCATCCGCACCCTCCATCCTAGCAGTGGTGGCTCATCCCAGGTCCGGGATGCCCTAGTGTCCGCTGTTACGGTGGCCTCCCATCGCACTCCTCCCCGTGATGGCCGTATGGGGCGATGAGTGTTCTCGCCGAGGCGGTGCTATGCTAAGCCGGCGAGCGGTGGCAACCTCCTAGCAGCGCATGTAGCACGGATGCGGAAAGACGCGTCAGGAGGAGTCACGCAGTTAAGCATGCAGACACGAAAGGACAATTCTGTCTTTTGGTGGTTTTAGCTACCGTTAGCTAGGATGGAACAGCTAATGGAATTAGTTGTTCCCATTAGCTAGGAACCCTTTTAGCTGCTAATGGGATTGGCTGTTTGGATCCGCTACAGCTAAATTTAACTTGCTAAAATTTAACTAGTGGATCCAAGTGGGGCCTATATATGATTACTGGTGATGGACACGACAGTCGATAATGACCATGGTTCTGGTAAATGATGAGCCCCATCTCTATCTTCATCGTCTTCGACGATCTCCCAGCCTATAAGAGCGCGGTCCGCCCTCTCGTCTCTGACGCGAATACAACATCTCCCTCCATTCCCTGTTGCCGCTGCACGTCAAGTTTCCCATCCACAGCTCCACAATGCACAGGTGTTGGGAAATCGTTATTCGTCTACAAAATCAGCATGGGTGCTCAACTGTTCGGACGATCAGGTCTCTGGGAGCAGTCAACACGATTGCTCGCTCCTTGATCATGGCACAATTGTCTTGCTCGCTCCTTGATCACGGCATCACAATCGGGAAAAAAAACTGGGTGCAGCCAGCCTGCATAGGGTCCACTCGAATGGAAGCCACGTATTGTATGAGATTCCATCGTACGGCCAAGTATGGTAGTGTTTTCAGTTGCCTATGTTTAGTATCCTACGGAGTTGCACCACACATGAGCCGTGGGAGAAGCCGCACCATCCTTGACCGTGTAATGGATTTCCGGGAACATGTGGCTTCTATCCGACTGGGCATGTACGGAGACTATGGTGCATCTACTGCACGACGCGTGGTCCACTACTTCCACGGTCACTACTCATTGAACAATGTGGTTGGCTACTTCAACTTTTCATGAGATTGCACGACTACGTTTAGATGTTCAGTACTGACTGTGATTCAGGATATCAAAAACATCAACCGGTAGGAACAGTGTGTTGACGTTGGATGTGGTCCGAATCACACATCAGAAAGGGCATTGGACGCCCGGGCCGCTACGGATCGAAGAATGTAGTGAGGATGTCACTCTTACGTGGTGAAACACGGAGAGATTTACAAGCAAACCACCAAAGGATAATCAGTCGTGCTTACGTGATGAAGAACCAGCTAGTTTTCAAGCAAACTAGCAAAGGAAACGCCGAAGCTCTCGCCTGGGAGAGACCCCGTCAGGGCAAGGATGTCACCGGGTTGCCCTAGGTCAGCCGACAAGCCTAGGGTGCCATCCTTGGTCATGGATCAAGGGATGAATAGCATGAAGGTTGGAGAAGAGAGTAAAAGGGGCAGGAGTAGATTGATTTGTTGTGTTTGATGATTGGATAGATGGGGACTCAATCGGCCATGATCCTCTCATATATATAGAGGGGGTGGTCTTATCCCAGTAGAAAACCTCTCTAAGACTTATTTTTCAAGTTTCCCACATCCAAAAACCAATTTAGAAACAAATCGGTTCGAGATCTGAAAGTCAGATTCAGAATAAACATCTACCGGTACTTCCGGTCAGGCTCCACTAGTAGTACCGGCCCCCACCGGTATTACCGGTCAAGGATCAGTAGTTCATTTTTACGCCAAACTATGCCTTTCTCCACCAGCCACCGAAAGTTCTGGTCTCGGACCAGAAGTACCGGTAGTTCATTTTCACGCCAACTGGTCTCGGACCGGAAGTACCGGTAGCCTAGACAGATATTTTCTCGGAGGCATAACTCTCTCATTCGGACCCTAAATTGGATGTTCCATATATGTTTTTTGACCATCTCGACGAGAGGAACACAATGGTGAAGTCCGTTACATATTTTGACAACTTCACAAAATGGACATTTTTGGTTGTCAACATATGCCCCCCTGTTTCTAGGTTTATGATGCATGAACCTAAAAACACTTGATCAAACAAACATAATTAAACCAAACAGTAACGATACCCATATCATCGGCTATATGGTGACTAAGGGTGACATATGCATCGGCCATTTTTGTTCTAAGGGCGATACATGTATCGGCCATTGTTTAGAGAGCACTTAGGCTTCTTGCCAAACACTTGGAAAATACTTTTTCAAGTATCTCCCGTTGAATACTACTTTGAGACGTTCACCTTGCAATGTCTCTAGCAAATAAGAATTACCACTCATGACTTTGATCACTTTATAAGGACCATCCCAATTTGATGACCACTTACCAAACTGATTACTCTTCGTCCCAATAGATAATATGGTTTTCATACTAATTCACCCATTTGGAATGATTTACTTTTGACTTTCTTGTTATATGCCTTGGCAACTCGAGCTTTGTCTTTCTCTATTTCCTTGAGAGCCTTTAATCTCACATCAGTCACCTCATCAATATTATCCAACATTAGATCATGATACACAACAGCTGATAGATCATTTTGTTTAGCAAGTCTGTATGCATCCAAATTCACTTTGATGGGCAACACGGCCTCTTGACCATATACTAGCTCAAAAGGAGTAACTTTTATAGCACCATGCCTTGAAATGCAATGTGCCCATAGAGCTTCAGACAATACTTCATGCCACCTTCTTAGATTCTCCTTAATTTTTTTTCTTGATAAGCTTGATCAAAGTCTTATTACTAGACTCAGCTTGGCCATTAACTTGAGCATAATATGGAGATGATTTGAGCAACTTGATCTTATATAATTTGGCAAAGTTCCTCACTTCTTTAGACATAAATGATATCCCTTGATCTGTAGTTAATGTTTGGGGTATGCCGAATCTATAAATGATATGCTCAGTGATGAACTCAATAACCTCCTTATGTGTCATATTCTTCAAAGGAACAGCTTTGGTTCACTTAATGAAATAATCTGTAGCAACCAACACAAAGCGATGTCCCTTAAAAGATGAGGGATGTATTTGGCCAATGAAGTCTAGTCCCCAACCACGAAAAAGGCCATAGCTTGATAATAGGATGAAGCATAGCAGCAGGCACCAGCTGAATATTCCCAAACCTTTGTACTCTTCACAACCTTTATAGTATCAAAAACAATCGGCCATCATAGTAGGCCAATAGAAATCGGCTCTACGCAATAACCACTTCATCTTCAGGGCCGATTGATGCGTACCATAGATATCTTCATGGACTTCTTCCATAGCCACTCTTGCTTAATCAGATCCCAAGCACTTCAACAGCAAGTCTTCGGCGGTCCTTCGATAAAGCTCATCATTGTGAACACATACTTGCTAGGCCGATTTGAGAGCTCGTCATGCTCATTGACCATGTTGGTCACAGGAGAGTCCGTTCAGCCGATAGGGGCAGTCGGCTTAGCTGACTGAGGGGAGTTGGCCTGGTCGGCTATAGCAGTCGGCTTAGCCGACTTGGCTGCAGCAAGGAGGGAGTCGACTAGTCTGCACCTGCACCGAAAATTTCTAAACTTTTATGCATCGACTGTTCTTGAACATGAAAATTACGCCCATCGACGTCATAGCCAGATGCTTGTTGCGCTAACATGTTGGCCTTTTGATTTTTATGCCTTGGAATATGCCGAATTTGAAATTGTAGTGACTCTTCTAAGCATTGAAATTCACCAGCAACTTGTTCCACCAGCAAAGAATCACCGCAGGCTTCAACATGCCATACCTCATGGATCGCAATATAATCAAGCCGAATAAGAAAATCACATTCAGCTTTAATTTTGGTGTAAATGTAATTTTTATTCGGCTTGATGTCTCTAATAGCACCATTGTGAGAAATAATTACCATGCCAACACCTTGGCCGTATTTGCAAGCCGATTAATCATATTGTCACATCCATGAAGTAAATCAAAATACATAAATCATGCCCCCAGGCCTAAAAATCATCAAAGTGAGTTCCATGGGGGCTTTTTTAATAGCACGATGGTTGCAAGCATTCATCGGCTATATTTTATACTAAGGGCGATATCAAAATATCAACCATATGAATTTATCCACAAGAGTATGCATAGCCGAAACAGAATATTTCAGCTACTGATCATTGGTGAACATAGTAATTTGGCAACCCTCCATGATATAAAAATCTATACCAGAGATCAAAGTAAGGAGATGAGGGATAACCATTCATACCATGAGATGAATTCCACATAAGCATAGGCAATTGCTTGTCGAATCTTCTTCTTTCTTTTGCCTTTGTCGCACCACTTACTTGAGCATCATCCTTATGAGCTTGAATACTTCCTTTAGGAACCCAAGCAAAGCCTTTTTCTCTGAGCTCTCTGCACTAAGCTTTTGCAACTTCTTTTCTTGCCACTTTGGTAAACCGATTGAGCATGTTGGTTTTGCTTCTATTTTGGATAGCGGCAATTCTTTCTTGATTTTAGGCACTTTCATCTTCTTTTGTTCAAATTTGGCATCTACAACATCAATAGATGATTTATCTACTTCTTTACCATCATTAGTCGGATTTTTCAACAACGTAATCGGCTTTTCAATAGTTGAATTTGGATCTGAACTTTTTTCTTTCCGGCCATCATACTCCATTCGGTAAACTTGTTTTACCACTTTCTTCTTTGCTTGAGTTCCGGACTGATTTTGATCAAATCGATCTTTATAAGAAGATGATTTCTCTGAATATCTAGGAGCTGCATACTCTATGTATTGTGGCCTATAATATGATGGCAGATGTGTCTCTTCATCAAACCAACCCCAAGGTGAATATGGATGAAAATGTGTGGGTTGTGGTCCATAATACATGGGAATTAGCCGCTCAAAAGGATAATATGTTGCTGCTGCGTGAGATCCATTCCCTTGCCAATTCCACTCTTGAGATTTGTGCTTTGGAGGTAATTTTGATGATTTAGCTTGAAGTTCCTCGAAGCTAAGCTCCGGCCTTCTAGTCCTTTGTTTGCCATGACCCTTACCTCCATTAGCTTTATGAGCATCCCCCCCTTCTTTTCATCTTGACAAACATGTTCCAAAGGAGGATTCTCAGTCGATTCCCCTTGCTCAATGGAGTCAATCGGCTTTTGCTCTAGTCAGAGAGATTTCACCTGCCTCCTAGTATCTTCTGAAATTGTAGTGACATTGTCATCCACTGAAATATCTTCAACTTGTAATTGATGGACAACAACCTTGTCAAGACTTGAGGGCTCCACATCTTTCTCCTGTGCAACAAGGGGTGCTCCAGGCGGCTTAGCTATATCCTAGGATGGCTTAGCCGTCTCTAGCACCTCCAGAGGAAGCAGGGTCGGCTTATCCACCTCCTGGGCGCCTAGCTGACTCTACCTCTGGTAGAGCAACAACAGCCTCTCCAGATGGCTTAGCCGACCACTGGGTCGGCTTAGCCGTCTTAGAGACAGCAGGGGTCGGCTTAGCCATCCCTAAGGGTGGCTGAGCCGACTCAGCAGCAGCAATAGCAATTGGCTCTCCTAGATGACTTTCATGATCTGTGGTTTCCATTACTTGATTCTCAGCCATCATAAGAGCTTTTGATGAATCGGCTAATAATGCAAGCCAATTTGAAACCTGTTTGCCATCAAGACCAATTGAATCTAATTGGCCCATCTGTTGAGCTTTAGAAAATTTCAGTCGGCCTTTATCAATGGCCGATTGGATCACACGACGAAACATATTGCAATCACAAGTATTATGATCAAACGAATTATACCACTTGCAATATGTAAGCTCTTCTAAGTTTTGAATTGACGACAAAACATTGTGATCAATGATTCTATTAAAATTATTCTCTGGCAAGATATCAAAGACATGATCATAAAAAGTAAAGTCAAAGGTGTACTTTGATTTCCTTAGCTGATTCTTTTGTGGAGTCGGCTTTATAGGTAGGCAAACGAATGGATCAGATTTGACATCAATCCATTCGGCCACACCTTTGTAGCTGCTTTTGAGAGGCTTTAACTTTGACAAACTAGCACTATCGGCCTTGGCAAATGACACAATGTGTTGGCCGATAGAATCTGAATTTATTTTATTATTAACAAATAAATTACTATTCTCAATCGGTCTATTACCACTATTAGCAAAGATATCTCTAATAGATGCAGCAATTGAAATAGTATGATCGGATTGGAATTTGATCCAAATATTTGTGTTTTCTACCTTGTTGATCATAGTGGAGAAGTGCATGTCCTTAATTTGCATGATGCTGCTCTTCTCCAGAAACCAATCAACAAGTGGGGTCAAATCATCTAAAGATACATCAGCAGCTGCCAGAACCGGGAAAGTCAGCTTAGTCGACTAGAAGTCGGCTAGGTTGGCTTGGGCACTAGCAGGGGCAGTCAGCTTGGCCGACTGGGAAGCCGACTTAGCTGACTCAGGGCAGGCAGCAGAGGCAGTCGGCCTAGCCGATTGGGAAATTGGCCTAGCCGACTCCGAGTAGGCGGCAGTGGCAGTCGGCTTGGCCGACTGGGAAGTTGGCCTAGCCGACTTAGAGTAGGCAGGAGTTGGCTTAGCCGACTTTAAAGTCGGCTTAGCCGATTCTAAGCAGATAGACAACCCTCCTTTGTTGCTTGTAGGGGCTTGATCTCCATCAATGATGTAGTAGTCACTAGATAAATGTATAACCCCTTTAGCTCCTGAAAAATCAAGTCTAGCTGATTTCTAGCGTTTCCCATGTTTTTCTATAGCAAGACTTGTTTTCTGAGATATGATGGATTCAGAAGGGATAGCTTCTTTTTTCATACTCATAGCCGATGACTTAGATGTGATCGGCCTCTTACTATGAGGTATTGTGGTAGCCCCTCACGAATTGGCCCTATCGGTTTTAGGCGCCGAAGAGACCAATTTGGATTGACTCTTTACAATCACTCTACCATGCTGGTCAAAATAATAGTAAAATGGCCTCTCATATTGAGGTTGACTAAAAGCCACGGCCGATTCACTAGTATGTCCAACATGAGGTGAAGTAGCAATAGGAGTATCAAAGATTCCTTCCTCTAACTTATCAAATGTAGAATTCACCTTAACCATAGTATAGAAAAGAGGAGAATCTTCAGTGATCCCATCTACCTTTAGCTTAGCTATGGTTGTAGACCTGACGAGGATTTCCTCACCCATTGCTAAATTTTTATTGATTCGGCTACAATTATTAGTAGCATGTGGAGCCGAATCACAAGTTTTAGCACTCGAATGCCTTGCTGAAATTTCACTAATTTGGCTATGATTATGAGCAAAAATACGAAGCCGAATTATGAGCATTGATCCTTACCTGAGGTGCTGAATTTTCATTGATTCGGCTATGGTTACTAGTAACACGTGAAGCCGAATCATGAGTATTAGCACTTGAATACCTTGCTGATTTTTTATTAATTTGGCTCGAGTTAGAAGTAACATGTAGAGCCGAATTGTGAATAAGAGCATTGGCATATGGTGCTGAATTTTTGGAGCAATTGGCTGAATAATTAGTATTATCAAAGCCAATTCTCTCATTCATCAGCATGTCATGTGGTGGAATCACGTATTGTGAACTTATAGCCGATAAATAAGGATCCACATGTTATATGTTGCTAGTAGCATAAAAAATCAAAGAATTTACAACATGCATCGGCTCTTAACTATGATATCCATAATTATTATGTGTATGATGAGAAGTATTATTAAAAGTATTAGCCGATGCAACATATCTAGTATCATTACAGCTAGCAACACCAACATGAGAGCTTATATGACTTGCAAAATAACCATTAGGATCATAAGATGCATTTGCAAGTTGTACCTCGGGGTAATTGTAGTAGTTTTGTGATGAACCACCTTGGTACTCCATGATTTAGAACTTAACTGCCTTGCTGAATTTTTCAATATCAAGCGCAACACATTGCAAAATTGCAAGTAAGATCACAAGGGGGTCGAAAACCAGATGCGATCGGCCTTTAGGGCCAGATGCAACGGAAATGGCGAGCTCAAGAAGATAGATCAGCGAGGAGTAAGGCTTGGGCAAGAAGAATCGGCTACAAACTAGAGCCGAAGTAAATTCTTCCCTAGCGGAGTCGCTAAAAAGTGTGTTGACGTCAGATGTGGTCCGAATCACACACCAAAAAGGGCATTGGACACCCGGGCCGCTACGGACTGAAGAATGCAGCGAGGATATCACTCTTACGTGGTGAAACACAAAGAGGTTTACAAGCAAACCACCAAAGGATAACCAGTCATGCTTACATGACGAAGAACCGGCTAGTTTTTAAGTAAACTAGCAAAGGAATCGCCGAAACTCTCGTCCGGCAGGGACCTGTCATGGCAAGGACATCGCCGGGTTGCCCTAGGTCGGCCGGAAAGCCTAGGGCGCCATCCTTGGTCATGGATTAAGGGATGAACATCATGGAGGTAGGAGAAGAGAGTAAAAGGGGTAGGAGTAGATTGATTTTTTGTATTTGACGATTGGATAGATGGGGACTCAATCGGCCATGATCCTCTTATATATATAGAGGGAAGTGGTCTTATCCCAGTAGGAAACCTCTCCAAGGCTTATTTTCAAAGTTTTCCACGTCCAAAAACTGATCTAGAAACAAATAGGATTGAGATCTAAAAGTCAGATTCAGAATAAACACCTATCGATACTTCTGGTCAGACTACACCGGTAGTACTGGTCAAGGACCGGTAGTACCGGTAGTTCATTTTCACGCCAAACTGCGTCTTCCTCCACCAGCCACCGGAAGTTCCAGTCTTGAACCGGAAGTACCAGTAGTTCATTTTCACGCCAACTGGTCTCGGACCGGAAGTACCAGTAGCCTAGACAGATATTTTCTCAGAGGCATAACTCTCTTATCCGGACCATAAATTGGACGTTCCATATATGTTTTTTAACCATCTCGACAAGAGGAACGCAATAGTGAAGTTAGTTACATATTTTGACAACTTCATAAAATGAACATTTTTTGTTGTCAACACAGTGCCAACGGTACATTGGTCCTGACGCATGAGCCCGCAGCAGCTTGTTGTGTCATGCAAACTGCCACATGAGCCAGGGAGTGTTTGGTTTTGAGGATAGGATGGGATTGAATTGGATGAACCCACTTTCGTGAGTGTTTGGTTAGGGGACATGAGCAGCGGAGTCTTTCCACATAGATATTCCTACAAGATGTGGGGCAAACTCATTCCCTGGACAAGAGTGTGTTGACGCCGAATTGGATCACACACCAACTAGACTAGATCACCTAGATCACCACGGACCGAAAAACGCAGCGGTAACCAACACACTTTTGTGGTGAAGAGCGGCGAGGTTTATGAGCAAACCGTCAAAGAATAACCACGTGCTTGCGTGATGAAGAACGGCTAGTTTCGAGACAAACTAGTAAAGAAACTGTCGAAACTCTCATCTAGAAGGGACTTTGTTGGGACAAGGATGTCACCGGGTTACCCTAGGTCGGTCCACAAACATATGACGTCATCCTTGGTCATCGGATCAAGAGATGAACAACATGAGTTTAGAAGAGATAGAGCAAAGAGAGGATTTGTGTTGTTTTTGACGATAGGGTGTTGGATTAACTAAATCGGTAGCTTTATATTTATAGTACGGCTAGTATTTCCGTCTACAAGAAACAACCGGCAACAGATAAAGAAAGCAACACGATTCCCCTCTTTATTTCAGCCGTACGTTTCTTCCATCCAATTAGAATTTCAGCTATTTAATCTCCATCTCAAAGCCCATTAATTATTGCTGGTTCAAAGTTTTTCGATCAAAGTCCAAAAAATATTTTCCTTTCCAAATTAAGGCCCTGTTTAGTTCCCAAAAAATATTGCAAAATTTTTCAGATTCTCCGTCACATCGAATCTTTGAACACATGCATGAAGCATTAAATATAGATAAAAAAATAAAACTAATTACACAGTTTAGACGAAATGGACGAGACGAATCTTTTAAGCCTAATTAGACCATAATTGGACATTAATTGCCAAATAACAACGAAATTTGTTACAGTGTCATTTTTGCAAAAAAAATTTGCAACTAAACAGGACCTAACTCGCTGGACTAAACGGACTAGGCCCAAGTAGTATTGCGGGTCATCCTCGGACTCAAGTCCAAACCAGGCGCTGTCCACAAATATTTGTCTGCAAGCATGGATGAACATTCTGGTGCATGCTGCCTTCTCTATCGTCGTGCCGTAGCGATCTTTACTTTATTATCAAAACTCAGCAGCACAAGTTAACTTATCAAGGTCTTGTTTAGACTGTGAGAAGTTAGAATTTTTCTAACTGTAGCACTTTCGTTTGTATTTGACAAATATTGTTTAATCATGGGCTAACTAGGCTCAAAAGATTCGTCTCGTGATTTATAACTAATCTGTGTAATTAGTTATTTATTTTACTAACATTTAATGCTCTATGCATGCGTCCAAAAATTGATATGACGGAGAGAGAGTGAAAAAAGAATTTAGAATGGAAAAGAACAATGCCCAATAATCCGAATTGGCCAAACAATCAGTCTGAGTCACATACAAGCAAATTTTTCCTTCTCCGTCTATGCAAACTCTGACGATTCGACTGACCAAAGGCATTCGGACAATTTTGAGTGCCAACAGAGTGGATGAGGATGTCCCAGGTGGGACAAGCGCACGGATGCCATGTGAGGAAGAAGAGGAGCGCGTAGGCTAAAAGAGAATCCGCGCATGGGCAAGCGGGTGGGTGAGCACCGGCGAGGCAGCGAGCTACGGCCCCTCCGGCGCGCGAGTGAATCCACAGGAAATGTCTTGCCACTTGTGTCACTACTATAGGAACGATCTGTAGCAACGGTAGTATTTTTTTTAAGGGGCAACTCAATCACCAATCACCCTTACCGTGTGCGTGCTCGAGGTCTCATAGGACCAGCCGCCCCTACAAATCCTACAGTAGGGATCGCTGGTGATACGAGCCGTCCGTACAAATGAGTCGATTTGTAGGGGTGGCTCACTAACCAGCCACCCCTGCTGATTGATTTGTAGGGGCGACTCGATCACTAGTGCTCCTCGTGCTGCCCTCTTCTTTCTCCTCGGGTCACTCACTATGTACGTGTGAGACTATTTATGTATGTGTCGGTTGAAGAAATGACTAAATTAAAAGTTCTACATCTTGATGAGTTGTACCACTTTCATGTTTATGACTTCTTCATTTGAAATCATATGCTTTTCAATACTTTGTTCCATGTTTCCACATTTTTGAAATTCAAAATTTGATTTTTTTTTCAAACAAAGTCACGTGAGAAGATGACCAAATAATTGATAGAACATGATTTTAGAAAATTTTAGGAAAAAATAGTCACATTTGGAGTTAGTACGAGGGAGAAAGACTAATCTCTAACTAAAACTTGTAACTAGTCTTTCTCCCTCATACTAACTCCAAATATGATGATTTTTTTCTAAAATTTTCTAAAATCATGCTCTATCAATTTATTTTGAAACACTAAATGATTTTAGAAAAGTTTAGCCAAAGATTAAAAAGAAAAATCACACTTGTTCATGACACCTGGTTAAAACTTGTAACTAGTCGTTCTACCTCATACTCACTCCAAATGTGATGTTTTTTTCTAAAATTTTCTAAAATCATACCCTATCAATTTATTTTAGCCAGAGATTAAAAAGAGAAATTACACTTGTCCATCACACCGGTAAAAAGAAAATGTATCATTATATATATCGGCAAATTGATTATATGAAGCCCATACATATATTGAGTAATAAAAAATATTATACAAATTTACATTGTTTTTCTTGTAAATACAGAAATAAAGAAATACTAATTAAAAATTTTGGATATTTGTAGGGGTGGCATGGTCAGGAACTGCCCCTACAAATACATTTGTAGGGCGACTGGTTTTATAAACCGCCCCTACAAATCGCCCCGACTATATAAACTCGAGGGTGTGGGTAAGCAAAATTTTCTAAGTCTTTGGCCGCTACTTCTCCAGGACGCTATCAGGCTGCCCAAATTTTTCACGCCGCCGCCGCTATCGGTGCCTCCATGCCCAACCTCCGCCATCATGCCCATGTCTGCCTCCGTTCCCCGGTTCGCCTCCATTCCCCGATCCACCTTCGTGCCCTGTCTCTGACCTCGGTGGCTAGTGTTGTGCGACCTCGATCGGATCTCCATGCTCCGGTGTCCGCGCTCCCTCCCTTGTTGGCCCTAGGGCCCATGCGCTCATTCCACCGGCGGCCCTGGTGCCCATGCACTCCGGTGTTTGTGCTTCCTCCCCGGCAGCCCTGGTGCCCGCGTGCTCCCTCCACCAGCGGCCCTAGTGCCCGTGCACTCCAGTGTCTGCGCTCCCCCCCCCCCCCCGGCTGAGTGCCCTCGTGCGCTCCCTCCACCGGTGGCCCTTGTGCCCGTGCACTCCGGCGTCCATGCTCCCTCCCCCGGCGGCCCTGGTGCCCATGCGCTCTGGCGTCCCTTGTGCGCTCCCTCGACCAGCAGCCTTGGTGCCCGTGCACTCCAGCATCCGCGCTCCCTCCCCGGCCAGTTCTTCAGCAGGTATGCCTCAACCTCTTCTCCTCCAACCTGCATGATTGTTGCATTGACGAAGAACAGATGATGCTTGTGAAACTGAATTTATATGCCATGTTTTTGGATGAGTTACTGACAAGCACCCATGATTTTTGGCTGGCTAGAACAAGTGATGCATATGTATTTATATGCCATGTTTCAGTAGTGATGGATTTGTCAATTGATTGGAACTTAAAAATTAATTGGTGTCAGTTTTATGGAATTCATATGCTGATTCTTGGTAGCCTACTACTTTATTCAATATGCTCATGATTTTTCAGTTGTGAGGTGAATGTGAATTAGATTAGAGTGCTATGGAGTAATATGCTCATGGTTTTTCAATATGCTCATGGTTTTTCAGCATATTTTTCTACATAAGCGCATATATATCTGAAATTTATTGGCTGCTGTCATTGAAGTATGTTTGTTTGATGCCAAATATGACCACACATATTTATGGAATCTGTCCAACTACTATTGACACATACTTATGTTTCAATTATAATTTATTTAAGTGATTATATGACTGCTGCCTAGAATTTCAGATTTTCTCTATAAAATTTATTCATTCATGTGCTGCTTATAATATACCCTAACCCATAGCCTCTCTAACTTTGGTGTCTTATCTAGTCCATACATTGATGTTCATCTTGCATCTTAACTCACTCTTGGTCACTCTTCTCTAAGACCATCTCTTTCTTTTACCCATAAGATGTGAATAGGATAGATAGTTGTTTAAACATTAAGGATCTTGGCTTGGTGCCAACATGGAATTTCTCCGTGGCTGGCTTAAGTGACCACACATTCCTTGAATGGGTCGAATAAGAGCTAAGATTAGAATCATTTTACTAGGTTTTGAGAGTTGAAGTTAGTTAGAATCGGGTGAGAACGGGAGCTAATTAGGAAATGTTTATAGCCCTACTTTTTTTTATAAAATTTCGGATTCATGTTGTTTTACTTGGGATTGCATATGGGAGTTAGTAATCCATGATTTGAGCAAGCACATTAATTGTTTATTGCCATGGTTTAGTATATGAGCTCTTACTAGATTTCAATTCATATATATTTATGTCTTGCTACCCATGCTAAACTTACTAATATGCTCAATCTCATATACCATGCCATGCTTACAAATGACATGTTCTACATCTTAAATATATATCTTGCTTCACTTGTTATACATAAATCATGTCTTGCTTGATCCGTTTATACCAACTCTTTCTACGTATATCGCGTATGTAGTTGAATTTTTGCAATATGTTCATGTCTTGCTGCCTTATTACACTACTTATCATGACTAATATTACATATATTTTCATACTTAAAAATTATGAATAAATACATGCTTATATATATGTGTACCTTGCCTTGCTTGTTACGTGGAAACCATGTTTTGCTCTCATACCATGAAAGTATATGTTGCTAGTACCATGTATAGGAAGTGAATACGTTGTCAACAACATATGGAATGTTGTCCATGCAATGTAAATCGCATGGGTGCCACTTGTGCATGCTTATTTGGTACAAGTGGCAATGTATGTATTTAAATTTTTGCAATATATTCGTGTGCTAGCTTGCTGGAATTTTGGGGAACCCATATTGTATGCAATTGGTGTCTCACTTAAGTAATGTTTCATTGCTTACCAAGTTTTACCATGAATCCCGTTGTAGAAAATAGTTGAGTGAGGGTAACGTGTAGCCAGAATCGTGGTAGTTGTGCATCCATGTTGCATACATATGCATCTCATTGCATCCATTTTGTTCATGCATCATGTGTTGCATTTTCTTCTAAGCCTTGCTACCTAGAAATTGTTAGGTGTTGCATGTTTGCTATGTAGATTTAGAATGTTATGCTTTTGACTTAGTTAGACCTTGAATGTTGTCTTGCTAATAATTAAAAGGTTGTAGTAATTTCCTTAGGCTTTCAAAATGTTAAACAACAAGATTTTTAGTGAACTAGAACTCCTGCTACATATTTTTGAAGTTCATGTTAAAATTCTGTCATGTTTGTGCAGATCTGAAACATTGTATTGTTTGGCTTTGATAGCTTTTGAATCAGCTCTGAGTAATAATAACAAAATTGTAGCTAATTTTATAAGCTTTCCAAAAAGTCCGAGAACACCTTGTTTGGATGATTGGAACTCTAGTTATGATTGAAACAAGTGTCAGTTGTGCTGCAGCCCAGAAAATGCCTATGCTTAGAATTTGTCCTTGATAACTAGATCTTGCTTGTATGCTTGGTAATGTTGGCTCATGAATTTAATGATATTAAATTGATACACCTGAGATGTCTTGAAAACCTGTTGTTCATGTTAATCAAAATAATCATCTAATAATTGGTCATGTAGGCATGGTGCTTTAAAATTGTTTTTTGTGCATCTAGATTGTAGAGCTTTGATTATGCTTGTTATGGTTTGACGCATGTGCACGATTTTCAAAGCTATGTTGATCTCCCTACCCTTGTTACATTCCTTGATTATGAGCTAGCTAAACTTTGCCTTGCCACATACAACTTTTGATAGGTATCCTTGTTGCATTCCAATTTCAGTTTGTGTTAGTTGGGATTATTTTTGTTGGTGTGCTCTATTATGGTATTGTGATCACTGACCTTGGTGCCGCGACTGAATGTGGAGTTCCCTGTGTGTGCTAGCCCCATGGTGGTGCTGCTAGGTGTGTGCTAGTGTTGAGGAATGTGTGATCGTGATCCATCATGAACCCATGCCAATGTTCTGTCGTAACTTGTGCAAAGTCTCCCAGAATTTCCTTGATGACCAACATATCCCCTTGTATGTCTTGGTCACATCCTTGCCATCTTTTCAAATCCTCGTTGCATCGCTCTTCTCAATGAGATGTTTATAAATGGTGTGGCTTGCAATGGTATGAACATCTCTCATTTGAGGATACAAGGAACTGAGGCTTTCCCGTGGATCGTGACCATGTGAGTAGCTTATGGATGCCCCCGAGTATCAGAGGAACTGTTACGACCGTTGTAACACCTCATTGATGGACTTCCTTGTTGAAAGTAATGCTCCTTTTAAACCAATTCCTTGTTGCGATAAGTGACTCTGATAAACCATTCCTTGATATATATCTTCCCTCACCTCATCCTTTTTTGAATCTCAAGGACAAGATTTCTCTAACGGGGGAAGAGTTGTAACGACCCAAAAAATGTTACAATTTTTCACAAGCACCTTGAGCATAAAAATGCACCTAAAAATTCCTAAAAGCAAAAAAATTTTCATATTCCTTCTAAACTTATTGAGCATCATGTGCATTTTAGATTTAAATTAGAAAATTAACTTGTGCAAGAAACTAAATTGTGAAACTGTTCACTATTGGTTTGACGGAGTGTCCATTGATCCAACTGCACAGACTACAGACTCTGTCAGTTCACTTCGTGTCTCGGCGGAGTGTCCGCCAGAAATGCTGGAGTGTCCATCAAATCTTTTGCACGGTCAAGCACTACCGGACCGTCCGTCACATGCGGCAGACTGTCCATAAAAAATGCAGTGACACCTGTAACATGCAGTCGCCCTGCTGTCACTCCCTCACCCCTCTTGGCCCCACCCATCAGCCCTCACACACCCACCCCAACCCCTCCCTACCACCAGCACCCTCCCCCTCTCCCATTCATTCACACACTTAAGTTTATAGAGAAGAGAAAGAGGGGAGAAAGTAGGAGGAGAAGAGGAGAGGAAGAAGAAGGAAGGGAGGAGGAGGAAGGAGGACACCGCTCCCCCTTGCTGTAGCCTCGCCGGAGGAGCTCCCCCCGCACCACTGACCTCGCCGGAGTTGGAGCCACAAGCCTCCCCAAGCACCTTCTTCAAGCTCAAGCCATGGAGGAGCCCCAAGGTCGATCTACATCCTCGAGTGTAACACCCTAAAATTTGAAGAAAAGAAAAATAGGAAAAAGGTGATTTTTATATTTATTTTTGGTGAAGCATGCAATTATAGAATAAGAATAATTTTATAAATTTAAAATCAAATATAAGGGTAGAAACATGATTGAGCATTCATGCTGCTGCATTTGGAGTTTTGTGTTGAGTGGTTTGAATCAAATTCAAATTTGATTTGAAAATCATTTGAAAAATGGATTTGAAAATTCGGGAAAGAAAAAGAAAAGGAATTCTTTCTTCCCGGGCCGCTTCTCCTACCGCAGCTGCAGCCGGCCCATTTTTCTCCCGCGCCGTTTTCTCCTCCTGGGCCGAGCCCGAGCCCAGCAAGCCGGCCCGTCTTGCGCGCGCGGCCGATCCCCCGCTCTGAGTCGCCGACAGGTGGGACCCGCTTGTCAGCGACTGCCTCCCCTTTCCATCTTCTTCCTCCAGCTCTTTCCAACCGCGAGCTCACTTTCCTCCTCCTCCGATTCGATTTGGCGGCTCGATCTCCTTCCCTTCCTTAAGTGCGACGCCTTCGGGCTATAAAAACGAGACCCCCGCATCATACCGCACTCATCCCACTCTTTTGGAGCCGATCTAGTCGTCTCGTCGAGCCACCGCAAGCGCCACCGCCGCCATAGCCGCCACCGTGAGCCAGCCGCCGCCTTCCGATCATCCCCCGGCCCTATCTTCACGCGGGGTGAGTTCGCTGTGAGTTTCTCGACCTCCCGGTGTTCTTCTTTCTTTGTTTGGTGGCCGGAGCCGTGTTCTAGCTTTCTCCAGTGATGGCGCCACCGTGGAAGCTCGCCGGCGGCCGAAGTTCGGCCGGAGCGCCGCCCGTTCCCTCCCCCGACTGATCTGGACCGTCAGATCTAAAACGGATGGCTTAGATTAGAACGTACCGGTTCGCTGGTGATCTTGCAAAAGAGACCCTGATGTTTTCAAGTATAGAACCCGCAGTCCTAAAGCGTAAAGCTGAGAATACGTTTTGATTAGTTGAAAACGTAATTCGTTTCGGAAAAAGAAAAATACGCTTTCTCATATTTACAGTTTTGCCACTCAGATTGTTTTAGCCGTGGAATCTTCGTTTTAACTCCGATTTGATCCATTCAAATTGCGTTAGATTCGTATTTGAGAGCTCTACATGATGATAGAACTGTACAGTAGGTTTGAGATAATTTATTTTCGAGTTTATATTAAAATAATTATTTATCTATAGGAAATCTTAGAAAATTCATAACTTTTACGTTTTAAATCCAAATTTTGTGATCTTTATATCTATGTGATCGTAGTAACGTGTAGAAGAGTTTGACAAACTTGTTATACTGTTAGTGTTACTGTTGGTTAGGTTTTCTATCTTTAAGATTCGATGTTAGATTTAATCTATTATTTAATTAAAGTAAAACTTGTTTAAATCGTAACTTATTTAAACTCCGAAATAGCCCGTTCAAGTTGCGTTTGTTTCGTAACGATGAGATCTACACGTTAGTGACAGTGTTTGCCATATTACTAATTCTGAAATTTTATGGTTAAATCATATCTTGATTAATAATTATGCAACTGGATTTTGTAAATAAAATATGATTTGTTTTACTTTAGTTTCATAATTTGAATCTAAATTTGACTTAATTCCGTATATAGTATTTATAAAATATCTTATATATGTTATTATATAATTAAAACTCATGAAGCTAAATAGTTTTATATTTTCTTCTATGAGCAAATCTTTCGGTAGATGTATCTTTTCAACCGTAGCTCTGATTAGTGTGCTTTTCGCGTCTGTGTGTTCGTAGTGATGCGTAGAATCGTGTTTCAAACTCTTTTATTTATTTTTGTATGATTGGTGTACTGTTCTAATATAGATCTATTGTTTGCTTCGTGTATGATTGTTCGATGTGTGTGTGATGATTTATTGATCAAGTCCAGTCGGTAAGATATACGTGGTTATCAAGAAGAAGAAGAACGTTGAAGATTAAAGCTTACCGAAGGATCGGTGTTTAAGGCAAGTATAGCATGGGATTATCCTTGTTTCCTATTCATCTTTAATATACTTAATTCATGTGCATGTGTCTACCTTGTTACCCCTAAGGATATCCTAGTTTTTGTATATTGTACCTTGACACCCATGGAACATTGCATTGGGTAGTATTTATGCTAGTGCTCAAGATAAATAACCATGATCTGTAACTTGACTAATGGTATATGCAATGAACGTTTAAATGATGCTTTAAAGCAATATGGCTCAAGAGGGCTAGAGCATATTTGGTTATTTTTATGGTGCTCTAGTTTCTCTCCATAAGGACTTATCTGTAAGCGAACATCCGGGACTTACAGTACAACTGTGAGGGCTATATGGCTCTGGTTTTAGCTCAGTATGAGGACCTTTTCTAGCTTGTTAGAGGTTACCCTTGTGGCGCAAATGGGGTAGAGCAGACTGTGGATCCCTGCGTGGTGTATCACACGGACTGACTCCGGAAACCTAGCGGCCCTAACTTGTTAGACGAACCTTTGAAAGGCTTCATAGTGATTCCTTGCCTGCTCACCTTGGAAGTGTTTTGGGAGTCGCGATCCCGGGCATATGGGTAATCATGACTCACAGTGAAAGTGTACCACCTCTGCAGAGTGTAAAACTGTTATAACAGCCGTGCTCACGGTCACGAGTGGCCTTGGACCCTTACAGAATAAATGAGGAACACTGATGATAATGATAATACTGATGATATTGATGCTCACTAATGATTATTGTTTCTTGCTATACATTATTCTTGTTTACATGATCATGAGGTTATTTGGGATTTTGGTAAACTTGTTGCTACTCAATTGTTAAAGAGATGACTCACTAAAAGCTATTGCAGTAAACCCGTGTCAAACTTTTTGAGCCTCATGAACCCCATGTTATATTTGTTGAGTTCGACATGGACTCACTCTTGCTATTTCCCCACATCTCAGGAAGGGTACCAGACTGTTAGATTCTGGAATTGTTAGGCTTGTGATCAACCAGTTAGTTTGATCCTGGAGTGAAGGTTGCACCCGGTGTTCGGAGTTGTCTTTCCGCTGTGTTATTCTCTAAGGTATACTTTATACTATTGAGTTATGTATATTAAGCATTTGTCTTTTGATATTACACTTATCTGTGGCTATATGTGAGATTTGTCTTCTTTATTTCACATATGGTGTATGTCTGGTTTTGTCCTTAAAACCGGGTGTGACAGATTGGTATCAGAGCAATGCTGACTGTAGGACGCAAGCCTAGTTAGAACTGGACGTTTAGCATGTTCTCATTGTTGCCTATTTCTTGCTTCTCTTTAACTTTGTTATTTTCTCAAAGTTATGCTCAATTCTATCCCCGTTCTGTTATAAAAACCTTGTCTCTATTTTGAACCTTTTCTCCTTGTCTATTAAGACGGCTCGTGACGAGAAGACTGTGGATTTTAGAGGTTAAGAGGACTGAATTGTGTCGCTCTTACTCACTTTTGACAAGAAACCATTAGCGATGCAAAACCAATTACTAGAAGAAATGGCTCAACATGGGAATTCTCAACGATGCTTATCTCGAGGTCAAGCCAACATATCCAAGGGGTCAGAGAAGATACAAGTAGCAGAAGTTTGGAAGAATATGAAATCCAATAAAGATGTTGATAATAAGGCATTTGGAGAGCAGGAACAATGTCACTGCTGTAAGCATTATGGTTTTCCCTGTCTTCGAAACGAGTCTAATAAGGGGAAAGTCAAGGTGGATCCAAATTTTGAGATCAACATGGATAAGAAGAGAAAGGCAATCTCATTAGAACCACTAGTGGAAAGCAATGAGCAAGCGAGTTCAACTACATTGTCACATGCAGCCCTGATCTCCTATCAAACAAATCCAAACCCTGAAGAGTTAGAAGCCCCTCCCGCTAAAACTACTCCCCATGAAGTAGTCATTGATGGGTGGACAATTACCTATAAGGAGTATCAACCTCGAAAGGCCAAACAAGCTAAGAAACAAGCCAAAGGGACGAAGGTGAACTTCTATGGCCAGCAAGATAGCAACATACCAAACAACAGTTCCTTGGAGTATGACATCACAAAAGATCCAGCTAAGAGAAAGTGTTATCATTGCCAGCAGGAAGGACATTATATCAAATCTTGCCCACAGAAGAATCAACAACAGCAAGACTCAGGACAGGATGTCCAAAAGGAGCATGTGCAGGGAAATAAATTAAAGAGAAATTACATCCATGGAAGGTTGAAACATATGGATATTTCCACCATTCCTGGAGCTAAGGAGGTCGTGTTTGGATCAATTCCAGTAAGTTTAGGAAATGCCAAGGTTTTGTTTGACCCCAGTGCCTCACATTCGTTCATATCTAGACAATATGCAAAAGATCATAACATACTTATGCTTCCAAGGGGGAAAACAGTGATGGTTGAAACTCCAAGAGGTGAAATAAAGGCAGACCGCGTATGCCCAAAAGTTAGTTTGGACATAAAGGGGGTAAATTTTAAGGCAAACCTCATTATTTTGGAATTAATGGGCATTGATGTTATCCTGGGAATAGACTGGTTATCTACTTGTAAAGGAGTGATTGAGTATGCCCAATGTTCAGTGTTTTTAACTACACTTTCAGGAGAAAGGATTGAGTATGAGGGTATTAAATCTATACCTGAGGGATACCAGGTTGACCCATCTTAAGGTATGAGTTATAAGAATGGTAAAGAGGGATGCAGAGATTCAGATGTCAATATAGAGGACTCAGGAATATAAGAGACTCTATGTACTCCCGATGCTGCTGCAATCACATCATGTTTAAGAAATAGGAGTTATGTCCCGTGTAATAAAACCGTTAGTAGCCAAGTTGAGTCGTCTTAATGTGTGGCTTATGAACTTTTAAGTGTTTAGTTGCTTTGTGCTTATGTTTATGCTTGAGTTGGAATTTTGGAATGAGTGGAATGATCTCATGGGTTTTGTCCATGATTTCATTTAGTTTAGATGTATAAGGTATAAGGATCAATGAAATAAATAGCTGGGTTTTGGTTATCTCCTGTTTTCTATATCATGTCCTTTGGAGCAGCCTGTCTTTATCAACTTATATCTCTGTTCTTGAAAGACCAAAAAAAAAATCATGAGAAAATTTTGGACAAGAGTAGACTTCAATATCTTCCTCTAAATGCAAGAACCATCTCCAAAGATGCTTTGGTTTGGGAGATACAAAAAGCATAAGGCAATGTATCTGTGCTGTCATAAACCTGGAGCAGTTTCTGATATGTACTGTTTTCGACCAAGTCAACTATAGAATCTGGAAGTATGTTCTATAAGAAAGTTGCAGAGAATTTTATAAGCTTTCCATCGGTGTAAACTACAGCTTCATTGGATTAATAGAATGAGAGTTACAGCTGTTTTACTGCACTGCTGATTTTCTGCTCGTGAGAAATTTCAGATTTCTTGTTCTTACCCATGCACAAGAGTATTATTGGGATGTCAGAATACTTTTATGCTAAGTAGCTCATATAGAAAAGGGTTCAAGCTACCCTATTGGTGTCTCTTATTTTAAGGGGGGTAGCCAATGTAAAGAAGGATTATTAAGATTGAACTCTTTAGTTGGAAGTATTGGTTAGTCTCCATGATTGAGTTGCCACTCTTGAGCAAAAATGTTCTGTGAACAAGGTTGATAATTTTGGATCCATGGAAACAAGAGTTGTCTTTTTGGATAGTTCATGATTATGATCATCTATACTTGCTCGTGTTGCTGATGTTGGTCACTTGATGACAGGAAGTGTAGTGTCTCATGACTCAGGAGCCCTATATGACGTCTCGCACTAATATGTGGGAAAAGATTGATGTTTATGCCACTGAAGGATGTTATGGGTATGATGAAGCCGAGCAATATCAAAACAACAATGTTGAAGAGCAAGTTGGGAGTGAACTAAGTCAGAATCCACAACGACGAAAGCGAAAAAGGAAAGTCCATAAGAAGCCTGCTCAAGGAAGCAAAGCGCAGCAAAACTATGTTAATGGAAGACTGAGCAATGTGGATATGGATAAAATTCATGGAGTTACCAAAGTAGTGGGAGGTTATATTCAAGTAAGCTCAGTACAAGTTTTTGCCTTATTTGACCCTAGTGCTTCGCATTCTTTCATTTCCGCCGCCATGGTAGAGACGTGCAAGATGGTGAAGTGTCCAATGAGGAGGCCTTTGCTAGTTCAAACCCCAGTGGGAGAAATGCAGACAGATCAGATATGCCCGAATGTCAGTCTGGTCATAAACAAGGAAAAATTCACCGCGACACTCATTGTGTTGGAGTCACTTAAAATTCGCGTGGTTCTTGGTAATGGATGGCTCTGTGCACATAAAGGAGTGATTCAGGGTACTCGGTGCACAATGTCCTTAACAACACCGTCAGGGAAAAGAATTGAGTATCAAGGTGGTCGACTTTTACCTGAGGGAGATGAGAATGATCAAGGATAGCGAAGTGGACCATGAGTTTACTGAAGTCATAGCAGAGGAATAAATAACTTTGGAGAAGCTTTTAAGTTTGTTTAGATCAAGAGACCTCAGGCAAATGTTTGAAGGAGTCTAAGAAAAGGTTAAAGTAAAACCCAAGTATTAGCTTTGTCAGATCCAGACAAGAGCTTCATATCTACAATGATGCACCTTATCAAGGTGTGGGATGTGTCCTTATGCAAGAAGAAAAATATAGTACTTTGTTCATTAAGTCAACTAAGGAAGTATGGGTTGAATTACCTAACGTGTTATCTGGAGTTTTTCACTAAGGAGTACTGACTTTTGGAAGAAAAATGACATATAGGAGGGTCACAAGAATCTACAGGACATCTTCGCAAAGTTGGTATTGAATTTGTGATATCCTCGTTGGAATGAAATGGATTAGGACTTGGAAAAAGTGCTATTATTTGGAGAAGTAAAAGTCGCAGCCGATGCCCTTAGCAATGGAGAATAATGCTAAGAAGGTTCGGGTGACACCAAGGATTAAGAATCGTATTCCAAATTTGAGCAACTTGATCAGAATCATTAATGTTTTGAAGGTTGGTAGTAGAAATTCCTTCTGATTAAGAGATTCGTCAGGCTCTGTTGGAAGATAAGTATTTTAAGGAAGAAAATTCATATTATAGGAAAGGTGCCTAGTGATTGGAGATACCAGAGTATTGTTTGGAGCATTTGTCAAAAATCTTGAATTAGTTACAGGTATGCAAAGTAAGACGGAATTCTTATCAAGACGATGGAACTACACGATGAAGTAAAGAACAATCTAGAGACGAACTATCCCTATCTCTTTTATCATTATCTTCCGAATCTCGGGACGAGATTCATCTTAAGGGGGGTAGAATTGTAACACCCTAAAATTTGAAGAAAAGAAAAATAGGAAAAAGGTGATTTTTATATTTATTTTTGGTGAAGCATGCAATTATAGAATAAGAATAATTTTATAAATTTAAAATCAAATATAAGGGTAGAAACATGATTGAGCATTCATGCTGCTGCATTTGGAGTTTTGTGTTGAGTGGTTTGAATCAAATTCAAATTTGATTTGAAAATCATTTGAAAAATGGATTTGAAAATTCGGGAAAGAAAAAGAAAAGGAATTCTTTCTTCCCGGGCCGCTTCTCCTACCGCAGCTGCAGCCGGCCCATTTTTCTCCCGCGCCGTTTTCTCCTCCTGGGCCGAGCCCGAGCCCAGCAAGCCGGCCCGTCTTGCGCGCGCGGCCGATCCCCCGCTCTGAGTCGCCGACAGGTGGGACCCGCTTGTCAGCGACTGCCTCCCCTTTCCATCTTCTTCCTCCAGCTCTTTCCAACCGCGAGCTCACTTTCCTCCTCCTCCGATTCGATTTGGCGGCTCGATCTCCTTCCCTTCCTTAAGTGCGACGCCTTCGGGCTATAAAAACGAGACCCCCGCATCATACCGCACTCATCCCACTCTTTTGGAGCCGATCTAGTCGTCTCGTCGAGCCACCGCAAGCGCCACCGCCGCCATAGCCGCCACCGTGAGCCAGCCGCCGCCTTCCGATCATCCCCCGGCCCTATCTTCACGCGGGGTGAGTTCGCTGTGAGTTTCTCGACCTCCCAGTGTTCTTCTTTCTTTGTTTGGTGGCCGGAGCCGTGTTCTAGCTTTCTCCAGTGATGGCGCCGCCGTGGAAGCTCGCCGGCGGCCGAAGTTCGGCCGGAGCGCCGCCCGTTCCCTCCCCCGACTGATCTGGACCGTCAGATCTAAAACGGATGGCTTAGATTAGAACGTACCGGTTCGCTGGTGATCTTGCAAAAGAGACCCTGATGTTTTCAAGTATAGAACCCGCAGTCCTAAAGCGTAAAGCTGAGAATACGTTTTGATTAGTTGAAAACGTAATTCGTTTCGGAAAAAGAAAAATACGCTTTCTCATATTTACAGTTTTGCCACTCAGATTGTTTTAGCCATGGAATCTTCGTTTTAACTCCGATTTGATCCATTCAAATTGCGTTAGATTCGTATTTGAGAGCTCTACATGATGATAGAACTGTACAGTAGGTTTGAGATAATTTATTTTCGAGTTTATATTAAAATAATTATTTATCTATAGGAAATCTTAGAAAATTCATAACTTTTACGTTTTAAATCCAAATTTTGTGATCTTTATATCTATGTGATCGTAGTAACGTGTAGAAGAGTTTGACAAACTTGTTATACTGTTAGTGTTACTGTTGGTTAGGTTTTCTATCTTTAAGATTCGATGTTAGATTTAATCTATTATTTAATTAAAGTAAAACTTGTTTAAATCGTAACTTATTTAAACTCCGAAATAGCCCGTTCAAGTTGCGTTTGTTTCGTAACGATGAGATCTACACGTTAGTGACAGTGTTTGCCATATTACTAATTCTGAAATTTTATGGTTAAATCATATCTTGATTAATAATTATGCAACTGGATTTTGTAAATAAAATATGATTTGTTTTACTTTAGTTTCATAATTTGAATCTAAATTTGACTTAATTCCGTATATAGTATTTATAAAATATCTTATATATGTTATTATATAATTAAAACTCATGAAGCTAAATAGTTTTATATTTTCTTCTATGAGCAAATCTTTCGGTAGATGTATCTTTTCAACCGTAGCTCTGATTAGTGTGCTTTTCGCGTCTGTGTGTTCGTAGTGATGCGTAGAATCGTGTTTCAAACTCTTTTATTTATTTTTGTATGATTGGTGTACTGTTCTAATATAGATCTATTGTTTGCTTCGTGTATGATTGTTCGATGTGTGTGTGATGATTTATTGATCAAGTCCAGTCGGTAAGATATACGTGGTTATCAAGAAGAAGAAGAACGTTGAAGATTAAAGCTTACCGAAGGATCGGTGTTTAAGGCAAGTATAGCATGGGATTATCCTTGTTTCCTATTCATCTTTAATATACTTCATTCATGTGCATGTGTCTACCTTGTTACCCCTAAGGATATCCTAGTTTTTGTATATTGTACCTTGACACCCATGGAACATTGCATTGGGTAGTATTTATGCTAGTGCTCAAGATAAATAACCATGATCTGTAACTTGACTAATGGTATATGCAATGAACGTTTAAATGATGCTTTAAAGCAATATGGCTCAAGAGGGCTAGAGCATATTTGGTTATTTTTATGGTGCTCTAGTTTCTCTCCATAAGGACTTATCTGTAAGCGAACATCCGGGACTTACAGTACAACTATGAGGGCTATATGGCTCTGGTTTTAGCTCAGTATGAGGACCTTTTCTAGCTTGTTAGAGGTTACCCTTGTGGCGCAAATGGGGTAGAGCAGACTGTGGATCCCTGCGTGGTGTATCACACGGACTGACTCCGGAAACCTAGCGGCCCTAACTTGTTAGACGAACCTTTGAAAGGCTTCATAGTGATTCCTTGCCTGCTCACCTTGGAAGTGTTTTGGGAGTCGCGATCCCGGGCATATGGGTAATCATGACTCACAGTGAAAGTGTACCACCTCTGCAGAGTGTAAAACTGTTATAACAGCCGTGCTCACGGTCACGAGTGGCCTTGGACCCTTACAGAATAAATGAGGAACACTGATGATAATGATAATACTGATGATATTGATGCTCACTAATGATTATTGTTTCTTGCTATACATTATTCTTGTTTACATGATCATGAGGTTATTTGGGATTTTGGTAAACTTGTTGCTACTCAATTATTAAAGAGATGACTCACTAAAAGCTATTGCAGTAAACCCGTGTCAAACTTTTTGAGCCTCATGAACCCCATGTTATATTTGTTGAGTTCGACATGGACTCACTCTTGCTATTTCCCCACATCTCAGGAAGGGTACCAGACTGTTAGATTCTGGAATTGTTAGGCTTGTGATCAACCAGTTAGTTTGATCCTGGAGTGAAGGTTGCACCCGGTGTTCGGAGTTGTCTTTCCGCTGTGTTATTCTCTAAGGTATACTTTATACTATTGAGTTATGTATATTAAGCATTTGTCTTTTGATATTACACTTATCTGTGGCTATATGTGAGATTTGTCTTCTTTATTTCACATATGGTGTATGTCTGGTTTTGTCCTTAAAACCGGGTGTGACATCGAGCGAGCTCAAGCTGAACTGCTGCAGATGGAGGTCCCCCAAGGCATGGTGAGGCTAACCCCAAAGCCCATGTTCTTCTTCCCCACCTCTATGTCATCTCCGTTGAGCTCCATCATACCTCCAATGGTGGTTTTCACCATTGACGAGGTTGAGCTTTCAAAACACATTTTCAGTAGTACGCTATGGATGGCGGGTTGATTACTAAAAAGCTAAAGGTCTCTTTAGAAAATTTGCCATGTGAAAAGGTATGTTCTAATCCTGATCGTTGATACATGAACGGAGGGCTCACATTGTTCCAAAGCAAAAGAAAGAGGAGAACCGGCTGGCTACAGTACCTCCGGCCGGTGGCCACCATGGACGCCGCCATGGACTCGCCGGAACTCGCTAGAAACTGAAAACCGACCACTCCCGACCGAAGAAAATAACACAGGAGAGGAGCAACGACCTACGCGAGCTCACCTAGACCACCAACCCGGGCCAAAAACTCCTCGACGGCGACCACACGCGACCCCCGCTCTGATAGGGTTTCCTGAAAGTTCGGCATAGTCAAACTAAGCACCGAAACACGCAAAAATTGATAAAGAACCTCTGAACAGCTTCACTACCTCGTTAGAAACCTCGGCAACCAAGCACGGAAGATGAAGGCGCGACAAGAACTCCCACCACCGCGGTGGCTCTATCCCGACGGCAAGAGATAGCAAAACTAGCTAAAACGCGGAGCTTAGGGCATCTACTAAAAGAAAAACAATCATCGACCGAGTCATCCACTACTTATAAGGAAAAACTTGACTCGTGGTGAATCCGGAGTCGATCCCGTGGCCACAACCGAATCCTCCTCAGAGTCCGGCTCGGTTACGCGAGTTAGAAGAAACATCCGACAGCCGGGACCCACTCGCCAGCGAAAGAAGGGAGAGAGAGGCGCGACTGCTGGCTCGGGCTGGCTCGGCTGCTCATCTGCTGGGCCGGCCCACGCAGTCACGACGCGAGATGGAGCAGAGAACTTTGGGCTCGGCTAGCTGGGCCGCCGGGCCAACAGGTAAGAAGGTAAGTTGCTTTTCTTTTTTTTTTCTTTCTTTTCTTTATTAGTCTATTTTCCAAAACCTTTTCAAATAAAAATTTCTAAGCCAAACAAAATAAAATAAATCCACACCACAAAATAAATTAAATGCAACAGCATGAATGCAACACCACATATTTTTTAAAAAAAATTTAATTCCCCTTCTCTAAATTATTTAAAATTTATTACTCCTAAAATTTGGGTGTTACAAATTCTACCCCCCTTAAAAGAATCTCGTCCTCAAGATTGGACTGCTTACTCAAACAATTGCGGATATGATTTTCTCAATTCATCCTCTCTTTCCCAAGTTGCCTCTGCCTCTGAATATCGATTCCTCTGTACTTTGCACATCTTAATAACCCTACTTCGAGTAACTCTCTCAGCAGTTTCCAAAATCTTGATCGGAATTTCTTCATAAGTAAGATCCTCCTTAACAGTCAATTCTTCTAAAGGTATCTGCTCTTCTGACACACGCAAACACTTCTTAATTTGTGAAACATGAAACACATCATGTACTCCAGACAAATTCTCAGGCAACTCCAACTGATAAGCAACTTCTCCACGTCTAGCAATAACTTTAAATGGTCCAACATACCTTGGTGCTAATTTGCCTTTCATGTTAGACCTCTTCACACTTCTCATAGGTGACACCTTCAAATAGACATAATCACCTATCTCAAAAACTAAATATCTTCTTCTATTGTCAGCATAACTCTTCTGACGAGACTGCGCCACCCTCAAATTCTCACGAATCACTCGCACTTGATCTTCTGCGTTTCTAAGAACATCTGTACCAACACCTGAGATTCACCTGTCTGATCCCAAAACAATGGAGTTCTACACTTACGTCCATACAAAGCTTCAAACGGTGCCATCTTAAGACTATGTTGATAACTGTTATTGTAAGAGAATTCTGCATAAGGCAAACTCTTATCCCAACTAGTTCCATATTGCAATGCACAAGCTCTCAACATATCCTCTAATACCTGGTTGGTCCTTTCAGTCTGTCCATCTGTCTGTGGATGATATGCTGTACTAAAATTCAATTTTGTTCCCAATGATTCATGTACAACTTTTCAAAAGTGCGACGTAAACTGCGATCCTCGATCAGATACAATCTTCTTTGGAACTCCATGCAAACAAACTATTCTTTCTATATACAAGGTAGCTAATTGTACTCCCGTGTAATTTAGTCTTGACTGGTATAAAATGAGCAACTTTAGTCAATCTATCCACTATCACCCAAATAGAATCATAACCTCTCTGAGTACGCGGTAACCCTACTATAAAGTCCATACCAACTTCCTCCCACTTCCATTCAGGAATCTTCATTGGTTGCACAATCCAGCAGGTCTCTGATGCTCTGCTTTCACCCTCTGACAAGTGTCACACAATGCCACATACTCAGCCACATCTCGCTTTAATCCAACCCACCAATATTTCTGTTTAAGATCCAAATACATCTTAGTACTACCAGGATGAATGGAATAAGCTGACTCATGAGCTTCGCTAAGAATTGCCTGTCGAACAGCTTGATCCTCAGATACACACAGCCTCTTTCCAAACCACAAAATCCCATTATCATCCATTCGAAAACCCTGGTGACTTATCAATCACTATATCTTCTGCTATCTTCTTCAGTTTCTCATCCTTCAACTGACCCTTGTAAATTTCTTACTCTAAGGTAGGCTCTATCACTAATTCCATTGTATTAGTAACAATGCCCAAATTCAAATATTTAAATTCAGCACATAACTCACTAGTCATAGACAACGTCCGTATCTCATTGGCATAACTTTTCCTACTAAGAGCATCAGCTACTTTATTAGCCTTACCAGGATGATAGTGTATCTCAATATCATAATCCTTAATCAACTCTAACCATCTGCGTTGCCTCAAATTCAGGTCTGACTGAGTGAAAATATACTTCAAACTATTATGATCAGTGTATATATCACTCTTATGTCCAATCAAATAATGTCTCCCAATCTTTAAAGCATGAACCACAGCTGCTAACTCCAAATCATGTGTAGGATAATTCAACTCATGCTTTCTCAACTGCCTAGATGCATAAGCCACAACTCTGCCTTCTTGCATAAGAACACATCCCAAACCTTGACAAGAAGCATCACAATAAATAGAAAACTTCTTACTCAAATCTGGCAAAACCAAAACAGGCGCTGTAGTTAACCTCTTCTTCAATTCCTCAAAACTAGCTTGACATTTATCCGACCACACAAACTTGGCATTCTTCTCTAATAGAGATGTCATAGGTTTAGCAAGTTTAGAAAACCCTTCAATGAACCGTCTGTAATATCCAGCTAATCCCAAGAAACTACGAATCTCGCTAACGTCAATAGGTGGTTTCCAATTCAATAGATAAGCAAAATCTGATTTCTCTGTGCAAATTCCAATTTCAGTAACTCAGTAAAACTGTCATATCTCGAGCTACAGACGTCCAATTCAGATGATCTTTACATGGTTGGAAAGCTTACAAAATTATCTACAACTTTTATTCACAACACTTTTTCTGAATCTGTCAAATAATTGGCCAAAAACTGAACTTAACCGAAACTGTTTCAGAATTCCAGACTGTGTAGTAACCCCAACTTGAAATAGATATATCTCTTAGCTCTTAATAGATATTAGAGTGATTCTTGCGGGGTTGGAAAGATATAGAAGTCTAATTATTCCTAGTATAATTTCTTAAATTTCCCATTAATGGATTTTAAGTTATTTCTTAAACATCCCAGACTGACTAAAAATCAGCAAAGGACAGAACTATGTTCACCTCATAACCAACTAATATATTTTGATCAAACTTAATATTCTTAACCATGGAACTTGTAGGCCTGTCTACAAAACTCCAGCACATATTACAAAGATCCAAATCACACATTATCACATTAACAATCCATCAATCACACAATTGTTCACACCACAAACTGACTCTCAAAACAATCCAACTTAAAATTGACTCGCAACTACTATCGTTCTTATTACATAGGGATTTTTCCTATTTCCTAGTTAAGCTTCTAATAAATCTTGGGACGACCTAACTCCGCCCTTAATTGGTCAATCTCCTTATAAGCTTGCTCCTTAAGTTCTTTTTCCTTCAGCAACTCTTATCCAATGATGATGCCACAAGCTCATAACCAACTTTATAAATGTCTCCTTTAGACCCTTATGATTCTTATAGATGTTCTAACAGGTTACCAACCCTAAGAAAAGATACTTGCGCTCGATAGTGACTTTACAACCATGTAGCTAGCTGATGCTTCCAGGTGACGAAATAGAACATATAAACCTCCATCTTGTATCGTCTTTTAGTTCGACAAACCCTCTTAAGAAGAGATCAACTAGAGTACACCAAAGGATAGCTTGCATTTGTTTCTGAGTGATAACTACTATCGTGTCCTTCTATCATGTCAAAGAGACTCATGAGCATATGCAAGAACAAGTAACCTGCACTTTCTCGCGAGCAGAAAAATAGCAGTGTAGAAATACAGTTATATCTCGAGTTCTACGAATCCGATGATATTGTAGCTTATACCGTTGGAAAGCTTATCAAATTTACTACAACTTCCTTATAGAATTCTTCTCCAAATTCTGCAGTTAAGGTAGTCGAAAACTGTGCACAACAGAAACTATTCCGGATTGCTGACAGCACAGATGCGTCGCCTTGTGATTTTCATAAATCCCAAACCATAATAGCTATCAGGGTGGTTCTTACGGTCAGAGAAAGATATTAAAGTCTACTATTGTCCAGAATTTATCCATGATTTTTGGGCATTCAAAAATAGAGATATAAGCTAAGGAAGACAGACTGCTATAAAAAAACAGGATAAGGTAGAAACAAGATTCAAAGACACTAGAGAGATAGATAACACTAATCTTCAAGTCTTCATGCTTCTTTGCTTTGTGTTGATGAGATATAAGACATGGATCGAGGATAGCCAAAAGATGACAAGAAAGATAAGGTTTGATCTTTAGTTCTTCATGCCTCCTCATGCCTCGTCGCTTGAGATATTTAGGACTTACTGTTGTTGATAGCAGATGCTACCCCACTTAACAAAGATCGAGCTACTTCTCAAGACTTATACCTTCCGGGCCTACCTTTGAAACACGAGAACAAGAACAACACATAAGCAACACATCAAGCAAAACAAGCACACATCACATCATTGGTACTACACGTGCTTCTTCAATAATGGTGGTCATCCTAAGAAAAAGTATGGATGATAAAAAGCCATCGAATCTTTGAACCAGGTAAGATCATAAAACTTTTAGTAAAAACAACATAAAACAAAATCCAAGGGAGTAAGAAATAATAGCTCAAAGAAAGCTATCAAGGAGAGGATACAACAAGACAAGGAAGAGGAATAGTCAAAATCAATGAGTCAAGGGATGACAAAATAGTTTTATCGTAAAATAAGTTTTAGAATACGTCCAGTGCTACTTGGCATACGTCCTACAGTCAACACCGCTCTGATACCACTCTGTCACACCCGGTTTTCTAAAGAACAAAACCAGACTAATCATATGTATGCCCAGGAAGTCCACACATATGCCAGAATGAAAAAGTATCAGAAACAATGTTATTATATAACGTATACATAGCTATATTAACACTTACATCAGAGTATCGCGGAACGGTGACTAAACTTCGGGCTCCATTCTTCTCAGGGACGGCTGACTGGGGGTAACATATGCCTAGCACTTCTACTAGTCTTCTGGAAACTCCACTACACCTTTGTCCTTTTTCCGAGTAGCATCTTATTACACACTGGAGTGTGGGGGAAATAGCAAGAATGAGTCCATGTCGAACTCAACAAGTATAACACAGGGTTCATGAGGCTCAAAAAGGCTAGACACTGTTTAACTGCGTTTGCTTTTAATCAACATATAATTAGCAATTGAGTAGCATCAAGGTAATCCAAATCCCATTAATGAATCAATGATCAATTGTAATAAGGATAATGAATAGCATTAACATGAGCATAATAATAATCAACAATAATTAAGCATGATATAATAATGGTGATCAACTATTCTATAAGAATCCCCAAGGCCGCTCGTATCCATGAGCACGGCTAGTATACTAGTTTTTAACTCTGCGCAGAGGTGTACACTTTCACTGTGAGTCATGATTTCTAAATGCATGGGTTTGCAAGGCCCAAAACATCAGAGACCATATAAAGCCATTCAAAAGTTCGTCTAACAAGTTAGGGCCATTAGATTCACTCGGCAGGCAGATGTAGAACCCCCCTTCCCTGTGGCACAACAACCGCAGCCTATACACACTAGGCCAGGGGCTCGCACTACACCCAACGTGGCAAGCCATTCTTACGCCATTTAAGGTAACCTCTAACAAGCTAGAAAAGGTCTCTTGAATAACTAGAGTCAGAGCCATATAGCCCTCACAGCTGTACTGTATGTCCCGGTTATCACTTACAGGTAAGTCCTTACGGAGAGTAACTAGAGCATCAAAATAACCCACATGCTCTAGCCCCCTTTCAACAGAAATAAACATCATCTTAATTGGTTGATTGCATAATCCATTAGTCAAATTACAAGATCATTGTTCATAATTAAGCGCTAGCAGTAGCTACCCAAATGCATAACCCATAGGCGACAAGGAAACAAGATATCAATAGCTAAGTTATAATCTCTATGGTTGTCAAGGAAGACACATGCATATGTATGATAATTTCAGTGAATAGGACAACAAGGATAGTCCCATGTTATACTTGCCTTAATCAAAGCTTTCCTGATGATACTGCTGGTCTGGCTCAAAATAATACTCCTGATCGTCCAGATACTGCTCACCTTCTATACCCGATCATCAATCAACAACACACATGCATCCAATCAAACATACACGAAGCAAACAAAGAGATACAATTAGAACAGTACACCAACAATAACAAAACAGTAATAAAAGTTTATAAAACTCTTCTACACATTTCTACGATCACACAGACGCAAAGATCACCAAATTCGGAGTTAAAACGTATAAGTTATGAATTTTCTAAGATTTTCTATAGATAAATAAATACTTAATTATAACCTCGAAAAATAAATTATCAAAACTAACTGTACAACTACACTAACATGTAGAGCTCGCAAATACGAACCTAACGCAACTTGAACGGATCAAATCGGAGTTAAAACGAAGATTTTATGACCAAAACAATCCTAGTGGCAAAACTGTAAATATCTGAAAACGTATTTTTGATTTACCGCGAAGAAATACGCTTTCAAAACACGAAAACGCATTTTCAGTAGTACGCTATGGATGGCGGGTTGATTACTAAAAAGCTAAAGGTCTCTTTAGAAAATTTGCCATGTGAAAAGGTATGTTCTAATCCTGATCGTTGATACATGAACGGAGGGCTCACATTGTTCCAAAGCAAAAGAAAGAGGAGAACCGGCCGGCTACAGTACCTCCGGCCGGTGGCCACCATGGACGCCGCCATGGACTCGCCGGAACTCGCTAGAAACTGAAAACCGACCACTCCCGACCGAAGAAAATAACACAGGAGAGGAGCAACGACCTACACGAGCTCACCTAGACCACCAACTCGGGCCAAAAACTCCTCGACGGCGACCACACGCGACCCCCGCTCCGATAGGGTTTCCTGAAAGTTCGGCATAGTCAAACTAAGCACCAGAACACGCAAAAATTGATAAAGAACCTCTGAACAGCTTCACTACCTCGTTAGAAACCTCGGCAACCAAGCACGGAAGATGAAGGCGCGACAAGAACTCCCACCACCGCGGCGGCTCTATCCCGACGGCAAGAGATAGCAAAACTAGCTAAAACGCGGAGCTTAGGGCATCTACTAAAAGAAAAACAATCATCGACCGAGTCATCCACTACTTATAAGGAAAAACTTGACTCGTGGTGAATCTGGAGTCGATCATGTGGCCACAACCGAATCCTCCTCAGAGTCCGGCTCGGTTACGCGAGTTAGAAGAAACATCCGACAGCCGGGACCCACTCGCCAGCGAAAGAAGGGAGAGAGAGGCGCGACTGCTGGCTCGGGCTGGCTGGGCGGTCACGGCGCGAGATGGAGCAGAGAACTTTGGGCTCGGCTAGCTGGGCCGCCGGGCCAACAGGTAAGAAGGTAAGTTGCTTTTCTTTTTTTTTCTTTCTTTTCTTTATTAGTCTATTTTCCAAAACCTTTTCAAATAAAAATTTCTAAGCCAAACAAAATAAAATAAATCCACACCACAAAATAAATTAAATGCAACAGCATGAATGCAACACCACATATTTTTTTAAAAAAATTTAATTCCCCTTCTCTAAATTATTTAAAATTTATTACTCCTAAAATTTGGGTGTTACACCAAATGTGGGGGATCACGAGGGATAGACATGGCTGTCACCACCTGCCGCCTACCCCTCAACCATGGGACACGAGGCAAATAAAGGTAGCCACTAGCGTAGACACCACGTCTACACTATCGACTACTACTCTAGCGTCGCGCAGGGTTATCCTTCTTTATTAGGGCCCTCTACTAGAGTATCCGCTACGAGAATGGACGATAAACCTACAAGAAAATAAGAGTAAAGCTTAACTAATAAAAAGACTTAAATGCCATAAGAACCACGAACACTTACTTAGTGAAAGATCCCGTCAAGGTACAAAGTAGGTGTTCGCCAAGGTACAAGCTTTGGGAAGAATACCGACAAGCCCAGCACTTCCCCAAACTCTCCCTCACATCTTGCCTTCTCAACTCTAGCTAGCTAACTAGGGCATGAGCCTTTGGAATGATGTTCTTATTTCTCTATTGGTGTAGCTCTTGCTCCTTGGAATGTTATTGAAATGAGGAGGGGGAGGTCTCTCTTTTATAATGGAGAGGGGAGTGAATATGCAAGAAATATGCCTTTGATCCCCTCATAAAGTGTCCAAACAGACCTCCTAGGTGCACTGAACCTAGACCAAACCCTAACAACCGATGTTGGTAAGGCGGTAAGGGGTAGCCCATGAAAGATGGGCTCGAGACGCGCCCGTAGGGGTGCGGGCACACTAGGGGTGCATGCGCACCCTGGTGGAGCTGTCCCGGCCCAATCTTCATCTAGTGGGCCTTTGGGGATGTATGGGCCACGCCTGCAAAGTTTGGCGCTAACGACGTAAAAATTGTTACAATTTTTCACAAGCACCTTGAGCATAAAACCTAAAATAAATAATCTTGCATGTTACTTGTGAACTTGCCGAGCATCATGTATATTTAATTTTCAAATTAGAATTCACCTGTGCATAGACTATCCAAAACCGAGCACTGCTTGTTTTGGAGGATAGTCCGTCATCACTACCGGACCATCCATCAAGACATTTCATAGACTTAGAGTAATTTTAGCCAACTCATGCACTAACAGAGTGTCCGTTGCCCACGGCGGATTGTCCGTTGAAACATGACGGTGGCGAGCCCTGGTGGACCGTCTGATAAAACGCACCGACACATGTCCCATGCAATTTGCTTTGTTGTCATCCTCGCCACTCTCTTGGGCCCACATGTCATACATCCCTCACACACATAACCACCAGCAGCCCCCACTCCCCTTCGCCATTCCCATTCACGTTCAGCAAACAGAGAAGAGGAGAAGGAGAGAAAGAGAGAAGAAGAGAGGAGAAAGAGAGGAGAAGAAGAGAATGAGAAGGGAACGAAAAGGACCTCGCTGGAGCATCACCGGAGCTGCATGACGGCGAGCTACACCACCCCCCATGCCCTCAACCTCGCTGGAGTTGGAGGAGACGAACCCAAGCTCAATCATCTTCCACCTCGAGCTCCCATGGTGCCTCAAGCCGATCTCCCACATTAAGCGTCCCTAGGCTGAGCTGCTGCAGGAGGAGCTTCCTCAAGTCATGATGAGCAAGCCCCAAGTCTTCTTCCCCATCCTCCCCATCTCCATGGCCCTCCCCATTGAGCTCCTTGGCCTCCAATGGTGCATTTCACCATTGTTTGGGACGAGCTCACCACAGCCCATGCATAACACATCCATAACTTTGAGAAGCTTCCCTACATCACTAGAAAGACATAGAAACAAACCACACTCGATTTGGAGCCTGGATACCCCAGGAATCATTTCCAACATTTTTACACCTGAACTGTTCATGGTTTATCAGACAGTTCCATCATTTTGAAGGAAGGTCCGCTGATTTATAGCCAACACAAACTGAGAGTAGCCTTGGTTTATCGGAAGGTTCCTATGTGTCAGAAGGTTCCAGTAAACCGCAAGCACAGACTAAACTTGTAAAATTCATAGAAGATGCATTTGAACTCCAAAAATTGTGAAACAAGTTTTGTTATGTTCCTTAGATTATTCTCTATCATCTAAATGTGATTTTGACACCAAAAAGTATAATTTATTTTGGACTAAAAATAATGCATTTTTAGTTTAATAAATAGACAACTAATTCCCTAGGTCTCCTAAATTCATGAACCTTGTTTTGTTAGCTTTCTTTAAGCATGTGCCATCTATGAAACTTGTTTGGTGCATCATCTCATTGCATTCATGCACTTAAGCTCATTATTTGTGTCTCACATATTATAATTTGGTGGAGTGTCCGCGGTCACCACTGGAGCGTCCGCCGAATTATAGAGTTTGTCTCTTAGGAAACCCTAGAGTCCCTAGTTTTCACTGGAGTGTCCGTCAACTGGCGTTCGATGGAGACTGAATCCAAAAGTGCCTAAGTCTCTGATTCAGCGAACCATCTGACACTATACCGGACTATCCGATAAACCAAACCAACAACCCATATACCCTATGCCACCTACACATAGTATATGTGATTAATCTCTAATCAAAACAACATCAATGCATCTTATGTCATGTCATCTATTCTTATGCATTGCACTCACAAGAGTTGAACCACACAAGCTTCTCTCATCTCTCTTGCATACTTCATATATGTCATGCAGACATAAGTATCTCATACATGTGCATACACATAGGTATGCCATATCAGATAGACGCCAAGTGATGTTCCAAGCTATTGGGACCTTGCTCTTCCAACTGGAAGGCACCCCACTACTATAATCCCTATTTTGGATACTTATTGTGTTTCATTATGAGTTATGCATTTCATGTAGATTTGGTTAACAACTTAATGATGTTTCATTAACTTAGAACCACTCATTAAGTAATTAGAGCCTTTCATTTAATCAATGGGGATTGGAACGCTTAATTGCTTATTTGCTTAGTAACATTAGAAGTCGAGTATGAGAAGGGAACTTATGTTTGCGCGTGTAGGATGTTACACCGGGATAACTAATTACTAAAATGAACGAGGGATACAACTTGTCTACTCCCCTAATCTTGACTAAGGACTCACGTCAATTTGAATTATGAATTTGATGATCAATTTCGTAATTCTTGCTTAAGTGAGGGGTAGGTCACTATGAGCGTGGGATCTCAGGTGACGTAGCTCGTGGAGCAGTTAATGACCGTGCATTGGGATACATGAGTCCAAGTAATCGCCCATATAGACCACATGCTGGGAATGGGGTGGGCAAGTCGATCGAGTAACTAATTGCCACCGGTCTATCCGTGGAACTGGCAAGAAGGCATCGCCGGTTAGATGGTGGTAGCATTAACTGGGAATCAATCAAACCTTTCATGTAATATTTAGGCCGAAATAGGGAACGGTTGGAAGACATGAGGCAACCGTTATCTTGTGCACAAGATATGGTGGTTAGTCCCGTTCTTCCGTGTGGATACAGTTGTACACCTCTACAGAGTTCAAAAGCCTAAAGTCCCTCAAGACAGAACCCTTTGGTTGTTCTTACTTTCCATACCCATGGTTGTGTTAATGATGAAACTTGATGATGATATGATTTATAAATGTTGATCACTTTACTTCCATCATTAACCTTGTTGCTAAGTAATTCAATTATGAACAATGGGCTTGCCATTTAATAAACGCCATGCTTTTATGCAAATGTACAAATGCCTATTAATCTCTTTTGCATCCACCAAATATTTATATGTTGGAATTAAGTCATCCGAGTACGCAACATACTCACGGTGCTGTCGTTAAGTTGTTTTACAGGTATAGGACATTGGTGTCCATCTCACCCCATCGTTAGTGGCAGAGTGGGTGAATGGCAGGAGCGTCCAAGCTATGGTGGCGACGCCCATGGGCATGGTGACCACTAGTTAATAGTTAAATAATTGATGCGTTATATATATATGTTATGGTAAGAGAGTCGTATGGTTCTCACTACATTTAAGTCCTATGTTGTATAATTAATTCATAATATTCAACGAGACTTGTAATATATGTTTTCCACTGAGTTATGTACTTCAATGATGAGATGTAATCTTGATTTGTGGAGGCTATTGTGGCAAAACCACCTGAATTATATGGTCCACATATGCCTACCATTGTCTTTCAGACTTCTGATAGCTGCACATGCAAGCCAGACAACTTCGGTAGTCTGTCGAGTGTCCTCGGGGAAACTAGAATCATCCACGTTTTACAACTCATACAGGATCAACAAAGGAGTTGTTACAACATTACAACATTTGATATAAAAATAAATTACATCAAAGTACAGAAGAATTATAACATTAGTTTACAAAGCATGTATAAGTCAACTTTTACTTAAGCTCGAAAAGATGAGTAGAACTGCGAAAGCATCTTAGGTCAAACATCTAAGGTAGAAGGGGTAGGCAGACCATGATGAGTCCACCAACATGATCTCGCTAAGCTACTCAAGTTAGATCCTGCAACAGGGGTTAACAAACCCTGAGTACTTGAGGGTACTCAACAGGTCTTATCCAACTAAAGAAAAGACTCCAAAGATATGCTGGCTCAAAGGTAAGATAGAGGTAAGAACTAACTTTTGCATAGAAGCTTATTACCAGTGGATCCTTACTTTTAATATTTTAGTGGTGTATTAGTTTATCATTGATATCCAGTTTGCACCTGGTCTAAATCAATCATTTCTTTAATCATCAAAGCTCCAGTTCAACTCATATCATCTCTTATCTATCAGTATCCATGTTTCATTGATTAACTACGATGCAGTACAGTTGATCGAGTCTTCTTAACCGAGAAGCTACGACGATTCGAATCGGTTTGGCCTAGCTAGGGTTTCCTTACCACATGACATATGCAGGTCTAGGTATGCAGACCCGAACCTACATATCTCTACCCTCACTCGGATCCTCCAAAATGGGAACCGGTCCAGCGCTACCCGAGAGCACAGTACCCACCTCTCTGCATCATTCGTCCCTGACAGATTCATAGGAATGTGTACATCATACTACCGCCATCTCACCACTCCTAGTTGAAAGGTCCTTGTTTGGTTTTAGTAATTGAGTGACAACTTAGGTGGACTAATATGTGGTTATGTGAGATACATATGAGATTAGTCCACATGTGATTGTGTCATGAAGGAGCTTATTGCATATGAGACATGACATAGAGTCATGTGACCAAGGTGGAGAAGATTGAGATGAGGCTTGGCTCGATGGACCAGTTGCAAGTGTGAAGGGCAAGTCAGAGGCTTTGAAGCGAGGGACCGCGTGTGACGGTGAAGCTTGGGCAAGACTTGGCGTCGATGGACCGAGGAAACGGTGAAGAGCAAGTGAGGTCAAGATCGATGAACCCATACGGTCACGTGATGATATGAAGTGGATCATATCATTTGGTGATTGGTTGGTGCATGTGTTGCAGCAATGTCGGAGGAGTTGGAATGGAATGCGCAAGGCAAAGGTATATCCATAGGGCATTTCCATTTCACCGGTCATAGGTGTGTAGAGAAGTTGATGACCGGGTTTAGGATAGATGGCCACACTATCAAGAGGGGCAAACTTGTTTGCATATCGGTCATCTAGTGCCACTTGAGCGATCTAACTTTGCATACATGTTAGGATTGAGTGGCGAGGCAAGTTGAGTGCCTAACTCCTCAAAGAAAATGATTTTAAAAATGCTAACACACATGCATAAGGTGGTGATCACTTGTTGGTGTTGGGACATTTGCGAAGGCGATGGAGTTTGAGCGGTTGAGAGGGGTTTGGGATCCTCTCTCCCTCCCGCCGAGCAGGCTCACCGGGATTTAGGCATTTTCAAGGAAATGAATTGACTATTTTCCTTTATGCCGAAAGCGGGAAGAAGTGGCGAAGTCACGGAGGTGGTCGTCGTTGTTTTGCAAGCGACAGATGCTGGTCACGGAGGCGACAGACGCTGGCCTTGTGTCTGTCGGTTTACTGTAGGCGCGATCAGCAGAGGAGGAGGTGATGGACACGCAGACGCTCACGCGAACGCTCAGTGTTTGGCGGCCTAGCGAGCGCGTGAGCGTCAGACACTACGCCGCGTCTGTCACGGCTAAGCGGGGCGCGGGAGCATTCTGGACCGCGTTTGTCACGCGATAGATGTTGGAGCGGTCTCGCATCGAACGCGTCTGACGCTGGGAGTCGACCATCGGATTTTGAATGAGCAGTGGACACGTGGTGACATTTGAGAGCGACAAACGCTAGGGTTGCGTCTGTCAGCTTGGCGACAGACGCATCTGTCGCCCCCGAAATCTGCCCAGTGAATTGCTAACGACTATATTCGTTTGTGAGCTTATAAATTGAAGTGGTGGCCAGCCTTGGCAATAGTTGAGCACCCTTGGGACTTAGTGTCCATGATTTGGGAGTGCTTGGAGAGCCTCTGACTCACTTGTGCTTGCAAGAGTGCGAATCGATTGCGAGTGGGTTGATTCTAGTGTGTTGCTTTGAGAGATTGCATCGAGTGGCACTAGGTGATCGAGTTGCAAGGCGGTGGTGCTTGTTACTCTTGGAGGTTGCCACCTCCTAGATGGCTTGGTGTCTTGTGGCTCCATCGAAGCTCACAAGAAGATTGTGTGAGGATCCAGAGAAGCTTTGTGAGGGGGATTGTGCTCACCCCACGGGGATCACGAAGAACAACTCTAGTTGAGTGTGTCATTGAGCTACCACACTTGATGGTGGGTTCTTGCGGTGCCTTTTGAGAGGCTCGGTGTGTGATACCGATTAGCCGCTGAACTACGAAGTGTTGGTCGACATAACGGGGACGTAGCTTGGTGGCAACCAAGTGAACCTCGGGAGAAAAATCACCGTGTCAACATTGTTCTTCATCTTCTTGGTGGTTTGTCTTTGTGCAACACAAGCTTGTATTTACTTTTATATATACTTGTGCTTGTGTAGTTGCTCTCGTAACTAGTTTGCTTGTGTAGCTTGCTAGTTGTCTTCTTGCTTGTGTAGCTAGAAGCTTCCCCTTGCGTGGCTAATTTGGTTTGTGTAACCTTATTAGTCACATTGCTTAGGTTTGTGTAGCTAAGTAATTTATGCTCTCTAATTTGGCATTGGTTGCCTTGTTATTGAGCATTGCTAGTGACCTTAGGAGCTTTGTGCTTTTGCTTCACTAGTTGTGTAGGAGCTCCCTCGGTTGGCAAAGTACTAGTGCATAGGTTTGTGTGACCTTGCTCTAGAATTGATTAGGTGAGCTCTTGCTAAGCTTAGCACCTTAGTTGCTTAATTAGGATATTTGCAAGGTGCTAGAGAACTTAGATAGAGGGGTGTAGTCTTGACTAGACCGATAAGTTTAATTCCACATTTGTTTCAGTTAGCCAACGCGTTCAAGTTTTAGAAAGGACTATTCACCCTCGTCTAGTCTGCCATCTCGACCCTTCACCAGTGCGCAGTTATTGTTTTCCATAATGGAATAGCCTAGATGTTGGGCTTACCGGAGTATGTGGCCAGTACTACAAATCACGACCACAAAAACAGTCCTGACAATGAACGGTCCTTAATCGACATAGGTGGGGTCACTACGTCGGGCCTCAAACCACAACGCAAGCCAAGATTCTGCCCGGTCTTGATTTAACAAAATTAACATCATGGTATTCACAACCCATAAACAGAGTTGAGAAGAGCAAGGTGAAGTTGTTTCCCTCATACAATGAAACCATCATTCGACAACCATCGCAAACTAAGCATTACTAAGCATAAGAGAGAACGACCTTTTTATACTAACAGGGTATAACTAAGGATATCTGTTTGTCAAGGTAATCATGTAGCAACGGTATAAACTAACTCCTAGTTACTTAATGCACATCTCACAAGACTTAAAAGTATAATAAAGATTTTGCAAAAGCTATAGAAGGGTGTTATGCACCGGGGCTTGCCTTCATTGTAGAGAAGGTTAGTTTCCTTAGAGAGATCCAATAGACACCATTACGTCTAGTGCATGGATCTACTCCAAGATGTGATCGACACGAGCCTTCTCACTCTCATACACTACATGTAATAAATGATGCGTTGCTTACATGATGGACTACATGCCATGATGCATGATGTATGATGAAAGACATGTAAGTGCATGATAAAAGATAAACAAAGTTAAGAAAGTTAAGAACAACTTTCCTTCACTAAAGAACTAGGGTTATTATCATAAAAGTATTTTAATTATTAACCTCTAGTTAATTAGTTAACTAACATGAAAGTAAATTGAGTGTAGCAGAGATGCGTATGTTGCGTTGGTGTTGTGGGCACACAAGGAGGGATAGAGTCCGGAACGATGATATTCGGGATAGGGTTGGGGTGGCACCAATTGAGGAGAAATTGATTCAACATCGGTTGAGATGGTTTGGACATGTCCAACAGAGGCCTCCTAAGGCGTCGGTGCATAGTGGAGTTCTAAAGCGGGCCGATAATGTAAAGAGTGGTAGAGGTCGACCTAAACTAACTTGGAACGAGTCCGTTAAGAGAGATCTTAAGGAGTGGAATATCTCCAAGGATTTAGCTATGGACAGGAGCGCTTGGAGATTGGCAATCAACATGCCTGAACCATGACCTCTTTTGGTCTTGTGCCCTTTATGTCCCTTTATGTGTCTCCCTGTTTCACGTCTCTTTTGGGTTTCATCTCTAGCCTACCCCAACTTGCTTGGGACAAAAGGCTATGTTGTTGTTGTTGTTGATGGACCAACAGATGATTAACATGGGAAGCACCCTACAAAACATAACCATCTTAGTCAACTTCTGTACTCAAGAAGCAATCAAAGGTTTGGTAAACATGTATTTACTAATGAAATGCTTAATTAAATCATTTAGAATGATTAACTAAATAGTGAACATAAGCATATCAAGAAGGTAATTACTTTGCCATGAAACAGTAGGTGTGGATGTGTCCCATGGTCTTCAATCAATCCCAAATACACTCAAATCATTTTAGGAGTTATCCTATTTATTTTGTATTTATTAATCAATTAACTAAAAGGCATATAATTAAGTGGATAACTAAAAATTATCAAAATAGTACCATAATTTTTATGAAGGTAGATCTAAGCATATAAAACATACTCACAAAGTTTCATAATTTCTGGGTAAATATTTTAGCCCATAAAAACATGGAATATGGATTTATTAATTAAAAGAGGTATTTTTAAATCATAGCAAAAGTACTGGAAATTACCAAATCATATTTTTGATGGATAAAGCATCTCATAACTAGGCTACACAAAAAGTTTCAAATTTTATCATGCTTCTACTAATTTATATAAATTAAACAAGACAGAGCATGTTAATTGATTTATGAAAAAGGAAGACATTTTCTTCTCTCAGCTCACCCCATCTCTCACACGTGGCCCAATACCAACCGACCCAACACTCGTTCACACCCGGCCCAACCCCTTTCTCACTTGACCTGGGCCGGCCCAAGCGTATGATCCTCTCAGCCCACCGAACCTCTTCTCCCTCACGGCGAGCTCCGGTGAATTCCCGCCGGCAGTGACCTCACCGGCGGTGGCCAAGACACCGGTGTGCCCCTCTCAAACAAGCACATCTACCTACAGCACTAACCGAACGAGTTAGGTCTCAGATGGAGCACGACCGAGGCCATGGTGGCCTGGTGACGATCCGCACGGTGGCGCGGTAGCGGTTACGTTGCTATGGTGCGGTAGAGATAGGGAGAAGATGTCCATCACAACCAGGAGCTCACCATGAGCACTACTACATGCGCAGTTGATGCGTAGATGTAGCAGAGGTGTGACGTTGTCATCACGGGTGGCGGTGGTGGCGTGAACATGGCGCCAAGCACGCGTTCTGAGGGCTATGGCGTGGTAGAGTTGTAGCGGTCAAGCCGATGAGCACCACGGCGTTGAGACGGAGCTGATGAGCAAAACAATGGGGCTAGCGACTCATCGGAGTGGCCTGGCCACTGTGGTGGGGCATGCGGTGGCGCTGCTACCGGCTACGAGGAAGATGGTGGTGCGTGGCTGCTCTGTGCAGCTAGGGGCGATTCGAGCAGGCCTAGGAGAAGCGCAAAGGCGAGGCAATGCTACTGGTGAGAGGACTTGGACAGGGGCGCTATGATGGTGATGAATTTTGCCGACGTGGCTGGCGGCAGAGTAGGAGGAAAAGGAGGAGAGCCAGCGGTGGCGCAACTACTTAATGGTGAGGGCGAGGCAGGAGAGGTCGACAGCAGCTGCTTTACCACCTCCACGCAAGCAGCTACGTGCCCTCGCTCGAGAAGCAGCGCGAAGAAGCTTGTTGGTGAATGGCTGCAAGCACCTACGTGGCACCTGCATGCCAAGCCCCAGAAACAGACTGAAACCTGCATCTTCCTCACCTATTTTCTTCTGATTTCATTACTAAGCGTAAACATATTCTTTAAACAAACTTGTTCACTGATCAAAGATCTCAAAGTTTGCTTAAAGGAGCCTCCCCAAAATCTTGTCGATTTTGAAGATTTGAGTGATCAAACTTGAGTACAGTGAAATTGAAACCTAGTTTTAGTTCCAGGTATTGAAAATTTGTTTTGACTTAGCAACTTCTGGTAATTAAACAGAGATCAAACAATTATCTAATTTAAAAGTCAACTGCATGGTATCAAAGATCAAGCTTAGGACCAACTAATAGAGCAAGAATTGGACATATTTTATTTATGAGAATTCGTGTATTATTTCACCAAAGTTTGAACTTTATAACCAATTCAAACACTTAGCCGAAAATAACTAATCATAAGAATTAGTTATAGGATTCCATCTTTGGACCTTAGTTTCAACATGTTTGATTCAAAAACTTTATCCAACTTCCATTTCACATGAAAGTACATATTTTGTACTACAAAATTTATATTAACAAAATTTTAATTGTTTAAGCAATTTCTTATATATAAATTAACAAAGTTTCTTAAGCATTAACATGGTTATCATTTCATGGGATTAACTAAAAAACCATATTTACAACATGTGAAACATGACAATGAAACATATGAAACATCTTAAGTGAAACATATGAGATACTATTTCTGCAACATAGAGGTGACATATGAAACATCACTTAAGCAATATGTGAAACATGTGGAACACTACTATGCAACATGTGAAACATTACCCATGCAACATTGCTTATGGAATATATGAAACACTGTCTATGCAATATATGAAACACATGAAACATGGCATATGCAACAATGCCTAATGTTTATGCATGATGATGCTCATGATCAAGTTTTGGTTGCTTTTAACATCTAGGATGTTACAGCTATCATGGTATGGTACTCAACCGGGGTCCTGGTAGTGGAGATGTGTTGCATCTCCAGGGGAGTCACCGGTGTTGGTTTGCTTAAATTGAGTTGGTCAAGTGGATGCCACTCGGTTTAGGTAAATTGACGTGGCGGACCCCACAGACGGGTATCGGAGCTCATGGTTGTCTGTCATACACTATAGCCACGCGTTCAAGGAACAGCTTAACATGGGAATACATGAGCGTTGGAAGCTTAACTAAAATATGTGGTCATAGGTAGTTAGATAGAAGGGAGAACTAAAATATGAAATATTTCTTTATAACTTAACCAATAGTTTCACTCTCTCCTTGTGCTTATTTAATTTTGTTATAAGTTACTCTTTAACTCATCTTGTCTCTTGTGAATAATGGGTTCGTATAGAAAACATACCCCAACCCATAGCCTTTCTAACTTTGGTGTCTTATCTAATTCATACTCTGATGTTCGTTTTGCATCTTAACTCACCCTTGGTCCACTTTTCTCTAAGACCATCTCTTTCTTTTACCTATAAGTTCTGAAGAGGATAGATAGTTGTTTAACTTTAAGGACCTTGGCTTGGCGCTAACACGTAATTTCTCCGTGGCCAGCTTAAATTGACCAGATATGCCTTAAGAATGGTACAATTAAGGGCTAAGATTAGGATCTTTTCACTAGGTTTTGAGAGTTGAAGTTAGTTAGAATCGAGTGAGAATGAGAACTAATTAGGAAATGTTTATAGCCCTATGTTTTATAAAATTTCAGATTCATGTGTGTTAGTTGGGATTGCATATGGGTGTAAGTAATATGAAATTTTAGCAAGCACATTTAGTTGATCCTTGCCATGATTTAATATATAAGCTCTTGTTAAGATTTAATTCTTAGATAACCATGTTGTGCCACCATTATGGCACCTATTAACATGCTTACTTTTATATATCATGACATGTTTAGAAATGGGAAACCATAATGACTTGCTCTACCTCATGAATTTATGTCTTGTTTTACTTATTATACATAAATCATGTCTTGTCTTACTTTTGGATCATATAGTTATGCTCTTGCTGCTAGTTTAAGGAATAGACAGTGAATGAAATTCTGCAATTTGTTAATGTGCAAGCTTGCTGAAATTTTGGATAACCCATGTCCGTATGCAATTGGTGTTCTCACTTAAGTGGTGTTTTATTACTTACCAAGTTTTGCCATGAATCCCTTTGTGAAAAGTAGTTGAGTGATGATGACATGTAGTTGTGCATCCATGTTCCATACATATGCATCTCATTGCATCCGTTTTGTTTGTGCATCACATATTGCAACCCCTAAGCCTTGTCACCTAGGAACTGTTAGGTGTTGCTAGTTTCCTGTGCAGTTTCTGTTGTGATAATAATTTCATGATGGAAATGATGTTTTTTGTAGATGGGGTGAATATGAAATTTGTAGATAACTTACTTATCTAGATCTTCCCAAAAGTTCATGATTTTAGAACAACAGATCTGAAAGTTATAGATTTTACAAATACCCTGTCAGGTTTTGTCTGCGTTCTGGACAGTGCTGCAATGTTATGTCTTTTTGACCATGATAACTGTAGGATAACCCCTTGGTGACAGTAACATAGTTGTAATGCTTTTACCAAACTTTCCAAAAAGTTAAGAATCATGTTTGTTTGATGTCTAGAACTCCAGACATAGCTGTTTAAAGTTTAATGTAAGATTCTGTCCAAGTCTGGACAGAAATGCTTCATTGTAATCTTTGACCTTGATACTATTGAATCAGCTGTGGACAATAATAACAAAGTTGTAGATAATTTCATAAGATTTCCATAAAGTCTAGGAACACCTTTGTTACATGCTTAGAACTCCAGTTATGGTTGAAACAAGTGACAGTTGTGCTGCAGCCTAGAAAATGCCTATGCTTAGAATTTGTCCTTGATAACTAGATTTTGCTTGTGTGCTTGGTAATGTTGGCTCATGAGTTTAGTGGTATTAACTTGATACACTTGAGATGTCTTGCAAACTTGTTGTTCATGTTAATTGAAATGTTATCTAATAAGTTGGTCATGCATTCATGATGCTTTAAAATTGCTTCCTGTGCATATAGTCGTATAGCTTTGATTGTGCTTGATTATGGCTTGATATGCATAAATCTAAGGAACAAGCATACATGTGGATCTTCCTACCTTGCTGTCTTAATCTATCCAATGAAGCCCTCTATGACATTGCTTGATCTTCCCAAGTTCATATTGCAATAATTGGGATTATCTTTGTTGGTGTGCTCTATTGTGGTACTGTGATCGCTGACCTTGGTGTCGCGACAAAACCTGGAGTTCTCTATGTGTGCTAGCCACATGGTGGTTGCTGCTAGGTGCACGCAGGCATTGAGGAATATGTTATCATGATCCATCATGGACCCACACTAGTGAGCTATCCTAACTTGCATAGCTATTCTGAAAATTCCATGATGACCAACATACTTCATCCTTATATGTCTTGGTCACATCCTTGCCTTAATTAAACCTTGTTACATTGCTCTTCTCAATGAGATGTTTAGAAATGGTGTGCTTTGCAATGGTATGAACACCTCTCCTTTGAGGATGCAAGGGAACTGAGGCTTTCCCATGGATCGCGACCATGTGTGTAGCTTATGGATGCCCCCGGGTACCAAAAGAATTGTCATGACCGTTGTAATGCCTCATCGATGGACCTTCTTATTGAAAGTAATGCCTTTTCACACCAATTTCTTCACTGTGACAAGTGACCCTAATAAACCATACTTGATGACTAATCTATGCTATCCTTCTCAAGGTCACCTTGTCCAACTTTGGAATTATTGATCAATGTATCCTACTTCAAAACTCCTTAATGTCTTCCCTCACCTCGCCCTTTTACAAATCTTGAGGACGAGATTTCTCTAAGGGGGGGAAGATTTGTAACGACCCAAAAATCGTTACAATTTTTCACAGGCACCTTGAGCATAAAATGCATCTAAAAATACCTACAATAAAAAAAACTTGCATGTTACTTGTGAACTTGCTGAGCATCATGTATATTTTATTTTCAAATTAGAATTAACTTGTGCATAGACCATCCAAAAGTGAGCATTGCTTGTTTTGGAGGATAGTCCGTCACCACCACTGAACTGTCCATCAGGGCATTTCATAGGCATAGAATAATTTTAGCCAACTCGTGCACTGACGGAGTGTCCATCGATACATGATGGTGGCAAGCCCCGGCGGAGTATCCGCCAGAGCCGGTGGACTGTCCAATAAAACACATTGATACCTGTCCCATGCAATTTGCTTTGTTGTCATCCTCTCCACTCTCTTGGGCCCACATGTCATACATCCCTCACACACATCACCACTAGCAGCCCCCTCTCCCCTTCCCCATTCCCATTCACGTTCAGCCAACAAAGAAGAGGAGAAGGAGAGAAAGAGAGGAGAAGAGAGGAGAAAGAGAGGAGAAGAAGAGAATGAGAAGGGAACAAGAAGGACCTCACTGGAGCTTCACCAGAGCTGCACGACGGCGAGCTGCACCCCCCTACATGCCCTCAACCTCGCCAGAGTTCGAGGAGATGGTCCCAAGCCCCATCATCTTCCACCTCAAGCTCCCATGGTGCCTCAAGCCGATCCCCCACCTTGAGCGTCCCCGGTCCGAGCTGCTGCAGGAGGAGCTTCCCCAAGTCATGGTGAGCAAGCCCCAAGTCTTCTTCCCCATCCTCCCCAACTCCATGGCCCTCCCCATTGAGCTCCTTGGCCTCCAATGGTGCCTTTCACCATTGTTTGGGACGAGCTCACCACAGCCCATGCATGACACATCCATCACTTTGAGAATCTTTCCTACATCACTAGAAAGCCATAGAAACAAACCACACTCGATTTGGAGCCCAAATGCCTCGAGAATCATCTCCAGCATTTTTACACCTGAACTGACTGTTCATGGTTTATTGGAAGGTTCCGTCATTTTGATGGAAGGTCTGCTGATTTATAGCCAACACAAACTGAGAGCAGCCTCAGTTTATCGGAAGGTTCCTATGTGTCGGAAGGTTCTGGTAAACCGCAGCACAGCCCAAACTTGTAAATTTCATACAAGATGCATTTGAACTCCAAAAATTGTGAAACAAGTTATGTTGTGTTCCTTAGATTATTCTCTATCATCTAAACATGATTTTGACACCAAAAAGCATAATTTAATTCTAACTTAAAATAATGAATTTTTAGTTTAATAAATAGACAACTAATTCTCTAGGTCTCCTAAATTCATGAACCTTGTTTTGTTAGCCTTCTTTAAGTTTGTGCCATCTATGAAACTTGTTTGGTGCAACATCTCATTGCATTCATGTAGTTAAGCTCATTATTTGAGTCTCACATATTATAATTTGGTGGAGTGTCCGCGGTCACCACCAGAGCATCCACCAAATTATAGAGTTTGTCTCTTAGGAAACCTGAGAGTCCCTAGTTTTTACCGGAGTGTCCATCAACTGGGCAAAACCGTCTGATGGAGACTGAATCCCAAAAGCGCCTAAGTCTCTGAGTCAGCGGACCATCCGACACTATACCAGACTGTCTGATAAACCAAATCGACAACCCATATACCTATGCCTCCTACACATAGTATATGTGATTAATCTCTAATCAAAACAACATCAATGCATCTTATGTCATGTCATCTATTATTGTGCATTGCACTCACATGAGTTGAACCACACAAGCTTCTCTTATCTCTCTTGCATACTCATATATGTCATGCATACATAAGTATCTCATACATGTGCATACACATGGGTACGCGATATCGGAGAGACGCCAAGTGATGTTCCAAGCTATTGGGACCTTGCTCTTCCAACAGGCAGGCACCCCACCACTATAAGCCCTATTTTGGATATTTATTGTGTTTCATTATGAGTTAAGCATTTCATATAGATTTGATTAACAACTTAATGATGTTTCATTAACTTAGAACCACTCATTAAGTAATTAGAGCCTTTCATTTAATCAATGGGGATTGGAACGCTTAATTGCTTAATTTGAATTATGAATTTGATGACCAATTTGGTAATTCTTGCTCAAATGAGGGGTAGGTCACTGTGAGTGTGGGATCTCAGGTGATGTAGCTCATGGTGCAGTTCAGGATCGTGCATTGGGATACGTGAGTCCGAGTAACCGCCCATACAGACCACATGCTAGGAATGGGGCTAGCAAGCCTAGTAACTAATTGCCACTAGTCTATCCGTGGAACTGGCATGAAGGCGTCGTCGGTTAGATGGTGGTAGCATTAACTGGGAACCAATGAAACCTTTTATATGATATTCGGGCTGAATTAGGCAAATGTTGGAAGATGTGAGGCAACCCTTGTCTTGTGCACAAGATATGGTGGTTAGTCCCTATCGCAAGGTTGAAACCGCGGCAAGCATAGTTGTTCGAGTCAGTGTCAAAGTACTGGTCTCTAGAGGCTTGGGTGGACTCAAGAATACAAGAATCACAGAGAGGACACAACGGTTTATCCTGGTTCGAGCCAATCAATGCCCTATGTCCAGCAGTTGATGATCCTTATACTCAAAAGCACCCAAAATTGGGGGGTTACAATAGAGTGTAGAGAGATATGGTAGGCGGTTAGCTCGATGCTAATCCTTAGGTTGCCTTGCCACCGGTGGAGCCTTCCCCTCATCAGAGAGGAGGAAGATGATGAGATACAGTGGAGGAGCTATCGGTACCCCTCTCTGGGTTCCCCTGCCCTCGGTGCTGGGCAGGAGTGAATGGAATGGAATGGAATGGAATGGAATGGAATGATCTGTCTTAGATCGTCCTCTCCCTCTAGGTCAAACCTTATCCCTTATATAACAAGATAGGTCGAGTACATGGTGTTTTGGGGAGATAAGTCTATGGTCTACACACGCTGGAGTCTAGGAGGGTCTTGTAGTGGCGCTCTATGGACCGTGGCGGTGTCGTGGAGCTGAAGAAGCCTTGGGCATCGTCCAACTGCTCTGTTCTGACACTCTGCATGTCAGGCTATGTTGGCTTGGACCGACGTCCCCCTGGTGACCTTCTAGAGTCTTCTTGGTGGCAAAGGAGGCTGGCTCCAGGGGCTAACGCATGGGCCCAGGAGCCGCCTAACCTCTAGAGACCATGGGAGGCTTGTCTTCTTGTGTCATGCCGCATGCGTGACCCTGTTGTGGAAGTGGCCAGCAATGCCACGCCTAGAGCATTATGTCCTGGAGCCCCCGAGCCTCGATGGCTTGGGCCTTGTCTTCTTACAATCGAGCCTTGGCTAGCGTCGCAAACCAGGCAGGAGCCAAGGCCCGAGCTTGGCCATGTCGACGATCGGGAGCCTGAGGCCCGGGCAAGCCCTCGAGCCCTATGCGGGGGCTGCGCCATGCCTAGGCTCGGTTAGGTTTCTTGGTTAGAGGATGCGCGCGAGCGTACAAGATGGGTATAGCCTCCGAGCCCTCGGGCGATCCTAGAGGGGTCGGTTGGGGGATCCCTTAAGTTGAGAACCATTGATCCCGAGACTTAACGTACCCATATGTTAGGATCTCATCAAGAGCCCTTGGGCCCTTCGTGGCCTCACTTGGCCTGATTCGTGATGGCGACGAAGGGCTAAATTTGATCTTCTAGTAACCAAACTATCCATGGCGAAGACGGTTTCTACTGTCGGGAGTGTGTTGACCTGCATGGGGCCATTTCCCTTAGCGTGATAGGGGTGCTTGGCTATCAGGGCCTAGTTGTAGTGGTGTTGACCCCTTCTCTGCTCCCATGTTGCATAGGTCTGCATCCCGAGCGAGGGTTTGGTGAACACGCCTAGGAGTTACTGACTTTAGGCCCAAGGGCACCCTTCCTTTCGATCAAGACCTGTTGTGGGTCGGGTGATCGAGAGTGTCTGGGCTCTGGCTTGGGGCCACCTGATCTCTCGGAGCACCACGCCCTTCTGGGGGCTTCGATAGCAGGCCCTGATCCTCTCAGGAAGGCCTTCTGGGGCTGACCTTCTATAGCCATTGGTCAGGGCATAGGGAGCGTGCTGAGCTTGGGTGGGGGACCCTCATTGGGTCCGTCACTCTGCGGCTCTCAACCCAACTCGTGGAATTAGTTGTTTTTTGTGGGTGTGTTGACGGTAGTTGACGTTCAGCACAAACCATCAATATAACTTGCAAAAATAACTAAAATGGATCACCAATGTAGACTTAGGGGTTTAAACTAACAAATTCCACTAGTTTTGGTGAATCTGTGTTTCCAACAGGATTTAATCAGAAAACCACCAAGGAGGACCTATTCATCAAAGGAAATCACGGATTTCCATCGTGTAACCGATGTGGGAAGACTCTAGAAGACTCTAGGAGGGGCTCTATCAAACCATAGGCCAAGCCACTGCTAGGTGGGGCTGGCCAGCCCCACCTAGAGGCTGCCTAGCCCCTAGGGGTCGCACCTGTCAGCCCCGTTGCTATGTTGGTTCTCCACCGCCTCCTAGGATGCATCTACACCGTTTATTCAAGTTGGTTTGATTCATGGGCTTAGGATTGATGCTTTGGCCTATATATACTTACCTACACCCCCCTTAGGACACTATGCCAAGTCAGATCCTGAGAGCTAAGAAGCCAGAAACCCTAATTCATATGCCCACTAGAATCTAGAGCTAGCAATCAAGAGAAGATTAGTCCTCCATAGGATCTAGTTTTGTATTAGAGATAGTAAGATAGAGTGAGAGGGAAGAGTTTGGAGGAGTCCTGGACTCTCGGTGCTCTCTCTATAGTTTGTACCCTGGTAGAATCAAGTTCTTCTTGAGCTTACTTCTGAGATTTCTCTAGTAATCAACTTCTAATTCAAGTAAACATCTTGTTCATATTGTTATTCAGGTTTGCGACTCTCTTTTGAGTACTTTAATCCGTGTAGCTCCTAGGTTAAAGTAGTATTCATAGTGTAAGCATGGTGCTTAGACTCGGTTACTCATGGATGTACCCTACTTTCTAGATGGGTGGTAGCTCACGAGGGTGACTCTTATAGCCTTATTGAATCCTCTATAGTCCACCTTCCGTTAATAGGCCTAGCAGGATCCTTTTTACTATAGAAAACATACTATGTCTGTGTTTTCTCTTGTAATATTCCCCAGAACTGAACAATAGAAGACAAAACTTACCGAAGTTAGAACTAGAAGGCCTTAGCAATTACCTCTACACTTCTATTATCTAGCCTTGATTGTGAAGTTGGGTTAAGTTAGATTTGGTAATTCTCACACATGTTTCCTTGAGTTTGATATAAAACTAGGTACTCCCGGTGAAATGCTACATTGGTATAATATTCAAGCACTTGCGGATTATTCTGTGTGCATTAATTTATACAAACAAGCATTTCTGTTGTTGTTGCCAGGGAAACGGTTGCTGAGTTAACTTCGAGCCTAGCTTAACCTTGTATCATTATTCTTTTACTTTTTCTCTTTCTTTACCATTGATCTAGAATCCACTCCTATCTACCAATATGGTGCACCTATGAGCGCATGCCTATAGCCACAAGAATCCTCAAAGCCTATCCTAACACCTGGCTATGAGCTGCGCCCGTGCTTAATCAACATGGTTTAGGATCAACCCTTTTCAGACAAAGATAACGAAAACCCCTATTTCTACCTAAATGAGTTTGAGCAAACATGTGCATGCCTACGCATAGCAGGCATGTTAGATGAAACTATACAATGGAAGCCTTTTCCTTTCTCTTTGACATGAAAAGCTAAACATTAGTACTACCTCACCATAGGGAGTAGACAAGGAGATTGGAAAGACTTATGTTCCAGCTTTTGCTTGCAATTCTTTCCCATCTCTAGGGTAGTCAGACTTCGTTTAGAGATTCTATCTTTCAAACAAAAGAAAAAAAGAATCTCTAGGCATGGCATGGGAACACTTTAATACTCTTATTAACACTGGCCCTGACCTTGCCATTCAAGACCCCATTCTTCTTCAATATTTCTATATGGGTCTTAATAGGAAAACCTCAAAGAGTCTTAATACAGCTTTAGGAGGTTCGTTCTTGCATGTCTCCGCCAATTCAGGGAGAAGCATTCTTACCAAAATCTTAGAGAACATCCTTGAAGAAGTAGAAGAGAAGCCACTAGAGGAGGAAACCTAGATAGCAGAACCCGAATCCTTAGTAGACCCATCACAATCTTCAGCTATCTCAGATCTCGAACCACTAGAAAAAGGAGGAAACTCTAATTCTGAATTTTATGCTTGAATTCAAGGATGAACTTTTTAACGAATATGGAAACACCTCAAATTATCATACGATAAGGAGACCCTAGAAGTCTAGGAAATCATCATCTCATGTAGAACCTTTAGACCCTTCTAAGGAAGCTTTCCTTAAAAAGACTATGAAAGAGCTAGTATCCATTATAAGCAATGAATGGTTAGAAGAATAAGAGCTTTCCTCTGATGTGATTCGCTTAGACTCACCTTCTATTTTCATTCATTGCCAAATTAACAAAGCTCTTTCAATGCTTTCTATAATCCAGTTGTGGGTGTTAATATCATGTCAGCATCTTTTGCTCATGATTTATTGAAACACATGCCATTAACCCAACAACAAAGTTATTGAAAAGTCTTTTGGGACACATTATCCCAAGTTTAGGGATTTTGTATGTCATTCCTATCTAGGTAAAAGGAACCAAGGTTCATTTGAGCTTCTATATCATTGATATCATGGAATTTGACCTGTTAATAGAACAACCAATCAAAAGACTTATCCAAGAAGGACAAATGAGAAAGTTGAATATAAGACTTAGGAAAAACTTTAAGCTTTCCATACCCATTACTCATGCTCTAAATGCTAAGACTGAGCCAATTCCCTAGGAAGACCCAATGAAAGAGGTTAAGGTTGCATCTCTTGATAATTTCAATGAACCCAACCTTGAAGATGATGCTCAGTTCTTCATCGAGGAGGAAGAAGAAAATCCTATGGAAACTAAACCTCTAGATGAATTACTAGAACCACCTAAGCCCACCATTAAGCTTAAACCCCTGCCTTCTGGTATTAGATATGCTTTTCTTGATAATGATCAGGATTCTCTTATGATTATAAGTGATAAACTCTCTCATGAAGAATCTCTCTGCTTGCTACATGCCTTAGAAAAGCATTGCTCTACTTTTGGCTACTCGCTCCAAGACCCTAAGGGAATTAGCCCTACTCTTTGTACCCATCGCATCCCTATAGATCCTACTCTATACCTTCGAAGGAGCCCCAAAGTAGGCTTAATAATGCGATGAGAAAGGTAGTTAAGAAAGAGGTTTTGAAACTCTTGCACGCCGGGATCATCTATCCTGTGTCGCATAGTGAGTGGGTAAGCCCTATACAAGTTGTGCCTAAAAAGGGAGGCATGACTGTTGTTAAAATGAAAGAATGAATTAATCCCCCAAAGAACCGTCACTAGATGGCAGATGTGTATTGACTACTGAAAATTAAACAAGGCAACAAAGAAAGATCACTTTTTGTTGCCCTCATTGATGAAATGTTGGAGCGACTAGCGAATCATTCTTTCTTCTATTTCCTTGATGAGTATTCAAGTTATCACTAGATTTTGATTCATCCATATGACCAAAGCAAAACCACCTTTACATGTCCATATGGATCTTATGCTCCAACTTCTTTTCAATGATGCATGATGTCCATATTTTCTGATATGATTGAAGAAATAATGGAAGTTTTCATGGATGACTTTTCTATTTATGAAAAAACTTTTGATAATTGTCTTGAGAATTTAGATAAGGTTTTGCAAAGATGTGAGGAAAAGCACTTAGTCCTTAATTGGGAAAAATGTCATATCATGGTTAGAGAAGGCATAGTGCTTGAACATTTGGTGTCTGAACGAGGGATAGAGGTAGATAAAGCTAAAATTGAAGTAATTAAATAGTTATCTCCTCCTGTAAATGTTAGAGGGATCCACAGTTTCCTTGGTCATGCTAGTTTTTACCGCCGTTTTATAAAAGATTTTCACATATTGCTAGACCACTTACAAATCTTTTAACTAAGGATGTTCCCTTTGAATTTGATGATGCATGTTTGAAATCTTTTAATATTCTTAAGAAAGCACTCATCTCTGCACCAATCATTCAACCCCCTGATTGGTTGCTACCTTTTAAAATCATGTGTGATGCTAGTGATTATGCTATGGGGGTAGTTTTAGGACAAACTAAAGATAAAAAACATCATGCAATTGCTTATGCTAGCAAAATTCTGACAAGACCTCAACTTAATTATGCAACAACTAAAAAAAGAACTTCTGGCTGTTGTTTTTGTTGTTGATAAGTTTAGATCTTACTTAGTAGGAGCTAAGGTTATTGTTTATACTGATCATGCTACCTTAAAATACTTGCTCACTAAGAAAGATGTTAGACCTAGACTTATAAGATGAATTTTGTTGCTCCAAGAATTTGACCTAGAAATAAAAGATAAAAAGGGAGTAGAAAATTCTGTTGCCGATCACTTGTCTAAAATGCAGTTTGAGAATTCGCAAGAACTGCCCATCAATGATTTGCTGCAGGATGACATGCTCTTCAAGGTCTCAAAATCTGACTCCTGGTACGCAAACATTGTCAACTTTATGGTTGTAGGTTAGTACCATCGAGGGAAAACAAAAGGAAGCTCATCTACGAAAGTCATCTCCACATATGGGATGAACCGTACCTCTTCAAAGTCTGCTTTGATGGCCTACTCAGAAGATGTGTACCAGTAGAAGAAGGCATGAAGATCATCGAACGATGTCACTCATCACCATATGGAGGACATTATGGTGCATTCCGCACTCATTCGAAGATCTAGTAAAGTAGATTCTTTTGGTCAACTATGTATGAAGACACGAAGGATTTCATCCGAAGATGTGGAGCATGTCAGAGGCACGGTAATATCAATTCAAGAGATGCCATGCCACTCACCAACAACCTCCAGATAGAGCTCTTTGATGTCTGGGGAATCGACTATATGAGACCGTTTCGAAAGTCGAAGAACTATGAATACATCTTGGTGGTAGTTGACTATGTCTCCAAGTGGGTTGAAGCCATGCCATGCAAAGCTGTTGATGCAAAGCACTCCAAGAAGATGTTTGAAGAAACAATATTTCTAAGATTCAGAGTTCTGAGGATGGTGATTAGTGATGGATGAACTCACTTCACCGACAAGAACTTTCACAACTACTTAATGAAGCATGGGATCCGTCACAACGTCGCTACTACATACCACCCTCAGACAAGTGGCCTAGCAGAAACATCAAATAAAAAAATTAAGAATAATTTGTAAAAGACAGTCAATGAGATGGGGACTGCATGGAAGGATAGAATACCTGATGCACTATGGGCTTACAGAACAACCTATAAAACATTATTGGACATGTCACCATATCAACTGGTCTACGGGAAGACCTATCATCTACCTATTGAGCTAGAATTCAAAGTTCACTAGGCTATCAAGTGATGGAACATAGACTTTGAAGCTGCAGGAACCAAGAGGAGATGCAACTCTCTAAGCTTGATGAATGGCATGAAAAAAACATATCACAACGCCAAGATATACAAGGAGATGACCAAAAGATGGCATGACAAGAGGATCAAGAAGAAGGAGTTCACCACCGGAGATAAGGTATTACTTTCTAATTCTAGGGTTCAATTATTCGAGCATTGAAAACTTCAGAGCAAATGGGAAGGACCGTTCAAGGTGATAAACACTTCGTAACATGGAGCGGTAACACTTCAAAATGACGAAGGTACGTTATTCAAGGTAAATGGCCATCGTCTCAAGATCTTTCTAGAACCTAAAAACCACCTGAGGATTTGGATGAGGGAGATTTTCTAATTTTACCATAGATTTACACCACTACCATCCTCTTTACGTTTCATAATGCATAAATATATCTTTTGAGATTAGATAGGAGTTCAAAATTGCTGCGGGAAAAACCTCCGTGAGACCCCAACATGTGGGGCCCACCGGCCCCACCTATTGGTCGGCCGGCCCACTTATCAGCAACCTTGTGCCCCGTCATCTCTTTTAGAACCTTTCATGTCTTTTAGATCCTTCGTCATTAGAATCCCGTAGTTTTTCACCGCATTCACATATTCTTTTGTTATGAGACCTTTATGGATAGATCTTGACCCCTGCTGCAAGTTGTTCCCCCTATCTAAATGAGCCTCTACCTACATCCATAGCCATCCCATCAAAGCCTCCTTCTCTAATAGCAGCAAAGTTCTCCTCCTCTCTAGTCCCCATGGCCAACAAAGAGATCATCCCCAACGGTTTTGATCTTAGCAAAAAGCCTGACGCGCTGGCGCTGACTGTCTTTCCTCCAGAAGTTACCCCATTCGCTCAAGCCAATCTTACTTCGCCCAAGCTATCCACAAGCCGCTGATCACTCCACCGCTGCCACGTCCAATTCTTGAAGACAAGCCACGTCAACAAGAGTCGAAGCTAGACGTCCAGAAGCTGATCAAGGTGATGAAGGAGATCAACCTTCTCCCTCCGAAGGGCCATGAGGTATTGACCAGAGTCAAGACCAATAAGTTTGGAGGTGTTACTTGTGTGAAGGATAAATCAGTTACCCCTTGTACCACCATTGATGGAGTCTAGGCTATGCCGGATCAAATAAAGGTTGCTCCTCCCAAAAGGAAGGCGTCAACACCACCTTTCCTTGAGGTTGAGAAGCATCCAAGAATGACCATTGCCCTCTTGGAGAAGAAGATTGAAGACCTGACCGATGTTATCTATACCTTAGAGCAGAGGATTACCGCAAGAGCCTACAACATGATCTTAATGCTTTAAATCATTTTGTTGCTAAGATGAGGAAGTGAGAATTAGGAAGTTGATAATAAGGCATGAGTGTTCAAGTCATGTGTTTAAAGTTTGTGTTTAGGTTTGTCGCTTAGCTCAGATTGTTAGAGTAATCGAAGTTTGTGTTTGGGTTTGTGCTTGTGTAATAAAGTGCCTTATATATATTAATGGAGTCTTGCTATTATTATTACCTACTCGCTATTTCTTTGGATATGTGTGTCTCCACATGTTGTGCATAAAAGGTATACAAGAAAATAAGTGTGGCAGAGACATACCGCAACAACGAAATAGATCCGATTGCAAAAACCATGAAATTCGGGAAGTAATCGACTAAGAACCACTCTCGCCAAAGTTGGACACGAACGGGATCCAAAGCAGGCCACCCAGCCTCCTATATGGGCCGACCAGCCTACCACAGTGCTCCCTCGCCTCGGGCTTTGTCCACAGTCAGGTTTGAGCCCAATACACTCTATTTTCATATGTTTTGCTTTCTGTTTCAAAAACCGAATTGAAAATTCTTTGATAAACAACTTTAAAACCTGAGGAAAGATTATTTCAGTTATGACTTGTTAGGTACCAGCAAAACAGGGTACCCATTTTCACTACAAAACCACCCACCAAGACAAATATTACTGCCCACGGCCTATCACAGCCGGCCCAGGCCTTACTCCGCTCAAAACCAAAGCCAAAGGACAAGCGCCCGAGCCCCCCCGGTGCTCCTTCGCTCCGTCTGACCCCTCTCCATCTCATCCGACCCTTGTGACATCATCTAGGTGCCCGAGCCCTATGATGTTGTTGGTATTTTTAATACACACAGATAAATCCGCAAGCGCACGGATACCATTGTAGCTTTCACCTAGAGGGTTTTAAATATCGTATCCATAGGGAAACGTGTGTGGATCGCCAAACAACTAGTTTATCCAAGGGTAGCAATCAAGGTTTAAGATATGATGGGTAGAGAGGATTCTTATGGTAATGAACCTATGCAATGCAAGGTTATGATTCAAATGTCCTTCTAATGTTCACTTCGGGATGCCGCTAGACGGGAAAGCACCACTAAGGATAACTCTACCGACGTGACTACGGTCCTACTAATTTAAGAACCTACTCAATTCAGTGTGGACGGGGCTATCACCTCCCGTAACTACCACACAACCAGAGAATAGGACGCAAACATAGGTAACTAACAGCCTAAGCACCACATTTACGCTAACAATTACTACTCTAATTTAGAGCACAAACAAGAACTAGAGTAATCATAAGAACTGTGAACCAATGAACAAAAGAGTAAGCTAAATGCTTGAATAAAGATCAATTACCAGAAGTATTCCGGATGCAGACTTAGAGAAGCCTGAATCCGTCAAAGTATAAGACGGAGAGGGAGCACCGACATGCCGGCACCACCTCCAACTCTTCCCTCGCTCTCTATCTCTCTATTTTGCTAAGACTAGATCCTAATGAGGACTAATCTTCTCTTGATGGCTAGCTATGGAGAGGAGATCCATTCGAGGGACCCCTCTCAGTTGATCCCAACTGGAGAAAATGAATTTGGGTTTAAGGAATGCCTCCTTCAGGGGCCAGGGGCCTTGCTTATATAGCCCTCTAGGAAGCACCACAACCGTCAGATCAAACCGACCTCGATCAACGACTTTTTATTAATCCTCAAAGGCGGTGGAGGCAGGATCCACGAGATCGCTCCTGATTGGCTCTGCAGCCTAGGCGCCCGCCCCTACCCCTTGGGCGGTCGCCCGGCTTCCAGGCCCGTTTTGCCTCCGGTTTGTTTCCAGAGTCTTCTCGTACCTTCTAGATTCCAGAAAAGTTGTTCATGCCCCTTTTGTCTCTATGTAAACCTAACATGTGGGCCTTCCTTGGTTCTTTTCAGCTGACACCCTGTAGAAATAGACATTCACCAAAACTCATGGAATTCTGCCAGTAAACCCCCTATGTGTAAGTGGTAATTATGTTTAGGCCCTTTTTCATGTTTCATTGATGGTTAAAATTGACACTTATCTACCGTCAACAAACTTCCCCAAGCTTACCCTTTGCTCGTCCTCCAGCAAACATAAACTCAGTGACGAATCAAGAGTTGCTACAATGCTTTCATGCCTCAAAAGTACACATGCATTCAAACAAGAACTCTTCTCCGGTTTAGAGTGAACTATTCTGACTTTTAAACTTACCCATATTACCTTCCACTATGGGACTTGTAGTCGCCACTTGGGTCTTGAGTAGTTGAAAGACAGAACGGTTAAGTCAAGCGCCATGTTTCAAGCTCTTTGATCAACTATTATTCCGGAGTTTTGCAAGATTTTCAAATAAAACTCAGAGATTCCTTTGTATGACCCTCTCAAGTCCCTCATTTGTTGTATTTGTGGATCCTTACCAAGACATTAATGGTGTATGCCTTCTCTCTCTCATCCTACAATTAACAGGCTTATGTGGAGCTCAAAGGTGGGGAGATAGCTAATACATACTTGCAAACATCTATTGCACAATCAAACCATGAATATAGAGGAATGAGTCCAGCCATACAGTCCAATCAAGATGTGCATGTGTGTGGTCCTACGTATATGGTTTGAGTGGATATATGGTGATAGTGGCAAATGGTGATGATGATAGATGTATGTAGAAATGAAGGGGTAAAGGGATGATAATGGTGAATACCTAATTTTACTTTTGCTCCTTTGAAGAAATACACACCTCTCTTGATCTTTGAAGAATTTTGGGAAGAACTCGGGCTGCTCAAAATCTCTCTATGTTGGGACATTTGTCCTCTTTCTTTTATTTTTCTTTTTCCTCTCTCTTTTCTTTTCTTTCTTCAGAGCACCCAAGCCTCTTTTTGGATATATGGATAGAGGTAGTAGTAAAAGGGATACTTGGAGCTTTATTGCGTAACAAAAGGGGCTAGCAATGGATGAAGGGAATTTTTTTATGCTCACTCCTAGTGTAGGAGTAGAACAATTTTAGGATGTGTCTAAAATGGAAAGTATGTGGATGCGTACTTCTAGGGTAGAAGTAGCATATATGGGTGGAGTGTGCATAATCTTGATTTTAACCGCATGACCAATCCCTAAGGGTCGACACAGCTTGACCACACTCAATGCTTACAAGCAGTAAAGATGAGTGGAAATTTTCCTAGTCTAACAAGCATGTATATATGGCTGTGGTAGGAATTCAAGCTCTCGTCATACAGGAACTCATCATGCAGCATTTTTATGTTTTCAAAAGATAAAATCTCTAGAACTCTAGTATCTCTAGGAACAAGATAAACAGCGGCTCAAACCTTCCCATATCATATCTGCCAACTACCTAGACATAGATTAAGCATTTGCTACCCATAAGTTTTAGGTTCAGAGCAAATCTTAGATCAAAACAGTTGTGTCCAAAACTTGAGAGAGTTCTAGGTTAAAAACTAGGTACCTGAAAGGAATTACAGTAGAGCAACTATTTATCATTTCCATGCAAGAGATTACTTAGATAGTCCTCTTTTATTAACAACTCTTTTAAGAACAAAAATAAGTAAACTAGACACACCCTTTTTATTTTCCTTTAGTTATTTTAGACCATTATTATTACAAATTAAGAAAACTTGTAAGGAATAAAGTAAAGATGAGGGAAGAAAATACTTACCTAGATACATGGGGGTGCTCTCTCCCAAGCTAGATGTTGACGTAGTCGTTCGATCTTACAGTGTAGCAGACTGGCAGTGAAGATGTACTTTCTCTAGTAGAGCACCAATTAATGATGATTGTCGAGACAGTGCTCCACTAGTGGATAGAACATCTACTTACTTGTCATCTCTTCTTAGTAACTCCTGCACAACTCAAATAGACAAAAAAACTCGTGAAACAGATTAAGGGTTAGGAAATTAAGCATTAATTGTCTAGAGTGTTGCCCATGATTTCTATGCAGAATTTATCATGGTAACATTTTTCTTTCTTTTAGTAATTTCAAATTCTATATAATTAACTATGTCTAATTCTTCTTCTGGTAATTGTGCATCAAGGAAAACTTTTAGACGTTGGCCATTTACCTTGAAAAGCTTACCTTCATCGTTTTGAAGCGTGACCACTCCATGTGATGCTACTTCAATTACCTTGAATGGTCCTTCCCATTTACTTCGTAGTTTCCCATGTCCGAACAGCTTTACTCTGGAGTCAAATAGTAACACCTTGTCACCTGGTTTGAATTCCTTCTTCAATCTTTTGTCATGTCACCTCTTTGTCCTCTCTTTGTAGATATTTGCATTATGATATGCCTTTTCTCGTCATTCCTCAAGCTCAGAGAGTTGCATCTTTCTTTTCTCCCCAGCTTCTTCAAAATCCATGTTCCATCTCCTTATGGCCCAGTGTGCCTTGAATTCTAGCTCGACAGGTAAGTGCATGTCTTCCCGTAGACCAGCTGGTATGGTGACATTCCAAGAGGTGTTTTGTAGGCTGTTCTGTAAGCCCATAGTGCTCCATGAAGCTTGTCCTTCCAGCCTGTCCCCATCTCATTGATAGTCTTTTGTAGAATGTTCTTGATCTGCTTGTTTGATGTTTCTGCTTGCCCACTTGTTTAAGGATGGTATGGTGTCGTAACATTGTGACGGACCCCATGATTGTGTAAGAAGCGTTGAAACTTCCTACCAATGAAGTGAGAACCTCCTTCAGTAATCACCATATGTGGAACTACAAAGCGTGGAAAGATGGTTTCTGCAAACATCCTCTTGGCGTGATTAGAATCTGTAGCTCGACATGGTAGAGCTTCAACCCACTTTGAAACATAGTCAACCACCACTAAGATGTATTCACACTGCTTGGACTTTAGAAATGGTCCCATGTAGTTGATTCCCCAGACATCAAAGAGTTCTATCTAGAGATTGTTGGTGAGTGGCATGGCATCTCGTGTATTTATGTTCCCATGCCTCTGACATGCTCCACATCTCCAGATGAAATCTTTTGTGTCTTCATACATGGTTGGCCAGAAAAATCCACATTGCTAGATTTTTGCATGAGTGCAGAGTGCCCCATAATGTCCTCCATATGGTGATGAATGACATCTTTCAATGATCTTGATTCCTTCTTCTGTTGGTACACACCTTCTGAGTAGACCATCAGAGCAGACTCGGAAGAGGTATGGTTCATCCCATATGTGGAGACGACTTTCTTGAATGATCTTATGTTTGTTCTCTCCTGGTGGTACATAACCTGCAACCATAAAATTGATAATATCTGCGTACCAGGGGTTGATGCTCGTGACCTTGTAGAGCATGTCGTCTCGCAGGTAGTCGTTGATGGGCAATTCCTATGGATTTTCAAACTGCATCCTAGACAAGTGATCGGCTATAGAATTTTCTACTCCCTTTTTATCTTTTATTTCTAAATCAAATTCTTGGAGTAACAAAATCCATCTTATAAGTCGTGGTTTAGCATCTTTCTTAGTCAGCAGGTATTTCAAAGCAGCATGATTAGTATGAACAATCACCTTAGCTCCTACTAAGTAAGATCTAAACTTGTCAACAGCAAAAACAATAGCTAGGAGCTCTTTTCAGTTGTTGCATAATTAAGTTGAGGTCCTAATAGAGTTTTACTAGCATAAGAAATTGCATGATGCTTTCTATCCTTTGTTTGACCCAAAACTGCCCCCACAGCATAATCACTAGCATCACACAAGATTTCAAAAGGTAGCGAACAATCAGGGGGTTGAATGATTGGTGCAGAGATGAGTGCTTTCTTAAGAATATGAAAAGCATCTAAACACTTATCATCAAACTCAAAGGGAGCATCCTTGGCTAGTGAATTTGTGAGGGGTCTAGCAATGTGAGAAAAGTCTTTTATAAAATGTCTATAGAACCCCACATGATCAAGAAAACTTCGTACCCCTTTGATGTTTGTGGGAGGAGGCAAATTCTCTATCACTTCTATCTTTGCACGATCTACCTTGATCCCACGTACGGACACCAAGTGTCTAAGCACTATGCCCTCTCTAACCATGAAATGGCATTTTTCCTAATTAAGGACTAAGTGCTTTTCCACACATCTTTGCAAAACCTTGTCTAGGTTTTCTAAGAAATCATCAAAAGTTTTTCCATAAATAGAAAAGTCATCTATAAAAACTTCCATGATTTTCTCTATCATATCAGAAAATATAGACATCATACACCTTTGGAATGAGGCTGGAGCATTGCACAGACCAAAAGACATCCTACGATAGGCATAAGTTCCATAGGGACAAGTGAAAGTGGTTTTGCTTTGGTCATCAGGATGGATCGAAATTTGATGGTAACCAGAATACCCATTAAGAAAACAAAAGAAAGAATGCTTTGCAAGCCGTTCTAGCATCTCATCAATGAAGGGTAACGGAAAGTGATCTTTCTTTGTTGCCTTGTTAAGTTTTCGGTAATCGATGCACATCCGCCATCCAGTGATTGTTTGTTGTGGGATTAATTCATTTCTCTCATTTTTTACCACCGTCATACCCCCTTTCTTGGGTACAACTTGCACTGGGCTCACCCACTCACTATGTGGTACAGGATATATTATCCCAGCATGCAAGAGTTTCAAAACCTCTTTTTTAATAACATCCCTCATCGCATTATTGAGCCTACGTTGGGGCTCCCTAGATGGTGTATAAGCTAGGTCTATAGGAATGCGATGAGTGCAAAGGGCAGGACTAATCCCCTTGAGGTCTTGAAGTGAGTAGCCGAAAGCATAATGATGCTTTTCTAAAATAGTAAGGAGTCGGATGGTCTTGCATTCAGAAAGTTTATCACTAATTATCATAGGAGACTCCTTGTCGTCATTTAGAAAAGCGTATTTCAATCCTGAAGGAAGGGGTTTTAGCTCAATGGGGGATTTTGGAGGTTCCTGAGTTTCATCCAAAGGTAAAGGATTTCGCGGTTGTTCTATTTCTTTGATGAAATCTTTGGTGATTTCTTTGAGATCTTCATCGGATGATTCTAGGAAAGACATTGCCATTATCCCCTCTATTGGTTCTTGCTCGGAACTTAACTCCATCTTGGTGTGGAGTGATTGGGTGCACTACTAGGATCCAGCCCTGTCGTGACGCCTATATTGGGTTGCAATATGACTATTTTGGTTGCAATACAGATCAAATGCATCTATTTATGGTCGTTGACAAGTGGTTGCATTTGGAACGGTGCAATATGTTCTTGCATCCTTTTGGATGTGGCGTTGCAATATGGTGGTTTTGCAATGCACATAAAAAAACTAACGCAACCAACTTCTGGTTGCAAACACAGATATTGCAACCAGCAAAATGGTTGCATGAGTTACTATTTGCGATGGAACACATGGTTGCATTATGACAGTATTGCCATGAACGAACTTGTCGCAAAATAGCTTTGTTGCCACTCCATAGTTATGTGGGAATATGACTATATTGCCATGCAGTGTGCACCATTGCATTAAAGAAATTTCGCAACGCAACAAATTTGGTGGCTAGAGTCACAATTGCCACATTTATTTGCTGGTGGCAATAAAAAGTAATGCAACGAATCATTGTTGGAGGTAATAGATGGAAACTGCAACGAATAATTGTTGGTGGAAATAGATGGAAAATGCAACGAATCATTGTTTGTGGTAGTAGATGCAAAATGCATCGAAACATTGTTGGTGGTAGACATGTTCTATAGCAACACATAAAGTTTGTGGCAATAATATATATTGCAACAACAAACAATAGTTGCGTAGTTTGTTGCAACGAGGGCATTTTGGCCAGCGCCTTTTAGATTTCATTTTGTAGCTAGAAATTTAATTGTGGTTACAGAATAGTTGTGTTATGAGTATAGATTTCATCATCACATATAAGAACTCAAACCTGTATTAACTTTAAATATGTCTCAGCCAAAGTAATTACACAATGACTAGAGTACTGCTAAAATAAGCATGACCACAACAGAATAAAAACATCATCTGTGACTACAAGTTTGCAACTATGCTTTACATAATAAAATAAAACTAAATATGAGTTCTCTTATTGATCTCATGCTCCATCAGCATCAGCATTCACCAATAAACCTTTCTCTAATTCTAGTTGTCCATCACCAACATTCAAGCTCTATCTGATTATTCTGGTTGTCCACATTTTTCTAGCAACCTGACAAAACAGTATAGAAATACAAGATCTTAATAAACAATATAAGACAAGATAGAGCTAGATCCATACAAAGTGGTGCCCAAGACAACTCTAGTGAATGTCCTTTTTACAAATATTTAACTAATCTAATTTGTTACTTATGGCAGTCTTCTATGAATAATACATAAAAGAAAAGCTCTAGTGATTGTGTCCATTTCACAAACATTTAACTAATCTAATAATGATACTTATGGCAGTCTTCTGTGAGCAATACAAGAAAAGAAATGTCTTAAGCTTGTCCTAACCTGATATCCATGTCTCAGAAGCATCTATGAGCTTTAGGTTCATCCAAGAGCACATTCAAGCTTGGCCAATAGAACATTCTGAGATGTCCATCCTGCAGTGGTACAAAAGATTTAGTAAACTGGTATTCCTGCAGTGGTACAAAAGATTTGTCAGGCCTACTGACTAAACATTGTGGTTGCCTGCTGACTGCAACTGTAGTGATTTGTCAGATGAGATTGTTACTAGTCCTATACTATTGACCAAAATTTTGCCTAAATGTAACTGTAGTGATTTGTCAAATGAGATTGTTACTAGTCCTATACTATTGACCAAAATTTTGCCTAAATGTATAGAAAGGTGAACCCAAATCCTCAGACGGCAGCAGCAGCAACCAAGTGCCATGTGGTCACTAAACAAGGCCGCCACTACGCTCTATCATACACACTAACGGCATGGTTTGAGGGAAGGTATGCACGAGTTAGTAGGGAGAGAAGAGGCGGGGTTGATGGCCTGCTTGTCACTAGGGCGTTCGTAGGACCGATGTGATGGGATTCGTGGCGTCGGCATCGGCACAATATACCTGGGTGTGGCCGTGGAACTGTGGAAGGACCGAAGGAGCGACCGGACGATGACGACCCACCAGTTGCCGATGTCAACAAGGGAAAGTAGGCGCCTAGCGCGAGCACCGCAAGTGGTGGGCCTTTGAACCCTTCGAGAAGGCACTCTGTGGTGACGTTGTCGGGGAAGCCCGAGTAATCGATGGCGCATCTGTGCTCGGAAGGGATGCCCTTAGGGACGAGGTGATTGTGGATGCCGGCCGGTCATCTCTTCGCTCGTGATCTCCTGGCAATGATGTGGAGCAGCTCTAGGGCGGTGTGGTGGGGGCGGATCCGGCAAGGTGCGGTGGTGGCGGCGGCAGGGGTCTAGGCATGCGATGGTGGCGGCGGTGTGATATGTAGGAGATAGAGGGGAACGATTTGGATTCGTTCTGGATGGCTGTGAATGCGTTTTGTTTGAGGGAGGTCAACCGTGCAGACCATCCGGCCGAGATAGAGCGCGTCAAATTTGGATTTTAGTGGGCGGGAATTAGACCCGCCAACATTTACTAGTTGATGGTTAATTTCTTTTTTAAAATCAATTTTATTGTTATAATTTGATTTTTTTTCTCTAAAATAACAGAAAATATGGTTGTGTTGTACATTTGCAATTAGAATTTTAAATGGCCATGAAAATCACTCGTATGGTTGTTCTTGAAATTTCTCCAAAATACAATACTATAGACAATAATAGAATAGACTCAAATACATTTAATAATTAAATAGGAAACAGAACACGACCATAAATACATTTAATAACATATATCTATTTGTCTGTCCATAGTTTTAGTAAAACAAATTTTTTATGTATGTAGAGAATATAATTATATAACACAGTAGGTAATGACAAATCATAAAATAAGGCTCCATTTAGCAGGGCTTCTCCATCGGCTTCAGGAGCCGTTTTGTGCCACACGGGGCAAACACAAAATGGCTTCATCCAGGAAGCCCCTTAAAAGTTGCTCTCACAAAGGTTTGAGGTGAGATGGAGCCAAAAATAGTGGCTTCACCTCATCCTGCATGGTGTTCTGTGAGAGCATGTTTTAAGAAACTCTATACGTGGAGCTGTTTTGCCAAACGATTTACCAGAACGACTCTAGCTTCACCGATGGAGTTGTTCATGGAGCTGAAGCCCAAAAAAGTAGCTTGGAGCCATGCCAAACGAGGCCTAACATATATAATAATTATTTTAACAATTAAATATATTAAATATCATTAAAACTAAATAATATTTCTATAATAATTATATAACCACCATAGATAACGACAACTCATAAAATAACATATATCATAATTATTTTAACAATTAAATATATTAAATATCAACAAAACTAAATAATCTTTATAAAGAGTTAAATGCACCAGGGGCCCTCAAACTTGTTAGCGTGTGTCACATATGCCCTAAACTTTAAAAATGCATTTCTAGCCCCCTAAACATGTTAAGTGGTACACATAGGCCCCTGAACTTTGAAAATACATTTTTGCCCCCCCCCCTAAACTTGTTAAATGCTACACCACAGGCCCATACTTGTCACGTGGATATTTTTTTTTGCTGACGTGGCATTGCTACACTACGGAAAAAATATGCACCAAACCACCCTAACCCAATTTGCATCGTCGTCATCGGCGCAGGAGCCGCCTCCACACAGAGTTGCTCGCTGTCAGGAAGGACAACGAGGGGAGCATCAGCGGCTGGAGGGTGAGGTGGCGCCATGGCGTGTCGCAAAAAAGCAAGACCCCACAATATGACGCTAAAGTGATGCCCAGAATGAAGGGGGTGATTGGGGCATGGCTCCGCTTGCTATGGATGAGAACTCAGTATGACTGGTATGGCGCCGCCATATCCTGACTTTGCCACTGCATCCAACATTTTCTATTTTCATGTACATGAGACATCAAAATCGTATTAAGCGAATGAGCACTTAGCATGAAGTGAGTTCGAACCTCCTTTTGAGTTTGATAAGACATGCAACTACATCGAGTATTCGAGTACATGGACATAGAGCAGTTTCTCCTTATATACTCTAAATATAGTTCTTGAATCATGTTTGCCATTCGTAAGTAAATCTGGACATAGACATCCACCTCCTATCTACATCTGACATATGCTTCACACTATCATATCAAAGATCAAGAACAACACAATTTGTCCAAAGTACTACTCCCTACGATGACCACGAAGCCATAACTAACATATCGCTACACCATGGGATCTGAGTTGTAAAACGATTCAGATGCAGATTGTCGTACCTCTAGGTGTCGGTGTCTGTAGTGGTGAGGGGGGATAGGCTGTGGCGACGATGGCATTGGTAGGGGTGATGGGGTGTAAGAGCAGGTACAATAATGGGCTTATAGCCAAGCTGATTAGCATTTTTGCTAATATGGAGGAGAGAAGAGAAGAGAGAGAAGAGAGCTTGGCTCCTACGCAAACACCAAACTGGGCACGGATACATAGGCATCTGTGGGCCCAAACAAAAATATATGTGAAGAGTAGTACCATATAATAATAAAAAACTTTTTTATAGGCAAGGAAGAGACAACTATTGTATGACTTTGCTCTTATAACTTGACCTATAACCAAGTACTTGTCTCTATTATTGACCTTGCTCTAAGGCGGCAACGCTGGCGGCAACTGTTGACACGCGTGCGGTCTTTGTCTTTTTTTTAGAAGGTGTGTGCGGTCTCTATCTGTGTTGCACGAGAGGGAGGGGGTTAGGGCAGCGTGCGTGGTTGCCGTAAGTGGAAAATGACCGCTCGACCTAGTGAGCTGGTCGCCCTGACCACTTTTGCGTTAGGCCCATGTATATGATACATAGTGTCCATGGACAAATTTTAGTGGCAATACAAATATTCTGGCAACTAAATATACTCAAATGTAGCCACATATGATGTTGGTGGCAATAGAATCTTAATGGATGCAATGAATGACTTTTTCTATGCAATATAATAGGATCTTTTGCAACACAAGGCAAGATTAAGCCAACAAACTTTCATCGTGGCTATATTCACAACAACTTGCAACTAATCCTTTTTTGGATGCAATATAGCACGAGCTATCGCAACGCAGGTCAAGATTAAGACAACATAATTACATCGTGGCCATATGCGCAACTATTTGCAACCAACTTTACAATGGTGGCAACAACTCCTAGCTATCGCAACACAAAATCAATATTATCACAACTCAACTCTAGTTGTGGCAATAGGAACCCATACTCGCAACCACCTTTTCTACCGTGGCATTAGTGCCTACCTCTTGCAACGGAGCTTATGACTAACGCGACACGCAATTTTGGTGGCCATAAGGCCCATATATAGCTACCAGTTATGACGTTGGTTGCCATAGAACCAAATATTGCAACCAAATGTGTGGTGTTGCGCAAGTGGTGCTAAAAGGGTCAAATCCTTGTAGTGGTGATGGGAATGGAAAGGTTTAGGCTTTTCCCGAGATGTACATTTACACTCCCCTTTCTTCCTTCATGGATAAGTCTCTCTAGTGGATGTCCAATCAAAATGTTGAATTCCCAAGTATCAAAAATATAGAAACTAAGGTACACCTTGGTTTTATCTACTTTGATAGGAATGAAGTGGAAGATTCCTTCACTAGGAAGGATTTGGCCTGAGAGACTTTTTAGAAGTTGGTTGTTGGAGTTAATTTCATGTCTTCAAAAAGTGTATGTGCAAAATACTTAGACATGATATTTACTCCTACAACTGGATTATAAGTAGCATCGAAGGAGGTTTGATGAATCTGATAGCTAATAGAGGTAGAAGGAGAATCTAGACGAATGACTTCATGCGAAAGCTTGGATTCTCTCAACCAATCATTACTTATGATTGTTGTCAACTCCTTCACATTTTCTTTAAGGAACTTATCTTCAGTTGGATCAGAAAGGTGTTGGTTAGGTGCAGATGGTGCCGAAGACTTGCTAATTGTAGAATAATTTGAGGTGTTTCCAAAATTGTAGAAAATATACTCCTCGAACTTAAACATGTCTTCCAAAAATGGAATTTCTTCCTCCTTCAGTGGTTCAAGAACTTGGAGGATAGTTGAGGCTTCAAGTGGAGTAGCTAAAGGTTCAGGCTCAACTATCATAGGTTCTTCCTCAGGAGCTGTCTCAACTACATCTTCTAGGGGATCATCGAGAATGCTAGTGTAAGGAGTGTTTTCAAGGATTTTTGTAAGGATTTCTCTCCCTTCACTAGCAGAGAGATGCAAGAAAGAGCCTCCAGAGGATGTATCAAGAAGTTGTGTGGTTTCTCCATTAAGACCCACATAAAAGTGTTGCAAGAGCATTTGGTCTTGAATGGAAAGGTCAGGGCCAGAATTGAGTAGGTCATTAAAACGTGCCCAAGCCATAACAAGAGATTCTTTTTCTTGTTTAAAAGTTAGAACCTTTGTTCGAAGTTTAACCATAGAGAGAATGTGAAAGAAATGTAAGCAAAAGCTAGAGCATAAAGTTCCCCAATCTCCTTATACACTCCCTATGGTTCGGGAATACCAGTGTCTAGCTTTTCCCATGAAAGAGAACGGAAATAGCTTCCACCTTAATGTTTCATGTGACATGCCTTCAATTTGCAAGCATGCACAAATTAGCTCAAATTCTCGTAGGTGTGTGTATGGGTTTTTATCATCTTCTCCTAAGACTGAATGGTCCTGGACCATATTTATTAAGCACAGATCCAACTCATAGCCAAGTGTGAGGATAGGTTTGGAAGATTCTGGTAGCTCTAGTTGGGCACCTGTGGGAGCAGCATATTGATTGATAGGAGTGATGTTATCCATGCTTGAAAAGGAAAGATACAAGGACAAATTTGGTTTAACGAATCACAGCAACCATTTCCCCGGCAATGGCGCCAGAAAGCTTGTTGGTATTTTTAACGCACACAGATAAATCCGCAAGCGCACGGATACCGTTGTAGCTTTCACCCAGAGGGTTTTAAATATCGTATCCATAGGGAAACCGACCTCCTCCAGGGGCCAGGGGCCTTGCTTATATAGCCCTCTAGGAAGCACCACAACTGTCGGATCAAACCGACCTCGATCAATGACTTTTTATTAATCCTCAAAGGCGGTGGAGGCAGAATCCACGAGATCGCTCCTGATTGGCTCCGTAGCCCGGGCGCCCGCTCCTACCCCTTGGGCGGCCGCCCGGCTTCCGAGCTCGTTTCGCCTTCGGTTTGTTTCTAGAGTCTTCTCGTAACTTCTAGATTCCAGAAAAGTTGTTCATACCCTTTTTGTCTCTATGTAAACCTGACATGTGGGCCTTCCTTGGTTCTTTTCAGCTAACACCCTGTAGAAATAGACATTCACCAAAATTCATGGAATTCTATCAGGAAACCCCCCCTATCTAAGTGGTAATTATGTTTAGGCCCGTTTTCATGTTTCGTTGACGGTTAAAATTGACACTTATCTACTGTCAACAGACGTCATCAAGGCGCTCGACCCATTTGCACAGCTACTGCTTCGTTTGACCCCCCAATTATAACACACTGTCACGGGCACGCACGGGCCCCTATATTTTCCTGCTAAGGAATAGGAGCTCGCCGCATCGTGCAGGAGTGACCGGGAACTTGTAACACCAGATTCATAATCCGGTCAAGGCTTCCATGGTCCTTTCTCGCCCCCACAGCAGTAACAAGGAGAAGCTATGCTACGCCACACCAACCTTGTCTACCTAAACGGGATGGGGAGCAACGGCCGTCCAGGCCTCGACCTTTTCACCGACACAGCTTTAGGGACACGAAATCTTCTTCATCATGAAACTATGTCAGGGTATGGCCTCGCCTAGTCAACTGTGATACATCTACAGCCACGGCATGCCACCACCACCACGACGACTGTGCGAATGCACGAACTGAGAGGAAAGCTAGGAATAGGGAGCACCTTAGGGCCTTTTCTTTCTATTTTCATACATCCAGATACTGTAACCCAACCCCTCCCTATTTATACTATAAAAGGGGAGGGAGGGACCCTCGATAAAACACAATTGGACAACATCTACACTTGAACACACCCACACACAGAGAACTAGGAGCTATCCCTCTCTCAACCAGCTTGTATCCTCCTACTACAAGCACTTCAGTGCAAAGCAACACGAGCAGCAGCGAACACTGGAAGTAGGAACATTCAGCCCGAACCAGTATAAACCTTGTGTCCGCCTTGCACACCATCGGAGGCTCCGATGCATAGCATCATTCACTTGTCTCATCTCTAGACACCCCCCTGTTCTAGAACACTAACAGTTGGTGCGCCAGGTAGGGGAGCTCTGCGTGTCACATTCTACTCCACCAAGTTTCTAATGGCCAAAAATGACATCAACTTTGCTCTGGGCTCCCACATCTGGTTTGGGAGCCTCGAGTTCGTTGTCGTCGGGGAGGGCTACGACCTCGACCTCCTTCCACCGACCGACGAACCCGCCAGCTTCTCCGAGCCGGTGGCCAACCTATGACTCTGCTCTGATGAATTGAAGGGCACATGGCTTGACAAGTTCAGCTACCCTAGCATACCACGAGTTGGCCAGCCCTGCCACGACAAGAAGCTCATGCGCTCCATCGCTGACATCCTGGCGTCAGCCAAAACAAGCTGCAACTCGGACTTCCTTGACTCCAACAACGACAGCGACGACAAAGGTGGCACCGGCTTCACCAGGCTTCAAGAGATGCAACGCTTTTTATGCATCAGCAACTACCTCCTTGATGACGAGCCATGCAATGATGACTTCGTTGATCGCTTTGCCGGCCATGAGCTTTCATGGCCATAAAGGGAACAACTAGTTCCCTAGACAGAAGTTGGTAAAACAATCGCTGAGCCCACCTCCCGTTGTTTTCATTATTAATACTGCTATTAACCTATTCTTAAAAAAACATCCTTTAAGTTGCTCTTCATATCCCTTGCAATGCTGTATATACAAAGTCAATATATGCATCATGGTCATACATGCATCATGGTGCATCATTTGCACACGGTCCGAATCCGGCTCTGGAGTTCATAGGCTGGCCCTGCGGAGGGGTTTTGATAGTCGCTCCAAGCCAACAGAGTGAGGGATGAAATGAGGAGTGGCACACTAGCGGCCAGCACCCGGTTGCACCGAGCATCATATGGGACTCTTCGATCCATGCCCCATGAACACTGGTCTAGGGTATTTTATCAAAAAAAAAGGCAACGAGCCATCGGGGACGGTCAAATTACCCTGGTTACCCTGCTGAACCAGTCATCAAGAGTTTGGGGTTGGTCACCAGCTACCTCCATTGGATCCCTATCGAATGGGAACCAGGGCCCCGCTCGAACTAAAAAACCTGTTAGCAACTCAAACATGCACCACATTTCGACCCTAGGCAAAAGGGATGATGTGCCACTGTCCAACCCCTCCTTCTTTGTAGAGAAGCGCAAGGGGAATGCATTGGGCCTCCTGACCGGATGGACGCTTGGACAAAGATTTTTGGAGGCCTAAATTCATACGCATAACTACTTTCTCATTTCAAAGGCCCATAGAGGCCCATATACAGGTACGATATCTACCTAGGCCATTGCTCAGAGTCTGGAAGCGCTCGAGGGCAAAAAAGTCCGGCTGGTGGCTGTCCCTTTCATATGTCGGCATTAAGGGACACCGACCCCGTCTCGGGACGCGGTAGTGGCAGTGGTCACGTCGACCCTGATATGCTACGTGTACCCAGAAGCGATTCATTCCTTGCAGGGAACCCCGCCAAACTCACCACCGGTGATGCACTGGCAATGTTTTATACTAATCACATGCTAACCCAAAAATGTAAACAAAAGCGATAAAACTAAACACCAATTATTTCATAACAAAAGGTCCATTACAAAATGAAAGGCGTCGATATGCCACAAGCAAAGCAAAACACAAAAAAACCTAATGAGGGGGGAGCCTCGCCAGCACCTGCACAGCAGGGACATAGGCAGCCACCGCCTCCCTCGCTAGGCCAAAGCGTGCTACCAGGTTCTCGTGGTAACGTAGCTCCACCCCCGCAGGGAAGCCACTGACTCCGGTGAGGTTCGCCTCCACTGACACCTTCGCCAAGCCAGGGCAACCCCAGTGCCACGATGAACACCACTCTCGATGGCATCGAGGACACGGCGGCGTGCGTTGCAGAGGCACTCCCCCCGGGCGCCTGGCGCAACCCCTAGGAAGTTGAGGAAAGCGTCCACCGCCACATGGAGACGCTCTAGCTCCACCATTGCCTCTGATGAAAAAACCCTAATTTTATTAGATGAAAGCACAAAAGAAACTAGAAACAAGAGGAAGAATAGAGAACGTGCGAATGCCTTGGCGATCGGCGTCCTCAAGCTGCTTGATGAGGGCGTTCGCCCTCTCCTCAAAGTCCATAGCCACGACACCCGCCGGCGCCCGCTCCTCCGCCTACTTCACCACTGGCTCCGACTAGCGGGTCTGGGCCATGGTAGCAATGCGAAAGAGGCCACCTGTGGAAAGGCCACCAGTGTTCAGCACGCGGTCTGACCCGGTGAAGGCCCAGTCATTAGTACGGCGGTGTTGTGCCTCCGGGGGGCCGTCCACCTCCTCGGACGCCCGATACCCCCTTGACAAGTCACCGCGCTCCATCAAGGCTAAGCTAAGTGGGAGAGGAAATAGGAGAAGGAAGGCAAGGATAGTGAAAGGGTCGGGCTCTGAGCTGGGTATAAATAGACCCCAAGCGACCGTTCGGTTCCACGGCCTCCCGGGGCGATCAATATGGTCTCGATTCACAAACCACCATCCTCTCCTCTCACCAAGACCACAAAGTTCCAAATCATGAACCGTCGCCCACTTTTTCCACCAACCTAGCCACGGCGCGTCAAAACCGCACTCAATTACATCTAACAAAAACCACCACTGCACCATTTCACCTTCCTTTCCACACAACTAATTACCAGCGCATCCGCGGGCTGACCATGGGCCGTGGTAAAAGGAAAAACACCTTTCACCAAGACTCACCCAGAAAGTCCTTCCTTGGGCCCAAAAGAATTCACTAAAACTATACCAAGAGCCGGCAGACGGTGATTGGGATAGCCCACATACTTCAAGCCAAGTTTCAGAGGCCCACGGATGAAATCGAAGGAGTTGGCATGAAGAACCATTACAAAGAGAAGAGTCTTGGGGGTAGACCCCACCGTGACTAGCCAATGGCTGGTCAAGGACACTCGTTCTCTAAAGCTTTCCAACTTTCATAGAGCAAGGGCTCAGGGGCTGACCCCACCTTGCCAGCCTAGCAAACGACCAAGGTTGCCAACAACTCTATGATCACATGCTCGAATCTTAGCCCTTGAAGGGGTACACTACCCCTCCAAGGCCTCAAGGGCTACACCCGGTGGGTGCGCTCGCACGCACACACCGAAAAAATCCTCAAGAACATAAAACAAATCGTTCACTCATCTCTAAGCCTCTAGAGGAATAAAACTTATTTCTCCAAAGGCTCGGGGGCTACTGTCGGGTACCAAAAAAATAGGGTACCCATTTTCACTACAAAACCACCCACCAAGACAAATATTACGGCACATGGCCCATCACAGCCGGCCCAGGCCTTACTCTGCTCAAAACCAAAGCCAAAGGACAAGTGCCCGAGCCCCCCGGCGCTCCTCCGCTTGGTCTGACCCCTCTTTGTCTCATCCGACCCTCGTGACATCATCTAGGCACCTGAGCCCTGTGATGTCATCAAGGCGCTCGACCCCCCTACTATAACACACTGCCATGGGCATGCACGGGCCCCTACCTTTTCCTGCTAAGGAACAGGAACTCGCCATGTCATGCAGGAGTGCCTGGGAACTTGTAACACCAGATTCATAATCCGGTCAAGGCTTCCATGGTTCTTTCTCACCCACCATGGTAGTAACAGGGAGAAGCTATGCTACACCAAACCCTACCGTGTCCACCTCAACGGGACGAGGAGCAAAGGCCGTCCAGCCCCCCTCCCCCCACCTTTTTGTCGGCGTAGCTTTAGGGCCATGAAATCTTCTTCATCATGACACCATGTTAGGGTATGGCCTCGTCACGTCAACTGTGATACATCTACAGCCACAGCATGCCACCACCACCACCATGACTGTGCGAATGCAGGAACTGAGAGGAAAGCTAGGAATAGGGAGCACCTTAGGGCCTTTTCTTTCTATTTTCGTACATCCAGATACTGTAACCCAACCCCTCCCTTCGCATACTATAAAAGAGGAGGGAGGGACCCACGACAAAACACGGTTGGACAACACCCAGCAACAACAATGTACTAAGCATACACTCAAACACTCGAACACACCCACACAGAGAGACCTAGGAGCTATCCCTCTCTTGACCAGCTTGTATCCCCCTACTACAAGCACTTCGGTGCAAAAGCAACACGAGCAACAACGAGCACTAGAAGTAGGGACATTCAGCCCGAACTAGTATAAACCTTGTGTCTGCCTTGCACACCATCAGAGGCTCCGACGCGTAGCATCATTCACTTGTCTCGTCTCTAGATACCCCCTGTTCTAGAACACTGACATGACCAAAGGAAAGACTCACATAATGCTTTTCCAGGAAATCTTGCTACTGTTGGAAACTTATTATTAGGGACCCCATGTTACTTAAGTTGTTGTGGAATGAGATATAGTAGAATATTGAGAACTTGATGGTTGTTGTCTTGTTATTGGAAAATTTTATTTCAAAAAGAAAAATGAATAGCTAAAAATGATATGCTAGTAAACTTTCTACATTTACTACTTGTCATTGTATTGAGTTTGGTCAAACCTTGTGACCCTTGTTAAGAAATTTATCATGCTCTCAAGATCAAGATCACGTACACTCCACATATACCTACTGCTCCTACACTGGGAGTACACAACAACATGTTTTCCATCCACCTAAAAATGTTATACTCTTACACTGGGAATAGACACAAAAATATGTTTGATAGAATAAATGCTCCAAGTTCTTGTAAACAACTTTCTTGAAAAGTTTCAATTGCAAAAAAAGAGGCATGGGTTATGCAAAAGTTATTCATGAAAAGAAAACGTATTAAAAAATAGACAAGTGTTGACGGTAGATAAGTGTCATTTTTAACCGTCAACATAGCATGAAAAGGACCTAAATATAAAGATCATCTAGCTATAGGGGTTACACTGACATAATTCTACGAGTTTTGGTGAATATCTATTTCTACAGGGGGTTATCAGGAAATGACCAAAGAAGGCCCACATGTAAGATTTACATAGAGAGAAAGACCTCACACACAAGAATACTTTAGAAGACTCTAGAAGACACCAGACCAGACCGGAGGCTGGTTGACCACGTAGGCAGGGCACCCACCCACCTATGTGGACCAATCAGGTCTAGTCTCGCGGATCATGCCTCCACCGCGTTTGAGGACAAATCTACACCATGTATCAAGGTTGGTTTGATCTAAAGGCCGTGGTGCATTTGAGGAGGCTATATAAGCAAGGCCCCTGGCCCTAGGAGAAACCCTAATTCTCATTCAATTCATTATTCATCAAGAGAGAAGCCCCTGATCAAGCCCTAGCGCCACCATCTCAATTAGATCTCCATAGTCATAGCATAGCTACATAGGATTAGAACTAGAAGGAGCCAAGCTATGCTTGGTTTCCAGATCTGTCAAGAGAGTTCTTGGTAATTCTCTCCTACTTCTATATTTCATGTGTTATTCATATTGTTCATCTGCTACTATGAATATGACTTTGCTCTATTCTATTATATTGGATATGACTTTGGTCTATTTGCTTATATTCTCAATTATAATGTTCTTAGTCTACTTTGGTTATATGCTTGGCATAGTTGGATTAGAATTATATTCAAGTACAGGATCATATAGCGCTTGCTCATTGATATCATGGGTGAGTGGTAAATATTGTGTAGGCGTGGTGCCTATACCATATTTTCCTGTGATTACACCCTATATTCCGGATCGTGAGGTAGATCACAGGAGTGACAGTCCTGTTGAGTCCTTTGTTGTCCTCCTCCTGAGTATAGGACAGGTAGAACACAACTATTATAGGGAAGTGATTGCGATGTTCTTCATCTTCCTTCATAATATCCCTATGCATAGATATAACCTTGTCTTGCCATGATTGCCAAGTGTAATTGCACTAATCATTGTATGCTATGGCTTATAGTTAGAATAACTTAGGATTTATTCTTGTAGTTCGTCCTAGTTCCATGCTAGTGATATAGACTTAGAGTAATCTATTGAGATGTGCTTATCATTTATTATGTGGCTATGTGTTTATCATTTATTATTTACCATTATATATATATATATATATATATATATATATATATATATATATATATATATATTTTCATGTGACACTTACCCTGTATGAGAGATAGACAATGACATGGTTATACTCTCCATTATCACATGCAGTGATACTCATTGCTCATATCCTTAGCTATCCCTTCCCATGGGTAAAAATATAAATAACGATACATAGTTTACTCCTAGTTAAAATGTTACATCGGTATTATCTGTGCGCTTGCGGATTTCATATTTATTTCTAGAGGAGCATTTGCATTTATTTAATACCACATTTTTGGCGCCATGCTGGGGATGACAACCTAGCTTAAGTGATGCTATGAAATGCCAATAATAAGTATCCGAGATATTTAAAACAATGGGTACTTAGATGCCCACCTAAAAAAAGGGAGAGGGATGAATAAGATAGCCCATGTTTTCTTGCAAAGTTTTTCAAGTCTCAAACAAAAGAGACATGTTTCAAGGAGCATAGTAGAATTAGGTTAGCCACCATATATATATCCACACACATGCACATCTTTATCTAAGAGTATGGCAATTTTCTTCTTGGATCCTTGTTTTGACTTTACAATATATGCAATGCAAGTATGATTTCATATTTATCTCTACCTGAGCTCCACATAAGCTTTTAGAAGTAGGGAGAAAGAAGGCGCAATCATCAATACCTTGGTGAGGATCCAAAAATACCACACATACAATGTGATTTGAGAGTCCCACAAAAAGAAGGTAAGCTATGTTTTGTTTTCAAAATCTTAAAATATTTCTCCAATTAACTTGACTGAAGGAAGATGGTGATCTGTTTCAAGCTGTTCCATTCTTCAACTGCCCAAAGTTGCAAGGTAGACACTTTGAATCCTGCAGTATATGCATGGCTAGGAATAGTTTTAAGTTGATGTCTTGTCCCAAGGTTATGTCTTGAGTAATCCATCCTTTTATCGAGGACGAGTAAAAGCCTAAGTGTGGGGGAGTTTGTTGACGGTAGTTAACATTCATCACAAACCATCAATATAACTTGCATAAATGACTAAAATGGATCACCAATGTAGACTTAGGGGTTTTAAACTAACAAATTCCATAAGTTTTGGTGAATCTGTGTTTCCAGCAGGATTTAATCTAATAACCACCAAGGAGGACCTATTTATCAACGAAAATCATAGAATTCTGCCATGTAACCGACGTGGGAAGACTCTAGGAGGCTCTCCACCAAAGTAGAGGCCTAGCCACTACTAGGTGGGCCTGGTCGGCCCCACCTAGAGGCCACCTAGCCTCTAGGGGTCCCACCTATCAGCCCCGATGCTATGTCAGTTCTTCACTACCTCCTAGGATGCATCTACACTGTTTATTTAAGTCGGTTTGATCCGAGGGCTCAGGATTGATGCTCTGCCCTATACATACCTGCCTACACCCCCTCCTTAGGGCATTATGCCAAGTTAGATCCTAAGAGCTAAGAAGCCAGAAACCCTAATTCATATGTCCACCAGGATCTAGAGCTAGCAATCAAGAAAAGATTAGTCCTCCATAGGATCTAGTTTTATATTAGATATAGTGAGATAGAGTGAGAGGGAAGAGTTTGGAGGAGGCCCGTCCTGTCAGTGCTCTCTCTATGGCTTGTACCCTGGTGGAATCAAGTTCTTCTTGAGCTTGCTTCTGAGATTTCTCTAGTAACAAACTTCTAACTCAAGTAAGTATCTTGTTCATATTGTTCATCAGGTTTGTGACTCTCTTTTGAGTACTTTAATCCTTGTAGCTCCTGGGTTAAAGTAGTATTCGTAGTGTAAGTGTGGTGCTTAGACTTGGTTACTCGCGGATGTACCCTATTTTTTAGATCATTGGTAGCTCACAAGGGTGACTCTTATAGCCTCATTGAATCCTCTACATTCCACCTCCGTTAATAGGCCTAGAAGGATCCTTGTTACTATAGGAAACATATTCTACCAATGTTTTCTCTAGTAATATTCCCTAGAACCAAACAATAGAAGACAAAGCTTATAGAATTTAGAACTAGAAGACCTTAGCAATCTCCTCTACACTCCTATTATCTAGCCTTGATTGTGAAGTTGAGTTAAGTTAGATTTGGTTATTCTCACATATGTTTCCTCGAGTTCAATATAAAACAAGGTACTCCCAGTGAAGTGCTACATTGGTACAATATTCGTGTGCTTGCGAATTATTCTATGTGCATTAATTTATACCAACAGGGTGCACCGCCCGAGCACCATCGATCTAGGGTCGAGCTGCTTTGTCTAAGGAGCCAACGCAACCCCCGAGGCCATTGTGGGGCCTCCTTGTTAGTGAGCGTGGTGGCTTCTGGGCACGTCCCGTCCACTAACGCCTTGTGCAAGCGGTTTGATGGCATCTAGGTCGTCGTGCCTAATGGAGGAGTTAAGGCGTGCGCTCACGCGCCATCCCACCTCATCTAGGAGATGGAACATCGGGGCCACGTGGAGCAAATCTGGTGGAGGAGGAACCACGACACTTGAAGCGCGTTGATTCAGACCATTAATGGTGACCGGTGGGCCTGGGGGGAGTCAGATCCCCTCGAGTTCTATGAGGAGGTGTGCGTGGAGTGGGCGGCATGCTTGATGGAAAGTCTAGCAGGGACCTGACTCGTTGTCAGTGCCTTCCTGACTCCATCTTTATTGCGCGGCCACCATCATGCAACCGCTCTAAGGCACGTTGTGGGGATTGAAGGGATGCCTAGCCAGTACCCTAAGGCCTCTTTTAGCTATCGATGGCTGATTGGAGGGCTCAGAGCCATCCTTAGCACATCGATTGGGGCTATAAAGAGGGCCCTATGGGACGCAGCGCCTTCTATTCCTCCTCCGGCTCCTTCTATTCTTCATCTTAGATCCAACTCTAGGTGGACATGGCGATGATGAAGTGCGATGCTTCCCTCCGAGTGATCCTGGCTTATCTAGAAAATTGTCAAGGTGAACCTACATGTCAGAATTAATTATGCTTATTCACAGTGAAACAGACACCAAAAGACTTAGGAAGACTCCACACTGAAGCGGAGGGCAAGTCACCGCCAGGTGGGGCTGGCTGGCCCCTAGGGCCCACTGTTAGCCTCTGCATCGCAATGTCAGTTCTCCTCCGCCTCCTATGTTGCATCTATGCTGTCCCTTAAGTTGTTTTGATCCAAGGGCTCACGATGGATGTTGTAGCCTATATATACCAGCACCTTCCACCCCCTAGAGTGATAAGTCATGACCATATTCGTATTCAACTTATTCATGTTCTTTGTTATAATGTTCATCGTCTACTTTGATTATATACTTAGTGTAGCTAGTTTATCATTATGTTTATGCATAACTTCGTATAGCGCTCGCTCTGGTGTACACAACGTGAGTGGTCAACGTTGTCTAAGCATGGTGCTTATACATTGTTTACCTGTGGATACATCCTATATTCTGGGTCATGTGGTAGATCACGGATGTGACACTCTCGTTGAGTCCTTTGGAGTCTACTCCCCGAGTATAGGTGCAAGTAGGGTCCTGTTATGTAGGAAGAACAAGCTCTATTCTTAGTCTTCCCTAAGTAATATCCCTTATGTCTAGATATAAAGATGACCTTAGCCATGACTATTAGGTGTAATTGCAGTAAGTAATGTATGCTTTGACTTGTAATTAAGAATGAATTAGGAATTATTCCTCTAATATTCTACTTAACCATGCTAATGCCATAGAAAGGAGTACTCTAAGTGATTTATCATTGATCAATACTTATCATAGTTATATATTTTATCCTATGACTTACCCTTGTTGTGAGTAGAATATTGGTTATGGTTTACTTCTCCATCAATAGTATAAGTTATCAATACATGTCCATACCAGACGTTCCCTATGGTAAATATATAAATAATGATACATGGAATACTCTTAGGTGAAGTGCTATAGTGATATATTATCTGTGCGCTTGTAGATCTCTTTTATATATTTATTTAGTCTTTCAAATCACAAGTAATTACCTATCAACATTTCTAGCATCGGTGCTAGAGATTTAATTCATAACCTTGTTCTTATTAGCGATGTTAAGAAATGTCAACAAGCATTTTTGGCATTGTTGCCAGGGAGGTAACTAGGCAAAGGAAGTATTAATAAACTTATACTTATTGATGTAATTGAGATAACCATTGACCTCTGCTCAAACAGGCTTACCCTTGTTTTGTCTACATGTGTATCTTATGCAGGGTAATGTATGACCGGTTTTGACCTTCCGTTGAAGATCCAAAAGCTTTAATTAAGAGAACTAAAACTAAACTCAAGAAAGTCTCAGCTTTAGAATTAGAAGACAACCAGACAAGGCGCAGCTTAACACCTGTTTTTGAAGCCATGGCTGACAAGACTCTCCATGAGTTCTCTGCTCAACTACGGCCAACATTCGTACTAGACCAGCAATCAATGTCAGAGACAGTGGTATTGAACTCAAGCCAGCTCTCATAAACATGGTGCAAGCTAGTCAGTTTTGTGGAAAGGCATATGAAGATATGAGTGCTCATCTCCAACACTTTCTGGAGATTTGCAGTACTTTCACTATCAAGGAAGTTACCAGAGATGCCATACTACTTCGCCTCTTCCCATTCTCACTCTGGGGAAGGCAAAGCAATCGTTCTACGCTAACAAAGATAGAAACACTACATGGGATAACTGTTTCACTGCCTTCCTAGCCAAGTTCTTTTCCACAGGCAAGACCAATACTCTGCGTAGAAGAATCTCAAGCTTTCAGCAGCAACACGATGAATCTGTCCCTAAGGCATGGGAATGCTTTCAAGATTATATATCAGAATGTCCTCATCATGGGATGGAAAATTGGCTACTCATGCAGATGTTTTACCATGGGTTGACCAACAGTACCTGCGAAATATGGATGCTGCTACTAGAGGAGCTTTCCTGTCACTCACACTCCCAGCTGCAATAGCTCTCATGGAGAAGATGGCCTCCAACCAAGGACGGAATGAAGAAAGGGTTTAGACCCACAAGAGAGGTGGAGGTATGCATCAACTCAAAGAGGTAGACATGCTGTCTGCCAAGATGGACCTGCTGATGAAGAAGCTCGAAGACCGAGCCAATGAGAAGCAAGAAGTCATACACATTCATGATTCCCGCATGACGTGTTAAGTGTGTGGCAACACTAGGCATCTATGGAACAGCTATCCTAAAACCCAAGAGGATGTGAACTTTGTCAATAACAACTATCGTCCTTAACAAAATCAAGGATGGAACTAGCAACAGAGGCCAAACTAGCAAGGTAATTACCAAGGTAACTATCAAGGTAATAATTTTGATAATTTTAATCAACCACCCCTGAGAGAATTAATTTCTGGCCAATTCAAACTTATGGAAGGATTATCTAGAAAGGTAGCTACCAATGATAAAATTCTAGAGAATATAAATAATAGATTGGATAACTTTGCTTCTGCCATTAAGAACCAGCATAGTTTTAACAAAATGATAGAATCACAAATAGCTCAGTTGGCGGCCGCTCTTCCTCCGACCTACAAAGGTAAGATTCTAGGGCAGCCGAAAGATCTAGAAACTGCAAATCTAGTCGATATTCACAATGCAGTTTACTACTACATGGAGCCATCGACAAGAAGGTGGATAGATTATTCCCTACCCGACAAAAAAGGTGGTCTAGGGAGACCTATCATCCCCATCGCCATTGGACCTCACATCTTCCAGGAAGCTATCTGTGACTTCGAAGCAAGTGTCAACGTCATGCCTAAGGTAATCGATGAGAAGATTTTAGGAGATCCTTTGTTGTACACAAATATGTGTTTTTAGCTTGCAGATCAGTCACTCTGCTACCCCAAGGGAGTTCTTTAAGATGGTATTATTCGAGTGGGATAATCATATATTCCCATAGACTTTGTGGTCTTGGAGATAGGAGATGTAAGGGCACCCATTATTTTGGGCCAACCCTTCCTAAGTATCATGAAGGCCATCATGTACGCGGACAGTGCCAAGATCTACTTCACAATTAAGGATAAGAAGTTCTCTTTCAAGAACCGCATCTTGCAATCTCCTACACATCCACAAAAGGCATACCTGCCCGAAGAATCAATAGTAACCAAGAAGAAAAACAACCGGAGAAGGAGGAAGAATAAGAGCAGGCAGCCACAAGAAGAAACAATCAACATGATCAATGCACTTCGATCAGAGTACAACCACCTCCTCGCTTCACCATTCCTTGCCAAGAAGGATGATCCTAGCGTACCAACGATCGGGTGTACCATTAGACAAAGGATCTTCCACAACATCTTCTATGACATTGGATCGAGTGTCAACATAATGTCCAAGGTAATATATGAGTATTTGTTCGGTAATGAACCTTTGTTCCCTACATATGTGCAATTGTAGATGGTGAACCAATCAATACGATTTTCGGAGGGAATAGCAAAGGACGTCATGGTAAAAATCCAAGAGCACTTTGTCCCTGTTGACTTTATGGTTCTAGACATGGGAGAAGACAAAGATGATACACCCATCATCTTGGAAAGACCGTTCCTCAATACTACTAATGCAATCATCTATGTTGGATCTGGATAAATCCACTTCCAATTCCCTAGCGAAAAGGTACGTTGTTGTTTCAATAGTTATACCATATATGAACAGCCAAAGAAGAGCCGCTCCAGGAGAAGACGTCGATCATCCCAACGCCAAAGGAATCAACCCGTAAAGAATGGATGGGAAGAAGATGAAGAACCTGAGGAACCTATGAAGGATAAATCTACTCTGTCTAAGACAAGTCCACAGACCAAGCAAGTATGGAAAGAGAAGGTGACACCATCATCGGAGTCACCATTACTAAAGGTGCAACCATCAGGGTCTCTATAACACCCTAGGTGTTAAGCATGCATTAAACATTGCAAAGAATGAGCATGAGTATCATCGTGCATTCATAATCACATGAAATATAAAGGAAATGTCGGTTTGAAACATGTGAAACATAACTTTGAAACATGAATGTTGCAATTCTTGTATAAATATAACTATGCCATGGTTATGCTTGTTATGCTATTAATACATGTTTGTTTGATAGTGCAAATCATTTAGAAATGTTTAGCATAAATTTTGGAGCAAGTTTGGTATTCAAAATTTCCCCAAATTTTGCTTTTAAAAATATTCTAGAAAAATGGGATTTTGATTTAAACTAACTTTGAATCTCTAATTCAAAATATGTTTGGAATTTCAAAATGTGCCCTAAAGCAATGCTGTAGAGAATTAAATTTTGAACAACTTTTGTTCTAGGGTCAAGTTTTGAAAATGTCTTTTTCTACTTCAAAATTTGAATTTGGAACTAGTTAGAAAAATTTGGTTTTGAAATTATAAAAGAAAAAGTAGTTTTGAGTTAACGGGCCGCGCGCCTCGCTTCTCGGCCCACGGCCGAAGCCGGCCTAGCCCGCCTCGCGCGCTCGCCCGCACCCGCTCTCACGCACTGTGCGCCCCATGGCCGTCATGCGCTGGTGACGGTGAGCACCTGGCTGTCCGGTGGCCCCGCGCCCCTCCACGCTCGCCTACACCGCCGCGAGCACGTCCGCCTCCCCTGCTCCCTCTCTTTTCCTCCTACCGAGCCAGCAGCAGCCAAGCACGTGCATGCACTCGGTTCTGCCACTGCGCGCCATCGCGTCACCCGCTGGCGTCGTGCTCCTCCACCACGCCGCCATTTTCCGATTCACCTTGCGCGCAGCTCCGCCTCGCCTTCCTCCTTCTCGTGCTTGCACCATCGCCACCGTTTTCGGCAGGGTAAGGCTCAATTGAGTGCCTCCTCCATCACGGCGCCATGGCCGCCATTCATGACCGCGCGTGGCCGGAGCTCCTCCGCTCCCCTTTTTTCTCCCCTTTTCCACTTCTTGTGTCCGCCTTGATAATGCGGAGCAGCTATGCACCTCTATTCACTTTGTCGTAGCCAAAAAGGGCACCACCGCCACCATGCAAAAGCCATCGTCCGCCATTGCTAGCGGCGAGCCCCTTCTTGAGCTCCGGCGCCGCCATCTCCTAGCGTGCCATGCTCGCCTCGTGACGAGGAAGCCATCGGTGGTGGCCATTCCACCGGGGTCGGCGAGATCTCGGCGGTCAGCAACGCCGCTGCCGTGGAGTGACCGATGGGTGGGGTCGTGTTGACCCTCGGGCCCACCCGTCAGTCTTTGTGTTAGGTTTGGGGGTGAACGGCTGGGTGCACGTAGCATTTTCAGCCGGTTTGGATTAAAAGGATTTTTAAAATTGATTTCCAAAAATTCTTTAAAGGCTTCCAAAAATCATATATTGAGAAATATTGCTCCAAAAATGATGAAACAAATTTTGGTAGACTTCTTATGAGTAGATCTATAGTTTAAAAATATGGCATATTAATTTTGTGATACTTTTCTGTGGAGCTTTATTTAATTCTTGTAATTGCTATTATCTTAGAAAATGCTTAGTAAATAGAATAATTATCAGAAAAATATGATTCCAAGTTTGTTATTCTTCTTATGTGATGCACTTTGTATGAAAAACATATGGCATGCATGTTCTCTAGAAAAATTGTGATGTGTAGTTCAGGTGCCTTTATTGGCTGATTTTTGTTATTTTTGCTAGAGAGAGAAATTTGTATAAAACATGCATATGATACATTTTGTATAGTGTTTTTTTACTGTGTAGATCATGGAAAAATACTAAATATGTTGTTTGATACTTTTCATAGTACAAAGTATTTTCATGCTCATTTATATGACATAGCTTGTCATTTTTGTGTAGGCTGTTTTACTTATCCAAATCCCATGAAAATTTTATGGTAGGCTACTTAGAGTAGGTACATGCTACTGTAATATTTATAGATTTTGCTATGCACTAGAAATATAAGTTGCTGTTGTAACCATAGTTTAAATCAAATATGAAATAATATTCTTTATGGATAATTAGTTTAATAATGAAGCTTTGGTGTATCTTTGAAGCACCAAATCAGTTGTAGTGTTGCTTGACAAGTTAATGTGGTTGTGTTGATAAAGTGTAGTAGCACTCATGTTAGGGTTATATGTTAGTTAGCAGAAAAGACGAGAATTATTAGCAGAAAATGATGCAGTAGATAACGTGCACTAGTGGTAACTATCGGTTGAATGACATTGACTACCTTGTAGAATACTTTTTCCTTTAGGCTACCTAATAAGGTCTCAATGTGTTCATCTGCACATCATGTCATCATGAACGTCGCATGCCATCGCATTCGATGCACCGTTTGCATATTCACTTATACACTTGCATCATACAGGATCGCAGGAGGAAGCGCTAGTGGCAGTGTAAGAGGAACAGACCGGGTCTGACCCACAAGAAACCTAAGCACAGGAGGTGCTTGAGGTAGACGAGCAAGAAGAGGATCTACCTGAGTGTGTGGACCACCAACCCAGTTCCTTCAAACGAGATAAGCCCCGGAGCATTCTAAGTCTCCTACTTTTATAAAAGCAATTCCTTATATATATGAGTTTATATATTGTTGCATTAAGTTATAGGAGTTGAGTGAAACCGTTGATGCATCTATTACTACCTTGCCTACATTATTACCTACGTAAGTTTAGGATCGAATACTGCTTAGCCCTGCTTAGACCGATAGCGATCGGTGATTTCCGGTCACCTGCAATTATAGGTGGTTACTGGAATGTTTTAGCTATGCAATGGATGAAATCCGGGAATAACCGTGTGTTGATGGATAATTAGAGACCGGACGAAAAAGTTGGAGGCAACCAGACAAGGTTCTGGGGTGCTATTAGTTTTTTGTCTGTGTCGGTTAAGGACCGATCGTTGCTCGTCCCTCTTGTCATGTTGAATGCATGCCTCACATTTAGCTAGCCAAATAAAGTACCTTTCAACCGCGAAGCTAGTGGCATTATTTGGGCCAGGATCTACACGAGTGCTCGTATTGGTGCTGCTGGGGTATGATGGGGACACAAAGAGTAAGCCCAAGGTGCGTCCTGGCAGTCGAGCGGTCCCTGAGTATTGTGGCTCTAGTTTATCCCGTGACGTTTATCTGGATAATGTCATTGGTGATCTGTAGCTCACTTTAGCGGGTGAGTGTGGTTTGTGTGAGAAATAAATCAACAGCCGGTTAGGAATCAATTCAAATCGCCATCGCTCCTGGATAGTGAGTACTTGACTTGAGTTATGGCATCGTAGTAATGATGATGGAACACTAATGGTTATATGGATGATGTTGGAAATGCTAAATCCAAGTGGTAACTGGATGTTATTGGTTAATCAAGTGATTGCTATAGCATAGGTGCTTACCTAGATGGATAAGTTATAATAAACATGATGCAATTTACTTAAGATGGTTTAGTCATGATAGCTTATACTTTTCGCAAATGAGTCAGCTAGTCCACTAAAAGAAAGCCTTGTATACTCCTTGGTGTTACTTTATTTTAGTTTAAGACAGGTAAGTCTAGCTGAGTACTTTCTCGTACTCAGGGCATTGTTCCTATTATTGTTGCAGATGGTCAGATGTACTACGGCTATTTCATCAACTGCCTATATCTGGCATGGGTAACAACTAGGACCAAGGGCAATGGTCACTTTGTATGCCTTACCTAATGCTTTTGTGGAAAGTGACTATCTTCTGGCACTGTATTTGAACTAAGTGTGTGTGTGTGCGGTTTATGAAATCTTTTGCTTCCATTATTTTATATTGAACTTGGTTTGTAATAACTTTATGTTCTAAACTCCGATGTATTCAACTGTCGTTACGAACATTATGTAATATGTGACTGTGGCAACTAAACTTGTACGATCTTGGTTTGTATGTTGGTTGATTTAAAATCCTTCGTGGTTTTAAGGACTACCGGGTTATACGGGCTTAAGTTTGCTAAATTATCTGCTTCGACGGGTGATTTTCTTACTTAATTTTGTATAATTGGTCGGTTCTGTTACAGTCTCCATCCCTAAGACCAGATGATGCACTTAAAGAATGAAGGACTTTTCTCTGGTCAAGTCCTATCTAGAGGACTTAAAAATCTGAACCCTCACTGGGAGGTAACATCGGTAGTTATCCATATTTATTTTCTAGCATTTCATAAATCATTTTTCACTTTAGCATATCTACTTTTCCACATTAGCATTGCATCTAGAAAAGAAAATAAAGGTCATATCATTATAAAATCTTAAGCCCTATATGAATAGTTCTATGGTGTGTAAAAGCCCGTGGGAATATTCACTGTGGTGGCATAAAAATAAAAATACCATGCATATATATTTTTCTTCTCTGCAGATGGAAAATAAAGTAAAAAAAGACAAGATAGACACCCTCCTAGAACTTTGTCAAAATATGTTTAACCCACAAGAACAACTAATCTCCAAATGGCTGATCACTAACCCCTTATCCTAATCCATGTCATGAGTTTTTTGGTGTTCTTGTTGGTATTTTGCAGGATGGTGCATATGATCAAGAGCAAGTTCACTCGGTTGTCTTTCATCTCATTTCACCTGAAGTACATCTTCCTAAACCAACTTCCATGGATGAGAAGGACATCTGTTGGCAAACATGTTCTGAGAAGGATCACTCAACATTCGACCATGACAACATCCAGCTTGGGGGAGGAGTATCCCCCATGTATCTAGCTAAGTATTTCCTCCCTGTTCTACTATTTTTGAATTTGCTATATATTTGCTAAAAAATAAAAAGATGCATAACAAACTAAAAATAAAATAAAAAAATTACCTTAGCTAGTTTTATATATATTAGTAATAAGGTGTGATCTTAAAAGTGGTGAGGAAACGAAATAAGAAGTGTGTCTAGTTTTCTATTTTTAATAGATAAATAAAAGGAGTCTGAGGATAATCACTAGCTATGGAAATGATGAATAGTTGCTCTATTGTAATTCCTTTCAAGTATCTAGTTTTCGGCCTTGAATTCTCCTGAGTTTTTTTAAACTAATTCTCCCGAGTTTTGGATACAACTGTTTGATATAAGGATTTACTCTGAACTTAAAACTCGTGGGTAGCATATGCTTAATCTAAGTCTAGGTAATTGACAGATATGATACGAGAAGGTCTGAACTGTTGTTTGTTGATGGTAGTTAACAACCATATTTAGCCATCAACATAACATGTAAAAAGCACAAATGAGATCACCAACATAGGTATAGGGGTTTAAACTAATAAATTCTATGAGTTTTGGTGAATCTATGTTTTTAGCAGGGTTTATCTAGAAAACCATCAAGGAGGACCTACATGTCAAACTTAATTATGCAAATCCACCGCGAAACCAACTCTAGAATACTCTAGAAGACTCCAGGAGGCAACCCCCCGAGGTAGACCCTGAGAGGCTGCCAGGTGGGGTTGGCCAGCCAAACCATGGTGCGCGCTTGGCCCCCTGTGGGCCCCGCTGTCATCCCGCTTCCAGAAGGTTCCTCCATCGTCTCCTAGGATTACATCTATGTCATTCCTTAAGTTGGTTTGATCCGAGGGCTCATGGTGGACGCTCTGGCCCATAAATACAGCCATGTACCCCTCTCCCTAGAGGCATCCTAAAACCCAAATTCATATTCTCTAGTTAGGATCAATTGAGAGGCGTCCCAAGAAAGGATCATACTCTTAGAGCTAGCCATCAAGAGAAGATTAGTCCTCATTAGGATCTAATCTTATAAATAGAAATAGTGAGATAGAGAGTGAGAGAAGAGTTTGGAGGAGGTGCCAGCCTATCGATGCTCCCTCTACGGCTTGTACCTTGGTGGATCCAAGTTCCACTTGTTCTTGTCTTCGAGATTTCTCTAGTAATCAACTTCTGATTTAAGTAAGCATTTGTTTATATTGTTCATCAGGTTTACAACTCTTTTGAATGCTTTATTCTCTTCCTAGGGGGAGTACAATATTAATCTTAAGTGCGAATCCATGCTTATATGAGAAATCTCCTGATTTAACTGGTCTCTTCAACATTGCCACATATGAGATCTTCAACCCCTCATACTTCCTGTTCCTAAAGACTTTGAAATGGTAGATGCATATGTTTATCATAAATATTGTAGATCTCGTTGTGTGAATCTTGAGATAGGTACATGAAGGTTGGTGTCATAGGGGCAACCACTTCACCAACTTGAAGCATAATTAGAAGGTTTCCCAATGATGAGCTTGTGTCCTAAAGCAAGCATTTTTGAGAGATAACATGAGCTTTCGCCTCTTTGCCCTTGTGAAGTGAGCATAGAAATCTTTTCACTAACCATTCTAGGTTTAAAGCAAAAAGGATGAATGATGACGACGCAAGGTATGTCCAACATGCAACATTGAATCATATCCATCCAAACTTGACATTGCTTTGCAAAATTCAAGTTTGGGGATAGGCTTCTCTGAAAAATCTTATGCTATGTTGCTAAAATTGGTTGTCTCTACCTTCAAGCCGTGCTCAGTTTGCTAAATAACAATCATGCTCTTTCATCTCTATTTGAATAAATCTCTGTAATGCTTTCATGCTACCTTTATTTACTATAGTATGTTCGAGGTTTGGAGTATGTTCATATATCTCATAAATTAAGCATGGTGCTTAGCTTAGGAGTGTTGATCTTACTTTTAAAGACTTTTTAAATTAAGCATAGTGCTTAGGTTAAAATGCTTTCCTAGATTAAATTAGACATGGTGTCTAGTTTGATTGTTTGGACCAAGAATATGCTGTAGTAGATACTGATCATTTTGTTAGACTAACCCCTGCAGGAAAACTCTTAATTGAATCTAGGTAAGTCACGAGATAAATTCAAATTGGAGATGAAGCAAGACACATAACAAATTCTACAAGTTTTGGTGAATCTATATTTTCTACAGGGTTTATCCAGAAAATCGTTAAGGTGGACCTACATGTCAGAATTAATTACGCTTATCTACTGTGAAACAGACACCAGAAGACTCGGGAAGACTCCACACCGAAGCGGAGGTCAAGTCGCCACCAGGTGGGGACGGCTGGCCCTTGGGGCCCATTGTCAACCTCCGCGTCGCAATGTTAGTTCTCCACCACCTCCAAGTTTGCATCTACGCCGTCCCTTAAGTCTATTTGATCCAAGGGCTCACGATGAACGCTCCAGCCTATATATACCAGCCCTTGCCACCCCTCCTGGAGGGATAAGTTATTTTGAGAAGACAGAAACCCTAATCATCCTCAGAGCTCCACTATATTCTAGGGTATAGCTAGTTAAGTTAGATCTAGAGGGAAGCAAGCAGGCTTCGCTTGGATTCCTAATCTTGTCAAGAGAGTGGTTTGGTATAATCTTTGTACCCCCTCTCTTTTGTATCTCTATTACTTTTATATGCTTGCTATAATTGTTATGACAATATTAGTATTCATCTTATTCATGTTCTTAGTAATAATGTTCATTATCAACTTTGATTATATACTTAGTATAGCTAGTTTATCGTTATGTTTATGCATAAGTTCATATAGCACTCGCTCTGGTGTACACAGGGTGAGTGGTCGACACTGTGTAAGCGTGGTGCTTATACATTGTTTACCTATGGATACACCCTGTATTCTGGGTCATGTGGTAGACTGCAGATGTGACACTCCTGCTGAGTCCTTTGTAGTCCACTCCCTGAATATAGATGCAAGTATGGTCCAGTTATGAAGGAAGAACAAGCTCTATTCTTAAACTTCCCTAAGTAATATCCCTTATGTGTAGATATAAAGATGAGCTTAGCCATGGCTACTAGGTGTAATTGCACTAATCATTGTATGCTTTGACTTGTAATTAAGAATGACTTAGGAATTATTCCTCTAATATTCTACTTAACCATGCTAATGCCATAGAAAGGAGAACTCTGAGTGATTTATCATTGATCAATACTTATCATATTTATATATTTTATCCTATGACTTACCCCTGTTGTGAGTAGAATATTGGTTATGGTTTACTTCTCCATCAATAGTATAAGTTATCAATACATGTCCATGCCAGACCTTCCCTTTGGTAAAAATATAAATAACGATACCTTGAATACTCCTAGGTGAAGTGCTACAGTGGTATATTATCTGTGCACTTGCAGATCTCTTTCATATATTTATTTAGTCTTTCAAGTCAGAAGTAATTACCTACCAGCATTTTTAGCGTCGTTGCTAGAGATTAAATTCATAACTTTGTTCTTAGTAGCGGCATTAAGAAATGTCAACAGGGTGGAAGGATTCCAACGAAGCGAGGGGCACAGGCCGGACTTGTCGGGCTCGTGGTCCGATGACTCCCCATCGGTGCAGCACTACGCCCATGCCGGTGCTCGATAGCGGGTCGCCTGACTTGTAATCTCACACCGTCTCCATATCCTCGTCCTTAGAGGCGGTGTCGATGGGGGCGAGGAGGTGCCGCATGGCCGCCTGTAGGCTTCTGGTTGCCTGCGGGGCTCGGGAATGCCCAAGCCTTTCAGTCTCATCCGCGGGTCGTGCTGTGTCGCCTCTGGCCCATGGTCAAGCTGGACGTGGCACTCTCGGAGGTCTCGAGCTACCGAGGGTGAGGACAATCTCCAAGCTATAGCTGGGAGATCTTTGCCTCTTCTCAGTGTGCTTTGCCCCTCCTGTGGGTGGCTCACCGAGCTTCTGGGCTTGGGGACCCTGACCTCTCCCTCCAATCTCAGTGAAGGCCGTCCCTCCATGGGAGGTAGGGTCACTTGCATGGCCGGTCACCAGTGGGCCTTCTCCAGCGCCTTGCCGCAATGCCGGCACCTTGCATCTTCTGGCGGTTTTTGCCACCGTATATTGTAATCGGGTCGTTCCCAACTAATGAAATAAAATTACTTTCGTTTGTAATCTCACTTTACGCAAGTCATGCCTGGAGACTTAGGTCCCTCGATGGGATGGGCGGTTATGATGATGACCTCGGTGGCCAAGATCGCCGTGCCCGTGCTACTAGCGTCTAAGTCCGTGAGAACCCCAGGTTTACAATCATTCCATGCCCCAGTCATGTCCCCTAGAGGGGAGATCCTCGACTTCCTAGCCTAGCAACTCGTATAGTTCCTGAGCCCATCTATCAGTGATCGGGGGCTCGCTGCCTCCCTCGATGGATCAGCACTAGCGACTCTCGCTTGGTACTCAAACATCGTGCGATGATTGGCTAGGTTTGCTTCTGGGCGACCGGCTAAGGCCTCTGGTGCCTAACCATTGGCACCCTCGCACTTTAGATGCCTCGGGCAGCCTTTAAGCCCATTGGGCCATGATGCCCCTTCTGAGGAGTCTCTTGCTGGCGTGTGGCTAGGAGACGCGATATGATGAAGGATCAGGAGACAAAGATAGCTACAAATGAACAAAATGAATGCAAGAGAAGGGACAGGGGATAGAGTTGGTAACGCAGTGGCCAGGGCCATTCTGTTAGTGCCCTGCCAACCTCTCGTCTGCTTCTCCTGCTCCGTCCATTCGTCCTTGTCTTGCTCGAGGGCCCTGTGCTGTAGTTCACCTTCACGGAGGGCAACAGATGGTTAGCTCAATCGATCCTTTGGCGTAGCCAAGCTACTGTTGGAGTCACTCAGGCCTAAGGGGACAACAGTGAAGTCAAGCGAAGCAAGAAGGTCGAGAGGATGGGACTTATCTTGGTTTTTGTTGTTGGAGAGGTGGGCCGGCAAAGGAGGTCGGCAGGCGAGTTCTGGCTCTAGAGACGGCGCTTCTAGGCGAATGGCCCGGCGATGGCCTTCCCTCATGGGGAAAGGTTGGAACTCACCTCGATCGGGTCGACCCCTTCTAGGGGGGCGAGCACTGGATGGAGGGGCTAGCCGAGCCATTGCTGCCGCTAGGAGTCTTGGTCGCCTTGCCGATGCTCAGTCAGTTGAGCACCACCGCTGCCTTGGCTGCTCCCTCCGTCGGTGCCCTTCTTGCGTCATGGCCAGGGCCATTGGGAGCGTAGGGGGTGACAAGCATGACCGCTTGGGCGACGTAGTCCTACTCACAGTAGTAGGCTTGCTCGAAGCTACCCTCAACGGTGATGACCCCCTTCGGGCCGGGCATCTTGAGCTTTAGGTAGGTGTAGTTGGGGACGGCCATGAACATGGCAAAGCACGATCGACAGAGGAGGGCATGGTAGACGTCGGGGAAGTCAATGACCTTGAAGGTGAGTGGCTCCTTGCGGAAGTTGTCAGGCTGGCCAAAGATGACATTGAGCTGGATGTGCTCGATGGCTCGGGGCTTGTCTTCTTGCTCTCGGGCCTTGGCTAGCATTGCAAGCCAGGCAGGAGCCAAGGCCCGAGCTCAGGCGTGTCGTCGATCGGGAGCGTGAGGCCTGGGCAATCCCACAAGCCCTGTGCGAGGGCTGCGCCATGCCCAGGCTCGGTCAGGTTTCTTGGTCAGAGAGTGTGTGCAAGTGTACCCGATGGGTATAGCCCCTGAGCCACCAGGCGATCCTAGAGGGGTCGGTCAGGAACCATTGATCCCGAGGCTTAACATACCCATATGTTAGGATCTCGTCAATCCCATTCTTCCGTGTGGATACAGTTGTACACCTCTGTAGAGTTAGAAAGCCTAAAGTCCCTTGGGATGGAACCCTTTGGTTGTTCTTACATTCTATACCTATGGTAGTGTTAATGATGAAACTTGATGATGATATGATTTATAAATGTTGATCACTTTACTTCCATCATGAAACTTGTTGCTAAGTAATTTAATTATGAATCATGAGCATGCCATTTAATAAACTCCATGCTTTTATGCAAATGTACAAATGATTATTTCCTTTTGCATCCACCAAATATTTATATGTTGGAATTAAGTCCTGCGAGTATGCAATGTACTCACGGTGTTGCCGCTAAGTTGCTTTGCAGGTATAGGACATTGGCGGCCATCAAACCCCGTCGTTGGTGGCAAAGTGGGTCAAATGACAGGAGCCATCCAAGCTACAGTGGTGAACCCACGGGCAAGGTGTAACAGCCCCAAAATGGGCCAAGTGGGCCCAATTCGCAGATGGGCCGTGCGCTGTAGCTTGGGCAGTGGGACGGGGGGCTGCAGATGGGTTACTGTACAGCCAGAGTCTAGGCATTGTAGCGGCCTGGACTGTAGCAGCATGCTGCTGGTTAGCGAATCGAGCCGGGCCAAATTTAGAGTATTGTAGCACCGGTTACTGTAGAATCGCGAAACACTGTACAACCAGAAGTTTAGTATTGAATCCTGAGGTCATTCGACTAGCTTAAATATCAGGGCCAGGGACGTATAGTAACCTTCGGTTAACCGTTTTGAGCGAAGCGAGGACGAAAGCTCAAGCGGGTTGCTACGCAGGTGGGACCACTTCTTGGCAGAGTGGGCCTGGGCCGTGTATGCCAGGACTAGATGTTACACAAGGCGACCACCAGTTACTAGTTAAATAATTGATGCGTAACATAGATATGTTATGGTAAGAGAGTCGTTTGGTTCTCACTACATTTAAGTCCTATGTTGTATAATTAATTCATAATATTCAATGAGACTTGTAATATATGTTTTCCACTGAGTTATGTACTTCAATGATGAGATGTAATCTTGATTTATGGAGGCTATCATGGTATGATACTCAACCAGGGTCCAGGTAGTGGAGATATGTTGCATCTCCAAGGGAGTCACTGGTGTTGGTTTGCATAAATTGAGTTAGTCAAGTGGATGACACTTGGTTTAGGTAAATTAACACAGCGGGTCCCCACAGTTTGGTTTGGGTTCGTGCCCTTTTTCTCCATATGACTGTGCCCTGACTTGCTTGGTTTGTGGGCCTTCTCCTCTTGGGCTCATGTGGGGTGATGTTATGCCTTGTCCTATTGCGCATTTGCATGTATTTTCCTTGTTATTCCGACATGTCCTCCTGTGAATGATGAATCACCAAATCTCGTGGAATTGGTTAGGTGTAAGCCCTAATTCTAAGTTTATTGTTCATATGAGTTCATTTTATGTGTTATTTCGAAGTTAAAAATAGGAGTTAAGGACCGCCAACAGTCGTGATGACACTGTTGGCATGCTGGTGGTTCACCAACTATCCTACGTGATGTGGTCTTGCCATGGCCTTCATCATCGTCTCCTGTTCTCCTGGTGCCGTCGTGGCGACAGTGCAGGAGCAAGTAGCTGATCCTAGGTCGTCGGTCACCTTTGTTGGTCGTGATGCTGGTGGCCTCAACCCTAGACTGTGAAGTCGAGGTCCCCGGTGGCCTAGGTGGTCTTGAAAGTCAAGGTCGGGGTCATGCCTCCCATCCTGCAGAGTGTGGGGCCGTATGCCTGTCTTGTCGAGCTGGATTTGGACTATGTGGTGCCGTACCGGTTGTCATCATCTGGCGGTGTTGTCTCGTCCACGTGGCGGCAAGCAGGGATGCCGTCTGCCCATGAGATGGCTATCCGTTTAGTCCTAGCGGAGTGAGTGGAGCGTGCCTGTCTCCGTCAGAGCAGACGTACGTGACCGCGTCCGACCTCTCCCTGTCCCTCCTCGGGGGTCGAGCGAGGAAGAGGTCAAGGGCGGCTGCGCATAGTGGAAGGAGAAGGGAGAGGTCGTGGTGGACCATTTGTCTTGGCATTTGGCCCGGGGCCTTTCTGGCTTAGATGAACCGCGGCTGCTGGGCCTCAGCCAGTTGGGCTGCTCGAGAAGCTAACTAATCAGTGCCCTAAGATACCCGGGATATCTTGACCCCGATAATTAGTTTTAAACTATTGTTGGCACCTGACCTTATTGTCTCGCATATTTCAGACTAAATATGTTTAACCTATTTATATTAAGCAATGTCCATTTTTTATCTACCTGCCCGCACACCTACAACAAGCACACGGCCTTTCTTCCCCACGCCCACCTCTCTTTCTCAGAAGCTGTCTTCCACCTCTCTCTCATCTCTTGCGAGCTCCTCCCCAGCAGCCACACCCGCACCTCACTGTGCCCACGCGACGCCCGCGCCCATGGCCCACCACGCCCCCACTGTTAGGGTTCTGGCGGCGGTGACTTCAATGCCGGCGAGGTATGTCCTCCTCCGTGCCCGCACCCGCCCCACCCCCTTCTTCTCCAACTCCGGCGGGCTTATAAGAGAAGGGGTTTGAGGGAGGCAGAACAGCCACACGGTGGGGTCGGCACAGGGCCGTTTAGGGGCCCTCGCGGCGGTGGAGGCGGCCGGGCCAGGTTGGGGCGATGGAGCTCCATGGCCCAAGCTCGCCGCGGAAGAAGAACAGGGGAGGAGAAGGCGGCGGCCACCGTGGGCACACTAGGGTTTTGCTGGAGCTAGCTCTGCGGCTGCCACCACGTCGCGGAGATCCGGCGTAAGGAAAAAGACGACGGTCTTGCACAAGGAGATGTGCGTTCAAAGCACTAAACGCATCCACGGCCATGCATTAGCCGCATCCATTTATCCACATTTATATTATAATATGCAAGTTTCATAATAAATGTTGTGTTTTGTAGCCTTTTAACAAATTTTTGTTAACTTACTATTTATCAAAATGTTCGCTGGATTAAAGCTAATCGTGTATTAGATTTTTTATTGGATGACAAGTGATATCCGCACAGCGGCACAGGAACATATTGCATAATATATGCATGAATCGCTCGATCTGACCCCTCCAGACCGTTGGTGACCAGTCACGGTCGTTCCAGAACATAACTGTCTAACAGCAGCCTCCACGACCAAACGCAGAAAATGGTTTCCTTGGGTTGCCAAGTGCCCCACTTCGGCAGCTGCTGTCCCAACTGCCAAAGAATACCATTCTCGTTTTTCGATGAGTTAAATGATTTGAACTTTGACTAAATTTATATAAAAAAAGTATAAACATATATAATAGAAAATAAGTATCATTAGATTAGTTATAGAATATATTTTTATAATAATTTTATTTAGAGATTTAAATATTAATAATATATGCTATAAATTTAGTTAAACTTTAACTTTTTTAACTGACATGGATCATATAATTGTATTGTTTTATTGACGGAGGGAGTCCCTCGAATTGACTCCTCCATGGCGCGCGCTCTGGTGACTAGTCGTGGGCATTCCAGAGCATATCTACTACTGTCGCTCAGCCGCCACGGACCACACGATGACACGCCATAATAAATGCGTTCCAACGCAGTGGCCAATAGGGGCGCTGCCTGCACCGTGCCGCACTCTCCAGGCGTCTGCCGATATCTCCGCGGGAGTGAGATTCAGTTGAGAGCAGCACACGCAGAGCCATGACGGCTGTTTGGACCGGGCAGGGGCAGGAGGTGCCGAACAAGCGGGTGATCCTGAAGCGCTACGTGACGGGGTTCCCCACGGAGGAGGATATGGAGGTGGTCACCGTTTATATGTTTAACCATTTATATATTATAATTATGTAAGTTTCATAACAAATGTTGTGTTTTGTAGCCTTTATGCCAAACTTATGTAAACTTATTTATCAAAATGTTCGCTTGATTAAAGCGAATCGTGTATTAGAATTTTTAGATGACAAGTGATATCCTTACGGTGGCACAGAAGCATCTACACTGCGTGTGCATTATAGACTTTTTTTAAAACAAATGAGAGTTGTCGATTATATTTAAAAAAAGGTGAGCCTAAAGTGGGCACAACGATACAACAGCGACAATAAACTCAACAAAAAGGAAAAAAAACAACTCTAATTTGTCAGAGTGGGACATCGGCACGAACTGCATAACGCCAAGGTTCAACTCAAAAAGGAAGAGAAAAAAAAAGCATAACCACCGACAACTCCAACCACCACGCTACACCGCCAACCCCGACGACTAAGGACGTCAAGGCGAAAACACCGTCGTCACCGCTCGCGGCGTCGTTACCGACGATGATCCACACCGGGCTACCTGCTGCCAAGCAGGATTAGCCGCCGTAGGTCGCTGCAAGTCGTGTAGCCTTCCCGCAATCGGATCCGCTTAAGCCGCCTGTCAAGACGATGTACCACACCAGGCTAAACACCGCCATGTAGGGCTAGCCGCCGTAGCCCGCTGCAAGCTGCCAAACCAAACGCGTGAGCACCAAGCCTCTGGCGCTTACCAAGCCAATCTCGTGTCCATTGAGATCCAAGCGCGCACACCGTAGCTTTCGGACCTAGCTACCTCATCAAAGGTAAAAGTTTCACATATGTCCTTCAGCTGCCAGTCAGAACGTCTCTTTACGCCGAAAACAGCCGCCGCAATATGGGACCGCCCGCCGCCAGAGGTTGGTGGGTATGTAGTAAGTTGGTTGCTGCTCTGGGAGACTCGTTTGGTCTAGGCAACAGTATCCCACCACAGGCATCAAGAATCTGAGATTGTTCGTGACACATGCAAGCAACTTTCTCATCAGGGTCAAACCATGTGCGTGAATCGCTGGATCAGATCGTTGGTGACGAGTCATGGTCGTTCCAGAACATAGCGGTCTCACAGCCTCCACGGACCACACGTCAGGCAGTCCAACTCGGCTGCTGCACCCGTAGACCGCAGTCCCGTGCTGTCCAACTCGGCTGCTGCACCCGTAGACCGTCGGCAGGCCTGGCCGTGCTTTTTAGGGCCGTGCTAGTGCCAGCCCAGCAGGCCTGGCCCATCTGGCCATCTATAAAGGAACCCCCCCCCCCCCCCCCCCCCCCACACACACACACATCGGCAAGGCAACCCAGGGACTGAGATTCAGTTGAGAGCAGCATCCTGCACCCAGCACCCAACAGAGCCATGGCGGCGGCAGCGTCGGCCGACGGGCAGGAGGTGCCGAACAAGCGGGTGATCCTGAAGCGTTACGTGACAGGGTTCCCCACGGAGGAGGACATGGAGGTGGTCACGGGGACCGCGCGCCTCGCCGTGCCGCCGGGGTCGGCGGCCATGGTGGTCAAGAACCTCTACGTCTCCTGCGACCCGTACATGCGCGGCCGCATGACCAAGCACGACAAGCCCAGCTACGTCCCGGACTTCATCGTGGGAGAGGTATCTAATCGACCACTACCAAGAAGTCGTATTTTATTTTATCATCAGATCAGAATTCAGATCATATATAAAAAAAGAGACCGCGCGGATTGTTTTTGTTTGCTTCCGGCAGTAGTTGCACATAAACAAGTACTGCTCCTCTGGATCGTCGTCCCGAGTAAAACTTGATGTTTTTTCGACGTGGGGGAAGTAACTAAAGAAATCCATAGAAACGTGTAGTCAACGAGAATTAAGGGTAAAATTTGACGCCAAGGTCAAAGATTAGGTTTTTCCGATGTTCGTTTGATTTTTTGGAGAAATCTCAGAGGATTTGAACTTTGAATGGGCAATGAATCACCCGGTAATAGCAGGGAGATTCGGCAGTTAGCATGGGGAGCTAGGTAAGGAGCAATCCACGCCAGGGTCTACATATAGCTTAGTCAGCGAGCGTATGGAAGAACAACAGAGAGAGCCTTTCTTCCCATCTACTGTGCGCACATGCATATGCCTCTTTGTAAGCCCGTGCAGACTGAAATGCATATGCCTCCCAAAGCGGATTAAGCATATCCTCGCTCTCTCTACCTTTTCCTCTCTCATTCCAGAAAAGAAGTGCAATATGCGATCAATAAGCTTATGGCTTCAATACCTTTGATAGCATCATAAGTAGTGCCGTAGGTTCAATCCCAACCAATGCCCAACTTCAGCAAATATGAGAAGGGTTAACGATGAAGTCTAAACGAATGAACGAAAATTACAGTTAAGGCATTTGAGAATATTAGCATTGGGCACTCTAACTTGAAGGAAGAAGCCGGAGCCAGTCCATTTGCTCGAACTCAGACTATCTACGAAAAAGATGGCATTCTCCCTTAATCTGCCTTGTTTTGAGAAGCGGGGAGGTAGTTTTGTCAAGCTCGTTAAACGCAATGATAGTCAAGGCTAGGAAGAAGGAGGTTGGCCAGCCAGCTCTTCTTTTGTGCATTGTACACTTCTTCTACTTCAGCATCGCCAGAGACAGGGGTACTGATCATTCCAACTGTGTCGTTACCATTGCTCATGTACTTCCCAGAGAGGGCATTGACATCTACTTTGAGAACGTGGGTGGTGGCACACTGGAGACCGTGCTATCCAACATGCGCAACCATGGGTGGATCCCTACTTTTCAAAGGAAAAGCCTACTCATAAGATAATAAAAACCCTAAACCAACCATCTAGCCTAGTTTAATAGTGCAGACTATACTCAGTTCCATTAGGGTTATGATCCTCATCATCTAGATATTCAGAGAATAACTTCCAGAACTCTTCACAAGAAGACTGCGGATAACATTTTCTACCCTAATGGTATGACACCAGAAGGCCCAAAAAACCCAATTTTGGGCCGATTACACACAACTGATACGGTTTCCGTGTCATACCATATACCCAGTTTAGGGATCCGATTGACTTCCCTTCCCCAAAGGAAAGTCTATCTCCCTATACCTATCGATATACTTACCTCCCCCAGAGGTATTGTGAACTTGTATAGTTCACATTCTTTGGCTCTACCTATCCATTATAAAGTAAATAGCTCTTTTCACAATAAGAGTTATTCATACAGTGACGGTATTTAATTATGAAAGTTGGCTAAGTAGCTGACCCTTTAGTCCGTTCTTTTAAGATAAAGGAGCATAAGCCTTTTTCTTTTTATTACTATTTCCTCCGCTTAATGGATAACCATTTGTTACCAATGGGGGAATTGCTTCTTCCAATCTAGATGATTGGATTTGCACCAAAGGAAACCATAAATTCCATATACCATAGAAATCTATGATAGAGCTTCTCTATCCTATTCATTGGTACCGATCATGGATACTTCCAAAATTTTATTATTTATTTGAACTCATGATCTGAACGAGTCGCACATACACCCTAGCACATGTTCCTCGACGCGGAGGACAACCCTTAAGCGTGGCTGATTTTCTAGCATTTCGTATTGGCTGTCTTGCATTTCTAATAAGTTGTTTAACCGTTGGCATGTCGTATGTATATATATAAAATGGATTGGTTTAGATCGATCTTAACCTAATGATTCATCATCATGAAGTATTTCTATTTTCTATAGCATAAAACCCAAATTTAGGTTTGAAATAAATTTACAAGAAATCCACCCACTACCAATCCTTAAACATTTCTGGAAACCACACTGGATCAGTATCGCAGTGCTCGTCAATCATTTCATCCCCTACAATATCGACAAGTCCATAAGCTTTGGCTTCGTCTGCTGACATAAAAACATCCCTTTCCATGTCTTCGGATACAACCCAAAAAGGCTTGCCTGTTCTTAGTGCATAAACCCCTGTGATCATTTCGTGAACTTTGTGTAACTCTTCCACTTCTAGTAAAATTTTTGGTGTCCTTGCCCGATAATAAGCACTAGCAGGTTGGTGAAGCATAATCCTAGCGTGAGGGAATGCTATACGCTTGGTGGGTTCTCCTTCAAGCAGAATGAAGGAGGCCACGGACGCGGCTATTCCGAGGCATATTGTATACATACCAGGTGTCACCGTTTGCATCGTATCAAAAATTGCCATTCCTGAGATTAGCCACCTGCCAGGGGAGTTTATAAACAAAAAAATATCGCTATTTCCATCTTCTATACTGAGATATACCATCAGACCTGTAATATGATTCGTGATCTCGCAACGAATCTCTTGACCTAAAAAAAGTGTCCTTTCTCGATACATAACATTGTATAAGTAAACCTAAGTCGCTTCTTCATCTCCGGGAATCTGGTAAGGTACTTTTGGAACACCAATGGCCATATTAGATTAATATTATGAAATTTAAGTAAGAAAACTACACCTTAATACTAATAAGAGGATTAGCGCACGGTACTATCCCCCAGTCCAGGGCAAAGGTACTTCCAACTGCTCCTGTCCGCCCCTTGATTTATCACCCCTTTGGTCTTTTATTGGTCATTGATTTATAGACGGGAAGATAAGTACCCTGGCTCAGATATCGATTTACCATTCCTTTATCGGATCTCCGAAACGGGAAACAAGAAAAGTAATAGAAATCGTGTGCCAGCGGGAGATACGAAATTCACTGGTTTTTACTCTCAATCCACTGGTGGAGATACCTGGTGTGGGTTTTCATGGCCTATACTATAGTCCCCAGCCGCCGAAGCACGAACTACTTGAAATCGCGGATCTATCCAATTAGATGTGACATTCCTTCAATGCAAACGTGGTATTTTTCTACCCTTTGATAGATAGCAAGCAGCTCCTATAACTTGATCGACATGACCCAACCAACTGAACTATTGATTTTGGCAAAGCTAGAACTTTTGAGGAAAGCAGATGCAGATAACGAAACGAAGCAATTAGTTTTTCTTGTACTCAACTCGGCTTTTCTTTACTGACCGCTTTCGTAAGGAAAGAAGACAATAGGAAAACCAGGTGAGAAGTTTTGGAGCAATCGATGCCTACCGTCCGGCGATATCCCTAGGTGGAGCTGGCTTACCACATTCCGATACCTCAGAACCTTCCCTTCGTCAATTTTGAATAACGAAAGTATCAACCACTTGCTGGCATGCCAAAACACTTATTATGTTTATGTGAAGTGGATTCATCGAAAGAGAGAGGTAAAGCATTTGAATTCTTCGCTTTTGAGCAGTAAGTATTTCGCAAGGCGGCCCGGGGGTCTTCTTCGTTTAAGGGGCAGTTGAGCAACCAATCATACTACGTAGTACGGGAATTGTAGTTCACAAGTGAAGCCTCCCATGAGTGACTTTTTTTTAGATAAAGGATAGTATATATCTGGCATCATCTGTCAATCGATAGAATCAGACCAATTATTACAAAAGGTAATCCAAAGGGTAGCACACGAGCTGTAAAAGGTTCCGAGTTTACATCGAGACACAAGTATAAAACAAACGAATAGAGTTTTGACTAAGAGAGGCCAATAAATCTTGTTGAAAACCATCTATTGGAACCGAATAAATGCAAAGCTGACGACTCCAGATGTTGGCTAGCTGAGACCAACTGGCCCCGTAGATCATCATGCCGCTGCAACTTTGCCCACTGTCGGAGCCAGTGAGTTCCCCTAAAGTACCTTTTTCTGAAGAGGGATCCAGATTTTTGCGAGCTTTCAATTTGGACGTCTTTTCCAAAGAGTCCTGATCTGAATTCGCTGCATTTCTTTTGCTAGATCTTATAGGAGACACTGTCCCACCATTAAGCATGCTCATTTTTTTGGATACGCCAGAGTCATTTTGGGAAGCCATCAAACTAGCCTTCCATTGGCCATTCCCATCTGCTGCTAGCCCCTGAGTAAGCACCACCACTGGTTTTTTGCTTGCTTTAACAACAGCTGTCGCAGGTTTCACACCCGCCACCTCGTTCTGCTGAATCTCAGAACCAGCACCCATATCCTGCTGCTGAACTACACCACCAATGTGGTTTCCGGAGCCGGGTAGCTGGTCACCAATAGCATTATCCTTTCCTAATTCCCCCTCTTTTTTACCATCCTCATCCATAGGATCTTCATTATTTTCCCCTTTTCCTTTATCTTCATCTATGGTAGAGTCCATATCAATGACCTGAGGCTCACCATCAGATAAATCATGTTCCACACGGAACTGTAGCTCATAAACAAAATCTCCAATCACTATATCCACTAGGTCCGGGATAAGGTTGGGATCTAGTACGGCTACCTTCATCCTTACACGACCAAACTTTTTGGTAAACTTTGTGTCTACAGCTCTGGGAACACCTAATATGGATCCAATCGCCCAAATAATAGGAAATTCCTGAAACTCTTTTGGTAGACCAAGAAACTGAACCCAAACTTTATCAATTTCATACTTAAAAACCTCATTCTCGACCCCTTTCTCAAAACGTATTTTACCCTTTACTGTCTTTGTGTCCATAGGACCCTAGTTCACCACCCAATCCAAAAGCTCAGAGGATGGGAAATTAGTGATAAAGGCATCAGTACCTTTCTCCTCAATCACCCACTTATTTTTTCCAGGTAGTAGTTTGTCGAGTTCCACTGCTAACAGATCAGCGGTAATAGAACCCTCCAAAACACGTACCACAGCTGATTTTTCCTCTACTTTGACCTTAGGATTTTCAGCGAGTGGAATAAAATAAAAAGCCCAATCCTTCAACCGCATAACCACAAGGAATAGCAGTAGTGTTCATTTTTTCATATTTGGGCAAATTTTTGTGACATGATCTCCATAACAAATTTCACAACACAAAACCGCAGTGCACTCTGCCATAGTATGACCCTTAGTGTGACAGCCAAAAAGGTTTACCCTTACTTTTTGGCTTTCCTTGGTGGGATGACTCTGGCGTATCATTTGTCATAATTGAGGCATTGGTGATTGGAGGGACAGCGCTCTTGGTAGCCTCTAGCGTTGCCGGAGCTGTCGCCGAAGTCGTGGTCGAAGGAGCCTGCTGTCCAGCCCCCATGACAGGTGCCTGGGAGGTCATCGTGCCATGAGGATGTCCCGCCGTGGCCTCCAGTTCCCCTTGTCCTGCAACACCTACGCCCTCAACGGCCACATGTGCGCCGCCGATGCCAGCAGCACGATGTGCGCTGCCGCCGCCAACGGCACCGCCGCCGCCCCCAACTTGAGCGCCGCTGCCGCCGCCAACGGCAACGAATGCGCCGCTGCCGCCCGTAGCAGCGAGTGCGCCGTCACTGGTATATTAAAAATGGGTCAGTTATAAACAAATCCGTCTTTTACGTCCGATTGAGACTTTTGACGAGAAAGCCGTCTAGCACCTGTAGCTGGCTTGCTTCATGTACCGCTGTTTGCTTACGAGTTTGGTAGCGAGCCGAGGGTTTGTAGATCTTGCCTCGAAGCCTCCTTCCTCGGGACCTTACCCCTCATCATTCTTTGAGAATCATAAGGACCCATTCCGGTAGTGCGAAAATCTGCTGCACTGTCTTCACTGCCAAGCTCTAGTAATAGAAAATAAAATCAACTATCTAATCGAGCACCAATCCTAGGAATTTTCTCCTCACGGAGAGAGATCAGAAAGCTTGGCACCGGATTCCAAAGTACCAGTACCGAAGAAAGCAAAAGCTTTCGAGCGAGCAGCGACTCCAATGTTTGGTAAAGGGAATGACCCTGGATACTCAGTGGCTGGAAATCCATTTGCTCGATTTAACGAAAAAGCACACAAGTCACGCTTGCCTGTTAGAAGTGATTTTAGGAGGAAGTTGGATTGGTATTTTCTACTGGATTTGTGCCTATAGACCCAAGATAAAGTCTCTCTCTCGCATAGCCGGAAAAGTAAATACATAGTGTAGAGAGAAAGAAATAGAATCTCGTGTCGACTTGGAAGTCAATAGTAAATCACAGGCAGTATGCCCTATTTTAAAACATGCAATGAGGGTACGAGCAACACTCCCCAAACTTGGCATGACTCATCGCCATCTTGTATTCATGATCTTACCTCGCCTTGGTCACAAATGCATAGCATAGGATCGAGTGGATGGGCACCCAATAGGCCAGATTTTCCTATCGGGTGCCGCTTTGTAAGATTTTGGGGAGATTAGCGCAGATATCGAACATGCGGAGCAACTGGTGGATAAGATAAATATGCATTTTGTGCAAAGCAAAGGGAGTCCTTGGAATGCATTTCATATAGAAAGGACTCATATCGATGTGAGTGACTATGACGAAAGCTTTTCTTTCTCGGTTTTTCTGGTTTAGTTATTCGATTGAGAGGAGTAAGAGCTTATGAGAAGCCTCCATAGATCGGTGGAGGTGGTGCATGAGACAACCTGAGGAAGAATTGATGGGGAGATAGACGAGAGAAGCCAAGTGAAGAACCGAAAACGGCGACCAGAGGGAGGTGAATGGGAGCCTCAAATTTCTTTTGAAATATTTGGCCGCTATCCCAAAATCACCGCCCAACACAAGCAAGTTTCCGAAACTAGAATACCTAAATCAACTTATGACAAGATTAGCTAGAAAGGTTCATTGGGACGAAAATAAACCAACGCAAAAGACAGAACACGATTCAGAGCCCTAACGACCAAAACATGCACAAAATAAGAAATCAAGGCCTGAAAAAAATGATCAGATAATCACCTGGAAATTTAGCATCCAACTGAGAGAAGGAGACAGGGTGGAGAGGCTACTCTCAGCGCTGCTGCTAGAAAGTAAATTAGCAACAAGCTAACACTATTGGAAGCACACTCAAACACTTGCACATGACTGAAATTAGCTAATCAATCATATAATAATTGCTTCCTGTAGATGACCGACAACACAAGAAATGGAGAAGCAAAACATGATCACGCAAACACTAGATGCAAGACAGAACCTGAACAAAGCTGACGAACTGCAAATAAAATTCCGAGCTAGAAATTCAAGCCGTAAAATGCCAAGCCTACAACCTGAAAGCACACGCACAACAATGGAAGACTGCTCTCCAATTTGCTGCTCGGAGTGGACACAGAAAATTCAGAGAGACAGAGTCTGCACAGGCTGGATGCACCAAACATCAATCTGTACCAGTGGCCGAACTAGCTACGAGCACTCTGCACACTGGTCAACACAGCTCTGGCTTGCACTCGCACAGATCACCGTGCTTCCCATCGATTGCAGATAGAGATAGAAGACAGATCGGACCGAGCACTGAGGTGGACAAACAAGTGCTCCTGGAGTCCGACTCCCTGCAGTGAAAAGCAAGACGCAAGAAAATAGATGAACTAAAACTCACCAAGAATTGACACAGCAAAGAAAGAGCCTGGAACCTCCTGCACCAATCGGCTCCCGTCTCTTGACCCGTGTTGTAGCGAGCAGATTGGGCCCGATTCAGCAGGGTCTTAGCAGGAACAACAGCACACGGGGCTTGCCAACCGGGTCTGCTCAGTCACGCACGAGCCAATCGGAGAAGGGAACAATAGCACGGAAGTATGCCGGACTCAGCGGTGCGGGTGCAGCTGCAGGGACACACGGCGCTGCACTGCTCCTGCTCCGGTTGCGACCTGGGTCCGCAGCTACGAGCCCAACAAAAATCACGAGCGAAGAACACAGCACGGCCGACGCTACGAACAGCAGAGCGACTCAACCAAAATTCGATCGAAACTCCATCAAAACAAAATGAAACGCTCCTAAAATTTGCACAGACCAAATTCAACATACCACGAACCTATTCCCCAAAAATCATCGCTTGAGATTGACCCAAACTCCGAAAAATTGAGATCATGACCAAGAACGCAAGTTTTTTCCCAAAAACATAATCGGATTGAATCTTGATGCACAAGTGGAATTAATTCAAATCACTTTGTAGGATTATTCATCACTCATCAGAGCATCAACTGGACCAAGCAAAACTCACAGAAGGACTCAACTCGATCACAAATCAAGAAGAGGAGCAACGGGTGAATAGTTACTCGCAAAAAGCAAACCACGAACGCACTGCAGGTCTCTCCTCCAGAGGACACCGAGAGGTTAAAGCCTCTCTTCCAACAATAAAGTCACAGAATACACAACATTCTAGTTTCAGTTGTGGACCTTTCTCATAAGCAAAGCAACTAGAGGAAGAAAACCCTAGAAGGATGAAACAAAATGAGGTGGGTGGAGAGGTGAAGATGGCTTAGGGCTGCCATCCCCTATTTATCAGGGCTATTACACATTCCCCTAAATGTCCCTGGATACATAAGAGCTAAACCATCAAGCTCAAGGGCGTAGAGGTCCAACTCGGTCTCCATGTTGATCCGACGGCCACCGCGCCTCCTCACTGGTAGTTTCGCCTTAACGCGAACTCCCCGATGCCGTCACGTGCCGTCCGTTCCACCTCAGAACCTCCGTCCGGGTTTTGAGGTCCAAACCCGTAAACCCGCCTCCGATGGTTTTGAGGCCCAAACCATCAAACCGCTCTGCGAGTAGCTTACTCCATACGCGTCCTCCGCCATCCGACGCGTGTCACCTCTACGGTCAACACGGTCACTCTCATGTCTTCTCGCGCTTGTCGATGTCCCAAGTGTCAGCCAGCGCGGCTAGCCACCCAGCCTCCGGGTCCCTCGAAGCCTCACGTCCGTCCTTCACCCCTCAGGTCCATCGGCACGGCACGTCCTCCTTGACCTTCACCTCGCCGTCGGCTACCGTCTCCGTGCTCCACACCTGCACAACACAAGCTAAGAGACATGTCGCACACAAGGCTTTCGCCAAGGTAGGGTTAGTCACCACTCAACCTACTTCGTGGATCACATTGACAATCACTCATCACAAAACGAACACACAAGGGTACTTGTCAACCTTGTGTTCGCACCAAGCCAGCAGCAACTAGTCTTGACGGATCCAGGTTTCGTAGGCCGGGTTTGGGGTGGCTGTGCGTGCCATTGGCGAGTACTAAGGTAGGGGATGGTGAAGAAATAGTGCCTTCGTGGTATTCAATAAGGCCATGGCCCCACAGGAAAAATCAGTGACTGCCAAAGTAGAAAGTTGGAAACATCCTGTTTAGTGTGTATGGGGTATTGGAAAAAAAATTAGATTATGAATCTATGCCTTCATTGATTGTGTAGTTTTATTCTAATGAACATATGGGAGTTCTCTGTACTCTGTTCAGCCTGTGGACTGGTGATAGGTCCACTTCTCTTCCATTTACTTCTTTTCCAGCTAGGGACCTTACAGTTCTGTGCTCCCCTACCCTGGTGCAAATCCTGCAGGCTTTGGTAAACTTTGGTGTATGCAAGGTGGTAGCATCTGGGCACCCGGATTTCAAGGTTGGTGATCTTGTGTGGGGGATGACCGGATGGGAGGAATACACTTTCGTCCCTAAGCCAGAGTCATTTTTCAAGATCAATCATCCTGAATTGCCTCTGTCGTACTACACGGGTGTTCTTGGTGAGTTCATTGTTTAGCTTACTGCATTTTCTTTCAACCAAACTTAATCCCTTCAACCTCAAGTCTTTCCTCCAAAATCTGTTTTATTTTCTGGCCTTTATCCAACTTACAGATTAGACAGTCTTTTACTGAATCCAAATGTTTCCATGTTCCTCTGAAAGAATCCATTTTCTTTATTCTTGCACTGTTGTTCGAAGTGTTTCTTCCCTAACTAACTATATGGTAACTATCATACTGTTCAGGCATGCCCGGCCTTACTGCTTGGGCTGGATTTTTCGATGTGGGCAAGCCCAACAAAGGCGACTATGTCTTCGTCTCAGCAGCATCAGGCGCCGTTGGTCAGCTTGTTGGGCAGTTTGCTAAGCTCACTGGCTGTTATGTGGTTGGCAGTGCTGGTTCTGACGACAAGGTTTGTGAAATCTTCTTCTCCTTTATCTTCTGGCAACAATTTGCTTTCTTTTGTTCTCTAGCTCATGTATGGTTTTATGAAGTCAGATGCATGTTGCTGCCATTTGTGTCTTTCTGGTTGCTTCAATTGTTTCTTGTCATTTGTCAATAATAATAGTTACAACATTTCACTATTAATTTTATTGATAGTGGAAATACATTTCATTATTAGTGATTACGGCTCTTCTTAATTCAGGTCAATCTTCTGAAATCCAAGTTTGGCTTCGATGAAGCATTCAACTACAAGAAAGAGCAGGACCTGGATGCCGCCTTGAGGAGGTTGGCCAGCCAGCTCTTCTTTTGTGCATTGTACACTTCTTCTGCTTCAGCATCGCCAGAGACAGGGGGTACTGATCATTCCAGCTGTGTCGTTACCATTGCTCAGGTACTTCCCAGAGGGCATTGACATCTACTTTGAGAACGTGGGCGGCCGCACACTGGAGGCCGTGCTGTCCAACATGCGCAACCATGGGCGGATCCCTACCTGCGGGATGATCTCGCAGTACAACCTGGAGGAACCAGAGGGCGTGCACAACCTGGTCGAAATCATCGGCAAGCGCGTGCGCATGGAGGGCTTCATGGTCTTCGACTACTACGGCCAATACCACAAGTTCGAGCAGGAGGTGGCCGGGTACCTCAATGAGGGAAAGATTACCTACGTCGAGGACATCGCTGATGGGTTGGAGAAGGCGCCGGCGGCGCTCATCGGGCTCTTCACCGGGCGCAACGTCGGCAAGCAACTGGTCGCCGTCGCTCGGGAGTGAGTATGACGGTGAGGGCATCATGTCTACCCGGAGAGTTGAGAATAATGCCACAGCGTTGGAGTTCAGATGTACTGGGAATCGATGGTTTGTAGTGCTTGTAGTTTTATGCTGCTTGTGTGAAAAGTTTCGATTTTCTACTGTTCGTTTCATCTACTCCTGCGCAATATGCTTTGCCGTTTGTATTAAAAGAAGTAAGGCTGAAGTGGGCCAACAACTGAAAATTGCAGCCGAGCAGGCACACAGATACTTCATGTTGTAGCAGTTTGCCTGATGTTCCAGAAGGTACTCCATGAGCCTATTGGAGAGCACGGGGCTTCTATGCAAGCAGTCCTATTTGCAACGCTAGAAGGGATTCGCATGACATGTCAACAATCCCAAGACATATAATTATATTCCCGCCGTCCTTAAAAGGAATGCAATTCTTTGTTTTTCGAGGCCCAATTCAGATGATTTGAAATTGACTAAAGTTATATAAAAAATATTAACATTTATAACACAAAATAAGTATCATTAAACTAATTACGGAATGTATATTCAAACTTGTCTAGAGACACCAATGTTAATCTATTCACTACTCCCTCCGTACTAGAAAAAATAATGTTCTGTGATTTAAAATTTATCCTAGAAAAAATGATGTTCTGAGTTTTAAGCACACTGTTGGCCCGCAGATCCACCGCCAAATTACCATCTCAAATCTTTGCATGCTTGCATGCAGCGCGTCTTAATTAGGAAGTAAACCATGCGACATCCTTTCTTTTCAGGAAATCATGTGTGGCATACTAAGGGTATTAGAAATATTTCTCTTCTCTACTAATCTGTCTGAAAAATCGCAGAACATCACTTTTTTGGGACGGAGGGAGTATAACTTCGGTCAAACTTGAGCTCGTTGGAATAGCACGATGCATTTATTTTGGGATAGATGGAGTAACAACAATACAAGGGCATGATTATTTTTTATTTTTTCTATAAAAATTGCTTGATCTAACTTTGTGGAATACTCCATCTATCCTAAAATAAATCAACCACTACTTCAGCAATCTTAACCGAGGCGGGCAAAAACCATTAACCGAGGCGGTTTTCCCAACCGCCTCAGCCAAAAGGTCACGGTAAATCATATCTTAACGGAGGCTGTTGGCTGCCCGCCTCGGTTAATAGAATAAAAAAACAAAAAAAAAACAAAATAGCCCGCAGCCCAAACTGGGCCTGGGCCTGGATCTGGGTTGCACGACGCCGCAGCTCGATCCAGACGCGCCGCCACCGGGTTCCTCGATCCGCCACCGGGGGAGCTCGATACAGCCACCAGTGGCGGATCTGACCACCACCGGCGCGGATCCGGCCACCACGGGCACGGATCTGGCCACCAGCGGCGGATCCGGCCACCATGGTAGTCGGAGGAGGAGATGGGGGAGGAGGCCGCGCCGCCGCCGGTGGAGGAGCTCGGGGGAGGAGTGTGTCGCCACTTGGAGAGGAAGAAACGCAGGGAGGAGCGCGCCGCCGCCTCGGCCTCAGTCGCGCTAGCGCTGCTCGCCGCGCCAAGCTGCGACCTGCTAGCGCCGCCTGCCCGCCACGCCGCGCCACGACACGCCTCGCCACGCCCGCGCACTCATGTGGTGCCGGAGGGGGCACGGGCCGAAGGTGGAGGTGGAGGGGAGGGAGAGAAAGGGCGCCGTGTTCTTGGGGGTGCCGGAGGGGGCGCAGGGCCAGAGGTGGAGGCATAGGCTGAGTGGAGAGAGAGAGGGGAGGGATGGGAAGTGAGTGAGAAAACCCTAAGTCCTGTATTTATACTCACTCGAAGTGGCAATTGGGCCTTGCCTGGGCCTGCTGGGCCTAGGGAATATTAACCGAGGTGGGAGGCCTGCCTCCGAAAATGGGGGTATTTTTGGCCCGCCTCGGTTAATAAAAAATGACTGTCTCGGTTAATCCAGGCATTAACCGAGACGGTTTAAAAGTCTGCCCGCCCTCGAGACCTATTTGCAAACGCTGCGCAAAAGATTTTGTATAGTAGTGAACTTGTAGAGTTGTTCTAAGACAAACTATTTGAAATATAATCAGTTTTATAGAGACGCGCATTAACATCTATGACACCAAACAAAGTACACTATAAAAGAATATTATGGTTTTTATCTAATGATACTATTTTAATACCGTAAATATTTATGTTCTTTTTTTTATAAATCTGATCAAACTTAAGATATTTGGACTTATGATAACTCTATTATATAAGTTGATTTATTCAGGACAGACGGAGTACATAACAAATGCAGAGTCACAGTAAGGCCTTGTTTGACTTCCTTAAATTGAGAGGAATTGGAAAATAATCTAGTAATAAAATGAGAAGCACCTTCTAAATATTGGTTTCAATTCATCCAAAACAGGCTGATACTGAAATCTAAGCTAACCTGGATCCAAAACACGTCACAATAAAATAAAGCTTTCTGGGAAACATCACTCCCGGGCAACGGTGACCAGTTGCTTGCCAACATTGCGCCCGGTGAAGAGCCCAATGAGCGCTGCCGGTGCCTTCTCAATCACTTCGGCGACGTCCTCGATGTAGGCAATCTTGCCATCCTTGAGGTACCCGACCATCTCCTCCTCGAACTCAGGGTACTTGACAAAGTAGTCCGAGGCCACAAAGCCCTCCATGCGGACGCGCTTGGTGATCAAGCTTGTGAGGTTACGCACACCCTCTGGCTGCTCCAGGTTGTACTGAGAGATCATCCCACACATGGCTGGAATAGCCCAAAAATGGCTCATTATATGTTTACAAAGGATGAAGGAAAAAACAACAGTAAGACGGTCCAGCAGTAGGGCGAAGAGTGGCAGAAAACCAAAAAACTAGCGAAATGCCAAGACTACCGCAACAAGGCACATGAGCTCTTCGACGATGCCTTCAGGGAGGTGAATGACGCTGAAAACGTAATCATCATCAGTCACGAAGAGTCTGGCAAGGTTTTCACCCGAGCCGTGTGTCAAGCGTCGACACCTGGACGGAGCGGGGGAGGGGGGGTGCTGGCCGCTGCCACACCGAGTAGAGCCATTCCCGGACTCGCCCGCGATGGTGGAACGCATGCATCGACAAGCGCCCACGCCTAGATGGAAGGGGGAGGGGGGCGCCGGCGGTCGCCACACTGTGCGGAGCCGTTCCCGGACTCGCCCGCGATGGTGAGAGACGCGCACCAGCAAGCGTCCACGCCTAGACGGAGGGGTAGGTGCCGGCCGCCGCCACACCATGCGGAGCCGTTCCCGGACTCCCCCGCAATGGTGGGAGGCGCGCACCGCCAAGCGTTCTCGCCTGGATGGAGGAGCGGTGCAGGCCGCCGCCACACCGCACGGAGCTGTTCCCGGACTCGCCCGCGACGGTGGGAGGCACACACCGGCAAGCGTCCACGCTTGGACGGATGGGGATGCCGGCTACCGCCACACCGCGCGGAGCCGTTCCCGGACTCGCCAGTGATGGTGGGAGGCACGCACCGGCAAGCGTTCTCGCCTGGATGGAGGGGAGGTGCCGACTGCCGCCACACAGCGCGCGAGCCGTTCCCGGACTTGCTCGCGTTGGTGGGAGGCGCGCACCGGCAAGCATTAACACCTAGAGCAGGGGGTGTGTCGGCCGCCGCCACATTGCGCGGACCCGTTCCTGGTCTCGCCTGCAACAATGGGAGGCACACGCCAGCAAGCGTCCGTGCATGGGCGGAGAGGGGTGGGGTGCCGGCCTCCGCCACACCTCGCGGAGCCGTTTCCAGACTCGCCCGCAATGGTGGGAGGCGCGCACTGGCAATCGTCCATGCCTAGACAGAGGGGGCTATCGGCCGCTGCCACACCGCACGGAGCCGTTCAATCACTTGCTCGCGACGATGGGAAGCACGCACTGGTAAGCGTCATGCCAGCAAGTCGGGAGAAGAGGAACCAAGAGGACGCCTCCATGGAGAAAGCAGTGTCCGCAAACGTCGCCATCCAGGCTTTCACCCTAGCCCCAAACAACCTAGCTGCTGCTGCAACCATCGGAGCCCCACGAAGGAAGCTTGCAGAAGGCCCCCAGTCCTGGTCGGAGCAGATCCGGCCGCCGACAGCCGTAGCCGGCCAGATCCGGCAGCCGGCCCGGCCCGCTAGCCGTGCATGACCGCCACACCAGCCTAGCCAGAACCGACCGCCAGCCGTCACGTCCCTGGCCGCCAGCCCTTGCTGGTGCGTGTTCACCGCCCCAGCCTAGCCAGATCCGGCCGTCGGCCGCCCAGCCACGCCTACCGCGGCCACCAGCCCCGGCCCAGCCGGACTCGGCCACCGCCAGGCCAACCAGCCAGCGCCGCCCGCTCGCAGGGCGCCGCTTGAAGCAAAGGAGGGCGAACACGACTGGAAGACTCAGATCCGACCCGTGGGGGCGCGGGTCCGGCCAGCCGGCAGCCCCTGCACGCCGGATTTGGAGAGGGAGAGGTGAGGAAGTGGAGGAGAGAGTGAGAGGGAGTGGGTGCCGCACAGCGGAGAAACACAGCAGCCTGCGCTTGATCCAGTCACAACACCCTCGAACCGGAGAAGGCCCCACCGCCGGATAAGAAAATGCTAGTAAATGCACTCAATCAACCGAAAAAATGTATAAGAAAGAGTGTTTCTAGAGGGAACGTAGGTTTTAAGCGAAATGAAGCACTTAATCTCTTAAGATGAGCAATGGCTACTTGGCCTTGTTATCCGGAATTGTCCCGCTCGCTCGTGAGAAGCCCTCGTTTTTTCAATAAGCTCAGCATCAACCCTTTTCTTTGTAATATAATATGTGCCGCCTTCCTGGCAGCCGCGCTGACGTCCGGCGGGCTACTCCGGCAGCGGTGAGACCCGGGAGTGGGGTAAGAGAGAGGGCCGGCCTCTGTATTTGGAAAGTGAAACACTCTATGGAAAGATTACGCAAGTTCAGTTTTTCTCTACTCGAGACAGGTGTGATTCGTGCTGCTGCGGCGTTTTGGCAGAGAGACGATGGCTCCTTCATCGACGGACATGCTGCTCAGCTGGTGGATGCAGTCCAGGGGGGCAATCCCAAGGGTATTTCGTCGAGGTTTTGACTCCATCACTATGCTAGTTTCTTGGTTCATTTGGAAGGAGAGATGTCGGAGGGTGTTTGAAAGAACCCAATGCACGCCGTCGAGATTGGCAGAGCTGGATTGAGGCGGGGCTCGCCTCGATGTCGGTCTTCTTTGTGGGCGCAGTAGCTTGAGACCCTCGACGATGCTCAAGTCGCCAAGACGTTAAGATGTAGTCCAACACAAAAAACTAACGAGCTGTGTATCTCCTCTCTGTGTGTGTTGGAGTGTACAAGGAAGGGCACCTCGCTCGACCTTGGAAACCCCTTGTAAAACTTTATACCATCTTAATGAAATACGTGCAATGTGCATGTTCGCGAAAAAAAAGTTCAGTTTTTCTGCATTATTTGTCTTCATGTTAGAGAAAGAGGGGGGGGCTGGGATGTCAAACCTCTGCAATGCTGCGTTGAGGTTCTGCTCTTTCTTGTAGCTGAAAGCATCGTCAAATCCAAACTTGGTTTTCAGAAGATTAATCTGAAGAGGCAACAGCAAGCATTTTTTAGATATAAGTACAAAATGTGTTGGCAGATAGTAGTGATTTTGCCTAAATTGCTGATCTAGACAAATTGTTAGCTGAAATCCCAGACCTTTTCATCAGAACCAGCACTTCCAACAACATAGAAGCCAGTGAGCTTTGCAAGCTGGCCAGCAATCTGACCAACAGCACCTACTGCTGCTGAAACGAAGACATAATCACCTTGTTAGAACTGTTGTATCATCCAGTAGTGTAGATCTAGCGGGTACATCACTTTTCATTTGGGATAAACAAGTGGATCTAACCGAGAGAGAGACAGTGAGAGGAGATGTTACCGACCGTCGGAGGGCTCGGTGGAGAAGCCGGAGTCCGGTGATGCAGTCGGTGATGCAGTGGTAGCGGAGTGATGTCGGCAGTGGGCTTCCCGTCGCTGGCAGCGCCGCCCTCTAGATCGGCTACGGTTCGGAGTGGGTCAGCTACTGTGGCGGTGAACCTCATGGTTTGAGCCCGTGGCCCCCACTCCCTCTTATATGGCACTGTGCGACGGGGGCCCACCAACCTCGTTGGATTGGATGCCCCCGATCAGGGCGTGGTCAAAGGGTCCGAATTGGCCGTTGGGCCAATTCGGTTGAGATCTATTCTAACATTCTCCCCTTTGATCTCAACTTATCATTTAACTTTAAACTTTGACTTTAATTGCTTTTACTTTTATTTGTTCCATCACATATTAGTGTATAGAGCATGCTTCATCGTCACGGTCAATTGCCGATAGATTTAACAGCTACAATACATGTCTCTGTTCTGTAACAGATTCTTAAACTTTTGGGCCCTTTATTGTCCGGAAAGCATAGGCTATACAATAAACCCATGTCGACTGTGTGTTCTCTGAACACACTGGGTGGTAAGCCTTGATAAGCGGATCCGCAAGCTTTTCTTGTTACTTATATGTTCAATACCTTTTAGTATGATTCCGGACTTTCTCCTTTACAACGTGTAACTTTAATGTCAACGTGTTTGGCAGTACACTTGACCCGTTGTCTTAGGAGCAAACTATTCAAATGGTCACTGCTGTTAACAACCATTATCCATTCCGGGTAAAGTTCCTTAACTATTTTGCCTGTCCCGCAGCCTTATATCATGCTATACTATAACCTTACATCACTAACGATGCTAAAACTATTTCTTTGGAGCTTTTCCACAATAAAACTTCAACTGCGAGTGTTAGCTACTATGTGGGTTTCACTAAACATCTCGCTAAAATTTAACATTTGTACCCACAACTACTTGAGAGTACTTGTTCTTTCTTTCTTAGCATGAGGCCGACATTCTTAACTCCATTCCAGTGATCTATATCTGGACTGGACTTTTGCCAAAATAACTCGGATATATGAACTATATCAGGGCAATATCTTATCTATGTACTCATTAAGCTTTCAACAGCTAGAGCATATAGGACGTCCATCTATAACAATCTCACATTGCCTTTTGGAATACTAAAGTTCCCAAAACTATTACCCTTGACCATGGAAAACAGGCGTAGGTTTAGCCGTATAGGTACTTTATTTCTTTAGAAACTTTTCTTAGCATGCCTATGCGATAGTTCTAATACCCCTTTTCTTCTATCTCGGTGAGTTTCAATCCTTATAACGAGAGACATTTCACCGAGAACTTTCTTATTGAACCTTGAGGACAAGAGCTTCTTCTTTTCATGCAGTAGATTGACATCACTACTAACAAGTAAGATGTCATCCACATATACAGGATTAGAAAATGAATTTTCCATTCTATAACTTTATATAAATGCAATTGTCCTCTCATTCTTTTTAACCCAAAATTTTCAATTGACTCTTCAACTTTAAATGCCATTGTCTAGAGATTTACTCTAGTCCATCAGAGATTCCTACAGGTGACATCCCTTACGTTCTTTTCTTTTCATGACAAAACCTCTAGGTTGTGCCACGTAATCATTTTCATACAAATTCCGTTTGGGAAATATCGTCTTTACTTTCATCTGATGTAACTCAGATCATAATGTGCCACTAGCACTCATTGTAATCTATTCATTCGGTTTGCGCAAAACTTTTGATTCAAGTCGCGCTCTACATCTTTACATATTCCCTTTGGAGTCACATTTAGTCTTGTAGACCCATTATAGCCTACTGTTTTGGCTCCTTAGGAATTTATTCTGAATCCTAAAATATTATTGGTATCATCAATTTTATTTTATCTTTCTTTGCTTCTTGCCACTTAGACAAGTGAACGTCTCTCATGGCTTCTTCAAATGAGGTGGGATTACCCTCCATTTGAATTTCACTGACATAGACTTTATAGTCATCAGAAATATCTGATTTTCTTATTTTTTGAGACTTTCTAGAGCCTTAGCTACTAGCATTTCTTGATCTTTATTGTCAAAAGACAATTGATTCTACAAGGTCCTGTGTAACAAGATCCTTGTTTATATTATTCATCCTCCTTGTGGAGTTAGGTCTCTTTGTACCATGCTCCCCCAGATTGTCCCATCTTTAAACTTTCTTATTTTAGGTTTAATCTGCTGAAACTCATATGGCGTGTTTAGCACCGTCTTAATAACTCTGAATGCGTCCAGTATGAATACTGACCGACTATGCTATCTTTATATTAGAACTGTAAAAAGTATTTCTTTACTTTAGGGGTATCGATATTATGACCGTCTTACTCCCCCGACGATCACATTCATCTTTTATAGATCACTTTAGTATGCATCACATTTCTCCTCCTCGAAATGTGGTACGAACTATGGGCAAGTATCTTTCTTAATTGTATTTCTTAATTGATCTCACCTTTCTCCTCCTCGAAATATGGTACGAACTTTTCTACCACAATTTCGAAAACTATTCAGAACTCTTGTGAATGAGGAAACTTTGATTACTTACCTCACCCACATGATTACATCATGCAAATGAAATTATTTCTTAATTCGTATGGGAGTACTTTTCCAAATTTCACTTCAAAAACTCAACAGAGTCTTTAATCATTAATACTTTCGCAAGTCACACTTGCATGTCATTCTTATCTCGAGGTTCGTCTATAACTTTATGTTCTCCTTAAACTCATTGAGTGCTTAATTACTATGACACAATAGAAGAGCACTGTCAAGCACATGAGTCATCACAACTTTCTCCTGCCGTGCAGGATAAGTACTATGTCAAACTTCTCCCGCCATGCAGGATTAACAAGTACTATGCCATATTCACCCCGCCATGCGGGTATTTTCTCAAACTTTTCCCGTCATGCGGGTACTATCACAAACTTTTTCCCGCCATGCGAGATAATTTTCTTGAAGGGACATAAATGTCAATATTGGCTCATATTCAATCATCAAATTTAGAAATAAATCCAAATACTCTTTACCACACATGCTTAATTCGACGTTGGTCAAATTAAACATGCATGTCACTTATTACATTTCATATCACGATGATAAAAACTAATTTTTTTTAAGAGTACATAAAAGGCATCTTTTATAATAATCTCTTATTGTTCTATTTCTTTGCTTGGATCAATATCCTAGAATTCTTTTCTTTCGAAGTCATTCTTTAAAGAGACCGCAGTCCCTTACACAATGGTCTTCTTTCTGCAAAAAATTGCATTTTTCATCTTCTGGGTCACAAGTACCCAACTCATTTCCTTTTCACCCTTCAAGAATAAAGGCATGAAGTTCTTTGTCTGAAAACATTAATCAATAATCAACAATAATAAGCATGAAAATAACCCTACATTGGTCTGGTTAAAGACATGCACATTAAACTTTTAAACCTTTAAGTTCTATTCTATATCACCGTTGGGCAGAAATAGAACAAAACCATCAATCTTATACATCAGTTCCACATCACCGTTGGGCAGAAATGGAATTAACATATGAAAACTCAATTATCTTATAACCCTCTTCAAAATTAAATTCTCCCGTTGGTTCGAATTTAATTTTGAAGATCATCATCACTATTGCAGCGGAAACATGAAAATACGTTACATTCTGCTCGCTCTGGAGCATCTCTTGTTTCTTATCCATTCTCTGAAAATTGGTCACTTTGATGCAAAATTTATCAGAGATTTAAACTTTAAACATAAAACTCATAGGATTATAATATTGTTATCATCAACATTGGTCAGAAAAATAATAATATCATAATTAAACTTTAAACTCAAACTTATAAATAAACTTATAATATTGTTATCATCAACGTTGGTCAGAAAATAACAATATCATAATTTATCTTAACTATAAATCGACTATTTCTCCAATTAAAAAAAAATCCGTTGGTTCCAACTTTAACCGGGAAAAAACTTTTCATCATTTATTGAATAACTATAACTGCTCTTCAAATTAAATCCTCCCCTTGGTTCGGATTTAATGGGAAGACAAAAAAATTTAACTTTACAGTGAAAACTTTAATAAACTCTTTATCATTCTTTCAAAAGCATGTTCCTGTACTGATCCACTCTCTGAAAAAATTGACACATTGGTGCAAAATTTTAACAGAGGTGTTAACTTTAAAACTGAATAAAGCATCAAATAAATGCTTCTGGAAAATAATAACATGTAAACTTGTTCTCTTTTCCTTTTTTTTATTAGCCCGAAGGCCGAGCTTGCGTAGCAGCTAGAGCTCAGCTGTGTTTGGCCTATGGCCTGCTCGCGCTCGCGTTTTCCGGCCTATGGCCAGCAGCAGCCGCAGCTGCAGCAGCACAAGGCAGCAGCCCGGCCTAGCGACCCAGTCGCGCGAGCGCCACTCCCCCTGCCCAGGCCATAACCTAGGCCTGGGCCAGGAATTGCTTCGCCCGCCTGGGCTGAAAGCTGGCCCGAGCATCGCCAGCCGCTCATCGCCATCCGACGGCCAGACGCCCATTTCGGAGGATCAAAACGCCTAGGCTGCTGCGATCTCCCAAACCCTAGAACATTCTTTTCTTTCCCTCCCCTTCTTCACTTCGCCACAGCAGTGAGCAGCTGCGGTGGCCGCCCGTGATGGCGAACTGTTGAAGCGACCGAGCCTTGGCCGGCCAGAGGAGGTGGCGGTGCCCCCGCATGGCTCCTTGCCGGCGTGCGTGCTCGCTCGAGCTGAGCGCGCCGCCGTCAAGTGGCCGTGTGGTGGTGCCCTGAGCCTACGCGCGCACATGAGGAACGGCGGCAGTGGGGCTTCTTCCCGCGCGCCGGTGAAGACGCCAAGCGGCTTCCTTACCCGCGCGACGGCGGTAAGAGAGACCGGGTAGGACCTCTACACGTCCTCTTCTTCTTTTACCACCTTGGGTTAGGGTTAGGGTTTCCTTTGACCCGATTCAAAATCGGATCCTCTTCTTTCTTGATCCAATCGGATCAACTTTTCTATTCCAGAACCCGAGGGTGAGCGCGCCACCATCGAAGGGCTGTGCGGTGGTGCCCTTTGCACCCGTCCCGAGGCGGCGGCCATGCCTGCGGCGAGGGCTCCCGGCCCGGCGACGAGGTTTCTATCTTCCCGCACTCTGGCGGTGTGGGGAGGAACCGTCGAGCCCGTGGCTCGGCTGATCTACCCGCCTCGCCGGCGAAACGGCGTCGCGGTGGTGACATTTGAGCCATGGTAGGCCTCTATTCTGTTCGTTCTCCCCTTCCATCCTTTCTATTGTGATCCTTCCCCTTGTAGGGTTTCTCTTTTAGGGTTAGGGATCGGGTTCTCGAGATTTTTTCCGGGCTTTTCTCTTCTTTTCTGTGATTTCTTTCTTCCCCAAAACTCTAGATCCACACACTAGTAAAAACCTAGCTCCGGTACCATTGTTAGAACTGTTGTATCATCCAGTAGTGTAGATCTAGCGGGTACATCACTTTCCATTTGGGATAAACCAGTGGATCTAACCGAGAGAGAGAGACAGTGAGAGGAGATGTTACCGACCGTCGGAGGGCTCGGTGGAGAAGCCGGAGTCCGGTGATGCAGTCGGTGATGCAGTGATGGCGGAGTGATGTCGGCAGTGGGCTTCCCGTCGCTGGCAGCGCCGCCCTCTAGATCGGCTAGGGTTCGGAGTGGGTCAGCTACTGTGGCGGTGAACCTCGTGGTTTGAGCCCGTGGCCCCCACTCCCTCTTATATGGCACTGTGCGACGGGGGCCCACCAACCTCGTTGGATTGGATGCCCCCGATCAGGGCGTGGTCAAAGGGTCCGAATTGGCCGTTGGGCCAATTCGGTTGAGATCTATTCTAACACACCTTTCTTCGGCTTTGCCACATCGTAAAGTCCAAAGTATGCGGTAAGGCCGGGCATGCCTGAACAATGGGTGAGATCATAGCAATAGTTAGAAAAATAAAAACATTGTATACCCTGTAACAATGAAGGATTCTGAACAGGTTGTTTCGGATTGGAAACAAAAGAAAACGTTTGTTTGGACTTTGGACTATAACATTTGCTGGCGATAGAAGAGTGAGCGCTGAAAACTAACTCACCAAGAACACCAGTATAGTACGACAGGAATTTCTGAGTGCTTGATCTTGAAAAGAAACTTTGTAGCAGGGTCGACGGTGGTGTATTCTTCCCATCCGGTGATTGCCCAGATGCTACCACCTTGCTCACACCAAAACCAACCAGGGCCTGAAATGTTGTTTATTACAACAGAAAATCGCAAAATTGTAAGGCTTTCTGATGTGTTGTTTGCATCTTGAACAGAAGACAGTGAACCCGAACAGTGTCAACTGGTTCGCAGTGGTTACCTCCCCTGGTACAAAATCCGGGAGGTAGCTGGGCCTCTCGTGCCTGCTCATGCGGCCACGCATGTAGGGATCGCAGGAGAGGTACAGGTTCTTGAGCACCACCGCCGCCGAGCCGGGTGGCACGGCCAGGTGTGCCGCGCCGGCCACGAGCTCCATGTCGTCCTCGGTGGGGAAGCCCGTCACGTGCCTCTTCAGGATGACCCGCCGGTTGGGCACCTCCTGCCCCTCGGTCCTGGGCGCGGCCGCCGCCGCCGCCATGGCACGCTTCCCGGGTTCGCCTTGGCGATAAATGGGCTGTGGACCGTAGTTTGGGATTTGCCTTTTGCAAAGGAACAAACAAAGGTCTGTTTTGGAATGTCGTTTGGAACCGTGTAGTGCCCCTTGATGTTGACGTGGATTTATTGCGTCAAACACAATGGGGTGTCTAGTTCCTCTCCTAAAATTTTTTACCCGTCACACCGCATGTTTGACACATGCATGAAATATTAGACATAAACGAAAAAAAATTAATTACACAGATTGCGATAAATTTGCTAGATAAATTTTTTAAACCTAATTAATCCATGATTTGACAAAGTTGTGCTACAGTAAACATATGCTAATGATGGATTAATTAGGCTTAATAAATTCGTCTCGTGGTTTCTAGGCAAGTTATGTAATTAGTTTTTTTATTAGTATCCGAACACCCCTTCCGACATTCCATGAAACATCTGATGTGACACCTCAAAATTTTTCACCTTAGAAACTAAATAGCCCCAAAGTCGTCATCACCAAAACAATGATGATGGAGTGAATTACTCATATGGCCCTCTTAAAACTCATCCCTACTTTATTGGCTCTGAAAATTTTAAACTTACCTATTTGGCATCCAATCCAACTTTCGATTTCTTATCTGGCCTTTCCGTCAATTTAACCCTATAACGGTGTTAGATGAGAGGCAAAAAAAATCGCCACCTCAAAATTTTTCACCTCAGAAACTAAATAGCCCCAAAGTCGTCATCACCGAAACAATGATGATGGAGTGAATTACTCCTATGGCCCTCTTAAAACTCATCCCTACTTTATTGGCTCCGAAAATTTCGAACTTACATATTTGGCCTCCAATCCAACTTTCGATTTCTTATATGGCCTTTCTGTCAATTTAACCCTATAACGGTGTTAGATGAGAGGCAAAAAGTCGATTTTACCCCTAGACGCTAAAACATCGTTTTTCATAGTTTAGATTTGTTTTTTATATATTTTATAATTCAAATTGTGTATTGTACGGTTTACGGGTGCTTGTAGATTGGATATGTTCTATTTTTTAGCATTATTTTCACTTGGCACATAATTTTAAGAAAATTACACCTATGACACAACATAAGCACGCATCTTTTTCAGACATTATAATATCAATTCGCACATTTCTGACATCTTAGTTCACATATACTGGACATTCTAAAAATTCAGTTCACACATACTGGACATCTAAATTAGTTGTCACATATACAAGCTAGTGCTACACACATGACATATCATAGGCTGAGCCTTCTTTTACTTCTTGTACTCATTGCCGGGCTAGCAGGCTAAGAACGGGCACAGGTGATACTTGACAGCCCCGTACAAGAAGTAAAATAAGGCTCAGCCTATGATCTGTCACGTGTGTAGCACTGGCTTGTGTACGTGACAACTAATTTAGATGCTCAGTATGTGTGAACTGAAGTTTTTTAGAATGTCTAGTATGTGCGAACTAAATTTATTTGAGATATAAGAAATGTGCGAATTAATATTATAATGTCCGAAAAAGATGCGTGCTTATGTTGTGCCATAGGAGTAATTTTCTCAAAATTATGTGCTAAGTGAAAATAATGCTAAAAAATGGAACATGTCCAATCTACCAGCACCTGTAAACCGTACAGTACACAATTTGAATTATAAAATATATAAAAACCAAATCTAAACTATGAAAAACGATGCTTTAGTGTCCAGGGGTAAAATCGACTTTTTGCCTCCCATCTAACACCATTACAGGGTCAAATTGACGAAAATGTCAGATAAAAAATCGAAAGTTGGATTGGAGGCCAAATAGAAAAGTTCGAAATTTTCAGGACCAAAAAAGTAGGGATGAGTTTTAGGAGGGCCATAGGAGTAATTCCCTCACGATGATTACCGCGTTGATGCAGGTTACGTACAACACTTCTTCCCAAGACGGTAGACGGTTGTTTGAGAATAAAAATGCAAGGAAGTATGTCTGTACTGCTGCTCCCTCCAGTTAAGTTGTTTTGGACGATCATACCGTCTTCAGAGCATAACTTTATTTTTTTATAAAAATATTTATTAAAAATGACATAGGTATATTTTTATAAAAATATATTTTTAAGACAAATCTACTCATATTGTTTTTATATTTTCAAAATTAACAACTTAAAAGTTATTTATGATTTATATTACTAAAGCTTGACGTGTCTAAAATGACTTCCTTTAGGAATCGGAGGGAGTAAGTACTAACACAAGATGGAAACTCTCCCATGCCGCTACGCGGAAACCGCTCCTCTCGAGGCGTCCTCTCGCTAGCCTCCAGCTCCACTGCTTCGGTCCCCCTCCTCTCTCCCATCCAGTGATCTCGCCGGTGGTTAGAGGAGTGGGGACCCTATCCTTTTGTAGATCTAGATTTAGTCTATGCGTAGGATTTGGTTTGTGATGTATTGACGAGAGTGGCGACGATGGCACACTGGAATAAGGTCTCTCCAGGCTCTCTATACCTCGACGACGTTCGATCTAGCGTTGGCGAAGGGCCGGTGAGAGTATAGTTTGTCAGATCCGTTGGTTCTCTTTAGATCTTGGCAGTTGGTGTGTTTATCTTGAGAAACAATTTGTTGTCTTTCGATGCGATGATCACGACATTGCTTTCGATCTTTTCGATAGCAAGGCCCAATATTTTCAACACTATGTTGTTCTGATAGTGAAGATTTGCAAGTCTGTGTTCCTTGAGGGTTCTTCTAGCCGATATTCTTTCAGTGGGTATAGATCTCATTGTTAGTAGTGAGTGGTTTTTGCGGTCTTCAAAGTCCTGTTTGGCGAGGATGTTTGCAGGTGTTTCTTTTCTTTGCCGTCTATTCAACGCGATTTTCAAGCTCCGACAAGCAGCGGATGATCGAAGGAAGTACTCTTATTTTTTTTAGAGGTCGTTTCATGTCTTATTATCCATCTTATGTACTAGTCTTTGTTTTCTTCGATATATATCAGGTACGAGACACTCTTTTGAGAGTCTTTGTCAAAAGAAAGAACTAATACAAGAGGAGTGTTAAACTTATCATCCTGACTTATCAGCCATGGTATAGTGTTTTTTTCTCGTAACAAATTAGCGAACAGTACTTTTCAGCTTGGCTTCTCAGTGAAACAAACGGCGCCATACGAACATGTATCAAGTGATACTTTAGTCTATCTAAAAAGTTTCAAATGATACTGTAGTTGTTGAATAATGTATCAAGAGTGCATCATGTGCATTCATTCTTTCAGGGATTCTCGAAGCCCTAGCACCTTAAAGATTAGTTCATCTGAAAATCGATGTTACATCAAGTTGCAAGTCACATGATTGTTCGTGCATGCGTGGTCATGGGGCTCGAACTTATGACCTCAGACCTCTACGTACCAGATACATTCCCCTGGCATTCCCTTTACCAGATTTTGAAATGAATATTTAGGACCTTAAATGAATTCAAATGAAAAATATCCAAACTGCAAAGTGCAGTCAAGTACTACTAATTTATTTTTGGCCGTTCCTCCATCCAAGATCTTTTGAAAATTTTGAATTTTAAAATAGGAGAAATTGAAACATAATTTTCCTTGGATAAATGATTTAAAGTGAAAAAGTTGGCAACAACAAAGTTGTATAGCTCTTTGAGATCTAAAACTTTGACTTTTACCATTTCTCCATCTGAAATCATTTCAAAATATGAGGTCTTAAAACTAAAATTTGAGACCATAGATTATTTTAAATGAAAAGGTTATCAACGGTAATGTTTTAGATCTTTTCGAGATCCGTAACTTTTTTGTTCTGCCATTTCTCCATTAAAGGTTGTTTTTAAAATTTAAAAAAATATTTTAAAATATGAGAACTTCAAAAAGAGTTTAACGGATTTAAATAATTATAAATAAAAAAGTTGTCAACCACAAAATTATAGATCTCTTCAGAGTAAAATGTACCATGCGTCCATAAACTTTTCATGGATTCTTACTTAGGTTTTCAAATTAAAGAAGTGATCATTTGGGTCATTAATCTATTGTGGATTCCCACCTGAATTCTCTAACTAAAAAAGTGACCATATAGGTCCTTCAACTAATGTCGTGATTAAGTAAAGGTCCAAATCCCATCACATCAATTCAATATGCCTACTTGGATGTGCCAGTGTGGACGAAGCAAAGTGAAACTCGCAGACAAACGCCCTCCCTTCCCCATCTCCTCCCCGTCCACTCGCTCTGTCTGCCGTCGGTCTTGCTAGCTTCGTGGACGAGCTTGCATGCTCGCCTGCCCAATGATCATGGATAGATAAAGAGAGGTGGGCTGCAGGAGAGGAAGCCAGAACACAGAGAGATGGAGATGGAGTTTTTTTTGCATCTTTAACTACGTGGAGCTGTTGGCGGCGTGCAGTGGCAGATTTTGGAACTTTTGTCGAGGCAACCATAGATTGAGGATCCAGGTGGTCACTTTTTTTTTTGTTTGAGGACCCAAGTGAGAATTAGCAACAGATTTAGGATCTAGATGGTCACCTTTTTTAGTTTAAGAACTCAACTGAGAATAAATGAAAAGTTTAAGGACCTAGGGTGTACTTTACTATGAGTCTATGATATGAAACTTGCCTTCATCCGACTTTATTTGACAAAGCTATAAATTTTATTATGCTGCACCTACTTTTAGAAACGGCTCGAGGTCCAATCACCTCTAGAAATCAATTTATAAGGACGGATATAGATCTCTAGCTGCCTCTAGAAATTAATTTTTAGTGGCATGTCTAGATCTAGCTACCTCTAAAGATAAGAGCATTTTAGAGGCGGCTAAAATCCCATCCGCCTCTAAAAATTGATTCTCAGAAGCGTGCTGGCTCGGGAACCATTTTTATAGGTGGATTTGATTCACCGCCTCTACTAAAAAATACATTCGTTGCTAAAAAATTATTTGTGTAGTAGTGTTGGTCGCCAAAGAGTGATTCTCCTAGCTATAAGAAATGAACCTACATATTTAATTCTTTATTTAAAAAGGTTGCACGCACGAGCTTCCTTTTAAGTACGGTAACACCTGTTTGTAGCTCAAACACAAAGCCTATGGCTCCTTTTTTTTTAGAACAAATCAGGTAGAACAACTGCCAATTATATTACTAAGAAGAAACCTAGACTGGACAATCCCAAAGAAAGAGCTAACATCGATGACAACAACTACAACAACAAAGAAAGCAAGTAACCTAAAGGAACCACCTAGGTAAACAACAAGGCAATAACAACTAAAGTTAACAATAGAAGAAAGGCTCTACAATATCAACACATTCTAGCGAAGAGGCAAAGAGACTTCGCCACAGCATCCCAGAAAGCATGCCCTTTTTTACGCATTTACGCATTAGTGACTCGAGGAGATCCGGTGGCAATAATTCTTTCATGCACTCCGCATATTCTTGAATTGCATTCTCGTTAAGTTGCCCGTCATTCTGCGAACACAAGGTTGACAAGTGCCCTTGTGTATTCATTTTGTGATGAGTGATTGTCAATGTGATCCACGAAGTAGGTTGAGTGGTGACTAACCCTACATGGCGAAAGCTATGTGTGCGACATGTTTTTGGCTTGTGTTATGTAGGTGTGGAGCTCGGATGCGGTGGTCAACAGCGAGGTGAAGGTCAAGGAGGACGTGACGTGCCGACGGACAGGGAGCGGTGAAGGACGGACGTGAGGCTTGGACCGAGGGACCCAGAGGCTGGGTGACTACCCGCGGTGGCTGACACTTGGAACATCGACGAGTGTAAGAAAACATGGGAGTGATGGTGTTGACCGAGTCAAGACGGCGGACATATGGGTTGAGCGAGGCTCAGAGGACTTGGCGTGCTGGTCAGTCGAGGACGGCGGTGACACGTGTCGAGCAGCGGGGGACGCGTATGAAGTACGCTACTCGCGAGCGGGTTTGGTGGTTTGGGCCTCAAAACCATCGGTGACAGGTTTACGAGTTTGTGCCTCAAACCCCGGGCAGAGGTTCCGAGAAGGAATGGATGGCACGTGGCGGCATCGGGGAGTTCGCGTTGAGGCGAAGCTACTGATGAGGAGGCACGGTAGCCGTCGGATGAAAATGACACCGGGTTGAACCATAACGTCCTTGGGTTAAGTGGTTTGACTCAATTGTATTTAGGGGCAAAACTGGGATCGTGTAATAGCCCTGTTAAATAGGATGAGGGAGCTCCCATCTCCCTCACCTCTCTCCCCACTCTCATTTCTACTCTTTCTCTTACGGTTATCTTCTTCTAGTTCATAAGAGAGGTCAAAAAATTGCTAAATTTTTAGTGGTGTTTGTACTGAGATTTGGAGTGGGAATGAAGGCCCAAATCCTCCTCTTGTCCTCTGGGGTTCCTATTTAAAGTTGTGACTTTCGTTCTTCATTTTTTCCCATTTTTGTTCATAGCTTTGATCTGTTTTTCTCAGAGTTTGGATCAATCCCGATCAATGATTTTTGGGGAATAGGTTCGTAGCGTGGTGAATTTGATCTGTGCAAAGTTTGAAAACGATTCGTTGGGATTTGGTTGAGTTTCCATCGGATTTTGCTCAGGGTGTTTTTCGGTTCGTTCTGTGCATCTCCTGTTCATTGTGGATGGGACATTGGGACCTGCTGCAGCGCCACCGGCGCCGAGCATTTAGGTGTCGTGCGTGCTCGTTTCGAGCGGTGCTGCTCCCAGCCCTGAAGTCCCATCGCCAGTGCTGTGTGCTCCTTCTCAGTTTTCGCGCGTGCAGACCCACGCTAGAAACAGAGTGATGTTCTTCGTTCTTCGCATTTTCTGTTCGTGCGTTCCCTCTCTCTGTTGACCGTTGTTTTCTGAAGATCCATGCACTAGCAGTTCCGTGCCTGGATACTCAGGGCCTGTTTGGTTTGGATGTTAAAGTTTAATAAACACTGTAGCACTTTCGTCTTATTTGACAAAAAGTTTTCAATCTTGGACTAATTAAACTTAATAGATTCGTCTCGCAAATTACTCCTAATTTGTACCGACATGCATGCTATTAGTCACATTTAGTACTCCATGCATTTGAGGAAACATTGATGTGATGTGAGTTAAATTTTAACTCCTCCAAACCAAACGGGGCCTTAGTTTTAGCGTCGAACAGTTTCAACCGGTGCAGCATGTGCTTTTGGACAATTTCCAGATGCGCTTCTCGCGTTAGTTTTCAGCAGTTCGTGCCATCTCTGTTTAGTTTTTTGCAGTCAGCTTTTTGAATGGCAAGTTCAGTAATGAAGTTCAGGGCGTGACCATCTCTCTTGCTTCTGTGAGTGATCATTTCAAGCAATCATTGGACTCATCGTTAAAGCATTAATTTAACTCATTTTGATTCAAGTACTACTCTCGGTTCAGGAAGGTGCTGATTTGATTTTTTTTTCTTGTAGTGATCACGGTTGTTTTTCTCTGCGTGTGCTGCTATCCAGTTCTCGCTGGTTAAAAAGAGTGTGCTGGTTCTATCTCTATCCTATCTGATTTCTTCAGGAAAATTTCCGGTTCAAGCTTCTCGAATTGCTGGTCGAATTTCTTGTCTCTAATTTCTGCGCTTACTGTTCTATCCGCGTTTTGGTCATTTGAGCTCCGATTTGTGTTACGTCTTTTGAGTTAGTTTTCTATCTTTTCATGGAACTTATCTATGTACTTGTAAAAGTGGAGAATGATTAGGGTTAACGAGTCACCGTCTCAGGTGCTCGGGTGCGTGTATGATGGGAAGAGCCTCCATCGTGGCAATACATGATTGTTAGGATTACAACAAATTCAGGGATAATGATCCCGTGATCTACCAACATCCTGATCAACAAGATTACACACTAACAACCCCATGAACCTGGACGGTTCATGTACCTATTCAGATTACATCTAACACCCCCCCTCAATCTCAGCCACGAAGAAGGTTGAGATTGCGTCTGAACTGAAGAAACTTCGCAACTGGTAGGGCCTTAGTGAATCCATCAGCAACTTGATCATCAGAGTTTATGAACTGGATGTCAAGTTGGCCTTGTGCTACCTGCTCTCTCACAAAATGGAAATCAATTTCAATGTGTTTAGTCCTATCATGGAAAATTGGATTAGCAGACATGTACTTGGCCCCCAAATTATCACACCAAAGACGTGACGTGGTAGGGTGAGGCACACCAAGTTCAGTGAGGAGCTTTTGAACCCACATCATCTCTACAGTCGCGTTTGCTAGAGCCTTATATTCAGCTTCCGTGCTGGACCTGGAGACAGTGGGTTGCTTCCGTGCAGCCCAAGAGATCAAATTGTTCCCAAAGAACACAGCAAAGCCCCCGGTGGACCTGCGATCGTCAATGCACCTAGCCCAATCAGCATCGGAGAACGCGCTAACAACCCGAGAGTTGGAGACCCCTATCTTCAAGCCGAGATGTAAAGTCCCTTGGATGTAGCGCAGTATACGCTTGGCAGCTGACCAATGAACTGTAGTGGGAGAGTGCAAGAACTGGCATATCTTGTTGACAACAAAAGAAATGTCAGGTCGAGTCATGGTAAGATATTGAAGTGCACCTACCAGACTTCGATACTTGGTGGAATCCTCAGGGCCGAGGGCATCACCATCTTTGATGCTGAGCTTCTGTGTGCTAGGAAGTGGCGTGTCAATAGCTTTGCACTTGTCCATCCCTGACCGTGCAAGAATATCACTAGCATATCTGCTTTGTGATAGAATCAAGCCGTCTCTCTTCTTTGTGACCTCAATGCCGAGAAAATAGTGCAAGTCACCTAGATCTTTGAGTGCAAAGTCTTGTTGAAGAGTTGCAAGAAGAGCTTTGGTCCCCCGCACATCTGAGCTTGCAACAATAATATCGTCAACATATACCAAGACAAAAATAGTCAATGGACCCTTTTTGAAAAAGAAGAGTGATGTATCGGCTTTTGATGGAACAAACCCCAAGGCAATCAGCTTGGCACAGAGGCGTGCATACCATGCACGAGGCGCTTGCTTGAGTCCATATAGAGCTTTATCAAGGCGACAAACATATGAAGGACGAGACTTGTTGGCATATCCGGGAGGTTGGTACATGTAGACTTCTTCATTCAAGATTCCATGCAGGAATGCATTTTGCACATCTAGCTACCGTAGCGACCAACCAAGAGAAACTGCCACCGAAAGAATGATGCGAATAGTGGCTGCCTTGACCACAGGACTAAAAGTGTCCTCATAGTCAATTCTGTACCGTTGCTTGTAGCCTTTAGCGACCAACCGAGCTTTGTAGCGATCAATGGACCCATCCGCTTTTCTTTTGACTTTGTATACCCACTTGCACCCTATAATGTTTTTACCTTTGGGTTTAGGAACAAGATGCCATGTTTGATTGTGGATCAAGGCATCATACTCCGTATCCATGGCCATTTTCCACTTGGGATCTTGCAATGCTTGAGATGTTGACGTAGGTTCGTCATCAGAGATGGTAGACACCATCCCCCATCTGACAGTGCCGTCGATGTAGACCTTAGGCTTCGAGATGCCGTGCTGAAGGCGCATGGACGGTCGGTGAGCGGGAGGATCAACAGATGCTGCAGGAGTAGCTCCACCAGCCAAAGCCGCAACGGAGCTAGGGGACTCCACACTCGATCCGGAGGAGATCTCGGGCGGCAGAATCTGTCCCCCACCAGCGGGATCAGGTTGTGGAGACCCGTCCAAGCCGCTCGTCATCTGTGGCTTGATCGTGGTCGTAGAAGATCCGGGCGGAGAGTGGGTCGCCGCGCCCAGACCAGGTGCTGCGCTCGTCGCAGGTTGGTGGAGACCAGATCCCGGGGCGGATTCGCCTGCAGGTTCGTTGCCGCCGCCAGGATGATCAACTCGGGCTCCGTGTTGTTCCCGCCGGGGGTGCACATGAAATGTCGCTGCCCCGGCTCCGAATTTGGAGCATTTGACGCCGGGTTTTCGCACGATGAATCGTTACATGCTGGAGCACTTGTATCTGCAGGTAACGTATCTGCACAGGAACTCAACTGACCATTAGTAGGAGATGACAAATGTTGATCATCAACAAGATTACACGCTAACAACCCCATGAACCTGGACGGTTCATGCACCTATTCAGATTACATCTAACAGTACTCTCGTCACTAGTTCGCTGGGGTATTTTAGATTTGGGAATAGTCGTTGTGTCTTGTTCTTGGCGGTGAACTTGGGACAGCGGTCAAAAGTTTTGAATGAAATTTTAGGCTCCCATTCACCCTCCACTGGTCGCCATTTTCGGTCCTTCACATTCTTTAACAATCCCCAAGTTTTTAGAACATTGTGCTTGGCAGGGCGGGCGCTTCGGTGAACTTGCGATTTGTCATAATAAGACATGCATCGTCATCTCATCAGTGGTGTTACCGGTGTTGGGAAGTTTACGGTAGGGCTTGTACAATCATCGATCTTCATGTGGATGATGTCCACGTGGGGCGTCACCTCTGTCAGTGGATCGTTTGGTGCGTTGGGCTCTTCTACCTTGATCTCAGCGGCACACTGATTGGATTCGTCTACTGCTATGATGGCAACAATAGGGCCCTCAATTGTCCTATCCGTGTCTATGCATGGCTCGTGATCATGAATTATTTTCGCTTACTTATATCACGCATGCATTGTACATCACAGTAGGTCAGTAAATATTGGAAAAGAAAAACATAATACAGCAGTCGATCTTTTAACTTCGAGGGACACAAATCCTTAACCATCATCGTGCATGCAGAGGCGCAGACCACAGAGTAGATCGAGTGGGACAACAAAACAAGTCAACTAACACCGACAATTCCAATAAGCTTCACTCCCGTGCGACGGCAACCACCTGCTTGCCGACGTTGCGGCCGGAGAAGAGGCCCACGAGTGCCGCCGGCGCCGCCTCGATCCCCTCGGCGACGTCCTCCACGTAGACCACCTTCCCTTCCTTGAGGTACCCCGCCATCTCCTCCTCGAAACGCTGGTGGTACTCGCCGCCGTAGTCGCCCACTAGGAACCCTTCCATGCGGAGGCGCTTCCCGACGAGCTGGAAGAGGTCTGGCGCGCCGTCTGGCCGCTGGAGGTTGTATTGCGAGACCTGCCCGCACACGGCGATCCGGCCATACGTCCGCATGTTGCGCAGCACGGCCTCCAGCATTGCGCCGCCCACGTTCTCGAAATACACGTCGATGCCCTCAGGGAAGCACCTGATGGACGGGCAAGAAAACAGACGTTCATAACTTGCACTGTGTGAACATACAAAATGGAATTGAAGTAAAACATAAGTACAGGTTGTCAGGTTTGATGGTTTTCTAAACCTCTTCAAGGCAGCGTTGAGGTCCAGCTCCTTCTTGTAATTGAAAGCGTCGTCGAAGCCAAACTTTGTCTTCAACAGATTAACCTGAAGATGCGCAGAAGAGTAGCAGTGTTGTTGTACATAGTTTACCAAGATTAATGTAATTGTTCATCCATATTCACGTAACAGAACAAATGCTTGTATTTCGTGACATATATACAGAAGAACACATGGAAAAAATATCGCGATCTAGTTGATTTTGCTCTACTCTTACCAAATGTGAAAAGAAATTGAGTGGTACACTGGTACCTTGTGATCAGAGCCAGCACTGCCGACAACGTAGCAGCCTGTGAGCTTAGCAAGCTGCCCAACGATCTGACCAACGGCGCCTGATGCCGCTGAGACGAAGACATACTCGCCTTTCTTAACCTTGGCCACTTCAAAAAGCCCAGTATGTGCGCTGATCCCCGGCACGCCTGAATTATTCATGAGTTTCTTGTAACAAATCTTGTCAAATGAACTTGGCACTAGAGTAACCAAAAAACATGCAGTAGACTGGAACAGACAGAAATGAAACGGCCATTCCGGTTGTCCAACTGAGAGGAAAAGAAGTACAAGGAATTAAAAAAAATGGCACCTTAATTGTTACTCCCTCCGTTACGAATTATAGAACATAACTTATCTCACTACTATAGTCAGCATATTTAGATGTGGGCAGGTTGAATCTCAGCCTCCTCTATAAATTGTTTTCAAGAATTTACAAATTAACAAGAAACCCACCAACCACGACCTCACAAGATCAGGTGAGTGTCGTAGTCACAAGTCAAGCTATTTTTTACGTGAAATATGGATGTGTGCGGTTGTGGGGATCGAACTCAAGACCTTCTAATTTGCACGTTGCTTTCACTATACACCTCAAAATCATTTTGTGACCGAGTGGCTGATATATTTCTATTCTATCAACTAGCCCATCATCTCGTGCTCTTGCACGGACTAGAATTTTAGAATATGTAAGTATTATGTACTGTTTAATAATCTGTTCATTTTAAATTATAAGACATTTTGACTTTTTAGATATATTATTTTTATTTTGTATCTAGACAGTATATCTAAATGTGTAGCAAAAGCTATGTATTTAGAAAACTCAAGCTATCCTGTAATTTGGAAGGGAGGGAGTGCATCTGATTAATAAAGAATTACTTATATTAAATCGTTTGTCTTTCTCCTTATTTATAATCTAACATAATAGAGGTAACAGATAAGCAGTACTTTATATCCAATTATCATAAACTTATTAATACTATTTTTAAGGAACTAATCTATATATTTTTTAATCCAAATTCTTTTTTTTCTTTGCATGACACCTCTTTATATTTTAAGTATGCAATTACTTTGAAATCATGCCATTAGTCACGGTGGCTTTTGTTACATCATGTATCTTATGAAGTCAAGAATTAAATTTTAATTTTTTAAATTTTATTCTTATCGTCTGCTACAAATTTTTTTCTCCCTACTCAAGTTAAGTTGAAACTCCTGTGCTTATTGTATCTTTCATGAACTCTCTTTTTTGTAATTCTTAAAATAAGAATTTTAGGTCATAGAGTATGTAAGTACTTACTACAATAGCATAAGCCATTATTTGAAACATGCACCATATCGCTTAATATAAGTCATAGAGTTTGAAGTGAGATCTTAGACGTAGCAGTGATAACCTCAAGAGTTTTTGAATACTTAAACCTTATAATGATCGATCTTTTACTCTAAAGTATTCTAAAGGGCCAGAAAAATATAGCCACCAATGGTCTCCTAAACTTCTTAAGATGATTGAATTTTCCTATCAAGAAATTATATTTGTAGTTTTGGTTAGACTATCAATATAGACATGTCAAACAACTTAGTTAAAATACATAAATATATCTAAAGTAACAATCTATATAATTATATGTTATAGTTACTAATATGGTTTTAAGTAAATTGTTAGCATCATTAGTATATGAGTAGTTAAGAATATATTTTTTATGTGATGAAACATAGCATATGAATTTTACTGCACATGCATGCATGTTGGCACGGCACTTATATTTACTTTAATTAAATCTTACTATATTAATATTGATAGAGGTGGGGTAACGTAGAAACATATATCTCCTTTATTAGTTATCTAAAATTCTTTTTGTGATAGGAAATGTTGATAATTTAGATGTAGATTTGAGGGGTATTTAATTTTTTTAATAATTCTAGTAATAATGTGAAAATTGAGTTATGTAAATTATAGATCATAATAAGAGGATGTCAATAATTAAATACAAATTTAGGCCTATTTTTAGACCATGTTTCTTAATGACATATGTGGGTAATATGAATTGGAGTCATGAGTTAGTTTATATTATTTTATACCCCATATCCGAAGTGGATAATTATTTTAAAAATAGAATAGACCCAATAGCAATTATTACTATCAATGGTGGTCAGGTTGTACCTAATTAATGGTAAGATTTTTTTATTTTTATGAGAATTTCTAGTATCTATCTTTTGTTTTCCTATCAAATCTTGAGAGGATTAACATGCAAGCTCCAGTGAGGACCTCTAGTTAGAAGTTCTAGCATTTATCTTTTTTCAAGTGTGATATATATTTAGTTGAAATCTAGTCTTAAGATATATCAACTCTCGGTACTACCCTTTTGATGACTTTATAAATCTATAATTTATCTTTTAACTTTTAATCAAGTTATTGCAATTTAATTAGAAATTCTAGTATTTTTATCTTTTATTCGAATTGTTTTTTATTAAAAAGAGTCTAGGTCCTAGTAGTGTTGTTTTTCACATGAGCTGAAACTCAGCTTACATCCCGATACTTAACATGTTGAATTTATTATATCACATGATTATACATGTGTAGAATTATTTATATATAATAGAGTGCATGAAATTAAATTGATAATATTGATATGACATAATGTTTGTGTAAAAATGTATATACTTATTTAAAATAATAAGTTATGAAATTTATTATCATGGAGTATTAATATAAAGTGTTATTGCTACATGGTTTCTTACGCGAACATTTTTTCATGTTTCATAAGTTGTTCAAATAAATAATTCTCTAATGTATACATGTTTATTTGATATACATGTTGGAATATAGCATTATAGTTATTTTATTATTTCATGACTATAGAAGGCTGCAGTTTAGAAATATATATATCTATTGTACTTTATGATATCAATTTATTTTCTTGTAATAATATACATTACTATTTACATGTATATTTTAGAGATTCTTTGTCGATTTTTTTATTTGTTTCACAACGACATATATGGATAGGTCAAATGCAAACTTAGAATATTACTTTGCAATATCTTTCATAATAATAAAGGTGAATAATTTATAAAATTATTAGGAGGTTTTTAAATTATCTTTCATAATGGGTAGACACAAAGTTAGAGGATTATTTTAAATTATCTTTGATAATAATAAAGCCAGATAATTTAGATACAATGTTAGGGGGTTATTTTAGATTATGTGTCATAATAGCTAAGGTGGATAATTTAGATGCAAATTTAGGGGATTATTTTGAATTATTTTTATAATGACATATGTGGATAATTTATATACAAATATAGGGGGTTATTTTGAATTATTTTTTTATAATAGCAGAGGTGGGTAATTTACATGCAAAATTAGAGGGTTACTTCAGGTGGATAATTTTTTAATAAAACACAATAGATCCAATGTCTATTATCGATGATGATAATGATTAGAGTCTACCAAATCAAAAGCCAGATGTTTCTGATTATTGTGAGAACTTTTAGAATTTATCTTTTTTCCTAGCGCGTCTGGTAAAAATTAACGTGGTGTCTCTGTTAGGGTCTCTAATTAGTAATAGTAAGGTTTGTAGGAGCGGCTGGCATTTTTTTAGCTGCCTCTGTAACACCGTTTTCTGAAAGGAGCTACCTCTAAAAATAAATTTGTAGAGACAGATGTAATTTTTAGCCATCTTTACATATGTTCCTTTTTAAGAGGCAACTCTAGCAGCCGCCTCAACAAATCTATTTCTAGAGACTGTTAGAGCAACTCCAACATAAGAGACATCCATGTTGTGTAATATATATTTAACTATTTTGGGAAGAAAAGAAAGTTCAATAGCTATTGTATCTGACTTTCTAAAATACCAAGACATTTATCTCGGAATTCTCGTATGGTAAATATAGATTGCATGTGTCGTTAGCCATTTGCCTCGCAGTAGTAGAAAGGCTATTGGAATTTTCTGTTTTTTGCAAGGATTTCTATTTTACAGACTGGGTAAATCATGAGTTTAGCCATCTATTTTTACCAACTCTTTTGGAGTTGCTCTTAGATAGGTGCAGCATGGTGAAATTCATAACTTTTGCAAACAAAGTCAGATAAAGATAATTTTATCAAAGCTGTATACCTCATCGAGATCTGTAGTTGACAACATTTTCATTTGAAATTATTTGGTTTTGACAAATTCTGTTTGAATTTTTTTTGAATTTTTCGAACGATCTTAGATGAAGAAATGACAAAAACCAAAGTTATACATCTCGAAAAGATATAAAATAGAACCGTTGATAATTTTTTTGTTTGGAATAATCTATGGTCCCAATATTTAGTTTAAATTTCTCACATATTGTAATTCAAAATTTTCAAACGACCTAGATGGAGAAACAATAAAAACCAAAATTGTAGATCTTGAAGAGCTATACAACTTTATAGTTGATAACTTTTTTATTTGAGATCATTTATCCAAAGAAAATTATGTTTGAATTTATTATATTTGACCTCCGACAGAGAAATGACGAAAACCAAAGTTTTATGACTTAATGATATCTATAACTTTGCAATTTGTAGCCTTTTCATTTGAATTCATTTAGGTGTCAAAGTCCAATTTAAAAATTGGGTAAAGTGAATACGAGGGAACGTTTGTGCCGTCTAGTCACAAGTGACTTTAGCATAGATTGAAAGCGCAATTACACGCGAGACGTGAGGTTGCAGGTTCCAACCCCTACGGTCGCATGCATGAAAAAACGCGGGACTTGCGACTATCCTATTTTATATGCATGACAATACTAGATATAATTCTATATGGATATTTTTTTTCCAAAAACAAATACAGAAGAGACAAGAGACTTTGCTTATGATTTTATCTTTTTGCTTAGGTTCGCATTTCCCTATTTATATGATCAGAGACTTTGCTATTTAGCTGGATGACTTTGTAAGATTTGGTTGTTTATGGTCGCAGAGGCCAGAATTGTTCCATTCAAAAAAATGTTACTAGCTACTTGCTTTGCCACAATTTATTAACTCGATGAAGCACTCACCAAGAACACCGGTGTAATAAGAGAGTGGGAATTCGGGGTGATTAATCTTGTGGTAGAATTTTGGGTTGGTGATCAAGCTGTACTCTTCCCACCCAGTCAAAAGACACAAAAGATCGCCGGACTTGAAATCCGGGTGCCCAGAGACCATCACCTTGCTCACAGCCCAGTTATCCAGAACCTGACAGTATGTGTCAACGGAAACAATCAGATTATTGCATCAAGCCTTCCAGTTTCAACGGAAACGAGCAGATAATATTAAATACTTAAGAGAGTGCTCTAAGCTTAGAGGAAGACTAAGGGCGTGTTTGGTTTGGTTTTGTTAAAGTTTAACACCCATCACATCAATGTTCCCTCAAATGCATGGAGTATTAAATGTAGACTAATTGCATGCATGTCGGCACAGATTAGGAGTAATTTACGAGACGAATCTATTAAGCCTAATTAGTCCAAGATTGAAAACTTTTTGTCAAATAAGACGAAAGTGCTATAGTGTTTGTTAAACTTTAACACCCCAAACCAAACACCTCCTAATAATTTGCTGGTTGTATAGATCTTTGCAGCCTATCTCTTAGCCCACCTATATAATAGTTTGTTTTTTGTTTTTGTGCATAAGCTCAGTGGCGGAGCGTGAACCAGAATCAGAGGGGGCGAATCGTGAGGGCTCGGCTCCAACTAAGGAGCCAATATGTGATGAGAAACTCGTCGTAGGGGCAACGGGCAAGCTCGGTAGTGCCAGCTCTTATAGTAGCGGTAGTGCCGATGGCCGAGTTCTCACCTTAAAATATATATCTAGCGAAGCTTACTCGATCAATTTAGGAATTAACAACGGGAATGTTTAGTTTCCCAAATTCACCCCCAAATTTCACAATACAAAAAGAAGATTCCCAGTCACATCAAAATACCGGCACATATATGAAGTAATAAATGTAGATGAAATAAAAAAACTAATTGCACAGTTTTGTTGTACTTTGCGAGACGAACATTTTGAGCCTAATTGATCAATGTTTGGACAATTTTTACCAAATAAAAACAACATTGCTACAGCGCTCTACAGTAATTCGGGGTGTGCAAAATTTGGTAACTAAAAACGGCCAACATATGAAAGCAGAACATCTAGCAGGTGTGGTGCACTATACTACGTACTAGTACTACTTTCATGACTAGGACTTGATTAGAAGCACCCAAAAAGTTGAAATTTTTTCACTTTCTTTATCACATCAATCTTTGGATCCATGCATGAAGTAGTAAATGTAGGTAAAAAACATAACTAATTACACAGTTTAGTTGGAAATCACGAGATGAATCTTTTGAGCCTAGTTGGTCCACGATTGGACAATATTTATCAAATAAGACGAAAATAGTACTATTTATCAGTTTGAAATTTTTTACAATCTAAACGTGGCCCTAGATGGGAAGTCAAATCATAAATGTGCATGGACGCAGCCTTTTGCCGTTTCAGCTATTATACTTGCTCTTAGAAGTGACAATATTATTTTTTGAAACAGGAAGTACAATAATTGGCTTAGAGCCAAGCAAATGCTAATATTTCTTTGGGATCGTAACTCGGCACATATTTCATTAAGCAGCTGGCAGACATGCTTTTCGCACGTGGTTGTGATTACATGAAACCAATTTTGTGACAAAAGATGGCGAACACCTGCCAAGTGACGCCACGAGTCAAGCGTCCCTAGGTGTTTGGGTGTTTGTACCCTGCAGCGCACCACATAGCCACTTCCTGCTCGATGTTCTCAAGCAACTGCACCAGCGACGAGGCAATTCTATTGAAGGTCCTCGCATTCCTCTCCTTCCACAATAGCCAACCGACTAGGAGGAAAAGGGAGTCAAAACCACGACGGATTTCCTTGGGCAGTCGTCTCCTTGAGCTAGTCCACCAAAGCATTGTGTCTACCTCCTGGATGACCACTAGGTCATGGAGAGGAACCTTCTCAGACATGATGCCCATACCTCTCTACCGAAAACACAGCCAAGGATAATATGATCCATCGTTTCCACAGCTTGGTCACAGATGATGCAGGCGTCACTCTCCTGCAGCCCATGGCGACGTCTCTTGTGCGCCGTCCAACAGTGACCATGCATGACGAGCCGGAAGAAGAACTTGACACGGGGTGGCGCCGAGGTCTTCCAAATTTGCTTTGCCCCGAGCGGTCTTGATGAGCCGACGAACATTGCACCGTACGCTGATAACATGGAGTACTGCCTTGCTGCAGTAAGCAAATGCTGATGTGAATGAGAGAAGAGTTGACTTTCATGCAAGCAACAAGCTAAGCACGGAAGTATGGGCAGTGGTAGACCCATGTATTAAGTGAATGTGAGGAGGATTAGGAAAGAGAAGGTGAGACATAGGTAAAAGTAACAATAAAAAAGATTCTTATGGACAAATAAGAAACACATTATTGTATGGCTTGGCTAATAGCCAAACATTTGGTTCTATTAGGGCGCTCCCAATGCATAGTGTCTATGTGTAGTTTTTTTAGGAGGAAAAGTATGATTTAGACCCAACCTTCCCAATGAACAATTTCTACAGATAATTTCTATAGAAAAGAAATTTAATGAGCATTTATATGCAACACAAACAAACAACAATCACTTGTCCCAAGCAACCTATAGCCTTTCCTAATGTACTGTATCTGTATTCCAATAAAATCAGTACTTAGGTAGTTCGTGGAACATCTTCTGTGCATCATGTACTTTGGCAAAATCCAAATCCTATGCGTTCTTTTAAATGTTTTTTTTAAAACAAACTTGTTAGCAATCAGCCAGGGGAAGGGGAAGATTGGGAAAGAACTTGGAGAAGGGGAAGAACAACAAGCAGCGAGCACGAGAGAGGTGAGGCGGGAGGAATCTCAATTCAGGTTCAGGGTTCAGTTTACAATAATCGTTGCCTCTCCCAATCTTCCCTCTCCTATTACATATACTCTACTTGAGCCACTATGGGCCGCCTCGGAAAAGGCCATGCCCAACAGGCACACTAGCGAGTCCCGTATCCAATTCTGATTTATTGGGCTTATATATACGCGGGGTTTAGGGTTCCCTCACTCCACCTCTCTCTCCACCACTCCACCAGCCGCCACACTCTCTCTCTATCGGTCCTCTCGCACGCGACCTCTCCTCCACTCGACCGCGTGAGACACCGGCGCCCCTCCTCCTCCCTCCCTCTCCTCCTCCCTCACACCGGCACCCCTCCTCATCCTCCCTCACACTAGTGCCCTCTCGGCTCGGCTGCTACCTCTCATCTCCCTCTCCGACGGCGCACGGATGGCAGATCGGGTGAGGTGCGGTGGCAGCAGCCCCTTGATGGGTATTGAGCTCGGAACGGGCTTACCGGCGGGCTCGAGAATGGGCTCGCCGATGGGCTCATAGTTTTTTTTAATTAAAAGATTAACCGTGGTGGGCATCCTAACGTGCCCGCCTCAGTTAATCGATTAACCATGATGGGCATAGGCTACTGCCACGGTTAAGCCATGATTAACGGTGACCTTACAACCGTGGTGGACGCCTTTGCCCGCCACGGAAAACCAAAAACGCCTGTCACGGTTAATTGTTGTGTAGTAGTGCCGCCGCGGAGGTCTTGGCCTGCTCAGGTTCCTTCCTTGGGACTTCAGGTACCGGTGCCTCAGGGGTGCTGACATTCCCCCAGTCTTGAGAGATGGCTTGCCCCCAAGCCGGCGCCCGAGGAAACTGCAGCCGGAGTCGCTCAACGGCTCCCATGTAGCCAATGCCACCGGCATATGAGACCACTCCACCAAGACTTGCTTCACAGGGTTAGCACCAGCAGACTAGTGTCGCTGAAGGATACGAACAGGAACCTAAAACTCAGCCAAATCAGATGGCAAAGAGGCACTTATTGTTGGGAACCTGGTGACTTTTTCAGTTGAGACACGTGAAAAACTAGGTGTACAGCAACACCTGGTGGAAGAAGGAGCTTGTAGGCCACCTTGCCAATGTGCTCCTGAATGGTGAATGGCCCAAAGAACTTAAAGGAGAGCTTATGATTAGCACGGTGAGCCACAGATGGTACGGCTGCAGCTTTAGGTATACAGCATCGCCCACAGTGAACTGGTGGTCCACCCGACGCTTGTCAGCTTGACGCTTCATACAGGTCTGTGCACGAAGAAGATGCTGGTGAACCAGAGCTTGCATCATATTGCAGTTCTCAAGCCAATCCTTCAGCTCAGGCACAGGGGAGGCCGAGTCAATATCCAAGCCTAAGTGATGAGGCTAGCAACCGTACAGGACCTCAAACGGGGACTGACCCAATGCCAAGTATGAAAACCACTGAGACTAGCTGCGGGGACAAGCATGAGCGAAACAGCGCAAATTGGTTTCCATGTATTGGTTAACATGCTTAGTCTAACCATCGCTTTGTGGGTGATACGCAGTACTCATGCATAACTCAGTGCCAGCCAACTGAAATAGCATTTGCCAAAACTTGATTGTGAACACCCTGCCCAGGTCAGAGATAATGGCCACTGGCAGACCATGTAACTTGAAGATATTATCCATGAACACTCTAGCAACAGAAGCAGCCGTGTATGGGTGCCGAAGCGGCAAGAAATGAGCGTATTTGGAAAACTTATCAACCACCACAAGCACCAAATTGGCAGACCCAGAAGGAGGAAGGCCATCCACAAAATCCATAGAAATTACCTCCCAGGAAGTTTGGGGCACAGCCAACGGCTGGAGGAGACCTAGATAGCCCGCACGATCAGGCTTAGCCTGAGCACAAAGTCGACAGGCTTGCACATACTTGAGTACTGAAGCACGCATACCCACCCAGAAGAACAATGGACAAAGCTTCTGCAGCGTTGCCGGAGCGCCAGAATGGCCACCCACCGGGCTGTCATGTAGAGCTGCAAGCACTCTGGACTGAAATTCAGTATTACTGCCCAGCCATATGCGACCTTTGTATGTGATGATGCCATTTTGTAACTTATATGGAGGACAGGCCGCAGGGTCTAGAAGCAACTGTTGCAAGAGTTTTTGAGCCTTAGAGTCAGAACTGTACCACTGTTGGAGATCCGACATCCAATTATGCACGGGTGAGGACATAGCAGCCAACTCCAGAGTGTGATCGCGATGAGACAAAGCACCAGCTGCTTGGTTGTCTACTCCACGATGATAGACAACCCGATAGCACAGGCCGAGGAGCTTAGTAAAGACCTTTTGCTGCCAAGGCGTATGCAAATGCTGCTCATTGAGGTGCACTAGACTACGGTGATCAGTATGTATAACAAATTCAGCCTGCAGCAGGTAATGGCGCCATTGTTCGACCGCCATGATGATAGCAAGATGCCCCTTCTCGTAAGCAGACATGCCTTGATTGCGTGGTGCTAAGGCCTTACTGATAAAGGCTAAAGGAAGATCATCTTGAAGAAGAATAGCACCAACCCCATATCCAGATGCGTCAGTTTCAATGTGAAACGTCTTAGTGAAGTCCAGAATACCCAAAACTGGAGCCGAGCACAACGCAGCTTTGAGAGACTGAAATGCAGATTCATGTACCAATGTCCAAATGAACAGTGTATCTTTGCGAATCAAATCAATCAAAGGCTTGGCTATCAATCCAAAATGGTAAACAAACTTGCGGTAATACCCAGCAAGTCCTAGGAACCCGCAGAGAGCTCATACATTCTCTTGTGTCAGCCAGCTAGAAATGGCTTGGATCTAGGCAGGATCAGTTGAGATGCCCCGCTCAATGAAAACATGGCTGAGGTAGGCAATCTCCTACTGTGCAAACCTACACTTGGAGAGCTTCAAGCGCCATTGATCGACCACCAACCACTGGAACACCAAGTCCAAATGATGTAGATGCTCTTCCAATGAGGAACTATATACCAAGATGTCGTCAAAGAATACCAAGATGAATTTGCGAAGTCCCGGGGCCAGAGTTGAGTTCATAGCACCCTGGAAAGGTACTTGGCATGCCTATAAGACCGAAAGCCATAACTGTGAACTCATACTGCCAACAATGAGTCTGAAAGGCTGTCTTCAGTTCTTCGCCTGTCTGTAGCAGAATCTAGTGGAAGCCAGCTCAGAGGTCCAGAGTTGAGAACCAACTGGCATTGGCCAATTCATCAATCAGTTGATCGAAAACAAGGACCGGAAACTTGGATTTAGCAGTGATTGCATTCAGTTGTCAAAAATCGACACAGAATTGATAAGACCCACCTTTCTTTTTAACAAGAAGCATAGGCGAGGAGAATGGGCTAGAACTAGGTCGGATAAGGCCTTGGGAAAGCATATCAGAAACTTGTTTCTCTATTTCATCCTTCAATGCTGGCGGATAGCGGTAAGGGCGGATGAAAATGGGCTGAGCGCCAGGAATTAGTGGAATAGAATGGTTGCATGGACGGGAAGGGGGCAATTCTGTGGGTGGTTGAAGAACCATAGGATAGCGATCAAGAATGGCTTGGATTTGTGGAGGTAGGGGTTCTGTGGTTGGGGTGGTGTCGGTGTCACCTGAAATCTGACAGACTTGCAGCATCAACTTATCAGGTAAATCAGAATCCATGCCCTGCAACAACATCTACTTATTTTGGTATGGAATGAGCAACCACGTGTCTTGCCAATGAATCTGCATGGGACTAAAAGAGGACAACCAATCCATGCCGACAATAACATCATAAGTTCCAATCGGCAATATGCGGAAGTCCGAGATAAAGGAGAACTGACGAATGGTCCACTGAAGCTGCAGAAGCATTGCTGAACTGGTCAAGAGTCCACCCCTAGCAATGCGAACACTGCTCGTCATGGGAACGACCGAAATACCAGAGAGCCGAGCAGCAACATCAGGACTGATGAATGAAGCTGAACTGCCAGAATCGAGCAAGATCATCACAGAATGGCCCTGAATCGTCCCATGGAAGCGAATCACTCTGCCTGAGGCAGAAGAAGCCACTGCAACTTTATTGATGGCCAGAAACACTTGATCGTGCTTGGCGGTTTCCGGTTGCTCGACTTCTTCATCAGGAACTAATAGATCATCAATAGAGTCCAGATAGCATTCACAGCCAACAGAACTTTAGCACTGCATGTGTGATCCTTGGACCACTTGGCACCACATTTATAGCAAAGGCCCTGGGCACGCCCGTATGACTTGAGGGCTGACAACCGAGCAGTCGTTGTTGGAGAAGGCTGAGGCTGAGCCGAAGTTGCTGCAATTGTAGTTTTCTCAGTTTGGGGTAGTGGCGGCAGCGGCAGCGGCAACGGGCGTCGGGCTTGAATGTGTGGACATGTCGCCGCAGCCCAATCACCAGATGGACCAGAACGTCCACACGGCGCTGAGGACACCTCCTCCTGTAATAGAGCAATAGTAGTGGCAGTATCCAGTGTTTTGGGTCGTTGAACAAGCACGACAAACTTAATATCAGGACGTAAACCATCAATGAAGCGCATGGTGAAATAGAGCTGATCATGTTTGGGAGAATAAACTTTCAACTGGTCAACTAACTGGGTAAAGCAGGATAGGTACTCTGATACTGTGGATGTTTGGTGAACATGGAAGAGTTGGCAGATCAATAACTCATGTTGATCACGATCGAACCGATCAAGCAAAAGGGCACAGAAATCAGGCCAGGAGTAATCAACGACTTTGGACTCAATAGACTGGTACCAGAGGGAAGCGGCACCATCAAAGTGCATCTCAGAAACACTAATCCAAAGTGATTGCTCCACGAAGTACATTTTGAAATACTTTTCAGCACGAGCTTTCCAATGGTGAGGTTGTTCACCGTCGAAGCGAGGAAACGGGACTTTCGGCAACCGGCCTTTGGGATCATTGATGAGGTGGGGGTCAGGAGGTGGGTAAGCGATCATGGCAAGGTGGGTGGTGGTGTGGGGTGGCTCAGGGAGGGGCCGAGTACCCATGGTAAGAGACCTAGGAACAGGAGGGGGATGGGGTGGAGTCAAATCATCGCGGTGCCCAACAATGGGCTGGTTGGCGGGGAACCTGGCAGATGAGCGCGCAACGCCTTATTCGGGGTCGGAAGGAGACTCGTGTTTAGTGGCACGTCGTCAAACACTTGGCGGTCGTGACCCTTCTCCAACCGCCGAACAGCAATGCGAACATCATCAAGCACGCCGTCAACCTTGAGGCGCTAGGAGTTCAAGGCCTTGGTGGCTTCTTCGAGGTTCTCCACGCGAATGTCGTGCTCTTCCTTGACGGGGGTGACGCAGACTCGCTCCAACTCAGACAGGTGCTGAGTGAACTCAGCGTCGCGGTCGGTGTAGCTGGCTTTGAGGGTGGCGAGACGGCTCTCCACGGCGTTGATCTGTGGATCCGCCGGGGCAACCTCCAGATCGGCGAGGAGGCGGGCGAAGTCGTCCGCGTCGGCGACCCATGTCATCTCCAGAGCGTCGAAGCGTGCGTCGATGGTGGTGGCGCGGGCGGTGAGGTTGTGCTCCAGGTTGGAGAATTGTCGGCTCCAGTGCTCGTGCTCATCGTCGAAGTGCCGATTGAGCTGCGACAGCTCATGGAGGATGAGCTTAAAGTTGGGTTCCATGGCACCTCTAGTGCACTAAAAACGGGTGTAGTGGTGGTGGGGATTGGGTGGTTGTCCAGGATGCAAGAATGTGGAAGCTGATACCAATTTGTTAGCAATCAGCCAGGGGAAGGGGAAGATTGGGGAAGAACTTGGAGAAGGGGAAGAATAGCAAGCAGCGAGCACAAGAGAGGTGAGGCAGGAGGAATCTCAATTCAGGTTTAGGGTTCAGTTTACAATAATTGTTGCCTCTCCCAATCTCCCCTCTCCTATTACATATACTCTACTTGAGCCACTCTAGGCCGCTGAGAAGTGAATTGGGCCAAACGGAGCGCTTGGGCCTTGTCGCCGCCGTGGAGGTCTCGGCCTGCTTAGGTTCCTTCCTTGGGACTTCAGGTACTGGTGCCTCAGGGGTGGTGACAGAACTTCACAACCTTATTGCCCCCAAGAGTCCAGGAGCTGGACGTGAGCAAAGCCTCCCGTAGTCGCACATGTATAGGGCAAGCGTGGCGTCGCTGAAGCCGAAGTCTATCGGGAATGACACAAACATGGTCAGTTCACCGTCGACGAGCGGCCAGCCTAGCTCAAGGACACCCTTCACCACTACCTCGTCTAGCACTCTAGCACCTTCTGCCAGATGTCTCCACGGCCACGCGAGACCAGGCCACGATGGGGGACGCCCCTCGCGCCGTCTCCCTCGCCCGACCAACTAGCCTCGGCTCCCCTCCGACCAACTCGGCTGCTGCTGCCGCGGCTCCTTGACATCTGCTTCCGTGGCGGCGGCGGCCAGCGGACGGGCGCTCAACGAGGCTCTCCCCCGCGTGCTTCTTCTCCAACGCTTCCTCTTTTCTCTCCAATAAGTCCAATTTCAAATCTCTTCCAAATCTTCGTTTGTTCATGGTCATGCTCTAGCTAGATCCTTACTTCTAAGTTCTAATGGCCATATCAGTCAGCGTCAAGGATGGATGTGTGATGGTGGACTTTTGCTCGGCAGCTACGTCTCCGGGCCGACTCTGCCTGCGACGGCGGCGGCGGCTGCGCTTGGGCCATGGCTCACCACGGCCAGCCCGCGGTGGCCGGATCTGGCGCTGTTGGTCGGGGCTTTGGCCGGCCGTGGCGACCGAGCGCTCACTGGCGTCAGCTCCGGGGCACTACAGATTGAGCTAGATGTTGTGCCGTGGTCGGCAACGCCCATGCTCCGCACGGTGGACTGCTTCCAGAGGGGGCGCGGTGGACTGCTCCTGAAGGGGCGCCCAGGCACCCGATGCAGCCCGCATCTTGTCCACCTCCTCCGTGCTGCTTTCGCCGGCGATGAGCTGCCGCTATGCTCTTGCACGGAGCGGCACCCACGGACCTCGATGGAGGATAGGCACCATGAAGGCGCACAGCTAGGAGGCTGCCTCGGCCAGATCTAGCGGTCCCCGCCCTAGGTCCGATGCCACCGGCGCTGGTGGGCGTGCTGCCACTATGCGTGCGCGGCCAGGTCGCAGAAGCCCTGGGCGCGGCCACCGGTGGGCCAATGAACGTGTCACGGCACCAGGCACTGCTGAGGTGCACGACCAGGTGGCTGCCACGGCCAGAACCGGCGGCCCCTGCCCTAGATCCGGTGCCGCCGGCACCGGCGGGAGCGGTGCTGCTAGGCTTCGTGCGGCCAGGACGCGGAAGCTCCCTCTGCACAGCCATGGCGGACCTGGTCACCTCCAGCAAGGGGGTCCACGTGGGCCAGGTCACCGTCCGCTCCGCCATCAGCTTCCTGCAGGGGCCATGTCCTTCGACGATAGCCTCTGGTTCTGCTTCGGCCAGGTCTGGCAAGGCGGCGTGTGCCTTGTGCAGGCTTTGCACTGTTGGGGGCAGAAGGCCGAGCCCACGGGTCTCTGCTCCCGTAGGGTGCTTGGCCGTGTCCCGGCCGTGCACGGGTACCTAGTCCGCCTTCCTCTACATCGTCGTCAGCCGCTTCGGTGCACGGTACCCGTTCCGTCTTCATCTAGGTTGTCGTCAGCCACTCCGGCTCCTCATCGTCGGTGGCGCCTTGGTGGCCAGGAGCCCCTGCGCTCACCTCCACAGCGCCTGCGGGATGTCATCGCGATGGGGGCAACGCCGGCCCCTTCCGGCTGCTACTCGTGGTCGGCGAGTTTGGCATGCCACACTACGCTCTGGGCGGGCTCTTACAGGCATATGAAATATGGGTGAAAACCCTGTCGGGTGTTGTTCTAGGGCAGCAACGATGGCGCAATTTACCGTCATTTCTCTTCCTAGAGGCGTCCCTGTAGATTTCAATTTCTTCTATCGTGGAAGCCTTTCCAAGGTTGCTGCATCAGCTGGGCAGGTCTCAGGCGAAAGCCCTCACGAGCCTGGTGCTTCGATCGTCGATGGCGGAGTCCGTCGGCATCACTTTCATTCTCGAAGGCATCGATACAACCACACCTGCTCCCATCCGCACTCGGCATGTCCGTGTCCTTATGTTCTCCCTGGTTGCTCTCTCCCCTTGCTGTAATTGGTCTGACTACCTTCCTACACCTTAGTTTTTGCACACACTATTTGTTGTCAGGTGTTCGCCATCAACGGCTTGCTCTGTCGTCCTCTAGTTCATTTGAGTGCTTCGTCTCATCATATGCTGGGCTGCCGGGACCTTGATCTCTTCTCTAGATCTCCTCGCTTCCTCCTGACGCTCCTCTCCCTTGGAGGCTTCCTTCCCCCAAATGGCGTTAGTGGGCATTGGTCGGAACCTAGATGCTCTTATAGGCGATGCAACTCATGGTTGTCACCGTTTTGTTCTGACTCAGTGCCTTACAGCTTTCTAGCTGTCGTCTGTCAGACCCAACTCGCTTACAGCTGCTTATGGTTAGAGATCTTCAGAGTCTGTGTTTAGTGGTGGCAGAGGTTGGGAACATGGTCCTCGCACTACCTTTGGATGTAGGCTGAGCCTGTAGCTGTACCATGTTATTGTTGTTTATTTTCTTTTGCTGGTGTTGTATTCCTTTTCTCTTCCCCTATGTCATGTGCTTCTGTGACCTCGAAGGGTCGTCTCTATAATAGGTGCATTGCACCCTTCCACTCACCGGCTTACCGGGACCTGTGGAAATGAAATCAGGTGGGGATCGGTTTGATCCCCCGTAGTTTGACCTCAAAAGACCAGGCCACGACGACAGCGAGGACCTTCCAGAGGTACACAGACACCGCCTCGACGCGTGACGAACACTGGGGCTTGGTGCTGGTGCTGGTGCTCGCCTCTGTGGCTGGAGAAGAAGCTTGCAAATGTGAGATGGAGGCGGCGCTCGCCCACGGCTGCAGGAAGATGCGCGGGAGGAGTGGCGTCAGAGCATGCGCAGGCAGGGAATCACGGAAGCGCGCATGGGGTGGCGACGCGGGTGTGCAGGAGGGGGGCGCGCATGCGCTTCGGTGCGGCGGGCGGTGGAGTCCTGGATCCGGAATGAGATAGAAATGACTCGAGTCTCCCCAATACGACACAGCTGATTTCTTCCCATCTTGAACCTCGAGTAGACTCAATTTCGTTAGGGAGAAACGTTTTCTCTATTTACTAATTTCTCCCCATTAATTATATTGCCATGTTAGCAAATTTCTTAGTTGGTAAGATAATTAAAACAGATGAAAACTACATTAATACTCCGGGAGTGGCCTTATTGGGCTTGCTCTTATGCAGTTGTGCTTTAAGAAAGTGGCTATAGAATGAATTAGGCCCTTTATGAGCTAGGCTATTACTAACAAATTAAATGATAGAAATAAATGAACTACTACGGTACTGCAGTAGACAAATCTTAACATGTTCAAAGCACATATGTACATATACCACCCCTAAACTAGATGACTAGACGAAAACTGATTTGCATGTGATCAATGAGAGGTTAGCATATATAAACTGTAGGTACCTCCCCTGGGACGAAATCCGGGACGAAGCTTGGCTGGTCGTGCCTCGACATGCGGGTGCGCATGTAGGGGTCACACGAGAGGTAGAGGTTCTTGACCACGATGGCCGCCGACCCGGGCGGCACGGCCAGGCGCAGGGTGCCGACGACGACCTCCATGTCCTCCTCCGTGGGGCACCCTGTGACGTAGCGCTTCAGGATCACACGCCTGTTGGTCACCAGCTCCCCCTCCTCCGGTTCCGACGACGCCGCCGCCGCCACAGCTGCGTCCGGCGGCAGTGCTGCCATTGCTTCCTTGCCCGCTCTTTGGTATCACTCCCCGCGCTCTGGCTGTCTGTGCCTCTGCTCAATCGGTCCTTAATCTCCTCTGCTCATTCGACGTCTTCTTACAGAGTTGGTACTGTATTGTGGATGTGGGCATGTGGCTGGTCAGTAGTACTGTAGTAGGCGCTATTTCTGGTGACAAGTAAGAGCATCTCCGTATCATTCCTAAATGTTAGAATAGAGATTTTGGTGAAAAACTACCCTCTAACCATTTTTTAAATGATCATCTAAATATAACAATATTCTATTCTGGATTTTTCGCTAGCTAAAAATAGAAGACGAGAATGACTCTCTAGAGTGCGCATGAGATATAGAAACACTGTTGGAGAGTGAAAAGATATAGAAAGCGATTTTTATGTAAATGACTCTTCAAATGATGATTTAGAGAGTTTAATTTAAAAAGGCTCTTGGAGATGCTCTAAGAGACTCTCCATATCATTTCTAAATGCTAGGAATAAAGATTTTGGTGAAAAACGACCCTCCAACAGCTTCTCTGAATAGTTATCTAACCATCTTCTATTCCGGATTTTTCGCTAGCGAAAAATTAAAGACGAGAATGACTTTCTAGAGTGCGCGTGAGATATAGAAGAACTGTTAGAGAATGAAAAGATATAGAAAGTGATTTTTATGCAAATAACTCTCTAAATGATTATTTAGAGAGTAAGATTTAGAAAGGCTCTAGGAGTGTAGAGTACCACTGATACCCATAATTGCTAGTGCTTGCTGTCACTTGACTTGTCAGTTGAGCGGTTGCTGTAACACGCCACTTTTCATATAAGGTTGTGCGGTCTGTAGTGGGTGGGAGGGCCCTGTAATGTCTCCTCTTGCCAAGATTTCAACTCTAGATCAGTCCCACACACATAGTACTGGTAGGTAGCGGCCGTCCTGGCTTAAGCGCACAGATCACACAGATCGTAACAAGGCTTGGGTGAGCCTTTCCATCAACGTAACGCGTGAGAAAGCAGGTCCAGGTCGTGCATGTTCAAGGTCACCTTCTCCGAACGTGTTGATGATGGTGTATCGGCCGCTTTTAATTTGGTCGGACAATTGGCCGGCTGCCAGCAGGAAGAATTGAGTTCTGCGGACCTCTAGGGTGTAGGGATGAAAACAAAAATGATAATCTCCGATTTTCCGAAATCGTTTTCGAGTTTTTTCTGATTTTATGCCTAAACGAAAATGGTAGCGGTAACCGAAAAAACAAAAATGATAACGGTAAAAATAATCAGAAACGAAAGCGAAAATGATTTTGCCCTCTTCCGATCGTTTTTGAAGATTCCCGTATTTAACCGGTAATTTACCGTCAGTAATTACCGATTCAAAGGCCTTTAACTAATGAATCCTTATTTATTTATAGATATACAATGCATTACACACGCAAGCATACAAGGCAATTTTTTTTTGAAAGGATCATATCTGTACACGCAAGCTGCAAGCACACAAGATATTTTTTTTTGGAAAGGATTACATCTGCACACAAGGCAAATAATTTTTGGAAAGGAACTAGTACGTGAGATAGGTTGAGTTATATGGATCTTCTCATGTTCTACAGTTTGGCGTGTTTATCGTTTTTTAGATACCGTTCTCATGGATTCTGATCGTTATCGATGTATTTTCCGATCGACTACTATCGTTTTCGAAATTACCGGAATATCGGCGCCGTATTCGTTTCCGACGATATTGTATCGATTTCGTTTTCGAGAAAAAGATATGAAAATGAAAGTGATTTGGCCTCCTATCGATCGTTTCTGATCGTTTTCATCCCTACTAGGGTGCTTGGTTGCACGCCACCACTTTGCCACCGCCTATAGTTGGCCAACCAGGCCGCACGGCACTAGCACGGTTGAACACAGCACGACTAGGCATGGCACTATCAGGCATGGTGGCTTAGCCGTGCTGTGCCTGGTAGTGCCACCATGCTGGCATCTCGGCCTAGGTACGGCACTACAGCCGGTTAGCTATGCCGTGTCGTGCCTCTAGGCACGGCAGCCCATCGTGCCCGTGCCAGCCCGAGGTTGTGCCACTGCACCGTCGTCGCTGCGCCGCTCATGGAGGCTGATGGAGTTGCGCCGCTCGTGGAGGCCGAGCACTGCTGCCGCATGGAGGTCGTGCCACCGCACCGTCGTTACTACGCTGCTCGTCGAGGCTGGTGCAGTCACGCCGCTCGTGGGGGCTGAGCGCTGCCGCCGCGTCGAGGTCGCCGCGCCGCTCTCAAGCTCCCCCGCGCCGAGGTCTTCGTGATGCCTTGGGACTGGAGGAGGAGGCACCGTGGGGAGTGGAGGTGGAAGATCTGGGCGCAGGATGTACAGGAGGAGTCAGACATGGGGAGTTGTGGACATGGGGAGGAGGCTACATGGAGGACGAGAGGAAACGACGAGTTGGGAGGAGGCCGTGGGGAGTACGGGGAAATTGGGAGTTAGAGTTTGGAGAGGTGTTTATATACTCTCATCCAACGGCTGAAAATCCTTGAAGTCATCCAATAGTTGTGCTTTAAGAAAGTGGCTATAGAATGAATTAGGCCCTTTATGAGCTAGGCTATTACTAACAAATTAAATGATAGAAATAAATGAACTACTACGGTACTGCCGTATCGTAGACAAATCTTAACATGTTCAAAGCACATATGTACATGTACCACTCCTAAGCTAGATGACTAGACGAAAACTGATTTGCATGTGATCAATGAGAGGTTAGCACATATATAAACCGTAGGTACCTCCGCTGGGATGAAATCCGGGACGAAGCTTCGCTGGTCGTGCCTCGTCATGCGGGTGCGCATGTAGGGGTCACACGAGAGGTAGAGGTTCTTGACCACGATGGCCGCCGACCCGGGCGGCACGGCCAGGCGCTGGGTGCCGACAACGACCCCCATGTCCTCCTCCGTGGGGCACCCTGTGGAAACGGGATCAGGTTCGGAAAATACGGGTTCGGGAATGGAATAAGGATATGCGGGTGCACGGAAACAAACTAATACGATCAGAAATTCAATGGAAACGGGCTGAAGCCGGAAACTTAAGCCGGAATACCACACATCTTTATACTCATAATCACAATCACACACATCTTTGGCGATGAAAAACACACAAAGCATAAATTTAGAGATTCAGACGCAAATGAAAATAGTTTAGGATTTATTGTCCACGCACTAACACTGTGACACTTAGTTCAGATCACAACTAGCAAATTAAAATGAGTGGCATGAACATAGCACACTACATCACATAATAACATGGCATATTCTTCACATATCTCCATCACAGCTCTGCTGCCACGACCCCGCCTCACGCGTGCTCACTCTGTTGCGTGAACGAGAGAGGGAGTCTGGACTCAGAGTGGAGACCTAGGTATTCAATCTTAGATGGGCTAGTATTGGGCCTCGAGTTATTTGGGTCTGTCTGAAATCCATGTAAAATGCGGTACAAATACGGAAATATTCCGACCAAATACGGAATTCCGCAAATACGGACGGAAGAACTCCGTTTCTACTTCCGTCCACATTCCGACAACCTCCACCCCGAATTCCGAACTGATTCTGGATTTTCTCAAAAATGCAAAATCGGACAGGTCAAATATAGAAAAACGGACGATTCGGACCAGAAAAAATTCGGTCCATTTTCAAGACTAGTCCGGCGGCATTGCTGCCATTGCTTCCTTGCCCGCTGTTTGGTATCAGTATCACTCCCCGCGCTCTGGCTGTCTGTGCCTCTGCTAGATCGGTCCCTAATCTACTCTGTTCATTCGACGTCTTCTTACAGAGTTGGTACTGTATTGTGGATGTGGGCATGAGGCTGGTCGGTAGTACTGCAGTAGACGCTGTTTATGGTGACAAGTAAGAGCATCTTTTAAAGACTCTTCGTACCATTTCTAAATGTTAGAAATAGAGATCTTAGTGAAAAACAACCTTCTAACAGCTGGATTTTTCACTAGCCAAAAATTAAAGATGAGAATGGCTTTCTAGAATACGCGTGAGAGAGAAGAACTGTTGGAGAATGAAAAGATATAGAAAGTGATATTCGCGTAAATAACTCTCTAAATAATTATTAAGAGAGCCAGACTTAGAAAGGCTATAGTAGCGTAGCATACCACCGGTACCCATAATTGCTAGTGCTTGTTGTCACTCGACTTGTCAGTTGAGCGGTTGCTGTAGCACGCCACTTTTCATATAAAGGCTGTGCGGTCTGTGGGAGGGCCCTGTAATGTCTCTTGCCAAGATTTCAACTCCAGATCAGTCCCACACATATAGTACTGGTAGGTAGGTAGCGGCCGTCCTGGCTTAAGCGCGAAGATCACACAGATCGTAACAAGGCTTGGGTCAGCCTTCCATCAACGTAACGCGTGAGAAAGCAGGTCCAGGTCATGCATGTTCTCACCTTCTCCGAACGTGTTGGTGATGGTGTATCGGCCGCTTTTAATTTGGTAGGACAATTGGCCGGCTGCCAGCAGGAAGAATTGAGTTCTGCGGACCTGTAGGGTGCTTGGTCGCAGGTCACCATTTGCCACCGACTATAGTTAGCCAACCGGGCCGTACGGCACTGGCACGGCACTGGCACGGTTGAGCACGGCATGGCTAGGCGTGGCACTATCGGGCATGGTTGCTTAGCTGTGCCATGCCTGATAGTGCCACCATGCTGGCATCTCGGTCCAGGCACGACACTACAGCCAGTTAGCCATGTCGTGTCGTACATGTAGGCACGGCAGCCCATCGTGCCCGTGCCGGCCTAAGGCCGTGTCACCGCACCGTCATCGCTGCGCCGCTCGTGGAAGCTGGTGGAGTTGCGCCGCTCGTGGAGGCCAAGCACTGCAGCCGCATCGAGGTCGTGCCACCGCACCGTCGTTACTACGCTGCTCGTCGAGGCTGGTGCAGTCACGCTGCTCGTGGAGGCCGAGCGCTGCCGCCGCGTTGAGGTCGCCGCGCCACTCTCCAGCTCCCCCATGCCGAGGTCGTCGCGACGGCTTGGAACGGGAGGAGGACGCGCCGTGGGGAGTGGAGGTGGAAGATCTAGGCACAGGATGTACAGGAGGAGTCAGACATGGGGAGCTGCGGACATGGGGAGGAGGCTGCAGGGAGGACGAGAGGAAACGACGAGTCGGGAGGAGGCTGTGGTGCTTATATACTCCCATCCAACGGCTGGAAATCCCTGAAGTCATCCAATAGCTAGAAACTATCTGGTCACATCGTGCCGGCCCAAATTTCGTGCCGTGCCCATGCCGACACTGCAAGCTGAAACTGTAGCCTAGGCACGGCACTACCACCGGACCGTGTCTGGCACTTGCACTATAGGCCTCGGGCCGTGCCGTGCCTAGGCCGTGCTTTTTAGTGTCATCTAGTGCCGGCCCAGCGGGCTTGGCTCATTTGGCCATCTATACCACCGCCGCACCCAAAGGCCACATTTATCACCACTGTTGTTTGGTTCGTTGTTCAGCTTTGGTAGCTACAGCTTTTACAATGTAGATTTTGGTCACAAATGTGGCACCGATTTTCACGCCAAGGGCTGTGGCGTCGCCACACACATGTGTGTCCAACTATGGCTGAATTGAAACTATTTAAATTTTTTCTTTCCATGACTTCATGTGACTAACTATTTATTTTTAATATTACCAATGATACATTGAAACTATTTAATAGTACATCTACAAATAACTTTTAGTATTAGTAATGATACTTAAATATTAATTTTAATAGTTTTCTAATTTAGTTTAAACCTAATATATTTAATGTTGTAAATTATTTTAAAACTTTATTTATTTATTTACTGATGTAAATTATTTTATATAATTTATAAATCTATGATAAATATTATATAAATAATGATTGATTAATTGATACATTTAACTATTAAATATTTACTAGCAAAAAAAATGCATGTGCGTTGCAACGGAAACCGGACGTATAACGCTAATTTGTATCTACATTAACCAGCGTTGGCCCAGTTTGTATAGGCCATGTCCTAGCCACCTTGATCTTATATTTTTTTTCGCACATGACCTTTCTGACACAAGTCTAAGGTTACAGTTCATCTAAGACGCTTTTTCTGTCCCTAACTCCGACAGAGCGTACAGTCGAAATAAGATCCATTCTGCAAACGGCCATGGCTTGCACGAACCTCACAGTAGCGCTCACGCTTCTCGTCGTCTCCTCATTCCGCGGCTATGCAAGTACACCACGTCACCACCTCGAGTAATCTACTAGTAGAAGCCGTCGCAACAGGCGAGCGCTCTGCGGGACGTACGCCTTGCAGGCTTGCAGCAATATGAGGATCGGAGAACATGAACAGCATAGTCCCCGCTCTCGACTTCGTCGACTGCCATGTCTCCGCGATCTATCGAGGCATCCATTAGCCTCGCCCGCCCAGCGGCCGTGCCTCCGGCGAGGACGGAGAGATGACCTGTGTTTGTCTGTTTGATTCGGCCGTACCGCATGTGAGGGCGCATGTCAAACGACAACATCAACGTCACAATCGAGAGGGCCAAAGGTGGTGAGAGACTACTGCCTCCCGGCGGCTTCTGTACTACTCGTAGCGCATGTGCATCTTTTAAGTTAAAAACATCAATCTGCACACAACATACATTAGACATTAATATATTAGTATTACTAGAAAATATGCTCGTGCGTTACTACGGTAAAATAATAACAATTTGTAGAAATAATAATATTACATTTTTAATAACCATCAAACAATGTACAGCAAGGAAAAACATTATATTTTAATAACTCCAGAATGCACAGTAAAATTATAGTTAAGAACAGCTTAGAATGCATGCACTTTAAGTCATATTTAAACAGAACTAACCATATCTATGCATAATACGTCATGGTACTACAAGCTTCTCCACCACATAACCATCAGCACCATAACACTTTCCAGGCCCAAGAGATCCAAATCATGATATTCACGTGGAGCCTCCTATGGTTCTCCAAACTCATTATCATAACTGACACTACCGGAAAATGTAAATTTGCCGGGCGCTCACATTTTGCCGTGCGCTTTATTACGGGACGCACGGTAAAGAGAACATTTGCCGTGCGCCCTGTTCAAAGCGCACGGCAAACATTAGGCGCACGGTAACCTCTCTCTTTGCCGTGTGTCAAACACCACACCCACGGCAAAACTGAGCTTCACCGTGCGCCACACTAGAGCCGCACGGCAAAGAGGCCTGCACGTAAACGGCACCCAGCTGGACCAGACGCCCCACGACGGCCGTCAGGTGTGCCGTGCGGCTCCACATGGCGCATGGCAAAGGTGGCCCGTTGTGCCGTGCGCCCCAGACACCACGCACGGCGAAGGTGCCTCACGTGCGGTACACGTGCGTACCACTCACGGCCGTCCACCCCGCGGTAACGGCTGGAGCACGGGGGCACTCACGTGGTTCGTCTTTGCCGTGCGTTTGTTACTGGCGCACGGCAAAAATACATTTTGCCTTGCGCCCAGTTGTTGGCGCACGGCAAACATATATGTTTGCCGTGCATCTCCTATCGGCTCACGGCAAAGTTACAATTTTTTTTTTTTGATTTCTATACTTCTTTTTATTTCTCCACTACAAAGACATTACTTTGTACTCTATATTCCAATTTGATACATTTCTCGATATGTTTACTATATTTAACAATTTTCTATCATTTAAAGATTTTTTTCATTGAAGTCAAATTTGAACTGCAAGTGCATAAAATAGTAGAGCAAAGTTCGTTGGAAAATGATATTCATGTAATTGAGTCATTTTTAAGACCTTTCCCGTAAAATTAGATGAAATTTTGAACATCTTGTTCGCGAAGCATGAAAATCCACTTGCAGTTGAACTGTTTTTTAATTTTATAAAATGCAAACAAAGTTTGAAAATCTTGAGATTCGTCAAGAGCTCATGATATCCTATGTGAAGGTTATGGTAAATAATTGAGAAGGTTTTGAACAATTCGTCATGCATGGTGTTTAGAAATCGAAGCATCTCATAAGAAGTTTCAGAGTGTGAGAGTCACGTGATTAGGTTTGTAGTCTTAGTAAAGTTCAAATTGGATTTTGACTTCAAAACTTTTTTGCTAGTGAACATACAACATAGATTGTCTCATGTTAATTTATGGTAATTTTTCGCATCCATTAGATCATTTTAGTATATTAACTCTAATTATGAAATTTAAATGAACATAAATTGAATTTGAGCAATAACTTCATGAAAAATAGAATAAAGTGTTGTAAAAATAATATTCATGTAATTGAGTGCAGTGTAAAGCTTTAACCGAGAATTGAAATAAAAATTTGAATATCGTGTTCAAGAAAATTTAAATTTGAGAGTTGCTAAAGGTGCATGAAATAATGGAATAGGGCTTTACCGTGCGTCATTGACCTAGGCGCACGGCAAAGACTGTTTGTCGTGCGCCGCGGATCTGGACGCACGGCAAACGTGCCCTATCTGTGGCACGGATCCAGGCTGTTTGCCGTGCGCCGCGGATCTGGAAGCACGGCAAAGATTTTTTGCCGTGCGCCGCGGATCTGGACGCACGGCAAACGTGCCCCCTATCTGCCCACTCACGGAGGCACACACACGCCCACACTTCACAACCGCACAACTGCACAACCAATAGCGCACAACCGCCGCCGCCACCCCTAGCGCCGCCCGCCGCCGTCCTCGGGTTTACCGGCCGCCGCCGTCCTCGGGTGCACCGGCCCTGCCCCGCGCCGCCCCCCGACCCGCGTCGCTGCTCAGATCGGCGCCGGCCCCGCCCCGCGCCGGCCCCCGTCCCGCGCCGCCCACCGTCCCGCGCCGGCCCCGGCCCCGCCTTGCCGGAGAGGGAGAAGGGAGGAGGAGCTAAGGAGGAGGAGGATCGGAGAGGGAGGAGGAGGAGGAGGAGAGGGTGGACGTGCTCGCCGCCACCGGAGGAGGTGGACGTGCTGCCCGCCCCCGCCGGAGGAGGTGGACGTGCTGCCCGCCGTACCAGGCGCTAGACGTGCTGCCCGTCTGGACTTCGATTGAGCTCTCCTTTCGCGGGTAAGGAGGAATCTTCTGATGAAATGGTTCTTCTGTCAGCCGAACCCCATCGCACTCAACACTGCTCTGGCTCAGCTTGGGGTGGCAAGGCCTGTTTTCAGATTGCCATATGTTCCTCTTCCTCTTGAGAAGAGGATTGAGTTTGTCCGGATTGTTGAAACTATTGGACGGGGAAACTTCGTGGGGCAGAAAGACGCACGTGTTCTTGACGATGATGATTTTGTTTTGATCAGTAGGTATTAGTAAGCGAGCTTGTTAGTCCTATGTATTTTGGTGAATAAAACTAGCATCGTGTTATGAGGATTTTTCAGACTTTTGTAAAGAAATAAAACTACTGTCATGTTATGAATCCTGATTTGGCTTACAGTTTTCTGTGGATTTAGGTGGTCATTTCTTATGCGGAACTGGCCTAGATCCATTAAGAAATAAAGTAAGAGATGTACAGCATCACTTATTATTATGCTCTCCCTATACTTATGGGAAAAATACATTTCTTCTGGCTAGTGTATATAGTAATACCCTACTCCATCTATATGACCCAAAGTCCTGGTAACGAGCGTCGTTTAACCATTCCTAGTCTGTTCTCTCCTTCCCCTAATGTATGAGTTGCTAGTGCAAATAATACGCCTGCTGATGCTTGATTCATCATTCCTTGATTAGCGGGTGTAGGCTTGAAGACACTTTTCGGGTTGAAGCGTGCATTTGAAACATCATTTACGAGTATATGACATATACCTTTGATGGTCATATATATATAACTTGTTTCATTGTATTATTATGGTTGCTTCATCATATAAATTGGAAGGAGAAGTTCGCCATAGGTAAATTTTTGTTCTGGATCCGCCACTGGATGCCGGTAATGCTTATTTTGCTGCCTGTCGTGTGCTCTGTGCACTGTGTCACTGGGTGTCAGAGTTTCCCACACGGCTTTGTGCGTGGCCACCGCAGATGATTCTGTCGGTGCCGCTGCCGGTCGGAAAGGAACGGATCACAGGTGAGGGTACCTGCGGCCTAGTGATCGTGTCGTGCGTGGTTCTGCTGATTTCCAGGATCCTGTGCTGGTTTGGTTGCTGCTCCAGCGTTGTCAATGGCTTTGCATGGATCGCAATCGCAACACGGGCGCACACTATAGATATTCCCTGTGTTATCATTAACTATTTTCTGACCCAGTAAGGTACTTCAGCTGTGGATTTCTCCTAGTGCCATTTTGGTGTACAAACAAATTATCTCTTGTATTAGTAGTATACTTCATAGGTGTTAGCAAGCAGAATTGTTCAATGCCTGTCAAATAGACCCTTGTTTGTTGACAAAAACATGTACAAAAAAAACATCTCATTACCTGTCAAATAGACCCTTGTTTGGGAGTGGCGCTGGAGCGCGGGGGACGATGAGACGGGAGGAGAGGAAGGGCCCGGGGGAGGGTCAGTCACCTGGAGCGAACGAACGATTCTTAATAAGGGGTATAAATAAAGCGTCAGCCACCGAGCCACTAAACCGTCCTCGTCCATCTCCTGCTCGGGTGCATCCTTCCACAAGTGTGGATGCCAAAGAGGTTATAACAGTATAATATAGTAATGCTTATTCCTTGTTTTCCTCTTTTTTGCTAAACATGAAGTTCGATCAAAAACAAAACCTAACTATTATTTTATTTTTAAAAACCCAAGCTCCTCCAACCAAATTATCATGATGTTCTACATTTCTCGTTCTAGGTAGCGTTGCCGTTAAAGGATGGATAACCGTGAGTGGATGTACATAGGCTGGAGGGGTAAGCGTGACTGGACCGATGAATTCGTTACCAAGGTCAATGATTTCTTGACAAAGGACAGCATAAAGTGCCGTGTCCCTGTAGGAAGTGTGAAAACAAGGTAAACCAACCGCAGCTGATGATGGGTCAACACATTTGCACACATGGGTTTGTGGCAAACTATACCCAGTGGATCTGCCATGGTGAAGCCCATCGTGCGAGAGACGAAGTCATGAGGCAACGCATCGATGATTATGATGCTGAAGCCGGGTGCGGAGACATGTTAGATGACTATCATCAAGCACACCTCGATGAAGGGCCTAGCCATGTTCGGGAGGAACCTCCGGAGGCAACCGCTAAGGCTTATTACGACATGTTGTCTTCTGCACAGAAACCACTTCGCGAGCATATTGATGTGTCTCAACTGGATGCCATGGGACGCTTAATGGCCCTAAAGTGTAAATTTGGCATCAGTCGAGATGGCTTTGATGAAATGCTGGTAGTTTTTGGCATCCTACTTCCGAAAGGTCACAATCTGCCACGCAACATGTATGAGGCACAGAAAGTCCTTCGTGTACTTAAGATGCCATACCAGCCGATAGATGCTTGTACGAATGGATGCATCTTGTTTCGGAAAGACCATGCAGATGCAAAGTACTGCCCTAAATGTAAATCCTCTAGGTACCTGGAGGTAGACTCCGCTGATGGTAATAAGAGGCAACTCGGCATCCCATTGAAAATCTTACGGTACCTTCCATTCATACCGAGGATCCAACGGGTTTACATGACTGAGGAATCCGCGAAACAGATGACATGGCACAAATAAGGCATACGATACCGTCCCGATAACATGGTACATCCAGCAGATGGTGATGCTTGGAAATATTTCGATGCGCGTCATAGTGATAAAGCTGAGGAAGCTCAAAATGTACGGGTTGCGCTGGCAACAGATGGGTTCAATCCTTATGGAATGATAGCTGCGCCACACACTTGTTGGCCCGTGTTCGTTATCCCCCTCAATCTTCCCCCCGGTGTCATGTTTTAGCGACGGAACATATTCTTGTCGTTGATAATTCCTGGATACCCGGGGGATAATATGAGTGTGTACATGGAGCCTCTGATTGATGATTTGCTCTGTGCTTGGGAGGACGGGGTAGACACATATGATCGAGCTACAAAGACAAACTTCAAAATGCGAGTGTGGTACATGTACTCCCTGCATGACCATCCGGCGTATGGGCTATTCTGCGGCTGGTGTGTTCACGGGAAGTACCCATGCCCTGTATGCAAGGCAGCTTTCAAGTTCATCTGGTTGGCGAAGGGTGCCAAGTATTCTTGTTTCGACTTACACCGACAGTTCCTCCCTATGGACCATCCATTCAGATGAGACACCAAGAACCTTACAAAAGGTGTCGTGGTTGAAGACCCCCCACCGCAGATGTTGACAGGTGCTGAGGTTCATGCACAGTTAAACGCGCTCAAGGAAAAAAAAGAAGGTGGCTTTGTGGGATACGGTGTGGAACATGCCTGGACTCAGAAGTCGGGCTTGTGGAGGCTACCCTACATGGATGACCTTTTCTTCCACATAACATTGATATGATGCACACCGAAAAGAATTTCGCCGAGGCACTCTGGGGTACAATCATGGACATTCCTGATAAGACAAAGGACAACGTTAAGGCTAGAGTTGATCAAGCTAGGTTATGCGATAGACCAAAATACAACATTTCGCCCCCTAAAGAAGGCAAGAAATGGAAAAAGCCTCCAGCCCCATACGTCCTGAAGAGGGACCAAAGGAAGGAAGTATTAAAATGGTTCCAAACTTTAATGTTCCCCGATGGGTATGCAGCGAATCTAAGGAGGGGGTGAACTTAGCTACTATGCGAATTAATGGGCTCAAGAGTCATGACTACCACATATGGATTGAGCGGCTTCTTCCGGTGATGGTTCGAGGCTATCTCCCTAACCATGTGTGGCTAGTGCTGGTAGAGTTGAGCAATTTCTTCCGCATCCTTTGTGCTAAGGAGTTATCTCGGACACTAGTTGCCAAAATGGAAGTGGAGGCTCCGGTGTTGCTTTGTAAGTTGGAGAAGATCTTTCCACCTGGCTTTTTCAATCCGATGCAGCACATGATTTTGCACCTCCCGTACGAGGCACGAATGGGGGGCCCTGTGCATGGCCGTTGGTGCTATGCAATTGAAAGACTACAAAAGGTTCTTCAAACGAAATGTAAAAACAAATGCAAAATTGAAGCTTCCATTGCTGAGGCATACTGTACTGAGGAGGTGACAAACTTCACAACAAAATACTATGCTGACACCCTTCCTAGCGTGCATAATCCAACCCCTCGTTACAATGCCGACGAAAATGAATCGAAACTCAGCCTATTAAGAGGGCAACTCGAAAGTGCAAGTGTTTCGACTTGTAAGAACTTGCGACATCAAGAGTGGCGCACTATCATGATTTATGTGTTGACCAACCTTTTCTGAAGTGCAGCCACACATTGAGTAAGTTCTCAACAAACTAGTTATCCATTATTGCTAGCATATGGTCACTATATGAACGGTATCTAATCCCCTCGTTCGTACAGTGAATTTACTAATCAATTCTGGCGGGGAAGAAGGGAACCGACCCAACGGGAAGTTGATATCCTTCTTGATAAGGGTGCGGGACGTGGATGCCCCGATTTCATTTCTTGGTTCAAGCAGAAGGTACGGTCATTCTGGAGCTCGTACTTGCAGGGCCAAAATGATGTGTCTATAATGAAAGGTCTTGCTTCTACTTGCAGGGCCAAAACGATGTGTCTATGAATCCTGAGTTGAGACAGGTTTCCGTTGGTTGTGACTATAGGGTCATGTCATACGGAGGCTATGACATGAATGGGTACCGCTTTCACACAAAAAACCACGAGCAGAGTCGGCCTAACCGAAGAACCACAAACACCGGAGTTTGTACGAAAGGCAATGATGAATAAGACTATTATGGAATAATTGAAGAAATATATGAACTCACGTTTCCTGGTTGCAAACCTCTTAAACCTGTCATATTCAAATGCCATTGGTTTGATCCTAAAGAAAAACGAGAGACACTTGATATTGGACTAGTTGAAATTCGACGGTCATCCGTCTATGCAGGAGACGATGTCTATATTGTGGCTCAACAAGCCACGCAAGTGTATTATCTCTCATACCCGTGCAAAACCGACGAACGTCTCCAGGGTTGGGACGTTGTGTACAAGGTATCGCCACACGGTAGACTACCTGTCCCAAACAATGAAGATTACAACATAGACCCAAATACATATGACGGAGAGTTCTTCCAAGAACATGGGCTACCAGGGAATTTTGTGATAGACTTAACCGAAGCGATCGAAATAATGGAAGTAGAAGATGATGAAAGGGTTGATGACGAGGACGCTGGAGATGAGGTTCATGATGAGAGGGATGTAGAATTACTTGAGAAAGTACAAGCCAGGCTTGACGAAGACATTTCTGCATCGGATGAAGGGCCTCATTATCTGGACATGTGTGATAGTGATGATGAGACTTATGATCCTGATAATGTCGATCAAGATGTTTATTTCTAATACATGTATGCTCCGTAACGATTGAATTATTATTTGCAATATCATGTTATTTTTAATTATGTCTTCTTTTTCTTTTGCAATATCATGTTCATTTTTTAATTATGTCTTCTTTATTACTTGCTTCGTACTGACGTGTTTACTGTTTTTAATTGCAGGTGATAGAACAAAGATGGTGGGCGGAGCAGTGCGAAAATGCATATCTGTTTTCAGAAGAAGTGAGCCAAGTTCCAATGAAGTTGAGGGGTCCCTAGGGATCTCTAGGGGTGCCAAAGGCAAGGGAAGAGGGAAGGGTGGCCCCAAGAAGGGCAAACAGTCGAGACGAGCGCAGTAGCAGGAGGAGGAGGAGGAGCACCAGGAGGAGGAGGAGGAGGAGGAGGAGCAGGTGCAGGATCAGGAGGATGAGGAGTATGTGGCGGAGGAGCAGGCTTGTGGGTGGGAGGAGGAGGAGGATGACACAACAGGGGGTGACTCTGGTGTGACCATTTGGCAGCAAGGTCCCTCACGACTCCCGGATAGGCCGATACCTGTTGCCCTACGCCCGATGATTAAACCCCAGGGCCCACGGTAAGTAACTTTAGATGTTGTCAATACTTTTTCATTTGATAACTTCAAATCACAATTGAAACTAATATTTCATCTTTTTCACTTTTGGCAGGGGTTGGGAAACTGTCGTTCCTGTTGGTCACAAGCGCCTGGTCAACGGTATCCTGGGTCTTTTGGTCAGGTTGCACTTCCCAGGCATGGTCCGGATGGGTGAGGGTGATGCTGTCAGGTACGAGCCGGCCTGGACGTGGACACACTACCAAAATGCCCCCGATACTCACGATAGGGACGGCAGGTGCTTCGAGAGTAAGGCGGAGCGGGTGAAGACCGAGCTATGGGTAAGTCTTTCTCGCACTACACTGCTCAATTCATCGTATTCATTGAACATTTTTGGAATATTGACTGGAGATCATCGTGTTTATATGCAGGATTTCTACAGGTTGGTGGATGGATATGCTGAGAAGGCGGAGGAGGTGCAGGATAGGGTATGCAAGAAGCTGGTGCTGTACATGCATTACGAGGCGCAAATTCAGTGCGTCATAAACTGCAGCGCTTCCCAGCTTGGAAAGAAGATGTCAAAAGCGGAAGCAAGAACCTTTAAGCTGACCCAGGCACAATATGAGGAGGTAAAATTGATTTATTCTCAGATTAAGAACATCGCTTAATATGGTCTTTTTACATGTCGTTCACTTGATCACGTGTAGACGCCTGCATGGTGGTGCCGTAACGATTCCGAGTGCTGGAATCGCAAAGTGGCCAGGTGGTTCACACCGGAGTGGATTGCAAAGCACGACGCTGCCGACAGAAGTGTTTGCTGATGCCGTACCCGACACACCATCAAGGCAACCTTACCAACGAGCAATACAGGGCTAAATGGGTATGAATATTCATTTCTTTGTTGTAACGTTCAATTACGCATAATTTGTAATCAACTTGCTGTTTTTTCGTAGTCCAACGCACATGGTGGCACTCCGTGCAACCAGTTCATGGGATGGGCCTTGTCCCACAAGGGCAAGGCGTCCGCGTCCGAGACCACCTACAACCCTGATGACCCACCCCAGGCGTACAGCAATCCCTCCATCCACGGCCGCCTCAATGTGTACACGGAGGCGGGAAGGCAGGTCCTTGGGCTAGAGTGGGATCCGACCAGTGCGCCGCTTGATGGAGAGGTGATCATGAGGATAGGACAAGGAAAGAAGCATGGCCACTACTATATTGGCGACAGCATTTTAGACTCAGGCAGCACTCCCACTCTCGCAGAGCTCCGAGCGCGGAGCACGAGCAGTAGCCCTCCCATACTCTCACGGCCGTCCGCGGCATTGGCCCACGTGGAGCGACTTCAGGTTATTTCTGTTTTATTCATCGTTACTAAATTTCTACATAAGTTTCCTTTGATTTGTAACATTGGGATGAACAATTGTAGGTTCGGTTGGATGAGCAAGAAGCGGCACACCAGACGGCCTTAGCCGCGGTTGAGCAGCGGGTGGCCCAGCAGGTGGCCGAGCAGCAGCAGCAGATGGCCCTGCAGATGCAGCAGCAGATGCAACAGCATATGGCTCTACAGCAACAGTACATGGCCCAACACATGCAGGCTTGCATGCTGGCTGTTCAGAGCGGTCAACCGATGCCCCCGATGCCCCCGATGCCTCCGATCATGTTCCTTTCGACTCCGGCTCCGGCTCCTGCAACCCCTGCTGTAAGTTACTTGACATCCTTATTGTTTCATTTCAATGATTAGAGACTTAGAGAACGTAGAGACTTAGACTCACTTAGAGACCTAGAGAAAGTAGAGACTTAGAGAACTTAGATTATAACTTAGAGACTTGATAACATGTGCCATACAGGATCATCACGCATGGCATTATCAGTTTCTAATAACTTAGGTAAGACATAGATATTATCTGTCTCACATGCAATCTACTCTTTTTTTTGCAGAATCAATCGGCGGCATCGAATAATCTTGAAGCGTCGTCGGCCATGTCACCGACGTTTCCCCCACAGCAGCCGTTCCCACCTCTTTTGGGTGGCGCACGGCCCCCGTTCGAGCCACCTCCTTCTCAATGAACTTGTTTACTTAACTTGAGTTTCTGAACTATGTGGACTTGTGGATGGACTTGAATAATGTTTGTGTATGAACTATGGACTTGTGGATGAACTTTGTGAACTTGTGGATGATTATTGTGATATATATGATGCATGTGATGATTATTATGATATATATGATGCATGTGATGATTATTATGATATATATATTATGCCTGTGTTTTTTTGAATGAGTGGGGATTTTTAAACGCGAAAAACAAAAAAAAAAGAAACAAGTTGGTCACTTTGCCGTGCGCCAGACAGGGGGGCGCACGGCAAAGTGACCATTCCTGCGCCCCCACTGGCATCTTTGCCGTGCGTTGAAAGAGGCTGACGACAATGGTGCCATTCTTTGCCGTGCGCCTAGCAGAAGACGCACGGCAATGGTGCCATTCTTTGCCGTGCGCCAACAATAAAACGCACGGCAAAGTTTAAAACTTTGTCGTGCGATATGAACACCCGACGCACGGCAAACGGAGCCACGTGTCGCAGCCTAACCACTATTAACGCCGCTGCCGTTTGCCAGGGGTTTTTTTTGCCGTGAGTCGACTTTGACGCACGGCAAAGACGTTCGCCGTGCGCGCGATAAAAAGCACACGGCAAAGCCGCTTTGCCGTGCGGGCTTTGCCGTGCGCCGCGATGAAAAACGTACGGCAAAGCGCTTGCCGTGCGTATACTGGGGTTTGCCATGCGCCGCCGGCGCACGACAAAGGGGCGCTCTCCCGTAGTGTGAATCCACCATTGCTGATCAGATATCAAGCAAGACCGAACATACCTTGCACAAACACATTGCAATCATGATAACAAGCGTAAACATGCAGATAAATACCTCTTCCCCTGCCCCTTTCACTTGTTGCGATGATCACTTGTTATGGCTTTTGTAGAAATTCAAATAACAGAGATTTCATTATTACACAGACAAAAGCAGGGTAAAAGTCCCAATAAACTGCAGCACACCTGCATCTGGGTTGGCTGGTTGTAGTCAGCTGTTGGCCTGGCCTGATCAGATGGTATGGTATGGGTGGATGGTAACTGCAACAAAGAAACAAAGTCATGTCAATGAAGAAAATGTCTGCTATAACTGCAGAGCGAAAAAGTCATGATCAGCACACCATAAATCTAGCAAACCAAATGCCAGATCTCTAAAATAACATAATGAACCAAACATGGTCACATGTTATCGTATTATTAGCGGTACATGGCATGAAAGGACCATTGCAATCGCATGCCTGTCTCAGTTTGACCATCTAGATCCTGCCCTTATTACAACTTCGTTTGAATTTTTTCTAGAGATTGTCATTCACGGATGACTTGCTAAGTTTTCAACCTATTGCTTCTTGATCTAGCATACCCCAAGACTTGTCCAAATCTTTAACATAAAACTTAGTATCATGCTTACTAACTCTAATTTTTCCATCGCTCAGACCTCTGTCCCTAGTGTCCATCAACTGTGACACCTTGGTTGTCATCTTATTATCCAAAAACTTACTGAAGCATTACACATGATTTAGACAGTTTGAAAATATCAGATTGATTTGAGTCTTGTTTCTGAGGTGTTCCCTTCCATGAGTGCCAAGATTGATCTTAAACAATCCCACATGTCTCCCACACTGCACACAATATCACTTCTGTTTGTGAACCTTCCAGTGCAACAAATCTCCATCTTCATCTAAGGAGGGTTTCACCAAGTCACTCCACTATGAGGTTTTTGTTTTTTGATAAATTGCTCCACTATCTTCGTCGCCATCCCCAAGCCCGCTAGCCAGAATTGTCGTCATCGTCCCTAAAATCTTGCGAGCATGGGAAGATGGGTGGAGTTCAATTGGAACTTACCATGGATTTGATTTTTCTGATATGATGACTGCGGCAGCGCTGCGCGCTGGATGGCAGAGCGGCGGCGGAGCTGCATGCGAGACAGAGGCAAGGACGGAAGAAACGGCGGCGCAGCGCAACGGAAGGAGCTACGGCGTCGGTGGTTCATGGGGAGCTGGGGACGAACCACGGGATGGGAGCTGGTGTTAGCCAAGGAAGAACGGTTCACGGGAGTGGGCGTGAGTGCTACTCTGCGTCCTCCTCCTGCAGAGCCTTATTCCTTTGGTTTTCTATCGTGTGTTTGGTTTGGAGCAGTGGCGTAGCTAGAATTTGTAGCTATGGTGGTCCATTGTCTAAATTTTGTTTTAGCCGCTATAAATTTAACAGGTCGGTGCACAAGTATATGAATTACAAAACACAATTAAAAATAAAGGACATACAGAGTTCATAAAATGTGAGTGTAACTTTCTTAACATAGAATTGAAATATTACGTACTCATAATAGTTGAAGAACAATATGTCATTACTTCTTATTCTTGTCAGGCATGCGCCTTCTAATAGCCATGAAAGTGTTGATGATCTCTTCTTCACTCAACTGTAAGAAGATATCCCGCTCAATAAAAGTCACTAAATAATCATCAGAAGGCTATAACATATCTTATTTCTCAACTTATTCTTGATAAAGGTCATTGCAGAAAATATCATAAACCGGTGGACTTGGAGTTGGAGGCACTTGAGTTGGAGCCACATTTTCTTCAATCACTCGGTCTTCATCCGGTCCATCTTCTTGTTCTTCAATTTCCTCTTCTGGAACAGCTGCAGCCAGAGAAGGAGATGGAGAAGAAGCCTTCTTCTTTGATTCATATTTCTGAAAAAGAGAGGCGATATCACCACTCTTCATTTTCAACAAATCTGCAAGAGAAATAAACAAGCCCAATGTTTCAGTTAAATATCTAAATTATTTCAGTGCTACAATAAAATGTTAAAATTGAGATGAAATAGAACTTGCCGTGAATTGCCATAGCACTATAGGCTGTAGCAGATGCAATACTTGTCGTGAATTGAATTAAAGTTGAACCGTAGATTGTTGATTAAATGATTATCTACTTGTCGGGTACCGTAATTAGGGGCACCCAAACTAGGGTGAAAATTCACCCTAAATCAAACACTAATCTACCCCATCCAAGAAAAACATCGGCCAAAAGAGACCCATGAGCTAAATCTCTCCCTTACTGGGCCTCCAGCGAGTCGCGTAAACATACCAGCCCATTCTCCTATCTCATCAAGGCCTCACACAAGGGGTCTCGGAACATCACTGCCTCGTCCGAACCCCAGAGATGACTTTATCTGTCTCCGCCTCGCCCGAGGCCCTGATGCAAGGTCTCGGACGCGGGAAACTCTCTGCCTCACCCGACCCCGGCCTCTGACGCCGCTTCCCCATTGGTGTGCTCAAGACCCCCTATGACATCACCCACGTTCCTACACTGACCGACCAGACAGGCCAGGATGCATAGGGGTCAAATCACAACGCCGCGGCCCATAACAGCAGCTACTGATCACTATACCGCCCATACTAACATTATACACACGATCCAGGCCTGCACGGCGCCGCTCTAGGCCACTGTTCCCTCGAGTGGGGTGAAATCACACCATGATTCATGCCACCGAGGCCTCGGCTCTCTACGTCAGGCAAACCACAAGGACAAGCACGTCACCACAGTGATGATCAGAATCCTACACTTCGTAGCCGTAGAGCTACGACCGTCAGAGCACGTCGCTACAGCATCCAAGGACGGAGGCCACTCCTCCAACATCAGTACGCCACCAACTATAGCACCAGAGATTTTAGATCCTTTCTCCCGGAGAAACATCACTTGTAACCCTGTGCTCCCCTTGCATCTATAAAAGGGGAAGGCAGGAACTGTTCCAGGGAGGAGGAAGGCAAGAGAAAAGAGACGACACGGAAATGCCAAAGGCAAAAAAACACCACCGAAACACACACACTTACTCCATTCTCAACACGAGACCTGGGAGCACCTTCCTCTCTCACCCGCTTGTAACCCCTACTATAAGCACTTCGGTGCAAGATAATACAAGACTCCTCTCCCGCACTGGACGTAGGGCATTCTTCGGCCCGAACCAGTATAAATCGTTTGTGTTCTTCTTGCACACCATCCGGATCCCCGACGCACAGACACACATTACTCGTTGGTGCTAGGACCGCCATTTCTTACACCGACAGTTGGCGCGCCAGCTAGGGGCAGTTTGCGCGTCACAGCCACCAATCCTTGTGGGTTTCGGATGGCAACCCCGCTTCATCTCGGCACGGTAATCCGGTTTGGGAGCCTGGAGTTCACGTCCCTAGGTTACGACTACGACATGGTCCTCCTCCCACCCAGAGCTCCATCTGACAATGACTTCTCTCCGTGCCGCCAAAGGCATGGGAGGCGTCCTGGCCATCATAGTCATCGCTCTCGTCGTGCTCGTCATGCGTGGCGGATGCGGGAAAGCCCTCGTCCTAGCTCAAGTCCCTGTCCCAACTCAGGGACCAGGGGTGACTCCCCAAACTCCTCTAAGTCCACTTGCTCGGCTGCCGGGATAGGATCCCTCGCGAGTGAAAGCTCTATGTTTGGTGTTGATAATTAGCGACAATGCCTAAGTACTAATCACAAATGCTTAAGTGTGGTAGCAAAAGGTGATTGGTACAACTCCAAGTTGATGGCAAGGGTACATGATGATCATGATCATATGATGCCATAATTAGAGAAGAAATTGTGGATTGGTGCAACCCTATGGAGCTCAAGGCAAAGGTATTTTGCTAGGCTTTGCTTTTGGTGATCAAGACACCTAGTGGGTGTGATCACGTTTAGGTTTAGTAGTCATACTATAAAGAGGAGAATGACGCGGCTATTGACCTCCTAAGTGCCTCTAGGTGACATTTTATTGAGCATATGCATTTGGATAGAGCGCATTCTCTTCGCCCTACATTCTTAACTTGAAAATGAGCTAAAACATGTGCTAAAGTGATACACATACTTAGAATAGCTCATATGTGAAAGGGTGAAACAACTAGAGCAAGAAAAGATGGAAATTTGCTTGAGTTAGAGGCGATAGACGCCGGCTCCGGGAGCGACAGATGTCGTGGGCACGTCTATCGGGCAGCCCTAGCTGCGGCTCTCAGCACGTGCACAACAGATGCGCGGACACCTGAGCGACAAATGCGCTACTTTAGCGTCTATCGCCTAGGGTTTCATGGATGGTGAGCACGTGAGCGACAGACGCTCAGGTGCGTCTGTCGGGCGTTCACCGAACACGTCTGTCGGCTTGAAAATGGTCATGGGTCTTTTCTGGATAGCGTTCGTCGCAACGACAGATGCCGAGGGCAAAACCGACGGATGCATCAGACGTTGATGGAGATGACCATTGAAATGTGAAGCTTCGTGGACACATGGCGCTCGGGCGGACATCAGACGCCAAGACGGAGTCTGTCACTATGGTGACAGACGTGTCTATCAAGCGTGACAGCAGCCAAACGGCTCTTTTCGAAGGGGCACGCCTATATATATTTGTTGGCCGGCTCTAGGGTATCTCTCTTAGCATTTTGACATTCTTGACAACCCTTTGAGCTGAGCAACTCCCCTCCCACTCATCTCTCTTTCTTGATCACATATTCGAATTGAGATTGAGTGATCCAAGTGCATTTGCTTGTGATTTTGCATCTAGTTGGCACTTGGGAGTTCTCTTGCTGCGGGATTCTTGTTTCTCTTGGTGGTTGCCACCACCTAGACAGCTTGGAGCAGCTTGGAGGAGGTCCAGCACGAGTGGTGTTTGTTCGTGGCCGGCTCTGGCATTGCGAGGGGTCTTGTGCCTTCCCCGACGAAGCGTCAAAGGCAACATTAGTAAATTGCTCATGTCATTGCAACCTCTTGCCATTTGGTAGGTTCTTGTGGTGCCTTTTGAGAGGCTCGGTGTGTGACCGATTAGCCACTGAACCACGTGGTTGAAGAGGGACATAGCGGGGACTAGCGTACCGGTAAGCACGTGAACCTCGGGATAAATCTTTGTGTCATCACTTCTATATTGTGATTGATTGATCCCGGTGTTCGGTTATCTTGGAATTCATTGATCATCATTCTTGGTTGGCTCAATTCATCGCCCCTCGGTGAAACCTCTCTAACTCACACTTGCATTACTTTCATAGTTGTATCTTGCTAGTTTGTTTAGTGTAGCTAGAGTAGCTCTTTGCTTTGGTAGCTTGCTAGCTCTAGTTGTTATTCTTCTTGCAGTTTAACTTGTGTGGTTATGTGACATTTATTAGAATTGTGTATTGGATAGGTGGCTTGCAAACCCCCTTTAGGCTAAGCAAAACTAGCATCACACTATTTGTTATATTGATAAACTTATTTAGCATACTTTGTAGGAATTTTTAATAGACTATTCACCCCCCTCTAGCCATCAAGACCTTTCAGTGAGGGACCCAGCTGGCATAAACCTAGCCACGGACAAAGCACCGATGGCACTGGGCATGATGGCAAGGCAACACTCTGAGGAACCATCGTACTCCATGGGGTCCGCATCGGCAACTAGATGGCCTATGGCGGCGCCGTCGCTGTCCCCGTATGGACTCGACAATGCCACCACGAGCTACTCCCGCTCGGTGCGCTCCACCATGAGCTCCTATGCGGGGCTTCCTGAGCATTGTCTATGTGCCACCCTCGAGCTCCATGCAACCACATAGAAAACCTCTAGCACTGACTCTGTGGACGACAGTGATGGATGGGCTAGTGCAGACTTCTCTAGACTCCATGATCCGGAGGATCTACATCGATTCATGGGTGCGTACGACTACCTCTTCGGCTGCCCTAACTCCGATGAGGCGGACTATGACCCTTCACGTGAATGCTTTCACATGGAGGGTGAGGAGATTGCCCCAAGGGATGCCACACCCGTAAGGCAGGGCGTTCACACTCCGCTTCAACAAGCGCTGCCCACGGGGCCCCCATGAGAGCGGGTCGCGTTGTCTGCCCTCGTGGGGTCTCAGCGCGTCGAGCTCGAGCAGCTCTGCAAGCTCAAAGCCAAGATCGACGAGGACCGCCAGCAGCTGGTGCACCTCCGGGCCACCCTTGAGCAAGAGCGCTCTATCCGGGGTAATGGTGGAGCATAGCCCGACACAGGGCTCGCGACGTCAATCGCCACATCAACAACGATGAAGGGGGCAATCAACCCCTATTCTTTAGAAGGGCTAGCCAGAATGTCGCTATGGCGGTAATACTCCTCCGAACAATGCCAGAGCCATCCACTGCAGAAGGGCAACAAGTCTGCAACGAACTTCGTGGGCTGCTTGAGTGCGCCGCGGTGCAGCAGGCCAAGAGCTTCGCGTCCCGGCGACGTGAGCCCGAGGCCGAGCCGCCCGCAGCGCCCTCTCGACAAGAAAGGGAGGCCTCGGTTCATCCTGAGAAGCAAGGGGCACTAGAATGCAACAAGGCCCCATCAGTACACGACTGTCTCAGTGGTGATGCCGACGTGTGTGCCGTTCTTGATACGCATCGACACAACAAGGAGGATGGCACCGCACGTGGCTATCACCCGCTCCGAGGCGGACGCTACAATAGCGAGGAAGACCGAAGCCCCTCGCCCGAGCCTCCAATTCCACGTGTTTTCAGCGAGGCTATCCCAAGGGCTCGATTCCGTCAACCAGCCAACATTGTCAAATACTCTGGGAAAACGAACCCTGACGTATGGCTTGTTGACTATCGCCTAGCTTGTTAGTTGGGTGGCACAGATGATGATTTGCTCATCATTTGTAACCTTCCCTTGTTCCTGGCAGAATGGACTGAGTCCCAACTACCATCCACCTAGGTCCAGGCCGAATGCTGGACAATGTACTTCAATGGGTCTCTGATGAAGACTGGCGCGGGTGTCGGCCTCGTCTTCATCTCCCCTCTCAGGGTTCGCATGCGTTACGTGATCCGGCTCCACTTTGCGGCCTCTAAAAATATAGTAGAATACGAGGCCCTTGTCAATGGCCTCCACATTGCCACCGAGCTAGGGATCAGGTGCCTCGATGTCCGAGGAGACTCATAGCTCATCGTCGATCAGGTGACGAAGGAGTCAAGCTGTCACAACCCCAAGATAGAAGCTTACTACAAGATGGCGCGGCGCCTGGAGGACAAGTTCGACGGCCTCGAGCTCAATCACATCGCGCGCAAGTACAATGAGACCACGGATGAGCTAGCAAAGATCGTGTCAGGTCAGACCATGGTTCCCCCAGACGTCTTCATCAGCGACCTATACAAGCCCTCTGTCAACTACGGGAAGCCAGAACAAGAGGACGACCAACCGCCCAAGCCTACATGGGCGTCGGATCCTCCTAAAGGACTCGATCCCCCCTCGATCCCCGAACCTGAGGTCATGGATGTAGAACGACTCGACCATGTTGATGAACCAGATTGGCGAATCCCATACCTAGAATGTCTTGTCCAGGAGGTGCTCCCCCTAGATTAGATGCAAGCACGGCGGTTCGCGCGATGGGCCAAGTCATTCGTGCTACTTGGCAAGGAACTGTACAAACACAGTGTCTTGGGAATCCTACAGCGTTGTATTCCCACCAAGGAGGGGAGGCAATTGCTTCAGGAAATACACTCGAGGGCTTGTGGCCACCATGCAGCACCACGAACACTGGTTGGGAACGCCTTCAGGCAAGGCTTCTACTAGCCAACGGCTATGGCCGACGCCACCGAGATCGTATGTTCTTGTGAGGGGTGCCAATTCTATGCACGGTAGACGCATCTCCCGGCACAAGCTCTCCAGATGATTCCCATCACATGGCCCTTTGCCGTGTGGGGTCTTGACCTAGTTAGGCCTCTACAAAAGGCACCCGGGGGCTACACGCACCTGCTCGTCGCCATGGATAAGTTCTCCAATTGGATCAAAGCTCGCTCTATCTCCAAAATCAAGTCTGAGCAGGTGGTGTTGTTCTTCACTGATAACATCTATCACTTCGGAGTTCCTAATTCCATCATCACTAACAACGGCACACAATTCACCGGCAGAAAATTCTTGGAGTTCTGCGACCACCACCACATCCGCGTGGACTGGTCAGCAGTGGTTCATCCAAAGACAAATGGCCAAGTCGAACGTGCGAATGGCATGATCCTTCAAGGCCTAAAGCCAAGAATCTTCAACATGTTATACAAGTTTAGTAGAAGATGGCTCACCGAGCTCCCCTCAGTCATTTGGAGTTTGAGAACAACCCTATGCTGCGCCACCGGACTGACACCATTTTTCATGGTTTATGGATCCAAGGACGTCCCCCCCACTAATCTTGAATATAGCGCCCCAAGGATCAAAGCCTACAACGAATAGGGCAACCAGACCACTTGCGAAGAGGCGCTGGACCAGTTAGACAAGGCCCGAGACGTTGCACTGCTGCATTCAGCCAAATACCAGCAAGCTCTATGGCGCTATCATTCTCAACGCGTTCGAGGCCGAGCCTTCAGCGTCGGAGATTTGGTGCTGAGGCTAAGACAGTGCAACAAAGGGTGTCACAAGCTTACACCACCATGGGAAGGCCCATTCATCGTCGCTGAGGTGCTCAAGCCTGGAACCTATAAGCTAGCCAATGAGAAGGGCGAGGTCTTTACCAATGCTTGGAACATCGAGCAGCTATGTCGCTTTTACCCTTAAGCTCCCATCTTTGTATATGTTTTTATCTTGAAAGCAATAAAGAAGCATTCTTTACCTGTCGCACTTCTGAGATTCAATCTGAACCCGCTGGCGGGCTCGGAAGCATTTTTCCTTTACCACATAAACAGAGCGAGGTCCGACCCAGCCACTAGTAGAGCCGAGCCTCCCTCGGTGGCTAGGTGGCGGGGGAACCCCCCCCCCCCCAAAGTCCTAATGTTTTTTCTTTTTTTCGATCACATTTTTAACTCCGTCCTAAATCTTCCTCCCGTACTTTGGTGAAAAAACCATGAAACCTAAAGGAGTAAGAGAACGAACCAAGGCCAAGGTTGGTCGAGCCGCGAGACCACCTATGCCCTTGGGCTACAACACCTCCACTCCCCACTCTTCGCCTAAGGGACGACTCGCGCTCCGGAAAGACTTCACGAAGATTTGCCCAAGAGCGGAACAAGAGACAAGGGTTCAGGAGACAGAACAAGAAGCGATCACGTAACTTTCTTTCCAAGGTACCTAGTGGCGTGAATATGACAAAGTGGGAACCCCTTGGATTGAACGAACATAGTGCGGGCTTTGCCCACGCTACCGAGGCCACGGCGCCCCTAAGAAACACTAAGTCGCTGAGGTTAGACCGTATGTCAAGAGGCACGCAAAAGTATGGGAACTTGAAAGAAAGTAACATGCGTAAATCATGAGCGTTGTTCATTACAAAGGCCTCAAAGGGTCGCACGCTTGTTTCGCCAACAAAAACTAACCTATTACATGGGCACGATGGCCTAGGCTTCTTCATAGGTCGAGAGGAGGGGGGACGACAGCATCCTCAAAATGGGCCGCCAAGACTGCGCCAGGAGCCTCGGCCATGTCAACAAGCTTCTCCAAATCAACGTCAGGCATGTCAACGAAGCCCTCGCTAATGCTCTGAAGGTTGAGACTGTCGTAGTGCAAGGTCATCACTACTAGATTCTGCTTCATACCAGTATGGAGGGCATCACGCACCTGTTCACACACACCACCGTAGAGGGCGGCAAGGTGACTCCACAGAGAGCTGCCTGACTACCTTCCCTCTAGAGTCTCGAGAGTGTCACAGATCACCCCCACAACATTTTGCAGGGTGGTGTGCTCCCTGGTCATGGCATCCAAAGCCATCTGTAGCACGGCAGAGGTCACGGTGGCGTCAGCCAGATCTTTCTCTAGGCCTGCTCCAAGCAAATGGGGATAAGGGAATAAGCGCTAAACAGTGACCAAAACCTAGGGATGCAGTCGAAGGAGCATTACCTTTCACTTTCTGCTTCCATTGCAGAATCTCTGCACGAGCTGCCTCAGCCGCCTAGACAGCCTGAGCCACAGCACCTTCTTTCGATTAAAGCTCCGTCCTCGCCTGCACCAGCTTGGTGTGGAGGCTCTGGGCGGCAGCTACCTCGCGATCCGTCTCAGCCTTCAGGGCATCTCGCTCAGTGCTTACCCGAGCGAGCCCCTGCTCCAACCCTTGCATCTTCTATGCTAGGGAGGTGACTTTCCCCTAGCCCATGGCCAGCTCCTCCTTCAGGATGGAGCAACACACGCGGAGATCCACCGTCTCCGCGCTCCGCTCGGCCAGCAACCCGTTCATTCGGGCAAGGGACTCCCTCTGCTGGTCAAGCTGAGCTTGGAGACCCTCTTCTTGGCGGAGGAGCTCGGCCTTTGCCTAAAATAAAAAAGAGCAAGTTTTAGGGCTCCTCATGGAAAAGGAAGGGGGAACGGCCTTATGAAAATAAAGAGAGACTCACCTCGACGGCATAGGGAAGGTCTTTGGTAAGGATGCGGAGCAGTGTCTGCAAGGACCACCCAACTAGGTTCTTGAACCCCTCAAGGACCATCCAGTGTGCTTCCTCCTCCTCCTCAAGGCTGCCCACAAAGACAGGCGCCAGAATGGTCCACGGACTGGCCTCGAAGCGAACAAGGGCCAAATTCTCCTCAACCACCTGCCCCTCCGGTGCACCCGAGGGGGGCATCTCCATGGTACTGGACACTTCGGCATCCATCACCGCCTTCCCATGTGTCCTAGGGGGCTCGTCCGAGGAGATGGTGTGAACTTCCCTCTCCTCACCGTGACCCCCCAGCTGATCCTCCGTCTAGGGCGACGTCAAGGTCGCCTCCGCCACCGCCTTCCCTGTTTCGGTGGGCGCCACGCGCTCATCAGCCTTGACCGCCTCAGCCTCGTCGGCTTTGCTGCTGAGGCCTCTCCCACCATGGCCCCCTCAGCCTCTTGCTGCTTAGTGGCTTCGGCCTCAGCGCTGGCCTTCTCCTACGTGGCCCGCACTGCCTCGGCGGTGTGAATTGATGCGGCTCCACACTGTAGGGCGGCCTCAGCGGTGGCCACCCACTGGGCCATTCGACCAGCCTCACCAGGAGAAGAAAGGGCCCCAACTTGAGCACCTTATGGGGCGCCAGGGGGCACCCCGGCCCTCTGGCGCACGCTGCAAGGAGAAACATGGTAGGTCGATCAGGAGAATAAGAAAAAACCATGAGGGAACACAAAACCACCGTGTCACACATACCTCGATTTGGGGAAGACAACCTTCCTCTTTTTCGTTGACGTGATGACCGTTGTGGCAATCCCTACCCCTAGTTCCTATCGCTGGGGTGGCAGCGTTGGTGGTGGCAAGGCGATGGAAGCCTCTGCTGTTGAAGACCCTAGGTCAGGAGGCACTGGGGCATCTAGAGCCGGAGGCTGACCTCTGGTAGCCATGGTCACCTCCTTAGTCTTCTATGGAGGGGGCGGAGGTACCTCCCCAGAAGGAGATTTGCCTACCACACCCGCCACGGGTGCAGTCGTCGATGCCCTAGAAGGAGCAGCTGTAACACCTCGGGTGTTATGGTTGCTAATTAACCTGCCATGTCATCGTATTGCATTGCAAAGCATCCATGATTAGGTCAACCCTGTTATGCATTAACTAAAATGAGTTTACCTTCTAGGTTGGATGTGCTTCTCAGTGGTGTGATCCAAACCGAAAACCCTAATTTCGAATTCCACCGTAAATACTTAGTCCATGCCCTGCGTAATTTGAGGTGTGTGACTGTGTTACACACTAGTGTCAAGTGTAGGGTATGAACTCAAGTACAACATATAAAATGAAGCTCCAAGCTTGAGTTTGAATTGGAATCCAAAAACTTGTCGCGAGTTTTCCGATTCGAATTTAAATTCAAATTTGGGGAAATATTAAAAGATTTTCAAAAGCTAAATTGGTCAACCAAGAGTGGCTTTTGGTCAACCATGTCATGCTTGTCCAAATGATGCCCTTGGATGATGGTTTGATCATTAAGTAATCACCAATTAAGGTAGCAACAAATTCCAATTGAAAATTCCTCCGAAAACCTTAAAATCCAAAACCCTGTTTTACCCCTTTTGAAATAATTCAAAATCTAAGCAAAATTTGGGAAAAAGTTTAAAACCAAGTTTGTAGAACTTTTCAAGGACTACAACTTTGGTGTTTTGAGTTTTCAAAGTTTTAGTGTAAAATGCGGAGCAATTTTGAAAAGAAGCAAATTTCAAATTTGACCCCTTTTTATCCCCAATCTCAAATTTCAAAATCGAAGTAGAATATGAAAATAGTTTGAGTAGCAAAGTTGTAGGTCTTGGCTAGATGTACAACTTTGGTGTTTGGAGTTTTTGAAGTTTCAATATAAAATCCAAAGTAATTTCAAAATCTAGTTAGAATTTAAAAAAGTGTTCAATACAAAACTTGTAGAGCTTGAAATTATGAAGATTTCATATCTTGGGAATTTTTCAAGTTGCTACATGATTTTGGGAGTAATTTGAGAAAACAGTTCGAAATTGCTAAGTTTGGGGGAAGCTACAGTGCTCGACGAATCACCGCCTGGTAGCGCACGGCATGGGCGCCGACGAGCCGCCGGGCGGCTTCCACGACCTTCTCGCGCGCGCCAGGACCGCCAGCGCGACATCTCGCGTCTTCCAGAGATCATTACCATGGTCATGCCCTATATATAACCCGAGATCACCGTGAGCCATTTGGCTTCTCTGTTTTTGCCACCGCCGCCACTTAGCTCCGCCACTCGCTGCTGCCGCCGTTGAGCCGCCGCCAACCACGCAAACCGCACCATCACGTTCGCCTCGCCCTCGCTCACCTCGTGGTCCAACTGTTCAAGCCTTTTCTCACCCAAATCGCCGCACCACCATTTCCCGTGCCAACTCCGGCGACCGAGCCGCCTCACGCGGTCAGCACCCTCTACCGCCTCCCAGTGCCTCCTTGTGGCTTCGCTGCGACCGCTGTAAGCTCCTGTTGCTCCCCGTGCTTTCGCTTTAGATGCTACCGTAGTGGATCACCGGGACGCCGGTCATCGTGACCGCCGATTCGCCATGGCCGTCGGGAAGGTCTTCCCGGAGCTGTAGCGTAGCCGTTAGGTGTTAAAATCGATTCGCAGTGAGGTGTAGTTGGTGTTGAGCAGCTTGGTTAGGTGACCGACGCCGTGATCGCTGAGAGCGCGGGAGAGAGCGAGAGAGCGGAGGAAGACGATGACAAGTGGGGACTGCGTGTCAGCGAGAGAGAGAGAACGCGCGCGCGCGAGCAGGCGACGCGGATGGGCCGCGTTGCTGGGCCGCACGGGCGCGAGCGAGCGTGGCCGTGGGCGCGTTGCTGCAGGCCGTTCGGCTGGGCCAAGCCAGAGGAAGGAAGGGGAGTCGGCCCGAGTTGAGTTTTTGTTTTTCTTTTTCAAAAATGTGATTAGTAATAGTATTTGTTTATTTCATTAAAAATTCTGTAGAGTTCCAAAAATAGTGAAAAAATTTGTGTAAGCTTTTCAAGGTGTAAACTACTTAGGAAAAATATTAAATGCTAAATTTGATTACTTTCTATAGGATATTTAATTAGTTTAATTAAATATTAAATGCAACTTCCATGAATTTTAATAATTAAATTATTAATCCAAAATTTATGAAATTTATTTTGACACTGTTTTAGGTCATGTTTAATCTATAGAAAAAGTTTAAGCTTGTTTAGATGAAGTATGATCTAATATTAATTATGCCCTAATTAATTAAATATCAAATAATTGTTAAATTGATCACTTTAAGAGTTGTGTGCTCTTTTGATTGAGTGATGACCTTGGGTCACTAATTCTTGGTGATCCTTGGCACCTTAAATTTCATGATTGAGCTCGTTAGTAACATGTTTGGTAAGAAATGTTAGTATCGCTTAAGTTATCGCTATTAGTTAGTAGGTTTTACTGTTTTGCGACTGTATCGCGAAGGAAAGTTGTACTCAAGTCATAAACCGTGGCATTTTATCATCCAGCATCATGTTTATCACCGTATCATGTTGACACATGTTTTATACTCGTGTAGTTCCCGCTTTCGAGGAAGTCGAAGTTGGTGAGCAAGTCTTAGAAGAAGAGTTGTTGTCGGTGGGTTCCGGACCGGAAGTCGGAGTCTTTGAGTCCGAGTCAGTCGTCGCGTCAGAGCAAGGCAAGCCCCGGTGCATTTAAACCCTTCCTTGAGTTTTACAAATCGTTATCATTAGTACTCTGGTTTATTGCATTAAGTAATTAGGAGTTGAATGATGACCCAATTGCTACATTATCATCCTTGATTATTGCGATATCACCCTTGATAACTGTTTTACTGAAAATGCGTAGTATGCTTTGCCATGCTTACTGAATTAAGCTTTTTAAATGAATGTTTATATGGCCATGATGGCATACTTAATGAATATTGAAATATAAGAATAAACTTGAAAGATCGGGCGGGTGGTTTGGCCACTGCTAACATGCATTGGGAAAGGAGTCTCAATGTAATGTTTCCGCCTTGTCAGTTAAGGACCGTATGTTGCAGTCCTGTTTCTGTTTTGAGGCTTTGCAACTAGCTTCATGCCTTGGGTAAGCCCAAAATGTTAGTGATTCCATTTCGAGAACGACTAACCTCACACTGGGAGTGGAGAGATGGCGGGAGTAGCGTGTACCCTCGGGGCTAGAATCGGGCCGTGTTTGAGGAGTACTGTACTCTCGGGTGGCGATGGACACGTTCTAGTTTTGGGAGATCTAAATGAGGGTTGATATATGCAAGATTTGGTTCTACATATGTCGTGAGGTTAGAGATTGCCAGCTGGGTATAATCGGTTCGAATCGTCGTTTGCTCCTCGGTTATGGAGACTCGATCACCTGTCCTGCATCGTAGTTAAGAACTAGAATTAAAAGAAAGAATGAGAAAGGTCTTGATGAGAATTACTTTAATCTAGATTAGGGCCACTTATAATTGGTTAATGAACCATCAATGGTAAAAGTAAAATATTGAAGGTAAGGATTTACTTTAGTAAGCTTTTCTGCAAAAGAAATTTTGATTCTTGAATACCCGTACCTTGATTCCCTAAAGCTAGCATGCCCTTGGAGTCTTTTCTTAGTCGGGAAAGTCTAATGGAGTACTCTCGTACTCAGGGTTTGTTAAACCCCTTGTTGCAGGTGCGGTTCATGAACAAGTCTGCTTTGAGCCTTGTTGCATGACCGTTGTGGCTGAAGAAAGTGACGACGAGTAGGTTGTGTGGCCTCTGAGCAAGGCATCTCGTTTGAGTGATTGTAATAAAGTTACTACTGATACTTCTCTACTACGAGTTTGTAATAATGCTACATAAGGTTTGAAGTTTGGAAATTATGGTTTGTAAACTTAAGTTATTGTAAGACTTCCGCAACTTTACTCTGATGGTATTTTGAATAAACTATTGTAATATTGCAATACTCCTGTGATTGGATCATGTTCGGAGGAAAGCAGACCTTTTAGGTTATGAGGAACATAAGTACGATTGTCAGAGGTCATTATGACGATGACAGGTACATGTGGGCCATCATAATTAGGAGGTTCTGTGATAGCAGCCCTCTGCTTCGAGGCATCTCCGCCTCCTTCTGGGAGCGTTAGGCTCTCCTAGGCCTCTTAGGCCTCAGTGCCAAGGAAGAGGTCCCTCGTAGCACCATCATTTCACTAGGGCCAAGGGGCCAGACCCCAGCCCTCTCTTCCGGGAGCGTCAAGCTCCCCCGAGGCCTTGGCCCCTCGGCAAGAGCCCCTTGTGGGGGCACCTTGCCACCGAGGGCCCACACCTCCTCCTTCTCATCCAAAGAAATATCAGAATCATCGTCGTCCATTTTTGGCTCTGACGGTGACTCCTCCCGGGGAAGCCCGTCGTGCTCCTACTGTCACTGGTGCTTCTCGAGGGCTTCCCTCGCGTGAATGTCCTCATTGTGGTTCCTTTTTGTGGCATCCTTCTTCTGCTTCTGCCCCTCAGCAAAAATCTGATTCCACTCCCACCACTCGTGGTCATCTAGAACTGAGGGCTCGGAATCTCTCACCATCACCAGCCCCTAACGACAAAATGGCATCAGTAGCAGATGAGGAGACCCATGGAGAACAAAGAAATTATGGGAAGAAAAGTCATACACACCAGAGAGATGTACCCCTGGGTGGGACGCATCTGGACCCAGTTTAGATCTGCCACGGTGAACCCCGTAGCCACCGTGTAAGTCTCCCTCCTGGTGACCTCAGTCGTCGTAAGAGAAGCATCAGACATCCGACACCCCTCCAATGGCGCCCCCTCCTCCATCTGGTCCAGGCGCAGTCGCCGCGCCATCAGCGGCAGCACCCGCCGCCGGTGAAAAGCGGCAATGACCTTAGCCACCTTAAGACCACCATCCCACAGCCTCTTTAGGGTGTCGAGCAGTGGCTGCTGCCTGGGCTGCTCGAAAGTAGGGGCTCCCCATCTCTACTTGGTCGACCTCTCCGTCATGACGTGACCCATATAAGGAGGCAGCCAACCGTCGTCGTTACAGAGGTAGAACTAGCCCTCTTGTCATCCCCTGTTGGACGACGTGAGCTAGGTGGGGATGTACAGGTTTGACCACTCTTGGCGCACCTGCAGGGTACAACCATCGGGCCCTCATCATCTTTTGGGGACCTCCGCCATTGGCCACCTTGGTGAAGTGCTCCGCCTTGAAAAGGTAGAGCTAGAGGTTCCAGTGGGGAGGGATACCCAAATATCCCTCACAGACAGCGGCAAAGATGGCCCCTGTGAGATGGAGTTGGGGTTAAAGTTATGAAGCTCTACCTCGTACCAGACGGGGAGCGCTCGCAGGAATCGACTCGCCGGAATCCCCAGCCCCTGCTCGTGGAACGCCACGAAACTAAGGACATAGCTCGCACGCGGATTTGGCACGTCGACGCCCCCTGAGGCACAATCCATTCTGGCGCAACAGCGTTGGTGATGGGGCGAAGAAGACCCTCCTCGACGAGTTCCTCTAGCTTCTCCTAGGTCACAGACGAGCAAGTCCAAGGCTCTACGGACAAAGCAGGGGCAGCCATGAAATGGGTGGTGACGACAGGCGACGGCAATGAAGTTGGCCCCTTTCCTCTTTCTCTCTCCCTACTCTGGCTCTCCTCGTTCATGGCCACGGCACAGAAACAAGGAAGGCAAGAGCAAATGGCAGGGTAAGGAGACACTGCACCTAGCGCGTGCTTATATAGCAAGAACAGGAAAGCGAACAGGCAAAATCTCAGGAGACGGTTGAATCTAGCGCATTTACTAGTAAAACAGTAGAAATCACCATGATTACTTCCTTTTTTCTCGATAACCGCATGGGCGCACGCGCCGCATTAACTGCACCTGCCCATGAGCGTAACGTCCCATCTAGCCACGACCATTGCAGCGATCGTTCCACCTCCCCGAGAGAACTGCCTAAAAAGGCGCACCCATCCTCCGCCCACAATGGGCAACATACCCTTTCACTAGATTCCTTCTTCGAGAAGGAATTACGGGTGCAAAACCCTCTATAGTCCAGGAGTTCGAAGGCCGGCTCGCCTTGTGTTCGACAGCCACAGCAGGACAAAGGAATTAGGGATGGCTAAGAGTGAACCCCCTCTATGACCAAACCTGAGCGATGAAGCTCGGGACATCCTGAACCATGCCCAGGATCCAGTAGTTGCTAACCAGTGGGATCCCATCAGAGGGAGGCACCGAGCCCTCAGATCCCATCGAACGGATCTGAGACCCATTGGACGACCCTCAGGTGACTCAGAACACGCCTCAGGACCACTAGCCCACCCCAAACGAACGGGGCTCGGGCTTTCACCTGAACTTACCCATTAAACAGCTCACTAGAAGTGCATGGCACATTCCACCCCTTCTTCTTTGCGAAAGAGAAGCATGAGGGACGTGAAAAAGAGGACAAGGTGCCCTTGACCGCCCTCTTGCCATGAGCAGAAGCTCGGGGGCTGCCCTTGCACCACGACCAAGGCCTCAAATTCACACCCCGCATAAAATCAAGACCTTGGAAGCATATCCTATCCTCCCAAGGCCTCGGGGGCTACACCCGACGGGTGCGCTCGCGCGCACCCCCCGGAGAGGAACAACACCAAAAACCAGTCGAGTCCCCGGCAACAACCTAGCTGAAAACCTAGCACAGATCAAACTTGACACATAACCAATGTACAGCCTCTGAAGAAGTATACCTACTCCTCCATAGGCTTGGAGGCTACACCCGGCGGGTGCGCTTGCGTGCACCCCCCGAAAAAAAAGCAACCCAAAAACAAGCCAAGGCCCTAGCAACAACTTGGCCAAAGCCCGGCAAGGAGCGTAACCAACATGTAGCCTCTGAAGGAGTATACCAACTCCTCCACAGGCTCGAGGGCTACTATTGGGTACCGTAATTAGGGGTACCCAAATTAGGGTGAAAATTCACCCTAAATCAAACACTAATCTACCCCATCCAAGAAAAACATCGGCCAAAAGAGACCCATGGGCTAAATCTCCCCTTGCTAGGCCTCTAGCGAGTCACGTAAGCATACCAGCCTATTCTCCTATCTCATCCGAGGCTTCACACAAGAGGTCTCGGAACATCACCGTCTCGTCTGAACCCCAGGGATGACTTTATCTATCTCCGCCTCATCTGAGACCGGCTCGATAAGTAGCCCTCAACAGATAAAGTCCATGTCTCGCCCGAGGCCCCGATGCAAGGTCCCGGACGCGAGAAACTCTCCGCCTCGCCTGACCCCAGCCTCTGACGCCGCTTCCCCATTGGTGCACTTGAGACCCCCTGTGATGTCACCCATGTTCCTGCACCGACCGGCCGGATAGGCCAGGATGGACAGGGGTCAAATCACAACGCCGCAGCCCATAACAGTAGTTGTTGATCACTATACCTCCCATACTAACACTATACACACGATCCAGGCCTGCGCGGCGCCCCTCTAGGCCACTGTTCCCTCGAGTGGGGTGAAATCACGCCATGATTCACGCCACCGAGGCCTCGGCTCTCTACGTCAGTCAAACCACAAGGACAGGCATGTCGCCACAGTGATGATAATAATCCTACACTTCGTAGCCGTAGAGCTACAACCGTCAGAGCACGTCGCTACAGCATCCGAGGACGGAGGCCACTCCTCCAACAGCAGTACACCACCAACTACAGGACTGGAGATTTCAGATCCTTTCTCACTAAGAAACATCGCTTGTAACCCTGTGCTCCCCTTGCATCTATAAAAGGGGAAGGCAAGAACCATTCCAGGGAGGAGGAAGGCAAGAGAAAAGAGACGACACGAAAACGCCGAAGGTGAAAAAACACCACCGAAACATACACACTTACTCCATTCTCAACACGAGACCTGGGAGCACCTCCCTCTCTCAGCCGCTTGTAACCCCTACTACAAGCACTTCGGTGCAAGATAATACAAGACTCCTCTCCCGCACTGGACATAGGGCATTCTTCGACTCGAACCAGTATAAATCGTTTGTGTTCTTTTTGCACACCATCCGGATCCCCGAAGCGCAGACACACATTACTCGTTGGTGCTAGCACCGCCATTTCTTACACCGACACTATTGTTAGCACTTTAGCAATTTAGGGCTCAATCACTTGATATAGAGAGAGAAATGTGATAGAACTCGAGTAAAGAAGAAAGGATATCAAGATCAACATATAGGTTGTGCGTTACTAGCCTTGCCTCTGACTCCGATGTCTGGCCAGGTGGCGTCCGGGCGGCCGGCGGCTGCTCTGCTGCTGCAAATACAGATCGTCGAGACGCCGAGTACGAGTTTAGACGGTTGGAGTCAGAACTCAGAAGACCAAGGTGCAGGTCACGAAGACGCAAACGTTGCTTGAACTTTGTTTTCAAGCTCGATCGGGATTCAGTTCGGCGTCAGAAGCACATAGGCCAGCCCAGCAGAGTTCATGGCCGAATACTGAGGGGTACTACACTTTGGGCCAAATCTATAAGGTGGTCCGTGGCCCACCCTATAGCTTCGCCCCTGGTTGGGAGGATCACTTGGGATGGGATGAGACGAACCTAGTTTGCCTCATGGTTGGTTCTAGGGCGACGAGGGGCGGATCCATCCATCCTTTTTATTTATCTCTTCAACCAAACATAAAATAGGTTGATTCCGTCACTTGTCAACTAAACAGAAAATAGAGTTGTCTCATCCCAGAAATCAGACAGGACCATCCCACTCCAACTTAACTTCCAATCAAACGCTACCCTAGTCTCCGGGGTCCAAGCAACTTGGAAAACCACATCACCACCATGGGTAAAAATGTTCTTTTGGTTGGCTGGCACTCATGGAAGGCTAAGGGTGTGTTTGGTATCCATGGATGGGACATGGATATCCCTGGATACAGAGTGTTTGGTTGGATGGACAAGCTGAATTTGGATATCCACAACAGGAAATATTCTGGGTAGATGCTGGATATCCTGGCCTTCAGAAGTCTGGCATAGAGGTGGGACTTGGGCCGTGCCGTGCCAGCACGGCCCGGCCCTCTCGTGCTTCGTGCCGCTTCGGGTCGTACTTTTTATACACGGGAGGCACATCGGGCCGTGCCGATATGGCACAGTGAATCTTTTCTTCGGCCCAAGCACGGCCCGTGGCATACTGGCACGCCTTCGGGTCGTGCCGGCCTGAACACGACCCTCAAAATATCTTTGCTAGTTTTCTTTTTTTCACTCGTGATATGAAATATATATATATATATATATATATATATATATATATATATATATATATATATATATATATATATATATATATATATATATATATATATATATATATCTTGTGTGTATTATTTTAATAAAAGTTTAATGATTTTCATAATCTATTTAAGAATTAGATAAGAGGTAGTATAGTAAATACTAGAAAATTGTATTGTATAGTTGTAGAAGTATCTATGTGCCATTTTTATGTCGTGTCGGTCCAAGCACGGCCCAAGATGCGGGTCGGGCCATGTAGCCCGCCGTGCCGAGATTCTGGGCATGGCACGGCCCTCGTGTTCGTGTCGTGCCGGCACGGCCTAAAATATTTCGTGCCGTGCCGTGCTTCGGGTCGTGCCAAAAGACAGTGCCATGACCCGCCCTCAAATGGCACGGCCCAAGTCCCAGCTCTAGTCTGGCGGATGAGGATATCGACATTTGATTAGCACATGTTTTGTGTGACAATTAGAGAGTATAATGCTAATTAACTTATTTTATTTTTAATTAGTGATTATAATGATAAGATTAGTGTCGATGTATATTTATTAAAGTATAATTAGTTGTTATTATTTCTAAATAATATATATAATTAGTTAAGTATTCTCGTCTCATGCAATCTCATCCATCCAACCAAATAGAAAAATGACTCGTCCTATCCATCCAGCCAAACAAACAACATGCATATCCATATCCCGAAATCCATAGATAGTAATATCCCATCCACCCTTGTCCTCAACCCAAACACACCCTAACACACAACCTGCAGCCATCTGATGACTGCGCTCTCTGTATGTTGATCAGCTTCCAGAAACCTCGGAGCACCTGTTTGCGTCTTTTGTAAGAGGAAAATAATACTGAACTGCGGCGCGGCTTCGACTCTGCAGACTGCAGTAATGCTGGTTGCATGGAGACTTTGGAAGGAAAAGAAATTCCCGTCCTCCTGGGTGTTCCACGACGAAATTAAAGGAGCACTCCGACAGACAGAAGTTGTGCAGCACGGATTCTCGAGGAGACGAGGAGGCGAACGAATGGGTTGCTGCGGGTTTCATTCAGTCTATAGATAGATAGATAGATAGATAGATAGATAGATAGATACAAGTCCCTCTGTACTCCGTTTTGATCCTCCTCTTCCTCCGTTCCTTTTACTCTCGGCCGTTTGCTTCAGTGCGTTGCTCCTTGCATTGCTCAGCTTGTGTTATTTCTAGTACTGTAACTTGTCACAAGTCACAACTATCTTACTATCCTCTCCGCTAAAAAAAAGATGGAGCGGCCGTCCTCTGGACTCTGGAGAGCTAAATATGTTACTGTTTTCTTGTATGTGTCACTAGTACAGAAAACTTAACGGCGATGATCATTTTGGATTAATGGAGGCGGGCATTGCAACTGTCTCTAATCAAGGTCATGGTTAACCTAACCTTTTTGGAGGCGGTTGTTTTACCTGCCTCGGTTGATCGATTAATGGAGGCGGTCGCATTAAGCTACCCGCCTCCATTAATCGATTTAAAAAAATAAAAAAACCCCTAGCAAGCCCAATCGAGCCCGCCACTAGGCCCAATCGAACCCACCATTGTCATGTCCGCACCGGCCGCCGCCACGTCTGTTGGAGGATCTGGGCAATGTCGGTCTTCCTCCTCGCTGCATCTTAGGTGCGGCCCCGCACAACCACCGTGGGTCTCGGAAGCGAGGGAGTCGCCACTGCCGCCGCCCTCTACCACCACTGCCTGGATCTGGCACCATGGGAGAGGAAGGGGGTGGAGCATGACTGGATCCAGCCGACTTCCGCCTCTGCCTCCCTGCTGCCGCCGCCACTGGGCCTCCACCGCCTAGATCCGGCACCGTGGGAGAGGAAGGGGTTGGAGCACGCCTGGATCCGGCTGACCTCCGCCTGGATCTGGCCGACCTCTGCCTCTGCCTCCCCGCGCGCCGCCGTTGTTGGGCCTCCACCGCCTAGATACGGCACCATGGGAGAGGAAGGGGGTGGAGCACACCTGGATCCGGCCTCCATCGTGGAGCACGCTGCATCCGGCCCCTCCACTGCCTCTACCCCTCTGGTCCCCACCACACGCACCACCGCCGAAGAAGGAGGAGAGGGAGCCGACGGATAGGAAGGAGAGGGAGTCGCCAGTGAGAGGGAGGAGAGGGAGTCGCCAATAAGAGGAGAGGGAGCCTGTGTCGAGATGGAGAGGGGTGGTGGCGTCGGGCTCGGGGATGAGAGAGTCTACGGGATGGGGAGGGGATGGGGGCGGCTGGGAGTGGGAGGGGCATGAGTGAGAGTGGAGATAGGTTAACCTAAGTATGGTTTATATATAAGCCTGATAGGAGGATAGATATGGGCTTTTGCCTGGGCTCCGAGCTGGGCTTGTATTTTTGGAGGCGAGCCTTATTGTGTACCCACCTTCTAAAATAGATTTACGGAGGCGGACATCTTAAGGCGACTGCCTCCATAAATAGCCTATTTTTAGAGGCGGTTGTCTTAAGGCAGTACGTTGAGCTGGGACTGTATTTTTGCAAGCAGTAGGTTGAACTGTCTGTTGATTGCCAATGCAACATAATTAGGAAGACCAAGTGAGTTTTCAGTCAGTGAAAATATATCGTTTATGTGTCAATGCTTTAGTATGTGTGAACTATATATCTATGCTGCAAGAGATGATGAGTGATGATGGAATAAAAAAATAGCAAAATGTAGGAGCTAATCGCTTATAATGGAATTTACCTTGTACCGTGGGGAAAAAAATAAGAGGGGAAACGAAAAAAGTTATATCTGTTTAAAGAAAAAGTAGGGGAAAAAAGTAGGCAAGAAAAATAGCAAAGGGAAAGAAAGAAAAAAAAAGCAACGATCAACCTGTCAGCGACATAGCAAGGATATAAATAATTAGTGATATAAGTATAAGGGCACAGGGATATATATGTTATAATGAATATTTTTCATTTTATGCTTACGCAGATAAGCGTGCAACATTTCTCAGATAAGAAATCTTACATGCATTAGGTTGATTTACATAAACGCCCATGCAACGCCAGTAGAATTTCTGCAATTTTGTTTCATAAATCTTCATTACTTCATTAGCTTGATGCCCATATATACTCATGCAATCACTTTCTGTGTCGTCATTGTCAGGTGGAGCCTTGCTTTATTTTTTTATTTTCCTTGTTTCTTATAGGCAATAGTTGCCGAAGGTTTTCCTATGAAGGTTATTTCATACATGTCCTTTTAATGGAACTTATTCGTCCACTATAAACTTGGCCACATCCAAGCATGTAGAGCGACAGTTGCCACTTGGCAGAAAGCTAATATTGGATTCTTGCATTGACAAGTTTGTTTGCCTATATATTATTGGCATTCTTCTGGATTGGCGCATTATCATCCAGAATAGAATCTTGGATACTTTGACTCTTTTCATTTGGCATCTCAAAGTTCACATCAACCACTTGCAAGAGGATACCAAGTCGGCCACGTTGCTTAATGTGTCAAACAGATGTGCTGGAGTTTTGCTTTGACAATTACGGGACAGGTTAGTTGTAGTATTTATCCCAATTGAAAAAGAAAGCAGAGTATACAATCAAAAAGGGAAATGGAGTATATATGCAAATCTTATAGGACCAACTTGTTAAAACAGAATATTTTATTTTATCAAAAGTAGAAATTAGGTTTGTGTACCTTCGATCAGGGTGCAAGTTCATATAGTATTTTCTTAGTATGATGTGGAAAATATTCATTTACAAGATGGTAGTGCTTAATACTTTGGAGAACATCTTTGCTCTTGCTATAAAGTTATTAATAACTAACACTTTTGCACAAAGTACTCTATTTTTTTCCAACTTCAATGCTTTTAGGTTCCTATATACTTCCCATGCAAAGAATAAGAATCACACAACAATATTACAGATAATAATAAGCAAATTAGAGCACCTTAATTATCGATTTTATCATTACATATAGTTAAATATTGAACTCGAATAAGTAATGGCATCTCATATTTGCCTTCCATTATCTGGAAAACAACAAACCATAAACTTCTACCTTTAGCAATTAAGGGACGAATAGCATTCTAAGGTTTATTTATGGAGTTGGTTCATGCTATTCATGACTTGGGTCTAAGACAACATTGGCAACTACTAGTGAATACAAGCCTAGCAATTAAACGGATCCATGATAGTGCTTTAGGTTTGATGCCAAATTTTCCATCCAATTTGAAGAATTTTTCTCATTAGCCTATAATTAAGACAGTCCAACAAACTATCTTTTGTAAGTGGTAGGCTGTATAATAAGCACAATTATCACACAATATATGTATTGTGTATGGCTATCCCAAAGATCATCTAGAAGATTCCAAACGTTTCTTCTGGAAAGAAATTATTAACAATTATGTGGCTAGTGTGCATGGACATATTGCAAATCTCCTGCATGCATTCTTATCCACTCAGAACGTACTGATTTGGCTAAGCTAGGATTTTCTTGAAAAGACTACTTGCCATCGAATATATGCTCTATGGAGGGAAAGGTTGGAGCCATGTGATGCATATTGCAACCGGAGCAGCCTACTAGCACTATCTGTGATCCCTCCTCTTGCCCACATTATAAATACTTTGTGCAGGTTTGCCTGAATGCCAAACCAATCAAGGTGTAAATTCATGCGCGAACAAGGGAAGAGGGGAGCCTTACATGGAGATGAGGAGCCTATCTCCCTTAGCCAAGAATGGCTTGCCTATCTCCATTATTTTGTTCATCCATCAGGGGAGCCCTCGTCATGGATGAAATGTGGATGATGGCATCCATTCTTGGCTAAGTGAGTGATTCTCTTCCACCGTGCTAGGCTTACCCTCTTTATAAATTCTCAGTTTTCCTTTGATGACAAATGTAAACTAGTAGTAGTATAGGTATGTGCGGGATTGGATTGCAATTTTGCTCTGAGTGGTTTTAAGTTGTTCAGACCAGCCATCACTCGTTTACAGGCATGGTTTAAAGAACTGAAGGTAATCAGGAAATTAGACGTGCATGAAGTGCCAACTAATGCGAACACCCTATTAATTAATGGGTTGGTTCTTTTTCATATGCTGTTTCAGGAAGTGCTAGTCTAGCGATTGTTATTTTTGTCTTCTTGTTCTCCTTCACTATTTCAGAAGTGGCCACGAGCTTCAGCTTTTTCCCAGACGGTCCTAGAACATGGACGTAGGAAGGTAGACGGGGTTATGAGATTCCTGTTCAAACAATTATTTCTGACATTTTCTTCCATGTAGTCATCTCCATGTTCTAATTGAACATGTTTTTAGTAGAGGTATGGGGATGAGAATATATTTTTTTTATATTGGCGTGTGTAAATCTCCATTATCTAATATGACCAAATCTGACGTACAGCCTATCTATAGTGTCCTACAATCTATCGGTATAAGTTGTTATAGCGACCTATAGTCGGTCGTATAGATCTATACCGACCGACTCTATCTGTCGCTGATAGTGGCGTCGCTATAAACTTATACCGACCGACCTACCTATACCGACCGACCGTTAGACGGTATTGTGTAGATATACCAACGCATATAGTTTGACGCTTATTGTAAACTTATATAGGCCAATGGTTTTCCTATATATATTTATAGCGACTAACTGTCTAACGCTATCCATACAGAAAAAATAACGACATAATATCAGTTGTTCATACATTAATCATACAATCAATATTAATGATACAATCAATGTTAACCATATTAGACAATACACACTCATGAGACACAAAGTGAACATATAGCTCATAATTATATTATAACCATAAGCATGTCTTGTGCCATTTTACATAACCATCAGTTTTGGCTAGCATGCTAGAACTACACAATTACACATAGCTCAAGATGTTTGGTTTCGCAGCTTACATCTCATATGGTTTCCTGGCACTCTTTACAAATTGATTCATCACTAGAAAGTCCCTACAAGAGTTTTTATCTCTAGCTAAACAATGCAGTCACCATGAGCACTTCAATCCAACCGCTTCCTGCATACAACAAGCTATCTCTATCTATTACCTCCCACCTAAAAAATAAGAGTTTACATCCATCAAGAATACAACATGAAACCTGATATCAGAGAAAATAGCTTAAATGATGTAGAGTTGAATCTACATCACCTATATATGATACAAAGTTGAGTTCTACTGCTAGCAGCATTCAGTCTCACACAATCTCTTTCTTTCTAAACCTGAGCCAAGCTCGAGCACATCATTGGGCCACATCGCTCTTTTTGATTTATCCATCCGATTTTGATCGTATGACTGGAACGGGCACAGCAACCGGCGTTTCCAGAGCTTTCGCCCGAGCTTGTGGCTAGGCCACGCCCGCGCCTCAGGCCTTGGGCCTTGGGCCTCAGCCATCTGCACACGGTGGTGCTCACCTTCCTGACCGCCGGCATGGCACCCACTAGCTCGCTCAGCGCCGCGTGCCGCCTCATCGCAGAGCCGCGAGTAGCGTGACTGTGTCACTCACTACTCACTCCCTCCTATTCCTGAGTCTTGACGCTGCCGTGCTCCCTCCCACAGCCCTGCGCCACGCCACCGCCGCTCCTGTCCCCACCCCACCCATGTCGTGCTGCGGGGCGCCACCTGCTCCCTCGCCGAGGCGGCGTCTCCCTCGCGTGCGACCGCCATCTCCCGCCCGTGTGGTCTCTGTCTTCCTCCCGCGCGCGGCGTCCGCGGCCAGATTCAAGCGCGCGGCCGCCGTCTCTGGTCTACCTCCCACGCGCGGCGTCCGCCTCCTCCATGCTTCCCCATGAGGCCCCACCTCCATGGCGAGCGCGCCGGCGGCCGGATCTGCCTTGGGGGCGAGCGCGTGGAGTCCGCCTCCTCCATGCCTCCTCGCAAGGCCCCACCTCCAAGGCGAGCACGCCGGTGGCCGGATCTGCCTCGGGGGCGAGTGCGCCAGCGGCGGCGGCTGCTGCCTCCCGTGGCTGCCCTGCCTCCTGCTCTCCACTCCCCTCTCTCTGTGGGCCTTGGGCCAGCCCGGCATGCTGGATGGGCTGTGCTTCTCGGGCTAGCCCGGCCCAAAAAATGGCCCAGCAGGCCGTGCCTGGGTCGTTGGTCAGGCACGACACCTGCCTCGGCACGGCCCGGGTGACATGGCGTGCCGTGCCGGCCCAACCCCCTTTGGGCCGTGCCAGGCCGGCCCGGCCCGTTGGCCATCTATAGTTCCATGAGATGATTGTTCAATTTGAACCTGAAAAAACATATGTGGACATAGATGACCTGTTAATCACCTACCAATAGACTATTGCCGCAACGGCACTTGATTGCCATCAACAATAAGCTTGACCTGGATGGCTTCGCCATCGCTACTGAGCCCATGCCACTGTCTGGTCCACCTCCGGTGCTCACACTGCTGCATTACATTAAGATTATCCAAAGTTTGGAAATTTGGAATGGGACAAACTATTGGTTTGTAGGCTTTGATATATGCTACCTTCTAGTTGCCAGCATCTAGACATTGTTTTGTTTGTGGGATGGTAGACTATTGGTTTAGCAGCCTTCCACACAGCTAAGGCCGCAAAGACACACCCTACCTGTCTGCCCCAGCGCCTTAGGCTGCCCGAGAACAGATATGTACTGGCCATGGCAGCAGGCACTTACTGGCTGGCACTAGTACGTTCAGCCCCGCTCGGTCCCCGGCCTCACTCCGTCGCCTACTTATGCGCTATTGTCCACTATGGTGTTGTCATCTCCACCTCAAAGTTCTCGCTTCTTCTCCTTTCTTCCTACCTCCACGATCTTCATCATGAAACAGCTGCACTTCTCTACTGCAAGAGTCCTGCAATAGTCTACTTTCTCCAAATCTTTGGGGTTCCTTGATCTGCATTTCGATTAACTGATAAGTAAACAACTTAGCTATTTAGTTAGATCAGAGAGCTAAATGTCCCTTCACCAGTTCAGTTTATTGTACAAATGGCTAGAAACCAGGTGCAGATTAGTTTCCATCTGCAGAATCGAAGTTTTCATTTTTCTCATTATTGCGGTACTAATGCCTTTCGTGCTTTACATGTCATCATGTGTTAAAAAGCACCGCTGGTTACTATACTTTTCATATACTCAGTGACGAGGATATGACACCAACGGATACGACCATTGATTATAAGGTGCGCTCATTCCTATATTTGTATAGCAATTTTGGGTACAATTCACTTGGTTCTACATGTACATGTCGTTATTTGAATGTAGATACAAATGTGTCTCAAAGTGCAAGTCCATCAAAATTAAACTTTCGGTTCGTCAGCAGCCCAATAGTGTTTCATTGGGAAGGCCATAACTCATCCATCTGGAGTGTGATCGAGGTCAATAAGCACTTGATGAAAAGCTTATCTGATAAGCTTTCAAATAGATCTGATCTCACCTTAATATCACATTGGCAAGGCCTCTAAATCATCGAGACATTATGCTGCTATTTCTGTCGGGTGTTACGGCATCATCGCGGGCTTGTTATTCACACTTGGGACCCAGACCCAAGTTGGAGCATGCCCCGAGAAGATGGAGAATATCTCAGAGATGCCCAAGAACGTCCTCTTTCTTGGCCACCACCTTAGGAGTCAAGCAAGGGCATCTAAGCCAAGTAGAAGGTCCAATCCATATCAAGTTCGAGTCCATCTCGGGCTCCAAGACCAGTCTGCAATAAAATAGACGTCTAGGACGCATCCAGACTCTGTTTTTAATGATCCACATATGGATGGAAAGATAATTTCATAAGCTAACCAGTGTCTTTGGTTTGAGGCCCAAATTCCATTGGATTAAATGGGAATCGTCAAAACAAGTTGACGTCTAGAATTTGTCAGGGTGCTGCGTCGCCGTCTTTTGGACTGTTTGACCCTTGTAACGTGTCGAGACTTCTTAGCGACGTGAGTAGGGGTCCTTGGATGCCCCCTTAGGCTTTATAATCAGTAGTCGCTGCCTAGGTTAGGGTTTGGGTTTTGCTTAGATCATTCTGTCCATTGACAGTCGCTGTCTATCGGTTTGCGAGACCCCAACTTCGAGTGCTTAATCATTCATCTGCAATTGTCACTTCAATTGAGTTGCGTTTTATCTTGTTATTGCTTGTGTTCTTCGATTCGCAGCAGGGATTAGCCTTCGTGGCGAGGTCAACCGGATTGTGACACGGTTGATAACCAGAGGAGACGTTGTGCTAAGATTGCAGGGTTCGGGTGTTTGTGATCTGAAGCCGGATCGGTGCGTCGCTTCCGACCAAATCGATAGCTATCTTAAACCTGACGGAAGATCGGGAATCTTGTCCCACAACTCAGTCAAGTTCTTAGTACCCTACTGTTCAAACTGAAATGTAAGAGTATCAGAAAATTCATTACACCTACTTGTTGTATATTAAAGAAATCAGTTCTTCATATGTATTAATTGCCTCCTAACCTGCTGTATCTCATATATAACTTAAAAAATATTTTAATTGCCTCCTAACCTGCTGTATACTCCATTACCATTTTTCTTTGTTTTTTTAATCTGCATACTGGATTGTTCATTTTCTGGAACCAGGACAAATATTGATGTTAACGTTCTCTAGCCATTGTCATTTCAGTTGCTTAGATAAGTAAATCTTGATAAATAAATGTTTCATGCAGGCCCAACAATTAGATTGTTTAGTGGTCTGAGCTCTGGGAGATCTCATAGAGTTTTAGAAACCTGCAAAGGCCATGGCTTACATAAGAGATTACCTCCAAAAAGATGTTGCAGGTACTATCTAAACTGAACAAACCTGTGCATGGGTAAAATGTAACGCTCGAAGCAGTTATATTGTGCCTCTTCTATGCAGCACTCTTTATCTGAGAATAGCTTCTATCCAATTTGTTTAGCGCATTTCATTAAGTTGAAAACAAAAGTAATATTTACAATGAATTGAGAGTTATTGACTTCCTATACTACCCTGCTATAAACGACGACAAAAGTAAACAACAGAATTTTCATTGACTTTCACTTACATATGTTTCTGTATATAATAAAATTTGTAGGTGCATCCAAGAAGCCAATGAAACAGGTACTAGCAGCCTGGAATGTTCCTTTTCTGTCTTCCTAATTTCCCATTCGGTTGAAGCCTGCCTTAGTGGTTGTCTAAATTTCTGATTATTGTAAAGCAAAATGTCATATAGCAACTCAAAAGTAATCCCAATATGACAATTCCACCATTGTACAAAGTGTGGCATTTTTTGCGATGTGCATTTCTTATTGCTTCCTCAATCAGATGAAAGCATTGCCATGATAGCCCATGATGGTCAAGTGGGCAGTTCTGGAAAACAATGGAATTGCTTTCTAATCCTTCATCCTGCTCTGTTTAGTTATTTTTGGTGATTATAATATAATCTTTTTGCAGTGTGCTATTTTGCACCATCTGCAATTTATTGTTCATCCATTATTTAGTTTTTTTATGATAAAATGATTTATTTTATTTTGTATTTATCTGCAGCTCTGTGAGGCGGCACTATGGTCCGAACACTGAAAATTCTTAGATAGATGAGAATTGAGAGCATTACACAAAAGATGACATCCTTGCCTTACTCTCATGTGTAATTTTAGTGTTTTATGTTACCATTGGCTTCATAATCTGAAAGTACTTGTAAGCTCCACTAATTCCATGTGAAGTATATTAATTCTATACCAAAGCTCTATTTATAATAAATTATTTAGTGATACAAATGTTGTTAATATTTTATATAAAGGTAGTCAAACTTAAGAAAGTTTGATCAGCGTGCATCCAATAGCGTCTTTCTTTTTGGGACAAAGGGAGTACATGATTACGGTCTCATTTGGATCCGAGTGGATTTTAAGAATCTGGATATGTGTTTTATTGTATTATTTGCATGTGTGTTAAAATCCACTACAATCTTACTCTGGATTGGATTCTAGGATTCCTGATTTTTTATCCAGATTATTGGGAATCGCATGGTAGCCGAACGCTACCTACATTTAGCGTATCAGTGATGGAGGACAGTGCTAACCAATAACTGGACGATCTAGTAGGGCACGGCAAAGCCGCGCCTGGGTTTCTAGTATGTCACTAACCACAAAGTTATTCAGTCTCACACAATAAGTCACTGACCATAAAGTTGAGGTGTGATTCATACAATAAGTCACTAACCATAATATCAAAGTTGAGGTATGATAGTGCACTAGTTAATTGATCAATACAGTGGGCTCCACTAAATTTTAGGCGCGCGCAAACACAATCCAATATTCTGACGGACCGGTCGATCTAAATAACAAGATATACCAACTGATAGTCTAACGGAAATCCAAAATAGAAATACCGACCGACCTTCGGACGAGAAAACAAGAAATAACGACCGACCGTCTGTTAGTAAGCTATACCGACCGGCAGTCCAATGGTATTTTGATACTTTTACCGACCCAATGTCTAATGCTAAGTTAGGCTGTGGTATAGTGGTACTAGCTAAGACAACATTAAACCTACTTTGAGCATTGTTAAGCCTAAATAAGAGCATATGAAGGCTACCAAACACAAACAAACTGCATTGTACAAGTCTAGATATAGGTTTATACAAGCAACCAATCAGATTGATCCTTATTGGCTCAAGTTCCCTATAGGATTAAGGAAAATACTAGCATAATAGCCACTACATCACCTACAGCTCAGAATGCAATAAGACACCATTTGCTGAATGATGTTATACAAGCACTATGGGCCTATTTGGTTGCTACCCTTAAGGCAAATAAATGCCTATCGGACAATAAAATCAGACCACTGCACTCGAAATCGAGGGTCTGGATTACTACTGGCAAGACAAAGTTAGTCGAACGGTGTTGAGTGAAAAACTTATGCAGAAATAAGCTATAATACTAGGAAAACCTAAAATGAACCTAGTACGTTTTGTGTGCACCTGCAGTGTGTTAGCATGGATGGAAATCATTAGTACTTGTGTTAAAACCACCAGTATCGCAAATGTGTTGGCTAAAACGGGCTTCGTACATTTTGTGTGCACCTGCAGTGTGTTATCATGGATTGAAATCAGAAGTAGTGTTAAAACCATCAGTATCGCAAATGTGTTGGCTTCGATGAACTACACATTTTTTAGTAGTAGGAACAAGTCCACGATTTACCATCCAACTATTGTCCGATTGCTTTTGACCACGCAAGTCTAAAATCACAAGTCCTTGACCACTGAACTATTAAAATTGAACAAATTTTGTCGTCTAGCTGATTTCAAGGATGATTTTTTTTCTATTTCCTAAGTTACAAAAGCTGATTTATTTTTTAAAAAATCATAATTAATTCAATTTAAGTTAGAAAAATATGAAAGTAGTGCTAATTTTATAAAAAAAATAATGTATTTGTTTGTGCTGCCGCGAAAGGTGGGGCACTGCTTCAGGCCTCGAACTCGCAGCTGGTCTGGCCTGCCGTGAGCGTGCTGGAGTCGCCTCATGTCCTTGCTAAGGTTGCGTCTCGTGCTCGTGATCTTCTCTCTTTTTCCTTGTTTTCTATCTCTGGGTTCATTCATGACCCAACCTTATAACTAACATTCAAATTTCAATGACATATATGGTAATGAAAATTCAGGTGCAAATATATCATCCCTCCCGGTGATCATTCAAAAAAGTAACAAAAGGTAAAATTCCAATAATTCTGAAAGTGTAACAACATACTTCCTCTGTCCCGCATTGTGTGTCGCTGTGGCAGCCGGTACTTGTGTCCACGTTCGCAGCTTGTGTAGTGTACCTAGACCCTCTCTCTGTCCTCATTCATTTAATCTCTGTTGTAACTTGTCGGAAGCCAAAACGACTCTGATAAAGGGACAGAGGGAGTATAGATTATATTTTTAGAAACCGATACTTTTCATGTTTTTCTGCTTTGAAGTGAACTAGTTGTATTTTTTTTTTGCAAATATCACCTTTTTACTAGTTTCAAAAATTATAAACTACTATTGCAACCAGCTAAATGGTCTCATATTTGTCCTGTATTGATAGTTTGATGGTCAAAGATTTCTGGTTTTAAAGTTGCATGGTTAAGAATAAACTTGGACTTTAGTTTGATGGTCAAAAACAGGCTTCCTTGTTTTCAATAAGAATCATAGTAAGTTATAACTAAAACTAAATGTGTTAAAGATGACAACACAAACCTAGTACTAACAAGTGTGTTAAAGATGTGTTAGATAGGCTATAATGGAAGTGTTGCAAAGACTGGGGCAGAAACAACAACAAAAAAGCAAATCTGCACAAAATCCAAGCACCCAACAGTCCCACGAGAAGAAAATGATGGATGAATAGAAGTGCCTAGGGAATATTCCTCGCCAGACCATTCGTTGGACGCTGTGGTGTGAAACCTTATGCTCGGCGTATCTTCCGGTGATGATCGGAAACTAGACTAAAAGTGAGAAATTATTTGGCAGAGATCAATGGACAATCCAACATAGAAAAAGTGAAGACAACATGTAGTCGTAAGAAGAATTACAAGCACCAGACGGTCCCGTGGTGAAGAAAGAACAAGCACCAGACCATATGGTGCACGGAAAAAGCTCAACGGCTAGTAGCATCATATGATCTGTGGTGAATAGCCTTTTCTTTACCTTATCTATTTCTCCAAAACGCAAGTATGTATTTAAATATATGATTTATTTTAGGACAAATACTTCTAAATGAAATCAAGCTCACAAAATTCATAAGAAACAACATAAATATATTATTAAGTTGCAATACATGCTCTAGGGTGAACCCATAATTAAAATCGATTTAATTATGACCAAAGCCCATCTAAATATGATCACGTCACAAAGCATGTTTTTTTAACAAAAATAAAGAAAATAGGATTCCAGCTATGGTTTTTACTTTTTAGTGGATCGTTACTCTGTGCTGGTTGCATGATAACACTAAGCTCTTTTTCGTTGTATATATCCTTGTATAATATAAGACCATCTCCAATAGTGTGGTGAAGAAATACTTCTAAATTGTTATTTAGGAGCTTCTAAAATTTTTTAGAAGTAAAAACATGCTTCTCCAACAGGTCCCTTTTGTTTGCTTTTAAAAAACAATTCCTTCTCCAACTTCCTTTTTCTCTGCGTCTATTGACCGCCATTTGCAATTCCGCACATGGCCATTCCCGGCCAGCTCACCACCGACAAGTCTGTCCCTGGCAGGAGCTACTCCCTCGGCGCCTAGGCCTGGCCGCTTTCTGCATTCTCCGACAGTAGTTCCTAAGCGGCGGTCTTCCACGCGCCGCTGCCGACCTCAGCTCCGCTGCCCGTATCTCAGGCACTTTCGCTTTTGTCGCCTCTATAGTTTTTTTTTTTTTTGATAATGATACAGTTAAGATATCCGGACGGACAGACGTCTCACTCTACTCATTTTCACACAAAAAAATCTTATTCCTTACTTCCTCCTCCCGTCCTTATCCCTTTCGCGCTCGCACCCTGCCCCACCCCGACGCGTGCCCACGGCTGCCTCCTTTGCCGGCGGCGGTGCCCTCACCCACCCTAGCGTGCGCCCTCCCCCACCCTAGCGTCCTCCTCCCCCACCCCGGCAGCGCCCTCCCCTCAACCCAGCATCCTCACCCACCGGGAGCGTCCAACGTCCACGGATCCGGTGGCCCTCTCCCCCACCCCAGCGAGATCCATGGAGCCGAGCAAGATCCATGGTGGTAACGCGGCGGTGTTGTAGGAGAGTCGGCGGCTCTCCCCCACCTCGGCCCGCGTGCCCTCTCTCACCTCGGTGATCGAGCTCCCCCTATCTCGGCGGCCATGGCACTCCCCACCCCTCATCTCCCACCGTCGCCGCCGAGCCAAGGCTGGTGCTATTAACGCTGATGGTGGTGGTGCTCGTGCGCGCCGGTAGTGCTGATGCAGGGTGGTGCTCACGCGCAGTCGCTGACTCCCACCCCGTTGGCTGGAATTGACCGGCCCAGGCCTCTCTCCCCCTAAGTTGCAAATATATGTTTCAATTATTTCAGACGTTTGAGAGGCTTGTTGCAATCGTTTTATATGGATATTGCAAAAGTAGATCGGGGGATATTGCAAGTATTTCAGAGGCATGTTGCCAGCGTTTGTTCAAACTATTTCATCTGTTTTTAGACGTATGTTGCAGGCATTTTGATCTGGATGTTGCATATATTTTCACACATATTTTGCAACAGTATGTTTCAAAATGTTTCATATGTTTCAGTCTTCTGTTGCAGCAAGTGTTTTCATATTGCAAGTTGCAAGTGTTCAATCTGGATGTTGCATATGTTTTCACACATATGTTACAATTGTATATTCCAAATGTTTTACCTGTTTCAAACGTATGTTCCAAGTGTTTTATCTGGATATTGCATATGTTGCAGTGGTTATACACATATGTTACAAACGTATGTTTTAATTGTTTCACATTGTTATAGTATGTTGCAACAAGTGTTGCTCCCCATGTGCTCTGACTCGCGGGCAAGCACGCGTTGCACCAGGCGCCCCAGCACCACCAGGCGTGGTCCCCCATGGTGGAGCATGCAACCGGCTCAACACATGTGCATGCGCGTTATGCTCCCTCTCTCTCTCTCACATTGGGGCACGCGTGTTGTGCTCTCTCTTGCATTAGGGCACTGCATTGTGATCCATCTCTCTCGCATGTAGTTGGGGTCTTTCTCGTATTCGGGTACGCATGTTGTGCTCTCTCTCGCATTGGGGTACGCGCGCGGTGTCCCCTCTCTCTCGCATGCAGCTAGGCGGGCAGGAGGATGTGTGGGGCGTAGCAGCAAGAGGAGGTGTGGGGCACGGCAGCAGGAGGAGGCGCGTGTTTCCAAAAAATAAAGCAAGAGAAGGCACGGGGCACATCAGGTATAGTAGCATGTGCGAGCGTCCGGACACGTAGGTCTATCGAGATGTTTGGGCGCTAGCATAACCCTTTTTTTCTAAGACATGGCGCGACCCTTGGCTCAACCCGACGCCTGATATTTTGTCCTAGTAGAAGCTCGGAAATACCTGATACATAGGTTCCTGTTTGGCCACTCCCTAGACACGGCATAGCCCATTAATGGTATTGGTCTGGTCTAGATCCGCTAACAATATAGCAGGCCAATATCTTTACAAAGTCCAACATTAACTTCCAACCCAAACTGTTGCCTTTGACTCGCTCAGCCGCACCCTCGGGCATTTCTAGTTCCCTCACCCATTGCCTCAACCTTCATAGTATAAGTTGTAATATTTGACTCACGCACTAACTCGCACCAAGCGTACACACTCAAACTCACAACACCACTTAGTGCGTAACATAGATCCATAACCTATATCTATGATTAAAAGTATATGACTGAGAGATATGATGGTGATGATCCATCTGTACAAGGCAACTAAAACTTATTATGGGAATAAATTCCGGAACACCAGCATCAAACACAAGGTCCAAATGCTGTGCTCACCAACAACGCCTACCAACCTGAGTTAAGCCCCCTATTTGCTTTTGCTTATATAATCAGATCCTCCATGAAAAAGAGTTAATCCCACCGAACACTTCGATTATTTCTGATTCTTTAGAATAAAAAAAATCCTTACAGTTCGATGATTATAACCGAATTGATTATAAGCAGTCCCAAACAGGACAGGTTCGATCTAAAAGATTAGGAGTTAACATAGGAAGTTGTCAGAAGATGATTTTTTTTCTCTTTTTGCTAAAAGAATAAGATTAGGAGCATGTTTAGAACTCTTGGAGACGCCGACAAAGAAATAATTTGATGGCTAATCTGGGTTAGAATGTTGTTTTTCTTCTTGGAAAAGAGAGTATCAGGTTGGATCTCTCTCTCTCTCTCTCTCTCTCTCTCTTAACATCACATGATTTCTCCCTACCATTTGCGTGTAACAATTTGGCAGAACATATCACAAATTTACATCCATTTCTCATTGGCTCTCTATCTGTACACGCTTGCTTATGTGCGCATGACGTAACACTAACTGAGCCCATAGAAACTAAAAATCCCATCTTTTCTTCACATGGAACACTACAGCTGAATTCTGCATATTGTCCTGGGGGACTTTAAGCGTGAGCTGAACTTTGGCTTTGAATGGCACCTCCTTTGTACTGCCGCCAGCATCTCCAACCTACATGCCAGATTTTACATCAGTTGATTCCAGTGTTCCGGTGCAAAAAAAAAAAAAAAAAAAAAAAAAAAAAAAACTTATTCAACACATAACTGCAGAAACTCTCTTAGACTACCAAATGATAGAAAGAGCAGAAAAGGTGTTTGCTCGGTAAAGGAAAAGAAAAGAAAGGTGTTCGCTTATTTGTAAGCGGTTTAATTGTAATAAACATTAAAATGTGAGGGGACGCCTTACCCAAAGCGATGCCCATCCAAGCCTGTTGTCTGACTCATAGCCAGCTTTCCACTTGAGATGCTTGTTAGCCTTGTGTTTGTAGATGGCATTCCAGTAGTTTGTGTCAAAATTGTACCAATAGCTGGCAACAAAAAACTCTGTAAGTTCATTTAGATAACTCATAAACATCATCTTTCACTGGTGTCCTTGGGTTCATCTACTTAACCACCTAAACTACTAAACCAGGTATTGACACCCCAAACTATGTAAAACCATTAAATAGCCCTCTAGATGGTTTTGTCAGCGGGGTGCATTAATTAGCTATTATGTGGCAGTAACTTGATTGGCATGTGGGCCGTCCTCTGTGTTGCAGAGGTCTCTACCTCAACAAGGTTGTCACCAGTCATGGAGAGAAATAAAGAGGTGATGGAAGTAGAGAGATTACTAGAGTGATGTGCAGTTACAGATTGATCTGGCATGCCATAGGCAAGTTTGCCCATGTCAGAGTCCAGTAGTCCACATACAGTGCCGCGCCACGTAGGCAAAACCACCTCTAAAACTGTGACAAGCGGTTGTTTACATGGTTTTGGATAGTTTAGGGGGGGGGGGCATAATATCATCAACCTTGAATAGGCAGGGGGTGACAGACTTATTCCTCATATGTGCTTCCAGCATTTATAGACCTCTACCCTACCCAACTTTAGAGATGTATGCAACCATATACTGTTTGAATTTCAAGACAATGTCCGCCAAAATCATGCCAATGTTGTAGTTACCTCAACTTATCCAAAGGCGTTAATTGGCGCTTGAATGCAAATGACAGAGAATTGGATGGTAACGAGATGCTGGGGACAAATGATATTTCATCATCCTATAGAAATTGAAACATTGTGAGTGGCACATAGTAATATAAATAAAACAAAAAATAGCTGAGACAAGTCTTACCTTGTAGCGGTATTTAATGTTCATCGCATTGTCATTATACACAGCTGTGCAAACTCCATTCAAAACACGTGACTTCACAAGGCCATTTACTGACAAAATTCTGTCACCCTCATCCAAAATCTTCTCTTTAATTGAGACTTCACCATTTGGGAAGAAGAATGTTGCTCTTGGCTACAGTAAAGAAATGTATAGTTTAATTTCTTTTAATGTGATCAACTCATGCATGTCAGCTGTTGGAATTCCCATGCAAATATCTTGGAATCCCTCTCTCTCTAAAGTAATTATCTAAGGCTCAAATCCAGCCCATCATATTGATAAAATTGCTGATAGGCTTCCAGGATGGAAGGTTGACCTTTTAACAAGGGCTGGTAGGCGGATCTTAGTCCAATATGTGTACCCTTCCACGCTAGTCTATCTAGCGATGGCCGTAGAACTTCCTCCTTGAACACTCAAAGCTATTGATAAAATTAGAATGAATTTCTTATGGAGAGGGCACAAAGATGCTAAGAGTGGTCATTGCTTGTTAGCTTGGCCTAAAGTATGTCGTCCAGTTGAGCTTGGAGGGCTAGGAATTTCCAACCTTCAAAATCTGAACTGGGCCCTATGGATGAGATGGATTTGGGCATTTGGCTGCAAAAGACTGAGGCTAACCGACCTTGGTCCGCCTTCACAATTCAAGTTCATGGCTGTATGCGGGCCTTTTTTTCCATGGCACTAGTGTCAGAAATTGGCAATGGCACCTCCGCTTTATTTTGGACTGATGGCTGCACGGACAATGTATTGCTGATCTTGCACCCCCGCTGTTTTCACTTGTGCCAAAAAGGAAGAGCTAATAAGAGGACTGTGCAAAAAGCCTTTACGAATTACTGTTGGGTATCTGACATCAAAGGTGCTTTAAGTGTTGAAGTGATTGTTGAGTATCTTGGCCTCTAGGACGTGCTTGGTCAGGTGGTTTTACAACCAGTAGACGGCTCTCATGTTTAGCGCCTTTCTACTAATGGCAAATACTCTGCCAAGTCGACCTATGAAGGAATGTTCCTGGGTGCTATTCCTTTCAGACCATGGGAGAGGATTTGGAAGTCACGGGCTCCAGGAAAATGTCAGTTTTTCATGTGGTTGGTGGCGCATAACAGGTGCTGGACAGTTGATCGTTTAGCACGGCGAGGTCTACCACACCACACCCTCTTCGCTGTCCACTCTGCGATAAACATGAGGAATAGATCAATCACTTGCTCTGTGCTTGCCCTTTCTCACAAGAATTTTGGTTTCTATTGCTGTAAAAGCTCAGCCTGCAGGCTCTAACCCCGCAAGTTAACGATGTATGTTGGACAATTGGTGGGAGAGGGCAGAATCCTTGATTGATAATGAAACCCGAAAAGGACTCAACTCTATACAATCGGTGTGTCTTTGATGGGGCATCTCCAAATTTAGCTGGAGCTTTATTGCTCGCTAAAAAGGAGCTGCTGGACTGGTTTTTGGCTGGGGCTAAAGGGGTTTCCCACCTCCTTGCCTTTGTGCCAGATGGGGAACAGTAGCCGCAGGCTAAGGCTTGATCAGGTCATGTTTGTCTGTTGTCATCGGCGATCTGTGCAACCTTTTGTAAAGTAGAGTGAAGTTTTTGCTGAACTGTGTTTTTTGTTTTGTTTTTTGTGTTGGTGTGTTGTGCGCGTTTGTAAGGGTTCTCATCCCTTTTCTTCTTCTTCTTAATGCAAAGAGACGCAGCTCTCCTGCGTTTTTGAGGAAAAAATCAACTCATGCATGTTTCTGATGAACTTAAGCTTAGCGAAAGCTATTGTGTCCGTATGGTCACTAATAAAAAAAATCGGCCCTGGAGGGAAGACCTCCACCGGGTTTTGCACTAAGACAAAACAACTCCAGCAACCAGGACATGCCATTGACTGCCAGGGACACGCTATTTCTCTGCATAGTGTCGAGGAAAAATTGTTTTAACCCAGCCCTGAAAATCTGCTCAAAATTTGTATACTGACCAGTGCATTAGGAGGAACCAGAGATGACAATTCAATCTTGCATGGTGAATCCCTCAAATTCACAGTAATTGCCACTTCTCCTTGTTGCTCCTGAGGAAACAGACACATTAACATATATTATGCAGTAATGTAAATGTATGTCACATACTGGCAAAGATGTGCAATTTCATATTTAAAAGAGAAAGCAATGAATATAATATAAGTTTCAGATTTAGCACTATATTTACCACATATAATGGTAAATCTTTACTGTTATAACGTTTAGTAGGCAGATCAAAATAAAAAACCAAATCTAGTCTAGAATGCATTATCTGATCATTGCATGATGATATTATCTGATATTAGTCAATGTGTAAGCTAAGAAAACCAACCTTGAATGAGTAGCATCTAAGAAAAAGAAGAGAATAGTTACTGTAACTGGAGATGGCTGCAATACTCTCTTTTGGACAGACAAAGTGGTTGGAAGGGCCCATTGCTGATCCTGGCCCACATTTATTTGCCCTCGTTTATAAATGCAAAACCAATCAGCGGATGGGGTACAGGAAGTTTCAGTTGATCGCTGCTAGTTCAAGATAAATACAGGAAGCCGTTTCGGTAGCTGCTCTGTCCAAATATCTTGATACTGGGATTTAGTAATTGGGTGGAGCTCCAACATGATACAAAGAACAAATATATGGGGCTGTTTGTTTGCCTCGACGTGGCCTTGTTTGTTTGCCTGGACACCCACCAGAGCCCGGCCAGCACAGTGCTTAAAGCACCGTGGAGCCTAGCCGCGGGGGAACAAAATCCAGTTTCGTTTCTCCCAGGCACGGCTCACTCCATCCTCCTCTCGGCCATAATCGCATGGGCAGGGGTGGCTGAGGTGTTTGGCCCACAACACTTCCAGGCAAACAAACAGCATCTGTACAAAGCAAGGCCCAACAGATATGAGTCCACCAAACAAGAGAAGTCGCACTAGTCTGGACTGCCTGGGAAATGCCCTGGCTCTACTCATCCGTATGGGCCAGCACAGTTGACGCAAACGAACACGTCCTATGTGGAGATTTGCTGGAGATGGACGGCATTCAGCTAAGACGGCCTATCAAGCATTTTTTTGTAGGATCCCATTAACCTGGAGCCATGGAAGTTGATTTGGAAATCATGGGCTCCTAAGAAATTTCAATTCTTCCTTTGGTTGGTGGTACAAAAAAGAAGTTGCCATTTGAACACAAATATATTGGAGAACGAGATAAATGAACAATACACCCGTCGAAAAAGTTAAAATGAACTTTGTAATACAAGTAAATCCTTGACCTTATTTTGTTTCCATTTATGACACAAACTATCAAGTTTTTTTTATTGTGCATTCCAGAGAATGTTAAAGAGATGTCCAAGTAGAGAAGCGGGAAAACAATTTTTTTTACATAAGAAACCATTCTAATGCATGCAGTACTCTTTTCAAAAAGAATGAGGTGGTTTTCCAGTGGACTCAACCTTAGTACAAAAAATCTTCAACTGAATATTGTAAAGATGCAGTAAATACAAAGCGAATTTCATGGACAACTTAATGCTCAGTAACAACCAAAATATCATCTCTTCACAACTGATAAGTATCCATGATTCAAAGTTTTCATTTTGATAGAAGTTAACTCCACATTGCAAGTCCAGTACATAACTAATGTATGCTGAGGACAGGTCAAAAGTCCTTTTGTTACAAAATATATGCTATATGATTTTATATTTGATTTGATTAAAAAATCACATGAGGAACAAAAGAACATGGAAATAAGATGAAGAGAAATACTCAATATATAGAATGAATGGATAAGCTGAAATATAGAAAATACTCCTAAAAATTTCATCATAGGAAACATGACAGTGGTAATAAAAACATCTCAATGAACAGAACACACCTTTCTACTGTGGTACTTGAATTGAAAGCACCTATCCAATTGAATGCAAGAAACAATAGATTTGACATATTCATAGTTGCAAGACATAGATAAACAGAGTGCTGAACAGCCAACATGAATATATGATTGCTCTCCAGTCTGGCAGTTCTGAAACACAAGCCAGTTTCAGAAAGTCACATGGTACTCTATATGGAGCCATATATAAAAAACAGGTGTCACTTCCAACTTCAGAACTCCTACCATGAAAATTTCATAACCATATTGAGCAGAAAATAAACATAACACATGGGAAACAATTTCCGTCAGAGGACCTAAAATGTCTCTGTAATCAGAAATTTACAGTAAGGATAAAGTACAGGCGACCAAACTATGCTGCAAACGCATGGACTTACAATAGAGAATAGGCTTTCAATATTCCTTATCTGCTATATGCCCTTATTAACATGGATTCAGCTTTGTTAGAAGAGCGATGAAACAATAGTTTGCATCTACGTTACACGGATACGTGGCCGAGGGAGCGTATCACGTATCAGATACACACGGTCGATATGTATTGGCGGAGTATCCCATTTTTTTATTATTTTCATGAATTTTGAGTACGTTTCTGGATACGTATCAGTCTATTTGATACGGCCCAGCCCAACAAGTTTCCCTCTGTCCCCGACGCCCTACCTCCCATGGTCGCGCCGCCTCCAGCGAACGCGCGCACGGAAGCCTCGTCCCTGATCGCCGGCCTCCTGCGACGAGCCTCCACCCCGGTTGCTGGCCGCCGGCGATGAGCCTCCAGCCCCGCTCGCTGGAGACGAGCCTCCGCCCCCACCTCCGCGCACAGCCTCCTGCGTACACGTGCGCCGCCTCAGCAGGGGATGCTGATGAGAGGATGATTCGATTCAGCAGCAAAGCAAGCTGCCTACTCTACTTCTGCATGTACATCCCCTTCCCCATTCTTGATCTATTCTACTTCTGCAGTTCTTAATTTTGTCTGTTCCCCACTTCCCCTTCTTCATTAGTGTTACCCATGCTTCATTGCTTGCATGCAGTAGATGGCCTCTCCAAATTTTGTAGTGCTGCACTGCACAAGCTGAGTGCTAGTGCTAATCCTAGCATAGGATCTGTGGGCGCGGCTGTGGTTAGGATCTCCTGTGAAACAAGAAACCTACAAGTTTTAGACTTTCACAATTTTAATTTGTATTATTATTTATTTATTACAAAATAGTAAAACGTATCCGCGTATCCTGTTTTCTAGAAAATTGCTGTATCCACGTATCCGCATCCTTCTGATACCGATACACGTATCCGTATCCGTGCTGCATAGGTTTGCATCATGTTCGCCGCTTATCTAGAGAATCACAAAATCCCCCCAACTGACATGATGTATATGGACCAGTCTTTTAAGTAACAAAACCACATGTTCCCAATAATCAAAGATCCTACTTACTCAAGGAATCAAGGTAACATCAGCATTCCGTTCTTAAGCCTTTTGAACTACTCCTGACAGAACTACATGTTTCCATGAATCAAAGATCCCACATAATTCATTCTAGTATATGATTTTCAATTCTTTGATTTTTTTTGCTATATAGGCCCGAAGCAGCTATTTAGTGAATATATCAACGTTGTTTAGCATGGCATGAGTATTTGAAAAAACAAGATAGTGAAATCAGTATATTGAGCCTACATAACTACTTCCCACTACATTTCCAACATAGGGGCTCTCCAATCCCCATTTAAGCTTTTGTTGAGAAGGAAATTATCAATGACTCATACAAGCCTTACTATTTCAAAGTACATTTTCAACACTAAACAATGATATTCTCAAATGAACATATGATCCAACAGCAACTTTGTGTTACAGTGCCCATGGTCCTACATGCTGTGAAATCATCAAGGAAACAGCTTTCAACATACCATACCACGAGTAAGAGAGCATTGACACTTTGACACACCACAGAAGCAAGCCCCTCAAATGATCTTCAACCTACATGCAGTAGAACTGACCCAACCTCAAAGAAACATACTTTCAGAGGAAGAAATGTTGTCTCATGGGCTCATGGCTTTCAATAACCAATACCTACATCAATCCGCAACGGCGTTCTTACAAAGTAGACCCATTCATTAAAGAAAGAACTGAGAAGTGTTTTTATTCTTCCTCCCCAAAAATCAAGAGCGTCTAGCCCACTTACGTTTTCTAGCATTCCAAGAGTAATTCCCAATACTTAAGAGCCCACCTTAACTTTTCAAGTTCATATTTCTACAAGTACAACACTAAATATCAGCTATCCCCTGTATCCCGATTCTGTCGTTCCCGACAAGGTGAGCTCTGGACAAAGTCCCTCTGTATAAGGTCCATTTTTTTCTGTCAAATTTAATTCCCAGCCACATTTGTGTTTCGTTTTCATATTTCATAATTACACAATCCTATCAGTTCTCTTTGTTTCCAAATGTTGGGAAGCTAGTGCTAGTCGAACTAATTGAACCACGTATGGTATCATTCCCAATTCATCACGACACGCTCAGACCAGGGTCAGCAACAAAATTCGATGTGAAAAAAGGTGCGCAATGAATCAGAGGCCGCACCTTGGTGTTGTGGGAGGCGCGCAGTCGCAGCGAGCCGGCGAGGTCGGTGGCGCCGCGCAGCACGGCGCCACGGGTTGCGGGGTCGACGACGACGGAGAAGTTCCGCGCCATGAGCCCAACCTCGGGCGGGCCCCAGGGGATCCCTCCTCCCCCAGCGCCATGGCTAATGCGGAGGCGGAGCTTGGCGACGCCGTCGAGGACGCGGCAGGAGAGGCGGTGGGAGAAGAGCCGCCGTTCGCTGTCGAACTCCGAGGTCACGCGGATGGGCGGGCGCCGGCGCAGGAGCGGGGGCTTCGGCTCCGGCTCCGGCTGGGGTGGGGCGGGGAAAGGGGTCGCTGGGGCGGGCGGGGCGGCGCCTTCTTCGTCCATGGTAGGGGGAGGGAGGAGGGCAGGCGCCGCCATGCGATGCGGCGAGATGGGTAGAGAAGAGAGGTGGCGAGAAGAGCAAGGAGTGAAGACGACACGTGGTGTCCGTTGCAACAAGCTCAATCAGCTAAGGATATGAATGATTTTTGAATCTCTCATTTTTAAAGAAAAAAAATGCAATTCTCCGATACGTTATCCATCCTATAAGCGCCGCATTTGATTTCCACATAATCTTGCCTCGTTTTGTTTGGGAGGGTATGTTGTTTGACAGAAAAATTTTTGCTTCGGTCCTCAACTTAATTAGCCTAAATCATTCTTGAGTGACTACACCCCTCCTCTTCCCTCTTCATTCTTGAGTGACTACACCCCTCACCGATGTGTCCTTAACGTTGTTAGCTATGCATGAGGGAGAAGACCATGCCGAGGACACCGAGGGCAGAGGAGCCGATGGCTCTGGGCGTAGCAGCCAACATGCATGAGGACGAATGCCAAAACAGGCACCATAGTTCTTTGCTTTCTTGTCTAATCTTGGGTTCCTTTTTTAATGGATATGCTCAATGTACCAACAAGGATAATCTGGTGCGGATAGAACATCAAGGATGGTGAGGAGATGATAGAGCTACCACAGAGCCCCCTTCTGTGGCATCCATATTGATGCCAACTTGCTGCAGGTGTCCTTCCATGGTGCCCATGAAAGTGGTGTGCTGGTGCATACAGCTTGTGTCAGAAGAATGCTTAAAACCAATCACGCATAGTGAGAGCGCGGAGTTAAACTCACTTCAGAAAAAGTTGAGGTGAGTGCACCCAAACAAGTCTGCCAACCAAAGAAGATGTAATCAACCCAAACTTATCTATAACAGGGCAACTAAACAATGTCTGCTTGCATTGGCTAAAGCTAAATTGAGTGAGCCTGGATTGTTTTGTAGGTTTGGTGGGGAGTGAAGTAGTCACACCGTATTTTTTCACCTCTTGCTTATATGAATAGCGATAAACTTTTTGTGGCACATGATTATTGCTTGGAGAAAACAATCCCTTGGTTCCTACATTGATTGAATTGAGATTCACTGCCCCCAATGTTTGTTTTATTACTTTTATATTATTAGGTGCTTATGATGATATTAAAGCTTTTTCTTTGTCATAAGTTGGGAGTTCACCGTTGCTCTTTACTTTCATTGTGACGATTGAAAAGAATTGGTTGCTAACAATGGTATAATGAGTGAAAGTTAAAAAGGTATGGAGGTTTGTTGTATTAACCCTTAAAACAAAATGTGAAGAAAAATTGGATCCCACTAGTGATGTTGTAGGTAAGATAAATTTACGAATGGTTTCCACAGCGAAGAAGAAAGGGCACATATAAGAAGAAAATTTGGGTAAGTATTAGGGATCATGTTAGGATAGTAAGAATATGGTCAGGTTGAGGGTGACAAAGATAGTCCTAGCAATATAAAATCTTTGTGTTAGTCTAATGGTAGATCCACTTACTAGAATTCAATGGTAAACATAATTGAGAAAGTTAGATAGCCGAACATTTATTAATGTTTGTGTTTTCAAGAGTGTTGTAGGAATGAAAAAAATAACTAGTAAATAAATGTTGGACTGATGTTATACATTGTCACTGATATGGTCGAGTTTGGTTCAGTGTAACACCCCGGTGTTACGCAAGCATTTAGGCATTGCAATCATGCATGTTATGCATCATCAAGCATCATAATCATACATGTCTAATCAAGTTAAATAATCATTGAAACAATGCTTTCAAACATTGAAACATGGACTTAAACATGTTGTTGCATAGGTTTCGTATAACTAATTCTGTGCCTTGGTCTTGCTTGTAGTTGTGTTAAACATGCTTGTTTACTTAACTAATTAACTTATAATGGTTCACCATGATTTTTGGAGCAACTTTGTTATTCAAAGTTTTGTAAAAAAATTGCTTTTAAAAATGTTATTGAAAATGGTCAAAATACCATTTATTTAGCTTTTAACTTCCAATTCAAAATCTATTTGGATTTTTGAGTTGGTCCCTTAATAAAAGTTGTAGAGAATTAAATTCTAAGCAACTTTCATTTTTGGTCCATTTCCAGAAAATGCCATTTTGTTGCTCAAAAATTGATTTAAAGCGGCTGCCTTTTGAAAATCTTAAAAAAGAATTGAAAAATAGAAAGAAAAACTCTTTCTTCGCCTGAGTGGGCCGGCGCCCCACTTTCGGCCCGCAGCCACAAGCCAGCCCGGCCCAGCTTGCGCTCGCGCCCGCGCGCACCCGCGGTCTAGTGGACCGGGCGCATGCCGCTCGCCCGCTGCTCCCGCGCATCGTTGCTCAACCCGCGCGCGTCCCACCGCGTGGACGTGCTGCACCGACGGCCATGGGCGGCGGCTGGCCGACGGGTCGGAGCCCCTGCACCAGGACGGGAATGCGTCCAGGGTCGCTCCTGGCCACGCCTTAACCTCTGCGCCAGCTCCCGCTCTCCCCTCGCGCCTTTCATTTCCGAACTCCGCCACGGGAACGAAGCTCCTTGCCACCGCGCGGCCGCCCGCCATTGCCGCAGCCACCAAGCTCGCCCGCGCCGCCTTGCCTTCGCTCGAAGCTCCACAAACTCCCACGTGAGCCTCGTCTCGACGTAGCACACCTCCGGCACCGCTGTTTCGCCAAGGTGAGGGCCAGAATGGCCATGTCCGCCACAGTGGCACACCTCCCTGCTCCACCCCTCCTTCTTCCTCGTTCTTGCGCACTGATGTAATAGAACCGCCCAATTATACGAGATTAAGTAAGAAAATCATCCACCGAGCAGACGATTTAGCAAACTTAAGCCCGTATAACCCGGTAGTCCGTGAAATCATGATGGATTTCAAACCAACTTACATACCAGCCAAGATCATAATAAGTTTAGCGGTCACCATCACAAGTTACATAAAAATTCACGTCACAAATACATCAGAGTTTAAACATAGTTATTACAAACCAGTTTCAAATGAAAGTAGCGGAAGCATTTAGTTCAAATCACACACTCACACAAAGTTCAAAATACAATGCCAGCGCAGGATCATCTTCCAACAAAAGCATCAGACGAGATGTAGTGAATGACCATTGCCCATGGTCCTAAGCTTCTCCCATCGCAGGATAAAGGCAGTTGATACAGTAGCCGTAATACATCTGCCCCTCTGCAACAAGTGGGAACAAAACCCTGAGTACGAGAAGGTACTCAGCTAGACTTAACCGACAGAACCAAAAAAAAAGTAAAAGACACCAAGGATCATGACAGGCTTTCTGGTGGGGTAGCTGACTCATTTGCAAAAAGGCATTTTTAGTACTTAAAGAATCCTTCCAAAAACTTTGCATCAAGTTAAATCTTTATTAACTTGTCAACTACATTTGCACCTGTACTAGAGTAACATGTAATTAAACAGGTAATGATAACAAATGATCATTAACAACTCCCATTATGTCATATTTCATATAACTGTCCAAGTGTTCTATCAATATTACTACGATGAAGTAGCTCAAGTCAAGTGCTCACTATCCAGTGAACGATGGCGATTCGAATCGATTATTAACCAGCTGGTAATTTATTCCTCACACAAACCTCACTCACCCACTAAAGTGAGGTGTTGGTCACTGAGTCAACCATTCAGGTAAAGTTGCGAGCTTGCCAGGAATCACATGTACCCGGGGACCGCCCGACTGCTCTTTGGCTTTATCATCACACCCCCGTATCCTGCCACTACTGCTCCGGTATAGTGCGTTGCGGGCAATCCACTCGGCCCGAATAATCTCCCAGCTTCACGGTCAAAAGGTACATTATTCGGCCAGCTAAATATAAGGCATGCGTTCAACATGACTCGAGGCCCAACAACAGTCGGTCCTTAATCGACACAGACGGAAAATACTATAGTTCGAAACCCTACAAGTTTCCGTCCGGATTCAATTTCACATTAACACTTAGTTATTCTCAGATGACATACTTTCTCAAGCAGATCCAGGTAACCACCTATAGCTCGCAGGTGACAGGAAATCACCCGACTTCTACCGGTCTAAGCAAGCTAAGCAATTACTTGACTGCGAATGACAAGGTGATAAGGATAGGGTAGAACGGAGTAAACAAGGTATAATACAGCAACGGTTGCAAACAACTCCTAAACATAATGCAGCAGTTAAAGTAAAGCATTAATAAAATATTTGTAAACCGAGGGAGAAAAAAATGCTTCGGGGCTTGCCTCTCTCGAAAGAGCTCGGATGGTGGTCTGGGCACTCTAGAAGATCCTCACCGACCTCCTCGTCGGCCTCGGGCACTTTCTGCTCCTCGGGCTGCTCTTCCGGCTCCTCGAGAACTGCTACTGGCGTTACTTCCTGCGATCCTGTATGATGCAATCGTATAAGTGCTTATGCCTAGGTGCATTGCAGAAATGACATGTAATGGTCATGATGAATGAAATGTAGATAAATAGGTTTACTTTATTTCATAAAGTAGGAATACAATTTTTCTACAAGGTAGTCAGCATCATCCAAGAACATATACTACAAGCACATGTCATCTACTGCATTCTCTTCTACTACTATTCTAAATCAACACATCAATCTAAGATGCTTCAAAGATACACCAAAGTAAACCTTATTAACTAGTCATGCATTAACAAGGTTAATTAAACCCTAATTGCAACTAGGTTTGAACAGTAACACCTATTTTGGTAGCACAGAAAAATCTGAGAAAATTATAATAGCTTTCTATCATCTAATCTGGCATACCACAAAATTTTCATTGCATTTGGATTACTAGAAAAGCCTACATCAAAATAACAAGCTAGGGCCTAAAAATAAGCATAAAAATACTTTATACTATGAAAAGTATCAAACAACAGATTTAACATTTTTCCTACATTCTACACAATAAACAATCATCGTAGAAAAATTATTACATGCATGTTTTATTCATATTTTTCTCTCTAGCAAAAATAATAATTATTAGCAATATTCAACACTTGTACTACACCTCAAGATTTTTCTACAGAACATGCATGGCATATATTTTTCTTAGAAAGTACATCACCAAAGAAAATAATTGCAAGTGGAACCATATTTTTCTGAGCTTTCTATGATTTATTACATATTTAACAAGAAAACAGCAGTTTCAGTGATTAAATAAAAACTCTACAGAAAAGTATTTCAAACTTGACATGCAATATTTTTAAACTGTAGATCTAGTCAAGAGAAACACTACAAAATTTGTTTCACAATTTTTGGAGCTAAAATGAGCAAGTTATGGATTTTAGAAACCCTTTTAACAATTTCTGAAAAATCATTTTCAAAAATCCATTTAACATCCGTCACTGAAAATGCTGGGTGCACCCGGTGCAGTGCACATGCGAGCGCGAGAGGAGGCAGACAGGTGGGCCCATGACCCCACATGTCAGCCACACAGAGGAGAGGGAGACGCTGACTGCGTGGTTCTCGCCGCCGGTGAGCTCGCCGGCGGTGAGGTCACCACCAGCGGCTTTCCCGCGGAGAGGCGAACTCACTGCGCTAACTTAGGGCACCGGAGGAGCTCTCGGGTGACCCCGACGGCGCGCATGGCGGAACGGTGGCGCGGCTCACCGATGACACGCCGGTCCTGGCCATGGCGAGGGTGGGTTCGGAGCGTGCGAGGTCCGCGGAGCCAAGGCGAATGCGAAAGCACGAGAAATTGGAGGAAAAGGAGGAAATACGGCTCCCTCCACGGAAGCACAAGCTCGGCGGCCATGGCGCCGCCGTGCCAAGGAAAAGCCGGCACTGGCCTTACCGTGGTGCAAATAAGGGCAAAAACGTGCGCACGGGATGGAGGAGGTCCAGACGAAGCTGGAGGCAGACGCAATCGACGAATGGCGCTGCGGTGGCGGAGCTAAACGTCGGCGAACCGAGCGGCGGTGTGCGGTGGTGAGAGCTCTGGCTCGGTTTGCTGCTGCGGTAGAGAGCGAGCGCGCGAGCGCGGAGGGAAGCAGGGGACAGAGGAGATGGAGGCGGAGGCAGTGCACGACCGGGTAGAAGTTAAGACCAGCCGAAGACGCCGCGCGGCGAGCTCGCCAGCTCATGGCCGCCACGCGGCAGGCGCGGCCTGCCGCGGCCGGTCGCGCTGGCGCGGCGAGCGCGTGCGGGTGAGTGCGCGTGAAAGGATCAAGATGCCCAAGAGTGGGGGTGAATTGGGCTTTTCTAAAATTTAATTGCAAGAATTAAATCCTACAAGCCAAACTTCACCCCTAGTGCCTACTAGTGTTCCTTGTGATTCTACCGGTAAAAGTTTTGCACCCTAAGTTCCAATCCTACACTAGCATGGCAATTCTAGGAAAGTAAACAAGCAATAAAGGTAATGCACGAAAGTAAATGCTTGAAAGTAAGGGTTAGAAACACGGCGATGTTTTGCCGAGGTATCAGAGAGTTGCCACTCTCCACTAGTCCTCGTTGGAGCACCCGCGCAAGGGTGTAGCTCTCCCTTGATCCGTGCAAGGATCGAGTGCTCTCTACGGGTTGATTCTTTGACACTCCGTCGCGGCGAATCACCCAAAACCGCTCACAACATGAGTTGAGTCACCCACAATCTCGTCGGATGATCACCAAACTCCCAATCACCACCAAACCATCTAGGTGATGGCGATCACCAAGAGTAACAAGCTAGAACTCTCACTTGACCACAACAAGCCTAATGAGAATATGGATGCATATTTGCTACACTCTTGTCACTAGTGAGGAATCTCAAACTTTGATTCTCAAATCACTATCCTCACTAGGGCCCTTGCACTCCCTTGCACTCCAAAGGTGTTTCTCAGCTAAACAAATGAGCAAGAGACCTCTAAAAGAGGTGGAGGGGATCTATTTATACACCCCTCAGACAAATCCAACCGTTACCTGCCGAATCAGCAAAACTCGTACTGACCGAACGCGCTGGTCGACATGACCGGACGCGCCGGTCAAGTGTAACGGTCGAAAACCGAAAGTCAGCGCTGAGTGACCGGACGCGCCGGTCAGAGATGACCGGACGCGTCGGTCAGGGATGACCGGACGCGTCCGATCATGCAAGAACCTAACTGAACTTTGACCTGACGCTTGACTGCGTCCGATCATAGATGACCGAATGCGTTAGGTCAGCTTGGGACCTTACTGGAACGTGACCGGACGCGTTCGGTCACTTCACAGTCGCGTCCGATTATGCAATTACCCTTTGAAACACGTGTCAGACTAACCACCGCGTCCGGTCCTCTCAAGGACCACGTCTGGTCGATCAGTTAACTACGCAGTGACTTGTTAGTACTGACCGGACGCGTCCGGTCATGACCAGGACCGCATCCGGTCAAGGGTAAACTGCTCAAACGACTTCTAAACGCGACACAACTTGAACCAAGTTGCTTCCAACTGAACTTTGAGCTATTCTAGAGCTACCTAGTGCTAAGTTTGACAAGTGTGCACCACACCTAAACAAAAGACTCACCTAGGTCAAGCTACTCGCTCATGCCCCTCTTTATAGTACGGTCAAAGGAAGAAACAAAGATCCTAATGACTATTCCAGATGTAACTCAACACCTTGACATCCGGAACTAACCGTCCTTAATCTTGTCGTTGATCCTTTAAAAACCGAAACGATTTCCATTAAGGGACATGAATACCATAGTGCCCAAAGCAGTTATCAACTCCATGACCTAACTTACCAATGTTTCTGCAAAACACACGTTAGTCATGGTAATAATGCGTTGTCATCAATTGCCAAAACCAACACCGGGGCCTAGATGCTTTCAATCTCCCCTTTTTTGGTGATTGATGACAACACTTAGATTCAGAAGATATAAGTTGAGGTTTTCGATCAAGCTTGGTTCTCATAAGCATAAAGCTGCAAGCACAAGGGGTTAGTAAATGCTTATGTGTTCCAAGCCAACTGAGTGTACTTATAAGATAAAACATGAAAAGTTAGTACATATAAAACATAGCTCATATGGAATCGGAGTAAGGCACGGAAGCACAACCTTATGAGCTAAACACCGTTAAGTGACATAATAATTAAGACACAGTCTCACAAACTCAAAGTCACACAATGCAGGGCGAGAAAAATAAACATGATGCATGAAAGTAGTACACATGGAAGAACGAAAACCCTCTATCAACACTCCCCCACTCTCCCTGAATCTATGCTCTCTCCCCCTTTGGCATCAAACGCCAAAAAGAAAAACTAAGGATCTGACGGGGGAACTGAAGCTGTCGTGTTGGGTGCCGAGGAGCGTGGAGTGATCACAAACTACAAAGTGTCCTCCTCAGACTCTGAACTATCAGGCTGACCCTCTATAGATAGACGTGGCAGTGAAGCAGTCTGGGTCTGTAGAGCAGGTGCAGCAACTGAAGGTGTAGTAGCAACTATAGGAGCAGTCACTGTCGCCTGAGCCTGAAAGACACCAAGAGTAGGAGGATCTGTCGATGCAACTGAAGATGGTAGAGTCTCTGTAGTGGCGGCCCCTATCACTGGAAGTGCAGCAGTCTCTGAAGCTGACATCTCTGAAGTAGTCACAACAGTGGTGTACGAGGGTGATAGCTGTCCAGTCAGCTCACTGTAGGTGGCACTCAAGTCAGTGAATGGAGTGCCTAAAAGAAGGTGAGGTCTAAGCTAAGCTGGTGGAGTGAACCCTGTCTGTATAGGAGTGTAGCTTGGAGACTGAAACATCTGAGGCACTTGCTGCTGGGGGGAGGTGTACTTGCCCTGACTCTGAGGTCCACTAACTGTAGTGCTAGAGTCAGGACCGACGGTGGTGGAGGTACCCCTACAGTGACAAGGTGACGCAGGAGCTCTAGATACTGCTGCTGAGTGGCTGCCTCCTGCCTCTGCATCTCGAACTGCTATCTCTAGAACTCTAGCTACTGCCTCTAGAGCTCGTCCTGACGAGCCTGAATCTGAGCGAACATGGTAGCTGTGTCCTGAGCCTGTCTCTGCATCTGAACCTCCTGTCTCTCCTGGGCCTGGGTCAGCCTCTCAAGAATAGCCACCATGGCTGGGTATGATCGGGAGGCTGAGCCTAAGCCACCGGCCTTATGGTCGTGAGGCCGAGGAGATCGGTACCGGGGGATGGGCTGATAATCCTCATCTGTGCTGTCAGTAGCAACATCCTCGGCTGGATCAGCTGGCTGAGCATCTAGATCTGCTAGCTCTGCCTCAGCAAGACCCTCAATAGTCTCATCCTACTTAGCAGCTGTCTCTTGTACATCTAGCCTCTGAAGCTGTCCTGGGTCAGGTGCTTGCTCTCTGGTAACTGATGCCCACAACTGTCGGATGTCATACTCTGGAAAGGCTGTAGTGGTATCAGAAATCTCTGCTCTAATCTATACAGGCAGCTCACAGGAAGATCTGATGATGAAGCATATCCAATGAGCGTACAGAAGCTGCCTGTGACCCTTGAATCCTTCTGCCAAGGTGTCCTCCATCTCACATAGCATCAGATCCCAAAGGTCAAACGGGGTCTATGAGATAAGGTGATGTACTACCCATAGCTGCATGCGAGTCAAGCCCTCTCTGTATCCAAGCCTTGGAAGTAGAGTCCTCACAATAGCATCAAGGACTCTGGCTATGGGTGTCAGGCTAGCAGGTGTACATCGAGACCCCTCGCCAAAAGGCTCACGGAAACATGGTCAGATCATATCTATAGGGGGCACTGTCCCGCCGTGAGGGTGTCTCGGAGGTGCAGTCTGTCCGAAACACAGCTGATGAATCTTTATCTCTGAAGCAGGGAGTCTGAGAATCTCCCATACCCTGGTGCTATAGAGTCTGTGGTCACGGCCTCTGAAAGCAAAGTGTATGAACTGATGTGCTGGGTCAATCCAAAGTGAGGAGTAAAACTCTCTGACCCAGGTCCCGCAGTATGCGCCAGTCTATCCAAGAAGATCTGATAATCCAGGTAAAAAGGACAGATGCGGACGAAGCTGCTCACCAACCACCTCAACTAAGGCCTCCAGTCGATAGACTCTCTGAGGTCTGAAAGCAATCCCGCTGTCGACATAGGCCCTATAGAAGTCCTCGTGCAGAGGAGTGTAGAAACCCTCTGAAGCCCGAGGATCCCGCTGAGGTGGGAACCACCGAGTGACCTTAACGAACCTAAGGGCCTGGACCTGTCTAGCTGTAGCACCCCTGAGGTCAAAGTGCTCAACTGGGGGTGACCTCGAGCCCTAGGAGGTGGATGACCTCCACGACGCTGACCCTCTGGCTTGGGAGTCACCTGAGCTTGCATACGTCCTGAGCGACGACGCTATGGGGTCTAAACTGTCTACTCATTTGTCTCCTCTGGGTCCTCTGTAGGCTGTTCTGTGGGTGCATCCACTGTCTCCTCTGTGGCCTCTGTACCGAGTTGTCGACCTTCAAGGTGAAAGCAACTCTCGCCAATACGAATACCACTACTTCTGCCACCTCTCTTTGCTGCCTCTGCTGCATCTGCAACTACCTGAGCCACCTCTGCCTCTGTAAGTGTTCTCTTTCTCTTTTTGGCAGCAATCTTTACTCGCTTGCCGTGAGCTACCTCTTGTCCTCATCACTAGGTGCCCCACCAGCGTTCTTGCAGCGAACCATACTGACAAACTGTTGTACTGAGAAACACTGGAAAGTAATAGATGATGGACTGACACTCGTGAGGCTTGGCCTCAATCCATATCCGTAGGCTTGGCCTCGGATTCACAACTGATCACCTAACACACACAGCACCGATAGGACAAGCTGAAATGATAGAATTGATGGATCTACTATAAGCAACATATATTATCTAAAAGATGAGTAAGATCCTAATAAGAGCAAGCATATTAGATAAGATATGAAGGGACCACGATAGCTACCTCGAAAGAGCGAAGATCTGATGAACGGAAGAAGATCTCGACGCGCTAGGGTTACCCAGAAACGGCGATCGAAACCCTAGTGCACCGAGATATCAAAGATTATATTAGTGATTCACCGGAAAATCAACGGTAAACCCTAATCCAAGGTAAAGACGTCACCTTGCAGAGACGGAGACGATCGTGGAGACGGAGATGATCGTGGAGATGGTGATGATCGCGGAGACGAAAACTCGCGAAAAGCCTCGGCTAGGGTTAGGTCTCTGGGGTGCGGAGGCTGCTCGGCTAAGATGGCTCGGCTACGGAGGCGCTCGGGCAGTGAACGTGGGCACGCGGTGGAGGCTCAGGTGGCGAGCATGGGCACGCGGTGGCGCGGTGGCTCGGTTGCGGCGGCGGAACGGTGAGCTCGCGGGCGCAGGAGCGTAGCGCGGCGGCACGGCGCGGGCGCGGGCGAGGAAAGCGCGGGCGCGGGCACGGCGAGGTGCGGTGGCGCTCGGGCGTGGGCGTGGACGGCGGCTCAGCAGCGGCTGCACTGGACTACGGCGGTGGCGGCGAGAGTTCGAAGCTATGAAGGATTTTTAGAAGGAAGAACGAGATCCGTACGTACGGTTAAAAAGGGTGAGATCCGATTTTTATGCGATGACCAGACGCGGTGGTCACATGACCGGACGCGGTGGAGGCAGCGTCCGGTCACAGTCCAGTAAGCTCCTGGAAAGACCGGACGCGTCCGATTATGCACGATCGGACGCTGACAGAGTCCGGTCATATTTTGCCCGGAAAACTAAAACGGATGACCGGACGCAGTGGTGGTTGCCGGGACCGGACGCTGTGGTGAAGCAGTACCGCGTCCGATGCAGCGTCCGGTCACAGATCTTGGAGAAGACCTTCGGGAATGACCGGACGTGCTGGTGGACGCTGGGACTGGACGCGGTGGTGAAGCAGAACCGCGTCCGATGCAGCGTCCGGTCCAGCGTCCGGTCACTGTAAAACACCCTTTTTTAAACTGATTTTCGACGCGACTTCTCCCAATCAAATTCCAATTCAAAGAGACTCAAATAAACACCAATTGGAACCTGATATGAGTGACCTCACTCAAACCCTCAAATTTTTCAAAATATTTTGCCTTAGGCTAGTATTATTTTTTAAGAAAATATTCCATAAACACCCGAGGAGCAACGTATGGCCATGCAATAGAGTGTATCAACCCTTGGGAGCTTCAAATGCTCTCTCTATTCATGGACGAACACAGAGGTTACTCAAAGCTAAACCGAAAAGAAATGACAAAGCAACAACCATGAAAATGCAATGCAAAACAAGAAAGGAAGGCTAGGTTGCTTGTCAAGTTCGATCCACGATTAGGCTTCTTCACTCCTCCAAAGGAGGGTTATCGTAACCGTGTTAGACAAGTTCTAGATGCATTGCGGGAAAATAAACATGACATAAAATACAATGCAATGCAAGGGACAACACAAGCTCATTTTTTAAAGTTACTAGAATCAAGCACATTTAGTTCACTTCTCAACCTACAAAAAGTAGCCTCATCTAAAGGTTTAGTGAAGATATCCGCTAATTGATTTTCGCTTCTTACACCTTCTAGTGATATATCATTTTTAGCAACATGATCTCTTAGAAAGTGGTGGCGGATATCGATGTGCTTGGTGCGTGAGTGTTGTACCGGATTATTAGTAATTTTAACGACACTTTTATTGTCACATAAAAGTGGCACCTTTTCAAGAACAACTCCATAGTCTAGGAGGGTTTGTTTCATGTATAGGATTTGTACACAACAAGCCCCCGCGGCAATGTATTCCGCCTCGATGGTGGACAAAGCCACACTATTTTGCTTCTTAGAAGACCAAGATACTAAGGACCTCCCAAGCAAATGGCATCCTCCGGATGTGCTTTTTCTATCAATTTTGCAACCGGCAAAATCCAAATCAGAATAGCCAACTAGTTGGAATCTAGCTCCATTGGGGTACCAAAGGCCGATGCTTGGGGTGTACTTAAGATATCTTAAGATTCTTTTTACGGCACTTAGGTGAGGTTCTTTTGGGCACGCTTGAAAGCGAGCACACATGCACACACTAAACATGATATCGGGCCTAGATGCGGTAAGGTACAACAAGCTACCAATCATAGAACGGTAAAGAGTTTGATCAATTGGTTTACCTCCCTCATCTAGGTCGAGATGTCCATTAGATGGCATTGGGGTCTTGATTGGCTTGCATTCTTCCATTTTGAATCTTTTGAGAAGATCCTTGGTATATTTTTCTTGAGAGATAAAAATCCCTTCTCTCATTTGCTTGACTTGAAAACCAAGGAAGAATGTTAGCTCACCAATCATTGACATCTCGAACTCTTTTGACATCAATTCACCAAATTCTTTGCAATAATCTTCATTTGTTGACCCGAAGATAATATCATCAACATAGACTTGACAAATGAAGATCTCTCCATTAAACTTCTTGGTGAATAGTGTGGTGTCAACCTTCCCAATAGTGAAGCCCTTCTCAATGAGGAAGTCCCGGAGGCGCTCATACCACGCTCTAGGGGCTTGCTTGAGCCCATATAGCGCCTTGGACAACCTATAAACATGATTAGGATATCTAGGGTCTTCAAACCCGGGAGGTTGTTCAACATAGACTAGTTCATTTATGAAGCCATTTAAAAAGGCACTTTTCACATCCATTTGATATAATTTCATTTCATGATGTGATGCATATGCAAGAAGGATACGAATGGCTTCAAGTCTTGCAACGGGTGCAAAAGTCTCTCCAAAATCAAGACCTTCAACTTGAGAGAACCCTTTTGCTACTAGTCTTGCCTTGTTCCTCAGTACTACGCCTTGATCATCTTGCTTGTTGTGGAACACCCACTTGGTTCCAATGACTCTTGCGCCTTTTGGATGCTCTTCAAGTGTCCAAACTTGATTACAGGCGAAGTTGTTCAATTCTTCATGCATGGCATTCACCCAATCCGGATCTTGAAGAGCTTCTTCTACATTCTTAGGTTCAAGACAAGAGACAAAAGAGTGATGTTCAACAAAAGAAGTAAACTTTTGAGATCGAGTCATTACACCCTTTGTAGGACTCCCTATGATGAGATCTTGTGGATGTGCTTGAAGTAGGGGTGAGTTTCTTCGATCAACCATTTGAGGAGTAGGATGGGGAGCATCAACATCTTGAGCTTGTGCCTCGGCTTGTTGATGAGAGACATGTGTATCTTTATTTTCAACTCTCTCATCCTTGTCATCATCTTGAGGCACATATGATGAAGATGGCGGATTGACAATTTGTACATTGTCTTCATCATCTTTAGGCTTGATGTCTCCTACCGGCATGTTCTTCATGGCCTCTCTCAATGGTTCATCACCTACATCATCACAATTCTCAATTGCTCCTTGGGAGCCGTTAGATTCATCAAATTCCACATCATATGTTTCTTCAACCAAACTGGTGGCATGATTAAATACTCTATATGCTTTTTACTTTGATGAGTAACCAATAAGAAAACCAATATCACAACGTCTTTGGAACTTCCCTAGGTGTTGACGTTTTTTGTAGATGTAGCATTTGCAACCAAACACCCGGAAGAATGAGACGTCTAGCTTCTTCCCATTTAGCAACTCATAGGGGGTCTTGTTAAGAAACTTTTGTAGGAAGAGGCGATTTGAAGCATAGCATGCGGTGTTGATTGCCTCGGCCCACAATTTTTCCGGTGTGTTGTACTCATCTAGCATTGTTCTTGCAAGAGTGATCAAAGTTCGGTTCTTTCTCTCAACTACACCATTTTGTTGAGGAGTGTAGGTTGATGAAACTTTATGCTTGATTCCAATTTCATCACAATAAGCTTCAATGTTGGTGTTGTCAAACTCTTTGCCATTGTCACTTCTAATTTTCTTTATCTTGACTTCAAATTCATTTTGAGCTCTCTTTGCAAACTTCTTGAAGCAATTTGCCACTTCGGATTTGTCATGAAGAAAGAAAGTCCAAGTGTATCTTGAGTAGTCATCCACAATCACTAGGCAATAGAGATTTCCACCCAAGCTCTTGTAAGTTGTAGGACCAAACAAATCCATGTGTAGAAGTTCTAGTACTCTTGATGTTGACATGTAAGCTTTGGTTGGATGAGTGTTTGCAACTTGTTTGCCGGCTTTACATGCACTACAAGGTTTGTCCTTCTCAAACTTTACATCCTTCAAACCTCTCACTAATTCTTTCTTCAATAGCTTGTTGAGAGTATTCATTCCAACATGAGCAAGCCTCCTATGCCAAAGCCATCCAAGTGTAGTTTTGGTGAATAAACATGTCATCAAGTTTGCATCTTCGGAGGTGAAGTCAACAAGATAGAGATTATTGTATCTAAAACCCTTGAAAATCACTTGCTTGTCATCTATCTTTGTAACAACCACTTCATTTGGAGTAAACAAGCATTGGTAGCCAAGATCACAAAGTTGTCCAATGGATAGTATTGAAACTCAATGAATCAACATAGAGCACATTTGAGAGAGAGTGATCATTTGATATTGCAATCTTGCCTATACCCTTGACTTTGCTCTTTGAATTGTCCCCAAATGTGATCTTGTCTTGACATACCCTATTCTCTTCAAGTGAGGTGAACATATGAGGATCACCGGTCATGTGTTGTGTGCAACCACTATCAATCACCCAATGAGATCCACCGGTCTTGTAGTTCACCTACACACAAGAGATCAAGCCTTTTGTTTAGGGACCCAAACTTGAGAGGGACCCTTAACTTTCTCAACTAGTGACTTGGCAACCCATATTTTTTTTGGCCTATTTTTGTTAGGGGGACCCAAGAACATAACTTTCATCTTTCCACTTGAGTCCTTTCTAAGCATGTAATGAGCATTGAAGGCAAAGGGTCTAGCATGCTTGGGCAAGGGTTGTGGTGGTGGAGTTTTGCACTCATGAGCAAAATAGCCTTCTTGTCCACACTCAACACATCTCTTTGGCTTGGGCTTTGACTTGTTTTGTTGTTGTTGAGCTTTAGTCTTCTTCTCTTGATTTGCCAAGTAACCAATGCCACTTCTATCCATCTTCATGACGGTGTTCATGAGTAGCTCACTTTGCAAATGTTGGCCTCTTGTGAACTTGCTTAGGCCGGTCTTGAGATGCTCTTTTTCTTGCTTGAGCTTCTTGTTTTCTTCAATAAGTGACTCATTTGAAGCTTGCTTTTCAAGAGCCATTAACTTCTTGTTCTCAATCTTAAGCATCTCATTCTCACTCTTGAGCTTGACATAGTCATCATAGTTGTCGGCCTCAACCACACTCTTGCCTTTGCCGCTAGAGCCTTGCTCAAAGTTCTCAACAATCAAATCATCATATGATGTAGCTATATCAATCTTAACAACTTGGTTAGTAGCATCATGTGTCTCAAGAGCAAGCTCATTAGCAACAATAAGACTATCATAATTGATTTTCAATGTAGTATATTCATCTTTTAGCGAGTTGAGTCTAGTGATAAGTTCACCATGCTTCTTCTTAAGTTTATCATGTTCGTCTCTAAGCTTTTTGTTAGAAGTTTTGAGCTCCTTGAGAGTAGAAGACATAGTTTCATTTTGATCTTTGAGCTCATCACTAGTCTTATATGCATTCTCAAGCTTAGATGAGAGTGATTCATTTTCATGTTGAAGCTCATCATTTTCATTTCTAGTTCTTCTTATGATTTTAGAGTATTTGTTCAACAATTTTACAAGTTCATCATAAGAAGGTGCATCATATTCATCATCACTATTATTATTTTGTACCTTTCGATCACCCTTAGCCATGAGACATAGGTGAGTAGTAGATGATGATGATGAAGGTGGCGGTGAAGATGGTGATGAAGACGTCAGCGAAGATGATGATGGCCCAAACACAAATGCGGCGATCTTCTCTTTTTCATCGTCGCTTTCATCGCCGGAGGACTCACATGATGACTCAATGTCGGTGAGCCAATCACCAACAATGTAAGCTTTGCCTCCCTTCTTCTTCTTATAGAACTCTCTTTTCTTGTCATCTTTCTTTTTGTATAGCTTGTTCTTTCTTTTCTCATCTTCTTCATCACTTGAATCATCTTTCTTGCCCTTGTACTTGTTCTTGTACTTGTCTTTTGGAGGCTTCGGGCATTGATGAGCTAGGTGACCAAGTTCACCACAATTGAAGCAATCCATTTCAGATATTGGCTTCCTTTTGCTACTTGTGAAGAATTTCTTCTTCTTGCCATCAAACTTGATGCCACTCTTGTTGAGCTTCTTTAGCATCTTGGTGGTCTTCCTCACCATGAGTGCAAGTGATGCATCATCAATATCACTTTCACTTGAGCTTTCTTGCACCATCATGGCTTGGCCCTTCTTCTTTTTCTTTTCATGGCTAGCTTTGAAGGCCAAGTCTTTTTTCTTGGAAGATAATGAGCCCTCTTCTGGAGTAATGTGCATGTACATCTTATGTGCATTGATCTTTCCCAATACTTGAGTCGGTGTTGCGGCGGAGAGATCACTTTGGTGAAGTACGGTGACAATGTGTCCATACTTCTCAACGGGAAGAACATTCAAGATCCTCCTTGCAACATTCGATTGACTCATTTGAGTGAGTCCAAGAGCATTGAGATCTTCTACAAGAACATTCAAACGAGTGTACATTTCATTAGCACTTTCTTTGGGAAGCATCTCAAAAGAATTGATTTTCTTTAAAGCAATGTGATAGCGTTCCTCACGCTCACTCTTAGTTCCCTCATGGAGAGCACAAAGATTTTCCCACAATTCATGAGAGTTTTTGGCATTACGCACACGATTGAAGATATCTTTGCCTAGGGCCCGGTAGAGTGCATTTTTTGCCTTTGCATTCCACTGGTCGTATTTCTCCTCGTCACCACTTGGGTTGGCGGGATCCCTTATAGGAGGAAGCCCTTCGGTTGCGGCTCTAAGGCACCCAACATCTATGGCTTCGAGATACGCCTCCATACGAATTTTCCAATATGGAAAATCGTCTCCCTCAAAAGTGGGAGGTGGTCCTTCCCCATTAGACATCTTGCTCTAGGCGGTGAAGCCTAAATAAAGAGCAACACGGCTCCGATACCGATTGAAAGGATCAAGATGCCCAAGAGGGGGGGTGAATTGGGCTTTTCTAAAAATTAATTGCAAGAATTAAATCCAACAAGCCAAACTTCACCCCTAGTGCCTACTAGTGTTCCTTGTGATTCTACCGGTAAAAGTTTTGCACCCTAAGTTCCAATCCTAGACTAGCATGGCAATTCTAGGAAAGTAAACAAGCAATAAAGGTAATGCATGAAAGTAAATGCTTGAAAGTAAGGGTTAGGAACACGGCGATGTTTTGCCAAGGTATCGGAGAGTCGCCACTCCCCACTAGTCCTCGTTGGAGCACCTGCGCAAGGGTGTAGCTCTCCCTTGATCCGCGCAAGGATCAAGTGCTCTCTACGGGTTGATTCTTTGACACTCCGTCGCGGCGAATCACCCAAAACCGCTCACAACATGAGTTGGGTCACCCACAATCTCGTCGGATGATCACCAAACTCCCAATCACCACCAAACCGTCTAGGTGATGGTGATCACCAAGAGTAACAAGCTAGAACTCTCACTTGACCACAACAAGCCTAATGAGAAGATGGATGCACACTTGCTACACTCTTGTCACTAGTGAGGAATCTCAAACTTTGATTCTCAAATCACTATCCTCACTAGGGCTCTTGCACTCTCTTGCACTCCAAAGGTGTTTCTCAGCTGAACAAATGAGCAAGAGACCTCTAAAAGAGGTGGAGGGGATCTATTTATACACCCCTCAGACAAATCCAACCGTTACCTGCCGAATCAGCAAAACTCGCACTGACCGAACGCGCTGGTCGACGTGACCGGACACGCCAGTCAAGTTTAACGGTCGAAAACCGAAAGTCAGCGCTGAGTGACCGGACGCGTGGGTCAGAGATGATCGGACGCGCCGGTCAGGGATGACCGGACGCGTCCGATCATGCAAGAACCTAACTGAACTTTGACCTGACGCTTGACCGCGTCCGATCATAGATGACCGGACGCGTCAGGTCAGCTTGGGACCTTACTGGAACGTGACCAGACGCGTCCGATCATCTCTAACCTAGGTCAAGCTACTCGCTCATGCCCCTCTTTATAGTACGGTCAAAGGAAGAAACAAAGATCCTAACGACTATTCCAGATGTAACTAAACACCTTGACATCTGGAACTAACCGTCCTTAATCTTGTCGTTGATCCTTTGAAAACCGAAACGATTTCCATTAAGGGACATGAATACCATAGTGCCCAAAGCAGTTATCAACTCCATGACCTAACTTACCAACGTTTCTGCAAAACACACGTTAGTCATGGTAATAATGCATTGTCATCAATTACCGAAACCAACACCGAGGCCTAGATGCTTTCAGCGTGGATGCAGGCGCGGGCGCTGGCGCGGGCCAGCTTCGGCCGCTGGGCCGGAAGTGGGGCGGCGGCCCGTTAAGGTAAGAAATTTCTTTTTCTTTTCTAAATATATTTCTAGATTTTATAATTTGATTCAAATTCAAATTTTGAAGATGAAAAAGACATTTTCACAAGTTGCCCCCAAAATAAAAGTTGTTCAAAATTTTATTCTCTACAACTTTCATTTAGGGCACTTTTCAAAATTCTAAATAGATTTTTAATTAGGGATTTAAAGTTAAATTTGAAATGCAAACTCATTTTTCTGAAATATTTTTAAAAACAAAATTTGGGGAGATTTTGAATACAAAACTTCCTCCAAAAATCATGTTAATTACTTCTAAGTTATTTAGAGTTATAGCTCAATAAATTTTTACCACTCTTACCTAGGATTTTTACTAATTCAGAGTCCAAACATGTTTATCACAGTTTAAATAAATTCCAACTTAATTTGCATGTGATGATGAACATGTATGAAATGCAAATGCTCATGATTAGGATGTGAATGCATGCTTAACACCCAGTGGTGTTACAGCCCTCCCCCCTTATAAGAATCTCGTCCCGAGATTTTGGGTTACGAACCATTTGTTATAAAAATCCTCATAAGCTTTTTGTAGATATTCACCCGTTTCCCAAGTTGCATCTCCTTCATCATGATGACTCCACTGTATCTTATATGTTTTCATCACACTGTTCCGAGTAACCCTTTCTTTAGAGTCCAACACTTGAATCGGTTGCTTGCGATATACGAAAACTGACTTGAGCTTTATGCCTCGAGGTTCAATTCTTTCCTCTGGAACACGCAAACACTTCTTGAGATGCGATACATGAAAAACTAGGAATATAGCACCCATTGTCTCAGGTAACTCTAACTTATAAGCGACTGGACCTTTTCTTTCCAAGATCTTATATGGTCCCACAAATCTAGCTGCAAGCTTTCTGCGTACTCCAAACCTTTTCTTCTTCATTGGCGTGACTTTCAGATAAACATAGTCACCAACCTCGAACACAAGCGGTCTCCTTCTTCTATCCGCATAGCTTTTTTGACATGATTGAGCAGCTTTCATATTTTGCTGAATGATATGAACTTTCTTCTCAGCTTCTTCTACGAAGTCAATACCATAATATCTTCTTTCTCCTGGCTCGATCCAGTTAAGTGGTGTTCTACACTTTCTGCCATACAAAGCTTCGAATGGTGCCATCTTGATACTTTCTTAATAACTATTATTGTAAGCGAACTCCGCTAAAGGTAACCATGACTCCCATAAACCTCTAGAAGATAACACACAGGCTCTCAACATATCCTCCAAAACAACATTAACTCTTTCGGTCTGACCATTTGTTTGGGGATGATAGGCAGTGCTACGAATCAAACTAGTTCCCAAACCTTTATGCAAGTGCTCCCAAAAGTGAGCAGTGAATTGTGACCCTCTGTCAGACACTATATTCTTCGATATGCCATGTAATCTCACAATCTCAGCAATATACTTCTCGGCATATTGAGGTGGTCTATAATCTGTTTTGACAGGTAAAAAGTGAGCTGTCTTTGTAAGACGATCCACAATTATCCAAATCGAATCATGTCCTTTCTGAGTAGTGGGCAAACCTATGATGAAATCCATACTTATATCATCCCACTTCCAACTAGGTACAGACAAAGGTTGCAACAATCCGGCAGGTCTCATATGAATAGCCTTTACCCTACAACATGTGTCACATCTGGCTACATATGCTGCAATCTCTTTCTTTATCTTGGTCCACCAAAAACAAGGTCTTAGTTCTTGGTACATTTTGCTACTTCCGAGATGGATAGATAACTTCGAAAGGTGAGCCTCATCCATAAGTTTATTCTTAAGCTCTTGATCTTTGGGAACAACAAGATGGTCGTCAAACCATAACACGCATTGTTCATCCAATCTAAAGTGCTTGGATGATTCTTCTTTAATCTTTTCTTTGATATAGAAAATTCCTTTGTCGGTTTTCTGGCCTTCTATTATCTTACTTTCCAGAGAACAACTAATCTGAATACTATGTAACACGGCAGGGTGCATTAGATCAAAACCATCTTCGAGCAAAGGTTGCACATTTAGGCAATGTGACTTTCTACTCAAAGCATCTGCCACTACATTGGCCTTTCTAGGATGATATTGCACATTCAAGTTGTAATCTTTGATCAATTCTAACCATCTTTGCTGTCTCATGTTCAATTCAGGTTGGGTGAAGATGTACTTGAGACTCTTGTGATTGGTGAAAATATTGCACACATTACCAAGTAAGTAATGTCTCCAAATTTTTAAGGCATGCACTATGGCAGCAAGTTCAAGATCATGCGTCGGATAGTTGATCTCATGCTTTCTCAATTGACGGGAGGCATAAGCAATGACTCTTCCTTCTTGCATAAGAACACAACCTAATCCTGTTTTTGATGCGTCGCAAAACACATCAAAAGGTTTCTCAATGTCCGGTTGCGCTAGAACTGGAGCAATGGTCAACAGTTTCCGCAAGGTGTGGAAAGCTATCTCACACTCCTCTGTCCATACAAACTTATGATCTTTCTATAGCAGACTTGTCATTGGCTTGGCAATCTTCGAGAAATATGGTATAAAACGACGATAGTAACCAGCTAAACCCAAGAAACTTCTAACTTTCGAGACTGTGATTAGTGTCTTCCAATCCATAACCTCTTGCACTTTACTCAGATCTACAGATACTCCATTTTCTGACAGAATGTGACCAAGGAAAGGAACTTTCTTCAACCAAAATTCACACTTGCTAAACTTAGCATACAACTTATAATCTCTCAGTCTGGTTAAGACAATCCTCAAATGCTCTTCATGATCTTTCTCATTCTCAGAGTATACGAGAATATCATCAATGAACACAACCACAAACTTATCCAACTCTGGCATGAAAACTGTATTCATCAGATACATAAAGTATGCAGGAGCATTTGTTAAGCCAAAGGACATAACAAGATACTCGTACAACCCGTATCTTGTAGAAAATGCGGTTTTCGGTATATCTTGTGGTCTAATCTTTATCTGATGATAACCTGATCTTAAATCTATCTTGGAGAACACTCTGGCTTTGGCTAACTGGTCGAACAAAACATCAATGTGAGGTAAGGGATACTTATTATTGATAGTTACAACATTAAGAGGCCTATAATCCACACACATTCTCAAAGTACCCTCTTTCTTTTTCTTCACAAACAAGGCAGGACATCCCCATTCAGACTTACTTGGCCGGATAAACCCCTTGTTCAACAACTCCTCTAGTTGCTTCTTCAACTCAGCTAACTCATCCGAAGGCATCCTATAAGGTCTTCTTGAAATTGGAGCTGTCCCGGGGATCAACTCAATTCTAAACTCAACATCCCTATCTGGCGGAAGACCAGGTAACTCATCTGGAAACACATCTGGAAACTCACACACGACCGGAATCTAATGAATCGGAATGACTTCCATAGCACATGTCACACTCACAAGGTCTGTTCTTTTGGGCAATGGTACCTGGAAAGTACCCTCTCCCTGGGGATCCTTCAGGGTAAGTACCCGACTTCCTGTATCTATAACTGCTCCCCATTCCTTCATCCAATTCATCCCTAGGATGACATCTAGAACTAGTCCAGGCATAACTATCAGGTTTACTCGAAACTTTTGACTATCTAACTCAAGGGTTGCCCCTCTAACCATCTGATTGGTTAAAACATCAGCCCCTGCTGAATTTATACGGTAACCATAACTTAAGTCTGTGCATAGTTGTTCATGTTTCCGTGCAAATGCTTGACTCATAAAAGAATGCAATGATCTAGAATCAAGTAGAACAACTATAGGGTTTTGGTTAATAGGAAACTTACCAGCAGTTACGGGCTCTCCCTCAAGAATCTCGTCCATAGTGGTGTGGTGCACTCGAGCATTATAAGTCTGTTGCTTCTTTCTGGGCGGATAAGGACAGAACTTGGAAAAGTAGCCTGGCTGATCACAATTATAGCAAGGTCCCTTTACTATACCAGCAGATCCGATAGCTCCCTTCGAGTTACCTTGTCCCGCTGTTGCGGCTGTCCTTGCTGGTGGCACGGCCATCTTGTATGGCTTCTGCGGTCCCTTGTAGTTCTGGGTCTTATGCTGCGGTGGCCTAAACCTTGCACCTGGTGCAGACAGACGATATGTCGAACGATTAGCAGTGACAGCTCTTGGCTGTGACGGTCCTAACTCAAAGGCTCTCTTGCGAGTCTTGGATGCTGTGTACGCGTTGTTGTTCTTCTCTTGTTTCAGACAATTACTGATGAAGTCATTGAATCTGGCGCGGGTATTGGTACCCACATGTTTCATCATCTTTGGACCTAACCCTCTCTTGAAGCTAGCAATTCTCTTGGCATCTGTGTCAACCATGTCAGGAGCATAACGACACAAGTTGTTGAAGGCATGCAAATACTGTGTTATGGTTTTGGTGCCCTGATTTAAAGCCAAGAACTCTCCCAACTTCATCTCAACTAGCCCTGATGGAAAATAAACTTCACGGAAGGCTTCGGTGAACTCTCTCCACGAGATCTGAGCATTTGGAGGGAAGGTGGTGCGATGATGCTTCCACCACATCCCTGCTGGTCCTTGTAACTGATGGGCAACATACTCTATCTTCAGTACTTCTATCAGCCTTAACACATGGAACTTATCTTCCATAGTGTTGATCCATTCTTTAGCGTCAAGTGGCTCAGTTGCTTCCTTAAAAATTGGCGGCCTAGTGTCCATGAAATCCTTGAAGTTGCTGTACTGATTCACTCCATTGCCACCACCTTGGTTGTTACCACGTTGCACATTGTTGGCAATGGTACACAGAAAATCTTCCATATTCTTCTGTGACTGCTCGGCATTGCGCTGACTTCCCAGAAACTGTGCAAAGAACACCTCTGCAGTGAGCGGTGGAGGAGGCAGCAAATGCGGCTCTGGGTGTGGCTCGTTATGGTGGACGTTGTTTGCACCACTCCCACCTGCCCCGGCACCATTTTCACCAGTTTCAGCAGCCTCATACGTGGCGCGACGAGTGTTTGCCATCTGCATATTTCAGCAACAAGTAATGATTAAGCGAAGCTGTAGTAATTGTGAGTGAATAAAAAATTATGACGTACTGAATTCATTGGAGAGAACAAAGTCATACAATAAAACAGAGGCACAATAGTCGCATTCCAATTAAAACATCATCACTAATTAAATTACTTCAAATGCAACATCGCGTCTAATACAACCACGTTGCCAGCATACACACACTGAACTTTATGCGCTCAGGTATCGCATGAGCAACCAAGATCCAACATTCTACCAAGCCTCAAGGTTCGAACGAGATACATCAAGATACATGAAGCCAAAAGAAGGTCATCGTGATAGGGCCATCGTCGGGGTCGGAGACGTCACCATCGCTACCATCAGTAGCAATGTCGTCGTCGTCGGCAGGTGCGGCTGCAGGCTCATCCTCGTCGTCATCGACGTCCATACCGGCGGCTTCTGGAGGAGCATACGGGCCAATCCCGTTGTAGAGCGCATGAAACTCCTCAAGCAAGTTGACATTGTACTCCTCTAGCTCCTCGACCCTCTGCCTCAGGAGGTTCCTCTCGTTCCAGGCTTCATTCCTCTCCTGAACCAACTGTCCAATCATGCGGTCTGCATTATTATTGGCCTGAGTCAATGTATGCACCCGCTGTAGAGAACTATCACCTCTCTCTAGAGCCTAGTCTCGCTGCAAGCTCATGTCAGCCAACTGCTCCTATAAACTTGCTATAGCACATGCCTGCTTCTTCTTCTGTTTTCTTGCTTTGAGCCGATCATCACCACGCAAACCAGTCAAAGTCCAATAGGTGCACTCTAGACCCTGGTATGCTCTGATAGCTGTATACATTGCACTCATAGCGTGGTTGTCGCTAGCCCATCCTTCGTTTGGGCCTCTGACTAAAGCACTTCCTTGCGGCTGCACCCAAATAGCATCGCGAGGATCATCTCTTGGAAAAGTGCCAGCCAAGGCTGCTGCCAGCTCGCTGGGAAATCTACTCATTATGTCCCGAATGACACGGAAAGCTGCTCCCTCGGCACCCTCAACCGGAGTGCGTCCCTCAAACTCCAAGTGCCAACCATCCCACTCTAGAGCATCACCAAGAGCATGGACGGTGATCTCCGCTACTGCTAGTCCATCCTCAGCTAACTGGCTCTCACTCCAAGAGTACACCGGCTCCTGACCCTCCGGGTACCCCACATCATAGAGCACTCTCCAAAGCAAAGTTGGCATGCCAAACTCGCTCAGAAAGGTGTCCATGTTGCGGCGCTCCCGCGGGGCCAACTGGCGTCGGGGTGCACTTCCACCTGTGGACTTGCGGGGAGTCTGCTTCGTGCGGGCCATCTATACCAAAAGTTTTGATTACCCGGTGAGAACATATTTTAAGTTGGTATAATTTTTATCAAAAGGGGATAATCAATTTATAAGGGGAGGAATGCATGGCATGAATGAAATGCACAAGCAACATGATACATGTACGTTTCTTACGTTCTCACAAACTTAAGAAATAAATGATATCTAGCGATGAATTCGGTGGCATACAGGCGATCTCTCATATACGTAACTAATACGTTCTACACGAGAAACGCTGTTATGTACCTGCAGAAAACTCATTTCAGCCCAAATCCCCATGCATGCATGAAAGCAGTATATCTATCTACATGCTCTACATGAATCCCCAGATACGCGTACAACGGTAGTAACCACCCAAAACATCGTCCTATTAACGGCATCGCCTCAACGGACGGAACAACCACACATGTGACACTTTTGTAAAAACATGCGTAAAACATGTAAGTACTCCAGTATCATATAAGCACTCTCCCTAGATCAGCGGTTTATCCGATCATGCTCTCACATCTCACACTTACCGAGGTGTAGAGGCAACTGATTCATACATTACCACTCAATTAAGTGGCACTCATACAATAGCATGCCGTATGAGCAACGAAAAAGAAATATGGTGCAAGAACCCCCAAGTCAGTACTTAAATAAGCCACCTAGAGTCCTTACTGGGCATAAAGGATATGACCACTGGCACACTTTTAGTTTGTAAATCAGGTTTTTCAAATAAAATTTTGTTTTAAATACACTTGTAAACAGTAAACACGCTAAACCATGCTCCGATGCCAGCTGTAACAGAACTGCCCAATTATACGAGATTAAGTAAGAAAATCATCCACCGAGTAGACGATTTAGCAAACTTAAGCCCGTATAACCCGGTAGTCCATGAAATCACGACGGATTTCAAACCAACTTACATACCAGCCACGATCGTAATAAGTTTAGCAGTCACCATCACAAGTTACATAAAAATTCGCGTCACAAATACATCGGAGTTTAAACATAGTTATTACAAACCAGTTTCAAATGAAAGTAGCAGAAGCATTTAGTTCAAATCACACACTCACACAGAGTTCAAAATACAGTGCCAGCACAGGATCATCTTCCAACAAAAGCATCAGATGAGATGTAGTGAATGACCATTGCCCATGGTCCTAAGCTTCTCCCATCGCAGGATAAAGGCAGTTGATACAGTAGCCGTAATACATCTGCCCCTCTGCAACAAGTGGGAACAAAGCCCTGAGTATGAGAAGGTACTCAGCTAGACTTACCCGACAGAACCAAAAAAAGTAAAAGACAACAAGGATCATGACAGGCTTTCTGGTGGGGTAGCTGACTCATTTGCAAAAAGGCATTTTTAGTACTTAAAGAATCCTTCCAAAAGCTTTGCATCAAGTTAAATCTTTATTAACCTATCAACTACATTTGCACCTGTACTAGAGTAACATGTAATTAAACAGGTAATGATAACCAATGATCATTAACAACTCCCATTATGTCATATTTCATATAACTGTCCAAGTGTTCTATCAATATTACTATGATGAAGTAGCTCAAGTCAAGTGCTCACTATCCAGTGAACGATGGTGATTCGAATCGATTATTAACCAGCTGGTAATTTATTCCTCACATAAACCTCACTCACCCGCTAAAGTGAGGTGTTGGTCACCGAGTCAACCATTCAGGTAAAGTCACGAGCTTGCCAGGAACCACATGTACCCGGTGGCCGCCCGACTGCTCTTTGGCCTTATCATCGCGCCCCCGTATCCTGCCACTACTGCTCCAGTATAGTGCGTTGCGGGCAATCCACTCGGCCTGAATAATCTCCTAGCTTCGCGGTCGAAAGGTATATTATTCGGCCTGCTAAATGTAAGGCATGCGTTCAACATGACTCAAGGCCCAATAACGGTCGGTCCTTAATCGACACAGACGAAAAACACTACAGTCCAAAACCCTGCAAGTTTCCGTCCGGTCTCAATTTCACATTAGCACTTAGTTATTCTCAGATGACATACTTTCTCAAGCAGATCCAGGTAACCACCTATAGCTCGCAGGTGACAGGAAATCACCCGACTTCTACCAGTCTAAGCAAGCTAAGCAATTACTTGACTGCGAATGACAAGGTGACAAGGATAGGGTAGAACAGAGTAAACAAGGTACAATACAGTAATGGTTGCAAACAACTCCTAAACATAATGCAGCAGTTGAAGTAAAGCATTAATAAAATATTTGTAAACCGGAGGAGAAAAAAATGCTCCAGGGTTTGCCTCTCTCGAAAGAGCTCGGACGGTGGTCTGGGCACTTTGGAAGATCCTCACCGACCTCCTTGGGCTGCTCTTCCGGCTCCTCGAGAACTGCTACCGGCGTTACTTCCTGCAATCCTGTATGATGCAATCGTATAAGTGCTTATGCCTAGGTGCATTGCAGAAATGACATGTAATGGTCATGACGAATGAAATGTAGATAAATAGGTTTACTTTATTTCATAGAGTAGGAATACAATTTTTCTACAAGGTAGTCAACATCATCCAAGAACATATACTACAAGCACATGTCATCTACTGCATTCTCTTCTACTACTATGCTAAGTCAACACATCAATCTAAGATGCTTCAAAGATACACCAAAGTAAACCTTATTAACTAGTCATGCATTAACAAGGTTAATTAAACCCTAAATGCAACTAGGTTTGAACAGCAACACCTATTTTGGTAGCACAGCAAAATCTAAGAAAATTACAGTAGCTTTCTATTATCTAATCTGGCATACCACAAAATTTTCATTGCATTTGGATTACTAGAAAAGCCTACACCAAAATAACAAGCTAGGGCCTAAAAATGAGCATAAAAATACTTTATACTATGAAAAGTATCAAACAACAGATTTAACATTTTTCCTACATTCTACACAATAAACAATCACCATAGAAAAATTATTACATGCATGTTTTATTCATATTTTTCTCTCTAGCAAAAATAACAATTATTAGCAATATTCAACACTTGTACTACACCTCAAGATTTTTCTACAGAACATGCATGGCATATATTTTTCCTAGAAAGTACATCACCAAAGAAAATTATTGCAAGTGGAACCATATTTTTCTGAGCTTTCTATGATTTATTACATATTTAACAAGAAAATAGCAGTTTCAGTGATTAAATAAAAACTCTACAGAAAAGTATTTCAAACTTGACATGCAATATTTTTAAACTGTAGATCTAGTAAAGAGAAACACTACAAAATTTGTTTCACAATTTTTGGAGCTAAAATGAGCAAGTTATGGATTTTAGAAACCCTTTTAACAATTTCTAAAAAATCATTTTCAAAAATCCATTTAACATCAGTAGCTGAAAATGCTAGGTGCACCCGGTGCAGTGCACACGCGAGCGTGAGAGGAGGCAGACAGGTGGGCCCGTGACCCCACATGTCAGCCACACAGAGGAGAGGGAGACGCTGACTGTGCGGTTCTCGCCGGCGGTGAGGTCACCACCAGCGGCTTCCCCGCGGAGAGGCGAACTCACTGCGCTAACTTAGGGCACCGAAGGAGCTCTCGGGTGACCCCGACGGCGCGTATGGTGGAACGGTGGCGCGGCTCACCGACAACACGTCAGTCCCGGCCATGGCGAGAGTGGGTTCGGTGCGCGCGAGGTCCGCGGAGCCAAGGCGAATGCGAAAGCACGAGAAATTGGAGGGAAAGGAGGGAATACGACTCCCTCCACGGAAGCACAAGCTCGGCGGCCATGGCGCCGCCGTGCCAAGGAAAAGCCAGCCCTGGCCTTACCGTGGTGCAAATAAGGGCGAAAACGTGCGCACGGGATGGAGGAGGTCCAGACAGAGCTGGAGGCAGACGTAATCGACGAATGGCGCTGCGGCGGTGGAGCTAAACGTCGACGGACCGAGCGGCGGCGTGCGGTGGCGAGATGATCAATGCTGGCCCGATCTTCCAAGAGGTAACCGGTAAGTTCGACTTGTGGAGATCTCGACGTTGGCGATCCGGCTTCAAATCAGACACGATTCGAACCCTGCAACTGTTACACCACTGCTCCGTTGGTTATCAACCAAGCACAACTTGATTGACCTCGCCAAGAAGGCTTTTCCTATAAGCGAGTCGAAACGCACAAGCAAGAAGGTAAAAACACGCAATCTGAAATTGCAAATATGAATGATGCGAATATCAATAGAGGGTTCAAGAACTCGGTTCTAAAGGACTAATCGACACAGTGGAGGAGATCAAGAACAGGGGCCCTGGATCACTGTAAAAGGATTTGTCACCACAGTTACAATGAACGATTCAGTTTCTCGATGGAAAACTAAACTCTAAACAAAACCCAATTGTCTAATAGCGGCGGCGGCTATATTTATAGTCTAAGACTCGACCTAGGGTTGGGAACGGCCAGGGGTTGGGCGCCCACAACTTGGGCTTAAGGCCCGACACGATACATGGTCAAGTTGGCCGAAATAGGTGACGCAGCACCTTGACGTGGTCACACAGAATGATCCACGGACCTTCTGGAGCTAGGACCAGATCCAAAACGATAGCGTCGTCGTCCCCTTTCCAACGCATCCAAGAACGCCCCGTTTTGATGTCGTATGAGAGAGTTATGACCTAAACAGTGACGACGTGTCTGCTGAATCCGAGGGTGACGTGGCAGCTGAGTTGGGGACGAATTGCAACTTGGGGAAGACCATAACCTCGGTGTGTCCAGTGTGGCGATGTCCTCATCATCCTCCCCTTCTTGAATTGGAGTCGTCCTCGACTCCATCTTGGCGATGTCCTCATCATCCCCTCCTTCTAGAATTGGAGTCGTCCTCGACTTCATCCCATCATCAGCGAACTCCTGCAAAAGGTTAGTGACAGCAGGCAATGCACCAGATAGAACATGGCGCATCAGGATTATCACATAACTCAGCAGTAGCAGAAGTTATAGCAAGAAAAGTACCTCCTTTTAACTTAATCCCATTATTTTTAGCAATGTGAGTTGGAGGTTTATTTTTAATCTCATTAGCATGTTTAATAATATCCGTAGGAGACAAAGGTAGCAATGTAATTTTCTTGTCCTTATGTATGATAGTGTATGTATTAGTTCTACCATGGTGTAAAGCATCATTATCAAATTCCCATGGACGACCTAATAAAATGGAACAAGCTTGCATAGGAACAACATCAAAATCAGCAGTATCATGATAAGAGCCTGTAAAAAAACTAATGCGTGCTGATTTAGTTACCTTAGTCTTACCACTATTATTGAACCATTGAAGTTTATATGGATACGAATGTTGTCGTGTGGTCAAACCAAGCTTGTCAACCAAATCTGAACTCACCAAGTTATTGCAACTCCCGCTATCAATGATAGTGAGAACACGACAACCCTGCACAATGAAATACATGTGGAACAAATTGTGGCGTTAGATCATCATCTCTTCTTCATGTCCCACACGTGTACTCAACACACGCTGCACAAGAAGGCTAGGGTAGTCTGCAGCAGCAGCCACAGAGTCAATGACGATGGCCTCCTTGTCTTGATCGCCCTCAGTGGAATCTGCATCAATGTTAGCAACAAGGGCTAAATCATCTTCAACATCACTAGCACTTACATAGCCATCCTCGGTAGCAATGAAAGCATGACGACTGGGGCAATCCTTCATGACATGTCCCATTCCTTTGCATCGATGGCAAATGATTTTAGAGCTGGACGAGGAGGAGCGAGGGAAAACACCTGGAGTGGCACTTTTGTTCTGCACATTAGACAATTTACTTACCCCGGAAGGTGTAGACGGCTGTGATGCAACAGGAATCATGGGCGTCTCCGGCTCTGAACGGTGCTGAAAAGTCCTCCCATTGTTAGACCTGAAAGGCTGGTGTTGTTTGCGTCCCTGTACTTCACGTTCTGCCTTAATAGCAAGATGATACAATTGGGAAAAATTACGCCATTCTTTGTAATCTAGGATGTTCTGTATATCATGGTTTAAACCACCAAAAAATCTAGCACTAGAATCATTATCATCTTCATTTATACCACAACGGGCTAAACCAATAAGCAATTCTTGATAGTATGCTTCGACTCCTTTATCACCTTGTTTTAAAGTTTGTAGTTTCAAACGTAAATCATGTTGGTAATAAGGAGGAACAAAACGAGATTTCATACGTTGCTTTAAAGCATTCCAAGTTTGAGGCACAGCAGCAGTATTATTAGCATTGCAAAGATCACTCCACCAGAACAAAGCAAAATTAGTAAACTCACTAGTAGCAAGTCTAACTCTATGCTCAGCAGGAACATTATGAGAATCAAATTTTTGTTGAACAGCAAGCTCCCAATCTAAATAAGCCTCTGGATCAACATTACCAGCAAAAGGAGGAAGGCTAAATTTAATTTTAGCAAAAGGATCATTATTACCTTGAATATTACCTCCCATACCGTGACGGTTGAAGTTGAGGCGGCGACGGGCATAACCGTCAGCATCCGCATCTTCATCACCAAAATCATCCGCATCTTCATCATCAGCATGATGAGGTGGAGGGCGGTGCTCGAGTTGTTCAATGCGGGTGACCAGATTGTTCACATTGCGCGTCAGCTCGGTCATAAGATTGCGTTGTTCAGTCATGAACGTTGTAAGCTCACCCTTGGACATGCACTCATTGAAGTCCGTCGGAGATCCTGCCATGGTTAGAAGATAGAAAAAGACAACACCAAAGTATCATCCCTATCAACTAAAAGGAAACAAGTGGTGGTGGTAGTGAAAGTGGAATGCAAAATCACAAGCGGCTTACCACCGTCTTGCCTGTATTCTTACCAACGCCAAACAGGAGCCAAACCAAAGTGGCAAAGTAATATGTTGTTGAGCGTGGGTATAGTTGCAAGATGAACCTGTGCTGACAGAAGAATATGTGGAGCTATGGGTAGGCACACAATATGACAGCAAGGATTAGCAATTAATGGATGCAGATTAACGATTGTTCAATCCGGATCCAAAGTACAAATCACAGCTGCTGGCTAAGACGTGTCGAGACGTAGCGCAACAAGGTGAAAGCAAAGGACGATGGAAAGAACTCACAGAACAAGCAAATAACCCGAATTTTTTCTTTTTCTAAATTTTTCCCGGAATTTCCCAAAAGGCACTAGTAGGAATCAAACTTTTTTTTTTTGCTATTTTTTTTATATTTTTTCTCTAAACAAGGATCACAAAAGATGCAACCACAAAAATTGGCACCTACAACTGAGGTGGGATGTGGTCTACAGAAATACAGCAAGTTCTCTGAAAAGCGTGCAAAAACATTGACAATTTTTTTTTCTTTATTTTCCTGAATTTTTTTGGCAATTTTGATGAAACCAAATAGGGCGAAGCCGAGTTTGGGTCGGCCTCAAATGGTGTCAAGAAGCTGCTCAAAAAATTTCAGATTTTTCTGATAAACGAGCGAAAAGTTATGCCTGTTTTACCGAAGGTATCTCAAGTTATGTTTTCCATAAGGCACAATACGGCAGTTAGGGCAAAACGTCCCTAAACTTCAACACCGAGCACAAGATGGTTCCTGTGACTAACAGCAGTAGGTATTCGTACCGAGCACAAGATGGTTCCTGTGACTAACAGCAGTAGGTATTCGCCTGATGATGTAAGGAGGGCTGCGATGCAGGCAAAATAAGAGCGGCTGACAACCTATCTAGGGTTTGCGCGGTGGCGAGAAGTTACACAAGGCGGCTAGCGGGGCAAGTCGACTAATGTGGTGGCTTCGACTTGTTGTTTGGAAACAGTGGATGGGATAGCAGCGAAAAACAAAAATCATAGCAACGGACGATTGAACTACGACTACGAACACAATCCTAAACCAGCAACAAGACTCGACCACGGACACAAACTCAATAACGCGAATCTGAAACGAAATTGCAAAGGCACAAAGTTAATAGGACAGCGGAAATTGAAATAGTATTGGGCTTTTTGTGGACTCTAGGTAATGAACAAATATGAATCTAAGGCAAACGAGAGTATACCTCGCGGTAAACCTGAAATATCTGATACCAATTGATGAATGCTGGCCCGATCTTCCGAGAGGTAACCGGTAAGTTCGACTTGTGAAGATCTCGACGTTGGCGATCCGGCTTCAAATCAGACACGATTCGAACCCTGCAACCGTTACACCACTGCTCCGTTGGTTATCAACCAAGCACAACTTGATTGACCTCGCCAAGAAGGCTTTTCCTACAAGCGAGTCGAAGCGCACAAGCAAGAAGATAAAAACACGCAATCTGAAATTACAAATATGAATGATGCGAATATCAATAGAGGGTTCAAGAACTCGGTTTCAAAGGACTAATCGACACAGTGGAGGAGATTAAGAATAGGGGCCCTGGATCACTGTAAAAGGATTTGTCACCACAGTTACAATGAACGATTCAGTTTCTCGATGGAAAACTAAACTCTAAACAAAAGCCAATTGTCTAATAGCGGCGGTGGCTATATTTATAGTCTAAGACTCGACCTAGGGTTGGGAACGGCCAGGGGTTGGGCGCCCACAACTTGGGCTTAAGGCCCGACATGATACATGGTCAAGTTGGCCCAAATAGGTGACGCAGCACCTTGACGTGGTCACACAGAATGATCCACGGATCTTCTGGAGCTAGGACCAGATCCAAAACGATGGCGTCGTCGTCCCCTTTCCAACGCATCCAAGAACGCCCTGTTTTGATGTCGTATGAGAGAGTTATGACCAAAACAGTGACGACGTGTCTGCTGAATCCGAGGGTGACGTGGCAGCTGAGTTGGGGACGAATTGCAACTTGGGGAAGACCATAACCTCGGTGTGTCCAGCGTGGCGATGTCCTCATCACGAGAGCTCCGGCTCGACTTGCTGCTGCGGTAGAGAGTGAGCGCGCGAGCGCGGAGGGAAGCAGGGGACAGAGGAGATGGAGGCGGAGGTAGTGCGCGACCGGGTGGAAGTTAAGACCAGCCGAAGACGCCGCGCGGCGAGCTCGCCGGCGCATGGCCGCCACGCGGCGTGCGCGGCCTGCCGCGGCCGGTCGCGCTGGCGCGGCGAGCGCGTGCGGGCGAGCGCGCGGACGCGGGTGCGGACGCGGGCCGGCTTCGGTCGCTGGGCCGGAAGTGGAGCGGTGGCCTGTTAAGGTAAGAAATTTCTTTTTCTTTTCTAAATATATTTTCAGATTTTATAATTTGATTTAAATTCAAATTTTGAAGATGAAAAAGTCATTTTCACATGTTGCCCCCAAAACAAAAGTTGTTCAAAATTTTATTCTCTACAACTTTCATTTAGGGCACTTTTCAAAATTCTAAATAGATTTTGAATTAGGGATTTAAAGTCAAATTTGAAATGCGAACTCATTTTTCTGAAATATTTTTAAAAGCAAAATTTGGGGAGATTTTGAATACAAAACTTGCTCCAAAAATCATGTTAATTATTTCTAAGTTATTTAGAGTTATAGCTCAACAAATTTTTACCACTCTTACCTAGGATTTTTACTAATTCAGAGTCCAAACATGTTTATCACAGTTTAAATAAATTCCAACTTAATTTGCATGTGATGATGAACATGTATGAAATGCAAATGCTCATGATTTAGGATGTGAATGCATGCTTAACACCCAGAGGTGTTACAACAGCAGGTCACCCTTGCCTCCGTGATGCATTTTTGCGTTCCTTTGCGCCTCCCCGTAGCTGGGATAGGCTGCCGACGGTGAGCCGCACCGCTGCGCCCGCCATGAGCGCCGGCGTAACCGTCCTCCCCTCGGCCTCCGATTGGGCCGAGTTCGGCCTTGGGCCGGTGCCCCGAGCCGGGCCGCCTAAGCCGCCGCTGCCCCTTTTCGGCTAAGGCCGAAATCGGTCATGGGCCGAACGGCTCCCTTGGGCCGGCCCAGTTAGGAGTTAGGTTTTTCTTTTCCGTTTTCTTTTATGACAGAAACAGAAAAATATCTAGAAAATGGATTTGTGCTCGTTTTTGCTCCAAATCTGGTGAAACAAATTTTGCTAGGTTTATTTTGAGTAGATCTACAGCAAAAAAATATTGCATGTTGATTTGGAGATACTTTTCTGTGGAGCTTTCTTTAATTCTTGTAATTGCTATTTACCTAAGAAAATGAATAGTAAATTCATTATTGCTCAGAAAAATATGGTCCCACTTGCATTAGTTTTCTTTTGGGATGTAGTTTTTGGGAAAACTGTATGCTATGCATGTTCTGTGTGAAATTATTGATGTCTAGTTCAAGTGCTATTTATTACCTAGATTTGTTATTTTTTATAAAGGGAAAAATATGAATAAAACATGGGTGCTATAATTTTTTTACAGTGATTATTTACTGTGTATATTGTTGAAAAGTGTTTAAATATGTTGTTTGACACTTTTCGTAGTACAAACTATTTCTCAGGGCATTTCTATCCTGCAGTTTGTCTATTTTGTGTAGGCAGTTCTAGTAGTCCAAATGCAATAAAATTTTTGTGACATGCTAGGTTAGATGATAGTAAGTCACTGTAATTTTCTAAGATTTTTCTGTGCTACGAAAATATATGTTGTTGTCCAAACCTAGTTTCAATTAGGGTTTAATTAACCTTTTTAATGCATGCTTAGTTAATAATGTTTGCTTTGGTGTATCTTTTCAGCATCTTAGCTTGCTATGGTGACTTGGTATGTAGTATAGTGATTGTAGTAGTAGTTTAGTAGTATATGTTCTTGGATGATGTTGACTACCTTGTAGAAGAGTTGTATTTCTACTCTATCCAATAAAGTAAACATGTTCATCTACATTCCATTCATTATGATCATTACATGTCATCTCTCCAATGCACCTATACATGAGCACTTATACATCTGCATCATACAGGATCGCATGAAGGAATTCTAGTAGCAGTTCCTGAGGAGCCAGAAGAGCAGCCCGGGGTGCAAGAGCAGGAGGTGCCCGAGGCCGACGAGGAGGTCGGTGAGGATCTTCCGGAGTGTCCCGATCATCGTCCGAGCTCTTTCGAAAGAGGCAAGCCTCGAAGCATTTTTCTCCCTCAGTTTGCAAAACATTTAATTAATGTTCTACTTTGATTGATGCATTACGTTCAGGAGTTGTTTGCAACCGTTGCTGCATTATACCTTGTTTACCTTTGTATACTATATCCTTGTTACCCTAGTATCCATAGTCGAGTCAATGCTTAGCTGGCTTAGACCGATAGAAGTCGGGTGATTTCCTGTCACCTGCGAGCTATACGTGATTACCTGGATCTTGTTTGGCTAAATGTGGCGTCATGAGATATAACTAAGTGTTAATGTCAAGTTGAGACCGGACTGAGACTTACAGGGTTTTGGACTGTAGTGATTTCCGTCTGTGTCGATTAAGGACCGACCGTTGTTGGGCCTCGAGTCATGTTGAACGCATGCCTCACATTTAGCTGGCTGAATAAAGTTCCTTCCGACCGTGAAACTAGGACATTATTCGGGCCGAGTAGATTGCCCGTAGCGCACTATACCGGAGAAGGTGTGGTAGGACACGGGGACGCGATGATAAGACCGAAGGGCAGTCGGACGGCCCCCAGGTACATGTGGTTCCTGGCAAACTCGAGACTTTACCTGGATAGTTGACTCGGTGACCAATATCTCACTTTAGCGGGTGAGTGAGGTTTGTGTGAGGAATAAATTACCAGCTGGTTAATAATCGATTCGAATCGCCATCGTTCACTGGATAGTGAACACTTGACTTGAGTTACTTCATCGTAGTAATGTTGATGGAACACCTGGACAGTTATAATGGATATGACATTATGGTAGTTGATATTGATCGCTGGTTATCATTACTTGTTTAATCACATGTTTACTCTAGTATAGGTGCAAATATAGCCGACATGTTAATAATGATTAATTTGATTTAATGCTTTCGGAAAAAGAATTCTTAAATACCAAAAATTACCTTTTTGCAAATGAGTCAGCTACCCCACTATAAAGCCCTTCATGATTCCTTGGTGTCACTTTATTTTTGGTTATGTCGGGTAAGTCTAGCTGAGTACCTTCTCGTACTCAGGGTTTTGTTCCCACTTGTTGCAGATGGGCAGATGTATTATGGCTACTGTATCAACTGCCTTTATCCTGCAATGGGTGATGCTTAGGACCATGGGTAGTGGCCATTCCCTACGTTTTATCTAAGGCTTTTGTTGGAGATGATCATCAGCTGGCACTGTACTTGAACTCTGTGTGAGTGTGTGGGTGAATTTGAACTAAATGCTTCCGCTACTTTTATTTGAACTCGGTTTGTAATAACTATGTTTAAACTCCGATGTATCTGTGATGTAAACTTTTATGTAATTTGTGATGGTGACCGCTAAACTTATTACGATCTTGGTTGGTATGTGAGTTGGTTTGAAATCCTTCGTGATTTCATGGACTACCGGGTTATACGACGTAAGTGGGTTAAATTGTCTGCTCCGGTGGTTGATTTTCTTACTTAATTTCGTATAATTGGTCGGTTCTGTTACAGCCGGTATCGGAGCATGGTTCAACGTCTTACTGTTCACAAGTGTATTTAAAACAAAAAGGCGTTTGAAAAACGTGATTTCCAAACTAAATAGTGTGCCAGTGGTCATATCCTTTATGCCCAGTTAAGGACTCTAGGTGGCTTATTTAAGTACTGACTTGGGGGTTCATGCATTATATTTCTATTTTGTTGCTCATACGACGTGATATTGTATGAGTGTCATTCATTTGAGTGGTAATGTATGGATCAATTGCCTCTACGCCTCGATAAGTGTGAGTTGTGAGAGCATGATCGGATACACCACCGATCTAGGGGAAAAGCTTATTTGATGCAAGAGTAATTACATGTTCTACGCATGTTTTACAAAGGTATCTCATGTATGGGTTATTCCATCCTGTGGTGAGATGCCGTCAATAAGACGATGGCTTGGGTAGTTACTACCGTTGTATGCGTATCTAGGGATGCGTATAGAGCGTGTAGATAAATTTACTGCTTTCATGCATTCATTGGGAATTGGGCTGAAATGAATCTCCTGCAGGTACATAACAGCGTGATCATGTAGAATGTATTATAGTTCTGTATATGAGAGATCATTGTATGCCATTGAATATATTGCTAGAGTTTAATTATTTCATAAGTTTGTGAGAACGTACGAAATGTACATACATCATATTACTTGTGCATTTCATTCATGTCATGCATTCCTCCCCTTATAAATTCATTATCTCCTTTTGATAAAATATGTACCAACTTAAAATATGTTCTCATAGGGTAATAAAAACTTTTGCTACAGATGGCCCGCACGAAGCAGACTGCTCGTAAGTCCACTGGAGGAAGAGCACCTCGACACCAGTTGGCCCCGAGGGAGCACCGCACCACGGACACCTTCTTGAGCGAGTTTGGCATGCCGACCTTGCTTTGGAGAGTGCTCCATGATGTGGGGTACCTAGAGGGTTAGGAGCCGGTGTACTCTTGGAGTGAGAGTCAGTTGGCTGAGGATGGGATTGCAGTGGTGGAGATCATAGTTCCTGCTCTTGGTGATGCTCTGGAGTGGGATGGATGACACTTGGAGTTTGAGGGTCGCACTCATGTTGAGGGTGCAGAGGGAGCAACTTTCCGTGTTATCAGAGACACTATGAGCATATTTCCCAATGAGCTAGCAGCCACGTTAGCAGGTACTTTTCCCAGGGATGATCCTCGAGATGCTATTTGGGTTCAGCCTTAGGGAAGTGCTTTGGTCAGAGGTCTAGATGAGGGACAGGCTAGCGACAACCATGCCATGAGCGCTATGTTCACAGCTATCAGAGCTTATGAGGGTCTTGAGTGCACTTATTGGACTTTGACTGGCTTGCATGGTGATGATAAGCTCAAGGCAAGGAAGCAGAAGAAGAAGCAGGCATGTGTGATAGCGAGCTTGCAGGAGCAGTTGGCTGATATGACCTTGCAGCGAGCCCAGGCTGTGGTGAGAGACGAGGATGCTACGCAGCGAGTGCAGACGTTGACTCAGGGCAATAGCCAGACAGACCGCATAATTGAGCAGTTAGTTCAGGAGAGGAACGAGGCCTAGGATGAGAGGGACCTTCTGAGGCAGAGGGTTGATGAGCTAGAGGAGTACAACGTCAACTTGTACGAGGAGTTTCATGCGCTCTATAACAGGGTTGTACCGTATGCTCCTCCAGACGTCGTCGGCATGGACGTCGATGACAATGACGAGGACGAGCCTGCAGTTGCACTTGCTGATGATGATGCCGCTGCTGATGGTAGCGATGGTGATGTCTTTGACCCCGGCGATGGCCCTGAGGAGTAGGCTAGTTGCTTTGCATTAGTGATTAGATCCTGCTGCGATGACCTTTCTTTTGGCTTCATGTATCTTGATGTATCTCATTCTGAACCTCTGAGACTTGGTAGGATGTTGGAACTTGGTTGGTCATGCGATACCTGAACGCATAAAAGTCCAGTGTATGTATGCTGGCAATTTGGTTGTATGGACGCGATGTTTGCATTTAAAGTAATTTAATTAGTGGTGTTGTTTTAATTGGAATGCGATTATTGTGCCTCTGTTTTATTGTATGAATTTATTCTCTCCAATGAATTCAGTACGACATAATTTTTCATTCACTCACAATTACTACAGCTTCACTTAATCATTACTTGTTGCTGAAATATGCAGATGGCAAACACTCGCCGCACCACGTATGAGGCCGCTGAGACAGGTGGTAATGGTGCCAGGGCAGGTGGTAGTGGTGGAAACAACGTCAACAACAATGAGCCACACCATGAACCACATTTGCCACCTCCTTCCCCGCTCACTGCAGAGGTGTTCTTTGCACAGCTTCTCGGAAGTCAGCGCAATACCGAGCAATCTCAGAAAAACATGGAAGATTTTCTGCGTACCATTGCCAACAATGTCCAACGCGGAAACAATTAGGGTGGTGGCAATGGGGCGAATCAGTACAGCAGCTTCAAGGATTTCATGGACACCAGACCACCAATATTCAAGGAAGCAATGGAGTCACTTGATGCTGAAGAATGGATCAACACCATGGAAGACAAATTCCGTGTGTTGAGGCTGATTGAGGAATTGAAAACCGAATATGCTGCACATCAGTTGCAAGGACCAGCGAGAATGTGGTGGAAGCATCATCGCACCACCTTCCCCCTAAATGCTTAGATTTCATGGAGAGAGTTCACTGAGGCCTTTCGTGGGGTTTATATTCCACCAGGGCTCACCGAGATGAAGTTAGGAGAGTTCTTGGCTTTGAATCAGAGCACCAAAACCGTGACGCAGTATTTGCATGCCTTCAACAACTTGTGTCATTATGCCCCTGACATGGTTGACACAGATGCTAAAAGAATTGCTAGTTTCAAGAGAGGATTGAATCCAAAGATGATGAAGCATGTGGGTACCAATACCCGCGCCAGATTCAATGACTTTATCAGTGATTGCCTGAAGTAGGAAAAGAATTACAATGCTAGTACCACAGCCAAGAGTCACAAGAGAGCACTAGAGGGTGGTCCATCTCAAGCAAGAGCACCCGCGGGAGGTCGTCCTCCCTATCATCCGTTGGCACCTGACGCTAGGTTCAGGCCACCACAGCATAGAGGTTAGAATTTCAGGGGACCACAGAAGCCTTACAAGATGGCAGTGCAGTCCAACAAGGCAACCGCAAGTGTGGGACAGGGTAGCTCCAAGGGGGCTGTGGGATCTGCTGGTACAGTGAAGGGACCATGCTACAATTGTGATCAACCAGGTAACTTCTCAAGGTTTTGTCCTTATCCGCCTAGGAAGAAGCAACAGACATATACCGCTCGTGTGCACCACACCACTGTGGATGAGATTCTTGAGGGAGAGCCCGTAACTGCTGGTAAGTTTCATGTCAACCAACACCCTACAGTTGTTCTATTTGATTCTGGATCATCGCATTCTTTTATGAGTCAAGCATTTGCATGGAAACATGAACAACTATGCACAGATTTGAGTTATGGTTACCGTATAAGTTTAGCGGGGGCTGATGTTTTGACCAACCAGATGGTTCGAGGGGCAACCCTTGAATTAGGTAACAGAAAGTTTAGAGTGAACTTGATAGTTATGTCTGGGTTAGTTTTGGATGTCGTTATAAGGATGAAATGGATGAAAGATTGGGGAGCAGTCATAGATACAGGGAGTCAAGTACTTACCCTTAAGGATCCTCAGGGTGAGGGTACTTTTCAGGTACCATTGCCCTGAAGAACAGACCTCGTAAGTGTTACATGTGCTACAGAAGTCATTCCTATTCATCAGATTCCGGTAGTGTGCGAGTTTCCGGATGTGTTAACAGATGAGTTACCTGGTCTTCCGCCAGATAGGGATGTTGAGTTTGGAATTGAGTTAGTTCCAGGGATAGCTCCCATTTCGAGGAGACCTTATCGGATGCCTCCGAATGAGTTAGCTGAGCTGAAGAAACAACTAGAGGAGTTATTGAAAAAAAGGGTTTATCCGACCAAGCAAGTCTAAATGGGGATGTCCTGCATTATTTTTAAAGAAGAAGAAAGAGGGCACTTTGAGAATGAGTGTGAATTATAGGCCACTTAATGCTGTAACTATCAAGAATAAGTATCCCTTGCCTCATATTGATGTTCTGTTTGATCAGTTAGCCAAAGTCAGAGTGTTCTCCAAGATAGATTTAAGATTCGGTTACCATCAGATCAAGATTAGGCCACAAGATATATCGAAAACCGCCTTTTCCACCAGATACGGGTTGTACGAGTATCTTGTCATGTCTTTTGGCTTAATAAATACTCCTGCATACTTTATGTATCTGATGAATACTGTTTTCATGCTAGAATTGGATAAGTTTGTGGTTGTGTTCATTAATGATATTCTGGTATACTCCAAGAACGAGAAGGATCATGAAGAGCATCTGAGAATTGTCTTGACCAGACTTAGAGATCATAATTTGTATGCTAAGTTTAGCAAGTGTGAATTTTGGTTAAAGAAAGTTCCTTTCCTTGGTCACATTCTATCCGAAAATAGAGTTTTAGTAGATCCAAGTAAGGTGCAAGAGGTTATGGATTGGAAGGCACCGACCATAGTTTCTTAAGTCAGAAGTTTCTTAGGATTAGCGGGTTACTATCGCCGTTTCATACCAAATTTCTCGAAGATTTCCAAACCAATGACAAGTCTGCTACAGAAAGATCACAAGTTCGTTTGGACAGAGGAGTGTGATGTAGCTTTCCACACTTTTGCGGAAAATGTTAACCACAACTCCTGTTCTAGCACAACCGGACATAGAGAAACCTTTTGATGTGTTTTGCGACACATCAAAAACTGAATTAGGATGTGTTCTTATGCAAGAAGGAAGAGTTATTGCTTATGCCTCATAACAGTTGAGAAAGCACGAGGTCAATTATCCGACACATGATCTTGAATTTGCTGCAGTTGTGCATGCCCTAAAAATTTGGAGACATTATCTACTTGGTAATGTGTGCAATATTTTCATATATCACAAGAGTCTTAAGTATATCTTTACCCAACTAGAGCTAAACATGAGACAGTGAAGATGGTTAGAATTGATTAAGGATTACAACTTGAACGTGCAGTATCATCCTGGAAAGGCCAATGTAGTGGCAGATGCTTTGAGTAGAAAGTCACATTGCCTGAATGTGCAACCCTTGCTCGAAGATGGGTTCGATCTGATGCACCCTACCGTGTTACATAGTATTCAGATCAGTTGCTCTTTGGATAGTAAGATAATAGAAGGCCAGAAGACTGACAAGGGGGTATTCCACATCAAAGAGAAAATTAAAGAAGAGCCATCTAAGAACTTTAGAGTGGATGAACAGGGCGTGTTATGGTTTGACGACCGTCTTGTTGTTTCCAAGGATCGAGAGCTTAAGAATAAACTCATGGATGAAGCTCACCTTTCTAAGCTATCCATCCATCCTAGAAGTAGTAAGATGTATCAAGAACTGAGACCTCGTTATTGGTGGACAAAGATGAATAAAGAGATTGCAGCCTATGTTGCCAGATGTGACACATGTTGTAGAGTGAAAGCTATTCATATGAAACCCGTCAGGTTGTTGTAACCTTTGTCCATACCTAGTTGGAAGTGGGATGATATAAGTATGGATTTCATCTCAGCATTGCCCACTACTCAGAAAGGACATGATTCGATTTGGGTAATTGTAGATCGTCTTACCAAGACAGCTCATTTCTTACCTGTCAAGACAGATTATCGACCACCTCAATATGCCAAGAAATACATAGTAGAAATTGTGCGATTGCATGGCATACCGAAGACCATAGTGTCTGATAGAGGGTCCCAGTTCACCGCTCACTTTCAGGAACATTTGCACAAAGGTCTGGGTACGAGTTTGATCTGTAGTACTGCTTATCACCCCTAGACAGATGGTCAGACCGAGCGAGTTAATGTTGTTCTATAAGATATGTTAAGAGTCTGTGTGTTGTCTTCTAGGGGTTCATGGGAGTCATGGTTACCCTTAGCGGAGTTTGCTTACAATAATAGTTATCAAGAAAGTATCAAAATGGCTCCATTCGAAGCTTTGTATGGCAGAAAATGTAGAACACCATTGAATTGGATCGAGCCAGGAGAAAGAAGATAATATGATATTGACTTTGTAAAAAAGGGTGAGAAGAGAGTGCATATTATTCAACAAAATATGAAAGCAGCCCAATCACGTTAGAAAAGCTATGCGGATAAAAGGAGGAGACCGCTTGTGTTTGAAGTTGGTGACTATGTTTATCTAAAGGTCACACCAATGAAGAAGAAACGATTTGGAGTCCAAAGAAAGCTTGCCGCCAGATTTGTGGGACCGTACAAGATCTTGGAAAGCAGAGGTCCAATAGCCTACAAGTTGGAATTACCTAAAGCAATGAGTGCCATATTTCCAGTGTTCCATGTATCTCAGTTAAAGAAATGTTTGCGCATTCCGGAAGAAAGAATAGAACCTCAAGGCATAAAGCTCAAGTCAGATTTGGTATATCGTGAGCAACCAGTTCGAGTTTTGGACACCAAAGAACGTGCTACTCAAAATAGTATGGTGAAAACTTTCAAGATATAGTGGAATCATCATGATGAGGGCGATGCAACTTGGGAGATGGGTGAATATCTACAAAAAGCTTATGAATATTTTTATAACAAATGGTTCGTAACCCAAATCTCGAGACGAGATTTTTATAAGGGGGAGGGCTGTAACACCCCGGTGTTACACAAGCATTTAGGCATTGCAATCATGCATGTTATGCATCATCAAGCATCATAATCATACATGCCTAATCATGTTAAATAATCATTGAAACAATGCTTTGAAACATTGAAACATAGACTTGAAACATGTTGTTGCATAGGTTTCGTTTAACTAATTTTGTGCCTTGGTCTTGCTTGTAGTAGTGTTAAACATGCTTGTTTACTTAACTAAATAACTTATAATGGTTCACCATGATTTTTGGAGCAACCTTGTTATTCAAAGTTTTGTAAAAAAAATTGCTTTTAAAAATGTTATTGAAAATGGTCAAAATTGCATAGGTTTCGTTTAACTAATTTTGTGCCTTTATTTAGCTTTTAACTTCCAATTCAAAATCTATTTGGATTTTTGAGTTGGTCCCTTAATAAAAGTTGTAGAGAATTAAATTTTAAGCAACTTTCATTTTTGGGTCATTTCCAGAAAATGTCATTTTGTTGCTCAAAAATTGATTTAAAGCTGCTGCCTTTTGAAAATCTTGAAAAAGAATTGAAAAATAAAAAGAAAAACTCTTTCTTCGCCTGAGTGGGCTGGCGCCCCACTTTCGGCCCATAGCCGCAAGCCAGCTCGGCCCAAATCGTGCTCGCGCCCGTGCGTACCCGCGGTCCTATGGACCGGGCGCACGCCGCTCGCCCGCTGCTCCCGCGCACCGTTGCCCAACCCGCGCGCGCACCCCGCCGCGTGGACTCGCCGCACCGGCGGCCATGGGCGGCGGCTGGCCGGCCGGTCAGAGCCCCTGCACTGGGACGGGAACGCGTCCAGGGCCGCTCCCGACCACACCTTAACCTCTGCACCAGCTCCCGCTCTACCCTCACGCCTTTCATTTCCGAACTTCGCCACGGGAACGAAGCTCCTCGCCACCGCGCGGCCGCCCGCCATTGCCGCCGCCACCAAGCTCGCCCGCGCCGCCATGCCTTCGCTCAAAGCTCCGCAAACTCTCTCATGAGCCTCGCCTCGACGTAGCACACCTCCGGCACTGCTGTTTCGCCAAGGTGAGGGCCGGAATAGCCATGTCTGCCACGGTGGTGTCGTCGGTGCTCGCCGGAGCCCACGGCCGTGTTGACCTCCCTACTCCACCCCTCCTTCTTCCTCGTTCTTGCACGCAGCAGGTCGCCCTTGCCTCCGTGATGCATTTTCGCATTCCTTCGCGCCTCCCCGTAGTCAGGATAGGCTGCCGACGGTGAGCCGCACCGCTGTAACTACCCAAAAATCCATACACCAAAAATACCAAATACAAAAATTTTCTCAAAAACTTCCATGTGATGATGAGTGTCATGTATGGTAACCCAACCTAAGAGATCCATTAGGTCTAACCCAACCCAAGTAAGCACATAAGCATGGCATGCCTTTAACCAATTATGTTTATTTGAATTCTAACAAATGAAATGTTGCATACATTGTTAACTCAGATTGTGATTTGGATTTTCTTTTTGCTTTATGTTATGCTTAACAACTTTTTCTAAGAAACACACCATAAACTAATCATTATTCAAATCCAAGGATAATTGTATAAAAGAAAAACTAATTCTATATATATAACAAACTACACCTATGTTGATATACAAAATAGCTAAACAAAATTCCCTAAACACCAAAGAATAAGTTACATCAGTTTGGAATTCAAATTTCAAACCAAATTTGAATTCAAATAATGGAAAAGAAATGAAAAACAGAAAAGAAAAAGAAGAAAGAGAGAAGAAGGACTCGCAGCTCAGCCGCTCGGCCCAGCCAGCCCCAGCGCGGGTGGCCCAGCTCGCGGCCCAGCAACGCCCGCGCGCCCAGCCCCGCCAGCTGCCGCTGCCGCTTGGCCCCACGCGTCAGCCGCACACCGCCCACGCCCGCGCGTTTTCTGTTTTCACTTTCAGCCGCTGCCCCGTGGGCCCCGCATGTTAGCCACCCCATCCACAGTGTCGTCTTCCTCATCCACGCCTCAACCGCCTGCGCGACAGTCGCCCGACAGCGGTGGCAGCAGCGGGCCAGGGGTCACGCCCGGGGCATGGCCTTGTCACCATGGCGCCGCGCCCACGCAACCACACACGGCCGTTGGATGAGATGCACGCCTCCGATCCTCCTCAATCTCCAGCCGTCGAGCGTCGGTCTCCATGGCCGAGCTCCGACTATAAGAGCCCCAGCCCCAGAGCCCTAGCAATCGACCATCAACCGCCGCCATTTGGTCGCAACACGCTGCGCACCGGAACCAAGATAGAGGAGGGAGAAGGGGAAGGAAGGAGAGGAAGAAAGCACCGAAGCCGCCACAGGGGAAGAGGTCGTCAGAGCCAAAGACGATGCCAGCGCTTCGTCACTGACGCGGCTCGGCATGGCACTGCACGGCCACACCGGAGCAGCACGGCCTCGAATCGACACGGCTTCGCCATCCATTCTTCCACGCCACCTACGGTGAGCCCCCCTTCCAGTTTCTCTGCTCGCCGCCGGACCCTGCCGTTCGGCCATGGCGCTCTACACCGAGAGCGCGTAGGCCAAGGCCGTCTCCGGCCTCTGGATACACATGCACCCACGCACATGACCGTGACCACGCAGTAACCACCCCACCGGCGCCCCGTAGTTCACCCGCGCGCCTCGCCGTCGTCACCACGTAGCCGTGGCCGCCGGGGAGCCTGTAACAGAACCGCCCAATTATACGAGATTAAGTAAGAAAATCATCCAACGGACGGACAATTTACCAAACTTAAGCCCGTATAACCCGGTAGTCCGTGAAATCTCGACGGATTTCAAACCATTTCACATCACAGCCAAGATCGTAATAAGTTCAGCGATTACCTTCATAAGTTACACAGCAGTTTGCGGCACAAAATACATCGGAGTTTAAACATAGTTATTACAAACCAGTTTCAAATAAAGTAGCGGAAGCATTAGTTCAAAGCACACACACACACACACTTTTTTTCCAAAATACAGTGCCAGCTCGCGATCATCTCCCACAAAAGCATCAGGCGAGGAGTAGTGAGTGACCATTGCCCATGGTCCTAGGCTTCGCCCATTGCAGGGTAGAGACAGTTGATACAATAACCATAGTACATCTGTCCATCTGCAATAAGTGGGAACAAAGCCCTGAGTACGAGAAGGTACTCAGCTAGACTTACCCGACAGAACCAAAACAAAAAGACTCCAAGGATCATGATAGGCTTTTTGGTGGGGTAGCTGACTCATTTGCAAGAAAAGCATTTTTAGCTTAGCAAATCATTTACAAAAGCATGTCATCTTCTAAATCTTTATTCTCCTGTCAACTATATTTGCACTTTATGCTAAAGTAACCATGTAATTGGGCAAGCAAGGATTACCATTGATATTTAACAATAATTACCATGTCATTTTCCACATAACTATCCAAGTGTTGTATCCATATTACTACGATGAAGTAACTCAAGTCAAGTGCTCACTATCCAGTGAACGATGGCGATTCGAATCGATTATTGACCAGCTGGTAATTTATTCCTCACACAAACCTCACTCACCCGCTAAAGTGAGGTATTGGTCACCGAGTCAACCATTCAGGTAAAGTCGCGAGCTTGCCAGGAACCACATGTACCCGGGGGCCGCCCGACTGCTCTTTGGCCTTATCATCGCGCCCCCGTTTCCTGCCACTACTGCTCCGGTACAGTGCGTTGCGGGCAATCTACTCGGCCCGAATAATCTTCCGGCTTCGCGGTCGAAAGGTACTTTATCCGGCCAGCTAAATGTGAGGCATGCGTTCAACATGACCCGAGGCCCGACATCGGACGGTCCTTAATCGACACAGACGGAAGACACTACAGTCCAGAACCCTGCAAGCTTCCGCCCGGTCTCATATTCATTCCCACACTTAGTTATTCTCACATGACAATTCTTTCACATAAAACCAGGTAATCCCCTATAGCTCGCGGATGACAGGCAATCACCCGACTTCTACCGGTCTAAGCAAACTAAGCAATTATTGACCGTGGACACCAGGGTGACAAGGATCGGGTAAAACAAGGTGGAACAAGGTATAATGCAGCAACGTTTGCAAACAACTCCTAAACTTAATGCATCAGATTAAGTAAAATTAATAAATAATTATTTGCAAACCGGGGGAGAAATGCTCCGGGGCTTGCCTCGCTCGAAGGTACTGGGACGATGGTCGGGGCACTCCGGAAGCTCTTCACCGGACTCCTCTTCTACTTCTGCTGGCTCCGGCTCCTCGGGCTGCTCCTCTGCGTCCTCGGGAACAACTGCCGGAACCACTTCCTGCGATCCTGTATGATGCAGAAGTATGAGTGCAATATGCATCGGTGCATTGCAGAGGTGACATGAGATGATGATGATGCGGAATGCATGCGATGTAACGAATGTATTACGTCATCGGATTATGTGGAACTTATGACTCTTCTACAAGGTAGTCTACGTCATCCAAGAACATGTACTCGGAAACTACCAACACTAGTTCCTACCATGCGAGAGTATTGGAGAATCAAGAGGCTTCAAAGATACACCAAAGTATAATTTTCCAACTAACTTTGCATTAAGAATAAATAGAAACCCTAATTAGTCTTAAGGTTGAACAGCAACACGTATTTTAGTAGCTCAGAAAAATCTTATAAAATTACAGTGGGTTACTAATATCAAGAATAGCTTGACATAAAATTTTTACTGCATTTGGATAATTAGAACTTACTATACAAAAATAACAAACTATGGCCTCAAATAGATATTTAAAATACTTTACATTATGAAAAGTATCAAACAACAGATTTAGGAATTTTTCTACTATCTACTACCTAAACAAACACTATGGAAAAATTATCACTTGCATGTTTTATTCAAATTTATTTAAATAACAAAAATAACAATTATTGGTAACAAAAAGCATTTGAACTGCAACTACAAATTTTTATACAGAACACCCAAGATATAAAATTTTCCTAGAAAGTACATGACACAAAAAGATTAATAAATTTGGAATCATATTTTTCTGACTTTTCTAGGATTTATTAAGTATTTATCAAGAAAATAGCCATTTTACTATTTAAGTATAAATTCTACAGAAAAGTACATCAAATTTGACATGCAACAATTTTATACCATAGATCAGGTTCAAATGAGTACATACAATTTTATTTCACCAATTTTAGAGCTAAAATGGCCAAGAAATCATTTTACAAGTGTTTTTCATCAATAATATTAAAAGAAATCGGAATTTGTTTTTCTGAAAAAAAAAAGAATCGGGCCGGCCCGAGGTCAACAGTCGGCCCGTGGCCGTTTTCCCGGCCCGTCTCGCGCGCGCGGGAGGTCCACCGAGCCGGCCCACTCGGGGCGCGGCCCAGGGGCACGGTCCTGCCCCCGCGAGGCGCGGAGCGCGTCGTCGGCGTTCGCGCGCGCGACGTCGCGGCGGCGGCTATGGCCGACCGGCCGGCTCCGGTCGCGAGCGGGCGGGGCAGCGAGCGCACGCGAACCACGGTGAAGTGACGAACCCGTTTTTGGAGAAAAGGGGAACGAGGAGGTAGCGGGAAGTCGCCTCGACGGGAGGCCGCGCGCGGTGGCGTCATGGCCGTCGGCGGCGAGGTGTGGAGGAGCTCACCTAGAGCTTGGAAGACGGCGCAAACGCGAGCTCGAAGCGGAGGAAGGCGAGGCGGAGCTGCGGGCGCGGTTAATTGCGAAATGGTGCGGCGGTGAGGGCGAATCACGCCGGCGGAGCGGCGGTCACGGCGAGGTGGAGCTCGAGCTTCTCGGCTCGGGAAGGGAGGAGAAGGGAGTGCGGGTGCGAGCGAGCGGGTGCTTGGGCCGGGGCAGGTGTAGGCGGGCGCGGGAGTGCGGTGACAGGCCGCGGCCGACGCGCGGCAGGCGCTGCAGGCGCGGGGCCGCCACGCGGCGGTGTCCTTCTGCCGCGGTCGCGGCGTGGCGCGGCGCCAGCGCGCGGACGCGGGCGAGAGGAGGGGAAGATGGCCGGCTGGGCCGGGCCGGAGGCGGGGCAGCGCGGGCGCGCGCGCGCGGTGAGGCGGGCCGACTCTGGCTCTGGGCCGAATTGGTGGCGGCGGCCCGCGAGGAAAAGAAATGAAATTTTTGATTTTCGATTTTCAAATTTAAATGCATTTCAAACTTCAAACCCAATTTTGAACAAGAAGAAAGCATTTTATGGATTTGGCCCAAAAATAAAAGTTGCTCAAAATTGAATTCTCTACAACTTTGATTAAGGGGTCATTTCAAAATTCTTAATAGATTTTAAATGACAAAATAAAAGCTAAATTAGGGAATAATTTTGAATATTTTTCATAATTGTTTTTGAACAAGTGTTTGACCAAATTTGAGCTCCAAAATTTGAACTAAGGTTCCAAGTGATGTAAGAATTATGGTTGCAAGGCTTTTGATATAATGTGATTATCATATTATTATAGTTCATTAAATATAGCATGTTTAAGCTTTTATTTTAATCAAATTATACCATTATCATACATGATTATAATGATATGAATGCTATGCAATATGATTGCCATGCAAAAATGCATTGCGCAACACCGGAGTGTTACAGCCCTCCCCCCTTATAAAAATCTCGTCCCGAGATTTGGGTTACGAACCATTTATAATAAAAATCTTCATAAGCGTTCTTTAAGTATTCACCCGTTTCCCAAGATGCATCCCCTTCATCGTGATGACTCCATTGTATCTTATATGTTTTCACCACACTGTTTCGAGTAGCCCTTTCCCTGGTATCCAAAACTCGAACTGGCTGCTCACGATACACCAGATCTGACTTCAGTTTTATGCCTCGAGGTTCAATCCTTTCCTCTGGAACGCGCAAACATTTCTTGAGATGTGATACATGAAAAACTGGGAATATAGCACCCATTGACTCTGGTAAATCCAATTTGTAAGCCACAGGACCCTTCCGTTCCAGGATTTTATAAGGTCCCACAAATCTGGCGGCCAGCTTTCTGCGCACACCAAATCTTTTCTTTTTCATTGGCGTAACTTTTAGATAGACATAGTCACCAACTTCGAACACAAGCGGTCTCCTTCTCTTATCTGCATAACTTTTCTGACGTGACTGGGCTGCTCTCATATTCTGCTGGATGATATGAACTTTCCTTTCGGCTTCTTCTACGAAGTCAATACCATAATACCTTCTTTCTCCGGGCTCAATCCAGTTTAACGGTGTTCTACACTTTCGGCCATACAGAGCCTCAAAAGGTGCCATCTTGATACTCTCTTGATAGCTGTTATTGTACGAGAACTCTGCTAATGGTAACCATGACTCCCATGAACCTCTGGAAGACAACACACAGGCTCTTAACATATCTTCTAGAACAGCATTAACTCTCTCAGTTTGACCATCTGTTTGAGGATGATAGGCAGTGCTACGAATCAGACTAGTCCCCAAACCTTTGTGCAAGTGCTCCCAAAAGTGAGCAGTGAACTGCGACCCTCTGTCAGACACTATAGTCTTTGGTATGCCATGCAACCTCACAATCTCTGCAATATACTTCTCAGCATATTGAGGTGGTCTATATTCCGTTTTGACAGGCAAAAAGTGGGCTGTCTTAGTAAGACGATCCACAATTACCCAAATGGAATCGTGACCTTTTTGAGTAGTGGGTAGACCCGTGATAAAATCCATACTTATGTCATCCCACTTCCAACTCGGTACTGACAAAGGTTGTAGCATTCTGGCAGGCTTCATGTGAATTGCTTTTACTCTACAACATGTGTCACATCTGGCTACATACGCTGCAATTTCCTTCTTCATTTTGGTCCACCAATAACGAGGTCTTAGTTCTTGATACATTTTACTGCTGCCAGGATGAATAGACAACTTAGAGAGATGAGCTTCATCCAAAATTTTATTCTTAAGCTCTCTATCCTTTGGAACAACAAGACGGTTGTCGAACCACAACACCTCCTGCTCATCCACCCTGAAGTGTTTCGAGGGTTCTTCTTGAATCTTCTTTTTGATGTGGAATATCCCCTTGTCTGTTTTCTGACCTTCTATAATCTTACTCTCCAAGGAACAACTGACCTGAATACTTTGTAGCACGGCAGGGTGCATTAGTTCGAAACCATCTTCAAGCAAGGGTTGCACATTCAGACAATGTGATTTTCTGCTTAAAGCATCAGCTACCACATTGGCTTTCCCAGGGTGATACTGTACATTCAAGTTGTAGTCTTTGATCAGTTCTAACCATCTCCGCTGTCTCATGTTCAATTCTGGTTGGGTGAAAATGTACTTGAGACTCTTATGATCGGTGAAAATGTTGCACACGTTACCCAGTAGATAGTGTCTCCAAATCTTTAAGGCATGCACTACAGCGGCAAGCTCAAGATCATGTGTCGGGTAATTGATTTCATGTTTTCTCAACTGCCGGGAGGCATAAGCAATTACTCTTCCTTCTTGCATTAGCACACACCCTAATCCTGTTTTTGATGCGTCGCAGAACACATCAAAAGGTTTCTCGATGTCGGGTTGTGCAAGAACTGGAGCAGTGGTCAACAGTTTCCGCAAGGTATGGAAAGCTGTCTCACACTCCTCTGTCCACGCAAACTTGTGATCTTTCTGTAACAGACTTGTCATAGGCTTGGCAATCTTCGAGAAGTCTGGGATAAAATGGCGATAGTAACCTGCTAACCCGAGGAAACTCCTGACTTCTGACACTGTGGTTGGAGTCTTCCAATCCATAACCTCTTGCACTTTACTCGGATCTACAGAAACTCCATTCTCAGATAGGATATGACCGAGGAAAGGAACTTTCTTCAACCAAAATTCACATTTGCTGAACTTAGCATATAACTTATGATCCCTCAACCTGGTCAAGACAATTCTCAGATGCTCTTCATGCTCTTTCTCGTTTTCAGAGTATACTAGAATGTCATCAATGAAGACAACTACAAACTTATCTAACTCCGGCATGAAAACCGTATTCATCAGATACATAAAATATGCAGGAGCATTTGTTAGTCCAAATGACATAACAAGATACTCGTACAACCCGTATCTGGTAGAAAAGGCGGTTTTCGGAACATCTTGAGGTCTAATCTTTATCTGATGATACCCAGACCTTAAGTCTATCTTGGAGAACACTCTGGCTTTAGCTAACTGATCAAATAGAACATCAATATGAGGCAGTGGATATTTATTCTTGATAGTTACAGCGTTAAGAGGTCGGTAATCCACACACATCCTGAGAGTACCCTCTTTCTTTTTCTTTACAAACAAGGCAGGACATCCCCATTCAGACTTACTTGGGCGAATAAACCCCTTTTTTAACAACTCTTCCAACTGTTTCTTCAACTCAGCTAACTCATCCGGAGGCATCCGATAAGGTCTCCTCGAAATTGGAGCTGTCCCGGGGATCAACTCGATTCCAAACTCAACATCTCTGTCTGGAGGAAGGCCAGGCAACTCGTTTGGAAACACATCCGGGAACTCACATACTACTGGGATCTGATGGATAGGAGCAACTTCCATGGCACAGGTCACACTCACAAGATCTGTTCTTTTAGGCAATGGTACCTGAAAAGTACCCTCTGCCTGGGGATCTTTAAGGGTAAGCATCCGACTGCTTGTATCTATGACTGCTTCCCAGTCTTTCATCCAGTTCATTCCTATTATTACATCCAAAACTAGTCCAGGCATAACTACCAGGTTCACTCGGAACTTCCGACTACCTAACTCAAGGGTTGCCCCTCTAACCATCTTATTGGTTAACACATCAGCTCCTGCTGAACTTATGCGATAACCATAACTCAATTCTGTGCATAGTTGTTCATGCTTCCGTGTAAATGCTTGACTCATGAAAGAATGCGAAGATCCAGAATCAAAAAGAACAACTGCAGGGTGATGGTTCACAAGAAACTTACCAGCAGTTACGGGCTCTCCCTCAGGAACTTCATCAATGGCGGTGTGGTGTACATGAGCATTGTAAGTCTGTTGCTTCTTTTTAGGCGGATAAGGGCAGAACTTGGAAAAGTGGCCTGGCTGACCACAGTTGTAGCAGGGCCCTTTCACTGTACCAGCAGACCCTATAGCTCCCTTGGAGTTGCTCCGTTCTGCAGCTGCGCTGGTCTTTGTTGGCGGCACTGCGATCTTGTACGGTTTCTGTGGCCCCTTGTAATTCTGGGTTTTATGCTGCGGCGGCCTGAACCTCGCACCAGGTGCAGACGGACGATAAGATGAACGGTTGGCAGGGACAACTCTGGACTGGGATGGTCCTGACTCGAACACTCTCTTGCGGTTCTTGGACGCGGTGTAAGCGTTATTGTTCTTCTCTTGCTTCAAACAGTCACTGATAAAGTCGTTGAATCTGTTGCGGGTATTGGTACCCACATGCTTCATCATCTTCGGACTCAACCCTCTCTTGAAACTAGCAATCTTCTTTGCATCTGTGTCAACCATGTCTGGGGCATAGCGGCACAAGTTATTAAAGGCATGCAGATACTGTGTCACCGTCTTGGTACCCTGATTCAAGGCTAAAAACTCTCCAAGCTTCATCTCAACCAACCCTGGGGGAATATAAACTCCCTTAAAAGCTTCAGTGAAATCCCTCCAAGAGATCTGGGCATTAGGAGGAAAAGTACTGCGGTGATGCTTCCACCACATTCCTGCTGGTCCTTGTAACTGATGTGCAGCATACTCTACTTTCAGAACTTCTGTCATCCTTAACACACGGAACTTATCTTCCATAGTGTTAATCCATTCTTCGGCATCAAGTGGCTCTGCTGCTTCTTTGAAAATAGGTGGCCTCGTATCCATGAAATCCCTGAAACTGCTGTACTGGTTCACTCCATGGCCACCACCTTGATTATTTCCTCTTTGAACATTTTCCGCGATGGTACACAGAAAGTCTTCCATATTCCTCTGTGATTGTTCAGTACTGCGTTGACTTCCAAGAAACTGTGTGAAGAACATTTCTGCGGTAAGCGGCGGAGGAGGGGGCAAATGTGGTTCTGGACGTGGTTCCTGGTGGTTGACATTGTTGGCACCACTTCCACCAGCTCCTGCACCGTTGCCACCAGTCTCAGCGGCTTCGTACGTAGCACGACGAGTGTTGGCCATCTGCATATTTCAGCAACAAGCACCATTGAGTGAAGTTGTAAAATTGTGTCCGAAGGAACAATCATGCCATACTGAATTCATTGGAGAGAACAAGTCATACAAGAAAACAGAGGCGCAATAATTTCATTCCAATTGAACAACAGCACCAATTAAGTTACTTTAAAAGCAACATCGCGTTCCATACAACCATGTTGCCAGCATACATACACTGGATTTTTATGCGTTCGGGTATCGCATACACAACCAAACTCCAAAGATCATCAGTCTCAAGGTCGAACAGGATACATCATGATACATGGAACCCAAAAGAAGGCCATCGCGTCACGCCTAGCTACTAACGCATGACACTATCCTACTCCTCGGGGCCATCGTCGATGTCGGAGGCGTCGCCATCGCTACCCTCAGCTGCAGCGTCGTCGTCGATGTCCATCTGAGCGGCGTTCGGAGGAGCATACGGGCCCATCCCGTTGTAGAGGGCATGGAACTCTTCATGCAAGTTGGCATTGTACTCTTCTAGCTCCTCGACCCTCTGCCTCAGAAGGTCTCTCTTGTTCCAGGCTTCATTCCTTTCCTGTACTAGCTGCTCCAACAGGCGATCTGCATTCCTGTTGGCCTGAGTCAGCCTCTGTACTTGCTGCATGGAACTCTCGCCTCTCTCGAGAGCTCGGTCCCGCTGCAAGCTCATGTCGGCCAACTGCTCCTGCAAGCTAGCTATAGCACGCGCTTGCTTTTTCTTCTGCTTCCTTGCTTCAAGCCGATCATCACCACGTAGGCCAGTCAAGGTCCAATAGGTATTCTCCAGACCTTGGTATGCTCTGATGGCTGCATACATGGCACTCATGGTGTGATTGTCGCTAGCCAGTCCTTCACTGGGGCCTCTAACCAGGGCACTTCCTTGCGGCTGTACCCAAATGGCGTCGCGAGGATCATCTCTCGGGAAGGTACCGGCCAAAGCTGCTGCTAACTCATTGGGAAATCTGCTCATGATGTCTCGGATGACGCGAAAAGCTGCGCCCTCTGCACCCTCGACTGGAGTGCGTCCTTCGAACTCCAAATGCCAACCATCCCATTCTGGCACATCACCAAGAGCAGGGACGGTGATCTCTACCACAGCAAGTCCATCTTCAGCTAGCTGGCTCTCGCTCCAAGAGTAAACTGGCTCTTGTCCCTCCGGGTACCCCACATCATGGAGCACTCTCCAAAGCAAGGTGGGCATGCCAAACTCGCTTAGAAAAGTGTCCGTGTTGCGGTGCTCCCGCGGGGCTAGCTGACGACGGGGTGCTCTTCCTCCAGTGGACTTGCGGGCAGTCTGCTTCGTGCGGGCCATCTGTAGCACAAGTTTTAAATTACCCGGTGAGAACATATTTTAGTTGAGGTCACTTTTATCGAAATGGGATAATCCTTTTATAAGGGGAGGAATGCATGCCATGAATGGAATGCACAAACAATATGATGTATGCACGAGTCTTACGTTCTCACAAACTTAGGAAAAAAAAAGCATCTAACGGTGAATTCGGTGGCATACAACGATCTCTCATATACGTAACTAATTCGGTCTACACGATACGCTGTTATGTACCTGCAGAAAACTCATTTCAGCCCATTCCCCATGAATGCATGAAAGCAGTAAACCTACCTACACGCTTTACACGAATCCCCAGATGCGTGTACAACGGTAGTGACTACCCAAACACATCGTCCTATTGACGGCATCGCCTCAACGGACGGAACACCCACACATGCGACACTTTTATAAAAACATGTGTAAAACATGTAATTATCCAAGTATCATATAAGCACTTTCCCTAGATCGGCGGTGTATCCGATCATGCTCTCACAACTCACACTTACCGAAGCGTAGAGGTAACTGATCCATACATTACCACTCAATTAAGTGGCACTCATACAATAGCACGCCGTATGAGCAACGAAAAAGAAATATGGTGCAGAACCCCAAGTTAGTACTTAAATAGCCACCTAGAGTCCTTAACTGGGCATACAGGATATGACCACTGGCACACTTTTTTTTAGTTTCAAAATCACACTTTTTAAGCAGGGTTTTGGTTTAAATACACTTATGAACAGTAATTACGCTAAACCATGCTCCGATACCAGCTGTAACAGAACCGCCCAATTATACGAGATTAAGTAAGAAAATCATCCAACGGACGGACAATTTACCAAACTTAAGCCCGTATAACCCGGTAGTCCGTGAAATCTCGACGGATTTCAAACCATTTCACATCACAGCCAAGATCGTAATAAGTTCAGCGATTACCTTCATAAGTTACACAGCAGTTTGCGGCACAAAATACATCGGAGTTTAAACATAGTTATTACAAACCAGTTTCAAATAAAGTAGCGGAAGCATTAGTTCAAAGCACACACACACACACACTTTTTTTCCAAAATACAGTGCCAGCTCGCGATCATCTCCCACAAAAGCATCAGGCGAGGAGTAGTGAGTGACCATTGCCCATGGTCCTAGGCTTCGCCCATTGCAGGGTAGAGACAGTTGATACAATAACCATAGTACATCTGTCCATCTGCAATAAGTGGGAACAAAGCCCTGAGTACGAGAAGGTACTCAGCTAGACTTACCCGACAGAACCAAAACAAAAAGACTCCAAGGATCATGATAGGCTTTTTGGTGGGGTAGCTGACTCATTTGCAAGAAAAGCATTTTTAGCTTAGCAAATCATTTACAAAAGCATGTCATCTTCTAAATCTTTATTCTCCTGTCAACTATATTTGCACTTTATGCTAAAGTAACCATGTAATTGGGCAAGCAAGGATTACCATTGATATTTAACAATAATTACCATGTCATTTTCCACATAACTATCCAAGTGTTGTATCCATATTACTACGATGAAGTAACTCAAGTCAAGTGCTCACTATCCAGTGAACGATGGCGATTCGAATCGATTATTGACCAGCTGGTAATTTATTCCTCACACAAACCTCACTCACCCGCTAAAGTGAGGTATTGGTCACCGAGTCAACCATTCAGGTAAAGTCGCGAGCTTGCCAGGAACCACATGTACCCGGGGGCCGCCCGACTGCTCTTTGGCCTTATCATCGCGCCCCCGTTTCCTGCCACTACTGCTCCGGTACAGTGCGTTGCGGGCAATCTACTCGGCCCGAATAATCTTCCGGCTTCGCGGTCGAAAGGTACTTTATCCGGCCAGCTAAATGTGAGGCATGCGTTCAACATGACCCGAGGCCCGACATCGGACGGTCCTTAATCGACACAGACGGAAGACACTACAGTCCAGAACCCTGCAAGCTTCCGCCCGGTCTCATATTCATTCCCACACTTAGTTATTCTCACATGACAATTCTTTCACATAAAACCAGGTAATCCCCTATAGCTCGCGGATGACAGGCAATCACCCGACTTCTACCGGTCTAAGCAAACTAAGCAATTATTGACCGTGGACACCAGGGTGACAAGGATCGGGTAAAACAAGGTGGAACAAGGTATAATGCAGCAACGTTTGCAAACAACTCCTAAACTTAATGCATCAGATTAAGTAAAATTAATAAATAATTATTTGCAAACCGGGGGAGAAATGCTCCGGGGCTTGCCTCGCTCGAAGGTACTGGGACGATGGTCGGGGCACTCCGGAAGCTCTTCACCGGACTCCTCTTCTACTTCTGCTGGCTCCGGCTCCTCGGGCTGCTCCTCTGCGTCCTCGGGAACAACTGCCGGAACCACTTCCTGCGATCCTGTATGATGCAGAAGTATGAGTGCAATATGCATCGGTGCATTGCAGAGGTGACATGAGATGATGATGATGCGGAATGCATGCGATGTAACGAATGTATTACGTCATCGGATTATGTGGAACTTATGACTCTTCTACAAGGTAGTCTACGTCATCCAAGAACATGTACTCGGAAACTACCAACACTAGTTCCTACCATGCGAGAGTATTGGAGAATCAAGAGGCTTCAAAGATACACCAAAGTATAATTTTCCAACTAACTTTGCATTAAGAATAAATAGAAACCCTAATTAGTCTTAAGGTTGAACAGCAACACGTATTTTAGTAGCTCAGAAAAATCTTATAAAATTACAGTGGGTTACTAATATCAAGAATAGCTTGACATAAAATTTTTACTGCATTTGGATAATTAGAACTTACTATACAAAAATAACAAACTATGGCCTCAAATAGATATTTAAAATACTTTACATTATGAAAAGTATCAAACAACAGATTTAGGAATTTTTCTACTATCTACTACCTAAACAAACACTATGGAAAAATTATCACTTGCATGTTTTATTCAAATTTATTTAAATAACAAAAATAACAATTATTGGTAACAAAAAGCATTTGAACTGCAACTACAAATTTTTATACAGAACACCCAAGATATAAAATTTTCCTAGAAAGTACATGACACAAAAAGATTAATAAATTTGGAATCATATTTTTCTGACTTTTCTAGGATTTATTAAGTATTTATCAAGAAAATAGCCATTTTACTATTTAAGTATAAATTCTACAGAAAAGTACATCAAATTTGACATGCAACAATTTTATACCATAGATCAGGTTCAAATGAGTACATACAATTTTATTTCACCAATTTTGGAGCTAAAATGGCCAAGAAATCATTTTACAAGTGTTTTTCATCAATAATATTAAAAGAAATCGGAATTTGTTTTTCTGAAAAAAAAAGAATCGGGCCGGCCCGAGGTCAACAGTCGGCCCGTGGCCGTTTTCCCGGCCCGTCTCGCGCGCGCGGGAGGTCCACCGAGCCGGCCCGCTCGGGGCGCGGCCCAGGGGCACGGTCCTGCCCCCGCGAGGCGCGGAGCGCGTCGTCGGCGTTCGCGCGCGCGACGTCGCGGCGGCGGCTATGGCCGACCGGCCGGCTCCGGTCGCGAGCGGGCGGGGCAGCGAGCGCACGCGAACCATGGTGAAGTGACGAACCCGTTTTTGGAGAAAAGGGGAACGAGGAGGTAGCGGGAAGTCGCCTCGACGGGAGGCCGCGCGCGGTGGCGTCATGGCCGTCGGCGGCGAGGTGTGGAGGAGCTCACCTAGAGCTTGGAAGACGGCGCAAACGCGAGCTCGAAGCGGAGGAAGGCGAGGCGGAGCTACGGGCGCGGTTAATTGCGAAATGGTGCGGCGGTGAGGGCGAATCACGCCGGCGGAGCGGCGGTCACGGCGAGGTGGAGCTCGAGCTTCTCGGCTCGGGAAGGGAGGAGAAGGGAGTGCGGGTGCGAGCGAGCGGGTGCTTGGGCCGGGGCAGGGGTAGGCGGGCGCGGGAGTGCGGTGACAGGCCGCGGCCGACGCGCGGCAGGCGCTGCAGGCGCGGGGCCGCCACGCGGCGGTGTCCTTCTGCCGCGGTCGCGGCGTGGCGCGGCGCCAGCGCGCGGACGCGGGCGAGAGGAGGGGAAGATGGCCGGCTGGGCCGGGCCGGAGGCGGGGCAGCGCGGGCGCGCGCGCGCGGTGAGGCGGGCCGACTCTGGCTCTGGGCCGAATTGGTGGCGGCGGCCCGCGAGGAAAAGAAATGAAATTTTTGATTTTCGATTTTCAAATTTAAATGCATTTCAAACTTCAAACCCAATTTTGAACAAGAAGAAAGCATTTTATGGATTTGGCCCAAAAATAAAAGTTGCTCAAAATTGAATTCTCTACAACTTTGATTAAGGGGTCATTTCAAAATTCTTAATAGATTTTAAATGACAAAATAAAAGCTAAATTAGGGAATAATTTTGAATATTTTTCATAATTGTTTTTGAACAAGTGTTTGACCAAATTTGAGCTCCAAAATTTGAACTAAGGTTCCAAGTGATGTAAGAATTATGGTTGCAAGGCTTTTGATATAATGTGATTATCATATTATTATAGTTCATTAAATATAGCATGTTTAAGCTTTTATTTTAATCAAATTATACCATTATCATACATGATTATAATGATATGAATGCTATGCAATATGATTGCCATGCAAAAATGCATTGCGCAACACCGGAGTGTTACAGAGCCCCTACCAGCCACATGGGAACCCGAAGCCCCGCCTTGAGCCCGGTACGCCTTCGCCGTGCCCCCACGGATCCACAGAAGCTCTTACCCGCCTAGCCGAGCCATTAGGAAGCAAGCACGCGTGACCTCACCGTCGGCAAGCACCGTCGAGCCACCGTTCGCCGTGGCCATCGCCTTGATGAGCCCCGGCTGCCACATAGACACCACCACCGTGCTCGTCATTCCCTAGGAAAGCTTTCCCCCACCTTAATTGGATGCCAGCGCTGCCGTAGAACCACACCGGCGAGCACATCACCGGCGGGAACACGCCGGAGGTGGAAGCAGAGGCTTCCCCTCACCAGCCACATGACATGCACCCGATGCACGCAGACCACAGAGAGAGAGGAGAAGGGTGGACGCGGTTCACCGAAAGGAGACGCAGTCCACCGTAGATCAGCGCCTGTGCCCACCATAGACCATGCTTGTGGACTAAGCCCAGTGGAGGCCCACGGCTACGACGTGGCAGAGCCATAGCTTGCCACGTGTCCGGGTCAGCCCGGCTCGGACCGGCCCAACCCGAAGACCAAACAGCCCAGTTAGGACCCGACCCGAGTTGACCGTTGACCGGTCAACGTTGACTGTTGACCTGGCCCCACATGTCAGCGACACAGTGTTGCTAGACCCACACGTCAGATGGTGACGTCATACTGGTGTCGTGATGACGTCACGCGGGACCCACATGTCAGCAGTGGAGATTGCCACAGTGACATCACGCTGACGTCATGATAACGTCAGCTGATGACGACAGCACCCCGACCCCACCGGTCAGTGACCCGGACACCCTGGACCCACACGTCAGACGCTGACGTCACGATGACTTCACGTAGGACCCACATGTCAGAAGCCAGCACAACCGAGGTGACGTCATGCTGACGTCATGCTGACATCAGTGGCTGACGTCAGCAGACCTAGCCCACATGTCAGTGACCCTGACTGTTGACCGCTGACCGTTGACCGTTGACTCAACATTGACCAACATTGACTTTGACTGGACCCACATGTCAGTGACCCAAAAGTCCCTGAACTCACTTGTCGGAACTGACGACGTTGATGATGTCATGCTAACGTCAGCTGGGACCCACCTGTCGGCTCGAAACCTTTATGACAGCGTCATGCTGACGTCATGCTGATGTCAGCAAGCCACGTGGACCAACCACAGCACGACACGTGTCAGCCCAGGATTAACTCGGCCTTTTCCATTTTTAGAAATGAATTAAACTTCAGAAATTCATAACTAATTCATACGATCTCAGAAAAATACGAAACCAGGACCAAAATTCATCTAAAATCAAGCTCTGCGCAATAAACCCATGTTTGAGTGCATTTGGCTCTTTTGAATTTCCATTGCTTCTTTCTGCCATTCTATAGACATCGCTAACGCGACTATAATGCAAACGATGCAGACTCGGAGGAGAACCTGACGGACAAGGACCGTGAGTACCGTGAGGAGAACGAAGACGACTACACTGAAGGTGCCATATTCCACCCAAATTCGTAGCACCTATTATGCATGGCTAATATAGAACTGCTATCGCTTTACTTTACTACTACCATTATATTGGTAGGACTTGCATGGTAGTATGCTTGCTTGAAAGCCTTTTCCTTGACGCAACCTTACCCTTACATACCCTGCTATTAGGCTAGACACACGCTTACTGCTATCTATTTCCTTATTTATACTTCTACTACGCTTATACTATGTGCGTGGTGGAAACTGGTGTTACCAGGACTTTGGGGAGAGTGCTGCGTGTGTGACTCAGGTGTGTGAAGGGTGAGGGTTGTGTCGACCAAGTTGGAGTATACGACGAGCCTGGGGCAAGTCTTACTATGGGATGCTACCTGGGCACCCCTAGAAATGTATACCTGTGGTGGGTAAAAGGTATATGAGGTGGACCTGGGTGTGAACCTGTGATGGGTGGAGCCCGGGTTAGAGGTGCTGTGGTGGCATGGTAAATGGAAACCCTGATGGAGACATTCTGGCTTGGTCATCCCTAAGGACTTACTAGTACTCAGATTTACCGGGAAGCCTTACGTACCACTCGCCCTATATGGTGCGGGACGGCTGGACTACTTGGTAGGATTTTTGCCACTACTGCTAGGTTGAAAGCGGACAGTGTAAGGAGGTACGGGGCACGGAGGATTTCCCCCACACCCTTCCGAGACTTCATGGAGACCTTGTGGACCCGGCTCATGACTCACTGTTTCAGCCACCCCAGACTTGACTTGGGGTGAACCAGGGCTGAATGGTAGAGTGGCATTATCCTAGGCTAGCAAGCAGCCAGAATCAGCCTAGTTGACGACGGTCAGCAAGGAAGGTGGATCTTGTGGTTATGTAAAACCTCTGCAGAGTGTATGGTTGATCGATCGATACATGTGCCGACTCGTCGGCTATGGACCTTTCCTGGGTTTCGCTTAAACTAGATAGTGAGATGAGTCTTTCTCTTCTTCCCCCATGAGAGAGTGTCGGTCTTAGCCAGGGGCTACAGGCCTTGAGACAGTGCCGAGAGGGAGTTGGCCTGTTGATTGAGCGATGGTGTGGTAATAGTGTGAAGATGGTGGTATGTTGATCCCAGGATCGTAACCTAGCTCGGAAAAGGGAATGGAGTGGGATGAGTGAGGGAATGGTGTCAAAAACATGATCAATTATATTATACACTTGATTTGCTACTGTATAGGAAACCCCAGCCCTATAAGTTTCTTTTGAATACAACCATGTTGCATCCAAATCCACAAAGCAATGCTCATAGGGATGGGAGTGGCCAGTACAAATCGTACTGATAAGTTTTTGGCATAGGTTCTGCTGAGGAGTATAGCTCCGAGGAGTTTTATGGTTGAGGGGATTCGTGTCTACACTCGAGTTTGGCGATCTTATCTTCAAGCTGTTCTGATTGAATGCTACTTTTGTTTCCGTCAATGCGGCGATGTAATAAATTATGTAATTCCACACTATTTGTACTCTGATATTATCGTTGTATGGATGTGGTATTCGACTGTAATTTGGGTAATAAGATCCATCGCGGTCTTATTACACTTCGACTCTGTGGATTTCCCTTCGCGGAAATTGAGGTCGTTTCAACCGCCGCGCCCGCCATGAGCGCCGGCGTAACCGTCCTCCCCTCGGTCTCCGTTTGGGCCGAGTTCGGCCTTGGGCCGGTGCCCCGAGCCAGGTCGCCGGCGTAACCGTCCTCCCCTCGGAAATTGAGGTCGTTTTAGTTGGTATTAGAGCCATACTTGACCATAGGACGAAACCCTTAGAAATGGACGATAGAATAGGACATGAACAAACCTTCTTTCGGTTATATACCGACCCTGCATTTACTTTTATGCAAGGCTTTTCTCTTATTGGACCTGCTAATACATGTTTTCCTTGAAACATACCGATGGCAACGAACGTCGACTGCCGCCTCTAGGACCGCTACCTCTAGACCACGCCAAGCTTACCATTGACCTATGTGAGCTCGGGGGTTTTGCACAGACCCTCTGCCGAGTTCTCACCACGTTAGGTGTCCCCGACGAGCTTGTCAAGGTCACCTACACCAGGAAGCTAGCTAAGGAAGGAGGAATTGAAGGATCGATTGTCACCTCAGTGGAGTTCCCAGCTAGCACTACATTACCGTTTGTCCTAGCTTTCACCGAGATGACGATAGAGGACACAGTCAAGGAGGGACTGCAAGCTATCTCACACAAGGCGCTTCGCAGAGTGATGAGGGACCACTACGAGCACCTGAAGATGACCGAGTTCCGTCTACTTCCCTAGGCCCTCGACCTCAGCCTTACCCCTAGTGAGCAGAGTTTCACAGCAGGCAGAGTTATCCTTGCTAAGGAGGACAGATGCCTTCGTGTCTCAGCTATTCACCTACTGGAGCAGGACAGGTACGTGACCCAGCTGGAGCAGAGGAGACGTCAGGACCAGGCCCTCTGGTGGAAGTACCAGGAGCGAGACTCGCAGGGAGCACATGAGCGAGCTAAGCTACTGGAGATAATTGCCAAGCTGCAGGACGAACTCAACCGTCGTGAGGAGGACCACAGAGCCGAGGTCGCTGACTTACAGGACAAAGCAGCCAATCTAGGTAACAGGAATTGCTACCTCAACAGCAAGGTCTTGGAATTACAGAGTGAGTTGGATAACAAGAAGGCCGAGTTCAACCGCAAGGGAGACAGAGAGAGATCCAAGGGGATTGGTATGCTGAAGATCCAATCTCGGAACAAGACCCTGACTCAGGAGCTAGAGGAGTTCAGGAAGAAGGCCGTTCGCAACCAGGGTCACCTAATCGAGGCACTCAGGCAGACCGAGTACCTACAGGACAAGTGTGAGAGGACTTGGCAGGCTTAGCAGAAGTCTGACAGGAAACGTCTCAGGGAAATGAAGGGTATGTGGGATCAGCTACCCAAGGAGATCCGCAGCAAGACAAAGCCTAGGATAGAGGAGTTTGAGTTAGCCCTGACTCGCCTCAACCTAGACGCTTGCCCTACCCTACCGGGAGCCAAGGCTACTGAGGAGCTCTCCGAGGCCTTGAAGTACGTGTCCCGACTCCACAAGTCTGACAAAGAGATCGAGATCGAGGACAGTCGTATCCCAGCCGCGGTGTACGAGTTAGAGTAGGTGACCCTGTGTGGTCATGAGTTATGTCTGAAGTTTCCATGAGTTGTACCCCCCCTATAAAATGTTTTATGAAACTCTATGCGTAGCACGATTCTCGCACATCTTCTAGTGTAGCTGCTAAAGATGATGTTGTGCAATTAAACCCTTGTAATGAATGTTTTTGGATCTTATGGCATATTTTGGATCTTATCGCTTCTTTGTAATGAATGTTGGATAGTGTAACTGTTCTATTTTAAATCATCAAAATCATGTAATCATATTGAATTATAAAGCACCTTGGCACAAGCACTAAAATTTCAATGATCCGTGTTACAGATGCCGAACCGCCGATCGAATCGCCTAATGAATCGAGGGCGTGCGCCCATCCCCGAACCCAATAGGGGCCGTGGTGACAACCACCGTGGCCATGGTCATGGCCGTGAACGTGGAGGGATACCCTTCGACCTGGAGAATACCCCGCCACCTATTGAGGAGAACATCCCGCCGCCACCACCACCGAACCTGGCGGAAGTGATGGCACAACAGACCCAGCTTTTGGTAGCTCTTGTTGAAGGAGCCGACCGTCGCCAAGGAGGTTAGCAGAATGATTTCCAGAGGAAGCTAGAAGGTCTCCTGAAGCTAAGGCCACCTACCTATGATGGCACCGACCCTGACCCGTTGGTAGCCGATGATTGGCTTAAGGAAATGGAGAAGAAGCTTGATCTCACTACATTCACCGACGATGAGTGTGTTGGAGCTGCCGCACACCAGCTCACAGGTGCAGCACGCGCCTAGTGGGACAGTTTTAGTGACTCCCATGAGGATCCTGCCAACATCTTGTGGGAAGAGTTCGCCGAAGCATTCACTGAGTACCACATTCCCAAGGGTATCATGGAGGCCAAAGCTGAGGAGTTCTGCAACATCAAGATGGGGAAAGACAGAGTGATCGAGTACACTACTCGTTTCACCAACCTTCTGCGCTATGCGCCTTCCTATGTTGTGAACTCTGAAAAGGAGAAGCTGTACTATTACCGCAAGGGGCTTAACCCGCACATCAAACTGAAATTTGGCGGTATTGAGAGTAACACATTACGTGCTCTGGTGGATCGCTGCATTCAGATTGAGAAGGACCGTGATGAAGCTGGAGAAGAGTACAAGGGAAGAAAGCGAAAACCTGAGGAGTCCCTCCGTGGCCATGATCACAAGAGGATCCGCAGAGATGCACCATCCAGGGAACGCTCTCACCACAACAGGGATGACAACCTTGGATCGGGTAGAGGAAGTGGAGGCTACTTCACCAAAAACTCCCACCCTGCTCAGGATCGTTACACCCGAGACCGTTATGCACAGGACCGCAACACCCATGACCGTTTCAACCATTCCCGCACTGTGAATGAACACCCAACATAGAACCGCTCCACACCAGGCAATGGAAAATAGAAGGCACCTGCGCCAACCCCTATAGGCGGTGCACCTTTCACCTGCTTCGCTTGTGGCCAACCAGGTCACAAGGCCGCTGAATGCCCTCAGAATTCAGTTGTTCAGAAGTCTCAGTTCAAGGGGTCTGCTACCCGTAGACGTCTCAACCATCTGGATGCCGAGGAAGCACAGGCTGCTCCGGACGTCGTGTACGGTATGTTTCTAGTTAATGGCAATACTGCATTAGTTCTTTTTGACTCTAGAGAAACTTGTTCATACATATCAACCAAGTTTGCACGAGAGTATGGCCTGCCCGTAACCCCACGTGAAAAGCCTATCATTACCAGCTCGCCCTTAAGAGACCTAAAAAGCACCCACATCTGTAAGGGAGTAAGTCTTACCATCGAGGGTCTTATCTTTAAAGCCGATCTAACCCTGTTACCTTCCACTAACCTAGATGTCATCTTAGGCATGGATTGGTTAACCTTTCACCAAGGCATCATATCATGTTTCCCTAGATATGTCCAAGTAACCCACCCATCAGGCCAAGTCATTAGATGTGAACCCCAGTTTGGAAGGACCACCTCTATCCTATGTGCCCTTAAAGCAAGATCAGAATCACTAAAGGAGGAAAAGACAGTTCATGATGTGCTTGTGGTCAGAGACTATCCTGATGTATTCCCTGAAGAATTACTGGGTATGCCACTGGACCGTGATGTAGAATTCATCATTGATCTTTTATCGGGAACAGGACCCATTGCCAAGAGACCCTATCGCATGTCAGTTGATGAACTGGCCGAACTCAAGAAAAAGCTAGAAGAGCTCATCTCGAAGGGATATATCAAACCTAGTGCTTCACCCTGGGGATCCCCTGTTCTGTTCGTTAAGAAGGATGGCTCAATGAGAATGTGCATAGATTACCGTAACTTGAATGCAGTCACCATCAAGAACAAGTACCCCCTGCCGAGAATTGATGATCTGCTTGATCAACTTCGAGGTGCCAAGTATTTCTCCAAGATCGATCTCAGATCTGGCTATCATCAGATGAAGATTCGAGGGAGTGACATACCGAAGACAGCTTTTGTGACTAGGTATGGTCAGTTCGAGTTCACCGTGGTATCCTTTGGTCTCACAAATGCTCCTGCATACTTCATGAATATGATGAATAAGGTTTTCATGGACGAATTGGATAAGTTTGTGGTGGTATTCATTGATGACATCCTGGTCTATTCATCCACCGCTGAAGAACATGAACATCATCTAAGAACGGTGCTTGAGAGACTAGCCCAACATCAGCTCTACGCAAAGTTCAGCAAATGTGAGTTCTGGCTACAAGAAGTTGCCTTCTTAGGCCACGTATTATCAGTTGAAGGTGTTGTAGTGGACCCAGCTAAGATTGAGGCTGTGAAGGAATGGGAACAACCCCGTAATGTGACAGAAGTCAGAAGTTTCTTGGGATTGGCTGGGTATTATCGCCGATTCATCGAAAACTTCTCCAAGATAGCCCGTCCGATGATCAACCTTCTGAAGAAGACTAAGGAGTTTGAATGGACGCCCGAGTGCGAACAAAGCTTCCAGGAATTGAAACAGAAACTTACCACAACTCTTGTGTTAGCATTGCCAGATATCAGCAAAGATTTCATGGTCTATTGTGATGCATCTCATCAAGGACTTGGGTGTGTATTAATGCAAGATGGAAGAGTGATAGCTTATGCTTCTCGATAGCTGAAAGAACATGAGAACCGATACCCTACACATGACCTTGAGTTAGCAGCAGTTGTTCATGCTTTAAAGATTTGGAGGCACTACTTGATAGGCAATAAGTGTGATATCTACACCGATCACAAGAGCTTGAAGTACTTTTTCACTCAAGAGGATCTAAATATGAGGCAACGCCGATGGTTAGAGTTGATCAAGGACTATGACTTGGAAATTCACTACCATCCGGGAAAAGCTAACGTAGTTGCAGATGCTCTTAGTCGCAAGAGTTACTGTCACACTTTGATCACTGAATCTGTACCACCTGAGCTCAAGGAAGAGATTGATGATTTCCAACTTGAGATACAACCACATGGCTTGCTGAATGAGCTCCACATACAGTATGATCTCACGGATCGCATTCGTCAAGCTCAGAAAATGTGTAAGGAGATTGAATATCTTTGTAGTCGAATGAAACTAGGCTATAAGACCAACCACCATGAAGATGAACAAGGAACCATTTGGTTCAAGGACAGAATCTGTGTGCCTTCTGATCCAGTCCTACGAGAGGAAATTTTGTCAGAGGCTCATGATTCTAAGTATTGTATTCACCCTGGAGGTTTAAAGATGTATCAGGACTTGAGGAAACACTTTTGGTGGAAAGGTATGAAGACAGACATTGCAGGACACGTGGCACGATGTGACACCTGCAATAGAGTCAAGGCTGAACATCAGAGGCCTGCAGGATTGTTAAAGCCTCTTGACGTCCCGGAATAGAAATGGGAGGGCATATCCATGGATTTCATAGTTGGATTACCCCGTTCACTGAAAGGCAATGATTCTATCTGGGTGATTGTTGATCGTTTAACCAAGATTGCTCACTTTGTACCAGTGAAGACCAAGACCAATGCAGAAAAATTAGCAGATCTATATATTGAGCATATTCTCAGGTTGCATGGAGCTCCCTCTAGTATTGTATCTGATCGTGGTCCTCAATTTGTGTCCCGATTCTAGGAAGCTCTGCACAAGTCTATTGGAACCAAACTTGATTTCAGTACCGCTTACCACACACAGACAGATGGACAGACAGAACGAGTAAATCAGATCTTAGAAGACATGCTTCGCACTAGTGTACTGAATTACGGCTCTGATTGGGAGAAATGTCTACCCTATACAGAGTTTTCTTACAACAATAGCTACCAAACCAGTATCAAGATGTCACCATTTGAAGCTCTATATGGCAGACCTTGTAAGACACCTTTGATGTGGTCCCAACCGGGAGAAAGATCATTCTTTGACTCTGGTAAGATTCAAGATGCAGAAGAAGGAGTTGCTCAGGTAAGAGAGAATTTGAGAATTGCCCAAAGTCGATACAAGAGCTATGCGGACAAATGAAGAAGAGAACTGGAGTTCAATGTGGGGGACTTCGTATATCTCAAGGTATCCCCACTACGTGGAACGGTCAGATTTGCAAGCTTGCCCCTAGATTTGTTGGCCCATACAAGATTTGCAAGAGAATTGGAAAGCTCGCCTACAAACTTGAGTTACCTGTGGAATTGACGGGTGTACATCCCGTATTCCATGTATCCCAGCTACGCAAATGTTTAAGAGTACCCGACGAAGTAATCCCGACTGGTACACTTGACATTCAAGATACACTTGAGTATAAAGAACATCCTATCAGAATTCTGGACAGAGATACCAAAGAGACCCGAAGCAAGACTATTCCTATGTGCAAGATCCAATGGAGCAATCACACAGAGAGAGAAGCAACATGGGAGAAAGAGTCTGACCTCCGGCTACACTATCCTTATCTTTTCGAAGAGTACGTTACGCTTTAATCTCGGAGACGAGATTCTGTTAAGGGGGTAGGTCTATAACAACCCAAAAATCCACACACCAAAAATACCAAATACAAAATTTTTCTCAAAAACTTCCATGTGATGATGAGTGTCATGTATGGTAACCCAACCTAAGAGATGCATTAGGTCTAACCCAACCCAAGTTAGCACATAAGCATGGCATGCCTTTAACCAATTATGTTTATTTGAATTCTAACAAATGAAATGTTGCATACATTGTTAACTCAGATTGTGATTTGGATTTTCTTTTTGCTTTATGTTATGCTTAACAACTTTTTCTAAGAAACATACCATAAAGTAATCATTATTCAAATCCAAGGATAATTGTATAAAAGAAAAACTAATTCTATATATATAACAAACTACACCTATGTTGATATACAAAATAGCTAAACAAAATTCCCTAAACACCAATGAATAATTTACATCAGTTTGGAATTCAAATTTCAAAACAAATTTGAATTCAAAAAATGGAAAAGAAATGAAAAACAGAAAAGAAAAAGAAGAAAGAGAGAAGAAGGCCTCGCAGCCCAGCCGCTCGGCCTAGCCAGCCCCAGCGCGCGCGGCCCAGCTCGCAGCCTAGCAACGCCCCCGCGCCCAGCCCCGCCAGCTGTCACTGCCGCTTGGCCCCACGCGTCAGCCGCACGCCGCCCACGCCCGCGCGTTTTCCGTTTTCACTTTCAGCCGCTACCCCGCGGCCCCCGCATGTCAGCCACCCCCGTCCACAGTGTCGTCTTCCTCATCCATGCCTTAACCGCCTGCACGACCGTCGCCCGACAGCGGTGGCAGGGGCGGGCCAGGGGTCACGCCCGGGGCATGGCCTTGTCCCCTTGGCGCCGCGCCCACGCAACCACACACGGCCGTTGGATGAGATGCACGCCTCCGATCCTCCTCAATCTCCAGCCGTCGAGCGTCGGGCTCCATGGCCGAGCTCCGGCTATAAGAGCCCCAGCCCCAGAGCCCTAGCAATCGACCATCACCCGCCGCCATTTGGTGGCCACACGATGCGCACCGGAACCAAGATAGAGGAGGGAGAAGGGGAAGGAAGGAGAGGAAGAAAGCGCCAAAGCCGCCACAGGGGAAGAGGTCGTCAGAGCCGAAGACGGTGCCGGCGCTTCGTCACTGACGCGGCTCGGCACGGCACTGCACGGCCACACCGGAGCAGCACGGCCTCGAATCGACACGGCATCGCCATCCATTCTTCCACGCCACCTACGGTGAGCCCCCCCTTCCGGTCTCTCTGCTCGCCGTCGGACCCTGCCGTTCGGCCATGGCGCTCTACACCGGGAGCGCGTAGACCAAGGCTGTCTCCGGCCTCTGGATACACATGCACCCACGCACATGACCGTGACCACGCAGTAACCACCCCACCGGCGCCCCGTAGTTCACCCGCGCGCCTCGCCGTCGTCACCATGTAGCCGTGGCCGCCGGAGAGCCCCCTACCGGCCACATGGGAACCCGAAGCCCCGCCTTGAGCCCGGTACGCCTTCGCCGTGCCCCCACGGATCCACAGAAGCTCTTACCCGCCCAGCTGAGCCATCAGGAAGCAAGCACGCGTGACCTCACCGTCGGCAAGCACCGTCGAGCCGCCGTTCGCCGTGGCCATCGCCTTGATGAGCCCCCCTGCCACACAGACACCACCACTGTGCTCGTCATTCCCTGGGAAAGCTTTCCCCCACCTTAATTGGATGCCAGCGCCGCCGAAGAACCACACCGGCGAGCACATCACCGGCAGGAACACGCCGGAGGTGGAAGCAGAGGCTTCCCCTCACCAGCCACACGCACATGCACCCGGTGCACGCGAACCACAGAGAGAGAGGAGAAGGGTGGACGCGGTTCACCGAAAGGAGACGCAGTCCACCGTAGATCAGCGCCTGTGCCCACCATAGACCATGCTTGTGGACTAAGCCCAGTGGAGGCCCATGGCTACGACGTGGCAGAGCCACAGCTTGCCACGTGTCCGGGTCAGCCCGGCCCGGACCGGCCCAACCCGAAGACCAACCGACCTAGTTAGGACACGACCTGAGTTGACCGTTGACCGGTCAACATTGACTGTTGACCTGGCCCCACATGTCAGCGACACAATGTTGCTGGACCCACACGTCAGATGGTGACGTCATACTGGCGTCGTGATGATGTCACGCGGGACCCACATGTCAGCAGTGGAGATTGCCATAGTGACATCACGCTGACGTCATGATAACGTCAGCTGATGATGACAGCACCCCGACCCCACCGGTCAGTGACCCGGACACCCTGGACCCACACGTCAGACGCTGACGTCATGATGACGTCACGTAGGACCCACATGTCAGAAGCCAGCACAACCAAGGTGACGTCATGCTGACGTCACGCTGACATCAGAGGCTGACGTCAGCAGACCTGGCCCACATGTCAGTGACCCTGATTGTTGACCGCTGACCATTGACCATTGACTCGATGTTGACCAACATTGACTTTGACTGGACCCACATGTCAGTGACCCAAGAGTCCCTGGACCCACTTGTCGGAACTGACGACGTTGATGACGTCATGCTGACGTCAGCTGGGACCCACCTGTCGGCTCGAAACCTTTATGACAGCGTCATGCTGACGTCATGCTAACGTCAGCAAGCCACGTGGACCAACCACAGCATGACACGTGTCAGCCCAGGATTAACTCGGCCTTTTCCATTTTCAGAAATGAATTAAACTTCAGAAATTCATAACTAATTCATACGACCTCAGAAAAATACAAAACCAGGACCTAAATTCATCTAAAATCAAGCTATACGCAATAAACCCATGTTTGAGTGCATTTGGCTCTTTTGAATTTCCATTGCTTCTTTCTGCCATTCTATAGACGTCGCTAACGTGACTATAATGCAAACGATGCAGACTCGGAGGAGAACCTGACGGACGAGGACCGTGAGTACTGTGAGGAGAACAGAGATGACTACACTGAAGGTGCCACATCCCACCCAAATTCGTAGCACCTATTACGCATGGCTAATATAGAACTGCTATCGCTTTACTTTACTACTACAATTATATTGGTAGGACTTACATGGTAGTATGCTTGCTTGAAAGCCTTTACCTTGACGCAACCTTACCCCTGCATACCCTGCTATTAGGCTAGACATACGCTTACTGCTATCTATTTCCTTATTTATACTTCTACTATGCTTATACTATGTGCGTGGTGGAAACTGGTGTTACCAGGACTTTAGGGAGAGTGCTGCGTGTGTGACTCGGGTGTGTGAAGGGTGAGGGTTGTGTCGACCAAGTTGGAGTATACGACGAGCCTGGGACAAGTCTTACTATGGGATGCTACCTAGGCACCCCTGGAAATGTATACCTGTGGTGGGTAAAAGGTATATGAGGTGGACCTGGGTGTGAACCTGTGATGGGTGGAGCTCGGGTTAGAGGTGTTGTGGTGGCACGGTAAATGGAAACCCTGATGGAGACATTCTGGCTTGGTCATCCCTAAGGACTTACTAGTACTCAGATTCACCGGGAAGCCTTACGTACCACTCGCCCTATATGGTGCGGGACAGCTGGACTACTTGGTAGGATTTTTGCCACTACTGCTAGGTTGAAAGCGGACAGTGTAAGGAGGTACGGGGCGCGGAGGATTTCCCCCACACCCTTCCGAGACTTCATGGAGACCTTGTGGACCCGGCTCATGACTCACAGTTTCAGCCACCCCAGACTTGACTTGGGGTGAACCAGGGCTGAATGGTAGAGTGGCATTATCCTAGGCTAGCAAGCAGCTGGAATCAGCCTAGTTGACGACGGTCAGCAAGGAAGGCGGATCTTGTGGTTATGTAAAACCTCTGCAGAGTGTATGGTTGATCGATCGATACATGTGCCGACTCGTCGGCTATGGACCTTTCCTGGGTTTCGCTTAAACTAGATAGTGAGATGAGTCTTTCTCTTCTTCCCCTATGAGAGAGTGTCGGTCTTAGCCAGGGGCTACAGGCCTTGAGACAGTGCCAAGAGGGAGTTGGCCTGTCGATTGAGCGATGGTGTGGTAATATTGTGAAGATGGTGGTATGTTGATCCCAAGATCGTAACCTGGCTCGGAAAAGGGAATGGAGTGGGATGAGTGAGGGAATGGTGTCAAAAACTTGATCAATTATATTATACACTTGATTTGCTACTGCATAGGAAACCCCAGCCCTATAGGTTTCTTTTGAATACAACCATGTTGCATCCAAATCCACAAAGCAATGCTCATAGGGATGGGAGTGGCCAGTACAAATCGTACTGATAAGTTTTTGGCACAGGTTCTGCTGAGGAGTATAGCTCCGAGGAGTTTTATGGTTGAGGGTATTCGTGTCTACGCTCGAGTTTGGCGATCTTATCTTCAAGTTGTTCTGATTGAATGCTACTTTTGTTTCTGCCAATGCGGCGATGTAATAAATTATGTAATTCCGCACTATTTGTACTCTGATATTATCGTTGTATGGATGTGGTATTCGACTGTAATTTGGGTAATAAGATCCATCGCGGTCTTATTACAATTCGACTCTGTGGATTTCCCTTCGTGGAAATTGAGGTCGTTTCAACCGCCGCGCCCGCCATGAGCGCCGGCGTAACCATCCTCCCCTCGATCTCCGTTTGGGCCGAGTTCGGCCTTAGGCCGGTGCCCCGAGCCAGGTCGCCTAAGCCGTCGCTGCCCCTTTTTGGCAAAGGGCGAAATCGGTCATGGGCCGAACGACTCCCTTGGGCCGGCCCAGTTAGGAGTTAGGTTTTTCTTTTCTGTTTTCTTTTATGACTTAAACAGAAAAATATCTAGAAAATGGTTTTGTGCTCATTTTTCTTCCAAATCTGGTGAAACAAATTTTGCTAGGTTTATTTTGGGTAGATCTACAGCAAAAAAAATATTGCATGTTGATTTTGAGATACTTTTCTATGGAGCTTTCTTTAATTCTTGTAATTGCTATTTACCTAAGAAAATGAATAGTAAATTTATTATTGCTCAGAAAAATATGGTTCTACTTGCATTAGTTTTCTTTTGGGATGTAGTTTTTGGGAAAAATGTATGCTATGCATGTTCTGTGTGAAATTATTGATGTCTAGTTCAAGTGCTATTTATTATGTAGATTTGGTTATTTTTGATAAAGGGAAAAATATGAATAAAACATGGGTGCTATAATTTTTTTACAGTGATTATTTACTGTGCAGATTGTTGAAAAGTGTTTAAATCTGTTGTTTGACACTTTTCGTAGTACAAACTATTTCTCAGGGCATTTCTGTCCTACAGTTTGTCTATTTTGTGTAGGCAGTTCTAGTAGTCCAAATGCAATGAAATTTTTGTGACATGCTAGGTTTGATGATAGTAAGTCACTGTAATTTTTTTAGATTTTTCTGTGCTATGAAAATAGATGTTGTTGTCCAAACCTAGTTTCAATTAGGGTTTAATTAACCTTTTTAATGCATGTTTAGTTAATAATGTTTGCTTTGGTGTATCTTTTTAGCATCTTAGCTTGTTGTGGTGACTTGGTATGTAGTATAGTGATTGTAGTAGTAGTTTAGTAGTACATGTTTTTGGATGATGTTAACTATCTTGTAGAAGAGTTGTATTTCTACTCTATCCAATAAAGTAAACATGTTTATCTACATTCCATTCATCATGATCATTACATGTCATCTCTCCAATGCACCTATACATGAGCACTTATACATCTGCATCATACAGGATCACAAGAAGGAATTCCAGTAGCAGTTCCCGAGGAGCCGGAAGAGCAGCCCGAGGTGCAAGAGCAGGAGGTGCTCGAGGCCGACGAGGAGGTCGGTGAGGATCTTCTGGAGTGTCCCGATCATCGTCCGAGCTCTTTCGAAAGAGGCAAGCCTCGGAGCATTTTTCTCCCTCGGTTTGCAAAACATTTAATTAATGTTCTACTTTGATTGATGCATTACGTTCAGGAGTTGTTTGCAACCGTTGCTGCATTATACCTTGTTATTTACCTTTGTATACTATATCCTTGTTACCCTAGTATCCACAGTCGAGTCAATGCTTAGCTGGCTTAGACCGGTAGAAGTCGGGTGATTTCCTGTCACCTACGAGCTATAGGTGATTACCTGGATCTTGTTTGGCTAAATGTGGCGTCATGAGATATAACTAAGTGTTAATGTGAAGTTGAGACCGAACGGAGACTAACAGGGTTTTGGACTGTAGTGATTTCCGTCTGTGTCGATTAAGGATCGACCGTTGTTGGGCATCGAGTCATGTTGAACGCATGCCTCACATTTAGCTGGCTGGATAAAGTTCCTTCCGACCGTGAAACTGGGAGATTATTCAGGCCGAGTAGATTGCCCGCAGCGCACTATACCAGAGAAGGTGTGGTAGGACACGAGGACGCGATGATAAGACCGAAGGGCAGTCGGACGGCCCCCGGCACATGTGGTTCCTGGCAAACTCGAGACTTTACCTGTATAGTTGACTTGGTGACCAATATCTCACTTTAGCGGGTGAGTGAGGTTTGTTTGAGTAATAAATTACCAGCTGGTTAATAATCGATTCGAATCGTCATCGTTCACTGGATAGTGAACACTTGACTTGAGTTACTTTATCGTAGTAATATCGATGGAACACCTGGACAGTTATAATGGATATGACATTATGGTAGTTGATATTGATCATTGGTTGTCATTACTTGTTTAATCACATGTTTACTCTAGTATAGGTGCAAATGTAGCCGACAGGTTAATAATGATTAATTTGATTTAATGCTTTCGGAAAAAGAATTCTTAAATACCAAAAATTGTGTTTTTGCAAATGAGTCAGCTACCCTACTATAAAGCCCTTCATAATTCCTTGGTGTCACTTTATTTTTGGTTATGTCGGGTAAGTCTAGCTGAGTACCTTCTTGTACTCAGGGTTTTGTTCCCACTTGTTGCAGATAGGCAGATGCATTATGGCTACTGTATCAACTGCCTTTATCCTGCAATGGGTGATGCTTAGGACCATGGGCAGTGGTCGTTCCCTACGTCTCATCTAAGGCTTTTGTTGGAGATGATCATCAGCTGGCACTGTACTTGAACTCTGTGTGAGTGTGTGGGTGAATTTAAACTAAATGCTTCCGCTACTTTTATTTGAACTCGGTTTGTAATAACTATGTTTAAACTCCGATGTATCTGTGATGTAAATATTTATGTAATTTGTGATGGTGACCGCTAAACTTATTACGATCTTAGCTGGTATGTGAGTTGGTTTGAAATCCTTCGTGATTTCATGGACTACCGGGTTATACGGGCGTAAGTGGGTTAAATCGTCTGCTCCGGGTTGATTTTCTAACTTAATATCGTATAATTGGTCGGTTCTGTTACAGCCGGTATCGGAGCATGGTTTAGCGTGTTACTGTTCACAAGTGTATTTAAAACAAAAAGGTGTTTGAAAAACGTGATTTCCAAACTAAATAGTGTGTCAGTTGTCATATCCTTTTATACCTAGTTATGGACTATAGGTAACTTATTTAAGTACTACTTGGGGGTTTCTGCTTCATATTTCTATTTCGTTGCTCATACGACGTGCTATTGTATGAGTGTCATTCATTTGAGTGGTAATGTATGGATCAATTGCCTCTACGCCTCGGTAAGTGTGAGTTGTGAGTGCATGATCGGATACACCGCCGATCTAGGGGGAAAGCTTATTTGATGATAGAGTATTTACATGTTCTACGCATGTTTTACAAATGTATCTCATGTATGGGTTATTCCGTCCTGTGGTGACGATGTCGTCAATAGGACGATGGCTTGGATAGTTACTACCGTTGTATGCGTATCGAGGGATGCGTATAGAGTGTGTAGATAAATTTACTGCTTTCATGCATTCATTGGGAATTGGGCTGAAATGAATCTCCTGCAGATACATAACAGTGTGATCGTGTAGAACGTATTATAGTTACGTATATGAGAGATCGTTGTATGACACCGAATATATCGCTGGAGTTTAATTATTTCATAAGTTTGTGAGAACGTACGAAACGTACATACATCATATTACTTGTGCATTTCATTCATGTCATGCATTCCTCTCCTTATAAATTGATTATCTCCTTTTGATAAAATTTGTACCAACTTAAAATATGTTCTCACGGGGTAATAAAAACTTTTGCTACAGATGATCCGCACGAAGCAGACTGCCTGTAAGTCCACTGGAGGAAGAGCACCTCGACACTAGTTGGCCCCGAGGGAGCACCGCACCATGGACACCTTCTTGAGCGAGTTTGGCATGCCGACCTCGCTTTGGAGAGTGCTCCATGATGTGGGGTACCCAGAGGGTCAAGAGCCGGTGTACTCTTGGAGTGAGAGTCAATTGACTGAGGATGAGATTGCAGTGGTGGAGATCACAGTTCCTGCTCTTGGTGATGCTCCGGAGTAGGATGGCTGACACTTAGAGTATGAGGGTCGCACTCCTGTTGAGGGTGCAGAGGGAGCAACTTTCTGTGTTATCAGAGATATTATGAGCAGATTACTCGTCGGATACATTTGGAAAAAAAAATACTGATATCAGATACATTACTCGTCGGCAAATAGAGAAAAACACCATTAATTAATTAATCAATCAATCTTACACATCTCCTCTACCTTACACATCTACCACTACCATGACGACCGAAGTATGGAAACACACCACCACGCACTACTGCTTCTCCAGGGAAAAAACAATCCAGTGATCCACGTAACAAAAAGCGGAAAAAAAAACATCATCGGCAGTAGTATAGCTTACTACTGGGCGCTGCCGAAGACGGCAGGCCTGCGCGTTCTTGTAGGCGCTGCAGCCGACGAGGTAAGGGCGGCATAGGTAGTGTTTGGTTCCATACATATACAGGGCGTATGGTTGAAGGATAAGCTGGACTTCAATTTCGACGATAGAGAATATTCTGGTCCTTAGAAATCTAGCGGACGAGCTTATCCACATATTGATTAGCACATATTTTGTGTGACAATTAGAGTAGTGACGATAGAGAATATTCTGGTCCTTAGAAATCTAGCGGACGAGCTTATCCACATATTGATTAGCACATATTTTGTGTGACAATTAGAGTAGTATAAAAGGGCAGACTCAGTTCCAGAGACTCCCACATGAGTGGGGTCTGGGGAAGGGAATAACCGAAACAAAGTCTTATTCCCGCAGAAATTCTGCAAAGAGATGGCTTCGAACTCAGGACCTGGTGACTCGGCGAGCTAGCACTCACCAACTGCACCAGGCCTGTCCTTTGACAATTAGAGTAGTATATTGCTAATTAATATATTTTATTTTAATTAGTGATTATAATGACAAGATTAGTGTCGCTACATATTTATTAGGGTATAATTAGTTGTTGTTATTTTAAAATAATAGATATCATTAGTCAAGTATTCTCATCCCGTCCAATCTCATCCATCCAACCAAACAAAAAAATATCTCACATCATCTATGCAATCAAATAGACAACATGGATATCCATATCCCGAAATGTATGGATGCAGGCCCGGCCCTGGGGGCGGGCAAGCGGGGCGGCTGCCCCAGGCCCCCCGAGACGTCAGGGCCCCCTGCATGTATACGGTGTAGGAGTAGCCGTCAGGCCCCTGTATGTATACCATGTAGGAGCAGTATGTTTTTTTTTTGGAAACATGTAGGAGTAGTATAGTTGGGGGTTGGCTGAAGTACCGCAGTGCGGGTGGCTTCTCAGTGCCACTGCTGTGGTCATGAGCCCAGGGGCAATGTGTGCATCAATTTTTTTTGTTTTATTTTGCCATACAGCAATGTGTGCATCAATGCTTTGTGCTAGTTTTCATTTACTAAATGTATTTTAAAAATTCCAGCACAAACACAGGAGAAATATAGATGAATCAGTAACTATTGCGCATAGGAGCAAACAAATACTAGTAGTCGCGATGACAAGGCCTTACGGTAGATAATATATAACTTGAGCATTGATGAGGATAATAATCAGTATGTGACAAGATAATTTTCTAAAAGTGTATGATGTGCCCGGCGGAGCTTGCGCCCGTGGCTGGCGGAGCCCGCCTTCCCCTCCGACAGCGGCGGCCTCGTCCATGTCTGGCAGTGGCGGCCTCACCCATGCTCGAAGGAAGAAGTTGCGCATGCGATGAAACGAACAAAGGCTTTCGGTGGGGGTTTCATCCGTTTTCCAACATTTTAGAAACAACGCTCACTTGTTTCATCCCTATGAAACGTTTCCCTTCCCTCTTCTCATCGATACATGCAAAAGTTTATTTCTACTGATGTGACACCCTATTTAATGTACATAAAATTTGCATTGAGACTGGCTTAAGGGGCCTCAAATTTTTGGTCTTGCCCTGGGCCCCCAAATTATCAGGGACGGCACTGTATGGATGATCCTATCCCATTCACCTTTGTCTTCGAACCAAACACACCCGTAATATAATGATGTTGGCCTTCTACGGGTCCTGGAGCGTTTTCAGGACTCGTACTCGTAACAGAGTTTTAAGGCATGCTAGATCGTGGGTGTAGGAAGCGGGGCAGGCCAAGGGAGCACAATAGGCGTCCATTCGTGCACCTAGATTTGAAACGGGGTTGTCTGTTCATGTGGACGTGACTTGCGAGCGTTGTAACGAAGGGGGATTGTTGGACTTAAGGTCTTCTACAGTGTGTTCCCAGAGCGAGACTAAAAAAGAAGGTTTGGAACTGCTCCACCCATGGGTGGTGCCAACGTCTAGCAAAGCCAAATAAAGGAGGACCAACGAAACTAGTTTGTGCCGTTGCTCGCATAATAGAAAACTATTTTGTTGGTACGACTGTCAACAATTGGTCGCTGCAGTGGACCTTATCTGTGTGTGGGAGAGAGAAGGATATAGGCCGTGTTTAGTTGTCCCAAATTGGCAGGGGCAAAATCTGCATAGTGTAAGGTTACGTACTGTAGCATTTCGTTTGTATTTGTGAATTTTTGTCCAAACATTGACTAATTAGGCTCAAAAGATTCGTCTCGCAAAGTACAACTAAACTGTGCAATTAGTTTTTTATTTTATCTACATTTAGTACTCCATACATGTGTCGACATTTTGATGTGATAGGTAATCTTTTTTTTGCATAGTGAAATTTGGGGAAAAATTTGGCATCTAAACAGGGCCATAGTGATTATTTTATTTGGTGGTCACAGTTGGCTTTGGTGCTCCTTTTCTTCTGACACTGTAGTGTGCTAGGGTGATGCCTCATTTCCAATATGGCCTTTATTTTTTTAGCACCGCTTGTACGCTGTGGACGACCTAACAGGGTGCATGGCTTTATGAAATTGCAGAGAAATCTGCTGATGGGGGTTTCCTATTTAGCTACAGTAAATTTCACACGTTTCGGCTAGTCATACCGTTAATGTTTATAAATGACTATTCACTCCATCTAGTTGGCCATCTCGACCTAGCAAGCATTGTATGGACCTGATCGCTCTCATCTAACTCCATGCTTTCGTGTGCCAAGACCTGTCTCGTTCGCTTATCTCGTCCAATTGTTGATTCCAATTCCATGCCGATCTGTGCCCTGATGCCCTCAATCTCGCCTCGTCGTTACCACTTGCCAGTTCGATGCTAGCATGCCCTGATGCGATGCCCTCCATCCGCCCCGTCCTTGCCACTTACCAATCCCATGTCGTGACGCCCTCCAACCCGCCCCGTCCTTACTACTTATCAATAACATGCCGGCACATCCTAATACCGGCAAGATGCATTCAAATAATTCGACCGAAGTGACGGCTGGTATCTTGCATTTGGTGTCGAGCAATTTAGCGGACATGGTTGAGTAATGGAATTAAAAAAATCTTATAAAAATGATGCATTCAAATGACAAGGATAAACCTTGCACACATCATTGCTTCCCTGGACCGCGCCTAAACACCAGTACCACGAACACGAATATTGACGCTTATCGGACGGCTACATGCCCACCTCACGTACACCGGGCGCACCCAGAAACCACCGAAAGTCGCCGCCGCGTCTCCGCCGGGCGAAACCCGCGAGGGTCAGCGCTATAAATATCCGACCTCGTCGGAACCCTACCCTTTTGAGAACTCCCCTTCTCCGCCACTACCCAAGCTCTCCCTTGTACCCCTCACCGCCGCCGCCGCTGCTAGGGAGCTTCCATCCGCGCGCCTACAACGAGAGCTAGCAGCAGTAGCGGCCGCTATCTTGTCGCTCCGGCTCCGGTCGTGTACCCAAGCCCCAGCCCAGATGCCGCAGATGGAGGGGCCCGCTGATCAGATCGCCGCCGGCTGGTTCGCCGCGGAGCCGGCTGCCGAGCGGCCCGTGGGCCTGCCCAGGACCGGCTCGTCCAGTCGCCTCAACGCGCAGGCGCCGGAGTTCGTGCCGCGGGGACCGCCGGCGCCGGCGCCGGCGGTTGTGGTCCCGCCTCCGCCGCAGGTGATCCGCATGTTCGCCGCGCCTCCCCCGCCTCCGCGGGCTGCCTTCTTCGCCGCGCCGCCGCCCCGACCGTTCGAGTACTACGCGCCTGTGGGTGGACGCAGCGGATTTGCTGCCAAGGAGCAGCAGGCGCCGGAGCCTGAGCCCGAAGCGGAGATGCTCCCGCCTGCCGCGGTGAAGGCGGAGCCGGTGGTGGATGGGCTCGACGACGAGGTGGTGCACAAGATCACCAAGCAGGTAGGTGTTGTTTTTCCGGTTCATATGTTCAGACCAAGCCGATTTGAAAACATATGTCGGCAATCTGTTACTAAATTAGGTGTCACACGTAGTCTTCTACTGGTATGAATCCGGGTTTATGCTTGTTTTGAGCATATATACAGGAAATTTTGAAGTTGTATTGGTCAATACTTCAGTTTTATCTGTTGGAAACAATACGGTATCACTAATAACAGACATTGCAGTGCTGAGTTGTCTAAGTACTGGCCAAGTTATGCGAGAATGTTAGATCTGCATGTGGCTGTTGATCTGAATGTTCTGAACATACATTCTAGTTTTGCTTGCTAATGATCTCCTTTGGAGTATGTCATCGATATGTTTCCTTTGATAGTATCAAGTGGTTGAAAAATTTAAGAAGCCAGCCATTTGTTGTTGTAATTATGCTTTAGATCGAGGGAGTCATTCCTAGAGCCTATCTGCAGAATGTTGTTTTTATGAATGGAAAAGGTAATATTCCAGGAAAACTGGGTATTTTCTCTAATCACAAATATAAGTTCATCTAGGTTTGTCATAAAGTTTGACTACCGATATGAAAATTTTATATAGATTCAAAAGATTTATTACGAGAATAACTTCTACAATATATATATATATATATCTTTTCATTTGATATAAATGCATTCTTTTAGATACTGCAAGCCAAAGTTAGAAATGTTTGACTTAGGACCAATCTAGATGGACTTATTTGTGATCAGAGGAATTATTATAGTATATGGGGGAGGTAGATAAAAAAGTATGCCCATATTATTATTAGATGGTTGGTATTCCCCCTGTTCCAAATTGCAATTTGTTTTGGCTTCTCTTGATACATAGTTTTTTTGCTATATGTATTAGACGTAGCGAATATCTAGGTGCATATCAAAATCTATGTATGTAAATGACTTAACGTTTTGGGACGGAGTTTGATCCTCATGCTGGTGAGTTACTCCGTGAGCCTGCCACCCAGAATCAGTGCATGGCCTCCATGGAATTTGCATGGTCACATATTTCCAGTGTACTACGCCAGGAAGTGAATGAGCCATAGGCAACGGGAGTCGTACCACTAGTTTGCATGGCGCCATGCAAACACGTTTAGGCTCACGTGAAAATTAATTCTCTCCGTTGATGGATGCCTCGGATGGCCCATATGCCTTATTTATCGGACTTTTTTTTTTTTCAAAACTCCCAAATGGCTTACAAAGCGGACCGGAGGGAGTAGTTGACACCATGCTGTTCATATTTTAGTTGTGCAATATACTTTTTCAACTGCTCATGATTTGTCATATTGTTACTTCTCATTATCTTTTGTTGATGCAACTCCTACGATTGTGTTCAGGTCATTGTTCAGACATTAAAAACTTCTAACACCACAAACATTCCAACTTGAGTGAATTCCTTGTTTCCATGTTCAGTTGAACTTTAAAGACTAAATTTGGATAACTTGAATTTATTTAGAATATGTTCTGTTCAAGTATTGTTAGTTTCAGCTGCTACCACTTTGTTGTACAATTTTTTTTGCAAGCATGCCTTTTTTTTATCAAATGGACTGGTATGTAAGCACTTTGTTTTGTACATGAAAAATTACTATATCTATATACCCTATCTTCCCTTGATGTTTTGATAATAGTGTCCAATTTTTGTTTTCCATAGGCTCCTTAAGAGCATCTCCAACAGTATCTAAAAAATTGACTCCTAAAAACCCAGTTTTGGAACCTTTCTAAAAACTATTGGGTACGAAAAGAATATGCTCTACCAACAGTTCCCTTTTATTCGTAACTAAAAACATAAAAACGTACACATTGTTGTCTCCCATAGATACCGGCTTGGACGAAATAACTCACTGTCATGTCCGGATATCCCAACACCCTAGCTCACACACAGAACCTTCTTTATTGCTTGCTCTACCTCCTAGTATTCTCAGATTTGTAAATAGTGGCCGGGAATCCAATTCCAACAAATCTCAGGCGGTGGCAGTAGTCTGACCGTGGCTGGCTATCCCGGCACCATAACTCACACCCAGAACCTGCAAAGTAGAATCTCCGTTGTCTGAGTATTCTCAGATCTAAAAATAGTGGCCAGAGATCCGATTCCGGTGAACCACCAGGTGGCAGCGGTGGTAGTCAGGGGCAATGGAGAGCTCTGAGGGGGAAAAAACAGACAGGGAGTATCGGTCATCCGCGTATCTTTCCGCGTGGATGTATCCATTTTCCCGAGCACGGATAAATTGGGAGTTAGGATAAGGAACTGTTGGAGTGAGGCTTTTCTCCATCGTGCCAAATAAACAAGATTCGGAGTGGGTTTACCAAACTGTTGGAGATGCTCTACTGTGAAGATCTTTTAACTAGTTTATCGAGATTCGGCTGGAGTTGTGGTGCAGTATGCTGCTGTATTGTTTTGTGAGTGCAGTTCTTGGAGATATGCCAACGCAATTGTTGTTTATTGTAATGATTGACATATAGCTATCTAATAATGACATCAAATTTGAAATATTCTGTGATGCGCTGGAATTTCAAAAGGCAAAAATTATTTGAAGTGCTAGAGAAGATCCAAACAAAGTGGATAGTGCTTTTTAGTTGTTTAGGATCATTTTCCTTTTTCTGCTATTTTTACTAGTTTGATTTGATTAACTTAGCATACAATTTGCATAATGCTATTTTGTAGGTGGAATACTATTTTAGTGACATCAACCTTGCAACTACAGAACATTTGATGAGATTCATTACCAAGGATCCTGAGGGATATGGTGAGTTGTATATTTGTAGCTGAGCTACATTTTTTAAAGGATACTTCATATTAGGATGATTGGGATCTACATGTTCGTAGTTCCTACTAGTGTTTTTTTTTAATAAAAAACAAAAACCAAAGAAATTGCTGGAGCAAACAACTTTAAGCTAAATGTATGATTACTTGTTCCATCTCGTTACTATGTCTTTCTATAGCAAAGAGAAAAATCAAGTTTATTTCTAAAGCAAAAAGAGGAAAAACAGTGGTTATTGGTGATTTCCTGTATGCTGGTTATCAAGGGCTGCCTGTCCTTCACGTTTTCAACAGTGTAGGAAGTTTGCTCAAGCAGGAAAACAACTGTATATTATGGCCCAGGACTAATTTTCCTTGTTTACAAATCGCAGTGCCAATATCAGTAATTGCTGGTTTTAAGAAAGTAAAAGCTTCTGTGCATAATAATGTGATGCTTGCTGCGGCTCTCCGAACCTCATCAAAACTTGTGAGTCTATTCATTCTCCGTTCCCAACTGTCATTTGAAGCCAGCACGATTCTTCGCTTTTAGCATCAACTTTACTTCATATGAAGGTGTAAAATATCAACTCATACGTACTGATTTTGTAGCAAACCTCATGTATACTTGCTTATAAATATCTCATGTTTCAGGTTGTAAGTGATGATGGTAAGAGAGTCAAACGGCAGGAGCCATTTACAGAATCTGATTTGCAGGAGCTCCAGGTATTAACTGATTTCTCTGCATCACTTGTTTTATTTCGTAAATTTGAGATTTCACACTGATCCATTTGGTTTCCTCTCGTAGTCCCGGATTGTTGTTGCAGAAAATCTTCCTGGAGATCCCTCCTACCAGAATCTTAAGAAGATATTTTCAGCTGTTGGCAGGTATGGTTATTTGCAACATGGCAGCACTTTCATCTTTTTTCCTTCCCAGGATCATTAAAAAAGTCATATTTTGTCATGTTCCAGTGTGATTTCAATTCGAACTTGCTATCCTCAGACTCCAAATGGCACTGGTCCTGCAACTAATAGATCTGCCAAGTTAGATATGCTTTTTGCTAACAAGGTAACTGCCAAGTCCCTGCTTAAGTATTATATGACTGTTTAATATTTTTCTTACATATCCTGTAATCATTTGGACCGTTTTTTTTAATAACCCTTTTTTCGAAATATTCACATTTATACCCCTGGATGTCTTATTCGCGTCTTTGGACCCCAGGGGTTGGTGCCATGGCGCCGAGCCTCGGCCACATCAGCGCCATGTAGACTGGCCACGCCACCTGGGCCTTGAAGCTCAATGCCATGGCCTATGGAACCTAGACGTGTTAGCTCGGCGCTATGGCCCATGGCGCCGACCCTTGGGGTCCAAACACGCAAATAAGAATGTTAATATTTTTCAAAAAAAGGTTAAAAAATAAAAAATAGGCCCATTTGTATCTGTTAGAATCTTCCGAATAGATTCTTAACATGTTGTGAGCCAAACGAATCATGTGCATCTACGGTGCACCAAATTTTTCTAGAGGATGAACATTACTTTTCTAAAATATTACTTATATTGCTACATTTACCAAAGGGAAATTTTTTAGCATCAACTACAGATATGCACTTGTCCATTGCCCATCGTCTCTCTAGTTGACAATCCTTTTTTAGCTTAATATTTCCACTCACATAGTGACATGTCCTTTGTTTGTCACTTTTAACACATGGGCATCATTTTGTGGGTTCATCGGTGCTTTTGTGATTTCTACATTTCATTAACATTGATGCTTTCAGTTGGAAAACTTATCTATGAATTTCATTATTTGGGAATAATTGTAGCATAGGAGTTTAAAGTTTTCATGAAGTGGGTAGTGTTTTAGTTTAGTTTTTCTCAAAAACGTGTTTTAGTTTAGTTGAGTTGCTCACTGCAATCTTCTACTGTGAAGGAGGGAGGGAGGGTGGGTGGGGGGGAGGGGCAACTGATTTTAAGTTAGGTACCAAAGGAAGTCCACTAGGAAGGATGAAAACATTGGTATAGTCAAGAACTTTCCAGTTCCCTTCACTGATAAAAAAAATGTTCACCTATGCCTGTGGTAGTACTCTGGAACAATTATTTTCGTCTAATTTCTGATCGTGTTGCAGTTTTGTGAAAATAGATCGTTACAAGTGTCACATGATTTAAGTTATCAATGCAAACTTGAATATTTTTTAATTACTTTTGCTGCATATGTGATTTTTGCATTAGCTCTTATATTCATATATATTTACTAATGAGCTGATATTTTTCCTTTGAAATAGCTGCATGCGTTCGTGGAGTACGAAACTCCTGAGGATGCTGAGAAGGCAGTATGTATCAGTTCATGTTTTAGATTGCTTTGCATCAGTAAATATGCAGTTTACACAATTTCTTAACATTAGTTGGTTTCATGAAGATTTTGGAGCTTAATGATGAGAAAAACTGGAGAAATGGGCTTAGAGTTCGGTTGCTGAATACTTGCACGGTAATCATATACTGTGTAACTCTGATTTGGGGATTTCACCTTTTGGTGCATCTTGTGTGTTCAAATCAGTAAACAATTTGTTTTGTTCAATGAGTGACCTGTTTTCCTCTATATGATCAAATTGGAATGTCTCTTTCCTTAACAAGTTATCATTAAACCCTAGATGAGATCCATGTCTTCATCCTGGACTGCTGTTTAGTTCTTCTAAGTTTTTGAAACTTACGTGCCCCGTCGGTTCTTGTACACTTCTAATGTTCTCTTGATTTAGGTGAAGGGGGCAGGCAAAGGAAAAAAGGGTGTGCATGAAACTGATGGAAATGGTGAGGAGGATGTCTCCACTTCGAACCATTCAAACGAGAAACAGTTTGAAGAATCCTCTCAACTGTTAGATGTACTGCCGGAACACTTGGTAAGATACTGTTGTTGTGCCTTCTTTTTCTGAACCCAAAAAACAGATTAGAGCAAAAGGAGTTCATCCCAAAATTTATACATACTGAATACAAATGCATTTGTACTCGTGTTAGATACCATCTGATTCCAAATGTAGGTCGTTTATGACAGTAACATGGCCTTCTATATGACAAAGGACTTGCAACATTTGTAAAATATACCATTCTAAATAGTGAATTATATCTTGTGGAAGTATTTTCCATGATGCATTTGGTAAGATCAACCATGTGTTGTGAACGTTTCATATATTGATTGAGCAAAGTTGAAAATGTTTGACCAGATAGAATCCTGAAACAACCTACATTTGGAATCATGTAGTATCATGTTCAAAGAAGGATCTAGGGCATGGTTTTTTTTTCTTGCTTGATGTATTTGATTATTGGAGTATATATATTTAGGTTTAGTTATGAACAACCTGTGCAACAACAAAGCCTAAGTTAGGAATAATCTATTCTCAATTCAAATTTTTACCTTGCTGCTTGTGACATTATTCAGAGGGTTCAGTTCATGATCAAAATATCAAATTGTTCCGTATAATAGATCATGTACCTGCCTTAGCTTGATTGGATATTACAGGATTTTTAGCAAATGACATTCGATCCATTGGGTGCTTTTCAGTTATTAGACTTGAATAGCATTTTGTCTGTCATGACTCTGTGTATCCTTGGAAAGTCTCATAGGGGAAGCTTTTCAATAACAACTGCTTTGGGCTGGTGTACAGTTTGATGAGAACTTCAACGACAAGGAAAGCTTTTCTAACAAATGCTTTGGGCTGTGTGCAGTTTGATGAGAACTTCAACGACAAGGAAGTTCCCAGACGCGGCAAAGGGCACGGCCGCAGTGGCAGAGGGCGTGGGCGTGGCAACCATCAATATAACAATAACCACCACAATAACCAGCACCACCAGAACAACCAGCAGCACTACAATAACCATGGCAACAACCACCTTGGTGGGAACCGTGGCAGCCCCCACCCTGTTGGCACTCCGCCGCATAACCTGATAACCAAGCCCGAGCAGCACCTGCAGCTGCCGATTGGGGCCAACAAGCTTCCACCAGGCCCCCGCATGCCTGATGGCACCCGGGGTTTCACCATGGGCAGGGGGAAGCCACAAGCTGTGCTACCTGGTTTGTGTGCTGTTGGTGAGTTTTAATGTAATGGACTAGTGTTGGTGGTGAGTGAGAGGCATGCGGATTGCTGCTCATATGCTTGTATATCATTGGTGGGAGTATTTGTGCGTGACACTTCGTTGCGGACACGGTGAGTTGGTGTTGTCAAAACCAGATGGTTTGGTTCGTGCGTTACCATCTCTTTGTAGTTGTGTGTCTGGGCAATTTGGTCGTTGGGAACGGGTGTCTACCATTTTTTTTTGTGTGTGTGAAAGATTGGTATCTATCATAGAAGAGGACAAGGAATGAGAGCACACTAAGGCCTTGTTTGGATTTCCATTTCAACACATATAGATTGAGGTCAATACATGGCAAACAAGCACTAAGTATGATGATTTAGTCCGCCCGCCCTGTTTCATCATTTCGGTGCCAGGTGTCGGCGTGTTACGAGTCTGGTTTCGCTGTGGATCTCTCATGTATGAGCCTCTGTGTTTGTGTTTTACTGCCTCCTTTTAGGAAATGATGCAATTCTATTTTTATATTTAGTTAAAACATTTGAAATTTTGACTAAGTTTATAAGGACTATCAATAGTTATGACATAAAACATGTATACTATATAAATCTATCTTATGATGAATCTAGAGACTTATTAGGCATAATAAATATTGATATTGATAGTTTTGTATAAACTTAGTTAAAATAATGTAGCTTGATACTATGCATATTATGCTAGAACTCTATTCCTTTTCTCGAGGAGGAAGTACGCAAAAGCTACTCCCTCCATTTTAAATTATAAGTCATTCAAGAATCATAGAGAGTCAAAGTATTTCAAGTTTGACCAACATAAAGAGAATTACAAAATTTATGATATTAAATAAGTATACTATAAAAATATAATTAATAAAGAATCTAATAATACGTAGTTGGTATATAAATGTTATTATCTTATTATATAAATTTGGTCAAACTTAAGATGTTTTAATTCTCCAAGATTCTTGGAATGATTTATAATTTAGGACGGAGGGATAGTTATTCTAGACGGAGGTAGTTTCTCGAGGACTGTGTTTTGTGATGAAGGGTGCGTTTGGTAGACATCTAGATTCTCGTAGAAACATTTAGATCTAGATTCTCTCAAAAAATGTTTCTGATGATAAATTAGAATCAAAACTGTTTGGCTGGTAGACTGGATTTTGACTATTTTTTTAAATATCATATAAATACAAATACTTTAAAAATTTCAGAACTTTTCTATGGGTGAAGGATAACTTAAATATAACATATTTTAACTTATTTCACTTTAAAAAACTAACTAAAAATATTGTTGCTAATACAACGCGGGGGTGGGGGGGCGCAAGAATCAGGATCACGCGAAACCAGCAAATAGGTGTTTCTCCTTGCTAGGAATAAAAACGAGAAATATTTCTAGTGATTCTCGAGTGATACGCTTCTTATGGAACTATGGAACCCTTTTAGCAGTGATTCTACTGATTCTCGTAAGAATTTGAAACGTTTTGAGTTGCCAAACGGGGCCGAAGTATGTATATAGCATTCTATTCTGTGATGAAGTATGTACGTAGAGGGAATGTACAAGCTACATCAATACCTATAGCTATCTTAGGTACAAATGGGCCTATGGTCCTATGGTAGGACTGTCCAGTGGGATGCTATCTGCCAAGATTCAAACCATAGTGTTGCACCTTTTTATGATTTTTTTTCTAGAAAATTTAGGGTATAGGCACGCATGCGCGTTTGGTACTACTGTGCGTTTCCCGCGCACTGGAGGCTAGAGTCTCCTAATCTCTTCTTTGCACATGTACGGATACGCACGCATGTGTGTGACCATGGAGTGATGGGTTGTGTGCGCCCAAATTGTACCCGATCAAAAAATAGCTATTTTAGGTTATTATTATTTTTCACATATGCACATCTTAATATAAGAGTATGACATTTTTCTTCTTGATCCGAAATTTAGCTTGCACTCGTGTTTATCCCTACTCGAGCTTCGCATAAGCCTTGTAGAAGTAGGAAGAAAAAAAAGAAGACAATAAAATGCTATGTATTGGTAAAGTGATTTGAGCATTTGAGTATGTGATCTATGCTTTAGTTTAAAACTCTTCAAAAGTGGTCACAAAAATGTCACAAATGAAAGGAGATAAGCAAAGCATGAATGATTCTTTGGTTCAAATAACTTAATTCCACGTATACATGTTCTCTATTTGATTGCAGGGGCAAAATGAAAGAAAACCAAGGTTGTAGGCCCAACTGAGGTGGGTTGGTGTAAGGTCCAAATAGGCTAGAGGGGGGGTGAATAGCCTAATTAAAACTTCTACAAGAATTACTTAACCACACGTTAGTACGAAAGGTGGCGAAGCAAATGCACTAGCTCTAACTAATTAAGCAAGCCACCTACACAAGTCTATAACAAAGCTATTCACTAAACACAACAACAACTACAAGCTAGAAATAAGAAGTAATACAAGAGAAGAGCTTCGAGTGATTATACCGTCGTGTAGAGATGAGAAGTACCAATCAATCAATCACACAAGAGAAATCTTCGGGAAGAGAATGACACAAGAATTTATCTCGAGGTTCACTTGCTTCCCAGCAAGCTACTCCCCGTTGTGGCGATACACCCACTTGTCGGTTCGCGAGCTAATCGACTATCAAGAGTCGAGCCCTCGGCGGGCGCCGCACAACCGCACACAAGATGGGGATCCTCCAAGCCACGAGCTCCACTAGAGTATCTAATTTGCGAACTCCCGCGGGGAAGGATAAAGAACCCCTTACAACACTTGGTGAAGGCTCCAACAATCTCCAATTGTGAGCTCAATCACCTCCGCTGCTCCAAGCCGTCTACCGTGTCGGGAAACACGGAAGAGTAACAAGAAATCCGCAGCAACTCGAAGATCAAGTGCCTCTAGAATGCAACTCTCAAGCAATGCACTTGAATCTCACTCAATCTCACTCAAGATGTGTAACTATGCAAAGAGATGAGTGGAGAGGTTGTTCTCTAGCTCAAAGTATGTCTCTAGGTCTCAAAATGTGCAAGAGATACCATCAAACCCCGGCCAACGTCTATTTATAACGAAGGGGTACGCAGCTAGCCGTTACTGGACGACGCAGTTCAAAACGTGTTGACTGGATGCTCCGGTCAGGGTGACCGGACGCGTCCGGTCACTACAGGACAAGCGTGAACAGTGCGCGTCAGAAGTTACCATTGCTATGACCGGACGCGCTCTTGCGTATGACCGGACACACCCTAGCGTATGACCGGACACGCCTCACCTGGCGTCCGGTCAGAGTCTAGTAAGCTCCCATCACGACTGGACGCGTCCGATCACCACTTCGCTGCTTTCTACCCCTCTGGACGCCTGACCGGACGCGCCGGTTCCGTGAAGGACCGGACGCGCCGGTCGCTCACTCTACTTTTGCGCACAGGTGAACTGACCGGACACGCTGGTCAAGCTAGACCAGCGACCGGTCATTAAACCTAGGCGCGCTGACCGGATTAAACTGACCGAACGCGTCCGGTCATACCGTGACCGCATCCGGTGCAACGTCCGGTCACCACAGTGACCTCCGTTCGCCTCCGTTTCTTTTCCGACTTCCGGCGCAGTAGAAAATAGGCATTTCACTTCTCCAAAAAAAACGCTGAATCCCGCCTCGCAAGCTCGGCGGGAGCGAGAGAGGAACCCAAACCCCTCTCTACCGCTTAAACTCCACCGCCTTCACAAACGTGCTAACACCACCAAGTGTACACCACCATGTGCATGTATGTTAGTATTTCACAATCATTTTCCAAGGCGTTATGTTAGCTCTTTACTAGATCCTAATGCATATGCTCAAGACATTGATCTAGTGGCACTTGATTCCCGAGCTAACCGTGATTGCCCCTCTTGATAGTCGGCTATCTATTCTAAACCCGGTCAATCACTTCTCTACTCATCTTAGACCGGCAAAAGGAAAACCCCTATGGTTATACCTTTGCCTACGCTCTTAGATCCTTCTCCTACACTTGATCATCATGTCCTTCATATTATGTGCATCTCCACCATGATCATTATTTTATGTCCATGCACCATCTCTTTGTGATCTTGTGGCCACCACTCCTTTCCACAAACACCTTCATCACATGTGTTGCTTATGCCAAGCTATCTCAAAACACTTAACACATGACATTAGCAACTTGGTGTCATTAATTACCAAAACCAAACTTGGGCTTTCAATCTCCCCCTTTTTGGTAATTGATGACAACCATCGCAAAGATATGAAATGAAATCAATTTTCAATTTTGATAGTATTAGCTCCCCCTACATATGTGCTTCCATGAGTTTGGTTCAATTATGCACATATGTATGGATTTGAATTTTGGGAGAGTTACTACTATCAAATTGATGATAAGGTATATAGAATGGACCTTTGAAGCGTGATACCAATCGGAGTTGCCTTTATATACCATCCTTAGCATCGATGTAGCTAGACACCACTTGTAATACATCACGTGTAAAGATCATAAACACTAAAGTACCTCGTGAGATCAACATTATAAGCAAAAGGTGTCTAGAAACTACTTGTAAAGCTATTCTTAACAAATCATCATTCAAGTTCTATTTCTAACATACACCAAACAATCATGAATATGAATTTAAGCTTTGCAATGCAACAATTCATCATGTTAATGCACATACACATGCAACAAATAATTCATGAGCTTGCTCCCCCTACTTGTGTGCTCAATTTTAATTGATCCCTTTCCAATGTCATTTGCTCCCCCTTACTATAACTTTCTCTCATTTGCAACTTAACTTTTTTATCTTTGTGACTTTTCTATCTTTGTGACTTTTCTCTCTTTGTGACTTTTCTCTCCCCCTTTGTCAACAATCACCAAAAAAGGTGCCAATTTTATTGAGAGATAAGTCAATCAATATGAGGGAGTCCAAATTATGGTTTAATCTAGATCACTTGCCTAGAATATGTAAATCGGTTTGATCCAAGCATAAGCTTCTTCACACCTCATAAAGTATAAGGGTTATCTTGAGCATGTTGAATTACACATTATGAGCTCATTTTCTAGATCCAACACTAGGTTTGCAAGCCCACAAACATGTCATATGCTACCACTAGATCAATCAAAGATAGAAGCAATAGTGGTACCATATATACATCAAAATTATTTGATTTTCATGAATGAGCCTATTTGTCATGCAAATATGTATATATGTTCTAACCATGTCCTTAGCAACGTATGAATGATATGCCAAACAACTTTACCTTGCTATGTTGGAGGAGAGGCATGTCATATAAGGATGTGGGGGTGCACTCATTTCAAGTTGGAGAAGTCAAGTATGTTCAATTCATTCTTCAACTTATAAAATCTCTTTTCATCAAGTGGCTTTATGAATATGTCAGCTAGTTGATCTTCGGTGCCAATACTTTCAATGCTAATATCACCCTTTTGTTGATGGTCTCTTATGAAGTGATGCCTAATATCAATGTGCTTGGTTCTTGAATGTTGAACTGGATTTTGAGTCATCTTAATAGCACTTTCATTGTCACAAAACAATGGCACATTCTTGAACTTGATTTCAAAATCATTCAAGGTGACCTTCATCCAAAGCAATTGTGCACAACAACTACCGGCACTAATGTATTCGGCCTCGGCGGTAGATAGTGCAACACTATTTTATTTTTTTGATGACCATGAAACAAGAGACCTTCCTAGCAATTGACAAGTGCCACTTGTGCTCATTCTATTAATCTTGCAACCACCATAGTCGGAATCCGAATATCCAATCAATTCAAAATTAGATCCCTTGGGATACCATAGTCCAATATCATGAGTGCCCTTAAGATATCTCAATATTCTCTTGGTTGCTTTCAAGTGACTTTCTCTAGGTGAAGCTTGATATCTTGCACACTTGCACACACTAAACATCACATCCGGCCTAGAAGCGGTGACATAGAGCAAACTTTCAATCATAGACCGATATAGCTTTTGATCTACCATGTTTCCACTATCATCAATACCCAATTGATCATTAGTGCCCATTGGTGTACTCATTTGCTTAGCATCTTGCAATCCAAACTTCTTGATCATGTCCTTGATGTACTTGCCTTGACTTATAAAAGTGTCATTCTTCATTTGCTTGATTTGAAGTCCAAGGAAGTAACTAAGCTCTCCAATCATAGACATCTCAAACTCATTAGCCATCATATCTCCAAACTCTTCACAAAAGTCTTTGTTAGTTGATCCAAAGATAATGTCATCCATATAGATTTGCAACATAAATAAGTCATTTCCAAGCTTCTTGGTGAAGAGAGTGGTGTCAACCTTTCCCATCTTGAACCCTTTAGAGAGAAGAAAGTCCCTCAATCTCTCATACCATGCTCTAAGTGCTTGCTTCAAACCATACAATGCCTTTTTGAGCTTGTAAACATGGTCGGGCTTCTTGTCATCTTCAAAACCGGAAGGTTGCTCAACATAAACTTCTTTATTGATGTAGCCATTGAGAAATGCACTCTTGACATCCATTTGATAGAGGTTGATGTTGTGTGCACAAGCATATGCTAATAAGATTCTAATTGCCTCCAATCTTGCAACCGGTGCATATGTCTCTCCAAAGTCAAGACCCTCAACTTGAGTGTATCCTTGTGCTACTAATCTTGCTTTGTTCCTCACAACCATGCCATCTTGATCTTGCTTGTTTCTAAAGACCCACTTAGTACCAATCACATTGTAGTTCTTTGGCCTCTCAATAAGTTTCCAAACTTGATTTCTAGTGACGTTGTTTAGCTCTTCATGCATGGCATTTACCCAATCAGAATCCTTCAAGGCATCTTCTAATTTCTTAGGTTCTTCAAGTGACACAAATGAGTAGTGCTCACAAAAGGATGCTAGTCTTGATCTAGTTTGAACACCACTTTGAATTCCACCAATGATTTGATCCAACGGATGATCTCTTGCAATGCTAGTAGGTTGGAGTATTAGGAGTTGATTGCTTCCACTTGTTTGACCTTGAACTTGAGCTTCATCATGAGTACCACTAGAGCTTGCATGATTTGTATCAATTTGCACACTTTGGTTGATCACATGAATATCATCATCATCAACTTGCATCGGCCTTATATCACCAATGTCCATGTTCTTCATTGCATTTGACAATTGATCTCCTCTCACATCATCAAGGTTTTGAGCTTCATTTTGAGATCCTTGGGTTTCATCAAACTCAACATCATGAACTTCTTCCAAGGTGCCATTTGTGAGATTCCAAACTCTATATGCCTTACTTGTGGTAGAATAACCAAGTAAGAACCCTTCATCATATTTCTTTTCAAACTTGCTCAATCTAGTGCCTTTCTTAAGAATATAGCATTTGCAACCAAACACTCTAAAATATGCAATGTTTGGCTTTCTTCCATTCAATAGCTCATATGGTGTCTTCTCAAGCTTCCCATGGCAATAGAGACGGTTGCTACAATAGCAAGCTGTGTTGATGGCTTCACTCCAAAATGAATGACTAACATTGTATTCACTAAGCATTGATCTAGCCATATCAATCAAGGTTCTATTTTTCCTTTCAACTACACCATTTGATTGAGGAGTGTATGTTGGTGAGAATTGATGTCCAATACCAAGATCATCACACAAATCTTCAATTCTTGTGTTCTTGAACTCACTACCATTGTCACTTCTAATCTTCTTGATGGTAGTCTCAAACTCATTTTGCACTCTCTTGACAAAAAGACTTGAATATATCATAAACATCACTCTTGTTATAGAGAAAGAAAACCCAAGTGTATCTAGTGTAGTCATCAACAATCATAAAACCATACTTGTTGCCACCAATGCTAGTGTATGTTGTTGGCCCAAACAAGTCCATGTGCAATAGCCCAAATGCCTTTGATGTGCTCATTTCGCTTTTACTAGGATGTGAATTTCCAACTTATTTTCTGGCTTGACAAGCACTACAAGGTTTATCCTTCTCAAAGGTGACATCCTTCAAGCCTCTAACTAAGTCATGCTTCAAAAGTTTGTTCAATTGTTTCATTCCAACATGCCCAAGCCTTCTATGCCACAACCATCCCATACTAGATTTGCTAAGCATGCATGATGTCAATTGTGTCTCACTATCATTGAAGTCAACCAAGTATAAGCTACCATGTCTAAATCCTTTGAATATCAAGTTTGATCCATCAACACTTATGACTTCAACATCATCACTACCAAATATGCACTTGAAGCCAAGATCACAAAGTTGTGCCACCGATAAAAGATTGAAATCCAAGCTCTCAACTAGCAACACATTAGAAATGCTCATGTCATTTGAGATAGCAATTTTACCAAGTCCCTTGACCTTGCCTTTCTTGTTGTTGCCGAAAGTGATAGCATCAAAACCACCATTTTGACTTGTATCAATTGATTTGAACATACAAGAGTCTCCGGTCATATGTTGAGTGCACCCACTATCAAGCACCCAATGCCTTTCTCCGGCTTTGTAATTGACCTACAAGACAAGATCAATTCTTTTTAGGTACCCAAACTTATTTGGGTCCTCTAAGGTTAGAGACTAAGCTCTTTGGTACCCAAATGGCTTTCTTCTTTGAGCCCATCCATGGTGCACCAATGAACTTAGCATGAACACCATTTGTACCCTTGGTAAGCATATAGAAAGAATCAAACTTAATTGAGGATACATTTGCATTGGATTTCTTGTTCATGCAATGTTGCTTTATGTGACCAACTTGCTTGTAACTTTTGCAATAGCTACCATTGTTCTTCACAAAACGAGTCTTGTGAGGAGCAAAAGCGGTCTTGCCTTTCTTGGGGTTATAGCCCAATCCCTCTTTGTAGAGAGAAGCTCTTTGGCTACCCAAGCACATAAGCAAGTGGTCCTCACCACCATAAGCCTTAGCTAATGTGTGATTGAGCTCTTTTACCTCCTTCTTGAGATTTTCATTCTCAACTATAAGTGTGGAGTCACAAGTGAAATCATCACTACTAGATGAGGATGATGTAGATGAGCTACATGAAGGGTTAGTGGGAGTAACAACAATAGGCTTATGAACGGATTCAATTATATCACATGATATGCCTATGTTGCAAGTTTTAGCTTTCTCAACATTAGTTGGTATGTTTTCATATTTTTTAACTAGAGAGGAATGAGCTTCTTCAAGCTTAGTGTGAGACTTTTGAAGCTTCTTATGGTCTACCTTTAGACTCTCATAAGATGCCCTAATCTCATCAAGTTCTTGCATAAGGTTTTTCTTTTCCTTAAGCAAGCCCTTGCACTCCTTTCTAGATTCCTTAAAATATTGAGTGCAATCTTCTAGCATAGTGATTAGTTCATCTTTAGTGAATTCTTCTTCATCACTATCACTATCACTAGCATTATCATGATCACTCTTATCGTCGGATGATACCTTAGCGGCCTTAGCCATGAAGCACGATGGAGTGTCGAAGAGGGAGACCTTCTCTTGGATGGCAATGCTAGCATGTCCCTTCTTCTTGCTCTTGTTGTCATCCTCATCATCACTTGAGGAATCATCACTATCCCAAGTAGCAACATGAGAATCATTCTTCTTCTTATGAAAGCTCTTCTTCTTTTCTTGCTTCTTCTTCTCCTTTTTGATAGCATCTTCATCATCACTATCATAAGGATACTTTGCAATGAGATGGTCCTTGCTATGGCATCTAAAGCATCTCATGGTATGTTCACTCTTCTTGGATGAGTTCTTCCTCCTTCTTGCACGATAGCCTTTCTTCTTCATGAATTTGCCAAATTGCTTGACAAAGAGAGCCATCTTCTCATCAATGTCATCACTATCACAAGAGCTTGATTCTTCATCACTTGATGATTCAATCTTGGATTTGCCCTTAGATGTGGTGGCTTTGAATGCCACACTCTTCTTCTTTTCATCATCTTTCTTCTCATTTTCCTTCTTCTTCTTCTTGGCCAACTCATCCTTCTCATCATCTTCTCTATATGAATCATCGGTTATCACTTATTGGAATATTTGTTGAGGAGTTGAATCCTTCAATGTAGTCCTCACTAGCACGGTGATCAATGTATCAAATCCCTTGGGTAGACTTCTTAAGAACTTCATAGAGAATTGATTGTCCTTGACCTCCTCACCAAGTGCCTTGAGCTCATTGACAATGACTTGCAACCTATGAAACATCTCCGGCACACTCTCATCATCTTGCATCTTGAAGCTTGCAAATTTTTCTTGCAAGATATATGCTTTAGCGGTCTTTGTGCCTTCGGTGCCCTCAAATGTTTCTTCTAGCTTGGCCCAAGCATCATGAGCAATCTCTATGTTCTTCACTTGCTCAAATATCTTATCATCTAATGCCTCATGAAGAGCACTAATGACAATGTCATTGTATTAGAGCTTCTTCTCTTCCACCGGTGTAGGTGCTTCCGGATTAGCAACCTCAAATTTTGTTTTGGTGACCTTTCACACTTCTCTATTGATTGACTTTAGGTGTGCGGTCATCTTAACCTTCTAATATGCATAATTTGTGCTATCAAAGTGAGGTGCCTTCTTGGTGTTGTTGATGTGCAAGCTTAATTGAGTCATTTCTTTTTCACCGTAGGTTGTTAAGCCTCAAATAAACGGTGCCTCAGCTCTGATACCACTTGTAAGGTCCAAATAGGCTAGAGGGGGTGAATAGCCTAATTAAAACTTCTACAAGAATTACTTAACCACACGTTAGTACGAAAGGTGGTGAAGCAAATGCACTAGCTCTAACTAATTAAGCAAGCCACCTACACAAGTCTATAACAAAGCTATTCACTAAACACAACAACAACTACAAGCTAGAAATAAGAAGTAATACAAGAGAAGAGCTTCGAGTGATTATACCGCCGTGTAGAGATGAGAAGTACCAATCAATCAATCACACAAGAGAAATCCTCGGAAAGAGAATGACACAAGAATTTATCCCGAGGTTCACTTGCTTCCCGGCAAGCTACTCCCTGTTATGGCGATACACCCACTTGTCGGTTCGCGAGCTAATCGACTATCAAGAGTCAAGCCCTCAGCGGGCGCCGCACAACCGCACACAAGATGGGGATCCTCCAAGCCACGAGCTCCACTAGAGTATCCAATTTGCGAACTTCCGCGGGGAAGGATAAAGAACCCCTTACAACACTTGGTGAAGGCTCCAACAATCTCCAATTGTGAGCTCAATCACCTCCGCTGCTCCAAGCCGTCTACCGTGTCGGGAAACACGGAAGAGTAATAAAAAATCCGCAGCAACTCGAAGATCAAGTACCTCTAGAATGCAACTCTCAAGCAATGCACTTGAATCTCACTCAAGATGTGCAACTATGCAAAGAGATGAGTGGAGGGGTTGTTCTCTAGCTCAAAGTATGTCTCTAGGTCTCAAAATGTGCAAGAGATACCCTCAAACCCCGACCAATGTCTATTTATAACGAAGGAGTACGCAGCTAGCCGTTACCGGACGACGCAGTTCAAAATGTGTTGACCGGACGCTCCGGTCAGGGTGACCGGACGCGTCCGGTCACTACAGGACAAGCGTGAACAGTGAAGTTACCGTTGCTATGACCGGACGCGCTCTTGCGTATGACTGGACGCGCCCTAGCGTATGACCGGACACGCCCTAGCGTATGACCGGACGCGCCTCACCTGGTGTCCGGTCAGAGTCCAGTAAGCTCCCATCATGACCGGACGCGTCCGATCGCACGTGACCGGACGCGCCGCGCGTCCGATCACCACTTCGCTGCTTTCTGCCCCTCTAGACGCCTAACCGGACGCGCCGGTTCCGTGAAGGACTGGACGCGCCGGTCGCTCACTCTACTTTTGCGCACAGGTGAACTGACCGAACGCGCTGGTCAAGCTAGACCAGCATCCGATCATTAACCCTAGGCGCGCTGACCGGATTGAACTGACCGGACGCGTCCGGTCATACCGTGACTGCGTCCGGTGCAGCGTCCGGTCACCACAGTGACCTCCGTTCGCCTCCGTTTCTTTTCCGACTTCTGGCGCAGAAGAAAATAGGCATTTCACTTCTCCAAAAAAACGCCGAATCCCGCCTCGCAAGCTCGGCGGGAGCGAGAGAGGAACCCAAACCCCTCTCTACCGCTTAAACTCCACCGCCTTCACAAACGTGCTAACACCACCAAGTGTACACCACCATGTGCATGTGTGTTAGCATTTCACAATCATTTTCCAAGGCGTTATGTTAGCTCTTTATTAGATCCTAATGCATATGCTCAAGACATTGATCTAGTGACACTTGATTCCCGAGCTAACCGTGATTGCCCCTCTTGATAGTCGGCTATCTATTCTAAACCCGGTCAATCACTTCTCTACTCATCTTAGACCGGCAAAAGGAAAACCCCTATGGTTATACCTTTGCCTTGCGCTCTTAGATCCTTCTCCTACACTTGATCATCATGTCCTTCATATTATGTGCATCTCCACCATGATCATCATTTTATGTCCATGCACCATCTCTTTGTGATCTTGTGGCCACCACTCCTTGCCACAAACACCTTCATCACATGTGTTGCTTATGCCTATCTCAAAACACTTAACACATGACATTAGCAACTTGGTGTCATTAATTGCCAAAACTAAACTTGGGCTTTCAGTTGGCTGACCCAAGTGTGGCACTTTGTTCACCTAGACGTGCTAACATGATGTGTTAGGCTTCTGGAGGTTGTGTGGAAAAGATGAGCCCGAATGGCCTTAGGAGCCCGACCCCTTATTTTGGACACATGAGCTCAATCTTGGTGTGGAGTAAAGAAATACACTCCTAAGTGCCCCAACTGTTAAATGCAAAGTGTGTTTTCTCAAGACGGCATGTTGCATTTCACATGGATGGAAGAGCCCACAACTTCCGGAGAATTCCATGTTGCCCCACCATTTCATACACTCACTAGAGGGAAGAAGAAAGCCTCCCTGCCAAGTGGGGAGTGTAATGACTTATACCCTGTTCGCTTGAACTTATTAGCCATGGCTTATCAGTCATGGTATAATATTTTTCTCTCATAACAAATCAACATCAGCTATTTTTCTAGCCAGTCGAACAGAGCCTTGAACACGGGCTGCCCCGTTTTAGGTAAAGCTCACGCTCACCCGCATCCACCTCTCTCTCTCTCTCTCGGTCATCGATCGCACGCTCGCCTTATCCTCCTCCCCACCGCTCTCTCTCTCTCCGGCGATGACCTCCTTCTCGGTGACCTTCTCCTAGCGGCGACCTCCTCTCCGTGCTTGCGCTCGCGCCCTACCTCCTCCCCACACGGCTCCTTCCTCTCTCCTCTCTGGCGGCACCGCCATCGGTGAGGTAGGCCTCCTCATCCTCATCCTCCTGGATCTGCTCCTTAGGGTTTCAACAAGCTCTCCCTCTTCTTCCCAAACTTCGGCGACTTTAGAAGGAAAGGGGTTTGGGGGAGGAGGAAGGCCGGCCAGGCGGTGGGGAGGTCGGTGGGCGGTTTAGGGACCTTGGCGGTGGTGGAGGCGGGGACGCCACGGCCATGGCGAGGCGGGGGAGGGGGAGAGAGAAGGAGGCGCCGCGGGCACGCTAGGGTTTGGCCAGAGCTCGACGATCGCCTGCAAAGCTCCGGCCAAACCCTAACGCACCGCGTCGGGGTGGTGGGCGGCGGCGGGGCAAAGGGCGCCGGAGAGGGAGAAGACGCCAGGAGGAGAAAGCACGGCAGGAGGAAGACAAACAGTAGCATTATTGTAAAAATAAAGAATATTATATTTAATAATTTTCACTTTTTTACTATAAAGGACATAGTCGTGCGATCCGTCTATATTACAGCTATAGTTGGGTCCGCATGGAATCTATTCTTCTTTATTTTACAAAATATTTTTAACAAAAGCTTCTCCTCGATTCAGCTACGGAGCTGACCAAGTAATTAACAAGGTGGCCAAGTCTATTGGCAGCAGGATTGCGCTTCGACCTTCGGGGGCTGTGCCCTAGCGCCGCCGCCGCCGCCGCAGCCCCCACCATTCACCACCGCTGGTCCCCCTCCCTTCTCCTCCGGCATCTCGTCGGGGGCTGAAGGGAGTGGGGATCCATTATTTTTAATAAGTTTTCCCAGAGTCATTAGGGTTAGTGTCTCTCCATGCCAAATTATTTGGTACTGGAGTTTTATCTCCTCCTTCTCCTCATCTCTGGCGACGGTAAAGGGGAAGGGTGAAATCGTCTTCTCCATGGCGGCTCCGTTGAAGATGAGGGCAACAACGTTGGCGTCAGCATCTTCATCGACATGACCATATGGAGACTTTTATTTCCGGACGGCGGCATCAAGGCGGAGATGATGTCGCCGCCATGGAATAATTTTCTCCGGTCTCTTCTCCGTTTTACTGTGGTTAGATCTGGCCACGATGAAGGACCAGGGAGAATAATTTTTAGATCAGTCTTTCTCTCTCTTCGGTGGCAGAAAGAAGAAGAAGAAAGACACCAGAAAGAAGAAGTTCCTCAATTCCGCCTACAGGAATGTTGGCCGTTGTTCGTTGGGCATTTGTTCTCAGGCCATTTGTCGAGTGTTTGCCTGTGCGGTCATCCATACTGCAAAGCATCTAACAGGTTAGGTTTTGAGTTATGCTATTCACTGTGTGGGTACTATTTTGTAATCCAGAGTGCTTGTAACGTGTTGATGTACCCAGCTATCATATAATATAATTCTTCTTTCGTGTAAAAAAAAAAGATTCAGCTACGGAGCTCGGCGACCGTCCTACCGCCCACTTGAATCCGTAACGGATCCGCGCGCACCTGAATAGTGGATATATATTCAAGTTGGTATAGCACCGAGTTCGAACAGGGAGGCGACTTGCGTAGTTCACGGCCCATATCGCGTTTCTCCTGACATCCCGCCGCCGCCTCCCCTCTTACCGCGCGCGGTGGTCGTGGTCCAAAGTCCAAACCATACCAGCAGCGTGTCCTGATCGCCGCCGCCGCTTCCGCTGCGGCCGCCTGGAGTCCGGCCGGATCGGGTCCACCTTCATTGGTTGGTTCCCTAGCTCGTTCGTCGGTATGGAACGCCTGCTCCCTCCCTTGGATCAGTCGATCCCTCGTTCTGTATATCGGCTCGATTAGCCTCTCTTTCTAGTCACCTGAACATTGTGCCGCTGTGCAGGGACTCCCCCGACATCCGACGAACATCTGCGGCATAGTTTCCCACAGGAGACCGACCGAGCCGCGGCCACAAAATCATGGCTCGCAAAAAGGCAACCGTGGAGGAGCTCCGGAGGCTGAACAAGGCTCGTGAGTTCAAGCGAAAGAGAAACATGCTCAAGGCAGCAGGAGCAGGACCGGACAACAAGGTTGCTAGGGTTTATTATTTTGTCATGTTTTAACAAGTTCTTTCAGTATGCGTTATTATGCTATATATGTGCCAGGATTTCGGCCCAAACCTGCAGAGAAAATTTTATGTTTAAAACTCCTGTTTGCGCCACATCTTCATTGCTCATCTAGTTTTTTCTATTGCATAAGCGGTGACCCAAAGAGGAGTTTTGGAGTTAAGATTTAATCAATATTTTCTAATCTCGACCAAAACTTAGTCTGTTTATTAGCTACACAAGTTCTTCTGTCCCTTTTGCTTGTGTGTGGTTATTATCTTTTTGACAAAGCTAGGATTAATTTGCTCTTGTTGCAGGGAGAGAATATTTGTGCGATTTGCGACGATGGTGGTGATCTAACTTGGTAAGTGTATCCATTATAAAGTTTCACTAATATACTTCCTCTCCTTTACTTGGATAAATATCATATATTCTGCAGCAATGCCTGAACGAAATCCTAGTTCCATGCTTAATACTAATATCCTTCTTCTGCTGGATGTTTTCAGCTGCGAAGGTTGTTGTCAGAGGTCTTTCCACCTTGATAACAAACATAATTGCATCAAAACACTTGGGCTAACTGTAGAAGAGGCAAAGGTATGTCCTGTGTTTGAGTTGCCAACGTTCTTTAAGTTTACTCTTTACTTTTTGTATATTAGTTAACAGAGTTGCTGGATGTTTCTCATTGATAATTCAGAACATAATCGAGAAGGAAGATTTTATATGCAAGAACTGCCAGTACAAGCAACATCAGTGTTACATTTGTGGATCGTTGGGGTCTTCAGATGACACTGACACATCATCACAACCTGAGGTAAGACGGCACAACATATATATAAGCGTTGATAATTTCCTTGTCAAATAAGGTTTCGGATAAATTTCATGTTTTGCTGAAACCTTTGAGCTTTTATTACTTCCGATGAAGAGGTGAAACAGAAGGTAAAAAACAAGGGGAAAGAATCCCTTTCCTGGATCTAATTCTGATTATTATTTCTGCATTGCTTGCCAGGTATTCCAATGTGAGCATGACGATTGTGCACGCTTTTACCACCCAAAATGTGTTGCTCAAATGCTATACCCAGATAGCCACCATAGCCAAGAGCTTTTTGAGCTCCAGGTCGCTGCCGGAGAGAGATTCTCTTGTCCTATGCATGAATGTATTGTGTGCAAGGAAGTAGAGAATAAGACTGATAAGAGTATGCAGTTTGCAGTCTGCAGACGCTGCGCAACTGTTTACCACCGGAAGTGCTTGCCAAGGTATGTTTCCCATGATATACATATACTTGGAGATGTATGCAGGAGATTTTTTCCTAACAGTTCGTATACCTTTTTGCAGTGATATCCTTTTCAAACCGAAGAAGGGTCCCAAGGGTGCCATGCGAAGGGCGTGGAAGAACATGCTTCCGCATCGAATTTTGATATTCTGCATGTATGCTAATTTGCATACTTTCATCAATCATATGCTTAATTACCCTTCTTTTCCCGTTACCTCTGTTTTGCCCTGCAGCGTTACTGAATTTTGTGAACCTTTTTTACAGGAAGCATGAGATCGTAAGGAAACTACAAACTCCTGCAAGGAATCATATCATCTTTCCTGATGCCAATGTGCTGAAAACGTTTCAAGCTGCACCCATGGAACAAGATACGCCTGACCAAAAAAAGGCACCTGACCACTCGTTGCCGGAGCAAACCCACTCATCGCCTCCACCGGCTGCAAGCGACCAGAATCAGTGCTGCTGTTCTGGCCCTTTCGACTCATTTGCTCCAAGTTCCTTGTTCATGCATCCGCATCCAGGCTCCTGTGGTTGGCTCGATGACTGACTATACAACCTATCGTCTGCCCCTTATAGAGAGAGAACACCTGTTAGTGTTACAGGTCCATTTGCAAATAATTGCAAGTAGACAAGCTCGTGTTGGATTGGATGCGACAAAACCTGCATATTGTTGATAGAAAAATAAGAAAATAGGCAAAATGATAAGCTTTCGTTTTGTTGTGTGATGGTATGTTTGAGTGTTAATTAAATAAAGTTTTATTAAGACACTTCAGATTTTTCCAAATCTAAAAATGCTAGGGCAAGTCTCAAAATTTGACATAACACAAAAGTTTGGACTTAGTTTTGACCAAAAACAATTTCTTTCAAACTTCCAAAACTGAATCAAATTCTGTTCACAAAAAAAAACTGAATCAAATTCTGAAAAAGCTCGCAGACTTGGTCTTTTTCTAACTCCTGTTTTTCAGCTGACACTTCAACGTTGGCAAGCCTAGTTCTCTTGTTTTTACCTAGTAACCGAGTTCGACGCCTCAAGCAAAGTTGTAGCATAACCTTAGTAGTTAGACTTGACTGCGGTTGGGAGACCTTTAGAGCAGGTTTTGACTAAAAAAAACTAAGGGCCTGTTTGGATTTTCTCCTCTAAACTTTAGAGCTAAAAGCTCCAAAGAAGTAGTCTAAATTTACCTCTAAACTTTAGTCCACCTCACATTAGAGTTCTAGAGCTCAAAAGTGAGAGTGCTCTAAAGCTTTTAGAGTTCTAATATTTAGAGGAAGGGATCCAAATAGGCCCTAAGCCTCAAACGCCCTAAAACGTAAATTGTCACCTGTCGGACCTAACTTAGGTCGACAGCCTGACAAACCCTTTATCCTATAACTTAGGTCGACCACAATGTTGCCAGAAAGTAGTCCATAGGGAATTTAATACATGTGGCTGGAACATTGTGACAGTGATCCATAAGAAAGAAATACCCAAAGCTAGCTGTAACAATATGGTCAACCCATAAGACAATAAAAATGCTAGTTGCACTTTACATATGAGACATGGAGCTATTGGCTTGTGCAGGTAGCTGGGGGACCCAAGCCTTCAAGTCCAGATACATTGTGGCTTGTAACTTAACTATAGACCCCTGTTACGGGACTCACCTATATAGACTGGTTGATCCAAATACATTGTGTTGCTCTTAGGGCGTCCGCAATGGTGCTAGCTATGTAGTTAGTTTACGTGGAGGTGAAAGTCAAAAGCAAAAACTATTTTATATATTCTTATTTTTCTATGTATTATTGAGCCCACATATTTCTCTCTCAGATTCTTGGACTACGTGAAATAGATCAGCTATTTATTCATCACCAGTGACTACTCTCTCCTACTTTTTCTCTGTCAACGTCAGAATAGGCTAGCCTAAGGCCAGTCTCAATGCAAGGTTTCATGTCCCTGTTTCCAAGACATGAAACTATGTATGAAACATACTCCCTCAATGTGCAGTTAATTCTTGCAACGAGTTGTGATCAAATGTGCCATATAACTATATAGCCATTTGATTTGATGTTGTTTAACTAGCTTTACCATTTGATTTGATCCTGGTCGATAGCCCCTGAAATTGGGGAAAAAACTAACATGGACCATGAAAGAAGATATAAACCTTGCAGGTTTGCATCAAGCTTCTATCAAACTAACAAGTACAGCAAATAAAATAGGATACAGACTAAACTGAAATGAACAGGAAAGAATATATGACTGAAAGTGTCTATTGTCTATCGTTGAAACTAACTGAGATCTAAAAAATTAGAATGTAACGAAGATTAATAATCTGAGGGATCTGAATGACAAGATCTAGCATATGCAGGAATGAATCACACAAGCATATGCAGACATGAATCCATCTGCAGACATGAATCACATTCAGTTTCCACATCTCAACACACTTTGTAACAGGAAAAGTGCATATCTGTTGCATCAGGTAACTATCTACTTACAGTTCAAGCTATCTACCACTGCTGCATCAAGTAACTATCTACTTGTTCAAGTACAGATCAAAATTTAGAGATGATACAAATCACTTGTATTCAGTTCAAGCACTTGCAGGCATCAAAATCAAATACTTCCAGGAGAGGAAATCAACTACGTGCACAGATCGAAAACAACTACTTGCATAGAACGAAATCAACTACTTGAGATGGAAAATTTGGGGGTATGGTTCCCCATCCTACTCCTTGGCTGTGGCGGCATAGTCGACGTCGGCGCAGCAGAGGACGAAATCAGCACAGCAGGAGAGGAAGATGGCACAGCCTGCCGCTGAACCGGTGGCAGCGCTGGGAGGGACGTCGGCGGCGGCGGCGCCGACGGCGCAGGCGAGGACGCCGTCTTCAGTCTGAGGCGGCTGCCCCCGCGCCCTTTCCTCTCCAGGGTGGGCGCTGCTCGGAATCCTTAGACGACGGTGGATCCATGGCGCCGGACCTCTGCCATTGCTGCACGAGAGCTGGAAGACAAGAACGGTGCGAGCAGGAAGGAATGGCGGGAGGATTGGGGCAGGGCGCGGGAGAGATGGCGAAGGTGGCAGGATGGATTAGGGCGGGGGACGCGGGAAGGATGGCCAGGCGGCGCGCGCGGGATTGAAGACGATGAAACATTCCGCCTCAACGCTCGTTTCATGCGCTTTCCAACGACTTGGAAACGGCGCTGGCTCGTTTCGTGGCCACGAGACGAATGCCTTCTCTCTCCTCCCCATTTCATGCAAAGATTTTATTTTAGCTGATGTGTCACCTCATTTAATGCGCATGAAACTCTCATGAAATGCCCATTGAGACTAGCCTAATAGCTAGCTGTTGGGGACGTCCTTAGACACAAATCGTAGATCATGTCATGGTCGACAACTTTTCACGCTCCATCCCAATCCAAGGACCGGGCAAACGTCCGTACATGGCCGTCCAAAACAGCATCATGCAAAGCGCTCTGTCAGCTTCTCTGCGCGCGCCGCGATGTCTCCCGGCTCGGAAACGCCACCTGGTTGCGCCTTCCCTGCCCGCCTCAACGCCGGTTGGCCGGAGCTCGTGTGCCGAGCTCGACGCGGCCTCGCGCCACCCGCCATCAGCCTCTCCTCGCGCGTCAATGCATTGTTCTCGCTCTGTCTCGCGTTTGGTCCACCACAGCCAATGCCATCGAAGCCTTGCACGACCGAGCATCGCAGCAACCCTCTGTCGTGCCTCTGCCTCGCCCCATCCATGTGCAATGGCTTGAGTGCCCTGCCTGTCCTGAACCGTCGCGACGAACGCGACAGCACGTCTGCATGCCTTGTCCACCATTGACGCTGGCAGCTGCTCTGCGCCTCGCTCAGTTCCGAGACCGGCCATAAATGCTGGGCCCTTGTGGATGCCTCGTCATGCTCTGGAAGCGAGCCCAAGACCGGCTGCAAGCGACCAGAATCAGTGCTGTTGTTGGGCCGGCCTAGACAGGGTGGCGCCTTGGCCGAGGTCAAGGGTATACTTGGCCAAATGGGCCAGGCCCGCTGGGCTGGCACTGGCACTGGCACGGCACTGAAAAGCACGGCCCGAGCACGGTCCGGCCCGGTGGCCATCGTGCCCATGCCTGGCATGGCCCGGTTATAATGCCGTGCCTGGGCCGCAACTCCGGCCCGCAGTGCTGGCACGGGCACGACACGGAAATTAGGCCAGCACGATGCGACCTGGTAATCCTTAACCGTTGGATGACCTCTGATGCATTACGACCATTGGATGCGGTGTATAAATAGAGAATCCTAACCCTAGCTTCCAGTCGCTCACATACTCTGCCGCCGTCCGCTTCCAGTCGCTTGTCTCCCATCTCGCTTCGCTCACCTCCCGTCCGTTCGCTTCCGGTAACTTGCCCCCTCTGCCTCTTCTTCCCCAGCCACTCCACATCCATCCTCCCTGTCAGGCACTCCCTCCACTCAACGTCCCCGTGGCGACGCATCTGCTCGCGGTGTGGGTAGCACAAGCGCAGTCGCGCGGCGGCGGCGCGTCCCCGAGCTCCCCGTGTGGTGATGACAGCGAGCATGGCAGCGGTGGTGGCGCTGTGGCCTCGACCTCCCGTATGGTGACGATGGCGTGCGCGTCCCCGGCCTCCTGCGTGACGACGATGGCGCGACGCGTGGCTCTGGCTCCTGTGCGACGAGACGTCATGATGTGCGGCTTCGAGCTGGCACGGGTGGCACGCTGGATTGTCGTGCCTAGCAGCATGGCACGACACGGCTGACAGGCTATAGTACCGTCCCTGGGCCACGACCTTGGCACGGCGGCACTATAAGGCACGGCACCCGCCGTGCCTCGCCTCGGTGCCATGCCTCGTTGTGCTAGTGCCATGCCACACCTGGGCGGCCCGGTTGGCCATGTATAGTCAAGGGTCAGCCGACCTTCACAGCCTGAACCTGGAAAACATTCTCCCATAAGTGCAAAGTTGCCCAAATCAAATCCAATCCAAGTGAGATTTTGCAAAGGTAGGGAGGGAGGTCAGGAAGGTATTCCAGAGGATCAATTCAAACCATCCATCGAAATGGCAGGAAATCACCAAACAGTTCTCCGGATGAGGATTTTCTTAAGAACAGGCAAATTCACCAAACTTGATGCTCATGAGAGATCAGCTCAAACTGGTTTGCAGAAATGACTCAAGAACCTCCAAACCAAAAGGAAGACCGAAACACCGAAAACAAGCGAAACCGGGAGAAGAAAACCACAACCGAACACAGCTTCATATCTTAAGCACAAATTTCAGAGGTGGACTTTCTTTATTTCTCAAGATCAAGAAGCACGTGAGGGACTCAGACTCACATCTGTTGATCTCTCTCTGTACTGAATAGTAAAACTAGAGATGGAGAAAACCTAAGGAATGAACACTAGAGAGATGGTCGGTGGGGTCAACTTCCTATCTTATTTACAGGTCTATTACACATTCTTAATAAGTCTTTGATATTTTTGCTGAACCGCTTAACCTAGGGGCAAAATGATTCAACTTGAGATCTGTGCATCCGATAGCCGTGAGCTCTTCACGACTTTGCTTCGCCTCGACACAAACTTCATAATAACGCCACGTGTTGCCTCCAAGTCCATCCCGAACTCTCACCGGGTTTTGGCACCCAAACCCAAAAACTGTCTGTTAGTGGTTTTGATTCCTAAACCATCAAACCCCACTGGACAGTGTATCCGCTATGCCTCCTCCATAGTCTAGACGTGTGTCACCTTCCATCGTCCTCGATCGTCTTATCACCAAGTCCTCTTGTGTCTCCGCTTGACTTGGTCAACCGCCATTTTGATTTGGTCAACACGGTTTACTCCTCCGCATATACAGTTGCTTGTTGATGTCCCCAAGTGTGAGCCATCCGCAATCAGTCTCTTCTGGTCAACTTGGTCCCTCGGTCCAAGCCTCACATCCATCCTTCACTGCTATCAGTCCATCAGCACGGCACGTCTCTACTTCCTTCTCCATGGCCGTCAACTATGTCTCTGTGCTCCACACCTACACACACAACACAGCTAAGAGACATGTTGCCCCCACACTCACACTAGGGTTAGTCTTAAACTCAACCGAAGTCTGATTATCTCTTGACAATCACTCGACACACATGGGCACGTATCAACCGTATGTTTGCAGCAGTGATATGGGTTTATTAATTCCTTGGCTAGTAGCTGTGCTGTCCTTTGTGCTAGTAATGATGGGGCGCCTAGAATATCCTTTAAACCCAGTAGACTTGTAACGAGTCTTTGTACTGTATGCTTTATGTTTTATTATAATATTAGTTATATTTCCGTGTGTTGCATCGGGATCACAATTTTTTTTGAATTGAACCTTAGTGATCGGACATGGATGCGTGAGCTCTAAGAACTTTGTATCGGACGCAGACATGTGGATCTGGTCTTCGTATCGGGACTTGGTAGAGCGTAGATGTGGGAGTGCTGAGTGAAGCTTGATTCACCTTTGATCCCATGTGACTCTGTGAGACCGTTGCCACCCACTACAATCGTATGTGCCTTTTGTTTGGAATTAGATCATAGATCAGCTGGTTGGGTTCCTTGTGGTGGAACCTATTCATCTAGGTTCAAGTTCTCGACTTGGCACGTGTGCTCGTATTTTCTTGGATTTATTCCAGGATTTAACGGCGCTATGCTTTCAGTGGTAGGCGACGTCCTCGTCGACAGCGAGGCGCCTGTGGTGACTTCGTGAATCTCGTGATCTGCCGGCTCAGTCCTTCGGAGGTGCTTATAAGGGTAGGATTTGATACGTGTGTTCATAGAGGTGAGTGTGCGTGCGTTTGAGTGTCCACGTTGTATTATGTAATTCTAAAAAAAAAATTAAGCTGATGAGGTGCCGACCATCCCGATGATGGTGCTGACCATCCCCCAACGCGAACTCTGGAGAATTGGCTCCGACATAGACTCTGTACATGTTTGTGGACTTGCGCCAGCCATACACGGCGTGCTATATACTGGGCGAGGAACAGTGGCCAGATAGTATACGTATTTGTTAGTCCCGATTGTATAGGTCTTTGTGACCGGATAGTATACGATTTTTAGTATCACCGGGTAGATGATTACTTTAGAGTTTTTTTTAGATGTAGAGATAAAGCAGGGGACGGAAAGCTATTTAATTTTTCTCTAAACAAGAATAGTTTCTTCGCTTGTTAATTGCAAGCATCTGGGGCACATTTGTTTCAAGGGCAATCTGACATGTAACAAATTGTGTTTTTGATGCAATGGCAATAATATGTGGCAACAAATTGGCACCATGGCAAGCCTCAGGTATTGTGCTAGTAAGCTACGTCGAATCGAAAGATGAGAATTGAATAGCATGATGACTCATATCGGAGCAATAATTCTTCGATAGACGACGGGCCAAACACCAATAACAGTGTTTCTCATTTTCTCTGTCGGCCAGATGGTCATGTCACTGTAGCACTGAGACGTACACGCTTCTTTAGGTTAACTGTTTGTTGATTAATACAAGCGAATTAACAAGAAAGAAGCATCACTATTAACATGATGTTGATCTGTTAATTACTATCTCTAGCACCACTGTTGCATGGACTGACATCCCTGCTCATGGTGCTTGTGCCTTTAATTTGTGCTTGGTACCGGTGGGCAGAACGACCTGAGTAGATCAATGCTTTTAAACAGTCATTCAAGCAAGTGTATCTCGAAACTGTAGTGATAGCAACGTCGGAACCTATTGAAGCAATGAGTGCACGAGGTATTAATTGTCAATCAAATTTTCCGTGGAAAAGATATAAGAGCATCCGCAGGGTGGAGTACTGGGGCCGGTTCGATTGTGGGCTCTACAAACGACATGACACGTCTTGTTATTCAGCTCACAGTGGATAGAATCAGACCTGGCTCGATTGCCAGACCCACACACACACACAAAAGAGAAGGGGAATTTCTTCTTTACTGGGCTTCTTTCCCCATTCTTCTTCAGTTTCGCCGATCTTCTGCGGCTCCTCATCCAAGTTCATCGATCTGCCAAATCCGGCCAATCCAAGCCTCGTGCGGCGCCCCTGTACTTCTCCATCCGCCGCTGCCTCATCTCCCTCGTGCGGCGGTTGCCTCCTGCTCGTCACGCACCGCCTCCTCTTCATCATGCGCCGCCCGATCTGCTCCGAAAATCGCGCATCGCGGGATTCCCTCCCCGGCCCTGCGGCGTTGGCGTGCAACAAGGAGGACGAGGCAGCGCGAAGAGGACGTCGTGGCATGGGCCTCCATGGTGTCATGCATGGAAGTCGCATGCTGTGCCACGAGCTTCTCCATCCATGGCCGACGACGAGCTCCTCGTTGTGGCGGGAGCGCCAACAACAAGAAAGAGAAGAACGGTGAAGAAAGAGAAAAACCAGGTTCGATACAAGGGAGTGGCTCCTCCATCGAGTCGAGCTCGCAGTGTATAGGATCAGGTTTGATCCTTGCATTTATTGTATAGGAGCGGCTTCGGACCATACGCTACGGACACTCTAAGGGTGGCACCAATTAGGATTATTTGAAATCTTATTAGAGCATCTCCAACAACAGCATAGATTGTAGATTATATTGATACTTACAACTTTGGTATAGATCATGTTATTCCAAAATTTTAAATTTCTAATTTAAAAATCCGTGAACTGAGAATATTTTTTGAAACTCTAAATAGTTTTAAATAAAAACTTTTTAAGTACAAAGTTATAGATCACGTCGAGTGCTATAATTTTGATATAAAGTTTGTTTTTATCCGAGTTCATACAAAAATTATGAATCATTTTTTATTACAACTATTTATAGAGATAGACACATTAAGATGTTCACCTCTGAAAAATCGATTTTAAAGAGGACACTTAGCATATCCGCCTCTATGGACAATGATTTTTGGAGATAGACATCTTAAGATGCTCCGGCCTCTGTAAATTTATTTTTGGAGGTGGATAATTTTTTGTTGTCTTCGTTAATAAATCGATCGCCTCCTTAAATGGAAGAGGAGCCGGAGCCATTTTGAGATGCATTTTATAGATCCTTCCTTTGGCTCTGGCTTCTCTGAGAGGAGCACCTAAAGGAAAAGTCATATCAAACATGCCCGTACTAGAGGCAGGCCACCTAAGCCGTCCTACCTCTAAATATAACCAAAAAAGTTAAGTTATAAGTTAAACATTTTTTTCACATATATTGACGTGCTACATAGAAATTATAAGCCAAACCTTGGACCCTAAAGAGTGAAGGAATATTTTCTTGTGACATATATAGAGCTTATCAACATCTAATATCCAACTTGGATCACCATTATTTCCTCCAAGTGCTTTCAAACAACTCCCTTGTTATTATAGTCTTCACTTTGTGATACCTCCAAATATTGTCACTCTTCTTGCTTCAAATGTTGATTGACAACACCCCATGCTTCATTGGTCCTTTCAACAGCTCTGACATGCAAGGTGTGTGCAGTAGCCCTCTCTGTCGGTCCGACGATGGGTGGGGGAAAAGCTATACCGCCGCATCTTCAGCAAAACCTCCAACTACAGAACAACTTGTGGTTGTCGTTCTCTCCGAGGTATGTACCAATTGTTTTCCAGTGTACTCTCTCCGCTCCTAGATAACTATCGTTTTGGATTTTCATGACGTGAGTTTGATTATATTTGTACAAAATACATGTAGCATTTGTATCTCCAAATAAATTTGTTATGAAAATAGATTCAACGATTTTTCTAACGATATTAATTATGTACTATAAAGATTAATATTTTTTAACATAAAATTAGTCAAAGTTATTTCTCGGAAAACGAGAACGACAGTTATTACCTGGATAAATTCACGTGGTTCAGTTGTTACATGCTTTTTTTTCTTTTTCATTTTACTAAGCACTGTATAAATATAATTTTCACGTGGTTCAGTTGTAGCTCAGAGGGATGTCAACAAGAGAGGCACCAGCCTCTAAGTGTCCCAGCATACAAGGGACTCAACCAAACTCACTTGCTCTCTCTAGCTAAGATGTAATCCCTCAGTAAGATGTAATCTCTTCTTTTTTTTCTTCTTCGTTTGTCTTCAGCATCTTCCTCCCCACCACACCCTTCTCCACCATCACCACCTTCTGCAACGTAATCTTCCGTACCATCATGCATCATGACAAAATGAGCAGTGTCATCTTCCCTTACTTCTTGTGCAATCCCTTCTTGGTTGCTTGCTTTTGTATGTCTCTCACCATGATGATTTTAAATCATGTAGTTTTTCATGAAACCCCTTCTTACTAAGTGTGATCTTATCATATTTAAATCCTGCCATACTATATGATTCTGACAGTCACAACAGGCGGGACAATATAGATCCTTTGTTTACTTAATCAAAGCGTGTCTTTTAGTGGCTTTAATAAAAACCATTCACATCTTGTATGTATGAGGCTTCATGTCTTCGTTTCGTGTACATCCATGACCTATCCATATGTGGTCTCTGAAGAGAAAAGGTATATTTGCATCAAGATATTATTCACATGTGGTAAAGGAATTGACTTATTTGTTTGGTATAAATATTATTCTAGACCAAGACTTAGACCTAGAGATTAAAAAAATGATCTAAAAAAGATGTGAACCAATAATGACAAAGTAAATATACAAATTAACTAGAGTTGATGTGAGCCAAGTAAGTTGGGCAAAAACATTAGTCTAAATTGCTAGCAAAAATAAAAAAATATCAGACATCATGTCTCCCTAGATCTAGATCTATTCGACCAAAAATTAGTGAAATCAATGCATAGGTAAAATTTGAAAATATTTTAGGGCTGGCACAAACTCACCTCTCTAACCCAACTCTTTCAAAGGCTCAAAGGGCAAAACCTCCCCCCTCTTTTTTTTTTGCAATTTCTAAAAGTCAACAATGGCATGAACAGCTACAGTCATGCATGGCAAGCTACAATCACGAAGAGGAAGAAGGGTACCTGTAGGGAGTTATTTTTAGGGCTGGTCAACTAAGAGCATGGTTCTCTGTAAATATTTCAAATGCGGTTCTCCTATTTATACAACCATCCCTGATAATCTAGTTATTCTAAAGATGGTTCCGTAAGGACGTCTGTCCGTACAAATCGTATTTCCAGGGGTGTTTTCTTTAAAGAAACTTCCCCTAGAAATGGATACGCCTCTAGGTGTGGTTTTCTTAACATAGCCACCCCTGAAAATGGATTTTCAGCAACGATTCATTAGCTACAGTGCTCCCCGCCAAGGTGACAGGCGGTTTCCTAAGTTGTCCTCTTCTATTAGAAATGGGAACCGACTGTAAAATTTATTTTTGTACTAGTGTGTGTTGTAGCTAGAAGATGGTGAGATAGCCCTCTGGCCTACGTAATCCACTATATTTGGAACAGTTCATGCTTTCCTAGATACATGGTTTATATTAATTATATATCTAGACAAAACATATATTTAAGTGCATAATAAAAGTTAGAAAAGTCAAGAGCAACTTTGTTGATATTTGGGGAAAGTTCTGGAACTCTGTTACCTTGTCTTTGCTTAGTGTTCCATATATACATGGTACATAGGCTCATGGGCCTTTACACACTTATGCACAGATAAAGCCCAACACTCCCCTCAAGATGGGTGATAGATATCTATCATTCCCATCTTGCTACATGCTAAATTACATTCTTTTACTTCTAAACCTTTTGTTAAACAATCAGCTATTTGACCACCTGAGTTTCCCGATGTCCTTGACCTTAAATTCCTTACTTAGATTCTCCTTGAGTCGTATGATCTCTCTTTCATCATCACCAGTAATGATAATATCATCCACATACACAGCCAACACCGAAATCTTGCGCCCTGAATGTCTATAGAAGACAGTATGATCTCCATTGCACTGCTTGTATCCCATGCCACACAATGCAAGCTTAAATTTGTCAAACCATGCTCGTGGAGATTGTTTGAGACCATACAAGGACTTTTTCAATTTTCACACCTTCCCAATTGCCCCCGGTTTAGAGAAACCAGGCGGAATCTCCATATACACTTCCTCTTGAAGATCACCATGCAAGAAAGCATTCTTGACGTCCAATTGAAGCAAAGGCCATCCAAAATTCGCCGCACAAGAAACCAAAGTTCTCACTATACTCATTTTTGCCACAGGTGCAAATGTTTCATCATAGTCAATGCCATATGTCTGACTATACCCCCTTGCAACAAGTTGAGCTTTGTATCTTTCGATCTTGCCTTCAGGTGTTTGCTTCATAGTGAAGACCCACTTGCAACTAACAGCTTTCTTTCCTGGAGGTAGTTTCACAAGGTCCCAAGTTTTGTTCTTTTCAAGGGCTCTCAACTCCTCCAACATGGCCTCACACCACTTGGGATCATGTTGTGCTTCTTTCCAATCTTTAGGAATATGTGCAGATTGTAATGAAGCAATAAATGCTCTATATGTGGGAGATAATGATTTGTATGAGACATAATTACCTATATCATGCTCAAAGCCATACTTAACTGGAGGTTTCCCAGCTGTACTCCTTGCCTCCTTTCTTAGAGCAATAGGCAAATCAATGGAAGAGTCAACTTCTCCCCCTGTCTCTGTGGACTGCTCAACCTCACTATCACCAATGTCAATACCACTAGTTGAAGATTGTTGTTGCTCCAATAGTTGCGAATGCTCAATATGTTGCTCCACTAGTTGTGGTTGCTCAACTTTTTGATGTACTGGTAGCACTCCAACATTTTTATTTCTTCTAGTGTAAACCTACACAATATTTCTATTTCCTTGCTTTGTGTTCATGTTATTAACATTTCTGTTTTCCTGTCTCTCATTCACATTAGAATTACCGACATGCAATGGAATCACTCCTGTGATAACTTCTGCTGCCCTTGATTGATGGCCTTCATTATCTTGTATTACATCTATGCCATCCATCCCTTATTGTTCATACATGCTCATGCTTGGTTCACCAAACTCAAACAAGGAGCTCAAATCAGTCTTCTCCCCATAATAAGGTTCAGATTCCCGAAATGTCACATCCATACTAACAAAGAGACGTCGTTCAATAGGGCACCAACACTTGTAGCCTTTTTGACTTGAGGAATAACCCACAAATATGCACTTAACAGCTCGAGGGTCCAACTTTCCCACAAAAGGCCTGTGATCCCTAACAAAGCAAGTGCACCCAAATACCTTAGGTGGAACAATAAACTCATTCACTCCTCGTAACATCTCATAAGGAGTTTTCCAACCAAGCAATCTCGAGGGCGTACGATTAATCAAATATACCACTATCATCACCGCTTCACTCCATTTTGTGGAGGTGTATCAGGACATGTAGTTTGGTGTAAGATCCCTTGAGCTGATAGAAAACTACAGAATTCATTGTTCACATACTCCGTTCCATTATCTGTCCTCAGCATTTTAACTCGAGCATCATATTGATTTCCAATAAGTGAGCAAAAACCTTGAAAGCATTTAAGTACTTCACTCTTATGTTTCATAAGATAGATCCAAGTCACACGTGAATAGCAGTCAATAAAGGTGACAAAATACTTCATTCCACTAACTGAGGTAACTGGGCTCGTCCACACATCAGAACGAACTAGCATAAATGGAGTTATACTCCTTAGTCCTCTACTTACATATGTTGCTCTCACATGCTTCCCATACTCACATGCATCACATACTAGTTTCCTCTTATCTATCTTACTCATTATTTCTGGAAATGCTTTGGCCATAGTATCAAATGACAAATGCCCTAGTCAACAATGCTAAAGCATCACCTTGGCTTCATCTTCATTCATGCTTGCTGCTAAAGCAGCACCCAAAAACTTAATATTTTCCTTCCCATCCAGGTACCATAATCCACCACGCCTAATGCCAATTCCAATTTACTTTCCCGTCCTCCTGTCTTGAATGAGACAATGCTCTTGATCAAAAGAGACTCGGCAGTCCATTTGATCAACTAATGCACTTAATGATACTAGATTAACAGGAAAAGAAGGGACATGCAAAACCGATGACAGAGTAAGTGATGGGGTACACTTGACAGTACCACTGCCTTTGATAGGTTGACATGTCCCATCAGCAGTTTGAATGGTCTCCTTATATGTAGATGGATATGGTGTGTAAGATATAAACTCATCATGAGCACCGGTAACATGTTTGGAAGCACCAGAGTCCAATATACATCCATGTTGAGTTCTCTTCATGCATGAGAGAGCTTCAGCATGAATATCTTCCAACTTGGTACCCATGGATATCAACGCCACCCTCTGTATCATCTCCATTTTCTCCATAGTTTCCTTACTTGAGGATGATATCTCACTGATTTTCACAATGAGTAACTTTACCATTTTTTCTAGTTCAGATAATCTCACCAGAACTTCCATGATTTCTTGATTTTCCCTCATCTTCTACTTTATCCCTTCATAGAAACCTGTAAGCTCCCCCTGACAACAGCTTCTCCTTGCACACACGCACGCACCAGCTGGCTACCAACCCTTCCTTGCTTCTACCAATCAGCTCACCACTCACCCGTACTTGCCAATAGCAAGCTAGCAACTGATTGAGTGATTGCCTCTGCTGTGCTGCAGGAGCACGCGTCTCTCCAATGCAGGCAAAATTGACACCACCTTCCTTCAATCCCCAGGTTCAATCGACCTTCTTTCTACTCCCAATCCTATCTTAAACAGAAGAAAACAGAGCACACAGCTGCTTGCTCATGTGTACACGAAGTTGCTCCGTGAGCTCTACTCTCCGCCGGAAGTCTCGAGCCGCACAGACCTGTGCTGGCAGCAGCAACTCGCCTCGCCGTCAACAGCCTCCGCCTTCTGCGCCACCTGAAGGCCCTTGGCCCTCACTGCCGTCACAGCACCGAGGTCGCCTGTTGTCTTCACGCCGCGTCCTTGGCTGCCGCCGCTTCTCCGTGGCCTTCCCTTTGGCGGCCTCCTTCAACTCATGCGCCTTCACACCGGCCACCTCCGCCTTCTCCCACGCCGCGTGCGCCTCGGCCCCCCTGCTCGCCTCACAGCTCGTCCTCCGATCGAGCAGGAGTCGCTTCCATCACCACCACCATCGGCTCCGACACCATGTTGATATTTGGGGAAATTTCTGGAACTCTGTTACCTTGTCTTTGCTTAGTGTTCCATATATACATGGTACATAGGCTCATGGGCCTTTACACACTTATGCACAGATAAAGCCCAACAAACTTAAAATTTTAGAAAGAGGGAGTATACATTCGTGACGTTTGGCTAACTAGCTAGAGCAACCACTATAAATACACGGCTTGCTTCCTTCCATTCTTCCTCACACAGGCACAACATCAGCCACAAGAAACCAAGTAGACAAGCCACATTTCCGCCCTACGACCACTCATCATGGCTGCAGAGGTACATACACCAACATGGCATGCCTCAGTCGCCTAACACCGGGCATATGCATGCAGATGTGTATTGACCACATAGCCACCCAAGCGTCTGGAAAGCGTGGCGTTTCAGGCTGGCTTACTCATCAATTCATTTGGTTTCACCTATGTTGATATTGCAGGCCACAAGCACACTGTTGGTCCATTTGGTCGTAGCAGCGGAGGGGAGCCTACTACGGTGAGTGAACTCTAACAACTCTACCTGAACTTTGTATGATCTCATTTTCCAATGCAAGCAAAGCTTGTGTTTTTGTTGTTCTATGTATCTTATAATACAGAGGAGTGCATACTAAACTAACCAGTCATAGTCCTCTCTTCTTACCCCCTCTGATCCCCGTGCAGATCCAGTTTGCACCGACCGAGTATGTGAAGAAATTCTCTGGATCAATTGTTCGCACCAACCGAACATGGGTGGTGACGTACCTCGAGATTGAAACGAACTTAGAAACCTATAAGATATCGGACAGTGGCTCTCCTTTTGGCGTATCTCCTTTGCTGCGATCTATAAATGAGAGGGTATATATTTGTTCCGTTTGACCTCTATCTTGCTCTCTGTATGGCAAGATGCATGTATGTATATATATAAACTATCCGAGATTTTCTTTCCCCTTATATATATGTAAATACAGATCCAGCTTGCACCAGAGGAGTACGTGAAGAAACTGTCTGGAACAATTGGTGGCTCCGGAAACAGATTTGTGGCATCGCTTGAAACAAACATAACAACCTACGGACCATATTGAAAAGAGTCCAGTGACAGTCCATTTAGCATCCCGTTGCCACACAATACACGCATCGGGGGGTTTTTTGGACGCGCGGGGACACTTGTTGATGCCATTGGTGTTTACCTACTGAGTGATGACTCCACGTATGCAACTGATGATGCAACTCAAGGAACCTCGACCAACTGAAGATGGCTCTGTTGGCAGCCATCTTGGCGAGATTGGCGTTTACGTGTTCACTCCCAAACTGAAACCCGAGTCGATCGAAAAGGCACCTCAGTTGATGAATCAAGCTAGGACAATTCGGTCCTCTGCCCGTCCCGCTTTCCGATCCTGTGGTGTCGATCAGTCGTAGTAATAAGATGATCATGCATGTATATGCATCATCAACGTGGTGTGGCCCGTGCGTTTACCACGGCTAAGTGCAGTCCGATTCCTTGTTACCAGTATTTTTAATGTGTGTGTTGCTTGTTTTATTACTGAGAGTGGTTTTTGTTGTCACCAGCGCCGGTTCTGACGATTTTTGGACCTGGAGCCTAACCAAAACTCAGGGCCCTTTAGAAACATAAAAAAAACTCAACATGTATATATAAATTTTTTGAACTGAAAAAAGTAGCACATACAAAATAATATGATCTGTTAAAAAAACACAAATTCCTCATTTATAATTAGTGTACGCTAACGAATGAATTTGAGTATCAATTGATAGATTAAAAAGAAGCAAAGAGAACCTACGGATTCAGTACGCCGCAGAAGCGTCGGGAGCGGCGAGCCGGGCAGCCGGCGACGGCGTACTCCGGCCAGGAGTCTGGCAAACTGCGGAACTGACGGCAGTCCGCAGTCGGCGGATCGTCGAAAGTCAGAATTGGAATTTGGAAAGAACCTGTACGCACACGTAATAGCCGTCTGTTCATTGCTGAAGCCGAAGCGTTCGCTTGTGAAGTACCGTCGCTGGGCATCGTAGGAGGCCTCCTGGGCTGCTCTAAGCCTATTAGCTTTCTTCTCAGCTGGAGTAACGTGTTGCTGTTGCCTTCTTGATCTTTGGACTTTGGGCCAACTAAACTAAACATACTAATACTCCTAATACTCGACAACATACGTATATGGGAAGGGGCCCAAACAGCGTCGAGGGCCTGGAGCAGCCGTCCCGTTTGCCCCCCGTCAGGGCCGGCACTGGTTGTCACCTATGGTGTGGAATAAAATTTCTATGTTATCGTCTCTTTGGGATGGAAGTAAAATGATACATGTTGTATTACATACATCTTCGTTCTGAAAAAAGGCCATTAAATTTAGATCCTATTTGGAATAGAGGATTTTGAAAGAAAAAACAAAAGGAATGGATTCTAAAGTTTTCTCAACTTGCTGTTTGGAACAAAGGAAATATGCATATATTCCTTTCCAGACGAAAGGTTAACCCTTCACAAAACATAAGAAAAAACATCTAAAGAGACCCAAAGAAAAAATTCCTACAATGTTTTCTAAAGCCTGGAAGCTCGCTTCGTGGGCACATGTGACATTCATGTTTTCCTGCAACCCAAACACCCCAAAGTTTCTATTCCTGTATTTTAAAAAACCCTACAATTTTCTACTCTTTAATCTATTCTATTCCTTTGTTTTGAATTCCTACTTTCGAATGGACCCTTAAATTTGGAGAGGATTGCAACATCGATCTTCGAGTGATATGACAGAGACGGTGAGAGGCTAGATAGCAGGCCCAACTCCCAAGATGTGTGCACGCGTTAGGCTGTCTCCAACAGGAGACCCATTGACGTACCCAAACCCAAAATAGGTCTCCAACAGGATACCTATAGCCTCCAACAACCATTTTTGGTGTCATAAGAGGCATAACTCAAATCCGAGTGTTCTCTCTTGAAGACCCATTTACAGAAAGAATTATCTTTTAGGTCTTGTTGTTGGAGAAGACTAAAAATGGATGTTGAACCCTTTGCATGTATTGCTACCTATAGGACAAATGAGTCTTGTATTTTGGGTTGTGACTGACATGAAGGATGAACAGACAAGCTGCATGCATGTGCACGTGGTGGGACTGTAGGAGGGAGACAGCCATACTGGTGCAAGGAGGCTTGTCCAAGACATAAATAAGCTTAATTTTTATGAATTCGATAAGAAATAAATCTATTTTTATCTGTTCATAGACAAGGCCGCTTGTATATCCCTTCGGCTAGGCATGGGACGCTAGTTTCTCCACCAGTGCTTGTGCTACACCAATCTGACCTCATTTGAGTTTCTCATATGGATGTCCTCACAGGGGCTAAGATCCTAGTCGAGAACTCTGTGGATAGCCCCCGAGCTTCCTCACCCAAAAGTGGATCTTCGAGATGATCCGTTGTCTTTACTACCGAGCTTCCGGATGAAATGCCATGGATCTGTTCCCTCCAAAACATCGTAGGAGGCCATGCACTACAAACGTGGTTGGTGTGATCTCATAGGACTTACAAGCCCCTCCATGTAAATTAAAGTGAACGCAAGCACCAAGCTTTCCAAGGTATGCAAACCTCACTAACACTAGACCTAAACCTAAAGCAAGTGCTTTTAGCGGTAGTCTAACTAGACTAAGCACTTCGCAAAGTACCTACACACCTGAACTAATCACCTAATAATTTCCTTAAGCACTATGGCGGCAAGAGCACTAGAGTGGAGCCTCAACTCCCTTGGTATATTCGTCAACTCGTACACATCTGAAATGGCTGGTTGGGGAGGAGGTATTTATAGCATCTCCACTCGAAACTTGCTGTTGGCAAAGTGCAGCAGCCTTTGCACACTCATCGGGAATTTTGGTGGGATCACCGGAGCTTCCGGTTGAAAGCCCAATTTGGTTTTGGTAATTAATGACATCAAGTTGCTAATGTCATGTGTTAAGTGTTTTGAGTTAGGCATAAGCAACACATGTGATGAAGGTGTATATGGCAAAGAGTGGTGGCCACAAGATCACAAAGAGATGGTGCATGGACATGAAATGACGTCATGGTGGAGATGCACATGAAATGATGATCATGGTGATCAAGCATGAGGAGATGGACATGGAACAAAGTGATCAAGGCAAATGTATAATCATATGGTTTGCTTTTGCCGGTCTAAGATGAGTAGAGAAGTGATTGACCAGGTTTAGGACTGATAGCCGACTATCAAGAGGGGCAATCATGGTTAGCTCGTGAATCAAGTGCTACTAGGTCATCATCTTGAGCATATGCATTAGGATCTAGTAGAGAGCTAACGTAACGCTTTAAAAAATGATTGTGAAAATGCTAACACACATGCCCATAGTGATGTACACTTGGTGGTGTTAGCACATTTGCGAAGGCGGTGGAGTTTGAGCGGTAGAGAGGGGTTTGAGTTTTTTGAGGAAATAAAATGACTATTTTTGAGGAAATGAAATGACTATTTTTCTTTACGCCGGAAGTAGGAAGAAGTAGCGAAGTCGTGGAAGTGTTTCATGCTGAAAAGCACGCATCAGACGCGGCGTTCGGCAGTGTTGGACACTGGCCTGGCGTCTGACGCCTAACTCTAGCTTGCGGAGCGCTGGCGGCCGTGCATCAGACGCGCTGACGGTGGAACGTCGGATGTGTGACGTCAACATCTATTGGTGTGGGCTTCAGCAGTGAGCAGAGGCAGCAGAGGAGCGTGGAGCACCTGACGCTGGAGTGCGTCTGTTGCCACACCAACGGACGCGTCTGTTGCGAGTTCAAGCATTTTCGACCCTCTCTGAACTGCGTCTATTGCATCGTTGGACACGCGGGCTCGTAGCGTCAGAGCGTCTGGTGCTCACAAAATTGACCGTTGGTTCTTTGAAGTGGCTGGACACGTGGCGCTTCGTGGTGCATCGAACGCGGCAGCACACGTCTGTTGCGTAGGCATCAGACGCGTCTGATGCCCCTGTCTAGCGCATACCGGCTAGTTACTTATCCCTTCGCTAAAATAGGTGGTGGACGGCCTTGGGGCTATATCTCTTGCACTTCTGAGCTATTGAGTCATACTTTGAGCTAGAAAACTTCCCTTTCACTCATTTCCTTGCTTGATTGCATACTCTAGTGAGATTGAGTGAGATTCAAGTGCATTGTTTAGTGATTTGCATCTAGTGGCACTTGATATTTGAGTTCGCTATGGATTTTTTGTTACTCTTCGGTGTTTCCCAACATCCTAGATGGCTTGGAGCAGCGGTGGTGTTGAGCTCGTGATTGGAGATTGTTTCGAGCCTCACCAAGTGATTGTGAAGGGTTCTTGAGTCTTCCCCGTAGAAGTTCACGAATTGGCTACTCTAGTGGAGCTTGTGGCTTGGAGGATCCCCATCTTGTGAGTGGATGTGTGGCACCTGCTGAGGGTTTGACTCTTGATAGTCAATTAGCTCGTGATCCATAAAGTGGGTGCATCGTCACAACGAGGACTAGCTTGCCGGGAAGCAAGTGAACCTCGGTAAAAAATCTTGTGTCATCTCTTTGCTGAGGATTTCATCTTGTGTTTGTGATTGCATTGATTGATTGGTCCATTGGACATATCTCTAATTATCAACGTCAGTATAGCAATACATGTTCACCCCTTTACTTACTTGTCTACCTTGCTAGTTGCTTAGCTTGTTTTCTCTTGTAGATTCTAGCTCCTAGTTTGTGTAGTGTATCTCTTTCACCTAGGAGTAGAGTAAGTAGTGACTTAGCCTTATTGGTGTGGATTAGAGATTATAGCCTTCATATCTACTAGAAATGTTAAGGTGGCTTGCATAGTGTAGTTGAGCTAGTGCTAGAATTAGCTTCACCATTTTTTGTACTAACTTTGTTGTTGAGTAAAGTTTGTAGAATTTTGAAAAGGCTATTCACCCCCTCTAGCCATTTAGGACCTTACATCGGTGCCCTACCACGTGTACTAGCCATTGGATCTCAATCGACTGTTGCACCTTTCTCCGGTGTTGCCTTCTCCAATACCACTAGACTTTTCTAGTGAGCAGGTGCTCTCGATTCCCTATTTGGGAACCACTAGACAAGACCCTTCTCTCCAGTGCATTGCACCAAACTACCCTAGTGCCCCTTTTCCTCCCTGCATACTCTTTGGTGAGAGAACTTTTCTCTGATAGTCTTCACCTTCCAATCATCGGACAATTCCAATGTTGTTGTTTTCCTCTTATGCAAATTGTCTGAGGCCTTTTCTCTGGTGCCTTCTTCACTATAACACTGGATAATTTTGGTGCCTTGGTTTCAGTAGCCAAGCGCCTGTGCAGGGCCTATTCTTCGGTGGCTTGAGTAGCCAATCACTGGAGAGTTCCAGTGGTGTTGTCATCCTAGCTACTTATAGTTGGTGTCTTGGACTTCTAGCATGTCTTGTAGGTCTTCAACAATAGCTTCTAATTTCTTGCTTGAGGTGTTGAGCACTTTGATCTTCATGCTGCCTAAGTCCAAGCCAACTTGCATCAAATGGACTAAACCTTGTATACTAGCAATGTTGTTAGTCCAAACAAATCATGTTGTTACTCCAAAACAAAAATCACATAATGGGCCATGCAAGGTGCCATTTTCCTTACAATGGCCGAGCATGGCACATCTCTTGGACCCCCCCTTATAGATAGATGTCCACACACTCTAGAGCTCAAGTTAAGCCTCGGTCATTTGCTTGCTAAAGATAGTATATTTGTAGATATTAGAGGTGATCTTAGTGCATTTTTATGAGATTTCATCTTGTGGCATTAGAGATTGTATTTGTTGGTGGTTTTCTTATTACTCTTGGTGGTTGCCACCATCTAGATGGCTTGGTGTAGCGGACTTCATCGAAGCACTTAGATTTAAGATTGTGAGGTGCTTTAGAGATTGATTATGAGAGGCTCTTGTGCTCATCCTCGTCGAAGATTGGGAAAAAGCAACTTTAGAGGAATAGAGGTGTTGAGAGTGCCTTGTGATCGAATTGGCTTAATGACCAAGCCCTCAAATGGAGGAGGCAACCTTCCAGGGTTGAGTCTTAGTAAATAAGCGGTGATCCTACGACTCACCTCAACATGGGCATAAGTGATCGGCAAGTCACTGAACCATGAGTATATATATCTTTGGTCATCCTCTTGTGTATTTATTTGTGTTGTTTGATTCAATAGAGTAGATATAGTAGGATTTGTCATCCTAGGGAGCAAACCTAGCTAGTTTAATCATCTCTAGTGACAGCTTCGCTTATATCTTGATCACTAGAATTTTGTTAGTTGCTCTCACCCTAGGCTTGCAAGACATAGGTAGAATTACCTTTACAAGGGCCTCTTTGTTGTTTAATACTCTATCTAGTATTTGTGATTGCTAGGTGCCTAGATTTTTTAATTAGGCTATTCACACCTTTCTATCCATCGAAAGATCCTAACACTTGGGCGGTTTCGGATGATGATTTTGCCTAGAATGGCAGCATATCAGCCATAGAGGCATTACTACAAATTGACTTTTCACTATCGTCACTTTCACTATCGATAGAAATGACGGTGTGATACTTGCATCGTTAGTTGGAATGATAGCGAGGCCTCCTACAACTGAAACCGGTAGTTCAGACCTCTACCATCGATGGGTAACGATAGATACGCATTTTGCCCACCAGCCTTAAAGTAGTGTTTGGTCAATCGGCAGTAAATTCAGCGTGAGTGTAGAATTGCCTCAACTTCCAAGGCCATCAAATCACCATTACTTCCACTGCCTGAAGCCTAAGAGCCACGTACCCACTGCGGTACATATACTTCAAGCCCGGTGCCCTCTGGAATGACCCCTCTTCTTCATCCATCGTCCCCTTCTCTTCCAATCTACAAAGAAAATGTCAGACAACCCCATCAAGTTTCCAAGCAGCCCATCATCCAGCGAGGACGAATTGCCTTCCCACCACTCCTCTAAGGAGAATGTCTCCTATGACGACGGGATGTCTAATTATAGTCCTCCCTGGAGCTTTGAGAAGGAGGACCCAAAGGAGGAGGACGAGGATGACGAGGACGAGGACGAGGACGACGCCGACTCCGACAATGACTCCAATGACTCCGACTCTAACTTTGCCTCGCCTCCTCCCAAGCGAGCAAGGCAAGCATGATCCTCTATGTGAGAGGATCATATATTTAGATTAAGTAGTTTATAGTTAGTATAAGTACTTTTAATAGTTTAGGTTAGTTATTATGCTTCCAGACAAGTACACTCATATACTCATCCAAATTGTATCTATATGTTAGATATATATAATCAATCAATGAAAAAAATTCTATTCGCGCAAATTTGATCTCTTCAATGCCACCTTTTTTATATGAAATGCAAAGCAAGTTCTTTCCAATACTACTTCCAAAATGCCAGTGCACGGATTTGATCTCTCGATGAATGTTTTTTAATTTTTCTATATATTTGTGAATGAAAAGGGAAAAACTATCATGTACAGTTGCGGTTGTTTCTAGGAGAATCTAAAAGCAGTTTAACCGCTTACAATTGCCGTATTATAGCGTTGGATTAGCATGGCAATGATCAGCTTAATACGGACACTGTTTAACTTATCCCGTGCCGTCCGTTCTCACTGCCGATCAATCCAGACCATTCGTTTGACAACAAACCAAGAAGCGCTCGGCCCATTCCCATTCCCAACTCCCCTTGGTCCTGTCAGTGCCTTTTCATCGGTTCAACCAACTAAAAAACCCCAATACGAATCCATTAGTTCTCCCCACCCATTGTTGCTTCATCTTCATTCTCCCCACCTGTTGCTTCATCTTTATTTTGATCCATCACCTGTACTTGCCCTGGCTTGAGCACCTTGCATTGTCATCATGGACAACACCGCATGAAGGTTAGATGCATTCGGTCACCCTCCCTGTTTGTATTTGGTTTCAATTGGTTTTGGGTTTGGTATCAGTTTTGTTCATACTAGGAATTTCTTCATTGCAACAGATATCTTACTTCAAAAGAAGACATTTCAATGCGAGCAACCTTGTGTTTTGGCAGCTAGGGGTGGCACCAGGACCCCAGATGTTGTTGTTTGCTACTTGGGGATGGAGCATTCACCCGGACCGATTATTGATTGTTGAAGCCACTATTCGTCACCTTCTTGGACCACAAAATTTAACAAGAATTGTTCAAGACCCTATCTATGGAGAGATTTTTGTGCTTTATAGTACTGGACGGGAAGTAGACATACTTTATAGATACAATGTGTCCGTGGACGAAGATGATGTCATCTTCACTACGGTTCACTACCTCTGGTTTTCGGGACCGCATCAACCAATTGAGTACCTTATGTAATAACCCAGGTTTTTGTGCAACCAAAAATACAAGCTTTTTAAAAAATTTCTTGCAATGTGTAAAGCATGTAGTCTTTAGGTCAAACCTAAGTCAAACTAAGGAGAGCTTGCTAATAAATTGGTGCATCATGTAGAATTGATTGTAGGAGTGTGCCCTGTTCTTGAGTTGGTTGCTCGGATTTTGAGTTTGTTTGGAGTTTGGAGTGCACAAATCCGTAGCAAGAAATCCTTCTCAATTCCCTTTGAATTCTCTCTCAAATTCCTTGACTCATAAAAGGAAAAATATTTTTTCCTTTTCTTTTTCTCATTTGGCCCAACTCCTCTCTTTCTTCCCTTCCCCGCCGGCCTATGTCTCTCCCACGGCCCAACTGGCCTCCTCTCCATCGGCCCAGCGGCCAGCAAGCCAATTGAGTACCTTAGTAACTGCCTACCCATCCGACATTAAGTCTTAGAATTTGTGAAATTTTTTGTTAATGAAGTTTATATGTACTCATGAAACCTCTAGATTAGTATGTATGAGTACTGCATAATCGTTGAACTATTACTTCGGTTGAACTATTAATTGAATCAGTTGGTCTTGATTGTGGTCCACGTGTACACCTCTATGTAAGAACAAAGGATCCAAAACAGGCCTTCTTCTATAGGCGAATAGTACCCTAAACCGTCGGTGACACAGCATTTTATCTTGGCGGGAGTGCGAGGGTTTTCAAGGATGTTTTGGTGCCTTGGCGGGAGGCGAAAGCGAAGACAAAAGACCTGGGCCAACCTCTTCACTCAGAGTATGCAACACTTTGAACCCTGACTGCTCCATGGCTGCATCTAGCTCCAACTCCTCCCAGTGGTCGGCACCATCCCAAGGCATCGTCGTGAGAAGAACACTGGCTTCCAGTGGAGGAGGCTACAATGGGAGGGGTCCGCCCATCCCGTGCCATGTCAAGAACCACCCCTACACATACTAGCAACCACTTTTGTGTCGCTGTGGCTTGAAGACACCTCGATGGATTTCATGGAGTAATGGAAACCCAAGACGTCGATACCACAAATGCTGTAGGGCAAATAATGTAACTCGATTTCTTTCATGTTTATTCTATTTTTGTAATGCAAATGCTAAAATCCCACTGTACTTATGGTAATTTAGTTTTTTCATAGCCTAACTTAGATTGCGGGTTCTTTAAGTGGCATGATCCCCCGTATAAAAAATTTCTAAGGACTTTGATTTGGATTTACGTAACAAGATTTGGGAGCTGAAGGCAGAGGCCAATGTTATAACAAATGAAGAACATCTGTAGGAGAAGGAAGAGATTATGCCATAGATTGAAGAAATGGCCAAAGTTCCAATGAAGATGATGGAAGATTTCGCACCTTTGAGAAAGAAATGTGCTTCCTGTTCTTATTTCACCTATTTTGTACTTACCTCAATTCTTGGTATGTTCATTGGCAAGTTGCTTAGTTCACTATAGTAGATTCAAGTATCAATTTATTATGTATCGAACTGAAATCTATCACTTTTATTCAACTATTGTTGAACTAAATGCAAGGTGATTAACCAGGTATTCAATTTATTGAATTGTAAATGATAGTAGATCCAAGTATCAATTGATGTGTTGGAGGCATCCTACTTCCCTAGACACTGGACCTTGGTACAGGGGCAACCAATTTATTAAACTATATATACACTCTCCTACGGTTCTACCATAGCTTTCTCCCATCCATTCCCCACTCTGCTCCCTTGTTCTGCCTCACCTTGCTAGCGTCGGACGAAAGGCAGCCTCTCGCATGCTCACTGCTCCTTCACCTTCAACCTCGCTGGCGCACAAATCTTCAGCGTGCCATCCCTGCTTCTCTACTCTATCTGGATCTAAGGTAACTGCACTGGATCTGCTACTTCACCGGATTCTATATTCCTTTGTATTGCTCTCTCGTGCTCTTTGCTCCTTCATCTATAACCTAGCTACATTAATTTTGTTGGATCTACAGATGAAAATGCATCTTCTCATTCTAGAGTTTGTGGCCTTGTATATCCATGGAGTATAGCTTGTGAGCCTTATTGTCCTTAGTATTGGTTCACCGAATCAGTGCTTTGTAAACAAAGTTGATGAGCTAAATGAAAGTATACCAATGGATATGGAAAGGGTTGTAGTGGTCAAGGCTCGGGTTGACATGGAGATTGACAATGATCTCGTGGAGGTCGACAATGATCTGTAGGATCTTATGAAGATTCACAATGATCCCATGGAAGTCGACTTGGATCTATATGGAGAATAATTAATTATGCAACCAATGATGTACATATGAAGGCCTTTTAACTTTTGCATAGTATCAACCTAATTAGTATATGCATTTTGGCTTTCGGCATGCTTGTTAGCTTGGTGGTGTCCACCTACTTAGTCGGTATGAATGTATGGAACTCAAGTTGGATTCCTTTCAATCCGAGAGTACTGGCATTGTGCTTTCCTTATGTTTTCTAAGTGTGTGTTTTGGTTTTTCTTTCAATGTAAATCTGTGTGCCTTATTATTCACCATCGAACTCAAGTTGGCTTCCTTTCAATTTGAGTACTGTTTCTTATTTTTCTAAGTGTGCAGTTTCACTTTTGTTTCAATGCCAAACGTTAAGATTATGTGCCTTAGTCTTCATCATCGTATCATACAGAGGTCTCCGGGTGGTAATAGGACCTAGCCGCCGGTGATGGTACTATGCATTCACCGCCACTTAGTTGCAAAATTTTCAATCCCGCGTTTGAACCCTCCTGCGCAGAACTGATGAAAGTTGGATTCCTGCATGCCGTAAAAGTTACGCAGAGAGCAAGCAACCCCTACTCCAATAGCCCCCTCTAACACCCCGTACCCCCACCCCATCGCCGTCCCTCCATTCCCCCACACACATAGCTTTTCATTTCCTCATTGCTGTTGTTTGTCATCACCGCTCCTGCTCATCAGCACTGCTCAGCTCTTGCTTCGTGCCGATGCACATTGCCAGATTGCCCGCATAGATCCACCAGTGAACGAGCTGTTGCTGTCACCGGCGTTGCCACTCATGCTCACCACACCAGATCCAAAGGCAAGTGTAATAAGACCTTAATTGCATTGTCGTCTCTTCTCGAAACTCATCTCCTTACTAATGTTTATTGATGTAATTCTATAGCAGGGCGACCTCATCTCTTCGCCTAGTGGTGTCCTTCTAAATGAAGGAGGCCTCCAACATGAGGAATGCAGTGGATAGCCTCTTAGACGATGTGCTTGCTAACATCTTCCACTACCTCCCCGCCTGATCCTTGTGCTGCTGCAATTGTATATGTCGCTCCTATGAGCGCATCATCTCTGACTCCTATCAACATAAGAAGCTTTCACAGACTGTCGTCGGCTTCTTCTATGGCAGCTGGTGGAAGGGAAATCGCCACTTCACCAGCATCATCGGTGAACGGCCCTCCTTGTCCTTCTTGCCCTTCCTCCTTCAAAAAGTCCTAGTCTCAGATTGTTGCAGCGACCTCATCCTTTGCTAGTGTGCTGGGCCTGATGGATTATGTCGCTATGTTCTGTTGGTTTTGACCCAACATCTTCGCACTTTCATGTGATTAAATTTGTTAAGGTGGAGGGTGCATGCGTAGGTGTGGAGATCTACTCATCTAAAACTGCAGCATGGATCTTTAAGGAATCTGAATAGGGCGACACTAGTATTGTTCTACGTTCAAAATCGAAAAGTGTTTTTCTTAATGGTTTTATGCACATGCTTGAGTACTCTGCGATAGTTGCTGTGGATATGAAGAGAAAGACATGGAGGACAATTCGTAAACCAGGTGGTGCTAAAATGTCCATCCATTAGGCTTAGGGTCACCTGTGTGTGTGCTGTGCTAATTTTCGCAATAGGACTTGGCTTTTAGTGTGGATACTTGAAGACTATGGTACTGATAACTAGAGTTTGAAGCATGTTGTGGACACAGAGGAACTGTTTGGACACATAAATATTAAAGTTGGTTCTAAGCTTTATGATGAGGAGTACAGAGTGATTACAGTTCACCCAGAATAGAATTTTATTTTTCTTGAACATTGATTGCATATGGCATGGACTATAGGAATGTTCATGTCATCCATGCCCATGTCATCCGCTTTTGAAGATCAAGAGGATGTTTCCATATGAACATGCCTTACTATCTTCTTTATGTTCCCTTATTCATGGAGTCATTAGTAGTGCAGTAAATGTGCATTCTTATATTTCGTCGTTGTGACAATCTTTGTTCAGGTAGGGAGTTGTTTTCGTTCTATGTATGTATAGGTCAATTTTGGCTTGTTAACTAAATGAATGATATGTTCAATATTATTAATTCTGCTGCTTTGTTCAGGTTGTGGATCAGAGATGAATAAGAGGGGTTGCATGGTGCATTGGCTACCAATCCGAAGGATGCACTAATTATATTCATTTTGTCTTGCAAGTAGGAGTGCCACATAGAAGGAGCACAACTACGTCGTTTCATTATGTAAGTCTGTATAGATAAGTATCTTTAGTATGCTCAATGTATCGTTTGTATTAGGATATCAGTTGAGAAAGATGTTATGGTAACGTCCATAGTTATTATAAAAAGTACTCTTTTTTGTAAAGATTTCTGAATGCAATGATTATATATCTGTATCTTTGTGTTTATGAAGCTATTAAGGGCTCAGTTGAATTAGTAACTATTGTAAAACCGAATAAAATATGTCACCGTCGGATGTAAGTGTCGTTCGTTGTTTTATTATCCCCACTATCGCTATACGTATGACGCAGTCGGGATCAAAAGTATATCACCGCCGAATCCTTTAGTAACCCGACACTGACTAAACGATCATCAAAGGCGAATCGTGGTGTAAGACGACGGTGACCATGACCTTTGTACTGGCGGATCATTCGTTGAAGCGATGGTGGTGTTAACCTCTACACAGGGGTCTCGGCCATCGAAGCGACAGTGAACCTGCACCGCTGTCGAAGTACAAGGTGACGGTGTTGGTGACCACTACATATGCGGTTGATGTGCCCACACGACAGTTTTGATAGCCTGGACACAGGCGGATCATTTGCTAATACGGCGATGTTAATGTACATCCACAGCCGAGTCGTGCTCCAATGCGACGGAAGTAAGGACCTAATCACGGACGGATCATAAGCCAATACGACGGTGTTAGTGTACACCGCAGTCGGTCCCAGATGCCGACAGTGAAGGCTATGACCATCACTGTCGACAACTTACCGCCGAAGCCGAAATGCGGCTGCGATGGGGGTTACGATGTGGCTGTGAAAAGTCCGAGTGTAGTAGTGAGGGTTTAGGGGTGTTAAATTGGACTTCTGTGATAGTTTAGGAAGGTAAATCGAACAACAACTATTTTTTAATATTTTTCCTAAAACATTTATGCAATTAAAAATATAAAATCTAGTTTTGATTTTAAAAAATTCATAGCAATTTATTTTAGCTTAGAAAAAATTGTGAAACCAGTTTCATAATTTCCCTAAAATCATGCCCTACCTTATGGTGCCTAAATTGAAACTATTTGAGTCTTCTATGAACTAATTTGGTTTTATTTGCTAGCATATGCTCTCGTATCTATTATAATTAGTCTACGGCTGTGTTCAATTCCTCTGAAAAGGGTGAAAAATATATTGTAGTACGTTTTGGCTTTATTTAGCAAATAGTGTTCAACCGTTGACTAATTAGGTTCAAAACGTTCGTCTCGCAAAGTACAACCAAGCTGTACAATTAGTTTTTGATTTCATCTACATTTAGTACTTCATGCATGTATCACAAGTTTGATGTGATGAGGAATCTTTTTTTTACATAGTGCATTTTTGAGGAACTAAACACAGCCTACGTCGCTGATCCGGACTATAAAAAAGCTTAGGTGACTTTGACAAAAATTCCAGTGTCATGTAATGACGTAATCACGTCATACTTGATCCTATTTGACCATGTTTGGTACAATTATGGGGAGAAACACTTCCCTAAGAAGTTGCACAAATCGAGGAAGGTACGCCCGGTTTCCATTTTTTTAGTACAAACAGGGTTTGATCAAAAAGTGCAAAAATTGTGTTGTTTGGCTTCTAGTTTTAACTTATTTTGGCCATAAGCAACTTTTAAAGCTATATCAAACAAGTCCTTAGTACGAACACAAGTGTCACTTGATTTTATCTATGATCATATTAGTGTAGAAAGCATGGGGCGCTCCCATTGGAATGTGGATGAAATGCATCGCAAAAAAAAAAGACTCACATGTATCACTCTACAGGTGCCAACAAAACAAAAACAAATTTTAGAAGAAAAACCCCAAAAAGGTAAAATATAACAAGAGTATCTACTAGCAACTGGGCTTTCTATATAGTTTGGTTGGTCAACATTAACTAACTATAATCTCACCTAATAATAAAGAGGCAAAATTTTAGGCTTATTTTTTTATCCATCTATTTTTTTTTGTCTGTCTTCCTCTAATTACCGAACAATAGAGAGTTCCTTTTGTTCGGACTTATATATATAACCCGTGCTCATACGAAGTTAGAATAGCTCACGTCTAAACCAATATAGAATAGGAATCCTAACCTAAATAGATTTCTCAGATCCCGAGGACTCTAAATAGAACGCTTAATGAGTTATGTTCTTTATTTTGCACCACTTTCTTTATTTACGTATGAGTTAGAATAGCTCGCGTCTAGACGGATATAGAGTATGAATACTAATCTAAATAGATTTCTCAGATCTGACGACAATGTTATGCATTTATTTTCCTTTGACGGGATATATACGATAGATTATAGGACCGGTTTTTTTAATGCTGGAAACTTTCTTTCCCTTAGAAAATGTTGAAAACTTCCATAATAGGCCAAACCCCGGTATTTTTTTATGATGGAAGGCTGAACAATATAATCAGAAAAATATAAAAGAAAAAAAGTACTATAGCTATGTCATCTTTTTTATCCACTTACTTTTTTTCTCTTTTGTCCTAACGTGTTCTCTTTTTTTCATCCTTGCAAGCGTGTGTCGTCCGAACATCCTGAGAGCATTTTACGGGCCGTTCACATGTTACCCGTTCATCTAAGCAATTTTTTTTATTTCTCCTATAAATATAAAAAATAAAAGGACTAAATTCAACGTCACGGATGTTTAAACCATTGATCCTTCCTTATATAAAATAGATAAATATTTTCTATACGAGTTAGAGCACCGTGCCATACATGGTGTGAAGTCTGATTCTAAAATGAATTGAAATGAATGATACAATCTATAGAGTATGACTCAAAAATGAATTGGAACACCTGATGTAATTATTGGATAAATATCCAAGTCTCCAATGTACATACGAGATATAATAGTACACATCTAGCAACAGTATGGGGTCTGATTTAAGACGAATCATGCACATGATAAAGCTTTTATTGAACAAATTTCTTAGAAGTCGAAACGGACGAGAACTTCGACTAAACACAACAAAATAGAAACAGGAAAAGGAAACATGCAACAAAAAAGGAACTGAAAGGCTAAACACAGGCAAGGCATAGAGTTTGATGCAAAGACAAATTTAAATATACAATACAATCTCAAATACTATTCAAAATCTGATGCTCGATCAGATATAAGAGTTAGAGCGTCACACGTTTGTTGGATAAATTTTCAACCTACAAATCATCTTGATAAATTATACAGTAAGTTACGTCTCCAGCGGACACGTTTGCTAGTAGATATATAATGAGGTCATATGCTAGCAAATAAACATAAAAATGTCCATAAAATGTTCAAATAATTTCAATCTAGGCACCATAAATTAGAACAATACTTTTGGAAAAATTGAATAAAATTTTCCCTAGCTAAAAATTTTTTCTATGATTTTCTAAGACAAGACTAAATTATAGGATTTTTAATTTCATAAATTTTCTAGAAAAATATTTGATTATTTATATTTCTAGCCTGATTTAGCCTCTCGCAGTCACGTCATATAAAACTGTCGATCAAAACCGCTCATGGTGTAAAGTACAGATGGTTTCAAAAGTTGAGGAGGTTCGAAATCCGGTTTTATAGATAGATACAGCGCCGGTCCTGACGATTTTTGGACCTGGAGCCTAACCAAAACTCAGGGCCCTTTAGAAACATAAAAAAAACTCAACATGTATATATAAATTTTTTGAACTGAAAAAAGTAGCACATACAAAATAATATGATCTGTTAAAAAAACACAAATTCCTCATTTATAATTAGTGTACGCTAACGAATGAATTTGAGTATCAATTGATAGTTTAAAAAGAAGCAAAGAGAACCTACGGATTCAGTACGCCGCAGAAGCGTCGGGAGCGGCGAGCCGGGCAGCCGGCGACGGCGTACTCCGGCCAGGAGTCTGGCAAACTGCGGAACTGACGGCAGTCCGCAGTCGGCGGATCGTCGAAAGTCAGAATTGGAATTTGGAAAGAACCTGTACGCACACGTAATAGCCGTCTGTTCATTGCTGAAGCCGAAGCGTTCGCTTGTGAAGTACCGTCGCTGGGCATCGTAGGAGGCCTCCTGGGCTGCTCTAAGCCTATTAGCTTTCTTCTCAGCTGGAGTAACGTGTTGCTGTTGCCTTCTTGATCTTTGGACTTTGGGCCAACTAAACTAAACATACTAATACTCCTAATACTCGACAACATACGTATATGGGAAGGGGCCCAAACAGCGTCGAGGGCCTGGAGCAGCCGTCCCGTTTGCCCCCCGTCAGGGCCGGCACTGGATAGATAGATAAGGGAGAAGATCGTATTATCGTGAAAGTCAAAGTGGCTAAAAGGACATTTTGCAAATGCAAATCGGGACGGTTTGCGGCGGCCCACCCGTACACGCAGAAGCAGCAAGCTTTCTTCGCGGGCTCATGCAGCGGCCCGCGGCGCGTCAGCTTTTGCGGGTTCTGCGGCGTCCCATGACAGCCCAGTGGCCGACTGGCCGTCAGCCCGTCATCGTCTGTCTGCAGAGTTCGCGAGCCTTCTTCATCCCTCCGCCCTCCCCATCTCCCTCTCGTCAGGCGCTCCTCGCGCTCGCCGCCGACGCGCCGGCGCCTCCCCCGACCCTGGCTGGGCCAGCCCCGGTCCCCGAGCTCCAGGTCAAGGCCCCCACCTACACCGCCAAGCCCTTTCTCCAGTTCCCTCCTCTTAGCCCCCAAGCTCGCTGCCGTTCGCCCGCGTCTCCCCCGCCGCCGCGGGTCTTCCTCCGTCGCTTCGTCACAACGTCTTCTTCCCCTTCCCGTAGCAGTTCACCCACGCGGTGTGATGCGGGCACCTTTGCGGGTTCATGATGCGGCGCTAGGACCCGTGTGGGCTGGCCCGCATAGTCGCATAGAACCGTCTAGGTTGTTGTTTGGTTGCAATTGCGGAGTTTGCCGGGCTTGCGGACGGGTCAGTCCGGCGGGCTGTTGGCACGGCCGGCGCCGCTTGCAAGTCTAATTACAATGCAGTGAGCTGCCGTTGATTCTTGTGGTCCTTAAATTACAATGTATTACTATAACGCAGTGTGCCGCTGTTGATTCTTGTGATCCCAATTGTAATGCATTACAATACTTAGCTGAGCTTTGATGTCTCTGGACAGGGGTCCTTAAAGGATAAACCATCTGCTGATTCTTGTGGTCCCAATTGTAATGCATTACAATACTCAGCCGAACTTTGATGTCTCTGGACAGGGGCCCTTCAAGGATAAACCATCTGCCCCTCAGTTGTTTGCCCCGCCTGATTCTTGAGGGACATCATGACGCCAGTTGAGAGCCCGCAGAACGACCTCCTAAGGCTGTGGAGAGGTGGTGGCATCGAGCGAGAGAACAGCACGCCCAAGCGACGACCTGATGTAAGTTAACTCGTCCTTGCCTAATTAATTATTATTAGTCTTAGTAGTCACTTTGCTCGTTCATGTGCATATATGACAAAAATAAAAGCAGCTGTACCGTGGCCATACATGATGGATCTCTAAGTATTGCTGTCTTAGTAGTCACTTTGCTCGTTCATGTGCATATATGCCAAAAATAAAAGCAGCTGTACCGTGGCCGTACATGATGGATCTAGTGTTGCCCTTGGTTACTGACTGCACAAGTGAAGGATTACTGAATGCCATATTAGACTGACTGGCTTAGCAAAAGGAATGTTATGCTATGTCAGACTTACAAGTACATTAGTGCCTCAATGGGCAGTGGCTGTGCCTGTGCTTGGAAGTGTTTAGAATTGTTTAGAATTTGGATCTTGATGTGCTTTAGCTTTACCTAACGGAGAAAAAATTATGAAGCACATCTTGTACTGCACTTTAGTTTACTGTTTAAAAACTCTTTTCAAGAAGTTGCATATCCTTAAAACAAATTTGAATCCAGAGAAAAAATAGATATAACTTAATGTTGGTACATGTACTGACATTGAGGTTTTTGGGTGTTGACTAATTATAGGGTTAAGTGCCCAGGACACAATGACTTTCACCAAGTTTTAGTTGACTGAATGTCTCCATAAAAAAAAGGCATCATGAGTTGCCTCATAGACTATTTGCTCAGAAGTAGCATTCAGCTTGTCTACGTGCTGGTTGTATATCACAATATCCTTCGTTATTCAAGATAATATATTCATTTTTTTCCATCTAAACTACTCCGTCATGGTCTAAACCTTTTCAGTGACATGTCATACGAAGTTCTTTCTAGTAAATTACAAATTGACCAACTTTCTGTGCCAAACATGCAAAGAATACCATCTTTAATACAAATATGATCTGTGTAGCACCTCTTCTGAGCTGAAGCCTTGCTTTCCACCATGTCCATGCCCATGTTTAGTGTCTGAAGCCCTTCCTGACACTTTGAGATAAAGAAAAAAAAACTCGACCAGGATGAGACTTGAGAGACGTGCCCCTGGTTTTGTTCTTAAGAAGTTTGTGTCAGCCTTTGAACTTGGACTGCTGACAGGGGTTTCATCGGCCCTCGGACTTCAAGAGTCGAACCAGTGTAACTCAGGAGAAGTTGGCCCAGCACCAATAAGATGATGGACAGTATTGTCCAGGTAGGATGCCTGGTGTATCCAATGTGTAATCTGTATCTGGGATTGCTTGATCAGGCAGAAGAAGTGGGATCAGGCTCAACCCCTTTAAACTGGCTTGGGCAACACCTCTTGTTTAGAGTAGAGTTAAAGTGCCAGCATGATTTCCCACTCCAATAGCTCGCAAGTACATTCCCAAAGGTAACGTCCATCGTAGCGAACACAGTTCACCATCTCAGCGCTGTCACAGATGGACCTAAGCTGTAATGGCAGGCACACGACAGTAAACCTGATGCAAAGCAAGGATTCATAATAGAGAAGGTAGCTCAAGGAGCAGTTTTACTACTGGTGTTCTTTTCAAAATTTTTGAACATCTGGTGCAAAGTGCATTTTACTCAAATTTGTAATTTATTACTGAATGTAAGTTTATTTAGTTACTACATATGGTAAAACATGTACAGCTCACCATTGTGTGCCCTTTTAAACTAGTTCTCTATTATTAGTTTCTTTATTTGTTAACATAACATTTTTTATGTTCATTTTCTATCGGTGTTGTTGATTCAATTTCACAAAATTAAGATAAATCTGCTCTTTGTGTAGGGAGATGATCTTTGTGCAATATGTGACGATGGTGGTGATGTAATATGGTAGGTTCATTTAAAATCAATTTTAATTGCTTGTCTCCTTTATATGTATGGTTATGATAATTGATTCACTAATGTAATCATATCGTCACTGTTTCCCTAAGAATTGTTCACATTTGAAAATTTAACCAACTATGTTAACCACTTTCTTTCATTGAATACTCTCTCCGTTTCAAGATAAAGTCGTGGTTTGCCTCCATGCATTCTCTGTGAACTAAATTTTTACCATTAGTTTCCCTTTTAGTTGTTACATCGTAAAAAAAATCATGACTGTGCCCTCAAAAAGAAATCATGGCTGTAGGAAAATAATTTGAAATATGAACCTCATGGTATTGTTTTTTTTGTATGAAAAAACATACTTAAATCATGATGTTTGAAGATTGAAATGTATGGACACCATAGTAAAAGAAGCAGGGCTGGGTGGGTTGTCCTAGTATTAGTTGACGACTAGAAAGGCACGCAGCGTTGCCGTGCAGTGCCGGTATTCTGCTGTAGTATTATAGTTGATACAGACTTTATTTGTTGTATAGAGTAATAATAATTGTATGTTTGCAGTTGCATTTTTTTAAGCAATGAAGGTAAGACAAATTCTTGGCTTTATTATTTTTGTATAGGTGTCATGATTTGGAGTCCATTGTACGGATGAAATAAATCGCTAATGCTTAACATTTGAAGTTGCACTAATGCATATGATATTATATATATCTACTGCATAGGTGTAGTGATGAGAAACTCAGCAAAGTTTTTTTTTCATTTTATGATTTTTATGTATTTTCGAGACTCTATCATGATGAAGGTATTATTTTATTTATATATTATTTTGGGTATTGAAATGGAACTATATCTTTTTGACTATATTTGTCTTGGAGAAAGAAGGGCTTAAATTATTTATTAATGAGTGAGGAGCATAAGTAGCCGGAAGGTTAATGTAATTGTGAAATGAGGAGAATTCGACCTCGAATTATGAAATTTGGCAATACATAGCCTTGATGGTATTTTCTTAATGAAGTAGTGGTGTAGAGCTAGCACGAAAAGATGTAGGAGAACAATGTTTTTTTATAGCAAAATATGATGTTAGGTTGTGTTGATACTTTCTTTATGAAAGTAGTTTTAGTATTTAAAATGATGCATTGCTGTAATAACTGTCGATATGATTTTAACCAAGCGTGGGTAAAAATTTTTATGAAAAAATTCCTACTAACACGTCATATTTTGGATGCGTTGCATAGATCTATTCATGTGGATTTCAGATTAACTTGTTTTTCTATTTTACGATTTTTCTGTGATTTACTACGCATTTTTAAAGTTTCAGTTGATATGATTTTACCCCTAAAAACATAGGTAAAAATTTGTAGGAAAAGATTGTTACTAAAACATGCCATATTATGGATGCACTGCATAGATCTACTCGTGAGGATTTCAGATCAACTTGATTTTCTAATTTACGATTTTTCTGTGATTTACTATACAATTTTAAAAATTTTAGCTAATTTATTTTAAAAAAAGAGATATAATCAAAGGCGGACTGCGGGTTGATTTTAGAAAAATCTGATGTTTTCGCAAAAAAAATGCTGAGAGGGTCTCTGGAGCGCGGGTTGATTTTTGATAAAGAGAAGGTCTTTTTTGCAAAAAACCTAGAGCCCTTCCGATCTGGACTGCGGGTTGATTTCAAAATAATCTGAGGTGGTTTTCGAAAAATATACTGAGAGGGCCTCTGGAGCGTGGGTTGATTTTCAAAAAATAGAAGAGCTTTTTTGCAAAAAAGACCGTGGTTTGCCCGATCTAGGCCGTCCACGCGCCCGATCGAATGGCCGCGAAAAGCGAACGACGTGGCCACGCTGGCCAGCCAGCTTTTGGTGTGTGAATCGTAAGGAAAAGATTATTTACAGATTAATGGAAATCGTTTTTGTTCTTGGAAGCCGTAGGGAAAATGCTAGACCAAAATTTTCCGTTCTTCCCATATGCTTCTAGCAATATTATATAATTTAGAAGAGAGTATGTTTTCGACTTACCAAATAAACAAGTAATATCCTTTTGTGTTGTACAAAGAAAGAGGATGAGCATCAAACAAGATGTTTTTTTTTGAAAAAAACCATATACTATGTTCTACTCCCTCCGTTTCAAATTATAAGTCGTTCTGGCTTTTCTAGGTATATTGTTTTTTGCTATGTATCTAGAAAAGCCAAAAAGACTTATAATTTGGAATGGACGGAGTATATTACTGCTATGTTCAAACAACGAAAACAGTATGTCAGTTTCCATTTTTCCTTGCAAGCCTTTTACTTCCAAGCAAGTTTGGTGCAGACTAGAGATGAAACCCAATAGTGTGACCAATCAGCACATTTCCACCAGTTGTCTGGTTTCCCTTAAATCATTGGTACACCTAAAAAATGCATAATAAATGCACCAATGTTCCAAAATTTCTAATATTGTATCAGTTACAAAGTTTCCACAGCAATACAAGGGTGACTCCTTGTTCCAAGCTTAATGCAAATGTTGTCTTACCTTGAACTTTTTAGCTGTGATGGTGTATGTCAGAGGTCCTTCCACCTAGCTGATGGAAACAGTGAAAGATCAAGGTGCAGAGAAATCCTTAGGTTAAGTGCTGAACAGGCAAAGGTATCTCCTGACAAGTTGCCTGTTTCTTCAAGTTTTCATTTGCTTCTAAATGTCTAAAAATTGACATAGCTATTCGTGTTTCCATTCATAACTCAGATGATCCTTACAACAACAACAACAACAACAACAACAACAACAACAACAACAGTGTTTTGCTGCTGATAAAGATTTTATATGCAAGAACTGCAAGTATCAGGAACATCAGTGTTTTGCTTGTGGAAAGTTGGGGTCTTCAGACTTGTCATCAGAAGCTGAGGTAGGCATGTCAGAATCATGTTTCGTGAGAGTTTTGAACTTGATTTATTTGGAAGTGTTGAAGTGAAATGAGAAATAATATTACTTTGAGATTAGGTAAAAAAAAAGAGAAGGGGACCTTTTCTTTTTGTATAGGAAAAGAATACATAAACTATCCCAGGATGCACCAGAATGCACATATGCTGAAAATGTTTGAAAATTTTCGGTATCTGCATGAGAAAAGATTTAATTATTTGCCTTTCTGCCTGACGTGTCAGGTGTTCCAATGTGAGGTTGATGATTGTGGGCACTTTTACCACCCTAAGTGTGTTGCTAAACTGCTCTACCCAGATAGTGAAGACAAGGCCACACTTTTTGAGGTCCAAGTTGCTGTTGCCAGAGAAAATTTCACTTGTCCTATGCATGAATGTATTGTGTGCAAGGGAGGAGAGAATAAGAATGATAGGAATATGCAATTTGCAGTATGCAGACGCTGCCCAACTACATACCACCGGATGTGCTTGCCAAGGTATTCCTTCTTTCTGGAGATGCCTATGCTCCCTTTCTTGTTATGTTCTACTGTGAAACCAGGATTTTCTTTTCTTGACAGTTTGTAATTTTTTTCCAGTAACATCCCCTTTGAAACAAAGGAAGGCCCCAATGGCTATATGCAAAGGGCGTGGGATACGTTTGAGGGACCAGATGGACAAGTCATTCATCGTGATCGAATTTTGATCTACTGCATGTGTGTTAACTCACTCATCTTCCTCCTGATTGGCTGTTGACTCCAGTTACCACTCCAGATTTATTGTCTTCTGTTAAAATCTTTTGCAGGAAGCATCCCATCGTAAAAAAGTTGAAAACTCCCAAGTGGGATCACATCATCTTTCCTGATGTCAAAAAAATCCGTGTACCAAAAATGGTTGTTGGTACACACAATGAAGATGATATACCCGAGGAAGAAGAGCCGCTGGAGCCTGATGATATACCCGAGGAAGAAGAGCCGCTGAAGTTTGAACCATCTCAGTCTCCTCCATCTGAATCTCCTCCGTCAGATGCAAGTGATCAGAGTCAGTGCTCCTGTTCTAGTCCCATCGACTCATTTGCACCAGCGTCCTTGTTTATGCATCCACATCCAGGCACTTGTGGTTGGCTTGGTGACTGACCGTCTGGCAGCATTACTCACTCTCACATTTACTAATACTCCCTCTCAGTAATAGGTCCTTACGCAAATTGCATGTAAATGAGTAGCTTGGACGCGTTTCAGTACCAGAATTAATAACTGGTTTTCTAGCTTGTAGCACATAATCCATGTCCGAATTATTATTTTTTAATAAATATACTGAGCCAGTCCAACCTGCCCATCAGTTGTGGTACAATGTAGGCTGCTAGCTGTTGTGTGCTGCTACTGTTCTTCCTGGGAGATATCGCTCGCTCATGTTTACTCGTTAAGCGCAGCTTGTTAGCATTTCTTTTCCTTTCCATATTCTTTTTTTTTATTTTGATGTCCAAAGTAAATAACGATTTTTTTTTAAAAAAAATTGCCTATTCGAATTTTCTAAAGAAATATGCATTAACGATAAGTTCGTCATACCTCATGCTTTATTTGTTGCCACCTAAAACATGAAGTCATTAGTCATGGTCATTGATTCTCGTTCATTACCGACATGATTCTGACCAAACTATTCTGTTCCCGATTATCCGACATAACCATTTCCATTTTCTTGACCTAAGTTTCCATTTCTGTTTCTGTTTCTCGGTAATAATATGAAATCAAAAGTGTTTAAAAGCTTTTCCGACAGTTTTCGTTCCTGCAAAATAGGCCTTGTCTTCCTTGTTTGACAGGTGGCCCTCCTCTCTAGGGCCCTCTACTCTACTGCTTGGCTATTACCTAAACAAAAAATTGATGGTACATTCAAGAAAATATTACGTCTCTAATTAATCGGTTCTTTGTCGTGTTCAATAACAATTAATATGTTCTTTTCATAAAATTAGGGAACCAACTAAAGAAACACATATTTTCATCTGAAAACAGATGACCTTATAGGTCGGGACGCGAGAATTAAGGAGCGAAAAAACATGGTGCATATAGACAGTGAGAATGAAGGTAGAGATAGAGATGTATTGGGAAAAAATATGGTTGTCATTTGGTTTGCTACCAACTTTTCAACCTCACATTTTACTTGCCAAAATTCTAACAAAATTTTTTGTCCAATTTTTACTTGCCAAATCTTCAGCATGGTAAAGTTTAGCCACAAGCGGGCGTGCGCAAGCGCGGTGGTGGCGCCTCCCGTCGTGGAGCGCACCCGCCCGCGTTCAATTCCTAGTCCAGGATCGAACTAGGGATTTTCCCAAGAGGATGCCGAGCGGATATGTGTGTGAGTAGTGTGTGCGCGTGTGTACTCGCTAGACGCGTTCTAAGAAATCTCGGACACTCTCATGTATATTTGAGCGCGTAGTCAGTGTAATTGTCCGATACGAGTTTCACATTATACGCCCGTGCTCTTGGCGGTGGTCTAAAAAAAAAGTTTGACCACAAACAAGCAGGCCCTAGAATAACAGTTGGATCTGCCTTTCCGGTTGGATTTGGCGGCAGTCACGGCAAAGTTACCGAATCTCCTCCATACCCCAAACGCCAGACTGGGCCTCGTCAAGGTCCAGGACAGCTGTACAGTCACACAGAACAAGCGGCGTTTCAGAAACCGACGCCCACCCTCCGCCGGCGCGGATATACGAATCTCCTCTCTCTAGCCATCGTTTGGACCTTCCTTCCCTCTGGTGAGGACCCCTAATCTGCTCGGCCGGGTCTTGGCTGCGAGTCCAATTCTTCCTTTCTCCCCATCAGTTAGTGCCGGAATTCTTCGTCATGGTTGGGGTTTTCGATTAGGTACGAAATTCTTCGTCACGGCTGGGGTTTACGATTAGGGCCGTCGCCTTCAGTGGGTGCAAGATGTGGCCATCGATCGACCGTAGCTAAACTGACGCGGGTGCATTTTGTTTCCCAGAAACTAGAATTAACTGTAGATGATTGCCCTCAGCAACGCAATGCAGTGCAGCGAGCTATGGTTGGTTCTGTCGATTCTTGTTCATTTAACAGAAATTTATTGTCGTTGATCAGGGTACTCCGAGAGCAGAGGAGAGCAAGTTGGGGTTTTGATTGGTCCATCAGTAGCTCTTGCCGTGGGAAGGAGCTCCTGGCAGCAAGCTTGCCTGCCTGATTTTTGGACTGTGTGGGGACACATGCCATGGATCAAGTAGAGAGTTCAGGCAGTGAATTTCGGACACCAAGAGGTGCACTTGACGTGAAGCGGAAGAGCAAGAAGAGGCGCAAGTCACAACCTGATGATGTAAAATGAGCTCACAAACCTGCTATTTTGTTTGTTCTATGTATTAATTGGAAATTTTGCTTATGTAGCAGCAAAAGGTTCCGGTTCGCTTTAGTAGCGCACTGACACGTTTGGTAAAAGTAGTCGCAAATACTAAACACCTGAATTTACTGGCTGTGTATGCTTCTTTTTTATAAGGGAATATCAATTTTTACTATCCCATGATAAAAAAATATTTTAATGATATTTTTTAAGATATCTTTAGAGTAGATTGCATTATGCACTAGGTTTTTTGTGCCAAACCTGCAGGTAGCACCACTTTTAAGCTAAATTCCTCTTTGACCAGTGCTTCTATCACCGTGATTTTTGTTTGGTGTGCATTCTCAGGGCCTGTTTGGCAAAGCTTCCATGCGGAGCTCTATCAAACGGTATTTTGGACTGATTTTGGGAAGTGATTCTCTGAAACAAACTATTTGTGAATGGTGACAGTGTCCATTTTTTTTGCCATGTCCATTTTTGCTCGTGTAGTTCTTCCAATTTCACAACATTAAGATTAATATCTATTTGTGCAGGGTGATGATGTCCCTGTTTCTCGTCTCTTTTGGGTTTCATCTCTAGCCTACCCCAACTTGCTTGGGACAAAAGGCTATGTTGTTGTTGTTGTTATTGTTGTTGTTGTTGTTGATGATGTCTGTGCGATTTGTGACGATGGTGGCTATGTAACTTGGTAGGTGTACAGTGTACTGATAATTAAGTTTCAGTGATTTGCCTTCCTCACCTTTATATGAGCACGAATAGTTATTTCCAAGAAAAACTCGTATCTGTTAAAAGCTGAGTTCAAACACTGGCACATGATAGTGCCACATCATTACATATCTCCCTGCTGTCCTATTTCTCATCCAGTGGTTAGGGATAGACATAATTGATGATTTATAAAATTCCCAATTTTGGGGTAAACTGCGATTAATGCATGCAATTGTTTGTAAAGTCGTGGTCTCTTAGACTCAGAATGTGTTGTCTGCTTATAAAAGTACTCCCTTCAATTGAATTAATATTGTACTATTTTCCCTCTTTTACTATAACATAAATTGCAATATTTCTGCATAAGGTTCTGACTTGAATCCTACGTCCATGCTTATCTCTTCTTTCATTGGTTTTATTTCAGCTGTGATGGTGGGTGTCTGAGGTCTTTCCACCTAACTGAAGAACATGGTGAGGGTTCAAAGTGCCCATCCCTTGGTATTAATAGTGAAGAAGCAAAGGTATCTTTTAATTGAGTTGTTGACTCTTTAAATTCGTGCTTGCTTTTGTATGTACAAATTGCCTCATGTTTTGTATTTGACAACTCAGATGATAATTGATAAGAAAGACTTCATATGCAAGAACTGCAAGTATAAGCAACATCAGTGTTCTGCCTGTGGATTATTGGGTTCTTCGGACTTGTCATCGGGAGCCGAGGTAGGTATAACTTGTATGTTTGATTATGTTACACTGTCTTTTGAATTCATTTTTTTTTAAATGAAGAAACGACAAAAGGCATAACTGAAACAATGTAAGAAGGGACAGCTCAATTCTTATACAAAGAGGAAGAGTGCAAAAGTATCTCAAGATTCGCTTTTTCCATTGTCATATGCTCCAAATGTTTGAGAAGTTTGATTTATGTACGTTGATATGTTCTCATGTGAACAAATGTGATTCATTGTTCACTTCTGCAATGCTTGTCAGGTATTCCAATGTAAGAACTATAACTGTGGGCATTTTTACCACCCTAAGTGTGTTTCCAAACTGCTGCATCCTGGTGACAAACTCCGGGCCTGCCATTTTGAGCAGTATGTTGCTGCTGGACTGAAGTTCCTGTCATGTCCACAAATGTAGTGTGTGTCATGGAGCAGAGAATAGGGATGATAAGAATATGCAATTTGCAGTATGCAGGCTCTGCCCAACTACATATCACCGGAAATGTTTGCCCAGGTTTTCCCTTGTACTGGAGAATTAATGAGGCCTCTGTAATCCTCTTCCTTGTCCCTTTGTTAATATCTATTGATGAAACCTGTATTCTATTTTCCTCGTTTGTCCTTGTTTTTCCAGTGATATCCCTTTTGAAGCAAAGGAAGGTCCAAATGGTTACATTTTTCAAAGGGCATGGGATGGCATTCTTCGTGATCGGATTCTGATATACTGCATGTATGTTGACTCAATCACCTTTGTCAACTACCTACTGCTCATGAGTTCCTTAATTTTGTTGAATGTTTTGCAGGAAGCATGAGATAGTAAAAGAGCTAGGAATTCCCAGGAGGAAACTTATTATCTTTCCTTATGCCGAAAATCTTTGTGTGCCAAACGGTCCTGAAAGTGCACCCAAGGAACAAGATACACTGGCTGAAGAAGAGCTGCTTGACCACCCATCTTCTGAACCATCTCAGTCTCTGCCATCTGCAGCAGCCCAGAATCAATGTTTCTGCTCCAATCCTATGGACTCATTTGCACCAAAATCTTTGTTTCCACATCCATACCCAGGTTCATGTGGTTGGCTTGGTGATTGACCATGTGGCCTCTCTGCCCCTTGTAAACAATACCAACAGAGATAGGTCCTTTGCAAAGCGCAAAGAAATTGGTAGCTTGGCTTTGTTAGACATACAAAAAACCTAAGTTATAGTATACCCTATCCGGGTGCAAGCGATGTCTTACTGCTCCTATCTGCAGTGACGGTTGATGAACATGTGTTTTTGTTGATGCTGATCGGATCAGGCAGGAATTGCTTAGAGCTAGGTCGGTGAAACCATATGACATGTATAGATAGCCTGCCAGGGGTTATAAAACCTGGAATTGGAATACTGCACATGGAGGTTATTACTGAAGTAATTACAGTGTTCAGTAACTCTTCATTGACAATGGTTTTTGCTTGGGGTATTTTAGAAGGGTGGGCGAATAATGTGTTATCTTTTATAGAGAACTTAGAAATTGTCATTGATGCTTTAGCTTCACATGCTCCAGGCTAATGGTTTTGTCAGATGCGAGATGGTGAGTTCACGTACGTGCTATGCTTTTGTTTTCATGCCGAGAAGCTTTGGCAGCTTACAGTACGATATTCCTCATTATACTGCTTCCAATTTCTAATGATACGATGAATGCATTCACGAAGAACTAGTACTTAGAATTACTTTTGCCCATGGAGCATTTCCATAAGACCACGCTGAGTCCCAGTCCTAGAGGAGGATACCCAATAAGAACCAGCACACTGTGCTGAATGTGGTATTTGCTTGATCTATATTTATCGTTAGCCCAGTATAGAAGAACTTTCATGTACCTGGCACTTACACAGATCTGTATGACACATTACTAGCTTGTAGCTTGAAAACTACATATGCTTGCTCGTAAAGGGTACACGAAACGAAGTTAAGAAAGTTTAACCATCACACATCCTACAGTGACACTTTACTTTGGGACAGATGGAGTATATATGGCACTACTAAGGAGCTGTGTTTACATATGAGCTGCTCCCCGGGTTGGTTCTTCATATCATATTATATTATTATAGAATTTATGTAGGTACTTCTAAGTGATTGGTTGGTAGAGCTCCACCAGCTTCAGATTTACCAAAAAATAGTTCTATTCCACAAAAAAAATTTCCAAATGCTCTAGATCCACCGGATCTGCATCATCAAAATGGTGGATCTGGGGCTAGATTCACCATTTTGTTGGAGCTCCGCAGGGGGGCTTCACCAACTCAAGTTTGGGTGGAGTTGTGAAAAATTACCCACCATTGTCACTCGTTACACAAGATACCGGTTTATTTCTATTTTTCTTCCTTCATTCGCGTTTTCTTCTCTTCCTTCATCGTGGCTGCTTGTCTTCACCGCCACGCGCAGGAGCACTGCCTAGCCGCAGCTGGTTCACCATGGCTCGCGCCTGGCCGCGCTCTGCTCTTCGTTCGCACCGGCCACTCCCCGCGCCTCGCCAACGCCGGCCTGGCTGGCTTCGCGCTGCACCCGACGGACATGCGCCCGCCCTGGCTAGCCCTGCGGTGGCCGCGCGCGCTCCCCCAAGCTGGCCTCGCTCCAGCACCGAGCCTGCCCCCAGTCGGCCGCTGCGTGTGAGCTTGTCGAAGAAAGAAGCCCATGTCTTTTTTTTTCTCCAAATGCGTGGATCCGGGTGTCATTGATATAGAGGGAAGCATTAGAGCCCAAGGGCAAATATGGTCATTCCAAAGAAAATGCCCTTACTTAGATCTGGAGCTGCTGCGTAGTCAAACAATTTCTTGGTAGATCCACAGTGAAGCTGCTCCATGGTGAATTCTAGATCCATATTCACCTTTTTCAATGATGGAGCTCTATCAAAGAGACCCTAAGTATACCACATCAATACTTATCCATGTTTTGTAGCTTATGCACCTTGTCGTAGGTTAGGCTGCCCTATCTGTAAATTCTATCACTACTACTAGAGGTTTCAAGGAGGAACCTAGAATCAACAAAAACTTTGAAAGTTACTTCATCCGTTTTTGTTTATAAAATGGCAAATGCTAATTTTCAGGTGTGCGCCCGCAGGCCTGAACACCCGCACACCTCGACGCTTTGTGAGAAGAATTCAGGAGGCAGAGATCGGAGAAGCTTTGAAGAGGATGAAGAGAGGTAAAGCGATGGGCCCTGATGGTATCCCCATTGAGGTGTGGAGATACCTAGGCGCCAGAGCGATAGTATGGTTAACTAAACTTTTTAACCTTATTTTTCGGTCTAACAAGATGCCTGAAGAATGGAGGAGAAGTATATTAGTACCTATCTTCAAGAACAAGGGAGATCTTCAAAGTTGTACTAACTACCGTGGGATTAAGTTGATGAGCCATACAATGAAGCTCTGGGAGAGGGTTATCGAGCATCGCCTAAGGAGAGTGACACATGTGACCCAAAATCAGTTTGGGTTCATGCCTGGTAGGTCGACCATGGAGGCGATTTTCTTATTACGACAATTGATGGAGAGATATATGGAGCAGAAGAAGGACTTGCACATGGTCTTTATTGACCTCGAGAAGGCATATGACAAAGTACCGAGAAATGTCATGTGGTGGGCCTTGGAAAAGCACAAAGTTCCAACTAAGTACGTTACTCTCATCAAGGATATGTACAGGGATGTGGTGACGTTTGTCCGAACATGTGATGGCGACACCAGTGACTTTCCAATTAAAATAGGACTGCATCAGGGGTCAGCTTTGAGCCCTTATTTATTTGCTTTGGTGATGGATGAGGTCACAAGGGACATACAAGGTGATATCCCTTGGTGTATGCTCTTTGCTGATGATGTGGTGCTAGTTGACGACAGTAAGGCGGGGGTTAATAGGAAGTTAGAACTATGGAGGCACACGTTAGAGTCGAAAGGGTTCAGACTTAGTAGGACTAAGACCGAGTACATGAGGTGCGATTTCAGCGCGACTAGACACGAGGAGGGAGACGTTAGCCTCGATGGGCAAGTGGTGGCCAAGAAGGATACTTTTCGGTATTTAGGGTCGATGCTACAAAAGGATGGAGACATTGATGAAGATGTTAGGCATAGAATTTCAGCCGGCTGGCTGAAATGACGTCAAGCTTCTGGCGTTCTCTGTGACAAAAGGGTGCCTCAGAAGCTGAAAGGTAAGTTCTATAGGACGGCGATTCGTCCGGCGATGTTATACGGTGCTGAGTGTTGGCCTACAAAAAGGCGACATGTCCAGCAATTGAGTGTAGCAGAGATGCGTATGTTGCGTTGGTGTTGTGGGCACACAAGGAGGGATAGAGTCCGGAACGACAATATTCGGGATAGGGTTGGGGTGGCACCAATTGAGGAGAAATTGATTCAACATCGGTTGAGATGGTTTGGACATGTCCAACGGAGGCCTCCTGAGGCGTCGGTGCGTAGTGGAGTTCTAAAGCGGCCCGATAATGTAAAGAGCGGTAGAGGTCGACCTAAACTAACTTGGGACGAGTCCGTTAAGAGAGATCTTAAGGAGTGGAATATCTCCAAGGATTTAGCTATGGACAGGAGCGCTTGGAGATTGGCAATCAACGTGCCTGAACCGTGACATCTTTTTGTCTTGTGCCATTTATGTCCCTTTATGTGTCTCCCTGTTTCTCGTCTCTTTTGGGTTTCATCTCTAGCATACCCCAACTTGCTTGGGACAAAAGGCTATGTTGTTGTTGTTGTTGTTGTTGTTGAGGAGCATAAGTAGCTGGAAGGTTAATGTAATTGTGAAATGAGGAGAATTCGACCTCGAATTATGAAATTTGGCAATACATAGCCTTGATGGTATTTTCTTAATGAAGTAGTGGTGTAGAGCTAGCACGAAAAGATGTAGGAGAACAATGTTTTTTTATAGCAAAATATGATGTTAGGTTGTGTTGGTACTTTCTTTATGAAAGTAGTTTTAGTATTTAAAATGATGCATTGCTGTAATAACTGTCGATATGATTTTAACCCTAAAAAGCATAGGTAAAAATTTTTATGAAAAAATTCCTACTAAGACATGTCATATTTTGGATGCGTTGCATAGATCTATTCATGTGGATTTCAGATTAACTTGTTTTTCTATTTTACGATTTTTCTGTGATTTACTACGCATTTTTAAAGTTTCAGTCGATATGATTTTACCCCTAAAAAGCATAGGTAAAAATTTGTAGGAAAAAATTGTTACTAAAACATGCCATATTATGGATGCACTGCATAGATCTACTCGTGAGGATTTCAGATCAACTTGATTTTCTAATTTATGATTTTTCTGTGATTTACTATACAATTTTAAAAATTTTAGCTAATTTATTTAAAAAAAAGAGATATAATCAAAGGCGGACCGCGGGTTGATTTGAGAAAAATCTGAGGTTTTCGCAAAAAATGCTGAGAGGGTCTCTGGAGCGCGGGTTGATTTTTGATAAAGAGAAGGTCTTTTTTGCAAAAAACCTAGAGCCCTTCCGATCTGGACTGCGGGTTGATTTCAAAATAATCTGAGGTGGTTTTCGAAAAATATACTGAGAGGGCCTCTGGAGCGTGGGTTGATTTTCAAAAAATAGAAGCGCTTTTTTGCAAAAAAGACAGTGGTTTGCCCGATCTAGGCCGTCCACGCGCCCGATCGAATGGCCGCGAAAAGCGAACGCGTGGCCACGCTGGCCAGCCAGCTTTTGGTGTGTGAATCGTAAGGAAAAGATTATTTACAGATTAATGGAAATTGTTTTTGTTCTGGGAAGCCGTAGGGAAAATGCTAGACCAAAATTTTCCGTTCTTCCCATATGCTTCTAGCAATATTATATAATTTAGAAGAGAGTATGTTTTCGACTTACCAAATAAACAAGTAATATCCTTTTGTGTTGTACAAAGAAAGAGGATGAGCATCAAACAAGATGTTTTTTTTTGAAAAAAACCATATACTATGTTCTATTCCCTCCGTTCCAAATTATAAGTCGTTCTGGCTTTTCTAGGTATATTGTTTTTTTGCTATGTATCTAGAAAAGCCAAAAAGACTTATAATTTGGAATGGACGGAGTATATTACTGCTATTTTCAAACAACGAAAACAGTATGTCAGTTTCCATTTTTCCTTGCAAGCCTTTTACTTCCAAGCAAGTTTGGTGTAGACTAGAGATGAAACCCAATAATGTGACCAATCAGCACATTTCCACCAGTTGTCTGGTTTCCCTTAAATCATTGGTACACCTAAAAAATGCATAATAAATGCACCAATGTTCCAAAATTTCTAATATTGTATCAGTTACAAAGTTTCCACAGCAATACAAGGGTGACTCCTTGTTCCAAGCTTAATGCAAATGTTGTCTTGAACTTTTTAGCTGTGATGGTGTATGTCAGAGGTCCTTCCACCTAGCTGATGGAAACAGTGAAAGATCAAGGTGCAGAGAAATCCTTAGGTTAAGTGCTGAACAGGCAAAGGTATCTCCTGACAAGTTGCCTGTTTCTTCAAGTTTTCATTTGCTTCTAAATGTCTAAAAATTGACATAGCTATTCGTGTTTCCATTCATAACTCAGATGATCCTTGCTGCTGATAAAGATTTTATATGCAAGAACAGCAAGTATCAGGAACATCAGTGTTTTGCTTGTGGAAAATTGGGGTCTTCAGACTTGTCATCAGAAGCTGAGGTAGGCATGTCAGAATCATGTTTCGTGAGAGTTTTGAACTTGATTTATTTGGAAGTGTTGAAGTGAAATGAGAAATAATATTACTTTGAGATTAGGTAAAAAAAAAGAGAAGGGGACCTTTTCTTTTTGTATAGGAAAAGAATACATAAACTATCCCAGGATGCACCAGAATGCACATATGCTGAAAATGTTTGAAAATTTTCGGTATCTGCATGAGAAAAGATTTAATTATTTGCCTTTCTGCCTGACTTGTCAGGTGTTCCAATGTGAGGTTGATGATTGTGGGCACTTTTACCACCCTAAGTGTGTTGCTAAACTGCTCTACCCAGATAGTGAAGACAAGGCCACACTTTTTGAGGTCCAAGTTGCTGTTGCCAGAGAAAATTTCACTTGTCCTATGCATGAATGTATTGTGTGCAAGGGAGGAGAGAATAAGAATGATAGGAATATGCAATTTGCAGTATGCAGACGCTGCCCAACTACATACCACCGGATGTGCTTGCCAAGGTATTCCTTCTTTCTGGAGATGCCTATGCTCCCTTTCTTGTTATGTTCTACTGTGAAACCAGGATTTTCTTTTCTTGACAGTTTGTAATTTTTTTCCAGTAACATCCCCTTTGAAACAAAGGAAGGCCCCAATGGCTATATGCAAAGGGCGTGGGATACGTTTGAGGGACCAGATGGACAAGTCATTCATCGTGATCGAATTTTGATCTACTGCATGTGTGTTAACTCACTCATCTTCCTCCTGATTGGCTGTTGACTCCAGTTACCACTCCAGATTTATTGTCTTCTGTTAAAATCTTTTGCAGGAAGCATCCCATCGTAAAAAAGTTGAAAACTCCCAAGTGGGATCACATCAGCGAGGAAGAAGAGCCGCTGAAGTTTGAACCATCTCAGTCTCCTCCATCTGAATCTCCTCCGTCAGATGCAAGTGATCAGAGTCAGTGCTCCTGTTCTAGTCCCATCGACTCATTTGCACCAGCGTCCTTGTTTATGCATCCACATCCAGGCACTTGTGGTTGGCTTGGTGACTGACCGTCTGGCAGCATTACTCACTCTCACATTTACTAATACTCCCTCTCAGTAATAGGTCCTTACGCAAATTGCATGTAAATGAGTAGCTTGGACGCGTTTCAGTATCAGAATTAATAACTGGTTTTCTAGCTTGTAGCACATAATCCATGTCCGAATTATTATTTTTTAATAAATATACTGAGCCAGTCCAACCTGCCCATCAGTTGTGGTACAATGTAGGCTGCTAGCTGTTGTGTGCTGCTACTGTTCTTCCTGGGAGATATCGCTCGCTCATGTTGCTCGCTCATGTTTACTCGTTAACCGCAGCTTGTTAGCATTTCTTTTCCTTTCCATATTCTTTTTTTTATTTTGATGTCCAAAGTAAATAACGATTTTTTTTAAAAAAAATTGCCTATTCGAATTTTCTAAAGAAATATGCATTAACGATAAGTTCGTCATACCTCATGCTTTATTTGTTGCCACCTAAAACATGAAGTCATTAGTCATGGTCATTGATTCTCGTTCATTACCGACATGATTCTGACCAAACTATTCTGTTCCCGATTATCCGACATAACCATTTCCATTTTCTTGACCTAAGTTTCCATTTCTGTTTCTGTTTCTCGGTAATAATATGAAATCAAAAGTGTTTAAAAGCTTTTCCGACAGTTTTCGTTCCTGCAAAATAGGCCTTGTCTTCCTTGTTTGACACGTGGCCCTCCTCTCTAGGGCCCTCTACTCTACTGCTTGGCTATTACCTAAACAAAAAATTGATGGTACATTCAAGAAAATATTACGTCTCTAATTAATCGGTTCTTTGTCGTGTTCAATAACAATTAATATGTTCTTTTCATAAAATTAGGGAACCAACTAAAGAAACACATATTTTCATCTGAAAACAGATGATCTTATAGGTCGGGACGCGAGAATTAAGGAGCGAAAAAACATGGTGCATATAGACAATAAGAAGGGAGATAAATGAAGGTAGAGATAGAGATGTATTGGGAAAAAAATATGGTTGTCATTTGGTTTGCTACCAACTTTTCAACCTCGTATTTTACTTGCCAAAATTCTAACAAAATTTTTTGTCCAATTTTTACTTGCCAAATCTTCAGCATGGTAAAGTTTAGCCACAAGCGGACGTGCGCAAGCGCGGTGGTGGCGCCTCCCGTCGTGGAGCGCACCCGCCCGCGTTCAATTCCTAGTCCGGGATCGAACCAGGGATTTTCCCGAGAGGATGCCGAGCGGATATGTGTGTGAGTAGTGTGTGCGCGTGTGTACTCAATAGACGCGTTCCAAGAAATCTCGGGCACTCTCATGTATATTTGAGCGCGTAGTCAGTGTAATTGTCCTATACGAGTTTCACATTACATGCCCGTGCTCTTGGCGGTGGTCTAAAAAAAAAGTTAGCAGCCCCTAGAATAACAGTTGGATCTGCCTTGTCCGGTTGGATTTGGCGCCAGTCACGGCAAAGTTACCGAATCTCCTCCATACCCCAAACGCCAGACTGGGCCTCGTCAAGGTCCAGGACAGCTGTACAGTCACACAGAACAAGCGGCGTTTCAGAAACCGACGCCCACCCTCCGCCGGCGCGGATATACGATTCTCCTCTCTCTAGCCATCGTTTGGACCGGCCCGAAATGGAGATGTTTCCGGGATGTTGATTCCTTCCCTCTGGTGAGGACCCCTAATCTGCTCGGCCGAGTCTTGGCTGCGAGTCCAATTCTTCCTTTCTCCCCATCAGTTAGTGCCGGAATTCTTCGTCATGGTTGGGGTTTTCGATTAGGTACGAAATTCTTCGTCACGGCTGGGGTTTACGATTAGGGCCGTCGCCTTCAGTGGGTGCAAGATGTGGCCATCGATCGACCGTAGCTAAACTGACGCGGGTGCATTTTGTTTCCCAGAAACTAGAATTAACTGTAGATGATTGCCCTCAGCAACGCAATGCAGTGCAGCGAGCTATGGTTGGTTCTGTCGATTCTTGTTCATTTAACAGAAATTTATTGTCGTTGATCAGGGTACTCCGAGAGCAGAGGAGAGCAAGTTGGGGTTTCGATTGGTCCATCAGTAGCTCTTGCCGTGGGAAGGAGCTCCTGGCAGCAAGCTTGCCTGCCTGATTTTTGGACTGTGTGGGGACACATGCCATGGATCAAGTAGAGAGTTCAGGCAGTGAATTTCGGACACCAAGAGGTGCACTTGACGTGAAGCGGAAGAGCAAGAAGAGGCGCAAGTCACAACCTGATGATGTAAAATGAGCTCACAAACCTGCTATTTTGTTTGTTCTATGTATTAATTGGAAATTTTGCTTATGTAGCAGCAAAAGGTTCCGGTTCGCTTTAGTAGCGCACTGACACGTTTGGTAAAAGTAGTCGCAAATACTAAACACCTGAATTTACTGGCTGTGTATGCTTCTTTTTTATAAGGGAATATCAATTTTTACTATCCCATGATAAAAAAAATATTTTAATGATATTTTTTAAGATATCTTTAGAGTAGATTGCATTATGCACTAGGTTTTTTGTGCCAAACCTGCTGGTAGCACCACTTTTAAGCTAATTTCCTCTTTGACCAGTGCTTCTATCACCGTGATTTTTGTTTGGTGTGCATTCTCAGGGCCTGTTTGGCAAAGCTTCCATGCGGAGCTCTACCAAACGGTATTTTGGACTGATTTTGGGAAGTGATTCTCTGAAACAAACTATTTGTGAATGGTGACAGTGTCCATTTTTTGCTATGTCCATTTTTGCTCGTGTAGTTCTTCCAATTTCACAACATTAAGATTAATATCTATTTGTGCAGGGTGATGATGTCTGTGCGATTTGTGACGATGGTGGCTATGTAACTTGGTAGGTGTACAGTGTACTGATAATTAAGTTTCAGTGATTTGCCTTCCTCACCTTTATATGAGCACGAATAGTTATTTCCAAGAAAAACTCGTATCTGTTAAAGCTGAGTTCAAACACTGGCACATGATAGTGCCACATCATTACATATCTCCCTGCTGTCCTATTTCTCATCCAGTGGTTAGGGATAGACATAATTGATGATTTATAAAATTCCCAATTTTGGGGTAAACTGCGATTAATGCATGCAATTGTTTGTAAAGTCGTGGTCTCTTAGACTCAGAATGTGTTGTCTGCTTCTAAAAGTACTCCCTTCAATTGAATTAATATTGTACTATTTTCCCTCTTTTACTATAACATAAATTGCAATATTTCTGCATAAGGTTCTGACTTGAATCCTACGTCCATGCTTATCTCTTCTTTCATTGGTTTTATTTCAGCTGTGATGGTGGGTGTCTGAGGTCTTTCCACCTAACTGAAGAACATGGTGAGGGTTCAAAGTGCCCATCCCTTGGTATTAATAGTGAAGAAGCAAAGGTATCTTTTAATTGAGTTGTTGACTCTTTAAATTCATGCTTGCTTTTGTATGTACAAATTGCCTCGTGTTTTGTATTTGACAACTCAGATGATAATTGATAAGAAAGACTTCATATGCAAGAACTGCAAGTATAAGCAACATCAGTGTTCTGCCTGTGGATTATTGGGTTCTTCGGACTTGTCATCGGGAGCCGAGGTAGGTATAACTTGTATGTTTCATTATGTTACACTGTCTTTTGAATTCATTTTTTTTAAATGAAGAAATGACAAAAGGCATAACTGAAACAATGTAAGAAGGGACAGCTCAATTCTTATACAAAGAGGAAGAGTGCAAAAGTATCTCAAGATTCGCTTTTTCCATTGTCATATGCTCCAAATGTTTGAGAAGTTTGATTTATGTACGTTGATATGTTCTCATGTGAACAAATGTGATTCATTGTTCACTTCTGCAATGCTTGTCAGGTATTCCAATGTAAGAACTGTAACTGTGGGCATTTTTACCACCCTAAGTGTGTTTCCAAACTGCTGCATCCTGGTGACAAACTCCGGGCCTGCCATTTTGAGCAGTATGTTGCTGCTGGACTGAAGTTCCTCTGTCATGTCCACAAATGTAGTGTGTGTCATGGAGCAGAGAATAGGGATGATAAGAATATGCAATTTGCAGTATGCAGGCTCTGCCCAACTACATATCACCGGAAATGTTTGCCCAGGTTTTCCCTTATACTGGAGAATTAATGAGGCCTCTGTAATCCTCTTCCTTGTCCCTTTGTTAATATCTATTGATGAAACCTGTATTCTATTTTCGTCGTTTGTCCTTGTTTTTCCAGTGATATCCCTTTTGAAGCAAAGGAAGGTCCAAATGGTTACATTTTTCAAAGGGCATGGGTTGACATTCTTCGTGATCGGATTCTGATATACTGCATGTATGTTGACTCAATCACCTTTGTCAGCTACCTACTGCTCATGAGTTCCTTAATTTTGTTGAATGTTTTGCAGGAAGCATGAGATAGTAAAAGAGCTAGGAATTCCCAGGAGGAAACTTATTATCTTTCCTTATGCCGAAAATCTTTGTGTGTCAAACGGTCCTGAAAGTGCACCCAAGGAACAAGATACACTGGCTGAAGAAGAGCTGCTTGACCACCCATCTTCTGAACCATCTCAGTCTCTGCCATCTGCAGCAGCCCAGAATCAATGTTTCTGCTCCAATCCTATGGACTCATTTGCACCAAAATCTTTGTTTCCACATCCATACCCAGGTTCATGTGGTTGGCTTGGTGATTGACCATGTGGCCTCTCTGCCCCTTGTAAACAATACCAACAGAGATAGGTCCTTTGCAAAGCGCAAAGAAATTGGTAGCTTGGCTTTGTTAGACATACAAAAAACCTAAGTTATAGTATACCCTATCCGGGTGCAAGCGATGTCTTACTGCTCCTATCTGCAGTGACGGTTGATGAACATGTGTTTTTGTTGATGTGATCAGATCAGGCAGGAATTGCTTAGAGCTAGGTCAGTGAAACCATATGACATGTATAGATAGCCTGCCAGGGGTTATAAAACCTGGAATTGGAATACTGCACATGGAGGTTATTACTGAAGTAATTACAGTGTTCAGTAACTCTTCATTGACAATGGTTTTTGCTTGGGGTATTTTAGAAGGGTGGGCGAATAATGTGTTATCTTTTATAGAGAACTTAGAAATTGTCATTGATGCTTTAGCTTCACATGCTCCAGGCAAATGGTTTTGTCAGATGCGAGATGGTGAGTCCACGTACGTGCTATGCTTTTGTTTTCATGCCGAGAAGCTTTGGCAGCTTACAGTACGATATTCCTCATTATACTGCTTCCAATTTCTAATGATACGATGAATGCATTCACGAAGAACTAGTACTTAGAATTACTTTTGCCCATGGAGCATTTCCATAAGACCCCGCTGAGTCCCAGTCCTAGAGGAGGATACCCAATAAGAACCAGCACACTGTGCTGAATGTGGTATTTGCTTGATCTATATTTATCGTTAGCCCAGTATAGAAGAACTTTCATATACCTGGCACTTACACAGATCTGTATGACACATTACTAGCTTGTAGCTTGAAAACTACATATGCTTGCTCGTAGAGGGTACACGAAACGAAGTTAAGAAAGTTTAACCGTCACACATCCTACGGTGACACTTTACTTTGGGACGGATGGAGTATATATGGCACTACTAAGGAGCTGTGTTTACATATGAGCTGCTCCCCGGGTTGGTTCTTCATATCATATTATATTATTATAGAATTTATGTAGGTACTTCTAAGTGATTGGTTGGTAGAGCTCCACCAGCTTTAGATTTACCAAAAAATAGTTCTATTCCACAAAAAAATTTCCAAATGCTCTAGATCCATCGGATCTGCATCATCAAAACGGTGGATCTAGGGCTAGATTCACCATTTTTGTTGGAGCTCCGCAGGGAGGGCTTCACCAACTCAAGTTTGGGTGGAGTTGTGGAAAATTACCCACCACTGTCACTCGTTACACAAGATATCGGTTTGTTTCTATTTTTCTTTCTCCATCCGCGTTTTCTTCTCTTCCTTCATCGTGACTGCTTGTCTTCACTGCCACGCGCAGGAGCACTGCCTAGCCGCAGCTGGTTCACCATGGCCCGCGCCTGGCCGCGCTCTGCTCTTCGTTCGCACCGGCCACGCCCCGCGCCTCGCCAACGCCGGCCTGGCTGGCTTCGCGCTGCACCCGACGGACATGCGCCCGCCCTGGCTAGCCCTGCGGTGGCCGCGCGCGCTCCCCCAAGCTGGCCTCGCTCCAGCACCGAGCCTGCCCCTAGTCGGCCGCTGCGTGTGAGCTTGTCGAAGAAAGAAGCCCATGCCTTTTTTTTCTCCTGATGCGTGGATCCGGGTGTCATTGATATAGAGGGAAGCGTTAGAGCCCAAGGGCAAATATGGTCATTCCAAAGAAAATGCCCTTACTTAGATCTGGAGCTGCTGCGTAGTCAAACAATTTCTTGGTAGATCCACAGTGGAGCTGCTCCATGGTGAATTCTAGATCCAGATTCACCTTTTTCAATGATGGAGCTCTACCAAAGAGACCCTAAGTATACCACATCAATACTTATCCATGTTTTGTAGCTTATGCACCTTGTCGTAGGTTAGGCTGCCCTATCTGTAAATTCTATCACTACTACCAGAGGTTTCAAGGAGGAACCTAGAATCAACAAAAACTTCGAAAGTTACTTCATCCGTTTTTGTTTATAAAATGGCAAATGCTAATTTTCAGGTGTGCGCCCGCAGGCCCGAACACCCGCACACCTCGACGCACCTTAATTATCCCCTCCCGGCCCGCACTCTCTCGCTCGCTCGCTATCTCCCAAACCACTCTCTCTCTCTCTCTCCCATTGGCAACTGACGAGCTCTTATCCCTTGCCCGCGCCCCACTGCCTCCTCATGCCCTCGCCCATGCCCCCGCCCGCGCCCCCACCCGCACCGGCGAGCTTCTCGCTCTCTCCACTCTGGTGATGCTCGCGACCAGCGTCCATGGTGGCGGCAATGGCCATGGCGGGTTCCGGCCATGTCGAGGTAGGCCTCCACCACCACCTCCTCTCTCTTCCCCTCCTCCTGGATCTACTTTCTTGGGTTCCAGCGAGCTCTCCCTTTATCTTCTCCAACTCCGGCGGTATAGAAGGGGTCGGCCAGGGGGAGGAAAGTCGGCGAGCGGTTTAGGAGACCTGGCGGTGGCAGCAGCGGTCGGGCTAGGTCAGGTTGAGGGAGGTTTGGCCATGGTGGCGGTGGCGGTGGGGGGAGGGGAAGAAGGTGGCGCCGCAACGGGGTGGTGGCGGTGGCAGGGCGAGGGCGTCGGAGTCTGGGAAGAAGAGCTGTTGTGTGTTTTTTGCTACTAAAAACCGTTGTGCGAGGAGGTAAGTGTGCAGAAATTCCAAATCCTGCACGTGCACGCTCTAGTAGCGCCCTTATAAATTTCCTAGGCATATATATCTCTAATATCTAAAGCACAAAGTGTCTGCATCGTCCGCCAAACTTTCGTCCGTCCCGACGAAAGCCTTCCGCGTGAAATAAAAAACCTGCTCCTGCCCTCGGCACTGACGCACTCATTCCCGTGGCCTCCCAAGAAAAAAAAGCTCCACGCCCTTGGCCCCAATGCACTCCTTCCTGTGGCCGCGAAACCGATGCGAACTCCTCCATCGCCATCCACAAACCCTTAGATCCTATCCCCGCCATACACCGGGTCATAGCTTTCATCCACCCTCTGAGTCCCTGTTCATGGAGGAGGTGGGTGTGTCCTGGTGACGCGCTGGCCAACATCTGTGCAGTTGTGGAAAGCATGTCGTCTGCCCTGTCTGTGCGACCGCGGGCCTTAGTGCTGGGGCTAGGCACACCGCACAATCATAGGCACACACGGATAGATCGGGTCGGTCACTCGGCGATGGCGCTCTCCAATCCAAGGCGAAGGTGGTGCATGGTGGACGGGGAGCACGACCAACAGCCGGGTGTGTGTGCCGGGACTAGGGATGAAAACGGATCGGATACGGACTGATATCAGTGATATCGTATTTGTTTTCATATTTATGTCCGGATTCGGATTCGAATACGAATAGTATAAAAAATGCCGGATAGGATATGATTGGATATCGACATTATAAATATGTGATTTAAATATTCGGATACGAATACGGTATCGGATGTTAAATATCCGGACTCAGATATGGACGGATTAAAACCCCTCTAAACGGATTCGGTCTCGAATACGGTCGAAAAATATCCGTACCGTTTTCATCCCTAGCCAGGACAGCGGGCAGTGCGGCCAATGGCCATATACGCTCACACAGCGGACGGGCTCGATTGGCCATATATAGTGGATAGGCGCAAAGTCACACAAACCTATGTAACTAGTCAACTAAGCACACTGGGAGATCCTACTCATACTAGCCAGCAAAACGCACAAAGCCTAAGCCACACTAGCACTACTCAACTAGCAAACCCAAGGGGAAAGTAAGGAGAAAGTGATACATCATATAATGTTACTGCCTCATTGTAAACTCATATGAGAAAATCTTTGCAGGAGGAAACTCCTATATGTCATTAATATCTCCTTGAAAACCCAATGGGGAAAACAAGAAATATGACATATGCTTATGTTAATATTGTCTTATTAAAAACTTTATATGAGAAACCTTGTAAGTAAAACTCATACAAAGAAAAGAGTGCAATATGATGTTTTGAACAAGTCAACATCTAGGTGATTTCTTTCCCCCCTCTCCCCCTACTAGATATTGCAAATCTCAAAGTCGTCACATACCCATTCCTTGAACACATTTCTGGATAGAGGAGGATGGTAAGGACTTAGTAAAGAAATTAGCGAGATTATCACATGATTTGGTTTTCAAGATGTTTATTTCACCCATCTATTTTAACTCATGAGGATAAAATAACTAGGAGGAATATGCTTGGTTATGTTGTTCTTTGATGTAGCCTTCTGCATCTGTGTAACACAAGCAGAATTATCTTCATAGATTATTGTTGGAGAATCGATAGCACCAATGCCACATGACTGTTGTATGTGGTTTATTATTCTGTGAAGCCAAACACATTCATGTGAGGCCTCATATAGTGTAATTATTTCAGAATGATTTGTTGAGGTAGCTACCAGAGTCTGTTTTGAACACTTCCATGAAATGGCTATTCCTCCGTGTAAGAACACAAAGCCTGTCTAGGATCGACCATTATGGGGATCAGATAAATAGCCAACATCAGTGTATCCAATCACATTAGAATTGAATCTAGGTTCCTTTGGAAAAAAAGTTCAACATCCTTTGTGCCATTAACATATCTGAGGATATGTGTCACAACCTAAATTTATTTTGGGTTGTGAATAGAAAACACTAAATAAAATAAAGGATTTATAATTTTCTAAAATTTTCCAACATTTATTTAGCTTGTTGTCAATTCAATGAAATAAAAATATGGTTTATAAAATTTTTACATGTTAATGAAAATAAGTTTGTTGCGTTCATGCCTTTGCATAGAGATTTTGTATGGAAAATAAGTTAAAATGTTTTCGAGTGCGCCTCGAGTTCTATCCAAATCAAATCCTCCACAATATCATCTCAAGTGTTTGAAACCCTAAAACCCTAGTCAGACTTCCGACACCCTTGAAACCCGAATCGAGTCTCACTATCTTTAGAACCCTTGAAACCCTAATCTCTTTCACCGAATTTTCTCCTTTTTATATATGCAATGATCAAAGCAAACTAGTATTTGAATCATCCTTCAAATCTTTATGGCCTTGGTACCACCTTTTTGAAACCCTAATCCTATATCCAAAAACCATAACTGTTCTTTGGAACTTCATCGATGCAAAATCGTAGCTCAGAATACTCGAAATATCAATCGTTTGAACCCTAACCTAGTTTCGATCGAAGTTCTGAAACCCTAATAAAATCTTCCCTAGAGATCCGACCTAACCCTAGCATGGCCCTTTCTCTATCCTTGGCTCCTCCACTGTGGCGGAGCCAGGAATTTGCAGTTGGGTATGCCAAATATAAAAAACTAGAAGCATACCGTGTCTTTCACTTGACAAAGCAAATACGCAATATAATAGACCATAAGTTCTAATGGCCATAACAAATCCGTAATAATAACTAAAGTACAAGTTCTAAACATTGTGCCGTTATTTCTAAAAATTAAGGAATATTACAAAATAGTAAAGGCTACTACAATATAACTCTACGATTCACTTTTTGGAAGAGATTAATGATATCCTCATCTTTTACTTGGCCGAAGAATTCTCTCAATAAATGTAACCAAGCAATTGTTCAAATATTCAACACCAATTTTGTTCCTTTGCTTGTTCTTCACATAATTCATCGTGGAAAACACTCTTTCAACACTAGCAATAACTTAAGAAGCTTGTAAACAATATTATATTATTCCTTTTTTTTGTCTCCACAAGCTTAACTGAAATGTACACGGTAATTGTTCTTCAAATTTTAAATCTTGCATCTCTACACATACGAGAAATGTACACGGTAAGCTACTATGGAAGTTTCGATAATTCATCACTTTTGAAATCCTTAGTATAAAACTTTATAGCAAGTGTAACCAACTTGCCTTGATCATAAGCAGCAGTTGCGACCACAATGCGCTGCTGCCTGCTGGTTACCGTCAGCCTGCCACCCGCATCAGAAGCAGGTCGAGATGTGCTGTCGGCCACCCGCCGCCCGCCGCCGCAGCCAGCAGCCTGCAGCCCGCAACAGCAGATTGCGATGCACCGCCGTCGCCGCAGCTTGGGAGTTGGACGGGAGTCGCGACCTTGTTTTTTTTAAGAAGAAAGGGAGTCGGACTTGTGAACGGCAGATGCCGACGGCAGCAATTCTGGCCGCTTGGGCCTTGGCCAGGGTGCCCTGCTCGCTACTACCAGTTCGTTTGTGGGCTTTTGGTCAAATTAGAAAATAGAATATATATGTATAATATGTATTTATTTTTTGCACTCAAATCTTGGGTATTCCAAGGAATACCCAGGACCCAGGCATACCCCTGGCGCCGCCGGTGCTCCTCCAGAGATGAATCCTTTTCGATGCAATGTCAATTCCTAAAAACCCTAATTTTCTGAAAACCCTAATTTTTCCCCCCGGGAATTTAGCGGTCGGAGCCCATTAGTAAATCAGCCCACACATCTCTCTTTTGCTAGTGGATCAAGTATATGGCCTCCCATCGTTTTGGGCCAAGCCCATGCTAACCCCTTCTCTCTTTTCTCTCCTTGTGGCCGCCCCTTTCCTCTCACCCTCCATAACCAGCCCCACACCCTCCCTTTTTTCACGTACAGAACAGAAGGGGCGACCTCCCTCTGCTCCTCATCTTCCCCATCGCCGCCTCCTCTCCTTACCTCCCTCCCCCTTCCCTCCACCAAAACGAAGTGCCGACGACGCATGAATTCTGATCCGCAACTGCATTCTTCGCTCGAGCACACCATGGAGGAGATCACCACCACCCTCGCTGCTGTACATGGTGTGGTGCAGCGACGAAGCCAGCGGGGGGGGGGGGGGGGGGGGGGGGGGGGCTACCCGTGCTCCAGCCCCCCCTACGGCCATGATTTACATGGAGCCCGGGCTTAGCCCGGGCTACCGCCATGAGGAGGAAGAAGAAGGCAAGGAGGGGCTGGAGGAAGAAGAAGAGGAAGCCAGCCCTGGCTTCGTCGATTCCTGGCTTCGTCGCTGGTGTGGTGGTTGCTGCTGCCACCATGGAGGACGCCCCGACCAGCAGCAGCGCGAGCAGGATGCCCCGATCAGCGGCATAGAGAGCAAAACGCCCCGCCGCCTGCTGTCGACCGCGTCTCCTCTCACCACCAAACCCTAACCCTAGGTGAGAACGTTCCATCATCTTCCTCATCTTGCTTTCATGTTCCTCGTTGGATATCGTGTGCCATAGATGACATTTTGTTGATCCCGGCGCTGTTTTGCCCCCATACATGTTGCTGACATTTTGTTGATCCCGGCGCTACCGACGATGGAACGGCGTCCCCCGCTGTTTCGTAACTCTGGTCATTGAACGCTTTGGCCACCATAGGATATTAGATGCAAGAGATATCTTTATGTCCGTGCCTGCTGTCCCTGCTGTCCTCGCAGCTTTCAGCTCTGAATGGCTTTCGCGTTCCCCGTTAATCCATCAATCCAATCCTCGAAGCCTTCAATTTCGATGTGCCTCATATACTTGCACATGTCTCTGCAAGTTGGCCTGGTTATAGGTGCCACGATGGCCGAGATATCGAGGCCGTAGTAACTGCTACTCCTCTTGTTCAGAAATCAGCCATGCAACCCATTTTGCATTCTCGTTCCCCGATGAACCGATGCTCTAAATATCATGCCCTTTTGCCATAACATACTTGATATAGTCCACAAGAATCCTCCAAAATAGATCCTTATGTGGTGCAGCGAAGACCATGATTTCCGATGGTCGAAGTGCTCGCTGTCCGCTGGCATGCGTGTCCTTAAAACGCCGGTTTGCAACTGTGTTCCCCGTCAAACCTTTCATCATATCAATAATTCTTTTTGTCATATTGTGTGTTTACTAGTTGCACAAAATTCGACCAATTTTCTTGCCCATAAGATCAGTTTAGCTTTACCTTTCGGTTGACATTGCTACCGCTACCCGCCGCTTTCCGCCACCAGGCATGCTCATCGGGTGCACTAGTCATCCCAACCTCGTTCCTAGTTAATCTAGCATCTGCCTCAGTGCACCCACTTGTCTTGGTGTGTTCATACATGTCCTTGTCTTGGTGTGTTCATACATGTCCTCTATGAAGCTCCAGAAGGACATCATCATATCTGTAAGGAGTGACAAGAACGCGAGCAGTAGGTTCAGTCTCGTTTTCTGCCTTGTATCTATAGTCACCCCACCTTCAATAAGTTCTAGCCTTCATGCCCACCACCATAATCTGTGCCTCATCATATTCTACAGCTGGAGATAAATCTCCTTAATCAAAATCATACCATAGTTTCATTGCCCGAACCATGCCTTCCGATGGCAACCATTGGCCAACAGACGGATAGCAAGCTCGTTCTATCATAATCACATCTCCTATCTACATGCTCTTTGACCTTGATGTGCCTTCACATGTTACACACATCATCCCTTAAACGTCTAGTCATCTTATCCTTGATCGCATTGGATCAAGAATCATGCACAAGCTGTCCCTGTCCGCTTGTTCTAAATGTATCTTTTACATTTTAGGTTTGTTTAACTCAATCCTGTTGAGTTAGGATCATGTTAACCTATGCTACGCATTAGCAACATCGTTCATAGCAAATGTTTCTGAATTTTAATGTAAAATGTTAATTTGACTAATGCTTATGCAACTGAGTTTGAAATTAAAAGAAATCTAGGGTTTCACTCCGCTCTTTTATAAATCAAAGTTAACTTGATTAATATCAACATTAATGTGTTTTTAAATAAAGACTTTTTTAGTTTAAGCATGAAACATAAATATTATTTGGATAGATGCTCTCACTAGTTTAAGCATGCAGGTCTTTCGTTTCCTTCTCCAATACAAATCATGCGATAGCCGCTTCTTTCGAAGATAGCTCCATTTTTAGTCGCTCTTGTGCCATCACATTGGTAGCAACGGGCCATGCCTTTGTTTACTCTTTTCAAGCTTTTGGTGTGAATGATGTCTTGTTCTTAGTTCTTTTGTTGTCTATCTGTTTGTGTGTTTGCTTGTGCTATGGTTTGCTGCGACCCACGAGGAGGGGAGTTGTTTGAGAGCGATGGAGACTGACACATGGAAACCAGAAGCTAAAGACTGGATACTTCTAAGTGGCTAGAGTCTTGGTGAAAAGCAAGTTCCCCTTGACCATGTTCTTTACCTACGCACCTTTGATTCACTTTTGAAGATTTACACAATACAATCTATGATTTGCGTTTGGATCCAGTATAGAGATTCCATCAACCTTCATATATATATATATATATATATATATATATATATATATATATATATATATATATATATATATATATATATATATATATATATATATATATATATATATATATATATATATATATATATATATATATATATATATATATATAATCAAGTGACACATGTAGATATGCAGTCACTACATCCATTAACTGCATAGATAGACAATTTCAACAACCAGAGATATAAATGTTATTCCACTCATAACCTAAGAATATGTTTCATTGAAATCAGTGTCAGGTCTTTGTGTGAAACCTTGCGCTACAACCCTTGCTTTGTGTCTCACCATCTCATTGTTCTTATTTTGTTTCCGGATGAAAACCCATTTGAATCCCATAGGGAAGATTCCACGAGGTGTATGCAGGCATTGCATGGGTGAATACCTCTATTTTAGAGAGCGAGGTTATCTCTGCTTGAATTACATTTTTCCATTGATTCCAGTCCGAGCGCTTTTTACTCTCTGCCATGGCTTAGGATCTAGATCATTTTGGATGACTAGTATAATGCACATGCTAGCGCCACGACTTTATCTTGGAGATTCACATGAAAACAACCAATGATTTTTTCCATAGTTCAACTTTTACACAATTGTATTTGAGCATGTATACAATCCGAGAAACACTTTTGTACAAGGCATAGTAAAGTTATTTCTTGTATTAACCATCTAAGTTAGATTCTGTCTAAGTCCTTAATCATGACTTGAAGATCTTTAGGGAAACTGTCAAAACATTCGTTTTCATGGCTTGTCAAAATGTCCGCCAAGAATTCCATCCTCAGTGAAGTTGATAGCTATGCATGGCAGATAATAAGTTAAGTTATTAATTTCCTATGTAGTCTACAGAATATAGTTAGAGAATATATATGCTTATAGTGTTGATCGGTGGCAATCTTACGCCATCCCACGACTTCATGAAATGGTATACAAGGAAGCCTCCCAATTTCCTAGAGAAGAGCATTTGTTTATTTGTTGTATATAAATCAAATAGCTATTTTGTGCTAAGAAAGATGAAACATATTATAAGTGCTTATCAGTCTTTATTTTTTGAAACTTTTGGAACACATGTAGGGAATTCTCGCTTCTAGTAATAAATAATGCCGTTTCACTTAGAATTTGTCAGTTCATGGCGAGATTGAACCTTTTAGCAAGTGTGAAATGTAGCTATATATGACATGCTTTGATCATAACCATGTAACATACACCATCTGGAAGTGGATCCATAATGTGCATAGTTTTGTTTTGCATGTCCATTATGAATAAAGTGTACCATCTTGATAATATGGCAGTAGAATCTAAAAACATACATACAGACTATAAGTGCTAAATAAAATATAATAAGTTTTTAAAGAAGTACACAGAACATATCTTACATAGCTGCAATCTTTAATATTGTACTCCATGTTAGGCCAGCACTCAAGCACTTTTGCCAGTTTCTTATGATCTAGCTTGTCACAACATCGCGGATCTCGTCCAAACTGAGTTATGGGCTGTTGATTTTACAAAATTTATAATTATTTGATGAATTCGCAATAATTATGTATTTACCAGACAATAAAATATTTTTAGAATAATATTACTGCTGAGAATATTACCTGTATCATTTAGCTCAGGTAGATCATAATTCCTGATATCCTTTCCCATTGACTGAAGTAAATCCCGAATGTCTCTGAGAACCATTTGTTCTACTGCTGCTGTATTAGGATTGTTTCAGCTATAATCTTCAGAGAAAGATTCCTTGTGCTTGTCCCACAATCCATGGATGTTGGTGGCCTCACAAAACACAAGAATAGTTGCAAATAACCTTCGCAGAGCTGCAGGCATCTGAAATGTTCGGAGGTCGAGCAAACTTCCACATGGAAATGCTTACCTTTGAGATAGCGGTCTTCCCTGGCGCCTATCACACAATCTTGGGTCGGTCATGCTACGCCAAGTTCATGACCGTCCCTAACTACACCTACCTTAAGCTCAAGATGCCTGATCCCCATAGGATCATCACCATAGGTGGAGACCTTCGACAGGCTCACCTCTGCGAATGGGAGAACTACGACATTGCAACGGCTGAATGTCAAATCCTAGAACCTCGACCCATCTAGATGACAACGACGACTGAGGGCGCATTCAAGGCAAGCACCGAGGAGCAACCTCTAGGAGTCAGGACCGAATGCGATTTCTCTACACGGTAGAGAAGCACGCAGAGGTCATGACCGAGAAGACCTCGAACGCGGCGTGGGAGGAGACCCATGTCGACACGATGAGGGGACAATGCGATCGACCAGCTCCGTAGAGCTCATGACACAGCGCGCCTCCCAGTCCTTCGAGCCACACGCTCGGGGGCTCGCCGCGCCCATAATGCTCGCAACAACGACACGAGATCCTGGTGCCCGTGCCAACGCAATACCAAGACTCCTTGGAAAAGGGTTTGTACACATTTGTTCGTGCAAATCCCTCCCTACGCCTAAGGTCTGTGATGCAGCCATCAGCGCATGTCAAAGAGCGCATGTCGAACACAACGCTTAGGCGGCGTGCTCATTCCCTGAGTGACCCGTGTCGATCAGCACAAGACACAACTCATTCGCGGGGGCTACACATGCGCCAGTGCGCACCAATGGGTCGCACAAAACCGAACCCTAAGAGCCAGCTCTAGGCAAGGTCAAGCACTCGCGCGTAAGGGAGAAGAGAAGGAAAGCACTATCGTGACCTAAAACAAAGAGGTCAAGAGAAGGCGCAATGCCGCTAGATCTGTCCTACAACGTCTCGGTCGTGAAAACGGGGTCGTGCTAGGCCAAACCTTGCAGGTCGATCCTCGAGCAAGGTCGCACGTCCATGGCATATCGCAAGATAAAAACAATAGCATTCATGACAGATCAAAAGTAGAAAACAAAATTCGGACATTTGGAGCAAATTTCTTTCATTTATAAAAAAAGAGGACCCTAGGTACAACCTAAGGCCCTTGGCCACCGCCACGGAGGATGTCCTCCACGTTCATGGTGGCCACGATGGCAACCGCGGTGGTGGCGAAGTCACCAACAAGCGCCACCCGCTCCTCCAGCCCGGCATGATCCGAAAACCCGAGCGCCACCTAGTGGAGGTCCTAGCCTATGCACACCTGCATGGCGGCGAGGGTGATGCTAGCTCCCTATTGGATCCCCGCCACCACAACCCACTCATGGTCCTTCATCAGGAGAACCTCTCGGAGGCGAGCTTCCTCCATCTCCTAGCGGGAAGCCACCAACTACTCCTCCAACGCTGGTGACAAGGCGAGGGTTAGAAGCTACAAACATCATACAAGACAACATGACAGACGAAGCCCTTACCCATGATACGGGCCTAGGCATCAGCGGTTGCCATCTGCACGGTAGCAGTTTCCCTCTTTGAGGCGAAAAGGGCCACCCCGATGGTGTCGAGGCAAAGTTCCAGCCACCCAACTCGCGGGTGGCATTGGAGTACCGCTGGCGAGCTTCATCCACCTCGTGGATGAGCTGACAAAACTCCTGACGGTCATCTAAGGAGGACAACAAAGAAGATGGCAAACTGGACCCCGCTATCGGCGGGGTCATGGCACGGGCAGCGCTGACTGCCACTCCAATTACCGGTGTAGTGTGGGAGATGGCCTTGGAAGCGCCACCGATCAGTACAGGTCAATCTCAACCTCAAAGACAATTAAATCACTTACACCTGTCCACGCAGGTAGGCACGAAGACACTATGGTGGCCCGCTAGCCTCCAATGACTCCTCCCGTGGGCGCTTACCGCAATCCATCAACTCGACTGAGAAGGGAGGCTACGAGCATTCAAGGACAAGGACGAGAAAAGTGACAGAGCAAGCAATCTAGAGCAGATGCCTTGCCCACCATACCACTCCTATGTATTTATAACAACCACTTGGGAAATCTCATAGAGCAGGTGGAGTGATCGGAGAGAAGGTGGAGCGACAGTTACCCATGAAGTGGTGAAAACCAAGTAAGCCTCGCGCACTCCCATTTTCCATATCATTTCGATTCATGCGCCCATGCTCGGCCTCGAGGAACTCGTTGTCCTCCTCCTAGGCATCATCCACCGGGTCACCGGCCTTCGGGGCAGGCTTCTAGGACTTTCCCTGTTAGCCGAGGGTGCCACAGATGTAGCCCTTCATGGTGGCACAGTCCTTGAGAAGATGCTTCGCCTGCCCCCCATGGAATGGGTAGGGGGATTTGAGCGCCTTCTTGAAGTGTTCCGGGTGTGCAGCGCACCCGTGGGGCTATGGTCTAGCGACACGATCGGCCACGGTGACCATCTCCTCCCCGCGGTGCTTCTGGTCCTTGTTCTGCTTGTCGCGACATTGCTAGGACGAGGCTAGATCGTCAGTGCCGTCACCACCGCTAAGGTGGCCAATGACCTTGGCTTCCCACTAAAGTTGGCCTAGACGGCCTCCTTGCCGATGGCGTACTGGGTGGTGATGTCCAGGAACTCCCGCATTGTGCGAGAGGTCTTGCGGCCGAGCGTGTGGATGAGTGCCTCATAGGTTATGCCGCAGATGAAGACGTTGATCACTCAGCGTCGGTGATGTTTGGGAGCTCATTGCGCTTCTTGGAGAAGCGCTAAATGTACTCCTAGAGGGTCTCATTGGCCCTTTTCTTATAGTTGTAGAGATCCCAGGAGTTCCTTGGGTGGGTGTAGGTACCCTGGAAGTGGCCGGTGAAGACCGCACAGAGATCGCCCCAGCAACGGATGCTAACGGGCTCGAGCTGCTCTAGTTGAGTTTGATAGAAGTAGAGGAAGGTACTAGATGGCAAAGTCATCGTCTGACCTCCTGACCTTCATGGTGAGATGGTCCTCTAGCAAATGGTCCGGGTTGGTCTCGCCATCATACTTGGAGATGTGCGTCAGCGACTAGAAACGCCTAGGATAGGGGGGCGCTCGGATCACTGCCCCAAACGCTAGGGGGCCAAAGTGATTCAGGGCAGGGCCCTACCCCGTCACTCAAGGATACAAGACCGCGCTTGAGCGTGGCGTCTGGCCTCGATGGTGTTGCGGACGTCGCTGTCGTCGCCGATCTTGTGCATGCGGGGAAATGCCAAGGAGAAAGATCATGCCTTTGCTCCTGCCGAGGCTTGGCGCCCTAGGTCCATGGCCGGTCAGAGCTGTTGTCAGAGGTGTCATCGCCGCTCCTCATCGCTTGTGGGGTATGAGCGTCAGAGCGCCCCCTGTCAACAGTGGCTGTCATCTAGGATGACCGGGAGAGCGCGGCGGGATGTCGAGAGGCTGAACGCTCGACCTGCTACTCGAGGGTGACGCAGAGAAGCCGCTTCGCCTCGTTCAGCCACTCATTGGTCTTTGGGTCCAGTGTGTCGGAGATGTCTTCTAGGCAGCTAGCGGTGGCCGCCATGTGGTACGCTACGTGGGGGAAGCAGAGGCAGCTGGGAGCCCCCGTGCGAGTGTCATCATCATCGCCGAGAGGGTGCATGGTCTGCTGCCATGCAAAGTCCCGCCTTTGGTGCTCGAGCTCTGCCTCGGCGGCCTCCATGTCCACCTGCCGAGCGCGCAAGCAGTCCACCTTCTGAAGGTAGGCCGCGCGGTTGCAGGGACTTTGGTCTAGTGGTGTGAGCCTAGGCGCCTCCTCAGGCTAAACCTCGCCGTCGATGTGGTAGCACATGCATGGAGGGTTGTTGTAGTCGATGCCGTCAGAGTCATACTCCGGGCCATTCCCCGAGAGAATCTCGAGGAAGGCGCGGAGCGAGGGGACATCGGTCCCTACAGCACCAGAGAGGATGGTGCTCCATGGCGCATTGTGATTGATGAGGTGCTCCAACTCTAGCTGGAACGACATTGCCACATTCTGTATCCCAAAAGGTAGGTCTGGGAGGTAGTACCATAAGTGATCGGGCGAAGGGAGCACCTCACCAGTGGTGATCTGGTGGTGGATGTTGGCCAACATGTAAAACATCTAGCGATGGTCTGACATGGTCGGGTTTGGGCCCAAACCGCACTGGATCTGACGGGCCAGAACCTTGAGATTAGCTCCCAAGAGTCCTGGCGATGGAGGCGGCACTAGGGGCTTGTTGCCCGCCTATGCAGCCTCGTGGAGTGGACGAAGCTTGCCGTAGCAGTCAGCGACGTAGGCCAGGCTCCCAAAGTTGAGGACCTGGCCTAGAGCGAAGGCACCGGCCGTGACAGAGAACCCATCGAGGAAGCAAACACCACCATCTAGGGAGGCACCACTCGCTTTAGTGACAAGGCGGGTGGCTTCGACCACCGCAAAGCCAGAATCGCACTCGATACTGCCTCCTACCTAGTGCGCCAGCTATCGTGGGGTCAAAACCACGACAAACATGTTGTTTGAGTCGGTGTCAGAGTACGAGGTCTCCAGTGGCTCAGGTGGACTCAGGAACACAAGAATCATGCAGAGAAGATGCAACAGTTTATCCTGGTTCGGGCCAATTTAGTCCCTATGTCCGGCAACTGATGATCCTTATACTCAAGAGCAGACAAAATCTAGGGGTTACAACAAAGTGTAAAGGAAGAAGAGTTTGGTAGGGGGTTAGCTTGGTGCTAATCCTAAGGTTGCCTCACTGCCGATGGAGTTTCCTCCTTGTTAGAGAGGAAGGAGACAGCATGATGCCATGGAGGAGAGGCTCTCGGTGCCCCTCTCCGGGTTGCCTTGCTCTCAGTGCAGAACAGAGGTGGATTAAATGGAATGGGGTGTCTGGTGATCGAATCAGGATCCTCCCTCTCTAGGTCCGACCTTATCCCTTATATAATGGGATAGGTCAAGTACAATGTGGTTTGGGGGGTTCTAGTCTATGGTCTACATGCGCCAGAGTCTAGGAGGGTCTTGCAGTGGTGCGGCATGGACCATCGAGGTGTCTTGGTCCCAAAGAAGCCTGGGCGTTGTCCGACTGCTCTGTTCTGACACTTTGCGTGTCAAATGGTATCGGCTTGGACTAGCCTCTCCCTTCTAGAGTCTTCTTGGTGGCGAAGGAGGTTGGTTCCGGGGGCTGACACGTGGACCCAAAAGCCCCCGAGCCCCCGGAGGCCGCGGGAAGCTTTGTCTTCTTGTGTCACGCCCTGGACGTGACCCTGTTGAAGAAGCATTTTGCAGGGGCATGCCTTGGGAGCGACGCCAAGAAGCCCCTAGGCATCGGTAGCCTGGGGCTTGTCTTCTTGTGCTCGGGCCTTGGCTGGCATCATTAGCCGGGCAGGAGCCAAGGGCCGGGCCTGGAGGTGCCTTAGATCAGGAGCCTAAGGTTCAGGGAAGCCCCCAAGCCCTAGGCGGAGGCTACAGTCGAGTCAGGCTCGGCTGGATCTCTTTGCCAGAGGGTGCGCGCGAGCATGCCCATTGGGCATAGCCCCCGAGCCCCTAGGCGATCCTGAAGGGGTCGGTCGGGGGGGGGTCTTCTTTATTTGGAAACCAATGGACCCGAGGCTTAACATACCTATATGGTAGGATCTCATCAATGGTCATACCCCTTGATGGACTGCCAACGATATTCCATCGATAGTTGGCATGCCAGGTAGGGGTGTGCGTGCTGATTCCATGGCAAACTAGATGGAATTTCTTCATCAACAATATGTGTGGCAACTCGACATCATGCGTCTATGACCTTATGTAGTCTACGAAGAGATTGTACATCCTTTCATGATGATGCATGGAGTCAAGCAGCGCCCTCCCCTTAGCATCCTGTGGCCTGACCACGTGTCCTGTCGGCTCTGTCCCGCTCCGTTCGACTCAGGACGACCGACCCCCATGCCATGGCTATAACATCAAGCACCGCCCCAACAACGCGGCACTAGGATCTATCAACATGGTGAGATTTGATCAAGCATGCAAACGCCCAGTTGACAAGATCTAAGAGGCCATATGGACGCGACGCTCATGAAGGTGAACACAGAATCGATCTACATCACCATGCAAGATGACGTCAGCATGCAAAAATCATGTGCGATCTACATGCAAGATGATTAGCGAAACAGATCTCCATCATCAACCAGCATGATGCTACACTCGTTGCCCCTCCTCAACAGGCGAAGAATTCGGGCGAAGATGACCAGCACTGCAGCACGATAGCAAGTTTTTCTTTCAAAAATCTTGAAAACCACTAGGAAGTCTTGGCTAGACCAAGCAGGGAAGAAAATTTCTATCTGCGCTATGCTATCTTACAACTGCCTATGTCAAGGTGAAAGCTATAAGCCCCATATGGCTAAGACTGATGGTGGATTTCTAACACCAACTTGCTCAACTCAAGAGATAGTATTGGTTTGTATATGAGTTTTTGTAGGGCGTTACATCGAAGCAACAACTCTTGATCCTAACATGCTAAACCCGCATCTTTGCTCAGGACGAGCAAAGGGGTAGCTTGGGGGAGCTTGCTGATGGTCACTAACACCTATTTTGACCATCAACATTCCACGCAAAACCAAGGTAAAACAACATCACTTGTGCCATATTATATTTATAATTCACCTAGTTCCACTTGTACTTGGAAAAATTATTTGTATACAGGAAATTTCACAAAAATGGACAAATAAGGTGCATAGGAGGCAAGTGGACGTGGTAGGTGGCCATGGGCCCACTTGGTAGGGTCAGCCGACACCACATGGTGTCGCCCAATGCCCTACCTGGCCTGCCACGTCACTAATCTATGTGACTGCCAAGGTGCCACGTCTAGGATGCATCCCCACGCTTGATCCATGTCGGTTTGATCCAAGGATGGAGGTTAAGCTCCCACGGATCCATCGGCCCGCTGTCATCCACTTGAAGGGGCCAAATTGGCCTTCTTACCACCTCACCTGCCAAAGCAACCAACCTACCTGCATGCAATCGCCATCCAGAGGCCATCCATCGCCATTGGATGCAATGGCGATGCACGGGACCATCGGCCGATGCCCCCTATGTCATCCAACGCCCTTGTAACACTCTGGTGTTACGCGAGCATTCTCATTTCAATCATAAACAAGACATTTCATATCATCCATAATCATATAGGTTAATATTATAACTGAAGTGAAATAAAAGCTTGAAAACTGGTACTCGTGAAGTAATATGTTAATGTGCTAATTACTTTTCATCAAAATTGTGCAACTACAAATTTTATATCACTTAGAATTAGAGGTCAAATTTTTGGAGCAACTAAATTACTAAAAGTTTTGTCAAAAACTTGTTTCAAAAATATTATTTAAAAATATTTAAAAATACTCCCTATTTTAGCTTTTATCCTACAATTCAAAATCTGTGGAGAATTTTTAGTTGGTCCCTTAATCAAAGTTGTAGAGAATTAAATTCTAAGCAACTTTTATTTTTGGGTCATTTCCAGAAAAGGTCTTTTTCTTGTTCAAAATAGGGTTTGAAAACTGTATTTGAAATTGGTTTGAATTTAGAAATTTGAAAAATAAAATCCTAACCTAAGCAGGCCGCCGCCTCCCTTCTCGGCTCGCCCGCGAAGCGGCTCGGCCCAGTTGACCGCGCGCTCCGCTCGCCCGCCCACCCGCGCGTCGTGTCCGCTCGCCCGCGCGCGCTGCAACACGCACGCACCCGCGCAGGCACCGCGCGCCCCGTGGCCGGCATGCGCCGCTGGCCGTCGACAGCTGGCCGTCGGTGTGGATTCCGTGCATCCGCCGCCGGCGGCCATGGCGCCACCGCGCGCGGGGCCTCCCGCGGGAGTGGTTCCCCGCTACCTCTCTTGCTTCGCTATCACCGAAAACGGGTCCGCCTACTCCCTGCGAATCTGTTGCTCGCCTTTCCGCACCCGGGCGTGGTCGGCAACGGCCATCGGACGGTCGCCGCGCGGCCGCGATGTCGCGGTCACCGGCGCCTCCGGCTTCTCCCCCCGGCCTCCTCGCGCGAGCGGCCTTGGGCCGAAGCCCAAGCCGGGCCGGCTCGCCTCTCTTCCCGCGCGCGCGCTCAGGCCGAAAACGGCCACGGGCCGGTTGACTTCCACGGGCCGGCCCAGTATCAATAATAAAAATCATTTTCTGTTTTCTTTTATTATTCAAAGGGAAAAATACTTTGGAAAATGTTTTTGTATTCATTTCAGCTCCAAAAAATTGTGAAATAAATTTCTATGGACTCATTGGAACCAGATCTACAATATAAAAATATTGCATGTCAATATTTCATTACTTTTCTGTAGAGTTTTTATTTAATTATTGAAATGGTTGTTTTCTTGATAAATGCTTAATAAATCCTAGAAAAATCAGAAAAATATGATTCCAAATTTGTTAATCTTTTTGTGCCATGTACTTGCTAGGAAAATTTTATATCATGCCTGTTCTGTAGAAAAATGTGTAGGTGTAGTTCAAATGCTTTCTATCACTAGTATTTGCTATTTTTGTTAATTAAATAAATGTGAATAAAACATGCAAGTAATAATTTTTCTACAGTGATTATTTACTGTGTAGAAAGTAGGAAAATTACTAAATCTGTTGTTTGATACTTTTCATAATGCAAAGTATTTTCATGCTCGTTTTTAGGCCTTAGCTTGTTATTTTTGTATAGACAGCTCTAATAATCCAAATGCAATGAAAATTTTGTGGCATGCTAGATTGATGTTAGTAATCCACTGTAATTTTCTAAGATTTTTCTGTGCTACTAAAATAGGTGTTGCTGTTCAAACCTAGTTGCAATTAGGGTTTTATTTAACCTTGTTAATGCATGACTAGTGAATAGGATTTTGCTTTGGGTATCTTTGAAGCATCTTTAGTGTCAAGGTGCCTTTGCATGATAGAGCATAGTGGTGGTAGTTTATGAGTTGTTTGCAACCGTTGCTGCATTATACCTTGTTTACTCTGTTCTACCCTATCCTTATCACCTTGTCACTCGCAGTCAAGTAATTGCTTAGCTTGCTTAGACCGATAGAAGTCGGGTGATTTCCTGTCACCTGCGAGCTATAGGTGGTTACCTGCATCTGCTTGAGAAAAGAGGTCATCATGAAATAACTAAGTGTTAATGAGAAATTGAGACCGGACGGAAACTTGCAGGGTTTCGGACTGTAGTGTTTTCCATCTGTGTCGATTAAGGACTGTCCGTTGTTGGGCCTCGGGTCATGTTGAACGCATGCCTCACATTTAGCTGGGCGGATAAAGTACATTCTGACAGCGAAACTGGGAGATTATTCGGGCCGAGTGGATTGCCCGCAACGCACTGTACCGGAGCAGTAGTGGCAGGATACGGGGGCGCGATGATAAGGCCAAAGAGCAGTCGGGCGGCCCCCGGGTACATGTGGTTCCTGGCAAGCTCGCGATTTTACCTGAATGGTTGACTCGGTGACCAACACCTCACTTTAGCGGGTGAGTGAGGTTTGTGTGAGGAATAACTTACCAGCTGGTTAATAATCGATTCGAATCGTCATCGTTCACTGGATAGTGAGCGCTTGACTTGAGCTACTTCATCGTAGTAATATTGATGAAACACTAGGACAGTTATATGAAATATGACATAATGGAAGTTGTTAATGATCATTGGTTATCATTACATGTTTAATTACATGTTACTTTAGTACAGGTGCAAATGTAGTTGACAGGTTAATAAAGATTTAACTTGATGCAAAGCTTTTGTAAAGATTTTCCTAAATGCTAAAAATGCCTTTTTGCAAATGAGTCAGCTACCCCACCAGACAGCCTGTCATGATTCCTTGGTGTCTTTTATTTCTGGTTTATGACGGGTAAGTCTAGCTGAGTACCTTCTCGTACTCAGGGTTTTGTTCCCACTTGTTGCAGATGGGCAAATGTATTACGGCTACTGTATCAACTGCATCTATCCTGCAATGGGAGAAGCTTAGGACCATGGGCAATGGTCATTCACTACATCTCGTCTGATGCTTTTGATGGAAGATGACCCTGAACTGGCAATGTATTTTGAACTCTGTGTGCGTGTGTGATTTGAACTAAATGCTTTCGCTACTTTCATTCGAAACTGGTTTGTAATAACTATGTTTAAACTCCGATGTATTTGTGCCGCGAACTTTTATGTAACTTGTGATGGTGACCGCTCAACTTATTACGATCTTGGCTGGTATGCAAGTTGGTTTGAAATCCGTCGTGATTTCACGGACTACCGGGTTATACGGGCTTATGTTTGCTAAATCGTCTGCTCGGTGGATGATTTCCTCATTTAATCTCGTATAATTGGTCGGTTCTGTTACAGCTGGTATCGGAGCATGGTTTAGCGTGATTACTATTCATAAGTGTATTTAAAACAAAATTTTGTTTAAAAAGTGTGATTTTAAAACTAAAGGTGTGCCAGTGGTCATATCCTGTATGCCCAGTTAAGGACTCTAGGTGGCTATTTAAGTACTGACTTGGGGGTTCTTGCACCATATTTCTCTTTCGTTGCTCATACGGCGTGCTATTGTATGAGTGCCACTTACTTGAGTGGTAATGTATGGATCAGTTGCCTCTACGCCTCGGCAAGTGTGAGATGTGAGAGCATGATCGGATACACCGCCGATCTAGGGAGAGTGCTTGTATGATACTGGAGTACTTACATGTTTTACGCATGTTTTTACAAAAGTGTCGCATGTGTGGTTGTTCCGTCCGTTGAGGCGATGCCGTCAATAGGACAATGTTTTGGGTGGTTACTACCGTTGTACGCGTATCTGGGGATTCATATAGAGCGTGTAGATAGATTTACTGCTTTCATGCATGCATGGGGGAAATGGGCTGAAATGAATCTTCTGCAGGTACATAACAGCGTTTCTCGTGTAGAACTATTAGTTACGTTTATCAGAGATCGCCTGCATGCCACCGAATTCATCGATAGATATCATTTATTTCTTAAGTTTGTGAGAACGTAAGAAACGTGCATGCATCATGTTGCTTGTGCATTTCATTCATGCCATGCATTCCTCTCCTTATAAATTGATTATCCCCTTTCGATAAAAATCGTACCAACTTAAAATATGTCCTCACCAGGTAATCAAAACTTTTGGTACAGATGGCCCGCACGAAGTAGACTGCCTACAAGTCCATAGGTGGAAGAGCACCTCAACGCCAGTTGGCCCCGCGGGAGCGCCGCAACACGGACACCTTTCTGAGCGAGTTTGGCATGCCAACTTTGCTTTGGAGAGTGCTCCATGATGTGGGGTACCCGGAGGGTCAGGAGCCGGTGTACTCCTAGAGTAAGAGCCAGCTAGCTGAGAATGGACTGGCAGTAGTGGAAATCACCGTCCCTGCTCTTGGTGATGTGCCAGAATGGGATGGTTGGCACTTGGAGTTTGAGGGACGCACTCCGGTTGAGGGTGCAGAGGGAGCAGCTTTCCGTGTCATCCGGGACATAATGAGCAGATTTCCCAACGAGCTGGCAGCAGCCTTGGCTGGCACTTTTCCGAGAGATGATCCTCGCGATGCTATTTGGGTACAGCCGCAAGAAAGTGCTTTAGTCAGAGGCCCAAGCGAAGGACAGGCTAGCGACAACCACGCTATGAGTGCGATGTATGCAACTATCAGAGCATACCAGAGTCTAGAGTGCACTTATTGGACTTTGACTGGTTTGCGTGGTGATGATCGGCTCAAAGCAAGAAAACAAAAGAAGAAGCAGGCACGTGCTATCGCTAGTTTGCAGGAGCAGTTGGCTGACATGAGCTTGCAGCGAGACCAGGCTCTAAAGAGAAGTGATAGTTCTATACAGCGGGTGCATACGTTGACTCAGGCCAACAATAATGCAGACCGCATGATTGGACAGCTGGTTCAGGAAAGGAATGAAGCCTGGAATGAGAGGAACCTCCTGAGGCAGAGGGTCGATGAGCTAGAGGAGTACAATGTCAACTTGTATGAGGAATTTCATGCGCTCTACAACGGGATTGGCCCGTATGCTTCTCCAGAAGCCGTCGGTATGGACGTCGACGACGATGAGGACGAGCCCGCACTCGCACCTGCCGACGATGACGCTACTAATGATGGTAGCAATGGTGACGTCTCTGACCCCGACGATGGCCCCGAGGAGTAGGCTAGTTGCTTTGTGTTAGCTGCTAGGCCCTATCACGATGACCTTCTGTTGGCTTCATGTATCTCGTTTGAACCTTGAGACTTGGTAGAATGTTGGATCTTGGTTGTTCATGCGATACCTAAGCGCATAAAGTCCAGTGTGTGTACGCTGGCAACGTGGTTGTATTGGACACGATGTTTGCATTTGAAGTAATTTAATTAGTGGTGTTGTTTTAATTGGAATGCGATTATTGTGCCTCTGTTTTGTTGTATGACTTTGTTCTCTCCAATGAGTTCAGTACGGCATAATTTCTCATTCACTCACAATTACTACAACTTCGCTTAATCATTACTTGTTGCTGAAATATGCAGATGGCAAACACTCGACGCGCCACGTATGAGGCTGCTGAAACTGGTGGAAATGGTACCGGGGCAGGTGGGAGTGGTGCTAACAACGTCAACCATAACGAGCCACACCCAGAACCGCATTTGTCGCCTCTGCCACCGCTCACTGCAGAGGTGTTCTTTGCACAGTTTCTAGGAAGTCAGCGCAATGCCGAGCAGTCACAGAAAAATATGGAAGATTTCCTGCGTACCATTGCCAACAACGTGCAACGTGGTAACAACCAAGGTGGTGGCAATGGAGTGAATCAGTACAACAATTTCAAGGATTTCATGGACACTAGGCCGCCAATTTTTAAGGAAGCAACCGAGCCACTTGACGCTGAAGAATGGATTAACACTATGGAGGATAAGTTCCGTGTGTTAAGACTGATAGAAGTACTAAAGACAGAGTATGCTGCACACCAGCTATAAGGACCAGCAGGGATGTGGTGGAAGCATCATCGCACCACCTTCCCTCCAAATGCTCAGATCTCGTGGAGAGAGTTCACCGATGCCTTCCGTGGAGTTTATATTCCATCAGGGCTAGTTGAGATGAAATTAGGAGAGTTCTTAGCTTTAAATTAGGGCACCAAAACCGTAACACAGTATTTGCATGCCTTCAACAACTTGTGTCATTATGCTCCCGACATGGTTGACACAGATGCTAAGAAGATTGCTAGCTTCAAGAGAGGGTTAGGTCCAAAGATGATGAAGCATGTGGGTACCAATACCCGCGCCGGATTCAATGACTTCATCAGTGATTGTCTAAAACAAGAGAAGAACAACAACACGTACACAACATCCAAGACTCGCAAGAGAGCCTTTGAGTCAGGACCATCACAGTCCAGAGTTATCACTGCTAATCGTTCAACCTATCGTCCATCTGCACCTGGTGCAAGGTTTAGGCCACCGCAGCATAAGACCCAGAACTACAAGGGACCGCAGAAGCCGTACAAGATGGCAGTGCCGCCAGCAAGAACAGCCACAACCGCGGGACAAGGTAACTCGAAGGGAGCGATAGGATCTGCCGGTACAGTAAAGGGACCTTACTATAATTGTGATCAGCCAGCCACTTTTCCAAGTTCTGTCCTTATCCGCCCCGAAAGAAGCAACATACTTATAATGCTCGAGTGCACCACACCACTGTGGAAGAGATTCCTGAGGGAGAGCCCGTAACTGCTGGTAAGTTTCCTGTTAACCAAAATCCTGCAGTTGTTCTATTTGATTCTGGATCATCGCATTCGTTCATGAGTCAAGCATTTGCACGGAAACATGAACAACTATGCACAGACTTAAGTTATGGTTACCGTATAAGTTCAGCAGGGGCTGATGTTTTAACCAATCAGATGGTTAGAGGGGCAACCCTTGAGTTAGGTAGTCGAAAGTTTCGAGTTAACCTGATAGTCATGCCTGGACTAGTTTTGGATGTAATAATAGGAATGAACTGGATGGAAGAATGGGGAGCAGTTATAGATACAGGAAGTCGGGTACTTACCCTGAAGGATCCCCAGGGAGAGGGTACTTTTCATGTACCATTGCCCAAAAGAACATACCTTGTGAGTGTGACATGTGCTATGGAAGTCATTCCGATTCATCAGATTCCGGTCGTGTGTGAGTTTCCGGATGTGTTTCCAGATGAGTTACCTGATCTTCCGCCAGATAGAGATGTGGAGTTTGGAATTGAGTTGATCCCCGGGACAGCTCTAATTTTTAGGAGACCTTATAGGATGCCTCCGGATGAGTTAGCTGAGTTGAAGAAGCAACTAGAGGAGTTGTTGAACAAGGGGTTTATCCGGCCAAGTAAGTCTGAATGGGGATGTCCTGCCTTGTTTGTGAAGAAAAAGAAAGAGGGTACTTTGAGGATGTGTGTGGATTATAGGCCTCTTAATGCTATAACTATCAAGAATAAGTATCCCTTACCTCACATTGATGTTTTGTTCAATCAGTTAGCCAAAGCTAGAGTGTTCTCCAAGATCGATTTAAGATCAGGTTATCATCAGATAAGGATTAGACCATAAGATATATCGAAAACCGCTTTCTCTACCAGATACGGGTTGTACGAGTATCTTGTTATGTCCTTTGGCTTAACAAATGCTCCTGCATACTTTATGTATCTGATGAATACAGTTTTCATGCCAGAGTTGGACAAGTTTGTGGTTGTGTTCATTGATGATATTCTAGTATACTCTGAGAATGAGAAAGATCATGAAGAGCATCTGAGAATCGTCTTAACCAGACTGAGAGATCATAAGTTGTATGCTAAGTTTAGCAAGTGTGAATTTTGGTTGAAGAAAGTTCCTTTCCTTGGTCACATTCTGTCGGAAAATGGAGTATCCGTAGACCCGAGTAAAGTGCAAGAGGTTATGGATTGGAAGACACCAATCACAGTCTCTGAAGTTAGAAGTTTCTTGGATTTAACTAGTTACTATCATCGTTTTATACCAGATTTCTCGAAGATTGCCAAGCCAATGACAAGTCTGCTACATAAAGATCATAAGTTTGTATGGACAGAGGAGTGTGAGACAGCTTTCCACACCTTGCGGAAACTGTTGACCACTGCTCCAGTTCTAGCGCAACCGGACATTGAGAAACCTTTTGATGTGTTTTGCGATGCATCAAAAACAAGATTAGGCTATGTTCTTATGCAAGAAGGAAGAGTCATTGCTTATGCCTCCCGACAGTTGAGAGCTTGAGATCAACTATCCGACGCATGATCTTGAACTTGCTGTCGTAGTGCATGCCTTGAAAATTTGGAGACATTACTTACTTGGTAATGTGTGCAATATTTTCACCGATCACAAGAGTCTCAAGTACATCTTCACCCAACCTAAATTGAAAATGAGACAGCGAAGATGGTTAGAATTGATCAAAGATTACAATTTGAATGTGCAATACCATCCTGGAAAGGCCAATGTAGTGGCAGATGCTTTGAGTAGAAAGTCACATTGCCTGAATGCGCAACCTTTGCTCGAAGATGGTTTTGATCTAATGCATCCTACAGTGTTACATAGTATTCAGATTAGTTGTTCTTTGGAGAGTAAGATAATAGAAGGCCAGAAAACCGACAAAGGGATATTCCATATCAAGAAAAAGATTAAAGAAGAACCATCCAATTACTTTAGATTGGATGAACATGACGTGCTATGGTTTGATGACCGTCTTGTTGTTCCTAAAGATGGAGAGCTTAAGAATAAACTTATGGATGAGGCTCACCTTTCAAAGTTATCTATCCATCCCGGAAATAGCAAAATGTATCAAGAATTAAGACCTCGTTTTTGGTGGACCAAGATGAAGAAAGAGATTGCGGTATATGTAGCCAGATGTGACACATGCTGCAGGGTAAAGGCTAGTCATATGAGACCTGCCGGGTTATTGCAACCTTTGTCTGTACCCAGTTGGAAGTGGGATGATATCACCATGGATTTCATCACAGGTTTGCCCACTACTCAGAAAGGACATGATTCGATTTGGGTAATCGTAGATCGTCTTACCAAGACAGCCCACTTTTTGCCTGTCAAGACAGATTATAGACCACCTCAATATGCCGAGAAGTATATTGCGGAGATTGTGAGATTGCATGGCATACCGAAGACGATAGTGTCTGACAGAGGGTCATAGTTCACTGCTCACTTTTGGGAGCACTTGCATAAAGGTTTGGGGATGAGTTTAATTCGTAGCACTGCCTATCATCCTCAAACAGATGGTCAGACTGAAAGAGTTAATGCTGTTTTAGAAGATATGTTAAGAGCTTGTGTGTTTTCTTCCAGAGGTTCATGGGAGTCATGGTTACCCTTAGCAGAGTTCGCGTATGATAATAGCTATCAAGAAAGTATCAAGATGGCACCTTTTGAGGCTCTGTATGGCCGAAAGTGTAGAACACCTTTAAATTGGATTAAGCCAGGGGAAAGAAGGTATTATGGTATTGACTTCGTGGAAGAAGCCGAAAAGAAAGTTCATATCATTCAGCAAAATATGAGAGCAGCTCAGTCACGTCAGAAAAGTTATGCAGATAAGAGAAGGAGACCACTTGTGTTCGAAGTTGGTGACTATGTTTATCTAAAAGTCACGCCCATGAAGAATAAGCGGTTTGGAGTACGCAGAAAGCTTGCCGCCAGATTTGTAGGACCCTATAAAATCTTGGAAAGAAAGGGTCCAGTGGCTTACAAATTAGAATTACCTGAAGCAATGGGTGCTATATTCCCAGTTTTTCACGTATCACATCTCATGAAATGTTTGCGCGTTCCAGAGGAAAGAATTGAACCTCAAGGCATAAAACTTAAGTCAGATCTGGTGTATCGTGAGCAGCCAATTCGAGTTTTGGATTCCAAAGAAAGGGCTACTCGAAACAGTGTGGTGAAAACGTATAAAATACAATGGAGTTATCATGATGAAGGGGATGCATCTTGGGAAACGGGTGAATACCTACAAAAAGCATACGAATATTTTTATAATAAATGGTTCGTAACCCAAATCATCATAAGCATGACATTTCATATCATCCATAATCATATAGGTTAATATTATAATTGGAGTGAAATAAAAGCTTGAAAACTGGTACTCGTGAAGTAATATGTTAATGTGCTAATTACTTTTCATCAAAATTGTGCAACTACAAATTTTATATCACTTAGAATTAGAGGTCAAATTTTTGGAGCAACTAAATTACTCAAAGTTTTGTCAAAAACTTGTTTCAAAAATATTATTTAAAAATATTTAAAAATACTCCCTATTTTAGCTTTTATCCTACAATTCAAAATCTGTGGAGAATTTTTAGTTGGCCCCTTAATCAAAGTTGTAGAGAATTAAATTCTAAGCAACTTTTATTTTTGGGTCATTTCCAGAAAAGGTCTTTTTCTTGTTCAAAATAGGATTTGAAAACTGTATTTGAAATTGGTTTGAATTTAGAAATTTGAAAAATAAAATCCTAACCTAAGCAGGCCGCCGCCTCCCTTCTCGGCCCGCCCGCGAAGCGGCCCGGCCCAGTTGACCGCGCACTCCGCTCGCCCGCCCGCCCGCGCGTCGTGTCCGCTCGCCCGCGCGCGCTGCGACACGCACGCACCCGCGCAGGCACCGCGCGCCCCGTGGCCGGCATGCGCCGCTCGCCGTCGACAGCTGGCCGTCGGTGGCCCCCGCCAGCGCGCGTCTCGCTCTTCTAAGTCGCCTGCGCTCCGCATCCACCCTCCCTCTCCGAATTTCTTCGCCTCGGCCTTCCTCCGCTCCGTGCCGCGCGAGCACCGCACCCCGCGAGCACCGCCACCGCCGCACCCGCCGGCCAAATTGGCCGACGGTGAGCCACCATAGCTCGCCTTCTCGCGCACCCAACTCCGCCTCCTTCTCCGGCACCCCATGCGCACCTCGTTGCCGTCACCCGAACCAAGCAGGTGCGGATTCCGTGCATCCGCCGCCGGCGGCCATGGCACCACCGCGCGCGCGGTCTCCCGCGGGAGTGGTTCCCCGCTACCTCTCTTGCTTTGCTATCACCGAAAACAGGTCCGCCTACTCCCCGCGAATCTGTTGCTCGCCTTTCCGCACCCGGGCGTGGTCGGCAATGGCCACCGGACGGTCGCCGCGCGGCCGCGACGTCGCGGTCACCGGCGCCTCCGGCTTCTCCCCCAGCCTCCTCGCGCGAGCGGCCTTGGGCCGAAGCCCAAGCCGGGCCGGCTCGCCTCTCTTCCCGCGCGCGCGCTCAGGCCGAAAACGGTCCCCGCTACCTCTCTTGCTTTGCTATCACCGAAAACAGGTCCGCCTACTCCCCGCGAATCTGTTGCTCGCCTTTCCGCACCCGGGCGTGGTCGGCAATGGCCACCGGACGGTCGCCGCGCGGCCGCGACGTCGCGGTCACCGGCGCCTCCGGCTTCTCCCCCAGCCTCCTCGCGCGAGCGGCCTTGGGCCGAAGCCCAAGCCGGGCCGGCTCGCCTCTCTTCCCGCGCGCGCGCTCAGGCCGAAAACGGCCACGGGCCGGTTGACTTCCACGGGCCGGCCCAGTATCAATAATGAAAATCGTTTTCTGTTTTGTTTTATTATTCAAAGGGAAAAATACTTTGGAGAATGTTTTTGTATTCATTTCAGCTCCAAAAATTGTGAAATAAATTTCTATGGACTCATTGGAACCAGATCTACAATATAAAAATATTGCATGTCAATATTTCATTACTTTTCTGTAGAGTTTTTATTTAATTATTGAAATGACTGTTTTCTTGATAAATGCTTAATAAATCCTAGAAAAATCAGAAAATTGTGATTCCAAGTTTGTTAATCTTTTTGTGTCATGTACTTGCTAGGAAAATTTTATATCATGCCTGTTCTGTAGAAAAATGTGTAGGTGTAGTTCAAATGCTTTCTATCACTAGTATTTGCTATTTTTGTTAATTAAATAAATGTGAATAAAACATGCAAGTAATAATTTTTCTACAGTGATTATTTACTGTGTAGAAAGTAGGAAAATTACTAAATCTGTTGTTTGATACTTTTCATAATGCAAAGTATTTTCATGCTCGTTTTTAGGCCTTAGCTTGTTATTTTTGTATAGACAGTTCTAATAATCCAAATGCAATGAAAATTTTGTGGCATGCTAGATTGATGTTAGTAATCCACTGTAATTTTCTAAGATTTTTCTGTGCTGCTAAAATAGGTGTTGCTGTTCAAACCTAGTTGCAATTAGGGTTTTATTTAACCTTGTTAATGCATGACTAGTGAATAGGATTTTGCTTTGGGTATCTTTGAAGCATCTTCAGTGTCAAGGTGCCTTTGCATGATAGAGCATAGTGGTGATAGTTTATGAGTACATGTTCTTGGATGATGTTGACTACCTTGTAGAAGAAATGTATTCCTACTTTATGAAATAAAGTGAACCTAATTATCTGCATTTCATTCATCATGACCATTACATGTCATTTTCGCAATGCACCTAGACATAAGCACTTATACGATTGCATCATACAGGATCGCAGGAAGTAACGTCGGTAGCAGTTCCCGAGGAGCCGGAAGGGCAGCCCGAGGAGCAGGAAGTGCCCGAAGCCGACGAGGAGGTCGGTGAGGATCTTCCGGAGTGCCCAGACCACCGTCCGAGCTCTTTCGAGAGAGGCAAGCCCCGGAGCATTTCTCTCCCCCGGTTTGCAAATATTTTATGAATGCTTTACTTTAACTGCTGCATTAAGTATAGGAGTTGTTTGCAACTGTTGCTGCATTATACCTTGTTTACTCTGTTCTACCCTATCCTTGTCACCTTGTCATTCGCAGTCAAGTAATTGTTTAGCTTGCTTAGACCGGTAGAAGTCGGGTGATTTCCTGTCACCTACGAGCTATAGATGGTTACCTGGATCTGCTTGAGAAAAGAGGTCATCATGAAATAACTAAGTGTTAATGAGAAATTGAGACCGGACGGAAACTTGCAGGGTTTCAGACTGTAGTGTTTTCCGTCTGTGTCGATTAAGGACCGTCCGTTGTTGGGCCTCGGGTCATGTTGAACGCATGCCTCACATTTAGCTGGCCGGATAAAGTACCTTCCGACCGCGAAACTGGAAGATTATTCGGGCCGAGTGGATTGCCCGCAACGCACTGTACCGGAGCAGTAGTGGCAGGATACGGGGGCGCGATGATAAGGCCAAAGAGCAGTCGGGCGGCCCCCGGGTACATGTGGTTCCTAGCAAGCTCGCGACTTTACCTGAATGGTTGACTCGGTGACCAACACCTCACTTTAGCGGGTGAGTGAGGTTTGTGTGAGGAATAACTTACCAGCTGGTTAATAATCGATTCGAATCGCCATCGTTCACTGGATAGTGAGCACTTGACTTGAGCTACTTCATCATAGTAATATTGATTAAACACTTGGACAGTTATATGAAATATGACATAATGGAAGTTGTTAATGATTATTGGTTATCATTACCTGTTTAATTACATGTTACTTTAGTACAGGTGCAAATGTAGTTGACAGGTTAATAAAGATTTAACTTGATGCTAAAAAATGCCTTTTTGCAAATGAGTCAGCTACCCCACCAGACAACCTGTCATGATTCCTTGGTGTCTTTTATTTCTGGTTTATGACGGGTAAGTCTAGCTGAGTACCTTCTCGTACTCAGGGCTTTGTTCCCACTTGTTGCAGATGGGCAGATGTATTACGGCTACTGTATCAACTGCCTCTATCCTGCAATGGGAGAAGCTTAGGACCATGGGCAATGGTCATTCACTACATCTCGTCTGATGCTTTTGATGGAAGATGACCCTGAACTGGCAATGTATTTTGAACTCTGTGTGCGTGTGTGATTTGAACTAAATGCTTCCGCTACTTTCATTCGAAATTGGTTTGTAATAACTATGTTTAAACTCCGATGTATTTGTGCCACGAACTTTTATGTAACTTGTGATGGTGACCGCTGAACTTATTACGATCTTGGCTGGTATGCAAGTTGGTTTGAAATTCGTCGTGATTTCACGGACTACCTGGTTATACGGGCTTAAGTTTGCTAAATTGTCTGCTCGATGGATGATTTTCTCACTTAATCTCGTATAATTGGTCAGTTCTGTTACAGCCCCCTACCTCTCCACCACCTCATCTTCGCCTACAAGTACCCTATGCCCTCTACACACTATAAAAGGGGCAGTGGAGCTCGGTGGAGATCATCACTCAAGCATTCAAAGCTCTCTAGAGTAGTAGCTTTAGAAGTAGTAGTTAGCTAGTAGTGATAAAGCAGAGTGAAGCTCTCCTTGGAGTTCAAAACAGTCTTCTGGTCTAGTATGGCTCATTTGTAATATTTCTTTTAGCATTTACTTTATTTAGTACTTTACTTTGTCAAGTACTTTATTCAATAATATAGCATTGCTTAGTTCAAGTCCTGTCTTGCTCTTGTTTACCATTAGTGAGCCTAGGTGCTTGTTCTTTGGCATTAGCATCATAGTTATCTTAGTGTTTAGTTCGTTCATCGTTAGTACTTGTTCTACCGTCTGGTTAGGTGAAAGCCCAAGTTTGGTTTTGGTAATTAATGACACCAAGTTGCTAATGCCATTGTGATTAAGTGAATTGAGCTAGGCATGGCAACATATGTGGCAAGGAGTGGTGGCCACAAGATCACAAAGAGATGGTGCATGGACATGAAATAACGATCATGGTGGAGATGCACATGAAATGATGATCATGGTGATCAAGTATGAGGAGATGGACATGGAACAAAGTGATCAAGGCAAAGGTATAATCATAGGGTTTGCTTTTGCCAGTCTAAGATGAGTAGAGAAGTGATTGACCGGGTTTAGGATTGATAGCCGACTATCAAGAGGGGCAATCATGGTTAGCTCGTGAATCAAGTGCTACTATGTCATCATCTTGAGCATATGCAGTAGGATCTAGTAGAGAGATAACGTAACGCCTTGTAAAATGATTGTGAAAATGCTAATACACATGCACATGGTGATGTACACTTGTTTGTGTTAGCACATTTGTGAAGGCGGTGGAGTTTGAGCGGTAGAGAGGGGTTTGGGGTCCTCTCTCCCTCCCTTGCTCGTAAGCTCGACAGGATTCAGGCTTTTTCGAGGAAATGAAATGACTATTTTCCTTTACGCTAAAAGTGAGAAGAAGTAGCAAAGTCATAGAAGTGTTTCGTACTAAAAAGCACGCATCAGACATGGCGTTCGGCAGCGTCAGACGCTGGCCTGACGTCTGACGCCTAACTCTAGCTTGCGGAGCACTGGCGGTTGTGCATCAAACGCGCTGACGGTGGAACATCGAACGCGTGACGTCAGCGTCTGTTGGCGTGGGCGTCAACTGTGAGTAGAGGCGGCAGAGGAGCGTGGAGCACATGACGTTGGAGTGCGTCTATTGCCACACCAACAGACGCGTCTATTGCAAGTTCAAGCATTTTTGACCCTCTCTGGACTACGTCTGTTGCATCGTTGGACGCGCGGGCTCACAGCGTCAGACGCATCTGGTGTTCACGAAATCAACCATTGGTTCTTTGAAGTGGCTGGATGTGTGGTGCTTTGTGGTGCATCGGACACGGCAGCACACGTCTGTTGCGTAGGCATTAGACGCGTCTGATGCCCCCGATCAGGCTGCTGTGAGGAGGCCAACGACTCTATTTGTTTGTGGGCTTTTAAATATAAGCATGGCCAGCCTTTGGGGGCTCTCTCTCGCAGATCTAAATACTTGAGGCATACTTTGAGCTAGAGAACACTTCATCCACTCATCTCCTTGCTTGGTTGCATACTCTAGTGAGATTCAAGTGCATTGCTAAGTGATTTGCATCTAGTGGCACTTGATCTTTGAGTTGGCTGCAGATTTCTTGTTACTCTTGGGTGTTTCCTGACATCCTAGATGGCTTGGAGTAGCGGTGGGGTTGAGCTCATGATTAGAGATTGTTTCGAGCCTCACCAAGTGATTGTGAGGGGTTCTTGAGCCTTCCCCGCAGGAGTTCACGAATTGGCTACTCTAGTGGAGCTCGTGGCTTGGAGGATCCCCATCTTGTGAGTGGATGTGCAACACCCGCTGAGGGTTTAACTCTTGATAGTCAATTAGCTCACGATCCATCAAGTGGATGCATCGCCACAACGAGGACTAGCTTGCCGGGAAGCAAGTGAACCTCGGTAAAAAATCTTGTGTCATCTCTTTGCCGAGCATTTCATCTTATGTTTGTGATTGCATTGATTGATTGGTTTATTAGAAATATCTCTACTCATCAACATCGGTATAACAATACATGCTCACTACTTTATTTACTTGTCTACCTTGCTAGTTGCTTAGCTTGTTATCTCTTGTATATTCTAGCTCCTAGTTTGTGTAGTGTATCTCTTTCACCTAGGAGTAGAGTAAGTAGTGACTTAGCCTTGTTGGTGTGGATTAGAGATTATAGCTTTCATGTCTACTAGAATTGTATAGGTGGCTTGCATAGTGTAGTTGAGCTAGTGCTAGAATTAGCTTCACCATCTTTTGTACTAACTTTGTTGTTGAGTAAAGTTTATAGAATTTTGAAAAGGCTATTTACGCCCCCACTAGCCATTTAGGACCTTACATTAGGGTGTTTCGATCTTATTTCACCAGAGCTTGGATCAAAATAGTGAGTTTATAGATTAAGCGTGGTGCTTAGGCTATATTTTGCATGTAGGTATGGTTAGATCTCTAGATAAATTGTGGTAGTTAGCAGGTGGTGATAGCCTTGTCCTTCCTCTGTATTCCACCACATTGGGTCTAGTTATTAAAACATAGGGCTCGTAGTGCTTTGTGCCTGATTGAATTCAGGGCGAATACGCCCCTCGTACTAAGGACGTTCTCACTATCATTAATTTACCTTTGTTACTTAAGATTACTAGCTCTATCTCTTACACTTAGCTACACTACACTTCTAGCTACCTCTGTTTGTGTGATCAACTCTTTTTTATCTTTTCTTTTCCATTCATCATCCATCAACCCCGTGTTGCTAAACCCACCTATCTAGTCTACCTAGCCACATTCCCTGACATGTCTATCCGCCTTTCTTTGGGAAAATATAAATTCAACACTTAGTTCTCACCAAGCTAAGTGCTACACGATAGTTCTGTGCTCTTGCAGAATCCCCTTTCCTATATACACACATACGAACCGTCAACACCAAGCTTGTTTTGAGTTGCTAAAAACGTTTGTGGAGGTTTCCAAACCCACAACCATGGCCTGCAAGAATATCAAACTCAGACACTAACCGCTAGCACTAATCCTTTGCTTCCGAGTTGTGTTTCTTCTCTCTCTCTCTCTCTCTCTCTCTGTTGCTGTAGGAATCATGATAAACTCAAGAAGGTGTCCAAGTAGGCGCAACAAGTAGCAAGCAGAAATTCATCAAGAAGTGCGAAAAGAGCATCATCTCATGACACCGAGGTATGATGCTTGAGCTCAACCATGGTCATTACAATTGAAGGTTCTGCCATATGCATTCAACTTGCATGTGTCATTACTCGAACCTCTACACAAATCAAGTATGGATGATGTTTCTTAAAATGGGTTGAGAACTTTCTAAACTAAAATGTGAATATCCTTAATCCATTGACATCCATAATCCTACGTTGCATGTCGTGTTTCGTTGGTTGACCATGACTATGTTTTCAAGAGCTATTGTGGGAACCTTAGAAATGATGAACTAATGATGCTTATTGCTTTGGTAAAAAGAATCTATGTTTCGCCTTTAGCTTGCATAATAACTTTGTGACAAGGTGTCTTTCATGAAATAGGCTCTTTTGAGTATTCTTTCCTTGTTGCTAGAATTTCATATTCCTTGTGCATGCAAATGATGCCTTGATCTCTATGTACCTACACCGAGAATATTGATAATTTAAGGACACTTTATCCACATGTGCTTAAAATGAACCAAACTAGTCTCTGGTTATGCTTTACCGTGGTTATACAACCAAAATCCCGCTTTCATGCGAGAGGTATTGGTTGTATAAATCATGGAGACTAACTAGTAGAAAGGTGTAGAAGTGTTTCAGGTACAGGGCATACAAGCTTGGGGGAGGTTCCCTCCCAAACCATGGAGACAAGCTTGGGGGAGGAGCCCCTCCCCCACTAACCATGGAAACACAAGGGCGTTGAAAAAGAGCAAGCTTGGGGGAGGTCCCCTCCCCCGCTAAGGTAAGTATTCTTATCCCTTCACTTTTGTTTTATTACATCTAAAGAAAAACTAAATAAAGGAATAAAAAGACCTCTTGATTCATATGCTTCATGAATGTCTCATTCTTCCTATGTTGGAAATGATGAATAGCTCTGTTCATGTTTCTTTAGCGCCTAGTTTACAACTTGATATTCTTCTAAGTGTGGATTCTTTGGCTCATATGAAACCATCATGAACCTAAAACTTTGTGGGATGCAAGTGCTATAACTAAGTCTATGTTGTTGTGAGATATGAGATAGCAAGATAAGAGCTGCTATAATCTTGTTTCAAATGAGTGATTATCGGAGTTTTCATTTGAGAAATAATAAAAACCTCGCTCCTATTCATTAGGCAGCGGACGCTCACTTGTTCTACCCACTATCAGCTCGAAGAGTAACATATGCAACTGCCAACAGATGCTCACGCGTTCGTTATTCGCCCTCAATGCTTCCCAGCCTGGGACACTGCTATGTTGGCCTCCGGGCTATGAGACATTGACTCGCACCCTCCGCTAAGATGCCAGTGTAAAGTCGAGGCCCCATTGAGTGACATGGCTCAAAGAGAAACATGAGGCGCTAGGCTTTGGAGAAACATAAACTGACCAAAATCAGGTCATCACTAGACTGGAAGTAGTGTTGCCTGAGAAAATTGAGGCGGTACAAACTACCCTACCCTATCAATCCATTCTTTAAATAGGACCCAATGACGCGCAACAACTGAAGCATGTATGACATATCCAAACACACGTCGGGAACCAAGTTTTCGATAACGTGGTGTTACCACCCGAATAAAGCATTTATAATGCCCTAGGAGCCACGTTCCCAGGCAAGCGGTGTTACCACCTAAATAAAAGCGTTCACAATGCCCTGGGAGCCGCGTTCCCAGGAATGTGGTGTTACCACCCAAGAAATGCGTTTACAATGCCCTAGGAGCTACGTTCCTAGGTAAGCGGTGTTACCACCAGAACAAAACCCCTCGGCACCCAAGGAAAGATCTCAGTACCCGAGAAAGGATCTCGGCACCCAAGCAAAATATGTGCTGGTTCTCGACAATGAAAACATTAGGTTGTGCTGCTCAGAACCTTGGTACCCGAGACGAAGCTCGCTGCGCTGGTACTCACATTACTTAAAAGTTACAATGGATCTACGACACCCGAAGGCTAAGCTATCTACTAGCTTGTCATTAAGTCCTACGGGGGCAACTGTCGGATATATGGTCCAAGGGTACCCACACCGCCTGTATATTTGGTCACGTCCAACTATCGTGCCAGAAGTCATGAAGGAGGAGGCCCACAAGAGCCGAGGAGGTCAATCAACGTGAAGACCAAGGCATCCAAGATAAGGCGTATCTGGATGATAGCTTAGGATCAATATGTTGCGCATTTCATGTAACAAACTAGGAAATCCATCTGATAGCCGATCACTCTCATTGTAACCCTACCCCCTCTGTCTATATAAAGGAGGGTAGGGACCTCGCGATTAGGATCTGATCCATCTCATTCCAATCTACTACGTAGCTAGGAGTAACAGCCCCTATAACCGAGCATATATAGGAATACAAGAAGAGCAGCAACACCAACTGGACTAGGGTTTTACGCGCTACGGTGGCCTGAACCGGTATAAATCCTTATGTCTCTAGTGTTATCATCTTATTCCTCTTACATGATCACGCCGCTAGGCATTGCTGGAGCTAAATCATCCGACACCTACCCTGTTACTACCGCCCTCCACTGCCATTTCTATTCGCTAGTCACTGGTTCTCTGGGCCCAAAATTTAATTAAATCATCCACAATGAATGTGAATTCGCAAGTAGAGAACAAATTACTTGTTTATTTCCATGCAATTATTTCATCAAACAAGGAGCAAGAAACGGTGATTACTTATAAAAGGTCCAAGTGCTTATACACACTTTGATGCATGCAGGTCAACCAGCTACATTCAGCGAGAGGATCAGGAAAATCCAAGACACTGTGTCTTGGACTCTCGAGCATGCAGGTCAACCAGCTACATTCAATCAAATTGCAGGGCTTTTAGGTATGGAAACAAGAACTTTTAAGCAGTTTTTCTAATCTTCGTCTTAAGAGCCACTGGAATCTTGACATTGATTCTCGGGAGGCTCACTGGGAATCTCAATGACCAAATCTGATTGACAACTCAAGTCAATTGCATGGTGTAGGGAACTAGGGATTTGAATATTGAATATAGGGATGCCACATAATCGATTATAAATAATTCCAAGAGTTGCAGCACAAGCTAGGAGCCTAGAACTCTTAAATATATTGTAGTGTCTTGGAGAGGACCCGGCTTGTCTCTTGGATCTAACAAGCCATCGGTGAACATTTTTTTTTTCTTTTGCACGAAACGGAGTGCAGCTGAAGGAGACAATAAGCACACTGTTCTAAGTAAAGAAGTGCATCTAACAGTTCACATTAGATTAGCTGTTCGTCTCGCAATCTTCTATATTCACTTCACAGTTCCCAGAAGTTCTCAATGGCTTGACATTCAGAAATCAAAATGTTTTCCCCTCTTTGTTGCATATTTGGTGATTGAGTAACTTTTTTGCATACATACTATGAGAACATAGATATACTAGTAGGCCCGTGCGTTCGCATGGTTTTTTTTAACGGGTCCAGTGTCAAACCCGGGGTATGCACTGTTCATAAAGGTTGTTTTTTGATCTGGAACTGTTCATAAAGGGTATGAACAGTGTTTCATGATCCGATACTATTGCTAGGAACAGTATTCTGCGAGACGGTGAACAGTGAAAAAAGGTGACGTGGCCTCACCGGTGAACGTTTTGGTATACCGGCATAAAGTTAAAGGATAGATATGTAGCTGATGTGGTTTAGAATGCTGAACAATGAAGGTATGTCAGTACAAGAAATCCAAATTAGCTTTAGTGCCGAAAACTAGCAAAGAATCAAATCCTAGCAAGGAACTGTCAAGCAAAATCTGCCAAAGATAGAGCATAAGAGAAATACACATTAAGTCAACGAGGTGCAAGTAGTTCCAAATTCCAATATTCTAGGTCACGTTGGATCACCCCAGGTTGTAGTAATAATAAACAAATACATATGTAACATATCACAAATATCAGGTACTAATTATCTCAAGCATCGACAGTTGATAATTGATATGCATTTTTCCTACTCCCAGGAGTAGTTACTTCCATCTTCAATAAAGCACATTGCGTATGCGTGCATACTAATTTATTAGTTTGAGTATGTTTATATATTCAATTTAAGATACTTCAAATCTTACTACGCAAAATTTTTTAGAGGATCTCATACTTTTTAATATATTACTAGAATGCTACTACAGTAGTATATAAAATAAGTATAACCACATACTCTATGTATACATACATACTTGACATGCATATGATCATATACTTCGTCTACATACACTTCATTCGGTCATATACACCCTAAGTTTAGAGATATATACATGGGAGTAACTACTCTCTAGGAGTAGAAAATAATTTTCGTATATATATAGGGAGAGTATATTCAGTAGCCAGCTGCAAAATAAATTATTTTGTAGCCACCTCCATTTACGATAATTTTATATACTAATTTACGATAATGTCAATACATATTTACGATACTTGGGTTACTATAACACATGGAGATATTTACCGTAACGTTATGGTAACCACTTAGTAAGAAGTTACTATAATCTCGTAAATTAACATAGTAATTATCGTAACTTAAAGTGGCTACAGAATAAATTATTCCATAGCCAGCTGCAAAGTAGTAGTTCTATATATATACCGCCGGTATCATGCATGAATTATATGAACAAATATATACTACTAGCAGTAATCTATTATATAAGCACCTATGTCAACATACTCCACACGAGTGGTCCTAGATCACACACGCAATCATACTCCTTCGGATCCAAAATTTTAAGTCGTTTTTATCTTTGTCCTAAGACAACTTATATTATAAAACATTAATAGATCTATAAAAAAATGCACAAACATATATATAACATCAAACTAGCTAGGTTGATTAGATACACTACAAAATATATATTAGTAGTGCATCTGCTTGATATTTACCATAACATTATGGTAACCACTTAGTAAGAAGTTACTATAATCTCGTAAATTAACATAGTAATTATCGTAACTTAAAGTGGCTACATAATAAGTTATTTATAGCCAGCTGCAAAGTAGTAGTTCTATATATATATATATATATATATATATATATATATATATATATATATATATATATATATACTGCCGGTATCATGCATGAATTATATGAACAAATATATACTACTAGCAGTAATCTATTATATAAGCACCTATGTCAACATACTCCACACGAGTGGTCCTAGATCACACACGCAATCATACTCCTTCGGATCCAAAATTTTAAGTCGTTTTTATCTTTGTCCTAAGACAACTTATATTATAAAACATTAATAGATCTATAAAAAAAATGCACAAACATATATATATAACGTCAAACTAGCTAGGTTGATTAGATACACTACAAAATATATATTAGTAGTGCATCTGCTTGATATTGTATGTATTAATATTATTTTACTCGTTTTTCAATAACTTCGATTCAAATTAGACAAGCTTAACTATGGAAAAACTAAACCGGCTTATAATTTAGAACGGAGAAAGATATTACGGATGAACCGCTGTTGGTTTTGCCTATGTTCATGGTCAAAGCCTCAAAGGTCACAAAGAATATGGATCAACACAGAACCCTAGTGCACTAAATGGAGCATTTATTAGCTCAAAACCTTAAGCCTCCATTAGGCTCCCTACTAAACCCCAGAAGCTAGCTGGGGAAGCATCATCCATCTTCCACGCATGCATATGGAAACCCCCAAATACCTCGTCTACTACCTCCTCATACTCGGCTCATGGCTCCTCTTCTGTCTTCTCCACTTTCAGTACTTCCACCTCTCGCTCTCCTCCTTTGCAGCAGCACCCCGTCCGGCTGCGCTCGTTGTACTCCCCATCGCGCTGGATGCAAGCTTCCTTCCCTCCCCGACCGTCGAGGCTGACAACAAGCGACGGTCAGCATCGTCGTCGGTGGTGGCGGCGTCACCTTCTCCGTCGTCACCACCATCGTGTGAGGAACGGTATGTCTACATGCTGGACGTGCCGTCGCGGTTCGATATGCTCAGGGACTGCGTTGCCGGCTCGCCGTTGTTCGACGACATGTGGAGCTGGTGTGCAATCACGGTCAATGCCGGGCTTGGCCCCAAGATTGGCCCCGCCACCGGCAATGGCAGCGACGGTGACACAGATATCATCCCCAGCACCGGATGGTAAGCTAGCTAGCGCACACATCAATGATATGATATGATGCATGGTTTTCAGTTTGTGACACTGGAAAAGTGAAAAACGCGGTTGCTGACAACAGATAATTGTTTGTATGTGTCGTTGCAGGTACAGCACGGACCAGTACTCGCTGGAGGTGATCTTCCACAACTGGATGCGGCGGTACGAGTGCCTCACCGATGACCCGGCAGCGGCGACGGCGGTGTACGTGCCGTACTACCCGGCGCTGGAGCTGCACCAGCACCTGTGCGGGTCCAACACCACGGTACGCGACGGTCCGTCGGAGGCGTTCCTGCGGTGGCTGTCTTCGCAGCCCACGTGGGCGGCGCTCGGCGGGCGCGACCACTTCATGGTGGCCGCCAAGACAACGTGGATGTTCCGTCGGGAGCCCGGCGGCGGAGACGAAGGGTGCGGCAACAACTTCCTCGGCCAGCCGGAGTCCCGGAACATGACGGTGCTCACGTACGAGTCCAACATCTGGGCGCCGCGGGACATCGCCGTGCCGTACCCGAGCTACTTCCACCCGTCGTCGGCCGGCGAGGTGGCCGCGTGGCAGGCGAACGCGCGGGCTGTGTCGCGCCCGTTCCTGTTCGCGTTCGCGGGCGCGCGGCGTATCAAGGGGCAGCTGGCCATCCGCGACCGCGTCTTCGACGTGTGCGAGGCCGCGGCGCGGCGCGGCCGGTGCGGGATGCTGGACTGCAGCCACGGCCTCGAGGGCAGCATCACCTGCCGGTCGCCGCGGAAGCTTGTCTCCCTCTTCACCTCCGCGCGCTTCTGCCTGCAGCCGCGTGGGGACTCCTTCGCCCGCCGCTCGTCCATTGACAGCGTCATGGCCGGTTGCATCCCCGTCTTCTTCCACTGGCCCTCCACGCTCAAGGCGCAGTACCGCTGGCACGAGCCAGAGCAGGGCAGAAGCAACGACGGCGACCGCCGGTACTACGTGCTCATCAACTCCAAAGACGTGCTGGAAGGGAGAGTGGACATCGAGGAGGAGCTGAGTAGGTACACGGATGAGGAGGTGGCCGCCATGAGGGAGGAGGTGATCAAGATGATCCCGAGGTTCCTGTACAAGGACCCCAGGGTGGGGTTCCAGGGGGAGATGAGGGACGCGTTCGACATCACCATTGACGAGATGACAGCCAGGATGAGGAGGATCAAGAATGGAGAGAATTTGATATGGAAGGGCGACGACAGGGATGAGGATTTCGCTGCGAACGATTCGTGACATTAGCTGAAACTTCTCTGTTTTGTGTTTATTTGACGGTACTAGACTAGTGGTTTTGTTGTTCGTGTTTTGTTGTTATGTGATGGTAGTTAATCAGAGCGTACAGTTGCAGTGTAATAAGATAACAAAATTAAGAGAAGTTTAAAATGAATTCAAGTACTTGTTAATCAAGGAATGAACCAACAAGGTTATTAGAGCTAGGGATTTGGGGGTATGAGGCTAGGTTCTTATTGGAGTTCTCCCAACGGTTAGAGGGATGCCCAAGGAAAAGGCCAATTCAGACTTGACATGAATGCATTTCCTCCCCCATCTTGCTGCTTGTGTTGTATTCCTAATTGCTCCCAATAATTTCTTCATAAGTGCTACACATTGAAAGATAATCTCTTGTTGCCTTGCCATGGCATAAAGTTGTCAATTCTCTCGAAATTTCTATCTTCAAAGAATAAATGGATCTCATATCACTTTAATTCCCAAGAAAGATAATGCAGCAAAGGTTTCAGATTTCAGACCCATTCATTGCTCCACACCTTCATTAAAATAATCACCAAGATTCTGGCCAATAGACTTCACGTGGTAATGCCAATATGGTTTTATAAAACATTGAACCATCCAAGATGAAAGAATTGATCATTCTTAAGCTTGATTTTAAAAAGATTTTTGACAAAGTTGAGCAGGAACTAATACCGCAAATTATGGAAAGAAAGGGATTCCCGCCTAAATTACTAACTTGGATGAAACTTATTTTTCATTCAAGGACATCAGCTATCCTACTCAATGGGGTGTCGTGGTAAAGTTTTGTGTTGGTTGCTGACTTCCTTCAAACTTTACTGAACTCGGCCAACAACCATGGCCATCTGCATCTTCGAATTCCTCTGTCACACCCATTTTTAAGGACAAAAATAGAATGCATAAAAGACTCATGTGCGCCCCAGGAAACAGTCGCACACATAAGTTGATAAATTACAAAGTATCATCACAGTGCTTATTACATAACGAATAAGTATTTAAGACATAGTCTTAAACGATAGATAATAATAACTAATAATAATTCTTCAGCGGAAACTCCACACAGGGACACGGTTGACTGGTTGACACCAAGACTAGTACTCATTCCGATAATCTTCCTCAATATCTTCATCTGTTATGGTGGAAATAGCAAGGGTGAGTCCATGTCGAACTCAACAAATATAACACAGGGTTCATGAGGCTCAAAAAGGCTAGACACTGTTTAACTGCGTTTAGCTTTTAATCATATATTAGCAATTGAGTAGCATCAAGATAAACCACTTCCCATTAAAGAACCAATGATCAATTGTAATAATGATAACGAATAGCATTAACATGAGCATAATAATAATCAACAATAATTAAACATGATATAGCAATGGTGATCATCTATCTGTAAATGTTCCAAGGCCGCTCGTATCCGTGAGCACGGCTAGTATACCAGTTTTTAACTCTGCGCAGAGGTGTACACTTTCACTGTAAGTCATGATTTCCAAATGAGTGGGGAGATCAAGCCCAAACACCCGAGAACCATATAAAGCCACTCAAAAGTTCGTCTAACAAGTTAGGGCCATTAGATTCACTCGGCAGGCAGATGTAGAACCCCCCTTCCCTGTGGCACAACAACCGCAGCCTATACACACTAGGCCAGGGGCTCGCACTACACCCAAAGTGGCAAGCCATTCTTACGCCATTTAAGGTAACCACTAACAAGCTAGAAAAGGTCTCTTGAACAACTAAAGCCAGAGCCATATAGCCCTCACAGCTGTACTGTATATCCCGGATAATCACGTACAGATAAGTCCTTATGGAGAGAAACCAGAGCATCAAAATAATACACATGCTCTAGCCCCCTTTTAACAGTAATAAAATCATCTTAAAGGTTGATTGCTTAATCCATTAATCAAATTACAAGATCATTGTTCTTAGTTTAAGCACTAGCATTAGCTACCCATATGCAATCCCAAGGTTGACAAGGAATCAAGATATCAATCACTAAGTTATAATCTCTAAGGTTGTCAAGGTAAGCACATGCATATGTATGACAATTCAATGTATAGGTAGCAAGGATAGTCTTGTGTTATACTTGCCTTGATCAAAGCTTTTCAAGTGATACTGCTGACTTGGTTCAAAGTAATACTCCGAATCGTCCAGACACTGCTCACCTTCTATATTCGATCATTAATCGATAACATACATGCATCCAATCAAACATACACGAAGCAAACAAAGAGATATAATTAGAACAGTACACCAACAGTAGCAAAATAGTAATAAAAGTTTTTAAAACTCTTCTACACGTTTCTACGATCACACAGACGCAAAGATCACCAAATTCGGAGTTAAAACGTGAAAGTTATGAATTTTCTAAGATTTGCTATAGATAAATAAATACTTAATTATAAACTCGAAAAATAAATTATCAAAATTAACTGTACAACTACACTAACATGTAGAGCTCGCAAATACGAACCTAACGCAACTTGAACGGATCAAATCGGAGTTAAAACGAAGATTTTATGACCAAAACAGTTCTAGTGGCAAAACTGTAAATATCTGAAAACGTATTTTTGATTTACATCAAGAGAATACGATTTCAAAACTCAGAAACGTAATTCAGGAATTACGCTTAGGACGGCGGGTTCTATAATCCAAAAACCTAGGGACTCTTTAGAAAGATTACCCCGCGAAGGGGTATCTTCTAATCTCAGCCCTTCATCTCGAATCCAACGGTTCGTGTTCATCATCAAGTGCACAGTGGAAAATCCGGCCACCTCTCTCAAGTCCGGCCGGTGGCCGCCATGGCCGACGCCATGAGCCCGCCGAAGAACTCCGTCTCCCCCTTTTCCGACCACTACTTGACCCGCCATCAACTCAAATCGAAAGAGGAGATGAACCCGATCTATCCTAGACGGTTTAGGTGCACTAAATCGAACCGAGAAGAGAGCGCGGCTCGGTGATGAACGGTGGCGCCATTGCCGGTGCACCCGAGCTCACCAAAACCACGATTCAAAGCATCTCAACACCAAAGAAAAGCACGGGAAGAAAGAGGAGGGGATAGCGAACTCACCAAAGCTAAGAAAAAGAGCTCGAACCTTCCCACAAGCTCCACCGACGAACCGGCCGAGAGAACCTAGGGTTCCGGCCTCCTACGCTCAATCTCACGTGATGTAGCTCGAGTTTTAGATGGAAAACGGAAAATAGAGGGTCTCCTCTTCCTATTTGTAGCCCCAAGATGCCGTATACGGGTAGGAGATCCCGGAAATCGCGAGACGGTTGTTGCGTCCGCCTCCGGTTCGAAGTCCGGCTTAAACACGGGAGGATGAAGATGCTTATGACATGCGGACCCCACCCGTCAGCGACCACACAGAGAGGGAGGCGCGGCCACTGCGACGCTGGGCCGGCCCACAAGTGCGGAAAGGGAAGGCAGCTTCGGCTTCGGCCCGTTCCGCGGCCCAGGGCGAGAGGAGGCCGGCCGAGCGACTTCCAGGCCACCAGGGAAACGGTAAGTTGTTTTTTTTTCTTCTTTCTTTTCTTTATTTGTTTGTTTTCAAACTATTTCCAATAAAATTTTCCAAACCAAAACAATATAAAATAAATCCACATCACAGAAGAAAATAAATGCAGCAGCATGAATGCATCACCAAATATATTTTTTTAAAAATTTTAATTTGCCATTAATTGTTATCTAATTTATTCAAAATTCATTATCTCTAAAATTTAGAATTTTTGGGTGTTACAAATTCTACCCCCCTTAAAAGAATCTCGTCCTCGAGATTGGACTGCTTACTCAAACAACTGCGGATATGATTTTCTCAATTCATCCTCTCTTTCCCAAGTTGCTTCTGTCTCCGAATATCGATTCCACTGCACCTTGCACATCTTAATAACCCGACTTCGAGTAACTCTCTCAGCAGTTTCTAAAATCTTGATCGGAAACTCTTCATATGTAAGATCTTCCTTAACAGTCAACTCTTCTAAAGGTATCTGTTCCTCAGGCACACGCAAACACTTCTTAAGTTGTGAAACATGGAACACATCATGTACTCCCGATAAATTCTCAGGCAACTCTAATTGATAAGCAACTTCCCCACGTCTATCAATAATTTTAAATGGTCCAACATACCTTGGTGCTAGTTTACCTTTCATGTTAAACCTCTTCACACTTCTCATAGGTGACACCTTCAAATAGACATAATCACCTACCTCAAAAACTAGATCTCTTCTCCTATTATCAGCATAACTCTTCTGATGAGATTGTGCTACTCTCAAATTCTCACGAATCACTCGCACTTGATCTTCTGCGTTTCTAAGAACATCTGTACCAAACACCTGAGATTCACCTGTCTGATCCCAAAACAATGGAGTTCTACACTTACGTCCATACAAGGCTTCAAACGGTGCCATCTTAAGACTCTGTTGATAGCTATTATTGTAAGAAAATTCTGCATAAGGCAAACTCTTATCCCAACTAGTTCCATATTGCAATGCACAAGCTCTCAGCATATCCTCTAATACCTGGTTGGTCCATTCAGTCTGTCCATCTGTCTGTGGATGATATGCTGTACTAAAATTCAATTTTGTTCCCAATGATTCATGCACAGCTTTCCAAAAGTGTGACGTAAACTGCGAACCTCGATCAGACACAATCTTCTTTGGTACTCCATGCAAACAGACTATTCTTTCCATATACAAGGTAGCTAATTGTACTCCCATGTATTTAGTCTTGACTGGTATAAAATGAGCAACTTTAGTCAATCTATCCACTATCACCCAAATAGAATCATAACCTTTCTGAGTACGCGGTAACCCCACTATAAAGTCCATACCAACTTCTTCCCACTTCCATTCAGGAATCTTCATTGGTTGCAACAATCCAGCAGGTCTCTGATGCTCTGCTTTCACCCTCTGACAAGTATCACACAATGTCACATACTCAGCCACATCTCGCTTTAATCCAACCCACCAATATTTCTGTTTCAGATCCAAATACATCTTAGTACTACCAGGATGAATAGAATAAGCTGACTCATGAGCTTCGTGAAGAATTGCCTGTCTAACAGTTTGATCCTCAGGTACACACAGCCTCTTTCCAAACCACAAAATTCCATTATCATCCATCCGAAAGCCTGGTGACTTACCAATCACTATATCTTCCGCTATCTTCTTTAGTTTCTCATCCTTCAACTGACCCTTGTAGATTTCTTGCTCTAAAGTAGGCTCTATCACTAATTCCATTGTATTAGTAACAATTCCCAAATTCAAATATTCAAATTCAGCACATAACTCACTAGTCATAGTCAATGTCTGTATCTCATTGACATAACTTTTCCTACTAAGAGCATCAGCTACTACATTAGCCTTACCAGGATGATAGTGTATCTCAATATCATAATCCTTAATCAACTCTAACCATCTACGTTGCCTCAAATTCAGATCTGACTGAGTGAAAATATACTTCAAACTCTTATGATCAGTGTATATATCACTCTTATGTCCAATCAAATAATGTCTCCAAATTTTTAAAGCATGAACTACAGCTGCTAACTCCAAATCATGTGTAGGATAATTCAACTCATGCTTTCTCAACTGCCTAGATGCATAAGCCACAACTCTGCCTTCTTGCATAAGAACATATCCCAAACCTTGACGAGAAGCATCACAATAAATAGAAAACTTCTTACTCAAATCTGGCAAAACCAAAACAGGCGCTGTAGTCAACCTCTTCTTCAATTCCTCAAAACTAGCTTGACATTTATCTGACCACACAAACTTGGCATTCTTCTCTAACAGAGATGTCATAGGTTTAGCAAGTTTAGAAAACCCTTCAATGAACCGTCTGTAATATCCAGCCAATCCCAAGAAACTACGAATCTCACTAGCATCAATAGGTGGCTTCCAATTTAATACATCCCTTACTTTACCTGGATCCACTGATATCCCTCCATTAGAAATAATATGACCAAGGAAAGAAACTTCCTTCAACCAAAACTCACATTTACTTCGCTTCGCATACAACTTATGCTCTCTAAGCTTCTGCAACACCAACCTCAAATGTTCAGCATGCTCTACTTCTGTCTTGGAAAAGATCAGTATATCATCAATAAACACTACCACAAACTTATCCAAATATTCCATGAACACCTTATTCATCATGTACATAAAGTATGCAGGTGCATTGGTCAATCCAAATGACATAACAGTATACTCATACAATCCATACCTCGTAGTAAAAGCTGTCTTTGGAATATCAGAAGCACGAATCTTCAACTGATGATAACCAGAACGTAAATCAATCTTAGAGAACACACAAGCACCTCTCAACTGATCAAACAAGTCATCAATCCTGGGCAAAGGATACTTATTCTTGATAGTTACCTCATTTAGTGACCGATAATCAACACACATCCTCTGACCGCCATCTTTCTTATCAACAAAAATAACTGGTGCTCCCCAAGGTGATGAACTAGGTCGAATAAAACCTTTATCTTGTAATTCTTTAATTTGTTTCTTAAGTTCTTCTAATTCATCTACTCCCATCCTATATGGTCGTTTGGCTATAGGTGCAGTTCTAGGTAATAATTCAATAAGAAATTCAATGTCTCGATCAGGTGGCATACCTGGCAATTCATCAGGGAAGACATCCGGAAATTCCTCAATCACTGAATTCTCCTTAATAGTATCTTCAAGCTGATTCACCACAGTGGTTGGTTGCTTCTGCACTGCTACATCCACATTGATTTTATCTCCATTAGGTGCATTCACAACTACCACTTTCTGCTGACACTGAATCTCTGCCTGATTTTGCTTCATCCAGTCCATACCCAATATCACATCAATACCAGATGTCCTCAACACTATAGGAGTTATCTTAAACTCTACCCCCCTTAATACCATACTAATTGGAAGACAACGATTACTGGTTTGCATGGTACCTCCAGGTGAATTGACTAAGAGAGGTTCTTTCATAGCTAGCATGGGTATACTATGCATTTTAACAAAAATGTTGGATATAAATGTATGAGATGCTCCAGAGTTAAAAAGAACAGTTGCGGGAGTGGAATGTACATTGAACGTACCAATCATAACTTCTGGTGCATCATGAGCTGTATCAGAAGACACGTGATTCACCCTTCCAGTACTAGATTGCCTCTGGCTGCTCTTCTGGCTCTGAGGAGTCTGCTGGTTCTGCTTCTCAGGACAATGATAAGACATATGCCCCTCTTTACCACATACAAAGCATCTAGTAGGCGTGCTGGGAGCACTATTCTTCATGGGGGTAACATTGGAATTTCCAGTGCGAGGAGTCTGTTGCCCAGTCTGCTGATACTGTTGACGCTGTGGATATGATGAACGCTGTTGTGACTGATTACTTTGCCAATTCTGGGACCACCTCTGATTCGGATTACGATTCCACTGGCTAACCGGTCCCTGAAACTTCTGATGAAAACCATGATGAGAATTAGTGCGCTGACGGTTGTTGCTTCCTGAGCCTTGTACCTTCATTTTCCTCTTCCTGTCCATCTCTCTGCGCTCATTATCAAGCACAATAGCTTTATTTACCAGCTCTTGAAAACTAGCATAGTTGTTCCCCTTCAACTGCAAGCGAAGATCATAATAAATTCCCTTCAAGAAAAGACGCTGTCTGTCTGCATCTTCCCTCACTTCATTAGGAGCATAGCGAGCCAACTGGGTAAATCTATCATGATATTCACTAACGCTCATCTGTCCCATCCTAAGGTTTCTGAATTCTTCCTGCTTCAGCTCAATTATACCTTCAGGAATATGACGAGCTCGAAAATCTCTAACAAACTCATTCCAAGTGATAGGAGGAGCATTGTCAGGGCGTGCAGCTTGATACGACTCCCACCAAGTCTGAGCTGTCCCCTGTAACTGACCAGATGCATATAACACCTTCTCCATATCATTGCATTGGGCTATATTCAGCTGTTTCTCCACTGCCCTCACCCAATCATCTGCCTCTAAAGGATTAGCAGCATGAGAAAACACTGGAGGGCGTCCCTTCAAAAATTCCCCACGCTTATCTCTCACTTGCACAGGCGGTGGTCCTCCTGCAGGGGGATTGTTCTGCATGTGCTGCATAAACATCTGCATCATCTGATTCTGAGTTTGCATGAGTTCCTCCATAGTAATGGGTGGGTTAACACCTCCACGACCTCTGCCACGTCCTCTGCCTGACATCTGTTTCCAAAAACACAGAAGATGAAATTCAGTACAATCCGAGATGATGTATTCAATAGATAAGCAAAATCTGATTTTTCTGGGCGAACTCCAATTTCAGCAACTCAGTAAAACTATCATATCTCGAGCTACAGACGTCCAATTCAGATGATCTTTACATAGTTGGAAAGCTTACAAAATTATCTACAACTTTTATTCACAACACTTTTTCTGATTCTGTCAATAAATTGGCCAAAAACTGAACTTAACCGAAACTGTTTCAGAATTCCAGACTGTGCAGTAACTCCAACTTGGAACAGGTATATCTCTTAGCTCTTAATAGATATTAAAATAATTCTTGCGGGGTTGGAAAGATATAGAAGTCTGATTATTCCCAGTAAAATTTCTTAAATTTCTCATGAACGGATTTTAAGTTATTCCTAAAACATCCCAGACTGATCAAAAAAATCAGCAAAGGACAGAACTAAGTTAACCTCATATTCAACTAATATATTTTGATCAAACTTAATATTTTTAACCATAGAACTTGTAGGCATGTCTACAAAACTCCAGCACACATTACAAAGATCCAAATCACCCATTATCATAATAACAATCCATCAATCACACAATTGTTCACACCACAAACTGACTCTTAAAACAATCCAAACTTAAAATTAACTCGCAACTACTATCGTTCCTATTACATAGGGATTTTTCCTATTTCCTAATTAAGCTTCTCATAAATCTTGGGATGACCTAACTCCGCCCTTAATTGGTCAATCTCCTTATAAGCTTGCTCCTTAAGTTCTTTTTCCTTCAGCAACTCATCCTTCAAATCCACCGCATGGAGAGCCAATTCACGAGCTAATCCCACCGTAGCTTCCCAGTCGTAGTAGTAGTTGTCCAAGGTTCTTGTCAACATGTCATGGAAGAAAGCATCAGCTTTAGGAACCATGATATGAAACTTCGTAGTCCACCCCATAACTACATTCTCCATTGGTGTATCACCAACTCTTGATTTAGCATCAGATAGCTCTTGATCACCATCTTCATACGACTCCTGAGGTTTGAAACGGGCAACGTACTGTGCAGCTGACAAACGGGGATAAGGAGACATCTACAAGATTTAGACATAGATTAGATAAAATCAATGTATTTTCAAAATAGAATAAAGTAGAGGAAGCATAAAACTTTAGTAATTAACAAGGTGAAAAGAGGAAGCATGAATTAAGTGAAGTATGGATGCTATTAACGACCATTCTAACTAGGCTCGCGTCCTACAGTCAACACGGCTCTGATACCAATCTGTCACACCCATTTTTAAGGACAAAAATAGGATGCATAAAAGACTCATGTGCGCCCTAGGAAACAGTCGCACACATAAGTTGACAAATTACAAAGTATCATCACAGTGCTTATTACATAACGAATAAGTATTTAAGACATAGTCTTGAACGATAGATAATAATAACTAATAATAATTCTTCAGCGGAAACTCCACATAGGGACACGGTTGACTGGTTGACACCAAGACTAGTACTCATTCCGATAATCTTCCTCAATATCTTCATCTGTTATGGTGGAAATAGCAAGGGTGAGTCCATGTCGAACTCAACAAATATAACACAGGGTTCATGAGGCTCAAAAAGGCTAGACACTGTTTAACTGCGTTTAGCTTTTAATCATATATTAGCAATTGAGTAGCATCAAGATAAACCACTTCCCATTAAAGAACCAATGATCAATTGTAATAATGATAACGAATAGCATTAACATGAGCATAATAATAATCAACAATAATTAAACATGATATAGCAATGGTGATCATCTATCTGTAAATGTTCCAAGGCCGCTCGTATCCGTGAGCACGGCTAGTATACCAGTTTTTAACTCTGCGCAGAGGTGTACACTTTCACTGTAAGTCATGATTTCCAAATGAGTGGGAAGATCAAGCCCAAACACCCGAGAACCATATAAAGCCACTCAAAAGTTCGTCTAACAAGTTAGGGCCATTAGATTCACTCGGCAGGCAGATGTAGAACCCCCCTTCCCTGTGGCACAACAACCGCAGCCTATACACACTAGGCCAGGGGCTCGCACTACACCCAAAGTGGCAAGCCATTCTTACGCCATTTAAGGTAACCACTAACAAGCTAGAAAAGGTCTCTTGAACAACTAAAGCCAGAGCCATATAGCCCTCACAGCTGTACTGTATATCCCAGATAATCACGTACAGATAAGTCCTTATAGAGAGAAACCAGAGCATCAAAATAATACACATGCTCTAGCCCCCTTTTAACAGTAATAAAATCATCTTAAAGGTTGATTGCTTAATCCATTAATCAAATTACAAGATCATTGTTCTTAGTTTAAGCACTAGCATTAGCTACCCATATGCAATCCCAAGGTTGACAAGGAATCAAGATATCAATCACTAAGTTATAATCTCTAAGGTTGTCAAGGTAAGCACATGCATATGTATGACAATTCAATGTATAGGTAGCAAGGATAGTCCTGTGTTATACTTGCCTTGATCAAAGCTTTCCAAGTGATACTGCTGACTTGGTTCAAAGTAATACTCCGAATCATCCAGACACTGCTCACCTTCTATATTCGATCATCAATCGACAACATACATGCATCCAATCAAACATACACGAAGCAAACAAAGAGATATAATTAGAACAGTACACCAACAGTAGCAAAACAGTAATAAAAGTTTTTAAAACTCTTCTACACGTTTCTACGATCACACAGACGCAAAGATCACCAAATTCGGAGTTAAAACGTGAAAGTTATGAATTTTCTAAGATTTCCTATAGATAAATAAATACTTAATTATAAACTCGAAAAATAAATTATCAAAATTAACTGTACAACTACACTAACATGTAGAGCTCGCAAATACGAACCTAACGCAACTTGAACGGATCAAATCGGAGTTAAAACGAAGATTTTATGACCAAAACAGTTCTAGTGGCAAAACTGTAAATATCTGAAAACGTATTTTTGATTTACATCAAGAGAATACGCTTTCAAAACTCAGAAACGTAATTCAGGAATTACGCTTAGGACGGCGGGTTCTATAATCCAAAAACCTAGGGACTCTTTAGAAAGATTACCCCGCGAAGGGGTATCTTCTAATCTCAGCCCTTCATCTCGAATCCAACGGTTCGTGTTCATCATCAAGTGCACAGTGGAAAATCCAGCCACCTCTCTCAAGTCCGGCCGGTGGCCGCCATGGCCGACGCCATGAGCCCGCCGGAGAACTCCGTCTCCCCCTTTTCCGACCACTACTTGACCCGCCATCAACTCAAATCGAAAGAGGAGATGAACCCGATCTATCCTAGACGGTTTAGGTGCACTAAATCGAACCGAGAAGAGAGCGCGGCTCGGTGATGAACGGTGGCGCCATTGCCGGTGCACCCGAGCTCACCAAAACCACGATTCAAAGCAACTCAACACCAAAGAAAAGCACGGGAAGAAAAAGGAGGGGATAGCGAACTCACCAAAGCTAAGAAAAAGAGCTCGAACCTTCCCACAAGCTCCACCGACGAACCGGCCGAGAGAACCTAGGGTTCCGGCCTCCTACGCTCAATCTCACGTGATGTAGCTCGAGTTTTAGATGGAAAACGGAAAATAGAGGGTCTCCTCTTCCTATTTGTAGCCCCAAGATGCCGTATACGGGTAGGAGATCCCGGAAATCGCGAGACGGTTGTTGCGTCTGCCTCCGGTTCGAAGTCCGGCTTAAACACGGGAGGATGAAGATGCTTATGACATGCGGACCCCACCCGTCAGCGACCACACAGAGAGGGAGGCGCGGCCACTGCGACGCTGGGCCGGCCCACAAGTGCGGAAAGGGAAGGCAGCTTCGGCTTCGGCCCGTTCCGCGGCCCAGGGCGAGAGGAGGCCGGCCGAGCGACTTCCAGGCCACCAGGGAAACGGTAAGTTGTTTTTTTCTTCTTTCTTTTCTTTATTTGTTTGTTTTCAAACTATTTCCAATAAAATTTTCTAAACCAAAACAATATAAAATAAATCCACATCACAGAAGAAAATAAATGCAGCAGCATGAATGCATCACCAAATATATTTTTTTTTAAATTTTAATTTGCCATTAATTATTATCTAATTTATTCAAAATTCATTATCTCTAAAATTTAGAATTTTTGGGTGTTACATCCTCAATATAGCGACTAGGACTTTCCCATCGTGCAATACACAGATGAGAACCTCATTTTTTATGCAATAGGATGTTGATCAGTTGAGATACCTAAAAGACTTGCTTATCTCCTTTGCTGAACTACAGGTCTTAAAGTGAATTTTGATAAATCAATTACGGATCAATGTCCCAGAAGGTAAGTTCAATCATTTGGTGATCACTTGTGGATGTTCAAGGGGATCTTTGCCGTTGTATGTCTTCAAGTTGTGTTTTTTATTTTGTTTGTGTTAATTAATTGTAGATTTTTTAATTAATGTTAACTGTAGATTTTATACATGATGCCACCATCCATCTCATTTTGACGTGTCTTAATATATTTTCTCCGCTACGTACCAGGTTAATTGGTACAGAAAGGTTAGAATGGATATACCACTAGTAGAGAATAGACTTTCGATTTTTGGCTTTAGTCCTAGCCGGAATTTGGCCCACGAGTAATAGGAGATTTATTCATGGTTGGAACCACCAGCCAGGACTAGAATCTCCTGCCCAACGGATAGTGCAACAAACTTTTGCAGCAGGGACCTTTAGTCCCGGTCTGTGGTTCGAATCGGGACTAAATGTTGCCTTTCAATCCTGGTTGGTCCCGCTGACCTTTTATCCTCGGTTTTAGCTCCAACCGAGACTATAGGTTGATCCTTTAGTCCCGGTAGGCTCCACCAACTGGGATTAAAGGTCCCCACCTGTATATACCCGCTTCCATTGTCCCTCCAGCCCGAGACACAGGTTAAATCTTTGGTTTTTGCTTGTTCATCTGTGTCCATCCGTGTTCTTGCTTGGGGAAGCAAGTTCTTGCTCTCAGCCGTCGGCTTCATCTTCAATCTTCTAAAGGTTAGCAACTTCATCTTCTAATCTTTCATTGCTAATAATATAGATCGTTTCATGCTTTAGTAATAAGCATAGAAATGTTCAAATATGTGGTTTTTTAGATTAGGAATAATAATAGTAGATTTTATTTTTTATTTATACATCATTTCTACGTAACCTTAAACATTTATTGTTTTCTAGATCTTTGTTAGCAACAATATTTATCGATGAGAATTAATAATCGTTAAAAAAATTATGCACAAAATGTTTAACTTGGCATCTTGATGATTTATTTTTTATATGCTTCTCTAATATATATTGTTGCATGGTATATTTATATGTGGGTTATATATTTATTGGGATGTTTTTTTAGTTTTTTTAGTTACAATGAATGCCGTTGGACTTCCCCAGCCACATGAACTAGGTTTCTATCCTGGCAATCTTTCATTCGCGCCATCGCCAGATAGGGCCGTTCCGCGTCACCTAGACCCATCAATAGTATGAAATATTTTAAGTTTTGCGTGCTAATATAATTTTTACATATATATATATATTTATTTATAACATGATTGTTGCATATATCACAGACTATAAAACTAGTCAAGTGGATGAAAGCAGCACTATGGCTGCTCGGAGTGTGGGACATCTTCGAGACGACGACAAGTGAGGTCGTGAATGATGAAGGAGGCGAGTTATGGATGTGTAATCTCGCTTTGGCATCCCATTAGGTACAATAATGAGGTGCGTCAGGACATTGTGCAGACTGGACGACTATCGCCAACCAAGATAGGCGCCCAGATTGATGGTGTGCTGTTTTCTTTGCAAGCAATTGAACAAATTGGCTACTGTATGCCTGATTTCTCGTCCTTGAAGATAGAAGCTTTATGTCAGCCTAGTCTGGATGTACCACGAGTAAGCGAGAGACATACAACATTTAACCATATGGATGTGGTATGTCGTATATAATATAAAAGTAATGTTTATTTATTCTTATTATTACATGAGCGTTTCCTGATATTTTTTGTTTGTCCGCTTGCAAGTTTTGATATATGATTTCACCTATGCTACATGTGGCTTGCAACTATTTCTCATGCAAGCTCTTAAGAGACTGGAGTACGCCTGGGACTTCATGAAAGCGATGGGCCAGAGGATGACAGCTGGCATCCAGTATTGCGTGAGATTTAGGTAGAACCAGGCCATCGATAGTCCATCAGCAGGCTACATCTATGGGATGCCATGTCCTCGGCGTTATAAGGAAATGGAGAGTGTTGTGGTGCAGGCTTTGCATTACATAAACAATGACCGTGGTTACACAATCCGAGACATACACTACTAGCAGTAGAGACAGGTTAGGGTTGCAGCGGGTTTGTAGGATCCATGTGTTAGTTAGATTTATTTGTAAAGTTTTGTTTAATTAGGTTTATTCAAATGGTTATGTTTAATTTAGTTTATTTGTATGGATATTTTAATTATATTTGTATGTAAGTTAATTATGTTCATTAGGTTTATTTGTATGGATATTATAATTATGTTTGTATGGATTGAAATTTAACTCGTGTAGGATTGAAATGCATATGCAAATTAAAAACATTAGAGAAACAACCAATACCAAAGTTGTAGATCTCGGAAAGTTACACAACTGTAGTTGACAACTTTTTCATTTGAAGTCATCTTGTCAAGGAAAACTATGTTCGAATTTCTTAAATTTAAAATTTGAATCTTTAAAATGACCTCAAATGGAGAACCAACAAATACGAAAGTTGTAGATCTTGAAAAGTTATGTAACTTTGTAGTTCACAACTTTTTCATTTGGAATCATCTACAATTTTGAAATCCTGTTTGAAACTAAATTTTTAAAGAAGTTTGATTTCTCTTTTTAATCTATGGTTAAAACTTGTAACTAGTCTTTCTCCATGATACTAACTTCAAATTTGATGTTTTTTTCTAAAAAAATTCTAAATTCATGCTCGATCAATTTATTGTGTTCTTACAACTTTTATTTTGGTCATCTTTTCATGTGAATTTGTTTTACCAATTCAAAATTTGATCCTCAAAAAATGGCAACTTCAAACAACATTTTGTAGAAGTAAATGAATTCATCTGGGAAATTCATAAACATAAAAGTTGTAGAACTGATCAAGATCTACAACTTTTGTTTTAGTCATTTCTTCGTCCGGCGAAGTGTTTTTTCTTCTTTCTCCCTGAAATTTCACTCACCGCTGCCGCCACGCCGCGCTTCTGCAATCCCCTAGGCCGGTCACGCTTGCCACCCGCCCCCTCTTCCTCGTTTGCGGCCACGCTCGCCACCCGCGCCGTGCGCCCGTCTCGATCCAGCGCGCGCGGCCTCATCTCGATCCAGCCAGGCTCGCCCTCATTCGACGTCGTCTCCCCGTCGACGCGGCGACACCCTTTTCCTCGTCTCTGACGGCCAGCCTCGCCATCGTCCTCGGCTCTGGCGCGCGGCCTCGCCCTAGCCCTCATCCTCGATCCGACCGATCTCGTCCTCGTCCTCTCTCCCCGGCGTGCGTAGCCTCAGCCTCGCCCTCATCCTTGATCTGGTCGGCCTCATCGTCATCCTCATCCTCTCTACCCGACGAGCGCGACGCCCTCTCCCTCGTCTCTAGCATCCGACGTCGCCCTCATCCTCGGCTCCGGCGCGCGCGCGGCCTCACCCTCCCCCTCATCTCCGGCTGGCCTTGACCTCGTCCTCGTCTCCGGCGCATGCAGCGGCTCCATCGCCCTTGTCTCCACCAGCGCCTTCATCTCCGACCTCGACATCATCTCCACCGGCGCCTTCGTCTCTAGCCTCGCCCTCGCTGTTGCCACCAGGCATTCGATCTCGATCGCCTCACCTCATCCCTTCCTGCTGTGTGAAACCGAGCGTTGAACATACAGCACAAGTATATATATACATTGCACATATCCGAGTGGTACTCCAGGCAACTGTATTTTTTTCTTAACATATTGATCACAAATGGACAATTTATATTGGTGGTAGCTTTTGTTACACTAAAAGTAGACGCCAGTGGCATTAGAGGACTAAAAAAATTTGACTCAAGGGCTAAGTAGAAGCTAGATGTTTTTTATGATATTATAGATATGGAATTAGGAACATTCTAATTGTTCCTCTTATTAAAAGGGGAAGGGAACTACTCTAGGAATGTAGCACTCAACCCTAACTTAAGCTAATTGGCTAGCTAGCTATTTGTATTCGATCTAACTCGTAATTGCTTCAGTCATATATTTTGATATAATTTGATATGTGTGTGTGTGAAAAGATACTCACTTTGGTGATATAAATTTTGATATATTGACTTTAGTGTGATATATTGTATATATTTGATATGCATTCGGTATATATAGGGTCCAGTTATATGTATTTTGATGTATAAGGTTTTACATATGTGAATTTTGATATGTAGACTATAGTGATATGCATTTTGGTATATGAAAAATATTGACTTCAGTGATATATATAGGGAAATTCTTATGAATATATGAATTTTGGTGTATGAATTCATATATTAACTCCAGTGATATAAATTTTTATATATTAATTTTAGTGAGAAGAGATGGCTGGACGTCTCCCTAAACCGATTGTCCCAAATTGGGGCTTGAATTGCTTGGGGATTCGAACCAAGGTTGGCGGATGTACCATTCAATCATCCTAGCATAGTAAGAAACGATATATGTTTTAATACATTGATATGTCTTAAATACACTTGTACACAATATATTTTCTGATATGTATATATATGTGTTTCTTTAATATAGCGTAGGCAATCCCAATCATTTGGCTTGAAGAGACCCTTTCATATTTCGGTGGTGAGGGAGTGGATGTTGAGAGCTTTGATGTAGATAATGGTAAATTGGTCTAATCTCGAATTGGCTTTTTCATCACCGCTAGGAGGGGTAGAGGTGTTCTACAAATCTCAGAGGTGGGAGTAAAGGCACCAGAGAAGAAAATTGCAATTAAATATGTTGTCAAATCATGTTTGAATAAGCTTGCGAATATTGGGTACACCCTGCCTACACTATCCTCCGTGACGATACAAGCAATAGATGCGGGATCGTATCATGATGTTGCGGGCTTCTGTGCAAGGATTGCTTGAACCAACCGAAATGATGTGTGTAGCACCCGGTTTTAAGAACAAAACCAGATACACACCATATGTGAGCCTAGGAAGTAAAATCTCACACATAGCAACAAATAAAGGTAATATCAAATGACAATGCTTAATATATAATGTACTTAGTATAAAAGATATAACCTTAGATACCAAATAACGGAAAGACAACTCTAGTCTTCAGGTGAAGACTCCACTCCACAGGGACAACTGACTGGTTGATCACAAGCATGTCTGCTCCAATCTCTGGCAATCTGGTGCCCATCCGAGATTTTTCCAAAGTATTGAAAATAAACAAGCATGAGTACATTTCGTACTCCACAAGCATAACATGGGGATTCATGAGGCTCAAAAAGCAAACACGGTTTACTGCATTTAGCATTTTAGTAAGTCAACATTTTATCATTGGTTAACATCAACTTATGCTTAGGCTCCCAAATTAACTCACATGATCATATACTAGAATTAAATAGAGTTATTGATCAACATTATATCATTATCATCGTCGTCATCATCATAATACCATCATAGTTCACCATGAACAACAACATCATAAGTAACCAGTTATTCTGTGAGTTTTCCGAGCCGCTCGTGACCGTGAGCATGACTATTATAACAGTTTTAACACTCTACAGAGGTTGTGCATCTTTACCCGTGAGTCGTGTTACCCATATGCCCGGGGCCCGTCGACCCCCTAACACTCCCAAGGTGAGCATGCAGGGTACACTATGAAGCCTTCCATAGGCCTCTTCTATCAAGTTAGGGCTACGAGGTTTCCTCGGCAGGCAGATATAGAGAACCCCTTTCGATGACACAATTCCCGCAGGCTATACACATCAGAACAGAGGCAGTTCTATACCCAAAGTGGCAAGCCCCTCTTACGCCCTTTCGGGTAACCTCTAACAAGCTAGAAAATATCCTATTACTGAGCTAAAGTCAGAGCCATATAACTCTCACGGTTGCACTGTATGTCCCAGCTTTTGCCATACAGATAAGTCCTTACAGAGGGTTCAGGGTAACATGATCAACATCATTTGCACCTTCACCCTATAGTTCCACTGTTACCATCATATTTATCCGTTGGTTCCATTAGTCATAGTGTAGATCATGTTTAGTTAGAGCACTAGCATTCTACCCATGTGCAATAAAACCCATAGGGATCAAGGTACAAGTCATCAATGGCTAGGTGTCCTTATAGTCGAGCAATATTAAACACATGCATAATGAGTAGATTATATAATGAATAGGACATCAAGGTAGGCCCATGCTATACTTGCCTTGGTTCACAAACTGTTGCTGGTCCTGCTGGTCTTCGAAGTACTCCTGGCTCCCAACGTACTCCTCACCGTCTGAACTCGACCAACACGGCAACATACACATTTTAGGAGCATTCATGCATAGCAAACAAATCTATAATTAGAATAGTACACCAGCAGTATAAAAACAAGATAAAAAGTTTATGAAAATATTCTACGTCTCGCTACGATCACATCAACACGAAGTGCACGAAAAACAGAGCTACAACGCAAAAGTTATGAACTGAACAAGGTTCCCATAGTAAGTTAACTAACTTAACCTAATCAAGAATTTTAAATATTTCAAACCTAACTAACAGTGGCATTAACGTGTAGGTTATGAAATTACGAACCTAACGCAAGTTGAACGGGTCGAATCAGAGCTAAAACGACGATTTTATAAGCAATTTAATGCAGTGGCAATTCTATAAATAAGTTGAACTATTTTTGGATTTAAATAAATCAAAACTTCGGGAATTTCCAAATGGCCGAGGACTGCGGGTTATATATGGCAAAAACCGAGGGACTCTTAAGCAAAATGACCCGCCAAGGGGTATGGGCGATTCTGGGCCGTTGATCGCGCGACGGACGGCCAGGATTAGATGGGAGGGGCAAGGAGAGGGGGAAGAGAGGCAGCTGGTGGCCTGAACAGTGTCTGGCGCGGCGGTTCTCCATGGCCGGCTGCCGGAAGCTCGTCGGAGCAGGGGAAACGGGCCTCCGGCCACCAAATTGATCACCAAAACCACTGGGATGACGCGGGGAAGAAGGCGAGCTCGCCCCGAAACAAATCGCGGCCACGGAGTGGCCCACGCGGCGTGCGCGCCATGGCCGGCGGCGAATGCTCGCCGGAGCATGTGGGAACGAGGCCTACAGGCCACGGTTCGAAAATGTAAGGACATGGGGAGGAAGAGGGAAGCGAGGCGAAGCTCACCAAACGAAAAAAAACGGGACGAATGCGGCTCGGGGATGACGGCTCGTGCTTGGCGGATCTCGACGAGCGGCGGTGATGCAGTTGCGGCACTGTGAGCGGGACTGAAGCGGGGAGGGCAGCAGGGAGGGACGGTGAAGGGGTCCGGCTCCCTTTTATAGAGGCCGAGGTGCGGACGCTCCCATGACGCGGAAGGAGGTGGGCGCGGGTGACGGTTTTGCCCGAGCGGCTTGCGACGCGGAACGAAAGGAGGAGGTTGGGGGAGGAGATGACGGACGGGGTCCGCCTATCAGCGAAGAAGGAAGGGAGAAGGAGGTGGCTGGCGGTTGCCAGGCTCCGACTTGGGCCCGCCTAGGAATGAGAAGAGAGGGAGGGGAAGGAAAAGGGCACGCGGGCCGCGGGGGTTGGGCCAGCAGGCCAAAAACCGAGCAAGGGGAAAGAAAAGAGAAATTCCTTTTCTTTTTATTTTTCAGATTTTTTTAATTATTTTCAAACTGAATTTTGAAATTATTTTCAGATTTTGTCAAACCAGTCATCACAAAAATTAGAGTGCAGCAGCATGAACAAAACAACATGTATCTATCCTTATGATAAATTTTAATTTCATAAAAAAATTATTGCACTAGGTTTAAATGTCCACAAAATACTTATTAAATTATCTTAGCTAATTTATAAAAATGCAAATTTTCAGGGTGTTACAATGTGGTAAAGTCGAAATCAAACTTATAGCTTATATTCAGATGTGTTGTTATTCGAAAGCTTTGTTCTCATATCTATTTTTTGTGCCAACAATTACAGGTTGAGGACTATGACTTAACCTATGCACGTTGTAGCTTTGAAGCCATTCTAAACTAGACAATGTATGCATTGGGTTTTGATTGGAAATATGACGATGAATGGGCAACACTCACTACAGAAGGATTTCAGGAAAAACTGATTATGACTAAGAGGGGATCATCTCACCCACCGACTTCTCGACCACCGCTTACCGTCGTTAGTAGACCTTGTGCTCGTACTTTCAAAGCAAGGGAGAGTGCACTACTTAATGCGTTGTTCTACGTCAATAATATTTGTGGATACAAAATCGGTGACCTACATTTCGCCGAGTACATAATACGACATAGTCAAACTTGGTTGTGATCTACTTGCGCTTGCATGAACTTGGTGTGTAATTGAACTTTGGGGTTAGACATCTAGTTTATTGTAATGACTTGTTCTAAATTATTATAGTTTGTATGAACTTGATGTATGGGGATGATTATTGTAATAGATAAGCTCTTAATTAGTTCTATTCTTATTTATGGGTGACGTACAATACTATAGCATATAATACGTGTACGAAAACTATTTGAAACGAAAACAAATTAAATGGAAAGAAACTGCAAAAGAAAATAAAACAAAAAGAGTAATATTTAGTCCCGGTTGGTTATACCAACCGGGTCTAGAGGTGCCCGCCCTCGGGGTTGTCCTAGAGGCCCTTTAGTCCCGGTTGGTATAAGCAGCCAAGATTAAAGGGCCCCCATTCAATCCCGGTTAACAGACTCGGGACTAAAGGGCAGGCCTTTAGTCCCTGATTGGCAGTCGGATTGCTACCCAATCCTGCACTAGTATACCTGATATCGAGGCAGACGTCATAGTGCGGCTGCCTCCGTTAAAGGTTTAATGGAGGCGGGCGCCTTCTGACAACGCCTCCATTAAGAATATCAACACAAGAGATGATGCCAAGATGCTTAGTCAATAGATGTTCAAAGAGAAATTAGAGCTCGATGCACAAGTCTTAGAAGAGAAAGACGAGGAACCACTCTACCTTGACTCTCTTTGATCTAGGCTGGTTTAGTTGGAAGTCAAAGTTGAATCGAGCTAAGCTGTGGTTTGCCTTTTAAAATTTATTTCTAGAGGTGTGCATTATATAAGCACCTCTGAAAATCCTGGTTAATATTGACCTTTAAACGGAGGCAGGAGAGCGGCCCCCTCTGGAAATCTCATTTGGCCGACTCTGAAAATGAATTTTGTAGTATTGTTATCTAAAATCCTTTTTATATAAGCACAACATATGAATTCTATACTATGAAAGTATTTCTCATATGCTAAATCTAAAAACATAAATTTTATTTCATGTACCTATATAATTTTTGGAAAAACATCGATGGTTAATAATACAAATATTTAACTTATGGTAAAGCTTATATGACATGTAAAAAATCCGAGGGTACTATGTGGAATACAAAAGTCAAACTAGTTCAAGCTGCAAGCGGGTAGGGAGTCTACTTATAAGAACTAGAACATCCGGCTTCATCCTCGAAGAAGAGGAATCAGACCACTTTATTACAACAATAACTCCACGATGACTGCACGAACGAGTTTACAAAACAAAACCGACTCAAAACACAATTCTGGAAATAAAAGACTGTCCATAAGACGCGAAGAAATACATTGCCGCATTCTCCAGCTCCTTTCCATGCATATGCAGCTAATTAACACTTGTTGGCCTGGTCCTTATTTTCCCACATATATATAGATAGAGACTGCCATCATACTGATGATACACACAACGTACATTATTTCGACTGAATTACTTCTTCTCAAATAATGCCTGCCAAAAGCTGATAGTATTCTGCTAGTGATACGTTGCAGTTGCAGGCCGAGATAGAAGTTTATTATATGGCAGAGACGCTGGGACTCATAGTAGTATTTATATCTGTGGCGATGTCGACTAATCCTGCAAAGTTGATGGGATCCGCATACTCCTGCGGGCCGTAGAAGATTGCGACCACCCCTCGTTCATATGTAGCCTGTGTAGGATGTAACATATCCCAGAACATGTAGTCATCGCGATCCGAACAATAAGTCGTGTTTGGCTTGCTGCACATTACCGCCGCGTTCAATTTTCCTGATCCGCAGCATGCCCTCTCGACCACCCGGATCCCTGAATGATCATATAAATGCACAACACTAACTGTGTTAGTGTTAAGAACAGTTCATTTGTTACTGCAAAATACTACTAAATAATTAATCTTGATGAATTAATCAACAAAACAATGGCCTTGAACATACCAGCCACGAGATGATTGTCCATCAAGTCAGTGAGAAAATTGTAGGTGCTTGCTATGGAGTATTTCATGCCGGGCATGGAGGCTGCTACTTCTTTTTCCACCTCAAGCCTTAGGAGTTTGTTGAAGTTCTGTGCCATGGAGTTGGCGGCGTCATTGCATCCGCCGTTGGCCATGGGGACTCTCGAACCTGGAGTACAACCGATTGCTGGCACGTCTAGGATCCCCAACCTCCGTGCTCCCAACTTGTACAACGCCTGTATTTACGAATAATATATGCTACATTACTTAGCACCTAGAGCAGCTGCATGTGTATATATATACTACATTCACGAATAAATAAATATAAAAAAACTGCAAATTTTAGCTAGCTAGCTAGGCAAAACATATTGGTTTTGTTATACAAGGTTTTTGTGACACTTTGAGATATGTATGTAGTTCTATGATACTTGATACAACTTCTTAAATATGTAGTTTGTGATAATTAATAATCTATCCATAGTTTTGTGAGCATACTGTCATACATTTTATGACTTTTATGAAAATCAAGAAAATGCTAGAGATTCATCTTCATCCATAGAACACATGCATGTGCATCTATCTTCTATGGTTTCAGACTATATATAATTGTTTGATGATTACACCTTTTCAGTTAAAAGAAAGAAGATTGAGTTATTTCACGAAACAGTTCCCATAAAACTAATTAGTAGGGCAAGGTGTGGATAATATAGCTTCATCCTCCACATACACTTTCATGTGCATAGGCTCCTTCATGCCTAGGTGTTGACCTCTACGTAGCATATTTAACCTCCAAGATAACTAATGATTATAAACTGTGAACAAATACAGAGCATATATATATATATATATAGTAAAAACTTAGTTACCTAACATGCTATATGATCAGTCCTGTGTGTCACACAAGTTTGATGTTTTTAGATGGATGTGGTAAACATATTTAAACTTTGACCATCAATTATTTTGCTTTACATTGAGATTGAACATTTCAAAATGTAATGTCCAAAAAAATTAGTCTCTTAATCATACAGTTCTCTATGGTCTGTCAATGATTGTGTTGTAATAGAAAGTAATAGTAAAAAATTATTTGGTAGACCTTGCCAATGTCCAAAACAATGACTCTATTGTGACTGGCGGAAGTAGCATATAATAACAATAGACAATATTGTAATTTAGTTTTGGTTTTATTCTCTTGATGTGCAGTGAACTGTAACATATCATATATATGGTCCTTCATGTACGTACGTTGATATGCTCAACATAGGTTGAGACCATGCTACTGATGTAGGCTGGGGCATCTTCTTCACCCATGCCCATTTCACTGAAGGCAGAGAAGTCATTGCCTCCGGCGCTAATAAGGAAGAATGACTTTGATATCATATAGTTGAGCTTCCGGCCACACCGCCACATTCTTGCTTTAGTTTTGGAGAACAACATGATCTGTTTTTGCAGCGTGAGTGTCCCATTTCCCTGCATATACATATATTCACCAACAGGAGGCAAATATTTACAGAGCATCGAGGTCAATAAATAATCTTTTTGTTACTGCATCTACATGTATTATAGCTTGTTTAACAATAATATAAACTGAACCTCTTGAATTATATACTTGGCTGACACAACAGTATATGATTGAATTTAATTACCAGTAATTATTAGCTAGTGTGGTAATCGACTGATGGGGATATTTGTGTACTCAACATGAGAAGCAATATGTGTAATGTATATACACAGCTTATGAGCAGCATCTCAATCTAAAAAAACAGCTTATGAGCATACCGTGGTGTTGAGAATGCCAGATCCACCAGACGCGTAATTGGCACCAACTTGGCACTTCAATAGGTCAAGGTTTGTTGATGGTGTCAACGAGAGGTAAGCAGGTGGACTGTTCGTGAACCCCAGACGTCGCGCTGTACATATAATAAACATTGATGAATTGCTATACCTGTTTATTGCTCATTGGGCTCATGCATGATAATTGTATAGCAGTATAGGAGCTAAATATATTTACCCACAAATATCCAAATTATTGTTGCAATAGCAATCAGTATTGCAATAATTTATATATGTTCACTACTATAGGAAGTGTTTTCGGCGATGAGCAAGACAGACAGCCTGACCGCCTTTGTACATCACACAAAAAAAATATGTGCTTTTAAACATTCAAACTTGCAACCTTCAACTCACATAACACCTCCCTATCACAAAATATGTGCTTTTTTTGTAAATATATTTTGTATCAACATTTCATAAACTTGTATTGGATATTTTAGCCACTAAAAACCTCAAAAAAAAATTTAACTACAAGGTTTTAAATCTTCTCATACAACTTTTGGTATAGGACATGTCTCCATTCAAAACTGTTTGAAAATTTCAAAAATTTTAATCTCAAATATGTGAATTGAAAATGAATATTTGAGACTCTGAACAACTTTAAATCAAAAACTTATCCACAACAAACTTGTACATCAGGTTGGCCACCACAACTTTGGTATTAACTATGTAAACATTCAAAGATGTTTGGAAATTCTAAAATTTGAATTTTAAAATCTAAGAACCGAAAACACATTTGAAACTCTAAACAACTACAAATAAAAAATTCAACTACAAATTTGTAGACTGTATTGAGAACTAGAGCTTTGTTATAGACCACGTCAACATCTAAGGTTGTTTTAAAAATATTACATTTTAACATTTGAGAACTTAAAACAACATTTTAGCACTTTAAGCAGTTTCTAAATTGCATCAAGAACTATAATTTCCATACAATGTTTGTCTTCATCAGACTTAATATGGAAAAGTTATGAATTATTTTTTGATGTAACTATTTCTACTTAATGATTTCTTGAGGCGAATGCTTAGAATGCCCATCTCTATTAGTAGTTATTTTCAACCACCTATATTAATCAATTAACAGAGGTGGACGTTTTAGGACACTCCCACCTCTGTCAATAGTCTCTCAACAGATGGGGCAGTCACCTTAAAATACTTGCCTCTGAAAAATGATTAAGTGAGGCAGACGTTTGTTTGAAGGCTGTCTGACCATTTACAAATATGATGTATCCGTCTCTATTAATTAGACAATATAAATGTGATTCTTTTACTTTGTTGTGTCTTGGATCTGTGAAATCAAAAGTACCGTAGTATTACCTAGCTATATATATATATATATATATATATATATATATATATATATATATATATATATATATATATATATATATATATATATATATATATTAGTTACAGACGAAATATAAAAACAATATATGATTGAGGACTTGAAGTCGCGATTTGAAAAGCCATGAGAGTGGAGTTTCATTAGCATCTGTAAACAATAAATGCCTATATAATTAACAAAAATACATAAGCATGCATATATAAATAGTAAATATATATACCAACTAAATCGGCAAGGTTGTATCCATTCGTGAACCGCCCTGTCATGCCGGTGCCGGCGAAGTCGATGCCGTAGGGAGAACGCGCACGGGGCGCAGGCGGCGGCAGGAAATCATTATTCCCGACATCGACGATCGAGTCACCAAACACATAGACCGATGGGACTAACAAGCGGCTCTGCTCAACGACGGCTTCAGTGGTACGCAAGGAGCGGCTAGCCATGCACACAAGGAATAATACTAGAGAAATGACCGCTCTATCATTAGTACCACCCATGGCTGGGCTGGTTAATCAAACGAAAATGATGCTATATATCTTAGATGCTTTCCAAGCTGGAGCTCGGTTTGATGGCTTTGGAGTGAGGAGAGATGCTTGTAGCCTGGTGGTATTTATAGTGTTTAGATCCAACGTGATACACGCTGCTTCACATACACGTACGCGATTGATTGGAATGTGTCACTGCGTTCCATTCGGTGCGTGGTGGGTAGCTAAACGCATGTTTCTCTCCACAGGACATTCGTACTGAGCATGGTAGTTGGGAGTACGTGCCAATTAATAAGATGACAACGTGCACATAGTGTGGAGTGGACACCATGGAATATAGTTTTTCTACCTTCTATATGTATTTTGAAGTTAAAAGATAAGTTGAAAAGTGCATTGATCTCATCTATGTGTGATGATTGATGAATGATTGACACAATAGTTTACAGGCTTGAGGTTTTTCCGTTTGAGTACATACTGATATGTGTTTGATTATGCTAACGGCTGGAAAACTGGAGGTGTCTTGTCGAGTTGTGTCGTTTGTGTTGCACATGTCTCTTCGCCTGTGAATGTGCGGGTGTTTGGTTCCCCCAAGACGGTCGACAATGATGAAAAGGTTAAGTGTGGAGCCTGTGCACGATGAGCCAAGAACGGTGAAGAGCGGACGAGAAGGCTTGGACCGTGAAACCAGAGGCTGTAGAATTGATCATGTGCGGCTAACATTGGACACATGAAGAGCAAGAGTACATAGGTGATGAAGATGGTGTTGACTTAGTTAAGGAGGAGAACAATAACGTTGTGGCACTTTGGTGGAAGCCGGACATGCATCTACATTGGGGATGGTGAAGAAGATGGAAGGCGAAGGTGTCAGAGCTTGGCAAAGGTTGAACACGCGTTGACATTGGCTAGTCACGCCTGGTGAAGCATGCATAAGGGGTTTGTCGGTTCGGTCCTCAAAACCGTCGTTTGGTGGTTTGGGGTGAGTGGTAGATCGGCGGACGGGTAGTGAAATCTCGAATCTTAGGTGCCATGAGGTATTGGAAACAAGCTTAAGCTTTGCCTCCAATTGATTTCCCATGAGCACATTTTAATCATTCATTTGAAGAAATTTGACAATAACAAACCCAAATTTGAGAGTTGAATTTCAAGATTCCCAACCAAGGTTTTTGAGCTTTTTGTCAAGATCTCTTGAGGATACTTTTACCATGTCCTAGGGAGAAGTGTGCAAAATTCAAGTCCAAAATGTCATTTGGACTTCGTTCTCTTTCCTGGTTTGGCCCACAGAAATCTGCTAGTGCAGAACTTCCGCGTGTGAGTGCGGAACTTCTGCGAGTGAGCGCAGAACTTCCATGACTCTTGATCTAAAATTTAACTTTGTGGTTTTCAAGATGTTTTCCTGACTTGTTCTTACTTCCACTTGATCGTTAGACTTTTCTAGCATTGTATCTAAGTCCAGTAGTCTTGTTATGACTATGGAGATTTGAGTTTAGTAGAAGAGAGAAGCTTTGGGGAAATTTTGGGATATAGGCCAAGTTTTTTACAATTAGAGGCCCACATATAAAATGTTGAATTTTCCATTCTCTTCGGCCACCTCTTTAACAATTATGGGCCAAAAATTCTCAGCTTTTTAACAAATTTTCGTAAAATATAGTTGGTGGTGTGGCATATAGGTTGCATAGGGTATAAATCATTTTAAATTAGAACATTAGTGTTTGTAGAGTTACGGGCCCATAAATAAAATGTTGAACTTTCTATTATCCTCGACCACCTCTCTAACAATCTACCTAAAACCCATGCCCCAAATTAAAATTCTCATCTCTTTAACAAAATTCGTAAAACCAAGTTGCATAGGATTGAATGGGTGCAAAATGACCCTAGTTCATGCATTGCATTACATATACTCCCTCCAGGTTGCTAAAAGAAGTCGTTGGATAAGACTTAGGTCAAACATTGGGAATATAAACCATAAATAACTTTTAAATCGTTGAGTTTGGAAATGTGAAAACCATATGAATAGATTTGTCTTGAAAAAAATACTTTCGTAAATATATATATATATATATATATCACTTTTTAATAAATATTTTTGTAAAAATAAGAAGTTAAAGTTATGCTTTAGAGGTTGTCGCTATCTAAAACTTCTTTTTATAACGTGGAGGGAGTATCTTATATGAGTTGGTTCTTAAGCTAGCCCTTTGACTTGCTAAACTCTGGAAATATCGCTTTTGCTAAAAACCCTAAGCATATGTGTATATATTGCACGGATAATGAGTAAGAGAAATAGAAATAAAAAATATAATAAATAGAAAAAAGAAAGTGTGGCTCGTCTCACCTTTCCCTTCCCATCCGCACGGCCCGTGGTCCCTGGCCTAGCTCTACCGCGCAGCACGAGCTCTCCCTCTTGACCTCTTCCTCGTGTCCTCTTCTCTCCTCTCCCATATGCTTCTTTCCCTGTCCGCGCGCGCTCAGAAAAATCTCGGAGGGAGTACGAAGGCTCCAGCGCCATGTCCGATGTCCGTTGCTCCTGTCTCGGCCCTTGGCCTCCGGATGCGCACCGCGTGTTCCCCGTGCCACGTTCAAACAAAAGCGAAACCAAAATTCACAGCCCTATACATAAACTATATTAGCTTTGCACGTGCGGCACGCACGTCCTATTATGATTTCTAAATTTATTAATGAGACATCATGATTATTTTCTCAAAATATTATGTATTTGTTGTTTTACTAAATTAAAATTGAAGGATACTTTGGAACATGTATCATAAGAGCTTAAGTCAAAACAGCACTGAACATATATCATAAGAGTTTAAGTCAAATCTAATGCATGCCCAGTTTGCACCAAATCTAATGCATGCGCACTTTGCACCGGGGACCTTGTCTTGTGCATCTACATTGGGAATGGTGAAGAAGATGGAAGGCAAAGGTGTCAGAGCTTGGCAAAGGTTGAACACGCGTTGACATCCACGCCTGGTGAAGCATGCATAAGGGGGTTTGTCAGTTCAGTCCTCAAAACCGTCGTTTGGTGGTTTGGGGTGAGTGGTAGATCGGCGGACAAGTAGTGAAATCTCGAATCTTGCATCGAGATGAAGCAGAGTCAAGAAGGCATTGGGTCCGTTGGATCAATGATGAAAAACTTGAACGATTTCACCGCTATGGCTATTGTGATGAGTACTTCTGTTATGGTGCTCCTTAGGAAATAGCCAAGTGCCTGATTGTTAGCCAAGCCCCTTGAAGATTAGATTCTCAATTGTTTAGTTGAAAGTTTTGGGTTAGGGTTAGAAAGACGGACATAGGAGAGACTCTTTTGATTTGAGTTTTGCCATCCATAGTTTTGAGATCTGCTAGGAGTGGCTTATAATCTACATCATGAAGTAATCCAAAGACAAATTTTGAGCTCCACTTGTCCTCCTCTCTCGAATCTAAAATTTTCCTTTTTCTGTGATTTTTGGAGCCTAACTTTTGTGTTTTTCGATCTGCTAATTTGGCGGAGTTTTAGGCTCAATTTTGGGGTGTTCTGGGACTCTGGAACTTATCCAAATCATGGCTTGAAGCCTAGCTCTTATCTCCATAGTTCAAATCTCTAAAACTCCTCTTTTCTACCTCTTTTGATGAAATTCTTGAAGATCTTTGAGTTGAGGTTTTTGAATTGTTCTTTGTTAGTTCTTAGGTGCCATGAGGTATTGGAAACAAGCTTAAGCTTTGCCTCCAACTGATTTCCCATGAGCACATTTTAATCATTCATTTGAAGAAATTTGACAATAACAAACCCAAATTTGAGAGTTGAATTTCAAGATTCCCAACCAAGGTTTTTGAGCTTTTTGTCAAGATCTCTTGAGGATACTTTTACCATGTCCTAGGGAGAAGTGTGCAAAATTCAAGTCCAAAATGTCATTTGGACTTCGTTCTCTTTCCTGGTTTGGCCCACAGAAATCTGCTAGTGCAGAACTTCCGCGTGTGAGTGCGGAACTTCTGCGAGTGAGCGCAGAACTTCCATGACACTCGATCTAAAATTTAACTTTGTGGTTTTCAAGATGTTTTCCTGACTTGTTCTTACTTCCACTTGATCGTTAGACTTTTCTAGCATTGTATCTAAGTCCAGTAGTCTTGTTATGACTATGGAGATTTGAGTTTAGTAGAAGAGAGAAGCTTTGGGGAAATTTTGGGATATAGGCCAAGTTTTTTACAATTATAGGCCCACATATAAAATGTTGAATTTTCCATTCTCTTCGGCCACCTCTTTAACAATTATGGGCCCAAAATTCTCAGCTTTTTAACAAATTTTCGTAAAATATAGTTGGTGGTGTGGCATATAGGTTGCATAGGGTATAAATCATTTTAAATTAGAACATTAGTGTTTGTAGAGTTACGGGCCCATATATAAAATGTTGAACTTTCTATTCTCCTCAACCACCTCTCTAACAATCTACCTAAAACCCATGCCCCAAATTAAAATTCTCATCTCTTTAACAAAATTCGTAAAACCTAGTTGCATAGGATTGAATGGGTGCAAAATGACCCTAGTTCATGCATTGCATTACATATACTCCCTCCAGGTTGCTAAAAGGAGTTGTTGGATAAGACTTAGGTCAAACGTTGGGAATATAAACCATAAATAACTTTTAAATTGTTGAGTTTGGAAATGTGAAAATCATATGAATAGATTTGTCTTGAAAAAAATACTTTCGTAAATATATACATATATCACTTTTTAATAAATATTTTTGTAAAAATAAGAAGTTAAAATTATGCTTTAGAGGTTGTGTCGCTATCTAAAACTTCTTTTTGTAATGTGGAGGGAGTACCTTATATGAGTTGGTTCTTAAGCTAGCCCTTTGACTTGCTAAACTCTGGAAATATCGCTTTTGCTAAAAAACCCTAAGCCTAGGTGTATATATTGCACGGATAATGAGTAAGAGAAATAGAAATAAAAAATATAATAAATAGAAAAAAGAAAGTGTGGCTCGTCTCACCTTTCCCTTCCCATCCGCACGGCCCGTGGTCCCTGGCCTAGCTCTACGCCTCTACCGCGCAGCACGAGCTCTCCCTATTCCTCGTGTCCTCTTCTCTCCTCTCCCATATGCTTCTTTCCCTGTCCGCGCGCGCTCAGAAAAATCTCGGAGGGAGTACGAAGGCTCCAGCGCCATGTCCGATGTCCGTTGCTCCTGTCTAGCGACGAAAACGGACGGAAACGGACGGAAAAAACCCTATTTCTACTTTCGTTTCTATATTTTTTTGGCAGAAACGCAATCGGGTTCGGAAAATACGGGTTCGGAAACAGAATCGGAATATGCGGACATACGGAAACGAACAAATACGAACGGAGAGCCGGAAAATTAAATTAAGATCATATAATATAATATTCTCAAAGTATACATATATAAAGTCATGTAATAATATATACAAAGTTTAATATTCATTTGCATGCTATGTACGTGAACATAACATGCATATTTGGTGATTCGTAGTTATATTAACATAACATAAGGACATGTAATTGTTGAACATGTTGAGCATAGATTAAAAACGGGTTAAAAACGGAATAAATACGGGTCTATTCCATATTAAAACGGGATTACTCGGAAACGGACGGAAAACGTCATTTTCTACTTCCGCAAATACGAAAATGGGATCTCGCTGAAAGCATCTAGGCCCCGAGGTTTGGTTTCGGCAATTGATGACAACGCTTTATTACCATGACTAACGTGTGTTTTGCAGAAACTTTGGTAAGTTAGGTCATGGAGGTTTTAACTGCTTTGGGCACCATGGTATTCATGCCCCTTGATGGAAATCGTTTCGGTTTTCAAAAGAGTGACGTCAAGATTAAGGACGGTTAGTTCCGGATGTCGAGGTGTTGAGAGACATTTGGAATAGTCGTTAGGATCTTCGTTTTTCTCTTTTGGCCGTACTATAAAGGGTGGCATGAGCGGGTAGCTTGACCTAGGCGAGTCCTTGAAAGCCCAAGTTTGGTTTTGGTAATTAATGACACCAAGTTGCTAATGCCTTGTGTTAAGTGTATTGAGTTAGGCATAAGCAACACATGTGATGAAGGTGTATGTGGCAAGGAGTGGTGGCCACAAGATCACAAAGAGATGGTGCATGGACATGAAATAATGATCATGGTGGAGATGCACATAAAAGGAAGGACATGATGATCAAGTGAAAAGAGAAGGATCTAAGAGCGCAAGGCAAAGGTATAACCATAGGGGTTTTCCTTTTGCCGGTCTAAGATGAGTAGAGAAGTGATTGACCGGGTTTAGGATACATAGCCGACTATCAAGAGGGGCAATCACGGTTAGCTCGTAAATCAAGTGCCACTAGATCAATGTCTTGAGCATATGCATTAGGATCTAATAAAGAGCTAACATAACGCCTTGGAAAATGATTTATGAAATGCTAACACACATGCACATGGTGGTGTACACTTGGTGGTGTTAGCACAGTTTGTGAAGGCGGTGGAGTTTAAGCGGTAGAGAGGGGTTTGGGTTCCTCTCTCCCTCCCGCCGAGCTTGCGAGGCGGGATTCGGCGCTTTTTGGAGAAGTGAAATGCCTATTTTCTATTGCGCCGGAAGTCGGAAAAGAAATGGAGGCGAACGGAGGTCACAGAGATGACCGGACGCTGGACCGGACGCGGTCTCTGTATGACCGGACGCGTCCGGTCAGTGTTCAGCGTCTGCGCGGTTTTCAGTTTGATGATCGGACGCGCAGCGCGTCCGGTCACTGATGACCGGACGCGTCCGGTCATCCAGGGAGCTTACTGGACTCTAATCGGACGCTGGCACTGTGGCGTCCGGTCAGTTCAACAGCGCGTCCGGTTAGTTCTCCTGAGCGAATCAGAGCGCGCGACCGGCGCGTCCGGTCCCTCACGTAACCGGAGCGTCCGGTCAGGCGTCCAGAAGGGTAGAGCGAAGCGGAGTAACGATCGGACGCGCGGCGCGTCCGGTCACGTGCGATCGGACGCGTCCGGTCTCAACGGGAGCATACTGGAATGCGACCGGACGCGGGCACTGTCGCGTCCGGTCAATCGGTTCAGCGCGTCCGATCACGGCAACGGCTAGTTCTGACACGCACTGTTTCTTGCTGTCGTGTAGTGACCGGACGCGTCCGGTCACCCTGACCGGAGCGTCCGGTCAGTGCGTTTTTCGCTGCGTCGTCTGTAACGGCTAGCTGCGTACCCCTTCGCTAAAAATAGAGGTTGGCCAGGATTTGAGGAAAACTCCTGCACATTTTTGAGATATAGAGACATACTTTGAGCTAGAGAACAACCCCTCCACTCATCTCTTTGCATAGTTACACATCTTGAGTGAGATTGAGTGAGATTCAAGTGCATTGCTTGAGAGTTGCATTCTAGAGGCACTTGATCTTCGAGTTGCTGCGGATTTCTTATTACTCTTCCGTGTTTCCCGACACGGTAGACGGCTTGGAGCAGCGGAGGTGATTGAGCTCGCAATTGGAGACTGTTGGAGCCTTCACCAAGTGTTGTAAGGGGTTCTTGATCCTTCCCCACGGGAGTTCGTGAATTGGATACTCTAGTGGAGCTCGTGGCTTGGAGGATCCCCATCTTGTGTGCGGTTGTGCGGCGCCCGCCGAGGGCTCGACTCTTGATAGTCGATTAGCTCGCGAACCGACAAGTGGGTGTATCGCCACAACGGGGAGTAGCTTGCCGGGAAGCAAGTGAACCTCGGGATAAATTCTTGTGTCATTCTCTTCCCGAGAATTTCTCTTGTGTGATTGATTGATTGGTACATCTCATCTCTACACGGCGGTATAATCAATCAAAGCTCTTCTCTCGTATTACTTCTTGTTTCTAGCTTATAGTTGTTGTTGTGTTTAGTGAATAGCCTTGTACTAGACTTGTGTAGGTGGCTTGCTTAATTAGTTAGAGCTAGTGCTTTTGCTTCGCCACCTTTCGTACTAACTCGTGGTTAAGTAATTCTTGTAGAAGTTTTAATTAGGCTATTCACCCCCCCCCCCTCTAGCCTATTTGGACCTTACAGTCCTATGTTTAGGTGTGGTGCACACTTGTTAAACTTGGCGCTAGGCAGCTCTAGAATAGCTCAAAGTTCAGTTGGAAGCAACTTGGTTCAAGTTGTGACGCGTTTCGGAGAGTTTCGGGTCGTTTTCCCATGACCGGACGCGGTCCTCGGCATGACCGGACGCGTCCGGTCAGTACAGTTCAGCGGCTAGGGTTTCAGCTCTGACGACCGGACGCGGTCCTTGCGAGGACCGGACGCGGTGGTCAGAAGTCGACACGTGTCACTTGAGGGAAACACCCGATCGGACGCGACCTGGGTGTGATCGGCGCGTCCGGTCACAGTCCAGTAAGGTCCAGAGACGACCGGACGCGTCCGGTCATCACCGATCGGACGCGGTCGCGCGTCCGGTGCGAGTACAGTATGCTCCCTACACGATCGGACGCGTCCGGTCACCTCTGACCGGTGCGTCCGGTCACTCAGTTGTTTTTCAGATTTCGACCGTTACGAGCGACCGGCGCGTCCGGTCAGTTCAACCGCCGCGTCTGGTCAGCTCGTGTTTTGCTGAGTCAGCGGGTAACGGTTTGTTTTGTCTGTGGGGTGTATAAATACATCCCCACCACCTCTTTTAGAGGTCTCTTGCTCATTTGATCAGCTGATAAACACCTTTGGAGTGCAAGGGAGTGTAAGAGCACTAGTGAGGATAAAGATTTGAGAATCAAAGCTTGAGAGTTCCTCACTAGCGATTAGAGAGTAGCAAGTGTGCATCCACCTTCTCATTTGGGCTCGTAGTGGTCAAGTGAGAGTTCTAGCTTGTTACTCTTGGTGATCGCCATCACCTAGACGGCTTGGTGGTGATTGGGAGTTCGGTGATCATCCGGCGGAGCTTGTGGATGACCCAACTCATCTTGTGAGCGGTTGTGGGTGATTCACCGCGACGGAGTGTCAAAGAATCAACCCGTAGAGAGCACTTGATCCTTGCGCGGATCAAGGGGGAGCCACACCCTTGCGCGGGTGCTCCAACGAGGACTAGTGGGGAGTGGCGACTCTCCGATACCTCGGAAAAACATCGCCGTGTTCCTTGCCCCTTTACATTCAAGCATTTACTTTCTCGTATTTACTTTCATTGCTTGTTTTACATTCCTAGACTTGCCATGCTAGACTAGGATTGGAAACTAGGGTGCAAAACTTTGTATCGGTAGACTCTCTAGGAACACAAGTAGACACTAGGGGTGAATTCCGGCTTGTAGGATTTAATTCTTGCATTTAATTTTTAGAGAAGCCCAATTCACCCCCCCTCTTGGGCATCTTGATCCTTTCAATTGGTATCGGAGCCGTGTTGCTCTATTTTTAGGCTTTACCGCCTAGAGCAAGATGTCTAATGGGGAAGGACCACCTCCCACTTTTGAGGGAGACGATTTTCCATATTGGAAAATTCGTATGGAGGCGTACCTCGAAGCCATAGATGTTGGGTGCCTTAGAGCTGCAACCGAAGGGCTTCCCCCCATAAGGGATCCCGCTAACCCAAGTGGTGACGAGGAGAAGTACGACCGGTGGAATGCAAAGGCCAAAAATGCACTCTACCGGGGCTTAGGCAAAGATATCTTCAATCGTGTGCGTAATGCAAAGAACGCTCATGAATTGTGGGAAAATCTTTGTGCTCTCCATGAGGGAACTAAGAGTGAGCGTGAGGAACGCTATCACATAGCTTTAAAGAAAATTAATTCTTTTGAGATGCTTCCCAAAGAAAGTGCTAATGACATGTACACTCGCTTGAATGTTCTTGTAGAGGACCTCAATGCTCTTGGGCTCACTAAAATGAGCCAATCGGATGTTGCAAGGAAGATCTTGAGTGTGCTTCCCGTTGAGAAGTATGGTCACATTGTCACCGTGCTTCACCAAAGTGATCTTTCCACCGCAACACCAACTCAAGTATTAGGGAAAATCAATGCTCATGAGATGTACATGCATATCACTCCGGAAGAGGGCTCATCATCTTCCAAGAAGAAAGACTTGGCCTTCAAAGCTAGTCATGACAAGAAGAAGAAGAAGAAGAAGGGCCAAGCCATGATGGTGCAAGAAAGCTCAAGTAAAAGTGATGTTGATGATGAATCACTTGCACTCATGGTGAGAAAGACCACCAAGATGCTAAAGAAGCTCAACAAGAGTGGCATCAAGTTCGATGGCAAGAAGAAGAAATTCTTCATAAGTAGCAAGAGAAAGCCAATCTCAGAGATGGATTGCTACAATTGTGGTGAACTTGGCCACCTAGCTCATCAATGCCCTAGACCACCAAAAGACAAGTACAAGAACAAGAACAAGGGCAAGAAAAATGATTCAAGTGATGAAGAAGAAGAGAAGAAGAAGAACAAGCCATACAAGAAGAAGGATGGCAAGAAGAAGGAGTTCCACAAGAAGAAGAAGGGAGGAAAGGCATACATTGTTGGTGATTGGCTCACCGACATTGAATCATCTTGTGAGTCCTCCGAAGATGAGAGCGATGATGAGAAAGAGAAGGTTGCCGCATTTGTGATGGGGCCATCATCTTCACCAACATCTTCATCACCACCTTCACCGCCTCCTTCACCATCATCGTCCACTACTCACCTATGCCTTATGGCCAAGGGTGAACGAAAGGTACAAAACCATGATAGTGATGATGATGATGATAGTGATAGTGATGATGAATATGACTCACCTTCTTATGATGAACTTGTAAAATTGCTAAACAAATACACTAAAATCATAAGAAGGACTAGAAATGAAAATGATGATCTTCAAAATGAAAATGAATCACTCTCATCCAAGCTTGAAAATATTCAAAAGACTAGTGGTGAGCTTAGAGTTCAAAATGAAGTGATGTCTTCCACTCTCAAGGAGCTCAAAACCTCTTATAAAGAGCTTAAAGATCAACATGATAAACTTGAGAAGAAGCATGATGAGCTCATCACTAGACATAATTCTCTAAAGGACAAATACACCACATTAAAAATTGACTATGATAGTCTTGTGGTTGCTAATGAACTTGCTCTTGAGACACATGATGCTACTAACTATGTTGTTAAGTGTGATATAGCTACATCATGTGATGACTTGATCATTGAAAGCATTGAGCAAGGTTCTAGTAGCAAAGGCAAGAGTGTGGTTGAGTCAAGCAACCATGATGATTATGCCAAGATTAAGAGTGAGAATGAGAAGCTTGCAAATGAGAACAAGAAGCTAAAAGGTTTGATGGCTCTTGAGAAGCAACCAACAAATGAGTCACTCATTGAAGAAAACAAAAAGCTCAAGCAAGAAAAAGAGCATCTCAAGACCGGCCTAAGCAAGTTCACAAGAGGCCAACATTTGCAAAGTGAGCTCCTCATGAACACCGTAATGAAGATGGATAGAAGTGGTATTGGGTACTTGGCAAATCAAGAGAAGAAAGCAAAAGCTCAACAACAACAAAGCAAGTCAAAGCCCAAGCCAAAGAGATGTGTTGAGTGTGGTCAAGAAGGTCACTTTGCTCATGAATGCAAAACTCCACCACCACAACCCTTGCCCAAGCATGCTAGACCCTTCGCCTTCAATGCTCATTATATGCTAAGAAAAGATTCAAATGGAAAGATGAAAGTCATGTTTTTGGGTTCCCCAAACAAGAATAGGCCAAAGAAAATATGGGTTACCAAGTCACTAGTGGATAAAGTCAAGGGCCCCTCTCAAGTTTGGGTCCCTAAACAAAAAGCTTGATCTCTTGTGTGTAGGTGAACTACAAGACCGGTGGATCTCATTGGGTTATTGATAGTGGTTGCACTCAACATATGACTGGTGATCCTCGTATGTTCACCACCATTGAAGAAAATGGAATATGTCAAGAGAAGATCACATTTGGGGATAATTCAAAGAGCAAAGTCAAGGGTATAGGCAAGATTGCAATATCACATGATCACTCACTCTCAAATGTGCTCTATGTTGCTTCATTGAGTTTCAACTTGTTATCCGTTGGGCAACTTTGTGACCTTGGATTCCAATGCTTGTTCACACCAAATGAAGTGGAAGTTTCAAAGATAGATGACAAGCAAGTGATATTCAAAGGCTTTAGATACAACAATCTTTATCTTGTTGACTTCACCTCCGAAGATGCAAATTTGATGACATGTTTGTTCACCAAGACCTCACTTGGTTGGCTTTGGCATAGGAGGCTTGCTCATGTTGGAATGAACACTCTCAACAAGCTATTGAAGAAAGAACTAGTGAGAGGATTAAAGGATGTGAAGTTTGAAAAGGACAAACCTTGTAGTGCATGTCAAGCGGGCAAACAAGTTGCAAACACTCATCCAACCAAAGCTTTCATGTCAACTTCAAGAGTGCTAGAACTTCTACACATGGATTTGTTTGGGCCTACAACATACAAGAGCTTGGGTGGTAATCTCTATTGTCTTATGATAGTGGATGACTACTCAAGGTATACATGGACTTTCTTCCTTCATGACAAATCCGAAGTGGCAAATTGCTTCAAGAAGTTTGCAAAGAGAGCTCAAAATGAATTTGAAGTCAAGATAAAGAAGATTAGAAGTGACAATGGCAAAGAGTTTGACAACACCAACATTGAAGCTTATTGTGATGAAATTGGAATCAAGCATGAGGTCTCTTCAACCTACACTCCTCAACAAAATGGTGTAGTTGAGAGAAAGAACCGAACTTTGATCACCCTTGCAAGAACAATGCTAGATGAGTACAACACTCCGGAGAAGTTGTGGGCCGAGGCAATCAACACCGCATGCTATGCTTCAAATCGCCTCTTCCTACAAAAGTTTCTTGGCAAGACCCCCTATGAGTTGCTTAATGGGAAGAAGCCGGACGTCTCTTTCTTCCGGGTGTTTGGTTGCAAATGTTACATCTACAAGAAGCGTCAACACCTAGGGAAGTTTCAAAGACATTGTGATATTGGTTTTCTTGTTGGCTACTCATCAAAGTCCAAAGCATATAGAGTATTTAACCATGCCACCGGTTTGGTTGAAGAAACATATGATGTGGAATTTGATGAATCTAACGGCTCCCAAGGAGCAATTGAGAATTGTGATGATGTAGGTGATGAACCCTTGAGGGAGGCCATGAAGAACATGCCGGTGGGAGACATCAAGCCAAAAGATGATGATGACGATGTACAAATTGTTGATCCACCATCTTCATCACGTGTGCCTCAAGATGATGACAAGAATGAGAGAGTTGAAAATGAAGACACTTATGTCTCTCATGAACAAGCCGAGGCACAAGCTCAAGATGTTGATGCTCCCCATCCACCTCCTCAAGTGGTTGATAGAAGAAACTCATCACTACTTCAAGCACATCCACAAGATCTCATCATAGGGAGTCCTACAAAGGGAGTAATGACTCGATCTCAAAAACTAGCTTCTTTTGTTGAGCATCACTCTTTTGTCTCTTGCGTTGAACCTAAGAATGTAGAAGAAGCTCTTCAAGATCCGGATTGGGTGAATGCAATGCATGAAGAATTGAACAACTTCACCCGCAATCAAGTATGGACACTTGAAGAGCATCCTAAAGGTGCAAGAGTCATTGGAACCAAGTGGGTGTTCCGAAACAAGCAAGATGACCAAGGCATAGTGGTGAGGAACAAGGCAAGACTAGTTGCAAAGGGGTTCTCTCAAGTTGAAGGTCTTGATTTTGGAGAGACCTTTGCACCCGTTGCAAGACTTGAAGCCATTCGTATCCTCCTTGCATATGCATCACATCATGATATGAAACTATATCAAATGGATGTGAAAAGTGCATTCTTAAATGGCTTTATAAATGAACTAGTCTATGTTAATCAACCTCCCGGGTTTGAAGACCCTAGATATCCTAATCATGTTTATAGGTTGTCCAAGGCGTTATATGGGCTCAAGCAAGCCCCTAGAGCGTGGTATGAGCGCCTCCGGGACTTCCTCATTGAGAAGGGCTTCACCATTGGGAAGGTCGACACCACACTATTCACCAAAAAGTTTAATGGGGAGATCTTTATTTGTCAAGTATATGTTGATGATATCATCTTCGGATCAACAAATAAAGATTATTGCAAGGAATTTGGTGAATTGATGTCAAAGGAGTTCGAGATGTCAATGATTGGTGAGCTCACATTCTTCCTTGGATTTCAAGTAAAGCAAATGAGAGAAGGGATTTTCATCTCTCAAGAAAAGTATACCAAGGATCTTCTCAAAAGATTCAAGATGGAAGAATGCAAACCAATCAAGACCCCAATGCCATCAAATGGACATCTCGACCTAGATGAGGGAGGTAAACCGGTTGATCAAACTCTCTACCGTTCTATGATTGGTAGCTTGTTGTACCTTACCGCATCTAGGCCCGATATCATGTTTAGTGTGTGCATGTGTGCCCGTTTTCAAGCGTGCCCTAAAGAACCTCACTTAAGTGCCGTAAAAAGAATCCTAAGATATCTTAAGCTCACCCCAAGCATTGGTCTTTGGTATCCCAAAGGAGCTAGATTCCAACTAGTTGGCTATTCCGATTCGGACTATGCCGGTTGCAAAATTGATAGAAAAAGCACATCCGGAGGGTGCCATTTGCTTGGAAGATCTTTAGTATCTTGGTCATCTAAAAAGCAAAATAGTGTGGCTTTCTCCACCGCCGAGGCGGAATACATTGCCGCGGGGGCTTGTTGTGCACAAATCTTATATATGAAACAAACCCTCCTAGACTATGGAATTGTTCTTGAAAAGGTACCACTTTTATGTGATAATGAAAGTGCCGTTAAAATTGCTAACAATCCGGTACAACACTCTCGCACCAAGCACATTGATATCCGCCATCACTTTCTAAGAGATCACGTTGCTAAAAATGACATATCACTAGAAGGTGTAAGAAGTGAAAATCAATTAGCGGATATCTTCACTAAACCTTTGGATGAGGCAACTTTTTATAGGTTAAGAAGTGAACTCAATGTGCTTGATTCTAGTAACTTTAAAAAATGAGCGTGTGTTGTCCCTTGCATTGCATTGTATAATATGCCATGTTTATTTTATCGCAATGTTTTTAGGGTTTGGCTAACACGGTTACGATAACCCTTCTTTGGAGGAGTGAAGAAGCCTAACCGTGGATCAAACTTGACAAGCATTCTAGTTTTACCTTCTTGTATTGCATTGCATATGCATGGTTGTTGTTCTTGTCATTTCTTTTCGGTTAAGCTTTGAGCAACCTCTGTGTTCGTCCATGGATAGAGAGAGCATTTTGACGCTCCTATAGGTTCAAAAACTCTATTGCATGGCCATACGTTGCTCCTTGGGTGTTTATTGCCTATTTTATTAAAAATAATACTAGCCTAAGGCAATCTATTTTAAAAATTTGAGGGTTTGAGTGAGGTCACTCATATCATGTTCCAATTGGTGTTTATTTGTGTCTTTTTGAATTGGAACCTGATTGGGAGAAGTCGCGTCGTAGTTCGGAACGAAGAAGGGCGAAGAACAGTGACCGGACGCTGGACCGGACGCTGCACCGGACGCAGTGATGCTTCACCACCACGTCCGGTCCCGGCGTCCACCAGCGCGTCCGGTCATCCAGAAGACCAACTCCAGATCTACTGATCGGACGCTGCACCGGACGCGCCTCTGTTGACCACCGCGTCCGGTCCCGGTTACCACCACCGCGTCCGGTCATTCGCGACGATTTCCCGAGCTCCCCTCGACCGGACTCTGACCGCGTCCGGACAGTCCTCACCGGACGCGTCCGGTCACTCCAGGAGCTTACTGGAGTGTGACCGGACGCTGCACCACCACGTCCGGTCATAACAACCACCGCGTCCGGTCATCACGCGTCGAGCGGATCTAACCCCTTCATATAACGGTTCGTCCTCGGCCGTTTCTTCTAATCCGCCCGAGACTCTTCCGCCGCCGCCTGCAAATCTCGCAAATCCGCCGGAGCCGCCGCGCCATCGCCGTCTTCCTTGCCTCCGGCAAGCCGAGTCTCCTGCCCCGCGCCGGCCCTCGCTCGCGCGCGCGCCAGCCCTGCCCGTGCCTGCCCACGCCAGCCGCCCGCACGCGCCACCGCCGCCCGCGCGCCACCGCGCCACCGCCGCCCGCTCGCACCTCCGCCGCCGGTGAGCCGCGCCCTTGCCGCCGGTGAGCCGCGCTCCTTGATTGCCAGCATCATCTTCGGCAGTGGACTGCCTCACGCTCGCCTCCGATCGTTCTTCGTCGAGTTGCCCTAACCCTAACCCTAGGGTTCGCGTAACGCCGTTCGATCGTTCGTTGTCGAGGTTTTGCGTCGTCTTCTTTGCAAGGTTGTTTCACGTCACCTTGACCTCCTCGCTAGGGTTTGCCGTATTTCTTTCTTTTAATCCTAATTGCATCATGTTTCGCCAAATCTGAGCTCGTCCGGCGATTTCGGGGAATCTCGCGATCTAGGTCACCTCATCTTGTCACCGTCGTCTCATCGATTTGAGGTAGCTTCGCCTTTTCGATTCACATCGTATCTCATATGCTTGCTATCTCTAGGGTGTCGTACCTTTTAGTTATATATGTGCTTATAGTAGATCTCTCTATTCTGTCGCTGCAGCGAGTCTGTCCGTGTGTCAGGGTGAGATCAGTTTGCTGAATCCGAGGCCAAGCCTGCGGATAAGGACTGAGGCCAAGCCTCTCGAGTGACAGTTCACCATCGTTCAGAGGTTTTCGGTCAGTTTGTCAGCATGGTGCGTTGCAAGAACGCCAGTGGTGCTCCTGGTGACGGGGACGACAGTCCTCCTCGTCGGTCTGAGATTGCACGTGGAAAGCGTATCAAGATCTTGGCCAGAAAGAAGAAGAAGACACTTACAGAGGCAGAGATTGCTCAGGCCGTGGCAGATGCAGCAGAGCAGGCAGAGAGAGGTGGCAGGAGCAGTGGCATACGTATAGGTGAGCGTCGCTCTCATCTAGAAGGTCGACAGCTCGGCATAGAGGCCACTGAGGGTACTGAGGATACTGGAGCCACAGAGGGTATGTCAGTTGATCCACCTCCAGAGGCCACAGAGGCTCCAGAGGCTACAGAGGACACAGAGGAGCAGCCAGCTCAGTCTCCACCACGTCGCCGCTCCACACGCGCACGTACTCAGGTGACTCCTAGGCCAGAGGGCCAGCGTCGTGGAGCACGTCCTCCCAGAGCTAGAGGTTCACCCCCGGTCGAGCACTTTGACTTGAGGGGTGCTACAGCACGTCAGGTGCAGGGGTTGAGGTTCGTGGAGGTCAGTCGGTGGTTTCCGCCTGTGAGGGATCCCAGAGCTTCAGAAGGCTTCTATACCCCACTTCAGGAGGATTTCTACAGGGCTCTAGTTGACAGCGGTATTGCTTTCCGACCACAGAGGGTCTGTCGACTTGAGTCACTAGTTGAGGTTGTGGGAGAACAGCTACGTCCGCACCTGTTCTTTCTGCCAGGCTTGTCAGATCTTCTTGGACGGACAGGTGCATACTGCGGCACATGGGTCAGAGAGTTTTATGCTTCACTATGGATTGATCCTGCCCATGATTTCATTCACTTTGCATTCCGAGGCCGCGATCACCGTCTATACAGCACCAGAGTGCGGGAGATTCTCAGACTCCCAGCATCCAACACGAAGATACATCAGCTGTGTTTTGGTCAGACTCCTCCACCGAGACGCCCTCACGGCGGAGCAGTGCCACCTACAGACTTGGTTCGACCCTGCTTCCGTGAGCCTTTTGGCGAAGGGTCTCGTCGCACGCCTGCTAGTTTGACACCACTTGCCAGAGTTCTGGATGCTATAGTCAGACGCACTCTACTTCCCAGACTTGGCTACAGAGAGGGACTGACTCGGATGCAGCTATGGGTTGTTCACCACCTCCTCTCACAGACACAGTTTGACATTTAGGATCTCATACTTAGTGAGATGGAGGACACCATAGCTGAGGGCTTCAAGGGTAATCGTCAGCTGCCCTATGCACACTGGATCTGCTTCATCATTAGATCATCCATCTAGTTACCAGCAGAGATCCGAGCTGAGATATCAGATACGACTACTGTTTTCCCTGAGTATGATATCCGTCAGCTTTGGGCTTCAGTCACTAGAGATCAGGCCCTAGTGCCAGGACAGCGTGTGCGACCTGAGGTTCCTGAGACAGCAGCTGAGCAGGACGCCACAGTTGATGAGCTGCAGAGGCAGAGCTTGCCGATCTTGACGCTCAGCCTGCTGATCTTCCTGAGGATGTGACATCTGACAGCACTGATGAGGACTACCAGCCCATCCCCAGGTACCGGTCTCCTCGGTCTCACGACCACGAGGCCGGTGGTTCTGGTTCAGCCTCCCGCACAGACCCAGCCATGGTGGCGATACTTGAGAGGTTGACCCAGGCACAGGAGCAGTAGCAACAGCAGATACAGCGACAGGCTCAGGACACAGCTGCAGCACTTGCACAGATTCAGGCTCGTCAGGACGAGTTTCAGCGTCAGCAGCTTGAGATCCAGAGGCAGCAGGTTGAAATGCAGCGACGGCAGTACGAGATTCAGCGACAGAGTGCAGCTAGTCAGCAGCAGTACTTGGATCTCCTGCGCCACCTAGTCACTGTTGGGGTTCCTCCGCCTGCTTCTGTCCTGACTTCTGCTTTACAATCCAGTGATCCATCGAGTCAGGGACAGCCGGGTTTCCAGTTCACATCTCCACAGAAGCAGGTTCCCCAGTCATTCCAGTCCCCGAGCTTCACGCCTATTCACACGGGGTTTACACCTTCAGACCAGCCTCGCCCTCACCTCCTGACAGGCACACCCTTCGGTGATTACAGTGCTACCTACAGCGAGTTGACTGGTCAGCCGACGCCCTCGCACACTACCTTTGCTACTTCTTCAGGGTTGTCAGCTTCAGAGGCAGCTATTCCTCCAGTGACTGGGACTGGTACTACAGAGACTCTACATTCGTCAGTTGCCTCGACAGATCCTCCTGCTATTGGCTCGCTACAGGCTCAGGTCACTCAGACGGATCCTCTTATTGCTACTACGACAGTACCTGTTCCTGCCGTTCAGACCCAGACAGTTACACAGCCGCATGCTTCTTCAGAGGGTCAGCCAGATAGCTCAGATTCCGAGGGAGATTCTCTACACTTCATGATTACTCCGCGCACCTCGGCACCCGACACGACTCCGTCTGTCCCCCCGTCAGATCCTTAGATTAGTTTTTTGGCGCTTGATGCCAAAGGGGGAGAGAGAGTAGTTTCAGGGGGAGTTTTGAGAGAGGGTTTTCGTTTTTTCTTGTGTGCTACATTCATGCATCATGTTTACTTTTCAGTCATTGCATTCGTGTGACATGTCGTCGTGTGATAAACCTTGAGTCTTAATGTTTTATCCAGTCGCAGTGTTAACGCTTGTCACCGTTTTTTTAATTATAGCTCTAAGGTTGTGCTTCCGTGCCTTACTCCGATTTCTTATGAGCTATATCTGTATGTGTACTAACGTTCTTTGTCTTATCTTATGAGTACACTCTTTTGGCTTGGGGCACATAAGCAATTCCTAACCCCTTGTGCTTATTGCTTTTTGCTTATGTGAACCATGCATGCTCGAAAACCTCAACTCAAATCTTTTATATCTTAGTGTTGTCATCAATCACCAAAAAGGGGGAGATTGAAAGCATCTAGGCCCCGAGGTTTGGTTTCGGCAATTGATGACAACGCTTTATTACCATGACTAACGTGTGTTTTGCTGAAACTTTGGTAAGTTAGGTCATGGAGGTTTTAACTGCTTTGGGCACCATGGTATTCATGCCCCTTGATGGAAATCGTTTCGGTTTTCAAAAGAGTGACGTCAAGATTAAGGACGGTTAGTTCCGGATGTCGAGGTGTTGAGAGACATTTGGAATAGTCGTTAGGATCTTCGTTTTTCTCTTTTGGCCGTACTATAAAGGGGGGCATGAGCGGGTAGCTTGACCTAGGCGAGTCCTATGTTTAGGTGTGGTGCACACTTGTTAAACTTGGCGCTAGGCAGCTCTAGAATAGCTCAAAGTTCAGTTGGAAGCAACTTGGTTCAAGTTGTGACGCGTTTCGGAGAGTTTCGGGTCGTTTTCCCATGACCGGACGCGGTCCTCGGCATGACCGGACGCGTCCGGTCAGTACAGTTCCGCGGCTAGGGTTTCAGCTCTGACGACCGGACGTGGTCCTTGCGAGGACCGGACGCGGTGGTCAGAAGTCGACACGTGTCACTTGAGGGAAACACCCGATCGGACGCGACCTGGGTGTGATCGGCGCGTCCGGTCACAGTCCAGTAAGGTCCAGAGACGACCGGACGCGTCCGGTCATCACCGATCGGACGCGGTCGCGCGTCCGGTGCGAGTACAGTATGCTCCCTGCACGATCGGACGCGTCCGGTCACCTCTGACCGGTGCGTCCAGTCACTCAGTTGTTTTTCAGATTTCGACCGTTACGAGCGACCGGCGCGTCCGGTCAGTTCAACCGGCGCGTCCGGTCAGCTCGTGTTTTGCTGAGTCAGCGGGTAACGGTTTGTTTTGTCTGTGGGGTGTATAAATACATCCCCACCACCTCTTTTAGAGGTCTCTTGCTCATTTGATCAGCTGATAAACACCTTTGGAGTGCAAGGGAGTGCAAGAGCACTAGTGAGGATAGAGATTTGAGAATCAAAGCTTGAGAGTTTCTCACTAGCGATTAGAGAGTAGCAAGTGTGCATCCACCTTCTCATTTGGGCTTGTAGTGGTCAAGTGAGAGTTCTAGCTTGTTACTCTTGGTGATCACCATCACCTAGACGGCTTGGTGGTGATTGGGAGTTCGGTGATCATCCGGCGGAGCTTGTGGATGACCCAACTCATCTTGTGAGCGGTTGTGGGTGATTCACCGCGACGGAGTGTCAAAGAATCAACCCGTAGAGAGCACTTGATCCTTGCGCGGATCAAGGGGGAGCCACACCCTTGCGCGGGTGCTCCAACGAGGACTAGTGGGGAGTGGCGACTCTCCGATACCTCGGAAAAACATCGCCGTGTTCCTTGCCCCTTTACATTCAAGCATTTACTTTCTCGTATTTACTTTCATTGCTTGTTTTACATTCCTAGACTTGCCATGCTAGACTAGGATTGGAAACTAGGGTACAAAACTTTGTATCGGTAGACTCTCTAGGAACACAAGTAGACACTAGGGGTGAATTCCGGCTTGTAGGATTTAATTCTTGCATTTAATTTTTAGAGAAGCCCAATTCACCCCCTCTCTTGGGCATCTTGATCCTTTCACTCGCAAATACGGAAACGGACGGAAAAAATATAGAAAACGGAACGGGACGGTACAGGAAAAATTCCGTCCGTTTTCATCCCTACTCCTGTCTCGGCCCTTCGCCTCCGGATGCGCACCGCGTGTTCCCCGTGCCACGTTCAAACAAAAGCGAAACCAAAATTCACAGCCCTATACATAAACTATATTAGCTTTGCACGTGCGGCACGCACGTCCTATTATGATTTCTAAATTTATTAATGAGACATCATGATTATTTTCTCAAAATATTATGTATTTGTTGTTTTACTAAATTAAAATAGAAGGATACTTTGGAACATGTATCATAAGAGCTTAAGTCAAAACAGCACTGAACATATATCATAAGAGTTTAAGTCAAATCTAATGCATGCCCACTTTGCACCAAATCTAATGCATGCGCACTTTGCACCGGGGACCTTGTCTTATGCTTCTTGGATAGGATAGGCATTGCAATCACGGCGTCATGTTCCGGTAAACTCGGGGGACTGGTGAAAGTGCCTCTGAGTTTTTTGGGTTCTCTTCCTTGTTGTTCGACGACTGATGAAAGTCTGACAATGACCATGGTTTTCGGCATATTATTTTGAAGAATACATGTGTTCAGTTTGTTGCTGTAAGACCTTGATGATTCTTCGGCCTATTGTTTTAGTTGATAGAAGAAATATACGTGTTCAGTTGCTGCTGTTAAGACCATGATGTACTATGTTTTTTGACATGATGTTAATGCCTTCATGTCAAATCGATTGACCCTAATTATGTTCTTGTATTATGAAGAAGAGAGAGCTCGCATATTTGTCCAATCTGAATGTGTGGGTGTTCGTTCGACCCACGCCGGACTGGACCTCGTGCACCCGGTGAGGTTGCGCCCACCCCGGCCAGATCCGCCATCGCGCGCGCCTCCACCTCCAGCTGCATATGCCATGGCGCCGTCACCCAGATGCGCCCCTCCAGCCGGCCGCGCCTACGAGCTCCGGCCCCAGCAGCGTGTGCCGCTGGGGAGGCCGCCATGGCCACACACCTGCGAGCTCCAGCCCTGGCCGTGCGCGCCTATGTCATCCCCACCGCGCCCTTGCAGCATCCCGAGCACTATCCATCCATTCAAACAGAGTAGGGACTAAAGGATCCAAACAGGCCCTTAACACAATCATCCATCCATTCAAACAGAGTAGGGACTAAAGGATCCAAACAGGCCCTTAACACAATCATCTAAGGTCCACCATTTCTGTAGACGACAACCGATACCATGCAGATTTCAAAAGAACACAAGATCTACAGCTCGTCGTGAACACGAAACAAACAATTTATTAGGTCAGGTACCTCTTTCTTGTGCTCTCTATTTTCACTAGTCGTGTTTACTCACAGACAGACCAAGTGCACAAGATCCAGAAACACGTCAGCACGCTGCCATTCAAGATCTTCACACAAACATCCACGGAAATGCACAAACTCCATACACACATACCAGCATGCTATCTCCCAAGATGAGACAGTTCACACAAACAGCCAGACAAATGTACAAGCTCCAGACACATTTCAACATGCTTCCTTCTAAAATATTTGCAAGTTCAATCAGGGATGCTCAGGTTAGACTAAAAAAGGCGAAAGAATCATATGGTACACTGTTGTTACTGTCCCAATCTCCAACTACGAAGCATTACATCAACTCACCAACTAGAATCAATCAATCCTCGTAAACGAGTCCTTCATCAGGTATCTGGAAAGTGTTTTTGTCCTAAACACATCAGTGGTGTGGGGGAGACATAGTGCACTATTAGGCCAACATACTGCATACAGAAGCTGGCTCTTGAGAGTAACCCACTAAGTACATCAACCCTGTCTGTGGCGAGTCTTGGTCAGAAGAATCAGGTTAGCTTTTGTACAAACATCTCTCCCCAATTCTACCAGGGAATACAGCTACATAAAGTTACTCGGGAGCATCATTCTTTTGGATGCCATGTCTGCGGAGAACAACCACAGCCTCACAAATCAGCTCCCTTTGAACCAACCCACTTACAGTTAAAGTAAGTTCAGTGCAGTGAAACAGTGGAACTTCAGTTACAGTGCTGCAGAATTATCAGCGCCTGGTAATTCAAGGAAAATGGTAGGTGGAGTCCGGGGATGGGTGCAGGTTAAGCTTCTGAGGAAGGTCGTATCACGGACACATGGCCTGCAGAGGTCACCAAACCTCAAGTCAGAATAATAATTTATTTGACATGCTAATTTGCCACAATATTAAAGAACAGAATGTCATCAAAAAATAAATAATTCCTACTAGAACGTAGATCCATTCAGTGAAATAAACCGGGTCTTGACTCTGGACACGTGAAAAGGCAATAACAGTACGATGGTGTACTGATTTGGTGTGCCTAACTATTACTAGATCTGTTGTGAATTACTTAGCTTTGGGCTTTTTTACTACTGCAGTATAACTACTAAATGCTGCACCAGGTGCTATATCTACTTTAAAAAAACATGGCACCCATATAGAGCTATAGACTATAGTTGCCAGTGATCAATATGATGTGTTACTTTTGCATCAGAGAGAATTCTACTTTTAAGGAATGATGCTACATTTGCTATATTATCTTAAAATCTTGTCTTCATGGAAAGTTGTATTATTCTCTTACGTTAACAAATCAGCACATAAGTGTGTAGCACAATGTAACTATATGTTTGGAAACGCCCTGGAGGCGTTATATCGTAGCATGGATTCTTGAATCCTGCTTTCTTTTTAAGGGGCAGCAAAAGAACACAATAGAGAATCCATGTGGTGGCATATTATTTTCTCTACCATCTTATGAAACTATATCTCGTTTCTGCTATAAAGAAAGAAACGATACCTATGTCACAGTATGGCTTACAAAACAAGGTAACCAAAGACTGTATCTTGTTTCTGTTATTTTTGGAGAGAAAAGATACCTATGTCACCATCTTACTTGGAAAACAAGGTAAGTAGGTAACCAAAGACTAAAATAGGCATTCCCACCAAACAAAGTTATCATATCTACAAGAGCAACATATGAAGACAATGCAGAGTTGCTCAACTAGGGATAATATGGAGGGCACAAAAGTAGAAATCTGTTACAAGCATGTGAAAGGACATAGGCAAGGAAATATCCTCTAGTGTGTACTACTTTACAAGCAAACTTCTGGTCGTGTTGCCATATTTCAGCATACTATAAACACTCTAATAAAGTCCTAGGCACTAGGTTGGAGGGTTGTGTGCAGGATAGCCATACCAAACTTACATAATTCCCTTTTTTAGACTGATAGCCTAATTCCAAGTAGTTAGTCAATCAAACTATTCTCTCTTTTTTGGTGCACATCCAGATTTAAATTCCTCTTAAGAGTCCTAACACAAAACTAATATATCCTCCTCACTGTCCATTGCATATATGAAATAGTGAATGCATGCAGTACAATCTGTTCTCTCTTAAATGGAAAGCCTCTAGGTACAAAACCATGTATCATTATTGCTCAAAGGTAGTTAAATTGCTAATAATACTGAGGAGAGCAAGCCTACCAAAAAGGTAAGTTTTAACTTCCCGGATTTTCTACCATCCAAGACTAGTCAAAGTGGCTACAGCTAACAGTAAGATGCATAGATGTTTTGTTGACCTTTGTATCATTGTCCTACATAAGAAAAAAAATCAACAAATATACACTAAGACATTGCCCTAAATTTGGCAAATTGTTCCACCATTTTGTTTTGATGCACACATGAGTTTCAACTACATGGGTTTCATTTCGCATGGACCTCTAGAGCAATTGACAATCTGGACCAATGAGTTACCACAAGATAAATGTTTACCTCAAGATTCTGGATACTGAAGTTCTACGATCACACCATGATGCGACTCCACTCTTGGTACCACACTTCCTCCACAAACAACTTTAGAGCTGAGGAAGTTCTTGTGGGTTCTCCATTGATGCCCTTAATATCATGCTCGCTCTCCGCTTCTTATCATCCTTTGCTTCCTCTTTCAAGAAGGAAGGATCTTCCCTCAGGTCCAGGGCTCTTGAATTCAGAGCTGCTGCTAATGGCTTCTTACTAAATACAATCTTAAGATGCACTGGAGCTCTCTCTTTTGGAACAATGCTCCTTTGATTTTGGTCCAATCCTTCCCCAGCATCAATCTCCCTGATGGTTCTAGCTTGAATAGCTGGCGCAAATGCCTCAAGGACACAGAGTTTCTTCTTTTCAGGAGGCAGATCAACCTCGGATACATCCTTCTCTCCAGGCATCAATGCTGGCTCAAGAAATGGATTCCTCTTCGTCCCAGCTGCCTGTATCTCCTTTCCCTTCTCCGCACTATCCTGTGCCACTGCAACAGCTGGACGAAACCCATCCGCACCTGCCATGGCCAGCCTTCGCTGCAGGCTGAGCAGGGACTTCTCAGCTTTCCTCCGTTGCCGCACCTGCTCCACCTTGTCAACCCTGTCCTTGGTCGCCGGTGGCTCAACCCACACCTCCGTCCTCACATAAGTGTGCGGGTCTGGGAACGCAGGCAGCCACTCCGGCACGTGCCTCATCCCAGTCTCCCTCCCCGTCACGGCGAAGCTGGCAGAGGGCTGCGGCTCCGCGCGCTGGATGGGGAACCTAGGCAGCGGCCGCGCGAACGGCACCTCGTCCTTGGAATGGACAAACGCCATGAGGTCCTTGACGACGCCGGAGCCGACGAGGCAGTGGCCCGTGGTCGCCGCGCCCGCGAAACCATCCGTGTCGGCGCTGACCTCCTCGAGCGCCTGGATGACGTCGAGCTCATTGGCCAGCGCGCGGCCGGCGAGGTTGGCGTGGAAGGCGGCGGACCGGCCCAGGTGGGTGATATAGCGCAGGACGATGTCGACGACCGCGTCCACCGCGGAGCGGTGCGCGCAGTCGAACCCCGCGGCCTCCAGCGCCTGCGCCACCGCGGCCCGCGCCACCGCACGCCCGAACTCGTCCCCGCCGCCGCCGCCGCCGCTGTTCATATCTCCGCTGCTTCTCCTCTCCCCCGCTTTCCAGCCACTCATGCCGCCGAGGCGCCGAGCAGCTCGCCGGCGCGGGTTCCAGATCCGGACGGCGCTAGGGTTCAGATCCCTCCGACCGCGCCACCGCCCAGCACGAATCGATTACCCAGGCTCAGCAACGCATCGAATCGAGCTCCACCAGCCAAGCTGATAAGGAGAGATCTCATAATTTTGGGTTCCAGTTCGCGTGCCTCGATGAATTTAAGACCCAGGAGCCGTTCGCCTGTTCGGATAAGCCGGCTGAAAACTGATTTGTGGTGAGAGAAAAATACTGTTTTGGCTAAAAAAAATAAGCTGAAAAAAATAGATTATAAGCCGAATTAACAGGGCCCTAATTCGCAAGTCTTCTAAAATTTTACGAGATTTTTCTAATTACCGGTTTAAAGATTAGGCTTCCTCTGTTTACCACTTCCTTTTGATTTTGCTATATTACCCTATTTTAATTTGTTTTTTGTTTTCTTTTCGAGCACATGGCTACATGAAATGAAATGACACTCACCCCTATCCAATTACAAGTGATTTCGATTGTTAGATACAATTAAAGGGGTGTTTAGCAGGCCTCTCTCCAGGGGTTTGTCCGGAGCTGGAGCCGTGGCTCCTCCGAAACGACTCTAGCATATCTGTTTTCACATAAAAATGGTTCTTTCTACAAATCGTTTGGTAGGGGCTCTTTCGGAGAAGTCGGAGTTGGAGCCCTATCAAATACTATTCCGTCCCATATAAAGAGTCGTCATAGGAAGCGTGCTGGTTAAACTTTCTCAACTTTAACTACGTTTATAGAAAATACGTGCAACATTTATATCTTTAAATAAGTTTATTATGAAAGTATATTCAAAGATCTACCGAATAATACTAATTATGTACCATAAATATTAATATTTTGTTAAATATATTTGGTCAAAGTTAAAAGCTGTTGACTTTTTGGGAAGCGAGAATGACTCTTTTTTTGGGACGGAGAGAGTAGGACATAAATGGCCACAAATATCTTGTCTACGAAGACTTAAATCTGATATGTTTAGCAAGGCTCCGCCTCGGACTCTAACAACAACTTTTGCGGAGAAACAGTACCAAACACTTTAAGTAAAGGAACCATTTTCTGGTGAATAATAGAGGAGCCTTAGCCGTTTTTGTTAGGAAAAGTTACAATTTGTAGCATCTCTAGAGAAGCATTTAAGGAGGAGCCATGCCAAATAAGCCGTTAATAATTGGAGTGTGACACAAAGATATTCATAAAGACTAAAGACACAATAGAGTGAATAGAGATGCTTAGTGACCTTCACTGTAGTGTGGAGTAGATCTTTATTTTTCCTTTGACCATACTATTAAGATGGGAGGACAAGTCGTTCATCTTAAGAGAGCCCGAGCAAGAGCATTGGGATATGCAAGAAGCTAACTGTCAGTCAAAGATCATGGTAGTAAGTAACTCCATTGCAGTGTTTGTAAGTTGAGTATCTCAAAGAAGACGGATTTGTTAAGATTGGACTTAAAATGGGTGTTGAAAATGCATCAGAGTATACGCCGGATGATAGGGATGATATGTGACAGAACGTTAGGCGGTACTATCCCCTAGGTAGCAATGACTTTGTACTAGCACTAAGTGGTGATTGTACGATTAGTGAGGCCTAGTTCTTGGTTATAGCAGTACATCCGACATTGCCAATGTGATTCCCTATATCACACGGGCACCCTCGAAGGCCCTTTAGTGCACACGGCCTTGGATCTAGATAATCCACCTTGCTCCCTACCCTATCATCGCCTCCTCGCTTGTGCGGATCAACTTTCTTCATTGGCGTGTGATGCCTTTTCTCACCACCATCTCCATTCCTTGAGCTAGGGTCTCAAGCGAGAGAGTGGATGAGGAGATGAGTTGGGGAAATAGAGTCTGGTCAGATGGCAGGGAGTGTGGAGATCAATGTAAGTCATAGGGGCAAACATATATTTTTTCTGACTCGTTTCAGGTTATCGTTCGATGTGGCACTAAGGTCTAGATGATTTTGTCCAAGGATTGAGCAGGAGAGGTAAGATTTAAGTGGCATGTATGGAGTTAGAATCTTTTATAATGACATGTGGGTAATTGTGTCATAGGATAAAGGCTTAAGTCCTTTTCCTCGGCGCTCTTGCTCCACGCGCGCGCGCTAAGAACGATCGTGACGCCCACGCGCTCGGAGGGGATAGCGCATATCCCACTACTGTGACTTAGCTGCGCTCGAATCTTGTCATTGACTTTCCAGTTCGGTTCTCCTGTCTAGCTTTATCCTAAGGCCCAATTAACTTCTCGAGTCTAGTTTTCTCCTGTCTAGATATTAGGCCAATGTGCCAATTTGGATTCTACGAGCTTTTTTTCTCGTTCGAGATAGCGGGTTTGTGGAACATGAAAAGGACGAGGGATGGTTTGACATCCAAATAGATGTAGAAGTACTATTTTTAAAATTCATATATCTTATGTTCCATAATATTTTATATAGGATTAATAATTCAACCGATTCAGAGAAAATAAAAAATGGCTATGAAGTTTAAAAAAACTAGGAAAATGAGTAAACTAATTTGTGGAGATGCAAATAGCTAATATAAAAACACACGTGGCTTCAGTTCTTCGGTACCAAAATAGTTGTCACTAATACCCTAAAAAACAAGGTAAAAGATTAAAAAATGAATGAAGTTGAAAACTTCGTACTAGGTTCAAAACTTTGAACTAACACGTTATAAACTTTGCATACTAGATTCAAAACTTTACTCTCAGGATTTACAAACTTTGAACTTTACATTACAAACTTTATACTTCAAGGTACAAAACTTTGAGCTATGACATTTTAAACTTTATGCTGTCAGGTTTAAAACTTTGCACTCAGGATTCATAAACTTTCAACTATAACACTATAAACTTTGTACTGTCAGGTTCAAAACTTTAAACTATAACATTAAAACTTTATAATGGTAGGTTAAGAACTTTAAACTAAGAATTTATAAACTTTTGATCTACGATAATATAAACTTTGTACTGCTAGATTTAATATTTTAATCTATCACAATATAAATTTTGTACTGCTAGCTTCAAAACTTTACATTCAGAATTTATAATCTTAAAAAAATATGACACTACAAACTTTGTACTGCTAACTTTAAAACTTTATACTCCGAATTTATAAATTTTAAACTATCAACTTACAAAATTTGTAATGCTAGTTTAAAAACTTTGAACTATCACATTATAAACTTTATGCTCAGAATTTATAAAACTTTAAATTATCACATTACAAACTTTGTACTGTTAGATTCAATACTTTGATCTATCATATTATAAACTTTATACTGTTAGGTTTAAAATTTTACATTCAGAATTTATAAACTTTGAACTATGACATTACAAACTTTGTATTGCTAAATTCAAAACTTTGATCCATCATATTATAAAATTTATACTGCTAAGTTCAAAACTTTACACTCAGAATTTATAAATGTTGTACTATCACATTACAAACTTTGTGCTGTCAGATTCAAAAACATTGAACCATTATATTATAAACTTAGTACGGCTAGATTCAAAACTTTACATCAAGAATTTATAAACTCCAAACTATCACATTATAAACTTTGTACTAGCATTTTAAACTTTGTACTTTAAAATTTAAAATTTTGTAATTTCAAACTTTATTTTTAAAATTTAAAACTTTATACTAGCACACTTAAAAGTTTGTACTTTAAGATTTAAAACTTTATAATTTCAATCTTTATTTTAAAAATTCAAGAACTTTATACTAGCACATTTAAAACTATGTAATTTCAAACGTTTTAAATTCAGGAACTATATACCAGCACATTTAAACTTTCAGATTTAAAACTTTGTAATTTAAAACTTTACTTTTGAAATTTAGGAACTTTATACTAACACATTTTAAACTTTGTACCAGGACATTTGAAACGTTATACTTTAACATTCATAATTTTGTAATTCTAAACTTTTCACTTCAAGTTTCATAACTTTGTTGTAACATATTTCTAACTTTATATTCCCTATATACAAAACTTTTATAATTAGATACTAATAATATGGTATTTTCCTGATGCACAAATGCTTGCATGGTGCAACCACAAAAGTTTTAAACTTGAGTTTGTTCCTTTTTATCTCATTGTGCTCCATGTATCAGCCAACGTGAAAGTCCTATGTTTGGTGTTCGTAATTAGTGACAATGCCTAAGTACTAATCCTATACCTAAGTTGTATGTAGCATATGAGGATTAGTACATTACAAGGTTGGTGGCAAGATGGACATGGTGATCATGATGGCCACACTTGGATTTGGACGCAACCCTATGCGATCAAGACAAAGGTATATGCTTAAGGGTTGTGTTTTAGTAACCAAGACACCTAGTGGGTGTGGTTACATTATAGGATAGATAGCCGTACTATAAAGAGGGGAATGATGCGGCTATTGAACTCCTAAGTGCCTCTAGTTTTGCATTTCATAATCATATGCATTTGGATAGAACTAATATAGCCTCAAAAAATGATTGTGAAAATGCTAACACACTCACACATGACGAGATCACTTGGTGGTGTTAGCACGTTGCGAAGGCGGTGGAGTTTGAGCGGTGAAGAGGGTTTGGGGTCCTCTCTCCCTCCCGCCGAGCTTGCGAGGCGGGATTCAGGCGTTTTTGAGGAGTTGAAACGACTATTTTCCACTACGCCGGAAGTCGAAAAAGAAACGAAGGCGAACGGAGGTCACAGAGGTGACCGGACGCTGGACCGGACGCGGTCTCTATTTGACCGGACGCGTCCGGTCAGCGTTCAGTGTCTGCGCTTGTTTCAGTTTGTTGATCGGACGCGCAGCGCGTCCGGTCACTGTCGACCGGACGCGTCCGGTCGTTCAGGGAGCTTACTGGACTCCAACCGGACGCTGGCACTGTGGCGTCCGGTCAGTTCTGCAACGCGTCCGGTCGCTGTTTTGTTGTGCGCTACTCAGGCTTGACCAGCGCGTCTGGTCAGTTACGGGACCAGCGCGTCTGGTCGATCCTAGCGCGTCCGGTCGTTGCGTGGAGCGTGTCCGGTCGGTGCTTCGTGGCATAGTCGTTGAGCGATCGGCGCATCCGGTCAGTTTGACCAGCGCGTCCGGTCAGCGCGACTTCGGCTGTTTCAAGTTCCTAACGACTATATTCGAAGGGGTACGTCTATATATACTCGTTGGCCGGCTCAAGACTCTCTCTCTCTCTCTCTAACATTTGATATACTTGTGAGCACTTTGAGCTAAGCAACTCCCCTCCCACTCATCTCTCTTGCTTCTTTGCATATTTGAAGTGAGATTGAGTGATCCAAGTGTATTTGCATTGTGAGATTGCATCTAGTTGGCACTTGGTGGTTGATTTGCTGCGGGATTCTTGTTTCTCTTGGTGATTGCCGCCACCTAGACGGCTTGGAGCAGTTTGGAGGTGTTGGCAAGAGTTGGTGATTGTTCTTGACCACCTCCGGTGATTGTGAGGGGTTTGTGCCTACCTCGGCGAAGCGCCAAAGGCAACGTTAGTGAATTGCTCGTGTCATTTGCAACCTTTTGCCATTTGGTAGGTTCTTGTGGCTCCTTTTGAGAGGCTCGGTGTGTGACCGATTAGCCACCGAACCACGTGGTGAAGAGGGACACAACGGGGACTAGCATGCCGGCAAGCACGTGAACCTCGGGATAAATCTTCGTGTTATCACTTTCATATTGTGATTGATTGATCCCGGTGTTCGGTTGTCTTGGTATTCATTGTTGATCATATTGGTTGGCTCATTACTTTGCCCCTCGGTGAAACTCTCCCAACCCAACTCCGCATTACTTTCTTAGTTATCTTTGCTAGCTAGTTAGCTTTGCTTTAGTAGCTCCTTTGTGTAGCTTGGTAGTTGTAGTTGTAGTTACCTTCTCGGTTTGACTTGTGCGGTTGAGTGCAAATACTAGAATTGTGAATTAGTTAGGTGGCTTGCAAACACCCCGTAGACTAAGCAAAACTCGCATCTCACTATTTGTTATATTGATAAACTTGTTTAGCTTGTCTTTGTAGAAAATTATAAAAGGCTATTCACCCCCCTCTAGCCATCAAGACCTTTCAAGTGGTAGTATAGAGTGATTATAGGTCCTAATAGAGAAAATCCTGCAGCTAAGAAACTTCTTAGAGGCAAGGAGGATATAGGTAATCCATGATGATTATGAGTTAGCAATGCTACTTTTTTGTTCCATTAACGTAGATAGGGATAAAAACAACTTGCCATAATTAAATCATTTTTCAACTTTAGTGAGTTAATAAACCTAATAAAAGAAAGGACATGATAGTACAATTTAAATTGGTAGTGCCAACATTTAACATAGCAAGAAAAATCAATGCAGTGAATGGGGGTGAAGAATTGAAGAGGAGCACAATGATCGCAAGAATCATCATTGAGGAAGAGTTGCACTTCTAGGAATATATAACTCAAGAGGTTGGCTGGTTAAATTCAGCAAGACATTTGCACTTCTAGGAACATTGTGCTTCCTTCATATATTAAGCCACTATCAGTTTTTTCCTCTAGGTCTACATTTTGGACAACTTCCAATAAAAATGTATTGAAGCTAGAATTGCAGAGACCAAAAAATATAGAATTGACTACCTTGTAATATTGCAAGTTAGGTAGGCAGTGAAATTTTAGAACCATCAAGAGTGCTAGCAAGCAGAACAAATCGCACATAACATGGGATAAATTTAGGGCCACTGATACCTGCACATGACATGTACGTACAATTAGAAATAATATAGAAAAATAGAAAGGAGGCAACAATTCTGGAAATCCTAACAGGCTATAGGCCTATGCTTATTCCTGGACCTAAGGACATGGCACCATCCATAGAGCAGACTGAACAAAAATCTCTGCAAGTTCATGCACCAGGATAGCGCAACATGATTGATATACATAATCAGTAATCATCATGTGCGCATAGATATTTGCATTGTTGTTACTATTGTACGCTATGGAGAAGACGCTTAGACTATTATCCCATTTTACCTGCTTGCCGGATGCAACACTGGGCTCACCCCATTCTAGGACCTTCTTTTCTATCGTCTTAAAGTCTCCTTTCTCGGCCTGTTTGAAGCCATAGAGCAATGTTACAACTTACGCAACTCCAATCCAATCCTTCATAGGCAAGAAATTAAACTCCAAACTTGTGTCAGTACCTCGATCAAGGCGACAATCCCACTATAATACCTCTGATACCGCTTACGAACAAGATCATCTACGGAGCCATCCTAACATCAAAGAACAAAACTTTCAGTTTAGAAACCTATATGACAAAAGTTCATCAGGTCTAAATGTTTTCAGTTACCAAATCAGCTTGGCAACGTTGCAGGGACCCCGAGCCAAGGTGTCCATTCTAGAGATATGAGCAAGAAAAATGTTGTCAACATCAATACTTTCACTTTGCCTGTTATCACAAAAGAAATCCATGTTGATTTAATTCCATTTAGTCAGAGATCATTTTCAAAAAACAAGAAACATATGACAAACAGGGATTGACAATTTGGCATCAAATTTGAAACCACTAGGTGCAATCCCACCATGTTGACAAACAAAAATACAGCAACTTATGAGTGCAACCATATTAATATTACTACATTTCCTCAAATATAGAAAGACCAAACCAGGCAACTGCTGATTTGAGTAGAAAAGGGAGAGAGTTGATTCATGCTACTAACATTCTTAACTACACTTGACATAACCAAAGTAGCCTCTGTAATGTTTGTCATGAACCGATCTGTGTCCCAACCTGTCCATAAGGGGAAGGTAAGGTATTATGTATGCCTCAACTTTTTATTTAATTTCTTTCTTAAAAAATAAGAAAAAATGCATTTATGCTTCCACTGTAACACAAAAGAATAATAATGGATCATATGCCTATTAATCAAACAAAGGAGCTATATACAACAGTTAGACATACCAACTTGAGAATCAGCAGTGTTTGCATCGATAGTTCGTAGCAGCCTATTTATCCATGCAATCTCTAGCTCCTGATGGCAACTACAAGTTTAACATACAGTTCTTTAATAAGCTATACAACTGAAGTTAGGCAAGAAAGAAAAAATTACCTTTGTCTAGATAGAGTACCATGATTGCAGTCAACATTAATTCTGAACTCTCTTATGTCATGTGATATAGAAAAATGGGATACTTTCAGAACAGATGGTTAGATTTACACAAACTTCACTGGCAAAAAATTGCTGACAATGTATGCGCATCCTAAAAATATGGAAACTTATATTACCTGTAAGACCAACTTCTGTAGAAAAGCAAATGTAGTTGCAACATCTCAATCATACCTGTCAGAGAAACAAAGGATCAATGTTTTTAAATCCAATAGGATATTTTGCTAATTCATTCCTGTGAAGCTTACTGGTTTTTTTAGGTTCCTACAGTTTAGGCTTTATCAATAGTGTTCCTGAAATAACAAAATCTCAGTTGTATCACCAAATTGGCATAGTAAAGATAATGCACCATGTCAAAGTTCTGGACATCGAAATAGGCAATCTTAAAGAAATAGGACTGAGTTACTGTTGAATCTGATCTTTTTCTTGTAGTCACCAGTAGCTTGAAGAAAGTCAGCCTAGACAAATCCAACAAATGATCAAATAATTTGTGCCACAAAGTAAAGCAGAGACACAAAGGAATCGGCAAATAGGCTGCACTCATACCAATCTCTCTTCGTATCAGTATTTAGAAGAGTTTGTTAACCCTCTCTTCCACCCTAGAACACATAGTTTTCACCACCTAGGTAGGCAGTGACTTGTAAGGAGATAAAGTCAAATCAAGAATTGGACAAAATGAAGGAAGTTGAATCATGATGATCACAAATAACCCACCTACAAAGCTTTCTTAACTTTGTGCAGCCACAAAAAGCATATAGTTTAACCCATGGGCTGCAACGTTAATGAAGAGAGCTCTCAATCTCTAGTCATACTCCGAGTCCATAACTTTGTTTATAACACACAAAACCAAGAATACAAGATACCAACCTAGCAGCGGCTGCATGCATGTAACGTGGATGGATAAAAGAGCTATATGGTACCCATAATGCTTTATATTGGTTTGGATCTAAATGTAATTTAAATGAAATAATTTTTTAGCAAACGGGGTAATTCAAACCGGAGAGAGCGCTGCCCCATCAGTAGCAGAAAACCGAAAGGGGAGCAGAGGACTCAGGGAGGCGGAGGAATGTAGGCACAGTGAGGGATGTACCTTTGTACTTCTAAATCCAGAACTTATAATCAAATATTAAAAAACTTTGTGCTCTAACTTTTAAAGATCATTTTAAAACTTTGTACTTCTAGATCCAGAACTTATAATCACATATTAAAAAACTTTGCACTAAGTTCTAAAAAGCACATTTCAAAAAACTTTGTACTTGTAGATATAAAACTTTATAATCACATATTAAAAAACTTTCTGCTTAATAGATCACAGTGGATTTAATAAAAATAATTTGAAAAAACTGATTAACGAATCAGATGTGCGCGTAAAATCAAGATTATGCCTCTGCAAAGGATTATGTGACTAGTGGACAAAATTTGGCATGCCATTTTCTTAAATTATTGAACATTGCCTCTATAATCAGCACAATGGCTACTAGTAGCAGTTTAACTCAGCCACTATAATCAACGCAATGCTATTGCAATAAGTAGTCTAACTCTAACTACATAAGTAGAATGATAATAAATTTAATCTTTCTGATTCACATTATTCGTATGTCTAGATCCCAAATTCCAAGGATACTTATGCAGCATGACTGAAATATGCTACATGGAAATATCCTAGTTAAAATAAATTTGATTGACTACTTAATTAAAAACAATGTATGCATGCATACAAAAATCAACATTGTAGTCACGCAACAAAGCACACTATGTAAATGTTGATAGAAGTGCTCTAATGCACAATTTCAAATTGCATCTGTTTTTTGTAAACTTGCTACGATTTATGTTATGTATGTAACTCACTGCCTTAGATATCATTTGTTGAGGGTTCTATTTCCTAAGCGCGGCAGGGAACCAAACACCCCCTGATCCCACATAAATTGGATTGATCACCAAGCTAAGTAAAATGAACAACATGGGCCAGAAATTAAATATTTTCCTAAGCTCACCTAGGCATCACTCTTCAACTAGTTGCAAGCATCCTACATGTCAAACATAAGCACATTAAGAAAGTGAACAACAACCCTGACTAGAAGAAGCCAGTGGTTAAAACCACAACTTGCATACCTAAACACACATTGGCAATATTTTCTTTTGTGATCTACACCATCCAAGTAAGTGCAAGAGAGCTTAGGATTAAACAATTTTTTTCCTAGCTATAGCACTCGAGGTGCACAAGACAAAGAGTACAACATTCGTGCAAAGACCGACCATACTGGTGAAAAAACCCAACATTTCCACCTCGAAATGCCTGAAACAATAAAATAGTGAGATCAATTATGGTTTTTAGTAGAAAACTCAGTTTGTTCTAGCTGGATAGGTAAGCCAAATAAGCCATCATGACAACCACCATGAATATGTGGTGTTCGAGATTCCTGGTGATGATATGATATGATAAATATACATACCTATAATCTGGTTTGCCAGGTTCATTGCCGAAGACAGTTTTCGCAAATGCCCCACCCTCCATCAGTGCAACTGGTGTCAGGTTGACCCTATTGGTAACATCTCCCACAGCCCAAATGGAATCAACTGAGATACGAGACTACTCTGATCCTAGCACAAAATTGTTAAAAAAGCACCAAAAGGTTACAGAACGACAAACAAAAATGAGATAAACTTGGCAACGGTTATTGTAATAACCTACCACTATCGCACTGTTCTTATCCATTTCGACCCCAGCTCTTGCAGTCCAAGGTTCTACAAAGGATTGAAACTATGTCAGGAATTAGAATGAATGAGTAAATATGTGTAAAATCTCAAGAACTGCAAGTGCTATGTGTTACTACCTTTGTATTTGGGCTGCGACCTATTACATACATGTGAGAACCCACCAAAAAGTTTCTCTATTGGTCTTCGGAGATAATAGACCATCATTTGATTTAGATATAGCTTGAGGGGTCTGTTATGTATCAAATGTGATGCCCCTTCAAGACATTTGTTCAGCGATGAAATCTCTAACATGTGCATCCAAAAACAGAAGGACAAAAAATAAACAAAGAAGCAACACATTTTTATCTGTTATCAATGCTATCTTTGCTCTTCTAAATATATGCTCATCTTCATCAAATCCTCTTAAAACTTTCTGCTGCCGAATAAACACATGGACTTCACTTTTTAAGCCATTGAAAATGCCAGCAAACTCCAAAGCAATATACCCACCTCCCAGTATTGCAATTTTCTCAGGTTTTGAAGGCAAATTCAGTGCAACATCCGAATCTATAACATGCTCTATACCAGGGATATCTGGCATCGATGGTCAGCCACCTACACCAACTAGTATGTGCTTAGCAGTGTACAGCTTACCATTCACACTGACAGTATGAGGATCAACTATCTGTATTAAGAAAAAAAAGAATATATAAGCAAACACACCTTTTTATACAGTATTCATTTCTGGGAATAGTCAGGGAACAATCTTATCCAAAATATAACCTGATTTACAAATCACCCAACCTTTCCATTCCTACATTCTTTAAAATATTCCTGTAAAATGCCAACTAGACACTGCAGCTTTGTATTTTTATTGGCTATGAGAGTGCTCCAATAATGCTTTGGATCAGTCTCATATGTCCATCCAAAGCCATGAGACTCTTCAATCTCGTGAGAGTACTTGGATCTATACACCAGCAATTTCTTTGGAACACAATCACGAAGCACGCATCTGTGATGCGAAAAAAGGTTATTGTGCTATACAATCAAAACTCAACAACTAAAGCATATTTCAAGGCTAAAGACCACTAAGTACTAAGCAAATTTCATGAATATTAGTTTGGAATATAATAAATTAATAGCAAACACAGAATAGACAGGCTAAAGGGTATTCACAGATAGATGTCTTGCCATCTGGTAAAAGTTTAGGCCGGTTTTATCAGATAAGTACAATTTATTTATTTATCAAAAAATGAGACTCTGAGCAAAACTAGGGAAAGTATCATCAGATATTTTCCTATGAATCTGAACTCCTTAGCCTGAGCAGACTAGCAGAGGCAGTAGCAGCAAATACACCCTAGCCCCAAAACCACACAACCCTCGGCTCCTCCCGCCGCCGCCGGGGCACGCTGGGATGCCGAAGCCAATGGCCTCCCGTCGCCTCCCTCCTCGCACAGCACAACGATGGCCCCCAATGGACGAAGTATGGCTTGCACGCGGGCCTAGCTGGAGCAGAGGGGTGAAGAGTAGGGAAGGGCAGGTGGACGAGGCGGCAACACGTACCTAGAGGAGTTGGAGTCGCTGGAGGCTGTCACCGGTGACGGCGTCGACGTCCTCGCAGCGGCACGGCCGACAGTCGTATCGCAATAGGGTTTGGATCCTTCATCCTAGTCCTGACTGCAGCCGCCAGATCTCGACGGGCAGCGGACTCGCCGGGGCCCCTCGCTCCTCAGCCTCAGGCCGCTCGAATCTGCACCACCTCCGACTCTGCATCCGCCTCGACGGGGAAAATTAGTTGGTGCCACCCCAAATCGAGACCATGCCGGCATGGACGGAGCTCCGCCTCTAATTCGACGGGGCAGGGACTAGGTGTGCCGCCACCGCCGGGGGACAACAACCGGTGCTGCCTCAAAATCGAGGCCGCACCGCCGTCGCATGAGCTTCCACCTCCGCCTCGAAGGAGATGAAACGAATAGAGTAGGGAGAAAGGGGAAAAGAACGGGTGGTATTGTTTTGATTTTTTTCAAATGACCGAGGTGGGGCAAACGTTTACGAATAGAACACAGGGCAACAAAATGGTGAAGGAAATGGAAGGTACTGGTCGGAAGAAAACATCTATGCTGTTGTAAAAGGAAACCATGCGTCGCTAGGAAGCGTAGTGCACGCGCGCTGTATAAGATTTGGGCCTTTTCCTAGTACTCCAATTGGTCAAGTAATGTATAAGTAGTGTGTATCTATGTGAACGGTTCAGTCATGAATTCTGGAATTCTGGAGGTTAGCGTATCATTGTCATATTTCTTTGTCTAAAAAAGAAGACCGCAACAGCATAGCCAAACCCGGCCCTTTGAAAACATGAAAGAGCAATCTTGATAAACGGGCTGAAATGTGTACTTGATGGGCCGTCGGCAGGGACCAGAATAGAAGGTGGACAGAAAAGCTGAAGCGGCGTTGCTCTTGCACAGCACGATCAACAGGTGGTGGGTGTCACCGTCGCCTAGTCCTAGAAAAGACAGCGAAGGTCGTTTGTGAATTGTTAACAATTGAAGGTTCTCTTTAATTATTTTTTGTTCAGGATCCAATGGTCCATCTCATTCACCAGAAAAACAAAAGAGACGGTTACACCCTTTGTCCCAAAACAAACGTTCACGGATATGCATCTTTCTTTACATTTTTTTTTCCAGTTGCATACTTAGTAGCTTTTGTTCGGCTGATCATTTTTGCGGCTCTGGCTAATGCTGTTTTATTGTGAGAGAAAAACACTGTACGATGGCTAATAAGTCGGGCTAATAAGTTAACAACTGCAACTGCAACAGAGGGAGGAGGCTGTAAATGTCAGAACCTGGGCGTCCTCTATGGCCTCGTATAGTTCGGTGAATTGGGGAGAAAAACACTGTATCAGAATTCCTGTAGCATTTCGTTTGTATTTGGTAAAAATTATCCAAATTTTGACTAACTAGGCTTAAAATGTTCATCTCGCAAAGTACAACAAAACTGTGCAATTAGTTTTTGATTTCATCAACATTTAGTACTCAATGCGTTTGCCGACATTTTGATGTGACAGGGAATCTTCTTTTTGTATAGTAAAATTTAGGGGAGAATTGGGGAACTAAACAAGGGCTATATCAGAAATCAGAGCCTTGGTGTGTGTGTGACTGTACTCCAACCATACATACGGAGTATATAAGCCGCGCGTCGTCCATGATATCTGACCGGTTACAAGCGTGCATTATGCGAGTCATGGACGACCACGAAAGTCCAGTCCAGCCCTACGTACGTACGTGACTGGGAATTGCATGTAGCAGTAGTCCAGTCTTATTGTACTACCGTCGTAGAAACGAAAGGGTCTGGTCCAGGCGTCTGGCCCTACAGGCGACGAACCGAACGGCCGGTCATCTACGGCCAGCTGCTGCGCCCGTACTTAATAAGCAGTCGTTTGACCACCTCTTCTAATCCTTTTGTTAATACCTGTGGTGTGTTGTCGTTGGTTCATAGGGTACGTCTTGTTACTATTTTTTTTTCTCTCAATGATAAAACATGGTAGCTAGGCGTTTTAGTCAGGTCAAGCACAGCGGCGGATGCAGAACATGATTGAAGGAGGAGCTGATCTATTTTTCTTCCTCTTCTCTCTCCATTTTTCTTCTTTCCTCCACCTCTTCTTCTTCCTCACCCTCCAAATACCTCCATTGTTGCACCAGCTGTAGGGGGGCTAGAGCCCCAGCCCCCTTAGATCCGCCCCTGGTCAAACATATTATCTGGTACACATTATTGCAATGACCCTAGGCCTAGCTAGACTTAGATTCAAATGCCAGTGACGGCGGGCAGCGGAAAAGCTAGCAGCAGCACCACGCGTCCACGCCCATCACGGCCACTGGCGGAGCCGGGGGAGGGGCTGGCAGGGGCCATGGCTCCCAACATAACTGCAAACTTGTTTTATGTAAAAGATAATTTAATAATCTATATTAGAAATATATAGTAAAAGCTTTATCATATATTTTTTGATGACTTCTGGACAACAAAATCACACAAATTTGCATTTTATCTTTGGATGAGCCCATCTACGGTGTAAAAATCTAAATAAATAAGCTACACTCAATTATTTTATGGTTAAAACTCTTCGACCACCCCCTGTCCATAATTTCTACGCAATGGACACGGCGCCGCCTGTTACATGTGATGTGAGGATGAATCTACTTATCTCTGCTGACAATTGGGCGCATGCATGATGTACTCGTGCAACATGGCATTCAGATGCAGCTGGGCACACTGGCGGCGGCAGAGCACCGACCAGCCAGCCCGCGTGCGTTACCGGGATTGATTGATTCGCACAACACTGCTTGCTGCCCCATGCGTCCTCGCACAGGCCCACGTTGCTTTGGTGATCTGGCCGGATTATATACTGGACTAGCTACATCTACATGTATGTCCACACAGCATTAGCAACTAGCCGCCCGTGTGTACGTAGTGTACAAGTACATCCAGAGTTACTTACTTCTGAATCAAATCAAATACCAAACCTGAGACCGTACCATCACACCTCTAAATTAAACCAAACACCTATATATCCTAACCTTTCAATTCCAATCCAGAGTTAGGGGCATGGGTTAGTTGCCTGTCCAGATAAAATACAAATCTGCCCTGCTTATTAATTTGTGCACAACAGCATCCCACGATTTCACACCTCTTGTTGCCTTGTTGGTGGCTGGAAGTGATGGTCCGTGTCGACGCAATTGCACGAATCCATATCCTCGATGACGCGCGTGCAAAGCGTGTGGCCTCCACACGTGGCGCCACATTATTGGAGGCCATGCATGCAGTCGGCAGCGCAGGCAACGGAGAGGGGAGTTTTATGTAGTACGTATGGCAACTCACCACGTCATCAGCTGGGCGCTTGCTCCCATGCCCAGGCCGGCGCGGCATGCCGACGACCGGGTGCATGCACCTCATCGAATGCTGATGCTGAGTGTAGGTGACGTGATTAGCCTATATGCATTTGCGTTGTTTAGAAACCTCTAAAGGGTGCCGTAGCCGTACGACGTCCCTATATCAGATCAGATGAAACGAAATCAGAGTACAGTGCACGTGTTATTAACTGTTACAAGACACTTCTCCGGTAAGGGGCCGCTTGATACTTCGAATTGAATTCATTCTAATAATTTTAATTAATGCACAAATTAGTTAAGTTAATGTGGTTCTATATGGAATATATATTTGTATATTATTGTTAGCCATACAAGAAAGATACTTATATAGTGTATTTTTGCTATACAAAAGCGAGTTGAAGAACATGTTATAAGTTAGAGAGTAGAAATATAGCATGATGGTGTATAAAATCAATTTCTATATATCTCTCATCCTATAAATTTGAGATAGATTTATATGTGAACTTGAAAAAGTTGTGGAATGTCAAATTCCAAGCCAAATACCCTAATCCATTGAGTAGATTCCAATTTCTCCAAAATAAAAGGATCCAAACGGTCCCTAAGTTTTTTCCTAAGACAATATGAAATTTCGCTACTGTTTGTCATAGAAAATTACAAAATATCTCTTATAAATGGTTCGTTTTAATTACACTATTTAGTTGAATACTCTCCTCGTTCCAAATTATAAGTTGCTTTAACTTTTTTGGTTTTATCCATTTTGTTATGTAGATAAAAGTCAAAGCGACTTACAATTTAGAATAGAGGGAGTATATTTGTTATTCGAAAATTCAGACACCTGATGACCTAAAATGTAGTAATAACTTCCGGTAAAAAAAAAATCCTTTGCTAATCGAGTAACCATCACGTGCTGGGACTTGCATACGTGATCCATGAAGTAGCGTTTTCTGTTAACAATGTGATGCATGAAGTAGCTTATTAGCACAGTAGCACCAACGACAAGCGCGCAGTCGAGACCCATCGACGAGATGAGCTGGGCCAAACGCTCCATCTCGCGCATATATGGTTCTGCGTCCCACGACGCCGCCACGTGGGATCAGAAGGAGAGGACCTGACCGCCGTCAGCCAGCCACATGGCAGCCATGTTTCACGGAGATAAGACCTTCCGCACCGCGTGCGGTATCCGCGTCCGCTACACGCGGATAGCGGACGGAATCGCTGCAGCGGGGTACACTCGCTTTTGCGCGTCCGCTATCGCCGGCTCCGTCCGCCAAATTTGCCGCGGTACCGGACCTCCGCTATGCGCGCGCGGGGCCCGCTCATCCTCGTGTCACTCGCCTCATGGCACGGAGAGAGAGAGAGAGAGCGCGCACCGGGAGGCGGGAGGAGGCCGGAGGAGAGGGCGATGGCGTGGGGGAGAGCCGCGGGGAGGAGCGCGAGGAGGTCGTCCATGGCGGCCAAGGAGGAGCGCGGGGAGGTCGTCCCGCGCGGCCTCGTCCTTCGCCCGCCGCTCGACCGCGTCAGCTCGCCGGCCCAGGGCCGTGGCGCCGCTGCCCGCGCCGAAGCCGGAGCCAAAGGAGGAGGCCGCGCCCGCTCCCCGCGCCGGAGCCGGAGGAGGAGGCCGCGCCCGCTCCCCGCGCCGGAGCCGGAGCCGGAGGAGGAGGCCGCGCGCTCGCCGGGGCCGCGCGCCCTCGCCGTCGGGAGCAGAGGAGAGGATAGAAGAGAGAGATGATAGAGAGAGACCGGGTGGGGGTTAAAATATAAATAGAGTATGACACGTGGGTCCCACTAAATAGAGGATGAGATATAGAGGACGAATGGGTGCGGGAGAAAGTGATATAGAGGAAAGAATATTGATGACCAGGACGGAATATTCCTTTTAGAGGACCACGAGTGCGGATAGTCTAACAGACGGCTGGAGATTGAGAAAGTAAAGTTTGCCCTCAAGTTCTCGCATTATGAACCGTTGAATTCACACTGGGATGCGTACACAGCAGGAGAGAGTCAACTATTGTCTCTCTCCTATTGTGCACGCATCCCAGTGTGAATCCCTCGCTGGAGGTTGATGTGCATGCTACATTTGTCACTTCCACTTCTCCTCTAAAAGTGTATCTGTAATATGTAATTCTTTGTTGTTCTGAATCGCGTTAAAATTAGATGAAACTTTTAGAGCATCTCTAATAAACTCTTTATATCCTTTTCCTAATTTACAGCAGAGAAAAAATACGCTCCAGCAACATACGTATTTAATTGACCTCTACTATATATTTCTCGATAGTTAAAGATAGAGAGTGAAGATGGCTTTCTAGAGTGCGCATAATAATAAAATATATAAAAGTTGGTGGGTATAAACATATAAAAATTGACTTATACTCAAATAGCACACCCCAAATGATGATTTAGATAATGTATTTTAGAAAGACTTTTGTAGATGCTCTATATAGATATAGAAGTAAATAAAAAATTACACTTTATTTGACCCTAGCAAGCTAGATAGTTTCGTGTCCATACATAGCGAAAAGAGTCCATAAAGAGAAAAGGAAGAAAAAAAAATAAATAGTGGATACAAAGCTTTTTTGTTCATATATAGTATATGAGAAATTTCTATCATTAATGAGGATTAGGAATGTAAAGCAATGTTAACCTCTAACGATAGTGGAAAGTACTCCCTCCGCTCCAAATTAACTATTATTTTGGGTTTCCGTGCCGTAAATTTAACTAGATTTGTAGAAAATACATGACACATTTGTATCTCCAAATAAATTTATTATGAAAATAAATTCAACAATCTATCTAATGATATTAATTATGTATCATAAATATTAATATTTTTTTATAAAATTAATAGAAGTTATTTATTGGGAAGAGAGAACTACATTTATTTTGAGACAGAGAGAGTACATACTTTAATGAATTAGTTGCATAAATTAAATTGGGTTGGACAAAAACACCCTTTGAAAGGAAAAGGCTTTAGTCACCTGTATTAGCATTGACCACATGCATAACAATATAATTGTGTTTAGTAGAATAAATAGGATGTAGTAATGTTCTAACATCACAGTGGTTTATATACTGAAACTAACAAGAATGAAACAGTGGAACGTTGGTGTTCCTTGATTAATCAAAATGCATACACACGACTTGGTTGAGATCAAAACCCACCAGGAGACCTCAAATTAGGGCCTCTACTTTTGATTTAAGAGCTTTCCTTTGCTTTTGAGGGCTTGATTTTTTGCGTCTACTCTAGCATAAGCCTACCATGCTAGGAACGAGACCAGCACTATGGATCAACAGGGTCGTGTGGTACCACCCGCCGCATGTCCGATGAATCTATCTTGTCTGCCTCAACCATTGCTGCTTCTCACCGGCGGCACGAGGGCAGCAGAGTAGGAGAGGGGCGCCCAGGCTTGGAGCACGGCAATGAAGGAAGAGAAGTTGAAAGTTGTAGAAAAAAGGGTGGCTAGCTGCGGCGTAGGAATGAATAAGGTTTAGAGGGAAGGGAGGTGCTGATGCAGGAGCGAGAAAACGCCCAACTCAGACCCCGTTGACACCTGAGATTGAGGGCGGAAGGATAAGATTTAAGGGCTTAAGTAGGCGGTCCTACTTGCTTTTGATAAGAACCCTCAAATTTGAGGATCATAGAGTTGCTAACTTTGCTCTCTACTCCGTACGTTAGACAACTTTACTTGTGCATCAATCAAATACGTATAAGCCTTGTCACACAAATAGAATCTAACCACGCCTCAGCGGCGGATCTACAGGGGGCTGGGTGGGCTCCAGCCCCCTAATGACTTGATTTACCACTAAAAATACTATAGCAAAAACCTCAAATCACCGTTAAATCTTCGTGCAAATCAATATCTTCATTATTTTAGCCCCCTTATTCTCATCGTGCATCCGCCACTGCCACGCCTAGAGCTACCTCTCTCCTCAGCCTCCGTACTCCATTGGGTCCACACTGGAAGCTGCAGGTTCAAACCTGAAATGGAGGAATCCCAGCGATCCGCACGTATGGCCCAGCACGTGTAAGAACCATGCCTGCTCCCATCTTTGCCGACACATGGCGGAAGGCCCCCGACGCCGACGGTCCCGCAACGGAAAGCACCCAGCGTCGGCCGGCCACCTGCAAGGAAAGGGAAAGCCCGAAAATATCTTGCACGTGAAGTGGGGCCCGTGGTTGGTGTGGGCCCACTGGACAGTTGGGACAGGTGCCAGTTGACGTCGTCGTCAGTGCCTCGCATTGCATGGGTTCGCTAGATCTTTCTGGAAGTATCTGGGTTTTTTTTGCAACGGGGGTTGGCCTGGGCCCACTGCGCAGTTAGACAGATGTGAGGTTAAGTTGATACGGTACTGCATCATGAAGTAGTTGGACATCATGAATCGACGATGTTGACATTAGCGAGACGTTTATTAGCATGTGCTATGACACGGCAGCTCCGTCTTGATCTTTTCGGAGATGAAATAATAAACATCATTTTGCAGAATGGAACTAAACACCATGCAAAAATTTTGGCAAAAAAATATTCATTCTCTATTATGGATTTTGGCCTTAAGAGGCAAAAAAAAAAACTAAAAAGCCCTCACCCGCCCATGAAAAATTTGGCATTTTAGATGGCATTAAACACACCTATAAAATTTTTGGCATTTTGTATTTCATCATTCCAAAGTAGTTGGTATTTTGCATTCAATGGGGAACTAAGCACAGCCTAAACACCATGCAAAATTTTTGGCAAAAAAATATTCATTCTCCATTTTTGATTTTGGCCTCAAGTGGCAAAAAAAAAAGCCAAAAAGCCAAAAAGTCCTCGCCCATCCTATAAAAAATTTGGCATTTTGGATTGAACTAACACCTATAAAAATTTTGGTATTTTGCATTTTCATCATTCCAAAGTGGTTGGCATTTTGCATTCTATATGAAACTAAACACACAGTATCTAGTACACATTATTGCATTCTGGCTGACCCCACGCCTAGCTAGAGTGAGATTCAAATGCCAGTGTCGTCGGGCAGCGGAAAAGCTAGCAGCAGCACCACGCGTCCACGCCCATCACGGCATCACGCAATGGACACGGACTTTGAGCGCCGCCTGTTACATGTGATGTGAGGATGAATCTACTTATCTCTCACTGCTGCACAACCCGCTTTTTTGCAACGGGGGTTGGCCTGGGCCCACTGCGCAGTTGGACAGATGTGAGGTTAAGTTGATACGGTACTGCATCATGAAGTAGTTGGACATCATGAATCGACGATGTTGACATTAGCGAGATGTTTATTAGCATGTGCTATGACACGGCAGCTCCGTCTTGATCTTTTCGGAGATGAAATAATAAATGGGTCGCGGAAATTTTGGTTTACGCTGATGTTTAGGCTGATTTGGTGTGAGAGGAAAATACTATTTGTTCGCGGAAAAATATTGCTAAAGTAGTGCTGTGAAACAGGACGAATATCTACTACGGCTGATAGCCATCAGCCTGCTAGTTTAATAAAACAAACATGTGGGCGAAATAGAGAAATAGAGTGGAGATGCAAACGGATCGGATACGGAATGATATCATTGATATTATATATTTATTTATATATATATTTTTATTCTGATTTGGATCTAAATATGGATAATGTCAGCTATATCGAAAAGATACGATTGAATATCGACATCATAAATATGCAAATTAAGTATTCAGATACGGATATGGTATTAAGATTTGAACATTCAGACTCACATATGGACAGATTTGAACTCCTCTGAACGGAATCAGTCTTGAATACGGTCAGAAAATATCCATATTGTTTGCACCTCCAGTGAAATAGTTATATTTGCGGGATTTAAAGTTAACCCTTTTGGCTTTCTCATTTAAAAAGGAACTTTTTGGCTTGAGTGGTAGGGGCTCTGAGGGTGTGTTCAGTTGGTGAAAAGTGGATGAAAAGTTACTGTAATACCTTTTGTTGTTATTTGGTAAAATTTATCCAACCATGACTAACTAGGCTCAAAAGATTCGTCTCGACATTTATAGACAAACTATACAATTAGTTATCTTTTTTACCTACATTTAATGCTTCATGCATATGTTGAAAGATTCGATGTGATAAGTGGAAAAGAAAATATTTTGGGTTTGCATGGAAAGTGAACACACCCTGAAAGTTACTTGAGCCGCTTGCTGGGAGGGAGAAGGAATCCGGAGTCCGAAGTCTTAGGCCATGTTCATCTGGCTTATAATCCGTCTTATTCAGCTTATTTTTTCAGCCGGAACAGTATTTTTCTCTCACAAAAAATCAGCCAACAGTGTTTTTCAGCCGGCTTATAATTCCAGCCGAACGGCTCCTTAGGGACTAAGAATGCACCGCAGCCGTACGCTTTCCAACTCCAAAGTTGGCTTTCTTCACGCACTGGATCTGCACTGCTTGGGAATGGGGGAATATTGGGGCCATGAGATCCCCATGGAGATAGATTTAAGATTTTGGCAGGAATGATCCAGAAGAACAAAAGTGATTGATAAAGAGCCACTCGGTGCTGCGGCAGCGGCTTTGATTAATAATCATTTAATTCTGTGAAATCCTTGTAGAAGCTAGATAGAGTCTGTACGCACGCATGCAGTGCTTTCTTGGAAGCGCACTTAGGCCTGGTTTAGATGCACCCAAAAGTTAGAATTTTTTCACTCTTTCTTCATCACATCAATTTTTAGCTGCTTGCATGGAGTATTAAATGTAGGTAAAAAAATAACTAATTACACAGTTTAGTTGAAAATCACGAGATGAATCTTTTGAGCCTAGTTAGTCCGCGATTGGATAATATTTATCAACTAAGACGAAAGTGGTACTATTCATCGGGTTCAAAAATTTTGCAAACTAAACAAGGTCTTAATTTCGGGCGTGATGCACGCTTCAAACTTTCTGCAAAATTTATGTGAAAAACAACAAGAATAGGGATATCTTTTGGTGGCTTCCCGGGTCTTTAATTTTGTTGGTCCATGTAAAAACCACTATAAGCAAAATGAAAACAGAGCTATACTCTGAATCTCTGGTGTAAAAAAAGGAGCTACTGTAATTAACTATAGTCAGAACAAAGCGAGTCGATCTCAAACCCATGAGAATCAGCACTCCTAGTGAAAACGGTACGGATATTATCCGACCGTATTTGAGACCGGATTCGTTTAGAGAAGTTCAGATCCGTTCGTATCTGAGTCCGGATATTCAACGTCCGATATCGTATCCGTATCTGAATATTCTAATCGCATATTTATGATGTCGATATCTAATCGTGTCGTATCTGACATGGTTGACATTGTCCGTATTGGCACAGCACAGAGACGATAGGTGTCACAGCAACTGCCTGATAAGGATTAGAGAGCCCGGCTCTTTAATTCTACCGCAACAAGTCCGCGACCACAAACCGCAGGCATGACTGTGGGCTTGATGATTGCACCACGCAACCGCTAACCAAAACACCTGCCCGCGCGTTAGCTACCTCTCACTAATTACACAATACTCCCTCGTAGATCCCATCGAAACGGCCACGCTGACCACGCGACGGCGACGGCGACGACGAGAGGGCAGCCCAGCTGATTTGAGCTAGTACTACACGCCAAAATTGACAAGTCATCGTCTCGCCACCGTCCGCCGACGAGGGGACAGAAAAAAAAAGACGAACTAGACGGCGCAGAGAAGAAACAAAAACCATTTGAGCGACAGCGAGGCAAAGCACGCAGCGGTCGCAGGCAGGGTTTTTTTTACCGACCGGTTTCCGGTAACCGCCGGCCTCCGGTAGCGGTAAACCGGCCCGGTTTACCGGTAACCGGTCGGTAATCGGTCGAATTCAAAATCAAATTCAAACCCGCTTCGGTTCGGTTCGAGTCCGGTAAACCGGCCGGTTTGGAGCGGTAACCGGCCGGTTTGACCGGTTTACCGCTCCAAACCGTTTTTTTCTTTCATGAATAAAAAGAAATTTTGGTACTTCCTTTGCACAAATTAATGTAAAAAGACCACACAATGTGGTAAAAAATAACATAAGTCACTAAAGCAACAATATATAGTCGCATACAAATACATATTCGCTTAAATATATAGTCACTAAAACAACAATATATAGTCGCATACAAATACAATATATAGTCGCTTACACAAACAAAGATATAGTTTCCGCTCGCATGGTCAACTACGTAGGATGTATGGGAAGACCCCTTGTTGGCACGACATTTCATATTCGGCGGTGGACATAAGAGAGATACCTTGCTGTCTAAGCAGGTCAGCCTTGTAATCTTGCCAAGTTTGACCTGTCCATGCTGCTGTTGTCTCCCATTCTTGAACTAACATATTGTAAAAATTAGGGTCTTCCCATTCATATACCCATCTAGTCTGAGTCTGCATGGTCATATCAGGAATGGGATAGCTATAAGTAGGCTGCGAGGTATCGCTGTAGGAGGAAGAAGAGTACTGTGGAGTGTCGTAGTCCGTCGGTGTATATGCTCTCCTCTGCGATGTCGGTTGTCCATGGTCACGGTCTTGAGTAGCATGTGTGAATTGGGTCTCGCCTGCAATCAACCATAATTAGTAGGCATAGACAGAAACAATTGTGTGTATGTAGATGCAATGGATACCTGTGAAATGAAGACCTACATAACTACTACCACCAGCACCAATAGTACCATCCCCACTCCCACCACCACCACCCGTCTGTCCCACCAGCACCGCCACCGTCACTCCCACCAGCACCGTCATTGTCACTGTCATCGTCACTACTGTCATCGTCACCACTATCCTGGGACTGGTATTGCTCATCCTCAGTCTCTGTGTCGCTGGTCACTGCTTTTCCTTTTCCTCGGTGACGCTTGCCGTGACCCTTCGGAGGCAGCATCTGCATCTTCCTCTTCCCGAGGTGAGTTGCACCCACATTTCTACGGGCCCAATCACTGATGCAATCATGCCCCGTAGCCTGACGTAGATCCTCGGGGTCTATTTGGTCACTGCCAACACAAATAAATGAATCACATAATACATGGTGAGACATACACACACATTTGTATATATATAAATATAATGTACCTAACAAGATGTGATGGCAGAGGGATGTCCACTTCGTCAGAATCCTCATCAAGAACAGGAGGCAGGTTAGATCTACCGTACTCCATCCATTCCCTAACCGGATTGGTACAGTCATAGAATGAGACTTCGGCGAACCGGTCGATAAAATCTTCTTCATCATACCTTCGTGGATTCACATCCGCTAGTCGCAGCCGAAGGTTGTAATTGACATAAACAAGCCTGTTTAGTTTCTTGTGCGACAACCGATTGCGAACCTTAGTATGCAGCAACGCAAAAGTACTCCAGTTCCGCTCGCATCCACTGGACTGATTGTCGGCATTTCGTCCTGAGATTCCTACATAATGGAAAAACTTTCCCCAAGCTTTACCAATAGCTTCCTTTGCATTTTTCCCCTTCTGCGTCCAAGACCCTGTATCAATCCTTTGTTGCTGCATTCCTCTCCTCCCACCCGCTGCCACATGATAGTCCTCCACCTCCACTGGAGTCTCCCTCCGTGATCCTGCTCTTCTAAACAACCTGTCAATAGGATTCCCACCTTGCGAACCACCACCACCACTACCCCCTCCACGGTGGTAATTACCTCCTCTCTGTTGCACCCTCTGCTCGTAGTCATATTCTGCTCTCGACTGGTTTAGTGCTTCCTTCATCTGAGCCTCATATTCATCATCACCGAGGGGATGGTTTCCCTCCGCTGCAGCTTTTTCTTGTGCCAACCTTTGTCGAGCCCGGTCAGCAGTCGTCTTCTTAGCTCTGTCAAGATCTCGCCGAAAGTACGCACGCACATCTGGTGGCACATGGGCGCAATGCAAGGTGTCCGCCCCGTACCCAGCCAAATGCTGTTTAAATCTAGTGCAACCACCGCCTGCTCTCGTCACATGACAATAATTGCATCTCCATCCAGGAGCAAGATTTTCACCATGCTCCCATACAACGTCTCTGTTTCTGCCTGACATTGTCTACTCTACCTGCATAAACGGACAACACAAAGTCACACCTAAATAAAATGTATCTTAAATCCTACCACAAATCCTCCACAATATATACCTAAAATCTATACCTCACTTACACAAAGTCACAATATATACACAAAGTCACACAATATATACCTAAAATATACATCCTACCACAAATCCTACCTCTAATCCTAAATCCTAAAAAAACATCCTAAAATAAATCCTACCTAAAACCTAACCAAAAAACTATCCTAAATCCTAACACAAATTCTACCTAAATCCTAAAACTACTCTAAATAAAAAAACAAAAAAAAACTTACCTGCGCGGTTAGCCGCGGATCCGGTCGGTTTACCGGGCTAACCGACCGGTTAACCGCTAGATCCGTCCGGTTAACCGACCGAGCGTCGCGGGCTCGGTAAGCCGCGCTGACCGGTCGGTAAACCGAGGCGTGGGGGCGGTAAGCCGGCGACGGCGGCCGGTCGGCGCGGGTGAGGGTCGGACGGGGGGCGGACGGGAGAGGAAAGGAGCCTCGGCGCGTTGAACCCCCCCCCCCCCCGCGAGCTCCCGGCTCGTTTTGTGCCCGTGGCGGCCTAATGGGCCTCATGGGCCTGAACGGGCCGGGACCGGGTTTTTTTTTTCTTTTTTTTTCAAACTTCTATTCGTATAAATAAATACTAAACGAACTCAAATTTGAAAAATTTTTACACCATTGGCTTCTATAAATCATGAACTATTTTTAGGAATTTTTTTAGTAATTTTTTTTTTTCAAATTTTAAATTTGAATTTGGAGAATACCTAACCGGACCGGACCGGAACCGGACCGGCCCGGTTAGGGCGGTTACCGCCGCGGTAAACCGACCGGTTTTTTTAACCCTGGTCGCAGGTGGCTGGCTGGCTGGTTGCCTGGCTCGGCGCTGTACGGCGGAAGACTCGGACGCCGGCCGGGGCCGCCTGCCGCCGTGGAAAGACTCAACGGACTAGCTAGTACTTGTGTGCTCCTATAGCCCAAGCTGACTTTTGGATTTTTGTGTTGGATTCCGTGGTGCTATAGTTACCTGGCTAATTATTCTTACGAAACTATTTCGATCCATGCACTAATACATTAGTACTATCTGTCCAGAAAGAACGTAATTATGAGAAACGTGTCAATTAAACTAGTTCAAGTTTGACCGAGTTTATAGAAAAATAATATTAGCATTTATATATTTAAATAAATTTATTATGAAAATATATTCTATAACTAAACTAATGATACTTATTTTGTTTCAGGAATATTAGTACTTTTTTATATATTTCTAGTCGAGCTTTGAATTATTTGACTCCTCGGGATATGAGAATTGCATTCCTTCGTGGACGGAACTATTAGCATGTATCCGTAGCCTCAAATCTGTTATTAGTCAAACTAATGGTTAGTAGTTCCTTAGTTAATAGTAAGTCGGTCTATTTGGATCGACGGGTACTAGTTTTAGCTTGCAATACCTATTAGCACTAGTGGGTCGACCCGCCCGTTAGATTTTGATGAATTTGCACATTCTACGTCGGCACTAGGTATCTTCTCTCGTTAGACCAATGGCTGGAATCGCTTGGGCGCATGCGAGCGATTAATGCGGGCGGAGGCCAGGGGCAAACGCGTCAACATTGCAGCTCCTGCGGCCACAACGTCAATCTTTACGAAAACTGGCCTTTGGCCTAGAACGTCAACTAATATGAGTATGGAGGAAGTAATTCTTACCTGTGTGGTTTCTCCTGTACTAATTCTCTTTGTCTCACATATGTATAGAACCATTTCAATTTCACGAGCATCTCCATCGGAACGAGGATATCCAATTCCCTCTATATGCAGCTCAAAGGAATTGAGAAGCACACTTTTAGATTATAGGGAAACTGTGCTCCAACAAATTGAAAAGGGAAAGGGGATTGAGGAAGAAATTTGCTTGCTTCATTCTATTTAGGGCCCGTTCAGTTCAGGCCAAACCACGCCAGGAATCATTCCGTCTACTGAAAGCTTATACAAATTAAATAGCGATTATGGCCAGGAACTCTTCCTGCCCGTCGTTCCTGATAAAACGAACGGGCCTTAAGGGATTAAGAAGATGTTTCGAGGATTGGGGAAAAATATAGCAAGAGAGGATTGAGAAAGGGGATATGCTAGAGTAGTTTTTTTTTCATCACATTCTTCTATACGATAGTTTTTTTTTGACGCCTCAACTCTTTAAATATAAGCTGTAGTAGGTATTAACACACCACCGCTACCCACGCACACAACTCACACTCACCTTAGTACGCTAGATCTTGTAGAGAAAGAAGATTGTTTTCCGAAGTTGCTGCAACGAAGAAGCTAGATATCATACTCCAACTAATGGATGTGCGCTATAAAAATATATAAAAATAATAAAAAAAGGGAAAATGTTTACAAGTGACGTGTAAAGCGTAGAGCTCCGGGTCCCCGGGACGCCACCCATGACCCATCCTTGTCAGTGCACAGGACGCGCTTGCGCTTGTACTACCCCCGTCCGCCCCGAATCCTCCCATCTTTGCTTTCCCTTTTTAAACGCACGCCACGACGCCGATCGGCCCCCACCCACGATCTTCGAATTCTCCTCCTCTGCCTCTCCCCCTTCGCCTCCCCCTCTCCTCCGGAGCGCCGACCGAACCCAACGGCACGGCAAGCTAAGCGAGGCTGGGAGGCGGTGGCCGAGGAGGGTTCGTCAAGCCAAGCCAAGCCAAGCCAAGGGTTTGCTCGCCCCCCATCCGCCCCGCGGACGAGGTGAGCGCTCGCGATCCTACCGAATCTGCTGCTGCGCGTGCGCATGGGGGTTGGGATTCGGCGCGGGGTTGTTCAAATGAAATCCGAGTCGGGGGGACGGGCGGGGAATGCGGGATCCCGTGCGGCTGCGGATCCAGGCCCCGCCGCCGCGCTGCTTAGCAACCGCGTTGGCTCGCCGGATTCGGTTCGATTTGTTTTGTTTTGTTTTGTTTTGTTTTGTTTTGTTTTGTTTTGTTTTGTTTTGTTTTGCCTTGTTCCCTCCTCTGTGTCGACCAGCGATTCCGGTGCAATCGGAGGCTGGATTCCTACGCTGAAATCGGAGGAACGAATTGATTTCCGTGTGGGAGGTTGAGGCTGGATTTTGTTCCTGTTTTGAGGCGTGATCCTTGGGGGAATGCCACGAAGCGGAGGGGCTTGCTTTCCATTTAAACATGCTTTTCTTTCGTCTACAGATCAGCAAAAAATCGTCGAGCCCCGTGGTTGCGTGGGGGTACCGCCGCACGCATTTTGCAGCTCTAGTCTAGGATGCTAGTACTTTTGTTTGCCATCGGTGCGATATTATTCTTGCTAACGAGCTGGCGACTCACGGGACATCATTCTTGCTGTTGCTGCTGCAGGCTCTGCTTCTCTGCGCGACAAGCCTGGCGAACAAGCTGCCATGGACCTGGTGGGATCCTTGCTCGTGAGCATGGCACGTCTGCTCGACCCCTCCGGCCTCCACTTCCTGGGCTGGCTCGTCACCGCGGGCTCCATTGGTCTCGCCGCGCTCATCTACGCTCTCCTCAGGCTGCAGCGCGAGGCGGCGCTGTACTGGACCAAGGCGGCCAGGGAGAAGCGCGCCGCGTGGAGGAGATCGCGGTGCCCGAGCTCCTGCCACTCGTGGTCCGAGGACCACTTCCGCGGCGGCCAGCCGTCGACGTGCTGCGTCTGCCTGTCGTCCCTTGGTGGCTCCACGCAGGGCGCCGACGACGTGGTTCACCGCTGCTCTGTTTGCGGCGTGGCGGCGCACTCGAACTGCTCTCCCAGTGCTGAGAAGGACTGCAAGTGCGTGGCGCAGGCTGGCGCTTTGCCCTTGCTGCATCACTGGTCTGAGAGGTGGGTGGAGCTGGACGACAACCCGGAGATATCCTCCTTCTGCTACTACTGCGATGAGCCGTGCGGTGTGCCTTTCCTTGGTGTCTCTCCTATATGGCGCTGCCTGTGGTGCCAGCGGCAGATCCATGTTGATTGTCATGCGAAACTGTTGAAGGAAACCACGAACACTTGTGATCTAGGCCTTCTTAGGAGGCTTATTGTTCCTCCCCAATCAGTGAAAGAAGTTGGTCAAGGTTCAGGAATTAGCGGAATGCTCAACTCAATCAAGGATGGATTTGCCAATTCAACGGTTGGGAACCGTAGGAGGTCACGCAACAAGAAACGCGTGAATAACCATCCTGGTGGCAAGACAAATTCCATTCCCGCAAAAGGTTCAGTCCTTGATTCAGTGCTTGAAGGATTTGCTAGATTGAAGGGTCTGGATGGAAAGTATGCACTGGCAAAGCCTTTATCTCAAAATTCTCTAAAGCAAACATATCGATCTGGTATTCCTAATGAACGTGTGAGAAAGTATGAACTTGTTGATTTGCCACAAGATTCAAGACCACTGCTGGTATTCATCAATGGCAAGAGCGGAGGCCGAAATGGACCTTCTCTTAGAAGAAGGCTGAACATGTTGTTGAATCCAATACAGGTAATCAATGTTCTTAGATAGAAAAAACTAGAAAAATCATTCCTATCACCTGCTGAGTCCAATAAATCTTTTTACAAGCAGTAGCTTTTTATCAATAATTGAGTATATCCTCTGAAATATTTTAAACAATAGTTTACCTTAGGTTGTTCTAGAATTTTAGATGTATAGATGTAGTCCAATTGTCTTACCTGATATAAGTACTGAATGACCTGTCACCATTTAGCAATGCTCTGCTGTAGTAATCTTGCTTTATGTTTTCTCTTTTGTACACACTTACATTTCAGTAGGCTCTGAAATCTATCCATGTGTGTTTTAGTTAAATATGATTACTTAACTCCTTTGGTTGGCAATCCTTGTTGCAACCAATTTAATACTCTTACCTTGACCTGACAATTCCAATCCTTGTTTCAGATATTTGAGCTAAGTGCTTCTCAAGGACCTGAAGTTGGATTACAACTATTCCACAATGTAAAACACTTCAGAATCCTTGTTTGTGGTGGGGATGGAACTGTTGCCTGGGTTCTTGATGCCATTGAAAAGCAGAACTACGAATCTCCTCCCCCTGTCTCCATTCTTCCTCTTGGAACTGGAAATGACCTATCGCGTGTTATGCGCTGGGGAGGGGGTTTGTCTTCTGTTGAGCGACAAGGAGGAATATACGCACTTCTGAATGATGTTGACCATGCAGCTGTAACAGTGCTTGATCGCTGGAATGTAGCCATCAAAGAGAAGAATGGAACAGAAGGTCAATGCACCAAGCAAATAAAATTTATGACGAATTATTTAGGTAAGTTTTCTCATTTAAACTTCCACCATCTTTCTCAACAGTTTGATATATTTTTAGTTGAAATACATTACTTCAGTTGTAACTCATAATGTGCTAAAAATATATTATTTGTTTATTTTGGCCTGTAGGTATCGGATGTGATGCAAAGGTTGCTTATGACTTCCACACCACTAGGGAGGAAAAACCAGATCAATTTTGCAGTCAGGTAGGGATGTATTTTTTTTGTTTTTTATTTTACAGTTTATGCTTAGGATGTGGCAATGTCCTAATATTTCTGTAGGAAATCAACAGTTTCTTTTCAATACCTGGAAACCTTAAATCTCTGCATTATAAACAGTTGTGATCATATATTACCTTCTTTGCTTCATGCTTACTATTGCAATACTTTTATCCATACAGTTTGTCAACAAGTTGATATATGCTAGAGAGGGCGCAAAGGATATGATGGATAGGTCATGTTCTGATTTACCATGGCATGTTAGCCTTGAAGTTGATGGGGAGAACATTGAAATTCCGGAGGTAGCCTTCTTTACATCTTTCGTCTGTCACAACTTTGTGGTTTATCTTTGGAGGATTCTTTCTTATCTGGTATTGTCATCAGGATGCAGAAGGTGTGATTGTAATGAATATCCCTAGCTACATGGGTGGTGTTGATCTGTGGCAAAACGACAATGACCATGATGATGATTTCAGTTTGCAATCAATCCATGACAAAATACTTGATGTGGTTTGTATATCGGGAACATGGCATCTAGGCAAACTGCAGGTAGAGATAGTCTGCTTCCTCTAAATCTTTCAGTTAGTGTCGTCCATTTTCAAATCTGGTGCTGTTCCTTCTGATATGTAGTGATGAAGCTGAAGTAGAATCTTACAATCATTTTTCTGTGGTTGATAGGTCGGACTTTCAAGGGCACACCGGTTAGCCCAAGGAAAAGTTATAAGATTGCACCTCCACAGTTCATTCCCTGTCCAGGTTGATGGTGAACCATGGATCCAGCCACCTGGGTGCCTTGAGATATCTCATCGTGGACAGGTAATTTTCTGGACAACGGACCAACAGACTTTTGCCGATTTCAGCACCCTGCTTTCTACATAGACTATTAATTAAGAGCAATATTTAATAAAACAGTTTAATGGACTGTCCTAATGTTGTGCAGATGTTCATGCTGCGGAGGACATCTGAAGAGCCTACTGGGCATGCTGCCGCAATCATGAGCGAGGTCCTTGTGAAGGCAGAGTGCAATGGTGTGATTGACGCGTCTCAGAAGAGATTGCTTCTCCACGAGATAGCACTCCGTTTATCCTCCTGATACTCCATCCAGTCCTGCTGCCCTCATCTCACAAGGCTAACCCATTTTGTATCCTTTGATACCAAACCTATCGTCTCTGTTGAGAAATCCCTTTGCACAGACGTAAACTGCAATGTTAGAGTTGGTGTATACAATACATGGAGATAGAAGGTGTACAATACGAGGAGATAGAAGGTGTATACAATACAAGGAGGAAATAGAAGTTTCCTTTTGTGTTTGACTGTACCTTTTAAGATAGGTCCTCCGCTTCTTTGTGGCTGGTCTCATAGGAGCAGCTGTTGAAAGAATTTTGTAGCGCATAGAGCCATTGTAACTGCAACTAGGGCTCAATGAGAAATGTAACTAGAGTGGATGTCAGTGTTTTTTTTTGTGACGTTGATGCAATTGTTACCACACTTTTTGAGATGTAATTTTGCTAAGTGATGTTTTGTGGTGTGTCATGGAGAAATCTTAGTTATAATCTAAAAAACTCGGCCGATAGGGGAAGACCGCCTCTACGGTGTTGTACTTAAGAAGAAATCTCAGTACCCCGGACCGAGAAACCTCCTGAACCCTGGCCCCGCCCCGACACTAGGGACGGACATCGTGGGATCGTTACCTGGGCCGGGACGCATGTGGCACCTTGCCACTCCTGGGCCGGCACCTCTAGTATCCCGTTACCACAGGCCGGACGGGCCGCCACCACTAGCGCTTTGGCACACGGGACCGTTGCTGGCGGTGTTCCTTCTTTACTACTACTTGCATAGCACTGTCAGCTAGTGCTTGTTTTGAATTTTTGACAATAAAATAAACAAGTAACAGTCGCAATACGGTCGAATCACTGACGGTTTTACCGATTATCACTGTTGGTTCAACACATGAACAAGCAGTAGGAATAATACAATTGCTGTCGGTTCATATCTTGAAGCAATGGTGGTAATTGAATTATTACTGTCAGTTTTACTATAAGTGGTGAATTTTGTTATCTATCACTAGCAGAGATAACATTGCTGTGAACACATTTATACAGCAGTTCACATACACGTTTCAGCATTCACTCGCAGACAGCTCGGCCTGTTCGGCTGAACTTAAGGCAGTGCTACTGCAGCATCTCTTGTAAGAGATAAACTACTGTACAATGGCTGCCAACGGTTACTGAAGATGACTTAACAACGGTATATGTAATCAATTATCACGAAACCCCAACCATATATATGTAATCAAATCACAATTGTTGTTACCACGAGACTCCAACCATGTTTGTGGGTGACTAGTGAATTCATAAACCAGCGAACTATTCCAGATGACTTCTCGGGGGATTCAGCTTGTTTTCAGTTTCAAGCACTGTCAGCAACAGATTAAGCCATGGTGGTTACATTGCTCAGCTGGTTGGAATCCATGGTGGTTATACTCTCCTACAAGGTCACTCTTCTTGAAACCTATTTATTTATTATAGAAACGAAATACGTACATCATTAATACTCTAGCTTTTGGTGGGTACCAATTACCCATATTCAAATCCTTACCTATCTTATTTGGATAGAGTACATGTATTTTTTTTAATGTAACAGAAATGGGTAGGGTAGGGTATGAGAAGTGAATTATCCATGGAGAAGTCTTTAGTTCAATTAATCATCTATTAGTAGAATTGGGTGGATCTTAGGCCAGTTTTAATGGGGTTTCATCAGAATTTCATGGGCATTAATTATGTTGATGTGACGTCATGTTAATGAAGAGAGATGATAAGAGTTTCATGGGAGTAGAGAGAGTTTCATGGGGATGAAACTCTTCTGCACTGTTTCCAAAATCTGGATGTATTGGAAACAGTGACATGAAATCCCTACCGAGGCTGGCCTTATAATACAAAGTTCGTTTTAGTTTCGAATTTTTAATGTGAGACCCACATGTTAATCTTACTTCAGTAATTTGCATAAAGTATCAACTACTATATTGAATTATCCGCAACAAATTATAGTCTAACTCAAATGGCCCGCAAGACTCCAGGTTTTCGCTTCTCTCTTTGATTTTTTGGAGGAGACCCCAAGGGTCATCAGATCGATTTTCATCGGTTTCAATTTCTTGGCTGCCCGGGAATTCCGGAGGTTTGTTCAGAGTGCCACTTTTGAGTTGTCCAGCATTCAGGAGGGCCACAGCACCATATCCATTTTGCTTTTTTTTTAAACTGGGTAACTCTTCATTACTCGTTTGCTAACAGATCGTTAGCAACAATCACAGATACACTTTTAGGTAGAGAGTTAGTGACTAACTCTTCACTCTCATTACACAAATAACCCAGTGCAGCCAGCTCATAACCGAGAAAGTTGGAACCCAGCAAGGATTTAACTTCAACAATTAGGTGACCAACGACTGAATCATCATACGAGCTGGAGTTGATAGCTTTCACCACCTCCTGAGCATCCGTTTCAACAATGATCTGGCCAATTCCCAGATTCACCGCCAACTGTATCCCTTGGAGGCATGCTATGAGCTCCGCATGGAAAGGGCTGAGAAGATGATCAACCTTCCCTTTTCCTGAGATCACCACATCGCCGTCAGCATCTCTGATCAAAACGCCCCAGCTGCCACTATGAATTTCAGAGAAAAACGAAGCATCACAATTCAGCTTCAATGTTTCCATCGGTGGTCTGGACCAATGGCGCTGTTGTCGGATTTGGTTCAGAGATAACACAGTTGGGAGGGGCGCCTCATTCTCCTTGGCATACAGCTCCACACTTCTGGCAAGTAGCTGAGGGCTTCTCCGCCTTCCCTCCTCCCTAATTGCATTCCTTTCAGACCAGGTAAACCACAAAGCGATGACCATCAAGATTTTCTTTTTCTCTGTAGCCTTCAGAATTATTTCGACAGCTTCCTGAGCAGATCGGATCAGCGACAATTCAGCTCTTTCAGTCTCCAATCCAAGTAAGCCCCATAGCTGTTCCGCAACCCGGCACTTAAAAAATAAATGGCCACCATCTTCACCTACGTGATTACAAACTGGGCATCGGATATCAATTTTCATTCCTCGGTTCACCAAGTTACATCGCAAAGGATGACTATTATGAGCAAACCGCCAGATAAAATGCTTAATCTTGTTGGGGCACCTTAGCTTCCAGATTCCTTTCCACAGACTATGTTGATTACTGTTGCTCCCCCTTGATTGCCATTGGTGTTTTTATTTCTTAGCCAATCCTCCCGGGCAACCTTATATGCACTCTTGACGCTAAACACACCATGCTTGTCAAAGTGCTAGGCAAGGGTGTTCCCCCAGCCTTGATGGACAGGGAGGGCAAGGATCAGGTTTGCATCCTCTTTCCAAAAAGAATCACGCACCAGTAGCTCATCCCAATTACCAGTATAGGGGTCCACTAAATCACTTACATCTGTGAGGATGTTGTGTCCCCTTGGTGTGATCGGCCTTCTGGAAGGTTCTCTTGGATTCCAGGGGTCCGACCAAATGTTGAGCCCGACTCCATCACCCACTCTCCAGATCATCCCTTTCTTCACAATTTCAAGACCGCCAAGAATACTTCTCCAAGAATACGACATGCCGGCCTTCAGCTTAGCCTCCAAAACAGAAGAGCTAGCATAGTATTTTGCTTTCGGTACTCTAGCACATAGGGAGTCAGGTTGCTGCCACAGTCTCCAACCTTGTTTAGCAAGCATAGCCAGATTAAAGAGATGAATATCCCTGAACCCGAGGCCCCCCTCCTCCTTTGGTTTAAGCATTTGCTCCTTACTTAGCCAATGAATTTTGTGCTTCCCTTCCTGGTGATTCCACCAGAAACGACAAATCATAGCTCCAATCTGGTCACATAATGTTTTTGATAGATCGAAGCACCCCATCGCAAATGTGGGTATAGCTTGTGCCACAGCCTTAATCAAAATTTCCTTTCCCGCCCAAGACAGGAATTTTTCGTTCCAACCTTGCATCCATTTCCAAATTCGATCCTTTAGATAGGCAAAGGTATTCATCTTGGACTTGCCGACTTGCACCAACAACCCCAAGTATTTCTCATTCATTGTTTCCTTTGTGACTTGCAGCAAATCACACACCACTTTCTTCTGTGCCGGTTTTGTATTCTTACTAAATAAGATAGCTGATTTCGCTTTGTTAATAACTTGGCCTGAACAATTCTCATATAATTGGAGAATACTCTGCAAGTGCCTGCAATCCCCCTCATTCGCACGAATCAAAATTAGAGAGTCATCGGCGAACAATAAGTGTGAAATGCTTGGTGCACTGTTGCAGATTTTAACTCCAGCAATCAATCCATCATCTTCCCCTTTTCTCAACAAAGCTGAGAAAGCTTCGGCACGTAACAGAAAAAGATAAGGGGAAAGGGGGTCCCCTTGCCGAAGTCCTCTCTCTTGAAGGGTCGAGATGGCAGACTAGAGGGGGGGTGAATAGTCCTTTCTAAAATTTAAACGTGTTGACTAATCAAAATAAATGCGGAATTAAACTTATCGGTCTAGCCAAGACTACACCCCTCTAACTAAGTTCACAAGCACCTCACAAAGATCCTAATTAAGCAACTAAGGTGCTTTCCTTACCAAGAGCTCTCCTATTTAATTCTAGAGCAAGGTCACACAAACCTATGCACTAGTACTTTGCAAGCAAGAGGGAGCTCCTACACAATTCTAGTAAGCAAAGCGCACAAAGCCTAAGCTCACTAGCAATGCTCAAAAACAAGGCAACTAATGCTAAATTAGAGAGCGCAAATCACTTAGCTACACAAACTAAGCAATGTGACTAACAAGGTTACACAAACTAAATTAGTCACGCAAGGGGAAGCTTCTAGCTACACAAGCAAGAAGACAACTAGCAAGCTACACAAGCAAACTAGTTACGAGAGCAACTACACAAGCACAAGTATATATGAAAGTAAATACAAGCTTGTGTTGCACGAAAGCAAACCATCGAGAAGAGTAGATAATGTTGACATGGTGATTTTCTCCCGAGGTTCACTTGGTTGCCACCAAGCTACGTCCCCGTTGTGTCGACCAACACTTCGTGGTTCGATGGTTAATCGGTCACACACCGAGCCTCTCAAAAGGCACCACAAGAACCCACCATAAAGTGTGGTAGCTCAATGACATGCTCAACTAGAGTTGCTCTTCGTGATCCCCGCGGGGTGAGCACAATCCCCCTCACAAAGCTTCTCCGGAGCCTCGCACAATCTTCTTGCGAGCTTCGACGGAGCCACAAGCCACCAAGCCGTCTAGGAGGTGGCAACCTCCAAGAGTAACAAGCACCACCGTCTTGCAACACGATCACCTAGTGCCACACGATGCAATCTCTCAAAACAACACACTAGAATCGCTCTCTCACTCGATCCGATGAACACTATCAAGCATGAGTGAGTTAGATGGCTCCCAAGCACTACCACACAAGTCACCAAGACTATAGTGTGCTCAGCTACCGGCCACGGCCGGCCAAGGCATCTATTTATAACCCCACGGTCAAATAGAGCCGTTACCCCTTCACTGGGCAGATTTCGGGACGACCGGACACGCTGGTCGTAACTGACCGGATGCGCTCTGCCGCGTCCGATTCTCCAATGGTCACTGACCCCCAACGGTCAAACCAGCGACCGGACGCGCCGCTGCCAACGACCGGACGCGTCCGTCAAACGACCGGACGTGCCGTTCAAACTGACCGGACGCGCTGGTCGCAAAACGGCTAACTGCGAAGCAACGACCGGACGCGCTCATCGCGCAGATCGGACGCGCTGGAAACGACCGGACGCGCTGGTCCCGAGAATGACCGGACGCGCTGGTCGCCTGAGCAGCGCTCAACGAAACAGTGACCGGACGCGCTGAAGAAAATGACCGAACGCGACAGTGCCAGCGTCCGGTTAGAGTCCAGTAAGCTCCCTGAACGACCGGACGCGTCCGATCATCAGTGACCGGACGCGCCTCGCGTCCGATCATCGAACTGAAAAACGCGCAGACACTGAACACTGACCGGACGCGTCCGGTCTTACAAGGACCGCGTCCGGTTCAGCGTCCAGTCACCTTTGTGACCTCCGTTCGCCTCCGTTTCTTTTTCGGACTTCCGGCGTAGTGGAAAATAGTCGTTTCAACTTCTCGAAAACGCCTGAATCTAACCCTCTCTACCGCTCAAACTTCAACGTCTTCGTAAATGTGCCAACACCAACAAGTGAACACCACCTTGTGCACGTGTGTTAGCATTTTCATAATCATTTTACCGAAGGAGTTAACCACTCAACTTGCCACGCCACTCGATCCTAGCAACGATGCATAGTTAGATCACACGAGTGGCACTAGATGACCGATATGCAAACAAGTTTGCCCCTCTTGATAGTACGGCCATCTATCCTAAACCAGGTCATCAACTTCTCTACACACCTATGACCGGTGAAATGGAAATGCCCTAGGTTATACCTTTGCCTCGCGCATTCCACTCTAACTCCTCCGACGTTGATGCAACACATGCACCAACCAATCACCAAATGATATGATCCACTTCATATCATCACGTGACCGTATTGGTTCATTGATCTTGACCTCACTTGCTCTTCACCGTTGCCTCGGTCCTTCGGCGCCAAGCCATCACACAACTTGCCCTTCACCCTAGCAACCGGTCCATCAAGCCAAGCCTCATCTTGATCTTCTCCACCTTGGTCACATGACTCCATGTCATGTCTCATATGCAATGAGCTCCTTCATGACACCATCACATGTGGACTAATCTCCTGTGTATCTCACATAACCACATATTAGTCCACCTAAGTTGTCACTCAATTACCAAAAACCAAATAAGGACCTTTCAATCTCCCCCTTTTTGGTAATTGATGACAACTCTACAAAGATATGGAAAATAAGTTCTTTTGGACTTTATGCCACTTATCCAACATTTAAGCTCTATGTTAGAATTTGGATAAGCACCATAAAATCCGACTTGGTAGTGATAACTCCCCCTATATATGTGCTCAAATGGTTTGGTTTCAAGCTTGCACATATGCATAAATATGAAATTTGTGGGAGGGTTAGCACTACTAAGTGATGCTAAGGTGTATAGAATAAACCTTTGTAGCTTGATACCAATTAGTAGCTTGATACCATTTAAAAATCACAAGTTTGCCATCATCCTTAGCATCATGAGTAGCTAGACATCAAAAACACTAGAAACCTCGTGAGATCAATATTATAAGCAAGGTTCTAGTTTTTGCATGATAATCATAAGTCTAGCTAACATCCTATGCATGCTAGTTATCAAATCATCATTTAAGTTCTATAACTAGCATACACCACACAAGCATGCATATTGAATTTAAGAACTTATGCAATGCAAGCAAGCACATGAATTATGCACATATCAAATGTAATCAATCAAAGTTCATGAGCTTGCTCCCCCTACTTGTGTGCTTTCTTTGTCCAAGAATGTTTGATTCCCTTACATTCTTCAATGTTACTCCCTCTTTGTCCATGTCCATGTCCATATCCATGTCCAATCTTTTCAATCTCTCCCCAAAGCTCAAAAAGCTTTCATATCTTTGTCCAACTTCTCCCCCTTTGTCATCAATTTCCATAAAAGGTGTTCTTCTCAATTGATACACATGCTTGTATTAGGGTAGATGGTTGAGACTTGAATATTGCATTTTTGATGGACATTACCATATATGTTGGAATGACAAACTTTATGGTTGCTCTTGAGATTCCACATAGGATCTTTGACCTTGATACCAATCGGTGGGGCTCCTCCCCCTATGTCATAGCATGTGTCATTCACTTGAGATACCACTTGAAGGATGAGGGTAGCATTTCTTGATTTGATCACTTAAAGTTGAGGATCACTTGTGAAACTATTGTCTTGCACGAATGATACCATGTGAAGATATCATGAGTAGGAATGTGATATTATTTGAAAGAATTTTCTAGCATGGAACCACTTTGAAGGATTTGACAATAATATTCACTTCTTGAACATTTGCTATCTTTATGAGTACCACTTATAAGATATCACTTGTAGATCATTATCTAGACACCATTTGTACATACCACTTGGAAGATCAATTTGAGTCTAGATACTACTTGAAACAAACTAGATATCTATTTTCATTGTTGTCTTGTGCTTGTACTCTTATCATTGTCATGAGCTTCTTGTATGACTTGAACTATATTGATTTGCCTAAGATTCCAAGTTTGGTTTGATCCAATGACAAGCTTCTTCACACCTCATGCTAAGGGTTATCTTGCCAATGTTGTACTTGGCACTTGTTAGCAATCCAAACTAGATCAAGTATTTGGGTTCACTAGCTCATGAACAAATTCATACTTATACCACTAGGTCAATTAACCATTCAAGCAATAGTGGTAGGCAATGAATCTAAAATTTTCATTTGTCATGCATGATCCTAATAAGCATGTACTATATGCACTAACCACATGCTAGTAAGAAATGAAATGATCATGCACATTACAATGATACCTTTGCTATATTGAAGTAGAGGATAGTCACATAGATTCCAATTCATTACTCTAATAGCAATGTGAAGTCCAATTTATAAGCTTGGTGAAGACCAATTATCATAGATAAATCCATTCTTCACCCATATGAAATGAAAACCACTTATGATCAAGTGCACTATCTCTTGAGTTGTGGTTGGCTTGCTTCATCTTTTTGATCAATGCTTGCATGAGAGAACTACTTAGAATACCACTTGAAATATATGACTAGCTCTCTTTTGGGTGTTGCTTGCTTTTCTTGATCAACCCTTTTGATTGCTTCAACTAAGCATCACAAGTTCCTCGGATCACCACTTCCATGTTAGCCTTCCAAGTCCCAAACTTGGTTTCACCTACACACGGCGGCAAGCCCCTCACTAGGGAGAAGTGACCTTTCTCCAAAGAACCACTCTTGATACTCACTTGAAATGATATAGTTTGATTGATCCAAATGATGAACTCAATCTTGATGAATAATCCTTAAATCTACATTTGAGTCCAACTCTTTCTACTTGTTTAAGTCCTTTTCTTTCTATCAAATGATCTCCAATCATCACTAGAACTTAAACTTCATTTTCATCTTAAGTTTGATCTTGATCTTCAAATTGAGTACCAAATAAGTACACCAAGTACATTCCACAATCAAATGTTCTTGTACTCATTGCTTTTCATACTTCTAGGTCAATCCACAACCAAACTTAGGTACCTCAACCACTTATAAACAAGTTTCCAACTTGAGGACCTTTCAATCAAAGTGACTCTAGATTAATCCAATGATTGTCACTTTTCTGGCAGATTCTGTACCCTTCAAAGAATAATTCATATCTCCCAATGTACAGATCCAAATGTTATAAAATTTGGTGGAGATGTGATTCACTAAGTCATCTAGCATCTGTAAAAATTTGAGATTCATTTGACATCTAGATTGCTACCAGATTTCAAATCTTCCACCACTGCTACATGCTGAAAACTGCTGCACTATAGCTGACAAGATGTACTCCAAAGCCGAAGCATCTCTTATCCAATTCTCATGAAATTTGTACAGCATCTTATAACATAAGTTTAGAGCATGCATACCAAAATTCATGTCAATCCAAGTAGATTTGATCATTCAAACTCAGACTTGATCACTGCTAGCTCAGATTTTTAACTTTGGACAGATTTCAATACATTGAGCAATACTTCATCAAATATGAATCAAACTTGAAACTAACTTGTTTGAATACTTTCACAATACATATATCCATCCAATCCATTTACTAAATGTCATCTCATAAATTTATCCAACAGAAATCAATTCAACCTTGATTACTTAAGCATTTAATCCTTTCAAACATCTCATAGCAAGCAACATTGCACATTTATCCAATTCAATCAACTCATATGTACCCAAATGAAATGATCAACTAGAGATATACCTTGGTTAGCTCATGATCATCCAATGGCAAGCTTTTACTCAAATAAATTGCAAGCCATCAAATAATTCCAATAAATCATCCACAACTTGATCATGACACTTGTATGTTGTAGTACTTTGGACTTCACTTATTTTGACTTGGCATTGGGATTGGATATACATTGAGCTTCATAACTTGACTCAATATATGATGAACAAGATGAAATCAATTTGAGTCAAGCCTCCAATGCCATGGTACCTACACACATTCATCCACTTTTTGATGGTACCCAAACAAGTTTGGGTCCTCTCAAATTAGGTGCAACATACTTAGGCATAGCCTTAGTATGAGTAGCGGGATATTTTACAATTTCAACCAATAAGGTACCATTGCTATCCTTTCTAAGCATATTAGTATCATTAATTGAACTAGGCTTAGAATTCTCACCTAGGGGACATGAATGTGCCATGTGTCCCCTTTTCCGGCATGAGTAGCAACTTCTCTTAGATTGAGCCTTTTCTTCCTTGCTCATATGTTGCTTCTCATTGCCTTGCCTCTCACGAGTTGCTTGAATCTTCTTTTCAAGCTTGGTAGGACACTCCGAGGCGAAGTGTCCCATATCTCCACATTTGAAGCACTTGATGTGAGCATATACTTTCTTCTCATCTTGATTCTTGCTCATCATCTTGACATCTTGAATTTGCATTGGATGTCTTGTTCTTCCACCCCTTCTTGTTTTCTTCTTCTTTATCATCAAGTCACTAACATCTTCATGATTGATCTTGACTTTAGCTTGGGACTTTGCTTTTGGCTCAACTTGAGACTTCTTGGTAGGGCAACACTTGGCAATATGTCCCACTTCATGGCATTGGTAGCACATGAGTTGGGATAGTTTCTTTGCATCTTGCTTCTTCATAATCTTGCCCTTGCTCTTGTTGTAGCCAATACCACTCTTATCACCATATCTTCTTTGATTGGTCATGATATGCTCAATGGCGATTTTAGAGTTGTAGCACCTCTCCAACTTGTTGCTCAAATCCTTCACTTCACTTTTGAGCTCATTGTTCTCCTTCAAAAGGTTAGTCTCACAAGACATAGAAGTAGAACAAGCATCTAATTGTGAAGAACATGGCATATCTAATAAATCATCACAAGAGGTGGATACATGCTTCTTTCCTACATCACAAGGGTTAGTAATATGTGATTGATCATTTGACCCAAATGATGAGCTCTCACTAGATTTGGTTTCTTCATTAGAAAGCTTTTTATTGAGTAAAGCATGTTCTTGTGCCAAGTTATTATGAGCAACACTAAGTTCCTCATGAGCCAATTTTAGCTCCTCATGTGAACAAGTAGTAACATAAAGCAGATGCTTTTGTTGTTCACATGTGGTCTTTAGAAAAGAGTTTTCATTTTCCAATTTACTTGCTTTTTCCATTTCTCTTTTCAAGGCTCTTGAGAGTTTATATAGAAGCTCTAAATTTGGATCATCACAATCCACAACAAAACCACCAACATGTATCTTAGTGTTACCATGTGATGATGTTGAAGAGCTTGTTGAAGCATCACTCTCATAGCCATCATCTTCACCATCAAGTGTGCATGGGGTAGAATCAATGCGTGCATCACTTGTGGCATTATCATTCTTCTTGTCAAGTGATCTTGTGATATGATCATCTTTGTCATCACTTGACCGTGAGGTGGAGCAATCCTCCACAACCACCTTATTGTGGTCATGCTCAACATCCTCATGCGCCTCCTCCTTGGGCTCATCATCATTGGAGATCGCCCCGTATTTCTCATTTAGAAACACCCAAATCTCATGGGCGGACTTGAGGTCCATGATCTCACAAAAGTATGCTACTATCCATAGATCGATAGAAAACATTAGTAGCTTGGCTATCGAGATATAGGCATTTACTTTGCGCTTGAGTTGCGTTCTTTTTATCAATTGCAAAGGAAAAGCCCACATCTACGATCCACCACAATTGAGGAGAAATAAACTTAAAATTGCATGCCATCCAATTTCTCCACAGTGAAAAGTGTGTGCCATCAAAAATGTGTGGACACTCAACATCTAGCCCATAAGCCGCCATCCTCTCGGGTCGGTGAAAACCACAAATGAGAGACCCGGCTCTGATACCACTTGAAGGGTCGAGATGGCAGACTAGAGGGGGGGGTGAATAGTCCTTTCTAAAATTTAAACGTGTTGGCTAATCAAAATAAATGCGGAATTAAACTTATCGGTCTAGCCAAGACTACACCCCTCTAACTAAGTTCACAAGCACCTCACAAAGATCCTAATTAAGCAACTAAGGTGCTTTCCTTAGCAAGAGCTCTCCTATTTAATTCTAGAGCAAGGTCACACAAACCTATGCACTAGTACTTTGCAAGCAAGAGGGAGCTCCTACACAATTCTAGTAAGCAAAGCGCACAAAGCCTAAGCTCACTAGCAATGCTCAAAAACAAGGCAACTAATGCCAAATTAGAGAGCGCAAATTACTTAGCTACACAAACTAAGCAATGTGACTAACAAGGTTACACAAACTAAATTAGTCACGCAAGGGGAAGCTTCTAGCTACACAAGCAAGAAGACAACTAGCAAGCTACACAAGCAAACTAGTTACGAGAGCAACTACACAAGCACAAGTATATATGAAAGTAAATACAAGCTTGTGTTGCACGAAAGCAAACCACCGAGAAGAGTAGATAATGTTGACACGGTGATTTTCTCCTGAGGTTCACTTGGTTGCCACCAAGCTACGTCCCCGTTGTGTCAACCAACACTTTGTGGTTCGGCGGCTAATCGGTCACACACCGAGCCTCTCAAAAGGCACCGCAAGAACCCACCATAAAGTGTGGTAGCTCAATGACACGCTCAACTAGAGTTGCTCTTCGCGATCCCCGCGGGGTGAGCACAATCCCCCTCACAAAGCTTCTCCGGAGCCTCGCACAATCTTCTTGCGAGCTTCGACGGAGCCACAAGCCACCAAGCCATCTAGGAGGTGGCAACCTCCAAGAGTAACAAGCACCACCGTCTTGCAACACGATCACCTAGTGCCACACGATGCAATCTCTCAAAGCAACGCACTAGAATCGCTCTCTCACTCGATCCGATGAACACTATCAAGAATGAGTGAGTTAGATGGCTCCCAAGCACTACCACACAAGTCACCAAGACTATAGTGTGCTCAGCTACCGGCCACGGCTGGCCAAGGCATCTATTTATAATCCCACGGTCAAATAGAGCCGTTACCCCTTCACTGGGCAGATTTCGGGACGATCGGACGCGCCGGTCGTAACTGACCGGACGCGCTCAGCCGCGTCCGATTCTCCAACGGTCACTGACCCCCAACAGTCAAACCAGCGACCGGACGCGCCGCTGCCAACGACCGGACGCGCCCGTCAAACGACCGGACGCACCGTTCAAACTGACCGGACGCGCTGGTAGCAAAACGGCTAACTGCGAAGCAACGACCGGACGCGCTCATCGCGCAGACCGGACGCGCTGGAAACAACCGGACGCGCTGGTCTCGAGAATGACCGGACGCGCTGGTCGCCTGAGCAGCGCTCAACGAAACAGTGACCGGACGCGCTGAAGAAAATGACCGGACACGACAGTGCCAGCGTCCGGTTAGAGTCCAGTAAGCTCCCTGAACGACCGGACGCGTCCGATCATCAGTGACCGGACGCGCCTCGCGTCCGATCATCGAACTGAAAAACGCGCAGACACTGAACACTGACCGGACGCGTCCGGTCATGCAAGGACCGCGTCCGGTTTAGCGTCCGGTCACCTTTGTGACCTCCGTTCGCCTCTGTTTCTTTTTCGGACTTCCGGCGTAGTGGAAAATAGTCGTTTCAACTTCTCGAAAACGCCTGAATCTAACCCTCTCTACCGCTCAAACTTCAACGTCTTCGTAAATGTGCCAACACCAACAAGTAAACACCACCTTGTGCACGTGTGTTAGCATTTTCATAATCATTTTACCGAAGGAGTTAACCACTCAACTTGCCACGCCACTCGATCCTAGCAACAATGCATAGTTAGATCACACGAGTGGCACTAGATGACCGATATGCAAACAAGTTTGCCCCTCTTGATAGTATGGCCATCTATCCTAAACCCGGTCATCAACTTCTCTACACACCTATGACCGGTGAAATGGAAATGCCCTAGGTTATACCTTTGCCTTGCGCATTCCACTCCAACTCCTCCGACGTTGATGCAACACATGCACCAACCAATCACCAAATGATATGATCCACTTCATATCATCACGTGACCGTATTGGTTCATCGATCTTGACCTCACTTGCTCTTCACCGTTGCCTTGGTCCTTCGGCGCCAAGCCATCACACAACTTGCCCTTCACCCTAGCAACCGGTCCATCAAGCCAAGCCTCATCTTGATCTTCTCCAGCTTGGTCACATGACTCCATGTCATGTCTCATATGCAATGAGCTCCTTCATGACACCATCACATGTGGACTAATCTCCTGTGTATCTCACATAACCACATATTAGTCCACCTAAGTTGTCACTCAATTACCAAAAACCAAACAAGGACCTTTCAAGGGTGAAACTATCAGACAGGTCACCGTTAACCTTCACCTGGTATTTGACAGATGTAACAAACTCCATGATCAAAGATATCCACTGCTCATGAAACCCCAACCGTTGCATCATTTCCCTCAAAAAACACCACTCCACTCTGTCATAAGCTTTACTCATATCCAGTTTGATGGCCACATAGCCCAAATTCCCTTCTCTTTTGTTGATCAAATAATGAGTAAGCTCATAGGCAATTAGGATATTATGAGAGATCAGTCTTCCCGGGACGAATGCACTCTGATTAGGGGTGATGATATCAGGAAGCACAACTCTTAATCTATTAGCAAGCACTTTTGACACCACTTTATAAACCACATTGCACAAACTAATGGGTCTCAGATCAGTCACCTTTTGGGGCTTCTCAACTTTCGGGATGAGTGATATGATTGTGTCATTCCAACCCTGGGGCATTCAGCCACCCCCGAGACAGCCTGCACCTCCGTAATCAATTGGTCACCGACAACGTCCTAATACTTCTTGAAAAAGATAGCTGGCATACCATCAGGTCCAGGAGCCTTGAGATCACCAATGGCATCCAGCGCCCTTTTTATTTCATCAGTCGTGAACTCAGCTGTTAACAAATTATTCATCTCTAGGGTAACGCCAGGTTGCACCGCAGCCAAGAGCTGCTGCAGGTGCTCCCCACCGTCAATCACACTAGTCCTGAAAAGTTGGGAAAAATAGTTAGAAATAAAAGCCTTCTTCTCCTCCTCCTCTACCACCCAACCCCCATTCTCCCTTTGTAAGTTTCATATTCTATTCCTTCTCCTTCTAACTGAGCACGCAATGTGGAAATAGGTCATGTTGCGGTCTCCATATTGCAACCAATTCACATGTGCTCGTTGCCTCCAGTACAAGTCTATTTGCTCCTCTAACCTATCCACTTTAAAACTCCAAACTGCTTCCCTCCTCACTGAATCATCGCTAATTGTCTCCCTTCTCCACTTCTCCAATTCCTTTTTGGCCTTCTTTAGACGCTTCTCCAAATCACCTAGAACATTCACACTCCAATCTTTCAAACTAGCTGCCACACCTCTAATACTCTCCCTCAATCTACCATCTCCCACAGAATTGAGATTCCACGCCTCTTCTATCACTTTTCGACATCCCTCCTCCTTGATCCAACTCGCCTCAAAATGGAACCCTCCCCCGCCACTTCTCCTTTGAGGAAACATCTCCGTTAGCACCACTATGGGCCTATGATCGGAATGATATGGATCACCATTCTTAACATGCATCAACGGGAACTTCATTCGCCATCCCGCATTTGCCACCACCCGATCTAGCCTCTCCCTAATATGTGTATTGCCTGTGGTTTGTTTGTTCCTCCATGTGAAAATATCCCTGGAGAAACCCAAGTCATCTAATTCATAGACTTCCAGTGCACCTTTGAACTAGTCCAGACAAGATTGTGGTCTCGGGACTCCCCCTCCTTCTCATGATGAAAAAGAATTTCATTGAAATCACCCAAACACAACCACGGCAACTGCTCATCATCTTGATCTTTTAGCCACACCAATTTCTCCCACGTCTTATATTTGAGCTCAGATTGGGGTTCTCCATAGATCCCCGTAACACGCCATTTATCCCCGCCGGTCTCCAGGACCTCCATATCAATGTGATTTTTTGATTTGCTTCTCAAAACCACATCAATCCCTCTCCTCCAAAACGAAGCAAGTCCCTCCCTCTGCCTTCGCATTCCACCACCTCCATGTTCGCCATACCCAACTTCTTCTTAAACACCATCATCCTCTTCTCGTCTAATTTGGTTTCCGATAAGAAAAGGACATCAGCCTCTTCGGCTTTTTGGCACCGAAGAAGCCCACGAACTGTCGGGGCGTTTCCCAACCCCTGACAGTTCCAAGCCAAGAGCTTCATTGGTTCCCGCAGGACCGGTTTGCCGGCCCCGCATTCTTCATATCATCGACAAAAACATCAGCAGCACGCTTCCCAAGCTTTGAAACATGGGCCAGTTCATCAACATCCATATCCTCCTCATTCTCATGTGTCCTCTTCTTTTCCAGACGCACTCCATCCTCACCCCTTTTGCTTTCTGCCTGCGTCCTTGGGATTCTTTTGAAACCCCTCCCTGAGCCACTACTTCCCTTATTTTTCTCCAGACTTGGTATAGTATAATCTCAACAACCACCCCCTGCATGGTACTGTTATCATCATTCAAGAATACCTCATTCACCTCACTAGCAACGTTAACCTGATTCGCAGGAGAGTGGGTCTCCAACACCTTCTCGGACTCCTTTTCCTCTGCATCAAAAAATAATGCCTTCTTTGAGCCTCCCTCCTGAGAGATAGATTTCGCCTCCTTCAGCGGGCTCGATACCTCTGGCTCCTCCCTACTAGTAAGACCCTTCACCTCTTCAGACTTCCCACTCTTATGCCAACTATCACTACCCCTCCTGCCACTGCTACCCCAACTACCAGACCCACCTGCATCTCTTCCTCGAGAACTTCTCCACGGCAGCTGTGGGCGATGGCCCGCAAATTTGCCCCTGGACTCCTCTCCAAACTTCCTCTTCTCTGGAATGAACCTCAGTGCTTTACTAAACTGTTGAGTTGCTCCCTTCTCCAGCTAAGTATCACAAGAATGATCAATATGACCGATCAAACCACATATGTAGCAAAAGTCTGGGAGGTATTCATAGACTAGCGGGCACCACTTTATCTTCTCCTGCTCCCCCTCCCCAACGTCCAGAGTTACCCCTCTCATCAACGGCTTGCGTATATCAAGTCTCACCTTGACTCTCAAAAACTCACCCACCGCCCTCTCATTCTCATCAGCATCAACCTCCAAAACTGCACCTACCATCTCGCCAATCTTCTCCCCCGCCGACTTATTCATCAAACCTAATGGCATCTTCAAGATCCTCACCCAGATCGGTATGGAACTAAACTCCACCTCATCGATTGTTTTGTCACCTTCAAAGTCAGCCACCACGACCAGATCCTTTCCGAACATCCAAGGACCCTCCTCAAGCGCCCTCCTCTTTCCCGATCCTTGCATAAAGGTGAACAGGAATCGGTTCTCCCCAAGATCTTTGCATTCCACTCCCTTCATCGGGCACCAGATTCTCCCCAGAGACAACTCCAATGCCTCCGCTCTAACTGGTTTTTCAGCCAAGACCTTAGCCACCGCCTGGGGTTCCCCTCGCCCCTGGATCGCCGCCTTCACACCCCCAAACTTAATGCCCTTCTTCTCATGATCTGACAGTTTCAACTTCTCCATCAGCCCTGCCACACCATCTCCCTTTGGATCCATAGGATCCCCTCCGCCGCCACTCTGACACTGAACCCTAACACCCCACGACCAGGAACTAGGTTAGCAGACGAAGGTTGGGCTCCAATTGGAGATTGGACTGTGGACACAAATGGCAGATGACACAAAGCTCGGATCAAGAGGGAGAGATCCGGGCTAGGCACGTAGATGGGAGAGGGAGGAACGAAACCCTAGTCGCCAGGAAGGAGACGTCTCTCGAGTCGCCACGCGGCGCCGAGAACTTTCCGGCTTGGTATCCATATCCATTTTGCTAGCTAAAGAGAATAGGCAGGTGAAAGGGTAATACCATATCTAATAGATGATGGCTTATCTATCTTGTAGTATGCAGATGATACATTGATATTTGTAGATCACGAAATTCAACAAGCAATGAACATGAAATTGTTGCTTTATACATTTGAGTAATTATCGGGTCTAAAATAAACTTTTATAAAAACGAAATCTTTTGTTTTGGGCAGGCTAAATATTATAAGATACATTATTCATTATTATTTGGTTATAAGGTAGGCACATCCCCGTTTTGATACCTAGGTATACCCATGCACCTCGGAAAACATAAAAACAAAGATGGGAAACTAATTGAAGAACGGATTAAAAAAGGGGTTAGCTAGTTGGAAAGGAAAAATGCTTTCTTTGGGTAGATGTCTAATGTTGATTAATTCAGTTGTATCTACCTTAGAGCATCCACAGTGCATAGATGCAGGGTCGTCTCTTTAGGTGGGCCCCCACAGAGATGTGATGTCTTCTAGTATTTAGTTTGCAATGTGTAGAACCGGATCTAGATCCATAACTGGGCCCACTATTTATTACCATCTACCGATCTTCTCTCTTTCCTTGGTCTGACTTCCCACGCGCAAGAGAGAGAAGGGAATGGGAGCAGGTTCGTTGGATAGTAGCGGCTTCTTCATCGAATCAAGTATGCAGTGTATAGGACTCGGTGCTGTGGTCGCATTTATCAGATTGAACCGGCTAAAGAACGCCTACTGCGGATGCTCTTACCTATGTTTATGCTCTATTTTTTAAGTTCCTAGGGGTATTAAAGAAAATTAAGTACTATAGATCAAGATTTTCTTAGTAGTATGATCAATAGGAGAAAAAATAGACTAGCTAAGTGGTCTATCATTTGCCAACCAAAAGATCATGGAGGTCTAGGCATCCAAAACCTAGATATTCAAAATAAATACTAAGCAAGTGGCTCTGTAAATTATACAATGAAGATGATTTACAACAACAAAAAGGCTAGTGATTCACATTTTAATGGGTTTTTGATGGGAGTGTAGGACAACTTCATAAGACTAGGTAAATTTAAGTTGGGAGATGGCTCTCAAATTAGGTTTTGAAAGATATATGGCTGGAAAGATATCCCCTTAAAGTTACAATATCCAAATTTATATAATATTGTTCCACGAAAATAAGCTACAATTACAACAACTCTTTGCACGGATGGCTCTAGAAGAACACTAATAGGAAATAAAAGTTATTGGAGTGACATCACTTAGTAGCTAGGTTAGCAAACATTCGGTTACAATATAGGAAGGGTCGCAACTCGCAAGGATACCTTTTTTTTTGCTTGTTAAAAAACGATGACTCCTTCATAGTAAATTCAATATATAAACATTTTGTCAACACAAGATTTGGTGGTTAAAGATACCACTAAAAAGTAAAATATTAAAATGTTCATATGGTTCCTAAAGATGGTGCTACTCTTAGTATAGATAGTTTAGTCAGGAATAATTAGAACAGGATTAAGTTGGATGCATTCTGCTGCACGAATGAATCAAAACAACATCTCTTCTTTGATTGCATTGTACAGAGACAGTCGCAATGAACTTCTTTACTTCTTTTGGACGGTCAATAATTCTACACTTAATTTTTGAGTCTGACTCTTTTTATTTTATTTTATTTTATTTATGTATAATAATTGATCTAATTATCTTGGTCACAAGAATAATCTTTATGTAAAAAGGACGAGAATATGAATTTTATGTATTGATTGCACATGCATGCTTCCGATTTGCCCGGTGTGTACCACGCTGGGTCCATCGCTGGCGGATCGAATCAGATGTCCAATTGTCCAAAGCTACCAGCAAGAGGAGCATCGTCGAAAGTTGGATGGCATCTTGTTCAACACTTGATGGAATGGAAGGAAGGAAAGGAACGGGAATAGGAATACAATTATACAGCGATTTCTTGAGGATCGGTCAGGTCAGTTTTCTCTTTAAAATCCGAGACGAGACGACGCTGAGGGAGTTTGACTCTTCAGCAAGAGGGCGCCAACAACGCCGGAGTCTCCTCCGTCTGCGTCGGCTACGAACTGCGCCGCAGATCCCCTCCGCCCCGGGAAGCCAACGCTACAGCTCGATGGTCCACGCCATCACGCCAACGTAGGAAGCGGAGGCTGTGGTATGCTTACTCCATTTCTCTTTTGCTCTCTCCACTCACAATTAGGTCATATCGGTATTACTTCAATCCATATATGTTAGGCTTGTTGGGATGCACTCCTAATTACTTCAATCCATATGTGTTGGAGCGGATTGGAGCACACATGGATTGAGATGGATATGAGTACATCCAAACAAGCCTTAAAATGGATTAGTGTAAAACTTAAGACTCTGGTTAGCATGACTCTAAATGGCTCCGACTCTTTACTACAGTGCGCGTAGAAGTCGAAGCCAGAGCCGATGAAGAGAAAATAATAGTTTCACGGCACCTAATTCATTTTGAGAGTAAAAAGAAAGATGGCTCCTCGCTAGGTACACAGAGGAGCCGGAGAAGTCACCTGAAGCTCTATCAAATCTTAGGCTCTCTATCCAAATTGGTTTTGCTAACTCAACTTAGTGTGTGGCCATTTAAGGTGGAATCGTGTGGACCATAAAACCCTATCCTGTCAGACATCTCTGCTGAACCAAATATGTCATCACCCCTGTTCTCGACTTCTCGTCATGGTGGTTTCTCACTTTTGCATCAGCAGAAGGCGACACCTAAGGACTAACCCAACACATGCCATGGCATTGGCCTAGGACCTATCTGAGGTTGCAACCTCTCGGACCCTATCTATGCCATGCTATTTTTTCGAAGGGAGGGGGATTATATTAAAACTTGGCATAATATATCCTAAATTATACATAAAAAATCTGAAATAAAAAATACATAATATTCTTTCCAGATTTTCCATCATCTTCTTTCCCAGTGACTTCCCTCGAACGATAGAGCCAAATTGCAATCCTTATGCGGAATCCAACAACCCACCCTAAAATATTAGACATGCCGTAAGATATTTTTAGAACCTGTCCAAAACGTATCTGAATCGATGAAATAATATCGGCAGCTGCATCGTCGGGTATAACATAGGATGCAGATACATCACCTTCAAACCTTCATTTCCTCTCAGCGACCGTCGACAAAGAGATCGATGACCCGAAGTAGCTGTCCTCATTGGGAGTGCCTAGAAGCACCCCACGCCTTGCGGATAAAGGCCATAAATTGGCAGTCTGCCGATGAAATCAACACCTGCAACGGGGTCTCGTCGTGGCAATCACCAAAGTCATCATAGAAAACACGATCGTGACTGAAAATCATCTGATTTTGCCGAAAGCTTTATTTGGACTAAACCCTAAGCAACTAGATATGAAACTGCGGGAAAAAGGATGGGTCTCCTCCCCTTCTTTCCCCGGCAGATGCACCGGAGAGGGCGAAGGAGAGGGGCCCTAGGCACGGTGGTGGCGGCGACGATAGTGAGGCAAGAGTTGCGGCAGACAGTGTCTCGGTGGCGGCGACTGTGTTTGCCTTGTACTTCTATTGGCGCTCCCATGCCATGCTATTTAGCCTCACATGGCAAGGCAGTGGCGTAAATAGTAGGGAGGCAACGCTATGTATAGCACTACTAATCAGGGTTCAAAATTCCAGCGAAATTTTGCGAATTTCGGTGGTGGCAGAAAGAAAAATATAAAATTTTGTAATACACTAATAAATGTGCTATATAACTTTAGACTCATATTTTCTATTGTTTATGTTGCATATTCTTCTACTCAATAGATGTGTAGTCATAAATCATGCTAATATTTGTTTAGAACTTTTTTTTTTGAAAAAAGTATACTTCATGTGCAAGTCTCTACAAAAATTCTATCGAATTTTGCGAATTCCAGTAATTTCGGAGGTGGCGAATTTTTTTCAATACCGAAATTGAAAACCTTGCTACTAATGGTGCAGTGGTGGTAGGGATCATTATGGGAGTAAGAGGGCACACGCATGTTTGCTATCCGAGAGCAGGCTAACATTGTCATATGCTTTAGATAAAATCTAGGAGAGGCAAGGAAGATGCAAGGACATTCATTTCCCAATGCTAGTGGCGCAAGCCAACGCCTTGTGTCAGAAAAGCAACTCTCTTTTGCCATATGCTTTACTTGTTCTCCCTCACGTCTCTTGAGAACGCTTGATGCGAGATCTCAATAGATTCTGCTACAATATATGTTCTAGTGGTGTCTTCAAGTTTTAGTCAGAGGAGGCAATAGCTACTTTTGCAAGCTTTTATGACATTATGCGAATTGAAACCATTAACAGAGGTTATTTGGATGTTGAGCGCCGACGTAGAGGTTGAGACTCCCATCCAGCATGGAGTGCTAGGGCTGGCCTCAAAGGGGTAGGAGGCCTGATAATTCCTATCCACACTGGACGTACATGTGTCAAGCTAAGTTAGTAGAATCACATTCATCAACACACAACCACCTTCCTTAAGAGTCCACTTCTACAAAACCGGTTTATATTAGAGCATAGAGATAAAAAAGTGATCCGATGTATTTGCAAACTAATGGGGTCCAACAAACCAAAATTTAGTATTAGGAGTTTTCCATATAAGCCTTACTTGATGAGTAATTTTGACCATTTTCTATCCTTTACTGATTCTTAATGGATATGCTCTCAATATTTTAACACACCTTCTTATTTTACCATCGATTTATTTCCTAGATAATATAGCTTTATTTGTTGGAGTATGAGGCATGTTGGTTCTATCATTTATTATATGTTCTCCTTGTGTATTGTATCAATATTACATACTTATACGATGGTGGTACTACCACACAATGTTACTGTAGACTGATAACATATACATGCTCTGTTTGTGTAAGTAGTATATATATATATCTACATACCAAATTTATGATCGCAAAACATATGGTTTCAAGATATTGTAGCTTTTAAAGAATGCAACATCCAAATGGGTCCTCATGAAGACAAGATATTTTATTGAAGTATGAAAATACATTCATTTTCTTTGCACATTATGGTTTACAATACTACTAGAGCGAACTTAAAGAAGGTATCTAAGAAAGAACAATGGCTAGACTTTTTATTAGTAATACCAATAAGTAAATACTTTGTCGGGACTTACAACATTGACTATATATGTTTGTGGCAACAAATTTATTACCAAGTAACTAATGAACACATAAAGCAACTGATCATGATCAAAACTGTAGGGCAAACATAGATATCTAGCATTTACCCAAAATGACATGATTCTTTGCAATGAGTATTTGATAGTGCAACTTAAAAACATTTTTTTGTTAGACACGTAATTTTTGTGTCATTTATTCTGCTTATGAATTACATCTTGCTATTTTTTTTATGAAGCTGAAAGTTCATGCAGCGGCAGTTGCATTAACAATAACAATAACAATAACAACATATTGTCATATAATCATATGTAGATATCATGATGTGCATATTTATGTTGGATGTAGCAAACTCTTCCGCCCTGTTCGTTTGGCTGAAAAGTCATGGCTGAAAAGTTATGTTCGCTGATTTATTATGAGAGAAAAACACTGCTGAATGACTGACGATTTGGCTAATAAGCTCAAGCGAACAGGGCGTTCATATTTACAAATGGACTTCATAATTTAATTGGCATTATTCTCATTTATGACATTTAATTCTAGCAACATACTATGGCAAAAGGCCAAAGATGGTTAGTTTTGTCCTCAACATGTAAGTGTAATTCACATGCCATTATATATTTTTTTAAAAAATGTTAATACCAATATAAGTAACAAATGTTTTCACAAAAAGTAGATGGAACTGTATTCTGGTGCTAATTTGTCATATGTATATGCAGATAAATTTAGCATTTTGGCCTATGTATATTAATAGATTCAACTATGTTATGGTACTAATTTTCTGTGTCCACAAAAATATAAAAAACAATATAAATAACAAATTCATAGTACGTACACCTGTGTATACATGCCCATTTGGCCTTGGAATACAATCTTAGCTGAGCAGTATTCCTACAATTTTCACACATGCACGTACGCAAGTGCACGCACACACTGTTTTGAATTTCATAATTATTGCTGTTTTATTGCAATTGACGTTACAATTGTTCTATGACAGGTAGCTTGCAGCATCCCAGGCTCATAAGTTTCTTCATTGCCTGCCTGTTTGTTTCTGGGAAACATACATATATAGATCAATTAAACCATAAGATCGAGAAGAACACAAGTTCCGTGTCATCATCGACATGGATCAACAACGAATGGAGTTGCCTAAGCATGTTTGTTTCAAGGGTGACAATGGCTTGTACCTCAGTGCACGGATCATTCAGGGCTACAACTATTTGCAATTCTCATCGAATGATATGGGTGATCCAACCATAAGGCATACCATTCATACCAACACCAATGGTACCATCCGCATAAAGTCTGACCATTTCGGCAAGTTCTGGAGGCGTAGCCCCAACTGGATCTGGGCGGACTCTGATGACACCATCAGCAGCAACCCTGACACCGTGTTCCGGGTAGTCAAGTTTGGTGACATTTTTGCGCTTCAGAACCTCGGCAACAACTACTACTGCACAAGGTTGACTACTGAACGCAAAGTGAGTTGTCTCAACGCCTCTGTTCCAAGCATTAATCAGTGGGCACACCTACGGATTGAAGAAACAGTCCTTTCTCGGAGGATTTACAACATTGTGTACAACGTAATGGATGCTAAAGTTTATAACCAGAAGGTACAGACTATGGCTACCGAAACTGCTATTAACAGAACTGCTACGACCAATGTGGCTATAAGCTAACCCTGAAGTACGGTGTGACCAAGAGAAGAACGTGGGATTCAAGTGTCTCGTTGAAGCTAGGCGTCGCAACCACCATTCAAGCTGGAGTCCCAGAAGTTTCAAGCGCATCGGTCAGAATCGAACATGAGTTTACTGAAGCATACAACTGGGGAGAATCCATATCTCACACGGAGGAGCACTCGGTTGAATATGAGATCCCTGTGCCTGCATACACCAAGGTAACACTAAGCTTCTCATACTACCAGGAGGATATTTTAACCGATGGACAGAAAGTTGTCAACAAGTTTGATGATGGGATTTACCATGGCATCAACAGCTATGATTTCACTTCCGAGGTCACAGAAGAAAAACTTCTTCAAGGGCCCACGACGACAGATAGCACTTGTACGTTCTTATAATGCACGTGTTTTTGTATGTATGTGCCTATGCAAGTGTGTATATGCGCATAGCTAAATAAGCCACGGTGTCTTTGCCTAACTCGGCACATGTACTTTGGTCTGTTTTATGCCGTGTCCGTGCAGACGTGCACTTGTCATATATGTAATACTAGGGCTTTCGATAAACAAGAATGTAATGTTTGCATCCCACATCAGTAACTGAAGCAGAGGATTTTGCTTCATGGATGAAAAATTATTGGTGCCAGCCGATCCCAACACCATGCTTAGTTTTGGGAGGACCGGGTGCCATTTGATTGCATTAATTCGATTCATGCTGAGTCCTGACCTCAAAGGCAAGCAACATTCTGTGTTTGTTGATACCAAGCCCACACGAGCAAACTCTACAGCATGCAAACCTTCTTTGGACACGTCACCCTGTCGCGAGCCGAGGGAAGATATATATAGCCACAACATGCATGGAGACTTCATGAGTTGATGCCAACCTAACCCCAGCCTCCAGATCGGTGTATAAGCCTCTAGCTAGAGATGAAGAAGATTCCATCGTGAGGAGAGTCCCATACAATAAGACCACCGAACGAAGATGAGCAGTCGGAACGCCCACTGACGGACATATCGTCCGTGGCCATCCATCCATCTGACCGCACCGTCAATAAGACCGCATTTGCACAGATGATCCGGCGAGCTTAATCAACCACATCTTGAAAAGCGTTTTTTCTATGTAGACATCTCTAGAGACACCGTACCCCTATGTCCACAGGCAGTTCGTATAAGGAACCAAGAATTGATTTTTTTCTTTCTTTCTTTTTGGTATCTTTTTAATTAACTAATTGGAGTTTAACAATGAATTTTTGGAGGAATACATCACATGCATATCATCTGTAGTGAAAAACACGTCATCCATAAAACCAACGAATTTATTGTTGATCCCTGCAATGTAATACATACTGCCCTGTGCCCCCCAAGGTCCCCCAACCTATCTCGTGGGAGCTTATGCTTCCCCATGGGGAATATTAAAATTAACAATGGAAAAAGACCTCATAAAAATTAATCACTAACCGCAATATGACCGTGTATTAACGTTAGATGATGCCATGTAAATAATCATAATCACCTCGCTTTACCAGACAACTGTACAACAATCTCCATCAACAATATATTCAACATTTCCAAAACTCTTGACCACTTACCGCCATGGCATGCAGCTCCCGGCCGGCTGAGTCCCCAACTCCCCATGCACCATGACATCGCTGTGCTGTGCTCAGTGCCTGATGAGCGGCGGTGGCGGTGTCTCCATGATGGGCAGCCGCCGCCGCAGGTTGCCGCTCTTTGCCCGCACCACAGTCGGCACCATGGCCGCGGGAACTGCAGCAGCAGCAGGAGGAGGAGGAGGAGGCTCACCGTTGCCATCGCCTTCATCAGGCCGTCTTGCCGCCCTGTGGTGCTGAGGCGTCATGAAGATGTTCCCGTCGCCGCCATGCCATCTGGAAGGAGCCCTGGGATGCTGAGGCGTCATGAAGAAGGAACCCTGCAGGGGCGAGGGCTCTGTGGCATCGACATCCGCCAGCAGGTTGTGGCTGGAGGAGAACAGGGAGCGGTAGTGCCTCATGGTCTTCTTCTTCTTCAGAGCCTTGAGGACGAAGGGGATGAGGCCGTCCATTTTTACTCTCAGGCAGTGCTAGGGAAGGGAAGGGAGGAAGCAGCCAGGGAGAGTTGAGGTTCTTGAAAGGTACAAAAGTCTGTAAGATGTGTATGGAATGGTCGGCAAATGACAAGGGAATAGAATGTATTTTAACTTGGGACCTTGTCATCTTGAAGAGAGAGAGTCAAATTGGCTTCTATACTGATGTCATTGTCATGCCTACAATCGATCTTGTTCAAGCAACAATATTTCTGACAACTTTTGGTGATGTAAGGGTAACGGAAATGTTTGCTATATCTGTAATGGAAACTATACATTATAGACAAATGTTTATATATGGTTGGATCCTTTGACAAGTTTCATTTCCGTTTTCTTATAGCTTCTTAATAAACTGGATAGCATGATGACAATATAGAGTTGACATGGATGGGCTTTTTTACTACCTCAAACCATGCACCTGGTCAAGTGTTACCTTGAGATGTTTTTTTTTGAACTTTTTTACTATGGCTGGAGAGGCGTAAGGAAGTATTGGCTGTATCTATGATTGGTAAGGATGGCAACGGGTCGGGTTCGGATCGGGTGGAGTCTCCGTGCACCCGAAATCGAAACCCAAACCCAAACCGAAAACCGATTCGGGTGGAAATCCATCATCAAAACCAAACCCGCGGATACCCGAAACCCGAACGGATACCCGAAACCCGCGGATAAATATACACATATTCACATGTATAAATAAAAGGCAACAAATAATAAATATTTTCATGAGTCAATTTTGAATAGATTTAATAATCTAAGTAAACAAGTTATTACTAGCATATTATAAAACATGAGTTTTAATTCCAAATGATTTATTTTGGATATCCACGGGTGAAAAACCAAACCCGATACCAAACCCGAAACCGAACCCGAAAACCGTGGGTGAGAAACAATCCCCAAACCCGAACCCACAGGACCCGAAACCTGCAGGTATCTGACCCGAAACCGATCCGCTGCCATCCTTAATGATTCGTGGGCCCATAAGAGGGAATGCGTTGAGAGGCGTCAATTAGGGAGGCATCAGGAGGTGTTAGATGTGTCTATGGTCGGTGGGCCATATGGCCGTAACGCCTTCCAACGATTCCAAAGTTAAGAGGATTAGTACTTTAAATAAAAGAGTAGCAATTCCTTTTGCGTGGTTATTTTTTTTAATCAAGGGTAAAATGACAAATCCACAATTGTAAAAATAATGTTTGGAGTAGTACAATTGGGATTTACTATAGTTAGATGAATACTAGAAAGCAACGCGCGACGTTGTCGCGCGCCTGCGTGGAGTGCCTACCATTTTGAGCTAGTTTGGTCATCCATTTATGTCGTCATGACCTGTTTGTTGCTTGTTTTGTTATATGAAGGAGTGATGTATAATTTGGGGGGGGGGTTTTGCTACTGTAGCCATAGGCTATATGTACCTGTATAGTGGTAGTATATTATTTTGTTTGTGTATATTCATTTCAAGTTTTTATGTATGAGACATGATGTGGTCGCGTATGCGAATGTACGGAATATCCTATACCATATGTATTCACTTTTTTATGTTTAAGCATGTACACAATATTTATTTTTCAGGTTAGCGTTAAATTAATTGGGCACCAAAGATCATGAGAAAGGATATATGATATTGAATTTAAGGCAGTGGAGATATTTTTAGTTTACATGTGATGAAAACTATAAATTAATCAATCATAAAAAACATAGAACTACTATTATACCGAATTAAATACACTAAAGCATATTTTAAGTTCAATGTATAGATCTGGTCATAATCGCCCTGTTCGTTTGGACTTATCAGCACAATCAGCAGCCATCCAGCAGTGTTTTTCTCTCACAACAAACCAGCGAACAATACTTTCAGCACAATAAACCAGCGAAATGAACAGGCTGAATAAACTCAACAAAAGTGGTTTGGTATTTTTATGTTTTTTTTGTGATTTTATATGATTTTTATGAGGTCTCTAGTTTTAAAAGAAAAGGTTAAATCATTGAAAAGAAAAAGAGACTTACGGTCCGATTTTGGCCATTGAGGCAGGCCGGCCATCTTTGAGAACCATTTTTTTAATTGTTGCACTAATATGTAAAAAAAGATAGATATACATGGCCGTGTTTGTAGGTATTTGAGTTGTGAAACGTATCATATTGCAGGAAATGTAAATTAATTGGAAGGCATGCGTAGTCTATAGACATGCGAAGGATGCAGGGTTGACGTGGGATTTTTTTTAACATAGCTTTAACTGTACCATGGACCTGTCTGCTCTCTCTGTTCTCCACGTGAACCGCGTCCACACAGAAAAGGAGGGGAGGAGGTGGAGGCAGTGTGGCCGGCATGTGGGTCCCAAGGGGTGAGGTGTCGCGCCCTGGTTGGACCGAGCGACGTGGCCGAGGGTGCGGCATTGGATGCCGTCGGGCGTCGGTTGTCCTTGCCTTTTTCGCATTCGTTGTGTGCTGTCAGAGAGAAAGAGACAGGGAGAGACCTCAGGGAGAGAGAGAGGGAGTTGGGTCAAGCACTGCAGCTTCATCCCGTTCGCGTCCTCTGTTTCCAGCAGAGAAGAGAGAGGCATAGATAGCGGAGAGGGAGAGAGGGAAACAGAGTAGAGAGAGATGCGGCGGCGGGGCCCTGGGTTCCGGCCCAAGCCGGGCGGTCCGGCAGGCGGCGGCCGCGCTCCCAGGCGCGGGCTGGCCGGGCGGGTGGCGCAGCTCCGGCGTCGCGGTGATGGGGGCAGGGAGAGCAGGGCGGTGAGATGTGTGGCCGGTGGCTGATGCCAGGGTGGGCGGCGGTCCTGGTGATGCTCGGCTCTGACGGCTGGGCGGGAAGGGGCGCGGGTCAGACACTCAGACGGCGGTGTCGCGGAGCAGTGCGGCAGGCCAGCCGACCGGGAGCGAGGGCGGCTTCGGCGAGCGCGTTTCCATCGGCTTGCGGCGCGGCGGTGGTCGCCTTTAGCTGGTCCGAGCCGCGCGTACGTGGGGCCCGGGCACGGCGGCGTCTCCGGCGGCAACCCGACCACCTCGGCGCGGGCGGGGGTCCCCAGCGACCCCGGCGACCCCTGCGCATGCGCGCCGGCGTCGTCCGGCCCGGCGACCCGCCTGCGACCGCGCGTGCCAGGTGCCGCTCGCCGGGCGGCCAGCCACTGCCACCGTGGCTGTCGCTCCGGGCTTCGCCCCCCGCATAGCCCGGCCAGCGCCATCGCAGTTCGCTCCTGCCGGCAGCAGCGGGTGGAGGACAGCAGTAGCTACGGCCGCTTGTGTGCGTGGCCACCTCGCCACCGGCTGTCCCAGGCCTCGGTGTGGGCACGAGCGCGTCCGCGCTGGCCCAGACGTTGCGTAGAGCCACCGCCACGCCGCCGCGGGCGGCCACGACCACTGACGTGTTCCGCAATGCTGTTGTCAGCACGAGCAGCGCCGCGCACGCGTGCTTAGCGGCGAACGCGTCGGAGCCGAACTCCAGAGCGTGTACAGGGAAGGTCGGACTGCTAGTTGATTTCACTAAATATGGAGGGTTTTTTTTGCAAAATGACCGAGAGTTGCCCGATTCTGGCTGTTCACCCGGCCGATCGGACGGCCAGCGACGTGGCACGCTCTGGTGTCTGAGCTTGGCTCAGGATTAGAGTTATATAGTTATAGAGACAGAGATAGAGATAGAGATTTGCTTTTAAAAAAAGATGAATATTTTCGTCTTGCTAGGGTTCATTCGCCGCCGTCTATATTCTCCGTCTGTGTGCCGCCGTCGTTGTCATCACGGTCTCGGTGGGGTTTAGGGTCGGGTCGGAGGATGCGGCGTCGGGAGGGGGTGGGGGAGGAGGGAGAGGAGGGAGGCAGAGCGCGCGGCCGTCTCCCATGGGGACGCCGCGCGGGGGCAGGGTCGGGGCGATGCCGGCGCGGTCGTCGGCGGCTGGCAGCCCCTGGGCCGGGAGCCCTTTCGGGCTCCCCGACGGCATCGCGCCGTCGCCGGTGACCTCGGCGTCCACGCCGCGTCGGTTCTTCCGCCGCCCGTTCCCGCCGCCGTCCCCGGCCAAGCACATCAAGGAGTCCCTCGCGCGCCGGCTCGGTCGCCGCTCGCCGGCCTCCGCGTCGCAAGTGCCCAGGCTGCCCGTCGAGGTCCCGATCCCGGAGCACAGGGCCGGAGGCTCTGACGGTGCCGGGTAGGTGGAGCTGGAGCTTGACAAGAGTTGGAGCTGGAGCTTGACAAGAGCTTCGGCTACGACCGCCACTTCGCCGCCTAGTACGAGCTGGGCAAGGAGGTGGGCCGCGGCCATTTCAGCCACACCTGCCTCGTGCGCGCCCGCAAGGGAGACATGAGAGGCCAGGTCCTGGCGGTCAAGGTCATCTCCAAAGCCAAGGTCTTGCTACTCGTGATCTCACACTCCTCTTTTACTGAACGCACGATCTTACCTGTTTCAATCGGCCCGGTTCCTCCGGTGGATCATGAACCAACTATGTGGGGGTACATAATTGCCATCCTGTTGTGATCTTTTTAACTCTCATTTAGTAGATCATGTTTTGGTTGTTAGTTTCGCAACAAGAATTCAGTATCTCTGCAGTGTCACTAGCACAGATGTTGCAATCATAAGTTCATCATTTGTTTCTTGGCTGCCTTGCACGGTGATCAGGTTTTTTGCGATGGTATTGGCATTGGCATTGCCTCGCAGGGTTACAAGTACATTGTAGAGATTAAGGTTTCTCTTAGACAACCCATCAGTTAGCGCTAAATTCACTTTCCTAGCTCATTACATCAGGGGAAAAATATCTCTTGGCCTAGATTTCGTATTTTAGTATGCAAAAGCCACCTCAATCCTTTGGTTTTCTCTTGCAAATGACGACAGCAATATCTATTGAGGATGTGCGCAGAGAGGTGAAAATTTTGAAGGCGTTATCTGAACATTCCAATCTTGTCAATTTATGATGCTTGTTTCCTTCACCACTCCTTGCAATATATCCACATCAAAGGGGAACAATGCAATGATTCTCATTGTAGGGGCAGAACAGTCTACCATGCTTTTTCTGTCTAAGTAATTGCTGTGCACAAAATCAGATATCTGATCCAAATCGAATGCTTGAACCGTAGTTTAAGTCAGTCAATCTAGCAGCTTCCCATATGTTATGCTATTATACATCCATGATTACTATTTCTCTAGTCACGATAAAGATGAAGAAAATCTCAATTTTTACATGTTCAAATTGACTTATCAAGATTCATGTTTTTTTCAGTACTTTGCTGACATGTTTCTTCATTTTCGAAAAGCTGGGTGATAGTTCTAGCATTAGAGAAAATGGGGTAGAATCGACCTATCAAGATCCATGTTTCTTCAGTAGTCTGTTTGTTTGTCAGCTATGTAACAACAGCTTTGATTTTTCCCTAGTTTATAGCTTCGGGATCTGTTTGTGGGAGATATACTGCTGTGATATGTCATATCCTGATTTGAGCTTCTCAGAGGTCACATCTGCTGTTGTTCGTAAGGTAAAGATCTGTTTTGTGCCTTTTCATATTTCCTGTTGAATTCTGAGCTAGTGGATGATGATACAATACTACCGGTTTACAGAACTTGAGGCCAGAGATACCACGTTGCTGTCCAAGCTCTTTAGCAAATGTGATGAAGCGTTGCTGGGACGCGAACCCCGACAAGCGGCCTGAGATGGCTGAGGTGGTGTCCATGTTGGAGGCAATCGACACATCCAAGGGTGGAGGCATGATCCCTGTAGATCAGCGGCCAGGATGCCTTGCATGTTTCTGGCAGCACAGAGGTCCATGATAGATGGAATCCTGCTGGAGCTGCGGTCTGAACAATGGCCAGTAAATTGGTAGAGGAGTGCCCAAGTCAAGTCAGGATGCGAAGTTGGAGAAAATCACCATTGTCATGATTAAGTAGTGAACTGAGAGAGAGGCTATCTGATTTTTTTTCTGAAATGAAAATCTATCTGAATGCTATGTGCATTGGCCTGAATGTTATCTGAATGAAAATCTATCAGAATGTTTTCTGCATTTGCCTGAATGTGCTCCTATCCCTGAATGTTATCTATCTAAATGTTTTCTGAAATGAAAAGGCATGTGACACCAGTATGAAAGTAACACAATAGTCTGAACTCCAGTGTGAAATCTGTCCATTCTTGTGTGAATTTGTACATGGAGTCATGAATATATATATACACGACACCAAGTGCAGCCATGTTCAATTTAGTTACAATTCCAAATGGCTACATAGCTCATATGACACATTTGATCATAACACATGCGGGCAAAGAGTACATCATGTATAGTCGATTAATTAACTTTGTTCGCAACATATTTCTTCTTCTCTCATCTGTGTGTTGGAGTGCTTGCAACATATATGTTGGGGTGCGGTGTAAATTCATACAGTGATTGGATAGTGATCAGCAGCACCAACCGAGATGGAGCAGCAGCAGCACAGCAGCATTAGTGACCCATACATATGCACAGAAACACAAAAGAAGCAGCATCACCACCGTACAAACGACTCATAAACAAAAGTTCTCTGAACTACTGAAACTGCAAGAATCGTAGCCACAAGGAAATTTATTTAAATTAAACTAGGCACTTCTAAGGCTTCTAAATCTTGGCAATGTTGGCATCGACCTGCTTTTTGAGGTCCGCGATCTGCCTAGACATGGCGACCTGCTTCTTTTGGAGGTCGTCGATCTGCCTAGCCATGGCTTCGGCATTCTCTTGGAGCTTCTTGATCTGCAGTTCCTGACTGTGGCGATAACCGTGGAAGATAAAGTTCATTAATTAGAGGTTTTTGACTTGTAGGGGATCTAATCCCCCTCGACTCCCAATCCACATGGATTTGGAGTAAAACGAACAGGCCCTAAGGAACAACCATGCAAGAAGTGCCAAGAAGATACCTTGTAGCTTTACTCGGCGTCGATGCTCGTTTCCGAGGACAGACATCCGTTCACGCAGGTGCGCCACTCTAGGTCCAAGCAGTTGTAGCACATGTTGATGCTCCCCGGGGACAGACACGGAGCCTATCCGTTCCTGCAGTTGCGGCACGACTTGACGCCCCCGAGGATCTTAGAGTGATTGGATACCTTCTTCGCGGCTGAGGACGGCTTTGTGGCGGCTTTTCCTGGCTTTCTCATCTTGTCGGGTATCAAAATACCAGGGTACTCAACAGATGGCAAAATACAGCACCCTGCGCGTTCGCTAAAGTCCCATCGTAGGGGCCCAGTAAAACCGACCTGCTAAAGGCGCTAACAGCATGTCAGTCGCTCGAAGCCGAGTGTCAACCTCCATCCTACCCGAGCTTTGCAGAGAGGTCTTGGGCGAGATAAGCACCTCGGGCGGCAGTTTCGGCCTCGCCCGAGCCCATGGCGTCATCAAAAGCGCCCGACCCCTACGCCCTATCGAGAACGACTTCCGCCTCGCCTGACCTCGGCGACGAAAGCATGGGAGCGCCGGATCCCCTTGGCATACTTCTGCCTCACCTGAGGGACACGTGGAGTCCTCTGACAAGACAGGGAGCCACGGGGGCTCTCACCACGGCACCCACTCCCACCGATGGGACGGACGTGACCGTGCACACTCTGACCTAACATGACCCTCATTTCACCACAACGACGTCCATACCTCCACAGCGACGGGGGTAACAGCAACTATACCACGTAATCCCCCTCTCTACGTGAATCCAAGTGCCCGTACCGCCCATCCTCGGCGGCACAGACGCGCACAGGACAAATCATGGCCACAACATGTTGCACCAGCGGATGGAGAGGCCAAAAGATCAACGCCTGTTGCATCTCTGCGCTACAGGAGAAACTGCTCCCACCAGATAAGGAGGAAGACGGCCACACCCGAGGCCACCTTTTTTATTTTTCTCTTTCATCTTTTCTCCATTTCATCTTTTTACCACACATGTAACCCGAGCCCTCCCCTTGGGAACTATAAAAGGGGAGGCCGGGGCCACATTTAAGGATAACTAACACAAAAACGAGGAATGCACACCTCGCTAAGACAACAACACACACATCACCCCTCAAAAGAGACCTGGGATCCGCTCCATCTCTCGAAAACTTGTAACCCCTACTACGAGGACTTTGGTGCAAGGCAACACAAGCAGCAGCATAATCCACTAGACGTAGGGCCGTTCTTGCCCGAACCAGTATACACCCTTGTGTTCACTGTGCACACCATCCGGACCTAGACGCGCAGATACAAATTCACTCCTCGCTTTGTTTAGACCCCTGGTTCTCTCGACACCGACAGTTGGCGCTGAAAGTCCTATGTTTGGTGTTGGTAATTAGTGACAATGCCTAAGTAATAATCCTATGCCTAAGCTGTATGTAGCATATGAGGATTAGTACATTCCAAGGTTGGTGGCAAGATGGACATGGTGATCATGATGGCCACACTTGGATTTGGACGCAACCCTACGTGATCAAGGCTAAAGTATATGCTTAAGGGTTGTGTTTTTAGTAACCAAGACACCTAGTGGGTGTGGTTACATTATAGGATAGATAGCCGTACTATAAAGAGGGGAATGACGCGGCTATTGAACTCCTAAGTGCCTCTAGGTGTGCATTTCATAATCATATGTATTTGGATAGAACTAATATCGCCTTAAAAAATGCTAACACACTCACACATGACGAGATCACTTGGTGGTGTTAGCACGTTTGCGAAGGCGGTGGAGTTTGAGCGGTAGGGAGGGTTCGGGGTCCTCTCTCCCTCCCTTCCGCTGAGCTTGCGAGGCGGGATTCAGACGTTTTCGAGGAGTTGAAACGACTATTTTCCACTACACCGGAAGTCAGAAAAGAAACGGAGGCGAACGGAGGTCACAGCGGTGACCGGACGCGGTCTCTGTTTGACCGGACGCGTCCGGTCAGTGTTCAGCGTCTGCGCGTGTTTCTGTTTTTGATCGGACGCGGTGGCGCGTCCGGCCACTGTCGACTGGACGCATCCGGTCGTTCAAGGGAGCTTACTGGACTCCAACCAGACGCTGGCACTGTGGTGTCCGGTCAGTTCTGCAGCGCGTCTGGTCGCTGTTTCGTTCTGCGCTGCTCAGGCTTGACCAGCGCGTCCGGTCCGTTATGGGACCAGCGCGTCCGGTTGAGCTTCGCGCGTCCGGTCGTTGCGTGGAGCGTGTCCGGTCGGTGGTTCGCGAGCGTAGTCGCTGTGTGATCGGCGCGTCCGGTCAGTTTGACCAGCACGTTCGGTCAGCGCGACTTCGGCTGTTTCAAGTTTCTAACGGCTATATTCGAAGGGGTACGTCTATAAATACTCGTTGGCTGGCTCAAGGCTCTATCTCTTGAACATTTGACATACTTGTGAGCACTTTGAGCTAGGCAACTCCCCTCCCACTCATCTCTCTTGCTTCTTTGCATATTCGAAGTGAGATTGAGTGATCCAAGTACATTTGCATTATGAGATTGCATCTAGTTGGCACTTGGTGGTTAATTTGCTACGGAATTCTTGTTTCTCTTGGTGGTTGCCGCCACCTAGACAGCTTGGAGCAGCTTGGAGGCATTGGCAAGAGTTGGTGATTGTTCTTGGCCACCTCCGGTGATTGTGAGGGGTTTGTGCCTACCTCAGCGAAGCGTCAAAGGCAACGTTAGTGAATTGCTCGTGTCATTTGCAACCTTTTGCCATTTGGTAGGTTCTTGTGGCGCCTTTTGAGAGGTTCGGTATGTGACCGATTAGCCACCGAACCACGTGGTGAAAAGGGACACAACGGGGACTAGCGTGCCGGCAAGCACGTGAACCTTGGAATAAATCTTCGTGTTATCACTTTCATATTGTGATTGATTGATCCCGGTGTTCGGTTGTCTTGGTATTCATTGTTGATCATATTGGTTGGCTCAATACTTCGCCCCTCGGTGAAACTCTCCCAACTCAACTCTGCATTACTTTCTTAGTTGTCTTTGCTAGCTAGTTAGCTTTGCTTTAGTAGCTCCTTTGTGTAGCTTGCTAGTTGTAGTTGTAATTACCTTCTCAGTTTGTCTTGTGCGGTTGAGTGCAAATACTAGAATTATGAATTAGTTAGGTGGCTTGCAAACACCCCGTAGGCTAAGCAAAACTCGCATCTCGCTATTTGTTATATTGATAAACTTGTTTAGCTTGTCTTTGTAGAAAATTTTAAAAGGCTATTCAGCCCCCTCTAGCCATCAAGACCTTTTAGGCGCGCCAGGTAGGGGCCTTCTGCGTGTCACACTCCATCTCTTAGGTCTTGATGGCCACCTCCCGCATCCGCTTTACTCTAGGCTCCCACGTCCGGTTCGGCAGCCTAGATTTCCTCTGCATAGGAGTGGACTATGATTTGGTCCTTCTTCCTCCTTCCGTCGACATCGATGCCATCTCTGAGGCCCTGTCCAGCCTTCTCCTATGCGCCAACGAGGGGCAGGCCCTAGAGAACAACTGGCCAGAAAGTTCCCGAGGCAGATCGACACGGGCCGGTAAGCCGCATGACCATGGGAAAGCCCATGGCTAGTCCTCGACTACAATTCACCGTAATCCATCTGTGGGGGAGATTCCCATGGATCAGCCGACTCACCATGTGCATGCTATTGCAGAAGTCCTCGTGACTACCGAGATGGCCTCTAGCACCATCTCCGACGAAGACGATGGCAGTTGGACCGGCGTCGACTTCTCCGGGCTCGACGACCCGGGGGATTTACGTCATTTCGTCGGCATCTGCGACTACCTCCTCGACGGCGGCGACTCTGACGACGGTGGCTGTGAGCTCACGTGGCCATGACGCTGGGAGGCAGAGGCTGCGCACGGCGTTGACACGCCATGATCGGTAGATCACCACATCACCCCCTGCTCAAGATCTGCTATCTTGTTTTTAGAAAGTTAATCAGTCCGTGCATGCGTTTGAAATCTTTGCACGTTACTCGCTGGAATTTATCTCCTCATTTAAACCATGAGTTAAAACATTAGTGATAATTACATAATACTGTTTCCCCCTTTTATGATCCATTACGACATGGAGTTCGAAGGCTGGCCCACGAAGGGTTCGACAGCCGCTCCGAGACACCCGAGTGAGGGATGGCATGAGAAGGGCACACAAGCGGCCAAAACCCAGACGTGCTGAGCGTCGTGGGCCTTCTCGAGCCATGTTCAAGTCTAGGCCGGTTTATGGTTTGGGATTTTTTTTGAAAAAAGGCAAGAGCCCTCGGGGTCGGTCGAACAACCCTGGGAACTCCTTGAACCAACCGCTAGGAATTTTTTAAGCCGGTCACTAGCATACCTCTGTCAGATCCCCACGAACGGGAACCGGGGCTTCCCTTGAACTAACCCTATTGTAACTCAACGGGCACCATGACTCGACCCAGCGAGGGATGTCGTGGTGTTGTCCAAACCCTCTTTGTGAAAAAGATGCGCGAGGGATATGCTAACTAAGCCTTTTGACAGGGCCCACACACGAGTAGGGATTTTCCCAGGGGGCAGAAATGTTCGACCTGCGAACGAACCCTCCTGAGTGTCCTGACGAGCCTATGACCCTAGGTCTAGGTAGAGGCATCGATGAGAATGCATCTGACCCTGCCTCCGGACACGGGAAACCACAACGCCTAAATGTCTGATCGTTTTGCCAAAAATCACGTAAGCTACGCGCACACGAGTTCTTTCCTTTCTAAAACCCTTCGAACGAGGTCTCGGCGGCCTCGTCGGCCGCCATTGCCGATTGAATCAAGGCAGAATAAGGAAAAGCATGGAAGCGATATAAACACGATTAGACAAGCATAATCTTAGATAAATTTTTTGTTTACATATAGGAGGGGAAGGGAGAGATCCTAAACAAAGTCTACGGATCCTTATTGAGGACCCTGTCCGCAGGTGAAAGCTCTATGTTTGGTGTTGGTAATTAGTGACAATGCCTAAGTACTAATCCTATGTTTAAGTTGTATATAGCATATGAGGATTAGTACATTCCAAGGTTGGTGGCAAGATGGACATGGTGATCATGATGACCACACTTGGATTTAGACGCAACCCTATGTGATCAAGGCAAAGGTATATGCTTAAGGGTTGTGTTTTAGTAACCAAGACACCTAGTGGGTGTGGTTACATTATAGGATAGATAGCCGTACTATAAAGAGGGGAATGATGTGGCTATTGAACTCCTAAGTGCCTCTAGATGTGCATTTCATAATCATATGCATTTGGATAGAACTAATAACATCTCGAAAAATGTTTGTGAAAATGCTAACACACTTGCACATGACGTAATCACTTGGTGGTGTTAGCACATTTGCGATGGCGTTGGAGTTTGAGCGGTAGAGAGGGTTCAGGCGTTTTCGAGAAATTGAAACGTCTATTTTCCTTTACGCCAATGTCGAGATTTGGAGGCGTTGTCACATGTTGTTTCATGAGCTAAAACATGTGCCAAAGTGACACACATACTTAGTCTAGCTCATATGTGAAAGGGTGAATCAAATGGAGGCGAACGGAGGTCACAGAGGTGACCGGACGCTGGATCAGACGCGGTCTCTGTGTGACCGGACGCGTCCGGTCAGTGCTCAGCGTCTGCGCGTGTTTCGGTTTTCTGATCGGACACGGCGGCGCGTCCGGTCACGACCGACCAGACGCGTCCGGTCGTTGTGGGAGCTTACTGGACTCCAACCGGACGCTAGCACTATAGTGTCTGGTGCGACTAGCAGCGTGTCCAGTCGCTGATTCGCTGGAGCGCAGCTCAGGCTTGACCAGCGCGTCCGGTCCATTATGGGACCAGCGCGTCCGGTCCGCGTGACCAGCGCGTCCGATCAGCGCGACTTCAGCGGTTTCGAGTGCCTAACGGCTCTATTCAAAGGGGTACGTCTATAAATACTCGTTGGCCGGCTCAAACCTCACTCTCTAGCATTCTTTGACATACTTGTGAGCACTTTGAGCTAAGCAACTTCCCTCCCACTCATCTCTCTTGCTTCTTTGCATATTCGAAGTGAGATTGAGTGATCCAAGTGCATTTGCATTGTGAGATTGTATCTAGTTGGCACTTGGTGATTGATTTGCTGCGGGATTCTTGTTTCTCTTGATGGTTGCCGCCACCTAGATGGCTTAGAGCAGCTTGGAGGCGTTGGCAAGAGTTGGTGATTGTTCTTGGCCACCTCCGGTGATTGTGAGGGGTTTGTGCCTACCTCGGCGAAGCGCCAAAGGCAACGTTAGTGGATTGCTCGTGTCATTTGCATCCTTTTGCCATTTGGTAGGTTCTTGTGGCGCCTTTTGAGAGGCTTGGTGTGAGACCAATTAGCCACCGAACCACGTGGTGAAGAGGGACATAACGGGGACTAGCATGCCGGCAAGCACATGAACCTCGGGATAAATCTTCGTGTCATCATTCTTATTGTGATTGATCGATCCCGGTGGTTGTGTATTGTGGAATTTATCTCTTGATCATATTGATTGGTTGGCTCTATACTTTGCCCCTCGGTGATACCCTTCTAACTATCTCTTGTATTATTTTCTTAGTTACCTTGCTAGCTTGTTAGTATAGCTCTTAGCTTGTGTAGCTAGTTAGCTTTAGTTGTAAGCTAAGTTGTGAGGTTTGACTTGTGCAGTTGAGTGTAAATTTTCTAGAATAATGAATTGGTTAGGTGGCTTGCAAACACCCCGTAGGCTAAGCAAAACTCGCATCTCGCTATTTGTTATATTGATAAACTTGTTTAGCTTGTCTTTGTAGAAAATTTTAAAAGGCTACTCACCCCCCACTAGCCATCAAGACCTTTCAAGTGGTATCAAAGCCGTGGTCACCGTTTTCTAGGCTTAACAACCTTGGTGCAAGATGGCTCAAGTTATGTTCAATCATGTTAATGGCAAGCCTCCATTCTTTGATGGTGTCTCTTCCTTTGATCATTGGAAAAGGAAGATGAAGCAATATCTAGGCAATATACATGAGAAGATTTGGGATGTAACCAAGGAAGGATACATCATTCTTGATGAGGAAAATCTCACTCCCAATGACCGCATCAACAAACAATGCAACACGGCGGCACTTGACACAATCTACCATGCCATTGATGATAAAGTATTTGAGCAAATCAAAGATCTTGAAAAGGCAAATGAGCTTTGGATAAGACTTGAAGAAACATATGAAGGCACTTCAATGGTAAAAAGTGCCAAACTATATATGCTCAAGGACAAGTTCTCCATTTTCAAGATGAAGGATGATGAATCCATCCCGGAGATGTTCTATATGCTCCAAGTCATTATCAATGATCTCAAGGGGCTTGGGGAGAAGGTTGAGGACAAGGACTTCTCACATAAGTTATTGATGTGTTTACCCAAGAAGTTTGCCACCTTGAGAAGAATGATCTTTAGAGAGGGATTGGACAAGGTCAAACCAACTGATGTGCTTGGAGATATAATGACCGATGCCCAATACAATGATGATGAAGATGAGGTAGAAGAGAAGAAGGAGACCAAGGTCAAGCAAGAGAAGCCCATTGCATTCAAGGCTTCATCCTCTAAGGGCAAGAGCAAGGTGGAGAGCGATGATGATGATCCATTCAATGATGAGACAATGGCCCTCCTAGTGCACAAGATGGGAAGGTTTATGAAGAAGAAAGGATATGGGGCAAGGAAGAGGAGAGACACTATGAAGGCAAAGATCCTTTGCTACAATTACAATAGCCCCGATCATATAGTGGCGGATTGCCCCTATGAAGATAAGAGATTTCATAATTGGGACTTGAAGCTCAAGAAGAACAAGAAGGATAAGAAAGAGAAGGAGAAGAAAGCAAAGAAGAGCTTCACATTCAACAAGAAAAAGAAGAATGGTGGTTATGTAGTCACTTGGGACAGTGATAACTCCGATAGTGATGATGATGCAAGCTCTAGTGATGATAAGAGGATCACTCGGCGAGCCATTGCAAACCTTGCTCTCTCCAACAAGCCATCCATCTTCGACACTACATCGACATGCCTTATGGCCAAGCCTACCAAAGTAAAATATAATGATAGTGATGACAATTCTTGTGCTAGTGATGATTGTAGGAGTGATGATGAGGAGGATGAGGACTACTCCAAGGATGATCTATTGGGCATAATAGATCAAATGAGCAAAGGCTACAAGAGGACCACCAAGAAATACAAAATCTTGGAGCAAGAGCTCATTGCCAAGAGCAATGAAAATGATGCCTTGATAGAGGAGCTTGTTGCTCTCAAAAAGAGTAAGGAGTGCAAAGGAATTGAACAAGAGCTCAAAGCTCTTAGGAAATCCTTTGATGAGCTAGAGACCTCTCGTGAGTGTCTAAAGGAAGACCACGAGGACCTTAAAGTTGCTCACACTAGGCTTAAAGGAAGCCCACTCCACTCTACTTGAGCTCATCAAGGAAAAGGACCTCAAGTTAGAGAAGTTTATGAAGGAAGCTAAGGAGGAGCAAGTGATTGTCACTTGTGATATTGGACTAACATGTGATATTATTGATGATTCTTTATTTATTGGTCCTACTAATGCTTTATGTAGCTCATTATCATCCACTACAACCAACTCTATCTCTACTACTAGTGATTCATCACTCGTGGTTGAGAATGAGACTCTCAAGAGAGAGGTGGATAATCTCACCCGCGCATTAGGCAATGCTATGGTGGGGATGCCCGCTTGCTAAAATGCTTGGGTAGCCAAAGGTTCTCTCTTAACAAAGAGGGTTTGGGCTATACTCCCAAGAAGGGCAAGGCGGCCTTTGCTACTCCAAAGCCTCGCTTCGTGAAGAGCAATGGTCGTTATTGCAATAGATGCAAGCAAGTTGGGCATCTAGAGATTAATTATAATAAAATGAACAAGAACAACAACAAGTTTCATGCTAAAATGGATTACATTCCTTTTGATTCTTGTTATGTGCTTACCAAGGGTGAGAAGGGTGTGCAAGATAAGTTTGTTGGTACACCAATTGTGGGCCCAAAGAAGAAGGCCATTTGGGTTTCAAAGAACTTAGTTACTAACCTCCCAGGACCCAAGCAAGTATGGATACCTAAGAAACATTAATTTGTTTTGTAGGTCAATTACAAAGCTGGAGGAAGGCATTGGGTGCTTGATAGTGGGTGTACTCAACATATGACCGGTGATTCAAGAATGTTCAACTCAATCAAACCCAATGATAGTGGCATTGAAAGTATCACATTTGGTGACAATACTAAGGGTGATGTAAACGGGCTTGGAAGGATTGCAATCTCTAATGATCATAGCATCTCCAATGTGCTACTAGTTGAAAAGCTCAATTTCAACTTGTTGTCGGTTGCTCAATTGTGTGATCTAGGCTTCAAGTGCATATTTGGTGTTGATGATGTGGAGATAGTTAGTGTTGATGGCTCCAATTTGATCTTCAAGGACTTTAGATATGAGAATCTATACTTGGTTGATTTCAATGCTAGTGACACTCAACTCTCAACATGCTTGCTCACCAAATCAAGTATGGGTTGGTTATGGCATAGAAGACTTGGTCATATTGGCATGAAGCAATTGAACAAGTTAGTGAAACATGACTTAGTTAGAGGCTTGAAGGATATCACATTTGAGAAGAATAAGCTATGTAGTGCATGTCAAGCCGGAAAGCAAGTGGGCAACACTCATCCATTGAAGAGCATTATGAGTACTTCCAAGGTATTTGAGTTGTTGCACATGGATCTATTTGGGCCAACTACATACACAAGCATTGGTGGCAACAAGTATGACTTTGTGATTGTGGATGATTTTACTAGATATACATGGGTATTCTTTCTTGGGGACAAGAGTGATGTATTTGACATATTCAAGAAGTTCATCAAGAGAGTGCAAAATGAGTTTGAGACCACAATCAAGAAAGTAAGAAGTGACAATGGAAGTGAGTTTAGAAACACTAGAGTTGATGAGCTATGCGATGAGCTTGGAATCAAGCATCAATTTTCGGCCAAGTATACACCTCAATCTAATGGCTTAGTTGAGAGGAAAAATAGAATCTTGATTGATATGGCAAGATCAATGTTGAATGAGTATAATGTGAGTCATTCATTTTGGGCCAAAGCAATCAACACGGCTTGCTTCTATAGCAACCGCCTCTATTGCCACAAGTTCCTAGAGAAGACATCATATGAGATCTTAAATGGAAGAAAGCCCAACATTGCATACTTTCAGGTATTTGATTGCAAATGCTACATCTTGAAGAAGAGCACTAGATTGAGCAAGTTTGAGAAGAAATGTGATGAAGGATTCTTACTTGGTTACTCCACTACTAGCAAAGCTTATAGAGTTTGGAACTTGGCTAGTGGTTTACTTGAAGAAGTTCATGATGTTGAGTTTGATGAAACAAATGGTTCTCAAGATGAAGAAGATAACTTAGATGATGTGAGAGGAACTCAATTGACCAATGCTATGAAAGAAATGGATATTGGTGATATTAGGCCAAAGCAAGTGATTGATGTGGATGACAACAAAGATCAAGTGCTCCAAAGTCCAATTACACAAGCTAGTGGTTCTCTAATGCAAAATCAAGCTAGTACATCATCTCAAGTGCAACAAGATCAACAAATGGCTAGTTCATCATCTCAAACTCATGATCAACATCAACATCCAAGCAATCAAATCCAAGTGCTTCAACCAACTAACATTGCAAGAGACCATCCATTAGATTCCATCATTGGTGACATACAAAGGGGAGTTCAAACTAGATCAAGATTGACATCATTTTGTGCACACTCTTCTTTTGTGTCAATGGAAGAACCTAAGGACATTGATAAAGCATTGAGAGATCCAGATTGGGTAAATGCAATGCATGAAGAGGTCAACAACTTCAAGAGAAATGAAGTATGAGAACTAGTTGAGAGGCCTAAGGATCACAATGTGATTGGAACAAGATGGGTCTTTCGCAACAAGCAAGATCAAGATAGAATAGTAGTAAGGAACAAAGCAAGACTAGTGGCTCAAGGTTACACACAAATAGAGGGTCTTGACTTTGGTGAAACTTATGCTCCGGTTGCAAGATTGGAAGCAATTAGGATCTTACTTGCCTATGCTTGTGCTCACAATATCAAGCTATATCAAATGGATGTGAAGAGTGCATTTCTAAATGGGTACATTCAAGAGGAGGTGTATGTAGAGCAACCTCCCGGTTTTGAAGATGACAAGAAACCCAACCATCTATACAAGTTAAGGAAGGCTTTGTATGGATTGAAGCAAACACCTAGATCATGGTATGAAAGATTGAGAGACTTCTTGCTATCCAAATGATTTGTCATGGGCAAAGTTGATACAACACTATTCACTAAGAAGATTGAGAAAGACTTGTTTGTGTTGTAAATATATGTTGATGATATCATATTTGGTTCAACCAATCAAGATTATTGTGATGAGTTTGGGAAAATGATGGCAAAGGAATTTGAAATGTCAATGATTGGTGAACTTAGTTTCTTTCTTGGACTTTAAATCAAACAAATGAAGGAAGGAACATTTGTAAGCCAAACCAAATACATAAAGGATATGCTAAAGAAGTTTGGTATGGAAGATGCAAAAGGAATCACTACTCCAATGAGCACTAATGGAAGATTGGATAGTGATAAGAGTGGCAACATGGTGGATCAAAAGCTATATAGATCAATGACTGGTAGCCTACTCTATGTGACGGCATCAAGGCCCGATGTAATGTTTAGTGTATGCATGTGTGCAAGATTTCAAGCCTCACCAAGAGAAAGTCATTTGAAGGCAACAAAGAGAATATTGAGGTACTTAAAGCATACACAAGATGTTGGATTATGGTATCCCAAAGGTGCAAGCTTTGAGCTAGTTGGATATTCGGATTCTGACTATGCCGGTGACAAAGTTGAGAGAAAGAGCACCTCCGGAACTTGTCAATTGTTGGGAAGATCACTTGTCTCATGGTCATCCAAGAAGCAAAATAGTATTGCACTATCTACCGTCGAAGCCGAATACATCGCCGCGGGTAGTTGTTGTGCATAAATCTTGTGAATGAAGGCAACATTGAAAGATTTTGGAGTCAATTTCAAGAATATGCCATTGTTATGTGACAATGAAAGTGCCGTGAAGCTAACCAATAATCTGGTTCAACATCAAAGAACAAAGCATATTGATGTTCATCATCATTTCATTAGAGATCATCAACAAAAGGATGACATTGCAATTGAGAATGTGGGCACCGAAGATCAATTAGCCGATCTATTCACCGAGCCACTTGATGAGAAGAGATTTCACAAGCTAAAGAATGAGTTGAACATACTTGACTTCTCCAACATGAGTTGATGCACCCCATATATGACATGCCTCTCCTTCGAGCCCCAAGGTACAATTGGTTGACATGTCATACATTCTATACTAAGGACATGTTTAGTGCATCTAGTCATGGTTTCTTATTTTCTAGGCTCATTCATGAAAATCAAATAAATTTGAAGTTTATATGGTGCCACTATTGTTTCCATGACTTGTATGATCTAGTGGTAGCATATAACTTGTTTAAGTAGCTTGTGATCCTAAGTGTTTAATCTAGATCACTTGTCTAAATATTTGCTTCAACATGGTGCATGATAACCCTTCTAGTGAGGTGTGAAGAAGCTTGCCCTTGGATCAAAACGAAGCATTTTATTCATGCAAGCAATCTAGGTTGAATCACAAACTTGATCCTCACCCCATAACATGACATGATATTCTATCTAAAATTGGTCCCTTGTGGTCATTGGTGCCAAAGGGGAAGAAAATGTTGTTCACAAAGATAGAACTCAAAGGGGGAGAAAAATGTTGTTCACAAAGATAGATTCCAAAAGGGGAGAAAATGATAAAAGAAGGGGGTCAACTAAAATTTTGAGCACACAAGTAGGGGAGCAAGCTCTTAAACATGATTATTGCATTTCCATGTGCACTTCATATGTATGATGCATTGTTATGCATTTCTTTTTCTCCAATACATTGCTTGTGTGATGTTTTGCTAGTATACAATTGAATGGTGTATTGAGGTACATGCATGAATAGGAAGTAGTTAGATTTTTCTTGCTTCATGTTTTTCAAAGTGGTACTAGAGCCTTGCTTATAATGTTGATCTAACGAGGTTTCTAGTTATGTTTGTGCTTTTCCAAGTGGTATCTAACTACACAAGGTGCAAAGATGGTGTTTATCGCTACTCCGATGGTATCACGTTTCAAAGGTCTATAATCTAAAACACTTAGCACCTATTGGTAGTCAATGCTCCTATATTTTCCTATCTAAGCATGTATGCTTCCTAAATCCAAACATATAGCATACATGTAGGGGGAGCCATTGCTATCAATTTGAATTCGTGATCACATGTCCATAATTCTTACACATGGTAATATACTTGGACAATGTGACATGGGTCCAATTAAAATTTTATCACAATATCTTTGTGAAAGGGTTGTCACCAATTACCAATAAGGGGGAGATTGAAAGCTCTATGTTTGGTGTTGGTAATTAGTGACAATGCCTAAGTACTAATGCTATGTTTAAGTTGTATATAGCATATGAGGATTAGTACATTCCAAGGTTGGTGGCAAGATAGACATGGTGATCATGATGGCCACACTTGGATTTGGACGCAAGCCTACGTGATCAAGGCAAAGGTATATGCTTAAGGGTTGTGTTTTAGTAACCAAGACACCTAGTGGGTGTGGTTATATCATAGGATAGATAGCCGTACTATAAAGAGGGGAATGACGCGTGGCTATTGAACTCCTAAGTGCCTCTAGATGTGCATTTCATAATCATATGCGTTTGGATAGAACTAATAACGCCTCGAAAAATGTTTGTGAAAATGCTAACACACTTGCACATGACGTAATCACTTGGTGGTGTTAGCACATTTGTGATGGCGTTGGAGTTTGAGCGGTAGAAAGGGTTTGGAGTTCGGGAAATTGAAACACCTATTTTCCTTTACGCCAATGTCGAGATTTGGAGGCGTTGTCACATGTTGTTTCACGAGCTAAAACATGTGCCATAGTGACACACATACTTAGTCTAGCTCATATGTGAAAGGGTGAATCAAACGGAGGCGAATGGAGGTTACAGAGGTGATCGGACGCTGGACCGAACGCGGTCTCTGTGTGACCGGACACGTCCGGTCAGTGCTCAGCGTCTGCGCGTGTTTTGGTTTTCTGATCGGACGCAGTGGTGCGTCTGGTCACGACCGACCGGACGTGTCCGGTCGTTGTGGGAGCTTACTGGACTCCAACCGGACGCTGGCACTGTGGTGTCCGGTGCGACTAGCAGCGCGTCCGGTCGCTGATTCGCTGAAGCACGGCTTAGGCTTGACCAGCGCGTCCGGTCCGTTATGGGACCCGCGCGTTCGGTCCGCACGACCAGCGCGTCCGATTAGCACGACTTCAGCGATTTCGAGTGCCTAATGGCTCTATTCGAAGGGGTACGTCTATAAATACTCATTGGCCAGCTCAAAGCTCACTCTCTGGCATTCTTTGACATACTTGTGAGCACTTTGAGCTAAGCAACTCCCCTCCCACTCATCTCTCTTACTTCTTTGCATATTCGAAGTGAGATTGAGTGATCCAAGTCCATTTGCATTGTGAGATTGCATCTAGTTGGCACTTGGTGGTTGATTTGCTGCGGGATACTTGTTTCTCTTGGTGGTTACCGCCACCTAGACGGCTTGGAGCAGCTTGGAGGCGTTGGCAAGAGTTGGTGATTGTTCTTGGCCACCTCCGATGATTGTGAGGGGTTTGTGCCTACCTCGGCGAAGCGCCAAAGGCAACGTTAGTGGATTGCTCGTGTCATTTGCAACCTTTTGCCATTTGGTAGGTTCTTGTGGCACCTTTTGAGAGGCTCGGTGTGAGACCGATTATCCACCGAACCACGTGGTGAAGAGGGACACAACTGGGACTAGCGTGCCGGCAAGCACGTGAACCTCGAGATAAATTTTCGTGTCATCAATCTTATTGTGATTGATCGATCCCGGTGGTTGTGTATTGTGGAATTCATCTCTTGATCATATTGATTGGTTGGCTCTATACTTCGCCCCTCGGTGATACCCTTCTAACTCTCTCTTGTATTATTTTCTTAGTTACCTTGCTGGCTTGTTAGTATAGCTCTTAGCTTGTGTAGCTAGTTAGCTTTAGTTGTATGCTAAGTTGTGCGGTTTGACTTGTGTGGTTGAGTGCAAATTTAATAGAATTGTGAATTGGTTAGGTGGCTTGCAAACACCCCGTAGGCTAAGCAAAACTCGCATCTCGCTATTTGTTATATTGATAAACTTGTTTAGCTTGTCTTTGTAGAAAATTTTAAAAGGCTATTCAGCCCCCCTCTAGCCATCAAGACCTTTCAGCAGGGACAAGAGCAGCGACGACGCTAGTCCCCGTTGTGTCCCTCTTCATCACGTGGTTCGGTGGCTAATCGGTCTCACATCGAGCCTCTCAAAAGGCGCCACAAGAACCTACCAAATGACAAAAGGTTGCAAATGACACGAGCAATTCACTAACGTTGCCTTTGGCGCTTCGCTGAGGTAGACACAAACCCCTCACAATCACCGAAGGTGGCCAAGAACAATCACCAACTCTTGTCAACGCCTCCAAGCTGCTCCAAGCCATCTAGGTGGTGGCAACCACCAAGAGAAACAAGAATCTCACAGCAAATCAACCACCAAGTGCCAACTAGATGCAATCTCACAATGCAAATGCACTTGGATCACTCAATCTCACTTCGAATATGCAAAGAAGCAAGAGAGATGAGTGGAAGGGGAGTTGCTTAGCTCAAAGTGCTCACAAGTATGTCAAAATGTTCAAGAGAATGCGAGAGAGGGAGCCTTGAGCCGGCCAACGAGTATATATAGACGTACCCCTTCGAATATAGTCGTTAGAAACTTAAAACAGCCGAAGTCGCGCTGATCGGACGCGCTGGTCAAACTGACCGGACGCGCCAATCACACAGCGACTACGCTCGCGAACCACCGACCAGACACGCTCCACACAACGATCGGACGCGCGAAGCTCGATCGGACGCGCTGGTCCTGTAATGGACCAGACGCACTAGTCAAGCCTGAGCAGCGCACAACAAAACAGCGACCGGACGCGCTGCAGAACTGATCAGACGCCACAGTGCCAGCGTCCGGTTGGAGTCCAGTAAGCTCCCACAATGACCGGACGTGTCCGGTCGGTCGTGACCGGACGCGCCACCGCGTCCGATTAGAAAACCAAAACACGCGCAGATGCTGAGCACTGACCAGACGCGTCCGGTCACACAGAGACCATGTCCGGTCCAGCGTCCGGTCACCTCTGTGACCTCTGTTCGCCTCTGTTTGATTCACCCTTTCACATATGAGCTAGACTAAGTATGTGTGTCACTTTGACACATGTTTTAGCTCATGAAACAACATGTGACAACGCCTCCAAATCTTGACATTGGCGTAAAGGAAAATAGACGTTTCAATTTCTCAAAAACGCCTGAATCAAACTCCAACCCCTTCGAATATAGCCTCCAAATCTCGACATTGGAGGGAGAGAGGACCCCAAACCCTCTCTACCACTCAAACTTCAACACCATCGCAAAAGTGCTAACACCACCAAGTGATCACATCATGTGCGAGTGTGTTAGCATTTTCACAATCATTTTTCGAGGCATTATTAGTTCTATCCAAATGCATATGATTATGAATGCACACCTAGAGGCACTTAGGAGTTCAATAGCCGCGTCATTCCCCTCTTTATAGTACGACTATCTATCCTATAATGTAACCACACCCACTAGGTGTCTTGGTTACTAAAACACAACCCTTAAGCATATACCTTTGCCTTGATCACGTAGAGTTGTGTCCAAATCCAAGTGTGGCCATCATGATCACCATGTCCATCTTGCCACCAACCTTAGAATGTACTAATCCTCATATGCTACATATAGCTTAGGCATAGGATTAGTACTTAGGTATTATCACTAATTACCAACACTAAACATAGGAATTTCATCAGTGCAACGGCTGCTCCTCGGCGGACGCCGCGCTCGATCGCCGCCCGGATCAGTGCCCGCACACTGAGAAGGCGATCCTCTCGGTGCCCCGCTAGAGCACGGATGAAGTTGGCCAGGACATCGGTGGCGCTATGGAGGGACTCCACCTCTGCGAGCAGCTCTGCTCACAAAACAATGCCAAGAATAAGACATCACACTAACTAAAAAGCAAAGCGAGGAGACGGAAGCCCACTCACCGGTGCACCGACGGTCAGACTCCGTTCGCTGTGAGCAGGCAAGCGCCGCCTCCTCCCCTAGCGACGTCACCACCGCCTTGACGGTAGGAAGCTCCTCCCGAGCCTCCTGCAGCGGAGTAGGGACACCCCAGCACACCGCGTGCTGAGCCTGGCCATACCCAGATGTGGAGATGACGCTGGGATCAAGACAACAACGACGGGAGGGCGCCCCATCCCCCTCTCCTGGTGCGCCCACGCATGAACCCATGGAGGAGTCACCTTGCTCCATAACGATGACTGAGGTAGCGAAGAAAGTAGGAGCGGAGGAAGAGAGATGCCAGGGTTGGGCGCTGTGGCTCCGGTTATAAAGGACCCCAAGGAGTCCTCTCGACTCTGGTGGCATTCAATGCATCGCCCATCCGCCAACCACCCTACTCGTCCCCCAAGCGGGCCGCGTCGGTCTCACGCCATGCCTCGGGAAGGTGAATCATTCCCGCAGACGACACACGGTCCATTTAATCATGGCAAGTGAGCCGTGTGAAAAGGCCAACTCCCCACGTATGCGAAAAATTTGGGCACCTCCCCACCTTCTCACGCACCAGGATGCAAAGCGTCACAATAACTGCTACCCAGCGTAACACCTTGTCTCCCCTAGGTGGGTCCACTCACTCGATTCAAAGCCCTTGAAGGGATAACTCGTCCCTCTAAGGCCTCGGGGGCTACACCTGGCAGGTGCGCTCGCGCGCACCCACCGGATAGTTTCCTTCAGAACAAACAAACCTTGTCGCACCCAGATGGGATGACGAGGCCCCACACATACCCCTCTCTGCTAAAGAATGCAAGGAGTAATGACGCGATGGCGGAAGGGCCACCCGGTCAGTCCCTTGCAACACGCGGGGACTCGGGGGCTGCTCCAACACTCCGGGCTAGTGAATGGTCAAAACTAAAAGACTCGGGGGCTCCTCGCACACCCTACAGTCACACGAAACATGCCACAATCGCTCGATTAAAGCCCTTGAAGGGGTACCACACCCCTCCAAGGCCTCAGGGGCTACACCCGGTGAGTGCGCTCGCGCGCATCCACCGGATAGCAGCGTGCCACGGTCGCTCGTTTTCAAGCCTCTGAAGGAGTGCTTCACTCCTCCACAGGATCGGGGGCTACTATCGGGTATCAAAATACCAGGGTACCCAACAGATGGCAAAATACGGCACCCTGTGCGTTCACTAAAGCCCCATCGTAGGGGCTCGGTAAAACCGACCCGCTAAAGGCGCTAACAGCATGTCAGTCGCTCGAAGCCAAGCGTCAACCTCCATCCCACCCGAGCCTTGTGGAGAGGTCTCGGGTGAGATAAGCACCTCGGGCGGCAGTTTTCGCCTCGCCCGAGCCCCATGGCATCATCAAAAGCGCCCGACCCCTACGCCCTATCGAGAATGACTTTCGCCTCGCCTGACCTCGGTGATGAAAGCACGGAAGCGCTCGATCCCCTTGGCATACTTCTGCCTTGCCCGAGAGATACATGGAGCCCTCTGACAAGATAGGGAGCCATGGGGGCCCTCACCACGGCACCCATTCCCACCGATGGGACGGACGTGATCGTGCACAGTCAACAGGAACGCAGGAACCACGCTCTAACCCAACATGACCCCGGTCATTTCACCACAACGACGTCCATACCTCCACAGCGAGGGGTAACGGCAACTATACCACATAACCCCCTCTCTACGTGAATCTAGGTGCTCGTACCGCCCATCCTCGGTGGCACAAACGCGCACAGGACAAATCATGGCCAAAGCATGTTGCACCAGCGGATGGAGAGGCCAAAAGATCAACGCCTGTTGCATCTCTACGCTACAGGGGAAACTGCTCTCACCGGATAAGGAGGAAGACGACCGCACCTGAGGCCACCTTTTTTATTTTTCTCTTTCATCTTTTCCCCATTTCATCTTTTTACCACATACGTATCCCGAGTCCTCCCCTTGGGAACTATAAAAGGGGAGGCAGGGGCCACATCTAAGGACAACTAACACAAAAACGAGGAACGCACACCTTGCTAAGACAACCACACACATCACCCCTCAAAAGAGACCTGGGATCCACTCCCTCTCTCGAAAGCTTGTAACCCCTACCACGAGCACTCCAGTGCAAGGCAACACGAGCAGCAGCAAAATTCACTGGACGTAAGGCCGTTCTTGCCCGGACCAGTATACACCCTTGTATCCGCTTTGCACACCATCCGGGCCTAGATGCGCAGATACAAATTCACTCGTCGCTCTGTTTAGATCCCTGGTTCTCTAGACACCGACACATCTCGGCGGCGGCGGCGGTGGAGGACGACGAGGAGGGGAGATGAATGTGGAGGCAAGGTTGTTACTATCAGGAAAGAGCGATCCTACAATTATGGAGGTGCCATGATCTCCAGAAGGGGAGTTTCCAAATGAAGAGGACGCCTTCGCCAAGTCGTGCGGCCCATGTAAGCCCGCAACTGCCCAGTTTGACTGTTTGAGCATCACCAACAGCAATTGTCTCCACCTTATTGCGATGGCAGAAATTATACAAGTCCCTTGTTGTAAATCCAACTTTATCATACCCACCGTACTGCATTTCTATAATATCCATTATCTGGTGTTTGCGGATCCTAGAAATCTGCATCACCACAATATCAGCTTTCTGCTCATCGCTGACTCTTCTATGTGAATGCAGAAGACAAGCAAGGTCTCGTTCCGCCATCGGATGGTTGTGTTCATAGATGAAATCCTTCACATACCATTGCCCTGTGTTCTGATCCCGTGCAATCATAAATTTAGCAGGGCATCCAAGACGAGTAATATTCCGCGGCTTCCGCTTCTTAATCTCCCTCTTCGGTTCCTTCTCTTCGTGGAAACGTTCACAACTGCATACAAACTTCCGAAGGGTCCTCTCGTTGTGGCCGTTGCCCCACTCACAATAGCTTTTCCTCACACTAAATCCTTTCCCCTTAGCGTGTTTGTTATAAAACAGATATCCTTCTATTTCACTACCAAATATCTTCCTAACAATTTTATTGTACTCTAGCAAAGAATCAAGACCCGACATTTCCTCCTGCATCAATAAAAAAAACAGAGTACATTAGTATGCCGACCAGATAGTTGCATCATCCTACAAGATATCTTATGCATAACAGGTTCTTGTCTGTCCTATATGTTCACCTGCAGGGATTGTTGTCTGCTCTCTTTTTTTTTTAAAAAAAGAAATTGTTATCTGCTCTCTAGGGTGCACAAATGCTTGCTGCAGTCTGCATGAGGACGACGGTGCACAAAAAGGATTACACGAGAAAACCTTATCTCAGTTTAAAGTAAATAGTAGCGAGAAGTTATGATATAGGTAACAGAGAAACCAAGCTTCACTAAAAGATGATGATACACAAGTTATCACCATCTGATCAGGATTCATTCAATGAACATTACCACTGAAATTGATTGTATTGCAAGTCACTAACAGGGGAGCAATAGTACAGCTCCAACTCACATTAAGAAGTACTGGGAAAAAAAGGCCAACTACAAAGTGTTCAGGCTTTAAAGGTGTTGAGAAATTTTGCACAATACTAGTTTTTCTGAAGATTGGATTATTGCTCCAAAATAAGCAAGCCGACTCAAGTCAAGGTCAAGCATCAGGTTATTTTCTGAGCTAGGTTGTTAACCTTCCCGAGCAGTTTGGCATAAGGCTCAAAAATCTTACATGCGAGCTACCATTCTAAACCTTGTTCAAGTTAAGATGAATAGGGCTCGGCTGCAATTTTTGTTACTTAGCAGATGGAACAACCGAATCCTAATTGTCGTAACTCAACGTCAAATGAAGAACAGAACAAAGTGAACTGGCTCTGGGAATTTCTTCACAGTCCAACTGTCCATTTGAACCAGAATATAGGAATTAGGACAATTCTTGCTTGCAAGCAATTAATTAAATAGCTAATGAGATACTGTAACTGTGCCTGCTATCTATTCACTGACTTGACCCTAATTCAGGATAATACGTGCGACCAGTAACCTCTATGTTTGTTCCTTCGTCAGTGCTTAATTTTTATTCTATACTTTTTCCCCATACTTGAAACCTTCTATTGTTATATGTATCTTCCACTCAACTGAAAACATTTAGGAAACAAGACTTAATCCACAAATACATTGACAAAATCTAGTTCATATGCAGGAAATATATATTCCCTCACTACTTCACTAGCAGGGATGAAAACGGTACGGATATTTTCCGACTGTATTCGAGATCGAATCCGTTTAGAGGGGTTTTAATCCGTCCATATCCGAGTCCAGATATTTAACATCCGATACCGTATCCGTATCTGAATATTTAAATCATATATTTATGATGTCGATATCCAATCGTATCATATCCGTCATTTTTTATACTATCCGTATTCGAATCCGAATCCGGACATAAATACGAAAACAAATATGATATCAGTGATATCCGTCCGGATCCGATCCGTTTTCATCCCTATTCACTAGCCACTAGCAGTCCATCCACATCCCGCTACGGTTAGTTCTTAGCATGTATCGCAATTTATTTATCCTTGCCCTCGCTAGAAGAGCTAGTAGCACACTTTACTTGAACAGTTGAATTTACTGGTGCGGAACAATGACACTAGCAACAACGCTAGCATTATAGTTTGATTGGCGCGATTGCTGCAGAACAAAATCGGAAATCACTGGCACTGCAGCCCGCTGCAACAAAAGAAGCACCGCAAGCAACCGCAGGGAGGCATTGGGGTAGAGACAGGATTAGGCCATCAGAGGGACTTACCCGCACGGTGTCGCGGCGGTGCTCACGGGCGGCACTGCAGGGAGTGCGAGGGGCAAGAGGGAAGTGGCCTGCAGAGGTGGAGGTGCCGCTCACGTCAGGCGACGGTGCCGGGGAGGAGGGAGGAGCGACGGCGCTAGGCACGGGCGAGGGTAGGCTAGCGACGACAGTGCCGCGCGAGGGTGAGGGCAGGCCGGCGACGGCTAGGGCTAGCGCGAGGGAAGGCAGCCTCACGTTTTCCCTTTGCGTAGGATCTCGGGTGTGTGGGTGGGCCGGGAGGTGGGCCAGCGGGGGTGGTGAGTTGGCTTTGCGAAATGACCATAATACCCTTGGACGAATAAAATCAACAAAAATAGCTATTTTGGGTAGGCATCAGCGAGCATCAGCGAGCGTTAGGAAGCGTTTCATGACAGACTGGTGGGACGGATCGATAATAGACACACAAGACACTAGGAAATTTTGGGCGCAAGAATTCCTTAAAACATCTTTTGTTTTTGGGATCCAGCTAATAAAGAGGGAAATAGCTCAATGTAAATAGCCAATGAGCTCTTATTATTGTTAACTCCAGCAATTTATCAAGTACTGTAAATAAACTAAGAGAGCTTAGATGACTATGTCAAGGTCAACGGGCAACAGTACAATAACACACATCGATCCATTTGCAATTTTGTCTCAGTGTTTGACAGGCTTGTTAGTCTAGACTAGACTACATTGAATTAAGGATTATGGACCAACTACGTGGGAACAGAAGTCTTTACCCTATAGATTGGCCTTCACATAAGCATCTCCGTGGGATACATTAATCTTCGAAGTTGACTCCCGCCCAAAAAAACCCCTTACATAAGTAATAACACTCAAAGCGCATATACACATACACTAGCTAGGTGGTTTAATTTCATGTTCAACTCAAGAATTCTTATCCAATTATCACCTGAATTCTGGATATTGTATAATGAATTAATCTGGATCGATGTTGCCAAGGGGGAAGAACTCCATGTCTGAACTACCAGTGGCCAATTGTAAGAATTTTGAAGTGCCATTTTTTTATAAAAACACTTGCATTCAAAGCCAAGCAGATTTTACTTAATCAACTTTAAATGGGTATTATAAAGTTGATCCCAACATTCTGTGTATAAGTTTTATCCATAGAGAAAAGGAGAATTTCTGAACTAATATTTAGCTCAATCTGTACTATGTGTTAAACCAATATACCAGCATAAGCATTTTACCTTGCACGGCTAAAAAACGGCCAGCAACTTTCTGTTTGCTCAGCACACCATTTCTCTTGTATAATAGATTAGAACATCATAAGTCCATCATTATTAATTTATTTTGAGGTCTTTCACAGATGGAAGGGATTAGATGGCCTTTAAAAATAGATTTAAAGGGTTGAGATATACCTAGAGATCTTTATTTAGATAGGAGTGCTTAGAAAGCAGCTATCGACGTGCCTAAACCATGACTAGGGGCAGACTATTCAAGGTATTTTACAGTAGTACAACAACATAATGATCAGCATGTACCATTACAGTCATTTACAGATGGTATCAATTATGAAGAATATTATCTGTTCAGATGCAAATATCATGGTTTTCTCTGACTTCATATACAGACCAGTAAGAGCTACCATATTAGTATCGGAAAAAAATCTAATTGACCCCCCTCCAACTATTGGGGGTGGTCGTTTACCCCTCAACTATGAAACGGTCTAATTTACCCCATGAACTTTGCAAAATCGGTCAAATCACCCCTCGAGCGGTTTTGGACGGTGGTTTTGCTACAGTAACAGTGGTTTGCTACAGTAACAGTAGTTGTGTCCTTTTCTTTTTATATTTATTTCGTCTGAATCTTTGAAAAATCATAGTAAATCACAAAAAAATCATAAAATAGAAAATCCAATTTTGTTGGACTCCACATGAGTATATCTACACAGTGAATATGCAATATAGTATGCTTTAGTACAAAGTTTTTGTTGTATGAATTATTCAAATTAATTACAGAAAAAATAGATCAAAATTTACAGCAAAAACTTTGTACTAAAGCATATTATATTATATTATATGTTTACTGTGTAGATCTACTCCTGTGGAGTCCAATAAAATTGGATTTTTCATTTTATGATTTTTTTGTGATTTACTATGATTTTTCAAAGATTCAGACGAAATAAATAAAAAAGAAAAGGACAAAACCACTGGTACTGTAGTGAAAACCATTGTTACTGTAGCAAACCACAGTCTAAACCGCTCGAGGGGATGATTTGGCCGGTTTTGCAAAGTTCAGGGGGTAAATTAGACCATTTCATAATTGAGGAGGTAAACTAGACCACCCCAATAATTGGGGGGGTAAGTATACTTTTTCCTATTAGTATCCATCAACAATGGTTATCAGAAAAATACCAGACTATACCATGTTCAGCAGGTACTAAACATGAGATCATGATTGTCTAGAGTCACTCAGTGCCTCTTTGTGATGCCAACGAGTTGATATGTACAATGAATTTGTACCAAGTCATTGGGATCTTTACCACAAAAATAAGAATTTTTACGAGAAAAGGAATCTGAAGCAAAAATTGCAAAAACAAGGATAAATTGTCTCATTCATACATCTGCAAGCCTGTTACATGTAAGAAAGGACTTCCAAGGATACCCTAGCTATCAACCTTCAAGTACAAAATACCATAATACAAGGTTTGCCTTCATTTAACGTTTTCTCTGATATAACCCTAGCAATATAATAACAAGAAATAATTTCCAGCCTCACTGAATTTAATGGTTCTTGGAGATGAAGGTAAGGTAATACCAAGCTGCAAATGCCAGGCCAAGCACAAACAATGGGAGTAGAAAGTCCAGGAAGGTATTTGGATTAGGAGGGCCTTTGTTCCCTTGCATTGTCCTGGAATTTGGTGGCACATCAGCACTCCAAGGATCTGTGGCCTTCGATGCACTCGGACGAACATAGCCCTCGATGCTTCCGATCAAGTAGCTGTCCATCATGCTGACAGCTGAAGTGCTGTGTCCCACCTCTTCAAATGCTTCGGTGGCATCCCCAGAGGCTTCAAGAATTTATTGACAGCCAGAGGAAACCAAGCTTAGCAAATTCTATTTGTAAAAGTATCTTGTTTGAATCGGTGTAATATGGTAAACATTATAGTTTTGGTTATTCACTTAAATTCAGGTAACATTTTTAATCTAAAGACAATTATAGTGTTTCATTTGGGAAGACAAAGCACAATTACCAAGGCTAAATTTTTTTGACCTATATGAAAGTAACATTCGAAGTAAAGAATATGTTAACTTCCATGCCTTGGTCTCTCTTGAGCACAACATAATATTTCGAATATCACCATCCAGAGTTCCAGAATTTTGGCATACAGTTTTTGCATAATTAGACTTTTGAATTTAACTAACTCTTCAATCTTTCTAACAAGGCAATAGAAAGATAATATTGGTGTACTAGTGAGAACGAAAAATATGTTAAGGCTCAAGAGTTCCACATATATTCTATTATGGACACCTTGGAGAGATTTCTATTAGTAAAAAGAGGTGGTAAAATGACCACACAGGTTAAATCCATTTAGGGCCTGTTTGGTTTCAAGGGGTTAAAATTTAACTCCCATCACATCAATGTTCCCTCAAATACATGGAGTACTAAATGTAGACTAATTGCATGCATGTCGGCACAGATTAGGAGTAATTTACGAGACGAATCTATTAAGCCTAATTAGTTCAAGATTGAAAACTTTTTATCAAATAAGACGAAAGTGCTACAGTGTTTGTTAAACTTTAACTCCTTGAACCAAACACCCCCTTAGACCAACCAGGACGTTAATTAGGAATTCGACAGTATCTTTCACATTTTGGTACCATCCCAAATGCTACCTTCAAACTGTTAATTCATGGTGTTTTTTAACTGGATTTCTCATGTAGCGGTTATGGAACTCTCAGATCAAATTCTGCATTCAGTTTGCCCTGCAAAGTCTATCAGGTGAAAACAGCTGCGCCAGGAGCCTGAGGCACCACGATGTTGTTTCAGTAAGTCTGAACTCTGAAACCATAATTACAAATGAGGAATTTGGACCAATAAATGGTTTGGTACATGGATTACGGTTCCTCGAACAGTTAAACAAGCAACAAAAATGAAGCAGACGAGAGGAAATCAAAGCTAAGGCAGGGAGCTTAAGCTGAGCTTACTACCTGATGCATGGAGGAGCACATCCTCTCCCCCAGGGTGGTCCTCCAAGAACTTGGTCACATCATACACCTGAAACCAACCATCCAGTAAAATAATCAGAAGCCGACCAAACCGTATCAGAGGTCAGATCTCTCTCTTCGTTCCCCACAGAACCAAGAGAAGCACAGCAAGGAAGATCTCCTTCTCACTCGCCTTGCCGCCGATGACGACCCAGCAGTCCTTCCTGGAGGCGTGGAGGGCGACCTCGGACGCGGCGAAGAGCTTCTTGGCCTCTCCCGCCATGGATGGCAGGCGACGGACACCACACGCTCTCGGTCAACTGCCTTGTCTTTACAGGCGGATGTGGCGGAGAGAGATATGAAGGCACCGAGGGAGGGGTAAATCTTGGAGGAAGCAAAGCTAAGGTGAGGTGAGCACGCCAAGAGAGCTGCCTCTGTTCTGGTTGGTCACGGGTTGGTAGCTAGCTAGTGGCTGGGGCTCGCTCGTCGGAGAAGACGAGGCCTCTCCCACCCGTCACAACCGGAAATGGGCTCCATTCTGAGCGGGGCCTGGGCCTGGGCCATCGTGTATAAAACGCAGCCCACTTGACCGTCAGTTGCCGCCGCTGGCCTCTAAAAAGGGCAAATCTTGGCGCCGCTTTGCCTCCTCAATCTTTTTCCCACGTCACATCGCCGCCGTTCCCGCCGGTGCCCAGCCGGAGTGCGCCGCCGAAAGCTGAGCTGGTACGTGTTTCTCCCTCGCCGTGTTTCTTGCTTTAAGTATCTCTGTATCTGTATGTATAGAGTTCGGTACTGCATTTTTCCGTGATGCAATCAGTTCGGGTGGGATCCGTTCGACTTCTCGCCGTCACATTGCACTAGGGCTATAGAAATCAATCAAGCCTTATGAGGATGTGGATGTGCTCAAAATTCAAGTATGTGTGATTTATTTGCACATATCTGAACAGTCCATGCAATGATTTTTGAAACTTCTACAGCAAGCCCCCTTTCCGAGTAGAGAAGGCCCTTGGGGTTTGCCGTGGGGAATTCTGCGATTTAGATTAAAAACAAAAAAAAACTCCTGTTAATGTCGGATGTGGTCCGAATCATAATCAGAAAGGGCATTGGACGCCCGGGATGCTACGGATCATAGTCACATAAAACGGGTTCACCACCTTCGACCCTCGACCCGGGTTCGTCGACCCCGACCCGGGTTCACGGGTTCATTTTCGACCCGAAGTGTAAAAATCTCTCACGAGTAGCGTACCACGTACCGCGACCCCGTACCTCGACCTCATCGACCCATAAACTTTGTGACTATGCTACGGATCGGAGAACACAACAAGATATCACTCTTTCGTGGTGAAGCATTGAGAGGTTTACAAGCAAACTACCAAAGGATAACCAATCACGCTTACGTGACGAAGAACCGACTAGTTTTCAGGCAAACTAGCAAAGAAACCGTTGAATCTCTCGTCCAGGAGGGACCTCGTCAGGGCAAGGATGTCGCTAGGTTGCCCTAGGTTGGCCAGCAAGCCTAGGGCGTCCTTGGTCGTGAATCGAGGGATGAGCAGCATGGAGGTTGAAGGAGAAGAGAAAAAGAGGTAAAAGAAGTAGATTGATTTGTTTGTATGACGTTTGGATAGTTGAAAACTCAATCGGCCGTGATCCTCTCGTATATATAGAGGGGTGGTCTTATTCCAGTAGCAAACATCTCTAAGATGCGTTCTCCAAGTTTTTCACATCAAAAATAGGTCCAAAACTGACTTGTAGGTCAAATCGGCTCGGAAAACAGGTAAAAGTCAGCTTAGCCGACTTCCTCGGGCCTAGGACGCTGTTTCTGGGCTGAAAACAGCGAGAATCGGTTTAGCCGAGGAGACTCGGCTAAGCCGACTTGACGCAGAAAATTTTGGGCGAAAATCTTCTAAAATTTATAATTAATTCATCCGGACTCTAAACGAGACGATCCATATATGTTTTTCGATCAGCTCAACGAGAGGAACGCACTGGTGCAGTCTATTCTTGCTTTTGAGAAACTTGGTCTTAGCCGACTTAGGGAGTCGGCTAAGCCGACTCTGACTAGTTCAGCACCCGAAGAGTCGTTTTCTTCAACCAAGCGCCAAATGTGATGATCCAAGTACGTTCTCTGATCGTCTTGATGACAGAAACATGATAATGAAGTCCACTATGCTCTCTGGATAATTTTGGATGTCAACATATGCCCCCTGCTTTCTAGTAAAGCTTGCATACTAAAAAACACCTTTAAAGCCAAAACAATCTCATTGCTGCTGTTTTTTGCAGAAAGTTCTGCAATATATTCTATTTGTTGTCTTGAATTTATCCAGAGTAATATCCTCAGCTTTTTCATTATCTTCTCATATATGCATAATTAAAACACTAAATAGCAGCGATATCTAACTCATCGGCTATCTAGTATCTAAGGGCGATGTATACATTGGCCATATTATTCTAAGGGCGATACATGTATCGACCATTGTTTGGAGAGCACTTTGGGCTTCTTGCCAAACATTTAGAAAGTACCTTTTCAAGCACCTCCCATACATTGCTTTTGGGAGACTATCACCTTGCAACGTCTCCGACAGATATGAATTGTTAATCATCACTTTGATCACTCCATAAGGACCTTCTCAACTTGGTGACCTCTTGCCAAACTTGTTGCTCTTTGTCTCAAGCGGCAGTATGGTTTTTCACATCTAGCATAACTCTTCAATATGAAATATACCCATAGAGCTTCAAACAAAACTTTTAGGCCACCTCCTTAGATTATCCTCAATTCCCTTTTTTGATGAGCTTGATCACAGTCCGTAGACTTCTCCCATAACCATCTTTGCTTGATCAAATCCTAAACACCTCAGCGATAGATCTTCAGTAATTTTTTAGTATAGCTCATGGTGCAAAACAAACTCAGCACTCCGTCGAACATTTATCAACTTTGGTGTTTGGACCATGTGAATACCGCAATACAGGAATCCTCCAATCATCTAAATCGGCCCCACCACTGGAGGTTTCGTTGGACCGATTTGGGAGCTTCTCGGACGAATTGATCGGGCTTATCACAGGGGAGTCGGTTGAGCTAACTATGGCAGTCAGCTTAGCTGACTTGGAGGAGTCGGCCTGGCCGACTGTAGCAGCCGGCTGAGCCAACTTGGCTTCAGCAGAGGGGAAGTCGGCTGAGCCGACTAGGTGAGTCGGCTTAGCCGACTGGTCTGCACCTGCACGGAAAAAATTAAAAATTTTATGCATCGGCTGTTCTTGAATATGAAAATTATGCCCACCGACATCATAACCAGATGCTTGTTGAGCTAACATGTTGACCTTTTGATTTTCATGCCTCAGAATATGCCGAATTCGGAATTCGGCAAAATAGGCAATAATATCAAGGCAAACATCAAGACAAGCTCTTAGTGATCCTTTTAAATATTAAAACATACCAGCGACTTGTTGCACCACTAGTAAAGAATCACCACAGGCTTCAACATGTCATACTCCATGAATTGTAATATTGGCCAAGCCGAATAAGAAAACTTCACATTTGGCTTGAATTTTGGTGCAAATGTAATTTTAATTGGCTTGATGTCTCAAACAACACCATTGTGAGAAATAATGATCATGCCAACACCTTGACCTTATTTGTAAGCCGATTAATCATATTGTCACATCCATGAAGTAAATCAAAATGCATAAATCATGCCCCCGGGCCTGAAAACCATCAAAGTGAGTTCCATGGGGGCTTTTCTAATAGCATGATGGTTGCATTCATCGGCTATATTTTTACACTAAGGGCGATATCAAAATACCGGCCATATAAATTCATCCACAAGAACATGCATAACCGAAATAAATATTTCGGCTCTAGATCATTGATGAGCAAAATAATTTGGCAACCCTCCATAACGTAAAGATTCATACCAAGGATCAAAATAAGGAGCTGAGGAATAACCATACATACCAGGGGATGAATTACACATAAGCATAGGCAGAGAGTATGAATGATGCCATGACCACTAATTTTGATGATTTGGTGCAAATCTCCAACTTGACAATTGTTTCTTGAATCTTCTTCTCTTCTTTGCCTTTGTTGCACCACTTGCTTGAGCATCATCCTTTTGAGCTTGAATACTTCCTTTAGGAACCTATGCCAAACCCTTTTCTTTCATCTTCTCTGCACTAAGCTTCTATAACTTTTTTTCTTGCCACTTTGGTAAATCGATTGAGCATATCGGTTTTATTTCTGTTTTGGATAGCGGCAAATCGTTCTTGATTTTAGGCACTCTCTCCTTCTTTTGTTCAGATTTGGCACCTATAATATCAATAGATGATTTTCCCACTTCTTTGCCATCAATAGCCGAATTTTTCAGCAATGTAATCGGCTTTTCGATAGTTGAATTCAAATCTGAATTTTTCTTCTTTCAGCCATCATACTTCATATGGTAAACTTGCTTTACCACTTTCTTGTTTGGTCGAGCTCTAGACCGATTTTGATCAAAACGGTCTTTTCAAGATGTTGATCTCTCTGAATGTCTAGGAGCTGCATATTCTATATATTGTGGCCTAAAATATGATGAAACATATGCCTCTTGATCAAACCAGCCCCAAGATGAATAAGGATGAAAATATGCGGGCTGTGGTCCATATGACATAGGAATTGGCTGCTCAAAAAGAGAATATGTTGCTGCTGCGTGAGATCTATCTCCTTACCAATTCCACTCTTGAGACTTACACTTTGGAGGCAATTTTGATGATGGGACTTTCTTTGGCCGATTGTTGACATTTGCTTCTGCTATCTTCTCATATTTAGCTAGAAGTTCCTCGAAGCTAAGCTTTGGCCTTCTATTCTTTAGCTTGTCACGACCTTTATCTTCATTAACTTTATGAGAATCATTCTTCTCTCCATCTTGATAGACATGCTCCAGAGGAGGATCCTTAGCCGATTCCCCTTGCTCAACGAGATCAATGGGCTTTTGTTCTAGTTGAAGAGATTTCACCTGCCCCCCAGTGTCTTCTGAAATTGTGATAACATTGTTGTCCTCTTGAGTATCTTTAATTTGCAATTCGTGAACAATAACCTTGTCTTTGCTTAAGGGCTTCACATCTCTCCCTTGGGCATTTGAGCCTTGTGCTTTGAGTGAATCGGCTAATGCAAGCCGATTCAAAACCTGTTTGTCATCAAGACCAATTGAATCTAATTGGTCCATTTGTTGAGCTTAAGAAAATCTCAATCGTCCATTATCAATGGCCGATTGGATCACTCGACGAAACACATTGCAATTAGAAGTATTATGATCAGAAGAATTATGCCACTTGTAATATGTAAGCTCTTCTAAGTTTTGAATAGATGGCAAAGCACTGTGATCAATGATTCTAATAAAATTATTCTTGAGCAAGATATCAAAGACATGATCACAAAAAGTAAAGTCAAAGGTGTATTTTGATTTCTTTAGCTGATTCTTTTACGGAGTCATCTTTAAAGCTAAGCAAACAAATGGATCAGATTTGACATTAATCCATTCGGCCACACCTTTGCAACTGCTTATGGAAAGCTTTAACTTTGATGAACTACTACCATCGGTCTTGCCATATGGCACAATGTGCTGGCTGATAGAATCTAAATTTATTTTTGTCACCAATAAATAAATTGCTATTCTCAATCGATCTATTATCACTATTAGCAAGGATATCAATAATAGATGCAGAAATTGAAATAGTATGACCGGATTGAAATTTGAGCAAAATATTTGTGTTTTCTACCTTGTTGATCATGTTGGAGAAGTGCATGTCCTTGATTTGCATGATGTTACCCTAGCTGCCGCACCGGGAATAATGATGTAGCGCTTGCGCCATAAAATGAATGAATGCTCTGCTTGTCCTTGGGTCTTCTCCCCATCACCTCTAGGAAAGCCAAGAGCCACTTCCCTATTGTCTTTGATAACTCTATCCACCGAGACGCTATAATAGCTAGGTGAAATTTGATTTCCATGGCTTCTTGGTGTCTTCTCAGGACCATAGGAGAAATAATACCGTGCGTCACCAAGACTGTGGCACTGGTATGCCCCATGGGAATGTGCAACTCACATGGCGTTAAAGGCACGATGATGTCATCCACGGAGAAGTGTTGCTATGCATCATCTTGATTTGGGAGCTCAGTGGAAGTGCAGGTGCTTCTTAGCTGAGGGGCTAACGTTGACTCCATGCTCTAATGTTGACTACCTCTGGCTCAATTGTAGTGACACTTGCCGTTTGATTTTCTCTTGCATTCTCGCATCCATGTTTAGTTCTCGCTCCCATGATTGAAGCACCGTCTCCTCTGACATGCGGAACCGCTCTGCATCCTCATCCTTCCTTCGCTGGTGGCTTCTATAGGTAGCAGCATCCTCAGGGAAGCCATGCCGCCACAAAATCAATCCTTGGCCTCGCGTTCGCCTAGGGTGTTTAGGAGTCTGGAGGGTGTACGTCAGATCATCCTTCTCTCGGTTGGGCACAAAGGCACCACTGGTAGAAGCATCTACAATATCAATAAGTCTTTGTGCTGCTGTTCTGATTTCCCCACCAACAACAGACTCCATGGTCTATGGGTCCAGTCATTCCCCATGCGTGAAAAACCAATTCTTGGTACGTTCGGACCATTCGATTGAAAATGGATGGATCCCTTTAACAAGCAGGTATGCTTCCATTCTTTGCCACTTTAGAATGGCACTCCTGTAGCCACTTGGTCCCGTTTTATGATGGTGTACCTTCCGTCGTGCATTTCGTTGGTTCCTTCTCACCTGTTTCTCACCCTCTTCTGAGGTATTGTACTTCACAAATTCAAGCCAGTCGTCCCTCAATTTTTTGTACGGGCTATTTTGACTGAAATCTAGAGTCAGATTCTTCTTGATAAATTCATTGTACAACTTCTTCTAGGTCTAGAATTGTGTGGCCATCTTCTTGAGAGCCCAACTTTTAACTAGTTTTTTTAAATCTTCACTTGCTGGTAGATTGAATGTGTAGTGACTGAATCCCAAAGAAGATCCTTCTCTCGCTGAGAGACAAATGGATCAGAGGATCATCCTTCTTATTTTTCCATTCACGGACGCTGATCGGGACTCTATCCCTAACAAGAATCCCATAGTGGTTTACGAACTTCTTTGCATTGTTTTTTTGGTTGGAGCGGTTCGTCGGTATTAGGATCGACTTATGTGATTATGTAGTGGCCCTCCAATCATTTTGTCGAGCCTCATACACTTTTACTACTTTTCATCGACGTAGTGGATCCAGAGGGCTACGTACATAGAAACACAAAGATTCAATAACACATATATATACATGAATTATTGGAACTATGTTTAATTTCATATATATAAGAGATGCAAGATTATTAACTACCTCTCCAGTATTTTCTTGCACAAGAAGCTCTTGCTCATCTTTAAAATTCAGCAAGTATTGAGAGCCGTCATTGAACTCCAGGTCGGCCTCGTTCTGGTTGGGGCCATACTGAGTGCCGGCATTGATAATATTCATCATGGCCTCATTCTGATCGTAGTCGTCTTGCGGCTCGGCCATCTTAATTACCACAACTATATATAAATGAAAACCATACACTAGTTATGCATATGCAAATGTAGCGAGTCAGTAGCTTAAACTTAAATAACTATATATAGACTTTAGGGGTTATTATTTATGCCGAGCTCGATCTAGTTAGGGTTTATGCCTTGGTTAGGGTTTGGAGCGGATTAATGTTAAACTAATTATGAAGAATTAAATTCATATATATATATATATATATATAACTATAGAATTCACGGTTATTATTTACGCCTTCCTTAGGGTTTGGAGCGGAGCTCGGCCGGGTTAGGGTTTGGAGCGGAGCTCAGGATATTAGGATATATATCAACATTAGTGTATATAAATATACAAAAATTCATGTCACACTAATAATTTCAATATATCAAAATTTAGAGATATATACCAAAAAATTCATAGCACTAATAAAAATAATCTTTTCAATTGTGACGAAGATTCAAATATATTTCTACAACTATATATTGTAGTGCACTACTACATTTTTTCTACAATTCATAGCACTCAACATTTTATATATATTAAAGTAAACTACTACATTTTTCTATTTTATCTACAAATAAAATCTATCTATTTTTTCTATGCTGAAAAAATAATATGTACACACACATCACACAGTCATACACACACATATATGCATGCACTGTTGCTCACATGTGTGCAAACAGAGTTCCTCCGGAGAGCACGAGCACGAGAGCACGGCGAGCACAAGCACGGCAAGCACGATCGAGCACGACGGGGCTGAGGCGATGCTAGAGGTGATGATGATGAGGACGACTCCTCCGGCGGTGAGGACGAGCGAGGGATGAGTGAGGGCATCGGCAGGGTGACGATCCGGTGCTATATCGGAGATGACGCAGACGAGGACAATGCGCCCCGGCGGTGAGGACAAGCGAAGGCACCGGCTGGGTGATGAGGATGACGCTCGTGGAGCCAGGGACGAAGCACACACGTGACGAGAGGCGATGCTGGAGGCAGGCGCGTGGAGTTGGTGATGACGAGGACGAGGATCGACGACGGCGGTGGATCCAAATAAATCAGTTCTGGGCAAGGGCAAGGGCGATGGCGACGGATCCGGATCTGGGCGCCATGCACGGACGGGAGAGGCACGAGCCTGGCCACCGGTAGAGACAGCAAGAGAGGTGCACACGTGGAGGCGGTGCTGGAGGCGATGAGGATCATGCAGCGGCCGCGCGGTGGCTCTCGGGCAAAGAAGACAAGATGATGGAGGGGGAGAAGAGAGGAGGCAATATATAGGAGGGACCTTTAGTCCCGAGTGAAGCCACGGCCCAGAACTAAAGGTCTTTTAGTCCTCGGTGATGGTTAGACCGGGACTAAAGGACTGACCTTTAGTCTCGGGTGCAGCCATGGCCCAAGAGTAAAGACGATTTTTGATGGGCCGCGAAAACGCAGCCCATCTTTAGTCCCGGGTGGGTAAAGGTGGGCTGCAGTTTGGCTTGCCGCTAGTTTTCAGAAGTTTTTTTATATATTTTTTTATACAAATATCTAGAGAGTTGTTAATTGCCTAGTAAATAAAATATTGGTCAAAAAAATTCCTAGACCTGGTTTTGCGTTATTGTACACAAGAAAAGCTGTAACCTAAATTCCTTTGTTTTACTGTATAAATATTTAACATAGTGTAAATAATAATCACAATTTTCACCATGCAAAAATGTACTTCTTAATTAAAATCATTAAAACTATTGCTTTTCAATAGAAAATTAGTTTTCACCTCTTATTAACGTTGATCATTTGGTTTTTCATTGCGCATTCTCCACAGGAAATCCACCGTCAAGCAGAAAATTCATTTAAACCGTAGAAAATATGAAAAACATGACAAAAAAAAATGTGAAGTCACAATTATTACATAATAGGTCTAATACATCACCATATCAAGTGGGAACAGTAACAAACTTCTTACGTATGTCCCTGGGTTATGATCACGTAGTAACCATGGAGTGTCCTCATCATTTAGCAGGACGCTTGGGTCGCTCTTCACTATGAAGGGCGGAATTCCGTCATTCTTTTCATAATCTTCTAATATGTCAGACCTGTCCTCGATTTCCACGATGTTTCTTTTCCGTAAAAGAACTATGTGGCGCTTTAGCTCATTATCTAAGACGTTATTATTTTTTCCTTTCTTCGGTTCGATGGACATATCCTTCACATAGAACACCTGATTCACATCCTTGGCTAAGACGAATGGTTCGTCTCTCTATCCAAGATTATTGAGGTCCACTGTTGTCATTCCGTACTAATGGTCAATTGTTACCCTACCTCCGGTCACCCTCACCCATGTGCATTAAAACAAAGAGACCTTAAAATAAGGTCCATAGTCTAGTTCCCATATCTCCTCTATGTGGCCATAATATGTTTCCTTATTCGCATTTAGGTCCGTGGCATCTATGCGGACACTACTATTTTGGTTGGTACTCCTTTTATCCTAGGCTATCATGTAAAATGTATTGCCATTTATCTCGTACCCTTTGAATGTCATGATATGCCAAGATGATTCCCTAGACAACAAGTACAGTTGCTCATCCAGACTCTCGTCACCCTGACATCGTTTTCACAACCAACCGCCAAAAGTTTTCGAGTACTAACACGTAATCCAGGCTTCAGTCCTCTCTAGAAATTCACCACGTAGAATGTCCTTGTGTACCTCGATATACGGATCCACCAAGGAGGAGTTTTGTAGAACTTTGTAGTGTGCTTTATGGAAATAATTGGAACACCCTAGGTGTTAGTATAGGCTAAGCAGTGAGGTTACATTTAAGCAAGTTTTATCAAGTGGTGACAAGATGAAAAGTTAACTCTTCTAACGTGAGCCTTAGCCTAAGCTTTGTTGATATGTTAACATTTTCAAAGTATGCATGAGTAGTTTTAATCATGTATTTTCATGTGCATCGCCTAATCATGAACATATCTTGGGCATATGAAAAGTTGCATGTTGATTTGGATCAAAAGTTACATGAAATGATAGTTTCAACTTTGCTTAAAAACACTTCTGTTAATTGAGTAGGAACATGTGATGTCAATGAAACCTTGCATTCATGTTTAAACAACTCTATTTTAACTCTTGAACAAAAGTTGTTTAGGGTTTCTTTTGGAAAAGTGTGAAGACAATGCTTAAAAATGGCTAAAACTCTAGTTTAAATCTTTTTCATATTGCTAACTTGATCAATATAGAACTTTGGTTTCTGTTATAGTTATGAAGTTTTGCCTTAAATAAAAGTTGAAGTATTAGTTGTGTACTACAAACTTTGTTTAAGGACCCAGGGCTAAATCAATTTCTAACATGTCTCCAAGTTTGAATATAGTGCTGTTTTGGCCTTCCAAAATTCTTGAATAACAGTTATTAAGTTCAAAATTTGAGATTTTATGTAACCAATTTTCATAAATAAAATCTATGCAACTTTGCTTCTATAAATTGGTGGGAAGTTTGCACTTTGATAATGAACCTTTGTTTGTGATGTTTGAGTAGTGGTTAACCTCTAATTAATTGCTCAAAGTGTGAATCAAACTCTGTTTTGCTAAAAACATGGAGAATGCTAAGTGATGTGTCTTCGCTGGCACTGCAATCTTTGGCACTATTTATGTCCTAATCCATGTGACTAATGACCTTAGTGCCTTAATAAGAAGTGGAGAGTGAAGGGGGATGAAGATCTTTTGTACAATGCTCTAGGCCTGGTTCCGCCTGGAATCTGCTACATAGTGTGTCCAAGAGGGGGCACATGGCACTGAATCCTACACTATTCATGGTCACCGTGGCCAAATTGACCACGGCGTCGTGCACACGCGCTGTGCCCGCCGCACGTCCCGCTGCCCAGGCCATGCTGCCACCTACGCTGCGCCTAGCTGGGTCGAGCCGTGCCGCTACTGCCCTCTCGTTACTGCCTTTCCCCTCCCTTGCATGCTCTCCCTTGCTCCGCTCCATGCCAGGGCATGTCCACCATGGACGCCGGAGCAGAGCACCATGCCGCCGCGTCTCTGTCCCTCCCCGTACTCGATAGCCTGCACCATCACCTCCGCCTTGCTCCTCTCCTCACCCCTCGTGTGCTCACCGAAGTCCATGCTACCTGGAACCGTTGGCCCCTCGCCGCTGCTGGGCTGTCACCACTGCGGTTGCCTGCACGTGCGGTCGGCTGGCCTCAGGTCGTCTTCGACAAAGCCGTGCACCTCCTCGGTGGCGTGAGGGTCTGGTGATGCTTCGGTGCCCCTCCTCGGCTCGCACCATCGCCCGCAGCGCCGCTGCCGCCTGCCACCATGGCCGTTGGCCACCGGTGTCCACGACTGGACCGCCTCGGTTGCCTCCAGCGAGGCCGCGGACAACCCCAGGTCTCCGCGAGGCTCGCGCACCTCTCCGCCCGGTCTATCGCTGTCGCCTAGCCTTCCATGACCGGGAATCGGGCCGACAGAGGTCGTCCTCTGCTCTGGTTCGGGAAAGGAGAAGGACTCCGCGACCAAATAGAAACTTCTTTAGGGTGTTTACTGCAAAGGTGAAGACTCATATGAATAGTGTTCTTGTACTGCGGGGTAGTTTGAGGAAAGACCGAGGGCCATTTTGCAAAAATGCCAGGCTACGCTTGGGCAAGCCACGCTGGGTCGGCCTGCCATTCCTCCGTGCACTCTTGGGCCGCATTGCCCGTCTGGGCCGAGCCAAGTTGGGCCGGTTCGGGCCTGAGTTCTTTTTTCCTTTTTCCCTGTTTTGTTATTTTCTATAAATGTGTTGATATTTGTTATTTTCATAACTAATTATGGTAGCCTGCTAAAATCATGAAAATTTTTGTGTAGCCTTGTTATGACGTGCTCTATGTAGGAAAAATATGAAATGAGCATTTGCAATAGTTTTTCTATGCTTAAAATTTATGCCATTTAATTAATAAATGGACTTTCCATGATTTTATAGGTTAAAATAATTATCCAATGATCATGAAACTTTTTGTGTAACTATTTTATACTAGTATCAACCTTCACAAAAAGTTTGAGATTAATTTGATACTGTTTGATTATATCCTTAATTATATGCTTTAATTATTAGTTGATAAGTATCAAAAGGATCAACATAAATCATGAATGACTTGGGTATATTTTGGAGTTAATTGGGGACCTTGGAACACATGTACCTCTACTGCTCCTTAGCACCTAATTTTTTGTTGTTATGCTCATGACCAATCTTTAGTTAATAATTCTAAATGGTAATTAAGCACTTTCTTTAGTGGATGCGTGTATATATGTGATCTTGCTTGCCCTTTTCTATGCAACCTCTTGGGTGAAAAGTAAAAATTATATATTTCCTTTTATATTGCTTGTACATGTATTTTCATGATGAAGTTTTAGTTGGTAAGCATGTATGGTAAGTGAACCATAGCATCCTTGGTGCTCTTTTGTGATGCTCATGTTAATTACCTTTCACGACTACATGTTTTGTTTAGACCAATCTTATAAATTGTATGTTAGACTTGAGATGCTTTCTTTCTTAACATGAAAAGCTTATGTGATGTTTTAGATAGATAACTTGGTTGCTAGTACTTGAGTGAACATAATATGACCTTGTCTTGTCTTGTTCGACTAGCATAATGTGAATTGTGTTGCTTTCTTGTTAAGCACATAATCAACTTGTTAGTTAAATAATTGAAATGATTTGCAAAGTGTAACCCTAGTTCTTAGCGAAGGAAAGTTATACTCAAGTTTGCTAATCTTGATTGGGTTCATCCATGAACTAGTATGTTATAGGCCAAAGTAGCTATTTTGGTAATTTGGGTCATGTTGTGGTAACCAATTCGTGAGTAAGTCGCTAAGATAGGATGAGAGTTGAACCTCTTAACGATTAGTTACCGTAGTTCACCTTTCAGCGTGTTACTTGTCCTTCCTGATTGAAATGTTGCTATTATATTTGTTTCACTCAAGCATGCATTGCATCCATGAATAATGTAGGTGCGATAACGGAGGATGAATCGACTGGTGGACTACGAAGTCAAACCCGAAGATGGTGTAACGGTGACCAAGTCTAAGAGATACGGATGATGGTTGATCATGTCCTGAAGATGAAGCCAACTAACTGACTTTATGCTTGAAACCCAGGCAAGCCCCGGAGCATTACAAGCCTCCTACCTCTCTTTTAAAAATTTACTTGAGTTTATATCTTGTGTTGTGCATTAAGTATAGGAGTTGAACTAAAACCGTTGCTGCATGACCTACCTTGTCTACAACATAGATATATCTGCAATCTTACTAGTATGTCTAAGTCGCTAAATGCTTAGCTATGCTTAGACGGTTAGAAGTCAGGTGATTTTTGTCATCCACGAGACATAGGTGGCTACTCTATCACGGTTGGCTATATTTGTTATCATGGAAAAGAACCATGTGATAATGGATAACTGGAGACCGGGCAGGATTTGGTGCTATTATATTATTGTTGATGCCAACTAGGCATGTATTCTTTGATCCTATTTATGTCATTTAAGGACCGTTCAGTTGTCGGACCTTGGTTAAGATTGAAGGAACCAAACACATAACAGGGGCCTGAGTTATAGTTGACCATGAAGCCGATCCTCGTTCGGGCTGAGAATTGGACCGTTAGCATTACTGGGAGGAGAGCTTGAAGGAAGGGAACTGATCCAAGACCCTGCCTGCTATGGGCTACGGGCTGAACGGGCAAGACTTATGAGGATGCAGGACCTTGAGTTTTGCGAAGCGGTCCAGACTCACCGCCGAATGGAGTGAACGGTGATCCATGCGAGCTAATGTGCGCTCATATGGGTGTGTGTTTGGGATTGTCCAGCTAGATATAATCGATTCAAATCGCTGTCTCTCCCGGATAGTGAGAAACTCATACCTTGCTTCGGCAGACGTAGTAACTGATGAAACATGATGGTTCTATGGATCATGATAATTGAATATAGTTACTATTGTGATGCTTAGTAATTAAATGATTGCTATAGAATAGGTGCAAACTTAGTTCTAAATAGCCCTACTTAAATCAATGTTAAAACATTGATAAAATATTGAAAGAAGGACTTATGTTAGTTATACTATCCAGTCAGCTCTACTAAATAAACCTTGCATATCCTTGGAGTCATTTTTATATATTTTTTCCTGTCGGATAAGTCTTGCTGAGTACAATTGAGTACTCAGGGTTTTATCCTACCCTGTTGCAGGTGAAGTTCTTGGCCTACTAATGGTGATGACTCAGTGCCGGTGGGCTTGGCTACTCCGTATATACTTCTCAACCATGATTTTGTTGGAGGTTGTCATTAGCAATATGATATCAAACTTATGTTAACGTAAGCAATTCAAAGTTTCCTTGTTTTCCCTAATCAAGTTTTGAACTCAATGATGTAACATTACTTCCGCTGTCAAACTCTGTGTATGTGATAGGTATTTACTTAATCAAGTACGATCTTGGTTGTGAAGTTGATTTACTGAGACCAAGTGACGGTATGCGCGTGTCAACATGTTTAATGGGGACAATCATACTTGATCTTGTATAAATTGGGCGGTTCTATCACAATAATCGTCATCCTCGCCAATATATGCTTTCTTCTCTAGTGTTCCCTTTCCACTTAGTCTCCCCTCATGCTATGATTCAGGAACACCAATCGGGTCGAGGTCTAGAATAAAATCAACGCAAAACTCAATGACCTCCTCTGTTCCGTAGCCCTTGGTGATGCTTCCTTCTGGCCAAGCACGGTTGTGAACATATTTCTTTAGGACTTTCATAAACTTCTCAAAGGGGAACATGTTGTGTAGAAACACAGGACCGAAAATACTAATCTATTTGATCAAGTGAACTAGGAGGTGCCTCATAATATTAAAGAAGGATGGTGGGAACACCAACTCAAAGCTGACAAGACATTGGACCATGTCATTCTGTAGCTTTGCTAGATGCACTGGATTTATTGCCTTCTGAGAAATTATGTTGAGGAATGCACACGGTGGCTAATCGTACATTTGGAGGTTGAATCCCTCTCAATGCAACCAGAAGCAATTTCATCATAAGCACATGGCAGTCATGAGACTTTAAGTTTAGAAATTTCTTCTCTACACATTTATTATCCCCTTTACATTCGAGAAGAAGCCAGATAGGACCTTGATGATGTTTAGGCATTCAAATATGCTTTCCTTCTCTTCTTTGTTAAGAGTGTAGCTGGTAGGACTTCTGTAGATGGGACCTTGATGTTGTTTAGGCATTCAAATATGCTTTCCTTCTTTTCTTTGTTAAGAGTGTAGCTGGCAGGACTTCTGTACTGGTGTCCATCATCTACCTTATCTGGATGCAGGTTCTCTCGTTCTTTCATACACTACAGGTCCTATCTTGCTTCCATTGTGTCCTTAGACTTCCCATACACACCCATGAAGCATAGCCGGTTCACACAAAGATTCTTCGTTAGGTGCATCATGTCGATCGTGCTGTGGACCTCTAGGACTTGCTAGTAGGGTAGCTCCCAAAATATGGACTTCTTCCACATGGGTGCATGTCCATTAGCATCATTCGGAACATGTTGGCTGCTAGGTCCCTTATCAAAGACTACTTGTACATCCTTGACCATATTGAGTACATCCTCACCACTACGGTTGTCAAGCTTTGTTTGGCGCTCTGCCTTACCTTTAAAATGTTTACCTCTCTTTCTTAGGGCGTGATTCTATGGAAGAAATCGACGATGGCCCATGTACATGACCTTTCGATATTTTTTCAAAAATATACCTTCCATGTCATGAAAATAGTGCGTGCATGCATTATATCCCTTGTTTGACTGTCCTGAAAGATTCCTAAGAGTAGGCCAATCATTGATTGTTATGAACAACAATGCTTGCAGGTCAAAGTATTTTTGTTTGTACTCATCTCATATACGTACGCCTGTGCTGCTCCACAAAAGTAGAAGTTCCTCAACTAATGGCCTTAGGTACACATCAATGTCGTTTTCAGGTTGCTTTAGGCCTTAGATGAGCACTGGCATCATAATGAACTTCCGTTTTATGCACAACCATGGAGGAAGGTTGTAGATACATAGAGTAATAGGCCAAGTGCTATGACGGCTGCTCTACTCCCTGAAAGGATTCATGCCATCCGTACTTAAAGCAAACCTTAAGTTTCTTATGTTATCTGCAAACTTTGGTAATTCTCTATCGATTGCTCTAAACTGGGACCCATCAGCGGGGTACCTCAACATATCGTCTACCTTATGGTCTTTTTTGTGTCATCGCAACAACTTTGCATGCTCTTTGTTTCTGAACAAATGTTTCAAGCATGGTATTATAGGAGCATACCATATCACCTTGGCAGAGATTCTCTTCCTAGGACATTCAATGTTGCCCTCGACATCACCAGTGTCATGTCACCTGATCTTATACCACGATGCATGGCATACCGAGCATGCATCCAAATTCTCGTACTCGTCGCGGTAGAGGATGCAGTCATTAGGACATGCATGTATCTTCTTGAAAGGTCTTGATGGCTAGAGGGGGGTGAATAGCCTATTAAAATTTTCTACAAAGACAAGCTAAACAAGTTTATCAATATAAAAAATAGCGAGATACGAGTTTTGCTTAGCCTATGGGTGTTTGCAAGCCACCTATCCAATTCACAATTCTAGTATTTGCACTCAACCGCACAAGTCAAACCGAGAAGGTAAGTACAACTACAACTAGCAAGCTACACAAAAGAACTACTCTAGCTAAGCTAACTAGCTAGCAAAGATAACTAAGAAATTAATACAAGAGAGATAGGAGGGTATCACCGAGGGGCGAAGTATTGAGCCAACCAATATGATCAACAATGAATACCAAGATAACCAAACACCGGGATCAATCAATCACAATATGAAAGTGATGACACGAAGATTTATCCCGAGGTTCACGTGCTTGCCGGCACGCTAGTCCCCGTTGTGTCCCTCTTCACCACGTGGTTCGGTGGCTAATCGGTCTCACACCGAGCCTCTCAAAAGGCACCACAAGAACCTACCAAATGGCAAAAGGTTGCAATGACACGAGCAATTCACTAATGTTGCCTTTGGCGCTTCGCCGAGGTAGGCACAAACCCCTCACAATCACCGGAGGTGGCCAAGAACAATCACCAATTCTTGCCAACGCCTCCAAGCTGCTCCAAGCCGTCTAGGTGGCGGCAACCACCAAGAGAAACAAGAATCCCGCAGCAAATCAACCACCAAGTGCCAACTAGATGCAATCTCACAATGCAAATGCACTTGGATCACTCAATCTCACTTCGAATATGCAAAGAAGCAAGAGAGCTGAGTGGGAGGGGAGTTGCTTAGCTCAAAGTGCTCACAAGTATGTCAAATGTTCGAGAGAGAGAGCCTTGAGCCGGCCAACGAGTATTTATAGACGTACCCCTTAGAATATAGCCGTTAGAAACTTAAACAGCCGAAATCGGGCTGACCGGACGCGCTGGTCCAACTGACCGGACGCGCCGGTCGCCCAACGACTAACTCGTGAAGTACTGACCGGACCCGCTGGTCCAAACGACCGGACGCGCTGGTCGCCCAACGGCTAACTGCGAAGCAACGACCGGACGCGCTGGTTCAACTGACCGGACGCGCCGGGAACGACCGGACGCGCTGGTCCCATGAAGGACCGGACGCGCTGGTCGCCTGAGCAGCGCTCAACGAAATAGTGACCGGACGCGCTGAAGAAAATGACCGGACGCGACAAAGACAGCGTCCGGTTAGAGTCCAGTAAGCTCCCTGAACGACCGGACGCGTCCGATCATCAGTGACCGGACGCGCCTCGCGTCCGATCATCGAACTGAAAAACACGCAGACACTGAACACTGACCGGACGCGTCCGGTCATGCAAGGACCGCGTCCGGTTCAGCGTCCGGTCACCTCTGTGACCTCCGTTCGCCTCCGTTTCTTTTCCGGACTTCCGGCGTAGTGGAAAATAATCGTTTCAACTTCTCGAAAACGCCTGAATCCCGCCTCGCAAGCTCGGCGGGAGGGAGAGAGGAACCAAACCCTCTCTACCGCTCAAACTCCACCGCCGTCGCGAACGTGCTAACATCACCAAGTGATCTCGTCATGTGTGAGTGTGTTAGCATTTTCACAATCATTTTTCGAGGCGATATTAGTTCTATCCAAATGCATATGATCATGAAATGCACATCTAGAGGCACTTAGGAGTTCAATAGCCGCGTCATTCCCCTCTTTATAGTACGGCTAACTATCCTATAATGTAACCACACCCACTAGGTGTCTTGGTTACTAAAACACAACCCTTAAGCATATACCTTTGCCTTGATCACGTAGGGTTGCGTCCAAATCCAAGTGTGGCCATCATGATCACCATGTCCATCTTGCCACCAACCTTGGAGTGTACTAATCCTCATATGCTACATACAACTTAGGCATGGGATTAGTACTTAGGCATTGTCACTAATTACCAACACCAAACATAGGACTTTCAATCTCCCCCTTGTTGGTAATTGGTGACAACCCTTTCACAAAGATGTTATAATAAAATTTTGATTGAATCCACGTCACATTGTCCAAGTATATTACCATGTGTAAGAATTATGGACATGTGATCATGAATTCAAATTGATAGCAATGGCTCCCCCTACATGTATGCTATATGTTTGGATTTTGGAAGCATACATGTTAGATAGGAAAGATTAGGAGCATTGTCTACCAATAGGTGCTAAGTGTTTAAGATTATAGACCTTTGAAGCGTGATACCATCGGAGTAGCGATAAACACCATCTTAGCACCTTGTGTAGTTAGATTCCACTTTGAAAAGCACAAACATAACTAGAACCCTCGTGAGATCAACATTATAAGCAAGGCTCTAGTACCATTTTGAAAAACATGAAGCAAGAAAAATCTAACTACTTCCTATTCATACTAGTACCTCAATGCATCATTCAAATTATACTAGCAAGTCACCACACAAGCAATGTATCGGAGAAAACGAAATGCATAACTATGCATCATACATATGAGGTGCACATAGAAATGCAACATTCATGTTTAAAAGCTTGCTCCCCCTACTTGTGTGCTCAAAATTTTAGTTGATCCCCTTCTTTTATCAATTCTCCCCTTTAGGTTTTCTCCCCTTTTAGAATCTATCTTGTGAACAACATTTTCTCCCCCACAACATTTTCTTCCCCTTTGAGTTCTATCTTTGTGAACAATATTTTCTCCCCCTTTGGCACCAATTGACCACAAGGAGCAAACTTTAGATAGATCATCATGTTGAAATATGGGGTGAGGATCAAGTTTATGATTCAACCTAGATTGCTTGCATAAATAAAATACTTCGGTTTGATCCAAGGGCAAGCTTCTTCACACCTCACTAGAAGGGTTATCATGCACCATGTTGAAGCAAATATTTAGACAAGTTTTCTAGATTAAACACTTAGGATCACAAGCTACTTAAACAAGTTATATGCTACCACTAGATCATACAAGTCATGGAAACAATAGTGGCACCATATAAACTTCAAATTCATTTAATTTTCATGAATAATCCTAGAACATAAGAAATCATGACTAGATGCACTTAACATGTCCTTAGTATAGAATGTATGACATGTCAACCAATTGTACCTTGGGGCTCGAAGGAGAGGCATGTCATATCATGGGAGTGCATCAACTCATGTTGGAGAAATCAAGTATGTTCAACTCATTCTTTAGCTTGTGAAATCTCTTCTCATCAAGTGGCTTGGTTAATAGATCGGCTAATTGATCTTCGGTGCCCACACTCTCAATGGCAATGTCACCCTTTTGTTGATGATCTCTAATGAAATGATGGCGAACATCAATATGCTTTGTTCTTTGATGTTGAACCGGATTGTTGGTTAGCTTTATGGCACTTTCATTGTCACATAGCAATGGCACATTCTTGAAGTTGATTCCAAAATCTTTCAATGTTGCCTTCATCCATAAGATTTGTGCACAACAACTACCCGCGGCAATGTATTCGGCTTCGGCGGTAGATAGTGCAATACTATTTTGCTTCTTGGATGACCATGAGACAAGTGATCTTCCCAACAATTGACATGTCCCGGAAGTGCTCTTTCTCTCAACTTTGTCACCGGCATAGTCAGAATCCGAATATCCAACTAGCTCAAAGCTTGCACCTTTGGGATACCATAATCCAACATCTTGTGTATGCTTTAGGTACCTCAATATTCTCTTTGTTGCCTTTAAATGACTTTCTCTTGGTGAGGCTTGAAATCTTGCACACATGCATACACTAAACATCACATCGGGCCTTGATGCCGTCACATAGAGTAGACTACCAATCATCGATCTATATAGCTTTTGATCCACCATGTTGCCACTCTTGTCACTATCCAAACTTCCACTAGTGCCCATTGGGGTTGTAATACTCTTTGCATCTTCCATGCCAAACTTCTTGAGCATATCTTTGATGTACTTAGTTTGGCTCACAAATGTACCTTCTTTCATTTGTTTGATTTGAAGTCCAAGGAAGAAACTAAGTTCACCAATCATTGACATTTCAAATTCTTTTGACATCATTTTTCCAAACTCATCACAATAATCTTGATTGGTTGAACCGAATATGATATCATCAACATATATTTGCAACACAAATAAGTCTTTCCCAATCTTCTTGGTGAATAGTGTTGTATCAACTTTGCCCATGATAAATCCTTTGGATAACAAGAAGTCCCTCAATCTTTCATACCATGCTCTAGGTGCTTGCTTTAATCCATACAAAGCCTTCCTTAACTTGTATACATGATTGGGTTTCTTGTCATCTTCAAAACCGGGAGGTTGCTCCACATACACCTCCTCTTGAATGTACCCATTAAGAAATGCACTCTTTACATCCATTTGATATAGCTTGATATTGTGAGCACAAGCATAGGCAAGTAAGATCCTAATTGCTTCCAATCTTGCAACCGGGGCATAAGTTTCACCAAAGTCAAGACCCTCTATTTGTGTGTAACCTTGAGCCACTAGTCTTGCTTTGTTCCTTACTACTATCCCATCTTGATCTTGCTTGTTGCGAAAGACCCATCTTGTTCCAATGACATTGTGATCCTTAGGCCTTTCAACTAGTTCCCATACTTCATTTCTCTTGAAGTTGTTGAGCTCTTCATGCATTACATTTACCCAATCCGGATCTCTCAATGCTTTATCAATGTCCTTGGGTTCTTCCATTGACACAAAAGAAGAGTGAGCACAAAATGATGTCAATCTTGATCTAGTTTGAACTCCTCTTTGTATGTCACCAATGATGGAATCCAATGGATGGTCTCTTGCAATGTTAGTTGGTTGAAGCACTTGGACTTGATTGCTTGGATGTTGATGTTGATCATGAGTTGAAGATGATGAACTAGCCACTTGTTGATCTTGTTGCACTTGAGATGATGTACTAGCTTGATTTTGCATTAGAGAACCACTTGCTTGTGTAATTGGACTTTGGAGCACTTGATCTTTGTTGTCATCTACATTAATAACTTGCTTTGGTCTAATATCACCAATATCCATTTCTTTCATAGCATTACTCAATTGAGTTCCTCTCACATCATCCAAGTTATCTTCTTCATCTTGAGAGCCATTTGTTTCATCAAACTCAACATCATGCACTTCTTCAAGTAAACCACTAGCCAAATTCCAAACTCTATAAGCTTTGCTAGTAGTTGAGTAGCCAAGTAGGAATCCTTCATCACATTTCTTCTCAAACTTGCTCAATCTAGTGCCCTTCTTCAAGATGTAGCATTTACAACCAAATACCCAAAAGTATGCAATGTTAGGCTTTCTTCCATTTAAGATCTCATATGGTGTCTTCTCTAGAAACTTATGGCAATAGAGGCAGTTGCTATAGAAGCAAGCCGTGTTGATTGCTTCGGCCCAAAATGAATGACTCACATTATACTCATTCAACATTGATCTTGCCATGTCAATTAAGGTTCTATTTTTCCTCTCAACTAGGCCATTTGATTGAGGTGTATACTTGGCCGAGAATTGATGTTTGATTCCAAGCTCATCACATAGCTCATCAACTCTTGTGTTTCTAAACTCACTTCCATTGTCACTTCTCACTTTATTGATTGTGGTTTCAAACTCATTTTGCACTCTCTTGATGAACTTCTTGAATATGTCAAATACATCACTTTTGTCCCCAAGAAAGAATACCCATGTATATCTAGTGAAATCATCCACAATCACAAAGCCATACTTGTTGCCACCAATGCTTGTGTATGTAGTTGGCCCAAATAGATCCATGTGCAACAACTCAAATGCCTTGGAAGTACTCATAATGCTTTTCAATGGATGAGTGTTGCCTACTTGCTTTCCGGCTTGACATGCACTACATAGCTTATCTTTCTCAAATGTGACATCCTTCAAGCCTCTAACTAAGTCATGCTTCACTAACTTGTTCAATTGCTTCATGCCAACATGACCAAGTCTTCTATGCCATAACCAACCCATACTTGATTTGGTGAGCAAACATGTTGAAAGTTGAGTGTCACTAGCATTGAAATCAACCAAGTATAGATTCTCATATCTAAAACCTTTGAAGATCAAGTTAGAGCCATCAACACTAACTATCTCCACATCATCAACACCAAATATGCACTTGAAACCGAGATCACACAATTGAGCAACCGACAACAAGTTGAAATTGAGCTTTTCAACTAGTAGCACATTGGAGATGCTATGATCATTTGAGATTGCAATCCTTCCAAGAGCCTTTACATCACCCTTGCTATTGTCACCAAATGTGATGCTATCAATGCCACTATCATTTGATTTGAGAGAGTTGAACATTCTTGAATCACCGGTCATATGTTGAGAGCACCCACTATCAAGCACCCAATGCCTTCCTCCGGCCTTGTAATTAACCTACAAAATAATTTAATGTTTCTTAGGTACCCATACTTGCTTGGGTCCTTGGAGGTTAGTCACTAAGCTCTTTGGTACCCAAATGGCCTTCTTCTTTGGGCCCACAATTGGTGTACCAACAAACCTAGCATGCACACCTTTCTCACCCTTGGTAAGTACATAACAAGAATCAAAAGGAATGTAAGGTACATTAACATTTTTCTTGTTCTTGTTCATTTTATTGCATTTAATCTCTAGATGCCCAATTTGCTTGCATCTATTGCAATAACGACCATTGCCCTTCACAAAGCGAGGCTTTGGAGTAGCAAAGGCCGCCTTGCCCTTCTTGGGAGTATAGCCCAATCCCTCTTTGTTAAGGGAGAACCTTTGGCTACCCAAGCATTTTAGCAAGCGGGCATCCCCACCATAGGTGTTGCCTAATGCGCGGGTGAGATCATCCACCTCTCTCTTGAGAGTCTCAACCACAAGTGATGAATCACTAGTAGTAGAGGTAGAGTTGGTTGTGGTGGATGATGATGAGCTACATGAAGCATTAGTAGGACTAACAAATAAAGAATCATCAATAATATCACATGTTAGTCCAATATCACAAGTGATAATCACTTGCTCCTCCTTAGCTTCCTTCATGAACTTCTCTAACTTGTGATCCTTTTCCTTGATGAGCTCAAGTAGAGTGGAGTGGGCTTCCTTAAGCCTAGTGTGAGCAATTTCAAGATCCTCGTGGTCTTCCTTTAGACACTCATGAGAAGCCTCTAGCTCATCAAAGGATTTCCTAAGAGCTTTGAGCTCTTGTTCAATTCCTTTGCACTCCTTACTCTTTTTGAGAGCAACAAGCTCCTCCATCAAGGCATCATTTTCATTGCTCTTGGCAATGAGCTCTTGTTCCAAGATTTTGTATTTCTTGGTTGTCCTCTTGTAGCCCTTGCTCATTTGATCTATTATGCCTAATAGATCATCCTTGGAGTAGTCCTCATCCTCCTCATCATCACTCCTACAATCATCACTAGCACAAGAATCATCATCACTATCATCATGTTTTACCTTGGTAGGCTTGGCCATAAGGCATGTTGATAAAGTGTCGAAGATGGATGGCTTGTTGGAGAGGGCGATGTTTGCAATGGCTCGCCGAGTGATCCTCTCATCATCACTAGAGCTTTTATCATCATCACTATCGGAGTTGTCACTATCCCAAGTGACTACATAACCACCACCCTTCTTCTTCTTGTTGAAAGTGAAGCTCTTCTTTGCTTTCTTCTCATTCTCTTTCTTATCCTTCTTGTTCTTCTTGAGCTTCAAGTCCCCATTATGAAATCTCTTATCTTCATAGGGGCAATCCGCCACTATGTGATCGGGGCTATTGCAATTGTAGCAAAGGGTCTTTGCCTTTATAGTGTCTCTCCTCTTCCTTGCCCCATATCCTTTCTTCTTCATGAACCTTCCCATCTTGTGCACAAGGAGGGCCATGGTCTCATCATCGAATGGATCATCATCATCACTTTCTACCTTGCTCTTGCCCTTAGAGGATGAAGCCTTGAATGCAATGGGCTTCTCTTGCTTGACCTTGGTTTCCTTCTTCTCTTCTACCTCATCTTCATCATCATTGTATTGGGCATCGGTCATTATATCTCCAAGCATATTGGTTGGTTTGACCTTGTCCAATCCCTCTCTAAAGATCATTCTTCTCAAGGTGGCAAACTTCTTGGGTAAGCACATCAAGAACTTGTGTGAGAAGTCCTTGTCCTCAACCTTCTCCCCAAGCCCCTTGAGATCATTGACAATGACTTGGAGCCTATAGAACATCTCTGGGATGGATTCATCATCCTTCATCTTGAATGTGGAGAACTTGTCCTTAAGCATATATAGTTTGGCACTTTTTACCGTTGAAGTGCCTTCATATGTTTCTTCAAGCCTTATCCAAAGCTCATTTGCCTTTTCAAGATCTTTGATTTTGTAACACCCTAAAAATTTGAAAAGAAGAAAAATAGGAAAATATGATTTTTATATTTATTTTTGTGAAGCATGCAAATTTAGAATAAGAATAATTTTTATAAATTTAAAATCAAATATAAGAGTAGAAACATGTTTGTGCACTCATGTTGTTGCATTTAAATTTTTGAGATGAGTGGTTTGATTTAAATTTAAATTTGGATTTGAAAATCTTTTGAAAAAGGAATTTGAAAAATTGGGAAAAAGATTTCTTATTCTCTCTCTGCTCTTGGGCCGCTTCTCTCCGCAGCCCAGCGCACGCGGGCAGTTTTTCCCTTCCTCCCGCGGCCTCCTTCTCCCCCTGGGCCGAGCCCAAGTCACGGCCCGACAGCCCGTCACCGCGCGCGCGCGCTCGCGTCCCGCAGCGGCCGCGTTCTTTCCGCCCTGAGCCGCTGACATGTGGGTCCCGCTTGTTAGTGTCTCTCCTCACCTTTCCTTCTTCTTCCTCCGGCGTTTTCCATCGACGAACGCCGCCTTCCCTCTCTTCCCCGATGCGAATCGATCTCCAAATCTCCCTCCTTTCCATAACCGGAGATGCCCACGGGCTATAAAACGAGACCCTCACCTCTCCGCCCTCATTCCGTCTTATCGGTAGCCGCTTTGGTGCTCGGGAGCTAGGTCACCGCGAGCACGAGCTCCACCGTCCGCCCCTCCAAGCCGCACGCGCTCCTTGCTTCATCCCCGGCCACGATTCTGCCCTAGGTGAGTTCGCGTTCGAGTTGTCTACCCGCAGGTGCTCTCCGTTCGTGTTTTCATGCACCATAGAGCGAGATAGGTTATTCCGGCCATGGCGCCGCCGCGGGAAGCTCACCGTCGGCCGATTCCGACCGGAGCGCCGCCGGTTTCCTCCCTGATCCGATTTGGACCGTCCGATTTGAATCCAACGGATGTAAATAGAAGTTACCGGTTCATTTGTAAAATTGTAAAAGAAACCCTGAAGTTTTTAAGTTCTTAACCCGCAGTCCTAAAACGTAAAGCTCAGAGTACGCTTTGATCGGTTGAAAACGTATTTCGTTTCGGTAAATGAAAAATACGCTTTCTGATATTTACAGTTTTGCCACTGAGTTTGTTTTAGTCATAAATTATCCGTTTTAACTCCGATTTGATCCATTCAAATTGCGTTAGATTCGTAGTTGCGAGCTCTACGTGATGATAGAACTGTACAGTAGGTTTGAGATAATTTATTTTCAAGTTTATATTAAAGTATTTATTTTTCTATAGGAAATCTTTGGAAATTCATAACTTTGTCGTTTTAGTTCCGATTTTCGTGATCTTCGCGTCTGTGTGATCCTAGCAAGTTGTAGATTCATTTTAAAGACTTTTTATTTTATTTTCTTACTGTTGGTGTATTGTTCTAATTATAGTCTTGTTTGTCTATGCATGATTGCTTCTGGATGTGTGTTGTTGATATTGGTTGATCGAGTTTAGACGGTGAGAAATTCGTTGGAGATCAAGAGCTTTACTACGAGCAAGATCTTCAGGACCAGTTTGAGCAAAGCAAGTATAGCTTGGGATTATCCTTGTTGTCCTATTCACTTTATGCAATTAATATCATTATGCATTTATTCCTTGTTAAGGATGACTTAGCGATTGATCCTTTACCTTGGTACCTATTAAATTGCATTGAGTATTTTGGCTAGTGCTTAAACATGGACTATGATCATGTAAATTGATTAGAGGAATATGCAACAAACATTAAAAGATGATTTTGATTAATGTTTAAAGGGGATTAGAGCATGGGGGTTACTTTTGATGCTCTAATTGCTCTCCATAAGGACTCATCTATAAGCGACAATCCGGGATTTACAGTACAACTGTGGGGGCTATATGGCTCTGGCTTTAGTCATATAGAAGGACCTTTTCTAGCTTGTTAGAGGTATTCCTTTATGGCGTAAGAATGGCTTGACGAATCGGGTATAGTGCGGCCTCTGTCCTCATGTGTATAGGCTGCGTGTTATTGTGCCATCAGGAAGGGGGGCTCTACATCTGTTTGCCGAGTGAAATCTAATGACCCTAACTTGTTAGACGAACCTTCGAAAGACTTCATAGTGTTTACCCTGCCTGCTCACCTTGGTAGTGTTTTGGGAGTAATTAACCCGGGCATTTGGGTAACACGACTCACAGTGAAAGTGTACAACTTCTGCAGAGTGTAAAACTGTTATAACAGCCGTGCTCACGGTCACGAGTGGCCTTGGACCCTTATGGAATAGTTGAATAATTGTTTATGATTATGTTTTTGCTATTCATTAATCATTTCACATGGATCATATGTTTAATGTTTATATTGAGACAATTTGATGCTATTGTTATGCTAAAATCATGCTAACTAAAAGCTACATGCTGATAAACCAATGAATATGCCTTTTTGAGCCTCATGAACCCCATGTTACACTTGTTGAGTACGAGATGTACTTACGCTTGTTTATTTCTTTTACTTGGATAAAAATCCCGGATGGGTAACAGATGGAGGTAATAGTGACTACTACGCCTACTTCCCTGAAGATTACTAGTCTTGCTGTCAACCAGTCAATGTACCTGTGACTGGAGCTACCACGAGAGATTTTTATTTATACTTCCGCTACGTTTGTGTTAAGACTATGTGTTTAAATATTCGTGATGTAATAACATTTGTGATGATACTTCTGTTATAATTTGTGAACTTATGTGTGATTGATCTCTGGGCGCACATAAGTGTATGCATTCCATTTGGTCGATAAATGGGTGTGACAAATTGGTATCAAAGCTCTTGTTGACTGTAGGACGCAAGCCTAGCTAGGAATGGTCGATTTAGTATCATCTTTACACTATTTTTATGCTCACTATCTTGCTCTTGTTATTTGATAAATTTTTATGCTTCTTATGTCACATTCTATTACGAAATTTTGCCTCTATTCTAACTTCATCTAAAAATTCTGTAGATGGCCCGTGACCGTAAGACTGCCCGCATTAGCTCTGGAGGATACTACCCACCTCGTGCTCTGCATGCAACTGAAGAGCCACAAGAGCTAGAACCTCAGGAACAGGAGCAGACTCCTGTAACACCAGTCCAAGCACCAGCACCTTCCCAGGAAGAGCCTGAGTCTGAAGAAGATCCAGAAATCGTCGAGATTGAAGATGATGAAGAGGAAGCTAATAGAGGAGTACAACCACCACCTCCATCACATGAAGCTTCTGAAGATATGCCACCTGCTCCAATGGGGTGGACTGTGAGGATCTACCACAGGAATGGAGGGAATGCTGTCTCTCATCTTCGCCTGGTGGGGATGCTCACTGCTTACTTCGCTGATTGGCATCCAGCTGTGGAGTACGTCTGCTGGGAATACACTCATCCACTGGAGGACACGTACTGGAAGGCAAGGGCAAGCATCTTTGCCCATAAGGAAGACAAGGGAGCATATCAGCTGGACAGGATGTTCTCTCACGTGGGACATCGAGCTACTATAGAGGATAGCATTGAAGATGCTGCTTTTGAAGCATGTATGGGTCTCCGCTATCTTCGCTTTAACCTTATGAAGCATGACATTCATCGCTTCTTTCCTCGTGCACATCCCGAACTTGGATGGGCTATGACAGATCCAGTGCAGCTAGAGCCACTACCTCGGGTGATGGTGAACTTTGTCTATGATATGATGGATAGGAAGCTGCAGCTAGAAGAGATGGTGAAGGCACAAGGGAAGACTATCAAGAGGTGCCAAGCAACCATTGATGAGCTCCGAGCAAACCAAGGCATGCCCAAGATTTATGAGACATTAGAGCATGAGCCACTTCCTTAGGAAGTAGGAGTCCTTTATGTAATAAGAACGTTCTTAGTAACGTCAGTTGAGTCAGTCGAGTCTGTCGTGTGGTTTGAACCTTGGTGTGCTAGTTGCTTTATTATTATGCTTATGTGTGAGTTGGATCTTTGTTTGAGTGTCGGGACTTGTAGGCATGTCTACAAGTTCCATTCTTAAGAATAATAAGTTTAATAGTCAAGGAATAATAGTTGGGTTTGATATTATCACGTTTCTGTTCTTACTGTTCTCTGGAGCAGTCTTCAATGTTTCTGATATAGTTTAAAAACGGTTCGTGCAACATTTATGAAATTTTTATGAGAGAAACTAGACTCAAGCATCTTTCAAATGCCACTGGAATCACCTTTTTATCTGATCTGGTTCGAGAGATATAATTTGTACAAGTTAAAGTTTCTGCACAGTCTGGAATCTGGAACAGTTTCTGTTACGCCTTATTTTTCATAGACTTAACGACAGAATTTGATCTTGAGGTCTGAATAGAAATTGTGGATAATTTCATAAGCTTTCCAACCATATAAGGCACGCTTCTTTTGGATTTCTGTAGCTCGAGATATGATTGAAATACTGAACTGTCAACATTGCTACTCGTCCAGAAAACTTTCAGATCTCATTCTTAATCTTATAAGTGGTTGAAATCATGGAATTCTTAAAGTTTGCATGTTTATGGGTGGCAGATGGCCGGAAGAGGAAGAGGCAGAGGTCGTGGAAACATTCCCCCAAATCCACCACCACCACCGCCACCAACTATTGAGCAACTGTTGGCGGTACAGACGCAGTTGATGCAGCAACTAGTGCAAAATCAGCAAAATCAGCCAGTTGTTGGGGCTCAACCACGTGATAAGCGTGGTGAGTTTTTGAAGGGTCGTCCCCCAGTGTTCACACATGCTGCTGATCCTTTGGAGGCCGATGATTGGCTTCGTGCTGTGGAGAAACAACTCATTATTGCCCAATGTGATGACCGACAGAAGGTGTTGTTTGCTTCTGGGCAACTTCAGGGAGAAGCTCAGGATTGGTGGGAGTCATATGAGTATGGTCGTCCTGCCAATGCTCCTGCAGTCACCTGGCAGGAGTTTAGGGAGAACTTCAGGGCTTACCATATACCTGAAGGAATGATAGAGTTGAAGGCGGAGGAATTCAGGAACCTGACCCAAGGGTCAATGACTGTAGCTGAGTACCGTGACAAGTTTGCTCAATTGTCACGATATGCTCCACATGAGGTGGCTAATGACAATGATAAGCAGCGCCGCTTCTTGAAGGGATTATATGATGGACTACAGTTGCAGTTGATGTCCAATACCTACCCTAACTTTCAGACGCTTGTAAACCGCGCTATCGTGGTGGATAGCAAGCGCAAGGAAATGGATGCAAAGAGGAAGAGGTTACAGGGACAAGTCTCTAATAGCAACACCCGTCTGCGTACTGGTTTTCAGCAGAATACTCAGCAGAGGCCTCTCTCTGGACAGTGGAATCGTGGTCAGGCCCCATTCCGTGGACAGTTTCCGCAACGTCCCCCATTCCAGCCACAGAATAGCAACCAACGTCCACCGCAGCAGAATGGAAATCAAGCACAGCGTCAGGGTCCTTCCAATAACACTCCTATGAAGACTAGTGCTCCCAATACCCCCAACAAGTGTTTCCGATGTGGAAAAGAAGGTCACATGTCTTACAATTGCCCGGAGAAGCTTAACCAGCAGACTCTCCAGAGACAGAGCAGCCACCAGAAGACCGCACCTAACTCAGGAAGGGTGAATCACTTGTCCCAGGAAACTGCAGTGGAGGAGCCAGAAGTTATGCTTGGTACGTTCGATGTCCACTCTACTCCCGCCACTGTTCTTTTTGATTCTGGAGCATCACATTCTTTCATATCGCAATCATTTGTTAGAATACATAGAATCCATTTATGTGCCATGAAGAATCCTATCTTAGTAAACTCACCTGGTGGAAGCATGCCAGCATCTTATCGCTGTCTTCCGATTAGTCTCAACTTAAGGGGGGTAGAGTTTACAGTTAGCCCTATAGTATTGAGAACAGCTGGGATTGATCTTATATTGGGAATGGATTGGATGATGCAACAACAAGCAGAGATTCAGTGTAAGGATAAATCAGTTGTACTGACAACACCAAAGGGTGATAGAATCAGGGTTGAAGTAAAAGTGCAAAAATAAGAGACTGCTACAGTGAACCAGCTCAATGATGGGGCCAACCAGGATGATCCAGTTGTGGAGGAGTTTTCAGATGTGTTTCCAGAGGAATTGCTAGGTATGCCACCAGACCGTGACATTGAATTTATTATTGAATTATTACCTGGAACTGCACCTATAGCTAAGCGTCCATATAGAATGGGAGTAAATGAATTAGAAGAACTTAAGAAACAAATTAAGGAGTTGCAGGATAAGGGTTTTATTCGTCCTAGTTCTTCACCATGGGGAGCACCAGTGATTTTTGTGGATAAGAAAGATGGAACTCAGAGGATGTGTGTAGATTATCGGTCTCTTAATGAGGTTACTATTAAGAACAAGTACCCATTGCCTAGGATTGATGACCTGTTTGATCAGTTGAGAGGAGCTTGTGTATTTTCCAAGATTGATCTTCGTTCTGGGTATCATCAGTTGAAGATTCGTGCTAGTGATATACCAAAGACAGCTTTTACTACTCGGTATGGGTTGTATGAGTATACGGTGATGTCTTTTGGTTTGACTAATGCCCCTGCATACTTCATGTACTTAATGAATAAGGTGTTCATGGAATATCTGGATAAGTTTGTAGTGGTATTTATCGATGATATTCTAGTATTTTCCAAGACTGAGGAAGAACATGCGGAACATTTGAGGTTGGTCTTGCAGAAGCTCAGAGAACACCAACTATATGCAAAGAGGAGTAAATGTGAGTTTTGGTTGAAGGAAGTTTCTTTTCTGGGTCATATTGTCTCTAATGGAGGAATATCAGTAGATCCTGGCAAGGTGAAAGATGTATTGAATTGGAAACCACCCATCAATGTGAGTGAGATCCGTAGCTTCTTGGGATTAGCTGGTTATTATAGAAGATTTATAGAGGGATTTTCAAAGCTTGCAAAACCAATGACTGCATTATTGGAGAAGAATGCCAAGTTTGTGTGGTCCGAGAAGTGTCAGGCTAATTTTGAGGAACTAAAGAAGAGATTGACGACTGCACCCGTCTTAGTTTTGCCAGATCTGAGTAAACCTTTCTCTATCTATTGTGATGCATCTCGATTGGGTTTGGGATGTGTACTGATGCAAGAAGGTAGAGTTGTGGCATATGCATCAAGGCAGTTGAGGAAGCATGAGTTAAATTACCCTACTCATGATTTGGAATTAGCTGCAGTAGTTCATGCATTAAAGATATGGAGACATTATTTGATTGGACACAAGAGTGATATATACACTGATCACAAGAGTTTAAGGTATATCTTCACTCAAACGGATCTGAACTTGAGGCAGCGTAGATGGTTGGAGTTGATCAAAGACTATGATCTAGAGGTGCATTATCATCCAGGAAAGGCCAACGTTGTTGCTGATGCTCTTAGTAGGAAAAGTTATGCAAATGAAATACAAGTAATGCTTATGCCAAAGGAATTATGTGCCGAGTGCAAGTATTTGAACTTAGGATTTACTACCAATGCAGTGGAATTAGTATTAGAGCCTACTCTAGAGCAAGAGATCCGTAAAGGTCAGCAGAAGGATGAAAAGTTGAGGGAGATAGCTGAAAACATAGCGAAAGGTAAATCTCCAGGGTTCCGTAAGGATGATAATGGTACGCTATGGTTTGGAAAAAGGCTGTGTGTGCCTGAAGATAAGGATATCAGAATGGTAATTCTGCGTGAAGCTCATGAGTCAGCTTATTCCATACATCCGGGGAGTACTAAGATGTATTTAGATCTGAAAGAGAAATATTGGTGGTACGGTTTAAAGAGAGATGTTGCTGAGTATGTTGCTTTGTGTGATACTTGTCAAAGAGTGAAAGCGGAACATCAGAGACCTGCAGGATTGTTACAGCCTATGCAGATACCCGAGTGGAAATGGGAAGAGGTTGGTATGGATTTTATAGTTGGGTTGCCACGGACTCAAAGAGGATATGATTCAATTTGGGTGATAGTGGATCGTCTGACTAAGGTTGCTCATTTTCTGCCTGTGAAGACTACATATAGCAGTGCGAAGTTGGCAGAGTTGTATATGGAAAGAATAGTGAGTCTACATGGAGTACCTAAGAAGATTGTGTCTGATCGAGGTACTCAGTTTACATCTCATTATTGGCAAAAGATACATGAATCATTGGGGACCAAACTAAATTTTAGTACAGCTTATCATCCTCAGACAGATGGTCAAACGGAGAGAATTAATCAGATATTGGAAGATATGTTGAGAGCTTGTGCTTTACAATATGGTACTAGTTGGGATAAGAGTTTGCCTTATGCAGAGTTCTCTTATAACAATAGTTATCAGAAGAGTCTTCAAATGGCACCGTTTGAGGCTCTGTATGGACGAAAGTGTAGAACCCCGTTGTTCTGGAATCAGACAGGGGAGAGTCAAGTGTATGGGCCTGATGTATTAAAGGATGCTGAAAAGAAAGTGAGAATGATTAGAGATAATCTAAGAATAGCACAGTCCAGACAGAAAAGCTATGCTGATACTCGCAGAAGGGAGTTGACTTTTGAGGTAGGGGATTATGTATATTTGAAAGTATCGCCAATGAGGAGTGTGAAGAGGTTCAACATGAAGGGTAAATTGGCACCAAGATATATTGGACCTTTCAAGATTATAGAGAGACGTGGTGAAGTGGCATATCAGTTGGAATTACCTGAAAGTTTGGCAGGTGTACATGATGTGTTCCATGTGTCTCAATTGAAGAAATGTTTACGAGTACCAGAGGAGCAGATTCCATTAGAGGAACTCACTGTTAAGGAGGATCTTACATATGAAGAGTTTCCGGTTAAAATTTTAGAGACTGCGGACAGAGTCACAAGAAGTAGAACAATCAAAATGTGTAAAGTACAATGGAATCGGTACACAGCAGAAGAGGCTACTTGGGAACGAGAAGAGGATCTGAGAAAAACCTACCCGCAACTGTTTGAGTAAGCATCGGTCGAATCTCGGGACGAGATTCATCTTAAGGGGGGTAGAATTGTAACACCCTAAAAATTTGAAAAGAAGAAAAATAGGAAAATATGATTTTTATATTTATTTTTGTGAAGCATGCAAATTTAGAATAAGAATAATTTTTATAAATTTAAAATCAAATATAAGAGTAGAAACATGTTTGTGCACTCATGCTGTTGCATTTAAATTTTTGAGATGAGTGGTTTGATTTAAATTTAAATTTGGATTTGAAAATCTTTTGAAAAAGGAATTTGAAAAATTGGGAAAAAGATTTCTTATTCTCTCTCTGCTCTTGGGCCGCTTCTCTCCGCAGCCCAGCGCACGCGGGCCGTTTTTCCCTTCCTCCCGCGGCCTCCTTCTCCCCCTGGGCCGAGCCCAAGTCACGGCCCGACAGCCCGTCACCGCGCGCGCGCGCTCGCGTCCCGCAGCGGCCGCGTTCTTTCCGCCCTGAGCCGCTGACATGTGGGTCCCGCTTGTCAGTGTCTCTCCTCACCTTTCCTTCTTCTTCCTCCGGCGTTTTCCATCGACGAACGCCGCCTTCCCTCTCTTCCCCGATCCGAATCGATCTCCAAATCTCCATCCTTTCCATAACCGGAGATGCCCACGGGCTATAAAACGAGACCCTCACCTCTCCGCCCTCATTCCGTCTTATCGGTAGCCGCTTTGGTGCTCGGGAGCTAGGTCACCGCGAGCACGAGCTCCACCGTCCGCCCCTCCAAGCCGCACGCGCTCCTTGCTTCATCCCCGGCCACGATTCTGCCCTAGGTGAGTTCGCGTTCGAGTTGTCTACCCGCAGGTGCTCTCCGTTCGCGTTTTCGTGCACCGTAGAGCGAGATAGGATATTCCGGCCATGGCGCCGCCGCGGGAAGCTCACCGTCGGCCGATTCCGACCGGAGCGCCGCCGGTTTCCTCCCTGATCCGATTTGGACCGTCCGATTTGAATCCAACGGATGTAAATAGAAGTTACCGGTTCGTTTGTAAAATTGTAAAAGAAACCCTGAAGTTTTTAAGTTCTTAACCCACAGTCCTAAAACGTAAAGCTCAGAGTACGCTTTGATCGGTTGAAAACGTATTTCGTTTCGGTAAATGAAAAATACGCTTTCTGATATTTATAGTTTTGCCACTGAGTTTGTTTTAGTCATAAATTATCCGTTTTAACTCCGATTTGATCCATTCAAATTGCGTTAGATTCGTATTTGCGAGCTCTACGTGATGATAGAACTGTACAGTAGGTTTGAGATAATTTATTTTCAAGTTTATATTAAAGTATTTATTTTTCTATAGGAAATCTTTGGAAATTCATAACTTTGTCGTTTTAGTTCCGATTTTCGTGATCTTCGCGTCTGTGTGATCCTAGCAAGTTGTAGATTCATTTTAAAGACTTTTTATTTTATTTTCTTACTATTGGTGTATTGTTCTAATTATAGTCTTGTTTGTCTATGCATGATTGCTTCTGGATGTGTGTTGTTGATATTGGTTGATCGAGTTTAGACGGTGAGAAATTCGTTGGAGATCAAGAGCTTTACTACGAGCAAGATCTTCAGGACCAGTTTGAGCAAGGCAAGTATAGCTTGGGATTATCCTTGTTGTCCTATTCACTTTATGCAATTAATATCATTATGCATTTATTCCTTGTTAAGGATGACTTAGCGATTGATCCTTTACCTTGGTACCTATTAAATTGCATTGAGTATTTTGGCTAGTGCTTAAACATGGACTATGATCATGTAAATTGATTAGAGGAATATGCAACAAACATTAAAAGATGATTTTGATTAATGTTTAAAGGGGATTAGAGCATGGGGGTTACTTTTGATGCTCTAATTGCTCTCCATAAGGACTCATCTATAAGCGACAATCCGGGATTTACAGTACAACTGTGGGGGCTATATGGCTCTGGCTTTAGTCATATAGAAGGACCTTTTCTAGCTTGTTAGAGGTATTCCTTTATGGCGTAAGAATGGCTTGACGAATCGGGTATAGTGCGGCCTCTGTCCTCATGTGTATAGGCTGCGTGTTATTGTGCCATCAGGAAGGGGGGCTCTACATCTGTTTGCCGAGTGAAATCTAATGACCCTAACTTGTTAGACGAACCTTCGAAAGACTTCATAGTGTTTACCCTGCCTGCTCACCTTGGTAGTGTTTTGGGAGTAATTAACCCGGGCATTTGGGTAACACGACTCACAGTGAAAGTGTACAACTTCTGCAGAGTGTAAAACTGTTATAACAGCCGTGCTCACGGTCACGAGTGGCCTTGGACCCTTATGGAATAGTTGAATAATTGTTTATGATTATGTTTTTGCTATTCATTAATCATTTCACATGGATCATATGTTTAATGTTTATATTGAGACAATTTGATGCTATTGTTATGCTAAAATCATGCTAACTAAAAGCTACATGCTGATAAACCAATGAATATGCCTTTTTGAGCCTCATGAACCCCATGTTACACTTGTTGAGTACGAGATGTACTTACGCTTGTTTATTTCTTTTACTTGGATAAAAATCCCGGATGGGTAACAGATGGAGGTAATAGTGACTACTACGCCTACTTCCCTGAAGATTACTAGTCTTGCTGTCAATCAGTCAATGTACCTGTGACTGGAGCTACCACGAGAGATTTTTATTTATACTTCCGCTACGTTTGTGTTAAGACTATGTGTTTAAATATTCGTGATGTAATAACATTTGTGATGATACTTCTGTTATAATTTGTGAACTTATGTGTGATTGATCTCTGGGCGCACATAAGTGTATGCATTCCATTTGGTCGATAAATGGGTGTGACAGATTTGCTCAAATACTTTATCATCAATGGCACGATAGATTGTGTCAAGTGCCGCCGTATTGCATTGTTTGTTGATGCGGTCATTGGGAGTGAGGTTTTCCTCATCAAGAATGACGTATCCTTCTTTGGTCACATCCCAAACCTTCTCATGTATATTGCCTAGATATTGCTTCATCTTCCTTTTCCAATGATCAAAGGAAGAGACGCCATCAAAGAATGGAGGCTTGCCATTAACATGATTGAACATAACTTGAGCCATCTTACACCGAGGTTGTTAAGCCTTAAAAACGGTGACCACGGCTCCGATACCACTTGAAAGGTCTTGATGGCTAGAGGGGGGTGAATAGCCTATTAAAATTTTCTACAAAGACAAGCTAAACAAGTTTATCAATATAACAAATAGCGAGATGCGAGTTTTGCTTAGCCTATGGGTGTTTGCAAGCCACCTATCCAATTCACAATTCTAGTATTTGCACTCAACCGCACAAGTCAAACCGAGAAGGTAAGTACAACTACAACTAGCAAGCTACACAAAAGAACTACTCTAGCTAAGCTAACTAGCTAGCAAAGATAACTAAGAAATTAATACAAGAGAGATAGGAGGGTATCACCGAGGGGCGAAGTATTGAGCCAACCAATATGATCAACAATGAATACCAAGATAACCAAACACCGGGATCAATCAATCACAATATGAAAGTGATGACACGAAGATTTATCCCGAGGTTCACGTGCTTGCCGGCACGCTAGTCCCCGTTGTGTCCCTCTTCACCACGTGGTTCGGTGGCTAATCGGTCTCACACCGAGCCTCTCAAAAGGCACCACAAGAACCTACCAAATGGCAAAAGGTTGCAATGACACGAGCAATTCACTAATGTTGCCTTTGGCGCTTCGCCGAGGTAGGCACAAACCCCTCACAATCACCGGAGGTGGCCAAGAACAATCACCAATTCTTGCCAACGCCTCCAAGCTGCTCCAAGCCGTCTAGGTGGCGGCAACCACCAAGAGAAACAAGAATCCCGCAGCAAATCAACCACCAAGTGCTAACTAGATGCAATCTCACAATGCAAATGCACTTGGATCACTCAATCTCACTTCGAATATGCAAAGAAGCAAGAGAGATGAGTGGGAGGGGAGTTGCTTAGCTCAAAGTGCTCACAAGTATGTCAAATGTTCGAGAGAGAGAGCCTTGAGCCGGCCAACGAGTATTTATAGACGTACCCCTTCGAATATAGCCGTTAGAAACTTAAACAGCCGAAATCAGGCTGACCGGACGCGCTGGTCCAACTGACCGGACGCGCCGGTCGCCCAACAGCTAACTCGTGAAGTACTGACCGGACGCGCTGGTCCAAACGACCGGACGCGCTGGTCGCCCAACGGCTAACTGCGAAGCAACGACCGGACGCGCTGGTTCAACTGACCGGACGCGCCGGGAACGACCGGACGCGCTGGTCCCGTGAAGGACCGGACGTGCTGGTCGCCTGAGCAGCACTCAACGAAATAGTGACCGGACGCGCTGAAGAAAATGACCGGACGCGACAAAGACAGCGTCCGGTTAGAGTCCAGTAAGCTCCCTGAACGACCAGACGCGTCCGATCATCAGTGACCGGACGCGCCTCGCGTCCGATCATCGAACTGAAAAACACGCAGACACTAAACACTGACCGGACGCGTCCAGTCATGCAAGGACCGCGTCCGGTTCAGCGTCCGGTCACCTCTGTGACCTCCGTTCGCCTCCGTTTCTTTTCCGGACTTCCGGCGTAGTGGAAAATAATCGTTTCAACTTCTCGAAAACGCCTGAATCCCGCCTCGCAAGCTCGGCGGGAGGGAGAGAGGAACTAAACCCTCTCTACCGCTCAAACTCCACCGCCGTCGCAAACGTGCTAACATCACCAAGTGATCTCGTCATGTGTGAGTGTGTTAGCATTTTCACAATCATTTTTCGAGGCGATATTAGTTCTGTCCAAATGCATATGATCATGAAATGCACATCTAGAGGCACTTAGGAGTTCAATAGCCGCGTCATTCCCCTCTTTATAGTACGGCTAACTATCCTATAATGTAACCACACCCACTAGGTGTCTTGGTTACTAAAACACAACTGAAAGTCCCTAGTTTGGTTTTGGCTAATTGATGAAACCTAGGACTAACCTTTGTATCTAAGTGGATGATTTAGATAAAGGTGGTCATTGCATATGAGACATGACATTGACTCATATGACCAAGATGGTGAAGACCAAGATGAGGCTTGGCTCGATGGACCGGTTGTGAAGGTGAAGGGCAAGTCGAGGCTTCGAAGCGAAGGACCATGCGATGGTGAAGCTTGAGCAAGACTTAGCGCCGACGGACCAATGCAACGGTGAAGGGCAAGTGAAGTCAAGGTCGATGGATCGAGATGGTCATGTGATGATATGAAGTGGATCATATCATTTGGAGAAACAAAATGGGCTCAAGGCAAAGGTATAACCATAGGGCCATTTTGTTTTACACTCAAGACACCATAGAGGGTGTGAGTGGTTTAGGATCGATAGCCGAACTATTAAGAGGGGAAGTCTTATCGGTTATTCGATGCACGGGTGCCACTAGGTGAATTCATGAAGTGCATTGCATGTAGGGCCTAGTGAGCTAATTGGAAAACCTTTGAAAATGATTGAGAAAAAGCTAACACACAAGCACATGGAGTTGTACACTTGATGGTGTTGGCACATTTGCAAAGGTGGCGTTGGTCGCGCTGTGGTTTGCGGGTAGAGAGGGGTTTGGGTTCCTCTCTCCCTCCCGCCGAGCGTGTGAGCGCGGGATTCAGGCGATTTCGGGGAAATGAAATGCCTATTTTCCACTACGCCGAAAGTCGGAAAAGAAACGGAGGCGAACGGGGTCACTGAGGTGATCGGACGCTGCACCGGACGCGGTCACGGTGTGACCGGACGCGTCCGGTCAGTACAGCGCGGTATCGGGCGCGCGGGCTAGGGTTTGCAACCGGCGCGTCCGGTCACTCGCGGGACCGGCGCGTCCGGTCAAGTGCCCAGAAGGAGCTGCGGTTCGCAAGGACGATCGGACGCGGGGCGCGTCCGGTCACACGCGATCGGACGCGTCCGGTCGTCGAGGGAGCTTACTGGACTCCGACCGGACGCTGGCACTGTCGCGTCCGGTCGTTGCGAGGAGCGCGTCCGGTCGTTGTTTCGCGGGCGCGGTGCTGTGCGACCGGCGCGTCCGGTCGATTGAGCAGCGCGTCCGGTCATAGCGTTTGACCGTTGGCGCGCAGTGACCGTTGGAGGATCTAACGGTCGCATTCGAAATTTGAGGGACACGTGGACGTCGCAGGGCGACCGGACGCGGTTGAGCGCGTCCGGTCAGTTTCGACCGGCGCGTCCGGTCGTCCCGAAAAAATGGTCAGTGGAGTGGCAACGGCTCTATTTGTTTGGGGTGCTTATAAATACTCGTTGGCCGGCCCTTGGGGAGGTCTCTTGGCATTTCTAACACTCTTGTGCATCCTTTGAGCTAGAGCTACTCCTCCCACTCATCTCTCTTGCTTGATTGCAAATCAAAAGTGAGATTGAGTGATCCCAAAGTGCATTGCATAGCTTGAGGGCATCTAGTGGCACTTGTGGGTGGTTTAGCCGGTGGATTTCTTGTTACTCTTGGAGAGTACCGCTCCTAGCCGGCTTGAAGATTGTTGGAGGCGTTGGCAAGAGAAGGTGATTGTTCTTGGCCACCTCCGGTTGTTTGTAAGAGGTTCTTGTGCTTTCCTCGGCGGGACGCCAAAAGCAACTCTATTGGATTGCGCGTGTCATTGAGTTACCTCACTTGACAGTGGTGTCTTGCGGTGCCTTGCGGGGCGTGCCTTGAGGGGCAAGTGACTTGAGGGTCACACCGAGGAACCATCTAAGTGTTGGTCGACACAACCGGTGACGTAGCTTGTCGGTGCACAAGTGAACACCGGGTGAACAAAAATATTGTGTCTCTTGTCTCCCGGTGATTGGCCTACATATTGTGTTGTTGTCAATATTAATTGATTGTATATCATCTTGGTGATTGGCAACATCTTCACTCCACCGTCGGTATAAGATTCACAATCCTTTCTCTCGCATTTACTTTTACTAGATTATCTTGTGTAGCTCTAGTGGTAGCCTTTTCTAGTAGTTGTTAGCTTGCTCACTAGTGTAAGTTAGTGACTTAGCACTTGTGTGATCTAAAGATCATAATCTACTAGACTTGTGGATAGGAGGCTTGCATCACAACCTTTGGCTAAGCAAAACTCGCTTTACGCCGTTTGTTATTCTAACAAGTTTGCTTAGTGGTGCTTGTAGAATTTTTATAGGCTATTCACCCCCCCTCTAGCCATCTAGGACCTTACAAGTGGTATCGGAGCCGTGGTCACCGTTTTAATCAAGGCTTAACATCCTTCGGTGTGAAAAATGGCTCAAATTGTGTTCAATCATGTTGGGGGCAAGCCACCGTTCTTTGATGGTGTTAGTTCTTTTGCTCATTGGAAGAGAAAGATGACAATGTACCTTGGTTCTATTCATGAGAGAGTATTGCAAGTCACCGAGAATGATTTTGCTATCATTGATCCCAATCATCTCACCGCTGAAGATAGAGCAAATAGAACATGCAATAGAATGGCTCTCAACACACTCTACAATGGTATTGACACAAAAGTGTTTGAGGGCATCAAAGATTTGGAATTGGCTAGTGAAGTATGGACAAGGTTGAGTGAGACATATGAAGGCACTAAGGTTGTGAAGAGTGCCAAGCTATATGGGCTCAAGAGTGAGTTTGAGAACTTCAAGAAAAAGGATGATGAAACAATCATTGAAATGTTTCATAGATTGCAAGTAATTGTAAATGATCTCAAGAGCTTAGGGCACAAGACTCAAGACCAAGATTTTTGCCATAAGTTCTTATTGAGCTTACCTAGAAGATTCATGATGTTGATCATGATGTTGCAAAGAGATGGGCTTGAAGCAATGAAGCCTAATGATTTGCTTGGTGAAGTATTGACCTATGACAAATATGATCAAGATGTTGATGACAAGGAGAAGGTGGAAGATGAGAAGAAGAAGAAGACCGTGGCATTTAAGGCCACCTCCTCCAAAGGCAAAGCTATCATCATAGAAGAAGAGGAAGAAGAAGACAATAATGAAGATGAAGATTACGAAATTGATGATGAGGCATTTGCTTTTGTAGTCAAGAAAATGGGTCACATGTTCATTAAGAGAAGAGGCTTCAAAAAGAGAAATGACAATTTCAAGAGCAATGAGCAACAAAGGAAGTGCTTCAATTGTGATAGCACCGAGCACCTTCAAGCCGATTGTCCCTATGACAAAAAGAAAAACAACAAGAGGGGCAAGTTTGAGAAGAAAAAGAAAGAAGCCAAGATAACATTCAAGAAAGGCAAGAATGGAGTCTATGTGGCCACTTGGGAAAGTGATGATGATGATGAAGAAGAAGAATCATCCAACAAGGCTTTTGCTTCCATTGCTATCAACAAGAAGCCTTTACTATTTGATTCATCCTCTTCATGCTTCATGGCCAAAGAAGCTAAGGTATTATATGATGAAAGTGATGATGAAAGTGAAATGGAATATGTTTATGATAGTGATAATGATAAATATGATAATGAAAATGATGATGATGATGAACCAACTAAAGAACAACTATATGACTTGTTGCAACAAACTAGAGACATAGCTATTGCCAAGAACAAGGAGTGCAAGAAGCTTTCAATGAAAGTAGCAATACTTGAGAAAGTTCTTGGTGAGCTTAAGACCACTCATGAGAGTCTAGTGGAAGACCATGAGGATCTTGATAAGGCTCATTCCAAGCTTGAAAAAGCTCACTCATTGCTACTTGAGCAACAAGCAAAGAAGGAGGTTGTTGTATCATGTGATATAGGTGTTACATGTGATATAATTGATGAATCCTTTTATGAACCTATCATCATGTCAAATACTAACCCTTCTTGTAGCTCTTCATCCACCACCACCAACTCTACCTCTACTACTAGTGATGGTTTCACTTGTGATGCCTCACTAATGGTTGAGAATGAGACTCTCAAGAGAGAGGTGGATGAGCTCACTCACGCCCTAGGCAAGGCCTATGGTGGTGAGGCCCGCTTGCTTAAGTGCTTGGGTAGCCAAAGGTTCTCTCTTAACAAAGAGGGATTGGGCTACAACCCCAAGAAAGGCAAGTCGGCCTTTGCAACTCCAAAGCCTAGCTTTGTGAAGGGCAATGGTCGGTTTTGCAATAGATGCAAGCAAGTTGGGCACCTAGAGCATAATTGCAATAAAAAGAACCAAAGCAAGAACTTTGTTAATGCTATACCTTTTGATTCTTGCTATGTGCTTACCAAGGGTGTGAAGGGTGTGCAAGCTAAGTTTGTTGGTACACCAATTGTGGGCCCAAATAAGAAGGCTATTTGGGTACCAAAGAGCTTAGTTACTAACCTACAAGGACCCAAGCAAAAATGGGTACCTAAGCTTCATTGATTTGCTTGTAGGTCAATTACAAAGCCGGAGGAAGGCATTGGATTATTGATAGTGGGTGCACTCAACACATGACCGGTACATCAAGAATATTTGATTCATTCAATGACAATGATAGTGGTGTTGATTCTATCACATTTGGCAATAACAAGAAAGGCAAGGTTATTGGCTTGGGCAAGATTGCAATATCAAATGATATGAGTATCTCCAATGTGTTGCTAGTTGAAAGTTTGGATTTCAATCTTCTATCCGTGGCACAAATATGTGATCTAGGCTACAAATGCATCTTTGGGGTTGATGATGTGGAAGTTATTAGTGTGGATGGTTCAAATGTGGCATTCAAGGGCTTTAGATATGAGAATCTCTACCTAGTTGACTTCAATGCTAGAGAAACTTCTTTGACAACTTGCTTAGTCTCCAAATCAAGCATGGGTTGGCTTTGGCATAGAAGGCTTGGTCATGTTGGCATGAAACAATTGAAGAAGCTTACAACTCACAATCTTGTCAATGGTTTGAAAGATGTTGAATTTGAGAAGAATAAGCTTTGTAGTGCATGTCAAGCCGGGAAGCAAGTTGGAAGCTCACATCCAAAGAAGAGTACAATGAGCACATGCAAAGCATTTGAGTTGATGCACATGGATCTATTTGGACCAACAACATATACAAGCATAGGCGGCAACAAGTATGGCTTTGTCATAGTGGATGACTTCACAAGATTCACATGGGTATTCTTTCTTAGTGACAAAAGTGAAGTGTTTGACACCTTCAAGACATTTCTCACTAGAGTTCACAATGAGTTTGAGATTAGAATCAAGAAAGTGAGAAGTGACAATGGAAGTGTGTTCAAGAATACAAGAATTGAAGAACTTTGTGATCATTATGGTATTGGACATCAATTCTCGGCCAAGTACAGTCCACAATCAAATGGCCTAGTTGAGAGGAAGAATAGAACATTGCTTGATATGGCTAGATCAATGCTTCATGAGTACAATGTGAGTCAATCATTTTGGGATGAAGCAATCAATACCGCTTGCTACTACATCAATAGACTATATTGTCATCCATTGCTAGAGAAGACTCCATATGAGTTACTTCATGGAAGAAAGCCCAATATTTCTTACTTTAGGGTGTTTGGTTGCAAATGCTATATCTTGAAGAAGGGCACTAGATTGGGAAAGTTTAACAAGAGATGTGATGAGGGGTTCCTACTTGGTTATTCAACTACAAGCAAAGCTTATAGAGTTTGGAACAACTCAAGTGGCATTCTAGAAGAAGTCCATGATGTGCAATTTGATGAAACCAATGGGTCACAAGATGAAGAAGAGAATCTAGATGATGTTGGTGGAACTCAATTGGTGGAAGCAATGAAGAACATGGACACTGGGGACATTAGAGCAAAGCAAGTAATTGATATTCAAGATGATGATAAAGATCAAGTGCTCAATTCACCAAACAAGCTAGTTAGTGACTCTCAAGTGCAAAGTTATGGTGCTAGTTCATCTCATCAAGATACATCAAGTGATCAACCAAGCTCAAGCAATCAAGTGCAAGTACTCCAACCACAACATGTTGCAAGAGATCACCCCATTGATAGTGTTATTGGTGATATTAGAAGTGGTGTGCAAACAAGATCAAGATTGACTATGTTTTGTGAGCATGCATCATTTGTGTCAACCATAGAACCAAAGAAGATAGAAGAAGCTTTGAGGGATGCCGATTGGATCATGGCTATGCAAGAAGAGCTTAACAATTTCACAAGAAATGATGTTTGGGAATTGGTAGAAAGGCCAAATGACTACAATGTGATTGGAACCAAGTGGGTGTTTAAAAACAAGCAAGATCAAGATGGCATTGTAGTGAGAAACAAAGCAAGACTAGTTGCTCAAGGTTACACTCAAGTTGAAGGTCTTGACTATGATGAGACATATGCTCCCGTGGCAAGATTGGAGGCAATAAGGATTCTATTGGCTTATGCTTGTGCACACAATATCATACTATATCAAATGGATGTCAAAAGTGCATTTCTCAATGGGATCATCAATGAGTTAGTATTTGTTGAGCAACCGCCCGGATTTGAAGATGACAACAAACCCAACCATGTCTACAAGTTGAAGAAGGCTTTATATGGCTTAAAGCAAGCACCTAGAGCATGGTATGAGAGGCTAAGGGATTTCCTTCTCTCTAAGGGATTCAAAATGGGCAAGGTTGATACTACTCTATTCACCAAGAAGATTGGAAATGATCTATTCATAGTGCAAATATATGTTGATGACATCATCTTTGGATCAACCGATCAAGCTTATTATGAAGAATTTGGTGCTATGATGGCCAAAGAGTTTGAAATGTCTATGATTGGTGAACTTAGCTACTTCCTTGGTCTCCAAGTCAAGCAATTAAAGAATGGAACATTTGTGAGTCAAGGGAAATACATAAGGGACATGTTGAAGAAGTTTGGAATGCAAGATGCAAAACCAATTTCAACTCCAATGGGTACAAATGGAAATTTGGATAGTGATCTTGATGGCAAAATGGTGAATCAAAAGGAATATCGGTCTTTGATTGGAAGTCTACTCTATGTCACCGCATCAAGGCCGGATGTCATGTTTAGTGTTTGCATGTGTGCTAGATATCAAGCCTCACCTAGAGAAAGTCATCTCACGGCGGCAAAAAGAATATTGAGGTACTTGAAACAAACAAGAAATGTTGGACTATGGTATCCCAAGGGGTCAAAGTTTGAATTGATTGGATATTCGGACTCCGACTATGGGGGTTGCAAGATCAATAGGAAAAGCACAAGTGGCACATGTCAATTACTTGGAAGATCACTTGTGTCATGGTCCTCAAAGAAACAAAATAGTGTGGCAATCTCTACCGCCGAAGCCGAATATGTGAGTGCGGGGAGTTGTTGTGCACAATTGCTATGGATGAAATCAACTTTAAAGGATTATGGCCTCAACTTCAAGAATGTGCCGTTGCTATGTGATAATGAGAGTGCAATCAAGATGATACAAAACCCGGTTCAACATGGAAGAACAAAGCATATTGACATAAGACATCATTTCATTAGAGATCATCAACAAAAGGGAGATATTGCCATTGAAAGTGTTGGCACCGATGATCAACTTGCCGATATTCTCACTAAGCCACTTGATGAAAAGAGGTTTTGCAAGCTAAGGAATGAATTGAACATTCTTGATTTCTCAAACATGAGTTGAAGGCACCCCACTCACTTATTGACATGCCTCTCCTTCGACATTGCAAGGTAAAATTGATTGACATGTCTTTCATCCTATGCTAAGGACTTGATAGAGCATGTAGACATAATAAGTGGTACGCATAAGCATTCATGATAAATCAAATGAATTTGATGGATATATGTTACCACTATTGCTTCTATGCTTATTTTGATCTAGTGGTGGCATATGACATGTTTGTGAGCTTGTAAACCTAGTGTTGAATCTAGAAGATTTGCTATAAGTGTTTAATTCAACATAGGCAAGATAACCCTTATTTTGAGGAGTGAAGAAGCTTGTCTTTGGTTCAAATCGAATTAAATATTTTTGGCAAGTATTCTAGGTTAAACCAAATTTGATAAATTTTTTAACCTTACATATGGTATCGAATTAATTTCAAGCTACTCCGTCAAACACTTTTCCTTCTCTCCACAATTTGATTCCTTTTTGGGTAAGTTGTTGACAAAGGGGGAGAGAAAAAGATGATTCAACTTGATAAAGGGGTAAATAAAATTTATGATGAGAAAAAAAGATGATTCAACTTTTTAAAGGGGTAAATAAAATTTGTTGATGCACACAAGTAGGGGGAGCAAGCTCATAAACAAAGTTGTTGCATTTGTTTGTGCATTCTCATATGACTTGCTCATTGCACATGTATTTAAATTCAATATACATGCTTGTGTGGTGCAATGCTAGTATAGAAATTGGATGATGAAATGATCTACTAGCATGCATAGGAATAGTTTACATGTGGTATCTAGACTTGCCTAAAGCTTTACAAGTGGTTAGCTTTACAAGTGGTCCAAGAACCTTTACATATAATGTTGATCTCACGGGGTTCTTGAGTTTTGATGGATGTCTAGTTACTTCATGATGCTAAGGATGGTGTAAAAGGCAACTCCGATTGGTATCACGCTTCAAAGGTCCATTTCTTACACCATAGCATCATTTTGGTAGAATTACTCTCCCAACACTTCTATCCATGCATATGTGCAAAGCTTTCAATCCAAACTCTATGCACATATGTAGGGGGAGCTAATGCTACCAAAACCGAGCTTGTGATAATTGTCCAAACTTTACTTATGAGCAAAATGATTGGACAAGTATGACAAGTTCAAAACTTTTATTATCAAAATCATCTTTGTGAGGGTTGTCATCAATTACCAAAAAGGGGGAGATTGAAAGTCCCTAGTTTGGTTTTGGCTAATTGATGAAACCTAGGACTAACCTTTGTATCTAAGTGGATGATTTAGATAAAGGTGGTCATTGCATATGAGACATGACATTGACTCATATGACCAAGATGGTGAAGACCAAGATGAGGCTTGGCTCGATGGACCGGTTGTGAAGGTGAAGGGCAAGTCGAGGCTTCGAAGCGAAGGACCATGCGATGGTGAAGCTTGAGCAAGACTTAGCGCCGACGGACCAATGCAACGGTGAAGGGCAAGTGAAGTCAAGGTCGATGGATCGAGATGGTCATGTGATGATATGAAGTGGATCATATCATTTGGAGAAACAAAATGGGCTCAAGGCAAAGGTATAACCATAGGGCCATTTTGTTTTACACTCAAGACACCATAGAGGGTGTGAGTGGTTTAGGATCGATAGCCGAACTATTAAGAGGGGAAGTCTTATCGGTTATTCGATGCACGGGTGCCACTAGGTGAATTCATGAAGTGCATTGCATGTAGGGCCTAGTGAGCTAATTGGAAAACCTTTGAAAATGATTGAGAAAAAGCTAACACACAAGCACATGGAGTTGTACACTTGATGGTGTTGGCACATTTGCAAAGGTGGCGTTGGTCGCGCTGTGGTTTGCGGGTAGAGAGGGGTTTGGGTTCCTCTCTCCCTCCCGCCGAGCGTGTGAGCGCGGGATTCAGGCGATTTCGGGGAAATGAAATGCCTATTTTCCACTACGCCGAAAGTCGGAAAAGAAACGGAGGCGAACGGGGTCACTGAGGTGATCGGACGCTGCACCGGACGCGGTCACGGTGTGACCGGACGCGTCCGGTCAGTACAGCGCGGTATCGGGCGCGCGGGCTAGGGTTTGCAACCGGCGCGTCCGGTCACTCGCGGGACCGGCGCGTCCGGTCAAGTGCCCAGAAGGAGCTGCGGTTCGCAAGGACGATCGGACGCGGGGCGCGTCCGGTCACACGCGATCGGACGCGTCCGGTCGTCGAGGGAGCTTACTGGACTCCGACCGGACGCTGGCACTGTCGCGTCCGGTCGTTAAGAGGAGCGCGTCCGGTCGTTGTTTCGCGGGCGCGGTGCTGTGCGACCGGCGCGTCCGGTCGATTGAGCAGCGCGTCCGGTCATAGCGTTTGACCGTTGGCGCGCAGTGACCGTTGGAGGATCTAACGGTCGCATTCGAAATTTGAGGGACACGTGGACGTCGCAGGGCGACCGGACGCGGTTGAGCGCGTCCGGTCAGTTTCGACCGGCGCGTCCGGTCGTCCCGAAAAAATGGTCAGTGGAGTGGCAACGGCTCTATTTGTTTGGGGTGCTTATAAATACTCGTTGGCCGGCCCTTGGGGTTGCGTATACCTTTGCCTTGATCACGTAGGGTTGCGTCCAAATCCAAGTGTGGCCATCATGATCACCATGTCCATCTTGCCACCAACCTTGGAGTGTACTAATCCTCATATGCTACATTCAACTTAGGCATGGGATTAGTACTTAGGCATTGTCACTAATTACCAACACCAAACATAGGACTTTCACTTCTGGATTTCTAATCCCAGAGGGCAAACGACCTATTTTACTGTGTATGTAGTGGCGGGCAATTCATTTGCCTTCGGGAGCATATTCTTTGCGATAGTCAGTAACTCCCTAAATTCCTTGTCGGATACACCATTCTTTGTCTTCCAATGCAACAATTCAAGTGTGGTACTCAACTTTTTTTGCCCCTCTTCGCAAGTCAGGTGTATCAATTTCTTGTGATCCTCTAGCATACGCTTGAACTTGATCTTCTCCTTTTCACTTTTGCATTCTCTCTGTGCATCACGGATGACCTGACCAAGATCATCAGTGAGCTCGTCTTTTGCCGCTATCTCTTCTTCATCCTCTACCTCTTCTTCAGCTTCCCCCATTGCAATATCATCAAAGGCACTGTATTCAGCAAAACCACTAATAATAATGTTGTCATCATCTCCTTCTTCTTCTTCATCTTCTTCCATTATAACACCTCTTTCTCCATGCTTAGTCTAACAAATATAGTTTGGCATGAAATTCGATGTAAATAGGTATTCGTGTAGGATCCTTGAGCAAGAATAATTCTTCTCATTTTTACATAGAGGCAACACATGAAACCATTCCGTGCATTTGCCTTGGCCACATTTATGAATTTATGCACGCCCCTAATGAACTCTGGGGAGCGGCGGTCCTCGTTGTACATCCATTGCCGGTTCATCTGCATTACATGACGTACACCACATCAAAAACTTGTAATAACCCATATTATACAACATGCATGATTAGTAGTTAATTAAAAGATCCAAAATATCTATCAATCAACATAATTAATTAATATCCTATACCACACAGCTGTTTCACGTACTCTCGAACATTAATTATTAAAGCCTTGATACAATGTAGACAATCCTAAATAGTACTAAACAAACTAAACCTACAATACACTTCAGCAGAATAAGGATTTCATGATCAATTCCAACTAAAACAGACAGATCATTCTTCTACTGGTTCACTGTCTCATCATACAAAGCTGCACTCTCATCAGTCGCCTCAGTCATCTTTGCAAGAGATTTTTGGACGTACTCAATATACTCTTTCTCCCAGTACCAACTGTCATATGATCTAGTGCCATCCCACTGAAATTGTAATAACAAATCAAGAACTTTAATCAAAATCATCATGAAAAATGGCTACAGATCATAACAAAACATGACAAAAAATTACTTACTTCGCGATCCGAACACGTGTAGAAGATGCGCCCTTGGTTGGGACCCTTCTTCTTCACCCTGTACTCCCTCGCAGTCTTCTGCCCACACTTGCCGCACGTAATGAGAGGGAGGTCCAGTCCTGCCTCAGTCGCTTAGGGACATCAAGCGAGGCCGAGGATCCAGAAGCAGTTGCCATCTACGCTACGACTCTCTATACACATTTTCATTAACTACTATAAATTTCTCATTTTGTTAACTATAAAATTAAATGAGCTATATACTAAAAAAACCTTTTATTTCTCTATTCCTAAACCATGAAATGAGGTAATGAAAGGTGCATACTAGTTTTGATGAGCTACTATAAGATTCCTTCGTCTACATATGCAAACTATCAAGTGATTTTGAGCTCAAATAGCATATAAATAAAAAATATCCACCATTATTCCTAATCTAGAAAACCAAAATTTTTCCTATTTTTAGACCATGAAATGAGGCAATAAAAGGTGCATACTAGTTTTGATGAACTACTATAAGCTTCCTTTATCTTCATATTCAAACTATCAAGTGATTTCGAACTCAAATGGTATATAACTCAAAAACAATCCACCATCATTTCCAATCTAAAAAACCACAAATTTCTCTATTTCTCGACCACGAAATGAGCCATGCTAGTGATGAAACATGGGAGGATGAAGTTGGTAACCTTTAGAACCGAAGAATGGATGGAGGAACTAAGTTGATCTTCACCAATCCCGCAAGCATGAACTCCTTCCACGAGCAAGAACAGAGAGCAGGCAGAGAGCTTGAAATGGCTCGGACTGGGGAAGGAAGAAGGAAAAAGTATATATCCCGGGACATGTAGTCCTAGTTTATGGTATAAACCCGGACTACAGGTAGAATTTTAGTTCCGGTTGGAGCCACGATTGTTCGCTTCGCTGAAAAGACAAGGTAAAAAATACTGTTCGCTGATTTATTGTGAGAAAAAAGACTGTTTCTTCGTTGAAAAGGTACGGCTGATAAGACAAGCGAACAGATGGCTGGTAGCTCCAACCGGGACTGGAGGGTGACCTTTAGCACTACACCGCAGCCCCAGAACAGCGACGCACCGTGGGTCGCTATAGGTTGATATAGCGACGCTCCGTCGGTCGGTATAGAGCTATGCCGACACTTACTTGCTGCCGCTGAAAGTGCCGTCGCTATAGCCTATGCCGACCGACATGTGTTTAGCGACCGACTATCTGACGCCTTAGGGGATATATATAGCGACACATAGTTTGAGGCTATAAACACTTTTAGCGGCTAACAGTCCAACGCGAACCATTCACACAGAGACAATATATATGTTGCTAATCAGCAGTACATAATAACCTAAAACTAATATGTTATCAATGCACACACATTCGTCACAAGATATATTAACCATACAGACAAGGAACATCATCAAATATATTGGCACAAACCATTGATCACTGATTCATTCATATATGAGTAGCCCAATGTAAGGTCGGTCAGATTCAACATCATATCATAAGTACAAAATAGATTAGAAGCTCGCAAACATGAAGTTTGTGCATGAGCGAGCCATCAGCATCCCTACATCTACCACATGTGACCAAAAGTCATACAACATCTACCTCATGTGACCAAAAGTCATACATCCACCATCTGTGACCAAAAGCTTAGCTCACTAACACCTAAAGCCACTGCTCAAATTTCAATAACAGTGAGCTCATAGTCATGTCTCTAATAGGTTCAAAACAAAACACAGCTTTGACGAACACTTTTAACTTGTGGACACGATCAGGTATGCTGCTTAGGACCTTTTCGGAGCATGACGACCTGAAAATGTAGTATGAATATCCAATTAGCAATACATGGCAGCATCAAGATGGAGATTAGGATCAGAGATACATGGCAGCAATTAGTCAGAGTACAAGACTGATGGGAAATTCCCTCTTAGCGGCAAGCATATAGGAACAAAAGGCACATCTGAATTAAATCAACTATGCTGCAGCTACCATACCCTACCATTTTGTTCCAAGTGATGTCTAATTTGGCATATATATATATATATGTGGCTCTAGCTCTCGGATCCCTTGAATATTTCCTGGTTCTGGTACAGCAGAGAAGCCAGTAGGAACATAAGCATCCAATAGGAATAAAAGCATATGCAGGTTCAGACTTCCCAAAGAAATATGTGGTATTTCAGGTTTTTTTAGATTGACCTGGCAGCCAGTTTTATAGAACTAAAATAAATAAAAATACCACACTCCCTCCCTTCTATCTTACAGATCTAGGAGGCAACAGAAATAAATAAAAAAACAATTTACCACCTGAATACAAGCAGCAAAAGAAATCCCATCAGAAAAAAACTATGATCTGTAGGTGCAGCTCTTTGGGCTAATATATTGTTTGCCCATGAATTGTAATGAACCAAGGACTGATAGAATATACCCTCTCGTCCACCACTTACGGAAATATCTTGCAAAAAATTTCTGAATGTGTGAGCCTTTGTACGTATTAATTCAATCCAAGGCTATACAATTTAATTAAATCTAATGATAATGGCTTCCAATTGCTAATCGTACTGAAGTACAAAGTCAAACTGATATGCAAGTTATAGTTTGCCAAACTTGCTAATCGTACTGAAGTCCACACGGGAATATCGGCTGACTCGCAGTTGTCAATTTTAAGTCATCCAAAGATCAAGTTAAAATCTTTCCACATGGGAGTATCGGCTGACTACTTTTTTGAACAGGTAACACATCTAGGAATGACCTCATTAGTGGGTCTGGCTGCATGACAGCAGGTTCTCAACCTGTTAGCGCTAACTGGCTGCCGAGGTTACTAGTGCCAAAAAATGAAGAGTGGTTCTCAACCTGTTAGCGCTTACTAACTGCATGACAGCAGGAACTTATATGCACATATGCAATTGAACAAGCAACTTAACAGCTCAAAGATGTGTACACTAACCCCAGTTCTAGCCGCTTCAATGAGCTTTGGGTGTATGCCTCTCCTCCCAGACCCCCAACCACTCAACGATTCGGGCCGGCGTTGTCCACTAACCATCTGTCAGATTTGGCTCGTCTTCCGTTCACCTCCAATGTGGACGCCTACATGGAAGCATTCCAGGCACGGATGGCTCACGCTGGACGGCTGCAACCATTACAGCAGGTCCAACTTTTCACGGGCGGACTTCCGGAACACATCCGGGTAGATGTGGAATTGCACGAGCCACAGGACCTTCACCGTGCGATGAGGTTGGCCCGCGCCTATGAGCGACGCAATCCGGTCACAGCGTTGGCGCTGCCTGCCCCTCCTGGCCGCCAGCGCCGTTCCGGCCAGCCAGCCCTACCCGCGACTCCTGCATCCTCCCAGGGTGCGAAGCCTGCTGCAGCCGCTCCAGCAAGACCATTCAAGTACCTCTCTCCGTCCGAGATGGCAGAGCGCCGTAAGCAGGGACTTTGTTATAATTGTGATGAGTCGTACGTGCAAGGCCATAAGTGTGCACGGTTGTTCTATATCGAGGCCGCAGACTACATCGTAGAGGAGCCGCCTGAGGATGGGGATGATTCTTCCGCGGCCGCAGCCGACGCTGTGTTCGACCCCGACAAGCCAATGATCTCTCTAGCGGCTATTGCCGGTGTACGCACCGAGGACACTATGCAAATCTATGTGCAGCTGGGAAGTCAGCAGTTCATGGCGTTACTCGATTCTGGCTCCACACATAACTTTGTGTGGACCGACGTCGCACACCGCGTCGGGCTGCGTTCGTCACCGTGCCCAGGCACAGGAGTCATTGTCGCCAATGGCGACAGGGTCGAGTGCAACGGCTTGGCCCGTGACATTGGTGTCCGCATTGCCGATGAGTTCTTCAGTGTGGACTGCTATACGATTCCGCTGGACAAGTGGGACATGATTCTCGGTGTTACTTTCCTTCGACAGTTGGGACCTATCTTATGGGATTTTGACGACCTGTGCATGGCATTCACCAAGGAGGGTAGGCGCGTGTTTTGGCGCGGCATAGGATCTACACGGCATGACGTCCAGTCCACGCGCCTCCAGGCTATCAGTACCTCGGAGCCCGCCCTTCTTGACAAGCTGCTCAGTTCTTTTGAAGATGTATTTGCAGAACCAACAGGCTTGCCGCCGGCGAGGGCCTGTGATAATCGGATTCACCTTCTGCCCGACACCACGCCCGTGGCCGTGCGGCCATACCGTTATCCACAACTCCAGAAGGATGAGTTGGAGCTTCAGTGCGAGACGATGCTGGCGCAGGGAATTATACGCCCTAGTATAGCGGCATTTTCAGCTCCCGTACTCTTGGTCAAGAAGCATGACAACACATGGCGTTTTTGTGTTGACTACAGGGCCTTGAACGAGCGCACCATTAAAGACAAGTTTCCAATTCCTGTGGTGGAGGAATTACTTGATGAGCTCCATGGTGCCCGCTATTTCACTAAGTTGGACCTTCGTTCTGGGTATCATCAAGTGCGGGTCCATCCTAAGGATATTGAGAAGACAGCGTTCCGCACTCATCACGGTCATTTTGAGTTCCTGGTGATGCCGTTCGGCCTCACGAACGCTCCTGCAACGTTTCAAAGTTTGATGAACTCCGTATTGCGACCCTTCCTGCGCAAGTTTGTACTCGTCTTTTTCGATGATATCCTGATTTACAGTCCGTCATGGTCACAGCACCTGCAGCATCTCAACGCTGTTTTGACGGCCCTACGACAGCATCATCTTCATGTCAAGCGCAGCAAGTGCGCGTTCGCGACTACGTCGGTGGCTTACCTGGGCCATGTCATTAATGGCGAGGGCGTTGCCATGGACGGCGACAAGGTGGAAGCCGTGGCCACTTGGCCACAGCCGCATTCAGCTCGCGGCCTTCGGGGCTTCCTTGGCCTCGCGGGGTATTATCGCCGCTTCATCCAAGGCTTTGGTGTCCTCGCAGCCCCGCTGACGACGCTGCTCAAGAAGGATGCGTTTGTTTGGTCCCCTGCGGCTACCGCGGCGTTTGATGCCCTGAAGCGGGCTCTCTCTACGGCGCCTGTTCTTCATCTTCCCGACTTCGAGCAGCCCTTCTTGGTCGATTGCGACGCGTCGGGAACAGGCTTTGGTGCGGTTCTTCATCAAGGGGCAGGCGCCATTGCCTTTTTCAGCCGGCCTTTGGCTCAACGCCATCTCAAATTGGCAGCTTATGAGCGCGAACTGATCGGTTTGGTACAAGCAGTTCGTCATTGGAGGCCATATCTTTGGGGGCGCCATTTTACAGTTCGCACGGACCACTACGCCCTGAAGTTTCTTCTGGATCAAAGGCTCTCCACTGTTCCTCAACATCAATGGGTCAGCAAATTATTTGGTTTTGATTTTGCAGTGGAATTTCGACCAGGGCGCCTCAACATTGTTGCGGATGCATTATCTCGGCGCTTGGAGGATGAGCAGTCGGTTAGCGCCCTCTCGGTGCCCACGTTCGACCTCTACGCCGACCTCCGCTGTGAGCTGCAGGAGGACGCCCAGCTCTGTCAGCAGCGTGACACCATTGTGGAAGACCGCGGCGGACAATGGCGCGTCGTGGACGGCCTGATTCTCCATGGTCGGCGTGTTTACATTCCGACGTCTTCTACTGTGCTGCCCGCAGTGCTGCACTTGGCTCATACATCCGGCCATGAAGGGATTCAGCGAACTCTTCAGCGTCTCCGAGCTGATTTTGTCATCGACCACGACCGTCGGCTGGTCCGCGATTTTGTGCGCTCTTGTTCCACGTGTCAGAGGAATAAGACTGAAGCTCTCCATCCTGCCGGTTTGCTCCAGCCGCTGGAGGTTCCTGTCCGTGTGTGGGAGGACATCTCGCTCGACTTCGTTGAAGGGTTGCCCAAGGTCCATGGCAAGAGTGTAATCTTGACGGTGGTGGATTGTTTTTCGAAGTACGCCCACTTTATTGCCTTAAGCCACCCGTACACTGCCATCTCCGTGGCCAGGGCTTTCTTTGAGGGCATTGTGCGTCTCCATGGTTTCCCAAGCTCCATCGTCAGTGATCGTGATCCGGTGTTCACAGGACATGTTTGGCGTGATTTGTTCAAGCTTGCTGGAGTACAGCTCAAGATGAGTACTGCATTTCACCCTCAAACTGATGGGCAGTCGGAGGCAGTTAATAAGATGATTGCCATGTATCTACGTTGCCTCACTGGTGATCGTCCGCGTGCGTGGCTCGATTGGCTTCCATGGGCGGAGTATTGTTACAACACTGCTCATCACTCGTCGCTGCGCACGACCCCATTTCAGGTTGTTTATGGCCGGCCTCCTCCCGCTCTGGTGCCGTATACGGCGGGATCATCGCATACTGATTCGGTGGATGTTCTTCTGCAAGATCGCGATGAGTTCATCGCCGATGTTCGGGAGCGTCTTCTTCAGGCACAAGCCTATGCCAAGAAATATTATGATGCTCATCACCGGCCCCTGGAGTTTGCGGTGGGGGACTGGGTATGGCTGCGGATTCTCCAACGACCAGCGCAGTCCTTACTTGTTGGTTCTCGAGGGAAGCTTAGTCCTCGGTTCGCTGGGCCTTTCCAGGTCCTGGAACGGATCGGTGAGGTGGCTTACAGGTTGCAGTTGCCGGCCGGTGCTCGTATCCATGATGTGTTCCATGTGGGCGTTCTTAAGCCCTTCAGAGGTGATTCGCCCCCGTCGTTGCCGCCAGCTCTACCTCCCTTGCGCCATGGGCGTCTTCTGCTGGAGCCGGAGCGTGCCCTGCGTGCTCATCGTTTCCGTGGTGCGTGGCAAGTGCTCATCAGGTGGACCAACCTTCCAGATTCCGAGGCTACGTGGGAGCTGCTTGAAGACTTCCGTTCTCGCTTTCCCTCATTTCAGCTCGAGGACGAGCTGTTTGTTGAGGGAGGGAGAGATGTTATGTACGGCAATGTTTACAGAAGGAAGAATCGGCGTGGCTAGCTGTGTCCAGTTAGCTTAGGAGTTAGGTCCGGTTTGGGTCAGGTTAGGTCATGAGTCAGGAGTCGTATTGAGTCATATTGGGTTAGTTATGAGTTATCCTATCTGTTAGCAAAGGTTGTTAGGAGGATTTATATAAGTATTGGATTCATTGCTTAATGAAGGATCAGCCTGGGATTGAGATATATTTATCTCCCTTGGGCGCCCAGCCCTGTCTCCTACCTTGCTGCACGCCAACCCTAGCAACTTGCCGAGCACGGCGCCTCCAGTTCGCCGGCGATCTTTCAAGCCCAGACCCCCAACCACTCACCGCTATAACCTGCGTTCCCTAGTCTCTACCATCCCCTGCTGCAAGACCAACATAGCACATATTAGTATATAAATTTAAATAAAAGTAAACTGTACAGGGAGAAAGAGAGAAAGTGAACAGCAAGGGGGGGTCTCATATATTTTATCTACTTCCTTTAAGTGCTGAAAAAAATGTTGTAGTTAGTTCTACATTGCTATTTTTCTATTTCGTAAGTATCTCATCTACTACCATCGCTACAGTACCAGAATTCTTGTGCAAACTCTACCACCTACAGGAATGACCTGGTAGATCAGATAGAAGACAAGGTACCACTACGTTGCAGATTTGCAGTGGCCGGCAATACTGTCAGTATCACACACGTTTTCATTTTCATTTCCTGTGTGAAACTCAATGATCACATGGTTTTGGTTGTCCTGACAAAGTTGTAATCAGTTTGTGGAAAGTCCTCACAGGAATACTGCCAACTCTAAGGTGGCGACCAAAACTGCCAACTCTCTACAGAGAGCAGCTGACATCTTCAGTTAACCAAAAAATGATTATTCAGTTATATTTTGCCATTTGGTAGTTTATTGAACAAGTATCTCCAAACATGCTCCACAGTTTGTCATTGAAAATATGCACTTGCACTCTTAAGAACATGTTGGTATGTCTAGAATCCGGAGCATAGTCTGTACCAAGTAACTCAATATTCATGGGAATACTACCATCTTATTGATAATTAAAAATATGATTTAGGCACTAGATTTTTTTTCCATCTGATGTGCAGCTTAAAGAAACTAAATTCTTTGATGTTCTCTTCCTAGCTATGACTGACATCACTTTCAACGACAACAACAACATAGCCTTTTGTCCCAAGCAAGTTGGGGTAGGCTATGACTGACATCACTTTGTGTGAAAAAAAACTTTCAATGGGAAATGGATACTGAATAAGAACTAGTAGTACCAAATTCTTTTGATAGTGTGTTGTATGCATAGCAGGATTTGTTTAGCATCACAAATTGCATCTTGGTAAAAGTAAAATTCAGGAAAAATACATACCTGAAGTTGGTGACGTTCAACTATTACAAATATCATTAATTAGAAACTTTGTTCACTTATCACATAGATGAATAAAAGAAACAAAGGCAAGTCTAGTTTATTACTCTGTCATATGGCCACTGAATTGGCATTGACTTAGCATCAGCCAAAGTCACAATATCACCATAAGGGCGAGGTAGCTCTGTATTCCTTTTAATCACAACCTTCACAACAACTTCACAATAGTGCCTTCCAAGAGGCTGGCGTCTAGTACACTATTTAGATTTGTTGAAATGACTGTTGCCTTAGCCACAGCTTCTGGCCGAAACAAGGCATATAATGTGACCTCCTTTCCAACCTGAAATGGCATATGCACTTGTTAGACAAAAATGACCAAATGTGTAGAACTGCTAAAACTGGAAGCAAGGTTATATTAAGAAAATTACAAGGCCGAAACAAGGGATATATATTGATCTTTGATTAGAAGGTCGCTTTCTTGGATAATGCATACAGTACATACAACTAATTATGTGCTGAGTTGTTATATATGACAAATATATTGTGGTCCTAAATGAGAAGTAGATGCCTAACATGATGCTTGTTTTGTTTAAATTGTGGTGCCTTATTGCTTTGTATGTTGTTACATTAGAATAGCATACTGTAGTTCTGCTGGATGTGCTTCCTTTATATATTTGCTCAAATATTTCCTTTAATTTGAGACATTAGCTGTCTAATCAGTTGTTGTAGCCCAACTAATATTTGCCTTGGCAACATCATAAGCTTTCTGTTACAGTTGGTTCATTCCAGGGCTTACACATATGAGATGAAAGTTCAGATGTTCTATTTATTTCACTTTTCAATTTAGACAATGGAATCTGAGTGTGACACTAGTACTCTTCTTATCTTCCTTTGTTTGCAACTGGCATTTGCCTGATACCAGCAAGTTGCTGTTGTGACATGGCTAGTACACAGTGAATTGATTAGGTTGTTTAATGCTACTTTTTTATCCAATTGTCTCCTGACACTTTTGTGGTATTAATTTTCCTTGTGTGATTGACTGTTCCATTGCTCGTTTTGTTGAATAAGCATCTACTGAACACTACTTGTTGGTTTGTTGCAGGAGGCTCCAAGGTCAATACTGAAACCTACTAGACAGGCATAGGAGAAGGACATGGTCTGAGTACAAGAAGAGGATTTATCATTCTATTTCAGCTCTAGCAAAGCTTTTATGGCTACTTGGCCGCTTTTTATCTCATTCCCAAATTTCCCATTCTATTATTCAAACATTTTCTTTTTGTCCATGAGGTAGGGAAAATGGTTGAACCATGGATTACAGTCGTGACAGACCAATGTAAACTGATTACAGTCCTAAATGGTTGAACCAAACAACACAACAGTACGAGGCAGGAAAACAATTGCAAGCAAATGTAACCTTTCTTCTCCACGCAACAGTCGTCGACGTTACAGCAGGCGTCGTGGTGGCAGCAGCAGGCGTCGATGTCGTCACAAGGCACCTCGACCTCGCAGCCGCTCAAGCCCACGCTGCAATACTTGTTGTTGCAGATCCGAACTGCTGCTGCAAAGATGACAGTGATGAACAACCCCACTACATCCAAGGTAAACAGAGCAAAACAGTGATGACCTATCTGCTATATAAGATGTTCTAACTGGATCAAAATTAACACCTCGCAGAAACAAGCCAGACAGGGCACCCGAAAGCTCACACCGTTTTACAGAAAATCAACAAAGGCCAAGTCCCTGACCCCAAATATCCCAAATTAACACCAGAACGCCACGATCTCGCTATTGCCCCCAGGATTCACATTCACACGGCACCAACCCCCAAAGACCGCCAATAGTAACGCCGCCCAGCCTCACCGCGCAGCACAAGACAGCTAAATGTCCAAATCCCAAAACAAACCCCACCTTCCCCACGCACGCCTGCAACAGATCCCGCATTCGCTGCTCGAACCGCGATTCCACAAAGCAAAAGCACCGAACCTAACCTGTCTGCTGTCTGTCCCCTGAAATCACACGGCGGACCGTCGTGCTCGTGCCGCGCCGCCTCGCGCCGGCTGCGGTGGGGCTGGAGACGAGGCCTAGCGCTCCGCGCCTCCCTTCACCGAGCGGCGTGGCGTGGCGTGGAGTGCCGGGCGCTTCCTCGCCGGATTTGGCAGCGCGTCGAGGATGGGCGAGTGGCCCGTCGAGGATGGGCGAGCGCTGCACGGAGGATGGGGCGGGTGCGCGTCGGAGGGATAGGGTGGGCGTGAGTCGGAGGATGTGGGGCAGGCGCGCGTCGGAGGGATGGGGAGGGCGCGCGTCGGAGGGATGGGGTGGGCGCACGTCGAAGAGGGAATGCAGCGGCTGTCTGAGGGAGGGAGAGTGAGAGGAAGCTAGGGTTAGCAGTATTTGGGCCAAGTTTTACCGCAGGAAGGCCTGTTTTTCCCGCGATGGAACTGTTTTTCCTTTTCAGTTTCCCGCGGACTGACGTTGGAAAAGGCCTGGCCCTATATAACGATCGATGGTTGGTCCTTTTCGTTGACCTATCTCGACTGATTGTTAGATGCTACAACCAATCATCTATAGCGACCGATCGTCCAACGCAAAAAGCACATTTAGCGACCCACAATTCTTGGGCTAGCTATACCGACCGACGGTTTGGTAGTATTAGTATATCTATAGCGACACACATGTGACACTATATTAGGGTTGTGGTGTAGTGTAGTCTCAGTTTTAGCCACCAACCGGGACTACAGGTCCCCTCCTGCAAAAGCTATGTCACTAGCCGTTAGGTAGGGGATTTTAGTTCCAGTTGGTAGCTCTAACCGGGACTAATCGTGTCTTTGGTCCTGCATCCAAAAATAGCCGAGACTAAAACCTAGAACCGAAAGTCCGTTCTCTGCTGCTGCTACTGGCCGACCTCAGGACGGAGCTGATGGTGTACTTGGCACCATCGAGCCACGAGTTGCATGTGTGAAGGCACAAGAGGAAGCCCTGACGCAGGGCGTCGAGTTCATCACCGTGCTCTGGGCGATGTGCACCCACACCGACACCGGTATAGCCAGGCCAGTCGTTGCGCCATGGGAGGAGGAAAGCACGTGGTGCGTCTGATCCATAGTGCATGCGCGCATGCATGATGCATCGTGGCGTGTGTGTGCTTTAATTTATTCATGCATGGTATGGCCTTGATTGTTGCTTTTCTGTTACATTTGTTCCTTTCTTCTGAATGCATGCCATGGTATGATGGTATATATGTTTGGGTATTGCTCAATTTTCCAGCTAGCAGCTACTAACATCCTAGTGTGGCATTGCTTCCAATTTGTGATTTTTGCCCAGACTTTGACATGGTATAAGCAATACAATTGTAGTAATCAAACTTCAGAGATGACAGCATTGACGCATTGTCACAGTCAAAATTTATACACCAACGACCAAAATATAGTGAAGAAATGGCAACAGTAAAGATGCATAGCTCCTCTCTCGCTCTTGAGAAAAAAAAATCAGTGGGCACGGTATCGAGAGCATCGCAGCTCCAGTGCGGCGTCCAATAGCGATCTGGAGGCCCAGTCCAACCTGTTTGAGATCTCGCGTTGCGAGGATAATCGTGATGGCCGGAGAACGACATGTGGTTGCCTCCACCATGACGTGGCTCATCCTAGCATCGCAGAACAAGCATGTCCCCCACAAATGGTGACAATGACACAGATTAGGACCGTTGCGGCACGATCGTGAACAGAAACTACGCCCCAACCGAGCTTGCCCGCGACCCCGCATGTCAGGATCCCATGATCGTTCCAACTTAAAACTTTTCCAAAACCTCTTAATACTAACCAACACCTTCCTTGGCCCATGGTCTGAAACCTGCTAATCACCATAACGCGTCTGGATCACGAGTCTCTATCAACCTTGGCACCAGACCCTTACTCGTTGACCTTATTCTTGGGATGGATAACCTTGCCAACCATGGAAACACTCGTGGCTTCAACTTTTGACCAACAAGGACCTATTTCTAGCTAGTAATCTTCACAACACCCTTCTGATTAAACCAAGTCAACTCAAGTCAACATTGGTCAACCGATCATTTGACTTAAGCCAATCCCCAAAGTTATCACCCGATGAGTGTTCTCTGAGCCTTAACTGGTTCCTACAACTTCTATGAGTTGTATTATTAGAACACCAATTTCAATCGCTTTTTCTTAATTCCTCAAATTCCCAAACTTCATTTTCTGCTAGACTAGTCGATCTCCTGATGGACTGTTCCTCGGAGCACCAAATCAGCAGAATTCATTTAGATGAGCTGCCCTCCTCTCCCACCCTTGGGCCCACCTGTCAGCATGAATGGAGTGACTTGGTCACCAAAACCCACTAACTCCACATCATCCACTCACTCCCATCCCATCCCCTCTCTTCAAGTGGAGAAAACAAGAACTAGAGAGGGAAAGAGGATAAGCAAAAGAAGGGAAAGAAAAAGAAGAAGATAAGAAGAGATCTAAGACCAAGGACCTCTATCTCAAGAAGAGGGTGAAGATCATCATCTCCATCTCCATCTCCATATTTTGAGTGAGCTCAAGAACACCTCATTTCTTCTAAAATACAAAATCCCAACCCTAACTCTTGATTTCACCTTGCATGTGGAGAAGATGAAGGTGCTAGCAACCCAATCCATCTCAAGTGTAAGCCCTACTTCCCTCTCACTCCTCCATCTCATGAATTCCTCAAATTTCTCTCTAACTGGAGGTATGTGTTTCATGCAAGGACATCCCCAAATTCCTTTCAATCCATCTCCCTCACGTGGATGCAAGAAGGAGCAAGGCACAAGCTTGGGCTTGGTGACCCTAGGTCACCAATCCACCAAAGTTAAGTTATCAAAGTTCAGTTTCATGAATTCTCTCTCTCTCTCTCTCTTCATGTTTGCTCAATCTATAATCACAGCTTGAACCTCTATACGCAAGACCAAACTTTAGGCTACACGACCAGAAAACACTCCTAGATGATCACCTAACACACCTAGGAAACATCACCCATGAACCCTAGGACAAACTCTAAGAACACCAAGAATAAACAACCTACCTAGGTTTTGTTGACGTTCTCTCGGACTGTCCGGAGGAACATCGGACTGTTCGCTGGATCACTAAGCCAAAAACAACCTTAGGTGCATTCACGGACTGTTCTCCTAAACTGTCTGATGTTTTCTCGGACTATCTAGAGGAACCTCAAACTATCCACTAGAACATCGTGACCCCAATCCATAAAGCCCTCCCCTCCGAGAATGCAACTGTGGACTGTCCAGGAGCTCACCAGACTCTCCGATAAATATTCATGAATATTTACTTTTGCAAACTCTTGAACCCTAGGCCTAACAACCCTACCCTGTGTCTAGATACCTCTTAGTACGACATCAATCCACCCTCAATTTATCCAACAAGCTTTCCATTTTGGATTTCAAGATTTATACCTCTTTATCGCTCAATTTTATTAATCTTGAGCAATCTCAACTCCATCTCCTCTAACCCTCTCTTATAGGTTAAATGTGATGTGAGGCACGATTATAAGTCATCATGATCCTCCGTAACCACCTGGACTTCATAAAAGACAAACACCACTACTATTAACCCCCTATTTTCTTTGATATTAGATAACAATAAAAATATATATTACATGTAGATTCAGATTTTCTCGTGCATGTAGCAAAATGAGTCGTCCGGACAAACGTGAAATACCACCGTGCCTACCAAGGACCAATGTTTTAAATCGCCGGCTAAGGGTATTTAGCACATAACCTCTAAAACAGCAATAGCGGAGGCTAAATAGAGATATAGCGGGATATAGCGGGCTATAGCTCGTAACTTGACCAGTCTCAAACAGCTATAGCCGAAGATTTAAAACTATGCCGAGGACCACCTTGCAAATTGCAATTGCAACGTCTCTACAGACGCTGGACAGGTCGGGCCCACTGCCCAGAACCGGGCACCGATCCTTTCCCCATCATCTCATCCATCATCCACCATCCACGTGCTGATCTGAATTGCGATATCGCCGACCTACCCTCCTCTGCTTTCGTCTATTCCCTCGACAAACCGACCTCCTCCCGCCGGCGACCGCCGTCGATCCACCGATCGGGCGGCCGAAAGACCCACCCCTTCCCGAAATAGGCAGCTGAGTTCCTGTCCCCGCCGCCGCCGCCGCAGAAAAGCCTCGCAGCTTGCCCCCTCCTGCCCCCACCCCCCTACACCTCGATTTCTCTGGCCCCGGAACCCCGCCGCCGGGAGCGCTTCCGGCATCCCCTATTCGTGCCGCTGCTGGAGATCCGTACGTCAGCACGGAGTAGCGTTCCTTCTGTTGGTAAGAATCGGTTTGATTTGCACGCCCCGCAATCTGAGTATCCGACCTAATTTTCGTTGCGATTTGAGCAATGGGATTTCCCCATCGCCTCCTGTTTTCTTGTGTTCACTAGTTTAGCCTCAGTGACCCTGCGTCATCTCCCTCGTCCCCCTCCCAGCCCTCTTCACTGAGTGTGAGGCGACAGCTCCGAGTCCTGGCTCGTGCTGCAACGTGCGAGGAGCGCGGCTCCGGTGGCCCCACGCGTGGAAGTAGCGCGGCCTCTGACGTCCTGACGCGCGCGAGCGAGGTGTTGGCGGCTCCGGCGGTCCGACGTGTGGAAGGCGAGAAAGGCTCCAGGCTGAGGACGGCCGAGCGCACCGGAGGGCAGTAACCTGCGGAGCTCTCTCTCGACGGGATAGAATCGGTGGGATAAGAGGTCCGTATTTCCGCCCTCCCCGTTTTCCTTTCCCATCATCCCATGAACCAGCACCAGCTTCTACCCTTCCTCGTCTCCCTATCCCACCCTTCATATCCCGTTATCCAAACGGCAACTTAGGTGGTTACTCATTAGGATGATGGCGTGGTTGTTCTGTTTAGGTTAGGTCTGTTGCTGTGCGCCTGATGAATCTTGTTGTGCTGTCAGTTTCTGGCATGATTTGTGATATAGACGGGTTTATGTTCAATATTGCATAGACCTTTGGAGTTTATGTTCAATGAATTAATGCTTGTGCTTATTTCGCTTATTTCTTCAAGGAAGCAAAATTAGTGGGTCATTTAATGTGGACATATTAATTCTTCCAAGTCCAGCACTAGGTTACTGCCATTGCTTGTTAGCTGAAATTGATCCCAAAATATGGACGGGTTTTTCTACTAACCAAGTTCTGTTCCTTTCAAAGCTTTTGCATGTAGTGCAATTGCCTGTCTAGTTTCTTGTCGTTGCGAATTGTCTTCCTATCACTAACCAAATTCGAATGAGCAAATCGTTGCGAATTCTCTTCCTATCAATAACTAAATTCAAATGAACAAATATATGCGACTAGTTGATTGCAGGTAAACTTTCTCAGGAATTAGATGATGCTTTGAGTTTTGTATTAGTTCCCTGTTTTCTCATTTCTGATTGGCCGATAACATCAGTTTGTCATTTTCTCCTTTTTTTATGTTCTTAGCCCCTTCATCTCACCACCAAATTGAATACAATTGGTTGTGGAGCAATATATTTTAGCATATAAATCAAATATAAAATGTTTTCTGTAAATGCCATGGATTACATTAAGCTTGGCTATTATCTCGGGGAGATGTGGGGAGTTGATTATATGGGATATTATATGTTCTATTCCTGTCTAGGGGTGTAGATTTGTTAACTTATTCATATTGTCATTATTTGTTCAACTTTTTGAGTATCTCTTTGATATGGATTTGATGGAGAACTATCCTTTCAAGGACAAGGATTTTGCATTCGTTGCACTTTATGCCTCCATGTTTGAAAAGTACACTGAATATTTGGGGAAAAAGAACCCAGAAAATTCAAGAAATAACATGTCTATTTCTGCAGTTTTATCCCATATCAGTGACACATAGGACATAAACAACTTAAACAAAATTGATGCATGTCGTTATTCATGACATAGTAAGTACCGGTGGATTTTGTTGCTGTTGATTGATACTACCTATTATGATACTTTCATGGAGATTTATCAACACTTTAGCGGTTAGCCCCTCCGTGTCATGACTGTATGCCTTTATGCAATTAGTGTACCAACATTTTTTGTGGTCATCTCATACCCCAGTTGAGCTTTATGCAACCATAGAACAGAGGCATTCTCTTGTCCATGTTAATCTTCTGCATTATTTTCTGTTTCTGGTTGAAAGAGGCAAAAGGTATGTCCATACTGTACCTAGTCACGAGATAAGATATCTTTTGCTAGCAGTGGCAGTGACAAAACTGGGTGAATTAGCACATCTACTATAAATAATCAAATATTGATTCCACCAGGTCAGATGCCACTGTTTAGCTGTGGGCACAAAATAGTCCCTCTTTAGCTATAGCAAAGAATAATATCTAAATTTTGGTAAATTAGATGTGATTGTCATACAGAGGAACCCCAAGTTGATATGACATGACTATGATTATAGTATTTAGTTTGTTGGATGGATGAAACAACGTTTCGTGTTGTGTAGGAAATGATATCTCAACTGTGACATGCTGTTGGTTGAGGCGTTTTACATTCCTGTTGCATAATACTTGCTGCCGATGTCACTGCATGATTCACGCTTGCATTTATTTGCTTCATGCTCTGAACCTTTTATCTTTTGTTTTGGTATGCAGGTAACATAATGTCTTCTGAAGATAAAGCAATGGCTAGTGTCACTTCACTCTCACCAAAAGCTATGGCGTCGGAACCAGATCCCAACAAGATGATGATATCTAGATCAAATATGGAGTATTCGCAAACAAATGGCCAGGCAAATGCTGTTCTTGGTCCTGTGGCTATCTTTTGGGACATTGAGAACTGTCCTGTTCCAAGTGATGTACGGCCAGAAGATGTTGCTAGCAATGTTAGGATGGCTTTGCGCATGCATCCTATTGTTAGGGGTGCTGTGACAATGCTGTCTGCTTATGGAGATTTCAATGCTTTCCCAAGGAGACTCAGGGAGGGATGCCAGAGAACTGGAGTCAAACTTGTTGATGTTCCTAATGGACGGAAAGATGCTGCTGATAAGGCTATACTGGTTGATATGTTCCTCTTTGCACTTGACAATCACCCACCATCATCCATTATGCTCATATCTGGTGATGTGGACTTCGCTCCAGCATTGCATATACTTGGCCAGCGCGGCTACACCATTGTCATTGCCATTCCATCTTCAGTTACCGTCTCATCAGCTCTGAGCAGTGCCGGGAGTTTTGTGTGGGACTGGCCTAGCCTTGCCCGTGGTGAAGGTATTGTGATCCCTAGGTCCTTGGTGCGCCGTCTGGCTGATTATCCATGTTATGTTAACAGTGGGAATGTGGGACAGTTCCCTGACAATCAGAATGAAGAGGAGGCCATTGTGTATACCGGAACGTCAAGGAATGAATATGGTGGCAGACCTCCCATCAACCAAATGTATTGCTATAACACTTTCCAGACAACTAGAGAACCAAGCAAAGCTTTGTATACTGTTGAAGATGGGAACTGTGGTACATCATCAAGGCCTCATAATTTATCATCTGGTCAGAGTGAAAGTCCTGAGGCAGGCCAAGGTTTGACAGATGAGCAGTCATGGTGGGTTCGTCCTGGTGATCTTCAAGGATTGAAGGGTCAACTAATACGCCTGTTTGAATTATCTGGAGGATATGTCCCACTTGTTCGTATTCCCTCAGAGTATCTAAAACTCTTTGGCAGACACCTATATGTATCAGAATATGGAGCTGTTAAGCTTGTTCATCTTTTCGAGAAGATGGCTGACTCTTTTGTTGTAATAGGGAAGGGTCATAGAAAGATGGTCTGCCTCTGTAATTCTGGTGATAGGAACCTGAAGAACTATTCAAGTACGCCAATCATTTTGAAGAAGAAGAACACAGGAAGTTCTGCTCTTGAAGAAAGCACAATAGGAGCATGTCAGCAGTTGGGCAGCTCATCAGATGATTTGTCAGAGGATGAACCAAATATCAATCCAGATATAGATGGCTCATATGTGTTTAATGAGCATCTAGACAGTTTCAGAAGGGAGATTCAGGAGCTTCTTGTTTGCTACTCCTGCCCTGTTCCGCTTGGTAATTTTGAGAGTTTATATGAGCAGCGGTACAAGAAGATCATTGACTATGAGAGCTTCGGAGTCACTGGTCTGGAGGAGCTAGTTGAGAAGGTGAAAGATGTGGTAGATTTGCACGAGGACGAAGCCAGCAAAAGCAAGTTCCTTATTGCAAGCTACACCACCGGTTAGGCTCTTTTCTGTTGTCTTGATGTCCTAGTTCAGCTCCTAAAGTACTTCAACTCGAGTTTGCTTTAACATGTGTTACACAGGGCTGGCATCATTTTTTTACGTTGCCGGTACGATAAGTGCGGATGGCATAGTAAGTAGCGTATTTGTAATAGCTTCCCACAGCTAATCTGTGCGGACGGAGAGTTGTTTCTTCTATGCAAAAGGAGGATTATACAAAAGAACAGTGTCCATTTATTAGTTACTTTGCAAATACGTCTAATTCCAGTTCAGTCAAGGATTGCTTCAGAGGTTAGACTGTGAATAGTGTTTTTGTTAAAATGGCTAAATACTGGATTGAAAGGATCATCAGTTCATCGCCACCATTTTGTTGCCATTGTGGCCTACTGTGAACTTCGTCACCACATTTGCTCCAATCCGTTAGTTGTTTTGGATCATCGGCTCAAAATTAGCTGTAGATTTATTTCTACAGCAACAAAATTTCAGCCAATGTTGTTCGCCTTGTAAAACGCTCCAAATACATCCATTGGTGGTTTAGGTGGAGGCGACCTTAGATGTGGTCAGTGGAGACCTGGACATTTGGCACTGTACAAAGATTACGTGCTTACGAGCGTCTGGCTTTTTTAGCTTTTGGCACTGTACAGAGATTACGTGCTTACGAGCGTCTGGCTTTTCTAGCTTTTCTTTGTAGTTACAGAGGAACAACGGTTAGCGTAATAGCGTGTCGAAATGGTTTTTTTAAAAAATAACAATTATCTAATTCGGTCCTTTTTTTTCGAAAGGGGAAAGAAAGCCCTCCAGTAGTTTTGTAAAATAAAAATAAAGATAAGGACTTGTAAAATTTTTTTCTCTCTCTAAACGCTCAGATATATGCGATGCTTTGCTATCTGCCGCCCCTGGCGTCTTACAGTAGCACAATACCTGCTGTAACGTCCACCTGGATACAGATACATTAGCTATTCCGTCGTTCATGCCACCAGGGCACCAGGCGCATTAGTAGACAATAATTCAACTATTCCTTATTTACAGAACAAATATCATGAGGTATGTGCATTGCTGAAGAAGCATCTTTAGCCTTGTGTTAGTACTTTTGTAGATCTGAACTGAAGAGGTTGCTTTACAGGCTGGTCACGGGCTATTCTGTTAGAAGATGCATCTTCGAGTCAAAAAAAAAAAAAAAGCAGTAGAAGCTTCAGTGGATCAGGATTCAGGAGCAGCCTTCATCTTTGGTGATACTCCCTGTTGCTGTAGCTCTGATTTAATAATTATGACAAATGCCGAATTTCAGGATGGACGCATTCGGATGACCTGATCCAAAACTGCTTTAGGACAATGGACACAAGTTTTAGTGCCTAAGAGCAACTCCAAGAGAGTTGATAAAAATAAATGGCTAAACTCATGATTTAGCTAATATCTAAAATAGAAATCCTCGTCAAAAAATAGAAAACTCCAACAGTCTTTCTAGTATAGCAAGACAGATAGCTAGTGGCACATGCAAACTATATTTACCATGCGAGAATTTCGGGATAGATGGCTTGTTATTTTAGAAAGCCAGATACAATAGTTGTTAGACTCTCTTTTCTTCCTAAAATAGTCAAATATAGATTACACAACCTGGATGGCTCTTTTGTTGGAGTTGCTCTTATGCCTTCCTAACATATGCGCGGGCTGTTACCTAGGGATGCCAATCGGCCCATGTCGACTTGGGCAGTTGGGCCTACACGCGCTCCGCTTGGTGAAGCCGAGTGCCTGTCTCTCACATCAATCGCAAACTCTAACAAGGACTAGTCACGCCGGGGCATGACTACGGATGTGGGCTGGCCCACGCACACGCCTGGCCATCGCGCACTACAAGAGACGGCGAAGGAGAAGAAGACCGCGACCGGAGACGGAGAGGAAGACATGGCGGCTGCTACCGAAGACGGAGAAGAAGACGCGTCGACTACGGCTAGGGTTTTTGAGGTTAGTAGATCTCCTCACCGATGGGCTTAGAAGAAGGTTTTTGGGGAGGCAGGCCAGCCAGGTGGTGGGGACAGCGGGAGGGCAGCGTTAGGTTTCGGCGTCAGTGGAGGCGGCCAGTCCAGGTCAGGCCGGGGTGCCCATGGCCATGGAGGAGCTCCGATGAGAGGGGGTGGGGGGAGAAGGAGGCCACCACGGGCGCGATAGAGTCTCCTCGGAAGTGATTCTCCATTTACACTCTCCACTGCTCCCTATTCAAAACCCATAAGAATCACTCTTGGATCAATTCTCACCTGCTCCACACCCGGCTCCTCTGTCATAATCAAGTAGAATCACTCCACTAGATAATCAAGGAGCAGACTAGAGAATCTAGGAGTCGACCTCTGACATACAGACCCTTAAATTCATGTTTTTTAATCTTGGCTCAAAAAAATATGCAAACTGAGCTCTGTTGCTGTTTGACGCATAATCCATCGAGTATCAATGGATAGTCTGCGACAACCAGACTAATATGGTCAACCGCATAGTACCCTAACACTAACGAATAGTCCAACCTGGACATTGACACGCACATTGTGGTGATGTGCACGAGCCCCTCTAGTAGGGGCACTCCCAACGTCAAAGTGGGAGTATTTAAAAAGAAGAGAGCTAAATTAGAGCGAATTCTTGGAGAAGCATGATGACTTAATTCAAATGATTAGAGTCATGGTGGAGATCGTTGTAGGGGGGGTTCAAATCTTACTTAGGGCCTGTACAATGCTAGGTGCTTATGGACATGTTGGGCTGATTTCCTGCCAATATGGAGTCCAGCATGGACCAAGTTGAGCGCTTGAGGACGGAAGCGACATTCCGTGAAGCGGTGCCGCTTGAACTGGCTCTTGCGTGATCCCACAGAGGCGGGTGCACTTAACTGCCGCATGCTGATCCTGTTAAGTGGTTGCTAAAATATATTTTCCATTGTAGATTTAGATTTTTTTAGAGGCACTTATTGATATGGTATTTTTTTCTCTCTCCCTTTAACTACTATAAGCGTATGTGCATTATATTGAACAGGCCCAGACTAGGACTCAAGAGAAGTGTGGTAATAGGACTTGAGTGTGGAATACTACTAAAAATATGACTCTTTCTTTTATAAACAAGGGTGGAGGCCATATGCATCAATTAAGCCAACACAAGGGTCTTATCCAAGGCTATAAGAAACAATTAGGAACACTCAAGAGGATTATGCTAGACAATTTTATTGCACTAGTTTCTTATATATGGCAAGAATTAGAGGGTTGAAAAGGATCAAGTAGGGTTGTGAGAGCCTGAGACAGTGATACACACATACTCTTTTGAAATTATGCTTATAGAATTTGTTGACTTTGCTAAAAATCTTAAAATCTTGTTGTGATTACTTCAACATCGTCATCTATAGTTTTCTTCGAGATTCATTTACGTTGATCTTATATGGTGCAGCTTGTGTCATACTCGCAATAAATTTTTAAAAAAGTTCATGGACTATTTTGCATAACTGGGGGTATCAGATTCTAACACATCTTAGACTAAATCAACTTTTAGAGGTATCCTAAGTCAAACTATTTTGAATTTATCTAAATTTATAAAGAACACTAATATTTATAATACCAAATTAGTATGACTAAATAGATACAATATAAAATATATTTTCAAAATGTACTTGTTTAGAGTCATAGATACTGTTATTACTCTTTTTTATAAAATTAGTTAAATTTAAAATGTTTGACTTGAGTGTGATTCTAGGAATTGATTTGTTTTAGTACGGAGGCAGTAAAAGATAAACGTACATGCAGTGGCATGTGGGCGGCAGCATGAAAAAGATGCGATTTGTGGGAACCATTCAACTTGAGCGTTCAGTTCATAAGTTAATTATGTGCGAACCAGCAAGAACATGAAGCAATTGGCGTCAAGAAGAAGAACCACAAGGCAGTTGTATGTTTCTAATCTAATCTAATTAAAGAACAAGGGAAGGCGAAGCTCGGATCATGATTGTTCTTGTTCACGTTTATTGGCGAGAAAGACATGTTTTTGGAATGTTGGAGGCGCACTATACAACTTCCTCGTCTACGAATTAATCTTTAAATGTTGGAATGAGTTTTTACATTAACAAGTGCATTCAGCGGTGTCATATTATATGTGACATATACACCTGTATGTCATAAAAATTTCATATATTGGATTCATACTGCTTTCATTCTTTTATGGTTGTTATAAAAAATTCTTTTATGGTCATCGATAAAAGACTTCACCGGCCGTCCTACGTTTTGAAAAGAAGGGTGTATATACTCAAGGATTGTTTCATTTCAAATCGTTTAAGTGCTATGTAGTTGACAACATATTTTGAAGTATATATGTAAAAGACGGTGTTTAAGAAAAAAAACAAAAAGGCCAAAGTTAAAAAAAATTGTTGAAGAAAAAACAGATAGGGTGAATCATTGGTAACAAGAAACGGAGGGAAGTAGGAGTATTTTTTTTAACTAAACGGCAGGATGGAGGGAGTATCTTGCTATTGACACTTATGTGGAGGGGTAAATTTGTCAGATGACATTTTTTTAATGTTGATAATTGCTGATAAATATTATTAATGTTATTTTTGGATTATCATATTTGGATTGGTGATACATATTAATGGTAGGTATGTATTTTAATATTGCTTTTTGGAGGGTTTGTACATCTAGAATCCTTTATAATTTAGGATGAATTTGAATACTTGGATACCTTAAATTACAGGACGGAAGGAGTAGCTATGTTTTGGATAGTTATTGCCCCATCACTCAGACAATCACCTCCCATCCGATCTCTGGGATCCTTCCAGAGATCTACCTGCTCTGCCAGTGTCATTGAGATGGAGGCAAAGAAGCTTGTCATGGATATGGAAGCAATGAATCCATGGTGCAATAGAGAAAAGAAAAATGGAAAGAAAGAGGGATATCCAGGTATATTGATTTGGACGTATTGGACTATTAGCTAGTGCAAACAAGTAAGGGCTATTAGCTGCCTGGATAATTTTTAGTTGGATAATTTTTTTGCCACAACTAACAATTTTTAGAAAAAGGAAGTTTATTATGGTCTCTGTAAGAGTTTTGCACATAACTAATTTTTATTATAGATCTAGCTGTTTTTTAGCTCTCAAAAGCGAAAACAAACAAAGGAATTAGTTGTCCCACTTTTTCTATATTTCAGGTGCGTAAATTTTAAGATGATTTCAGACAACACTCTTGTGCTACCAATTAGTATAGGTAAATGTCACACCCATTTAACGACCAAATGGAATGCATACTGTTATGTGTGCCCAGAGATCAATCACACATAAGTTAACAAATTATAAAGGATGTATCATCACAAATGTTATTACATCACGATTAATAACACATAGTCTTTACAATAATATAGCTGATGTAAAATATAAAAACTCTCGTGGTAGCTCCAACACAGGCACATTGACTGGTTGACAGCAAGTCTAGTAATCTTCCGGGAAGTAGAAGTAGTCACTACTTGCACCATCTGTTACCCATCCGGGATTTTTATCCAAGTAAGAAAAATAAACAAGCGTAAGTACATCTCGTACTCAACAAGTGTAACATGGGGTTCATGAGGCTCAAAGGCATAACATAGGTTTATCAGCATGTAGCTTTTAATTAGCATTATTTCAGTATATCAATAATATCAAAGTGTCTCAATATAAACAATAAACATATGATCCATGTGAAATGATTAACGAATAGCAAAAACATATTTATTATTAATGATCCACTATTTCATAAGGGTCCAAGGCCACTCGTGACCGTGAGCACGACTGTTATAACAGTTTTACACTCTGCAGAGGTTGTACACTTTCACTGTGAGTCATGTTGCCCATATGCCCGGGTTAATTACTCCCAAAACACTTCCAAGGTGAGCAGGCAGGGAAACACTATGAAGTCTTTCGAAGGTTCGTCTAACAAGTTAGGGCTGCTAGGTTTCCAAAGTCAGTCTGTGTGATTCACCACGCAGGGATCCACAGTCTGCTCTACCCCATTTGCGCCACAAGGGTAACCTCTAACAAGCTAGAAAAAGTCCTCATACTTAACTAAAGCCAGAGCCATTATAGCCCTCACAGTTGTACTGTAAGTCCCAGATTTTTGCTTACAAATAAGTCCTTATGGAGAGTAACGAGAGCACCAAAGTAACCCCATGCTCTAGTACCCTTTAACAGTAATAAAATCATCTTTTAATGTTTATTGCATATTCTATTAGTCAAATTACATGATCATAGTTCATGTTGAGCACTAGCAATACTAATCCATGCAGTATAATAGGTATCAAGGAATAAGATCAACTCTAAGTCAACCTTAACAAGGAATATATGCATAATGATATTATTTGCTTAATGTGAATAGGATAACAAGGATAATCCCATGCTATACTTGCCTTGCTCAAACTGGTCCTGGTGATCTTGTTCGTAGTAAAACTCCTGATCTCCAACGAATTGCTCACCGTCTATACTCGATCAATAATAGCAACAACATTCATCCAGAACAATCATGCATAGACAAACAAGACTATAATTAGAACAGTACACCAACAGTAATAAAATAAGATAAAAAGTTTTTAAAACGAATCTACAACTCGCTAGGATCACACAGACGCAAAGATCACGAAAAACGGAGCTAAAACGACGAAGTTATGAATTTACGAAGATTTCCTATAGATAAATAATTACTTTAATTCAAGCTCGAAAATAAATTATCACAAACCTACTGAACAATCCTACTAACATGTAGAGCTCTTAATTATGAACCTAACGCAATTTGAACGGATCAAATCGGAGTTAAAATGGATGAATTATGACTAAAACAACTCAGTGGCAAAACTGTAATTATCTGAAAATGTATTTTGGCTTAACTGAGATCAAACTACGCTTTCAAATGGATATTACGCAATATGGAAGTTCGCTTTGGACTACGGGTTCTATTCTTAAAATTTCCAGGGACTCTTTAACAAAAACACCAGCCGAACCGGTATCTTTAAATCTGGGCCGTTGGATTTGATTTGGACGCTCCAGATTGAATCGGGGAGTCAGCCGACGGCGTTCCGGCCGGAAAAACACGCCGGCGACCAATTCCGCGGCGGCGCCATCGCCGGAGAAGACGAAAGCTCGATGCACAGCATTATCTCGCGAAAGAAAGACACCGGGATGGAGAGGGGAACAAGGCGAGCTCACCAAGGTAAGAACCGAAGACAAAATCGGCCCGGAGATGGTGCGGTGCTTGGAATGGCGGACGGTGGTGGCACGGTAGAGCTCCAAGCTCACGGTGGTGTCTCGGGATGGTTCCAGAGCTCCGCGTCAAGGTAAGATGGGGCGGAAGGATCACGAGCTCGATTTATATAGCCCGAAGGCGTCTCCATGGAAGGAAAGGGAAGATTTAAGAGAAGGATTCGACGTCGGCATTTTTGGAAAGCAACGACGGCGTCGGCTTAGGGAAGGAGGCACGCCTGACAGGCGGGGTCGATCGGTCAGCGACGCACGGAGTAGGAGGAAAACGCGGCGCTCGCGAGCTGGGCCTGCGGCGGTTCGCTGGGCTCGGCCCAAGCGGGAAGCAAGGGAGGGAAGCGGGCCGCGCACGTGAAAGAAGGCGGGGCGCGCTGTCGGGCTGCTGCTGGGCTAGGCCGAATCCAATAAGAGAAATGAAAATCCTTTTCTTTTTCTTTTCCAATTTTTCAAAGCATTTTCAAATAAATTTTGAATTCCCTTTTGAATTTGAATCAAACCACTCATCTCAAAAATTTAAATGCAACAGCATGAGTGCACAAACATGTTTCTACACTTATATTTGATTTTAAGTTAATAAAAATTATTATTACTCTAAATTTGCATGATCACAAAATTATATAAAATCATATTTTCCTATTTTTTTAATATCTAAAATTTTAGGGTGTTACAATTCTACCCCCTTAAGATGAATCTCGTCCCGAGATTCGGTTGATGCTTACTCGAACAATTGCGGGTAGGTTTTCCTCAGATCCTCTTCTCTTTCCCAAGTGGCCTCACCCTCTGTGTACCGATTCCACTGAACTTTTCACATCTTAATAGTTTGACTTCTCGTCACTTTTTCAGCAGTCTCTAGAATTTTAACTGGAAACTCTTCATATGTGAGGTCCTCTTTAACAGTAAGCTCTTCTAACGGAATCTGCTCCTCTGGTACTCGCAAACACTTCTTAAGTTGGGATACATGAAATACATCATGTATACCTGCCAAACTCTCTGATAATTCCAACTGATATGCCACCTCACCACGTCTCTCTACAATCTTGAAAGGTCCAATATACCTTGGTGCCAATTTCCCTTTCATGTTGAACCTTTTCACACTCCTCATTGGCGATACTTTCAAATATACATAATCCCCTACTTCAAAGATTAACTCTCTTCTCCGAGTATCAGCGTAACTCTTCTGTCTGGACTGAGCTATTTTTAGATTATCTCTAATCATTCTTACTTTCTTTTCAGCATCCTTGAGTACATCAGGCCCAAACACTTGACTTTTCCCTGTCTGATTCCAGAACAACGGGGTTCTACACTTTCGTCCATACAGAGCCTCAAACGGTGCCATCTGAAGACTCTTCTGATAACTATTGTTATATGAGAATTCTGCATAAGGCAAACTCTTATCCCAGCTAGTACCATATTGTAAAGCACAAGCTCTCAACATATCCTCCAATATCTGATTAATTCTCTTTGTCTGTCCATCTGTCTGTGGATGGTAGGCTGTACTAAAATTCAGCTTGGTTCCTAGTGATTCATGTATCTTTTGCCAATAATGAGATGTAAACTGGGTACCCCGATCAGACACAATTTTCTTAGGAACTCCATGTAGACTCACTATTCTTTCCATATACAATTCTGCCAACCTTGCACTGCTATACGTAGTCCTAACTGGTAGAAAATGAGCAACCTTTGTTAGGCGATCTACAATTACCAAAATTGAATCATACCCTCTCTGAGTATGTGGCAATCCAACTATAAAATCCATACCAACTTCTTTCCATTTCCATTCGGGTATCTGCATAGGTTGTAACAATCCTGCAGGTCTCTGATGTTCAGCTTTCACCCTTTGACATGTGTCACACAAAGCAACATACTCAGCAACATCTCTTTTTAAACCATACCACCAATACTTCTCTCTTAGATCCAGATACATCTTAGTACTCCCAGGGTGTATGGAATAAGCTGACTCATGAGCTTCACTCAAAATTTCCTTTCTGATAGTCTTATCCTCTGGCACACACAGCCTTTTTCCAAACCATAATATACCCTTATCATCCTTATGGAATCCTGGTGATTTGCCCTTCACTATATTTTCTGCTATCTCTCTCAATTTTGCATCTTTCATTTGAACCTTGCGTATCTCTTGCTCCAGAGTAGGTTCTAGTACCAATTCTACTGCATTGGTGGTAAACCCTAAGTTCAAATGCTCACATTCAGCACACAACTCTCTTGACCAGGGCATTACTTGCATCTCATTAGCGTAGCTTTTCCTACTAAGAGCATCAGCAACAACATTAGCCTTTCCTGGGTGATAATGCACCTCTAGATCATAATCCTTTATCAATTCTAGCCATCTACGCTGCCTCAAGTTCAGATCTGATTGAGTGAAGATATACTTCAGACTCTTGTGATCGGTATATATATCACTTTTATGTCCAATCAAATAGTGTCTCCATATCTTTAGTGCATGAACTACTGCAGCTAATTTCAAGTCATGAGTAGGATAATTTAATTCATGCTTTCTCAATTGTCTCGATGCATATGCCACAACTCTACCTTCTTGCATAAGAACACATCCTAAACCCAAACAAGATGCATCACAGTAAATAGAGAACTGTTTACTCAGATCTGGCAAAATTAATACTGGTGCAGTGGTCAATCTTTTCTTCAATTCCTCAAAATTAGCCTGACACTTCTCAGACCACACAAACTTAGCATTCTTCTCTAATAGTGCAGTCATTGGCTTCGCAAGCATAGAAAATCCCTCTATAAACCTCCTGTAATAGCCTGCTAATCTCAAGAAACTACGGATCTCACTTGCATTGGTTGGTGGCTTCCAGTCCAATACATCTTTCACTTTACTAGGATCTACTGATATTCCTCCATTTGAGACAACATGACCAAGAAAGGAAACTTCCTTCAACCAAAACTCACATTTACTCCGCTTGACATATAACTGGTGTTCTCTGAGCTTTTGTAAAACTAACCTCAAATGTTCAGTATGTTCCTCCTCAGTCTTGGAGAATACTAGAATATCATCAATGAATACCACTACAAACTTGTCCAAATATTCAATGAACACCTTATTCATCAAATACATAAACTATGCAGGAGCATTAGTCAGACCAAAAGACATCACTGTATACTCATATAACCCATACCGTGTGGTAAAAGCTGTCTTTGGCACATCACTAGCACGAATTTTTAACTGATGATATCCAGAACGAAGATCAATCTTGGAGAATACACAAGCACCCCTTAACTGATCAAATAAGTCATCAATCCTGGGCAACGGGTACTTATTCTTGATGGTAACCTCATTGAGAGACCGATAATCTACACACATCCTCTGAGTACCATTTTTCTTATCCACAAAAATCACTGGTGCTCCCCAAGGTGAAGAACTAGGACGAATGAAACCCTTATCCTGCAATTCCTTAATTTGTTTCTTAAGTTCTTCTAATTCATCTACTCCCATTCTATATGGACGCTTAGCTATGGGTGCAGTTCCAGGTAATAATTCAATAATAAATTTAATGTCACGGTCTGGCGGCATACTTGGCAATTCCTCGGGAAACACATCGGAGAACTCTTCCACAACCTGGTCCTCCTTGTTGGCACCATCAGTAAGCTGATTCACTGTAGCGGTCTCTTGTTTCTGTACTTTCACATCAGCTCTGATCCTATCTCCTTTTAGTGTTGTCAACACTACTGATTTCCCTTTACACTGAATCTCTGCTTGTTGTTGAATCATCCAATCCATTCCCAAGATAAGATCAATCCCAGCTGTTCTCAATACTATAGGACTCACCTTAAACTCTACCCCCTTAGAATGAGACTAATCGGGAGACAACGATAAGATGCTGACATACTTCCACCAGGTGAGTTTACTAATATAGGATTCTTCATGGCACACAAATGAATTCTATGTATTCTAACAAATGAATGTGATATGAAAGAATGTGATGCTCCAGAATAAAAAAGAACGGTGGCGGGAGTGGAATGGACATCAAACGTACCAAGCATAACTTCTGGTTCCTCCACTGTGGTTTCCTGGGACAAGTGGTTCACCCTTCCAGTATTAGATGCAGGCTTCTGGTGACTACCCTGCCTCTGTGGAGTCTGCTGGTTGATCTTCTCAGGGCAGTTGTAGGACAAGTGACCTTCTTTTCCACATCGGAAACACTTGTTGGGGTATTAGGAGCACTGGTCTTCATTGGAGTATTATTGGAAAGACCCTGGCGCTGAGGTTGATTCCCATTCTGCTGCGGAGGGCGTTGGTTACCATTCTACGGCTGGAATGGGGGACGTTGTGGAAACTGATTGCGGAAAGGGACCTGACCACGATTCCACTGACCAGAAGGAGGCCTCTGTTGATTAACCTGCTGGAAACCAGTACGAGGACGAGTGTTACTACCATTAGTCTGTCCCTGAAGCCTTTTCCTCTTGGCATCCATCTCCTTGCGCTTGTTGTCCACCACGATAGCGCGGTTCACAAGCGTCTGAAAATTGGGATAAGTATTGGACATCAGCTGCAGTTGTAATCCATCATACAATCCCTTCAAAAAGCAGCGCTGCTTATCATTGTCATTGGCCACCTCATATGGAGCATATCGTGACAACTGGGCAAACTTGTCACGATACTCAACTACAGACAATGACCCCTGGGTCAAATTCCAGAATTCCTCTGCCTTCAGTTCTATTATTCCTTCTGGTATATGATAAGCTCTGAAGTTCTCTCTAAACTCCTGCCAAGTGACTGCGGGAGCATTGGCGGGACGACCATACTCATATGATTCCCACCAGTCCTGAGCTTCTCCCTGGAGTTGTCCAGAAGCAAACAACACCTTCTGACGGTCATCACATTGAGCAATGTTGAGTTGCTTTTCCACGGCACGGAGCCAATCATCCGCTTCCAATGGATTAGCGGCATGCGTGAACACCGGGGATGACCCTTCAAAAACTCACCACGCTTATCACGTGGTGGTGCTCCAGCAACTAGATGATTATGTTGGTTCTGCACCAATTGTTGCATAAGTTGCGTCTGCACTGTCAGAAGTTGCTCAATAGTTGGTGGCGGTGGTGGTGGTGGATTTGGGGAAACACCTCCACGACCCCTGCCTCTTCCTCTTCCGGCCATCTGCCATCCATAAGAATGTAAACTTTGAGTTTTCCATGTTATCAATCACTTATAAGATAAAGATTGAGATCTGAAAGTTTTCTGGACGAATATCAATGTTAATAGTTCAGTAAATCAATCATATCTCAAACTACGGAAGCCCAATAGAGGCGTGGTTTATATGGTTGAAAAGCTTATGAAGTTCCCCACAACTTCTATTTAGACTATAAGACCAGATTCTGTCGTTAAGTTAATGAGAATTAAGGCGCAACAGAAACTGTTCTAGATTCCAGACTGTGCAGAAACTTTAACTTGTGACAGTTATATCTCTCGAACCAGATCAGATAAAAAGGTGATTCTAGTGGCATTTGAAAGTTTCTTAAGCCTAGTTTCTCTCATAAAAATTTCATAAATGTTGCATGAACCGTTTTTGAACCATATCAGAAACATTGCAGACTGCTCCAGAAAACAGTAAGGACAGAAACGAGACAATACCAAACCCAACTATTATTCCCTTGACTAATAGACTTTTTATTCTTAAAAATGGAACTTGTAGACATGCCTACAAGCCTCAGCACTCATAACAAAAATCCAACTCACACATAAGCATAATGATAAAGCAACTATCACACCAAAGTTCAAACCACACGACAGACTCAAAGACTCAACTGACGTCACTAAGAACGTTCTTATTACATAAAGGACTCCTATTTTCTACTGGCGTGGCTCATGCTCTAATGTCTCATAAATCTTGGCCATGCCTTGGTTTGCTCGGAGTTCATCAATCATTGCTTGGCACCTCTTGATGGTCTTCCCCTGTGCCTTCACCATCTCCTCTAACTGCAGCTTTCTCTCCATCATGTCATAGACAAAGTTCACCATCACCCGAGGAAGTGGTTCCAACTGCACTGGATCCATCATGGCCCATCCAAGGTCGGGGTGTGCACGAGGGAGGTAGCGGTGAATATCATGCTTCATGCTGTCAAAGCGAAGGTAGCGAAGGCCCATACATGCTTCAAAGGCAGCATCTTCAATGCTATCCTCCATGGTAGCTCGACGACCCAAGTGAGCATACATCCTGTCCAGCTGGTATGCCCCTTTTTCTTCATCCTTAGGAAAAATGCTCGCTCTTGCCTTCTAGTAAGTGTCCTCCAGCGGATGGGTGTACTCCCAACAGACGTACTCCACAGCTGGGTGTCAATCAGCGAAGTAGGCAGAGAGCATTCCCATAAGTCGATGGTGAGAAACAGCATTTCCTCCAGCCTTGTGGTAAATCTTCACAGTCCAACCCATTGGAGGCGGTGGCACATCCTCAGCAGCTGCACTAGGTGGTGGAGACGGGGGTTGCTCTCCTCCATTGGCTTCCTCCTCTTCATCATCTTCAATCTTGATGATCTCAGGATCTTCTTCAGGCTCGGGTTCTTCCTGAGGAGGTGCTGGCACTTGGATTGGTGCTTCAGGGGTCTGCTCATTCTCCTGGGGTACTTCCTCTTGTGGCTCTTCAGGTGCAACTAAAGCACGAGGTGGGTAGTGTACTCCAGTGGTGATACGGGCAGTCTTGCGGCCACGAACCATCTACAAAGTTTTTTTTAGATGTAATTAGAATAGAGGCAAAATTTCGTAATAGAATGAGACATAAGAAGCATAAAAATTTATCAAATAACAAGAGCAAGATAATGAGCATAAAAATAGTGAAAAGATGACACTAAATCGACTATTTCTATCTAGGCTTGCGTCCTACAGTCAACAATAGCTCTGATACCAATTTATCACACCCATTTAACGACCAAATGGAATGCATACTCTTATGTGTGCCCAGAGATCAATCATACATAAGTTAACAAATTATAAAGGATGTATCATCACAAATATTATTACATCACGATTAATAACACATAGTCTTTATAATAATATAGCAGAAGTAATATATAAAAACTCTCGTGGTAGCTCCAACACAGGCACATTGACTGGTTGACAGCAAGTCTAGTAATCTTCCGGGAAGTAGAAGTAGTCACTACTTGCACCATCTGTTACCCATCCGGGATTTTTATCCAAGTAAGAAAAATAAACAAGCGTAAGTACATCTCGTACTCAACAAGTGTAACATGGGGTTCATGAGGCTCAAAGGCATAACATAGGTTTATCAGCATGTAGCTTTTAATTAGCATTATTTCAGTATATCAATAATATCAAAGTGTCTCAATATAAACAATAAACATATGATCCATGTGAAATGATTAACGAATAGCAGAAACATATTCATTATTAATGATCCACTATTCCATAAGGGTCCAAGGCCACTCGTGACCGTGAGCACGGCTGTTATAACACTTTTACACTCTATAGAGGTTGTATACTTTCACGGTGAGTCATATTGCCTATATGCCCGGGTTAATTACTCCCAAAACACTTTCAAGGTGAGCAGGCAGGGAAACACTATGAAGTCTTTCGAAGGTTCGTCTAACAAGTTAGGGCCGCTAGGTTTACAAAGTCAGTCTGTGTGATTCACCACGCAGGGATCCACAGTCTGCTCTACCCCATTTGCGCCACAAGGGTAACCTCTAACAAGCTAGAAAAGGTCCTCATACTTGACTAAAGCCAGAGCCATTATAACCCTCACAGTTGTACTGTAAGTTCCTGATTTTCGCTTACAGATAAGTCCTTATGGAGAGTAACGAGAGCACCAAAGTAACCCATGCTCTAGTACCCTTTAACAGTAATAAAATCATCTTTTAATGTTTATTGCATATTCCATTAGTCAAATTACATGATCATAGTTCATGTTGAGCACTAGCAATACTAATCCATGCAGTATAATAGGTATCAAGGAATAAGATCAACACTAAGTCATCCTTAACAAGTAATATATGCATAATGATATTATTTGCTTAATGTGAATAGGACAACAAGGATAATCCCATGCTATACTTGCCTTGCTCAAACTGGTCCTGATGATATTGTTCGTAGTAAAACTTCAGATCTCCAAGGAATTGCTCACCGTCTATACTCGATCAATAATAGCAATAACATTCATCCAGAACAATCATGCATAGACAAACAAGACTATAATTAGAACAGTACACCAACAGTAATAAAATAAGATAAAAAGTTTTTAAAACGAATCTACAACTTGCTAGGATCACACAGACGCAAAGATCACGAAAAACGGAGCTAAAACGACGAAGTTATGAATTTACGAAGATTTCCTATAGATAAATAATTACTTTAATTCAAGCTCGAAAATAAATTATCACAAACCTACTGAACAGTCCTACTAACATGTAGAGCTCTTAATTATGAACCTAATGCAATTTGAACGGATCAAATCGGAGTTAAAACGGATGAATTATGACTAAAACAAACTCAGTGGCAAAACTGTAATTATCTGAAAACGTATTTTGGCTTAACTGAGATCAAACTACGCTTTCAAACGGATATTACGCAATATGGAAGTTCGCTTTAGACTGCGGGTTTTATTCTTAAAATTTCCAGGGACTCTTTAACAAAAACACCAGCCGAACCGGTATCTTTAAATCTGGGCCGTTGGATTTGATTTGGACGCTCCAGATTGAATCGGGGAGTCAGCCGACGGCGTTCCGGCCGGAAAAACACGCCGGCAACCAATTCCGCGGCGGCGCCATCGCCGGAGAAGACGAAAGCTCGATGCACAGCATTATCTCGCGAAAGAAAGACACCGGGATGGAGAGGGGAACAAGGCGAGCTCACCAAGGTAAGAACCGAAGACAAAATCGGCCCGGAGACGGTGCGGTGCTTGGAATGGCGGACGGTGGTGGCGCGGTAGAGCTCCAAGCTCACGGTGGTGTCTCGGGATGGTTCCAGAGCTCCGCGTCAAGGTAAGATGGGGCGGAAGGATCACGGGCTCGATTTATATAGCCCGAAGACGTCTCCATGGAAGGAAAGGGAAGATTTGAGAGAAGGATTCGACGTCGGTATTTTTGGAAAGCAACGACGGCGTCGGCTTGGGGAAGGAGGCACGCCTGACAGGCGGGGTCGACCGGTCAGCGACGCACGGAGTAGGAGGAAAACGCGGCGCTCGCGAGCTGGGCCTGCGGCGGTTCGCTGGGCTCGGCCCAAGCGGGAAGCAAGGGAGGGAAGCGGGCCGTGCACGTGAAAGAAGGCGGGGCGCGCTGTCGGGCTGCTGCTGGGCTAGGCCGAATCCACGAAGAGAAATGAAAATCCTTTTCTTTTTCTTTTCCAATTTTTCAAAACATTTTCAAATAAATTTTGAATTCCCTTTTGAATTTGAATCAAACCACTCATCTCAAAAATTTAAATGTAACAGCATGAGTGCACAAACATGTTTCTACACTTATATTTGATTTTAAGTTAATAAAAATTATTATTACTCTAAATTTGCATGATCACAAAATTGTATAAAATCATATTTTCCTATTTTTTTTAATGTCCAAAATTTTAGGGTGTTACAGTAAATTGTTACTTTTGCGATTTTTTATTTGTCTTTGTGTTATAACATATCAAATTTTTGTCTTTGTCTGACTATAGAAATAATTGTAAATTATTAAATTGTCTTTATGCCAACACATATCAGATTTTATCAGGTTTGTGGTTTTGTCCAATGGGTTTTTATTCTCGGAACTAAAAATTGCAGATTGTGTCTACACAAATTACAACGAACTAAAACTGTAATTTTAATATAAAATATATGTAATAACTATCATCTGAAAGCAAACTTAAATTCAAACACTTAAAATTTAGCAAATCCCTTAGTTGTCCATCCAAACAGGCCTTGAAACACATCTCTCTTCTTGCCTATAAATACGCCAATCTTTAAATATCAGTATGTACAAGCCATGCATCCTCAAACTATCTTATATTAGATAGACCGACAAGGACCACACTTGCACTTTCGAAGATGATAGGTGAACTCGATTCCGATGTTGTTGTACGGTACTTCAGAGGCAAGAGCATCCTGATCACTGGCTCAACTGGCTTCCTGGGGAAAGGTACCTCTTCATGGACTCGTCCAGATCTTCAAGGGTGTGCAGTGTGTGTGTGTGTGTGTGTGTGCACAATGCATGGCTGATCATCTCAGTGGGGGTGCTTGCTGCTTTTTCGTCTCTTCGTAGTGCTTGTGGAGAAGATACTGAGGGTTCAGCCGGATGTCAAGAAACTCTTCCTCCTTATTCGAGCTGCCGATGTCGAATCTGCAACGCAGAGGGTCGAGACTGAGGTGAAAACAAAATATTTCTGTTCTTCCTTCCATCCCAGTTTTTGATGTTGTATGATCCAATGATCCAGTCTCAGCTTTTCTCCATGACATTCAAATATGTTTCTGAAACCATTTCTGCATACAAGGACGGAGGAATGAAAATCGTGACTCGTGTATGAATCTTTGAAATATGCAAAATTGATGTCCTCTATCTTTGATTTACCATTGTTCTCATGCATATCCCAACCAAATCTTGCTCACGCAATATTAATACGAAATTGTTAAAGAGATGGTACCTACATACCATAAAGCAAACAAGAGTATTATGCACATTAATTAGTTCTGAAGAACAAAATGTGCCCTCCGATCCAACTATAACATGGCTTCTTGTTCAGTAGAAGTACGTAACTGTGTGGCTATAATGTGCAGTAACGATTTATCAATAACATAATAACAAGAACAATACTCAAATAGGTTTTACTTGTGCAAATATGTGACGAAGCAGAAAAGATCCCTTTAATAGAAGAACACGCTGACTGGTCGGAAGAGGTGGCAGTTGCGGTAAAAGCTTTTGAGAAATGAATAGTAGCGTAGCATGTGCTATATTTGAGACAAAGTAATCATAATAGATATACAGGTTTACACCCTTACAATAGCTGAGAGGGGGACCGAGTTCCGAATAAGCTGAGCGAAAATCTGAAAGTAATCTTGCAAGGCGCAAACTCTGCAGGTTTGCTGAGTCAGAATAACTCCTGATAGATTTGCTAGCTGCATTCAATCCGAAAAAATATATTTTTTTGGATAAATTTGCTCTAGAACATCCTTCAACATTGATATTTGCTGGTGGACACTAGTTAATGTTGTCTTTGTTAGAAGATGCTCTTCAGTTGTGGCAATTGGCTCCTAGGCAATATTATGACAATTAAAATATTTTTTCTAGGAGTGGACAGGAGAGACAGCAAGTTAAAACTAACAAAAATGCCCCTGACTATTATAGTACAACCCTTAATAGTTATCTAAATAATTAATAACTTTGTACATGAAGTCGGATGAAGACAAACCTTATACTAAAATTATAGAGCTCGATAAGATCTACAACTTTGTAGTTGATAATTTTTTATTTTAAATTATTTAGAGTGTCAAAACTTCTTTTGAATTTCTTTATTTTGAAATTGAAAATCTAAAATTATTGAACGACCTTAGATGTTGACATGTTATATACAAAGTTGTAGTTACAGTATGATCTATAATTTTGTAGTTGATATTTTTTATTCGAACTTATTTAGAGTCCTAAATATCCATTTTTATTTTTTAGACTTTGAAATTTAAAATTTAGAATTTTCAAATGACTTCATATGTTGACACAACTTATACCATGGTTGTTTGAAAATTTTAAATTTAAAAAATAAAAATAAATATTTAGGATTCTAAGCGACTTCAGGTACATTTGTACTGTTATACGCATCTTTGCTGCTACCTACTATCCAAATAAAATCACAAGCACATGACATATGTCTGCTAACGAAGGGCAAGGGAGTTGGGGTGGCCAAACACCTATGTATTCACCAAAGCAATGGGAGAGATGCTGCTGGGGCACCTTCGAGGAGATCTCCCAGTTGTCATCGTCCGGCCTAGTATCATAACCAGCATCCTGAACGATCCATTGCCTGGCTGGATGGAAGGGATCAGGTACCATACCGCCGTGCGTGACAAAGAAGATTTCTTGATGGCAGTCTGCAGCATGCACAGTAAGTGAAAAAGAAAACGGTTGCCTTTTGCAGGACAATTGACTCGTTCATCGTCCACTACGCCAAGCAGGCTTTGTCAATCTTCTTAGTTGATCTCGACTTGACAATGGACGTGGTGAGTTTCCAAATTAACGCAGCATCAAATCAAATCTACAGAAATGTAACCAACCACGACGCCATATGCATCATGCATGGTGACAGATTCCCGGGGACATGGTGGTGAACGCCATGATGGTGGCAATGGTGGTGCACTCGGAGGAGCAGGCGCAGAGCATGTACCACATGACGTCGTCCCTGCGCAACCCGGCGCCCTTCACCGTCCTCATGGAGTCCGCCCTCCGCTACTTCCTCCACAACCCACCGCGGTCCTCGAAGAACAGCGAGCCCGTGCGGCTTAACAGGATGCGCTTCTTCCGCACCTTCCCCAGGTTCCGCGCGTACATGGTCATCAAGTACAGGCTTCCCCTCGAGGTCGTCATCATTACTCAGCTCAACTTTATTCATTGTTTATATATATATATATATATATATATATATATATATATATATATATATATATATATATATATATATATATATATATAATCGAATGCTCTTGATTCTCGGATCCATGGCTTGTTGATCGTCAGATCCTTCGTCTGCTGAACATTGTCCTCTGCGGTGCTTTCTCCCGGCGCCACGATGAGCTCAGTAGGAAGTACAGATACGTCATGCATATTGCAGAACTGTATGCGCCATACACCTTATTCAAAGGATGGTAAGCAATCAACTGATCAAAGCCCAGTGGTTTTTTCCTCCTCCTTCTACTTCTTTCATTCTTTTTGCATTTTGGGACGGTCGCTCACCATTCTTTGGATTTGCTCGGACCACGGTGAAGCTTCGATGACTCCAACATGGAGAGGCTGAGGGCGGCGATGGCAAACAGTGTGCAAGACAAGAGAAGGGAATATGACATCGGTTTCGACCCCAAGTCCATAGACTGGGACGACTATTTCTACAGGGTTCACATTCCCGGTGTTGTCAAGTATCTATGTGACTAGATCATACCCATGCGTCGCAACTAGAACAAAATAATGCCCTGAAAACTCGAGGTTGATGGACACAGAGGCCAACGCTTTGTCCACTGCAGCTCTGATATGATTACAATAGAATTTGAATGTTCCACTTCAACCCAGCTTTAATTCGAGTTTTTATGATGACTTTATGAAGGTGTAAACATTTGTAACATAAATGGTTGTTCACTTCCAGAGTGCCGAAATGTAAGCGTTAAGAATAAATGGCTATATCATTGTCTGAAAAAGAAGGTATGACGAAATAAGGAACTCCTAATTGAATAGAAATCATAACAAGACAACACTCTAATAATAATCTTTAAAAACATATAGGATTTTATGTCCATACGTTGCAACAGAAAAAATAATATCACGATAATTCAAAGTTGAACATGTGTACAACTATAAAAAAAAGATACTTTGATGAGTGTTATGTTAGCAACATTACGTTTGTAGCCAATCATCACTATTATATAAAAAATAAAGTCTCAAATTGACTGAATTTACTAAAAAAATTCGATTATACATTTGTGTCATCACGAAGAAAGAAAAGGAAAGGGGTAGATTTTATTGACTTCCTGCTACACATGTAGTATAATTTTGTTCTACATCAGCTTAACAAGCAACAAAACAAACATATTGTATATGTGATGTACACATGAGGAGATGAATGTGTATTATTACAAATTAAATTTTGTGCATGACTAGAACTAAGAGGAGCAGGTGCTCTAAGAGCAAGTATAATAAGAGAGGTTGTTAGTAGGTTGTATGCTGAGGTAAAGGAGAGAGAGGAGAAGAAAGAATATAAGTGTGTTATAAGTTTACAGCTAGCTCAAGCACCAAGAAACTTTACGAGGGAAATGAGTAGGTCATAGGTGATCGAGCCAACTACTGCATATGAGTGGGTCAATAAGTGGACTGTAGCCAATATGCTGAAGGTTGTATTATTAGCTTGCTCTAAGTGTATCATGTTACAAACTCAAATGCCATGGGATCTTAACATCATCATAAAGGTATTTTGAACCCAACACGCACCAATAGCCATGTTGTCATCTATAGTTTTCATGGCTATGTTGAAAGTACCCTATATGTAAGCTATTTGTTAATATTTAAAGCTAAAGTATTACTAATTATGTATCATGATGATTAAGTTGGAGGAAAATATAGTGTAAGAAAGTGATGGAGTCACCGCTCAACCACGGGAGGTGGCCACCATGGTCGCGCAAGCGGTGCGCGCTAGTCTACCAACCCTATAAAACCTTGTTGGGTACAATGGTGCATCTTTCTTACCAAAAAAAACGTTTCCATTTTAACCTCCTATGTTGGACGCCTATGCTGGCTGGACCTGCTGGGCGCTGGCGGCCGCCTAGCTAGCTTGATCTGGCCAGCCGACTGACTGCGCTGGCCGCTATCACACCCCTGGCCACCAGCTAATCGCGGTTGACGTGAGCGCTACGCAAGCACAAGAACAGATGAGCGCCAGTGAGGACAGCCTCAGCCTAGGTGAGTTCTATTGGTAAATATTTTCTGAATGCTGATCCCCCTTACAGGTCTGGGCACTTATGTGCCAATACAGTCTTTGGTTGTTCGGGCCCACATGACAGTGCACAAATGAGAAAACGTAATTTGATAGATATGCTAATCAACTAAAGAAGATGCCTTCCTTCTCTGTGTCATCTCCTTCACTGATCAGCGCCAGGTGTGACACCTCCCCCCACTTGACATACAGTTAGGCCCCAAGCTGGTGCATCGGGGAAGCACTGCTTTGACGACGTGGTAGTCTTCCGAGGTTGTTGCCGTCGTTGGAAGACCCACCCAAGTAAGCTTCGCCTGAGGCACCACTGTGTTGCCCTTCTTGATGAGGCAGTGGTCGATGATGGCTTGGCGGTGTTGTAGCAGCATGCTTCAAGTCAATGACGACTAGAAGAGAGTCATTGACTGGGGTGTAATATAGAATCAATGGTTTGAGCTAAGAAATATGGAAAATAGGGTGAATCATGGAGTCTCCAGGGAGTTGCAGACGATAGGCAACTAAGCCCACATGTTCTAGTACTTTATAGGGACCAAAGTACTTGTAAGCAAGGTTAGGGAAATGTCTGTTGGCCATAGTTGATTGAGTATAAGGTTGTAGCTTCAACAACACCTAGTCTCCAATAGCAAATCAAAAGTCATTGCATTTATTATTTGCTTGGAGCTTCCTCTTGTTCTAAGCCTAGGCCAAATTTTTGCTTTAGTGACTGTAAGTGAAGCTCCCTGTGCTTAATAAGTTTAGCAACTGTAGGAGAGGTGGTTGTTGGGAATTGAAGGCAGTGCACCAATGTTTGGTTCATATGTGCCTTGAAAGAAGAACAACCCAATGCAGTGTGCAAAGATGAGTTATACCACAATTCTACAATAGAAAGCCATGATTTTCAAGATTTGGGAGAATCCTGGTGTCGTGGGGTAGAAACCACGGTAAGCATTGTTGTTCGTTGGGTTTCGGGTGTTTAGAACAAGGGTCTGTAAGGATTTGGAAGGGGATCGTTCAGTGCCATCCTATGGCTCATCGGCGGTAAGGTTTCTTCCTCGGTGATGGAGAAGAAAGACAGAGGGGAGGAACGCTCGGTCCGGGTTGCTCTGCTCTCGGTGCAGAGCACGAAGTGGTCCGGAGGACTCCATTATGTTATTTTTTGGCCACTCCCCTCTGTAGGATCCAACCTCCCCTTATAAACCGAGGTAGGTCGGGTATAGGGCGGTTTGAGGGTTGAATTTGTGGTCTACATGCGCTAGAGTCCAGAAGGGTGCTACTACGGCGTGGATGGACCTTGGCATTGTCGTGGAGACAGAGGAGCCTTGGGTACCGTCCAGCTACTCTACCATGATGCTCTGGCCATCAGGTGTTGTCAGCTTGGATCGGACTCCACTAGGTGAGCCTTCTCAAGTCTTCCTTGGTAGTGAAGGCCTGGCTTGAGGGGCTGATGAGTGGGCCCGGGAGCCCTCGAGCCCCTGGAGCCGGTGAAGGGATTTGTCTCCTTGCTTGTGTCACACCACGCGCATGACCTTGTCAGAGGAGTGGGCGACACTGCCACGCTCATTGGCCTAGGAGGCATCGAGGAGCCCTTGAGCCCTAGGTGCTCACGGCTAGGTTCTAGCCTAGCCTTTGGCTTAGACCCCTGAGGATCAGGCCTGGGATACCATCGATCAGGAGCCTAGAGCTCAGGCTAGCCCCTGAGTCCCGAGCAGAGGCCAAGGGTGTGCTCGGGTTTCATCTGATCCTTTGTCGGAGGGTATGCATGAGCGTACTCGATGGGTATAGCTCCCGAGCGATCCTGAAGGGATCGATGGGGGGCGTCCTTCGATCGGAAACCTCTATCCCAGGGACTTAACATATCCCTATATTTAGGTCTCGACACCTGGACAACACATCTGAGATACATTTCAAGACATTGGTTGACCCTCTATCTGGTCGTCAGTTTGGGGGTGGTAGGCAGTGCTTTGGTGCAAATTTACTCTGTATAACTTGAATAGCTACTTCTAGAAATGATCGATAAATATTATGTCCCTATCGGTGACAATAGAGGATGGTAAGCCATGTAACTTGACCACATTGTCCATAAACAACTGAGCAATGGTAGTGGCCTGAGCAATGGTAGTGGCAGTATAAGGGTGTTTCACTGGGATGAAGTGAGCAAATTTAGTTAGCCTGTCATCTACTACGAAAATCACACTACATCCTTCCGATTTAGGTAACCCCTCTATAAAATCCATGGATAAGTCCCCCTAGATACCCTCTAGTATCGGTAAGGGTTATAGTATGCCCATGGGGTGCTGTAGTGAGTGCTTTGCATGCTAACAGATAGAGCATTGTTTGACAAAATTTTTCACATCTTGTTTCATCCCTTTCTAGGCAAAATGTTTCTTGAGCCTCTAGTAAGTGGCAGCAATCCTAGAATGTCCTCCAATGGCACTAGTGACAAGCAACTATGATCTTTGTTTAGAGAACTAAATTGTTGCCAATCCAAAAATTCCCCTGATGCCAGATCAGGCCCTGTACCAAATTGAACCCATGTTGGTCTGGACTGTTAATAGTCAGTCTTTGGAGGAGTTGTTGGGCTTGTGAATCAGTAGGGTAAGAGTTGAGAATCTCCTAAATCCAAGCAGTCTGGATAGAAGATACTGCTTGCAGTGCCATCATATGACCCACTCTAGATAAGGCATGAGCTGCAACATTGTCCTTGCCTTTTTGTAGATTATCTTGAACTGTAACCCCATTAATCTGGTCATGCTTTCCTTTGCATGTCAGAGTGTAGGTTCAGTTCCCTTAGATATGCTAAAGACTTGTGGTCTATTTGAATAAGAAATTATTGTCTTTCAATTAGTGTCTCCACTTCTCTACTACCATTATCAGTGCAAGGAATTCCTTTTCATAAATAGATAGTGATTTATATTTCTCTCCCAAAGCTTTACCGAGGTAAGCTATGGGTTGCCCATGTTGCATTAGGACTGCTCTAATGCCATCTTGGCATGCATATGTTTTGATAGTGAAGGGCTCTTGAAAATTTGGTAATGCTAGGACTGAAGTCCTTGTCATTGCCACTTTCACATTGTCAAAGGCTGATTGTGCTACAGGGTCCAAACAAATTGTTTGAGTCTAAGTAAAGCTATCAAAGGTTTGGTCATTACTCCATAATTTTTGACAAACTTCCTATAGTAGCCTATCAATCCTAAAGAAAGCCCTCAATTCAGTCATAGTTGTGGGCACTGGCCAATGAAGCATTGCATAGATCTTATTAGGTTCAGTGGAGACTCCTTTAGAAGATATGTTATGTCCCAAGTACTCCAAACTATTCTGGGCAAATGTGCACTTAGAGGCATTCAAGTATAACTGATGCTTTCTGAGAGTAGCTAACACTTGGTCTAGGTAGATGATCTTCCATGGTGGGGCTATATATCAAAATGTCATCTAGAAAGACCAAGACAAATTTTCTAAGAAAAGGTTGGAAGACCTAATTCATCACACACTGAAAGGTTCCTGGAGCATTTGTCAAACCAAAAGGCATCACTTTGAACTGGTAATGACCTTGATGGATTTTAAAAGTAGTCTTATGCTCATCAGCAAGAAGCATTTTGACTTTGTGGTAACCTAACCTCATATCCAGTTTTGTGAACACCTTAGTGAAAGGTCTTGATGGCTAGAGGGGGTGAATAGCCTTTTAAAATTTTCTACAAAGACAAGCTAAACAAGTTTATCAATATAACAAATAGCGAGATGCGAGTTTTGCTTAGCCTATGGGGTGTTTGCAAGCCACCTAACCAATTCACAATTCTAGTATTTGCACTCAACCGCACAAGTCAAACCGAGAAGGTAACTACAACTACAACTACAACTACAACTAGCAAGCTACACAAAGGAGCTACTAAAGCAAAGCTAACTAGCTAGCAAAGATAACTAATAAAGTAATGCGGAGTTGAGTTAGAAGAGTTTCACCGAGGGGCGAAGTATTGAGCCAACCAATATGATCAACAATGAATACCAAGACAACCGAACAACGGGATCAATCAATCACAATATGAAAGTGATGACACAAAGATTTATCCCGAGGTTCACGTGCTTGCCGGCACGCTAGTCCCCGTTGTGTCCCTCTTCACCACGTGGTTCGGTGGCTAATCGGTCTCACACCGAGCCTCTCAAAATGCGCCACAAGAACCTACCAAATGGCAAAAGGTTGCAATGACACGAGCAATTTACTAACGTTGCCTTTGGCGCTTCGCCGAGGTAGGCACAAACCCCTCACAATCACCGGAGGTGGCCAAGAACAATCACCAACTCTTGCCAACGCCTCCAAGCTGCTCCAAGCCGTCTAGGTGGCGGCAACCACCAAGAGAAACAAGAATCCCGCAGCAAATCAACCACCAAGTGCCAACTAGATGCAATCTCACAATGCAAATGCACTTGGATCACTCAATCTCACTTCGAATATGCAAAGAAGCAAAGAGAGATGAGTGGGAGGGGAGTTGCTTAGCTCAAAGTACTCACAAGTATGTCAAATGTTCCAGAGTATGCGAGAGAGAGAGAGCCTTGAGCTGGCCAATGAGTATTTATAGACGTACCCCTTCGAATATAGCCGTTAGAAACTTAAATAGCCGAAATCGTGCTGACCGGACGCGCTGGTCACACTGACCGGACGCGCCGGTCGCACAACGGCTAGCTGTGAAGCAACGACCGGACACGCTGGTCGCACAGACCGGACGCGCTGGGATCGACCAGACGCGCTGGTCCCATAACTGACCAGACGCGCTGGTCAAGCCTGAGAGCGGACAATGAAACAATGACCGGACGCGCTGTAGAACTGACCGGACACCACAGTGCCAGCGTCCGGTTAGAGTCCAGTAAGCTCCCTGAACGACCGGACACGTCTGGTCGACAGTGACCGGACGCGCTACGCATCCGATCATCAAACTAAAACACGCGCAGACGCTGAACACTGACTGGACGCGTCCGGTCAACCAGAGACCGTGTCCGGTTCAGCGTCCGGTCACCTCTGTGACCTCCGTTCGCTTCTGTTTCTTTTCCGACTTCTGGTGTAATGGAAAATAGTCGTTTCAACTCCTCGAAAACGTCTGAATCCCGCCGAGCAAGCTCGGCGGGAGGGAGAGAGGACCCCAAACCCTCTCTACCGCTCAAACTCCACCGCCTTCGCAAACGTGCTAACACCACCAAGTGATCTTCATCATGTGTGAGTGTGTTAGCATTTTCACAATCATTTTTCGAGGCGATATTAGTTCTATCTAAATGCATATGATTATGAAATGCACATCTAGAGGCACTTAGGAGTTCAATAGCCGCGTCATTCCCCTCTTTATAGTACGGCTATCTATCCTATAATGTAACCACACCCACTAGGTGTCTTGGTTACTAAAACACAACCCTTAAGCATATACCTTTGCCTTGATCACGTAGGGTTACGTCCAAATCCAAGTGTGGCCATCATGATCACCATGTCCATCTTGCCACCAACCTTGGAATATACTAATCCTCATATGCTACATACAACTTAGGCATAGGATTAGTACTTAGGCATTGTCACTAATTACCAACACCAAACATAGAACTTTCACTTGGCACCAGCATGCTCATCCAAAATCTCTTAAATGATAGACATAGGAAATCTATTTTTTATTGTGATATCATTCAACTTCCTATAGTTCACACAAAACCTCCATGATCCATCCTTTGGTGACATGGGGACACATATCTAGCACAACCACATCTAGCATCATAGGGACGCATATCTAGCACAACATGTGGTGAATGTATGTTTGACCTTGACAATAGCACTCCAACTTAGGAACTATCTTATCTATCACAATCCACTATCCATTAGCTAGCTTCACCTTCTTTGGCGACATGGGTACAATATGCAGTTTGGAGACATCCCCAAATTGAGAACTGATGAAGCTGTGAGAACTGCCACTGTCTACCAATATGAGCATCACCTTGTCCTTGACCTTTGGTATGGACCTGGCTGGAGATAGCATTGAAGGAAAGTTGACAGAATTCCTCATGCAAAGTATGTTCGACTGCTAACTCATTGAGGACATCATCAAATATAGTTCTCTGTCCAAATCATTTAGGACAATATCATTAGCTTGGGGTTTGTTCCTTTTGGGGCAAATTTCCAAGTGTCTAGGTTCCAAATTTTTTCCTACAGTTCAAGCATAATCCATTGGCTTTTCTGTAATCCTTTAGTTGCTTGTCCCTCGATAGAGACTCCGTTGCTGGGATTGTCTGGTGTTAGACTTGGGTGGAGGGTTTGGTTTAGCTTGGATGGTGTTTCTGGAATACCTGCTCTTGGTTCTATCCAGGACATCATACTGGATATTAGCTATGATGGTAGCCTTGTCCACTGTAGGAGGCAGCTAAGCTTCCACTGTACCATTGATGTCTTCCTTCAAGCCCATTATATACTTGTGAGTAAAGAACATGTCATCATAATTGGAATTGTGCATAGTGATGTCAAATTGGAGTGCTTGGAACTTAGTTGTGTAGTCCTCTACTGTTTTAGTGCCAGTAGGTCATTCATTGCAGTCCTGAAATCATCAACACCAAATTTGTTCTCTACTACTAAGCAGAACTGTGCCCAATTCCCAAGAGTAGGGTGGTTTCATCGAAGACTTATAAGGAGCAATTAAGAGCACTTAAGCGGATTAGGCTAGACAGTTCCATTATTCTTGTATAGGGCAAGAGGGTCTGAGAGGATCAAGTTGGGTTTTGAGAGTGACAAACACTTATACTTTTGAAATTGTGCTGATAGATTTACATCACTTTTGCCAAAATCCTAAAATCTTGTCATGGTTGTTTCAACATCATCTATGGTTTTCTATGAGATTCGTTTACGTCCTTCTTGATACAGTGCAAGGTTGTCATACTCGCAATATCCTTTAAAAAAAATCTAAGGGCTACTATACATAACCAGGGGTATTAGATTCTAATGCGTCCCAAACTAAATTTAGAATTATCCATAGCCAAATTATTTTAAGTTTGTCCAAACTTTTTAAAAAAACATTAATATTTATAACATCAAATTATTATGACCAAATAGATACATTATAAAATATATTTTTAAAATGTAATAATTTAGGGTCATAGACATTGTTACACTTTTCTATAAAATTAGCCAAATTTAAAATAGTTTGACTTGAGTGTGACTCTAGAAATTGATTTGATTTAGTACGGATGCAGTAATAAAAGATAAACGTACATGCAGTGGCATGTGCGCGGCAGGATGAAAAAGATGCGTTTTATATGAACCATGCGACCTGAGCGTTCACTTCACATGTTAATTAGGTGCGAACCAGCAAGAACATGATGGAATTGTTGTGAAGAAAGAAGAACCACAACGCCACAAGGCAGTGCATGACACGACTGGCAGACAAAGGAAAAGCCGAATTTGATTTCATAGCTTGGATCATGGTTGTTCACGTTTATTGGCGAGAAACGTGTTTTTTTTTGGGATGTTGGAGGAGCAGGATACAACATCCTCGTCTACTGATTAATGTTTAAATCTTCAATAATAATTTTTACATTAACAAGTGCATTCAGCGATGTCATACTATGTGTAGACATACGACAGGGTATATACACCTGTATGTCTCACCGGCCCGTCTAATTAGGTTTTGGACAGAAGGGTGTATATATATACTCAACAGTTGTTTTATTTAAAATTGTTTAGAGTGCTATGTAGTTGACAACATATTTTGAAGTATGCAAAAGACAGTGTTAAAGGAAAAAAAACAAAAAAGGTAAAAGTTAAAAATTTGTTGAAGAATGAACAGATGGCCAAAATTGCTACGGTGAATGATTATTGACGACAAGAAACAGAAGGAAGTAGGAGTGTCTTGCAATTGACCCTTCTGTGGAGGGGGTAAATTTGTCATATGGCATCGTTCAATATTGATATTTATTGATGAACATATAAATATTGTCTTTGCTAAATGATGCTCTTTAATTATGATAATTGGCTCTTGCACACAATAGTTATTAATGTAATATTTTCTAGGAGTGGATGGGAGTGAGAAATTAAAAGTGGCCATCATGCCAACAACCAATAATAGTTATCTAAAAGAAACATAACTTTTCATTTGAAGTCGGATGAAGATGAACTTTATACTAAGATTGTAGAGTGCAACAAGGTCTACCACTTTATAGTTGAGAAGTGCTTTTATTTAAGATTATTTAGAGTAACAATTTTGTAAAAAAGACATAGATTTGAAATTTGAAATTTAAAATTTGAAATTTAGAATGTTCAGATGACCTTAGATGTTGACATGATCTATACAAAAGTTGTTGTATAACTTTGCAATTGATAAATTATATCTGAAGTCATTTATAGTCCTAAATATTCGTTTTATATTCTTAGTTTTGAAATTCAAAATTTTGGATTTTCAAACGACTTCAAACATTGACATGACCTTTTAACAGTTCGTACTGTCAACTAGTAAATTTGTAATCGTTTGTTGACTTGGATGGCTTTCCACGGAGACTCAAGGGTTATGCTGGTTTAGGCAATCGTTCCCTAGGACCAGTCGGGGTGTTCGATTGTGTTGTTCTTAAGCACCACAAGCTCAAAGTTTGCAATATGGATTACAAATGGATGAGAGGGAGCTAAGAGAGCTAAGGTGTCAAGTATTCCGGGGTAGATTAATTGTCTAGAAAGAGTCCAAGAAGAAGAAAGGCGGTTGTCATTATACTGACCCCGGATAGAAAGAGTCCAAGAAGAAGAAAGGCGGTTGTCATTATACTGACCCCGGATAATATAATGGTAACTTTTAGATCCTGCTTGGCAGGGCTTCTTTGGCTCTGATCTTCCAGAGAAGCTAGAGCTCGTGAAGCCAAAAATACTGGCTTCATCAGAAGTTCATTTCTAGAAGACCAAGAAAATATCTCCTTCCTATAGTGCAAAATATTCCCTAGAAACTGTAGCCATTGTGTTTTCTGGGAGAATAAAACTCTCCCAAATGGAGCCTTAATTTGTGAACTAAGTGTAGCTCAGCTGGTTAGGTTTCTTGTGGTGGAAACTGCCCACCCGGGTTCAAGTCCCCGACTTGACACGGGTGGTCGCATTTTTCTGGATTTATTTCATGATTTAACGGCACTATTCTTTCAGTGGTAGGCGACGTGCCTATCGACAGCGAGACGCTTGTGGTGACTTCGTCCTCAAGATTTGCTGGTCCAACTCAGTTCTTCAAAGGTGCTCATAGGGGCAGGGTGTGCACGCGTACATTCATCGAGGTAAGTGTGCGCTCATGTATGTGAGCATCTACGTCTGTAAATGGGTCTCGCAAAAAATGGAGCCTTAATTTTTCACTCCCACCGCTTCCAAAAGATTATTACAATGTTTATAGTTTCTAAATGTCAATGGTCACAATTAAAAAGTGTAGTCTATTAAAAACAAAATTGAATAATGTTCATTAATGAATATCAACACATTGAACAATCTACCACCAAATTTACCTGTCATGGAATCCAAAGAACACAAGTTGAGCAGTGCAGGGAAGTTTTCCGACGAATTTATTGAGTCCAGGCTACTAGCTAACAACAATTTAGTCCCTACTTGTACCCTCATAACCAAATTTGAGGATTGGACTAAAAAATGAGCTCCAGAAGGCCCTTACTAGAGCCCTCAAATTTGATGGAGCCCTCCAATCCCCCATCCAATCTTCATTCCTGGAGGCTCTGGTCGAAGCCTAAAATGACAGTTGGGGTCATTCCCCTCTTCGCCTGCACATGGAATGGTGTTCACATCCAGTGTCGCGCCGCCTCCTTCACCATTGTCAGTGCGGCTTGCTTTCCCTCGATTGGTCTCCCTCGCCTCGCATCTTCAGCTCTGTGAGGCCCCTCAATCTCCCCGACATAGCTCCCTCCTAGAGTGAATCGCCCTCCCCCGCAAGTCCACTCGGCTTGAAGCTAGCTCCTCAACGAGGCTCCCAGCCATGTGAGCAACACACATTCTTTCTCCTACGGTGAAAACCCTCGAAGGCGTCTCCCTGTTGCTGCCCGCATGCGGTTCATCTTCCTTCGACAACACACACGGCGAGATCCACAACCCCAACCCCTTCTCCTCTCGGCCGTCACTCCCCACCCCTTCTGCCGAAGCCCCTCCCCGACCACCCTTAACCGCCCCGCCAAAGCCCTCCCCTGCCGATGCTAGCATGAAGATAGGCTCCTCCTAGCCGTAGTGGAGCCCCTTCCTGGGCGCTGCTAGCATGGTCGTGTTCGTTAACGGGGAAGAAGATAGGAAAGAGGATGATAAGTGGGTTATATGAGTCATTCTTTGTCAGGATGAATTTGAGGACTTTGTTTTGAAGACTCATGTGCATCTTAGAAGGGCTCTCAAAAATGCAAAAATCCTCAAATAAAAATTAGGAGGCCCTATTTTGAGGGCTACTGTTGGAGTTGCTATAAGGACAACGAGCTTTGGACCAGAGCAATAAAATAAGATTTTTTCTATTTATCTGTTGACAGATTTTTTGTACTAAATCTGTCAGATTTCTAAACACTTGATTATACTTGAGGATCTGTCTACTAGGTTGCACTTATAAAAAAATCTAACAAATTTGAACACATAAAATATATCGATAGATTATTAGACACCACCAAAAAAATAAAGGTCTCCATTATTTTTTTGAAACTATTCCGTTTGGCACCTCTAGTCCTCATACTCCCCTCTATATAAAGATGGCAGACATGCCCCTGCAACTGCAAGAGGTAAACTAACCCACACAAATCCTACACATCTCACAGCCAGCTTTGTGAAAGAGCAAGGCTGGGCAATTCCTTGTACTTGTAGCTAGCTAGCCAGGAAGAGAAACGAGCACAAGTATGGCCTCAAAGCCTGGCCCGCTCACTCGCTGGCCATGGCAAGATCTTGGAAACTACAAGGTACACACACCAAATTAAACTGTCATCACGCATGCATGTATGCAAGCAAACGCAATGGATGAATGAAGAAGAAGAATCTTGTTGTTGCATGTAACGAATTCGAATAGCTGACGATGCTTATTTGTTGCCTGCTGCCTGCTCTGCGTGCCTGACGACGAACTGTGAGCAGTACGCGCTGGTGGCACCATGGGCGGTGCGCAGCACGTACAGGTTCGTGACAAGCGGGAGCGGGGAGCGGGACCTGTTAGACTTCGCCGTGCTGCCGGTGCTCCTCCTCCGGCTCCTCTACAGCCAGATCTGGATCACCGTGTCCCGCTACTAGACGGCCAGGAGCAAGCACAGGATCGTCGACAAGAGCCTCGACTTCGACCAGGTCGACAGGGAGAGGAACTGGTACGCTACTATTATTCTTCTTTATTTCACTTCAATTGAATATATATAGTAAAAGTGTACTTCTGTCTCTGCGATGATGTCGACCTGCATGCACGCACGCAGGGACGATCAGATCCTCCTGACGGCGCTGCTTTTCTACATGATAAACGCGGCGGTGCCGACGGCGCAGGCGGCGCCGTGGTGGAACTCCAAGGGGCTGGTGTTGGCCGCCCTCGTCCACGCCGGCCCCGTGGAGTTCCTCTACTACTGGTTCCACCGCGCCCTGCACCATCACTACCTCTACTCCCGCTACCACTCGCACCACCACGCCTCCATAGTCACCGAGCCCATCACCTGTATGTATGCATGCTTAATCTAGTTGTTCTAGCTGATGATGCACTGCATCCATGCACGAATGATGGTTTGTGCATGCATATTGCAGCGGTGATCCATCCGTTCGCGGAGGAGCTGGTCTACTTCGTCCTGCTGGGCATCCCGGTGTTCACCATGGTAGGCACCGGCACCGCCTCCGTGGTGGTGACCAACGGCTACCTCGTCTACGTCGACTTCATGAACTACCTCGGCCACTGCAACTTCGAGCTCGTCCCCAAGCTGCTCTTCGACGTCTTCCCTCCCCTCAAGTACCTGATGTACACGCCATCGTAAGTAGGAGTATTTCGTCCCATTGCCTCGGATTGCAACTGGTTGTGATTTGTGAAGAAGAACATTGCTTGCTTGCTGTCCTGTCTGCTCATCCGATCCTGACCAATTCGATATTCTTGCGGCGTGCACTGGCAATATATATAATTGGCAGGTTCCACTCGCTGCACCACACGCATTTCCGCAGCAACTACTCGCTGTTCATGCCGCTCTACGATCACCTGTACGGGACGGCGGACAAGTCGAGCGACGACCTGTACGAGCGCACACTGCAGGGGAGGGAGGAGGCGCCCGACGTCGTCCACCTCACGCATCTCACCACTCCGGCGTCCCTCCTCCGCCTCCGCCTCGGCTTCGCGTCCCTTGCCGCCAAGCCGGCGCCGCTCGCGTCCCGCTACTGCAGCAGCATCCTGGCGGCGGCGGCGCGCCCGGTGACCGCGCTCGTTGCCGCGCTGCTCGGCCGGACAGCCTTCAGGTCCGAGGCCAACAGGCTCCACAAGCTCAACCTGGAGACGTGGGTCGTTCCAAGATACACCTCTCAGGTATTATCATAGCATCTCCACGAAGTTGCGTAAAACTAACTCCCTATTTTGATTTTTTTTATAAAAAAGGTGTCCTTTAACCGTTTCGTAAAAACACTCTTTATCAAAAATAAAAAGTTATTAAATATTCTCTCCAACTCGTAATTTTTCGTAGTTGAGGGAATTCCGTATCGCTGTCCGTCCAATGTTTTTCTCGGAAGATCAAAATAAATTGGATGCATGAGAGTAATTAAAAAAATAAAGGTTTTAGATGAGAAAGCGGTAAGAAATAAAGAAATTAATAAACATGTTTGGTTAGTTAGAAATATTTCAGGGTTTCCAATGCAAAATCGTCTAGAAAAGTTCTTATAGAAGACTGTTGGAGAAAAGCAAACTTTAATGTTGCTATTCATCTCTTAACTTGCTATATCTATTAATTTAGCAAGTAAAACTATATCAAGCTCTTGGAGATGCTCTTAGCAGTACCAGTGTATGTTTTTCAAAATACAAATATAAAACACTAGTGTTCTTCTTGAAGTTTTTTGACCGAATCAGCAGGGGAATCTCCTACCTATTTTTTTCATTTTCAATTAAATGAAAGAATGGTATTTACAAGACTAGTACAAAAAGGAAAAGGGAAAGGTTACAGGGCAGCCAGGCGCAAAAGAAAAAAGAACTCTCAAATTACATATAGTTATTCTCTCCAAGAACTAATGGATGTTTGTCTAGCAGCCTTGGCCTTGGTACAAACCAAACCAAGTTCACTCTTGAAGTGTCTTTTCCAATCCCTGATATCAGCTCTTCCATTGTCAAAGATAATACCGTTTCGTGTGCACCAGATAATCCAACAAGCTGTAATAAGAATTTATCTAAAAATGACATTATCAAAATCAGCTCTGGCTTGTAGGATCATGTCAAGGGGGCTGAGATTCATATTCCAAATTATTGGTATGGTCAGCCAGCAATCACGGCTGAAAGGACACTCAAAGAAAAGATGAAACATAGTTTCTTCACACCCTGAGTTGCACAGCACACAGCTATAATCACGTGCAACGTTTATTTGGATGCAGTATCTGTCCAAGGAAGGTCTGCATGCAGTGGGGCGTCTAGTGGAGAAGGCGGTGGAGGACGCAGAGGCAAGTGGCGCGAGAGTACTCACGCTGGGTCTACTGAACCAGGTCCGCCCGCCTCTGACCTCTCTCTTCACTCTATCGTCCAGCTGCTGGACACTTCAATTTTGTTTCTTGCTAGTTGACCAACTTCACTCCGGTCCCCAGCACCCGGCCTCCTCACTGCTGTATTAATCAAAGACAACAAGTGTAAAAAACCATAGAATACACCGCTGATCTCTAAACTTGACCGATGATGTCATTCCGTTTCCGAAACTTTCAAAATAATATTTGTGGATCCTTAAACCTATCCAACGGTGTTATTCTATTTTATGAACTTCGAAGACTCTCAATATCAAAACTTGGCTAGCGGTGCCATTCCAAACTCAAAACTTAGTTTTGAGCTCATCTGGGTCTAAATTAGGCTAACACGCTCTATATGCTGATAATGCCTCCAAGTTTAGGAGCCAACGGTGAATTTTATACTCTTCTCTATTCTTCATCTTTGACACGTGGGATCTATATGTCAGTTTGGAGACCGTGATGACAATGCCACCAAGTTTAGGAGCTAGCGGTGAATTTTACTCCTCCAAAAATGAAAATATAAATATATTATTTCGCATGTCGGGTCCACAGACACACATGCTTCGTTAGCATATAGAATGGTTAGGTCCCATTTGTACCTAAACGGGACTCAAAACCAAGTTCACAAACTAGAATGACATCACCGGACCAAAAGTTAGGAAACGGCGGTGATCACCTTAGCTTAGAAGTTCATGGACTAGAATGACATGCACCGTTAGCCAAATTTAGGGACTCACATATATCACATTGGAAGTTTAGGGACTGGAATGATACCCCTAACCAAGTTTAAGAACCGGCGGTGAATTTTACTTTAAAAAAAAGATTAGTGAATGGCTACAGCGCCAGCTTGCGCCCTGTGGGCTTGTGCACTTGTGCAGGCAAACGAGCTGAACAAGAACGGCGAGTTGTATATCATCAGGAAACCTAACCTGAGGACCAAGATCGTCGACGGGACCAGCCTGGCCGCCGCCGCCGTGCTCCACATGATCCCTCGGGGCACCACCGACGTGCTCCTCCGGGGAGACGCCACCAAGATGTCGTCCGTGCTGGCTTCGGCGCTGTGCCAACGCGAGATTCAGGTACCCTGCTGTTGTTGCCATCACTCCAGTTTAATTTATGTACAGATTATCGTGTTGTTGGATTTGCTTATGAACGAGAAGAACCCTTTGGTGTAAATGACGCATGCAGGTTCAGATGGTCGACAAGGACCTGTACGAGTATCTGAGTCAGGAGCTGCGCCCAGAGACGCACAAGCATCTCCTTCTTCTTTCTGACGGGAGCCGCAGCAAGGTATGGCTCGTCGGCGACAAGCTGACGGGCGAGGAGCAGAGGGCAGCCCAGGCCGGCGTCCACTTCGTGCCCTACTCGCAGTTCCCTCCCGACGCCGTCCGCGGCGACTGCGTCTACCACAGCACGCCGGCGCTGGTGGTCCCGGACGCCTTCGAGAACCTCCATGCCTGCGAGGTACGTGCGTCGTCGAGCTAGCTGAGGCGAGGGTCTTTTGCCTGTGGTCGAGTGCGCTGATCTGTACGTTGGTGCCTTGGTGGGTTGCATGAACATGCGCAGAACTGGCTGCCGCGGAGGGTGATGAGCGCGTGGCGAGCGGCGGGCATCGTGCACGCGCTCCAGGGCTGGGACGACCACGAGTGCGGCGCCAGGGTCACCGGCGTCGACGAGGCCTGGCGCGCCGCGCTCGCACACGGCTTCCGCCTCTACGACCGCCAACCATGACGCTGGTTCGCGCCAAGTGACCGAGGATTGGACGGACTATACGTACGAAGTGTCAAGCATTTGCATGGATGATGGATGGCTTGTTGTCATTGACTATAGTGGCGAATAATCCAGAACCGGGACAAGAGAAGAGAGGCTAAAGATGTTACTGGTGGCACACTAAAAGCTATTATTAGTGAGATAACAAATAATATAAATAACGATATCAACTCAAAATGCTCAAATGGAAAAATATCAAATAAAGACCATCCGACAAACAAAAAATCATGTCTTTACAATTTCACACCAATTTCTTCGTCATTTTCAGTTATACATTAGAAATTAAAAATATTATTGTCGGGTACCTAAACAAGGGGTACCCACACTCAACGACTAAAAAAGACAAACCCCTGAGAAAACTACGCCAAGGCTCCGCCCACGTAGGTACAACGAGCCAAAACCACGCACGGAACGCCTCGACCACGTTCCAACTCGCACGAGGCTTGCTCGACGGGACGCCTCGACCACAGGGAAATCTCCGACTCGTACGACCCTGGGGTCGAGCCGGTCGACCCGTCTCACCCACCAACTTTCAGACAAAAGTCAAAGCATTTAACGCAACCGTCAACCACTTCCTACCCCCATGGCTACAGCGCCGCCAGCATGGAAGCGGTACCAGTGTCAAATCTCACTTTTTACCGCCCATCCCGGGATAGGCGGTGAAAACCTATCATTGCACACGCCATGCCGGGTACTATTCCGCCACTGATCCCCTCGAGGCATAACACGACGACTGTCGAACCCCAAAATTCCTGGGGCTCAGCCTTATCCATTTCCCGTCGACCCACCTCAACCCGGCCTCGACCAACCGCCGGTCAACAAAGGAGCAAGGCCTGCACGCCACAGGACCCGGGGTCTTTTCACCATCCCATCCTTTACGTCACCATGGTGCCCAGGGATGGCCGGCCATTCCCGGAGCACGTCGCTACAGCAGCTTCCACATCGCCCGACAAAACTTCACTTCTAAGGCACCACCCCGGCGTCTCTGCCTTCTCTTGACCCTATAAAAGGGAAGGCAGGGGACTCTACGAAGGGAGAAGACACAAGGCAAAAACAAGTCATCACTCCACCACAGAAGATCAACATCTCAAGTAATCTCCTTTGTACTCTCTCTTTAAGACTTGGGATTGGCTCCCTCTCTCACAGCTTGTAACCCCTACGCAAACACTTAGGTGCAAGGAAATATAATACTCCCCCCCGCTGGACGTAGGGCCTTCTTTTGCCCGAATCAGGATAAACCCCCGTGTATTCTCTTTGCATCACCATCCAGATTAGGGGACACGCAACACAAATTCACTCGTTGGTTTAGGACCCTTACGGGTCCGAACACCGACAGTTGGCGCGCTAGGTAGGGGACGCTGCGTGTCAACATCGTTTTCCCGCCATTTTTCTAGATGGCTGACCCCGAACGTCCACTTCTGTTGGCCACGGTGATCTGGTTTGGGAGCTTGGAGTTCATGTCTCTTGGCTACGGTTATGGCATGGTCCTCCTCCCGTCCAGACACCTAACCGACGGTGACCATGAGCTCTCCCAGCCTAGGGGAGCGCTGCGCCGGTACCATCGCTCTCGTCAGGCTCGTGCCTCTAGATGACGGCGTGCCCAGCGCAACCACCATCATCGCCTCACGGGGGTGACGGTATTCCCCGATCCGGCGCCCCTCAGCCGGACGCCGACACAGATTTCCTCACTGAGGACCTGTGTAGGATGAGCTTGGCTGAGGGTAAGATGCTGACGGGGTATCCCATCACTCTGCCGCCCGACACGGCGCCACCACCAGCCGATTCGGGATCAATTGCTCTGATACTAGGGACCATGTCCCCATCGGCATTCCCATATGGGCTGGACACGGTTGCTCGGGCGTATGCTTCTTCTGTAAGCACCAGCATGAGCGCTTACGAGGAGCTCCTCGGACACCATCTACGTTCTACCCTCGATCTCATGGCATCCACGCCAGCTTCCGAGTACCTGGACTCTACGGAGACCCCGGGTGTGGAGCTCCGTGTGACTGCCTTTCGTCGTTACGACCCCAGAGATACATGACCTCACATGCATCCGTCATACTACTATTTTGGCACTCCGGACTCCAACTCTACCGATGACAGCTACAACCCGACTCGCGAATGCTTCCATATCGATGGGGCTATCGCGTCGGACTCGGAGGATGAGGCAGCCGTTGGAGGAAGGAACGCCACGCCACCTCATGTTGAACCCCCTAGTGCACGAGATGAAGCTTAATTCCTTGCGGACCAAGGAGTGCAACTCGAGCAAATCCACGAACTGCAAGACAGACTCGACGAGGAATGAGAAAATCTACGCCTACTTCAGCAAACCCTCGAGCAAGAGCACGCGACACACGCACACGACGGAGGAGCTCGAGAAAGAGCTCGCGACGTCAATCGTCGCATCATCGAGGGTCGGGCGGGTGAACCCCCGATCTTCGACCGAGCCAGCCAGAACGTTATCACAGCCGCCATGCTTCTTCGTAATATGCCCGAGCCATCCAACCCCGAGGCCCGTCGGGCCCACGATGAGATTCGAGGACTCCTCGAGACTGCTGCCATGTAGCAAGCCGAGAGTTCCGCCTCGAGGCGACGCGGGCTTGCCTCGGAGCAGCCTGCAAAGCCCTCCCGACATGAGAAAGAGGCCTCGGTTCATCCCGAGCCTGCCCCCCAGCGAAACAAGGCAACCTCCGTCCGTGAACGCATCGTCGACAACCGCGAACCCCGAGATGCCCGTGACAACATCAACGAGCGCCGTAAGCACAAGAGTGGTGATGGTGCAGCTCGAGGCTACCACGAGCATAGAGGCGGGCGTTACGACAACTCGGAGGATCGTAGCCCATCACCCGAGCCACCAGGCCCTCGGGTCTTCAGCAAGGCCATTCGCGAAACACTACTTCCGGCTCAGTTCCGCCCCCCATGACTCTTACCAAGTATAACGGTGAAACCAAACCCGAACTTTGGTTCACTGACTTCCGCTTGGCATGTCAGTTGGGTGGGGCTACCGATGACTTGGTCATCATTCGACAACTTCCCCTATTCCTATCGGACACCACTCGAGCCTGGCTCGAGGACCTCCCACCTCGATAGATCCACGACTAGAGCGACCTAGTGAGAGTGTTCGAGGGGAACTTCAAGGGTACCTACATGCGCCCGGTAACTCATGGGACCTCTGAAGCTGTAAACAAAAGCCGGGCAAATCCCTCCAGGACTACATCCGGTGTTTCTCCAAACAGCGCACCGAGCTTCCCAACATCACCGACTCCGACGTCATCATGGCCTTCCTCTCTGGTACCACCTACAAAGAGTTGGTCCGAGAGTTGGGCCGCAGCACTCCCATCACTGCCAACGGCTTAATGGACATCATCACCAACTTCACCGCCAGCGAGGAGGTGGTTGGTGCCATCTTTGGCAGTGACCAGGACAAGGGGAAGTGCAAGGACGAGGATCCCGTGAGCTCCAACCGGGGCTCGAAGAGGAACAACAAGAAGATGAAGAAGAATCAGCAGGGCAAACAATAAGCCCCGGCGGACGACCTTGTCGCCGCTGCGGATCGCAAGAAACCTCGAGGACCCCCTAGCGGGGGCATTTTCGACAAAATGCTTAAAGAACCATGTCCCTATCACAAAGGGCCCACGAACCACAGCCTCGAGGACTGCCACATGCTCTAGAGATACTTTGAAAGCTTAGGCATCAAGAAAGACGACAAGAGGGAGGATCCCAAGGGTGACGACAAGGACGAGGGGTTTTCTGAGATTCATGACTGTTTCATGATATACAAAGGACCCTCGTCGCGTCTCTCAACACGGCAGTGCAAACAGGAACATCGAGAGGTCTTCTCAGTGCAACTCGCGACCCCCCTCTTCCTTGACTGGTCCAAGGTGGCCATCAATTTCGACCGTGATGACCACCCAGACTATGTCCCCAATCCTAGAATCTACCCACTCGTCGTCGATCCCATTATCGCCAACACACGCCTCACCAAGGTGCTCATGGATGGTGGCAGCAGTCTCAACATCATTTACGCCCAGACCCTCGTCCTTCTGGGAATCATAAGGACACACCTCTGACCCAGTGTCGGGGGCTTCCATGGAGTTGTCTCGGGAAAACAAGCACAGCTCGTCGGGCGGGTCGACCTGCCTATCTGTTTCGGTACTCCCGCCAACTTCAGGAAGGAAATCCACATTTTTGAGGTGGTTGGGTTTTATGGGACATACCACGCCTTTCTTGGGCACCCCTGCTACGCTCGGTTCATGGCAGTTCCCAACTACACCTACCTCAACCTCAAAATGCTAGGCCCTAACGGTGTCAACACTATCGGGCCCTCCTACGAGCACGCCTACGAGTGCGACGTAGAATGCGTCGAGCACGGGGAAGCCTTCTTGGAGTCAGCAACCTTGGCGGCGAACCTCGACGGTTTGGCCAAAGAGATCCCCGACCCCAAACGCCATGCCGACAACTTTGAGCCTACGAAAGACGTCAAGCTCGTACCCCTCGACCCCACCGACATGAACGAAAAGGCGTTGAGCATCAGCGCCGCCCTCGATCCTAAATAGGAAGCAGTGCTCGTTGACTTTCTCCATGCAAACGTCGACATTTTTGCGTGGAGTCCCTCGGATATGCTGGGCATACCCAGGGAAGTCGTTGAGCACGCCTTGGAGATCCGGGCCGTCTCTAGACCGATGAAACAACGTTTGCACCGCTTCGACGAGGAGAAGCGCAAGGTCATCGGCGAGGAGATCCATAAGCTTTTAAAGGCTGGATTCATCAAGGAGATTCATCATCCCGAGTGGTTGGCTAATCTTGTATTAGTTAAGAAAAAGAATGGGAAATAGAGGATGTGTGTAGACTATACTAGTTTGAATAAAGCATGTTCGAAAGTTCCTTTTCCTTTACCATGCATTGATCAAATCGTTGATTGTACTGCGGGATGTGAAACTCTGTCGTTCCTAGAGGCGTATTCCGGCTACCACCAGATCAAAATGAAGGAGTCCGACCAGCTCGCAACTTCATTCATCACCCTCTTTGGCATGTATTGCTATGTTACTATGCCCTTTGGTCTACGGAACGCAGGTGCTACGTACCAGCGATGCATGCAACATGTTTTCGGGGAACACATCGGACCCACCTAAAAGGTCTTGATGACTAGAGGGGGGTGAATAGCCTAATAAAACTTTCTATAAAAAGTGCTAGACAATTTAATTAGCAATAACAAATAGCAAGAAGCGAGTTTTGCCTAGCCTATGGAGTGTTGCAAGCCACCTATCCAAAAGACAATTCTAATATATTTCACTCAACTGCACAAGTCAAACCGCAAGAGAAAAAACTAGAAGGCTACTCTACTCAAGGTACTAAGCACTAGAGAAAACAAATAAGTACTTGAAATGTAATACAAGAGTAGGGCCAGAAATATTTCACCGAGGGGCGATGAATTGAGCCAATCAATCAATAATTCTAAGTGATGATATTCAAGATAACCAATCCACCGAGATAAATCAATCACAATCAATGAAGTGAAGACGCGATGATTTATCCCGAGGTTCACGTGCTTGCCAGCATGCTAGTCCCCATTGTATCCTCCTACACCACGTGGTTCGGTGGCTAATCGGTATCACACACCGAGCCTCTCAAAAGTCGCCACAAGAACCTACCAAATGGCGAGAAGTTTCGACACGAGCAATCCACTAGAGTTGGAATTCGGCGCTCCACCGGGGAACCACAACAACCCCTCACAACAAGCTTGCCAGAGCCGGCCATGAACAATCACCAACACGTGCCGAACCACCACCGCTGCTCCAAGTCGTCTAGATGGCGGCAACCACCAAGAGAAACAAGAATCCCGCAGCAAATCAACCACCAAGTGCCAACTAGATGCAATTTCACAATGCAAATGCACTTGGATCACTCAATCTCACTTCAAATATGCAAAGAAGCAAGAGAGATGAGTGGGAGGGGAGTTGCTTAGCTCAAAGTGCTCACAAGTATGTCAAAGAGTGCAAGAGAGGGAGCCTTGAGCTGGCCAACAAGTATTTATAGATGTACCCCTTTGAATAGAGTCGTTAGGCACTCGATTCTGCTACAGTCGCATAGACCGAACGCGTGAAGTTCGACCGGACGCGCTAGTCCCGTAACTGACCAGACGCGTTGGTCAAGCCGAGCAGCGCTCCAGCGAGTCAGTGACCAGACACGCTGCTAGACTAACCGGACACCACAGTGCCAGCGTCCGGTCGTTTCCAGTAAGCCTCCACGCATGACCGGACATGTTGTAGAACTAATCAAACGCGTTACACCCAGCGTCTGGTTAGAGTCCAGTAAGCACCCACCACGATCGGATGCGTCCGGTCGATCATGACCGAACGTGCCACCACGTCCGATCAGAATACCGAGACACGCGCAAACACTGAGCACTGACCAGACACGTCCGGTCAAACAGAGACTGCGTCCGGTCACTTCTGTGACCTCCGTTCGCCTCCGTTTCTTCGCGTCCAGCGCAGTGGAAAATAGGCTTTTCATTTCCTGAAAAGCGCTGAATCCCGCCTCGCAAGCTCGGTGGGAGGGAGAGAGGAACCCAAACCCCTCTCTACCACTTAAACTCCACCACCTTCGCAAATGTGCTAACATCACCAAGTGTACATCACCATGTGCATGTGTGTTAGCATTTTCACAATCATTTTCGAGGCGTTAAATTAGCTCTCCACTAGATCTAAATACAAATGCAAATGAATCTTCATCTAGTGGCACTTAGGTGATCAATAGCCCTAGGAATTCCCTCTTTATAGTACATCTATCGATCCTAAGCCATCCACACCCTCTATGGTGTCTTAGATGCAAAATGAAAATCCCTACATGATACCTTTGCCTTGATCATCACTTGTTGCACCTTGTTCCAACTCCACCATGGCAAGCACTTGATCACATCACCATTGCTTGATCCTTGCTTCACCATGTCTTTGCACCAACCACATCATAGCTACACACATTCTTATGCATATGTGGTTAGTACTTAGGCATTGTCACTAATTGCCAACACCAAACATAGGACTTTCAATCTCCCCCTTGTTGGTAATTGGTGACAAACCTTACACAAAGATATTATGATAAAATTTTGATTGACTTCATGTCACATTGCCCAAATATGTTACCATGTGTAAGAAGTATGGACAAGTGATTATGAAATCAATGTTGATAGCAATGGCTCCCCCTACATGTATGCTATATGTTTGGATTTAGGAAGCATACATGTTTAGATAGGTAAGCATAGGAGCATTGACTACCAATAGGTGCTAAGAGCTAAGATTATAGACCTTTGAAGCGTGATACCATCGGAGTAGCGATAAACATCATCTTAGCACCTTGTGTAGCTAGATACCACTTGGAAGACACTAAAGAATAAGAACTTGCAAACACTAGAAATCCGGTGAGATCAACAATATAAAAAGAGTTCTAGTGAAGCTAGAGAAATAAGAATAAGTACATATCTAGCTAACACCTACACATGCTAGTACTTCAATACACCATTCAATTGTATACTAGCAAAACATCACACAAGCAATGTATCGGAGAAAAAGAAATGCATAACAATACAACAAACATATGATGTGCACACGAGAGTGCAACAATCATGCTTAAGAGCTTGCTCCCCTACTTGTGTGCTCAAAATTTTAGTTGATCCCTCTCTTTTTTATTTCTCCTCCTTTGTGCTTCTCCCCCTTTGAATTCTATCTTTGTGAACAATATTTCTCCCCCTTTTGGCACCAATGACCACAAGAAGCAAATTTTAGATAGATCATCATGTTGAATTATGGGGTGAGGGTTAAGTTTGTGGTTCAACCTAGATTGCTTGCATAAGTAAAATGCTTCGGTTTGATCCAAGGGCAAGCTTCTTCACATCTCACTAGAAGGGTTATCATGCACCATGTTGAAGCAAATACTTAAACAAGTGATCTAGATTAAACACTTAGGATCACAAGCTCTTAGACAAGTTATATGCTACCACTAGATCATACAAGACAAAGAAGCAATAGTGGCACCATATAAACTTCAAAATCATTTGATTTTCATGAATGAGCCTAGAACATGTATTTCATGACTAGATGCACTAAACAAGTCCTTAGCATAGAATGTATGACATGTCAACCAAATGTACCTTGCTTTGTCTTGGAGGAAAGGCATGTCATATATGGGGTGCATCAACTCATGTTGGGGAAGTCAAGTATGTTCAACTCATTCTTGAGCTTGTGAAATCTCTTCTCATCAAGTGGCTTGGTGAATAGATCGGCTAATTGATCTTCGGTGCCCACACTCTCAACAGCAATGTCACCCTTTTGTTGATGATCTCTAATGAAGTGATGGCGAACATCAATATGCTTTGTTCTTTGATGTTGAACCGGATTATTGGTTAGCTTCACGACACTTTCATTATCACATAGCAATGGCACATTCTTGAAATTGATTCCAAAATCCTTCAATGTTGCCTTCATCCACAAGATTTGTGCACAACAACTACCCGTGGCGATGTATTCGGTCTCGGTGGTAGATAGTGCAATACTATTTTTCTTCTTGGATGACGATGAGACAAGTGATCTTCCCAATAATTGACAAGTCCCGGAGGTGCTCTTTCTCTCAACTTTGTCACTGGCATAGTCGGAATCCAAATATCCAACTAGCTCAAAACTGGCACCCTTGGGATACCACAATCCAACATCTTGTGTATGCTTTAAGTACCTCAATATTCTCTTTGTTGCCTTCAAATGACTTTCTCTTGGTGAGGGTTGAAATCTTGCACACATGCATACACTAAACATCACATCGGGCCTTGATGCCGTCACATAGAGTAGGCTACCAATCATTGATCTATATAGCTTTTGATCCACCATGTTGCCACTCTTGTCACTATCCAAGCTTCCACTAGTGCCCATTGGAGTTGTAATGCCCTTTGCATCTTCCATGCCAAACTTCTTGAGTATATCTTTGATGTACTTAGTTTGGCTCACAAATGTACCTTCTTTCATTTGCTTGATTTGAAGTTCAAGGAAGAAGCTAAGTTCACCAATCATTGACATTTCAAACTCCTTTGCCATCATCTTTCCAAACTCATCACAAAAATCTTTGTTGGTTGAACCAAAGATGATATCGTCAACATAGATTTGCAACACAAACAAGTCCTTGCATATCTTCTTGGTGAATAGTGTTGTATCAACTTTGCCCATGACAAATCCTTTGGATAGCAAGAAGTCTCTCAATCTTTCATACCATGCTCTAGGTGCTTGCTTCAATCCATACAAAGCCTTCCTCAACTTGTAGATATGGTTGGGTTTCTTGTCATCTTCAAAACCGGGAGGTTGCTCCACATACACCTCCTCTTGGATGTACCCATTGAGAAATGCACTCTTCATATTCATTTGATATAGCTTGATATTGTGAGCACAAGCATAGGCAAGTAGAACCCTAAGTGCTTCCAATCTTGCAATCGGGGCATATGTTTCACCAAAGTCAAGACCCTCTATTTATGTGTAACCTTGAGCCACTAGTCTTGCTTTGTTTCTTACTACTATTCTATCTTGATCTTGCTTGTTGTGAAAGACCCATCTTGTTCTAATTGACATTGTGATCCTTAGGCCTCTCAACTAGTTCCCATACTTCATTTCTCTTGAAGTTGTTGAGCTCTTCATGCATTGCATTTACCCAATCCGGATCTCTCAATGCTTTATCAATGTCCTTGGGTTCTTCCGTTGACACAAAAGAAGAATGTGCACAAAATGATACCAATCTTGATCTAGTTTGAACTCCCCTTTGTATGTCACCAATAATGGAATCTAATGGATGGTCTCTTGCAATGTTAGTTGGTTGAAGTACTTAGACTTGATTGCTTGGATGTTGATGTTGATCATGAGTTGGAGATGATGAACTAGCCACTTTTTGATCTTGTTGCACTTGAGATGATGTACTAGCTTGATTTTGCACATTAGAACCACTAGCTTGTATATTAGAACTTTGGAGCACTTGATCTTTGTTGTCATCCACATCAATCACTTGCTTTGGCCTAATATCACCAATATCCATTTCTTTCAAAGCATTGGTCAATTGAGTTCCTCTCACATCATCCAAGTTATCTTCTTCATCTTGAGAACCATTGGTTTCATCAAACTCAACATCTTGCACTTCTTCAAGTTGACCACTAGCCAAATTCCAAACTCTATAAGCTTTGCTAGTAGTTGAGTAACCAAGTAAGAATCATTCATCACATTTCTTCTCAAACTTGCTCAATCTAGTGCCCTTCTTCAAGATGTAGCATTTGCAACCAAATACCCGAAAGTATGCGATGTTGGGCTTTCTTCCATTCAAGATCTCATATGGTGTTTTCTCTAAGAACTTGTGGCAATAGAGGCGGTTGCTGTAGAAGCTAGCCGTGTTGATTGCTTCGGCCCAAAATGAATGACTCACATTATACTTATTCAATATTGATCTTGCCATATCAATTAAGGTTCTATTCTTCCTCTCAACTAGGCCATTGGATTGAGGTGTATACTTGGCCGAAAATTGATGCTTGATTCCAAGCTCATCACATAGCTCATAAACTCTTGTGTTTTTAAACTCACTTCTATTGTCACTTCTCACTTTCTTGATTGTGGTCTCAAACTCATTTTGCACTCTCTTGATGAACTTCTTGAATATGTCAAATACATCACTCTTGTCCATAAGAAAAAATACCCATGTGTATCTTGTGAAATCATCCACAATCACAAAAGCCATACTTGTTGCCACCAATGCTTGTGTATGTAGTTGGCCCAAATAGATCCATGTGCAACAACTCAAATGCCTTGGAAGTACTCATAATGCTCTTCAATGGATGAGTTTTGCCCACTTGCTTTCCGGCTTGACATGCACTACACAGCTTATCTTTCTCAAATGTGAAATCATTCAAGCCTCTAACTAAGTCATGCTTCACTAACTTGTTCAATTGTTTCATGCCAACATGACCAAGTCTTCTATGCCATAAACAACCCATACTTGATTTGGTGAGCAAGCATGTTGAAAGTTGAGTGTCACTAGCATTGAAATCAACCAAGTATAGATTCTCATATCTAAAGCCCTTGAAGATCAAATTGGAGCCATCAACACTAACTATCTCCACATCATCAACACCAAATATACACTTAAAACCAAGATCACACAACTGAGCAACCGAGAGAAGATTGAAATTCAACTTTTCAACTAAGAGCACATTGGAAATGCTATGATCATTTGAGATTGCAATCCTTTCAAGCCCTTTTACATCACCCTTACTATTTGTCACCAAATGTGATACTTTCAATGCCACTATCATTGGGTTTGATTGAGTTGAACATTCTTGAATCACCAGTCATATGTTGAGTACACCCACTATCAAGCACCCAATGCCTTCCTTCGGCTTTGTAATTGACCTATAAAACAAATTAATGTTTCTTAGGTACCCATACTTATTTGGGTCCTTGAAGGTTAGTCACTAAGCTCTTTGGTACCCAAATGGCATTCTTCTTTGGACCCACAATTGGTGTACCAACAAACCTAGCATGCACACCTTTCTCACCCTTGGTAAGCACATAAAAAGAATCAAAAGAAATGCAATCCATTTTAGCATAAAACTTGTTGTTCTTGATCATTTTATTACAATTAATCTCTAGATGTCCAACTTGCTTGCATCTATTTCAATAATAACCATTGCCCTTCACAAAGCGAGGCTTTGGAGTAGCAAAGGCTGCCTTGCCCTTCTTGGGAGTATAGCCCAAACCCTCTTTGTTAAGAGAGAACCTTTGGCTACCCAAACATTTTAGTAAGCGGACATCCCCACCATAGGCATTGCCTAATGTACGGGTGAGATCATCCACCTCTTTCTTAAGAGTCTCATTCTCAATCACAAGTGATGAATCACTAGTAGTAGAGATAGAGTTGGTTGTGGTGGATGATGATGAGCTACATGAAGCATTAGTAGGACCAACAAATAAAGAATCATCAATAATATCACATGTTAGTCCAATATCACAAGTGACAATCACTTGCTCCTCCTTAGATTCCTTCATGAACTTCTCCAACTTAAGGTCCTTTTCCTTGATGAGCTCAAGTAGAGTGGAGTGGGCTTCCTTAAGTCTAGTGTGAGGAACTTTAAAGTCCTTGTGGTCTTCCTTTAGACACTCAAGAGAGGCCTCTAGCTCATCAAAGGATTTCCTAAGAGCTTTGAGCTCTTGTTCAATTCCTTTGCACTCCTTACTCTTTTTTAGAGCAATAAGCTCCTCTATCAAGGCATCATTTTCATTGCTCTTGGCAATGAGCTCTTGCTCCAAGATTTTGCATCTCTTGGTGGTCCCTCTTGTAGCCCTTGCTCATTTGATCTATTATGCCCAATAGATCATCCTTGGAGTAGTCCTCATCCTCCTCATCATCACTCCTACAACCATCACTAGCACAAGAATCATCATCACTATCATCATATTTTACCTTGGTATGCTTGGCCATAAGGCATGTCGATGTAGTGTCGAAGAGGGATGGCTTGTTGGAGAGAGCGATGCTTGCAATGGCTCTCCGAATGGGCTTTTCATCATCACTTGAGTTATCATCATTGTCATCATCGGAATCATCACTATCCCAAGTGACCACATAGCCACCACTCTTCTTCTTCTTGTTGATAGTGAAGCTCTTCTTCTCTTTCTTCTCCTTCTTGTCCTTCTTCTTCTTCAACTTAAACTCCCCATCATGATATCTTTTGTCTTCATAGGGGCACTTCGCCACTACATGATCGGGGCTATTGCAATTGTAGCAAAACATCTCTCTAGATTTCATGTGGTCTCTTCTCTTCCTTGCACCATAGCCTCTCTTCTTCATGAAACGACCCATCTTTTGCACTACAAGAGCCATGGTCTCATCATCAAATGGATCATCATTATCACTATCAATCTTGCTCTTGCCCTTTGAGGATGAAGCTTTGAATGCGGTGGTCTTCTCTTGCTTGACATTGATCTCCTTCTTCTCATCTTCATCTTCACCATCATCATATTGAGCATCGGTCATGACATCTCCAAGCACTTGGTTTAGAGTCACCTTGTCCAAACCCTCTCTTTGGATCATCTTCCTCAAGATAGCAAACTTCTTAGGTAAGTTCATTAAGAACTTGTGTGAGAAGTCCTTGTCCTTGACATCTTCTCCTAGGCTCTTGAGATCATTGACAATAACTTGTAGCCTATAGAACATCTCCGGTATGGACTCATCATCCTTCATCTTGAAGCTTGCAAACTTGTCCTTGAGCATATAGAGCTTGGCACTCTTTACCATTGAAGTGCCCTCATATGTTTTCTCTAATCTTGTCCACACTTCACTTGCCACCTCAAGATCCTTGATTTGCTCAAAATCTTTGCATCAATCCCAATGTAGAGAGTGTTGAGAGCCATAGTGTTGCATTGGTTGTTGATGCGGTCATTGTTGGTGAGGTTGTCGGGATCAATAATAGCATAGTCATTACATGTCACATCCCAAACCTTCTCATTAATAGGGCCAAGATATTACTTTATCTTTATTTTTCAATGATCAAAAGATGAGACACCATCAAAGAATGGAGGCTTGCCTCCGACATGGTTGAACACAGCTTGTGCCATCTTACACCGAGGTTGTTAAGCCTTACAAATGGCGACCACAGCTCCGATACCACTTGAAAGGTCTTGATGGCTAGAGGGGGGTGAATAGCCTAATAAAACTTTCTACAAAAAGTGCTAGACAATTTAATTAGCAATAACAAATAGCAAGAAGCGAGTTTTGCCTAGCCTATGGAGTGTTGCAAGCCACCTATCCAAAAGACAATTCTAATATATTTCACTCAACCGCACAAGTCAAACCGCAAGAGGAAAAACTAGAAGGCTACTCTACTCAAGGTACTAAGCACTAGAGAAAAAAAAGTACTTGAAATGTAATACAAGAGTAGGGCAAGAAATATTTCACCGATGGGTGATGAATTGAGCCAATCAATCAATAATTCCAAGTGATGATATTCAAGATAACCAATCCACCGAGATAAATCAATCACAATCAATGAAGTGAAGACACGATGATTTATCCCGAGGTTCACGTGCTTGCCAGTACACTAGTCCCCATTGTGTCCCCCTACACCACGTGGTTCGGTAGCTAATCGGTATCACAAACCGAGCCTCTCAAAAGGCGCCACAAGAACCTACCAAATGGCGAGAAGTTTCGACACGAGCAATCCACTAGAGTTGGAATTTGGCGCTCCGCTAAGGAACCACAACAACCCCTCACAACAAGCTCGCCAGAGCCGGCCACGAACAATCACCAACATGTGCCGGACCTCCACCGCTGCTCCAAGCCATCTAGGTGGCGGCAACCACCAAGAGAAACAAGAATCCTGAAGCAAATCAACCACCAAGTGCCAACTAGATGCAATCTCACAATGCAAATGCACTTGGATCACTCAATCTCACTTCGAATATGCAAAGAAGCAAGAGAGATGAGTGGGAGGGGAGTTGCTTAGCTCAATGTGCTCACAAGTATGTCAAAGAGTGCAGGAGAGGGAGCCTTGAGCCGGCCAACAAGTATTTATAGACGTACCCCTTCGAATAGAGCCGTTAGGCACTCAATTCTGCTGCAGTCGCGCTGACCGGACGCGCTGGTCGCATAGACTGAACGCGCGAAGTTCGACTGGACGCGCTAGTCCCGTAACTGACCGGACGCGTTGGTCAAGCTGAGGAGCGCTTCAGCGAGTCAGTGACCGGACGCGCTGCTAGACGAACTGGACGCCACAGTGCCAGCGTCCGGTCGTTTCCAGTAAGCTTCCACGCATGACCGGACGCGTTGTAGAACTGATCAGACGTGTTACACCCAGTGTCTGGTTAGAGTCCAGTAAGCACCCACCACGACTGGACGCGTCCGGTCGATCGTGACTGAACGTGCCACTGCGTCCGATCAGAATACCGAGACACGCGCAAATGCTGAGCACTGACCGGACACGTCCGGTCAAACAGAGACCGCGTTCAGTCACTTCTGTGACCTCCGTTCGCCTCCATTTCTTCGCATCCGGCGCAGTGGAAAATAGGCTTTTCATTTCCTGAAAAGCGCTGAATCCCGCCTCGCAAGCTTGGCGGGAGGGAGAGAGGAACCCAAACCCTTGTCTACCGCTTAAACTCCACCACCTTCGCAAATGTGCTAACATCACCAAGTGTACATCACCATGTGCATGTGTGTTAGCATTTTCACAATCATTTTTGAGGCATTAAATTAGCTCTCCACTAGATCTAAATGCAAATGCAAATGAATCTTCATCTAGTGGCACTTAGGTGATCAATAGCCCTAGAAATTCCCTCTTTATAGTACGGCTATCGATCCTAAGCCATCCACACCCTCTATGGTGTCTTAGATGCAAAATGAAAATCCCTACATGATACCTTTGCCTTGATCATCACTTGTTGCACCTTGTTCCAACTCCACCATGGCAAGCACTTGATCACATCACTATTGCTTGATCCTTGCTTCACCATGTCATTGCACCAACCACATCATAGCTACACACATTCTTATGCATATGTGGTTAGTACTTAGGCATTGTTACTAATTGCCAACACCAAACATAGGACTTTCACCACCGTCGAAGCTTACATTGACGATATCGTTGTCCAAACCAAGAGGGTCAACAATTTGGTTGATGACCTCGACGTTGCGTTCAAGTGCCTTAAGACAAAAAACATTAAGCTCAACCCCGAGAAGTGCGCCTTCGGCGTTCCTCGAGGCATGCTCTTACGGTTCATCGTTTCCGAGCGTGGCATCGAAGCCAACCTGGAGAAAATTGCTGCAATAACCAAAATGAGCCCTATACGTGATCTAAAGGGTGTGCAGAGGGTCACGGGCTGCCTTGCGGCCCTTAGTCGCTTCATTTCGCGCCTCGGCGAAAAGGGGCTCCCACTGTATCGTCTCCTAAAAAAATCGGAACACTTTTCATGGACCCTCGAGGCAGAAGAAGCCCTTACAAATATCAAAGTTATGTTGTCTAACTCTCTGATCCTCGTCCCTTCGGCCATTGGGGAACCCCTCCTGCTTTACGTTGCGGCAACGACACAAGTGGTCAGCGTGGTCTTAGTTGTCGAGAGGGCGGAGGAAGGACACGCCTTACTCATTCAGAGGCTAGTCTACTTCATCAGCGAGGTACTCTCGGAGACCAAGGTTTGCTACCCACAAATCCAGAAGCTGCTATACGCCATCATCTTGACGCGGCGCAAGCTTCGTCACTACTTTGAAGGCCACCCGGTGACCATGGTTTCTTCTTTCCCCCTGGGAGAGATAGCCCAGAACCGGGAAGCCTCGGGTAGGATAGCAAAGTGGACGGTCGAGCTCATGAGTGAGACCCTCTCTTATGCGCCACGCAAAGCCATCAAATCCTAGTTGCTGGTAGACTTTTCTAGCGGAGTGGACCGACACTCAACTTCCTCCGGTTCAGCTCCAAGCCAAACTTTGGACCATGTACTTCAACGGGTCGATGATGAAAATAGGAGCAGGAGCGGGCTTGCTCTTCATCTCGCCCCTCGGAGTCCACATGCGCTATGTAATCTGGGTTCATTTTGCTGCCTCCAACAACATCGCTGAGTATGAGGCACTCATCATGGGCCTGCGCATCGCCATCAAACTCAGGGTCCGACACCTCGACGTTTGTGGTGATTCCTAGCTCGTGATCGACCAGGTCATGAAGAGCTCAAGTTGTCGCGATCCCAAGATGGAAGCCTACTGCAAGGAGGTGCGACGCCTCGAGGACAAATTCCATGGCCTCGAGCTCAACAACGTTGCACATAGATATAATGAAGCTGCCAATGAACTCACGAAAATCGCGTCTAGTCGAGCCATGGTTCCACCTGACGTTTTCGCAAGGGATCTTCATCAACCTTCCGTCGACACCGGGGCAATCAGGGGGGCCGACGGTCCATCACTTGATCCCCCACCTGAGGCGGAAGCTCCCTCGACCAGGGCTAAATTCATGCAGACCGAAGGCTCAACCCTACCAGCCGACCTCGAGCCCAATTGGCGTATTCCTTACCTCAACCATCTCACTCGAGGGGACCTCCCCTTGGATAAGACCGAGGCTCAACAGATTGCTCGTCGGGCCAAGACCTTTGTGATATATGGCGACAACAAAGAACTTTATCGATGCAGCCCTACGGCCATCCTATAACACTGTATCACAAACGAGGAAGGCAAGAACCTACTCAAGGATCTACACTCGGGGGCTTGCGGTCATGACGCGGCGCCTCGAACCCTCGTCGGAAATGCGTTCTGACAAGGTTTCTACTGGCCAACCATAGTCTCTGACGCTATTAAGCTAGTACACTCCTGCAAAGGATGCCAGTACTACGTAAAGCAAACCCATCTCCCGGCTCACGCCTTGCAGACGATTCCCCTCACATGGCTGTTTGCCGTTTGGGGACTCGACTTGGTCGGACCCCTGAAGAAGACAACTAGTGGCTTCACCCACTATCTCATCGCCATTGATAAGTTTTCCAAGTGGATCGAGGCCCATCCTATCACCAGCATCAGGTCTGAGCAAGCCATGCTATTCTTCACTGACATCATCCACCGCTTTGGGGTTCCCAACTGCATCATCATGGACAACAACACCCAATTTACCGGCAAAAAGTTTCTAGATTTCTACGACCACCATCATATCCATGTGCTATGGTCGGCCATAGCTCATCCAAAAATAAATGGCCAAGTAGAGCGTGCCAACAGCATGGTTCTACAAGGCCTAAAACCGAGAATTTTTGACAAACTAAAGAAACATGGCAAAAAATAGGCCGCCGAGCTCCCCTTGATCCTGTGGAGCCTAAGAACGATGCTGAGTCGAGCTGCGGGGTTCACTCCATTCTTCTTAGTCTATGGGTCCGAGGCTATGCTCCTAACCGATGTAGAGTACGGATCCCCGAAGCTGAAAGCCTACAACGAGCGAAACAATGACGCCACAAGAGAGAACACCCTTGACCAGCTCGAGGAAGCTTGCGATGTGGCTCTGTTACACTCTGCAAGGTATCAGCAAAGTCTCCGATGCTACCATGACAAACACATCCGTAGACGAGACCTCAACGTCGGTGACCTAGTGCTCCGGTGAAGCCAGAACAACAAGGGATGACACAAGCTTACTCCGCCATGGGAAGGGTCGTACATTGTCACAGAAGTATTGAAGCCCAGCACCTACAAGCTATCAAATGAAAAGGGCAAAATCTTCACCAACGCATGGAACATCGAACAGCTACGTCACTTTTTCCCCTAAAGCCTCGAGGCTTTGTAAATTTTTTCGCAATCCCATGATAGAATAAAGAATACATCGGTGTTCAAAGCATTCTTTCATAAAAACTAGGGAGGCTCGACCCTGCTTTCTCAGAGTCGAACCTCCCTCGGGGGCTGCAAGGAGAACCCCATGTGTCCCCAAAAAACTCACACTTTTTCAAAAGAAAAGAACTTTTACATAGTCGACGAGGCCGCAAGTGCACCCTAAGGTTCAAGGGCTACCGAGCCACGAGATCGCCTACGCCTCTAGGCTATGGTACCTCCACTCACTCCCCCACACCAAGGGGTGCAACCGTGCGCTAAGTAGACCTAATAAAAGTTTATGATTTTGAAAAAGCTCACGTCTAACGTTCCCATACGCTTCGGATCGAGTTCTTACATAATCAACGAGGCCGCAAGTGCACCCTAAGGTCCAAGGGCTGCCAAGCCACGAGATCGCCTACGCCTCTAGGCTACGGTACCTCCACTCACTCCCTCACACCAAGGGGTGCAACCGTGCGCTAAGAAAAATATGCAAGAGTATGATTCAAGCAAGAAAGGGAACAAAAGACTCAAACGAAAACAAACATTTAGTATACATTTACATATAAATGTTTCAAGGCCCCTGAGGCCATCACGGCGCGAGTCACGAATATTAACAACCTTATTACATGGGCCTTCCATGCCCAGGCTTGGCTCACAGGCCCTCGTCATCAGCAGGCGGGACCACTTTGACTTCAAACAGCTTCGCGAGACGACCCCCGGGCTCTTCCGCAGCCTCAATCAATTCTAGGTAGGCTACCTCGTTCTCCTCATCAGTCCTGTCTAGATCCGAGATGAAGCCATCAGCAATGCGGCCCATATCATACTCGAACCCAGATCAGATGACCACCATGGCCCTCTTCACGTCATGATGCAGGCCGCCTCGAATCTTCTCGTGGACAAGGCAACCCAGCGCCATCATCCGGTGAACAAACGAGTTCCCTGGAGCATCCTCCTCAGTATCGGCATCGGGCTTGACCCCTAGGCCGTCACACACCGAGGTGATCACACCCTAGAGCAATTGATTCTGCTCGGCCTCAGCCTCGAAGAGGTTCTAAAATGAGGTAGCCGTCGCCTAGGCCGCATGTTGCTGCTTTTCCAGCTCTAAAATACAAACACCAAGTTAGCAAAGACTTGGGACCCCGAGGCCAAGGTCAAAGCTTGACAAAGGTTTACCCTCAGCATGGGTCTACCAACCCATGATCTCATCGCACAACTCCTCACGTGCTTTCTCCGCCGCCTGAAGAGCCTCGTCCTTATCGCAGACAGTCGCCCTCAACGTCTTGATCTCCTGACCGGTGCCTGAGAGAGCCTCGTCCCTCTCTCGGAAGGTTCCCTTCAACGTCATGACCTCGTTCTCCAGGGTCTTGACACGAGCGGACGCCATCCCGATCTGGACGTTAAGGGCGTCACGCTGGCCGTTGACAAAAGTGACATCCTCCTCGAGCTCCTTCACGCACGCTAAGAGCGACGCGAGGTCCTCACGGGCCTTGGCCGCCTCTTCCTGAACCTTGGCCGCCTCTTCCCAAGCCTTGGCTGTATCTTTCATGCGCCTTGGCCTCGACCTCCCGAGCCTGCATCGCCTCCTCCCTAAGCGCTGCATGGACGACGTGAAGCTCGTCTACTTCGGCGCTCTTCTTGGATAGTCGCTCATTGGCTTCCTCGACCAGAGCCCATTGACGAGTAAGCACCGCCCATACACCGCTTTCATGACGAATGAAGAGCAACTTGCGGCGAGATCACTCCTTGAGTTCCTGACCACAGTTAAGCTTAAGATCAGAACCAAGGAGAAAATGGGGATATACGCCAGAAAAAACAACAAACACGGCTCACCTCAAAGGCCTCTGACATCCGCCGCACCAGGGTGTCCGCAAACATCCATAGGGACTGCACGGAGTGCTTACAGAGTCCCTCGACGTACTCCAAGTGCTGCACTTCATCCTTGTCGTTAAGGGTGAAGAAGGGCTCGGCGTTGGGGTTAGCCACGTCCCTGAACTCGAGGGTCGACCGACCCCAGCGTGGGAGCTCCTCCTCTGCCTGCGCAAGCACCAGCCCCACGAAATCGGGCCACCTGGCGGACACCTCTATAAGGTCCAAATGGCTAGACGAGGGGAGGGTGAATAGCCTATTTAAAAATCTACAAGCTTCACTAAACAACCACGTTAGTATAAAAGATGGCTAAGCTAATTCTAGCACTAGCTCAACTACACTATGCAAGCCACCTATACAATTCTAGTGAAGCAAGGCTATGATCTCTAATACACACCAACAAGACTAAGTCACTAAGCTACTTACTCCTTTGTGATAAAAGCTACACTAAGAGTAGTACAAGAAAGTAAAGAGCAAGTGACTTGATTCTTATACCAACGATGTAGAGAAGTAATGCACTCGAAGAATCAATCACAATGATCAACCACAATAGAAATCCTTGGCAAAGAGATGACAAGATTTTTACCGAGGTTCACTTGCTTCCCGGCAAGCTACTCCTCGTTGTGGTGATACACCCACTTGTCGGTTCGCGAGCTAATCGACTATCAAGAGTCGAGACCTCAGTGGGCGCCGCACAACAGCACACAATATGGGGATCCTCCAACCCACGAGCTCCACTAGAGTATCCAATTTGCGAACTCCCGTGGGGAAGGATCAAGAACCCCTTACAACACTTGGTGAGGGCTCCAACAATCTTCAATTGTGAGCTCAATCACCTCTACTGCTCCAAGCTGCCTACCGTGTCAGGAAACATGGAAGAGTAACAAGAAATCCGCAGCAACTCGAAGATCAAGTGCCTCTAGAATGCAACTCTCAAGCAATGCACTTGAATCTCACTCGATCTCACTCAAGAGGTGCAACTATGCAAAGAGATGAGTGGAGGGGTTGTTCTCTAGCTCAAAGGATGTCTCTAGGTCTCAAAATGTGCAAGAGTTACCCTCAAACCCCAGACATCTTCTATTTATAGCGAAGGGGTACGCAGCTAGACGTTACCGGACGACACAGTTCAAAATGTGCTGACCGGACGCTCCGGTCACTACAGGACTAGTGTGAACAGTGCGCATCAGAAGTTACCGTTGCCGTGACCGGACGCGCTCTAGCGTTTGACTAGACGCGCTGCACCTAGCATCCGGTCAGAGTCCAGTAAGCTCCCACCACGACCGGACGTGTCCGATTGCACGTGACCGAACGCGCCGCGCGTCTGGTCGGCTCTACGACTAGTTCTGCCCCTCTGGGTGCCTGACCGGATGCTCTGGTTCCGTGAGGGACTGGACGCGCTGGTTGGAAACCCTAACACTCACGCGCCTGATAACTACTGAGAACTGACCGGACGCGTCCGGTCAAACTGCGAACGCGTCCGGTGCAGCGTCCGATCACCACAGTGACCGCTAATCGCCTCCGTTTCTTTTTCGACTTTCGACGCAGTAGAAAATAGGCATTTCACTTCCCCAAAAAGCTCGGCGAGAGGGAGAGAGGAACCCAAACCCCTCTCTACCGCTTAAACTCCACCGCCTTCGCAAATGTGCTAACACCACCAAGTGTACACCACCATGTGCATGTGTGTTAGCATTTCACAAACATTTTCAAGGCGTTATGTTAGCTCTCTACTAGATCCTAATGCATATGCTTAAGACATTGATCTAGTGGCACTTGATTCCTGAGCTAACCATGATTGCCCCTCTTGATAGTCAGCTATGTATCCTAAACCCGATCAATCACTTCTTTACTCATCTCAGACCGGCAAAAGGAAAACCCTATGGTTATACCTTTGTCTTGCGCTCTTAGATCCTTCTCCTCCACTTGAACACCATGTCCATCATTTTATGTGCATTTCTTCATGATCTTGCTCATCATTTCATGCACCAAATCATGTGGTCTTGTGGCCATCACTCCTTGCCACGTACACCTTCATCACATGTGTTGCTTATGCCTAACTCAAAACACTTAACACATGGCATTAGCAACTTGGTGTCATTAATTACCAAATCTCCCCTTTTTTGGTAATTGATGACAACCATCACAAAAATATGAAATGAAATCAATTTTCAATTTCGATAGTATTAGCTGCCCCTACTTATGTGCTTCCATGAGTTTGGTTCAATTGTGCACATATGTATGGATTTGAATTTTGGGAGAGTTACTACTATCAAATTGATGCTAAGGTATATAGAATGGACCTTTGAAGAGTGATACCAATCGGAGTTGCCTTTATATACCATCCTTAGCATCGATGTAGCTAGACACCACTTGTAATACATCACTTGTAAAGATCACAACCACTAAAGTACCTCGTGAGATCAACATTATAAGCAAAAGGTGTCTAGATACCATTTGTAAAGCTACTCTTAACAAATCATCATTCAAGTTCTAATCACCATTCAATCATGAATATGAATTTAAGCTTTGCAATGAAACAATTCATAATGTTAATACACATACAAATGCAACAAATAATTCATGAGCTTGCTCCCCCTACTTGTGTGCTCAATTTTAATTGATCCCTTTCCAATGTCATTCTCTCCCCCTTACTATATCTTTCTCCCCCTTTGCAACTTAACTTTTTATCTTTGTGACTTTTCTCTCCCCCTTTGTAAACAATCACCAAAAAATGTGCCAATTTTAGTGAGAGATAAGTCAATCAATATGAAGGAGTCCAAAATGGTTCAATCTAGATCACTTGCCTAGAATATATAATTCGGTTTGATCCAAGGACAAGCTTCTTCACACCTCATAAAGTATAAGGGTTATCTTGACCATGTTGAATTACACATCATGAGCTCGTTTACTAGATTCAACACTAGGTTTGCAAGCCCACAAAAATGTCATATGCTACCACTAGATTAAACAAACATAGAAGCAATAGTGGTACCATATATACATCGAAATCATTTGATTTTCATGAATGAGCCTATTTGTCATGCAAATATGTCTATATGTTCTAAACAAGTCCTTAGCAAAGTATGAATGATATGCCAAACAACTTTACCTTGCCATGTTGGAGGAGAGGCATGTCATATAAGAATGCGGGGGTGCACTCATTTCAAGTTGGAGAAGTCAAGTATGTTAAATTCATTCTTCAACTTGTAAAATCTTTTCTCATCAAGTGGCTTTGTAAAGATATCGGCTAGTTGATCTTCGGTGCCAATGCCTTGTATACAAATATCACCCTTTTGTTGATGATCTCTTATGAAGTGATGCCTTATGTCAATGTGCTTCGTTCTTGAATGTTGAACCGGATTTTGTGTCATCTTGATAGCACTCTCATTGTCACAAAATAATGGCACATTCTTGAACTTGATTCCAAAGTCATTCAAGGTTGCTTTCATCCAAAGCAATTATGCACAACAACTACTAGCACTAATGTATTCGGCCTCGGCGGTAGATAGTGCAACACTATTTTGTTTCTTTGATAACCATGAAACAAGAGACCTTCTAAGCAATTGACAAGTACCACTTGTGCCCATTCTATCAATCTTGCAACCACCATAGTCGGAGTCCGAATATCTAATCAACTCAAAATTAGACCTCTTTGGAAACCATAATCCAACATTATGAGTGCCCTTAAGATATCTCAATATCCTCTTGGTTGCTTTCAAGTGACTTTCTCTAGGTGAAGCTTGATATCTTGCACACTTGCATACACTAAACATCACATCCGGCCTAGAAGCGGTGACATAGAGCAAACTTCCAATCATAGACCGGTATTGCTTTTGATCTACCATGTTGCCACTAGCATCAACACCCCATTGATCATTAGTGCCCATTGGTGTACTCATTTGCTTAGCATCTTGCAATCCAAACTTCTTGATCATGTCCTTGATGTACTTGCCTTGACTTACAAAAGTGCCATTCTTCATTTGCTTGATTTGAAGTCCAAGGAAGTAACTAAGCTCTCCAATCATAGACATCTCAAACTCATTAGCCATCATATTTCTAAACTCTTCACAAAAGTCTTGGTTAGTTGATCCAAAGATAATGTCATCCACATAGATTTGCAACACAAATAAGTCATTTCTAAGCTTCTTGGTGAAGAGAGTGGTATCAACCTTTCCCATCTTGAACCCTTTAGAGAGAAGAAAGTCCCTCAATATCTCATACCATGCTCTAGGTGCTTGCTTCAAACCATACAATGCATTCTTTAGCTTGAAAACATGGTCGGGCTTCTTGTCATTTTCAAAACCGGGAGGTTGCTCAACATAAACTTCTTCATTGATGTAGCCATTGAGAAATGCACTTTTGACATCCATTTGATATAACTTGATGTTGTGGGCACAAGCATATGCTAATAAGATTCTAATTGCCTCCAATCTTGCAACCGGTGCATATGTCTCCCCAAAGTCAAGACCCTCAACTTGAGTGTATCCTTATGCTACTAATCTTGCTTTGTTCCTCACAACCATAACATCTTGATCTTGCTTGTTTCTAAAGACCCACTTGGTACCAATCACATTGTAGTTCTTTGGCCTTTCAACAAGTTCCCAAACTTGATTTCTAGAGAAGTTGTTTAGTTCTTCATGCATGGCATTTACCCAATCGGAATCTTTCAAAGCATCTTCTATTTTCTTAGGTTCTTCAAGTGACACAAATGAGTAGTGCTCACAAAAAGATGCTAGCCTTGATCTAGTTTGAATACCACTTTGAATTCCACCAATAATTTGGTCCAATGGATGATCTCTTACAATGCTAGTAGGTTGGAGTATTGGGAGTTGGTTGCTTCCACTAGCTTGACCTTGATCTTGCACTTCGTCATGAGTACCACTAGAGCTTGCTTGATTTGTATCAATTTGTACACTTTGGTTGATCACATGAATATCATCATCATCATCATCAGCTTGCCTTGGCCTAACATCACCAATGTCCAAGTTTCTCATTGCATTTGCCAATTGGTCTCCTCTCACATCATCAAGGTTTTGAACTTCATTTTGAGATCCTTGGGTTTCATCAAACTCAACATCATGAACTTCTTCCAAGGTGCCATTTGTGAGATTCCAAACTCTATATGCTTTGCTTATGGTAGAATAACCAAGTAAGAACCCTTTATCACATTTCTTTTCAAACTTGCTCAATCTAGTGCCTTTCTTGAGAATATAGCATTTGCAACCAAACACTCTAAAGTATGCAATGTTAGGCTTTCTTCCATTCAATAGCTTATATGGTGTCTTCCCAAGCTTCCCATGGCAATAGAGACGGTTGCTACAATAGCAAGCCGTGTTGATGGCTTCACTCCAAAATGAATGACTCACATTGTATTCACTAATCATTGATCTAGCCATGTCAATCAAAGTTCTATTTTTCCTTTCAACTACACCATTGGATTGAGGAGTGTATGTTGGTGAGAATTGATGTCCAATTCCAAGATCATCACATAAATCTTCAATTCTTATGTTCTTGAACTCACTACCATTGTCACTTCTAATCTTCTTGATGGTAGTCTTAAACTCATTTTGCACTCTCTTGACAAAAGATTTGAATAGATCATAAACATCACTCTTGTCATAGAGAAAGAACACCCAAGTGTATCTAGTGTAGTCATCAACAATCATAAAACCATACTTGTTGCCACCAATGCTAGTGTATGTTATTGGCCCAAACAAGTCCATGTGTAACAACTTAAATGCCTTTGATGTGCTCATTTTACTCTTGCTAGGATGTGTATTTCCAACATGTTTACCAGCTTGACAAGCACTACAAGGTTTATCCTTTTCAAAAGTCACATCTTTCAAGCCTCTAACTAAGTCATGCCTCAAAAGTTTATTCAATTGTTTCATTCCAACATGACCAAGCCTTCTATGCCACGACCATCCCATACTAGATTTGCTAAGCAAGCATGATGTCAATTGGGTCTCACTATCATTGAAGTCAACCAAGTATAAACTACCATGTCTAAATCCTTTGAATATCAAATTTGATCCATCAACACTAATGACTTCAACATCATCACTACCAAATATGCACTTGAAGCAAAGATCACAAAGTTGTGCCACTGATAAAAGATTGAAGTCCAAGCTCTCAACTAGCAATACATTTGATATGCTCATGTCATTTGAGATAGCAATTTTACCAAGCCCCTTGACTTTGCCTTTCTTGTTGTTGCCGAAAGTGATAGCATCAAAACCACAATTTTGACTTGTATCAATTGATTTGAACATACAAGAATCCCCGGTCATATGTTGAGTGCACCCACTATCAAGCACCTAGTGCCTTCCGCCGGCTTTGTAATTGACCTACAAGACAAGATCAATTCTTTTTAGGTACCCAAACTTGTTTGGGTCCTCCAAGGTTAGTGACCAAGCTCTTTGGTACCCAAATGACTTTCTTCTTTGAGCCCATCCATGGTGCACCAATGAACTTAGCATGAACACCATTTGTACCCTTAGTTAGTATATAGAAGGAATCAAACTTAATTGAGGATACATTAATATTGGATTTCTTGTTCATGCAATGTTGCTCTATGTGACCAACTTGCTTGCAACTTTTGCAATAGCTATCATTGTTCTTCACAAAACGAGTCTTGTGAGGAGCAAAAGCGGCCTTGCCTTTCTTGGGGTTATAGCCCAATCCCTCTTTATAGAGAGAAGCCCTTTGGCTACCGAAGCACATAAGCAAGCGGTCCTCACCACCATAAGCCTTAGCTAAGGTGTGATTGAGCTCTTTTACCTCCTTCTTGAGATTTTCATTCTCAACTATTAGTGTGGAGTCACAAGTGAAACCGTCACTACTAGATGAGGATGATGTAGATGAACTACATGAAGGGTTAGTGGGAGCAATAACAATAGGCATATGAAAAGATTCATCAATTATATCACATGATATGCCTATGTTGTAAGTTTTAGCCTTCTCAACATTAGTTGGCATGTTTTCACATTTTTCAACTAGAGAGGAATGAGCTTCTTCAAGCTTAGTGTGAGACTTTTGAAGCTTCTTATGGTCTACCTTTAGACTCTCATAAGATGCTCTAAGCCCATCAAGTTTTTGCATAAGGTTTTTCTTTTCCTTAAGCAAGCCCTTGCACTCCTTTCTAGATTCTTTAAAATGTTGAGTGCAATCTTCTAGCATAGTGATTAGTTCATCTTTAGTGAATTCTTCTTCATCACTATCACTATCACTAGCATTATCATGATCACTCTCATCGTCGGATGATACCTTAGTAGCCTTAGCCATGAAGCACGATGGAGTGTCGAAGAGGGAGACCTTCTCTTGGATGGCAATGCTAGCATATCCCTTCTTCTTGCTCTTGTTGTCATCCTCATCATCACTTGAGGAATCATCACTATCCCATGTAGCAACATGAGAGTCATTCTTCTTTTTATGAGAGCTCTCCTATTTTTGCTTCTTTTTTTTTTGCTTCTTCCTATCCTTCTTGATAGCATCTTCATCATCACTATCATAAGGACACTTTGCAATGAGATGGTCGTTGCTATGACATCTAAAACATCTCATGGTATGCTCATTCTTCTTGGATGAGTTCTTCCTCCTTCTTGCACGAAAGCCCTCCTTCTTCATGAATTTCCCAAATTGCTTGATAAAAAGAGCCATCTTCTCATCAATGTCATCACTATCACAAAAGCTTAAGTCTTCATCACTTGATGATTCAATCTTGAATTTTCCCTTGGATGTGGTGAAACGACCTCGATTTTCCTCGAAGGGAAAATCCACAGATACGATTTATAATGCAGTAGATCACGAGAGCAATCCATCACATTATCAATTATCAGCTGATATCATAGTCATACATCGTAGCTCTACAAGTTACAAGGCTTTACAACACTGGTTAACACCTCTATTACATTGTATTCTAGCGGAAACACACGCGTCTTCATCAGAGTCGTTGTAGCGCGTCAACAGGTGAAGGCTCCTCCTTCACGGGCAATCATCAGATTTGGCGTAGAATGTCAGCGGCGTGGACTTCATCTTCCGAACCAAACTCGAGCGTAGGAACGAGACCACCTAATCCAAGTCCTCGTGGTTGTCGTAGATTTCGTCCAAACCTGTCCAAAATCTATCAGTACGATTTGTACTGGCCACTGTCTCCCACCCTATGCTTTTTGCGTATGCTTTGTGGTAAGTGGAGTGCAAGGGTAGAAGAAAGGCCTATATATGGTTGTAGGTTTCCTATGCAAGTTCAATAAGATTTTATAATAATACTTTATCAAGTTTTAGCACATCTCAACCACACGTTCTCCCATCCCATCACACACATCTCACCACACTCTCACACTCTCTAGGCGGCAGGGATGACTCCCGCTCGTACCTTGCCTCAACGGCCAAAACCGGATCCAACACCACAACCCAGGGGAAAGGTAGAAAGGACTCCTCTCTCTCTAATCAAGTGAAGCGTAGGTCATAGGAATGTCCATATCCGTGGACGCGGCTATATGTATAGATCGATCAACTCTGCAGAGCATGTACACCTGGAAATCCATAAGATCACCATCCTTGGTGGTGCCCCGCCTAGGCTGATGCCGACTGCCTCCCAACCGGTACGGTAACACCCTACCACTCAGCCCTGGGCCACCTCGACGTCCACCGAAACGCTGAGACTGTGAGACGTAGTACCGGGCCCCCAAGGTCACTACGCTGTCTTAGGAGGGTGTGGGCCTCCATGCCCGTACCTCCCTACACTATCACCTTTCAACCTAGTAGTAGGGGCACCGCCCTAGTCAGTCGGGTAATCGTCTCCCGCCCATCGGGAGCGAGTGGTGTGCACGAAGGGTCCTATGATTCCGGTTCTCAAGACATACCAGTCCTTAAGGGGACCGGACAGGATATCTTCTCAAGGGGATAACCAACACCCCGTGCCTCGATGGCACCTCCACCAGGGATAACCAACACCCCGTCTGCTCTCACATGCACCCGCCACAGGTACCTCTCACAAGGGATGCCCAGGTCGCACCCCTCCGGCATGACTTGCCCCAAAGACTCGTCGTAGGATCCTGTCCGATCGACTCAACCCTCACCACACACCCAAGATGCACGCCAAGATCTCCCCAAGTTTATTATCTAGTTTTACCAAGTTACCGGCACCACGTGCCTTATCCACTCACGTTATTCCTTCACCAAGCATCACCTCATAGGTATAATGCGTAGTGAAAGTAAAACAGTAAGTAGAATGCGAGCGTCTAGCCTAACAGCGGGTGTGCAGGGGAATAGGTTGCGATAAGGTAATGGCTTACAAGCAATCTACCATGCAACCTATCACAGTTCATTTGCATAAAAGTAAAGCACTAGCATCTACATGCATCATGTCTATTAGGTTCTACGGGGTTGGGTGGGACGTGGAACACCTGTTAAATGTCGTATCCAAGATCCTCAGTGCACTTGTAGTCGCACTCCTCCATGGTCCTTTCTCCATCCGCATGTCCTTTCTCCAACGGGTCCTGATCCGTTCAACGCTAACCTCGACGCAATTACCTCGATACAGCGACAAGCAAAAGAGTAATCAGACCACTAAACCTAGAAGGACTGCGGAAAGAGAGGCAACAAGGCACAGAAAAAACATCTACACCGAAAGAATGTAAAAGGAAGAACGACTTAGCCCTCTCGGCGGATGTCCGATCCCTAGGCCAAAGAAATGCAAGTGGTGATTTGCTAAGCACAAACTTAGGTCTTAGCCTAGCCAGTACTTCCCAGGTCGACCATGTCGACCTGTACGGCTTAATTATAATGGCACAGACTCTGGCTCATCCTAAGCAAACACCACGGCTTGTGGCTTTCAATCCAATCGTCATAGAGACTGACGAGAACCAAAAGGACTACAAGCAAGAGAAGTTTCGTTCTCTCTCAATCCGTACGCCATTGTAGTTGACGGAAACCAAGAGAGGGTGGAACGAAAGGGAAGAAAAGAAGGAAGAGAGGCGATCTACTTTCCCCAATACACATGCCATGGCGAAAGGCGGGGCATCAGAGAGAAGTGACACACAAAAGAACACGAGTGCTCAAGCTACTAGTAGGGTACCAAGACCTAGGTGCACTAAATGCACTAAGTCATCTCTAGGGTCCGGAGCGGTGCGGTTGTCACCGTGAGAACTATAGAAATGCTACGGTCAATGAAGGTACAAGCATACAAGGGCTTGAGCACGAAGAGCAAAAGGCAGAAGAGACACGGGACTCCCCTTCCTTTGATCCACACACCATAGTAACGACGGGAATCAGAGAAAGGAAATCAAAAGAGCAACAAACACCGAACAAGTGAAGAGGCTCAACCCACCTCTTACTGGATCGACGGGGGTTGAGAACAAAAGAGGAACGAAAAGGAATGGAACCCGCACTCTTTCAACCAACTCGTCATGGGACGGGCAAAAGTTGGAAGAAAAGAGGCGCAATCCCACAATCCGTACCTTCTCGTAGGGTACCACAACCAATGTGCAACTAGCACGACACTTGCAATTCCCAGGGTTCATAGCGATGCGGTTGTCATCGCTAGATCCGGAGGAACGCTATGGTCCAAGTGGCACAAGCATACAAGATGGTTTGGAAAAGAACGAGAAAAAGAGAGGTAAAAGCCCGATGGTCATGGCGAGGCGACTCGCGGCCATGAGCTTTACCCAAACAAGTCGGCCTCCAACAGTCTTACAATGGTCACCTCCTAATCCTTATCCCACTAGGGTAGGTCATAGAGGACTTAGTGGTGCGGATGATAACCGCATCGGTATCGATATCGAGTCCCAAATGACCACATCCTAGGGACCAAGATAGGATCTAACGATCGTATTCTGACGGGGTCAACCAAGGCATGAGAGACAAGACATGCTCGGCATTACGGCCATGGCGAGGTGAGCTCGCGATCGCAATGTTCGAACACTCGTTCTCTCGACCGGCTTGAAGGCACGGTCCACAAGCAACAACAACACAAACACTCACAAGAAACCACCACATACACACGACAACCGACTCACGAATGACTTGGAGTAGCACATATCCATAGCGAGATAGATAAAGATAAGTAGACCGGCGGCGAAGGCACGACACAGGCATAGAATAAATAGAGATAACATGTAGATGGACAAGAATATATGATCAACAAAGATAGGTCATGTAGTAAGTATGAATGATGATATATAGATATATATGATCAAGTATGGAATGTCAAGTATGAACTGAAAAACAAGGGATTGCCGACATCGAGATTGGCGTCGACTAGGTTCAAAGGTCGACCTTGATGATGAAGGGCCGCTGCGGCTAGACACGACCGAGAAAGTTGATAAGGGCTGGTGGCATTGCAACTGCCCTGCAAGGCAAAAATTCATGGCACGAAGGCCGGACACAAGGATGGACATGGCAAGGTAGTGCTGTCGTCCGTTCCGCCGAGGGTAGAGGAGGGCGGTGGTCACATTCTCGGTAACGGCTCCTCTGCAGTGGTGAAAACTGTTGCACAAGGACCGGCTTTAGCGTGACAGCGATGAACAAAGGAAAAAGAAACAGGGCTTTTCCCCTTCGAGTGCTCACCAGCAATAGGAGGAGCTGCTCCGGTGATGGTCATGGCCTAGGTGCGTTCCTTGGCGAGGCGTGCAGGGGCATGACACCACAGTGGCAAGGCTCCACGTGACGTGGCTGTGGAGGATGGCGTCGTGGACGTGCTGGTGAGGAGCCTGACATGGAGGCACTAGTGAGGTGGCTCAGCTACGACATCACGGAAGGCGAGGTCGTGGGGATGGGCGCCGGCGTTGAGGTGGTCGGAGGGCACGGCGTCACTTGGTCGAAGAGCACGGCGTCAGCTTGATGTTGCAGAGAGCCATGGCGCGGAGGCGCTGCTGTGACGCCTTGGAGCGGCATCGTGGCCACGGGGACAGAGGATGGCGGTTCCTGTGGATGCCAAGGCAAGCGACGCTGTAGGCTCACGGCAGGGCCAGTCGCGGCGTCACGGTGGTGACCGCGGTGAGCTCGTTGGCCCGGCGGCGGTTCGACGTGGACGGCCAGGGCGCTAGCAAGCGGGTCACGGTGGAGCGGCTCAGAGGTACGACGGCGAGGCGAGGAGGCGGACGTGGCTCGGAGGGGAGCACCGGCCGGCAGGGCAGCACGAAGGCGCGGTGGTCGGCTGCTACCAAGGCAATGGACGAAGCAGTGGCTACGGCTTGCGAGGAGGAAGGGAGCAGAGCGGTGGCGGCGCCTTGGAGGAGAAGCAGAGGGCGGCGGCAGATGGAGGGAGGGGAAAGGAACGATGGATGAGGCGGCATTTTATACCCGCGAGTCTAGGGCTCTAAGGGACGCCGACCATCCTAGGCGTCCGTGCCTGCATCGGGACACACGGCGTGGATCCTGGGGGTTCGTACGGACGCCGCAGCGTCGGGGTGCGCGGGGGTGCCTTCGTGGTGGCGGCGGCTGCTCAGGGAGCGAGCGCTCCCTAGGTTTGGACGCAGGGGGCATGCGGTCTGGCGGAGTCTGGTGGCTTGGGCCTATGGGGTGCGTGGCCAGGCGGTGCGCTGGCAGGCCTGCGGGGGCTGCTGCCTTGCTGGCGGGCCCGCGGGGGCTGGAGCTGTGCTGGCAGGCCTGCGGGGGCCAAGCTGCGGGCCGCGGGGCCAGGCGGGAGGAGCTGGGCTACGGCTGTGCTGGTCTGGCACGCGGAGCAGGCCGGCCTGGGCTGTTCGGCTAGGAAGAGAGGAGGGAGAAATGGCCGGCTGGGCTGAAATGGAGAAGGAAGAGAAGGAAGATGGTGGGCTAGCTTAGGAAATAAAAGGAAAAGGAAATTTTTCCTTTTATCCATTTAGGAATTTAAGGATGGAATTTTATAGAGAATTTGGGACAACTCCAAAAGGAATTGAGATGGAAACTCCAAAGGGGGAATTTGAGATGACTTTCAAACAGATTTAGAGATTGAAATTTCACGAGAACTTTGAAATGAGCTCGAACGCTTTTTGTGATGTGTGACGATGAGCCCGAGTGGAAAATTTGAAAAGAGCTTGAGAGAGAATTTTTGAAAGAGATTCGGGAAGAGATTTGACATGAGGTCAAGGAGGGAATTGGGAAGAGATTCAGAAGGAAACTTGGAATGAATTCAAAGTGAGGATTCATGAATAGATTGAGAGGTGGATTTTTAGGAGAGACTCATAGATGAATTCCTAGAGAATTCGAAAGGAGATTACTATGGACTTGTGTACTCCGAACACCACAAGACAACACAAAACCAACTCATGAGCATGAGCACACTCCTGCAACCAATTCTATATGTATGCAGCGTCTTGTTAGTGAGTTAGACTCGGGTTCAACATAAATACTACATGCTTCACACAATTGCAAAAAAAATTTTAAAAAGCTCGTATTTTTGGTTGCTCGAAAACCTGGGATGTTACATGTGGTGGCTTTGAATGCCACACTCTTCTTCTTTTCATCATCTTTCTTTTCATTTTCCTTCTTCTTCTTCTTGACCGACTCATCATCTTCTCTATATGAATCATCGGTCATCACCTCTTGAAATGTTTGTTGAGGAGTTGAATCCTTCAATGTAGTCCTTACTAGCACGGTGATCAATGTATCAAACCTCTTGGGCAAGCTTCTCAAGAACTTCATAGAGAATTGATTATCCTTGACCTCCTCACCAAGTGCCTTGAGCTCATTGACAATGACTTGCAACCGATGAAACATTTCTGGTACACTCTCATTATCTTGCATTTTAAAGCTTGAGAATTTTCCTTGCAAGATATATGCTTTAGCGGTCTTTGTGCCTTCGGTGCCCTCAAATATTTCTTTAAGCTTGGCCCAAGCATCATGAGCAATTTCAATGTTCTTCACTTGCTCAAATGTCTTGTCATCTAGTGCCTCATGAAGAGCACTAATGGATATGTCATTGCATTGGAGCTTCTTCTCTTCCACTGGTGTAGGAGATTCCGGATTAGCAACCTCAAATTTTATTTCGGTGACCTTCCACACTTCTCTATTAATTGACTTGAGGTGTGCGGTCATCTTAACCTTTCAATATGCATAATTTGTCCCATCAAAGTGAGGTGCCTTCTTGGTGTTGTTAATGTGCAAACTTAATTGAGCCATTTCTTCTTCACCGTAGGTTGTTAAGCCTCAAATAAACGGTGTCTCGGCTCTGATACCACTTGTAAGGTCCAAATGGCTAGACAGGGGGGGGTGAATAGCCTATTTAAAAATCTACAAGCTTCACTAAACAACCACAATAGTATAAAAGATGGCTAAGCTAATTCTAGCACTAGCTCAACTACACTATGCAATCCACCTATACAATTCTAGTGAAGCAAGGCTATGATCTCTAATACACACCAACAAGACTAAGTCACTAAGCTACTTACTCCTATGTGATAAAAGCTACACTAAGAGTAGTACAAGAAAGTAAAGAGCAAGTGACTCGATTCTTATACCAACGATGTAGAGAAGTAATGCACTTGAAGAATCAATCACAATGATCAACCACAATAGAAATCCCCAGCAAAGAGATGACACAAGATTTTTACCGAGGTTCACTTGCTTCCCGGCAAACTACTCCTCGTTGTGGCGATACACCCACTTGTCGTTTCACGAGCTAATCGACTATCAAGAGTCGAGCCCTCGGCGGGCGCCGCACAACCGCACACAAGATGGGGATCCTCCAAGCCACGAGTTCTACTAGAGTATCCAATTTGTGAACTCCCGCGGGGAAGGATCAAGAACCCCTTACAACACTTGGTGAGGGCTCCAACAATCTTCAATTGTGAGCTCGATCACCTCTGCTGCTCCAAGCCATCTACCGTGTCGGGAAACATAGAAGAGTAACAAGAAATCCACAGCAACTCGAAGATCAAGTGCCTCTAGAATGCAACTCTCAAGCAATGCACTTGAATCTCACTCGATCTCACTCAAGATGTGCAACTATACAAAGAGATGAGTGGAGGGGTTGTTCTCTAGCTCAAAGGATGTCTCTAGGTCTCAAAATGTGCAAGAGTTACCCTCAAACCCTGGACATCTTCTATTTATAGCGAAGGGGTACGCAGCTAGTCGTTACCGGATGACACAGTTCAAAACGTGCTGACCGGACGCTCCGGTCAGGGTGACCGGACGCGTCCGGTCACTAGAGGACAAGCATGAACAGTGCGCATCAGAAGTTACCGTTGCCGTGACCAGACGCGCTCTAGCGTTTGACCGAACGCGCTGCACCTGGCGTTCGGTCGGAGTCCAGTAACCTCCCACCGCGACCGGACGCGTCCGATCGCACGTGACCGAACGCGTCCGATCGCACGTGACCGGACGCGCCGCGCGTCTGGTTGGCTCTACGACCAGTTCTGCCCCTCTGGGTGCCTGACCGGACGCTCTGGTTCCATGAGGGACCAGATGCACCGGTTGGAAACTCTAACACTCGCGCGCCTGATAACTGCTGAGAACTGACCGGACGCGTCCGGTCAAACCGCGATCGCGTCCGGTGCAGAGTCCGGTCACCACAGTGACCGCCGATCGCCTCCGTTTCTTTTCTGACCTTCGGCGCAGTAGAAAATAGGCATTTCACTTCCCCAAAAAGCTCGGCAGGAGGGAGAGAGGAACCCAAACCCCTCTCTACCGCTTAAACTCCACCGCCTTCGCAAATGTGCTAACACCACCAAGTGTACACCACCATGTGCATGTGTGTTAGCATTTCACAAACATTTTCAAGGTGTTATGTTAGCTCTCTACTAGATCCTAATGCATATGATCAAGACATTGATCTAGTGGCACTTGATTCCCGAGCTAACCGTGATTGCCCCTCTTGATAGTCATCTATATATCCTAAACCCGGTCAATCACTTCTTTACTCATCTTAGACCGGCAAAAGGAAAACCCTATGGTTATACCTTTGCCTTGCACTCTTAGATCCTTCTCCTCCACTTGAACACCATGTCCATCATTTTATGTGCATTTCTTCATCATCTTGCTCATCATTTCATGCACCAAATCATGTGGTCTTGTGGCCAACACTCCTTGCCACGTACACCTTCATCACATGTGTTGCTTATGCCTATCTCAAAACACTTAACACATGTCATTAGCAACTTGGTGTCATTAATTACCAAAACCAAACTTGGGCTTTCAACCTTGGCCATGTCGTCCTCCGACATTACGGAAGTCTCGGGCCGATCTGGGACATCGACCATCTCGACATCTGCCTTCTACTTCCCCTTGTCGGAAGGAGGGTCGTCGACGGTGAGATCGATCACAGCCAGAGTCGACCCTTGGGGCGGGACTAGCCTCCCATCAGTCTGCGCCACTGCCTGCACGTTGGGCGGTGGCATGGCCACCCCTCGTTCCGCCTCGACCGCCTGCTTCTCTAGATAGTCCTGTTGCAGCTGCGGCCGTGGCTCCTCCCGCTCTGGTTGCAGCTCCGGCTGCTCCTCCTCTTTCCCCGCATCCGACGGGGCCTCCACCACCCCTTTTATCTTTTCAACATCCGCCCACCTCGCATCGTGGATGGATGTTTTGGCCTTACCGGCCTTGACAGTCTCCAGGGTCCTCGTGGTTGACCTCGGCTCTGGCCCACCAATACCAGGCACGTCGAGCCTGGCACAGCCCGGGGCTGCCTCGACCGGCTCTGGCTCTCGAGTGGCGTCACCAACTCTGGCGACCTCCCGAGCGCTTGCACCTGCCCTGGCAGCGGCCTCTTTCATCTTGAGCCGCTCCATGGTGGCTTGGTACTTTGCGACCCAAGTGGTGTCGTCAGCAGGCGTCCACATCATCAGGGCGGCACCATACTTGAGTGCCTTGACAGGAGTCATAGCCGCGAGCTCCACCTTACGCTTATGGCTGAGTAGTAAACAACCATGTCAGAACAAAAAGTGAGATAACTTTGTCGGAAAGGCGAAGCGAGACACTTACCCAGACAGGGGAATTAGGGGCTTCATCTTTGGCTTCCCCGAGCCACTCGACGGCTTCTGCGATGGCCCCTCCGTCGAGCCTCCGGTCATCCTGGTGATCCTTGGAGCCTAGGCTAACGAGGCACCTGGGGTCCTTTGCGCTGATGAGGCTATCTGGCCTCGGGTCCTCACACCCGACGATGGCACCCTGGCCTCAGATGTCGACGTTGTTGTTCCGCCCGACAACGAAGTCTGGGGCGAGCGGACTCGTGGGTGTGGCACCACCGACGTCCCCTAAGGGACCCTAGGCATGGCAGATCCCCTCTCTGAAGGTCCCTCTTGGGCTCTTCCTTCTATTGGTTCTTCCTCCCCCTTGATGGGCGCCGAGACTATCCTCGACGCCTGGGAGGTTGACCCTCCACTAGTAGGCTCTAGCAGGGGCCGCACGTCGGGGAGGTGTGCCTGAAAAGTCGTGGTGTTGTACCGCGACCCGGCGTCGTCATCGTCGCTATCCTCAACTTCGTCCTCCTCCGAGGCCGTCTCAGAGGGGGATTCCTCGATAGGGAGACCATCGAGCCTCTGCTAGCGGCGGCGCTTATTCAACGCCTCACGCTCGAGGGCCTTTCTGATCTAACGCTTCTTTGCGGCGTCTTTCTCTCCCTTCTTTTGAGCCGCAGAAATGCGTCTCGCCTCTCGAGCAGCGCGATCCTTCAGAACCGGCGGCCGCGAGTCCTTGACCGCTGACAGATCCTGCATGGAAGTCTCGACAGACTAAATCAAGAGAACCAGGAAGCAAAAGGACACAAGGCTAGCAAAACAACACTTACCAGAGTCTCAAAACCCTGGTTGGGTCACATCGGGACCTTGTCTATGTCCTCCTGCTTGAATCTACCCACCATCCATCGCGCGCGCCGGGCAACCTCGTCGAGGGGGAGGGTCTCGTGCGACATCCGACTCCCCTCCAATGAGACGCCCGGTGTCATCTCGTCGATCCAAAGTCGGCGCTGCATCAATGGCAGCACTCTCTGATGGTGGAACACGGCGGCCACCATCCCCACGGTCAATCCGCATAGGTGGAGTCTCCTTAGCGCGTCAAGGAGCGGCTGCAGCTTTGGCTTCTCTTCCTCGACGACGCCATATGACCAATTGTCCTCGCACGACATCAGGACCCGACCAGAGAACTTCGGCAGGCGGTCGTCGTCGTTGCGCAGGTAGAACCACTCGTCGTGCCACCCGCTGTTCGACGAGATGAGCTACGCCGGGATATAGAGCTCGCCCCGACCCGCGCGGACTTGAAGGGTACAACTGCCGGCATGAACCGCATGCCGCACTCCCCTCTCACCCACCTTCTTGGCAAAATGCTCCACCTTGAAAAGGTGGAGCCATAGATTCCAGTGGGGCTTCATCCCCAAGTACCCCTCGCAGACCGTCGCAAAAATGGCAGCCTGCGAGATGGAGTTGGGGGCGAGATGATGGAGCCCCACCTTGTAATGATGAAGAAGCGCTCGTATAAACTGGCTCGGTGGCATCCCGAGCCCCCTCTCGTGGAAAGCGACGAAGCTCACCACGTACCCCTCTAGGGGCGCCGGCTCCCGGTGGTCGAACGATGGCACCCTCCACTCTGGCTAGCTCTGACTCGCCCTTGATCGTAGAAGACCATCATGAACTAACTCCTCCAGCTTCCTCTCCATCATCGAAGAATGTACCCATGCGTTCACGGGAAGAACCTAGCTCTTTCCGGCCATAAGTGTCGAGATCAGCTTGCGGCGGTGACGGGGGAAGAGATGACGGCGACGGCAGAGAACGGCTGATGAGCACAAAGGGAGAAAGGGCAATTGCAAAAGGCCTATGAGGGGCATGCGGAACCTTGGGCTATGCACTTATACCCCGGCGGAAGACCAACAAGAGGATCCGAGAAAAGGTAGGAACAGTTCCCGCATTCAATGTCCTTACCTAACCGCTCCCTCGAAACCCGCGGGTAAGGGCACGTGTCCGCCGTTCACTCCACAACCGTCGTGCCACGCCGCCCACTACCACGCCGCTCTCGCCTCTGCTCCTAAAAAGACGTGTCCCAACGGGCTAGAAGGGGATCCGCAGACGGACATTTCCAGACGAATGGATAACAGGCTTCGAGCCCACTATAAATCTCAAGGGATCGAAAGCTGGCCCTCGACCAGGGTTCGATAGCTGCCCTCGAGTAACAGAGTCAGGGACAACTGGGGACGTGCCCATACAAGGCCAGGGCTCGAGCCACTCTCTCGAGACGTCCCCAGACGTATTCGAGGCTAAAAGAGAGGTCGATGGTGGAATCCCCTCGGAGGGAGACATCGAGCCCTCGGGTCCTACAACATGGAACCGAGATCCACACGATTACTCTTTGGCATCTTTTGAGAGCGCCTTCGCGGCCGCTAGCCGACCCCTATCGAATGGGGCACGGACTCCCACTCGAATTCCCCGCTAACAGCTCACTGGAGATCGTCAAAACTCGAGGGTAGTACGATGTTCTCCACCCCTCCTCCTTTCCTAAAAGGTGCGTGAGGGTCGTACGATAAAGACAGGCAAGACCCTAATCGACCTCGTGCGTACGAGGCTCGGGGGCTCGATCGCAAAAAGCTAACCCCAAACGAAAGGGGACCAAGCACACCACGGGGGCTCAAACACAGGAGCACCCCTCGATATAACGCACTAAAGACCTCGGAGGAGTCAAACACTCCACCAAGGCCTCGGGGGCTACACCCGGCGGGTGCGCTCGCACGCACCCATCGGAAGAGCTACGACGCTACGACTCTAGTTCATGACTCACTGAGCCTCTGCAAGAGTGACCACACTCACAAAAAGGTTCAGGGGCTACTGTCGGGTACCTAAACAAGGGGTACCCACACTCAACGACTAAAAAAGACAAACCCCTGAGAAAATCACGCCAAGGCTCCGCCCACGTAGGTACAACGAGCCAAAACCACGCACGGAACGCCTCGACCACGTTCCGACTCGCACGAGGCTTGCTCGACGGGACGCCTCGACCACAGGGAAATCTCCGACTCGTATGACCCTGGGTCGAGCCGGTCGACCCGCCTCACCCACCAACTTTCAGACAAAAGTCAAAGCATTTAATGCAACCGCCAACCACTTCCTACCCCCATAGCTACAGCGCCGCTAGCATGGAAGCCGTACCAGTGTCAAATCCCACTTTTTACCAGCCATCCCAGGATGGGCGGTGAAAACCTGTCACTGCACACGCCATGTCGGGTACTGTTCCGCCACTGATCCCTCTCGAGGCATAACACGACGACTGTCATACCCCGAAATTCCTGGGGCTCAGCCTTATCCATTCCCCGTCAACCCACCTCGACCCGGCCTCGACCAACCGCCGGTCAACAAAGGCGCAAGGCCTGCACACCACAGGACCCGGGGTCTTTTCACCATCCCATCCTTTACGTCACCATGGTGCCTAGGGATGACCGGCCATTCCCGGAGCACGTCGCTACAGCAGCTTCCACAGCGCCCGACAAAACTTCACTTCTAAGTCACCACCCTGGCGTCTCTGCCTTCTCTTGACCCTATAAAAGGGAAGGCAGGGGACTCTATGAAGGGAGAAGACACAAGGCAAAAACAAGTCATCACCCCACCACAGAAGATCAACATCTCAAGCAATCTCCTTTGTACTCTCTCTTTGAGACTTGGGATCGGCTCCATCTCTCACAGCTTGTAACCCCTACGCAAGCACTTAGGTGCAAGGAAATACAATACCCCCCGTTGGACGTAGGGCCTTCTTTTGCCTGAACCAGGATAAACCCCCGTGTATTCTCTTTGCATCACCATTCAGAATAGGGGACGTGCAGCACAAATTCACTCGTTGGTTTAGGACTCTCACGGGTCCGAACACCGACAATTATAGTTCTTAAAAACAAGATAACATTATAAATTGAAATAAAGAAATACATTACGCACCATTCATAAAACAACAATTTCCTTTCTTGGCTTCTCATTGTAATCTTCGCTACAAGAGTGTTAATGGGCTTGGACCTCTTTAAATAGAGTTCTTATCCCTTTAATTCTACTTCCTCTCCGTCCCAAAATAGAAGTCGCTATAGGATACGTGCAGGTCAAACTTTCTCAACTTTGACTAGGTTTGTAGAAAATACATACAACATTTATATCTCCAAATAAATTTATTATAAAAGTATATTAAACGGTCTATCTAATAATACTAATTGTGTATTATAAATATTAATATTTTTATAAATATGTTTGGTCAAAATTAAAAGTGTTGACTTCTCGGAAAGTAGGAATAACTTCTATTTTGGGACGGAGGGAGTTCTATAATGGCTGGTCCTAGACCCCACATTATTAATTTAGCCCACTAACATTTTGGGCATACTCTCCAACTATATGGCTCAGGGTAGTCCCAATGGAACGTCAATTATAGTTTCTACCTATCTTAATTACTCTAACAATTTAGCAATTTGTTGAAAGAAATTAACGTAGAGAGGGAGCACAAAAAGAAAAAAACCATTTCTAGACGAAGGGATGACGTCGTCTCGCGAATCAAGACATGAAGAAGCCACGAAACAGGATGATAAACAACAGCCCGACATAGAGGACCTCAAATTCCTAGTTGAAAAAATCCTATTTGATAATGGGCTCCCATTTAACCATATGGACGCAGGCCGTTATCTGGTGGCGCCAATCGGCCCATGTCGATTTGGGCAGTTGGGCCTACACGAGCTCTGTTTGGTGAAGCTGAGTGCCTGAGTCTGAGAAAGTAAATTTTATCCGTAAGAGCAACTCCAACAGAGTTAGTAAAAAGGCAACATATCAGGTGGAAAACACACCCTTCATAAAAACTCATATAAACCATGGCAAAAAAGTCGTCTAAATTCATCAAAAAAATCACATATGTAGATGATATGATGATACACAACCTTGTAAAATATCTTGTCCAAACTCGACTTCGTTTGTGAGATATAAAAACAACAAATTTCAAGTCAGAAAGTTGTCCAAACGATTTGTTAGAAATTTGTTATTTTTATATCTCACAAACGAAGTCGAGTTTGGACAAGATATTTTACAAGGTTGTGTATCATTATATCATCTACATATGTGATTTTTTTGGTGAATTTAGACGACTTTTTTACCGTGATTTGTACGGGTTTTCACGAAGGGTGTGGTTTTCACACACCCTTCGTAAAAACTCGTGCAAAGTAAAAATAGTTAGCTAAACTCATGATTTAGTCAACCGCTAAAATAGAAACCCCAGCCAAAAAAACAGAAAACTCCAACAGCCATTTCAATAGGGTGAGACGAATGGCTAGCGGCACATGTAAGCTATATCTAGCATGTAAGAATTCCGAGATACATGACTTCCTATTTTAGAAAACCAGACATAATAGCTATTAGACTCTCTCTTTTTTCATATAATAGTTAAATATAGATTACATAGCATGGACTTCTGTCAGAGTTGCTCTAAGCGGCTAAGTGCGCATGCTCTACTGTTGCTCGCACTGAGATTCGTGTGGAAATCTTGTAGTCGACGATTTGAGAGCATGTGCCCTTATGGAAAAAAGCTGCCTTCGCCTGAGTCTGACATCAATTGCCGTAGCGCACTCGCGCCGCTCCTCTGTCCCTTCTCCCCGCCACATCGCCGCCGCTGCCACCACCGCCGCGGGTGACCTGCTCTCCTTGGTCCCTTACTCCCTCCGGAGTTCAGCGGGATAGACCTGGTACGAAGCTCTGTGTGGTTTGATTTGTGTGTTTCATCGCTTCATTTGCCCACCAAGAGGGCTTAAACATGTTCCCTGTTCGTTAATCATGTTATAATTACAAGCGGGTGAAAAATCTTGGGGCGCTGGCATGCTATAGATCTGATTCTTGCTTGGCAGAAATATACGTGGATTCGTGTCTCAATGCTTACTTTGCCTGCACCAGTATTTGTTATACATTGCCTACGTTAGTCCTTTCTGCTATTATCATAGCAAGTAGAAATCTTACATATAAATACCGAGAGTAGCACGAACCTTGCCGATATAGACATGGTTGATCCTGTATAATCGGCTACCTTTTCTGTCTCATGGTTATTGTACTGGTGCTCGCTTATGCTGTGCACAATTCTTCCATCAATGAGCAGGTTAGAATGAACATGATCTGTCAAATGTTTACTTAGATTACTTCTTTTGCAGCCTTTACATGGCGGATGAGTCTTCTGATGCGTGCTCATGCACAAATTAAGACGATGCTAGGGATAAAAGGAAGAGAAGGAAGAGCTCTTCAGACGTTATACAATATATATTTGCCATGGGTGGGCATGAGCTCTTCACTGATTAGTACTCCCTTCTCTTCAGAAGATGCACACTGAATCTGTGAAGGCATGGGTGGGCATGAGCTGGGTTCAAACAGTGGGATCTCTGAAGAAATCCTTGCTGGGCTCCAACTCCAATAGCTACCGGATTCAGTGCTGGGTGCTCAAGATCTTTGATGATAATAAGTTCGCAGCACTGTTGGCGCTTTCAGTGGATATGAGGAGGAAATACATATTAATGAAAGTTGGGAAGAAGTGATGTTACTGGTCAGCTCTATCCAGATTTCTTCTATATGCTGCATGGGCTTGTGGTTCGTACTGAATTTGTTGAGCTTGGTCTTATAGGTTGCACAATTGTTTGGACTCGCTACTAGCTTCCTAGATACAATGGTATGTTTTAGATATATGAATGATATCATATTTTGATGTACAACGGTTGAAATCGGTTCCCATCGCTTCTCATCGCCCTCACAAAATAACTCTTTTTGTTGATTTAATTCGTGGAAGGGTAATATGGTCATTGCGCGTAGCCCTCCCCCTCACCCACCCCCTCCCACGCCGCGCACCCTGCCGACCCCATGCAGTACCACTCGGCTCCTCCAAACCGCACGCATCTCACGCGAGGCAAAGGTTGTTCAGTCTATTCGTTTTGCTGGTTTATCGTGGTTGAATGTACTGTTCGCTAGTTTGTTGTGAGAGAAAAACACTGCTGGATGGCTGCTGATTCCGCTGAATAGCTCAAACGAACAGGGTGGTTGTCTCCCTCGCCCTAGCCGTCGCCCTCCTGCCCTCCCTCGCTCGCGGTGGCGCGGCCGCAGCCCCTGCCTGCTGCCGTGGCGGCGCGGCGCGGCCTCTCGCCTGCTCTCGCGGCAGCCCGGTGCGACCCCGCCTGCTCGCGCTGCGGCATCGACTCGTGCGGCCGTGTGCAGAGGCGCTGCAAGGCGGCAGCCACGGGCCACGGCCGGAACCCTAGCCGCCGGGAGAAGGGGTGGCCGCCCTTGTTCTCCCTGGCCTGATCGATGACGGGGTGGCCGCCCTTCTTCTCCTCCGTCCAGATCCGTGGCATGGCAGCCCTTCTTCACCGCGCCGCCTCCTCCATCGGGTCCTTTGTCAGCGACGAGCTCCCATCAGGTATGTGCATCCCATTCTCCCCCATTCTTGCTGTGCAAAAGTTCAAGCATACTGGATGTGCATACAAGCAAGGGAGATCCGTGAGATTTTATAATTGTAGTATGTATGTGCATCTTGCTATGATTAAACAATCGGTGCAGAGAAAATCAGTGATTAAATAATTTATGCTTCTTGCTATGATTTTTCCCATTGCCAGAATGTCAATTAGCTCTATCATTCAGCACTAGTCTGCAACTCTGCATAGTGTGATGCTATTTAGAATAACAGATGGGCCTTTGTGTCAGCCCTTAGTATTTGTTGAAAATTAAACTATGTTCAATAGTATACGCATGACACAAAGAAAATTAAATCTGTTAAATCTGTGTTCAGTACCCTTTATTCAGAATTTGTGGAACATATGCAGTAAGCAGCAACGATTTTGTGATTATAGGTGAACGTTCCTAAGACCAAAAATACCTACTGTAGGATAGCCCCTGTCTGCCCAGGGCAGTACATATCTCTTTTTGTGTTCTGGATGCTTGACCGATGTGAGTTCTAGGAAAGAGATGAACAGTGGATTTTTTTTTGTTTCCTAGTGTCCGTTGAAATCTATACCTAATAATAAATCGTGAAAATTTCTACACTCTTTTTTGTTTTCGCCTCAAAATTTCAGTCTGCCACCGCCCCTCCCGATTTTCCCTCACGTAATCCTCCTTTGGATTTTATACATGTTTCCTATAAAAGAACTCCCCGAGCGTACGCGCGCAAGATTTTGTTCTGTTTTCTATTTTTATTTGCCCATACCGTGTCAAGGCTGAGTCCAGATACAACTCATATCATACGCTGAAGCAGATGTATATATAAAGAGAAAATAAAGAGGAGGAATCGGCAAAGCTCCAAATTGAATAAAAAACGAGCATAATACTTTCCTTTGGATTTTAGACATGTTTCTTGTAAAAGAACTGCCCGAGGACGCGACTTCCCATCAAGATGACCATGGTTGCGACGAGCTTGACCAGGCAAAGAGAAGGAAAGAAGAAATCGGCTAAAGATCCAAATTGAATTAGAAAAGAGCTCTAAATCGATTAAAAAAACATGTTTGCGACGAGCTTCAGCAGACAAAGAGAAGGAAAGAAGAAATCGGCCAAAGATCCAAATCAAATAAAAAAAGAGCTCTAAGTCGATTAAAAAATAGGTTTTCCTCACCCGTGCAAGTATGCAATTTTGGATGTGCCTACTTATAAAAATCATAGCAGCTTAATATTTCATCGGAGACACGGAGCATCTCATACAGCGGAAATTAGAAGAAGATAATACAATCTCTAAAGAGAAGCAGCCACACGATGTGAACCACCGTAGCTCCCTGCCGCCGGACATTGCGCGCCCACGCCCTGCTCACGCTCGGGGCCGCACCGCCGCCGCCGCTGACCAGCACAGCTAGAGTTGGCGGCGCAGCCAGGACGAGTGAGGATGAGGAATCATGGTTCGTGGAGGTACCGGGCGTAGGGTACTAGGAAGTATGGGACATGGGACTTTGGTCACTTAATGGGCCACCGAGGTGGGCTCTATGCCGCTGCGGCTCTTTGTGAGAGCACTGAAGGTCCGAAGCGGTGAGGGACCAAGTGTGCTTATATTTGCAAATTCTATTTGTTTTCTTTTTGCTTTGGATTTTTTTGGGTTTCCGACCGGTGTGTCCGTTCATCTGCTCATGTGAGTTTTGTTTTCTCACAAAGCAAAAACAAACAAATAAATATAATATATTATACGTATGTGAACAATTGATTCTTTCCCTATCCCTAAGTAAACAAAGATTTCAATTGTGTTGTAGTAGTTTTAATTAGAACAAAACTTATATTTTTATTAAAACCTAGATTAGTTGATAGTTCAAGTAATTAAAACGTGAGCTAAACTCTAATAAATATCTCTCTAATTAAAATACAATGCGCGGTGGCACGTGAAGTCGGCGCGGAGGAAGACATAGAAACCCGTCATATTTTCCTAAATAAAATACTCATACTTTATACTTGAATGGTTGTAAGGTCCAAATAGGCTAGAGGGAGGGTGAATAGCCTAATTAAAACTTCTATAAGAATTACTTAACCACACGTTAGTATGAAAGGTGGCGAAGCAAATGCACTAGCTCTAACTAATTAAGCAAGCCACCTACACAAGTCTATAACAAAGCTATTCACTAAACACAACAACAACTACAAGCTAGAAACAAGAAGTAATACAAGAGAAGAGCTTTGAGTGATTATACCGCCGTGTAGAGATGAGAAGTGTCAATCAATCAATCATACAAGAGAAATCCTCAGGAAGAGAATGACACAAGAATTTATCCCGAGGTTAACTTGCTTCCCGGCAAGCTACTCCCCGTTGTGGCGATACACCTACTTGTCGGTTCGCGAGCTAATCGACTATCAAGAGTCGAGCCCTCGGCGGACGCCGCACAACCACACACAAGATGGGGATCCTCCAAGCCACAAGCTCCACTAGAGTATCCAATTCATGAACTCCCGAGGGGAAGGATCAAGAACCCCTTACAACACTTGGTGAGGGCTCCAACAATCTCCAATTGCGAGCTCAATCACCTCCGTTGCTCCAAGCCGTCTACCGTGTCGGGAAACACGGAAGAGTAACAAAAAATCCGCAGCAACTCAAAGATCAAGTGCCTCTAGAATGCAACTCTCAAGCAATGCACTTGAATCTCACTCAATCTCACTCAAGATGTTCAACTATGCAAAGAGATGAGTGGAGGGGTTGTTCTCTAGCTCAAAGGATGTCTCTAGGTCTCAAAATGTGCAAGAGATACCCTCAAACCCCGACCAACGTCTATTTATAACGAAGGGGTACGCAGCTAGCCGTTAGGAACTTAAACAGCTGAAATCGCGCTGACCGGATGCGCTGGTCATACTGACCGGACGCGCCGGTCATACTGACCGGACGCGCCGGTCGCGCAACGGCTAATTTCCGAAGCACCGACCGGACGCGCTGGTCGCGCAGACCGGACACGCTGGGTGCGACCGGACGCGCTGGTCCCGCAACTGACCGGACGCGCTGGTCAAGCCTGAGTAGCGCACAACGAAACAGCGACCGAACACGCTGTAGAACTGACCGGACGCCATAGTGTCAGCGTCCGATTAGAGTCCACTAAGCTCTCTGGATGACCGGACGCGTCCGGTCGATAGTGACCGGACGCGCTGCGCGTCCGATCATCAAACTGAAATACGCGCAGACGCTGAATACTGACCAGACGCGTTCGGTCGTATAGAGACCGCGTCCGGTCCAGCGTCCGGTCACCTCTGTGACCTCCGTTCACCTCCGTTTCTTTTCTGACTTTCGGCGTAGTAGAAAATAGGTGTTTCACTTCTCCAAAAAGCGCCACCAAACTCCACCGCCTTCGCAAAAGTTCTAACGCCACCAAGTGTACACCACCATGTACATGTGTGTTAGCATTTCACAATCATTTCTCAAGACATTATGTTAGCTCTTTTACTAGATCCTAATGCATATGCTCAAGACAATGATCTAGTGGCACTTGATTCTCGAGCTAACTATGATTGCCCCTCTTGATAGTCGGCTATATATCCTAAACCCGGTCAATCACTTCTCTACTCATCTTAGACCGGCAAAAGGAAAACCCTATGGTTATACCTTTGCCTTGCGCTCTTATATCCTTCTCTTTCACTTGATCATCATTTCCTTCATTTTATGTGCATCTCCACCATGATCATCATTTCATGTCCATGCACCATCTCTTTGTGATCTTGTGGCCACCACTCCTTGCCACATACACCTTCATCACATGTGTTGCTTATGCCTAACTCAAAACACTTAACACATGGCATTAGCAACTTGGTGTCATTAATTACCAAAACCAAACTTGGGCTTTCAATCCCCCCCTTTTTGGTAATTGATGACAACCATCACAAAGATATGAAATGAAATCACATTTCAATTTCGATAGTATTAGCTCCCACTACATATGTGCTTCCATGAGTTTGGTTCAATTGTGCACATATGTATGGATTTGAATTTTAGGAGAGTTACTACTATCAAATTGATGCTAAGGTATATAGAATGGACCTTTGAAGCGTGATACCAATCAGAGTTGCCTTTATATACCATCCTTAGCATCGATGTAGCTAGACAGCACTTGTAATACATCACTTGTAAAGATCACAAACACTAAAATACCCCGTGAGATAAACATTATAAGCAAAAGGTGTCTAGAAACTACTTGTAAAGCTACTCTTAACAAATCATCATTCAAGTTCTATTTCTAGCATACACCAAACAATCATGAATATGAATTTAAGCTTAGTAATGCAACAATTCATCATGTTAATGCACATACAAATGCAACAAATAATTCATGAGCTTGCTCCCCCTACTTGTGTGCTCAATTTTAATTGATCCCTTTCTCCCCCTTTGTAACTTAACTTTTTATCTTTGTGACTTTTCTCTCCCCCTTATTATATCTTTTCCCTTTTTGCAATATCTTTGTGACTTTTTCTATCTTTGTGACTTTTCTCTCTTTGTGACTTTTCTCTCCCCCTTTGTCAACAATCACCAAAAAGGTGCCAATTTTAGTGAGAGTTAAGTCAATCAATATGAGGGAGTCCAAATTATGGTTCAATCTAGATCACTTGCCTAGAATATGTAATTCGGTTTGATCCAAGGACAAGCTTTTTCACACCTCATAAAGTATAAGGGTTATCTTGACCATGTTGAATTACACATCATGAGCTCGTTACTAGATTTAACACTAGGTTTGCAAGCCCACAAACATGTCATATGCTACCACTAGATTAAACAAACATAGAAGCAATAGTGGTATCATATATACATCAAAATCATTTGATTTTCATGAATGAGCTTATTTATTATGCAAATATGTCTATATGTTCTAACCATATCCTTAGCAAAGTATGAATGATATGCCAAACAACTTTACCTTGCTATGTTGGAGGAGAGGCATGTCATATAAGAATGTGGGGGTGTACTCATTTCAAGTTGGAGAAGTCAAGTATGTTCAATTCATTCTTCAACTTGTAAAATCTCTTTTCATCAAGTGGCTTTGTAAAGATGTCGTCTAGTTGATCTTCGGTGCCAATGCTCTCAATGCTAATATCACCCTTTTGTTGATGGTCTCTTATGAAGTGGTGCCTTATGTCAATGTGCTTGGTTCTTGAATATTGAACCGGATTTTATGTCATCTTGATAGCACTTTCATTGTCACAAAACAATGGCACATTCTTGAACTTTATTTCAAAATCATTAAAGGTGGCCTTCATCCAAAGCAATTGTGCACAACAACTATCGGCACTAATGTATTCGGTCTCGGCGGTAGATAGTGCAACACTATTTTATTTCTTTGATGACCATGAAACAAGAGACCTTCCAAGCAATTGACAAGTGCCACTTGTGCTCATTCTATCAATCTTGCAACCACCATAGTCGGAATCCGAGTATCCAATCAACTCAAAATTAGACCCCTTTGGAAACCATAATCCAACATCATGAGTGCCCTTAAGATATCTCAATATTCTCTTGGTTGCTTTCAAGTGACTTTCTCTAGGTGAAGCTTGATATCTTGCACACTTGCACACACTAAACATCACATCCGGCTTAGAAGCGGTGACATAGAGCAAACTTCCAATCATAGACCGGTATTGCTTTTGATCTACCATGTTGCCACTAGCATCAACACCCAATTGATCATTAGTGCCCATTGGTGTACTCATTTGCCTAGCATCTTGCAATCCAAACTTCTTGATCATGTCCTTGATGTACTTGCCTTGACTTACAAAAGTGTCATTCTTTATTTGCTTGATTTGAAGTCCAAGGAAGTAACTAAGCTCTCCAATCATAGACATCTCAAACTCATTAGCCATCATATTTCCAAACTCTTCACAAAAGTCTTGGTTAGTTGATCCAAAGATAATGTCATCCACATATATTTGCAACACAAACAAGTCATTTCCAAGCTTCTTGGTGAAGAGAGTGATGTCAACCTTTCCCATCTTGAACCCTTTAGAGAGGAGAAAGTCCCTCAACCTCTCATACCATGCTCTAGGTGCTTGCTTCAAGCCATACAATGCCTTCTTTAGCTTGTAAACATGGTCGGGCTTCTTATCATCTTCAAAACCGGGAGGTTGCTCAACATAAACTTCTTTATTGATGTAGCCATTGAGAAATGCACTCTTGACATCCATTTGATAGAGCTTGATGTTGTGTGCACAAGCATATGCTAATAAGATTCTAATAGCCTCCAATCTTGCAACGGGTGCATATGTCTCTCCAAAGTCAAGACCCTCAACTTGAGTGTATCCTTGTGCTACTAATCTCGCCTTGTTCCTCACAACCATGCCATCTTGATCTTGCTTGTTTCTAAAGACCCATTTAGTACCAATCACATTGTAGTTCATTGGCCTCTCAACAAGTTTCCAAACTTGATTTTTAGCAAAGTTGTTTACTTCTTCATGCATGGTATTTACCCAATCGGAATCCTTCAAAGCATCTTCTAATTTCTTAGGTTCTTCAAGTGACACAAATGAGTAATGCTCACAAAAGAATGCTAGCCTTGATCTAGTTTGAACACCACTTTGAATTCCACCAATGATTTGGTCCAATGGATGATCTCTTGCAATACTAGTAGGTTGGAGCATTGAGAGTTGATTGCTTCCATTTGATTGACCTTGAACTTGAGCTTCATCATGAGTACCACTTGAGCTTGCTTGATTTGTATCAATTTGCACATCTTGATTAATCATATGTATGTCACTATCATCATCAACTTGCATTGGCCTTATATCACCAATGTCCATGTTCTTCATTGCATTTGACAATTGATCTCCTCTCACATCATCAAGGTTTTGAGCTTTATTTTGAGACCCTTGGGTTTCATCAAACTCAACATCATGAACTTCTTCCAAGGTGCTATTTGTGAGATTCCAAACTCTATATGCTTTGCTTGTGGTAGAATAACCAAGTAAGAACCCTTCATCACATTTCTTTTCAAACTTGCTCAATCTAGTGCCTTTCTTGAGAATATAGCATTTGCAACCAAACACTCTAAAGTATGCAATGTTGGGCTTTCTTCCATTCAATAGCTCATATGGTGTCTTTCCAAGCTTCCCATGGCAATAGAGACGGTTGCTACAATAGCAAGCCGTGTTGATGGCTTCACTCCAAAATGAATGACTCACATTGTATTCACTAAGCATTGATCTAGCCATGTCAATCAAGGTTCTATTTTTCCTTTCAACTACACCATTTGATTAAGGAGTGTATGTTGGTGAGAATTGATATCCAATACCAAGATCATCACACAAATCTTCAACTTTTGTGTTCTTGAACTCACTACCATTGTCACTTCTAATCTTCTTGATGGTAGTCTCAAACTTATTTTGCACCCTCTTGATAAAAGATTTGAATAGATCATGTACATCACTCTTGTCATAGAGAAAGAACACCCAAATGTATCTAGTGTAGTCATCCACAATCACAAAACCATACTTGTTGCCACCAATGCTAGTGTATGTTGTTGGCCCAAACAAGTCCATATGCAATAGCTCAAACGCTTTTGATGTGCTCATTTCACTCTTGCTAGGATGTGTATTTCCAACTTGTTTGACGGCTTGACAAGCACTATATGGTTTATCCTTTTCAAAAGTGACATCTTTCAAGCCTCTAACTAAGTCATGCCTCAAAAGTTTATTCAATTGTTTTATTCCAACATGACCAAGCCTTCTATGCCATAACCATCCCATACTAGATTTGCTAAGCAAGCATGATGTCAATTGTGTTTCACTATCATTGAAGTCAACCAAGTATAAGCTACCATGTCTAAATCCTTTGAATATCAAATTTGATCCATCAACACTTATGACTTCAACATCATCACTACCAAATATACACTTGAAGCCAAGATCACAAAGTTGTGCCACCGATAAAAGATTGAAATCCAAGCTCTCAACTAGCAACACATTAGATATGCTCATGTCATTTGAGATAGCAATTTTACCAAGCCCCTTGACCTTGCCTTTCTTGTTGTTGCCAAAAGTGATAGCGTCAAAACCACCATTTTGACTTGTATCAATTGAATTGAACATACAAGAGTCTCCGATCATATGTTGAGTGCACCCACTATCAAGCACCCAATGCCTTCCTCCAGCTTTGTAATTGACCTACAAGACAAGATCAATTCTTTTTAGGTACCCAAACTTGTTTGGGTCCTCCAAGGTTAGAGACGAAGCTCTTTGGTACCCAAATGGCTTTCTTCTTTGAGCCCATCCATGGTGCACCAATGAACTTAGCATGAACACCATTTGTACCCTTGCTAAGCATATAGAAAGAATCAAACTTAATTGAGGATACATTTGCATTGGATTTCTTGTTCATGCAATGTTGCTCTATGTGACCAACTTGCTTGCAACTTTTGCAATAGCTACCATTGTTCTTCACAAAATGAGTCTTGTGAGAAGTAAAAGCAGCCTTGCCTTTCTTGGGGTTATAGCACAATCCCTCTTTGTAGAGAGAAGCTCTTTGGCTACCCAAACACATAAGCAAGCGGTCCTCACCACCATAAGCCTTAGCTAATGTGTGATTGAGCTCTTTTACCTCCTTCTTGAGATTTTCATTCTCAACTATAAGTGTGGAGTCACAAGTGAAACCACCACTACTAGATGAGGATGATGTAGATGAGCTACATGAAGGATTAGTGGGAGCAAAAATAATAGGCTTATGAAAAGTTTCATCAATTATATCACATGATATGCCTATGTTGTAAGTTTTAGCTTTCTCAACATTAGTTGGTATGTTTTCACATTTTTCAACTAGAGAAGAATGAGCTTCTTCAAGCTTAGTGTGAGACTTTTGAAGCTTCTTATGTTCTACCTTTAGACTCTCATAAGATGCCCTAAGCTCATCAAGTTCTTGCATAAGGTTTTTCTTTTCCTTAAGCAAGCCCTTGCACTTCTTTCTAGATTCTTTAAAATGTTGAGTGCAATATTCTAGCATAGTGATTAGTTCATCTTTAGTGAATTCTTCTTCATCACTATCACTATCACTAGCATTATCATGATCACTCTCATCGTCGGATGATACCTTAGCGGCCTTAGCCATGAAGCACGATAGAGTGTCGAAGAGGGAGACCTTCTCTTGGATGGCAATGCTAGCATGTCCCTTCTTCTTGCTCTTATTGTCATCCTCATCATCACTTGAGGAATCATCACTATCCCAAGTAGCAACATGAGAATCATTCTTCTTCTTATGAGAGCTCTTCTTCTTTTCTTGCTTCTTCTTCTCCTTCTTGATAGCATCTTCATCATCACTATCATAAGGATATTTTGCAATGAGATGGTCCTTGCTATGGCATCTAAAGCATCTCATGGATGCTCACTCTTCTTGGATGAGTTCTTCCTCCTTCTTGTACGATAGCCTTTCTTCTTCATGAATTTGCCAAATTGCTTGACAAAGAGAGTCATCTTCTCATCAATGTCATCACTATCACAAGAGCTTGAGTCTTCATCACTTGATGATTCAATCTTGGATTTGCCCTTGGATGTGGTGGCTTTGAATGCCACACTCTTCTTCTTTTTATCATCTTTCTTCTCATTTTCCTTCTTCTTCTTCTTGACCAACTCATCCTTCTCATCATCTTCTCTATATGAATCATCGGTCATCACTTCTTAGAATATTTGTTGAGGAGTTGAATCCTTCAATGTAGTCCTCACTAGCACGGTGATCAATGTATCAAATCTCTTGGGTAGACTTCTCAAGAACTTCATAGAGAATTGATTGTCCTTGACCTCCTCACCAAGTGCCTTGAGCTCATTGACAATGACTTGCAACCTATGAAACATCTCCAGTACACTCTCATCATCTTGCATCTTGAAGCTTGAAAAATTTTCTTGCAAGATATATGCTTTAGCGGTCTTTATGCCTTCGGTGCCCTCAAATGTTTCTTCTAGCTTGGCCCAAGCATCATGAGCAATCTCTATGTTCGTCACTTGCTCAAATATCTTGTCATCTAATGCCTCATGAAGAGCACTAATGGCAATGTCATTGCATTAGAGCTTCTTCTCTTCCACCGGTGTAGGTGCTTCCGGATTAGCAACCTTAAATTTTGTTTCGGTGACCTTCCACACTTCTCTATTGATTGACTTTAGGTGTGCGGTCATCTTAACCTTCCAATATGCATAATTTGTGCCATCAAAGTGAGGTGCCTTCTTGGTGTTGTTGATGTGCAAGCTTAATTGAGCCATTTCTTTTTCACCGTAGGTTGTTAAGCCTCAAATAAACGATGCCTCGGCTTTGATACCACTTGTAAGGCCCAAATAGGCTAGAGGGGGGTGAATAGCCTAATTAAAACTTCTACAAGAATTACTTAACCACACGTTAGTATGAAAGGTGGTGAAGTAAATGCACTAGCTCTAATTAATTAAGCAAGCCACCTACACAAGTCTATAACAAAGCTATTCACTAAACACAAAAACAACTACAAGCTAGAAATAAGAAGTAATACAAGAGAAGAGCTTTGAGTGATTATACCGCCGTGTAGAGATGAGAAGTGCTAATCAATCAATCACACAAGAGAAATCCTCGGGAAGAGAATGACACAAAAATTTATCCTGAGGCTCACTTGCTTCCCGGCAAGCTACTCCCCGTTGTTGCGATACACCCACTTGTCGGTTCGCGAGCTAATCGACTATCAAGATTTGAGCCCTCGGCGGGCGCCGCACAACTACACACAAGATGGGGATCCTTCAAGCCACAAGCTCCACTAGAGTATCCAATTCACGAACTCCCGCGGGGAAGGATCAAGAACCCCTTACAACACTTGGTGAGGGCTTCAACAATCTCCAATTGCGAGCTCAATCACCTCCGCTGCTCCAAGCCGTCTACTGTGTCGGGAAACACGGAAGAGTGACAAGAAATCCGCAGCAACTCAAAGATCAAGTGCCTCTAGAATGTAACTCTCAAGCAATGCACTTGAATCTCACTCAATCTCACTCAAGATGTGCAACTATGCAAAGAGATGAGTGGAGGGGTTGTTCTCTAGCTCAAAGGATGTCTCTAGGTCTCAAAATGTGCAAGAGATACCCTCAAACCCCGACCAACGTCTATTTATAACGAAGGGGTACGCAGCTAGCCGTTAGGAACTTAAACAGCCGAAATCGCGCTGACCGGATGCGCTGGTCATACTGACCGGACGCGCCGGTCGTGCAACGGATAATTTCCGAAGCACCGACCGGACGCGCTGGTCGCGCAGACCGGACGCGCTGGGTGCGACCGGACGCGCTGGTCCCGCAACTGACCGGACGCGCTGGTCAAGCCTGAGTAGCGCACAACGAAACAGCGACTGGACGCGCTGTAGAACTGACCGGACGCCACAGTGCCAGCGTCCGATTAGAGTCCAGTAAGCTCCCTGGATAACCGGACGCGTCCGGTCGACAGTGACCGGACGCGCTGCGCGTCCAATCATCAAACTGAAATACGCGCAGACGCTGAACACTGACCGAATGCGTCCGGTCATACAGAGACCGCGTCCGGTCCAGCGTCCGGTCACCTCTGTGACCTCCGTTCGCCTCCGTTTCTTTTCCAACTTTCGGCGCAGTATAAAATAGGCGTTTCACTTCTCCAAAAAGCGCCGAATCCCGCCTCGCAAGCTCGGCGGGAGGGAGAGAAGAACCCAAACCCTTCTCTACCGCTCAAACTCAATCGCCTTCGCAAAAGTGCTAACGCCACCAAGTGTACACCACCATGTGCATGTGTGTTAGCATTTCACAATCATTTCTCAAGGCGTTATGTTAGCTCTTTTACTAGATCCTAATGCATATGCTCAAGACAATGATCTAGTGTCACTTGATTCCCGAGCTAACTGTGATTGCCCCTCTTGATAGTCGGCTATATATCCTAAACCCGGTCAGTCACTTCTCTACTCATCTTAGACCGGTAAAAGGAAAACCCTATGGTTATACCTTTGCCTTGCTCTCTTAGATCTTTCTCTTTCACTTGATCATCATGTCCTTTATTTTATGTGCATCTTCATCATGATCATCATTTCATGTCCATGCACCATCTCTTTGTGATCTTGTGGCCACCACTCCTTGTCACATACACCTTCATCACATGTGTTGCTTATGCCTAACTCAAAATACTTAACACATGGCATTAGCAACTTGGTGTCATTAATTACCAAAACCAAACTTGGGCTTTCAATGGTTGTGAGCCAGCTGATCTGTGCTCCATGGTGGATAGAGGTGCGAAAGTTACAACGTGACATTATAGAGCAAAGTTACTCAATCTGCGTCCACCACATGGTGTAGCTTGGAAACGCGGCTGCCACAGGATGGGGACACACGGACGTGGGTCGTGGGGGCCTGCACTCCAACAGTCGCGCCCTATCGCACGTTCCGCTCTCGAGTCCTCAGTCGCTGTTCGTGGGACCACAAAAATTGTGGACCATCTTGTCAGGAGGGATATAAGGAGTCGTTGAAAAAAGAGCACGTGCCGCAAGATGGAACAGCCGCCGGACGATGCGTGCAAAGCTAAAAAAAGGAGCGCGCACCACGGGGTGGAACAGTCGCACGACGCTTCGAGATCCAACATTTCTCGTTTGCTAGCTGTGGGGTCAAGAATAAACATACCCCATCAGTCAGTGATGGAAGAGTAGACCACCCATGCGTCGACGGAGGCCAAAAGCCAGGAGCGAGCGCCCTCCCCGCGTGAAGGTTGTGCCACGCGTCGGCACGACATATGTAACAGAACTGACCAAATTATAAGAGCACAAGTACGAAAACAAGCACCGAAGCGCTCAAATTTTCAAACTTGAGCCCATATAATCCCGGTAGTCAATCGAAATCACGAAGGATCTCAAACCAAACTGCTTACAACCAGGATCGCATCATTCAACATACAACATCATACGTTACATTTCACAAGTAGTTCTGAAATAAGTTTACACACACACGGAGTCGCAATTATTACAAACCAAATTTATAAAGTAGCGGAAGCATAACACACACCAGTTGTTAACTACTGCCAGTCTGGATGATCAACAACCCGCAAAAGCATGAGGAAAGTACATAAAAGATGATCACGCCCAAGTGATCTAGTCTTCTTCACCCGCAGGGTGGAGACAAGTCTTGCAGAAGCCTTGATAGAGCATATCATCTGCAACAGGAGGGAATAAACCCTGAGTACTGGAATGTACTCAGCTAGACTTACCCGTCGAAAACCAGAAATAAGATGACACCAAGGATTATGCAAGGCTTACACAAGAGGCTAGCTGACATAACATTTTGCATAAAGGCATAAGTAATTTAAACTCTTATAGCCTGTACTAGCAGTTATATTTAGCATTTACCTGTCGTCTATCTTAGCACCTGTACTAAACATGCACTTGATTATAATCAAACAATTATCATCATTATACCCAGAGCCGGTATGAATTGTGGCAACATTGTATCATTCCCTTAACCACCGGTTTATTTAATGAGATCTACGTTGCCGCTGCTCAAGTCAAGTGCTCACTAACCGGGAGCGACGGCGATTCGAATCGAATTCCTATCCAGCTGGAGGGGTATTTCTAACACTCACCGAGTCACGCCTGGCGAAGGCTGCTCAGGTCATCTTTTGTACAGTTCAGGAATCGCGGGCCCGAATAATGTCGCGTCCCCAAGGGCGACACTCTGCCAGGTGATAGGGACTCTAACCCCCCCTTGGTCTCACGCCAATGTCCCCAAGCACATCCTTTCTCTCCTCCAAGATGCAACCTACCATTCGATTCCCGGCCTGAACCATACTACTCGACTTCGCGGTCGGAACGACTTATCCGGCCAACTAAGTGTTAGACTGCGTTCAACATGACTCAAGGACGTACAGCGAATCGGTCCTTAAACGACTCAGACGGGCATAGCTCCACACCCAAGACGTGAAGTGTCTTGCGGCTGTACTATCGAACTCCCGCCCGGTCTCAATTTCATTTTAAGGCATGGTTCCATCCACGATAGCCATAAAGCCACTCGTGACTCCTTCCTACATCTCGCGGATGACCGGAAATCACCCGACTTCTACCGAACTAAGCAGGGCTAAGCATTGACACGTGCCTAAACCTAATATAGGATTAAGTACGATATCTGGACAAGGACAGGTATAATGCAACAAGTGTTTTCATATAACTCCTACAACTTAATGCAGTAAACAATTAAAAGTACTCAAGATTAATTTATAAAACAGTAGGTTCAGCATGCACCGGGGCTTGTCTTTCAGAAAGGTCGAGGGCCGGTGGTCAGGGCACTCCGGCAAGTCTTCAGCGGCGTCTCCTTCGCCTGCTGGATCCTCGGGCTCCTGCTGCTCCTGGTTCTCCTCCGGAATTACAGGCTCGAATTCGAGGAGAGTTACTCCCTCCGGTACACCTATTGCATGAATGCACAATAAATACCATGGATGCATAAATGGGTGCAACATGCTCGGAATGAAATGCATTTCAGAAATAAAATACTCTATTCAAGTTATTTTATTAGTACGTGCAAATCTCTTCTCCGGTGGAGAAGTACTTACCTAATCTACCCAACCTAAGATATAGCTGCTCATCCTCAGTTAAGGCCCTAACACCTAACAATTACAAAAGTAGCATGTCTTAGGATATCACACCATATCAATCAGCAAAACACCACAGTAAGCATTCTGGACAGCAGCTACTTGTTTTTATCACAACTGGAGATTTACAATTCCAAAAGATATGACCTAAGACAATCTGGAAATCCTAAGAAATGCACTACAATTCATTTTCAGACCTCAACTCCAAACTCCTAAGTTTTCCATGTCAAACTTCACAAGTTCCAGAATCTGTCCTCTCAAAACAGAGAGTAGCAGATTTTGAACTGCCACTTTAAACAACAGTAACTCTCAAACTACTAAGCCAAATGCTTCCAAATTTTGACACAAGCTAGTTCATCAAGTTTACCCCAACTTTGGTATTTACAAGTTTTCCAGCAACCAATTTTATCAAAGCCAAATTTAGAATTACTACTAGCTGTCCAGAAAACCTAAAATTACAAAGGTTAAACATTTATTGATGTGGCCAAAGACCCTTAAAACCAAACTAAGATTTCCAAAAGTTCACATGGGGTATAACAACACCAGAAAGTAGGGTGTGACTACCTAGAACATTTATTTATACTCATTTCTTATTTTACTTAATTAATTAGGTGGAATTTTAAACATATATGTAAACTGCTCCTAAAATTCTACAAAATTTACAGGGGACTCTCTGACCCAAAAAGAGACCACAGTAAAAATTTGAATAAGTTTTATTCACAGAAATTCTCTATACAAAATTCACCAGTCAAAAAGGCTGATTTTTGTATAAATAATAAATCATATTGAAAAGTATCAAACAACAGATTTCATATTTTTCTTAGACACTCTAGGGTACCAAGACTTTCTCCAAAAAGTTACAAGAACATTGCACATGTAGAAAAATTACAAAAATTCCTTTAATTATCTCCTAGAATAAAATAATAGCCTTATAACTTGGAAATTACTTAAGCACTGATGCCCAAATTTTTACCAGAGCTAGGGCTAGCATAGAGTAACGTACCCACCAAATTTCATGATTTATGGAACACTACAGCTCAAGTTATAAATTTAACAAATTTGCATACATTCCAAAACACATTTAAAGGATCTATTAAATTCTTACAGAATTTAAACATCTCATGCCAGATCCATATTTTTCTAAAATACTACACATCATGTAGACCCTAACAAAATTTATCTCATGATTTTTGGATCATTAAAACCCTAGATCTAAATTTTTCCAACTTGTACAAAAATCAGTGACAAAATAATAAAAATAAATTTCATTTCGGATGAACTGGGCCGGCCCGGAAAACTCGGCCCACACACTCGCGCGCGCGGTCCGCTCAGCGCCCCCGCCCGCGCGCGACACTGACGGGCGGGCCCCCGCGGTCAGTGACCGGAGGCATGGGAGGCGGAGACCCGCGAGCTCCGACGAGCTCGAGCTCGCCGGAGAAGAGCTCGCTCGGCCAATCGAACACCGCCTCGTGTTCTCCGTCACCCGGTGCGTCGATTGGTGCTCGTGGAATGGATGGGGATGGGGTGGAAGGGGCTTGTCACCGCGAGCGGCGGCCGGTGATATTCGGTGGCGGCGCACCGTCGCCGGTGAGGATGTACGGTGCAGTCTAGGCTCGGTACGAGCTTCACCGAAGCTAGGCGGATCCATTTTGATAGGAAGGGAGGATGGAGAGAGACTCGAAGCACCCCGACCACGGTGAGGTCCCATGGCGGGCTCCGATGACCTCTCGGAGACGGGGAAGAAAGCAATGCGGCTCACCTTGAGTCAAATCGCGGGCTTCGGTGGGTCAAGGGGATGGAGGGTGGTGAGGCGGAGGGAGTGGCGAGGTCTGGCCACCGGTGATGCGGTGTAGCTCGCGCTTGAGCTCGCCGGAGAAGAACGGCAATGGCGGCTCGGTTTCGGTGTTTTTGCAACTGGAAGAGAGGGGGCGGAGGAATGGAGGCCGGCTCGCGCGTCGTGGCGTCTTGAAGGCGTCGCGGCCTGACTGGTGGGGCCAGGGCCGGCGTACGGGCGCCACCGCGCCTCCACGCGTCGGCGAGACCCTGTGGCCGGTCGGCCACGCCCCCTCCTCTGACGAAACTGAATCGCGATGAACGGTGCCATCGAGCTCGACTGACAGAGGGATTTCATCGCTTCATAGCTCGTGATCGAGGCTGATTCGGTGAGAGTCGTAGTTAACAAAAGTGTAGAGCTACGTGAGGTCAACAACTTTGTCAATTGGTGTTTGGGCTGGTTCAGCCTATATTTCAAACTACATGGCCTCAAAGTAGGGCTTGATGAAACTGAAACCGGGGTTCAGTTAACGATGCCGACTGACAGCCTAAGTTCATGACACGATATCTCTTGAACCATTGAGAACCAGGCTTGGGTGATGTTGACAAAGTTGTAGGGTTACATGTGATCTACAAGTTTGTCAATATAAGTGAAAGCTGGTTTGGCCTGGTTTGCAAACTAAAAGCTCCTAAAGTAGGCATCAGTAAAACTGTAGGGTCAGATTCCAGACTTAGAAAAATTCTAAGTCTTGGAGCTACCTCTCTAACTGACTTGTGGGCCACTTTTGAGCATGTTAGGGTCAATTTCATGAGATGGTCATATTGAGACTTTTGTTCCCCATGAATTTCTTTACAACTTTGCTTAAGGGTGCTCTTCCATGCAAGGTCTCTAAATTAGACTTTTTAATTGGTCAAACTAGAGCCTTCTAGGGTCAAATGGTGGTCAAACTTCTCTTGGAGGGCAAATTTGTAATTTTGGTCAACATGAACCTTGTTCCAAATGTTACCCTAAGTATAACTAAGGTGTTGTAGGTCATGATTGGCTACCTTACCTTTTTGTTACACCAACTATCAAATACTTCATGAAATAAATCAAACAAACCCTAGAACAATCACATGTGTTGCATCACATAAAATAACAAACATGAATGATGCATGCTTATGCTTATGCAAATGCAAATGCAATGCAATTAAGGACTAAACACTTGAAGTGTTACAGCCCTCCCCCCTTATAAAAATCTCGTCCCGAGATTTGGAAAGCGTACCATTTTTCATAGAATTCTTTATAACCATCCCGCAAATAATCCTCCCGTTCCCACGTAGCATCACTCTCACTTCCCTGATTACTCCACATCACTTTGTACCACTTAACCACTTTACTTCTAGTTACTCGTTCCTGAGTATCGATCACTCGGACTGGCTTTTCTTCATAGGTTAGGTCGGAGTCCAGCCTGATATCACCTAAAGGAACTTGTTCCTCAGGAACTCGAAGACACTTTTTAAGCTGAGATACATGGAAAACGTTGAATATGGCTCTCATCTCAGGAGGCAACTGGATTTTGTACGCAACAGCTCCACTCTTGCCTATGATCTGGAAAGGACCCACGTATCTTGGTGCAAGTTTCCGCTTAACACCAAAACGTTGGACACTCTTCATTGGAGAAACTTTCAAATAAACGAAGTCTCCAACTTCAAATTCGAGTGGTTTTCTACGATGATCCGCATAGCTTTTCTGTCTCGCTTGTGCTGCAGCCATGTGTTTCTGGATGGTACGGACTTGTTCCTCGGCTTCCTGGACAAAATCAATGCCATAATACCTTCTTTCCCCAGCTTCTACCCAGTTTAGTGGAGTTCTACACTTGCGACCGTACAAAGCTTCGAATGGAGCCATCTTAATACTCTCTTGATAACTATTATTATACGAAAACTCGGCTAGAGGTAACCATTTTTCCCAAGAACCCTTGGATGAAATGACGCATGCTCGCAACAGATCTTCCAAGATTTGGTTAACTCGTTCTGTCTGACCCGATGTCTGGGGGTGATAAGCAGAGCTTCTCACTAACTTGGTTCCTAGAAGGTGATGCAAATGCTCCCAAAAGCGAGCAGTGAACTGGGGACCACGGTCAGAAACGATAGTACGAGGTATCCTATGAAGCCGGACTATCTGATTGAAGTACAACTCAGCATAGTCAGTGGGACGATAGTCCACTCTCACTGGGATGAAGTGAGCTGATTTGGTCAAACGATCAACAATTACCCAAATAGAGTTATGATTTTTGACAGTAGGAGGAAGACCGACAATGAAATCCATACTTATCTCTTCCCATTTCCAACCTGGGATAGAAAGTGGTTGAAGCAACCCAGCTTTCATATGCACAGCTTTAACTCTACAGCAGGTGTCACACCTAGCCACATATGCAGCTATTTCTTTCCGCATCTTGGTCCACCAATAGTATGGCTTCAAATCATAATACATCTTATTGCTGCCAGGATGGATGGACAACTTAGAGGAGTGTGCTTCAGACATAATATCATTTCGAAGCTCCCGGTCCTTAGGCACAACTAACCTATCCTTGAACCATAGTACACCCTCTTCATCTATCCTGAATGGTGTAGTTTCTTGCTCTTTCATCTTACGCTTGATGTGGAATATACCAGTGTCAGTCTTTTGGAGCTCAATAATTCTGCTTTTGAGAGTACAACTGACAGTGATGTTGTACAAGACTGCTGGATGTAGAAGGCGAGATCGATGAAAATCAGTTTCAACTAAGGAATGGCAATGAGACTTACGGCTTAAAGCATCCGCAACCACATTTGCCTTGCCAGGATGATAGTGCACTTGAAGGTTATAATCTTTAATCAACTCGAGCCATCTTCGTTGATGCATATTTAACTCGGGTTGGGTGAAGATGTATTTTAGGCTTTTGTGGTCTGTGTAGATATTTCAAACATTGCCCAACAGATAGTGTCGCCAGGCTTTCAAAGCATGAACAACTGCGGCGAGTTCTAAGTCATGCGTTGGATAATTCGCCTCATGCTTCCGAAGTTGTCGAGAGGTATATGCAATCACTCGGCCTTCCTGCATCAGAACACCTCCCAAACCTATGCCTGAGGTATCACAATAAACATCAAATGGTTTCTCGATATCCGGTTGTGCCAAGACCGGAGCTGAGGTTAGGAGAGTTCGCAGTTTGTGAAAAGCCGCATCACACTCAGGAGTCCAGACAAACCTGGTGTCTTTCTGCAGCAACCGAGTCATTGGCTTGACTATTTTGGAGAAATCCGGGATGAAGCGACGATAATAGCCAGCCAAACCAAGAAAACTTCGGACCTCGTGAACCGAGATAGGAGCCTTCCAGTTCAGTACTTCCTGTACCTTGGCGGGGTCCACCATAATTCCTCCATCGGACAACACATGCCCAAGGAAAGGTACTTCACGAAGCCAGAATTCACACTTACTGAACTTTGCATAAAGTTGATGTTCACGCAGTCTTGTGAGGACTATACGCAGATGTTCAGCGTGATCCTCCTCATTCACAGAATATACCAGGATGTCATCAATAAATACCACCACAAACTTGTCCAATTCAGGCATAAACACCGAATTCATCAAGTACATGAAGTGTGCGGGGGCATTTGTCAAGCCGAAAGACATAACAAGATACTCATAAAGACCGTATCTGGTAGAAAAGGCTGTCTTTAGAACATCTTCCGGGCGGATTTTAATTTGATGGTAGCCAGATCTTAGATCGATCTTGGAGAAAACTTTAGCTTTAGACAACTGATCGAACAAGATGTCGATACGTGGTAGAGGGTACTTATTTTTGACAGTGACTGCATTGAGAGGTCTATAATCTACGCACATCCGCAACGACTGATCCTTCTTCTTTACAAAGATAGCAGGACATCCCCACGGAGACGAACTAGGACGAATCAACCCCTTCTTCAAAAGTTCATTCAATTGCACCTTAAGTTCAGCGAGTTCATTTGGAGGCATCCTATAGGGTCTCCTAGAGATGGGAGCCGTGCCAGGCAACAACTCAATTTTAAACTCCACATCTCGATCCGGAGGGAGCCCCGGCAAATCATCGGGAAAAACGTCCGGAAACTCATTTACTATGGGAATTTCAGCCAACGCCTGGGCTTGCACAGCATGTACTTCTCCAGACAAATCAACTTTTCTGGGAAGTTGTACCAGAAAACCCTTTTTATCTGTAGGATCTCTGAGCATAACTACCCGAGTGGATGTATCAATGAGTACCCCATTCTGACTCATCCAATTCATGCCCAAGATAACATCTATGCCTAAGCCCGGCAAAACCACTAAGGCAAGCGAGTACTTTCGCCCTTCTATCTCAAGCTCAAGATTCCCCACTACTTTATTTGTGGAAATATTCCCACTTGCTGCGCTAATACAATAACCCCCACCTTCAACAGTATGCAATTTGTGTGCAAATTCTGATGCAAACTTAGGACTGATAAAGGAATGTGAAGCACCTGAATCAAAAAGTACCACTGCAGGATGTTGGTCAACTAGGAACTTACCAGCAGTGACAACCTCTCCAGATGGGATTTCCTCAATACTGTTATAATGAGCGTGCCCTTGACGGCCACCTGGGTTGACATTCTTCTTGGGGTAAGGACAGTTCCGGGCCCAATGACCTGGCTTGTTGCAGTTCCAGCAAGGCATGTTGCTAGGAGGGACACTGGAGCTGCCTTGGCCCGAATTACTCTTTGGCAGGGCCACTGTATATGCCTTACGAAACCCAGTCTTCACTGATGCCTTCTTTTGTGGAGGACGGAACTTAGCATTCGTGGCAGGAGGGCGAGGGAAAGACCTCGGTGCCGCTGAGGCCCTTGACTGAGAAGCACTTGCCTCAAGGGCCCTTTTACGGCTCTTAGAGGCAGAATAAATAGTATTGTTGTTCTCCTGGGTCAAAGCATCGCTGATGAAATCATTGAAAGTAGTACATTTGCTAGTGCCCATAGTTTTCATCAGTTTTGGGCCGAGGCCCCTTTTGAAGCTAGCAATCTTTTTGGCATCGGTATCCACAAACTCTGTGGCATACCTTGCCAGGTTGTTGAAGGACTGCAAGTATTCAGTCAGGCTTTTGTTTCCTTGCGACAGCCTCATAAACTCTGTGTGCTTGATTGCCATAAGACCGGGAGGGATATAATTTCCCCGGAATGCCGCCTTAAACTGATCCCAAGCAATCGGGACATTGGCAGGCAGTGTGGAACGATAGTGGCTCCACCAAATGCCCGCCGGACCATGCAATTGATGAGAAGCATATTCAGTCTTTAGCTCCTCAGTCAGGCGAAGCAGACGAAACTTTTGTTCAATGGTATTCAACCACTCGTCAGCCTGCAGTGGTTCTTCCGCTTCCTTGAAGAGCGGGGGCTTTGTATCCAGAAAGTCCTTGAAATCGCTGTACTGATTTGGCTCTGGGCCCTGGCGGCCATGACGAGCCTCTCGATTAGCCAGTTGGCGCATGGCGTCAGCCAACATACGCTGCCCCTCAACCACTGATTGCATCAACTCGGTCGGAGTAGGTGGTGGCGGAGGGGGCGGCTGTTCCTCCTCCTCATTTCCACGACCCCGGCGTAGATTGTACGACATCTGCAAAATGCATAGCCAATTTGCACTGACGATGTGGGAAATTTGTAGATGAATTATTGCGAAATGTCAATCTGACTGTATGAATAGATTTCTCATAATAATTAAGGCACAATAATTCATCACAACCGCACAATCCATTCTAGCGCATCATTTGACGAGATCATACTTGGTAATCCAACAAGATGCTCTTTGATAAAGGCTCACTCACAGGGAGCACAACGGTTACCGGACCGTTTACGTTGCTATCTACGTGATTTTTGACCTTTTGCACGGTACTTGGATTCGATCTCAAGATTTTTAGTTGACTGTGAAAGGCTACTTCAAACTGACCACAAAGAGACTTCTCAATGAAGAGTTCCATGGTGGATCATGACTAGCCACCTCGATACCTGCGCGTGCCAAGCAGCACAGCCTTATGTCGCGCGCCATAGGAGGCCCTCGGTTTCGTCGCGGCACCGAAGGGTGCTAATCGTGACACCATCATCGAACGCAACATAATAAGACATCAAGTTATGATCGAAATTACAGGTTCAAACTACATTCAGGAAACATACGGTTCAACCTTACATCCCAAAGTCAAGTTATTACAAGGCCTCACTCCTTCACAGGGAGGGCACAAAAGACGATCCTAACATTATAGGCACGTGATGACTACTCTAAGCATCATCCTCCGAGTCAGTGTCAAGGATCTCCCCGCCGTCCTCATCACTGACAGGCTCTAACTCCTCGTCTTCTTCTTCTTCTGGCTCTTCCTCTGGTGCTTCTGCAGGTGGGGCATCCTGTGGTCCATCAACCTCCACTTCATCATCATCCTCAGCCATGAAGATTCCTGATCCCATATCTTCATCTACATTGTTGTTTCTAGGTAGCAGGGGATTAAGCTGGTTATTCAGGCGGTGCACTTCTTCATGAAGGTTGTCATTGTATTCTTCAGCATTTTCTAACTGTTGCTCGAGCTCAAACTGACGAGCTCTCAGAACGTTCTCCTCGTGCCAGACTTCATCCCTCTGGTTCATGACACGGACCAGCATGCGTTGACAGTTGCGGTTTGCTACTGTCAATCTCTGGACTGCAAGGGTTTCCTGGTCACGATCACGAATCACTTGCTCCAGTTGCTGACGCGCTGCATTCCTGGCAGCAGTCACTTCAACCAACTCTGCCCTCAGCCTTTCCACCTCAGTAGGCTCAGGGCGGGGCTCACGTGGAGCGAGCTGGTGACGCGGTGCCCTGCCCCCAGTGGACTTACGAGCGGTCCTCTTGGTACGTGCCATCTGTAGTAACAAGATAAGATACGACTTAAAGTGAGGATCATTTAGGGGATACGAAATTTAATTTAGTCGGGAGTACTGAAATTTTTAAGGAGGGAGTAATGATATGTATGATATAATTAAACATGATGCATGCACGTTCCGTACGCCCTCTCACCTTAGTAGAAACCTAAAGTTCTAACGCTAGGCGATGGCATACATACGTTCTCTCATATAAGCGAAACTATCGGTCTACTCGTTACGCTGTTAGTGTACCTGCAGAAAAATCTCATTTCAGCCCAACAGTTTCCCAATATATGCACACAAGAAAGCAGTAATTTAAATACTTTCCATATACACATCCCCAGATGTATATACTTCAGTATCAAAGCTACCCGATATAGAGGTTCCCCCAATTAAGTGCTTACGTAATTACATGGTTTAAACATGTAAGTATGCAAGTCACCAAAACTACTCTCCCCTAGATCGTTGGTTGAACGATCATGCTCTCACAACTCACACTTACCAGAGCGTCGAGGCAATTGATCCATACATTACCACCCAAGTGGATGGCATCCATACAATATCACGCCGTATGGACGACGAAACAAAAACAAACAAGGCCCCCAAGTTAGTATTTATAATAAGCCACCTAAGAGTCCTTATTTGGGCTAAGGGATGTGATCACTGGCATACCTAAAAATAATTTTTAGTGTTTTAACCCTTTTTCATAATCAAATACTTTTGTTTTTTTTAAATACTCATATGATGTGTTTAATGTTGAATTATGCTCCGGTACCAGCTGTAACAGAACCGACCAAATTATAAGAGCACAAGTACGAAAACAAGCACCGAAGCGCTCAAATTTTCAAACTTGAGCCCATATAATCCCGGTAGTCAATCGAAATCACGAAGGATCTCAAACCAAACTGCTTACAACCAGGATCACATCATTCAACATACAACATCATACGTTACATTTCACAAGTAGTTCTGAAATAAGTTTACACACACACGGAGTCGCAATTATTACAAACCAAATTTATAAAGTAGCGGAAGCATAACACACACCAGTTGTTAACTACTGCCAGTCTGGATGATCAATAACCCGCAAAAGCATGAGGAAAGTACATAAAAGATGATCACGCCCAAGTGATCTAGTCTTCTTCACCCGCAGGGTGGAGACAAGTCTTGCAGAAGCCTTGATAGAGCATATCATCTGCAACAGGAGGGAATAAACCCTGAGTACTGGAATGTACTCAGCTAGACTTACCCGTCGAAAACCAGAAATAAGATGACACCAAGGATTATGCAAGGCTTACACAAGAGGCTAGCTGACATAACATTTTGCATAAAGGCATAAGTAATTTAAACTCTTATAGCATGTACTAGCAGTTATATTTAGCATTTACCTGTCGTCTATCTTAGCACCTGTACTAAACATGCACTTGATTATAATCAAACAATTATCATCATTATATCTAGAGCCGGTATGAATTGTGGCAACATTGTATCATTCCCTTAACCACCGGTTTATTTAATGAGATCTACGTTGCCGCTGCTCAAGTCAAGTGCTCACTAACCGGGAGCGACGGCGATTCGAATCGAATTCCTATCCAGCTGGAGGGGTATTTCTAACACTCACCGAGTCACGCCTGGCGAAGGCTGCTCAGGTCATCTTTTGTACAGTTCAGGAATCGCAGGCCCGAATAATGTCGCGTCCCCAAGGGCGACACTCTGCCAGGTGATAGGGACTCTAACCCCCCCTTGGTCTCACGCCAATGTCCCCAAGCACATCCTTTCTCTCCTCCAAGATGCAACCTACCATTCGATTCCCGGCCTGAACCATACTACTCGACTTCGCGGTCGGAACGACTTATCCGGCCAACTAAGTGTTAGACTGCGTTCAACATGACTCAAGGACGTACAGCGAATCGGTCCTTAAACGACTCAGACGGGCATAGCTCCACACCCAAGACGTGAAGTGTCTTGCGGCTGTACTATCGAACTCCCGCCCGGTCTCAATTTCATTTTAAGGCATGGTTCCATCCACGATAGCCATAAAGCCACTCGTGACTCCTTCCTACATCTCGCGGATGACCGGAAATCACCCGACTTCTACCGAACTAAGCAGGACTAAGCATTGACACGTGCCTAAACCTAATATAGGATTAAGTACGATATCTGGACAAGGACAGGTATAATACAACAAGTGTTTTCATATAACTCCTACAACTTAATGCAGTAAACAATTAAAAGTACTCAAGATTAATTTATAAAACAGTAGGTTCAGCATGCACCGGGGCTTGCCTTTCAGAAAGGTCGAGGGCCGGTGGTCAGGGCACTCCGGCAAGTCTTCAGCGGCGTCTCCTTCGTCTGCTGGATCCTCGGGCTCCTGCTGCTCCTGGTTCTCCTCCGGAATTACAGGCTCGAATTCGAGGAGAGTTACTCCCTCCGGTACACCTATTGCATGAATGCACAATAAATACCATGGATGCATAAATGGGTGCAACATGCTCGGAATGAAATGCATTTCAGAAATAAAATACTCTATTCAAGTTATTTTATTAGTACGTGCAAATCTCTTCTCCGGTGGAGAAGTACTTACCTAATCTACCCAACCTAAGATATAGCTGCTCATCCTCAGTTAAGGCCCTAACACCTAACAATTACAAAAGTAGCATGTCTTAGGATATCACACCATATCAATCAGCAAAACACCACAGTAAGCATTCTGGACAGCAGCTACTTGTTTTTATCACAACTGGAGATTTACAATTCCAAAAGATATGACCTAAGACAATCTGGAAATCCTAAGAAATGCACTACAATTCATTTTCAGACCTCAACTCCAAACTCCTAAGTTTTCCATGTCAAACTTCACAAGTTCCAGAATCTGTCCTCTCAAAACAGAGAGTAGCAGATTTTGAACTGCCACTTTAAACAACAGTAACTCTCAAACTACTAAGCCAAATGCTTCCAAATTTTGACACAAGCTAGTTCATCAAGTTTACCCCAACTTTGGTATTTACAAGTTTTCCAGCAACCAATTTTATCAAAGCCAAATTTAGAATTACTACTAGCTGTCCAGAAAACCTAAAATTACAAAGGTTAAACATTTATTGATGTGGCCAAAGACCCTTAAAACCAAACTAAGATTTCCAAAAGTTCACATGGGGTATAACAACACCAGAAAGTAGGGTGTGACTACCTAGAACATTTATTTATACTCATTTCTTATTTTACTTAATTAATTAGGTGGAATTTTAAACATATATGTAAACTGCTCCTAAAATTCTACAAAATTTACAGGGGACTCTCTGACCCAAAAAGAGACCACAGTAAAAATTTGAATAAGTTTTATTCACAGAAATTCTCTATACAAAATTCACCAGTCAAAAAGGCTGATTTTTGTATAAATAATAAATCATATTGAAAAGTATCAAACAACAGATTTCATATTTTTCTTAGACACTCTAGGGTACCAAGACATTCTCCAAAAAGTTACAAGAACATTGCACATGTAAAAAAATTACAAAAATTCCTTCAATTATCTCCTAAAATAAAATGATAGCCTTATAACTTAGAAATTACTTAAGCACTGATGCCCAAATTTTTACCAGAGCTAGGGCTAGCATAGAGTAACCTACCCACCAAATTTCATGATTTATGGAACACTACAGCTCAAGTTATAAATTTAACAAATTTGCATACATTCCAAAACACATTTAAAGGATCTATTAAATTCTTACAGAATTTAAACATCTCATGCCAGATCCATATTTTCTAAAATACTACACATCATGTAGACCCTAACAAAATTTATCTCATGATTTTTGGATCATTAAAACCCTAGATCTAAATTTTTCCAACTTATACAAAAATCAGTGACAAAATAATAAAAATGAATTTCATTTCGGATGAACTGGGCCGGCCCGGAAAACTCGGCCCACACACTCGCGCGCGCGCGGTCCGCTCAGCGCCCCCGCCCGCGCGCGACACTGACGGGCGGGCCCCCGCGGTCAGTGACCGGAGGCATGGGAGGCGGAGACCCGCGAGCTCCGACGAGCTCGAGCTCGCCGGAGAAGAGCTCGCTCGGCCAATCGAACACCGCCTCGTGTTCTCCGTCACCCGGTGCGTCGATTAGTGCTCGTGGAATGGATGGGGATGGGGTGGAAGGGGCTTGTCACCGCGAGCGACGGCCGGTGATGTCCGGTGGCGGCGCACCGTCGTCGGTGAGGATGTACGGTGCGGTCTAGGCTCGGTACGAGCTTCACCGAAGCTAGGCGGATCCATTTTGATAGGAAGGGAGGATGGAGAGAGACTCGAAGCACCCCGACCACGGTGAGGTCCCATGGCGGGCTCCGGCGACCTCTCGGAGACGGGGAAGAAAGCAATGCGGCTCACCTTGAGTCAAATCGCGGGCTTCGGTGGGTCAAGGGGATGGAGGGTGGTGAGGCGGAGGGAGTGGCGAGGTCTGGCGGCCGGTGATGCGGTGTAGCTCGCGCTTGAGCTCGCCGGAGAAGAACGGCAATGGCGGCTCGGTTTCGGTGTTTTTGCAACTGGAAGAGAGGGGGCGGAGGAATGGAGGCCGGCTCGCGCGTCGTGGCGTCTTGAAGGCGTCGCGGCCTGACTGGTGGGGCCAGGGCCGGCGTACGGGCGCCACCGCGCCTCCACGCGTCGGCGAGACCCTGTGGCCGGTCGGCCACGCCCCCTCCTCTGACGAAACTGAATCGCGATGAACGGTGCCATCGAGCTCGACTGACAGAGGGATTTCATCGCTTCATAGCTCGTGATCGAGGCTGATTCGGTGAGAGTCGTAGTTAACAAAAGTGTAGAGCTACGTGAGGTCAACAACTTTGTCAATTGGTGTTTGGGCTGGTTCAGCCTATATTTCAAACTACATGGCCTCAAAGTAGGGCTTGATGAAACTGAAACCGGGGTTCAGTTAACGATGCCGACTGACAGCCTAAGTTCATGACACGATATCTCTTGAACCATTGAGAACCAGGCTTGGGTGATGTTGACAAAGTTGTAGGGTTATATGTGATCTACAAGTTTGTCAATATAAGTGAAAGCTGGTTTGGCCTGGTTTGCAAACTAAAAGCTCCTAAAGTAGGCATCAGTAAAACTGTAGGGTCAGATTCCAGACTTAGAAAAATTCTAAGTCTTGGAGCTACCTCTCTAACTGACTTGTGGGCCACTTTTGAGCATGTTAGGGTCAATTTCATGAGATGGTCATATTGAGACTTTTGTTCCCCATGAATTTCTTTACAACTTTGCTTAAGGGTGCTCTTCCATGCAAGGTCTCTAAATTAGACTTTTTAATTGGTCAAACTAGAGCCTTCTAGGGTCAAATGGTGGTCAAACTTCTCTTGGAGGGCAAATTTGTAATTTTGGTCAACATGAACCTTGTTCCAAATGTTACCCTAAGTATAACTAAGGTGTTGTAGGTCATGATTGGCTACCTTACCTTTTTGTTACACCAACTATCAAATACTTCATGAAATAAATCAAACAAACCCTAGAACAATCACATGTGTTGCATCACATAAAATAACAAACATGAATGATGCATGCTTATGCTTATGCAAATGCAAATGCAATGCAATTAAGGACTAAACACTTGAAGTGTTACAACAGATACCCCGTGAGGCCGCGAGGCCCTAAAGCGCGGAGGAAGCGCCGGCGATTGGTTCTCGGTCTCCCTCCTTTTTTCGATTTCTTCCCTTTTTTTGCTCGGATGATTGGCTGGTATTTGCGATGATTGGATCGATTTATGTTTTCCCATTTATTTTTGTTTCCGTTAGTTTTCTGTTTGCAATAGTTTTTCTTGTTGCCCTCGGTTTTTAGGTCAGATTTTTTTTATCGGATCTTGCGCTACTCCTTGCAAACTTTAATCAAATATACGAGAATTTAAATATTTTTATGGGTCTTCAAAGAAATTTATAGAGCTCGACTCGATATTTAAGTGCAACACCATATGAAAATAGTATGAAAATTAAAGTTATGATACATTTATTTTAAAAGTTTGTGTGCTTCGCAACTGAAGAAAAAAAATCTATCATAATTTTATTCTAATTCAATATAGGCTTTAATAGGACATGCTAAACCAACATTAACATATATTATGAATACCATAGTCAACATAAAATAAATTAGATTCAAAGTTTTAGCTTTGTTTCTCCCGTTGCAACGCACGGACATATTTTGCTATTACTATTACTATTAAAAAATGAAGGATGAGAAAATAGTTTTCACCTTAATTTATGGTAACCACTCTAATCACCTCGTTTGGATGTGTTTTAAATTTTATGTCTAACGTGTATATAATTGATTGACACAAAAATAATAGGTGGACCCAATCACAAAGTACCTTACAAACCGGCAAGACAAGCGCGTCTGCCATTGTAAAGTGTTGCGGCGCAGTCCCCCTCTCTGTTCTTGCCTTACATACGAATGTACCCTCCCCCACCGCATATGATCTTCCTAGATTGAGCACACCCAAGCCCGCGCCAAAGTGGTACCCCGCCGACCCCGCTTTCCAATGCGACAAGGCCGAGCTCAATAGTGTGATGCTATTTAGAATAACAGATGGACCTTTGTGTCAGCACTTAGTATTTGTTGAAAATTAAACTATGTTCAATAGTATACGCATGACACAAAGAAAATTAAATCTGTTAAATCTGTGTTCAGTACCCTTTATTCAGAATTTGTGGAACATATGCAGTAAGCAGCAACGATTTTGTGATTATAGGTGAACGTTCCTAAGACCAAAAATACCTACTGTAGGATAGCCCCTGTCTGCCCAGGGCAGTACATATCTCTTTTTGTGTTCTGGATGCTTGACCGATGTGAGTTCTAGGAAAGACATGAACAGTGGAAAGGGAAAGAGATAAATTTTTTGTTTCCTAATGTCTGTTGAAATATCTATGAAATGTTTTGTTGAAATTTTCAGAAACATTTAATTTTGTTGAAATTTCCAAACAAGCTATTGATGGGCAAACATGTTACACATCTCAGGAATTAATTTGATAATTATACTATTATTAGTTCATCATATATATTTTTGTTGTCCACTACTTCTCTGGATGTAAGATGTCTGAATCATTTGTAATGCTACACACTATCTATTAATCAGCATGTCACTGTCCTACTTCTCTGGACATGCAGAAAAAGCGAAAAGAGAAAGGTTGTGAATTAAATCATATATGTTGTGCTTTAATGTTTCAAGTTTGCATTGAGTACAATACTGATAATTCTCTTCAATGATCTATGGCATAGCCCAAACTGTTAGAAGTAGCAGGTCGCAGGAAAAAAATGGTTGGACTATAAGGAGAAAGCTGCTGAAAGGATATGGTGGTGACGATTCAGGTTTATCTGCTAGTCTTGCGCTGTACAGCATTGTCAGTTTTGTTCTTCACTTGCCTGGATTGATCACAATATCCCACTTTTGGTATTAATCAACATCAGTTATCTCACAGATAATGGATAAATAAGAATCAATTAAACAGAATACAGAAAGACAAAAGATTGCATGTCAACTATGATAAGTACTGTTATTTTCTTTACATAGGCAGAGTGTCAACATACAAATTACATCATAATCTTCTCATTTCAGGAAAGCATAATCATGAAAGCTATAAGCGTTACAGTACCTCTTTGATCAAGCATAGGCTTATCACATAAGGTAGCTATCAAGATAGATAAGCTCAACAAAACAGATTTAAGTGATAAGCTCAAAAATATACTTTATAGTCGCCTCATTTTTTCTCATGAGATTGTATTCGGCAACACACACAACTAAGCAGCCAAGCAAGCACTTTTGTTTCAGTAAATCAAACTCTAGTAATGCACACTACCTTACTGTCGTAGTTCTAGTGTTTCACAAATATTCACAAATCGCAACCAATAGTGCATTGAAATGGAAAGTCAATTAACCAATACTCCTAACTTACAAATTGGATTCGCAGTTGGTGGCTTGCTGAAGACTCCAATCGATCAGACATTCTCCTGCCTGGGTGCCTGTGTAGGTTGCAGAAGTGCTGCTGCCGGCGCTGGTGTCCAATCGCTCAGAAGGTCGAGCAGCCGGCCAACGGGCCACCCGGCGGCGCGGGCACCTACGCACGCTGCTAGCTGCGGCCCTGCCGCGGACCGCCCACGTGCCCAGCGCCCCGACGCGCTCCAGCTTCGTCCCACGGACCGCCGCTTCCGTGAATGCGCGCACCTCGCCATCCGCAACCTCCCGGCAGCGGGGACGGCCGCCGCCGCTGAGACCAGGACAGCAGTCGCCGCCGCGGCCTCCATGTGCTCGGTTGGGGAACTGAGGGCTGGTGAGGAGGGGTCGGGCCCGGATCTCACCGGAGACAATGCAGGAGCGGCGCAGCGCGTCGAGGTCCTCCCGCGGATGGACGACGATGCCGGAGAAGATGCAGGAAACGGCGGCAGCCGACGGCTGCACACACGGAGAATGAACTCAATGAACCCTAACAGAAAATATACATCTAGCTATGCTACTTGAATTATACACCTTAACTATACTACTCTTTTTGCAATTATGCATTTACCGTTTTACCCTTCATTAAAAAAAAGAACTACGAAAAAGGAATTACCACCCTTCTCTTTGGGGTACTGATCCCCACAATTTCGGAGGCGATGAGAGGCGACGTGACGCATATGGGCCCACCCACCGTAGACACACCAATCGGTTCCCATCTCCTTACTCCCCATTAGTTCCCATCGCCTCTCATGTTCTGGACCCACCGGTCATAGACACACCAATCGGTTCCCATCGCCTCTCCAACCATTGTAAAAATTTTGATATGCATATATTCAGTCACATTGTTTCTGCAGCATACTATCAGGGATGAAAACGGTACAGATATTTTCCGACCGTATTCGAGACCGAATCCGTTTAGAGGGGTTTTAATCCGTCCGTATCCGAGTCCGGATATTTAACATCCGATACCGTATTCGTATCCGAATATTTAAATCACATATTTATGATGTCGATATCCAATCATATCATATCCGGCATTTTTTTATACTATTCGTATTCGAATCCGAATCCGGACGTAAATATAAAAACAAATACGATATCAGTGATATCCGTCCGTATCCTATCCGTTTTCATCTTTATATACTATCCTGCCCCTAAGTCATTGTCATTCAAGGCAGCGATGTCAAGCCAACAGTCATCAATATCAATATTTACTTACATTTCAATAATTAATATTGTAGAAAGCTGTTCAATTGTTATCCTCTGTTTGTTTGGTCATCCCCAACTAACCTGTCACTATACATACACTAAAATTATGATTTTCCATGGTTATAAATAAGTACTGGACACAACACAGAAAGAACTTTGCTATCAATTATAAAATATTCTTATGGATATGCTAGACAACACTTTATTGCTCAAATTACACAGGCCTAAAAAGCATAAATTACAGCATAGGCTTTATTGTTTTTGGCTACTCCATATATATAAGATAGCAGGTTTGTCTTCACGTACAAACTATGGATCGACGCAGGCAGACTCGATACAACAGCTCTGTCAAGACTCAAGGGTCTGGTTTCACTTTCTGCTGTCTTCCCCATATCACTATGACTGTAATTGAAAAGAAGATGCCAAATCCTAACGCAGTGAACATGAAGAGCAGGACATCTTCAAAGTCGTTGTCTAAAGCATGTAGCACGTTTGTTTCTGTTCGATTGCTGCATTGTTTGGACACTGGAGGTCCACACAAGCCAGTGTTCCCCAGAAAAGAGCTATTGGAAAATCTGGAGAACTGAGATGACTCTGGTATTCGTCCAGCCAACATGTTGTAGGACAGATTCAAAGTCGAAAGGAAGTTCAGTGATGCTAGCTCACCAGAAAGCTCATTTGAGGAGAGGTCCAATTATTCGAGTTGCTTTAGGCTGCCAAATTGAGCTGGAATTGGCCCTTCTAGAGCATTATGAGACATGTTGAGCCTGAGAAGGAGCACAAGTTCCCCGATGGACTAGGGATAGTACCGCAGAATGCATTATCTGATATATCAATCAGCACAAGGGTCCTCAATATATTCAAGTTGGTCATGTAATTCCCTTTCTATGTTATTGCCGCTGTAAAGTGGTATGTTTGCCCACGGTAATATTGATTTTCCATTGACCATTTATTACTTACTTTGTAAATACATCTAATTCCAGTTCAGTCAAGGATTGCTTCCTTGCTGCTTCAGAGGTTAGACTGTGAATAGTGTTTTTGTTAAAATGGCTAAATACTGGATTGAAAGGATCATCAGTTTATCACCATCATTTTGTTGCCATTGTGGCCTACTGTGAGCTTCGTCAGCACGCTTGCTCCAATCCATTAGTTGTTCTGGATCATCGGCTCAAAATTAGCTGTAGATTTTTTTTCTATGGCAATAAGATTTCAGCCAATGTTGTTCGCGTTGTAAAAAGCTCCAAATACATCCATTGGTGGTTTAGGTGGAGGCGACCTTAGTTGTGAGACGATGGACATTTGGCACTGTATAAGATTTATTACGTTCCGTGCGTCTGGCTTTTTTTTAGATTTTCTTTGTAGTTACAGACAAACAACGGTTAGCGTGTCGAAATGTGTTTTTAAAACAATTATCTAATTCGGGTTTCTTTTTTCAAAAGGGGAAAGAAGGCCCTCCAGTAGTTTTGTAAAATAAAAATAAAGATAAGGACTTGGTAAAATTTCTCTCTAAACGCTCAGATATTATGCGTTGCTTCAGCACTTACTATCTGCCGCCCCTGGAGTCTTACACTCTTACAATAGCACAATGCTTGCTGGGATTTCCACCTGGATACAGACACATTAGATATTCCATCGTTCAAATAGAATATGGGGGGAAATTTGGAAGCTCAGTTGCCCAAATAGAATTAATTTGTAGAGCGTTTTGCAAACAACTCTTTGGCCCTAAGGGGTAATCTGAGAAGAAGGGGAATGGAGTTGGATACAAGATGTGTTCTCTGTCAGAGATATGATGAAGATGGAGCACATCTCTTCTTCAAATGCAAATGGGCCAAGAAAGTACGGAGAGAATTGGGGCTGGAGCAGATTAGAGGAGACCTCAGTTTCTTGTCGGACGCCAAACAGTGCGTGGATTGTCTTGACACTGTCAGCTGACTAGAGTAGTCAAGTTGCGCTGCTCCTGAATAACTGGTGTGGGAAAGAAACCGAGTGAGGGGAGGCGATTGTAGAAGAAATCAGCAGGAACTAGCTAGGTTGATCATGAGACAATTTGAGGAATTCAGAAGTCTGAAGGCCACGCATCAACCCGTGCACCGAGTACAGTTCAGACCAAAATGGAGTCGACCTCCAGTTGGTTTCATAAAAGAGAGAGCAAGGGAGTTCGGGCTATATAAGGGGGTGTTTGGTTTGGGGTGACTAAACTTTAGTCCCTTTTAGTCACTTTGGAGCTAAACACCCTAACTAAAACTGTCTAAAAAGGCCTTCAGTCATCTAGCCACCAAAGAGTGACTAGAAGGGACTAAAACTCTATTTTGGACAGGGGCTGCAGCAAGTAATAAATAGGGGCGTTTTGGTCATCCTAAACAGGTTTAGTCTCTTTTGGTCGCCTAAACCAAACACCCTAGCACTAAAGTTTAGTCCCTGGACTAAACCAAACCAAACAGGGCCTAAGTCGGGATGACGTTGGCGAGGTCCTTCTTCTGGCTGGTGCAGGGAGATTAAACCATGTGTTGGAAGCTTGGCAAGCTGAATTGGTGGCATGAATTCAGGGAGCAAAAGCGGCGCAGAACATTGGTGTTGAGAAGATTATCCTTGAAACTGATGCGCTGATGGTCAAGCAAGCTCTACAGGCACCGGATTACAGATTGTCAGCTATGGGTGGCCTAGTGCACGAGCTTAAAGAACTCCTCTGGGATGAGTTTGCTGATGTTAGGGTGGTACATATACATATACCACATGAGTGTAATAAAGTAGCACATGAGTTAGCTAGAATGGGTAGTCTACGTCAGGATGATGTGGTTTTTGATCCTGGTAGTTTAGCGGTTTGTATTCATGTGTCGGTGACTAGTGACTTTTCTGGTTCACAAGGTTAATGGAATCATGTGGTTCCCTAAAAAAAATTGTGGTCCGCTCAAAAAAAAAAGAACTGAAGCCTGCGAATTTGAATAAGATTTGCTAACCAACTCCTATTGTTTAATCCATGTGCTAACGCAGAAAATACTTCTCTAAGACTGAAAACACATCTCTCCGATGTGTTAGCCTCTGCATGATCAAGCACCGAGAATAAAGCCGTCTCATGACTGCCTGTGCTTACTATATGTATGCATGTCACTGAGAGCATGTACACAGCTGCATTTCATTGCGTTTAGACACTACAACTGGCCTTTGTCTCCTTGGTTTGCTAATCATCAACCATATGATTATATTGAATTTAACAGCCCGCCTTGGTTATTATTAATTTCAAATTAGATTAATCAACCTTTAGCTAACCGATTAATGATTTATTAATCATGAGAGCTTTAATCTTCACATACCAAATATGATAACTAAGCTGTTCGGTTGATGGTTTTTGCGGCTGATAAGCCGGCTGATGCTGTTTTGTTGTGAGAGAAAAATATTGTACCATAGCCGATAAATTCAAACGAACAGGGCTCAACAATCGCCAAAGGGTGCCTGGGTGGGCCTGGGCAACCTGCAAAATTGAAGGGGCCGATCAGCACAAGCCTAAATTATAAGACTCATCAAACTGCAGCCTGCAAAGGTCACTCCCGTGGATTCAGAGTTGATCCCTGCTCTTCTAGTTTCTACTGAGCACTGACCTGGGCTACTGTGACCAGTCCTGAGAACCGAGAGGTGAGAAGAACAGAAAAAACAGAATAGCCCCTCTCAGAAAACTAAGAGCAAACAAACATCTTATTGAAGCTTCGAAATTACTGGCTTAGCCGAGTCAAAGAATCCCACCTAAGGTCCAACCTACTCTAACTGCTGCCTTTTTCTAATAGAAAAAAATATAACTGCTGCCAACTTATACTCATCTTTATTCGCCCAGTGGAAATTGTGAAACAATTTCGGTTTCTATCCTGTGTGTGCGCTCTAAATTTTATGGGCCAGCTATGTATGAGAGGTCTCATGAGAATCATGGGTGCTTTGACCTCGGCAGTTGTGTTCAGACTTCTGAGAACTTGTGATGGAACTACTCTCCAGATACTTGCCTTGGTCATCCACGATCATGACCTTTATCAACTCTGACAGGCATTTGGAAAAATATAACACTGACACGCGACCAAAAATACACTCTGACCGGCAACAAAAGAAAAATAACACTGAACAGAACAGATGATTTTTTACTCTAAGTCAGATTTTTCTATTTTTGTCTTTCTTTCAGCCTTCATCACATCTCTGACATACTACATCATCAACCCATGGCGCGTTTCTGCCGTACTACTGGCTTCTACTGCCTCTGCTTTTATTTAGACGACCTTGACTTTGAGAGTGTTTCTTTCAGCTTTCACCAGCGAATGGCACGTTTAATTTCTACAGTTCTACTGGCTTTCATATACTAACCAAGGTTATTATTAGACGACATTGACTCTGACAGGGGCTTTTCTATTCTTATTTTTCTTTTTAGCCTTCAACACATGCATGTTTGACCTACCGCATCATCAGCGCCGGGTGTATGTCTGCCGTATGACTGGCTTTTATTTTGTGGCTAATGACCATGCCAACTCTGACAGGCATTCCAATAAAAAACTCAGACAAGTGACCTGGAGACGGTCATGACTATCTAGTCTTTCTTTCCCTGCTGATCATGAGCTTAATTAGGTTCTTGGTCCACATCTCTCTTTCTTTAATAATTTTGTGGCGGTAAAATGTTCCAATCCTATATTCTTTCTTTAATTTAGTATTAGATAACACACAAATCTGTCAATCTCACATACACAGAGTTCACTTACATAGTAGCTCACAAATAAACCACAATACATCATAGGTTTGTAGTTTGGTCCTTCATGCTCATACGAAGAACACAACACAACTTACACAAGAACTAAAGCAACAAGTTGATAGCTGACATCTGCTAGATAAACCAATTCCTTCCATATCTTTTATGTAATGTTGATATTGGTTAAAAGCTTATTATTTAGTATTGTAGCCCTTTATTATGAATCACTCATGTTAAGCATGATTTAGTATGTAGTAGTTTAGAACGGATATGGACCTCTCGTTTATCCAAATTTCATGTAAGTAACAAGGGTTCAGCGCCCGTATCTGATGAAGCATGTGAACAATCAGGTGTGCCATTATGTCAAAACATGATGAAGGGAAACAAATCTCAAGCTGGGTAAGAGTCTATAGCCTGATTCCCATAGAGAACCTAGTCCATAATTATCAATCACCTTATGTGAAATCTTGGCGAAGAAGTAGCAAAACGAAGTGATGAGCAACTTTACTATATTGACTTTTATAGCCCTGATTGTTATAACTAGAAATATCATTGGTGTCACATGGCAATCATGAAGATGGTAGTCGGTTACCAGAAACTCTTTCATCGAGACTAGTTTCTTAATGTTGGATGAGAAACCAATCGATTCTTTTACTTCTCATAAGCACTTGTAGACTACTTTTTAATATCTACTGTCAAGTTGTGACTAGTTGTGGGAAGGTAGTATTTTCTATGCTACTTATCTACAAGGTGAAGGTCTGGTTTTATCTTAAATAAATTCATGCAAAACGTAAAGACCGCTTAGAGAATTGGGTCATGAGAGAGCACAATCATTTATTCACTACATGGCTCAATGCAAAGAGCTTAACCTAACAAATGGAGAAACAAAAGATGAGACAATGATCAAAATGTTGGCTTTGGGCCATCAAGGTGTTAGACAATAGGATTTCACTAGATGTGTGTGGTTCTAAATTGTAGCACTACCATCCATTGTAACATGCACTAGAGTCATGGATCACCACTATTGTAACATGCACTAGAGTCATGGATCACCACTATTGTAACATGCACTAGAGTTATGGATCACCACTATTGTAACCAATGCTTGTAAGCCACGGGAGGGGCTATTCCTCCCTAATATAACATGCAATCGAGGGGCCTAGGAGGGGTAACCTCGTTCACACAATTCAACATGGTATCAAAGCCTAAAAATCCTCACGGATAGATCGATCCTCATGGCAACTTCCTCTGATGTCGCCGCCTTCTCCTTTGGCTTTCTCCCACCCATGACGGAGAAGCTCACTCGCGGCAACTACAACATGTGGCTTGCTCAAGTCACAGCCACTCTGCAGGCCGTACAGCTCTGGAGCTTCACCAAGCCCACCACCAAGCCCCCTCCTGAGTTTTTGGAGGTTGATGCTGCCGATGCTGCGGCGGGCAAGAAGGCAGAGCCGGCTGCCAATCCGGAACATGAGAAGTGGTTTGCCAAGGACAGCCAAGTCCACGGCTACCTCTTCTAGTCCCTCTCCAAAGATATCTTCTCCCAGGTGGCGTCCTCGACCACGGTGGCTGAACTGTGGGCCACGATCCATATGCTCCAGGTGTCCCAATCCCATGCCCGGATCATGGCCACACGGATGGCCCTAGCCACGGTGACCATGGGTTCGTCCACCGTGGCGGAATTCTTCACCTAGATGAAGGGCTTGGCCGACGAGATGGCATCGGCGGGCAAGAAGCTGGATGACGATGAGGTCATCTCCTATATCCTCATGGGTGTTAGAGAGGAGTTCGACTCGGTAACATCTGTAGTTGCAAACCAGGTCGACCTGATCTCCCTCCCAAAGCTCCAGGCTCAGCTCGTGAGCCATGAACAATGCCATGAGATCTGTGATGGCGGCTCTCACTCCTCCGCCAACATCGCCATGAAGGGTGGCCACGGTGGGGGCAGCAACCAAAACCCTAACCGTGGTCGCGGTGGCCGTGATGCCAAAAACGGCCACGGTGGCAAGGGCCGTGGTGGTGGCGGCCGTGGCCGCAATTTCTAGGAAGGCGTCATTTGTCAGGTGTATGGCAAGGAAGGGCACTCTGCGGCCCGATGCTACAACCGCTACGATCCATCCTACACCGGCGTGCCATAGAAAAGTGCATCCTAGGCGACAACTGTGTCATATGGGGTTGACACCAACTGGTACGTCAACTCCAGTGCAACCGACCATGTGACCAGTGAGCTCGACAAGCTGACCGTGCGAGACAAGTACAGTGGCCATGATCAAGTTCACTCTGCGAGCGGTGCAGTTATGGAAATCAATCATATCGGTTCTAGTATTTTGCGTACCCCTTCTAGTAACATTCATCTTCGCAAAATTCTTCATGTCCCTCAAGCCAGTAAAAATCTTCTATCTCTTCATCGTCTTGATAGAGACAATAATGCCTTCCTTGAATTTCATCCCCATCACTTTTTTATTAAGGAACAGGGCATGAAGAAGGTCATCCTTAAAGGACAATGTGAGGGTGGCCTATACCCACTGAAGCCTGCATCAAGTCAAAATAAACATGCGTTTGCTGCTATCAAGCCGTCCTCCACCATGTGGCACCATCGCTTGGGCCATGCTTTGGCTCCCGTAGTTCCGCAGGTCCTCAATCGCCACAAGCTTCCATTTGTTTTAGATCCCAATAAAAACATGGTCTGTGACGCATGCCAGATGGGCAAAAGTCACCAATTGCCATACCCCAGATCCACTAGTATGTCTACTAGGCCTCTGGAACTTGTTTTTTCTGATGTTTGGGGTCCTGCCCCCTCCTTTGTCGGTCGTCATTCATATCATGTTAGCTTTATTGATGACTTCAGCAAATTCACTTGGATATATTTTATTCGTCATAAATCTAAAGTATTCAAGTGTTTTCAAGAATTCCAACAACTTGTAGAACGCCAATTTGATTGTAAAATCCTTTCCATGCAAACGGATTAGGGGGGGCGAATATCAGTCCCTCAACCATTTTTTACACGTGTAGGTATTGCTCATCACGTGTCTTGCCCATATGTTCACCAACAGAATGGATCAGCATAGCATAAACATCGTCGTATCATCGAAGTTGGGTTATCTTTGCTAGCTCATGCGTCCATGCCCTTAAAATTTTGGGATGAAGCATTTTCCACCGCTGTCTTTCTAATCAATTGATTACCATCTAAGGTTATCAACCATGCAACACCACATGAGCGCCTCCTTCATCAACCTCCTGATTACACTTTTCTTCATACCTTTGGGTGTGCCTGTTGGCCTAATTTGAGACCCTACAATGATCGCAAACTAGCCTTCCGCTCTAAGCAATGCGTCTTTCTTGGTTACAGTAATTTACACAAGGGGTTCAAGTGTCTCGACCCGTCAATTGGCAAGGTTTATATTTCTTGTGACGTTGTTTTTGATGAGAAAGTGTTTCCCTTTTCACGCCTCCATCCTAATGATGGAGCACGTCTTCAATCCGAACTTGCTGTTTTACCAGATTCCCTGTTAAACTCCAATTCTTCTTTCGAGGACACAATTTTACTAGACCGACGTGATGAGATTCCTCCATCATCTAACCATGGCCCCAGCTATAGCTCTTCTGTGGTTGACACAAGGTCAAATGGCAGACCAAACGGTGAAAATCCCACTGCAAACGGCGCTGCAGATCGTCAGTATTTTATGTGTCTTCCCCGGGGTGGCACAACCGGCGACAACACCCACCCCGAGGAGGATTCACCTGGCGGTAGCAGTATGGAGGGCAGCGCGCTAGGCGGATCGCCTTCGGGATCGGCGCCCAGCTGTCCGCGTTAGGCGGATCCGCAGCCGCGCGAGTCATCCGTGTCCGGGGAGACCGGATCTTCTGCGTCGGGTTCCTCGCCTATTCCACCATCCTCGCTCGTCCACCAGCCACAAGGCGATGGACCGCATTCGTCCTCACCCGACACCAGATCCGACCAGCCTAGTGCGGGATCGGCTATGGCTCCCAACTCAGTTGCCACTCCTACGACTTCAACAATCGAGAAAGCAGCTACACGTCCAGTGACACGACTTCAGAACGGTATTCGCAAACCTCACATTTATACTGACGGTACTGTAAAATGGGGCATGCTGGCATCTTCTGGAATAGGTGAACCCGCATCTTTGCATGAAGCCTTGCAAGATCCGAATTGGGTAGAAGCAATGAACACAGAACACACTGCCCTGCTTAGAGACAAGACCTGGCATCTTGTAGCTCCACCCAAAGGCAAAAATATTATTGATAGCAAATGTGTCTACAAAATAAAGTGGAAGGTTGATGGCACAATTGACCGGTATAACGCACGACTTGTAGCAAAGGGGTACAAGCAGCGCTATGGTATCGACTATAAAGATACTTTCAGCCCAGTAGTTAAAGCTGCTACAATCGGACTTGTGCTCTCAATAGCAGTATCTAAAGGGTGGTCCTTGCGTCAGCTTGATGTACAGAATACTTTTCTACATGGTGTGCTTAAAGAAGAGGTATATATGTATCAACCTCTAGGCTACAAGAATCCTGACCATCTAACTTTTGTGTGCAAGCTCGATAAGGCCCTTTATGGACTCAAACAAGCACCTCATGCCTGGTATGCTCGGCTATTGTAAGGTCCTAGATGGCTAGAGGTGGTGAATAGCCTATAAAAAATTCTACAATAAACACTAAGCAAACTTGTTAGAATAACAAACGGCATGAAGCGAGTTTTGATTAGCCTATGGAGTGATGCAAGCCTCTTAACCACAAGTCTAGTAGATTATGATCTCTAGTTCACACAAGGGCTATGTCACTAAACTTATACTAGTGATCAAGCTAACAACACTACTAGCAAAGCTACTACTAGAGCTACACAAGATAACTAGCAAAAGAAAATGCGAGAGAGAGGATTGTGAATCTTATACTGACGGTGGAGTGAAGATGTTACCAATCACCAAGATGATATACAATCAATCAATATTAACAACAACACAATATGAAGACCAACCACCGGGAGACAAGTGACATAATATTTTTGTTCACCCGGTGTTCACTTGTGCACCGACAAGCTACGTCACCGGTTGTGTCGACCAACACTTAGATGGTTTCTCGGTGTGACCCTCAAGTCACTTGCCCCTCAAGGCACGCCCCGCAAAGCACCACAAGACACCACTCTCAAGTGAGGTAACTCAATGACACGCGCAATCCACTAGAGTTGCTTTTGGCGCTCCGCCGAGGAAAGCACAAGAACCTCTTACAATCAACCAGAGGTGGCCAAGAACAATCTCCTTCTCTTGCCAACGCCTCCAACAATCTCCAAGCCGGCTAGGAGCGGCACTCTCCAAGAGTAACAAGAAATCCACCGGCTAAACCACCCACTAGTGCCACTAGATGCCCTCAAGCTATGCAATGCACTTTGGGATCATTCAATCTCACTTTTGATTTACAATCAAGCAAGAGAGATGAGTGGGAGGGAGAAGCTCTAGCTCAAAGGATGCACAAGAGTGTTAGAAATTACGAGAGACCTCCCCAAGGGCTGGCCAACAAGTATTTATAAGCATCCCAAACGAATAGAGCCGTTGTACCCCTTCACTGGATACTTTTTGGGATGACCGGACGCGCCGGTCGAAACTGACCGGGCGCGCTCAACCGCGTCCGATCCTCCAATGGTCACTGAGCGCCAACGGTCAAACCAACGGCCGGACGCGCCCCAGACAACGACCGAACGCGCCCGTCAAACGACCGGACGCGTCGATCGCACAGTACCGCGCGCCCGTGAAGTAACAACCGGACGCACTCTAGGCAACGACCGGACGCGACAGTGCCAGCGTCCGGTTAGAGTCCAATAAGCTCCCTCAACGACCGGACGCGTCCGATCGCGTGTGACCGGACGCGCCGCGCGTCTGATCGACCTTGCGAACTGTAGTTCCCTCTGGGCGCCTGACTGGACGCGCCGGTCCCACGAGTGACCGGACGCGCCGGTTGCAAACCCTAGCACTGTGCGCCTGACTGCTGCGTTGTACTGACCGGACGCGTTCGGTCATACCATGACCGCGTCCGGTGCAGCGTCCAGTCACCTCTGTGACCTCCGTTCGCCTCCGTTTCTTTTCCGACTTCCGGCGTAGTAGAAAATAGGCATTTCAAGTTCCTAAAAACGCCTGAATCCCACCCTCGTAAGCTCGGCGGGAGGGAGAGAGAGACCCAAACCCTCTCTACCGCTCAAACTTCATCGCCTTCATAAATGTGCCAACACCAATAAGTGATTACCACCTTGTGCACGTGTGTTAGCATTTTCATAAACATTTTTGAAGGTTTTCTAGTTAGCTCACTAGGCCCTACATGCAATGCACTTCATGAATTCACCTAGTGGCACCCGTGCGTCGAATAACCGATAAGACTTCCCCTCTTAATAGTTTGGCTATCGATCCTAAACCACTCACTCCCTCTATGGTGTCTTGAGTGCAAAACAAAATGGCCTTATGGTTATACCTTTGTCTTGAGCCCATTTTGTTTTTCCAAAAGATATGATCCACTTCATATCATCACATGACCGTCTCGATCCATCAACCTTGACTTCACTTGCTTTTCACCGTTGCATCGGTCCGTCGGCGCTAAGTCTTGCTCAAGCTTCACCATCGTATGGTCCTTCGCTTCAAAGTCACGACTTGCCCTTCACCTTCACAACCGATCCATCGAGCCAAGCATCACCTCGGTCTTCATCATCTTGGTCACATGAGTCAATGTCATGTCTCATATTCAATGACCACCTTTATCTAAATCATCCACTTAGATACAAAGGTTAGTCCTAGGTTTCATCAATTAGCCAAAACCAAACTAGAGACTTTCAATCTCCCCCTTTTTGGTAATTGATGACAACCCTCACAAAGATGATTTTGATAATAAAAGTTTTGAACTTGTCATACTTGTCCAATCATTTTGCTCATAAGTAAAGTTTGGACAATTATCACAAGCTCGGTTTTGGTAGCATTGGCTCTCCCTACATATGTGCATAGAGTTTGGATTGAAAGCTTTGCACATATGCATAGATAGAAGTGTCGAGAGAGTAATTCTACCAAAATGATGCTAAGGTGTAAGAAATGGACCTTTGAAGCGTGATACCAATCGGAGTTGCCTTTTACACTATCCTTAGTATCATGAAGTAACTAGACATCCATCACAACTCAAGAACCTCGTGAGATCAATATTATATGTAAAGGTTCTTGGACCACTTGTAAAGCTTTAGGCATGTCTAGATACCACAAGTAAACTATTCCTATGCATGCTAGTAGATCATTTCATCATTTAAGTTCTATACTAGCATTGCACCACACAAGCATGTATATTGAATTTAAATACATGTGCAATGAGCAAGTCATATGAGAATGCACAAACAAATGCAACAACTTTATTTATAAGCTTGCTCCCCCTACTTGTGTGCATCAAAATTTTATTTACCCCTTTATCATGTTGAATCATCTTTTTCTCTCCCCCTTTGTCAACAACTTACCCAAAAATAGGATCAAATTGTGGAGAGAAAAACAATGTTTGATGGAGTAGGTTAGAATTTATCAAATTTGGTTCAACCTAGAATACTTGCCAATGATATTTAATTCGATTTGAACCAAAGACAGGCTTCTTCACACCTCATAATAAGGGTTATCTTGCCTATGTTGAATTAAACACTTATAACAAATCTTCTAGATTCAACACTAGGTTTGCAAGCTCACAAACATGTCATATGCCACCACTAGATCATAATAAGCATAGAAGCAATAGTGGTAACATATATCCATCAAATTCATTTGATTTATCATGAATGCTCATGCATACCACTTATTATGTCTACATGCTCTAGCAAGTCCTTAGCATAGGATGAATGGCATGTCAATCAACTTTACCTTGCAATGTCGAAGGAGAGGCATGTCAATAAGTGGGTGGGATGCATTCAACTCATGTTTGAGAAATCAAGAATGTTCAACTCATTCCTTAGCTTGCAAAACCTCTTTTCATCAAGTGGCTTGGTGAGAATATCGGCAAGTTGATCATCGATGCCAACACTTTCAATGGCAATATCTCCCTTTTATTGATGATCTCTAATGAAATGATGCCTTATTCAATATGCTTTGTTCTTCCATGTTGAACCGGGTTTTGTATCATCTTGATTGCACTTTCATTACCGCATAGCAATGGCACATTCTTGAAGTTGAGGCCATAATCCTTCAAAGTTGATTTCATCCATAGCAATTGTGCACAACAACTCCCCGCACTCACATATTCAGCTTCGGCGGTAGAGATTGCCACACTATTTTGTTTCTTTGAGGACCATGACACAAGTGATCTTCCAAGTAATTGACATGTGCCACTTGTGCTCTTTCTATTGATCTTGCAACCCCCATAGTCGAAGTCCGAATATCCAATCAATTCAAACTTTGACCCCTTGGGATACCATAGTCTAACATCTCTTGTTTGCTTTAAGTACCTCAATATTCTCTTTGCGGCCGTGAGATGACTCTCTATAGGTGAGGCTTGATATCTAGCACACATACAAACACTAAACATGACATCCGGCCTTGATACGGTGACATAGAGTAGACTTCCAATCAAAGACCGATATTCCTTTTGATTCACCATTTTGCCATCAAAATCACTATCCAAATTGCTATTTGTACCCATTGGAGTTGAAATTGGCTTTGCATCTTGCATTCCAAACTTCTTCAACATGTCCCTTATGTATTTCCCTTGACTCACAAATGTCCCATTCTTCAATTGTTTGACTTGGAGACCAAGGAAGTAGCTAAGTTCACCAATCATAGACATTTCAAACTCTTTGGCCATCATAGCACCAAATTCTTCATAATAAGCTTGATCGGTTGATCCAAAGATGATGTCATCAACATATATTTGCACTATGAATAGATCATTCCCAATCTTCTTAGTGAATAGAGTTGTATCAACCTTGCCCATCTTGAATCCCTTAGAGAGAAGGAAATCCCTTAACCTCTCATACTATGCTCTAGGTGCTTGCTTTAAGTCATATAAAGCCTTCTTCAACTTGTATACATGGTTGGGTTTCTTGTCATCTTCAAATTCGGGAGGTTGCTCAACAAAGACTAACTCATTGATGATTCCATTGAGAAGTGCACTTTTGACATCCATTTGATATAATTTGATGTTGTGTGCACAAGCATAAGCCAATAGAATCCTTATTGCCTCCAATCTTGCCACGGGAGCATGTCTCATCATAGTCAAGACCTTCTACTTGAGTGTAACCTTGAGCAACTAGTCTTGCTTTGTTTCTCACCATAATGCCATCTTGATCTTGCTTGTTTTTTAAACACTCATTTGGTTCCAATCACATTGTAGTCATTTGGCCTTTCTACCAATTCCCAAACATCATTTCTTGTGAAATTTTTTAGTTCTTCTTGCATAGCCATAATCCAATCAGCATCCTTCAAAGCTTCTTCTATTTTCTTTGGTTCTATGGTTGACACAAATGATGCATGCTCACAAAATATAGCCAATCTTGATCTTGTTTGCACACCACTTCTAATATCACCAATAACACTATCAATGGGGTGATCTCTTGCAACATGTTATGGTTGGAGTACTTGCACTTGATTGCTTGAGCTTGGTTGATCACTTGATGTATCTCGATGAGATGAACTAGCACCATGATCTTACACTTGAGAGTCACTAGCTAGCTTGAATGGAGAATTGAGCACTTGATCTTTATCATCATCTTGAATATCAATTACTTGCTTTGCTCTAATGTCCCCAATGTCCATGTTCTTCATTGCTTCTACCAATTGAGTTCCACCAACATCATCTAGATTCTCTTCTTCATCTTGTAACCCATTGGTTTCATCAAATTGCACATCATGGACTTCTTCTAGAATGCCACTTGAATTGTTCCAAACTCTATAAGCTTTGCTTGTAGTTGAATAACCAAGTAGGAACCCCTCATCACATCTCTTGTCAAACTTTCCCCAATCTAGTGCCCTTCTTCAAGATATAACATTTGCAACCAAACACCCTAAAGTAAGAAATATTGAGCTTTCTTCCATGAAGTAGCTCATATGGGGTCTTCTCTAGCAATGGATGACAATATAGTCTATTGATGTAGTAGCAAGCAGTATTGATTGCTTTATCCCAAAATGATTGACTCACATTGTACTCATGAAGCATTGATCTACCCATATCAAGCAATGTTCTATTCTTTCTCTTAACTAGGCCATTTGATTGTGGAGTGTACTTGGTCGAGAATTGATGTCCAATGCTATAGTGATCACAAAGTTCTTCAATTCTTGTATTCTTGAACTCACTTCCATTGTCACTTCTCACTTTCTTGATTCTAATCCCAAACTCATTGTGAACTCTAGTGAGAAAGGTCTTGAAGGTGTCAAACACTTCACTTTTGTCACTAAGAAAGAATACCCATGTGAATCTTGTGAAGTCATCCACTATGACAAATCCATACTTATTACCACCTATGCTTGAGTATGTTGTTGGGCCAAATAGATCCATGTGCATCAAATCAAATGCTTTGCATGTGCTCATTGTACTCTTCTTTGGATGTGAGCTTTCAACTTGCTTCCCGGCTTGACATGCACTACAAAGCTTATTCTTCTCAAATTCAACGTCTTTCAAACCATTGACAAGATTGTGAGTTGTATGCTTCTTCAATTGTTTCATGCCAACATGACCAAGCCTTCTATGCCAAAGACAACCTATGCTTGATTTGGAGATTAAGCAAGTTGTCAAAGAAGTTTCTCTAGCATTGAAGTCAACTAGGTAGAGATTCTCATATCTAAAGCCCTTGAATGCCACATTTGAACCATCCATACTAATGACTTCTACATCATCAACCCCAAAGATGCATTTGTAACCAAGATCACATATTTGTGCCACGGATAGAAGATTGAAATCCAAGCTTTCAACTAGCAACATATTGGAGATACTTAAGTCATTTGATATTGCAATCTTGCCCAAGCCAATAACCTTGCCTTTCTTGTTATTGCCAAATGTGATAGAATCAACACCACTATCATTGTTATTGATTGAGTCAAACATTCTTGATGTACCGGTCATGTGTTGAGTGCACCCACTATCAATAATCCAATGCCTTCCTCCGGCTTTGTAATTGACCTACAAGTAAATCAATGAAGCTTAGGTACCCATTTTTGCTTGGGTCCTTGTAGGTTAGTAACTAAGCTCTTTGATACCCAAATAGCCTTCTTCTTTGGGCCAACAATGGGTGTACCAATAAACTTAGCTTTCACACCTTTCACACCTTTGGTAAGCACATAGCAAGAATCAAAAGGTATAGCATTAATAAGGTTCTTGTTTTGGTTCTTTTTATTGCAATTATGCTCTAGATGCCCAACTTGCTTGCATCTATTGCAAAACCGACCATTGCCCTTCACAAAGTTAGGCTTTGAAGTTGCAAAGGCCGACTTACCTTTCTTAGGGATGTAGCCCAATCCCTCTTTGTTAAGAGAGAACCTTTGGCTACCCAAGCACTTAAGCAAGCGGGTCTCACCACCATAGGCCTTGCCTAGGGCGTGAGTGAGCTCATCCACCTCTCTCTTGAGAGTCTCATTCTCAACTATTAGTGAGGCATCACAAGTGAAACCATCACTAGTAGAGGAGGTAGAGTCGGTGGTGGTGGATGGAGAGCTACAAGAAGGGTTAGCATTTGACATGATGATAGGTTCATAAGAGGATTCATCAATTATATCACATGTAACACCTATATCACATGATACAACAACCTCCTTCTTTGCGTGTTGCTCAAGTAGCAATGAGTGAGCTTTTTCAAGCTTGGAATGAGCCTTACCAAGATCCTCATGGTCTTCCACTAGACTCTCATGAGTGGTCTTAAGCTCACTAAGAACTTTCTCAAGTATTGCTACTTTCATTAAAAGCTTCTTACACTCCTTGTCCTTGGCAATAGCTATGTCTCTAGTTTGTTGCATCAAGTCATATAGTTGTTCTTTAGTTGGTTCATCATCATCATTTTTATTATCATTATCATTATCACTATCATGAGCATATTCCATTTTACTTTCATCATCACTCTCATCATATAATACCTTGGTTTCTTTAGTCATGAGGCATGAAGAGGATGAATCAAATAGTGATGGCTTCTTGTTGATAGCAATGGAAGCAAAAGCCTTGTTGGATGATTCTTCTTCTTCATCATCATCATCACTTTCCCAAGTGACCACATAGGCTCCATTCTTGCCCTTCTTGAAAGTCATCTTGGCTTCTCTCTTTTTCTTCTCAAACTTACCCCTCTTGTTGTTCTTCTTCTTGTCATAGGGACATTCGGCTTGAAGATGTTCGGTGCTATCACAATTGAAGCACTTCCTTTATTGCTCATTGCTCTTGAAATTGTTATTTCTCTTTTTGAAGCCTCTTCTCTTAATGAACATGTGACCCATTTTCTTGACTACAAGAGCAAGTGCCTCATCATCAATTTCAAAATCTTCACCTTTATTATTGTCTTCTTCTTCTTCTATGATGATAGTTTTGCCCTTGGAGGAGGTGGCCTTGAATGCCACGGTCTTCTTCTTCTTTTCTTCCTCCTTCTCTTTCTCATCGGCATCTTGATCATACTTGTCATATGTCAAGACTTCACCAAGTAAATCATTGGGCTTCATCGCATCAAGCCCATCTCTTTGTAACATCATGATCAACATTTTGAATCTTCTTGGTAAGCTCAACAAGAACTTGTGGCAAAAGTCTTGGTCTTATGTCTTGTGCCCTAAGCTCTTGAGATCATTCACAATGACTTGCAATCTATGAAACATCTCTAAGATTGTTTCTTCTTCTTTCATCTTGAAGTTCTCAAACTCACTCTTGAGCCCATATAGCTTGGCACTCTTCACAACCTTAGTGCCCTCATATGTTTCACTCAACCTTGTCCATACTTCATTTGATAATTCTAAATCCTTGATGCCCTCAAATACTTTTGTGTCAATACCATTGTAAAGTGTATTGAGAGTCATTCTATTGCATGTTCTATTTGCTCTATCTTCATCGGTGAGATGATCGGGATCAATGATAGCAAAATCATTCTCGGTGACTTGTAAAACTCTCTCATGAATAGAACCAAGACACATTGTCATTTTTCTCTTCCAATGAGCAAAAGAACTAACACCATCAAAGAACGGTGGCTTGCCCCCAACATGATTGAACACAATTTGAGCCATTTTTCACACCGAATGATGTTAAGCCTTGATTAAAATGGTGACCACGGCTCCAATACCACTTGTAAGGTCCTAGATGGTTAGACGGGGGTGAATAGCCTATAAAAAAATTCTACAATAAACACTAAGCAAACTTGTTAGAATAACAAACGGCGTGAAGCGAGTTTTTATTAGCCTATGGAGTGATGCAAGCCTCTTAACCACAAGTCTAGTAGATTATGATCTCTAGTTCACACAAGGGCTATGTCACTAAACTCACACTAGTGAGCAAGCTAACAACACTACTAGCAAAGCTACTACTAGAGCTACACAAGATAACTAGCAAAAGAAAATGCGAGAGAGAGGATTGTGAATCTTATACCGACGGTGGAGTGAAGATGTTGCCAATCACCAAGATGATATACAATCAATCAATATTGACAACAACACAATATGAAGACCAACCACCGGGAGACAAGTGACACAATATTTTTGTTCACCCAGTGTTCACTTGTGCACCGACAAGCTACGTCACCGGTTGTGTCGACCAACACTTAGATGGTTCCTCGGTGTGACCCTCAAGTCACTTTCCCCTCAAGGCACGCCCCACAAGGAACCACAAGACACCACTCTTAAGTGAGGTAACTCAATGACACGCGCAATCTACTAGAGTTGCTTTTGGCGCTCCACCGAGAAAAGCACAAGAACATCTTACAATCAACCGGAGGTGGCCAAGAACAGTCTCCTTCTCTTACCAACGCCTCCAACAATCTCTAAGCCGGCTAGGAGCGGTACTCTCCAAGAGTAACAAGAAATCCACCGGCTAAACCACCCACAAGTGCCACTAGATGCCCTCAAGCTATGCAATGCACTTTGGGATCACTCAATCTCACTTTTGATTTGCAATCAAGCAAGAGAGATGAGTGGGAGGGAGAAGCTCTAGCTCAAAGGATGCACAAGAGTGTTAGAAATCACGAGAGACCTCCCCAAGGGCTGACCAACAAGTATTTATAAGCATCCCAAACGAATAGAGCCGTTGTACCCCCTTCACTGGATACTTTTCGGGATGACCGGACGCGCCGGTCGAAACTGACCGGACGCGCTCAACCGTGTCCGATCCTCCAATGGTCAAACCAACGACCGGACGCGCCCCAGACAATGACTGAACACGCCCGTCAAACGACCGGACGCGCCGATCGCACAGTACCGCGCGCCCGCGAAGTAACGACCGGACGCGCTCCAGGCAATGATAGGACACGACAATGCCAGCGTCCGGTTAGAGTCCAGTAAGCTCCCTCAACGATCGACGCGTTCGATCGACCTTGCGAACTGTAGTTCCCTCTGGGTGCCTGACCGGATGCACCGGTCCCACGAGTGACCGGACGCACCGGTTGCAAACCCTAGCACTACGCGCCTGACTGATGCGTTGTATTGACCGAACGCGTCCGGTCATACCATGACCGCATCCGGTGCAGCGTCCGGTCACCTCTGTGACCTCCGTTCGCCTCCGTTTCTTTTCTGACTTCCGGCGTTGTGGAAAATAGGCATTTCAAGTTCCCCAAAATGCCTGAATCCCGCCCTCGCAAGCTCGGCGGGAGGGAGAGAGAGACCCAAACCCTCTCTACCGCTCAAACTTCATCGCCTTCATAAATGTGTCAATACCAACAAGTGATCACCACCTTGTGCACGTGTGTTAGCATTTTTATAAATATTTTCGAAGGTTTTCCAGTTAGCTCACTAGGCCCTACATGCAATGCACTTCATGAATTCACCTAGTGGCACCCGTGCGTCGAATAACCGATAAGACTTCCCCTCTTAATAGTTCGTCTATCGATCCTAAACCACTCACACCCTCTATGGTGTCTTGAGTGCAAAACAAAATGGCCTTATGGTTATACCTTTGCCTTGAGCACATTTTGTTTTTCCAAAAGATATGATCCACTTCATATCATCACATGACCGTCTCGATCCATCAACCATGACTTCACTTGCTCTTCACCGTTGCATCGGTCCGTCGGCGCCAAGTCTTGCTCAAGCTTCACCATCGCATGGTCCTTCGCTTCAAAGCCTCGACTTGCCCTTCACCTTCATAACTGGTCCATCGAGCCAAGCATCACCTCGGTCTTCATCATCTTGGTCACATGAGTCAATGTCATGTCTCATATTCAATGACCATCTTTATCTAAATCATCCACTTAGATACAAAGGTTAGTCCTAGGTTTTATCAATTAGCCAAAACCAAACTAGGGACTTTCAGCTGTGCAACAAATTGAAGCGCATGGGTTTTGTGCCATCCAAGGGTGATACTTCACTTTTTTATTATATCAAGGGGAGCTACACAATGTTTGTACTTGTGTACGTTGATGACATTATTGTTGCCAGTTCTTCACAAGAAGCAACAAACGCTCTACTAAAGGATCTGCGACAAGAGTTTGCTCTCAAGGACATGGGGGATTTACACTATTTCTTTGGCATTGAAGTAAAGAAAATTGCTGATGGTTTGGTGATGTCACAAGAGCAGTATGCTACAGACGTTCTCAAGCGAACTAGTATGAGTAATTGTAAGTCTGTCGATACACCACTATCTACATCTACAAAAATGAGTCTATATGAAGGTGACGCTTTAGGGCCTGATGATTCAGTGCGGTACAGAAGTCTAGTCGGTGCCTGACAATACCTTACACTTACTAGACCAGATATATCCTTCGCGGTGAATAAAGTTTGCTAGTTTTTACATGCTCCAACTTTGTTGCATTGGAGTGCAGCCAAGCGGATCCTGTGATATGTAAAAGGAACATTGGATTTTGGACTCAAGATTAGGCAGTCTAGTTCTAGTATGGTCAGTGCCTTCTCGGACACTGACTGGGCTGGTTGTGTTGATGATAGACGATCCACTAGAGGGTTCGCAGTATTCTTTGGGCCTAACCTGGTTTCATGGAGCGCCAGAAAACAACCTATAGTCTCACGGTCAAGCACGGAGGCTGAGTATAAAGCCTTAGCAAATGCAACGGCTGAGATTATGTGGATTCAAAAGTTATTAACTAAACTAAGAATCCCTCATCCTCTAGTTGCTCACCTGTGGTGTGATAATGTTGGCACCAAATACTTGTAAGCAAATCCAGTCTTCCATGCAAGGACTAAACACATTGAGATCGGCTTCCACTTTGTCAGGGAAAGAGTGGCACAAAAGTTGCTTGACATTAGATACATTCATACTAGTGACCAACTTGCTGATGGTTTTACCAAGCCTCTCACGGTGATCAAGACAAAAGAGTTTAGGTCCAATCTCAACCTTGTAGGTGGCTGAGATTGAGAGGGTATGTTAGACAATAGGATTTGACTAGATGTGTGTGGTCCTAAATTGTAGCACTACCATCCATTGTAACATGCACTAGAGTCATGGATCACCACTATTGTAACATGCACTAGAGTCATGGATCACCACTATTGTAACCAATGCTTGTAAGCCACGGGAGGGGCTATTCCCCCCCAATGTAACATGCAACCGAGGGGCCTAGGAGGGGTAACCTCGTTCACACAATTCAACACAAGGTAGGTCACATCATGGCAAGCATATGACATTAATTAACGGGTACCCTTTTGTAATAACACAAACACTAGTATAGAAATCTTTTGTGTGATGGGCGAAATAGATTTTTGCAGGCGGGCAATCCAACCACCTCCATGTAAAGGTAGCCATTAATGGGAGAACTATGGAGGCGGTTGTTTTGCCCACCTCCGTAAATCAAATAGGAAAAACAAAAAAATGAAAAACCCGTGGACAAGCCCGCTGAGCCCATCAGTGGGCCGCCACCGCCGCATCCACTCATCGGTGCCTAGACCACACACAACCGCTAGATCCAGCCGCCCACCACCAGATCCGGCGACCCGCCACTACATGCACCCTCTTTGGCCGCATCTAGAGATGGTGGAGTGGGAGCAGGCCACCGCCGCCATGGGGAGGATTAGCGCGCGCCAGATCCAGCCTCCCCGACCATGAGAAGGAGGGAGCCCACTGCCATGGTGGAGATTGGAGAAGAGGAGGAGCACATGCTGGATCCAGCCTTCCACATGCCGTTGGGGTCAGATCCGGAGGGGTAGAGGAAGAGCGCTGTGCCATGGTGGTGGAACCACGCCGTGGGAGGGAAGGAGCCCGCCACCGTGCCCCATGGGTGAGGGAGGGAGCCTGCCACTACGCACCCTCGCGTGGAGAAGGGAGCCCGCCGCCACGCACCGTGGGTGAGAAGCCGCGCGCCCTCGCCTAGAGAGGGAGGTATCGAGGAGCGAGAGGGAGGTCTCGGAGGAAGAGGGAGGGAGGAGGGGCAGCACTGGCGCTCGGTGTCGAGGAGGGAGAGGGAGAGGGAGAGGGAGAGGGAGGGGCACTCGGGCTCGGTGTCAGAGTCGCGCCTCGCGACTCACGAAGGGAAGGCGTCGCTTGGGGTCAGTCTGTGAAAGAGAGAGGAGTGAGGAGAAACCCTAAGTCTTCTCCTATTTATAGTCGAAGATAGTTATTGGGCTTGCCTAGGCCTATTGGGCCTCAGCCTTTTTGGAGGTGGGCGTTATAGTGTGCCCGCCTCTAGAAATTGATTTATGGAGTCGGGCATCTTAAGCCAACCGCCTCGAAAATAGATTATTTTTAGAGGTGGTTGCCTTAAGATGACCGTCTCTGTAAATCAATTTTTCGAGGTGGGCAAAAGTGCCCGCCTGAGTAAATAAAAAATGGTCGCCTCCGTTAATCACAGGCATTAACCGAGGCAGTAGGATTTTGTGACTGGCTCCGTTAATAAAAGGGCACCGTCTTGCAAAATCATTTGTGTAATAGTGAAAGGACAAGAAGAGTGGGTCCAAAAACTATGGCATTTGAATTGAGGTCATCAACAAAATGGGAAAAAAGATCACATACTATGCCTTCATAGATGGTACTCAAAGCAATGTATCTAGAAAAGCCAAAATGTCTTATAATTTGGAATGGAGGTAGTATATAGGAACTGGACTAAGGATTGAATCTACTAGTCTCTAGTGGGTCAAACACCAACAATGTGTGGAGGAGGACAATTACAAACTCACATATGTCAACCTTAGCAAAGTATGTTACAAAGCTTACCCTTGGTACTCGGTTCACCTATAGCACAAGTTCTCTATGTAATCTACCCCAAAAGTGAGAAGGTTCTTAAGAAATAGAAACATGTAGTTGTCTTCGTAAACGAAATAATTATAGTAGTTCGTGTTGTGAAGGATGTCGAGGAATACAATTAGTACTATTAAATGGAGCTCTTCGCAAACCTACACTAGTGGAGAAATGGTTTTTAGTCCCGGTTGGGAAAGGGCATTAGTCTAGTTTCCAACCGGGACTGCAGATCCAGGACTAAAGGGCATGCCAGGTGTTGGTATTTCTTAACGCATACAGAAATAATCCGCAAGCGCATGGAATTACCATTGTAGCATTTCACCTAGAATTATTTAGGGTATCGTATTTCCACAGGGAATGGTAGTGTAGAAATCTCTTAACTAGTTCACCTAAGATAACAAGAAGAAAGATAGCTCAGGTAGCGAACTTTTCTAGGGATAGAGATCCTAAGATAAAAATAGCTTTGCCACTATAGACTTGCTTCGGGCACCGGCTTACGCTTGGTCTGACAGGCGATACCAGCCTACGACTCTACGCCATAACCGAACGTGGGGGATTACGAAGGACGGACAGCGCTGTCACCACCAGCCGCCTACCCCTCAACTGGGGGATACGAGGTAAATGAAGGTAGCCTCTAGCCTAGACACTACATCTACGCTATCGACTACTACTCTAGCGTCGATCAGGGTTATCCGTCTTCATCAGGGCCCTCTACTAGAGTATTCATCACATGGACGAACGACAAACCCGCAAGTAAAAAATGAACAAGACTAACTTAAAGTAGAACTCACCATCGAAGGCAAACACGAACCTTGCACTCCAAATAGTACTAGATTCGTTGAGATACAAGTGAAGAGGGAGCAGACATTCCTGACATTCCTTTCGCTCAGTGTACGAAGGGGCCCGGTACACAAGTGGAGGTATCTGATGATTCCGGTACTTCTCCATCTCTTTCTCTTCCTCACTCACTCCCTATACTAAACTTAGCTAAAACTAAAAATAGTGTAGCTCTTCTCTTCTTGTCACATGGTGTTATCTCTTGTGTTGTTGGATGATGAATGAATGTGAGGAGGGTATCTTTACAGAGCTTTGAGGAGGTCAGTTTGCTCATGTATTTTAGGAAACACTCATGCAACCGACCTCCTGGGGCATTGAATGCACCGCCTACGCAAGGTGGGGTCGAGCAGAGCTAGGGACGGTGCGGCCGCACCATGCCTAGGCCGTCTCGCCACTGCCTTTGTGTTGTCGGTTCCTGAGTGGGCTTGGGCCACATCCACGTCGGTGCTTGGCCCAGATTTGGAGTTTGGATGGGCTTCTTGGTGATTCTTTGGCCTGGATACGCTTTACGCTTTCTCTGTTTGCGCATTTTGACTGTTTTCCATATGTATTCAATGTATGTGTCCTGTAAATGCACAACTCACCAAAACTTATGGAAATCATTAGTTTAAAGCCCTATTACTAGGTTTGGTTTTCATTTGAGTGAATTTTATACGAATGATGGCGATTAAAATTGTGAGTTAAGGACCGCCAACACCAGACAGCCAGGAATAAAGGGTGTGCGGATTAAAAATATAATTATGGCACAACCTCTCACCCGGCCCTGTGATTCATGAAACTCGAACTGTAACACCCCAACCCGTTAGTAACCTATAGCAGTTGTGAAGTTGGCCCATGCGGCGCATGAGGATTGCTGTTGGTGGGTTTAGTACCACCTTGGAAGTTTAGGAGGGTGAGAGTCAGCTTATAATATTTGTCATTCCAAATGTAGCACCTCTAGGTTAATCCTTTTACACGAAGCGAGGACAAAAGTGTAAGAGATGTGCTATGCTATGCAGGCTCGTTGCACGTGCGGAGCTGGGTCATAGAAGCAATTTTGGACTTGGGGTGTTACACGAACCAAAGACCTCATGCATTACCTCACACGTTGTTTTCCACCCCACCTACACAACACGTGTGACTTTGGATGAGATGCTTTCTTTTTGAACTATACTGTGGAGGACCCTTTAGTTCCGGTTGATAACACCAACTTTAGTATCTGGTTGGTAGCTCTAACCGGGACTAAAGGTACGTGACCTTTAGTGTGCACCTTTAGTCCTGGTTGGAGACTAAAGGTCCCCTCTGTGCCCTAGCCGTTGGACCCAGGACTAATGCTGACATTAGTCCTAGCCCTAGACAATCGAAACGACTAAAGCCAAAATCTGAAGGTCCGTTCTCTACTAGTGCTGCATCAAAGGATCAAGGATGTAGAAGCAAGCATCAACATAAATGAATGCCTCTGGGTACTCAAATCAAAGCATGAAAGCATAGAAACCATCATAATACAAAGCAAATTCAATGGTTAGGAAGAGAACCCCAAATGTCGAAAGAAAATTCAATTGGCATCAATTCCAAAACTAAATAACATCAACTTTGTGTGGCATACATATGAATGCTACGTACCATGGAACACGGATATACATTGCATTGTATGGTTTATATGAAAGAAAGCATACAGGGAAAGTAAACAAACATCTCCATCGATATCAGAAATGATACATTTGGGGAAATAAGGATTAGAAGCAAGTAAAACTAGAGCTTCCAGCAATAGCTTGAAGTAATCTTGGCATTGGGGGTATGTTAATTTCAAGTAAACCCTCAAGGGTCTGAACCACCTCGGCCATTGTTGGTCTATTAGACTCATCATCTTGAATACACCAACATGCAAGCTTGCAAGCTATTTCGACCTGCTTTGAATTGGCTTCACCGTTTAATCTGTGGTCCAGCAAGCTCATTACATCTCCCTCAACAATCATCCGTGCGACATGTACAGGGTAATAAATATCATGACTGCTACTACTGCAAGAACAAGAAACAGATGTATTCCTTTGTCCAGATATGATTTCCAATAGAACCATACCATAGGCATACACATCAACTTTTGGTGTAATAGCCACTCCAGTGATCCATTCAGGTGCAAGGTATCCTATAGTTCCCCTGAATGTAGTTAAGACTCCGCTAAAATCCCTCCCCAAGAACTTGGCCATCCCAAAATCTGCAATTTTTGGGATAAATGAATCAGAAAGGAGAATATTTTCTGGTTTAATATCACAATGTATGATGCAGTCACAGCACCCCTCATGCAAGTAGGCCAATCCTCTGGCAACTCCCAATGCTATTTGATACCTAGTGCTCCACTTCAATAATGTTGCATGGCTCCGGAAAAGATGAATATCAAGAGAGCCATTCGACATGTGTTCATAAACAAGCAACCTTCTAGCACCCTCGCAGCAAAAACCAAGTAAATTAACTAAATTAATGTGTTGGATTATGCCAATTGATTTCACTTCAGCTCTGAATTGCTTCTCTCTGTGATGAGCACAATCAAGCCTTTTCACTGCTATCGCTGTTGAGTCACTCAGGAACCCCTTGAATACAGAACCAAAACCACCTTGCCCTAGCTTTTCTGAGAAATTTTTAGTTGCACGTTGTAAATCGATGTACCGAAATGTAATGATTCCATTGCAACCTTGGGCAGTTTGTGAGATTCTGTTAGAGCTCTTCCTTTTGTTTCTCCAAATCATTATCAGCATGATGAATGCAAACAAACATAAAACAGCAGCACTAGTACCAATGGCAACTCCAATAGTAGATACTCTTTTGTTTTTCTCTAAACTTTGCATATCTTTAGCCGCAAGGCGAAGGTTAAGAGTTTCTCCATTTGAATCTGCTGCGGTACCACATTGTATTTGCCTTACGTTTAGCAATTCTTCATGCCAAATAAAGCATGTATTGTTACTGAAGGAATATGCAGTGCAAGAGCAATTGCCCAAGCAGACTTGAGCACATTCACCACTGCTTTTAGCATCCTCTGTTTTGCGCTCACTTTGTGCTAAACTAACACATGGAATAGATAAGAATTTATCCATGGATCTTACTGAACTTTCATTTGAAAAATTGCAATCTAATGCAGTGTTCCTGGAGCATCCATTGCTTCGATCATCTAGCTCCCAATCTTCAATGGATGTTACAGTGAACCCCTTCAAACAAGTGCAATGAGGCAGAGCATCATCACTGCATATTGTGTAAGGTCCACAGGCTGCATACACATCACACTGAGATCCAGGTTCGGCATGGGCAAGCACCCAATCTTGTGAACCTTCAGGCCAAATGAATACGTTTATCTGACCCGAGACACCCAAGTTATAATAAATATTCATTTCATCTGACACATGGTATGTATGATACTTCTCATGGGTAGTCTCTACAAATGACAGGTAACCAACGTTCCTTGAAACCTCCGGCGACGAGTTAAATCTTTTTCCATTCCACACACCACTGGACCAGTAAGGTTTGGAGGACTTAAGTGATGCAAGGACAATTTGGTTAACACCACTAGGGTCTAGCTCAGGGAAAAAAATATCGGTCGATAGAATCCGAAATTTCTAAGATATCCTGTTTACCAGCTGGGTCCGAAATTTTTCCTCTATCGTCCGAAATTTTTGTATTTTTAAAATTTTGTCATCTAAATAGATGCCAAAGCTCACCCAATACTCTAACCTTAATCCATGTTTTATTTTCTCTACCCTTCTCTTCTAAGTTCAAGTTGCCACCGCCGTAACACACTCAACATGCTCAAGCCATGTCACTGCCCTCCTCATTGAATAAGCAATTGATAATATGTTTTATTTAGTTTTTTATGTTAGATTGTTTAGAAATGATCTATGTGCTTTCCTGAACAAAATGAGTTATTTTTTGTCTAAATTTCTTCCGAAATTTTATTTTTATCGTCGATATATTTCCGATATATCCGATATTTCCGTTTATCGGTGACCACCGAGATTTTTAAAATATCGGTAGAGAAAACCTTGGTCTAGCTCCTCATAGTAAAACCCAGTAGCCGGGCTAATTGAGTTTTTCTTAAAGACTAGGCGGCGATTGAGACCAGTGACATTGTCCCAACCAAGCTTAGCCCACTGGAATAATGTATCTGTCGGGTGGTCAAAGCTTTGCCACAAAATCTTGGATGAGTTTGAGGCATCTCTTAAGATAAGATTTGAGTTGTTCAAAAGAACAGCAATGGTGTTGTTTCTTTTCATGCTGGCCTGAGTAGACCAGACGATGGAATCAGTGGGCTGGTTTGTGACAACAAGGTTGCCGTCATGGGAGATTTTGAGCTCCAACGAGGTGTGGTTCTTCATTGGGTCATCCCTGTTTGCTACCCATCCTACTGTAAATTTGGGGATAGTGTTGAACCATACGCCAAGGTACCAGTTGGTTGTGTTTTGGGAGCTACCCGCCTCAAAAAACCCAAGGGCGTACCTTCCATTCTGGGAGACGAGCTTGTCGTGAATGGATAGTGCTTGGCCAGCTGAGATGGTGTCCCTCGTCGCCGTTGCAGAATTTCCAGGGACTTGCAGGGAGAAGAGTAGTAGTACTATGAGGATGTGGAGATAAGCCATGTCAGTGAACAAAGGGAGATCTAGATCATCCAGGAAGGGTGCAGGGCTTGCTTTCTGCTAAGTGCAACTTTTTATAGGAAATGAGGCCACAAAGAAACAATGAAATCAACTGTGGAAAATATATACAAACAAGACCTTTGTGTTGAACTGCACAGCAATTATGGGACGGCAGTGACCTGTTTAGCTTCAAGATTTACGAGGATTTGTAAAAGGTAATGTCATCTTCCACGTTTTTTTTTAATCATGCACATGGCACAAGTGGATGCCCATACATGTTCACAGTGGAGCGGCAGAAAAAGTTGACCTAAACAGTCGCGGAAGGGGTGCATGCAAAACAGTACACGGACGAATGGAGCCACTCAGATTAAAAATAAAATTGTCGCATCCGGAAAAAAAAAGTAGGTATGCATGTGAACGTTGTTTTTTAAGTGTTTGTTCACCTAGAATCTCTTACAATTTGGTAGAAAATTTGAACTTTGGGTTCCTTATATTCTAGGACGGAGGAAGTAAATGACTAGATGTCTAAGTGGCTTCGGGCACCCGCAATAGTTAGAGCCAGTTACTAGCTTTAAGATAACGTCTTCAAAGTGCTAACTTTTAGCATATAGTTTATAATATGGATAGCCTCACTTAACACTCTCGTATAATAATCTTGAAATGTGTGCAATAGTAGCTTAGCTCTTGATCAAGAGCTATTATTTCTATCTCTTCTATTAAAATATAAAAAAATGTTTAGAACTAGCTCAAAAGTCGATTGTTGGAGCTGCCCTTACGCAAACGAGAGATGCTATCTTCATCTCTATCTTGTCCGGGAAAAAAATCCTTCTCAATAAATATAGCCAAGCAATTATTGAAGTGTTGGTTCCCCTGCTATTTCCTAGCTTGTTCTTTACAAAAATTTCATTGCCAAAATACTCTTTCAACACTTGTAATTGCAACCGGTAGCAATAGCACTAATTTGAGAAGCTTGTACACATATGAGTGTTTGATATGCAAATATGTTTCGACAAGGAAAACCGAAATCTCACCGATGTTTCTTCAGTTTTCTAACATCACTATGCACGCACATGAGTAATGAAGTAACCAAGTTGAAAGAATAGACGCCTCAAGTGGTCACTGAGAAGTTTTTGGGATTCAGTTCAAAAAAAAGTTTATGGGATAAAACTTAGCAAGTATTTACCAAGTTCTTTTTGTCAAAGGAGGCAAATGAATCCCCAACGGGGGCATGCACCTCCTCAACTAGGCTGTAAGGGCTTCTCCAGTGGGGAGAAAAAAGCGACTCATTGTGTGACGTGGAGGCTGAATGAGTCGACTCAACCACTAGAGTAGGCGACTCATGGAGGAGAGAAAAATCGATTCATGTTTCAGAGTCACTCTGAGAGTCGATTCTTGGGCTCAAGGGATGTGGCTGCCTTTGTCAAGATAAATCGACTCAACCACTGCGGCTGCCTTAAGCACCTTCTCAACAACAGTATTAGTCGGCCCCGGCCCATGCTTGCCGAGGCCGTCGCCTACTTGGCCTGACAACACTATGACCTCTGCCTCATCGTGTCCTTGCCCTTGCTCGACAAAGGTGAGCCGTGAGCATGCCGAGTCACTCGTGAAAGACTGATTGGAATGGCCGATTGTATTCCATATTGTCTACTACAAGTACAGGACGACATTTCTATATTTACATCATGCTAACACTCCTCCGCAGTCTTATCGGGAGCACAGCGAACGTTAAGACCGGATCGAAACTCCTGAAAAAGTGATATTGGGAGGCTTTTGGTGAAAACGTCGGCGTACTGAGATGTCGTGGGGACATGAAAAACCCGAACTTAACTGACAAGGGCACAAGGCGTCACTAGCTAGAGAAAGCGCTATTCAGTTATTTGCTTTATGTAATAGAGTACGACTAGTGGGTCCCACGGATCAGCAGGCTGTATGCCTTGTATTCCAGTAATGTGGCTTGTAAGACAATTAAAAATATTTTGCTATTGAGTGAAACGGAAGACAGGGCTGTCCTCTGCTCCTTCCTCGTCGACGATATCCTCTTGTCTCTCACGTCTCCTGTGATTGCCAGTGGCCAAAGGTGTTACAAGAGGTATCAAAGGCGGTCTATCCTCGGCCCCCATCATCTCCGGACTGGATCGGTGCTTCGAACCTCGGATTGTAATCACCGGCGGCTGGTCGAGCTTGCGCTTTGCTCCGCCGAAGTCGTCAGTTCCTGTAGGTCCGCGACCATGGTCTTTGATCTGGTTTGGCCCCGATTCGCTACCCACCCATCTCAAATCATCATTAATTAAAATTGAGCACCAAATGTTTGCAACCAGAACTCTGGCGCCGAACAATTCAATTGATACGTAAGGATTTAAGATGTCAGAAAACATGTCAAACGAACCACGAAACACTAATTTAAAGGTTGGCTTTCAATCGAAGCCGGGTCCTTGAGACCTTTTCTCTAAAAAACACTAATTTAAATTGAGCACCAGATGTTTGCAACAAAAGTCTGGCGCCGAACAATTCAGTTGATACTTGATTAGCTTGAAGATGTCAGAAGAAACATGTTGGATAATTCACGAATCACATAAATATATATATAGAACTAAAGAAAGCCTCAAATAACTCCCGTTACAAATGCTGAACATAAATATATATATAGAAGTAGAGAAAGCCCCCAAATAACTACTGTTACAAATGCTGAAGGGGTAACAAAGAGGTTTGAGTGCAAAGATGGTGGGAAATCAGGAATACTGATGAAGTATGGCTGTAGCATCTGTGCTTCACCATGCTTTGTCTGCTAACAACAGCGATCGATCACCTACCAGCGTAGTCAACCACAGCCAGGTGTCCTTTCAATCACAATGAGCAGTGACACACCATGACAGATATTCATCCACACGCTGAGGTCGATAAATTGGCATGCCGTCAATGTCCTTGGCAACGTTGCGAGGGTCAGAGGTTCCATCCATGAGATGGATTGGGCTATAGTCCATGGCACCAGTCAGCAGACTGTCGAATCCCAAGTAGATTGTGTCAGCACTGATGGAGGAGAACACCAATGGTGAGGCAGACACCGATCGTTGTCTGCCAAGAAATACAGCGTGTCCACCAAGCCCATGGACAGGCACCATCTTCTTCGCGTCCAAGTCTATGCAGTACACCGCGAATTTTCTCATCTGACGACTGCCATTGCTTTGACGGTCCACAAGCATAAGCTTCCCTTCGATGTCCATCAGGTGCACGCTGTCCATCATCATCATGGATATCGGCCTAGCAAGCTCGGCGGCAATGGCCAGCCGCGGCGGGTGGTCTGCACTGGTCTCCACCACCATGACATGAGAGGTGGAGGCGCAGTAGAAACGGCCAGCGAACGACAAGGCTGGCAAGAGCCATGTGCCGCGATGTACCACTGTCCAATGAGCATCACCTGGCTTGGCAACTGCAACTGTTTTAATATTCTTGAGCAGGACTGCAACAGTGGATTCATCGGCAAGGCCAGCGCCTGACACATTGAAAACTTCAGTTCTGAGATCAGCTCGCTGTTCCAGACCATTGTGGCTCAACTGCGCGGTGGCCGGCGGCAAGTTGGCCGCCTGGCGCGTGAACGGATTCAGCAGCCGGACCACATAGGTGGTCCGGTCAAGGAGGACGAGGAGACCCTCCGTGGTGGGCCCAAACACGTCGTGGCCGCGGATCTCCGGGAGATGCACATATCTGAGACAGCAGGTGGAGAGACTAATGAAACCGCGGCCGTCCGGTGAGCCGCCTCCTTTTCTTGCCAGCATAATCCACTGACGTGGGTGGAAGCGTCGGTCCAGAATGCCGTGCTCCCGCGGGTCCGTGCAGCAAAGTCGCCACGGACGGCAGACTGCGCGGAAGCAGATGTAGTCCGCGACATCGTCGGCTAGGAGGCGCTCGACAATCAGCCCCGCAGGTCCATCCCCGAGATTCGTCCAGTCTCTCCTCAAGTCCGAAAGAATCGGGTCAGATTCGGATAGAGGAACCTTAGAACAAGAAGCATGGAAACCGAAGAAATCGAACGTCTCGGGCTTCCAACTCGAAATTGGAGTAACAGAACTACTGCGTGCTCTCTTCGCCCCCCAAAGAAAAGGGATCTGCGAGCCCAGATCGTCGTCACACAGGATACTGGGATCATGGAGCCTCCTTGGTCGCTTTGCCCGCCGACAAGAGGAAGGGAGGGGCGACTCCCGGGAGATCTTTCGACCGATCCGGGGATAACCCAGGGGCTGAGGTTTCTTCTTCGCTCGCCGGTAGGAGATCAGCTTGGCTTGCGTAGGGGGGACGAGGAGGAGGCTAGCTTCGGCATCTTTGCTCGGCGGCGGCCGGGGGGGTGAGAACGTTAGGGTTTCCCGATTCTTTTCTTTATCCAGAGATATAGTGGGACTGTGGGACAGTGGAAATCTCCCTTACTCCGGGTGGTTTATAAATGTTGTATAAAACACGTCGTTGACCTGGGATAGGAACATAAGACGATAATTGTGGGACTATTCTTTATTGCTTCGTGAATATTGATGATTACGGTAAAAGATCTCCTACGTATATATAATTTGAATATGTCCAGTTTGGTAAGCGCTCACGTAGAAAACAGACTAGGATAAGGATTCTTCTTTCTTCTTTTTCTATACACTAGATATGCGCCCGTGCGTTGCACAGGTTATGAATTTTTGTTCACGCCTATGGACTATGGTGATGCACGTGGCTCATAGTTTAGACGAACATATTATGAAATGTACAAGTCTAGTTACATAGAAAATACAAAGCCTGTTTCATGATCTTTGTCACATATATCATGCAGTTTAAGCTGATTTCATCATTTTCAGAATTTTTTTTAAAATAACTAATAAACGCTTTTGTATTGGAAACCCTAAACTATTTTCAAATCCATTGAGGTCTTCTTTTTTCTTTGTAGTTATTTATCTCGACGTCTAAAAAGACTCTAAAATAATCATTTACTTGGTGATACCAAACCAAATCTCGCTACCCGTATAGCACCCGTACGTACGAAGTCCTGCCCTGATACGAAGTCATATAGTAGCCGGTGATATGTACGAAGTCCTGCCCTGTATATATTTATAGTACGGCTGGTGGTCTTTCCTGTGTACATAAAACAATTGACAAACAATGAAGATAATGATACGATTTCTATATGCTTCTGTTGCACGTATCATTTTTCTCTAAGGTGATCAATCAGGACTAGACTCCAATTCAATTATAGCACCGTGTATCCGTGTCGGACTCAAATCCAAGTACACATACGCAAGTTCCTATTCTTGACTGGATGCATTGATTAGTTTCAATATGCATGACGACGTTGTTGCCTCCTCCGTCATCTCACATGTTGCATGCATCTTCTCTATTTCTTTTGTAACACCAAAAGCAGCACCGATCACGTACACGCAGTATAAAATGCATCAACTACTTATGCTTATTCTCTTCTTGATGTACACTTGCATGCAGAAATCCGAGTCCAAACTATATATCAACGGTGGCAATTGAAGTTGCTGGAAGTCCCGGATATGTCTAGGGTTAACAGAAGTTCTTGCTAGCTTTCGTCTGTCCATGTACATACAAACTCATCATTCTCTTCCTTTCTCAGCTTAATTTGCATTGAACAGCAAAAACAAGTTGGCAAAATTATTGGCTCTGCAAAGGAAGTTCATAGAGACCATTGCCTTCATGCATCTCTTTTTTTTGCGAATTGCACATTCACGCATCTCTGTACTCAGTCTTAGCCAAATTTGAGTGTAAACATATACCTTCCCCATCTTCAGAAGAAAATGTTATTTATGTTTTTTCAGCCTTCCTCCAGCTTGGCACTGCACGGGCCCGATAAAAGCATGGACCAATGAGGACGGGCTGGGCATGGCACGCCAAGCTGTCGGGTTGTGCCAAAGAGGGCTTCGTGCCTAGCCATTGGCCTATGCACGCAACGTTAGCCGATTTTTGGGCCAAGTTGACCCGATAAGCCCAACGCGCACATTGGTACAAATACAATATTACAAATGTCACTCTACAAAGTGGTTTTGTTTGGCTATGGTACAACACATGTGCGAATTATAATTATCATGTTCTTATTTTTGTACCCGTTCTAAAAAGACTCTAAAGTCATCATCTACCCGATGATACCAAATCTTGACCCTGCTCACGTGTCCATGTCCGATACGAATCATACTGCTCGGAGCTCATACGTTCATGTCCTACCTGGTTACAATACGAAGACTAGATCCATGTGTTCGCGTTCGATATCAAGTCCTCAAAGCTCATGCTTCCGTGTCCGATTATTGAGGTTCAATTCAAAAAATTGTGACCCCGGTGCAACGCACGGGCATATCTCTAGTCAAGTAATAATTCCCAAAAGGAACTGTAAAAGAACATGACAAATGTATTATCATGATCAGGTTATGTTGCAATATTTAGTTATTGCAACTTGTCAAGTGGGAAAAAAATAAAAAATTTAAGCAACTTGTCAAGTGGGAAAAAATAAAAAATTTAAGTTGTATAAATAATAATAAGTATACTTTCATTGTGTGTAAATCGTCCAAATCAACATTAACTGAAATTGTATTATTTTAAACCTCATCTGAGTGTCATTGGATCCTTAATCTCTTTATTAATGTACCGCCCTTGTTGAAGAATCTTCTCCTCATCTTTATCCCAAGATTAGATTAGTAAACTGTGTAAGGAGCTATGGACGTGTATATACAGATGGACAAACCTACGGTGCGTGAAGAATCTAATGCCTAATGTGCTCGGCCGGCCTCACATGCTCCCAGAACGTTGATGAGAATATGAGATGGCGCTGCCGAAGACCTGCGCTCGTAGCAGTGGAGACTCCGGAGCTCCAGGCTGCAGATGAGGCACCGCTACGGCGGTGTTGGTTTGAGAGGGCCATGCATGCTGCGGATGAGGCTACGCCGCTACGGTACGGTGGTGCTTCCAGAGCGCCATGCATGCGATCGCAGCGCGGGCCGGCACGAAGTCCCTGGTCACGGAGGCAGGTGCTGCGAGGCCGACATGGTGAAGCTGTTCCAGGTCAGCGGTTAGCCCGGCCTGCTGCGACGCCGACGTCGTCGATCGGAGGTGGGTGCATCTACGAGATCCGGGAGCCCGAGAGGGCGAGCCAGCCATGCCGCCGCTTCCTCCGACTCGTAGTCGTCCTAGGCGAACGAGCAAGCATCACATACACCAGCATATGTACTTGGACGAAAGTCCGTTTTTTAGGTGTAACAGATTATTGGAGCTGCTCTTGGAGCTAAAGAAAACAAGAACTACTTCACTAAAGTAGCTATACGAAACGGTGCCTTAATAACGCTTAAAGAAAACGAATCGTTAGAAGCACGAATCAGCAGCCAATGTAAGGAAAAGGGAAGAGAAAGGAATTTAAAGGAACACTGGAAGACATACACGCGGAAAAAAAATTGAGCAGCAACACCTACAGTCTTCATCCTTCTTCACTTTTTGTGTTTCTGCCTTTCAGGGGACATCATATAGGACCGAGTTAAGCTGCCATAGCGCGACCCTCTTCCTCCCCGCGCGCCCTACCTCCCCCAGCGTCGATAGTAGTAGGAGTCGGCGTTCTGTAGTAGGAGCAGTGGCGATGCTAGAGTAAACTGGGGTGTGGGGGGGGGGGGGGAGGGGGTGTGTGCACATGCCTTGTGGGTGCATAGACATGTGTTTTAGGGGGTACATATATGGTGAAATTTTAACGAATTCTATTGTTTTTACAATTTTTGGGGTGCCTTTGCACCCCCTCTTCATAGTGTAGCTTTGGCCCTAAGTAAGAGGAGTCGGCATGATCGATGATGAGTCAGCATCTTCGGTGGTGTGGGGGACGACAACAATGACTTCCTTCGGGCACTCATCAACGTGGAACTCCCTGGCAGGAACCTTGACCTTGGCGTGTGGAAGCTCCTCGCCGTCACGGCGCTGTCCTTCGCCGGCGTGCCCGCACTGTTCGGGTACCTCGTCCAAGCAGCAAGGTGACATTGCACAGCGCATGTTGCAAGCTTGCGTTTCAAATGTTTCAAATGTTTCGTCCAAATGTTATAAGTGTTTCATCTTGATGTTGCAAAAATAACTTGTGATGTTGCAATTGTTATACATGTATGTTCAAGTGTTTGTTCTAAATATTTCATCTGTTTTTTAGACGTTCGTTGTAAGTGTTTCATCTGGATGTTACATATGTTTTACATGTATGTTGCAAATTGTTTCATCTGGATGCTACAATGTCAAGAGTTTTTTCAAGTGTTTTGTAAGTGTTTTAGACACATGTTGCAAATGTTTTAGCTGTTTTCGTATGTTTGTTGCAAGTGTTTCATTTGAATGTTTCAAAAGTAGATCGGGATGCTGCACATGTTGCAATGTGACCCACCCTGCCACAACCGCCTGCTGCAGCTGCTTGGGCACCATGGATGCTCATGGGGGGCGGAGGGATGGAGCGCTGCTCGGCAGCGGGCGCGGGAAGCAGAGGGCGATGGCGGTAGGGGTGCAGGCGGTCCCCACGTGGCATGCGCAGACAGCAAAGCAGGGGGCGCGGGCGGAAAAAAGAGGAGGGCTCGGGCAATCCGGACAGAGACACAAAGTGGGGGGCGCAGTTTCCTAGGAGCAGCATCGTCAGACGCAGAAACGGACTGCAGCCACGGTTGTCCGGACGCGGGCGTCCGGCCAAACGTCCAAGCGCTAGTAGTGTTGATTGCCTATTGGGCCCAGTCACTGCGCAGGGCTAGGAATAGGGCTTCAGATGCACATGCCCGGATGGACGCCCTAATCATAGCATTACCGCAAATCAAATCAAGAGAAGAGAACGGATGTCCGGAGGATCAAATCAAATCAACAGAAGAGAACATATGTCTTTTCTTCCCTCTTTTATTAATCTTAATCTTACCTAATATTATACCATAAAGAACCTTTTTGGTTTTGGTCATTTTCCAATTTTTCTTTTTCTGTTTTTTACAGCAAAACGCGCTCGCGAGTTGTAATATTAAACCATGAACAGTTCCTTGATTTCTTCTTTTTCTTGTTCGTCCAAGCATGTTCTTTCTCATCCTTGCAAGTGTGTTACTTCAGAGTGTTTCCCATTGTTTCATCCGTTTATGCGTGTTCCGTCCGAGCATCCATGAGAGCATTTCTCAGGACGTCCACATGCTACCCATCCATCAAGTTTCCCATTTGTTGTGTTTGTTTCTCCTATAAATATCAAGGACAAAAGGACTAAATTCAACCATTATGGACATTGAACCCTAGATCCTTCCTTATATAAAATAGAGATTTTTTCTATACAAGTCAGAGCAACATGTCAGACATGGTGTAAAGTCTAATCCCCAAATAAACCGAAATGCATGATACGATATGTAGAATACAAATAAAAAACGAATTTGAACACCTAATGTAATCATTGGATAAATATCCAAGTTTCTAATGTACATACGAGTTAGAACTGCGCGCTCTAGCAATAGTATAGGGTCTGATTCAAGACGAATCATAACACATGAGGCTTTTATGGAATAGATTTCTAAGAAGCCAAAATGAACAAGAACTTAGACCGGACACAATAGAATAGAAACAGGGAAAGAAAACATGCAACAAAAAAGAAATTGAAAAACTAAACAGGGCAAGGTATAGAGTTCGATGCAAAGACGAATTCAAACATACGATGCAATCTCAAACACTATTCAAAGTCCGACCTCAAGATAAATTGAAATGCATGGATGATCACCGGATAAAAGTCAAAGCGTTCGATGCACATATATACGAGTCAGAACACCACACGTTTGTTGGATAAATTTTCAAGCTACGAATCATCTAGATAAACTACACAACAAGTTGTATCTCCTGTTGGAATGCACAGACACATTTGTTAGTAATAGACTTATTTGAAAATATAAATGTTGCTATATTTTATACAAACCTAGTCAAACTTAAGAAAGTTTAACTAGCATGCTATATATAGTGACGAGAAATTTTACTATGGTTGGAAAAAATATGGACCGTCCATCGTGAGAAATCAAACGGTGTAAAAATAGGAGGTACCAAGATAAAAGTACCACAAAGTACCAAAAAAGTAGGAGAAAGTACCAAAATAGGTGGGCCTAGTACCAAAATAAGTGTGGCCATATCTTATTTTTATTAATAAATTAAATTAAGTGAAGGGTAAAACAGTAATTTGTCGCCCATCTGTTGTCTCCCGTCACTATTCTTCCCGTCGCCTGTCCACCGATCATCAGGCCAGGCCCGCAACAGCTACTCGGCCGCAAGCACGAGCTTGGCGCATGCCGACGCCACGCCCAGGTGATGCTGCGGATTGATCTCTCCACCCTTGATGATGAATTGATGACGGCGCAAGGAGGAGGCAGATAGAATGCAAGCCGGCTGTGTATGGGCTGTAGCCTGTAGGTCATCTTCATCGAGGGCGTCGTGCTGCGAATGCCACTAGGTCGCTAGCCGGCGTCACCCTGGTGTTTGGCACACGGCAGCGTCGGCGAGCAGCTGCACGGCAGCGCTACCGGCGAGGGTGAAGGCGGTGGCGGGCGTGGCAAGGTCGGCACTGTTGGCGTTCAGTTTCCTTCTTCATCCTGCGGTTCTTCATGTCATCATACTCGAGGCTCCCCGAGTCCCCGTCATGGAGTTCCGTAATCCCTACCTGGTGGTGTACGCGACGGAGCCATTCTGCGCTGCCACCGCCGCTCGCCCGTCCTGTCAGGATGTTCTGGTCGTCAGACACGATGCACCCGAGCGAACGGCGGCCACAGGTTACAGGTAATCTTTGGCACGAAAACGCCGAAGACGAACACGCCCGTGACTCGGGTTGCCTTTCCCATGCGTACTAGTTCTGAATTTCCCAGTGGATCACATTCTTCTCCCAGTCCTTGTGGAGGTACAGCAAGCCGGAGGCGACTCCATGATCGTCTGAAATCTCTGCTCGCAATCCAAGACGGTCCAAGGTAGTTAGACGGAGAGGAAATAACCAATTACCAGTATACCCTCAAGAATAAATTTAAAATCTTATAAATAATCTTCCTAAATTAAATAGTCAGTAAAAAAAATGAAAGTACCTGGAAGTACCATGGTACTTTTCCGACCATCGTAAAAGAGCTCTATAGTGACACTTATTTTAGGAGAAAGGAAGTATGGTACTTGAGGCTGCGTGAAATGGTCGCTTGAGGTTGAGGCTGAGGCTGCAAGAACATCCGGTTATCTGTATCTACATACATGTCAGAATTACATGATGACATGTACACACCCTTGTATTCTTAAGAACAATTGGATCGGATTATCGTCCATTTGGCCTAATTGGCTAAATAAAATTCATCGTTGTAAGCTAGGAAAGACAACGATAGTGCAAGAAGACCCGTCCATATTAAAGTATAAGTGAATTGCCCACCTATTTCTATCGGGTTACGTTTTTTAGTTGAATTGGTTGATGCATGCAACTTAATATGATATTAAAAGCTATAAGTTTTAAGTTTAAATTCTGACTTGTACAATAAAATAAAATAAAATAATTGTTACGTATTCCACGTCAAAGGCCTAAGAGAGCCTCTCCCATCATGATAAGTCGCTATAAGAATTGGCCAGCAACAGACTGTGTGTTTGTCTTCCTACTAGCTAGTTTCCTAGCGGCAATGGTCTGGTATCAATGGTATCATAATTTCATCTACGACACTGATCTCAGCTCGTGGGCCTGCCAACCCAGACTCTGCACCGTGCCTATATGTATGTTATGCACCCATGATCATTAAGTAACACAGCACATATTCTCCCAAACCTAATACACTGACATGGTACCACGAGACAGTTTGCTCATGTGACCTCTCCCCGCTTCGCAAACCCTAGCTTCCATTGTCGCTGAGTCTACACTTGCTGCCCCCTGTCACCTATCGGTTATCACCAATTGATGTGCGTCTTCCCAACGCCTCTATCTCCTGCTGCCTATATCCGAGGTTACATGTCATGTAGTCCCTCCATCTCGAAATAATTACACATCTCATTTTAAGTCAACCTTTTAAGTTTGATATTTTTAAGTAAACTTTTTAAGTTTGATTAATTTTGTAAAGAATATTATCAACATTTGTAAATATCCATAATATGTAAAAATAGATTTTCTATGGATATGGTGTTACTTATTATACATAATAAATCTTAATATATATTTATATATATTGACGGTTGATCGAAGATAAAAAGGCTTATCTACTCAAAACGTGATACGTTAATGCTTGGTTTAGGGCGTCCATTCGTCCAGACTGACCAACCCCCCCGCATGCATGACGACCAAAGAAAAAAAAGCAGTGCACGTAGTTGCAGTCAGGCGGGGCCCGCACTGGTTCTTTCTGCAGGGCAGCACATGGGGACCGTGTGCGGCCACTCGTTCATTGTGGGGTGCATGCAGAGAGGGGCAGTGCATGGGAGCTCGTTCAGCGTGGGGCGCGGGGCAGCGCATGGGAGCGTGTGCGACCTCGCTCGACGTGGGGTGCATGTGGCGCATGGGGGCCTGTGCATGTGTTGTGACCAGAGAGAGAAGGACTGACACAGAGAAGGAGCGTGGGCCCACATACTCTATGGCATTGAGCTTCATATGTTTCATGCGTTTAGATTTATGTTTCATATGTTTCATCTAAATGTTGCATGTGTTTCATCCGAATGTTGTATGTGTTTTATCTAGATGTTGCATGTTGTAATGGTTATACACTGTCGATACGGGACCCGCAGGGTTCCGTAACAATACATCTGCGAGTCATGGGCCCTGGCCTGGCCCACGAGCAGGGACTAGGAGAGATGTAGCGTCTACTACACCGAATCCAATATAGAATAGGCCAAACTAGTCGGACTCCTATGGAAAGTAACTTCTGTATCTAGTTTAGGACACCTTCTTTGGATCCGACTAGGATTATAACCGCACCACAGCCTTCTCTACCGATATAAAGAGAGGTTGTGGGCACCCCTATAATAACGAACGACACAACACAATCAATCCAACGCAAAGGCTAACGCCGACTGGACGTAGGGTTATTGCTCGATCATCGATCGAGGGTCTGAACCAGTATAAATTGACTGTCTCTGCATTCACCGTCGAGTTCTAGCACGCACCGAAGCCTGAACAACTGTCCCAGGTACCTCCGTGACAGGCTATCGGTGGTCAAACACCGACAACTGGCACACCAGGTAGGGGCTTTCGGCACAATCACAATCAAGAGCTCTACGGATTTCGACGACATGATCTTCCCGATGGGATCAACCTTCATCTTCGGATCGTGGGTTTACGAGGCGGACGACGAGGGCAACCTTCATGGACGTCTCATCGAAGCTCCGGAAGCCCACGAGGATCTCACTCTTCCGACGGGATTAGCCAAAGATCTTACCGAAAGATTCTCGGTCCTTATGATGCCCGAATCAACTCAAGCTCCAACGACAACCGATCTCAACTTGGTGTCCGGGTTGGATTCCTCTTCGGAGTTCAATCCGGGTTCTTTTGGAATAGAACCGAGTTCTTTTCTAATTGGACTCTGGAATGCAGCATCAACTCTTCAAGAGATCAATTCGAATCTACTTCAAGTCTCTTCCAAGAAATTGGGTCATCTCCCAAGGGCCGGTTTAGATTCAAAATTTTTGGCAAAATGACACTGTAGCGCTTTTCGTTGTTATTTGACAAATATTATCCGATCATGGTTTAATTAGGCTTAAAATATTCGTCTCGTCCATTTCGTCTAAACTGTGTAATTAGTTTTATTTTTTATCTATATTTAATGCTTTATGCATGTGTCTAAAGATTCGATGTGACAGGAAATCTGAAAAATTTTGCAAAATTTTCTAGAAACTAAACAGGGCCCAACCGGACTCAACAACGTGGCGAAGACATACCAAGACTCACTCCGAGGCATGACTGGACGGATACAGAAGCTGCAACTTACCGGGGCACAGGAAGGTCTTATGTGAACCGTAACACCTGAAGACTGCCTGGTCCATTAGCCAAGTACTTATCCTCTGAACAGTAATATCCAACTAGTTGAAGAAGCCATCACTCTACCCTACCAAAAAGGTAGTACACTCTATGACGCCAACACTCCAACTAAAGTCCTCAGCAGCAAGGCAATCCTAGTGCCAGGCCGAAAAGTCTTCATGATCCGGCGACCACTACTGATGTCACCAACTACGCCTGATGTTAGATCTTCGGATGAGTTAGAATCAAACATATCACCCAACGTGCCTGAATACGATGGCGAATCTAAAGGCCAATGACGAGCTAGAGAAAAAAGAAACAGACTGAAAGAAGGTCGTAGACACCGTGCCAGACAACGAAAAGAAGCACAGAACACATACAGGATGGAGTTGGCCGAGTACTACAAGAGAAGATCAGAAAAATAAGCCGAAGAAAGACGCACAACCAGGGCCCATGAAGCCCCATACAACAAGATCTGAGAAGCACTGGAAGAACTCGAAGCAATTTTGCATCCCAACGAAGAACAAGAACGACTCTGAGAAGTTCTCTGGACAATAGCTCAGAAGGTACACGGTGGAAGAGCTCCTTCCGGGTTTCCCGCCAGGACGGCGTCACATGAACAAGATGCGCAAAGTCAAAGAAGGTCCACTTTCGAGAGGGGCCAAACGAGAGCTAAAATCAAGAAAGAAGGAGAGACAATAACCGGAGCAACCAAATCGAACGTCCAAGAGAAGAATGGAGCAGAACATCTCACCACTCACCACCTCGATTCATTCCGAGAATAAATAACAATTGGCCGGAAGAAGGACCTGAGTCAGAGCAAAGAGAAGTCGGGACACACGATAGGTTCCTATGTTTTTCAAGATGACTCGCTTCAATACGGTTGCCTCACAAGTTAAAACCATCAAATCACTCCAAGTACGACAGGAAGACCGAGCCAAAATAGTGGCTCAGAATTTACTCGCAATCAATCGAACTAGCCGGAGAAGATGACAATATCAAAGCATTGTTCTTTCCCATGGCCCTAGAAAACATGCCCCTCCAATGGTTCGATAAGTTAAACCCGGGGTCAATCAGAAGCTGGGAGGATTTGCAAAGAGCTTTTTGTAGGCATTATCACACACGCAGAACTAAAAGGACTCAAGCAAAAGGGAGGTGAAAGCCTCAGAGATTACTATCGATGTTTTGGAGAATTACGCGCCCAAGTACATAATATAACTGAATGAGAAGTAATTGAAGCCTTTTCCCACGGAATCATGGCTAAGTGACAGTTTCAAGACTTTTGCAAAGAAAACCCAAGGAACAATGAAGAATTCAAACGCGTAGTAGAAAAGATGATTATGGCTGAAGAAAAGATGAAGGAAAGATTTCTAGACAGAAATAACCGAGAAAACAATAGAGACAACTCGGACCAGAGAAATTTTCCAAACGTGGGTCATTCAGATAGGAAACGTGGACCAGACAACACAATCACCATGGCCGACAAGACAAAAAAATTCTCAAGATTCAGGAGGTTCGAGGATATTGAAAATATGCACTGTATATGGCACCCTCAAGGAAACCACACAACGGGGGATTGCCGAATCTTCATTGATCGGTATGCAAGAAAAGGAAAAAAACAAAGATAAGCAAGAAGATAACAGAAAGAAAGACGAAGACAACATAGAAGACAAATGATTCTAGCAGCCAAAGGGAACGGTCGCTGTAATTTTTTCTAGAATTCCAGGTTCTAGAAGCAAGCACCAAGACAAACTGGCTCTCCACAGCATCATGGCAGCCGAACCAACGGTCCCAAGGTACCTAAATTGGTCACAATACCCAATCCAATTTTCAAGAGAAGATTAATGGACAAGCATTGGAAATGATGGCCTATATCCGCTAGTCCTAGATCCAACTATAGCAGGGATGACGGTCACCAGAGTTCTGATCGATGGAGGAGCTGGACTCAACATCATATTTTTAGAAAAACTAAAAAAGATGGGGCTAGATTTTGTCGGGTTGATCACCCCAATAGGAATACCTTTCTATGGAATAGTACCTAGCAAAGCGGTCATGCCGCTCAGACAAATCACCTTGCCAATCACGTTTGGAACACAAGCAAACTACCGGACCGAATTCATCCAATTTGAAGTAGCAGACTTTGAAACATCATATCATGCCATCCTCGGAAGACTAGCGCTTGCAAAGTTCATGGCTATACCTCACTACCCATACCTCCTGCTCAAGATGCCAGGTCCTCATGGAGTACTCTCCCTCCAAGGAAACTTAAAGCGTTGAAAGGTCCTTGTTTGGTTTTGGTAATTGAGTGACAACCTTAGGTGGACTAATTGTGTTTAATGAGAGATACACAGGAGATTAGTCCACAGGTGATGGTGTCATGGAGGAGCTCATTGCATGAGACATGACATGGAGTCATGTGGCCAAGGTGGCGAAGATCAAGATGAGGCTTGGCTTGATGGACCGGTTGTAAGTGTGAAGGGCAAGTCGGAGGCTTTGGAGCGATGGACCGTGAGGCGGTGAAGCTTGAGCAAGACTTGGCGCCGATGGACCGACGCAACGGTGAAGAGCAAGTGAGGTCAAGATCGATGGACCTAGGCCACATGATGATATGAAGTGGATCATATCATTTGTGATATGGTTGGTGCATGTGTTGCATCAACATCGGAGGAGATGAAGTGGAATGCGCAAGGAAAAGGTATAACCTAGGGCATTTCCATTTCACCGGTCATAGGTGTGTAGAGAAGTTGATGACTGGGTTTAGGATAGATGGTCGTACTATCAAGAGGGGCAAACTTGTTTGCATATCGGTCATCTAGTGCCACTTGAGCGATCTAACTTTGCATACGTGTTAGGATCGAGTGGCGAGGCAAGTTGAGTGCCTAACTCCTTCGAGAAAATGATTGTGAAAATGCTAACACATGTGCACAAGGTGGTGATCACTTGTTGGTGTTGGCACATTTGCGAAGGCGATGGATTCAGGCATTTTCGAGGAATAGAAATGATCAATTTCCTTTACACCAGAGGTTGGAAGAAGTGGCGAAGTCACGGAGTGCTTTTGTGCTGAAAAGCACGTGACAGACGCTGGCTGCGGGCAGCGTTAGACGCTGACGTCAGCGTCTGTCGCCTTACCCTAGCGCACGGCGCTAAGGCGAAAAGAGACGGCGCGTCAGACGCGGGGTCGAGGCTGCGTCAGACGCCAGGGTACCGCGTCTGTCGCATGGCACAAAATTGATATCAATGAAGGCTCCAAACCAATTAAGCAAAGGTTGAGAAGATTCTTACCAGACAAAAAGGAAGCAATCAAGAAAGAGATTACAAAATTAATGGCAGCAGGTTTTATAAGAGAAATTCTTCATCTAGATTGGCTAGCAAACCCTGTTCTAATACAGAAAAAGAACACGGCAGAATGGCGCATGTGCGTCGATTACACGGATCTTAACAAACATTGCCTAAAGGACCTGTTCGGGTTACCATGAATTGATCAAATTATTGATTCAATAGCAGGGTCCGCTCTACTATCTTTCCTCGATTGCTACTCAGGATATCATCAAATTACATTAAGAGAAGAAGATCAAAGCAAGACATCTTTCATCGCTCCTTTTGGCGCCTATTGTTATAAAACCATGTCCTTTGGACTTAAGAATGCGGGCGCTACCTATCAAAGAGCTATCCAAACATGTCTCGGTGAACAAATTGGCAACAACATGGAAGCTTATGTCGATGATGTGGTAATAAAGATAAAGAACCCAGACATGCTGATCGAAGATTTGAAGCAGACTTTTGAAAAGCTAAATAAATGGAAGTGGAAATTGAACTCAAATAAGTGTGTTTTTGGAGTACCTTCAGGACAACTACTTGGATTCCTGGTTAGTAATCGGGGAATAGAAGCAAGCACCAAACAAATCCGAGCCATAACAAAAATGGCACCCCACGTAGTGTAAAAGATGTGCAAAAATTGACACGAAGCATGGCAGCCCTCAATCGCTTCATCTCACGACTCGGCGAAAAAGGACTCCCTTTCTTCAAGCTACTAAAAAAGACAGACAAATTTGAGTGGACAGAGGAAGCCAAGGAGGCTTTTGAAAGCCTTAAAATGTACCTCACCTCATCACCCATACTTACACCACCAGAGAAAAACGAAGACATGATGTTATACATATCAGCAACATCTACTGTGGTCAGTGCATCAATTGAGATGGAGAGAGAAGAAGAAGGGCACGTATACAAAGTACAGCGGCCAGTATACTACATCAGTGAAGTTTTGACAGATTTAAAAATACGGTACCCGCATGTACAGAAACTACTCTATGCCCTCCTAATCACTTCCCGCAAGCTTCGACACTACTTTGAAAGCCAAAAGATCACCGTAATAACGAATTTCCCTCTTGGAGACATCCTATGCAATAAAGATGCAACAGGATGCATATCAAAGTGGGTAGTCGAACTCAGAGCTCTAAATATTGATTTCTCTCCTCGGAAGGCAATAAAATCACAAGCACTCGCAGACTTCGTGGCCAAGTGGACAGAAATCCAACAACCCGCACCAGATACCTTACTCGATCATTGGAAAATGTACTTCGATGGATCACTCAAGTTAGGCAGAGCAGGTGCAGGTGTTCTTTTCATATCCCCAGAAGGAAAGTAGCTTAAATACGTACTCCAAATCCTATGGCAAGCCACAAACAATGAAGCAGAATATGAAGCACTCATCCATGGGCTAAGAATCGTGACTTCACTCAGAATCAAAAGGTTACTTGTCTATGGAGATTCAGTTGTGGTCATCAATCAAGTCAACAAAGACTGGGATTGTACCAAAAACAACATGGACGCCTATTGCGCTGAAGTATGAAAACTAGAGAAAATTTTCTAAGGACTAGAAATCCTACATGTTCTACCAGATTCAAACATCGCAGCAGACGTCCTCGCAAAGCTGGGATCAGACATGGCGAAGGTCCCGCTAGGGGTGTTTGTAGAGGAACTGCCATCTCTCTCCATAAAACAACCCGACGGGATAACCCCTAAGCCACCAGCACAACAACCCAGATCATGGTAATCACCAGATCATGGACTCAAGATTTTATTGACTACATCAAAGAAAACAAACTACCAGAAAACAGGGAAGAGGCAACCAGAATAATCAGAAGAAGCAAGAACTACGTCCTCGTAGGTGACAACCTCTACAGAAGAGCCGCATCATCAGGAGTACTTCTTAAATGTATCACAAGAGAAGGAAAAGAAATCCTAGAAGAAATTCACTCAGGATGCTACGGCAACCACGTAGCCTCAAGAATTCTGGTGGGCAAAACCTTCCGCACCGGTTTCTATTGGCCAACCACCTTGAAAGATGCAGAAGAACTAGTCAGACAGTGCAAAGGGTGTCAAATGTTCACGAGGCAAGCTCACGTACCAACTCGCGAACTAATTTGCATCCCCCCCGCCTGGCTGTTCGCATGCTGGGGGCTAGACCAAGTAGGACCACTCAAAAAGGACAAAGGTGGTTTTGAATACATCTTCGTCGCAATCGACAAATTCACCAAGTGGATCGAGTACAAGCCGCTCGTAAAATACAGCGCAACAAAAGCAGTCAAATTCATCCAAGACATCATGCACCGTTTTGGAATACCCAATCGAATCATCACAGACTTAGGTTCCCCTTTTACAACTATCGAATTCAGAAATTAGGCACAAGACTGTGTCATCACTATAAATTATGCGTCAGTCGCACATCCTAAAGCCAACGGACAAGTAGAAAGAGCCAATGAACTTATACTAACCGGATTAAAACCAAGATTATATGAAGAACTAGAGGACTATGGTTCCAAATGGATTGAAGAACTACCCAAAGTAGTATGGGGGCTCCGTACTCAAGTAAGTAGAGCAACCGGATACTCACCCTTTTTCCTAGTATATGGATCAAAAGCCGTACTACCAGCAGACTTGATCTGGACATCCCAAAAAATAGAGCAATATGAGGAAGGAGAAGCAGAACAGACTCAAAGATTAGAACTTGACAGTACAAAGCCTTTTCAGGCTTGGATGAGAGTAAGGCGGATAAGCCAACACTCGAACCTATCCTGGGTTATTTTCATGGTCTAGATGAGAGCCAGAGGCGATCGACCTATCCTGAGTTGTTTTCACAACCAGATGAGAGCAAAAGAGCTGAAAAGATGCTTGAGCTCGCAATCCCAAAGCCTTTTCAGGCTTAGATGAGAGTAAGGCAGATAAGCCGACACTCAAACCTATCCTAGGTTGTTTTCACGGCCTGGATGAGAGGCGGAGGTGCTCGACCTATCCCGAGTTAATTTCACAACCAGATGAGAGCAAAAGAGCTGAAAAGATGCTTGAGCTCGCAATCCCAAAGCCTTTTCAGGCTTGGATGAGACTAAGGCGGATAAGCCGACAATCGAACCTATCCTGGGTTGTTTTCATGGCCTGGATGAGAGCCAGAGGTGCTTGACCTATCCTAAGTTGTTTTCACAATCGGATGAGAGCAAAAGAGCTGAAAAGATGCTTGAGCTCGCAATCCACAGAGACAAGAGCAAAATAGTTGTGAATACACTTGAGCTCGTTCTGTCTAGAACTATTCAGACGAGGGTGGAAATTAAGTCCATACAAGACCTCAATAGGCAAGAAAGTGTGAAAGAAGCCTGAGCTCATCAAAACTACTCCGGATATGAGCAGAAGCATCGGTGCTCACCAAGGTTCATGATAAACAAACAATACAGAAAGAAAACACTAAAAGGAAGCTTTCTTACAAGACAATATAGAGAAGGGCTAACTCTTAGAATCATCATCAAAAGAAGACAAAGACACCTTTTGTCAGAACAGAGACAACCTTTGATAATAGAGGATGGATTACACCACAGGAAACTACTCGGATTTAAGGAAGAACAAAGATTTACATAACGAACTGAACTATTGTGTACATCAATCAACCGGACATACAACTGGGCAGCTCACCCTTCGATCTCCTTTACGCTGAAGCGAGGGCTAATAACAGCATGCCCAAGCCACCATCAGATCATCGACGGAGACCAACTACCCACGGACTCGACTTCATCACCTTCTACAGCAAGAACTTCCCAGTCGACTTCATCTTCGGCAATGAGCGCCTTCCAGTCAACTTCATCCTCACTATCGCTGCTAAGGACGATCAATTTGGCATCAACGAGGGGAGCGGAGACAGGATTGACCGTAGGAGCAGCCACTAGATCCTCCACCTCCCGTGAAGATGGAACCGGTTTCGATGTCCTGGCAGGCGGAGCCTCCTTCTCCACTAGAGGCCCAAAAACACCAGGGGACGACGACGTCGGCGACGAAGAAGCTGAGGACGAAGAATTTCCGCTCGATGATGTCGCCATAGTCACAGCTCTCAAAGGACGAGCAAGCGACGAGCGCGGAACTTTACGGACACAACGCCTTTGGATGAATTTCTTCTTCACCATCTTGGCTGTGGCAAAATTGAAAAGATAGAAGTGCTGAAAACAATCACCGAAGGGGGCAGTTAAATAGGGCCAAGCCGTCTCCTCAAGCAGTCCAATAGCCTCCTCGAGATAAAGATAGATTTAATTTCACCACCTAAAATCAAGGGCAGAGTCAATACCTTCACCAAAGCCAACACAGCGCTTTGGTTTCCAACATTAAATATGCAGTGCAACCAATGTGAAAGTGGTGCACCTTATCATGCAGAGCAGCCAAACAGACACAACAACCGAGTTCACCTTGCTACAAAGGAAAAAGACAAAACACTTGGACAATTATCAAGCTTTGACGAAAAAAGGCTGACAAATCTAGCACTAGAACCTTCTAGGTTGTTTTCACGACCTGGACGAGAGCCGGAGGTGCTCGACCTATCCCGGGTTGTTTTCACAACCGGATGAGAGCAAAAGAGCTGAAAAGATGCTTGAGCTCGCAATCCCAAGTCTTTTCAGGCTTGGATGAGAGTAAGGCAGACAGGCCGACACTCGAACCTATCCTAGGTTGTTTTCACGACTTGGATGAGAGCCAGAGGAGCTCGCCCTATCCCAAGTTATTCTACAACGGATGAAACAACCCGACAGATACAACATCAATGCTAGGCAAGATCTACAACAAAGAGCAAGCTCAGTTGGAGTCACACAAAGGAACCCGAATTTCACCTACGAAGGTCGAGGTTCATATCCAGCACATAATTAAAAAGTTCAGAAGTCTAGAAAAACAACTCAGGAAGATTCACACAGGGCAGGATATTAAAGACGTATCAAAAGAACCAGAATTCCTTTATAAAAAGAACAATACAAAATGTGTCTTTATAAAAAAGAGAGATGTGTCCGGATACTACAGAACCTAACTATTAGCATCGTCATCAAAAGGCGTGAAAGGTCCTTGTTTGGTTTTGGTAATTGAGTGACAACTTAGGTGGACTAATATGTGGTTATGTGAGATACACATAAAATTAGTCCACATGTGATGGTGTCATGAAGGAGCTCATTGCATATGAGACATGACATGGAGTCATGTGACCAAGGTGGAGAAGATCAAGATGAGGCTTGGCTTGATGGATCAGTTGCTAGGGTGAAGGGCAAGTTGTGTGATGGCTTGGCGTCAAAGGACCGAGGCAACGGTGAAGAGCAAGTGAGGTCAAGATCGATGAACCAATATGGTCACGTGATGATATGAAGCGGATCATATCATTTGGTGATTGGTTGGTGCATGTGTTGCATCAACATCAATGGAGATGGAATAGAATGCGCAAGGCAAAGGTATAACCTATAGGGCTTTTCCATTTCACCGGTCATAGGTGTGTAGAGAAGATGATGACTGGGTTTAGGATAGATGGCCGTACTATTAAGAGGGGCAAACTTGTTTACATATCGGTCATCTAGTGCCACTTGAGCGATCTAACTTTGCATACATGTTAGGATCGAGTGGCAAGGCAAGTTGAGTGCCTAATTCCTTCGAAGAAAATGTTTGTGAAAATGCTAACACACTTGCACATGTTGTTGATCACATGGTGGTGTTGGCACATTTGTGAAGGTGACAGGGCTTGAGCGGTAGAGAGGGTTTGGGTCTCTCTCTCTCTCCTGCCGAGCTTGCGAGGCGGGATTTAGGCATTTTCGAGGAGTTAGAACGACTATTTTCCACTACGCCGGAAGTCAGAAAAGAAACGGAGGCGAACGGAGGTCACAGTGATGACCGGACGCGGTCACGATTTGACCGGACACGTCCGGTCAGTTCAACGTAGCAGTCAGGCGCGCGGGTGTTAGGGTTTGCAACCGGCACGTCCGGTCCCTCATGGAACCGGAGCGTCCGGTCGGGCACCCAGAGGAGTAGAGCGTGGTGAAGAGTTGATCGGACGCGCGGCGCGTCCGGTCACACGCGATCAGACACGTCCGGTCGCGATGGGAGCTCTCTGGACCACGACTGGATGCTGGCACTGTCGCGTCCGGTCATTGCGTGGAGTGCGTCCGGTCGGTGCGTCGCGCGCGCGGGTACTATGCGCACCTGCACATCCGGTCGATTGGGCAGCGCGTCCGGTCGATCGCATTTGACCGTTGACGCGCAGTGACCGTTGAGATTAGGCGTTCGGTGTTGAACGCGGAGGGATACGTGGATGACGCATGGCGACCGAACGCGGTGCAGCACGTCCGGTCAGTTCGACCGGCGCGTCAGGTCGTCCCGATTTTTGCCCAGTGAAGGGGTAATGACTTTATTTGACCATGGGGTTATAAATAGATGCCTTGGCCGGCCTTGGCCAGTAGCTGAGCACCCTTAGGCCTTGGTGTCTTGTGTTGGTGTGCTTGGGAGCCCTCTAACTCACTTGAGCTTGATAGTGATCATCCGATCGAGTGAGAGAGCGATTCTAGTGCGTTGCATCGTGAGGATTGCATCAAGTGGCACTAGGTGATCGAGTTGCAAGCCGGTGGTGCTTGCTACTCTTGGAGGTTGCCACCTCCTAGATGCCTTGGTGGCTTGTGACTCCGTTGAAGCACATGTGGAGATTGTGTGTGGCTCCGGAGGAGGATTTGTGAGGGGGATTGTGCTCACCCCGCGGGGATCGTGAAGAGCAACTCTAGTAAAGCTCATGGCTTGGAGGATCCCCATCTTGAGAGTGGATGTGCGGCACCCGCTGAGGGTTTGACTCTTGATAGTCAATTAGCTCGTGATCCATCAAGTGGGTGTATCGCCACAACGGGGACTAGCTTGGTGGCAACCAAGTGAACCTCGGTGAAAAACCGCCATGTCAACATTGTGTACATCTTCTCGGTGGTTTGCTTTCGATTCACAAGCTTGTATTTACATTCATATACTTGTGCTTGTGTAGTTGCTCTTGTAACTATTTGCTTGTGTAGTTAGCTAGTTACCTTCTTGTTTGTGTAGCATAGAAGTAGCTCCCGTTGCGTGGCTAATTTGGTTTGTGTAACCATGTTAGTCATATTGCTTAGTTTGTGTAGCTAAGTAATTTGCGCTCTCTAGTTTGGCATTAGTTGCCTTGCTATTGAGCATTGCTAGTAAGCATAGGTGGCTTCGTGCTTTTGCTTACTAGAATTGTGTAGGAGCTCATCGGCTTTGCTAAAGTACTAGTGTATAGGTTTGTGTGACCTTGCTCTAGAATTGTTTAGGAGAGCTCTTGCTAAGGAAAACACCTTAGTTACATAATTAGGATCTTTGTGAGGTGCTTGTGAACTTAGATAGAGGGGTTAGTCTTGGCTAGACCGATAGTTTTAATTCCGCATTTGTTTTGGTTTGCCGACGCGATTAATTTTAGAAAGGACTATTCACCCCCCCTCTAGTCCGCCATCTCGACCCTTCAATTGGTATCGGAGCACGGTCTCTCATTTGTGGTCTTCACTGATCCGAGAGGATGGCAGAATATGGGCTAGATGTTGATTGTCCTCACATGTTTGATGGCACACACTTTGCACGGTAGAAAAATTGGATGATATGCAATTTTAAGTTTATTTGCCCTCAAATGTGGTGGATGGTAGATGTAGGCTTTTCTCATGTGTTGGATGATAATCTAACTCAAGCACAAGAGAAATGCCTAGATCTTGACATCCAAGCTACTAACATCATGTATAGATCTTTGGATGATAGCATCTTTTGTAAGATCATGGACCTCAAATCCGCTCATGAGATATGCGTCTATCTCAATGAAAAGTATGGAGCTATCACCAATGATGACGATGATGTCAAACCCAAGGAGGTTGCACATGATGATGTTGAGCATGACCACAACACGGTGGTTGTGGAGGATTGCTCCACCTCATGGTCAAGTGATGATGATGATCATTCTACCACAAGCTCACTTGACAAGATTGATGGTGATGCCACAAGTGATGCAAATGATGATTCTACCTTAAGCACACTTGATGGTGATGATGGTGGTTCATGCTCGGGCCTTGATGATGCTACTACAAGACCATCCACTACACCACATTGCTTTATGTCACAAAGTGACACTAAGGTATCAAATGATAATGTGGTTGATCATGTTGATTCATATGATGAGCTTGTTAGTAGACTTGCTAGCATGAACAAGTCTTTAGAAAATGAGAAAGCTAAAACCATGAAATTGGAAAATGAAAACTCATTTCTAAAAACCACATGTGAACAACAAAAGCATCTACTTTATGTTACTACTTGTTCACATGAGGAGCTAAAATTGGCTCATGAGGAACTTAGTGTTGCTCATGATAATTTGGCACAAGAACATGCTTTACTCGCTAAGAAGCTTTCTAATGAAGAAACCAAATCTAGTAAGAGCTCATCATTTGGGTCAAATGATCAATCACATATTACTAACCCTTGTGATGTAGGCAAGAAGCATGTATCCACCACTTGTGATGACTTATTAGATATGCCATGTTCTTCACATATATATGCTTGTTCTACTTCTATGTCTTGTGAGACTAACATTTTGAAGGAGAACAATGAGCTCAAAAGTGAAGTAAAGAAATTGAGCAACAAGTTAGAGAGGTGTTACAACTCAAAAGTCACCTTTGAGCACATGTTGAACAACAAAAGAAGCTATGGTGACATGAGCGGCATTGGCTTCAACAAGAGCAATATCAAAGGCAAAAGATGGGGGAAGAGAAGATATGAAAGAGAGATGAAGAAGCAAGAACAAGAGAAGCTCTCTCATTTTATGTGCTTTAAATGCCATGAAATGGGACATCTTGCAAATGGTTGCCCTAATGAAGAAAAGCTCAAGTTGAAGAAAGAAGAAGAGAGGCTCAAGCATGTCAAGTGCTTCATGTTTCGCACTTGGGGTCATCTCACCTCAATGTGCCCAACCAAGAAACTAGTGAAGCAACAAAAAGAGCCTCAACCAAAGCCACAAGTTGAGCAAGAAACCACACCCCAATCTCAAGTCAAGATCAACCACAAGGATGATGATGGTGACTTGATGAAGAAGAAGAATAAAACAAGAAGAGGTGGAAGAGAAAGGCACCCAATGCAAATCCAAGATGCCAAGATGATAAGCAAGATTCAAGATAAGAAGAGAGATTTGGCTCACATCAAGTGCTTCAAGTGTGAAGATATGTGACATTTTGCCTCGGGGTGTCCTACCAAGCTTGAGAAGAAGGCTCAAGCAACTCATGAGAGGCAAGGCAATGAAGAGCATCACATGAGCAAGAAAGAAAAGGCTCAACCAAAGAGAAGATGTTATTCATGTCGGGAAAGGAGACACATGGCTCATTCATGTCCCCTAGGTAATAATTCTAAGCCTAGTTTAATTAATGATACTAACATGCTTAGAAAGGATGGCAATGGTACCTCATTGGTTGGAATTGCAAAACATCCCGCTATCCATACTAAGGCTTTGCCTAAGTATGCTGCTCCTAACTTGAGAGGACCCAAACTTGTTTGGGTACCATCAAAAAGTGGATGATTGTTTGTAGGTACCATCGGTATTGTAGGCTTGATTCATTTGGATTCATATTGGTCATCATATGTTGAATCAAGTTTTAAAGCTTAGTGCATATTCTATCCTAATGCCTAGTCAAAATAAGTGGAGTCCAAATGCTACAACATTCAAGTGCAACATTCAAGATTGTGGTGATTTATTAGATATATTTGATGGCTTACAAATATTTGAGTTGAAGATTGCTAAGTGGATGATCATGTGATAACCAAGGTATATCTCTAGTTGATCATTTTATTTGGGTGCATATGAGTTGATTGAATTGGATATATATGCAATGTTGCTTGCAATGAGATGATTGAATGGATTAAATGCCTAGCAATCAAATTTGGATTGATTTGTGTTGGATAAATTCATGAGATGACATTTAGCAAGTGGATTGAATGGATATATGTCTTATGAAAGTATTCAAACAAGTTAGTTTCAAGTTTGATTCAATTTGGTGAAGTATAACTCAATGTTTTGAAATCTGTCCATTATTGAAAATCAGAGCTAGCTGAGATCAAGTTTGAGTTTGAGTGACCAAATCATATTGGATTGTCTTGAAATTTGGTATGCATGCTATAGACTTATGATATGAGATTCTGTATAAATTTCATGATAATTAGATGAGAAATGCTATGGTTTTAGAGCACATCTTGTCAGCTATAGTGCAGCAGTTTTCAGCATGTAGCAGTGGTGGACGATTTGAAATCTAGTAGCAATATAGAAGTCAAATGAAGCTCAAATTTTTATAGTTGCTAGATGACTTAGTAATTCACATCTCCACCAAATTTCGTGGCATTTGGACTTGTACATTGGGAGATATGAATTATTCTGTGAAGGGTACAGAATCTACCAGAAAAGTAACAATTATTGGATTGATCTAGAGTCACTTTAAGTGAAAGGTCCTCAAGTTGGAAACATATTTATAAGTGTTTGAGGCACCTAAGTTTGGTTTTGAATTGATCTAGAAGCATGACAAGAAATGAGTACAAGGGAATTGATTGTGGAATGTACTTAGTGTACAAATTTGGTACTCAAATTTGAAAATGAAGATCAAACTCAAGATGAAGATGAGGTTCAAGTTCTAGTAATAATTGGAGATCATTTGGTAGAAAGAAAAGGACTTAAAGAATAATTCAAGGTTACTCATCAAGTTAAGTCTATAGATCAATCAATCAAAGGGAAGTAATTGTCAAGGATGGTTCTTTGGAGAGAGGTCACTTCTCCCTGCTGAGGGGGCTTGCCACCCATGGGTGGGTAAACCAAGCACCAGCTTGGAAGGCTAACATGGAAGTGATGAATTCAAGGGACATTTGAGATGCTTAATTGAAGCAATCAATAGGGTTAATCAAGAAAAGCAAGCAACACCCAAAAGAGAGCTAGTCATGGTTATAAAATTGGTATCATAAGTACTTCTCTCATGCAAGCATTGATCAAAGAGAAAAAGCAAGCCAACCACAATCAGAGATAATGCACTTGATTATTAGTGGTTCTCATTTCATATGGGTGAAGAATGGATTTCTCTATAATGATTGGTCTTCACTAAGCTTATAAATTGGACTTCACATTGCTATTGGAGTAAAAAAAATTGGAATCTATGTGACTATCCTCTACTCCAACATAACAAAGGTATCATTGCAATGTGCATGATCATTTCATCCCTTACTAGTATGCAATTAGTGCATATAGTACATGCTTACTAGGATCATGCATAACAAATGAAATGTTTAAATTCATAGCCTACCACTATTGCTTGAATTGTTTAAATGATCTAGTGGTATGTGTATGAATTTGTTCATGAGCTAGTGAACCCAAGTACTTGATCTAGTTTGGATTTACTAGAAGCTCATGACAATGATATGGGTACAAGCACAAGACAACAATGCAAATGGATATCTAGGGTGTTTCAAATGGTATCTAGACTCAAAGTATTTCTTCAATTGATATTTACAAGTGATGTCTAGATCATGATCTACAAGTGATATTCTACAAGTGGTACTCATAAAGATAGCAAATGTTCAAGAAAAGATCATATTGACAAATCCTACTAGTGGTTCCATGATAGAGGATTCTTCAAATTGGTATCACACCCTTATTCGTGGTATGTCTACACATGATATCATTTATACAAGACGGTGGTTTCACAAGTGATCCTCAACTTTAAGTGATCATCAAATGAAGAAAAGTTCCCTCACACACAAGAGCTCAAGATTATCAAGTGAATGACCCATACTATGACATAGGGGGAGGAGCCCCACCTAATGGTATCAAGGTCAAAGATCCTAAGTGGTATCTCAAGAGCGACATGCAAGTAATGTCATTCCAACATGTGTGGTGATGTCCATAAAAATGCAATATTCAAGTCTCAACCATCTACCCCAATGCAAGCCTTTGTATCAATTGAGAAGAACACCTTTTATGGAAATTGATGACAAAGGGGGAGAGATTGTACAAAGATATGAGTATAGGGGAGAGATAGAAGATAAAAAGTATGGGGGAGAGATAGAAGATAAAAAAATGGACATGGACAAAGAGGGAGCAACATTAAAGAAATGAGAAGGATCAAAATTCTTAGACAAAAGAAGCACACAAGTAGGGGGAGCAAGCTCATGAACATTGATTGGTTGCATTTTATATGTGCATATTCATGTGCTTGCTTGCATTGCATAAGTTTTATATTTAATACGCATGCTTGTGTGTTGTATGCTAGTTATAGAACTTGAATGATGATATGATAACTAGCATGCATAGGATGATAGCTAGACTTGTATTTCTACACGTGGTACTAGAACCTTGCTTATAATGTTGATCTCACGGGGTTTCTAGTATTTTTGATGTCTAGCTACTCATGATGCTAAGGATGATGGCAAACTTGTGATTTTCAAATGGTATCGAGCTATCAAATGGTATCGAACTACAAAGGCTTATTCTATACACCTTAGCATCACTTAGTAGTGCTAACCCTCCCACAAATTTCATATTTATGCATATGTGCAAGCTTGAAACCAAGCCATTTGAGCACATATGTAGGGGGAGTTATCACTACCAAGTCAGATTTTATGGTGCTTATCCAAATCCTAACATAGAGCTTAAATGTTGGATAAGTGGCATAAAGTCCAAAAGAACTTAATTTCCATATCTTTGTAGAGTTGTCATCAATTACCAAAAAGGGGGAGATTGAAAGGTCCTTGTTTGGTTTTGGTAATTGAGTGACAACTTAGGTGGACTAATATGTGGTTATGTGAGATACATAGAAAATTAGTCCACATGTGATGGTGTCATGAAGGAGCTCATTGCATATGAGACATGACATGGAGTCATTGACCAAGGTGGAGAAGATCAAGATGAGGCTTGGCTTGATGGACCGGTTGCTAGGGTGAAGGGCAAGTTATGTGATGGCTTGGCGCCGAAGGACCGAGGCAATGGTGAAGAGCAAGTGAGGTCAAGATCGATGAACCAATACGGTCACGTGATGATATGAAGCGGATCATATCATTTGGTGATTGGTTGGTGCATGTGTTGCATCAACATCAATGGAGATGGAATGGAATGTGCAAGGCAAAGGTATAACCTATAGGGCTTTTCCATTTCACTGGTCATAGGTGTGTAGAGAAGATGATGACTGGGTTTAGGATAGATGGCCGTACTATTAAGAGGGGCAAACTTGTTTGCATATCGGTCATCTAGTGCCACTTGAGCGATCTAACTTTGCATACGTGTTAGGATCGAGTGGCAAGGCAAGTTGAGTGCCTAATTCCTTCGAAGAAAATGTTTGTGAAAATGCTAACACACTTGCACATGGTGGTGTTGGCACATTTACAAAGGCGACGGAGCTTGAGCGGTAGGTAGGGTTTGGGTCCCTCTCTCCCTCCGGCCGAGCTTGCGAGGCGGGATTCAGGTATTTTCGAGGAGTTGGAACGACTATTTTCCACTACGCCGGAAGTCGGAAAAGAAACGGAGGCGAATGGAGGTCACAGTGGTGACCGGACGCTGAACAGGACGCGGTCACGATTTGACCGGACGCGTCCGGTCAGTTCAACATAGCAGTCAGGCGCGCGGGTGTTAGGGTTTGCAACCGGCGCGTCCGGTCTCTCGCGGAACTGGAGCGTCCAGTCGGGCACCTAGAGGAGTAGAGCGTGGTGAAGAGTTGATCGGACGAGCGGCACATCCGGTCACACGTGATCGGACGCGTCCGGTCACGATGGGAGCTCTCTGGACCGCGACCGGATGCTGGCACTGTCGTGTCCGGTCATTGCGTGGAGTGCGTCCGGTCGGTGCGTCGCGCGCGTGGGTACTGTGCGCACCTGCGCGTTCGGTCGATTGGGCGGCGCGTCTGGTCGATCGCATTTGACCGTTGGCGCAGTGACCGTTGAGATCGGGTGTTCGGTGTTGAACGTGGAGGGACACGTGGACAGTGCATGGCGACCGAACGCGGTGCAGCGCGTCCGGTCGTCTCGATTTTTGCCCAGTGAAGGGGTAACGACTCTATTTGACCATGGGGTTATAAATAGATGCCTTGGCCGGCCTTGGCCGGTAGCTGAGCACCCTTAGGCCTTGGTGGCTTTGTGTTGGTGTGCTTGGGAGCCCTCTAACTCACTTGAGCTTGATAGTGATCATCCGATCGAGTGAGAGAGCGATTCTAGTGCGTTACATCATGAGGATTGCATCGAGTGGCACTAGGTGATCGAGTTGCAAGCCGGTGGTGCTTGCTACTCTTGGAGGTTGCCACCTCCTAGACGGCTTGGTGGCTTGCGACTCCGTTGAAGCACACGTGGAGATTGTGCGTGGCTCCGGAGGAGGATTTATGAGGGGGATTGTGCTCACCCCGCGGGGATCGCGAAGAGCAACTCTAGTAAAGCTCATGGCTTGGAGGATCCCCATCTTGAGAGTGGATGTGTGGCACCCGCTGAGGGTTTGACTCTTGATAGTCAATTAGCTCGTGATCCATCAAGTGGGTGTATCGCCACAACGGGGACTAGCTTGGTGGCAACCAAGTGAACCTCGGTGAAAAACCGCCGTGTCAACATTGTGTACATCTTCTCGGTGGTTTGCTTTTGATTCACAAGCTTGTATTTACATTCATATACTTGTGCTTGTGTAGTTGCTCTTGTAACTAGTTTGCTTGTGTAGTTAGCTAGTTACCTTCTTGCTTGTGTAGCATAGAAGTAGCTCCCGTTGCGTGGCTAATTTGGTTTGTGTAACCATATTAGTCATATTGCTTAGTTTGTGTAGCTAAGTAATTTGCGCTCTCTAGTTTGGCATTAGTTGCCTTGCTATTGAGCATTACTAGTGAGCATAGGTGGCTTCGTGCTTTTGCTTACTAGAATTGTGTAGGAGCTCCCCGGCTTTGCTAAAGTACTAGTGCATAGGTTTATGTGACCTTGCTCTAGAATTATTTAGGAGAGCTCTTGCTAAGGAAAGCACCTTAGTTACATAATTAGGATCTTTGTGAGGTGCTTGTGAACTTAGATAGAGGGGTATAGTCTTGGCTAGACCGATAGTTTTAATTCCGCATTTGTTTCGGTTTGCCGACGCGATTAATTTTAGAAAGGACTATTCACCCCTCCCTCTAGTCCGCCATCTCGACCCTTCAAGGCGGGAGATGAATATCAAGCTTGTTAGCAATAAAGTTGGCCAGGTCTTCAACTTCAGATTCCGCATTCTTGATGGACTCCAGGTAGTTATCATCATCAGTGTCCTCCATAAGCTTTTCTAGAGGAACAGATGGTGCAAGAACCCGGACATGAGCCAAAACGTTCTTGACACACGCCCGAACCCCATCCTTCACAAAGTTCTGGAGTCACTCAGGAATCAGGGGAATGAACTCGCCCCAGGTCTTCCTATCATCTTCAGAAGTGCGAAGAAGCTTTGCGACGGTTTTAAAAGATTTCTACAATGTAGCAAGCCGTTGATCAGATGAAGCCAACTTCTTGCACAAATCATCAATAGTCTTCATCCCCTACACAAGATCCCGGTCAGCACCAAGCCTAATAAACTCGGCATAAGCAAGCTCCTCTTCAGCATGAGCCTTTACCTCTTCGGCCCTATTATGGCTAGACCGGACCGATATCTTCATATCTTCAATATCAGTCAGAAGCACTTGTTTGTCTTTTCGAAGGGCTGAACAAGATAGTAGAGGAAAATCAGGCAGAAAGGAGCAAGAAGTAAAAAGAAGGAACAAAATACAAAAGAACTCAGAATACCATCACACTCTTTCTTCATGGCCTCCACCTTTTCCAAGGCATCTTGGACCATAGCTTTCCTCTATTCCTCCGCCTCAATCACCTGAGCACGGAGAGCCTTCTCCTCCCGCTGATGTGTCTGACGCTCAATCTCCATCTCGGAATGATAGAGGTCTAGATTTGTCTTCAGAGCACTAATCTTAGAGGTCAACTTCTTCTTGATTTCAGTCGAGAAAAAGAGGTCGACATGGTCCCGAGAGAAAGACTGACCGAACAAGACGAAGGAAAAAAAAGAACAAGGCATAAGAAACCAACAAGACTAGCAAAATAGTAACTCAAGAAAAACCTACCTGAAGTTTCTCTCCAAAAGAAGCCGCACTAGCCGCTAGAACTCCCCACTCCATGGTCAACTCCGACAAGCGATGGGTGGCGTCGAATTCCCGCAACACATCGTCATCCAGACGCTGACTGCTTATACCAAGGGCAACAGGAGGAGAGACAGGCTAATGCGAGGACGACGGGACCAAGGCGGCAACCTAGGCAATAGAAGCCCCGACTACTTTCTCAGACGGACCTGTCGCCACGGTCACCATCATCCCTGGAGTAGGCGACTCTACAGCAGCATGTTCATCGGAAGCCACCGTCTCCCTCACCGTCGCCTCGCTAATCGTACGTTCTGAATCATGAGACTCAGTACATACCGCCGCACCACCAGAATGCGAAGAAGCCAGTCGAAGGATCAAAGAAGGCGCAGGTGAAGATCTGTGAGATGACAGACAAAAATCAACAATACAAGAAAAATAGAAAACAAAGGAAGACAACCCTACCAGGATTCACTTACTTGGTCGACTTCTTCTTCAAACTAAAACCCCCATGTCGGGCTGAAGGTTTCGGCGCAGGCATGGCAGCAGAAAAGACATCATCACCATCCCGCGCCAGGAACAGCGTCATCGACAACTGAGCCACAGGAGAACTTAGGTCCGACAACCGCTTACTGCGAAGGGACAAGGACAAGTCAAAAGAAGTGACCAAGAACAATAGCAAGGAAACAAAAATACAAATAGAACTCACCGACGAGTGTTGAGGGCCGCATCTCCTTCCTCATCCTCCTCACCCTCGAGCAACCCGGCCATAGTACCGTCTGAGAAAGGAAAAAGTACTCGGTTGAGAACACGAACAAACTATAAAGATGACAAAAATTTCAAAATACTCACCTAGGAGCATGCTGCCTACGACTTGAGTACCTGGACGAGTACTCGGTTGACGAGATTTCTTGATAGAAGACGACCCGGCAGAAGCGTCGTCTACTCGTGTCCTCTTGCCGCTACGAGGAGCCCGAGGAACTAGACGAGGGACATACTCAACGTATGGGACAGTTTCTGCAATGGAAGCATCAGGAAGGACGATGGTGGCTTGAGACTTACTAATTGAAGGCGCTCCAGTAAGGTTCTCCACAGCTTTTGCCCTAGAAGGGAGGACATCAACAGGGATCGGGTCAACAAAATTTCGACCAAAATCCTGCGGGTAAAACAACAACAAGAGAGTAAGGAAAATGAAAGTACCAGCAACAAAGGAAATATAAAGAATAAAGTACTCGTAGAAGATAAACAACTTACAGTAGGAGGTGGGTTGTCAGCAGGGTACTCTGGGACCGGGTGCGAAACGACACTCACTCCCTTCAGGATCTTCTTGAGGCGCTCCAACACCTATTCATTAGTTAACTCTAGAGCCGAGACCATACAAGAAGGGTCCTCGGCCCCAGAATATTCAAAACCATAGTGCTCCCTCGCCTTCAAGGGTTGAATTCACCGGCGTAGATAACTGGTGACAATCCTAAGGCCATTCAGTCCCTACTGCTTCAGAACTCAGATCCTATCAAGCAATGGCTAAATCTTCTTAAGCTCCTCGCTCGACAGTAAGTTCTTCTCCCAACGGTCATTAACCAAAGGGCTAGAGTCAGAGTGGAAAGAAAGGGCGAGGAGCATGTTTTCGACGTAAAACCACTCGGAACGCCACTCCTTCACAGAATCAACCAGGTCATAGTCGAAGAAGAGATTCTTCTTACCCTAGCGGAATTGAATCCCACAGCCACCCAGAGGAGAAATATTATCACTCTAGGGGTGTGGTTTCAGACGAAAGAAATAACGAAACAAGGAGATAGAAGGGGGATTCCAAGGAAGGCTTCACAGAGATGAACAAACACGGACAAGTGAAGCATACCATTTGGGGTCAAATGATTAAGACAAATCCCGAAATATGGGAGAAAACGATGAAGAAAAGCAAAGGCAGGCAAGCATAGACCGGCCCGAACAAAAGAGATAAACAGAACAATCTCACCAGGACTAGGAGTAGGAACCCGATGTTGGCCGGGGACTTCCAATTAGCAAAGTCCTTCTCCTGGATTAGACCGTCCTTGACCAAATTGCGAAGCTAATCCTCCGTGGTAGTCGGAACAGGCCAGAATTTCTCCACAGCCCTCATGGCGATGAATTATTGATTCTCGATAAATGAGAGTGATGCCTCCTCGTCCACCAAGACCTCCTTTGACTTGCTTGCCGACTTCTTCTTGCTCATACAATGGCAACAATCTAGGGTTAGTAGCAAGAGACAAACGGTGGTGGCGAGGACAGTGGTGGTGCTCAGAGATCAACGGTGGCGGCGAGGACAGTGGTGGAGCTCTGGGGGTTAAGGTTTTTTTTGCAAAGATTAAACGAGTAAAGGGCAAAGACAGGGTAAGAAGCAAGAAGAAGAGGAGGGCCCTTAAATAGATTTACAACGGTAAAAACGCGGCCCATCAGGCCCGCTTAACGCGGAATGGAAACACAACGATCCATTTTCCGCCATAACTGACACAGCCGAAACGACGGGTAAAGCAACCATTCACAATGGTACAGTGCAACTGGCAGATCCAAGACTTATCCGTTCACACCACACCATCAACAAAGTAATATAGATTGAACAATTCAGAAAGAACTCGACATTCACTTAGATTCACATGATACATTATAGTATGCCTCCAGAGAACCCGAATACTTCGGAAACAACCCGGACCATGCTCAGAAGCAGTCAAACAACAAAGAGACGATACCAACAGAGAAAGAAATACTTTTTATTACAAATACCAACAAAGGACATAAGGTTACAGATCTTACAAGACCCAACAAACTCAGTACTACGACGAGCAAGGCAGCAACAAAGAGCACAGGCAGAACCCGACTCTGAAAATGACCACATGCTCCTAGCTACAACACGACAGAAGACAACCAACTCGAATACACTGTTGTCTTCAAAGGAAAGACACAGTACATCCAAGACGGATATCAGCAGCACAGCGGGACAACCCGGGCCAGGCAAGGATCACAAACATCAGCCTACCCAAGCCTGATGTGATCCTGGATCAGACGTTGATTTGCACCGGACAGTCGCAAGGCAGTGTGGATAGGTCAACTTGAAGCTACTGGATGATGGAACGAGTCCCACATTACAAGACTTTTTCCACCTGCCACCACGTACTACCTGGTACAATGCTGTCGTGAGATTAGTCTACCTCTAATCTCAATCACAAGACTTCTTTCACTCGCTACAAGACTCACAACTCACGCCCAGGGGTTGCTCTACTTCACAAACTACCTAATCATGGCTACAGAGGTTTCAAACTATACGACGAGACACCAGATAAATAGAAGCAGCGCACCAGGAATGTATTTATAGGCAAAATAGCGGTGTACATGGACTGGGAGCACCAACAGAACAAGCCTAACAAAAGTATCAGTGAAAAGACAAAAAGCAGTAACAAGAGGACACGCGTGTGAAGAAACAGTACTCGAGGACAAGCATATGCGAAAAGAATATACCGGCACTATACACCTCGTGACCACAGAGAATTCAATTCAACTACCAACCACCACCAACATCAACAGAAGACCCTCCATCCGAGTTCCTAACAACCAAAAAGAACTCGGATGTATGCTCGGGGGCTACAGGGTACATATCTTGAGAAAAGACTTTTAGTTTTTTCAATCAGAGTTCAATACCCTCTAACTTTTTGTTCCAAATAAGCAAGAGGCTCGAGGGCTACACTCAGTGAGTGCGATTTTTCTTTGAAAAATGGCACGTCACTTGAAAGACTTCTTTAAAACAAGACCACTTCAAGGCTTCACGTCGAAAGAACCCGGAATGAAGGAAGTCTTCGAGTTCAACCATGAAATACTCGGGGGCTTGTCGATACGAGACCCGCAGGGTTCCGTAACAATACATCTGCGAGTCATGGGCCCTGGCCTGGCCCACGAGCAGGGACTAGGAGAGATGTAGCGTCTACTACACCGAATCAAATATAGAATAGACCAGACTAGTCGGACTCCTATGAAAAGTAACTTATGTATCTAGTTCAGAACACCTTCTTTGGATCCGACTAGGGTTGTAACTGCACTACAGCCTTCTCTACCGATATAAAGAGAGGCTGTGGGCACCCCTGTAACAACGAACGACACACCACAATCAATCCAACGTAAAGGCTAACGCCGACTGGACGTAAGGTTATTACTCGATCATCGATCGAGGGCCTGAACCAGTATAAATCGATTGTCTCTGTGTTCACCGTCGAGTTCTAGCACGCATCGAAGCCCGAACAACTGTCCCGGGTACCCCCGTGATAGGGTATCGGTGGTCAAACATCGACATACACGTATGTTGGAAGCGTATGTTTCAAATGTTTCATCTATTTTAGACGTATGTTACAAGTGTTTTATTTGGATGTTACATATGACTATATACATATGTTGCAAGCGTCTATTCAAAATGTTTCATCTGTTTCAAACGTATGTTGCAAGTGTTTAATCTGAATGTTGCATATGTTGCAGTTGCTATACACATATGTTGCAAGCATATTTCACCTGTTTCAGACATATGTTGCATTGGTACTTCATGTTGCAACATTAGCAGGTGCAGAAAGCGGGCGCATGCGGAGACGGTCCCCACGGCGTAGCGGTCCCCACGTGCACAACAAGCGAAGTGGGCGTGGATGGTCCCCACCAGCACGCGCATCAGCAAGCACGAGCGGGCATCAACATGCACTAGGCGCACAACGCATGCGTAAGTGCATCAACATGCGGGGTGGGTGTGCAGGCCCAGCAGTTGCATGCGAGGACGGATGTGCATACGCTGTAGTTGTATGTGGGGATTGACGTGCATACGAGGTAGGCTTAGCAGCATCTGTGATAGGCGGGGCGGACATGGGCGTCCGAATAAGGGCTAGCATCCAGCCGAATATGATATGCAGTTACTCTGGGACAGAAAGAAAACCCAGGAAACTAATAAAAAATGAAAAATAGGGTGGGGTGAAAAAAAACACGCACGCTGGATAGGGCCCCGCCGGACAAACGCTCGTCTGCTGCTCTGCTTGCTGTGTGGAGACCAAGGTTTTGATTATCGGAAATTAAAATTTATCGGACGTCATGGATAAAGAGGATAAACAAGATATATCGGAAATATCGGACCAAATTAAAAAAAATTAATTTTTTTTCAAAAAATTTGTATAATTTGACTTGAAACTATTCCTAAGATATTAAACATCACTTGTTCACAAATCAAAACAAGAATAAATCATTATAAGTGTTGGATCGTCGCGTGACTGATTTTAGATTGTCTGTGTAGAAACAGGAAATATAGGAAAAATTTAGCTGATATCAAATTTTATTAGATCCCAAGGATAAAAAGGAAATTTCAAAAATATCAGCGACTTTCGGCCGATAAAAAAAACCCTGGTGGTGACTCATGAGCCTCCGTGTCCATCTTTTCCCACAACCCCATCACCCATTTCACTCCAGTGGCGGCAAAGCCCTAAAATTTCAAAATCAATGGCCAAGAGCCCCAAGGCGGCCGACACCCGCCGTGGCCGTTCTCCCACAAGAAGGTCCCAACCGCGCCGCGCCAAGGCGGCGCCGGCAGCCCCCTCCTCCGCTGCTGACATCGAAGACCTGGCTCCCGCAGTGCCTGGGGCCGCAGCCCCAGGCGCCGCCGCTCCCGCGGCGCTGCGCGCGCAGCTGCTCCGGTGGTATGACGCGCACCGTCGGGACCTTCCATGGCGATGCGCAAGCGGCGGCGAGGAAGAGAGGGCGTACGCGGTGTGGGTGTCGGAGGTGATGCTGCAGCAGACGCGGGTGCCCGTGGTCGTCGGCTACTACAAGCGGTGGATGGCGCGGTGGCCCACCGTGCGAAGCCTCGCCGCCGCTACGCAGGAGGTGAGCAATACTTGATAAATTGGGCAAAGAGAAGCAAAAGCGTTTTTTTGTTTGGGGAAGATTCGATCTTTGACCTCGAAATTTCGTGGGGTTGAATTAAATGATAATCGAGTTCTTGATTCGTGGCTTGATGCTTGCCGCAGGAGGTGAACGAGATGTGGGCGGGTCTTGGCTACTACCGTAGGGCTCGATTTCTGCTGGAGGTCAGTTGTGCTCGTAATGGATTGACGGCGAGTGACTGGTGGGCGTGTCTATTGGATGGTTGATGCTTGCTTGGCAACCTTTGCTGCTGCGCACGTTCCCTGTTTGATGTTTTGCCTCAGAGCCTGGAACATTAATTCAGAGTTCCATTTTCCTTGAAATGAAGGAAAGGAAATTTGATTAGTAGTTCATCATGTGCTTTTCGTTTGAACTGATTTTGAGATGTCAAGATGTTGAGATTTTGTGCAGTTTGTCAGGAATTTGGCATTTTATGTGGCCTTCCTCTCTTGTTCTTTAGTTTCCAACTTATACGAGTTACCTTAATTTTAACAGTTTTGTGGTCTTTATATAACACTATAAACCAAGAATGAAGGATTTCTATCTGTGGTTTATGATCGATCTTCTTATGATGGAGAAACAGGGAGCAAAGCAGATCATCGAAAAGGGGGTGTTTCCTTGCACGGCGTCAGCCCTTCGTGAGGTTCGTGGCATTGGGGATTACACAGCTGGAGCAATCGCTTCAATTGCCTTCACCGAGGTTGTTCACAGTTTAGCAACTCGTCAAATTAGCGTGTGCATTTTCTTTTCCTTTTTCAAACGATTTTGTGACTTTTTCTATCATTATTATAGGTTGTCCCAGTTGTGGATGGAAATGTTGTACGAGTGATCAGCAGGCTTTACGCCATTGCTGACAACCCAAAGGAATCCTCAACAGTGAAGAGATTCTGGTAGGCAGCACTATCCTTCTTCTTGTTTGACAGCTTATAGAGGTGTTTGGTTGATCCATCATCATCTCACTCCTTACTTATTTGTGGAATGGAATGGGTTGATCCACCACCACCTCATCCCTCACAAACTATTATAATTACTATAAGCCTGAGGGATGAAGTCACTCCATTGGAATTCATGGGCTGAACTCACGATCGACCACTTCATCTAGAATGTGGTGGTTCCTCAAACCAAACACCTTACAATTCATCTTGTTAGTTGATTGTTCATGGTAGTGTTTATTGCAATGTTGGATTTTTCTAGTAAAATAACACCATGTACTGTAGTTTGTCCTACATTTTCTTTTTTGCACTACAATAGACCTGAATAATACTGTACATTGTGCTGTATCATCAGTTGAAATAAAAATCCACATATTTGATCTAATTTAAACTCTTGATTTGCATTTTCAAACCCCTCCTAACATCAGTACAGGATTTATCCATAGTTGGACAGACATTGATTGATACTGATTCATCTGTAATCATGTTGTCTTGCTGTGAATCCAATTCTGAATTGGGAAGCTTTACACCAATCTCAGAATCTGCACAATGTACATTTTTCATCATAGGGAGCTTGCAGGTCAGATGGTTGATCCTTTGAGACCAGGAGACTTCAACCAAGCAATGATGGAATTAGGAGCAACGTTATGTAGCAAGACAAAGCCTGGTTGCTCTGAATGCCCAGTCTCTAGCCACTGCCAAGCGCTTGCACTTTCCCATGAAAATTCATCAGTCCAAGTTACAGACTTCCCACGTGTGGTTCCAAAGGCCAAACCTCGGAGAGATTTCGCTGCTGTTTGTGTCGTTCAGATTGCACAAGGCTTGGAGGAAGAGGTGACAGCCGCAAAGGGCAACGGCCATCTCTTTTTGCTGATCAAGAGACCAGAGGAGGGCCTGCTTGCGGGGCTCTGGGAGTTCCCACTGGTCCTTGTGGACGAAGGGAAAACCGATTTGCTGAACAGAAGGAAAGCAATGGACAAGTATTTGTCAAAGTTGCTTAGCATCGACATAGGACAGAAATCTGTCGTGATCTTCCGGGAGGATGTTGGTGAGCATGTCCACATTTTTTCCCACATTCGCCTGACAATGCATGTGGAGCTGATGATTATTAATATCAAAGGTAGAGTTTGTTGGTTTTCGTCACCAGAAAAAAAACAATCTGTTATCCTTGAAAGCCCTTCATATCTTTCTTGCTAACTAACTACAATGTAGATGGTGTGGATCGACTATGCAAAAAGGAAGCTGATAGCACAAAGTTCAAACTTGTCAACGAGTCCTCCGTGGAGTCCATGGGATTAACATCTGGTATTCGGAAGGTAACTCCAACTGAAGCGTTTATACAATATGAAATTGCATTCAGCTCAATCAAGATTAATATGTGAGCTTCAATACAGGTGTACAACATGGTCAGGGCTTTCAAGGAGAAAAGGCTCCCTATATCTGAGAAAGGTCATGTACCCACGAGGAAAAGGACTAGACAGTTAAAGCAGTAACCGATTAGAAAGTAGAGATAAGGACTAGACGGTTAAAGCAAGTAACCTAAGCAATTAGGGAGTAGAGACGGCTAGTGCAGTAGAACATGCAGCTTGTGAAGTGCTGATTTCTATTTTGGTGCGCGTATCTGGCGTGCTGAGTTTTAGAACCGCTAATTGTTGCAAGCTCTGGAAGAAATAAAGGCTGGTACTCAGTACTGTAGTTTATCGTGCAATTTTGCTGCATTTCCAGCCGTGAAGTGATACGTAGCATTTTATGCACGCTTTGGTTTGTTCCATTTGGGGCCCTCTTCTGATTTACATAGAAATTATCTTGACCAGTTTGACTGCAGATAGCGAGCTTAATATTATCATCTGGATCCACAGAAGCGGCAAGCAGGTAATCAGCCAACAATTGCATTTATCGAGTGATGATTTGTTTGTCCAATAACATGGTGGTACAACGGATGAAACAGCACAAACCAACCCGACAGGTTCAATAGTTCATTCGGTGACAACAGTCATCTACTGCAGCTTTGCTCCAAAACAGTAACAAGTACAGCACTCATATTAAAATCCACTCTGTTGAATCCCATGGGTATTGGCATTGTGCTTTCTATCAACCAAAGCAGATCATTCCTGGAACGGAGTGAGATCGATCTTGAATGGCCTCTTTCCCTTGGTAACTCGCTTCACATGATGGGAGAAAAAGGTGGAAAAATGTAAGGTAAATTTACTGAGATTTGGCTTGAATATACTGAAGGATATCAAACTTACAGCGATTGCAATCAATTCCTCCAGTAGCTCTTCCAAATTGCGCAATGGCTAAGAAAGAAAAGAGTGCAAACAAATAGTATGAGGGTTATATGATAAACATCATCAATGCTACATAAGGTGGAAAATATTGCATGAATGAACTGGAGTATACCCATTGAGTTGGGCCATCACATGGTGCATTCAAGGGATCATCATGTACCTGTGGGATTATGCAATAAAATGGATTTAATTTAGATAATTTCGTTTAATGTTGAGCATGACAGCAGATTGTGTTAAAAGAAACAACAGAGCATCCTCATTTCTTTCTTTTCGTATCTCTTTACCTCCATGAAAATACCATCAACACCAACAGCAACTGAAGTCCTAGCAATGCATGGTATTAGTTCTCGTAGCCCCCCACTTGCAACACCTCCACCATCAAGCTTGCAAAATAGAACACAGCAAGCCCCAATTTAACTAAAACAAACACCAGCAAAAACAACAACGAATTCAATATAAAGTTGTGATAAAAGTTAAAACATCTAATGTTTTGGTGGCTGGTTTTTTATAGTAGGTAAAGGTTCAACGTAATAGTGAGACTGTTAAACTTTAAAATAGATCCGAAGGCCCAAAGTTTGGACATTACAGATTCTTTTAATTGTGGTTATTACTTATAGAGATGAGACCATGACTGGAACAGCATAGCACTTAAAAGTTGCATGCAAGTTTACATCAGGTAGCAATTGGTAAATGCACATCACAATTGGTAAAGGTACCTTTCTTCCAGCCGGTTGCTGTAGAGCATGTGTTACATCAGCTACCTGAAATGCATATCAGTGGTCTGTGATCTATAACATAGTTGTTGCTAGCTACCACATAGTGCGATCAAGCAAGGTATAATAAAAAAGGAAAACGAGAAGCATGAAAATGACAAACCACAAATGAGTTGTGGATATTAATAAAATGGAACTTTTCCCAAAGCATCAGACAGAAATACAACCACTTTCTGGTGAAATGTAGAAAAGGCTTGATCTTAAATTATTTTCGTCCAAGATTGGTGAAATGCTATTCCGGTACTAACATTCCTTGTTAACATCTGTGTCTTTTGGTTGGAAGATCAATGTTTATCTGAGTTAATTGAAATTTAAAATCAACAAAGCACAGCAGTCATCTGCGTCATCTTAATTAACGTAAACTCATTTTTGACAACAGGAGAGCTGAACCACCTTTGCATGTCAAAACAACTGCACCAGATCAGGAGAAAAGAAAAGGCTCAATGCTAACACAATTAAATTGACACAAAGGAGTCATCATTCCCATTACAAGGATCAGGTTGCATCTATGTAAGATTTAAATATAACTTGTTCTTTTCAATAGTTGATCCATGATTTGAGACTTGTGCAATGCCAGAAATATTGATAAACTGATGGAAGTGTTCAATCACGAACAAGTTAGATGAGTCTACACAAGAGGTGGATTATGCAGTTAGGGATGAGAGTAAGGTTCCAATACTTACAACTGGGCAGTTGGCTTCCCTCAGCCACTCAAAGTTCCTTGGGTCAACAATCAGATCATCTGTGTGTTAATTGTAACAAATGTCAGTCTTCGTGTAGCAATGCAGAAATAACTAATAATGAAGGAAGTGATAACTAATAATGCAGATATAGGGAGCAGAAGAAGGACTTGCACATGGTCTTTATTGACCTCGAGAAGGCATATGACAAAGTACCGAGAAATGTCATGTGGTGGGCCTTGGAAAAGCACAAAGTCCCAACTAAGTACGTTACCCTCATCAAGGATATGTACAGGGATGTGGTGACGTTTGTCCGAACATGTGATGGCGACACCAGTGACTTTCCAATTAAAATAGGACTGCATCAGGGGTCAGCTTTGAGCCCTTATTTATTTGCTTTGGTGATGGATGAGGTCACAAGGGACATACAAGGTGATATCCCTTGGTGTATGCTCTTTGCTGATGATGTGGTGCTAGTTGACGACAGTAGGGCGGGAGTTAATAGGAAGTTAGAACTATGGAGGCACACGTTAGAGTCGAAAGGGTTCAGACTTAGTAGGACTAAGACCGAGTATATGAGGTGCGATTTCAGCGCGACTAGGCACGAGGAGGGAGACGTTAGCCTCGATGGGCAAGTGGTGGCCAAGAAGGATACTTTTCGGTATTTAGGGTCGATGCTACAAAAGGATGGAGACATTGATGAAGATGTTAGGCATAGATTTTCAGCCGGCTGGTTGAAATGGCGTCAAGCTTCTGGCATTCTCTGTGACAAAAGGGTGCCTCAGAAGCTGAAAGGTAAGTTCTATAGGACGGCGATTCGTCCGGCGATGTTATATGGTGCTGAGTGTTGGCCTACAAAAAGGCGACATGTCCAGCAATTGAGTGTAGCGGAGATGCGTATGTTGCGTTGGTGTTGTGGGCACACAAGGAGGGATAGAGTACGGAACGACGATATTCGGGATAGGGTTGGGGTGGCACCAATTGAGGAGAAATTGATTCAACATCGGTTGAGATGGTTTGGACATGTCCAACGGAGGCCTCCTGAGGCGCCGGTGCGTAGTGGAGTTCTAAAGCGGGCCGATAATGTAAAGAGCGGTAGAGGTCGACCTAAATTAACTTGGGACGAGTCCGTTAAGAGAGATCTTAAGGAGTGGAATATCCCCAAGGATTTAGCTATGGACAGGAGCGCTTGGAGATTAGCAATCAACGTGCCTGAACCGTGACATCTTTTGTCTTGTGCCCTTTATGTCCCTTTATGTGTCTCCCTGTTTCTCGTCTCTTTTGGGTTTCATCTCTAGCCTACCCCAACTTGCTTGGGACAAAAGACTATGTTGTTGTTGTTGTTGTTGTTGTTGAAGGAAGTGATAATATGAGGTGTGCAATAAGAGACAGTGCACTGATGTGGAATTTCTAGATGCTTCTTCTTGAGCTGCAGCTTGATCTCCAACCACAACTCCAGAAGTGGCGGTATCAATTACTTTGTTGCATGCCAAATGATCTGAAGGCAACCCTAATCTATCACAACTTCAACTGGTGAATTCATAAAATCATTATACAGTGTCATCACTTATTTCAAGAAGCATTCATCCCTCTAATGCTACTTGGTTCATAGTCATTCTACAACCCTACAACATGTTACCTACTCTCCTTAGTGCCAATGTCCTAGAACAACATCAATGATTAATTGTTCTCCCTTTTTCATGTTTATTAGGTGGGCAATAAACAGAAAAGAAAGAGCCAAAAGATGCCTTAACTGTAGCCAAACATGGTACCACGCTCACAGACCATCACATTTGGGTTTCCAGCAAGCCTTACTTTCTCTGCAGAGTTCATCATAACCTGGAGATGTAAAGGTTCACTTTGACAAGCACATGCAAAAGTAAAACAAGTAAATCTGGTAAAATAATTAGCTTCAAGCCTTAACCAGGAGGTAATTCTATAAGAACATCCTCAAAATTGTGCATCTTGTCAAAAAATAGTCATAGTAATATGAAGACGACATATGTCTGGATAGTTGTGTTTCCATAAAAATATCAGACAAATATATGCTTATATTGGAAAGGTCCTATGAAGAAACATGCACTATAACTCAATAAGAAGCAGATAGGGACAGAGTGATATCATTTTTGTTAAATTTCATGTTGTTAGTCCAAGTAATGCGAAAATTCTATCAAGTTAAGCCAAGTTACTTCAGAAATTTTATTAGACTCAATTAAATGAAAATTTCCAGGTAAGAGCAAATAGTTCCGCATTCTTTCAACATTGCACCTCATTCATAACAATCAAGTAAGAAACTTCGCCAAATTGCTATGAAAAGTAGGACTAAGGACACTATGGAATGTTTGTTACTTTGTGCAACATTTAACAGCACAGAACCCTTTTAGGGTAATGATTTAAACACTAAATTAGCAAGTAGTTAAAATTTCCTGTATTCAAATTTCAATTATACTACCAGCTAGTAAAATGCAACTTACAGAAGGCGCACAGAATTGTCCTTTCTTGATGTTGATAATTTTTCCAGTCTTAGCAGCGGCCACTAGAAGATCAGTCTGTTATCATAGTAATATGTTTGCATTAGAGATGCAGAACATGGTATAATATGCAGACTCATCATGCTTAAATATATGGAAAAACTGTTGATTCCCACAGAAAATCCTTTCATTCAGAGTTGTACCTGGCGACAAAGGAAGGCTGGAATCTGTATAATGTCAGCAACTCGTCCAACAGCTTCACACTGATTTCATGAAATGATTAGGAACCATCTATCCCTTTAGAGCAAATAATATGCAGAAGAAGATTGTGACTTGATAAAGGGCAATGCAGGTAATGCACAGTTAGCAACAAGATGGGTTGTTTGGTTATAATAGAGTGGGTAATGGTGTTATTGAGTTCCACATATGCTCAGAAAAGTAACAGCTCACCTCTCGAATTAAATATGAAATTATGAAAAGCAGATCCAGGGATGAGTAGAAATCCAGGATTTGAAATGAAATCAAACCATTCAATACCTTCAATTGTGTAGAGAACTAGAGATGTCTCTTAAGAGAAGGAAAAGAAAAGTACATGGGTCAAAAGTTTCTTTCTGAGGATTATATATGACTACACAAACATAACATGACTAGTGGTACCTAGTATGAATCAGAGAATCATTTGGCAGTTTCCTTATGAGCTTGGAATGAAAAAAATAACTCAGACATATCATACTGTTACTGGAATGCAAGAACAAGTAGCACAAAAGAACAAATTTGTTCGCAAAATTACTTAAGAACAAGAAACATGTCTTACAGTACAAAATGTACAAAGGAAGCATGACCTGGTGCAGAATCAAGACAAACCGAGCATTAACACAGCAGAATCTGTTGGTCGATTACCTGGTGGCTTTCGTGCACATCAGTGACTACCGGAAGGTCATATGTCGCTTTCACCTTTTCAAGGATCTGACCAAAATTGGAAATTGAAAAAATAATATAATATAAACACACTATATAATATAAACACACTATCGCACATGAAAAGCTGTGTCTACAATTAGGTACATATACACATCACACAGGACATTAGTACTTAGGAAAATAACAATATACCACCAGGTATTTGAACAGGTAATTCTAATTGTCCAGCCACTTCCATAATTCAGGCAGTCACCGATGCCAACAGTATGGCCAGTTTAATTATCATATGAAACTGCAGAGAACTAAACTAGTGTCACATAAGAGAAACAGTGGCTTGACATGAATTTGCACATTGTACTGAAGACCAACATAATCAAAACTAGGAAATGCCTAGTCTGATGAAGGATAAAACATGCCTCACCTTTAGGCCTTCTTCAAGACCAGGACCACGGAAAGATTTTGACGATGTACGGTTTGCTTTATCAAAGCTCGACTTGAACACAAGTGGAATTCCAAGCCTGTCGTGGAGAATGAAAGGCAACAGGGTAGGTTTAATTTAGCCCCGGTTTGTTTATTAGAGAAAAAAGACTGATCCCAACTTCTTGCTCACTTGGTTGTGATTCCTTTAATGTGTTTGGCCATCTTCAGGACATGCTCCTCCGATTCAATCACGTTGGGACCGGCTAGCAAGAAGAACGGTTTGGCCGCCTGTTGCAAGACTGAGATTGATTAAAAAAAATACAGGACATAACACATGATCACCCTAGTTGTCGTCTGTATCATTCATGTGAGGGCAAACGAAGAAACTACCACAGACACGACACTCTCACGGTCGACATTCCTTTTAACCAGAAAAATACACTGCTTGGAATTCCACTGTACATGCTCAAATTGTCAGATCCACTCGAACAAGGTAATAAGGTTTGCTACCACATCGCAGCAGAAACAAATGGGCAAGGATTTAAACCCCGAACAAACAGCTCGCTGGATGATCGATGAAATGCCGCAGCCCAGATGACGGTGAGAATTACAAAAGCGACTCGCGGTGCGCACCTTGAGGGAGTCGAACAGCGCCACGGGTGGAGCCTCCATTCTCACGTTTCTTCCTCCCTGCGGGTGCGGCGGCACAACCAGAACGTCAAGGCCCGTCCGTCCCAGTCCTAGAACCCCAAGAACACGAGAAAGAAATGCAGCAGAATCACGGGAGGGCGGGTGAAGAGCACGAACCCGAGAGAAGACGACAGATCGAGGGATCGAGATGCGAGTGCCGGACCGCGCACCGGAGCGGAGCGGAGAGTGGAAGCCTGAGCGGAGCGGAGCGGAGGATGACAGCGACGGGAGGTCCGGACCATAGGCTGGCTGATTAAAGCTGAGCTCTAATGGGCCGTACGGACACAGGCCGAAAATGCTGTGGGCCGGACGGTCGCAGGCTCAGCCCAGCACACGGGCACGGCAAAAAAATAAAAAACTCGCCGTGCATCTCTCGTCCATCCAATCCAACCCAAACCATTTCCGCCCCAAACCCCAATCCTCAAACCCTTTCGCCGGCGATGGCGCAGATCCTCCCCGGGCCCGGAGCCCGGGCGCCGCCGCCGCTCCCCTACCACCTTGTCGAGGAGATCCTCGTCCGGGTCACCTCCCCAGCCGACCTTGCCCGCGCCGCCGCAGCGTGCGCCTCCTTCCGCCGCCTCGTCGCCGACGCCTCATTCCTCCGCCGCTACCGCTCCCTCCACCCGCCGCTCCTCCTCGGCATCCTCACGGCCCGTAGATTCCTGCCCGCCGAAGCTGGCCACCCCAACGCGCTCACCGCGGACGCCCTCGTCCGCGCCGCCGACTTCTCCTTGGCCTACCTCCCTCCGTGCCAACGAACCGGCTGGATTTACTCCGATGCCCGCGACGGCCGGGTTCTCCTGATACGCTATGGGCATCCGGGCGGGCATATCCACCCGGAACTCGCCGTGTGCGACCCCTTGACGCGGGGGTACACGCTGCCGCCTACCATACCAGAGAGCCTACTAGCTTCTATCCTTGGTCCGACGAGGGGGTTCACTGCTTTCTTTGTACCTGCAGCAGACTACGAGGAGGCACAATTCAGGGTGATTGCCTGGGCGTACTGTGAAGCACTGGCTGTGGCATCTGTCTACTCTTCGCTTTCTGGCACCTGGAGTGATCGTATTTCTATCAGTTCGGATGCGCCGGGCTTCTGCATTCAATCACAATGCGTACCACCTCTGGATCTGTGGCCCAGTTATGCGTATGGTTGCTTCTATTGGAAACTGCAATCTTGCAACAAGTTGTTCAAGCTTGACGTTAACAGGATGGAATTCTCGATTGTTGGCCTCCCACCTAACCACAAAATATCGGAATGTTGTTGTTGTGGAGGCTGGTGAAGGAAGGATTGGGATAATTACTCGTGCCAATCTGAAAATTCCTGAGCTTCTGCACTCCATTTGGCAAAATGAGGTTGGGAATGACAATGAGCATAGAACGGAGACTGCAATCTCGCTTCCCTCTGATTATCACTTCTATTTTGTTTTCGGTGTGGCAGAAGGATATATTATCATAGTAGGCCTCGAGAAAGCCAGTGCTAGTTCCCAAAAGAAAAAGAAAGCCAGTGCTAGAACTTTAGCGTTTTTCTCGCTTAATATCAAGACATTGGAGACTGTGAGGGTCTGTTCGACATCCGTTGAAATTCACCACGAAATTGACTACTACCGTTACCCTCCGTTTCTGTACTTCGGGTACCCACCATTCTTATCACCGAGAAGGGTATGAAGCTGTAAGTCTTTTATCATAATTTTGACCTCCCTTTTGCATTCTTCTTTAAGCACTAACTCCCTCTGTTCCAAATATAAGTGGCTTTTCTAGTAAAAGCTATGCATTAGACATAGTGTATATCTAGACGCATAACAAAAGTTATGTACCTAGAAAAGCCTAAACGAATTATAATTTAGAATGGAGGGAGCACATGCCATAGGACTTTGATTATTTTTGTTGTGTTCTTGTTTTGCCTATACACACTGTCATGTGTACCATGGATTGCAGTTGTATCAAAATCTTCTCTAGGACCTTGTGGTCACCGTGTATAGTGTCTGATATTTGCCTCCACGAAATTGACTATTAGGTTATTCTTGTTTGTATTTTGACATGGTTTCATGTATTCTGCTATCATGGAAACAAGCCTATCCAGAAGACATCTACAATTTTGTGTGTGTGTGTGTTCAACAACGAGTGCCACATCAATGGGACCTTGTACTATTACGTGTGTCATGGAAGATGGAACATACCTCAATTCTCAATAAATTGAAAAAATGATTTCTCCACAAGCTGTTGGACATGGGAAGAAGCATTAATTTTACTTCTCATTTACCCTTATTGGTTCTTTCACAACTGTAATTGCATTCGTTATTGTCTGGTTGAGGTAGTGATCAGTCCCTTCATCGACTATCTTTCCAAGCTTAGTTTCCTAAACATTGACTGAAGCATCATTATGACTGTATGACATTTTTGGCATGCATGGAAATTCACATTTTTTGCTTGCCTGCTTGCATTATAGTGGCTCATTCAGTATATTGTGATCTGTAAGAGCATGTGAACCGAGTTTTAGTGATGTTTTCTTCAATATTTTACTTTTTAAATTAACAAATGTCATTTTGAGCTTACAGAAATATGGCTTGTTGTATGTGCCATAAATAACTGGCTCAGCCTAAGCTTGCCAAAGAGGCCTTTGGTGGTTTTAATGGGCCTAGGGTATTGTTTCTCATGCATGTCCTTGGACTTGTACTTGTTTGCACTCTAGTTATTGTCAATAGTTTACTAATTCTTGTACTGTTAATAATATTGTCTTGTGACAGACCACTTCATCGGTAAGCGCTAGACTAGAAATTATTTATAAAGGCCAATAGGCAGTAAAGGGTGCACTTATTAATGATGAATGCCTAATATAAAATTAAGCTAGCTAGCTTAGATGTTAATTTCTCCAAAAGATTTGTTAAAAGAGGCTGGGCGCTTACATGAGGTTAACGAGTGCAACCTCCATCCGCCCCTCGCCCCCAAACACACACATACAAAATCATTATTACATTAATCCTAAGTCAAATTATTTTAAATTTGTAGAGAAGATTGTCAACATTTATGACACCAAATAGGTATACTATGAAGATATGTTCCACAGTGAATTGGTATATTTTTGTATAACCTTTGTTCAATGTGTTAAAGAAGACATTAAGTGTACACTTAGGCATGATTACTTGGAAAATGGAACCCAGTGTGTCGTTTAGGCCCTTTGCGGCAAATTAAACGCTAGGCGACGCAGAAACGTGAAAAGGCATTTGCCATGCAGTCTTTTCACAAGCGCAGGCAGGAGCAAGTGCCCAAGTGCAAGGGGAATTGAGCATGTGGGAGCCAGAAAACAAAGCACGCGGGGATAATATGTTTGCTGGGTGGTGGATAGGGATTGCAAGTTTATAACCTGAGCCCCTCATGTGCTTGTGTTGCGCCGCCGCTGTCATTTCCTCCTTGCATCACTGCCGGAGAGGGAAGCAAGCTCGATCTCCTCTGGCTCCACATCACGTGTGGCGTCCTCTCCACCCCTCCCATTCTCATGTCGCGGCCCTCTACCTGCCAAACTGCCAACCGACATGGACGTGCGACCTGTCTGCCTGCCAGCAGAATCCCCCTGGCCCCTGCCTCTGTCAACTCCTCGGCTTGCGGATGCTCACCTCCTGTCATCCTCCCAGACCCCCCGTGCTTCTCAGCTCAGACCCCAGGCTCATGTTACTGCCGCACTTCTCTGCAAGTGCAGTATGCAAGTCTGAATGATTGAAATCAAATTGCCCCTGATGTCTGAATGTTTTCCATCTTCCTGTGGAATTGAATCTGAGCATTGATGTTGTTGGAGTTTGTGTTTAGGCCCATGTGGCTAAGGCCCATGTGGCCCATGTATCGAACCTATATAGCTACCCTTCTAGGGTTAGCCCTAATTGAGAAAAACCCTAACTTCTACATGGTATCAGCAGCCTAGGTTGCTCCTTCCTCCTTCCCTTCCCAGCCGCCACAGGGTGCGCCGCCCCTGCTGGCCGCCGCCGGCCATGGCCGGCGCCCCTCCCCCTCACCCCTCCCTCTCCAGCCACTTCCCCCTCCTCTCCTCTTCTTCTACCTGGGCCCAAATCCTGGCCGCCCCTGCTCCAACCCTTGCCGCCTCTGCCTCACACCCTGCTGTACGGTCGCCGGTGGCGCAGGCGCTGGCCGCCGGCCATGACGCCCCGCCTGGCGGCTCCTTGCACCCTGCTGGGACCGGCCCTGGGGTGGGCGGCTCCCTTCCCCACCCCGCCTCCCTGGATCCCCACCCCGCCTCCCTGGATCACCGCCCGGACCTCCACCCAGCGCCGCCGCTCCAGCCGCCTGAGCGGCAGCCGCTCCAGCCGCTCCGGCCGGCCGAACAGCCGCTGCTCCAGCAGGCCCGACATCCACCGCCGCCCAACCATCAGCCGGCCCGCCCGGAGCAGCAGCCCCTCCCCGGCGCCCAAGACGTCATCACTGATGACGGTCTGCGCCCCATGCTGCCCGGCGGCTACGGCCCCATGGTGTCCCGCGCTGCGGTTGATGGTTCTCGCCCGGACTCCGTCCTCTCCGCCGCACTCATCGCCGCCCGGGCTGCCGCCGCGGAGGGGCAGTCTCGGGTACGTGCGGCCGCCGCCATCTGGGCGCGCGAGCGCGATGCGGCCGACGCTCTGGCCCGGCAGATCGCCGAGGCGGAGCATCTCCTCGCCCCTCCTGCCTCGCCGGGTGCTGGGGCCTCCTCTGCCTCACCGGGTCACCGTCTCTCCCACACCGCCGTCCTGTGGCACGACCCAGCCGATCCGCTCGTGGCCCAGCTTCACTACCAGGCTAGGGGGGTCCAGAACATTCGCCTCCTCGTCCCGGTCGTCCTCGAGCCGGAGTCGCCCTCCTACGCCCGTTGGCGGGATTTGGTGATTCTCACCCTTCGCCGCTACGCCCTCGACGATCATGTCCTCGTCGACACCTCGGTCGCCATCCAGACCCCGTCGTGGCTCCGTCTCGACAGCATCGTTCTCTCCTGGATCCTGGGAACGATCTCTCTGGACCTCCATGACCTCGTCCGCACCTCTCCAGACGCGCGCCGGGCGTGGCTCGCTCTTGAGGGCCAGTTCTTGGGCAACGCTGAGGCCCGGGCTCTGCGTCTCGACGCGACCTTCCGTACTTTCGTCCAGGGTGACCTCTCCGTCGGCGAGTTCTGTCGTCGGATGAAGGGCATGGCCGACTCCCTGGGGGACCTTGGGTGGCCCGTGGAGGATCGCATCTTGGTCCTCAACGTCCTTCGGGGGCTCAGCGATCGCTACGCCCACCTCCGGACGTGGATCACCCGCCAGAGGCCCTTTCCCACCTTCCTGGAGGTCCGTGACGATCTTGTCATGGAGGAGCTCACGCAGGGTCTCCAGCCGGGATCCACCACTTCCGCGGGGTCCTCGTCCTCCTCGACGGCCCTGGCTGCCTCTTCGCCGCGCCCGTCTGCTCCACCGCGGTCCACCGCTCCACCGCCACCGTCGTCTCTCCTGGGCCCTCCTCCCTCCGGGCCGAGCGGAGGTGGGGGGGTCGTGGCTCTCGTCGTCGCCGTGGAGGGGGCCGCGGGGGTGGCCGGGGCGGTCACCCCCAGGCTCCGGCACCGGCCGGGACACACGGGGGGGGGGGGCACCCTGGCCTACGTTCCAGAACCCGTGGTCCGGTCGCATCTCCATGTGGCCCTACCACGCCACCGGAGCCGACACTCGCCCACCAGTGGCCATGCTCACCGGAGCTCTTCCTGCTGGTCTTCCACCTGGCGCCTTCCCTACTACGCCATGGGTTCCATCCTCCGGGACTCCACCGGGGGTCACCGGCTGGGACCAGGCGGCTCTGGCTCGCTCGTTCAGCACCATTATGGTCCATTATGGTCGCAAATGGCTCTTGTATTCCGGTCTCGTCTGTGGGTACCGCCGGTGCTCATGGCTCCTTTCGTCTTCCTGATGTTCTTGTTGCTCCTTCTATGGTTCATAATCTTCTTTCTATTCGACGTTTTACAGCTGACAATTCTTGTTATGTGGAATTTGACTCTTCTGGTCTTACTGTAAAGGATTTGGCTTCCCGGCGTCCTCTGCTCCGATGTGACAGCACCGGGCCCCTTTACACTCTTCGCTTCCCGGCGGCTCCTTCGTCTTCTTCGCCGCCCGTTTTGTCAGCTGCCTTCGTCGCTTCTACTTCCTCTACTACCTGGCACCGGCGCCTCGGCCATCCTGGACGTGATGCCCTGATACAGCTCAGTCGTAGCTCCGGTCTTCCATGTACTCGAGCTCATGATGAGCAACTGTGTCATGCGTGCCAATTGGGCCGACATGTTCGTCTTCCTTTTTCTAGCTCTACTTCCCATGCGGCCCGCATTTTTGATCTTGTACATTGCGACCTATGGACATCTCCTGTTCTCAGTATTTCTGGTTATAAGTACTATCTTGTGGTTGTTGATGATTTTTCGCATTATTCGTGGACTTTTCCTCTCCGTGCGAAGTCTGATACGTTTACCACGCTCCTCCACCTCTTTTCTTGGGTGTCTACACAGTTCGGCCTCCCCATCAAGGCCGTCCAGTGTGACAATGGTCGCGAGTTTGATAACTCCACCTCCCGCGCTTTCTTCCTCTCTCACTGTGTTCAGCTCCGCATGTCTTGTCCATACACCTCTTTGCAAAATGGCAAGGCTGAGCGGATGATTCGCACCACCAATGACACCATGCGTACCCTTCTGTTTCAGGCCTCTCTTCCCGCTCGCTTCTGGGCTGAGGGCCTGCACACCTCCACCTACCTTCTTAACCGCCTTCCTTCCGCGGCCTGCCCCGCTCCCACTCCTCACCACGCCCTCTTCGGTACCCCGCCTCGGTACGATCACCTCCGCGTGTTTGGGTGTGCGTGTTACCCCAACACCGCTGCCACTTCTTCTCACAAGCTGGACCCTCGCTCCACGCTCTGTGTCTTCCTCGGGTACTCCCCGGATCACAAGGGGTACCGGTGCTTTGACCTTTCTTCCCGACGGGTTCTCATCTCTCGCCATGTGGTGTTCGATGAGTCCGTCTTTCCCTTTTCCAGCGCCACCACCCCTCCGGTACCTGACCCACCCTCCCTGATTCCCACTGACCCGGTGGTCCAGCCACCTTTTTCGTGGTCTCCTGCAGGTACCACTTCGCCGCGCACCGGGCCGGCCTCCTGTCCGGATCCCCCGCAGGTTCGTGCCCGTCGTCCTCGGGCGCGGACCCGTCCTCTCCGGTAGGTGCAGACCCGGGGCCTTCGTCCCCCGCTGCTGCCCCAGGGGGGTCGTGTCGGTTGACGACGCCGGATCCCGTCCCGGCACCTCCGTCGAGGTTCGCCGCGCCGGTACGGGTGTACCAGCGCAGGCCGCGGCCGCCGCCGCTCGCACTCCCTTCTCCACCGGGGACACCGACACCACCGCCGCAGTCCCCGCCGGCTCGTGGTGCCCCGCCGGTCTACCACCCGCCGCTGCTTCACCGACACCCGCGGCATGTTCACCCGATGGTGACCAGACACGCGGCTGGCACACTGCCGCCTCGTGTCCTCGAGGCTTCGACCGGCGACGCGGTGGTCTCCCCAGTACCCTCTTCCGTCCGCGACGCCTTGTTGGACCCTCACTGGCGCCGCGCGATGGAAGAGGAGTACGCCGCGCTACTCGCCAACCAGACGTGGGAGTTGGTGCCCCGGCCGCCGGGCGCCAATGTCGTCACCGGCAAGTGGATTTGGACCCACAAGCGACGGGCCGACGGCTCTCTCGAGCGCTACAAGGCTCGGTGGGTCCTCCGGGGTTTCACGCAGCGCCCTGGCGTCGACTACGATGAGACCTTCAGCCCGGTGGTCAAGCCGGCCACCGTCCGTACCGTGCTATCGCTGGCACTTGCCCGGTCTTGGCCCGTCCATCAGCTGGACGTCAAGAACGCCTTCCTCCACGGCCTTCTCACCGAGACGGTGTACTGCAGTCAGCCGGCGGGGTTCGTCGACACCACCCGTCCTGACATGGTTTGCCGGTTCAACAGGTCCCTCTACGGCCTCAAGCAGGCACCTCGGGCGTGGAACCACCGGTTCGCCGCTTTCTTGCTGACCCTAGGGTTCATGGAGGCCAAGTCCGATACGTCTCTGTTCGTCTACCGCCATGGGGCCGACACTGCATACTTGCTGCTCTATGTTGATGACATTGTCCTCACCGCCTCCAGTGAGTCATTTCTCCGCCGGATCATCGCCGCTCTCCAGCAGGAGTTCGCGATGAAGGATCTGGGTGAGCTTCACCACTTCCTCGGTGTCACTGTTGAGCACCGTCCTACCAGGCTCCTACTTCACCAGCGACAGTATACTCGGGACATCCTGGAGCGGGCTGGGATGACTGACTGCAACCCCTGCTCCACTCCGGTCGACACTCAGGGCAAGCTGTCTGAGGCTGAGGGACCACCGGTGGCCGATCCCACTGCGTACAGAAGTCTCGCCGAGGCCCTTCAGTACCTCACATTCACCCGGCCGGACATCACCTATGCAGTTCAGCAGGTCTGCCTCCATATGCATGACCCCCGGGAGCCTCACCTCTTGGCTCTCAAGCGCCTCCTCCGCTACCTCCGGGGCACACTCGACTACGGCCTCTTCCTCCACTGGGCCACCTCCACCGACCTCGTCGTCTACACCGACGCTGACTGGGCCGGGTGCCCTGATACTCGCCGCTCCACCTCCGGCTACGCCGTCTTCCTGGGCGGCAACCTGGTGTCTTGGTCGTCCAAGCGCCAGCCGGTGGTCTCCCGGTCCAGTGCCGAGGCGGAGTACCGCGCCGTTGCTAACGGCGTGGCGGAGGCCGCCTGGCTCCGGCAGCTGCTGGCTGAGTTGCACACTCCACCCTCCCGGAGCACACTGGTCTACTGCGACAACGTCAGTGCGGTCTACCTCTCCACCAACCCCATCCAGCACCAGCGGACGAAGCATGTGGAGATCGACCTCCATTTTGTCCGTGATCGGGTGGGCATGGGCGAGGTGCGGGTTCTTCATGTTCCGACGACCTCCCAGTTCGCGGACATCTTCACCAAAGGCCTCCCGTCCTCGACCTTCACCGAGTTTCGCTCCAGCCTCAACATCACCGGTGGCTAGTTGCGTCTGTGGGGGGGTTGGTGTGTTCTTTCTTGTTCAGCCTCGAACTCCGCTGCGCCGGTAGTTCGGACTGCGGGGGGGTGTTGGAGTTTGTGTTTAGGCCCATGTGGCTAAGGCCCATGTGGCCCATGTATGGAACCTATATAGCTACCCTTCTAGGGTTAGCCCTAATTGAGAAAAACCCTAACTTCTACATGGTATCAGCAGCCTAGGTTGCTCCTTCCTCCTTCCCTTCCCAGCCGCCACAGGGTGCGCCGCCCCTGCTGGCCGCCGCCGGCCATGGCCGGCGCAACTCCCTCTCACCCCTCCCTCTCCAGCCACTTCCCCTCCTCTCCTCTTCTTCTACCTGGGCCCAAATCCTGGCCGCCCCTGCTCCAACCCTTGCCGCCTCTGCCTCACACCCTGCTGTACGGTCGCCGGTGGCGCAGGCGCTGGCCGCCGGCCATGACGCCCCGCCTGGCGGCTCCTTGCACCCTGCTGGGACCGGCCCTAGGGTGGGCGGCTCCCTTCCCCACCCCGCCTCCCTGGATCCCCACCCCGCCTCCCTGGATCACCGCCCGGACCTCCACCCAGCGCCGCCGCTCCAGCCGCCTGAGCGGCAGCCGCTCCAGCCGCTCCGACCGGCCGAACAGCCGCTGCTCCAGCAGGCCCGACATCCACCGCTGCCCAACCATCAGCCGGCTCGCCCGGAGCAGCAGCCCCTCCCCGGCGCCCAAGACGTCATCACTGATGACGGTCTGCGCCCCATGCTGCCCGGCGGCTACGACCCCATGGTGTCCCGCGCTGCGGTTGATGGTTCTCGCCCGGACTCCGTCCTCGCCGCCGCACTCATCGCCGCCCGGGCTGCCGCCGCGGAGGGGCAGTCTCGGGTACGTGCGGCCGCCGCCATCTGGGCGCGCGAGCGCGATGCGGCCGACGCTCTGGCCCGGCAGATCGCCGAGGCGGAGCATCTCCTCGCCCCTCCTGCCTCGCCGGGTGCTGGGGCCTCCTCTGCCTCATCGGGTCACCGTCTCCCACACCGTCGTCCTGTGGCACGACCCAGCCGATCCGCTCGTGGCCCAGCTTCACTACCAGGCTGGGGGGTCCAGAACATTCGCCTCCTCGTCCCGGTCGTCCTCGAGCCGGAGTCGCCCTCCTACGCCCGTTGGCGGGATTTGGTGATTCTCACCCTTCGCCGCTACGCCCTCGACGATCACGTCCTCGTCGACACCTCGGTCGCCATCCAGACCCCGTCGTGGCTCCGTCTCGACAGCATCGTTCTCTCCTGGATCCTGGGAACGATCTCTCTGGACCTCCATGACCTCGTCCGCACCTCTCCAGACGCGCGCCGGGCGTGGCTCGCTCTTGAGGGCCAGTTCTTGGGCAACGCTGAGGCCCGGGCTCTGCGTCTCGACGCGACCTTCCGTACTTTCGTCCAGGGTGACCTCTCCGTCGGCGAGTTCTGTCGTCGGATGAAGGGCATGGCCGACTCCCTGGGGGACCTTGGGTGGCCCGTGGAGGATCGCATCTTGGTCCTCAACGTCCTTCGGGGGCTCAGCGATCGCTACGCCCACCTCCGGACGTGGATCACCCGCCAGAGGCCCTTCCCCACCTTTCTGGAGGTCCGTGACGATCTTGTCATGGAGGAGCTCACGCAGGGTCTCCAGCCGGGATCCACCACTTCCGCGGGGTCCTCGTCCTCCTCGACGGCCCTGGCTGCCTCTTCGCCGCGCTCGTCTGCTCCACCGCGGTCCACCGCTCCACCGCCACCGTCGTCTCTCCTGGGCCCTCCTCCCTCCGGGCCGAGCGGAGGTGGGGGGGTCGTGGCTCTCGTCGTCGCCGTGGAGGGGGCCGCGGGGGTGGCCGGGGCGGTCACCCCCAGGCTCCGGCACCGGCCGGGACACACGGGGGGGCACCCTGGCCTACGTTCCAGAACCCGTGGTCCGGTCGCATCTCCATGTGGCCCTACCACGCCACCGGAGCCGACACTCGCCCACCAGTGGCCATGTTCACCGGAGCTCTTCCTGCTGGTCTTCCACCTGGCGCCTTCCCTACTACGCCGTGGGTTCCATCCTCCGGGACTCCACCGGGGGTCACCGGCTGGGACCAGGCGGCTCTGGCTCGCTCGTTCAGCACCATGGGCCTGACACCTCCAGTCGGACCCGAGTGGATCGCTGATTCGGGGGCCACCTACCACACTACTCCTGACCCCGGTATACTTTCGTCCAGGGTGACCTCTCCGTCGGCGAGTTCTGTCGTCGGATGAAGGGCATGGCCGACTCCCTGGGGGACCTTGGGTGGCCGCTCTCCAGCAGGAGTTCACGATGAAGGATCTGGGTGAGCTTCACCACTTCCTCGGTGTCACTGTTGAGCACCGTCCTACCGGGCTCCTACTTCACCAGCGACAGTATACTCGGGACATCCTGGAGCGGGCTGGGATGACTGACTGCAATCCCTGCTCCACTCCGGTCGACACTCAGGGCAAGCTGTCTGAGGCTGAGGGACCACCGGTGGCCGATCCCACTGCGTACAGAAGTCTCGCCGGGGCCCTTCAGTACCTCACATTCACCCGGCCGGACATCACCTATGCAGTTCAGCAGGTCTGCCTCCATATGCATGACCCCCGGGAGCCTCACCTCTTGGCTCTCAAGCGCCTCCTCCGCTACCTCCGGGGCACACTCGACTACGGCCTCTTCCTCCACCGGGCCACCTCCACCGACCTCGTCGTCTACACCGACGCTGACTGGGCCGGGTGCCCTGATACTCGCCGCTCCACCTCCGGCTACGCCGTCTTCCTGGGCGGCAACCTGGTGTCTTGGTCGTCCAAGCGCCAGCCGGTGGTCTCCCGGTCCAGTGCCGAGGCGGAGTACCGCGCCGTTGCTAACGGCGTGGCGGAGGCCGCCTGGCTCCGGCAGCTGCTGGCTGAGTTGCACACTCCACCCTCCCGGAGCACACTGGTCTACTGCGACAACGTCAGTGCGGTCTACCTCTCCACCAACCCCATCCAGCACCAGCGGACGAAGCATGTGGAGATCGACCTCCATTTTGTCCGTGATCGGGTGGCCATGGGCGAGGTGCGGGTTCTTCATGTTCCGACGACCTCCCAGTTCGCGGACATCTTCACCAAAGGCCTCCCGTCCTCGACCTTCACCGAGTTTCGCTCCAGCCTCAACATCACCGGTGGCTAGTTGCGTCTGTGGGGGGGGTTGGTGTGTTCTTTCTTGTTCAGCCTCGAACTCCGCTGCGCCGGTAGTTCGGACTGCGGGGGGGTGTTGGAGTTTGTGTTTAGGCCCATGTGGCTAAGGCCCATGTGGCCCATGTATGGAACCTATATAGCTACCCTTCTAGGGTTAGCCCTAATTGAGAAAAACCCTAACTTCTACAGATGTGTTGCAGTTTTTTGTTAGTTTCTGATTAGTGGTTGTGTCACTTGTGTGCTACTACCTAGTAGCGCCTTTTATTGTTATGAACCTTTGCATTCTTTCAGCCCTGAATCTGCAACTCATAACAACCTGTACATGCTTTGAGCCTGGGTCGTCAATTTCAAAATGAACAATGAGTATGAACCTGTTAATGTGAGCAGAGCAATCCTACTAATGCTCGCAACATTTAGACTTCTGTCCTTTACATTAATTTCAGAATTAAGTCTGAACCTGATATTGATTTTTTTTAAAAAATGCACAAACGTCAGTCACGTTTAATCTGTGTTTGATGCCTTTTGGAACTTAGTTTTTCAGGGAACATTCATCATATTACACATATTTATTTCTTTTGTGTCGTAGATATTTGGGGTTGTAACTAAGGTAGCTTATACAACAACAATAACATGCCTTTTTGTCCCAAGCAAGTTGGGGTAGGCTAGAGATGAAACCCAAAAGAGACGAGAAACAGGGAGACACATAAAGGGACATAAATGGCACAAGACAAAAAAGATGTCACGGTTCAGGCACGTTGATTGTCAATCTCCAAGCGCTCCTGTCCATAGCTAAATCCTTGGAGATATTCCACTCCTTAAGATCTCTCTTAACGGACTCGTTCAAAGTTAGTTTAGGTCGACCTCTACCGCTCTTTACATTATCGGCCCGCTTTACAACTCCACTACGCACCGGCGTCTCAGGAGGCCTCCGTTGGACATGTCCAAACCATCTCAACCGATGTTGAATCAATTTCTTCTCAATTGGTGCCACCCCAACCCTATCCCGAATATTGTCGTTCTGGACTCTATCCCTCCTTGTGTGCCCACAACACCAACACATCATACTCATCTCTGCTACACTCAATTGCTGGACATGTCGCCTTTTTGTAGGTCAACACTCAGCACCGTATAACATCGCCGGACGAATCGTCGTCCTATAGAACTTACCTTTCAGCTTCTGAGGCACCCTTTTGTCACAGAGAACGCAAGAAGCTTGACGCCATTTCAGCCAGCCGGCTGAAATTCTATGCCTAACATCTTCATCAATGTCTCCATCCTTTTGTAGCATCGACCCTAAATATCGAAAAGTATCCTTCTTGGCCACCGCCCATCGAGGCTAACGTCTCCCTCCTCGTGCCTAGTCGCGCTGAAATCGCACCTCATGTACTCGGTCTTAGTCCTACTAAGTCTGAACCCTTTCGACTCTAACGTGTGCCTCCATAGTTCTAACTTCCTATTAACCCCCGCCAAACTGTCGTCAACTAGCACCACATCATCAGCAAAGAGCATACACCAAGGGATATCACCTTGTATGTCCCTTGTGACCTCATCCATCACCAAAGCAAATAAACAAGGGCTCAAAGCTGACCCCTGATGCAGTCCTATTTTAATTGGAAAGTCACTGGTGTCGCCATCACATGTTCGAACAAACGTCACATCCCTGTACATATCCTTGATGAGGGTAACGTACTTAGTTGGGACTTTGTGCTTTTCCAAGGCCCACCACATGACATTTCTCGGTACTTTGTCATATGCCTTCTCGAGGTCAATAAAAACCATGTGCAAGTCCTTCTTCTGCTCCCTATATCTCTCCATCAATTGTCGTAATAAGAAAATCGCCTCCATGGTCGACCTACCAGGCATGAACCCAAACTGATTTTGGGTTACATGTGTCACTCTCCTTAGGCGATGCTCGATAACCCTCTCCCAGAGCTTCATCGTATGGCTAATCAACTTAATCCCACGGTAGTTAGTACAACTTTGAACATCTCCCTTGTTCTTAAAGATAGGTACTAATATACTTCTCCTTCATTCTTCAGGCATCTTGTTAGACCGAAAAATAAGGTTAAAAAGTTTAGTTAACCATACTATCGCTCTGGCGCCTAGGTATCTCCATACCTCAATGGGGATACCATCAGGGCCCATCGCTTTACCTCCCTTCATCCTCTTCAAAGCCTCTCCGATCTCTGCCTCCTGAATTCTCCTCACAAAGCGTCTGTTGGTATCGTCAAATGAGTCGTCCAACTCAAGGGTAGGACCCTCATTCTCCCCATTAAACAGCTTGTCGAAGTACTCTCTCTATCTGTCCTTGATCTCCTCATCCTTCACCAGAAGTCGATTTGTCTCATCCTTGATGCATTTTATTTGGTTGATGTCCCTTGTCTTCCTCTCGCGGATTCTAGCCATCCTATAAATGTCCTTCTCCCCTTCCTTCGTGCCTAGCCGCTGATAAAGGCCATCATACGCCTCACCTTTTGCTACACTCACAGCTCGCTTTGCAACCCTCTTCGCTATTTTATAGCCCTCGATGTTGGCTACACTCTTGTCATGGTGGAGACGCTTGAAACACTCCTTCTCACTAAGGTAGCTTATGTTGAAAATAAGAGCATTATTTCAATCCTTTTTTGACATCATATAGTTGCATCATTTTTTATTCTTATAACTCAAGGACCAAAGAATAGTGCATGACTGCATATTGTTAGGATTGGCTGCAAGTAAATTTATTGTCATTTTCTTATTCTCCAATCTTTCATGCAAATTAATGATTTCAATGTATGGAGTCTGCTCCAAGTCAGTGAAAAAAGTATTTTGATGCTCCTTCCATTTTGATACTCTTTGGCAATGAGGCTGAACTTATGCACTTCAGATTTACTCACCTAAGTCTTCTTAAAAAAACATTTACACACGTAAGATTATCAAAACTGTGGGAAGTAATGGTTGCATTGCATCTGCAATGTTTTTTGCCTCTTGCAGGACTAAAACTGCATTCAAGGTGGTGCCTTCTTCAGTGTCATGGTACTGGTTGTGATGGTGAAGGTTATGATGGCAATGGCGATGCAGCTTGTGTTCGACTAGGTTCTTCGGGGCAGTCCTCTGCAACTCTAGTTATCATTGGGTCTGGTCTAGTTATAAAACTTAGTTGGTATTATTCAAGTACTAATGTAGTTGGAACACCTGTACCTCCATATATCGAGTATCAGATCTGTTTGGTTGTTTTGGAGAACTAGGACAACGTGATAGTGACAATAGAAGGCAGATCTATGTTGCACTGAATGTCTATGTATGCTGTTTCTGTAGCTGATTGAATTGTCGGAGATATCTGTGGCAATCAGATGCACATCAGTGGTTGTAAGAAGGTTGTATCGCACCGATTCACCAAACACAAGCTAGTACAATGGTATTCAAATTCATGAGTTAAGTATCACAATAGACGGGCAACCATTACAAATGTGACTTGAAACTGCTGTTTCTTTTAGAGTTCAAGGGTGGCCCCGGCCTTTATATTGCAAAGACCAAAACTGTTAAGCTCCTTACAACTATCCACAAAGTTCAGAACCTCCCAAACAGAAGCCTCACAAACGCAGGCAAATGGAACTTTGGATCAGTCTCATACGCCGCAGGCAAATGGTGAACACGGAGTTTCGTCCTGATTCCAGCTTTTTGCTTGCATCAGATTTATGCTTCTGCATCGAGCGGTCGAAGAGAACATGAGTGGATGTAAGCAAAGTGATACGCTGTCTTGTGCTCGAATGAACAGATTGGGCATGGAAGCCAAACCAAGAGATGAGTCAAGACGGGAGAGATGTGACGAAAATAGTGTGAAACCATGATAAAGAAAGGGCCGAGGGACAATTTATTAAACGATGATGTAATATTTTACAGCCCATAATGCTATTGTGATTCGAATGCTTCTTTTTTTTCAATTTGGGACCCGCCAATATTTTCATTACTTCAGGATTGTTCACGGTTTTCTAACCTTGGATACTATGTCCAAACTCATCAATTCCATGATACGTTAGCGAAAAATTCTAGTACGTGGCATCTGCTCCCTCTCTTCCAAATTATTAAGTTGCATTGACTTTTTGGTTCATCTATTTTGCTTCGTATCTAGACATAATTTTATTATATCTAGATGTATAGTAAAATAAATGTACCAAAAAAATCAAAGCGACTTATAATTTAGAATGAAGGGAGTAATTAATATGCATGTTAGTAGTATCTACCGGATAGCTTTTATAAACATAAATGCTCAAGATGCCTCTGTGAAAGCCCTAGTTTGATTTTGGATAATTGATGAAACGTAGGGACTAATCATTATGCTAAGTGTGTAGACATGAAATGATGAAGCCCCATGTCAAGTGGTGGAGCCTAGAGATGATCATGGTGATAATGGTGATGACCAAAAGATGATCAAGTGCTTCACATTTGAAAAAGAAGAAAGAGAAAACAAAACCCGATGGATCAAGGCAAAGGTATTGCTAGGGTTTTGGTTTTGGTGATCAAGACAACATAGAGGGTGTGATCATGTTTAGAATCAATAGTCGTACTATAAAGAGGGGAATTATTTGGCTATTTGGTCTCATAAGTGCCACTAGATGATAACTTACATGCATGTGCATTTAGATCTAGTGGTGAGCTAACTTAACTCCTTCAAAATAATTGTGAAAAATGTTAACACACATGCACATGGTGATATACACTTGGTGGTGTTAGCACATTTACGAAGGAGGTGGAGTTTGATGTAAGGTCCCAATAGGCTAGAGGGGGGTGAATAGCCTAATTAAAACTTCTACAAGAATTACTTAACCACACGTGTTAGTACAAAAGGTAGCGAAGCAAAATGCACTAGCTCTAACTAATTAAGCAAGCCACCTACACAAGTCTAGTACAAGGCTATCCACTAAACACAACAACAACTACAAGCTAGATACAAGGAGTAACGCGAGAGAAGAGCTTCGAGTGATTATACAACCGTATAGAGATGAGAAGAACCAATCAATCAATCACACAAGAGAAATCCTCAGGAAGAGAACGACACAAGAATTTATCCCGAGGTTCACTTGTTTCTCGGCAAACTACTCCCCATTGTGACAATACACCCACTTATCGGTTCGCGAGCTAATCGACTATCAAGAGTCGAGCCCTCGGCGGGCGCCGCACAACCGCACACAAGATGGGGATACTCCAAGCCACGAGCTCCACTAGAGTATCCAATTCGCGAACTCCTGCGGGGAAGGATCAAGAACCTCTTACAACACTTGGTGAGGGCTCCAACAATCTCCAATTGCGAGCTCAATCACCTCCGCTGCTCCAAGCCGTCTACCGTGTCGGGAAACACGAAAGAGTAACAAGAAATCCGCAGCAACTCGAAGATCAAGTGCCTCTAGAATGCAACTCTCAAGTAATACACTTAAATCTCACTCAATCTCACTCAAGATGTGCAATCCAAGCAAAGAGATGAGTAGAGGGGTTGTTCTCTAGCTCAAAGGATGTCTCAAGGTCTCAAATGTGCAAGAGTTAACTCCCCAAACCCGGCCACCATCTATTTATAGCGAAGGGGGTAAGCAACTAGCCATTACTAAACGTCGCAGTAAAAAACATGATGACCGGACGCACCGGTCAGGGTGACCGGACGCGTTCGGTCACTACAGGACAAACAGTAACAACGTGTGTCAGAGAGAGCCGTTGTCGTGACCGGACGCGCTTCACCGTTTGACCGGACGCGCTGCACCCGGCGTCCGGTCGGAGTCCAGAGAGCTCCCACCACGACCGGACGCGTCGCGTGTCCGATCAGCTCTTCGCCACGCTCTGCCCCTCTGGATGCCCGACCGGATGCTCCGGTTCCATGAGGGACTGGACGCGCCGGTTGCAAACCCTAGTGTCTGCGCCGTGTTGAACTGACCGGACGCGTCCGGTCAAACCGGGACCGCGTCCGGTACAGCGTCCGGTTGGAGTTTTTCAGAGAGAAACACTTCGGACTTTCGCCACCTTTTCTTGCCTCCGGCGCAATGGAAAATAGGCATTTCATCTTCTCAAAAACGCCTGAATCTCGCGCTCGCAAGCTCGGCGGGAGGGAGAGAAGACCCCAAACCCCTCTCCATCGCTCAAACTCCACCGCCTTCGCAAATGTGCTAACACCACCATGTGTATACCATCATGTGCATGTGTGTTAGCATTTCACAAATATTTTCAAAGGGTTATGTTAGCTCTCAACTAGATCCTAATGCATATGCTCAAGACATTGATCTAGTGGCACTTGATTCCTGAGCTAACCGTGATTGCCCCTCTTGATAGTCGGCTATGTATCCTAAATCCAGTCAATCACTTCTCTACTCATCTTAGACCGGCAAAAGGAAAACCCTATGGTTATATCTTTGTCTTGCGCTCTTAGATCCTTCTCCTCCACTTGATCATCAAGTCCATCATTTTATGTGCATTCCTTCATGATCTTGCTCATCATTTCATGCACCAAATCATGTGGTCTTGTGGCCATCTCTCCATGCCATTTTCTCCTTCATCACGTGTGTTGCTTATGCCTAATTCAAACCACTTGACACAATGGCATTAGCAACTTGGTGTCATTAATTATCAAAACCAAACTTGGACTTTCATTTGAGCGGTAGAGATGACAGGATTCGGCGATTTCTCGGAAGTGTTCTTCACTGTTTTTATGCACCGAACGCTGGCCTCGGGGGCATCTGTGCGTCCGGTCAGTTCAGGCAAAAGCGCACGCGAAGGGGCTGAGCGAGCGGACGCTGGCCGCAGTACACTGGCGCGTCCAGTGCACTTTTGCGGTCCACCGGACGCGGTGCGTCAGCATCCAGTCGAGGTGACATCAGCGCGGCGCGGAGGCGAGCAGTCGTATGGTGTACTGACCGGACGTTGGGCGCGTCCGATCAGTACCCACCGAACACGTCCGGTCGAAGATTTTGCGTGATGGACCCTTACTGGAAATGACCGGACGCCACGTTGATCAGTGTCCGGTCATCAACATCTGCGCGTCCGGTGTGGCGTGTACGCGAACACTGTAAGTTTTCGACCATTAGCGATCCAGCGGTCCTCATTCGAACGTGACACGTGGCAGACATCGAGCGAACGAGCGCTTAAGCCACCGAACACTGAGCTGCGTCAGGTGCAGCAACACCTGCGCGTCCAGCGCTATAGATGAAGACAGAGTTCAGAGCCTAACGACTCTATTTGTTTGGGACCCCTATAAATATTTGTTGGTCGGCTCTTGGGGAACGCTCTTGTACTTTTGATCATCTTGACATCCTCTTGAGCTGAGCATACTCCCTTCCACTCATCTCCCTTACTTGGTTGCTAATTCAAAGTGAGATTGAGTGATCCAAGTGCATTGTGCTTATGAGTTTGTATCTTAGTGGCACTTGGGTGATCTTTGGCTACGGGATTCTTGTTTCTTTTGGTGGTTGCCACCACCTAGACGGCTTGAAGGCAGCAAAGGAGTTATGGCAAGAGTGGTACTTGTTCTTGGCCACCTCCCGGTGAATTGCAAGGGGTGTTGTGCCTTCTCCGACGGAGCGCCAAAGGCAACTCTAGTAAATTGCTCGTGTCATTGAGTTACCTCACTTGTGGGTAGATTCTTACGGTGTCTACGGGTTGGACGAGGTTCGTGCTACACCTCTTAGCCATCGAACCACCAAGTGTTGGTCGACACAACGAGGACGTAGCGTGCCGACAAGCACGTGAACCTCAGGAGAAAAATTGTGTCTCCATTGTAATTGATTCCTTAGATTTCTCCCGGTGATTAGTATTCATATTATTGTGATTAGTTCATTCCTCGACGCAGCGGTATAAAGATCACACACCTCTCTTTTACATTTCACAAACTAGTTGTAACAAGCTTTTTAGTGTAATTAGTTTTGAGAGCTTGTATTATCTTTGCTAGTGTAGCTTGTCACCTAGTTGAGCTCTTTAGTATAGCTAGCTTTTGAGAGCTCATAGTGACTTAGCCTTTGATTGTTGTAGTGATCATAGTTACTAGAATTGTTGGATAGGTGGCTTGCAACCCTTGTAGAGCTAGAGCAAAATTACATTTAGCCATTTGTGATACTAACCCTTTTGCTCTAATGAGTTTGTAGAATTTTTAATAGGTTATTCACCCCCCTCTAGCCATATTAGAACCTTTCACTCTGTTAATTATTCCAACTCAATAACTATCATTTGTCATACACTCAAAATATTGGTTTGAATAGAAATAGAATGTTATCACAAACACCATTTTTTATCACTGAAGGTGAAAATACGGTAATGATAGGATGCAGGCGTCCGCACCCGTAGTCCACTCGCTGCTTCAGAGCATGCCCGCATTCCGCCTCCATACTTCAAAAAAATCGCTCATCTTCTCCAATGCAGCTTCATAGGGCCTCTCGCCCTAGGCAGCGCACCTGCCCACCACAGCCGGCGCTGCACCCGTGCCCCATCCCTGACTCGGCGGTCCATGCCACCATCCCGTGCCGCGACTCCATCTACATCCCCAGACTAGCGCATGTTGCAAGAGTATATTTCAAGTGTTTCAGATGTTTCAAAGGTATGTTACAAGTGTTGTGTATCGATGTTACAAAAGTAGATCAGGATGTTGCACATGTTGTAATGGCTATACACGTATGTTTCAAGTATATGTTTCAAATGTTTTATCTGTTCCATACGCATGTTGCAAGCATTTTATCTGAATGTTGCAAAAGTAAATTTGAATGTTGCAAAAGTAAATTTGGATGTTTCATACACATGCATGTTGCAAGCATATGTTTTCAAGTGTTTCATACGTTTGTTTGTAAGTGTTTCATCTGGATGTTACATATGTTTGCATTGGTTTTCAAATATTTTTCAGACGTTTTTGCAAGTGTTTCATACGCTTGTTTCAAGCGTTTCTTTTATCTTTTTTTGTTGCAACTGTTGCATCTGGATATTTTAAAAATAGATCAGGTGTTACACATGTCATACGCGTGGGAAGTGTCTGGCGGTGAGAGCGACGTCCGAGGCAGCGCGGGCTCACTGCTGGTGCTCTAGGCGCTCGCTCTCTCCCTGTGCGGGCACCGTTCGGACGCTAATGCCCGGATCGGATGGCCAGGCGCTAGCAAGCCTGATGAAAATATGCATTTAGTGCAGCAGGATGGGTGATCATCAATATATGGAGACAATAAAGGCAGCTCTAACATGACTTAATAGCGAATTATTTTATATTTTAATGGAAGAGAGAGAAAGACTAGTTTTTGATGACTTAGCACATAGCGTATTGTTTTATACTCCATCCGTTTTAAATTATAAGTCGTTTTGACTTTTTTATATCCACTTTGCTATCTATCTAAACATATTATATCTAGATACGTAGCAAAATTGATGTACTAAAAAAGTTAAAACGACTTATAATTTAGAATGGATGAAGTATTTTAATGGAAGAGAGAGAAAAACTAACTTTTAGTCAAGATCTTGGTTTATGTACATATTTAAAATTACGTGACAGTGTCACGTGATTGTAAGATAGTAGTATGTACTAAAGGTTGATATTGTTGAAGAAGTTGCCTTAACTAAGGTGTACCCTAATATACTTCCCTGCTGATGTCTTTGCCGCCTTGTTTAGATGTCCGAGTCGGGGGCGGCCAACTTTGCACAGTGCCACCCCGAACACTGTAGCATTTTGTTTTTTAGTGCAAAAAATTATCCAAAAATTAATTAATTAGACTCAAAATGTTCGTCTCGTAAAGTACAACAAAATTGTGCAATTAGTTTATAATTTCATCTACATTTAGTACTCCATACATTTACCGGTATTTTAATGTAACGGGGAATCTCCTTTTTGTATAGTGGAATTTGGGGTGAATTTGGAGAACTAATCGAGGCCTGACCTGCATCGATATGACTGTACGGTTCTGACCTCCATCTAGATACAGGCAATCTAGCAGGCTGGCTTAGATACAGAGAATCTAGCAAGCCGTTGACGAGCTTAATTTACTACGGCAGTGTTTAGATGCTTCAAAATTCTAAAAATTTTACAAGATTTCCCGTCACATCAAATCTTTGGACGCATGCATAGAACATTAAATGTAGGTAAAAAAAATAACTAATTACACAGTTTATCTGTAAATGTCGAGACGAATCTTTTGAGCCTATGATTAGATAAATTTTACCAAATAACAACGAAAAGTGCTACAGAAACTTTACGCCCACTTTACACCCATCTAAACACACCCTACACAAGCACAGGTCATTGAAGTAATACCACACGTACGGTATCACGGACACCGAGCATATACAGATCATGGTTGTGAAGGTCAACGACTAAAATAGGATACAAATTCTCGCATGTAATGACAAACCTCGCGTATGAAATTTGTTCAGGGTGCTAGGAACGACCTTTGCTTCTGATGGAAGAACAGTACATAAGGTGTTCAATAAAGCGTCCATGCATTCATTAATCAAGAATCAGCACAAAACTCAAGATGTAGAATCGCAGACCATATGATCATAAATACAACGACCAGACGGTAAATCAATTTCTAGAAGTGGTTTGCGAAACTCTGCTACTACCACCACCCCTGATTGTAGAAATGGGATATTTTTAAACATGGTTTTATAATTATTCCTAAAAATTGTTTTTCAGATTTTTTTAAAAAAATAAAAATAGAAAAAATGTATTTCTATTGCAGAGGACTATGCACTGCCGCAGCATTCACAAGGTTTAATTATTTGCTTTACTTTTGCATATGTGCCAACACGAGGATTTGAACTCGGGGCCTCTTGCCATGCGCACAAGACTCCTACAACCACACACCAATCACTTGTGACCAGGTATAAAATGCTATTATTAACATATATGAATTTTGTATTGATCTATTTTTGCTCCCAGTAAATGATCTCAAAGAAAATATAAAGTTTCAGTCTTGTTGAGCACTATAACTTTGATAAAGGGTCTATCTCCATTCATGGTTGTTTGAAAAAAATTAAAATTTTGAATTTCACAATCTAAGAACTTAAATGTATATTTTAACCCTAAATGATCTCAAATAAAAAAAATCGTCAACTACAAAGTTTTAGATCTTGTCCAACCCTATAATTTTGAATTAATGTTTATCTTCATCAGACTTTATTTGAAAAATATGAATTGCTTTATTCAGTTGCTATTTTCAAGGACGGTACCCCTAAAAATTGATTTCTATGGATGGCCGGTTGACTAAGTCAATGCCAGCGTCGTCGGTGACCGGTCGCGACGGAGAAGATGCCAAGGGAGAGTACATATGAGAGATGTGGTGCTGATATATATGTAGGCTCCCGTTTGGATCCATACTAGAAACCGAATAAAATTCATGTATCTAAAGAAAATGTAATTTGAGAGTTTAGAGACCTGATTATTAACACCTTCGGTCAAGTTCGAGGACTGCCGATGAATTTTACTCTTGACTAAATTAACCCTTCGTTACATGCATGTAGTGCAATATCTTTTCAACGACAAGATTAGCGCATATGCGATCTTGAGACAGCACGGATTGAACACATGCATACATACACACGATCTGAACAAGCGCATCATATCGGACTTAGCTTGTTTGCTCAAAGAAAAATGGTAGTGCACCAAGTGCACTGAACCGAAACACAGATAGGAACTACTAGGAATCTAATAACAAGAAAAATTCGATGAACTTAGGCTGATCTGGGAAAAGCCTGGTTGCTTTGCGTTTCTTTTTCCTTGATTTTTCCATGACGATTTCGTGTGTAACTTGCGGGAAAATATAATGATCTCTGCGCGTGCGTGCGGACACGTGAACCGCGAGACTGGACGGTGGCGAGCTGGCGGGCCGATGGCCGATGCCCGGTGCAGTGTCATGCGGCATGCGCCCACATTTTTTTTTTTTTTGCCATCGACATGCGCCCACAGTTGTAGCAGGTCGGTCAGCTCAACCTCTGAACCCGCTGGAGGCGGCGGGCGTGATGGCTGGATGCATGCATGCTCTGCTGCAGGCTGCTCCTGCATGCAGCCATAAAGGCTTCTGATTCGTGGGCACCACACGAAACGCTCATCACGATCCAGGCAGCAGGTGCATGCATATGCATTTACCTGCCGCTGCCTGTGCCACCAATGCCTTTTCGTCTTTCACTCCGATCCGGTCCTTAAGCTCGTAATCTTCAGTCACACAAAAAAAGCTCGCAATCTTCGGATATAAAGTACATGTGTGCCACTGATCCCTTTTCCGCCGCTCACTCAACGCAAAACTCATGTCAAATGATGTACATGAGTTACACAACTTTTCCATGCTAACCCGGCCATATGAACACACAAATGCACACCGTGCTCCTATTAGCATCCATCTCCGAACGATTAAATCGATAAATACTGGAATCAGAGATGCTACTTGAAAGAAGATGAGTCTGAGTTAATCTCGACATATATATATATATATATATATATATATATATATATATATATATATATATATATATATATATATATATATATATATATATATATATATTCTTTTTAATTTAATACAAGGCTATTGATAGAATTCTTAATTAACGCAATTTGGAATCCAAAGGTTTCACATGCTATTTGGAGAATGGCAGCATAAGGTCGCGGTGTGCGTGCGAGGACTGGGATCCGCTGAGTAAAAATCAACACATGGATGGATGCGATAGCAGAGGAAATTAGCAGCAAAGGTGCGGTGGAGGAACCTTCAGTGAATTGGGTCCTTCAACACTTTGTCCAAAAGTGCCGTGGAAGAATGTCTCCTCGCTTCAACACTCAAAGCGGTGGAAAGAATTTTCAGTCATTCATGGAATTCCAGCGTGATGACCCGTCCACCTTGGTGGCCCACCCCTGCTTATCTCTGACCTAACAGGAAAGGAAAATCCGGCTTGAGTTTCGCCCATTTTGTGAAGGTGAGCTAAAGCTTTTGGTTTTCCATAAAGTCTTGTTTGGATGATCGGTAGGTATTAAGCCAAGTAAATACCTTTGTAAAATAAAGGTCTGAAAAATTATACAAGCTATTTCAGAAAAAATATTGTTTGGATGATCAGTTTGCTTATTACTTGGCAATGTATCATGTGGAAACCGGATCACCTGTGCAAACTTGAAAACTTTGAATCAAGACCTACTTCTACACCCGCTTTAGCCTATTACAATCGGAAAACAAAACAGACCTTGTGGCCACACTTTTTTTGTGTGACAGGTATCGAGCTAGACCTCATGCTTGCATCTATCCTCGCAGGGGCGGAGCCAGGAATTGGGGATAGGGGCAGCATTAGTTTCCACCTCCACGTTAAGAGTTTCCACATTATGATTTTTAGCTTGAATAGAATTAGCACTTGAACCAACAAGCTTAAAGAAACTATGAATTGGTTTTTTCCTCTTCATATCGAAAAGAGGATTTCACTATTTGAGATACAGATCAAGTGATTATATTAAATAAACAATATATAAACAAGTGCTATTTACAAAGAGGTTGTATTGTATTGTAACGAAGAACTAAAGAAAAGGCACGAGTGACGAAGACAAAGGTGGCAGGGGTCGCCGACACAGATCTGTTGCCCCGCCCGGCGGCACGGGTCCTCGACGCCACACCATTGCCCTGCTTGGCGGTAGCGGACGACTCCCCCGCGCCCTTTAGGGCGAGGCGCGTCATGGACGGCTTGACCTCTGAAAGCATCTAGGCCCCTATAGTGGGTTTCGATAATTGATGACAGCGCAACATTACTATGACTAACATGTGTTTTGCAGAAACTTTAGTAAGTTAGGTCATGGGAATGGTGACTGTTTGGGCACTATGGTTTTCATGCCCTTGATGTAAATCGTTTCGGTTTTCAAAGGATTAATGACAAGGTTAAGGACAAACTAGTTCTAAGTGTCGTTTGGAGAGCCATTTAGAGTAGCTTAGGACTTAGCTTTTCTCCTTTAGCCGTACTATAAAGGGGGGCATGAGTGAGTAGCTTGACCTAGGTGAGTCTATTTGTTTAGATGTGGTGCATACTTGTCAAACTTAGCACTAGGTAGCTCAGGTGAAGTCCAAAGATCATTTGGAAGAAACTTTGTTCAGGCTGCGTCGCGATCCGGAGTAATTTGAGCCATTTCTCCTTAACCGGACGCGGTTTCTGTCTTGACCGGACACGTCTGGACAGTGCAATGGACTGAAGCAAAAAGCACTCACCGACCGGACGCTGTGGCTCGTCTGACCGGACGCGCAGGTGGCACGCTCTACAGTCAGGAGAGCTAGGGTCAGTAACCGGACGCTAAGGCTGTCTGACCGGACACCACTGTGGCCGTGTCCGGTCAATATACAGAAAGGTTCCAGAGAGGGTTTTGAGCGACCGGACGCGTCCGGTCACCCCTGATCGGACTCGTCTGCGCGTCCGGTCACTCAACGCCCTTGATTTTCAAATCGACCATTCCCACCGATCGGACGATTCTAGTCACATCGATCGGCGCATCCGGTCACTATGAAAAATGCTGAGTTGGCATTTAACGGTTGGGATTGACTGTGGGGAGTATAAATACATTCCCTACCCCTCTATTTCAGTTCTCTTGCTCATTTGTTCAGCTGAGAAACACCATTCATATGCAAGGGAGTGCAAGAGCTCTAATGAGGATTGAGATTTGAAAATCCAAGATTAAGAACCCTCATTAGTGACTAGGGAGTAGCAAGTGTGCATCCACCTTCTCATTTGGCTTGTTGTGGTCAAGTGAGAGTTCTTGCTTGTTACTCTTGGTGATCGCCATCACCTAGACGGCTTGGTGGTGATTGGGAGCTTGGTGATCATCCGGCGAGCTTGTGGATGACCCAACTCATCTTATGAGCGGTTATGGGCGATTCACCACGACGTAGTGTCAAAGAATCAGCCCGTAGAGAGCACTTGATCCTCGCGCGAATCAAGGGGGAGCTACACCCTTGCGCGGGTGCTCCAACGAGGACTGGTGGGGAGTGGCGACTCTCCGATATCTTAGGAAAATATCATCGTGTTCCTAACCCTTTACATTCAAGCAATTTACTTTCTCTCATTGCTTTTGTTGCTTGGTGCTTCCAGAGCGCCATGCATGCGATCGCAGCACGGGCCGGCACGAAGTCCCTGGTCATGGAGGCAGGTGCTGTGAGGCTGATATGGTGAAGCTGCTCTAGGTCGGCGGTTAGCCTGGCCTGCTGCGATGCCGACGTCGTCGATCAGAGGTGGGTGCATCTACGAGATCCGGGAGCCCGAGAGAGCGAGCCAGCCACGCCGCCGCGTCCTCCGACTCGTAGTCGTCCTAGGTGAACGAGCATATCACTACGGGAGACGGCGTCTTCGCCGACAGCCCCAGATTTAGCCGACAGCCGGGCCATGGGCTGTCGGCGAAGAACTTCTTTGCCGACAGCTAAAGTATGATGTCGGTAAATAAATCTTTGCCGACAGCCTTACTGTATATAGCAGTCGGCGAAAAGGAGCTGTCGACAAAGTGCTTATTTGCTGACTATCGTACTGTCGGCAAAGAAATCTTGTCGGGAAAGAACATGCTGGTTCCAACGGCACCAGACGCCGTTACCTTCGCCGACAGACCTGCCGTTAGGCTGTCGGCAAAGATAGTTCTTTGCCGATAGTCTAACACGGCTGTCGACAAAGCTCTCTCATGTTTTTTGAATTTTAGGTTCAAACTTTTTATGTTGCTTAACTATATTGTTTACAAGCACATGTTTCAATTTGGGCCCCTTTTTATAACATTTTGCTATATTTCGCTAATTTTTTTCGTTCACTTGAATTTTCCGGCATAATCCAAATTTAAGCTGCAGGTGCATGAAATAATGAAACTTAGTCATTCGAAAAATGATATTCATGTTGGAGAGTGTATTTTGAGGTCGTGTCCGTAAACTCACCCAAAAGTTCAAAGTCCTTGTCCACGTAACACGACCATCCAGGAGTGTAGAAGTGTTTTTAAATTAGATAAAATCCAAACGAAGCCGAAAAATCACGAAACTTATCGGGGTGTCATGTTATCGTATGTGGAGGCTATGATAAAAATTTGAGAAAGTTTGGAGCAAGTTGCGGCGTCGGATGCTCAAAACCTAGACATCTCCAACAGCGCCATTGACCCGTCCTCTGCTCCCACGCTGAGGGAGATTCGACGGGGCAGGTCCAGTAGCTCCTCTGATATCCCCATAGCGCCCCGACAGCCGAGCAGCGCGTAGATGTACTCGCAGTTTCAGGTAAGTGCGGTTTCATTCGTCGTTCACTCGTTTCACACATGATCAACCTTGCCTTCACATACCATTAACCATGTGGGTGTAATATTGCAGGCTAGGTTCGAAGAGCTGCAGGCCAACCAGGCAGCCTAGGAGGCAAGGCAGGAGGCGCTATGTATGCAGCAAGAGGCGGCCCACCAGCAGCAGATCGCGGCACTGACGCAGCACTACCAGCGTTAGTTGGCGGACCTGACAGGCTACTTTCGTTCCTAGATCCCGGGAACGCAGGAGCCTCCTCCCTCGCTCTTCCTCCACCACCAATCCCAGTGACTGCTCCTGTTCAAGCGCCAGTGAGTATATTGCCTGTTGCTTTAGCTTGTGCGGCCATCCTGTAGGTACTAATTACATCACTTGGCCTTTGTGCAGGTGCCGTCGACGGGTTCGAACCCGACTCCAGGTACCAGCCCTCCACTGGGTTCTTCTCCACCCCACGGCTGGCCAGCCTACTCGACCTTCCCCACACAGCCGTACGTGTGGCCTCCTCCACAGTCGCAGGGCTACTCCACGTGGCCGCACGCGTAGACGCTGCAGGGGCACTCTAGGCCGACGCAGCAGGGGCTTCGGCCGCCCTACTAGACGTATGAGGCGGCGCCGCAGTCAGGCTGGTCTCCGTGGGAGCAAGGTGGGGGCTCTGGGACCCCTGGGGATGGCGCCTCGAGTTAGGTACCTTTGCTTCCCTCTTCTGGACCAGTAGTGATGAACTTATGACACCCTGGACATCTTATGTGTATGTTGGACATGTATGGACTCTTTTGGCGACGTTATGTGTATTGTGGACATGTATCGATGGATTTGAGGACCATGATGTGTGGATTCATGTTGAGACTGAATTCAATGCTGAAATGTGGTTCATATGTTATATTATTGTGAATATCAGTGATGAAATGTGGGTTCTATGATATATATGCGATAAATTATGGTTTAAATGCAAGAAAACTAGAAAAAGAAAACAAAAAAATATTGCCCAGCCAAAGCTGGACAAGTTTTCCAGTAGAGCCTAGCTTTGCCGACAGGCAAACTTTGCTGACAAGAATGACCCTACTCTTTTCCGACAGCCTGCCACATGGGCTGTCGGCAAAGAATCTTCGCCAACCGGTATACCGGCAGTCGGCGAAGACTTCACCGACAGCCCTGGCGTCGGCTATCGGCGAAGGACTGACGGCGCCGTCCTTCTTCGCTGACTGGGACGAGGCACCGACAGGGTGCCACGTAGCTGTCAAAAACATCGCCGACAGGATTTCGGATATCCTATCGGCGAAGTCTTTGCCGATAGGATAAGGCCCTTCACCAACTGCTTCAAGCAGTCGGCGAAGGCAGCATTCCTAGTAGTGTATATACTTGGACGAAAGTCCTTCGTATTTTTTTAGGTGTAACAGATTGTTGGAGCTGCTTGTGGAGCTAAAGAAAACAAGAACCACTTCACTAAAGTAGCTATATGAAACGATGCCTTAATAACGCGTAAAGAAAACCAATCGTTAGAAGCACGAATCAGCAGCCAATGTAAGGAAAAGGGAAGAGAAAGGAATTTAAAGGAACACTGGAAGACATACACGCGGAAAAAATTGAGCAGCAACACCTACAGTCTTCATCCTTCTTCACTTTTTGTGTTTCTGCCTTTCTGGGGACATCATATAGGACCGAGTTAAGCTGCCACAGCACGATCCACTTCCTCCCCGCGTGCCCTACCTCCCCCAGCGTCGATAGTAGTAGGAGTCAGCGAGTAAACTAAGGGGGGGTGCACATGCCTTATGGGTGCATAGACATGTGTTTTAGAGGGTGCATATATGGTGAAATTTTAACGAATTTTATTGTTTTTACAATTTTAGGGTGCCTTTGCACCCCCTCTCCGTAGTGTAGCTTCGCCCCTAAGTAGGTGTCGGCATGATCGACGAGTCAGCATCTTCGGTGGTGTGGGGGATGTCAATGATGACTTCCTTCGAGCGCTCATCAACATGGAAATCCCTGGCAGGAACCTTGACCTTGGCGTGTGGAGCTGTTCGGGTACCTCGTCCAAGCAGCAAGGTGACATTGCGCAGCGCATGTTGCAAGTTTGTGTTTCAAGTGTTTCAGATGTTTCGTCCAAATGTTACAAGTGTTTCATCTTGATGTTGCAAAAATAGATTATGGTGTTGCAATTGCTATATATATATATGTTCAAGTGTTTGTTCCAAATGTTTCATATGTTTTTTTCAGACGTTCGTTGTAAGTGTCCCATCTGGATGTTACATATGTTTCACATGTATGTTGCAAATTGTTTCATCTGGATGTTACATATGTCCAGAGTTTTTTCAAGTGTTTTGCAAGTGTTTTAGACACATGTTGTAAATGTTTTAGTTGTTTCGTACGTATGTTGTAAGTGTTTCATTTGAATGTTTCAAAAGTAGATAAGGATGTTGCACATGTTGCAATGTGACCCACCCTGCCACAACCGTCTGCTGTAGCTGCTTGGGCACCGTGGATGCTCAGGGGGGCGGAGGGATGGAGCGCTGCTTGGCAGCGGGCGTGGGAAGCGGAGGGCGATGGCGGTAGGGGCGTAGGCGGTCCCCACGCGGCATGCGCAGGCGGCAAAGCAGGGGGCGTGTGACGCAAGACAGAGGGGGGCTCGGGCAACCCGGACAAAGACACAAAGTGGGGGGGCATAGTTTCCTAGGAGCAACATCGTCAGACGCAGAAACGGACTGCAGCCACGGCCGTCCGGACGTGGGCGTCCGGCCGAACGTCCAAGCACTAGTAGTGTCGATTGCTTATTGGGCCTCGCCGCTACGCAGGGCCAGGACACAGGGCTCTAGATGCACACGCCCGGACGGACACCCTAATCATAGCATTACCGCAAATCAAATCAAGAGAAGAGAATGGATGTCCGGAGGATCAAATCAAATCAACAGAAGAGAACATATGCCTTTTCTTCCCTCTTTTATTAATCTTACTCTTACCTAATATTATACCATAAAGAACCTTTTTGGTTTTGGTCATTTTCTGGTTTTTCTTTTTCTGTTTTTTACAGCAAAACACGCTCGCAAGTTGTAATATTAAACCACGAACAGTTCCTTGATTTCTTCTTTTTCTCGTTTGTCTAAGCATGTTCTTTTTCATCCTTGCAAGTGTTACTTCGGAGTCTTTCCCATTGTTTCGTCCGTCTAAGCGTGTTCCATCCGAGCATCCGTGAGAGCATTTCTCGGGACGTCCACATGCTACCCATTCATCCAAGTTTCCCATTTGTTGTGTTTGTTTCTCCTATAAATATCAAGGACAAAAGGACTAAATTCAACCATCATGGACATTGAACCCTAGATCCTTCCCTATATAAAATAGAGATTTTTTTCTATACAAGTCAGAGCAACGTGCCAGACATGGTGTGAAAGTCTGATCCCCAAATGAACTGAAATGCATGATACGATCTGTAGAATATGAATCAAAAATGAATTGGAACATCTAATGTAATCATTGGATAAATATTCAAGTCTCTAATGTATATACGAGTTAGAACAGCGCGCTCTAGCAATAGTATAGGGTCTGATTCAAGACGAATCATAACACATGAGGCTTTTATGGAATAGATTTCTAAGAAGCCAAAATGAACAAGAACTTAGACTGGACACAACAGAATAGAAACAGGGAAAGAAAACATGCAACAAAAAAGGAATTGAAAAACTAAACAGGGGCAAGGTATAGAGTTCAATGCAAAGACGAATTCAAACATACGATGCAATCTTAAACACTATTCAAAGTCCGACCTCAAGATAAATTGAAATGCATGGATGATCACCGGATAAAAGTCAAAGCGTTCGATGCACATATATACGAGTTAGAGCACCACACGTTTGTTGGATAAATTTTCAAGCTACAAATCATCTAGATAAACTACACAACAAGTTATATCTCCTGTTGCAATGTACAGACACATTTGCTAGTAATAAACTTATTTAAAAATATAAATGTTGCTATATTTTATACAAACCTAGTTAAACTTAAGAAAGTTTAACTAGCACGTTGTCTATAGTGACACTTATTTTAGGAGAAAGGAAGTATGGTACTTGAGGCTGCGTGAAATGGTCGCTTGAGGTTGAGGCTGCAAGAACGTACGGTTATCTGTATCTACATACATGTCAGAATTACATGATGACATGTACACACCCTTGTATTCTTAGGAACAATTGGATCGGATTATCGTCCATTTTGGCCTAATTGGCTAAATAAAATTCATCGTTGTAAGCTAGGAAAGACAACGATAGTGCAAGAAAGACCCGTCCATGTTGAAGTATAAGTGAATTGCCCACCTGTTTCTATCGGGTTACATTTTTTGGTTGAATTGGTTGATGCATGCAACTTAATATGATATTAAAAGCTATAAGTTTTGAGTTTAAATTCTGACTTGTACAATAAAATAAAATAATTGTTACGTATTTCACGTCAGAGGCCTAAGAGAGCCTCTCCCATCATGATAAGTCGCGGTAAGAATTGGCCAGCAACAGACACTGTGTTTGTCTTCCTACTAGCTAGTTTCCTAGCTGTAATGGTCTGGTATGAATGGTATCATAATTTCATCTACGACACTCTCAGCTCGTGGGCCTGCCAACCCAGACTCTGCACCGTGTGCCTATATGTAGGGATGAAAACGGTATGGATATTTTCTGACCGTATTCGAGACCGAATCCGTTTAGAGGGGTTTTAATCCGTCCGTATCTGAGTCCGGATATTTAACATCCTTTACCGTATTCGTATCTAAATATTTAAATCGCATATTTATGATGTCGATATCCAATCATATCATATCCGACATTTTTTTATACTATCCGTATTCGAATCCGAATCCAGATATAAATATGAAAACAAATACGATATTAGTGATATTCGTCCGTATTCGATCCGTTTTCATCCCTACCTATATGTATGTATGCACCCTTGATCATTAACACAACACATATTCTCCCAGACCTAACACACTTACATGGTATCACGAGACGGTTCGCTCATGCGACCTCTCCCTGCTTGACAAACCCTAGCTTCCATTGTCGCTGAGTCTACACTTGCTGCCCCCTGTCACCTTATTTCTGACCGCGAGCTAGCGCTCGTAGCTTTCTGACCGCGAGCTTATTTCTTCTCTAGCTAAAGAAAATAAAAAACATTAACACAAAAGAAAAAATAGTGAGGGTGCACAGGATTGAACCCAGGACCCATGGTCTAAATGTCATTCTCCTACCACTACACACTTTAATATTTGTGATAAAAATAAAATAATTTTGTTATTAGCCCATATCAAACTATAAAAGTATATCACACACCATCGCATAAGTACAGTATGAATACAAAGATCATCATGGAACATTAAACCTATACTATGTGCACATCAAAAAATACATAGTAGAACATCACATGTATGTCATATGAACATAAAAAAACAACATAGAACATCACATGTATAACATTTAAACATTAGAAAAATATATCTAGAACATCACATATATACTATGTAAACATCACAAAAATATAGCATAGAACATCACGTTTATACTATGTGAATATCATAAAATTCTAACATAGAACATCACATGTATACCACGTGAACATCACATAATACACTATAGAACATGACAAAAAAACAGCACAGAACATCATATGTATAACACGTGAACATAACAGAAAAACACATAGAACATCACATGTATACTATATGAACATCATAAAAAAACATCATATAACATGACATTATATATCACGTGAACATCGCAAAATACCTCATAGAACATCGCATTTATACTACGTAAAAATCACAAAATACATCATAGAACATCATTATATACTATGTGAATATCGCAAAATACATCATAGAACATTATTGTATTGAACATCGTAGCATCGCATGGAATATAGGAATATTTAAAAGTAAACATTAAAAAGAAAATAATTAATTAGAGCAAAATAGAAAAAAGAAAGTAAAAAAACCTATAGGAAACCTAAAGCTAAAAGGGAAAAGAAAAAAAGAGGGAAAACAAAAATATATTAAAACATAAAACAAAAATAAAATAAAAGTAACAAATTAATTAATTACAGTAAAAGTAAAATGAAATAAAAAAAAATAAAAAGAATAATAATAATTCAAATAAAACAAAAATAATTAAATAAATTGAAGCATGGAAATAAAAAAGAATAATAAAAAATAAAAAATAAAGAAAAAGAAAAATGCAAGAAATAAAAAGATTAAAATATAGAAAATGAAAAGAATAATAAAAATCACATAAAAGAAAAAATAAAATAAAAATAATTTGACGCAGAAAAAAGAAATAAGAAAAAAGAACGAAAAGAAAAGGAAAAAAGAAACCAGATCTCATAGTGCGAGGTGCACAGACGATGCAGGATTCGAGTAAAACAAAAAAGAATGAAACAGAATTCCGGGTGGGAGAAAAAGTAGACACGGGATTGGGTTGCTGTGTGGGACCCTTAAATGTAAACGCGTCAGATCTAATTGAATTCACCGAGACTTTCGGTGGGAAGAATGGACGAGAGCGGCGGGAAAGATTGGGCGGGAAGTATGTGAATTTCATTCTGGTACCAGTCGAAATGACCGGAATGTCTTGTACTGGTCCCTAAACCGGTATAGAAGAGCCACAATCTCGTACCGGGTCAAATACCGGTCAATACCGGTCAACGCCGGTCAATACCGGCCAATGCCGATCAAATACCGGTCGTGGCTGCATGTATTATATTTTTTCATGTATGAACTTTGGAGTTTAAACTTTGAAATAAAGTCTTATGAACTTGTTGAATGATATCTTACTTTGGTACGCTATAAGTTAAGTCAAAATATATTTATATATACATTTATGTATAAGTTTATTCACATATTATTATTATTACTATAAAGTCTGGAACGGTACACCGGTATGGGCCGGTACCGAAATGTTCCATTCTAATAGCCAAAACGGAATGGGCTCTGGAATGAGATTTACAAGTTAGGCGGGAACACTGTTCGGCGCGCGTGATGACCAAAGAAAAAAAAGCAGTGCACGCAATTGCAGTCAAGCGGGGCCCGCGTCCTTTCTGCAGGGCAGCACATGGAGAGCGTGTGCGGCCACTCATTCATTGTGGGGTGCATGTGGCGAGGGGCAGCGCATGAGAGCTCGTTCAGCGTGGGATGCGGGGCAGCGCATGGGAGCGCATGCGGCCTCGCTCAACGTGGGATGCGTGCGGCGTGTGGGGGCCTGTGCATGCGTCGTGACCAGAGAGAAGGACTGACACAGAGAAGGAGTGCAAGCCGCATGCTCTATAGCATTGAGCTCCGTATGTTTCATGCGTTTAGATTTATGTTTTATCTGGATGTTGTATGTGTTTTATCCGAATGTTGTATGTGTTTTATCTAGATGTTACATGTTATAATGGCTATACACGCATGTTGAAAGTGTATGTTTCAAATGTTTCATCTGTTTTAGATGTATGCTACAAGTGTTTTATTTGGATGTTGCATATGGTTATATACATATGTTGCAAACGTTTATTCATAATGTTTCATCTATTTCAAACATATATTGCAAGTATTTTATCTGAATGTTGCATATGTTACAGTTGCTATATACATATGTTGTAAGCGTGTTTTACATGTTTCAGACATATGTTGCATTGGTACTTTATGTTGCAACATTAGCAGGTACAAAAAGAGGGCGTATGCGGAGGCGGTCCCCACGTGCACAGCAAGCGAAGTGGGCATGGGTGGTCCCCACTAGCACGCGCATCAGCAAGCACGAGGCAGGCATCAACAGGCACTAGGCGCACAACGCATGCGTAAGTGCACCAGCATGCGGGGGTCGGTGTGCAGGCCCAACAGTTACATGCGGAGACGGATGTGCATACGCAGTAGTTGCATGTGGTGATTGACGTGCATATGGGATAGGCTTAGCAGCATCCGTGATAGGGGGCGAACACGGGCGTCCGGAGAAGGGCTGGCGTCCATATGCCGAACATGATATGCAATTACTTTGGGGGCAGAAAGAAAACCAAGGAAACTAATAAAAAATGTAAAATGGAGGTAATAAAAAATGTAAAATGGGGGGTGGGGCGCGGCGGTGGGGGGTGTTGTGGGGACACGCACGCTGGATAGGGCCCCGCTGGACAAGCGCTCGTCTGCTACTCTGCTTGCTGTGTCGTGACTGGTGAGCCTCCGTGCCCATCTTTTCCCACAACCCCATCACCCATTTCACTCCAATGGCGGCAAAGCCCTAAAATTTCAAAATCAATGGCCAAGAGCCCCAAGGCGGCCGACACCCGCCGTGGCCGTTCTCCCACAAGAAGGTCCCAACCGCGCTGCGCCAAGGCGGCGCCGGCAGCCCCCTCCTCCACTGCTAACATCGAAGACCTGGCTCCCGTAGTGCCTGGGGCCGCAGCCCTAGGTGCCGCCGCTCCCGCGGCGCTGCGCGCGCAGCTGCTCCGGTGGTATGACACGCACCATCGGGACCTTCCATGGCGATGCACAAGCGGCGGTGAGGAAGAGAGGGCGTACACGGTGTGGGTGTCGGAGGTGATGCTGCAGCAGACGCGGGTGCCCGTGGTCGTCGGCTACTACAAGCGGTGGATGGCGCGGTGGCCCACCGTGCGAAGCCTCACCGTCGCTACGCAGGAGGTGAGCAATACTTGATAAATTGGGCAAAGAGAAGCAAAAGCATTTTTTTGTTTGGGGAAGATTTGATCTTTGACCTCGAAATTTCATGGGGTTGTGGGAACCTGCGCGTTCGGTCGATTGGGCGGCGCGTCCGGTCGATCGCATTTGACCGTTGGCACGCAGTGACCATTGAGATCGGGCGTTCGGTGTTGAATGCAGAGGGACACATGGACGGCGCATGGCGACCGGACATGGTGCAGCACATCCGGTCAGTTCGACCGGTGCATCCGGTCGTCCCGATTTTTGCCCAGTAAAGGGGTAACAACTCTATTTGACCATGGGGTTATAAATAGATGTCTTGGCTGGCCTTGGCCGGTAGCTGAGCACCCTTAGGCCTTGGTGGCTTGTGTTGGTGTGCTTGGGAGCCCTCTAACTCATTTGAGCTTGATAATGATCATCCGGTCGAGTGAGAGAGCGATTCTAGTGTGTTGCATCATGAGGGTTGCATCGAGTGGCACTAGGTGATCGAGTTGCAAGCCGGTGGTGCTTGTTACTCATGGAGGTTGCCACCTCCTAGATGGCTTGGTGGCTTATGACTCCGTTGAAGCACGCGTGAAGATTGTGCGTGGCTCCGGAGGAGGATTTGTGAGGGGGATTGTGCTCACCCTACGGGGATCACGAAGAGCAACTCTAGTAAAGCTCGTGGCTTGGAGGATCCCCATATTAAGAGTGGATGTGTGGCACCCGCTGAGGGTTTGACTCTTGATAGTCAATTAGCTCGTGATCCATCAAGTAGGTGTATCGCCACAACGGGGACTAGCTTGGTGGCAACCAAGTGAACCTCAGTGAAAAACCATCGTGTCAACATTGTGTACATCTTCTCGGTGGTTTTCTTTCGATTCACAAGCTTGTATTTACATTCATATACTTGTGCTTGTGTAGTTGCTCTTGTAACTAGTTTGCTTGTGTAGTTAGCTAGTTACCTTCTTGCTTGTGTAGCATAGAAGTAGCTCTCGTTGTGTGGCTAATTTGGTTTGTGTAACCTTGTTAGTTATATTGCTTAGTTTGTGTAGCTAAGTAATTTGCGCTCTCTAGTTTGGCATTAGTTGCCTTGCTATTGAGCATTGCTAGTGAGCATAGGTGGCTTCATGCTTTTGCTTACTAGAATTGTGTAGGAGCTCCCCGGCTTTGCTAAAGTACTAGTGCATAGGTTTGTATGACTTTGCTCTAGAATTGTTTAGGAGAGATCTTGCTAAGGAAAGCATCTTAGTTATATAATTAGGATCTTTGTGAGGTGCTTGTGAACTTAGATAGAGGGGTGTAGTCTTGGCTAGACCGATAGTTTTAATTCCGTATTTGTTTCGGTTTGCCGACACGATTAATTTTAGAAAGGACTATTCACCCCCCCTCTAGTCCGCCATCTCGACCCTTCAAGGCGGGAGATGAATATCAAGCTTGTTAGCAATAAAGTTGGCCAGGTCTTCAACTTCAGATTCCGCATTCTCGATGGACTCCAGGTAGTTATCATCATTAGTGTCCTCCATAAGCTTTTCAAGAGGAACAGATGGTGCAAGAACCCGGACATGAGCCAAAACGTTCTTGACACACGCCCGAACCCCGTCCTTCACAAAGTTCTGGAGTCGCTCAGGAATCAGGGGAATGAACTCGCCCCAGGTCTTCCTATCATCTTCAGAAGTGCGAAGAAGCTTTGCAACGGTTTTAAAAAGATTTCTACAATGTAGCAAGTCGTTGATCAGATGAAGCCAACTTCTTGGACAAATCATCAATAGTCTTCATCCCATGCACAAGATCCCGGTCAGCACCAAGCCTAATCAACTCGGCACGAGCAAGCTCTTCTTCAGCACGAGCCTTTACCTCTTCGGCCCTATTGAAAGTCCCTAGTTTGGTTTTGGCTAATTGATGAAACCTAGGACTAACCTTTGTATCTAAGTGGATGATTTAGATAAAGGTGATCATTGAATATGAGACATGACATTGACTCATGTGACCAAGATGATGAAGACCGAGATGATGCTTGGCTCGATGGACCGATTGTGAAGGTGAAGGGCAAGTCGAGGCTTCGAAGCGAAGGACCATGCGATGGTGAAGCTTGAGCAAGACTTGGCGTCGACGGACCTATGCAACAGTGAAGAGCAAGTGAAGTCAAGGTCGATGGATCAAGACGGTCATGTGATGATATGAAGTGGATCATATCTTTTGGAAAAACAAAATGGGCTCAAGGCAAAGGTATAACCATAAGGCCATTTTGTTTTGCACTCATGACACCATAGAGGGTGTGAGTGGTTTAGGATCGATAGCCGAACTATTAAGAGGGGAAGTCTTATCGGTTATTCGACGCACGGGTGCCACTAGGTGAATTCATGAAGTGCATTGCATGTAGGGCCTAGTGACCTAACTGGAAAACCTTCGAAAATAATTATAAAAATGCTAACACACGTGCACAAGGTGGTGATCACTTATTGGTGTTGGCACATTTACCAAGGCGATGAAGTTTGAGCGGTAGAGAGGGTTTGGGTCCCTCTCTCCCTCCCGCCGAGCTTGCGAGGTGGGATTCAGGCGTTTTTGAGGAGTTGAAATGCCTATTTTCCACTAGTCGGAAGTCAGAAAAGAAACGGAGGAGAACGGAGGTCACAGAGGTGACCGGACGCGTCCGGTCAGTTCAACGTAGCAGTCAGGCGCGCGGGTGTTAGGGTTTTGCATCGGCGCGTCCGGTCACTCACGGGACCAGCGCGTTCGGTCGAGCACCCAGAAGTGTAGCGCGTGGCGTAAAGCTGATCGGACGCGTGGCGCGTCTGGTCACACGCGATCGGACGCGTCCGGTCGTTGAGGGAGCTTACTGGACTCCAACTGGACGCTGGCACTGTCACGTCCGGTCGGTTGAGCGGCACGTCCGGTCATTGCGTTTGACCGTTGGAGGATCAATCGGTCGCATTTGAATTCGGGAGAACACGTGGACGGCGCAGGGCGATCGGACACGGTGCAGTGCGTCCAGTCAGTTTCGACCGGCGCGTCCGGTCGTCCCGAAAAGCGCACAGTAAAGGGGTACAACGGCTCTATTCATTTGGGATGCTTATAAATACTTGTTGGTCGGCCCTTGGGGAGGTTGCTCGTGATTTCTAACACTCTTGTGCATCCTTTGAGCTAGAGCTTCTCCCTCCCACTCATCTCTCTTGCTTGATTGCAAATCAAAAGTGAGATTGAGTGATCCCAAAGTGCATTGCATAGCTTGAGGGTATCTAGTGGCACTTGTGGGTGGTTTAGCCGGTAGATTTCTTGTTACTCTTGGAGAGTACCGCTCCTAGCCGGCTTGGAGATTGTTGGAGGCATTGGCAAGAGAAGGAGATTGTTCTTGGCCACCTCCGGTTGATTGTAAGAGGTTCTTGTGCTTTCCTCGGTAGAGCGCCAAAAGCAACTCTAGTGGATTGCGCGTGTCACTGAGTTACCTCACTTAAGAGTGGTGTCTTGCGGTGCCTTGCGGGGCGTGCCTTGAGGGGCAAGTGACTTGAGGGTCACACCGAGGAACCATCTAAGTGTTGGTCGACACAACCGGTGACGTAGCTTGTCGGTGCACAAGTGAACACCGAGTGAACAAAAATATTGTGTCTCTTGTCTCCCGGTGATTGGTCTTCATATTGTGTTGTTGTCAATATTGATTGATTGTATATCATCTTGGTGATTGGCAACATCTTCACTTCACCGTCGGTATAAGATTCACAATCCTCTCTCTCGCATTTATATTTACTAGTTATCTTGTGTAGCTCTAGTGTTAGCCTTTTGCTAGTAGTTGTTAGCTTGCTCTCTAGTGTAAGTTTAGTGACTTAGCCCTTGTGTGAACTAGAGATCATAATCTACTAGACTTGTGGTTAAGAGGCTTGCATCACAACCATAGACTAAGCAAAACTCGCTTTACGCCGTTTGTTATTCTAACAAGTTTGCTTAGTGTTTATTGTAGAATTTTATAGGCTATTCACCCCCCTCTAGCCATCTAGGACCTTACACCTATTATGGCTAGACCGGACCAATATCTTCATATCTTCAATATCAGTCAGAAGCACTTGTTTGTCTTTTCGAAGGGCTGAACAAGATAGTAGAGGAAAATCAGGCAGAAAGGAGCAAGAAGTAAAAAGAAGGAACAAAATACAAAAGAACTCAGAATACCATCACACTCTTTCTTCATGGCCTCCACCTTTTCCAAGGCATCTTGGACCACAGCTTTCCTCTATTCCTCCGCCTCAATCACCTGAGCACGGAGAGCCTTCTCCTCCTGCTGATGTGTCTGACGCTCAATCTCCATCTTGGAATGATAGAGGTCCAGATCCATCTTCAGAGCACTAATCTCAGAGGTCAACTTCTTCTCGGTTTCAGTCGAGAAAAAAAGGTTGACATGGTCCCGAGAGAAAGACTGAACGAACAAGACGAAGGGAAAAAATAACAAGGCATAATAAACCAACAAGACTAGCAAAATAGTAACTCAAGAAAAACCTACCTGAAGTTTCTCTCCAAAAGAAGTCGCACCAGCCGCTAGAACTCCCCACTTCGTGGTCAACTCTGACAAGCGACGAGTGGCGTTGAATTCCCGCAACACGTCGTCATCCAGACGCTGACTGCTGATACCAAGGGCAACAGGAGGAGAGACAGGTTGATGCGAGGATGATAGGACCAAGGTGGAAACCTGGGCAATAGAAGCCCCAGCTACTTTCTCAGATGGACCTGTCGCCACGGTCACCATCATCCCTGGAGTAGGCGACTCTGCATCAGCATGTTCATTAGAAGCCACCGTCTCCCTCATCGTCGCCTCGCTGATCGTACATTCTGAATCATGAGACTTAGTACGTACCACCGCACCACCAGAATGCGAAGAAGCCGGTCGAAGGATCAAAGAAGGTGCAGGTGAAGATCTATGAGATGACAGACAAAAATCAACAATACAAGAAAAATAGAAAACAAAGGAAGACAACCCTACCAGGATTCACTTACTTGGTCGACTTCTTCTTCAAACTAAAACCCCCATGCCAGGCTGAAGGTTTCAGCGCAGGCATGGTAGCAGAAAAGACATCATCACCATCCCACGCTAGGAACGGCGTCATCGACAACTGAGCCACAGGAGAACTCAGGTCCGACGACCGCTTACTGCGAAGGGACAAGGAGAAGTCAAAAGAAGTGACCAAGAACAATAGCAAGGAAACAAAAATACAAATACAACTCACCGACGAGTGTTGAGGGCCACATCTCCTTCCTCATCCTCCTCACCCTCGAGTAACCCTGCCACAGTACCGTCTCAGAAAGGAAAAAGTACTTCGTTGAGAACACGAACAAACTACAAAGACGACAAAAATTTCAAAATACTCATCTAGGAGCATGCTACCTACGACTTGAGTACCTGGACGAGTACTTGGTTGACGAGATTTCTTGATAGAAGATGACCAGGCAGAAGCGTCGTCTACTCGCGTCCTCTTGCCGCTACGAGGAGCCCGAGGAACTAGACGAGGGACATACTCAACGTATGGGACAATTTTTGCAATGGAAGCATCAGGAAGGACGATGGTGGCTTGAGACTTACTGATTGAAGGCGCTCCAGTAAGGTTCTCCACAGCTTTTGCCCCAGAAGGGAGGACATCAACAGGGATCGGGTCAACGAAATTTCGACCAAAATCCTACGGGTAAAACAACAACAAGAGAGTAAGGAAAATGAAAGTACCAGCAACAAAGGAAATATAAAGAATAAAGTACTCACAGAAGATAAACAACTTACAGCAGGAGGTGGGTTATCAGCAGGGTACTCTGGGACCGGGTGCGAAACGACGCTCACTCCCTTCAGGATCTTCTTGAGGCGCTCCAACACCTATTCATCAGTTAACTCTAGAGCCGGGACCATACAAGAAGGGTCCTCGGCCCCGAAATATTCAAAACCATAGTGCTCCCTCGCCTTCAAGGGTTGAATTCACCGGCGTAGATAACTGGTGACGATCCTAAGGCCATTCAGTCCCTACTGCTTTAGAACTCGGATCCTATCAAGCAATGGCTGAATCTTCTTAAGCTCCTCGCTCGACAGTAAGTTCTTCTCCCAATGGTCATTGACCAAAGGGCTACAGTCAGAGTGGAAAGAAAGGGCGGGGAGCATGTTTTCAACGTAAAACCACTCGGAACGCCACTCCTTCATAGAATCAACCAGGTCATAGTCGAAGAAGAGATTCTTCTTACCCTAACGGAATTGAATCCCACAGCCACCCAGAGGAGAAATATTATCACTCCAGGGGTGTGGTTTCAGACGAAAGAAATAATGAAGCAAGTAGATAGAAGGGGGATTCCAATGAAGGCTTCATAGAGATGAACAAACACGAACAAGTGAAGCACACCATTTGGGGTCAAATGATTAAGACAAATTCTGAAATATTAGAGAAAACGATGAAGAAAAGCAGAGGCAGGCAAGCAGAGACCGGCCCGAACAAAAGAGATAAATAGAACAATCTCACCAGGACTAGGAGTAGGAACCCGATGTTGGCCAGGGACTTTCCAATCAGCAAAGTCCTCCTGGATCAGACCGTCCTTGACCAAATCGCGAAGCTGATCCTCCGTGGTAGTCAGAACAGGCTAGAATTTCTCCGCAGCCCTCATGGCGATGAATTCTTGATTCTCGATAAACGAGAGCGATGCCTCCTCGTCCACCAAGACCTCCTTCGACTTGCTTGCCGACTTCTTCTTGCTCATACAATGGCAACAATCTAGGGTTAGTAGCAAGAGACAAACGGTGGTGGCGAGGACAATGGTGGTGCTCAGAGATCAACGGCGGCGGCGAGGACAGTGGTGGAGCTCTGGGGGTTAGGGTTTTTTTTGCAAAGATTAAACGAGTAAAGGGCAAAGACAGGGTAAGAAGTAAGAAGAAGAGGAGGGCCCTTAAATAGATTTACAACGGTAAAAACACGGCCCATCAGGCCTGCTTAATGCGAAATGGAAACACAACGGTCCGTTTTCCGCCATAACTGACACAGCCGAAACAACGAGTAAAGCAACCGTTCACAATGGTATAGTGCAACGGGCAGATCCAAGACTTATCCGTTCACACCACACCATCAACAAAGTAATACAGATTGCACAATTCAGAAAGAACTCGACATTCACTTAGATTCACATGATACATTACAGTACGCCTCCAGAGAACCCGAATACTTCGGAAACAACCCGGACCATGCTCAGAAGCAGTCAAACAACAAAGAGATGATACCAACGGAGAAAGAAATACTTTTTATTACAAATACCAACAAAGGACATAAGGTTACAGATCTTACAAGACCCAACGAACTCAGTACTACGACGAGAAAGGCAGCAACAAAGAGCACAGGCAGAACCCGGCTCTGAAAATGACCACATGCTCCTAGCTACAACACGGCAGAAGACAACCAACTCGGATACACTGTTGTCTTCAAAGGAAAGACACAGTGCATCCAAGATGGATATCAGCAGCACAGCGGGATAACTCGGGCTAGGCAAGGATCATAGACATCAGCCTACCCAAGCCCGATGTGATCCTGGATCAGACGCTGATTTGCACCGGACAGTCACAAGGCAGTGTGAAAAGGTCAACTCAAAGCTACTAGATGATGGAACGAGTCCCACATTACAAGACTTTTTCCACCTGCCACCATGTACTACCTGGTACAATGCTACCGTGAGATTAGTCTACCTCTAATCTCAATCACAAGACTTCTTCCACTCGCTACAAGACTTACAAGACTCACAACTCACGTCCAGGGGTTGCTCTACTTCACAAACTACCATAATCATGGCTACAGAGGTTTCAAACTATACGACGAGACACCTGATAAATAGAAGCAACATACTAGGAAGGTATTTATAGGCAAAATAGCGGTGTACATGGACTAGGAGCACCAACAGAACAAGCCTAACAAAAGTATCAGTGAAAAGACAAAAAGCAGTAACAAGAGGACACGCGCGTGAAGAAACAGTACTCGAAGACAAGCATATGCGAAAAGAATATACCGGCACTATACACCTCGTGACCACAGAGAATTCAATTCAACTACCAACCACCACCAACATCAACAGAAGACCCTCCATCCGAGTTCCTAACAACCAAAAAGAACTCGGATGTATGCTCGGGGGCTACAGGGTACATATCTTGAGAAAAGACTTCTAGTTTTTTCAACCAGAGTTCAAGACCCTCTAACTTTTTGTTCCAAATAAGCAAGAGGCTCGAGGGCTACACTTAGTGAGTGCGATTTTTCTTTGAAAAATCGCACGTCACTTGAAAGACTTCTTCAAAACAAAACCACTTCAAGGCTTCACGTCGAAAGAACCCGGAATGAAGGAAGTCTTCGAGTTCAACCATGAAATGCTCGGGGGCTTGTCGATACGGGACCCGCAGGGTTCCGTAACAATACATCTGCGAGTCGTGGGCCCTGGCCTGGCCCACGAGCAGGGACTAGGAGAGATGTAGCGTCTACTACACTGAATCCAATATAGAATAGGCCAGACTAGTCGGATTCCTATGAAAAGTAACTTCTGTATCTAGTTCAGGACACCTTCTTTGGATCCGACTAGGGTTGTAATCGCACCACAGCCTTCTCTACCGATATAAAGAGAGGATGTGGGCACCCCTGTAACAACGAACGACACATCACAATCAATCCAACGTAAAGGCCAACACCGACTAGACGTAGGGTTATTACTCGATCATCGATCAAGGGCCTGAACCAGTATAAATCGACTGTCTCTGCGTTCACCATCGAGTTCTAGCACGCATCGAAGCTCGAACAACTGTCCCGGGTACCTCGTGACAGGCTATCGGTGGTCAAACATCGACATACACGTATGTTGGAAGTGTATGTTTTAAATATTTCATCTGTTTTAGACGTATGTTACAAGTGTTTTATTTGGATGTTGCATATGACTATATACATATGTTGCAAGCGTCTATTCAAAATGTTTCATCTGTTTTAAACGTATGTTGCAAGTGTTTTATCTGAATGTTGCATATGTTGCAGTTGCTATACACATATGTTGCAAGCGTATTTCACCTGTTTCAGACATATGTTGCATTGGTACTTCATGTTGCAACATTAGCAGGTGCAGAAAGCGGGCGCATGCGGAGGCGGTCCCCACGACGTAGCGGTCCCCACGTGCACAACAAGCGAAGTGGGCGTGGGTGGTCTCCACCAGCACGCGCATCAGCAAGCACGAGCGGGCATCAACATGCACTAGGCGCACAACGCATGCGTAAGTGCATCAGCATGCGGGGTGGGTGTGCAAGCCCAACAGTTGCATGCGAGGACGGATGTGCATACGTTGTAGTTGTATGTGGGGATTGACGTGCATACGGGGTAGGGTTAGCAGCATCCGTGATAGGCGGGGCGGGGCTAGCATCCAGCCGAATATGATATGCAGCTACTCTGGCACACAAAGAAAACCCAGGAAACTAATAAAAAATGAAAAATGGGGTGGGGTGAAAAAAAAACACGCACGCTGGATAGAGCCCCGCCGGACAAACGCTCGTCTGCTACTCTGCTCGCTGTGTGGTGACTGGTGAGCCTCCGTGCCCATCTTTTCGCACAACCCCATCACCCTGTAAATTCCATTCCGGAGCCCATTCCGTTTTGGCTATTGGAATGGAACATTCCGGTACGGGTCCATACCGGTGTACCATTCCGGACTTTATAATAATAATAATAATAATATGTGAATAAACTTATACATAAATGTATATATAAATATATTTTGACTTAACTTATGGCGTAATTAATATTTTTACCAAACTAAGATATCATTCAACAAGTTCATAAGACCTTATTTCAAAGTTTAAATTCCAAAGTTCATACATGCAAAAATATAATACATGCAGCCACGGCCGGTATTGACCGGTATTGACCGGTATTTGATCCGGTACGGAATTGGAGCTCTTCTATACCGGTTTAGGGGCCGGTACAAGGCATTCCAGCCATTCCGGCCGGTATCGGAATGGAATTCGCAACTATGCCCATTTCACTCCAGTGGCGGCAAAGCCCTAAAATTTCAAAATCAATGGCCAAGAGCCCCAAGGCGGCCGACACCCGCCGTGGCCGTTCTCCCACAAGAAGGTCCCAACCGCGCCGCGCCAAGGCGGCGCCGGCAGCCCCCTCCTCCGCTGCTGACATCGAAGACCTGGATCCCGCAGTGCCTGGGGCCGCAGCCCCAGGCGCCGCCGCTCCCGCGGCGCTGCGCGCGCAGCTGCTCCGGTGGTATGACGCGCACCGTCGGGACCTTCCATGGCGATGCGCAAGCGGCGGCGAGGAAGAGAGGGCGTACGCGGTGTGGGTGTCGGAGGTGATGCTGCAGCAGACGCGGGTGCCCGTGGTCGTCGGCTACTACAAGCGGTGGATGGCGCGGTGGCCCACCGTGCGAAGCCTCGCCGCCGCTACGCAGGAGGTGAGCAATACTTGATAAATTGGGCAAAGAGAAGCAAAAGCGTTTTTTTTGTTTGGGGAAGATTCGATCTTTGACCTCGAAATTTCGTGGGGTTGAATTAAATGATAATCGAGTTCTTGATTCGTGGCTTGATGCTTGCCGCAGGAGGTGAACGAGATGTGGGCGGGTCTTGGCTACTACCGTAGGGCTCGATTTCTGCTGGAGGTCAGTTGTGCTCGTAATGGATTGACGGCGAGTGACTGGTGGGCGTGTCTATTGGATGGTTGATGCTTGCTTGGCAACCTTTGCTGCTGCTCACGTTCCCTGTTTGATGTTTTGCCTCAGAGCCTGGAACATTAATTCAGAGTTCCATTTTCCTTGAAATGAAGGAAAGGAAATTTGATTAGTAGTTCATCATGTGCTTTTCGTTTGAACTGATTTTGAGATGTCAAGATGTTGAGATTTTGTGCAGTTTGTCAGGAATTTGGCATTTTATGTGGCCTTCCTCTCTTGTTCTTTAGTCTCCAACTTATACGAGTTACCTTAATTTTAACAGTTTGGTGGTCTTTATATAACACTATAAACCAAGAATGAAGGATTTCTATCTGTGGTTTATGATCGATCTTCTTTATGATGGAGAAACAGGGAGCAAAGCAGATCATCGAAAAGGGGGTGTTTCCTCGCACGGCGTCAGCCCTTCGTGAGGTTCGTGGCATTGGGGATTACACAGTTGGAGCAATCGCTTCAATTGCCTTCACCGAGGTTGTTCACAGTTTAGCAACTCGTCAAATTAGCGTGTGCATTTTCTTTTCCTTTTTCAAACGATTTTGTGACTTTTTCTATCATTATTATAGGTTGTCCCAGTTGTGGATGGAAATGTTGTACGACTGATCAGCAGGCTTTACGCCATTGCTGACAACCCAAAGGAATCCTCAACAGTGAAGAGATTCTGGTAGGCAGCACTATCCTTCTTCTTGTTTGACAGCTTATAGAGGTGTTTGGTTGATCCATCATCATCTCACTCCTTACTTATTTGTGGAATGGAATGGGTTGATCCACCACCACCTCATCCCTCACAAACTATTATAATTACTATAAGCCTGAGGGATGAAGTCACTCCATTGGAATTCATGGGCTGAACTCACGATCGACCACTTCATCTAGAATGTGGTGGTTCCTCAAACCAAACACCTTACAATTCATCTTGTTAGGCCCGGTTTAGTTTGCAAACAATTTTGCAAAATTTTTCAGATTCCCCGTCACATCGAATCTTTGGACACATGCATGAAGCATTAAATATAGATAAAAAATAAAACTAATTACATAGTTTAGACGAAATTCACGAGACGAATCTTTTAAGCTTAGTTAGTCCATAATTGGATAATATTTGTCAAATAACAACGAAATTGCTACAGTAGCGTTTCCCAAAATTTTTCGGGAACTAAACAGGCCCTTAGTTGATTGTTCATGGTAGTGTTTATTGCAATGTTGGATTTTTCTAGTAAAATAACACCATGTACTGTAGTTTGTCCTACATTTTCTTTTTTGCACTACAATAGACCTGAATAATACTGTACATTGTGCTGTATCATCAGTTGAAATAAAAATCCACATATTTGATCTAATTTAAACTCTTGATTTGCATTTTCAAACCCCTCCTAACATCAGTACAGGATTTATCCATAGTTGGACAGACATTGATTGATACTGATTCATCTGTAATCATGTTGTCTTGCTGTGAATCTAATTCTGAATTGGGAAGCTTTACACCAATCTCAGAATCTGCACAATGTACATTTTTCATCATAGGGAGCTTGCAGGTCAGATGGTTGATCCTTTGAGACCAGGAGACTTCAACCAAGCAATGATGGAATTAGGAGCAACGTTATGTAGCAAGACAAAGCCTGGTTGCTCTGAATGCCCAGTCTCTAGCCACTGCCAAGCGCTTGCACTTTCCCATGAAAATTCATCAGTCCAAGTTACAGACTTCCCACGTGTGGTTCCAAAGGCCAAACCTCGGAGAGATTTCGCTGCTGTTTGTGTCGTTCAGATTGCACAAGGCTTGGAGGAAGAGGTGACAGCCGCAAAGGGCAACGACCATCTCTTTTTGCTGATCAAGAGACCAGAGGAGGGCCTGCTTGCGGGGCTCTGGGAGTTCCCACTGGTCCTTGTCGACGAAGGGAAAACCAATTTGCTGAACAGAAGGAAAGCAATGGACAAGTATTTGTCAAAGTTGCTTAGCATCGACATAGGACAGAAATCTGTCGTGATCTTCCGGGAGGATGTTGGTGAGCATGTCCACATTTTTTCCCACATTCGCCTGACAATGCATGTGGAGCTGATGATTATTAATATCAAAGGTAGAGTTTGTTGGTTTTCGTCACCAGAAAAAAAACAATCTGTTATCCTTGAAAGCCCTTCATATCTTTCTTGCTAACTAACTACAATGTAGATGGTGTGGATCGACTATGCAAAAAGGAAGCTGATAGCACAAAGTTCAAACTTGTCAACGAGTCCTCCGTGGAGTCCATGGGATTAACATCTGGTATTCGGAAGGTAACTCCAACTGAAGCGTTTATACAATATGAAATTGCATTAAACTCAATCAAGATTAATATGTGAGCTTCAATACAGGTGTACAATATGGTTAAAGCAGTAACCGAAGCAATTAGAAAGTAGAGATAAGGACTAGACGGTTAAAGCAAGTAACCTAAGCAATTAGGGAGTAGAGACGGCTAGTGCAGTAGAACATGCAGCTTGTGAAGTGCTGATTTCTATTTTGGTGCGCGTATCTGGCGTGCTGAGTTTTAGAACCGCTAATTGTTGCAAGCTCTGGAAGAAATAAAGGCTGGTACTCAGTACTGTAGTTTATCGTGCAATTTTGCTGCATTTCCAGCCGTGAAGTGATACGTAGCATTTTATGCACGCTTTGGTTTGTTCCATTTGGGGTCCTCTTCTGATTTACATAGAAATTATCTTGACCAGTTTGACTGCAGATAGCGAGCTTAATATTATCATCTGGATCCACAGAAGCGGCAAGCAGGTAATCAGCCAACAATTGCATTTATCGAGTGATGATTTGTTTGTCCAATAACATGGTGGTACAACGGATGAAACAGCACAAACCAACCCGACAGGTTTCAATTCAATAGTTCATTCGGTGACAACAGTCATCTACTGCAGCTTTGCTCCAAAACAGTAACAAGTACAGCACTCATATTAAAATCCACTCTGTTGAATCCCATGGATATTGGCATTGTGCTTTCTATCAACCAAAGCAGATCATTCCTGGAACGGAGTGAGATCGATCTTGAATGGCTTCTTTCCCTTGGTAACTCGCTTCACATGATGGGAGAAAAAGGTGGAAAAACGTAAGGTAAATTTACTGAGATTTGGCTTGAATATACTGAAGGATATCAAACTTACAGCGATTGCAATCAATTCCTCCAGTAGCTCTTCCAAATTGCGCAATGGCTAAGAAAGAAAAGAGTGCAAACAAATAGTATGAGGGTTATATGATAAACATCATCAATGCTACATAAGGTGGAAAAGATTGCATGAATGAACTGGAGTATACCCATTGAGTTGGGCCATCACTGTCACACCCATTTTTAAGGACAAAAATAGGATGCATAAAAGACTCATGTGCGCCCCAGGAAACAGTCGCACACATAAGTTGACAAATTACAAAGTATCATCACAGTGCTTATTACATAACGAATAAGTATTTAAGACATAGTCTTGAACCATAGGTAATAATAACTAATAGTAATTCTTCAGCGGAAACTCCACACAGGGACACGGTTGACTGGTTGACACCAAGACTAGTACTCATTCCGATAATCTTCCTCATTATCTTCATCTGTTATGGTGGAAATAGCAAGGGTGAGTCCATGTCGAACTCCACAAATATAACACAGGGTTCATGAGGCTCAAAAAGGCTAGACACTGTTTAACTGCGTTTAGCTTTTTAATCATATATTAGCAATTGAGTAGCATCAAGTTAAACCACTTCCCATTAAAGAACCAATGATCAATTGTAATAAGGATAATGAATAGCATTAACATGAGCATAATAATAATCAACAATAATTAAGCATGATATAACAGTTATGATCAACTATTCCATAAGAATCCCCAAGGCCGCTCGTATCCGTGAGCACGGCTAGTATACCAGTTTTTAACTCTGCGCAGAGGTGTACACTTTCACTGTAAGTCATGATTTCCAAATGAGTGGGGAGATCAAGCCCAAACACCCGAGAACCATATAAAGCCACTCAAAAGTTCGTCTAACAAGTTAGGGCCATTAGATTTCACTCGGCAGGCAGATGTAGAACCCCCCTTCCCTGTGGCACAACAACCGCAGCCTATACACACTAGGCCAGGGGCTCGGACTACACCCAACATGGCAAGCCATTCTTACGCCATTTAAGGTAACCTCTAACAAGCTAGAAAAGGTCTCTTGAACAACTAAAGCCAGAGCCATATAGCCCTCACAGCTGTACTGTATATCCCGGTTATCACTTACAGATAAGTCCTTATGGAGAGAAACCAGAGCATCAAAATAATACACAAGCTCTAGCCCCCTTTTAACAATAATAAAATCATCTTAATAGTTGATTGCTTAATCCACTAATCAAATTACAAGATCATTGTTCTTAGTTTAAGCACTAGCAGTAGCTACCCATATGCATTCCCAAGGTTGACAAGGAATCAAGATAACAATCACCAAGTTATAATCTCTAAGGTTGTCAAGGTAAGCACATGCATATGTATGACAATTCAATGTATAGGTAACAAGGATAGTCCTGTGTTATACTTGCCTTGATCAAAGCTCTCCAAGTGATACTGCTGACTTGGCTCAAAGTAATACTCCGAATCGTCCAAATACTGCTCACCTTCTAGGGCTCCAAGACAATCAATCGCGGCACGAAAACGACGGGCGGCTCCAAAAGGCGGGCGGCTTAGCTCAATGGCTAGAACACGAAGTGGCCGACGAATTCGCCTCCACCGCGGCTTCTAGGGTTCCAAGGCGCGGCTAGGGCAACTACAGCACAAAATCCGAATAAAAAGGGTATGGTGGGTGCGGTTCTAGCTTATATAGGGTATTGACGTGATCAATTTGGAAAGGAACTCCCTGGATACGCGGATTCGGTTGCCGTTCGTTGATGGGGTGGTGACCGGCTCGGTTACGATGGAAGGAAGGAGACGACTGACATCAGGGCCCCACCTGTCAGCGACCGAAAGAGAGGAAAGGCGCGCGCGGTCGGCTCGGCTGCTGGACTCGGCTGCTGGGCCGCTGCGGCGCTGGGCGATCAGGCCTTCCGACCCGACGGCCCAAGGGAGAGGAGGCCGGCCGAGCGGGCTTCCAGGCCGAATAGGTAAGAAGGTAAGTTGTTTTCTTTTTTTTTTCTTTTGTTTCTTTTCTTTTCTAATTTTCCAAACACATTTTCAAATCAAATTTTCCTAAACCAAATCAAATAAAACAAATATATCCACACCACAAAATAAAATAAATGCAACAACATGAATGCATCACCAAATAGTTTTAAAATTTTTAATTTCTCATTAATTGTTATCTAAATTATTTAAAATTTATTAACTCTAAAATTTGGGTGTTACAAATTCTACCCCCTTAAAAGAATCTCGTCCTCGAGATTGAACTGCTTACTCAAATAACTGCGGATATGATTTTCTCAATTCATCCTCTCTTTCCCAAGTTGCCTCTGCCTCTGAGTATCGATTCCACTGCACCTTGCACATCTTAATAACCCGACTTCGAGTAACTCTCTCAGCAGTTTCTAAAATCTTGATCGGAAACTCTTCATATGTAAGATCTTCCTTAACAGTCAACTCTTCTAAAGGTATCTGCTCCTCAGGCACACGCAAACACTTCTTAAGTTGTGAAACATGGAACACATCATGTACTCCAGATAAATTCTCAGGCAACTCTAATTGATAAGCAACTTCCCCACGTCTAGTAATAACTTTAAATGGTCCAACATACCTTGGTGCTAGTTTACCTTTCATGTTAAACCTCTTCACACTTTTCATAGGTGACACCTTCAAATAAACATAATCACCTACCTCAAAAACTAAATCTCTTCTTCTATTGTCAGCATAACTCTTCTGACGAGACTGTGCTACTCTCAAATTCTCACGAATCACTCGCACTTGATCTTCTGCGTTTCTAAGAACATCTGTACCAAACACCTGGGATTCACCTGTCTGATCCCAAAATAATGGAGTTCTACACTTGCGTCCATACAAAGCTTCAAACGGTGCCATCTTAAGACTCTGTTGATAACTATTATTGTAAGAAAATTCTGCATAAGGCAAACTCTTATCCCAACTAGTTCCATATTGCAATGCACAAGCTCTCAACATATCCTCTAATACCTGGTTGGTCCTTTCAGTCTGTCCATCTGTCTGTGGATGATATGCTGTACTAAAATTCAATTTTGTTCCCAATGATTCATGCACAGCTTTCCAAAAATGCGACGTAAACTGCGATCCTCGATCAGATACAATCTTCTTTGGTACTCCATGCAAACAGACTATTCTCTCCATATACAACTCTGCCAATTTTGGTCCATGGTAAGTAGTCTTAACTGGTATAAAATGAGCAACTTTAGTTAACCGATCTACTATCACCCAAATAGAGTCATAACCTTTCTGAGTACGAGGTAACCCTACTATAAAATCCATACCAACTTCCTCCCACTTCCATTCAGGAATCTTCATTGGTTGTAACAATCCAGCAGGTCTCTGATGCTCTGCTTTCACTCTCTGACAAGTGTCACACAATGCCACATACTCAGCCACATCTCGCTTTAATCCAACCCACCAATATTTCTGTTTCAGATCCAAATACATCTTAGTACTACCAGGATGAATAGAATAAGCTGACTCATGAGCTTCGCGAAGAATTGCCTGTCTAACAGTTTGATCCTCAGGTACACACAGCCTCTTTCCAAACCACAAAATTCCATTATCATCCATTCGAAAGCCTGGTGACTTACCAATCACTATATCTTCCGCTATCTTCTTTAGTTTCTCATCCTTCAACTGTCCCTTGTAAATTTCTTGCTCTAAGGTAGGCTCTATCACTAATTCCATTGTATTAGTAACAATTCCCAAATTCAAATATTCAAATTCAGCACATAACTCACTAGTCATAGACAATGTCCGTATCTCATTGACATAGCTTTTCCTACTAAGAGCATCAGCTACTACATTAGCCTTACCAGGATGATAGTGTATCTCAATATCATAATCCTTAATCAACTCTAACCATCTGCGTTGCCTCAAATTCAGATCTGACTGAGTGAAAATATACTTCAAACTCTTATGATCAGTGTATATATCACTCTTATGTCCAATCAAATAATGTCTCCAAATCTTTAAAGCATGGACTACAGCTGCTAACTCCAAATCATGTGTAGGATAATTCAACTCATGCTTTCTCAACTGCCTAGATGCATAAGCCACAACTCTGCCTTCTTGCATAAGAACACATCCCAAGCCTTGACGAGAAGCATCACAATAAATAGAAAACTTCTTACTCAAATCTGGCAAAACCAAAACAGGCGCTGTAGTCAACCTCTTTTTCAACTCCTCAAAACTAGCTTGACATTTATCTGACCACACAAACTTGGCATTCTTCTCTAACAGAGATGTCATAGGTTTAGCAAGTTTAGAAAACCCTTCAATGAACCGTCTGTAATATCCAGCTAATCCCAAGAAACTACGAATCTCGCTAACATCAATAGGTGGTTTTCAATTTAATACATCCTTTACTTTACCTGGATCCACTGATATCCCTCCATTAGAAACAATATGACCAAGGAAAGAAACTTCCTTCAACCAAAACTCACATTTACTTCGCTTCGCATACAGTTTATGCTCTCTAAGTTTCTGCAATACCAATCTCAAATGTTCAGCATGCTCTACCTCTGTCTTGGAAAATACCAGTATATCATCAATAAACACTACCACAAACTTATCCAAATATTCCATGAACACCTTATTCATCATGTACATAAAGTATGCAGGTGCATTGGTCAATCCAAATGACATAACAGTATACTCATACAATCCATACCTTGTAGTAAAAGCTGTCTTTGGAATATCAGAAACACGAATCTTCAACTGATGATATCCAGAACGTAAATCAATCTTAGAGAACACACAAGCACCTCTCAACTGATCAAACAAGTCATCAATCCTGGGCAAAGGATACTTATTCTTGATAGTTACCTCATTTAGTGACCGGTAATCAACACACATCCTCTGACCACCATCTTTCTTATCAACAAAAATAACTGGTGCTCCCCAAGGTGATGAACTAGGTCTAATAAAACCTTTTTCTTGTAATTCTTTAATTTGTTTCTTAAGTTCTTCTAATTCATCTACTCCCATCCTATATGGTCGTTTGGCTATAGGTGCAGTTCCAGGAAGTAATTCAATAAGAAATTCAATGTCTCGGTCAGGTGGCATACCTGGCAATTCATCAGGGAAGACATCCGGAAATTCCTCAATCACTGAATTCTCCTTAATAGTATTTTCAAGCTGATTCACCACAGCGGTTGGTTGCTTCTGCACTGCTACATCCACATTGATTTTATCTCCATTAGGTGCAGTCACAACTACCACTTTTTGCTGACACTGAATCTCTGCCTGATTTTGCTTCATCCAGTCCATACCCAATATCACATCAATACCAGATGTCCTCAACACTATAGGAGTTATCTTAAACTCTACCCCCCTTAATACCATACTAATTGGAAGACAACGATTACTGGTTTGCATGGTACCTCCAGGTGAATTTACTAAGAGAGATTCTTTCATAGCTAGCATGGGTATACTATGCATTTTAACAAAAATATTGGATATGAATGTATGAGATGCTCCAGAATCAAAAAGAACAGTTGCGGGAGTAGAATGTACATTGAACGTACCAATCATAACTTCTGGTGCATCATGAACTGTATCAGAAGACACGTGATTCACCCTTCCAGTACCAGATTGCTTCTGGTTGCTCTTCTGGCTCTGAGGAGTCTGCTGATTCTGCTTCTCAGGACAATGGTAAGACATATGCCCCTCTTTACCGCAGACAAAGCATCTAGTAGGCGTGCTGGGAGCACTATTCTTCATGGAGGTAACATTAGAATTTCCAGTGCGAGGAGTCTGTTGCCCGGTTTGCGGATACTGTTGACGTTGTGGATATGATGAACGCTGTTGTGACTGATTACCTTGCCAATTCTGGGACCATCTCTGATTCGGATTGCGATTCCATTGACTAACCGGTCCTTGAAACTTCTGATGGAAACCATGCTGAGAATTAGTGCGCTGACGGTTGTTACTTCCTGAGCTTTGTACCTTCATCTTCCTCTTCCTGTCCATCTCTCTGCGCTCATTATCAAGCACAATAGCTTTATTTACCAGCTCTTGAAAACTAGCATAGTTGTTCCCCTTCAACTGCAAGCGAAGATCATAATAATTTCCCTTCAAGAAGAGACGCTGTCTGTCTGCATCTTCTCTCACTTCATTAGGAGCATAGCGAGCCAACTGGGTAAATCTATCATGATATTCACTAACGCTCATCTGTCCCATCCTAAGGTTTCTGAATTCTTCCTGCTTCAGCTCAATTATACCTTCAGGAATATGACGAGCTCGAAAATCTCTAACAAACTCATTCCAAGTGATAGGAGGAGTATTGTCAGGGCGTGCAGCTTGATACGACTCCCACCAAGTCTGAGCTGTCCCCTGTAACTGACCAGATGCATATAACACCTTCTCCATATCATTGCATTGGGCTATATTCAGTTGTTTCTCCACTGCCCTCACCCAATCATCTGCCTCTAAAGGATCAGCAGCATGAGAAAACACTGGAGGGCGTCCCTTCAAAAATTCCCCACGCTTATCCCTCACTTGCACAGGCGGTGGTCCTCCTGCAGCGGGATTGTTCTGCATGTGCTGCATAAACATCTGCATCATCTGGTTCTGAGTTTGCATGAGTTCCTCCATAGTAATGGGTATGTTAGCACCACCACGACCTCTGCCACGACCTCTGCCTGACATCTGTTTCCAAAAACACAGAAATTGTAATTCAGTACGATCCGAGATGATGTATTCAATAGATAAGCAAAATCTGATTTTTCTGGACAAGCTTCAATTTCAGCAACTCAGTAAAACTGTCATATCTCGAGCTACAGACGTCCAATTCAGATGATCTTTACATGGTTGGAAAGCTTTCAAAATTATCTACAACTTTTATTCACAACACTTTTTCTGATTCTGTCAATAAATTGGCCAAAAACTGAACTTAACCGAAACTGTTTCAGAATTCCAGACTGTGCAGTTACTCCAACTTGGAACAGGTATATCTCTTAGCTCATAATAGATATTAAAGTGATTCTTATGGGGTTGGAAAGATATAGAAGTCTAATTATTCCCAGTAAAGTTTCTTAAATTTCTCATGAACGAATTTTAAGTTATTTTTAAAACATCCCAGACTGATCCAAAAATCAGCAAAGGACAGAACTAAGTTAACCTCATATTCAACTAATATATTTTGATCAAACTTAATATTCTTAACCATGGAACTTGTAGGCATGTCTACAAAACTCCAGCACACATTACAAAGATCCAAATCACACATTATCATAATAACAATCCATCAATCACACAATTGTTCACACCACAAACTGACTCTTAAAACAATCCAAACTTAAAGTTAACTCGCAACTACTATCGTTCCTATTACATAGGGATTTTTCCTATTGCCTAATTAAGCTTCTCATAAATCTTGGGACGACCTAACTCCGCCCTTAATTGGTCAATCTCCTTATAAGCTTGCTCCTTAAGTTCTTTTTCCTTCAGCAACTCATCCTTCAAATCCACCTCATGGAGAGCCAATTCACGAGCTAATCCCACCGTAGCTTGTAAAGTCAAGGAGGAATCATCTGCAGGCGGCACGGTCCAAATACCCTTGTCATGTAAGAAACAAGGAAAATGCCGGAGTGCACCCTTTAACGTCTTGTCCGAGCGTAGACCATGGTAGTAAACAAATGCATTGAAAGCGACATCCTCCATGCTTATCTCCACAGTTGCCCGGCTCACTCTGGTAATGAACTTTGACTCCACCTTAGGCTCCTTAGTGGTAAGATCCCTTTTCTTAACCCATAACTCAGTTTCCCAATAGGAATCCATCCATGGATGACTATACTCTGCACTACGATACTCCAACGTAGCTTCCCAGTCGTAGTAGTAGTTGTCCAAGGTTCTTGTCAACATGTCATGGAAGAAAGCATCAGCTTTAGGAACCATGATATGAAACTTCGTAGTCCACCCCATAACTACATCCTCCATTGGTGTATCACCAATTCTTGATTCAGCATCAGATAGCTCTTGATCACCATCTTCATACAGCTCCTGAGGTTTGAAACGGGCAACGTACTGTGCAGCTGACAAACGGGGATGAGGAGGCATCTATAAAATTTAGACATAGATTAGATAGAATCAATGTATTTTCGCAATAGAATAAAGTAGAGGAAGCATAAAACTTTAGTAATTAACAAGGTGAAAAGAGGAAGCATGAATTTAAGTAAAATATGAAGGCTATTAACGACCATTCTAACTAGGCTTGCGTCCTACAGTCAATACGGCTCCGATACCAATCTGTCACACCCATTTTTAAGGACAAAAATAGGATGCATAAAAGACTCATGTGCGCCCCAGGAAACAGTCGCACACATAAGTTGACAAATTACAAAGTATCATCACAGTGCTTATTACATAACGAATAAGTATTTAAGACATAGTCTTGAACGATAGGTAATAATAACTAATAGTAATTCTTCAGCGGAAACTCCACACAGGGACACGGTTGACTGGTTGACACCAAGACTAGTACTCATTCCGATAATCTTCCTCATTATCTTCATCTGTTATGGTGGAAATAGCAAGGGTGAGTCCATGTCGAACTCCACAAATATAACACAGGGTTCATGAGGCTCAAAAAGGCTAGACACTGTTTAACTGCGTTTAGCTTTTTAATCATATATTAGCAATTGAGTAGCATCAAGTTAAACCACTTCCCATTAAAGAACCAATGATCAATTGTAATAAGGATAATGAATAGCATTAACATGAGCATAATAATAATCAACAATAATTAAGCATGATATAACAGTTATGATCAACTATTCCATAAGAATCCCCAAGGCCGCTCGTATCCGTGAGCACGGCTAGTATACCAGTTTTTAACTCTGCGCAGAGGTGTACACTTTCACTGTAAGTCATGATTTCCAAATGAGTGGGGAGATCAAGCCCAAACACCCGAGAACCATATAAAGCCACTCAAAAGTTCGTCTAACAAGTTAGGGCCATTAGATTTCACTCGGCAGGCAGATGTAGAACCCCCCTTCCCTGTGGCACAACAACCGCAGCCTATACACACTAGGCCAGGGGCTCGGACTACACCCAACATGGCAAGTCATTCTTACGCCATTTAAGGTAACCTCTAACAAGCTAGAAAAGGTCTCTTGAACAACTAAAGCCAGAGCCATATAGCCCTCACAGCTGTACTGTATATCCCGGTTATCACTTACAGATAAGTCCTTATGGAGAGAAACCAGAGCATCAAAATAATACACAAGCTCTAGCCCCCTTTTAACAATAATAAAATCATCTTAATAGTTGATTGCTTAATCCACTAATCAAATTACAAGATCATTGTTCTTAGTTTAAGCACTAGCAGTAGCTACCCATATGCATTCCCAAGGTTGACAAGGAATCAAGATAACAATCACCAAGTTATAATCTCTAAGGTTGTCAAGGTAAGCACATGCATATGTATGACAATTCAATGTATAGGTAACAAGGATAGTCCTGTGTTATACTTGCCTTGATCAAAGCTCTCCAAGTGATACTGCTGACTTGGCTCAAAGTAATACTCCGAATCGTCCAAATACTGCTCACCTTCTAGGGCTCCAAGACAATCAATCGCGGCACGAAAACGACGGGCGGCTCCAAAAGGCGGGCGGCTTAGCTCAATGGCTAGAACACGAAGTGGCCGACGAATTCGCCTCCACCGCGGCTTCTAGGGTTCCAAGGCGCGGCTAGGGCAACTACAGCACAAAATCCGAATAAAAAGGGTATGGTGGGTGCGGTTCTAGCTTATATAGGGTATTGACGTGATCAATTTGGAAAGGAACTCCCTGGATACGCGGATTCGGTTGCCGTTCGTTGATGGGGTGGTGACCGGCTCGGTTACGATGGAAGGAAGGAGACGACTGACATCAGGGCCCCACCTGTCAGCGACCGAAAGAGAGGAAAGGCGCGCGCGGTCGGCTCGGCTGCTGGACTCGGCTGCTGGGCCGCTGCGGCGCTGGGCGATCAGGCCTTCCGACCCGACGGCCCAAGGGAGAGGAGGCCGGCCGAGCGGGCTTCCAGGCCGAATAGGTAAGAAGGTAAGTTGTTTTCTTTTTTTTTTCTTTTGTTTCTTTTCTTTTCTAATTTTCCAAACACATTTTCAAATCAAATTTTCCTAAACCAAATCAAATAAAACAAATATATCCACACCACAAAATAAAATAAATGCAACAACATGAATGCATCACCAAATAGTTTTTAAATTTTTAATTTCTCATTAATTGTTATCTAAATTATTTAAAATTTATTAACTCTAAAATTTGGGTGTTACAATCACATGGTGCATTCAAGGGATCATTATGTACCTGTGGGATTATGCAATAAAATTGATTTAATTTAGATAATTTCGTTTAATGTTGAGCATGACAGCAGATTGTGTTAAAAGAAACAACAGAGCATCCTCATTTCTTTCTTTTCGTATCTCTTTACCTCCATGAAAATACCATCAACACCAACAGCAACTGAAGTCCTAGCAATGCATGGTATTAGTTCTCGTAGCCCCCCACTTGCAACACCTCCACCATCAAGCTTACAAAATAGAACACAGCAAGCCCCAATTTAACTAAAACAAACACCAGCAAAAACAACAACGAATTCAATATAAAGTTGTGATAAAAGTTAAAACATCTAATGTTTTGGTGGCTGGTTTTTTATAGTAGGTAAAGGTTCAACATAATAGTGAGCAATGTTTTCAAGACGGCTGGTCGAGCCTGGACGCCTAAGGACCATCCAGGACGATTAATCGTCGTTCAGGACAATTAATCGACCCTGGACGAGTCTCGTGGTCGTCCTGGTCGTCCCCTACATATGGGGACTGATATATACCATATATACATATATTATATAGTTATATATACAATATACATTATACCATATATACATATATTATATAGTTATATATACAATATACATCAAGGTTGAACAAGGAGGTGATCACTGATGACTCACCTGAGGAGGAGGAACTCATCTTCTTCCTCGTGCAGCCCTCCTACCACTGCACCCACTGGATCTCCAGGACTGCTCGCCTGCAGCAGCAGCCGTAAGGAAGAGGGAGGGCAGCTGGAAGGAAGGGAGGAGAGGGAGCAGCTGGGAACTGGAAGGGAGGAGAGGAGAGGGAGCTACAGAGCTGCATCCATGGAGGCGGCGGCGGCTGCTGCTGCTGCTGGACGGGAGAGTGAGAGGAGTGACTCGAGTGAGTTGTTCTGCTGAGTGATTGAGAGGCTGAGAAAGTGGGGTAGGAAAGAAGAGAAACCCTAATGGGCTTGGGCCAAAATATAAGACAACTAACTAGGCCCAACTCTGAGATGCAGCCCAATCTGGCTGGACGCCCACACACCCTGGACGGCCGATTAATCGCGATTGGACGACGATTAATCGGACGTCTAGTTTCCTGGACGGTCTGGACGAGTCGGAGGCTCTGGTCGGGTAGCTCCAACCGTCCAGGGCGATTAATCGCGATTAATCGGACGTCTTGAAAACATTGATAGTGAGACTGTTAAACTTTAAAATAGATCCGAAGGCCCAAAATTTGGACATTACAGATTCTTTTAATTGTGGTTATTACTTATAGAGATGAGACCATGACTGGAACAGCATAGCACTTAAAAGTTGCATGCAAGTTTACATCAGGTAGCAATTGGTAAATGCACATCACAATTGGTAAAGGTACCTTTCTTCCAGCCGGTTGCTGTAGAGCATGTGTTACATCAGCTACCTGAAATGCATATCAGTGGTCTGTGATCTATAACATAGTTGTTGCTAGCTACCACATAGTGCGATCAAGCAAGGTATAATAAAAAAGGAAAACGAGAAGCATGAAAATGACAAACCACAAATGAGTTGTGGATATTAATAAAATGGAACTTTTCCCAAAGCATCAGACAGAAATACAACCACTTTCTGGTGAAATGTAGAAAAGGCTTGATCTTAAATTATTTTCGTCCAAGATTGGTGAAATGCTATTCCGGTACTAACATTCCTTGTTAACATCTGTGTCTTTTGGTTGGAAGATCAATGTTTATCTGAGTTAATTGAAATTTAAAATCAACAAAGCACAGCAGTCATCTGCGTCATCTTAATTAACGTAAACTCATTTTTGACAACAGGAGAGCTGAACCACCTTTGCATGTCAAAACAACTGCACCAGATCAGGAGAAAAGAAAAGGCTCAATGCTAACACAATTAAATTGACACAAAGGAGTCATCATTCCCATTACAAGGATCGGGTTGCATCTATGTAAGATTTAAATATAACTTGTTCTTTTCAATAGTTGATCCATGATTTGAGACTTGTGCAATGCCAGAAATATTGATAAACTGATGGAAGTGTTCAATCACGAACAAGTTAGATGAGTCTACACAAGAGGTGGATTATGCAGTTAGGGATGAGAGTAAGGTTCCAATACTTACAACTGGGCAGTTGGCTTCCCTCAGCCACTCAAAGTTCCTTGGGTCAACAATCAGATCATCTGTGTGTTAATTGTAACAAATGTCAGTCTTCGTGTAGCAATGCAGAAATAACTAATAATGAAGGAAGTGATAATATGAGGTGTGCAATAAGAGACAGTTAGTGCACTGCTGTGGAATTTCTAGACGCTTCTTCTTGAGCTGCAGCTTGATCTCCAACCACAACTCCAGAAGTGGCGGTATCAATTACTTTGTTGCATGCCAAATGATCTGAAGGCAACCCTAATCTATCACAACTTCAACTGGTGAATTCATAAAATCATTATACAGTGTCATCACTTATTTCAAGAAGCATTCATCCCTCTAATGCTACTTGGTTCATAGTCATTCTACAACCCTACAACATGTTACCTACTCTCCTTAGTGCCAATGTCCTAGAACAACATCAATGATTAATTGTTCTCCCTTTTTCATGTTTATTAGGTGGGCAATAAACAGAAAAGAAAGAGCCAAAAGATGCCTTAACTGTAGCCAAACATGGTACCACGCTCACAGACCATCACATTTGGGTTTCCAGCAAGCCTTACTTTCTCTGCAGAGTTCATCATAACCTGGAGATGTAAAGGTTCACTTTGACAAGCACATGCAAAAGTAAAACAAGTAAATCTGGTAAAATAATTAGCTTCAAGCCTTAACCAGGAGGTAATTCTATAAGAACATCCTCAAAATTGTGCATCTTGTCAAAAAATAGTCATAGTAATATGAAGACGACATATGTCTGGATAGTTGTCTTTCCATAAAAATATCAGACAAATATATGCTTAGATTGGAAAGGTCCTATGAAGAAACATGCACTATAACTCAATAAGAAGCAGATAGGGACAGAGTGATATCATTTTTGTTAAATTTCATGTTGTTAGTCCAAGTAATGCGAAAATTCTATCAAGTTAAGCCAAGTTACTTCAGAAATTTTATTAGACTCAATTAAATGAAAATTTCCAGGTAAGAGCAAATAGTTCCGCATTCTTTCAACATTGCACCTCATTCATAACAATCAAGTAAGAAACTTCGCCAAATTGCTATGAAAAGTAGGACTAAGGACACTATGGAATGTTTGTTACTTTGTGCAACATTTAACAGCACAGAACCCTTTTAGGGTAATGATTTAAACACTAAATTAGCAAGTAGTTAAAATTTCCTGTATTCAAATTTCAATTATACTACCAGCTAGTAAAATGCAACTTACAGAAGGCGCACAGAATTGTCCTTTCTTGATGTTGATAATTTTTCCAGTCTTAGCAGCGGCCACTAGAAGATCAGTCTGTTATCATAGTAATATGTTTGCATTAGAGATGCAGAACATGGTATAATATGCAGACTCATCATGCTTAAATATATGAAAAAACTGTTGATTCCCACAGAAAATCCTTTCATTCAGAGTTGTACCTGGCGACAAAGGAAGGCTGGAATCTGTATAATGTCAGCAACTCGTCCAACAGCTTCACACTGATTTCATGAAATGATTAGGAACCATCTATCCCTTTAGAGCAAATAATATGCAGAAGAAGATTGTGACTTGATAAAGGGCAATGCAGGTAATGCGCAGTTAGCAACAAGATGGGTTGTTTGGTTATAATAGAGTGGGTAATGGTGTTATTGAGTTCCACATATGCTCAGAAAAGTAACAGCTCACCTCTCGAATTAAATATGAAATTATGAAAAGCAGATCCGGGGATGAGTAGAAATCCAGGATTTGAAATGAAATCAAACCATTCAATACCTTCAATTGTGTAGAGAACTAGAGATGTCTCTTAAGAGAAGGAAAAGAAAAGTACATGGGTCAAAAGTTTCTTTCTGAGGATTATATATGACTACACAAACATAACATGACTAGTGGTACCTAGTATGAATCAGAGAATCATTTGGCAGTTTCCTTATGAGCTTGGAATGAAAAAAATAACTCAGACATATCATACTGTTACTGGAATGCAAGAACAAGTAGCACAAAAGAACAAATTTGTTCGCAAAATTACTTAAGAACAAGAAACATGTCTTACAGTACAAAATGTACAAAGGAAGCATGACCTGGTGCAGAATCAAGACAAACCGAGCATTAACACAGCAGAATCTGTTGGTCGATTACCTGGTGGCTTTCGTGCACATCAGTGACTACCGGAAGGTCATATGTTGCTTTCACCTTTTCAAGGATCTGACCAAAATTGGAAATTGAAAAATAATATAATATAAACACACTATCGCACATGAAAAGCTGTGTCTACAATTAGGTATGGCTAATTGTTTCTCCAAGATATGGCTAATTGTTAATGTTTCTCCTGGAATCTCAACCTAGGCCATTAGGAAAATAACAATATATCACTAGGTATTTGAACAGGTAATTCTAATTGTCCAGCCACTTCCATAATTCAGGCAGTCACCTATGCCAAAAGTATGGCCAGTTTAATTATCATATGAAACTGCAGAGAACTAAACTAGTGTCACATAAGAGAAACAGTGGCTTGACATGAATTTGCACATTGTACTGAAGACCAACGTAATCAAAACTAGGAAATGCCTAGTCTGATGAAGGATAAAACATGCCTCACCTTTAGGCCTTCTTCAAGACCAGGACCACGGAAAGATTTTGACGATGTACGGTTTGCTTTATCAAAGCTCGACTTGAATACAAGTGGAATTCCAAGCCTGTCGTGGAGAACGAAAGGCAACAGGGTAGGTTTAATTTAGACCTGGTTTGTTTATTAGAGAAAAAAGACTGATCCCAACTTCGTGCTCACTTGGTTGTGATTCCTTTAATGTGTTTGGCCATCTTCAGGACATGCTCCTCCGATTCAATCACGTTGGGACCGGCTAGCAAGAAGAACGGTTTGGCAGCCTGTTGCAAGACTGAGATTCAACAACAACAACAACAACAACAACATAGCCTTTTGTTCCAAGCAAGTTGGGGTAGGCTAGAGATGAAACCCAAAACAGACGAGAAACAGGGAGACACATAAAGGGACATAAATGGCACAAGACAAAAAGATGTCACGGTTCAGGCACGTTGATTGTCAATGTCCAAGCGCTCCTGTCCATAGCGAAATCCTTGGAGATATTCCACTCCTTAAGATCTCTCTTAACGGACTCGTCCTAAGTTAGTTTAGGTCGACCTCTACCGCTCTTTACATTATCGGGCCGCTTTAGAACTCCACTACGCACCGGTGCCTCAGGAGGCCTCCGTTGGACATGTCCAAACCATCTCAACCAATGTTGAACCAATTTCTCCTCAATTGGTGCCACCCCAACCCTATCACGAATATCGTCGTTCCGGACTCTATCCCTCCTTGTGTGCCCACAACACCAACGCAACATACGCATCTTTGCTACACTCAATTGTTGGACATGTCGTCTTTTTGTAGGCCAACACTCAGCACCGTATAACATCGCCGGACGAATCGCCGTCCTATAGAACTTACCTTTCAGCTTCTGAGGCACCCTTTTGTCACAGAGAACGCCAGAAGCTTGACGCCATTTCAGCCAGCCGGCTGAAATTCTATGCCTAACATCTTCATAAATGTCTCCATCCTTTTGTAGCATCGACCCAAGGCCAACACTCAGCCATCCTTTTGTTGCAAGACTGAGATTGATTAAAAAAAATACAGGACATAACACATGATCACCCTAGTTGTCGTCTGTATCATTCATGTGAGGGCAAACGAAGAAACTACCACAGACACGACACTCTCACGGTCGACATTCCTTTTAACCAGAAAAATACACTGCTTGGAATTCCACTGTACATGCTCAAATTCTCAGATCCACTCGAACAAGGTAATAAGATTTGCTACCACATCGCAGCAGAAACAAAAAGGGCAAGAATTTAAGCCCCGAACAAACAGCTCGCTGGATGCTCGATGAAATGCCGCAGCCCAGATGACGGTGAGAATTACAAAAGCGACTCGCGGTGCGCACCTTGAGGGAGTCGAACAGCGCCACGGGTGGAGCCTCCATTCTCACGTTTCTTCCTCCCTGCGGGTGCGGCGGCACAACCAGAACATCAAGGCCCGTCCGTCCCAGTCCTAGAACCCCAAGAACACGAGAAAGAAAAGCAGCAGAATCACGGGAGGGCGGGTGAAGAGCACGAACCCGAGAGAAGACGACAGATCGAGGGATCGAGATGCGAGTGCCGGACCGCGCACCGGAGCGGAGCGGAGAGTGGAAGCCTGAGCGGAGCGGAGCGGAGGATGACAGCGACGGGAGGTCCGGACCATAGGCTGGCTGATTAAAGCTGAGCTCTAATGGGCCGTACGGACACAGGCCGAAAATGCTGTGGGCCGGACGGTCGCAGGCTCAGCCCAGCACACGGGCACGGCAAAAAAAATAAAAAACTCGTCGTGCATCTCTCGTCCATCCAACCCAAACCATTTCCGCCCCAAACCCCAATCCTCAAACCCTTTCGCCGGCGATGGCGCAGATCCTCCCCGGGCCCGGAGCCCGGATGCCGCCGCCGCTCCCCGACCACCTTGTCGAGGAGATCCTCGTCCGGGTCACCTCCCCCGCCGACCTTGCCCGCGCCGCCGCAGCGTGCGCCTCCTTCCGCCGCCTCGTCGCCGACGCCTCATTCCTCCGCCGCTACCGCTCCCTCCACCCGCCGCTCCTCCTCGGCATCCTCACGGCCCGTAGATTCCTGCCCGCCGAAGCTGGCCACCCCAACGCGCTCACCGCGGACGCCCTCGTCCGCGCCGCCGACTTCTCCTTGGCCTACCTCCCTCCGTGCCAACGAACCGGCTGGATTTACTCCGATGCCCGCGACGGCCGGGTTTTCCTGATACGCTATGGGCATCCGGGCGGGCATATCCACCCGGAACTCGCCGTGTGCGACCCCTTGACGCGGGGGTACACGCTGCTGCCTACCATACCAGAGAGCCTAGTAGCCTCTATCCTTGGTCCGACGAGGGGGTTCACTGCTTTCTTTGTACCTGCAGCAGACTACGAGGAGGCACAATTCAGGGTGATTGCCTGGGCGTACTGTGAAGCACTGGCTGTGGCATCTGTCTACTCTTCGCTTTCTGGCACCTGGAGTGATCGTATTTCTATCAGTTCGGATGCGCCGGGCTTCTGCATTCAATCACAATGCGTACCACCTCTGGATCTGTGGCCCAGTTATGCGTATGGTTGCTTCTATTGGAAACTGCAATCTTGCAACAAGTTGCTCAAGCTTGACGTTAACAGGATGGAATTCTCGATTGTTGGCCTCCCACCTAACCACAAATATCGGAATGTTGTTGTTGTGGAGGCTGGTGAAGGAAGGATTGGGATAATTACTCGTGCCAATCTGAAAATTCCTGAGCTTCTGCACTCCATTTGGCAAAATGAGGTTGGGAATGACAATGAGCATACAACGGAGACTGCAATCTCGCTTCACTCTGATTATCACTTCTATTTTGTTTTCGGTGTGGCAGAAGGATATATTATCATAGTAGGCCTCGAGAAAGCCAGTGCTAGTTCCCAAAAGAAAAAGAAAGACAGTGCTAGAACTTTAGCGTTTTTCTCGCTTAATATCAAGACATTGGAGACTGTGAGGGTCTGTTCGACATCCGTTGAAATTCACCACGAAATTGACTACTACTGTTACCCTCCGTTTCTGTACTTCGGGTACCCACCATTCTTATCACCGAGAAGGGTATGAAGCTGTAAGTCTTTTATCATAATTTTGACCTCCCTTTTGCATTCTTCTTTAAGCACTAACTCCCTCTGTTCCAAATATAAGTGGCTTTTCTAGTAAAAGCTATGCATTAGACATAGTGTATATCTAGACGCACAAAAGTTATGTACCTAGAAAAGCCTAAACGAATTATAATTTAGAATGGAGGGAGCACATGCCATAGGACTTTGATTATTTTTGTTGTGTTCTTGTTTTGCCTATACACACTGTCATGTGTACCATGGATTGCAGTTGTATCAAAATCTTCTCTAGGACCTTGTGGTCACCGTGTATAGTGTCTGATATTTGCCTCCACGAAATTGACTATTAGGTTATTCTTGTTTGTATTTTGACATGGTTTCATGTATTCTGCTATCATGGAAACAAGCCTATCCAGAAGACATCTACAATTTTGTGTGTGTGTGTGTGTGTGTGTGTGTTCAACAACGAGTGCCACATCAATGGGACCTTGTACTATTACGTGTGTCATGGAAGATGGAACATACCTCTATTCTCAATAAATTGAAAAAAATGATTTCTCCACAAGCTGTTGGACATGGGAAGAAGCATTAATTTTACTTCTCATTTACCCTTATTGGTTCTTTCACAACTGTAATTGCATTCGTTATTGTCTGGTTGAGGTAGTGATCAGTCCCTTCATCGACTATCTTTCCAAGCTTAGTTTCCTAAACATTGACTGAAGCATCATTATGACTGTATGACATTTTTGGCATGCATGGAAATTCACATTTTTTGCTTGCCTGCTTGCATTATAGTGGCTCATTCAGTATATTGTGATCTGTAAGAGCATGTGAACCGAGTTTTAGTGATGTTTTCTTCAATATTTTACTTTTTAAATTAACAAATGTCATTTTGAGCTTACAGAAATATGGCTTGTTGTATGTGCCATAAATAACTGGCTCAGCCTAAGCTTGCCAAAGAGGCCTTTGGTGGTTTTAATGGGCCTAGGGTATTGTTTCTCATGCATGTCCTTGGACTTGTACTTGTTTGCACTCTAGTTATTGTCAATAGTTTACTAATTCTTGTACTGTTAATAATATTGTCTTGTGACAGACCACTTCATCGGTAAGCGCTAGACTAGAAATTATTTATAAAGGCCAATAGGCAGTAAAGGGTGCACTTATTAATGATGAATGCCTAATATAAAATTAAGCTAGCTAGCTTAGATGTTAATTTCTCCAAAAGATTTGTTAAAAGAGGCTGGGCGCTTACATGAGGTTAACGAGTGCAACCTCCATCCGCCCCTCGCCCCCAAACACACACATACAAAATCATTATTACATTAATCCTAAGTCAAATTATTTTAAATTTGTAGAGAAGATTGTCAACATTTATGACACCAAATAGGTATACTATGAAGATATGTTCCACAGTGAATTGGTATATTTTTGTATAACCTTTGTTCAATGTGTTAAAGAAGACATTAAGTGTACACTTAGGCATGATTACTTGGAAAATGGAACCCAGTGTGTCGTTTAGGCCCTTTGCGGCAAATTAAACGCTAGGCGACGCAGAAACGTGAAAAGGCATTTGCCATGCAGTCTTTTCACAAGCGCAGGCAGGAGCAAGTGCCCAAGTGCAAGGGGAATTGAGCATGTGGGAGCCAGAAAACAAAGCACGCGGGGATAATATGTTTGCTGGGTGGTGGATAGGGATTGCAAGTTTATAACCTGAGCCCCTCATGTGCTTGTGTTGCGCCGCCGCTGTCATTTCCTCCTTGCATCACTGCCGGAGAGGGAAGCAAGCTCGATCTCCTCTGGCTCCACATCACGTGTGGCGTCCTCTCCACCCCTCCCTTCTCATGTCGCGGCCCTCTACCTGCCAAACTGCCAACCGACATGGACGTGCGACCTGTCTGCCTGCCAGCAGAATCCCCCTGGCCCCTGCCTCTGTCAACTCCTCGGCTTGCGGATCCTCACCTCCTGTCATCCTCCCAGACCCCCCGTGCTTCTCAGCTCAGACCCCAGGCTCATGTTACTGCCGCACTTCTCTGCAAGTGCAGTATGCAAGTCTGAATGATTGAAATCAAATTGCCCCTGATGTCTGAATGTTTTCCATCTTCCTGTGGAATTGAATCTGGGCATTGATGTGTTGCAGTTTTTTGTTAGTTTCTGATTAGTGGTTGTGTCACTTGTGTGCTACTACCTAGTAGCGCCTTTTATTGTTATGAACCTTTGCATTCTTTCAGCCCTGAATCTGCAACTCATAACAACCTGTACATGCTTTGAGCCTGGGTCGTCAATTTCAAAATGAACAATGAGTATGAACCTGTTAATGTGAGCAGAGCAATCCTACTAATGCTCGTAACATTTAGACTTCTGTCCTTTACATTAATTTCAGAATTAAGTCTGAACCTGATATTGATTTTTTTTTAAAAAAAAATGCACAAACGTCAGTCACGTTTAATCTGTGTTTGATGCCTTTTGGAACTTAGTTTTTCAGGGAACATTCATCATATTACACATATTTATTTCTTTTGTGTCGTAGATATTTGGGGTTGTAACTAAGGTAGCTTATGTTGAAAATAAGAGCATTATTTCAATCCTTTTTGACATCATATAGTTGCATCATTTTTTATTCTTATAACTCAAGGACCAAAGAATAGTGCATGACTGCATATTGTTAGGATTGGCTGCAAGTAAATTTATTGTCATTTTCTTATTCTCTAATCTTTCATGCAAATTAATGATTTCAATGTATGGAGTCTGCTAGCTATATGGGACGAATTTCAGGGTGTAAGGAAAATGGATCCTAGGCCCATTTACTTTGGATTTTGGTGTTTGATGATCAACACAACTAAATTGGACTAATGTGTTTGCAAGTATGTATTTTTTGTAGTTCAATAGGTTGGAGTCGAAGCCGTGCACAAAGCATTTGAATCGGAAGTCGTTTCGGCCCTTATTTAAGCGACAGACGCTGGAACAGGAGGACGACAGACGCTGACGTCAGCGTCTGTCCAGTGTTGCAGCGCGCAGGACAACAGCGGAGCAAGCGACAGATGCGGGGGTGAACTGCGACAGATGCTGGGGTGAATTGCGACAGACGCGGGGTGAATTGCGACAGACGCGTCTGCCTAGTGTTGCAGTGCGCGCCGCTGAACGGAGCAGCGACAGACGCTGCTAGGGTTGCGCGACAGACGGCGTACCCTGCGCGTCAGACGCAACACAGAGAGCTCTGAGGGGTCTCCTGCGTGCGATAGATGCGTCCGGTGCTCGTGCGACAGACGCGGAGTCTATCGGCCTCCAACGGCTAGTGGAGTTGAGCAGTGCGTTATACGCGACAGACGCGTCCGATGGATGGCGATGGTGCGTCTGTGGCTCTCGAAAGCTGCAGAATCTTCCCCCAACGGCTAGTTTCGACTTGTGGCTTATAAATAGAACCCCCAACCAGCCATTTGGGGTGCGTGGGAGCTGAGGAAAAAATACTAGGGTGTTGTTACACCACTTTGGTGCTCTCCACTTGCATAAGAGCTTAAAGATCACTAGGTGATTAGCGTAGGTGCTTTTGCGAAGTGCTTAGGTTAGTTAGACCATGCTCATATGCGCTTGCTCTAGGCTTAAGTCTAGTTGCTAGTGAGGTTTGCATACCTCTCATCCAAAGGTGCTTGCGTGCACCGTGGTTGTACATCGGCGGGGCTTGTAGTCTTGCGAGACTATACCAATCGAGCTTGTGGTGTGGCCGTCACCGTGTACTGAAGGGAACAAGGCTCGTGGCGGTTTGGCCGGAAGCTTGATAGTGAAGATGACGGGGAGCGGTCCGGGAGAGGTTTGCCGGAAGGCACACCGGAGACCCACTTGTGCGTGGGGAAGGACCGGGGCTATCCATGGAGTTACCCGACCGAGAGCTTGGCCCTTGCGAGGGATTCCTTGCGAGGAGCTCCAACAAGGACTAGGGGGAAGCTTGAGCACTTCTCGATACCTCGGTAAAAATACTGGAGTTGTCGACGGGAGTTTGCATATCTCTACCTTGCTCTTTATCTTCCGCTTTTTATACTCCATACCTAGGTTGCTCGCTTTACTGTCCTAGCTTAGTTGATAGGTTTGGAACCTAGGTTGCATAACTCTTTGGCGGTCAAGATAACAACACACCTAGCAAAATCATAGTTGCACGTTTAGATAGATTATCTTTCTTGCATAAGTTTTGACTAGGTGGAATTAGAGGCCTTAGTTAGAAGTAGAATTTAAGTTGCCTAATTCACCCCTCCTCTTAGGCGTCACAAGTTCCTACAAATGGTATCAGAGCCGATTGGCTCAATTTGAACTTTTGGCTTAACCGCCGTTGAGCCAACGCTACTAAGAGTGGTTGGGATGGATACCTCTAGGCCTCCGCACTTTGACAGCACTAATTTCCCCTACTATAAAGTTAGAATGGTTGTTCACCTTGATGCGGTTGATTTGGGTGTTTGGAGAGTCACTCGTGATGGGATGAAACCCATTAAGAATCCCGATAAACCCACTAAGAATGAAGAAAAAGAAATTCACCTCAATGCTAAAGCTAAAAATTGCTTGTTTGAATCTTTTAGCGAGGATGTTTTTAACCAAGTGTTCACCTTAAATACGGCTCATGAAATTTGGTTAAAATTGCAAGAGCTCCATGACGGCACAGGTAATGTCCGTGAGCAAAAATATTGCCTAGCTAGACAAACCTTTGATTCCTTTGAAATGAATGATGATGAGCTTGTTCGTGATATGTATTCTCGTTTGAATCTAATTGTCAATGAGCTCAACTCTATAGGATTGACTAAGCTAGGTGATGCAAACATCATGAGGAAGATCATCTCCGCGCTACCACAAAAGAAGTATGCAAGCATCATCACCATCCTTCACACATGGAGGACTTGAGCACCATGACCCCGGCCATAGTCATTGGCAAGATTGTGGCATTTGAAATGTCACGCAAGATGGGTCAAGAAGAAGGCTCTTCATCAAGCAAAGACAAAGCTCTCGCATGTAGTAAGACAGAAGATGAAGAACAAGCAAGTTGAGACAAGCTCAAGCTCAAGTTCCTCAAGTGAAGATGAAGAAGAAGATGAGGATGATGAAGAAAATGATGATGAATCAAGTGATGATGATCAATCTTCCTCCTCCACCTCCGACCTTGATGAAGAATCAATCAAACTTATCAATAAGGTGGAGAAGATGATTCAAAGGCTCAATGTCAAGGGTGTGCCCATCCAAATTCAAGATTGTATCTTCACCAATCAAAGAAGAGAACAAAGGAAGAGAGGATGCTATGGATGCGGCGAATTGGGTCACTTTGTGGAAGTTTGTCCAAACAAGACCACACCCAAGACAAAGAAGAAGGCATGCAAGGACAAAGCCCTCACATCAATAAGGTCATGGGATGATTCTTCAAGTGAAGAAGAAGACCATCACAAGAGGCGCGGCCACAAGCACTCATCATCAAGCTCTTCTCGTGTGTGCCTTATGGCACAAGGTAATGAAAGCTCATCCTCTAGTGAGAGTGATAGTGATGATGAAATGCCTTCTCTCCATGAACTTGTGCAAGAAAATCTTAAATATGCTAAAATTTGCACTAACCAACAAAAGAAGCTCACTTTGTTGCAAGAAAAATTAGATAGCTCTCAAAAAGCTTATGCTACTTTGCTTGAACAATATGAAATCTTGGCTAATTTAATTGTGGAGCTATCTACTAAAATTGAGCAACTTGAGGCTAGTGCAACAACACATGAATGCACAATCAATGACAAGCAACTTGTAAAGAAAAATTAAAAATTAAAGGAAAAGTTAGCTAGCCCACAAGATGATTATAAGAGTTTGCTTACTAAAATGGAAACCATATGCAAACATTGTGATGAGCTAACAAATAAAGTTGTAAGTCTTGAAGCCGTCGGTACAACCCCCTCCGAGGCACCTAAAAAGAAAAGTTCTATCTTTGACATGCCTAAAAAGGATGCCTCTACTGCTTGCAATGATTTATGTGATTTAAACTCACACCCATGCAACCAAGTTTGTGTTGAGAAAGTTATTGTAGAAACATGTACACAAGAGGTTGCATTGGAAAATGAGCAACTCAAGCAAGAAGTGGCTCGCCTCACCAAGGACTTGACCCAAGCACAAGGTAATATGGAGCAAACCCAACTTCATCAAGATAACACCATCAAGGGAGTGAAGAAGCTTGATGAAGGATAAACCGTGGTTTGCTATATATGCCACAAGGAAGGCCACAAGTCCTATGAGTGCAAGGTGAAGAATGGGGAGGAGCAAAGAAGAAAGAGAAAAACAAAAAGCAAACAAGAAAGCTCTCCAACACCTACACCAACAAGGTGGACAAGAAGGCCTCCACACCCTATCTCTTGAAGAAGAAGAATGACAAGGTGGTGGCCATCAAGGTGAACAAGCAAGCCAACAATGGGACCAAACGTATTTGGGTGCCAAAGGAGATTATTTCCAACATGAAGAGCACCAAGAAGGTTTGGATTCTAAAGGGGAAGTGAGAAGTCCAATGGACTTCGGGGAATTTGGAGACTTGGCAAAGTTTAGGTGCATTTCATGGGGTGCATCACATTGGATCATGCCATTGCCAAGTGGGTTAGTGAATACTGTTGACGATGGTTATCTACCATAATAAAGGGTTAAAATAAATATATAAAGGGCTAATAAATGATCACCAACATTGGTTTAGGATGTCAACTAACAAAATTTCACGAGTTTTGGTGAATCTATATTTTGCAGGGGGTTATCAGAATAATTCAGGAATTGATATCTTCTACGAGAAGGAACCCATGTCAATCGGCCTAATCTCCACGTCACGAATACGCAAGAGGCTTCTAGAGGACACCAGAGGACTCCACGAGGAGGGCCACCACGAGGCGCTGCCAGGTGGGGCCGACCGGCCTCAACCCTAGGCCGACCGGCCCTGGCCACCGCTCCTCGGCTCCTTTCTTTGCAAGCTACTTCAACCGTCTCCAAGGATGCATCCTAACCCTACGTGAAGGTCGGTTTGATCCAAGGGCCACGGTTCTATGCTCTGGGCTATATAAACGAGGCCTCAGACCCCCCTCTAAAGGGGAATTTATTCAATCAATCATCAACCAGAAAGCAGAAGACCAACCAGCAACTCTCATCTCATCAGAGCTCCATCAGATCTAGGCATAGCTAGATTAGAATTAGAAGTAGAGGAGTCAAGCGGCCTTGGACTCCAGATCTAGTCAAGAGAAGCTTGGTAAATCCAGTTCTTCTCTCTTGTATCAACATTGTTCTTTAGATATTCATCTAGTTTATCAGTTCTTCTAGTTCTTGATCTAGTTCATGTTCTAGTTCTTCATGTTCTAATTGTTTATGTTCTAGTTCGTAATTGTTCTAGTTCAACATTGTCTAGTTCTAGTTCATTGTTCTTGATCATTATTCTTGATACATTAGATATGATCTTGTTCTTAATCTATATTATATCATTGATTATTATGAGATTAGTCTGCTTTGATTATATATTTGGCATAAATAGTTTATCATTATGTTTATACACATGTTTGCAAAGCACTCACCTTATTGAGTCATGGGTGGGTGGTCAACATTGTGTAAGTGTGGTACTTATACACTGTTTACCTGTAAATGCACTCTATACTTCAGGCCATGTGGTAGATCACGGGTGTGACATTCCTGTTGAGTCCTTTGTAGTCCACTCTCCGAGTGTAGAACTTAGTAGAATGCGGTCTCATTACTTAGTTGTTACTCTGTTTCTCAACTTCGTAATGGAGATGTTCCTTGTTTATGGATATGAGATAACATAGCCAATAATTGCCTGATATAATTGCACTAATCAATGTAGATTGTGACTAATAGTTAACGGATTACTTAGGAGTTATTCTCTTACTTTATATTCTGATCAATGACTTGCCATAGTAGTACTGCTCTAAGGAATATCATCTAAATGGTCAGATTATCATATATTTTATCTCTTTTTTATTGATCCCTGTTTGAGAGTAAAGGACAGTGATTTCGAATATTCATATCATATGTGTAGAGTAGCCTTTAATTAATATGTGCCCCTCTGTTTGTTCTCCTTTGGTTAAATATAAATAATGATGCCTAGGATAAACTTGGGTGAAATGCTACAACGGGTGTATTTATCTGTGCGCTTGCGTATATATACTTTAATATCTTTATATAGTTAAGTGACATGAGTACAATACAACCACACTTTTGGTGTCATGTTGGGGATGACAACCTAACGCAAGTGATGCTAAGAAGTGTCAACAAATACTATGGACCTAAATTCCCCTTCCCATGGTAGGTAACTAGATTTAAATTCTTGCAATTTTAATTAGCATCTAGTTCCTTTTCTTGCCTAGGTTTGCATATGCATGTTTAACTTTGTCATGCATACACTAGTTATTTCATATGGTAGGGTTGCTCGGTATCACTCTTACCCTTGGAGCAAACCTACATGGTTTAATTTGTTTAGGATCATGGCACATAGCTTGTCTTTCATTTTTTTATCTAATATGTGCCAAAGTCCAAATTGTAGATAATTTCCCCCAAATATAATTTTTGAAAATGATTCTCACATTCATGTGATGCCATCTTTCAAGTGGTATTTTGATTTTGAAAAATCAATGTGCATGTCTCCTACAAGTATTCTATGCTTGTATGCACAAATTTAGGGGGAGATTATTCTACAAGTTGGATGTTTTGAGACTAACATTCTTTTCAAGATTATTATATGTGTAGTAGTCTCATTGCAAGGATAATGGAGTCCCCGGAGATAAGCATCATGCTTCAAATACTCACCACCCATTTTAAGTGGTGTCAATCAAATTGGTTTCTACATGTGGTACCTCTAATCTATATCATTGTGTTGATTTCAATTTGATATTTATATGTTTTCTCCATACGTTATATAGATTAAACTCTTTTGTGCATTAATTTGCCAACTATGCATATACTTTGCCTTCCACTATATGTATGCATATATTTAGGGGGAGTTTAGTCTATGTAATGTGAGAGTCAATTTTTGTGATCTATTCCACTCCACATATAAAGGATAACAAAACTTGACCCTCCCTTGTGCTACTAATGTCTTCATTTTCGGTGTTTGATTCCAAAGGGGGAGAAGTTGTTGGACCAAGAGCAAGCAAAATCATAATAAATCACAAGTAATATACAAAATTATAAATGGTAATGGTCCGAGGAAGGGAGGATAATGAATTATGGATTTAGGGGGAGGCTCAAGTTCATAATATCATTTGGGGATAAATGGGACAAATGGCAAGGCCAACATAAGCATTCATTGTTTCTTACATATGATATCTTTGAGCATCATATAATCTTGCCCTTGCATTGCATCCTAGCAAGTAGATAGTCTTTAAATTTCTGAAATTTCTTTATTATTTGCTTGCTTTGGTCGTGTTGTCATCAATCACCAAAAAGGGGGGAGATTTCAAGGAAAATGGACCCTAAGCCCATTTATTTTGGATTTTAGTGTTTGATGATCAACACAACCAAATTAGACTAATTTGTTTGCAAGTATGTATTTTTTGTAGTTCAATAGGTTGGAGTCGAAGCTGTGCACAAAGCGTTTGAATCGGAAGTCATTTTGGCCCTTATTTGAGCGACAGACGCTGGAACAGGGGGGCGACAGACGCTGACATCAGCGTCTGTCTAGTGTTGCAGTGCGCAGGACAACAGCGGAGCAAGCGACAGACGCGGGGGTGAATTGCGACAGACACGGGGGTGAACTGCGACAGACGTGGGGGTGAATTGCGACAGACGCGTCTGTCCAGTGTTGCAGCGCGCGCCACTGAACGGAGTAGCGACAGACGTTGCTAGGGTTGCGCGACAGACGCGTACCCTACACGTCAGACGCAACACAGAGAGCTTCGAGGGGTCTCCTGCATGCGACAGAAGCGTCCGGTGCTCGTGCAACAGACGCGGGCTGGAGTCTGTCGGCCTCCAACGGCTAGTGGAGTTGAGCAGCGCGTTATACACGAGAGACGCGTCCGATGGATGGCGATGGTGCGTCTGTCGCTCTTGAAAGCTGCAAAATCTTCCCCCAATGGCTAGTTTCGACTTGTGGCTTATAAATAGAACCCCCAACCAGCCATTTGGGGTGTGTGGGAGCTGAGGAAAAATACTAGGGTGTTGTTACACCACTTTGGTGCTCTCCACTTGCATAAGAGCTTAAAGATCACTAGATGATTAGCGTAGGTGCTTTGCGAAGTGCTTAGGTTAGTTAGACCATGCTCATATGCGCTTGCTCTAGGCTTAAGTCTAGTTGCTAGTGAGGTTTGCATACCTCTCATCCAAAGGTGCTTGCGTGCACCGTGTTGTACATTGGCGGGGCTTGTAGTCTTGCAAGACCACACCAACGGAGCTTGTGGTGTGAACGCCACCGTGTACCGAAGGGAACAAGGCCCGTGGCGGTTTGGCCGAAAACTTGATAGTGAAGACGGTGGGGAGCGGTCCAGGAGAGGTTTGCCGAAAGGCACATCGGAGACCCACTTGCGCGTGGGAAAGGACCAAGGCTATCCACGGAGTTACCCGACCGGGAGCTTGGCCCTTGCGAGGGATTCCTTGCGAGGGGCTCCAACGAGGACTAGGGGGAAGCTTGAGCACTTCTCGATACCTCAATAAAAATACCGGAGTCGTCGACGGGAGTTTGTATATCTCTACCTTGCTCTTTATCTTCCGCATTTTATACTCCATACCTAGGTTGCTCGCTTTACTTTCCTAGCTTGGTTGATAGGCTAGTTGATAGGTTTGGAACCTAGCTTGCATAACTCTTTGGCGGTAGAGATAGCAACACACCTAGCAAAACCATAGTTGCACGTTTAGATAGATTACCTTTCTTGCATAAGTTTTGACTAGGTGGAATTAGAGGCCTTAGTTAGAAGTAGAATTTAAGTTGCCTAATTCACCCCCCTCTTAGGCGTCACAAGTTCCTACATAGGGGCTCAGGGTAAAAAAATCCCCTCACCGGTCCCACTCCAAAGTATAGGCCTGTGGCCGTCCCGTCTCACGGGGATGCGGTGCCGCTGTATATGGGTGGGGCGGGGTTCGGGGATTTTCGCGATCTGCGTGAGAAGATTTTCTTCTTAATAAAATACCCAGTGGGACGTCATCTCCCCGCGGATCGAGTTTTTTTTATTTTGCTTCGTATCTAAACATAATTTTATTATATCTAGATGTATAGTAAAATAAATTTACCAAAAAAATCAAAGTGATTTATAATTTGGATTGGAGGGAGTAATTAATGTGCATGTTAGTAGTATCTACCGAGATAGCTTTTATAAACATAAATGCTCAAGATGCCTCTGTGAAAGTCTTAGTTTGGTTTTGGATAATTGATGAAACCTAGGGACTAATCATTATGCTAAGTGTGTAGACACGAAATTATGAAGCCCCATGTCAAGTGGTGGAGCCTAGAGATGATCATGGTGATGATGGTGATGACCAAAAGATTATCAAGTGCTTCACATTTAAAAAAGAAGAAAGAGAAAACAAAACCCGATGGAAATCAAGGCAAAGGTATTGCTAGGGTTTTGATTTTGGTGATCAAGACACCATAGAGGGTGTGATCACGTTTAGGATCAATAGCCGTACTATAAAGAGGGGAATCCTTTGGCTATTTGGTCTCATAAGTGCCACTAGATGATGACTTACATGCATGTGCATTTAGATCTAGTGGAGAGCTAATCTAACTCCTTCAAAATGATTGTGAAAAATATTAACACACATGCACATAGTGATGTATACTTTGTGGTGTTAACACATTTGCGAAGGAGGTGGAGTTTGAGCGGTAGAGATGACAGGATTCGGCGATTTCTCGAAAGTGTTCTTCACTGTTTTTATGCACCGGACGCTGGCCTCGGGGGGACTTGCGCGTCCGGTCAGTTCAGGCAGAAGCGCGCACGAAGGGGCTAAGCGAGCGGACGCTGGCCGCGGTACACCGGCGCATCCGGTGCACTTTTGCGGTCCACCGGACGTAGTGCGTCAGCATCTGGTCGAGGTGACGTCAGCGCGGCGCGGAGGCGAGCAGTCGTGCGGTGTACTGACTGGACGCTAGGCGCGTCCGATCAGTACCCACCGAATGCGTCCGGTCAAAGATTTCGCGTGATGGACCCTTACTGGAAACGACCGGACGCCACGTTGATCAGTGTCCGGTCATCAGCATCTGCGCGTCCGGTGTGGCGTGTACGCGAACGCTGTAAGTTTTTGACCGTTAGCGATCCAACGGTCCTCATTCGAACGTGACACATGGCAGACATCGAGCGGGCGAGCACTTAAGCCACCGAACACTGAGCTGCGTCAGGTGCAGCAGTACCTGCGCGTCCGATGCTATCGGGGAAGACAGAGTTGAGAGCCTAACGACTCTATTTGTTTGGGACCCCTATAAATATTTGTTGGCTAGCTCTTGGGGAACACTCTTGGACTTTTGATCATCTTGACATTCTCTTGAGCTGAGCATACTTCCTCCCACTCATCTCCCTTACTTGGTTGCTAATCCAAAATGAGATTGAGTGATCCAAGTGCATTATGCTTGTGAGTTTGCATCTTAGTGGCACTTGAGTGATCTTTGGCTGTAGGATTCTTGTTTCTCTTGGTGGTTGCCGCCACCTAGATGGCTTGGAGGCAGCAGAGGAGTTGTGGCAAGAGTGGTGTTCTTGGCCACCTCCTAGTGATTTGTGAGTGGTGTTGTGCCTTCTCCGATGGAGCGCCAAAGGCAACTCTAGTATATTGCTCGTGTCATTGAGTTACCTCACTTGTGGGTAGATTCTTACGGTGTCTACAGGTTGGACGAGGTTCATGCTACACCTCTTAGCCGCCGAATCACCAAGTGTTGGTCGACACAACAGGGACGTAGCGTGCCGGCAAGCACGTGAACCTCAGGAGAAAAATCGTGTCTCTGTTGTAATTGGTTCCTTGGATTTCTCCCGGTGATTAGTCTTCATATTATTGTGATTGGTTCATTCCTCGACGCAGCGGTATAAAGATCACACACCTCTCTTTTACATTCTGCAAACTAGTTGTAACAAGCTTTTTAGTGTAATTAGTTTTGAGAGCTTGTATTATCTTTGCTAGTGTAGCTTGTCACCTAGTTGAGCTCTTTAGTGTAGCTAGCTTTTGAGAGCTCATAGTGACTTAGCCTTTGATTGTTGTAGTGATCATAGTTACTAGAATTGTTGGATAGGTGACTTGCAACCCTTGTAGAGCTAGAGCAAAATTGTATTTCACCATTTATTATACTAACCCTTTTGTTCTAGTGAGTTTGTAGAATTTTTAATAGGTTATTCCCCCCATCTAACCATATAAGGACCTTTCACTCTATTAATTATTCCAACTCAATAACTACCATTTGTCATACACTCAAAATATTGGTTTGAATAGAAATAGAATGTTATCACAAACACCATTTTTTATCACTGAAGGTGAAAATACGGTAATGATAGGATGCATGCGTCCGACCCGTAGTCCGCTCGCTGCTTCAGAGCGTGCCCGCATTCCGCCTCCATACTTCAAAAAAATCGCTCGTCTTCTCCAATGCATCTTCATAGGGCCTCTCGCCGCAGGCAGCGCACCCGCCCACCGCGACCGGCGTTGCACCCGTGCCCCATCCCTGACTCGGCGGTCCATGCCACCATCCCGTGCCGCGACTCCATCTACATCACCAGACTAGCGCATATTGCAAGAGTATGTTTCAAGTGTTTCAGAGGTATGTTGCAAGTATTGTGTATCGATGTTGCAAAAGTAGATCAGGATGTTGCACATGTTGTAATGGCTATACATGTATGTTTCAAGTGTATGTTTTGAAATGTTTTATCTGTTCCATACGTATGTTGCAAGCATTTTATCTGAATGTTGCAAAAGTAGATTTGAATGTTGCATACACATGCATGTTGCAAGCATATTTTTTCAAGTGTTTCATATGTATGTTTGTAAGTGTTTTATCTGGATGTTGCATATGTTTGCATTGGTTTTCAAATGTTTTTCAGATGTTTTTGCAAGTGTTTCATACGCTTGTTTCAAGCGTTTCTTTTGTCTTTTTTGTTGCAATTGTTGCATCTGGATGTTTCAAAAATAGATTAGGTGTTACACATGTGATGCGCGTGGGAAGTGTCTAGCGGTGTGAGCGACGTTCGAGGCAGCGCGGGCTCACTGCTGGTGCGCTACGCGCTCGCTCTCTCCCTGTGTGGGCACCGTCCGGACGCTAACGCCCGGATCGGATGGCCAGGTGCTAGCAAGCCTGATGAAAATAAGCATTTATTGCAGCAGAATGGGTGATCATAAATATATGGAGACAATCAAGGCAACTCTAACATGACTTAATAGCGAATTATTTTATATTTTAATAGAAGAGAGAGAAACTAATTTTTGATGACTTAGCACATAGCCTATTGTTTTATACTCCCTCCGTTCCAAATTATAAGTCGCTTTGACTTTTTTTCGATATATCAACTTTGCTATGTATCTAGACATATTATATCTAGATACATAGCAAAATCGATGCACCAAAAAAGTCAAAACGACTTATAATTTAGAACGAAAGGAGTATTTTAATGGAAGAGAGAGAAAAAACTAACTTTTAGTCAAGATCTTGGTTTATGTACATATTTAAAATTACGAGAGTGTCACGTGAGCTATCTATATTGTAAGCTAGGAGTATGTACTAAAAGTTGACATTATTAAAGAAGTTGCCTTAACTAAGGCCATGTTTAGTTTCCAGAAAATTTTGTAAAATTTTTTAGATTTCCCGTCACATCGAATCTTTGGACACATGCATGAAATATTAAATATATATAAAAAATAAAACTAATTACACAGTTTAGACGAAATGGACGAGACAAATCTTTTAAGCCTAATTAGACCATGATTGGACACTAATTGCTAAATAACAACGAAACGTGCTACATGGTCATTTTACAAAATTTTTTGCAACTGAACCAGCCCTAAGTGTTCCCTAATATACTTCCCCGCTGACGTCTTTGCATCGATATGACTGTACGGTTCTGACCTCCATCTAGATACAGGCAATCTAGCAGGCTGGCTTTTAGATACAGGGAATCTAGCAAGCCGTTGACGAGCTTAATTTACTACACAAGCACAGGTCATTGAAGTAATACCACACGTACGGTATCACGGACACCGAGCATATACAGATCATGGTTATGAAGGTCAACGACTAAAATAGGATACAAATTCTCGCATGTAATGACAAACCTCGCATATGAAATTTGTTCAGGGTGCTAGGAACGACCTTTGCTTCTGATGGAAGAACAGTACATATGGTGTCCAATAAAGCGTCCATGCATTCATAAATACAACGACCAGACGGTAAATCAATTTCTAGAAGTGGTTTTCGAAACTCTGCTACTACCACCACCCCTGATTGTAGAAATGGGATATTTTTAAACATGGTTTTATAATTATTCCTAAAAATTAATTTTCAGATTTTTTTTAAAAAATAAAAATAGAAAAAATGTATTTCTATTGCAGAGGACTACGCACTGCCGCAGCATTCACAAGGTTCAAATTTTTGCTTTACTTTTGCATATGTGCCAACACGAGGATTTGAACTCGGGGCCTCTTGCCATGCGCACAAGACTCCTACAACCACACACCAATCACTTGTGACCAGGTATAAAATGCTATTATTAACATATATGAATTTTGTATTGATCTATTTTTGCTCCCAGTAAATGATCTCAAAGAAAATATAAAGTTTCATTCTTGTTGAGCACTATAACTTTGATAAAGGGTCTATCTCCATTCATGGTTGTTTGAAAAAAATTAAAATTTTGAATTTCACAATCTAAGAACTTAAATGTATATTTTAACCCTAAATGATCTCAAATAAAAAAAGTCGTCAACTACAAAGTTTTAGATCTTGTCCAACCCTATAATTTTGAATTAATGTTTATCTTCATCAGACTTTATTTGAAAAATATGAATTGCTTTATTCAGTTGCTATTTTCAAGGACAGTACCCCTAAAAATTGATTTCTATGGATGGCCGGTTGACTAAGTCAATGCCAGCGTCATCGATGACCGGTCGCGACAGAGAAGATGCAAGGGAGAGTACATATGGGAGATGTGGTGCTGATACGTAGGCTCCCATTTGGATCCACACTAGATCCTGAATAAAATTCATGTATCTAAAGAAAATGTAATTTGAGAGTTTAGAGACCTGATTATTAACACCTTCGGTCAAGTTCGAGGACCGCCGATGAATTTTACTCTCGACTAAATTAACCCTTCGTTACATGCATGTAGTGCAGTATCTTTTCAACGACAAGATTAGCGCATATGCGATCTTGAGACAGCACGGATTGAACACATGCATACATACACATGATCTGAACAAGCGCATCATATCGGACTTAGCTTGTTTGCTCAAAGAAAAATGGTAGTGCACCAAGTGCACTGAACCGAAACACAGATAGGAACTACTAGGAATCTAATAACAAGAAAAATTCGATGAACTTAGGCTGATCTGGGAAAAGCATGGTTGCTTTGCGTTTCTTTTTCCTTGATTTTTCCATGACGATTTCGTGTGTAACTTGCGGGAAAATATAATGATCTCTGCGCGTGCGTGCGGACACGTGAACCGCGAGACTGGACGGTGGCGAGCTGGCGGGCCGATGGCCGATGCCCGGTGCAGTGTCATGCGGCATGCGCCCACATTTTTTTTTTTTGCCATCGACATGCGCCCACAGTTGTAGCAGGTCGGTCAGCTCAACCTCTGAACCCGCTGGAGGCGGCGGGCGTGATGGCTGGATGCATGCATGCTCTGCTGCAGGCTGCTCCTGCATGCAGCCATAAAGGCTTCTGATTCGTGGGCACCACACGAAACGCTCATCACGATCCAGGCAGCAGGTGCATGCATATGCATTTACCTGCCGCTGCCTGTGCCACCAATGCCTTTTCGTCTTTCACTCCGATCCGGTCCTTAAGCTCGTAATCTTCAGTCACACAAAAAAAGCTCGCAATCTTCGGATATAAAGTACATGTGTGCCACTGATCCCTTTTCCGCCGCTCACTCAACGCAAAACTCATGTCAAATGATGTACATGAGTTACACAACTTTTCCATGCTAACCCGGCCATATGAACACACAAATGCACACCGTGCTCCTATTAGCATCCATCTCCGAACGATTAAATCGATAAATACTGGAATCAGAGATGCTACTTGAAAGAAGATGAGTCTGAGTTAATCTCGACATATATATATATATATATATATATATATATATATATATATATATATATATATATATATATATATATATATATATATATTCTTTTTAATTTAATACAAGGCTATTGATAGAATTCTTAATTAACGCAATTTGGAATCCAAAGGTTTCACATGCTATTTGGAGAATGGCAGCATAAGGTCGCGGTGTGCGTGCGAGGACTGGGATCCGCTGAGTAAAAATCAACACATGGATGGATGCGATAGCAGAGGAAATTAGCAGCAAAGGTGCGGTGGAGGAACCTTCAGTGAATTGGGTCCTTCAACACTTTGTCCAAAAGTGCCGTGGAAGAATGTCTCCTCGCTTCAACACTCAAAGCGGTGGAAAGAATTTTCAGTCATTCATGGAATTCCAGCGTGATGACCCGTCCACCTTGGTGGCCCACCCCTGCTTATCTCTGACCTAACAGGAAAGGAAAATCCGGCTTGAGTTTCGCCCATTTTGTGAAGGTGAGCTAAAGCTTTTGGTTTTCCATAAAGTCTTGTTTGGATGATCGGTAGGTATTAAGCCAAGTAAATACCTTTGTAAAATAAAGGTCTGAAAAATTATACAAGCTATTTCAGAAAAAATATTGTTTGGATGATCAGTTTGCTTATTACTTGGCAATGTATCATGTGGAAACCGGATCACCTGTGCAAACTTGGAAACTTTGAATCAAGACCTACTTCTACACCCGCTTTAGCCTATTACAATCGGAAAACAAAACAGACCTTGTGGCCACACTTTTTTTTGTATGTGACAGGTATCGAGCTAGACCTCATGCTTGCATCTATCCTCGCAGGGGCAGAGCCAGGAATTAGGGATAGGGGCAGCATTAGTTTCCACCTCCACGTTAAGAGTTTCCACATTATGATTTTTAGCTTGAATAGATTAGCACTTGAACCAACAAGCTTAAAGAAACTATGAATTGGTTTTTTCCTTTTCATATCGAAAAGAGGATTTCACTATTTGAGATACAGATCAAGTGATTATATTAAATAAACAATATATAAACAAGTGCTATTTACAAAGAGGTTGTATTGTATTGTAACGAAGAACTAAAGAAAAGGCACAAGTGACGAAGACAAAGGTGGCAGGGGTCGCCGACATAGATCTGTTGCCCCGCCCGGCGGCACGGGTCCTCGACGCCGCACCATTGCCCTGCCTGGCGGTAGCGGACGACTCCCCCGCGCCCTTTAGGGCGAGGCGCGTCATGGACGGCTTGACCTCTGAAAGCATCTAGGCCCCTATAGTGGGTTTCGATAATTGATAACAACGCAACATTACTATGACTAACGTGTGTTTTGCAGAAACTTTAGTAAGTTAGGTCATGAGAATGGTGACTATTTGGGCACTATGGTTTTCATGCCCCTTGATGTAAATCGTTTCGATTTTCAAAGGATTAACGATAAGGTTAAGAACAAACTAGTTCTAAGTGCCATTTGGAGAGCCATTTAGAGTAGCTTAGGACTTAGCTTTTCTCATTTGGCCGTACTATAAAGGGGGCATGAGTGAGTAGTTTGACCTAGGTGAGCCTATTTGCTTAGATGTGGTGCACACTTGTCAAACTTAGCACTAGGTAGCTCAGGTGAAGCCCAAAGATCATTTCGAAGAAACTTTGTTCAGGCTGCGTCACGATCCGGAGTAATTTGAGCCATTTCTCCTTGACCGGACGCGTCCGGTCAGTGCAGTAGACTGAAGCAAAAAGCACTCACCGACCGGACGCTATGGCTCGCCTGACCGGACGCGCAGGTGGCGCGCTCTACAGTCAGGAGAGCTAGGGTCAGTAACCGGACGCTAAGCCTGTCTGACCGGACACCGCTGTGGCCGTGTTCGATCAATATACAGAAAGGTTTCAGAGAGGGTTTTGAGCGACTGGACGCGTCCAGTCACCCCTGATCGGACTCGTCTGCGCGTCCGGTCACTCAACGCCCTTGATTTTCAAATCGACCATTCTCACCGACCGGACGCGTCTAGTCACATCGACCGGCGCGTCCGGTCAGTACGAAAAATGCTGAGTTGGCACTTAACGGTTGGGATTGACTGTGGGGAGTATAAATACATTCCCTACCTCTCTATTTGAGTTCTCTTGCTCATTTGTTCAGCTGAGAAACACCTTTCATATGCAAGGGAGTGCAAGAGCTCTAGTGAGGATTGAGATTTGAGAATCCAAGATTAAGGACCCTTATTAGTGACTAGGGAGTAGCAAGTGTGCATCCACCTTCTCATTAGGCTTGTTGTGGTCAAGTGAGAGTTTTTGCTTGTTACTCTTGGTGATCGCCATCACCTAGACGGCTTGGTGGTGATTGGGAGCTTGGTGATCATCCGGCGAGCTTGTGGATGACCTAACTCATCTTGTGAGCGGTTGTGGACGATTCACCACGACGGAGTGTCAAAGAATCAACCCGTAGAGAGCACTTGATCCTCGCGCGAATCAAGGGGGAGCTACACCCTTGCGCGGGTGCTCCAACGAGGACTAGTGGGGAGTGGCGACTATATGATACCTCGGGAAAACATCGCCGTGTTCCTAACCCTTTACATTCAAGCAATTTACTTTCTCTCATTGCTTTTGTTGCTTGGTTTACATTCCTAGAATTACCATGCTAGACTAGGATTGGAACTTAGGGTGCAAAACTTTTATCGGTAGAATCACTAGGAACACCTGTAGGCACTAGGAATGAATTATGGCTTAGTAGGATTTAATTCTCGCAATAAATTTTTAAAAAACCCAATTCACCCCCCTCTTGGGCATCTTGATCCTTTCAACCTCCTTGTCGGAGTCGATGAGGTACATGACCTTGCCTTCTACCTTGATCTAGTCGAATCTGTCGCCGCTTCAAAGGGAGAACTGCCCTCGAGCGCTGCGCGTCTGTGTCTTTGCGTTCCACCCACAGTAGCCAGCCATTACCGCGCACCCAAGGGGAGAGGAGGAGGCGAGTGTTTGGACGAGGAGGAGGCGGAGTGAGCGAGGCCGAGCAGTATTAATTACAGAAAAACCAGAGGTGGCTCGCTATCCAGCCACCTCTAGTACGGGATCTATAGATATAGAGGTGGTTTATAACTCTAGGGGCCCCTATAGATCCATTTATAGAAGCGGCTGGATAGTGAGCCGCCTCTGAAGATATATCTACAGAGGTGGACTATCATACATGGCACTACAGAGGTGGCTCAATCAAGAGCCGCCTCTATATGTAGTAAAAGTAGTCACGTTTCCAAAAAATCGTTTTTATACGGAGTAGTAGTGACTTCAAAACAATTGAGAGGGTTTGACTAGGGAGGAACATGTGTGGTGACAACAATTGCACATACAGGCTGTGTTTAGTTGAGAAAAATGGTGTGAAAAATTACTGTAGCACTTTTCGTTGTTATTTGGTAAAATTTGTTCAACCATGGATTAATTAGACTCAAAAGATTCGTCTCGAACTTTACAGATAAACTATGCAATTAGTTAGTTTTTTACCTACATTTAATGCTCCATGCATACGTTTAAAGATTCGATGTGATGGGTGAAAGAGAAAATATTTTAGGTGTGCATGGGAAGTAAACAGAGCCACAATGGCATAAGTGAATGTACTATGGAGATGGTACCAAAGCGTAAGAATCTAAGCGACCTAGCTCTAATCTAATATCAGGAAACTTTATTCTCAGCGTACCGAATAACCAATTTCTTCGATAGTTCTCCCTCAGGTTCGATTTATTACGATGCAGATTATAGCTGAGCGTCTGTAATTCACTAGTATCTCAGCAAACAAAGAAATAAGCAAAGACTAGTCTTGAACTAGTGCCAAATTATATTAGTATTCACAAGTTCTCTCCTCCATTTAGCAAAGACAAATCGACCTAGGCCGAAATAATCCTAATGATAGGACATGTTGCTTACTCCGTAACTTGGAACAAGCGTTGTGTACAGCCGTAGAGGTGACGACCAAAAATTCGTATGCATTGCCCTGTGCCAAGTCTAAAACGAAAAACCGATGTGGCTTCCACTTGGTCCTCGATGCAGCGCACCTGTTCTCTGCCGCCGCTCCACCGTAACCCCCCTCCTCCCACAGTCTCACTCCCAGCTTTTCAAAACCGCCGTCCTCCAGTCCACAGATAAAATGGCGGCCTCCCCACCCCGCTCGCACCCCTCCCCCTTCCGATTCCCGCCCCCGACCCCACGCCGCCGAAAGCGGGGACACCGCCCGCCGTCTCCACAAGCGCATCTGCGCCGCGCGCCTCGGCTACCGTACCGTCGGGCGGCAGGTCGCCACCGCGCTTTTTGGCGTGCGTTGGTTCTTCTTGCGCAACTCTGCTGCCGGTTTCCAGCTCTGTTTTCCTTTCTTTCTCCTGTCCTGGTCAAATCTATCCTCCTGGCTGGGTAGCTTTTGGAAATTCCGGAGGGCTGCCGTTCTCGGCTTGTGTTCTTGGTCATCCCGGGTGGTATTAATCTGGAGATCCACCAGTCGCTTGGGAGAAGATCAAGAAAGGGAAGAAAGAAACAGCGCGGCAAGCCGGCATCGCGAAAAGCTTAAGATCAGAGGTACCTACCTTTTCTTCAAGTGTAATGTTGTAATCTAGATGTGTCTGTCTGTTCATCGTACATCCTGATTATGTCAAGCCGTTCTTGATTTCGTTCTTGTCTTTTTGAATGGCGAGCAGATTACTGAAATTTCCATCGGTCGTACGTCAGAACAACCTCACTTCGCTCGCGGCTGCGCGTTAGATGCTGGTTGCAGCGTCGCTCATGGCAATGGAGTTGGACGCGGACCAGCTCGCCAGGTGGGAGCGGGAGCAGCAGCAGCAGCACCCGAGGCGGCAGCAGAGCAGGAGGCAGGCCGTGGCCGTGGCCGTCTGCAGACAGAGCGCCGCGGCGGCGGCGCCGTCCATGGGCCAGCCGCGGCGTCAGAACGCGCCGCCGCCGCCGTCGCCCAAGCCTCCGGCGGCCGCGGCGGGCGGGCTCAGCGCGGAGGCGTTCCTGGCGCTGGCGTGCGTCGCCGTGTCGCTCATCGTGCTGCCGCTCGTCCTGCCGCCGCTGCCGCCCCCGCCGCCGCTGCTGCTGCTGGTGCCCGTCTGCCTGCTCCTGCTCCTCGCCGCGCTCGCCACCTTCGTGCCGTCGGATGTCAGGACCATGGCGTCCTCCTACTTGTAACTACAGTAGCTGCTACTAGTTGTTTCGTTAGTGAATTTGCATGCATTCTTTTTGTCCAGGCCCTTTCAGTGTATATGGCATAAAATGAGTGTAATGATGAAACGGAAATCTTGTTCTTTTGTTAGTTATTTTTCCTGAAACAGAGATTCATCGTTAGATCGAACAAATTACTACGTACGTGTGCTTTCTGCATTTGATTATTGAATTCATCTTGTTTCTACCGGTTTAACCAAATTATGGGTGTGTTCGCTTCGCGAAAAGCAGGTGAAAAGTTACTGTAGCATCTTTCGTTGTTATTTGGCAAAATTTATCCAATCATGGACTAACTAGGCTTAAAAGATTCGTCCCGACATTTACAGACAAACTATGCAATTAATTATCTTTTTTACCTACGTTTAATGCTCCATGCATGCGTCGAAAGATTTGATGTGATGGGTGTAAGAGGAAATATTTTGGGTTGGAGTGGGGAAGTGAACAAGGCCTATGTATCACAGGTACGATAATTGTGGTTTTCTGCCGACTTGACCCATGGATTACATGTTGACTCAATGACTCAAAAATCAACATTGTCTTGATCAACGGATTACATGTTCACTCTAAATCAAAATTCGACTTTAATTACCTAGTCTGGCCATGCATTTATTACGTGATTAGATAATTAATAATGAAATATGAAAACCAATTTATATTACTCGTTCGTTATGTGATGCATCTCCGTTTACTAATTTGTTCAAGAATATGTTCTGTTTTTTTAAAGAGATTTTGCAAGTTACTAATCTTGGTCTTAAATGAGATATTTACGGCTGTGTAGTACTATCAGTTTGTTAATGGTACTCTGTACATGCTACAGGTTTTATGCATTTAGGGCCTGTTTGGTAATAGGTGTGGACCATGAGGTTAACCAAAGGGTGTCTGGATATTAATAATTGACTAATTAGGCTTAATAGATTCGTCTCGTAAATTATTCTCAATCTGTGCAATTAGTTTTATAATTAGTCTATGTTTAACACTCCATGCATGTGTCCAAACATTCGATGTGACAGGTGTTAAAAAACAAGGGAAACCAAATGGGGCCTTACTCTACGTTAGGTAGTGTAATAGGTTGGTCATCAAACTATAAAAGAGCGAGTTATTTGAGAGGGGATCTTTCTATAATAACCGTTCGATCTATACGCCGTACGTCTTTAATTCCACTCGCCATGAGTCATGTTTATTTATAATCTGTTTCTTTCTCTCGTCCTCTCTCTCGACACGGACGCGGCGTTGCCAATGCCGGCAAGGACGGGCTGCGCAAGGTCGGCTCGTGTGTGGGAGCCAGAAGGCCCGCAAGCATTGGCCAGCACCGGCAGCACGCGGAGGGCGAAGGCCGGCTCGCTCGCAGCGCAAACGAGTCTGCAGCTCGCGCATGCTCCTGCGGAGCACGAAGAACCTATAGGGGCGGCCCTGGTGGTGCACAAAGGGTGCCAGGGTTTTTTTTAAAAAATAATAGCAGGAGCTCTGCCTTTCAATTAAGTAGAAATGAATTGACCTGATTTTTAAGGAAAAACCAGGCCCAAAAACCTTACAGACGCACACATCCCCCAAGAACACAAAAACCCTTCCGACTAACCCACGGCAACCCTTTTAGACATAAAATGTGACATAGAAAAACAACAACACCCACCGCATGTTCTCATTGAAAGAGCAGCTCTGACTTCTCACAGTCATCCAGCATCCCCTCTACTAAAACTTGGCCTAGCATGGCGTGAACGAGTCCTCGAGCAGCGTAGATGGTACATGGAAGCATTACGTCACGATCTGCCCTAACATGGATGGTCCGTCTAGGCCCATGAGATCCTCTAGTGACTTGATGACAAGGTCGGACATCGGGCCTTTCAAGAGGTTGCATCGCGAAGGATGGCAAGAGCGGAACGGGGTGAGCGTGCGACACCTCGTGCGCGGCTGCGACGAGAACGGCGAGGGCTGGCTCGCGTGCAACGGCAAGGTGTGTCCTCCATGGCTCGATCCGTCACAGCCTAGATAGAGAAGCTAACACAAATTCCTTCTCTCTCCGTGCACGTAGTATGCTTCGAACAGCGACCTCTACGAGACGACGGCAAGGCAACGCTCCTGTGGGTCTCGCGCACGTCGGCCAGGGACGTTGCTAGCAGGCAACGACCATGGGCGCACGACAACCTCTAGGGCAGGACCCACAGTAGGAAACTACACGGCGCACAGTAGGAAACTACACGGCGCCCCATCCCTGAAACCGTCGATTTCTTCAGCGTTAGTTCGCGAGACGATGCCGTTTCCCAGGGGAGAAACGGTTTCTCGTCGAGTTACTCTCTTTCTTCATTTATGAGGACGCCACGTTGGACTTTTCGCTGCGTGAAGGATCATTAATGCTACAAGTCTTAGGCTATCCGTACTCGTGGTACTTTAAATTTATTCTCTATACATCATAGTCTTCAAGATTCTCTCCTCTATATCTAATTCTTCTACACTCATCCATCCTCTATATCATACTCTATCCACTGTGGGACCCACTTATCACTTTATCTAAATATATCCATATGAGATCTTGTTTTGAAGAATTTATTGAAATGAATTTAATGGTGCGATCGGAATTTAATTTGGTGTTTTAGTTTGTGAGTTATAACATTTTTTATACGAAAAAAAGTTGGACACTCTCTTCGAGACACTCTCTCTCTAGCGTGTGCTCTCGTGAGAGCAGCAGCGGCATCAGGGTCTACCGTGCGGTACCGGACGCCCGCTACCTCCTCTACGCATAGCGGACGGAGAGGCTGTTCAGGACGTGATACCGGACTACGCTGCAACTCTTTTTTACGCCATATGCTCCTCCAGGATTGGTTTACCGGACGCAGTGCAGTCAGCCAAATAGAGCAATAGTCTTTCTACGTCTTGCATTACTTATAGTAGGACACTGTAAATGAATAGCAGCTGTAATATGGAGGTGGAAATAAAACCAAAAGGCACATACAACAACACAATTCACACGTGAGGGACAGACAATCCCCTAAATTCCAAATAATGTATGACAAAAAAAGGTGAAAAACAAAAATCAAAACATGCACGTGTCTATAAAAACATCAATATAGACGAGTTAAAAAAACCAAATGTTTAATAATTGAATTCCTATATCATGTACATTTATATATGATAATAGACATGCATTTTAGAAAATTTAAAAATATTTCATTGATGAACATCAATTAATTTTTTGAATACACAATTGACACGTCGTATAAATTTCATGATCTAAGCAATGGTCCGGAATGACATAACAAAATATGCACTCATAATTGAAGCCACATCACGATTTCCATTTATTCATTGCTGTGAAAAGAGCGAGTTATTTGAGGAAAAACAACATAAAGTTACGTTATTTATGGGCCAAAAAGAAAAAAAACATAAAGTTATGTTTCGATAGACTACTAAATAAATTAATGCTACATTATTTAAGTCATAATTATTTTGTATCTACATATGCTTGTTTATTTATATCACGTTATTTTATATGTGCAGCGATATATGCAATTGAGGCATCCTAACAAACAAACAATTTGAACTTTGTTCTACACGACCCGATCAAATTGATCAAGCACTTGCTACCTACCTTTATTGTATATCGACAAATCAATTAACATTTTCATTATATTTGAAATAGTTTTAGAGACACGTGCGTATTGCACATGCATATTTGTTAGTTACATATACGTACTAGTTACTGCTCTCTCTGTCTAAAGAAAAATTCACTATAAGAATCAAACTTTTAAATTTACTAGAGTTATAGAAAAATAGAAAAATATTAATAACAACTATCTCCAAACAAAAAAATATTATAAAAATATATTCAACGTTATATCTAATGATACTAATTATACAAAAATATTGATATATATATATATATATCGTCGAAGTTAAAAAGTATTTTGATTTTTTAGAAACGAAAATGACAACTGCTTCTTGGGATGGAGGAAGTAATCGTTAAGGGCACTCTCAATGCAGAAATCATCATAGTTTCTATAGATATTAGTTGTACTGTCACCTAAGCGTTTTGCTAATATGACAATGTAGTTATTGAAGAGAGAGAGCAAAAATCATAAAAACCGGATCTAAGTTAGAAATCATATCTACACGAGAACAAAAACCATGTGATTGGTAGAGAATGGAGAGAGAATATATGTGATTGGATAAAAAATTGTTTTGCAGAAACTATTCATTGGAACCATGATTTCTATATATAATGTCTATGAAAACTAATAGGTATAGAAACTGCATATAGTTTCTGGCATCGTGACTGCCCTAGCTCGACACGTACGAGGGAGACAAACGTCAATGTGCAAAGGCGTCAGAGTGACATAGTACCATCAGGTAGGCTGATAGCCAGACATGCTCAATTAATTGGATCATTTTGAAATCGCTGATATAATCGTCTCGACACGTTGGCATTACCATCCTACCAGACTGTTAGCTGATTCGACTTTTGCCTTTGCGAGAGTAGTTTTCCTATCCTACCAGACCCGTTACCAACTGCATGAGAGTAGTTTTCCTTGTAAACAATCTCATTTTGCCTTTTGAAACAATTTAAAACTCAAACATTTGCATTTTCACAGTAGGAGTATAGGTTTATAGCAAAGGCTTTTCCTAGGCCATACGAGCACCTACGCGGCTGTCTTATTTCTTCTCACACGAACCCCTATGCATACCACATGCTCTCGTCTTGCTCCCTCTTCCTTTATTTTTGTCGTCTCTCTCTTCTTGAGAGACGATCTAATTGTTTAACTTCTAGATACATTGACAAATCAACATAGAATATGATAGTAACATGAAAGCACTAATCAACAGGCTATATGCAAATTATCTAATCTAGTGCGCCTGCTCCCTCAATTTCACTAAACTTGTGCGTGGCCGGCACACCATGACCCAAGGTCTACTCCAATAAATCAAGAGGATCCACCGCCCTAAGCCTCCTCCAACGAGTCGAGGAGATGGCGATCCGTCGACCCCAAGCCACAAGTTAGTTAGTTATAAAGGAAAGTTTGGGGAGGCTGCCAAAATGACGATCGAGACGATGGCTAGGATGCCGCCTGGCGAGAGGTGGAAGAGATTGGTTCGATGGTGTCTGCAGCAGGGGAATTAGGGATGGCAGTAGGTCAGGTAAGGTGGAGGTGGATTAAAAACCCGCCCTTAACAACGCTCGCGATGGCTACACCCGTCGTCAATGAGACACGCGGGTGCAATGTCATACCAGGACCCACATTCGCGGGTCTCGGTTCACCCGTGGGTGTGTTAATAAGAGGCTAACATAATACAAAGAAGACATAAAATTTGAGATTAAAGAGAACACAATTACCAATTTATCATCATTAATGAATCGGAAGTTCAGAATAACTTAAATCTAGTCTTGTCCATACTATATAGACAACATACAAAATCATTCTAAGTTTTACATAGGCTTGCTCCAAATACTACTTATTTACTTGTTCATATCTTGTGCTAGTGTTGTTGCTTGTTAAGTTGTTTAGCTTTAATGCTAGTGCTTACTAGTGTACGTAGTTTGAGCTTAGTGTTTGTTTTGCTCACAAGTATGTATATAGGAGCTCTCGATTGCTTGTTTGAGTTTAGTTGCATATATATATATATATAGGCTTGTGTGATCTTGTTTACTAGACTTGTGTAGGTGAGCTCTCATTTAGTTCGGCACCTTAGATACTTATGTAGGATCTTACAAAAGGTGCTTGTGTTTATACTGTGTAATTCTCAAAAAAAGATAGAGGGGTGTAGTCGTGAGTAGACGATTAGTTTCATTCCACTGCTTCTATTTGCTGGCCGTAGTGACTAGATTTAGAAATGACTATTCACGCTCCCTCTAATCGACCATCTTGACCTTACATCATCAAACTTTAAAATGGACATCTCAGCCCTCAACTCTCAAAAAAAAGTATTTAAGTTCTTTCCTGCCAGGTTTGAAATGTTTGTCAAGGCAATTTATCAGTCTTTATACTCCCTCTGTCATAACATCTAAGGCATCCACCAAGTGATTTCAAGACCAAATAAAGACTCTGACCAAAGACTAATAAATTGCCCATCTCTAATTAGTTAGTTTTGTTGTCAACTTGTTCAGTATCCTAGTAGACCAAATAAAGACTCTGACCAAAGACTAATAAATTGCCCATCTCTAATTAGTTAGTTTTGCTGTCAACTTGTTTAGTATCCTAGTAGACCAAATAAAGACTCTGACCAAAGACTAATAAATTGCCCATCTCTAATTAGTTAGTTTTGCTGTCAACTTGTTTAGTATCCTAGTAATGTATAGTTTAAAAAGACATGCATGCATGCCATTAAGTTTGATTACCAAATATAGGCGCTATTTTGTACAAGATGGTGTTCAAAAGGCAAGCATATATGGATTGGGTTGATCAATTTAGAATAGCTTATAATTTAGAACAAAATTTGAACCTGTGATACCTTGTATTTTTTTTAATTGCAGGAGTAGTTAATAATGAAGTAAATACATGCATGATAAGATTTTTAAACCACAAAAAATGTCTCTAAGCTTTTAAAAATTTCAAGAAAAATCCTAAAGATAGACTAGGACATGACAAAATCTAATAAGATATTTAGAGCTCATGAAAGTATATCAGGAAGTTTTCAAAAATTAGAATTGAGAATGGAAAAAATATCCAAAAAATGACATATGTTTTGAAAACTTTCCGTAACAAAAACATGAGATGTAATGAGCATGCTTGAAAACTTTCCATAACAAAAACATGAGATGCAACTAGCATGAAAGCATAGCATAAATGCATTCCATGTTAAATGTATCTTTTATATTGCTGGTTGCGTCCCATTTTTTGTGGATTTTTTAAAATGCATTTAGACATCTATTAGAACGTTTTGGGAGTTTCCAAAAATTTTCAGGATATTTTAGCATCTTCTTAGAGATAAATCTAAATCTTGGAAGCTTCTAGAGGTATTGAACAGGCTTGAGATATTTTATTTGGGTTTTCATGTCTCAATTTATCTCTTGAATTTTTCTCGAGATTTTTAAAGGCTTAGAGACATATTTCGTGGTTTAAAACGTTATGAGGTATTTATCAGATTTATTTTTACTATAAATGAGGAAACTATCTTGAAAAGCACTTCCAATCCAACAATGAGGTAATTTAAACAGTTTTGAAAGTTGGGTTGTAGGATATCTAGTTTGTAGTTAGAGAAGAAAAACCATACATCGCCAATAGTTCAGACAGATAAAAATAAAGGAACTCCCCCGGTATAACTTGTGAGTTGAGACAACATCCTTCTGCATATAATAAATAGTAATAAATATTATAACACCATCTCATGAGGAGAAAACGCATGCTCAATATATAGTGTTCACCGGTGCAATCAATCAAATAGGACAAAATCGGTTTTTTGGTTTAAAACAGACCTGAAATATATTAGCATGTCAACAATCCCATTGCACACCTATCTTAAGTTTATATATAGCAACTAAAATTATCATGTAAACAATCCCATTATCCAAGAAATCAGTTCTTAATACAATCGCACACCTAAGTTCATAGTAACCAAAATTTACACTAATATAAGTACAGTATAGTACCCTGTACATTGTTCTCGCGGCGCTTGCTTGCTGTAGATTCACTTGGGCTCCACCCTGGCGGACGGCAACCCGCCACTGCTGTTGTCGGCGAAGGGGCTATCGCCGCCGTAGGGGTGGCGCGGCGTCCGGCTGGCGTAGCTCATCGAGTTGGACGCGGACTCGGGCCCCGGGCCGCCAGCCATCTTGAGCACGCGCTCGATCTCGCTGACCACCTCGCCCATGGAGGGCCGGTCGGCGCCGGCCTCCTCGACGCAGCGCAGCGCCAGGTCCACGTACTGCTCCAGCCCCGCCAGCGCGGACGGCGCCGCGCCCAGCGCCGGGTCCAGCAGGTCGTGCAGGCCGTACAGGTCCTTGGTCCGGTCCAGCGCCGCCTTCATCTCCCTGACAATGTACCGGCCGCGCTCCAGCGGCTTCCTCGCCGTGGCCACCTCCAGCATGAGCACGCCGAAGCTGTACACGTCGCTCTTCTCCGTCAGCTGCTGCGTCATGTAGTACTCAGGGTCAAGGTAGCCCATGGTGCCCTTGACTTGCGTGGTGACCTGTCCCCTGCCGTCGTCCCCGAGGGGCTTGGAGAGGCCGAAGTCGGAGACCTTGGCGTTGAGGCGCTCGTCGAGGAGGACGTTGCTGGACTTGATGTCGCGGTGCACGATGGGCGGGTCGGCGAGCTCGTGGAGGTAGGCGACGCCCTTGGCGGCGCCGAGCACGACGCGGAGCCGCCGCCGCCAGTCGAGGCGCACGCCGGACTTGCCCGTGAGGCTCTCCTTGAGCGTGCCGTTGGGGACGTACTCGTAGACGAGGATCTGCTCTTGCTGGTCCAGGCAGAAGCCCACGAGGCTGACCACGTTCTTGTGGTGGACACGGGAGAGCAGCTCGATCTCCGTCCTGAACTCCAGGCTCCCCTGCAGGGACCCCTGCTGCGACCTCTTCACCGCCACCAGCTGCCCGCTCGGCAGCGTCCCCCTGTACACCTTCCCGTACCCGCCGTTGCCGATGTCGTTCGCCTCCGAGAAGTTGTTGGTGATCTTCCGAAGCTCGTCGAAGTTGAACATCCGCGCGCCACGCAGCTGCGGGATCACGCCACTGCCGCTCGTGCTCTTCATGTCCCAAGAAACTGCAGCAGCAGTAGGGGGGCTACCTCTGTCAGTAACAACGAAGAAACTGTGAACCAAAGGCAACAACAAGAGTACATTACTACGAACCAAAAGACTGGCTCCTCTCTTCGTTCTGCTTTGGTCTCCTCTTCCTCCTTGCGACGAAGATGACAAGCGCAAGAACTCCTGCGACAAGAACCGCTCCACCGGCCGAGACTCCGATGATAAGCGGCAAGCGGTTCGCCTTCGATTTGGATGGTATTAGCAGGTCTACGTTCATGAAAAAGCAGTAATTAAAGTCACATATATAGCAGGGTGTGCAATCTGAACTTCTGAAGTGTACATTTTTCCTCCTGAAACCTCAATGAATGATCTTGTTCTTACCATTGGCAAAACTGTACTGCTGCCCAATGAAATAGTAGGGGCCGAAAACAGCGGGTGGCTTATACGTCTGGTTACTGAGTATGAACCCAATGTCAGAGATATCCTGCTCACCAAACAGGGTCTTGCCGCTCGGGAACACCTCCAGCGCCACCTGCAAGTTGTTCACGGAGTTCACCGACGGGTCATGGAGGGCGACCGAGTCCACGGGGAGGCTGAAGCTCAGGAACTTGGCCTTGATGCCGCTCTCCAGCTGGCCCCAGTACGACCCGTTGCTCAGGTCGGAGAACGACGGCGACCTGAAGAACAAGGTGCCCCTGTAGGGAACGGCGCACACGCAGCTTGGGCTCAGGAGCTGGTCTGACAGGCATGGCGGTGGCAGCCCGGAGCAGTTCTTCGAAGTGCTGTACGGCGGCGGCGTCGCCTGGTTGGATTGCCCCGGCGGTGTGCAGTATTTCTCGTTGTTCCCCGAGCTGCAGATGGGATTTCCGACTAGTCTGAAAAAGACATTAGATGCATGCGACTTGTGAGGGATGAATGAATCCACACTCAGCAAGTACTCAGAAATCAACAAAATTAGAGCAAAATGTACAGTTCCTACGTACATGAGTTGTTTGTTGTACTGTGATCCACCAACAGTTATCTGGCTTATTTGGTTGTCTCGCAGATCGATTAGTTGGAGCTGAGAACTGTAGTCTGATCCAATAGTCAGCGTGCCGTTGAAACGGTTGCCCCTGAGCCTCCTGCGATTGTCAGGCAGTACCCAATCATCAAGAACTGAACATGGATCATGAACTCAACTCTATGATCGATGGTTTTGGCATAGAGTGCTATGGAAAAGGAATCACTCACAGTGTCTGAACTGCAGGAAGGCTGAAGAGGTCTTGCGGCAGCTGCCCTGTAACACGCAGGTTTTCGAGGTACCTGCAACCGATAAACATTCAGAGTTTCAGACACAAGTTCTGGACTTGAGTAGGACAAGGAACGAGTGCAGAGAGGGGTTTACTTACAATGAGGTCAATGATGGCAGTGTAGTGAACCAGGAAGGAACATCAGATGCATTGAAGCTGTTGTTGCTCATGTCCCTGTCACAAAGGAACATTACATTCAGAAGTTGGATACTTAAATTCTTTTATGACTCAAGAAAAGGAGAAACTTGAGCAAGTCTGTCACTTACACAAAACTGAGTGCACTCATTCCTGTAAGGTCTGGTAGTGGACCAGTCAGCTGGTTGTTTTCGAGGTGGCTAGTGTGAACAGAAAAGAGCGAGAGAGGGTAAATGGTTATAGCTTCCTAGTACTATTGTACAACTGATACAGACAGACCAACAAGAGCATGCACAAAAAACAGAGTAACAGACTCACAGCTCTGCAAGCTTGGTGAGGTTGTTGATGTTGCTAGGAACTGGCCTGGTCAACTGGTAGTTGTTATCAAAACGCCTGTGCCGACATAATAATCTCACGATCAGAAAAAGTCCATACATGTCACTGTCAGAAGTACTCCTACTTGCTAGTGAAAAATCTCTAGATTTTCTCTTCTGAGTCATGACATGTAGGTGATGTACTTACAGGACTTCTAGTGTGTTAAGAAGGCCCAAAGTAGGAGGAATGCTTCCGGTGAAATTGTTGTTGTCAAGAAGCCTGGATACACAATACAAGCCATCCACTGTTTGAACTTCACAAATCACAACAAAAATAAAAAAAGTTATTATGAGTTGACAATTTGGGTTTCCTTACTTACAGATGTATCAGCTTCATACGTGAGTTGAAAATCTGGCTCGGTATGGTTCCTGAGAGCTCATTGATCCCAAAGTGGCTGCGAAGAAATGGTCATGAAACCACAACTCGATCAGGGGACTCAAAGTATCCCAATATCAAGGAATTTAATTCTGGGGATCGGAATTGTACATACAAGTGCTTTGTATTTGTCAGATTATCCAGCCCGGGATTTGTGCCATCAAATACTGGAAGTCCTCCAGAGAGCTTATTGTCAGCCAGATCAAACCAGTATAGCTTGGAGAGTCTTCCGAGTGATGCCAGAATGGAACCACTGAACTTGTTTGAGTTTATAGATCTGCAGGCATGGAATACAATGACCAATCTTTTTCCCCCCTTAATAGTGGCAGTGAAGGAAAAAAAATCATATTATACTGAACCTAAATGCATAAATGCTGTGAGGATCAGCAATCAGGTCCAATACTGGTTAGATGAACACACAACAGAGCTAAAGGTTGAGGATTTGCTCAGTTGAAAAGTAATATGACATTATGATGGCAATGCTATCTCTATCATCGAACGGACATTTGTTTGCAGTCACTTCTAGAGAATCCAGTAATTTTGTATGTTTGAAATGAACAAAGTAACATTTAGCGAGCTGGTACAAGACAAACTAAAGTTGATCCCCAAGTGACAGTTGGATAGATATATAGGTAAAAGTTTTTTGTTGAACAGAAGATACAATCCCAAAAATATATCCTTGTTTATATGGTAGCTAAAAGATCAAAGTCATAGACATAAGGTATCAGGTTTGATCTCCTTACAAAAATATAAGATTGGAGAGCTGTCCTAATTCTTTCGGTATTTCTCCAGAAAAGCTGCAACCAACAAGAATTCTGCAGAGGAGTCGGAGAGCAAATAAGTCAAAGAACAGTTCATGCATTGAAATCTTGAAATCAGTGAGCAATTAGAACTCCTTAAAGTTTGATTACGCACAGGTTTTCGAGGTTACTCAAGCTTCCAATGGATGCAGGAAGAGGACCACCCAAGTCCTTGTTGTAGGAGAAGTCCCTGCCAAAAAATAGGTGGCAATCACCTCACATGCTTGCAACAATGCTAAAATTCCAATTAATGTGCTTGTTTGGGGACTCAAATCAAATCAAATCAAACTATAAAAGGCGAAAAGTTTCATACAAGGTCTGCAATTCGGACAGAGACTGGATGTCGCCTGAAAGGGACCCTGACAATCCGAAACTTGATAGTCTTCTGCAAAAACAGCCACCATGAAACAACAACAACTCAGTGAGTGATCAATTGTTCATCTTTAAAATGGATAACTAGAAGGAAACGACCATATGTGATCTCTGCTATCTGCTGATACTAACATGCCAATGACCCGGTTTCCGGTGCAGCTTATCCCAATCCATTTATCTCCACATGGGTCAGTGCCCACCCAGTTGGATGGCAGCTTTTTCCAGGAATCTTTAATCCCGTTGAGTCCAGCAGCTGCACAGAAGAGCAACAGAATGAGCAAATGAGCACTGCAACAACAAGGACAAAAGGAAGAAACTGAAACGTACTATCTTGTGTATTCGTGTCAGCCAAGATGACAAGAGCCTGCGCAAGAAAACCGAACGAGAGCACAAGCCATGGAGAAAGCTCCATGTCTGGAGAGTTTCTTGAGATGTCGCCGAGTTGCTCTTAGCTGCTCAACTTCTTCTTCGAGGTCAGAAGCTCTGGCAGAACTGCAGTAGGTCATATTAGTTGGTGTGTAAGGTAGGAAATGAGGCTTCAATTGTATATTCATTGAACTGGTCAAGATATCGATCCATATAGTTCATCATCTCCTACCCTATATGTATGAATTAAATGAACATGTAGTCCCAGCTCATCCAATAAGCAGCTAGCATACCAAGTCTGTGAATTAGATTTGGGCAAAAGAAATTAGGGGAAGACCAGATGGAGTCAACAGCGTGCAACTTGCAATAGGAAAATGACAGGATTTGCGATACTTTAGATCTTAATTTAGTGGTTGGGTGCTGGGTCGCAATTACTCAATGCGACAAGATTCTAATTTAGCTCTTAATTTGCGCAATTTTAGCTCTTAATTTAGTTTCTGATAGGGTAAGGGTGCAAACGCATGTGCACTCAAAACCTTTGGCCCGGACAAAAGAGCAAAAGAATTGGAGGCACATGCAAGTATGTTCAGCATATAAACTGGTGGAATACTTTAATTTGGATGGTGTAGGTATTCCATGCTATGTTTTGTTTTCTCTTGTACGGTGGAATAACATTTCAGTTGTTTATGTGACCAACATGAGCTAAACCCTACCATGAAACAGCTCATACGCTTCTCAACTGCATGATGTACAGTTCCTACAAATGGTTGCAACTGCTAGTTGATTGATATATAGTGCTACTGTAGGCAGCGGAGCATAAGTGGGATCGTACTTAGTTGCATTATCTAAATCTGCTCAATCATGGATGGAACATGTCACTTTTTAACAATTAAGGGCCCGTTTGGATCATATTTGGATTATCATGATCTCTATTATGTATTCTGTCTGTGTGAGAGTTTTCATATTAGTTTTATATCCATTTAATAGTTCACCACATAAATATTTTTTAGTGACATGACAACGCTCTTAAGAAGAAGGTTTTTTTTTATTAGTACCATTATAATTTTGAAAGTTTTGACAAATACCATTACTATTCACCAGTTTTGAATCTTACCATTACAATTCTTTGATTCCTTGAAACATGCCATGGTGTACGATTGGGAAATACTTAGGCCCACCTGCAAACGTATATAGAGTCATTGTATTTTTGTATGGACAAAACTGCCCTTCCACCTTCCTCTCTATATGTCACCAACGTGTGGACCCCACTTCTTCCACCCTGCTTCATGGCTTCCACTCCTAAATCCATCTCCCATTGCCCTCGCCGTCGCTGCCTAGATCCGAGACGCGGCCACAGCGGCCGATGGCGTCGTGGGGGCGCTTCCTCCTCCTCCGCTAGAGTGTGAGTTCAGGAGGTCGTCGCCATCCCACGCTGCTTCGCCAGAGTTCGAGTTCTGGAAGCTGGGCAGGAACTCGTTCTAAGCACTACTCACCGCCAACGAGCCCTTCTTCGGCGGCGGCATGTTCCCGCTCCACACCCTCCAGGTGCTGGCTAACACGGATGACGACGGCACTCCTGCCCCTTAGCACAAGGTGGCCCAACGCAGTAGCTCGCTCACGTGCTTGCCGGGCGGCAGCGAGGCGGCCTGCTCGCGTGCTTGCCTGGCAGCAGCGTGGCAGCCCGCTCGCACGTGCTCGCCGGCCATGGCACGTCCGACAGCTCGTCTGGTGTGGTGGCGCAACAGTGTGCACGCGCTAGCCCAACGACGGCTCGATTGCCCCGACACGGCAGCCATGGAGGGTGGCCGAGGTTGGGGAGCGCACAGAGGGCGGCGGCCATAGAGAAGGACGATGTGTGGCCGGGGAGGAAGAAAAAGACCATGCATGAAGACGAGGGCAACATCGACCATACACAAACACTTGGTGGCCATGTACGCCTGCAGGTTGGCCTAAGTCCTTTCCAAGCGTACATCGTGGCATATTTCAAGGAATCAAAGAATTGTAACGGTAAGATTTAAAGTAGGTGAATAGTAATGGTATTCGTTAGTTTTATCTCTTTTGACATAATTACCAACTCTATATAAGTCATGAAATTAAATGTCTACGAAGCAATAGGATGAAACTATGCGTTGAGGTAGATGTTTTATTCTTATTTCATTTCATTTCATTTTATATGATACCATTGTTTTAAAAACAATGCTACAAAACTCTCCACTGATAATAACCTCGGATTCCTAGATTGATACGATGCATTATTGTAGTTCAACCGTTAAGGCTGCGTTTAGTTCGCAAAAAGAAAATGGGCGCTGCTAGCGCCCGGACGTCTGGATCCGGACGCGCGCTGAGCAGCCCCCAACCAGCCCCCACGGAGAAAAGAAGAAGAAGAAAAAAGATCGCGTGCCACCGAACGACGACGACAACAACAACAACAACAACTCGCCCGCGCCGCCACAGAGACGGAGGAGGAGAATAGATCCACCCGCCCCCTCCCCTTCCCTCCCCAAACGCACGGAAATTCGCCTTGCCCCCAACTCGCTGGCCCCTGCATCTCCGCCAGCCACCAACTCTCCCCACACAATCCGCCCCCCTGTTCCCCCCTGCTTGCTGCTGCAACAAAGAGGATGAAACGGTTGAAACACGATGAGCATGATACTGAAGCAACAACGAACAAACTACTACAACAATATAGAGCAAATAGCTGAAACATAGGAAATTGTCCATTGAAACATGGGGATCCACGAAAAAATGCAACATCGAAGAGATAGTTTTAGTTGTTGAAACACCAAAATTGTTACAACAACACTGAAGAAAAACTACTATAACAACGATAGAACACCTAGTACAACATGAGGTTCAAAAAACTGAAACAATGAAAAGAAAGTTGAAACGCCAGGAATGTATAATTGCAACAACACCTGACAACTACTGCAACAACACCTAACAACTACTGCAACAACATGCATCACACATACAGAACCCGAAAGAACTACTGCAACAACAAAACAACAACTACTGCAACATCCGAAGAGGACTATTGCAACAAGGGCGAGGAGGAACCCGAGAGCTTGCCAAAAACCATAGGCTAATGCAACATCAACTGAAATCTAATGCAACACCCGAAGAAACCGTTGCAACACGGCACCACATCCCTTAGATCCAGAGGGTGGAGGAGGAGGAGGAGCAGGAGGAGGAGAAAGAGGAGGGAGGAGAGCTTAGATCCAGATCTAGAAGGAGGAAGAGGCCACAGATCCAGATCCCCCGCCGTGACCTACCTCGCCGGAACCCGCCACCATCGCCTCGTCTCCAGTGTCATGGAGGGCGCAAAGCAAAAGGATGGAGGGAGGGAGCGCGAACAGGAACAGCGGCAGCGATATGGATGCGAGCCTAGCGTCTGTCCTAGAGAGCAGCAGCGAGAGCGGTACCGAAGAGCGACAGCAAGCGCAACAGCTATAGCGATAGCGAGACGCGGAAGAGGAAATGAGTGGGGAGAGGAAGCGGCAAGCGGAGGGAATGGGCGTGGGAGTCACGGGTGCGGGATGGGAGCGAACGGATAAGAAGCGCTCGCTTCGCTACGCGGGTCTGTGGAAAGGTCGGGTCTGGGTCCGTCCAGACCATCAGACGCCCTCGAAGGAGCATAACCGAAAGAAAATTTTTGGATGTCACATCGGATGTGTCGGAAGGATATCAGAAGGGGTTTTCGGATACTAATAAAAAACAAATTACAGAACCTATCAGGAAACTGCGAGACGAATCTAATGATACTAATTAATCCGCCATTAGCACATATTGGTTACTGTAGCACTTAAAACTTTTCATGGACTAATTAGGCTTAAAAGATTCGTCTCGCGATTTTCCCGAGAACTGTGCAATTAGTTTTTTTTGTCTACATTTAGTACTCCATGCAGATGTCCAAACATTCGATGTGATGGGTGGAGGCAAAATTTTTACGAACTAAACCAGGCCTAAATTCAAGTTCTACCCTTAACTTTGGTGCCAAGTCCTTGTCGTTGAACGTTTCCTGTGTGCTCTTGGCCACTAGCAATGCATTTGGCGCCAAACTTTGGATTTTGCTCTTGCCGAAGTCCTCACAGGAATCGGTGGAAGGGGTAATAGGATTGGAATCGGTGGAAAGGGTAGATGGGAAATGGGGGAGGCGGCGGATCTCTAGAGGAGGCGCTCTTTAGTTCGACTGATGGAGAAACGAAAACTACATGTGTGACGGTGGTGACGGACTAGTAGGTTGGAAGTAGATTATATTATTATTAAAATCTAATAATACCTGATTATAATAATCTAAACTATAATCTAGCATGTTTGGATCATAATTGGATTATTTTATCTATTTATTGTAACCCAGCATGTTTGGCTGGAATTATAAGCCGGCTGAAAAACACTGTTGGCTGATTTTTTGTGAGAGAAAAATACTGTTCCGGCTGAAAAAACAAGCCGAATAAGACGGATTATAAGCCAGATGAACAGAGCCGTGCCTATAATCTCCAATTAGTAGGTCCAAGGTGGATTACATAATTATTATAATATAAGGCTTGGATTATAATAATCTAACCTATAATCTAGCTTGCTTGATCACAATTATATTATTTTAACTAATTATTATTATTTTCATCATCATCATCATCTAATTGTGACATACTCTAAGTTATAGGAAGGACTAAGACATGCCTAGGCCCTGTTTGAAACACGAGATTTTTTTTTGGCTGTGAAATTTGTATGAATCCTATAAAATTCCTGCGTTCCAAACAGCCCTTGCGATGGAACTCAAAACCTCGAGGGCAAGGCATCCAAAAACTAATGATTTTTTCTTCGGCTAACCATAGACACCAATTTCTTAATCAGACGTTTGTGTTAGGAGTAATTTCTTTTCTTTATCAAATGCGCGTGGAAAAACCATCTTGACAATAGTCTGTCTAAATATAATGATGTTTTATCGACATTTTTTTGTTAGACTCAATCTGTTATCAACTTTTGCTTCCCCATGTTCAAACTTCTTTTACGATCATCTTAGATAATACGATAATGATACAATTATGACGTCCGACCCTATCCGTTCATCCCATCCGCGCGCCCCGACACTCACTGCGCCTTTTCCTCACTGTATCGCCGTGCCTATCCATCCACCCTTCTCCGCCACGCCGCTGCCGGTCCCCCGTAGCGCCGCACCCCATCCCCTGTGGCCTCCTCCGCGCCGCACTACCCATCGGGCCTAGTCCACCTCGCCCGCCTCCACCATGCTACCTTTTCGCCGCGGCTAGCCCGCTCGCCGCGACCGCCTCCACCGAGCGGCGAGCATTCATGACGGATGCTCCAGCAAGCAGGCGAGAGGCATGAGATTCGTGTGACGCCGCGCCCGCCGGCGAGTTGCCCATGCCGTTGCCGCACAGCGAGCTCCATGCGTCGCCGTCGACCTCCGCGCCGGCGTGCCTCCAATCGTCCAAGCAAAGCCCATATTGCCAAAGTATGTTTATAGTGTTTCATATGTTTTATCTGGATGTTACAACTGTTTCATCTTGATGTTGTATAAGTAGATCGGAATGTTGCACATGTTCCAGTGGCTATACATATATGTTTCATAGTGTATGTTCTAAATGTTTCATCTCGTTTTCCAGACATATATTTGCAAATATTTCATCTGTATGTTACATATGTTTTCACACATATGTAGCAAGTGTTTTCTTTGGATGTTGCGTATGTTTGTAAATGGTTTCAAGTGTTTTCAGGTGTTTTTTTTGCAAGTGTTTCATACGCATGTTTCGAGTGTTTCAGCTGTTTTGTACGTAGATGTTTCAATAGTACATCTGGTGTTGCGGCGAGTGTTTCAGATGCATGTTTCATGTGTTTCATCTGCCTTCTAAATGTTTCATCTCGTTTTTCAGACATATATTTGCAAATATTTCATCTGTATGTTACATATGTTTTCACACATATGTAGCAAGTGTTTTCTTTGGATGTTGCGTATGTTTGCAAATGGTTTCAAGTGTTTTCAGGTGTTTTTTTTGCAAGTGTTTCATACGCATGTTTCGAGTGTTTCAGCTGTTTTGTACGTAGATGTTTCAATAGTACATCTGGTGTTGCGGCGAGTGTTTCAGATGCATGTTTCATGTGTTTCATCTGCCTTCAGACGTATGTTGCAAGTGTTGCATTCAGATGTTTCAAAAGTAGATCAGGTGTTGCATCTCTGTCCTCGCTTTTCTGCTGCCTCACCTTCGCCACCTGCTGTAGCTGCTGGCCGCGTGCATGCGCGTGAGAAGCGGAGGGAGCACGAGCAGGGACTCTCCACGCGCAGTCGGGTGGCACGGGCCCTGGATAGGTGGGCACGGGATGGATGTGCGTGGGGGAGATGGAGTGCAGGCACCGGCGTTCGGGCGCTAGCGCTGCCGTAGATAATATGGAAAGATAGCTCTAGACTTTTGTATCCTCTGATGCATGCAGCCCCATTTAAGTATCATTTTGCCAAGGCTGTGCATGCACCTTGTTCTTAGAAAAGATGCAATCTCGTATTCTTGTTCTAGCATCCGACCGCTACTTGTTTAAATTTTTCATGTGATGTAGTACGAAAGTCAATACATGGTATTTGCGTCATCCCCACAATGTCACTGGAATAAGAAATTGCTCCAGGATTGACACTTAAGCCTCCAGCACTAGGACAGGACATGCCACATGGAGGTGGTTATGTGATCTGAAGTCTTGACCAAGTTCAAGGGACTATCTTATTCACTGCTAAAAATTGTCAAAGGCACTGAAGTAAGATATGCCGTGTCCCTTTCGTATTAAATGGCTTTTGTGACGTTATTTTTACTGCCCAGTGGTTCAGTAGATAACTTTTAATGTGGTGTATGATGTATCCTCATTTTTGTACTTTGTTAGTGTTATTGAACTAGTCTTGTTATACTTTTGAGGTAATTGTCCTGCAAATCAGATAACTTCTTGGAAGTTCAATGCTTGAAGTTTTCTACTGAATTAATTCTGTATTTTTTAAGCGGTAAACAGAGAACTTTTCCAAGTGTCCAATGTCTTTTCCTCTTGTTTTGGAGTAGTTCGGAAATTTCGGAGGTGAAGTCAGCCTAAACATGTGGCTGTCAAATCAGATTGGGTACGATGTCACGATAAGAAATGGCCTAGCTGTGACAGGAACGGACGTGGTCCATGAGTGACAAAATGGATAGCCATGACAAATTGCACGTTTGTCATCGTACTCTGCTTGGGCTTTTCATTATAACAAGGTTGCAGTTGTGCGTGATCGGTGAGCTTTAGTTTGGCACAAGTGTTTTTCTAGATAATGAAAAAAATTCCGATTCCAGACTTCTTCAAAAAAAGGAACATCATGCCAAAGTTCTTACAAATGTTTCAAATAGCCAGATATAGCTTCTGCTATATCCAGATTTAGCAGCTTGGCAGGGGTGACGACAAGAGAGTTGCCTTTTAACACTCAGTGATCGTGACCGCTAGTAGCGGTGATTAGAGCACTAAACACACTAAACGACTCGCTAAGTAGTTTGTAGAGGATTAGTGGACTGAAATTATAGCGAGCCTGTGGCAAAACCAAGAATTATACATAGGGGGGGCAGCTACAAAGATTCAACTTATAAAATTTGGGCATGGCTAAACTGGTTAGGTTCCTCATGGTAACGGTATGGGTTAATTTATCGACTTGACATGGGTGCTTGCACATTCTTATGTATATGTATTCTAGGATTTAAGACTATATTCTTTAAGTGGTAGGTACATGCCCTTTAACAGCAAGGTTCTACATTGACTTCATAAATCTCGAGAACTAACGACCTAGTCTTTCGGATGTGTTTATAGGGATAATTTTGTTATCTAGTGTTTTTTTGGATGTGCTCATATGGGTAATTTTAATTTCTTATATAGTTGTGCTTTTGTATAATTTTATATTAATAGGTATATGTGACAAGAATTTTGTTATATTCTTCCTTATATAAATAAAAATTATAAACTTATAGTGGTAAAAGTTTTTGGCATGATATGTTAGGGGGGCCCATGCCCCTGCCAGCCCCCCTTGGCTCCGCCACTGGAGCAAGCTTCTTTAATTTTTTATGACGCGGTGGTCCAAAATGTCAACGGCGGCCCAAATGTCACCCTAACCCGAGCCATTCCCTAATCCCCACTTATCCTCTTGACATGTCCTCTAAAAAGAGCTACAATGGTGACGTTGATGCCCCCTTAGGAAGACGGAGGACTATAGTGGTCGACAGTTGAAAGCCCTAAGTTTGGTTTTAGTAATTGAATGACAATTAGTGGACTAATGCTTTCAATTTAGTTGTGATTGAGCTAGGGTCAACACCAAGATAGCGAGCAAGGATTGGAGATGGTTGAGAGGTGATCAAGTCACATGGAGCAAGCTCAGACTTAGAGAGGAAAAGAAGAGATGAAAACAAGTCCGAAGACAAAGGTATATATATGTGGGTTTTTTTTATTTTGCCGGCCGAAACACAACAGAGTGTGTGGTCGGGTTTAGGATAGATAACTATACTATTAAGAGGGGAACTCTATAGAAAAACTGTTATCTAACTGCTACTAGGTTTGACATAACTTTGCCTCAGGCAAACCAAACATGTTTACTCTTAAGAATTCGCCGGACAGACCAAACATGTTTTCATTTTGCCTCTGACAAGGTGCCCCAAACATGTCTCCAGTTAACACAAACATGATGTACCCTGTGTTGTTGCTGACCAATTGCAAATCTTCTTTCACATTCCAGCAAGTTTTTTATGCCGATAAATACTTCAAAATTGTACTTGGGCCAAATTTGAGTGCTAATGACTCCCGCTAGTGGTTCATGTTTCCTATGCACAATATTGGATAAATTTGGATATTGAAGTTTTAGAGCTTCACGGCAACCATTTATCCTCTCAAAATCTGATTTGTGTTCAAACATTAAGTTGGAACTTTCCCAGACTAAGGAATTGGTCCTTTACCCTCATGAAAACCATCCAGAAGTGTGATACACCAACACTTCTCTTGACTCAAAATTTTTGTTCTAAGGTATTGGTTTCTCAACAAGTTCTGCCACATTCCTTCTTCATTACAAAGCTTGAAAATACATTTACTCAATAAGCACTTGATTTGTAGACCCAGATTTTGTAAACTTATTAAGCCCTCTTTTTCTTTGGTTCAGATAAAATGGACCACTTAGCTAGCCTAATTTTTTTACTGATTGTTTTGCTAGAAAAATCTCAATCTATAATAGTCAATCTTTTTAAGAACGGAGAATTTCAAAGAAAGATGGCATCAACATGGTAAGGTCGACAATTCCAAATTTATCAATACGTCTACCACCATAGATTTTTACCCTTCCAACGACACAATTTCCTCTCAATTCTATCCTTAATCATTTTCCAACCATTATTGTTCAATTTTCTAAAAATCATGGGAATCCCACGAAAGGGGCGTGAACCCATTTTACAACCAAATAGTTGCGAGTATTGTTCCTCACACTCCTTTCCTTGTCTAAACCAAAGAGCTTGCCTTTGTGAAAGCTAATTTTAAGACCTGATTATTGTTCGAAGGAACAAAGTAATAGTTTCATGTTTTTGCCTACTCAATATCACCGCCCATAAAAATAACAATTCCATCTGTGCTCAGACCGTCTTGAACCTAATGCAGGATTAGTCCCTTTTTTATTTAACCTTCCTCAGCTCAAGACAAGATGATAGCCAAAATGTCCACCACAATATTGAATAAGATTGGTGGAAGAGAATCACCCTACCTAGGACCTTTTCCTAGTTTGGAAGTAAGACCCTATTTGGTCATTCAATTTAATATTGCCTCCTTGGACAACTGTCTTCACCAGATGACACCACAAATGATCAAACCCCCTTAGTCTTAATGTTAGTTGTAAAAAATTCCCAATTAACCTTATCATAAGCTTTCTCAAAATTAATTTTAAAAATGATTCCATTTTTTTATGTGCAGCTCACGAATAGTCTCATGCAAAATCATTGTACTTTCCATAATATTCAGAATGAGAAGCACTTATAGTTCATACAAAGTACTCCATCTGTCCTGTAATATAGTGCATTCTAGCATTCAAAATTTGTCCTCAAATATAATGCATTATGGAGAAAAAACCCAATTTTGCATTAAATACTTTCTATTTATCAACCAATCACCATTAATCATGTTGATGATAGCGTCTAATTAGAAAATAAAACGAGGGTACATGCGTCTTTTATGTTCTCTCTTAATTTGTCTTAAGATTTCTAGAATGCACTATATTACAGGACAGAGGGAGTATGTGCATCATTAGGGAAAGAGCAAAGTGTCAATCGTTTACTCTTGAGCCATGACAGAATGGGTAAGCTAGATTATAACCCAGAGTACTGCAGGATGGAGGAAGCGGTGGCTCCCTATCCAAATTATTACAAAAGGACATGCAAATTATTGAGACAATCTTGATTTTTATGATGAAGGTGCGTCTGGCTGATTTTTAGGAAGGGCAGCATCGAATGCGGGAATTTGCATGTATGCGTCATGGAGCCTTTCCAAGATCGGGTACTTCGACTGCAAGAAAGCAATAACTTATTGAAGCTAGTTTCTGAATAAGTAGGGTGGCCGTGGTCCACACTATCCATTTTGTTTTACATGGACTAGAAGATGAAACGTTAGGTACCATATCGATTTGGAACCGATTTATGCCAGCATGTATCTGTGGTTCAAGAAACACATCTCCCTATCCATGAGCACAAAATATGCAAACATTGAATTAGTTCAGATCACTTACCAAAGGAAACACAAATGATGCCAAATTGTTTTGTACTGCATTAATTCTTACTAAAATTCAAGTAAGATGACACTTTCTCCAGGGGCTTTTGCATTTATACCCCTGTTTTGTATCGGAATTGTGATTTTGCCCCTGTATTTTTTTACTTTGTGAATTTTTCCTTTGTTTTTCAGGTTTAGAATTTTTTAAATTCCTTTATTCCCTGCCCATTTAATGGACATCCAAAGCAGGGGCAAAGGGATGATTCATTTGAAAATAGTAAGGGTAAAATCACAAAGTTGGAAAAGTAGGGGCAAAATCACAATTGGAGTACTGGACAGGGGCAAGAACACAATTTTCCCCCTTTCTCAAAGTCGTATGTCAAAAGACTAAACTAAATTGAAATGTAGTTCAAAGAAAAAAAACTATGCATGGTTGATATGATGATGCAACTCTAGAGACAATTTCTAAGTGATTGATCAAAGCAAACCAATTGGACATCATCTCCAGTAGCATATTTACTCTCACATCCTTCCAAGAGCTTTTCGATCGCTGACAAAAATAGTTGAATCAAAATTACCATTGTAAGTAATATTGAAAGAATGAAACAGACACAAAGTACATTTTTGCTTATTTGGGATTGAAGGTGCATTATAGTGCTCAATGTTCAACAAGTAGCTTAATCTCCAACATAGCTGCATTGCTAGATTTGAAAACATCACTTGAGTCTATGTACTGGAAAAAGAAGAGACATTTTTACTTTGCAAACATCAAGTTTCAGGAAATCACACCTCTGAATCCCTTGTCAATATAAGTTTGAACAATATGAAGGCCCTCATCTGGGCTCATCCTACCCTCATGCAGACCCTGTAAAGCAGTTATGTAAATAGATCTTGTACATGCCCAAAGCCTCATCAGCTGTAGCTAGGTACTGGTAATACCCACAATAACGGCATAGCCTTGAAGAGGTTGAATGCTTGAACAAACAATGTTTGCAATCTGTACCAAGAAAGTGAAAGACTCATTGGAAAGGAGATCTGTACCAAGAAAGTGAAAGACTCATTGGAAAGGAGATGCCAAATGATGACAAGAGTGTGTTGACCTCTTCAATTGATAGCATTGTCAATATACAGCAAGTATATGTGATACCATACTGGAAAGGTAAATGCAAGATACAAATATAGTTCCCCGGATACAAATAGTTGGTCAGATTTTTATTTTACTTCTGTGAACAAGATACGACGAGACTTTGATTTGGACATGACCTGAAGATTAAGAGCTTTCCTCTTGAGATCTTTAGGCAGGAGAGGATGCTCAGGATATTTATCTTCCAAATACTGCTCAATCCGATAGCTTGTTAGTGACTAAGAAATGCATGCATTGGCATGCCAAAAGAACTTATACGTAATTGCACAATGAAAATCTGCTGAAGCAACATTTGTAACTCACCAATGAGATAGCGAGAGAATCGGAAACGACTATGTCCCCATCTACTAATGCTGGAATATATTTGATTGGATTGATTTTTTCATAATCTGTGAAAGGGAAGACATAGAGATGGAATTTCCATTAAACCATGAGCTTTCCACAAAAAGTAACATCAAAATTTTTAGATAACATTTTGTCCCATTGATTGTAAAGTGTAAACTCAAGAATGAGATGCCAACTGAAATACACAAAATGTGTCAAGGCGTTGCAGTTACCTGGATCTGTCCTGGGATTTACCGACTTGTACTCATAGTCCACACCTTCATGATTAACAAAGCGCAGAAAATATCATTCAGGTTTTAGAATAATAAAGCATTTATTTAATATGTCACAGATTGAATTAGTTAGTTCTGGAAAGAGGTTGGCACAAATTAACATAATATCAGGTTCGTTAAGCAAACAAAAAAAAACTATCATCACTGAAAAGACCAGTGGGAGCACATACTAAAACAAATGTGTTGCATATAGCTGTTCTTGTTCTGTCAATAGACAGGTAGTTCTCAAGTACTTGCAACAAGATCTTTCGAAAAAAAAGTACTTGCAACAAAATATTCTTGGGGTTGTCGAACAACTAACTAGTCACAGTTCTACATTAATAGACCAAGAAATACAGAATTGCTAGCATCGGTAGCCATTGCTAACCCCTAACTGAACAAACTTCCGAATTTGTCCAAAAATAGACGAGTATGTATCTAATTCTTGCGAAACTTGAGGCATATCCTAGACTGAAAAAAGAGGACAAGAGCTCGAGGTCATATAGCATCAAGAAGCCGGCTCCCTTGTTTTTGCCATATGCTTTGCTGAATTATTCTGTAAGATCAAGCTCGGTTATGCCAAACAACCAACCGAAGCAATCTAATCAGCTTCAGAGCCCAGAGTTTCAAGAAGTGCTAGAGTCACCTACTCACCTTTGAGGTTGAGTGCGATGCGAACACGGTGGGAGCAGGAGCTCATCCAGGCGTTGTACAGGATGGGCTTGGCGGTCGCCATGGCCGTCGTCTCCTCCTCCTCAATCAGCAGCAACAGTAGGTGCAGGTGTAGCCAAGATAATGATAGACTCTCGACTCTTGAGTAGCAGGTGAGCCCCCAAGTCTCCGGTCTCTGCTCCTAATCCCTTGAGTAGAATAGATAGATCTAGACTGCTAGAGCAGAGTTGAATTCAACAGAAAAGAAAGACGATTCTTTGCCAAGTCTGAGTGACTTCCAGCTGGGACCCACAAGCTATCCAGAAAGCCTCCAGGGGATAACAGAGGAAGAGACAGATAGTAGAGCAAGAAGCCAAGAACCGAGGCAAGCTTTGCTCGAGGATGGCATGGCCTCGTGATGCTTTTGTATATATATATCTTTATCTGTTCATGCGTCAGCGCTCACGCATGGGCGTATCATCGGTTAACAGAGCAGACGATCTGCACCATACAGTACACGCAAGCCCGTAAAGATAGTGGTGCTTCTTTTTTTTTTTTGACAAGAGATAGTGATGCTGCGTTGAGCTTCCCCAGCAACTGTTCCTACTATTTTTTTTTTCTGCAAAAGGTGGTTTTAAGTTGAAACTTACCCTTTATCTAAAAAAAGTTGAAACTTACCCACATAACGATGTTAACCATGATGGCAGTAATGCGATTGTCTTAGGGCGCAGATTTCTCTGTCCCGAAGAACATGATGCATAGTGTCATACTATTATAGCTTATAGATAAATAAGAAGTATCTTGCAGATACATGTGGTAATGGATTAGAATCAAATTCATACAAAGAAGTCTAATTAAAATTCAAAGAAACCCCACTAAGTGGGTAACAACTAGTTTCTTGAGTGGGCTTATAAATGGAGGGTGTTGTCATGTTTTTCACAACTCTTGGCACTCCCATATGATGACCACACCTTGTAGAGATCAAGAAACCTCTCTACTTATGTTTGCTTAGTTGAGATTGCATTTGGTGAGATTGGAGTTGATCGAGTGCTTTTGCATTGAGAGTTTGCATTTAGTGACACTAGTGATTGTGCTGGCTACAGATTTCTTGTTACTCTTGTTGGTTGCCCCCACCTAGATGGCATGGAGTGGTGGTGGTCACTTGAAGCAATCCATTGGAGATTGTTAGATGCTTAGGGATTGTGAGGGGCTCTTGTGGCCATTCCCTGTGGGCGAAGGCGAAGAGCACTATAGTGGATTCGAGGATGTTGGTGTACCTCATGATCGATCCGGCTAATAGTCTAGTGCTCACGTTAGAGTCTACCTTGAGGGGGTAGTTGAGCAAGCGGAGAAGTGGTGACCCTTAGACGCGCCTCAACATGGACGTAGGTGGTCGACATACTATCAAAGCTGAGGGATATATCTTTGTGTCCCTCTCATGTAGCTCCATGTCGGCACATATATGCATCAATCTACAGATGGTTGGTCAAGGACATATAGTGTCACTGGCCCACAACAATGGAGGAAATATGAATCTACCGATGTTCTTGGTGGTGCAGAGGACTTCAAACCTATTGAGTTCCTTGCATTCTCGATGGAACTCGTCGAGATCCGTATGAATGTAGTAGAGGACTGACTGATTTTGAGTCATTCTTCTGCTTCCTATTCTTTGTGTTCTTGTGGGTACCTTTTTTTTTCTTGTGCATTCTCGATGAATTGCAATGAGCACCTTGTGTTCTTAGGAAACTCAGTTTGAGCAATGTGGCTCATAACGTGTTTGAATGTAAAGAGAGCAAGAGCAAAGAATGATGGAATTGTGTTTTTGTTGATTGACCTTGGAGGTATTTATAGATGGTGAACATACCTCAAACTGACACATCTATTCAGTGATTACTTGAGCCTTTTAGATTAAATAAGGATAATCAATAATCCATGTGAAGTTTGATTCATGGCATGAGATTACTTCATCATGATTGGCTCTTAACATATTTGATGCCAATGAGAAGCAAAAAAAAAAAAAAAGAATACCAATGGATCTACTTCCCTATGCTACGCTCATCGTCAGCTGGTTCAATTCATGCGTGCACGTTGCGCCTCTAGCTGCTGGTTCCCCATGCGCATGTTGCTAGCACTACAGAAAACATTTTCATCGCCAGCACTTTCACCGCTGGTTCTGAAACTGGCAGTTATATGTTTCACGTCCGGTTCAAAGGCTAGCAGAGCGCAGTGGGGTGAAAAACCAGCGGCGGATCGTACACCGAACTATCGGTGAAAACATTTTTCATCGCCAATTTTTCTCCCCTCTACACCACACACTAATAAACCCGCAATAATGATAAGTTTCACAGAATGCTAGAAGGCAGAAGGCAGCAGCATACATTACAGCCGGCGGTGAAAATCTCTATTACTGGCAACTCGGCGTAGGATCCGACAGTGAAGATCACCAAGGTTTCCATCGCCGAATATCTGCGCTACAAGAAGAGCTTGTTGGTTTTAGTATGGACCAAGACCTTGTTCGCTTGTCTTGTAATCCGTACTTTTCAGCTTGTTTTTTTAGCCGGAACAATATTTTTCTCTCCTAACAAATTAGCGAACAGTACTTTCAACCATGGCTTTTCAGCGAATTGTCTAATCAAGGCGCAAGTCGGATTCCTCTTGTCCACCTGGTAATCGCATGTCATGTATATTTGTGTGTTAGCTTGGCATCTTTCCCATCATAGATCTACATGTGTGTACGGAAAACATGCTTCCATGAAGCATTGCATGACCCACTTGGAGTAGTATTTTGGGTATACTCCCTCCGTTTAACTCGATTTATAGAAAATACGTGAAATATTTGTATCTTCAAATAAATTTATTAAAAAACTAGATTCAAAGATCTTTCCAATAATACCAATTATGTATCATAAATATTAATATATTTTAATATATATTTTGTTAAAATTGTTTCTCGGAAAACGAAAATGACAAATATTTTAGGACGGAGGGAGTATGTCGCCCAAGGTTTCAAGCTTTGAGCTATTCAAGTGGTACGCCAACCCTCTGCGCACTGATTCGTTCAAGAAGACGATTTCTTCGAAAGGATGGAACCCAAGGATGCCAAAGTGTTGGTAGTGGACGACATTTCCATCCCTATATTCATCGTCATCTGAATTCCATTCACTACTACAGTCAGGCACTGTAAGGGCGGGTCAAAAGGCACTATAAGGGCGGGTGGCCCAACCGCCCCTCCCAGGTGGTTTTTACAAATCAGCCCACTGTAGGGGCGGTTGGCATAGCCCGCCCTTACAAATGCATTTGTAAGGGCGGTTTGATCACCAACCGCCCTTACAAATAGTATTTGTAAGGGCGGTTGGATCACCGACCGCCCTTACAAATACCATTTGTAAGGGCGGTCGGTGATCCAACCGCCCTTACAAATAGTATTTGTAAGGGCGGTTGGATCACCAGCCCCCCTTAAAAATATCATTTGTAAGGGTGGTTGGATCTAGAACCGCCCCTACAGTGGATTTTCTATTAAAAAAAATTAAAATCAAATACATTTCTGACCACAGAATATAATATAGAATACAAATTCAAATTCAAATCTGACCAGATATACACATCCACAAACACACGAGCAAGATATAAACCACAATTACAAGCCATAATTCACAAGTTCAAAAGTCCAATTCACAAAGTCCATTATCACATTACATAGCCATAATTCATAAGTTCAAATAGTCCACAAGTCCAAACCATCACAAGTTCAAAAGTTTCACAAGTCCAAACCATTCCAAATGGTTCTCAACGGCCTAGAGCTAACCTATGAGTCTCACGGAGGTGTTGGTACATAGGATTACTTCCTAAGTCAGATGATCGATCATGGTAATCGCCTCTAGAAGAAACAACCTGGTCAATGATGAAGTTGCAAAGGTCGCCGACGAGCTCCAAGAGTTGATCATCCTTGTATACGTCCCTTTGCTGGTCAACCTCTTCTTTCCACTACAAGAGAACAAGTTTAGGTCTAGTATTTCATAGCATAAGCTAAGTATTCATACTATGAGCGAAGAAAATGTCAAACTAACCAAATTGGGGTGTCTCCTGTAGGCACTAGTGTTACTCATCATACAACATACATAATATCCACAATGTAGACTCCCAGGCCTCTGCTTGAGACACTGTGTGTTTCGCATATGAAATGTTAAGTAATGTTATTGACAAAGCACGTAATGGAGTGTACCGATGTAAGTTACACGTACCGGACATAGAGTTTTGATACCCAAATCGTCTCCCCTTACTGGATCATGCCTTCCTTTATGTTCATTCACATAGTGCCTAAATGCCCTGCTTGAACGGTTTTAGCAAATGCAACTTGTTAGTATTAAAAAGCGAAGTTTACAAGTATATATACAAACTAATATAAGCTAATGAGAATTATTGTCGATATGTACGTCTTGCAAATCGCTATGAAGTCCATGTATGACTCAAGCGCATAATCTGCTGAGTCATAGACAACTGCCATGCTCATCCCAACATCGATCCCTACAAGAATCCAGTGCGCCCTGCATGAATTTAATCAATGAAGAAACAAATAAGCTCTTTTACATCAAACTAAGTATATCAAATAATGCTTTATTTAAGTATATAGTCGAACTTACCCAAAGTGGTATGGTAACCAAACCATTTCATTATGTTGTAGTTTCTTAAGACATTTGGCAATCCGGCATGCAACCTTAAGGCCCTCTCTATACATCTTATTTGCCCGGATTTTCTCTTTCTCCTCAATGGTCTCTCCGGCAGCTAGTTCTTCGTCATCCAATTTCCAATGCTTGGGGTACTGGAAATTTGATGCGCATATCAACCAAGGGTCTATATACCCGGCTCTTAGACTTGGCATTTTCTTCACAATACGTGTTTGCATTCTACAAATCACAATGTGGTTAGTTACAACAAAAATACAAATATTTCATTTATATTATATCGAGAGGGCAAGGACTAGGACAGTACTAGGACAGTAGTACTAGTAGAGTAGTAGTAATAGTAGTTGTAGTAGCAGTACAAGTAGAGTACTAGAGTGTTAGGAGATCACAATAGAGTACAGATAAGAGAGGAGAAGAGAGGAGAGGAGAGAGATAGAAGGAGAAGAGAGGAAGGAGAAGAGAGGAAGGCCTCAGAAACATGTCAATCATTATTTGATCATAGCCTTGGAGCATAAAGGTATCATAACAGATAAGAGAGGAGAAGGTAATGTTGGGGCAGCTAATAATGATGCCAAGTTCCTCACAAGTTCTTGATCATCAGCTCATATTCCATATTATGTATGGATTTTAGACAATTTCATCATCGGCAAAACAAAGGAGAGGAGAGGAGAGGGAAGGTAAGAGTTGGGGAAAAAGCAACAGCTGCTTAACAAACATAGAGAGGTGTCAAAAAAAGCAGCTGCTGCTTCCCAAACATAGAGGTTTAAAAGTTCATTGCATTTGCCAAATACGAGCATATATGTGTTGGACAGATTGTACTAGTAGTAGTAGACAGTAGTAGTAGAGTAGTAGTAGAGTAGGAGTATAGTAGTAGTAGTAGAGTAGGATTACTGTAAGCCACAAATCAAATCAAAATGACAGTAAGCCACCACAAATGGTTTCAAATAGACAGTAGTAGAGTAGGACAGTAGTAGTAAGAGTAGGATAGTAGTAAGAGTAGGACTGTACTAGGACAGTAGTACTAGTAGTAGGACTAGTAGTAGTAATAGTAGACTGCTCAAATAAAAAACTTTCACAAATCAAAAAATCCAGTGCAAGCAAGTAGTAGTAGTAGGACAGATTCAAAATGACAGTGAGAGTAGGGCAGCATCTAGCAGTACTAGAGTACTGCAGTAGTAAGAGTAGTAGAGTAGTGCAATAGTAGAGTAGTAAGATTAGTAGGAGCAGAGTAGTAGCAAGCAAGCAGCATAGCACTAGCATGACAGGCCCTTCAGATTCAGCATAGCACTAGCCAGCAACAGGAAAAACTTTTTCCTAAAAGTTGCAGTTTATTAAAACAAGTTGCCAAATTATTAAACACCAAGTGTCACTCATGAATAACAAAACCATGTGCCAGGGCAGAATTATTAAAACAAGTTGCCAAATTCTCAGTTAAGTTTAAGCATCAAAATGACAGTAAGCCATAAATCAAATCAAAATGACAGTAAGCCACCACAAATGGTTTCAAATAGACAGTAGTAGAGTAGGACAGTAGTAGTAAGAGTAGGACAGTAGTAAGAGTAGGACAGTACTAGGACAGTAGAACTAGTAGAGTAGTAGTAATAGTAGTAGTGGTAGTAGTAGTAGTACAAGTAGAGTACTAGAGTTTTAGGAGAGTGTAGAGTATTAGTAGAGTGTTAGGAGATCACAATAGAGTACAGATAAGAGAGGAGAAGAGAGGAGAGGAGAGAGATAGAAGGAGAAGAGAGGAAGGAGAAGAGAGGAAGGCCTCAGAAACATGTCAATCATCATTTGATCATAGCCTTGGAGCATAAAGGTATCATAACAGATAAGAGAGGAGAAGGTAATGTTGGGGCAGCTAGTAATGATGCCAAGTTCCTCACAAGTTCTTGATCATCAGCTCATATTCCATATTATGTATGGATTTTAGACAATTTCATCATCGGCAAAACAAAGGAGAGGAGAGGAGAGGGAAGGTAAGAGTTGGGGAAAAAGCAACAGCTGCTTAACAAACATAGAGAGGTGTCAAAAAAAGCAGCTGCTGCTTCCCAAACATAGAGGTTTAAAAGTTCATTGCATTTGCCAAATACGAGCATATATGTGTTGGACAGATTGTACTAGTAGTAGTAGACAGTAGTAGTAGAGTAGTAGTAGAGTAGGAGTATAGTAGTAGTAGTAGAGTAGGATTACTGTAAGCCACAAATCAAATCAAAATGACAGTAAGCCACCACAAATGGTTTCAAATAGACAGTAGTAGAGTAGGACAGTAGTAGTAAGAGTAGGATAGTAGTAAGAGTAGGACTGTACTAGGACAGTAGTACTAGTAGTAGGACTAGTAGTAGTAATAGTAGACTGCTCAAATAAAAAACTTTCACAAATCAAAAAATCCAGTGCAAGCAAGTAGTAGTAGTAGGACAGATTCAAAATGACAGTGAGAGTAGGGCAGCATCTAGCAGTAGTAGAGTACTGCAGTAGTAAGAGTAGTAGAGTAGTGCAATAGTAGAGTAGTAAGATTAGTAGGAGCAGAGTAGTAGCAAGCAAGCAGCATAGCACTAGCATGACAGGCCCTTCAGATTCAGCATAGCACTAGCCAGCAACAGGAAAAACTTTTTCCCAAAAGTTGCAGTTTATTAAAACAAGTTACCGATTCATTTCTGATGACTTATTCTATAAAAAATGGACCATCAAATCTAAGGATCTAATAAATACAGTTGGAAACTTCTAACACTGCATTTTCCCAGAGCTAAGAGCAAAGTTATATTCAGGTATCAAATGTTGGGCACCTAAATAAGCCATCTATTCAGGTAAATACTAAGTAATATTGTATCATATGAACTTGTTTTTTTCCTTTCTTATAAATAATTTGACCATATCTGTTCTTTATCAAATGTTGCAAGCAGTAGAAAGAGGATTGCAGCGGGCCTCACCTCAATGGCGCAGAGGAACTTGCCAAGCGAGCGAGAGACTACCCAGCGAGGTCGGAGAGGAGGAGGTGGGGGATCAGAGCCTACCCGGCGAGCAAGGCTGGTGGCGAGCCGTGCGGCCTAACCCTAGCTCCCGTCGAGGACGTCCTCGATGACAGGGGCCGGTGAGGGCGGCAGCCGCGCGGCCTCACACCGTAGCTCCGGCGAGGTCGAAGAGGAGGAGGTGGGGAAGCGCACGAGCATGGGCCGGCGAGGCCAGTGGCGGTAGTGCGGAAACCCTAGCGTCGCGACCGCCGGCGAGGTCGGTGTTGAAGAGGCCAGGTCCAAGTGGAGGTCGTCGGAGGACGCTGCGGTGGTAGGCTCAGGGAGGGGGAGGCGGTGGGGGAGGGCGCAGGGAGGAGGGAGGCGGCGGCGGCGGGGGGTGAATCCGGCAGCCTGCCGGCGTGAATTAGAAGAGATGCGCCCAATTTGGCCGGCCCGCGCAGACCTAGAGGGATATATAGGGGGGGGATTTTTAAGGGCGGGTGGTGAGTGACCCGCCCTTAGAAATGCATTTATAAGGGCGGTTCCTGATCCACCCGCCCCTACATATATTTATTTTTTAAAATCAGAAAATAAAAACATAAACTCGGTAAAAAATTTTGAGTTTCTAAATGATCTCAAATGGAAACATGACCTATGTAAATAATGTAGATCTTGATGAGTTCTATCACCTTTGTATTTAAAAGTTTTTCATCTGAGGTCATTTAGTGCCTCATTTGACCAAGTCAAACTTTCAATTTTAAAAAATGACACTTTGACTCTAGTTTTCGAAACTCTAAATGGTTTCAAATATAAAAGTCATCAATACCAAGTTTGTCAAGCTCAACAAGATCTACATTTGTTGTTTCGGTCAACCTCTCATTTGATAAAGTTTTAATGATTCAAATTTTGAATTTTTAAATTTTGACGGCTCCAAACCAGGTTTCGAAACCCTAGATGGTCTCAAATGGAAAAGTCATGAATACCAAGTTTGGTACACTGATCAAGATCTACATTTGTTATATTGGTCGTTTTTGCATTTAAGAAAGTGTTAGGAAAGTTTAGTTCAAAATTGACAAGTCTCTCATATAGTTTCATAAACTCTATGCGGGATTCATGATTTTGTGACTAGTGTTTGCTAACAATTTCTCAAATGGAAACATGACCTATGTAAATAATGTAGATCTTGATGAGTTCTATCACCTTTGTATTTAAAAGTTTTTCATCTGAGGTCATTTAGTGCCTCATTTGACCAAGTCAAACTTTCAATTTTAAAAAATGACACTTTGACTCTAGTTTTCGAAACTCTAAATGGTTTCAAATATAAAAGTCATCAATACCAAGTTTGTCAAGCTCAACAAGATCTACATTTGTTGTTTCGGTCAACCTCTCATTTGATAAAGTTTTAATGATTCAAATTTTGAATTTTTAAATTTTGACGGCTCCAAACCAGGTTTCGAAACCCTAGATGGTCTCAAATGGAAAAGTCATGAATACCAAGTTTGGTACACTGATCAAGATCTACATTTGTTATATTGGTCGTTTTTGCATTTAAGAAAGTGTTAGGAAAGTTTAGTTCAAAATTGACAAGTCTCTCATATAGTTTCATAAACTCTATGCGGGATTCATGATTTTGTGACTAGTGTTTGCTAACAATTTCTCAAATGGAAACATGACCTATGTAAATAATGTAGATCTTGATGAGTTCTATCACCTTTGTATTTAAAAGTTTTTCATCTGAGGTCATTTAGTGCCTCATTTGACCAAGTCAAACTTTCAATTTTAAAAAATGACACTTTGACTCTAGTTTTCGAAACTCTAAATGGTTTCAAATATAAAAGTCATCAATACCAAGTTTGTCAAGCTCAACAAGATCTACATTTGTTGTTTCGGTCAACCTCTCATTTGATAAAGTTTTAATGATTCAAATTTTGAATTTTTAAATTTTGACGGCTCCAAACCAGGTTTCGAAACCCTAGATGGTCTCAAATGGAAAAGTCATGAATACCAAGTTTGGTACACTGATCAAGATCTACATTTGTTATATTGGTCGTTTTTGCATTTAAGAAAGTGTTAGGAAAGTTTAGTTCAAAATTGACAAGTCTCTCATATAGTTTCATAAACTCTATGCGGGATTCATGATTTTGTGACTAGTGTTTGCTAACAATTTCTCAAATGGAAACATGACCTATGTAAATAATGTAGATCTTGATGAGTTCTATCACCTTTGTATTTAAAAGTTTTTCATCTGAGGTCATTTAGTGCCTCATTTGACCAAGTCAAACTTTCAATTTTAAAAAATGACACTTTGACTCTAGTTTTCGAAACTCTAAATGGTTTCAAATATAAAAGTCATCAATACCAAGTTTGTCAAGCTCAACAAGATCTACATTTGTTGTTTCGGTCAACCTCTCATTTGATAAAGTTTTAATGATTCAAATTTTGAATTTTTAAATTTTGACGGCTCCAAACCAGGTTTCGAAACCCTAGATGGTCTCAAATGGAAAAGTCATGAATACCAAGTTTGGTACACTGATCAAGATCTACATTTGTTATATTGGTCGTTTTTGCATTTAAGAAAGTGTTAGGAAAGTTTAGTTCAAAATTGACAAGTCTCTCATATAGTTTCATAAACTCTATGCGGGATTCATGATTTTGTGACTAGTGTTTGCTAACAATTTCTCAAATGGAAACATGACCTATGTAAATAATGTAGATCTTGATGAGTTCTATCACCTTTGTATTTAAAAGTTTTTCATCTGAGGTCATTTAGTGCCTCATTTGACCAAGTCAAACTTTCAATTTTAAAAAATGACACTTTGACTCTAGTTTTCGAAACTCTAAATGGTTTCAAATATAAAAGTCATCAATACCAAGTTTGTCAAGCTCAACAAGATCTACATTTGTTGTTTCGGTCAACCTCTCATTTGATAAAGTTTTAATGATTCAAATTTTGAATTTTTAAATTTTGACGGCTCCAAACCAGGTTTCGAAACCCTTCTAAACTAATAGCTTGAAAACTATGCTCTAATTTGCTCCACACAAAGCTCAAGCACCATGGAAGAGAGAGAAAATAAAACTCCAATTTGTATGAAAACCAACCATTAAAACTTCAATTAAAGGGTTGGAATAGCATTTTCTTACATTCTACAAGTTTCCCACCAAAGGAATTGAGCTGAAAACCTCCCCCCTTAGTAGAGCATTTTTTGGGAGGAGCCCAAGGCCTCCCAACCTTTTTTTGCGAGATGGAGTGTGTGGCTCGAGGAGGAAGAAGGTGGGTGCAGCCACTTATACAGCCGTCATTTGTAAGGGCGGTTCAATCACCAGCCCCCTTTACAAATTGATTTGTAAGGGCGGTCGGTGATTGAACCGCCCTTACAAATCGATTTGTAAGGGCGGTTGGTGATCCAACCGCCCTTAAAAATCATACCATTTGTAAGGGCGGTTGATATCACCAACCGCCCTTATTGAGGCATTTGTAAGGGCGGTTAAATTACTGGGCCCCGATCAGCCCACTGTAAGGGGGGTTCGTGATTGAACCGCCCCTACAGTAAAATAGGGCTGGCTCTTACAAATCATTTTTCACGTAGTGATTCAGATTCCTGTTCTGCAGGTTCCTCAAATATTTCATCTTTTGCACGATTAGTATTTTCCAAGATCCAGAGCCCTTTATGAGAAAATTGCATATTTATCACTTCAATCGTTGTGCTTCGCAGTTTTAGAACTCCAATCGTCGATTACGTAAAAATAACCCTCCAAACGTTGGACTCTTAATTCTCATGACATTATGTGTATTTTTTTTTCTTTTTAAGGGTCCATTTGGATCCTTGGAATTGAATTCATTCTAATGATTATAATTTAGACATAGATTAATGAAGCTAATATAGTTATATATGGAATATATTTGTATATTTATTGTTAGTCATTCCAAGGACATACTTATGTGTTGCATTTTTATTGTAGGGAAGCGAGTTGAAGAGTGTGCTATAAGTTGAAGAATAGAATTATAACATAGTGATCTATAGAATCCATTTCTATCTCTCACCCTATGAATTTGATATAGGCTTATTTGTGAGCATGTGAATGCTTTTGAATGTCAAATTCCAAGACAAATAGCCTAATCTATTAAGTAGATTTCAATTCCTAAAATAAAGGGACCCAAACATTCCCTTATTGTATTTGTCCATGTATTTGTCACCTGAATGGACCTTTTGCTTTTCTGTTGTTTTGCCGTGCCGCTCGTACGTCGCCTGTGCTCGTACGTGCCGCTCGGTACTTGTTGGTTGCTGTTACGTACGTGCAGGCAGGAAGGCAGGCGGTACGTACGTGCGCATACATACGCCTGGACGCTCGCCGCCTTGGCAGGCAGGCAAGCAGGCCGCCGCCGCCTTGAAAATAGTAATGAGCACAACAAAAATTACAGGTATAATATTAATTATCACAACAAAAATTGAAGGCATAAAAATTATGTGCGTACCACACGATAAGAAGCATAATAATATTGAGTACATCTCAAAAATCAACGAATTTTGCCTAAACAATTTGGTGTCACAAAATCATAATTGTGTTCTAAACGAGTTCCATCTCATATGAAATAAAGCATGAGTTTACATCTCATCACAAATAAAGTTTCCATATATCATAAAAAAATTCATCCAATATGCAGCCTTCTTTTTGAGTCATCTTTTAGTGCAGCTACAGTAGGCATCCTCACAGGACTGGCAGTGTCAGTTTGTGAAGAGCTGCCGTCTCCTAATAGGGGCGCAAGCCTGCTGCACAGAAGTATGGTACGACAATTAGATGTATGATAAAATTTATTGCATGGTAAATGTGTTAATTTTCCTTACCTTCTGGTGACCCTTCCAGAACTATCCTATAGTATTTCTTCTCTAGTTGACCTTTGCAGGGTGCTAAATTCTTGTGGCGTAGTTTTTGTAACATTCTTACTAGGTTGTCTCCTGATGAGATCCTAACATACAAGTATGTTAAGCCTCGGGTCCACTGGTTTCCCAACGAAGAAGACCCCTAGACCGACCCCTTCAGGATCGCTTGGGGGCTATGCCCATCGGGCACGCTCGCGCGCACCCTCTGGCAAGAGATCCGGCCGAGCCTGACTCGACCGCAGCTTCCACCTGGGGCTCCAGGGCTTCTCCGAGCCTTGGGCTCCTGATCTACGGCGCGACCAAGCCCAGTCCTTAGCTCCTTCCCGGTTAACGATGCCAGCCAAGGCCTAGGCACAAGAAGACAAGCCCCAGGCTACCGATGCACGAGGGCTCCCTGGCGCTGCTCCCTAGGTGCGCCCATGCCAACTTCTCCTCCGACAAGGTCATGTCTGGGATGTGACACAAGAAGACAAAGTTTCCCACGACCTCCGGGGGCTCGAGGACTTTCGGGCCCACGCGTCAGCTCCTGGAGCCGACCTCTTTCGGCATCAAGAAGACTCCAGAAGGTCTCACCCGGGGGAGGCCGGTCCAAGCCGACACCGCCTGACACGCAGAGTGTCAAAACAGAGCAGCCGAATGACGTCCAGGCTTCTTCGGATCCAAGACACCTCGACGGTCCACAGTGCACCGCTATAAGCCCCTCCTATGCTCCGGCGCATGTAGACCATAGACTAGAACCCTCAAACCACCTTGTACCCGACCTATCTTATTATATAAGAGATAAGGTCGGACCTAGATGGGAGAGGATCCCGATTCGATCACTAGACACTCCATTCTATTCCATCCGCCTCCGCTCTATACCGAGTGCAAGGCAACCCGGAGAGGGGCACCGTGAGCAAGGAAACCCAGAGAGGGGCACCGAGAGCCTCTCCTCCACCACATCCCGTCGTCTCCTTGCTCTCTTACGTGGGGGAGACTCCACCGGCAGCGAGACAACCTTAGGATTAGCACCAAGCTAACCCTCTACCAAATCTTCTTCCTTTACACTCTGTTGTAACCCCCAGATTTTGGGTGCTTTTGAGTGTAAGGATCATCAGCTGTTGGACATAGGGACCGAATTGGCCCGAACCAAGATAAACCATTGTGTCTTCTATTCGTGATTCTTGTGTTCTTGAGTCCACCCAAGCCACCGAAGACCCCGTACTCTGACACCGACTCGAACAACATGCTTACCGCGATTTTGACCCCGCAACAGTTGGCGCGCCAGGTAGGGGGCAGCGTCAAGTGTGATTCTAACTCTACAGTGGCTGGACCCACCCGCCTCATCACCGGAGCAAGCAGCGTCGCCACAGACAGTGGTGTTCGCTTCCCTGGCGAGTCCTCCGTCGCGGTCGGTGCCTTCGCTCTGGTCCAAGTCCTCAACTTTGGGAGCCTGGCCTACATCGCTGACTTCTACAGTGAGCTTCGTCCACTCCATGGGGCTGCACCAGCGCCGGGCAACAAGCCCCCGGTGTCGCCTCCTCCACCAGGACTCTTGGGAGCAGATCTCGAGGTTCTAGCCCACCAGATCCGGCGCGGTCTGAGCCTAAACCCCATCATGTCGGACCGCCGCTAGATGTTCTACATGCTGGCCAATGTCCACCACCAGATCACCTCCGGTGAGGTGCTCCCGCCATCTGATCACTTTTGGTACTACCTCCCAGACCTGCCTTTCAGGATACAAAACGCGGCGACATCCTTCCAGCTAGAACCAAAGCATCTCATCAGTCGCGAGACGCCACAAAGCATCATCCTCTCTGGCCTAGCAGGGACTGATGTCCCCTCGCTCTGCACCTTCCTCGAGGTCCTCTCAGGGAATGGACCAGAGTACGACTCCGATGACATTGACTATGACACCCTACTACACATGTGCTACCATGTCAACGACGACGATCTTGCTAAGGAGGTGCCCGGGCTCATGTGGCCTACCTTCAGGAGAAGGCGGACCACTTGTGCGCTCTACAGGTGGACTTGGAGGCCACCGAGGGAGAGCTCGAGCACCAAAGGAAAGACTTTGCACGGTAGTGAACTGCGCACCCTCTCGGCGATGACGATGATGCCTGCATGGGGGCTCCCAGCAGCCTCTGCTTCCCCCGTGTGGCGTACAACATGGCGGCCGCCGCTTGCCACCTAGAAGACATCTCCAACACACCGAACCTGAAGACCGACGAGCAGTGGAATGAAGCGAGGCGGCTCCTCCACGTCACCTTTGAGCAGCAGGCTAAGAGTTCAGCCTCTCAGTGCCACGCCATGCTCTCCCGGTTGTCCCAGATGATGGCCACCGCCAACAGGGGGTGCTCCAACGCTCACACCCCGTAGGCGGTGGGGAGCAGCGGTGACACCTTTGGCAACAGCTCTGACTGGTCATGGACCTGGGATGACAAGCCTCGACATGAGCGAAGGTGTGACCTTTCTCCTCGGTGTCCCCCTACGTGGCACCGAATCGATGACGACTGCGATGTCTATGACACCATTGAGGCTAGGGCTTAGGCATAGTCCCATACTCCTGAGCAGTGGGGGGGCTGTCCCAGATCACTTCAGCCCCTTGGTGTTCAGGGCAGCGATCCGGGTGGCCCCCTACCCCAGGCATTTTCGGCCATCGACACACATCTCCAAGTACGACGGCGAGACCAACCCATACCATTGGCTAGAGGACTACCACCTTGCCATGAAGGCTGGAGGCTCAGACGATAACTTCACCATCCAGTACCTCCTCTACTCCTGTCAAGCTCAACCAGAGTTTGGTTCTAGTAGCTCGAGCCCCGCAGCATCCGCTGTTGGGGCGATCTCCATGCGGTCTTCATCGGCAACTTCTAGGGTACCTACACCCGCCTAGGGAACTCCTAGGATCTCCACAACTACAAGTAGAGGGCCAATAAGATCCTCCGAGAGTACATTCAGCGCTTCTCCAAGAAGCGCAATGAGCTCCCAAACATCACTGACGCTGATGTGATCAACACCTTCATCTGTGGCACGACCTGCGAGGCGCTCATCCACGCGTTCTACCATGAGACCCCGCGCACGATGCAGGAGCTCCTGGATGTTGCCACCCAGTATGCCACCGGTGTGGAGGCCATCCAGGCCAACTTTGGTGGGAAAGCCAGGGCCACCGGCCACCTCAGTGGTGGTGACGGCGCCGATGATCCCGTCTCGTCCCAGTGACGCCGCAACAGGTGGAACAAGGACTGGAAGCGTCGCGGGGTGGAGATTGTCACCGTGGCTAACCATGCCACTAGACCTCAGCCCTACGGGCGTGCTAGACGACTAGAACACTTTGAGAAGGTGCTCGAGTCCCCCTACCCGTTTTGCGGAGGGCAGGCAAAGCATCTTCTAAAGGATTGCACCACCATGAAGGGCTACATCTGTAGCACCCTTGACTAATAGGGCAAGGCCCAAAAGCCTGCCCTAAAGGCCAGTGACCCAGTGGACGGCGCCTAGGAGGAAGACAACGAGTTCCCTGAGGCCGAGCACTGCCCCATGATCTTTGGGGGCTCCTAGGCGTATGAATCATGCTGACAGCGCCGCATCACCAAGCAGGAGGTGAACACCGTCCATAGCTTAGATGGTCCCAGATGGCCATCACCTTCAACCAAGAAGACCATCTCGATCGCGTCCCCTATCCGGGGTGCTACCTGATCGTGGTTAGCCTAATCGTGGGCACCACGCGCCTCACCAAGGTGCTAATGGACGGGGGTAGCAGCCTCAACAAACTCTACGCCAACACCCTCAATAAGATGGGCATCCCTCATAGCAGCCTACGCCCCAGCAAGACGCATTCTACGAGATCGTGCCAGGGAAGGAAGCCGTACCCCTCGGACACAACCGGCTCAACGTCACCTACGGCCAACTGGACAACTTTCACAAGGAGACACTCACCTTCGAGGTCATCGACTTCCCCGGTGTCTACCATGCCCTCATCGGTCAACCATGCTTCGCCAAGTTTATGGCCATCCCTAACTACTCCTACCTCAAGCTCAAGATGCTTGGCCCAAAGCGAATCATCACCATCGAGGGTAGCTTCGAGCAAGCCTACTACTATGAGCAAGACTGCATCACCCAAGTGGCCATGCTCGTTGCCCCTTGTACTCTCGACAGCCCTGGCCATAACACAAGAAGGGCACCGGTGGAGGAAGCAGCCAAAATGGTAGTGGTGCTCGACCAATCGAGCATCGACAAGGCGGTCAAGACCTCTGGCGACAACGCTAGCTTGGCTGGCCCCTCCATCCAGGCGCTCAGCTCCCCAGAAGGGGCTAGCCCAATCAAGGTGAGTTCTGACCTTTCCCCATGAGGGAAGGCCATCGTCGAGCTATCCGCCTAGAAGTGACGCCTCCCGAGCCATAGCTCGCCTACCGACCTCCTTCACTGGCCTACCTCTCCAACAATAAAAACCAAGATAAGTCTCATCCTCCTGACCCTCTTACTTCGCTTACCTCTGTCCACTCCATTTGCTGTCTTCCTTGCCCGAGCTATCCCAACAATGGCTCAACCCCACCAAGGGATTGATTAAGCTAAGCACTTGCTGACCTTTTCTAAAGGTGGATCGCTGTAGAAGGCCCCCGAGAGAGGCAATGATGGGCAGATGGAGCAGGAGCAGCAAAGCGAAAGATCGGGAAGGCGCTAATGGAGCAGCCTTGGCCATTGCATTACCAGCTATGTCCTCTTTCTCCTATCTTGTGTCCATTACGTGTTTCTTTGCAGATTTCTACCTATCTTCGGATCTTTCATCGGATCGTTCCACCCCACCGCATGTCGGTCCGAGGGCCCCCAAGAAGGGGCATCACCGAGGGTTCAAGGCTGGCCCACTGTGCTTCAAGGTCACCCAAAGCAACTAAAAGTGCAAGGATGTTCGGGAGGTGAGCCCACGCGACTGTAGTTGGGGCGCCCAGACGCACCCCAACCGTTGTGATGAACAATGTTCGAGTACTGACTTGAGCCGCTTGTGGTGACCCAATGAGGAAGGCAGTGAGCCCCCAAGTACTGACAGACGGGCATGGGAACTATATGAGTGGCTCGGTCAGGAAGCCGAGGATCACCCCTTTGGGGACATGACCAGGGCACAGAACGACCGTAAACCCAAGGTTCTCATAGACTTACCCGCTAGTAGCACGGGCGTAGCGATCTTGGACAACGAGGCCATCGTCATAACAGCCCAGCCCAATGAGGGATCAAGTCTCGGAGCACGACTCGCAAAATGGGATTACATAGGAAAGTAATTTTATTTCATTAATTGGGAATGACCCAATTACAGTAACAGCGGCAAAAACTGCTACCGACCCATTGCCACGGTAGCAAAGGCCGCGGTCGCCTAGTTGGGACCCCCTAGCCGAGCTTTCGTGGCACATAGACAGGCACAGTGAAGGACAACCTCGCCTCGCTAGAGTTCGGGAGCCGATCTCGGCTTGGGACCAGTGGCGCCCGACCGAGCTCACCGGTTCTTGGCGGTGCTTAACTCATATTTTTACCTCCAACATTTTAACAAAAGAAAACAAATATAAATGCCAAAACTTAGAATTAGGGTTTACAACTCACATTTTCTATGAGTTTTGGTATATATATGTTTTGCAGGGCAATAAGTGAAAATGCACCAAAATGCACAACCGAGAAGGCGCATTCAAGCAAAATAGAAGCAAAGCACATCCAAACTTCAGACTTGGGCCAGAACACCATCGTGACAGGTGTCTAGGTCCACCCAAAAGCTCACACATCAAAGGCGGTGGCTAGGCACGCAACCCAAGGTGTGGCCGCACCCTAGGTGCGATCGCCCCTAGCTCCACCTAGCCCCACATTTCTCTGGCGATACAATTAATGCTCCAGGAGGTGGTTGCATGCGATGTTTCCTAGAATACCTAAGCAAACCGACCACCTTCAAGCTATAAAAGGAGCCCCCTCTTCACATTCAAGAGCATCATACACATTTGGAGAAGAAGAAGGGCTACACACATTCCATTAGCTTCTAGCTAGACTAGAGTAGGGAGTGAGAGAGGAAAAGAGTTAGAGCAATAGCAGAGTAGCGGTGCCCTCTACCTTTTGTACTCGGTGAGCCTTGTACCTCAGGTGGACGGAGTGCCAGACTTGATGGCCTCCTCTACACTTGTACCCCTATGATCATCTTACTACTTGAAGTCAGAAGTTCATGTTCATCTTTTGGTTTTGATTCCCTAAGTCAAGTTATCATTGTTGCTACTTACTTGCGGGTTCGTCATCCGTCCTCATGGCAGGTGCTCTAGTAGAGGACTCCTGATAAAGATGAAAATTCCTGGCCACACTAGAGTAATAGCGGTTAGCGTAGATGTGGTGTCTAATCTACACGTTACCTTCGTTTGCCTTACATCCCACGGTTGAGGGTAAGCGGCAGGTGGTGATGCCCTGTCCGTTCTTTGTAATCCCCCACGTTTGGATACGGCATAGAGCCGTAGGCCGGTATCACCTGGCAGACCAAGCGTAAGCCAGTGCCCGAAGTGAGTCTATAGTAACAAAGTTATCTTCACTTAAGGTTTCTACCCTTAGAAGAACCTCACTATCCAAGTTACCCTTCATCGTGATCTCCTAGGTAAACTTGCCAAGAGACTACTGATACTATCATTCCTTTGGGAAAACATAATACCCTGAATACTTTCGGGTGAAGTGCTATAACGGTACTTCCATGCTTTGCAGACTTTTCTGCTTACGCTAAGAAGCACAAACACCGAGGAAAAGGCTCACCGAGCTCCTAGGCCACTGGCTCCCCCATTGACAAAACGGAAAGTCCCTAGCCACCTGAGGTGTCAGGATCCTTCCCCTTTCTCAAGGAGGAGCAGCAGGGCAAGGATTCAATGAGCCCCAACGTTGGGGAGGCATTGGCACTGGTAACTCAGGGCAAGACCGCGGACGCTCGGTCTACCGATGGCAATGGAAGCCCTAGTCTCCTGCCCAGCGCTGCAGTTATGCAGCTGCCACTGTGCCATGCCATCGGCTCCCCATCGTTGGAGTCCTTCCACCCTCGAAGAAGCAATCACCCAGTGGACAACACCAAGCTCACTTGGAGGGAAGCGTCGCACTTCATCACCATCGCCATCACCGCTGAAGAAGATGGATCTGAGGAAGAAGAAGAGAGGGGGCTAGAGGAAGGGATTGAAGATGCCATGTGCGCTGTGAGTGGCTCCGGGCCCTCCGATCAGCCATCAACGGTTATAAAGGACCCTGGAGAACTGGCTAGGCATCCCTTCAATCCCCGCAACACGCCTCCGGGCGGTTGCGTGATGATGGCCGCGTAGTAAAGGCAGAGTCAGGAAACCGCTAGCAACAAGTCAAGTCCCGCTCCACTTTCCCCCATGCGTGCTACCCACTCTGCGCATGCCTCCTCGCAGGACTTGGGGGGAACTACCTCCCCTCGGGCCCACCGGCTATCATCGATGGCTCGGATCCACCCGCACCAAGTGTCGTGGCTCCTCCTCCACCAGATCTGCTCCACATGGCCCCGATGTCCTGTCTCGGAGACGAGATGGGATGGCACGGGGGCGTGCATGCGTGTCATAACTCCTCCACTAGGCACAATGGCCCAGACACCATCAACAGCCTGCACAAGGCATAAGTGGACGGGACACGCCTAGAAGCCACCCCCTTCGCTGGCAAGGAGGCCCCACGATGGACTCAGGGGCTATGCTGGCTCCCCAGATGGAGCAGCCCAACCCCGATCTATGGGCACTCGGGTGGCTCATCTCTCAAAAAAATCAACCAACTCCCCGGAGTTGGGTCGAGAGCTGCTGAGTATTGGGCCCAACGAGGGCCTCTATCCGAGCCTCGGTGCGCTCCCACTTCCCCGATCTATGGCTGCAGAGGGTCAGCCCTAGAAGGCCGGCTTGAGAGGACTGAGACTTGTAATCATATCCCTCAGAAGGGCGTGGATCTCTAGATGATCAAATGGCCCCGAGCCAGAGTCCAGCGCTCCTTGATCACCCGGCCCACAGCAGGCTCCGATCAAAAAGGAGGGCGCCCTGGGCCTATAGTCGGCAACTCCCAGATGAGTTCACCGAGCTCTCACTCAAGTTGAAGACCCATACGACATAGACTCGCGAAGGGATTAGCATCATCTTCGCTCAGCCTCGATAGCCGAGCATCATCCATCGCACTGGAGAAGAAGGCCCCCAGCAGGGCACAACACTCTCGCTAGCGAAAGCCGTCTCCACCAAGGAGGGTTTGGTCACCAGAAGATCGAATTCAGCCATTCATTGCCATCATGCCAGGTAGTCGGCCTGTACATGGTCCGGTTGCAACCCAGCCCAACCCAGAAACCAGACCATAGCAAACCGCACCTAGAGGAACCGTACGGGCTGGTTTACATCGGGTAGAAACCACTTAACCCGTCAATTCATCTTCTTCCTGTTGACGCCGCCGTCGCGACGCACTAAGCGCCTTCCAATCTCATCGATGCTGCTGCTATCGGCACGGCCATCCGTGTCTTTGTGCTGTCAGGGTCTAGCGTCCATGGCCAGCTACCGCGGATCCACCACGCTCATTGTAGGTGACGACGGCTCATCGTGCCTGGCCGCCGTGAAGCCGTCCTCATCCGTTTGCGATGCCGTCCTCTTCCGTCATCACCTCGGACCCAGCCGTGAAGTCCAGGTCGTCGTCGGGCCTCCGTGGGAGCACACAGTTGTCGGAGCTGGAGCCTTGGTCGGCGTTGTCCGACACGAAGAACTACCCGGCCACCATGGTGCGTAGCCGCAGCTTCTCGAAGAAGAGCACCTGCACCACGTCAAACTTTTCCCCTTCCTCGGTTCAGTATTTTGGGCCTCGTTCCCATCTGATTGACATTGGCATTTGGCCTCTGCCTCGGTAGCCGCGCCAAACTTTTCCCCTTCCTCAGATCAGTACCACCGGCTTCCCCTCGCCTTCGTCCGATGGAGCCGCCAAGCTCGTGCGGCGGCGCCGGCGTCCAGCTCACCGCCAAGCCCTCGGAGGACGACGCCAGCGCCGACCGGCTCAGCACGCTCCACGATGACATCCTGCTCCGCGTGCTCGTCGGCCTCGACGGCGCCACCGCCGCACCCTCTGCTACGCTCATCGATGGCTGATCGAACCCGACGAAACCCGCGTAACCCGTGGGTATGAAACCGTAGAAGAAGGATAGCTACGGGTTGAAGCGGGTTTTGCCCAGAAACCGTTTTAACCAACCCATTACAGCTTGACTAGGTAGGGATGAAAACGGATCGGATACGGACGGATATCACTGATATCGTATTTGTTTTCATATTTATGTCCAGATTCGGATTCGAATATGGATAGTATAAAAAATGCCGGATAGGATACGATTGGATATCGACATCATAAATATGTGATTTAAATATTTGGATACGAATATGTTATCGGATGTTAAATATCCGAACTCGGATACGGACGGATTAAAACCCCTCTAAACGGATTCAGTTTCGAATACGGTTGGAAAATATCCGTACCGTTTTCATCCCTAATGCCAGGTGAGGCCATGATGGACTCGGGGGCTCCTAACGAGATCCTAACATACATGTATGTTAAGCCTCGGGTCTAGTGGTTCCAGATCGAAGAAGACCCCCTGACCGACCCCTTCAAGATCGCTCGGGGGCTATGCCCATCGGGCATGCTCGCGCACACCCTCTGGTAAAGAGATCCGGCTAATCCTGACTCAACCGCAGCTTCCGCCTGGTGCTTAGGGTCTTCCCCGAGCCATGGGTTCCTGATCTATGACGCAACCAAGCCTAGTCGTTGGCTCCTACCCGGCTAACGATGCCATCCAAGACCTGGGCACAAGAAGACAAGCCCCATGCTACCGATGCCTAAGGGCTCCCTAGCGCCGCTCCCTAGGTGTGCCCCTGCTAACTGCTCCTCTAGCAGGGTCATGTCCGGGGCGTGACATAAGAAAATAAAGCTTCCCGCAGCCTCCGGGGGCTCAGTGGCTTCTAGGTCCGCGCGTCTGCCCTCGGAGCCAACCTCCTTCACCACCAAGAAGACTCCAGAAGGTCTCATCTGGGGAGGCTAGTCCAAGCCGACACCACCTGACACATAGAGTGTCAAAAATAGAGCAGTCGGACGATGCCTAGGCTTCTTTGGCTCCAAGACACCTCGATAATCCATGGCGCACCGCTGCAAGCCCCTCCTGGACTCCGACGCATGTAGACCATAGACTAGAACCCTCAAACCGTCTTGTACCTAGCCTATCTCATTATATAAGGGATAAGGTTAGACCTAGAGGGGAGAGGATCCTGATTCGATCACCAAATACTACATTCCATTCCATCCGCCTCCGCTCTACACCGAGAGCAAGGCAACCCGAAGAGGGGCATCGAGAGCCTCTCCTCCACCGCATCCCGCCATCTCCTTCCTCTCTGACGAGAGGGAGACTCCACCAACGGCGAGACAACCTTAGGATCAGCATCGAGCTAACCCCCCTACCAAATCTTCTTCCTTTACACTCTGTTGTAACCCCCTAGATTTTGGGTGCTCTTGAGTATAAGGATCAACAGCTGCTAGACGTACGGACCGAATTGGCCCGAACTAGGATAAACCGTTGTATCTTCTCTGCATGATTCTTATGTTCTTGAGTCCACCCGAGCCACCGGAGACCCCCGTGACACCTCTGCTTCCTACAAGTAAAAATAAATACATGGACAAATACAATAAAAAGGAAGAAAATACATATAATGTCATGAAAATCGAGAGTCCAATGTTTGGAGGGTTATTTTTATGAAGTCGACGATTAGAGTCTTAAAACTACGAAGCGCGACGATTGGAGTCCCAAATATACAATTTTCTCCTTTAGCATGCTGAGCCAAATAGTTTTGCACTGGTTGTTTAAGCCCAACACTGCTATTGTGCTTCAATACCCACTCCATTGGACTGCACAATTCGTCGAGGATCCAAACCCAAAGTCAGTGTTCCTCATCAAAGAACACAAAGTAAACTCACTTCTCAGACCTTGCAAGATGAACGCACGTCGACCAAAGGTAGAGTTCAAGCTCAACACCACAGGGTGGTTTGATTACTCGGTACATGTGGTCCGACAGTGATATTCTGCACAAAAGAATTTGATTACGAAGATCATCATTAATTAGTATATATATAGAAGAATGTATTGAACATAAAGAATTAAGTTGGCTAAAGAAGTATAGTATGATAGTATTATTTACCTCATGGTGAAATCCTTTTCACAAAGGACGTAGAGTGCACCCCGCTAATATACAGCATGACGAGGAGAGCCGACCGTTCGTCCAACCACATTTCAGCGACGGTTCCTATAGCCTCACCGTCACAGATAAGCACTCTCTCCATCCACCTTTTGGTCACCGTCGAGAAGATGGTGATAGTGACCACTCTGACTCAACGCTGCCCTCTCCACACCACCACCTGATCCGTCATACGAAACACGAGGGATCAAGAACACGAGGTGCATGTCGTCGTGGAAATAGAACTCCCTCCTGATCCCCATGCGGGGAGTGCGGGAACTTCAGCAAGGGCACCCACCACACGGTGGTCAGATTACAAGTCTCACCTCAAGACCACAACAGAGCACTATTTAACATAGGGGCCGTGCTAGCACTCATTTGGACGCATGTGCCCGCTACGCGCCCATGCTAATGCCTACTGCACATACAGGCAGGGACCGACCGCGCCGCTCCCCTGCGCTTTCCTGCTTCCTGTGCCCCTCTCCTCCCCACTGCTCCTGCACATCTCTACTGTGCCACTCCCCTCCACGCCTGCAGTGCCACTCCCCTGCTTCCCGCGCGCACGCATGGCGCCCCTACCGCCATCCCCCTTCGCTTCTCACGCGCATGGAGCCCCAGCAACCGCAGTAGACAACTAGGGCAGGTGGGATCACATTGCAACATGTGCAACACCATATCTACTTTTGCAATATTCATATATGAAACACTTACAATGTATCTCGGAAACAGCTAAAACACTTGCAACATACGTCTGAAACACTTGAAAACACGTGTGTAGCCATTGCAAAACATATGCAACATCAAGATGAAACACTTGCAACATACATATGAAACACTTGAAACAAACGCTTGCAACATGCATGTTAACATCCAGATGAAACACTTAAAACATATGTTTGAAACACTCGAAACATACACTTGCAACATGCGTATTTTCTTATTGCAACATCTCAGATCTACTTTTGCAACATCCAAATGAAACACTTGAAACATATGTCTGAAACGTTTGAAACACTTGAAACATGACATCGCTGGCAGCCATGACCTACCTGGTGGGGAACTCCAGTACCTAGCAAGGTCAGGTCAGGGGGGACATCAAGAACAACGGCCCAACATACACCAGGCGCAGGAGCACCGGCGGTGACCTCCTGGTGGCACCGGGGTGGGGCTGGGGCAGTGATGCTATAGCCATGACAAGTGAGGTGGGGATGGGCTGGGGCACGGCGTGGGATGGTGTCACGGCATAGGATGGGACGTGACGGGGGATGGTCGTGGCAGTGAGGCAGAGGGGGCGCGAGCGGAGAGCGTGTTGCGACCGCGGTGGGCGGATAGCGCGGTGGAGGCAGCCGTTGTGCGCAGACAGGGCGGTGGAAGCGGCCACTATGGTTGGGAGTGGGAAAATGCTCTGGACTACATGAAGAGTTAGGGAGACAGAGGCTGGTTGCCTGGGCCAATCCGTAGGCCCAGTAAGCAAGCATCCGGGCAGACGGATGCCTGGGTGTAAGCATTTCCATTAACATAGTGAGCTATAGACAGTTAGCGGTGGGATTCTCCTAAGATTAAAACTAACCTATATAAGTAGGTTAAAAGAGCTAAATTTAATGTGAGTATAAATATAAAACAGCTATAGCCTTGTTACTTTGCCATCGACAAGATCAGCAAAGCATTTCTTTAGCGAGAAATAGGGGCGGTGAATGGTGGGCATTGTTTAGTGGAATGGGGAAAGCCTAGTAGACCTCTAGAGTTGGGGGGACTTGACTTCCATAACCTAGAACTTCTTGGCTTCGTGTTTTGGATACGTTGAGAGTGGCTCCGGCACACGGACTCAACAAAGTCCTGGCAGGGGTTCTGGTCGCACACGAACAAAGCAGTTGAAGCCCTGTTCGAGGCTTCTCTTTCAGTGAAGGATGGGAATGGGCATTCACTCCGTTTTGGAGAGATGAATGGATAGACGGACACTCCATCTTCAACGTTGCACCTAGCCTTCATGCTCTGGTTAGTACGCGCATTCACAACTCCTGTGCAGTCAAGGAGGCGCTCTCCAACCGTTCGTTGGGTTCAAGATATCTCCGGAGGGCTGCTTTCCTTTCATTCAATTTTGGATTATTTGGATATTTGGGACTTTGTGGAACGCGCGCCCTTTTGGACATGCCAGATGCTTTCTTGTGGAACTAGACAAGTGATGCTCAGTATTCAACCTCGAGTGCGTATAGATCCTTTTTGTGGGGCAAACAACAATCTTCGGCACAAAACATCTTTGTAATGTGTGGGTGCCAAACGATTGCAAATTTTTTATGTGGCTAGTCCTTCTTGGTCGTTGTTGAACGTAGAGGATGCAAAGACAATAAGACATGGACTGCCTAATAGCACGCTTTGTTCACAAGAGCGTGATACACTTAAACATCTACTGCTTAACTGTGTTTTTAGTAGGGAAACATGGTTTAGGGCTCTAAGAGCATTGAGTTACAATCCCAAGACCAGCTGCCATGTTCAGAATCTTCCTAGACAGACCAGTGGCTTCAGGTAAGAAAGTCAATTTCAAAGCCTCGACGGCGAATGTTTGATTCCCTATAGTGGTCCTAATCACTTGGAGGATCCGGACGCATCGCTAGGGTGTTTAGAGGACAGTCACTGCAACTGGTCAATGGTATTAAAGAGGAAGCAGGTTGCTGGTCGCAAGCCAAGTCGATCCTTTCGCTTCATATATAGTAGTTTTAGGAGCGACAGTTTCAAGTGTGGCTTGAGTTGTGTGTAGTTGGGTGGTCTGTATTTTTCTTTCTCTATTTGTTCTCTCTTTTCCTAGTCACCCGCATGCTTTTTTTCCTTGTCCGTCTGTTTTGTTCTGTACTTTTGTAGGTCGTATTCCGTTCTCTTAATGAAACACGTGTATATCGTAATCTCTAAAAAATTTTTACTTTGCCACAGAGCCTTCATCCCTGCCCACCCATCAGGTGGCTTATCCGTCCCATTGCAAGTCCCTCAGCAGTCAGGGCCCAACCGCATACATCCCTCTTGCTCAGGTGGCGAACAAGAGGCCTTTTCACTTGGACTTGGCAGAATCGTGGGTTACAATTAGGTTGATTGGCATATGTAGTCAGGCAGGAGCCGTGCACTATGTTTCCTTTTTTTTGTTAACATAGTTACACAAACTATCTGGCCCCAGTTGCTTATTTACTGTCAAATTCTTTGAACAAACCAAAATATATGAAACAAAGGGATACATTGAGGATATAAACTTCAGAACCGTGCATGAAAACGCTTTTTGTACTAAGGAATAGAGACAAACTAGGGTCTTCTCGTATGTTACACGACATCTCTATAATAGGATTTCTGCACCAAAAGCGGGCACCCGATATTGCCACGCCATGCGTTAACCCAACAACCATCGAATCAATACGACGTGAACCATCCGATGCGGTTAGCGGGTCTCTCGCCCATTAAGCAAAGAAATCGGGCGCTCCAGAATATTCTTAATAGCTCTAAATGATAGTAGACTCAATTTCCTATCTTGTTAGTGTTATATATAATGTGTATGCTTTTTTGTTTGTTCTTTGAAGGGGATAGTTTATTTCCATATGCATATGCTTGAGACCTTTATATATTTATACAATCACCAAGAAAACTCAAGCTAGGTACATGGTACATGGACGAGAAACACCATTTTTTTATATCAAGAACACTATCCTTCAGAAAAACTGAACTTCTATTTTCCTAACATTTAGTGAACTGAGATCCATGAGTCCCCATTCTTTTTGTCCTTATATGAATCCTATAAAGTACCTTCAAAGATTGTCATAACGCTGTGGCAATTTATTAACGAGAACTACCGAATCATTAGATAAATATATTCATCTAAAGTGGACCAAAGAAAGAAAAAATAATATAGATCTGAAAAAGTAGTCAATACTGGATTCTTTGTGCAATTGACTGTTTTGGGAAGTAACAAGGTACTCTGCGTTCACTTAAATTTTGCATTGTTTCTAACCGAAAGAGTGAAAGTGAACTACCTTCATAGCTTAAATAATGCTTCATTTTTTAGACTAGTAGTGATCCTTGATTCAAATCTTTGAGCATTACATATGAACATTTTGCGTCAGAGAATCCCTTACAACTTAATCTAAAAATACTTCTATTGTTCATGTAAACCTCATTTAGAAGGTGTAACATTTGAGCTATATTTATCTTCAGAGAAAATTTTGCGTCAGACAGTTTCTTACAACTTAATCGAAAATACTTCTATTGCTTATATTTACCAAAATGTTCATATATGCAGTCATACAAAACAGAATATATAAGGTCTTGCAGATATTTGGCGATTGACAATTGACTTCAATCTAATAAAAAGGTATGGTCCACATGCAGTTTTTTGGGTGAGTCCATATGCTATATATGTATTGGGCATGGAAGACCCTTATCTGCACAAACAGAGAGCAACCTGATGATGCTGATGTTGTTAATCGAAAGAAAAATTCTCCCTATGCTGCATTACGTAGTAATCGGGAGGGTGACCATGGTGAAACGGGTGGACCTCTAATTGTTGGAAGCAGCAGGTGCAGCTCTAATCGTTACGCAGTTTTTATTTTTATGAGGGGATAATCGTTACGCAGTTGTGCTTTTTTTTTTGAGTGGAGTTACGCAGTTGTGCTGCATTTGAAAATCGAAGTTGGTTTTGAAGTCAAAAGCCCATGGGCCGGGAACGGGAGGCCTCTGGAATCTGGATGCTGCACGCACGGTCGCACCCAAACCCTACTGCGCAGACCTCTTGGTTTTCTACCTCTTTGCGTACAGGTTCTGAATTGCTTTTTCTGTGTGCAGAAAAAACTTGAAAATATCGAATTTTATAATGTGCTGACGCATGTTTCATGCAGCCATGCCACATAAAGGAATTCCGGGTCATTAACTCGACAACGCTGGCATGTACTGTCAAGATTTTAGCTGTCTATATTTCTAATCTTAGCTTGGATGTGATTATTGACTTAATTGAGATGCTTCCCATGCTTGGAGAAGTTGTATATCCAGGTAAACATATTAAACTAATAAATTCATTGTGTTCATATATGTCACACCCCAAAATTTTCAATTTTGGGTTGTGCTTGGAAAACACTAAATAAAATAAATGATTTCAATATTTGAATAAATTTATTAGATAACTTAAGTTGTTGCTAATTTAAATATAGAAAATTGTGGTTAAACTTTCTCATATTAATTTGATAATGTGGTGTTTGTGTGATGCTTGTCTTTGGTGTTGGTGAGTGCTTTTATTTTTAAATTACCATAGGACGACGTTTACTTCTCATCGGAAAACTTTTTGGTATTTTCTGGATTTAAAATTTCAATTTCCGTGAGCTTAATCTTTTTCCTTGATATCTTCATCAATCTTTTCATGAGCTCCAAATACTTTATTTGGGTTCGTCTCATTCTAAAATATCTCTGAGAATTTTTCCTGAATTTTCGGAGCTTTCAGAGTATTTTTCGTGGCTTAAATAATAATTCTGGACTTTTCTAGAATTATTTTATCCATGAAATTAATTAATTCCGAAAATAATAAAATATCTCAGATTTCCTCATGCCCAAAGGCCCATATCTTTATTTACTAATGGGCTTTTATAATTAATTAGGCCTATTAGTAAAGGTGGATGGTGCAACGTCAATTAGCACCATATCGCTAGTTGACATGGAGGTGGAGAGTTTTTCTGCCTATATATACGTACCTATCCCTTGGGTAAAAGCACACCAAAACTACCGTAGAGGAGCCCCTAGTTTGGGAAATCTCTCGTGTAGTAAATTAGAATTTTCTCCCTTCTTATCGCGAGCCGCCGCTCGTAGCTCCCTCCACGTCTCGCCGAAGTTCTGCATCTACAGCTTGCGTTCCAGCGAACTTCCGGCGAAGGTTCGGCGAGCTTTCTCGGTCACGTTTTTCATCTTTTTCGAATTCCGCTTCGTTCGTATCGATCTCTTCTACAACGTCGTGCTTTCCTCTTCGCGAATCCATGACTGTTTGACCGCGTTCCCTTTCTTCTTTCTCTCTTCCGATCAGGTTTCCGGCGAACCTCCATGGCTGGCACCTTCCTCCTCCTTTCTCGGCCATCCCGGCCCTGTGCGCTGCCATCCGGAGGGCCCAACCCGCGGCCGCACCGCATCCCGCGCCCACGGCCTCGCCCCACAGCGCCGGCGCCCCGCATCCCACGCGTCGCGCGCCAGCTACGTAGGTGTGGCCGCTGCCAACCGCTTGGCCAGCCAGGACAGCAGCCGCTGCTGCCCTTGGACGCGTGGCAGGCTGCCAGCCACGCTGCCTCATGCAGCTGGCTGCCCGGCCAGCTATCCCCAAGCTCCCCTGCGAGCAGCAGCAGCCCATAGCTGCATGGACATCACGTCCAGATGGAGAAGACGACCATAGGAAGATGATGAGGTATTTACGATATTGCCACTAGCAGTAATTTAGCCACTGTTTATTCATTTTAAGTCTGATTTAGTTCGTTCAAGTTGCGTTAGGTTCGCGTCATCGTGCTCTACGCAGTAGTATTAATACTTTTCGTGCCACATGTTTTTCTATATATAGTTAAATATTAAATTAGTTAATTAATATATGCACCTGATTTTATAATTACAAGCAATATAAAATTATAATTCCGTTTTGGTTGCTTTGTGGTCATGGCGATGTAAGTGATATGTTAGCAACGCTGTTTTTCATGTCCCGTGTTTATGAATATAATAAATTTGATTAATGTTTAGTTTATTAAGTGCTCTCTTTAATTAATTAAAAAGCAATTTAGGTTTAACTTGATTAATATTAACTGATTCTTGGTTATAATTTGTTTAGTTTAAATATAAAACATGAGATGGTTCGGTTAGTGCTTGTATATGTGTCAGGTTATATAATTCATAAATATTTAATTAGAATAACTAATGCTTATGTCATGCTGTTTTAAATTTAAAAGCAACGTAGGGTTAACTCGTTGCGTTGCGATCGTGCCTATGTAAACTTCATGTTAGTAGCAACGTTCTGCATGTCTCACACCTCTAAAATTTTATGGGTTAAATATTAAATTAATTAATGCTTATGCAACCATATTTATACTTAACAGTAATATAGGGTTTATCTTCGTTCTTTTATAATATAGATGTTAACTTGATTAACACCAACATTAGTGGGTATTGATTAATTTTAACTTGTTTAGTTAAACATGAAGCATGTAGTTAATTTAACTAATGTCTATCTATTGTCTTTTCAAATTAAAAGTAGCTTTGGTTTATAAATTTTAGTCTTTTATAAATAATCAAATGCTATTATGACTAATAAGAACTTAAGTGTTTCTTAAATATAACTTGTTTAGTTTATGTAAGAAACATATAATGATTCGATTAGCTGATCTTGCATATTCTAAACCATAAGTGTTGAAAGGGATTAAATGATATGTAATTATTTCTAAATATAATTATTTCTGAATAAACGATGATTAAGGTTTAACTATAGCTTTTATAGTTTGACACGAATTAGTTATTTCCACTCTAATTTATTTCTTCAAAATGTTCATCATTTTATTTCATTAAATAAAATAGATCAATTGTATAGAGTGTCTTTCTTCACTATGTTGCAAACATTTTAATATTCGTGTCCTTTTAACAGTAGCTCTGTTCTTAGTCGTTCTTGCGTTCCCGTAACCATAGCAACAAGCCGTAACGTGTAGTGCGCTTCCTTTTAAAGTGCCTTCTTTGTTTGATGTATGTTCTTAGTTGTGTTTGTTGTTTGTTTACTGTGCTTGGTTGCTACGAGTAGAAGAAAGACTATCTGTGAGCACCGAAGATCCGAAGATGAAGACCAGAAGCTGAGTGCCAGAAGTTGCAAATGAAAGATTAAGTTGAGTTTTTCAGAGCAAGTTGCTTTGGGCATAAAGCAAGTTCTAAGGCAAGTATAGCATGTGATTATCCTTGTTGTCCTATTCACAATAAGCAAATAATATCATTATGCATATATTCCTTGATAAAGATGACTTATTGTTGATCTTATTCCTTGATACCTATTATACTGCATGGGTTAGTATTGCTAGTGCTTAACATGAACTATGATCATGTAATTTGACTAATGGAATATGCAATAAACATTAAAAGATGATTTTATTACTGTTTAAGGGTACTAGAACATGGGGTTATTTTGGTGCTCTTGTTACTCTCCATAAGGACTCATCTGTAAGCGAAAATCTGGGACTTACAGTACAACTGTGAGGGCTATAATGGCTCTGGCTTTAGTCAAGTATGAGGACCTTTTCTAGCTTGTTAGAGGTATTCCTTTATGGCGTAAGAATGGCTTGACGAATCGGGTATAGTGCGGCCTCTATCCTCATGTGTATAGGCTGCGTGTTATTGTGCCATCAGGAAGGGGGGCTCTACATCTGTTTGCCGAGTGAAATCTAATGGCCCTAACTTGTTAGACGAACCTTTGAAAGACTTCATAGTGAACCCTGCCGACCTTCCTTGGTAGTGGGTCAAGAGGCTGATCACCTCGGGCGAAAGGGTAAATCACGACTCACAGTGAAAGTGTACAACCTCTGCAGAGTGTAAAACTGTTATAACAGCCGTGCTCACGGTCACGAGTGGCCTTGGACCCTTATGGAATAGTTGATCATTAATAATGGATATGTTTTTGCTATTCGTTAATCATTTCACATGGATCATATGTTTACTGTTACATTGAGACACTTTAATATTATTGATATACTGAAATAATGCTAATTAAAAGCTACATGCTGATAAACCTATGTTATGCCTTTGAGCTTCATGATCCCCATGTTATATTTGTTGAGTTCGACATGGACTCACTCTTGCTATTTCCCCTACACTCTAGTGTATAGTAAGGTGCTGCTTAGAAGAAGGATGAAAGTGTAGTGGAGTTTTCAGAAGTCTTTGGCATATGGAACCCCCAGTCAGCCGTCCCTGTGATGTTGGAGCCTGAAGAAAAGATTAGTGACCATTCCGCGACACTCTGATAGTTGTAAGTGTTAATATAGTATGTTTTCCGCTTTATATAAACATTGTTTTGATACTTTTTCATTCTGACATATGTGTGGACTTCCTGGGCACACATATGATTAGCCTGGTTTTGTTCTTTAGAAAACCGGGTGTGACAGAGTGGTATCGGAGCGGTGTTGACTGTAGGACGTATGCCAAATAGCACTGGACGTATTCTAAAACTTATTTTACTATAAAACTATTTTCTCATCCCTTGACTCATTGATTTTGACTATTTCTTGTTCCTTGTCTTGTTGTATCCCTTCCTTGATAGCTTCCTTTGAGCTATTATTTCTTACTCTCTTGGTTTTTGATTTGTGTTGTTTTTACCAAAAGGTTTCTGATCTTATCTTGTTCTAAAGTTCGATGGCTTTTCATCATCTATAATCTACCATTTAGGATGACCACCATTGTTGAAAAAGCACGTGTAGTACTAATGATGTGATGTGTGCTTGTCTGGTTTGGTGTGATGCTTGGGTGTCATCTCTGTTCTTGTGTTTTAAAGGAGGCCCGAAATCATCTTGAGAATTAGCTCAATCTATGTTAAAGTGGGGTAGTATCCTCTCTTGACCTACCTAACCTTCGATCAATCCTAATTCTTATAGTCGTTTTCCCTATATCATTCTTGCTTACTCTTGGTTTCTATGTTTTCTCCTTTATCTTAACCCAATGGAGGATCAACACATGAATGACTCATCAATAGTAGTAAGCCTTGGAGAAAGTGTTGCCTTTAACGACATTGCCAGGTGAAACAAGATCTTTGTTAAGTGGGGTAGCGTCCGCCACCATCATCAATCTCAAGTCACGAGACAAGAAGATCCAGAGACCAATCGCTATCATAATATCATCTTTTGCTAGTCCTTGCCTCTTAACCAGTCTCACCTTCTTGCCATCAATCTTTACTTTTCTTATCAACATTTGAAAACTTTTGACCCTTGTCCTTACATCTTATAAATCCTGATTCAAGGACCTACAAAGACTTGAAGATCAATTTATCCTTCTCACTGGTCTCCCTGAATGGTAAAACAGAAGACTAGTCTTTACCTTTCTTCAACCAATGCTAGTCTGTCCCTTTTTCATGATGTCTCATAAATTTTGAATCGAGGAGTTGTGAGTACCATAAGATCTATCTTTATCTTTTGCTAATCTCCACCCTTGTTTTTACACCTTATAAAGTGAAGACTCGGTGATCAACCTTGATATATCTTTTCAATCTCCTTTGATCTTCCTTTTCACTTATGCTGACCTTCAATCCTTTGACCTTCTTTCATTAACTTGAATCAATCTTAATGATCAATCCAATATTCTTTTGTTATCCTTTGATAATCTTTGACGTTTATATCCGAACTTGTCAAAAAGTCTCGAAACAACCTTATTGGTCTGTTTTATCTTTCTCCCTAGTCTCTTCGAATCTCGGGACGAGATTCCTGTTAAGTGGGGTAGAATTGTCACACCCCAAAATTTTCAATTTTGGGTTGTGCTTGGAAAACACTAAATAAAATAAATGATTTCAATATTTGAATAAATTTATTAGATAACTTAAGTTGTTGCTAATTTAAATATAGAAAATTGTGGTTAAACTTTCTCATATTAATTTGATAATGTGGTGTTTGTGTGATGCTTGTCTTTGGTGTTGGTGAGTGCTTTTATTTTTAAATTACCATAGGACGACGTTTACTTCTCATCGGAAAACTTTTTGGTATTTTCTGGATTTAAAATTTCAATTTCCGTGAGCTTAATCTTTTTCCTTGATATCTTCATCAATCTTTTCATGAGCTCCAAATACTTTATTTGGGTTCGTCTCATTCTAAAATATCTCTGAGAATTTTTCCTGAATTTTCGGAGCTTTCAGAGTATTTTTCGTGGCTTAAATAATAATTCTGGACTTTTCTAGAATTATTTTATCCATGAAATTAATTAATTCCGAAAATAATAAAATATCTCAGATTTCCTCATGCCCAAAGGCCCATATCTTTATTTACTAATGGGCTTTTATAATTAATTAGGCCTATTAGTAAAGGTGGATGGTGCAACGTCAATTAGCACCATATCGCTAGTTGACATGGAGGTGGAGAGTTTTTCTGCCTATATATACGTACCTATCCCTTGGGTAAAAGCACACCAAAACTACCGTAGAGGAGCCCCTAGTTTGGGAAATCTCTCGTGTAGTAAATTAGAATTTTCTCCCTTCTTATCGCGAGCCGCCGCTCGTAGCTCCCTCCACGTCTCGCCGAAGTTCTGCATCTACAGCTTGCGTTCCGGCGAACTTCCGGCGAAGGTTCGGCGAGCTTTCCCGGTCACGTTTTTCATCTTTTTCGAATTCCGCTTCGTTCGTATCGATCTCTTCTACAACGTCGTGCTTTCCTCTTCGCGAATCCATGACTGTTTGACCGCGTTCCCTTTCTTCTTTCTCTCTTCCGATCAGGTTTCCGGCGAACCTCCATGGCTGGCACCTTCCTCCTCCTTTCTCGGCCATCCCGGCCCTGTGCGCTGCCATCCGGAGGGCCCAACCCGCGGCCGCACCGCATCCCGCGCCCACGGCCTCGCCCCACAGCGCCGGCGCCCCGCATCCCACGCGTCGCGCGCCAGCTACGTAGGTGTGGCCGCTGCCAACCGCTTGGCCAGCCAGGACAGCAGCCGCTGCTGCCCTTGGGCGCGTGGCAGGCTGCCAGCCACGCTGCCTCATGCAGCTGGCTGCCCGGCCAGCTATCCCCAAGCTCCCCTGCGAGCAGCAGCAGCCCATAGCTGCATGGACATCACGTCCAGATGGAGAAGACGACCATAGGAAGATGATGAGGTATTTACGATATTGCCACTAGCAGTAATTTAGCCACTGTTTATTCATTTTAAGTCTGATTTAGTTCGTTCAAGTTGCGTTAGGTTCGCGTCATCGTGCTCTACGCAGTAGTATTAATACTTTTCGTGCCACATGTTTTTCTATATATAGTTAAATATTAAATTAGTTAATTAATATATGCACCTGATTTTATAATTACAAGCAATATAAAATTATAATTCCGTTTTGGTTGCTTTGTGGTCATGGCGATGTAAGTGATATGTTAGCAACGCTGTTTTTCATGTCCCGTGTTTATGAATATAATAAATTTGATTAATGTTTAGTTTATTAAGTGCTCTCTTTAATTAATTAAAAAGCAATTTAGGTTTAACTTGATTAATATTAACTGATTCTTGGTTATAATTTGTTTAGTTTAAATATAAAACATGAGATGGTTCGGTTAGTGCTTGTATATGTGTCAGGTTATATAATTCATAAATATTTAATTAGAATAACTAATGCTTATGTCATGCTGTTTTAAATTTAAAAGCAACATAGGGTTAACTCGTTGCGTTGCGATCGTGCCTATGTAAACTTCATGTTAGTAGCAACGTTCTGCATGTCTCACACCTCTAAAATTTTATGGGTTAAATATTAAATTAATTAATGCTTATGCAACCATATTTATACTTAACAGTAATATAGGGTTTATCTTCGTTCTTTTATAATATAGATGTTAACTTGATTAACACCAACATTAGTGGGTATTGATTAATTTTAACTTGTTTAGTTAAACATGAAGCATGTAGTTAATTTAACTAATGTCTATCTATTGTCTTTTCAAATTAAAAGTAGCTTTGGTTTATAAATTTTAGTCTTTTATAAATAATCAAATGCTATTATGACTAATAAGAACTTAAGTGTTTCTTAAATATAACTTGTTTAGTTTATGTAAGAAACATATAATGATTCGATTAGCTGATCTTGCATATTCTAAACCATAAGTGTTGAAAGGGATTAAATGATATGTAATTATTTCTAAATATAATTATTTCTGAATAAACGATGATTAAGGTTTAACTATAGCTTTTATAGTTTGACACGAATTAGTTATTTCCACTCTAATTTATTTCTTCAAAATGTTCATCATTTTATTTCATTAAATAAAATAGATCAATTGTATAGAGTGTCTTTCTTCACTATGTTGCAAACATTTTAATATTCGTGTCCTTTTAACAGTAGCTCTGTTCTTAGTCGTTCTTGCATTCCCGTAACCATAGCAACAAGCCGTGACGTGTAGTGCGCTTCCTTTTAAAGTGCCTTCTTTGTTTGATGTATGTTCTTAGTTGTGTTTGTTGTTTGTTTACTGTGCTTGGTTGCTACGAGTAGAAGAAAGACTATCTGTGAGCACCGAAGATCCGAAGATGAAGACCAGAAGCTGAGTGCCAGAAGTTGCAAATGAAAGATTAAGTTGAGTTTTTCAGAGCAAGTTGCTTTGGGCATAAAGCAAGTTCTAAGGCAAGTATAGCATGGGATTATCCTTGTTGTCCTATTCACAATAAGCAAATAATATCATTATGCATATATTCCTTGATAAGGATGACTTAGTGTTGATCTTATTCCTTGATACCTATTATACTGCATGGATTAGTATTGCTAGTGCTTAACATGAACTATGATCATGTAATTTGACTAATGGAATATGCAATAAACATTAAAAGATGATTTTATTACTGTTTAAGGGTACTAGAACATGGGGTTATTTTGGTGCTCTTGTTACTCTCCATAAGGACTCATCTGTAAGCGAAAATCCGGGACTTACAGTACAACTGTGAGGGCTATAATGGCTCTGGCTTTAGTCAAGTATGAGGACCTTTTCTAGCTTGTTAGAGGTATTCCTTTATGGCGTAAGAATGGCTTGACGAATCGGGTATAGTGCGGCCTCTATCCTCATGTGTATAGGCTGCGTGTTATTGTGCCATCAGGAAGGGGGGCTCTACATCTGTTTGCCGAGTGAAATCTAATGGCCCTAACTTGTTAGACGAACCTTTGAAAGACTTCATAGTGAACCCTGCCGACCTTCCTTGGTAGTGGGTCAAGAGGCTGATCACCTCGGGCGAAAGGGTAAATCACGACTCACAGTGAAAGTGTACAACCTCTGCAGAGTGTAAAACTGTTATAACAGCCGTGCTCACGGTCACGAGTGGCCTTGGACCCTTATGGAATAGTTGATCATTAATAATGGATATGTTTTTGCTATTCGTTAATCATTTCACATGGATCATATGTTTACTGTTACATTGAGACACTTTGATATTATTGATATACTGAAATAATGCTAATTAAAAGCTACATGCTGATAAACCTATGTTATGCCTTTGAGCTTCATGAACCCCATGTTATATTTGTTGAGTTCGACATGGACTCACTCTTGCTATTTCCCCTACACTCCAGTGTATAGTAAGGTGCTGCTTAGAAGAAGGATGAAAGTGTAGTGGAGTTTTCAGAAGTCTTTTCAGAAGTGTTTGGCATATGGAACCCCCAGTCAGCCGTCCCTGTGATGTTGGAGCCTGAAGAAAAGATTAGTGACCATTCCGCGACACTCTGATAGTTGTAAGTGTTAATATAGTATGTTTTCCGCTTTATATAAACATTGTTTTGATACTTTTTCATTCTGACATATGTGTGGACTTCCTGGGCACACATATGATTAGCCTGATTTTGTTCTTTAGAAAACCGGGTGTGACAATATATTCTTTGGATCTGGTTTACTTTTGTGTCAATTCTTCTTGAATTGGTTGTGTCTGTACACTGTTTTTTTTTCTTTTCAGTCGTACCAGGATGGAGACAAGAATTTATGGCGCTGTAAACATCGTAATCTTATGAAAGGCCTTGACATCCGTCTCAAGACAGTTGTGTTGAATAAGTATTATCGAGGCATAAAGTCACAAGTTAACTTTGCAACATTCTTTGTACTGAACGCAAAGATGCTGGAGTCAATGACATTTCAATGTGAAAGGTACAGTGTGACTGCTAGATTTCTTGCAGAGCAGCATCAACTTCTCCAGCTGGAGAAAAGGGCGTCAAGATGCGCTCGGTTTTATTTTACTACTAAAAGCTGTTGCCATGAGTTTTTGCATATCAATCATGCCCATGATTTTTCTAATAGCGATCCTTTTTTATGTGTTGAAACAGAGGTTGGTGCATGCCTATCCTTATGAGTAGTTACTGCCTGACTCTGTCCTCCTGTTTGCTGTTAAATTTAATGCGGTCTATTCTTTTTTCCATTGTTGAAATAAGGGGTTGCTAAATGAACTGTGTATTTATTGTAAGATTTGTGTAATTGTGGCAGTATGTCAGAGCCACAGTTTGACTTAGGCCTTGTTTAGATACCCAAATTCACCCCGAAATTCCACTATGCAAAAAGGAGATTCCCCATCACATTAAAATATCGGCAAATGCATGAAGTACTAAATGTAGATGAAATCATAAACTAATTGCACAGTTTTGTTGTACTTTACGAGACGAACATTTTGAGTCTAATTAATCAATTTTTGGACAATTTTTTGCACTAAAAAACAAAAGTTGCTACAGAGTTCCGACAGGAACACTGTAGCAACAGCGGAAATCTAAACAAGGCCTTACTAATCTATAATCCACTAAATCTTCATGCAGAAGTTATTGTCAATGTTTTGAGTTTGCTGGTTGCAGGTAATGTTGTTATAGTCTTGGTTAATAAAGTAGAGCTAGTGTCGAAATATCACTTTGTTTAAAATGTTCTTTTATTTGACCTTCTTTATTAATTGTGCTCAGTAGTGCAACAGGCTACTCAATTACTAAACTGGTCTTAAATTTAGTTTATGGCATAAACTAGAGCCCAAAATTTCGTTTGGTTGTTTGTTGGGCTCGTCGATGAATCACGGCTCAGCCTATTGGACTGAGGTGCATTTTAAGTTTTTAACGCGATGGCGCAAGCTCAAAGCCGGAGCCGGTGGGGCGGCTTAGCGCGAGCTAAAACGATGAATTGAAAGGCCAGGCTGAAGGGACGAATCCACCAAAGCATATTTGGAGCTTCAAATATTTTGAGCGAGTTTAAGAATTTTCTAGTACAGCACGATTCCAAAATATCTCTAGTTTCTTTTTGTAACATGCCTCAACACTAGGTGGACGAAGCAACAACTTCATTTACTTCAAACGTCCTAATTATTTTGAATCTCTACAGGCATCTATCTGAAGATGGCTGCAGTTTTTTTTTAGCGTGTCCTTATGGCACGTATTTCATTAAGCAGAAGAAGAGTTTGACTGGTTACAACATCCCCAAGTAATCATAGGTTACCGTGGAAGGATGGAAATCAACGCGACCCAAGTAAATTATTTTGAAGCTCTATAGGCATCTATCTGAACATGGCTGCAGATTTCATTTCAGTATGGGGAAGCAGGCGCATCTGGCTGTTTTTCAGGAGCCGCTACTTGAAATGCTGGGATCTCCATATAGGCTTTGTAGAACCTCTCCAAAAGAGGGTAGTTTGACTGCAGCAAAGCAACCGCTTCTATGCATTAGTTTTCTGGCTTCTGAGCATTGCTCAGGAGAAATGATTTTACATCTAGACAGAGGTGATGTCAGGTTTCATATCGTACCATATCAATTTGGAAGCGTGTCACGCCTGCATGGATCTGGGGCGCAAGAAATACATCTGCCTGTTCAAGAGCACAAAACACACAGCAGCAGATATTTGGTAACATCCAATGTGAAACAACAGTAATTGAAGTATCAAGGTTCATATTAAATTGATCATCAAGTAAATAAATTCAGGAAGCACGCTCTAGAGCAAATGGACAGAACCAGTGCAACAGGAACCTTTTAGGCACAAGGAAGATGGTTGCAGGACTAGTCTAAAGCACTAACCAGTTGGACTTCGTCTCCAGTAGCATATTTGCTGTCACAACCTTCCAGAAGTTTTTCGATTGCTGAGCAAATCCAGGGGAAAAGTCATAGTGGGTACACACAAAATATATGCAACAAAAAGTAAGGACAAGAGAGTATGAAAGAAACTGACAAAGGCCAAGTTTATTAGGTGTTACAAGGAAATGCCATTTGTTATGGTACACCATATTTCTACCCAATTTTCAGAGGCGTACTCAAGGAAGAGCGATATGCATTGACCAAAAAACAATTCAATTACAGAGTGCAACAAATCACACCTTTAAATCCCTTGTCAGTGTAATTCCGAACAATCTGAAGGCTCTCATCTGAGCCTAACTTGCCATCAAGCAGACCCTGCCATGGGAATAGCATAAACCATAGATCATTACATCAATACTGATAAAGGAAACACAATATTTCATTAACAGTCATTGGTTGTAATGAACCCACAATTACTGCATAACATTGAAGAGGTTGAATGCTCGAACACACTATACTTGCAATCTGCAGAGAAGAAACATCCATCATCCATATGGCATTGGTGATTTACAATGTTAGATGTGTACACTTGAGATGATCCTGGGACCCTGTTGGTCCTTTGTTCCTTTATTTGTTATTTAAAAGTGAGTATTACTTGCAAAATATAGGCTCTCAAAAAAAGTTGCAAAATTAAGCATGGATAAAAAAGGGCAGACCCAGTGCCAGAGGCTCCCACACGAGTGGGGTCTGGGGAAGGGAATAACCGAAGCAAAGTCTTACCTCCGCAAAAATTCTGCAGAGAGACGGCTTCGAACCTAGGACCTGGTGACTCGACGAGCTAGCACTCACCAACTGCACCAGGCCTGCCCTTCTAAAATTAAGCATGGATATCTTATTAAATACTTGAATACCCTGTAGTCTTGTAATTTCAAAAACCTTAAGAAAACCTTAGTTTCATAGCATAAAACCTCTCAAGTATTTGGGTACCTGCAGATTTATAGCTTTCTTTTTGAGATCTTGAGGCAGAAGAGGGTGTTGAGGATATTTGTCTTCAAGATACTAAACAGAAAGCAAGAAGTTTGTCAATAATACTAAAGTGGCAATTTAATGATCAAGAAATTACAGAAGAATACAGCTCACCAATATGATTGCCAGGGAGTCAGAAATAACAAAATCCCCATCAACCAATGCTGGGACATACTTGATTGGATTGATCTTTTCGTAATCTACAATAGGGTCACAATTATGGGAACTATTATAATTAATGTTAGCAACTTAATAGTTAACATTTCTTTCCCTCCATGTATCAAACGTTTCAGACATTAAGTTGATGTATGCATGTAATACAAGATTATTTGTACTGCTAACCTAGATCGGTCCGTGTCACAGCCCTGTACTCATAATCCACACCTTCATCACAGAGAAATTGGAACAATTAGTTCACAGAAAAAGTAATGATTAAATGACAAGCAATAGAACAAGAAGCTTTAATCTTGCGTGCTTCAACTTGCAGTCAAACTTGAGTAGTCTACCGTCGGAGCATTTACAGAACTTTATTACTAAGTTGGATTCACACATACTTCTTTTCTGTCCATCGATTAATTAGAACATTACCCCATATAATGCATTTCTCACGAGCTACATAGTCAAAAGACAGGTGAAGATCTGCACAATCAACTTGCTTTATCTCATGTAACTTAGCCACCGATTTCCCCCAAAATCTATCGAACTGATTAATAGATCAAGAAAAGGACACATTGTCCCGAACTCCCCATCTCCCGGTAACGAGACTCCTGTTTTGGGCAAGATTTGCGCGTCGTCTGTGGAGCAGGAAACCAGAGCCAGCAGTTTGATCCAGTTACCTTTGAGGTTGAGGGCGATCCGGACTCGGAAGGAGCAGGAGCTGATCCACGCGCTGTACAGGATGGGCTTCGAAGCCGCCATGGCCGCAACGACTCCCCCTGCTGAGACACGGCAGCAGTGGCAGCTGATTATTGCTGAGTGAGTGAGGCCAACAGTGGACGAAGGATGCTTGCCTTGGAGTTACCAAAGGAGGCAAGCCGTGAAGGGAGAAGGACAAGAACGGGCGGCAGACAAAGGAGGCCGGCCGGCCGGCAATGCGATGCGCGAGAGCTGAGATGGTACCACAACTATATGTTTTGTCTCTCTTTTCTCCCTCTCTTCCATGTCAACAAATATTCCTTATTAGCCGCACTATTAAGTCTCCGTCAAACAGTTTGATGGCACATGTGCAACATTGAGTTGCAATTATTGAAACATCAAATAGAAGTCATAAATCACTGTAAAAAGGATGAATTATCGTCAAATATTGGCTGAATCTGAATATATGAGAAATTGTTTTTTAGATGGAGGAAATAAGTGCACATATACTAATCGAAATCACAAGACTTGCAAGGAAATGATTTTTTTACTATGAAAAAAACAAAGAGGTGGAATTATTTCACCTGAGTGTAAAAACCAAAATAGTTCCCCAAAAAAAAGAGTGTAAAAACCAAAATTAAAATTTTCAGTTTTTTAATCTATATTAAATAATCAAAGTCAGCAGACTTCCCAATTTTTTCAGAATCCCCCCTCCAAATATGAAACATTTTTAATCTTTTTAAAATCAAATTCATTCATCTTGGCATTATTATTTCATAGAAGGGAGTCAAAATTATTGAAATACTACCTTTTTTTAGATAAAATACTACCTTGTTTGCCCTCCCGCAAGTGTCCCCACTGTCTTTTTTGTTTTAGCCTTTTTTTTTTGAAAGATTCTCTCAAATATGTCCCTGACAGTAAGATTTCAAAAAATGGACCCTAAGCTTGGCGTCGTGGCTACTGGTGCCAAGATTACACATCCTGACGCCACCTATACTAGCGCCAAGCCCGCCACCCCACGTCGGACGTGGTTGTGACCTGGTAGGTAGATGTGGCGCCATAGATCTTGGCGCCAATGATCTTAGCGTCAAGCCTCCTTAAACGAGCAAGGCGTCCCGTCCCCCAGAGGCCTGCGCCTCTGGCCGCCCCTCACCTCCCGGCCGCGGCCCCACGCGCCTCCGTCCTTCCCCGCCCTGGCCTGCCCCGCCCCCTGCACTACCCGCCCAACAGGCCGTCGGTGGCGAGGTGGCCCTCCCCAACTGTCCGTGCTCCGAGGGAGGCACCGCTGGCGCCTCGTGCTCGCTTGTCGCGCTACCCCACACCTCTTCGCCCTCCCCGCACCACCCACCTACGCCGCGCTATGGCTCGAGGCGCCCGCCCGCGCCGTCCCGCCCGCTCGCGGTGCCCGGCCGCCCGAGCCGTCCGCCCGCCCCGCCCTAGTCGTCGTTCCCGGTCGCGGGTGCCCGGCCAAACTCATCCGGCGAGGCCTGCCCCGGCCGTCCACCTCAGGGCGATCGCCCGCCTGGCAAGGCGAGGTTACCATGGGCCCCTGCCCCGTCGTCCTAGCCCCGGGCGGCCGGCCAAGCGTGGCCAGCGCGTCCGGCCCCGGTCAACGCGCCCCGCCTGCCCCGAGCGGCCGTACGCCTCCCCGTCGTCCCCGTACGCGTTTGCCGTCCCCCAGTGCCCCATCCAGCAGCCCTCCACCGTGACTGACGCCCCTTCTGCTTTCCACCGCGTCATGCACTGCCATCGTTGGATAGGTAATTTTTCTGTGTATACAATGTAGTTAGTCGGTAGTTAGTTGGTGATCCAGAGATTAGGTATAACCTTGTTACACTATTTACTTAGTTAGTTAGCTATTTATTTAGTTAGTTATGATAACTTAATTAGTTTAATTAGTTAGTGTATTAGTGATTTAGATATGTAGAAAGATATTTACATAGTTAGTTAGTTAGTTAGGTAAATAGTTATATAGTTAGTTACATAGATAGTTACTTGACATAGTTAGTTAGTAGTACTTAGCAGTTAGTAGTAGTTAGTAGTACTTAGTATTTACTTTTTACGTATTAGAGACCTTGTACTTAGTATGTTTCATTTATATTGGACTAAAGAAAATGTGCTTCTATGTTTATGAACTAGATGGACAACCTAATGAGCATATATTATGGAGGCATTATGGAAAGAGAACGCTATGGATATGTTGAGTTTGTTGACATGCAAAGTGTGCCTGTGTTATTCGATGAGAAGCCATCATTTAGTGAGTTGGTTGCAAGGGCTCGAGAGGAGCTACATTGCCATAAAGATGATGGCATCACAGTTGAGGGTGTACTTCACCTAGGTTCCCCTCCTAACCTTCTAAGGAAGATGATCCCAATTGGGTGTGCAAATTAGTGGGAGAAGTATGTGAGATCAGCTATGAAGAGCTAGTTCTAAAGTTTGGACATGGTTGTGCAACGGGTGTTAGTTGATGCGATCCCTTATGGGTTTTCTCTGCCAATGGCACAACAAGCATACTTTGACCCTCCAGCCCTAGCTATGGATGCGGAGGTTCCGCGTATGGTTCCTGATGCTGAATCTGCCCTCAATAAGGTCCGTATTGCTAAGGCAGTTGGGGATGCTAGTCGGTCTCATGATGTTGTGGCAGAACCTCCTTAGGAGATCCCTTTGACATAGAATCATCAGAGTAAGTGTCTTTTCCACATCGTTCTTTGGAGCTTACCCCCTATTTTCATCCATTTATCTCATTCTTTCCTTGTATTTCATATTATGTTGCAGGAGACATTCCTGCAAATGTGGATGTTCCTCCTGTTGATGCTCAAGTGCCCCTTAGAGATGGATTTCGTGTCTCCAATAGTGTTGATTCAGAGCCATATGAGATCGCAAGGGCGGTTGATTCTGATGATGATCGTCCAGTTGGAGAGCTAACGGAGAGTGATGTTGAGATGCTGAGGTGTATCTTCCCCGGCCGCCATGTTCCTAGAGTTCATGAGTTCAGTGATCTTACTCATTCCAGTCAAGCGTGTGCAGAAGGACATGATGATGAGCTACAAGAAGCTCAAGAATCCAGTCTAGAAATGACAATTGAGAAGGGGAGGGTTTTCAAGGACCTCCTTGCATTGAAGAGGTGGTTGCAAGCGTTTGCAGTGATACGCAAGAGACCTTACAAGGTCCTGCATTCCTATATGGAGCAGTGTTACATGGTTGTGTGTGACAAAGAGCGCTGCCCATGGAAGGTTTGTGGAAGGAAGCAAAAGGTCAACGGAAAGTGGAAGATCACAAAAGTTGTCGAACCACATACTTGTGCTTCACATGACCTCAACACGAAGCATCAGCAGTTGACATCTACCCAGTTGACATCTACCCTCATTGCCAAGCAGTTGATGAGAATATTGCAGGGAGAGCCCAACGTGAAGGTCATGACAATTATTGAAACAGTGAAGCAAGTGTATAAGGGTTATGTGATAACTTATGGTAAAGCTTGGAGGGCTAAGTAGCATGCATGGAAGATGATATATGGGACTGGGAGGATGGGTACGAGCAACTGCCCGTACTTTTCAATGCAATCAAAGGAGGAAGATATTCTTTCGTGTTTTCTGATGCTTCCCTCAGTGTGTCAAGGCCTTTAGGCACTGTCGTCCAGTCTTCTCCATTGACGGTACATTCTTGATTGGCAAGTATCGGGGCACACTTCTTATAGCCATATCCTGTGACACAAACAACAAGCTTGTTTCTTTGGCACTTGCTTTGGTTGAGAGGGAGAACAATAATAGTTGGGGATGGTTCTTATGGCTAGTCTGGATACATGTTATTGGGCCTACTAGGGAGGTTGGTGTCATATCTGATAGGCATCAGGGCATACTTAATGCCGTGCGAGAGGAGATAGAGGGGTATGCACCTTTGCACCATCATTGGTGTACTCGGCACCTTGCTGAGAATCTACTCTGGAAGATGGTGTGAACGATAACTTTGATCTTTTCTAGGAGGCAGCTTGACAACTTGAGGACAGGTACTTTTGGAAAAGTTGGAGTAGGTCAGGACCGCTTCAAATGCTGAAGGTAGACAATGGCTCACATGGTTGATGAGAGATTTGGACAAATGGATAAGAGCTCATGACCGCGGTGGATGGAGGTATGAATTTCAATGCAGCAACATGGCCGAGTCATTCAATAAGTTGTTGTTGGGGATACGTGGTATGCCCGTCAATGCTATTATGCAATTCACCTTCTACAAGCTTGTTCCCTGGTTCAACGATAGACACGCCCATGCAATGCAGTTGCATAGTGATGGAAAGAGATGGGCTCCAAAAGTAGAGGCACACTTAGAGAAGGACAATGAAAGGGCTGCCACACATGAGGTTTATTATTTTGACCACGCCACAGGGAGGTATGAGGTCAAGCATACTATTGGTACCACATTGGACGGCGAGGTTCAAGAGATGAGGATTCATGTGGTAGTCCTTCAAGATTTCTCATGCACCTGTGGTAGACCGAGGCAGTACCACTTTGTATGTTCTCATCTTGTGGAAACAGCTAGGCATCGCAACTATGATATCGAGGGTAGGATACCTCACGAGTTCAGTGTGGACACGCTTGTGCAAACATGGAGCCCCTGCTTCAAGGCATTCCAAGACCCTAGAGAGTGGCCTCCATATGACGGTCCAAAGTACATTGCGGATCCAGCTTACTGTTGGGAGAAGCATGGATCTAGGAAGAGGATGAGGCACAGGATGGTTATGGATCAGATACCAGAAAAAACGTGATGCGAGAGAGTGACCCCATTTCTTACTGACCCTGAGCAGTACGAGTGTGGCAAGTGCAGTAGATTGGGCCACAACTCACGCACTTGCCATTGGCAAGTTAGTGAGGTGTGACTTGTGATTGTTTCCATTATTTCATACATATCGTATTGCTTCAATTATTTATGCATGCAGCTAATTTTGTAACTTACTAACTATCTTCATTTTGTAGGATGGCGCAATTCCACCTTCTAGACCCGGTGTACGACGAGACCCACCGACGACATCTCATAGTGGAGGGGCAGGTATTAATCTGTATGTCTTGTTTAAATTCTTGCAATTGCAAGCATATATGAGTATGTGAAGTCACAGGCGACTATGTTTTTCCTATGTAGGACCTTCTTCTCCTTCATCCTAGATCCCATGATGGGTTCTTGGAGATGCAGTATGACGATAGGTACACTTCTTTCCTACAAAGAGCTGGCTTAGATGTCATCTCTTTTCAGGTTCGTTGTGGGTTGCCCACGTTCAACTCAGCGGCATTGACTGCGTTGGTTGACTGGTATATCTTCAACCTTTTGCTCCATTCATAGCCATTTGTTTGTGTGCTTTCCTTTGACATACCAAATTGCTTTACCTAAAATGTAGGTGGTGTCCTGAGACTCACAACTTTCGCTTGCCTTTTGGAGAGATGATGGTCATGCTTAGGGACTCTCAGAAGTTTCTAGGCCTGTTTATTCGTGGGAGGGCAGTGATAGGGCCATGCAGGTCAGAAGGCTGGAGAGCACGAGTTAAGGCATTCCTCAGGCGTGAGGTGGGTGACACTGGGGCTCGCACTACTGGAGTTCTGATCTCCTGGCTCCGAACATAGTTTGGACACTGCCCTGAGCATGCAGACGACTGTTGGCGGTCCTTATCGATAGATTTATACCACCAACATAAGCCCAAAAAGGAGGAAAATATACATCTATACACACATATACATGTGCAACTGACCTGTTACCATGTATACCAGTAGAATAATTATAATTTCAGAAACAAGGGCTGGAAACAATGAAACAGAGTAAAAAATGCGCTTTCTGGAAGGCGTAGAGGGGCAAGGAGGAGCAACATGTCAACTTCATGCAAAACTAGGGCAGCCCACCATGCCATGGTGCTCTAGGAGTAGAGGAGAGGCAGCCACATGGAGATGGGCCGAGGAGGGCCGACCTAGGCGCGCGCGCCCAGGTTGCAGCTGCGCCCCTCATGGCACCGCCTTGGCCCGCCTCGCTCGTGCCGACAACATTGATGGAGAAGAGGACGGTGCGGGGGTGCACTTGGGAATATTCCCTCTGCAACCGCCTATCTCCACCCTATATAAGAAGGGGAGGCTCCCCCTAACACACACACACAACACACACAACACATACCACACTCCACACTAGCTCAAGAGAGCTCCTCACTCCCTCTCCACCTCTTATTTAGCTTAGGTGAGATGAGGAAATAGTAGAAGAGGAGAAGAGAAGCTACAGAGAGAGCTTGGCTCCTTGGTAGTATTTGGTGAGAATAAAGATGAATCATTTCATTCTTATATTCATTATGTTCTTCCAATTAGCTTTGTTCTTATATTCATATAGTAGATGCTATGAACTAGAGTATAGTCATGTTGACATGTTCATGATATGTGTGCTAGTATATAGTTCATATGTTATGCTCATTTCGTACTTGGCTATGTATAGTCTACTTAGTCTATATGTGATACTTAGACTATCTATAGTTTACATATCATGTATATGATAAGTTGGCTTAGGAGCTTCACTCTCATATCATGTTCATGAGTAGAGCTATTTGTGTGTTGAGAAGGTGATTCATCATGCTTTCGGTTTTGCCCAAGTCTCTTACCTGTCGATCCGTAGGGTCGGGGACCCGGGGGGACTTGGGTGGTCATTATATATGTGGACGAGGTGCCCGGGTATATAGTGGCGGGTGAATGCATTTCATGTCCCACGGTCGAGGGGTAGGCGGTAGGTGGTGATAGCCCTGTCTGTCCCTTGAATTCCCCCACGTTCGGCCATGGTGTAGGAGTACGTAAATTGTCACATGAGGTTGCTGGCAGACCAGGACTCGGTGGCCTCCCGATCCAACTCACACATACCTAGCACTATTTTATGTACATGTATGATAACTTAGCTCATAGCAATCTAACTATATAGAACCCTCTACTTCTGACTAGGACATTCTTTTATTCTTTATTCTTGAGTGTAGGAATCTCTTGACTAGTATAAGTGTGTGTGTCCACTATCTTGAACTACAACTGTTTACCCTTGTTATGATCATTTGGATATTATGCACATATGTTTGCTTTGCCCATACTCATGTCAGACCATTTGTTATCCCTGCCTTCCCTTGGGAAAATATAAATAACGATACCCTGAATACTTCTGGGTGAAATGCTACAACGATAGATCCGTGCACTTGCGAATTGCATCTGTAAACGTAAAGACCTATCGGGGTTTGGCGTTCTATAGTGCTGTCGTTAGGGTCCTTCGGGTTCTAACGGTGGTATTATGGGATGCCAGCTCCACCGGCATTTTTGGCACCGCTACCGAGGGTACACCATCATGCCTGCTCTTGGTGGTGACGCTAAAAAATGCCAACAATGACCAAACAGTTGGGTACTACTACAGGGCGTGGATCCTGCACTTGTTTGCCTAGGTTCTCTTCCCTGACGCAACAGGGGACACTGCACCATGGATGTGGATCCACTACCTCACTGACTAGGACCGGGCGGGTCAGTACAGCTGGGGCCTCCGCAGTGTTGTCTTTCTTTTATCGCTAGCTTTGCGAGGCATGTTGTCGGTCTTCGGCCTCAGCCTCACTTGGTAGATGCATGTACCTACTCTAGCTGTGGATGTGGGAGCATCTTCCGGTTGATCGTCCTCAGGTGATGCCTCTGTGTGACTGGTTCCCAGGTAAACACGCATGTCGGCAGCCTAAGTGGGCATACCGTTGGGACCACGTTTGAGTTCCGCATGCAAGGATGGACTGGGCGTACAAAGAGTTCACCAATGAGCTCGACAGGCTCATGGCCTCTAGTGTAAGTAACAATAATTTATCATGGTTGTTTCAAAAGGTTTACTATTGCATCTAACATCTTGTTTCAACATTTTGCAGGTGATGTGGGACCCGTACGATGAGGGGGCACTTCCTTTTCAGTTGAGCAACATGTGTGGGGTGGATAGCGACATCTACAGGATGAGGTGCCCTCTAATCTACTTCTATGCTGTCGAGTGGCACCTGCCACATAGAGTTGTCCACCAATTTAGAGTAAGGCAGCTGTGGCCAATGGATCCGCACCCGACTGGAGTTGACTTGCACAAGTGTTGTCATGTTTCAATTTTCCCGTTATAAGTCCACTTCTAGTTGTGCCTATTTAAGATGGATTAATATCATCACATGCTTATGGAATGAGATGAATAAAGTACTTATTTGTATGTGTCCATGTTTATGGAATGCTTGTATTCATGTCATCTATAGGTTTGAGTTGAATCAAATAATATAGGAAACTCTGCCGAAATTTACTATTGCAATATCTATTGCCTAGCGTGAAGACTTAACTAACTTTGGTATACATGACTTGTAGGTTGGATCGTAAGAAGAACAGGAAGGTGTTCGATTGGCATGTGCTCCACAGCAACTACATTGATCAATGGGAGATGTTCGACGAAAACATGGATGACAATGATGAGCCGCACACGAACAAGGAGTACAGGTAGTACCAAGCTTGGTACCAAGAAGTGACACGTCCGAGGCTTAGGCTACAGTGGACAGAAGCTAACTATGCCGACATCAAGTCATCTGAGGACGAATACATGGCATACAACCACAGTACTCGTGTTGGCACGCAGGTGGAGGCAGGACCAGTCTTGGACAAAATGGTATGTCATTTGCCTTAGTTGTTATATCATTTACCTCACTTGTTATGTCATTTGCCTCAGTTGAGTTCCATACCAATACATTCTTAATGTAAACTTTGTTGCAGGGCAACACCCTCAGAGTCTCGGTCAAAGACATTGAGCGCTTTCGTCTAAGAGTCAGGGACGACGACACGCGTAACTTCCTAGATGTAAGATTCTAAACATTATTTGAAGTATGATACAAATACCTAGAATTGTTTCACTTGACATGATTTTGCACAACAGAGACTGGCACATCAGCTACACTGTGCGGCTACTCGTTGTGGTTGCAGGATAGCGATGGCGCAAGACGTGCACGTTCCTTCATCAGCCAGGAGGCGTAGGCTCATCTAGGCAAGCACCTACAAGGTCCACAGGCACTGCGGACGAGAGCAAGGATGACAAGGACAATGAGGACGTGGACCAGAGGCAGGAGGAGCTCGGACTGTCTCAGCTACAGGATGCCCCTCGACTCAGCCTATGTAGCAGCTGGGGACCAGGTGACGACGGCCACCAAACCCTAACACTCTAGGCACCGGTGCTCTTGGCCCCAAGGGTAAGGGTAAGACTAGGAGGCAGTGAGGGCTGTGGTAGAGGTTGTGGTAGTTGTTATTATAGACTATTGTGGACTTTCATTATGCACTATTATGGATTGTATGCACTCTTACTATAGACTTTATGGACTCTTATTATGGACTATATGGACTACTATAGACTTTATGGACTTTGAGTATGCACTTGTATATGGTTTGAGATGAATGTGGTATCTATTTGTTCATGTTAAATATTCTTGTCATAATTGTGTAAGGATTGAATCAAAAAATAAGGGAAACTCTGCCGAAATTTTCTTGCTCAAGTACATTTGTGCAATACACCTATAGCATCTAGCGTTTGCAGTGATTCATCATATCATCATCGTATCGTACACATATGAATTAATTGTCCCGTCTCAAATAGGCTTTTCAGTCAGTGAATCTAGCCTTTTCATTGTCTTTCCAAATAGGCTTTTTAGTTATATGTAGTAGTCTTTTTAGAAGCACTTATTCCCCATTACAACGGCTACTATTTCTCGAACTGACTATATATACATAGTAGCGGATGTGTTGCTACTCACTTCAAACGAGTGTTTGGTTCCGTTGGAGTAGAAATGTCTGGAGGGTCGTCCAAAGGGAAGGGTTCTAGGAGTAGGAAAGGAAAGGGGCGAAGAAGGGAGATCCCATTGAATGGGGGTGGAAGGGGCCTCTTGGTCCTGATTTCTTTGAGGAAGCGCTATATGAGAGGTTCCCACTTGAGAGCAAGAGTGATTTCACCAAAGAGGCACCACTAAGAGGATATGATAACCGAAAAGAAGAATGGCCAAAATGCATTCATGGTGAGGACTGCTTAGTGCAGATGTTCACCAAGGGAATAGATGGAGGTCATCGTTTCTTCAAATGCCCGAGAGCATTGGTAATTGCTATTACTCTTTGTGGCTTCAATATATTACTCTTCTACACTGCAACTAATGAGCCTTGTAACTTATTGTAGTCTTCCTTGTCCAAAGGAAACTGTGGGATCACTAGGTGGGTCGATCCTTGACCTATTTATCAGCATGCGCAATACATCTACTACCTGTAGGAATGTATCATGGATCTTGAGACGGAGATTAGCAACGGTTACAAGGACGACGAACAAGACGACACCAATAGTGGTGCCAGTTCACATGAGGCACTCTGCAATGATCCATATTGCACATGTCCTAATCACAAGGACAAGGGGGCCTCCGCTGCCACAACCACCACCACCAACAACAACAATGGGAGGATACTATGGAGAAGGTGCAACACAATTTGCTATGTGGACACACTACTAGATAGGACTATCTAATTCATATGCCACATCCATGTTAAGTTTGTTGTCTAGTTTAATTACCTATGGCATGTTAGGATCAGTCCAAACAATTATGTACCCTTGTTTGGTACATGTTCTCACATGCCATTTCATGTGCTTGTTGTTCGCTTCAATTACCTAAGGCATGTTAGGTTTAGTCTAGGACCTCTGCCCTAGTTTGGTACATATTCTCACATGCCATTTGATGTGTTGTGTGGGGTGAATTATGCAATCCGCTACTTCGTTACATTTTCTTTGCATTACTTCTACTAATTGCACTACCTTTGCATTATGACCACAAAATAATGAAACAAAAAACAGAAATCAAATGTCCAATAATAGGGCACATTAAACAACACAATAACATTTGAAGTACTAAAAGCACATACTAAAAGCACATTACATAACAACACATTGCAAAATCTGACACTAGACAACGTTGTTCATGAAAAAACTAAAGGACTACTAAGTGCAGCGAGGCCACTTTCCCTTCCTCTGGGCATCGGGATTCTCTTCCATCGCTGCCTTCGCTTGGCGCACACGCTCAAGCTTCTGCTCCTTCCTCCCTGTATGTAGCAACATGCCTCCTTTCCTCCTCTTCCTTGTTCTCCTATTGTAGAGCCTCCTCTCTGCGTCACTTCTCTAATATCTCTGCACACTTCGCATCCCACTCCTTCAGGCCTTGCAGATGCTGCTTGTTCGACTCCTTGACCTCATTGTCGATCCACTGCTCAAAATTACAGAGTGGAGGAGGGGTCTGCAACAAAGGCAATTGTTACAAAATAAATAAATATGCAAGACTTAATTTAACACAAAATAATTAATAAATAATAACAATTTCTCACAATCCATGTATTGTGGTGTCGTTGCTTTGTAGGCTCCCATGCAAAATTGCGACACATCCAGTACCTCTGCCTATATGTTTCCTTATCTTCAGAAATGTCTACCTTGCAAGGATCACCACACAAGCACATGGGTCTTGGAACACCGCTTGGGATAGGCTTTGGGTCATAGGGACTTCTTGATGAATACTGGCCCGATCTTCCGAGAGGTAACCGGTAAGTTCGATTTGTAGAGATCTCGACGTTGGCGATCCAGCTTCAAATTAAACACGATTCGAACCTTGCAACCATTACACCACTGCTCCGTTGGTTATCAACCAAGCACAACTTGATTGACCTCGCCAAGAAGGCTTTTCCTGCAAGCGAATCGAAGAACACAAGCAAGAAGGTAAAACACGCAATCTGAAATTGCAAATATAAATGATGCGAATATTAATAGAGGGTTCAAGAACTCCGTTCCAAAGGACTAATCGACACAGTGGAGGAGATCAAGAATAGGGGCCCTGAATCATTGTAAAAGGATTTGTCACCATAGTTACAATGAACGATTCAGTTTCTCGATGGAAAACTAAACTCTAAACAAAACCCAATTATCTAACAGCGGCGGTGGCTATATTTATAGTCTAAGACTTGACCTAGGGTTGGGAACAGCTAGGGGTTGGGCGTCCACAACTTGGGCTTAAGGCCCGACACGATACATGGCCAAGTTGGCCCAAATAGGTGACGCAGCACCTTGACGTGGTCACACAAAATGATCCATGGACCTTCTAGAGCTGGGACTAGATCCAAAATTATGGCGTCGTCGTCCCCTTTCCAACGCATCCAAGAACGCCTCATTTTGATGTCGTATGAAAGAGTTATGACCAAAACAATGACAACGTGTCTGCTGAATCCGAGGGTGACGTGGCAGCTGAGTTGGGGACGAATTGCAACTTGGGAAAGACCATAACGTCGGTGTGTCCAGCATGGCGATGTCCTCATCACTTCTGGCCATCCGACCATAACTATAATTGAAACAATTTCATTCTAATAACCGAAAGCAAATACCATTAAACCCTAAACCTAGAGTTTACCATGTAATACACAACAATGAATGCATACCTTAGTTTCCTAGCCTTTCCACGCCTTGGCAACCTATGAATGTATAATACATACAAATTTTAAAAAGTGCATGAAACCCCTAAGTAAGGATGATGCTTTGGTTTAAAAATATGACTAATATATAATGAATCAAGGTGAAAAAACTAGCAGGGGAGAGAGGATACCTTGCTCTTGAAGATCTACTAATCAAATCCAAGTTTCTAGGGTCAAAAATGTTGATTCTTGAGGTAGAGAGAAGTTGTGAGACAAAAAAACCCGAGAGGGAGGAGAAAGAAACAAAGAAGCCTCGAGGGGGAAGAGGGGCAGGTCATTTAAATAGGATCTTGGTGCCAAGATGTATGGCGCCATGCTGCCTGCCATGTAAGCCAATAGCCCTTGTGCCATGCCGTGTGACCTTGGTGCCAACGTCGACGGTGCCAATCCTAGGGTCCATTTTTTAAAATCTTACTGTCAGTGGCATATTTGAGAGAACCTTTCAAAAAAAGGCTAAAAAACAAAAAGGACGAGTGTCCCCAACTATTTAACTTTAACCTCCTATGTTCCCCCACTATTTAGCTTGACCCTCTCCATCCATTGTTACTAACACTTCATAGAATTTTGCAAAAGACACGAGGGTCTCATCAGAAATTGCATCAGGCAAGGGTAAAACCATCACTGTCTTGTGCAAAAGATGGCGCTGAAGTGTCTCCGCTGCTCGAGAGGATTGCTTCAGCTTGATGCCATCCCCCACGTGAGCGACACGAGGTGCGGCGAGGCCGGCGACAATGGATCTCTGCCGCCTCTGCCGCCACCCCTAGCTCTAGCCCCACATCTATGGTCTATTGTCTACGCCTCCACTAGCACGGTGTGCACCTCAGGCCCCACGTCTATGGTCTACACCTCCACCAGGATGGTGCACACTGCGTCCATGGGAGCCACACTTCGTAAGTTCTTATGCTTGATTTCATGGCCTAGAATCGGTTCCCGGTAATTTTGGGGAATAGGTTTCTTGGTTTTGAAAGAAGGTTCTTGGCGATTTCGAGAACTAAGTTGCGCTACTGTTCGGTTCTTGTTTTGTTCTTGGCAATTTCTAGAACTAAGTTGAGCTTATGTTCCGTTCTTGTTCTTTGCCCTAAGATCAATTCTGGGTGATTTGGGTTTTGTCAATTTTGGGAGTGGAGGTGTTTGTTGAGAAAAAAGGTTCGAAAGAAGGCTCTTGGTTGATTTTGGAACTAAGATTTGATTGCAAGAGGGCCTCTCCCTCCTACAGCCCTTTGGAGAAGGTGATGCAAGATTGGTCGGATGACTCTAAACAAGGATGCCTCGTTTCTTGTGGAGCAGAGGCCACCAATTCGTGCGCTCTGTCTCTCTGCTGGTGCTCTGTTACATGGTAAAATCATCTCTCTCCTTTCCCGCTACGTCTTGTGCCCTTGTAATGTGCCTCTATGTTGTTTTTTTGCGATGCTCACATACACGAGCACACACTAACCCATATGAATGCACGCACACGCTACCTCTATGAGCACCTCCGAAAAACTAAGTTGGACTAGCAAATCTCGAGATTGACAAAGTCACCACAGGTGCCTCGCTGTCGGCAAGCATGTCGCCTACCACTAAAAGAATAGCGCTGTTAAATCCTAGAATAACTCCATGTCGTTGTGGTCGGCATAGTACTAGGTTCTCTCAGACATGGAGATCGGGCTGTGTGGTTTAGGGGATATGCTCTGCCTAGTGTACTAGCTGTTTTAGTTATATACACTTTGGTGGTATGTTTAGTTTTCTACATTTCACTTAGGACCCATTTAGATCCTTGAAATTGAATTCATTCTAATAATTACAATTTAGGCATAGATTAATTAAGATAATATAGTTATATATGGAATATATTTGTATATTTATTGTTAGGCATACGAGGGACATACTTATATGTTGCATATCTATTGTAGGAAAGTGAGTTGAAGAGTGTGCTATAAGATGGAGAATAAAATTATAGCATAGTGATCTATAAAATCCATTTCTATCTCCCACCCTATGAATTTGAGATAGGCTTATTTGTGAGCTTAGGAATGTTATGGAATGTCAAATTCAAAGCCAAATAGCCTAATCCATTATGTAGATTTCAATTCCTCCAAAATAAAGGGATCCAAACGGCCCCTTATTTAAATCCGATGCAAAATCATCTTAAATTAGTACTAAAGGTACCACTATATTGAGCGCGATCTTAGGTTTGATCAGCCTTTGTTGACATTGGTTGAAAAGCAAGTTTTCCTTTTTGACATTAGCTTGCCAAATTTGCCAATTGTATTTCATTTTTAAGGATCTTTGTTGGATTCAGCAAACAGAGCATGATTTAGACAAGAATACATGATGTTTTTGTAACATTTGCCTCTGCAATCTGTATTAGACAAACAACTTTGTAATCCACTCTATCACTTTGTCATCATCATCAGTGGCAGAGCCAGGGGGCCATGTGCCCCCTCTCCCCCTAATAACAATACAATGTTAATATAATATATATTCAATGGTCTATGTTTATATCAAAGAGTTATACTAAGTAAAATCTTGTTGGGGAGCTTAAGATTTCGAGAATCTGCTGGTTGATAGCCAGCTTCTGAGAATCTGGATAAGCTAGGTTTTTCAGCTCTTGGCTTCTAGTTCATTTGCTAGATTCTACAACTACAGATTCTCAGATCTAGATGACAATTTAGACTATTTGGGGGATCCGGACATTCTGTCAGAAGCTGCTGCTGCTACAAGGCTATGAACGAGAACATATGTATATTTGGATGCTAATAAAGTAAACTCTAAACTTTTCATGCTTAAAATCAAAAACAAAAACTTTAGATGATATAAAACCAACAAAATTTGTTCTATCATGGATGTAGAGGCTGAGCGCTGAGCGCTAAGCCCCGTCGATGGCCACTTTAGCCCCAGTGTCGATAGGTAAGCCCACAGGCGGCCATCGCGGCCCTGGCATCCACCTCACCTTCCCACTTCCCTCTCCGGCCTTCCCCCCTTCACTACTACAGAAATCTTATTGGAGGCGGGGCAAAAAGGGTTAATGGAGGTGGGCATTGCAACCGCCTTCAATCAAAGGTCACGATTAATCTATGACCGATGAAGGCGGTTGCTTTGCCCACCTCCGTAAATTGAATTAAAATAATAAGAAAAAGAAGCTAAGCCCAACACAAGCCCATACGGGCCCGACGTCGAGCCTAGCCACACCACCGTCATCCTGGATCTGCCACCACTGTCGTGCCAGGACGCGCCATCGGTGGAGCCCCATCAGCCGAATCTGGTGGAGGCAGTGGAGGATCTGCTGCGGCCCCTGCTGGATCTATCTCCTTGCCACAGATCAGCCGCCTCCATTGTTGGTGCGCCCTCCATTGCCGGTGCTCCCTCCACACTAGGGCCTCCACCTCTAGGGGCCTCTATCATGCCATCGAGGGGCTCGAGAAGGAGCTACGCCGCCCATAGGAGAAAGAGGGCGGCCTTAGGAGGGAGGGGGAGGCCATCACCCGCCAGATCTGGGAGGGAGGGAGCTGCGCTGCAGGATCCAGGAGGGAGGGAGTTGCTCCGCCCGTAGAAGGAAGAGGGGCAGCCTTAAAAGGGAGGGGAAGGCCGCCACCTGTTAGATCTAGGAGGGAGGGAGGGAGAGCCTCCCTATGCCGCCATCGATGGGGCGAGAGGGAGCTATGCCGCCAGATCCGAGAGGGAGAGGGCCCTGCTCCAGTGTCAATGGGCTCGGGAGAGAGGGAGAGGGCCTCCCAGCTGTGGGAGAGAGAGCTTGGGAAGGAGAGGATAGAGAGGGTGGAGAGAGAGTGAGGGAGAGGGCGCCGTCGAGCTCGAGACTTGGGAGGGAGAGGGCACCGGCTGTGCGTGGAGGGAAAAATGAAGTGACCAGAAGAGTGAAACCCTAAGTTTGGTTTATATAAAGCTCGATAGGAGAATAGATATGGACTTTTGCTTGGGCTCCGAGCTGGGCCAGCATTTTTGGAGGTGGGCCTTGCAGTATGCCTGTGTCCAAAAATGGATTTATGGAGGCGGGCATTTCTTGACCGCCTCCGTAAATAAAAATGACCGCCTCCATTAATCACCCAGCTTTTTCCGAGGCGGTTGAATTTTTTGACAGCCTCGGTTAATAAAAGGGCATCATCTTGCAAAATCATTTGTGTAGTAGTTGAAAGGTCCTAATATGGCTAGAGGGGGTGAATAGGCTAATAAAAATTTACAAGATCACTAGAGCAATTTGATTAGTAAGACAAACAACGTAATGCAAATTTACTCTAACTTTACAAGGGTTGCAAGCCACCTATCCAAATAATTCTAGTTGCTATAAACACTAAACACACACAAGAGCTAAGTAGCTACTCACTAAGAACTCTCAAACTTGCTACACTAAAGACTCCACTAGAAGAACTTAAGCTACAAAGCCAGCTCTCAAAGCTAGCTACACTAAAGAGCTTGCAACAACTAGTTTGTGGGAAAGTAATGGAGAATTCAAGATTGTTATACCACTGCATAGGGGATGAACCAATCACCAAGATGATAACTAATCAATACACCAGGAGAATACCAAATGGCAAGAGACACAAGTATTTATCTCCCGAGATTCACGTGCTTGTCGGCACGCTACATCCCTGTTGTGTCGACCAACACTTGGTGGTTTGGCGGCTAAGAGGTGTAGCACGAACCCATCCATCCCATGGACACTGCAAGAACCTATCCACAAGTGAGGTAGCTCAATGACACACGTAATCCACTAGAGTTGCCTTTGGCGCTTCGTCGGGGAAGGCACAAGAACCCCTCACAATCATCGAGAGGTGGCCAAGAACAATCACCAACTCTTGACACAACTCCTCCACTGCTCCAAGCCATCTAGGTGGCAGCAACCACCAAGAGTAATAAGAATCCTATAGTTCAAATGATCCCCCAAATGCCACTAGATGTAAATTCACAAGCAAATGCACTTGGAATCACTCAATCTCACTTTGGATTCACAACCAAGCAAGGGAGATGAGTGGGAGGGAGTATGCTCAGCTCAAGAGGATGTCTAGATGATCAAAATGCCAAGAGAGTTCCCCAAGAGTTGGCCACCAACTATTTATAAGTGTCCCCAAAGAATAGAGTTGTTAGGCCCTTAACTGTGCCTCGTGCGGGGCGACCGGACACGCCGATCGGGTTGACCGGATGCAACCTCAGTGTCCAGTCGCTGCGCGCCAAACCCACAGATGGGCGCCACGTGTCCTCATTCCAATACTGCACAATGATCTTCAATGGTTGCAAAGTTAGTCAGTGTGTAGTCAAAGCCATGACCGGACGCGCCTGAAGAAATGACTGGACGCGGCCAACCTAGAGTCCAGTCGAGTCCAGTAAAGGTTTTTTGTGTGAAAATAGTGATCGAACACGTTTGATCTGACCATCGCCTCCTGCGCGCAACCAGTCAACACTGACTGGACTCTGACGTCAGTGTCCAGTCATAGCGTGACCAGCATTCGGTAAGTGTTTTTCAACGAAAAAACACTTCCGCGACTTTGCCACCTTCTCAACCCTTGCTCAAATGTGCTAACCACCAAGTGTATCACCTTGTGCATGTGTATTAGCATATTTTCATAAATATTTTCAAGGGTTAAGTTAGCTCACACTAGGTCCTAATGCATATGCTCATATGAATTCACCTAGTGGCACTTGATAACCGTTTTAACCATGAAATTCGCCTCTTCATAGTACGACTATCGATCCTAAGTCACTCACACCCTCTATGGTGTCTTGAGTGCAAAACAAAAATGGCCCTATAACAAATTCCTTTGCATTGAGCCTGTTTTTGTTTTTCTCTTTCTTCTTTTCCAAATGTGAAGCACTTGATCATCTTGTGGTCATCACCGTCATCACCATGATCATCTCTAGGCTCCACCACTTGGCATGGGACTTATCATTTCATGTCTACACACTTAGCACAATGATTAGTCCCTAGGATTCATCAATTAACCAAAACCAAACTAGGGATTTCAATCTCCCTCTTTTTGGTAATTGATGACAACCTTTGTCATAAAGGTTTTCAATAAAAGTCTTTTGGATTCATGTTGCTTGCCCAAGCATTTTACCATGTGTAAAGGATGTGGACAAGTTTCATGAACCTAAATTGGTAGCAATTGCTCCCCCTACATATGTGCTAAGAGTTTGGATTTGAAAGCTTGCACATATGCTTACATAGGAAATATAGGAGTCAATTTCTACCAAATGATGCTAAGGTGTAAAGAATGGACCTTTGAAGCGTGATACCAATCAGAGTTGCTAATATACACCATCCTTAGCACCATTGTTTGCTAGATACCACTTGAAAAACATCAAAGACACTAGATACCTCGTGAGATCAACTTTATAAGCAAGGTTCTAGTACCACTTGTGAAAACAATTCAAGTGTCTAGCTATCCTATGCATGCTTGTTCTTTATTTCATCATTCAAACCTACAACCAGCATACACCACACAAGCATGTATCGAAGAAAAAGAACTTGTGCTATGCAAGCAAACATATGTGATGCACATAAAATTGCAACCTACAAGTTCATGAGCTTGCTCCCCATACTTGTGTGCTTCAAATTTTTAAATTGATCCAATTTTTAAATTGATCCCCTTCCTTTTTTCTATCTCACTATCTTTGGTTTCTCTCCCCCTTTTGCTTATTTTTGGGAATTACTTCTCCCCCTTTGTTATCAATGACCACAAAAGGTGAGCTCAAGTTTTAGATGGGTTGGGGTGAAACCATTATATGTGAGGATCATTTTCCCAATTTGGTTCAATCTAGATCACTTGCAAAAGATATTTAACTCAGTTTGATCCAAGGGCAAGCTTCTTCACACCTCTAAGTGAGGGTTATCATGCACCATATTGATTTAAACACTTATAGCTCATTTTCTAGATCAAACACTAGGTTCACAAGCTCACAAACATGTCATATGCTACCACTAGATCATTTCAAGCATACAAGCAATAGTGGTACCATACAAGCATCAAATTCATTTGATTTTCATGAATGAGCCTAATACATGATAGAAATAACTAGATGCACTAAACAAGTCCTTAGCAAAGGATGAATGACATGTCAAATAACTTTATCTTGCTTTGCTCGGAGAGGCATGTCATATTGTGGGGGTGCATCAACACATATTTGAGAAGTCAAGTATGTTCAATTCATTCCTTAGCTTGCAAAACCTCTTCTCATCAAGTGTCTTGGTGAAGATATCGGCAAGTTGATCACCAGTGCCAACACTCTCAATGCAAATGTCCCCTTTTTGTTGATGATCTCTTATGAAATGATGGTGGGCATCAATGTGCTTTGTTCTTGCATGTTGAACCAGATTGTTGGTGAGATTTCCATCACTTTCATTATCACATAGCAATGGCACTAGTTTGAATTTGATTTCAAAATCATTCAAGGTGGCCTTCATCTAAAGAATTTATGTACAACAACTACCGATGGCAATGTATTCGGCTTCAGTGGTTAAAAGTGCAACACTATTTTACTTCTTTGATGACCAAGAAACAAGTGATCTTTCCAATAGTTGACATGCGTCCGATGTGCTTCTTCTCTCAACCTTGCATCCCGCATAATCGGAGTTCGAATATCCAATTAACTCAAACTTTGCTCCTTTGGGATACCACAATCCAACATTGTGTATGCTTCAAGTACCTCAATATTCTCTTTGTAGCCTTCAAATGACTTTCTCTTGGTGAGGCTTGAAATCTAGCACACATGCATACACTAAACATCACATCTGGCCTTGAAGCGGTCACATAGAGTAGGCTTCGTATCATAGACCGATACATTGTTTGATCCACTATGTTGCCACTTGCATCTCTATCCAAGCTTCCATTTGTCCCCATTGGTGTGCTAATTCTCTTTGCATCCTCCATGCTAAATTTCTTGAGCATGCCTTTGATGTACTTGCCTTGACTCACAAATGTACCATTCTTCAATTGCTTAATTTGGAGACTAAGGAAGTAACTAAGATCTTTAATCATAGACATCTCAAACTCATTTGCCATCATCTTTCTAAATTTCTCACAAAACTCTTGATTGGTTGATCCAAATATGATATCATCAATGTAGATTTGCAACACAAATAAGTCATTTCCAATCTTCTTGGTGAAGAGAGTGGTGTCAACCTTGCCCATGATGAACACTTTAGAGATTAGAAAATTCCTCAACCTCTCATACCATGCTCTTGGTGCTTGCTTCAAACCATACAAAGTCTTTCTCAACTTGTAAACATGGTTGGGCTTCTTTTTATCTTTAAAATCGAGAGGTTGCTCAACATAAACTTCTTTATTGATGTAGCCATTGAGAAATGCACTCTTCACATCCATTTGATAGAGCTTGATGTTGTGGGCATAAGCATAGGCTAACAAGATTCTAATAGCTTCTAATCTTACAACCAGGGCATATGTTTCTCCAAAGTCAAGACCTTCAACTTGAGTATATCCTTGAGCCACTAATCTTGCTTTGTTCCTTACAACTATCCCATCTTGATCTTACTTGTTGCCAAAGACCCATCTAGTTCCAATCACATTGTGTCCCTTAGGCCTCTCAACTAACTCTCATACTTGATTTCTTATGAAGTTATTTATCTCTTCATGCATAGCATTGACCCAATCAACATCCTTCAAAGCTTCATCTATCTTCTTAGATTCAATGGATGACACAAATGAGAAGTATTCACAAAATCATGCCAATCTTGATCTTGTTTGTACCTCTTGAAATATCACCAATTATGGAGTCCAATGGATGATCTCTTGTAACATTGGTAGGTTAGAGCACTTGCACTTGATTGCTTGCATTTGATTTATCATTTGGTGGAGATAATGTACTAGCCACTTGTTGATCTTGCACTTGAGATGATGAACTAGCTTGATTTTGATCATGAGAATCACTAGCCTGCACATGTGAGTTAGAGAGCACTTGATCTTTTTCATCTTCAACTTCAATCACTTCTCTAGGCCTTATGTCATCAACATCCATCTTCTTCATTGCATTGGCCAATTGAGTGCCTCTCACATCATCTAGATTTTCATATTCCTCTTAGGAGCCATTGATTTCATCAAATTCCACATCATGAACCTCCTCAAGAGTACCACTAGTCGAATTCCAAACTCTATAAGCCTTACTAGTAGTTGAGTAACAAGCAAGAAGCCTTCATTACATTTCTTCTCAAACTTGTTTAATCTAGTGCCCTTCTTTAATATGTAGCATTTGCAACCAAATACTCAAAAATAAGCAATGTTGGGCTTTCTACCATTCAAGATCTCATATGGTGTCTTCTCTAGGAATTGATGGCAATAGAGGCGGTTGCTATAGAAACAAGCCGTGTTGATAGCTTTAGCCCAAAAGGAATGACTAACATTATATTCACTCAACATTGATCTTACCATGTCAATCAAAGTTCCATTCTTGCTTTCAACCAGCCCACTGGATTGTGGTGTTTACTTGGCCGAGATTGTTGCCTCATGCCATACTCATCACAAAGCTCAAGAATTCTTGTATTCTTAAATTATCACTTCTCACTTTCTTGATTATGGTCTCAAACTCATTTTGCACTCTCTTGATGAATGTCTTGAATGTTATAAACACATTACTCTTGTCAACAAGAAAAGCTACCCAAGTATATCAAGTGAAATCATCCACAATCATAAAGTCATACTTGTTACCACCAATGCTTGTATAAGTTGTTGGTCTAAATAAATCCATATGCAATAACTCAAATGCCTTGGATGTGCTCATTGTTCTCTTCTTTGGATGAGTGTTGCCCACTTGCTTTCCGGCTTGATATGCACTACATAGCTTATCTTTCTCAAATGTGACATCTTTCAAACCTCTTACTAAATCATGCTTCACTAACTTGTTTAATTGCTTCATCCCAACATGACCAAGTCTTCTATGCCATAGCCAACCCATGCTGGATTTGGTGAGTAAGCATGTTGACAATTTAGCTTCACTAGCATCAAAATCAACCAAGTATAGATTCTCATATCTAAAGCCTTTGAAGATCAAGTTAGAGCCATCTACACTTATAATTTCTACATCATCAACACTAAAGATGCACTTGAAATCAAGATCATAAAGTTGAGCTACCAATAAAAAGTTGAATTTCAAGCTCTCTACTAGTAGCACATTATAAATACTCAAATAATTGGATATAGCAATTTTACCAAGCCCTTGACCTTGTGTTTGCTATTATCACCAAATGTAATACTTTGAACACCATCACCATCATTTGACTTGATTGAATTGAACATTCTTAAATCACCGGTCATGTGTTGTGTGCACCCCCTATCAAGCATCCAATGCCTTCCTCTGGCTTTGTATGACCTATAAAAGAAAATCAATTCTTTTTAGGTACCCAAACTTGCTTGGGTCCTTGAAGATTAGTCAGTAAGTTATTTGGTACTCAAATGACCTTCTTCTTTGGGCACAACAAGGATGTACCAACAAACTTAGCCTTTACACCATTGGTACCTTTGGTAAGCAAATAACAAGAATGAAACTTAATTAAGGATACATTAGCATGTGATTTCTTGTTCTTGCAATATTGCTCTATGTGACTAACTTGCTTGCATCTAGTGTAATACTGGCCATTGTTCTTCACAAAACTAGTCTTGTGAGGAGCAAAGGCAGTCTTGCCTTTCTTGGAGGTATAGCCCAATCTCTCTTTGTTGAGAGATGCTCTTTGGCTACCGAAGCACATAAGCAAGTGGTCCTCACCACCATAGGCCTTGCCTAAAGCGCAAGTGAGCTCATTGACCTCCTTTTTGAGGGTCTCATTCTCAACCATTAATGAGGCATCACAAGTGAAACCATCAATAGTAGATAAGATGGATGTGGAAGTGCTACAAGAAGGGTTAGTGGAGGTAATAATAATAGGACTACAAGAAGATTCATCAATAAGATCACATGTTAGTCCCACATCACAAATCATGATTACTTGCTCCATCTTGGTCTCTTTCTCCTTACCTTGCTCAAGTAGAGAGGGGTGAGCTTTTTCAAGTTTAGTGTGAGCAAGGCCAAGCTCCTCATGGTCTTAATTTAGACACTCATGAGATGCTTAGAGCTCGTCACAGGATTGCTTAAAGGCTTTGAGCTCCTTTTGCAATGCTTTGCACTCCTTTCTCTTCTTTTCATAGCCGGTGCTAAGTTTCTCATATATCTCTATGAGCTCATCCTTGGAGTAGTACTCCTCATCATCACTCCTATAATTATCATTTTCACATTCTTCATCACTTTTATCATATTTTATCTTAGTGGGCTTTACCATAAGACATGTCGAAGGAGTGTCAAAGTGGGATGGCTTGTTGTGGATGATGATGCTTGCAAGTGCTTTCTTGATGGACCTCTTGTCATCATCACTTGAATCATCATCATCACTATCATTGGTGCAATCACTATCCCAAGTGACCACATATCCACTTCCCTTCTTCTTCTTGAATGTCATCTTCTTCTCCTTTTCTTTCTTGTCCTTCTTCTTCTTCTTTTTCTCATCCTCCTCACTATCTTCTTGTAGGGACAATTTGTCACAATGTGATCCGGGTTCTTGCACTCAAAGCACAGCCTTACATGATCCTTCATGTGATCTCTTCTCTTCCTTGCACCATAGCCTCTCTTCTTCATAAATTTGCCCATCTTGCACATTAGAAGAGCCATGGCCTCATCATCAATGTCACTTGCATCTTCATCTTCACTTGAAGCTTCTTTCTTTGCTTTGCCCTTGCTCCTTGATGAGGTGGATGCCTTGAAAGCCACACTTTTCTTCTTCTTGTCATCATCTTTCTTGTCTTTATTCTCTTCATCTTCATTGTCACTATCGTTATATTGAGCATCAGTCATGGCATCTCCAAGTATCTCATTGGAAGAAACACCGGCCAATCCTCCTCTAAAGATGATAGTTCTCAATGTTTAGAATTTCTTTGGCAAGCACATCAATAACTTATGAGAGAAGTCCTCATCCTTCACTTTTTCACCTAACTCTTGAGATCATTGACAATGACTTGGAGCCTATAAAATATCTCCGTAATGGACTCATCATCCTTCATCTTGAAGTTGGATAGCTTGTCCTTGAGCATGTATAGCTTAGCACACTTTACTGTTGCAGTGCCCTCATATGTTTCCTCCAATCTTGTCCACACTTCACTTGCCCTCTCAAGATCCTTGACTTGCTCAAACACTTTTGAATCAATACCATTGTAAATGGTGTTGAGAGTCATTGTATTGCATTACTTGTTTGCTCTCTCATTATTAGTGAGATTGGTGGGATCAAGAATCACAAAGTCATGCTCTGTTACATCCTACACTCTATCATTGATTGAACCAAGCTACATCTTCATCTTTCTCTTCCAATAGTCAAAGGAACTAGTGCCATCAAAGAAAGGTGGTTTGCCCCCAACATGGTTGAACACAATTTGAACCATCATTTGAGAGGTTGTTAAGCCTTCAATAAATGGTGATCACAGCTCCGATACCACGTGAAAGGTCCTAATATGGCTAGAGGGGGTGAATAGCCTAATAAAAATCTATAAGATCACTAGAGCAATTCGATTAGTAAGACAAACGGCGTAATGCAATTTTGCTCTAGCTTTACAAGGGGTGCAAGCCACCTATACAAATAATTCTAGTTGCTATAAACACTAAACATAGACAAGAGATAAGTAGCTACTCACTAATAACTCTCAAACTTGCTACACTAAAGAGCTCCACTAGAAGAACTTAAGCTACAAAGCAAGCTCTCAAAGCTAGCTACACTAAAGAGCTTGCAACAACTAGTTTGCGAGAAAGTAATGGAGAATTCAAGATTGTTATACCACCGCATAGGGGATGAACCAATCACTAAGATGATAACCAATCAATACACCGGGAGAATACCAAATGGCAAGAGACACAAGTATTTATCTCCCGAGGTTCACGTGCTTGCCGGCACACTACGTCCCGTTTCTGTCGACCAACACTAGGTGGTTCAGCGGCTAAGAGGTGTAGCACAAACCTCGTCCAACCCGTGAACACCGCAAGAACCTACCCACAAGTGAGGTAGCTCAATGACACGCGTAATCCACTAGAGTTGCCTTTGGCGCTCTGCTGGGAAAGGCATAGGAACCCCCCACTATCATCGAGAGGTAGCCAAGAACAATCACCAACTCTTACCACAACTCTGCCGCTGCTCCAAGCCGTCTAGGTTGTGGCAACTACCAAGAGTAATAAGAATTCCGCAGTTCAAACGATCCCCAAATGCTACTAGATGTAAATTCACAAGCAAATGCACTTGGAATCACTCAATCTCACTTTGAATTCACAACCAAACAAGGGAGATGAGTGGGAGGGAGTATGCTCAGCTCAAGAGGATGTCTAGATGATCAAAATGCCAAGAGAGTTCCCTAAGAGCCAGCCACCAACTATTTATAAGTATCCCCAAAGAATAGAGTTGTTAGACCTTTAACTGTGCCTCCTGTGGGGCGACCGGACACGCCGATCGGGTTGATCGGATGCAGCCTCAACGTCTGGTCGCTCCGTACCAAACCCACGATGGGTGCCCCATGTCATCATTCAAATATTGCACATTGATCTTCAGCGGTTGCGAAGTTAGTCAGTGTGCAATCAAAGCTATGACCAGATGCACCTGAAGAAATGACCGGACGCAGCCAACCCAAAGTCCAGTCGAGTCTAGTAAGGGTTTTTCGCACAGAAATAGTGATCGGACGTGTTCAGTCACACATGACCCGACGCGCCCAGCATTCGGTCCAACCATCGCCTCCTGTGCGCAACCAATCTACACTGATCGGACACTGACGTCAGCATCCGGTCACAGCGTGACCAGCATCCGGTCAGTGTTTTTAGCGAAAAACACTTCCGTGACTTCGCCACCTTCTCAACCCTTGCTCAAATGTGCTAATCACCAAGTATATCACCTTGTGCACGTGTGTTAGTATGTTTTCACAAATATTTTCAAGGGTTAAGTTAGCTCACACTAGGTCCTAATGCATATGCTCATATGAATTCACCTAATGGCACTTGATAACCATTTTAACCGTGAAATTTCCCTCTTCATAGTATGACTATCGATCCTAAGTCACTCACACCCTCTATGATGTCTTGAGTGCAAAACAAAAATAGCCCTATCACAAATACCTTTGTCTTGAGCCCATTTTTGTTTTTCTCTTTTTTCTTTTCTAAATGTGAAGCACTTGATCATCTTGTGGTCATCACCATCATCACCATGATCATCTCTAAGCTCCACCACTTGGCATGGGACTTATCATTTTATGTCTACACACTTAGCACAATGATTAGTACCTAGGTTTCATCAATTATCCAAAACCAAACTAGGGCTTTCAGTAGTACTTCCCCTCCTGTTCCCCTCCATGTTGTCCGATAGCGAGATGAACATGGGTGGAAGCCCCATCAAATTGCGTCCTCTCGCGCTGTGGCCACCGCCGCCATGCTACGTGCTGCAGCCAAGTTCCCCTAGACCGCCCGCTCTCCCTCGTCGGCTGAGGGGTTGTCCTCCTAGGGGCAGCGTGATAGGATTTCTTTCTTGATCTCCAAGCCCTTTGAACCTCCTCTGACGAGTTCTCGAAACCCTCACTTGCCGATGTCATGGGCAAAGGCAAGAGGTCGTGGTCACCAAGGCTCGCAGACGCCGTCGTCATCCCCGTCGTCGCCAAGACTCTGACTTCATGGTGGATGCCCACCGTCCTACTCCTCCGCCGCCTCCTCAGGCCATGGCTCTTCACCCGATGCGCTGCCATGTTCTGAGGGTGGGTGCGCAGGTCGACGCCAATGGGTTCTCAGTCGTCCAGAGTCATTGCCGCTGGTGACGCCACGTTTGTGAGCCCCCCACGGCAGCGGCTGGTCCCCCGTCGCTGGTGGGCCTCTGCTTCAATTCCCTCGTGGCAGATCACGTCGCTACCCAGTGTCGTTTCCCATCTCACTACATCCACTTCCAGAGCATGGCGCACCAGGCAAGGGATTGCAATCATGGCCGCTCCATGCCTCATCGTAGCGCCACCATCGAGTGGGAGGCCTCGCATTGCAGCCACCAGTGCCGTACGGTTGGGAGTTCCTCGCCTTCCGCACACTCGGTGTCTAGGAGCTCTAGCTCCATGGGCCGCAAAACATCGTTGCCCCCCATCTGCTCACGCAACTCGGCATCGCCACACTTTAACAGTTGGCACTACAATTTCACTAGTAGATAGAGAAAACTGATACAAATTTACCACATTGCTCGCGTGGCACGCCAGCGTGGATTCGAGTCTATAGGTCACGCGAAATATCCCTCCTACCCCTGCCTTCTTCCTGCACACATCGCTGACTGGCAGGCTGTTTGTTGACCGCATAATGACCCTGGTTGACCGCGATTTAAGTCATCCATCAAGCATTCAATGGCCATTGATGACTTCTTCTTCCTCTGCTGTCCAAAAAGCTCCCCATGCAAGCCACCATGGCCTCTAGCTTGAACCGGGATGGGGCCTCCAGGTGTGGACCACGAGCGCAGCTTCCGCAACGACCTCATCGTGCTCCCGGCCGGCGACGGCTCGGACGTGGTTCATGGACGGCCATGGTGACCGGGCACGCGAGGGCCTCACCCGCGATGCCGTGGCGCTATTCGTCAACAGTGGCGCACCAGGTAGGAGTGTGCGTGCTGATTCCATGGTGAATCAGATGGGAATTTTCTTCATCAACAACGTCACGGTAATTCGACTCCCGCGGTGGCGTGCTTTGACGGCCTGCTAGGGTGACTCGCAGCACGTCATGAGGCATGGGGACGAGGCGCGATCCTAGCGCTCCCACGCATCCGTGCGTTGCAGCAAGTCATCATTGACAATTCAAGGAGCCTCGCGGCAGCCTCGAGGATCGACAGCATGAGACGTGCGAAGCAAAAGTGGTGGGGCATCATCGTAACAAGGGCAATCGGCACCTTGAGGCCTACTGCTCTGTCCCTTTTTATTTGTCGTCCGGGAAACGTGTTTGTGAGGGAAACACGGTTTTCTAGAGACAAACATTTAGGGACGGAGGGTGTAGATCTGATCTACAGGATCATGCAACCTGGAACAAAGCAACAAGTCGCAACCGAGCAAATACGGATCTCATCGGAGTCGACAGCATAGCTCCAGGTCCGTCGGCAGCATATATATCTCCAGGCCTCAAGTGGCCACCTTATAAAGATCAGCTAGGTCAGCAGGATCAAGCTCGGAGGAATAAGCGAGAAAGAAGAAGACATCAACATGCATGAACATGCATCACAACGCACGGCTGCATGCACAAGTGGCTAGCAAGCCAGGCACGACCGTGATGATCTACACCGCCATACAAGCTACTTATGGCTTTCGCACACGTCAGACAAGCAGAAGATCTTGGGCTGCGCCTCGCCTCGGTCGGACACACCCAAGGGTTTTGCCTCACCATGCTGATTGACTCCGTCAGGCCGTGAGTACACCTATTCCGCTACGTCTCCACGTACTCGTCCGACTCCATTGAACCACATCGAGCCACCAAGTGAGCCGCTAAGCGAGCCGCCCAAGCCGTCAAGTGAGCTGCTAAGCGAGCCGCCTGAACTACTCGTTTCCGACCGCCCGCCGCGTCGCAATGATCACCACGAAGAACGGCGTTATAACGACCACGACTGCCGCCATGACGACAGGCCGAAAAGCTCGAGGGCCGGGTAATTTCGTCGCCGCCGACCAGACGTTCTGTCTAAAGATAAGTACCTTTTCATATATGAATATTTAATAAAGTTTTCGCCATGATTTTTCTTCATACTATCCTCTACATGATTATTCTCCAAACAACTTTTCTCCATGTATACCATCTTAAAGATGACATATGCTTTTGCCTCAACGGCTCCCCAAACAGCCACGTTTACGCTTGTGCTTTCCAGAGACAGCCCTGTCTCCGACTTCTCCCTACACGTGCACGAGCGCCCGCCTTCTGCGTTATGGATGGTCGGCAGCGGCTCCTCGGTGACGCTTGTCTTCCTACACGTACACGAGCTCTAGCGCTCTGCGTTACGGTTTACGAGCTAGCCAGGTTTGGGGGCCTCAACCAACAGACTAATGGCTCGAGGCGGTTTATATTAAATATAAATACATCTCCTAAAGAACATTTAGTGTTTACAATATCTTTAAGATATTCTTCATCAATTCGCCGACCAGTCACGTTCTCACTTGCGTTATCAGAAATGGCCCTGTTCTCGATCTCACACCTACACGTGCACGAGCGCCATCCCTCTGCGTTATGGGTGGTCAGCAGTGGCTCCTCGGCGACACCTGTGCTCTTACGCATAAATGGGTGCTAAGCACCCTACGCTATGGAGTATGGGCTAGTCAGGGCTGGTGATGCGATACAGAACTAACTGACGGGAAGTTACTCATATTTAAAATATGAGCACTTCAATCAAAGATTATGTTTATCTACAACTGCTTGGCAATATACATCATGTACTACCCGTTCTACATATTTGTTTTGCAAGGGGTCCTGGTTCAGTGGTCAACGAGCTATTTTTCATGCTCGGGGACTAGATCACCCGGGAAGGACAATAGAATCATCGTTCGTGTGGTCGCACTGCCTGGCGTTCGGACTTCTCCGCCGATCAACTGGTCGGACCACTAGGTTCATAGACTTCGTCGCCGACCAGTTGGTCAGACTGTTTGGCGCTCACTTCGCCGCCGACCAGTTGGTTGGGCTGCTCGGTGCTCGATTCTTCGCCAACCAGCTGGTCGGATTGTTCGCTGCCTTATCGTCAACTACGCTAGGTGCTCGCCAACTAAGCTGGGGACTCCTTGGCGTTCAGATTGTTCGTCGATTCATCGTCAGCTAAGCTGGGGACTCCTCGGCGTTTGGATTCTTCGTGCAAGCGTTGCCAGCTTAGCTAGGAACTCCTCGGTGTTCGGATTTTTCGTACAAGAGTCACCAACTAAGTTGGGGACTCCTTTGGTGGTCGGATTTTGCTACTTCTCATCAGTGTGCTATCAAGTTGCTCCATGCTGTTCGAATCAGGGTGCTGATCTTGAGCAGCACATCTGGGGTCTTGATAAGTACATGACAAATAATGTTGGCAAGCTTTCATCAAACTTCTTTGACCCTGCTATAAGATTTTTTCTCAATCTTTCAGCAGTCTCGGGGACTACGTGTGTACACGTCATCTGGCGATGATCGTACTGTTTTCTCAGCTAAGCTGGGGATTGGTTTGGCACCTGAAGTATACTGTTTTGGACCCTGGCACCATGTGAATACTTCACCTACTGTCAGGCTTGGGGACTAAGTGAGCATACTTCACCTTACGGTGAACGTGCTTGTCTCTAGGACCCAATGTTTTCCTGCATGACTAAGTCATGGATGGCAAGATCTACACTAGGCTCTAAGAGTCTCTTTTTCGCCTAAGGCAAGTGGGCACACTTCATCCAAGGTGAAGACTTCACAAATTTTTACTTGAGCTCCTTACATCTTTCTGACAAACCTCAACTTCAAGTGAGTCCGAGCTCGGCGCCCAGTTCCACTGGAAGGACGCCTATCTCAACTGCTCGATGCCCAGTTAAACTGGACGGATGTCTGTCTCAACTGCTCGGTGCCCAGTTAAACTGGTCGGACACCTGCTTCCCGTTAATCGCCTACAAGTTAAACTGCCCGAACAAGCTCAAGATGGCGTTGCTCAGCGGATACAAGGCGCTCTGGGACTAGCTGTGGGGGTATAACCCCCGATACCCACAGACTGTATATGGGCCGAGCTGCCAGGGGAGGCCTAGCCCACAAGATCATGCCGCGTGGGGCACGACACAGGTCGGCGTGCGCCGCAAGCCTACGTGAAGCATCCTTGATGACGAAGGAAGATCTGATCGGATATGCTAGATATCGTATTCCTTGTAAACACATATCATATAACCGATTATGATAGATACAACCGACTTGTAACCCTACCCCGAGCTATATAAGGCGGGTAGAGACCCCCTCGTTTTGAGACCTCATATCAATATACAAACCACGAAAGACACAGAACGTAGGGTTTTACGTCATCTCGACGGCATGAACCTGCCAAATCACTCTATCTTGCGTTCTGTGTCACCGTCCGATTCCTATCACGCGCACCTCCACCAATTCATCTTTTACCGTGGGCATACCTCTCGGTAGACTGCTGACCATATTTCGTCGACAGTCAGGTTCGCAAACACGCCGCGGCAGACACGGTTCCTGAGGTACCTGGTGCGGGTGTGCAAGCCATTGGAGTGCGTCGAGCTCGTCTGGGTGGGGCGCATCGAGGAAGACGGGCTCTGGGGCTGGAAGGCACTGGTGGAGCAGCGCGACTGCCAATGGACTCTCGCTGATTGGATGTCGGTCAGTGCAGATCAAGCATGGTACAACTTGGTCCAAGCCTCATGTTGAGGTGACCTTGATATAGATGTATAGTACAAGCATATCATTTTCTTCTATTTCTCTGGAAATTTATATTTGATTATTTGCCACACGACTTTTGATTAGTTTTTTTCGTCCTATTCGCTTGGCTTATAAGTAGTACTTTTTTAGTTAACGAATAATATTTTTTTCTCACAACAAATTAGTGAATAGTACTTTCAGCCAAACGAACTGGGCGTTTATCTTCACCCCACCCACACGTCATTGACTCGGAGGGTCCCATGCGACCAGTGGCGGACCCAGCCATGTTTCAGGTAGGCCCAGGACTACCCCAGATTCCCGACGACCAAGGTAACGGAGAACATGTAGTGAGAACTGTATCGTACTGTAGAGCACTGTTCCTATACTGTATGCCTACCCAATGAAATGATTCTGGGTCCGCCACTGCATGCGACATTGTCACATGGTAGCAAACTAAAGAGTAGCAAATCATCAATTTTATCATTGTATACGATATATATTTGTACATATGTATAAATCCACTAGCATTTGTTCGAAGAAAATGCTCTCATTGTTTTCTACAAACTTTAAGTTCATTCTTTTTAATCAATTACATAGATAAACACATAAAATAAATAAAGCTATGTTCCTAAATGTTAGCTATAGCAATGTTTTAAGTAGATAAAATAAAATAAAATACAAAGATAGAGATGTATATAAATAGTGAACATAGTTGTTCCTCAATATTATTAATCCATTTATTGGTCATCCGGCGCGAGTGGGCCGGCGAGCTCGTTGGGTGTTGGCGCAGCCGGAGGGGAAGAGGAGGGGCGCGGCCGGAGGGGAAGAGGAGGGGCACGACCCCGCCATGGCGTGGAGGGGAAGAGGAGCGTAGTCGGCGGCAGGTCCGAGCGCAGCCGAGGGCAGGGCATCTGCGCGACCTTAGCGATGGCGACGAAGCGGTGCGGGCAAATCGCAACGGGAAAGGAGCCGGGAGAGAAAAAAAGGAAACGAACAATTTTTTGTGTAACGAGTGGCATTGGTGGGCTATTCCTACAACTTCACGAGGATGTTCAAATTTTAGGTTTGTGGAGTACCCCTGATGTTCTCCAGTAAAACATGGAGTTAGCCTTCAACATCACCTTTGTTTTTTAAACAGAGTTTTAGAAGCCGGAGGTGTTTGGCAGGACATAGTTGAAGTGGAGTTATAAAACCTAGAACGGAGCAGTTCCAAATAGACCATTCGCATGCGCACGCTTTTGCACCTATGGAAAAGAAGTCAGAGTCGGGCTCCTCGTATGCCCACGCGCCACGCTTTTGCACCTATGGCTATGGAAAAGAAGTCAGAGACTCAGTCGGGCTCCTTCCGTGCCAAATATGCCCTCGGTGTCCTCAACTTCTTTCTACAACAATGGCATACAAACAAACTGGGCCGTCCAGACCAATCACCCTGGCAGGCAATTCACAGAAGGAGCCCAAGTATTCGGGCTCAGTTGGTTTCCACTTGTTCGCTGATCCAGTGGGCCGGAAACTGATATACGCCGAGGCAGCCTGGCTCTGGAACACAGCTGCACAGAGCGGCGGCGGCGCTCGGTTGCAGGCAAAAACCGTAGTTTGCGTCGCGCGGCGGCAACGGCAGGTTGAATTGACGAGGCGCCTGGAGGAGGCTGCTGAGCAGGTCGAGCGCGACTTGCCGAACAGAGGTTGCTTGCTGGGTGCTGGCATATTTGTGAGTACTTAACTTCTATACAAGTAATTCAGATTTGGATTTGAACTAAGTGTGGGTTCGTTGGTAATTCATTCATACGTACCAAGCCAAAGTGGATGCTAGTCACGCCGAAAAATTCACTGGCCCGCCAAGTTTTGCATAACAAATGTACGCTGCTTCAGTTCTATCAGACTACTCGAGTGGTGATGAAAAGCCAAATTTTGCGCCAAACAAAATTAGCTGTAAACAATCCCACATTTTGAGCTCTGATAGTGTTGTCCAGGCACTCCGCTGTCTAAAGAGGAAACCTGCTGTTGCATTTGCTTACTTTAAAGATACCAAAAGTATTGGGTTCGATCATGACTTTTCAACCTACTCAGAGATCAAGCACATTTTATCACATTCATGCCAGGAGAAGATGTTGGTTTCCTTGTTCTGCGAGATTGTTTCGTCAACTGGTAGGTGTGGTCCTGAAATCGTAGCACTCATGAATCAGCTCAGAAAAAAACATGTGACATGTCTCACGCACTCTCATTTGCAAACAATTGCTTAATCAAGGCTTACGTGATATACCATAATGCACAAGTGACGATAGAGATGCTTTGTCATCTTCGCAGGCTTGGATATGTTCCATCAGCTTGGGCTTGCAATTTTCTTCTCAAATTTGTAGCACAGAAGAGCCAAGCAGAGATGGTTGTTGCAGTTTTTTTTTTTTTGAACCGGGGAGCCTTTTCTCCTCATTCCCGTGCACTGTGTCACAGAAATACCGTGGGTGGCCAGGCAGGGCCTTTGGCTCCTTGCACTGGCCACCAGCAGCTGCCGCTACTCTCAATTGAATGTGGATGCTAAAAAAAACCCTCGACTTGAAGGGTTAAGACTACCCCGCAGCATTCCAAATAAGAAGAAGACCATCTCACCAGTCCGAGAAAACCTCTGAACTCCTGTCTCGTCCCACCATTACACGGTGGCTTTCCGTCGCCCAAGTGAGAATTGGGCCGGTGCCCCCCCCCCCTCCCCATAGTGCTTTGGATATGGGACGGACGGGGGGATTTTTTTAACCTCAGCCTGAAATTCGCTCCCACAGGGAGTCGAATCCAGGACCTGAGGAGTGCCGCTGGGGTACTCTAACCAACTGGACTAGAGGCCCTTTGGCAATTGAATGTGGATGCTGATTCATTAAAAATAGTCATTATGTCTCTTTTTAAAGCAAAGAAGGCATACATAGCATTCCAGTTGTGGATTGAGATGATTAAAATGGGAGTGAAACCAGATGCACATGGATACTCGTCATTTGTTATTGGTCTTTGCAATTGTGGAATGTATGATGTAGCATATGCTAGTCTTCTAGGGGCCACCAGGGAGAGGGTTCCAATTGAGGCCATAGCTTATAATATGGTAATAGATGGACTGTGCAAAGAAATGAAATTGGAAGAGGCTGAAAAGGTCTTGGAGTTAAAGAACAAACAAGAATATGCCCCTGATATATATGGTTACAGCTATCTCATCCGCAGTTACTGCAAAATGGGAAACGCAATGAGGGCAGTTGATCATTGTGAAGCCATGGTATCCCATGGTATAGAGATAAATTGTCACATTGTCTTCTACAGTGCTTTACTAAGTTAGGTAAAACATCTGAAGTTATTGTGCACTTCAAGAAATTTAAGGATTCAGGGGTCCATCTTGATGGGGCTATAAATAACATTGCTATGGATGTTTATTGCAAGCATGGGAATATGGATGAGGCAGTTAAACTACTGATTGAAATGGTGGCTAGGGGTTTGGCACCTGACAAAATCCACGATACATGCCTAATAAATGGTTACTATCTGAAGGGAGAAATACAAAGTGCTCTACAGGTATTCGAGAGGATGCTGAAGGAAAGTATGAAACCAGACGTAGTTACATATAATGTATTTTTTTGGTTGAGGAAACAGGAGCCTACTGGTTAATATATATTAATTAATAGAAGAAAAAGATGTGTATTGATCAGTGGATTTTTCCAGAGAGGCCTTGTTACCGTGGTAGATGACCTTCTAGACCACATGTTGGATCAAGGGTTGGAGAATTCAATAACCTATGGTCTGGCAATTGATGGTTTTTGTAGGGGAGGCCACCTGAGCAAAGCAGAGAAAATATTTAATAAAGTAGGGAAAAGGTTAGATAATGTTGAAGTTCTGTACAATGCTATGGTTCGTGGCTATTTGCATTCAGGTTCCACTGACGATGCTTACAAGCTGTTTCCTGGGGTTGCTCAACAAACAAATCTTTTGGATCGTTCATGTTCAAAACTGATAAATAACCTTTGTAGAGATGAGAATGTCAAAAAAGCTTCAACTGTATTTAGATGATGTTGGAAAAGAAAGTTGTTCCTGATATAATTTCGTATAGTGAACTCATGTCAGCTTATTGTCAGAAAAGAGATATGTACAATGCTGATTTACGGTTCCATGGTATGCTTCAGCAAGGGCATTCTCCTGACGTGACTGTATGCACTGTGCTGATGAATGGTTACTGCCGGGCTGTTCGCTTCCAAGATGAACTATTTTATAAAATGATAAGGTCTGACATTAACCCTGATGTAGTTGCATATACAATCCTATTGGATGGTTTCCTAAAGGAAACCCTTCGGCAAGGATGGGAGGGTCTTCAAAGGAGAGAAGCTTCCTTATCAGAGAAAAGCATAGGAAGTAGCTGAGCGAAATGAAAGAATATTACACAGTACTGATTGATGGACAGTGCAAAGCAGAATCCGAGGAAGCTAAGGGACTATTTCGTGAGACGTTGCAGGAAGGACTTAAACCTGATGTTTGTGATACACAGTCCTTCTAACTGGGGGTATCAGCGCCAGAGAAATAGCAAAGGATAAAGATTTTTATAAGAGAAATGAAAAGTAAGTTGCTTCAGAAAAGAATAAGGAAGATCCTGAAGCTAGATGTACTTAACCTTTTCATTGTTATAACAAGAAAAAATCTTGAAATCTCAGAGGGGGCAGCTGTATTTGTGATATCCAAGTTAGAAAAACATTTCAACTGAAGTGAGCATGCCAATAGAAAAGTATTACTCTGTCTGTAGTTGTATATGTCATCTTAACCATTAATTTTATTGAAACTAAAAATGTTGGTACTGTTTGCTTGAACTACTTTTCAGCCAATGCTTGAACTACTTTTCAGCCAACGAACAATATTTTTCTCTCAGAACAAATTAGCATAAGCCAAATTTCAGCATAAGCGAATAGGGTTTTTGTCTTACTTGTATGTGTCATCCAATATGATGTTATTATTCTCATGTACAGTATCAGATCGTGTCCCGAGATTCGAGAATCTTACCGTATGAGTTTCTTTGTGCTGGTAAGACTACCCGCACTCATGGACCTCTATATTCATCCTCTATACGTCCTAGTCAGCAAGATTCTCTCCTCTATACTTAATTCTTCCGCACTCATTCATCCTCTATATCATCCTCTATCCACTGTGGAACCCACTTGTCACTTTATCTAAATATATTCATGTGTGATCTAGTTTTAAAGGATTTATTGAGACGAATTTAATGGTGCAATCGAAATTTAATTTGGATTTTTGGTTTGTGAGTTATAGCATTTTTTCCTTTGTTTAGCTAGTGGGGCCCGTCACTATGGAGTATAGAGTAAGCACTGTACCACTCTAAATATAGAGTGAGAGAAAGGATATAGTATCGTTTTAGAGTACCCAGTACAGCAGTTTTTACTCTATATTCATACTCTAAAGTTTTAGAGTATCGTTTTAGAGTACCCACTGCAGGTAGTCTGATCACCATTCACCAGGCCCATGCTTGTGCGTGCAGCAGGCTGCGTGCCATTCGCATGCATTGAGCATGTGAAGGTGAGCCCTCTCAGAAAGGCACTAGATCCTCATGGAGATCAGTAACGCACAGGTATCCTGTTCGCTTATACTGAAATTTAGCTTATGCTGATGCTTATACTGAAATGATATGAGAAAAAAAATATTATTTCATGGTTGAAAAGTAGCTCAAGAGAACAGGGTGAGGGTGTGTTCAGTGCCAAAATTGATGACACATGCATGGAGTTTGGTCCCTGTCCCATCGAATGTCTGAACACATGCATGAACTATTAAATATAGACTAAAAAATAATTAATTGCACAGATTGCGACTAATTTGCGAGACAAATCTTTTAAGCCTAATTAGTCCATGAGTTGACAACGTGGTGCTACAATAAATATGTGCTAATAACTGATTAATTAAGCTTAATAAATTCATCTCGCAGAGTACTGATGACTTCTATAATTTATTTTATTATTACTATCCGAACACTCATGTGACAGCTAACATAACATCCCAAAACTTTAGCCCCTAGATTTAAACACCACCTAACAATAACAATAGAGGGGTGCACACGCCATCTGGTCTAACAATCGAGAGGCGCACACGCTATCCTGGTGAAGCCTGCTAGAGGAGCAGTGGCAACTTCACGTTCTGAACCATGTTGTGCCTTTTGGCTGGCGGCAGTGATGTGTTCCCAGATACTCCTCCATTTCAAATTACAAATCATTTTAGTTTTGTCCTTAGTTAAACATGTATAACTTTGACCAAGTTTATATTAAAATGTACTAACATCTATACAATATCAAATAAATGCACAATTAAAATATATTTCATGGTTAATTTAATACTTGTTTGATTTTGTAGATGTTTGTGCATTTTTCTGCAAAATTGGTCAAATATGGAGAGGTTTGACTTAGAAAAAGCTAAGACTACTCACAATTTGGAAGGGAGAGTAAGAAATATCAAAAAGAAAAAAAAGACAGAAAAGATCACTGGGCTCCCAAAATACAGGGTGCTCCCACCAGTCCTGAGTTCATGCTGTAGCAAATCTTTTGGGCATAAGTATGCATATGGAAGGTGCTTGTCACAGTTTTAGGATCTAGTGAGTAGTGACTCATAATCTTGTACCATAATAATATTTGCTTTGATGATATTTATATCCAATTTGGTATTATTGCTAACTCTTTTTTCTTAATCTTTACAGGAAACACACCAATAACCATTGGGATTGAGTAGTGACTGGGCTCTTGCGGTTATCTTAGTGGCTGAAGCCACAGCCTCTTGCAGAAACACATAAGTTTCTATGTGCACTCGCAGGTTATGTCCTGATAAATTGCCACTTATCAACTGATTATTTAATTTGAAGAAATTCTATATTTTTATAACCCACCAGCTATTAACAGAATGAAACTTACTAGCAGATGGAAGATCCACCATTTCTTGGTCATCGAAAAAATATGACTTCAGAGTGTTAGTTTCTTTGATTTTTTTGTTCAGATAATCATGTATTTGTCCTCGTCATGAATGATCAGAGCTTTTATCTATGACTATCAGTATCATCTAGTCAGATCATTTTTTTTAGAAGCAACAGGAGGGGTTTCCCCCTACTGGTTAAAAATTTTATTAAAATAGCAAAAGTTCTTACAAGGCAGATCAAGAGACAAAGAAATAGAGGAAAAAAATTAAAAAGACAAGAAACATTACAATAGAGAGTCTATCCATGAAACTATAGAAGGGAAGTAACGCTGTCTCGTCCTATGGATAACCATGGTGAACTCATGCTTGAAAAGTTGTTTAACTGCCAACAAAGAGGGTTGAATTCCATCAAAATTAATCTATTCTGCACTGTCCATAAACTCCAACAATAGAGGATGACAATATCCATGAAGAAAAGAACAATCAGCTTCTGCTTGAAAGACTCAAACACTTCTGAAATCTCAGTCCAAGAAGCAGGACATTGGACATTCAGGGCTAACAAGCATGTATTAGCAAAAGGGCAGCGTAGAAACAGATGTTCCAAACTCCAGAGTCTCCTCGTGATCCAAAGTGCACATCACGCAAGTATATGAAGGCAGGGGCATATCTAGTCAGCTCATTGATAACTGGATACAGTTAACATGTCAAGTTACAATGTTAGTCTATTGAGCAAGTTTCAATTTGGCTTGGTAACCTTTGTGATTGTAAGACCACTTCAATTTCATCCCTTGTTGAGGCCTCGCCGAAGACCTATGTTTTGTTTGGAAGTATCGACTAGTCTTATGCTTTTCTTCTTGTTGCCATGGTGGTGTAAAATATCCCCATATTATATGAGATATGTTACATGGTGGTATAAGATATGTGATTTGTGAATGCTGGAATATACAGTCAATCGCAATTGCTGAATATCTGTTTTGTCTGTCTGAGTGGCAATTAGGTAAAAATAAGTATTTCCACAGTTGGCGATGGTGCCCATCAGGAAAGGACAAAATAGATGAACAGCATGATGTTGATTAAGTCCTAGAAGCAAACGAAGAGATGAACACTAAGCAGATTATGTCTGTGAAAACAAACGAAGAGGTGAACACTATGCAGATTATGTCTTGTGGATAAGTATTCTCCACAAGACGATGATGTTGATTAAGTCCTGGAAGCCGCTGTTGAAGCCTAAATCCAAAGATGTGGCGGAGAAGATCTTTGACAAGCTGAGTCAAGGCCTGGTGACGGGCTGACGGCATGAGCTTTCTACTTGTAGCTCCGTGCTTCTGGTCGTAGATGTTATAAGATCCGTTGGTGGAGTTGGAGTTTTCTTTGTAGTCTCTTTTATACAAACCGGTAGCTTTCTCTGTCATAGTGGATAGAGGTTTTAGATGCTGGTAGTAGAGTGGTCTTTAGCTGTGGTGTCCTGGCGGTGTGACCGGCCCACTTTTATCTTTGCGCTTCATATGTAAACTGGCAAGGATCAGGGGTTCTTCATGCGCTTTCTAATAAAGCTGGGCTGGGCTTTTGATAAAAAAAAACTAAGCAGATTACTGTCTTCAATGAAAATTTACTGAAATTGGTTTCGTGTCACTGTTCCTAGGGATCGTAAAGGCCATTTTTTTCTGAAGCATGAATGTTTCGGATTCAGAACCACTGGAGCAAATTCTAGAACTGGAGTTGTGCAGAATTAGCAAAGGATTTACATCAAGGAATTGAGAAAATAAACTCACTATATATATAGTTATATTATATTAGAGCACTTGTAACTGGTTTATTTAGGGAAAACTTCGATGTTGTTAGTAGCTATAGATTATAAGAACCTCAATTATAGATTATATAATTGATTAAGCTACTAGCTACAGATTATAAGAACCGGAATTACAGATTATATAAATAGTTGGGCAATTTTGATCCTTAGATTATAAATCAGTTGGATTGTTAGTTGTGTCATCAATGTACTCAAATATGCACCTCAATTTGTGGTTAGACAAGGCACTCAATTTGTGGTTAGACAAGGCGCTCATCTCATTCATCTTTATCTAATAACATATTGAAGTGTGGTAATTTCTTTGGTTCGACGTCTAATAACTGATATCCCAGTGTTTAGTCAAGGTCCTCTTGTCAATTTTTTTTTGTCATTAACAAAAGGGGGAGGGATAGGCTATGTCAGGCTGGGGTGACACGAAAGCAATATATAACGCGGTCGGGTCTCCCTGCAAGATGAGAGTGTGGACAAGTTCAGTCCATCATTGTCCATGGCGGAATCTAGCTCACACTCATTGACATTGTCCGCACCATTACAACACGGGCTCGTGAGAAGGTCCCATTTTTCCGGGGGTGCTAGGTACACCAGGAGGCGGCCGGCAGTCCCATACCGTGAAGGCCCCTTTGCATACCGGCCCGTCATTGAGTGCCGCTGCAAATTGAAGGCGACTCTGGATCTGTAACACCCTAAATTTTAGCATTCTTTAAATAGGTGAAAATGATTTATTTGTGTATTTTGTGAGCATACAAACTTAAAAAATAAATAACTTTTATTAATTTAAAATCAAATATAAGGTCTAGATACATGACTGTGCACTCATGCTGCTGCATTGGAGTTTTTGTATTGAATGGTTTACTTCAAAACTCAAAAGGATTCAAAATTCAATTAGAAAATGTCTTTGAAAATTAGAAAAGAAAAGGGAAAACCCTCCTCCCTCTCTTTGGGCCTACTGGCCTGCTGCCTCAGCCCGGCCTACTTTCGCAGCCCAGCAGCACCACTGCCGCTCCTGCAGGCCCACTCCACACCACGCGGCCCACTCCTTTCCCCATGCCTCGCCTTGGGCCAAGCCCAGCTCCGCGCGCGCGCCCGCGCCCGCTCCTTCCCGCTGATGCCCCGACCCCACCCGTCAGCGCCGTCGCCTTCCAAAAACGCTGCCGCCGAATCCCTCTCCTCGATCTCCATCTTCCTTCTTTAGCTTTGCCCTGAGGCTATATAAGCCGTGTGCCGCACCCAGCCACCTCCATCTCGCCCTCTCGTAACCGCTGTGGCGCTCGTGAGCACCGCCACCACGAAGCATGAACCATAGCCGCCGCCTTCGCTCTTCGCCCATCGCCTCCGCTCTATCCGCGCCCACGGAAAGCACGTAGGTGAGCTCACCATTTCCACCTTGTTCTCCCGGTGTTATCCATTCGTCGAATGGTGCTTGGAATTGCCGTAATGGCGAACTCCGGCGAGCTCTTGCCGCGTTCGGCCATGGCACCACCGCGCCAGCTCAGCCGCCGGCGATCCCTCTCTCTCTCTCCCTCCCGCGTCTGATCTGGACCGTCCAGGTTTAATCGGACAGCCAATAACTCATGATACCCTTTCACGTGTAATTTTGCTAAAGAACCCCCTAGTAATTGGATAATAGAACCCGCGGTCCTCGGTGAATTTTTTTATTTTTAACACTTTTTAAAAACTATTTTTAATTTTAGCACCGAAACTTTTTTTTATACCTAACATTTTTGGCCGCTCCCCACGCGAGGGAGCGGCATTTCAACTTTGTCGCTCCCCATGTGGAGGAGTGGCAATGCATCTGACGTGGCAGTGGCGCCACGCGGGCATGGGGCTGCTGCTCCCCCCTGGAGGAGCGGCAAGCCTACCACTCCTCCAGGGGGCAGCGGCAGCCCCGTCGTGCCCGCGTGGCGCCACTGCCACGTCAGCAAGCCTGCCGCTCCCCAGATTAAGGAGCGGCAAGCGCAGGGTGTTTTTTCTTCTCTTCTCCTCTTGAGCTCTGGCCATTCATCGTTTCGGTGCCGCCCCCCCAACCATCACACAACTTGTTTTCTTGTTTAGTTGTAGTTCAAATGTCGGGCGGAGGTTCGTCGAGTAGAGGTAGAGGAAAGGGAGTGAGGAAGGGACCTCCGATTGTGTGGGAGGGTTCTCTAGGTCCTAATTCTTTTGAGGAACCTATAGAACAATTTCCTTTAGAGAGCTAGAGTGACTTCACCCACGAGAGACCTCTTAGATCATACGACAATCGTACGAAAGATTGGCCAAAATGCCGCCACGATGAGGATTGTGTCGTGCAGATGTACAACGACTATGATGATGGAGGCCATCGTTTCTTCAGATGCCCGCGAGGATTTGTATTTCCTTTTAACTCTCATTTTTTCAGATTTGCATTTGGTTTGTAGAAGTACTTATTGGTAGATATGTTTTCAGAATTCAAGCTGTCCAGATAACTGTGGGTTCACTCGATGGGTCGATCCTCCTCCTATCTATCCCCATCAACAATACATCACATATCTACAGGGACGCATATTTGATCTAGAGTATGGCCCTAGAAGTGGTAACATGGACAAGTCGGAGGACGACAGCATCAACGATGCAGAGGAGCCACTATGCAATAATCCATACTGCCAGTGCCCATACCATAAGAAGCACGGGCCTCCTTCTCCACAGCCACCGCCACCGCCGCCGTCAATAGGGGTTACTATGGGGAAGGCGCAACTCAGTTCAATATGTGGGACCATTATTAGGCATGCTAGGTTTAGTTTGCAACATGTCATTGTTTAGTTCATTAATATCAGTGTTTGAGTTTGAACTATGTTCATGTTGGAGCAAGTGGTAGTGGAACTGTTGAACCTTATAATAAGTGTGTACCATTTGGCTACTGTTTCCCTCGATCGTGCAAGTGTTTTATTTTCAACATATCACTTTCCAACATGTCCTAGTATTATAAAAAAGTACATGTGGTCGAGGTTACCAATCAAAGCACGGAGCAGCAGGAAACATAGCCCTCAGGCAGGGAGCGGCAGAGTTGTCGCTCCCCCAGCCAGGAAGCGACAGCCATAAAACACTGTTACACATCGTCGAACGCTCCAGTGAGCTTGAAAAGTAGAATGTAAGTTGAGAGAACGTTCCACATTACTAGTATTGCATCGAAGTCCCGTTTGATGAGGACAACATAAGGCTCATGAAAACAAAAGGCTCATCACATGAAGCTGCACATTACAAGTTCACTGGAACACATAAAACATCACATTACAAGCTCAAATCCATTAGTTTAAATTCAATAAGTTGCAAGTGCGACACACATTACTTTCAAATACATGAAGTTGCAAATTATTTTGACACACTGTTAGGACACATAAGTTCAACACTAAGTAGGTTCTTCGACACATGACTTGGATACATAAATGGTGACATAGAGTGCAACAAAGGGTCTCCAACTTCATCCTGCCATGAAAATAACCAAGTGAACCTGCAGTATATATGACATTGGTAAGTAACACATAGATCATTTTTTAACGTCGAAATATTATCCTTATATATTTGCTATGCTTACATGCACTCTATGTCCCAGGAGTGTAAGGCTACCTCGGCCGCCTCCGTCTCTTCGGATTGGTAGGCACCACATTGGGGGTGTAGCCAACATCCGTGTGGTCCTGATGACAGTGTTGTCGTCCTTGGCTCTGCGCATGGCTCGTCCCCTGCACATAGGTCGGCCCCTATCAGATAAAAGACAAATCGGTGTTAGATTGTGACATTCTTACAAAACATGGGCTAGGCAAATAAGAAAATTTGCTTATTTAGTTTTACCTATTCGTCTCCTTGGGTTCCCAACGGGGCATCAAAGAGCTATGACATGCCAATCTCCTGGTGCTGGGAAGGGTCTATCGGGCTGTGCTGGTACGAGCTGGGCTAGTACGAGCTGTGTTGGTACGGGCTGGGCTGGTATGGGCTGTGCTGGTAGGGGCTTTGCTGGAAAGATACGTGCTAGAAGTTGCCCTACTGGAAAGAACCGAGGTGGATAGAGCCATGCGGGTACAGGCCTAGCTGGGAGAAGCCCTACTGGAAAGGACCCTGTTGAAAGAAGCCCTGCTGGAAAGGATCGAGGTGGGAAAGGCCCTGCTACGTAGGGTGCCTGTGCTGGTGTATGCCGAAGCCCAGTGCCTCATCGTCGTCGGACGACTCTGAGTCATCGTCCTCGTCGTCCTCTACCTCAACTGGGGCCTTATCGGGGCGGTGTGGTGGTGTACGCGCCGGAGGTGGACCCTGTCATGGGGTCCGAAGAGCCCGCAGGTGTCCTCAGAGAAAGCGAAGCTGTGCTCCAGGAACGCAGAGGGTTTGCTGGCAGCTCCCATGGAGTGTCCATGCAGCTCAACTTCTGGGCTAGCTTATTCAAACTCTTGCTCATTTTCTGCAAACACATGTGTGGACTCAATATATTTAGGACAACCTTTTGACTCATACAACATTATAGGATATTTTCAACGTGTTGCTTACGTGCACAAATGTCTCAAGTGCACCTCACCCTTTGTTCTTGTAATCGTGTAGTTGGACATCATTGACAATTGTCTGGCCTGCGTACACAAACAAGGTTTCACCACTAAAACTAGAATACAACCCACCCAAAGTGCACAGACCCAGGATCTTACCACGTATCTCTGAAGGGGGGCTCTCTATGGCTGTGTCTCGCGCATAGTCACCTCTTCGTATTTGTCGGCAATGATGTCATCCTCGGAGTCGGCGGAAAGTTCTCTCCCTTGTACGCCTGCCTCACCTGCACACGAGTCGACCTGTGAAGCCACCGTAGGTACTCGTTGAAGGCGTGTGGGTCGTGTGGCGGGCCATCCTATAGCGGCTGCTTCTCCCTTCTCTCCCACCTCTTGATGTATTGTGCGTGTATCTCACGCCAGTCCTTCTGCTTCATCCTCAGCCTACGGTCCACACTGCAACAAGTTCAGACGGTGTTAGTGCACATAAATGCAATGGCGTACTTATGCCAAATTAGTTGATACATAAATATGATTTTGTGAACCAACCTGTGTAGCTCTTTGCCCATGGAGTAAAGAGGTGGTGGCATGCCCGTACGTTTGCCAAAACTGCCTACAAACCCTGATGGGATAGTGCATCTCAACCACGTGGAAGAAAACAAGCGGGACATCGGAATGAAACTCATCGTTCTCTTGCCAACACTTCGGACTCAAGTGGCCCCACAGCTGAGGATCGTCATAGGGTTGCCAATATACCTAGCAAATGACAATTTAGTTAGTCTTTAACATTAACAAGATAAACTAATACCATACAAATCAAAGACCCCAACGTACCTGCATGTGTATTAGCATGTCAATCAAGTCGGTGTACTCCTTGTACTTGCGCTCTGCATTCCCTGTGACCTGCTCTGCCCCGCTCCAAACCCACAAGGTTGTAGGCATTGTATCCTCGCGCTCCCAATCCTGCATTGTACACAAAAATGAATTAGTCATTTCTTAAATAAAGTTTTGTACGCAATGCTAATGTAATTAGTTTCGTAGTAAATTACTTACGGGCAAACCGGCCATTCTGGGCCACCCGATAGGCCACCGGTACCAGATCCAGATCTGCAGCAGGTACGAGAAACCACCAAGTGACGGGTAGCCCGATCCGCGACGGCGAGCAGCGCACAGCTGCCTATACGTCCATGCTAGGACCGCACTGCCCCAACTGAACAGGGCGATGTTCTCCCACGGCTAACATAGTATGTCCAGGAAGATCCAGTTGACGACGTTGCTCGACGCGTCGGGGAACAAGAATATACCAAGGAAGTGCCACAGCCACACCCGAGCATACGTCTCCACGGTACCCGGCCCAGCATGTGTGTCCAGGTTATCGAAGCACCCTATGAGCCACTGTGACGTGACACTGGAAGTTTTCCTGAAATTTACAAAGACAATTAGAGGCCATCGATTTGGAACAAAGGCTGCAATGAAAGCAACGAGAAGCAATTAAGTAGCTTACTTATGCTTCTTAGTTTCCTCGTTGTCATCTGAGTAGTGGCCACAGAACTCGTACACCTTCTGCCTCCAACCGTCGCTGTCTACTATGCCAGTCACACAACTGCCACCAATGCGAAGGCAAAGTATTGCCTTCACATCCTCCAGGGTCACGATCATCTCACCGCAAGGAAGGTGGAAAGTGTGGGTCTCCGGGCTCCACCTGTGTTAGGGAAAAAATGTTACATACTTCAAATATCATTCTACAACACCTGTGTTAGGGGGAAAATATGTTACCTGTCCACAGCTGCACTAAGAAGTGTGGGGTTCAGGGGCGGAAGACCTTCCCGGACCACACGGACAAGCTCGAGGAAACCGGCACGCCGTATGTACGACGCATAATGCTCGTCCCACTTGAGCTTCCGGGTGTGTGTGCGGCTTCAGAAGGGGCAGTTGCTCGTCCATAGGCCCGTACTCCATGTGAGCCGCCCTGTGGTCCTTGTCGTAGTCATAGTCAAGGAGGGGGTAGAGCGGGTACCACCTCAGAGGATGAGCTTCCTCCATCCTATTTCAGATTGGAAAAAAAGAGTTAGTGCAAATAATATTAATAACTGAACATTGCAACATACATTTAGACAACAGGAATAACAACATATGTTACAACAAAACATAATGGCATCGACGGTACAAATAAGAACAGGTATACTAGGTTATCTTAACAAACTAATATGGACAAACCTGTTGTCCAGGTCTTCTATGCCTGCTAGCCTTGTGACCCGGTTGCTTACAAACCGAGCACAAATTCCTGCCACGTGTCTCGTTGAAGTCTCCCCCTCCATACATGTCATCACCATACCCTTTCATAGCATCCATATGCCCCTTGAGATGCTTCTTCTTCCTTCTGCCCTTGCCCAACTTCTGCAGGGCCGGATTGGGCGCGTAGTCAGGTCCATGATATGAGGAACACTGTGACGGGTCGAGGTAAGGCTCGAACCTCTTCTCCCATACCCGAATGGTGTTCGGACGGAGGTACAAAGGAGACATATATGGCAAAGCCAAGTAGTCATATCCACGCATCCTGCAGGCCGTGATCATGTGAGAGCAAGGGGCATGCATGATCTGAGGGACATTGCAACTGCACTCAACTTTGTCTAAATCGACACGGTAGTTCCTCCCACCATAACGCTCATCTCCCATTCTTATGCCACCCAACCCTCGTACACTGTAGATATGCCTATGAGGTCCGTATGGCTCGCCAATCTGTTGCTTGGCCAATTTCTCTCCCTCCTTAATAAAATGAGTGGCTGCCTTTCCCCACACCCCAGCCTCCCTTATATTCCTCTGCGCGAGCTCCCACATCTTCACAAAATATTCGTTGCACTTCATGAAAGAGAACTCAACAATCCCAGACACTGGCACCGAGCGAACTCCGGTGAACACATGGTTGAAAGACTCGGATGAGTTGGTGGTCATGATGTCGTGCCTGAATCCACCCTCGTCGTATGCTAGTGCCCACTTTTCCTTATGTTCCATCTGGTCCTGTAACCATGTCTTGGCGGCTTGGTTCATCACTTTGTCTAGTTCTCTTATTTTCTCCTTGAACTGGTACTCTATACGCACACAACAGAGAGCCTTAACCATGTCACTAACCTCCTTCTTCCTCTGACGCTGCTAGAAATTAGCTACAAAATGACACATGCACCATATATGCACCAAAGGCGGGAACCCTTCGATATCTTCATCGGCGGCGTGGAGAATCCCTGTGTGCCAGTCCGAGACCAAACATATAGTGCATGATGCTCCAAGCACTTGGGTACGTAGAAGCCGCATGAACCATGACCACGATGAATTGTTCTCTCCCTCTGCCAAAGCAAAAGCCATTGGTACTATCTGGTCCTCCGGATCAACTATTGCAGCCATCATCAAAGTGCCCCTGTACTTTTCCGTTAAGAAAGTGCCATCAACAAGTACCATTCGCCTACAGAACTGGAAAGCATGCTCCGTCTGAGCAAACGACCAGAAAACACGGTGTAGCACATGCCTCACCGGGTTCTGCAAAGACATTCCACTGGTGTCCACAAACCATTTCATGTCATGGTTGTAGTAATTCATTGCAGACAGTATTTGGGGAACCCGGTTGTACGCCTCCTCCCAACTACCTCATCGGATCGCTAGTGCAATTTTCTTTGTACGCCAAGCCTTGCCATACTTCACATCATACTTTACAAGCTCATTATGGACTGCTATAAATAAGACACCGAGACGTCCTTGTCCTTGTCAACGTGCCCCAATATACGACGGGCAAGGTAACGTGCAGTGAGCTACGGATAATATTCCTTCCCCTTGTTATCCAAGCATAAATAGGGTTGGACCAATTTACTTATCCTTCATTTGCCATCACTCGCTTTCTTCCTTGTAGTAAGCCTCCACTGGCATGGAAAACCTGCTTTTTGCAGGTAATGTGGTACCTCAAGTTCTTGTCGGAATGAGTCACCAAGTATGGCATATGGTGGTACATAGCATAATCCTGAAGAATGATCTTCATCTCTGACATTGTATTGAATATCATGCCCTTCTGAAGGATTACATGCTCATGGTTGTACAGTGATTCTGCACACATCTGCAGACCTATGTCACAAACTACCATATGTACCATGCTGACATCCCTGTAGTTTGGACCACCACTTAAAGGTACACCGCCCTGGCTCAGTTGCATGAGTTCTGCCTCTGTGTAAGGGGGCGGTGCAACATAATGTTGTGTTTCGCTGATCCTACCCCACGAATCAAAATACAGCGCACTACCCTCTGGCAAATCATGGACCAACCTGCCCTGAGTCGGCATGGCATGAAGCACCAAAAGTGGAACATCAGACGTTGTAGCATGAAACGGCGTCGCATGGGCAGCTCTATCATCATTGTTGTTGTCGTCGTTGTCGTCATTGTCATCGTCGTCGTCGTCATGACCGAATTAGTTCTCTTCTGCCTGCTCCTGCTCTTCACGTTCGAACTCCCTCACATCGAAGTCGTTGCTTATACAACCGACTGGATGTGAATGCAACTGCTCCTGCGTCAACTAACCATCCATATACAACTGACTGGATGTGAATGGAACTGCTTCTTGGTCACCTCCAACATCGTCATGATGATCATCCTCCAACCTGTACTCATTCTCCATAACCATCTCAGCAATGGGTAAGTTTGAGCCTGCGAGGACCCTAATGTAGCGGGACCAATGAGCAGGGTCGCACAAAGGCATCAGGACATATTTTGCCCGAGTCTTCCCACTGTCAAATCTCCCCTTGATTGTGAAACCACCGCCAAACTTTGCGTTCAAACGCACACAAAGGTCATTGAAGATCGACGGTTCATCAAACCATTCCAACTCCTCTTCCATATCCTCAAACTCACCATCTTCCTTCCTAACAATTCCTCCGAAATAAACTCGGACACAACAATCCATCTGAAAACCATTCGAGCAAACTTCATCAAGTCGTCCAAGCAAACTAACTATACTAAGTTTATTAACTATACTATACTAACTAAACTAACTAAAGTAACTATATATACCACCTATACTAACTTCACTAATCTAAACTAAACATACTAACTATTCTAACTATTTATAATACTTATACTAACTTTACTAATCATACTAACTAAAATAAATATTTATAATATCTATACTAACTATGCTAACTTTACTAATGAAACCAACTAAACTAACTATTTATACTAACAATACTAACTAAACAAACTAATCTAACTAACAATCAAAATACATCAAAAAATCAAAAAATAGGGAAATTGGATTACCTTAACTCGGACGCGGGGGGGGGCTGCTATCGGGGCCGAAGTGCGGGGAGGGGGGCTCTCGGAGCCCTCGCTCGGGTGTGCGTGGAGGGTGCGGCCGTGGGGGCGCTGCTCTCTGCCGGTGGGGCGGGGCAAGAGGCGCTGCTCTCCGTGGACGGCCGCGGGGGGGGGCTACTCTCCCGGCGTGGTGGGGGGCGCTATGCCGGGGGGGCGGTGCTGCTGATCGGCTCGGGGCCCGGTGAGCGCGGGCACGGTGGACGGGGCCAAACAACAAATGGTGAGACATCAACACGAGAACAGAAAAAGGAGCTGTCGCTTGCCGCCCCCCTTGCCACCCTTTGATCTGGGGAGCGGCAGCCCCGTGTTCGCGTGGCACCACTGCCACGTCAGATGCATTGCCGCTCCTCCACGTGGGGAGCGGCAAAGTTGAAATGTTGCTCCCTCGTGTGGGGAGCGGCCAAAAGTGTTAGGTATAAAAAAAAGTTTCGGTGCTAAAATTAAAAATAGTTTCTAAAAAGTGTTAAAAATAAAAAATTCTCCTCGGTTGATTTAAAATCCAGATTTTTGTTTTAATTTAAATTCAAATTCAAGTTCCATCTATTTACAGTTTTGCCACTAGGTTATTTCATGCATAGAATCTACGTTTTAGCTCCGATGTGATCCATTCAAGTTGCCTTAGATTCGTAATTACGTAATCTACATGCTAGTACTACTGTTAATCATGTTTTCAACTTTTAAATTTCATGCTTAGATTAAATATATTATTTAACTAAGGAAAATCTAGTTTAATTCATAACTTCGTCGTCTTAGCTCTGTTTTTCGTGATTTTCGTGTTTGTGTGATCCTAGCAAGACGTAGATTTGTTTTACAAATATTTTATCTTGTGTTACTACTATTTGTGTACTGTTATAATTATAGTCTTGTTTGCTTTGCATGATTGCTTTTGGATGAATGTTGTTGATGTGTTGATCGAGCATAGACGGTGAGCAATTCGTTGGTGACCAAGAGTTCTTCTACGAGCAGGATCAACAGGACCAGTTCGATCAAGGCAAGTATAGCATGGGATTGTCCTTGTTTTCCTATTCATAATAAATAATTAAATTCATTATGCATGTATTTCCTTGTTAAGGATGACTTCGTTTTGATCCATTACCTTGGCACCTATGATATTGCATTGAGTAGCTTTGCTAGTGCTCAACATGAACTATGATCTTGTAATTTGACTAATGGAAAACACAACAAACATTAAAAGATGACTTTTTAGTAACGTACTTAAAGGGGGCTAGAGTATTGGGCTATCTTATGGTGCTCTAGTTTCTCTCCATAAGGACTCATCTATAAGTGAATATCCAGGACTTACAGTATAACTGTGAGGGCTACATGGCTCTAGCTTTAGTCATATAGAAGGACCTTTTCTAGCTTGTTAGTGGTAACCTTCGTGGCGTAAGAATGGCTTGACGAATCGGGTATAGTGCGACCTCTGTTGTTATGTGTATAGGCTACGCGTCATTGTGCCATTTGGAAGGGGGGCTCTACATCTGTTTGCCGAGTGAATCTAATGGCCCTAACTTGTTAGACGAACCTTCAAAAGGCTTCATAGTGTACCCTACCTGCTCACCTTGGTAGTGTTTTGGGGGCCTTGCAAACTCCGAGCATATGGGCTACACGACTCACAATGAAAGTGTACAACCTCTGCAGAGTGTAAAACTGTTGTAACAGCTATGCTCACGGTCATGAGTGGCCTTTGACCCTTATGGAATAATTGATCACTAATGATTAATATGTTTTTGCTATTCATTATTCATTTTACATTGATCATATGTTTATTGTTTAAGTTGAGAAAACCTGATGCTGTTGATATGCTAAAACCATTGAAGGGTCGAGATGGCGGACTAGAGGGGGGGTGAATAGTCCTTTCTAATATCAATCACGTTGGCAAACCGAAACAAATGCGAAATTAAGATTATCGGTCTAGCCAAGACTACATCCCTCTATCTAAGTTCACAAGCACCTCACAAAGATCCTAATTATGTAACTAAGGTGCTTTCCTTAGCAAGAGCTCTCCTAAACAATTCTAGAGCAAGGTCACACAAACCTATACACTAGTACTTTAGCAAAGCCGGGGAGCTCCTACACAATTCTAGTAAGCAAAAGCACGAAGCCACCTATGCTCACTAGCAATGCTCAATAGCAAGGCAACTAATGCCAAACTAGAGAGTGCAAATTACTTAGATACACAAACTAAGCAATATGACTAACAAGGTTACACAAACCAAATTAGCCACGCAACGGGAGCTACTTCTATGCTACACAAGCAAGAAGGTAACTAGCTAACTACACAAGCAAACTAGTTACAAGAGCAACTACACAAGCACAAGTATATGAATGTGAATACAAGCTTGTGAATCGAAAGCAAACCACCGAGAAGATGTACACAATGTTGACATGACGGTTTTTCACCGAGGTTCACTTGGTTGCCACCAAGCTAGTCCCCGTTGTGGCGATACACCAACTTGATGGATCACGAGCTAATTGACTATCAAGAGTCAAACCCTTAGCGGGTGCCGCACATCCACTCTCAAGATGGGGATCCTCCAAGCCACGAGCTTTACTAGAGTTGCTCTTCGCAATCCCCGCGGGGTGAGCACAATCACCCTCACAAAGCTTCTCCGGAGCATCGCACAATCTTCTTGCGAGCTTCGACGGAGCCACAAGCCGTCTAGGAGGTGGCAACCTCCAAGAGTAACAAGCACCACCGGCTTGCAACACGATCACCTAGTGCCACTCGATGCAATCCTCATGATGCAACGCACTAGAATCGCTTTCTCACTCGATCCGATGAACACTATCAAGCATGAGTGAGTTAGAGGGCTTCCAAGCACTACCACATAAGCCACCAAGGCCAAAGTGAGCTCAGCTACCGGCCATGGCCGGCCACAATATCTATTTATAGCTCCACAACAAAATAGAGCCGTTAGTCCCCTCACTGGGCAAGTTTCGGGTCGACCGGACGCGCCGGTCAAACTGACTAGACACGCAGGTCAGTAGCGTGCTCCAACGACTAGTTTTTGTGCGTATAAACTTGTATTGACCGGACGCGCAGGTCACTAACGGGACCGGACGCGCAGGTCGTAGCGAAACAGCGAACAGAGAGGTTCCAGTAAGTTCCCGAAGCGACCGGACGCGTCCGGTCATCACTGACCGGACTCGCTTCAGCGTCCGGTCACTTTCACCCGTCAAAAACACTGACCGAACGCGCTGACCGGACGCGCAGGTGTTGACCGGACGCGTCCGGTCACGAGTCCGGTCACAGACCACTCTTCGGTAAAATGGCGATAACTCATAGCTCCGAACTCCGATTTCGATGATCTTGGACATTTTGGAAAGCTTACTCAGAGGGCTACACAACCCACTAAAGAACTTGATCCAATTCAGAATGGATCAAAGTAGTATTCCACTCCAAGAGCCATCCTAGTATCTGGAGAACACCGAAAAACATTTCTCTCTTCTCCAAGTTGATCAACACCAACTCCAACACCTTCTCCTTTGCAAATGTGCCAACGCCACCATGTGTAAAACATCATGTGAATGTGTGTTAGCATTTTCACAATCATTTTCTCGAAGAAGTTAGGCACTTAACTTGCCTCGCCACTCGATCCTAACACGTATGCAAAGTTAGATTGCTCAAGTGGCACAAGATGACCAATATGCAAACAAGTTTGCCCCTCTTAATAGTACGGCCATCTATCCTAAACCCGGTCAATAACTTCTCTACAGACCTATGACCGGTGAAATGGAAATGCCCTAGGTTATACCTTTGCCTTGCGCATTCCACTCCATCTCCTCCGACGTTGATGCAACACATGCACCAACCATATCACAAATCATATGATCCACTTCATAACATCACGTGACTGTATTTGTTCATCGATCTTGACCTCACTTGCTCTTCACCGTTGCCTCGGTCCTTCGGCGCCAAGCCATCACAACTTCTCCTTCACCCTAGCAACCGGTCCATCAAGCCAAGCCTCATTTTGATCTTCTCCACCTTGGTCACATGACTCCATGTCATGTCTCATGTGCAATAGCCTCCTTCATGACACCATCACCTGTGGACTAATCGCATGTGTATCTCACATAACCACATATTAGTCCACCTAAGTTGTCACTCAATTACCAAAACCAAACAAGGACCTTTGAATCTCCCCCTTTTTGGTAATTGATGACAACTCTACAAAGATATGGAAATTAAGTTCTTTTGGACTTTATGCCACTTATCCAACATTTTAAGCTCTATGTTAGGATTTGGATAAGCACCATAAAATCTGACTTGGTAGTGATAACTCTCCCTACATATGTGCTCAAATAGTTTTGTTTCAAGCTTGCACATATGCATAAATATGAAATTTGTGGGAGGGTTAGCACTACTAAGTGATGCTAAGGTGTATAGAATAAACTTTTGTAGTTCGATACCATTTGATAGCTCGATACCATTTGAAAATCACAAGTTTGCCATCATCCTTAGCATCATGAGTAGCTAGACATAAAAAATACTAGAAACCCTGTGAGATCAACATTATAAGCAAGGTTCTAGTACCACGTGTAGAAATACAAGTCTAGCTATCATCCTATGCATGCTAGTTATCATATCATCATTCAAGTTCTATAACTAGCATACAACACACAAGCATGCATATTAAATATAAAACTTATGCAATGCAAGCAAGCACATGAATATGCACATATCAAATGCAACCAAACAATGTTCATAAGCTTGCTCCCCCTACTTGTGTGCTTCTTTTGTCCAAGAATTTTGATCCTTCTCATTTCTTCAATGTTGCTCCCTCTTTGTCCATCTCCATGTCCAAACTCATCTTCTCATGATATCTTTGTTCAATCTCTTCCCAAACCTCTCTCTCTTGGTGTATTGACATATCTTTGTTCCAACTTCTCCCCCTTTGTCATCAATTTTCTATAAAGGGTGTACTTCTCATTGATGCAAAGGCTTGCATTGGGGTAGATGGTTGAGACTTGAATATTGCGTTGTTGATGGACATCACCGCACATGTTGGAATGACATTACTTGTATGTTGCTCTTGAGATACCACTTAGGATCTTTGACCTTGATACCATTAGGTGGGGCTCCTCCCCCTATGTCATAGCATGGGTCATTCACTTGATAATCTTGAGCTCTTGTGTGTGAGGGAACTTTCTTCATTTGATGATCACTTAAAGTTGAGGATCACTTGTGGAACCACTGTCTTGTATAAATGATATCATGTGTAGAAATACCACGAATAAGTGTGTGATACCAATTTGAAGAATCCTCTATCATGGAACCACTTGTAGGATTTGTCAATATGATCTTTTCTTGAACATTTGCTATTTTTATGAGTACCACTTGTAGGATATCACTTGTAGATCATGATCTAGACACCACTTGTAAATACCAATTGAAGAAATATTTTGAGTCTAGATACCATTTGAAACATCCTAGATATCCATTTGCATTGTTGTCTTGTGATTGTACCCATATCATTATCATGAGCTTCTAGTATGACTTGAACTAAGTTGATTTGCCTAAGATTCTAAGTCCGGTTTGATCCAATGACAAGATTCTTCACTCCTCATACTAAGGGTTATCTTACCAATGTTGTACTTGTCACTTGTTAGCAATCCAAACTAGATCAAGTACTTGGGTTCACTAGCTCATGAACAAATTCATACACATACCACTAGATCATTTAAACAATTCAAGCAATAGTGGTAGGCTATGAATTTAAACATTTCATTTGTTATGCATGATCCTAGTAAGCATATACTATATGCACTAATCGCATACTAGTAAGGGATGAAATAATCATGCACATTGCAATGATAACTTTGTTATGTTGGAGTAGAGGATAGTCACATAGATTCCGATTCATTACTCCAATAGAAATGTGAAGTCCAATTTATAAGCTTGGTGAAGACCAATCATTATAGAGAAATCCATTCTTCACCCATATGAAATGAGAACCACTAATAATCAAGTGCATTATCTCTTGTTGTGGTTGGCTTGCTTTTTCTCTTTGATCAATACTTGCATCAGAGAAGTACTTATGATACCAATTTTATAACTATGACTAGCTCTCTTTTGGGTGTTGCTTGCTTTTCTTGATCAACCCTATTGATTTCTTCAATTAAGCATCTCAAATGTCCCTTGAATTCATCACTTTCATGTTAGCCTTCCAAGCCGGTGCTCGGTTTACCCACCCATGGGCGGCAAGCCCCCTCAGCAGGGAGAAGTGACCTCTCTCCAAAGAACCATCCTTGACACTTACTTGAACTGCCTTTGATTGATTGATCTATAGACTTAACTTGATGAGTAACCTTGAATTATTCTTTAAGTCCTTTTCTTTCTACCAAATGATCTCCAATCATTACTAGAACTTGAACCTCATCTTCATCTTGAGTTTGATCTTCATTTTCAAATTTGAGTACCAAATTTGTACACTAAGTACATTCCATAATCAATGCCCTTGTACTCATTTCTTGTCATGCTTCTAGATCAATTCAAAACTAAACTTAGGTACCTCAAACACTTATAAATATATTTCCAACTTGAGGACCTTTCACTTAAAGTGACTCTAGATCAATCCAATAATTGTCACTTTTCTAGCAGATTCTGTACCCTTCAAAGAATAATTCATATCTCCCAATGTACAAGTCCAAATTCCACGAAATTTGGTGGAGATGTGAATTATTAAGTCATCTAGCAACTCTAAAAATTTGAGCTTCATTCGACTTCTAGATTGCTACTATATTTCAAATCTTCCACCACTGCTACATGCTGAAAACTGCTGCACTATAGCTGACAAGATGTGCTCTAAAACCATAGCATTTCTCATACAATTATCATGAAATTTATACATAATCTAATATCATAAGTCTAGAGCATGCATGCCAAATTTCAATCCAATCCAATATGATTTAGTCACTCAAACTCAGACTTGATCTCAGCTAGCTCAGATTTTCAACAATGGACAGATTTCAATACATTGAGCTATACTTCACCATATTGAATCAAACTTGAAACTAACTTGTTTGAACACTTTCATCAGATATATATCCATTCAATACACTTACTAAATATCATCTCATGAATTTATCCAACACAAATCAATCCAAATTTGATTTCTAGGCATTTAATCCATTCAATCATCTCATAGCGAGCAACATTGCATATATATCCAATTCAATCAACTCATATGTACCCAAATAAAATGATCAACTAGAGATATACCTTGGTTATAACATGATCATCCTCTTAGCAAGCTCCAACTCAAATATTTGCAAGCCATCAAATATATCCAATAAATCACCACAATCTTGAGTGTTGCACTTGTATGTTGTAGCATTTAGACTTCACTTATTTTGACTTGGCATTGGGATAGAATATGCACTAAGCTTTAAAACTTGATTCAACATATGATGACCAATATGAATCCAAATGAATCAATCCTCCAATGCCGATGGTACCTACAAACAATCATCCACCTTTTCATGGTACCCAAACAAGTTTGGGTCCTCTCACATACTTAGGCAAAGCCTTAGTATGGGTAGCGGGATGTTTTGCAATTCCAACCAATGAGGTACCATTGCCATCCTTTCTAAGCATGTTAGTATCATTAATTGAACTAGGCTTAGAATTATTACCTAGGGGACATGAATGAGCCATGTGTCCCCTTTCTCGGCATGAATAGCATCTTCTCTTTGGTTGAGCCTTTTCTTCCTTGCTCATGTGATGCTCTTCATTGCCTTGCCTCTCATGAGTTGCTTGAGTGGTAGGACACCCCAAGGCAAAGTGTCTCATATCTTCACACTTGAAGCACTTGATGTAAGCCAAATCTCTCTTCTTATCTTGAATCTTGCTCATCATCTTGGCATCTTAGATTTGCATTGGATGCCTTCCTCTTCCACCTCTTCTTGTTTTCTTCTTCTTCTTCAAGTCACCATCATCATCCTTGTGGTTGATCTTGACTTGAGATTGGGGTGTGGTTTCTTGCTCAACTTGTGGCTTTGGTTGAGGCTCTTTTTGTTGCTTCACTAGTTTCTTAGTTGGGCACATTGAGGTGAGATGACCCCAAGTGAGACACTTGAAGCACTTGACATGCTTGAGCCTCTCTTCTTCTTTCTTCAACTTGAGCTTTTCTTCATTAGGGCAACCATTTGCAAGATGTCCCATTTTATGGCATTTAAAGCACATAAAATAAGAGAGCTTCTCTTGTTCTTGTTTCTTCATCTCTCTTTCATATCTCCTCTTCCCCCATCTTTTGCCTTTGATATTGCTCTTATTGAAGCCAATGCCGCTCATGTCACCGTAGCTTATTTTGTTGTTCAACATGTGCTCAAAGGTGACTTTTGAGTTGTAGCACCTTTCTAACTTGTTGCTCAAATTCTTCACTTCCTTTTTGAGCTCATTGTTCTCCTTCAAAAGGTTAGTCTCACAAGTCATAGAAGTAGAACAAGTATCTATGTGTGAAGAACATGGCATATCCAGCAAATCATCATAAGAGGTGGATACATGCTTTTCCCTTACATCACAAGGGTTAGTAATATGTGATTGATCATTTGACCCAAATGATGAGCTCTCACTAGTTTTGGTTTCCTCATTAGAAAACTTCTTAGTGAGTAAAGCATGTTCTTGTGCCAAATTATCATGAACAACACTAAGTTCCTCATGAGCCAATTTTAGCTTCTCATGTGAACAAGTAGTAACATAAAGTAGATGCTTTTGTTGTTCACATGTGGTTTTTATAAATGAGTTTTTATTTTCCAATTTCATGGTTTTAGCTTTCTCATTTTCTAAAGACGTGGTCATGCTAGCAAGTCTACTAACAAGCTCATCATATGAATCAACATGATCAACCACATTATCATTTGATACCTTAGTGTCACCTTGTGACATGAAGCAATGTGGTGTAGTGGATGGGCTTGTAGTAACATCACCAAGGCCCGAGCATGAACTTTCATCACCATCAAGTGTGCTTGGCGTAGAAACGTCACTTGTAACACTTGATGCATCATCACCATCCTTGTCAAGTGAACTTGTGGTAAATTGATCATCATCATCACTTGACCATGAGGTGGAGCAATCCTCCACAACCACCATGTTGTGGTCATGCTCAACATCCTCATGTGCCTCCTCCTTAGGCTCATCATCCTCATCATAATCATCGGAGACCATCCCATATTTCTCATTGAGATAACTCCAAATCTCATGGGCGGTTTTCATGTTCATGATCTCTCCAAAGACACTATCATCAAAAGATCTAAAAATGATATCAATAGCTTGGGCGTCGAGATCTAGGCATTTCTCTTGTGCTTGAGTTAGATTCTCTTCATCCAACACATGAGAAAAGCCTACATCTACCATCCACCACAATTGAGGAGAAATAAACTTAAAATATGTGGACACTCAACATCTAGCCCATATTCTGCCATCCTCTCGGGTCGGTGAAGACCACAAATGTGAGACCCGGCTCTGATACCAATTGAAGGGTCGAGATGGCGGACTAGAGGGGGTGAATAGTCCTTTCTAATATCAATCGTGTCGGCAAACCGAAACAAATGCGGAATTAAGATTATCGGTCTAGCCAAGACTACACCCCACAAGCACCTCACAAAGATCCTAATTATGTAACTAAGGTGCTTTCCTTAGCAAGAGCTCTCCTAAATAATTCTAGAGCAAGGTCACACAAACCTATGCACTAGTACTTTAGCAAAGCCAGGGAGCTCCTACACAATTCTAGTAAGCAAAAGCACGAAGCCACCTATGCTCACTAGCAATGCTCAATAGCAAGGCAACTAATGCCAAACTAGAGAGCGTAAATTACTTAGCTACATAAACTAAGCAATATGACTAACAAGGTTACACAAACCAAATTAGCCACGCAACGGGAGCTACTTCTATGCTACACAAGCAAGAAGGTAACTAGCTAACTGCACAAGCAAACTAGTTACAAGAGCAACTACACAAGCACAAGTATATGAATATAAATACAAGCTTGTGAATCGAAAACAAACCACCGAGAAGATGTACACAATGTTGACACGGCGGTTTTTCACCGAGGTTCACTTGGTTGCCACCAAGCTAGTCCCCGTTGTGGCGATACACCAACTTGATGGATCACGAGCTAATTGACTATCAAGAGTCAAACCCTCAGCGGGTGCCGCACATCCACTCTCAAGATGGGGATCCTCCAAGACATGAGCTTTACTAGGGTTGCTCTTCGCGATCCCCGTGGGGTGAGCACAATCCCCCTCACAAAGCTTCTCCAGAGCCTCGCATAATCTTCTTGCGAGCTTCGACGGAGCCACAAGCCACCAAGCCGTCTAGGAGGTGGCAACCTCCAAGAGTAACAAGCACCACCGGCTTACAACACGATCACCTAGTGCCACTCGATGCAATCCTCACGATGCAACACATTAGAATCGCTTTTTCACTCGATTCGATGAACACTATCAAGCATGAGTGAGTTAGAGGGCTTCTAAGCACTACCACATAAGCCACCAAGGCCAAAGTGTGTTCAGCTATCGGCCATGGCCGGCCACAACATATATTTATAGCTCCACAACGAAATAGAGCCGTTAGTCCCCTCACTGGGCAAGTTTCGAGTCGACCGAATGCGCCGGTCAAACTGATCGGACGCGCAGGTCAGTAGCGTGCTCTAACGGCTAGTTTTCGCGCGTATAAACTTGTATTGACCGGACGCGCAGGTCACTAACGGGACCGGACGCGCAGGTCATAGCGAAACAGCGAACAAAGAGGTTCCAGTAAGCTCCCGAAGCGACCGGACGTGACTCGCTGCAGCGTCTGGTCACTTTTGCCCGCGAAAAACACTGACCGGACGCGTTGACCGGACACGCAGGTGATGACCGGACGCGTCCGGTCACGAGTCCGGTCACAGACCACTCTTCAGTAAAACGGCGATAACTCTTAGCTCCGAACTCCGATTTCGATGATCTTGGACATTTTGGAAAGCTTACTCAGAGGGCTACACAACTCACTAAAGCACTTGATCCAATTCACAATGGATCAAAGCAGTATTCTAGTCCAAGATCCATCCTAGTGTCCGGAGAACACCGAAAAACATTTCTCTCTTCTCTAAGTTGATCAACACCTTCTCCTTTGCAAATGTGCCGACACCACCATTTGTAAAACACCATGTGCATGTGTGTTAGCATTTTCACAATCATTTTCTCGAAGAAGTTAGGCACTCAACTTGCCTCGCCACTCGATCCTAACACGTATGCAAAGTTAGATCGCTCAAGTGGCACTAGATGACTAATATGCAAACAAGTTTGTCCCTCTTAATAGTACAGCCATCTATCCTAAACCCGGTCAACAACTTCTCTACACACCTATGACTGGTGAAATGGAAATGCCCTAGGTTATACCTTTGCCTTGCGCATTCCACTCCATCTCCTCCGACGTTGATGCAACACATGCACCAACCATATCACAAATGATATGATCCACTTCATATCATCACGTGACCATATTGGTTCATCGATCTTGACCTCAATTGCTCTTCACTGTTGCCTCGGTCCTTCGGCGCCAAGCCATCATAACTTGTCCTTCACCCTAGCAACCGGTCCATCAAGCCAAGCCTCATCTTGATCTTCTCCACCTTAGTCACATAACTCCATGTCATGTCTCATGTGAAATAGCCTCCTTCATGACACCATCACCTGTGGACTAATCGCATGTGTATCTCACATAACCACATATTAGTCCACCTAAGTTGTCACTCAATTACCAAAACCAAACAAGGACCTTTTAACCATGCCAACTAAAAGCTACATGCTGTTAAACCAATGTCAATGCCTTTGAGCCTCACGAACCCATGTTACACTTGTCGAGTACGAGATGTACTTACGCTTGTTTATTCTCTTTACTTGGATAAAAATCCTAGATGGGTAACCGATAGTGCAAATAATGATTGCTACTTCTACTTTCCTAAAGATTACTAGTCTTGTGGTCAACTAGTCAATGTGTCTGTGCATGCAGTTTCCACAAGAGAGTTATCTTTTTGTTTCCGCTATGATTATATAAAGACTATGTGATAATAATCGTGATGTAATAACTACTCCCTTTAATTTGTCGGCTTATGTGTGATTGATCTCTGGGCGCACATAAGATTATGCATTTCATTTTGTTCTTAAAAAAATAGGTGTGATAGGATTTCTTGGAGTGATAACAACCCTAGTCATCGCTAAGACAAATGCATTACAACATGGGTAACATGATTTATTTCTTGTTGAGTATTTGTTCAAAGTTGGATATGCAAATGTTGAAAGTGCCAAGTCATAATGCGCTATTATTTATGATTATTTGTTCTTTTCGTAGACTCCCATCAAATTGCGGGTTCGATGATGTAGCTTTCATCAAGGAGATGCAGGAGGTTGAAGAAGACATGTCAAGGGTTCCAATGAAGATCAAATAAGAATTGGTAGCTATGTAAAAGAAATTTGGTTGTAATTCTTCTTTCGCCTCTTTTGAAGTTGTCTTAGTTTTTGACATGTTGATTTGCCACATCCTCAATGTAGGGAAGTAGATCAACATGTATAGGATTAGTGTTCTTTATTTTTGGATTTCCTGTTGAACTATTGTTTTGTTACCATTTTTGTCACTTATGCTACAAAAACAGTACTCTAATGGTTTGGATTAGTGACGTGGGGCGAAATGTCCCTACTAAATGCAATGTCGCTTACCAGTTTGGGTACATGTTATGATTTTAACTGGTCTCTTGAACCTCCATCCTCATGCTCTAGCAAGTGAAATACCATCAATATGTCCGACCAACACCAAGAAACTTGGTTGCTACAAAATGGGGCCTGCTACAGGTGCAAAGATGGTGTTGAACTCAATATACAATTCCTATGACCTCCCTTCTCTCATGTCCATTACCCTTTCTGGCCCATCCTCGCGGTGGACTAAGGGCTTGGAGGAACCACCGTTGCCCTCCTCATCGCCGCACACTCGCACCTATGACTCATCTGCAACGCATAGTCATCGTTCAACCTAAACATCGGTGAGTGAACTTGAACGCCTCTTAGTTTCTATCAAATAGAACCATGTATGTGTTCATGTTTCTTGGTTGCACAAATCCCCAATCTTAGCTGCAATATGTACTATTCTTGAATTTAAAGATGAGCATGGCCTTTATTGTTTTGGATTTTATGGCCTTTAATCTTGTTGCATTTCAACTTGTGAATCCTGACCCATCGTATCCGCCTTTCCCCCAGCTAAATGCACCTTGCCCCCACTGGATCGGGGTGGGCAGGGGTAGGGCACCACGCTTAGTCGGCATAGGAGAGGAAGGGTGGGGCTGCTAGCTAGCATAATGAGAGGAAGGGTAGCGACTCCCATTGTTTGGGTGGTGACACCCATGATCATCCGTGTGCGGGGAACCATTGAAAGGGAAGAAGTCCGAAAGAGCATCAGTGGGTGAGGAACACACACACACACACACACACACACAGAGAGAGAGAGAAGAGAGAGAGAGAGATGTGGGCACGTGATGAAGGGGCACTACCCCAGAATGGATTATTATTGCCGGTGTTTTTGAACCGACACAACCAAAGAGGCAGAGGGGGGCTTATCACTACTGGTTCTAGAACTGACAGTGATAAGGTTTTTAGAAAACCCAAAAACAAGATGAAAAAAGAGGTGAAAATAGCAAAAACAATTTAATACTAGGAAAGACCCCACTAGTTATCATGAGATTTTTCAAGCACTTTGCAACCGGCAGCACTCGAACCCAAGACCTCAGGCTTCACGCTTTCGTCCCCTAACCACTCCACCTGTAAGACACTTGTGTCCATTTAGGATATTCGTCCTTCCCATTTTATGTTCATCTAGTTTTGAAATGACTATTTGGGATCCTAAACAAATTCAAATGAAAAAAGTTGTGAACTATAAAGTTTTATAACCTTTTGAGGTCATTTGAAAATTTTGAATTTCAACTATGACGAAATTCACATGTAATTTCCTTGGATAGATGATTTAAAATAAAACACTTGCCAATTGCAAAGTTGCATAACTTTTCAAGATCTATAACTTTTGTTTTGGTCGTTTCTCCATCCGAGGTCGTTTGAAAATTTTGAATTTCAAATATAAGATTCAAACATAATTTTTGTTGGATAGATGATTTCAAATGAAAAAGTATAACGTTTCGAGATCTACAACTTTTGTTTTGGTCGCTTCTCTATCTGAGATCCTTACTCCCTCCATGTTCCTCAAGAAAGTCGTTTTGAAGTTGTCGTAAGTCAAATATTTTAAACTTTGACTACAAATAAATTATTTTGGGTTGAGTTTGACAATATAAAAATGATCTAAGTAAATTCATCTCGAAATGTAGTTTTATAAAAGTATATATTGACTATATTCTATAAATATTTTATAGCAAAAAGTAGTGGTCAAAGTTGTTTTTTGAAGACCGTGTCATTGTCCAAAATGACTTTCTTTAGGGACATGGAGGAAATAACTACCACTGCATACTCACTTATGACTATAGAATATAGAGCATATGGATTCCTTTGGTATTAACTTCTATAAAATTTTGTGAATCAAATATTTCGCTATCAAATGACTTCAAATAAAAAAGTTATGAACTACAAAGTCTAGAGCATGCATGCCAAATTTCAATCCAATCTAATATGATTTAGTCACTCAAACTCAGACTTGATCTCAGCTAGCTCAGATTTTCAACAATGGACAGATTTCAATACATTGAGCTATACTTCACCATATTGAATCAAACTTGAAACTAACTTGTTTGAACACTTTCATCAGATATATATCCATTCAATCCACTTACTAAATATCATCTCATGAATTTATCCAACACAAATCAATCCAAATTTGATTTCTAGGCATTTAATCCATTCAATCATCTCATAGCGAGCAACATTGCATTTATATCCAATTCAATCAACTCATATGTACCCAAATAAAATGATCAACTAGAGATATACCTTGGTTATAACATGATCATCCTCTTAGCAAGCTCCAACTCAAATATTTGCAAGCCATCAAATATATCCAATAAATCACCACAATCTTGAGTGTTGCACTTGTATGTTGTAGCATTTGGACTTCACTTATTTTGACTTGGCATTGGGATAGAATATGCACTAAGCTTTAAAACTTGATTCAACATATGATGACCAATATGAATCCAAATGAATCAATCCTCCAATGCCGATGGTACCTACAAACAATCATCCACCTTTTCATGGTACCCAAACAAGTTTGGGTCCTCTCACATACTTAGGCAAAGCCTTAGTATGGGTAGCGGGATGTTTTGCAATTCCAACCAATGAGGTACCATTGCCATCCTTTCTAAGCATGTTAGTATTATTAATTGAACTAGGCTTAGAATTATTACCTAGGGGACATGAATGAGCCATGTGTCCCCTTTCTCGGCATGAATAGCATCTTCTCTTTGGTTGAGCCTTTTCTTCCTTGCTCATGTGATGCTCTTCATTGCCTTGCCTCTCATGAGTTGCTTGAGTGGTAGGACACCCCAAGGCAAAGTGTCTCATATCTTCACACTTGAAGCACTTGATGTGAGCCAAATCTCTCTTCTTATCTTGAATCTTGCTCATCATCTTGGCATCTTAGATTTGCATTGGATGCCTTCCTCTTCCACCTCTTCTTGTTTTCTTCTTCTTCTTCAAGTCACCATCATCATCCTTGTGGTTGATCTTGACTTGAGATTGGGGTGTGGTTTCTTGCTCAACTTGTGGCTTTGGTTGAGGCTCTTTTTGTTGCTTCACTAGTTTCTTAGTTGGGCACATTGAGGTGAGATGACCCCAAGTGAGACACTTGAAGCACTTGACATGCTTGAGCCTCTCTTCTTCTTTCTTCAACTTGAGCTTTTCTTCATTAGGGCAACCATTTGCAAGATGTCCCATTTTATGGCATTTAAAGCACATAAAATAAGAGAGCTTCTCTTGTTCTTGTTTCTTCATCTCTCTTTCATATCTCCTCTTCCCCCATCTTTTGCCTTTGATATTGCTCTTATTGAAGCCAATGCCGCTCATGTCACCGTAGCTTATTTTGTTGTTCAACATGTGCTCAAAGGTGACTTTTGAGTTGTAGCACCTTTCTAACTTGTTGCTCAAATTCTTCACTTCCTTTTTGAGCTCATTGTTCTCCTTCAAAAGGTTAGTCTCACAAGTCATAGAAGTAGAACAAGTATCTATGTGTGAAGAACATGGCATATCCAGCAAATCATCATAAGAGGTGGATACATGCTTTTCCCTTACATCACAAGGGTTAGTAATATGTGATTGATCATTTGACCCAAATGATGAGCTCTCACTAGTTTTGGTTTCCTCATTAGAAAACTTCTTAGTGAGTAAAGCATGTTCTTGTGCCAAATTATCATGAACAACACTAAGTTCCTCATGAGCCAATTTTAGCTCCTCATGTGAACAAGTAGTAACATAAAGTAGATGCTTTTGTTGTTCACATGTGGTTTTTATAAATGAGTTTTTATTTTCCAATTTCATGGTTTTAGCTTTCTCATTTTCTAAAGACGTGGTCATGCTAGCAAGTCTACTAACAAGCTCATCATATAAATCAACATGATCAACCACATTATCATTTGATACCTTAGTGTCACCTTGTGACATGAAGCAATGTGGTGTAGTGGATGGGCTTGTAGTAACATCACCAAGGCCCGAGCATGAACTTTCATCACCATCAAGTGTGCTTGGCGTAGAAACGTCACTTGTAACACTTGATGCATCATCACCATCCTTGTCAAGTGAACTTGTGGTAAATTGATCATCATCATCACTTGACCATGAGGTGGAGCAATCCTCCACAACCACCATGTTGTGGTCATGCTCAACATGCTCATGTGCCTCCTCCTTAGGCTCATCATCCTCATCATAATCATCGGAGACCATCCCATATTTCTCATTGAGATAACTCCAAATCTCATGGGCGGTTTTCATGTTCATGATCTCTCCAAAGACACTATCATCAAAAGATCTAAAAATGATATCAATAGCTTGGGCGTCGAGATCTAGGCATTTCTCTTGTGCTTGAGTTAGATTCTCTTCATCCAACACATGAGAAAAGCCTACATCTACCATCCACCACAATTGAGGAGAAATAAACTTAAAATATGTGGACACTCAACATCTAGCCCATATTCTGCCATCCTCTCGGGTCGGTGAAGACCATAAATGAGAGACCTGGCTCTGATACCAATTGAAGGGTCGAGATGGCGGACTAGAGGGGGTGAATAGTCCTTTCTAATATCAATCGTGTCGGCAAACCGAAACAAATGCGGAATTAAGATTATCGGTCTAGCCAAGACTACACCCCACAAGCACCTCACAAAGATCCTAATTATGTAACTAAGGTGCTTTCCTTAGCAAGAGCTCTCCTAAATAATTCTAGAGCAAGGTCACACAAACCTATGCACTAGTACTTTAGCAAAGCCAGGGAGCTCCTACACAATTCTAGTAAGCAAAAGCACGAAGCCACCTATGCTCACTAGCAATGCTCAATAGCAAGGCAACTAATGCCAAACTAGAGAGCGCAAATTACTTAGCTACATAAACTAAGCAATATGACTAACAAGGTTACACAAACCAAATTAGCCACGCAACGGGAGCTACTTCTATGCTACACAAGTAAGAAGGTAACTAGCTAACTGCACAAGCAAACTAGTTACAAGAGCAACTACACAAGCACAAGTATATGAATATAAATACAAGCTTGTGAATCGAAAGCAAACCACCGAGAAGATGTACACAATGTTGACACGGCGGTTTTTCACCGAGGTTCACTTGGTTGCCACCAAGCTAGTCCCCGTTGTGGCGATACACCAACTTGATGGATCACGAGCTAATTGACTATCAAGAGTCAAACCCTCAGCGGGTGCCGCACATCCACTCTCAAGATGGGGATCCTCTAAGACATGAGCTTTACTAGAGTTGCTCTTCGCGATCCCCGCGGGGTGAGCACAATCCCCCTCACAAAGCTTCTCCAGAGCCTCGCATAATCTTCTTGCGAGCTTCGACGGAGCCACAAGCCACCAAGCCGTCTAGGAGGTGGCAACCTCCAAGAGTAACAAGCACCACCGGCTTGCAACACGATCACCTAGTGCCACTCGATGCAATCCTCACGATGCAACACATTAGAATCGCTTTTTCACTCGATTCGATGAACACTATCAAGCATGAGTGAGTTAGAGGGCTTCTAAGCACTACCACATAAGCCACCAAGGCCAAAGTGTGTTCAGCTATCGGCCATGGCCGGCCACAACATATATTTATAGCTCCACAACGAAATAGAGCCGTTAGTCCCCTCACTGGGCAAGTTTCGAGTCGACCGAACGCGCCGGTCAAACTGATCGGACGCGCAGGTCAGTAGCGTGCTCTAACGGCTAGTTTTCGCGCGTATAAACTTGTATTGACCGGACGCGCAGGTCACTAATGGGACCGGACGCGCAGGTCACAGCGAAACAGCGAACAAAGAGGTTCCAGTAAGCTCCCGAAGCCACCGGACGCGACTCGCTGCAGCGTCTGGTCACTTTCGCCCGCGAAAAACACTGACCGGACGCGTTGACCGGACGCGCAGGTGATGACCGGACGCGTCCGGTCACGAGTCCGGTCACAGACCACTCTTCGGTAAAACGGCGATAACTCTTAGCTCCGAACTCCGATTTCGATGATCTTGGACATTTTGGAAAGCTTACTCAGAGGGCTACACAACCCACTAAAGCACTTGATCCAATTCACAATGGATCAAAGCAGTATTCTACTCTAAGATCCATCCTAGTGTCCGGAGAACACCGAAAAACATTTCTCTCTTCTCCAAGTTGATCAACACCAACTCCAACACCTTCTCCTTTGCAAATGTGCCAACACCACCATTTGTAAAACACCATGTGCATGTGTGTTAGCATTTTCACAATCATTTTCTCGAAGAAGTTAGACACTCAACTTGCCTCGCCACTCGATCCTAACACGTATGCAAAGTTAGATCGCTCAAGTGGCACTAGATGACCAATATGCAAACAAGTTTGCCCCTCTTAATAGTACAGCCATCTATCCTAAACCCGGTCAACAACTTCTCTACACACCTATGACTGGTGAAATGGAAATGCCCTAGGTTATACCTTTGCCTTGCGCATTCCACTCCATCTCCTCCGACGTTGATGCAACACATGCACCAACCATATCATAAATGATATGATCCACTTCATATCATCACGTGACCATATTGGTTCATCGATCTTGACCTCAATTGCTCTTCACCGTTGCCTCGGTCCTTCGGCGCCAAGCCATCATAACTTGTCCTTCACCCTAGCAACCGGTCCATCAAGCCAAGCCTCATCTTGATCTTCTCCACCTTAGTCACATGACTCCATGTCATGTCTCATGTGCAATAGCCTCCTTCATGACACCATCACCTGTGGACTAATCGCATGTGTATCTCACATAACCACATATTAGTCCACCTAACTTGTCACTCAATTACCAAAACCAAACAAGGACCTTTTAACCATGCCAACTAAAAGCTACATGCTGTTAAACCAATGTCAATGCCTTTGAGCCTCACGAACCCATGTTACACTTGTCGAGTACGAGATGTACTTACGCTTGTTTATTCTCTTTACTTGGATAAAAATCCTGGATGGGTAACCGATAGTGCAAATAATGATTGCTACTTCTACTTTCCTAAAGATTACTAGTCTTGTGGTCAACTAGTCAATGTGTCTGTGCATGCAGTTACCACAAGAGAGTTATCTTTTTGTTTCCGCTATGATTATATAAAGACTATGTGATAATAATCGTGATGTAATAACTACTCCCTTCAATTTGTCGGCTTATGTGTGATTGATCTCTGGGCGCACGTAAGATTATGCATTTCATTTTGTTCTTAAAAAAATAGGTGTGATAGGATTTCTTGGAGTGATAACAACCCTAGTCATCACTAAGACAAATGCATTACAGCATGGGTAACATGATTTATTTCTTGTTGAGTATTTGTTCAAAGTTGGATATGCAAATGTTGAAAGTGCCAAGTCATAATGCGCTATTATTTATGATTATTTGTTCTTTTCGTAGACTCCCATCAAATTGCGGGTTCGATGATGTAGCTTTCATCAAGGAGATGCAGGAGGTTGAAGAAGACATGTCAAGGGTTCCAATGAAGATCAAATAAGAATTGGTAGCTATGTAAAAGAAATTTGGTTGCAATTCTTCTTTCGCCTCTTTTGAAGTTGTCTTAGTTTTTGACATGTTGATTTGCCACATCCTCAATGTAGGGAAGTAGATCAACATGTATAGGATTAGTGTTCTTTATTTTTGGATTTCCTGTTGAACTATTGTTTTGTTACCATTTTTGTCACTTATGCTACAAAAACAGTACTCTAATGGTTTGGATTAGTGACGTGGGGCGAAATGTCCCTACTAAATGCAATGTCGCTTACCAGTTTGGGTACATGTTATGATTTTAACTGGTCTCTTGAACCTCCATCCTCATGCTCTAGCAAGTGAAATACCATCAATATGTCCGACCAACACCAAGAAACTTGGTTGCTACAAAATGGGGCCTGCTACAGGTGCAAAGATGGTGTTGAACTCAATATACAATTCCTATGACCTCCCTTCTCTCATGTCCATTACCCTTTCTGGCCCATCCTCGCGGTGGACTAAGGGCTTGGAGGAACCACCATTGCCCTCCTCATCGCCGCACACTCGCACCTATGACTCATCTGCAACGCATAGTCATCGTTCAACCTAAACATCGGTGAGTGAACTTGAACGCCTCTTAGTTTCTATCAAATAGAACCATGTATGTGTTCATGTTTCTTGGTTGCACAAATCCCCAATCTTAGCTGCAATATGTACTATTCTTGAATTTAAAGATGAGCATGGCCTTTATTGTTTTGGATTTTATGGCCTTTAATCTTGTTGCATTTCAACTTGTGAATCCTGACCCATTGTATCCGCCTTTCCCCCAGCTAAATGCACCTTGCCCTCACTGGATCGGGGTGGGCAGGGGTAGGGCACCACGCTTAGTCGGCATAGGAGAGGAAGGGTGGGGCTGCTAGCTAGCATAATGAGAGGAAGGGTAGCGACTCCCATTGTTTGGGTGGTGACACCCATGATCATCCGTGTGCGGGGAACCATTGAAAGGGAAGAAGTCCGAAAGAGCATCAGTGGGTGAGGAACACACACACACACAGAGAGAGAGAGAGAGAGAGAGAAGAGAGAGAGAGAGAGATGTGGGCACGTGATGAAGGGGCACTACCCCAGAATGGATTATTATTGCCGGTGTTTTTGAACCGACACAACCAAAGAGGCAGAGGGGGGCTTATCACTACTGGTTCTAGAACTGACAGTGATAAGGTTTTTAGAAAACCCAAAAACAAGATGAAAAAAGAGGTGAAAATAGCAAAAACAATTTAATACTAGGAAAGACCCCACTAGTTATCATGAGATTTTTCAAGCACTTTGCAACCGGCAGCACTCGAACCCAAGACCTCAGGCTTCACACTTTCGTCCCCTAACCACTCCACCTGTAAGACACTTGTGTCCATTTAGGATATTCGTCCTTCCCATTTTATGTTCATCTAGTTTTGAAATGACTATTTGGGATCCTAAACAAATTCAAATGAAAAAAGTTGTGAACTATAAAGTTTTATAACCTTTTGAGGTCATTTGAAAATTTTGAATTTCAACTATGACGAAATTCACATGTAATTTCCTTGGATAGATGATTTAAAATAAAACACTTGCCAATTGCAAAGTTGCATAACTTTTCAAGATCTATAACTTTTGTTTTGGTCGTTTCTCCATCCGAGGTCGTTTGAAAATTTTGAATTTCAAATATAAGATTCAAACATAATTTTTGTTGGATAGATGATTTCAAATGAAAAAGTATAATGTTTCGAGATTTACAACTTTTGTTTTGGTCGCTTCTCTATCTGAGATCCTTACTCCCTCCATGTTCCTAAAGAAAGTCGTTTTGAAGTTGTCGTAAGTCAAATATTTTAAACTTTGACTACAAATAAATTATTTTGGGTTGAGTTTGACAATATAAAAATGATCTAAGTAAATTCATCTCGAAATGTAGTTTTATAAAAGTATATATTGACTATATTCTATAAATATTTTATAGCAAAAAGTAGTGGTCAAAGTTGTTTTTTGAAGACCGTGTCGTTGTCCAAAATGACTTTCTTTAGGGACATGGAGGAAATAACTACCACTGCATACTCACTTATGACTATAGAATATAGAGCATATGGATTCCTTTGGTATTAACTTCTATAAAATTTTGTGAATCAAATATTTCGCTATCAAATGACTTCAAATAAAAAAGTTATGAACTACAAAGTTGCATTGATATCTACATCTTTTGCTTTGATTGTTTCTCCATCCAAGATCCTTTCCTACCAATAGACACTCACTTGTGAATATAGAGCATATAGACTCTCATTTGGTGTTAACTCTATAAAATCTTGTGATGCATATTTATTAATCCAAACGATCTCAAATCAAAAAAGTTTGAACTACAAAGTTGTAAGTCTCGTCGAGTACTACAAGTTTGGTATAAAATTTATCTTCATTGGACAACAAATGAGAAAGTTATAAAGTTTTCCATGCAGTGATAGTATCATTGCCAGTTTTAGCCAAAAACCGACAGTGATAACCCAATATCATTGCCAGTTCATGGCTAAAACCAGCCGTGATATGAACTGACAATGACGATCCTAATATCACTATCGGTTGGTTCTATCATTGCTAGTTTTAGCCAAAAACCGGTGGCAGTGATGTGCCGGCAGGCACTATCATTACCGGTTTGTAAGAAACCAACAATGACGAACCGGCTGTGAAGCTCAATTCTGTAGTAGTGGCAACCGGATAAGAGACAAGTGGTTGGCCTAGGGTTAGTGGATATGGGCCAATGGTATGTTTTTTTATAGGGCCTTAGCAATTTCCAACGGCAGGTCACTTAACTATCATTCTTCTTTGGCTCTATTAATAAGGACCGTTAACATGTCAGCAACAATGTTGAACAGAAGAGTAGATCGACAACGGGTCTCCTTGACAAAGGCCATTCTTTATTTTGGAAAAGTGGTCAATCTCACAATTTACATTAATTGCTACACTTCAACCCGTGATAATGATTTCAACCCATTTGATCCACTTGGGCAAAAAACCTTTCATGTCCATCCATCCATCCATATATAGATATTATTAGACACCATGAGTGCCCCTTTTCCTGCCCTCCTCACACACACACACTCACCGGCCATATATACGGTATGTTGCTGATGCACTGTGGCCACTAATAACACCACTCCATTCCTCTGATCCGTCCATATGATATCTTAGCTTGCTTGTTGCAGGGTGCATGGCCACTATCTTTGCTTCGCGTCATGTCCATGCCCTATCGGCCTGTCCTCATATCGTATAGTATCTCCAGCGGTCGATAGATGTTGCCGGATCTTGGGCCTCCGTCCACTCTCGCAGCTGTCATCAAGCCACTCATCGGGACGGCCGTTGTCACTTGACCCCGCTGCCGGTCATATCTCTGCTCACAGTGTTTGCTCTCCGCCGCCACCTCTAAACCCTGATTGTTCTTACCACCAAAAAGCGCAACACAAGTTAAATTTTACTTCCTCCGTTTCAAGTTATAGGTCATTTTAGCATTTTTAGATACAAATATCTAGCTACATAGCAAAAACTATGTATCTAGAAAATGACTTACTATAGCTTCGTTCGGCTGCACACACGTCATAATTTAGGATAGAGAGTGGTAATGAATCCCGTCGGAGGGTACGAAGCTTTGCGAGAGAAGCTAGGTAGTGCACACACGTCATTAGATACGGACAGTCATACATGGATGGTGGAAAAGATCAACTGACTTGCTTCGCCTTTTGCAAAATCCGTCAACTGGTCAACATATCCTGGCGTGGCCCGGCCGAGTAGGGTGACTCAAAGTCTTAGTGGTAGGCTGAGACGGTGAGAATTCCAACACACACACTGACAAACACACTGACACACAACCGCCGGGCGCCGGCTTTGTCGTCGACGTCACCATTCCTTCACTACATAGACGCCGCAGCCGGCAGCTCATCATTCTGTATTTAAACGCGCTCCCCATCGTCCCGGTCACTGTATCATCCTAATAGCTCCACCGAGCTCCCACACCGGCCCGCAGCAATGGCACGCGGCGGCTCTACCGCTGCTCCTCCAGCCCTCCCGCTGCTACTGCTGCTGGTGATATCCTCTGCCTTTTTCGCCTGCTGCTGCCTCGCCGCGCCGCCGGGCGCGCTGGTGACGAGCGTCCCGGGGTTCGCGGGCGGCAAGCTGCCGTCGCAGCACTACGCCGGGTACGTGACGGTGGACGAGGCGCACGGCAGGCGGCTCTTCTACTACCTGGTGGAGTCGGAGCGCGACCCCGCCAAGGACCCCGTCGTGCTCTGGCTCAACGGCGGGCCCGGCTGCTCCAGCTTCGACGGCTTCGTCTACGAGCACGGTGCGTAATTGCGTCCCTCGTCGACGACGACCTCCTCTGCCCGGCCTCTCCTTTCTTTCTTTTCTTCTGGTCGTCGTGTGCGTGTCGTCACGAGTTTTCTTTGCCCAATCATCGTCGTTGCTTGTGTGTGGCCTGTCCCTGTTGTGGACGGAATCGAGAAAAGCTAGGCGAGGAAGAAGGTAGCGGTGGGGTCCGGGTGGCAGCTGGTTGCTGCGCTGTTGCTTTCTAGTAGAAGAACACTAGGCATCGGCATCGCACAAAGTAGCCGGACGCGCTGGATCGTGTATATCACGTCGCTGTCTTCTGGGGAAGCTAAACTAGTATCATCATATTCCCTAGATACTATATTTGACATCTCTCCATCGCATTTTTTTTCTTTCCCGCTTTCCTCACCATGCATCTTTTTCCAACCAACTCTCGTTAGAGTAAGGGATCTGATAAGGTTGTAGAGAATAATTGAGCATTTTGGGGATCCAACTTTCATGGATGGGTGGTGACCTAGGCTGTGGCATAAGTCGGGGGATTTGGAACTTACGGTTTTAGGGATCTTGAAATAAATGTTGGTTCAACAGTGAAGGCGATTGGCGGATGAGTAGTGGGGCACCAAGAGCCAAGGTAGGGTTTTGGGATTATGCATGTTTAGGGTTGATGCCTTGATGGGAGGAAATGTTGGACCATGTACACTAGTGGAGGTTGTTAGTGGATCCAACTTTCATGGATGGGGTGTGGCGAGCTGGGCTGTGTAGTGGACGAGATCAAATTTGCTTGACGTGCAGAGTTCAATATATATGGACGCGGGATGGTTTTAGGGATCTTGAAATAAATGTTGCTGGTTCAACCGTGAAGGCGATTGGCGGATGTGTAGTGTGGCAATAGGAGCCAAGGTAGGGTTTTGGGACTATATGCATGTTTAGGGTTGATGCCTTGATGGGAGGAAATATTGGACCACACAAGTGGAGGTTGTTAGTGGATGGTGTGGCGACACGCTAGGGATTTGCTAATTGGGTGGTGAAGGATGGTTGGTGAGTCGTCAGGATGAAGGCATCAATCATCTTGAGAGTGGTTAGCCTAGCGGATCACAAATCCGGTGGCAGGGGCCCCAAGACGGTAGGAGTGTGGGGTTATGGCAATAGATATTTCTAGCTAGTTGCTAGAACAAGTGACAAACAAAGGTAGAGAAGGTAAAAGGTGTACCAAATGGAATATGGAGAGAACCAATGCAAACGTCTAGAATTTAGACATAATTCGGGCAAAAAATTCCTTTTCCAAAGCATAGAGAAAAGCTTGGGTGCTTAATTTGATACACTTCATATTATTTTTCAGTGTTCCTTTTATATACATGAGCAATATTTGTATTCTTATCTTTGCTCTTTTTTCATCACAATATTGCTTAACAACTTGGTATTTCCTTTAGAATATTAGATGTAGATTTGTAAAGAATTTAGCCGTCTTATTAATAACGTCTGAGCGGGACCCAAGAAGGGAGTAGTAAATTGGATTACTAATAAAGAAAATTAAACCCAGGGCTCCAACACGATTCTACGCTAGATAATAATTACTAACTAGAAGTGCACCTAGAAATTATCTAGTGTCTCTACCTACCCACTCACAAAGAGTTCTGCAAATCTATATATAGCTAATCATATTAACTATCCTAATTAATCTAGAAAGGTAGAAGACATACAAACACATGAAACCTAAGCGATGTAAGTAAATATCATGTGAGGAAAGAGCAAACTTCCAAGAAGCAATGTTATATCCTGGGTATTGGTTGCTGAAAAGAAACCCCTAGCCCATGTTAGAGCTCCAGGATATGCTCCTAGCCATGAAACCCTCACCTACGCTCTAGTCTCCCGGTCACATTGACGCAGTCCACTATGGCGCTTCGTCACCAAAGGGTTTCCTTGTCCCCTGTGTGTGATGTCACAGCTGCTCCGCACGAGGTTCCGAGGATCGTTGACATGGCCGGTGAGCCACTAAGGCTCTAGCATGCAAAGATTATAAGAGCACACAACTCTAACTCTCAAACTAAGTCCTATACAGGCCCTTGGATCAAGCACTAAGTGTGAGCCTAAGCCTATAAAATATATTCTAACATTTCGCAACATTCATAGTGGGGATGCCGCAGACAAGCCTAAGGTTGTAACTCGAAGAGTTATCACCCCTTGCAATCATAACAGTGAACCTAAAAAATTACTCAAGCGGGGCAATATCATGATATGCCTTTGTGCGTATGTTGATGTTGTCGAGGATGTCGTGTGTATGCTAGTTGTGGTCAACAGAGATGTCAAAGTTTCCAAAGATGAGTTAGCCACACAAGAAGCCTTGGATACCCAAGGTGTTTCCATGGGGATGGTGGTTCATAGGAGATGTCGCCATGAATGAATGCGATGCATTGAGGCAGCCGTTGAGGGAGAGTTGATGCCAAGGATGCAGTCGATGTCACCATGGATGAGGTATGCACTGGGTTTGCCATGCCTACGATTGTGTTATGGATAAAGGCACCGATTGGTGCTGCCAATACTGGACGTACTAGAGGGAGGTTCTCAACCATGCATCAACATCTAAAGTATTAGCAGAGAGCCTCCAGGATGAGTATGGTGCAAAAAAAATGGTAGGGTAGAAGATACCAATGCAGCCCATAGTTGTTGGAGTAGATGAAATAGGCGAGGAAGAGATGGAGAAGCTATAGCAAGGAGGTTGTATTGGACAAAGTGAGGAGGTAGGTCTAGGTGATCTGTTGCAAAGGCCTGGTGATTTGGATGCCATGATGGTGATGCTCAATGTGAAGAACACGAACATCCTACCAAACACTTTGCACGTGATGTGCACGATGTCATAGCCACATATGTAGTTTGTGTCAACTAAGATGCGTTGCAAAGAATACCATGAGTGGCGATGATGTGGCATGGCAATAAGATGCAGTAGTATTTAGAGAGAGGAGGTGTGTAGTAGTTGATGACAATGGAGACAATGATGAGCTAGCATTGAGTGATGTGCTAGAGGTGGCCAATGTAGTTGAGGCCTTTGAGGGTATAACCAATGTAGTTGGCCGATGTCAATGTAGAGGCACACAAAGACGAGGGCTGCAGGGGAATTAAAATGATGTTAGATCGGGAAAACAATAAGGAACCCTGATCAATAACTAGTGAGAGCGAAAACCTTGAAAGACTCTCTAGGGTGACCATTCAATGCGTTTGGTGACGAGAGGCCTAGGTATGGTGGACCTATCGTCCATGGCGGAGATTATCATGGGTGATCTTGGGTGTGTGTGTGTGTGTGTGTTGTGGGGGCATGCTACAAGGTCATCATTGGGGGGAGGGGGGCTGTTGTTGCACAGACAATTAGTGGCACAAGCATATCAAGGACATAGGTGCAGCAATAGAGTAGGGTTTATGATCTAGAACCTGAATCTCAACTTATGATACCATGTAAAGGAACTAACCCTTGAGATGCCTAATACACTCTAACATCTTTCATCCCAATTAATGTGTGCTTTTGGGGGTTCAGGGCCATTCAACTTCGAGGCAGGAGGGTCAGCTGGAAGCTTGCCAAAGCTTCATCTCAACCCTTATAGCTGGTCTAAGGTTGGACATTTCTGTTGGTTGCAAGGATAAATTATCTGGTGTTCAAGCTGAACTAAGACAGACTAGTGATGTTTCCCTTGCATTGCATTATTGTAGGTGTCTAGTGTGATATACTTGGACTCCCCTGCTGGTGTTGGGCTGTCTTACTCCAAGAATGTTTCAGATTATGAAACTGGTGATCTTAAGACGGCTGCTGATTCGCATACTTTTCTTCTCAAGGTAAATATATATGTTCTTTCGTGTTGGTGCATTAGTAAAATTATCATTTATAATCTTTTTGTTAGAACAAAAAGCTGATCAGTTCCCTCCCGTTACTTTTAACCAGTGGTTCCAGCTCTACCCTGAGTTCTTGACAAATCCATTTTATATAGCTGGAGAGTCATATGCTGGGGTTTATGTCCCTACCCTTTCACATGAAGTTGTCAAAGGTTTTGGCTTTGGGATAGTAATGATCCTTAAACTGCTAGTTGTTTTTTGTACTGATGAATTATTTTACAGGAATCCACAAAGGAGATAAGCCAATTATAAACTTTAAGGTTAGTAATTTTAATTATATTGCTGCCTCCATGAGAACAACAAACATGGATACCAAGGAAATATATATAATAATGCTTAAAGTTTTGTTCGGTGCTCTCATGTTAGGGCTATATGGTTGGCAATGGTGTATGCGACACCGCCTTTGATGGTAACGCTCTTGTGCCATTTGCTCACGGAATGGCTCTAATTTCAGAGAGTATATACAAGGTACATCAGTTTATTAACTGTACCCCGACTGATATCCTCACCCTGAAATAATTTATTTAATTACACCATGAAGTTTTATTGATGGTATTGGAACACTTCCTTCATACCCTTTGAATACACAGAATACTTCTAATAAAACTTTGTGTGTCCATTGAAACATACATATTTTCTTTCGATTTACCACAATTTCTATACAAAATGTAGGAAGCCAACACTGCATGTCAAGGAGATTACTGGAATTATAGCAGTGCAAAATGCGACGAAGCACTGTCAAAAGTCGATACGGTAAAAACCAGTGACACTATCTAGTAAAAGTAAATAAATACTATTCTTGTATTATAGATTATGTTTTTATGTAGGCAATTGACGGATTAAATATTTATGACATTCTTGAGCCATGCTACCACGGCACAAATACCAAAGAAAATAAACTGCCTCAAAGTTTCAAAGATCTTGGTGTAACTAGCAAGCCCCTTCCAGTAAGAACAAGAATGCATGGACGGGCCTGGCCTTTGAGAGCTCCTGTAAGAGATGGGCGTGTTCCATCGTGGCAGGAGCTAGCTGCAGTTCCCCGTGGAGTTCCGTGTATGGTGAGCACAAGCACACTAACCATCCCTACTATAATTCTATTATCTGTCATAACGTTAATGTTCTACTGAGGTTTCTCTTTATCACTTTTTGTACTCTCTCATTTTCTTTACAGAAGTCATTAATTGGTTGCTTCCATCCTCTTTACTTACAAATTTGACCACTAGTTTCTATCACAATATTGAAAGCTACAAAAATAAAAAATGTATTCATGAAGCAAATCTAGACATGCTTAGTCAATGTGCAAAATATCCCACTACAGATCGCCATATATATATGTGAGCTAGCCTAGTAATACACCAATACTAATATGTGCAATTCCACACACTTGTTTAGTTCATTTATCTTTATCTTGTCCGATTATACTGTGTAAGGCAGGCACATCTTCCAGCTTTATCTTCTCCGAAATATAGAGGAGTAATTTTTCCCCCCAAGTGAAGCCCTGATTCGTTTTGTCCCATTTTCTTATGTACCCTCCCTGTCTTGTTTCCTTACTCTTCAGAGTGATGAAGTTGCAACGGCATGGCTAAACAATGATAATGTCAGATCTGCGATTCATGCCGAACCAGTATGATAGTCACACACTAAATAACCACCTTGTACTTATTGATGGACCGATTCTAAAGCTTTCCACCTTCTAACCGTAGTTTATCATGCACATATATAGGTCAGTTCAATTGGACCCTGGCAAATATGCACAGATAAAATAGATTTTCATCATGATGCTGGGAGTATGATCATTTATCACAAGAACCTTACAAGCCAGGGTTATCGTGCTTTGATTTACAGGTACTTTAAGAACCTATAAAATTATAATATGATTTCGGCTCTTACATTCTTAGACTCACAAAAGCTGCTATCATCGCTATATTTCTTTTGCATTTGTTTCAGCGGTGACCACGACATGTGTGTACCTTACACTGGGACTGAAGCATGGACTGCATCCTTAGGCTATGGCATCGTTGATTCGTGGCGACACTGGATTGTCAATGAACAAGTTGCTGGGTATTTGAACAAACATTCACGCTTTTCTCCTAAGATCTTTAAATCGTTTTATCCTGGAGGCTGAATTATTCTTGGATATGAATTCAGAATAACCAACAAAAGTTAACGTTTCTTTCATAAGAGAAATCTTCAGTTAAATTATTTATTTTTTTGCATTGTTTGAATCAAATGTTTTTATGTTCTCTAGGAAAGAAATTATGGACATGTTGCTTTGCTCACATATTTTTGCTTGCTATACTACTCAGGTACACCCAAGGATATGAAAGCGGCCTTACTTTTGCCACTATTAAGGTGTGGTACAGTTTCAAATTAAACTTTGTCTATTAATCCATGGATTCGCATACACAATAGTAGCCTGCCAAATCAAAAACAAATTGCATCTAATGACACACAAAAAAACTAAGTTGCCCTTTTTTTTAACTATCCTGTTTGTTCCTCTCGCAGGGTGCTGGGCACACAGTTCCTGAGTATAAACCAGAGGAATCATTGGCTTTCTACAGCCGTTGGCTTAACGGTACTAAGCTGTGAAACTCATGAAGGAGCTCCTGACGATGGGAAGCCTATTTCTGTGCAAGGTCATGTAGTACTGAATCAAACAGATCACGATGTGGAGAAATTTGATAAAGCATACAGCAATAAGGCAGCCAAAGGATCGAAGTACCTAGCGCCAACTAGAATGTTTCATTGATTTGTGCAAATATTATATTAATGCAGCTATTTACTGCATTGTTCATGAGTTCACTGTGACCAAACATTTCTGAAAATTGTCCTGGATATTTTTTTTGAATCATAGTATAAGCATAGAGGCTCATATACACAAGCATACACACTCTACTTCTATGACCACCTTCGAGCCTAATAATTGGTAACCTAGACATGCCTCTAGCCAGACTTAGAGGCTACAGCTGTCTCTATTTGGTAAGCTCTATGGAGTTTTAATTTGGCCTGGGATGGTCTGGTGCAAAAAAAAGGGCCATGAGCTTGCACCGCAAGGAACAAAATTTCCTTACCATGTAGGTATGAACAAGTTGATTTTGGAGGCAAGGCATAAGATGGTAGAGTTGGTGCACGCCATTGGTGCCGCCCAAAATTGATCTAGCTAGGATCACTTAATTACCCTCCTGTTACACATGCAAGGTATAGGTGGTTTCCTCTCTTTCCACTCCCAATTCACTTCCCCCTATCTCTCCCATTCTCTTACTCGTTGCTTCAACTTCTCTCCTTTCCATACCATAACCTAATCATGAACAACTCAGTGTTGGCCTGATTTGATGCAGACCATAATGTCGGTGACTAGGGTACGCAAGAAAGATGGGGGGTTTGATACAGATTAGCTGGGTTGTGATGTTTGTGGCTCGATTTTGCAGATAGGAGGGGGATGATACACATTGGTTGGGCTGTAATAATGTTCTTCGCTAGTTTTTATTTTGAGCAACTGTTCTTCGCTAGTGTTTTCAAGAAAAGGTGAGGCATTATATTTGATTGTTGGGCTATGATATTAGTGGCCATGGTTTGTGGTAAGGTGATGGGTTGCAGATTTAATTTGATACAATACACTTTTAGTGTATTCATAATATAACAAATCTTAGTTCATGCTAGATTTGTTATATTTATTCATAGTGTGGCTTATATTGTCTTCCTTCTTGTTGAACACTTCTGCAAATAATCCTCATATATAGCCTAATGCCCTAATCCTTGAACTACCTGCTTGGTGCAGTTGCAAAATCTGCATGATTTCCTCTTCAAGTACCCGATGCTATGGAAGGACCCACTCCCATTTCAACTTATACACGCAACAATTACGGTTGTGATCAGCTGTGTGTACCATCTGTGGGTGGTAGAGACTGGAACTTTGTTCCCTTATCTAAGAAAACTATGGTTGCAATGGGATTTTTCTTCTGCTAGCTCGATCGACTTCTTCCTCTTTCCATAGATGTTATTGTGACCAATAGGATGCTAGCATAGGTTAAAGGTCGTTTGGTACTGTATGTCCCCAACGAGCACCGGACCATTTGGTGTCTTAGACACTCCATCAAAGGGCTTTCCATAAGTAAATTCCAATCCAAGATTCATCCGAGCACCAAATAATCCGGTGGTCACCGAATCGTCAATTCGGGTTATTTTTAGCATTTTGCACTTTTGCATAGCCTTTTGTTTTGGGCTTCGATATTGATGATTTTGGACTTGCTAGAGAGCTTGTGAAGAGCTCTATGTCTTAAACTGAAATCTTGATATCTCCAACTAATTCCTCTTTTTTTCCTAGCTTTGTGTTGTCTTTTATTTATTTTGATCTGATGGCTTAGGTGATTTACTCGATCTTCTAGCAACTTGTGATATTGATCTTTCTTTGGGGTACTTTAACCTTGGTACACCTTCTAACATCCATGAGTAAATCCTTTATATACTAGCAAACATTGTTAGCTCAATTGAATATGTTGTCATACACCTCCTGTTCCTTCAAAGAAAAATATGTTCTCATACAATCATCAAAATCACACTATCCTATACAAGGGTACTTGATCCGTAAAAGTACCCATCCATGTTACGAATAACTTTAGAAAAAGTGAATCATACAATGGGAGACCAAAATATAAGTATACTACACTCTATACTTACAAACAACAATATAACTTCATTATTTACTATATTAATTATATAAATTGTAAATAAGACTCTAATGTCCATATTAATTATGAGTGTATCATTATTCACTAAAAATACAACACGAGCATATCATTAGTCATATGAAGTCATAGTGATAAGTTTTGGACATTTTTGACTAGTATTAAATTTTCACTAGTACAGATGGCATCATATATCAACCTTATTTTTAAATATGGATCTAGAATCAAACAGAAAAATATAAGAAAAAATAAATTCGAATACATCCATTTTAATATCTCTTATATCATTGAAATATGATACAAATATAGATATATATATGTATTCAATTTTTAGTGAATACAGATTTGGATAGTCTAGTTTTATGTTAGCCATCTCCACATCTGCAAAGAAGAGAATAACTGCCTTTAGTCCATAATTAGAGAACGGCTTAGAACCTAGGAAAGTGAGATAAATCTATCACTGATTAATTGCTTGTTTTTCGTAGTATTAATGGTACTGGGTACTCCATTTGTCTCTAGTCCCTACGGGAATGATTTTGTTGTTTCATCAAGCCAAACCATTGTAAGTTTGACTAAGTTATAAATGTAAGTATTAAAATTTTATGACATCAAATAGTTATACGACAAACAATATAGCATGACAAAATTGAATAGTACTATTGTAATATCATAAATATCAGTATTTTTATGAATTTAGTCAAACTTGTAACGGTTTGACTGTACCCTGATTTAATTGAAGCTACAGATCACTCTTTTTAGACGTAGTTGACTAGTGAGTATGGGCTGGCTTTGCGACCGGTCAACAGCGTCAGTACGTCACCCGCATCAATCCCTTGCCGGGAGCGCGTACCTGCCAAAGACACATTTCCGTCTCTAATCAGTAGCCACGCAGCTCTATTTAAACACACTCCCGGCCTCCGTCGAGATAGAGCTCACACAGCAATGGCTTGCTCTGCCTCTGCTCCGCCGGCTCGTGCCGCCGCAGCAGCCCTTCTCCTGCTAGCCTCCATCGTCTGCTGCTGCCGCTCGGCGCCGCCGGGTGCGCTCGTGACGCATCTCCCCGGGTTCGACGGCGCCCAGCTCCCGTCGAAGCACTACGCCGGGTACGCGACGGTGAACGAGACTGTCGGGAGCAGGCTGTACTACTACCTGGTGGAGTCAGAGCGCGACCCGGCCCGGGACCCCGTCGTGCTCTGGCTCAACGGCGGTCCCGGCTGCTCCAGCTTGGACGGCTTCGTCTACGAGCACGGTGCGTCGTCGACCTTGTTCTCCGATCCGGTGTGCTATCGTGTGATTTTTTTTCCCCCAGCCATGCATCGATCATTGCTAGGTCTTTGTGGACGAAGAGGGGAAAGGAAGAAACTGTGGCCTGTGGGGAATGCTAGCGTCGGCTGATGTTTTCTATGTATTTCGAGGCCTCTTTTTGGATGAGCCCTGGCCTGGGAATTCTGCTCCTATCCGCCGTCGTCTTTTCTGGCCTATTTTACTAGGCCATAGATAAACCAGTAGATTTGCATATTTGTCCTCTATTTGATGGTTTTTTAAATGAGTAATCATATTGTACTACGTTATTACTCTAAATGACAAATCATATTGCAGAGATATATATGTTCTCCATTGTTGTTTCTTTTTTTTTCAAGTACAAGTAGCTTTTCTTTTACTAGAAAATCTTCTGTTGTTATTTCGTAGTACACTACCAGAAGAATAACATCTCATTCAGGGCAGATCAAAGCTGGGGTGCATGTGTCTGATATTCTTTTCATGCACACTTCATCTTATTGTTCAATGCTTCAGCACGTTATACCATTGGTTCTCTTTTATATGTTCAATATTAATATTCTAATTGCAGCCTTTTATCACATTACATGCGGCTAATTTTTTATGTCCTATCCAGTACTTGATGTACAGCAAGAATATATTAGCTTGATGGTAATAGCAGTTTTGCTCCAAATTAGAACTCATTGTTAGTAGTTTGTTCCAATATTTGACTTCATATCTTAATTCATCGTGCATCTTTTTTTTTTTGTAACAACAACGAGAAGATGTGTGTGCTTTTTCCCATTTTCGTGTTATGCATCTATATGACCAGATAATGATGCTGTAGTGTGCCAAATGTACACGCATTCTCGCCCATTCGTCCACTCTGATCCTTTTATGCTAATTAATCCGTGTTGTTTTGGGTTCAGGACCATTCAACTTTGAGTCAGGAGGGTCTGCTGGAAGTCTACCAAAGCTTCATCTCAACCCTTATAGCTGGTCCAAGGTCGGCCATTTCCCTTGGTATCCTAAGTAATAGGCATAAATCATCTGGAGTTCTAGACAAAGTAGTGAAATTTTCCTTGCAGGTGTCTAGTGTATTATACTTGGACTCCCCTTCTGGTGTTGGGCTGTCATATTCAAAGAACGTTTCATATTATGAAACTGGCGATATTAAGACAGCTGCTGATTCGCATACTTTTCTTCTCAAGGTGATACATATAAAGATGTTATTTCATCTTGGTGCAGTAATGTATCATCTTTTTGTGGAATAAAAAGCTGAGTTTCCCCCTCTATTTTTAACCAGTGGTTCCAGCTCTACCCTGAGTACCTGAAAAATCCATTTTACATAGCTGGAGAGTCTTATGCCGGAGTTTATATCCCTACTCTTGCAAACGAAGTGGTCAAAGGTGTTGGCTTTGAGATCATAATCACTTAAACAGCTATTAATTGTTTCTATATTATTCGTGTTGCTAACGAATTATTCTACAGGAATCCACAAAGGAGATAATCCAGTTATAAACTTCAAGGTTAGTGATTTCTCTTTTGTTGTTGTCTCCATGAATTACATATGTGATTACCATGCAAATATATGAATAAGAGGTTGTTTCCTTGAACATTTTCGCCAAGAATGAATGGAGGATCGGAGCAATAAATACTTTGCGTGTGATCATTTTTTCCTCCTTGTGTTCTCTTTTCCTTTTTACTTGATCTTGATTAGCTGAAAATGTTGTAAGAATTTGGCTATATGTGGTTGCAGAGTCAAGAAAGAATTTCTTTTTCTAAAAAATAATGTAAACCTATGAATAAGGTTAGCTTTATTTTGTACTCTCATGTCAGGGCTACATGGTTGGGAATGGTGTATGTGACACCGCCTTTGATGGTAATGCTCTTGTACCGTTTGCGCATGGAATGGGCCTAATTTCAGATGATATATACAAGGTATGTTGGTACTTCGACTGAAACCTCGCTATGAAATTTCCTTTTGCCTTGATTTTTAGTGATGGATTGGTAATATCAGGACACGTCCTTCACATCATTTGTAAATGCCAAATAATACTAAAACATCATATGCCCTTTGAAATAGACCCATATTCTTTCAATTAACCACCATTACTATTGGTAATGCAGCAAGCGAATACTGCATGTCAAGGAAACTACTGGAATTATTCTAACAGTGGAGAATGCACCGAGGCAGTGTCAAAAGTCGATACGGTAAACCAGTGACACTATCTAGTAAAAAAATCGATATTGTTCTCATGTTATATATTATGATCTTTGTAGGTAATCAACGGATTAAATATTTATAACATTCTTGAGCCGTGCTACCATGGCTCAAATACCAAGGAAGTGATCTCACAAAATAACAGAATGCCTCAAAGTTTTAAAGATCTTGGTGTAACTAGCAGGCCCCTTCCAGTAAGAACAAGAATGATTGGAAGGGCATGGCCTTTGAGAGCTCCTGTAAGAGATGGGCGCGTTCCATCATGGCAAGAGTTAACCGCTGGCACTGGATCTTCAGTTATGTGTATGGTGAGCACAAGCACAGTAACCTTTGAACCTTTATGTTCTCTTGTGATCTATTGGAGTGTTAATCTTCTTGAGATATTACACTTTTTTCTCCTCACCAACGATGCGCTCAGTTTTTTGGTACTGACTCCACAAAGTCATTTGTGGCTTTCATCCTCTTTATTTAAAAATTTGGCCACTAGTTTCTATCAAAATACAAAAAGCTAAAAAAAAATAGTGAAGCAATGCAAAAAAAATCACCATGAATCTTGGAATAATTTGTTCATCTGGCAAATCTAGGTATATATTTCTGTATAGTAGTCAATGTGCAAAACTTTCCACTGTAGGCTACAGATTGACTAAATTTTGGTATATAGTTATTCTAATGTAGTAATGTAGTGTAGGAGTGATACTAATATTGCGCTAGGTACTCCTTCATTTCGTTTATCTTCATCTTCTCTGATTATTATATTGTATAAGGCATATCTTCCAACTTAAGATTTCTGCGATCTTGTCTGATTCCCATTCCTTTGGATGGATGCATTTTCATCTCAAATTAGAGTATATAGGAGTTATTTTTTCTCCCAAGAGAAGCTGGTTCCTTATCATCCCCATTACTTATGTATCATGTCTTGTTTCCTTATATATTAATCTTCAGAGTGATGAAGTTGCAACGGCATGGCTAAACAATGATGGCGTCAGATCTGCAATTCATGCAGAACCAGTATGATAGCCATACACTAATCACCTTTTACTTGATGGTTTTAATTTTAGAACTTTCCATCTTCTCAACATAGTTTATCATCATGCACATTTTAGGTCAGTTCAGTTGGACCTTGGATCCTATGCACAGATAAATTGATATATCACCATGATGCTGGGAGTATGATCATTCATCACAAAAACCTTACAAGCCAGGGTTACCGTGCTCTCATTTATAGGTACTTTAAAAACGCAAAATATGCTTTCGAATCTCATCATATTCTTATTAACCTCAGAAGAAGCTCCTATTATCATTGATATATTTCATTTAATTTGCATTTGTTTCAGTGGTGACCATGATATGTGTGTACCTTACACTGGGAGCCTAGCATGGACCACATCTTTAGGCTATGGAGTCATTGATTCATGGCGACCGTGGTTTGTTAATGAACAAGTTTCTGGGTATGTGACAAACAATGATCATTTTGTCCTAAGTTTTTTGAATCATTTTATTATTTATCCTAGAAACTTAATTTTTGTATAAATTATGACATAATATAATAATTCTTCTGTGAGTGTTTTATTCAGTTAAATTATTGTCTTTTATATTTTCCACAATTTCAAGCAAATTTTGTATGTATCGGGGAAAGAAATTAAGGACATATAGCTCAGCTTTCTTTTTGCTTGTTATACTCCTCAGGTACACCCAAGGATATGAAAATGGCCTCACTTTTGCTACTATTAAGGTACTACAGTTTCAAATTTGTCTAATAATCCCTTGATGTACAAATAAGCACGATACTAGATAGCCTACCAAATCAAACATAAATTATGTTTAATGAGATGGTCACATTACACCAAAACAAATCGAAGCTTCGAGATTAGGTTGCCATTATTATTGACTGTCATGTTTTTCTCGCAGGGTTCTGGGCACACAGTTCCTGAGTATAAACCACAGGAAGCATTTGCTTTCTACAGCCGTTGGCTTGCTGGTTCTAAACTGTGAAGCTCATGATGCAGCTACTGGTCATGCAGTGTTGAATCAAATAGAGAACAATGTGAACAAAATTGGTTAACCCATGCAACAAATAAGAGGCAGACAAAGGATCAAAGTACATAGCGCCAACTACAACGCGCATTCTTTTATGCAAATATTATATCACTAATGCAGATGTTCACATGCATTATTTTGCTCACGCCTTTACGATGTGACCAAATATTTGTGACAATTTTCATTTGCATTTTGAAATCCGAAAGGTACAAATTAATGGTCTGCTATATGTGGCTTGGATCCAAATAAGTTTGGGATAGTGTTGTTAAATAACTCTCTCTCTCTCTCTCTCTCTCTCCGGAAAGATACATGAAAGATTGGATTTTATGAGGGGTCTCAAAATCTATCTATCCAATGTTCTCATTTAAGTTCACAAACTCTCAATTATATATTTGATACTTGGGTGAAGTCTTTTTTTGCCACTCAACTATAGTCAAAGTTTGATTTTAGCCATCTATCCAACTCTAAATTCAATTTGGGCACTAAAACTGGTTAAACATGGATGGCAAGTGGCAATAGGGTCCACTCTCTCATTTCCCTTCCCGGCCCCTCGCCGGCGTGTCCCCCTTCTTACCACTACTACACAAATGTTTTCATTGTCGGTTGGGAACACTCATTGCCACTGGTTTCACCTCTCATTGATGAAAGTGGGCGGTTATCACCGCCGGTGATAATGGATTATCACTGTCGGATCGTATTACCAATCGGTCTGAATCGCCATGTAGAATGGCATGATCTCCTTGGTCGAAATAGGCATTTTCTTTCCTTAGAACCATACCTGAGAGTTCCTACCTCATATGTTTTATAAATTGCTATCTTAATTTCCCCTATCTTTACTGAATTCAATTTCTCAAAAATCAATCCAATTTCTTCTTGGGTTAAGCAGAAGAAGTTAATTACCTAATTTTTAAACCCACATTTTGATCGATAATCAGTTTGATCTTTTCTCCCACCTTCAGAAGAATAAAGTACTATTCTTCGTTTGAATTTTCTAAAAGGTAAATATTTTGGTTTTGTTTCTTTTGTAACCCCTAGATGTAGTCAATTGTGGGTTTGGGTGGCATTTTCACCTCCTATCCACAACTCATCCGTTGATTCTTCAACATCAGTCAGTTCAGACCTCTGCTTAGTTTCATCCAAGCTTCATCTTAGTCATGATAGATCACCTACGTTCAGGTCCATAAGTAGTGACAATCGCCCAACGAAGACTCGCTTTTGCTATGGCTTTGGTGGTTTTCATTCTCTTAACCAAGCCACTGCCTATGAGTCATCGGCTCATTCTTTCACAAGCCCACAGTCAGAAATCACTTTTCCCTCCCACTACTTGGGAGCTCAGCACAATTTCACATTCTATTTCACTACGTGCTGGTTTTTTCACCTTTCCCTCATGGTACTTGTGACATTTCTATTTGAAAATCATCACCAACATATCTACGACTGAAAGCTCTCGTGTGCACCCGAGGGGTGGATAGGGTGTCTAATCAAAACATAAAATCCTAGGGCTCTAATTAAACTACCACTAGAGAAAAAACATAAATTACTTTAGCAAGACGTGCACTTAAGGTTTATTTTCTAGTGTACTCTAAGTTACCCTTAACCCACAAAGAAATTCATGGCCTATAACCGTTCCAATCAACTAGCCTATAGCTAATCTAGGAAGGTAAATGTCACACAAGCAAAATACGTGCATAAGCAATAAACGTAGTATGTAAAGAGCTAAGGATAGAGAAGGCAAACTCCTGGAGACATGGTGATTTATCCCATGGTGTCGGTTGCCAAAAAGAAACCCTAATTAAAGTTGGAGCTCCACCAAGGTATGCTCTCGGCCGGTCACCGAGTCTCTTTCCAATCGCGGTGTTGGATATGCCATACAAGGCACCAACAAACCAAAAGGCTAGTGTCGTGAGTCGCATAACCTCGCCATCGTCACCTGGCTCTTTCGGTCACCTTGACATCATGTCCACTACAAAGCTTTTCGACATAAGGTAGGGGGTCTCCTCGTCCCCTGCACACCAATATGTCGCTCCACACCAAGAACGAAGAGTCTCCACCTTGAAGGCCACCATGCCTTCACCAGGAGGTCACAAAGACCTCAAGTGCTCCAAACCGCCAAGATACAAGGTCAATACGATGGCTCAGAGTGCTCAAGCTGTAAGGTCTAAAACCTCACAAGGATGTAGTATAGTGTCTATCCTAGACTTGGATATGATCTTGAATGACATGTGAAGTAGATGGAGTGTGGAACTCCACCACACATAAACAAGTGAGGCAACCCCAAATATATAGCTCCATCCCCCTTGACTATCTATTAGAAAGAGTTTGCTAGAAAACTATGCACACCGAGTGATCCATTGTTTTCAAAATATTCACTATTAGATCATATGGTACTACTAGCCATTGATCTTTTTACGCACACCGGATGATAAAGTCGTCTTCACTTTTCCTACACCGGATCATCTGTCTAACAATACCTCACTTCTAGCCAAGTTTGTAGTCATCGTCGGATGGTACAACAGACATAAGACTTTGCATCGAATTATTTGGTGAATGTTCCAGCGATGAATATTTCCTAAGCGCTTCTGTTCATCAATCATTCGGCGCTTGTATTTTTCTTCTCGCAGGACCGTCCTGTGCGTGTATTTTCTAAGAACTTACTTTTTTTTTGCTCAGCTTCTTCACTGGTCTTCACGCCACTTCTTTTCTTGCATAACTTGTGTAATACATATTTAACACATGTTAGTACTAGATTTGTGTTGTCATCTAAATCATAAAAACTAAAAGATATAATCATAAGCACATGATCCTTATGATGTCGCATCAATTCTCATGAAGTGGGAAGTCATACATGCAGCCTGGGGTGTGGATACTGCTCACCGAATTGCCAGTAGATTAATTGATAGGCACATTGAAGAGCACCCTAATGCAATCGGGCACGGCACTACCACGCCGACCATCAATTTCCATCATTGCTAGGACCGATGGTTGTAGTTTTTTATAACTTGTTTTATCCTTATTATCAAGTTTTGCTTAGGCCAATCTCGGTGAGAGTTCCATGTAAGTTTCATCTGCATTTAATAGATTGCCACATATACATTTTTTATGAATGGCAATGTTTTTAAGAAAATAGAGAGATGAGTTTCATTTAGACGAAAATATTTTGGCATAATTACCAACACTCTGTGAGTCATGAAATTAAATGTCTATAAAATCATAGAATAAAACTTTTCATTAAAAGTGAGTGTTTTATCTATATTTTATTTTATTTTATTATAGTGACATGACCGTCTTGAAAGCACTGTCACAAAACTTCTGATTTGAGAATGAACATATTTTATTTTATTTTATTGTATATGACATGACACTAAGACTAGCCATAGAACAAACATCCCGACCGAGAAATCACAACGTATACATACATATCACAAAAAAATATTTATTGTTCTTTTAGTGGATTTTTTTTATTAATATGTATTGTTTTTTTATTTATTGAATTTTTGAGGGGATATTAATATTTATTGATGGTAAATAAATTGGAAAAAGTCCACGTTACCTCTCTTAACTTTCGCGAAAGTCCGCTTTTTCTCATAAACTCCAAAACCGGGCAAAACATCTCCCTCAACTTTTAAAACCGTTCATCTTACCTCCCTAACCCGGTTATAAGCAGTTTTGAAGGCAGTTTTGTCTTTTTCTTTTTAATTTATTTCGACTGAATCTTTGAAAAATCATAGTAAATCACAGAAAAACCATATAATAGAAAAATCCAATTTTGTTGGACTCCACATGAGTAGATCTACGCAGTGAACATATAATATGGTATGTTTTAGTACAAAGTTTTTGTTCTAACTTTAGATCTATGCTTTTCTGTAATTAAATGAAATAATTCATAGCTGCAGTTTCTATGGTCCAATTGTGGTAAAATTTTTATGGTGGGCTAATTATTGTATACTTAAACTGTAGTAAAAATTTCATACTTACTGGATCATATACAACTTAGTCATAGATTTTATTTAGCTTTTGCTTGTAAATATAAATAAATCTATAACTAAGCTATGCATGATCCAATGAGTATAAAATTTTTACTACAATTCATTCATATAATAACTAGCTCACCATAAAAATTTTATCACAATTGGACCATAGAAACTGCAACTATGAATTATTCCAATTAATTATAGAAAAACATAGATCTAAAGCCGTAGCAAAAACTTTGTACTAAAGCATATACCATAATATATTCACTGTGTAGATCTACTCATGTGGAGTCCAATAAAATTGGATTTTCTATTTTATGTTTTTTTATTTACTATGATTTTTCAAAGATTCAGCTGAAATAAATAAAAAAGATAAAGATAAAACCGCCTTCAAAACCGCTTATAACCCGTCCAGGGAGGTAAGATGAACAGTTTTAAAAGTTAAGATAGATGTTTTGCCTGATTTTAGAGTTCAGGAAGTAAAAACGGGCTTTCGCGAAAGTCGATGGAGGTAACGTGGATTTTTTCCAAATAAATTTGAGCCCAGGAAAGAAAACCCACATTAGCTTTTCATGGGCCGCGGGGTCAGTGGTGTGTCAAATAGGCCCGCAAACTACCGGACGCATGGGAGGAACCGAGGAAGGCCCGCGACTGCGGCTGCGCCTGCGCGCGTGTGAACAAACGTGGGAGGACGGACCTATCTCTTTTCTTTCTCCGAGAGAAGTCTTCTCTATCTCAGCGCCGACGCTTCCCAATTCCTTCCAATCGACTCCTCGCCGTCCTCGTGTAATCCCCAGCAGCTCTCCTCGCCGCTCCCTCCCTCCCTCCCAAAACCCTACGCCCCCCGCCCTGACCAAGCTCCGGGGACGAATGGACGGAGGAGCTGCCTTCCCAGGCACGCCGCCGGTGCCCCGCTCGCCGGAGGACGTCTTCCGGGACTACCGCGCTCGCCAGGCCGGCCTGATCAGGGCGCTCACCACTGGTAATGCCTGCATCTCCTTCCTTCGCTTGCGTGCGTTCCTTTCTCTCCGTCCGTCTCAGAATTCTGTGCTGACGACTGGTTTCCCGCTGTCGCTGCTGCAGATGTGGAGAAGTTCTACGTGATGTGCGACCCAGGTGAGCCTGCCTGCTCTGCTGCCCCCGATCCGGCTGGGATTCCTAGGGTTTTGGTTTTGGGAGTGCGGATTCAGATGTTACTACACGGATTTGGAGCGTGTTTGCTTCGCAGTTGCGGATAGCTCTCTCCTAAAAGCCGATCTTGGGGGAGCGGTTAGTCCGCTGATTTTCGAGGTTTTTTTTTCATTTAATTTAATTTACGGCGTTCCTCCGCCCATTCATTGGTTCTGGTGCGCGCCCTGGGAAGCTACTTGGCCGCGGAATTCCTGCTTCGATCTTGCTGGTGACAGCCGCTAAGCTTTGCGTTCGGTTTCGCGACGTTCTAGTTACTCCTTGTGCTGTTCATCTGGGGGTGGGAAAGCGGAAAGGCGGACGGGGAGGGAGGAATCCTTATCTTCTGAGCTGGTCGACCGCACGGCCGGCCATCTCGAAAAGTCGTGCGGCTGTCGATTTACTGTTATGCTCCCGGACAACGACCTCTGCCTCAACTGTACAAGGGGCATTTTCGGGATGTTTCGTCAGTGGGTCACTGATGATGTCTGGTAGTGGGAGTGTCAGGATAGCATTTCTTTGTCCTGGTCGAAGTCAACATTGGTTTCGTTTCTGGACACCAAAATTACTTTACTCGGTTTTGGCAATGAGAGTATTGCAAACACTTTGTCACTGCACCTTTCCCTTGATTCAACTCCTTATTTCCCACTTTGTCAATACCCACCTAAATCGATGGTGACAGAAGTCGGCAAACAAAAGCATGTACCCTGGTCGCTTATAATTGTGGATAGGACCAGAAAGCTTTGTCTAGATACGTAGCTAGAATCTGATTTAGTTTGGGACCGAGAGAGTGTGTTGGTTACTAATGTCACATTTATGATTTTGTTTCCCACAGATGCGTGGGTTCAAAATCTGTATCTTTACCACATTAAATTGCAACATTATTAGTAGATGCTTAGCACAGGAAGTTCGTACCAAGAGGTGTCACTGGAAATGCAAGATGAGTTGCTCAGTACTGATCAAAAGTTGTGGGTGGGAAAGGCAAGCAATGTGCATGGACAATAGTCTTTTCATTGGTGGTTGTTGATATGGAACTGATTTATTCATGTCTAGTGTTACAAGGGGCATAGTGCATCTTTTTCATGCTTTTGGTCAAAAAGTCTGTCCTTTTATGTTCCCTTTCCTTTTTTCATGGAATGTTCAATCTATATTTTTTTTAAGAACACGGAGGAGAGATGGAATGCTTGATTTCATATGGTCAATTTAGTCTCTTCTATCCATCCTGTTTTTATTGTGTTTATAGAGTCTCAGCTTTATGTCTCTTGATTCATTTTCGTTTAAAGTGAGCTATTCTAGATTTAGAGCCTGAAACAACCGCAAATACCTTATTTGAGATAATATTTTCTTTTGTTTTGTGCAGAGAAGGAGAACCTATGTTTATATGGACTTCCCAATGAGACTTGGGAAGTGAACTTGCCTGCTGAGGAGGTCCCTCCTGAACTCCCAGAGCCAGCTCTGGGAATTAATTTTGCTCGTGATGGGATGAATGAAAAAGATTGGCTATCACTTGTTGCAGTGCATAGTGATTCTTGGCTAATGTCTGTTGCATTTTATTTTGGAGCAAGGTTTGGATTCGACAAGGAATCCAGGTATTCCATTTGTTTTATTCTAAGATAAGATTTTTTTTCTGTGTGACTGTTATATAAATGTTTCTTGCCAATGGACCTCCCTCAAGTATCTCATAGTTTAAGAACCAGTTGTTGTTTCTCATCAGTATTCATTTTCTTTATGTGAAAGGTTTCATAGGCTAGGGGTTGTGACTTCTGAGTAGCATCTCCAGCACCTGTGTTTGATTCCCCATGGGGGAGAATTTCATGGTTGGTTAAAAAACCTCCCTCGCTGGCGCTGGCCTATGGTAACCGCGACAGCCGGTGGCCTAGGTTACGGTGTGGTGCTATAGGGTCTGCACTGTCAGGGTTCGGGGGTTTCTTGGTCGGTTGAAGACTAAGTTTCTTCTTCCAAGCAATACTGTGGGGTGGTCTTTCCCTACCGGCTGAGTTTCTTTTTTTTCATTTTCAAAACCAAAATGGAATCACTATGTTATTCTTATCAAAATCCAAAGTGAGTTTTGATTGAGAAACGAGTAGAAAGAGATGGGTATAGTGATAAGAGAGAACGAAGAAGATGGAAAACGATATTTCATAACCCCCTTCCTCCCAAACTGGTATTTTTTTTTCCAATGATATGACTAGGAAATATGCCCCATTATCACATTTCGGTGGGAGATTACTAGTTGCACATCTTTTTTCATGGAACAATTGCACATTCCATCTGCTGCTAATGTTGTTGAGCAGTCAACTTACAACTACAGAATCCTTATTCCAGTCGATGTCAGATAGTGGCAGCTGTCAGCTATTCTTGGTGTAGTGTCGCTTTTGAGGTCTTACCTTTTTTTTATTCTGTTGGTGAAGCTTAGAATATGAACATTTCATGTGTCCAGTTACTTCTGTGTTATCTCTATCCTAGTGTTGTGCTACATTCTTCAGCTTCTGGGTGCTATTGGGCCTATCTTGTTATTGATTAAGTAAAGTATGTGTCAGCTGGAGCATTGAATGCATGATTGAAGATCAGATGTTTTGTAAACAAACCAGTTTGCATATTCATCATTAGGAATAGTAGCATTGGCTGCTACATTGTTGTGGATTAAATCTATTAGATGCAATAGTGGTTTAAATAATGCTGGTTATTTTCTCATGTTTCACCCTTGTTCCATAAAAAGTTTAGGACCAATTAGTTGGCATCAAGTTTGCCTAAGCCTTTAAGAATGACCTTAAAATACTATACTGGAGTGTTTTGATGTGTTTGACAGTAACTTGCCATATTCCATTGTTACTTTAGCACTGTCTTACGTTTTGGATCATATTTTATATATGTTTAATGTGAAATCCTTGTTCCTGATGTCTCCTGAATTCCATATTATAGATCATTAGATTTTGATCAAAGCCATGTGGGACTAAATTTTCTTTGTATAATTAAAGCAGTCTGATGGAGTCACCTTCTGGTGGGTTGCCTTGCAGGAAACGTCTCTTCACCATGATCAATAACCTTCCCAGCATATATGAGGTTGTCACAGGAACTGCCAAGAAAGAGCCCAAAGAAAAAACTCCTAAAAGCAATAATAAGACTAACAAATCTGGCTCAAAGGTATGTAGTTTTTTTTATCACATATCTATATCATTTGACATGACAACCAGCTGCCTAACTTCATGATTCTCCTTTGATGGCTGGCGCTGAACATTTGATGAATACACAGCCCTCACGCCAGGCGGAACCCAACTCAAGGGTCCCAAAGATGCCACCTCCAAAGGACGAGGAGGAGAGTGAAGGGGAGGAAGGGGAACCACAGGAAGACCATGAGACTGCGCTGTGCGGCGCGTGTGGCCTAGGATATGATGACTTCTGGATCTGCTGCGACTTATGCGAGACATGGTTCCACGGCAAGTGTGTCAAGATCACCCCAGCTAAAGCGGAGCACATCAAGCAGTATAAGTGCCCCTCCTGCACAGGAAGCAAGAGGGCCAAGGCTTGATGCTGAGAGATCTGAATTGCCGACGATGCTCCAAGAACTAAGGAGCCTTTGACGAGAGTAGTAAGCTGAATCTTCCGGGTAGGGCAGCTAATAGATTTGAATACTTTGTTTGGATACTTTGGTGCTTGAGATGCCTCTAAATCTAGTGTCAGTAATTACGAGTACTGACCAAGTGTAAACTGTTGTAGTCTGGGTGGCCCTCAAGCATCTATGTTCTGTAGTCTACTGAGTTGTGTGGTTTAGATTCCAACTGTGCCATTTGTGATGAAGCAGTCGTTTTAAAGTTAGATCCCAGTCATTTCCTGACTTCATTTTTCTTCGTGTAATTGTGTTTACGCAGAGTCTAGCAGTAAAGGTCAGGTCCCGGTTCTTTAGGTATTCGAAATTGCTGGTTAAATATTTGGAGTCGTAGTTGCTCTGCTTGTTTGTGTGCTCTCCTAACTGTTGGGTGACACTTTCCTTTCTTTTGTTTACGGGATTTTCTAATGTTAAAATTTGCAAGATACTATTATGAAATCATGATCATTTGTTGTAAGAGTATTACGGTTATTGTATCAATTTCTCAGATTGAGAGTTAGAAAGATGTTCTTTTTGCCCTTGTATTCATCCTCCTCTTCTCACTTTTCTCACGCCGCTGTCGCTCCACCTAGTTCACAATGTCGCTATGGGTTCCAGTTGCTTCAGCGTGCAGACGTGGCCTCTACTGCTGCTCTAGCGTGTGGCTGCCAGTCGCTATGCCTGGAGCTACGAACACCAGTTGATGTCATCGTCCTCTATGGTAGCACGAGTGCTACAACCTAACCCAGGGGCAGAGCCGCCAGAAACCGAACATAGGGGGGGGGGCAGTACAAATTAAATAGCAAGCAAAACATAACCAAGTTGGATTCACCGATCTTATAGTTATAATCATACATATCAGGGTAATAATGTTATGCAAAATGCGAATCAGATTACATCTGTATTAATGTAAACTTAGCTCTATGACTAGGAAGAACAAGTGGCGTCCGGCGTGTCGATGTCCAGGCCTCCGCTTCCTGCTCGTGCTGCTGCCAATAGTGTGCAATGCGTTCTAGACGAGAAGCCAAAAGTTGGGGAGACGAGGAGGCACATTGCGGACGGAAGTACTAAACGGAATGCGTCTTCTCTGTCTCCTCAGCTTCGTCCTAACTGGGCTGCTAGTTTGCTTCTATCATGGGCTCCAAATGTTACTTGGAACTTGGGCCCCCCGACCTAACCAAGTGTAACTTGTAAAACAAAACCCTAACGTAGCGTACGTTATGTCCACTGCTTCAGTGAAGTCTATAAGTCCTGTGCGCGTTGCTCATATGGACAACACCATGCTGCTCCATCTCGTTGGAGTAGGTCGCAACGTGGGTATTGCAATTTTTTTTATTTCAACCTAAAACATACTCAAATATTAAAAATAACATGTTTCGAACTTGAGGTGCCATGCTGGCGCTCGAAGAGGGAGCTAGCCATGTGGAGATGACAGGGTAGGCTTGGTCACGCCATTGCAATTGGTGTAACTGAGTCACACCATCCCGCTTGACGTGACCAAGCCTATATAGCCGCAAGTGCATGCCTTCTTTCTTCTCCCTTCCTTCCCCTTTGTCCTCTAACAACCAAACCAAACTCACCGGGCTTGGTGTCCGCGTGCCTGTCACATGTGTGTAGATCTCCATATAGGAGGCCTAAACTGACGGGAAATCACTCCAAGAAGGTACCTCCTTTGGATCCTTCACCCATTATCTTGAGTTCCCATGTGTTGATTTGGTTTTAGTTTGATTACCCAGTTTTGTTGTAGAATTACTATTATGTTTGGAATGGTTTGGATCGGGATTAATTGGAGGTATCGTATCTCTTAGTTTATTTATGATTTTGTATAAATCTTTTTTTCCTTTTCTCTTTCTAGACCTGCCGAGGAGGGCACACAAGAAAAGGTCTTTCAACCGATTGATAGCAAACACGTACAGATGTAGTAGGGTAGCTAGAGCCTGCAGTTTTTCATTAAACAGGCATGATAGTCTTCAACGGCAAAAAAAGTAGTGCGGTTGACATTCAAAATTTGTTTCATGCAAGGATAGTTTGATTTATTTGTGTGCTATATATACATGCTCACTCTGTCCTAAAATACATGACGTTTTTTACTTCATCTTGTTTGATTGTTCATCTTATTCAAAATTTTTGTATAAATATTATTTATTTTGTTATGGCTTATTTTATCATTAGAGATACTCTAATAATGACTTATTTATTTTATTATTTGAAAAAAAAAATTAAATAAGACAAATGGTTAAACATGAAATATAAAAGTCAAAAGTGTCATCTATTTTGGGATGGGGGAGTATATATTAGTAAAAATTTCTATTAATAAATTGATGTGTGCTTAATTTTTATTATATTTGACTCTAAAAATTGGTCTGATAAGCATGTCTACATACTGTCCTTGCACAGAGTATGCTTTAATTGGTGGGTGATTAATAAATGCAAATGCATGTGTTGTCTATATGTTTTATGGATTAAGTAATGTTTGCAAGGAAAAACTTATTGGTAAATTGGAATAATTGCAACTTTTAGTGATACACATGGTACATATATATGTTTTATGTATTAAGTAATGTTTGCTAGGAAAAAATTATTGGACTAAGTGCAATTCTTAGTGATATACACATCGGTATTAGGTGGAAATGGAATGTATTTTATCTTTATTATAATGGACCAATCAAAACTATACTAGGTCCCCCAGGAAAACATCCCCCCGCTGAGAGCCTCCAACTATTATGCACCCAGAAAAATACACACAGAAATTTATCTCCATTAAAATCAAGGGCTAAGAAGAGCAGGCCTGGTGCAGTTGGTGAGTGCTAGCTCGCCGAGTCACCAGGTCCTGGGTTCGAAGCCGTCTCTCTGCAGAATTTCTGCGGGGGTAAGACTTTGCTTCGGTTATTCCCTTCCCTAGACCCCACTCGTGTGGGAGCTTCTGGCACTGGGTCTGCCCCTTTTAAAATCAAGGGCTAATAGAACATTTAAACCAATCCGATGGCCGACAGAATAAGTTTGATGCTAGGCTTCAAACTCACCCGAACCCCACACCCCTCCGCCCACGCACGTGACTCAAACGCGGGTTCGAAGTCTCCCCACAGCCATGCCATTTGCATCTATACCTCCCGCGATCAGCGCAGCGACGACCCCTAGCCGCAAACAACGCGCCGACCTCGCGCCCTCGCATGCCCGCGATAGAGGACTTCATGAAGAGTTCATCAAGGACCGCTGTCGTGAACAGTCACATTGACGCCTACGGTCTATGGAGGGTGAGCACGGTGCGGTACAGTACTGCCGGTCTCCGGCGATGGCCGCCGTTGCGGTTTCTTCTCCACCGCCGCGACCTCCTCCTGTCTCGTCCCCATCCCCATCTCCGCATCTCCTGCCCACTTCTTCTTGCCCCCTCCCTCCCCACTCATGTGCCCTGCGCCACAGGGATCTACTGCGGCAGCCGTAGGAACAGGTTCATCCAACGGCGGCGGCAGCAGGGTCTAGGCATTGGTCACCGCTGCAGAGGTCAAGTCGAGCATGCCAGCCACTCCCCATGAGGATCACCTAGGGTTCTTACACATGAGGTTACAGCTCTTCCTTCAATCCTCTGCAACCGCAGCAACCCAAGCCACCGTAGTCGGCTATAGGGTCGAGATGGTGGACTAGAGGGGGATGAATAGTCCTTTCTAAAATTAATCGCACCGGCTAACTGAAATAAATGCGGAATTAAAACTAACGATCTAGCCAAGACTACACCCTTCTATCTAAGTTTACAAGCACCTTATAAAGATCCTAATTAGGCAACAAAGGTGTCAGGCTAGCTAGAGCTCACCTAATCAATTCTAGGAGCAAGGTCACACAAACCTATGCCACTAGTACTTCAAGCAACGGGGGAGCTCCTACACATGCTAGTAAGCAAAAGCACAAAGCCACCTAAGCTCACTAGCAATGCTCAATAACAAGGCTACGCAAACCAAATTATAGAGCGTAAATTACTTAGCTACACAAACTAAGCAATGTGACTAACAAGGTTACTCAAACCGAATTAGTTACGCAAGGGAGCTACTTCTATGCTACACAAGCAAGAAGGTAACTAGCAAGCTATAAAAGCTAACTAATTACAAGAGCAATGACACAAGCACAATGTATATGAAAGTAATTACAAGCTTGTATAAGGGGATTGTAAACCAACGAAAAGACAAGGTTGATATGATTTTTATCTCGAGGTTCACGTGCTTGTCAACACGCTAATCCCCGTTGAGACAAGTTCCAAGGTTGCCGCCGGTCCTTTTGCTAGTGGTGACCCACAAGTCACACTCTCCCATGTGGAGTGCTTACCACAAGCTGTAGCACTTTGACACAGCCAGACCACTTGTCATTCTTCATGTCTCGGTCTACTAGAGTTGCTCTTCACGGCTCTCGCGGGGTGAGCACAATACCCTTCACAATCTGTTCTCTAGAGCACTATACAATCTTCTTTGCGTGCTTCGACAGAGACCACCACCAAGCCATCAAGGAGGTGGCAACCTCCAAGAGTAACAAGCACCACTGGCTTGCAACTCGATCACCTAGTGCCACTCGATGCAATCACACTAGAATCACACTCACACTCAATCAGATGATCACTATCAAGCGTATGTGAGTTAGAGGGCTCCCGAACACACCTACACAAGCCACCAAGGCTTAAGGGTGCTCAGCAACCAACCCAAGGCCAAGATCCACCTCTATTTATAGCCCCCAAGCCAAGTAGAGCCGTTGGAGCAAAGTAGCACATTTCTGTGTGGTCACCGGACAGCAACGTGCGGGCACCGAACATAGGGTGGTGGTGCCCAACGGTCGAATTACAATGGCTATTTCAAACTAGCCGTTGGGACCCTGGCACCAGACATAGGGGGCGGTGCACCGCCCTAGGGGTGGCAGTGCCCCTCGATGAAGTTCCCCCCTCTTTGGAAAAAGTGGTGGTGCCACACCGCCATGGTCACCAGACAGTCCGGTGACCTTAACTTGCTCCAAATCAATTTCCACCACTTCAAGCTTGTAGAGCTACTCGTTAGCTTTCTAAAAAGTCCTAGATCATTGAAATTGGAGTTCGGAGCTAGGAGTTATGCCCGAAATATAAAAGGCTGCTGCTGTTTTTAGGCACCGTCCCTGGCATCGCCTTGGGGTGACGATGCCCTGTCCAGTGCACACCGGAAAGGGTGGTGCCACCCTCTACAATGGCTGCAAGTTGGCTACAAGTTAGGTTGCAACTTTCGACCCCCGGACAACCAAAACCTTGCCCTTTTCTTCTCCTTTTCAACTCCGAATTGATCCATATCAACTCTAACACCTTCTCCTTTACAAATGTGCCAACACCACCAAGTGTTCACCATCTTGTGCATGTGTGTTAGCTTTTAACAAATGTTTTCCAAATGATTAGTCACTCAATTCACCACGCCACTCGATCCTAGCAACGATACAAAGTTAGATCACTCAAGTGGCACTAGTTGACCGATATGCAAACAAGTTTGTCCCTCTTAATAGTACGAATATCTATCCTAAACCCAGTCATAAACTTCTCTACACACCTATGACCGGTGAAATGAAATGCCCTATAGGTTATACCTTTGCCTTGCGCATTCCATTCCATCTCCTCCCTTATTGATGCAACACATGCACCAATCATATCACAAAAGAAATGATCCACTTCATATCATCACATGACCTTGTTGGTTCATCAATCTTGACTGGACTTGCTTTTCACTATTGCCTTCATCCATCAGCACCAAGTCTTACTCAAGCTTCACCGCCACGTGGTCCATCGTTCCAAAGCCTCCAACTTGCCCTTCACGCTTGCAACCGGTCCATCAGGCCAAGCCTTGTCTTGATCTTCTCCACCTTGGTCATATGACTCAATGTCATATCTCATATGCAATGAGCTCCTTCATCACATGTGTGAGCTTTACAACATCTCCAAGCCATTTTCATCTCCATGGCATAAGTTACTCACACACATGTACTTGTGGACTAATCACCTATGTATCTCACATTAAACACAATTAGTCTACTTAGATTGTCACTCAATTACCAAAACCAAACAAGGACCTTTCACTGGCCTAGCTTCGCGGCCCAGCTCCCCGCTCGCCCCCATGACCACGTGTGACAGCAGCCAGCCCAATGTCACGGCCCACGCCCACGCCCCCACGTCGCGACATAGCCACCATCGCCTTCCCTGCAGCCGCTGACGGGCGGACCTCGCCTATCATCCCCAACCCCTTGTCCTTCCTCTGCTTTTGCAAAAGCAGAGCAACCAGCACCAGGGAATCTCGGGTCCCGCGCCACCAGCCGTCCGTGCCCCTGGCCGTTGCGTGCCAACGTATGGATGGGTGCCACGTCCGCAGCCCGACATGCCCCGCCTTCCCCAGCTGAAAGCCCTAATTTGGTTTAGGATAATTGATGAAACCTAGGGACTAATCATTGTACTAAGTGTGTAGACATGAAATGATAAGTCTCATGCCAAGTGGTGGAGCTAGATGATGGTCATGGTGATAGAGGTGACCAAAAGATGATCAAGTGCTTCACATTTGGAAAAGAAGAAAGAGAAAAATAAAAAATGGGCTCAAGGCAAAGGTATATGTGATAGGGCATTTTTGTTTTGCACTCAAGACACCATAGAGGGTGTGAGTGATTTAGGATCGATACCCATACTATTAAGAGGGGAAATTCTCGGTTAAAACGGTTATCAAGTGCCACTAGGTGAATTCATATGAGCATATGCATTAGGACCTAGTGTGAGCTAACATCGACCCTTGTAAAATGCTTTGAAAAATGCTAACACACGTGCACACAAGTTCTACACTTTGTGGTTAGTATGTTGGAAGTAAGGGCGAAGAGTTTGCGGACTTAGAAAAAGAAAAAGGCGAAGAAGTCTGCGACCGAACGCTGGACCGGGCGTTGGACCTGACTCTAGCGCCGCGTCCGGTCATACGGTACAGAGAGGGCACGGGGTCAGCACTATTGTGACTGGACGCTAACCGGGCGAGACCTGTGCGTCAGGTCATCACGTTGGTGAGCACACGAAGAGAGAAGAAGAGGGACCGGATGCACCAGTGCGTCAGGTCACCACCAACCTGATGTGTCCGGTGACTATTTCATCGTGCAAGAACCTTACTGGACTCAATCTGACACTAGTGGCGCCCTAAGTCTGGTCAACCAAGGAGCACGTCTGGTCATCGACGTGTGTGGGCGTGCGTTGGTGGTTAACGGCTAGTTTTCAATCGCGTGATGTCGCGCGTCGGGGTTGGTCGACTGTTGCGACTGGACACACCAGACCGAACGCGGGGCTGAGTCCGATCACCCCCAAGTTGTGTAACGGTTGGATTTTTAGAGGGGGTCTTTAAATAGACCTTGGCCAGATACAAGCCATCTCTCTTGACTTTTTGATCATCTTGACAACCTTTTGAACTGAGCATACTCCCTTCCACTCATCTTCATTGCTTGGTTGTAAATCCAAAGTGAGATTGAGTGATTCCAAGTGCATTTTCTTGTGAGTTTGCATCTAGTGGCACTTGGAGATCGTTTGAGCTATGGGATTCTTGTTACTCTTGGTGGTTGCTACCACCTAGACGGTTTGGAGCAGTGGAGGAGTTATGGCAAGAGTTGGTGATTGTTCTTGGCCACCTCCTGGTGATTGTGAGGGGTTCTTGTGCCTTCCCCGGCGGAGCACCAAAGACAACTCTAGTAGATTGCGCATGTCATTGAGCTACCTCACTTGTGGGTCGGTTCTTGTGGTGTCCAACGTGTGGATGAGGTTTGTGCAACTTAGCCGCCGAACCACCAAGTCTTTGTCGGCACAACGGGCACTAGCGTGCCGGCAAGCACGTGAACCTCAAGAGAAAAATCTTGTGTCCGTCTTGTGATTAATTGGATTTCTCCTGGCGATTTGTCTATATTGTGATTGGTTCATCCCTCGACACGGCGGTATAATTACCTCACCCTCTCCATTACTTTCCCGTAAACTAGTTGTAGCAAGCTCTTTAGTGTAGCTAGATTTGAGAGCTTGCTTTATAGCTTAAGTTCATCTAGTGGAGCTCTTTAGTGTAGCAAGTTTGAGAGCTCTTAGTGAGTAGCAACTTAGCTCTTGTGTGTGCTTAGTAATTATAGCAACTAGAATTATTTGGATAGGTGGCTTGCAGCCCATGTAGAGCTAGAGCAAAATTGCATTACGTCATTTGTCATACTGATCAAATTGCTCTAGTGATCTTATAGAATTTTAATAGGCTATTCACCCCCTCCAGCCATATTAGAAACTTTCAAGTGATATCAGAGCCATGGTCACCATTTATTGAAGGCTTAACAGCCTTGGTGCACAAGATATGTCTCACATTGTGTTCAACCATGTTGGGGGCAAAACAACTTTGATGACACTAGTTCCTTTGACTACTGGAAGAGAAAGATAAAGATGTGCCTTGGTTCAATCAATGATAGAGTGTGGGAAGTAACTGAGCATGATTTTGTAATTCTTGATCCCGCTAAACCCACCGACAATGAGAGAGCAAACAAGTAATGCAACACAATGGCACTCAACACTATTTACAATGGCATTGATGCAAAAGTGTTTGAGCAAGTCAAGGATCTTGAGAAGGGTAGTGAAGTATGGACAAGATTAGAGGCAACATATGAAGGCACTACAACAGTAAAAAGTGCCAAGCTCTATATACTCAAGGACAAGCTATCAAACTTTAAGATGAAGGATGATGAGTCTATTCCGGAGATGTTCTATAGGCTTCAAGTTATCATCAATGATTTCAAGAGTTTTGGTGAGAAGGTGAAGGATGAGGACTTCCCTCACAAGTTCTTGATGTGCTTGCCAAAGAAATTTAAGACATTGAGAACCATTATCTTTAGAGGAGGATTGACCGGTGTATCTCCAAATGAGATACTTGGAGATGTTATGACCGATGCTCAATATAATGATAGTGACAATAAAGAAGTTGATAAGAAGAATGATGACAAGAAGAAGAAAAGTGTGGCTTTTGTCATGGAACCATCCAAATTATAAGAGTATAAGTCCAAAAACAATCGCCGAAACGATCAAATTCTCAAACTTGAGCCCATATAACTCCGATAGTCCATGAAATCACGAGGGATTTCAAACCAAACCGAGCGCAACCAAGATCGTAGTGATTCAACATAACACAACACTTGTTATAATAGTTCAAAAGTAATCTCATACATCGGAGTACAAATAATTTATTACAAAATCAAAGTAAAGATTAGTGGAAGCAACATAATTTCTAAAACCATTTGAAGTCAAATACAGCCAGTACATAGTCACATCCTGCAAAAGCATACCAGAAGAGATACTACAGAGACCATGCCCATATGGTCTAGTCTTCATGCCCACAAGGCGAAGACAATACTTGCAGCAACAAGTACGAATCTGCTACAATTTCATGTATGCATCCAGGATGACACGATGATTTATGACATGCATGAATGAGGTGAAGATGAATGTAATGATATTGCAACATCATGAGCACAAAATCAAGTCATGTGGCACTCTATTCAAATCGCTTGAAGCTTAGGTGCAAATTTCCTCTCTGGTATTAACATGTTTGAACATCCCTAAGAAATCACTAAGTATCACAAAGTTAAGACTAAACACGCACATAACAAGATTCCAGAAATTTAGTATTTCCAACATATTATCAACAGTAGCTAAGAAAACTCACAACTGGAGTTCTACAAATCCAAATGACTTGAAAGAGGACATTCTAGAAAGCTTATGAAATTTTCTATATTTCATTTATAAACATCTAAGCATGATTTCATCATTTACCAAGTTGAAATAGCACATGTACAAAATCTGTTCTAAAAGACAGAGAGCACTTCCAAAACTGACCCAGCTTGGGACAGCTGCCATTTCTAAACTATATGTCCAAATGCTACCAAAATTTACCAGCAACTAGTTCATGAAATCCTCAACAACTTTTATATAGACCACCAAGCATGAAAACCTCATTAACATAGCCTAACTTACTTAACCACCAAATCTGTCCAGAAAAGATAGATTTGTACAATTAAATATTAAGTGATGTTGGGAACATCACAAATGACTTACCCAACTTTAATAACAGTTAGATCATGTTTAAGTAACACCAAATCAAGTCATGGCACTAGCATAATTATTTATCTAATCCCCCTTTTCAATTTATTTAGAGTGCATAAGCATAAATGGCATCACATATAAAATAGAACTAGAAAATTCTAATAAAATTACAGAGCCAATGACATGCTAACAAGAGGCTACCATAAAAATTTCACCTCAATTTGACAAGTAGATTAGGAGATATCAAAATAACAAAAAGATAAGTGCTAATAAAACCTATAACAAAGGAATTTCATAATGGAAGCAAATGACCTTTAATAAGGCTGAAAAATTTAACTAGAGCATATTTATATCATGATTAGCTCCCCACAAAATTTTCATAGCAAAAGAATCAATGTACAGTGAGATATCAAATTACCAAAATCACACAATTAAATAAAGCACTTAGTAAAAGTAATTATTAACTTCAGAAAACATTAATAAACATGACACATATTATATTTTATAAATAAACTAGAGGTCATACAGAGCCCTACATATTTTGAACCATATCATTTGGAGCTACCAATCAAGAGATATGAATTTTTGAATCTAGCATCAAATCTGTGAAATAAATACAGAGAAATAAAAACGAACGGCCTAAACCGGCTACTGGGCCGGCCCGGTGACCCTGCGCAGCCCGGCAACGCGCGCGACACGCCTGGCCTGCGCGGCCCACTCGCTGGCCCGCTCAAACTCAGCACAGGGAAGGCGCTGACAAGCGGGTCCTGCCTGCCATAGAGAGCAGAGCAGGGGAGGGGACCGGAACGCCGGAATTTCGCCGGCGGTGAAGTGACTGGCGGAGCTCCGGGCATCAACACACTCCCCTCCGCAGACCGCAACAATTGACGCCCACTATGTGCCCAGCTGATGTCCCAACCACGCCGGCGGCGAGCACAGCGAGCGGCGGCAATGGCGCCGCGGTGCTCCGACGCGCTCACCTCGGTAGAGGTGAAGCTCAATGGCGCTCTACGCTCCATGACGTATGGCAGCTCGGGAATGGAAACGTAGAGGCACGGAAACGCACCCTACAGAGCCAGCCACGGTGGTAGCCCTGCTCCGGTGAGGTCCGGAGTAAAGGCGGTGGCGGAACTTCAAAATCCGCCCACTCCGGTCATCGATTGACCTAGCTAACAGGTGCGCGAGGTGGCAGGGGTGCTGGCGAAGCTACGCATGGGGTGGAGCACGCAGCAACGACGTGGTGGCACGGCCAGGTGCGAAGAAGCTCGCAGCGGCGCTGCGGTGGAGCAGAGCGAGGCAAGGGAGAGCGTTAAGGCGAATGAAGGGAGCTGGGGCGAGCTGTCGCGAGCTCCGACCTCACCCACGCGAGCCCAAGCACGGTGTTGACATGCAGCATCCACGCATCGACTTGCTCCTGCCCTCGGTTGGCCACGGACGTGAATGAGTTCAACACTTTGAACTCTGACGAAACCGAACCTCAATTCAGTGAAGGCTAAGCCTGACAGTCGATCTCGAGCGGACGATATATCCCAAACCAGCAAGAACTAGCGAAATTCGCACGAGACTTTCGAGTAGAGCTATGTGAGATCTTCATTCAAGTCAACAAGCACTAGAGCTGATTTGCCATGGTCAGCGAGATACAAGGGTCCCAAGAGGTGCATAGGAAAACTGTGCTGTCTAGTGATGACCGACAGCCGATTTTTGGTCAAGGTTTATCTCCTAAACCAGCTCGAGTTAGTGATAGGTGATATTAGCAAACTTGTAGAGCTATGTTAGGTCTCTAGTTTTGTAAATATGGACTTGAGCTAGTTCGGCCTGGATTTGGAACTACAGATCCCTAAAGTGGGGTACCTTGGAACTGTAAGTCAGTTGCAAGACTTAGAAAAAAAAATTTCAAGTGCTGAAACAGCATGGAAACCTGACTTGTGGGCCCTGTTTAAGCATGTTCCAGTCATTTTCATGAGATGGCCATATTGAGACTTTTGTTCCTTGATAAATTTGCTACAACTTTGGTAAAGGGTGCACATCCATGCAAGGTCTCTAGGTTAGACTTTTTAATCAGTCAAACAGAGTCACTCTATAGGTCATCCTAAAGTCAAACCTCCATCTAGAGGGCAATTTAGTCATTTCGGTCAACATGAACAGTGCTCAATTAGGTGTCCTAAGCATAGTTAAGCTACTAGAGATCATGTTAGAGCATCACAAGTGTCATCTACACAAAAACCCTTGCAACACATACAAGAAACACCTATAAAACAACTAAGGTTTCAAATGTTTCAAAAGCATGTTTCACATATTTCATGACCTTGTTGCAAGACTTAAGCTTGTCATGTTACACTAACAATAATGACATGTTTCAAGTTATGAAAAACACATGTTGCATCTACATGCTGCACTAACCATTTTTCATAAACACAATTTATGAAACAAGCATAATTGAGTATGTTGCAGATGTTTCAATGCTATGTTTCAATGACAATGCACATGAAATGATGGTGCACATGTTCATGTCATGCTCATGTGATGCACAGATGCAAGGCAAACACCTAGGAAGCATAATTGAGTATGTTGCAGACTTATGTTTCAAATGTTTCAAATGAATGTTTCAACACTTTTACTCATCAAACATGATGTTATGCTCATGATAAGAGATTAGGATGCCATGATCATGCATTATGAATGCATTATGAGGCTAGCTAACACCAGGGGTGTTACAACCCTCCCCCCTTATAAAAATCTCGTCCCGAGATTTGAAAAGCGTACCATTTTTCATAGAAAGCGGAATAGTTGTCCTTTAAATAATCCTCTCTTTCCCAAGTTGCATCACGTTCACCGTGGTTACTCCAAACCACCTTGTATAATTTGACTACTCGACTTCGAGTCACCCTTTCTAGAGTATCCAGAACATATACGTGTTTCTCCTCATAAGAAAGATCAGATTTCAATTTGATGCGTCTCACTTCTACTCTTTCCTCGGGAAGACGGAGACATTTTGTAACACCCAAAAATTCTAAACTTTAGGAATAATGAATTTCAAATAGTTTAGATAACAATTAATGGCAAATTAAAATTTTAAAAACTATTTGGTGATGCATTCATGCTGTTGCATTTATTTTATTTTGTGGTGTGGTTATATTTGTTTTATTTTAATTGATTTGGTTTTGGAAAATATATATATAGAAGTGAATAAATGAAAGAAAGAAAAAAAAAGAAGAAACCACTTACCTTCTCCCTGGAAGCCAACGGCCCGACGGCCAGCACCGCAGCAGCCGTCTCCGCATTCCAGCCCATCAGTGACGAGCGGCCCATCTCGGCGTCTTGGCCCGGCTCGGCACAGCGGCCGTCTTAGCGCAGCAGCCCAGCTCGGCCCGAGTCCAGCGGCAGCGCCTTCCCCTTCCCTCTCTTGGTGGCTGACCGGTGGGTCCCCGATGTCAGCCGTCTTCTTCCTCGTAACCGGACCGGAGTCGAGTTCGTTTCCAACCGAGCTACAACCGAATCTTGTAATCCGGGTATGTTAACCGAAATCAGCGATTGAGGCTATAAATAGGATGCCTAGGTCCTCTAGTTTCTGTTTTTCATCTAAAATTGTGAGTTCCACCGCAAAACATCGAGTTCTAGGGTTGGGTTCGGTTGAGTACGACGGACGTTGGGGAGGAGTGCCTTCGGGTGATTTGGAGGTCTAATTCGTCGCGTTGGTGAGTCCGCACTTGTCTCCTCTACCCTCTTGTGCTCTTCTTTTGGTTGGAGGTGCTTAGAAGAGAGCTTTTGAAGCTCACCGTCGGCCGGCAATGGCGCCGCCGCTCCTTTGTTGCCGCACGCCGTGTTCAGTCTACCATAGCGGGTTTTTATTGTTTAGTTGAGTTCGCACGGAGCTTATCCACCGTTTGGGTCAAATCTTTAGTCGAGCGGTGGTCTAGAGGGGGTGATCCGCCATCTCCGGCGAGAAGGTGCCCGCCGGCCGGACTTGAAGGTGGAGGCTGGGCCTTCTACTGTAGCGTTGCAGATGATTGCGAGCCGTCCAAATCGAGATCAACGGCCCAGATTAGAACTTACCCCTTCGCGGGTAAATTTGTTAAAGAGACCCTCAGCTTTTTAGTTATCAACCCGCGGTCCGTAGCGTAAAACTGAAAGTACGTTTTCGTGTTTGGAAAGCGTATTCTCTCCCGGTTAAGTCAAAAATACGTTTTCAGATAATTACAGTTTTGCCACTAGAATTGTTTTGGTCATAAAATCTTCATTTTAACTCCGATTTGATCCGTTCAAGTTGCATTAGGTTCGTATTTGCGAGCTCTACATGTTAGTGTAGTTGTACAGTTAGTTTTGATAATTTATTTTTCGAGTTTATAATTAAGTATTTATTTATCTATAGGAAATCTTAGAAAATTCATAACTTTCACGTTTTAACTCCGAATTTGGTGATCTTTGCGTATGTGTGATCGTAGAAACGTGTAGAAGAGTTTTATAAACTTTTATTACTGTTTTGTTACTGTTGGTGTACTGTTCTAATTGTATCTCTTTGTTTGCTTCGTGTATGTTTGATTGGATGCATGTGTGTTGTTGATTGATGATCGAGTATAGAAAGTGAGCAGTATCTGGATGATCAGGAGTATTACTTTGAGCCAAGTCAGCAGTATCTCTTGGAAAGCTTTGATCAAGGCAAGTATAACACAGGACTATCCTTGTTACCTATACATTGAATTGTCATACATATGCATGTGCTTACCTTGACAACCTTAGAGATTATAACTTAGTGATTGTTATCTTGATTCCTTGTCAACCTTGGGAGTGCATATGGGTAGCTACTGCTAGTGCTTAAACTAAGAACAATGATCTTGTAATTGGATTAATGGATTAAGCATTCAACCATTAAGATGATTTTATTACTGTTAAAAGGGGGCTAGAGCATGTGTATTATTTTGATGCTCTGGTTTCTCTCCATAAGGACTTATCTGTAAGTGATAACCGGGATATACAGTACAGCTGTGAGGGCTATATGGCTCTGGCTTTAGTTGTTCAAGAGACCTTTTTCTAGCTTGTTAGTGGTTACCTTAAATGGCGTAAGAAAGGCTTGCCACGTTGGGTGTAGTGCGAGCCCCTGGCCTAGTGTGTATAGGCTGCGGTTGTTGTGCCACAGGGAAGGGGGGTTCTACATCTGCCTGCCGAGTGAATCTAATGGCCCTAACTTGTTAGACGAACTTTTGAGTGGCTTTATATGGTTCTCGGGTGTCTGGGCTTGATCTCCCCACTCATTTGGAAATCATGACTCACAGTGAAAGTGTACACCTCTGCGCAGAGTTAAAAACTGGTATACTAGCCGTGCTCACGAATACGAGCGGCCTTGGGGATTCTTATGGAATAGTTGATCATAACTGTTATATCATGCTTAATTATTGTTGATTATTATTTGCTCATATTAATGCTATTCATTATCCTTATTACAATTGATCATTGGTTCTTTAATGGGAAGCGGTTTATCTTGATGCTACTCAATTGCTAATATATGATTAAAAGCTAAACGCAGTTAAACAATGTCTAGCCTTTTTGAGCCTCATGAACCCTGTGTTATATTTGTTGAGTTCGACATGGACTCACCCTTGCTATTTCCACCATAACAGATGAAGATATTGAGGAAGATTATCGTAATGAGTACTAGTCTTGGTGTCAACCAGTCAACCGTGTCCCTGTGTGGAGTTTCCGCTGAAGAATTACTATTAGTTATTATTACCTATCGTTCAAGACCATGTCTTAAATATTTATTCGTTATGTAATAAGCACTGTGATGATACTTTGTAATTTGTCAACTTATGTGTGCGACTGTTTCCTGGGGCGCACATGAGTCTTTTATGCATCCTATTTTTGTCCTTAAAAATGGGTGTAACAGATTGGTATCAGAGCCGTGTTGACTGTAGGACGCGAGCCTAGTTAGAATGGTCGTTAATAGCATCCATACTTCACTTAATTCATGCTTCCTCTTTTCACCTTGTTAATTACTAAAGTTTTATGCTTCCTCTACTTTATTCTATTGCGAAAATACATTGATTCTATCTAATCTATGTCTAAATCTTGTAGATGTCTCCTTATCCCCGTCTGTCATCTGCACAGTACGTTGCCCGTTTCAAACCTCAGGAGCCGTATGAAGATGGTGATCAAGAGCTATCTGATGCTGAATCAAGAGTTGGTGATATACCAATGGAGAATGTAGTTATGGGGTGGACTACGAAGCTTCATATCATGGTTCCTAAAGCTGATGCTTTCTTCCATGACATGTTGACAAGAACCTTGGACAACTACTACTACGACTGGAAAGCTACGTTGGAGTATCGCAGTGCAGAGTATAGTCATCCATGGATGGATTCCTATTGGGAAACGGAGTTATGGGTTAAGAAAAGGGATCCTACCACTAAGGAACCTAAGGTGGAGTCAAAGTTCATTACCAGAGTGAGCCGGGCAACCGTGGAGACAAGCATGGAGGATGTCGCTTTCAATGCATTTGTTTACTACCATGGTCTACGCTCGGACAAGACGTTAAAGGGTGCACTCCAGCATTTTCCTTGTTTCTTACATGACAAGGGTATTTGGACCGTGCCTCTTGCAGATGATTCCTCCTTGACTTTACAAGCTACGGTGGGATTAGCTCGTGAATTGGCTCTCCATGAGGTGGATTTGAAGGATGAGTTGCTGAAGGAAAAAGAACTTAAGGAGCAAGCTTATAAGGAGATTGACCAATTAAGGGCGGAGTTAGGTCATCCCAAGATTTATGAGAAGCTTAATTAGGAAATAGGAAAAATCCCTATGTAATAGGAACGATAGTAGTTGCGAGTTAATTTTAAGTTTGGATTGTTTTAAGAGTCAGTTTGTGGTGTGAATAATTGTGTGATTGATGGATTGTTATTATGATAATGTGTGATTTGGATCTTTGTAATGTGTGCTGAAGTTTTGTAGACATGCCTACAAGTTCCATGGTTAAGAATATTAAGTTTGATCAAAATATATTAGTTGAATATGAGGTTAACTTAGTTCTGTCCTTTGCTGATTTTTGGATCAGTCTGGGATGTTTTAGAAATAACTTAAAATCCGTTCATGAGAAATTTAAGAAATTTTACTGGGAATAATTAGACTTCTATATCTTTCCAACTCCAGAAGAATCACTTTAATATCTATTATGAGCTAAGAGATATACCTGTTCCAAGTTGGAGTTACTGCACAGTCTGGAATTCTGAAACAGTTTCGGTTAAGTTCAGTTTTTGGCCAATTATTTGACAGATTCAGAAAAAGTGTTGTGAATAAAAGTTGTAGATAATTTTGTAATCTTTCCAACCATGTAAAGATCATCTGAATTGGACGTCTGTAGATAGAGATATGACAGTTTTACTGAGTTACTGAAATTGGAATTTGCACAGAGAAATCAGATTTTGCTTATCTATTGAATTGGAAACTACCTATTGATGTTAGCGAGATTCATAGTTTCTTGGGATTAGCTAGATATTACAGACGGTTCATTGAAGGGTTTTCTAAACTTGCTAAACCTATGACATCTCTGTTAGAGAAGAATGCCAAGTTTGTGTGGTCAGATAAATGTCAAGCTAGTTTTGAGGAATTGAAGAAGAGGTTGACTACAGCGCCTGTTTTGGTTTTGCTAGATTTGAGTAAGAAGTTTTCTATTTATTGTGATGCTTCTCGTCAATGTTTGGGATGTGTTCTTATGCAAGAAGGCAGAGTTGTGGCTTATGCATCTAGGCAGTTGAGAAAGCATGAGTTGAATTATCCTACACATGATTTGGAGTTAGCAGCTGTAGTTCATGCTTTAAAGATTTGGAGACATTATTTGATTGGACATAAGAGTGATATATACACTGATCATAAGAGTTTGAAGTATATTTTCACTCAGTCAGATCTGAATTTGAGGCAACGCAGATGGTTAGAGTTGATTAAGGATTATGATATTGAGATACACTATCATCCTGGTAAGGCTAATGTAGTAGCTGATGCTCTTAGTAGGAAAAGTTATGCCAATGAGATACGAACATTGTCTATGACTAGTGAGTTATGTGCTGAATTTGAATATTTGAATTTGGGAATTGTTACTAATACAATGGAATTAGTGGTAGAGCCTACTTTAGAGCAAGAAATCTACAAGGGTCAGTTGAAGGATGAGAAACTAAAGAAGATAGCGGAAGATATAGTGATTGGTAAGTCACCAGGCTTTCGGATGGATGATAATGGAATTTTGTGGTTTGGAAAGAGGCTGTGTGTACCTGAGGATCAAACTGTTAGACAGGCAATTCTTCGCGAAGCTCATGAGTCAGCTTATTCTATTCATCCTAGTAGTTCTAAGATGTATTTGGATCTGAAACAGAAATATTGGTGGGTTGGATTAAAGCGAGATGTGGCTGAGTATGTGGCATTGTGTGACACTTGTCAGAGGGTGAAAGCAGAGCATCAGAGACCTGCTGGATTGTTGCAACCAATGAAGATTCCTGAATGGAAGTGGGAGGAAGTTGGTATGGACTTTATAGTGGGGTTACCTCGTACTCAGAAAGGTTATGACTCTATTTGGGTGATAGTAGATCGGTTAACTAAAGTTGCTCATTTTATACCAGTTAAGACTACTTACCATGGACCAAAATTGGCAGAGTTGTATATGGAGAGAATAGTCTGTTTGCATGGAGTACCAAAGAAGATTGTATCTGATCGAGGATCGCAGTTTATGTCGCATTTTTGGAAAGCTGTGCATGAATCATTGGGAACAAAATTGAATTTTAGTACAGCATATCATCCACAGACAGATGGACAGACTGAAAGGACCAACCAGGTATTAGAGGATATGTTGAGAGCTTGTGCATTGCAATATGGAACTAGTTGGGATAAGAGTTTGCCTTATGCAGAATTTTCTTACAATAATAGTTATCAACAGAGTCTTAAGATGGCACCGTTTGAAGCTTTGTATGGACGTAAGTGTAGAACTCCATTGTTTTGGGATCAGACAGGTGAATCTCAAGTGTTTGGTACAGATGTTCTTAGAAACGCAGAAGATCAAGTGCGAGTGATTCGTGAGAATTTGAGAGTAGCACAGTCTCGTCAGAAGAGTTATGCTGACAATAGAAGAAGAGATTTAGTTTTTGAGGTAGGTGATTATGTCTATTTGAAGGTGTCACCTATGAGAAGTGTGAAGAGGTTTAACATGAAAGGTAAACTAGCACCAAGGTATGTTGGACCATTTAAAGTTATTACTAGACGTGGGGAAGTTGCTTATCAATTAGAGTTGCCTGAAAATTTATCTGGAGTGCATGATGTGTTCCATGTTTCACAACTTAAGAAGTGTTTACGGGTGCCTGAGGAGCAGATACCTTTAGAAGAGTTGACTGTTAAGGAGGATCTTACATATGAAGAGTTTCCGATTAAGATTTTAGAGACTGCTGAGAGAGTTATTCGAAGTCGGGTTATTAAAATGTGCAAGGTGCAGTGGAATCGATATTCAGAGGCAGAGGCAACTTGGGAAAGAGAGGATGAATTGAGGAAATCATATCCGCAGTTGTTTGAGTAAGCAGTTCAATCTCGAGGACGAGATTCTTTTAAGGGGGGTAGAATTTGTAACACCCAAAAATTCTAAACTTTAGGAATAATGAATTTCAAATAGTTTAGATAACAATTAATGACAAATTAAAATTTTAAAAACTATTTGGTGATGCATTCATGCTGTTGCATTTATTTTATTTTGTGGTGTAGTTATATTTGTTTTATTTTAATTGATTTGGTTTTGGAAAAAATATATATAGAAGTGAATAAATGAAAGAAAGAAAAAAAAAAGAAGAAGAAACCACTTACCTTCTCCCTGGAAGCCAACGGCCCGACGGCCAGCACCGCAGCAGCCGTCTCCGCATTCTAGCCCATCAGTGACGAGCGGCCCATCTCGGCGTCTTGGCCCGGCTCGGCACAGCGGCCGTCTTAGCGCAGCAGCCCAGCTCGGCCCGAGTCCAGCGGCAGCGCCTTCCCCTTCCCTCTCTTGGTGGCTGACCGGTGGGTCCCCGATGTCAGCCGTCTTCTTCCTCGTAACCGGACCGGAGTCGAGTTCGTTTCCAACCGAGCTACAACCGAATCTTGTAATCCGGGTATGTTAACCGAAATCAGCGATTGAGGCTATAAATAGGATGCCTAGGTCCTCTAGTTTCCGTTTTTCATCTAAAATTGTGAGTTCCACCGCAAAACATCGAGTTCTAGGGTTGGGTTCGGTTGAGTACGACGGACGTTGGGGAGGAGTGCCTTCGGGTGATTTGGAGGTCTAATTCGTCGCGTTGGTGAGTCCGCACTTGTCTCCTCTACCCTCTTGTGCTCTTCTTTTGGTTGGAGGTGCTTAGAAGAGAGCTTTTGAAGCTCACCGTCGGCCGGCAATGGCGCCGCCGCTCCTTTGTTGCCGCACGCCGTGTTCAGTCTACCATAGCGGGTTTTTATTGTTTAGTTGAGTTCGCACGGAGCTTATCCACCATTTGGGTCAAATCTTGAGTCGAGCGGTGGTCTAGAGGGGGTGATCCGCCATCTCCGGCGAGAAGGAGCCCGCCGGCCGGACTTGAAGGTGGAGGCCGGGCCTTCTACTGTAGCGTTGCAGATGATTGCGAGCCGTCCAAATCGAGATCAACGGCCCAGATTAGAACTTACCCCTTCGTGGGTAAATTTGTTAAAGAGACCCTCAGCTTTTTAGTTATCAACCCGCGGTCCGTAGCGTAAAACTGAAAGTACGTTTTCGTGTTTGGAAAGCGTATTCTCTCCCGGTTAAGTCAAAAATACGTTTTCAGATAATTACAGTTTTGCCACTAGAATTGTTTTGGTCTTAAAATCTTCATTTTAACTCCGATTTGATCCGTTCAAGTTGCATTAGGTTCGTATTTGCGAGCTCTACATGTTAGTGTAGTTGTACAGTTAGTTTTGATAATTTATTTTTCGAGTTTATAATTAAGTATTTATTTATCTATAGGAAATCTTAGAAAATTCATAACTTTCACGTTTTAACTCCGAATTTGGTGATCTTTGCGTATGTGTGATCGTAGAAACGTGTAGAAGAGTTTTATAAACTTTTATTACTGTTTTGTTACTGTTGGTGTACTGTTCTAATTGTATCTCTTTGTTTGCTTCGTGTATGTTTGATTGGATGCATGTGTGTTGTTGATTGATGATCGAGTATAGAAAGTGAGCAGTATCTGGATGATCAGGAGTATTACTTTGAGCCAAGTCAGCAGTATCTCTTGGAAAGCTTTGATCAAGGCAAGTATAACACAGGACTATCCTTGTTACCTATACATTGAATTGTCATACATATGCATGTGCTTACCTTGACAACCTTAGAGATTATAACTTAGTGATTGTTATCTTGATTCCTTGTCAACCTTGGGAGTGCATATGGGTAGCTACTGCTAGTGCTTAAACTAAGAACAATGATCTTGTAATTGGATTAATGGATTAAGCATTCAACCATTAAGATGATTTTATTACTGTTAAAAGGGGGCTAGAGCATGTGTATTATTTTGATGCTCTGGTTTCTCTCCATAAGGACTTATCTGTAAGTGATAACCGGGATATACAGTACAGCTGTGAGGGCTATATGGCTCTGACTTTAGTTGTTCAAGAGACCTTTTCTAGCTTGTTAGTGGTTACCTTAAATGGCGTAAGAAAGGCTTGCCATGTTGGGTGTAGTGCGAGCCCCTGGCCTAGTGTGTATAGGCTGCGGTTGTTGTGCCACAGGGAAGGGGGGTTCTACATCTGCCTGCCGAGTGAATCTAATGGCCCTAACTTGTTAGACGAACTTTTGAGTGGCTTTATATGGTTCTCGGGTGTCTGGGCTTGATCTCCCCACTCATTTGGAAATCATGACTCACAGTGAAAGTGTACACCTCTGCGCAGAGTTAAAAACTGGTATACTAGCCGTGCTCACGGATACGAGCGGCCTTGGGGATTCTTATGGAATAGTTGATCATAACTGTTATATCATGCTTAATTATTGTTGATTATTATTTGCTCATATTAATGCTATTCATTATCCTTATTACAATTGATCATTGGTTCTTTAATGGGAAGCGGTTTATCTTGATGCTACTCAATTGCTAATATATGATTAAAAGCTAAACGCAGTTAAACAATGTCTAGCCTTTTTGAGCCTCATGAACCCTGTGTTATATTTGTTGAGTTCGACATGGACTCACCCTTGCTATTTCCACCATAACAGATGAAGATATTGAGGAAGATTATCGTAATGAGTACTAGTCTTGGTGTCAACCAGTCAACCGTGTCCCTGTGTGGAGTTTCCGCTGAAGAATTACTATTAGTTATTATTACCTATCGTTCAAGACCATGTCTTAAATATTTATTCGTTATGTAATAAGCACTGTGATGATACTTTGTAATTTGTCAACTTATGTGTGCGACTGTTTCCTGGGGCGCACATGAGTCTTTTATGCATCCTATTTTTGTCCTTAAAAATGGGTGTGACACATTTCTTCAATTGAGAAACATGGAAGACTGGAAAGATAGCTCCCAACTCACAAGGTAGACTAAGCTTATAAGCTACTCTTCCACTTTTCTTGATGATCCGATAGGGTCCAACATATCGAGGCTCAAGCTTTCTTTCGATCCCAAAACGTTTTACTCCTCTCATAGGGGACACCTTCAGATAGACATGGTCATCTACTTCAAACTCAATAGGTTTTCTTCTCTTATCTGCATAACTCTTTTGTCTAGCCTGAGCGGCTGCTATATTTTTCTGTATAGCACGGACTTGCTCCTCAGCTTCTTCTACAAAGTCAATACCAAAGAATCTTCTTTCTCCAGGTTCCACCCAATTCAAAAGAGTTCTACACTTGCGACCATACAAAACTTTAAATAGCGCCATCTTGATGCTCTCTTGATAACTGTTGTTGTAAGAGAATTCAGCGAGAGGCAACCATTTCTCCCAGGAGCCATTACAAGAGATGATGCAAGCTCTAAGCATGTCTTCAAGAATCTGATTCACATGCTCAGTCTGTCCCGACGTCTGTGGATGATAAGCAGAACTGCGGATCAAGTTAGTTCCAAGATTCTGATGTAGGTGCTCCCAGAAACGAGCAGTAAACTGTGGCCCTCTGTCAGAGACAATAGACTTAGGCACTCCATGAAGACGTATAACTTCTTGGAAGTAAATATCAGCATATTGGTGTGGGTGATAGTTACTCTTCATAGGGATAAAGTGAGCAGACTTGGTCAAGCGATCAACTATAACCCAAATAGAATCAAAACCTCTTTGTGTGGTTGGTAATCCGATGATAAAGTCCATAACAATGTTGTCCCACTTCCAACCTGGGACAGATAAAGCCTGCAGTAAATCAGGCTTCATGTGAATGGCCTTAACTCTACAACAATTATCACACCTAGCGACGTAGGCTGCAATTTCCTTCTTCATCTTGGTCCACCAATAATATGGCTTGAGATCCTGATACATCTTACTGCTGCCAGGATGGATGGATAATTTAGAAGAATGGGCTTCAGCCATGATTTGGTTTCTAAGTTCCTTGTCCTTAGGCACAACAAGTCTATCATTGAACCAGAGAATTCCTTTGTCATCCACTCGAAAGTGCTTAGTTACTTGCTCTTTCATCTTTCTCTTGATGTGAAATACACCAGTATCAGTCTTTTGTAACTCAATGATTCTACTTCTCAAAGAACAATCTACAGTGATATGATGGATTACAACAGGATGTAAGAGATGAGATAAATGAAAATCTTCTTCTATTAGAGAGTTGCAATGAGATTTTCTACTCAAGGCATCGGCAACCACATTTGCCTTACCAAGATGATAGTGCACTTGAAGGTTATAATCCTTGATCAACTCTAACCATCTTCTCTGGCACATATTTAACTCAGGTTGAGTAAATATGTACTTAAGACTCTTATGATCTGTATAAATATTGCATATATTTCCAAGCAAATAGTGTCTCCAGATTTTCAGAGCATGGACGACAGCAGCTAACTCTAAGTCATGAGTCAGATAGTTAACTTCATGCTTTCTTAACTGACGGGAAGCATACGCAATAACTCGGCCTTCTTGCATAAGTACACCACCTAAACCAGTACCTGATGCATCACAATACACATCAAACGGTTTCTCAATGTTAGGTTGCGCTAATACAGGAGCTAATGTCAACAAGGTCCGTAGAGTGTGGAAAGCTTGCTCACACTCCGGAGTCCAATCAAACTTTCTATCCTTCTCAAGTAGTCGAGTCATAGGCTTAGCTATCTTAGAGAAATCTGAGATAAAACGACGATAGTAGCTAGCCAATCCAAGAAAACTCTGAACTTCATGGACTGTAGTTGGTGCCTTCCAATCCAAAACTTCCTGTACCTTAGTCAGGTCTACTAAAATTCCCTCACCAAACAATACATGACCGAGGAAAGGTACCTTATTTAACCAGAATTCACATTTGCTGAACTTGGCGTAAAGCTTATGTTCACGTAATCTGGATAAAACAATTCTCAGATGCTCAGCATGTTCTTCTTCATTTTCAGAATAGATGAGAATATCATCAATGAATATCACCACAAACTTGTCTAGCTCTCGCATGAATACTAAATTCATCAGGTACATGAAATGTACAGGAGCATTGGTTAGACCAAAAGCATGACAAGATATTCATATAACCCGTATCTGGTAGAGAAAGCGGTCTTTGGTATGTCTTCTGGACGGATTTTAATTTAGTGATAACTAGATCTCAGATCAATCTTCGAGAATACCTTTTCTTTAGACAACTGATCAAACAAGATATCAATACGAGGCAACGGATACTTGTTCTTGATAGTGACTGCATTGAGTGGTCGATAGTCTACACACATACGCAGAGACTAGAACTTCTTCACAAAGATAGCAGGACAACCCCACAGAGAAGAACTAGGACGGATCAGCCCTTTCTATAAATGTTCACTAAGTTGTGTCTTGAGTTCAGCTAACTCATTCGGCGGCATTCTATACGGTCTTTTAGAAATTGGTGCGGTACCCGGAATTAACTCAATCTTAAACTCTACATCACGATCTGGAGGTAATCCTGGCAATTCATTGGGAAAAACATCTAGAAATTCACACACTACTAGAACTTCTGCAATCTCTTTTGCTTTTGCTATCATAGCGTTAACTGTAGTCTGAGGACTAACGTCTCTAGGAAGTTGCACTAGAAAAGCTTGTTGATCTTTTGGATCCCTCAATATAACCACTCTCGTAGAGGTATCGATCAGAACACCATTTCCACTCATCCACTTCATAGCTAAGATTACATCTAGGCCCAATCCTAGTAATACCACGAGATCTAGATCATACAGACGTCCTTCTATCTCGATCTTTGCTCCTAAGACCAACTGGTTGGTTGCAATATTATTTCCGGCAGCACTAATATTATAACCACTATTATCTAAAGTAACGACCTTCATACCATGCTTGGCTGCAAACGTTGAACTGATAAAAGAGTGGGAAGCACATGAATCGAACAACACAATTGCAGGATGTTGGTTCACTAAAAATGCACCGGCAGTGATAATCTCACCCGTAGGAATGGATTCCACCGTGGTGTATCGAACCCATCCTTTACACACATCTGCCTTATTATCATTTGATTTCTTCTGTGGAAGAGGACAATCTTTGGCCCAATGACCTGACATCTTGCAATTCCAACATGGCCGATTACTTGGCGGTGTCTTAGGCTTTCCTTTCTTAATACTGCTCCTCTTGAACAGATCTTATTTCTGATATGGGTGATATCTGGTAGATATGCCAGGCAAATAATACTGAGGTGTAATCACCACAAGAGTATTGGTCGTAGGTGCATTAGATTCATGAGATTTCTTGTGGCTCTTAGAAGCAGTGTACACAACATTATAGTTCTCTTGAAGGATAGTATCACTAACAAACTCATTGAAAGTTGCACATTTGCTATTGCACATGGCCTTCATCAATTTGGGACACAGACCTCTTTTAAAACTTGCGATCTTCTTAACCTCCGTATTAACAAATTCTAGAGCATATCTTGATAAGATGATGAAAGCATGTAGATATTCTGTTACGCTTTTGTCTCCTTGGGTGAGCTTCATAAACTCGGTGTGCTTGATTGCCATGAGGCCAGCAGGAACATAATGTTCCCGAAATGCTTCCTTGAACTGATCCCAAACTACTTCCATATTCTCAGGTAGGGTATTCCGATGGTGACACCACCAAACACCTACAGGTCCTTGCAACTATTGCGAAGCATATTCTGTTTTCATATTATCTGCCACCTTGAGCACACGGAACTTCTGTTCGATAGTGTTCAACCATTCGTCTGCTTGAAGTGGTTCTTCTACTTCTCGAAAAATAGGAGGCTCAGTATCTAAGAAATCCTTATAGTTGCTGTACTGGGCAGGCTCAGGTTCCTGATGGACATGGTTTCTAACACTCTCGTCCAAGGCTCGCTGACTTTCGGCAAGCATTTGTAGCAACTCAGCAAAGGTAGGGTGCGGAGGAGACGATGGCGGTTCTATATTGCCACGACTCCGACTGCTAGAGCGAAGCTGATGAGACATCTGCAAGTAGGTGAAACTAGTAAGCATTGATGATGTCAGAAGGCTGCTGACGAATTATATAGGCAATGATGAAGAGGTTGTAACCAACTATCCAAAATCCAATCTCAAAATAAGGAAATCTCTTGGTTTGAGGTACTGATCTTCTGACAAGATAGGGAACAATATCCAAGGAAAAAGGTTCATGAGAAGATAACACATTGGTGTAGCTCCATAATGGATTATGACTAGCAATCCTTAATACCTGCGCGTGCCGAGCAGCACAACCTTGTGTCGCACGCCACAGGAGGCTCCCGGTTTTGTCGTGGCACCATGGAGTACTAATCGCAACACCATTACCGAACACACACCCATGAGGAATCCTCACGTGTCAGGAATTAGGCGTGTAGAAACAATATCATCCAAAGAGGGGGTAGCAAACTGTAACATCCCGGCCCAGGGCTTACCAGGATTAATAGGATACTCATACAAAAAAGTTGCAACTTCTTTTCCGAAAGCCCATCTCGAAAGAACTCCAAAGTTAAGCGTGCTTGGCCTGGAGCGATGGGTGACCGACCGGGAAGTTCTTCCCGGGTGCGCACGAGTGAGGACAAAATGCGTAGAAAAGACTTGTGCTGGTCTGTGAGGGCAGTCTATGTCCTAGAAAGCGGCCAGATGTAAGCGGGCCCGGCCTTGAGGAGGCGGGACGTTACAGAATGGTATCAGAGCCGACTCTCGCGGTTTCACGGGCACGTATATCGCAGTTGCGCAGGCATGGTGCGCATGGCTGGTGTGGACCCAGAGTGGTCACACAGCATGGCACATGCGCTGGCACTGGACACACGGACGTGGCCAAGAGAGGACGTTCCTGGCTTGGGATTGACCGACGAGGACGTCGGTCTCTTAAGGGGGTGAGGATGTAACATCCCGGCCCAGGGCTTACCAGGATTAATAGGATACTCATACAAACAAGTTGCAACTTCTTTTCCGGAAGCCCATCTCAAAAGAACTCCAAAGTTAAGCGTGCTTGGCCTGGAGCGATGGGTGACTGACCGGGAAGTTCTTCCCGGGTGCGCACGAGTGAGGACAAAATGCGTAGAAAAGACTTGTGCTGGTCTGTGAGGGCAGTCTATGTCCTAGAAAGCGGCCAGATGTAAGCGGGCCCGGCCTTGAGGAGGCGGGACGTTACACAAACAAGGATGGATACAAGGGTAGAAGCAATGGAGAGGCGAGTTGCAGATCAAAACACATCCCAACTCGAGGAGATACATTTTGAAATTGTGTCTTGCTTTCTTTCACGGGCTAGGTATGAATTGGGTTTCAAGGCTGACACTACTGACCACTCACTAGGTTGGTTGACTACCACAATTCTTCACCAAAGAATGCAACTATTTATGGGACAACTATTTGGAGGAAAGAAAATTTTTAAAGAACGAAATAAGCAATTTATAAGGGAGGGAGTAATGCAGAATGCAATGTATGATGCGAACATGGTGCATGCACGAACCATACGTCCTCACAAACCTAGGAAGAATTTGAAATTTCTAGCATATAGTTCGGTGGCATACACACGTTCTCTCAATAACGATAACTAGTCGCTCTACAGGAAAGGCTGTTAGTGTACCTACAGAAAATTGCATTTTAGCCCAACAATTCCCAATATAGCACACAAGAAAGCAGTAAACTAAATACTTTCCATACATACATCCCCTGATATATATACTTCAGTATCAAAGCTACCCGACAGATATACCCACAATTAAGTACTTTCATAATCACATGATTAAACATGTAAGTATGCTAGTAACCACAACTACTCTCCCCTAGACCGACGGTTGGACGGTCATGCTCTCACAACTCCCACTTACCAGGGCGTAGAGGTATTTTGATCCATACATTACCACTCAAGCGGATGACATCCATACAATAGCACGCCGTATGGACAACGAAACAGAAAACAAGCAAGAACCCCCAAGTTAGTACTTTAATAAGCCACCTAATAGTCCTTATTTGGGCATATAGGATAGGACCACTGGCACTCTTTAGATTAGAATTAAGATTTTTCACAAAAGCTTTTGTTTAAATACACAAATGGCGTGTTTACTATTGAATCTTGCTCGAATACCAGCTGTCACAGAACCGTCCAAATTATAAGAGCACAAGTCCAAAAACAATCGCCGAAGCGATCAAATTCTCAAACTTGAGCCCATATAACTCCGGTAGTCCACGAAATCACAAGGGATTTCAAACCAAACCGAGCGCAACCAAGATCGTAGTGATTCAACATAACACAACACTTGTTACAACAGTTCAAAAGTAATCTCATACATCAGAGTACAAATAATTTATTACAAAACCAAAGTAAAGATTAATGGAAGCAACATAATTTCTGAAACCATTTGAAGTCAAATACTGCCAGTACATAGTCACATCCTGCAAAAGCATACCAGAAGAGATACTACAGAGACCATGCCCATATGGTCTAGTCTTCACGCCCACAAGGCGAAGACAATACTTGCTGCAACAAGTACGAATCTGCTACAATTTCATGTATGCATCCAGGATGACACGATGATTTATGACATGCATGAACGAGGTGAAGATGAATGTAATGATATTGCAACATCATGAGCACAAAATCAAGTCATGTGGCGCTCTATTCAAATCACTTCAAGCTTAGGTGCAAATTTCCTCTCCGGTATTAACATGTTTGAACATCCCTAAGAAACCACTAAGTATCACAAAGTTAAGACTAAACACGCACATAACAAGATTCCAGAAATTTAGTATTTCCAATATATTATCAACAGTAGCTAAGAAAACTCACAACTGGAGTTCTACAAATCCAAATGACTTGAAAGAGGACATTCTGGAAATCTTATGAAATTGTCTACATTTCATTTATAAATATCTAAGCATGATTTCATCATTTACCAAGTTGAAATAGCACATGTACAAAATCTGTTCTAAAAGACAGAGAGCACTTCCAAAACTGACCCAGCTTGGGACAGCTGTCATTTCTAAACTATATTTCCAAATGCTACCAAAATTTACCAGCAACTAGTTCATGAAATCCTCAACAACTTTTATATAGACCACCAAGCATGAAAACCTCATTAACATAGCCTAACTTACTTAACCACCAAATCTGTCCAGAAAAGATAGATTTGTACAATTAAATATTAAGTGATGTTGGGAACATCACAAATGACTTACCCAACTTTAATAACAGTTAGATCATGTTTAAGTAACACCAAATCAAGTCATGGCACTAGCATAATTATTTATCTAATCCCCCTTTTCAATTTATTTAGAGTGCATAAGCATAAATGGCATCACATATAAAATATAACTAGAAAATTCTAATAAAATTACAGAGCCAATGACATGCTAATAAGAGGCTACCATAAAAATTTCACCTCAATTTGACAAGTTAATTAGGAGATATCAAAATAACAAAAAGATAAGTGCTAATAAAACCTATAACAAAGGAATTTCATAATGGAAGCAAATGACCTTTAATAAGGCTGAAAAATTTAACTAGAGCATATTTATATCATGATTAGCTCCCCACAAAATTTTAATAGCAAAAGAATCAATGTACAGTGAGATATCGAATTACCAAAATCACACAATTAAATAAAGCACTTAGTAAAAGTAATTATTAACTTCAGAAAACATTAATAAACATGACACATATTATATTTTATAAATAAACTAGAGGTCATACAGAGCCCTACACATTTTGAACCATATCATTTGGAGCTACCAATCAAGAGATATGAATTTTTGAATATAGCATCAAATCTGTGAAATAAATACAGAGAAATAAAAACAAACGGCCTAAACCGGCTACTGGGCCGGCCCGGTGATCCTGCGCTGCCCGGCAACGCGCGCGACACGCCTGGCCTGCGCAGCCCACTCGCTGGCCCGCTCAAACTCAGCACAGGGAAGGCGCTGACACGCGGGTCCCGCCTGCCATAGGGAGCAGAGCAGAGGAGGGGACCGGAACGCCGGAATTTCACCGGCGATGAAGTGAATGGCGGAGCTCCGGGCATCAACACACTGCCCTCCGCAGACCGCAACAATTGACGCCCACTATGTGCCCAGCTGATGTCCCAACCGCGCCGGCGGCGAGCACAGCGAGCAGCGGCAATGGCGCCGCGGTGCTCTGGCGCGCTCACCTCGGTAGAGGTGAAGCTCAATGGCGCTCTATGCTCCACGATGTACGGCGGCTCAGGAATGGAAATGTAGAGGCACGGAAATGCACCCTACAGAGCTGGCCGCGGTGGCGGCCCTGCTCCGGTGAGGTCCAGAGTAAAGGCGGTGGCGGAACTTCAAAATCCGCCCACTCCGGTCACCGATTGACCTAGCTAACAGGTGTGTGAGGTGGCAGGGGTGCTGGCGAAGCTACGCGCGGGGTGGAGCGCGCTGCAACGGCGTGGTGGCACGGCCAGGCGCGGAGAAGCTCGCAGCGGCGCTGTGGTGGAGCAGAGCGAGGCGAGGGAGAGCGTTAAGGCGAATGAAGGGAGCTGGGGCGAGCTGTCACGAGCTCCGACCTCACCCACGCGAGCCCAAGCACGGTGTTAACACGCAGCGTCCACGCGTCGACTTGCTCCTGCCCTCGGTCGGCCACGGATGCGAACGAGTTCAACACTTTGAACTCTAACGAAACCAAACCTCAATTCAGTGAAGGCTAAGCCTGACAGTCGATCTCGAGCAGATGATATATCCCAAACCAGCAAGAACTAGCGAAATCCGCAAGAGACTTTCGAGTAGAGCTATGTGAGATCTTCATTAAAGTCAACAAGCACTAGAGCTGATTTGCCACGGTCAGCAAGATACAAGGGTCCCAAGAGGTGCATAGGAAAACTGTGCTGTCCAATGATGACTGACAGCCGATTTTTGGTCAAGGTTTATCTCCTAAACCAGCTCGAGTTAGTGATAGGTGATATTAGCAAACTTGTAGAGCTATGTTAGGTCTCCAGTTTTGTAAATATGGACTTGAGCTAGTTTGGCCTGGATTTGGAACTACAGAGCCCTAAAGTGGGGTACCTTGGAACTGTAAGTCAGTTGCAAGACTTATAAAAAAAATTTCAAGTGTTGAAATAGCATGGAAACCTGACTTGTGGGCCCTGTTTAAGCATGTTCCAGTCATTTTCATGAGATGGCCATATTGAAACTTTTGTCGACGAAACCTGGTCGGTAGTCCATCGAGGGGTATGCCCGTGATGGTGATTTATCGGGAGACAGGTGCGCAAGACACGAACCAGATGGTAACAGTACATAAGACACAAGATTTATACAGGTTTAGGCCGTCAGCATGACGTAAAACCCTACATCCTATGCTCTGTTATATTATATTGAGTTATGTGGTGTATGACCTGTCCTCTAGGGGACCCCTTCCTCTCCTTATATACGCCGGAGAAGAAGGGTTACAAGCAGAATAGCCTATTTGGTACTATTACAATATCTAGTACCGCCTATAATCTAGTGATGTACGTATTGATCTTGTGGGATGGGCCACCTCTAATGGTGCAGCCCATATATAGCCATGAGGGTATATGGGGTCTATACCCTCATAGCTAGTCCTCGAGCCTGGTAGTAGGTGACATAGGCACGTAGTGCCAGGGTCTAAAAAAGAATCCTTAAGAACCAATGAACATTATGCACCGTCAAGTGCATCATATATGATGTAGTCCCCGAGCTTGCTGGAAGGTGAAAGGTGAGCCTTGTATCAAGGTCTAATAATAACAAGTGTCTATCGACTGTATGCAAGCATAGTACATGTAGTCGAGCGAGACGAATCCTTCAACAGGAAGTGGTCTAACGAGTCCCCGAGATCAGAGGTTTAGCGATGAGTCCCCAAGCTCGGAGGTCTGGCGAAGAGTCCCCGAGCTCGGAGGTCTGGTGACAAGTCCCCAAGCTCGGAGGTCTGGCGTGGAGTCCCTGAGCTCGGAGGTCTGGCGATGAGTCCCCGAGCTTGGAGGTCTGGCGAGGAGTCCCTGAGCTTGGAGGTCTAGCGATGAGTCCCCGAGCTCGGAGGTCTGGCGATGAGTCCCCGAGCTCGGAGGTCTGGCGACGAGTCCCCGAGCTCGAAGGTCTTACTACAGGTCCTGATGAGGAGCGGTGAGAGCTCGGTAACGATGAGCGACGAGAGCTCGGCGAGAGCTCGGCAGCGAGCGGCGATGAGCGTCGGGAGCTCGGCGATGAGTCCCCGAGCGCCGGTCGAGTGGTCGAGCTACGATGAGCAACGGGAGCGAACGACAATGTCCCCCTAACATAGCCCAAAATTCCTACAAAATAAATATGTAAAATAGTTTAGTTTATTATAAACTTGTGCCTCATCATCAGGCAAGTTTGTAATAATGTACTGTTGTGACAACATAAGCTTGTTTGTGTTTTTGTGGAAAAAACATTTAAAGCTTGTATATTGTGTGGAAGATAACTTAGTTACAACATATAAGTGTTCTGTTTTAGTAGTATCAGTTGGTAGACGCATCATCCTATAAAATTCGTACGGCCCCAGCCAGATCTGCGGTCCAAGTGCGAGGCGCGGAGCCTGTTCACACGTAAGAGCACACAGGTCAGACCAGGGAGCGCCCGCCGATCACCCGGAGCGTAGAGAGCGGGTCTCGTGCACGCGTAGGGAGAAGCCGAAGACGGGACTGGTTCCGAGAACTTGAGAAAGGATGGTACTCTGTCAACTGGTCTTTTATAAAATATTAATAGAAAGTGATCTTCAAGTAAGCACGTTAGAGTGGTTGGAAGAAATTATACTAAATACGAATATTGAAAGTATAATTATCTTTGGATATAAATTTGGTCGGTGGCGATGAAGTTGTCGTAGTGTCTTTCCTTGCGGCGATTATTATTGCAACGTGGCAGGTGGTCGAGGCAAGAGGTCGTGGTCGTGGTCGGAGCATGTTGGAACTGCTCTCCTGCCGCTGAAGCCACCGAGTCCGTCGTTGTCGAGTTAATTCTCGATATTAATCCCAGCGAGCTCCAGGGCGATGTTAGCGAAGTAGATCGCGAACGAGGGAGATGTCGTTACATGCAAAAAAAAATCAATCTGTATTAGATATTTGAAGAAAAGATTGATCCAATCAACAACGTAGAACGACTCACCCGGTTGTTAGTAGAGAATTAACGAAAAAATTCCCATCTGGCTCGCCTGGGAGTCTGTACGCACAACCCCTACCTGGCGCGCCACTGTCGATGAAACCTGGTCGGCAGTTCATCGAGGGGTATGCCCATGACGGTGATTTGTCGGTAGACAGGTGCGCAAGACACGAACCGGATGGTAACAGGACACAAGACACAAGATTTATACAGGTTCAGGCCGTCAACATGACGTAAAACCCTACATCCTGTGCTCTATTATATTGTATTGAGTTATGTGGTGTATGACCTATCCTCTAGGGGACCCCTTCCTCTCCTTATATACTCCAGAGAAGAAGGGTTACAAGCATAATAGCCTATTTGGTACTATTATAATATCTAGTACAGCCTATAATCTTGCAATGTACGTCTTGATCTTGCGGGATGGGCCACCTTTGATGGTGCGGCCCATATATAGCCATGAGGGTATATGGGATCTATACCCCCACAAATGACCACATGATTAGAGAACTAATGAGTTTTATCGAGATGACAAGCAAATAAAATAAGAATGAGAATAATACATAAGATGGTGGAGCCCGAGTTACAAAACGACGCGGTGATGGACTCAAAAGTGTTTAAATCCTTTGATATTTGATCTTAAGTCTAGGCTATGCCGCACTATAAAGGAGGATGCAAATCTAGTTGGTCTGAGGAAGATAGAGTTCTCAAGTATTAAAACTAAATCATAAGAGGGACACTCAAGCACTCCATGAGCATGTAGAATTGTTTTTGGGTCTGTTGGTGTTGAAAGTCCCGACGTGAGTCGAGAGTCCCAACGAGTTGCGCGGTGACCTTGGTCGTCGGGAGTCCCAACGTGAGTTGGGAGTCCCGACGCTAAGGTCTGTGCGCGTGCACTCATCAGGAGTCCCGATGCCAAGCCAACTGGTTTCACACCCGCATCGGTTGTGTGCTAACATCAGTGGTCCCAACATGCATCAGTGGTCCTGGTGCTAGGCCCTTTGCTCACGCACGCGTCGAGAGTCCCGACGTGAGTCGGGAGTCCCTACGTTGGCCTATGTTGCACATAGACTTTTGACTTGGATGAACAGTGTTTTCTTCATACGTCGGGAGTCCCGAGATCTGCGCCAGGAGTCCCGACTAGATCTGAACGGTTAGATTTCAACTAAGAGTATAAAAAGCTCTTCCCTAATTTCTAACCATTGCCCCACTTATTCCACTCGACCAACCTTCAGTAAAAGTGCTCTCTAGCTCTCAAGCTCCCCCCTTCTTCTCCTCTTTGCTCCTAGATTCAAATCTTGTAAGAGATTGAGTTGGGAGAAGGGATTTGGTGAGAGAAACATTGATCCAAAGCTTGAGCACTTGATTTCTTCATCAAGCCGGTTGGATTTGCGTTTGTTACTCTTGGGTTCTTGGAACCCTAGCCAGCTAGGCGTTGCCCAAGAGCTCTCAATCTGTGGGAGAACCTTAGAAAGTTTGTATTAGCCTTGATTTTCTAGTGAAGAACTCAAGCTTACCTTTGTGGTTGCTTGAGAGAGGCAAGGAGGTGAAAGAGACTCCAACCTTAGTGATCACCTCAACAACAAGGACATAGACAAGCCTTAGTGGTGAGTTGAACCTCGAGATAAAACCTTGTGTCCCGCGTGCTCATTGTTGTTGTCATTACTTGTTCTTTGTTGTCTCTCTCAAGCTATTTCTTAGGTTTTGGTCCTGATCTACAAATTGGTGGCGCTCCAAGGTCAAGAAAACACTTGGACAACTTTATCTTACCACTAGGAAGTGGGGTTGTAAGTTATTGGCTTCACAAAGTTTATTTGAGCACTTGTAGTTCATTCCACGTAGGCGTCGAGACTCCCGACAGCTGACGTCGGAACTTCTGATGACGTCAGGAGTTCTGACCCAAACTATCGGGACTTCCGACAGTTGCTGACAAGTGACTTTGAGTTTTGTGTAGAAATTTTTAGATACGCCTATGCACCTCCCCTCTAGGCCTACCAGGGATCCTTACAAATGGTATCAGAGCCAGTTACCTCGTATACACTTCACTGCTTGAGGTATGGAGCCCGGAGGAGGAACTAGCGGCGTGAAGCTGATGGATGTCGATCCGAAGCGAATTGAGCTACATGACACTGGCAGCAACGAGCTCAATGCCTCTATAGCGAGTAACTCCACACTCCTGCAGCTAGAGGCAACTGATGCCGAAAGAGCTCAAAATGAAGAAGGAAGAAGAAGAAGAAACACAGCTAGAAAAGAGAAAAGAGAAGCAAGAGAAAAGAAGGAGCAGCAGCGGCTACATGAAAAGAAAGTAAGAAAAGAAGCTAGAAGGCTCAAGGGAGAAGAAAGAAGAAAGAGAAGGGAAGCTAGAAAGAGGAAAGAAAAAGAAGCCAAAGATTCCAACATATCGTCTAGTGAGCTCTCTAGCAGCTCCGAAGATGGAGATGATGATGAGTCATATCAAGTGCATAGCAAGAAGGACAAGAATGAAAAGGGAAAGAAGGACAATGACAACAAATATGCTACTGTATCCTTTAATTATTCTTCTATGTCTATGACTAACCATGATCACAAGTCTTTCATCAACGTGCCCGCGGGCAAGTTACCTCATTTCAAACGGACTAACTTTGCCATGTGGAAGCACTTGATGAGAGCCTATCTTATAGGTCTTCATCCTGATATTTGGGAGGTCATGTGCAATGGATTTGAGCCATCCGTTGACCCCAAGAATCCAACCATGGAAGAAATGAGGATCATCCATCTCAACGGTCAAGCCACAAGTGTGTTGCTTAGTGCTTTGGATGGTGGTGAGTACAAAATTGTGATTGGTGTTGATGTTGCCAAGAAAATATATGACACTTTGCACCTTGCACATGAAGGGGTTAACAAGGTAAGGAAGGCAAGAATTGATTTGATAATGGCCAAGTTCAACCGATTTGTGATTTTAGATGGAGAAGGGCCACAAGAGATGTTTGATAGATTGATGACCATTGTGGGCAAGATTAGAGGCTGTGGTTGTGATGAGTTAGATGATCACATGGTGGTGAAAATTATGTTGGAAGCTTATTCACCTAGAAATAAGACCGTAGTTACTCTAATTAGAGACAAGAAGAAGTTTGAGTACTTCACACCAAATGATGTACTTGGGAGAATCTTGACATTTGACATGCAAAGAGAAGAAGAAAATGAAAGAGACAAGCTTGGTGAGTTACAAGCAAAGCTAGAAGGCATCAAGATCAATGATGATGTAGCTCTCAAAGCCAACAAGTCAACCAAGCAGCCCTTTACATGCAAGTCCAAGTCCAACAAGCAAGCATCAACTAGCAAGCCCAAGGCACTGACACAAGTCAAAGAAGAAGTAGAAACAACATCATCAAGTGAAGATGAAAGTGATAGTGAACAATATGAGAAAGTAAAAGACATTGCTCTCTTTTTGAGAAGATATCAAAAGGGGCTCAAAAAGCAAGATTACAAGGTAGTGAAGAGGAAGTTCCCAAATAAGAAGAAGTTATGCTACAATTGTAGAAGCACCGAACATCTCATTGCTCATTGTCCTCATGAAATCGAAGACAACAATTACAAGAGAGACAAGAAAGAGAGCAAGACCGACTATAAAAAGAGCAAAAGGCACATGGGAGAGGCTGTAACACCCCTGGGTGTTAAGCATGCATTAACATCCCAAAGCATGAGCATTAGCGTCACATACATGTTCATCATCACATGCAATATAAGTTCATTTGAATTGAAATGTGAAAAACAATTGTTTGAACCATAATTGTTGCATTTGCTTGCTAGAGTTGTAGAACTTGTTTAGCTACAATTTTAGATAATCTAGAATTAATTAACATGATTTTTGGAGCAACTTTGGTATTCAAAATCTCCCCAAATTTTGCTTTTAAAAATATTCTAGAAAAGTGAGTTTTTATTTAAAAACTAGACTTTAAATCTTTAATTCAAAATCTGTTTGAAATTTTAAAAAGTGCCCTAAAGAATAGTTGTAGAGAATTAAATTTTGAACAACTTTGGTTTTGGGGTCAACTTTTGAAAATGTCTTTTTCATCTTCAAAATTCAAATTTGAAATGATTTAGAAAATCTGGAATTTAAAATATAAAAGAAAAAGGGTTTTTCAGTGCTTCTGGGCTGGCGCCACGCTTTTGGCCCGCCAGCGCTTGCAGCCAGGCCCGCGTCCGCGCCCGCGCGCTCGCCCGCGCGCGCCCCGCGCCAGCGCACGACCGCGCTCAGACCGTGGCCGCCGCATGGAAGCCGCTCGCCGTCGCCGGCGTACGGGTGGCACGCCGCGGCCCCCACTGCCTCGCCACGCCTCCAAGTCGACCGAACTGCGTGGTCGTTCCTCGTCCCTCCCATTTTGTATTCTACGCGGGCTAGCAGCAGCCGCAGCGGAGCCAGCGGCCACCGCGCCATTGCCGCCACCGCCTATCGCCGCCGCTGCTGCACCCGCGTCCGATTCTTCGCGGCCATTGCTCCGCCTCCCTCCGCTCCACCCTGTGCTCCCTCCAGCTGTCCCCATCGTCAAGGTGAGGGGGCCAATTTTGGCCGACCGCTCTTCACCGCCGCTCGTCGGAGCTCGGCTCCGCACGGGTGGGCTGCTTCCATCGCCTTCTTTCCTTTCTTTCGCGTGCGTCAGCTTCGCCTGGTGATGCTGGAGCTCTAGCGCTCCTCGGACCGCCATGCCGTGCACCGGTGAGGTGTGGCCGCGGTGAGGTAGCACCGCCGTGCGCCATGTGCGTCAGCGAGCTTGCTCCAGTAAGCCACCCGACCAAGTCCGGGCACCTGTCGGTGCGGTTTGGTGCCCCGAGCACGCTCGAGCTGACCGCCTCACCGTTTGACTCACCGGTGGCGAGATCCGCACGGTCAACGGCAAGCCCGCCCCGGCTCCGGCTGACCGGTGGGGTCAGTTGACCCGTGGGCCCCGACTATCTACCTCTCGGTGGGAGTTGGGGGTGAAACCGCAGGGTGTGCGTAGCGTTTTGTGTTCGGGTTTTTTTTCAGAAAAAGATAAAGAAAATAATTTTCTAGAAATTATGAAAAGCTTTCCAAAATCATATCTTGATAAATATAGCTCCAAAAATTGTGAAACAAATTTTGTAGTGTTTCTCATAAGTAGATCTATGACTTAAAAATGTTGCATGTTAGTTTTGTGATACTTTTCTGTGTAGATTTATTTAATCTTTATAATTGCTGATATCTTAGAAAATGTGTAGTAAATTAAAGAAAGATCAGACAAATATGGTTCCTATTTCATTAGTCTTCCTTAGTGATTTACTTTCTAGGAAAAATGTTTATGAGGCATGTTCTATAAAAAATTATTGAAGTGTAGTTCAAATGCCTTTCATGGATGATTTTTGTTATTTTTGGTAGAGAGCAAGAATTGTATAACACATGCATGTGATAATTTTTGTGATGTGCTTGTTTACTATGGGTAACATAGGAAAATTATGAAATCTGTTGTTTGACACTTTTTCTAGTACAAAGTATTTTCATGCTCATTAGTATGCTATAGCTTGTTTATTTTGTACCGATAGTTTTACTTATTTAAATTACATGAAATTTTTGTAGTATACTATTTGGAGTAGGAGTGTGCTACTGTAATTTTTGTAGATTTTTTACCTGCAATAGAAATAGGTGTTGATGTGTAACCCTAGTTTAAATAGGAAATAAAAGTTTATTCTTTATGAGTAATTAAAAGTAATAAACAAGTGTTTGGTGTATGTTTGAAGCACCAAACTACCTTGCTAGTGTTACTTGATGGGTTAGGGTATTAGGGTTTGGCAAAGTGTAGCAACACTTGTGTGAGAATTTTATGCTAACTAGTATAAGAGTAGATGACGTGTTTTGTGGTACATGTTCTTGGATGATGTGGACTACCTTATAGAAGATGTTGTCTGTAATTCATACTATCAGTTCAATGTGCTCATCTGCATATCATGTCATCATAGCATTTCACCGCATCTGATGCGCCGTCTACATGGTTACTTATGCAATTGCATCATACAGGATTGCAGGAGGAGTCACAGGTAGCAGTGCCGAAAGAGCAGACTTGGACCGATCAGCAAGAGCCCCAGGCACAGGAGGTGCCCGAGGAAGAGGAGCAAGGAGAGGAGTTGCCCGAGTGCGTAGATTACCAGCCTAGTTCGTTTGAAAGAGGCAAGCCCTGGAGCATTCTAAGTCTCCTACTTTATAAAAAGCAATTCTTTATATATGAGTTTTATATATTGTTGCATTAAGTTATAGGAGTTGAGTGAAATCGTTGTTGCATTTATTATTATCCTTGTCCACTTGGTTACCTTTTTACCCTGTTAGGTCAGGATCGAATAATTGCTTAGCCATGCTTAGACCGGTAGAAGTCGGGTGATTTCCTGTCACCTGCGAGTTATAGGTGGATACCTGGTCATGGTTAGCTGTAATTGTTATCATGAAAAGTAACCAAGTGTTGATGGATAAAGGGAGACCGGGCAGAGTCTTATAGGGTTTTGGACTATAGTGATCCCGTCTGTGTCAATTAAGGACCGATCGTTGCTCGTCCCTCTTGTCATGTTGATCGCATGCCTCACATTTAGCTGGCCGAATAAAGTACCTTTCGACCGTGAAGCTAGTGACACTATTTCGAGCCGGGATAAACTCGGATTGGCAGACTAGTGCTGAAGGAGGTATGACGGGGACACGAAGAGTGAGCCCAAGGTGCGTCCTGGCTATCGGGCGGTCCCTGGGTAGTGCGGTCCATAACTGTTATCCCGCGGCTACTTGGAAAGTGTCATTGGTGATCTAAGCGACCCTGACGGGGGAAGCGTGGTTTGTGTGAGGAATAAATCACTAGCTGGTTAGGAATCGATTCGAATCACCATCGCTCCTGGATAGTGAGCACTTGACTCGAGCTACAACATCGTAGTAACAATGATGGAACCCGGATGGTTATGTGAATGATGTTGGAAATGCTAAACTTGATATGGTAACTTTTGATGTAAATGGTTAATCAAGTGATTGCTCTAGCATAGGTGCTCACTTAGACTAATCAGGTATAATTAAGTTGATGCTTACAGTTTAAATGGTTCATAACTGATAACTTATGCTTTTCGCAAATAAGTCAAGCCAGTCCACTTTATAAAGGCCTTGCATACTCCTTGGTGTCTTTTATTTTTGGTTTATGACGGGTAAGTCTAGCTGAGTACCTTCTCGTACTCAGGGTGTTGTTCCCATTGTTGTTGCAGATGGTCAGATGTACTACGGTTATTGCGTCAACTGTCTGTATCCGGCGATGGACGACAACTAGGACCAAGGGCAATGGTCACTCCATTCGTCTTATCTCATACTTTTGTGGGCTATGACTACCTGCTGGCACTGTAACTGAACTATGTGTGTGTGTGGTTTAAAACTACTTGCTTCTGCTATGTTAATTTGAACTCGTGTTGTAATAACTTTTTATTCTGAACTCCGATGTATTCAACTCTCGTTGCGAACTTTATGTAGCATGTGACTATGGCTGCTAAATCAGTACGATCTTGGTTGAATGTTGGTTGGTTTGAAATCCTTCGTGATTTTACGGAATCTCGGGTTATACGGGCTTAAGTTTGGTAAATTATCTGCCTTGGTGGAAGATTTTCTTACTTAATCTCGTATAATCATGTTGATCCGTTACAGAGGCTCACATTGGACATGAATAGGACTCAACAAAAGATAGCTCAAGTGAGGAGGATAAGAAGATTGTAACCGTAGCTATTCATAAGCCATCCTCCACACCAAGGCTCTTCAACAACATGTCCGATGATGATTACTACTCCCCTCACATATGTCTCATGGCAAAGGGTGAGAAGGTAAAACGTAAATCAAAATCCAAACCTGCCCCTAGTGACACCTCTAGTAGTGATACAAGTGATTACTCTAGTGATGATGTATCTAGTGATGAAGAAATTGATAACATAACTAAAAATTTGGATAGCAAGACCAAATTGTTCATCACTAAGCTAATGGAGGATTTAGAGAGTGTTTAAGCCAAGCTAGAATCTAGAGAAGAGACTCTTATCAAATAAGAGAATCTCTACATTGCTAGCAAGGAAGCTCTTGCATTTGGAGAGAAGTGAGGTGGAATCCTTGTGCAAGGCTTTGGCCAAAGAGCAAGAGGCCCATGCTATCACAAGGAAAGCAAATATTGCCCTCAAGCAAAAGTATGGTGACTTAGATGGAAAGCAGAAGCAACTTGAGGAACAATATAGCATTCTTTGGGATAGCAACTCACATCCCTCCAAGGCAAAAGACACCTCTACTCCCTCCACTAGTCAAGATTGTGGAAAATGTTATAATCTTGATTTAAATGCTTATTCCACTAACCTTGCTAATAGAGAGGCTATGAGAAAAGAGATTGCTAGGCTCAACAAGATCATAGCAAAAGGGTGCATGGATGGAAAGATTCAAAATGGTGGCAAGAAGGTGGAGGAACCAAAAAGGCCACAATACAAGAATGGGAGGCATCCCTCAATCAAATATGGGCTTGGGCACACAAAAGGAGGTAAAACCAATGGGAGAAAGTTGGTAAATGGCTTTGAATGTGTGCAGTTTGAGAGGAAGGAGCAGATTGGTACAGTTTAGCCTGCATAGACCGTAGCAGTGCTACACAAGACGAGTAGCACTGGTGTGCCCCACAAAAATGGGAAGGCCACCAATCTAACTCCTGATCAGACTAAGCCCAAGAAGAAGATGCCTCAGTAGAAGCAGGTTTCCCAGAAGCCAAAGGAATCAATGTGGGTAAACCCAAACAAGTATGCTTATCAACCAAAGGCCCATGCACCCCGACAAAGCTTGTCATCTTGTTTTGTGCTAAAGTGCAACAATAGTGGTAAAGTTGTTGCTAAGTATGTTGGCAAGGAGACCAACATCTATAAGAATGCTTCCATTTGGGTTCCTAAGATTCTTGTGACTAACATGAAAGGCCCCAAGTCTAGTTGGGGACCTAAATCAATAAACTAAATTTGTTTTGTAGGCATACTCCTCTGGTGGATCAAGTTGGGTGCTTGATAGTGGATGTACAAATTATATGACTAGAGAAAGGAGTATGCTCCAATCATATTCCCTGAAGTTGGACTCAAATGAAAATATTATCTTTGGAGACAATTCTAAGGGGGATGTGCTTGGTCTCGGTAAAGTTGCTATAACCCTTGAGCATTCAATTACAAATATCTTATATGTTGATTCATTGAGTTATAATTTGTTGTCCGTTTCTCAACTTTGTGAGATGGGCTACAATTGTCTCTTTATGGATAAGGGTGTGGAAGTCTTTAGAAGGGAGGATTCCTCTATTGTCTTTATAGGTCGATTAAAGAATAAGCTCTACCTAGTTGATTTCAACAAAGGGAAAGCTAATCTTGAAACTAGTTTAGTGGCAAAATCTAGCATGGGTTAGCTATGGCATCGCCGGCTAGCTCATGTTGGGATGAGGAACTTGGCCAAACTTCAAAAAGATGAACACATCCTTGGACTAACAAATGTTCACTTTGAGAAAGATAGGATATGTAGTGCTTGTCAAGCCAGAAAGCAAGTTGGCGTACCTCACCCATGAAAGAGCATCATGACCACCACTCAACCATTGGAGCTCATCCATATGGACCTGTTTGGACCGGTCGCCTACCTAAGTATCGGGGGTAACAAATATGGTCTTGTTATTGTTAATGACTATTCTCGTTTCACTTGGGTATTTTTTTTGTTTGATAAGTGTCAAGTTAGGGTCAAGGTGAAGACATTTGTTAGAAGAGCTCAAAAGGAGTTTGGTCTCCCCATCAAGAAAATCAAAAGCGACAATGGGACTGAATTCAAGAACACTCAAGTCGAAGGGTTTCTTGATGAAGAGGGCATCAAGCATGAGTTTTCAACTCCATACACCCCTCAACAAAATGGTGTAGTAGAGAGGAAGAACCGGACACTCATTGATATGGCAAGGACAATGCTAGATGAGTACAAGACTTTGAATTTGTTTTGGTGTGATGCCATCAACACCGCTTGTCATGCCATCAACTGCCTCTACCTACATAAGAAGTTGAAGAAAACTTCATATGAGCTTATAACCGGTAACAAACCAAAGGTGTCTTACTTTAGAGTGTTTAGGTGCAAGTGTTTCATACTTAACAAGAAACCCAAAACCTCTAAGTTTACACCTAAAGTTGATGAAGGTTTTCTTCTTGGTTATGGATCAAATGAGCATGCCTATCGTGTTTTCAACAAAACCTCCGGTAGAGTTGAAATAGCGGTAGACATAACATTTGATGTATCTAATGGCTCTCAAGTAGAGCAAGTTGATTCTAGTGTTGTAGGAAAGGAGGATCCACCTTGTGATGCAATCAAGCAATGGCTATTGGCGATATTAGGCCACAAGAAGATGAAGTCACTGGTGTGGTGGTTTCCCAAGCTGCTGATGAACAAGTTTCTGCTTACGTACCTGATATTGAAGGGGAGCAAACCCCTGCTGTAGCAGAGCAGAGTGGCAGTGCTGCCCCCTCCAACCGTAGTAGCAAGTCCTACTCCAATTCGAGGATAGAACCTACAACCCTTATTTGAATAAGAAGTTGAAGATCTAGAAAGTGACCAAGAGGCCATCGAGCATCCAAGACTCAAGCAAACTATTCAATGAGATCACCCCACCGACAACATCCTTGGGAGTCTTCGAAAGGAGGTATTGACATGTTCTCATTTAGCAAATTTTTGTCAATATTACTCTTTTGTTTCTCCTGTGGAACCAGTCAAGGTTGAAAAGGCTCTTGAAGATGAGGATTGGGTGATGGCCATGCAAGAAGAGTTGAACAACTTCAAAAGCAATCAAGTTTAGACATTGGTGGAAAGACCGAAGACCAACATGATTGGCACCAAGTGGGTTTTCTGCAACAAGCAAGATGAAAATGGAGTGGTGACAAGGAACAAGGCAAGATTGGTTGCTCAAGGCTTCACTCAAGTAGAGGGCTTGGACTTTGAAGAAACAAATGCACCGGTGGCAAGGCTTGAGGCAATTCAAATGCTTCTAGCCTATGCTACCCATCATGACTTCAAGCTATACCAAATGGATGTCAAGAGTGCATTCCTCAATGGCCCCATTCAAGAGCTTGTCTATGTTGAGCAACCACCGGGTTTTAAAGATCCAAGTTCCCCAACCACGTCTACAAACTCCAAAAGGCTCGCTATGGGCTTAAGCAAGCACCAAGAGCATGGTATGAATGCCTTAAGGAATTCTTGCTCAAACAAGGCTTTGAAATAGGCAAAGCCGATCCTACCATTTTTACTCGCAAAGTCAATAAAGATATATTTGTGTGCCAAATATATGTCGATGACATAATATTTGGTCATACTAACTATGATTTTTGTGAGGAGTTTAGTAGGATCATGACCAAGAGATTTGAGATGTCTATGATGGGTGAATTTAAGTTCTTTCTCGGTTTTCAAATCAAGCAATTGAAGGAAGGGACTTTCATTGGCCAAACAAAGTACACCCGTGATATGCTAAAAAAGTTTGACATGGCAAATGCAAAGCCCATCAAAACTCCCATGCCAACCAATGGACATCTTGATCTCAATGAGGAAGGGAAAGCCATCGACCAAATGGTATATCGCTCCATGATCGGCTCTCTACTATATTTGTGTGCATCTAGGCCCGATATTATGCTTAGTGTGTGCATGTGTGCTAGATTTCAAGCTAACCCGAAAGAGTGCCACTTGATGGCCGTTAAGAGAATCTTGAGATATTTAGTACACACTCCTAACCTTGGCTTGTGGTATCCTAAGGGCTCTAAGTTTGATCTACTTGGGTTTTCGAATTCCGATTATGTCAGTTGCAAAGTAGATCAAAAAAGCACTTTAGGGACGTGTCAATTCCTTGGACGGTCCCTAGTGTCTTGGAGTTCTAAAAAGCAAAATTGTGTAGCCCTTTCCACCGCCAAGGCCAAGTATGTTGCAGCCGGTGCATGTTGTGCTCAACTACTTTGGATGAGGCAAACCCTTCGTGATTTCATATGTTGCTTTACCAAAATACCATTATTGTGTGACAGTAAAAGTGCCATAAAGCTTGCAAACAATCCCATAAGCCACTCCAGAACTAAGCACATAGACGTTTGACAACACTTGTTGAGAGACCACGAAGCCAAAAGAGATATTGAAATTCACCATGTGAGCACCGAAAAGCAACTAGCCGATATCTTCACTAAGCCTCTTGACGAGTCAAGGTTTTGTGCTTTGCGTAGTGAACTAAAAATACTTGACTCTCGTAGTGTGGTTTGAAATGTTGCACACCTTTGATTAATCAACTAGCATCAAGGCAACATATTTGCAAAAAGTTCATAATGTGTTTCAAAATGCTTTATCAAAAGAGAACTTGCATTTTATGGTCATTGCTTGTTTTGATTATCTGTTGTTGACCATAATTTATCAAGTTTGTTGTACCCCTCTTCCTTCTTTTCCCGCTTTTTGGTGCTTGTTGACAAAGGGGGAGAATGAGAGGGGGGTACAATTTTTTTTATCGCCTTGGATGTTTGTGTGCATACTTGTCATACGCATCACGTATATTCTTGTGACACTATGTGCAGCACCCCACAAAAGCATGGATGCAGGGGGAGCCCCATCACTTAACTCTATATGCAAATTTTGGCCTCTTATGCCAATTTGAGAATTCAATTCTCTATTTACATATTTAGGGGGAGTCTCTACACCCATGGCTCGAAAATCTCAGTTATATTTTGATCCTTTATAAGCTCTAATAGTGTTGTCATCAATCACCAAAAAGGGGAGATTGTAAGTGCAATCAAGCCCTAATTGTGGGTTTTGGTGATAATGACCACATGATTAGAGGACTAATGAGATTTATCGAGATGACAAGCAGGTGAAATAAGAATGAGGATAATACATGAGATGGTGGAGCCCGAGTTACAAAACGACGCGGTGATGGACTCAAAAGTGTTTAAATTCTTTGATATTTGATCTTGAGTTCAGGATGTGCTGCACTATAAAGGGGGATGCAAATCTAGTTGGTCTGAGGAAGATAGAGTGTTCAAGTATTAAAACTAAATTATAAGAGAGGCACTCTAGCACTCCATGAGCACGTAGAATAGTTTTTGGGTCTGTTGGTGTTGAAATTCCTAACGTGAGTCAGGAGTCCCAACGAGTTGCGCGGTGACCTTGGTCGTTGAGAGTCCCAAGATGAGTTGGGAGTCCCAACGCTGAGGTCTGTGCGCACGCACTCGTTAGGAGTCCTGACGCTCGTCGGGAGTCCCGACGCCAAGCCAACCGGTTTCACGCCTGCATCGGTTGTGCGCTAACGTCAGCAGTCCCGGCGTACATCAGCAGTCCTGGCACTAGGCCCTTTGCTTGTGCACGCGTCGGGAGTCCCGACATTGGCCTATGTTTCACGCAGACTTTTGACTTGGATGAACAGTGTTTGCTTCATACGTCGGGAGTCCTTACATAGATCTGAATGGTTGGATTTCAACTAAGAGTATAAATAGCTCTTCCCTCATTTCTAACTGTTGCTTGAGAGAGGCAAGGAGGTGAAAGAGACTATGACCTTAGTGGTCACCTCAACAATGAGGACGTAGACAAGCCTTAGTGACGAGTTGAACCTCGGGATAAATCCTTGTGTCCCGCATGCTCATTGTTGTTGTGATTACTTGAGATTACTTGTTCTTTGTTGTCTCTCTCTCAAGCTATTTCTTAGGTTTTGGTCCTGATCTACAAATTGGTGGCGCTCTAAGGTCAAGGAAACACTTGGACAACTTCATCTTACCACTAGGAAGTGGGGTTGTAAGTTATTGGCTTCACAAAGTTTATTTGAGCACTTGTAGTTCATTCCACGTAGGCGTCGGGACTCCCGACAGCTGACGTCGAAACTTCTGACGACGTCAGGAGTTTCGACCCAAATTGTTAGGACTTCCAACAGTTGCTGACAAGTGACTTTGAGTTTTGTGTAAAAATTTCTAGATACACCTATTCACCCCCCTCTACACTTAGCAGGGATCCTTACACATGTGAGATGAGGAGATCCTGGGGTGGAGTGTCTGTGGGATGAAGCCCTAGGATGGAGGTGCCATCGAGGCACGGGGTGTTGGTTATCCCCATGTGAAGATATCCTGTCTAGTTCCCCTAAGGACTAGTATGTCGAGAGAACCAGAACATAAGACCCTACGTGCACGCCACTTGTTCCTGAATGGGTGGGGGACGGATGCTGGCCAGCTAGGACGATGCCACTACTGCTAGGTTGGAAGTGGATAGTGTAGGGAGGTATGGGCGTATGGCTCACACCCTCCTAAGATAGCGTAGTGACCTTTGGGGCCCGATACTACATCTCACAGTCTTAGCATTCAGTGGACTCCAGGGTGGCCTAGGGCTGAGTAGTAGGGTGGCATCGCACTGGTTGGAAGGTAGCCCGGTATCAGCCTAGGCAGGGCATCGCTGATGATGGTGATCTTGTGGTTCCAGGTGTACACGCTCTGCAAAGTTTATCGATCTATACGTATAGCCAAATCCTTATATATGGATATTCCTATGACCTGCACAACCTTCATTAGTGAGTGGAGTCCTTTTCTTCTCTTCCCCTAGGTTTGGTGTTGGTTTCTAGCTTTGGCGCTGAGGCAAGGCACGAGAGGGAGTCGTCCTTGTCACGTAGAGAGTGTGAGTGGGTGAGATGTGTGTGTGATGGGATGGGTGCATGTGTGGATGAGATGGGTTGAAACTTGATGAATTTATTATTAAAACTTGACATACTCGCATAGGAAACTATAGCCATAAATAGGTCTTTTGCTCTACCCTTGCATTCCACTACCACAAAGCAATCGGAAAGCATAGGGTAGGAGCCGGTGGCTAGTACAAATCATACTGATAATTGTTTGGCAGGTTTCGAGTCTGAGTATGACTTCTAGGGAGATGGTTGGGAGGATTAGAGGTATTGTTCTATGCTCGAGTTTGGTTCGTGAAGATGGAGTCGACACCCGCTGCCGTTCTACCTGATGCTGTTCTAGTTGCTATGTGCTCTGAGTGATTCTGACAAGTGGTGATGTAATAATGAGTAAACCTTGCTATTTGAACTCTCTTTAATACAGGTATTTGATGTATGACTATGATATCGACTGTTATTCGATAATATGATGGAATGATCATCTGGGACTATCACATTATGTTTCGTATCTATGGATTTCCCTTCATGGAAATTGGGATCATTTCAATGTGCATTAGGATCGAGTGGTGTGGTGAGATCAAGTGAAAACCTTAATTGTTTGAAAAATGCTACCTTAGTGGTAAAGGTGATGGTCATCCCATGGGAGACCTATTGGAGTTAGCCATTTTATAAGGTTTGAGAAAAGAAGCTAGGTGGTGTATTTTTACACACACCAAAGCTTTGGTCATTGAAGCTTAGTGCAATAACCCAGACAATAGTGAAAATAGTTGAGCAAACCTTGACTTCTTGTGGCACCTGAGAGGTGAATGCTAGAGCTTAGCCACAGTACACAGGAAGCACATAAGAGATTCAAAAGGGGTATCGGAGTCCTCTGTTGATGCCGCTAGAGCTCAGCATCGGAGTGTCTCAATAGAGATGATATTTTTGTGGGCACCAGACTTAACACTCATTAGAGTTTTTTTTCTGACCACCAGTAGTTGTTGTGCTCAATTACTTTGGATGAAGGCCACTTTAAACTATTTTGGAATCAAGTTCAAACAAGTGCCATTGCTATGTGACAATGAGAGTGCCATGAAGCTCACCAACAACCTGGTTCAACATTCAAGAACAAAGCACATAGATGTCCTCCATCATTTCATAAGAGATCATCAACAAAAAGGGGACATTTGTATTGAGAGTGTGGGCACCGATGATCAACTTACTGATATATTCACCAAGCCGCTTGATGAGAAGAGGTTTTGGAAGCTAAGAAATGAATTGAACATACTTGACTTCTCAAATATGTGCTGATGCACCCCCCACTTATATAACATGCCTCTCCTTTGAGCAAAGCACGCTAAAATTGTTTGACATGTCATTCATCCTTTACTAAGGATTTATTTAGTACATCTAGTCATTCCTCATATGAATCAGGCTCATTCATGAAAATCAAATGATTTTGATGCTTGTATGGTACCACTATTGCTTCTATGTTTGAAATGATCTAGTGGTGGCATATGACATGTTTGTGGGCTTGTGAACCTAGTGTTGAATCTAGAAAGTGAACTAAAAGTGTTTAACTCAACATGGACAAGATAACCAATGTAAGTTGTGTGAAGAAGCTTGTCTTTGGATCAAACCGAGTTAAATTTCTTTGGTGAATGATCTAGATTGAACCAAATTTGAGAAAATAATCCTCACATAACATGGTTTCACCCTAACCTATCTAAAATTTGAGCTCACCTTTTGAGATAATTAATGACAAAGGGGGAGAGAAATTCACAAAGATAGATAGGATTGACAAAGCATGGAAGGGGATTAATTAAAATTTCTGAAGCACACAAGTAGGGAGAGCAAGCTCAGAAACTTGTATGTTGCATTTTGAATGTGCATTACATATGTTTGCTTTCATGGCACAAGTTTTTTAAAATTCAATATCCATGCTTGTGAGGTGTATGCTAGTTGTAGAACATGATTGATGAAATGAAAACTAGCATGCATAGGATGATAGCTAGACACTTGAATTATTTTATAAGAGGTACTAGAGCCTTGCTTCTAATGTTGATCTCATGAGGTATCTAGTGTTTGTGTTTTGCAAGTGTATCTAGCTAACCATGGTGCTAAGGATGGTGTTCAAATGGAAACTCTGACTGGTATCATGTTTCAAAGGTCCATTCTTTACACCTTAGCATCATTTAGTAGTCATTACTCTCCCACACTTTCTATCCATGCATATGTGCAAGCTTTCAAATCCAAACTCTTAGCACATATGTAGGGAGAGCCAATGCTACCAATTCAGGTTTATGAAACTTGTCCATATCCTTTACACATGGTAAAATGCTTGGCAAGCAACATGAATCCAAAAAAGTTTTTATTGAATATCTTTGTAAAGAGGTTGTCATCAATAACCAAAAGGGGGAGATTGAAAGCCCTAGTTTGGTTTTGGATAATTGATGAAACCTAAGTGAACTAACCCTTTGCTCTAAGTGATGAATGAGATAGGTTGGTTCACATCCAAGGTGGAGCTAGATGGCACTCATGTGATGGAGATGGCCAAAAGATTGTGATCAAGTGCTCCAACTTGGAAAAGAAGAAAGAGAAAAAAAACAAAATGGGCTTAAGGCAAAGGTATAAAACCTAAGGCCATTTTGTTTTGCCGGTCAAGATGCAATAGAGTGCGTGATCGGATTTAGGATAAATAATCGTACTATACAGAGGGGAAATCTTTAATTGCAGTGGTTATCTAGTGCCACTAAGTGTGAGTCTCTTTTGCATATGCATTGCGCTTAGTGACATTGTAAGATGCATGAGAAAGCCCTAGAAAATTCTTTGTGAAATTGCTAGCTCATGTACCAAATTTGTTTTGGTATTTGTTGGGGAGTTAGCAACTTAAAAGGGGAGAAAATGGAGAAGTTTTTGTGCCTAGAAAGAGATCTCCGGGAATTATTTGAGGCTTGAACTGGTATTTGAAGAAGAGAGAGGCCAGTTGGGCTAGCTGGCTGGGTGCGTAGGCCTGAAGGAGTGCATGGGGCTCCATGGGCCGGCCCATCATCCTTGCCTATTGCTGCTTGCTCTTGGGCTAGCCAGTGTGTGGCCACATGGGCCTATGGTGGCGAGGGCACAGCTAGGCCACTGTCGCTGAGTGCACGTGAGGGTGTAGTAGGCTGGCCTATCGACACAGCTTGCTGGGCCAATCGAGCGCATGGGTCTAGGAAGCTGATGCTGGGCATCGGTTCCATCCGCAGAGAAGGGTGCGTGCCACGAAAGCAGACTAGAGTGTGAAGTGGCATAGGTCAGGCGGCGTTGCCTCTCGCCCATTTGGCACTGCAGGCTGTGGGGCCCGACCGCCTGCTCTACTATTGAAGGCCCTAGTTTGATTTTGGTGAATTGATCAAACCCTAGGTACTAACCAATTGTCTCTAAGTGAATATGAGATAGGTTAAGTACAACCAAGTTGTGGAGCAAGTGAGTGATGATCATAATGATAGTAGAGGTTGTGGTGATGATCAAGTGCTCAGACTTGGAAATGAAGAAAGAGAAAACAAAAATGGGTTCAAGGCAAAGGTGATATCAATAGGGCCATTTTATTTTGGTGGTCAAGACACTTAGGGAGTGTGACCACATTTAGGATCGATAGCCATACTATTGTTGATGGTAGATAACCATCAATTTTAACCATCAACTGTGTATGGAAATGGACATAATTCAATACCAACTCTAGAGATAGGGTTTATACTAATAGAATTCCATGAGTTTTGGTAAATCTGTGTTTCGCAGGGATTAAATAGCAAAGGCTAGACCCACATGTCGGTCTAAAATTGATATTTTACCGCGGCACCGACTTAAGAAGAATCTAGAAGACACGAGAAGACACGTCAGACAAGGCGGGACCCACCTGGCAGGGACCATGGGCAGCCACCCGTGGGCTAGGGCGGCCAACCGGTGGGGTCCCCTATCAGCCTCTGTCTCGTATGTCGGTTCCTCCATCGCCTTAGGGTTTGCATCTACGCTGTTGTTCCAAGTCAGTTTGATCCGAGGACTACAGTGCATCCTATGGGGCTATATAAGTAGACCCCCTCTCTCCTGATCAAATAATCCTCATCCTGGGTAGAACCCTGAAGCTACATCTACAATCAAGAAGCCCTAGATAGGATCAAGAGCCAAGCAATCAAGAGAGATTAGTCTTATAGTCTTCAAGATTAGGACTAGTCTTTAGATATAGTGAGATAGAGTGGAGGGAAGAGTTTGGAGAAGTCACCGGCCTGTCGGTGTCTGCTCTACACCTTGTACCTGCAAGATCAAGTTCCTCTGCGAGAGCTTGCTTCTGAGATTCTCTAGTATTTCAACTTCTAATTCTAGTAAGTACTTGTTATATATTCTTCCGGTTTGTGACTCTTTTGAGTACTTTAATTCTTGTAGCTCTTGAATTGAAGTAATATTTTTAGTGTAAGCGACGTGCTTAGACTAGGATACTCATGGATACATTCTACTAGCTGGACTAGTGGTAGATCGCAAGGGTGACTTAAAAAGCCTTGTTGAGTCTATTATAGCCCACCTCCTGTTAGCTAGGCCAAGTAGGACCCGGTTGCTAAGTGGAAATCACTCTCTGCTAGTGTTTCTTCTTAGATAATGTCCCTAGCAGAATAGTATAACAATGCTTACAAAGATAAGAACTAGGAGACCTTAGTGATCTTCTCTATAGCCCTATCATCTCAGTCCTTATTGCTGCTCAGGGGTTAGGTTATAGGCTTAGTTTCTCACTCCACCCTCCCAGTGGTAAAATATAAATAATGATACTCGGTAATACTCCTAGGTGAAGTGCTACATCGGTATATTATTTGTGCACTTGCAGATACTTTAGAATTCTTTTGTGCACCTGATTTATACCCCCCACATACTTCTAGTGTCATTGCATAGGATAGGTTAATCCATTCTAGTGATAATACTAAGAAGTGTCAACAAGCATTTCTGGCGCCGTTGCTAGGGAGGATAATGGTAGCTAAGATTACTAATTGAACCTAGCTTAACCTTATATTATACTTTTACCTTTTCCTTTTTATCCCATTCTTTTCAACCTTTTTGTGTTCATCCTTATGGATTTTTTTTTAATTCCACTCCACTCAATAAATGTCCCATGAGCATTGACCATAGGCTAAAAGAGTCATCTAAACCCATCCTAACCCCTGCCTATGAGTTTCGCCCGTGGTTGATCGAAATGGTCCAGAACCATTCTTTTTCAGTAAAGGAAGACGAAAATCCTTACCTACACCAACAGGAGTTCGAACAGACCTATGACTGCCTCCGCATAGAGGGCATGTCCGATGAGACCTTAAGATGGAAGCTCTTTCCTTTCTTTTTGAAGGGAAAAGCTAAAACCTGGTATAAACGAACCATAGGAAGTAAGGAGGGAGACTGGGAAGCTTTAAGTTCTAGCTTTTGTAGACTTCTTTCCCGTTTCAAAAGTAGTAAACCTTAGAACCGAGATCCTAACTTTCAAACAAGAAGATAGTGAATCTTTGGCCACATCCTGAGAATGTTTTCACCTTCTTACAAATTCTGGTCCAAACATAGCTTTACCAGACCATGTTCTCCTTCAACATTTCTTTATTGGTCTGACACAAAAAGCCAAAGACCTTCTCACTATAGCTTCAGGAGGACCATTCTTTCACATTTCTTCGGAAGAAACAAGAAAGATCCTGGACAAAATTCTAGCTGATAAAACTAAAGAGCCAATAGTAGAGAACCCCTTAGAGGAAGAATCCGAGGAACTAGAGCCTGAATTAATGCCAACCATCCCAACTTCTGAGTCACTGAAAAGGAAGTAATCCCACTTTCTGATTTCATGCTCGATTTTCAGGATGAACTTTTTCTCGAATATGGAAACACCTTGAGATATTACTCTATTAGAAAGCCACAGAAGTCTAAGAAATCATCACACCAAATAGAATCACTAGACCCTTCTGATCAAGCTTTCCTTAAAAAGACCACGAAAGAGCTAGTGCCCATTATAAGCAACGAGTGGTTAGAAGAATCAGAGCTTTCCTCTGAAGTGATCCGTTTGGATTCACCTTCTATCACTCTATAGTGCCAAATGCATACACACTCTTTTGAAGCTCTTTATAATCAAGTTGTGGGTGTTAACATCATGTCTGCATCATTTGCTCATGATTTATTAAAACACATGCCATTAACCCCAACAACAAATCAGTTGAAAAGCCCTTCTAGACACATTATCTCGAGCTTAGGAATCCTTTATGTGCTCCCTATCTAGGTGAAAGGCACCATGGTTCATTTGAGCTTCTATATCTTTGATATCATGGAATTTGACCTGTTGATAGGACAACCAATTGAAAGGCTTATTCAAGAAAGACAAACAGGGAATATTAATATTCATCTCAGGAAAAACTTTAAACTCCCTTTGTCCATTACAAATTCCACTAATTCTAAGACTGAGCCATGTCCTGAACCGGATCCAATGGACGAGGTTAAGGTAGCATCTCTTGAATTCTTAACCGAACCTAATTTAGAAGATGATGCTGAGTTCTTCATCGAGGAAGAAGATGAACATCCTATGGACCCTGAACCTCTAGATGAATTGCTAGACTCATCTAAACCTCCCATTGAGCTTAAACCTTTACCTGCCGGTCTTAGGTATGCTTTTCTCAATAATGATCCAGAATCTCCTGTGATCATAAGTGATAAACTCACTTAGGAAGAATCTTTGTGCTTAATAGCTGTAACAGAACCATCTAAATTATAAGAGCACAAGTACAAAACACAATCATCGAAGTGATCAAATTCTCGCACTTGAGCCCATATAACTCCGGTAGTCCAATAAAATCACGAGGGATTTCAAACCAACCATCATACAAGCCAAGATCGTAGTGATTCAACATAACAAGTCACATGTTACATTCATTTCACAAGTAAATCAATTTACATCGGAGTTCAACATAGTTATTACAACTTACATTGAAAAGTAGCGGAAGCAAAGTAATTTGAAACTAACATTAATCTTATTTCAAATACATGCCAGTACCCCGGTCGACTTCCAACAAAAGCATTAGAGATAAGGTAAATAAGAAGGATCATGCCCATGATCACACTCTGCCACAAGGCAGGAGCCAACCAACTCTTGCAGTCGCCATGATACATCACAACCTGCAACAAGTGGGGATAAAACCCTAAGTACGACAAAGTACTCAGCTAGACTTACACGTCAGAAACCAGAAATAAGGTGACACCAAGGATCATGCAAGGCTGATATAAAGTGGGGCTAGCTTGACAACATTTTGCATAAAAGCTTAATATAGATGATCAATCATTAATGCTTAAGCATCAAGTTAATTATCATTAACCTATCATCTATATTAGAACCTGTACTAGAGCACTCACTTTATTAGGAGCAAACAATATTAACTATAGCAGGTATAAATTGAGGCAACCTTTCCATCGTTATCCAAATAACCATCCGTTCAATTTAATGGAATCTACGTTGCCGCTGCTCAAGTCAAGTGCTCACTAACCGGGAGCGATGGCGATTCGAATCGAATTCCTATCCAGCTAGAGGGGTATTTCTAACACTCACCGTGCAGACCCCTGCCAGGTTCGCACAGGCCACCTTTTCATATGATTCAGGAATCGCAGGTCCGAATGATGTCGTGACCCTAAGGGCGACACTCTGCCAGGTGATAGGGACTCTAACTCCCCCTTGGTCTCACGCCAATGTCCCCAAGCACATCCTTTCTCTCCTCCAAGAAGCAACCTACCATTCGATTCCCGGCCTGAACCATATTACTCGGCTTCGCGGTCGGAACGGCTTATCCGGCCAACAAAGTGTTAGACTGCGTTCAACATGACTCAAGGACGTACAGCGAATCGGTCCTTAAACGACTCAGACGGGGATAGATCCACACCCAAGACCTCCATGCCTTGTTGCTTCACTATCGTCATTCCGCCCGGTCTTATTTCATTTTATTAACACATGGTTCCATTCCACGATAGCAAATATAGACAACCGTGCCATATATGAATATCCCTATATCTCGCAGGTGATAGGAAATCACCTGACTTCTACCGCTTAAAGCAGGGCTAAGCATCTACTCGATCCTAGTCTATGTAGGATTCAAGGATTCATATATCTGGACAAGGAATGATATAATGCAGCAAGGGTTTCCATCCAACTCCTACCACTTAATGCAACAATACTTATAACACACACACACACACACACACACACACACACACACATATATATATATATATATATATATATATATATATATATATATATATATATATATATATATATATATATATATATATATATATATATATATATATATATAATTGCTTTGAAGATAGGAGGCTTATAATGCTCCGGGGCTTGCCTGGGATCCGACTCAAGTTAGAGTATGTCAGATGAGTTCGCTTGGCGAGCATCTTCCAATCTATCACTTGTCCTGTCCTTCTATCTTCGGGATAGACCCACCAACTCCATCTTCGGGTTTGGCTCCACATCAGGTCCTTCACGTGCTTCAGCTAGCGTACCTAAATGAGGTGCAATAATGCATATGTATGAATGCATAGAAGTGCAATAAACAAAGTAATCATGCAAGCATACCAAAGTTCACATAAACCCTAGAGCTAATTAACTTAATCCTCATTAAGACATAACATAGAAGAGGGCAAGCACATCAATCAAGAACCAAGTCTCACAAGATCACAGGGTACCACCCAAGTATCATCAAAGATATGAGTCACACTTCAATACCCAAGCATGACAAAGTTAATCAAAGTACTAGAACTAGAAATTGCTACCTTCTGGACATCAGACCAACAGCTGAGTAATTTAATCATAACTGGAGATCTACAACTCTAAATGACTTGCAAGAAGACATTATGAAAAACTTATGAAATTATCTATATTTCATTTATAATCATCACAGCATGATTCCAAAGTTTAACATGTCGAATTTACATAAACACAGAAACTGGTCTAACAAGACAGAGAGCAAGCAATTCTGTAACCCAACTTTCAACAGCTATAACTCCTAAACCACATGGCCAAATGCCACCAAATTTTAACAGAATCTATATACATAAATTATCTACAACTTTTATATAAACAAGTTTTATAACAAAGCAAATTATCATGAAGAACTTTGCTAAGTTCCTAGATCTGTCCAGAAACCTCATTTGCAAGAAATAATTATTAACTTTCGTTGCAAACATATAATTGGGCAAAACCAACTTTACCAACATTTCATACATGACTAATGAACATCAGAAAACATAGTGTCAATTACTAAATAATTTCTTTTAATACATTTTCTTAATTTATTTAGATCATTAGGTGGAATTATGACCACATCATAAAGATACTCAATAAATTCTACCAAAATTACAGGGGTCTACAAATGCTCTCAAAAGTCTACTATCCAAATTTCAATCTATTTGGGCAAGTATATCAACCTCTATGAAAAAGACAAATAGCTATTGCAATAAATCATGTGAGAGCAAGTTAAACCTAAAACTCAATATTTTCTGTGAACACATGGACATAGTATGAATCAATATGATATATAAACATCATACTAAGCTAATGGAACAACATTTTCCATTTTATCAATTATATATTATTTACAAGCTATTTATCAAGACATAAACAAGTTAAATCAATAACTTGATCCTTCAGTAAGCAATGACCATGAAATTTATACCACAGTACATTCATAGCATTGAAAGACTACCATAAAAATTTCACATCAATTGGAGCAGTACAACTCAAGATATAAAAATGACAAGCAATATAATGTAGATTTCCTTATTTATCAAGGTCAAATCAAAACCTTAAGAAAACAGTGAACAACTAGTGTGTTTGATATTTTTCCTAGCAAGTACATGTCATCACAAAATTAACAAAACAAGAATCACTATTTTTGGATATCTAAAATTCCAGATCTTGCTCTGGTCATGTTTATAAGCATTTTTGGGAGTATTTTTAAAGCTTAAATAAAAACATCAGAAAACATCTACAAACATGTAACATATTATGACTCTACTGCATAGGTCTATTCTCAAGGTTTTCAAAAAAGTCCACATTTGCTATTTTTGGAATTACCTAGCATGAGATATGAATTTTAGAAGATTTACAAATTTCTGAAATTCAAAAACAGAATTACTCAACCCTAAGTAATTTTGCTAGGTGCACCCGATTCGGTACCCAATCTCGGCCACTACTTAAATCGACACGTGGGTCCCACGGTCCGGTCGGGCCCGCTTGTCATACTCACACCGAGAGACAGAGAGAGGGGATTGCGAGAGCGCAGGCGTCGGCCTTCCCTTTCGGCCGTCGGAATAGGGGAGGGAGGCCGGAATCGCGGCTCCGGCGATGGAGTCGCTGGCGGTGGCGACGGAAAGTGGCATGAGCACCGCCATGCCAGCCCGCATCCGTGGGTGGTCGATTCACGACTGGAGGTGGATCGGGGCCTCCTGGCCACACGAGCAGGAAAATCGGTGGCGGCCGCGCTGGCGGCGGGGTGCTCCGGGGACCGAGGCAGCCGACGAATGGGCGCGGGAGGTGCAGCGCGATGCGGAGAAGATGATGCCGTGCACGGCTGATGATGAGGAGGTGCGGAGACGAGGAACGCGGTGGCGGCTCAGAGCTTGGTAATGGCGGCCATGGCCACGGCGTGCACGGTGGTCGTGGTCTACGACGGCGACGAGAGGCCGGGGTTGGTTGCGGGGATTGCGGCAGTGAGAGGCGGAGGGGGTGATGTGTTTCACTCAGCATTTGACCGAACAATTTTGCGAAAACATCGGCACGGCCATGAGCTTGGGAGCTCGACCATGGCAGCGTCCGCGACCGCGAGCCTAGAGCGGAGCAGAGTGAGATAGGAGGGAGCAAGAGGAAGCAGAGAGGATGGGGAGGAGCTCGGCCTCCGCGCTGGAAGAGCCCGGGGCGCTAGGACGCGTGGCAGCAAGGCCAGGCGTGGCTCGCGCATGGTGGACACCTTCGGAATGCGTGGCGTTCATGCGGTGACCACGTCGACCTCCTGCCAGCACGTGGCGAGTGATGAAGTGGCCAGAGTGGGACACCGTTTTGGGCTCGCTAAGGGCCGAGTTTGGACATGAGCCAAATGGAAAAGTCGAAGCCCACATGATACTCTACAAAATCTATTTAGTGACTATGGCCATTAGAGCAACCGGTTAAGAGATAATTAACACTCATTTTGACACTGTCAGCAGCTTAATCCATTTAAGGTTGCCCGGCTTTGAGCTCAAATTCCCCAATCAAGACTTGGTCAAATGGGCTCCAACTTTTTGTATGCTCCTCTCTAAGATGTAACCTCTAACTTTTATAATCGGCTCAACTCCAGTTGTTCAACAAAAACTCGAGAACATGGCTTGCCAACCTAATGACGCAGGTTTCCAGACTTAGAATTATTTTAAAGCCTGAAACAGCAGCAGATTTGAACTTCGAGCTCCAGTTAGACTCATTTCCGAGCTGAACTAGGGAATGCTCCAAAAATAAAGTTTGTTGTACACAACTCCGTCTACAACTTTTATTAAAGGACCTTGAGCTGGTTCAGCCTAGTTAGGAAGATAAACATTACCAAACATGTCAACTCATTGCTGCCACTCGAGGACTTAGAATAATTTCTGCCCTTTCAAAAACAGAAGCTTAAACAATCTTGTGAGCTCTATTCGACTAGGTTAGAGATCAAACTAGCTCTTGACCATTAAACAAAGTTTGTTCTACACAATTTGAGCTACAACTTTTCTTTAAGGTCAAACCTCATAACTAGTACAGAAGCCAAACTTTCACTTTGGTCAAAGTAGCAACTCGATAAAGCCTAAACTAGGGTTTTAGGCCAATTAGGGCATTTTCTTGACTTTTGCTCAACATGAACCCTTCATGACTTTTGTTGTAGAGTTCATCTAGAGTCTTTTGGGCAAGGTTGCAAGGTTTGGTTGATGACCTATATTTCCATTCACTTAATAGTGCAATTCAAGCACTTAGTAAAACCATTCCAACAAAGATATAACTTATCATTTCATGTGACTTTTTGACTCCAAACTTCATGAAACTTTTCCAGGGATCAATATAGATAGTTATTGATGTGAGACATGTGACGATACTTTGATAACAATGCCCAAGCATATATCTTTTAATTGAGCCTATACGTAAGCAAGGGTGCAATATCCAAGTTTAGGTTAGGGCTTATTTTCATAGGTTTGACTTTGGCATCGTCATCTCCACTAATCTATCATGTTTGAGCTTAAACCCACTACTTAATTGGTGATAAACACCTAGGGTGTTACAGCCCTCCCCCCTTAAAAGAATCGCGTCCCGAGATTCAGAATGGAAGATCTTTTAAGGAAGAGAGACATGTTATCTAGTTCCCAATATCTGCTATAGCATTCAGCTAAAAGCTTCAACATTGGTGAACAATTTGACCAAAGGAACTTTCTGATACTTACTCTTCATGGTAAAATTTGTCTGAAGAATTTTCCTTCATTGACTTCCATGAAGCATCGTTACTTTGGAAGGAATCCAACACAACGCAGTACTTCGTTCTCAATGTACAGAGATCCTTGGGTCCATGAGCTAACCACTAACAAGTATCTAATTCTTTAGTGAACACAACATAGTCCGTATGAACTTGACACTAGACCAAAATATTCAGAAGTATGCTCGTTGAAATGACTCTATGTTCACATGGTTTTGAAAAGCAGTTCTCTACCAAAATGGCTTGAGTACAACCTTCCAAAATGGTGAGATCATAGACGACAAACATACTCTGAGGCTATAGGATACTGACTAACCAATAGACAAGGTCTATGTTGGTCGGAAATGTTCAATCCTTCCGATATCAACTAATGGAAAACTACTTGAGGTTCCATGTGTGCAGTTCTCTTTCTCTGATGACAATACTGTATTATCTGAGTCTATCGATGGGTTAGTGAATGTGATAGCTGACTCTGTTGGCTTCGTATTTCTGCCAACAGTTATCTAAAAGATTCTTTTATCCAAAGACAACAATTATCTGGGTTGACGCAGATGCAACTCTTGGGTAAAACATTTATAAGGTACTAAAGTATGTCATTATGGGAAAATTAGTACCAAAGAAAGATGTAGCGAGGCCTTAAGGACAACAAAAGTTGTAATATTTACTAAACCGCGGGAAGTAGTCTACCACCAAGCGATTGAGTAAAATTTTTCCTTGGCGACTTAGTTGTACTGTAAGTTGAGTTGACTTGCAGCATAACAACTTTGTCAGGCCAACTTTCACCTGGAGGCTTCCTTTTTAGGGTCAAACAGCAGCTCTAAGATGAGAAATCTGTTGTTTGACACATTTCAAATTGCTTTTGATTCGCGATGGTATAAATTGATTTGCAGAAACCAAGGCTGCTCGTACATTGGGGATACGAGAAAGCAAAAGCAAATGAAAGAGTGCAAACTAGTATCTGTGGGACCTCAAAAGGGCTATCCAACAGCAGATCTCTCCTATTAATTTACATAACAATCCGAGGATGCACACGCTTTGAACTTGCAGGTTACTTTTGCAGGGCAAAACGCATACTGCCTGGAGACATTTCCTACAAGGATAAGGAACCGCTTCCGAATATTCCTCGACACTTCATCCAATAAAGTTATGGACAAACTATTTGTGGCACCTAAGGGCACGAGGATGCTAATTGAAACTAGGGCATGCTTTCTCTAATTCTTCACTTTAGTTGATAGAACACCTTGCACTATCTGTGTGATTGTCCAAGCTGAAATTGACTTGGTCACAATGGCTGTGGAAGATAGAGTATCACTCGAGTTGTTGGCTAGTTGATCAACTTCTTGTTGGTTATTGCTCTGTAAGACATAGCCTTCGCAACTACCAAAGAGTCATTACCTAGCTAGAGATTAACCTTTCTATTGGTAACTAATTAGTTGTCTCTCAACACTAAAAAGTTCCAAATCTTCACTCTTGACCACAATAATCGTGGTTGATGCAGAACAGACGGTTGCCATCAAAGTCAGTAGATAATGAGTTACACCAGAGATGGTGATTTTGATTGTATGGTCATTATGTATACAAGATCGAGACTTAGATAGCTCCATCATATACACAATGTGATGATCGATTCTTATCCAATAGATGACTTGTCCAACTAAAGTGTTGTGCGTCCCTTTTTATTCAACAAGGATAAGATACTTTGCTAACTAGATGGTGGCCGTCAATACTTGGGCAACTAAGTAGAGTCACTTGACTACCACATATTGCAGTCTGTTAATGTTTATGTCGGTGACCTGTTCTTCAAAGAATTTCATTTTAGCAACTTTAGAAGGAAGCTCCACTACTTTCGGTCTAAGATATGGATCTTGCGATACAATATAGAGATATAACCAAGAAAAGAAACACGAGAAAATAACACATCGTCTGTCGTTTCATAATGGATCATGACTAGAAACCGTGATACCAGCGCGTGCCAAACAGCCAGCCATGTGTCTGCAGCCACAGGAGGCCCTTGGTTTCGTCGCAGCACCATCAGCGGCTACTCATAACACCAATACTAAACGCATAACGAAAGTGAAATTTCAAGTGGCACCAATGGGTTGTAAGAACAAGCGCCATCCAAGAAGGGATAGGAAACAAAGGTAGTCACAAGGTTTAAAATCAACACGAAAATGATCCGAAGATCAAAATATAGCACAAGAGAACATCACGCAATTGCCAAGGATAACTGAGCAAGAGGCTCTTGCTTAAATTCTACGTACGACTTGCATCCACCGAGGGGAGTACCAGATAAAAGATTAACAGAAGATTCAATCATGTTGAGCAATAACATGAGATCAAGACTGATGAACATCTTAAGACTTGGGAAGGTTGGGGACATATTAAGCAAAATTTTCAGGGCAAAAACTGATATGTAGTCATAGATTGAGTTGATAAGATAGATGCACGAATTTGCAAGCACACAATTTAGAAGCCATAATAGAGAGACGTTGCGTCACACTGGCTAACCTTTAAGAGAGGTAACCGGAAGGTCCAACATGGATTTGGGTACAGTCTCCACAACTGGCAACGTACGAACCATGGTCAAAGGCTAGCGTTGATGGAAGTTAACTTGGTAGGTCAATCGACAAGGGTCTTCTCAAAAAGGGTTGCAAAACATCCACGGCTTATGCAAACATATAGGAGAACTAAACTTTGGGCTTTCGGTCAAGCAAAGGCATGGATACAAACATTCAAGGGCTAACCACCAAGTCTACCGGCTCAGGCTCCTAAGAGACAGAACCTAATTGCAGAGAACACCAAGAGATTATTTCACGTAACTCGAGTGTTGCTCTAAGATAAAACTATTCGACACTCGCATGCTTACCGAGGACAAACGAGGTGACAACTATGGCACTACCTAGATAACAATCATACATACAACATCACAGTCAAGCAGACATTTGAGAAAATTCAAACGAATAGGCTTAAGCACCAATCCAAAGCACAAGACTCACCTAAAATAAGCATTCATCTCAAGCACGAACTAACTACAAGTTTAGCTCAAAACAAACGCTAGCTAAGGTGACTAAATTAACATGTGCACAGAATCTAGACAGCAGCATAGTAACTACTTGTTTCAACCATAACCGAGGTTGTAGACCTTCTATAAAGGTGATCCAAGACTTTCTAGATAGCTTAAGAAGATGACTACACTTTAGTTATTCATACCAACAGCTAAATCACAGGTTAGCATGGTCAAGCATGCTGATGTTTCAGATCTATACCAACATGGACAGAAAACTGACAAGAACTTCAAAATTGCATAACTAGAGTTCTAGGGACCCAACAAGGCTGAGCCTTAACTTTATGTAAAGATTATTAAGTTGTCTATTACTTTCTTATTATCATATTAAGATGATTCTATAGCTAACAAGGCCAAACAAGACAAAGAAGACATCTCTGCCCAGATGTGGACAGATTCTGTCATTCCACTTGGCAAGCTCATAACTAGAAATTTCGACCACCAAAATTAGTGCTATAGGACACTTTGGAAAGCTTAGAAAAAGTACTACACTTCTTATATTATCTCCAAGACATGATTCCATCTGCACATAGGTCAAACAAACCAAACATTCAGATCTATTCAGAGCATAAGCAAAACTTGACAGTAAACTTCTAAAATTCATAACTCTCAAACCATAAGACCTAGGGTCACGAAATTTTTGGACAAGCTAGATAATTAAGTTAGCTACAACTTTGGTATTCTCCATAACAACAGAAAACACCATTATGGACACGAAAGCATCACTATAACAAAAATCGTTCTAACAGTCAACGTTCAACAAGCAAAACAAAGCTTGCCTTTGTTCTACCTAACAAGAGAGCACACAAACATGTTATTCTAGTAGCTCTAAATTTTTGTTACCTTAGACCAACATGAATTTAATTCATTCATGAGAACCCATAATTACTTAAGTGAGGTCTAAAGCATTGGCAAACGCTTGGGTGAGCAACATAGAGTAAGACATTCATGTTTAGCTTCACACAAGAAAGATAGTGTACTACATTGATCACAAGTTACTTATCATTTGAACAAGGGTGAGAGGAGCATAGCTATGCATAAAACAACAATCAGGATGATGCATGCTTCGTCCTATTTGTCCTCACAAGATTGAAAACCTAAGGTGGCGATCGCGTTCTATGTCGGTGGCATAACATGCACTCTCTCGATATATAGTTAGTCGTCAACTACATTCGACTTACGCATTCGTGGTTAGCGTACCTGCAGAAAAGTTTCATTGCAGCCCAACATTTTCCCAATATAGCACACAGTGAAAGCAGAGAAGTAAAATTCTAAGTACTCCCATATACATATACCCCCGTATATATACATGTAGCACCAAAACTACCCGAATCATTAATCACCCATAATTAAGTACCTTCATATATACATGTGTGTAACATGTAAATAATCCAGTAACCAAAACTAGCTCTCCCCTAGACCGTAGGTTGTATGGTCATGCCCTCACAACTCACACTTACCTGAGCGTAGGTGCGATGTTACATAAAAGTAAACTAGCGACATATATGACTATCTCATATATGAAGGCTACCACCAATCTAACACACCGGGTAGCATAGTGTGGGAGAGTCATCACACATACATACCTTGGCCTGGGCGTAGATGCATAAATGAAAAACCCCCAAGTTAGTACTTATATAAGCCACCTAATAATCCTTATATGGGCGTAAGGAAATTGACCACTGGCATACTTAGATTTAGAATTCAGGTTTCACAAACCTATATATAGCTATAAGTTGATAAAACTGATTTTATAAAACAAAACCTTTGTTTTAAATACACATACGACAAGTTTAATGTTGAATCTTGCTCCGATGCCAGCTGTAACAGAACTGTCCAAATTATAAGAGCACAAGTACAAAAACAATCACCGAAGTGATCAAATTCTCGCACTTGAGCCCATATAACTCCGGTAGTCCAATAAAATCACGAGGGATTTCAAACCAACCAACATACAAGCCAAGATCGTAGTGATTCAACATAACAAGTCACATGTTACATTCATTTCACAAGTAAATCAATTTACATCGGAGTTCAACATAGTTATTACAACTTACATTGAAAAGTAGCGGAAGCAAAGTAATTTGAAACTAACATTAATCTTATTTCAAATACATGCCAGTACCCCGGTCGACTTCCAACAAAAGCATTAGAGATAAGGTAAATAAGAAGGATCATGCCCATGATCACACTCTGCCACAAGGCAGGAGCCAACCAACTCTTGCAGTCGCCATGATACATCACAACCGGCAACAAGTGGGGATAAAACCCTGAGTACGACAAAGTACTCAGCTAGACTTACCCGTCAGAAACTAGAAATAAGGTGACACCAAGGATCATGCAAGGCTAATATAAAGTGGGGCTAGCTTGACAACATTTTGCATAAAAGCTTAATATAGATGATCAATCATTAATGCTTAAGCATCAAGTTAATTATCATTAACCTATCATCTATATTAGAACCTGTACTAGAGCACTCACTTTATTAGGAGCAAACAATATTAACTATAGCAGGTATAAATTGAGGCAACCTTTCCATCGTTATCCAATTAACCATCCGTTCAATTTAATGGAATCTACGTTGCCGCTGCTCAAGTCAAGTGCTCACTAACCGGGAGCGACGGCGATTCGAATCGAATTCCTATCCAGCTGGAGGGGTATTTCTAACACTCACCGTGCAGACCCCTGCCAGGGTCGCACAGGCCACCTTTTCATATGATTCAGGAATCGTGGGTCCGAATGATGTCGTGACCCCAAGGGCGACACTCTGCCAGGTGATAGGGACTCTAACCCTCCCTTGGTCTCACGCCAATGTCCCCAAGCACATCCTTTCTCTCCTCCAAGAAGCAACCTACCATTCGATTCCCCGCCTGAACCATATTACTCGGCTTCGCGGTCGAAACGGCTTATCCGGCCAACTAAGTGTTAGACTACGTTCAACATGACTCAAGGACGTACAGCGAATCGGTCCTTAAACGACTCAGACGGGGATAGATCCACACCCAAGACCTCCATGCCTTATTGCTTCACTATCGTCATCCCGCCCGGTCTCATTTCATTTTATTAACACATGGTTCCATTCCACGATAACAAATATAGCCAACCGTGCCATATATGAATATCCCTATATCTCGCAGGTGACAGGAAATCACTTGACTTCTACCGCTTAAAGCAGGGCTAAGCATCTACTCGATCCTAGTCTATGTAGGATTCAAGGATTCATATATCTGGACAAGGAATGATATAATGCAGCAAGGGTTTCCAACCAACTCCTACCACTTAATGCAACATTACTTATAACACACACACACACACACACACACATATATATATATATATATATATATATATAATTGCTTTGAAGATAGGAGTCTTATAATGCTCCGGAGCTTGCCTGGGATCCGACTCAAGTTAGAGTATGTCAGATGAGTTCGCTTGGCGAGCATCTTCCAATCTATCACTTGTCTGGTCCTTCTATCTTCGGGATAGACCCACCAACTCCATCTTCGGGTTTGGCTCCACATCAGGTCCTTCACGTGCTTCAGCTAGCGTACCTAAATGAGGTGCAATAATGCATATGTATGAATGCATAGAAGTGCAATAAACAAAGTAATCATGCAAGCATACCAAAGTTCACATAAACCCTAGAGCTAATTAACTTAATCCTCATTAAGACATAACATAGAAGAGGGCAAGCACATCAATCAAGAACCAAGTCTCACAAGATCACAGGGTACCACCCAAGTATCATCAAAGATATGAGTCACACTTCAATACCCAAGCATGACAAAGTTAATCAAAGTACTAGAACTAGAAATTGCTACCTTCTGGACATCAGACCAACAGCTGAGTAATTTAATCATAACTGGAGATCTACAACTCTAAATGACTTGCAAGAAGACATTATGAAAAACTTATGAAATTATCTATATTTCATTTATAATCATCACAGCATGATTCCAAAGTTTAACATGTCGAATTTACATAAACACAGAAACAGGTCTAACAAGACAGAGAGCAAGCAATTCTGTAACCCAACTTTCAACAGCTATAACTCCTAAACCACATGGCCAAATGCCACCAAATTTTAACAGCATCTATATACATAAATTATCTACAACTTTTATATAAACAAGTTTTATAACAAAGCACATTATCATGAAGAACTTTGCTAAGTTCCCAGATCTGTCCAGAAACCTCATTTGCAAGAAATAATTATTAACTTCCGTTGCAAACATATAATTGGGCAAAACCAACTTTACCAACATTTCATACATGACTAATGAACATCAGAAAACATAGTGTCAATTGCTAAATAATTTCTTTTAATACATTTTCTTAATTTATTTAGATCATTAGGTGGAATTATGACCACATCATAAAGATACTCAATAAATTCTACAAAAATTACAGGGGTCTACAAATGCTCTCAAAAGTCTACTGTCCAAATTTCAATCCATTTGGGCAAGTATATCAACCTCTATGAAAAAGACAAATAGCTATTGCAATAAATCATGTGAGAGCAAGTTAAACCTAAAACTCAATATTTTCTATGAACACATGGACATAGTATGAATCAATATGATATATAAACATCATACTAAGCTAATGGAACAATATTTTCCATTTTATCAATTATATATTATTTACAAGCTATTTATCAAGACATAAACAAGTTAAATCAATAACTTGATCCTACAGTAAGCAATGACCATGAAATTTATACCACAATACATTCATAGAATTGAAAGACTACCATAAAAATTTCACATCAATTGGAGCAGTACAACTCAAGATATAAAAATGACAAGCAATATAATGTAGATTTCCTTATTTATCAAGGTCAAATCAAAACCTTAAGAAAACAGTGAACAACTAGTGTGTTTGATATTTTTCCTAGCAAGTACATGTCATCACAAAATTAACAAAACAAGAATCACTATTTTTGGATATCTAAAACTCCAGATCTTGCTCTGGTTAAATTTATAAGCATTTTTGGGAGTATTTTTAAAGCTTAAACAAAAACATCAAAAAACATCTACAAACATGTAACATATTATGACTCTACTGCATAGGTCTATTCTCAAGGTTTCCAAAAAAAGTCCACATTTGCTATTTTTGGAATTACCTAGCATGAGATATGAATTTTAGAAGATTTACAAATTTCTGAAATTCAAAAACAGAATTACTCAACCCTAAGTAAATTTGCTAGGTGCACCCGATTCGGTACCCAATCTCGGCCACTACTTAAACCGACACGTGGGTCCCACGGTCCGGTCGGTCCTGCTTGTCATACTCACACCGAGAGACAGATAGAGGGGATTGCGAGAGGGTAGGCGTCGGCCTTCCCTTCCGGCCGCCGGAACAGGGGAGGGAGGCCGGAATCGTGGCTCCGGCGATGGAGTCGCCCCCGGTGGCGACGGAAAGCGGCATGAGCACTGCCATGCCAGCCCGCATCTATGGGTGGTCGATTCACGACTGGAGGTGGATCGGGGCCTCCTGGCCACACGAGCAGGCGGATCGGTGGCGGCCGCGCTGGCGGCGGGGTGCTCCGGGGACCGAGGCAGCCGACGAATGGGCGCGGAAGGTGCAGCGCGATGTGGAGAAGATGATGTCGTGCACGGCTGATGATGAGGAGGTGCGGAGGCGAGGAACACGGTGGCGGCTCGGAGCTTAGTAATGGCGGCCATGGCCACGGCGTGCACGGTGGCCGTGCTCTACGACGGCGACGAGAGGCCGGGGATGGTTACAGGGATTGCGGCAGTGAGAGGCGGAGGGGGTGATGTGTTTCACTCAGCATTTGACCGAACAATTTCGCGAAAACATCGACATGGCCACGAGCTTGGGAGCTCGACCATGGCAGCGTCCACGACCGTGAGCCTAGAGCGGAGCAGAGTGAGATAGGAGGGAGCAAGAGGAAGCGGAGAGGATGGGGAGGAGCTCGGCCTCCGCGCTGGAAGAGCCCGGGGCGCTAGGACGCGCGACAGCAAGGCCAGGCGCGGCTCGCGCATGGTGGACACGTTCGGAATGCGTGGCGTTCATGCGGTGACCATGTCGACCTCCTGCCAGCACGTGGCGAGTGATGAAGTGGCCAGAGTGGGACACCGTTTTGGGCTCGCTAAGGGCCGAGTTTGGACATGAGCCAAATGGAAAAGTCGAAGCCCACATGATACTCTACAAAATCTATTTAGTGACTATGGCCATTAGAGCAACCGGTTAAGAGATAATTAACACTCATTTTGACACTATCAGCGGCTTAATCCATTTAAGGTTGCTCGGCTTTGAGCTCAAATTCCCCAATCAAGACTTGGTCAAATGGGCTCCAACTTTTTGTATGCTCCTCTCTAAGATGTAACCTCTAACTTTTATATTCGGCTCAACTCCAGTTGTTCAACAAAAACTCGAGAACATGGCTTGCCAACCTAATGACGCAGGTTTCCAGACTTAGAATTATTTTAAAGCCTGAAACAGCAGTAGATTCGAACTTCGAGCTCCAGTTAGACTCATTTCCGAGCTGAACTAGGGAATGCTCCAAAAATAAAGTTTGTTGTACACAACTCCATCTACAACTTTTATTAAAGGACCTTGAGCTGGTTCAGCCTAGTTAGGAAGATAAACATTACCAAACATGTCAACTCATTGCTGCCACTCGAGGACTTAGAATAATTTCTGCCCTTTCAAAAACAGCAGCTTAAACAATCTTGTGAGCTCTATTCGACTAGGTTAGAGATCAAACTAGCTCTTGACCATTAAACAAAGTTTGTTCTACACAATATGAGCTACAACTTTTCTTTAAGGTCAAACCTCATAACTAGTACAGAAGCCAAACTTTCACTTTGGTCAAAGTAGCAACTCGATAAATCCTAAACTAGGGTTTTAGGCCAATTGGGGCATTTTCTTGACTTTTGCTCAACATGAACCCTTCATGACTTTTGTTGTAGAGTTCATCTAGAGTATTTTGGGCAAGGTTGCAAGGTTTTGTTGATGACCTATATTTCCATTCACTTAATAGTGCAATTCAAGCACTTAGTAAAACCATTCCAACAAAGATATAACTTATCATTTCATGTGACTTTTTGACTCTAAACTTCATGAAACTTTTCCAGGGATCAATATAGATAGTTATTGATGTGAGACATGTGACGATACTTTGATAACAATGCCCAAGCATATATCTTTTAATTGAGCCTATACGTAAGCAAGGGTGCATTATCCAAGTTTAGGTTAGGGCTTATTTTCATAGGTTTGACTTTGGCATCATCATCTCCACTAATCTATCATGTTTGAGCTTAAACCCACTATTTAATTGGTAATAAACACCTAGGGTGTTACAATAACTGTCTTAGAAAGGCATCCCTTAGCTTTTGGCTACTCGCTCCAAGATCTTAAAGGAATTAGTCCTGCTCTTTGCACCCATCGCATCCCTACAGATCCAAATATTATACCTTCTAGAGAGCCCCAGCATAGGCTTAACAATACGATGAGAGAGGTAGTAAAGAAGGAGGTTTTGAAACTCTTATACGTCGAGATTATCGATCCTGTGCCACATAGTGAGTGGGTAAGTCCATTGCAAGTTGTGCCTAAAAAGGGAGGCATGACTGTTGTTAAAAATGAAAAGAACGAATTGATCCCCCAAGGAACTGTCACTGGATGGCGAATGTGCATAGATTATAGAAAGCTTAACAAGGCAACAAAGAAAGATCACTTTCGGCTGCCCTTCATTGATGAAATGTTAGAGCAATTAGCGAACCACTCTTTCTTTTGTTTCCTTGATGGATATTCAGGATATCACTAGATCCCAATCCATCTAGATGACCAAAGCAAAACCACTTTTACATGTCCATATGGAACTTATGCTTACCATAGAATGTCTTTTGGACTATGTAATGCTCCAGCTTCTTTTCAAAGATGCATGATGTCTATTTTCCGATATGATTGAAGAAATCATGGAAGTTTTCATGGATGACTTTTCTATTTATGAAAAAACTTTTGATGATTGTCTTGAAAATTTAGACAAGGTTTTGCAAAGATGTGAAGAAAAGCACTTAGTCCTTAATTGGAAAAAAAATGTTATTTCATGGTTAGACAAGGAATAATGCTAGGACACCTAGTGTCTAAAAGAGGAATTGAGGTAGACAGAGCTAAAATTGAAGTAATTGAACAACTACCTCCACTTGTAAATGTTAAAGGAATTAGAAGTTTTCTTGGCCATGCTGGTTTTTATCGTAGATTCATAAAAGATTTTTCACACATTGCTAGACTACTTACTAATCTTTTGGCCAAGGATGTTCCCTTTGAATTTGATGATGTATGTTTGAAATCTTTTAACATTCATAAAGAGGCACTCATCTCCGCACCAGTCATTCAACCCCCTGATTGGTCATTGCCTTCTGAACTCATGTGTGATGCTAGTGATTATGCTATGGGGGCAGTATTGGGACAAACAAAAGATAAAAAGCACCATGCAATTGCTTATGCTAGCAAAACTTTAACAGGACCCTAACTTAATTATGCAACAACTGAAAAAGAACTTCTGGCTGTTGTTTTTGCTATTGATAAGTTTAGATCTTACTTAGTAGGAGCAAAGGTTATTGTTTACACTGATCATGCTGCTCTTAAATATTTGCTCACTAAGAAAGATGCTAAACCCTGCTTAATAAGATGGATTTTGCTCCTCCAAGAATTTGATTTAGAAATAAAAGATAAAAAGGGAGTAGAAAATCCTATTGACGATCACTTGTCTAGAATGTAGTTTGAAAATCCATAGGAGCTACCCATCAATGACTCACTGCAGGACGACACGCTCTATCGGATCACCCGATCCGATCCCTGGTATGTAATGTTAATTTTATGGTTGCAGGACATGTACCACCATGGGAGGACAAAAGAAAGCTCAAAATAGAGAGTTGTCGCCACATATGGGATGATCCGTACCTCTTCAGAGTCTGCTCAGATAGACTCCTTAGAAGATGTGTACCAACTGAAGAAGGAATTTAGATCATTGAAAGATGTCACTCGTCACCATATGGAGGACATTATGGTGTATTTCGTACTCATCCAAAGATCTGGCAAAGTGGATTTTTCTAGCCAACAATGTATGATGACACAAAGGATTTTGTCTGGAGGTGTGGAGCATGTCAGAGGCATGAGAACATCAACTCAAGAGATGCCATGCCACTCACCAACAACCTCCAGATAGAGCTCTTCGATGTTTGGGGAATTGATTATATAGGACCCTTTCCAAAATTAGGGAACTATGAGTGCATCTTGGTGGCAGTTGACTATGTCTCCAAGTGAGTAGAATTCATGCCATGCAGAGCTGCTGACTCCAAGAACTCTAAGAAGATGTTTCACAAAATAATATTTCCAAGGTTTGGTGTCCCAAGGATGGTGATTAGTGATGGAGGGTCTCACTTCATTGACAGGACTCTCCAAAGGTATCTGTCCAGCTTTGGAATCTATCACAACATCACTACCCCATACCACCCTTAGACAAGTGGCTAGGCAGAGACATCTAATAAGCAAATCAAGAATATTCTTCAGAAAACGGTCGATGAAATGGGAACAAGATGGAAGGACAGGTTACCCGAGGCATTGTGGGCATATCGGATGGCCTACAAAAAACCTATTGGGATGTCACCCTACCAACTTGTCTATGGGAAGACCTGTCACTTGCCTGTTGATCTAGAATTCAAAGCTCACTGGGCTATTAAGAGATAGAATATGGATTTGGACGCCGCCGGAATCAAAAGGAAAATGCAACTCTCAGAACTAGATGAATGGAGAGAGAAGGCATACCACAACTCCAAAATTTACAAAGAGAGAACCAAAAGATGGCATGACAAGAGAATCAAGAAGAAGGAGTTCACACTCGGAGACAAGGTATTACTTTTTAATTCTAGGGTTAAATTATTCGGGCATGAAAAACTATGAAGCAAGTGGAAAGGACCATTCACGGTAATAAGTTCTTCATCTCATGGAGCGGTAACACTTCAAAATGATGAAGATACGTTATTCAAGATAAATGGCCACTATCTCAATCTTTTTAGAGCACAATAAAAATCCCAAAGAATTAGATGTAATAGAATTTCTTATTTTTCCATAATATTAAGCTCTGAACCTCCGTTTATCGATTCGGGGTACGGGGGAATATTTTTAGGGAATAAAAAGTCATAACTAGAGATCATGAAAAAGCGGCACAGGAGGCGCCACCGGGCATGGTCGACCGACCGTGGGCCCGGGTGGCTGCCCGTGGTGGGGCCCGCTTCGCTGCCGCCTTTTTCTATTGCGGATAACTGCTCCGAAACTTTTAGAAAATGGATATGCGTGGTTGGTTAGCATTGCCAACATCATGATGACCTTTAGGGTTGACTTTTGACCCCTGCCGCAAGAAGCCGACCGTAGCAGTTCTAGCCCACATGCAGGACTTCCTCATTGAAAAGATCCATAAGTTAGAAGAGCCCGTTGATCTCTTGACTAAGAATGATAAGGTTACTAACCAGAGGATAGATCTAGTGGAAAATAAGTAGAAGAAGACAGATACTAGGGTCAATATGCTCGAGTTTAGGCGTTAGATCAGATTAGTTCATGAATAAACAATTGATAAGGCACCCCCATTATGTTTAGAGTTAGTCAGTCATTTGTTTAAATTTCATTCATCCATTGTAATAAAGTGCCTTAGATGATATTGTAATAAAGTTTGAAGTTCTAGTGTTATTATTTTCTCTGTGGATATGTCTTTTTGTCTCCACCTTGTTGTGTATAAAGGAAAGCAGGAAACAAGTGTGGGGGAGAACCATGGGATCATGCATGACGAAGCAGCTCAGCTCAGCACCACATCACCTTGTTCTTTGTCCATGGTCAGGTTTGCCTTTACATATGTTATATATTTAATCACCCACATTGTTTCCCGTTTTAAAATTGAATTAAACTGAAAATCCTTTGCTAAAATAAATACACACAAGGAAGATTGTTGTAATCATGACTTAAGAATAGACTCTCATAACACTTTCCCTAAAAGTCTTGTTACTGTTGGGAACTTATTTATAGGGACCTCATGTTGCTTAAGTTGTTAATGAATGTGAGATAGTAAGAATAATGAGAACCTGATTCTTGAAGTTTAGTCATTGGAAAATTTTATTTCAAAATTTAAAAATGAATAGCTGCACTTCTCCTTTATAGTAAAGCAATTACCTACTAGAACCATATATAGGATAGATAAACCTTCTACATTTACTACTTGTATTTGTATTGAGTTTGGTCAAACCTTATTGAACCTTGTCGAGAAATTTATCATGCTCCCAAGATCAAGATCACGTACACTCCACATATACACTGCTGCTCCTACACTGGGAGTACGCAACAACATGCTTTCCATCCATTAAAAATGTTTTACTCCTACACTGGGAGAAAACATAAAGATAAATTAGGAATAAATGATCCAAGTTCTAGCTAATGTTTCTCTTGAAAGTTTTCTAAAATTGCAGAAAGGAGGTATGTGGCTATGCAAAAAGAAAAGTATTGAAAAAAAATAGATAAGTGTCCAAGCTAAAAAGAAAGAAAAAGAGAAGAATATATATATATATATATATATATATATATATATATATATATATATATATATATATATATATATATATATATATATATATATGAAAAAGATAGCCCATACTCTCTAACAAAAGTTTTCAAGTTTTAAACAAGAGAAATATGTTTCAAGATATATATATGAAAAAGATAGCCCATACTCTCTAACAAAAGTTTTCAAGTTTTAAACAAGAGAAATATGTTTCAAGGAGCATAGTAGAATTAGAATTAGCCACCAAATATATTCCACACACATACACATCTTGATCTAAGAGTATGACATCTTTCTCCTTGGATCCTAGTTTTGACTTTACAATATATGCACTACAAGTATGTTTCCATTGTTATTCCTACTTGAGCTCTAGATAAGCCATTGTAGAAGTAGGTACAAAGAAGGCAAGATGCTACATGCCTTGGTGAGGATCCAAAAATACCACATATATGAGTGATTTGAGAGTGCTACAAAAGGAGAAGGTAAGCTATGATTTCTTTGCAAACTTATGCAAAAACTCCAATTGACTTAACTGAAGGAAGAAGGTAATTTTGTTTCAATCTGTTCCATTTTTCAACCGCTCAAAGATTCATAGTAGACACATTGAATCCCGCAGTGCAGGTATGGCTAGGAGAAGTTTAATGATGATGTCTTGTTCTAAAGTTATATTTGTAGGAATCCATCCTTTTCCTCGAAACAAGTAAAAGCCTAAGTGTGGGGGTACTTGTTGACGGTAGATAACCATCAATTTTAACCATCAACTGTGTATGGAAATGGACATAATTCAATACCAACCATAGAGATAGGGTTTATACTGACAGAATTCCATGAGTTTTGCTAAATCTGTGTTTCGCAGGGATTAAACAGGAAAAGAGCAAGGCTAGACCCACATGTCGGTCTAAAATTGATATTTTACCGCAGCACCGACTTAAGAAGAATCTACAAGACACAAGAAGACACGTCAGACAAGGCGGGACCCACCTAGCAGGGACCACGGGCGGCCACCCGTGGGCCAGGGTAGCTGACCGGTGGGGTCCCCTGTCAGCCTCTGTCTTGGTTCCTCCACCGCCTTAGGGTTTGCATCTACGCCATTGTTTCAAGTCGGTTTGATCCAAGGGCTATGGTTCATCCTATGGTGCTATATAAGCAGACCCCCTCAACCCTGATCAGATAATCCTCATCCTAGGTAGAAACCCTAAAGCTACATCTACAATTAAGAAGCCCTAGATAGGATCAAGAGCCAAGCAATCAAGAGAGATAAGTCCTATAGTCTTCAAGATTAGGACTAGTCTTTAGATATAGTGAGATAGAGTGGTGGGAAGAGTTTGGAGAAGTCACCAGCCTATCGATGTCTGCTCTACGCCTTGTACCTACGGGATCAAGTTTCTCTACGGGAGATTGCTTCTGAGATTCTCTAGTATTTCAACTTCTAACTCTAGTAAGTACTTGTTATATATATATTCTTCCAGTTTGTGACTCTTTTGAGTACTTTAATTATTGTAGCTCTTGAATTGAAGTAGTATTTTTAGTGTAAGCGAGGTGCTTAGACTAGGATACTCGTGGATGCACCCTACTAGCCGGACCGGTGGTAGATTGCAAGGGTGACTTAAAAAGCCTTGTTGAGTCTGTTATAGCCCACTTCCTATTAGCTAGGCCAAGTAGGACTTGGTTGCTAAGTGGAAATCATTCTCTGCTAGTGTTTCTTCTTAAATAATGTCCCCAGCGAAATAGTGTAACAACGCTTGCAAAGATTAGAACTAGAAGACCTTAGTGATCTTCTCTATAGCCCTATCATCTCAGTCCTTATTACTGCTCAGGGGTTAAGTTATAGGCTTAGTTTCTCACTCCATCCTCCCAGTGGCAAAATATAAATAACGATACTTGGTAATACTCCCGGATGAAGTGCTACATCAGTATATTATCTGTGCGCTTGCAGATACTTTAGAATTCTTTTGTGCACCTGATTTATACTCCCACATACTTCTAGTGTCATTACATAGGATAGGTTAATCCATTCTAGTGATAACACTAAGAAGTGTCAACAACTATTGAGAGGAGTGAAACTCGACGTGAAATGCGGTTATCAAAGTGCCACTAGATGTTCTAATTCATTGCATATGCATTTAGATTCTTATGAGTGCTAACACCCTTAAAATGCTTATGAAAAATGCTAACACACTTGCACTATGGTGAGACACTTGGTGGTTGGCATATTTGAGAAAGGGTGGTGAAGTTTGAGAAGTGGGGGAGGCATCTCAAGGTGACAGGATGCTGCTTAGGCAGTGACCGAACTCAGTGCTTGCGTCCGATCATCACTGCGTAGTGAGGCGCAACTCGGTCTGATTGATCAGACCCTAGAGGCGTCTAGGATCGGACACGTAGGGGGTGCATCCAGTCATTGGCGATGTATGGTGGCGTAGCCTCGGTGTGCGAACACAGAGAGAAGCGGACTCAGCCTGCGTTCGGTCATGCCTGATCGGACGCGTCCGGTCACGTAAAAACCTCTCTAGTGCCTTACTGGTAGTGACTGGACTCCAAGCTAGGTGCATCTGGTCGCACTAATGCTGAGTCTAGTCTTGGCATTGCTAGCTTGGGCGCACGCGCGAGCAGACGCGACGTTGGTGCATCCGGTTTCGCATAGCTGTGTCTGATGTGAACTTAACCATTGGCACATGTTCTCTTGACCGTTGGGATCAAATGAACGTAGTTGAACATGGGGGACACGTGGCTGCTATCCAAGACCGGACGCTAGGGGCCATGCGTCTGGTCAACCCGACCGGCGTGTCCGGTTAGTGCACAAAGGCGCCCTCTTTGAGCATAACAGCTCTGTTTCGTTGGAGGGTTTATAAATACATGGTAACCAGCTTGGGCTCACTCTCTTGGCTATTTCTATTGAGAATACATCCTAGTGAGTCTAGCCAATCCTCTCTAACTCATCTTGCTTGATTGATTCATCATTTGGTGAGATCGAAGAGCATCCAAGTGCATTGCTTTGAGTGATTGCATCTAGAGGTACTTGGTGATTGTGTTTTGCTATAGGATTCACTTGTTACTCTTGGTGGTTGCCGCCACCTAGATGGCTTCATGCAGCAAGGATCATCGAGCGGAGGAAGGTGATTGTCTTCGACTCCAATCGTGGTGATTGCGAGGTGTTCTTGAGCCTTCCCCGTGGGAGATCATGAAAGGCATCTTTAGTGGATTGCTCGTGGCTTGTGGATCCTCATCTTATGTTGGTTGTGCGACATCCGGTTGTGGGTTATGCATGTGATGTCTATTAGAGCGTGAACCTCCAAGTGAGTGAATCGCCACAATAGGGACTAGCTTGCCGACAAGCAAGTGAACCTTGGTGAAAAATCATGGTGTCATCTTGTCTCCGAGGAATTCATTGTGATTGATTGATTGTCACTTGCCATGGTGGTATAACCCTCTTAACTCTCTTGTATTTACATTCTAGTGTAGCTAAGTTATTTAGTGTAACTAGTTTTGAGAGCTAGCTTGTGTCTTGTTAGTTTGGTTAGTGAGGCTCTTTAGTTAGTCTTTGAGAGCTCACTAACTTAGAGAGTAGTAACTTAGCCCTTGTGCGACATAGAGATGATAACAACTAGAATTGTGGATAGGTGGCTTGCATTTTTAGTAGGCTAGCACAACATTCACTTCGCCACTTAATTATCTAACCACTTGGCTTAAGTTTTGTTGTAGAAATTTTTATAGGCTATTCACCCCCCTTTAGCCATTTGGGACCTTTCAGTTGTGACCTACGATCATGTGTGGGTGCAGCGTTGACATGACTGCTGTTCCTTCACGTGGAAACCTCACCGCTCTATCTCCCATCCATTGGAGTGGGCTAGGGCAATAACGAAGGGAGTGACCGTTGTGGTTGCCATTGCCTTCTACCTATTGGTGAGCAGAGGCCTACGCTAAGGTGCTGGGCAGGCTGTGCGATGGGAACTAGCTAGCTGACTGGGGTAAAAGGAGTTGTCCCCTTCCTTTTTTAATAGAACTATTTCCCATTCTTGCATCTTGAGAACCCTAAGAGAAGAACAAGCTCTCCTCTCCTTCTCTCTCACTCCCAAGCATTTGTGCTCCAATCAAGTGAGAGATCGAGCCCTAAGTGTTGATCTTGAGAGCTTCAAGAGCATCTCCTCCCTCTCCTCTCCTTCTCTAAGCTTGGTGCTCATTCATGAGAGGATTTGGGGGAAACCCTAGTGTGTACATTTGAGGTTGCATATTTGGTGGCACTAGGTGGTGATTGTGATTGTGGATTTCTTGTTACTCTTGGTGATTGCCGTCACCTAAACTGTTGGTGATTTGTTGATTGGTGAGGGGATTTGGTGATTGTATCCACCCCCAATCAAGGATTGTATTGTGAGGGGTTCTTGGGCTTATTCCCCGGTGGAGCGCCAAAAGCCACTCTAGTAAATTGCTCGTGTCATTTAGTTACCCTCACTTATGGGTAGGTTCTTGCAGCGCCCATTTGTTGGGCTAGGTTTGTGAAACACCTATTAGCCGCCGAACCACCAAGTGTGTGGTTGACATAACGGGGACTAGTGTGCCGACAAGCACGTGAACCTCGGGAGAAAAAATCATTGTGTCATTTATCTCCTTGGATCACTTGGTATTCATTATTTGATTGATTGATCTTCACTTGCCAGAATTGGTAACTATCTCTATCTCTTGCGTTCACACTTTGTTATATTTGTGTAGTGGTAGAAATAACTAGATTTGCTTAGTTGAGAAGCTAGAAGTGATTATGAGTATTTCTTGTGCTAGCTAGCTCACTAGTATAGAATTAGCAACCTAGACCTTTGTGTGCCATAGAGACTATAATATAATTGTTTGGATAGGTGGCTTGCATCACTTAGTAGAGCTAGAGCAAAACTTTCTATCGCCATTTGTTATACTAATCATTTTTCTCTAGTAATTTGTAGATTTTTAATTAGGCTATTCACCCCCTATAGCCATTTAAGATCTTTCACCTTGCGGGGTTGAGTCTTGGTAGAGAAGCGATGATCTTAGAATTCACCTCAATGTGGACATAGGTGTCTGGCAAGTCACCCACAAGGATATATCTTTTGTCATCCCTTGTGTGGTATCACATTTGATCACTCTACTCTCTTGTGCTTTACATTGTGTTCTTACAATTCATAAAGTAGAGATATTAGGACTTGTCATCTAGGGAGCAAACTAAGTATTTTCAATTCTAGTAACTTAGTTTTGTTCATAGTCTTGATACTAAAATTGTGTAGGTTGCTCTCACCTTAGGCTTGCAAAACATATCTAGGCGTAGTTTTATTAGGGCCTCCTCTTGGTCTAACCGTTTGGCCTAGTGTTTATACTCGCAAGAAATTTTAATTAGGTTATTCACCCCTCTAGCCATCCAAAGATCATTACACCTCCATTAAGTGTCAAACTAAAACAATGATAATATAAAATATAATGTATTATAAAAATATAGAATAGTATGGACTGATAAAAAGATAAACAATTGATTACAACTAAACATCAAGTAACTATCTCCTTGATTTGCCTTTCGCAAAAGCGGAGAAACAGGATGTAGGAATGTAAAAACCATCTACCACCATGATAGACTACATATTAGATTTAGCTTGGGAATTTCACACTTTACGAATGCTTGAAACAAAGCATAAAACATAATATATACTTAGGGTACTTATATTAGCATGGGCCCCTTAGATTTCGAGGCCCTGAGTAGTCGCACAGGCCTAGGGACGCTCCTGCCCAAGAGGGCCATCTTCACATCAAGAGCCAAACTTCATACCGAACATATATTATGTATTGATTTGTGACATCGCCCATGTTTGTTCTAGGGCTGTGTTTAGTTGCCCTAAAATGGTAAAAAGTGTACTGTAGCACGTTTTGGCTTTATTTGGCAAATAGTGTCCAACCGTTGACTAATTAGGTTCAAAACGTTCATCTCATAAAGTACAACCAAGTTGTACAATTAGTTTTTGATTTCATCTATATTTAGTACTCCATACAAGTATCGTAAGTTTGATGTGACGGGGAATCTTTTTTTTGCATAGTGCTTTTTTCAGGTAACTAAACACAGCCTAGGTATATCGGGGCTCATGTAACGAACAGGCATTTGAGGAGCAGGAGAATGAACAAAGGGTGGTTGATGATCGAGATGGTGACAAAGAGGAAAACAAAGAAAAGGATGATGATGACGTCCATGAGTTTCCATGGAAGTGATAGGGTGGCAGAGGCTAGTGAAAGTTGTCAACAAGTAATCGAGGCTAGTAAAAGATGTGAAAGGATCAAGATGCCCAAGAGGGGGGTGAATTGGGCTTTTCTAAAAATTAATTGCAAGAATAAAATCCTATAAGCCAAATTTCACCCCTAGTGCCTACTAGTGTTCCTTGTGATTCTACCGATAAAAGTTTTGCACCCTAAGTTCCAATCCTAGTCTAGCAAGGCAATTCTAGGAAAGTAAACAAGCAATGAAAGTAATGCAAGAAAGTAAATGCTTGAAAGTAAGGGTTAGGAACACGGCGATGTTTTGCTGAGGTATCGGAGAGTCGCCACTCCCCACTAGTCCTCGTTGGAGCACCCGTGCAAGGGTGTAGCTCCCCCTTGATCCGCGCAAGGATCAAGTGCTCTCTATGGGTTGATTCTTCGACACTCCGTCGCGGCGAATCACCCAAAACCGCTCACAACATGAGTTGGGTCACCCACAAGCTCGCCGGATGATCACCAAACTCCCAATCACCACTAAACCGTCTAGGTGATGGCGATCACCAAGAGTAACAAGCTAGAACTCTCACTTGACCATAACAAGCCTAATGAGAAGATGGATGCACACTTGCTACACTCTTGTCACTAGTGAGGAATCTCAAACTTTGATTCTCAAATCACTATCCTCACTAGGGCTCTTGCACTCCCTTGCACTCCAAAGGTGTTTCTCAGCTGAACAAATGAGCAAGAGACCTCTAAAAGAGGTGGAGGGGATGTATTTATACACCCCTCAGACAAATCCAACCGTTACCTGCCAAATCAGCAAAACTCGTACTGACCGGACGCGCTGGTCGACGTGACCGGACGCGCCGGTCGAGTGTAATGGTCGAAAACCGAAAGTCAGTGCTGAGTGACCGGACGCGCCGGTCAGGGATGACCGGACGCTTCTGATCATGCAAGAACCTTACTGGAAACTAACCTGACACTCGACCACGTCCGATCATAGATGACCGGAAGCGTCAGGTCAGCTTAGGACCTTACTGGAACGTGACCGGACGCGTCCGATCACTTCACAGTCGCGTCCGATTACACCTTTACCCTCTGAAACACGTGTCAGACTGACCACCGCGTCCGGTCCTCTCAGGGACCGCGTCCGGTCGATCAGTTAACGATGCAGTGACTTGTTAGTACTGACCGGACGCGTCCGGTCATGACAAAGACCGCGTCCGGTCAAGGGTAAACTGCTCAAACGACTTCTAAACGCGACGCAACTTGAACCAAGTTGCTTCCAACTGAACTTTGAGCTTTTCTAGAGCTACCTAGTGCTAAGTTTGACAAGTGTGCACCACACCTAAACAAAAGACTCACCTAGGTCAAGCTACTTGCTCATGCCCCCCTTTATAGTACGGTCAAAGGAAGAAACAAAGATCCTAACGACTATTCCGGATGTAACTCAACACCTTGACATCCGGAACTAACCGTCCTTAATCTTGTCGTTGATCCTTTGAAAACCGAAACGGTTTCCATCAAGGGACATGAATACCATAGTGCCCAAAGCAGTTATCAACTCCATGACCTAACTTACCAACGTTTCTGCAAAACACACGTTAGTCATGGTAATAATGCGTTGTCATCAATTGCCGAAACCAACACCGGGGCCTAGATGCTTTCAAGATGATACTTATTTTTTGTGAAAATCTAATATTAATGAGATTACAATATTATGTTCTATAAATTGTAATTCTAAAAAAATGAACCTTGAATTTTCCAGATATGCAATATCTATGGATGGTAAATGAATAAATAGAAACACAACTAACTTCTACACAATAGGGATAGAACATAAACCGGATAGATCCACATCCTCCAATACAATTAAATACTAGTTCTATCGATGTCACGTGGATTATAGGGAATATATACCATACCTTACATGAGCAGTTTCTATCGATGTCACGGGGATTTATTATAGTGTCTCAGAGCTAGTCAGCTAACTACTAGTTTCTAAAATTTTAGTTTGGAACATACTTTTTTATATTTTAATATTTTTGTGACCTCCTCGTCTACACAAACATAGTTGCTGAGAAGGAGAGGGCGTGTTGTCCGAAGCATATTGCATAGCTAGCTAATTGCTAGGAGTTAGCTAACTAGCCGGATAGCTCTGCCTTTTGCGTGCCATGAGGCTAATTGCTAGCTAGCTAAAAATTAGGTCTAGCGCATATAAACTGACAGGTCTTTAACTAGTAGTTAACTAACTAGCTGTCTAGCTAACTAACACATAACTAACTTATGTTAATTTTTAGTCTCAACTAGTAACTAACACATAACTAACGTGTATCAAATATAACCCAATAATTGCACTTCGAACTTCTTGTATTAAGTTTATGTCTGGGCGTGGTCCTCCGACACTGCAACCACAGAATCTGAAGGAAATCCTCTGTGTTAGAGAGGACTCTGCATTTGCCGCTGGTCCATTGTCGCCTTGATTCCTCCTGTTCCTTCCTGCACTTTCACAGTTCACACATGACACGAACGCGCGTGAATGAATCATGAATTATTAATTATGGGTGCTCCATCATCCATTTCCGGAGTTCCCTTTTGGTGAGATGACGAGCTAGGCCTGAGCGTGTAAAAGCAAGGTTGTGTTTAGTTCGCGAAAAGAAAATTTTTGGGTGTTACATCTGATATTTTATGAGATGTCAGAAAGGGTTTTCGAATACTAATAAAAAAACTAATTACATAGCTCACCTGGAAACTGCGATATGAATTTATTAAGCCTAATTAATCAGCCATTAGCACATGTGGGTTACTGTAGCATTTAAGGCTAATCATAGACTAATTAGGCTTAAAAGATTCATCTCGTGATTTCCAATCAAACTATGCAATTAGTTTTTTTCTTCTATATTTAGTACTCCATGCATATGTCCAAACATTCGATGTGATGAGTGAACCCAAAAATTTTTGGAAACTAAACCAGACCTAAGCAAGTGAGGATTCTCCAACGGCGAGCAAAAGTAAGTTGTGGCTGATAAGCTGGCTGATGTTGTTTTGTTGTGAGAGAAAAACACTATACCATGACTGATAAGCCGGGCTGATAAGTTGAAGCGAATAGGATAAAGGGGAAAATATGGAAAATCTTTAGTGCAAACCCTCTGTACTCATACTCGGTGGAATCATGAAAATATTTTAACAAAACAAACTTAAGAGTTTTAAAAAATGAAACTACACATCCATAGTACATCTATAAATGTACATTGGTAGGAAAATTTGAGATTAAGTTCGAATATCAAATTTTCCTATAATATAAATTTGTTTTTGTATAATGTACATCTATGAAGATGTATAGTTTCAGGATTTTTGAAACTTCAAAGTATGTTTTTCTAAAGAGTTCTTATGATTTCACCGAGTAGAAGGTTTGAATATTATTCCACTACATATAACCACTAGAGACATCCTATGAACTTTTCGAAAATATAGTAAGCGCCCGTTCGGTTGCCAGAGAACGGTTCCCAGGATTAATTCCTAGCCGAAATGTTATTCTAATTCTAATTTATATAGTCTTTGATCATGTAGATTGATTCCCGGTGGAATCTAGTATAACCGAACGAGGCCTAAAGAGGCAAGAGTCGAGTAAGTTGCAGCGCTTTTATATTTATTTGAATTGAAGTTTGAAGGCTGTAATAATGCCGATCACGTTGGCATTAATCATGTCCGTGCGATCCTCGTGAACGGAGGTTTGTGTCAGCGTGTACATCGTCGCAAGCAGTACCATATACCAGGGTCGTATATTGTATATGGTTATGTATATACATTATATATTATACTGTATAATTCAAATTCAAACAAACCGGGGAAGCCAATTTTACCGCCTTCAGCTTTCAGACTTGAGGCGGCTACATCTTCGTTTTCTTAAAATAAAAACAACTCCATTGCTTCCACCGTTTTATAATAAGCAAAATCAACGCTCTGCAGTCTCGTTTCGCCCCTAGCTTGGCTGTCAATTCCTCCTGCAGAACAGTCCTCCCAATTGCTAGAAAATGTGCCCTTGCTTCTTCCTTGGTAACTACGTTCGTCAATCGACAAAGAAACTTATCATTGTCAAAAGCTGAGTCCGGACCAAGCGTATTGAAATCTCAAATAATCTGGAACTATCCTAAACACGGCATCTTTATGCATGTTTCGACGGCTGTGATGGGCCTGTGGCCCAATTCTTTATTTGATGAACTCGTGTTGCCAAAACAAACAGCTGATGACCTCGGCCCGTGCTTTGACGGACAAACCACTGCCTAAATCAGTGTGGGAATTCCAAGAAAACACAGTACGTGAACCTGAAACCCATCCATTTTCACGTTTTAAAAAGTTTTGTAAACGCACGGTCTCGATGCTGTAGTAATATAAAACCATGGTGTATATATTAAGAAGTTATTATAGTTTCAGAATTCATAGGCATATAAAATCAAAGGTTTAGAAGAGACAGTTGTAGGGTGGAGTTTTTGAAACATAAAAATGCTATACAGTTCTAGTAATATTATGGTTTTTAAAAAACTTATAATAATACAATTACGGTTAGAAAGATGGAGTTATAGAATAGTGCTCAATCGAATTTGCCAACTTGCACCTTCTTCGTTTGAGCATATCAGCAGAATCAGCAGTCATACAGCAGTGTTTTTCTCTCATAATAAATCAGCAAACAGTACTTTCAGCCACAACAATCCAGCGAAACGAACAGACTGTTGGTTGATTAGGTTTATTATGGTCGAACCTGCCCATCAGGACTCAAATCCTCGACTTGATACATGTACTCGCATTGTTCTGGATTTATCGATGTGTTCGTCGATACTGAGGCTTCTATGGTGGCTTCATCAATCTCGAGATTTATCAGTCAACTCAGTTCTTCGAAGATGCTCTTAGGGATAGGATGTGCGTATGTACATTCATAGGGGTGAGTGTATACTCATGTATATGAGCGTCTGCATCTGTGTGTTCATACGAGTGAGTGTGCACTCATGAATATAAGTGTTTGCGTCGGTACTGGGTCTCTAAAAAATATTTTAAATTTGACTAATTTATATACGATAGTAATGCTTGTCATACTAAATAAGTATAATTAGATTTGTCATATAATATTTTTTATAATATTTTTATTTGGAGTCTATTTTTTTAACTTAGTTAAACTTAAGTTAGTTTGACTATGACCAAACCTGTAACTATATTTGTTCTAGGATGAACGCAGTATATTTTACGGAGGCAAAGCACAATAATTCATTCTAGTAATTGTTTTTTTTAGAATTACACAGTATGTGCATACAGTCATATTTCATTTAGACTCATACCACAACCAATATTTTGGAACCTAACTTGACTACTAATATCACAAAGAGACATTTTAAAAAAAAGCAAAATAAGCATTTTAATCCCAACTCTCGTCTAAGGTTCAATTTCGTCCTTGAACTTTCAAATGTTTACTTCAGTCTTCAAACTTTATTTTTGGATTTAGTTTCATCCTAGAACTATTGAAATAACTGTTTCAGTTCTTAAACTATACATTTTGGGCTCAATTTACTCATATTACATGGATGAAATTGAGCCACAAGTGCAAAGTTTGAGGACTAAAGCAGAGTGTAAAAGTAAAGTCTGATGACTGAAATGATCACTTTAAAAGTTTAGACCATCTTTGGAACACAATAATTTCACAGGACAGGAGCTGGTTTATTTTTTATAACGAAAACACACAAAAAGAGACATTTCCATCTATTCCAAAGGGGGCCTAGTGATGAAACTAAACCTTGAACGGTAATTGTGGGACCAAAATGACTATTTGGCCATATAGAAAAACTAAAGGCCCTTTAACCTTCCTGATTTTATTATCCGGTTGATTGTTTTTTGAAAAAAGAGATCCATTTCTGCTGCGTTATATTCTGTGTGTGTCAGCCGACAAACTGTACTGTGGTGCAGAGGGAACACACGGAGCAAGAAGCGCCTGTGACAGCAGGGGTGGTGGGGGAAGATTTTAAATCCGCCCGCGTGCTGTTTCGAATCACCGTCTCCTCCGGCATTCACTGCCCGACGGCGATGGATGTAGGTTCCACCTCCAAAGGCGCCTCCTTTTTCGACGCCTTTTGGCTTCTTGATGCCTTTCTAGACTAGGACCAGTTTGAACTGCTCGTTCGTTGCCCCTCCTTCCCGTGCGCGCTGCAGGTTTCGTCGATCCCACCTGCCTCCTGGCTTGCTCCGTGATTGCCGGTGAGTTCTTCTCCCCCTTTTTCTTCCAAGCACGTTTTGGATCTTGGTGGCGGAATGCTGCTGTAGTGCTGTGTGCTCCAGGCCTCTCCAGCTCCTGGTTCTTGGGGATTGATTCTTGCATGCTTAGCGGCTGCAAATTTGATTTGCAATGCGTTCGTCGGCTCCCAAAGTATTTCAGATTCCTTTTCAACTAACATTCATATCATCCCGACCCTCTTCCTGGTGCCGTTTTTCTTTCTTCCAAACTGAGTATTGATTCCCGCCTCCCCTTTCCAGATTGAGGAATAGATTGTACACGAAATCATTTCTCCTCTCTTTTGCATCAAATCCTTCTCAAAAATCTGGTTGCAACCAGCTTAGGTTTCACGTTTTGCGCAAAGCATTTATTTTTCATGATGGTACGTTCTGATTTTTCTTTTTTACCACGGATACCCATCAGTATATCACATATGTCATTCTTTTATTTGGTTTTAAGTGCTTTCTATGCTTTTAAACCGTTGATGACCATCCAATTTGGCATCAGATAAAATGGCATGAACTTTCCTTCACCATCTCTTTATAATTTCTTTTCTTAAAAGAACCAAAATAATTTCTCTATATTACCTGAGAACTTACTGTAACATAATGGGAATAACCTTTGGTAAGGTCTGCCTGATTCTATGTTTCCACGAAAATCGGTCCACATATCTGCACACTTATAGGGTCTGACTCAGCAATCTACCTTTAGATGGTTAAAACAATGTTATTCATTTTGTAGAATGAATTATTTTTTTTAATTGCAATCTAGTAGTTTCCTCTTGGTACTAGACTGTAGTTTCTTTGTCCCCAATCATGTGCGCCCTACTTCCTGTTCTTGATATGCATTCCTTCCCAAGTTGCAGCTTGAGCATGCTGCTTCGGAAGCTGAAATTGTGTTCACTGCTTTATACCCATTTTTTATGTTCTTAAGATAAGATGTATCAACTATGCGCCTTTGTAATTTGCACCTATTTTAAGTTGTAGAACACTTTAAAATTGTTTGCAGTGAACATACCTTAGTTCTTTTCCTGAATGGTGATGTCATTTAATATTTACTATTTTGCTCTCTGTTAGACAAATCGGCGTCTTTCCAGACTGGAGATGGGGACTATGGTTGGAGGGTGTGTTGGCCCAAGTGAGCTTCACTTGAGGAAGGAACTTACTGCTTTGCAAAAGGCGCGCTGCTTGCAGGATCCTGATACTTGCTCAACATGGAGATCACCTTTGAGTTCTAGGTCACTGGTGGCCACCTCAAGGATTACATGCAACGGTGGGGTTTCTAGTAATTTAGCGCCAAAGCTCAATGAGTCACCTTGTGTGCCTCCAAACACTGATAAGAAACGAAGAAAGGTTTATCTCTACAATTGGAGGCAGAATTCTTGTAAATCTAGTGAAAGTGGAATGAAGATAGATGAGGAAGTTAAGCAACCATCTGGTGAGCTAAGCTTGGACAGTCCATGCAAATGTAATGGGGTAAACTCCAAAGGTGATGCATATTTGGATCCTCCAGCCAGCATCTACAATGTTCAGAGTTCAACATCATGTACTCCTGTCAAAAGAATAGCTAGAAGGAGAAAGGGTGTTTTGTCCAGAAAAGGAGCAGTCAGAAACCAAGATGTCTCGAAGTTGTCAGATTTTCAGGTTCACTCTGGTGAGCAATCTGAGGGTACTGAGAACTGCAACTCAGAGACTCTGGAGATATTTCAAAGAGGCTACTTATCTCGTCCTACATCTCCGCTATTTGCTGCATGTGGATGTGTCAGCTCTTCAAATCCCTCAAAACTACTGAAAATAGGTAGAAGAGAGGGATCTTCCTTTTCTTGCACACCTGTTTCTACTAGCTCCTATTACAGGCACGTAAGAAGGAACACCAGCACTGTTGGTTCTTGGGATGCTAGGACTGCTACTTCTTTTGATGGTGATGAGTCTAACCAATCAGCAGTTCTGAGAAGTCAGAGGTCGCATGTCCCTTGCTATGCATCAAAGAGGAGAAAACATCGAAGATCTGAAGGAAGTAATTATTCTCCTTCACTATCTGCTATACTTCGAAGAAAAGGTAGCAACCTAATATGTGGGAGTCAGACAATGCATAAGAAGAAGAGATCATTTGGTTCAATGAAATGGGCACATTCGAAAAAGTCTGCTCAGGGAATGCCACTTTTGGGTAATAGCTGTGATTTTGGTTCTTCATCGTTTGATTCATCAAGTGATGAACTCTCAACCAATATAGGGGAGCTTGATATGGAAGCTTCAAGCCGGTTAGATGGGAAAAGATGGTCAAGCTGCAAAAGCCAGGATGGGATGGATCGATCTGTTCGTAGTGCTGATCTGGCCGAGTCAGACCTGAGAAGCTTGAGCCAAAAATATAGACCAAGGGCATTCCCTGAAATTGTTGGTCAAAACATTGCAGCCCAATCACTTAGTAATGCTATAACAAGGGAAAGGATAGCTCCTGCCTATCTTTTTCAAGGTCCTCGTGGAACAGGAAAAACATCGACTGCAAGGATATTTTCAGCAGCTCTAAATTGCCTTAATACTGGAGATAACAAACCCTGTGGGGTATGTAATCAGTGCACTGACTTCTTCAGTGGAAAAGGTACCAATCTAAAAGAAGTTGACGCAAGTAACAGAAAGAGTATAAACATAATTAAGCACTTACTGGAAAATTTGCCGCCATCTGCACCTTTGTCCCGGTATAAGGTGTTTGTTGTTGATGAATGCCACATGATACCTTCCAAATTGTGGTCAGCATTTCTGAAGTTTCTTGATGAACCATTTCCTCATGTTGTGTTCATATTTATTACAATTGACCCTGACAACCTACCTCGAGCAGTTATATCACGTTGCCAGAAGTATGTGTTCTCTAAGATCAAAGATGTTGACACTGTGTGCCGCTTGAGGAAAATTTGTGTTAAGGAAAATCTTGATGTTGAGCTGGCAGCTTTGGATTTGATAGCTCTGAATTCAGATGGCTCACTACGAGATGCAGAAACAATGTTAGATCAATTGAGTTTGTTAGGGAAAAAGATAACTCCTTCACTTGTCAATGATCTGGTAAATTTCTTGCTATGATCAATCAGTTCTTTTAATGACGAATACTGCTTTGCATTACATGAAAATGAAAGTTGTTCTCTGATCTATATTTCTTGCTATGATCAATCAATTCTTTTAATGATGAATATTGCTTTGCATTACATGAAAATGAAAGTTGTTCTCTGATCTATATTGCATGTTTTCCTCCAATCTCTGATTTAGTGGACTATTTGTGTATTTTATATCCATGGATTCTGGTGTCCCCCAGTGAATTGAGCATGTTTTGTTGTTCTATTATTTTTTCCAAAAATCATGTACGTTGTGCACATAAAGTTAAGTAAACCTGTAAAAATTCAGTGTCAAAGTTGTCCTAGATGTTAAGAAAGAAAAAATAGATCAAGTACTCAATCTGAGGTGAACATTGTCACTGACCATATATTTGCACCTCTGTTATCTTCACCTCGTTTCTTAATGAAAACATGTGTTTTGTGAAAATGGGTTGTTTCTGAAATTGTACACTGTAAAAACTAAGAGATGATACTAAATCGTCCTTTTGGGGAGTTGAAACGCTGTTCAGTTTCTGCATGACTGCACAAGTAACGGGCACTCTAATTTTCTTCCTTTCTTTATTTTAGAACGACTTTTGAGCATCCAGATAATGACTGCAATTTTCATTTTAAAGGTTGGTGTTGTCTCGGAAGAGAAATTGCTTGATCTTCTGGAGATAGCTATGTCAGGAGACACGACTGAGACAGTGAAAAGATCCAGAGAGCTGATGGATTCTGGTACTGATCCAATGGCATTAATGTCTCAGTTAGCTGGGCTCATCATGGACATCATTGCTGGCACCTACAAATTGGCTGATGTTGCTTGTTGTAATGGCTCAGCAGTTGGTGGTCGAAGTTGTGAGTACACTCAACCATACCTTTTGGTTCTGTTGGTGTTTTCAGCTCATTCATTCTTTCTTCCTCTCCATCTTTATCTTTTCTCATCATAAATATCATTGCTTCCATGCTTTATTTTGTATCACAAAAACTACTGTCGTATTAGGCTATTAGCAGTCATACTAGGTGATTGATGGAAGTAATTTCAAAACTTTTGGTTTAGACTAACAAAAATGACTCTGGTTTATTCATCAGAATCACAAAATCACATAAGTGCGTTTTAGTATTTTTCATGTAGTCATGCAGCATGCTTGTGAAGCAGGCAAAGTCACTGAGAAAGTGCACATTTGAAGGCAGCCTTTCCCATGTTTTTTAAGCAATGAGCCAATGAGGCTGATTTGAACCCTGCCCTTCATTAGTCTACATGATCTATCTGCTAACGATTTTGTTTATGCTCTGTAGTAACGGAAGCAGAGTTAGAAAGATTACAACAAGCATTGAAGATTCTTTCTGATGCTGAAAAGCAGATAAGGCTTTCAAGTGAGCGTCCCACGTGGTTTACTGCTGCTCTACTACAACTTGGATGTGGTCATAGTTCAGATATGAACCAACAAAAAAGCAGTACTCAAGAACACCATAAAGTAGCCAATGATGCTATGTCTGAGATAGCAAGGGAATCATCCAGCAGAACTGTTTCTCATTCATTATCTGCCTTTGGCATTTCTAAGAGAACACTTGACGCCAAAACAATTAGTGTGCACTCGAGTCCTCAGGTCCTTGCCTCACATTCATCTCGGTTGAGACTCAATGACAACTTGGTTTATGGAGAGTGTAGATCTGTTGATAGAATTCCACTCAATTCTAATCAACTGAATGACAGCTGTTCCCAGCAAAGGGCTCTGGTAAATGGAATCTCAGATAACCTTGCCCAGGTTTGGATAAGATGCATTGAGAACTGCCACTCGAAGACATTACAGCAACTACTTCTTGACCATGGGAAACTAGTATCAATCAGGCAATTTGAGGGTAAGCATGTCTTGTGTTTTCCTTGCTATCAACATGGTATATCTTTAAGTGGATTACTTATCATTTATCACTTGCTGTCACTAAAGATGCTAATACTTCTTTCACTGAAAGCAAAATACGTAGTCCTCATTGATTAGTTCTTTTTTTGTTTGTTTTTTTAATACACTTAAGATTTCACCTTCAGACATGTGATTCAAGTCTGACAGACGTATGTCAGTGGTATCCACAAAGGTTGAAGTAAATGCATCTCTCAAAGTTGAAATTGAATTAAATTCTCCATATGGCCCACTATTTTAAATGATTGGCTACCTATTCTGTGTTATTGAGTTATAATCTTCATTTTCATATTTGTCAGGTCATGCGATTGCTTTCATTGCATTTGAGGACTGTGGCATAAAATCTAGAGCTCAAAGATTTTTGAGTAGCATTACCAATTCAATTGAGACAGTACTGAAATGCAATGTGGAAGTCAAAATTGGTCCACTAGCAGAATTGATGGATGGAGAAATAGCATTAGAGGCTGTTCCTAATGTAAGAAGATACGAGTCTGATGTCTTGAGTTGCTCATCAAACAGTGACCGACTAAAGGGAACTTTGGATTCAAGGAGAAGCTTGGATCATCCTGATGAAGTAAAGGAAGAACTGGAGACGTACAAAAATACTGCATCTGTTCATGAAAGGTTGCGTTTGGAAGTTCCCACCCAGACTTCAAAAGAATCAACAAATGATGATCAGCGACTGGAAAGCGCATGGCTCCAGGTTTCTGAAAAGCACACACCAGGTCTGATGAATCAGGCAAGACACAATCAACATCAGGTTCTGTCTCAATTTGTTGGCAACCAATACCAAAGGAAGTCCTCAATGTCCCTAGTTGTGCCCTCAAGCCATGCAGATGAGGATCTTGCTCATGAGATAGAAGCTCTGAAGATAGTTGACAGTTATGGTTCTCAGAAGCACCAGGGTCGAAGAAGTGAAAATGGCTTTGCCATTTCACCAAGCAGAATGCACAAAAAGGATGACATGGTTGATTGCGACAAAGAGAGCATGTAAGTCCTAACCTATGTGTTTTAATTACATGCTCTCATTTTAGCCTTTATCCTGACCTTCAAATTTTAAAACACATATAATCAGTCAATACAGCTAGGGCATTGATTAACATGCAAATTTGTCATTATAGTCAAATTAATTGGAAACAACTTGATTTGTTGTTATGACATGGTGCATCTGATTGTTGAAATTGAACCATACTAATCTTTAGAATTTATGACATGTCCTCGACATATTACATTGATTCTGTTTGCAATTTGCTATGGCCTCTGCAATTCACCATGCTTACCATGTCTACTTCACAGATGCTCTGAGCTTGGAAAATCGGGATGCCATGGCCTTTTCCCTTGTTGGAAAACTCAAAAACCAAAGGGAGTAAAGGTAAATGTCAAATGCTCTTATCTTTTGCACTGGCATCAAACATCAGGCATGCAACCTGACACCTGTGTGTAATGCAGACGAAGAGGCAGATGCGGGTGAAATCTTCTTAGTCTGGCAGAGCTGTTTAACATGCCGAATTGCCGATGATGATGTAGCGAAGCCTGGGAACAAAATACATGTTTGAAATGGTTCTTGTTTTGCAAAATGACACATTGTTGTTTCAGAAGACAAGGACATTTGAAACTACTACCATATTCACTTCAGCATGCTTCCAGCCTGAAATTCAACTTTGATGGCCACATATTTTTGGCCATCATGGGGCAGGATTTTTGTGCAATAACTATCTACTACAGCTTCAGGGACGGAGGACAATTTCTCCAGCAATCAGATGCACGTGTAATCTTGATTTTGTATTTATATGTGGCCCTAGCAAAGTTATTATGTGCCCCTTGTTATCTTGGGGCAAAAAGAAAGAGAATGCATCTGTACTGACATTTGGATTATAATGTTTTTATTTTGTATACGATGTCCAACGAGGAAATCACATGAATGACACTGATCATTATAGACTTAGGTTACCAAATCTATGTGCTCTTCTGTACTAATATGATCCTGTGTTCGTATTACTGGTATGCTTCACTCTGGGTGTTTTGCTCCAAAGTTTCTTTTTATTCAAGTCTGACAAATCTGACCCTATTCTATGATATACTTAACGCTTGATGTTCAACAACCTAGAGATAACTATTATCCTTTTATCCAACTAACCCTTTTGGTGGTGCCAGTCAGTGTGAGACGACAAGGCCATAATGACCTAGAGATTTCAAACACTCACTGTATTTCCAGAATTTGTAAATCGGGCAAAAAGAATAGTTAAAAAAATCAAGAGATACCCACCAGCCAACCCCTACAGGGGTTGCAACTTGAAACCACAACCTCAGGTCTCACGTTTTGTTTCCACAGAACTACAATAGTCACTTGTGACTAAATGACTAATACATTCCTTTTGTATTCACTTTTATATATTTGAGACTCTAAATGAATTCAAATGAAAAAATTTTGAATTGTAAAGTCTCAGATCTTTTCGAGTACTGCAACTTTAGTTTAGGTCATTTTTGCACCTGAGGTCATTTAAAAAGTTCAAAAATATGAATTTCAAAATCATTAATCTTAAGATAATTTCTGAGCCCTAAATGTTTTCAAATAAAAAAATCATCAACTATAAAGCATCATTTCGAGTACTATGGTTTATGTAATTGCTCAATTCGAGGTACTTAATTAATTTTTAAAAAATGAATTTCAAAATCTGAAAACTTAAAAGGATAAATTTGATAACTTTTCCAAATTAAGATAAAGATAAATGTTATATTAAAATTATCGTGTAGATCTAGAACATTGTAGTTGACGACTTTTCCATTTTAAATCATTTATAGCGCGAATTTAAGCTTTCATAAATTGAAATTCATGTTTTAAAACTTTTCAAATGACCTCAAATGAAGGAACAACATAAACAAAATTGGTAGTACTAGAAGGGGTTTGCAACAGTGTAGTTGACTACCTTTTCATTTCAAATTAATTAGTGTTCAAAAAATCTGTTTTAGAAGCGGGCCAAATTACCAACCGCCTTGGTTTAGCTTGTCTGCCACATAGGGCATTTGTAGGACCGGAAGTATTGCCTATTTGCCTCTAAAAATTGTATGGACATGGATGACTCAGCTCCAAACCGAGCACAGCGTTGTGAAGGAAAAAAGGATAAAAGAAATGATAATGATACAATTAAGATATTCAGATAAACAGACGCCTCACTCCCGCACCTTAAAAAAACTCTTATCCCTTGCTTTATCCTCCCCATCCTTATCCCTTCCGCGCTTGCGCCCTACCCCACCCCGACGCACGGCCATGGCTGCCTCTTTGGTCGGCGGCGGCGCCCTCACCCACCCCGGCGTGCGCCCTCCCCCACCCCGGCAGCTCCTCCCCCCCCCCCCCCCCCCCCACAGCAGCGTCCTTACCCACCGGGAGCGCCTAACGCCGCGGATCCGGTGGCCCTCTCCCCCACCTAGGCGAGATCCATGGAGCACGAGCGAAATCCATGGTAGTGGCACGACAGTATTCTAGGGGAGTCACGCGGCTCTCCCCCACCCCAGCTCGGTGCCCTCTCTCACCCTAGGGACCGAGCTCTCCCCACCCTGGTGGCCATGGTGCTCGCCGCCCCCCAACCCCCACCGTCGCCACCGAGCCAAACCTGGTGCCGTTAGCGGTGGTGGTGGTGGTGGTGGTGCTCACGCACGTCGCTGGTGCTGGCGCGCAGCCGCTCGCCGCCGGCTCCCACCTCGTCGCCCTGAATCGACTAGCCCAGGCCTCTGTCCCCCTATGTTGCAAATGTACGTTTCAATTGTTTCAAACGTTTTAGAGGCATGTTGCAATCATTTCGTATGGATGTTGCAAAATAGATCAATGGATGTTACACACGTTGCATATGTTGTAAGTGTTTCAGAGGCATGTTGCAAGAGTTTATTCAAACTGTTTCATCTGTTTCCAGACGTATGTTGCAAGCGTTTTTTATTTGTATGTTGCATATATTTTCACACATATGTTGCAACGGTATGTTCCCAAATGTTTCATTTATTTCAGTCTTCTATTACAATAAGTGTTTTCATGTTGCAAGTTGCAAGTGTTATATCTGGATTTTGCATATATTTTCACACATATGTTGCAAAATGTATATTCCAAATGTTTTACCTGTTTCAGATGTATGTTACAAGTGTTTTTATTTGGATGTTGCATATGTTGCATTGGTTATACACATATATTGCAAACTATGTTTTAATTGTTTCACCTTGTTTCGGTATGTTTCAACAGGTGCTACTCACCACACGCTCTAACTTGCGGGCAAGCACACGCTGCACCAGGTGCCCCTGCACCTCCAGGCGTGGTCCCCGACGGTGGAGCATGCAGCCGGCTCAACATATATGCATGCGCGCTATGCTCCCTCCCTCTCTCTCGCATCGGGGCATGTGCGTTGTGCTCTCTCTCGCATTGAGGCACGCGCGTTGTGATCCATCTCTCTCACATTGGAGCACGCGCATTGGGTCTCTCTCGCATTGGGGTAGGCGCATTGTGTTTCCTCTTTCTCGCATGCAACTGGACGGGCAGGATGATGCGTGGGGCGCAGCAGGAGGAGGTGTGGGGCGCAGCAGTAGCCGCAGGAGGCGCTTGTTTCCAAAAAAATAAAGCAAGAGAAGGCAGGGGGCGTATCAGGTGCAGCGGTATGCGCGGGCGTCCGGACGCGTGGGTCCGTCCGAACGTCCAGCGCTAGCATAGCCCTTAAAGAAATTAAGGTCGCAGCCGCCGCGCGCATGAGGAGGCACGTTCAGTCCGATCGAGTGACCGCCAATCTGGATTTTTGTTCAGAGCAACCAAAGTTATGGAACCGGAGTACAGTTTATATTCTTCTAATCCTGAAGAATTTATAACACTTGAGATGGTTAAGGGAGGCTAAAGCTCACTTGATATTAGTACACTTTTTCTTTGATCAGCTGATTCCAGAAATCATCTCAAATGATCTGATGAGATCTCAACATGTCAGCTTCTAGTAAGGCCGGACGAGCTAGGTTCAGATAGCTCAGCATGGCAGCACTGCTCCATGGCAACGCCAACGTCGTCGGCCAAGAACTCACTCCACAGCCACTGCTGCCCCTGCCTGCCCGAGCCCTCTGTCGTCGCTGCTGTTGCGTGGACCGACGACGACGGCCGCGCTTTGTCGGACATGGTCGTCGTCATCCGGTTGCCGCCGGAGCTGCAGCAGGGAGCGCTGCTGCTCCCGTTGCCGCTGCTGGCGCTTGGGCTGACGCCGTCGCTGCCGGGGACGTGGTGGCTCGGGCTCTCGACGTCGCCCACGCGGACGCCGGTGATGAGGAAGCGCCGGTGGGAGGAGACGTGGGCGCCCGCGGCGTGGACGGCGACGTCGCAGGGCCAGCACAGCAGGGCGCGGTCCTCCAGGCAGAAGAAGTAGCCCGTCTTCTCCTGCCAGCACCAACATCGGGCAGAAGCAGCAGCGCGTGCAAAAAGCCAAAAAGACGAGGGAGGATTCAGCATGCAGCAAAGCAAACAAACTTTGTTCAATTCATATCGTCATGTTGCGATCAAAATCACGTGCAAAGATATCCCATAAGATACGTACGGGTTGTGATATCATGCCTGTACTTCTCATGCGCTGCATCTCTCAAGACACTGGATGGACCACATTGGATGAGAGAGGCAGCAACAAGCCAACAACCAGGCAAACCTTTCTTTCAGGAAATTAACAAGAAATTTTTATGGAGAGAAGGGCTGGTATCCTTATATTAATTAAGAATATGTTTGTTGAGGTAACAAAAAAAAAACTTCATACTTTGTACTCTTTCTGTTCAAAATAATGTTTAGCCTGTTCGCTTGGACTAAAATCTGGCTGATTTTTTTTTAGAGAAAAACACTGCTGAATGGCTGACTGATCTGGCTGATAATCTGAAGCGAAAAGTTCCTGAACGTACTATACTATCTCCATGTCGTTCCTTCATCGCAACCCCCCCCCCCCCCACCCCCCTATGAAATTGTACTCTTGCTACTTGATCGACCTGAACTCATTGGGCCGAGCGCCTATACAAAATTACAAGCTACAACGCCGGCCGTTAGCTGGAATTAGGATACTACATACGTTACGTATATATACGTACCTGGCAGATGTCACAGGCGGGGTGACCGCCGCCACCGCTGCCGTCGACGATGGGACTGGGCGAGGGAGGAGCGGTGGACGACGGGAGCAGCGCGACGCGGTGGTGCCTGCCGGCAAGCTTGTTGGCGGAGTGGACGGCGGCGTCGCAGCTGCGGCAGAGCGCGGCCTCGTCGGCGCAGCACAGCACCGACGCCTCCGCGCGCTCGCACGCGTCGCACCCGATCTTCATGCGAGAGGTCGGAGGGATGCACACCCACGCGCGCACACCGCCGGCGCGGCGAGGGACGGAGGAAGTTGCTGCTGGAGAAACAAATGAGGGTACTGCTCGATCGCTTTTCGGTAGGTGGAAATAAAAGCCCGCCCGTCTTTCTTAATAAATATAAAAATATCTCGACGTGTGCCCGGCACTCTCTGGTACTCTCGCCGCTGCTCCCGTGTGGTACGTATGTGGTTTCTACGCGCGTGCATGTATGTCCACTTTCCCTTTTTCGTGTTCACCACGGCACGAGTCTGGAACGACTTGTGCTTTTATCGATTTGATTTGATTTGATGATGCATAACCGTGTGGGTTAAGTAACTGTGATAAATAGATTTTGATCTTGCTATATTGGAAAGGCTACGATACTACTCCTTCAGAGCAGGAAGCATTACCATTTACCCAGGCATTATCCTCCTAGAATCTCCATTCGATCCTTAAGGACCTGTTTGCACAGCTCAGCTTCACTGGCAGCTTTTTTACGAAGCTGAGCTATTTTAGAAAAAGTGTTTGGTAAAATAGCTTCACCAACAGCTTATGAGGGAGAGAGCTAAGATACGCTAGTACTTTTAGCTTCATCTTAACTCATGTCTTCGTGAGAGGGGGAGAAAAACAGCTTCACCCATAAATCTGTTTTGGAAATGAGTGTTTGGCAGAAAAAAAAACTCATGAAGCTGTTGTGAGCTATGCCAAACAGACCCTAACATTAAATCATCTAAAGCAGATAAAATTATGCTTAACCTTCGCAATGTTAGACGAGAAGTATGAGTCACTGATTTCTACTAAACTTAAATTAAAGATTTAGATGCAAGATATTTTTCCATATTAATGGTTGAAGAGCGTCTCCAAGAGTCTTTATGAAATTTATTCTCTAAATCATCATTTGGAAAGTCATTTAAGTAAAAATCATTTTCTATATCGTTGTACCCTCCAACAACTTTTTTATATCTTACTTGTGCGCAGTCTAGAGAGTCATCGTCGCTCTTCATCTTTGGATAGCGAGAAATCCGGAATTGAGGATGTCTATATTTGAATATCGAATTCATGAGGCTGTTGGAGGGTATTTTTTTAACCAAAATCTTTATTCCTATAAATTAGGAAGAATAATAAAGAGTCTCTTAGAGATGCTCTCCAAGAACTTTTCTAAAATTTAATCTCTAAATATCATTTGAAAAGTTATTTGAATAAAATTAGTTTTCTATATCTTTATACCCTACAACAGTTTTTCGATATATATCCTGTGCACACTCAAGTAAGCTGTCCTCGCTCTCTATCTTTAATTTGGTTAGTGAGCTATCCCAAATATATGATGTCTATATTTGGAGATCAATTAAAGATGTTGAAGGCTTTTTTTTCACCAAAATATCTATTCCTATCAATTAGAAAGGATTTAAAAAGACTCTTGAAGATACCATCAGATGTGAGGAACCTAGAAAGCCACTTACTCAATAAGGCGATGATCATGGTGCAAGATATATCTTTTTCTTATGTTCATCTGCTTGCCAGTACAATTTACACCCAAAATAATCCAACTTTTTTAGGAATCCAATGGGTATGGAAAAAAGACATCATATGTACTGATCCATGCGCAAATAATATAACTCCCATGTAAATATTATCTACATAAATCCAATGTGAAGACCGGCTGGCGGCATGCATGCATGATCCTATATATATATATATATATATATATATATATATATATATATATATATATATATATATATATATATATATATATATATATATATATATATATATATATATATATATACAAAAATAAATAAATGACCCGTCTGAAAATGAATAATGGCATTCAATGATCAACAATGGCCGAATATGATGAATAAATCTTCTGGAAATCAAGTATATGTCATACAGATAATCTTGACCGAATACGACAAATAAATTGCCAAAGCTATCTAGATATGGAATTATATGGACCAATCCATGTGAACACCATCCAATCCAACGAACAACTTGCTCGGATAAGTAAACGATCGAGTGGTCACTAAGTTCCCAGCAGGTTCTCACCTAGCCATCCACGAGTCCTCTACTAGATATATCCATATTACCATATATATGTACTTGTTTGTTGTTTTATTAGCTCTGGATACGTACTTACGCAGTTCAAGTAGTATACTCGTGTTCGCACAATGGAAAAGAACAAACGGGAATCGACATATTTTTGATCCGGTCATATCACGACTAGAAAATGACATACGTAGCTGAAGTCATTTCAATAAATCAGTGTTAGACTATCCGCGCTCATGGACCTCTATTTTCATCTTCTAGAATGAATATTATATCCTAGTCACCACAAAATATACAGTTTTCCCGCATCCATCCATCATCTATATCATTCTCTATCCACTATGGGGCTCACTTATCACTTTATCTAAATATATCCATGTGACATCTTGTTTTGAAGTATTTATTGAAACGAATTTAATGGTGTAATTAAAATTTAATTTGGTTAATTGATTTGTGATTTATAGTATTTTTTAGTTAGTAGCAGCAGTGGGGCCCACGTCACATGCACTTTCTCTCTCCTCTCTCATGCTGCAGTAGCAGCTGAGCCCACGCACATGCGCGGTAGCGTGCCTACGCTATACCGCTAAATTTAGCGGAGGCCACGCGATAGCGGGCACTTTACCGGTTTCCGGTGCAGCAGTTCTGAACGGTATATAGTCCTCTATGTTTTTTACCGGATCATATACGGTTCCCAGTGCAGAAGGTCTTAGGGGAGAAAAATCGCGCACGCGCACGTGTGGGTGGGGGTGGGGTGCGGGTACTATTTCGTCTCTCGTCACTAGCACGAGGCGAATGGTGAGTGAACTAGTTTCCTTACGACTATGCAGTTGTCGTTGTTTCTTTTAACCTATGACTAGTAATCTGCATATCACAGCAGTAGATCAAACATGTAGCAAATGAGATAGAGATTTATACTGGTTTAGGTATGGGGTATCCTATCTCCATAACATCTTTTATTGCTTAGGCGTCGTGCGTTCAGGGTCAGTTGCGAGTAGGGGATTACAACGGTGTGGGTGGAGCTATCTAGGTCGATCGATGAGGGATGCATGGGAATGATCTTGAGATCTAAGTTGGGATAATCGATCAGGGACTCCCTACCCCCTCCTTACATAACCGATGGATAGTGTTACAAATAGAGTCCTAACCAGTTTACCTATGGGTTTCCTATTTGTTACAAGAAAATCTAGTCGAATAGAGTTAGTTTCTAATTAATACATCTTGGTATGCCTTGTCCGCCAGGTAGATCAGGTACCCCAACCAGTTTGGGCCTCTCGAGCAGTTGGATTGGCCAACCCCATCTAGGTTTGTTGTTTTCCCTTGTGACAGGGGTACCCAGGGCCCAATATATAGACAACAGTTATATATTAAGAACAAAAGTAGAGTTTGAATACAAGAAATTTCAAGAAACAAAGGAGAGAGAAAATAAGCACCAAACAAAAAGTTACAAGAGCTTTTGGATCCATAAGTTAAAAGCTGTTGAAATTTTGACTTGGCCCTAAAGGATAGTAGCAAGATTTCCTTAGTGAAATTCATCTTTCAATCATGAAGATTCATTTGAACTCCTTTGAAATTTTTGTCATTTCTAGTGGTCCAAATTGTCCAACATAGAAGAATGATTCCATTCATAAAGAACTGTGTGGAGGAGGTAAAGATTTTTGGAAAACTTACATGTGTAGAAATGTTAACATTCAAAAGGCTCTAGTAAGATCTTACAAAAGGGTAGCTTAGAAACAGGTGCTCTAAGGTTTCCTCTACTACCAAGTGACAAAGGACACATTCATAAGATTTGAAGCATTTGTTTCTCCTTCTAAGAGTGTTCCTTGTGCTTATCCTATCTTTGATCAGTAACCAAAAGAAAAACCTTATGCTTTGGCTAACAAAAGGATTCCTAGAGCCACTTGTAAATACCATGAACTTGAGGATGGCCTTCTAGAACTTTGTGTGCTTCTAAAGATGAGAAGGAGTTTGATCCCTAATGTTTCTCCTTCTAATAAGAGTGTTCCTTGTGCTTAGCCTATCTTTGATCATTAAGCAAAAGAAAACCTTATGCTTTGGCTAACAAATGATTCCCAAAGCCACTTGCAAAAACCATGAACTTGAGGATGGTCTACTAAAACTATGTATGTTTCTGAAGATGAGAAGGATTTTGATCCCCAAACATATCCCCAGATTATCATCATTGTCAGTCAATTGTGTCTCTTCTATTGGAGAAATAACGAGTTGTAGCTAGCTAATAGCAGTCTGTGAAAGGGGTAAGTGAAATAACTGAGTGGAAAGCTCTTGTGAGAAAGCTCTAGACGAAATGTACTTGTTCTTTGCAAAGATTGTAGTCCTGGAAATTTGTCTCCCATGACCTCAACACTCCATTTGTCTATCTAAAATAAGCAACTTTTCCATTTCTTAGTTGCACCAATGATATCACTTTGAAGGTATCTAGATTCTTTAAATTTTCTCTCCACAAAAAAGAACCTTTCTTTATGTGGTTTGGTAGCTTTCCATTTGAATACAACTTTTCCTAAATCAGACTTACCCAAGGAATGCCTTCTTATTGAAGAACATATGAAAGTTTTTAGCATTAGAGCTTTGTAGTGTTTTTTTAGATCAATGGCTCACAACCCACCTTCCTCATTTAGGAAACCATTTTCCATGTTGCTTTTGGAGATTTTCTTGCATTTATGTTGAGCCCCTCTAAAGATAATATTTTTTGTATTCATCTATTTGCTTGACAATAGAAACTAGTAGAGTGAAGGTACTCATGTAAAAAGTCAGTAGAAATGAGAAAGCTACATTTGTAAGCTCTAGCCGACCAACTTGGGAGAGGAAGGTGGTGACACTTGCTAATCTTCTTTCACATTTATTTATACAAGGGGAGGAATTCTTCTAGCTTTGGTTGTGATTCCAAGAGGTAGCCCTAAGTATGTGAAAGGTAAAGAGCCTTTTGCATAGCCAAAAGTTCTTGCCAGATAATTTAGATTTTTCTCATAGACATTTATTGGAACCATCATTGATTTCTTGAGGTTAACCTTTACAACAGTATATCCAAGAAGGTGTTTAGTACTAATTTAAAAAGAAAAGTTGTATGGCATCACCTTTCATGATGATTAAGATGCCATCAACATATTGCATGATAGGGAAGTAAGCGGTAGTTTGCAACGGTATTGTAAAATTGAGTAATGCATTGTCTTTGGCTTTGTTGACTGGTGATTGAAAAAAGTCTGTTGTAAGAACAAACAGTAATGGGGATAAAGGATCATTTTGTCTAACACCCCTTTTGCAACGAAAAGTTTTCCCTAGCACTCCATTTAACAGAACAACTGATGTGTCTGTAGAAAGAATTGATTTGATCCAACCAATCCAAGTTTGCCCAAAACCTTTAGCCTTTATCAAAGTAAGTACTACTTCATGTTCTATTTTCTCAAAGGATTTTTTAAAAAGAACAAAGTTATCATGATTGCTCTTTTTTATGGTCCATTAAACTCAATTTTGTCAAAGACCTAATCTTTTAGAGCCTCCTTGGAATGCATGATTTTAGTAATGCAGAAATAGGAAAAATGTAGGAATAGAATGTCCTAACATCTCATATGGATTGAAGAAACCCAGAAATCTATAAGATTGATGAACGTTTTGATATAGCACATGAACAACACAGGGATTCGAGCAAATGACACAAAGGAAACATTCCGTTAGGTCATCCTCTTGATAAAATTCCTCTAAAATTCCTATGAAATAAGCCATTCCATAGGAATTTTATAGGATTTGTAGGAACCCAATCCTTTATTCCAAAGGGGTTCATAGTAAATGAGGGCCTTAGGAATCAAGATTATTGTTTATGGACCATAGACAATCATCATGTACCCATAAAGGTGAACAATCCTTATTTGGTTTTGGTAATTGAGTGACAACCTTAGGTGGACTAATTGTGTTTAATGTGAGATACACAGGAGATTAGTCCACAGGTGATGATGTCATGGAGGAGCTCATTGCATATGAGACATGACATGGAGTCATGTGGCTAAGGTGGCGAGGATCAAGATGAGGCTTGGCTCGACGGACCGGTTGCAAGTGTGAAGGACAAATCAGAGGCTTTGGAGCGATGAACCGTGAGGTGGTGAAGCTTGAGCAAGACTTGGTGCCGATGGACCGAGGCAACGGTGAAGAGCAAGTGAGGTCAAGATCGATGGACCAAGGTCACATGATGATATGAAATGGATCATATCATTTGTGATATGATTGGTGCATGTGTTGCATCAACATCGGAGGAGATGGAGTGGAATGCGCAAGGCAAAGGTATAACCTAGGGCATTTCTATTTCACCGGTCATAGGTGTGTAGAGAAGTTGATGATCGGGTTTAGGATAGATGGCCGTACTATCAAGAGGGGCAAACTATCATCCACTTGAGCGATCTAACTTTGAATACATGTTAGGATTGAGTGGCGAGACAAGTTGAGTGCCTAACTCCTCGGATAAAATGATTGTGAAAATGCTAACACACGTGCACAAGGTGGTGAACACTTGTTGATGTTGGCACATTTGCAAAGGCGGTGATTCAGGTGTTTTTGAGGAGTTGAAACACTTATTTTCCTTTACGCCGAAGGTCAGAAGAAGTGGCGAAGTCGTGGGAGTGTTTCTCGCTGAGAAATAGGCGACAGATGCGGGTCTTGGCGATGACAGACGCTGGCCAGGGCGTCTGTCGCCTAACCCTAGGCGCGGTCAGTAGGGTGGAGGCAACGGACGCTGGTGGCGCAAGCGATGGACGTGGCTGGGCAGCTGAAAGTCCCTAGTTTGGTTTTGGCTAATTGATGAAACTTAGGACTAACCTTTGTATCTAAGTGGATGATTTAGATAAAGGTGGTCAATGAATATGAGACATGACATTGACTCATGTGACCAAGATGATGAAGACCAAGATGATGCTTGGCTCGATGGACCAATTGTGAAAGTGAAGGGCAAGTCGAGGCTTCAAAGCGAAGGACCATGCGATGGTGAAGCTTGAGCAAGACTTGGCGCCGATGGACCGATGCAACGGTGAAGAGCAAGTGAAGTCAAGGTCGATGGATCGAGACGGTCATGTGATGATATGAAGTGGATCATATCCTTTGGAAAAACAAAATGGGCTCAAGGCAAAGGTATAACCATAGGGCCATTTTATTTTGCACTCAAGACACCATAGAGAGTGTGAGTGGTTTAGGATCGATAGCCGAACTATTAAGAGGGGAAGTCTTATTGGTTATTCGACGCACGGGTGCCACTAGGTGAATTCATGAAGTGCATTGCATGTAGGGCCTAGTGACCTAACTGGAAAACCTTCGAAAATGTTTATGAAAATGCTAACACACGTGCACAAGGTGGTGATCACTTGTTGGTGTTGGCACATTTATGAAGGCGTTGAAGTTTGAGCGGTAGAGAGGGTTTGGGTCTCTCTTTCCCTACGTTTTTGAGGATTCATGCGTTTTTGAGGAGTTGAAATGCCTATTTTCCACTACGCCGGAACTCGGAAAAGAAATGGAGGCGAACGGAGGTCACAAAGGTGACCGGACACTGCACCGGACGCAGTCATGGTATGACCGGACGCGTCTGGTCAGTACATCGCAGCAGTCAGGTGCGCAGGTGCTAGGGTTTGCAACCGGCGCGTCTGGTCACTCGTGGGACTGGCATGTTGTAAGGTCCTAGATGGCTAGAGGGGGGATGAATAGCCTATAAAAATTCTACAAGCACCACTAAGCAAACTTGTTAGAATAACAAACGGCGTAAAGCGAGTTTTGCTTAGCCAAAGGTGGTGATGCAAGCCTCCTATCCACAAGTCTAGTAGATTATGATCTCTAGTTCACACAAGAGCTATGTCACTAATTTAACACTAGACAACAAGCTAACAACACTACTAGCAAAGCTACTACTAGAGCTACACAAGAAAATCTAGTAAAGATAAGTGCAAGGGAGAGGATTGTGATTCTTATACCGACGGTGAGGAGAAGATGTTGCCAATCACCAAGATGATATACAATCAATCAATATCGACAACAACTCAATATGAAGACCAATCACCGGGAGACAAGAGACACAATATTTTTATTCACCCGATGTTCACTTGTGCACTGACAAGCTACGTCACCGGTTGTGTCGACCAACACTTAGATGGTTCCCCGGTGTGACCCTCAAGTCACTTGCCCCTCAAGGCACGCCCCGCAAGGCACCGCAAGACGCCACTCTCAAGTGAGGTAACTCAATGACACGCGTATTCCACTAGAGTTGCTTTTGGCATCCCGCCGAGGAAAGCACAAGAACCTCTCACAAACAACCAGAGGTGGCCAAGAACAATCACCTTCTCTTGCCAACGCCTCCAATAATCTCCAAGCCGGCTAGGAGCGGTACTCTCCAAGAGTAACAAGAAATCCACCGGCTAAACCACCCACAAGTGCCACTAGATGCCCTCAAGCTATGCAATGCACTTTGGGATCACTCAATCTCACTTTTGATTTGCAAACAAGCAAGAGAGATGAGTGGGAGGAGTAGCTCTAGCTCAAAGGATGCACAAGAGTGTTAGAAATGCCAAGAGAGCTCCCCAAGGGCCGGCCAACGAGTATTTATAAGCATCCCATCCAAATAGAGTCGTTGCCACTCCACTGACCGTTTTTTCGGGATGACCGGACGCGCCGGTCGTAACTGACCGGACACGCTTCACTGCGTCCGGTCGCCCTGCGACGTCCACGTGTCCCTCGAATTCAAACGCGACCGTTAGATCCTCCAACGGTCACTGTGCGCCAACGGTCAAACGCTATGACCGGACGCGCTGCTCAAACGACCGGACGCGTCGGTCACACAGTACCGCGCGCCCGCGAAGCAATGACCGGACGCGCCGATGCGCACAGCACCCGCACCTGCGAAGCAACGACCGGACGCGCTCTAGAAGATGACCGGACGCGACAGTGCCAGCGTCCGGTCGGAGTCCAGTAAGCTCCCTTGATGACCGGACGTGTCCGATCGTGTGTGACCGGACGCTCACCGCGTCCGATCGACCTTGCGAACTGCAGTTCCCTCAGGGCGCCTGACCGGACGCGCCGGTCCTGCGAGTGACCGGACGCGCCGGTTGCAAACCCTAGCCCGCGCGCCCGACTCCTGCGCTGTACAGACCGGACGCGTCCGGTCACACCGTGACCGCGTCCGGTGCAGCGTCCGGTCACCTCAGTGACCCCGTTCGCCTCCGTTTCTTTTCCGACTTCCGGCGTAGTGGAAAATATGCATTTCATTTCCCCGAAATATTCGGCTTCAGCGGTAGAGATTGCCACACTATTTTGTTTCTTTGAGGACCATGACACAAGTGATCTTCCAAGTAATTGACTTGTGCCACTTGAGCTCTTCCTATTGATCTTGCAACCCCCATAGTCAGAGTCCGAATATCCAATCAATTCAAACTTTGACCCCTTGGGATACCATAGTCCAACATCTCTTGTTTGCTTCAAGTACCTCAATATTCTCTTTGCCGTCGTGAGATGACTTTCTCTAGGTGAGGCTTGATATCTAGCACACATGCAAACACTAAACATGACATCCGGCCTTGATGCGGTGACATAGAGTAGACTTCCAATCAAAGACCGATATTCCTTTTGATTCACCATTTTGCCATCAAGATCACTATCCAAATTGCCATTTGTGCCCATTGGAGTTGAAATTGGCTTTGCATCTTGCATTCCAAACTTCTTCAACATGTCCCTTATGTATTTCCCTTGACTCACAAATGTCCCATTCTTCAATTGCTTGACTTGGAGACCAAGGAAGTAGCTAAGTTCACCAATCATAGACATTTCAAACTCTTTGGCCATCATAGCACCAAATTCTTCACAATAAGCTTGATCGGTTGATCCAAAGATGATGTCATCAACATATATTTGCACTATGAATAGATTATTTCCAATCTTCTTGGTGAATAGAGTAGTATCAACCTTGCCCATTTTGAATCCCTTAGAGAGAAGGAAATCCCTTAGCCTCTCATACCATGCTCTAGGTGCTTGCTTTAAGCCATATAAAGCCTTCTTCAACTTGTACACATGGTTGGGTTTCTTGTCATCTTCAAATTCGGGCGGTTGCTCAACAAAGACTAACTCATTGATGATCCCATTGAGAAATGCACTTTTGACATCCATTTGATATAGTTTGATGTTGTGTGCACAAACATAAGCCAATAGAATCCTTATTGCCTCCAATCTTGCCACGGGAGCATATGTCTCATCATAGTCAAGACCTTCAACTTGAGTGTAACCTTGAGCAACTAGTCTTGCTTTGTTTCTCACTATAATGCCATCTTGATCTTGCTTGTTTTTGAACACCCACTTGGTTCCAATCACATTATAGTCATTTGGCCTTTCTACCAACTCCCAAACATCATTTCTTGTGAAATTGTTAAACTCTTCTTGCATAGCCATGATCCAATCGGCATCCCTCAAAGCTTCTTCTATCTTCTTTGGTTCTATGGTTGACACAAATGATGCATGCTCACAAAACATAGTCAATCTTGATCTTGTTTGCACACCACTTCTAATATCACCAATAATACTATTAATGGGGTGATCTCTTGAAACATGTTGTGGTTGGAGTACTTGCACTTGATTGCTTGAGCTTGGTTGATCACTTGATGTATCTCGATGAGAAGAACTAGCACCATAATTTTGCACTTGAGAGTCACTAACTAGCTTGTTTGGTGAATTGAGCACTTGATCTTTATCATCATCTTGAATATCAATTACTTGCTTTGCTCTAATGTCCCCAATGTCCATGTTCTTCATTGCTTCCACCAATTGAGTTCCACCAACATCATCTAGATTCTCTTCTTCATCTTGTGACCCATTGGTTTCATCAAATTGCACATCATGGACTTCTTCTAGAATGCCACTTGAGTTGTTCCAAACTCTATAAGCTTTGCTTGTAGTTGAATAACCAAGTAGGAACCCCTCATCACATCTCTTGTCAAACTTCCCCAATCTAGTGCCCTTCTTCAAGATATAGCATTTGCAACAAAACACCCTAAAGTAAGAAATATTGGGCTTTCTTCCATGAAGTAAATCATATGGGGTCTTCTCTAGTAATGGATGACAATATAGTCTATTGATGTAGTAGCAAGCGGTATTGATTGCTTCATCCTAAAATGATTGACTCACATTGTACTCATGAAGCATTGATCTAGCCATATCAAGCAATGTTCTATTCTTCCTCTCAACTAGGCTATTTGATTGTGGAGTGTACTTGGCCGAGAATTGATGTCCAATACCATAATGATCACAAAGTTCTTCAATTCTTGTATTCTTGAACTCACTTCCATTGTCACTTCTCACTTTCTTGATTCTAATCTCAAACTCATTGTGAACTCTAGTGAGAAATGTCTTGAAGGTGTCAAACACTTCACTTTTGTCACTAAGAAAGAATACCCATGTGAATCTTGTGAAGTCATCCACTATGACAAAGCCATACTTGTTACCGCCTATGCTTGTATATGTTGTTGGTCCAAATAGATCCATGTGCATCAACTCAAATGCTTAGCATGTGCTCATTGTACTCTTCTTTGGATGTGAGCTTCCAACTTGCTTCCCGGTTTGACATGCACTACAAAGCTTATTCTTCTCAAATTCAACATCTTTCAAACCATTGACAAGATTGTGAGTTGTAAGCTTCTTTAATTGTTTCATGCCAACATGACCAAGCCTTCTATGCCAAAGCCAACCCATGCTTGATTTGGAGACTAAGCAAGTTGTCAAAGAAGTTTCTCTAGCATTGAAGTCAACTAGGTAGAGATTCTCATATCTAAAGCCCTTGAATGCCACATTTGAACCATCCACACTAATAACATCCACATCATCAACCCCAAAGATGCATTTGTAGCCTAGATCACATATTTGTGCCACGGATAGAAGATTGAAATCCAAGCTTTCAACTAGCAACACATTAGAGATACTCATGTCATTTGATATTGCAATCTTGCCCAAGCCAATAACCTTGCCTTTCTTGTTATTGCCAAATGTGATAGAATCAACACCACTATCATTGTCATTGATTGAGTCAAATATTCTTGATGTACCGGTCATGTGTTGAGTGCACCCACTATCAATAATCCAATGCCTTCCTCCGGCTTTGTAATTGACCTACAAGCAAATCAATGAAGTTTAGGTACCCATTTTTGCTTGGGTCCTTGTAGGTTAGTAACTAAGCTCTTTGGTACCCAAATAGCCTTCTTCTTTGGGCCCACAATTGGTGTACCAACAAACTTAGCTTGCACACCCTTCACACCCTTGGTAAGCACATAGCAAGAATCAAAAGGTATAGCATTAACAAGGTCCTTGCTTTGATTCTTTTTATTGCAATTATGCTCTAGGTGCCCAACTTGCTTGCATCTATTGCAAAACCGACCATTGCCCTTCACAAAGCTAGGCTTTGGAGTTGCAAAGGCCGACTTGCCTTTCTTGGGGGTGTAGCCCAATCCCTCTTTGTTAAGAGAGAACCTTTGGCTACCCAAGCACTTAAGCAAGCGGGCCTCACCACCATAGGCCTTGCCTAGGGCGTGAGTGAGCTCATCCACCTCTTTCTTGAGAGTCTCATTCTCAACCATTAGTGAGGCATCACGAGTGAAACCATCACTAGTAGTGGAGGTAGAGTTAGTGGTGGTGGATGAAGAGCTACAAGAAGGGTTAGCATTTGACATGATGATAGGTTCATTAAAGGATTCATCAATTATATCACATGTAACACCTATATCACATGATACAACAATCTCCTTCTTTGCTTGTTGCTCAAGTAGCAATGAGTGAGCTTTTTCAAGCTTGGAATGAGCCTTATCAAGATCCTCATGGTCTTCCACTAGACTCTCATGAGTGGTCTTAAGCTCACTAAGGACTTTCTCAAGTATTACTACTTTCATTGAAAGCTTCTTACACTCTTTGTCCTTGGCAATAGCTATGTCTCTAGTTTGTTGCATCAAGTCATATAATTGTTCTTTAGTTGGTTCATCATCATCATTTTCATTATCATTATCATTATCACTATCATGAGCATATTCCATTTCACTTTCTTCATCACTCTCATCATATAATACCTTAGCTTCTTTAGCCATGAAGCATGAAGAGGATGAATCAAATAGTGATGGCTTCTTGTTAATAGCAATGGAAGCAAAAGCCTTGTTGGATGATTCTTCTTCTTCTTCATTATCATCACTTTCCCAAGTGATCACATAGGCACCATTTTTGCCTTTCTTGAATGTCATCTTGGCCTCTCTCTTCTTCTTCTTCTCAAACTTGTCCTTTTTGTTCTTCTTCTTATCATAAGGACATTCCGCTTGAAGGTGCTCGGTGCTATCACAATTGAAGCACTTTCTTTGTTGCTCATTTCTTTTCTTAAAGTCTCTTCTCTTGATGAACATGTGACCCATCTTCTTGACTACAAGAGCAAGTGCCTCATCATCAATTTCAAATTCCCCATCTTCATTGTTGTCTTCTTCTTCTTCAATGATGGTAGCTTTGCCCTTGGAGGAGGTGGCCTTGAATGCCACGGTCTTCTTCTTCTTCTCATCTTCCACCTTCTCCTTGTCATCAACATCTTGATCATATTTGTCATAGGTCAATACTTCACCAAGCAAATCATTAGGCTTCATTGTTTCAAGCCCATCTCTTTGCAACATCATGATCAACATCTTGAATCTTCTAGGTAAGCTCAATAAGAACTTGTGACAAAAATCTTGATCTTGAGTTTTGTGCCCTAAGCTCTTGAGATCATTGACTATCACTTGCAATCTATGAAACATTTCAATGATTGTTTCATCATCCTTTTTCTTGAAGTTCTCAAACTCACTCTTGAGCCCATATAGCTTGGCACTCTTCACAACCTTAGTGCCTTCATATGTCTCACTCAACCTTGTCCATACTTCACTAGCCAATTCCAAATCTTTGATGCCCTCAAACACTTTTGTGTCAATACCATTGTAGAGTGTATTGAGAGCCATTCTATTGCATGTTCTATTTGCTCTATCTTCATTGGTGAGATGATCGGGATCAATGATAGCAAAATCATTCTCGGTGACTTGCAATACTCTCTTATGAATAGAACCAAGGTACATTGTCATCTTTCTCTTCCAATGAGCAAAAGAACTAACACCATCAAAGAACGGTGGCTTGCCCCCAACATGATTGAACACAATTTGAGCCATTTTTCACACCGAAGGATGTTAAGCCTTGATTAAAACGGTGACCATGGCTCCGATACCACTTGTAAGGTCCTAGATGGCTAGAGGAGGGGTGAATAGCCTATAAAAATTCTACAAGCACCACTAAGCAAACTTGTTAGAATAACAAACGGCGTAAAGCGAGTTTTGCTTAGCCAAAGGTGGTGATGCAAGCCTCCTATCCACAAGTCTAGTAGATTATGATCTCTAGTTCACACAAGAGCTATGTCACTAATTTAACACTAGACAACAAGCTAACAACACTACTAGCAAAGCTACTACTAGAGCTACACAAGAAAATCTAGTAAAGATAAGTGCAAGGGAGAGGATTGTGATTCTTATACCGACGGTGAGGAGAAGATGTTGCCAATCACCAAGATATATACAATCAATCAATATCGACAACAACTCAATATGAAGACCAATCACCGGGAGACAAGAGACACAATATTTTTGTTCACCCGGTGTTCACTTGTGCATTGACAAGCTACGTCACCGGTTGTGTCGACCAACACTTAGATGGTTCCCCGGTGTGACCCTCAAGTCACTTGCCCCTCAAGGCACACCCCGCAAGGCACCGCAAGACGCCACTCTCAAGTGAGGTAACTCAATGACACGCGCATTCCACTAGAGTTGCTTTTGGCATCCCGCCGAGGAAAGCACAAGAACCTCTCACAAACAACCGGAGGTGGCCAAGAACAATCACCTTCTCTTATCAACGCCTCCAACAATCTCCAAGCCGGCTAGGAGCGGTACTCTCCAAGAGTAACAAGAAATCCACCGGCTAAACCACCCACAAGTGCCACTAGATGCCCTGAAGCTATGCAATGCACTTTGGGATCACTCAATCTCACTTTTGATTTGCAAACAAGCAAGAGAGATGAGTGGGAGGAGTAGCTCTAGCTCAAAGGATGCACAAGAGTGTTAGAAATGCCAAGAGAGCTCCCCAAGGGCCGGTCAACGAGTATTTATAAGCATCCCATCCAAATAGAGCCGTTGCCACTCCACTGATCGTTTTTTCGGGATGACCAGACGCGCCGGTCGAAACTGACCGGACACGCTTCACCGCGTCCGGTCGCCCTGCGACGTCCACATGTCCCTCGAATTCAAACGCGACCGTTAGATCCTCCAACGGTCACTGTGCGCCAACGGTCAAACGCTATGACCGGACGCGCTGCTCAAACGACCGAACGTGCCGGTCGCACAGTACCGCGTGCCCGCGAAGCAATGACCGGACGCGCCGATGCGCACAGCACCCGCACCCGCGAAGCAACGACCGGACGCGCTCTAGAAGATGACCAGACGCGACAGTGCCAGCGTCCGGTCAGAGTCCAGTAAGCTCCCTTGATGACCGGACGCGTCCGATCGTGTGTGACCGGACGCTCACCGCGTCCGATCGACCTTGCGAACTGCAGTTCCCTCAGGGCGCCTGACCGGACACGCCGGTCCCGCGAGTGACCGGACGCGCCGGTTACAAACCCTAGCCCGCGCGCCCGACTCCTGCGCTGTACTGACCGGACGCGTCCGGTGCAGCGTCCGGTCACCTCAGTGACCCCGTTCGCCTCCGTTTCTTTTTCGACTTCCGGCGTAGTGGAAAATATGCATTTCATTTCCGGCGTAGTGAAAAATTGCATGCAGGCGACCCAAACCCCTCTCTACCCGCAAACCACAGCGCGACCAACGCCACCTTTGCAAATGTGCCAACACCATCAAGTGTACATCTCCGTGTGCTTGTGTGTTAGCTTTTTCTCAATCATTTTCAAAGGTTTTCCAATTAGCTCACTAGGCCCTACATGCATTGCACTTCATGAATTCACCTAGTGGCACCCGTGCATCGAATAACCGATAAGACTTCCGCTCTTAATAGTTTGGCTATCGATCCTAAACCACTCACACCCTCTATGGTGTCTTGAGTGTAAAACAAAATGGCCCTATGGTTATACCTTTGCCTTGAGCCCATTTTGTTTCTCCAAATGATATGATCCACTTCATATCATCACTTGACCGTCTCGATCCATCGATCTTGACTTCACTTGCTCTTCACCGTTGCATCGGTCCGTCGGCGCTAAGTCTTGCTCAAGCTTCACCATCGCATGGTCCTTCGCTTCGAAGCCTCGACTTGCCCTTCACCTTCACAACCGGTCCATCGAGCCAAGCCTCATCTTGGTCTTCACCATCTTGGTCATATGAGTCAATGTCATGTCTCATATGCAATGACCACCTTTATCTAAATCATCCACTTAGATACAAAGGTTAGTCCTAGGTTTCATCAATTAGCCAAAACCAAACTAGGGACTTTCACATGTCCGGTCAGGCACCCAAAGGGAACTAAAGTTCGCAAGGATGATCGGACGCGAGGCGCGTCCGGTCACATGCGATCAGACGCGTCTGGTCGTTGAGAGAGCTTACTGTACTCTAACCGGACGCTGGCACTGTCGCGTCGGTCATGTCGTTACACGCGCGGTGTTGAGTGATCGGCGCGTCCGGTCGTTGCCTGGAGCGTGTCCGGTCGTTGCTTCGCGGGCGAGCGGTACTGTGCGACCGGCGCGTCTGGTCAGTTGAGCGGCGCGTCCGGTCAGTTGAGCGACGCGTCCGGTCGTTGCATTTGACCGTTGGCGCTCAGTGACCGTTGGAGGATCGGACGCGGTTGAGCGCGTCCGGTCAGTTTCGACCGGCGCGTCCGGTCATCCCGAAAAGGACCCAGTGAAGGGGTATAAGGGCTCTATTCATTTGGGATGCTTATAAATACTTGTTGGCCGGCCCTTGGGGAGGTCTATCATGATTTCTAACATACTTGTGCATCCTTTGAGCTAGAGCTTCGACCTCCCACTCATCTCCCTTGCTTGATTGCAAATCAAAAGTGAGATTGAGTGATCCCAAAGTGTATTACATAGCTTGAGGGCATCTAGTGACACTTGTGGGTGGTATAGCCGGTGATTTTCTTGTTACTCTTGGAGAGTACCGCTCCTAGCCGGCTTAGAGATTGTTGGAGGCGTTGGCAAGAGAAGGAGATTGTTCTTGGCCACCTCCGGTTGATTGTAAGAGGTTCTTGTGCTTTCCTCGGCGGAGCGCCAAAAGCAACTCTAGTGGATTGCACGTGTCATTGAGTTATCTCACTTGAGAGTGGTGTCTTATGGTGCCTTGCGGGGCATGCCTTGAGGGGCAAGTGACTTGAGGGTCACACCGAGGATCCATCTAAGTGTTGGTCGACACAACCGGTGACGTAGCTTGTCGTTGCACAAGTGAACACCGGGTGAATAAAAATATTGTGTCTCTTGTCTCCCGATGATTGGTCTTTATATTGTGTTGTTGTCAATATTGATTGATTGTATATTATCTTTGTGATTAGCAACATCTTCACTCCACTGTCGGTATAAGATTTACAATCCTATCTCTCGCATTTACTTTTACTAGATTATATTGTGTAGCTCTAGTGGTAACCTTTGTTAGTAGTTGTTAGCTTGCTCTCTAGTGTAAGTTTAGTAACTTAATCCTTGTGTGAACTAGAGATCATAATCTACTAGACTTGTGGATAGGAGGCTTGCATCACTACCGTAGGCTAAGTAAAACTCGCTTTACGCCGTTTGTTATTCTAACAAGTTTGCTTAGTGTTTATTGTAGAATTTTTATAGGCTATTCACCCCCCTCTAGCCATCTAGGACCTTACAGCAGCGTCTGACGCTTGACCCTAGGCGCGGCGTGCTGGCCTGAGGCAACAGACGCACGGGCGTTCGCGCGACAGACACTGACGTCAGCGTCTATCGGTTGCGCGCAGAGGAGGCGTCCAGGCGCGCACGTTCGACAGACTCTAGGACGCGTCTGTCGTTGGGCCGTCGGACGCGTCTATCAGCTGAGCGCGGCGCAGAGTTCTTTGTGTCGCGTCTGTCGGTGCGACAAACGCGCGCCCTCGACGCGTCAGACGCGTCTGACGCTGGTGAGACGACCGTTGGCGTCCGAACGGCTAGTGACACGTGGCGCTCGGAGGAGCGACGAACAGACCTGTAGCATCTGTCGCCCCCGAAATCCGCCAGTGACGTTTCCAACGGCTCTATTTGGTTATGGGGCTATAAATAGAAGTGGTGACCGGCCTTGGCTGGTGTTGAGCACCCTTGGGACTTAGTGTCCATGCTTTGGTAGTGCTTAGGAGCCCTCTAACTCACTTGAGCTTGATAGTGATCATCCGATCGAGTGAGTGAGCGAGCGATTCTAGTGTGTTGCGTCGTGAGGATTGCATCGAGTGGCACTAGGTGATCGTGTTGCAAGTCGGTGGTGCTTGTTACTCTTGGAGGTTGCCACCTCCTAGACGGCTTGGTGGCTTGCTACTCTGTTGAAGCACGCGTAAAGATTGTGCGTGGTTCTGGAGGAGGATTTGTGAGGGGATTATGCTCACCCCGCGGGGATCGCGAAGAGCAACTCTAGTAAAGCTCGTGGCTTGGAGGATCCCTATCTTGAGAGTGGATGTGCGGCACCCGCTGAGGGTTTGACTCTTAATAGTCAATTAGCTCGTGATCCATCAAGTATGTGTATCGCCACAACGGAGACTAGCTTGGTGGCAACCAAGTGAACCTCTGTGAAAAACCGCCGTGTTAACCTTGTGTACATCTTCTCGGTGGTTTGCTTTAGATTCACAAGCTTGTATTTATATTTATATACTTGTGCTTGTATAGTTGATCTTATAACTAGTTGGCTTGTGTAGTTTGCTAGTTACCTTCTTGCTTGTGTAGTTAGAAGTTTGTTTCCTTGTCTTGCTTAATTTCTGTAGGTAAGTAAGTTGAGTTCTTGGTTTAGCTTTTGTAGCGATAACCTTGAGCTTTGCTAGTGAGCTTAGTTGATTTTGTGCTTTTGCTTATTAGTTGCGTAGGAGCTTCTCCGTGCTTACTAAAGTACTAATGCATAGGTTTGTGTGACCTTGCTCTAGAATTAATTAGGAGAGCTCTTGCTAAAGAAAGCACCTTAGTTGCTTTTTAAAATCTTTGATAGGTGCTTGTGAACTTAGATAGAGGGGGTGTAGTCTTGGCTAGACCGATAGTTTTAATTCCGCATTTGTTTCGGTTAGCCGACGCGATTAATTTTAAAACGGACTATTCACCCCCCTCTAGTTCGCCATCTCGACCCTTCAAAAGGTCGCACAAATACATCCAGTGAAATATAGATATCTAGTTCTTTTTGTTCCTTGGAGACTTCTTTGGAACGCATGATTTTTAAAACAAAAATTCCTATAATTATACATTATGTGGTAATCTAAAAGAATTTATAGGGTTCTAAAGGGTTATATGGGAATACAGGAATGTTATCCTCCAAAATTCCTGAGCTTTTAAAGACAAGTTATGGCTGATGTTTCTCCATCCGATTATTTTATATCCTCTCCGTTTGAAATTATAAGATATTTTATTTTTCTAAATATATTAGTTATACTACGTATTTAGATATAGTATATATTTAAACGTATAGCAAAGTCTATGTACCAAGAAAAGTTAAAATATTCTATAATTTGGAACACACGATTTGTTTGGAATTCAATTTTTTAAAAAAACATAGGATTAAGGAAAAATTTCCGGAGGCTAAACATGACTTAATGTTTAAATTCAGGACTTTTCAAACTCTTAGGCTGAGTTTAGTTGAGGGTGAAAATGCTAAAAAGTATACTGTAACATGTTTTGTCTTTATTTGGTAAATAGTATCCAATCATGGACTAATTTGGTTCGAAAGATTTGTCTCGCGATTTTTTACCTAACTGTGAAATTAGTTATTTTTTTATCTATATTTAATACTATATATATATGTATCTAAATATTTGATGTGACGGCAAACTTTGGACCCAATTTTGGATCCGAACGCAGCCTTAGAAAAATTTAGGCCTTCCAACCCAAAATATTTCCTCTTCCACCCATCACATCAAATCTTTTTACGCATGCATGGAGCATTAAATGTAGTTAAAAAAGATAACTAATTGCATAGTTTGTCTGTAAATGTCGGAACGAATCTTTTGATCCTAGTTAGTCCATGATTAGACAAATTTTGCCAAATATAAACGAAAGATGCTACAGTAACTTTTCACCTACTTTTCGCGAAGTGAACACACCCTTGTACTGGAACAAACATGCCAGCCTAGGTCCAGTTTAGTTACCCAAAAATTTTGCAAAATTTTTCAGATTCCCCATCACATCGAATCTTTAGACACATGCATGAAGCATTAAATATAGATAAAAAATATAACTAATTACACAGTTTAGACGAAATTCACGAGACAAATCTTTTAAGTCTAGTTAGTCCATGATTGGATAATATTTGTCAAATAACAACGAATTTGCTACAGTAGCGTTTTCCAAAAATTTTCAGGAACTAAACAGGCCCCTAATAACTGAGGCTTTTCAGCGAGAGTATACAGCAAAACCGCGATCCGGAAGAACAGAGAAACGAAAACTCGTACTCATTTCTCCCCTCGCTCCCAAATCACGCTTCTGCCCTTCTCAATTCTCAGGCATTCCCGTTGTCCTCCGCCATGGTAACCAAGCCGCATTCGATTGCCCCATTCTTCGATTCTTTCCTGTTCCTCACCTTGGTTCGTTCTGCTTCGCCGGTGTAGATCCGGTTCATCCTGCTGCAGAACCGGCAGGGGAAGACGCGGCTGGCCAAGTACTACGTCCCGCTCGAGGACTCCGAGAAGCACAAGGTCGAATACGAGGTGAGCCTGCTGGTGGAGAAGAAAGATTTGATATTGGTACCAGATTCTAGCTCCTCCTTTGGTTTGGGCGTTGCTGACCCCCTGGTGGTGTTTCTTGGCTCTTGGTTGTTGTGAATCCAGGTGCATCGGCTCCTGGTCAACCGGGACCCCAAGTTCACCAACTTCGTCGAGGTGGGTGGTTCTAGCTCTTGAATTTGAGCCCAGGTGTGGTTAGGGTATTTTCTCGTTAGATTGGGGATATTGTTTGGAAGAAAGGAATAATTTATAATTGCTATTCTGAGCTATAGAATCAGCTTGGCACGCTGGTAAGTTCCTAAATTTTGTGTGGTGGCTGTGTAACACGTGATACACATATATCACTGATTGAGATGGTCAGATGGATGATTAAATGGACGCATTTGCTTTTAACACTTATCAACCAGACTTAGTAATTTATGTTTGCCGAAGAATCTCCCCATGCTAGGCTTCTAACCAGGAACATCACAGTGGGTATGCACATGCATGTCTAAACTCTATAGTTTTACTCAATAGGTTAACTCTTCGTATACTACAAATAGATCCAAAGAACCCATGCTTGAATAGAAGATTGTGAATATCTAATGGAAATTTGAATTTATAATGCGTTCCCCTACCTTTGAAACACTTAAGGACATCATCACTAACCTTTGAAAAAAAATCTAGTCAGGGTTTCTATTTCATGCCTATCTTGTCTTTCTTTAGTGAGCCCAATTTAATTCTCATGCATTATGCAAAGCTTTTAACTCAGTATAGTACAACCACATCGAGATGTTGTGTCAATTTTGCCAAACTTTAGTCAGAATCATTAAGTTCATGTTCTTGAACTTGTCAAAAGGCAAGATCAACTCTTGCTCACTGTAGATTTAGTAGACGTGAGTTAGGATGGAGATGTAAGTTAGTGTGTGAATATGTTAGCGCTTAGGTAGCGAGAGCTCAAGCTACGAAGGTTGTAGCGATGGAGGATGGGAGGGCAAGGCTTGAAGGCTCGCTTGCGCACAGGAGGCGCCGTGACCGGCGCTAGGGTTGCAGATTAGATGAAGGCGGCAATATGATGACGTGAACAGTAACAGGGCTGGGCGCCCAAGGGAGATATAATATCTCAATCCCAGGCTATCCTTTTCATTAACAAGAGTCCAATACTTATACAAGCAGTCCTAACCAACTCATAACTAACTTAAGTAAATAACAAATTAAATAGATAACTATCCTAGATACTAGGATGTGATAACTACTGGATAGCTCAGCGCCCAACCAGGGACCCTACATGGTCTGGTTCAGCCACGACGCTGAGCCCTCCTCTCATAGACTTTGCCGAACATAACATCTCTCCTCCCTCGACGAACAGCTCGTCCTCGAGCTGAAAGGAGGGAAAGCGAGCACGGAAATCATCAAGCGGCTCCCAGGTAGCGTCAGCTTCCGATAGATGCATCCACTGAATGAGGACATGCCACTCGCCACGCCGTCGCTGGGCACGAAGAGCACGAGCAGGCTCCAACAGCAGCCGCCCATGACGCATAGGCGGCAGAAGCGGTGGAGACGTCGGTGGCGAATCACTCCGGAACGGCTTGAGGACGCCAACGTGAAAGACATCATGAATCCGAGCTCCGTCAGGCAGCTCCAAACGGTAGGCCACCGTACCAATCCGCTCCAGCATGCGGAAAGGCCCCGCGAACCGGGGCCGTAGCTTCCCAAGCGGACCAGCCACCAAAGACTAGGCCGGACGATGAAGAAGACGGAGCCAAACCCAATCGCCAACTACAAATTCCAGCGTGCGGTGACGAGCATCATAATGTTTCTTGGAGTAGACCTGAGCCTGAAGAAGACGTTCGCGCACATCAACGAGGAACTCATCACGATCCTGGAGCAAGACATCCACAGCATCCGTGCGGGAGGAACCAACAGTGTAGGGCACCAGGGCCGGCGGGGGCCGACCATAAACCACCTGGAACGGAGTCGTGCGCAGCGATGAGTGGTAGGCAGTATTGTAACAGTAGTCCGCCCAAGGAAGCCAGTCGAGCCATGCCCGAGGACGATCGCCAGTCAAGCATCGTAGGTACATTGCAATCATCTTGTTGACGGCCTCCGACTGCCCATCCGTCTGGGGATGGAAGGCAGTGCTCATCTTGAGCTGAACTCCCACGAGCAGAAATAAATCGCGCCACACATGACCCGTGAACACCGGATCACGGTCACTAACAATGGAGCTGGGGAAACCATGAAGACGCACAATAGCCTCGAAGAATGCATGGGCAACCGAGATGGCAGTGTAGGGATGACTCAAGGCGATGAAGTGTGCGTACTTGGAAAAATGGTCCACCACCGTCAGGATGACACTCTTGCCGTGAACCTTAGGCAGGCCTTCAACAAAATCCATAGAGATGTCCTCCCACACCCGGAAAGGCACCTCCAACGGTTGCAACAAGCCAGCCGGGTGGAGAGCATCGGTCTTATTGCGCTGGCATGTCACACATGAACGCACAATCCTGTACCAGCCGGCGATCGTTGTCAACGAAGAAGTCTGCTCGCAGACGCTGGAGGGTGCGTTGCATCCCTTCGTGTCCCGTCGTGTGCGCCAACTGGAGCGCCGTCTGTAGGGCAGCGGACGTTGCAGGCAAGTAGATGCGGCGGCCATGCAGGATGAGACCATCCACCAGATGCCACAGATGACCACGCTCCTCTACAATGGAATCACGAAGAGCACGGAGCTGGTCATCCTCCTGCAGCTCCCGGCGCAAGTCGCTGTAGATGTCGAAGACAGGCGTCGAAAGCGTGTGGAGGGACAGGTCATCCTCCAAACGACGAGAGAGCGCGTCTACCACCGTATTGAGATGTCCCGGCCTGTACTCTACTGAAAAATCGAAGCCAAAAAGCTTGCTTACCCATTGGTGTTGAGGCACGGTGGAGAGCCTTTGATCGAGCAAAAACTTCAAGGCATAATGTGTAACAGAACCGACCAAATTATAAGAGCACAAGCACAAAAACAAGCACTGAAGCGCTCAAATTTTCGAACTTGAGCCCATATAATCCCGGTAGTCAATCGAAACCACGAAGGATTTCAAACCAACTTGCTTACAACCAAGATCGCATCATTCAACATACAACATCATACGTTACATTTCGCAAGTAGTTCCGAAATAAGTTTACACACACGGAGTCGCAAATATTACAAACCAAGTTTATAAAGTAGCGGAAGCGAATACACACCAATTGTTTAACTACTGCCAGTCTTGTCGATCAACATCCCACAAAAGCATCAGGAAAGTACATAAAAGATGATCACGCCCAAGTGATCTAGTCTTCGTCACCTGTAGGGTGGAGACAATTTTTGCAGAAGCCTTGGTAGAGCATATCATCTGCAACAGGAGGGAATAAACCCTGAGTACTGGAATGTACTCAGCTAGACTTACCCGTCAAAAACCAGAAATAAGATGACACCAAGGATTATGCAAGGCTTTCACAAGAGGCTAGCTGACATCATATTTTTGCATAAAGGCATAAGTAATTGAGACTCTTATAACCTGTACTAGCAGTTATTTTTAGCATTTACCTGTCATCTATCTTAGCACCTGTACTAACACATGCACTTGATTATAATCAAACAATTATCATCATTATATCCAGAGCAGGTATGAATTGTGGCAACATTGTATCATTTCCTTAACCACCGGTTCATTTAATGAGATCTACGTTACCGCTGCTCAAGTCAAGTGCTCACTAACCGGGAGCGACGGCGATTCGAATCGAATTCCTATCCAGCTGGAGGGGTATTTCTAACACTCACCGTGCAGACCCCTGCCAGGGTCGCACAGGCCACCGTTTCATATGATTCAGGAATCGCGGGTCCGAATAATGTCGCGACCCCAAGGGCGACACTCTACCAGGTGATAGGGACTCTAACCCCCCTTGGTCTCACGCCAATGTCCCCAAGCACATCCTTTCTCTCCTCCAAGAAGCAACCTACCATTCGATTCCTGGCCTGAATCACATTACTCGGCTTCACGGTCGGAACGGCTTATCCGGCCAACTAAGTGTTAGACTGCGTTCAACATGACTCAAGGACGTACAGCGAATCGGTCCTTAAACGACTCAGACGGGCATAGCTTCACACCCAAGACGTGAAGTGTCTTGCGGCTGTACTATCGAACTCCCGCCCGGTCTCAATTTCATTTTTAAGCATGGTTCCATCCACGATAGCCATAAAGCCACTCGTGACTCCTTCCTACATCTCGCGGATGACCGGAAATCACCCGACTTCTACCGTACTAAGCAGGGCTAAGCATTGACACGTGCCAAAACCTAATATAGGATTAAGTACGATATCTGGACAAGGACAGGTATAATGCAACAAGTGTTTTCATGTAACTCCTACAACTTAATACAGTAAACAATTAAAAGTACTCAAGATTAATTTATAAATCAGTAGGTTCAGCATGCACCGGGGCTTGCCTTTCAGAAAGGTCGAAGGCCGGTGATCAGGACACTCAGGTAGATCTTCGGCAGGAGCTTCGTCGCCGGCTGGTTCCTCTAGCTGCTCCGGCTGGTCCTGGACTTCCTCCGGAATCACAGGCTCGAATTCGAGAAGAGTTACCCCCTCCGGAACACCTATTGCATGAGTGCACAATAAATATCATGGGTGCATAATGGTGCAACATGCTCGGAATGAAATGCATTTCAGAAATAAAATATAATAATCTAATCAAGTTACTTTATCAGTACGTGCAAATCTCTTCTCCGGTGGAGAAGTACTCACCTAATCTACCCAACCTAAGATATAGTTGTTCGTCTTCGGTTAAGGCCCTAACACCTAACAAACACAAGAGTGACATTATTTAGGTTACCACATCCAACCCAAAATATCACGGTAAGACATTCTGGACAGCAGCTACTTGTTTCTAACCTAACTGGAGATTCCCAAATCCAAAAGATATGATCTAAGACAATCTGGAAAGCTTAAGAAATGTACCACAAAATGTTTTCAGACCACAACACTTAATTCCAAAGTTTACCTAGTCGAAATTCCAAAGTTCCAGAATCTGTTCTCTCTAAACAGAGAGCAGTCAATTCTGGACTGTCACTTTAAACAGCAATAACTCCCAAACTACTAAGCCAAATGCTCCTAAATTTTGACACAAGATCATTTACAAATTTTTACTACAACTTTGGTATTTACAAGTTTTCCAGCAACCACCTTTATCCAAGGTCAAACCTAGAAATACTATCAGCTGTCCAGAAAACCTAAAATTGTAAAGGTTAAATATTTATTGATGTGGCAAACATTCTCTAAGACCAAACTAATACTACTACAAGTTCACAAAGGTCACAAAAACACCAGAAAGTAAGGTGTGCCCACCTAGAATATTTATTTAAACTCATTTCTTAATTTACTTAAGTAATTAAGTGGAATTTCAAACATATATGTAAACTGCTCCTAAAATTCTACAAAAATTACAGGAGCCTCTCTGACCCAAAACGAGGCTACTGTAAAAATTTGAACTAAATTTATTCACAGGAACTTCCTACACAAAATTCCCAAGCCAAAAAGGCTGATTCTTGTATAAATAACAAAGCATAGTAAAAAGTGTCAAACAACAGATTTCCTAATTTTTTTGGATGCTCTAGGGTACCAAGACATTCTCCAAAAAGTTATATGAGCATTGCACATGTATAAAAATTACAAAAATTCATTTAAATATTTCCTAAAATAAAAAGATATCATTATAACTTGAAAAGTACTTAAGCACTACTGCCGAAATTTTTACCGGAGCTAGAGCAAGTATAAATTAGTCTATCCACCAAATTTCATAATTTTGGGAACACTGAAACTCAAGATATAATTTAAACAAGTTTGCATGTGCTTTAAAACACATTTCAAAGACCTATTTAAATATCCCAAAAACTAAACATCACATAGCAAACTCATATTTTTCTAAAATACTACACATCATGTAGATCCTAACAAAATTTATCTCATGATTTTTGAGCAAGTAAAACCCTAGATCTACATTTTCCAAAACTTAACCAAAACTGTGATAGAATAAATAAAAATCAAACAATCTTATTCGTTACTAGGCCGGCCCGGGAAAGACGCGACCCAAGACTCGCGCGCGCGGCCCGCTCTCGCGCGCGGCTTGCTATGGCTCCCGCCCGCGCGCGCGTGGCGCTGACAGCGCGGGCCCGCAGGCCAGAGAGAGAAGAGCGAAGGGGAAGACGGCCGCGACTCCGGCGAGCTCTAGCTCGCCGACGACGGCGCCTCCGGCGACGGAAAGAGCACCAACGGCTTCCCCGCGACTTCCCGCATCGACCAAACCTAGATTTGCTGACCCTATCCCACCCTAGCTACGACGGCCATGGCGACCGCGGCTCGGAGACGGCACCCGGCGGCGGTCCGGCGAGCTCCGGGGGCCAGGGACCTAAGTGAGGTGTACTACGGCTTCCTGAGGACATGGCGGACCTCTCCATGCCAAGGAAGAGGACAGAGGTGGAGTGAGTGCCGCTGGCCGTGTGAGCACCGCACCGGCGGCCATGGCGCGGCAGCGCACGACGGTGTTCCGACGTGTACCGGCCATCCCAACCGGTAGCGTCATCACCTAGGCTGCTCTACCCACCCCGGAACCCAGAACACTTAGCGGGGAGACTGGATGGTGACCGTAGGGAGCTGGCCACGGTGAGCTGCCGCGCGGACAGTGCGCCGGCGAGGACTCACGGTGGCGGAAACCGAAATTTGCCCTCACCTCGACACAATCCGGTCAAGCCACGGGTGGAGGAGGTGGAGGGGATTCAGGTGGAGCGGTGGACGGGATTTGGAGGACGGGGGTGCGACGGTGAGCTTTCACGAGCACGGAGCGGGCTGCGGCGGCAATGGCGCCTTCGTTTTCCACCTCGGTGAACCCGGCCAGAGCGAGAGTGAAGGAGAGAAGAGTGAGCGCGAGTGTGGGGGTTGAGGTGGCGGCCCCAACTTCACGGCCGCGCGCATGCGTGCGATGTGGAGGCGACGGCAGGGCGTGAGCGCCACGCGGCCATCGAGCTCTGTCCGAGCGCCACGACGCGACGCTGTCGGTGACGGTCGACTGAATGAAGCCCGGCGTGGTGGCCTGACAGCGAAAGTTTGACGTTGATTAACTCGTAAACGAGCTCGAATTAGTGACACCTCCAATTAGCAAAGTTGTAGACCTATGTGAGCACTACAAGTTTGTAAAAGACCTCATGAGCTGGTTCGGTTTAGTTAGTGACATACAGGGCCCTGAAGTGAGGTACCCAGAAACTGAAACCGAGTTTCAGTTAGCTAACCGACTGAAACTCGTTTTTTCCAGGCACCATATCTCCTAAACCATTTAGAACTAGGTGATGGTGATATTGACAATGTTGTAGAGCTATGCGTGGACAACAACTTTGTCAATTGGCTCAAAGACTGGTTCGGCCTAGTTTGGGAGTTACAAGTTGCCAAAGTGAGGTACAGTGAAACGGTTTTCAGCTTCACACTTAGCCAAAAATTGCTAAGTCCCAAAACAGCCTCTAATACTGACTTGTGGGCCATTTTTGAGCATGTTCTGATCATTTTCATGAGATGGCCATATTAGAACTTTTGTTCCTTATGAAATTCTCTACAACTTTGCTTAAGGGTGCTCCTCCATGCAAGGTCTCTAAGCTGGACTTTTTAATTGGTCAAACCAGATCACTCTAGGGGTCCAACTTAGTCAACAACATTTGGAAGGGCAATTTGGTAATTTTGGTCAACATGAACATGCTCCACTACTTACCCTAAATGTAATTAAGGTGTTATAAGACCTAATTAGCCACTCTACACATTGGTTGCACAAAATTCCTAGTGTCACTTACTTTGGAACAAGTAATTCAATACTTTCTCCCAAATGTTGCAAGCTCATGTTGCACATGTTGCATGAGTGTGTTGCATAACACTTGCTAATTATGTTACACTAAAGTGGTTGACATGTCTCACAAAGGAAATTGCACATAAGGTACTTGTGTGTTGCACACTACTCACTTCTTACTTCACATGAAATATAAACATATGTGACAATGTTTTCAAAGCATGTTTCACATATTATAAGCTTATGCATGAAATGAATGATGCTTGCTTATGCTTATGCAAATGCAATGCAATTAAGGAGTCAGCTAGAGGAAACAGCCGGCGATGAAGCTCCTGCCGAAGATCTACCTGAGTGTCCTGATCACCGGCCTTCGACCTTTCTGAAAGGCAAGCCCCGGTGCATGCTGAACCTACTGATTTATAAATTAATCTTGAGTACTTTTAATTGTTTACTGCATTAAGTTGTAGGAGTTACATGAAAACACTTGTTGCATTATACCTGTCCTTGTCCAGATATCGTACTTAATCCTATATTAGGTTTAGGCACGTGTCAATGCTTAGCCCTGCTTAGTACGGTAGAAGTCAGGTGATTTCCGGTCATCCGCGAGATGTAGGAAGGAGTCACGAGTGGCTTTATGGCTATCGTGGATGGAACCATGCTTAAAAATGAAATTGAGACCGGGCGGGAGTTCGATAGTACAGCCGCAAGACACTTCACGTCTTGGGTGTGAAGCTATGCCCGTCTGAGTCGTTTAAGGACCGATTTGCTGTACGTCCTTGAGTCATGTTGAACGCAGTCTAACACTTAGTTGGCCGGATAAGCCGTTCCGACCGTGAAGCCGAGTAATGTGATTCAGGCCGGGAATCGAACGGTAGGTTGCTTCTTGGAGGAGAGAAAGGATGTGCTTGGGGACATTGGCGTGAGACCAAGGGGGGTTAGAGTCCCTATCACCTGGTAGAGTGTCGCCCTTGGGGTCGCGACATTATTCGGACCCACGATTCCTGAATCATATGAAACGGTGGCCTGTGCGACCCTGGCAGGGGTCTGCACGGTGAGTGTTAGAAATACCCCTCCAGCTGGATAGGAATTCGATTCGAATCGCCGTCGCTCCCGGTTAGTGAGCACTTGACTTGAGCAGCGGCAACGTAGGTCTCATTAAATGAATCGGTGGTTAAGGGAATGATACAATGTTGCCACAATTCATACCTACTCTGGATATAATGATGATAATTGTTTGATTATAATCAAGTGCATGTTTAGTACAGGTGCTAAGATAGATGACAGGTAAATGCTAAAAATAACTGCTAGTACAGGTTATAAGAGTCTCAATTACTTATGCCTTTATGCAAAAATGTGATGTCAGCTAGCCTCTTGTGAAAGCCTTGCATAATCCTTGGTGTCATCTTATTTCTGGTTTTCGACGGGTAAGTCTAGCTGAGTACATTCCAGTACTCAGGGTTTATTCCCTCCTGTTGCAGATGATATGCTCTATCAAGGCTTCTGCAAAAATTGTCTCCACCCTGCGGGTGACGAAGACTAGATCACTTGGGCGTGATCATCTTTTATGTACTTTCCTGATGCTTTTGTGGGATGTTGATCGACAAGACTGGCAGTAGTTAAACAATTGGTGTGTATTCGCTTCCGCTACTTTATAAACTTGGTTTGTAATATTTGCGACTCCGTGTGTGTAAACTTATTTCGGAACTACTTGCGAAATGTAACGTATGATGTTGTATGTTGAATGATGCGATCTTGGTTGTAAGCAAGTTGGTTTGAAATCCTTCGTGGTTTCGATTGACTACCGGGATTATATGGGCTCAAGTTCGAAAATTTGAGCGCTTCGGTGCTTGTTTTTGTACTTGTGCTCTTATAATTTGGTCGGTTCTGTTACATAGTGGTCCGTGCGCACAGTGAATCGACGGCCCCAAAGATACGGCCTCCAATGGCGCACCGCCTGGACGAGCCCGATGAGCTCGCGCTCGTATGCTGCTAGCTTCAAGTGCCTTTGCGCAAAGGGGCAGCTGAAGAAGGCAATCGCCCCCTCCTCCTAATGAAGCACCGCCCCAAATCTAGTCCCGGACGCGTCGCAATCCACGAAGAAAGGCTTGGCGAAATCTGGAAGCTGGAGTACTGGAGCCGCACAGAGCGCCTGCTTCAAAGCATCAAATGCCGCCAAGGCCTCTGGGGACCAACAGAAGGCATCCTTCTTGAGCAAGCTGGTGAGGGGGGCAGCAATGGTCCCGAACCCTTTGATAAATCTTCGATAATAACCAGCGAGGCCAAGGAAGCCTCGCAGACCTCGCGCTGAACGTGGTTGGGGCCAAGTAGCGACGACCTCAACCTTGTCACCATCCATGGCCACACCGGACCCGTTGATCGTGTGCCCAAGATAAGCCACCGAGGTCGTAGCAAAAGCGCACTTGCTGCGCTTGACATGAAGCTGGTGCTGGCGCAGGGTAGTCAGGACGGCATTGAGGTGCTTCAAGTGCTCGGACCAAGATTTTCTATAGATTAAAATGTCATCAAAGAACACTAACACAAACCTGCGAAGAAAGGGCTGCAGCACTGCATTCATCAAACTCTGGAACGTGGCCGGGGCGTTCGTGAGGCCGAACGGCATCACCAGAAACTCGAAGTGCCCGTGATGAGTGCGGAAAGCGGTCTTCTCAATATCGCCGGAATGCACTCGCACTTGATGATATCCGGATCGGAGGTCCAACTTGGTGAAGTAGCGGGCACCATGAAGTTCATCGAGGAGTTCTTCGACGACGGGAATAGGAAATTTGTCTTTTACCGTGCGTTCGTTCAAAGCCCTGTAGTCCACGCAAAACCGCCAAGAGTGATCTTGTTTCTTCACCAGCAGAACCGGAGCCGAGAACGCGGCTGTACTTGGGCGGATGATGCCTTGGTCGAGCATGGCTGCACACTGTTTCTCGAGCTCATCTTTCTGTAGTTGCGGGTAACGATACAGCCGGACAGCCACCGGCGCTGTGTTCGGCAGCAGGTGAATCCTGTGATCGCAAGGACGCGCCGGTGGAAGCCCCGTTGGTTCCGCAAAAACATCCTCGAATGAGTCGAGCAGCCTGGCAAGGTCGGACTGCTCATCTGTGCGAACCGAGTATAGGCGAGTAGACTGTACGTCATGGCGTGTGGAGCCCACGCCCCGCCAGAACACACGATCTCCACGCGTGAAAGCCATACACAAGTCGTCGAAGTCCCACAATATTGGCCCAAGAGTGCGCAGGAAGGAGACGCCAAGCACCATGTCCCACCGGTCCAATGGAATGGAGTAGCAATCCACGGAAAAGACTTCATCCGCGATCCGAATACCGACATCACGTACGAGGCCATGGCAGGCGACGCGATCCCCATTGGCCACCGTGACACCAGCGCCTGGACACGGCTGAAACTACAGGCCAGCGCGGCGAGCAACAGACCCGCTGACAAAATTGTGTGTGGAGCCAGAATCTAGCAGCGCCAGGCACTGTACGCCGCCGAGCTGTACATATACTTGCATGGTGTCCTCCGAGCGGACGCCGGCAATGGCTGCTAGAGAAATAGATGGAGTTTTGGCTGCAGCATCAGCTTCGGGGTCCTCATCATCCGACTCCGGTGGTTCTTGGACAGTGTAATCTGCAGCTTCCAGGAAGAAAAGACGAGCGCACTTGTGACCTTGGACATATGACTCATCACAATTGTAGCACAGGCCCTGTTTACGGCGCTCCGCCATCTCAGCCGGTGTCAAGTACTTGAAAGGCCGGTGCGACGACTGCACTGATGACGCGGTGGCTGAGGATGCCCCGCTGGCCTGCCCCGAGGATATGCGACGCAGAGGGCGTTGGGGCGGGGCCGGGAGGGCCAGAACCTTGGAAGAGTTCCGGCGCTCATAAGCACGGGCCAAGCGCATAGCACGGTGCAAGTCCTGCGGGTCGTGTAGCTCGACGTCAACCCAGATGTGCTCTGGTAAGCCTCCCGTGAATAGCTGTGCCTGTTGCAGCGGTACTAGATTGCCCGCGTGCGCCAGCCGTGCCTGAAAAGCGTCCATGTAGGCATCCACGGAAGCGCCGAACGGAAGACGAGCGAGATCGGCCAAGTGATTAGTTGACAGGGCCGGTCCAAAACGTTGGTGACAGAGCAGCCGAAAGTTCTCCCACGACGGCTGCCCTGCGTCGCGCTCCAACACGTAGTACCACTGCTGTGCACTCCCGGTCATGTGGAAGGAGGCGAGCCAAACCTTGTCCTCCTCGCGAGTAAGCTGTCCCCGGAAGAAAGACTCGCAGCGGTTCAGCCAACCGAGCGGGTCCTTACCATCATAGGTTGGAAAAGAAAGCTTGTGGAATTTGGGGACACCATGGCTTTCCCCGTGATCGTCTGGATGGTGACGCCCGTGGGAGCGGTGCGGTGGATCATGATGCACAATCGTCGACGAAGATATGACGGGGCCGTGCAAGATGGAAGACATTGACGGCAACGACGACGGGAAGTGCGGGAAGGGGATGGACTGGATGGGCAAGCCGGGTAGCGGCTGTTGTGACGCCACCACTCCCAAGGCCGCCGAGGTCGCCCCCAGTGACGGCGTCCCTGCCGTAATCGGTGATGTTGAAGGTGTGGGCAGTAACTCGGAGACGACTGGCCCGCTCGCCGAGAGGCCTCCATACCCTGGCATGCCGAGCAGCAGGGGCTGCGAATAGGGCAAAGCTGGGGCCGCGGAGGGGCCAGGCCGGTTTTCGACGACGGCCAAACGAAGGCAAACTTCACCCATCTGGCGTTGCATGCCCTGGAACGCTGTTGTCAGGGCAGCCAGACTTTCTTCGATGGTGGGTGCCGACGGCGGCGGTGCTGAGATGCCGGAGGTGGGCACGGCCGCCGATGGAGTGATGGGGCTGGCGGAAACAGCGGTGGTGACTGCACCAGAGGACGACATGGGCTCCGATACCAGATTGTTAGCGCTTAGGTAGCGAGAGCTCAAGCTACGAAGGTTGTAGCGATGGAGGATGGGAGGGCGAGGCTTGAAGGCTCGCTTGCGCATAGGAGGCGCCGTGACCGGCGCTAGGGTTGCAGATTAGATGAAGGCGGCAATAGGATGATATGAACAGTAACAGGGCTGGGCGCCCAAGGGAGATATAATATCTCAATCCCAGGCTATCCTTTTCATTAACAAGAGTCCAATACTTATACAAGCAGTCCTAACCAACTCATAACTAACTTAAGTAAATAACAAATTAAATAGATAACTATCCTAGATACTAGGATGTGATAACTACTGGATAGCTCAGCGCCCAACCAGGGACCCTACATGGTCTGGTTCAGCCACGACGCTGAGCCCTCCTCTCATAGACTTTGCCGAACATAACAGAATATGTGGCAACTGATAGTGTTTACTAATTACTATCCCTGAGGACATTACATTCATACCAAATTTTTTGTTGTTGTTGTTGTCATCGATCATCCTCTTGCTTCTCCTTTTTCATCCATACAGGTCCCCGTACGACAGTAAAAATCCTATCAGTAAAAAAGTCTTCAATTTCACTGTTTGTTCTAACTCTTGTAATTGATGTGGGATTTCTCTTGCAGTTCCGCACACACAAAGTTATCTACAGAAGATATGCAGGACTTTTTTTCTCTATGTGCGGGGACATCACTGACAATGAATTGGCATACTTGGAATGTATCCATTTGTTTGTCGAGATATTGGACCATTTCTTCAGCAATGTATGTGAACTTGATTTAGTATTTAACTTCCACAAGGTAACTTCAATGTCTCACTAGGCTAATCTAGCAGTCTGTAATAATTCAATACTTTTGATCTTTTCACATCTTGCATTTAAACTTTAAAGAGTAATTTCCATCTAAATATTCTCTTTATCAACAAGTTGATTGGTGACTAAATTTGCATATATTGAGCTAGTGCTACTGTATTCTGGCTAAGACTTAAAAAAAACTGCTGGCATTGATTGTGTTAATATGTAATCTGTTGTGCAGTTTAGATAACTGTACTGAAAAGTTTCATTTGTCAACTGAAAGCTATTTAATATGTTAAACATTCTCTGAGCCCAAAATCATGCATATGTGCTAGCACCATTGCATTCTGCTAAGATGTTTACTTGTTTGGTGTTAGTTGTGTTTGTCATCTGGCACTCGTTAAGATGTTAGATATTTGTGTGCAGATGATAACAGGGGCCATTGGGAAACTGCTAGTAGCATTTTTATAAGATGTTACTCCTCCATACATGACATGCTGAGCTATTTGAACTAGTAACAACCTTTTAGTTATTCCCCCTGTTTTCTGGTACTCTGATTTTTGTCATGACTCTTTTATATGTCAATATAGTACCTTCTGGTTGTCGATTTTTAAATATGCATTTTGACTGTGCTTTGGAGTTCTGGTGTTTTCAATAAACAATTATCTATGCATTGGGAGGTTGCACGAATGATCACCAAAAGCCATTCTCTATATTGTCAAAACTCAAACTGTATTTGCATTAGGCAATAGGAGAGAAATTTTCAGATCAGTCTATTTAGAACTGAATATTTGGAAATAAACATTAAACTTCATTTTTTTTTGCTACAATCAAGACAAAATGTGACTGCTTTTGCTTTCTAGTTTTTGTCTTTCATAAACCATACTAAAGTATCTAATTATCATGAATTTGCTTCTTGAACTTTTGGCTATGTGCTGTAGGTCTACTTGATATTGGATGAGTTCATTCTTGCCGGAGAGCTTCAAGAAACGAGCAAAAGGGTATTGCTTTTCCCATCATAATACAAATTTACTGTCATCCTTATGTTTAGGTATTTGTATAAAAAAATATTGATGGAAGCATCCATTGTTTTCCCAGTATATGATGCAACTGAATATACTTAGAAAATCCATTAATAATTTCTTTTACTGAAAAGTCAGGTACATTATAGGTGCTACTATGTTAGATAGTATGTCACTATAACTTTTTCTTGACTGTAGGAGTTCTAGAATGGTAAAAGTATTTCTTTTGTGCAACTATTCTACCTTAAATGAGATTAACTGAATATATCAGTATTGTCAATCTGCATGGAGTCAAAACTTAATATGATCTACGAAATGGTGTGCTAGCATAGCTTGGTATTCACACTACAAAGCATTTCTCTGCTTTCCTAAATGTAGCTGCCCTTATTCTTTCTGTATTAAAAAAATAACTTAGTACCTGTGATTCTACAGAATACCGAAAGGTTTTCAGCATTTTATGCTGTCTTTCCCAAAGCGTTCTATTATTGAAATTGTGCCTGCACTATTGCAGATGATTGGTGTTAACAAGGACTTGAACTAAATAGTGAAACTATGGCACTACAGAAGTAGCAGTGGGTTTTCTAAATTTGCTACTCCCACATAATTCTAGTCTAAATGCACCGCTGTTTGCAGTTTTACTATGAATTGGCACTAGGGGTGTGTTCACTTCGCGAAAAGTAGGTGAAAAGTTACTGTAGCATCTTTCGTTGTTATTTGGCAAAATTTGTCCAATCATGGACTAACTAGGCTCAAAAGATTCGTCCCGACATTTACAGACAAACTATGCAATTAGTTATCTTTTTTACCTACATTTAATGCTCCATGCATGCGTCGAAAGATTTGATGTGATGGGTGAAAGAGGAAATATTTTGGGTTGGAATGGGGAAGTGAACAAGGCCTAGGGATGCAGGTTTTGTTTCTTATGGCCTGGAACTCACGCATTTTAGTGAACTTTATGGATGGACCTATACATGTAGGGAAGCAAATAAACTAAATTAGCAACCTAGAACTACCCACCGGCGTCATCACTTGGATCCCTTTTAGGCCCCATTTGGCATGGCTCCCGCTCATTGCTAGAGTGTGCGGAGGAGCTGGAGCCAGTCAGCCACAGCCGGTGAAGCCAAGAACGGCTCCTAGTTTATTTTGAGAAAAGAGATAAAAATGGCAGCTACAGCCCATGAAGGAGCCAGAGCTAAAGCTGACCAAAGCTCCACCAAATGGGACTTAATATACATGTGCATAGAATCTTGTTGTGCTTTGTTTTCATTACAGAATTTATACTGGAAAACTTAACATGCTTTTTTTTTGCTTTACTTTAAAGTTGCACGTTCATTCTCATCACTTTGTCTTTTTCAGGCAATTATAGAGAGGATGGGCGAGCTTGAGAAGCTGGAATGAAAAGAAACAACGGTGTGGTGTACATTAGCATAGGTCTGGAGCTTGTTCTGCCCAATCGACAAGTTACCTTCATATTTTTTACAACTCTCTGTACCTGTTGTGCATCATCTTTGCTTCACTTAACTTTTCTCAAACTGCGAATCGGTGTATTTGTATTTTTAACGTTTCCTGAGGTTACCGTCGGATTTTTAACGGCATGTGAGGATTTTAGTTTGATGGCAAAGCAAAAGATCCACCGCTTGAAGTGATCTGATAAGTGTCCACCTTTGACTCCACTGAATAGATCATTGTTTACTAACCTGAGTAAGAATTTGGTTTCATGTCTATGACGAAAGATTTGGTGCAACCAATTAAGTTTTAATGAGTGAGACCTGATCTGTATGCTGATTGGTGTGTTTGTGACAAATAGTGGTTGAATCTCACTATCTCAGATGATGCTGATTATGGGTGAAAATGGTACGGATATTTTCTGACTGTATTCGAGACCGGATCTGTTTAGAGGAGTTCAGATCTGTCTGTGGCCGAGTCTAGGTATTCAACGTCCGATACGGTATCTGTATCCGAATGCTCAAATCGTATATTTATGATGTCGATACTCAATAATATCTTATCCGGCATGGTTGACACTATCCATATTCGAATCCGAATCCGAACAGAAATATGAAAACAAATATAATATTTGTCGTATTCGTCCGTAACCTATCCGTTTTTCATCCCTGCTGATACGTTCACTGTTCTGAAAAGTGGGTGATAAATTCTCGTTGTGTCAGCTTCTTCACTGTTCTGAAAAGTGGGTGATAAATGGGCTGAGCCCTTGAGGGCCGAAGGTCCTTTGGGCTTTTATGCAGTAGCAGTAGTAGGCCCAGCTGATCGTGTAACCACATTTCTTTTTCGTTTCTTCTGTGCTTCTTAATGCGTTTATTTTTATTTTTGTTTGCAACAAAAACTTTCAAATTCATAACTCGCGGTATAAAATTATCGAAGTTAACGAGCAGAGTCAGGTGTTGAATGTCACGTACCCTATGGACTGACTAATTTGTGCATGAACAGATTCTTGGAAGATGATTCAGGCGATTACGAAACTTGCAGTTGTATTGTGACATCGGTTTCATTTTCCAAAAATCCAAGAATTTAAAACTTGGCACTGGGAGTATATAGAAGCGTATCTTTTTTTTGGGAGTATATAGCCAACTGTATCTGTGCTGTCCGATGTGACGTGTTGTTTTTATAATTTTATTAGTTGTACATACATCTATTGAGTCTTTTATGGTCTGATTGGTTGGGCTTTAAAATTTGTCCAGCCAAAATTAGGGTAGTCCCAAAAATTAGGCAGTCATTTGGTTAGGCTCCAAAACCGCCCAGCCAAAACTAGGGCAATCCTAATACTAAATTTCTTACCTAGGTTTTATACCAACTAGAATTTGGCATGCCCTTGTTTTGGATTGCCCTAGTTTTGGCAGGGCAAATTTTGGAGCCTAACCAATCAGCCCTTACTAACTTCAACTTTGGAATGCTTCCTAAAACATGTAACATAGGAGTAGTTTTTCTTGCATGGCTAGCATTTAGACGTCCGGACCCTAGCCCCTGTCTGGACGCCCAAGCGTGCTTGCCTGCTCCGCCTACACATGCTGTTGCTGCTACATGCCTTGCCTATTGCACGCGCCCGCATGTGTCTGATGCTGTTGTGCTCCTACGATGCTGCAGTTGCATGCCACGCCTGCTGCACGCGCCCGCAGCACAAGATGTTGTGGCACGCCTACGCATGCTGTTGCTGGGCTACACGCGCCCACATGCGCATGCTGCTGCTGCTGCATGCCTACGCATGCCCGCCTGCTGCTGCTTCGCATGCTGCCTGTCAATGAAAACTCTTGCAACATGAAGCACTCCGTAACATATGTTTGAAACATGTGAAACATTTGAAACATACTTTTAGAACAAATGTGCATAGCCACTGCAACATATGCAACATCGAGATAAAACACTTGCAACATATTTCTGAAACAACTGAACATTTGGAACATACACTTGTAACATATGTGTATAGCCACTGCAACATATACAACATTCCAGATAAAACACTTGCAATGTATGTTTGAAACAGCTAAAACATTTGAAACATACACTTGCAATATACATGTATAGCTATTGCAACATATGCAACACTAGGTCTACTTTTGCAATATCTAGATGAAACATATGCAATATACATATGAAACACATGAAACATATGGTTGCAAACATGTGCTCATCTATTTGCTGCGACCCAATAGAGCTCGTTGACGCAGTGCGGAGGAGCACAGCGCGAGGCGTAGACGGTGTGCGACACGAGGCACGAAGGGGCACGACCGCGAGGAGTGAACGATGGGCGACGCGAGACGGGTCCGGCTCTATGCATGAGGAGCAGGGGTGCGCGATGCGAGGCGAGTCTGGTGCGAGGCGCGAGAAGCAAGGGCGCGGGACGCGAGGTGGGTTTGTCCGTCCTGGAAGGACGGACGCCTTGAGGGTATTATTATCGTAGTTTTTTTATAATGAACATGTAACATAGTTGAATTCTTTGGAATGGTGACAATAGATTTGAAACCTTTTTAAAAATAGGAGAAGGATGCAAGAAAAACATAGAAATATTAATGTCAGCATGCACTTGAATACGAAAAAAGAAACTTATATTTTTAATTAAAAATGAATAAAATAACGATGTTGTATTATTTTGCAGTTATTTATTTAGGTGTGTTCGTTGGTGGAATTAGAACGGGATTGAGGGAATTGAAATCCCTCGTAAGTTAAAATATTTGTTATCCCCTCCAAAAGCTTTGAGAAAGGGCTTAACCAAGCAAGGCCTTAGCGGTAAACTTTCGGTGTGTATAAGGGTTGGTGTATGTATCTCATATTTCTTAAGAATATACTAGAAGAAAAACTCATGGTTGTCGTATTGCTGCCGGACGGATGTGGATTGTGGATTGTGGAATAAAGAAAACGGAACGGAGCACTGGCAACTAAACAGGGCCACCTACATACATAATAATTTAGGCAGCCACATATATATGACAACTCTTTGAAGGCAAAGTACACTTTTTTTTTGTTAATTGTTCCAACTAACCAAATCTAACATCCTTCTCGAACCAAAGCACACAAATTAAAGAAGCTCCAAACATTAATCCCAGTTGCATTGGAAGAGCGTGTTAAGGTATCCTTATTTATTAGAGGATGGTGTTAATGTGTCTTAAAGCCAAGGAAATGATCACACACAACAGAAAGGTTTCCGGTTAGTTACCTCCCTTGCAAGTAACACACCACGTAACTCAACAAACCATAGCCACATGTATTATGTATATGTACAAAACGATGGATGAAAATGGCAATTCCTGTCACACCTTTCTTAAGATTTTTTTAAGAATTTTGTGCACGGATTTTCTATGCTTTCGACTTCTGACTTCTGACATGGGGCCAGCTTATTCTAATTTTTCTTTGGCGACGATTGGAATTCACAAATCAATTTGATAGGAATTCAGGCAATTTCATATTAAAATTAATCTAGAAAAATAATAACAAATTTGTGATGGCAAATATGTGCACGTGTATGATTTTACTACTACTCAGATTAACAGCAAATATGTTGATGAACATCATGCTAATCATGGCGAAAAAGAAATTGAACTTAACCAATTTGAGAACAGAGATGTACCCTGTGGAGGGACCCATGCTCAAGACACCAGTGGCTCCAGGCCCACTCATGGTGAGTTGCTCGAAGTCACGGACCACAGTCGGCGCAGGAAGATGTATGTCGTGCCGTCCCTCAAACGTCCACCGGAAAGTAGACGAAGCCGATCCGAGAAAGAAAGAGCACCACCAGGAAGGAGATGAAGACGTTTCGATGATGAAGAAGACGGTGAGCAGTCGTGGAGACGCTCCCCAAAAACTTGATTGTCCGCACACACCCGAGCAGATGTCCTGATGCGAACGCCGGCTCTAGAGGCCTGCTATCCCAAAGCTCCGTGCACGCAGAGGATTGAGACGGGAATGACAGAGAGCAGCCCAACAGCAGCATGATGGTGGTCTTGGTTATGTGTTCTACTCTCACGAACAAGAGAAGCAGTCCCTCTTTTATGCAGCAACAGGCGAAGATAAATAGCCAGGCGCATGAAAAGATAGCGTTCATAATAGCGCGTCCGTTATCAGTAACTTATGAAACCGACAATTCAATTGTCCGTTACTAGTAACAAAACACTAAGACATCATGATACACTAGCATATAATGGTCATCATCATGCACTTGACACACATCAAGACGTCAGTTTCATTAGCGGTGTTGACGGTAGTTATCGTTCATCATAAACCGTCAATATAACCTAAAGAAATGCTCGAAAAGGATCACCAATAGAAACTTAGGGGTTTAAACTGATAATTTCCACGAGTTTTGGTGAATATGTATTTTTAGCTGGGTTATTCCAGAAAATAGAAAAGGAGGATCAAAACGTCAAAAAGAATCAAACTTAACCGCGATGAAAACTACTCCAGAAAGTTTTAGAGGACACCACGCCGCGGCGGACCCCGAGAGGCTACCAGGTGGGGCCGACCGACCCCACCATGGTGCCACTCGGTTTGCTGTGTAGGCCCCTGCCTGTCAGCTTCTAGAAGCTTTCTCCACCGCCTCCTAGGATTGTATCTACGTCGTTCTTCAAATCAGTTTGATCCAAGGGCTTACGTTTCACCCTCAGGGCTATATAACCAGGCTCTGTCCCCCTGGAAGAGGCCTCGACATCTGCTATAAGTCAAGATTAGACCAGAAATTAGGGTTACCAGAGATTAGAGAGAGAGCTCTAGTTCTTTAAGTTCTTAGTATAGGCTTTCTAGCAAGGTTCAAATAGAGTTTGGGCTACTGCTCAGGATTCCGGATCTGTCGTCTGGAGACTGATATTAGCCATTGTATCTTTTTATTTATGATTTTCTGCTACTTTAATATTATGTTGCTATTTATTATGTTCTTAGTTTGCTCTAGTTTATTGCTTGATATAGTTATGATTGATGATGAATATATGCACATGTTCATAGAGCGCTTAATTAAGTAGTCGAGTGAGTTAAGTGGTCGATACTATGTAAGCGTGGTGCTTAGATATTGTTTGCTTATGGATGCACTCTATATGCCGGGTTATGTGGTAGATCACGGATGTGACACTCCCGTTGAGTCCTTTGTAGTCCACTCCCCGTGTATAGAACAAGTAGAACCTCGGCTACGAAGAAAGGGAAAACTCTGTTTTCGAACTTCCCTAAGTAATGTTCCTTATGCGTAGATTCAAAGTTAGTTATACTATAGATGAGAGTAAATATGCTTGAGTGTATAAAAGACCTAGTGATTAGGAATGACATAGGAATCTTTTGCTCTTACCGAATCTCGAGTTTAGTCATACTACATTTGTGAGTCTCTATTTCTATCTCTGGAATACCTTTGTTACCTTTTATTTATCATTTATTTATCACTTGACTTACCCCTGCTAAAGTATAAGAGTAGTTTAGATCATAAGTATTCATATTAGTCAATATCTCAATGTCAACTCAACCCCATTGCTCTTCCTTGTGGATTAAATATAAATAACGATACTCGGTATACTTTCAGGTAAAATGCTACAATGATAATTTATCTGTGCGCTTGCGGATACTTAACCTTAATATTATTTTCTCAGAGTTTATAAGTAACATTCATAATTTACCAGCAAACCATTTCTGGCATCATGCTGGGGATGACAACTTAGTTAGAGTGATGCTAAGAAATGCTAAAAAGCATTTCTGGCGCCGTTGCTGAGGAAGAGCAACATGGCAAAAGAGAATTGACAAATAAATACTTATTGATAAAACCATAACCTTTGATTTAGCAAGCTTACCCTTGTCTGTTTTTGTTCATATCTTATATAGGGTAAGTGCAGGATTGGTTGTGATCCAACAATATTTACCAATTAGAATCAACCAAATCAAGAGGAAGCTCAACACTAGTTTTTGAAGCTATGGCTGACAAGACTCTACGTGAGTTCTTTGCTCCAAGCACTGAGAACATTCACACTGGACGAACACAATACACCGACAATCTTGAGTTTGAGCTCAAGCCAAGCCTCATCAACATGGTGCAAGCTACCTCATTTAGTGGAAAGGCACATGAAGATGCTTGTGCTCATCTTCAGAATTTTCTGGAGATTAGTAGCACAGTCGTCATCAAGAACATTGCTCAAGACATCATACTACTTCGTTTGTTCTCCTTAGTAGGAAGAGCGTAGCAGTGGTTCTACACCAACAAAGATAACATCAACATATGGGCAAAATGTTTAAAGGTCTTTCTAGAAAAGTTTTTCCCAGTAGGCAAGACCAATGCCTTAAGAGGAAAGATTTTAAGTTTCCAACAGTAGAGATGAGAGACCATTCCAAATGCATGGGAGCATTTTCAAGAATATGTTTCAAATTGTCTCCATCATGGAATAGAAGAATGGTTGCTCATGCAAAGTTTCTACCATGGATTAACTCAGAAATCTCGTGAACAACTTGATGCCACTGCTAAAGGATCATTTATGTCACTCACCCTTGGGAAATGTGAAGTTCTTATGGAGAGGATAACCTCTAATCAAGGTTGGTCATCATGCAACATTCAATCATGCAATAAGACTGAAGAAGTACTAGAAGAGGTGTGTGCATTATCAACCAAGATAGATGTACTGTTAAATTGGCTCGAACAGCGAGACAATTACAAAAGAGATAGTCAAGACATTCAAGATGCATTTAATGCTCAAAACAGATGTGTAGAATATTTAGGAGTTAAATTCTTTGAATCTCAAGAAGACAAACACTATCATCAATAATTCTGCTCCACAGCAACAGAGGCAAGGATGAAATCAACAACTACGGTCTACCTACCAAGGTAAGTACCAAGGTAATTACTATAATTCTTCCAATCCTAAACAACCAACCTTGAGTGATTTAATCTTAGAATAGGCCAGAATTAATGATAATATTTTAAAAAGACTTGCTTTTAATGATAAGGTCCTAGAAAGTATAAATACCAAAATAGATAGTTTTTCTTATGCTATAAAAGATCAATTGAGCTTTAATAAAAAGATAGAATCACAATTAGCCCAGTTGGCTTCTACTCTGCCTTTTGCCACTAACCTTGAGAAGGTCAACGCCATAACCACAAGAGGTGGCAAGTCTAGCCATGACCCACCATATCCGACAAGGACAGATAAGATATCAGTGGTAGTGCAAGAGGAGAAGAAGGACGATGAAGTTGAAGAAGTTACACCACAAGTGCAAGAGTTATTACAAGATTTTCATGACACCACTCTCCTACCGTTTCCACGTAGAAATCAGAAAGCCAAAATGGATGAATAGTTTGGTAAGTTTGTGGAGGTAATTCAAAAGTTATATATCAATATTCCGTTGTTAGATGCCATTCAGGTTACCTACGCGAAGTATCTCGAGGACATCCTCAACAACAAAAGCCCACTGCCCTCCACTGTGGTGATCAAGCTAACGGAGGAGTGTAGTGCGGCCATCCTAAACATGTCACTTGTCAAGAAGAAGGATCCAGGATGCCCCAATATTGATTGCTCGATCGGAAGTGAGAACTTTGAGAATGCTTTATGCGATCTTAGAGCAAGTGTCAGTGTCATGCCCAAGAAGGTTTTCGACAAGACCAGCTACTCTACACTCATACCAACATCCATGTGTCTACAACTAGCTAACCAATCGGTTCGCTACCTTGCAGGAATAGCCGAGAATATTTTGGTAAAAATCCAAAACTTTTTTGTTCCTGTAGAGTTTGTAGTACTTGATATGCAGAAAGACATGAAAACACCTCTCATTGTTGGGAGACCCTTCTTGAGTACCACAAATGCCCACATTGACATTGGAGCTAGAGAAATTAAATTCAACATTAATGAAAAAGAAGAGTGTTTTGCTTTCAAGCCAAGACTAGAACAATGCTCCAATTTAGAGTGTCACGAGAAGCAAGTAACAAGGTCTCCATCTCCGGGACCGAAGGATACACCCAAAGATTAAACCCGAACGAAGGAGTCTGGTTCGGCGGACTTAAAAATTCTGAACCTCCGCCGGGAGGTAACTCGGTAGTTATCCACATTTATTTTTGCATTGCATTGGCATGTTTACTTTCCAATACTTACATTAAAAAATGAATGAAATAAAAATTATAGCCATGGTATAGTGAAAAATTAAGCCCCATGTAAATAATTTTTACAGAGCGTAAAAACCTTCTAAGAAATATCTACTGTGGAGGCAAAAAAAATATATACTATCATTTATCTTCTTATATTTCATAGTTTTATAAAAGTATTTTTGCATTGTGTATTTATACATGTATAGACATGTGGGGTCCACTTAACCACCACCCATCACTTCCATCTCCTCCATATCTCCATAATTCACCACCTTCTCCACTCCCTTCCATTCTGTCACTTCTCCACTGAAAGGAGCACCAAGGGAGTAGCCATTTACTTAAGCACAAAGCAAAGGAAGCACCAAGAAATGGAGAGGCCATTTGGCTGCCTGGTGGGGTCGGCCGGCCCCACCACAATGCCAGTCGGCCTCCTTCTCTTCCCCCTATAAAACCCCTCGCAAACCTGCTGCCCTCGGCCATCAAGCAAGCCAGAGAACACACTGCAAGTTCGAAATTCTAGCAGAAAAAATTCGTAGTAACTTTCTCCTCATTTGAGTGGAGTTTGAGTAAGAGAAGTAAGAAAGAAAGTTAGAGTGAGTTACTAGTACAAGAAAATGGAGAAAGAGAGGAGAAAGTGCTGTTGTAATTTGAGTAGAGAAATTTAATATAGTGGGGAGATGCTGTCCAACTAGAGAAAGATAATTAAAAAGAATTAGGGAGAGGTTGTGCCAACATAAAATCTTCATTTCGGACGACTAACTCCTGGACTACTACTTTTTGGACGGCTAACCCCTAACATATTTTTTTCTCTAACCCCCTATTTCTCCATGAGTTGCTTTGTTTGTCTTATTTTTGTAGGAAGAATGAGCAAGTTCATTGGTAAGATCAAGAGTGCGGTATCATTCCGCTCATCAAGGAGTCATTCTTCATTTCATGCAGGTTTTGATATGGAGGTTTGTAACAGAACCGACCAAATTATAAGAGCACAAGTACGAAAACAAGCACCGAAGCGCTCAAATTTTCAAACTTGAGCCCATATAATCCCGGTAGTCAATCGAAATCACGAAGGATTTCAAACCAAACTGCTTACAACCAGGATCGCATCATTCAACATACAACATCATACGATACATTTCGCAAGTAGTTCTGAAATAAGTTTACACCACGGAGTAGCAATTATTACAAACCAAGTTTGAAAGTAGCGGAAGCATAACACACACACTAGTTAATTAAATACTGCCAGTCTGAAAGATCGTCATCCCGCAAAAGCATGAGGAAAGTACATAAGATGATCACGCCCTGGTGATCTAGTCATCATCACCCGCAGGGTGGAGACACGTCTTGCAGAATCCCTGATAAAGCATGTCATCTGCAACAGGAGGGAATAAACCCTGAGTACTGGAATGTACTCAGCTAGACTTACCCGTCGAAAACCCGAAATAAAATGACACCAAGGATTATGCAAGGCTTACACAAGAGGCTAGCTGACATAACATTTTGCATAAAGGCATAAGTAATTGATACTCTTATAACCTGTACTAGCAGTTATTTTTAGCATTTACCTGTCATCTATCTTAGCACCTGTACTAAACATGCACTTGATTATAATCAAACAACATTATTATTATATCCATAGCAGGTATATCATTGCGGCAACATTGTATCATTCCCTTAACCACCAGTTTATTTAATGAGATCTACGTTGCCGCTGCTCAAGTCAAGTGCTCACTAACCGGGAGCGACGGCGATTCGAATCGAATTCCTATCCAGCTGGAGGGGTATTTCTAACACTCACCGCGCAGGCCCCTGCCGGGGTCGCACAAGCCACCGTTTCATATGATTCAGGAATCGCGGGTCCGAATAATGTCGCGACCCCAAGGGCGACACTCTGCCAGGTGATAGGGACTCTAACCCCCCCTTGGTCTCACGCCAATGTCCCCAAGCACATCCTTTCTCTCCTCCAAGAAGCAACATACCATTCGATTCCCGGCCTGAACCACATTACTCGGCTTCGCGGTCGGAACGGGTTATCCGGCCAACTAAGTGTTAGACTGCGTTCAACATGACTCAAGGACGTACAGCGAATCGGTCCTTAAACGACTCAGACGGGCATAGCTCCACACCCAAGACGTGAAGTGTCTTGCGGCTGTACTATCGAACTCCCGCCCGGTCTCAATTTCATTTTTAAGCATGGTTCCATTCACGATAGCCATAGAGCCACTCGTGACTCCTCCCTACATCTCGCGGATGACCGGAAATCACCCGACTTCTACCGTACTAAGCAGGGCTAAGCATTGACACGTGCCTAAACCTAAAATAGGATTAAGTACGATATCTGGACAAGAACAGGTATAATGCAACAAGTGTTTTCATATAACTCCTACAACTTAATGCATTAAACAATTAAAAGTACTCAAGATTAATTTATAAAACAGTAGGTTCAGCATGCACCGGGGCTTGCCTTTCAGAAAGGTTGCGGGCCGGTGGTCTGGACACTCAGGAAGGTCGTCTGCGGGCACTCCTTCGCCTACTGGATCCTCGGGCTCCTGCTGCTCCTGGTCCTCCTCCGGAATCACAGGCTCGAATTCAAGGAGAGTTACCCCCTCCGGTGCACCTATTGCATGAATGCACAATAAATATAATGGATGCATAAATGGGTGCAACATGCTCGGAATGAAATGCATTTCAGAATAAAATACTCTATTCAAGTTATTTTATTAGTACGTGCAAATCTCTTCTCCAGTAGAGAAGTACTCACCTAATCTACTTAACCTAAGATAAAGCTGCTCATCCTCAGTTAAGGCCCTAACACCTAACAATTACAAAAGTAGCATGTCTTAGGATATCACACCATATCAATCAGCAAAACACCACAGTAAGCATTCTGGACAGCAGCTACTTGTTTTTATCACGACTGGAGATTTACAATTCCAAAAGATATGATCTAAGCCAATCTGGAAAGCCTAAGAAATGTACTACAATTCATTTTCAGACCTCAACTCCAAACTCCTAAGTTTTCCATGTCAAACTTCACAAGTTCCAGAATCTGTCCTCTCCAAAACAGAGAGTAGCAGATTTTTAACTGCCACTTTAAACAACAGTAACTCTCAAACTACTAAGCCAAATGCTTCCAAATTTTAACACAAGCTAGTTCATCAAGTTTACTCCAACTTTGGTATTTACAAGTTGTCCAGCAACCAATTTTATCAAAGCCAAATTTAGAATTACTACTTAGCTGTCCAGAAAACCTAAAATTACAAAGGTTAAATATTTATTGATGTGGCAAACATTCTCTAAAACCAAACTAATGCTACTACAAGTTCACAAATATCACAAAGACACCAGGAAGTAAGGTGTGCCCACCTAGAACATTTATTTAAACCCATTTCTCAATTTACTTAAGTAATTAAGTGGAATTTCAAACATATATGTAAACTGCTCCTAAAATTCTATAAAAATTACAGGGGACTCTCTGACCCACAAAGAGACTACTGTAAAATTTTGAACTCAATTTCTTCACAGGAACTTCCTACACAAAATTCCCAAGCCAAAAAGGCTGATTTTTGTATAAATAACAAAGCATAGTCAAAAGTGTCAAACAACAGATTTCTTAATTTTCTTGGACACTCTAGGGTACCAAGACATTCTCCAAAAATTTATAAGAACATTGCACATGTAGAAAAATTACTAAAATTCATTTTAGTATTTCCTAGAATAAAAAGATAGCATTATAACTTGGAAATTACTTAATCACTGATGCCCAAATTTTTACCAGAGCTAGGGCTAGCATAGAGTAACCTACCCACCAAATTTCATGATTTATGGAACACTACAGCTCAAGTTATAAATTTAACAAATTTGCATGCATTCCAAAACCCATTTAAAGGATCTATTAAATTCTTACAGACTTTAAACATCTCATGCCAGATCCATATTTTTCTAAAATACTACACATTATGTAGACCCTAATAAAATTTATCTCATGATTTTTGGATCATTAAAACCCTAGATCTATATTTTTCCAACTTGTACAAAAATCAGTGACAAAATAATAAAAATGAATTTCATTTCGGACGACTGGGCCGGCCCGGAAAAACTCGGCCCACGACTCGCGCGCGCGGCCTGCTCGGCCGTCCCGCCCGCGCGCGCTCTGACGAGCGGGCCCCACTTGTCATCGAGACGAAGGCGGGGGAGGAAACGGTCGACGGCAAGCTCGCCGCCGGCGGCAGCTCCGGCGAGACCAAGGACACAGGCACGTTCGCCTCATCCATGCGAACCTAGGGGTGCTACTAATTGGAGCAATGGCTGCGGCTATGGAGGACGGTGGCGTGCATGGCGGACCGGCGGGGCGGTGGTGGTGCTCCTCGCCGGCGGTGGCCTCGGGATCCCCTCCTAGCCCCATGGTGAGCATCCCCGTACTACCCCGATCCTAAAGCACCTACTAGCGCTCGCCGTGGAAGCGCCGAAGACCTCGGCCACGGTGAGCCGCCGCGCGGAAGAACGCCGACGAGGTCTGACGGTGGCGGAAATGACAATTCGTCCTTACCAAGGTGCGTCTGAGGGCAGTGGCGGAATGAGTGGGTAGAGGGGCTCAAGGCGCAGCTGTTGGCCGGACTGGAGGTGCGGTGGTGCGGTGGAATGCGTGCGCGAGCTCGTCGGAGCAAGAGCGACAAGGCGGCTCGGTTCTTCCGCTCAGCCGACGAGAGAGGAAAAAGGAGGAGGGAAATGGAGGGGTGCGGTCGGCACGACAGCAGGGGCGCCCTTCTACGCTCGGCAGCTGGCCAAGACGCCAGGTCGCGCGCGGCGCGTGGAGGACACGCGGCGGCGACGATCTGCGGCTGTCGGGGACTGAAGGCTCGTTTCAGAGCTCGATGGCGTCAACTGACAGCGTGATTTTAGGTTCAATTTACTCCTAATCCGGTGAGAACCAGATATGGTTGCTATTGGCAATGTTGTAGAGCTACATGAGGACTATAAGTTTGTCAATTGGAGTTTGGACTGGTTCGGCCTGGATTTGAAACCACAGAGCTCCAAAGTAGTGTACTTGGAAACTGAAACGTGTTTTCAGTCAGTGAACCCGACTGAAACCCTATTTTCAAGACACCACATCTCCTAAACCATTTAGAACTAGGTGATGGTGATATTGACAATGTTGTAGAGCTATGTGTGGACAACAACTTTGTCAATTGGCTCAAGGACTGGTTCGGCCTGGTTTGTGAGTTACAAGTTGTCAAAGTGAGGTACAGTGAAACGGTTTTCAGCTCAACACTTAGCAAAATTTGCTAAGTCCCCAAACAGCCCTTAATACTGACTTGTGGGCCATTTTTGAGCATGTTCTGATCATTTTCATGAGATGGCCATATTAGAACTTTTGTTCCTTATGAAATTCTCTACAACTTTGCTTAAGGTTGCTCCTCCATGCAAGATTTCTAAGCTGGACTTTTTAATTGGTCAAACCAGATCACTCTAGGGTTCCAAACTTGGTCAACAACATTTGAAAGGGCAATTTGGTAATTTTGGTCAACATGAACATTGCTCCACTACTTACCCTAAATGTAATTAAGGTGTTATAAGACCTAATTAACCACTCTACATATTGGTTGCACAAAGTTCCTAGTGTCACATTCTTTGGAACAAGTATTTCAATACTTTCACCCAAATGTTGCAAGCCCATGTTGCACATGTTGCATGAGTGTGTTGCACAACACTTGCTAGTTATAATACACTAAAGTGGTTGACATGTCTCACAAGGAAATTGCACATAAGGTACTTATGTTTTGCACACTACTCACTTCTTACTTCACATGAAATATAAACATATCATCAGCTTATGCATGAAATGAATGATGCTTGCTTATGCTCATGCAAATGCAATGCCATTATGGAGCTAAACACTTGAGGTGTTACAGCCCTCCCCCCTTATAAAAATCTCGTCCCGAGATTTGGAAAGCGTACCATTTTTCATAGAATTCCTTATAACCATCCCGCAAATAGTCCTCCCGTTCCCACGTAGCATCACTCTCACTTCCCTGATTACTCCACATCACTTTGTACCACTTAACCACTTTACTTCTAGTTACTCGTTCCTGAGTATCGATCACTCGGACTGGCTTTTCTTCGTAGGTTAGGTCGGATTCCAGCCTGATATCACCTAAAGGAACTTGTTCCTCAGGAACTCGAAGACACTTTTTAAGCTGAGATACATGGAAGACGTTGAATATGGCACTCATTTCTAGAGGTAACTGAATTTTGTACGCAACAGCTCCACTCTTGCCTATGATTTGAAAAGGACCCATGTATCTTGGCGCAAGTTTCCACTTAACACCAAAACGTTGGACACTTTTCATTGGAGAAACTTTCAAATACACGAAGTCTCCAACTTCAAACTCGAGTGGTTTTCTACGACGATCCGCATAGCTTTTCTGTCTAGCTTGGGCTGCAGCCATATGTTTTTGGATGGTACGGACTTGTTCCTCAGCTTCCTCAACAAAAGCAATACCATAAAATCTTCTCTCACCAGATTCTATCCAATTTAGTGGGGTTCTACACCTACGACCGTACAAAGCTTCGAATGGAGCCATCTTAATACTCTCTTGATAACTGTTATTGTACGAGAATTCGGCTAAAGGTAACCATTTTTCCCACGAACCCTTGGATGAAATGACGCATGCTCGCAACAGATCTTCCAAGATTTGGTTAACTCGTTCTGTCTGACCCGATGTCTGGGGGTGATAAGCAGAGCTTCTCACTAACTTGGTTCCCAGAAGGTGATGCAAGTGCTCCCAAAAGCGAGCAGTGAACTGGGGACCACGGTCAGATATGATAGTACGAGGTATCCCATGAAGCCGGACTATCTGATTGAAGTACAACTCAGCATAGTCAGTGGGACGATAGTCCACTCTCACTGGGATAAAGTGAGCTGATTTGGTCAAACGATCAACAATTACCCAAATAGAGTTATGATTTTTGACAGTAGGAGGAAGTCCGACAATGAAATCCATACTTATCTCTTCCCATTTCCAGCCTGGAATGGAAAGTGGCTGAAGTAGCCCAGCTTTCATGTGCACAGCTTTAACTCTGCAACAGGTGTCACATCTAGCAACATATGCAGCTATCTCTTTCCGCATCTTGGTCCACCAATAAAGTGGCTTCAAATCATAATACATCTTATTGCTGCCAGGATGGATGGACAACTTAGAGGAGTGTGCTTCAGACATAATATCATTTCGAAGCTCTCGGTCCTTAGGCACAACTAACCTATCCTTGAACCATAGTACACCCTCTTCATCTATCCTGAACGGTGTAGTTTCTTGCTCTTTCATCTTACGCTTGATGTGGAATATACCAGTGTCAGTCTTTTGAAGCTCAATAATTCTGCTTTTGAGAGTACAACTGACAGTGATGTTGTACAAGACTGATGGATGTAGAAGGCGAGATCGATGAAAATCAGTTTCCACTAAGGAATGACAATGAGACTTACGGCTTAAAGCATCCGCAACTACATTTGCCTTTCCTGGATGATAGTGCACTTGAAGGTTATAATCTTTAATCAACTCGAGCCATCTTCTTTGACGCATATTTAGCTCGGGTTGAGTGAAGATGTATTTGAGGCTTTTATGATCGGTGTAGATATTGCAGACATTTCCCAGCAGATAATGTCGCCATACTTTCAAAGCATGAACAACTGCAGCCAGTTCTAAGTCATGCGTTGGATAATTCACCTCATGTTTCCGAAGTTGTCGAGAGGTATATGCAATTACTCGGCCTTCCTGCATCAGAACACCTCCCAAACCTATGCCTGAGGCATCACAATAAACATCAAATGGTTTCTCAATATCCGGTTGTGCCAAAACCGGAGCTGAGGTTAGGAGGGTTCGTAGTTGGTGAAAAGCCGCATCACACTCAGGAGTCCAGACAAACCTGGTGTCTTTTTGCAGCAACCGAGTCATTGGCTTGGCTATTTTGGAGAAATCCGGGATGAAGCGACGATAATAGCCAGCCAAACCAAGAAAACTCCGGACCTCGTGAACCGAGATAGGAGCCTTCCAGTTCAGTACTTCCTGTACCTTGGCGGGGTCCACCATAATTCCTCCATCGGACAGCACATGCCCAAGGAAAGGTACTTCTCGAAGCCAGAATTCGCACTTACTGAACTTTGCATATAGTTGATGTTCACGCAGTCTTGTGAGGACTATACGCAGATGTTCAGCGTGATCCTCCTCATTCACAGAGTATACCAGGATGTCATCAATAAATACCACCACAAACTTGTCCAATTCAGGCATAAACACCGAATTCATCAAGTACATGAAGTGTGCGGGGGCATTTGTCAAGCCGAAAGACATAACAAGATACTCATAAAGACCGTATCTGGTAGAAAATGCTGTCTTTGGAACATCTTCTGGGCGGATTTTAATTTGATGGTAACCCGATCTTAGATCGATCTTGGAGAAAACTTTAGCTTTAGACAACTGATCGAACAAGATGTCGATGCGCGGTAGAGGGTACTTATTTTTGACAGTGACTGCATTGAGAGGTCTATAATCTACGCACATCCGCAACGACTGATCCTTCTTCTTTACAAAGATAGCAGGACATCCCCACGGCGATGAACTAGGACGAATCAACCCCTTCTTCAAAAGTTCATTCAATTGCACCTTCAGTTCAGCGAGTTCATTTGGAGGCATCCTATAGGGTCTCCTAGAGATGGGTGCCGTGCCAGGCAACAACTCAATTTTAAACTCCACATCCCGATCCGGAGGGAGTCCCGGCAAATCATCGGGAAAAACGTCCGGAAACTCATTTACTACTGGAATTTCGGCCAACGCCTTTGCTTGCACAGCATGAATTTCCCCCGACAATTCAACTTTTCTGGGAAGTTGTACCAGAAAACCCTTTTGATCTGTAGGGTCTCTGAGCATAACTACCCGAGTGGAGGTATCAATGAGTACCCCATTCTGACTCATCCAATTCATGCCCAGAATAACATCTATGCCTAAACCCGGCAAAACCACTAAGGCAAGCGAGTACTTTCGCCCTTCTAACTCAAGCTCAAGATTCCCCACTACTTTATTTGTGGAAATATTCCCACTTGCTGCGCTAATACAATAACCCCCACCTTCAACAGTATGCAATTTGTGTGCAAACTCTGATGCAAACTTAGGACTGATAAAGGAATGCGAAGCACCTGAATCAAAAAGTACCACTGCGGGGTGTTGGTCAACTAGAAACTTACCAGCGGTGACCACCTCACCAGATGGGATTTCCTCAATGCTGTTAAAATGGGCGTGTCCCTGACGACTACCTTGGTTGATATTTTTCTTAGGGTACGGACAGTTCCTGGACCAATGGTCTGGCTTGTTACAGTTCCAGCAAGGCATGTTGCTAGGGGGAACACTGGAGCTGCCTTGGCCCGCATTACTCTTTGGCAGAGCCACTGTATATGCCTTACGAAACCCAGTTTTCATTGGCGCCTTCTTTTGTGGAGGACGGAACTTAGCATTTGTGGCAGGAGGGCGAGGAGGAGCCCTCGGGGCAGCTGGAGCTCGAGACTGTGAAGCACTCGCCTCAATGGCCCTTTTGCGGCTCTTAGAGGCAGAATAGATAGCATTGTTGTTCTCTTGGGTCAAAGCATCGCTGATGAAATCATTGAAAGTAGTACATTTGCTAGTGCCCATTGTTTTCATCAGTTTTGGGCCGAGGCCCCTTTTGAAGCTAGCAATCTTTTTGGCATCGGTATCCACAAACTCAGTGGCATACCTTGCCAGGTTGTTGAAGGACTGCAAGTATTCAGTCAGGCTTTTGTTTCCTTGCGACAGCCTCATAAACTCTGTGTGCTTGATTGCCATAAGACCGGGAGGGATATAATTTCCCCGGAATGCCGCCTTAAACTGATCCCAAGCAATCGGAACATTGACAGGTAGTGTGGAACGATAGTGGCTCCACCAAATTCCCACCGGACCATGCAACTGATGGGAAGCATACTCAGTTTTCAGCTCATCAGTTAGGCGTAACAGACGAAACTTTTGTTCAATGGTATTCAACCACTCGTCAGCCTGCAGTGGTTCTTCCGCTTCCTTGAAGAGCGGGGGCTTTGTATCCAGAAAGTCCTTGAAATCACTGTACTGATTTGGCTCTGGGCCCTGGCGGCCAGGACGAGCCTCCCGGTTAGCCAGCTGGCGCATAGCATCCGCCAACATGCGCTGCCCTTCGACCACTGTCTGCATCAACTCGGCCGGAGTGGGTGGTGGCGGAGGGGGTGGCTGTTCCTCCTCCTCATTTCCACGACCCCGACGTAGATTGTACGACATCTGCAAAAATGCATAGCCAATGAGCACTGACGATGTGGGAAATTTGTAGATGAATTATTGCGAAATGTCAATCTGACTGTATGAATAGATTTCTCATAATAATTAAGGCACAATAATTCACCACAACCGCACAATCCATTCTAGCGCATCGTTTGATGAGATCATACTTGGTAATCCAACAAGATGCTCTTTGATAAAGGCTCACTCACAGGGAGCACAACGGTTACCGGACCGTTTACGTTGCTATCTACGTGATTTTCGACCTTTTGCACGGTACTTGGATTCCATCTCAAGATTTTTAGTTGACTGTGAAAGGCTACTTCAAACTGACCACAAAGAGACTTCTCAGTGAAGAGTTCCATGGTGGATCATGACTAGCCACCTCGATACCTGCGCGTGCCAAGCAGCACAGCCTTATGTCGCGCGCCATAGGAGGCCCTCGGTTTCGTCGCGGCACCGAAGGGTGCTAATCGTGACACCATCATCGAACGCAACATAATAAGACATCAAGTTGTGATCGAAATTAACAGGTTCAAACTACATTCAGGAAACATACGGTTCAGCCTTACATCCCAAAGTCAAGTTATTACAAGGCCTCACTCCTTCACAGGGAGGGCACAAAAGACGATCCTAACATTAAAGGCACGTGATGACTACTCTAAGCATCATCCTCCGAGTTGGTGTCATGGATCTCCCCGCCGTCCTCATCACTGACAGGCTCTAACTCCTCGTCTTCTTCTTCTTCTGGCTCTTCCTCTGGTGCTTCTGCAGGTGGGGCATCCTGTGGTCCATCAACCTCCACTTCATCATCATCCTCAGCCATGAAGATGCCTGATCCCATATCTTCATCTACATTGTTGTTTCTAGGTAGCAGGGGATTAAGCTTGTTGTTCAGGCGGTGCACTTCTTCATGAAGATTATCGTTGTATTCTTCAGCATTTTCTAACTGTTGCTCGAGCTCAAACTGGCGAGCTCTCAGAACGTTCTCCTCGTGCCAGGCTTCATCCCTCTGTTCCATCACACGGACCAACATGCGTTGACAGTTGCGGTTTGCCACTGTCAACCTCTGGACTGCAAGCGTTTCTTGATCACGATCATGAATCACTTGTTCCAGTTGTTGCCGTGCTGCATCCCTAGCAGCAGTCACCTCTGCCAGCTCTGCCCTCAGCCTTTCCACCTCAGTAGGCTCAGGGCGGAGCTCACGTGGAGCGAGCTGGTGACGCGGTGCCCTGCCCCCAGTGGACTTACGAGCGGTCCTCTTGGTACGTGCCATCTGTAGCAACAAGATAAGATACGACTTAAAGTGAGGATCATTTAGGGGATACGAAATTTACTTTAGTCGGGAGTACAGAAATTTTTAAGGAGGGAGTAAATGATATGTATGATATAATTAAACATGATGCATGCACGTTTCGTACGTCCTCTCACCTTAGTAGAAACCTAGAGTTCTAACGCTAGGCGGTGGCATACATACGTTCTCTCATATAAGCGAAACTATCGGTCTACTCGTTACGCTGTTAGTGTACCTGCAGAAAACTTCATTGCAGCCCAACAATTCCCAAAATCAGCACACAAGAAAGCAGTAATTTAAATACTTTCCATATATACATCCCCAAATGTATATACTTCAGTATCAAAGCTACCCGATATAGAGGTTCCCACAATTAAGTGCTTTTACATAGTTACATGGTTTACACATGTAAAGATGTAAGTCACCAAAACTACTCTCCCCTAGACCGCCGGTTGGACGATCATGCTCTCACAACTCACACTTACCAGAGCGTCGAGGTAATTGATCCATACATTACCACCCAAGTGGACGGCATCCATACAATATCACGCCGTATGGACGACGAAATACAAACAAACAAGGCCCCCAAGTTAGTCTTTATAACAAGCCACCTAAGAGTCCTTATTTGGGCTAAGGGATGTGATCACTGGCATACCTATAAAATAATTTTAGAGTTTAACCCTTTTCACAAACAAATACTTTTGTTTTTAATTACTCGTAAGATGTGTTTAATGTTGAATTATGCTCCGGTACCAGCTGTAACAGAACCGACCAAATTATAAGAGCACAAGTACGAAAACAAGCACCGAAGCGCTCAAATTTTCAAACTTGAGCCCATATAATCCCGGTAGTCAATCGAAATCACGAAGGATTTCAAACCAAACTGCTTACAACCAGGATCGCATCATTCAACATACAACATCATACGATACATTTCGCAAGTAGTTCTGAAATAAGTTTACACCACGGAGTAGCAATTATTACAAACCAAGTTTGAAAGTAGCGGAAGCATAACACACACACTAGTTAATTAAATACTGCCAGTCTGAAAGATCGTCATCCCGCAAAAGCATGAGGAAAGTACATAAGATGATCACGCCCTGGTGATCTAGTCATCATCACCCGCAGGGTGGAGACACGTCTTGCAGAATCCCTGATAAAGCATGTCATCTGCAACAGGAGGGAATAAACCCTGAGTACTGGAATGTACTCAGCTAGACTTACCCGTCGAAAACCCGAAATAAAATGACACCAAGGATTATGCAAGGCTTACACAAGAGGCTAGCTGACATAACATTTTGCATAAAGGCATAAGTAATTGATACTCTTATAACCTGTACTAGCAGTTATTTTTAGCATTTACCTGTCATCTATCTTAGCACCTGTACTAAACATGCACTTGATTATAATCAAACAACATTATTATTATATCCATAGCAGGTATATCATTGCGGCAACATTGTATCATTCCCTTAACCACCAGTTTATTTAATGAGATCTACGTTGCCGCTGCTTAAGTCAAGTGCTCACTAACCGGGAGCGACGGCGATTCGAATCGAATTCCTATCCAGCTGGAGGGGTATTTCTAACACTCACCGCGCAGGCCCCTGCCGGGGTCGCACAAGCCACCGTTTCATATGATTCAGGAATCGCGGGTCCGAATAATGTCGCGACCCCAAGGGCGACACTCTGCCAGGTGATAGGGACTCTAACCCCCCCTTGGTCTCACGCCAATGTCCCCAAGCACATCCTTTCTCTCCTCCAAGAAGCAACCTACCATTCGATTCCCGGCCTAAACCACATTACTCGGCTTCGCGGTCGGAACGGGTTATCCGGCCAACTAAGTGTTAGACTGCGTTCAACATGACTCAAGGACGTACAGCGAATCGGTCCTTAAACGACTCAGACGGGCATAGCTCCACACCCAAGACGTGAAGTGTCTTGCGGCTGTACTATCGAACTCCCGCCCGGTCTCAATTTCATTTTTAAGCATGGTTCCATTCACGATAGCCATAGAGCCACTCGTGACTCCTCCCTACATCTCGCGGATGACCGGAAATCACCCGACTTCTACCGTACTAAGCAGGGCTAAGCATTGACACGTGCCTAAACCTAAAATAGGATTAAGTACGATATCTGGACAAGAACAGGTATAATGCAACAAGTGTTTTCATATAACTCCTACAACTTAATGCATTAAACAATTAAAAGTACTCAAGATTAATTTATAAAACAGTAGGTTCAGCATGCACCGGGGCTTGCCTTTCAGAAAGGTTGCGGGCCGGTGGTCTGGACACTCAGGAAGGTCGTCTGCGGGCACTCCTTCGCCTGCTGGATCCTCGGGCTCCTGCTGCTCCTGGTCCTCCTCCGGAATCACAGGCTCGAATTCGAGGAGAGTTACCCCCTCCGGTGCACCTATTGCATGAATGCACAATAAATATAATGGATGCATAAATGGGTGCAACATGCTCGGAATGAAATGCATTTCAGAATAAAATACTCTATTCAAGTTATTTTATTAGTACGTGCAAATCTCTTCTCCAGTAGAGAAGTACTCACCTAATCTACTTAACCTAAGATAAAGCTGCTCATCCTCAGTTAAGGCCCTAACACCTAACAATTACAAAAGTAGCATGTCTTAGGATATCACACCATATCAATCAGCAAAACACCACAGTAAGCATTCTGGACAGCAGCTACTTGTTTTTATCACGACTGGAGATTTACAATTCCAAAAGATATGATCTAAGCCAATCTGGAAAGCCTAAGAAATGTACTACAATTCATTTTCAGACCTCAACTCCAAACTCCTAAGTTTTCCATGTCAAACTTCACAAGTTCCAGAATCTGTCCTCTCCAAAACAGAGAGTAGCAGATTTTTAACTGCCACTTTAAACAACAGTAACTCTCAAACTACTAAGCCAAATGCTTCCAAATTTTAACACAAGCTAGTTCATCAAGTTTACTCCAACTTTGGTATTTACAAGTTGTCCAGCAACCAATTTTATCAAAGCCAAATTTAGAATTACTACTTAGCTGTCCAGAAAACCTAAAATTACAAAGGTTAAATATTTATTGATGTGGCAAACATTCTCTAAAACCAAACTAATGCTACTACAAGTTCACAAATATCACAAAGACACCAGGAAGTAAGGTGTGCCCACCTAGAACATTTATTTAAACCTATTTCTCAATTTACTTAAGTAATTAAGTGGAATTTCAAACATATATGTAAACTGCTCCTAAAATTTTACAAAAATTACAGGGGACTCTCTGACCCACAAAGAGACTACTGTAAAATTTTGAACTCAATTTCTTCACAGGAACTTCCTACACAAAATTCCCAAGCCAAAAAGGCTGATTTTTGTATAAATAACAAAGCATAGTCAAAAGTGTCAAACAACAGATTTCTTAATTTTCTTGGACACTCTAGGGTACCAAGACATTCTCCAAAAATTTATAAGAACATTGCACATGTAGAAAAATTACTAAAATTCATTTTAGTATTTCCTAGAATAACAAGATAGCATTATAACTTGGAAATTACTTAATCACTGATGCCCAAATTTTTACCAGAGCTAGGGCTAGCATAGAGTAACCTACCCACCAAATTTCATGATTTATGGAACACTACAGCTCAAGTTATAAATTTAACAAATTTGCATGCATTCCAAAACCCATTTAAAGGATCTATTAAATTCTTACAGACTTTAAACATCTCATGCCAGATCCATATTTTTCTAAAATACTACACATTATGTAGACCCTAATAAAATTTATCTCATGATTTTTGGATCATTAAAACCCTAGATCTATATTTTTCCAACTTGTACAAAAATCAGTGACAAAATAATAAAAATGAATTTCATTTCGGACGACTGGGCCGGCCCGGAAAAACTCGGCCCACGACTCGCGCGCGCGGCCTGCTCGGCCGTCCCGCCCGCGCGCGCGCTCTGACGAGCGGGCCCCACTTGTCATCGAGACGAAGGCGGGGGAGGAAACGGTCGACGGCAAGCTCGCCGCCTGCGGCAGCTCCGGCGAGACCAAGGACACAGGCACGTTCGCCTCATCCATGCGAACCTAGGGGTGCTACTAATTGGAGCAATGGCTGCGGCTATGGAGGACGGTGGCGTGCATGGCGGACCGGCGGGGCGGTGGTGGTGCTCCTCGCCGGCGGTGGCCTCGGGATCCCCTCCTAGCCCCATGGTGAGCATCCCCGTACTACCCCGATCCTAAAGCACCTACTAGCGCTCGCCGTGGAAGCGCCGAAGACCTCGGCCACGGTGAGCCGCCGCGCGGAAGAACGCCGACGAGGTCTGACGGTGGCGGAAATGACAATTCGTCCTTACCAAGGTGCGTCTGAGGGCAGTGGCGGAATGAGTGGGTAGAGGGGCTCAAGGCGCAGCTGTTGGCCGGACTGGAGGTGCGGTGGTGCGGTGGAATGCGTGCGCGAGCTCGTCGGAGCAAGAGCGACAAGGCGGCTCGGTTCTTCCGCTCAGCCGACGAGAGAGGAAAAAGGAGGAGGGAAATGGAGGGGTGCGGTTGGCACGACAGCAGGGGCGCCCTTCTACGCTCGGCAGCTGGCCAAGACGCCAGGTCGCGCGCGGCGCGTGGAGGACACGCGGCGGCGACGATCTGCGGCTGTCGGGGACTGAAGGCTCGTTTCAGAGCTCGATGGCGTCAACTGACAGCGCGATTTTAGGTTCAATTTACTCCTAATCCGGTGAGAACCAGATATGGTTGCTATTGGCAATGTTGTAGAGCTACATGAGGACTATAAGTTTGTCAATTGGAGTTTGGACTGGTTCGGCCTGGATTTGAAACCACAGAGCTCCAAAGTAGTGTACTTGGAAACTGAAACGTGTTTTCAGTCAGTGAACCCGACTGAAACCCTATTTTCAAGACACCACATCTCCTAAACCATTTAGAACTAGGTGATGGTGATATTGACAATGTTGTAGAGCTATGTGTGGACAACAACTTTGTCAATTGGCTCAAGGACTGGTTCGGCCTGGTTTGTGAGTTACAAGTTGTCAAAGTGAGGTACAGTGAAACGGTTTTCAGCTCAACACTTAGCAAAATTTGCTAAGTCCCCAAACAGCCCTTAATACTGACTTGTGGGCCATTTTTGAGCATGTTCTGATCATTTTCATGAGATGGCCATATTAGAACTTTTGTTCCTTATGAAATTCTCTACAACTTTGCTTAAGGTTGCTCCTCCATGCAAGATTTCTAAGCTGGACTTTTTAATTGGTCAAACCAGATCACTCTAGGGTTCCAAACTTGGTCAACAACATTTGAAAGGGCAATTTGGTAATTTTGGTCAACATGAACATTGCTCCACTACTTACCCTAAATGTAATTAAGGTGTTATAAGACCTAATTAACCACTCTACATATTGGTTGCACAAAGTTCCTAGTGTCACATTCTTTGGAACAAGTATTTCAATACTTTCACCCAAATGTTGCAAGCCCATGTTGCACATGTTGCATGAGTGTGTTGCACAACACTTGCTAGTTATAATACACTAAAGTGGTTGACATGTCTCACAAGGAAATTGCACATAAGGTACTTATGTTTTGCACACTACTCACTTCTTACTTCACATGAAATATAAACATATCATCAGCTTATGCATGAAATGAATGATGCTTGCTTATGCTCATGCAAATGCAATGCCATTATGGAGCTAAACACTTGAGGTGTTACAAGGTTGATCCTCCATCTCCCGCAGTCGAATCATCCTCACGCTCAGCTCCAGAAGAAACCTTCACCCTCCTAAGGGACAAGCAAATCAAGCTTCAAGATGACCGTGAGAAGAAGATCTACCGAGAGTTGAAGGACCGAGAATTCACTCACACTCCCGCTTTCAACCCATCACTCCTTCAAACGATAGAAGAAAGGACAAAAACCTCAAAGGAGTGCTTCTGCTAGATTCACACGTAACCCAAACCCGAGGTATCATGGTGAAGATACCACTCCAGCCGATTCGGCCTTCACCAGCTACGCCAGATTCGTTCAAGCAGGATCGTCCATGGTACATCATCTAGGGCATGATGGCTAGGAGCAACCCGCTCCCCATCACTCGGAGGCATCATGGCAGTAAGGATCCAGTGCACAGTGGGAGCACGAGAATTTCAACTACTACAAGCAGCAGGACTACGAGGAGATCTCTAGTGACATCCAGGGGGACGCATGTCCTTCTCTACACGGGGCTTCCATGACCATACGCTAGGCTTTCATGATTCATACATGGGCCATCATCATCAGCCACCTCCCATGGATCGGGATCCACCGGTGGACCTCGCTCGTATCGACATCAGGCTCACCACAATTGAAGAGGGCTAGTAAGAAATCTGCAACATTCTCCATCAACATGCCCAATGGCAGCAACATACAATGCAAACCCTTACCGACATTCGACAGCACTAGCAGCAAGAATAGAACAATTGGGATTTGTTGTTCGGTGGCCTCAACATTGGCCATCCGCTGCCGTCTCAGTGAGTACCACTTCAACACCTAGCTTGGGGAGGACCCCCTGTACCTGTCACACCCATTTAACGACCAAATGGAGTGCATACTCTTATGTGTGCCCAGAGATCAATCACACATAAGTTAACAAATTATAAAGGAAGTATCATCACAAATGTTATTACATCACGATTATTAACACATAGTCTTTACACAAATGTAGCGAAAGTAAAATATAAATCTCTCGTGGTAGCTCCAATCACAGGCACATTGACTGGTTGACTACAAGTCTAATAATCTTCAGGGAAGTAGGAGTAGTAGTCACTATTTGCACCATCTGTTACCCATCCGGGATTTTTATCCAAGTAAGAAAAATAAACAAGCGTAAGTACATCTCGTACTCAACAAGTGTAACATGGGGTTCATGAGGCTCAAAGGCATGATATTGGTTTATCAGCATGTAGCTTTTAATTAGCATAATTTTAGTATATCAATAATATCAAAATGTCTCAATGTAAACAATAAACATATGATCCATGTGAAATGATTAACGAATAGCAAAAACATATTCATTATTAATGATCCACTATTCCATAAGGGTCCAAGGCCACTCGTGACCATGAGCACGGCTATTATAACAGTTTTACACTCTGTAGAGGTTGTACACTTTCACTGTGAGTCGTGTCGCCCATATGCCCGAGTTAATTACTCCCAAAACACTTCCAAGGTGAGCAGGCAGGGGAATACTATGAAGTCTTTTGAAGGTTCATCTAACAAGTTAGGGCCATTAGATTCACTCGGCAAACTGATGTAGAGCCCCCGTTCCAAATGGCACAATAACACGCAGCCTATACTTATAAGGACATAGGCCGCACTATACCTAATTTGTCAAGCCATTCTTACGCCAAAAAGGATTACCACTAACAAGCTAGAAAAATGTCCTTCTATATGACTAAAGCCAGAGTCATATAGCCCTCACAGTTGTACTGTAAGTCCTAGATGTTCGCTTACTGATAAGTCCTTAAGGAGAGTAACGAGAGCACCAAAATAACCCCATGATCTAGTCCCCTTTAAATAGTAATAAAAAGTCATCTTTTAATGTTTATTGCATATTTCATTAGTTAAATTACATGATCATAGTTCATGTTAAGCACTAGCAATACTACTCCATGCAATATAATAGGTATCAAGGAATAAGATCAACATTAAGTCATCCTTAACAAAAGAATATATGTAAAATGATATTATTTGCTTATTGTGAATAGGATAACAAGGATAATCCCATGCTATACTTGCCTTGCTCAAACTGGTCCTGATGATGTTACTCGTAGAGAAACTCCTGATCCCCAACGAATTGCTCACTGTCTATACTCGATCAACAATAGCAACAATTTGTAGAGTTCGCAAATACGAACCTAACATGTAGACCTGACAAATACGAACCTAACGCAAATTGAATGGGTCAAATCGGAGTTAAAACGGAGATTTTATTATTAAAACAAAATCAGTGACAAAACTGTAAATAGCTGAAAACGTATTCTTGAATTAACGAGACCAAATACGCTTTCAACAGAATAAAACGTGATGCAGGAATGCGCCTTGGACTGCGGGTTATAATACACAAAACCGTAGAGACTCTTTAGCAAAATCTACAGGCGAAACGGTATCTTCTAATTTCGGCCGTTAGATTCAAAACGGACGGCTCATATTAAATCGGGAAAAACGGGCGGCGCTCCAGCCAACACAGGGACGCGACGGCGAGTTCCGCAGTGGCGCCATGCCCGGAGATGGCTATCTCGTGATTCAAAGCACGAGCTTGCAAAAGGAAAACATCGGAAGATAGATAACATCAATGCGAACTCACTTAGGGCAAAATCAAAGCCGAAGACGAACCAAAGGAGTCATGCGGCTTGGAGAGGTGACGGCTAGGGCTGCGGCTCCCGCGTAGCCTCCTCGGGACGATGTCGGTCTTCCGTTTTGGTGAAAGATGGAGCGGAGGGGGTGCGGCATCCCATTTTTATAACCCAAAGATGCTCTAAACAAGGAAAGAAAGGATATGAGCGGCGGATTTGATTGGTGGTGAACAAGGAAAGCGACGATGGCGTCGGCTTGAGGAAGGGGCGCGCCTGACACGTGGACCTAGGGTGTCAGCGATGGCAGAGAGGGAAAGGAAAGCGCGGCGCGCGCTCGCGCGAGCCAGGCCGCTAGCACTTGCTGGGCTCGGCCCAAGCGGGGAAGCGGGGAAGAAGGAAACAGGCCGCACGCGTGGGAGACAGGCGGGAGCGAGCGGTGGGCTGCTGGGCCAAAAGCCGAAAGAGAGAAAATTTTCCTTTTCTTTTTCCTTTTCATATATTTCAAAGCATTTTCAAATTATTTTGAATCCTCTTTTGAATTTGAAATCAAACCACTCAATACAAAAATTCAAATGCAACAGCATGAGTGCATAAACATGTTCCTACCCTTATATTTGATTTTAAGTTAATAAAAATTATTATTATTCTAAGTTTGTATGCTCACAAAATTGCATAAAAAAATCATATTTACCTATTTTTAAATATCCCAAAATTTTAGGGTGTTACAATTCTACCCCCCTTAAGATGAATCTCGTCCCGAGATTCGACTGGTGCTTACTCGAACAGTTGCGGGTAGGTTTTCCTCAGATCCTCTTCTCTTTCCCAGGTGACCTCATCCGCAGTGTACCGATTCCACTAAACCTTACACATCTTGATAGTTTGACTCCTCGTGACTCTTTCAACAGTCTCCAAAATTCTAACTGGAAACTCTTCATATGTGAGGTCCTCTTTAACAGTGAGCTCCTCTAACGGAATCTGCTCCTCTGGTACTCGCAAACATTTCTTAAGTTGAGACACGTGAAACACATTATGTACACCTGTCAAACTCTCAGGTAATTTCAACTGATACGCCACCTCACCACGTCTCTCTATGATCTTGAAAGGTCTAATATACCTTGGTGCCAATTTCCCCTTCATGTTGAACCTTTTCACACTCCTCATTGGCGATACTTTCAAGTAGACATAATCCCCTACTTCAAAAGTCAACTCTCTCCTCCGAGTATCAGCATAACTTTTTCTGTCGGTACTGGGCTATTTTTAGATTATCTCTAATCATTCTTACTTTCTTTTCAGCATCCTTGAGTACATCAGGCCCAAACACTTGACTTTCCCCTGTCTGATTCTAGAACAACGGGGTTCTACACTTTCGTCCATACAGAGCCTCAAACGGTGCCATCTAAAGACTCTTCTGATAACTATTGTTATAAGAGAACTCTGCATAAGGAAAACTCTTATCCCAACTAGTACCATATTGTAAAGCACAAGCTCTCAACATATCTTCCAATATCTGATTAATTCTCTCCGTCTGTCCATCTGTCTGTTGATGGTAAGCTATACTAAAGTTCAGCTTGGTTCCTAGTGATTCATGTATCTTTTACCAATAATGAGATGTAAACTGGGTACCCCGATCAGATACAATTTTCTTAGGAACTCCATGTAGACTCACTATTCTTTCCATATACAATTCTGCCAACCTTGCACTGCTATATGTAGTCTTAACTGGCAGAAAATGAGCAACCTTTGTTAGACGATCTACTATTACCCAAATTGAATCATACCCTCTCTGAGTACGTGGTAACCCAACTATGAAATCCATACCAACTTCTTCCCATTTCTATTCGGGTATCTGCATAGGCTGTAACAATCCTGCAGGTCTCTGATGTTCAACTTTCACCCTTTGACATGTGTCACACAAAGCAACATATTCAGCAACATCTCTTTTCAAGCCATACCACCAATATTTCTCTCTCAGATCCAGGTACATCTTAGTACTCCTAGGATGTATGGAATAAGCTGACTCATGAGCTTCACGCAGAATTGCCTCTCTGATAATCTTATCCTCTGGCACACACAACCTTTTTCCAAACCATAGCGTACCCTTATCATCCTTATGGAATCCTGGTGATTTACCCTTCGCTATATTCTCCGCTATCTCTCTCAACTTTGTATCTTTCAACTGACTCTTGCGTATTTCTTGCTCCAGAGTAGGTTCTAGTACTAATTCTACTGCATTGGTGGTAAACCCTAAGTTCAGATGCTCACATTCATCACACAACTCTCTTGGCATAGGCATTACTTGTACTTTATTAGCGTAGCTTTTCCTACTAAGAGCATCAACAATGACGTTAGCCTTTCCTGGGTGATAATGCACCTCCAGATCATAATCCTTTATCAACTCCAACCATCTACGCTGTCTCAAGTTCAGATCTGATTGAGTGAAGATATACTTCAGACTCTTGTGATCAGTGTATATATCACTCTTATGTCCGATCAAATAGTGTCTCCATATCTTTAGTGCATGAACCACTGCAGCTAATTCCAAGTCATGAGTAGGATAATTTAATTCATGCTTTCTCAACTGTCTTGATGCATATGCCATAAGTCTACCTTCTTGTATAAGAACACATCCTAAACCCAAACGAGATGTATCACAGTAGATAGAGAAATGTTTACTCAGATCTGGCAAGACTAATACTAGTGCAGTGGTCAATCTTTTCTTCAATTTCTCAAAATTAGCCTGACACTTCTCAGACCACACAAACTTGGCATTCTTCTCCAATAGTGCAGTCATTGGCTTCACAAGCTTAGAAAATCCCTCTATAAATCTCCTGTAATAGCCTGCTAATCCCAAGAAACTACGAATCTCACTTACATTGGTAGGTGGCTTCCAGTTCAATACATCTTTCACCTTGCTAGGATCTACTGATATCCCTCCATTTGAGACAACATGACCAAGAAAGGAAACTTCCTTGAATCAAAACTCACATTTACTCCGCTTGGCATATACCTGGTGTTCTCTGAGCTTTTGCAAGACCAACCTCAAATGTTCGACATGTTCCTCCTTAGTCTTGGAGAATACTAGGATATCATCAATGAATACCACTACAAACTTGTCCAGATATTCCATGAACACCTTATTCATCAAATACATAAAGTATACAGGGGCATTAGTCAGACCAAAAGACATCACTATATACTCATATAACCCATACAGTGTGGTAAAAGTTGTCTTTGGTATATCACTAGCACGAATCTTCAACTGATGATATCCAGAATGAAGATCAATCCTGGAGAATACACAATCACCTCTCAACTGATCAAACAAGTCATCAATTCTAGGCAACGGGTACTTATTCTTGATAGTAACCTCATTGAGAGACCGATAATCTACATACATCCTCTGAGTGCCATCTTTCTTGTCCACAAAAATCACTGGTGCTCCCCAAGGTGAAGAACTAGGACGAATGAAACCCTTATCCTGCAATTCCTTAATTTGTTTCTTAAGTTCTTCTAATTCATCTACTCCCATTCTATATGGACGCTTAGCTATGGGTGCAGTTCTAGGTAATAATTCAATAATAAATTCAATGTCACGGTCTGATGGCATACCTGGCAATTCCTCAGGAAACACATCGGAGAACTCCTCCACAACCTGGTCCTCCTTGTTGGCACCATCATTAAGCTGGTTCACTGTAGCGGTCTCCTATTTTTGCACTTTCACATCAACTCTGATCCTATCTCCCTTCGGTGTTGTCAGCACTACTGATTTCCCCTTGCACTAAATCTCTGTTTGTTGTTGCATCATCCAATCCATTCCCAATATGAGATCAATCACAGCTATTCTCAATACTATAGGACTCACCTTAAACTCTACCCCCTTAGAATGAGACTAATCGGGAGACAACGATAAGATGCTGTATGCTTCCACCAGGTGAGTTTACTAATATAGGGTTCTTCATGGCACACAAATGAATTATATGTATTCTAACAAATGCTTGTGATATGAAAGAATGTGATGCTCCATAATCAAAAAGAACAGTGATAGGAGTGGAATGGACATCTAACGTACCAAGCATAACTTTCGGTTCTTCCACTGTTGTTTCCTGGGACAAGTGGTTCACCCTTCCAGTGTTAGGTGTAGGCTTCTGGTGACTACCCTGCCTCTGGGGAGTCTGCTGGTTGGGCTTCTTAGGGCAATTATAAGACAAGTGACCATCTTTCCCACATCGAAAACATCTGTTGGGGGTATTAGGAACACTAGTCTTCATGGGAGTATTATTGGAAGGGCCCTGACGCTGAGTCGGATTCCCACTCTGCTGCGAAGGGCGTGGGTTGCCATTCTATGGCTGGAATAGGGGACGTTGCGGGAACTAATTGCGGAAAGGGACTTGACTACGATTCCACTGACTAGAAGGAGGCCTCTATTGATTACCTTGCTAGAAACTAGTACGCGGATGAGTGTTACTACCAGAAGTCTATCCCTAAAGCCTTTTCCTCTTGGCATCCATCTCCTTGCGCTTGTTATCCACCACGATAGCGTGGTTCACAAGCGTCTGAAAATTAGGATAAGTATTGGACATCAGCTGCAATTGTAGTCCATCATACAATCCCTTCAAGAAGCGGCGCTGCTTATCATTATCATTAGCCACCTCATGTGGAGCATATCGTGACAACTGGGCAAACCTGTCATGATACTCAGCTACAGACAATGACCCTTGGGTCAAGTTCCTGAATTCCTCTGCCTTTAGTTCTATCATCCCTTCTAGTATATGGTAAGCCCTGAAGTTCTCTCTAAACTCCTATCAAGTGATCGCGGGAGCATTGGCGGGGCGACCATACTCATACGATTCCCACCAATCCTGAGCTTCTCCCTGGAGTTGTCCAGAAGCAAACAACACCTTCTGCCGGTCATCACAGTGTGCAATGTTGAGTTGCTTTTCCACGGCACGAAGCCAATCATCTACTTCCAATGGATCAGCGGCATGCATGAACACTGGGGGACGACCTTTCAAAAACTCACCACGCTTATCACGTGGTTGTGCCCCAGCAACTAGCTGATTATGTTGATTCTGCACCAGTTGTTGCATAAGCTGTGTCTGCACTGCCAATAGTTGCTCAATAGTGGGTGGCGGTGGTGGCGGGGGATTTGGGGGAACACCTCCACGACCCCTGCATCTTCCTCTTCCGGCCATCTGCCATCTATAAAAATGCAAACTTTGAGATTTCCATGTTATCAATCACTTATAAGATAAAGAATGAGATCTGAAAGTTTTCTGGGCAAATATCAATGTTAATAGTTCAGTAAATCAATCATATCTCGAGCTACAGAAGTCCAATAGAGGCATGCTTTATCTGGTTGGGAAGCTTATGAAGTTCTCCACAACTTTTATTTGGACCATAAGACCAGATTCTATCGTTAAGTTAATGAAAAATAAGGCGCAACAGAAACTGTTCTAGATTCCAGACTGTGCAGAAACTTTAACTTGTGACAGTTATATCTCTCGAACTAGATCAAATAAAAAGGTGATTACAGTGGCATTTGAATGATGATTAAGTCTAGTTTCTCTCATAAAAATTTCATAAATATTGCACGAACCGTTTTTGAACCATAGCAGAAACATTGCAGACTGCTCCAGAAAACAGCAAGGACAGAAACGTGACAATACCAAACCCAACTATTATTCCCTTAACTAATAAACTTATTATTCTTAAAAATGGAACTTGTAGACATGCCTACAAGCCCCAACACTCATAACAAAAATCCAACTCACACATAAGCATAATGATAAAGCAACTATCACACCAAAGTTCAAACCACACGACAGACTCGAAGACTCAACTGACGTTACTAAGAATGTTCTTATTACATGAATGACTCCTATTTTTTAATGACGTGGCTCATGCTCTAATGTCTCATAAATCTTGGCCACGCCTTGGTTTGCTCGGAGTTCATCAATCATTGCTTGGCACCTTTTGATGGTCTTCCCCTGTGCCTTCACCATCTCCTCTAACTGTAGCTTCCTCTCCATCATATCATAGACAAGGTTCACCATCACCTGAGGAAGTGGTTCCAACTGCACTGGATCCATCATGGCCCATCCAAGGTCGGGGTGTGCACGAGGGAAGTAACAGTAAACATCATGCTTCATGCTATCAAAGCGAAGGTAGTGGAGGCCCATACATGCTTCAAAAGCGGCGTCTTCAATGCTAGCCTCCATGGTAGCTCGACGACCCATGTGAGCATACATCCTGTCCAGCTGGTATGCCCCTTTTTCCTCATCCTTAGGAAAAATACTCGCTCTCGCCTTCCAGTAAGTGTCCTCCAGCGGATGGGTATACTCCCAACAGACGTACTCCACAGCTGGGTGCCAATCAGCGAAGTAGGCAGAGAGCATTCCCATAAGTCGATGGTGAGAGACAGCATCTCCTCCAGCCTTGTGGTAGATCTTCACAGTCCATCCCATTGGAGGAGGTGGCACATCCTCAGTAGCTTCAACATGTGGTGGAGACGGGGGTTGCTCTCCTCCATTGGCTTCCTCCTCTTCATCATCTTCAATCTCAACAATTTCAGGATCTTCTTCAGGCTCGGGTTCTTCCTGGGGAGGTGCTGGCGCTTTGGATTGGTGCTTCAGGGGCCGGCTCCTGCTCCTGGGGTGCTTCCTCTTGTGGCTCTTCAGGTGCAAGCAAGCACGAGGTGGGTAGTGTCCTCCATTGGTGATGCGGGCAGTCTTACGGCCACGAACCATCTATAGAGTTTTTAGATGTAGTTAGAATAGAGGCAAAATTTCATAATAAAATGAGACATAAGAAGCATAAAAATTTATCAATTAACAAGAGCAAGATAATAAGCATAAAAAATAGTGAAAAAGAAGATACTAAATCGATCATTTCTAGCTAGGCTTGTGTCCTACAGTCAACAAAAGCTCTGATACCAATTTGTCACACCCATTTAACGACCAAATGGAGTGCATACTCTTATGTGTGCCCAGAGATCAATCACACATAAGTTAACAAATTATAAAGGAAGTATCATCACAAATGTTATTACATCATGATTATTAACACATAGTCTTTACACAAATGTAGCGGAAGTAAAATATAAATCTCTCGTGATAGCTCCAATCATAGGCACATTGACTGGTTGACTGCAAGTCTAATAATCTTCAGGGAAGTAGGAGTAGTAGTCACTATTTGCATCATCTGTTACCCATCCAGGATTTTTATCCAAGTAAGAAAAATAAACAAGCGTAAGTACATCTCGTACTCAACAAGTGTAACATGGGGTTCATGAGGCTCAAAGGCATGATATTGGTTTATCAGCATGTAGCTTTTAATTAGCATAATTTTAGTATATCAATAATATCAAAATGTCTCAATGTAAACAATAAACATATGATCCATGTGAAATGATTAATGAATAGCAAAAACATATTCATTATTAATGATCCACTATTCCATAAGGGTCCAAGGCCACTCGTGACCGTGAGTACGGTTGTTATAATAGTTTTACACTCTGCATAGGTCGTACACTTTCACTGTGAGTCGTGTCGCCCATATGCCCGGGTTAATTACTCTCAAAACACTTCCAAGGTGAGCAGGCAGGGGAACACTATGAAGTATTTCAAAGGTTCGTCTAACAAGTTAGGGCCATTAGATTCACTCGGCAAACAGATGTAGAGCCCCCCTTCCAAATGGTACAATAACACGCAACCTATACTCATAAGGACAGAGGCCGCACTATACCCGATTCGTCAAGCCATTCTTACGCCAAAAAGGATTACCACTAACTAGCTAGAAAATGTCCTTCTATATGACTAAAGCCAAAGCCATATAGCCCTCACAGTTGTACTGTAAGTCCCGGATATTCGCTTACAGATAAGTCCTTAAGGAGAGTAACGAGAGCACCAAAATAACCCTATGCTCTAGTCCCCTTTAAACAGTAATAAAAAGTCATCTTTTAATGTTTATTACATATCCCATTAGTCAAATTACATGATCATAGTTCATATTAAGCACTAGCAATACTACTCCATGTAATATAATAGGTATCAAGGAATAAGATCAACACTAAGTCATCCTTAACAAAGGAATATATGCATAATGATATTATTTGCTTATTGTGAATAGGATAACAAGGATAATCCCATGCTATACTTTTCTTACTCAAACTGGTCTTGATGATCTTGCTCGTAGAGAAACTCCTGATCCCCAACGAATTGCTCACCGTCTATACTCGATCAACAATAGCAACAATATTCATCTAGAAACAATCATGCATAAACAAACAAGACTATAATTAGAACAGTATACCAACAGTAATAAAATAAGATAAAAAGTCTTTAAAATGAATCTACAACTCTCTAGGATCACACAGACGCGAAGATCACGAAAAACGGAGCTAAAACGATGAAGTTATGAATTTACGAAGATTTCCTATAGAAAAATAATTACTTTAATTCAAACTCTAAAATAAAATAACACAAACCTACTAAATAGTACTACTAACATGTAGAGGTCGCAAATACGAACCTAACGCAATTTGAATAGGTCAAATCGGAGTTAAAACGGAGATTTTATGATTAAAACAAAATCAGTGGCAAAACTGTAAATAGCTAAAAACGTATTCTCGAATTACCGAGACCAAATACGCTTTCAACAGAATAAAACACGATGCGGGAATGCGCCTTGGACTGTGGGTTATAATACACAAAACCGCAGGGACTCTTTAGCAAAATCTACAGGCAAAACGGTATCTTTTAATTTCGGCCGTTAGATTCAAAACGGACGGCTCATATTGAATCAGGAAAAACGGCGGTGCTCCGGCCGCCATAGGGATGTGACGGCGAGTTCTGCGGCGGCGCCATGGCCGGAGATGGCTATCTCGCGATTCAAAGCACGATCTTGCAAAAGGAAAACACCGGAAGATAGATAACATCAATGCGAACTCACTTAGGGCAAAATCGAAGCCGAAGACGAACCAAAGGAGTCGCGCGGCTCGGAGAGGCGGCGGCTAGGGCTGCGGCTCCCGCGTAGCCTCCTCGGGACGATGTCGGTCTTCCGTTTCGGTGAAATATGGAGCGGAGGGGGTGCGACATCCCATTTTTATAACCCAAAGATGCTCTAAACAAGGAAAGAAAGGATATGAGCGGCGGATTTGATCGGTGGTGAATAAGGAAAGCGACGATGGCGTCGGCTTGAGTAAGGGGTGCGCCTGACACGTGGACCCGAGGTGTCAGCGACGGCAGATAGGGAAAGGAAAGCGCGACGCGCGCTCGCGCGAGCCAGGCCGCTAGCGCTTGCTGGGCTCGGCCCAAGCGGGGAAGCGGGGAAGAAGGAAACGGACCGCGCGCCTGGGAGACAGGCGGGAGCGAGCGGTGGACTGCTGGGCCGAAAGCCGAAAGAGAGAAAATTTTCCTTTTCTTTTTCCTTTTCATATATTTCAAAGCATTTTTAAATTATTTTGAATCCTCTTTTGAATTTAAAATCAAACCACTCAATACAAAAATTCAAATGCAACAGCATGAGTGCACAAACATGTTCCTACCATTATATTTGATTTTAAGTTAATAAAAATTATTATTATTCTAAGTTTGTATGCTCACAAAATTGCATAAAAAATCATATTTACCTATTTTTAAATATCCCAAAATTTTAGGGTGTTACAGTACCCAAGGTAAGTTTTTCTTTCTAGTATTTTATTTTCTGTTTATCTTAGAAAAATGCATAATCAGAAAAATAAAATAAAAATTTGCTATTATCTTTATGTTAGTATGTGTCTATCTTTTAGTTTAAATTTCTGCATGCTAAAAACAAAAACCCAAAAAGAGAGTGTGTAATATAGTTTGCCTTTAATTTGCCTTTAATTTGTTTAAGGTGTGTCATCTTATTTTTAAGAATAGAATAAATAATTAGAACTTGAAGATAATCTCTCATGATGGAAATGATGAATAGTTGCTCTATTATAATTCGTTTCAAGTACCTAGTATTCAGCTTTGAATTTTCTTGAGTTTTGGATGAAATTGATTTGACATGAGAATTTGCTCTGAACTTGAAAGTCGTGGGTAGCATATGCTTGATCTAAGTCTAGATGATTGACGGATATGATATAAGAAGGTCTAACTACTATTTATCTTGTTCTAAGTGATACTTGAATTCTGGAGATTTCTTTTAAAAACTTGAAAATCTACATGATGAGATTCTATATGAAAAAATTTGAATTCCCACCAGAGCCTTACATGTTTATCTAGGCTAGGAAAAATTTTCGCTTATATGCTACTTTCTTTGCATTGAGTTTGGTCAAAGCTTTGTTGATACCTTATGAGAGATTTGCATACTCTTAAAATCAAGATCACGTACACACCACTCGCATATGCACTACTTCTACACTGGGGGTAGGTGTAGAACATGCTTTCTATCTAGATCCACTCAAAAGTGTTTTACTCCTACACTGGAAGAAAACACCAAAAATATTTTATATAGGTTTTCACCAAATAAATGCTCCAAGTTCTTGTACTATCTCTCAAATTTTTCACTACAGAAAAGAGGCATGGGCTATGCAACAATTATTCACAAAAGAAAGAAAGAAAGAAAGAATTGAAAAAATGGACAAGTGTCCAAATAATTAAAATAATGGGTACTTCGATGCCCGCCTAAAAAGAAAAAAAAGGGAAAGAAGAAAGAGAAAAAGATAAATAAGATAGCCCATGTTTTCTTGCAAGTGTTTCCAAGTTTCAAATAAGAGATATATTTTCAAGGAGCATAATAGAATTAGGATAGCCATCATATATATATATATATATATATATATATATATATATATATATATATATATATATATATATATATATATATATATAGGTTTGACTTTACAATATATGTATTGCAAGTATGCTCTTTCATGCACTTACCAATTCCCATGAGCTCCACATAAGCCTTAGTGTAGGGAGAAGGCATGCCATCATTCATTATCTTGGTGAGGATCCACAAATACCACATATATGAGAGATTTGAGAGTATCATACAAAATGAATCTCTGAGTTTTATTTTAAAAACTTATAAAAACTCCAGAACTATGGTTGAACAAAGAGGTTGAGACATGGTGCTTGGCTTGATCGTTCTATCTTTCAATTGCTCAAGATCCAAGTGAAAGCTCGAAAGCCCCATGGTTGAAGGTAATATGAGTAAGTTTGAAAGTCAGACCGGTGAATTTTAATCCGAAGGAGAATTCCTTGTTGAATGCATGTGAACTTTTAAAGAGTTGCATTAATATTTTTAAAATCCTTAAACTCCTGATCCATCATTAAGATTAGTTTTGCTTAGGGACTAGCAAAGGTTTAGCTTGGGGGAGCTTGTTGACGGTAGTTATCGTTCATCACAAACCATCAATATAACCTAAAGAAATGCTTGAAAAGGATCACCAATAGAAACTTAGTGGTTTAAAATGACAATTTTCATGAGTTTTAGTGAATCTATATTTTCAGCAGGGTTATTCTATAAAACAGGAAAGGAGGATCAAAACGTCAAAAAGAATCAAACATAACCACGATGAAAACTACTTCAGAAGGTTCCAGAGGACACCACGCCGCTGCAGACCCCGAGAGGCTGTCAGGTGGGCCCAGCCGACTCCACCATGGTGCCACCTGGTTTGCTGTGTGGGCCCCTGCCTGTCAGCTTCTAGAAACTTCCTCCACCGCCACTTAGGATTGCATTTATGCCGTTCTTCAAGTCGGTTTGATCCAAGGGATCACGTTTGACCCACATGGCTATATAACCAAGCTCTGCCCCCTTGGAAGAGGCCTCGACATTTGCCATAAGTCAAGATTAGACCAAAAATTAGGGTTTCCAGAGATTAGAGAGAGAGCTCTAGTTCATTAAGTTCTTAATATAGGCTTTCTAGCAAGGTTCAAGTAGAGTTTGGGCTACTACTCAGGATTCTGGATCCACCATTTGGAGACTGGTATTAGCCATTGTATCTATTTATTTATGACTTTGTGCTACTTCAATATTATGTTTCTAGTTTGCTCTAGTTTATTGCTTGATATAGTTATGATTGATGATGAATATATGCATATGTTCGTAGAGCGCTTAATTTAGTACTCGAGTGAGTTAAGTGGTTGACACTTTGTAAGCGTGGTGCTTAGATATTGTTTGCCTACGGATGCACTTTATATGCTAGGTCATGTGGTAAATTGCGGATGTGACACTTTGAAAGCTGAAGTTTTGTTTTGGTAATTAATGACACCAAGTTGCTAATGCCATTGTATCAAGTGAATTGAGTTAGACGTAACAACACATGTGATGAAGGAGCAAGGAGCATGATGGTGATGGCCATATGATCACAAGTGCATGAAGATAAAGATGATGGTGAACATGCACATATATAGGTGATGGACAAGGAATGAGATGATCAAGACAAAGGTATAATCATAGGATTCTTTTTTTGCCGGTCTAAAGATGAGTAGAGAAGTGATTGACCGGGTTTAGATTGATAGCCGACTATCAAGAGGGGCAATCACGGTCATCTCATGAATCAAGTGCTACTAGGTCCATATCCTTGAGCATATACATTTAGGATCTAGTGAGATGCTAACCCCTTAAAAAATATTTGAGAAAATGCTAACACACGAGCACAAGTTGGTGAACACTTGGTGGTGTTAGCACATTTGCGAAGAAGCAGTCCCTCTTTTATGCAACAACAGACGAAGATGAATAGCCAGGCGCATGAAGAGATAGCGGTCATCATAGCGCATCCGTTACCAGTAACTTATGAAACTGACAATTCAATTGTCCGTTACTAGTAACAGAAACACTAAGACATCATGACACACTAGCATATAATGGTCATCATCATGCACTTGATACACATCAAGACGTCGGTTTCATTAGCAGCATAAAGGACCATGCTTGTTACACCCAACATTAACCATAGTCTTGAAATTATTCTTTGATTTAATTATTGAATAAAAATGGAACAGGTCCAATTAAATCCAACACAATTATCTAACTATCTAAGGATATGCCATATATACATTCATAACGTCATAACCAATGCATAAACCACAATAGTTTCTACTCCGCTGCAGAACTCAGTTTTGTTTTCATTTTGTTCAATCAATACCTGTATAAATATTGGAAACTGTCTAATTAAATCATTCAAACTACTTAACAAAATGTGGTGTAAACACTAATTCGAGCTCATGAGAATTGATGGTGATCTTTTGCAAATAAAAGATCTGTGACATAAGGTTTATTAGAATATTCAACTCAGTAACATGCCAAAATGTTTAAGTGATAGTTTGCAAATTATCATTTCTATCTACCTTGCAGTGAACACCAACACAATCTTGTACTCCGTAATAATTTTGTGGATTAGTATCCAAATAAACATTCGATGTGCTTAATAAACCAACAAAATTAGTCCACATTTAACAAATGAAATAGTTGAAAGAAGTGACCTGATATCGCAAATTAACGCAAAGTGGCATGACCATTAAGAAAAGCTTTAGAAACAAAAAAGAAAAAAAGAAAGAAAGAGAAGCCATGCTGCAGGCGAAAAGAAGCAAGGATTGTGACATAACAACAAATTGGGATGATGCACATAACCCCTTTGTGTTTTATGAGATCCTCTGTACAGCGATTTGCAATTGGTCCCAGCAAGTTAGCCATACACGGCCGGTCCCAAGAATCCGATGCATGCCGACCACATTAATCCGGTGATTACCAATGTTTTTTGACATGTCGCTGTCATGTCGTTGCAATCAAAAGATATTGAGGGGTTAAGAAGGGATAAGCGTCCAGGATTATCAGGATCAACTGTGCTGTACAGCCACCCATTCCATACCTTTTGGATGATGAGATTTAGAAACTGATTCCCTAAAATGAAATTCCAGTTTTCGATGAAAAGAATTGGTTAAACATTTTTCATCTTGGGAGTAAAAATCCTACCATCTGCTCTCTCTAACTCCCTGGATTTTTCATGAATATGTATTCAGCTGTAGTTCAGAACTGATGTAAAGTCAAGGACTTGGAACATGACTTTCTCTAATAAAGAAAAGAAAAATAAAGAGTAAAAAAGGGCAAGAGATCTATATCGATGTTTATTAGACTACGAGGAAAAGTAAAGAAAGACAGTGCACAAGAGCACGAGTCCAGTCGGGCCAATGGAATTAAACATGTTTTCAATACAGATATATCTGGGCAATTATTTAGTGTAGTCGTCACATCAAAGCTTACCAGGGGTTAAAGGTCTAAGATGGCAAAGAACACTAGTACTCCCTCCGTCCCATTGATTGTACAATTATGGGAATCGTGCCGTTCAAACTGTGTCCACTTTGACCAAAGTTATAGCAAAAAGTATTAGCATTTATGTCTCGAAATAAATTTATTATGAAAATATATTTCATAACCAATCTAACGGTATTTATTTTGTCTCATAAAAGTTAGTATTTTTTTATGTAATTTTAATCAAAATTTGCGATGGCTGACTTCTCGGGATGTGAGAATTGCATATTCATTGGGACGGAGGGAGTACATGAAACATTTCTTGTGGCCATAACTGGCGACATTTTTTTAGTTTTCTATGTTTTATAAAATGTCAATAACGATCATGATGCTTTACTATTGTTATTTGAGAACTGCCTGTGCAAATATTTACACTAGTGGTTGGTTTAAGGCTGCCACCAGTGTAAATTGATTAACCCTGGTGGCATGCTTAAAAAACCATTAGTGTAAATCGTTCTTAATAATTTGCAAAGTAGGAAAAAAGAAATAATTCAGAAGAGGCCACTAGCCAACCCTCATAGTTCACATGGTTTCTTTCATAAATCCTACACGAAATAGCGTGCATGTGGCCACAGGATTGAACTCACACCTTCAAGCCTCGCGTGTTACTTTCCTACCACTTCGTCCTAGAGTTACTTAAGACTAAGTGGCTGATACATTCTTTCTTATTCACTCTAGTGACTATTAATGCATATTTGAGACTCTAAACTAATTTGAATAAACTTTGAATCTCTGAGTACTCCAACTTTGCTTTAGGGCACTGAAATTTTGAAAAAAAATAATGATTTCAAAATTATTATTTTTAAAATAGAATTACCGGATTCTAAATGATTTGAAATGAAAAAAATAGTCAACTACAAAGTTGTAGATCTTTTTTACTACTACAACTTTTGTTTAGATCATTTCTCCATCCAAAGTTATAAACTCAAAAAAAAGTTAATTTTAAACCATTTCTACTAGCGGTAGGTTCCTTTTCATGTTTGCTTACCATGTTCATTTCAATTTTACCCTGGAAAACACATAGTGTAAAAATTAAAAAACAAATCTTTTTATTCTCACTTTCTTCCCCAGGTCAATGCATGCATGCATGTCAAGTTGGCATTGGCAACAGAGGTCCTTGTGGCCGCAGGGCAAAACACGGAACATGTAGGGCACACGTACACATGATTGGCGTTGGCGATGTTGGAGGAAGAAGCTAGATAGGCTCCTCTTTTGAGGCTAGGGGCGACGACACGACTCGGATCTCCATGCTTAGCGATGGTACAGTACAGTGTGAAAGTTCAGCCAGGCAGTATTAGGATTAGAATTAGAATGAAAAAAAAGGAGAGTCAAGTGCTGCGTGCATGCATGCACTCTTGCTGCATCTGATCTCTGACCTCTCTCTCTCAGGCGGGGCACACCTGATCAGGTGGTCCAGCGGGACCAGAGCCATCCATGCATCCAAAGGCGCAGGGTTTTTGTCCGCGGTGATCTGGAGTGATTTTCAAACATCTTTTTTTATTTTGAACTGTCCTCGTTTTTTGTGTTCAATGTAATTTGGTAAAAAAAAGTAACTTCAGTTAAAGCATTTCTAGGAATAATAGAATCTAGGTATAACATTCATATAGCCAATAATTCTAACTTTTAATAAGATTATTAATGGTAATAAAACCTTTTGATAAACTTTGGGAACAATGGTAGAAAATTTTCTTCTAACATATCATTTTTAAAAAGAGTAATGCTAAAACACACTCGGGTGTTTTACGTCTTGTGCGCTCGCGATTTTTGGGCCATCGGATCCGCACAAGGATGGGTGGAGGCAGTTGGATTGGCCGAGCTCGTGGCTCCTTCCTCTCTCTCCCCTCCGGCGGTGGTGGCGGCCGAGCTCGTGGGCGCCAACGAGGTAAGCGTCCAACTCCTCCTCCACCACCGAAGACGAAGACGATGGCGGCAATGGCTAGGGTTCCGGCGAGCTCTCCCCCTCTTTCGATCTTCTCTATCTCCTGCGGGTATAGAAGGGGCCGACTGGAGAAGGCAGGCAGCCCAGGTGGTGGGGATGGTGACCGGGCGGTTTAGGGGAGCTGGTAGTGGTAGCGGTGGCCGGGCTAGGCGGGGGAGGCTCACCGGGGCTAGAGAAGATGGCGGCGGGCAAGCTCGCGGGAGCTGGAGAAGATGGCGGTGGTGGGGGACGGGAAGAGGGTGGTCGCCACGGGCGCTAGGATTCACCGGAGCTCCGGCAGACCCTAGCGCCCACATCGGGGCGGTGGGGGCGAGGACAAGGAGGAGGGCGCGGAGCGGACAACAGCAAGGGAGGGAGCGGTGGAGGGAGGGAGCGGCGGAGGGAGGGGCGCGGACAGCGGGAGGAAGACGATGTGGAAAAAATCGTGTGCTCCCATCAGATGAAACACTCAAATACGGGGTAGACAGACTCTTTAAAAATGATTATAGTAATGCATGGGAATGTTTTCTGTGAGCACTGTTCTTTTGCCAATCATTTATCTGTGTCATATATTCTTTGTTATGAGGAGACCAGCATCAACTACAATTCCAAGTCTAAGAAACGAATCAGCCCAGGACCAAAAAGGATGGCACCAAAAAGTCACTGGAATTAGATTTTAGCCTAAGAATAAAGATTCAAGAATAAAGTGATGCGGATATGCAAAGGATCAGATGAGGAGAAACAAACCCGAAAGCAAGAATAACGCAAATGATTGCAAGCCAAATTCGTGTTGGATTATAAAAAGGAGCGCATGCAAAGAAGCTCGGATCATCCATGCATCTTTTTTTTATATCCTTGAGAGAGAAAGATTGCAGGACAATCGATCGATCCATCCAGCCTTCTAACATCAAGACCGAACGAACATTCTAGCCGATCCAGAGGACATTCAAAGATAAAGGAGGGTACTAATGTACCTTAAAGATCATTCCTTGTGCAACTTTGCATGGCGATCGGGCAACTTTATATATTCATCGGAATCACAAGCGATTAGGACACCTTTTTTTTCCTATTCTCCCTCAAAGAGAATCTAATTCTAACAATGATAGGTTCAACATTATTTCCAATTTGGCATCTTACATGCATGGGCATTTGGATGCACTTGCAAGCTAGTAGAAAGTGGGAGTGGTTTTCATCTTAGAAATTCACATAATCCCACCTCTATCTTTGTTATAGATTTGGTAATTATGGAATAAAGAAAAAAAAGATACACGTGTTCCATATGTTCCTTTGGTTATCACTATAGATGGTTGCCAAACTGGCCGCCCGCCCTGGCACAGGCACAGGCACGCTAAGGCACGACCCGTTAGGTGTGGGACCGACATGACACGACTAACTTAGCAGGTCGTGCCATGCCCGTCCCGGGCTTTCATCCTCTTAAGCATGAGCATGGCCCTTTACTCGCGTACCATAGTGTTGAGAGAACGTGCACCGCTGTCGCTCGCGTGGCCAATGACGTGCCTCCCCTGCGGCACCCGTGCTGCTAAAAGATGCTCATCCGCCCGAGCCTCGGCAGCCGCAGACGAGGCCGCACTTTTACAATAGTGACAATGGATTCCTTGAGGGGAGGACAACGGTGGAGGTCGAGAGGGAAGGGAAGAACGTCATGGGGAGGGGAGTCACCGGCGGAAAGGACGTCGGGTGTGAGGGGTGGGGATGGATGCAGATGGACATTGAGCAGTAGGGTTCAAGAATTGCAAGGGGTTTTATCTTAGTAGAGTAGGGATAGGTTAATCAGATCGAGCTGGCACGCCATGTGTAACATCCAGTCCCGGCATACACGGCCCAGGCCCACTCTACCGAGGAGTGGTCCCACCTGCGTAGCAACCCGCTTAAGCTTTCGTCCTTGCTTCGCTCAAAACGGTTAATCGAATGTTACTATGCGTCACTGGCCCTGATATTTAAATCAGTTGGACTCACATTAGGGTACTAAACCCCGGTTGCACAATGTTTCGCGATAGTAGCGTAACCTGTGAACAGTACCTGAGCTACAGTAACCCCATATTAGGCCCAGTCCATTCAGTGCTACAGTCAGGTGCTGCAGGTCCGCGGAACAACACCATGCCGCTACAGTCGGAGTTCGGATGTACAGTACCCACAGGTACATCAGCCCACTGCCCCTTGCTACATTACATCGGCCCATTCCACGAATTGGGCCCCACTTGTCTCATTTTTTTGGCTATTACACCATGCTAAGGGAGCGGCCCAGGCATGGCCCTCCCATTGGGGTGGGCTAGCACAGGCACAACGACCATCGGACTGTGCCGTGCTTGGGCTAGGCCAAAACGGCGGGCCATGGGCCGTGACCATGAGCCTTGGGTCGTATGGCTATCTATAGTTGTGATTTACCGTGTTCCTTGTTTTCATGTCACCTTATGTTTATTGCGCAAGACTCAATTATTTCACGATGCAACAACCATCATCCTAGATCCAGCTACTTGCGTAAAACCAAAATGAACTACAATTCCGTACCCTTTTATAGTGAATATAATGGACTGGCACAAGAATTTCTAACTTGTTTCGAAAATCAATTGTGGAATTTCAGACTTTCAAATGAGCTAGCTCTCAGCCTCTCACGCTGACCCAGCTGCAAAATTAAATATCACTAGTAAATACAGCACCATATATATACCCCACTGAACGGCACAGATCTGAACTGTAATCCCCACCTGAGCCTTAAAAGAAAGACCTGTCAATTTTCTTCACAGGCAGAAGAATGTTGTGCAGTGAGTAGACAGTGTTAGCCACCACACATTTCACCATCAGGAAAGCCAAGGGTTTTGCACATGATCCAAACTAAAGCTAGGATTAGTGGCCCTGGATTAATTTTTTTTCTGCACAAGGCCCATACAGCAATTGATGACTCAAATAATGCGCAAATTGCTAAATGATAAGAGTCTGTTGGGAGTGACAGGGATACATGTGGTGCAAATTAAAACTATTGGGTATGTCCCTGACGGAGTGTCCTTTTACTCTAATCTAATATTTATATTCTAACTGTGATTTTGCTTAGGGCCTGTTTAGTTTGCAATTTTTTTGCAAAAAACCACTGTAGCAGACGGTAGTATTTCGTTGTTATTTGGTAATTAGTGTCCAACCATGGACTAACTAGGCTTAAAAGATTCGTCTCGTGATTTACAGCTAAACTGTGTAATTAGTTTTATTTTTTATCTACATTTAATGCTTTATGCATGTGTCCAAAAATTGATGTGACGGAAAATCTAAAAAATTTTGGGAAATTTTTTGGGAACTAAACATGCCCTTAGATTGATGTTTGCTCCCATTGTTCTGGACATGTTTGACTCCCAAAAGGAGCTTCCATTGGGAGCTTCAGCACAGGTGGCAGGAAAATATTGGTCAAGAACTTGCCTTTGCTGGTGTGACCTTCAGTTTTCGCTCTAGTGTTTTTCATGGGGAGGCATAAAGAATTTGATAGTAGCAATTCTTCAAGTGAAAAGATGGAGATAGTATATAAATATTATTAACTATATAGACTTATAATGTTTGCAAAAATTTGCTCAACCATGGAAACAGGATATTTGTACACCAAAACAAAGGGGAGAAAATATAATAGACGGTTTTTAGCTATAAATACTTGTGGATACCATACAAGGGATAAATACAAGCAAAACAAACCATTTCTCTGAATTTACACAAGGTTATTTCTTTGTATATTCCAGACGGAAAGAGAATGGGACAGAAAGAATCATGAACCATGCTCCACACTCAAATTTACAGGATAAAACGCATCGAGTTATTTCAGAAAGAAAGTATAGCATGCAGCATAATGTGTGTGTGTGTGTTTTCTTTTGCGAATGCGCACAAAAAGAATTAAATGCTTAAACTCGTTTTCTAGCCGATCCCTTTCTCAGAAAACAGGAAAGGAAAGAGGAGAAAGGAACGGAACAAAACACTCATTATTCTAAATATTTTCAATCAATAAAATAAAAATCTGGGTGGGGACATCCATGGACGCGCTCAGCTCCTGTAGCTCCGGCCCTCTTCTCACCATTTCAGGGCGGGTTCAGTTACGTCAAAATTTCAAAAATTTTATAAGATTTTCCGTCACATCGAATTTTTGGACGCATGCATGAAGCATTAAATATAGGTTAAAAAAACTAATTACACAGTTTGGTTGTAAATCACGAGACGAATCTTTAGGACCTAATTAGTCCATGATGGGACACTAATTGCTAAATACAAACGAAAGAGTTATTGTACTTCTAAAAATTTTACAGGAGCAACTAAACACACCCAGTACAACTCTGACACAAAACACAAGGCCACTGCCTACAGCCGCCCACACACACTCTCTCTGAAACAAGCTTGGATTCCTGACAGTGCAAGCAAAGCAAAGCAAGAAGCAGAAGCTTGGAGTATTTCTCTTGCTGCATCCCCTCTCTTATTACACAGCAGCACATCTCATAGGCATACAGCAAGCTCTCCCCCCATTGGCCATATCTAGCTCATAGCCTACCTATACTGCCTCTAAACCTTGACATTTCCCTGTATTTTCCTTACCACTTTGCAGTAGTTTGTAGTAGGCTGCAACCACAAGGTGGTTTTCTTCCAGCAATGGCGGCCAGGGTTTGACAAGGCATGAGCTTGCTCCCTCCTTGCCGTCCTGATTAAGCCCCTCGGCAGCCACAAGGTTTGTTTACCACCATTCATTTTTGTTTGTTTCTTTTGTTCCATCTCTTCTTCTTCACCTTTGTGTTTTTGTCCCTCCCCTTTGTTTCTACGCTGTTCTTCTCGCAACAAAAGCAAAGAATGTTTAACATAGTAGGAGAGCAGGAGTAGAGGTCAAAGGCTGGTCCATGCCTGTCTCTGTGTTGAAGAGTACACAAGAGAAAGCAATACACACCAACCAAGTAGCCCAAGTAGGAGTGGTGTGAATGCAAAGCCTTTGTAGAGAGCAGCCACTGCATCCATACCACCATTCTACTACTGCTGATCTTCTTCTGCGTGGCCATGGTGAGGTGCCCAAGAGACCTTGAAACATACTCCTAGGAGTACTAGCAGTAGAGGAGTTAACCCCATCTTGGAGTTTGCAACTGGTATCTTCTTGCAAGATCCCAAGGCCACCGCAAGGTCCACAAACCTCAGCACTTTTTGTATTCTCACTCTCCCCAAGAATCAATCTTTTTTCTCCCCCTTCCTTCTTCACTTTTTGAGCGTCCCAAGGCATGCCACATTCTTGTTTGCTCATACATAATTGCTTGGAACCTCCAAGCTGTCGTCTTGGCATTCACTTCACCTTCCTGCTGAAATTCCTGCTGCTAGTTTGTTTCGTTTGTTTCAATTGTTTGTTTGTGTGTGTGTGTGTGTGCGCGCGCCATTGCAGATTTGTTGCAGCGCGGAACAGGAGCTGCGGCGGCGGAGGAAGTGAGCAACAAAGCATGGATCTTTCCGGGACGCAGGGCGAGCTGCCGATGGCAATGCACGCCGGCGGCGGCGGCGGAGGCTCGCCGTACCTGGGCCTGCACCACGGGCATCCGCAGCAGCAGCATAACCATGGCGCGAACGGCCGGCACATGTCGCCGCCGGACGTGGTGGCGGAGGAGGCCAAGAACCGGCAGCTGGCGGTGGTGCCCGTGGGCGCCGGAGGCGGAGGCGGAGGAGTCGGGGCAGCTGGGGTGAGGTACCGCGAGTGCCTGAAGAACCACGCGGCGGCCATCGGCGGGAGCGCGACGGACGGGTGCGGCGAGTTCATGCCGGCTGGCGAGGAGGGGTCGCTGGACGCGCTCCGGTGCTCGGCGTGCGGGTGCCACCGCAACTTCCACCGCAAGGAGCCGCCGGGCGGCGGGGGCGGCGACGCGCGGCAGCTGCACGGGCACCACCACCACCACCCACTGAGCCCGCTGGCCGCGGCGCACCACCACCACCACCGGGGGCTGCTGGTGGCGGCGCTGCCCCCGGCGCCGACGCGCATGGTGATGCCGCTGAGCGCCATGCACCATCAACAGCCGCAGCACCACAGCTCGGCGTCCGCGGAGTCCGACGACGCGCACGCGCCGGGGCCGGCGCATGCGCAGCAGCCACCGGCTCGGAAGCGGTTCCGGACCAAGTTCACGGCGGAGCAGAAGGCCCGCATGCTGGGTTTCGCGGAGGAGGCCGGGTGGCGGCTGCAGAAGCTGGACGACGCGGCGGTGCAGCGCTTCTGCCAGGAGGTGGGCGTGAAGCGGCGCGTGCTCAAGGTGTGGATGCACAACAACAAGCACACCCTGGCGCGGCGCGGCCACGACGGGCTCCCCGGCGACCCCCAGCCGCAGCAGGGGCCGCACGGCGGCCAGCTCGGCATGCCGCTCCCGGAGCCCGGCGGGCCCGGGCGGAGCCCCAGCCGGAGCCCGCCGCCGCAGCTGCGGCTGGAGTGACCGACCAACCAACCAGTGCCAGGACTGGGGGGACGACATTGATCAAGAGTCTAATGCTGATTGAATCACTGATGACGACGACGGCCACTTCACCCTGCATAGGAAGCTCTTTCTCTGTTAATCTGCTGCTGATCTCATCAATCTAGCTATAGCTTAGCTGCATTGCATTCAACTGTTGCATCCATCCATCAACCAAACTGATGCTGAGTCTCCATGGATTTCTGTTACTTCTTCTTCATTTCTGTAGCTGCTCTTGTTCTTGGTGCCCCCCCTGACTTATTGGTGCCTGCAACCTGCTAGTGCTAGTGCTCGAGTGACTGGTGGTGTGGGAGGTGAGACTGAGAATCACTTCTTCCGCTCTTGTGTTCCTTTTCATCATGCTACTATGTTGTTGTGGTGTTTCTTTTCGTCAGCCAGTGACTGATGAGTATACTAGTAGTGATTGATCAGCAGCTTGAGCAGCTGGTGATCTGATATGCCTGGCTGCCGTGCATGGTTGTTATTAGTACTTAATATTAGCAGGTCTGTAATTTATGACCGGATTAGGCTAATGATTGGTGAGAGAGACGGCGCTGGCAACAAGAAGTCACATAGGCCTTGGTTTAGATCCTCGTAAACTTCCAAATTTGGCACTATAAAAAAAAGATTTTCCGTCGCATTAAACTTGTAGTATATGCATGAAGCATGTAGGTTTGATTGTACTTTGCGAGACGAACGTTTTAAGCCTAATTAGTCAATGGTTAGATAATTATTATCAAATACAAACGAATGCTACAGTGCACTACAGTACCAAATAGCGAATTTAACACGGCCGAATTCGGGCAACTAAACATGACCATAGGCTGTGTTTAGTTGAGAAAGTTTGGGTGAAAAGTTACTGTAGCACTTTTCGTTGTTATTTGGTAAATTTGTCCAACTATGGATTAATTAGACTCAAAAGATTCGTCTCGAACTTTACAGACAAACTATGCAATTAGTTATTTTTTTACCTACATTTAATACTCCATGCATGCGTTTAAAGATTCGATATGATGGGTGTAAGAGAAAATATTTTGGGTTTGCATGGCAACTAAACAGGGCCATAGATGCCAATGCTGCTGGGGCCTGGAGGGGAGATGTGGGCGTGCAGGGGGGCAGGGGAGCATGTGGCGAGCGGCGAGGCGAAATGGATAGCCACTTTTAATGCCGTGCTGTGCTGCGGTGTACAGTACTGGTCTGCACTTCAAGCTGCACTACTGGGGTGTGTGTGCAACCAGCAACCTGTAATGCAACAAGATCTGCCGTGCAGTGGACACTAGCTAGTAGTAGCATTATTATTAGTGCTTTCGATTTGGTTTGATTTGGTTTTGTTTGATTTGGGGGGGGAGCTCTACCCTCTGGCTGGTTGGCCACCATCAATCCAGCATGAGATTGAATTTCAGGGTTTCCTCACAGGTTTTTCACGCCTCATTTCGATATTGCTTTCATCAGAAGAGCCACTATCTGTTTTTCAGAAGAATTCTTTTCCCCTTCCTTCCTACCTCTTGTCTCAAGGAAGGGCTTTCAGTTGCTCCTCCTTCCTACCTCTTCTTGTCTCAAGGAAGGGGAGCAAGAAAGAACAAGTCACATTTCTGAATCCTCCTCGCCAAAAGACCAGAGTCTCCGCGCCTGAAAACCCCCTAGTAGTGCAGCTTCTGAGGGGAGCAGCAACACATGCATGGGCAAGAACCATGGAGTATGAAGAAGTATAGTTGGTGGGTAGCAGGTGAGGTCCAGTTTATTTAGATCTGAATCGCCTGCCTGATTGGCCCTGGGCTGGTTATGGACCCCATCTGGTGCTGTGGTTTGCCAGTTTGCCTGGCAATAATCTGAATCCAGAATGTCTTTGGGCCCCCTGCAACTGCAATGCATGCATGCCTGCCTTGGCCTTGCCCACCCTCCCTCCTTCATCAGCCATCACCTGAGATCAGATCACAGCGCCACGTACGCTAGAGTCTCCTAGTCCAGTAGTCCTAGTAGTGTTCATATCACAGCACACACAGTGCTGCTCCAGCTCCAATCCAATCTCCCTTCCCCATCTATCAATCTAATCTAATGTAGGTGCAGTAGACTACTGCCACTCTCCCAGCAAAGCAACCACACCCCACTGTGCTGTGCTGTGCTGTGCTGTGCTGCGCCGTGTTGTCAAGCTCTCGCTTCTGCAGCACCGATGCCACAGCGCCAAAAAGGCCCGGGATTAAGGCCCTGTTTAGATGCTAAATTGTTCCCTAAATTTCACTATGCAAAAAGAAAATTTCCCATTACATCAAAATGTCGGCACATGTATGGAGTACTAAATGTAGATGAAATCAAAAACTAATTATACAGTTTTATTGTTCTTTACGAGACGAACATTTTGAGCCTAATTAATCATTTTTGGATAATTTTTTACACTAAAAAACAAAATGCTACAGTGCGCAACAGTGCGCAACAGTGATTCGGCCGCTGTCAAATCAGCCGAACTAAACAAGGCCTAAAAGGAAAGCTACTACCCTTGCCTGCACCAGCCTAGCTACAGTGTCGTGTATGTCGTCTTGGTTGGCGGTCTGGCAATAGCGAGGGGCGAGCACAGCCGCAGCCCACAGGGAACTGAACCAGATCTCTCCGAACGTTCTCCATCGTGCTGTCTGAAGGCAGGTAAGCATGCTTTTAATCATGGCGACGCTGAACGGAGGTTGGTGACGACGACTGCCGACGAGACGAGACGGTGCTAGTGCAGTAGTGCTAGCGCAGCGCAGTGGCATTTGCTCTCCACGACGGAAATGACTTTACAGGCACCAACAACACATACGGAATCTGTACGGAGTTTTCCTAAATATGTACTAGGCTGCCAGAGTCTTTATTTAGGTTATTCCTGTATGTCTAATAAATGGGATCAAGAAAATACTAATAGGCAAAGTGGTATGAAAAGTGAAAATCGATTTTCTTAAAAGTAGAGTAACCTTTCATATGCTGGAGATTGCCTGCTTAGGTAGGGTCTCATTGGTCTACCGTGTGTTAGCACACGGACACGTCACCTGATGCCTTCAGCGAGGAATATGATACACAAGATACGTCATTGGAGAACCTCGTCGGGAGCGCACTACGCAATGCATGCCGATGTAGTCACCTGATCGAACTGAAAGTCGTCCCGGTTTGGTTTTTGTAATTGAGTGGCAATCTTAGTGGAGTAATATGTTTTATGTGAGATAAATATGTACTTAGTCCACACGTACACTGATATGAGCAGTACATACAGCCATGGCGGAGGGTATCTTGTGCACGTTGCAAGTGCTCAACTAGTTGAGTGGCTTCTGGGATTCCTTTCTCCGCAGTGTTCTCTTTGTTTTTTTTCCCGGATGATCATCCTGCAATCTCAAACGTACAGTGCTTCAAGATCTTGTTGGTACACAGAAGTACGACAATTGTTCGTACCAATTACAGGGAGAATGTTCACCATCGTATTATCTGTTGTATCGCTTTACAACTTTGAGTATTAACTTCTACTGTAGTAGTCGTAGCATATACATATCTATGTACAGAGTAGGAAACATAACGATACAATACGTCATTCACTACTGCATAGAAGCTTTTACAACACAGACCCCAAACATTAACGGAGATGTTGAGCTGAAGGAGCTCATTGCATATGAGACGACATAGATTTATGTGGCTAGATGGAGAAGGGGCGAGGCTTGGCTACGAAAGACCAGGTTGCAAGTGTGAAGCGCAAGCTAAAAGATCGGGTTCAATGGGCCATCAAGGTCGTGAAGCGGGAGTAGATAGCTTGGCATCGATGAACCAAGGCAACAGTGAAGTGTAGCGAGACTGCGTTTGATAAACTAGCCCTGTTCATCGGTTTGCTAAAACCGGGAACCAACCCGTACCTAATCCATCTAGGACCGGACCAACTATCTTGTACACGGGCTGGGTTGGTTTCCATCAAAACTGGCATCATGGCAAAGCAGTTATAACTGGTCATGGGTTGAACCCATGGAACCCGTGCAAACCGTCCTCTTCTTGGTGATGCCGAATTGCCGATGTAGATGAGCATGGCGGCGTGGATGATGACGAGCGGCCTGACAGCGATCCAAGCGCCAACCTTACACCCCAGTCGGCCGAGCTTCACCTGCACCACGGCCGCGCCGTGCTGCCGCCACCACCGCTACGGCGATGGCAACCCAAACGAATTGAATAACAATCCATTCAACAGGTCACCTATTACAGGCGAAGACCCAAGAACACATGCCCGGTTGCTCATCTCCGCCAGCCCCGACGACCTACACGGTGGGGAGCAGCGGCAACAGCGCGAGTGTAACACCCCTGAGTGTTAAGCATGCATTAACATTCCAAAGCATGAGCATCAGCATCTTATACATGTTTATCATCACATGCAATATAAATTCACTTGAATTGAAATGTGAAAAATATTGGTTTGAACCAAAATGATTGCATTTGCTTGCTAGAGTTGTAGAACTTGTTTAGCTACAATTTTAGATAGTCTAGAATTTATTAACATGATTTTTGGAGCAACTTTTGTATTCAAAATCTCCTCAAATTTTGCTTTTTAAAATATTCTAGAAAAGTGAGTTTTTATTTAAAATTTTGGCTTTAAATCATTTATTCAAAATCTATTTAGAATTTTGAAAAGTGCCCTAAATGAAAGTTGTAGAGAATTAAATTTTGAACAACTTTTATTTTGGGGACAACTTGTGAAAATGTCTTTTTCATCTTCAAAATTCAAATTTGAATTGATTTAGAAAATCTGGAATTTAAAATATAAAGGAAAAAGGGATTTTCGGCCTTAACGGGCCGCCGCCTCCGCTTCGGCCCGCTCGCGCAAGCCGGCCTGGCCCGTCTCCCGCGTCCGCGCCTGCCCCCGCGCGCGCCGTGGCGACCGCGGCAGAGCATCGCCGCCCCGTGGCTGCCATGCGCCGGCGCCGCCCTCCGCGTGGCCGTCCTCGATCCCCGCGCGCTCGGCTCCTTGGCAACGCGCCCGCGCCCCTGCTTCCTCCCTCTCCCTCACTCGCTCTCTCTTTCGCCCGCAGAGAGAACGCCGCGCGCCCCGCGTCCTCTCGCACGCTCGCCGCCGCTGCCGCTTGCTCCATAGCCGCGTTCCGCCGTCGACGAGCCTTCTCCGAGCGATTGCTCGCGCGTCACGCTCCGCCATCTCCTCCTCTCCTCCGAACGCACCTCCGCGCTCCACCTCCGCCTCCGGTAAGGCGCCATATTGCGCGTCCCGCCGCGCCACCATTTCCGGCCACCGCGCGCTCGTTTTGCCCTTCCGGCGTTCTCGCCCTCTCTCGACCCCCGCGCGCTGCGCTCTGGTGGTGGCCATCTTTCCGCGAGCCTTGTGCGCCCGATCGCCGGTCCCCGCTCGGCCGGAGTTGGCCGTTGGCCGCCGGCGGGCACCGCTCCGCAGCGACGTCGCATGCACCGGCGTCGCGCCCGTGCCCCGCTCCCTCCTCTCTGTCTTTCTTGGGCCGCAGCGCCAGTGGCCCGCGCCACCGAGCCGGGCCGCTCGTTTCCTCCGCGCGGGCTGCCGAAGCCGTTTTCGGCAGTGGGCCACTGGAGCTCGCGGGCCGGCCTGTTAGGCAGAAAAGAATAATCGGAAATTCAATTTTTATTTTCTTTTGAAAGAAGAAATGTTGAGAAAAAATGTTGTGTATCCGTTTTAGCTCCAAAAATTGTGAAACAAATTTTGTAGTGTTTCTCATGAGTAGATCTACAGTTTAAAAATATTGCATGTTAGTTTTGTGATACTTTTCTGTGTAGATTTATTTAATCTTTATAATTGCTGAAATCTTAGAAAATGTGTAGTAAATTAAAGAAAGGTCAGAAAAATATGGTTCCTGTTTCATTAATCTTCTTCGGTGATGTACTTTCTAGGAAAAATGTTTTTGAGGTATGTTCTGTGAAAAATTATTGCAGTGTAGTTCAAATGCCTTTAATTGATGATTTTTGTTATTTTTTGGTAGAGAGCAAAATTTGTATAACTCATGCATGTGATAATTTTTGTGATGTGCTTGTTTACTTTGGGTAATATAGTAAAAATATGAAATATGTTGTTTGACACTTTTTCTAGTACAAAGTATTTTCATGCTCATTTTTATGCTATAGCTTGTTTATTTTGTACAGATAGTTTTACTTATTCAAATTCTATGAAATTTTTATAGTATATTATTTGGAGTAGGAGTGTGCTACTGTAATTTTTTTAGATTTTTACCTGCAACAGAAACAAATGTTGATGTGTAATCCTAGTTTAAATAGGAAATAAAAGTTTATTCTTTATGAGTAATTGAAAGAAATAAGATGTGTTTGGTGTATCTTTGAAGCACCAAACTACCTTGCTGGTGTTACTTGGTAGGTTAAGGTATTAGGGTTTGGTAAAGTGTAGCAACAATTGTGTGAGAATTTTATGCTAACTAGTATAAGAGTAGATGACATGTTTTGTGGCACATGTTCTTGGATAATGTAGACTACCTTGTAGAAGATGTTGTCTGTAATCCATCCTATCCGTTCAATGTGCTCATCTGCATATCATGTCATCATAGCATTCCACCGCATCCGATGCACCGTCTACATGGTTGCTTATGCAATTGCATCATACAGGATCGCAGGAGGAGTCGTAGGTAGCAGTGCCGGAAGAGCAGACTTGGACCGATCAGCAAGAGCCCCAGACACAGGAGGTGCCCGAGGAAGAGGAACCAGGAGAGGAGTTGCCCGAGTGCGTAAATCACCAGCCTAGCTCGTTCGAAAGAGGCAAGCCCCGGAGCATTCTAAGTCTCCTACTTTATAAAAGCAATTCTTTATATATGAGTTTTATATATTGTTGCATTAAGTTGTAGGAGTTGAGTAAAACCGTTGTTGTATTTATAATTATCCTTGTCCACCTGGATACCTCTTTACCCTGTTAGGTCAGGATCGAATAATTGCTTAGCCTTGCTTAGACCGGTAGAAGTCGGGTGATTTCCAGTCACCTGCGAGATATAGGTGAATACCTAGTTATGGTTAGCTATAATTGTTATCACAGAAAGTAACCAAGTGTTGATGAATAAAGGAAGACCAGGCGGAGTCTTATAGGGTTTTGGACTATAGTGATTCCGTCTGTGTCGATTAAGGACCGATCATTGCTCGTCCCTCTTGTCATGTTGAACGCATGCCTCACATTTAGCTGGCCGAATAAAGTACCTTTCGACCGCAAAGCTAGTGACACTATTCAAGCCGGGATAAACTCGGATTGGCAGACTGGTGCTGAAAGGGGTATGACGGGAACACGAAGGGTGAGCCCAAGGTGCGTCCTGGCAGTCGGGCGGTCCCTAGGTAGTACGATCCATGACTGTTATCCCGCGGCTACTTAGAAAGTGTCATTGGTGATCTAAGCGACCCTGATGGGGGAAGCGTGGTTTGTGTGAGGAATAAATCACCAGCTGGTTAGGAATCGATTCGAATCGCCATCGCTCCTGGATAGTGAGCACTTGACTCGAGCTACAGCATCGTAATAACAATGATGGAACCCGGATGGTTATATGAATGATGTTGAAAATACTAAACCTGGTATGGTAACGTTTCATGTTAATGGTTAATCAAGTGATTGCTCTACCATAGGTGCTCACTTAGACTAATCAGGTATAATTAAGTGGATGCTTATAGTTAAATGGTTCATAACTGATAACTTATGCTTTTTGCAAATGAGTCAAGCCAGCCCACTTTATAAAGACCTTGCATACTCCTTGGTGTCTTTTATTTCTGGTTTTGACGGGTAAGTCTAGCTGAGTACCTTCTCGTACTCAGAGCGTTGTTTCCATTGTTGTTGCAGATGGCCAGATGTACTATGGTTATTGCGTCAACTGTCTGTATCCGGCGATGGGCGACAACTAGGACCAAGGGCAATGGTCACTCCATTCGTCTTATCTCAAGCTTTTGTGGGCTATGATTACCTGCTGGCACTGTAACTGAACTAAGTGTGTGTGGTTTAAAACTACTTGCTTCCGCTATGTTATTTTGTGTGCGTGTTGTAATAACTTTTTATTCTGAACTCCGATGTATCCAACTCTTGTTGCGAACTTTCTATAGCATGTGAATGTGGTTGCTAAATCAGTACGATCTTGGTTGTATATTGGTTGGTTTAAAATCCCTCGTGATTTCACGGAATCTCAGGTTGTACGGGCTTAAGTTTTGTAAATTATCTGCCTCGGTGGAAGATTTTCTTACTTAATCTCGTATAATCATGTTGATCCGTTACAGCTGGTATCGGAGCATGGTTTAGCATGTTACTGTTCACATGGGTATTTAAAACAAAACTATGTTAAAAAATGAGTTTTAAAACTTAAGAGTGTGCCAATGGTCATATCCTTTATGTCCAGTAAGGATTCTAGGCGGCTTATTTAAGTACTGACTGGGGGATTTGCATTATATTTTAATTCGTCGCTCATACAGCGTGCTATTGTATGAGTGCCATTCACTTGAGTGGTAATGTATGGATCAATGACCTCTACGCCTTGATAAGTGAGAGTTGTGAGAGCATGGTCAGACACACTGCCGATCTAGGGAAGTGCTTATGTGATGCCGAATTATTTACATGTTTTACACATGTTATATGAAGGTATCCTTTGTATTGGGGTTTTCCGTCATGTGATGACGATGCCGTCAATAGGGCGATGATTCGGGTAGTTGCTACCGTTATACTCGTATCTGGGGATACGTGTGAAGCGAGTAGCTTACTTTACTACTTTCTTGCATATTTTCATACTATGAGGTTTGGGCTGAAGTGACTTTCTCAGGTACATAACAGCGTTAACGAGTAGTACGCAGTAGCTACGTTTACGAGAGCTCGTTGTATGCCACCGTCTATACCGCTAGTAATTGTTATTTCTAAGTTTGTAAGGACGTACGGAACGTGCATGCATCATGTTGTGCATTTCATTCATGGCATTGTTCCTCCCCTTATAAGTTGATTATCTCATTTTGATAAAAATGACAACTTAAAAATCTGTTCTCACTGCGGTAATAAAATTTTGCTACAGATGGCACGCACCAAGCAGACAGCTCGCAAGTCCACAGGCAGAGTTCCCCGTCATCAGCTTGCTCCACGCACTCGTCAGCGTCACACGTTTCTTGGAGAGTTTGGGATGCCTACGCTCTTGTGGAGGGTGCTCAGCTACGTAGGCTATCCGGATGGAATGGAGCCCCGCTACTTCTGGGCAAATGAGCAGTTGGGGGAAGGTCTTTTGGTCACTGTGGAAGCAGTTGTTCATCCCAAAGGTGATGGTTCTGAGTGGACTGGTTGGCGTTATGAGTCAACTGGCAGGACCGCTGAAGAAGCCGCTGAAAGAGCAGCCTTTGGAATACTGAGGGATATCATGGATCGCTTTCCCCAGGAGTTGGCAGCAGCGATCGTTGGAGTCTTTCCAAGGGGCAACCCCTCCACTGACTCGTGGCAGCAGGCAAGAGGAAGGTCCTAGGAGATTAGTGCAGCAGAAGCCCAGAACAGTGATAACCCCACCATGAGTGCCATGTTCGCAGTGATGAAGGCCTTCGATGGAGTGGAAGGTAGTCTGCGACGTGTGTCTGGTGCTCTTGGTCAGGCTCGTGACGACCGACGTCAGCTTCAGAGGGATCACGACGCCGAGATTGAGAGGCTCACTGCAGAGATGGCTCAGTTGACTCGTCAGAGGGATCAGGCTACCTAGAGGACTGGGGTCTTTGAGGGAGACGTACGTGCACTGAGAGAGCAGGTTGGGCGTCTGACCACCGCCAACCAGAATGCTGAGCGCATGTTGACCCATGTGCTCCACCAGAGGAATGAAGCCTGGTTTGTAGAGAATGTTCTGAGGGCTCGATAGTTCGACCTAGAGTAGCAGCTAGCCAATGCAGAGGAGTATAATGACAACCTACATGAGGAGGTTCATCGACTGAACAACCAGCTCTACCCCTATGTTCCTCCTGGTGCGGCAGAGATGGATCTGGATGAGGATGAAGATCCCGAAGAGCCCGAGGCACCCGCTGAGGATGACGACAATGCTGTGGATGGTAACCACGCCAACATCTTCGACTTAGACAGCGACCACGATGAGTAGACTAGTAGTTGTTGCGCTAGCTACTAGGGTTCGGCTTGCTTGATCTTTTGCTGAGTTGGCACGTTGGGCATGTCTTTATGAGTAGAAAGACTAAGGCTTTGATGTAATGTTGGAAAGCTTGGATGTGGTTGTGGTGGTATCCGAACGTCAAAAGTCCAGTGTATGTATGCTGACAACTTGGTTATAATGGACGCGATGTGTGCGCCTTAGTAATCTAATTAGTGATGTTGTGTTAATTAAAATGACTTATTGTGCCCCTATTTTATTGTATGAATTTATTCTCTCCAATGAATTCAGTACGTCATGATTTTTCATTCACTCGCAATTTCTACGACATCACCTAATAATTACTGTTGCTGAAATATGCAGATGTCGAACACTCGCCGTACCGTGTATGATGCCACTAAGGCTGGTGGCAGTGCCGCTGGAAATGAAAACCGTGATCCACCATTGCCTCCTCCTCCACCGTACACCGCGGAACAGTTCTTCGCACAATTCCTCGGAAGTCAACGCAACATGGAGAACATGCAACAGAATATGGAAGCTATATTGCGCAGTATTACGGATAACACCCATCATGGAGTAAACCTGGGTGGGCATGAAGTAAACCAGTATAGCAGCTTCAAGGATTTTATGGACACCCGTCCACCAATCTTCAAGGAAGCCGCTGAACCCTTGGATGCAGAAGAGTGGATTAACACAATGGAAGACAAGTTTTGTGTTTTGAGGATGACTGAAGTGTTGAAGACCGAGTACGCAGCTCATCAGCTTCAAGGTCCGGCAAGGGTGTGGTGGAAGCACCACCGCACCACTTTTCCTCCCCATGCCCACATCACCTGGAGGGAGTTCACCGAAGCATTTCGTGGAGTGTACATTCCACCTGGTCTGACAGAAATGAAGCTCGAAGAATTCCTAGCACTAAATCAAGGCACGAAGACTATGACCCAATATCTGCATGCATTCAACAATCTGAGCCAATATGCTTCTGACATGGTTAATACTGATGCCAAAAAGATCGCCAGCTTCAAGAGAGGTCTAAATCCCAAGATGATGAAATACGTGGGTACCAACATAAGGATTGGTTTCAACGACTTTGTCAGCGATTGCTTGAAACAAGAGAAGAACAACAATGTGTATGCTGCGTATAAGATTCGTAAGAGAGCTTTTGAGTCAGGTCCGTCCCAGCCTAGGGCCCCGACAGCAAATCATTCCACGTATCGTTCGCCTGCCCCTGGTGCAAGGTTTAGGCCACCCCAGCGGAAGGGTCATAATGCCCAGCAACCTCAGAGGAATCAGAAACCGTTCAAGATGGCGTTGCCACAGTCAAAAGGCAGGATAAGGCAGTTCATGTGGAGCTGCGACTCAAGTAAAGGGCCTATGTTTCAACTGCAAGCAACCAGGGCACTTTGCGAAGTTTTGCCCCTATCCCAAGAAGCAGCAGACGTAGTATCAAGCTCATGTGCACCACACCACCGTTGATGACATCCCAGAAGGAGAACCTGTGACAGCTGGTATGTTTTCTATCAACAATCATCCTGCAATAGTCTTGTTTGATTCCAGATCATCTCATTCCTTTGTGAGTCAAGCATTTGTTAAGAAGTATGAGCAAAAGATAGTTGAGTTGGAATGTGCTTATCGGATCAGTTCAGCCGGGGCTGATCTGTTAACAAATCAAATAATCCGGGGAGTAACCCTGAACATAGCAAACAGACAATATAAGCTTAATTTGATAGTCATGCCAGGACTAGTTTTGGATGTGATCATGGGAATAAACTGGATGAATAAGATGAGAGTAGTAATTGATGTTGGAGGAAGAAGTATTTCTCTCAAGGAACCTAGTGGAGAAGGCACCTTCCAGGTGATCCTACCTCGGAAAATAGATCTAGCCAATACAACTTGTGCCATCCAAACTGCTCTGCTAGCCAATATTCCAGTAGTATGTGAGTTTCCAGATGTGTTCCTAGAGGAGTTACCTGGGCTTCCACCAGACCGAGATGTTAAGTTTGCCATTGAGTTAATTCTTGGAACAGCACCGATATCAAGAAGGCCCTATCGAATGCCTCCCAATGAGTTAGCCGAGTTGAAGAAACAACTCCAAGAGCTGTTAAAGAAGGGTTTGATTCGTCCCAGTTTGTCGGAATGGGGATGTCCTGCACTATTTGTGAAGAAGAAAAAGGATAACTCCTTACGTATGTGCGTGGACTATCGACCACTGAATGTTGTGACCGTTAAAAACAAGTATCCTCTACCTCGGATTGATATCTTATTCGACCAATTGTCCAAAGCCAAGGTGTTCTCTAAGATAGATTTGAGATCAGGGTATCATCAGATCAAGATTAGGCCACAAGATGTACCAAAGACCGCGTTTTCTACTAGATATGGTTTGTACGAGTATCTGGTCATGTCCTTCGGATTGACAAATGCTCCTGCATACTTTATGTATCTGATGAATTCTATCTTTATGCCAGAGTTGGATAAGTTTGTGATTGTGTTCATTGATGACATATTAATATACTCAGAGAATGAAGAAGATCACGCAGAGCATCTTATGATTGTCTTAACTAGACTCAGAAAGCACCAGCTGTATGCTAAGTTTAGTAAGTGTGAGTTCTGGCTTAAGATAGTTCCTTTTCTTGGTCACGTGTTATCTAAAAGTGGAATTTTAGTAGACCCTAGTAAGTACAAGAGGTCATGGACTTTAAGTTACCAACCACAGTTCATGAGGTTCGAAGTTTTCTTGGTTTAGCCGGATACTATCGCTGTTTCATACCGGATTTCTCAAAGATTGCCAAGCCAATGACAAGTCTGCTATAGAAGGATCATCAGTTTGCCTGGACAGAGGAGTGTGAGGCAGCTTTCTGCACCTTGCGGTAATTGCTAACCACTGCTCCTGTTCTGGCACAACCAGATATAGAACTACTGTTCGATGTGTTTTGTGATGTATCTAAAAATGGGTTAGGATGTGTCCTAATGCAAGATGGAAGGGTCATTGCTTATGCCTCACGTCAATTAAGGAAACATGAGGTTAATTATCCTACACATGACTTGGAGCTTGCAGCAGTTGTGCATGCTCTAAAGATTTGGAGACACTACTTGCTGGGAAATGTGTGTAATATCTTTACGGATCATAAGAGTCTCAAGTATATTTTTACCCAGTCTGAGTTGAACATGCGACAGAGAAGATGGTTAGAGCTGATAAAGGACTATAATCTGAATGTGTACTATCACCCCGGAAAGGCTAATGTAGTAGCAGATGCCCTGAATAGGAAATCACATTCTATTGCTGTGCAACCATTGTTCGAAGAGGGGTTCAATTTATTGCATCCTACTGTGTTGCATAATAGTCAGCTCAGTTGTACCTTAGAGAACAAAATCATTGAAGGTCAGAAAGCAGATAAGAGAATATTTCATACCAAGGAGAAAATGAAGAGGGAACCGACCAAGCACTTTAAAGTGGATGACCAAGGGGTGTTATGGTTTATAGATCATCTAGTAGTACCCAAGGATCGAGAGCTCAGGAACAAATTGATGGATGAAGCTCATCATTCTAAGCTATCTATCCATCCTGGAAGTAGTAAAATGTACCAAGAGATGAGACCTCGCTATTGGTGGACCAAGATGAAGAAGGAGATTGCAGCGTGTGTTGCTCGTTACGACCTATGTTGCAGAGTGAAAGCTCTTCACATGAGACCCGTAGGACTATTGCAACCCTTGTCTATACCAGATTGGAAATGAGAAGATATAAGTATGGATTTTATCACTGGTCTTCCCACCACACCAAAAGGACATGATTCGATTTGGGTAATTGTAGACCGCCTTACCAAATCAGCTCACTTTTTGCCAGTTAAGACAACATTTCGACCACCTCAATATACAGAGAAGTATATTGCTGAGATTGTCCGATTACATGGTATACCGAAGACTATCGTGTCTGACCGTGGTTCACAGTTTACCTCTCATTTTTTGGAGTATCTTCATAAAGGATTGGGTACTAGTTTGATTCGCAGTATAGCTTACCACCCGTAGACAGATGGGCAGACAGAGCGAGTTAATGCTGTTCTTGAAGATATGCTTAGAGCATGTGTGTTATCATCCAGAGGTTCATGGGAATCGTGGTTACCTTTGGCAGAGTTTGCTTACAACAACAGTTATCAAGAGAGTATCAAGATGGCACCATTTGAAGCCCTATATGGCAGAAAATGTAGGACACCGTTAAATTGGGTTGAACCTGGAGAAAGAAGGTTTTACGGGATTGATTTTATAGATGAGGCAGAAAAAAGGGTCCGTATTATCCAACAAAACATGCAAGCTGCACAATCATGTTAGAAGAGTTATGCAGATAAGAGGAGAAGACCGCTAGAATTCCAAGTGGGTGACTACGTCTATTTGAAGGTTATCCCAATGAGGAAGAAACGGTTTGGAATCAAAAGGAAACTGGCTGCTTGATTTGTAGGACCATATAGGATTTTAGAGAAAAAGGGTCCCGTGGCTTATAAGCTGCAGTTACCGGAAGCGATGAATTCAATATTTCCCGTCTTCCATGTATCACAGTTGAAGAAGTGTTTGCGTGTTCCGAAAGAGAGAATAGAACCTCAGGGTATTCGGATCAAGGCAGAATTAGAATATCGTGAGCAACCGGTTCGAGTTTTGGATACTAAAGACCGAGTCACTCGGAATAAAGTAGTGACAACTTACAAGATTCAGTGGAGCCATCATGATGAGAATGATGCGATGTGGGAAACAGGAGAATACCTACAAACCGCTTATAAATATTTTTACAACAAGTGGTTCGTAACTTAAAATCTCGGGACGAGATTCTTATAAGGGGGGAGGGATGTAACACCCCTGAGTGTTAAGCATGCATTAACATTCCAAAGCATGAGCATCAACATCTCATACATGTTTATCATCACATGCAATATAAATTCACTTAAATTGAAATGTGAAAAACATTGGTTTGAACCAAAATGGTTGCATTTGCTTGCTAGAATTGTAGAACTTGTTTAGCTACAATTTTAGATAGTCTAGAATTTATTAACATGATTTTTGGAGCAACTTTTGTATTCAAAATCTCCTCAAATTTTACTTTTTAAAATATTCTAGAAAAGTGAGTTTTTATTTAAAATTTTGGCTTTAAATCATTTATTCAAAATCTATTTAGAATTTTGAAAAGTGCCCTAAATGAAAGCTGTAGAGAATTAAATTTTGAACAACTTTTATTTTGGGGACAACTTGTGAAAATGTCTTTTTCATCTTCAAAATTCAAATTTGAATCAATTTAGAAAATCTAGAATTTAAAATATAAAGGAAAAAGAGATTTTCGGCCTTAACTGGCTGCCGCCTCCGCTTCGGCCCGCTCGCGCAAGCCGGCCTGGCCCGTCTCCCGCGTCCGCGCCTGCCCGCGCGCGCGCGCGCCGTGGCGACCGCGGCAGAGCATCGCCGCCCCGTGGCCACCATGCACCGGCGCCGCCCTCCGCGTGGCCGTCCTCGATCCCTGCGCGCTCGGCTCTTTGGCAACGCGCCCGCGCCCCTGCTTCCTCCCTCTCCCTCACTCGCTCTCTCTTTCGCCCGCAGAGAGAATGCCGCGCGCCACGCCTCCTCTCGCACGCTCGCCGCCGCTGCCGCTTGCTCCATAGCCGCGTTCCACCGCCGGCGAGCCTTCCCCGAGCGATTGCTCGCGCGTCACGCTCCGCCATCTCCTCCTCTCCTCTGAACGCACCTCCGCACTCCACCTCCGCCTCCGGTAAGGCGCCATATTGCGCGTCCCACCACGCCACCATTTCCGGCCACCGCGCGCTCGTTTCGCCCCTCCGGCGTTCTCGCCCTCTCTTGACCCCCGCGCGCTGCGCTCTGGTGGTGGCCATCTTTCCGCGAGCCTTGTGCGCCCGATCGCCAGTCCCCGCTCGGCCGGAGCTGGCCGTTGGCCGCCGGCAGGCACCGCTCCGCAGCGACGTCGCGTGCACCGGCGTCGCGCCTGTGCCCCGCTCCCTCCTCTCTGTCTTTCTTGGGCCACAGCGCCAGTGGGCCGCGCCACCAAGCAGGGCCGCTCGTTTCCTCCGCGCGGGCTGCCGAAGCCGTTTTCGGCAGTGGGCCACTGGAGCTCGCGGGCCGGCCTGTTAGGCAGAAAAGAATAATCGGAAATTCAATTTTTATTTTCTTTTGAAAGAAGAAATGTTGGAAAAAAATGTTGTGTATCCGTTTTAGCTCCAAAAATTGTGAAACAAATTTTGTAGTGTTTCTCATGAGTAGATCTACAGTTTAAAAATGTTGCATGTTAGTTTTGTGATACTTTTCTGTGTAGATTTATTTAATCTTTATAATTGTTGATATCTTAGAAAATGTGTAGTAAATGAAAGAAAGGTCAGAAAAATATGGTTCATGTTTCATTAATCTTCTTTGGTGATGTACTTTCTAGGAAAATGTTTTTGAGGCATGTTCTATGAAAAATTATTGCAGTGTAGTTCAAATGCCTTTAATTGATGATTTTTGTTATTTTTGGTAGAGAGCAAAATTTATATAACTCATGCATGTGATAATTTTTATGATGCGCTTGTTTACTGTGGGTAACATAGTAAAAATATGAAATCTGTTGTTTGACACTTTTTCTTGTACAAAGTATTTTCATGCTCATTTTTATGCTATAGCTTGTTTATTTTGTACAGATAGTTTTACTTATTCAAATTCCATGAAATTTTTGTAATATACTATTTGGAGTAGGAGTGTGCTACTGTAATTTTTGTAGATTTTTACTTGCAACAGAAATAGATGTTGATGTGTAACCCTAGTTTAAATAGGAAATAAAAGTTTATTCTTTATGAGTAATTAAAAGAAATAAGATGTGTTTGGTGTATCTTTGAAGCACCAAACTACCTTGCTGGTGTTACTTGGTAGGTTAAGGTATTAGGGTTTGGCATAGTGTAGCAACAATTGTGTGAGAATTTTATGCTAACTAGTATAAGAGTAGATGACATGTTTTGTGGCACATGTTCTTGGATGATGTAGACTACCTTGTAGAAGATGTTGTCTGTAATCCATCCTATCCGTTCAATGTGCTCATCTGCATATCATGTCATCATAGCATTCCACCGCATCCCATGCACTGTCTACATGGTTGCTTATGCAATTGCATCATACAGGATCGCAGGAGGAGTCGCAGGTAGCAGTGCCGGAAGAGCAGACTTGGACCGATCAGCAAGAGCCCCAGGCACAGGAGGTGCCTGAGGAAGAGGAACCAGGAGAGGAGTTGCCCGAGTGCGTAAATCACCAGCCTAGCTCGTTCGAAAGAGGCAAGCCCCGGAGCATTCTAAGTCTCCTACTTTATAAAAGCAATTCTTTATATATGAGTTTTATATATTGTTGCATTAAGTTGTAGGAGTTGAGTGAAACCGTTGTTGCATTTATAATTATCCTTGTCCACCTGGATACCTCTTTACCCTGTTAGGTCAGGATCAAATAATTGCTTAGCCTTGCTTAGACCGGTAGAAGTCAGGTGATTTCCAGTCACCTGCGAGATATAGGTGAATACCTAGTTATGGTTAGCTATAATTGTTATCATGGAAAGTAACCAAGTGTTGATGAATAAAGGGAGACCGGGCGGAGTCTTATAGGGTTTTGGACTATAGTGATTCCGTCTGTGTCGATTAAGGACCGATCGTTGCTCATCCCTCTTGTCATGTTGAACGCATGCCTTACATTTAGCTGGCCGAATAAAGTACCTTTCGACCGCGAAGCTAGTAACACTATTCAAGCTGGGATAAACTCGGATTGGCAGATTGGTGCTGAAGGGGGTATGACGGGGACACGAAGGGTGATCCCAAGGTGCGTCCTGGCAGTCAGGCGGTCCCTAGGTAGTGCGATCCATGACTGTTATCCCGCGGCTACTTGGAAAGTGTCATTGGTGATCTAAGCGACCCTGACGGGGGAAGCGTGGTTTATGTGAGGAATAAATCACCAGCTAGTTAGGAATCGATTCGAATCACCATCGCTCCTTGATAGTGAGCACTTGACTCGAGCTACAGGATCGTAGTAACAATGATGGAACCCGGATGGTTATGTGAATGATGTTGGAAATACTAAACCTGGTATGGTAACGTTTCATGTTAATGGTTAATCAAGTGATTGCTCTAGCATAGGTGCTCACTTAGACTAATCAGGTATAATTAAGTGGATGCTTATAGTTAAATGGTTCATAACTGATAACTTATGCTTTTTGCAAATGAGTCAAGCCAACTCACTTTATAAAGACCTTGCATACTCCTTGGTGTCTTTTATTTCTAGTTTTGACGGGTAAGTCTAGCTGAGTACCTTCTCGTACTCAGGGCGTTGTTCCTATTATTGTTGCAGATGGCCAAATGTACTATGGTTATTGCGTCAACTGTCTGTATCCGGCGATGGGCGACAACTAGGACCAAGGGCAATGGTCAGTCCGTTCGTCTTATCTCATGCTTTTGTGGGCTATGATTACCTGCTGGCATTGTAACTGAAGTAAGTGTGTGTGGTTTAAAACTACTTGCTTCTGCTATGTTATTTTGTGCGCGTGTTGTAATAACTTTTTATTCTGAACTCCGATGTATCCAACTCTTGTTGCGAACTTTCTATAGCATGTGACTGTGGCTGCTAAATCAGTAAGATCTTGGTTGTATGTTGGTTGGTGTAAAATCCCTCATGATTTCATGAAATCTCAGGTTGTACGGGCTTAAGTTTGGTAAATTATCTGCCTCGGTGAAAGATTTTCTTACTTAATCTCGTATAATCATGTTGATCCGTTACAGCGAGCACCCTGCGACGGACCTATAGCCACGACGGATCCATGGTGAATGCGAGGACCCCGACACGAAGCGCGGCGTGATTGATCCGCGTCGTTCGGCCGACGATGCCTGCGCCCACGTAGGAGGAGACAGGGACGCTGCCACGGCCATGGGGCGGCGAGGGTAGATGCGATGTGAACGCACTACTAGAGGCCTACAGAGCTAGAGAAGAGGAAGTACACATATGAAGGCAAGCATGTGGAAGGAGACAAGGTCAAACTCGGCCTGGTCTCATCGTTGTCGGGGTAGCTCATGCGGTCGGTGCCGTGATGCCGTCGGCGAGCCTGGCCAGGCCCATCGGAGGAGGGTAGCCATGCCAGGCCACGGCGAGAGTAAGGAAGGAGTTCACACATTCATGATGTCATTCAGCGAAGTAACGCGGATGCTGCTAGTGCGCCACCAGTCGCGGTGTCGCCCCATCGTCGTGCGGAACCCAGTGAAACCGCGAACCAACCCAAACTAGCGATTCATCGAGTCAGCGTTGAAACCATCGGAAACCAACCCAGCCCGTTCCATATGCTACACACGTGGGTTGGGTCAGAAATTAACCATAACCCAGGAAACCCGGACCATGTACAGGGTTACGATGAACCAACACAACAGCTATGAAGTGGATCATATCATTCATGAAAGTTCAAGCGAAGTGTTGATTTTTTATGATAAAGTGGTTTGATGGAGGAATGATGAAGGATGAAAGGTTCTAATGGCTAGAGGGGGGTGAATAGCCTATTAAAAAAATTCTACAACAACACTAAGACAAGTGATTAGTAAATAAGATGGCGAAGTGAATTTTGCGCTAGCACTGCACTTGTGTTGCAAGCCACCTATCCAATTCTAATCTATATTATCTCTAGCATATCACACAAGAGCTATGTCACTAATTAACACCTAGGTGAACAAGCTAGCTAAAGAATTACAACTAAAGAGCTACACTAGCTACAGGTACCACAAGCACTATACAAGGTAAATACACAAAGTAATGCGGGAGAATGGTAGAAGTGATATACCGCCGTGGCAAGTGATCAATCACTAAATACCAAAGAATACCAAGGAGACAATGATTACAATCATTTTTTCTTCTGAGGTTCACTTGCTCGCTGGCAAGCTAGTCCCTGTTGTGGCGATTCACTCACTTGGAGGTTTACGCGCTAATAGGCATCACACGCCTAACCCATAATCGGGTGCCGCACAACCAACACAAGATGAGGATCCACAAGCCACGCGCAATCAACTAAAGTTGCCTTTGGTGCTCCACCGGGGAAGGCACAAGAACCCCTCACAATCACAGTGATTGGAGCCGGAAACAATCACCTTCCTCTACTCGATGATCCATCAGTCACCGGGCCATCTAGGTGTTGGCAAACACCAAGAGTAACAAGTTCTCCACCAGCCCAAATCATCCAACTAGTGCCACAAGATACTAGAACACTAAGCAATGCACTAGAGACTCTCCAACCTCACTCAAGATGATGAAATCAAGTGTGCAAGTGAGTGGAGTAGTGTAGCTTGCTCACAATATGAAATCTCAGCACTTTGGGGGTTCCAAGAGAGTGGCCATGGCCGGCCAAGGGGGCTATTTATAAGCCCTACCATGAAATAGAGCTGTTACCCCTTGGAGCTAGTTCCTGCGAGGGCACCGGACACAGCGGTGATGGCACTACCCTAGGGGTGGTGGTGCCCCCCAACGGTTGGCCCAACAACTAGTTTGACTGGCCAGGCGGGCACCAAACAAGGTGGCGGTGTCACTGCCCTAGGGATGGTGGTGACCACCCGGCTAGCTCCCCGAAAACCACCCTCTCTAGAAAATTATGGTGGTGGCATCGCCTTACCAGTGGTGGTGACTAGGCCGTGCACCGCTCTCACCATGGCGGTGTACACCAGATGCACCGGTGCTCACGCTCACTCTGCTACTGCTCGGCCAGGGTCAGGTGGACACCGCCCTAGGGGTGGCAGTGCCACCGGACAGGGTGGTGGTGCCCCACCTGAACACCTCCTTCTTGGCCTCCACAGTCGGTCACCGCCACAGGAATGGCAGTGCACCGGACAAGGCATGGCGGTGCCCTCGGGGCAGCACCCCAAACCCGGCTGCACCTCCTTTTCTTCACCTTTTTCACCACCTTTGCAAATGTGCTAACATTCTAAGTGTTTCACCATCACGTGCAAGTGTGTTAGCATTTTCACAATCATTTTTCAAAGGTTAATCACTTCTCGCTGATTGTGCACTAGGCCTAAAATGCATATGCAAGTTTTCCAACACCTAGTGGCACTAGATGATCGAGTTGTCCGATAAGAGCTCCCCTCTTAATAGTACGACCATCTATCCTAAATGTGATCACACTCTCTATCTGTCTTGATCACCGAAAACAAAATGGCCCTATGGATATCACCTTTGTCTTGAGCCCATTTTTTCTCTTCTTTTTCAAATCCTGGAGCTTGATCATCAAATTGTTCACACCATCACCATGATCTTCATTTCATGTGGCCATCCCCATCCATGAGTGCCACCTAGCGCCTTCACTTGGGTTGGACCAACCTATCTCACATCCACACTTAGAGCATAGGGTTAGTCCAAATAAGTTTCATCAATTAGCCAAAAGCAAACTAAGGCTTTCAGAGAAGCATGCTACGGGCAATGATCAATGTTAGTGTGGTTGCCTACAAGATGGATGATCATTGTTTATCATCTGATGAAGATGGAGGTCGCATGCTTGTGTGGGATCACTGTTGATGGTTGCTAACACTCATTTTTACTGTCAACATTTCACCCAAAAGCATGGAAAATCATCATCACATGTGAAGATTTATGTTTAAATTTCACCTAGTTCCACTTGTGCTTGTAGAATTATTTGTATGCAGAAAATATAGCAAAAAAAGGCCAAAATGATGACAAACATTAACATTTGGGCCAAGTGGACGTGACACTAGGCTGAGAGCCCAAAGGCAGGAGCCGCCTGGCCTCACCTGTGGCCCTGCCACATCACTGATCTGTGGGATCTCCTCCTCAGCCAATGGAAAGCCTCCATCCAAGTCGGTTTGATCAAGGGACAAGATTTGTTCACGGTGGATTCATGGGCCCATTGTGATACACTTGGAGCTCTCCACCGACTTAACCATCGACTTCCTATCCAAATTTCACCATGTGCTGTCTTCACAAGCGCCCTAGGATGCAAAGGCGGTGCATCCAAAGGCTGGGCGACGCCCCCTGCCACCTGCAGCCTACAAGTACCCCCCACACCACTCTACACTATAAATAGAGGGGTGTGGTGCACGGTGAAAGTCATCCCATTCAAGTCTCATTCAAAAGCAAAGCATTCTAAGCTTCTCTTAGCTCTCTAACTTAGTTTAGCCATAGAGTAGTAGTCTAGTAGTGGAGTAGAGCAAGAGCGGAGCTTCTCTTGACGCTTGAAAGAGTCTTCTGGGTCTGGTATAGCTCTTTTGTAATTCTTTCATTTAGCATTTACTTTATTGAGTATTTATTTTAGTACTTTATAGTATTGCTTGCTTTACTTTAAGCACTTAGTCATTAGTGAGCTTAGGTGCTTATTGTTTAGCATTAGTAGCATAGGTTATCTTATCATTAGTAGTCTTTTGTTAGTATCGGTTCCACCATTCGGTTAGGGTGCTTTGGTCTCATTTCATTGGAGCTCGGATCGAAGTAGTAAATTTATAGATTAAGCGTGGTGCTTAGGCTATAGATTACCTATGGATACGTCTAGGCCTCCGGATAGATTAGGGTAGGTGGCAAGTGGTGGCAGCCTTGTCCATCCTCTGTATTCCCCCACGATAGGTCTAGTTATTAAATCGTAGGGCTCATGACAGACCTTGTCTATTTAATTCTCCTAGTTGGTAGGCAGGTTGTGCTCCGAAGTACTATCGTAATTCTCCTAGTTATTTGTTTATCCTTAATTACTAGAGAGATAAATCGTTCGCTCTCCCACCTAGCTATCTCTAGATTAGCTTGTTAGTATTAGTTTAGTGTAGGTAGTTTACACTCATCCTTCACTATCGTTCACCTACCTAGAATCACCTTAGAACCTATCTGTAGCAAATTCTAGTCCTATATAGGTTCTAGCCTTCCACATTCCTATGGGATAAATTATAAATTTGACACTCGGTACTCACCGAGCGAAGTGCTACGCGATAGTTCTATGTGCTTGCGGAATCCTCCAATAGACGTTAAGAAGTATCAACAAGCATTTCTAGCGTCGTTGCTGGGGAAGGCAACTGGCATCGAATTTATAAGGCTGAATTTGTTAGCTAGGTTGTTTTTAGTTATCCTAGTTAGTTTATCCTAATTTCCTCATATCTTATCACTACCCTACACGATCATAGCCGATAAGTCCATTCATGATTTTTCTACACCCTCGGCTGCTAATGTAGCCACCGAACCCAATGTTATCAATGGGAACGCTAACTTTGAGCTTAAGCCAGCGTTAATTATGATGGTTCAAGCTAGTCCATTCTGTGGGAAAGCCCACAAGGATGCAAATGCTCACCTCCAACATTTCTTGGAGATTTGTAGCACATTCCCCATTAAGGGAGTGAGTCAAGAGGCTATACGTCTTTGCCTTTTCCCCTTCTCTTTGTTAGGAAAGGCTAAGCAATGGTTTTACTCTAAGCACAATGTTGTAGATACCTAGGACAAGTGTTCCAATGCTTTTCTAGTTAAGTTTTTTCTCATGGGGAAGACTAATTCTCTGTGCAATAAAATCTCTAGTTTTCAACAACTAGTAGATGAGTCGATTCCTGAGGCTTGGGAACGAATGCAAGAAATGTTGGAACCCATACTTTTCATAATGCCATGTGTGATCTAGGGTCTAGTATTAATATCATGTCTAAGGAAACTTATGATAAGTTGTTTTATATGCCCCTAGCATCAACCTCAGTTTACTTACAGTTGACTGATCAGTCCACCCGTTATCTTGAGGGAGTAGCCACTGATTTATTAGTTAAAGTTAAGATTGCTTATGTACCTACTGACTTTATGATCTTAGACATGGGTAACGCGGAGGATACACCCTTAATCCTTGGTCGTCATTTCCTTAACATTGCAAATGCTTGTATATATGTGGCTTCTAGGCAAATCCAATTCCACTTTGCTAGAAGAAATGAAATATTTGCTTTTGCCTCTGGACAACCCCTATTTGACGAGAAACAGGAAAAGAAAAAGCATCCGAAAAGAATCAAGATGAAGAAACCAAAGCCGATTGAAGAATCATAGAAGCCTGTCAAGAAGAAAAGGAATATAGAAAGCGATGGTGTAAAAAGAAAGATCCTTCCTCAAACTCATCATCTCCTAATCCTGATCCTGACAAGCTGAGGTGGAATAAGAGGAAACACCTCCATCCAAGGACGAATGACCTTGAGCCCGACATGAAGATAAGTTTTCTATCCCTTTCATTCCTTTAGTTACATCGCATTTAAATTTTCAATAAAGTTGCTTTACATTGCATGATAGGTTAGTTGCATTTAGCTACTCTATGTTAATAAATAAAGTTTGTAGTAGCTAATGCTTGATAGGAAAGATATGCATTAAAGCAATGCCTATAAAATATTTAATATTAATAAATAAAATTCAGTAGCATCCTTGCTGAATAAGTTATCTAGTAGTTATAGGCTTAGTCGTTTGCTTGCATTCTAGTAGTCTTAGTTAGTCAATAAAGAAAAGAATCAAAAGAGCCGCCAAAAGACGTTACAACCTATGCAAAAGGCAAGCTTGGAGAGACATCTCTCCCCACTCAGGTATGAAAATCTTAAACCCTCTCTTTACATTCATGTTTGCTTTATGTTTCAATATTCATGGTCACAGAATATAGAGAGGAGTGCCTTTAAATTATTTTGAGAGAAACTCTGCTCTAATAAAATGGTGATAAAATTAACTGGAGATGATGAACAATTGCTTTATGATACTTTGCAAAAGCTTGTCATACAACCTTATACTTCTTAAGTTTTGAGCATGATAAACTTAGAGTTCATCTTAAGTTGAATGCTTTCGTGGGTTGCAAACGCTAGAACCAAGAATAGGCTTTTGTGAGATGTGTTGTAGTCATGATTAGAGTAAATCTTTAAACCTATCTGAGGAATGGAGAAGACAACCTGGAGTTTTGTTTTGCAAAATTCTAAAACTCTCTTGCTAGAAGTTCTTCAATGGTGATAAGTTTCCACCAGAGCCAAATATTTATGCATACATAGTCATACATCATTGAAGCCACAATAAAACATGCTTGTTTGTTTTGAGATTTTTAAGCCTTGTTGATCTAAGTAGAGAAACTTTTCATGCTTTTTGATCAAGATCACGTACACCCACATGTTTATGCTATTCCTACACTAGGAATATACAACCACATATACATTCTATTCATAATTGCTCTATGAGAATCAAAGTTACCTTTCTAGCTATCTTGCATCAAAAGTGAGGCATGGGTTATAGAAGAAAAAAAGAGAGAGAATAAAAGAGCAAAAAGCTCTAGTGTTCAAAAAAAGAGAGAGTGAGAAAAGAAAGTAGCCATGCCCTCTCAAAAGAAGCTAGAAAAGGAAAACTTCTCAAAGGAGTACCACTTCCACCAAATATACCTCACACATGCACATCTTGATCAATTTGTATGATTTGTTGCTCTTTGTAATCCAAGTGTTTGACTTATTAATATATTCAATTCAAGTAAGCTATGCATTTACCACTACCTTGAGCTCCACATAAACTTTAGGATAGAAATTAAGGCAAACATTCATGGCCTTGGTAAGGATTCCAAACACCATTGAGCGACTTGAGTGTACCATTTGAGAAACTTAGGCAAGCTTTCTTTCAAAATCATTTGAAAACCTCTAGGAAGTTTGAGCTAAACCAAACTAGGCAAAAAGTATCTATCTAGCTACACTCTCTTGCAATTACTTATATCAAGGTGAAAGCTATAAGCCCCACATTGCTAAGACTGATGATGAAATTTCTAAGTGCTAACATGTTCGATTCAAAAGATAGTATTTGTTTGTATATGAGTTTTTGCAGGGCGTTACATTGTTGCGTAACACCTGATCCAATAACTTATCTTATGCTAAACCCGCATCTTTGTTGAGGACAGCAAAGGGGTAGCTTGGGGGAGCTTGTTGACGGTTGCTAACACTCATTTTTACCATCAACATTTCACCCAAAAGCATGGAAAATCATCATCACATGTTAAGATTTATGTTTAAATTTCACCTAGTTCCATTTGTGCTTGTAGAATTAAGAAAATATGGCAAAAATAGGCCAAAATGGTGACAAACATGAACATTTGGAACAAGTGGATGTGACAGCAGGCCGAGGGCCCATAGGCAGGCGCCGCCCGGCCCCACAAGGGCACCGCCCGGCCCCACCTGTGGCCCTGCCATTTCACTGATCCATGGGATCTCCTCGTTAGCCAATGGGAAGCCTCCATCCAAGTAGGTTTGATTAAGGGACAAGATTTGTTTACGGTGATTCATGGGCCCATTGTCATACATTTGGAGCTCTTCACTGACTTAACCACTGACTTCATATCCAAATTTCACCACGTGCTATCTTCAAACCGCCTTGGAGGAGCAACCAACGCCCTAGGATGCAAAGGTGGTGCATCCAAGGGCCGAGCGACACCCCCTGCCTCCTGCAGCCTACAAGTACCCCCACACCACTCTACACTATAAATAGAGGGGTGTGGTGCACGGTGGAAGTCATCCCATTCAAGTCTCATTCAAGAGCAAAGCATTCCAAGCTTCTCTTAGCTCTCTAGCTTAGTTTAGCTATAGAGTAGTAGTCTAGTAGTGGAGTAGAGCAAGAGCGGAGCTTCTCTCTGTGTCTGGAAGAGTCTTCTGGGTTGTGTATAGCTCCTTTGTAATTCTTTCATTTAGCATTTACTTTATTGAGTATTTATTTCAGTACTTTATATTATTGCTTGCTTTACTTTAAGCACTTAGTCATTAGTGAGCTTATGTGCTTATTGTTTAGCATTAGTAGCATATGTTATCTTATCATTAGTAGTCTTTCGTTAGTACCAGTTCCACCGTCTGGTTAGGGTGTTTTGATCTCATTTCATCAGAGCTTAGATCGAAGTAGTAAGTTTATAGATTAAGCGTGGTGCTTAGGCTATAGATTACCTGTGGATACGGTTAGGCCTCCGGATAGATTGGGGTAGGTGGCAAGTGGTGACAGCCGTGTCCATCCTCTATATTCCCCCACGATAGGTCTAGTTATTAAATCGTAGGGCTCGTGATAGACCATGTCTATTTAATTCTCCTAGTTGGTAGGCGGGCTTTGCTCCGAAGTACTATCGTAATTCTCCTAGTTATTTGTTTACCCTTAGTTACTAGAAAGATAAATTGCTCGCTCTCCTACCTAGCTATCTCTGATTAGCTTGTTAGTATTAGTTCAGTGTAGGCAGTTTACACACCTACTTAGGATCAACTTAGAACCTACCTATAGCAAATCTAGTCCTGTATAGATTCTAGCCTTCCGCCTTCTTGTGGGATAAATTATAAATTTGACACTCGGTACTCACCGAGCAAAGTGTTATGTGATAGTTTTGTGCACTTGTGGTACTCACCGAAGGGTGAACTGTGGTGTTTGTAACTATTGGAGGCGCTGACTGGCAGTGCTGGTCTAACTGGTGGGGTCAGCTGGTTCAATCACCAGGTGTTGAGGGCCTGTTGTTAGTGTAGTTGTTGTGGCTTTTGGCATCGACTGTTGGGCTTAGGCGATTTGAACGCCAGGAGGGCCAATCATACAGCTAGGAAGGCAGAGGTACGAGGGAGAACTCCCCATGGCTATTTTCACCTCCACCTCTATAAATAGATGGGTGGCCAACCATTTGAGGTGTCAAGCATCTTAGGGATAGGTTGCCCAAGTTATTACGTGCTTCACTTTGGGCCTCTAACTCACATATGCTTAGTGGAGATCATATCCAATTGTGAGAGAGCTATTCTAGTGTGTTGCTTTGAGAGATTGCAAGTGTGGCATTAGGTGATCACGTTGCAAGCCGATGATGCTTGCTACTCTTGGAGGTTGCCACTTCCTATGTAACATCCCAGCCTATTAGAAGCATGTATATTAGTTGTGTTGTTAGCCCATGTGGCCTATGTGGCATGTGTAGTTGTGGTTACTAGGTTTAGTATAACCTTGGAAGTTTAGAGGGGTGAGGGCTAGCTTATAATCTTTATCGTTTTAAATGTAACACCTTTAGGTTAATCCTTTTATAGGAAGCGAGGACGGAAGTGTAAGAAATGTGCAACACGTAGGCAGGCCTATTCCATGTGTAGAGCTAGGCTATATAGGCAAATTTTGGACGCAGTGTGTTACATATCCTAGATGGCTTGGTGGCTTATGGACTCCATCGTAGCACTCTCGAAGGTTGTGCAGTGCTGAATGTCCTAGTTTGGTTTTGGTAATTGAGTGATAACCTTAGGTGGACTAATATGCATTTATATTGAGATACACATGTGTTTAGTCGACAGGTACACTGTGTGAGCAACACTAAAAGCCATGGTGGAGAGGTGTTGACAGTGCTCAACTATTGAGATGAAGGAGCTCCTTGCATATGAGACATGACCTGATGTGGATAACTTATATGCAAAATTAGGGGGCTACACATCTTGATAGAGGCGGTTAATATATATACAAATTTAGGGGGCTATCTTGAGTTGTCTTTCATAATGATAGATGTGGATAACTTAGGTTCAAAAAAAGATGTGGATAACTTATATGCAAAATTAGAGACCTATGTTATGTATTTTTCATAATGGTACGGTAGAGGTGAGTAACTTTCTACAAAACATAAAATGACAAAGGTTAGAGTCTTAACAAATTAAAGGCTGATGTTTCTATTAGTGTGAGAACTTTAAAATTTTATGTTTTTTTCTTACGCATTTGGAGAGACTCAACATGGAGGCTCCACTAGAGCCTCTAACTAGAAATTGTGAGATTGATTTGAAGTTACCATTTTGGCCTATTCTCTCAAACTCTCTCAAACCTCAAATGTGAAAAATAAAAATCAACTATAATTATTTTATTTAATTGTGCCTGTCATAATCAAAACTTAAAACCTCACGCTATTGAATTGTATGCACTGATGGCTAGATCAAGAAGCGCAAGATGTCCGGTAGGAAAGATACGGAATTCACTTAGGGTCGTTTGAATCCATTTATATTGCAAGAATTAGAATTAAATTTATGGACTAACCCATTGGCTTATAATTTGACATTCCGCAACTTTCCAAATTATGATATAACCTTATCTTGGGTAAGAGATAGAAACTTATTCCATACTATATTTCTGCTATGTAATTTACAGCACGTTCTTCGACTCGCTCCCCTACAGTAAACTATAGTAGATAAGTATCCTTCATATTTGGTCAACCACACAACATACAAGTATATTTGGCATGTGACCATATAACTTATTGATTTGTATTTAAATTGTGATTATTAGAATGGATTTCAATTCAAGGATTCAAACGGGACATTACATTTTTTTCACCTAGCCAAACCGAGGCTAGGGTGAATCTATATAGGTGTACTTTTTTTCTCGATACGACTTCACGTATCATTTCATTAAGAAGAAGGAGGCCGAAAGTACGGCAAATACAACACAACACACAGGGAACCACACAGGAGGTGGCCACCAACACACAACGACAACAAAACAAAGCAAGAACAGAAAGAAAGAATCCTTCACCAAGCCTAACAACGCAACTTTGTGAGGCAAGTTGCAACAACACAAGGTACCAACTCAGGAGATGTCGCCGCTGGGGTAAAGGAACCACCGAGAGACAACCCAGGTCGTCGGAGCCCATGCAGCAAAGCATCCGCGAGGGGGCATCACACGCTCGGCAGCGACTGCCCGAGGTGGAGCCAAACGCGACGTCGGTGGCCAAAGGTGGCCGAGCAACGACGTCGATGAACAACGATGGCAACACCAACATCCGAGCCGGAGGCACCAAAACAACGCGGAGCAGAGGCTCACGCAGGCACAACGATTCTGGAGGTAGAGGCGGGGCGCAACCGAGATGGCGTAGCAGATAGGGTGCTTCAACGGAGCCTTCAGGAAGGAGGTGACGCCCGCGGACATCAACTTCGTTGAGATGGTCACCTGAAGGAACTTTTGTTCCCAGATCGCCCCGGCGGCCGCTGCCGACGAATACACTTGCGACGACGCCTCCAAGAAGGTGATGACGCTGGCGCGCCACTGTCGTCGATCCAAAGCACGGAGTTTGGAGGGGTTTTCACCCATGTTCGTCGTCGGCTGCAGCTACAGTTGGAGGGGACCAGGCTGCCATCCGGGGCGGGCCGCCCACCTGTGCATGACAGGTGGGGGCATGCCCGCAGGCAGGTTGCGGGGGCCGGTAGGAGGCCACCGCTCCCGTCCGCGCTAGCCGGCCCCAGGGTGGCGGACCGGCCGGCCACCACCGCGCAACGGCGAGGAGGAGGGGGGCGCCGCCCGCCGTTGGTCCGCAGCTGCCGCCCCCCGCCTGCCGCCAGGCCGGATCCGGCCCGAAAGGGGCGAATCCCGGCCGCCGCCGACGGCCGCTACCAGATCGTCGTGCGCTCCAGATCCAGGAGGGGGGAGCGGATCCGGCCGAGAAGATCCGGAATCTGCCCCGCCGGCGGCCAACTCGCCGGACCTAGGGTTGGTGGGGGGGGAGGGGGCTGGAGGAGGAAGGGAAGTGGTGGAAGAGACGGGGGAGGGGGTTTGGAGGCGGGGCCGCCGCCGCCGCACGCTGGGAGAGCTGCGGCGGCGGCCGGCGAGGCCCGCTGCTGGGGTGGCGGCGCGGTGCGGCGGGTCGCCCCGAGTCGCCCTCTCGAGAGCGCTCCTGATGCACACGTTACTTTTGTAGTCTGGCCAATATCATCTACGGGGCAAAGGTACAGAACTATCTCTCCTGTCATGCGGCCTGATGTTGGGGTACAGAGCTACTAGCACTCTCCTGTAATGCTGCCAAGCTGCGCCGTTCACGGATGGGATCAGTCTGAAATCGAACAAGGGCTGCAAACTATCACATTTTAATTGGAATTCAGATACGGACACGATATTGTCGGATACAAATGCAAAGTGGATATTACAAATTTGGATTCGCATTCTGTATTGGAATATCTACTAGATTTTAAAGACAATACATATCTATTTGCTTGTTCATAGGTTTTTTAGAACAAAACTCGTATAGAATACTCCAAGAGTACCTAATATTTGCTTCCCAAAAACATAGAGTTTTACAACTCCTTAAAAAAAGTGTTGGAAGGAACGAAGGAGGTCGTCTCCAAGAGTTTCTAATAATCCACTCCGAGCATCTTCAAGAGTTTGCTATCTCAACTTGACATCCGTCTAATTTTGACAAAATAAGAAAAAATAGCCTCCAACAGTTTGACAAAACAATTTGATATGAATAGTAACTTGGCATATCTCCCCTCCGCACGCGCAAATATACACGCGCGTACTCGGCATGCCATCGCGATTTCTCCATGCATGCGTGACTCCTGACCGCGATTTCTCCATGCATGCATGACTCCTGGCCGGCGGTTGATAGATCAAGAACACCTTGAAGCTCTTGTAGGCCTTCTTTTTTTATTTTTGCCAAGTCCAAAATACCAAACACTTGGAGAAGGGTTCTTTTTTTACTCTTCATATTGTTTTGGGAGTTGGCAAATCACAAGATTTGCTAAGTAAAATATAGCAAACTCTTGAAGATGCTCTAAAACAACAATTTTACATCAGGAATCATATACTATTTCTAAGTTATCTTAACCACTTTTATATATTATTTCTCTCTTGTAAATTTGCATTTGGAATACTTTCCTACTCTTTATTACACGCGTGGGGAGAGAAGATACGCGTGACTTGGAAGCACGTAACTTTACGCGGAACGGGGTGACTTTTTCCAAGTTCTAAAAGATTAGCAGGATGGATTAGGAGTTGTTGAAGATGGGTTTTTTCTCATCTTGCTAAAAACCAAGTATTAGAAAGGGATTTAGGGAACTCTTAGAGATGCTCACTTGTAAGATAACGGCCACTCATAAAATAACATATTTAATAAATATTTCAATAACTAAATATATCAAAAATCATAAAACTATAAATAAATATCTATCAATAAATAGTTTAAATATATAAATAACTAAAGTAATTAAAATTAATCATATTAAACCTTTATATACCTTTAATAATAAAAAAATTAAAATAATGTTATTATGCATATAGATAAGTTTTAAATAGTTTAAATGTTGCTTAACATTTGTTATATTAAATTTGATATCATTTATATTACTAATTAGTCGTAGATATAATCTTTTAGAATGGCTTTATAGGGTACTTTGTTGCTCGCGGATGCGGTATGTCGGATCATATATGGATCTAGAATCGGATAGAGAAAAATCAAAGAAAACAATATAGGATCTGGAATCGGATAGTGAAAGATCAAAGAAAGCAATACAGATACATCCAGGGGCAGATGTATGTTCACTCTAGGGGGTGCGGTCGCACCCACCTGAAAATGAAAGAAAAAGATAGTAGTTACCACATATGCACCCATATGTTAAAAATCTTTGCACCCACAAAACAAACGCATCCTCAACGAATTTGCACTAGCTCCACTCCGAGAAACATTCATTTAGTGTCCATATTAGAATTAAATATAAATATAAATATTCATATTGAAATTAAACAAACATAAACCATGTTTACTTGAGCTATTTTTCAGTCATGGAACAATATTTTCTTCTCATAACAATTCAGCATATCTATCAGCATAAGTTAAATTTCAGCGTAAGTGAACAGATGACAGAGATTTTATAATCTCCGGATTCATCCCTCGAATGGAGGTGGAGGGTGAGAGAGAGCCTAGAACCCCATGCCGTCCTGCCGATCGAGCTGGCCGCTGCCGCTGCAACGGAAGCCAGGCAGAGGCGGGGCAGGCGGGCACATGTGACATGTGTGCGGCCCGGTTGCTGCCACGGCAAGGCATCAGAATCAGGTTCAGTAGGAGTACTTGCTTGCGACGTCGATTGATCCATGGCAGGAGGAGAAATGCTCCATTGCAGCAGCTTTTACTTTACTATATAGTACACTTTACTACCCTCCATTTTCTTCCTCTCGATGGTTTAAAATAAATAAAATAAACGAGAAAACTACACTCCCATCACCGTCTAAAAAAATAAAATTAAACAAAACTAAAAAATTGTTTAACTATATTTGTAGAAAATGCTATATCAACATTTATATTTTTAAATAGTTTTAGTATGAACATTATCTTATTGTATAGATTCGGGTCAACTTAAGATTCACTACTATATTAAACTTAACTGAGGCGGCCTAAAACGATTTTCCGAGGCAGGCAGCCAAAACGCCTCGGATCAAAGGTCATGGTTAATGAGACATTTTCTGAGGCGGTTTGATGCTCGCCTCGGTTAATCAAATAAAAAACAAAAAAAAAGAAAACATGTGGATAAGCCCTGCGAGCCCATCCACGGGCCTGCCGAGCCCATCCACAAGCCGCCGCCGCCGTGCTCGTCCGATCTGGCCTCCCGCGCCGGATCCGGCCTCCCAATGCCTCAGCTGACGAAGAGGTGGAGGACCCGCGATGCCGCCCAGGGGGCTGATGCCGGATCCGCCGCTAGAGGTGCTGGAGGTGGAGCCACCGAGGAGATCCGACCACAACCGCAGCGCCGCTGTAACAGCCTCGGTGTTACGTTGTAAATCACAGGTTAAAAATATTCATGAGCATTGCATTTAGTTAAAAGTGCATGAGCTGGAAATAAAAATCGAAATGCAATTCGAGTCTCGGAAATGAAAAACAGAAAACGAATAATATAAAACCTAGATCAGCAAGAATTCGCTAACTAAAATTATCAAGTGCGAATATTCACGAATTTTATTTAACCAAAATGGGAAAGATCGTTATGTGAGCGAGTCATGAAGACATATCGGAAACTTGAAAAACGGAGCGTTCGCAAATAAGTTCGCGAAACACAAATTTACCTCGATTAAATGCCACGCTTGGAGTAAGCAGGGGCAACAACTAGACTCAAGACTGGGTCGTCTGTCATGTCTTGTTTTCAGAGTGTGCAGGATGTCTAAGTTATTTCCTTCCTGTGTACTAGAAAGAGAGGGTGCAGCTCAGTCAGCACAGAGAGTATTACAACGCTGGGAGTTTTTCTGCATGTGTCCACTAGTCACGCCATGTAGTCCCGTGAATTATTGGCAAGCTATAGAACTTCAGGCTTCGCACCCTTACTTGTTGACCACTGACGCTCCTCTCTGTCAAGTCTACTCCACAGGGTACACAAGCCTTTTATTAATTCCTTGCAAAATTTTTACCCTGCCCGACGACCGACTGCAACTCGTAGAACTTACCATCACGTTGTGCTGAGCACAGGAAAGCAAACCGGAGCACACATCACGCTGAGCACCAAAAAGAAGCAAACCAGAGAACACGCAGAAAAACACTGTAGCGTGCAGGAATATACTGTAGCGTGCAGAAAACACTATTCATCGTAGAAATACTAGATCCTGTAGAAATCACTGTAGCAGCACAGGAACACTGTTCATCCTAAGAAAAAAATGTCACCGGTGCGCTGCGAGGTTATTTAGAGTGCTGCCTCCGCTGAAGTGTGCCGTGCGCGTTAGTTATCCTTCTTCTGCGAGCCCGCACCATCCAGTAGCCGAGTCGTCTTGCTCCGTTGCTCATTTCTTCTTCCTCCCAAATCAAGTTTCTCTGTTCTTGCTCGTGTAAGATGCGTCTATCGATTTCTCTCCGAAGCACCAGTCGATTGTGGTGAGTATCTCGTGAGTCCCTCCAGTACTTCCTCTATCTCTCCCTAGCAGCGCCATCCTTCTCCATTATTTCTTTGATTAAAGACCATGGGACCACCAGTGCAACCATGAGCACGTCACGAGAGATCAAGCCATGAGTTAATTAATCCCCTTTGATTTTCCAGAGATTATCAACAGCCACCGTACGCGATCGATATCTCCACCATATGATATCCGAATCACTCGATTCTTCTTTCTAAAATCATTATATGTCTGTTAGTGTAGTTAGATCATACCTATTTGTGGTGATGCTAAAGTCTATTAAATCAATCAAAAGCGCTTAATATTAATATGATAAATCTTGTAGAAATTTTTGTGGCAAATGGGTAATAGCTTTAGCTTTGAAACTTTTGCGGTAGCTTCACGGTTTTATTAGGTGCTTGCTGTAGTTTTGTAGTCTTTGAATAGCTTACTAGATGTGATAGCTAAGTTTCTCTAGCCGTAGTAAATATTAAATCGGAAACAAATAAAAAGTATGCAATTTAATGAGTAAAGATTAATTGGATCAATTTACTCTTGCTTAGTAAGAATAGTAGACAACCTAGTATGTTAGTCATTAGAGTTAGCTTAGTAGCTTAGTAATAGTTGTTGTTATTTTAAGAGCTGTTGTTGTCATTGCATTAAGTCATGTCATCATTTCTTGCATATAGATCATGAAATAGTGGAGTACGTGGCTGCGGAGGAGCCGGAGTACAAGAAGATCGTGCAGGTGTATGAGGAGGAGGTCCTCGTGCAGGAAGGAGCCCCAGAGCCGCCAACCACTAACTTTGCTGCACACCAGGATGCCCAAGGCAAGCCCCGATGCATAACCTTTATTTCGTAATGATAATAGGATATCTATGTTATATGTGCATTTATGTTTCAGGAGTTCTGTTGAAACCCACTTACATTAATATTACTACACAAGAGTCTTACTAGTTTAGGCCGTGTAGTGCCATGCTTAGGTTTCGTTAGCGTGAACAACATGGTGTTGTTCACGATAGGTGATCATTATTATCACTATGGTTAACATGGAAATAAAGACAGGTGAAATGGTGACTGGACATGGATGTGGTTTGGTAGTGGTGGATGTGACAAGGGGTGTCCTGCGGTCAACAGGGCATCACTGGGTTACATTGTTTCCCTATCCGAGTCGGTTAAGGACAGGTCGTTGCATTTGGATGGTTGTCAGGTCACAGATCTCCTTATTCCGAGCATATACTAGCGGATGGGGCTAGAAAGACTTGTTATTCTCTTGTCATGAGTTTCGGCTCCATCCGGACCAACTGAAAGTGGATTATATATGGGTATTAGGTATATGGGTATTAGGAGGTCTAAGCACCGCGAGAGGGCGGAGGCTTGGAGTCCCAGTATGGACGGGGACTCGGTTCTCTTGACAGGAGGATAATGGGTTGGTCCTGTTTATACCTCGGTATGGGCGGGGCATGTGTTTTTTGGGTACCCAGCTGGGCTACAATGATTCGTGAATCATTGCGTAAGCGGTCCGATATGACTTGATCCGAGCATCGTAGTAAGAACTGAAAGAGAAAATGTGAATAAGGATGGATTTGTATTGACCAACTCTTGTTTGAAAATAGCATAAGTGCTTACATAGATGGTTATAAACTAAAAGATGACAAATAAAAGAACTGCAATAAGGATCCACTAGTAGTAATGTTTTTTCTGCAAACTTGAACCAGTAGCCCAAAAAGCCTATCATGATCCTTGGAGTCGGAAAATTATTCCTAGTCGGGTAAATCTTGCGAGTACATTGTGTACCCAGGGTTTATTTTACCTCGTTGCAGTTGCTGCTTGAGGCTTTATGTGGAGGATCGTCTGCTGGGCTCAGATAGATCTTTTGTTCGCTCACTAGATATTTATTTCCGCTGTTTTAATTCCGCACTCTGAACTTGGTATTGTAATAACTTATTTCTGAAGACTATGTTGTATGGAATAAACTAAGTATTGTACTTATTTTCATTATTGGATCCTGGATGAAAATGTGGATGGTTTCGAGTTCTTCCATTGGGTGTGCTCGCTAGAAACGGCTGGAATAGCCGCTGGCGGAGTACTTAGTGCCTGGAGAAAGACAAGTACCTCCGTTAGTGTGTTATTTTAGGCGGTTCTGCCACAGTTGGTACTAGAGTTAATAATGATTACGAGTTTATCACCCTTTCTAAAAGCTTAAAATTTGACCAACAAAAAGTTTGTGAAAAGCTAGGACGCGATTTAGCTAAGCCCTGTTATATAGGATAGTGGCACTATTTTTATCTAATCAATCTTCTACAGGTACACTAACTTGCGTTACGTAAGAATCCGCTAGTAACGTGAGTGTACGATGTGCCAAAAAAAATTACGTTCGCCTCTATATTTCGGCGGGAAAGGTCGAATCGGACGATGCATGCATCATGTTAAATCAACTTGGTTTAAAAATTTACCCTATTCTCACAGGAAATAGTCAAGTAATAAATGAATTACTTAACCAACTAAAAGCTAATTATAAATTACTTCTCTTCTTTTGACTAAATCTGGTAACTGTCCCTAATGGTTGGTTCTTATCTGGTAGCAGATGAACCGGAGGTCGGTTCGCGGAAGCAACAGTGCCGGGGCTGAGGTTGGCGAGGGTGCCCGTGTTGAGGGTGGCCGTGTCGGGGCTGAGGTTCGCGGAAGCAATAGTGCCTTGGTAAATAAAATGTCCGCGGTAAATCGATTTTGCGAGACGGTTACTTGTGACCGCCTCGGTTAATAAAAGTGACCGCCTCAGTTAATCCTAGACATTAACCGAGGCGGTTAAAATGATGCCCGCCTCCGAGGGCCATACCAAAACGCCTCGTAATTTTTTTTTGTAGTAGTGATTGTTTCGGCTTGTCGAAAAATAAGAATAACACTCGTTTTGGGTCCGGTGTTGGGACTAGATAGCAGGAAGCAGGAGTATAGTAACGGAGTATACTACTCTAGGTTGGGATTAGTGTGGTGATGAACTAGTGATGGTCCTGATGGATGAACGTGTGGTTAGCGCTGGGCGCTACCAGGAGGCAGGAGTATCCCGCTTAGTTGTCAGTTGTCACAGGCGAGGCGAGCTGGCGAGGCACTGAACGGAGAAGAGAACAGTGCAGCGAAGTGAGTGATGGAGCGCGTGGGTGCATCGTGCACGGAGGGACGACGGACGGACACGACAGAGACGGGTCGGAGGCGACGCGGGGCCGGACCCCGGATGCCATGCAAGCGTGCGGCCTGGCGCACCGCACGTGTGATCACATCATAGTATTACTCCACTCTCAGGCACTCACACCACGTGCTCTGTGCATGTTCCTCCGCTTTGCGTGATCGCAGGCCATCACGCACGCAGGCAGAGCCGCACAGGCAGGTGCTCCTGCTGCTGTGCATGTGACGTGGATGGCCATCGGGATCCTCAGCTGCTGCTGCATGGCCATGGAGACGTGGACATCCTGCGGCATCGGCATGCCGACTGAGAGACTCGGCCAAAGCCAACGTGAGTGACACAGCACAGCATGCACACGCCCCACTAGACACCCTACCTGCCCTGCAACAAACTCGATCACAAGACCTGGATCGCCACTTCACGTTCATGCATGCCATGCCATGCAACTCACTCACACGAAACAGCTCAATTTTTTTCCTATTTGGATTAAGATTAAGATTTCCTATTCACCCGAAATCAGAGAGATCTAATTGGATTAGGATTCCTAGTTATATAAAGAGAAGGGCTATAATCGGTTTTCCATATTCACAAAGTTAGTTAAGAGATGGCCAGACCAAAAAAAATAGGTGGAAAGAAATTTTGCCTCTTTATTATTAGGTATAGATATATACTAATATAGGCAAAGTGTTATGAAAAGTGAAAATCGATTTTCTTAACCTTCCAAATGTTGGAAGTTGCCTTCTCATGTAGGGTCTCATTGGTGGGTCGCTTTAGAATTGCATTGGTGTTGAACCTGAACAACGAAGAAGGAACAAGGTTATCAAATTTGCTAGTGCTTGGTTCACTTGGGTAGTGTTGACGCTAATTACGGTCATCACACGGTAAAAGAGCTAGATCGTTCCATATAAGCAGGTCAAAAATCAGCCTAGCCGATGTTTTTAGGTCAGCCGTTGTCTACAGTGTGTTAGCACACCAACATTTCACGGGTTGCGTCTCCAGCAATGAGCGTGATAAACAAGACACATCATTGAAGAAGCCTCGTCGGGGAACGCAATATGCAAGACACGCCGACGTAGTCTCTTAAAATTGAACTCCCAGTTTAGTTTTCATAATTGAGACAATCTTAGGTCGACTAATGTGTTTCATATGAGATGAACATGTACTTAGTCCATAGTACTCTAGTGAACGCAATATGCAAGACACGCCGACGTAGTCTCTTGAAAATGAAACTCCCAGTTTGGTTTTCATAATTGAGACGATCTTAGGTCGACTAATGTGTTTCATATGAGATAAACATGTACTTAGTCCATAGTACACTAGTATGATCATAACATAAAAACATGGTAGAGAGGTGTGGCACTGTGGCTTGCGTATGCTAGTCCTCAACTAGTTGAGGAGTGGCTTCTGTAATTCCTTTCTCACATCGTTCTCTTTTTTTCTGTATGGTTATCCTGCAATCTCAAACAATGCTTCAAGATCTTTTTGGTACACGTAAGTACGGCAGTTTTTCATACCAATTACAAATAGAATGCTGAGCATCGTATACCTGTCTCTGTATTGCTTTACAACTTTGGTTACTAACTTCTACCGTAGTAGTCGCAACACACACACACACATATATAGTAGAAAACGATACAGTATGTCATCCACTAACGCATAAATTTTTTTGCGAGACAGGGCCTAAACATTAACGGAGACGTGGAGTTGAAGGAGCTCATTACATATGAGACATGACATAGATTTATGTGGCTAGATGAAGAAGATCAAGAGGCAAGCCTTGGCTATGACGGACCAGGTTGAAAGTGTGAAGGGCAAGTTAGAGGCCTCAGGTTCAATGAACCATCGAGGTGGAGAAGCGCGAGTAGAGGACTTGGTGCTGATGGACTAGCAACGGTGAAGTGTAAGCGAGGTTCTGATTGATGAACCAATAAGTCCATATGAAGCTATGAAGTGAATCATATCATTCATGAAAGTTCAAGCCAGGTGTTGTTTGATGATCAAGTCACTTGATGGAAGAATAATGGAGGAGCTTCGATTGATCAAAGTTGACTGGATTTAGGATAGATAGTCGTACTATTAAGAGAGATAAACTTGTTTACATAACAGTTATCCAGAGCCACTTGAGCAATCTGATTTTGCATGCGTGCTAGGACCGAGTGGCGGTTTGAAAACATGTTTGAAAAATCTATGTGAAAATGATTTGAAAATACTAACATGAGCTGTTGTCATGAGAGGCAACAATTGAAGATAGTGGCCCAAAAGGTGGCGTCGTAGGGATGGATTTGCATGATTTCACATTTTAATTCGAATTCAGATATGAATACGATATTATCAGATACAAATGCAAAACGGATATCTCAAATTCGGATTCGCATTTGCATTTAGATATTTACTGGATTTTAAAGACAATACATATCTATTTGCTTGTTGATAAGTTTTTGTAGAACAAAACTCATTATACACGCAGAGAACATGATTATATAACACTTGTAGATAACTACAAAATATATTTCAATAACTAAATATACCAAAAATCAATAAAACAATAAGTAAATATTTATCAATTAATAGTGTAAATATATAAGATTAATTTCATAAATATATGAATAACTAAAGTAATTAAAATTAATATGATTAGTCATTTTAAAACTAATATCTTTAATAATAATAAAAAAAATTAATATAACGTTATTAGCCATACAAATAAGTTTTAAATAGTTTAAATGATGCATAACATTTGTTATATTAAAATTGATATCATTTACATTACTAATTAGTCATAGATATAAGTTTTAGATGGCTTTACAGGGTACTTTGTTTTTCGTGGATACAGTACGTCGGATATTTTATATGTTTTTTTATATACAGGTCTGAAATCGCATAGAGAAAAATTCTAGAAAACGAAAACAAATCATGCAGGTGCGGATGAATATTCATTTTAGGGGGGTGTGGTTGCACCCACACAAAAATAAAAAAATTAACATATATGTACCCACATGTTAAAAACCGTTGCACTCACAAGACAAACACATCCCCGATGAATTTGACCTCGCTCCGCTCCTAGATATATTCATTTAATATCCATATTAATATTAAATATGAATCTGAATATTCATATTATAATTAAAACAAATATAGATATAAGCTCTTTTAACCTCCAGATTCATCCCTCGAAGGGAGGTGGAGGGTGAGAGAAGAGTCCCATGCCGTCCAGCCGATCGAGCTGGCTGCTGCCGCTGCAACGGAAGCCAGTCAGAGGCGGGGCAGGCACGGCACATGTGACATGTGTGCGGCCGGAGTGGTTGCTGCCACGGTAAGGCATCAGAATCAGATTCATAGTCCATTGCAGGAGGGAGAAATGCTCCATTGCAGACTTACTCTATATGCTGCACTTCACATCCTCCAATTTCTTCCTCTCGATTGCTTAAATAAAATAAATAAAAGAAACGACAAAAGTACACTCCCTCCCCCGTACGTCTTAAAAATATCTAAAATCTACTGTATCAGCATTTGTATTTTAAATAGTGTTGGTATGAACATGTATGATGTATCTTATTGTATAGGTTCGGCTCAGCTTAAGATTGTTTTGACTCGTCGAAAAATTAGAATTATTTACACTCGTTTTGGGTCCGGTGTTGGACTAGATACTTACTTAGCAGTAGATGGTGGATTAGTGTGGTGAACAGCTTCTTTTGTGATGGATGAACGTGTGGTTAGCGCTGGGCGCTACGCCGCTACCAGGGAGCAGGAGTATACTTAGGTTGGTTTGGTGGCTATAGCTTGGGATCCTCGCATTCGCAGAGCAAGGGGAAGGGATCGATCGGAGTGCAATCTTTTTCATAGAATACACAAAAGATTTACTTATCATTGTATTAAGGAGAAGAGTTTAAACAAACATACAACGCGCTTGTATCGAGCACCGAAGGAGGTCGACCTAACACAGCCGAAGCCGGACCATCCTAGCAAAAGAGTTCATGTTTCGATATTACATAAAAAAAACAATCAATATAGACGTAGCTTTGTGACCTAGGAGATGACCTTGTGTTTTCGCGGTTGTCTGGACGGCGCCTTTCCAACGACCGGTAAGAGCTCGTCCAACGCCTCGGTTTGAAACACAGTTAGGTTGATGTCGAAGAGCCTGTCAAAGGTCTTCAACTCCGAAGCGGATGGCGCAGATGAATCCTTGGTGTAGCTCATATGCTGCATGATCGGCACCTCACCTCGTAGTGCAATCTTGGGCTAGCCTGAAGAATCGCCGGCTCGCCTGATCCGATGGGTTGATGAACACGGCCGGCCGGGTGTGTGGGCGATTAATTTAGACCGCATCTATCACTTGCCAAATTGCAAAACTCTCTCGTTCATCCTCACTTTGTCACAGGCGAGCTGGCGACAACAGTGCAGCAAAGTGAGTGATGGAGCGCGTGGGTGCACGGACGGAGGGACGGACACGACGACAGAGACGAATCGGAGGCGTGCGGCCTGGCGCAGCGCACGTGTGATCACATCAACTAGGAGTACTCTTCTACTCTAGTACGTACTCCACTCACTCACACCACTCTTCTATGGTAGGAGTCCGTGCTGTGCATGTTCCTCCGCTTTGCGTGATCGCAGGCCATCACGCAGGCAGGCAGAGCCGCACAGGCAGGTGCTCCTGCTGCTGGGCATGTGACGTGGATGGCCATCGGGATCCTCATTCCTCAGCTGCTGCATGGCCATGGACATGGAGACGTGGACATCCTGCGGCATCGGCATGCCGACTGAGAGACTCGGCCAAAGCCAACGTGAGTGACACAGCACAGCATGCACACGCCCCACTAGACAGCCTACCTGCCCTGCAACAAACTCGATCACAAGACCTGGATCGCCACTTCACGTTCATGCATGCCATGCCATGCAACTCACTCACACGAAACAGCTCAATCGCTTTTAAGGAACACGTGAAAACATGATCAAAGCTAGTACATAGTTGAGGCTCTGCCGCCACGCCAACCTCAGACATAAACAAGCCTTCTTCCTAATCCTAGGCATATATAGTTTCAGCAACACATCATGATCGACACAGTAGCGTAACCTCAGACATAAACAGTTCATCAAATCAAACATTGCATGCAAACACCTATCGTCGTTGTTAACGCTTTTGTGAGCTTGCCATGGCCAACGTCACGACAACAATACTATGTAATCGCATCTCTGTGCTTGTTTGGGTTGGCATGCCTCGGTAACCAAGGATTACTGTGGCATGCCTTGGTTGTAAAAAAAAACCTCCAATCTCCTTAATAAAATACATGCCTCGGCATGATAGCGAAAAAATCAAACATTGCATGCATGGTTCTAAGGAAGCATCGTGTTACTAAAATAGTACTCTATCCGTTACAGTTCTAAATTATAAGTCGCTTTGATTTATTTTTTTTACATCTATTTTGTTATGTATCTAGTCAAGATATAATAATATGTCTAGATACGTAGAGAAATTGATGAACAAAAAAATCAAAGTGACTTAAGTACTGTACTAAAGAATCTGAGTCCTTTCCATTTCCCACCGATGATATGATGATGTGTGTGCGCATGCACGTGCATCCACAGTTGACTGAGTCGCATGCATGCGCTCTCAACAATCTCCCGGCCTCCATCCAGCTTATTAGGAGTGTACTACAAGGAAGGAACAAAACACCGAGAGTCGAGAGCCCTTCTCTTCCCCTAGTCCCCTTTTTTTTTTTGTTGTTGTTGGTACGAAGGAGAGGAGTACAACTGAAGAATGACACCATGCATGCATCTGCAGCCATGCATGTGAGGCTCTGCCACGCCAAGGACAGATGCTGTTGCCACCCCCATCACTACACTGCAGTCAGTAACCATCCGATCCGGCAAGGCAACACGCTTGGCTTGGCCACCGAGGAAAGCCTCTTTATCTCTTGCTGCAAAATGTATCATGGTGTGTTCACTTCGCGAAAAGTAGCTGAAAAATTACCGTAGCATATTTCGTTGTTATTTGGCAAAATTTGTCCAATTATGGACTAACTAGGCTCAAAAGATTCGTCCCGACATTTACAGACAAACTATGCAATTAGTTATCTTTTTTACCTACGTTTAATGCTCCATGCATGCATCGAAAGATTTGATGTGATGTGTGTAAGAGGAAATATTTTGGGTTGGGAGGGGAAGTGAACGCGGCCTCGATGGCAGTTACTCCCTGATGTCAACCGCCCAGCTAACCACGCACCCCATGCATGCCCCACACCCCAGCCCAGCCCAGTCCTTCCCTTCGATCTCTTCTCTCTGCAACGAAAAGATAAACAATATTTCCAAACAAAAAAAAGATGTCCTCTCCCTTGTCTTCATGTGAGCACCTTCCACACCACATGCTAATGCTGCAGAATCAGAGCTGTTGACATTCCACCCAGCACTGCTGAAGTGCTGATGCACCAAAATCAGGTGGTCAGAGTTCACATTGCGCCTCACCTACCACTGGGATCACCACAATGCTTGCTTGCTGGCATTACTGTAACAGGATGCAGGATTTCAACAAACGCATCGCAGAAAAAGGATGTCAGGCCGCGTTCACTTGTCATGTATACCCAAAATATTTCCTCTTCCATCCGTCACATCGAATCTTTAAACGCATGCATGAAGCATTAAATGTATGTAAAAAAAATAACTAATTGCATAGTTTGTCTGTAAAGTTCGAAACGAATCTTTTGAGTCTAATTAATCCATGGTTGGATAAATTTTACCAAATAACAACGAAAATGCTACAGTAACTTTTCACCCAAATTTTCTCAACTAAACACAGCCTCAGATGTACTATTCCAAAAACGTACTATTCCAAAAAAAGATTCCCCGTCACATCAAACTTGCGATACATGCATGGAGTACTAAATGTAGATGAAATCAAAAACTAATTGTACAGTTTGGTTGTACTTTACGAGACGAACGTTTTGAACTTAATTAGTCAACGGTCGGATACTATTTGCCAAATAAAGACAAAAGTGCTACAATACTTTTTTCAGCCTTTTCAGGGAACTAAACACACCCAAAATGCTTCAGGTGATGCTTGTTGCAGCTATAGTTCAGTCACTGTCCAGAATTCAGAGGAGCAACCAACGATTGTAGCGGGCCCTGTTTAGTTGTAAAAAATTTTACAGATTTTTTCAAGATTTCTCGTCACATTGAATCTTTGGACGCATACATGAAACATTAAATATAAATAAAAAATAAAACAAATTACATAGTTTAGCCGAAATTCACGAGACGAATCTTTTAAGTTTAATTAGTCTATGATTGAACACTAATTGTCAAATAACAACGAAAATGCTACAGTAGCATTTTGCAAAAATTTTCACCAACTAAAATGCTATTAGTCTATGATTTTGCAAAAATGCTACACCTGCAATGCCATTTTTACTCTGAAAACCAACTCTTTTACACCTCTCTTTTTTACTTTCAAAAGTGCACGAAAGATCGGAAGTCTTCCCTGTCCCTTTTTTGCTTGTGGATCCAGCCCTGAACTAACCATATAATCAACTTATATTATGGGCCCAAAAGGTTCGTCCGTGCATACATTGGGATCATTTTCTAGGTAACAAAATATGGAAACTAAAAAGGCAAAAAGATTTTGGGTTACACCAGGGGTAAAGAAAGTACACAGTGCTTCAAGAGTCAATAAAACTAAAGGATAAATGTTTTCAATAAAAAAATGGTAAAAGTCAGATAATGTAGGAACTCTTATAAAAAATCGTGCAATTAAGAATTAGAGAACATATAAAAAAGTTAGACAATGTACAAAAATTGCAGGGCCAAATGATCTCAAAAAATTATTAAATTCGAAACCAAGTCATCTCAACCATACTTTTTTCTTGCCGCGGGGGGTGTGGGGGTGGGGGGACGATGTTGTGGGTTGATTAAGAACAAAAAACTTGGGATCCCAGTAATGTATAACAATCGTTTGCGAAACTGAGAATATTGTATGCACCATTGAACACCGAGACAAAACATTGAATACTCACATAAATAGTAAAATAGAGGACCTTAGTGCACCAATTTTAAAAAATCAAAGGAAAAAATTAAAAAAGAAAAAAAGAAAAGGGGAATGAGTATATTAGGAACAATAAGGACATGTATCTGTACACATCTCATACAACTTAGAAACACTGACATACATTAGGTTCCTTCTCTTACATGAAAAACATATACATTCAAATTGATACATCAACTTTCAACCGCTAAAAAGTACCTGATACAGAAATAAAGCAGGACCTTCTATCCAATTAGTGTGAAGTTATCTGCATTATCTTAATATACGTAAATGTCAAGGGCTGCCTTCAGTGAAAGAATAGGTGCAAACCTTGGGATAGTTGAAAGCCAGGAAAGCTTCAAACATTAGGTATAACCTATTTCGACCAAAAATGTCCAAATTCAGTTAAAAAAAAATTGGCAATGCCATTGATATAAGATCTATCATGATGGGGATTGCATACTCACCAAAATGGGCAGCGTCAGTAACTTCACCAGGATAACAACATTGTAAACTACTAAACTTTTTGGATTAGGATCAGTCTGTACGGTACCACCTCAGAACAAGAGGCTTGGTAGTATAGATCACACTTGTCCACAGAAACCTCAAGTACCGCAGTATGAGCATTGATAGAAGCAATTATCACGAGTGGGTTTCGAGTTCAGACTTTAGAGTCCATCGCCATCATATGTTGCCCATCTTTCAATTACAACCTGAAACTCATTATCCCTTCTCCTGACCTGTGACCATTGGGAATTAAAGATTTGCTAAGCAAGCTGCACTGGACCACATAGAGTATAGACTCGACATTTGTATATCACACAGTTCGCGGCTAGTGCAGTGGTTAAGACTTAAGATGTCAATATGTCATGCTTCAAAATGAATTTACAGGTAAATCAAGAAAGAAATATAGGTACAGAAAGAACTGAAATGACAGGTCCCAATTAACTTTTCTATAGACCATATTGTTATCTGCTCATACCACCAAAAGTATCCCTGAATACGTCACATCTCAAAACTTGATACATGGTTTGTAGAATGTTTACCTCAACCAGTGGCTTCTTACCATGCAGTAACATATCCACGCTCCTTTCTGTCTGCAAAAAGAAAATCAGCATTGCGTGTCAGCATCTGCACAAATGGACAACAAGAAAAATAATACAAACCATTTTCTCAGAGATTCCATTTAGGTTGCATCCTAGGCTTTGAAGCTCATATTGGTTGGTGAAAGAAAAAAACAGCAACAGTGGTGGAAAAAAATCTTAAATTCAGCAATTAACCATGATATCACAAAGGCCGGGTAACCATAGTTAAGAACGAACAATATTGCAATCAAAATATGCAATCATTTTTAGTAATTGAAATGAAAGGATCTTCGGAAAAGTAGAGAAAACCAATGGAATCAAAGGTGTGACTTAGTACAGTTCCAAAGACTCCAAGTACCATCCTCAACATTATCTTAAATTTTGTATTTTTCTCTATTCAGTCAAGGGTGCACATGTATTCTAAGAGCCTCTGGTGTGTGTGTATATAAGGATTCGTACCCCTTTATCTTTTTTAATATAATGATTACTATCTTAAATTTAAGAAATGCAATATCACTCACACTTTCCCAGCATCCTTATCACTTTATTGAGTTAAATTGGCGAGTTATATTTGTAACCATACTTTGACTGTTTAGCATATAAATTACATAGACATACCCGATGTGTTACCCAGTAATGTCGCTCTCTCATCTCGATAAGGAAAGGGAATGTTGGAGGAGCTTTCCTCTCCAGAATACTTTTCTGACTTCGTCGAGCACGAGCTTCATCGTCTCCTAGAGTAACAGTTTCTACACCTCCAATCTGTTCTCCAGAAGATAAGAAATTTCACTGAACTGGTGTAAATAATATTACTTTTAAGCTTAATCACTTCTTTCAGTAAATGTTTGACACATGGACTCTCTAATTAGGAATGGACGCAAGAAATTTTAGATGGGAGCTGTCATGCTATTATATTGAAGCTACTCTTCTCAATAAGCAAAAGTAACAAAAGAACTTCGGATATCTTGTAGAATAACAGCACTTTTTTCATCTCAATGATCCATTTTTTTTTACCAATGTTTAGACTTTTCCTCAAAAAACTAATGTTTAGACTATGCCGGTATAGTGGATTTTTCATTTTGTTTATTTTCAAAATTGTGATAATGTTATAATGATAGCATTACCAAGTCAGATAAGGTTGGGTTCTTAATGATGTTTGCAAGTCGTTCTCCATGGGCAGTGCCAATAAGCATAACACCCCTTTCTGCAATTGATCGACAAGCTTGTGCTTCTGCTTCAGTTCCGATCTCATCTACAATAACCACCTCAGGCATATGGTTTTCAACTGCTTCAATCATCACCCTATGCTGCATTGATGGCTCAGGTACTTGCATTCTTCTTGCTCCACCAATCGCAGCATGAGGAACATCCCCATCCCCACCAATCTCATTACTTGTGTCCACAATTACCTGCCCTAAACACCAGTACGAAAAGAATATATAAGGTACAAGAAGTACACTGAAGTGGAAATAGAAAGGTACAAGAAAGTAACATTGTTTAACATACCACTCTTTTCTGAAATTCATCCGCTAAAACACGTGCAATCTCACGCATAACAGTAGTCTTGCCTACCCCAGGCCTGATTGAAGAAAAGAAAAAAATATTGAAGAACAGATAAACTTTTGAAATTTATTTCAAAAACAAAGTGAAAACAGAATGTTCAACTCCTGTTGCCCTATTATCACATACCTATTCCTGAATAGAACATTTTTCATATAGTCTGTATTAGTATAGCACTTAGCTACTAGCATATATATATATATATATATATATATATATATATATATATATATATATATATATATATATATATATATATATATATATATATATATACGCGCTATTCTACACCCTAGGTGTAAAATACTATTCTACACCAAACTGTTATACTGAACAGATTTCAGTATCGTTCAGTATTCACGTTTCAGTATTGTTCAGTATTTTTGTGGTCCTGGGTGTAGTACTGACTGATACTGAACGCGGTTCAGTACTATTCAGTATTTTTTCAGGTCAGTTTTGGCTTGCGGTGCAGTACTGACTAATACTAAAACGCGCTATTCTACACCCTCTACACCGAGCTGTTATACTGAACAAAATTAGTACTGTTCAGTAGTCGCGTTTCAGTATTATTCAGTATTTCGTGGTACTGTGCGTAGTACTGATTGATACTGAACATGATTAAGTAGTATTCAGTATTTTTTTAGGTCAGTTTTGCCTTGTGGTGTAGAATAATATTCTACACCTAGGATGTAGAATAGCGCTGCCGTGTGTGTATATATATATATATATATATATATATATATATATATATATATATATATATATATATATATATATATATATATATATATATATATATATATATATATATATATACCATTTGAAAAAGAAATATGAAAGATGGAATCAAGATTGTAAACATTCAAGGAACAAGGGGAGGTACCTTCCCAAAAATAGAATACTTTCTTTGTAATTTAGGAGATCACGGACCATGTCAACATGCCCGGTAACAGCTCGGCCAACTCGACAGGTCAAACCAACAACCATTCCTTTCCTGCTCCTTATAGCAGATATCCTATGTAAAGTACCTTCAATTCCTGCACGGTTGTCACCTCCAAACTCTCCTACAGCCTTCTGAGCATCCTCCAACTCTTTCTGTGAGATCTATGATACAAAAGATCCATAGAGCAGGAAATTACAATTGCAGTTTTGCATCTACTAACAATATTATGTTGTGCACTGACATCAAGAAAAAGGGGCTTACTATGGTTGTGAAGTATAAACATTTGTGAAGATCCATGAGCAGAAAGAAATTAGCAGCCAACCAGCAGAAGACTTGAGACTAACATAATTTCTAATTTTACACTACAGACAAGACGATGAGACTAACCACACCACAATGTAATCATATCCGATCTCTCTGTATTGTTACCTTTTCTTTTCAAGGTACTATTGGGTTCCACAATATTGACAAGGAAAGTATGTACGATCACTGCAAGCATAATATTACACATTTCAGAATTCAGACTGAATGGCTGTCACATACCTCACTTTCCCGTAGATATTGGCCACCAGAGTCACCAAGGAAACGTGCTTCTGGCCGTCTCCCCAAATCCAGAATGACCTAATTGATGACTCATCAGTTGGGATCACATATGCAACCACAACATTTTCAGATGAATTTCCGAGTAGAATGAGGCTTGTAATGGTTGAAGCCTTGAAGGAGTCAGGTACATCTATCTCACCTCCAGCAGTTGGTCCTTTCTAGGTTCATTCTGCAGATTATCTCGCAAGTCTCTCGGTAGAATCTGCAAAAGGAAGATTAATACCCTTTGATCAATCGACCCATTTGTATAAAGGTCAAAAACTACTAGCTCAAAGCACGAGTCCGATAAATACTAGTTTAGTCATCAACACAAGAAGCAAATGATATTGGAACATAGACTGGCCATGGCCCATGGGACACATGATTTTCCTTGTGTGTTGAAATTGTTTGTCACTTCATCTTAGAGATACTTGTATTCTGGATAATTCATGCAAGGCTTGAAGACCCTTCTTGCGTTGCAAGGAGAGGATGAAAATTTGCATGATTGGTATACTTGTAGTTGTAGCTCCAAAGGCAGAGACTTTACATCAACTACAAATAGGAATTCATATAATGCCCAAACTTCTCTACCATTTTGGACAAAATTTTCAGTGCTCCCAAACCTCTTCCTACTAGCACCGCATGGCATCACAAGGTCAGTGCAATTAGTAGGGGAAAAAAAGGCAGATCCAAAAGGGGTGACGGATGCGGACCTGCAGGAGCTCAGAAAGGTCGTCCTCGACGATACCTCCCCATCCGGCGCCAGCCTCAGCGGCGCAGCGAGCGATGCCGGGCCTGCCCCTGCCCCTGCGCCGCCGCATGAGCAGAGGATGCTCCGGAGGGAGCCTCGGGGTGGGCAGCGAGAAGAGGAGCAGGCGGCGTGCGGCACACGCGTCCATCGCGCGGCAAACTACTGCCGGCGCCGGGGAGCGAGCGGTTGCGCCGTGTCGGGACAGGAACGGGATGGATAACGTTTTGCTTCCCCTTACCTTCGCGCGGTTTTTCTCCTCCCAACTAAATGTGGGCCCAATTGCTTGAACAAAGTGAATATGGGCCTAATTTCTCTGGTGAATCCTCAGGGCCCAAAAACACATCGGCCCGTTACAGGAAGAATCATAAGCAGCGCACTAGGGTTCTTCAAAAGGGCTACGAATAAGAATCAGTGAATCCACAGTTATAACAGAAATTATATATAGGATTATTGACCCTCCTTGCGTTCGAAAGATTGCTACACAGAACAGGTGAAACCGGAGGATAGCTACACGTACATTCATTTACAACCAGTACTTGTGAGGATGCAAAGCATCTTGGATATTTAAAGCCTAAAAGACTAGGGAGAAAACCCATTATAGCTACACATTCGATAATGATAAGCTGAGGACGTCCGTCCGGACAAACTCCGACCCGCCCACGCCCGTACATACCGTCCACATGCGTGCCTCTTGAAAAATATCAGTCACCCGTTCCTCTCTCTTGTCCACATGCGCACCCTAGAAAATATCAGTCATCGCTCCTCTCTCTCGTGTCTACCTGCCTCCGCTTTCTCTCACTCTCACGTGCTTTCAGCACTACTCCTTCCATCTCTCTCTAGCTGCGGTGCGGGCAAGCATCCTGGTGCAGCAGCCTCGGCATGGCTTTAGCACAAGCGGGTGAAAGGTCTTGATGGCTAGAGGGGGGTGAATAACCTATTAAAATTTTCTATAAAGACAAGCTAAACAAGTTTATCAATAAAACAAATAGCTAGATGCGAGTTTTGCTTAGCCTACGGGATGTTTGCAAGCCACCTAACCAATTCACAATTCTAGTAATTGCACTCAACCGCACAAGTCAAACCGAGAAGGAAACTACAACTAGCAAGCTACACAAAGAAGCTACTCTAGCAAAGCTAACTAGCTAGCAAAGATAACTAAGAAGGTAATGTGGAGTTGAGTTAGGAGGGTATCACCGAGGGGTGAAGTATTGAGCCAACCAATATGATCAACAATGAATACCAAGATAACCGAACACCGGGATCAATCAATCACAATATGAAAGTGATGACACGAAGATTTATCCCGAGGTTCACGTGCTTGCCGGCACGCTAGTCCCCGTTGTGTCCCTCTTCACCACGTGGTTCGGTGGCTAATCGGTCACAAACCGAGCCTCTCAAAAGGCACCACAAGAACCTACCAAATGGCAAAAGGTTGCAATGACAAGAGCAATATACTAACGTTGCCTTTGGCGCTTCGCCGAGGTAGGCACAAACCCCTCACAATCACCGGAGGTGGCCAAGAACAATCACCAACTCTTGCCAACGCCTCCAAGCTGCTCCAAGCCGTCTAGGTGGCGGCAACCACCAAGAGAAATAAGAATCCCGCAGCAAATCAACCACCAAGTGCCAACTAGATGCAATCTCACAATGCAAATGCACTTGGATCACTCAATCTCACTTCGAATATGCAAAGAAGCAAGAGAGATGAGTGGGAGAGGAGTTGCTTAGCTCAAAGTGCTCACAAGTATGTCAAAATGTTCGAGAGCTAGAGCCTTGAGCCGGCCAACGAGTATTTATAGACGTACCCCTTCGAATATAGCCGTTAGAAACTTAAACAGCCAAAATCGGACTGACCGGACGCGCTGGTCCAACTGACCGGACGCGCCGGTCGCCCAACGGCTAACTCGTGAAGTACTGACCGGACGCGCTGGTCCAAACAACCGGACGCGCTGGTCGCCCAACGGCTAACTGCGAAGCAACGACCGGACGCGCTGGTCCAACTGACCAGACGCGCCGGGAACGACCGGACGCGGTGGTCCCGTGAAGGACCGGACGCGCTGGTCGCCTGAGCAGCGCTCAACGAAATAGTGACCGGACGCGCTGAAGAAAATGACCGGACGCGACAATGACAGCGTCCGGTTAGAGTCCAGTAAGCTCCCTGAACGACCGGACGCGTCCGATCATCAGTGACCGGACGCGCCTCGCGTCCGATCATCGAACTGAAAAACACGCAGACACTGAACACTGACCGGACGCGTCCGGTCATGCAAGGACTGCGTCCGGTTCAGCGTCCGGTCACCTCTGTGACCTCCGTTCGCCTCCGTTTCTTTTCCGGACTTCCGGCGTAGTGGAAAATAATCGTTTCAACTTCTCGAAAACGCCTGAATCCCGCCTCGCAAGCTCGGCGGGAGGGAGAGAGGAACCCAAACCCTCTCTACCGCTCAAACTCCACCGCTGTCGCAAACGTGCTAACATCACCAAGTGATCTCGTCATGTGTGAGTGTGTTAGCATTTTCACAATCATTTTTCGAGGCGATATTAGTTCTATCCAAATGCATATGATCATGAAATGCACATCTAGAGGCACTTAGGAGTTCAATAGCCGCGTCATTCCCCTCTTTATAGTACGGCTATCTATCCTATAATGTAACCACACCCACTAGGTGTCTTGGTTACTAAAACACAACCCTTAAGCATATACCTTTGCCTTGATCACGTAGGGTTGCGTCCAAATCCAAGTGTGGCCATCATGATCACCATGTCCATCTTGCCACCAACCTTGGAGTGTACTAATCCTCATATGCTACATACAACTTAGGCATGGGATTAGTACTTAGACATTGTCACTAATTACCAATACCAAACATAGGACTTTCAGCGGGCCATAAGCAGAGGCCCGAGCGGCCCTCTACACGGCGGCGCAACAGCGTCGACGACCCCAATCACGGGCGGACTAGTGCGGCAGGCCTGACATGAGTGGCTCCCCGACGGATCTGGATCCCTCTTCTAGTCATGCGGGCGCTGCTTCCTCGCCACGTTGTGCCGCCGCTGCCCTGCTGCCTACAAGCGCCGATAGGCTACTATCTCCGGTGAACTCCACATGTCGACGAGCCTCCCATTAAAAGCGCATGTTACAAGCGTATGTTTCAAGTGTTTTAGATGTTTTAAAGGTATGTTGCAAATGCTTCATAGAGATGTTGCAAAAGTAGAATTTTGCACATGTTGCATCTGTTGCAAGTGTTTTGAGATAAATGTTGCAATCATTTTTTAAAATGTTTCATCTGTTTTAGACATTTGTTTGCAAGCATTTTTTATATGGATGTTGCATAAGTTTCACACATATGTTGCAAGAGTATGTTCTAAATATTTCATCTATTTCAGTCTTATGTTGCAACAAGTGCTTTTAGGTTGCAAGTTGTAAGTGTTTTATTTAAAAGTTGCATATGTTGCACTGACTATACACATATGTTGTAAGTGTATGTTTAAATGTTTCGAAGTATGTTGCAAATATTTTATCTGAATGTTGTATATGTTGCAGTGACTATACACATATATATGTTGCAAGCATATGTTTTAAATGTTTCACCTATTTCAGACGTATGTTGCAAGTGTTTTCATTAGCAGGCACGGGAAACGAGCGTAAATGGAGGCGGTCCCCGCGTGCATGCGCAGCAGCATGGCGTGCGTAGGCACACTAACAACAGCAGGCACATGCGGGCACGTGCAACAGGCGCGTGCGAAGTACTAGAAAATCTTGTGCTTGTAGCTGGGGTCTACGACAATGGTCGGTTGCAGCTTCCCGCTCAAAAATTATGCATCACTGGAGACTAGGCCACCCGTGTTTGCTTCCCGCTCAAAAATTATGAACATGCAAGCGTGTGCAGCAGCAGTATGCGCAGCAGGCAGGCAGCATGCGTAGGCGCGCAGCAGCAGCAGGCGCATGCGGGCGCGTGCAACAGGCTGGGTAGGTGGCAACAGCATGCGCATCAGGCAAGGCAGGCACAGACATCCGGACGGGGGCTAGCGTCCGGATGTCCAGGCCCTAGCCACGCCGATTCAGTGATGGCCAGTGGTAAATGATCAACCCCATTCTTCGGGCTTTTCTGGAGTAGGTGCTGAGCAGGTGAAGGATCCACACCATTACTGGTGATCTAGTTGAACATTATTTCCAACTTATCCTCATGTTGTAGGGCGCCATTTCGATATCTGCCACCTAACACCTCCTACCAGTAATGAAAAGGAAAAGGATGTTAGTCACTAAACTTTTTGGGTGATTTTCGTGCTTCTAGTTTGGTGAGTCTTTGGCACATTTTTTAGAGTCTTTGGGATCTTTGGAACATATATAAACCATGTTTTGAAGCCCAGCTTCTAATCTCTTGGTTCCAAGCCCCAAAACTCTCCTGTCCAAGCCTCTTTTGGTGATTTTATTGGAGATCTTTAAGCTGAAGGTTTTGGGTTGTTCTTTATTGCTTTTAAGGTGCTATGAGTGTTTGGTAACTTATCTAGACGCTGGTTTTCACTTATTTCCTATGAGCACCTAGAATTTATCATTTGGATGATTCTTGACAAAACCCAAATTTGAGAGAGGGTTGTGACATTCCTATTTAAGCTTTGATCTTTCTAACTTGATATTTGATGGAAGGTGTGTGCAAAGTTTCAACTCTTTTTTAGCTTGTTTGAATGGATTTTGTATTTTTCTTAGAGAGGATTTAGGTGAAAACATCAAAATCAGTCGAGGCTGGTTTACAAAATCAGCCAGGTCAATTTTTCCAATTTTCTTCAATTAAGCTTGTTTTTGGTGGAGATGTTTATTACAATGATATAAACCTCTACAAAAATTTCATGGTATTTGGAGGTCGTTTGATTGACTTTTGACATTTTCTTTCCAGGTTTATAGGCTGAAAACAGCAAAACCAGCTAGTCGGTTTTAAATTTGTTCGGATTTACTGATTTAGTCTTTTTTGCCTCTGATCGCTTTCGTATCTATCTAGACTATTTTCTAGGGTTTGTAAGTCTACTGTGACTACCGGATCTTGGCTAGTACTTCTCAAAGTGGTTTGTGGGTAACAATTGGGACATTGCCAACATGCATATTGCTTCTCTACTCAGCTGGAGAATTTTGAGGCTCCCATTCACACCCGCTTTGGTTGCCATTTTGGTCCTTTAGCACTCATGATACCTTTGATCAAGAGGATAATGAAGAGAAAGAAAAGGACGAGGAGGACGAGAATAAAAAGAGCATAGCATTCAAAGCCTTCTCAACCAAAAGTAACGAGAACAAAGAAGAGATAAGTGATGATGAGGAAGATAGCTCAAGCTTAAGCATTGTGAAAAGATTGGGAAAACTCATGATGAAGAAGGGATTTGGGAGTGGAAGAATAAGATCTTCATCAAGGAGGAAGGAATAAAGGAGATGCAATGATTTTGGGGAATTTGGTCATCTCATAGCTGATTATTGGCCCAACAAGAACAAGTCCTCCAAGAAAAACAAGAGCAAGAACAAGGAGGACAAGGAAGGCTAAAGCTTGAGCTTCAAGAAGAAGAAGAAGAAGAAGAAGAAGAAGAAGAAGAAGAAGAATAAGAGGCATGCGTATTGTGTCGTGTGGGATTTTGATGCCTCCATAAGTGAAGATGAGGAGAAGATACGATCCAAGTCACTGGAGGGCATTGCCATCAACAAGAATATCTCCATCTTGAACACACCATAGTGCCTCATGGCCAAGGGTCCAAAGGTACAATTTGATGAGAGCATTGTTAGTGAGAGTGAGGAAGGAAACCTTCAAGGAGGAACTCATCGAACTTTTGCAAGAGGTCCTTGCCATTATGAAGAGGGAGGTATCCAAAGAATTATGCATGAGGCACAAAGCTCTTGAGCAATTCTAGGAGCATATGACAAAGAGGCTCTACCCAACACTCATGAGAAGCTTAAGAATGCTCACTCTTCTCTTCTTGCTCAAAGGAATGAGCCTATTAGAAAAGCAAGCATAGGAGTCACTTGTGATTTAATTGATGATTCTATTTATGCTCATGTTGTTGTTGCTACTAGCAAAGCTACTCCCTTAAGTTATGGATTCACTATTGATTCATCTCTCCTTGTGGAGAATGATACCCTAAATAAGGAGATAGATGAAGTCACCCATGCACTAAGCAAACCTTAAATCACGCTTGTGCAATGCTTTAGGAGCCAATATGAACCTTATTCTCTAGTGCACTTCTTTTGGGAAGCACTAGATAAATCCGATGGTCTTCAAATACTTCTATAGAAATTTGTTGCTTGTTCCCTAAGCTCCGATGATGGTTCTATTCAAGCACCAGAGTTATCCAATGACTGTAGAAAGCCCCCACCAAAGCCTAAGCTCTGGTGCTCTGCAAAGAGCACTGCCAAAGAATTCTAGTGGCAGGCTCCGTGCAGCCACTGTTCAGTTAGTTTTCTTCATGTCAATCGATCGCCAAAATCACATATGGCCATGCAAGGTGCCATTTTACTTACATGCATCATCAACAATGTCTTCACCAATGTTTCATCGAGGGGCTTCGCCATCAGCTTTGGCATCACTGACATCACCTTCACCATCAATTTGGAGCGAGGGGATCGCCATCATCAACACCGACATCCTCAACTTCGCCTTCACCATCAATTTGGAGCAGGGAGATAACATCGGCATCTTTGACCCTCCTTCATCATCAATTTGGAGTGGGGGAAGGGTAGGAAGGAGGGTCATCAATGACATCTACATGCAACAACAACCACTCTTACATCATATACTTCAAGTATGCGGAAGATTTTGTCAGAAGCACCAACCAAGAAGGGCTGGCGAGGAATGCATTGGACAAGCAATCTACCTAAAGGCACAACCTTACCTGGCACCCATGAGCAAAAGTTTTTAAAGATCTGTCATGGTCATCTACAACTACTTCGCCTACATCGACTACTTCGATTGCATCAACTTGTTCGACGAAGGCTCACTTATGAAGCGAATCTATCAAGGACTCGAGAATAGGTAAAGGAGCAAGCTACCAAAGGCGAAGATTGAAGGTTCGAGCAAAGTTTTGCCAAACACTAGACGAAGATAAAAACATTTCTACATGACGTTCATATAGATGAGATTCATGTGCATGCTCTTTTCCTCCATAACCTTTTTCCAACAAGGTTTTTGGGATAGAGTTGTTACTGAGGCGCACACGCATGGGTTGTGAAGACCGGTCCTTGTTGCCGAGTCCGAGTTGTAATTGGGCCACACTAAGTTATGTTCAACTATTGAGTCTTGTACTTTCAATTAAATCTAACGAGCTGACAAGCTACTATTGGGGTGTATCATATATTAGGGACCCCATTAGAGCATTTCTAGGAGTTTTTAAAACAAGTCCTTAGTTTTATTTTTTAGTAAAAGAGAAAAAAGTGCCCTCCAATAGAGCTCCTTAAAAATAAAAAGTTGCCAAATAACCACTTCAATTCGTAAGTTTCTACAGTCGAGAGGAACTCCGTATCCACTTCCCATACGACGTTTTCCTCGAGAGATCAGATTAAATTGGATACATAAATAAATTAAGAAAATAAAGGATTTCTAAGGAGAAAATGGCAAGAGACAAAGAAACTATTAAAAAAGGTTTGTTTGGTTAGAAATAGTTCAGGTTTCCCAATGATAAATCATTTAAGAAGCTATTACATGAGACTGTTGGAGAAGAACAAAATTTAAAGTTGTTATTTCTTTAGTTAACTTGCTAGATCTATTAGTTTAGTAAGTATATTATACCAAACTCCTTGAGACACTCTTATGGTGTTGTTTGAAAATGTTTAGGGCCCATTTGTAGCCCTACTACTCTAGAGTCTTCCTTTTGTAAATATAAGCTCAATTAGGGGAAAGAATGAAAATCTTTCCTCTCACCTCCCCTATAAAAGGAGAAGGAAGGTGAGGACCCTTAGCTCTTTATTCATTTGGCACTATCTCACTTGCTCTTTACTCCCACGTCTCACTGCTCGGTCCTAGACCAATACATATCTATAAGAGCAACTCCAACGGCCTTGGTCCTAGACCAGTACACATCTATAAGAGCAATTCCAATCGCCTTTCTAAACTCATTTGTGAAGCTATTTTTAACCATTGTGGCAAAAATAGAGTCCAACAGCCTTTCTATCTTGTTTTCCTTTTTCCCGGTATCCCGGCAAATTTGTTGTCCATATTTCCCAAGTGGCTCATGCTCGCTATCCCGGCACCATGCGACACCTATGGTTACATGCACCCCTGGACGAATGCTAATAAGATGAAAAATCAGATGTCATGCCAGTTTTAAATATAGATAAGGAAATTTTTACCTAGTCTGTTGTAGAACTCTACTTTTTAAAAGGGTTTTTCATTTTACATAATGACTAAATCTTGCAATTTAGAATGCAATGTTAAAGTTGCTCTAAGAAAGCTTACTGAGAGGGCTATTAGATACCCTTCTTTATCTCTTTTAGAAGAATTTTAGAATTTTTCTATCTCAATAGGTCTGATCAATGGGTCCGATATAATTATTCTCAAATAACACCTTCTCACCAAGTATATCCATATTTAAGAAACCCATCAAAGAGAAAATATCATGTCAGAAGCAAATGCTATGGAAGTAGTAACTAAAGAAGGAGAAGAAGTAAAACATGAAAATGAGTGAGAGAATCTACCATAAGATCTCTCGTTATTGGTGTTCCACTTAATAGAACTTTTATACCACACTTTAGTTTCTTCATTACTATTGATACGGTCATTGTAGTTTGAAGCGTGTTTCTATTGGTCTTGGGGTTTCTAAATTGGTCTGTTGACCTCTCTTTCGTAGCTCCTTTTACCTCTTCTTAATGAAATGACACAGAGTTTTTCTGTGTCATTCGAGAAAAATAAACATAACAATCATATTGAATTAAAATAAAGAGTAAAATGCACGACATGTCCATTAACTTTTGGAGGGGTGTCATATGGATCCGTCAACACTCAAAGTGCATTTTTGAGTCTCTAAACTTTCTATGTTGTGCACTGCAGGTCCATAATGGTTCCGAAGCTTAGTATTTTTTTCATTGAACCCCTTCCCTTCTATAACTCTCTTTCAAAATAGCCCCCACAGAGAGAGCGTGAGCGGCTCAGCGGTTACAATCGTCATCGGCGAGGTCCCGTGTGCACTACGCCATGCTATAGATGTTCATGAAGGGTGTCACCACAGCCGAGCCAACCGCGAACATTCATGGGGATGCGTACGCGCTGTAACACCCTCTGTGTTACCGCGTGTTTTCTGGCGGCTAAGCTGGCGAGCGTGTGTTATCGGTTTCAGCTTTCATTTGCTAACGTTTCTAGTAGCTTGGTTTTGCAGCTCGGGTTTCGTCCAGCGTAAGGTTTTTAGAATACTCCAAGTCCAGGACTGCTTGACGCTACCGTGTTGAGCACTTTCGGTCGGGTTTTCGGGTTAAGAAGGGTTGCTGTGTGTTAGCCTGGTTTGGTAGCCTCTTAGGTCGTCTTGAGTTGGGTGAGGTTGGTTTGAAGTTGGTTTTCACCGGTTGGGAGTTTTCAGAGCTTTAATTTTCGTGCACGCGTGCAGGCATCACTTCTATCTCCCTGTGCGTGGTCACCGTAGCCTGTCCTCGCCGTGGCGTTGCCCGGCTCAGCCGCACACTTGGCCACACGGTGGTGGGCCTGGTTGGCCCTGGCTGGCCTGCGCCACCGCTACCGCTGCATCGTGGCCCCCCTTGCCTTGGCGCCGATGTTGCGGTGGTCCCGTACCGTGCCACCCTTGCCTCGCCATCGCGTCGTCGTTTGGCCGGTGGCTGCCCTGGCGTTGCTAGCACGGCACCGTGTGGGCTAGGCGGGCAACAGGAGAGAGAGCGTGTTGTCGCATTTGTGGTAACTCGTCGTCCTTGCTCTACCGACTCAGCCAGCTTCCCATGCCCAAGTAGGCGACCTTGCCGTTCCCTCCCTCTGTTTTTCTTCCGCCATCACCGCCATGGACCTGCTTTCGAGCCCCACCCTATCTCCTCCACCTCATGTCAATTCGCTGTGGGCGTAGGGTTGTAGCGACCTGGTCCACCTCCTCGACCCTGCTCCTGAGCTTTTGGAGCCGCGGCAGCCTCCAATTGAAGTGTCAGTCCGACCACGCCCTTCTCGTGGTTGGAACTCCCCTTTTTCTTGGACCTCAGTCCACCGACTATCCCAGGCCAATTGGTTGCACCCCCTAGAGCCTCCTTAGCCCCTATGCGCGGTGCGCTGCAGAGTTGAAGCGGTAGCGCCTGGTGTCGTCGGTGGTGCGTCCGCGCTGACCCGGAGCACCGCCGCACTGTCAGGCCGCTCGTGGCCGGCTTAGCTCAGGTATTCTCTAGCCATCCCGTCTCTGCGGTCAAGACCGAGGGGTTTCTCTGGAGCTCACCCGTCCCAGTGGCCCCTCTTGCAGAGCCTCTGCTCGCCGGAACGCCGGTACCGACCTCGCCGGTTGGCCGCCTTCGTGGGGAGACCTCGCCACCTCGCCTCTGGCCTCCGAACCACTGCCCCGTGCCTTGCGCCTGCGCCTGGGTGAGTATTTCCCCCCTCTTGTGCGCTGTTGAGGCTCCCTGTGGCCGGCGAGACCGATCGGTGTCGGTCAGCGCCACGCCGGTGTGCGGGGGGAACGTCGGGGACCTCCCCTTTGCGAAGAAGCATTTTTCTGGGGCTTGAGTGGTTAAATGCAATCTGTTGGAGCAGTCGCGTGCAGCGTTGTGGTGTTGCCTGTTAGCTCGAGGGTGTTTCTGCAAAAGCGTCTAGGGACGCGCGGGCTTTCTCGCCTGGGCCGCGTCCGCGCGCGGGCCGTGCGTCTTGGGCCGTCTCTTCTGGGCCGAGCCGTGGGAGTAGGCTTTTCTTTTCTAGAATTCTTTTTGGGTTCTAAATTAATTCCTAAGCTAAAACTTTGATGAATTATAGCGCCTTGTGTAGAGGTCCAAAAATCGTGAAACCACTTTAGTTGAGTTTCTAAATTCGTGCTCTATGAGTTAGTGAATTCCTTTCTTGTAGTGTTGTAATGATGCTCGATCGATTAAATCAATGCTTAAAGCGATGAATATTAATGCAACCTTTTTATAGGAAATTTTGTGAAAAAATCTAGGGTAGCTCTAGCTCTAAAGTTTTCACTGTAGCTTCTTGATGGCGTTAGATGCTTGCTGTATTTTTGTTTAGCCACCAGATAGCTTGTTTGATAGGGAAACTAAGTTCCTAGTAGTGCTTTGTAGTAAATCAGTAATCATAAGAGGAGGTGCTTGTTAGTGGTTAGAGTTTGGATGCATCAGTCGACTTTGTTAGTAGGAATAATGGTGGCTTAGCTTATTAGCTTTTAGAGTTAGCTAAGTAGTTGGTAGTTGTTGTAATTAGGGTTACTGTTGTCACCTTGTTAATCGGGGTATTATCATTGCATGCATGTAGATCACGAGGAGGTTGAGTACGTGGTCGCGGAGGAGCAGGACTTCGTGGAAGTCATTGTTGATTACGGATAATCTTCAGTCTACCACGGGATGCCCCACAGTAGTAGAGTTTCGGCAAGGGTTACGTTTAGACCGCGATCTGGATGTTGAAGAGCAAGACGACAACCCAGACAAAAGATTTACCCAGGTTCAGGCCGCTCGGAAGCATAATACCCTACGTCCTGCTTCTCGTGTTATCTGTGTTCTCAAGTATCGGAATACAATGAGGTACTCAGCTCGTAGATCTGAGGACCGATCTAGGGCTGATTGAGTTGAAGATTAGATGCGTTCTAGGGGGTCCCTGGCTGCTTTATATAGTCAGCCGCCAGGGTTACAGAGGTCGGTTACACCAAGTCGTATCCTAGGAGGACTCGAGCTATCCTAACCGATAAAGACTACTTGCGGGACAAGTTTCCTTGTACGTGATCCGACTTGAGGTCGGTTATGGACCACACCTCCGTCTTGATATCCAGCCCACCAGCCTGGTTGGCAGCAAGCCGGGCTTCGCCTGGTCTGGGCCGTCTTGCCGAGCAGCCCGAGACTACCTATGAGGGTATACAGGGTCTATCCCCCACAGCTAGTCCCCGAGCACCATGTATCTTGAGGAAGTCACCGTCTTGACCTGTGCCGAGCAGTGTTGTTGCAGACTACGCCTTGCTGATCAGTACAAATACTGACCACATAATGTTGAGGAGTGCGGTTGCCGAGCACTCGACTCAGAGCACCTATGGCTGAGCAGTCTTCAAACTGACCACTGCTTTTGTCAAGGCAGTTGATCTTGTCAAAAGATGTATGATGCTCTAAAAAGAAAAGAATTTTTCTTTTTACGTCCTGGGACGTGGGCCCACGTTAACATGTGACAAAAAATTCGTCGGAACATGCATAACGTGAACCAGTAGCAGAGGTATCTCCCAAATATTGAAGACAAAACAATGAGCCCAAAATCACCACAAGGTGACGTGGGCCCACGTAGTCCCCGAACTTGCTGGAAGGCGAGGTATGAGCCTTGTAGCAAGGTCCAAGTGAGAAAAAATATCTCAACTGTATGCGAGTTGCCAGTCACATGTAGTTGAGACGCAAAGTCCCCGAGCCGTGGTCAGAGAGTGGTTGAGGAAATCCCCGAGCATAGGTCGAGGAGCGAGCGACGAAATCCCCGAGCCGTGGTCGGAGAGCAGTCGAGGAGCGAGCGACAAAATCCCCGAGTCGTGGTCGGAGAGCAGTCGAGGAGCAAGCGACGAAATCCCCGAGTCGTGGTCGGAGAGCAGTCGAGGAGCGAGCGACGAAATCCCTGAGTCGTGGTCGGAGAGCAGTCGAGGAGCGAGCGATGGAATCCCCGAGTCGTGGTTGGAGAACAGTCGAGGAGCGAGCGACGAAGTCCCCGAGTCGTGGTCGGAGAGCAGTCGAGGAGCGAGCGACGAAATCCCCGAGTCGTGGTCGGAGAACAGTCGAGGAGCGAGCGACAAAATCCCCGAGTCATGGTCGGAGAACAGTCGAGGAGCGAGCGACGAAGTCCCCAAGTCGTGGTCGGAGAGCAGTCGAGGAGCGAGCGACGAAATCCCTGAGTCGTGGTTGGAGAACAGTCGAGGAGCGAGCGACAAAGTCCTCGAGTCGTGGTTGGAGAGTGATCGAGGCAGTCCCCGAGCACTAGTCGAGCCTACAGCCTTCTAAGAACTATTGGTCAGTCCCCAGATTAAGTCCGTTCCCGTTATAGGGAAGTGCATCCTGCCATCGTGTCCCTTGGGATCGCTTCGGAGCTGGACGACGACGCTGCTGAAGAGCTCTGAGCCTCCTCTGCTCCTACCGCCGCAGCCTTGATAGAAGACATGGTGCTGATCGAAGATCCTGTAACGACAGACGGTGGTCAGTAGACAGCCATGTAGAAACATTATGTATGAACAATATGTTTAGGAGTTAAACAGAGCATGAAGTGCTCAGAAACTCGTTATGGCAATGTATATTTTAGGCATTTACTTAAGCGTGTGATAAGTATTTTGCCGTTTCTAAGTTTTACTTTATGCATAACTAAACACATAAAGTTTATTTCGAAAGTATGTGTCGACATCCAAGTTTTATCCTTGCTCTCGAAGCGACTAGCTCAGTTAGGTGACCCAGGGACGCACTAGTGAACAACGCGATGCGCCAGGATCACTAGGTACGATCCTAAGTACCGTTAGAGTACAACCATCGGATCTCCTAGTGCTGAGTAGCGCGGAGCTGTAGCACATCGACAGAGGACCGAGACGTGGTGTCTTGTCAAGTCGTTCTCGGTGAGCAAGAATAAAGTTTGGATGTGACATATGCAGGGTGCATGTATGCAAGGTTTGTACAAAACCCTTTTAAAGAAGATTGCAACTGGAAAGCAGAGAGAGACGAAAACTTCCATTATATAAAGAAATAAATTAGAGGTGATGAAATACATATCTTAAGATTTACACGTGGTAGCGTATGAGCAGCTCTATGTGCCATGAATTAGGCTCTTCAACACCTTCTAATGTCTCCAACCGATAGGATGTTGGGCGTGTGACGGCCTTTACCCTGAACGGTCCTTCCCACCTTGGTGATAGTTTATGGAGGCCATCGGTCTTTTGAATCCGACGGAGCACGAGATCACCGACCACGAACAAGCGTCCTCGGACGTTGCGATTATAGTAACGACGTACGGCTGCTAAGTACTTGGCGGTCCGAACACACGAATCCAATGCCTGTTCTTCTTTAGCAATGATGTCGACATCCCTGGCAGAGTTTGAAATGTCTTCGTTGTAGTAGGCGACTAGTGGTGATCTGAATGCGACTTCAGCTGGTAGAACAGCCTCGGAGCCGTATACCATGAAATATGGTGATACTCCGGTATTTCGACTGGGTTGGGTGCGCAGTCCCCAGACCACAGCAGGGAGCTCCTGGAGCCACCGACCAGGTTTGAGAACCTTGTCTGCCTGGTAGACTCTCTTCTTGAGAGCATCGAGGATCATTCCATTTGATCGTTCTACTTGACCGTTTGCTCTGGGGTGAGCGATGGAGACGTACTTAACTTTGATGCAGGTGTCTTCGCAAAAGTTGAAGAAAGCATCGCTTGTGAATTGTGACCCCAGATCGGTGATTATAGAGTTTGGGATGCCAAACCTATGGATAACCTCGTCTAGAAATTGTACGGCCTTCTCAGCGGTGGCTTGCTTGACTAGTTTGTACTCTATCCACTTGGAGAACTTGTCGATGAGCACGTAAATAGAAACATAGCCGCCGGGTGCTTTTTTGAAAGGACCGATCATATCCAGTCCCCAGCACGAGAAGGGCCAAGCAACTGGAATGGTTTGCAAATCATGTGCTGGGACATGGATCTGCTTAGCAAATATTTGACAGTTTGCGCATCGCCGCACATAATCTTCGGCGTCAGTAACAGCTGTAGGCCAATAGAAACCTGCTCGGTAAGCTTTGCTAACCAGCATCCGAGAAGCTGCATGGTTACCGCACATACCCTCATGGATCTCTTTCAAGAGCTCGAGGCCCTCTTTCTGGGTAACGCACTTTTGGTAAATGATGGACCTGGGTCCTTTTCGCATTAGTTCACCGTTGACCATGGCATAAAGCTTGGCTCTGCGGACCAATTGCTGGGCAGCAATCTTGTCTTCCAGAACTAGGTGTTTATTCAGGTATTTGATGAAGGGCTCTCTCCAATCTGGCTGGGGAGGCACTACCTGCTCGGGTAGCTCTATACCTTCATCAGCTTCCTGCTAACCTGGCGACTCATTGTCCTTCGTATTGTTACTGAGCAGTGCGACTAGATCTGACACCGTGGCATCAGGTTTCGTAGTCTGGTCAGCCTGATCTGAGATCGAAGGCTTTAAGAGGTCTTGAACAAATACCCCGGGAGGTAACTTAGCACGGGTCGAGCCTAGTTTGGACAACTCGTCGGCTCCCACGTTCTGTGCTCGCGGGATGTGGATGAACTCGAGTCCGTAAAACTTGATTTCCAACTTGCGTATTGCCGCGACATAAGCATCCATCTTTTTGTGGACTGTGTCCCACTCCTTGTTCACCTGGTTGATGACCAAGGCAGAGTCCCCGTAGACCAGGAGCCGTTTGATACCAAGCTCGACTGCGATACGAAGGCCATGCAAGGCTGCTTCGTACTCTGCTACGTTGTTGGAAGCCCGGAAGTGTATACGCAAAATGTATTTGATCGTATCCTTAGAAGGAGAGATGAAGTATACGCCTGCACCAGCACCATCTATCTTCAAGGACCCGTCGAAGTACATTTGCCAGTGCTCGGTGACGGAGTCAGCCAGAGGTAGGCAAATGTCAGACCACTCCACGATGAAGTACTCGGCGCTGGTTGGGATCTAACCAACGAGGGCTGTTAACTGGATCTGCAGCGCGTGCTCGGCGGACGTGGCTGCGCTGCCGTGGTCGGACAGGGGTGAAGCCAGAGAAATCTGGCTCTTGGTGAAGCTGGTTGCGAGCAGTCTCGACTAGATCCAACATCTCCACCAAACCACGACCCTGTCGGTCGATTAGTTCAATCAGATCTGAGTTGTCAATGTGCCTCCTATGGTAGCGAGGAAGCTATCTCCGGGGGGCCTAGGCGGCCATCCTCTCCGTGGCCACTGAGGGCAACATGGAATCTTGCGCAACTGGTGCTAGGACCAGCGGCGATGACCTTGGCGCTGTGACCGAAGGTGCAGCAAGCGGTGCTATGGCCGGCTGAACAGCAGGTGGTGCTGGGACCATCCTGGACGCTCCCGAGGACGTGAGGGCCGTAGCTACGCTCGTGGTCCAGGTGAAAGATCCGACGGTGAGCGTGTAGCCGGCTTGGAAATCCATGGAAGCGGGGAAGGAAACCATCTGGATCGTCTCAAGATCTAAAACACCAACCCCTAACTGGCGCGCCACTGTTGATTACGGATAATCTTCAGTCTACCACGGGATGCCCCACAGTAGTAGAGTTTTGGCAAGGGTTACGTTTAGACTGCGATCTGGATGTTGAAGAGCAAGACGACAACCCAGACAAAAGATCTACCCAGGTTCAGGCCGCTCGGAAGCGTAATACCCTACGTCCTGCTTCTCGTGTTATCTGTGTTCTCAAGTATCGGAATACAATGAGGTACTCAGCTCGTAGATCTGAGGACCGATCTAGGGCTGATTGAGTTGAAGATTAGATGCGTTCTAGGGGGGTCCCTGGCTGCTTTATATAGTCAGCCGCCAGGGTTACAGAGGTCGGTTACACCAAGTCGTATCCTAGGAGAACTCGAGCTATCCTAACCGATAAAGACTACTTGCGGGACAAGTTTCCTTGTACGTGATCCGACTTGAGGTCGGTTACGGACCACACCTCTGTCTTGATATCTAGCCCACTAGCCTGGTTGGCAGCAAGCCGGGCTTCGCCTGGTCTGGGCCATCTTGCCGAGCAGCCCGAGACTACCTATGAGGGTATACAGGGTCTATCCCCCCACAGTCATTGAGGAGTACAAGGAGGAAATCTTTGTACCGGAGGAGTTCTAGGAGCCGCCCGCGACTGACACCTCTGACTTTGCGCCTGCCCAAGGCAAGCCCCGGTGCATAACCCTTATTTTTGCAAATCTGATTTATATTTAAATGTTGTGCATTTAAGTTACAGGAATTTTATGATACCCACATGCATATATACATACCCATGAGTCTTACTAGTACAGGATCGCGTAGTTGCTTTGCTTAGGATCATCGGTAGAGTGAGTAACCTGTCGTTGCTCACAATAGAGAGTTAGTCATATGATTACTACATTTTGGATAAAATGGTGGAAAGGAAATGGCGACCGGGAAGGGATGTGGTATGGGTATTGGTGGGTGTAGCAAGTTATGTCCCACGGCCACAGGGCATAATTGGGTTGCACTGTTTCCCTGTCCGTGTCAATTAAGGACCGTTCGTTGCATGGACCCTGGTCAAGTCACAGATCTTCTTATCCCGAGCATATACTAGCGGATGGGGGCTAGGAAGACTTGTTACTCTCTTGTCATGGGCTCCGGCTCTTTCCGGACCGACTGATTAGAGGCGGGGATAGGTGGAGGTCTTATCACCGTATTGAGGCCGGGCCTCAAGTACGGGAGCTAGGAGTCCAAGTTTGGACGGGGACCTGGAAACCCGTGACAGGAGGGGAACGGGTTGGTCTTGCCTGTGCCTAGGGTACAAGCGAGGCGTGTGTTTTTCAGGGTACCCAGCTAGGCACATTGATTCGCGAATCGCTGTTTCTGCGTGACGGTACGGCTTGGCTATGCTCTGGCATCGTAGTAATGATTGGCTAATGAAAAGATGAAGAAATGGTCCTGAATTGCTCAACTTTTGCTTGATTATAGCATAGGTGCTTATATAGATTATTGGTTAATGAATAAAATACGGCTTCTAAAAAGTTCAGAATTAAGGACACACTCTTAGTGCTGCTTCTCGCAAACCAGAAAACCCACCAGCCATAAAGCCTATCATAATCCTTGAGAGTCGGGAAATAAAATCCCCAATCGGGTAAGTCTTGCGAGTACATTGTGTACTCAGGGTTATTTTACCCTTGTTGCAGGTGCACCTTGAGCAGGTAGGCCTTGTGTGGAGAATTCTTCTGGTGGGCACAGACGGGTTCTCATCTCGCTTCGTAGACGTTATTTATTTTCCGCTGTTAGTTTATTGCACTCTGAACCTCTGGTATTGTAATAACTATTTCTAAGACTCTATGTTGTATGAAATAGACTAGGTATTGTAAGTTTGTACTCATTATTGGATCTCGGGTGTTAAATGTGGAGTGTTCGAGTTCTCCCATTGGGTGTGCTCGATGGAACCCCCTGGTTTGGCTCACTTTCAGGACACTTAGTGTCTAGTGGAAGGCAAGTGCCCCTGAAAGCGTGTTAAACTGGGCGATTCCGCCACACGCACCCTCTCCGTGATGTTGCCCATAAGCGCGTCGAGCCACGTCGTGAACTACTCTTGCTGCATCGCGTTCTGCAAGTTCACCAAGGAGACCACCATCTATGCGTCGACGGCGCCGAAGAAGCTCACAATGAAGTGGCGCAGCTGGCAAGCGTCGTAGATGAGTATGGTGCTCTTTTGGCCAAGGCACACTCTGGCCATGTCCTGAGTCGAGCTGTCAAGGCACGCGTGGCAGTTTGACGCATTGACGTCGGCACGGCACTGCGTGAGGCCATACGCCTGGTCGAGCGTGGTGCCGGTGGCGTTCGTGGCGAACCCTATGGACGCATCGGCAACGGTGGGGAGCGATGCGAGGACGTTGAGATCGGCCTAGAACGCTCTGCCGTGTGTTCGTGTTGTTCGGAAAACCTGTGTAGAATGGGTTGTTGGCGTTGGCTATTGTTGCAAGAACGTTGAGATTGGCCTTGGGCGGCTCTGCGTGTGAAAGTCCTATGTTTGGTGTTGGTAATTAGTGACAATGCCTTAGTACTAATCCTATGCCTAAGTTGTATGTAGCATATGAGGATTAGTACATTCCAAGGTTGGTGGCAAGATGGACATGGTGATCATGATAGCCACACTTGGATTTGGACGCAACCCTACGTGATCAAGGCAAAGGTATATGCTTAAGGGTTATGTTTTCGTAACCAAGACACCTAGTGGGTGTGGTTACATTATAGGTTAGATAGCCGTACTATAAAGAGGGGAATGACGCGGCTATTGAACTCCTAAGTGCCTCTAGATGTGCATTTCATAATCATATGCATTTAGATAGAATTAATAACGCCTCGAAAAATGATTGTGAAAATGCTAACACACTCACACATGACGAGATCACTTGGTGGTGTTAGCACGTTTGCGAAGGCGGTGGAGTTTGAGCGGTAGAGAGGGTTTGGGGTCCTCTCTCCCTCCCGCCGAGCTTGCGAGGCGGGATTCAGGCGTTTTCGAGGAATTGAAACGACTATTTTCCACTACGCCGGAAGTCTGGAAAAGAAACGGAGGCGAATGGAGGTCACAGAGGTGACCGGACGTTGAACCGGACACGGTCTTTGCATGACCGGACACGTCCGGTCAGTGTTCAGTATCTGCGCGTATTTTAGTTTGATGATCGGACGCGCAGCGCGTCCGGTCACTGTCGACCGGACGTGTCCGGTCGTTCAGGGAGCTTACTGGACTCAAACCAGACGCTGGCACTGTGGCGTCCGGTCAGTTCTTCAGCGCGTCCGGTCACTGTTTTGTCGTGCGCTGCTCAGACTTGACCAGCGCGTCCGGTTAGTCATGGGACCGGCGCGTCTGGCCGTTTGCAGCGCGTCTGGTCGTTGCTTCGCAGTTAGCCGTTGTGCAACCGGTGCGTCCGGTCAGTGTGACCGGCACGTCCGGTCAGTTGGACCAGCGCGTCCGGTCAGTGCTTCACGACTTAGCCGTTGCGTGACCGGCGCGTCCGGTCAGTTGGACCAGCGCGTCCGGTCAGCGCGATTTCGGCTGTTTAAGTTTCTAACGGCTCTATTCGAAGGGGTACGTCTATATATACTCGTTGGCCGGCTCAAGGCTCTCTCTCTCGAACATTTGACATACTTGTGAGCACTTTGAGCTAAGCAACTCCCCTCCCACTCATCTCTCTTGCTTCTTTGCATATTCAAAGTGAGATTGAGTGATCCAAGTGCATTTGCATTGTGAGATAGCATCTAGGGCACTTGGTGGTTGATTTGCTGCGGGATTCTTGTTTCTCTTGGTGGTTGCCACCACCTAGACGGCTTGGAGCAGCTTGGAGGCGTTGGCAAGAGTTGGTGATTGTTCTTAGCCACCTCCGGTGATTGTGAGGGGTTTGTGCCTACCTCGGCGAAGCGCCAAAGGCAACATTAGTAAATTGCTTCGTGTCATTGCAACCTTTTGTCATTTGGTAGGTTCTTGTGGCGCCTTTTGAGAGGCTCGGTGTGTGACCGATTAGCCACCGAACCACGTGATGAAGAGGGACACAACGGGGACTAGCGTGCCGGCAAGCACGTGAACATCGGGATAAATCTCGTGTCACCACTTTCATATTGTGATTGATTGATCCCGGTGTTCGGTTATCTTGGTATTCATTGTTGATCATATTGGTTGGCTCAATACTTCGCCCCTCGGTGATATCCTCCTAACTCTCTCTTGTATTAATTTCTTAGTACCTTGCTAGCTTGTTAGTGTAACTCTTAGCTTGTGTAGCTAGCTAGCTTTAGTTGTAGTTAAGTTGTGCGGTTTGACTTGTGCGGTTAAGTGCAAATACTAGAATTGTGAATTGGATAGGTGGCTTGCAAACACCCCATAGGCTAAGCAAAACTCGCATCTCGCTACTTGTTATATTGATAAACTTGTTTAGCTTGTCTTTGTAGAAAATTTTAAAAGGTTATTCACCCCCCTCTAGCCATCAAGACCTTTCAGCGTGGTCGACTGCTTGCTGGGCTAGCAGCGGCTTGGCTGCCTGGCGTGGTGGCGACTTGAATGGCGACGACGTGGCTGTCCTTGCGTGGCCACCTGCTCGCTTGGCGACGGTGGGCCACATGGCTGCCAGGCGCGGTCACCTGATTAGGTTCTCTCTGTTGGGGCTATTTTGAAAGAGAGTTTTAGAAGAGAAGGAGTTCAATGAAAAAAATACCAAGCTCCCGTACAGGTACGGACCTGCGGTGCACAATATAAAAAGTTTATGGACCAAAAAATGTATTTTGAGAGTTGATGGACCTAGATGACACCCCTCTAAAAATTAATGACTTGTGGTGCATTTTACTCTAAAATAAAACACAACCTATTTTACAATATGAAAACCCTTATCACCTGCAGTGTGGTAGACCTGAACCATATTCTATAATCCACATCTCCGAAGCTCAATTATCCACTCAATGATGAAATAGTTATAGCGCTTTCAATCACATCTGAATGGAAAAAACCCAACAAAAAAGTATTGGTCTAAGCGAAGATCAAAAATAAAAATAATATTAGTATCGTATAGTAAATAGGCTAAGATGTTCAAAACAAAATCATGGATATGATTACCAGAAGTATCATTCCATGACCCGTATTATTTGGTATAATACATCCTAGCATATCATTGCAGCGCATTGAGGTTTTAGGATCCGGTGCAAGTTTCTAGGATGTGTGAATATCTCATGGGGTGAGGGCTCATACGACATTGACGGATCCGTGCAATCACCGGTACACGGGAGTTGCTAAAACCCTGACCCGATGACGTTGCGGGAGGAGGCATGCGTGCAGGGCTGCATTGCGAAGTGTGTTGGAGAAGGCAGATACAAAGAGGGGAGCTAAATAATATATGAGGAATTATAGGACTTTAGAGAGTGGGGCTGGGAGAAGGTGGTGGGATGGAGGGTGTATTGGTAAGAACATTAACATCTTTTAATTTTTTAGATTAATCCACCGTCAATGAGTTTTCTTGCGATTTGTTGTCTTAGTTTCTGAGATAATTTGGCATTTACCATTGGGTTAACTGGATCCATGCTGTTACAATTTTCCGTAAGATAAACTATTACTATTTATCTATTTCAAGCCATGTCATTACCATTCTTGCTCTACTTGAACAGTGCCATATTGTACGTCGCTGATGATGATTGGTGACTGTATTTCCGTATTTCCCAAAACGCCCAGTTCTTCTCCCTTGCCATCTCGTGCCTTCTGGTAGTCGAGTCCATCCTATGACCTTTCAGGAGGTCATGACCTCAGCTTGCCAGTGCTCCCCTTGCCAACACTCTTGACATGCAACCGCCTTGGTTCGTCGCTGTTCTGGTCGCCTGATGGTGGCATGTCTGACCAGGGAGCTATCACCTGAAAGAGCATCTCTAGGCCCCATATGGGATTTTGGTGATTATTGATGGACAATTAAGGGACTAATCATTCTGCTGAGTTGTAAAACTGATACTATAGTTAGACATGATGTTTGTGGTGCAAGGACGCCCCTCAATTCGATATTGATGACAAGTAACAGCAAAGAAAACTCAAAGTAGTTCAAATTGATTCTATCTTTTGCATTAAGTTACGAAACATCGTACTATCAAGAGAGACATAAAACACTATGGCTAGCATTGCAAGTGCTCAGTAACATCTAACAAAACCAGAGAGACATTAGCACACACAAGAACCAGGGATACAAAAAAATCTAACTCGTGCTGCACTGTCGGATGGTCTAGAACTGTCGAGCTCTTCGACAGTGCTAGAGATTGGTCCAGCACAATCGTACTTGACTGTACCATGGGTTTTGGAGTGAAGGGGTTTAGATACTCCTTCCCTCTCCACCCCAATGGTAACTTGCTCATTTCTAACATTCCATTTCTGAAGCCTTGCTATCGCTTGAGTTCCTAAGCCTCCCAACTCCTTTGCTTTGATTCCTGGTGATTCCTTGTGAGTTTGGGGAGATTTCTTGTTAGAAATAGAATCTTGTGAGCAATCCTTTAGTTTGAGCACTTGTCCCATCGCCAACCGCATGTTAGAAGTCTTCTACTCTTGGAGCTCCTAGATGGTTGAGATGCCACCCAGGAAGCTCCCAAGGTTGTGGTGTAGCTCTAGGAAGTTTGTATTACCTGTTGCGATTGGTAGTAAGAACCCTCAAGCTCGACCTCTTCTGGTCATTTGAGAAGTGGACGTTGGGTGGAAAAGACCTAAGCCTTTGTGGCTCCTCGATAACGGGGACATAGGCAAACCCTTGTGGTTGTGCTAAACCTCGGGATAAATCGCTCGTCTTGTCCCTTTGTTGAATTCTTGTGTTCGTGCAGGTTTGAATTTGCTTGTTAGGGTTTCCACCTCATCTATTCTTGTGTAAGGTTCTTGTTGTATGTTAAGTTTGGAACACATCTAGGAAACTCCTAGGAAGGCTGGTATTTAGATCAATTGAATTTCCACATACTTATACTATGTTTGAGGGTTTCTACCCTCTGCCTAGCATTATAGGACCTTTGTCTGGAACTACCACATAAGTCCGACAGTTCTTGAGGAATATGTGGCCATGAAAACTGTTACTAATTTGTTGCTAAGTGTGTGCAGATTTTTAATTAGGCATATTCACACCCACAATGCGTGCGCTCTAGGCCCAACAAATCCTTTTCATCACACCATTGCTCTTGGCCTCGCCATGGTGACTTTGAACACAAGAAAGAGAGAGAGAGAGAGAGAGAGAGAGAGAGAGAGAGAGGTATGAGGAGAGAGATGACGCTCTCGTTGATCTAGCAGCAGATGCACTCTAGAGAACAAACTTGAGGCTCCAAAGCGAGCATAGCTGAAGGGGAAACAATGGCCAGCGGAGGTGGCCATGATGTAAGGACCTAGGATAGCTAGAGGGGGGTAGATATCCTTTTAAAAAGCTTTAAAGCACAACACTTAGACAAAGTGGTTAGAAAAAGACAATCCTAATAGCCACTAATTTGCCTAGCCTAAGCACTTCAAAGCAAACCCCCTAATCAATTCTAGTAGCAATGATCATAATCAACTAGTTCACACCAAAGCTACCAAGGCAAACTAACAAGCTATTCGAGCTACACAAGTAAAGCAACAAACCGATGGAAGGCCCTAGTTTGGTTTTGGTAATTGAGTGACAACATTATGTGGACAAATACGTGTTTATGTTGAGATATACAAATGATTAGTCCACAAGTACACTAGTGTGAGCAACACTTGAAGCCATGGTGGAGAGGTGGCTTGATTATGTTGCAAGTGCTCAACTAGTGAGATGAAGGAGCTCATTGCATATGAGCCATGACATGATGTCATGTGGCTAGGTAGAGAAGATCAAGAGGTAGGGCATCGGTACAAAGGATCGGGTTGCAAGCGTGAAGGGCAAGCTAGAGGCTCGGGTGCAATGTACCATCGAGGCGGTGAAGCGTGAGTAGATAGCTTGGCGCCAATGGACCGTGGCAACGGTGAAGAGCAAGCAAAGCTATGATTGATGAACTAGTAAGGCCACGTGATGACATGATGTGGATCATATCATTCAAGAGAGATCAAGCCAAGTGTTCATTTGTTCTGATGATCAAGTGGCTTGATGAATAGTGATGGAGTAATAATTTCGTTCTATGAACAATGTTCAAGGTAGCATGGGTAGCTACATTGATGGATGATCATTGTTAATCATTTGATGAAGATGGAGATTGGATGCTTATGTACCATCACTGACATGGAGATAAAATGGAATGTGCAAGGAAAAGGTATAGTCGTAGGGCACTTCATTTTATCGGTTTAAGGTTCAGTAGAGAAGAGCTTGACTATGTTTAGGATAGATGGTGGTATTATCAAGAGGGGCAAACTTTTTTGCATATCGGTTATCTAATGCCACTTCAATGATCTAACTTTTTATGCATTGCTAGAACTGAGTGGCAGTTGAAAAGAGTTTGAAAACCTTTGTGAAAATAATTTTGAAAATGTTAACTTGGACTTAAGGTGGTGGTTGTCTTGTGTGACAACACTTGAGGTTGGCATGTTTGGAAAGGTTTGCAAAATGTCTTGAGAACGGTGGCAAAGACGGTGGAGAGAAAGGAGGCAAAGTGCTCTGCAGTGTTGTTTTCTGGTGAATAGCAGACTGTTAGGCCATAGGCTATGGACTGTGCGCTAGCTAATTATCTAGGAACAAAGTTGGTAGAAAATTTTTGTTCAGGTAGACGAGGTTGAACTGTTGAAAGGTCCTTGTTTGGTTTTGGTAATTGAGTGACAACCTTAGGTGGACCAATATGTGTTTGAGTGAGATACACAGGTGATTAGTCTAGAAGTACATCATGTGAGAGCAACCTATGCCATGGAGGTGAAATGGCTTGGCTATGTTGCAAGGCTCACACATGTGATGAAGGAGCTTATTGCATATGAGACATGACATTGAGTCATATGACCAAGGTGGAGAAGATCAAGACAAGACTTGGCTTGATGGACTGGTTGCAAACATGAAGGGCAAGTTGGAGGCTTTGGAGCAATGGACCGCGTGGCGGTGAAGCTTGAGCAATACTTGGCACCGATGGACAAAGACAATAGTGAAGAGCAAGTGAAGTCAAGATCGATGAACCAATACGGTCACGTGATGATATGAAGTGGATCATATCGTTTGTGATTGGTTGGTGCATGTGTTGCGTCAACATTGGAGGAGATACAATGGAATGCGCAAGGCAAAGGTATAACCTATAGGGCATTTCATTTCACCGGTCATAGGTGTGTAGAGAAGTTTATGACCAGGTTTAGGATAGATAGCCGTACTATCAAGAGGGGCAAACTTGTTTGCATATCAGTCATCTAGTGCCACTCGAGTGATCTAACTTTGCATCGTTGTTAGGATCGAGTGGCGTGGTGATTTGAGTGACTAATCCTTTGGAAAATGACTGTGAAAATGCTAACACACTTGCACATGATGTTGTACACTTGGTGGTGTTGGCACATTTGCAAAGGAGAAGTTGTTGGAGTTGATTTGGATCAAGTTGGAGAGGAAAAGGAGGTGAAAAGAGCAAGTTTGGGTTGTCCGAGGGTCGGAAAACGCAACCAAACTTGTACCCCATGCACAGCCTTTTCTAGGGGGTGGCACCACCCTTTCCAGTGTGCACTGGAGAGCCTAGGGCGGTGGCACCACCACCCTAGGGGCGGTGCACCGCCACCCCTGCAACGTGCCAATTTCAGTAGCACCACTCTTTCATATTTTGGGCATAACTCTTAGCTCCGAACTCCAATTTTGATGATCTAGGGCTTTTCAGAAAGTGAATGAAATGCTCTACAAGCTTGAAGTGGTGGAAACTAATTTGGAGAAAGGTTTGGTCTCTGGACTTTCTGGTGACCATGGCGGTGTGGCACCACCCCTTTTTCCAGAGAGGTGGGAAACTCATCAGGGGGGTGCCGCCACCCCTAGGGTGGTGCACCGCCCCCCTATGTTTGGTGTCAGGCTCCCAATGACTAATTTGAAATAGCCGTTGTAATTCAACCTTTGGGCACCGCCACCCTATGTCCGGTGCCCGCACGTTGCTATCTAGTGATCACGCAGAAATGTGCTACTTGGCTCCAACGGCTCTATTTGGCTTGCAGGCTATAAATAGAGGTGGAGCTCGGGCTTGGCTGAGGTTGAGCACCTTGGGGATGCATTGCCCTTGTGTGTGTTTGGTTTGAGAGCCCTCTAACTCACTTGTGCTTGCAAGAGTGCGATTCAATTGCGAAGTGAGCGATTTCTAGTGTGTTGCATTGAGTGATTGCAACGAGTGGCACTAGGTAATCGAGTTGCAAGCTAGTGGTGCTTGTTACTCTTAGAGGTTGCCACCTCCTAGATGGCTTGGTGGTGGTCTCCATCGAAGCACACAAAGAAGATTGTGCGGTGCTCCGGAGAAGTGATTGTGAGGGATGTTGTGCTCGTCCCGCGGGAGCCACGAAGAGCAACTCTAGTAGAGCGAGATGCGAAGGGTGACAAGTGGTCCGGACATGTCAAGTGCTAGAGCTTGTGGTAAGCACTCCACGTGGAAGAGTGTGACTTGTGGGTCACCACAAGCAAGAGGACTGGCGGCAACCTTGGAGCTTGTCTCAACGAGGACTAGCTTGGTGGCAACCAAGTGAACCTCGGGATAAAAATCATCATGTCATCCTTGTCTTTTCTGTTGGTTTGCATTCCCCTTTACACAAGCTTGTATTTATGTTTCATATATTGTGCTTGTGTAGTTGCTCTTGTAATTAGTTAGCTTGTGTAGCTTGCTAGTTACCTTCTTGCTTGTGTAGCATAGAAGTAGCTCCCTTGTGTAACTAGTTTACTTTTGTAGTAAATTAGTTGTCTTGCTTAGTTTGTGTAGCTAAGTGTTTTGCGCTCGCTAATTTGGCTTGTGTAGCTTTATTATTAAGCATTGCTAGTGAGCTTAGGAGCTTTGTGCTTTTGCATCACTAGCATGTGTGGGAGCTCCCCGGTTGCCAAAGTACTCGTTGCATAGGTTTGTGTGACCTTGCTCTAGAACTAGAATTGATTAGGTGAGCTCTAGCTGGCTTGGCGCCTTTGTTGCCTAATTAGGATCTTTATAAGGTGCTTGTGAACTTAGATAGAGGGGTATAGTCTTGGCTAGACCTATAGTTTTAATTATGTATTTATTTCGGTTAGCCAGCATGATTAATTTTAGAAAGGACTATTCACCCCCATCTAGTCCGCCATCTTGACCCTACAACGGTGGACTGTTCGGGCCATGGGAACGAACTACCGGGGTAACCGTTTGAATCGGGCCATGGGAACGGACTACTGGGTAACCGTTTGAACCTGACTACTAGTTTTTGTGTGAACGTCGGGCTATCCGAGCCCTAGGGGCGGACTGTCCAGGGTGAACATTTCAACACATAATGGATGGTTTGTGAAGGGTGAACTATCCGGGCTCATAAGGGTAGACTGTCTAGGTTAATAGTTTCAGCACACCCCCAAATGGCTAGTTAGAGCCTTCCTCTATAAATAAAGGGGGTGGCCAGCCATTTGGGTGCTTGTCACCTTGGGACTTATAGTGTCCACCGCAGAGGAGTGTGTTGGAGCCCTCTAACTCACTTATGCATAGTGGTATATGCATTCAATTGTGAGAGAGCGATTATAGTGTGATGCATGAGAGAATGCAAGTGTTGACACTAGGTGATCATGTTGCAAGCCGGTGTGCTTGTTACTTTTGGAGATTGCCACCTCCTAGATGGCTTGGAGGCTTGTGGACTCCATGTAACATGCCCAGAGTTGGTGTGGTGCTCCAGAGGAGATTGCATTGTTGAGGGGGATTGTGCTCATCCCACGGGAGATCGCGAAGAGCAAATCTAGTAGAAGCGAGTTGCAAAGAGCGCCGAGTGGTTCGTTTAGATTAAGTGCTAGAGCTCTTATGAGAGCGCACCTTGAGGGGAGAGAGCAAGTTTGTGGGCTTGCCACTAGCAAGGGGATCGGTGAAAATTGTGGGCTTGCCTCAACGGGGATTAAATGGTTGGCAAATCACTGAACCTCAGGCTAAAAACTATTGTGTCAACTTTTGTTGGTTTGCTATTCCCACACTAGCTTGTATTTCTTTGTTCATATACTTGTGCTTGTGAGTAGTTTTTGCTATACTTGTGTAGTAAATTAGTTGCTCTCTTGTGCTAGTTAGATTGTGTAGCTAAGTAGCTTAGCTTAGGTTGTGTAGCTCTCTAGTTGTGCTTATGTAGTGTAACTAGTGAGTAGTCCTAGTGTAGTGCTAGTCGTTCTTGTGCTTTGTGTAAGTGCAATCAAGCCCTAATTGTGGTTTTAATTGATAATGACCACACGATTAGAGGACTAATGAGTTTTATCGAGATGACAAGCAGGTATAATAAGAATGATGATAATACATGTGATGGTGGAGCCTCAAATTACAAAAGGATGCGGTGATGAACTCAAAGGCTTTTAAATTCTTTGATATTTGATCTCGAGTTTAGGATATGTTGCACTATAAAGAGGGATGCAAATCTAGGTGGTCTGAGGAAGATAGAGTGCTCAAGAATCTAACTAAAATAAACCAAAAAATGGGGCACACAAGCACTACACCACTCACAATAGAACCCTGCAAAAATCAGAAGTCTGGACCCCTATCAGAAGTTCTGATGTTGTTTTGTTGTTGGGAGCAACCCTGCGAAAATCAAAAGTTTTGGACCCCTATCAGAAGTTCTGATGTGTTCTGTTGTTGGGAGCAACCCTGTGAAAATCAAAAGTTATGGACCCCTATCAGAAGTTCTGATGTTGTTCTGTTGTTGGGAACAACCCTGCAAAACTCAAAAGTTCTAGTTCCATATCATAAGTTCTGATGTTGAGTTCAACCCTGCGAAAGTCAGAAGTTCTAGTCTCATATCAGAACTTCTGGTTTTTGCTGTAATGGTCTTTTTTGAGCTAGACCTATATATACTCACCTCCTCTCAATCTAACCGTTACCCACTCACTCTCTCACACCCCCAACTTCAAAAAACACCTCTCAAGCCCTCAAGGCCCTCTCCTCTCCTTCCCTCTTCCTCCTAGCTTCAAATCTTGAAAGAGATTGAGTTGAGAGAGGGATTTGGTGAGAGAAACATCGATTCAAAGCTTGAGCACTCGATTTCTTCGTCAAGCCAGTTGGATTTGCATTTGTTACTCTTGGGGATTTCCCCCTAGCTAGCTAGATGTTGCCCAAGAGCTCCCGATTTGTGGGAGAACCTTGGAAAGTTTGTATTACCCTTGATTTTCTAGTGAAGAACTCAAGTTTACCTTTGTGGTTGCTTGAGAGAGGCAAGGAGGTGAAAGAGACTCCAACCTTAGTGGTCACCTCAACAACTAGGACGTAGACAATCCTTAGTGGCGAGTTGAACCTCAGGATAAATCCTTGGTCTCGCGTGCTTATTGTTGTTGTGGTTACTTGAGATTACTTGTTCTTCGTTGTCTCTTTTTTCCTCGAACTCATTCTTAGGGTTTGAGCTCGATCTACAATTTTGAGGCATTCCAAGGGCAAGGAAGTGGTTCAGCACCTTCACCTATCTTTAAGGAAGTGGGGTAATTCATAGATCTAAATTTCATACAGTTTTAGGCGCTGATTTTATAGGTTCGCCGATTGGTCAAAAGTCCTGATAGTTTGCGTCAGAACTTCTAATCACCAGAAGTTCTAGTATTTATCAAAACTTTTGATTCTAGACTAATTCGCTATTTTAGTTTGTGTTAAGTTTTTAGATATGCCTATTCACACCCTCTAGGCTTAGCAAGGATCCTTACACTTTTTTTTAGCATCAAGGATCCTTACACTTTGTGCACTCTGCTTACTAGTATGTGTAGGAGCTCCCGGTGTGCTTAGTTTACTAGTTGCATAGCTGCATAGGTTTGTGTGACCTTACTAACTAGAATTATTTAGGTGAGCCTCCACTAGCTCAGCACCTTAGTGATAACTTGTTTAGGATCTTTTTATAAGGTGCTTGAAACATAGATAGAGGGGTGTAGTCTTGGCTAGGCCGTTTAAATTAATTCTACATATATATTGGCTAGTCAGTGTAATTAGTTTTAGAAAAGACTATTGACCCCATCTAGTCCACCATCTGGACCCTACAACCAGGATAAGCTACTTGACTACTAGAGTTACTACTAATAAGCAACTATCTTAGCTACAAAAGCTTAAGTACAAGAAGATAAAGCACAAGTGTAGATTGTAGATCAATGAGGCAAGTGGGAGACGAAGATTTACCCATGAGGTTTGGTTGCTTGTCGGCAACCTACATCGTCATTGATGCAGGTCTCTTGATGATTGCATCACACACTAAGCAAGCTATTCAAGCTTGACCCTCAAGTGGGTGCCGCAAGAAGCCAATCAATCAATACCACTCCAGCTACCCTCGAGCAATCCATTAGAGTAGCCCTTTGTGATCTCCTGTGGGGTGAACCCTTGAAAGGTCCTAATGGCTAGAGGGGGTGAATAGCCTATTAAAAATTCTACAACAACACTTAGCAAATATGTTAGACAATTAAACGGCAAAGTGAGTGTTGCGCTAGCCGACAAAAAGGAGCAAGCCACCTATCACAATTCTAGTGACTATATTCACTAAGCACACAATTTGCTAAGTCACTATACTAAGTTAGTGAGCTCTCAAAGACTAACTAAAGAGCCTCACTAACCACTAGACTCAACGAAAGCTAGCTCTCAAAACTAATTACAATAAAGAGCTTAGCTTACACAATAGGGATGTAATACAAGAGAGGATGGTGATGATTATACCGATGTGTTGAGGTATGAGCCAATCAGAAGACGGAGCCAATCAATTTATCACAAGAGAACCAATAAAATCCTCGGACAAGGTGACACAAGATTTTTTACTGAGGTTCACTTGCTTGCTGGCAAGCTAGTCCTCATGGTGGTGACTCACTCACTTGGAGGTTCACATGCTAATTGGCATCACACGCCAAATCCTCAATAGGGTGCCGCACAACCAACACAAGATGAGGATCACACAAGCCGCGAGCAATCTACTAGAGTACCTTTTGGCTCTCCACTGGAGAAAGGTCAAGACCCCCTCACGTCACCATGATTGGAGATGGAGATAATCACCTTCCTCCGCTCGACAATCCTCACTACTCCAAACCATCGAGGTGGCAGCAACCACCAAGAGTAACAAGCGAAATCCGTAGCAAAACACAATCACCAAGTGCCTCTAGATACAAACACTCAAGCAATGCACTTGGATTCCTCTCCCAATCTCACAAAGATGATGAATCAATGATGGAGATGAGTGGGAGGGCTTTGACTAAGCTTACAAGGTTGCTATGTCAATGCAAATGGCCAAGAGAGTGAGCTAGAGCCAGCCATAGGGCTTAAATAGAAGCCCCCATGAAATAGAGCCATTGGCTTTCTGCCAGTCAGCCCACATGGCATGACCGGACGCTCTGGTCCAACCGACCGGATGCAGAACCTAGCGTTCGTTCATGGATCTTTGTCCACGTGTCCCCCTAGTTCAATCTCAGTCGCCCGATCCAACGGTCAAAAAATTCACGCTATTAAATTGCGACTGGACAAGCCGCCCCGTAGGACCAGACGCGCTGGTGCTCACATAGTTCTCACATGCGCTCGCTGCTTCACCCAATGATCGATGTGCTGAAGGATTCACCTAACACCATGCCTCCACATGTTAGGTCATTTCCAGTAAGGTCCCCGAGCGGCTAAACCATTAGCTGACGTGGTCGGTCACCAATGACCTGACGCGGTCAGTGTCCAGTCTCTCTGTCTCTCCACTCCATGCGCCAGAACTTCACCACGTGTCAAATGACTTGATGAAGAACAGTATCTGCGCAGAGTCTAGTCACTTGCATCCATCAGCCTCCAAAAAATGACCTGATGCACAGGTCAAGTCTGAGACAGTGACCGAGCGCCTCTAACACTGACCGTACGCTGGACCTCCGAGTCCGGTCACTACGTGACCAGCGTCTGGTCACTGTTCCATAGTGAAAACCAACTCTTTCACTTCACCAACTTCTCCACCCTTTCTAAAATGTGCCAACCACCAAGTGTATCACCTTGTGCACGTGTGTTAGCATATTTTCACAAATATTTTCAAGTGTGTTAGCTATCCACTAGATCCTAAATGCACATGCAATGAGTTAGAGCATCTAGTGGCACTTTGACAACCGCATTTCGATACAAGTTTCACCCCTCTTAATAGTACAGCTATCAATCCTAAATATGATCACACTCGCTAAGTGTCTTGATCACCAAACAGAAAACTCCTAACCAAATATAACTTTGCCTTGAGCTTTTTGTATTTCTCTTTCTTCTTTTCCAAGTCCGAGCATTTGATCATCACCATAGTCATCACCATCTTTGTCGGTACCAACAGTACGGGGGTACCCACATCCATCACTAATAAAAAACTAAAACGACTAAAACTGCAATAAAAGGCAGCTCGCCTCGACCGCGTATCCAGTCCGCCTCGTACGAGGCCCGCTCGATGGGGCGCCTCGACCGCGCTCTGGCTCCGACTCGTACGAGGCCTGCTCGACGGGGCGCCTCGACCGCGCCCCATCCCGTACAGCAAGGTACCTCAACGGCGCTCCGACCCGTGCGAGGCTCGTCCGCCCACTAGGAAAAACTCCGACTCGCGTGAGCCCGGGTCGAGCGTCTCGACTCCCTCTTTTTACCTACCCCAGGACAAAAGCCATAGCATTTAATGCGGTTACCTACTACCACCTACCGGCATGGCTGCGACCAGGATCGACGTGGGAACAATGCCCGTGTTAGATCTCACTGTTTTACAGCCCATCCCGTGATGGGAGGTGAAAACCGTCATTGTACCCACCTTACCGCGCACTGTTTACCATCGATCACCCTCGAGGGAGGATAAGACAAGGCCCGTTCTCCACAATCTTGGGGATTCGGCCTTATCCATCAGGTCTCGACCTAGCCTCGACCCAACATCGACGCTCGGCACAGTTCAACGACAAGGGAAGGATGGTGTGGCACGGCGCTCCGGGTCATTTCGTCGTCTCATCTCCCACGACGCCATGGTGTCCAGGGATGGCCGGCCATTCCCAGAGCACGTCGCTACGGTCAGCTCAACAGGAATCGACAAAACATCACCTCAAGGCTCCCCGTCGTCTTGGCCTCCTCTCGCCCTATAAAAGGGCAGGCCAGGGTTCTACAGCGAGGAGGGACAACGAAGAAATACAAGAGACAACAGGCAAGACACAAGATAAAGATCGATATCTCAAACAATCACCCTTGTCCTCTTTTTCCTCTCTTTGAGACTTGGGCTCGACGCCCTCTCTCGCATGCTTGTAACCCCTACACGAGCACTTCGGTGCAAGGAAATACAAACTTCTCCCCCCCCCGCTGGACGTAGGGCCTTCTTTTGCCCGAACCAGGATAAACCCCCATGTGTTCTCCTTGCATCACCATCCAGGAAAGAGACACGCAGCATTTACTCGTTGGTTTAGGACCCCCTCGGGTCCGAACACCGACAGTTGACGTGCCAGGTAGGGGATCGCTGCGTGCCAACATCTCTTTCTTGCCTTTTTTCCTAGATGGCTGACCCCGAACGCCCTATTCCGTTGGCCACAGTGATCTGGTTCGGGAGTTTAGAGTTCATGTCGCTTGGATATGGCTATGATATGGTCCTACTACCAACCAGGCACCCAACCGACGAGGACTATGAGCTCTCCTAGCCCAGGGGAGCAATCCGTCGGTACCGTCGCTCTAGGCCGGCGCAGGCTGCCCGACGACGACGAGCCCGGTACAACCACCGTCTTCACCTCGCGAAGGGTGATGGGATCCCCCGGTTCGGCACCCCCCAGCCAGGCGCCGGCCCAGATCTCCTTGTGGAAGGTTTGGGTAGGATGAGCTTAACTGAGGGTAACATGCCAACGGAGAATCCCGCCGCTCCCCCGTCCGGTGAGACACCACTGTCCAGAGCATCCATTCCGGCACGGGCAGCAACATCTCTATCACCATTTCCGTTTGGGCTAGACTCGACTGCCCGGGTATACGCATCTTCCATGAGCACTCGCTTGAGTGCTTATGAGGAACTCCCCGGGCACCATCTACGCTCCACTCTGGACCTCATTGCATCCACACCGGCTTCTGATTATCGAGATTCTACGGAGACACCGGAAACGGAGCCCCATGTGACTGCTTCTCAACGTTGCAACCCTAGTGATGATTTGCAACGGCCACACATTCCCCCGTCATACTACTACTTTGGCGCTCCTGACTCCGACTCGGCTGACGACACCTATGATCCGACCCGCGAATGCTTCAACATCGATGTTGAAAGCACTTCGGAATCAGAGAACGAAGAGCCAGTCGAAGGAAGGCACACGCCACCTCATGTTGAGCTTCCTACTGAGCGAGACGACCCTCAGTTCCTTGCGGATCAAGGGACGCAGCTCGAGCAGATTCATGAGTTGCAGGACAGGCTTGACGAGGAACGGGAAAACCTGGATCTACTCCAACAAACCCTCGAGTGTGAGCGTGCGGAATGCGCACTTGGCGGAAGAGCTCGTGAGAGAGCTCACGACGTCAACCGTCGCATCAACAAGGACCGGGTGGTCGACCCCCCGGTTTTCGCTCGAGCCAGCCAGAACGTCATCGCCGCCGCCATGCTCCTCCACAACATGCCCGAGCCGTCAAACCCCGACGCTCGTCGGGCTCGAGATGAAATCCGAGAACTCCTCGAGACCGCCGCCATGCAGCAGGCCGAGAGCTCTGCCTCGAGGCAACGCGAGGCAGCCTCGGAGCGGATCATCGAGCCCTCCCGATAGGAGAGAGAAGCCTCGGTTCACCTCGAGCCTGCCCGGCGAAACCGGGTAGCTCTGGCCCCTGAGCCCACCACCAACGACCACGAGCCTCGAGACACCCGTGGCAACATCGTCGAGCGCCGCACGCGCAAGCACGATGATGGCGTGCCTCGAGGCTACCACGTCCATAGGGGTGGACGCTACGACAGTTCGGAAGATCGTAGCCCTTCACCCGAGCCCCCGGATCCTCGGGTCTTCAGTAAGGCTATCCGTGAGACAATGCTCCCGGCTCGGTTTCGCCCCCCCACGACTCTCACCAAGTACAACGGCAAAACCAAACCCGAACTTTGGCTCACCGATTTCCGCTTGGCGTGTCAGCTGGGCGGGGCCACCGACGACCGGGTCATCATTCGACAACTCCCCCTGTTCCTCTCCAACACCGCCCGAGCCTGGCTCGAGGATCTCCCACCTCGACAGATCCACGACTGGGACGATCTCGTAAGGGTGTTTGAGGGAAATTTCAAGGGGACCTACATGCGCCCCGGCAACTCGTGGGACCTCTAGAGCTGCAAGCAGAAACCAGGGGAATCCCTCCGGGATTACATCCGGCGCTTCTCCCGGCAGCGTACCGAGTTCCCCAACGTCACCGACTCTGACGTAATCATGGCCTTCCTCTCTGGCACCACCTGTAAGAAATTGGTCCGAGAATTGGGCCGTAACACTCCACTCACTGCCAACGGATTGATGGACATTGTCACCAACTTCGCCGCCGACGAGGAGGCGGTTGGTGCAATCTTTGGTGGCGACCTGGAAAGGGGGAAGCAGAAGGTCGACGATCCCGCGAGCTCCACATGGGGCTCCAAGAGAAACAACCGCAAGAAGAAGAAAGGCCAGCTGGGCAAGCTCGAGGCCCCGGCCGACGAGCTCGTCGCTGCTATCGAGCACAAGAAGCCTTGAGGCCCCCCCAGCGGGGGCATCCTCGACAAAATGGTCAAAGAGTCGTGTCCCTACCACAAGGGACCCACTAACCATAACCTCGAAGACTGTCATATGCTTCGCAGGTACTTTGGGGGCGCCGGCGTCAAGAAGGACGACAAGAAGGAGGACCCTAAGAGTGACGACAAGGACGGGGGATTCCCCGAGATCCATAACTGCTTCATGATCTACGGAGGGCCCTCGACCCGCCTCTCGGCGTGCCAGCGCAAGCGAGAACGGCGTGAGGTTTTCTCCGTACAAACGACAATCCCTCGCTTCCTTGATTGGTCTGCAGTGGCCATCACTTTCGACCGTGATGACCACCCAGACTACGTCCCCAACCCGTTAGTCTATCCGCTCGTTGTTGACCCCGTCATCGCCAACACACGCCTCACCAAGGTGCTCATGGACGACGAAAGCAGCCTCAACATCATCTACTCCCAGATCCTCGACCTTCTGGGTGTCGAGAGAGCGCGTCTCCAACCTAGCGTCGGGGGCTTCCACGGAGTCGTGCCAGGAAAACGGGCGGAACCCCTTGGACGGGTCGATCTGCCTCTTTGTTTTGGCACACCGGCCAACTTCAGAAAGGAGACTCTCACTTTCAAAGTGGTCGGATTCCGTGGAACGTACCACACTATCTTAGGGCGCCCATGCTACGCCAGGTTCATGGCAATTCCAAACTACACCTACCTCAAGCTCAAGATGCCAGGCCCAAACGGTGTCATCACTGTAGGGCCCTCATATGAACATGCCTACGAGTGTGACGTCGAGTGCGTCGAGCACGGCGAGGCTGTTTTAGAGTCGGCGATCTTGGCTGCAGACCTCGATGGCCTCGCCAATGTAATTCCTGACCCAAAACGCCATGCCGACAGCTTCGAGCCCACGAAAGATGTCAAACTCGTACCCCTCGACCCCGCTGATCCCAAGGGAAAGGCGCTGAATGTCAGCGCCACCCTCGATCCTAAATAGAAAGCAGTGCTCATCGACTTTCTCCGCGCAAACGTCGATATCTTTGCGTGGAGTCCCTCGGATATGCTGGGCATACCCAGGGAAGTCGCCGAGCACGCCTTGGAGATCCGGGCCAGATCCAAACCGGTGAAGCAACGCCTGCGTCGCTTCGATGAGGAGAAGCGCAGGGTCATCGGCGAGGAGATACACAAGCTGTTGGAGGCCGGATTCATCAAGGAGGTTCATCATGCCGAGTGGCTAGCTAATCCTGTATTAGTTAGGAAAAAGAGTGGGAAATGGAGGATGTGTGTAGACTATACCAGTTTAAATAAAGCATGTCCAAAAGTTCCCTTTCCTTTGCCATGTATAGACCAAATCGTCGATTCCACTGCGGGATGTGAAACTCTCTCATTCTTAGATGCATACTCCGGCTACCACCAAATCAAAATAAAGGAGTCCGACCAGCTTGCAACTTCATTCATCACCCCATTCGGCATGTATTGCTACGTTACGATGCCCTTCGGTCTCCGGAACGCGGGGGCTACGTACCAGCGATGCATGCAGCACATTTTTGGAAAGCACATCGGGTCGACCGTCGAGGCTTATGTCGACGACATCGTTGTCAAAACCAAACAAGCCAACGATCTAGTCAACGACCTCGACGTTGCGTTCAAATGCCTCCGGGCAAAAAACATCAGACTCAATCCAGAGAAATGCGTCTTTGGCATCCCACGAGGTATGCTTTTAGGGTTAATCGTGTCTAAACGCGGCATCGAGGCCAACCCTGAAAAAATCTCTGCAATAACCAAGATGGACCCCATCCGAGATCTGAAGGGCGTACAGAGGGTCCCAGGTTGCTTGGCGGCACTCAGCCGTTTCATTTCGCGCCTCGGCGAAAAAGCACTCCCTCTGTATCGTCTCTTGAAGAAATCGGAGCACTTTTCCTGGACCCTTGAGGCTGAGGAGGCTCTCACAAGACTCAAGGCCACACTCTCTAACCCACCAATCCTTGTCCCTCCAACCCCGGGGGAACCACTCTTACTCTATGTCGCCGTGACATCACAAGTAATCAGTGCTACCCTGGTTGTCGAACGGGCCGAGGAGGCACATACCTTGCTCGTCCAGAGGCCGATCTATTTCATTAGCGAGGTGCTCTCATAAACCAAGATTCGATACCCACAGATCCAGAAACTGCTATATGCCGTCATCCTGACACGGCACAAGCTCCGACACCACTTCGAGGGTCACCCGATTACTGTGGTTTCTTCTTTCCCCCTGGGAGAGATAGCCTAGAACCGGGAAGCCTCGGGTAGGGTTGCCAAATGGGAAGTCGAACTCATGGGCGAGACCTCGTCCTATGCGCCGTGAAAAGCTATCAAGTCACAGGTGTTAGCAGATTTCCTGGCTGAGTGGACCGACACCCAACTCCCCCCTGCATAGCTTCAGGCGGAGCTGTGGACCATGTACTTCGATGGGTCATTGATGAAAACAGGAGCAGGCGCGGGTTTGCTCTTCGTCTCACCCCTCAGGGTTCACATGCGCTACGTCATCCGGCTTCATTTTCCTGCGTCTAACAATGTCGCCGAATACGAGGCGCTCGTCACGGGATTAAGAATCGCCGTCGAGCTCAGGGTCTAACACATTGACGTTCGAGGCGACTCCCAACTCGTGATCGATCAGGTCATGAAGAGCTCGAGCTGCCGTGACCCCAAGATGGAAGCCTACTGCCAAGAAGTACAGCGCCTCAAGTACAAGTTTCACGGCCTCGAGCTCAACCACAACGCACGTAGGTATAATGAGGCCGCCGATGAACTGGCAAAAATCGCGTCCAGTCGGGCTACGGTTCCATCGGACGTTTTCGGAAAAGACCTTCAGCAGCCATCCGTCGACCTCGGGCCAGATGGAGGGGTTGACGGGACGTCACTCGACCCTCCACCTAAGGCAGAAGCCCCCTCGACCGGGGCTGAAGCCATGCAGGTGGAAGACTTGACCCCACCGTCTGACCTCGAGCCTGACTGGCGCGTCCCATACCTCGACTACCTCAGCCGAGGGGACCTCCCGTCAGATAAAACTAAGGCTCGACGGATCGCACGCCGGGCCAAAACCTTTTATAATCATGGGCGACAGCAGAGAGCTCTACCGCCGTAGCCCTACTGGTATCCTCCAACGATGCATCACAAATGAGCAAGGCAGGAACCTGCTCAGCGATCTCCACTCGGGGGCTTGCGGTCACCACGCAGCACCTCGAACCCTCGTCGGAAATGCCTTTTGACAAGGATTCTATTGGCCGACCGCGGTCTCCGACGCCGTCAAGCTAGTACGCTCCTGCAAGGGTTGTCAGTACTATGCGAGGCGAACCCATCTTCCAGCACATGCCCTGCAAACTATCCCCATCACATGGCCGTTTGCCATTTTGGGGCTCGACCTTGTCGGACCATTGAAAAGGACAACTGGCGGCTTCACCCACTTGCTCATCGCAATCGACAAATTCTCCAAGTGGATCGAGGCCCGCCCTATCACCAGCATCAGGTCCGAGCAAGCTGTGCTCTTCTTCACCGACATTATTCATCGCTTTGGGGTCCCCAACTGTATCATCACAGACAATGGCACCCAGTTCACTGGTAAAAAGTTTTTGGATTTCTGCGACAGCCACCACATCCAAGTGCTCTGGTCAGCCGTGGCCCATCCAAAAACAAACGGTCAGGTGGAACGTGCCAATGGCATGGTCCTACAAGGACTGAAACCTAGAATCTTTGACAAACTAAATAAACATGGCAAAAGATGGGCTGCCGAGCTACCCTCGGTCCAGTGGAGCCTAAGAACAACGCCGAGTCGAGCCACGGGGTTCACCCCGTTCTTCTTAGTCTACGGGTCTGAGGCTATGCTCCCAACTGATATAGAATACGGATCCCCAAGGTTGAAGGCCTACAACGAAAGAAATAACGACGCCACAAGACAGGACGCCCTCGACCAGCTCGAGGAAGCCCGAGATGTGGCTCTGTTGCATTCTGCCAGTTACCAGCAGGGTCTCCGATGCTACCATGACAGACACGTCCGCAAGCGTGACCTCAACGTCGGCGACTTGGTGCTACGGCGGAACCAGAACACCAAGGGACGGCACAAGCTCACGCCACCATGGGAAGGGCCGTACATCATCGCAGAAGTACTAAAGCCGGGCACCTACAAGCTATCCAACGAGAAGGGCGAAATCCTCACCAATGCTTGGAACATTGAACAACTACGTCGCTTCTTTCCTTAAAAAGCCTCGAGGCTCTATAGTTTCTTTTTTGTCAATAAAGAATACAGCGATGTTCAAACTTTCGTTTCACAATAAGGAAGGATCGACTCTGCACTCCCAGAATTGACCCTCCCTCAGGGGCTACAAGGGGGGAACCCCCCAGTCCCTGAAAAAACTTATGCCCTTTCTTTTTTAAATTTAAGAACCGCTTCTTAGATCGACTTCGCTGCAAGAGCACCCTAAGGTTTGAAAGGGCTCTCGAGTCAGGAGTATCACCTACGCCTCCGAGGCTACGGTACCTCCACTCACCCCTTACACCTTTTAGAGGTGCGACTTCACGCTAGGGAGATCTAAATAACGGTTCCTAACTTTGAAAAAGAACATACCCCCTGTCGCTTAGATCAGGCTCTCACACGATTTACAAGGCCGCAACATCACCCTGAAGCTCGAGGGCAGTTGAGCCGTGAGATCACTTACACCCCCGAGGCTACGGTACCTCCACTCGCTCCCTTACGCCAAAGGATGCAACTGCGTGCTAAGTAAATCACGTGAGAACACGATCCAAGCGATAAAGGGAAGAAAAGCTCGAATAAAACTAAATTAACCACGAACCGGTTTATGTTTCGAGTTCTTAGGGCCTTCGAGGCCACCACGACCAAAATTCAAAATACTAACTTATTACATGGGCCTTCATGCCCAGATTTGGCTCACAGGCCCTCATTGTCAGCAGGCGGAACCACCTCGGCTTCAAAAAGCGAGGCCAGACGGCTTCCAGGCTCTTCCACGGCTTCAATCAGCTCTAGGCAGGCATCCTCGTTCTCCTCGTCCGTCCAATCCGGGTCTGTGATGAAGCCCTTAGTGACGAGCTTCATGTCGAACACAAACCCTGAACGGACAATGGCCAGCGCCCTCTTTACGCCGTGATGAAGGCCGTCCCGTATCTTCTCCCGGGCAAGGTGGCCTAGCGCCACCATCCGACGAATGAAGGAGTTCCCTAAAACATCTTCCCCGGTGTTAGCATCGGGCTCGACCCCCAGGCCATCACACACGGTGGTGATCACGCCCTGAAGCAGCTGGGTCCTCCGGATCTTGGCTTCGAGGAGGCTCTGGAAGGAATTGGCAGAAGATTGGGCCTCTCGATTCTCCCTCTCCAGCTCTGAAACACGATAAACAAATTAATACCCAACACGAGGCCCTCAACGTCGTGGTCGTAACAATCACACTTACCCTCGATATGGGTCTACAGGCCCACGACCTCGTTGCGAAGCCCCCCGCACGTCCGCTCGAGCCCTAGGAGGGTGTTGTCCTTGTCACTGATGGTCGCCTTTAGCGCCTCGATCTTCTGCCGAGCAGACTCGAGAGCTGCGTCCTTCTCTTAGACGGCTCCCTTCAGTGTCGTGACCTTATCCTACAGAGCATCAGAACGAGCGGTGGCCCGCTCGACCTCGACATTAAGGTCGTCGCGCTGACGGATAACTCGAGAGACATCCTCCTCGAGCTCCTTCACCCGTCCCGACAGGGGCTCGAGATCCCTGCGGGCCCGGGCAGCCTCCTCCTGAGCCTTGTCCATGTCAGTGCACATCACGGCTTCAGCCGCCCAAGCCTGCATCGCCTCCTCCTTCACCACCGCGTACGCGACGCGCAGCTCAGCCATTTCGGCGTTTCGATCGGAAAGCCGTTTCTGGGCCTCCTCGACCAGGACCCGTTGCTGAGACAGTGCGGCCCACACGCCACTCTCATCCCGGATGAAGAGTGACTTGCGGTGGGAGTACTCCTTCAGCTCCTGAACGCAATCCGAAAAAACCGAAAAGGTTAAAAAGCCGAGGGAAAAAGACACCAAGAAAACCACGGAGAAAGACGACGGGTCGATCATACCTCGGTGACATCCCGCATACTCCGCGACACGGCCTCGGACGCCACTTGGAGCAACCGATCAAGGTGCCGGCAGACGCCCTCGAGGTACTCCCATCGGTGCACTTCATCTTTGTCGTTCAGGACGAAGATGGGCTCGGTGTCGGGGTTCGCGGCGTCCCTAAACTGGAGGGACGGCCCCCCCACCTCGGTATTTCCGTCTCTGCCCGCGCTATCGCCAGCGCGGCGATGTCGGGCCATGACGACGACGACCCCGCCAGGGCGTCTCCCGGTCCCGCGGAAGGACCGGCCTCGCCCGTAGTTCCCGCCTCTCCAACGGCCGTCGAGGCACCAGCCTAATCCGTGGCCTCGCCCCCCTCGACCCTCATCACTTGTTTCCCCTTGTCCAGGGGGGTGTCGTCGAGGGTAAGGTCCACGGTCATGGGTGCCCGCCCTCCTAAGGGAACTGGCCCCTCAACCACCGGCGCCTCCGAAGCCGGTGTCTCGACCGACGACGGCTCTGGTACCGGCGCCTCGACCGTTGGTTCCCCCGGAGTTGGCGCCTCTTCTTCTGGTGCTCCGATCAGGGGCTCGACCGCCCCGCCCTCCACCGTACCCGCTGGCTCCATCGACGGGTCTTACTGCGGCCGCGACCCCCTCGCTAGGGCCGCCTCCTGCCCCGACGCCGACGCGACCTCCTCCATGGTCACGTCAGCACCCGCCCGCTCCGCGCCGCGGACGGGTGCCTCGGCCGTCACGACCTCGACGGCAGCCTCAGCCGTCGCCGACGACCTAGGCCCCGCCTCGACCGCACCGAGCGCCACCATCTCCGCCGGTTCGGACCCCTCCATGGCAGGATCAGGGCCAGCAACCACAGTGGCATCCGCTGCCCCCTGCCGTTGTCGTAGGCGCCCCTTCGCGGCCTCGACCTGCCAGACCTAGGCCGCATCCTGCTTCGTCGTCCGGTTAAGGACAACGGCGCTAGCCCGCAGCGACTTCGCGGGGGTAGGCCCCATTGGCTCCACCTTCCACTTTAACCTGCAAAGTGAGAAGAAATGTCAGCCAACGGATCCAGAGAAAGGCAGAACAACCAAGCAGAAACGCTTACCCAGAAATCGGCACCAAGGGCCTCGACCCCGTGCGATCCGAGCCTACTGGGGCGGCCGATTGTGGCCTCGCAGCGGCCCCACCAGCAGGCCAGGCACTCCTTGGGGCCCTGACCGATGCACCGCCCTGCGCCTTTTGTGCCTCCGAGGCCAGCTGACCTCGGGTTCTCACGCCTACCGACGCCGCCGCTGATGATGACGTCGGTACCGCCGTCCTAGCCCCTGCCCGAGCTTGCGGGGCCTGGGCTGGTGCGGGCGTCCCCGTTGACCCCTCTTGCTGGGTCCGGGGTAAAACGGCCCCTCCCGTCGAGGGGCCCGTCTCCTTCTCCGTCTTCTTCTCCTCCTCGGACGCCTCGATCACGACGACCGAGGAGGACGCCCCCCTGATGGGCTCCAGTAGGGGGCGAATGTCGAGAAGGTCCCCCAGTCCGGTCGCAGCCTCATACCGCGATAGGGCGTCGTCGTCTTCGCCGCTGCTGTCGTCGTCCTCCCCCGAGATCGTCTCGGAAGGCGACGGCGCCAGGGGGACCCCGTCGATGGTCTGCTGGCGCCGGAGCTTCTTCAACGCCTCCGCCTCTTTGGCCTTGCGGATTGCCTGCTTCTTGGCCGTCTCCTTTGTTTGCTTCTTCTTGGAGGCATGCTGGCGTCGAGCCTCCCGGGCGGGCTGGTCCTCTGGGACTGGCGGACGCGTTTCCCGCAGCGTCGACAAATCCTACGCGCTGGCCTCGACCAAATTAGTGAAATCCAAAAATAAACAAAATTAGCAAACATACTAGCCCTAAGATACGAACCACGGGCTCGAACCCTTTGGTAGGTCTCATGGGGACCCGGTTGGCCTCCTCCACCTTGAAGTTCCCAACCATCCGGCGCGCACGCCGGAGGACCTCCTCGAGGGCAAGGGATTCATGGCACATCCGGGTCCCCTCCAGAGATGCCTCCGGAGTCATCTGGTCGAGGCGGAGACGACGCCGGCACAGCGGCATCACTCTGCGGCGATGGAAGGCCGCGGCCACCGCCATAGCCGTCAAGCCCCGAAGGCGAAGCTGCTGCAGCACCGCCAGCAGCGGGTCCAGGCGTGGCTTCTCGGCTTCTGGCACTCCGTACGTCCAGCGCTCCTCTCGAGCGGTCAGCACGCGGCCGGTGTACCTCGGCAACTGATTTTCATCGTTGCAGAGGTAGAACCAACCCTCGTGTCACTCGCTGTTCGAAGAGATGAGGCGAGCCGGGATGTACAGATCCGCCCAGCTCGACCTCACCTGTAGGACGCAGCTCCCTACTCGAGCCGCGCATAGGATGCCCTTCTCCCCCACCTTCTTGGCGAAGAGCTCGGCCTTGAAAAGGTGAAGCCACAGGTTCCACTGCGGCTCCACCCCAAGGTAGCCCTCGCAGACCGCCGCGAAGATGGCGGCCTGCGCGACGGCGTTGGGGGCAAGGTGGTGAAGCTCCACCTGGTAGTAGTGGAGGAGCGAGCGTATGAAGACAGACGCTGGCACACCAAACCCCCGCTCGTGGAAGCAGACGAAGCTCACCACGTACCCTTCAGGGGGCGCCGGCTCCCGGTGGGCAGGAGGCGGCGCGATCCACTTCGGCTACGACCGGCTCGTCCTTGGCCGCAGCAGCCCGTCCTCAACCAACTCTTCCAACCTCCTCTCCGTCACCGAGGAGGCGGCCCAGTCGTCGGTAGGGAGGATCTGGCTCTTTCCTGCCATCAGTGCTGTCGGAAGGGGGGTGGACGGAGAGGATGCGGTGGCGGCAGTGACGCGGGCGGAGAGCGCAATAAGGCAAGGGTTGTTTGAGGCAGAAGATTGCAAGAGCGCAAGGGACCAGTGGGGAACACAGACCCCTAGGCCTTGATTTTATATGCCCAGGCGAAAGCCCAACGGCCGCGCGAAATGGTAGGAACAGTTTCCCGCATTAAATGCGCCCACCTAACCGTTTCCTTACATCTCGTAGGAATTGGGCATGTGGCCGTCCCCCACGTCATAACCGTACGCCACATCGCCCACTACCACGCCGATCTCGCCTCCCCTCCTAAAAAGACGCGCCCGGCTAACGGGCGGGGGAGGGATCCGCGGAAGGATATTCCCAGATACCTGGGAAACGGGCCCCGAGCCCGGTATGAGCCTCGAGGGAGCGGAAGCTGGCCCTCGACCAGGGTCCGACAGCTGCCCTCGAGCAACAGAGTTAGGGACGACCAAGGGTGCGCCCGTACATGGCTAGGGCTCGAACCACGCTCTCGAGGCACCCTAGGACGTATTCGAGGCCAAAGGAGGAGGTCCACGTAGGAATCCCCTCGGGGGAGGCACCGAGCCCTCGAATCCTGTCGCAGGGAATCGAGATCCACACGACCACTTCTTGGCATCTTTGAGAGCGCCTCCGGGCCACTAGCTGACCCCTAACGACTGGGGCACGGGCTCTCACTCGAATTCCCCCGCTAGCAGCTCACCGGAGATCGTCGGAACTCGCCCAAATAGGGGTAGTACGGTGTTCCCCACCCCTCCTCCTCCTTCCTAAAGGAGGAGCGTGAGGGTCGCACAGCAAAAGACGGCCGGGACTCTGATCGACCTCATGCGCGCGAGGCTCGGGGGCTTGACCGCAACGAATCATTCCCCAATAAAACGAATACAAGACCTCGGAGGAGTCTCAACACTCCACCGAGGCCTCGGGGGCTACACCCGGCGGGTGCGCTCGCGCGCCCCCACCAGAAAAAATCACGACGCTACGACTCCAGTTCAAACAAACCTCTAGGAGAGTGATCACACACTCACCCAAAGGCTCGGGGGCTACTGTCGGTACCAACAGTACAGGGGTACCCACATCCATCACTAATAAAAAACTAAAACGACTAAAACCACAATAAAAGGCAGCTCGCCTCGACCGCGTATCCAGTCCGCCTCATACGAGGCCCGCTCGATGGGGCGCCTCGACCGCGCTCCGGCTCTGACTCGTACGAGGCCCGCTCGATGGGGCGCCTCGACCGCGCCCCATCCCGTACAGCAAGGTACCTCGACGGCGCTCCGACCCGCGCGAGGCTCGTCCGCCCACTGGGAAAAACTCTGACTCGCGTGAGCCTGGGTCGAGCGCCTCGACTCCCTCTCTTTACCTACCCCAGGACAAAAGCCATAGCATTTAATGCGGTTACCTACAACCACCAACCGGCATGGCTGCGACCAGGATCGACGTGGGAACAATGTCCGTGTCAGATCTCACTGTTTTACCACCCATCCCATGATGGGAGGTGAAAACCGTCACTGTACCCACCTTACCGCGCACTGTTTACCATCGATCACCCTCGAGGGAGGATAAGACAAGGCCCATTCTCCGCAATCTCGAGGATTCGGCCTTATCCATCCGGTCTTGACCCGGCCTCGACCCAACCTCGACGCTCGACACAGTTCAACGGCAAGGGAAGGACGGTGTGGCACGGCGCTCCGGGTCATTTCGCCGTCTCGTCTCCCACGATGCCATGGTGTCCAGGGATGGCTGGCCATTCCCAGAGCACGTCGCTACTGTCAGCTCAACAGGAATCGACAAAACATCACCTCAAGGCTCCCTGTCGTCTTGGCCTCCTCTCGCCCTATAAAAGGGCAGGCCAGGGTTCTACAGCGAGGAGGGACAACGAAGAAATACAAGAGACAACAGGAAAGACGCAAGATAAAGATCGATATCTCAAACAATCGCCCTTGTCCTCTTTTTCCTCTCTTTGAGACTTGGGCTCGACGCCCTCTCTCGCATGCTTGTAACCCCTACACGAGCACTTCGGTGCAAGGAAATACAAACTTCTCCCCCCCCCCCCGCTGGACGTAGGGCCTTCTTTTGCCTGAACCAGGATAAACCCCCGTGTGTTCTCCTTGCATCACCATCCAGGAAAGAGACACGCAGCATTTACTCATTGGTTTAGGACCCCCTCGGGTCCGAACACCGACAATCTTGATCATCTTCGCCTTTGCTTACCACTTGGAATGTGCTACCCTATCCTATGATCACTTAGAGAAAAAAGGTTAGCACTAAGGGTTTCATCAATTCACCAAAACCAAACTAGAGCTTTCAACCCCTCACAAGAACTCTGCCAGAGCCCCCGCTCACCATGTGGTGCTCAATGGTGCCTTGCTGCTCCAAGCCATCTAGGTAGTGGCAACCACCAATAGTACTAAGAAATTCATAGCTCCAACGATGAATGAGTGCCACTAGATGCAAACTCTCTAAGCAGTGCACTAGATCTCTCCGGATCTCACTCTATATCTATCTTTAAGTGCACAAGTGAGTGGAAGTTATTCTTCAGATCCTCTAGGGTGTGTGTATATATTAGAATGGCTAAGAGAGTGCCAAAGAACTGAGCACACCCCTATTTATAAGCTTCTTAAGAAACTAGTAGTCAAAAGGCACTTGGTGAGTTGTCTGCATACTCATCGAAAAACTTTTATGAGCACTGGATAATCACCACTAGAGAAAGAATCATGAAGATCCAAGTACCAAAATTTAATCCAGCAAAGCTATTACAAGCCACTTTCTTCGGTGCTTCTATGGAGTCACCACAAGAGAATAATGGTGCCCCCCTGCCCCTCCGTCCCCCACACGCGTAGACCAAGCTTGGCTTAAAATAGCCGTTGGCTCCAACAACTGACTGAACATTTATCCATTGATCCTTCAGTGACCATCGTCGAACAATTCTGGTGAGGTTAGAAACTTTCTGTATACATCACCCGGTCACCGGTGCCCACCACCAAAAATTGTGGCGACAACCTTTGAATTTCTCGTGCGTGCACATTTGAGCACTATGTGTCCCTATCGATGAGATATGGTCGGCAGTCTACCGAGGGGTATGCCCAAGGTAGTGAATTATCGGTAGACAGGTGCGCAAGCTACGAACTAGATGGTGACGCAAGACACGACAAGGTTTTTATCTAGGTTCGGCCACCGTGAGGGCATAATACCTACGTCCTGCATCTAATCTGTATTGCTATGTATGATGAGATGTGTTTTCAGGGGGTCCCCTGCCTGCCTTATATAGTCTAGGGGGCAGGGTTACAAATCTGGAAACTAATCCTTCCTGGTTACAATAGCCATAGCTGGCCAGATAAGGATTCCTATTCTAATCGACTAGGATCTTGCTTGATCTCCAAGTTGCCTTCCTTCCTTGCGTGGGACGCCGAACAGATCGACTGGGCCACGCGTCATCTTCTGGTGGGCCGAGCCCTCTGGTCTGGGCCAGCCCAAGTTTAGCCTTAAGGGTATAGGGGTTAATACCCCCATAGCTAGTCCCTGAGCACTATGCATTGTGATGCGACACGCCGTCTTGACCTTCTCCGAACAGTGAAGCTTGAGTTCTTGACGTCTCCGACCAGTCAAAACACCATCCGAGCAGCTATTGCAGGCATCCGACTAGCTTATAATACAGTCGACCACTGTTGTTGCCCGAGAAAGTAGGTTGTCCGAAGAATGTATGGTGCTCTAGAAAAAGAAAAAGATTTCCTTTATGGTGAAGTGTGCCCACTTGTATTTCTGAAAAGAAATGTAAGCAGGGTAAACAAAGCATAGGGGTCGAAAAATAAACACATTCACCACTAGGTGAAGTGTGCCACTTAGTCCCCGAGCCTGGTAGTAGGTGACGAGGCACGTGGTGCCAGGATCTAAAATGAAACTCCATGGAAACTTGATACTGAGAGGCACCGACAGGTGTATCGTACCGATGTAGTCCCCGAGCTTGCTAGAAGGTGAAAATGAGCCATGTAGCAAGGTTTAAAAAAGTAATGATCCCTCAACTGTATGTGAGTCCAAGTTCACATGTAGCCGAGGAAATCAGTTGTTGAGCTGTGGTCGGAGAGTAGTCGAAGCAGTCCTTGAGCACATCATGACGAATCCCCGAGCAGGAGACGCGTTCGACGAGGCCCCAAGCCTGTTCGGGGAGTATAACATGCTCGGTGGTCTATGCGTGAGTAGACCAGTCCCCAAGTACCTCTTACTGTATTCCCATCTGATACGGAGTATTCAATTGATATTTTTCATCCTGTTTTGCTCTGACATGTTTTCACAAAAAGTTGACTGATGTGACATTATTGTCATGCACAACTGCTTTGTCAGTGTCACAATGGACCGTCCAACGGGCGTAGCATGCCAATGTGGGCCCGCCCGCAGAGGAATCGAGGGGCGCATTTACTGCGCAGTAACCGGGAAAAAAGTAGAAACCAAAGGGATCGTGCCACGTTTATTGTGCACGTATCCCAAGAATCTCAGGGAGATGGAACGACACAGTCAATGAGATAAATAGCCAAATCACGGCTACTCCCATTTACGCCCAACAGTCACATTTGCCATCCAGCCGCCTACATCACCAGCCCGCTTGCCCTAGTCTGACTCCGCCACCACCATTAGCACACCTCGCCATAGTTAGGAGTGACGCGCTCTTCGTACACCATCAAAGCTAGAGCAAAGAGGCAAGAGAGGTAGAAGATGGCCAAGACAGAGGCGACGAAAAAGAGATAAAATGATGAGGAAGGAATGGTGGAAGTCAAAATCCACCGAAGTGACCATCAACGACCTTGTCAATTTGTGTGTGCTTCACAACCGGGAGCTGGCAGTATGGCAGCCAGTAGACGGCGACAGCTACCCCAATCCCTAGCCTGGTGAGATAGTCGTCTTCGAAGATTTCTTCAAGCGGGATTTTGGGGTTCCAGTCCATCCGTCTTCCTTGTTTTTGTTTTCATCCATCTTTGTTAGGCATATGGGGGAATCCAACCCCATTTCGACCTCTTTAGATATATGTTCTGCTTGAGAAAGAAAGGGTCCCAAGGCGACTCCAAAATCACAGGCGGAGTGTACCTGACACTCCGGGACGGGATGAAACAAGAATACCTCAATTGTCCTTGGAACACATCTCTCACCGATTTGTACAAGAAATGGTTCTACATCCGCGAAGAGCCCGATAGCAGCACGTTGTGCGATGTTGGGTACATTCCAGAGAAGAGGGTAGCCTAGAACGAGCAACCAGAGCTGACTGGTCAAGTGGAGGAGCTGATGGCACTGCTCCCGTGGAATTGGCTTGATGGAGTGGTTGTAGCTAGGAATTTCCTCAGCTGTCGGGTGTAGCCATGCCAGAGGAGGGTGCACGCCGAGTACGAGTACCAAGGCTCAGCCGACCAGACAAGGATGTAGTCGGAGGATCTGGACCACGATGAAGTCATACACCGGATTGGGGAGTTATTCAATCTGGCGGACCAGAGCTACTCCCGCCCGAGCAAGATCTAGTGTGCATATAAGCTTATCTGACCAGCACCGAAGGTAAACAATCCACCTTTTTTGCAACAAAAAATGTTGCCGACCACCGAAAGTAAAAAATGCCTAATTGCTCTTGTCTTTGCATGCATAACAGGTGCACGGCGTGGAGAGGCACAACCTGTACGTGTCGTTGGCGCCTGGAGTGGAGCAACCACAGAGCGTGGAGCCTCCCCCACTGAATGTGCATCGATGCTATATGGACATCGAGGATGACCATGAAACTGGGGCCCGAGCAGAAACCGGGAAAAGTCCAATCGCCACCAGCCAGTCGAAGAAGAGGGCCAGAAGCCCTTAGGCAGACAAGGCCTTAGAAGACTCGACCAGGAAGCGTCGTCGCATGGTGCGAGACTGGTCAGAGGACGAGGAGGACGAGGATGCAAGTGCCTACGTGCTCAACCCTCGGAAGAGGAGGAGTGAGCAGACAACACAGGGGGAATCGACCCCACCGGCAAAGGGGCCACAGGAGGGCCTGACACCGCCAGCGAGGCCAACACCCGATGTGAGGATAGCTAAAGAGTGACCCAGGCCGCCACCACAGGATGGAGGCCAGGGTTCCTCCGCCCAGCACACAAGCTAGGGGAAGCCATGGCGTCGTGCCTTCACAACCATCCACCAGAGCTCGGATCTGTAAGTTCCTGAAAACTCATTCAAAACTGCATCAATAGTATTAGCGAGTGTACAAGTAGTAAAGTTAACTATTCTAATGTCCCATCCTATCTCGGCATCAATGGAGAGGCCCGAGCAGCTGGACACCGCTGGGGCAACCGCGTCGACCACCAGCAAGGCGCCGGAGCAGGTGGCGCCCGAGCAAAGCCTTCTAGGGACAACGGTTGAAAAGCAAGTCCCCGAGACCAATTAGAGCGTGCCTGAGCAGACCACAGCCACCACGTGTTCAATGCAAGGTGGTCTGCCTAACGCCACAGCCAGGGGGAAATCAGCGGTGATGTCGTCACTTGCAGAGCTACACCGAGAGCGAAAGCAAACCGGTGTCGAGCAGGCGGCAGAGTCTGATGACGATGTCATCGAGGAAATCCAAGGGCACCCACAAGATGGGCGACAAGACATATACCTCTGCCATGAACGTGGAGACCACTATGTCTGCCACGAAGAGATCTCCATCGATGAGGAGATGAATAGAGTGGAGCGGGCAGCAAGACGGCTCATCGGAGAAGTATAGGTAAGTGTACTCCATAGGTACTGTTATAGATCTGGTCAAATCTGTATTCTTACTTATATGGTACTATATTTGGCTTGCAGGGCCTCGTGAAGACTTCCAAGTACTGTAAACGATGCTTTGACCAGATTCAAGGCATCGCCGAAGACAATAAGGAGCTGACGGGCGAAGTGGATCGGCTGCACAAGCTGCTCAAGACGGCTAAAAAGGACCGGGCAGAAACCGAGTCACAATGGCTCAATGTTGTCCTCCAGCTTGGCCAGAAAGAGCGGGAAAGAACAGGTAACTTATCTTAGCCGCGCGCCCACAAACACTGAAAAATACTATTGGTATGTACTTATGTGTTTTCTGGAGCTTGTTGTAGACCTGGTGGAGGAAGTCACCAAGCTTCAAGAGACAAACACGCACCTAGTCGAGGAGAGTGCCCAATTATCAGCGGAGAATACTCGGCTAGTAGAGGACCACGCACAGCTCCGAGACCAGTCAAGGAAAATGACCGAGGAGGTGAAAACCAAAAACCAAGAGATAACCAGTAAGTGGTCGCTGTCCTGTTCTTGGTTTTATGAGTCAAATTATGTCCTTTGGCATCGTTTTGACCAGAATGCCCTTGCGCAGCATTGAAGATCAATGCCAGGAAACACATTGTGGAGCTGCAAAAGGATCGCGACCTCTGAAAGGATCGCTGCACAAAGATGATGCGGGGGATCGGGCTAGTACTCGACTTGCTTGATCCAGGACTGCCGCCAGAAGAGACTCAGGTACAGCAGTGAGGAATAATAGACAAGTGTCAACTGGCCTAGGATTGGCTGCAGCAGTTCGTGAAGGAGGCTGGGGAATTTGCTGGCGCTCATGTGCTAAGCATGGTGCGCGCGCATTATCCCATGATCGACTTCACGCGCTTTGCCAAAGGCTACCCTAGGGAAGTTGGCGTACATGAAGCGGGAGAGCTGCGGGACCAACTGATAGAGCTGATGACCATGATTATTAGCGATATAAATATGTGCGGAACAGCAACGCCACCGTCGCATAGGACACCGATGAAGTCTGCTCTGGGGTCTTCGAGCCGACCACCTGGGACTGCGATCTCGACCAGCCAGTCCTAGGCCGGGCAGTCTACAAGTAAGGAGCAACCGGAGCCTACAGTCATGACCAGCCAGACTCCTGCGGCTCAAGCTCGACCAGCGGAGGCAACGCCACAGCCATAGATAGGTGGTAGCGAAATCCAGCCCAATCACCGACCGTTGAGTGGCTGGTTATCTGTAGCTGTAGAGCAGGCAATAGTTTTAGTTTATTGTAAACTTGTGCCTCGTCAGGTAAGCTTGTAATAAGTACTATTGCAGCAATGTAAGCTTGTGTTGTTTTTGTGGAAAAACATATTAAGCTTGTATATTGCTGTTTGATAACTAAGTTAGAACGTATAAGTGTTCTAGTTTAGTGGTATCAGTTGGTAGACGCGTCATCCTATAGAATCCGCATGGCCTTAGTTGGATCTGTGGTCCGAGTGCGAGGCGCAGAGCCTATTCACACGTAAGAGCGCATAGGTCTAACCAGGGAGCGCCCGCCGACCACCTAGAGCATAGAGAGCGGGTCCCGTGCATGCATAGGGAGAAGTCGGAGACGGGGCTGGCTCCGAGGACTCGAGAAAGAATGGTGGGTCTGTCAACCGGTCTTTTATAAAAGTATTGTAAAGAAAGGAGACTCCAGATAAACACGTTAGAGTGATCAAAGGAGAAAAATATATGCTTCATTGAAACAATCAAAATACAAGAAAGTTACATATCTTTATTGATGCGTTCTAGAGGTAGAAATGTCTGAGCTTGTCAATATGCCAGGAGTTGGGTACCTCAGTACCATCGAGGTGAGCCAACCTATATGAAGTAGGCTGAGTGACTTCGATGACTTCAAATGGTCCTTCCCAAGGAGATGAAAGCTTATGCATGCCATCTTGGTTTGTTTTCCACTTCAAGACCAGGTCCCCGACCACAAAGAATCGCTCTTTGACATTCCTATTATAGTATTTATGCAGTACAGCTAGGTACTTGGTTGTACGCACACAAGAGTCAAGCCGCCATTCTTCAGAGCAGTTGACCTCGAGTTGACATGCCTCCTCAGACCTGTCTTCATTGAAGTTCTCAACACGCGGTGATCTGAAAACGATATCTGCAGGGAGTACTGCTTCTGCGCCGTAGACCATGAAGTATGGGGAGGCGCCAGTGTTGTGACTGGGCTAGGTTTGCAGTCCCTAGACCATAGCCGGCAATTCTTTAAGCCATCTTCTAGGAGCTTTGTCATTTTCCCTATACAACCTCTTCTTCATCACATCGAGGATCATGCCATTGGCCCTTTCGACCTACCCATTAGCTCTAGGATGTGCTACCGACACGTATTTCACAACTATGCTCCTTTCATCGAAGAAGTCCCAGAATGCACTGCCAGTGAACTGAGTCCCTAGGTCTGTAATTATGCTGTTGGGGAGGCCAAAACGGTGTATAATCTAATCAAGGAACTCAATCGCCTTCTCTGATGATGCCTTAGTTAAAGGCATGTACTCTATCCATTTGGAAAATTTGTCAATCAACACGAAGACACATTTGAAGTTGCCAAGGGCCGGCTTGAAAGGACCGATCATATCTAATCCCCAACATTGAAAGGGCTAGGAGGTTGGTATGGTCTGGATCTCATGTGCTAGTACGTGTATTCGTTTGGCGAAAAACTGACATCCGTCGCAGCGCCGGACGAGCTTCTCTGCATCGGTCACGGCAGACGGCCACTAGAAACCTGCTTGGAAGGCTTTGCCGACCAGGGTCTAAGAGGCGGCATGATTGCCGCAAGTACCACTGTAAATTTTATGGAGCAGTTGAATACCTACTTCTCGAGTGATACACTTCATCAAAACTTCCTCCTTTGTATTTTTTTGCATCAGGACACCATCAACCATTATGTATTGCTTACTACGGTGCATGAGCCACTCATTCTCTGTTCGATCAGTATATCCGGTCCCATCCTGCAAAAACTTGATAAAAGGTACTCTCCAATGTTCAGTGTTATTGGTCGGAGGTACTATAGATGTGGTCGGAGAGGATTCCGTAATGCTCAGAGGGGGAACCGTAGCCACCAGAGGCTGGTCTGGAGGCTTCTTGACCACCTGATCTGCTTCTTCCTTGACGGACGGTTTAACGAGGTCTTGGATGAACACGCCATGTGGGACTTGAGCTCGGGATGACCCCAACTTAGACAACTCATCAGCTGCTTGATTTTTGTCCTGGACCACATGGGTGTACTCGATGCCGTAGAATTTGCCTTCCAACTGTCGAATTTCTTTGCAATAGGCATCCATCTTTTCGCTAGTCATGTCTCAGTCTTTGTTAAGTTGGTTAATGACTAGGGCTGAATCGCCATAAATGTAGAGACATTTTACACCGAGTTTGACTGCAATCCTCATGTCGTGGAGACAGGCCTCGTATTCTACAACATTGTTAGATGCAGGGAAATAGATCCTGAGGACGTAGCGGAGCTGTTCGTTGGTTGGTGAAATGAAGTGCACGCCTACTCCTGCGCCATCGATGTTCAAGGAGCCATCGAAATACATCTTCCAGTATTCGACTGTCCCCTGATCGGGAGGTGCGCTGAGGTCTGTCCATTCAGCGATAAAGTCGACCAGTGCCTAGGACTTAATAGTTGTATGACTCTGGAACTCTAAGGAGTAGGGGCATAATTCCATCGCCCATTTGATGATGCATCCATTAGCGTCCTTATTCCGGATGATGTCTCCAAGCATAAAACTGGTCTTGACCACCACCCGATATCCGTAGAAGTAATGTTTCAACTTTAGGGATGTAATCAGGATGGCATAGATCAGTTTCTGAATTTGAGGGTACCTGGCTTTGGACTCATTGAGCACCTCGCTGATGAAGTAGATAGGGCGCTAGACTTTGTACACGTGGTCGGGTTCCTCACGCTCGACCACGATAACTGTAGAGACCACGCGGTCGGTAGCCGCAATGTAGAGAAGAAGAACATCGTCTTTCTGGGGGGCTGTAAGGATCGAAGGAGAGGCTAAGAATTCCTTGAGCTACGTGAAGGCAGCATCAACCTCCTTCAACCATACGAACTTCTCTGAAGCCTTAAGTAGCTTAAAGAAAGGCAAACCCTTTTCGCCTAGTCGTGAGATGAAGCGGCTAAGGGCGGCCATACATCCAGTGAGCTTTTGGATATCCTTGACGTTTCTAGGAGGCTGCATATCCAAAATGGCTTTTACCTTTGTCAGATTGGGGCGTATGCCATCATGACTGACGACGTTGCCCAGTAATATACCATATGGGACTCTAAAGATACACTTTTTTTGGATTAAGCTTCCATTGGTATTTGCTGAGGGCCGTGAAGGTATGCTAGAGATTGTCGACCAGGGTATGAGCTTTCCTAGTCTTCATGACCACATCATCGACATAGGCTTCGACCAGATCATCCTTGATTTCATCAACAAGACATTGCTGGATAGCGCGCTGGTATGTGGCCCCCGCATTCTTAAGCCCAAACAACATAGTCGTGTAACAATAGGCGTCGAACGGTGTAATGAAGGACGTCTTGATCTGATCATCCTTTTTGAGAGCGATCTGGTGATAACCAAAGTAACAATCAAGAAAAGACAGGAGCTCGCACCCGGCTGTGGAATCAACGACTTCGTCTATGTGAGGTAAGCCGAAGGGGTCTTTAGGGCAATGTTTGTTGAGATCAGTATAATCAATGCACATTCTCCATTCATTATTCTTTTTGCGTACAAGTACCGGGTTGGCTAACCAATCCGAATGATACACTTCTTTGATAAATCCAGCTGCTAAAAGCCAGGTAACTTCTGCCCTAATAGCCTCCTTTTTGTCGCGAGTGAACCGTCGTAGCTTTTGCTTGATAGGTCTTGCGGTCTTCGAGACGTTCAAGGAGTGCTCGATCAGGTGCCGAGGAAAGTCGAGCATGTCAGCGGGTTTCCACGTGAACACGCTGACGTTGTCCCTCAAGAACCTGATGAGTGTGTCTTCCTATTTAGGATCCAGGTTGGCCCCGATGAGGCCGTCTTGCTAGGGTCGTCATCGACTAGCTGGATCTCCTTGTGCTCGTTGGACTTGATGTGCTTCCGAGGTACTTGGCGCTCTGGGATCTCCAGCTGGCCGACAGGAATCTTGGAGGCGTCGACCAGGGTTTGCTCCATGCAGATTGAGAGGTCGGTGGCCTCTGCTACCTTAAAGCTTTCCTCTTCACAGGTATAGGCAGTGTAAACATTGCCTCTGAGAGTAAGGACACCCTGCTCGGTAGGCATTTTGAGCACCAAGTAAGAGTAGTGTGGCACAGCCATGAACTTGGTAAGTGCTGGTCGACCAAGGATGGCATGGTAAGTACCCTCGAAGTCCGCGACCATGAAGTTGACATAGTCAGTGCGGAAGTGGTTGGGGGTGCCAAACTGTACAGGGAGCGTGATCTGCCCAAGAGTTATAGAGCTCTGTCCGGGAAGGACACCCCAAAACTATGCGTCGTAAGGTTTGAGGTCAACCTCAATTAGTTTAAGGGTAGGCAAACTACTGCGAAACAGGATGTCGATGGAGCTGCCACCGTCGACAAGCACCCTCCCGAATCGGACACTGTTGATGCAGGGGTCAAGGACGAGGGGGAAACGACCAGGTTCTGGAATTGCCGCCCACCGATCTGCTCGGCTGAAGGAGATTTCGCGGTGGGACCAGGCTGGGAGTCTAGGATCAGAGATGAGATCATCGGTATTGATGACGCTCAAGCAAGCACGCTTCAATAGCTTGCGCTCACGCTTGGACTCTAAGGACACCTTGCTGCCAAAGATGGAGTGGACAATTTTGGTGGGATTGACGTATTGGTGATGAGGATTTCTATCTTGTGCGTCATCATCATCGTCATCACTGTCACGCCGTGGTCTATCATCAATGGCTTTTGGAGCATCGTCGTTAGCAAGTTGCTTGGCGTAGATGTTCCTGAGGAAACGATAGTTCTCCATGGTGTGATTGGCCTTGGGATGGATCTGGTAGGGACCCTTCAGGGCCTTATCGTAGTCCTCCTAATAGTCTTGGTGACCACTTGGCTTCTTAACTGCATTAACTTCGTGATCGTCCTCACGAGGACGCTTGCCTCTAAAGGCGTTGCGGCAGTCATGCCACCGATCACGGTTGTCTGGGAAGTTGCGGTTGTCATTGTGCCGATCACGATTGTTCCGACCACGGTCGTTGCGATTGTCATCATGATGCGGTGGCTGTTCGGGGCGTAATGACCCACCCACATCATCCTTAATAATCTTCTCAGCGTCATCGGTGTTCGTGTAGTTCTTGGCAGTAGCGAGCAACTCGGAGATCGTGGTCAGCCATTTCCGAAGTAGCTTACATCTGAGGGTGTCATGATGGTGAAGGCCTTTGATGAAGGTCGAAACTGCCTCGTCATGAGAGATCTTGGGGATCTTGAGACGCATATCCGAGAAACGTCAAATGTAGTCGCGCAGTGGTTCACCCGCTCGGTCACGTATGCGCTCGAGGTCATACTTGTTGCCTGGCTGATCACATGTAGCGATAAAAATTGTTGATGAAGGCCTGCTTGAGTTGCGCCCAGCTATCGAATTGGTTCTCTGGTAGACTCAAGAGCCACCGGTGACCTGCTTGATCAAGGACAAGTAGAAGATAATTAGCCATTACATGTTCATCACCAGCGGAGGACCGGATGGTGATCTCGTAGAGCGTGATCTAGCTTTCAGGGTTCTCCTTGCCGTCGTACTTCCTGAGCTTTTTGAGCTTAAAGTTTCATGGCCATACGACTTGTCGGAGATGAGGAGTGAACTGTTTAAGGCCCGAGGGCCGTGTTCGGTATCGTACTAGATACGACGCACGTTCTCGTGGGCCTGACGGTCATTAGCACGACTAGTGATATGGCTGCTGACATCACGAGGAGGAAGACGTTGACGAAGATCACGAGGAGGGTTCTAGTCAACCTCCTGATCTCGATTGTCGCGTCGATTGCGGTTATTGTCATGACGACCTCGACCACCATCTTGTCCACCCTCGTTGCCGCCGCCGCCACCACATGAAGGATTGGGTGGAGGCAGATCGTCATGATGTTGGCGACTTGGATGTTCTGAAGCATGGGATCGACGGCTCCGACTAGACGCGACGGATGTGCTTACAGCAGCTCAGGCTCGCTGGGTGAGCTCAACAGTTTGGCCCATGGCGGTGGTCAGATATGCTTTGATGTCCTCGCGGACCGCGTGGTTTTCTAGCATGTTTGGTAATCGGTACAGATTAGCCATGGCTACAGCCACGTTGGCGCTTGGTGTCCTGAAGACTTGCCGATCGCCCACTCTGTCAAAGGCGTCGGCTAGATCTCGAGGTCAGGGTCCCCTGCGATGTGCTTCTTCTTCTTCAGTCTCCTGATGACGGCATTCGACGCGGTCGGTGTTACGCTATTCGCAAAGCTGCCGCTGCTCGTCAGTTTCTCCTGTGACTAGGGGCTCGTCATTGCTGACGTTGAGCACCATGTCGCCACGTCTGGGTGGAAACCTTAGGATCGAAGAGAAACCCGGATGGTGTGGTAGTGGATCTAGATCGTATTCGTCGTGGTCGAAGTGTTTAGCCTCGGTGTGGACAGAGCGTGTAGACCTAGTGCTAGAGTCGCCTTCTTCGGGCAGTGTATAAACCAAGCCTTCATTGTGTTCCCGAATATCGACCATGTTGATAGCAATGCCCGGTGGTGGTCGAGGTATATCCACGAAGTACAGATCTAAAACGTGATCGCACTCCATGGGACCCACGAACAGATGAGGTGTATGATAGGCGTACTCGGAAGCAACATTTTTTAGGCCATATGGGAGGGCCTGGCAATCCTCCGTCAAGACTTGGTACTCAGAGAGCCTGAGGCCAGGTGTAGGAACCGGGTGAAAGGTCCTTGTTTGGTTTTGGTAATTGAGTGACAACTTAGGTGGACTAATATGTGGTTATGTGAGATACACAGGAGATTAGTCCACATGAGATGGTGTCATAAAGGAGCTCATTGCATATGAGACATGACATGGAGTCATGTGACCAAGGTGGAGAAGATCAAGATGAGGCTTGGCTTGATGGACCGGTGGCTAGGTTGAAGGGCAAGTTGTGTGATGGCTTGGTGCCAAAGGACCGAGGCAACGGTGAAGAGCAAGTGAGGTCAAGATCGATAAACCAATACGGTCACGTGATGATATGAAGTGGATCATATCATTTGGTGATTGGTTGGTGCATGTGCTGCATCAACATCAATGGAGATGGAATGGAATGCGCAAGGCAAAGGTATAACCTAGGGCATTTTCATTTCACCGGTCATAGGTGTGTTGAGAAGTTTATGACCGGGTTTTAGGATAGATGGTCGTACTATTAAGAGGGGCAAACTTGTTTGCATATTGGTCATCTAGTGTCACTTGAGCGATCTAACTTTGCATACGTGTTAGGATCGAGTGGCGAGGAAAGTTGAGTGCCTAACCCTTTGAAAATGATTGTGAAAATACTAACACACATGCACATGGTGTTTTACACATGATGGTGTTGGCACATTTGCAAAGGAGAAGGTGTTGGAGTTGGTGTTGATCAACTTGGAGAAGAGAGAAAGGTTTTTTGGTGTTCTTCGGACACTAGGATGGCTCTTAGAGTGGAATACTGCTTTGATCCATTGTGAATTGGATCAAGTGCTTTAGTGGGTTGTGTAGCCCTCTGAGTAAGCTTTCTAAAATGTCCAAGATCATCGAAATCAGAGTTCGGAGCTAAGAGATATCGCCGTTTTACCGAAGAGTGGTCTGTGACCGGACTCGTGACCGGACGCGTCCGATCAGCACCTACGTGTCCGGTCAGCGCGTCCGGTCAGTGTTTTTCGTGGGAAAAAGTGACCGGACGCTGCAGCGAGTCCGATCAGTGATGACCGGACGTGTCCGGTCACTTCAGGAGCTTGCTGGAACCTCTCTGTTCGCTGTTTCGCTGCGACCAGCGCGTCCGGTCCCGTTAGTGACCACCGCGTCCGGTCAATACAAGTTTATACGCGCGAAAACTAGCCGTTGGAGCACGCTACTGACCTGCGCGTCCGGTCAGTTCGACAGGCGCGTCCGGTCAGTTCGACCGGCGCGTCCGATCGACCCGAATCTTACCCAGTGAAGGGGTACAACAGCTATATTCATGTGGGGGCTTATAAATAGCCCATTGGCCGGCCTTGGCTGATGCTTGGCACCCTTGGGACTTAGTGTCCATGCTTTGGGAGTGCTAGGAGAGCCTCTAACTCACTTGTGCTTGCTAGATTGCGAATCAATAAGCGAGTGAGTGATTCTAGTGCAATTGCATTGTGAGATTGCATCAAGTGGCACTAGGTGATCGTGTTGCAAGCCGGTGGTGCTTGTTACTCTTGGAGGTTGCCACCTCCTAGACGGCTTGGTGGCTCGTGGCTCCGTCGAAGCTCGCAAGAAGATTGTGCGAGGCTCCGGAGAAGCTTTGTGAGGGGGATTGTGCTTACCCCGCGGGGATCGCGAAGAGCAACTCTAGTTGAGCGTGTCATTGAGCTACCACACTTGATGGTGGGTTCTTGTAGCGCCTTTTGAGAGGCTCGGTGTGTGACCGATTAGCCGCCGAACCATGAAGTGTTGGTCGACACAACGGGGATGTAGCTTGGTGGCAACCAAGTGAACCTCGGGAGAAAATCACCATGTCAACATTGTCTACTCTTCTCGGTGGTTTGCCTTCGTACAACACAAGCTTGTATTTACTTTCATATATACTTGTGCTTGTGTAGTTGCTCTCGTAACTAGTTTGCTAGTTGTCTTCTTGCTTGTGTAGCTAGAAGCTTCCCTTTGCGTGACTAATTTGGTTTGTGTAACCTTGTTAGTCACATTGCTTAGTTTGTGTAGCTAAGTGTTTTGCGCTCTCTAATTTGGCATTAGTTGCCTTGTTATTGAGCTTTGCTAGCGAGCTTAAGCTTTGTGCTTTTGCTTCACTAGTTGTGTAGGAGCTCCCTCGTTTGGCAAAGTACTAGTGCATAGGTTTGTGTGACCTTGCTCTAGAATTGATTAGGTGAGCTCTTGGTAAGCTTAGCACCTTAGTTGCTTAATTAGGATTTTTGCAAGGTGCTAGAGAACTTAGATAGAGGGGTGTAGACTTGGCTAAACCGATAAGTTTAATTCCGCATTTGTTTTGGTTAGCCTACGCGTTTAAGTTTTAGAAAGGACTATTCACCCCCCCCCCCCTCTAGTCCGCCATCTCGACCCTTCAAGTGGTATCGGAGCTGGGTCTCTCATTTGCGGTCTTCACCGACCCGAGAGGATGGCTGCTTATGGGCTAGATGATTGTGTGGAACGCATTTTTGATGGCACTCACTATGCACGATGGAAAAATCACATGCTTGATCATTTTCGTGCTCTTGGCCCTAAGTTTTGGTGGATCACAGTTGTTGGCTTTTCTCATGACTTGGATGGGTGTGGTAACCATACCCAAGCTCAAAAGGATTGCCGAACACTTGATGCACAAGCTAAGTTTTATCTAATCAAAGCTTTGAATGATGAGATTTTTGACAAGGTGAGGGGTCTCTCAAGTGCACATAGCATGTGGATGGCGCTCAAGCATCACTATTGTGGCTCCTCAATTTGGGATGATGGAAAATTCAAGAAGGATGATCACATAGTGATGGAGGTACATGAGGATGTTGAGCATGACCACAATGAGGTGGTTGTGGAGGATTGCTCCACCTTAATGTCAAGTGATGATGATGATGATCATGCCACAAGATCACTTGACAAGAATGATGATAATGCCACAAGTGATGCAAGTGATGATTCTACTTCATGCACACATGATGGTGAAGATGATGGCTATGAGAGTGATGCTTCAACAAGCTCTTCAACATCACCACATTGTTCTATGTCACATGGTGACACTAAGGTATCTATTGGTGGTTTTGTTGTTGATTGTGATGATCCAAATTTTGAGCTTCTATATAAACTCTCAAAGGCCCTAAGAAATGAGTTGACAAAAACAAGTAAATTGAGAAATGAAAACTCATTTCTAAAAACCACATGTGAACAACAAAAGCATCTACTTTATGTTACTACTTGTTCACATGAGGAGCTAAAATTGGCTCATGAGGAACTTAGTGTTGCTCATGATAATTTGGCACAAGAACATGCTTTACTCACTAATAAGCTCTCTAATGAAGAACCCAAAACTAGTGAGAGCTCATCTTTTGGGTCAAATGATCAATCACATATTACTAACCCTTGTGATGTAGGCAAGAAGCATGTATCCACCTCTTGTGATGATTTATTATATATGCCATGTTATTCACAATTAGATGCTTGTTCTACTTCTATGTCTTGTGAGACTAACCTTTTGAAGGAGAACAATGAGCTCAAAAGTGAAGTGAAGAATTTGAGCAACAAGTTGGAGAGGTGCTATAACTCTAAAATCACCATTGAGCATATCATGACCAATCAAAGAAGATATGGTGATAAGAGTGGTATTGGCTACAACAAGAGCAAGGGCAAGATTATGAAGAAGCAAGATGCAAAGAAGCTATCCCAACTCATGTGCTACCAATGCCATGAAGTGGGACATATTGCCAAGTGTTGCCCTACCAAGAAGTCTCAAGTTGAGCCAAAAGCAAAGCCCCAAGCTAAAGTCAAGATCAATCATGAAGATGTTAGTGACTTGATGATAAAGAAGAAGAAAACAAGAAGGGGTGGAAGAGCAAGACATCCAATGCAAATTCAAGATGTCAAGATGATGAGCAAGAATCAAGATGAGAAGAAAGTACATGCTCACATCAAGTGCTTCAAATGTGGAGATATGGGACACTTCGCCTTGGGGTGTCCTACCAAGCTTGAGAAGAAGGCTCAAGCAACTCATGAGAGGCGAGGCAATGAAGAGCATCATATGAGCAAAGAAGAAAAGGCTCAATCAAAGAGAAGATGCTACTCATGCCGGAAAATGGGACATATGGCACATTCATGTCCCCTAGGTAATAATTCTAAGCCTATTTCAATTGATAATACTAATATGCTTATAAAGGATGGAAATGGTACCTCCATGGTTGCTATTGCAAAACAACCCACTATCCATACTAAGGCAATGCCTAAGTATGTTGCACCTAACTTGAGAGGACCCAAACTTATTTGGGTACCATCAAAAAGTGGATGAATATGTGTAGGTACCATGGCATTGGAGGCTTGACTCAAATTGATTTCATATTTATCATTATATGTTGACTCAAGTATTGAAGCTTATTGCAATCCTATCCCAATGCCAAGTCAAAATGAGTGAAGTCCAAAGTACTACAACATACAAGTGTCATAATCAAGTTGTGGATGATTTATTGGAATTATTTGATGGCTTGCAAATATTCAAGTTGAAAGCTTGCTATTGGATGATCATGAGCTAACCAAGGTATATCTCTTGTTGATCATTTCACTTGAGTGCATATGAGTTGATTGAATTGGATATATATGCAATGTTGCTTGCTATGAGATGTTTGAATGGATTAAATGCTTAAGTAATCAAGTTTGAATTGATTTGTGTTGGATAAATTCATGACATGACATTTAGTAAGTGGATTGGATGGATATATGTCTTGTGAAAGTATTCAAACAAGTTAGTTTCAAGTTTGATTCATATTTGATGAAGTATTGCTCAATGTATTGAAATCTGTCCAAAGTTGAAAATCTGAGCTAGCAGTGATCAAGTCTGAGTTTGGATGATCAAATCTACTTGGATTGGCATGAATTTTGGTATGCATGCTCTAGACTTATGTTATAAGATGCTGTACAAATTTCATGAGAATTGGATAAGAGATGCTTCGGCTTTGGAGTACATCTTGTCAGCTATAATGCAGCAGTTTTTAGCATGTAGCAGTGGTGGAAGATTTGAAATCTGGTAGCAATCTAGATATCAAATGAATCTCAAATTTTTACAGCTGCTAGATGACTTAGTGAATCACATCTCCACCAAATTTTATGGCATTTGGATCTGTACATTAGGAGATATGAATTATTCTTTGAAGGGTACAGAATCTACCAGAAAAGTGACAATCATTGGATTAATCTAGAGTCACTTTAATTGAATGGTCCTCAAGTTGGAAACATGTTTACAAGTGGTTGAGGTACCTAAGTTTGGTTTTGGATTGATCTAGAAGCATGACGAGCAATGAGTACAAGACTTTTGTATTGTGAAATATACTTGGTGTACTTATTTGGTACTCAATTTGAAGATCAAGATCAAACTTAAGATGAAGATGAAGTTTAAGTTCTAGTGATGATTGGAGATCATTTGGTAGAAAGAAAAGAACTTAAACATGTAGGAAGAGTTGGACTCAAATGTAGATTCAAGGATTATTCATCAAGATTGAGTTCATCATTTGGATCAATCAAACTATATCATTTCAAGTGAGTATCAAGAGTGGTTCTTTGGAGAAAGCTCACTTCTCCCTAGTGAGGGGCTTGCCGCCGTGTGTAGGTGAAACCAAGTTTGGGACTTGGAAGGCTAACATGGAAGTGGTGATCCGAGGAACTTGTGACGCTTAGTTGAAGCAATCAAAAGGGTTGATCAAGAAAAGCAAGCAACACCCAAAAGAGAGCTAGTCATATATTTCAAGTGGTATTCTAAGTAGTTATCTCATGCAAGCATTGATCAAAAAGATGAAGCAAGCCAACCACAACTCAAGAGATAGTGCACATGATCATAAGTGGTTTTCATTTCATATGGGGTGAAGAATGGATTTATCTATGACGATTGGTCTTCATCAAGCTTATAAATTGGACTTCACATTGCTATTGGAGTAATGAATTGGAATCTATGTGACTATCCTCTACTCCAACATAACAAAGGTATCATTGTAATGTGCATGATTATTTCATCTCTTATTAGTATGCGAATAGTGCATATAGTACATGCTTACTAGGATCATGCATAACAAATGAAAATGTTTAAATTTAAAGCCTACCACTATTGCTTGAATTGTTTAAATGATCTAGTGGTATGTGTATGAATTTGTTCATGAGCTAGTGAACCCCCAAGTACTTGATCTAGTTTGGATTGCTAACAAGTGACAAGTACAACATTGGCAAGATAACCCTTAGCATGAGGTGTGAAGAAGCTTGTCATTGGATCAAACTGGACTTGTAAGCTTATGCAAGGAAAAATAGTTCAAGACACATTAGAAGCTCATGACAATGATAAGAGTACAAGCACAAGACAACAATGAAAATGAATATCTTGTTTGCTTCAAGTGTTATCTAGACTCATTTGATTTCTCACATGGTATTCACAAGTGGTGTCTAGATCAACTTACAAGTGATATCTTATAAATGGTACTCATGAAGATAGCAAATGTTTAAGAAGTGAATATTATTGCCAAATCCTTGAAAGTGGATCCACACTAGAAAATTCTTTCAAATGGTATCACATTCCTACTCATGGTATCTTCACGTGGTATCATTCATGCAAAACGATGGTTTCACAAGTGATCCTAAACTTTAAGTGATCAAATCAAGAAATGCTACCCTCATCTTCAAGTGGTATCTCAAGTGAATGACACATGCTATGACATAGGGGGAGGAGCCCCACCGATTGGTATCAAGGTCAAAGATCCTATGTGGTATCTCAAGAGCAACCATAAAGTTTGTCATTCCAACATATGTGGTAATGTCCATCAAAAATGCAAGATTCAAGTCTCAACCATCTATCCCAATGCTAGTCTTTGCATCAATGAGAAGCACACCCTTTATGAAAATTGATGACAAAGGGGGAGAAGTTAGAACAAAGATATGTCAATGCACCAAGAGAGATTGATTTGGGGAGAGATAGACTTGGGGAGAGATAGATAAGATTGGACATGGACATAGACAAAGAGAGAGTAACATTGAAGAATGTAAGGGGATCAAACATTCTTGGACAAAGAAAGCACACAAGTAGAGGGAGCAAGCTCATGAAATTTGATTGATTACATTTGATATGTGCATAATTCATGTGCTTGATGCATTGCATAAGTTCTTAAATTCAATATGCATGCTTGTGTGGTGTATGCTAGTTATAGAACTTGAATGATGATTTGATAACTAGCATGCATAGGATGTTAGCTAGACATATGTTTATCATGCAAAAACTAGAACCTTGCTTATAATGTTGATCTCACGGGGTTTCTAGTGTTTTTGATGTCTAGCTACTCATGATACTAAGGATGATGGCAAACTTGTGATTTTCAAATGGTATCAAGCTACTAATTGGTAGCGAGCTACAAAGGTTTATTCTGTACACCTTAGCATCACTTAGTAGTGCTAACCCTCCCACAAATTTCATATTTATGCATATGTGCAAGCTTGAAACCAAACCATTTGAGCACATATGTAGGGGGAGTTATCACTACCAAGTTGGATTTTATGGTGCTTATCCAAATCTTGACATAGAGCTTAAAAGTTGGATAAGTAACATTAAATCCAAAATAAGTTAGTAATTTACACTTGTGTGAAGTGCTAGCTTGAAAAAGCATAATTTCCATATCATTGTAGAGTTGTCATCAATTACCAAAAAGGGGGAGATTGAAAGGTCCTTGTTTGGTTTTGGTAATTGAGTGACAACTTAGGTGGACTAATATGTGGTTATGTGAGATACACAGGAGATTAGTCCACATGAGATGGTGTCATGAAGGAGCTCATTGCATATGAGACATGACATGAAGTCATGTGACCAAGGTGGAGAAGATCAAGATAAGGCTTGGCTTGATGGACCGGTTGCTAGGGTGAAGGGCAAGTTGTGTGATGGCTTGGCGCCGAAGGACCGAGGCAACGGTGAAGAGCAAGTGAGGTCAAGATCGATGAACCAATACGGTCACGTGATGATATGAAGTGGATCATATTATTTGGTGATTGGTTGGTGCATGTGTTGCATCAACATCAATGGAGATGGAATAGAATGCGCAAGGCAAAGGTATAACCTAGGGCATTTTCATTTCACCGGTCATAGGTGTGTTGAGAAGTTTATGACCGGGTTTTAGGATAGATGGTCGTACTATTAAGAGGGGCAAACTTATTTGCATATTGGTCATCTAGTGCCACTTGAGCGATCTAACTTTGCATACGTGTTAGGATCGAGTGGCGAGGCAAGTTGAGTGCCTAACCCTTTGAAAATGATTGTGAAAATACTAACACACATGCACATGGTGTTTTACACATGATGGTGTTGGCACATTTACAAAGGAGAAGGTGTTGGAGTTGGTGTTGATCAACTTGGAGAAGAGAGAAAGGTTTTTTGGTGTTCTTCGGACACTAGGATGGCTCTTAGAGTGGAATACTGCTTTGATCCATTGTGAATTGGATCAAGTGCTTTAGTGGGTTGTGTAGCCCTCTGAGTAAGCTTTCCAAAATGTACAAGATCATCGAAATCAGAGTTCGGAGCTAAGAGATATCGCCGTTTTATCGAAGAGTGGTATGTGACCGGACTCGTGACCGGACGCGTCCGGTCAGCACCTGCGCGTCCGGTCAGCGCGTCCGGTCAGTGTTTTTCGTGGGCGAAAGTGACCGGACGCTGCAGCGAGCCCGGTCAGTGATGACTGGATGCGTCCGGTCACTTCGGGAGCTTGCTGGAACCTCTCTGTTCGCTGTTTCGCTGCGACCTGCGCGTCCGGTCCCGTTAGTGACCACCGTGTCCGGTCAATACAAGTTTATACGTGTGAAAACTAGCCGTTGGAGCACGCTACTGACCTACGCGTCCGGTCAGTTCGACAGGCGTGTTCGGTCAGTTCGACAGGCGCGTCCGGTCAGTTCGACTGGCGCATCCGGTCGACCCGAATCTTGCCCAGTGAAGGGGTACAACGGCTATATTCGTGTGGAGGCTTATAAATAGCCCCTTGGCCGGCCTTGGCTGGTGCTTGGCACACTTGGGACTTAGTGTCCATGCTTTGGGAGTGCTAGGAGAGCCTCTAACTCACTTGTGCTTGCTAGATTGCGAATCAATAAGCGAGTGAGTGATTCTAGTGCAATTGCATTGTGAGATTACATCGAGTGGCACTAGGTGATCATGTTGCAAGCCGGTGGTGCTTGTTACTCTTGGAGGTTGCCACCTCCTAGACGGCTTGGTGGCTTGTGGCTCCGTCGAAGCTCGCAAGAAGATTGTGCGAGGCTCCGGAGAAGCTTTGTGAGGGGGATTGTGCTCACCCCGCGGGGATCGCGAAGAGCAACTCTAGTTGAGCATGTCATTGAGCTACCACACTTGATGGTGGGTTCTTGCGGCGCCTTTTGAGAGGCTTGGTGTGTGACCGATTAGCCGCCGAACCACGAAGTGTTGGTCGACACAACGGGGACGTAACTTGGTGGCAACCAAGTGAACCTCGGGAGAAAATCACCGTGTCAACATTGTCTACTCTTCTCGGTGGTTTGCCTTCGTGCAACACAAGCTTGTATTTACTTTCATATATACTTGTGCTTGTGTAGTTGCTCTCGTAACTAGTTTGCTAGTTGTCTTCTTGCTTGTGTAGCTAGAAGCTTCCCTTTGCGTGACTAATTTGGTTTGTGTAACCTTGTTAGTCACATTGCTTAGTTTGTATAGCTAAGTGTTTTGTGCTCTCTAATTTGGCATTAGTTGTCTTGTTATTGAGCTTTGCTAGCGAGCTTAAGCTTTGTGCTTTTGCTTCACTAGTTGTGTAGGAGCTCCCTCGTTTAGCAAAGTACTAGTGCATAGGTTTGTGTGAACTTGCTCTAGAATTGATTAGGTGAGCTCTTGGTAAGCTTAGCACCTTAGTTGCTTAATTAGGATCTTTGCAAGGTGTAAGGATGAAAACGGTCGGAAACGGTCGAAAACGGACTTACGAAATAGAAAACGAAAACGGTTAGTTCGGTACATTTCTACATTTTAGCAATTAAAGAATACAAAAAATGGTTAAAAATGGTTGTGAAACCAATTGAAACTGACATTTTTTTATGTTTAAAAACGGAATCATAATATAGAAAACGAAAACGGTCGGTTCAGGATATTTCCGTTCCGTTTTCATCCTTAGCACGGTGCTAGAGAACTTAGATAGAGGGGTGTAGTCTTGGCTATACCGATAAGTTTAATTCCGCATTTGTTTTAGTTAGCCTACGCATTTAAGTTTTATAAAGGACTATTTACCCCCTCTCTAGTCCGCCATCTCGACCCTTCACCGGGCGAAGGCGTACCGTACGTCCTTGGGGAGTAGCGGTGACCACTAGATCTATATCGAACCGTGTTGGGTGGCGAGTCCGAACTGGTCGGGTAGATCTGTTGTGGTGAAGTTGTACCTGCTCGGTAGATTGATTTTGAATGGAATCTACCAAAGTCAGGGTTTCAGAAAGCTTGAGGCCGACCTAGTCGATAGCCTTGATTAGGTCGGTGTTGTCGATCGTCCTTCCTTTGTAGCAAGGGAGTGGTCGACGAGTTATTGGCGTGGCCGGAGCCGTTGTTGGGGTGGTCAAAGCCGTAGCCAGCGTGATCGGAGCCGTAGCCGATGAAGACGTGGTCGACACAGATTGGATCTGCACCTCCTCCGTGGCAGCAGCGGTGAAGCTGATGACGCCGGTGGTCCAAGTGATCTGGCCGATGGTGAACGAGAGTCCATCTGCCACAGCCGCGGAATCAGGGATGATGACCATCTTGCTCGCTTGGGAAGCTGTACGCACACCCCCTACCTGGCGCGCCACTGTCGACTAAATCTGGTCGGCAGTCTACCGAGGGGTATGCCCAAGGTAGTGATTTATCGGTAGACAGGTGCACAAGCTACGAACTAGATGGTGACGCAAGACACGACAAGATTTTTATCCAGGTTCGGCCGCCATGAGGGCGTAATACCTATGTCATGCGTCTGATCTATATTGCTATGTATGATGAGATGTGTTTTGAGGGGGTCCCCTGCCCGCCTTATATAGTCTGGGGGCAGGGTTACAAATCTGGAAACTAATCCTGCTCGGTTACAATTGTCATAGCTGGCCAGATAAGGATTTCTATTCTAACCGACCAGGATCTTGCTTGATCTTCAAGTTTGCCTTCCTTCCTTGCGTGGGACGCCGAACAGATCGACTGGGCCATGCGTCATCTTCTGGTGGGCCAGGCCCTTTGGTCTGGGCCAGCCCAAGTTTAGCCATAAGGGTATAGGGGCTAATACCCCCACAGTCCCCTCTAGACCGCTTTCTCCAGTGCACTGACATGGGCTACCCTGGACAATTCCAATGACATATTCAGCACAATAGAGGTTAGGGACCTAACCCATTCTCTAGTGACCCCAGCTTGGGCATCGGATATTTCCGGTGAGTGCAGTGCCTTCTCTCAGTTGCTTTCCAAATTATTAACTCCAAATGTGTTCCAATTTGAACACCACTAAGCACTAAGTTAGCTTTTCAAAAACATTTTTCGAAGCATTTTCACTTTGCTTCCTCACCATGTCACTAGGTCAAAAGCCTAGTGGCACTAGATAAATGTGTTGCTATAGAAATCATATCTTAATAGTACGGATATCTATCCTAAACCCGACCATGCACTCTATCGCACCTTGGCCGGCAAAAGCACAGCCCTATCGAGTATACCTTTGGCTTTGGGCTTGCTCTCCTAGCCCCTTTTCTTGTCTTTTCTCCAAAGCTGAGCACTAGATCAACTTGTGACCATCATCATCATCATCATCATCATCATCATCTCCATTGTAGCCTCCTCTTGTTCAACCCTTGGGTGTGGCCTCCTATATGGATGACTCCTCGTCAGTGCCGTTCGAGATGGCGGTGGAGGGCGCGCTGAAGCACTCGCGCCTATAGTGAGACGTTGGCCTAGCTTCACGAACACTGATGTGCTGGGCGAGCTGCCAGGCTTGCCATGAGCATGCCGCGTCGGGCTGCAAGTAGCAGCACGCCTTCCGCAAGCACTGTGTCGGCCAAACTGCCGGGCCAAAGGCAAGTTGCAAGCATGCTAGGACTTGGATGGGATGGCCTGCACATGGAACTAGGAGAGAAGGAGATGGGGAGAAGAGGAGAGCAAAGAAAGAGATGAATCTGACAGATAGGGCCTACTGTTGAGGGCATTTATTGTCTATACGGAATTGTTGTCCCTGTACAAGAGCTGCGTGAGGGACTGATCAAATTGTAATGGCACATATCAAAATAGACGAATAATAATGATATGAGATATCAGTGCAAAAAATTATAACGGTATAGATTCAATTAACCCTTTACCATTTTGAGAGCTTTAGCGTAGGTGCGCAGGCCACTAGGGGCTGCAGTTTCAAATGATTAGTAGTGATGTAATATTTTGGGAGATGGTGGTGTTCCTCTTGGGGGATCATTACTACTACGGCTTATTTGGAGACCAAGTGCTAACTTCCAGCAATTTAAAAATAATCCCTCGGTTTCAAATCATAAATCATTCTAGCTTTTCTAAATGCATAGATTTTATTATATATCTAGATATATTGTACATAGAGGTGCAGAGCGAGAAAAGCCAGAACAACTTACAATTTAAATGGAACGAGTTGCAAACTAGCATCCAAACAGAATTGCTGAGTGCTTACTAATTCTTAGCTAAAGGTTACTAACTACTACTTACTCGTTCTGTCCTGAATAAATCTATTCCTAGTGTTGTCTGAAGTTAAACTTTTCAAGCTTGATTAAATTTATAGAAGAGAGAGTCAACATTTATGATACCAAATTAATATCATTAAATACATCATAAACAATATTTCATAATATGCTTATTTGGTATCATAAATATTTGTGTTTTTTCTATAAGTTTAGTCAAACATAAAGAAGTTTGACTTAGAACAACTTCCAAAATTGATTTATCCTCTATCCTCATCACACACAATAGTTCCCAAAAAATAATTGGTAAAATTAATGAGTTTTCTAAGTGACTAAAAAAAGTCAGGCAACATATTTATTCGGTTCCTCCAACAGTTTCCAAAACCTCACTTCTAAAATATAGAAGACAATTTTGGATCAGAAATTATGGACTATTTACAAATCACCCTTATCACTTTTATGCTTCATTTCTCTCTTGTACGTTGCATTGAGAACCCTCTCCTACTCCTTATTATTCCCCATGTCCTTCCACCTTCTGATTGGGCAACAGATACATGCGCGTATATTTCCCCGCGATTGGATTAATTTTCCCAAATGCAGAAATGTTTTCTATCTTTGGCTAGTTAGAAATCTAAAATAGAATATGGTTATATTTGAATAACCAATTAAAAAAACTGTGGGTTTTTCACCAAAATCTCTATCAAGTAATTAGGAAAGATAGAGCCTCTTGGAGTGGGCACTCGCGAAAACCATATGTGATCGTTTATTTAAAAAACAGAAAAGAAAAAACAGCGAGCACCGAGAGGACCGGGAAGATCGTTTGTGGGGCAAGAAAAACTAGCGCTCTCGGTTGCGTTGGTAATATACAGGAGAAGTCCATCTTTCACTGGCCATCGAACTCGAGTACTAGAAATATTTAACTACCGAACTATCAGTACCAGTTAAATTAAGTTCACTATTTGGAGTAATTTGGTTAATTTAACTCTACTATATTTGGTACACTATTTGGGTACAGATTTTCTTGATTGGTCTCTAGGTTTAACATATTACAAAATGTTGATTCAAATAAATAACGGGCATGATTACGCGAATAAAACAGTAGTAACCACAGCAAATAGGATCCAAATAACCCTAATAAAGCACCCACACATAAATTATATTGTTTTCTAAAACTAGTACTGGTTTCATATTTTCTAATTTAAAATGGATTGTTTATGAATTTTAGAAAATAAACCCATTTTTATTATCTTTAGAAAATAAAAGAAACACAGTTCGACGGCCAAATTTGACAGGTATTGATAATTTGGTGGTCCAATATTTCTAGATTTAGAGTTGTATATGGCTAGAAAAAAACTTGGAGCATAATTAGATGGTCAAAAATAGTACGGAGAGAGATACAAATTGCAAGGCCGTAGGCCCAACGTGAAAGAAGAAGAAAGTTACCTGAGATTACTTATATGGCCTTGCTGCTGTTTCAATGAATGGACACAATCCATTGCAAGGACATGACAAATCAATGCACAGTAATCTGCACATGCAACAATTTTTTACTAAAGCAGAGGTAATTTTTTTAACAAATCTACAGAGGCAAAAAAAATATTGAAGTCAATAGAACCAGCTGAAGCTCTATAATCTGTAGTTCTCAATTGCAACAAAAAAATGCAAGGGAGACACGATCTGGACCTAGGGTTTCGTCGAGCAAAGGAGCACAAGCTCCCCAGCGGGAGCAGGCGTTGAGGAGGCCGAACAGAGGATGGGGAGAGGGAGGGGGCCACCGAGCCCCTCCCATGCTACAGAGGATGGGGAGAGGGAGGGGACCGCCGAGCCCCTCCCGCGCTGGCGCACCGCCAGCAGGGGCGCCGTCGCCTCGCCGCGCCTGTCGCAGCCTGGCGAGGGAAAGGGGGGAGAGGGGGAGGAGGGGAGGAGGAGGAAGAAGAAGAGGAGGAGGAGGAGGAGGAGGAGGAGGAGGAGAAGGAGGAGGGCGGCGCCCGCCACCGTCGCCGTCCCGCTCGGGCCTAGCGCCGTCGCCGTAGCGTCGGGAGGACGAGGGAGAGAGAGCGACGCGAGAGAGAGGGGAAGGGAAAGAATGTGGAATGAGAAGCAGGAGCCGTGGTATATATTTGTTTTTTCATATTCTAAAGAGAAGCGGGAGTTGCCGAGGAGAAGCGAAAGAAGGTAACCAGAAGTAGGAGAAGCGGGTGCTGGCGAGAATCTGCTTCGAGCGATCTGGAATGTTGAATGGAAGATCCAACAGCTGCAAACATTTAAGGCGACGTGGACACTGGTCCTCTAGGGAAGCCCTACGGGTATTCTAGGGGTTAATAATAATGGACAAGGTCTATCTAAACAGCAGGTCTCATTCTACGAACCAGTAGAGAGAGCTCTTGTTTAAACCTAGTACTACAAGAGAAGGGCCCTTCTATGACATAGAGACTGACAGAAACAGGCATTTCATGTCATTGATTGTCTTTTATAACATATAACAGTAAAAAAAGTGTCATCATAGAAGGTGGATCACTATCCACTTTCCGTGCAGACGGACCCAATTGTCATAAGAGCATCTTCAAGAGTCTTTTTAAATTTTGACTCTCTAAATTATTATTTGGAGTCATTTGCATAAAATTCGTTTTGTAAATCTTTTCACTCTCTAATAGATTTTTTATATCTTGTGTGCACTCTATAGAGTCATTCCTGTTTTCTATCTTTATCTAGTAAGAAATCCGAAAAAAAGATGGTTATCTTTTGATAACCAATTATTGAAAATGTTGGAGGATATTTTTTTCACCTAAATCTCTAATCCTAGCAATTAGGAAATGTATAGAGTCTTTTGGAGTTGTTCTAAATCTGAATGACAACGGCTCTTCTATCACTAGCTTATGACGACAATAATTGTCACTAAAGACGTCATGGCATATTAGACAGGGTGTCGACACGTGTCCATTGACATGGCAAATCAGACGGGGCATGTGACGTGGGAAGTAATAAAGTAGCACAAATACTGTGACAAAGTAAACGTCTTAAAAACAAATTTGACCTAGTTGACCCATATAACGTGGGCTGTTTTTGACACTAGGTAATTAGGCTTAGTGTCATACGCCTAATTAGAGGCCCGCACGCTGGGATTAGTGGGCCAAGCAAGGCCCAAAGGAGAGCGATGGCCGGCTTGAGCCGGTTCCACCGTGCCTCAGGGAGGGCGCGCACGCCAGGAGGGGCGACGCTGGCGCCCCCGCAGCCTCCTTCATCCGGAAGGAATTAGGGAATCAAACAGGGAATTCAATTAGAAGTTCGGTTTGTTTAGGAAAGGAGGATCCAATCTATAAGGATATCTTCCGTAGATTGCTTGGAACACAAGTCTTATAGAGACTATAAATATAGGGAAGATGTAATCGATCTAATCTAAGCAAGAATAGAGCAATTGCTCCTTTCCCTACCTCTCTCCTCTCTGCAGCCGTCCTCCCTCTCCCTGCGCCGTCCTCCCTCCCCCACGCCCTCAACCCTAGCCGCCACCCCCTCCTCTGGAGTCGACTGTTACACTTAGTCCATATAAAGCCCGTTTCAATTTGAGCCCAATCAATGGCTGTCACATTTGGTCCTCAGCAATTTTGGTGCCCCACACTGTTTAGAGTGTACCTGAATCTGTGCCAAGCTAATTGAGAGACAATTTTGCCAAACCCAGTTTGAAGCACACGTGGGCCAAGCCCATTTCTCAAAATTAATACAATTCACATGGCAGTCATACGATTTGTCATAATTTGACATTATACAAAATATTGGTCATTATTCATGAACATGCATACATCACATCCAAACATTCACCAAAGTAATGTCTCAAATAGTTCATTTATAGTTCGAGCTATAATTGGGTTTATGCAGCATAAGCTAGACCAGGAAAGATCCAACGGCGCACCAAAAAAAGAACTTGAAGCCACAAGACACAATTTGATGGACGGTCGTCAGCACGGAGCTCAAGTTAACTAGCCCGTTGCATAAGACGATGCCTCCCCATGGATGACGTTTTGCTTCCCCTTCGGCCCTTTCCTTCCGCGTGGTATTCTGTCCGCAACTAGATGTGGGCCCAATTTGCTTGAATGAAGTGAACATGGGCCTAATTTCTACGGTGAAACCTTATAGGCCCAAAAACACATGTGCCCATTGCAGGAAGAATCAGAGGCAGCGCATTATATGGTTATATCAAAAGGGCTACAAACAAGAGTCACAGCGCATTAGATCCACCGTTATACCAGAAATTATATATAGGGTTATTTCACCCTCCTTGCGTCCGAAAGATAATTGCTATACAGGAACATGCGAAACCAGAGGATAGCTACACATTCATACAACCATACTTGTCAGGATGCAAAGCATGCTATATCAGGATCCAATACAAAATGTGTCATGTTGGATATTAAAGCCTAAAAGAGTTGGGAGAAAACCTAATGAAGACGCCCAGGATCATTTCATCTAGTGCCCAGACTTGTACCTGTTATACCTGACAAATACTTGACGATGTACTTTCTTCTAAGCCACTGGAACCGTTCCTCAGCCGTTTCCATGGTCAGGAACATTTCCCTCTGTTCTCTACTGACAAACAGTTCAGTTGCGATGAAATGCTCATTGCTCCCACACCGTGCTCCACACTCCCGGACCAGTGTCATAACATCCTGGATGCTAGGCCATGGTGCCGAGTCAGCCTGGGAGCTGAACTTTTCAAAAGTGTCCTGCGCTTTCTGAGCCAGCTCAGCTATGCGGTACAAATGAGCTTGCATGAGCAGAGCAGTTTCGGACTTGTTTTTCTTCTTCTTCTTTGCAGCACTGAAACGGATTGGTATCTTCTTCCTGTTTGAAGCATACTGAAACACAGGCTCTTGATGAGTGTCATCATTATCTTCAGTGTTGTTGTCCGATCCATCGAGGTTCACACCATTCATGTGGATTTCTTGAACAGTTGGCAAATCATGTGTGGCCAGTGGCAAATGATCTGTGCCATTCATGTGGCTGTCTGTACCAGATGGCAACCCATGTGCAGTCACAGGCGAATGCTCCGCTTCATTGAGGGGGCAGTCTGGAGCGGATGGCAAACCAGTTGCAGCCGGTGGCGAATGATCCACCCCATTCTTCGGGCTTTCCGGAGCAGGTGGTGAAGGATCCACACCATTACTGGTGATGTAGTCGAACATTACTTTTAATTTATCCTCATGTTGTAGACCGCCATGTCGAAATTTCCTTGCACCCGGCAGCTCCTACCAGTAATGAAAAGGAAAAGGTGTCATGCGACTCAAATCACCCAAACAGTTAAAAAAAATACAGAACCAGTTTAATTTACACATAACAAACCTTATTGATCTTCTTCCACCATTCTTCGTCAGCAACAAATGTCCCCTTTGCTGTGTCCCAGGGTAAACCCTTCCCCACTACAAGCAACTTCCTCCAAGTGATGTAATCATTCTTAAACTTGTCCCATTTGTTCTTGAGCTGCAATTTTGTATAGAGAAGATGTGTCCTCTGCTGAAACTTAGCCGCAACTTGGCGGTAACCAATGTTGTTCAGGTGCGTGTTTGGCCTGTTCCCAGCCCGAACTTGTTCTTCAAAGAGTTCACAGACAAGCCTAGTGCGTTCATCGTTCCACTCGGCTTCTGGCATCTGCACCAATAACACACATTGACAGGCATCAGCAACATAAAGTTGCGACATGCAAAGTCAGCGACTCTGCAAGCCAACACAGTGATAGATAGGACACGACAGCAAACAGAGGTCACTCCCAAAAGATGTCAATCCTATCGCTGCTGTACAACGTTAGAGACAGTGGCTGCAGCCAAACAACAATGCTGTACAAAAAACTTAAAACGACACTGATAGTGGCCATACTAGGCTACTTTCGAAAGATGTTTCAGGTTTAACCTACAACATTTTAGTGTTCCAACCTACGAAACAGCAAAAGGGCCTAAACAACAATCCTGGACATACAAGGCTGCAGTATAACGATGTTTCAGGTTTTCCTTACATAATATTGCACAAACCAAATTGCAGGAAAGGCTCAAGGGAAGTGTGTGGAAGTGTATGTGGTAGGCCACATCTTTAAACCGAGCACTAATGGAATTAGGGGATAAGGCAACAAGTGCGATAAGAAAAATGCAGGCGTTCTGTTCACTTGCGCGTTCAGACAGACTGACAGCAAGCGTCAGAAATTCACGTATTGAAAATCAAGAACCAATCCTGCAGCTAGTGGGGCTCGATGGGTCGGACAACCCATCCCGACAAGGAATTACGGGAATTTCTGGTTGGATTGCTCGAATCTACAGAAAATTGAAAATCGGAACCGCAGAAGCCCTAGCTAGAACAGGGAATTCAATTTCAATCCGAGCAAGCAACGTTAGGGCTTCCTTACCAGCAACGACGAGAAGGTGAGGACGAATTCGACGCGAGTCCGGTCCAATTCCCGCTCCGCTTAACACCGGCCCAGCACCAGCGGAGCGCGGCGAGGCGAGGAGGCGATGCCGGCTGCGATCGAAGAACAATCCTCGCTCGACTGGGCGGCGCGCTAGGATTCGGTGGGCAGGGGAGCGCGGTCGGCGGAGGGGGACGGTGGGGCAGGTTGGCGGGGCGGGGCGGGGCGGGGCGGGGGCGCCGTGAGAAGAAGAGGCAGCAACCGCCGGCCGGTCCGTGGCCTCGCCGCGCCGCCGCGTGGGGAAAAGGCAAGCGAATAGTGATTAGCTAGGGGGCTGGAGGGGCGGTCGGTGAATGGGTGAGGAAAAAAGGTTGTCAGTTACTCAGTTGTCACGTGGCCCGGCCCTTTTTTTTCCTCGTGGAAAGACCTTGTGTGTGTTCTGTGTCTCAACGGTTCACACGTGCCACGGAGATAAGGAGGCATGTTTGATCCCTGCTCTAATCTTTAGCCACTAAATAAACGGCAGCACTACTGCCTGGAAATCCGGATGGACTCCCCGCGTTTGGATGCCCGTGCCTTCTGCAACGCCCGCGCCAGTGCTTGTTGCATGCATAGGCGGGGCATGTCCATGCAACTCTCACACGCTTTCCTATTTCCCGCGCGTCCTTCACACCTGTTGTGTCACTCCCCTTCATGAACGGCGTAACAGGTAGCTGCGGCAAGTGGCTCATATTGCAACATGTACAACACCTCTGATATACTTTTGAAACATTCAAATAAAACAATTGCAACATACGTACGAAAAAGCTGAAACATTCGAAACATACGTCTGAAACACATAAAAAACACTTGAAAACAATTGTAAACATATGAACATCGAGATAAAACACTTGCAACATTTATGTGGAACATATGCAACATCCAGATAAACACACTTCCAACATATGTCTAAAAAATAGATGAAACTTTAGGAACAGACATTTGTAACATATGTGTACAATAATTGCAACATATGCAACATCCCGATCTACTTTTGCAATATCCGTATGAAACACTTGAAACATGCGCTTGCAACATGGAGGAGCCCGAGGCCAGGCGATTCCAGCCGTCAGGATCGGAGCCGGAGCCGCGCGAGCACCACCACCACCACCGTTAGCAACAGCGAACTTGGCTCTGTCGGGCGTGCGGCGTGCGCGACGGCGTGGGAGCGAGTGATGCGAGATGGGCGGGTGCGACCGGCGGGAGCGAGCGTCGCGGGATGAGCGCGCGGCAGCGGCGAGGTGGAGTGGGTGCGCGGCATCCGGACAGGAAGGCCGTGGCTGGAGAAGGCCGCCACGTTGGAGAAGGCCAGCAGCGGGCGGGGGACGCGGTGGATGCGCCCGCGGCGGCCGCATGCGTGCAGCAGTGGGGAAAGAAAATGTCGCTATGTTTTTTATTTTTGGAGAAACCGCGTCGCACTGAAAGTAGAGCGGAGGAGGCCTATCGGGGCCGATCGTTGGACAGGCCCGGGGACGAGCCATTCAGACGGAACACACCTGGACGGACGCCCGTGTGCCAGCATTATCGCTAAATAAATGAGGTGTTTGGTGGTCAGGTTAGAAACACAAACATAATTGAATTTAACCTACGGATGTTACGACAAGAGGGACGATTTGAACTAATTTCATTTACATTACTAGTGAACGAACAAAATAACAAGATAGTTTAAATCTAGAGTGGTCTAAAGTCAGATCTAAATTTAACCCCTCCTTCTAAAAACCCATTAGAGCATTAGACCATAAATCTAAGCTAAAGTGGTCTAAAGTTCGGTTTCTCTTGACAAAAGACATTGGTACCCCCCTCATTTTACTCCTATCATGCACTAAGACGTGGGCCACAACCATGCATGGGTATGGCAACAAAAACTCCAAGGGTATGTATGTCTTTTAATTGAATTAGCACTAAACTTTAGTTCAAGATCCAAATGGCTCTATGGTCTAAAGTTTAGTGGCCAAAGTTTAGTTATGAGAATCCAAACATGCCTCTACGACATTTATTAGTGGCTTAGGGCCTATTTAGGATAGATCCAGCTCTTAAAAAACACCTCTAGTTCTGATTTTCCTCCCCTCTGTCTCACATCACCTAGGCCGCATGTTAGGTCTTCATCCCCTCTTTCCTCTCCTTCCTACAGTTCGGAGCAGAGCAAGGATCGGGTGGCCGATGTTGAGGTAGCGACGGGAGCTTGCGGCGCGTGGCCGATGGTGCGACACGCGCGGTTAGTGATGAGGCGGCGGCCAGAACTCATGGTGTGTGGCCGACAACACGGTGCGTGCGAGCGTGCAAGGCGACTCCCACATGGCAGAGCTCATGTGACCGGCCATGGCTCACGCCCGAAAAGGGAGCTCGCATGACTGGCCATGGCTTGCGTCTTGGACGACAGCTCGTGCACATCTACGTGCAAGCAACCAATTGCTCTCCTCCATTGGAATCCGCACATGCGCGCAGGCGGGATAGGCTTAGGCGGATCAGAGAACCAAACAACCTAGAGCAGCCTCTAGATGACCTTTTACGTCTCCCTGTACCTAGTAGCCATCGCCTAGAACAGGCACATGTCCGTATTTAGTGTTTGATTAGTTGCAGTTGTGATGCAAGTTGAGCTCGATGTGGTGGGCTGAACCTGAGGCTGCATGAGTGAATACAAGATACTAAGATGGTGTTTGGTTGTATGTAGTATTATAATGGACATGCCTATAACGTGTGGGTCCCTTGCACTGGGGAGCCAAGCCCAGCAGATTTGCTCGATCTGGGCGCACTGCTGAAGCTAGGGTTGAATTGAAGATTCCAGCAACCAAACCGTTAACTATGTATGGCAAAGTGCAGTGCTGTCCACATGCATCCTACCGAACATGCCATTCGACGGGGCAGAACCTGATGAGTTCTCCTTAGTTCTTCAACGGGTGGTATATGGGGCTCTGCACTAGCGGTGCCGTGACAATTGCGTGGTTTTTTATTTCCTAGTTGACCGGGTCAAGAGTCAATCTGAACCGTCCATGTGGCGATCCAACGGCTGACATGTTTTTCTCCTTCCTCTAATCCGTGGGCGTTCCTCGACGCAAGGCCTTGGTGGCCGGATAATTTCACGTTCTGATTTTTGGATGGTGTGGAGATGAACTCGGATGGCTGCGGAATTATCGGGTGCGGCGGATGGGCTGCAGTCTGCGGACGCTCAGTAGCCGGCCTTCAGACGCGCGGTGGGCTTGGGCTTCCGGCTCCAGCATGAGGGGACGCACGCCATCTTTGTTGGGCGCCGACTACGGTCCATTCACCCGGTGGGCAGCGGCGCTCGGCTATTTCGGCACCGCCTTTTTTTTCCCAGAGTAAAGGACAGGGTTGGGCTGTTCCTGTTCGGCTGCTGCTACTTGTCCGTGTGGGGGCAGAAGCGTCACTACCTTGTTGGCAAATTAGTGTGCACTAGCTAGCGTGAAGCATGTTGGACTGTTGGTTTGCCTATTGTTTTTTTTACAACAACTCATATATATTCTTACAAAGAGGTCCTCCAGAGAAGACCAAATTACAATGAAGTCCTGAAAGTGGATAGGAACGCAGCTTCTGCAGTGGCGATGGGGAAGACGACTCCGCCAGCGGTGGGTCGCAGAGGCGTCAAGGACGCATACACCCGGATGGACTGACCGCGCCAAGCGCTGGTTAAAGGTGGGTCAGAAGAGCTTTCGTTGGAGAAGAATGCCGGCAACCGAAAGATGTTGTTGAAGTCGTTGCCGGAGGTTGAAGAAGCTCGATCCAGGATCCCAGATAGAGATGGAGTTGTCGAACCACCTCTAGCAGAGGAGCTGCCTTGAAGAAGCAAGACACACCAGGACTGAAGTGTAACACCTCAGGTGTTTAGCTCCATAACTGCATTGCATTTGCATGAGCATAAGCATGCATCATTTCATGTTATTTTATGTGGTTGCAACTAAGGTGGTTGTTTTTAGAACTTTGTTTGGCTCACATCATGTGACACTAAAGAGTTGGTGTAACTAGGGGGTAGAGTAGCCAATTATATCTCACAACACCTTAGTTATACTTAGGGTCACTCATAGAGCAAGGTTCATGTTGACCAAAATCACCAAAATGCCCTCCAAAGTGTAGTTGACCACCATTTAGCCCTAGGATGCTCTAGTTTGACCAATTAAAAAGTCTAGCTTAGAGATCTTGCATGGAGGAGCACCCTTAAGCAAAGTTGTAGGGAATTTTATGGGGAACAAAAGTCTCAATATGACCATCTCATGAAACTGGCCAGAACATGCTCAAAAATGGCCCACAAGTCAGCTAGAGGGGCTGTCTCAACACTTAGAATTTTTCTAAGTCTCAAAAGTGTCCCTCCAGTTTTACTATGGCCTACTTTGGAAGCTTGTAGTTTGCAAACCAGACCAAACCAGCCCCAACTCATATTGACACTTTTGTAGTACTCACTTAGCTCTACAACATTGTCAACATCACCATCACCTAGTTCTAAATGGTTTAGGAGTTATGGTGCCTGGAAAAATGGGTTTCAGTCGGTGTGACTCACTGAAACTCAGTTTCAGTTTCGGGTGCCTCACTTTAGGACGCTATATCTCTATAACTAAGCCGAACTAGCTCTGGAGCCAATTGACAAAGTTGTAGCCCTCACGAAGCTCTACAATTTTGGTGTTATCACCTTCGACTAACTCGAGCTGTTTCTGGAGAAAATCACCATTGAAATCGCGCTGTCAGTCGAACAATGCCGGTCTCTATTCAGTCGACCGACAGCTTCGCGTCGTGGCGCTCGGGCAGAGCCCGGTGGCCGCGTGGCGCTCGCGCCCTGCCATCGCCTCCACGTCTCGAGCATGCGCGCGGGCATGAAGTCGGGGCCGCCACCTCAACCCCCACCACTCGCGCTCACCCCTCCCCTTTCACTCTCGCTCTGGCTGGGCTCACCGAGGCGGAAACCGGGACGCCATTGCCGCCTCCACTCCGGCGAGCTCGTGCGCGCTCTCCACCGCACTGCCGCCCGCAAAAACGCGTCCACAGCTCCGCCTTGAAGCCCGCTACCTCACCGTCCACTCCACGCAGCCAATCGCGCCTCGGTAGGGTTGCATTTTCGTTTTCCGCCGCCGCGGTACCTCGTCGGAGTTCCTCCGCGCGATGGCTCTCTGTGGCCAGGGGTCTCTGGGAGTCTCTGTCGCCCGCTTGTAGGTGCGTTAGGGTCGAGGTAGAATGGGAATGCTCATCGAGCATTAGGGTTGGGACGTCGGGCTCATCGACGACGAGATTTCGCCACCACCGTACCGGTGGTCCGCCATGCCCGACGGCGAGCACCTTTCCGTGGCTCCGCCACCCCGTTCTTGCCACCAATCGACTTAGCTCGATGACGTGGTCATGCTCGTCCGCTCAGCTTTGCCGGTCGGCTCACCGACGGCGAGCTCCGGCGACCGCAGCTCCTCCCCTCCGCCTCTCTCTCTCTGACCGGTGGGGCCACCTAGTCAGTCGCACGCGCGCGCGGGCGGGAGCCGTAGCAGGCCGCGCGCGGGAGCGGGCCGCACCGCGCGATGTGGGCCGCGTCTTTTCCCGGGCCGACCCAGTAACAAATAAGATTTATTTCATTTTTATTTATTCTGTCACAGTTTTTGTTAAGATTTGGAAAAATGTAGATCTAGGGTTTTACTTGCCCAAAAATTATGAGATAAAATTTTGTTAGGATCTACATGGTGTGTAGTATTTTAGAAAAATATGAATTGGTTATGTGATGTTTAGTTTCTAGGAGATTTAAATAGGTTTTTGAAATATGTTTTAAATTACATGCAAACTTGTTTAAATCATATCTTGAGTTCCAGTGTTCCAAAAATTATGAAATTTGGTGGGTAGGCTAATTTATACTTGCTCTAGCTTTGGTAAAAATTTGGGCAGTAGTGCTTAAGTACTTTTCAAGTTATAATGCTATCTTGTTATTTTAGGAAATACTTAAATGAATTTTAGTAATTTTTCTACATGTGCAATGTTCTTATAAATTTTTGGAGAATGTCTTGGTACCATAAAGTGTCTAAAAAAATATGAAATCTATTGTTTGATACTTTTCAATATGATTTGTTAATTATACAAAAATCAGCCTTTTGGGCTTGTGAATTTTGTTTAGGGAGTTTTTGTAAATAATTTTAGTTCAAATTTTTACAGTGGTCTCTTTTTGGTTCCTAGAGTCTCCTGTAATTTTTGTAGAATTTTAGAAGCAGTTTACATATATGTTTAAAATTTCACTTAATTACTTAAGTAAATTAAGAAATGGGTATAAATAAATATTTTAGGTGGGCCAACCTTACTTTCTGGTGTTTTTATGACCTATGTGAACTTTTGGTAATATTAGTTTGGTCTTATGGGATGTTTGCCACATAAATAAATATTTAATCTTTGCAATTCTAGGTTTTCTGGACAGCTGGTAGTATCTTTGGGTTTGACCCTTAATAAAAGTGTTTGCTGGAAAACTTATGAATACAAAAGTTGTAGTAAACTTGATAAACTAGCTTGTGTCAAAATTTGGGAGCATTTGGCTTAGTAGTTTAGGAGTTATTGCTGTTTTAAGTGACAGTCCAGAATTGGCTGCTCTCTGTTTGGAGAGGACAGATTCTGGAACTTTGGAATTTCGACTAGGTAAACTTTAGAATTAAGTATTGTGGTCTGAAAATATTTTGTGGTGCATTTCATAAGCTTTCCAGATTGTCTTAGATCATATCTTTTGGAGTTGGGAATCTCCAGTTATGTTAGAAACAAGTAGCTGCTGTCCAGAATGTCTTACTGGGATATTTTGGGTTGGATGTGGTAACCTAAATAATGGCACTCTTATGTTTGTTAGGTGTTAGGGCCTTAACCGAAGATGAATAGCTATACCTTAGGTTGAGTAGATTAGGTAAGTACTTCTCCACCGGAGAAGAGATTTGCACGTAATGGTGAAGTAACTTGAATAGAGTACTTTTACTGCTGAAATGCATTTCATTCCGAGCATGTTGCACCCATTATGCATCCATGATATTTATTGTGCACTCATGCAATAGGTGTTCCGGAGGGGTAACACTCCTCGAGTTCGAGCCAGCGATACCGGAGGAAGTCCAGGACCAGCCGGAGCAACCAGAGGAACCAACCGGCGGAGAAGTTCCCGCAGAAGACCTGCCTAAGTGTCCTGACCACCGGCCCTCGACCTTTCTGAAAGGCAAGCCCCGGTGCATGCTGAACCCATCAATTTATAAATCTATCTTGAGTACTTTTAATTGTTTAATGCATTAAGTTGTAGGAGTTGTATGAAAACAATTGTTGCATTATACCTGTCCTTGTCCAGATATAGTACTTAACCCTAATTTAGGTTTAGGCACGTATCAATGCTTAGCCCTGCGTAGTACGGTAGAAGTCAGGTGATTTTCGGTCATCCGCGAGATGTAGGAAGGAGTCACGAGTGACTTATGGCTATCGTGGATGGAACCATGCTTTAAAATGAAATTGAGACCGGGCGGGAGTTCGATAGTACAGCCGCAAGACACTTCACGTCTTGGGTGTGGAGCTATGCCCGTCTGAGTCGTTTAAGGACCGATTCGCTGTATGTCCTTGAGTCATGTTGAACGCAGTCTAACACTTAGTTGGCCGGATAAGTCGTTCCGACCGCGAAGCCGAGTAATGTGATTCAGGCCGGGAATCGAATAGTAGGTTGCTTCTTGGAGGAGAGAAATGATGTGCTTGGGGACATTGGCGTGAGACCAAGGGGGGGTTAGAGTCCCTATCACCTGGCAGAGTGTCGCCCTTGGGGTCACGACATTATTCGGACCCGCGATTCCTGAATCATATGAAAAGGTGGCTTGTGCGACCCTGACAGGGGCCTGCGCGGTGAGTGTTAGAAATACCCCTCCAGCTGGATAGGAATTCGATTCGAATCGCCGTCGCTCCCGGTTAGTGAGCACTTGACTTGAGCAGCGGCAACGTAGATCTCATTAAATGAACAGGTGGTTAAGGGAATGATACAATGTTGCCACAATTCATACCTGCTCTGGATATAACAATGATAATTGTTTGATTATAATCAAGTGCATGCTTAGTACAGGTGCTAAGATAGATGACAGGTAAAGGCTAAAAATAAATGCTAGTACAGGTTAAAAGAGTTTAAATTACTTATGCTTTTCCGCAAAAGGTAATGTCAGCCAGCTCTAATTATGAAAGTCTTGCATAATCCTTGGTGTCATCTTATTTCTGGTTTTTAACGGATAAGTCTAGCTGAGTACATTCCAGTACTCAGGGTTTATTCCCTCCTGTTGCAGATGATATGCTCTACCAAGGCTTCTGCAAAAATTGTCTCTACCCTGCGGGTGACGAAGACTAGATCACTAGGGCGTGATCATCTTTTATGTACTTTCCTGATGCTTTTACGGGTTGTTGATCAACAAGACTGGCAGTAGTTAAACAACTGGTGTGTGTGTGTATGCTTCCGCTACTTTATAAACTTGGTTTGTAATATTTGCGACTCCGTGTGTGTAAACTTATTTTGGAACTACTTGTGAAATGTAACGTATGATGTTGTATGTTGAATGATGCGATCTTGGTTGTAAGCAAGTTGGTTTGAAATCCTTCGTGGTTTCGATTGACTACCGGGATTATATGGGCTCAAGTTTGAAAATTTGAGCGCTTCGGTGCTTGTTTTTGTACTTGTGCTCTTATAATTTGGTCGGTTCTGTTACATGAAGGCTGCTGCAAGGAAACGGATGGGAGTGGCGAAGGCAGTGGAGCGGAGGGGAGCGGATCTCGACAGTGGCAGGAATCGGTGGAGGTGGAACCGGGGATGGTGGAGGAGAGATCCGCAAAGAAGAAGAGCGACTTTATTTTATTACCATAGACCATGGAGAAGCCAGAGACAGGGCTGGCTCCGAGAACCCGAGAAAGGATGGTGCTCTGTCAACTGGTCTTTTATAAAATATTAATAGAAAGTGATCTTTAGGTAAGCACGTTAGAGTGGTTAGAAGAAATTATATTAAATACGAATATTGGAAGTGTACTTATCTTCGGTCGGGCCTGCGAGCTTTCCGACGTGTCGTGATGACAGTGGTCACGGTTGTCGTAGCGCCGTTCTTCGCGGCGATCGATGCGACAGGTGGTCGGAGATGTTGTCGGCGTGGTCGGAGCCGTAACCAGCGTGATCGGAGATGTTGTCGGCGTGGTCGGAGATGTTGCTGGTGTGAGCGAGGCCGGAGCCAGCGTAGTCGTAACCGATGCCGGTGTCGGGGAAGTAGTCGATGCAGATTGGATCTGCGTCCCCTCCGTGGTCGAGGTGACAAAGTCGTTGGAGCCGGTGGTCCACGTGATCTGGCCGATCGTGAACGTGAGGCCCGCCGCCGTGGCCATGGAGTCGGGGAAGATGACCATCTCGCACACCTGAAAAGCAGTACACACACCCTCTACCTGGCGCGCCACTATCGACAAAATCTGGTCGGCAGTCTACCGAGGGGTATGCCCAAGGTAGTAGATTGTCGGCAGACAGGTGTGCAAGCCACGAACGAGATGGTGATGCAGAACGACACGCGGGTTTACCTAGGTTTAGGCCGCCGTATGGGCGTAATACCTTACGTCCTGCTCTACTTTGTTATTGCTGTCTCAAACAATGTATTACAAGCTAGATTGTCCTAGAGTATGTTTCGATGTTTTTAAGGGGGTCCCTTGCCCTCCTTATATAGTCCGGGAGGCAGGGTTACAGATCTGGAAACTAATCTTAACCGGTTACAATTGCTATATAGAGCCGGATAAGGATTCCTAACCTAACCGATCAAGACCTTGCTTGATCTCCAAGTCTGGTTTGATGTCTTGCGTGAGACTCTATCTCGATGATCTGGATCGCGCGTCGTCATGTAATGGGCCGGACCGTCTGGTCTGGGTTTGCCTATGTATAGCCATAAGGGTATAGGGGTTTATACCCCCACACTTTTCATTTCTAATGCATCAGCAGGTAGCTTGAGACTCGCAAGTGTGCCCATTAGGTAGCTGCAGCTCTTGTGTATTGATCTGTTTTTGTCAAATTGAGAATTTGAGATGATCATTCAGTCATTATCATTTCTGAAACTGTGTTTATCAAATTGATCTAATATTCAGTCATCATTATTCTTTAGCCTTCATAGAATGGTGCATCCTCAACTTATATTCTTTGATGTACAGCAATTTCAGCCACTTGCTTATGGTGATGATTTCAGTTACACAGGATGAAACAGGGGTTCTAAATGTCTGGATGCTGGAATTATTGAAAAATCCTTTCTAGAAGAGCTAGATATATTAAATAATAAATACTATTGCTCTGCTGCTTGAGTTTCAGAAAAATCCACTACCTGTGATTACCAATTTTCTGGTTACTTCCGGTTCCAGGTGCATTTTCCTGTGCTACAAAAGGTGCTGAATAAACCAGCTTTGGGTATGTTCACTTCCCATGCAAACTCAAAATATTTCCTCTTCCACCCATCACATCAAATATTTGGACGCATGCATGGAGTATTAAATATAGATAAAAAAATAACTAATTACACAATTTATCTGTAAATGTCGAGATAAATCTTTTAAGCCTAATTACTTTATAGTTGGATAATATTTGTCAAATAATAACGAAAGGTGCCACATGAATTTTTCACCCAGTTTTCACCAACTAAACACACCCTTTACAAGCCGGTGGCCCTTGAACTACAGAGATTTGATTTGCAGATTCTTCCATTGGGTACCGTTTCACATTTGACCACTTTGTAAGTTAGATATCTTCACACCCAGGTCTCCAAACCATGATGTTTATTTCAGTTTTTGGCTTCTTAATTATTCCAGAAAAATAATTAGTTGTAGCAAAATTAAAGACACTGATAAATCCAAGCATAAATAATATGTTCACAACATTGATACAGTTTACTTTTGTGTGGTGGTTCCCCTCTTGTCCTAATGTGCAGGTACCCATGTATGGAGATATATCTGCAAAAGCTGCGGCCAACCTGCAGTATGCCATCTTGTTCTATCGATACTAAAATTATTTATCTGCCATTTATCCTTGTAAATATTCTCGTGCGTTGCAACGGGAGAAAAAAATATCATCATATGTATTGACATTGACATCATCCATGCTCTGAAACTTCTCATGAATAGAATTTTGCTTTATTTAAAGGGAACAATAGACCAATATTGTTCTAGAATTTTATCTTGTTTTGTATTTTGCCGTAGCGTTAGCACGGGCACACTACTCTAGTATTAGACTAATGCAATAGACCAAAATGTAAAAAATTCACAAACTATATGGTACATAATAGACGGAAAAAATATCCCAAAAGCCAAAACGCCAAAACTATTCCGTATAAAACATATTTCACAAATCTATAATATATATATATATATATATATATATATATATATATATATATATATATATATATATATATATATATATATATATATATATATATATATAGCTGTATCGTAAATTACACTTCTAGAACCAATTTCACAAAAATATAATTATTTCCTTATCAGTTCACTACCAGAGCACAAGTTTTTCCTAACGGCCAAAACTACACCATTCCCACTTTCGAAATATTCTTACTGTGGAGTAAGTACAAAAACGAACAACCAAAGTTGTGTGCAGAATATAATACCATGTCAAACAAACTGTGTCCAAAACCGGAACCAAGAGAGAGTTGAGCCAATAAAAGCAACAATTAGCATTGTCGTAAACCCATTTAAGCAATCAGTATATATGTTTTTAACTTAACCTGATCACAGCCTCACAGGTGCTGTAGCATTTGATCATTATGTCTAATCGAGATTAGGTTTAGTTCTCCATTATTAGAGTAGCAAGGAGAATCACACACAACAATACACATCACAATAAACGGTTATGGAACCCAAGAACAGCAAGAGGCAACAGCCAGCTTCCATGGGTCACAGTTCGCTTGAAAAGCTTCTCATGCATGCAGTTTAGAACTGATGAGGGTTATTGTTGGCAGCGTCAGAGCCAGGCGGCGCCAGTTGGTAGCCGAGGTTCAGCTCGGTGGCGAGCATCTGGCGTTGCTGTGCCGCCGCCGCCTCCAGCATCTGAAAGCTGCCAGGGAAGAAGCACTTCATGTCCAGCGTCGCGAAGGGACCGCCAGGGAAGAAGCATTTGGTATCCATCTCCAAGAATGGGTTCAGCTCCACGTTGGTGGCAGCAGCTGCTGCGACGGACCGGGCCACGGTCACCTGCTGCAGCTGTTGCTCTCCCTCCTCAATCTGACAAGACAATTGGCAAAATGTTCAGCTACCATACACGCAATGTATAATTCTCAAGATTATTTATATAGTATTTCTTTACTTTCAAGGCTGGGTGGCTATATATATGCAAGAAAAAGAAAAACTTTGGTTCTAGTTTGTGACAGTTACAGCAAGCATACCTTGGTCCTGAGGTTCATGTGGTCATTCTGAAGCTCAGTCTCCTGCAGACAAGATATGACGCAAACGAATGAATCCAAACCCGATTAGCTAAAATGAATGACAGCTGAGGTTTATGTAGGTGACATGTATATGTTACCCTTTTGGCCATGTAATTGATCTCCGCAGCCAGCAGCTCATTCTGAAACAAATTAATTCAGCAATAAGAGTCTAACAAGTAACAACAACTTAGCCACCACGAACTCACAATTAAATTTGCCTAAAAAAACTCACAATTACATCAGAACTTGAAGAATTATTGAAACAGAACCATCTTTTGGGAAGGAATTAATAGTCAGATTATGTACTATATGAAGAATTAAATATCAGTTATGATTAGTTTGCTTGAAGATCGATGGTTTGGCCAATGTTATACATTTCTTACCTTCCTGGCCCTGACCTTAGAGATGCCTTTCTCAAGGCGGCTCTCCAGCTGCTTGAGCTCCTTGAGTGACAGGTTTCCCACAGAATCACCAACCAAGTGCCTTCACAAGGGAGAAAAAAAAATCAAAATACAGGCAGTGCGTACTTTGAGTCACTTATTACAATAATCCTCTTATCAGTAGCATATAGAAAGTAAATACTGTGAAGACTGCACAAGTAAGGCTCCTCTACCTGTTAGTGTTTTGCAGCATCTGGATTTGGTTGCGAAGTTTTGCGGATTCTTGCTGGTAGAATTGCTTCAGCAGATAAAACAAAGAGTGGGAGGAAAAGGTCAGACGGATCTCATAATTTGTACATTATCCAAGGGCCAAGGCCAAATTAAGTAAAAGGGATATTCAGTTCTAGACAGTAACCAGAGGGGTCTGACAACTACTTTGTTTTCCTTCAAAATTCTAAAAATTTATAAGATTCCCCGTCACATCAAATCTTTGGACGCATGCATGAAGCATTAAATGTAGGTAAAAAAAATAACTAATTGCACAGTTTGTCTGTAAATGTCGAGACGAATCTTTTGAGCCTAGTTAGTCCATGATTGGATAAATTTTACCAAATAACAACGAAAAGTGCTACAGGACTTTACACACACTTTACAACCATCTAAACACACCCTTTTAGAAATTTCCTTTTCATTCTATCATATTTCACTGTTTGTTCTGACACAAGCCGGTAGGCTCAGCATGATCATAAAAAATGTAGATTTAGTAAATAGATTAGGACATGCTAGGTGCACACATGTTTAATCTACTCATGCACCATATAGCATGCACTACATACAGGATACAGCCTAGTATACTAATGTTAAAGTTACTTTCAGAAGAATCTTATGCAACTCTCAATCCATACCTATATGGTTGGCTTCAGTACGTGTATGGAAAACAGTTGTAAATCATAAAATGACCACCATATATATTTTACTGTAAGAACAGTAAGGTATATATAGCTGGCATGAGTTGGTATTATTACCTGGGCATTGTGCTCTAAGAGCGGGGGCCCAGAGGAAGAGCCAACGGTGTGTGCCTTCTTGTACCTCTCAATCGTAGCCTTCACACTGCAGCCAACCAGATCAATCAATGGAAATTGAACAAAGCAAAAGGCATGGTGTCAGAGTATACTGAAGTGACAATGCAGCCTCCATCACAGTGCTCTTGCACACAATATATATATATATATATATATATATATATATATATATATATATATATATATATATATATATATATTATATTCACAAGACAAAAGATCACAGCAGTAACAGTAACACGAAACTGGTGAAAGCCATTAATTGTGAAGTGAAATTTACATGTGTATATGAAACGTGTACCCATCAGTCAATGCATGTGAACAAGTGTCCCGGTGCAAAATTGTGCAAAGGCTGTGTTTACTTCCTCAAAAAAAAAAAAGTACTGTGCAAACAAAAGATTTCCCGTCACATCCATATATGCATGGAGTACTAAATGTAGATGAAATAAAAAAACTAATTGTACAGCTTGGTTATACTTTGCGAGACGAACGTTTTGAACCTAATTAGTCAACGGTTGGACACTATTTGCCAAATAAAGCCAAAACGTGCTACAATACTTTTTTTACACATTTTTACACCTTTTTACACAACTAAACACAGCCAAAGAATAAAATGCAGCTGTGCTGTCATCATTGCTTCTGCTGTTGAAAAACTTGCTAGGCAGAATGAAGCACAGGAGAGGAATGGAGCATCGTGTGCATTTGTTGTTGATTGACACTTTGCATCAGAGAAGGGACAGCAAACACCGCGAATATAGGAGAAGGGTGAGTGTAAGTTTGCAGACGAGGTGAAGCGTACGTTCTGTAGCAGGATGCGAGCAAAGGGAAACTCTTGACAGCTAGTTTAGGGTCAGGTCAGTACTGTGTACGTTGCAACGTCCTCTCTAACAAAGTATAACAGGGAGACCTGCTGACCGGAGATATGACATATCCTTATTTTTTGTGTTCTGTGTGTGTGAGAGACCGAGGAGCATGTAAAGGCATTTGACAGGCATGCAGAAGAAGTGTGGACAAACTTTTTCATCTAGCACTACGCAAATGCATTCTTCATCAATTGGATTGAACCTAACCTGTGATAAATGAGAGAGAGATTAAGCTAGAGCATGAATGTTTTAGCTCTGAAAATCTAAATAACACTTTTTTAGATAATGGAAATTAAATATCTGGTTTTATCCTCTAGGAAGATCGAGGAATGAGACCAATTATTGCACACACATCAAAACAACCGGAGAGAGAGTTCACAAAACAAATATGAATAAAAACACAAATCTGACTCAAAGCTCAGTTCTAAAACCAAAATCTAAATAACAAGCATTTGAATAGTAAATGATTCATGAAAGGAACATTAGTTTGCATAGTTTTAATTGATGCGTGCATACATACACGGTCAAATCCTTGTGTGTGTATTGCACAACAACATGACAAAATATAATTACCAATTTGATAAAAAGTGGTGGGTTAACAAGATAAACCATGATCTATGTGGATGGTAATAACTCAAAAAAGTGGCACAACTATAATAATCATCTTTATATTAGCTAACGTACAGATGAAAAATCCAGTAAGATTATATAACCATGTGCTAATTTTTTTTTGGTGACTTTGCATGGTAATAAAATGGTAGTATGTCAGTATCACTATATATGATGAACGCTGTGCCCTTCCTGTCCATCACATAGTTTAGAAGAAATAATTCCTAAATATGGATGATCATGATCATCACATAAGGCAATCTTGACACATCTATGAATGAACAAAAAAAACTAAAATTTGTATATCTTATAGAAATCCTTACTAATCAATTTATTCATGAACTACCAATGAAGAACACTAAATCCTCCCACAAGCGCCACTGCACTACCAGCGAATCAGATTTGTTTTTTTTTCTGCTGATTACTCATCTTCAGTAGCCATGAGGCAACAGTCAGCAAATCGATCACTAGAGCATGCAATGACATGCTAAAAAAGAATCAAGCATTGATTCACCAGCTGCCGAGATGCAAGATCTGCAGTGCACCTCACGCACCTGTTGTTGGAGTACTCGTAGAGGCGGCCGCGGCTGGAGAAGACGATGAGCGCCACCTCGGCGTCGCACAGGACAGAGAGCTCGTACGCCTTCTTGAGGAGCCCGTTGCGGCGCTTGCAGAAGGTGACCTGCCGGCTCGTGTTGTTCTCGATCCTCTTGATCTCAATTCTTCCCCTCCCCATGCTGGAGATCTCAGCTGAAAGCAGCCAACAAATTTAATTTTCTCACGAGAGCGCGAGAATTCAAGTTATATATATTATCTGAACTCTGAAGCAGATCAAGGGACCGAGGAAGGAAGTAGCTTGAAAGATCTAGCCACAGTAGTACACTAGGAAAAGGAACACGGATCGATTCAAGAATTAATCCGCCCGAGGCGACAGAAATGACAGAAGAGAATACACGCAAAGATGACAAATTTTCCACGATTTGACAGATTTGACAGACGAACTGCACGACTGGACAGATCGATGCCTGGAAAAGAACACAGATGCTGGGCAAGACGATCATCATGTAAACGAAACCAGCCACAAGAACACAAGATCTACGAGTTGGTTCGTTCGGTTCGGCGCGAAATATAGATGGGGAAAAGAAGCTAAAAAAACACGAAACAACAACGAACCAGCAATGAGATGGACAAGAATAAGGAGCTGCTTCTTTTTCCATGAAGAGAGAGCTCATCTTCTTCCAGTTTCTTCAACTGGAAGGACTCGTGGATCGCTCAGAAGGAGATAAAGGATCAGATGCGAAAAGAAGCAACAAAATCTTGCAAACAAACTTTAGACAATTCTAGGTAGGCAAGAATATAATCAGGGCAAGTTGAATTATCATCGCAAAAGCAAGAAGCAGACGGGAGCTGGATATATGCGTGCGGCAACTGCATATATAGCGTCTTGCCTTTTTTCTTTTCCTCCCCCATGTATAAAAGATCAAAGATCTAGTAGTCATCGAGCTGCTACTAGGAGGGTAGAAATCTCTCATCAGAAGCAAAAAGTTGAATCCTTCCAAAGCTTAGTATACGCAGGGAAAGACAGCACAGATGCATACATATAGAAAGCAGGAAAAACGGAAATCAAGTGTAAACAAAGAAGCATCATCCAAGTAGTCAGCAGAAGCCGGCATGGTTTTCCTTCCAAGAACTCGAAGCACAGAAAAGGGGAGTTCTTTCCTCAAAGGGAGAAAGTACAAACGACGAGATCGATCTCGATCAGCTAGCAGAAACTACATACCGGATCACAAGATGTATCACAGAACTGATGCAGAGAGAAATACGGCTGGAATTTTTTAGCATGTAAAGAGATAACCTAGATGGAAAAGCGATATACTACTCTACCTTGTTCCTCTCTGCTAGTTTCTTGGACTTGCAAGCAAGCTAGGAAAGGGAGCTCTACTCCTACTTTGGTTCCTCCGATCCCTCCTCTCTGCTGCGTCCAGCGTGAGGGGGTAAAGTGGTTTAATAGCAGGCCGGCCAGGCCAGGCAATGCGCGCAACGGAAAGAAAGGCTGGGAGTGGGATGGGATCAGAAGCAAAGCTGCAGCAGGAGAGAAAAAGAGGAGAGAGGAGCGAGAGAGATGGCCTGCTGTCTTGCTTAACCATATATAGCCATTTTAGACATCTTTACATATATTCTTAAAGCGTTTTTGTTTATGGCCTCTCGTTTTTCTCTCCATGTGTTTTGTGTCGTCCCCAAGAACTGGTAATGTGCAGTGCTACTGCAGTATATATATAAACTGAATAAGAAATCCATTCCGTTCCGGCTGTTGCATTTAGTGCAGCAAAATCCAGCTTAATTTGCTGAATCATTTTCTTGCCAAAAATCTGTGGTTTATTTGCGTTTTGGTCATGCATTTTGATTCCAGTGTTAGTGCCAAAATGTGCAAGAAGCAAGTTTAGATGGATGGATGCTTGTTATTCCCGTTGTTATCACATGTACGCACAGTTACATATATAAACATGCATCTTCTCAACATAGATAGAGGCAACAATTATAACTAGCTAACTAACAGTGGTACGGTATATGGTCAAATTTAATTATATGATGATGGGAACTTGCTGTGTTTAACAGGCGCAGATTTGGAGTTTCCTTATATTGGTGGTAGAAATAAACGTGTTGATGCATCATGAAACATATACGTACACAGAAAACTATACAACCCTGTAGCATATATAAACTACTAGTACTTTTTGTTTGTATCCTTTGGCATGTGTGTGTATGTATGCACAATTGCACATATGAGAAGCCATGATGATGAGTTTTATTCTGTTACATGTATCCATGATATGTGTGCTGTGCCATGTATGTGTGGTAGTCTTCCAAGTCCCAATTGCCTGCCATTTCACATGCATGCATGAAAAGTACTGGTAGACAGAAGCAGAGCAGCCAGCGCCTCATCTTATGAGGATGAGCTGCAAAATAAAACATGGAGAGTTCTTGTGCAAGGTAGCAATCACATGCATGCATATGCCAATGCAAATCCTCTTGCTACTCATTACGATACTACTCTCTCAGATGCACTTCTTGCATGCAACATCTAGGTTCTTGTTGGTTCTCTATCCTACCCCCGGGCCCCCTCCCTCTGATGCACAGATTTGACTGCCGCTGCTTGCTGCTCTTGTGCTAATGCTGGTGGTGCAGGATGGAGCCATGGAGGAGAACATTTACACCCATGCTCATTATGCTTCAAGCATTCAGATTGGGGTGTGGTGGTTAAAAGTTACTCCCTCTATCCGTTAGAAATTATAGTTTTTTACTTTGGTCGTGTCATAAGTCAAATTCCTCCAACTTTGACTAAGCTTGTATAAAAACTTACATCATCATCTACAATATCAGTCTAATTTCAGTAAATAAACTGCCGTTAAACATGTTTTGATATTGTGCATTTGTGTGAACTTATACATGTTTATACGTTTTTTTCTCAAAAACTTGGTCAAAGTTGTATAAGTTTGACTTAGGACAAAGTTTAAGTCTACTATAATTTGGAATAGAGAGAAGTAGCTTGGAGTTCAACTTAACCTCCACAACACCCTCTTGATGAATGCATCCCTCGGACCAAAATAAGTCAGTTCCTAGAATCAACAAAGTCAGACTATCTCAAGTTTGACCAACTTGCCCTTTTCTATAAAATTTGGTCAAACTTAAAATAATTTTTTTTGCGAAAAATACTTAAAATAATTTGACTTAGGATAACTCTAAAATTGATTCATTTTAGAACAAAAGGAGTAAATTGAAAGGTAATTGTGTTAATTTCTTGTTTGAAACATCATCTCCTTGTCCTAATTATAACTAAAAGCCTACCCCGTGCGTTGCTGCGGAATTTTCTTAAAAATAAGTCTGTTATGTACGTAGCATTACTATATGGTATTCGTGTTGCATGTTATTTTATTATACCAGACTTGGTAAAAAATTGATAAGCTAATGGAAGAAAAATCAATAGAATATTTGATTAATTATAGAGAAATATGTGATGAAACAAAGTATTGCACATGATAGAGATGAGTAGATATTTTTGTAATTAATAAGGGATGACATGGACTTAGTGAGAAATGATGTGGACATCTTGTATGAAGAGATGAACATCTAGTGGGTCACTTAGTGGGATATGACGTGGACACCTTACATGAAGAGAAAAATCATCTAATGGGGTTTAGCTTTATAAGAGTATACGATATGATTCCACTTCCCTGATCTGGAGCATTTTTTATGCATGATTTATATATTTTGATCGGCCAAAGTGCTGTGCCCGAGGGGAAGTGTTTATTGCTTGGTGCGGTGTGGTAACTGCATTATTCTAGTGTTGTGTTTATATAGCTACAAATTAATTTGAACATTAAAACCCGTACTTGCGCTTTAAGGTAGACATGCATAGCCACACGGCACATAGGCCTGGTTCACTTCCCCTTCCAACCCAAAATATTTTCTCTTCCACCCATTACATCAAATCTTTCGACGCATGCATGGAGCATTAAATGTAGGTAAAAAAGATAACTAATTGCATAGTTTGTCTGTAAATGTCGGGACGAATCTTTTGAGCCTACTTAGTCCATAATTGGACAAATTTTACCAAATAACAACGAAAGATGCTACAGTAACTTTTCAGTTACTTTTCGCGAAGTGAACACACCCATATTTCCGTTAGCTTTGGAACACTGGAAGGTCACATACTACTACTTACTGTGAGTTGATGGATCAGGGTGGAGGACAGAGAGAGACGACTGAAAGATATCAAAAGATTTTTTGTTTTTGTTTTTGTTTTTGTTTTTGTTTTTTTGATGATAAACTAAAAGGTAGAGAGAGAGAGCAGTATGGGCCAGCTGGCAGGCCGGCAGGCACTGGGCCAATGGAGAGTGATGAAGGGGCGGTCGATGTCGAGTTGCCGAGTTTGGGAGGGCAGCACCTGATCCCGCGCCACAAGCCTTCCCCGAACCAGACACCCACTTCGGTGCTACGCATCCGCTCGCTTTCTTCTCCGTTGTGCAGCCAGCTGCCCAGCTGCAATCAACCACCACTGCGCCCTCTGCATCTGCCTCTCCTCGGCCTACCTGCCTGCTGGTGCTGGATGACAAGGCCTGCGTGCCCGGCTGCCCATCACCACTACTTTGATGGCCGGATCATGGACGACCGGATGGGGCTGGCTCTCATGCACTGCAGCTGCTAGCTAAGCTACTGGCTGCTGGCTGCTGCAACGTATTACGCATCAGCAAGCTCTAGCATCACTCACGCACCTAGCACTAGCAGCTAGACCACACGATACCACTGTTGATGATAATATATATTTGATAATGATGAGCCGCTGCTTAATTCTCCATTCTTTTCCTTCCATCAGAGACCATGTGAAAGCAGCTGCTTGCCGTGTTTATGTTATTATTAGGATGCAGAGCAATACAAATACATATATATATACAAAATCAGAGATCGATGCACATTATTGAGGCCAGGGCGGCGACAGCAGTATTTTTAGGGAATTAATACATATATGTTTTCTGTAACAAAATGAATATGTATTGCAAATACTAAAATGTTTAGTTCTACTGGTGCTTTTACTTCTTGCTGTTTTGGAGAAAATCGTTCTTAAAATACCCTAGGTAGAATCTTAGCTCCGCCATAGATTGGGGCCGTATTATCTAACATGTCCTAGGCGCCGTGTTATCAGTCGGAGTCTCGGAGACCTCACCATACAGACATATATAGCTGAATGACGAATATGCTTACACTGCACTAAAATTGAAATATTTTTTTAAAACAAAGACAGGAGCTCTACCGCTTAATTAAGAAGAAAGAATTTATGTGCAAGAAGGCTAGCCAAACAAGATGCTACATAAGGCACCCGAGAGGCTAACCAACCCACGCGGTAAGGTTCAGTACAAACACGACACACTGCCATGGGTTATCTTTGCTAAGCATGGAAGCAAAACTGCTAGCAGCTCCAACATCCCATGGCAGGCCACCCACCGACGGGTCTGTAGCAAACGGCCGCAACCGTCATTGTTGCTAAGCTCAAACACCCCCCACCCCCCCCCCGAAGAGCATCTCTGACTACTTTCAATCATGAACCCACACCTCGCCCTGACGGTTGCAGACCCCCACCAGAGCCCCAGACTATGACGAGGGCGCGGGGAAGGGGGGACAAGCTGCGTGTCAACGTTGCTGAGCCACGCCCCCGATGCAACAGCTCTGACACTTCACATTGCAATACCCACCCCTACGCATCAACCAGGCGTAGAGAAGCAAAGAGCCACCGAAGGAGGCATTGAAGTCGCGACGATAGTCCAAATGCGACGCCATTAGGAAGGGAGCGATGCCAATGGCACCATCGTCACATGTCTAAAGTGGATCAGGTTTTCACCCGAGCTTGCATGACAATGCTAGAGTGGAAACATGACGTGCCCTAACAGGGAAAGAAACTCCCACCAACGTTGCTGCCGCCAAGACTTTCGCCCAAGGAGCCCTCTAGTACAAACATCGGGCCAAGAAGTCGGACCTCTTGCCAGCTAGCACCACTATCGCCGCTGTCCCGCCGCCCTGAAGAAGCCCCTTCAGAGGGGCATCCATGCACCGAGTGCACGCAGTAGCTGCATAGCGGGCGTGGCGCGCGACCGATGCGGCCCGGTCGGTGAATCACCGATCCAAGTGCGCAGACTGCTCGGCGAATTGATGCCGATCCAAGTGCATGGTCTGCTTGGCGAAGAACCTTCGGAACTCATCGAGGAAGAGCTTGGTGGAAGGATTCATGGTGGAGTACCAAAATCGACGACTCGATTACCAGATGTTAGTATTGCAGATTAATGGGTGGATTTAAGAGGAATTTTGGATATGAGAGAAGAAGGGGAAGAACAGTGAAGTTGGAAACACTGACTGGATTGATCATCTCGATCCTTCTCAGGTACTCCATCTTATCTCTTTCCTATTTTATATTTTGGTCCCCAATTCTAATTATATTTACAATTCACACCAACACTCCCCCTCAAGATGGGGCAAAGACATCATATAGACCCATCTTACTACCAAATGAAGAGAAAGTCTTTTTAGGTAACCCTTTGGTCAAAATATTTGCTATCTGGTTAGCTGATTTTACATAAGGTAGGCAGATAATTCCTCTATCCAGCTTCTCTTTAATAAAGTGACGATCGATCTCAATATGCTTGATTCTATCATGATGAATAGGATTGTTAGCTATATCAATAGCCGCTTTGTTGTCACAGTATAGCATCAAGGGCCCACTCTCATACAATCTCAATTCAGTTAGAAGAATCTGCAGCCACAACAGCTCACACACACCATGAGCCATAGCACGAAACTCTGCCTCTGCCGTAGATCATGCTACAACACTTGCTTTTTACTTCGCCATGCAACTAGATTTCCTCCAACAAAGGTACAATACCCAGAAGTTGATCGTCTATCATCCAAAGAACCAGCCCAATCAACATCGGTATAGCACTCAACTTGCAGGTTTCCTTGTTTAGTGTATAAAAGACCCCTCCCTGGGCTACTCTTAAGATACCTCAAAATGTGATAGGCAGCATCCATATGAGATGATCTGGGATCATGCATAAATTCTTTATCCACTGGAGTACCAACATCTTTACTTAAACGACAATTTTGCTCAATAGGTGTGGCTGCAGGACGACATCCGAGCATTCCGGTTTCCTTTAGTAGATCCAAAACATATTATCTTTGAGATAGAAACATCCCCTTTGGTCCATGAGAGATTTCAATTTCAAGAAAATATTTCAATTGCCCTAAATCCTTTACTTCAAACTCATGAGCAAGATATTTCTTCAAATCGACAATCTCAGCAATGTCATTCCCAGTAATCATAATATCATCCACATATACTATTAGGATTGCTATCTTACTTGTAGCATGTTTATATAATAGTGTATGATCAGCATTACTTTGGATATAGCCTCTTTTGAGCATTCATTGCCTAAAGCGATCAAACCAAGCCCTTGGGGATTGCTTCAATCCATATAGAGATTGACATAAACGAAGCACTTTTCCATTTGTTTGACCTGTTTCAAAGCCGGGTGGTATGTGCATATTACTTCTTCAAGAAGATCACCGTGAAGGAAAGCATTTTTTACATCCTTTTGATATATTTCCCAATCCAAGTTGACAACACAAGATATAAGAGTTCTTACCGAATTCATCTTGGCAACAGGTGCAAAGGTCTCATCATAGTCAATCCCATAAGTTTGGGTGTATCCTTTTGTCACAAGACAAGCTTTGTACCTTTCAACCTTCCCCTCAGGTGTGTTTAATGGTGAAAACCCACTTGCACCCAATAGGTTGCTTACCTTGCGGTAGATCCACAAGCTCCCAAGTTCTATTCTTCTCCAAAGCTCTCATCTCTTCAGGCATTGCCTCCTTCCACTTAGGATCCTCTTTAGCTAATTTCTAGTTAGTGGGTATGGATATAGAATCAAGAGATGCAACAAAACTCTAGAAGGATGGGCTACAACATTTATAGGAGATAAAATTGGAAATGTCATGTTTATAACCAACATAATCTTTAAAACGTGCTAGAATATTGGAAGATCTAGTTGACTTTCTTAGGGCTATAGGTAGATCATTTTCAGGAGGAGATTGAGTAGATAGTTGATTATCTCCTCGCTCCAGAGTGCTAGATGGAGCATTAGGACTAAGAGAGTGTGAGTTGGTACCTGGGTCCTCGTGCATAAGAGATTCTATGTTTTGAGAATGCAAAGTACCCTGTATATCTCCATGGCAAGAATTATTACCCCCTCATTATCGTTATTAATTTCCTCCCCCTGACTATGAACTGAATTATTCCCATAGGAACCAACTGAAGGAGGAACAAGAACAGAGCCCGTATGAATACCTCCACTATTACTCTCCCACTTTTGTTGTCCTTCAGGTGGAGAAAGAGTAATTCCAGTATCATTAGTTGGCTCACCATAAGGTTCATATTCACGAAATGTTACATCCATACTTATAAACAAACGATGTTTAGATGGACACCAACAACGATAACCTTTTTTAGTAGGAGAGTAACCAACAAACACACATTTAACAGCAGAGGGTCAAGTTTCTAATATCATTTTTGTAGTCATAAACAAAGCAAACACATCAAAGACCTTTGGAGACACAACAAATTCATTCGAATCCAAAAGTAACTCAGCAGGAGATTTATTGTCAAGAACTCAAAGAGTCATCCGATTAATTAAATATGCTGCAGTCTTCATAGCTTCCCCCCGAAGAAACTTAGGAACATTCATTGTAAACATAAGAGAACGAGCAACCTCAAGTAAATGCCTATTTTTCCGTTCAGCAACACCGTTTTGCTCTGGAGTGTTAACACAAGTTGTTTGATGTTCAATACCATTAGAAACAAGGAACTGTTCAAACTCCTGGTTAACATACTCTGTACCATTGCCCGAACATAAGACCTTAATAGTGTTGCCAAACTTATTTTTAATAAGGGCATAAAATGTTTAAAAATAACAAAAACATCACTTTTGTGTTTCAACAGATAAAGCCAAGTATATGTACTAAAGACATCAATAAAAGTCACAAACCATCTATGTCCATAAATAGAGTGGACCTCACATGGTCCCTAAACATCATAATGAACCACATCAAACGGTTTGTTAAACCCAAACTAGGATAGGGAACTCTTGTATGTTTAGCAAACTCACATGCATCACATATAAGAGATTCCCTAGGACATGCATTAAAAAGTGAAGGATAACTACGAGACATAGCAGCAAAAGAGGGGTGTCCAAGCCTGCGGTGAAGTAATAATAATTCTGGACATGGAGACATCTTGGATGCAAAAGCGACTTCATCACTTCCTTCATCAAGATAATAGAGTCCATTATGCACGGTCCTAGTCCCAAGAATTCTCCCTATCCCTAGCTCCTGAAAAGCACAATGAGAAGGATCGAATCAACCTCTACAATTGAGGGATTTTGTGATAGAACTAACAGATATAAGTTAATAGGGAAATTAGGAACATGCAAAACTGGTGATAAGGATAGAGTTTTGGTGCACCGTATAGATCCATGTCCTGTTATAGGAACCATGGATCCATGAGCTACACACACCTTATCCTTACTTGAACAAGGAATATAGGAAGTGAAAAGATTGGATACTCCTTTCATATGGTTAGTTGCTCTAGAATCAATAATCCAAGGTTTATTTTTATAGGCTTGAACATGTTTTATACCTTGGGAAGTAGCATGGTAACTGAAATTAGTAGAGGAACCTTAAGTGGAAGATAAGCCTTCAGAGAGCTTGAGCTTGGAGTTGTATTTCTTAAGGGCATGAGCATCTACCACTGGAAGCTCCTTTTTCAGATGCTATTTGATTAGCCCGATTCCAGTTAGCACCTCGAACTCCCCCTGGTTGAGATTTCCCTCCTTTTTTCCACCCAGGTGGAAAACCATGCAGCTTAAAACACTTCTCTATGGTATGCCCCTTATCACCACAATGATCACAAATCACCTTATTTTTTTCTTGGTCCCCTCGGAACAGAAATGGGCCCTTCTTTATAGATGGGCAGCACTAACATCAACTTCTTTATAATCATCCACTTTGGGATGTGATAGTCTAGTTTCCTCTTCTATGATGCTAAAAATTATCTCATGAAGAGTAGGCCATTCAGACTTAGAGAATATAAGCTACCGACGAAGATCAAATTCTTGATTCAAACCATCAAGAAATAGCTTGCTCACAAAAGATTGGAACCAGGTATGATGCATAGCCAAATCCTTTTTGTCATCCACCTCAAATGGATGATAATAGTATAGGTCTCTGTACAGTTTTTTACCTCACCAGCATATTCTATTACAGACCTTGAGCCTTGCTTTAAATGAGTCAACTCATGCATGATTCGAGTAGCTTGCATTTTGTTTGATTTTCCTGCAAATTGTCTCTCCAATTCCGACCACACCTCTGCAGGCGTAGTTAAGGTTTCAACTTGTTCTCTGATAATTGGTTCCATACTGCTTAACATCCATACTAGTGCTCCACTTATTTGCTTGCTTGCTGTATCAACCTCCCTTGTTTCTTTATCAGAATCGACAAGTAAACACTCATATCCATGAGAGCTTAGAATTAACTTGTAATGACGGGCCCAACTGACATAGTTCTCTAGTCCAGATAATTTTACTGGATTAAGCTCGAGTGTGTATTTGAGAATCTCAGAAGTCACCACCTTAGGCTACTCCATCAATTTGCTAAATATTTCATAAAGTTTTTCCACATGATCTACTGATTTCTCTCCACTAGTTTGAACCATGAGCAGCAGATTCAGTATTTAGCAGCAAAAAAACAACCAAGAACCAGCTCCTCCTTGATACAGGAAACAAGCAAACAACAAGCAAGCACGTAGCTTTTCTCCCCGCCACCGGCAAGCAACCAAGCAAGCACCCCTACCTTGCAGGAATTAGTAGCTCAGTCTTCATGTTGGCAGAGGCTATGGCCACAACGTTTGCCACAGAGCTGCTTCTCGCCTGGGCGACGACGACTCCTGTACAAGGATGGTGACGACTACGGCGTCTCCACCACCTCTGCCCCCAATCAATCAACGAAAACGAGATGGACACGACAGGATTAATCCGCTCTTGATACCATATTGTAGATTAATGGGTGGATTTAAGAGGAATTTTAGATATGAGAGAAGAAGGGGGAGAACAATGAAGTTAGAAACACTGATTGTATCGATCATCTCGATCATTCTCAAGTACTCTGTCTTATCTCTTTCCTATTTTATATTTTGGTCCCCAATTCTAATTATATTTATAACTCACACCAACGGTTAGCAACCAGGTAGCAGGAATGATAGAGAACAAGAGAATCAGAGAAATCAGACAAGAACAGAGCAAGGGTCGAGGGGAAGACGACGACCAGTACAGGAAGGGGAACAACGAAACAGGATTAGCAGTAGTATGAGCTGTTACAATATTCTTGATACCCCTCTCTCCACAGCCATAGGTAAATATATTGCTCTCTATTATAGTTCTTTCCTTTCCTTAAGGATCGAGGGAAAGACGAACCGTTAAGGAAGGGGAAGAACTATAATAGGATTAGCAATACTACGAGTTGTTACAATATTCTTGATACCCCTCTCTCCACAACTATAGATTTTTTTTAGTGGACTCTTCACAACCATAGGTTTTTTTTAAGAAATCCACGACCATAGGTAAATATATATACTATACTACTCTATGCACAGGCAAGCCCAGCCAGTAGAGACACGCAAGCCCAAGTCCGAAGCCCATTAGCTATTACTGACAGTAGCCCATCTCCCTAGCAGCTTTGCTCACACGCCATCGCGTCGCTTCGCTTCTGACCCCGCTCGTGGGTTGCTTCGGTTCTCCAGCGATAGGGCATCCATGGACGCGGCGGGGGCGTCGGAGTCGGCGGCGAGTGCCACGCGCGCGGCACAGGTGGTGGGCGCGGACGGAGAGATGGACGTGGCCGCGATGGAGCAGTTCGCCGCCGCCGCGGGGCTCCAGGGGACGGGCATCTCCTACGCCGTCGTCTCCATCCTCGGGCCCCAGGGAAGCGGTACGTACGTCAGCCGCGTCATCCTCCCCTGCTCCTCTCCGGCCTCCCCCTTCCCCTCTGCTTCTAGTATAGGGGTGCTGCGGCGTCCTCGCTGGGTTTTGTGCAAAGTCGGCATAGTAAACGGATTCAGACATTCGTTCCGGATGAATTTCTCGTGTGTTAGCTTACCCTCGTGTCAATTGCTAATGGTGATTGATCGGCGAGGAATCGAGAATGATCCACGTAATCGTGGTGTGGCCTTTTTTTTTTGCAGAGATCACGGTTGTTTCCAGTTTGCTTCTAAATAAATATATTATTACCGCGTAGTTGATTGGTTCTCCGTCCATGTAGCGTGTACGTATGCTTATTAGTTAATCCGGCCATGATAGCGTTTATTGAAGAGGCTTATTAGTTAATCCGGCCATGATGCAAATAAGTGAGTAGATATCTAGCTTGATATTTCTCTAGGATATCCATTTTATTCATATTTTCTTGTTTAAGATTAGCTAATTCTTGCTCAAATGTTTTGCCACTATACATATCCTGTTGTTGATTCCCATTTGGCCCCTAGTGTAATAATGTTTGGTGCTTCTCAGGAAGTTGATGATAATGTTTATACCGCATATTGTTATTTTTCCTGAACAAGCTTCTCACATAATGTCCAGTTACATTTTTTTTCATAATAGTTTTAAATACTGGATTCTTTGATTCTGAGTAGCTGGTTAAAAATTTGCAGTCCTGCTGCTGTTGCATAACTGTGCCACATGATCTCAACTTGAGTTAGCAGATTATATATGATACTAGCTAAGTTTTGCACTGTCATGTACTGGTGTTCACTTGGAAGAGGGTCCAGGTCCCATCTTGTTTACCAAAACCAACAGCTCCCTGTAGGATTGCATTCAATTTGATCATTTTGCACTGAATTGGTGAACCCAAAGGATTAACAAGTTAGTACAGCAGGTCTATTTCTTGTCCCTGCACGAAGTAAATGTTTCTTTCCTAAGTTCGTACCTTCTAGATTCCAGTCAAAAGTCAAGACTGACCCGATGAACTTTCAGAACAAGAGGACTCTGAAAGGTACTTATCTCTACGTGAAAACTTGAACATTACCAACAATCAAAACAAAATTTGATCTATGCGCTACTTCCAGATGGGAACATTGTCAGTAAATGAACTTGGTTGATACACTGTCATTAAAAAAAAGTTGTCACCTAGGAGTTGCCCTCACCACAGTGTGCTAGTGCTGTCATGGATCTTAATAAGGCATTCGACCTCATGCTTAAATGTGTGCCCAATGCAACATTCGGCATGCATATCAATCCAGTAGTTATTTCCATCCCAAAGAACCAACTGTCCATGTTGAGTGTTGTTTCTCAAGAATCATCCAAGTAAACCATGTGATATTAATATGCATGTACTGTCCATGTCCATGCATATAAAGCCAGTGATGCTTATTAGTTACTCACTTATTAAATCCGTACTATGCAATTACAACATGCGTGTACTGACAAGTGAGCATGTTATTAACTAATAAGCCTCTTCAATAAGCCAGTGACAAAACATCTCACTTATTTAAGCATGTTAACTTGACAAAACATCTCACTTGTCAGGATAGATCAAATTAATAGCATGGTAACTTCAATAAGCCAGTGACTTATTTAGGTATCAGTAATGGTACATTAGACAGGGCTACTCTCTGCTACTGCTGGACTAATATTTTTATGGCCACTTTGTACTCAATTTGATATGTAGAAATATCCAGTATGGTGACTGCTCAGGTCCTTTTTGATAGGATAGCTATAACTTGTCCAGTAGACTAACCAGTTTAGTTAATATATATACCTGAAAATACATACATATAAAAGTATGAGGATTTCTTGTTTAGTATAGTTTCTCTTGTTTCAACATCTATTAATTGGTTATTGACCTAGTGCTGTTTATAATAAAAAAGTATCCAAATTCAAGTTTTGGCATTGTTTCTCTAATTAACAGGAAGCTGGAGCAGAAATTGAGACTGTTATCTTGGTTTCCTATGTTTGACTGAGTTGGTGGCAGGACTTCAGAAATGCCATCTATGGGTTTACTTCCAGTTGGATTGTAGGTCAGTGCTTTCTTGGAACAGATGAGCTGAAATAATGTACTTCAGGTATATATGTTCTGTGTTAATTAGCCTTTGTATATCTTGATGATGTTCCTAGTAATAGTTTCTGACATAATGGGAGCAGTCACTTCAGTTATAATGTAATGTCTGTAATGAGCCTTAAGAAGCGTCTGTAATTCGAGTCGGGGAGGTTTTTTTTGTAAGTCGTTATTACAGACATGTGTTGGCTATGCGCGTCTGTATAAGGGGTCATCACAGACGTGTCTTTGTTCCACTGGTCTGTCTTATAACCTAATCACAGACACGTGTTTGTGTATTACAGACGTGTGTTGGTAACACGCGTATGTAGTATAAGCTTATAGCGCGTCTGTAATAAGACCTTCGTGTTATTACCTGTACTGTGCCTTAACGCGCGTCTGTGATGTGCTTTTTTTACATAGTGATACGCTAGCATGAATAAATTCAGATGTAGTACTGCGTACTAGTGTATGCATACTAGTAGTATGTGAAAAACAAATCAGTAGTGGTTAAATAGCACACTAGTACTCAGCTCAATAATTTTTACAACAATAATATTGAGGTTCTTTTACAAATTTTGAGATTGACATAGATCATATTTACTTTTTTTATGTATTTCTGATCAAAATAAAGGATGAACCAATGGACAAAAGATGAAAAGACCAAAACTAATTGGTGCGCTTGTACACTCGTCAATATAATTGTTCATGGACAAATGGACAAAAATAACTGAAATTAATGGACATACATGTGACCTGAACCTCACGGACTGAGCAGAGATGTAAACCCAAATTCCCTGGTGCCTAATTGAGTGATTTATATAATCATGCGCCAATGAAAGAACTAAACGGAGGCAACATCAATTCCTTGCAAATGCATGTCGTCCTACAAACCCTAGGGGTAGGCAGTATAGATGACTATAGAAGGCGTTAGAGGCGGATTGCACTCAATTTTGGTCGGAGTCTTGTCCTAAAACATATACTCCTTGTAACAAAAGGGAATGTGACAATTGAGTACATGCTGTCACCTTAACCTTCAATTGCACGCTTTCCCTCTTTTTATTTCAACTTTTTTAGAGTTCTTTTTATTTCAACTTGCCCTTGATTTGACAAAGTCAATGCACCTTTGCTCTTGATTTTTGCTTACTTGGATGGTAAGTCTTGTCCTAGAAACACAGATGCTGTCAGCGTCTGTTGCTCTTGGCTCGCACGTCTGTCGCGAGTATCTTGGCGACACTTCGTCGTTTTCTCGTTCCGCTTGATCGCCCTTGCCACTTATGAGCTACTCTCCATATGTGTATCACTAAAGCACATGTTTTAGCTCATGAAACACTTATGTGCTTTCACCACTTTTTCAACCTCTGGTGCAATGGAAAATAGGCATTTCATTTTCCCGAAAACGCCTGAAACCCGCGCTCGCAGGCTCGACGGGAGGGAGAGCGAACCCCAAACCCCTCACTACCGCTCAAACACCGCCGCCTTCGCAAATGTACCAACACCATCATGTGTAAAACACCATGTGCATATGTGTTAGCATTTTCACAATCATTTTTCAAGACGTTACGTTAGTTCTCTACTAGATCCTAATGCATATGCTCAAGATGATGACCTAGTAGCATTTGATTAACGAGCTAACTGTGATTGCCCCTCTTGATAGTCGGCTATCAATCCTAAATTCCAGTCAATTACTTCTCTACTCATCTTAGACCGGCAAAAGCAAATCCTGTGATTATACCTTTGCCTTGATCACTTTGTTCCATGTCCATCTCCTCATGCTTGATCACCATGACCATCATTTGATGTCCAAGCACCATCTCTATGTGATCTTGTGGCCACCACTCCATGCCACATGCACCTTCATCACATGTATTGCTTATGCCTAACTTAAACCACATAACACATGGCATTAGCAACTTGGTGTCATTAATTACCAAAACCAAACTTGGGCTTTCAACAGCCCCCCCTAAAAAATTATCGTGTGAGCTCTTGGCTATGTAATTGGGTCCTAAATATGACGATGGGGATCCCTAACATATAAGTTCCATCCTACAACCAAACAGTATCTTAAAGTACTGATGAAGACATACCTCATTTGTATATTTTCTAAAGCACTGGTGTAGGGTCGAGATGGCGGACTAGAGGGGGGTGAATAGTCCTTTCTAAAATTAATCATGCCAGCTAACCGAAACAAATGCGGAATTAAAACTATCGGTCTAGCCATGACTACACCCCTCTATCTGTGTTCACAAGTGAAAGCATCTAGGCTCCGGTGTTGGTTTCGGCAATTGATGACAACGCATTATTACCATGACTAACGTGTGTTTTGCAGAAACGTTGGTAAGTTAGGTCATGGAGATGATAACTGCTTTGGACAATATGGTATTCATGTCCCTTGATGGAAATCGTTTCGTTTTTCAAAGGATCAACGATAAGATTAATGACGGTTAGTTCCGGATGTCAAGGTGTTGAGTTACATCTGGAATAGTCGTTAGGATCTTTGTTTCTTCCTTTGACCGTACTATAAAGGGGGGCATGAGCGAGTAGCTTGACCTAGGTGAGTCTTCTGGTTATGTGTGGTGCACACTTGTTAAACTTAGCACTAGGTAGCTCTAGAAAAGCTCAGAGTTCAGTTGGAAGCAACTTGGTTCAAGTTGCGTCGTGTTTAGAAGACGTTTGAGCAGTTTACCTGTGACCGGACGCGGTCCTGGTCATGACCGGACGCGTCCGGTCAGTACAAACAAGACAGTGCGGGTTTAACTGATCGACCAGACGCGGTCCATGAGAGGACCGGACGCGGTCGTCAGTCTGACACGTGTTCCAGAGGGTAAACAGTGTAATCAGACGTGACTGTGAAGTGATCGGCGCGTCCGGTCACGTTCCAGTAAGGTCCCAAGGTGACCTGACGCATCGGGTCACCTATGATCAGACGCGGTCGTGCGTCAGGTCATTTTTTCCAGTAAAGCTCTTGCATGATCGGACGCGTCCAGTCATCCCTGATCGGCGCGTCCGGTCATCTCTAATCGGCGCGTCCGATCATCTCAGATCGGCGCGTCCGGTCACTCAGTGTAACTTTCAATTTCCGACCGTTACACTTGATCGGCGCGTCCGGTCAGTGCGTGTTTTGCTGTTTTAACAGATAACGGTTGGATTTGTCTGAGGGGTGTATAAATACATCACCTCCACCTCTTTTAGAGGTCTCTTGCTCATTTGTTCAGCTAAGAAACACATTTGAAGTGCAAGGGAGTGCAAGAGCCCTAGTGAGGATAGAGATTTGAGAATCAAAGTTTGAGAATCCTCTCTAGTGACAAGAGTGTAGCAAGTGTGCATCCATCTTCTCATTAGGCTTGTTGTGGTCAAGTGAGAGTTCTAGCTTGTTACTCTTGGTGATCGCCATCACCTAGACGGTTTGGTGGTGATTGGGAGTTTGGTGATCATCCGATGAGATTGTGGATGACCCAACTCAAGTTATGAGCGGTTTTGGGTGATTTGCCGCGACGGAGTGTCGAAGAATCAACCCGTAGAGAGCACTTGATCCTTGCGCGGATCAAGGGGGAGCTACACCCTTACGCGGGTGCTCCAACGAGGACTAGTGGGGAGTGGCGACTCTCCGATACCTTGGCAAAACATCGCCGTGTTCCTAACCCTTACTTTCAAGCATTTACTTTCGTGCATTACTTTCATTGCTTATTTACTTTCCTAGAATTATCATGCTAGTCTAGGATTGGAACTTAGGGTGCAAAACTTTTATTGGTAGAATCACAAGGAACACTAGTAGGCACTAGGGGTGAAGTTTGGCTTGTAGGATTTAATTCTTGCAATTAATTTTTAGAAAAGCCCAATTCACCCCCCTCTTGGGCATCTTGATCCTTTCAATTGGTATTAGAGCCGTGTTGCTCTTTATTTAGGCTTCACCGCCTAGAGCAAGATGTCTAATGGGGAAGGACCACCTCCCACTTTTGAGGGAGATGATTTTCCATATTGGAAAATTTGTATGGATGCGTACCTCAAAGCCATAGATGTTGGGTGCCTTAGAGCCACAACTAAAGGGCTTCCTCCTATAAGGGATCCCGCCAACCCAAGTGGTGACGAGGAGAAGTACGATCGGTGGAATGCAAAGGCAAAAAATGCACTCTACCGGGGCTTAGGCAAAGATATCTTCAATCGTGTGCGTAATGCCAAAAACGCTCATGAATTGTGGGAAAATCTTTGTGCTCTCCATGAGGGAACTAAGAGTGAGCGTGAGGAACGCTATCACATTGCTTTAAAGAAGATCAATTCTTTTGAGATGCTTCCCAAAGAAAGTGCTAATGAGATGTACACTCGTTTGAATGTTCTTATAGAAGATCTCAATGCTCTTGAACTCACTCAAATGAGTCAATCAGATGTTGCAAGGAGGATCTTGAGTGTTCTTCCCGTTGAGAAGTATGGACACATTGTCACCGTACTTCACCAAAGTGATCTCTCCACCGCAACACCGACTCAAGTATTGGGAAAGATCAATGCACATGAGATGTACATGCACATCACTCTGGAAGAGGGCTCATCATCTTCCAAGAAAAAAGACTTGGCCTTCAAAGCTAGCCATGAAAAGAAAAAGAAGAAGGGCCAAGCCATGATGGTGCAAGAAAGCTCAAGTGAAAGTGATATTGATGATGCATCACTTGCACTCATGGTGAGGAAGACTACCAAGATGCTAAAGAAGCTCAACAAGAGTGGCATCAAGTTCGATGGCAAGAAGAAGAAATTCTTCACAAGTAGCAAAAGGAAGCCAATATCCGAAATGGATTGTTTCAATTATGGTGAACTTGGCCACCTAGCTCATCAATGCTCTAAGCCTCCAAAAGACAAGTACAAGAATAAGTATAAGGGCAAGAAAGATGATTCAAGTGATGAAGAAGATGAGAAAAGAAAGAACAAGCCATACAAAAAGAAAGATGGCAAGAAAAGAGAGTTCTACAAGAAGAAGAAGGGAGGCAAAGCTTATATTGTTGGTGATTGGCTCACCGACATTGAATCATCATGTGAGTCCTCCGGCGATGAAAGTGACCATGAAAAAGAGAAGATCGCCGCACTTGTGATTGGGTCATCATCATCTTCACCGACATCTTCATCACCACCTTCACCGCCACCTTCACCATCATCTTCCACTACTCATCTATGCCTTATGGCTAAGGGTGATCGAAAGGTACAAAATAGTGATAGTGATGATGATGATAGTGATAGTGATGATGAATATGATGCACCTTCTTATGATGAACTTGTAAAATTGTTGAACAAATACTCTAAAATCATAAGAAGAACTAGAAATGAAAATGATGAGCTTCAATATGAAAATGAATCACTCTCATCTAAGCTTGAGAATGCACATAAGACTAGTGATGAGCTCAAAGATCAAAATGAAACTATGTCTTCCTCTCTTAAGGAGCTCAAAACTTCTAACAAGGAGCTTAGAGATAAACATGATAAAATTGAGAAGAAGCATGGTGAACTCATCACTAGGCTCAACTTGCTAAAAGATGAATATACCACATTGAAAATCAATTATGATACTCTTATTGTTGCTAATGAGCTTGCCCTCGAGACACATGATGCTACTAACCAAGTTGTTAAGATTGATATAGCTACATCATGTGATGATTTGATTGTTGAGAACTTTGAGCAAGGCTCTAGCGGCAAAGGCAAGAGTGTGGTTGAGGCCAACAACTATGATGAGTATGTCAAGCTCAAGAGTGAAAATGAGATGCTTAAGAATGAGAACAAGAAGTTGATGGTTCTTGAAAAGCAAGCTTCAAATGAGTCACTTATTGAAGAAAACAAGAAGCTCAAGCAAGAAAAAGAGCATCTCAAGACCGGCCTAAGCAAGTTCACAAGAGGCCAACATTTGCAAAGTGAGCTACTCATGAACACCGTCATGAAGATGGATAGGAGTGGCATTGGGTACTTGGCAAGTCAAGAGAAGAAGGTCAAAGCTCAACAACAACAAAGCAAGTCAAAGCCTAAGCCAAAGAGATGTGTTGAGTGTGGACAAGAAGACCACTTTGCTCATGAGTGCAAAACTCCACCACCACAACCCTTGCCCAAGCATGCTAGACCCTTTGCCTTCAATGCTTATTACATGCTTAGAAAAGATTCAAGTGGAAAGATAAAAGTCATGTTCTTAGGTCCCCCAAACAAGAATAGGCCTAAGAAAATATGGGTTGCCAAGTCACTAGTTGAGAAAGTTAAGGGTCCCTCTCAAGTTTGGGTCTCTAAACAAAAGGCTTGATCTCTTGTGTGTAGGTGAACTACAAGACCGGTGGATCTCATTGGGTGATTGATAGTGGTTGCACACAACATATGACTGGTGATCCTCGTATGTTCACCTCACTTGAAGAGAATGGGGTATGTCAAGACAAGATCACATTTGGGGACAATTCAAAGAGCAAAGTCAAGGGTATAGGCAAGATTGCAATATCAAATGATCACTCTCTCTCAAATATGCTCTATGTTGCTTCATTGAGTTTCAACTTACTATCCGTTGGACAACTTTGTGACCTTGGCTACCAATGCTTGTTTAGTCCAAATGAAGTGGTTGTTACAAAGATAGATGACAAGCAAGTGATTTTCAAGGGCTTTAGATACAATAATCTCTATCTTATTGACTTCACCTCCGAAGATGCAAACTTGATGACATGTCTATTCACCAAAACTACACTTGGATGGCTTTGGCATAGGAGGCTTGCTCATGTTGGAATGAACACTCTCAACAAGCTATTGAAGAAAGAGTTAGTGAGAGGTTTGAAGGATGTAAAGTTTGAGAAGGACAAACCTTGTAGTGCATGTCAAGCCGGCAAACAAGTTGTAAACACTCATCCAACCAAAGCCTACATGTCAACATCAAGAGTACTAGAACTTCTACACATGGATTTGTTTGGTCCTACAACTTACAAGAGCTTGGGTGGAAATCTCTATTGCCTAGTGATTGTGGATGACTACTCAAGATACACTTGGACTTTCTTTCTTCATGACAAATCCAAAGTGGCAAATTGCTTCAAGAAGTTTGCAAAGAGAGCTCAAAATGAATTTGAAGTTAAGATAAAGAAAATTAGAAGTGACAATGGCAAAGAGTTTGACAACACCAATATTGAAGCTTATTGTGATGAGATTGGAATCAAGCATGAAATTTCATCAACCTACACTCCTCAACAAAATGGTGTAGTTGAGAGAAAGAACCGGACCTTGATCACTCTTGCAAGAACAATGCTAGATGAGTACAATACACCAGAGAAATTGTGGGCTGAGGCAATCAACACCGCATGCTATGCTTCAAATCGCCTCTTCCTACAAAAGTTCCTTTGCAAGACCCCTTATGAGTTGCTAAATGGGAAAAAGTCGGACGTCTCATTCTTCTAGGTATTTGGTTGCAAATGCTACATCTACAAGAAGCGTCAACACCTAGGGAAGTTTCAAAGACGTTGTGATATTGGTTTTCTTGTTGGTTACTCATCAAAATCCAAAGCATATAGAGTATTTAACCATGCCACCGGGTTGGTTGAAGAAACATATGATGTGGAATTTGATGAATCTAACGGCTCCCAAGGAGCAATTGAGAATTGTGATAATATAGGTGATGAACCATTGAGGGAGGCCATGAAGAACATGCCGGTGGGAGACATCAATCCTAAAGATGATGAAGACAATGTATAAATTGTCAATCCACTATCTTCATCATATGTGCCTCAAGATGATGACAAGAATGAGAGAGTTGAAAATGAAAACACTCATGTCTCTCATCAACAAGCCGAGGCACAAGCACAAGATGTTGATGCTCCCCATCCTACTCCTCAAATGGTTGATCGAAGAAACTCACCCCTACTTCAAGCACATCCACAAGATCTCATCATAGGGAGTCCTACAAAGGGTGTAATGACTCGATCTCAAAAGTTTACTTCTTTTGTTGAACATCACTCTTTTGTCTCTTGTCTTGAACCTAAGAATGTAGAAGAAGCTCTTCAAGATCCGGATTGGGTGAATGCCATGCATGAAGAATTGAACAACTTCGTCCGCAATCAAGTTTGGACACTTGAAGAGCATCCAAAAGGTGCAAGAGTCATTGGAACCAAGTGGGTGTTCCGCAACAAGCAAGATGATCAAGGCGTAGTAGTAAGAAACAAGGCAAGACTAGTAGCAAAAGGGTTCTCTCAAGTTGAAGGTCTTAATTTTGGAGAGACCTTTGCACCCGTTGCAAATCCTATACATGAAACAAACCCTCCTTGACTATGGAGTTGTTCTTGAAAAGGTGCCGCTTTTGTGTGACAATGAAAGTGCGGTTAAAATTGCTAATAATCCGGTACAACACTCTCGCACTAAGCACATTGATATCCGCCACCACTTTCTAAGAGATCATGTTGCTAAAAATGATATATCACTAGAAGGTGTAAGAAGTGAAAATCAATTAGCGGATATCTTCACTAAACCTTTAGATGAAGCTACCTTTTGTAGGTTGAGAAGTGAACTAAATGTGCTTGATTCTAGTAACTTTAAAAGATGAGTTTGTGTTGTCCCTTGCATTGCATTGTATTTTATGTCATGTTTATTTTCCCGCAATGCATCTAGGACTTGTCTAACACGGTTACGATAACCCTTCTTTGGAGGAGTGAAAAAGCCTAACCATGGATCAAACTTGACAAGCAACCTAGCCTTCCTTTCTTGTTTTGCATTGCATATGCATGGTTGTTGCTTTGTCGTTTCTTTTTGGTTTAGCTTTAAGTAACCTCTGTGTTCGTCCATGAATAGAGAGAGCTTTTGAAGCTCCCAAGGGTTCATAAACTCTATTGCATGGCCATACGTTGCTCCTCGAGTGTTTATTGAATATTTTCTTAAAAATAATACTAGCCTAAGGCAAAATATTTTAAAAATTTTGAGGGTTTGAGTGAGGTCACTCATATCAGGTTCCAATTGGTGTTTATTTGAGTCTCTTTGAATTGGAACTTGATTGGGAGAAGTCGCGTCGAAAATCAGTTTGAAAAAAGAGCGTTTAACAGCGACCGGACGCTGGACCGGATGCTGCATCGGACGCGGTTCAGCATCACCACCGCGTCTGGTCTCAGCGTCCACCAGCGCGTCCGGTCATTCTCGAAGTTTTTCTTCGAAACCTCTAACCGGACGCTGCACCGGATGCGTCTCTGTCGACCACCGCGTCCGGTCCTGGTAACCACCACCGCGTCCGGTCATCCGTTTCAGTTTTCCAGGCAAAACCTAACCGGACGCTGTCAGCGTCCGATCGTGGATAATCGGACGCGTCCGGTCATTCTAGGAGCTTACTGGAATGTGACCGGACGCTGCCTCCACCGTGTCCGGTCATTCGACCACCGCGTCCAGTCATCACGCGAAAAGCGGATCTCACCCTTTTTAACCGTACGGTTGGATCTCGATCCATCGTCTTTTTCCTTTCGCGCCACCGATCTCGCCGCGACCGCACTTCCCTCGCCGAGCCGCCATGCCTCCGCCGCCGTGCGCCCCTGCTCGCAGCCGCAGCCGCGCCCCCGCCGTACCACAGCGCCGCCGCGCCCGCGCCGGCACCGAGCCGTAGCCGCGCCTGCGCCGTGCAGACCTCGCCGGAGCCGCGCCGCCGGAGACCCCAGAGCAGCCCGCGCCCTAGCTCCTCCTCGAGCCCTCTCCTTGCCGCGCGCGCCCACCTTCGAGGACTTCGCCCACCGCCACGAAAACCCTAACCCTAGCCACCCTATTCGTTAGCCGAGATTTTTCGCGAGTTTTCGTCTCCGCAATCATCTCCGTGTCCGCGATCGTCTCCGTCTCCGCAAGGTGACGTCTTCTTCTTGGATTAGGGTTTACCGTCGATTTTCTGGTGAAATACTAATTCAATCATCGATCTCTCGGTACTTCAGGGTTTCGACCACCGTCTTCGGGTAACCCTAACGCGTCGAGATCGTCTTCCGCTCATCGGATCATCGCTCGTCGAGGTAGCTATCGCAGTCCGTTCACAACTTACCTTACATGCTTTCTCTTATTAGGATCTCACTTATCTTTTAGATAATATATGTTGCTTATAGTAGATCCATCTATTCTATCGTTTTAGTTTCTCCTGTCAGTGCTGAGTGTGTCAGGTGATCAGTTGTGAATCCGAGGCCAAGCCTGCAGATACGGATTGAGGCCAAGCCTCACAAGTGTCAGTACATCATCTGCTCTTTTCAGTTTGTCTCAGTACAGCCGCTTGTTAGTATGGTTCGTTGCAAGAACGCTGGTGGGGCACCTAGTGACGGGGATGACAGTCCCCCCCAGGAGGACAGAGGTAGCTCGCGGGAAGAGAGTAAAGATTGTTGCCAAGAAGAGGAAGAGAACTCTTACAGAGGCAGAGGTAGCTCAGGCAGTTGCAGATGCAGCAAAGACAGCAGAGAGAGGTGGCAGTGGTATTCGTATTGGCGAGAGTCGCTTTCACCTTGAAGGTCGACAACTCAGTACAGAGGCCACAGAGGAGACAATAGATGCCCCTGCAGAGCAGCCTACAGAGGATCCAGAGGAGACTGAGGAGCAGACAGTTCAGACTCCACAGCGTTGTCGCTCAGGACGTACACGAGCTCAGGTCACTCCCAGGCCAGAGGGTCAGCGTCGTGGTGGTCGTCCACCTCCTAGGGCTAGAGGTTCCCCTCCTGTTGAGCACTTTGACCTCAGGGGTGCTACAGCCAGACAGGTCCAGGCCCTCAGATTTGTTGAGGTCACTCGGTGGTTCCCACCTTAGCGGGATCCCCGGGCGTCAGAGGGTTTCTACACTCCTCTGCACGAGGACTTCTACAGGGCCTATGTCGACAGCGGGATTGCTTTTAGACCACAGAGAGTCTGTCGACTAGAGGCTTTAGTTGAGGTGGTTGGTGAGCAGCTTCGTCTGCATCTGTCCTTTCTGCCTGGACTATCAGATCTTCTTGGATGGACTGGAGCATACTGCGGGACCTGGGTCATCGAGTTTTACTCCTCACTGTGGATTGACCCAGCACATCAGTTCATTCACTTTGCTTTCAGAGGCCATGACTGTAACGGAACTGTCCAAATTATAAGAGCACAAGTCTAAAAACAATCGCCGAAGCGATCAAATTCTCAAACTTGAGCCCATATAACTCCGGTAGTCCACGAAATCATGAGGGATTTCAAACAAAACCGAGAGCAACCAAGATCGTAGTGATTCAACATAACACAGCACTTGTTACAATAGTTCATAAGTAGTTCTCATACATCGGAGTACGAATAAGTTATTACAAACCAAATTAGGAATAGCGGAAGCAACATAGTTTTGAAAACACATTTAGTGCAAATACTGCCAGTGCGTAGTCACATCCTGCAAAAGCATATTAGAAGAGAAACTACAGAGACCATGCCCCATGGTCTAGTCTTCACACCAAATAGCGAAGACAGTACTTCAGGTAACCAGTAAGAATCTACTACCTGCAACAAGGTGGGAATAAACCCTGAGTACGAGAAGGTACTCAGCTAGACTTACCCGTCAAAACCAGAAATAAAGTGACACCAAGGAGTATGCAAGGCTTTATATAAGTGGGCTGGCTTGACACCTTTGCATAAAAGCTTAAGTACAGATAAGTAATTATTATTGCTTTAAGCATCAAGTTAATCATTATTAACCTATCCTCTAGATCAGTACCTGTACTATAGTAATCACTTGATCTAGCTAAGCAAACAATAGTAACCATATCAGGTTTATAAGGCCATCATTATATCATCATCATCTTCAGAACCATCAGTAGATTAAGTGAAATCTACGTTGCCTCTGCTTTGTCAAGTTTCTCACTAACCGGGAGAGACGGCGATTCGAATCGATTCCAACTCAGCTGAGGGAGTATTCCTAACACCAATCGGGCATACTTTGCAAGAGTCGTCAACAGTCACCTTTGGTACAACTCAGGATGGGCCCGAATAGCGCCGCATTCTTAGGGATACCAGTGGCCAGGAAGCTCAGGACTTTTAACTCACCTGCCCTTGGTCCCACCTGTCTCCCCTCCGAGGCGACTTACACTTTTCGGCTTCGCAGCCTGAGTTGAGCTACTCGGCTTCGCGGTCGGCAACCTCAGGCCAGCCAGCTAAGTGTTAGGCTGCGTTCAAAATGACAAAGGAAGTACAGCGGATCGGTCCTTAACCGACGCAGACGGGAATAGTTCCACACCCAAGACCTCCATGCCTTGTTGCTTCACTATCGACATCCCGCCCGGTCTAAGTTCATTCTTAACACTTAGTTCTTTTCCACGATAGCAAATATATCCAACCATGACCCAATACTTCCTATCTTATAGGTGATGGGAGATCACCTGACATTACCGTTCTAATTAAGCAGGGCTAAGCATAGAGTCGATCCTGTCTACATAGGATTCAGGGATTCATATATCTGGACAAGGAATGATATAATGCAGCAAGGGTTTCCAACCAACTCCTACCACTTAATGCAACAATACATATAACATATATAATTAATTGCTTTGAAAGTAGGAGTCTTATAATGCTCTGGGGCTTGCCTTAACCGAAAGAAGATAGATCGAGGTTCGGCTTCAAGAACGGTTTCCACGTCTTCTCCGGCTTCGTCGGACTGGACCTCCGGTTCTGGAACGGACTTCAACTTCGGGTTCCACGCCTAGCGGAGCTTTATGGTCACCACGATTCTCGGTACACCTATTGCATGTATATGCACCCAATGAATTTCATGTATGCACCAAGGATGACATGATGATTTATGAACATGTAAGAATGATATGAAGATGAATGTAATGATATTGCAACATCATGAGCACAAAACAAGTCATGTGGTGCTCTACTCAAATCACTTCAAGATTAGGTGCGAATTTCCTCTCTGGTATTAACATGTTTGATCATCCTTAAGCAATCACTAAGTACCATAAAGTTAAGACTAAGCACACACATAACAAGATTCTAGCAATTTAGTATTTACAACATATTATCAACAGTAACTAAGAAAACTCACAACTGGAGTTCTACCAATCCAAATGACTTGCAAGATGACATTCTGAAAAGCTTATGAAATTGTCTATATTTTATCTATAAACATCTAAGCATGATTTAATCATTTACCAAGTTAAAATAGCATACATACAGAATCTGTTCTAAAAGATAGACAACACTGCCAAAACTGAACCTAGCCTGGAACAGCTGTCATTTCTAAACTATAAGTCCAAATGCTACCAAAATTTACCAGCAACTAGTTCAAGAAATTCTCAACAACTTTGCTATAGATCACCAAGCATGAAAACATCATTATCCTAGGTTAATTCTCTTAACTAGCAATTCTGTCCAGAAATGGTAGAATCACTAATTCAAATATTTAGTGACGATTCAAAAGCACAATTGGACCAAACTAAGTTCACCAAACTGTTGTGAATATCAAGGAACATCAGAAATTGTAGTACCAACTTCTAAATAAATTATTTAATATTCTTTTATAATTTATTTAGTTAATTAGGTGATTAAAGAAACATACAGTAAAACTATATATAAAAATCTACAAAAAAAATACAGTTGCCACCTAAGGCTTCACATAGGCTACCATAAAAATTTTACTTTATTTTGACAAGCAGATATGGAGATATCAAAAATAACAGATGGTAGGTCTATTTCTAGCAAAAACAACATATTTCATATTTTTCTTAACATCATTCTAACGTAGGAACAACACTCACCAAGTTTCACTCTTACTGGATCTATAGAAAAATTATGAATATTCACACAAGATCCATTCAAGCAAAACAAGATAATTATATAACTCTACCAAACCACATCCAAATTGCATAAAAATTTAACCATAAGCTATTCATGGTATGAGTAGTTTACTATAAAAATTTCATGTCATTTGGAGCTTCACAGAGAGAGAGATATCATTTTCTCCTTTTTCTTCATGAATAAAAAATATAATTAATAACTATTTAATTCATCACAAAACATGACACCTATTATATTTTTATAATAAACTATACATTATGTAGAGCACACCAAAATTTAAAGCACCTCATTTGGACATCTAGAACAGGAGATACATATTTTCAAAGTTTGAATACAAATCAATTATTTGAAATAATGAATTAGAATAAAATCTAAATTCACTAAATCGGCCGGCCCGATTAAGCCAGCTTGGCCCACGGCTAGTTTGGCCTGACCAAGCACACAGGGGGGAGAAACACGCGCTGACCAGCGGGGCCCAATCGTCATACACACGGGGCAGGGGACGGTGGTCCGGCCGACGCTAGCTCGCCGCCGGTGAAAAATCTGGTGAATCCAAGCACCCCACTGTGATCCTCACAAGACGGCGATTCGATTGAGGTCCCTAGGGGCGGCTGGGGTTAGCCCGAGGTAGGTCACCACCGGCAATGGCGGGTGGCGGCGCTCGGTGGTGGCGGACCGCCGAACACAGGGCACAGCTGCGCAAGGCAAAGACGTCTTGGGCTTCCTGGCATCAATGCGGAACAGGCACGAGCGGAACAATGGGTTAGGAGGGGCTACATTGGCATGCGCACGCACACCGGCATCCGGCAGCACCCCGACGGGGCTGCGGCGGCGGAAAAATGCAACTCCGGCTCACTTAAGGCCAAACGATGCGTCGGAGAGCTCAGCAAGGCACAGTGGTTGCTGGTGGAGCAATAAGCAAGGTGGAGTTGACAGAGACCGGGTGGTGGCCGTTCAGCGCGCAGCGAGGCACTTGGCGGTGCTCTGACGGAGTCGAGTGAGATGAGGGAGGGAATAGAGTGAATGGAGGGGGACTTGGGGCAAGCTGGCGTGACCCTGGACCTCACCCGCTCGAGCGCGATCACAGCGGTGACACGCGGTGGCCACGCGTCGTCGAATTTCTGCTCACTGTCGGCCACGGACGCGAACGAGTTCAACACTTGAACTCTGACGAAACTGAATCAAAATCCTCGATTCAGTCAAACACGAAGACTGACAGCACGACTTTAGCGCCTCACCACTCGTTGTCTAGGCTGATTCGAAGAGAGCCATAGTTAACAAGAATGTAGAGCTATAGGTGTACAACAAAATTGTTAATAGGGTCATGAGCTAACTCGGCTGGGTTAGTGAGATACAACTTGCCAAATTAGGTCACAAGGAAACTGAAACTAAATTTCAGTGAAACCCGGACTGAACTCGATTTTTCCTCGCTCTATATTTCCTAAACCAGTGAGAATTAGGTGATGGTGCTATTGACAAAATCATAGAGCTATGTGAGTACTATAAATATGTCAATAAGAACTTGAGCTAATTCGGCCTAGATTAGTAACTATAGAGCCCTAAAGTGGTGTACATTGAAACTGTGACTGCATTAGGACTTAGGAAAATTTTCTTAGTGTTAGAACAGCACTTCAAACTGACTTGTAGGCCCTGTTTGAGGATGTTCTAGCTATTTTCATGAGATGGTCATATTGAGGCTTTTGTTCCTTAATAAATTTCCTACAACTTTGGTAAAGGGTGCACCTCCATGCAAGGTCTCTAGATACCACTTTTAAATCGGTCAAAGCAGATCAGTGTTATGGTCAAACTGGGTTCAAACCTAGTCAAATTGGATTTTGGTCAAAACATGAATATAGACCCTAGCTCATTTTTGCTCCACTAACATATCAAAGATGTTTTCAAGCCCCCAAGTCACACAATCGCACCATATATGTCATCTATATAAAAACCCTAGCAACACATAAAGGAAGCACATAGAAACCACAATGTTGCAAGGTCATGTTTCAAGAAGGATGCACATGAAATGATGATGCTTATGGTAATGCCATGCTATGACCCTGCTCAAAAGATGCTAAAATGCAAGGCAAACACCTAGGGTGTTACAGCCCTCCCCCCTTATAAAAATCTCGTCCCGAGATTTGGAAAGCGTACCATTTTTTATAAAAGGCGGGGTAAACTTCTCGCAAATAATCTTCACGTTCCCACGTTGCATCTCTCTCACTATGGTGACTCCACATGATCTTGTATAATTTCACCACTCGATTTTGTGTCACCCGATCCTTGTGATCCAAAATAGATACCGGCTCTTCTACATAAGTCAAGGTTTTCTTTAGCTTTATATCCCTGACTTTTACTTCCTCTTCAGGCACTCGAAGACATTTCTTCAGTTGCGAGACATGAAATACCGGAAATATCATACGTATTTCTAGAGGTAGCTGAAGTTTATAGGCGACCCTACCACATCTCTCAATTATTGGATAAGGTCCTACATATCTTGGTGCAAGCTTTCTTTTAACACCAGATCTTTGTACTCCTCTCATAGGTGATACTTTCAGGTATACATGGTCACCAACCTCAAACTCAATAGGTCTTTTTCGTTTGTCAGCATAACTTTTCTATCGTGCTTGGGCAGCGGCCATGTGTCGTTGTATGATTCGGACTCATTTCTCAGCTTCTTTCACAAAATCAATACCATAGTATCTTCGCTCTCCAGGTTCCACCCAATTCAATGGAGTTCTACATTTACGACCATAAAGAGCTTAGAATGGGGCCATCTGGATACTTTCTTGATAATCATTATTGTACGAGAATTCAGCTAAGGGCAACCATTTCTCCCATGATCCTTTTGAAGAAATTACACAAGCTCTCAGCATGTCTTCTAAGATTTGTTTTACACGCTCAGTTTGACCAAAAGCCTGGGGATGGTAAGCAGAACTTCTGACTAAGTTTGTACCTAACTCTTTGTGTAGACATTCCCAAAAATGAACAGTAAACTGGGGTCCACGGTCAGATATAATAGTCCTGGGTACTCCGTGAAGACGAACTATCTGATCTACGTATATCTGAGCATATTGATGTGGGCGATAGTCAATTCCAACAGGAATAAAATGTGCAGATTTGGTCAATCGGTCAACAATAACCCAAATGGAATCATGACCCTTCTCAGAACGAGGAATTCCAGAGATAAAATCCATACTAACTTCTTCCCATTTCCAGCCTGGAATTGATAATGATTGAAGCAATCCAGTAGGCTTCATGTGTATTGCCTTAACTCTGCAATAGTTATCACATCTAGCAAGGTAGGCTGTGATTTCTTTCTTCATTTTAGTCCACCAATAGAGAGATTTTAGATCTTGGTATATCTTACTACTACCAGGGTGGATGGACAACTTAGAAGAATGGGCTTCAGATAAGATTTGATTTCTGAGCTCTCTGTCTTTTGGCACCACGAGTCTATCCTTGAACCAGAGAATTCCCTTCTCATCGACTCGAAAATGCTTAGTTTCTTGCTCTTTCATCTTTCTCTTAATGTGAAATACACCTACATCTGACTTCTGTAGCTTGATGATTCGACTTCTTAGAGAACCCTCAACAGTGATATTGTGGAGTACAGCAGGGTGTAAGAGATGAGACAAATGAAAATCTTCTTCTATTAGAGAGTTACAATGAGATTTCCTACTCAAAGTATCAGCAACCATATTTGCTTTGCCCGGATGATAGTGCACTTGAAGATTATAATCCTTGATTAGCTCCAACCATCTTCGTTGTCGCATATTCAGCTCGGGCTGAGTAAATATGTACTTGAGACTCTTATGATCTGTATAAATGTTACACACATTTCCTAGCAAGTAGTGTCTCCAAATCTTTAAAGCATGAACCACAGCAGCTAACTCTAAATCATGAGTTGGATAGTTGACTTCATGTTTTCTCAACTGACGCGAAGCATAGGCAATAACTCGGCCCTCTTGCATGAGTACACAGCCTAAACCAGTGCCTGAGGCATCACAATACACATCAAACGATTTTTCAATATCCGGTTGAGCTAACATAGGAGCTGATGTTAATAAAGTTCGCAGGGTGTGAAAAGCTTGTTCACACTCCGGAGTCCAATCAAATTTTCGGCCCTTCTCGAGCAATCGAGTCATAGGCTTGGCTATCTTGGAGAAATCCGGGATAAAACGACGATAGTAGCCAGCCAATCCAAGAAAACTTCGAACTTCATGAACTGTAGTTGGTGCCTTCCAATCCAAAACTTCCTGTACTTTAGTGGGATCTACCAAAATTCCATCACCCGACAATACATGACCGAGAAAAGGGACTTTCTTCTTCACAAAGATGGCAGGGCAACCCCAAGGAGAAGAACTGGGATGAATCAGACCTTTCTGCAAGAGTTCTCCAAGTTGGGTTTTAAGCTCAGCTAATTCATTCGGCGGCATTCTATATGGTCTTCTTGAGATCGGTGAAGTACCAGGAAGTAGCTCAATTTTGAATTCCACGTCACGATCCGGAGTTAGTCCGGGCAAATCGTCAGGAAAGACATCCGGAAACTCGCATACCACAGGAACATCTGCTATTTCCCTTGCTTTTGCTATGGTAGCATTCACTGTAGTCTGTGGACTAACATCTCGAGGAAGCTGCACTAGAAATGCTTGTTGATCATTTGGATCCCTTAGCATAATCACTCTTGTAAAGGTATCAATTAGAACACCATTTCCACTCATCCACTTCATTCCCAAGATTACGTCAAGACCCAATCCTGGTAATACCATAAGATCCACATCATATAGACGTCCTTCTATCTTGATCTTTGCTCCTAAGACTAACCGGTTGGTGGAGATATTATTTTCAGCTGCACTGATATTGTAACCACCTTTGTCTAAGGTAACTATTTTCATACCATGCTTGGTTGCAAAAGTTGAACTGATAAAAGAATGAGAAGCGCCTGAATCAAACAGCACAACGGCAGGTTGTTGGTTGACCAGAAACGCACCAGCCGTAATGACTTCACCAGTAGGAACTTGTTCCACCGTGGTGTATTTGACATGTCCTTTACACACATCTACATTATGTTCATCTAGATTCCTTTGAGGATGAGGACAATCTTTGGCCCAATGACCTGGCGTATTACAGTTCTAGCACGGTCGGTTACTTGGTGGAACGTTAGACTTTCCTTGCTTCACATTGCTCTTCTTGACCTGACCCTTTTTCTGATATGGATGATATCTAGCAGATACATCAGATGATTGAGGATGAGAAGTAATCATTATAAAAGTGTTAGATTGAGAAGCCCTAGCTTCAGAAGCTATCTGATGATACTTAGAAGCAACATGAACAGCATTGCAGTTTTCTTGCATTAGAGTATCACTGACAAACTCATTAAACGTTGTACACTTGCTATTACACATGGTCTTCATCAATTTGGGACAAAGTCCCCTCTTGAAACTAGCAATCCTCTTTGCATCGGTGTTGACAAAATCCAAAGCATACCTTGATAGATGAATGAACTCATGCCAATATTCGGTTACACTTCGGTCACCTTGAGTAAGCTTCATGAATTCAGTGTGCTTGATAGCCATAAGACTGGGAGGAATGTAATGTCCTCGAAAAGCTTCTTTGAACTGATCCCAAATGACCTCATCATCCTTAGGCAGAGTGCTCTTATAATGATGCCACCAAATACTTGCAGGCCCTTGTAATTGTTGCGAAGCATACTCTATTTTCATATCATCGGCCACATTGAGTATGTGGAACTTTTGTTCAATAGAGTTTAACCATTCGTCTGCTTGAAGTGGCTCTTCTGCTTCTCGAAAGATAGGAGGCTCAGTATCTAAGAAATCCTTATAGTTGCTATACTGAATAGGCTCAGATCCTTGATAGACATTGATACGGACACTTTCAGCCAAGGTACGTTGACTTTCAGCAAGCATTTGCAGTAACTCAGTAGAAGTAGGTTGCGGAGGATGAGATAATGGAGGCTCCACAGTGTCATGACTCCTACTGCCAGAGCGAAGCTGACGAGTCATCTGCAGTTACGGGGAACCAGTGAGTATTGATGGTGTTGGAAAGCCATTGACGAATGATATAAGCATGTCAAAGAGGTTGTATCCAACTATCAAGGTTCCAAATCCTGACGAAAGAAACATCTGGGTTCGGGACAAGGATCTTTTGACAAGATAGGAAAAGATAACCAGGAAAAAGGTTCACGGGAAGACAACACATCGATGTAGCTCCATAATGGATCATGACGAGCAATCCTCGATACCAGCGCGTGCCGAGCAGCACAACCTTGTGTGTGCGCCCACAGGAGGCCCTCGGTTTCGTCGCGGCACCGTAGATTACTAATTGTAACACCATTACTGAACCAACACCCATGAGAAATCCTCACATGTCAAGAATTAGGTGTGTAGAACACATCATACAAGAAGGGGTAGCAAACAAAGGTGATCCCAAGGTTAGAGTTACAGGGAGGCGAGTTGTAGCTCAAAAGAAATCACAACTCAAGGAGCTACATCCTAAGAGACCCATCATGAACTTTTTGTGTATTGTTCGCTTCCACAAATCAGATCCAAATTGCGTCCCCAAGGTCGAAACTAACAACTCCACGAGATCGGTTGATTACATCAGTCGTTTGCGAAAGAATGCAACTTCTTACGGGAAAACCATTTGGAGGAAAGAAAATTTTTGAAAAAGTGGGGTAAGCATTTATAAGGGAGGGAGTAATGTAGAATGCAATGTATGATGCGAACATGGTGCATGCACGAACTATACGTCCTCACAAACCTAGGAAGAATTTCAAAATTCTAGCGTATAGTTCGGTGGCATACACACGTTCTCTCAATAACGATAACTAGTCGTTCTACAGGAAACGTTGTTAGTGTACCTGCAGAAAATTGCATTTCAGCCCAACAATTCCCAATATAGCACACAAGAAAGCGGTAAACTAAATACTTTCCATACATACATCCCCCGATGTATATACTTCAGTATTAAAGCTACCCGACAGATATACCCATAATTAAGTACTCTCATAATCACATGATTAAACATGTAAGTATGCTAGTAACCATAACTACTCTCCCCTAGACCGACGGTTGGACGGTCATGCTCTCACAACTCCCACTTACCAGGGCGTAGAGGTACTTTGATCCATACATTACCACCCAAACGGATGGCATCCATACAATAGCACACCGTATGGACAACGAAATAGAAAACAATCAAGAACCCCCAAGTTAGTACTTTAGTAAGCCACCTAATAGTCCTTATTTGGGCATATAGGATATGACCACTGGCATTCTTTAGATTAGAATTAAGATTTTTCACAAAAGCTTTTGTTTAAATACACAAATGATGTGTTTACTGTTGAATCTTACTCCGATGCCAGCTGTAACGGAACCGTCCAAATTATAAGAGCACAAGTCTAAAAACAATCGCCGAAGCGATCAAATTCTCAAACTTGAGCCCATATAACTCCGGTAGTCCACGAAATCATGAGGGATTTCAAACAAAACCGAGAGCAACCAAGATCGTAGTGATTCAACATAACACAGCACTTGTTACAACAGTTCATAAGTAGTTCTCATACATCGAAGTACGAATAAGTTATTACAAACCAAATTAGGAATAACGGAAGCAACATAGTTTTGAAAACACATTTAGTGCAAATACTACCAGTGCGTAGTCACATCCTGCAAAAGCATATTAGAAGAGAAACTACAGAGACCATGCCCCATGGTCTAGTCTTCACACCAAACAGCGAAGACAGTACTTCAGGTAACCAGTAAGAATCTACTACCTGCAACAAGGTGGGAATAAACCCTGAGTACGAGAAGGTACTCAGCTAGACTTACCCGTCAAAACCAGAAATAAAGTGACACCAAGGAGTATGCAAGGCTTTATATAAGTGGGCTGGCTTGACACCTTTGCATAAAAGCTTAAGTACAGATAAGTAATTATTATTGCTTTAAGCATCAAGTTAATCATTATTAACCTATCCTCTAGATCAGTACCTGTACTATAGTAATCACTTGATCTAGCTAAGCAAACAATAGTAACCATATTAGGTTTATAAGGCCATCATTATATCATCATCATCTTCAGAACCATCAGTAGATTAAGTGAAATCTACGTTGCCTCTGCTTTGTCAAGTTTCTCACTAACCGGGAGAGACGACGATTCGAATCGATTCCAACTCAGCTGAGGGGGTATTCCTAACACCAACCGGGCATACTTTGCAAGAGTCATCAACAGTCACCTTTGGTACAACTCAGGATGGGCCCGAACAGCGCCGCATTCTCAGGGATACCAGTGGCCAGGAAGCTCAGGACTTTTAACTCACCTGCCCTTGGTCCCACCTGGCTCTCCTCCGAGGCGACTTACACTTTTCGGCTTCGCAGCCTGAGTTGAGCTACTCGGCTTCGCGGTCGGCAACCTCAGGCCAGCCAGTTAAGTGTTAGGCTGCGTTCAAAATGATAAAGGAAGTACAGCGGATTGGTCCTTAACCGACACAGACGGGAATAGTTCCACACCCAAGACCTCCATGCCTTGTTGCTTCACTATCGACATCCCGCCCGGTCTAAGTTCATTCTTAACACTTGGTTCTTTTCCACGATAGCAAATATAGCCAACCGTGACCCAATACTTCCTATCTTACAGGTGATGGGAGATCACCTGACATTACCGTTCTAATTAAGCAGGGCTAAGCATAGAGTCGATCCTGTCTACATAGGATTCAGGGATTCATATATCTGGACAAGGAATGATATAATGCAACAAGGGTTTCCAACCAACTCCTACCACTTAATGCAACAATACATATAACATATATAATTAATTGCTTTGAAAGTAGGAGGCTTATAATGCTCCGGGGCTTGCCTTAACCGAAAGAAGATAGATCGAGGTTCGGCTTCAAGAATGGTTTCCACGTCTTCTCCGGCTTCGTCGGACTGGACCTCCGGTTCTGGAACGGACTTCAACTTCAGGTTCCACGCCTAGCGGAGCTTTACGGTCACCACGATTCTCGGTACACCTATTGCATGTATATGCACCCAATGAATTTTATATATGCACAAAGGATGACATAATGATTTATGAACATGTAAGAATGATATGAAGATGAATGTAATGATATTGCAACATCATGAGCACAAAACAAGTCATGTGGTGCTCTACTCAAATCACTTCAAGCTTAGGTGCGAATTTCCTCTCTGGTATTAACATGTTTGATCATCCTTAAGCAATCACTAAGTACCACAAAGTTAAGACTAAGCACACACATAACAAGATTCCAACAATTTAGTATTTACAACATATTATCAACAGTAACTAAGAAAACTCACAACTGGAGTTCTACCAATCCAAATGACTTGCACGATGACATTCTGGAAAGCTTATGAAATTGTCTATATTTTATCTACAAACATCTAAGCATGATTTCATCATTTACCAAGTTAAAATAGCATACATACAGAATCTGTTCTAAAAGACAGACAGCACTGCCAAAACTGAATCTAGCCTGGAACAGCTGTCATTTCTAAACTATAAGTCCAAATGCTATCAAAATTTACCAGCAACTAGTTCAAGAAATTATCAACAACTTTGCTATAGATCACCAAGCATGAAAACATCATTATCATAGGTTAATTCTCTTAACTAGCAATTCTGTCCAGAAATGGCAGAATCACTAATTTAAATATTTAGTGACGATTCAAAAGCACAATTAGACCAAACTAAGTTCACCAACCTGTTGTGCATATCAAGGAACATCAGAAATTATAGTGCCAACTTCTAAATAAATTATTTAATATTCTTTTATAATTTATTTAGTTAATTAGGTGATTAAAGAAACATACAGTAAAACTATATATAAAAATCTACAAAAAATACAGTAGCCACCTAATGCTTCACATAGGCTACCATAAAAATTTCACTTTATTTTGATAAGCAGATATGGAGATATCAAAAATAACATATGGTAGGTCTATTTCTAGCATAAATAGGAAACCCTATTGAAAAGTATCAAACAATAGATTTCATATTTTTCCTAACATCATTCTAACATAGGAACAACACTCACCAAGTTTCACCGTTACTGGATCTATAGAAAAATTATGAATATTCACACAAGATCCATTCAAGCAAAACAAGATAATTATATAACTCCACCTAACCACATCCAAATTGCATAAAAATTTAACCATAAGCTATTCATGGTATGAGCAGTTTACTATAAAAATTTCATGTCATTTGGAGCTTCACAGAGAGAGATATCATTTTCTCCTTTTTCTTCATGAATAAAAGAAATAATTAATAACTATTTAATTCATCACAAAACATGGCACCTATTATATTTTTATAATAAACTATACATTATGTAGAGCACACCAAAATTTAAAGCACCTTATTTGGACCTCTAGAACAGGAGATACATATTTTCAAAGTTTGAATACAAATCAATTATTTGAAATAATGAATTAGAATAAAATCTAAATTCACTAAACCGGTCGGCCCGATTAAGCCAGCTCGGCCCACGGCGGGTTTGGCCCGACCAAGCACACAGGGGGGAGAAACACGCGCTGACCAGCGGGGCCCAATCGTCACACACACGGGGCAGGGGACGGTGGTCCGGCCGGCGCTAGCTCGCCGCCGGTGAAAAATCTGGCGAATCCAAGCACCCCACTGTGATCCTCACAAGACGGCGATTCGATTGAGGTCCCTAGGGGCGGCTAGGGTTAGCCCGAGGTAGGTCACCACTGGCAATGGCGGGTGGCGGCGCTCGGTGGTGGCGGACCGCCGAACACAGGGCACAGCTGCGCAAGGCAAAGACGTCTTGGGCTTCCTGGCATCAATGCGGAACTGGCACGAGCAGAACAATGGGTTAGGAGGGGCTACATTGGCATGCGCACGCACACCGGCGTCCGGCAGCACCCCGACGGGGCTGCGGCGGCGGAAAAATGCAACTCCGGCTCACTTAAGGCCAAACGACGCGTCAGAGAGCTCAGCAAGGCGCAGTGATTGCTGGTGGAGCAATAAGCAAGGTGGAGTTGACAGAGACCGGGTGGTGGCCGTGCAGCGCGCAGCGAGGCACTCGGCGGCGCTCTGACGGAGTCGAGTGAGATGAGGGAGGGAATAGAGTGAATGGAGGGGGACTTGGGGCAAGCTGGCGTGACCCTGGACCTCACCCGCTCGAGCGCGATCACAGCGGTGACACGCGGTGGCCACGCGTCGTCGAATTTCTGCTCACTGTCGGCTACGGACGCGAACGAGTTCAACACTTGAACTCTAACGAAACTGAATCAAAATCCTCGATTCAGTCAAACACGAAGACTGACAGCACGACTTTAGCGCCTCACCACTCGTTGTCTAGGCTGATTCGAAGAGAGCCATAGTTAACAAGAATGTAGAGCTATAAGTGTACAACAAAATTGTCAATAGGGTCATGAGCTAACTCGGCTGGGTTAGTGAGATACAACTTGCCAAATTAGGTCACAAGGAAACTGAAACTAAATTTCAGTGAAACCCGGACTGAACTCGATTTTTTCCCCGCTCTATATTTCCTAAACCAGTGAGAATTAGGTGATGGTGCTATTGACAAAATCATAGAGCTATGTGAGTACTATAAATATGTCAATAAGAACTTGAGCTAATTCGGCCTAGATTAGTAACTATAGAGCCCTAAAGTGGTGTACATTGAAACTGTGACTGCATTAGGACTTAGGAAAATTTTCTAAGTGTTAGAACAGCACTTCAAACTGACTTGTAGGCCCTGTTTGAGGATGTTCTAGCTATTTTCATGAGATGGTCATATTGAGGCTTTTGTTCCTTAATAAATTTCCTACAACTTTGGTAAAGGGTGCACCTCCATGCAAGGTCTCTAGATACCACTTTTAAATCGGTCAAAGCAGATCAGTGTTATGGTCAAACTGGGTTCAAACCTAGTCAAATTGGATTTTGGTCAAAACAGGAATATAGACCCTAGCTAATTTTTGCTCCACTAACATATCAAAGATGTTTTCAAGCCCCCAAGTCACACAATCGCACCACATATGTCATCTATATAAAAACCCTAGCAACACATAAAGGAAGCACATAGAAACCACAATGTTGCAAGGTCATGTTTCAAGAAGGATGCACATGAAATGATGATGCTTATGGTAATGCCATGCTATGACCCTGCTCAAAAGATGCTAAAATGCAAGGCAAACACCTGGGGTGTTATAGTGACCGCATATTATATAGCACCAGGGTATGGGAGATTCTCAGACTCCCTGCTTCAGAGACCAAGATTCATCAGCTGTGCTTCGGACAGACTACTGCTCCGAGACGCCCTCACGGCGGGATAGTGCCCCCTACTGATTTGATCCGACCCTGTTTCTGTGAGCCTTTTGGCGAGGGGTCTCGACGCACACCAGCCAGCTTGACACCCATAGCGAGAGTACTGGATGCTATAGTGAGGAGGACACTTCTTCCGAGGCTTGGATATAGAGAGGGTCTCACTCGCATGCAGCTGTGGGTTGTACATCACCTCGTCTCATATACCCCGTTTGACCTTTGGGATCTGATGCTTTATGAGATAGAGGACACCTTGGCAGAAGGCTTCAAGGGTCACAGGCAGCTACCATATGCTCACTGGATTTGCTTCATCATCAGGTCTGCTTGTGAGTTGCCTGCAGAGATTAGAGCAGAAATTTCTAATACCACCACAGTCTTCCCATAGTATGACATCCACCAGCTGTGGGCATCAGTGACCAGAGAGCAGACACCTGGCCTAGGACAGCGTCAGAGGCCAGAGATACTAGAGACAGCCGCTGAGCAGGATGAGACCGTTGAGGGTCTTGCCGAGGTAGAGCTCGCAGATCTATATGCTAAGCCAGCTGATCAAGCCGAGAATGTGGCCACTGATAGTACAGATGAGGATTATCAGCCCGTCTCCTGGTACCGCTCTCCTCGGCCTCACGACCATGAGGCCGGTGGCTCTGGCTCAGCCTCCCGCTCAGATCCAGCCATGGTGGCTATACTTGAGAGGTTGACCCAGGCCCAGGAGAGACAGGAGATCCAGATGCAGCGACAGGCATAGGACTCAGCTGCAGCGTTCGCACAGATTCAGGCTCACCAGGACGAGCTCCAGAGGCAGCAGCTCGAGTTCCAGCTACAGCAGTTCGAGATGTAGAGGCAGCAGGCAGCCACTCAGCAGTAGTACCTAGAGCTCCTGCGCCACCTTGTCACTATGGGAGTACCGCCACCGACCGAGCTTTCAGTACACCTCTCCCCAGCAGCAGGTATCGCAGACGTTTCAGTCTCTGAGCTACACGCCTATCCAGACAGGATTCACTCCATTAGCTCAGCCGGGACCTCACCTACTTTCAGGCAATGTATTCCCTGACTTTAGTGCCACATACAGTGAGCTGACTGGACAGCCGATACCGTCGCACTCTACCTTTGTGACTACCTCAGACATGTCGGCTTCAGAGACTGCTGCGTTTCCAGTGACAGGGGCCACCACTACAGACACTCTGCCTTCTTCAGTTGCATCTATAGATCCTCCCACTCTTGGTGTCTTTCAGGCTCAGGCGACAGTGATTGATCCTATAGTTGCTTCTACACCTTCAGTTGCTGCACCTCCTCTATAGACCCAGACTGCTTCACTGCCACGTCCATCTACAGAGGGTCAGCCTGACAGTTCAGAGTCTGAGGAGGATACTTCACAGTTTGTGATCACTCCGCGCTCCTCGGCACCCGACACGACAGCCTCAGTTCCCTCGTCAGATCCTTAGATTAGTTTTTTGGCGGTTGATGCCAAAGGGGAGAGAGAGCATAGATTCAGGGGGAGTGTGATAGAGGGTTTCGTTTTTCTTGTGTGCTATATTCATGTATCATGTTTATTTTCTCGCCCTGCATTATGTGACTATGAGTTTGTGAGACTATGTCTTAATATTTATGTCACTTAATGGTGTTTAGCTCAAAAGGTTGTGCTTCCGTGCCTTACTCCGATTTCATATGAACTATGTTTTATGTGTACTAACTCTTCATGTTTTATCTTATGAGTACACTCAGTTGGCTTGGAACACATAAGCAATGACTAACCCCTTGTGCTTACAGCTTTATGCTTATGTGAACCAAGCATGATCGAAAACCTCAACTCATATCTTCTGAATCTAAGTGTTATCATCAATCACTAAAAAGGGGGAGATTGAAAGCATCTAGGCCCCGGTGTTGGTTTCGGCAATTGATGACAACGCATTATTACCATGACTAACGTGTGTTTTGCAGAAACGTTGGTAAGTTAGGTCATGGAGATGATAACTGCTTTGGGCAATATGGAATTCATGTCCCTTGATGGAAATCGTTTTGTTTTTCAAAGGATCAGCGACAAGATTAAGGACGGTTAGTTCCAAATGTCAAGGTGTTGAGTTACATCTGGAATAGTCGTTAGGATCTTTGTTTCTTCTTTTGACCGTACTATAAAGGGGGGCATGAGCGAGTAGCTTGACCTAGGTGAGTCTTCTGGTTAGGTGTGGTGCACACTTGTCAAACTTAGCACTAGGTAGCTCTAGAAAAGCTCAGAGTTCAGTTGGAAGCAACTTGGTTCAAGTTGTGTCGCGTTTAGAAGACGTCTGAGCAGTTTACCTGTGATCGGACGCGGTCCTGGTCATGACCAGATGCGTCCGGTCAATACAAACAAGACAGTGCGGGTTTAACTGATCGACCGGACGCGGTCCTTGAGAGGACCGGACGCGGTGGTCAGTCTGACACGTGTTTCAGAGGGTAAACAGTGTAATCGGACGCGACTGTGAAGTGATCGGCGCGTCCGGTCACGTTCCAGTAAGGTCCTGAGGTGACCTGACACGTCCGGTCACCTATGATCGGACGCGGTCGTGCGTCAGGTCATTTTTTCCAGTAAAGCTCTTGCATGATCGGACAGGTCATTTTTTCCAGTAAAGCTCTTGCATGATCGGACGCGTTCGGTCATCCCTGATCGGCGCGTCCGGTCATCTCTGATCGGCGCGTCCGATCATCTCAGATCGGCACGTCCGGTCACTCAGCATAACTTTCGGTTTTCGACCGTTACACTTGACTGGTGCGTCCGGTCATGTCGACCGGCACGTCCGGTCAGTGCGCGTTTTGCTGTTTCGACAGATAACAGTTGGATTTGTCTGAGGGGTGTATAAATACATCCCCTCCACCTCTTTTAGAGGTCTCTTGCTCATTTGTTCAGCTAAGAAACACATTTGAAGTGCAAGGGAGTGCAAGATCCCTAGTGAGGATAGAGATTTGAGAATCAAAGTTTGAGAATCCTCTCTAGTGACAAGAGTGTAGCAAGTGTGCATCCATCTTCTCATTAGGCTTGTTGTGGTCAAGTGAGAGTTCTAGCTTGTTACTCTTGGTGATCGCCATCACCTAGATGGTTTGGTGGTGATTAGGAGCTTGGTGATCATCCGACGAGATTGTGGGTGACCCAACTCAAGTTGTGAGCGGTTTTGGGTGATTCGTCGCGACGGAGTGTCGAAGAATCAACCCGTAGAGAGCACTTGATCCTTGCGCGGATCAAGGGGGAGCTACACCCTTGCGCGGGTGCTCCAACGAGGACTAGTGGGGAGTGGCGACTCTCCGATACCTTGGAAAAACATCGCCGTGTTCCTAACCCTTACTTTCAAGCATTTACTTTTGTGCATTACTTTCATTTCTTGTTTACTTTCCTAGAATTGCCATGCTAGTTTAGGATTGGAACTTAGGGTGCAAAACTTTTATCGGCAGAATCACAAGGAACACTAGTAGGCACTAGGGGTGAAGTTTGGCTTGTAGGATTTAATTCTTGCAATTAATTTTTAGAAAAACCCAATTCACCCCCCCTCTTGGGCATCTTGATCCTAATTAAGCAACAAAGGTGTCGAGCTAGTTAGAGCTCACCTAAACAATTCTAGAACAAGGTGACACAAACCTATGCACTAGTACTTTAGCAACCTAGGGAGCTCCTACACAACTAGTGATACAAAAGTACAAAGCTCCTAAGCTCACTAGCGATGCTCAATAACAAGGCTACACAAGCCAAATTGGAGAGCGTAAATTACTTAGCTACATAAACTAAGCAATGTGACTAACAAGGTTACTAAAACCAAATTAGCCACGCAAGGGAGCTACTTCTAGCTACACAAGTAAGAAGATAACTAGCAAGCTACACAAACAAAACTAATTACAAGCGGAACTACACAAGCGCAATGTATATGAAAGTAAATACAAGCTTGTGTAACGGGGATGCAAACCAACGGGAAGATAAGGATGACACAGCGATTTTTCTCCTGAGGTTCACGTGCTTGCCAACACGCTAGTCCCGGTTGTGTCGACCGCTCACTTGGTGGTTCAGTGGCTAATTGGCATCACCTGCCAAGCCCGCACGTTGGGCACCACAAGAACCTACCCACAAGTGAGGGTAGCTCAATGACACGCTTTACTAGAGTTGCTCTTCGCGGCTCTCGCTGAGTGAGCATAATGCCCCTCACAAAGCTCTTCTTTGGAGCACCGCACAAGCTTCTTACGGGCTTCGATGGAGATCACACCACCAAGCCATCTAGGAGGTGTCAACCTCCAAGAGTAACAAGCACCGCCAGCTTGTAACTCGATCACCTAGTGCCACTCGATGCAACCTCATGATGTAACGCACTAGAATCACTCTCACTCGCAATCAGATTGCACTCTTGCAAGCACAAGTGAGTTAGTGGGCTCCCAAGCACTCCCCAAGCATGGATACTCAGTCCCAAGGGTGCTCCAATAGCCAAATGCTCAAGCTCCACCTCTATTTATAGCCCCCAAGCCAAATAGAGCCATTGGAGCAAAGCTGCACTTTCTGCGAGGGCACCGGACACGGCGATGGTGGCACCACCCTAGGGGTGCGCAGTGCCCCCAACGGTCGAATCCAATGGCTAGTTTGACTAGCCGTGGTCACCGGACAGGGGGTGTGGCACCGAATAGGGGGTGGCGGTGCCACCCCAATCCAACCACTTGTTTTCCCTCCTCTTTGGAAAAATAGGGCGGTGCACTGCCGTCACCATGGCGGTGACCCCCTCAGCTTAGCACCGAACTCGCCACCCTCGAAAAAAAGTGGTGGTGCCACCGGACAACACCAGGCGGTGCACCGCCCTACACATGGCGGTGTACACAGTCACGTCGGATGATAGCCCTTCTGCTGTTGCTCGAAACCAAGTCCAGGTGGGGCACCACCCTAGGGGTGGCGGTGCCACCAGTGCAGCACTCCGAGCCCGATTTCGCCTCCTCTTCTTCGCCTTTTTCACCACCTTTGCAAATGTGCTAACACCACCGAGTGATCACTACCTTGTGCATGTGTGTTAACTTTTCATAAATATTTTTCTAAAGGATTAGCACACTTTTCACCACGCCACTCGATCCTAACACGTATGTAAAGTTAGATCGCTCAAGTGGCACTAGATGATCGATATGCAAACAAGTTTGCCCCTCTTAATAGTACGGTCATCTATCTTAAACCCGGTCATACACTTCTATACACAACCTTTGATCGATGAAATAAAATGCCCTAGGTTATACCTTTGCCTTGAGCATTCCATTCCAACTCCACTGTCGATGCAACACATGCACCAACACGATCAACAATGATATGATCTACTTTATATCATTATGTGATCATATTGATTCATTGATCTTGACTTCACTTACTCTTCACTGTTGCGTTGGTCCATCGGCGTCAAATCTTGCTCAAGCTTCACCGTCACACGCGGTCCCTCGCTTTGAAGTCTCCGACTTGCCCTTCACGCTTGCAACCATTCCATCAAGCCAAGTCATGTCTTGATCTTCTCCATCTTGATCACATGATTCAATGTCATGTCTCATGTGCAATGAGCTCCTTCATCAACACATGTGTAAGCTTTGCAACATCTCAGAGCCATCTTCACCGTCATGGCATATGTTGCTTACACAGATGTACCTGTGGACTAATCTTATGTGTATCTCACATAAACACAATTAGTCCACCTAAATTTTTCACTCAATTAGCAAAACCAAATAAGGACCTTTTAACTGGTGCTATAATTTCAAAATGAACTATGTAATGTCTATCTCCCCTAGAATGTAATTGTTGCGATAAGGAAATATGTTAATATATGTTATGTGATATATACGTGCTAGAAATCTCAATCTTCATCCTTTACATCACTTTAATTAAGTTATTATGTTCTAAGACAAACACTTTTAGACATTTTTTTAGAATTACACTTATCTTAATTTATATAAATTTAGGATATTCATAGTTATATTTTTTATATACTCCGTCTGTCCCTAAATATATGTCGTTTTTGCTTCCCAAGAAACAACTTTGACTAAATATATATTAAAAAATATTAATATTTATGATACATAATTATTATCATTAAAAAGATCTTTGAATCTAGTTTTTAATAAATTTATTTAGAGATACAAATGTTGCACGTATTTTCTACAAATCAAGTTAAACTTGTGGCACGTACACCTACGGCGACAGATACTTAGGGACGGAGGGAGTAGGCATCATAATTGTTAGCCGGAGACCGGACTGGCACCTTTTATATAGGCATCATAATTGTCCTATCGATTAAGGCCTTGTTTAGTTCGGGAATTTTTTTAGGAAATAGTATTGTAACACTTTCGTTGTTATTTGATAATTAGTGTCCAATCATGGTCTAATTAGGCTTAAAAGATTTGTCTCGTGAATTTTGTCTAAACTGTGTAATTAGTTTTATTTTTTTATCTATATTTAATGCTTCATGCATGCGTCCAGAGATTCGATGTGACGAAAAATCTTAAAAAATTTTGTAAAATTTTAGGAACTAAACAGACCCTAAATATCAGGAAGTAGTTAGTTGTTTACCTGTTAAGGCTGTTATAGAGTAGTAGACCTAGCTCATTTACCTGGACAAGCTTTATAGTTAAAAAAACATGTATCTAACCTTAGTGTTCCAAATACATTTTCAAATAGTTTTTGTAATCATTTTCTTCTTGTAATAAAAACCAATCAACACAAATAAAAATATACAGCGGCATGTATGCACAAGCATGTATCTAACCTTATAGTTGATTTTATTTATTGAAAATTATTATTTCTCTAAGTTAAAATGCTCACACAATTGCATAAATAAACCCAATTCTCCTATTTTAAAATAATGCAAATTTTAGGGTGTTACATAGCTCATTTACCTAGACAAGCTTTATAGTTAAAAACAACAACAACAACAACACAATTGCACTCTGGATAAACCCAACCCAAAGGCAAAAAGAACTTGAAGCTAGAGCGGCCTTTCAGGGCCGCCGCCTGCCGGTCAAAGGCCATGTTCATCTGGCTTATAATCCGTCTTATTCGGCTTGTTTTTTCAGCCGGAACAGTATTTTTCTCTCACAAAAAATCAGTCAACAGTGTTTTTCAGCCGACTTATAATTCCAGCCGAACAGGGCCAAAAGCAGCTAGGAGCACTGGCCACGGCTGCATCCCGGGGCCCTTGCCGCTGCATGCCACCTCCGCCTCCGAGGAACAGGAATCATGCACCCAACAGCGCAGCCACGCAACCTGCAAAGCGAAGCCGCTGCTGGTGCCATGGCCCATGGACTCTACTCCACTGCTAGTTCATGTACGTACAGTGCTGTAGGCGCGACCAGCTGGTGCTGCTGACGTCAGCAGTACGAGCAGCAGAATATCCATCAGATTTCCATGGACCAAGACCTGCCTGTTGTGTTGCCTGTTGCGATGTGTGCGTTCAGGGCACTGCTGCGACTCAGGAACAAGGAGAAGGGAACAAAAGCGCATACAGGAGCTAGCCGTACCGACCTGATGGCAGATGTGACTGTACATCAGCTGATGGCCTCACTGGTCACTGCAGTATTGGGCTATTGGCACAGGGAGGCCTTGGTCACAAATGCCAACAACCTTCAGTTCGCTGTTGCTCCATGAATCATGACCATAGAACCCAGATCAGACCTTTCCACCATGTATAAGCTCAAGGAAGAAAAACTTCAAAAATATTGCTACCTTGCTACAGTACAGACCAAGCCTATCATGGACTCTGCAGAGTGTGCAAAGCTGCGTTTCCAGATTCCCTGTTATTAGCAGATTCAAACCAAACACATGCAAAACAGATAATAATGTATAAAAGGAAGGGCTGGAAACACAGTTCCAGTCAGTCAACACAACACATTATTACATACGGAGTATATATGATCTGGACAGCAAAAAGAAGCCACGCTCAAAACGTTGACAGGTGTCTACAACATTATTCTCCAATAATTAGGAATGGCATCTCAGATAGAAGTCATGGACACTTTTCACGAGATGGTATGGTTGCGTTGCCTCCATACATGCATTCCGGTTAAAATCTTTTGACTCAAGACCCGAGCATATACAGCTTTACCTAACAACTGAAATGCCCATTTTTTATTTTTTATGAAAAGGAAGCAACTTCGATCGCATTGACCCCTAGCTAACTTTAACAAGCAATGCTTAGAGAACGTGTCCCTCTGTATGCACTACCAAAAAAACACGCAAAAAGGTGCTCATCCATTAGTTTTCCTAAATCACCACCCGGTACTTCTGAAAGCATCTAGGCCCCCGTGTTGGTTTCGGCAATTAATGACAACACATAATTACCATGACTAACGTGTGTTTTGCAGAAACATCGGTAAGTTAGGTCATGGAGATGATAACTGCTTTGAGCAATATGGCAGTCATGTCTCTTGATGAAAATCGTTTCGGTTTTCAAATGATCAACGATAAGATTAAGGACGGTTAGTTCCGGATGTCAAGGTGTTGAGATACATCTGGAATAGTCGTTAGGATCTCTGTTTCTTCCTTTGACCGTACTATGAAGAGGGGCATGAGCGAGTAGCTTGACCTAGGTGAGTCTTATGTTTAGGTGTGGTGCACACTTGTCAAACTTAGCACTAGGTAGCTTGAGAAAAGCTCAGAGTACAGTTAGAAGCAACTTGGTTCAAGATGCATTGCGTTTAGAAGACGTTTGAGCCGTTTACCTATGACCGGACGCGGTCCTAGTCATGACCGGACGCGTCCGGTCAGTACAAAGACTTAACTACGTTTTCGGCTGACTGACCGGACGCGGTGGTCAGGCTGACACGTGTTCCAGAGGGTAAACAGCAAAGATCGGACGCGACTGTGAAAAAGACCGGTGCGTCCGGTCATGTTCCAGTAAGGTCCAACGGAGACCTGACGCGTCCGGTCACCTTTGAACGGACGCGGTCGTGCGTCCGGTCTTGTTCCAGTAAGGTCCCGTGGTGACCTGACGCGTCCGGTCACCTATGATCAGACGCGGTGTTGCGTCAGGTCAAATTTCCAGAGAGCTCTTGCATGATCGGACGCGTCCGATCATCCCAGATCGGCGCGTCCGGTCATCTCAGACCGGCGCGTCCGGTCAGCACAGATCGGCGCGTCCGGTCTCTCAGTACAGGTTTCCGTTTTCGACCGTTATAACTGACCGGCGTGTCCGGTCATATCGACAGGCGCGTCTGGTCAGTGCGTGTCTGGCTGTTTCGAAAGGTAACGGTTGGATTTGTCTAAGGGGTCTATAAATACAACCCCTCCACCTCTTTTAGAGGTCTCTTGCTCATTTGTTTAGCTGAGAAACATCTTTGAAGTGCAAGGGAGTGCAAGAGTCATAGTGAGGATTGAGATTTGCGAATCAAAGTTTGAGAATCCTCTCTAGTGACAAGAGTCTAGCAAGTGTGCATCCATCTTCTCATTAGACTTGTTGTGGTCAAGTGAGAGTTCTAGCTTGTTACTCTTGGTGATTGCCATCACCTAGACGGTTTGGTGGTGATTGGGAGTTCGGTGATCATCCGACGGTTGTGGGTGACCCAACTCAAGTTGTGAGCGGTTTTGGGTGATTCGCCGCGACGGAGTGTCGAAGAATCAACCCGTAGAGAGCACTTGATCCTTGCGCGGATCAAGGGGGAGCTACACCCTTGCGCGGGTGCTCCAACGAGGACTAGTGGGGAGTGGCGACTCTTCGATACCTCGGCAAAACATCGCCGTGTTCCTATCCCTTACTTTCAAGCATTTACTTTCTTGCATTACTTTCATTGTTTGATTACATTCCTAGAATTGCCTTGCTAGTCTAGGATTGGAACTTAGGGTGCATAACTTTTATCGGTAGAAACACAAGGAACACAAGTAGGCACTAGGGGTGAAGTTTGGCTTGTAGGATTTAATTCTTGCAATTAATTTTTAGAAAAGCCCAATTCACCCCCCTCTTGGGCATCTTGATCCTTTCAACTGGTACCAGAGCCGTGTTGCTCTAAATTTAGGCTTTACCGCCTAGAGCAAGATGTCTAATGGGGAAGGACCACCTCCCACCTTTGAGGGAGACGATTTTCCATATTAGAAAATTCGTATGGAGGCGTACCTCGAAGCCATAGATGTTGGGTGCCTTAGAGCCACAACCGAAGGGCTTCCCCCCATAAGGGATCCCGCTAACCCAAGTGGTGACGAGGAGAAATACGACCGGTGGAATGCAAAAGCAAAAAATGCAATCTACCGGGCACTAGGCAAAGATTTCTTCAATCGTGTGCGTAATGCCAAAAACGTTCATGAATTGTGGGAGAATCTTTGCGCTCTCCATGAGGGAACTAAGAGTGAGCGTGAAGAACGCTATCATATTGCTTTAAAGAAAATTAATTCTTTTGAGATGCTTCCTAAAGAAAGTGCTAATGAAATGTACACTCGCTTGAATGTTCTTGTAGAAGATCTCAATGCTCTTGGACTCACTAAAATGAGTCAATCGGATGTTGCAAGGAGGATCTTGAGTGTTCTCCCCGTTGAGAAGTATGAACATATTGTCACCGTACTTCACCAAAGTGATCTCTCCGCCGCAACACCGACTCAAGTATTGGGAAAGATCAATGCACATGAGATGTACATGCACATCACTCCGGAAGAGGGTTCATCATCTTCCAAGAAGAAGGACTTGGCCTTCAAAGCTAGCTATGAAAAGAAAAAGAAGAAGGACCAAGCCATGATAGTGCAAGAGAGCACAAGTGAGAGTGATATTGGTGATGAATCACTTGCACTCATGGTGAGAAGAACTACCAAGATGCTAAAGAAGCTCAACAAGAGTGGCATCAAGTTCGATGGCAAGAAGAAGAAATTCTTCACTAGTACCAAAAGGAAGCCAATCTCTGAAATGGATTGCTTCAATTGTGGAGAACTTGGCCATCTAGCTCATCAATGCCCAAAGCCTCCAAAAGACAAGAACAAGAATAAGTACAAGGGCAAGAAAGATGATTCAAGTGAAGAAGAAGATGATAAAAGAAAGAACAAACCATACAAGAAGAAAGATGGCAAGAAAAGAGAGTTCTACAAGAAGAAGAAGGGAGGCAAGGCTTATATTGTTGGTGATTGGCTCACCGACATTGAATCATCATGTGAGTCCTCCGGCGATGAAAGTGATGATGGAAAAGAGAAGATCGCCGCACTTGTGGTTGGGCCATCGTCATCGTCATCAACGTCTTCATCACCATCTTCACCGCCATCCTCACCGTCATCATCCACTTCCCACCTATGCCTCATGGCTAAAGGTGATCGAAAGGTACAAAATACTGATAGTGATGATAGTGATAGTGATGATGAATATGATGCACCTTCTTATGATGAATTAGTAAAATTGTTAAACAAATATTCTAAAATCATAAGGAGGACTAGATATGAAAATGAAGAGCTTCAACATGAAAATGAAACACTCTCATCTAAGCTTGAAAGTGCACATGAGACTAGGGATGAGCTCATAGATCAAAATGAAACTATGTCTTCTTCTCTCAAAGAGCTCAAAACCTCTAACAAGGAGCTTAGAGATAAACATGATAAAATTGAGAAGAAGCATGGTGAACTCATGACTAGACTCAACTCTCTAAAAGAAGAATATACTACATTGAAAATCAACTATGATACTCTTATTGTTGCTAATGAGCTAGCTCTTGAGACACATGATGCTACTAACCAAATTGTTAAGATTGATATAGCCACATCATGTGATGATTTGATTATTGAGAACCTTGAGCAAGGCTCTAGCGGCAAAGGCAAGAGTGTGGTTGAGGCAATGACTATGATGAGTATGTCAAGCTCAAGAATGAAAATGAGATGCTTAAAGTTGAGAACAAGAAGTTGTTGGCTCTTGAAAAGCAAACTTCAAATGAGTCACTTATTGAAGAAAACAAGAAGCTCAAGCAAGAGAAAGAGCATCTCAAGACTGGCCTAAGCAAGTTCACAAGAGGCCAACATTTGCAAAGTGAGCTACTCATGAACACCGTCATGAAGTTGGATAGGAGTGGCATTGGCTATTTGGCAAATCAAGAGAAGAAGGTCAAAACTCAACAACAACAAAGCAAGTCAAAGCCCAAGCCAAAGAGATGTGTTGAGTGTGGACAAGAAGGTCATTTTGCTCATGAGTGCAAAACTCCACCACCACAACCCTTGCCCAAGCATGCTAGACCCTTTGCTTTCAATGCTCACTACATGCTTAGAAAGGACTCTAGTGGAAAGATGAAAGTTATGTTCTTGGGTCCTCCTAACAAGAATAGGCCAAAGAAAATTTGGGTTGCAAAGTCACTAGTTGAAAAAGTTAAGGGTCCCTCTCAAGTTTGGGTCCCTAAACAAAAGGCTTGATCTCTTGTGTGTAGGTGAACTACAAGACCGGTGGATCTCATTGGGTAATTGATAGTGGTTGCACACAACACATGACCGGTGATCCTCGTATGTTCACCTCACTTGAAGAGGATGGGGTATGCCAAGACAAGATCACATTTGGGGATAATTCCAAGAGCAAAGTCAAGGGTATAGGCAAGGTTGCAATATCAAATGATCATTCTCTCTCAAATGTGCTCTATGTTGCTTCATTGAGTTTCAATTTACTATCCATTGGGCAACTTTGTGATCTTGGCTATCAATGCTTGTTTGGTCCAAATGAAGTGGTTGTTACCAAGATAGATGACAAGCAAGTGATTTTCAAGGATTTTAGATACAACAATCTTTATCTTGTTGACTTCACCTCCGAAGATACAAACTTGATGACATGTTTGTTCACCAAGACCACACTTGGATGGCTTTGGCATAGGAGGCTTGCTCATGTTGGAATGAACACTCTCAACAAACTATTGAAGAAAGAACTAGTAAGAGGCTTAAAGGATGTAAAGTTTGAAAAGGACAAACCTTGTAGTGCATGTCAAGCCGGCAAACAAGTTGCAAACACTCATCCAACCAAAGCCTACATGTCAACATCAAGAGTGCTAGAACTCCTTCACATGGATTTGTTTGGTCCTACAACTTACAAGAGTTTGGGTGGAAATCTTTATTGCCTTGTGATTGTGAATGACTTCTTAAGATACACTTGGACTTTCTTTCTTCATGACAAATCCGAAGTGGCAAGTTGCTTCAAGAAGTTTGCAAAGAGAGCTCAAAATGAATTTGAAGTTAAGATAAAGAAGATTAGAAGTGACAATGGAAAGGAGTTTGACAACACCAACATTGAAGCCTATTGTGATGAAATTGGAATCAAGCATGAAGTGGCATCAACCTACACTCCTCAACAAAATGGTATAGTTGAGAGGAAGAACCGGACCTTGATCACTCTTGTAAGAACAATGCTAGATGAGTACAATATACCGGAGAAATTGTGGGCCGAGGCAATCAATACCGCATGCTATGCTTCAAATCGCCTCTTCCTATAAAAGTTCCTTTGTAAGACCCCTTATGAGTTGCTAAATGGGAAGAAGTCGGACGTCTCATTCTTCTGGGTGTTTGGTTGCAAATGCTACATCTACAAGAAGCGTCAACACCTAGGGAAGTTCCAAAGACGATGTGATTTTGGTTTTCTTGTTGGCTACTCATCAAAGTCCAAAGCATATAGAGTATTTAAACACTCCACTGGTTTGGTTGAAGAAACATATGATGTGAAATTTGATGAATCTAACGGCTCCCAAGGAGCAATTGAGAATTGTGATGATGTAGGTGATGAACCATTGAGGGAGGCCATGAAGAACATGCCGGTAGGTGACATCAAGCCTAAAGATAATGAAGACGATGTACAAATTGTCAATCCACCATCATCATTATATGTGCCTCAAGATGATGACAAGAATGAGAGAGTTGAAAATGAAGACACCCATGTCTCTCATCATCAAGTCAAGGCATAAGCACAAGACGTTGATGCTCCTCATCCTACCCCTCAAATGGTTGATCGAAGAAACTCACCTCTACTTCAAGCACATCCACAAGATCTCATCATAGGGAGTCCTACAAAGGGTGTAATGACTCGATCTCAAAAATTTAATTCTTTTGTTGAACATCACTCTTTTGTCTCTTGTCTTGAACCTAAGAATGTAGAAGAAGCTCTTCAAGATCCGGATTGGGTGAATGTCATGCATGAAGAATTGAACAACTTCGTCCGAAATCAAGTATGGACACTTGAAGAGCATCCAAAAGGTGCAAGAGTCATTGGAACCAAGTGGGTGTTCCGCAATAAGCAAGATGATCAAGGAGTAGTGGTAAGAAACAAGGCAAGACTAGTGGCAAAAGGGTTCTCTCAAGTTGAAGGTCTTGATTTTGGAGAGACTTTTGCACCCGTTGTAAGACTTGAAGCCATCCGTATCCTACTTGCATATGCATCACATCATGATATGAAACTATATCAAATGGATGTGAAAAGTGCATTCTTAAATGGCTTTATAAATGAACTAGTCTTTGTTGAACAACCTCCCGGGTTTGAAGACCCTAGATATCCTAATCATGTTTATAGGTTGTCCAAGGCGCTATATGGGCTCAAGCAAGCCCCTAGAGCGTGGTACGAGCGCCTTTGGGACTTCCTCATTGAGAAGGGCTTTACCATTGGGAAGGTTGACACCACACTATTCACCAAGAAATTCAAAGAAGAGATCTTCATTTATCAAGTATATGTTGATGATATCATCTTCGGGTCAACAAATGAAGACTATTGCAAAGAATTTAGTGAATTGATGTCAAAAGAGTTCGAGATGTCAATGATTGGTGAGCTAATATTCTTCCTTGGGTTTTAAGTCAAGCAAATGAGAGAAGGGATCTTTATCTCTCAAGAGAAGTATACCAAGGATCTTCTCAAAAGATTCAAGATGGAAGAATGCAAGTCAATCAAGACCCCAATGCCAACTAATGGACATCTCGACCTAGATGAGGGAGGTAAACCAATCGATCAAACTCTTTACCGTTCTATGATTGGTAGCTTATTATACCTTACCGCATATAGGCCCGACATCATGTTTAGTGTGTGCATGTGTGCCCGCTTTCAAGCATGCCCTAAAGAACCTCACTTAAGTGCTGTAAAAAGAATCCTAAGATATCTTAAGTATACTCCAAGCATCGGACTATGGTACCCCAAAGGAGCTAGATTCCAACTAGTTGGCTACTCCGATTCGGATTATGCCGGTTGTAAAATTGATAGAAAGAGCACATCCGGAGGGTGCCATTTGCTTGGGAGATCCTTAGTATCATGGTCATCTAAAAAGCAAAATAGTGTGGCTTTGTCCACCGCCGAGGCGGAATACATTGCCGTGGGGGCTTGTTGTGCACAAATCCTATACATGAAACAAACCCTCCTAGACTATGGAGTTGTTCTTAAAAAGGTGCCGCTTTTATGTGACAATGAACGTGCGGTTAAAATTGCTAATAATCCGGTACAACACTCTCGCACCAAGCACATTGATATCTGCCACCACTTTCTAAGAGATCACATTGCTAAAAATGACATATCACTAGAAGGTGTAAGAAGTGAGAATCAATTAGCGGATATCTTCACTAAACCTTTGGATGAAGCTACTTTTTGTAGGTTGAGAAGTGAACTAAATGTGCTTGATTCTAGTAACTTTAAAAGATGAGCTTGTGTTGTCCCTTGCATTGCATTTGTATTATATGTCATGTTTAATTACCCGCAATGCATCTAGGGCTTGACTAACATGGTTACGATAACCCTCCTTTGGAGGAGTGAAGAAGCCTAACCGTGGATCAAACTTGACAAGCAACCTAGCTTTTCTTACTTACTTGTTTTGCATTGCATATGCATGGTTGTTGTTTGGTCGTTCCTTTTTGCTTATGTTTTGAGCAACCTCTGTGTTCGTCCATGGGTAGAGAGAGCATTTTGACGCTCCCAAGGGTTCAAAAGCTCTATTGCATGGCCATACGTTGCTCCTCGGGTGTTTGTTGCCTATTTTTCCTAAAAATAATATTAGCCTAAGGCAATCTATTTTGAGAAACTTGAGGGTTTGAGTGAGGTCACTCATATCTTGTTCCAATTGATGTTTATCTGTGTCTCTTTGAATTGGAACTTGATTGGGAGAAGTCGCGTCTAAGTTCGGATTGAAAAAGGGTGAAAAACAGTGACCGGACGCTGGACCGGACGCTGCACCGGACGCAGTGTTGCTTCACCACCGCGTCCGGTCCCGGTAACCACCAGCGCGTCCGGTCATCCTGAAGACCATCTTCTAGTCAAGCAACCGGACGCTGCACCGGACGCGCCCCTGTTGACCACCGCGTCCGGTCCCGGTAACCACCACCGCGTCCGGTCATCCGTCTCAGTTTTCTGGGCAAATCAAAACCGGACGCTGTCAGCGTCCGATCGCGGATAATCGGACGCGTCCGGTCATTCCAGGAGCTTACTAGAATGTGACCGGACGCTGCCTCTCCGCGTTCGGTCATATCGACCACCGTGTCCGGTCATCGCGTTTCAAGCGGATCTAACCCCTCATATAATCTTTTGCGTTTCTTCGTTTTTTTTGCCCGTACACTTGCAACCGCCGCCTCCGTGCCCTAACGCGTCGCGCCGCCGCTCGCCGGAGACCTCCACCGCGCCGCGTTGCCGCTCGCATCTGCGCCACCGCCCGACCCTGAGGCCTCTCCTCTCTCGCGCGCGACCCGCTTCCTCCAGCGCCCGCGCAGCCACCGCTCTCTGCGCCGCCACCGCCGCGCCACGCCGCCGCTGCCGCCACAGCCGTGAGGCACTGCTGCGGCTGCCTGAGACCATCTTCGACCTTCGGCCAGTCCCTGCCATCGTCCTCGTCCTCGATCTTCGTCCATCGCGCGTGGCCCTAACCCTAGAGTTCGCACCTCCGTGTCGCGTTCGTTCATCGTCGAATCGTCCTTCGCGCGACGTCTTCGCTCCGAGGTTGTTTCGCACCTCCTTAATCTTCGTATTAGGGTTTGTCGAAATTTTGTTTTTCGTTAACCCTAATCGACTTATGTTTCGGCGAATCAGCGCTCGTCCGGTACGTCGGGAAGTCTCGCAACCTAGTCACCGTTTTCTCGTCGATCTGAGGTAGCCATCGAGTTTTGTTTCACGTCTTATCTTATATGCTTGCTACCTCTAGGGTTTCGTACCTTTAGATCATATATGTTGCTTATAGTAGATCCATCTATTCCGTCTTTTCAGCGAGTTTGTCGGTGTGTCGGGGTGACTGCTGTCCTGTTGATTGGATCCGAGGCCAAGCCTGCGGATACGGACTGAGGTCAAGCCTCTCGAGTGTCAGTACATCATCTTTCAGAGGTTTTCCGACAGGGTGACAGCATGGTTCATTGCAAGAATGCCGGTGGTGCTCCTAGTGACGGGGACGATAGTCCTCCTCGTCTGTCTGAGGTTGCGCGTGGTAAGCGCATAAAGATCATGGCCAGAAAGAAGAAAAAGACTCTCACTGATGCAGAGATAGCTCAGGCAGTGGCAGATGTAGCAGATGCAGTAGAGAGGGGTGGCAGGAGCAGTGGTATACGCATTGGAGACAGTCGTTTTCATCTTGAAGGACGACAGCTTGGTACAGAGACCACTGAGACCACTGAGGGCACAGAAGTGCCAATGGATGAAGATACTATGTCAGTTGATCCACCTACAGCACCTTCAGAGGGGACAGCGGAACAGGCAGCTCAGACTCCATCACATCACCGCTCCACACGCACACGGACTCAGGTGACTCCCAGGCTAGAGAGCCAGCGTCGTGGAGGACGTCCACCTCCAAGAGTTAGAGGTACACCCCCAGTTGAGCACTTTGACTTGAGAGGTGCTACTGCACGACAGATGCAAAGTTTGCGATTCGTTGAGGTTAGTCGGTGGTTCCCACCTCAGAGGGACTCCAGAGCTTCAGAGGGATTCTATACTCCTCTCCAGGAGGACTTTTATAGAGCTCTTGTTGATAGTGGCATTGCTTTCCGACCACAGAGGATCTGTCACATTGAGTCACTTGTTGAGGTAGTGGGTGAGCAGCTACGTCCGCACCTGTCCTATCTACCAGGCCTGTCAGACTTTCTTGGACGGACAGGTGCATACTGCGACACTTGGGTTAGGGAATTCTATGCTTCATTATGGATTGATCCAGCCCATGAGTTCATACACTTTGCATTCACAGGCCGTGACCGCAGACTGTACAGCTCCAGAGTACGGGAGATTCTCAGACTCCCAGCTTCAGACACGAAGATCCACCAGCTCTGCTTCGGTCAGACAGCTCCACCTAGACGCTCTCATGGCGGTTCTGTGCCACCTACAGACCTGATCCGACCCTGCTTTCGTGAGCCTTTTGGCGAAGGGTCTCGTCGTACACCTGCCAGTCTGACACCGCTTGCCCGAGTCTTGGATGCTATTGTCAGACGCACTCTTCTTCCTAGATTTGGTTACAGAGAGGGACTGACCAGGATGCAGCTTTGGGTTATTCACCACCTTCTTTCACAGACACCTTTTGACATTTGGGATCTTATGGTCAGTGAGATGGAGGACACCCTGGCAGAAGGCTTCAAGGGACACCGTCAGCTGCCCTATGCTCATTGGATCTGTTTCATCATCAGATCTGCACTGGAGCTGCCTTCAGAAATAAGTGCTGAGTTAACTAAAACCACTACTGCTTTTCCTGAGTATGATATTCGTCAGCTGTGGGCTTCAGTTACTAGAGAGCAGACCCATGCACCAGGACAGAGAGAGAGACCTGAGGTGCCTGAGACAACGGCTGAGCAGGATGCGACCATACAGGGTCTTGCTAAGGCAGAACTTGCAGATCTAGATGCTCAGCCCGCTGATATAGCTGAGGATGAGGTCTCTGACAGCACTGATGAGAACTATTAGCCCATCCCCAGGTATCGGTCTCCTCAGCCTCACGACCACGAGGCCGGTGGTTCTGGTTCAGCCTCCCGCTCAGACCCAGCCATGGTGGCTATACTTGAGAGGCTGACCCAAGCACAGGAGCGATAGGAGCTTCAGCTACAGAGACAGGCTCAGGACACAGCTGCTGCGTTTGCACAGATACAGGCTCGACAGGATGAGTTCCAACGACAGCAGCTTGAGATACAGCGCCAACAGGTCGAAATGCAGCGTCAGCAGTATGAGATGCAGCGACAGAGTGCAGCTAGCCAGCAGCAGTACTTGGAGCTTCTGCGTCACCTTGTCACAGTTGGGGCTCCTCCACCTGCATCTATCCTGACTTCAGCTTTACCATTCAGTGGACCTTCAAGTCAGGATCAGCCGAGCTTTCAGTTCACATCTCCACAGCTGCAGGTTCCTCAGTTATTCCAGTCCCCGAGCTACACGCCCATTCAGACGGGGTTTACTCCTTCAGACCAGCCTCGCCCTCACATGTTGACCGGCACACCGTTCATTGATCTGAGTGCCACATATAGCGAGTTGACTGGTCAGCCGACACCCTCGCACACCACATTTGCTACTTCTTCAGGGTTGTCAGGTTCAGAGGTAGTTTTCCTTCCAGTGACAGGGACAGGCACTACAGAGACTGTTCCGTCGTCCGTTGCCTCGACAGATCCCCCAGCTTTTGGCTCACTTCAGGCTCAGGTCACAGAGACTGCTCCACTTATCACTACTTCGGCAGCTCCTGTTCCTGTTAATCAGACCCAGACCGCTTCACAGCCGCGTGCTCCTTCAGAGGGTCAGCCAGATAGCTCCAAGTCCGAGGGAGACATCTCACAGTTTGTGATCACTCCGCGCTCCTCGGCACCCGATTTGACTCCGTCTGTTCCTCCGTCAGATCCTTAGATTAGTTTTTGGCGGTTGATACCAAATGGGGAGAGAGAGTAGATTCAGGGGGAGCTTAGGGGGAGCTTTTTGTTAGGGTTTTCGTTCTTTTCTTGTGTGCTACTCTCATGCATCATGTTTACTTTACAATAATTGCATTTTTGTGACATGTGATCTTATGAGATACCTTAAAATCTTTATGGTTTATCTAATCACAGCTTTAAATCATATCACGTGTTTGTTTATAGCTCATAAGGTTGTGCTTCCGTGCCTTTCTCCAATTTCATATGAGCTATTTTCTATGTGTACTTACCTTTCATGTCTTATCTTATAAGTACACTCAGTTGGCTTGGAACACATAAGCATTGTCTAACCCCTTGTGCTTACAGCTGTATGCTTATTTGAACCAAGCATGATCGAAAACCTCAACTCATATCTTCTGAATCTAAGTGTTGTCATCAATCACCAAAAAGGAGGAGATTGAAAGCATCTAGGCCCCCGTGTTAGTTTCGGCAATTAATGACAACACATAATTACCATGACTAACGTGTGTTTTGCAGAAACATCGGTAAGTTAGGTCATGGAGATGATAACTGCTTTGAGCAATATGGCAGTCATGTCCCTTGATGGAAATTATTTCGGTTTTCAAAGGATCAACGATAAGATTAAGGACGGTTAGTTCCGGATGTCAAGGTGTTGAGATACATCTGGAATAGTCGTTAGGATCTCTGTTTCTTCCTTTGACCGTACTATGAAGAGGGGCATGAGCGAGTAGCTTGACCTAGGTGAGTCTTATATTTAGGTGTGGTGCACACTTGTCAAACTTAGCACTAGGTAGCTCGAGAAAAGCTCAGAGTACAGTTAGAAGCAACTTGGTTCAAGTTGCATTGCGTTTAGAAGACGTTTGAGCCGTTTACCTATGACCGGACGCGGTCCTGGTCATGACCGGACGCGTCCGATCAGTACAAAGACTTAACTGCGTTTTCGGCTGACTGACCGGACGCGGTCCTTGAGAGGACCGGACGCGGTGGTCAGGCTGACACGTGTTCCAGAGGGTAAACAGCAAAGATCGGACGCGACTGTGAAAAAGACCGGTGCGTCCGGTCATGTTCCAGTAAGGTCCAGCGGAGACCTGACGCGTCCGGTCACCTTTGAACGGACGCGGTCGTGCGTCCGGTCTTGTTCCAGTAAGGTCCCGTGGTGACCTGACGCGTCCGGTCACCTATGATCGGACGCGGTGTTGCGTCAGGTCAAATTTCCAGAGAGCTCTTGCATGACCCAGATCGGCGCGTCCGGTCATCTCAGACCGGCACGTCCGGTCAGCACAGATCGGCGCGTCCGGTCTCTCAGTACAGGTTTCCGTTTTCGATCGTTACAACTGACCGGCGCGTCCGGTCATATCGACAGGCGCGTCCGGTCAGTGCGCGTCTGGCTGTTTCGAAAGGTAACGGTTGGATTTGTCTGAGGGGTCTATAAATACAACCCCTCCACCTCTTTTAGAGGTCTCTTGCTCATTTATTTAGCTGAGAAACATCTTTGAAGTGCAAGGGAGTGCAAGAGCCATAGTGAGGATTGAGATTTGCGAATCAAAGTTTGAGAATCCTCTCTAGTGACAAGAGTCTAGCAAGTGTGCATCCATCTTCTCATTAGACTTGTTGTGGTCAAGTGAGAGTTCTAGCTTGTTACTCTTGGTGATCGCCATCACCTAGACGGTTTGGTGGTGATTGGGAGTTCGGTGATCATCCGACGGTTGTGGGTGACCCAACTCAAGTTGTGAGCGGTTTTGGGTGATTCGCCGTGACGGGGTGTCGAAGAATCAACCCGTAGAGAGCACTTGATCCTTGCGCGGATCAAGGGGGAGCTACACCCTTGCGTGGGTGCTCCAACGAGGACCAGTGGGGAGTGGCGACTCTTCGATACCTCGGCAAAACATCGCCGTGTTCTTATCCTTTACTTTCAAGCATTTACTTTCTTGCATTACTTTCATTGCTTGATTACATTCCTAGAATTGCCTTGCTAGTCTAGGATTGGAACTTAGGGTGCATAACTTTTATCGGTAGAAACACAAGGAATACAAGTAGGCACTAGGGGTGAAGTTTGGCTTGTAGGATTTAATTCTTGCAATTAATTTTTAGAAAAGCCCAATTCACCCCCTCTCTTGGGCATCTTGATCCTTTCAACTTCGACCAAATTTATAGCAAAACTGTCACCAACCACGCCAAATTAGTTCTATTAAAAAATTCGACCACAAATATAATGTTTCTTGATAGTGCATTTGTTTAGTATTGTAATATATTCTTATTTTTATTAGACAAGTTTGAGAAACCGTCAGAGTACACATTATCACACATATCAAATCAGCTGAGTGCAGAAGAGGAGTTCCAAGGGCCTGTTTAGTTCACAAAAAATTTTGCAAAAAAATCACTGTGGCAGACTGTAGCATTTTCGTTGTTATTTGGTAATTAGTGTCCAATCCTGGACTAACTAGGCTTAAAAGATTTGTCTCGTGATTTACAGCTAAACTGTATAATTAGTTTTATTTTTTATCTACATTTAATGCTTCATGCATGTGTCCAAAGATTGATGTGACAGGGAATCTAAAAATTTTTGGGAAAATTTTTAAGAACTAAACAGGCCCAAGTCGATGGTGGAGAAATCAATACCTTCGAAAAGAGCAGGTGCTTCCAGCAGCACTGGTAAAAAATAGTCCAGACGATAACAAGATCAACCAACCCCCATTGGACAACAAGGGAATACCTTTACAAATGTACCTTCAAAAAGAGCAGGTGCTTCCAGCAGCACAGGTAAAAAATAGTCCAGACGATAACAAGATCAACCAACCCCCATTGGACAACAAGGGAATACCTTTACAACAGTACCTTCAAAAAGAGCAGGTGCTTCCAGCAGCACAGGTAAAGAAAATCCAGATGATAACAAGATCAACCAACCCCCATTGGACAACAAGGGAATACCTTTACAACAGTCAAATAGTAAAATGAAGTGCCTTGTACATTTTATAAGGAATAGCTGAATCTGATTCGTCAAAACTTTATTCCAAATCCTAAATGCCAAGAAACTGTCCCATATAAAGAATAAAAAAAAAGAGTTTCAGTATATTGTAACAAAGAAAAGCAGGAAATATCTTGACATCAGAGAACAGAAGCCTAAGCCTCAGACTATGCCTAGCTTCATCAATCAACTACTAGACGCTTAGCAAATATGTAGGATTTGCATGCTCGTCAAAAAACAAGTCCCCACTTACCATAAATATTTCTCAAGTACGTCAAGAAAGGCTCCAGTTTTTACTTCCATGCACAAGCAAGTTATTAAAAAAAACATACAATGAATGGGGTCTGGGGCTGCTCAATCAGATTGTTCGGGCAAGCTTCAAAAACCCAGACAGAGATCAAATTGAGGAACTCAAGATTAATAGAAGCAGACTAGTAACTAGTATGGTGAAGATTATGCCTAGTTGGAAACTATTCAAGGGTCTCAAGTACAAGTCCATTAATCATATATGTTAGCCCATTGCACAAGAATAACTACTGGCCACTTCCAGCATTAATATTTGAAAAGATGATAGCAAAAAGAACTACAAATCATGACAAATACAAGAGATCTTTTCTCAAGAATTTGTAATCAAACACAAAAGTTCCAACATTTTTAATTAATTAAGACTGACTTGATTAAGTGCTCCTATGGTAGATGACTAGGGCAGGCGAATACCAATCAAATCCACCAGTGCGATGTAGATTTATCAGATAAATCCAGTGTTAGCTAGAGTATAAACTAAGGAATGGTTAACAATTTTGGAATATGTGATCTAAAAACAAGTCCTAAAGCTGGTACAGTATCATGTAGATTCTTATTATAGTACAGGAACTTGTTCTACCACAGAAACAGAAAACAGGGTTAAGAGTAGATCTTACACAAGAAAGGATGACTATTAAACATCAAATCTACCAACATGTCGTTATGTTCAAGGTAAGCAATAACATCAAATTCACCTTACACATAGAACAGTGGAGCAGGATCTTACAAGATGAGTTAACTTAATCATAACACAAATATACAAACTATGTCATATTACAATATTATGAGAATTTACAAGAGCATAAATAAAGATGTACAGTGACCTGCGAGGTGCTTTCAAGTGGCTCACAGAGATGCAACCAATACTGCCCAAAGGTCATATTCCCTTCAAGGTGGATTGCTATATAAAAGCAGGCCGTGTCAATGCATGTGTATTCGACTTGAGAGGAAAGCAAAGTCAGTATATGTTTGCCACAAGTGCCATCTCTGCAACTTGAATCTGCAAGGTCAATCAAAACTGTAGGTGCAGTCAGTGAGAAAACAATGGTCAGAGGGAAGGTGCAAATGCGACGAATTGAGAACCCTGTCCACAGAAGGGTAACCTTCTCCAAGCGTCGGGAAGGACTGCTCAAGAAGGCAAGAGAACTCTCAGTGCTTTGTGGTGCTGATGCAGGTGTAATCATATTTTCCTCTACTGGGAAAGTCCATGAACTAGCAACTAACGGGTGCGTTCTCCAAAATTCATGTTGTTATATAGTGAATCTTAAGTGTGCATGTTGTTATATAGTGAATCTTAAGTGCAACTGAAATTCTGAGATGTTTGCCTTTACACAAAAATGCCAGAAACATGCAAAGCTTGATTGAGAGGTACCAGAGCATCACAGCAAGAGGTCAAATGGAAAGCAAAAATTTACAAAGCCAGGTCTACCTTTCACTTTGCATATTTTGAGGAATTCTGTAACTACTCGAAAGAGACATGTCTATGAATCTTTTAGCGCTGTTATACTAACTCTTCAAGCGAGTACATCACATTGAGATGTAACCAAGGATAGCATGAGTGTGTAATTGGAGCGACGGTTGGGGGGTGAGAGAACTGATTAGCCTTTTAAGTAAAAATACAAATCCCAACTTCTGATCTAATACTAAAACTAATAGCATTTTTTCCTTTATAAAGATAGCAAATATAACTGATAATATTTTTATGCTTAACAGGTAACAGAGCGTTGGGTTTCCTTGTTAAAGGAAGAGATATGTCTACTGCAGCATGGTTTAAGGTAAGGTTCATGTTCAAGATGATAAACCCATGAATGACTTGCATTGTAGAAGGGCAGCAGTGGCTTAAGGAGATATCATGTGTAGCTAAGAGTCTAAGATATGCAGCTTCCGCTGCTCAGCCGCAAAAAAATACTTGTGGGTTGTCAAACTCAAGCAAATGCTCATCTTGCTTTCTAATCTAACATGAATTATTGTGATCTAAGTACAACTGCAACATGACATGACCAACATGCTAAGTAACACATACAAAATACTGAAAAAGCTCTATGAAGCCTAAAGTTGTGGCACTTCGTTATCAATCTCTTAATTTCTGCACAAATAATTGAAACAGCAAAATTTAGAAGTGACTGTTAGGAAAATAGGGCCTTACTGGTACACATCTTGGATCTGTCAATTATGTTATGGGCGGAGTCCCACTCATAGGGATCTGGTCGAATTGGGGGAAGCTGTAGGTATTATTGCGGGTCAATCAATTGGGGAGCCAGGGAACTAACATTAAGAACTTTTCATACTGGTGGAGTATTCACAAGGGGTACTGCTGACCTTATACGATCCCCCACAAATGGAAAAATCCAATTCAATGAGGATACTACTGTCTACTTGTCATGGTCGGGCGCACGTACGTGAGACGGCGTCGCGCCCGAGACGTGCGCCGCGCCCTGGAGCGCGCAACTGCCGCGCAGGGGGACGCGCAGGGCGCAAGCACCGCGAGTGGCTAGGAAGGCAAGAAAGATAGCTTTCTGTTATTAGTTCCTTAGATTGAGGAGATTGTTACTCCTTTTGGTTAGGCCCTTGGCCATATAAGATTGTAATCGCACACTCAAGGAATCAATCAATGAATTATCTGCCTATCTTCTCCCTCCACCTCTGTAAGCCAGCAACTTGGGGGTATAACCTAGTTGACGAGGGCGGCGACGGCGTGGGGGCATAACCCTGCCGGCGACGACGGATCGCGACTACGAGTTACGGAGTTGGGGTCCAGCTACCTTGGGCAATACAGCCCTTGACAACCTGGTATCACGAAGCCGTCGATCCTCATCTTCCCAGTCAGCCAGCGCCACCACGCCCGCCGCCGATCCACCCAGCCCACCACCATCCCCCCAATCCTCCACTGCATCCGCTCCTCCTTTGCCCACCATGTCGGAGCCCACCATCAAGGACGTGATCGAGCTGCTGCAGGGCTTCAAGACCGAGATGTCCACCCTGAAGAGCGACGTGGCCGCGCTCAAGGACAAGTCGGCTTCATCGGCGGACAGCAGCAACGGCGGAGGACCGCGCGACCTTGACCGCCCCCCGAAGTTCTAGAAACTGGACTTCCCCCGTTTCGACCGCAAGTCCGACCCGCTGCTCTTCATCAACAAGTGTGAGTCCTACTTTCGGCAACAACGCACCCTGGCGGAGGAACGTGTCTGGATGGCGTCGTACAATTTGGAGGACGTGGCCCAGCTCTGGTTCATCCAGCTGCAAGAGGATGAGGGCACGCCGCCTTGGGGCCGTTTCAAGGAGCTCCTCAATCGACGGTTTGGGCCACCACTCCGATCCGCACCGTTGTTCGAGTTGGCGGAGTGTCGACGCACGGGGACCGTGGAGGAGTACTCCAACCGATTCCAGGCTCTTCTACCCCGCTCCGGCCGCCTGGATGAAGCCCAACGTGTGCAGCTCTACACTGGAGGTCTCCTGCCGCCGTTGAGCCACGCCGTACGCATCCACAATCCGGAGACACTCCCGGCAGCCATGAGTCTCGCCCGCCAGGTCGAGTTGATGGAGCTCGAGCGGGCGCCAGCCGCTGCCGCCCGGACCGCGCCGCGCGCGCTGCTGCCGGCCCCGGCGCCCCGCCAGGCGCCTGCAGCCGCACCAGCGGCTCCTGCACTTCCGGCGGCTGGTGTCCCGGCCCTGCCAGCACCACCGAACAGAGGGGGCGCTGTCAATCCGCCGCGGCGCCTCTCGACCGAGGAACAGGCGGAACGGCGGCGCTTGGGTCTCTGCTACAACTACAACGAGCCATACTCGAGGGGCCACAACCGTGTCTGCCGTCGCATCTTCTACATCGACGGTGTGGAACTGGCCGAGGGCGGTGCAGCCGAGGAAGCTCCGGTGTTCTCCCTGCACGCGGTCGCCGGCGTTCCCAGCAGCAACACGATCCAACTCTGGGTCCAAGTCGGCGCGGCCGAGTTCCTCGCGCTCATCGACACCGGCTCCACGCACAGCTTCATTGGGGAGGTGGCCGCCCGCCGCACGGGCCTACCCATCGAACCTCGCCCCGGGCTGACGGCTACCGTGGCGAACGGCAAGCGCATTGCCTGCCCCGGGGTGCTTCGCCGCACACCCGTGCTCATCGATGGCCTGGAATTTCAGGTCAATCTTTTTATTATGCCCCTTGCAGGCTATGACGTGGTGTTGGGTACCAACTGGATGGCGCCATTGGGGGACATCACGTGGAACCTGGCGGCTGGCACCATGGCGTTCCAGCATGCGGGCAGCACCGTATGTTGGCACGGACCGCCCCCAAGACACCCGTGCGCCTCCACGCTGCTGCCGCCGGGGAACGCCTCCTCGACGCGCTCCTGGCCGATTTCCAGGATGTCTTCGCTGCGCCGAGTGGTCTGCCGCCGGAGCGTGGCTGCACCCACCGCATCATCCTCAAGCCCGACGCGACCCCTGTGGCGGTCCGACCGTACCGCTACCCGGCTGCACACAAGGACGAGCTGGAGAAGCAGTGCGACACCATGATCGGCCAGGGCATCATCCGGCGCAGCGACTCCGCTTTCTCCTCCCCGGTCCTCGTCAAGAAACCGGACGGGTCATGGCGATTCTGCGTCGACTACCGCGAGCTGAACGCCATCACGGTGAAGGATGCGTACCCCATCCCCGTCGTCGACGAGCTGCTTGATGAGCTCCATGGTGCCCGGTTCTTCACCAAGCTCGACTTACGCTCCGGGTACCATCAGGTGCGCATGCGGACGGAGGACATCCACAAGACGGCATTCCGCACCCACGACAGACTCTACGAGTTCCTGGTGATGCCGTTTGGGCTGTGCAACGCCCCGGCCACATTCCAGGCCCTCATGAACGATGTACTGCGCCCCTTCCTCCGTCGCTTTGTACTCATTTTCTTTGACGATATATTGATCTACAGCAAGTCATAGGCGGACCATCTTCGTCACCTCCGCGCAATCCTCAGTGAGCTCCGCCGCCATGTCCTCTTCATCAAGCGTTCCAAGTGTGAGTTCGGCGTGTCGTCGGTCGCCTACCTCGGCCACACGATCACGGCGGCAGGCGTGGCCATGGACTCGGCCAAGGTACAGGCCATACACGACTGGCCGGTGCCTCGCTCGGCGCGGGCGGTACGGGGCTTCCTCGGCTTGGCGGGCTACTACCGCAAGTTCATCCACAACTATGGCGCCATGACGGCACCACTCACCAGCCTGCTCAAGGAGGGTTTTTTCGTGGAGCACGGAGGCCGCTGCGGCATTCGAGACCCTCAAGATCGCCGTGACCGCAGCTCCGGTTTTGGCTATGCCCGACTTCGCCAAGCCGTTCGTGGTCGAGTGTGACGCGTCGTCACACGGCTTTGGGGCGGTGCTGATCCAAGATGGGCACCCCATAGCCTTCTTCAGTCGGCCAGTGGCGCCGCGACATCACGCCCTTGCGGCCTATGAACGCGAGCTCATTGGGTTGGTCCAGGCGGTCCGGCATTGGCGGCCATATCTCTGGGGACGCCGCTTCAGCGTCAAGACGGACCACTACAGTCTCAAGTACCTGCTGGACCAGCGCCTTGCCACCATTCCACAACACTGGGTGGGCAAGCTGCTGGGGTTCGATTTCTCCGTCGAGTACAAGCCGGGCACTGCGAACACAGTGGCGGATGCATTGTCCAAACGGGACACGGCAGACGAGATGTTGCTCGCCCTCTCAGCTCCTCGCTTCGACTTCCTCGATCGCCTGCGCCAAGCACACAGCGTCGAACCGGCCCTCGTCGCTCTCCATACTGAGATCACCGCAGGGACGCGCCGGGCGCCTTGGACGCTCGTCGACGGCATGGTCCACTTCGGCGGCAGGCTGTACATTCCGCCCACCTCGCCACTGCTCCAGGAAATCATGGGGGCGATCCATGAGGACGGCCACGAGGGCGTCCAACGCACCCTGCATCGCCTACGTCGCGACTTCCACTTCCCCAACATGAAGCAACGGGTGCAGGACGCGGTGCGCACGTGCGCGGTCTGCCAGCAGAATAAGTCCAAGCACCTTCAGCCGGCGGGCCTGCTCCTCCCTCTGTCGGTGCCACTGGCGGTCTGGACAGGACATCGCGCTCGATTTTGTGGAAGCCCTTCCGCGCGTTCGCGGCAAGTCGGTAATTCTCACCGTGGTGGATCGATTCAGCAAGTACTGCCATTTCATACCTTTGGCGCACCCGTACTCTGCTGAATCCATTGCTCAAGCCTTCTTCGCCGACATTGTTCGTCTACACGGTGTCCCTCAGTCCATCGTCTCTGACAGGGACACGGTCTTCACATCAGCCTTCTGGCAAGAGCTCATGCGACTGATGGGCACCAAGCTCCACATGACGACCGTGTTCCATCCCCAGTCAGATGGGCAGTCCGAGTCGGCCAACCGCGTCATCGTCATGTATTTGCGGTGTTTGACAGGTGATCGACCGCGACAATGGGTTCGGTGGCTGCCGTGGGCGGAATACCTCTTCAACACGGCGTATCAGTCCTCCCTGCGGGACACTCCTTTCCGTGTGGTGTATGGGCGTGACCCGCCCTCGATCCGCTCGTACGAGCCGGGCGACACCAGGGTGAAGGCCATCGCCAAGACGATGGAAGAGCGTGAGTTCCTGGCCGATGTATGCTATCGTCTGGAGCAGGCGCAGGCCCTGCAGAAGCGGTACTACGACCACAACCATCGCCCAGTCAGTTACCAGGTCGGCGATTGGGCGCTCCTTCGTCTCCGGCAGCGCTTGGCGTCATCGCTGCCTCAAGCTCCGGGCGGCAAGCTCAAGCCTCGCTTCGTCGGACCGTACCGCGTCGTTGAGCTCATCAATGAAGTCACCGTCCGTCTAGCTCTGCCGGAGGGCGCTCGCATCCATGATGTCTTCCATGTGAGCTTACTCAAGAAGTTCCAAGGCGCGCCCCCAGCTGAGATACCGCCGTTGTCGTCGCTTCGTCATGGCGCCATCGAGCCGGAGCCAGAGCGCGCGGTGCGCTACCGTCTAGCCCACGGCGTTCCACAGGTGCTCGTCAAGTGGAAAGACTATTCCGCGGCGTCGTCTACTTGGGAGGACACGAACACATTCCGCACCAGGTTTCCCTCCTTCCAGCTCGAGGACGAGCTGACTCTCGACGGAGAGGGAGATGTCATGGTCGGGCGCACGTACGTGAGACGGCGTCGCGCCCGAGACGTGCGCCGCGCCCTGGAGCGCGCAACTGCCGCGCAGGGGGACGCGCAGGGCGCAAGCACCGCGAGTGGCTAGGAAGGCAAGAAAGATAGCTTTCTGCTATTAGTTCCTTAGATTGAGGAGATTGTTACTCCTTTTGGTTAGGCCCTTGGCCATATAAGATTGTAATCGCACACTCAAGGAATCAATCAATGAATTATCTGCCTATCTTCTCCCTCCACCTCTGTAAGTCGGCAACTTGGGAGTATAACCCAGTTGACGAGGGCGGCGACGGCGTGGGGGCATAACCCTGCCGGCGACGACGGATCAAGACTACGAGTTACGGAGTCAGGGTCCAGCTACCTTGGCCAATACAGCCCTTGACACTACTATTGCAGCCAAGTGTTTCAGTGGGTAATAAAAGAGTTTTGAAACACTTCCTAGGTGGTAAAGCCTAGTAAACTAATAAACGTCACCAAGACACTAACAACAGGAAGCTAACACTAGAAAAAGAAATAACATCCAAGCTTGCGTATTAGCTCTAACTGTTCTAGCAATCACGAAACTTTCTATTCTTAATCAAGAAACATTGGAATTAAAATTTGATTGAATGAGGCATTTAGAGTACCAGACACCATGAACCGTCTAACATATAAAAAAGCCTCATCCAACTATAAAGTGAAACATTAACCAAAGCAGATGCAGATCCACTGGAGGAGGAGCAGAGGACATGAGACTGGATAGACTGCACACGCTTGAGAAAGGCCTTGAGCTATGGTATTACCAGACACGATCCACGAAGGCAAGACAACTTTCTCCCCCTTTTTACTTCCAAACTCATTCAGATTAGGCAACAAACTAATGTTAATGTGAGACATCTTTTATCAGATGCAGATCATGCAGCAAGAAATTCACTTTCTTAAAAACAAGGTCAGCATTAATGTCTCATAATCTTCCTTGATGGTTCTACAAAAGGCTCCTTTAGTTCCAGCACGTTGTTTTCTCTTCGTAAGACAAATAGATAACAAAAAGGGAGTCTGTGACAGCAGAAGATGTAAAATAGAAGATAACAATACATTTTCTTGATGTGCAGGAAAGCATACTTAAATCAGCAAATGAAATTCTTCAACAGAAGGTTATCTTGGTCAAGCTGGTAGTTGGAGATTCGGCTCTGAATGTGATCAGTGCCTATGCCCCTCAGGTAGGTCTTAGCAAGGGCACCAAGATACAGTTTTGGGAAGATCTTGATAGCATGATTAGTACCGTGCCTATCAGCGAGAAACTCTTTATAGGAGGAGACCTCAACGGCCATGTTGGTGCGACTAATGTAGGTTTCGAGCGGGTGCACGGGGGGTTCGGGTATGGTAGTAGGAATCAAGAGGGGGAGGATGTTTTGAACTTCGCGCTGGCCTATGACTTGTTGATCGCGAACACCCTCTTTAGAAAGAGGGAATCTCATCTAGTAACCTTTCGTAGTGGACAACACTCGAGCCAGATCGACTTTATCCTTGCAAGGAGGGAGGATAGACGTGCTTGCTTTGATTGTAAGGTGTTACCTGGGGAGTGTGTTGTCCCTCAACATAAGCTTGTGGTGGCGGACTTTCGCTTTCGGGTACGTGTCCACCGGGACAAACGAGCCAAGATTGCGAGAACGAAGTGGTGGAAGCTTAGAGGGGAAGCAGCGCAAATGTTTAAGGAGAGGATGCTAGACGAGGGGCCTTGGGAAGAAGGAGAAGATGCCGACGACATGTGGCTAAAGATGGCAACATGTGTCCGGAAGGTGGCTTCGGAAGTGTTTGGCGTGAGTAGGGGAGGCAAACGGGAAGCGAAAGACACATGGTGGTGGAATGACGAGGTGCAAAGGGCTATTAGGGAGAAGAAGAAGTATTTCAAGCGTCTCCACCAGGACAAAAGTGTAGCCAACATCGAGGGCTATAAAATAGCGAAGAGGGTTGCAAAGCGAGCGGTGAGTGTAGCAAAAGGTCAGGCGTACAATGGCCTTTATCAGCGGCTAGGCACGAAGGAAGGGGAGAAGGACATTTATAGGATGGCTAGAATCCACGAGAGGAAGACAAGGGACATCAACAAAATAAAATGCATCAAGGATGTGACAGATCGACTTCTGGTGAAGGATGAGGAGATCAAGGACAGATAGAGAGAGTACTTTGACAAGCTGTTTAATGGGGAGAATGAGGGTCCTGCCCTTGAGTTGGACGACTCATTTGACGATACCAACAGACGCTTTGTGAGGAGAATTCAGGAGGCAGAGATCGGAGAGGCTTTGAAGAGGATGAAGGGAGGTAAAGCGATGGGCCCTGATGGTATCCCCATTGAGATGTGGAGATACCTAGGCGCCAGAGCGATAGTATGGTTAACTAAGCTTTTTAACCTTATTTTTCGGCCTAACAAGATGCCTGAAGAATGGAGGAGAAGTATATTAGTACCTATCTTAAAGAACAAGGGAGATGTTCAAAGTTGTACTAACTACCGTGGGATTAAGTTGATGAGCCATACGATGAAGCTCTGGGAGAGGGTTATCGAGCATCGCCTAAGGAGAGTGACACATGTGACCCAAAATCAGTTTGGGTTCATGCCTGGTAGAGATATAGGGAGCAGAAGAAGGACTTGCACATGGTCTTTATTGACCTCGAGAAGGCATATGACAAAGTACCGAGAAATGTCATGTGGTGAGCCTTGAAAAAACACAAAGTCCCAAATAAGTACGTTACCCTCATCAAGGATATGTACAGAGATGTGGTGACGTTTGTCCGAACATGTGATGGCGACACCAGTGACTTTCCAATTAAAATAGGACTGCATCAGGGGTCAGCTTTGAGCCCTTATTTATTTGCTTTGGTGATGGATGAGGTCACAAGGGACATACAAGGTGATATCCCTTGGTGTATGCTCTTTGCTGATGATGTGGTGCTAGTTGATGACACTAGGGCGGGGGTTAATAGGAAGTTAGAACTATGGAGGCACACGTTAGAGTCGAAAGGGTTCAGACTTAGTAGAACTAAGACCGAGTACATGAGGTGCGATTTCAGTGCGACTAGGCACGAGGAGGGAGACGTTAGCCTCGATGGGCAAGTGGTGGCCAAGAAGGATACTTTTCGGTATTTAGGGTCGATGCTACAAAAGGATGGAGACATTGATGAAGATGTTAGGCATAGAATTTCAGCCGGCTGGTTGAAATGGCGTCAAGCTTCTGGCGTTCTCTGTGACAAAAGGGTGCCTCAGAAGCTGAAAGGTAAGTTCTATAGGACGGCGATTCGTCCGGCGATGTTATACGGTGCTGAGTGTTGGCCTACAAAAAGACGACATGTCCAGCAATTGAGTGTAGCAGAGATGCGTATGTTGTGTTGGTGTTGTGGGCACACAAGGAGGGATAGAGTCCGGAACGACGATATTCGGGATAGGGTTGGGGTGGCACCAATTGAGGAGAAATTGATTCAACATCGGTTGAGATGGTTTGGACATGTCCAACGGAGGCCTCCTGAGGCGCCGGTGCATAGTGGAGTTCTAAAGCGGGCCGATAATGTAAAGAGCGGTAGAGGTCGACCTAAACTAACTTGGGACGAGTCCGTTAAGAGAGATCTTAAGGAGTGAAATATCTCCAAGGATTTAGCTATGGACAGGAGCGCTTGGAGATTGGCAATCAACGTGCCTGAACCGTGACCTCTTTTTGTCTTGTGCCCTTTATGTCCCTTTATGTGTCTCCCTGTTTCTCGTCTCTTTTGGGTTTCATCTCTAGCCTACCCAACTTGCTTGGGACAAAAGGCTATGTTGTTGTTGTTGAAGGTTAAGCAGGTATTTGCAATATTTATTTGGAAATGAAATCATTAGCCTTACATAATAGAATAAACTGCAAGCACAAATTTAAAGTTCATATTTAGGAGAGGAAATATGTTAACTACATTAAATGCAAGTCCAAAATCCTAAGCTTTCAATGTTAGGTAAGTTTTTTTTTATGTACAGGAAGGCATTCTGAAAGCAGCAAACGAAGTTCTCCAACAGAAGGTAACCATGGATAGATAGTTTGCAGTATTCCCTTATATATTATTATTTCTATACATGGCTATGAACTGCAAATTAAAATTCTAAACCCACATTTAGGAGGAAGACATAAATAAACAAATTTTAATCCTAAATTCAGGCTTTAGTGAAAACCACGCAACTTCACAAGGTAGTAACAAACAAAACAAACTCCACATTTATAAGAGAAGTTAGATCGCACTCTCCATTTGATTGCAAATATAGGATATACTTTCAGTAGAAAGGTACAAGATGCTAATGGTACAGCTAACTGACTAGATCATTTCCTACTGCCAGGTGAACAAACAGAATGAATTTATAGACAACTGCTTGGTCTTTTCTGGATCTTCATATCCGATGCTTTACAACACAAATGAGGGTAGCTTATTCACGATATAGTTGTTCTGGCATAATGTTATTTGGTGTGTTTGTTTGTATGACACACATGTATTGATATTTTCACCATTCAGGTTTCAGACAGCATGTTTGTATTGAATAACATTTGAATTCAACGGTACTGTATTCTGGCTTGTTTTCTCAGGTATCCCCGGTTTGCTGAGACTACTACTTTGCAATCCAATTATCTTATCTCAGTGTGCAGAAAAACTTTAAGCACCTGGCAGGCAAATATTTTCTACTGCTCCATACAAAAATGAAAACATTTGAAATCCTCTGTTTAGTCCTCTCCCTGAACTTCCATCGAAATGCTTCGTGCGAATTCACAGCGTTATGATGTTGATGAAAATTCCAAGGTATATGTTAAGAAGCAGCAAGACAGGTGCGAGGAATATACAGAAAAACAAGTGCAAATTTAAGAGGGGGGAGATGGGCACCTTGGGCGGGTCGATCACAGCAGCGCAATAAGGACGAATAGCAGGAGCGCGGCAACAAACGAGTACTTGATGGCGGCGGCGAAGATTGCCGCGGAGATGAGCGCGAGCTGCAGCAGCAGCGAAGCGCCAGCCCATGCGAGCGCGCCCGTGAGCACCACCGCCGCGGCGTTGGCGGGGTCCGGGGACAGCAGCTCGCCCCAGCGGATCTCCGACAGCGCCGGGAGCGACGGGGCTCGCCGCTCCTTCTCCCCCTCCACCGGGGGCCCGCCGTCACCGTTGCCGCGGGAGGCCGCACGGGCCACCGTGAGGCGGGGGATACGCGGGCGGAGGGAGCAGGAGGCCGGGGTGACGGGTCTGGGGTGGGCGACCACGAGGCGGACGGGGAGGGGGTGTGGAACTAGGGTTCCGGCGTGTGCCGCCATGGAAGGGAGGAGGAGCACAAGCGAACAGAGCAGAGCAGCAGAGGGGCTGGGTGGATGACACGTGCGTATCCGGAGGCTCGTTTCATCCGTTAGATCTGTAATCGACGTTTTGGGATCGATTGCGCTGGAAAACTGTTAGCCGTGGCTGTGGGAGAGGGAAAAAATAAAAAATAAAAAAACCGGACTGTCCTTGTGAGCAGCTAGGCTGCTAGGATGATTTTTTTATTTTTAGTCTAAATTTGAAACATATTTTGGATCTGACCCGTATTTGAAAATATTTTTAAAACTAATCCGTTCGGCCCCGCCACCATGCATGGCGGGGCAATTGAACTGTACCCCGCCATGCATGGTGGCGGGGTCCAGCTGTCACGTGGCCTACAGCCGGGGGTGCCTGCTGACGTGGCTGGGGAACGTGGAAAAGCGTACCCCGCCACGCATCATGGCGGGTTCCCCTACCCCGCCCCCCATCATGGCGGGGTACGGCCATGCCCACTTAAACGGTTAAAACTAATTCTTACAATTCAAAAATAATCCACAATATCAATACGATTAAAACTAGTATAACTTTACTAACTAAATTAATCAAACATACTATAACTAAGCAAACTAACATGACTAAACTATAGAAACGGAAAGTAAATAAGAAATTTTACCTTCCTTATACGAGGGGTGGCCGGGACAAGGACCGACGATGGGCGGCAGCCGCCGGGGAGGGGCACTGGGGGAGGGGCGCCGGAGAGGGGCGCTGGGGGAGGGGAGCTCGGGCGCTGGGGCGGAGAGGGGCGCTGCGGGGTATGGAATGGAAGGAAAGACAGAAACAAAGAAGGACCCGACCGTTTAAATGGTCATGGCCGTACCCCGTCATGATGCGTGGCGGGGTAGGGTAACTCGCCATGATGCGTGGCGGGGTACTCCTTTCCACGTTCCCGAGCCACGTCAGCAGGCACCCTCGGGCTGCAGGCCACGTGGCAGCTGGACCCCGTCGCCATGCATGGTGGGGTACAGTTCATTTGCCCCGTCATGCATGGTGGCGGGGCCAAATGGACTAGTTTTGAAAATATTTTTAAAAACGGGTCCGATCCAAAATATGTTTTAAATTTAGGCTAAAAATATAAAAAAAAAATCCCTAGGAGTAGGTTCTAGCAGAGGCTTGCCAGCGCCCGAACGTGACGGACGAGGAGTCTCGACGTACACGCCTGCAGTCATTTTTTCCATGCCGTTTCGTGCACCCACGTGGGTCCACGCCACTGTCACACTCCAATTAAAGGACAATATAGAGTGCATACATCTTATGTGCGTCCCAGGAATAGTCGCACACATAAGCTGACAAATTAACAAAAGTATCATCACCATGTACATACATAACGTTATTACATCACGTAGTTCTTACAAAACAAGCGGAAAAGGAAATAGCAACTCTCAGGCGTAGTGTCTGATCCACAGGGAAGGACGACTGGTTGACCCAAACCTAGAAATCTTCCGGGAAGTCCTCGTAGAAACTGTCATCTGTTACCCATCCGGGATTTTTATCCAAAAACAATATAGCAACAAGTGTGAGTACATTTGTACTCCGCAAGTATAGTATGAGGATTCATGAGGCTCAAAAAGGATAGACACGGTTGACTGCAGTTAGCACTTTTAGTAGATCAACATTTCATTATTATTCATTATTAAGTTATGCTCAAACTCCCATTTAACCCACATGATCCGCTACTAGAATTAAGAAGAGAAAGCAACAGTGTGATCTCATCATCATCATCATAGTTCATCCACATATCTAGTAACCATTTATTCTGTGAGTTTTCCGGGCCGCTCGTGTCCGTGAGCACGGCTGTTATAACAGTTTTAACACTCTACAGAGGTTGTGCATCTTTACCCGTGAGTCGTGTTACCCGTATGCCCGGGGCCCGTCGACCCCCTAACACTTCCAAGGTGAGCAGGCAGGGTACACTATGAAGCCTTCCATAGGCCTCTTCTAACATGTTAGGGCCGCGAGGTTTCCTCGGCAGGCAGATATAGAGAACCCCCCTTTCGATGGCACAATTCCCGCAGGCTATACACATCAGAACAGAGGCAGTTCTATACCCAAAGTGGCAAGCCCCTCTTGCGCCCTTTCGGGTAACCTCTAACAAGCTAGAAAAGATCCTATTACTGAGCTAAAGTCAGAGCCATATGACTCTCACGGTTGCACTGTATGTCCCAGCTTTTGCCCTACAGACAAGTCCTTACGGAGAGTTTAGGGCAACATGATCGACATCATTTGCACCATCACCCTATATATTTCAATTATTACCATCATGTTTATCCGTTTGTTCCATTAATCATAGTATTGATCATGTTTGAAAAGAGCACTAGCATTCTACCCATATGCAATAAAACCCATAGGTATCGAGATATAAGTCATAAATGGCTAGGATGTCCTTATAGTCGAGCAATATTAGACACATGCATAATGAGTAGATTATATAATGAATAGGACAACAAGGTAGGCCCATGCTATACTTGCCTTGGTTCACGAACTGCTGCTGGTCCTGCTGCTCCTCGCACGCGTCCGGATTTCCGACGTACTCCTCACCGTCTGAACTCGAACGACACGAAGTACAACACGCAATTCGGAGCAGACATACAAGCAAAACATGGCTACTATTAGAACAGTACACCAACAATAAATAAATCTGAATAAAATGTTTACCAAAATCATCTACGTCTCGCTACGATCACATTGACGCGAATTGCACGAAAAACGGAGCTACAACGCTAAAGTTACGCGCTAAGCAAGGTTCCAAAACTAGCTACTAAACTAGACTTAATCGAGAAACTTAAAAGCTTCTAACAGGTCCATCAGTAGCACTAATGCGTAGATTACGAAATTACAAAACTAACGCAAGTTGAACGGGTCGAATCGGAGCTAAAACGATGATTTTATACATGTTTTACTGCAGTGGCAATTCTGTAAATAGATCAAACTATTTTCGGATTTAAAATAAATCAAAATTCGGATTTATTCAAATGGCCGAGGACTGCGGGTTCAAATTCACGAAAGTAGGGGGTCTCTTTAGCAAAAAGACCCGCGAAGGGGTATTGGCCATTTCTGGCCGTTGATCAAGTGATGGACGGTTAAGAAAGAAAGGGGGGGGAGAAGAGAGAGGGCCGGCCGCCGGAGCTGGGAGTGAACGCGGCGGCGCCGCCATTACCGCGGCGTGGGGCTCGCCGGCGTTGCTCGCCCGGGCGCTACAGGGCGTCATTTTCAAAAATAAAAGCTCCGGAGCAAAGAGGGGAGGATGGCAAACCCATCCCGGGGCAAAACGCGGGCGGTGGTAGGCCCGAGGGGCACCCGCCATGGCCGGACATAGAAAAGTTCGTCGGAGTACACGGTACGGGGGCCACGGTCCACGGTTCGACGAACCGTGAGCACCGGGAGAGAGAGGGGAGCGAGAGGGTTCTCACCGCGGGGGAAAACGGGGCGGAGACGGCTCGGAGGAGGCTGTCCGCGCGGAGGGGCGGTCGGCGGAGCTTGGAGACCTCAGGAGGCGGTTCTCTCAGGCACAGCGACGCGAGAGGGAACGGGGAAACGCGACAACTGATGCGGGGTCGGCCTCGGCTTCCCTTTTTGAAGAGGCAAGGGCGCGGGGAAGGGAACGCTCCCACGTCGCGCGGAGGTGGGCGCGGGCGTCGGACGACGGTTGCTGCTTCGGCCGAGAGAGAGTGAGCGGAGGTTGGAGAAGGGCGCGACATGTGGGCCCGGCGCGTCAGCGGCTCAAGGGAGGAGAGCGGGTGCGGCAGCGGCAGTTGCGGCGCTGACCGGGCCGGCCCAGCAAGGGAGAGAGGGGGAAGGAGGAGGGTGAGCGGGCCGGCTGGAATGAGCTGGGCCAATAGGCCGAAAGCAGGGAAGGGTAGGAGGGAAAGAAATATTTCATTTCTTTTTCTGAGTTGATTTTCAAAGCACATTTCCAAATGGTTTTCAAATCCTTTCAACAATTTATCAAAACCACTCATCACAAAAATACTTGTGCAACAGCATGCATGCATGAACATTTCCTAACCTTAAGATTGATTTTAATTTCCCAAAAATTTTATTATTCCCTAAATTTGAATGCACAACAAATTCATATTTAAATCAATTTATCTATTTTTAAATAAATGCAAAATTTAGGGTGTTACAATTCTACCCCCCTTAAGAGAATCTCGTCCTCGAGATTGGATGATGCTTACTCAAAAAGCTGTGGATAAGACTTTCTCAGATCTTCTTCTCTTTCCCACGTAGACTCATCTTCTGAATAACGATTCCATTGCACTCTACACATCTTTATAGTGCGGCTCCTGGTAACTCTTTCTGCAGTTTCAAGAATCTTTACCGGATACTCCTCATACGTGAGATCTTCTTTAACAGTAAGCTCCTCCAAAGGAATCTGCTCCTCTGGTACCCGCAAACACTTTTTCAACTGTGAAACATGAAACACATCATGCACACCTGATAAACTTTCTGGCAATTCCAATTGATAAGTCACTTCTCCACGTCTCTCTAGAATCTTAAAAGGTCCCACATATCTCGGTGCTAACTTGCCCTTCATATTGAATCTTCTCACATTTCTCATTGGTGACACTTTCAAATACACATAGTCACCTTCTTTGAAACTCAACTCTCTTCTTCGGATATCAGCATAGCTCTTCTGTCTAGACTGTGCTACTCTCAAATTATCCCTGATCATCCTTACTTGTTCCTCTGCATTGCGTAGGACATCAGGTCCAAACACTTGGGTTTCACCTGTCTGATTCCAGAATAGAGGTGTTCTACACTTTCGTCCATATAAAGCTTCGAATGGCGCCATCTTGAGACTTTTCTGGTGACTGTTGTTATATGAAAACTCAGCATATGACAAACTCCTATCCCAACTAGTACCATACTGTAAAGCACAAGCTCTCAACATGTCTTCCAATATTTGATTGGTCCTTTCGGTCTGCCCATCAGTTTGGGGATGATATGCCGAACTGAAATTTAACTTGGTTCCCAAAGCACTGTGTACCTTACGCCAAAAATGTGACGTAAACTGAGTTCCTCGGTCAGATACGATCTTCTTTGGAACCCCATGTAGACATATTATTTTCTCCATATACAACTCCGCTAGCTTTGCACCACTATAAGTGGTTTTGACTGGCAAGAAGTGGGCTACCTTAGTAAGTCGATCCACTATTACCCAGATCGAATCATATCCTTGTTGAGTGCGGGGCAATCCAGTAATGAAGTCCATACCAACTTCTTCCCATTTCCACTCTGGTATTTTCATTGGTTGCAACAATCCTGCAGGCCTTTGGTGCTCAGCCTTCACCCTTTGACAAGTATCACATATGGCCACATACTCAGCCACATCCCGTTTCAAACCATACCACCAATACTTCTCTTTGAGGTCCAAGTACATCTTGGTGCTTCCAGGGTGTATAGAATAAGCAGAATCATGTGCCTCTCGCAGAATCATATCACGAATAGCTTTCACTTCAGGTACACATATTCTTTTTCCAAACCATAGAGTACCATTCTCATCCAGCCGGAAACCTGGTGCCTTTCCAACCACTACCTACTCAGCAATCTCCTTTAATTTCTCATCCTCCAACTGACCTGTACGTATCTCTTGCTCCAATGTAGGTTCTATAGCCAATTCTACTACATTATTGACAAAACCCAAGTTGAGATGTTCTATTTCAGCTCGCAACTCTGCTGGTATAAATGTCAACTGAAGTCCGTGGGCATAGCTCTTCCGGATAAGTGCATCGGCAACAACATTTGCCTTTCCAGGATGATAATGCACTTCCAGATCATAATCTTTAATTAATTCCAGCCAACGACGTTGCCTTAAATTCAACTCGGACTGAGTAAAAATGTATTTTAAACTCTTGTGGTCAGTGTAGATGTCACACTTATGTCCGATCAAATAATGCCTCCAGATTTTCAGAGCATGGACAACTGCGGCTAATTCCAAATCATGGGTTGGGTAATTCAGTTCATGCTTTCTCAACTGCCTGGATGCGTAGGCCACAACCTTTCCTTCTTGCATAAGCACACACCCAAGGCCTAGGCGAGATGCATCACAATAAATAGAGAAGCTCTTACTTAAATCAGGTAGGGTCAACACTGGGGCTGTTGTCAACCTTTTCTTTAGCTCCTCAAAGTTAGCCTGACATTTGTCTGACCAAACAAATTTGGCATTCTTCTCTAATAGGGCTGTCATAGGCTTGGCTAGCTTAGAGAACCCTTCAATAAACCTTCTATAGTATCCAGCCAAACCCAAAAAGCTACGGATTTCACTAGCATTGACTGGGGCTTTCCAATTCAACACATCTTGCACTTTACTGGGATCTACGGCTATTCCACCGTTAGAGACCACATGTCCCAGAAAAGATACTTCTTTCAGCCAGAACTCACATTTGCTCCTTTTTGCATACAATTTATGTTCCCTGAGTTTTTGTAAGACTAACCTTAAGTGTTCAGCATGTTCCTCTTTATTTTTGGACAATATTAGGATATCATCTATGAATACCACTACAAACTTATCCAAGTACTCCATGAATACTTTGTTCATCAGATACATAAAGTATGCAGGTGCATTTGTTAGTCCAAAAGACATCACTGTGTACTCATAAAGGCCATATCTGGTAGTAAATGCTGTCTTGGGTATGTCAGATGCACGAATTTTTAGTTGATGATATCCAGAACGGAGGTTAATTTTTGAGAACACACAAGCACCTTTCAGCTGATCAAATAAATCATCAATTCTAGGGAGTGGGTACTTGTTTTTGATTGTGACTTCATTAAGGGACCTATAGTCGACACACATCCTTCGTGTGCCATCTTTCTTATCCACAAATATAACAGGTGCTCCCCAAGGTGAAGAACTAGGACGAATAAAACCTTTCTCTTGCAATTCCTTAATTTGTTTCTTTAGTTCTTCTAATTCATTTACCCCCATTCTATATGGTCTCTTAGCTATGGGTGCAGTCCCAGGTAAAAGCTCAATAAGGAATTCGATGTCGCGATCGGGTGGCATACCTGGCAATTCATCGGGGAACACGTCCGGGAATTCATCCACCACCTGGTTCTCCTGGTTAGCAACATCGCTCAGCTGATTGACGGTGGCGGTAGGTTGAGCTTGCACTTCCACTTCGACACAAATTCTATCACCACTTGGAGATGTCACAACCACGGATTTCTCCTGACATTGTATCACTGCCCTATGTTGCTTCATCCAATCCATTCCCAGGATGAGGTCAATTCCAGCGGTTCTCAGAACAATTGGATTTACCTTGAAAGCTACCCCCTTAAGAATATACTAGTAGAAGGGCTCCAATAATTTGCGGGCATGCTACCCCCCGGTGAATTTACTAGCATGGGATCCTTCATGGCACACAGGGGTATGCTATGCATTCTAACAAAAGCTTGGGATATGAAAGAATGCGAGGCACCGGAATCAAAAAGTACGGTAGCGGAGATGGAGTTGACGCTAAACGTACCCAGCATAACCTCAGGCGCCTCCTGAGCTGATTCCGACGACACATGATTCACCTTGCCAGTGAACGGAGGTCGAGCGTTGGGTCTCTGGTTGTTCTGCTGGTTCTGCGGGGCCTGCCGGTTCTGCTTCTTTGGGCACTGGTACGAATAGTGTCCCACCTCTCCACAGTTGTAACAGGCATTGGGGTTGCCTGGGGTGCCACTCTTGATTGGGGCATTGTTGGGCACTCCCTGACGTGGTGCTTGGTTGCTAGCTTGCTGTTGCTGGGGGCGCTGCTGACTCTGATTACCCAACTGCGGTGGGTACTGGGGGCGCTGCTGGTACTGGTTCCTCTGGGGGTACTGGCCTTTGTTCCATTGGTTGGGTGGCTCTTGGTTCCTCTACTGAAAACCCTGTTGCGGGAAAGCTCGCGGGCGAGTGTTGCTACCCGACGCTTGTCCCTGGAGCTTCCTCTTCTTGAGGTCCATTTCCTTACGCTTGTTATCAATTACAATGGCACGATCCACCAACTCTTGGAAACTGGCATATTTGTTGGACATCAGTTGCAGCTGGAGTCCATCATACAGCCCCTTCAGAAAATGGCGCTGTTTATCAGAATCCCTAGCCACTTCAGCCGGGGCATATCGTGACAATTGTGCAAACTTGTCGCGGTATTCCGCCACAGACATGGACCCTTGCTTGAGAGCCCGGAACTCCTCTTGCTTCAGTTCAATAAGTCCCTCAGGGATGTGATAGGACCTAAAGCTTTCCGTGAACTCTTTCCATGTGACCTCTGGAGCATTCTCTGGACGTTCATACTGGAATGACTCCCACCAATCCTGAGCAGCTCCTTGGAGTTGGCCTGAGGCGTACAAGACTTTCTCCAAGTCGTTGCACTGTGCAATGTTTAGCTGCTTTTCCACAGCTCTCAGCCAGTCATCCGCCTCCATAGGTTCAGAGGCATGTGTGAACACAGGTGGGCGTCCTTTCAGAAACTCACCACGTTTGTCACGGACCTGCACAGGTGGGGGTGCTCCTGCTGGTTGCTCACCGAGACGGTCCATCACTGTCTGCATGAGCTGCGCTTGCATGGCCATCAACTGCTCAATGGTCACCGGCGGTGGTGGAGGTGGATCCACCAAAGCTCCGTGTCCACGACCACGGCCACGGCCTCTGCCACGTCCTCCTCTGGCGGCCATCTGTTTCCAATCAAATGTGCATACTTTTAGAGATCTCCCAAAATTACAAATTATTTACAAAAGGTAAATAACATAACTGAAAATTTCTGGACGAGTGTCTACAACAGCAGACCGAAAACTGGAGGGTAACTAAAGTTCCAGAAATCCAAAATAGGCGTGGCATACATCGTTGGAAAGCTTAAAGAGTCTGCTACAACTTTTGTATAGAACTTTTTCACTGATACGGACGGCAACATCATCAAAAACTGAGCTAAACAATTTCTGTTCTAGGTTACAGACTGCACAGACTTGCTAGGTTGAAGCAGGCATATCTCTCAAACCAGAATTGATAATGAGGTGATTCCAGTGGGAAATGAAAGGTACACAAGTCTAGTTCTTTCCACAAAAATTTCATAATTTTCGGACATAGAGATTTAGAGATATGAGACAAACATTGCAGACTGCTCTGAGAAACAGCACAGCAGTAAAGCAGAATTTAAACCCCAACTAAGTTAAACAAACACTAACTTAAGGTTTTGATAAAAAGAACATGTGGACAAGCCCACACTGTTCCAGCAATCACACGAACTCCAAATCATTCAAGTTCATCATCACAACCAACAAGACAATTAAAAGTTCACAACACACACATAAACTTGACACGACTCTCGATTCTAAAACGCATTCAGCAAGGCGGGGCTGCAAACATCTAAGGAGCGCGATCCACCATAGTGAACACCCTGGCCTTCTTCTTGTAAATGGTAGGCTGTCCTAGCTGAACGGCCATCTCATCTATCTGGTTCTGAAGGCGCTTTTCAGATTTTTGCGCTGCACGAAGCTCTTCCCTGAGTGCTTCGTTGACCTCCTGCATGGCGCTGAGGTGCCTCACTGTGGTGTCCAAGGTGGGATCAGAAGCTGGAGGAGCCAACACCGCCCATGTCTTCTCCCTTGAGTCGTAGCGTGGAAGATACCGGTAGCGATCATTCTGCATGTCCTCAAAACGTCGACCATGGTAGTGCAGGTACGCCGCCTGCGCAGCATCTTCCATGCTGTCATAGGCACTGGCACGCCTGGCTCGGTGGCTATGGGTGGTCACAACATCCTGAGATTGGTCGGTGTTGTTCCAGGCGATGATGATCACATTGGTCTTCCAGTGCGTCGCCTCCACTGGATGTGTGTGCTCCGCACAGTAGTACTTCACAGAGGCAGCAAACTCTGGATAGTACTCAGCTAGCATGGTGGTGAGGAGGTTGTGGTAATGGGCATCTTCGGGAGCTTCCTTAAACTTGTTCCTGGTGGTCCAGCCTATCTCTTCTGGCTCCTCTGATGCAGCTGGGGAGGGCACTGGTGTTGGTGCAGAAGCGGCCTGGGATGCTGGTGGAGGTGTAGCAGCGGGGACTGGAGCATCCACATGTGGGATGGGTGCAGCCACGGGGGTCGAAACAGGTCCGTCAGATGCAGCAACTGAAAATGCCTCCTCCTCCATGGGTTCCTCCTCTTCCTCGTCAGTGATGTGGGCGACCTCTGGCTCCACTGGTGGTACTGCTGGTGGTGCTGGTGGAGCAGGTGCTGCTGGAACGAACTGGGCGACGTAGGCAGCGGCACTGAGGCGAGGCATCTATAGTTTTGATATAAAGTATTATCAGAGTCAATATTTTATGCAATAGAATAAGAAATAGAGCATAAAATTTTAATAAAATATCAAGATGGAGATAGTAGCAAGTAAATAAATAAAGTCAAACTCCTAGAAACGACCATTTCTATCTAGGTTTGCGTCCTACAGTCGACACAGCTCTGATACCAATTTGTCACACTCCAATTAAAGGACAATATAGAGTGCATACATCTTATGTGCGCCCCAGGAATAGTCGCACACATAAGCTGACAAATTAACAAAAGTATCATCACCATGTACATACATAACGTTATTACATCACGTAGTTCTTACATAACAAGCGGAAAAGGAAATAGCAACTCTCAGGCGTAGTGTCTGATCCACAGGGAAGGACGACTGGTTGACCCAAACCTAGAAATCTTCCGGGAAGTCCTCGTAGAAACTGTCATCTGTTACCCATCCGGGATTTTTATCCAAAAACAATATAGCAACAAGTGTGAGTACATTTGTACTCCGCAAGTATAGTATGAGGATTCATGAGGCTCAAAAAGGATAGACACGGTTGACTGCAGTTAGCACTTTTAGTAGATCAACATTTCATTATTATTCATTATTAAGTTATGCTCAAACTCCCATTTAACCCACATGATCCGCTACTAGAATTAAGAAGAGAAAGCAACAGTGTGATCTCATCATCATCATCATAGTTCATCCACATATCTAGTAACCATTTATTCTGTGAGTTTTCCGGGCCGCTCGTGTCCGTGAGCACGGCTGTTATAACAGTTTTAACACTCTACAGAGGTTGTGCATCTTTACCCGTGAGTCGTGTTACCCGTATGCCCGGGGCCCGTCGACCCCCTAACACTTCCAAGGTGAGCAGACAGGGTACACTATGAAGCCTTCCATAGGCCTCTTCTAACATGTTAGGGCCGCGAGGTTTCCTCGGCAGGCAGATATAGAGAACCCCCCTTTCGATGGCACAATTCCCGCAGGCTATACACATCAGAACAGAGGCAGTTCTATACCCAAAGTGGCAAGCCCCTCTTGCGCCCTTTCGGGTAACCTCTAACAAGCTAGAAAAGATCCTATTACTGAGCTAAAGTCAGAGCCATATGACTCTCACGGTTGCACTGTATGTCCCAGCTTTTGCCCTATAGACAAGTCCTTACGGAGAGTTTAGGGCAACATGATCGACATCATTTGCACCATCACCCTATATATTTCAATTATTACCATCATGTTTATCCGTTTGTTCCATTAATCATAGTATTGATCATGTTTGAAAAGAGCACTAGCATTCTACCCATATGCAATAAAACCCATAGGTATCGAGATATAAGTCATAAATGGCTAGGATGTCCTTATAGTCGAGCAATATTAGACACATGCATAATGAGTAGATTATATAATGAATAGGACAACAAGGTAGGCCCATGCTATACTTGCCTTGGTTCACGAACTGCTGCTGGTCCTGCTGCTCCTCGCACGCGTCCGGATTTCCGATGTACTCCTCACCGTCTGAACTCGAATGACACGAAGTACAACACGCAATTCGGAGCAGACATACAAGCAAAACATGGCTACTATTAGAACAGTACACCAACAATAAATAAATCTGAATAAAATGTTTACCAAAATCATCTATGTCTCGCTACGATCACATTGACGCGAATTGCACGAAAAACGGAGCTACAACGCAAAAGTTACGCGCTAAGCAAGGTTCCAAAACTAGCTACTAAACTAGACTTAATCGAGAAACTTAAAAGCTTCTAACAGGTCCATCAGTAGCACTAATGCGTAGATTACGAAATTAAAAAACTAACGCAAGTTGAACGGGTCGAATCGGAGCTAAAACGATGATTTTATACATGTTTTACTGCAGTGGCAATTCTGTAAATAGATCAAACTATTTTCGGATTTAAAATAAATCAAAATTCGGATTTATTCAAATGGCCGAGGACTGCGGGTTCAAATTCATGAAAGTAGGGGGTCTCTTTAGCAAAAAGACCCGCGAAGGGGTATTGGCCATTTCTGGCCGTTGATCAAGTGATGGACGGTTAAGAAAGAAAGGGGGGAGAAGAGAGAGGGCCGGCCGCCGGAGCTGGGAGTGAACGCGGCGGCGGCGCCATTACCGCGGCGTGGGGCTCGCCGGCGTTGCTCGCCCGGGCGCTACAGGGCGTCATTTTCAAAAATAAAAGCTCCGGAGCAAAGAGGGGAGGATGGCAAACCCATCCCGGGGCAAAACGCGGGCGGTGGTAGGCCCGAGGGGCACCCGCCATGGCCGGACATAGAAAAGCTCATCGGAGTACACGGTACGGGGGCCACGGTCCACGGTTCGACGAACCGTGAGCACCGGGAGAGAGAGGGGAGCGAGAGGGTTCTCACCGCGGGGGAAAACGAGGCGGAGACGGCTCGGAGGAGGCTGTCCGCGCGGAGGGGCGGTCGGCGGAGCTTGGAGACCTCAGGAGGCGGTTCTCTCAGGCACAGCGACGCGAGAGGGAACGGGGAAACGCGACAACTGATGCGGGGTCGGCCTCGGCTTCCCTTTTTGAAGAGGCAAGGGCGCGGGGAAGGGAACGCTCCCACGTCGCGCGGAGGTGGGCGCGGGCGTCGGACGACGGTTGCTGCTTCGGCCGAGAGAGAGTGAGCGGAGGTTGGAGAAGGGCGCGACATGTGGGCCCGGCGCGTCAGCGGCTCAAGGGAGGAGAGCGGGTGCGGCAGCGGCAGTTGCGGCGCTGACCAGGCCGGCCCAGCAAGGGAGAGAGGGGGAAGGAGGAGGGTGAGCGGGCCGGCTGGAATGAGCTGGGCCAATAGGCCGAAAGCAGGGAAGGGTAGGAGGGAAAGAAATATTTCATTTCTTTTTCTGAGTTGATTTTCAAAGCACATTTCCAAATGGTTTTCAAATCCTTTCAACAATTTATCAAAACCACTCATCACAAAAATACTTGTGCAACAGCATGCATGCATGAACATTTCCTAACCTTAAGATTGATTTTAATTTCCCAAAAATTTTATTATTCTCTAAATTTGAATGCACAACAAATTCATATTTAAATCAATTTATCTATTTTTAAATAAATGCAAAATTTAGGGTGTTACAGCCACCCTGAACGTCACCAACGTCGAGGAGGGAGGGAGCTTGCGCCACCCCGAACATCACCGACATGGAGAAGCGAGGGAGGAGGAGGCGGATGCCCAACCGAAGCCAATAAAGGCAAGGAGGGAGATGGAACATCCGATCTACTTTTGAAACATTCAGATGCAACACTTGCAACTTACATCTAAAGACGGATAAAACATTTGAAACATTCATCTGAAACACTTGTAAAAACACTTAAAATAACGATTGCAAAAACATACGCAACATCTAAATAAAACACCTGCAAACATATGTGTAAACCTATGCAACATCGAGACAAACACACTTGCAACATACGTCTAAAAACAGATGAAACATTGGGATCAAAAGCTTACAACATACATGTACAACCATTGCATCATATGAAACATCTCGATCTACTTTTGCAACACTCATACGAAACGCTTACAACATACCTCTAAAACATCTAGAACGCTTAAAACAGACACTTGCAACATGCGCTTTTAAGCGCAACATCTACTCGTTGCTTGGACGAAAATGGAGGCTCGTCGACGCGGAGCTCGACGCCGGCGTGAAACTCGATGCTACGGAGTGGCGCAGAGGTCGTTAGTGTGGAGCTCGTCAGCGGCTCAGACCTCGACAAGGGCCGCGTCAGGCGGATGGAGCGTGACCGCAATGGGAGGCGCTAGTCCGGGAGGGGTCACGCAGCGCGAGTAGGGGCGACCCGGGCGAGGGTGGGCTCCGTCCCGCGAGCAGGGTGATGCAGAGCAAGCAGGTGACGCAGACGGGTACGGCACGAGCAGGATCCGTTCTGCAAGTGGGCGATGTGGGTAGGGTCCGTCCGTCCGGAAGGACACTTTATCAGGAGCATTAGCGGGTTGCTAGAGGCCCATCTACAAAAAAAAATTATTACTCCTTTCGTCAAAAAATGCAATTCTCACATTTCTCACATTAGATTAGTTATAGAATATATTTTCATAATAAATTTATTTAGAGACATAAATGCTAATACTATTTACTACTCCCTCCGTCCACAAAAGAATACAATTCTCGTTTTTCGAAAAGTCAAACAGTTTGAACTTTGACTAAATGTATATAAAAAAGTGCAAGCATTTATGATACGAAGTAAGTACCATTAGCTCGGTTAGAGCAAATCTAATAATACAACCGACTTGCTGGTTGTAAAGTTCTTTGTAGCTTTCTCTCAACCTGCCCATATAGTAGTTAGCTCTTCATCATTAATATTTGATCCACTTGTCTCTTTCATAGATTTTCTTGGTTCTTGTGCCCAAGCCGGCTATAAACTTACAGCCCGCTTCTCTTCTCTCTCCTCTCTTCTCTTCTCCACCTCAGTATTTAGTTAGCTTACAGCCTGTTATTATACTTGCTCTTATAGAATATATTTTTATAGTAAATTTATTTGGAGACATAAATGCTAATAATATTTGCTATAAACTTAGTCAAACTTGAACTTATTTGACTGGCACACATCTTATAATTGCATTCCTTTGCAGATAGAGGTAGTATAAATTTAGTCAACTTAAGCCAGTTTGACCGACACAGTTTCCATAATTACATTCTTTCCTGACGAAGAAAGTACATCTCTGGCTCTAAGGGCACGTTTAGATGCACAACAAGTTTAAGCCTTGCTCTTGCTTATCTAGGCGAAGGCTAACCTTTCGCACCATGGAGCCTAGCAAGGAAAAACTTGTTTAGGAAAACTTAGATAGGCTGATTCCACCATGCATGTCAGCCAACCATGCCTATGGCCTTGTTTAGTTGGCCAAAAATTTTGGCCAAAAATTTTTACCCCTTTTATGGTACATACATGGAGTATCAAATTTGAACAAAATAAAAAACTAATTACACAGTTTAGTTCGAAATCACGAGACGAATCTTTTAAGCTAGGAGAGTGAATGTGTAAGTGGAGCAAATGTGGTCCTGCACACAAAACGATGCATGATTTTCCTCGCGCTACGTGTCTGGCTTGCCGACCCAGGAGAGTGAATTTGGCTCTCCTTGTCAGGCGGATTTCCTCGCTGAGAGAGGCAAGCTTACTAAGCAAAGCAAGTTTTTTTCGTTCAATACCAAACGCATGTCGTCGCCTAGTAAGGTTGGGGAAGCCTAGGTCGTAAAGGATCAAACAAGTCCCTGAATAGGCTACGTACCCAAAAAAAAAAAGTTTACATATTAGCCAAAAGTTCAAAATAACCGTGTACTATCTCGGTTTGTCAAGAGAATGTGTTACATATTTCATGGTCCAAGAAAAAGTTTATACATTAGCCAAAAGTTCAAAATCACCATATCATTAATGGGCAATGTCTTGTGTCCCCGTGTGAAAGTGAAGCTATATTTCACTGCGGTATGGGTTACTTGATGAACTAAAATGCAACGCCATGTGTTGTGTACCTTTGTTACCTTCTAATCTTCTATGCATGACATTGACATGAAACGTGAGTAGTATACTCCTATAATAATCCGACCTCCGAGCCCGGCCGTCGTCAGCTGCTGTGGCATGAATGGCTGCGTTGCCTGGTGCTATCTCATACGTGCTTGTGCTAGTGCTATCTGCTGTTGAGTGCTGACGACATTGCTTGGCCTGTCGGAAGGCGAATGACACCAGGCCACACGCGGGCTGAAAACGAGGCGCTCCAAGGCGATCGGTGTCCAAGAGGGACGGACTACCAAGCGAACCCACAATGCATCGACCGCAGGCAAAATATGAGGCAGCCCGCACGGATGACTGGGTCGCGCTCTCTCCACTTGTGTTTGGTCGCGCGGGCTGGAGAGGGCCTACGTGAGGATGTGGGCTGACACGGCTTTTCGGCCCAAGGTTGGATGCTGGACGTTGGCATGACTTGAGAGGTAATTTTCTTGGCACAAGCACGACCCATGCATAGCACTCGACAATAGCTGTCATTGCACTGAGATCCAGTCGTAGGCTTCAAGCCTAAATTCGAGGATGTTGTAGACAAGAACATCTAGCTAGTTTACTGACATTTGTCGTCTTTTCATAACTAACGAATGGTGACATATTCCCCACACAAAATACATCTTTCGTGTTTGTCTAGCTAAAAGACCAATATGTGGGCTTTTCCCGTGCCATGCTAACCCAAACACAACTCAATATGCATTATGCAGGTTATGCCATGCACCCCATCGAGATCCTAGACATGACATAACACACGTTCGTGTCTTGTTGACACGGCCTAAATTTTATTGTGATCTCTCGTACGCCCGTGCCTTGGGCCATGCACGTCCGAGTTCTAGCTCAAACGTCACTTGTGTGTGTGTGTGTTTTTCTTCTTCTTGATGCCATACTTTTTTTGTTGGCTCTGACTCGAGAGTAACATAATAGGTTGATCCATCATCATCTCATCATTGGTAACACAGAATTACATGTGTTGCTTGTGTGTAGCTGTACAATCATTACTATAGATACTCGATATGTACTCACATGACATGTAGGGGCTGTTTTGGTTTAACCCAGGCAAACTTGCTTAGCACGCCGTGCGTCCCCAGGTGTTTGGTTTTTGCTTGCCTAGGGTTCGGATTGCTGCCTCGGCGTGAGTCTGCCTGAGTGTTCGATCCAAATAGCACCGTAGAGTGTGTTTAGAACATTAGCGCTCGAACGTTCGGATGCATGCGTCCATCCAGATGCCCGCGGCTGCTCCGCCCCGTTCGCTCACATTCAGCTTCGTTTCCTACGCTCATATCTGAACTGTCCACTTCAGATCCACTGCCAATGCTGCTCAAATGACTCACATCCGCCTCTTCCACACCTACGCGACGCCCGTCTCTACCAGGTCGCCCGGAAGACTGGCATCTGCCTCTTCCACAACAGCACCGCGCGCCCTGCGCCTCCTCCCCACACCGCCGGCGGCGACCTGTGCCTCCTCCACGCGTCGGTGGCCGCGGCTTGGCCCTGCCCACCCTCATGGACACCAACGGCGGTGGTTTGCACTTACAACAGGAAACACTCAAATGCAACATACATTAACAGATGAATCATTTGAGACATACGCTTGCAACACATGTGTGAAACATATACAACATCCAGATAAAACACTAGCAACATGAAAAAGCACTTACTGCAACATAAGATTGAAACAACTGAAACATTTGGAATATATTATTACAACATATGTATGAAAACATATGCAACATGCAGATAAAAATGATTGCAACATACATCTAGAAATAGATGAAACATTTTGAATAAACACTTGCAACATGATTCTAAAATACTTGCACCATATGCAACATCCCCCGATCTAATTTTGCAACATCCATAAGAAACAACTACAACATATCTTTGAAACGACTGAAACACCTGAAACATACATTTGCAACATAGGAGAAGAGAAGCCTGGGCCGGTCGATTCCAGCCGTCAGGGTCGGAGCTGGCAGTGAGCGGCGGCGCATGAGCACCGTACCACCGCCACCAGTACCAGGCTTAGCTCAGCAACGACCGTGAGAGATGGGGAATGAGGAGCGCCATGGCCGTCGGGGTGAGAGAGGGCGCCACCGCGGGTGGTGGGGAGGGCCCCGCGCAGGGGTGGAGGAGAGCCGCCCACTACCCTACAACACCGTCGTGCCACCTCCATGGATCTCGCCAGAGGTGAGTGGATCTCACTCCTGCTTCATGGCTCTCGCGGGGGTTGGGGAGATGGCCTCCAGATCTACGGGCATTGGGGGCTCCTGATTGGGGAGGACACCGGGCGTTAGTGCGCTACGGCACGAGTTGAGGAGCGCGGAAGGGATAAGGACGGGGAGGAGGTATGCAGGAGTGCAAGCCACATCCGGGCACGGGTCACAAGACGAACGCCAATGCCACAACATTATCGTTAGAATTTAGATTAAGTCCCGCCAAACATTTGCCTAGCCAGCCCAGCTACTGTTCAAAATCAGACGCGTGGAAGTCATCTGGTCCAGACAGATTCTTCGATCAGGGATCTAAACTAGCCCATGGAGTTTTCTTTGTAAAATCATGGTGCCCCACATTGGAATTGGAATGGATTGGATTGGCTAGATCATTGGCATCCAGGCCCTCGCATCGCCTACCCGCACGGGCGAAACAGGTGGCGAGCGAACCTTAGCTGCCTCCGTAGTCAACTACCACCCTTTCCTCCCTTGCCACTGCTGGAGGGGGCTGTTGGGAGGCCCGCGCGGCCCCCTAGGAGAGTGGTGGCAAGGCTTATGCCCAGGAAGGTCACGGGTGCCGTCGTGTGGGGCGAAGCTCGGTGGTCGGGATGTCACCGTGATTAGGAGCGGCGAGCGTTGGCGCGCAAAGCGCGAGGAGGCGACCAGAGGGCCGCTTCGTGAGACGACCAGACGGCGATGGTGCGCGGGGATCTGGCGAGGGTGCGCTTGCTGGACTTCCAGGCGGTGGCGACGGCTCCCCTCCCACAGGATCTGGCCTCCCACGTTTGGGCTGGACGGATCCGGGCCGAAGAGTGCCCGAGGCACTCAGCGGAGGCCAAAAGTGACGACGACGGACACCAGAGCCAACAGACCACGACGTGCGGCGGTGTTGCGTGGGGCTAGATTTGTGGTCCTGCAGGATGGTAGTGCTGCCAAGGGCACGGTTGGCGGCAGCAGGGGCGGCAAGTGGCTTCACTGTTGGGTGGCGGCCGGCGCAGTTAGTATGGGCATTGGCCAATGCTGCGCACAGGGTTGAGGCGCCATGGCGAAAGCTGTGTCCCCTGGACCGATGACGGCAACGCCTTCGGGCGTTGTATTCTTCCTTGGAAGCATCTATCGATCGACTCTCTTCCCTTTGCGCAGCGTGCTGTTCCTGGGTGTAATGCCTTGACCTTCTGGTCAGGCGACGGTGGCGTCGCGGCTCTCCTTGGAGACGTCGCTTTGAAAGCCCGTGCCTGTCAATCTGTAATGGTCGTCGCCGTTGCGGCGAGGAAGGTGGAGGTCTAGCTGAGGTTTCATGATTCCGGTGTCCACTGCAACGGATGGTGGTTGAGAAGAGGGCGTTGGCACAACGATTGGAGGGCTTCGCATTTGTCTGGCAGTGAGTTGCGACCATGATATTGGCGAGGAGGCCGGCGTGGGAGGCGCCCACGGAGTTGGCGAGGAGGCTGACGTGGGAGGTTGTGGCCAGCAGATTGTGTTGCCGAGGTGACCTGCGTGGTGTGACGGCGGGCAGTCCCGCTTAGTGGTGGCTATTTCTGCGCAAGAGGCTCTCTGACTGGCAACCGGAGGCTGTGTGTGGCACTTCTGCTTTGATGAGACAGCTGGGCTAGTCGCGTTGGTTTGTAGTGTTGGTGTCTGTAATATGGAACAACTATATGTATTGGTCGATACAGAGGCTGAAATATTTTTAATATATTCCTTTTTTTAAAAAAAAGATCGCACTTTCGCCCAGCTTATTACTCACTAGCTCACTGCTCACCCATGTGGCCTAAGCAAAGCTTTTTGGCCTTTAATCTGGCTTCGGCGTGCCAAAAGCACAAGTTAACCAACCGCACTACTATATAGGACACGCGTAGGCCACGGATGAGAGTGGCAGAGAGATTCTTTGCCGGAGCGGCGGAGCGCCTGCGAACTGCGGTGTCGCTCCTCCGTACGCTGGAGCTAGCACAGCTCCGACCAATCCAGGGCCCTGTTTAGTTTCCAAAAAAAATTACAAAATTTTCTAGATTTCCCGTCAAATCGAATCTTTGGACACATGTATGAAGCATTAAATATAGATAAAAAATAAAACTAATTACACAGTTTAGACAAAATGGACGAGACGAATCTTTTAAACCTAATTAGATCATAATTGGACAATATTTACCAAATAACAACGAAAACGCTACAGTGCCCATTTTAAAAAAAAAAATTGCATCTAAACCGGGCCCAATCCGGCGGCCAATCATGGCTGCCGCCGCGCGTGGATGCATGGGTCGCCGGAGTTGGTAAGACTGCTGCGGCGTGCTGGCGTGCCTTGTAGCAGGTGGCGCTCTCTCGACGGTGGACGTGGGTTGGTCGGCGCCCGAGCGGTGATCATTATTGTAACCCTGCCGCGCGCCTTAAAAATGAACCGAGCGCGCGCTGGTTGGTTGCGTTGGGTACGTACGACGTACAGTGCGGGCGTGCATGCGTGGCTCGACCTTTTGCCATCGGCGCGTTAACTGACCTACCACCATGTGACGTGACGAAAGACGACGACCTCACCTCACGTGCTGTGCTGGCCTGTGGCCTCGCTCTGTCGCTCACCGGCGACAACACACTGCATGCACAGACGCCGAGGCGGTGTAAAAATACAAGCCATAGGTAGATACGTCCGTCCTTGCCTACATGACTTGGATCGCAGGGTAACATTAAGGGTACGTTTGGTTGGGAAAAAGAGCAAAAAAAAAATTATGCAGTACCCGTCACGTCGAATCTTTGGACGCATATATGGAGCATTAAATGTAGATAAAAAAATAACTAATTGCACAATTTGTCTGTAAATATCGAGACGAATCTTTTGAGCCTAGTTAGTCCATGATTGAATAAATTTTGTCAAATAGTAACGAAAAGTGCTACAGGAATTTACCCAAACAATTTTGCCATCTAATCAGGCCCTAACATGCGACCCTATATTTGTATATGTCGATCAGTTCCCCGGCCGTGATGGTTCCATCCTAACCAAAACGTTTGTTTATATGTATGGATGGGTGCAGAGGTGGTGACAAGATGTGAATTAGCTTAGTTATTAGCTAGGGTGGTGATTGGACTCTCCAATAAGCAGCTAAGCTTGACAGGACCGGGCACCGGTAGTTTCAGCAGCCTGGCGGGGCTTATTAGGTGTTCCGGCACCTATGGAGTGTGAGAACAGATCAACTAATTATGTCTTGGCATAGTCTTATGATTGTGTTTGGCACTAGTCCTACGCAAATTGGACATACCACAGTGACCAACAACGACCTTCTAACCCACGATTAAGCTAATCAAGCCCCCATCTATCTTAGCACATGCAATTAACATAGTAATAAGATGGGAACAATGCACGATTTGGTAGAGTAAGCTGTAATTTTTCCTTTACAATTACGAAACCGATAGGGTTAGCCCGTCCTGTTTGGACTAATGGTGAATCGTAAGGACTGAAAGAAAATACACACTAGCTAGACCATCGTCTTATTACTAGGTTTAAGGAATGGTATCTAGAAGAAAGACGACATTTTCCACAACGAAAACCCACTTTTGGAACATGCTTTGCGCGCTTTGCCTGTCGATAGATCTACTTTGTTTCTCAACCACAACCACTCTACTCTAACCGAATCATTGTCCTTTCTGTTCGTTTCATTTCACTACTCCTTTACTCCAAAGAAAAAGATAACGTCGTCCAAAGGTCCACACATACTTATTCTACTCAGTCTAATCAAAGTATTGTGAGCAAACACACCCACCTCATTAGCTGCCAACTACCTTGTGGGAAAAAGTAGGCGCTTTATTTTGATTGATCTTCTAATATCGAATCTGCAGGGAAACCGCGGGCGGGCAACGTGGCCACGTCGCAGGCCGTTCCTGCCCGTTGGATTGGGCGCATGAACGGCCCAGATCGGGCGGATCTTGGTCATTTTGCAAAAAATTCATCGATATTTAACGAAATCAACATGTAGTCTGGCCTCCTCTCTCAGAGCCTGTTCGTTTCGCTGGATTATTGTGGCTGAAAGTACTGTTCGCTAGTTTATTGTGAGAGAAAACACTGCTGGATGGCTGCTGATTCCGCTGAACCAGCGAAACGAACAGGGTGTCAGACATTTTTGCGAAAAAATCCAAAACTTTTCCCAAAAGAACCCGCAGTCCAACCTCCATGGTTCTAGAAGATTTACAAAAAAAAAACCCTTAAGTTTTTAATGAATTAACCCGTCGTCCTAATCCCCTCTCAAGATTTTTTTAGAAAACCCTCGGATTTAAATTTAAACCAAACCACAACCTATTTCATCCGTTTCTTTTACACGAACAACATTGTACGTACAATTTGAGCACCAAAACGCGTTCAAATCAAAAGTTGTTCAATATAAAATTTGATCAAAAATTCAAAAAACTACAACTTTATTATAGAGCAAATTTTAAAATTCAAAACGCTTTCGCAATGCGTTTGCATAAATGTTTACATGCAATCCGTTGTACCTACAATTTGGACACCGAACATTTTCAAATTAAAAAGTGTTCAATACGAAAGTTGTTCAGAATTTCAAAATCTACAGCTTAGGATCCATTGTACCTGCAATTTGGACACCAAAACGTCTTTACGTCAAAAAAGTTTTGAATACACAAAATTGCTCAAAATTTCAAAATCTAAAGTTTTGCTATACAACCAAAATTTAAATTCAAAGCGTTTTATACTAGCGACAATATTATGACAACTGCCAATGAAAATAAGTCTCCATTGGCACTTCACACCGATGCATTCCAATTGAATCCGCACAGAATCGAATACGGATAGCACAATTTACCATATTTAAATTCGAATTCTAATATGAATACATATATTATCGGAAACGAATAAAAACAAATTTCTCTAGTTCGGATATCTACTAGGTTTTGACGATAACATATATCTATTTCCATATCAATAGTTTTAGTACAACGAAATCATTATTTATGCAAAGAACATAATTATAGAACCCTTGTAAATAACAAAACCTAATAAAATAACACATATACGTCCTGGTCCTCTCTCATAATTTTTTTAGAAAACCCCTCAGATTTTAATTTAAACCAAACCACAATCCGTTCCATCCGTTTCTTTTACACGAGCAACATTATACGTACAATTAGAGCACCAAAACATGTTCAAATCAAATGTTGTTCAATAATAAATTTGATCAAAACTTCAAAAACTTCAACTTTATTATAGAGCATAAATGTTTACATGCGATCCGTTGTACCTACAATTTGGACAGCGAAACATTTTCAAATTAAAAAGTGTTCAATGCAAAAGTTGTTCAGAATTTCAGAACCTACAACTTTATTATAGAGTAAAATTTCAAATTCAAAGCGCTTCTACAATTCATCCGCATAAATATTTACATAGCATCCATTGTACCTGCGGTTCGGACACCAAAACGTCTTTACGCCAAAAAAGTTTTAAATACAAAAAAATTGCTCAAAATTTCAAAACCTAAAGTTTTGCTACACAACAAAAAATTAAATTCAAAGCATTTTATACTGGCGAGACTCAGAAAAAAAAACTACAAGAGGTAACAACGGTGGCCACAGGAGGCTGGCCCGCTAACAAAGTCGCGCGGCAATGCAGCGCTATCTTTCTAGTTATATTCCAATCCAACGTCGTCAAGCTCTCTCTGGCTACAACTTATTGGTATTGTGTTATGCATTAATTTCTGTCGCTAATTCATCAATTTTGCTAGTATATTATTACTGGTCAATTATTGGTCTTCACATTTCTCCAACAATGCATATTCTTGACCATACCGCCCTTGCTATTCATAAGAAATATACATTTGAAAATAAAAAAAACTCCCTCCTTCCCTAAATGAATCAACTCCTAAAATCATCCTAATTCAAGGTATTTTGAGTTTGAACAACTTTACAATTAATAAAACCAACATTAACATTTATATGATGCCAAATAAATAGATTATGAAAATGTATTTCACAGTGCATTTGTACTATTATGACATTATAAATCTTGATGCTCTTTATTTGGTCAAAGTTAAAATAATTTGATCCGAGAAAACTCTAAGTCAATTTATTTTTGGGATGAAGGGAGTATAAACCTCTTTCGGCTGCTGCTTCAGCGCTGCCACAAGAATTGCAGCCGAGCGGAGTCGAATTTCAGAACCTTCTGCACGGATCCCAGAAAGCGATGATAAAACTTTTGTAATTGAATTTCAAAATTCTATACACAAATCTAGAATAATAAACTGTGAAATTAAATTTGGATGGGAGGCAATTGTACATCAAGTCTAATTATGCTCTGTTCGCTTGTCTTATAAGCCGTACTTTTTCAGCCAACGAACAGTATTTTTCTCTCACAACAAATCAACGAACAGTACTTTCTGTCATGACTTTTAAGTCAAGCGAATAGGGCCTTAAACATGAATGAACATCCCGTCAACTTCTTGATAGCCCCTACCGTACCAATCTGCTAGACATTGGACACGCAAGTAGTGACCAAGTGACCAACACACAGCTTGCGCAGTGCACCGATTCGCTTCGTCTGCAAGGTTGTTAATTTGGTTCGTAGCAAGCAGAGATCCGCATGCAGATGTTTTTTTTTTTGACAAGGAACAGCAATATATTAGCAGCATGTCGCTGCGAGTACCCTTACATTGTTCAGGGTTACAGAGGTCAGTGCGTCCATGACAGGGCACTGATGATCTTGATCATTGTACAGACATACAAGTTGCATAGCCTGTTGAGGAGCAGGTGAAAGCCCAAGTTTGGTTTTAGAAATTGAGTGACATTAAAGTTGCTAATGTTATGTGATCAAGTGTGATTAAGCAAGGCATAAACAACATGTGATGGAGGTGAAAATGGCATGGAGAGATGTCCACAAGACCACATGATTTGATGCATGAAATGATGAGCAAGATCATGAAGTAATGCACATAAAATGATGGACTTGATGATCAAGTGGAGGAGAAGGATCTAAGAGCGCAAGGCAAAGGTATAACCATAGGGTTTTCCTTTTGCCAGCCTAAGATGAGTAGAGAAGTGATTGACCGGATTTAGGATACATAGCCGACTATCAAGAGGGGCAATCACAGTTAGCTCGGGAATCAAGTGCCACTAGATCAATGTCTTGAGCATATGCATTAGGATCTAGTAGAGAGCTAACATAACTCCTAGAAAATTGTTTGTGAAATACAAACACACATCCACACGGTGGTGTACACTTGGTGGTGTTAGCACATTTGTGAAGGCGATCGAGTTTGAGCGGTAGAGAGGGGTTTGGGTTCCTCTCTCCCTCCCGCCGAGCTTGCGAGGCGGGATTCGGCGCTTTTTGGGGAAGTGAAACGCCTATTTTCTACTGCGCCGGAGGCGGAGAAATGGAGGCGGAAGTCCGGTGTGTTTCTCACTGAAAAACAGTAACCGGACGCTGGACCGGACGCGGTCCAGGGTGGACCTGCGCGTCCGGTCAGCTCAAGTCGAGGGCTGAGGCGCAGCGCGCCTAGGGTTTGTGACCGGATGCTGGTCTGGCCTAACCAGCGCGTCCGGTCAGTTCACCTGGGCGCAGAGGAAAGACGCGCGACCAGCGCGTCCGAGGGTCCCCGGGACCGGAGCGTCCGGTCGGGCACCCAGAGGAGCAGAGCGTGGTGTGGAGCTGATCGAACGCGCGACGCGTCCGGTCACATGCGATCAGACGCGTCCGATCACGCGGGGAGCTCTCTGGACTCCGATCGGACGCCGGGTGCAGAGCGTCCGGTCATATGGTGAAGCGGGTCCGGTCACGGCAATGACTATCTCTCTGACTCGCGCTGTTACTGTTTGTCCTGTAGTGACCGGACGCGTCCGGTCACCCTGACCGGTGCGTCCGGTCATCACGTTTTTCACTGCGTTGTCCGGTAACGGCTAGTTGCTTACCCCTTCACTTTAAATAGACGGTGGTCGGGTTTGGGGGGTTCAAGCTTGCACATTTGAGACCTTGAGACATCCTTTGAGCTAGAGAACAATCCCTCCACTCATCTCTTTGCTTGGTTGCATATCTTGAGTGAGATTGAGTGAGATTCAAGTGTATTACTTGAGAGTTGCATTCTAGAGGCACTTGATCTTTGAGTTGCTGTGGATTTCTTGTTACTCTTCCATGTTTCCCGACGCGGTAGACGGCTTGGAGCAGCGGAGGTGATTGAGCTCACAATTGAAGATTATTGGAGCCCTCACCAAGTGTTGTAAGGGGTTCTTGATCCTTCCCCGTGGGAGTTCACGAATTGGATACTCTAGTGGAGCTCGTGGCTTGGAGGATCCCCATCTTGTGTGCGGTTATGCGGCGCCTGCCGAGGGCTCGATTCTTGATAGTCGATTAGCTCGCGAACCAACAAGTGGGTGTATCGCCACAACGGGGAGTAGCTTGTCGGGAAGCAAGTGAACCTCAGGATAAATTCTTGTGTCGTTCTTTTCCCGAAGATTTCTCTTGTGTGATTGATTGATTGGTTCTTCTCATCTCTACACGGCGGTATAATCACTCAAAGCTCTTCTCTCGTCTTACTCCTTGTTTCTAGCTTGTAGTTGTTGTTGTGTTTAGTGGATGACCTTATACTAGACTTGTGTATATGGCTTGCTTAATTAGTTAGAGCTAGTGTATTTTGCTTCGCCACCTTTTGTACTAACACTTGTGGTTAAGTAAATCTTGTAGAAGTTTTAATTAGGCTATTCACCCCCTCTCTAGCCTATTTGGATCTTACAAGTGGTATCAGAGCCGAGGCACCGTTTATTTGAGGCTTAACAACCTACGGTGAAGAAGAAATGGCTCAATTAAGTTTGCACATCAACAACACTAAGAAGGCACCTCACTTTGATGGCACAAATTATGCATATTGGAAGATTAAGATGACCGCACACCTCAAGTCAATCAATAGAGAAGTGTGGAAGGTCACCGAAACCAAATTTGAGGTTGCTAATCTAGAAGCACCAACACCGGTTGAAGAAAAGAAGCTCCAATGCAATGACATTGCCATTAATGCTCTTTATGAGGCACTAGATGACAAGATATTTGAGCAAGTGATGAACATTGAAATTGTTCATGATGCTTGGGCAAAGCTAGAAGAGACTTATAAGGACACCGAAGGCACCAAGACCGCCAAAGCATATATTTTACAAGAAAAGTTCTCTAGCTTTAAGATGCAAGAAGATGAGAGTGTGCCGGAGATGTTTCATAGATTGCAAGTCATTGTGAATGAACTCAAGGCACTTGGTGAGGAGGTCAAGGATAATCAATTCTCCATGAAGTTCCTGAGAAGCTTACCCAAGAGGTTTGACATGTTGATCACCGTACTTGTGAGGACAACATTGAAAGATTCAACTCCTCAACAAGTATTCCAAGAAGTATTCCAAGATTCAACTCCTGAGAAGCTTACCCAAGAGAAGATGATGAGAAAGAGGAGTTGGTCAAAAAGAAGAAGAAGGAAAGTGAGAAGAAGGATGATGAGAAGAAGAAGAGTGTAGCATTCAAAGCCACCACATCCAAGGGCAAGTCCAAGATTGAATCATCAAGTGATGAAGACTCAAGCTCTTGTGATAGTGATGACATTGATGAGAAGATGGCTCTCTTTGTCAAGCAATTTGGCAAATTCATGAAGAAGAAGGGCTATCGTGCAAGGAGGAGGAAGAACTCATCTAAAAAGAATGAGTATACCATGAGATGCTTTAGATGCCATAGCAAAGACCATCTCATTGCAAAGTGTCCTTATGATAGTGATGATGAAGATGCTATCAAGAAGGAGAGGAAGAAGCAAAAGAAGAGGCAAGAAAAGAAGGAGAGCTCTCATAAAAAGAAGAATGATTCTCATGTTTCTACATGGGATAGTGATGATTCCTCAAGCGATGATGAGGATGACAACAAGAGCAAGAAGAAGGGGCATGCTAGTGTTGCCATCCCAGAGAAGGTCTCCCTCTTCAACACTCCATCGTGCTTCATGGCTAAGGTCGCTAAGGTATCATCCGACGATGAGAGTGATCATGATAGTGATAGTGATAGTGATAGTGATGATGATGATCTAACTAAAGATGAACTAATCACTATACTAGAAGATTGCACTCATTATTTTAAATAATCTAGAAAAGAGTGCAAGGGCTTGCTTAAGGATAAGAAAAACCTTATGCAAGAACTTGATGAGCTTAGGGCATCTTATGAGAGTCTAAAGGTAGACCATAAGAAGCTTCAAAAGTCTCACACTAAGCTTGAAGAAGCTCATTCCTCTCTAGTTGAAAAATGTGAAAACATGCCAACTAATATTGAGAAAGCTAAAACTTGCAATATAGGCATATCTTGTAATATAATTGATGAATCTTTTTATAAGCCTATTGTTGTTGCTCCCACTAACCCTTCATGTAGCTCATCTACATCATCCTCATCTAGTAGTGATAGTTTCACTTGTGACTCCACACTAATAGTTGAGAATGAAAATTTCAAGAAGGAGGTAAAAGAGTTCAATCACACATTAGCTAAGGCTTATGGTGGTGAGGACCGCTTGCTTATGTGCTTGGGTAGCCAAAGGGCATCTCTCCATAAAGAGGGATTGGGCTATAACACCAAGAAAGTCAAGGCCGCTTTTGCTCCTCACAAGACTCGTTTTGTAAAGAACAATGGTAGCTATTGTAAAGTGTGCAAGCAAGTTGGTCACATAGAGCAACAATGCATGAACAAGAAATTCAATGCTAATGTATCCTCAATTAAGCTTGATTCTTTCTATATGCTTACCAAGGGTACTAATGGTGTTTATGCTAAGTTCATTGGTACACCATGGATGCGCTCAAAGAAAAAAGCCATTTGGGTACCAATAAGCTTGGTCACTAATCTTGGAGGACCCAAACAAGTTTGGGTACCTAAAAAGAATTGATCTTATCTTATAGGTCAATTACAAAGCCGGAGGAAGGCATTGGGTGCTTGATAGTGGGTGCACTCAACATATGACTGGGGATTCATGTATGTTCAAATCAATTGACACAAGTCAAAATGGTGGTTTTGATGCTATCACTTTCGGTAACAATAAGAAAGGTAAGGTCAAGGGGCTTGGTAAAATTGCTATCTCAAATGACATGAGCATATCTAATGTATTGCTAGTTGAGAGCTTGGATTTCAATCTTTTGTCGGTAGCACAACTTTGTGATCTTGGCTTCAATTGCATATTTGGTAGTGATGATGTTGAAGTCATTAGTGTTGATGGATCAAATTTGATATTCAAAGGATTTAGACATGGTAGCTTATACTTGGTTGACTTCAATGATAGTGAGACACAATTGACATCATGCTTGCTTAGTAAATTAGTATGGGATGGTTGTGGCATAGAAGGCTTGGTCATATTGGAATGAAATAATTGAACAAACTTTTGAAGCATGACTTAGAGACTTGAAGGATGTCACCTTTGAGAAAGATAAACCTTGTAGTGCTTGTCAAGCCAGTAAACAAGTTGAAAATGCATATCCTAGCAAGAGTGAAATGAGCACTTCTACGACATTTGAGTTATTACAAATGGACTTGTTTGGACCAACAACATATACTAGTATTGGTGGGAACAAGTATGGTTTTGTGATAGTGGATGACTACACTAGATACACTTGGATGTTCTTTCTCTATGACAAGAGAGATATTTATGATCTATTCAAGTCTTTTATCAAGAGAGCGCAAAATGAGTTTGAGACAACTATCAAGAAGATTAGAAGTAACAATGGTAGTGAGTTCAAGAACACAAGAATTGAAGATTTATGTGATGATCTTGGTATTGGACATCAATTCTCACCAACATACACTCCTCAATCTAATGGTGTAGTTGAAAGGAAAAATAGAAATGTGATTGACATGGCTAGATCAATGCTTAGTGAATACAATGTGAGTTATTCATTTTGGAGTGAAGCCATCAACACGGCTTTCTATTGTAGCAACCGTCTCTATTGCCATGGGAAGCTTGGGAAGACACCATATAAGCTATTGAATGGAAGAAAGCCCAACATTGCATACTTTAGAGTGTTGGGTTACAAATGCTATATACTCAAGAAAGACACTAGATTGAGCAAGTTTGAAAAGAAATGTGATAAAGGATTCTTACTTGGTTATTCTATCACAAGCAAAGCATATAGAGTTTGGAATCTCACAAATGGCACCTTGAAAGAAGTTCATGATGTTGAGTTTGATGAAACCCAAGGGTCTCAAAATGAAGCTCAAAACTTTGATGATGTGAGAGGAGATCAATTATCAAATGCAATGAAGAACATGGACATTGGTGATGTTAGGCCAAGGCAAGTTGATGATGATGATAGTACTCATGTGATCAACCAAAGTGTGCAAATTGATACAAATCAAGCAAGCTCTAGTGGTTCTCATGATGAAGCTCAAGATCAAGGTCAAGCTAGTGGAAGCAACCAACTCTCAATACTCCAACCTACCAATATTAAAAGAGATCATCTATTGGATCAAATCATTGGTGGAATTCAAAGTGGTGTTCAAACTAGATCAAGGCTAGCATCTTTTTGTGAGCACTACTCATTTGTGTCACTTGAAGAACCTAAGAAAATAGAAGATGCATTGAAAGATTCCGATTGGATAGATGCCATGCATGAAGAGCTAAACAACTTCACTAGAAATCAAGTTTGGAAACTTGTTGAAAGGCCAAAGAACTACAATGTGATTGGTACTAAGTGGGTCTTTAGAAACAAGCAAGATCAAGATGGTGTAGTTGTGAGAAACAAAGCAAGATTGGTAGCACAAGGTTACACACAAGTTGAATGTCTTGACTTTGGTGAGATATATGCACCGGTTGCAAGATTGGAGGCAATTAGAATCTTATTAGCATATACTTGTGCACACAACATTAAGCTCTATCAAATGGATGTCAAAAGTACATTTCTCAATGGCTACATTAATGAAGAAGTTTATGTTGAGCAACCTCCCGGTTTTGAAGATGACAAGAAACCCGACCATGTGTACAAGCTAAAGAAGGCATTGTATGGTTTGAAGCAAGCACCTAGAGCATGCTATGAGAGATTGAGGGACTTTCTTCTCTCTAAAGGGTTCAAGATGGAAAAGGTTGACACCACTCTCTTCACCAAGAAGCTTGGAAATGACTTATTTGTGTTACAAATCTATGTTGATGATAGTATTTTTGGATCAACAAATTAAGACTTTTGTGAAGAGTTTGGAAAAATGATGGCAAACGAGTTTGAAATGTCTATGATTGGAGAGCTTAGTTACTTCCTTGGACTTCAAATCAAGTAAATGAAGAATGGCACTTTTATAAGTCAAGGCAAGTACATCAAGGACATAATCAAGAAGTTTAGATTGCAAGATGAATGAGTACACCAATGGGCACTAATGATCAATTGGGTATTGATGCTAGTGGAAACATGGTAGATCAAAAGCAATATCGGTCTATGATTGAAAGTTTGCTATTTGTCACCGCTTCTAGACCGGATATCATGTTTAGTGTGTGCAAGTGTGCAAGATATCAAGCTTCACCTAGAGAAAGTCACTTGAAAGCAACCAAGAGAATATTGAGATATATTAAGGGCACTCATGATGTTGGACTATGGTATCCCAAGGGATCTAATTTTGAGTTGATTGGATATTCGGATTCCGACTATGGTGGTTGCAAGATTGATAGAATGAGCACAAGTGGTATTTGTCAATTACTAGGAAGGCCTCTTGTTTCATGGTCATCAAAGAAACAAAATAGTGTTGCACTATCTACCGCCGAGGCCAAATACATTAGTGCCGGTAGTTGTTGTGCACAATTGCTTTGGATGAAGGCTAGTTTGAATGACTTTGGAATTAAGTTCAAGAATGTGCCATTGTTTTGTGACAATGAAAGTGCTATCAAGATGACTCAAAATCCGATTCAACATTCAAGAATGAAGCACATTGATATAAGGCATCACTTCATAAGAGACCATCAACAAAAGGGTGATATTAGCATTGAAAGCATTGGCACCGAAGATCAACTAACCGACATATTCACAAAGCCACTTGATGAAAAGAGATTCTACAAGTTGAAGAATGAATTGAACATACTTAATTTCTCCAACTTGAAATGAGTGCACCCCCACATTCTTATATGACATGCCTCCCCTTCGACAATGCAAGGTAAAGTTGTTTGGCATACCATTCATACTTTGCTAAGGACATGGTTAGAACATATAGACATGTTTGCATGACAAATAGGCTCATTCATGAAAATCAAATGATTTTGATGTATATATGGTACCACTATTGCTTCTATGTTTGTTTGATCTATTGGTAGCATATAACATGTTTGTGGGCTTCCAAATCTAGTGTTGAATCTAGAAAATAAGCTCATGATGTGTAATTCAACATGGTCAAGATAACCCTTATACTTTATGAGGTGTGAAGAAGCTTGTCCTTGGATCAAACCGAATTACATATTCTAGGCAAGTGATCTAGATTGAACCATAATTTAGACTCCCTCATATTGATTGACTTAATTCTCACTAAAATTGGCACCTTTTTGGTGATTGTTGACAAAGGGAGAGAGAAAAGTCACAAAGATAAAAAGTTAAGTTGCAAAGGGGGAGAAGTAAGTCACAAAGGTATAGTAAGGGGGAGAAAAGGCAAAGATATGACATTGGAAAGGGATCAATTAAAATTGAGCACACAAGTAGGGGGAGCAAGCTCATGAATTATTTGTTGCATTTGTATGTGCATTAACATAATGAATTGTTGCATTGCAAAGCCTAAATTCATATTCATGATTGTATAGTGTATGCTAGAAATAGAACTTGAATGATGATTTGTTAAGAGTAGCTTTACAAGTGATTTCTAGACACTCTTTGCTTGTAATGTTGATCTCACGGGGTACTTTAGTGTTTGTGATCTTTACAAGTGATGTATTACAAGTGGTGTCTAGCTACATCGATGCTAAGGATGGTATATAAAGGCAACTTCGATTGGTATCACGCTTCAAAGGTCCATTCTATATACCTTAGCATCAATTTGATAGTAGTAACTCTCCCAAAATTCAAATCTATACATATGTGCACAATTGAACCATACTCATGGAAGCACATATGTAGGGGGAGCTAATACTATCGAAATTGAAAATTGATTTCATTTCATATCTTTGTGGTGGTTGTCATCAATTACCAAAAAGGAGGAGATTGAAAGCCCAAGTTTGGTTTTGGAAATTGAGTGACATTAAAGTTGCTAATGTTATGTGATCAAGTGTGATTAAGCAAGGCATAAGCAACATGTGATGGAGGTGGAAATGGCATGGAGAGATGGCCACAAGACCACATGATTTGGTGCATGAAATGATGAGCAAGATCATGAAGTAATGCACATAAAATGATGGACTTGATGATCAAGTGGAGGAGAAGGATCTAAGAGCGTAAGGCAAAGGTATAACCATAGGGTTTTCCTTTTTACCAGTCTAAGATGAGTAGAGAAGTGATTGACTAGATTTAGGATACATAGCCGACTATCAAGAGGGGCAATCACAGTTAGCTCGGGAATCAAGTGCCACTAGATCAATGTCTTGAGCATATGCATTAAGATCTAGTAGAGAGCTAACATAACTCCTTGAAAAATGTTTGTGAAATGCTAACACACATCCACATGGTGGTGTACACTTTGTGGTGTTAGCACATTTGCGGGCGGGATTTGGCGCTTTTTGGGGGAAGTGAAACACCTATTTTCTACTGCGCCGGAGGCGGAGAAATGGAGGCGTAAGTCTGGTGTGTTTCTCTCTGAAAACAGTGACTAGACGCTGGACCGGACGCGGTCCAGGGTGGACCTGCGTGTTCGGTCAGCTCAAGTCGAGGGCTGAGGCGCAGCGCGCCTAGGGTTTGTGACCGGACACTGGTCTGGTCTGACCAGCGCGTCCGGTTAGTTCACCTGGGCGTAGAGGAAAGGCGCGTGACCATCATGTCCAAGGGTCCCTGGGACCGGAGCGTCCAGTCGGGCACCTAGAGGAGCAGAGCGTGGTGTGGAGCTGATCGGACGCGCGGCGTGTTTGGTCACATGCGATCGGACGCGTCCGATCGCGCGGGGAGCTCTCTGGACTCCGATCGGACGCCGGGTGCAGCGCGTCTAGTCATATGGTGAAGCGGGTCCGGTCACAGCAATAGCTCTCTCTCTCTCTGACTCGCGCTGTTACTGTTTGTCCTATAGTGACCGGGCGCGTCCGGTCACCCTGACCGGTGCGTCCGTTCATCATGTTTTTCACTACGTTATCCGGTAACGGCTAGTTGCTTACCCCTTCGCTTTAAATAGATAGTGGCTGGGTTTGGGGGTTCAAGCTTGCACATTTGAGACCTTGAGACATCCTTTGAGATAGAGAACAACCCCTCCACTCATCTCTTTGCTTGGTTGCACATCTTGAGTGAGATTGAGTGAGATTCAAGTGCATTACTTGAGAGTTGCATTCTAGAGGCACTTGATCTTCAAGTTGCTGCGGATTTCTTGTTACTCTTCCCTGTTTTCCGACGCGGTAGATGGCTTGGAGCAGCGGAGGTGATTGAGCTCGCAATTGGAGATTGTTGGAGCCCTCACCAAGTGTTGTAAGGGGTTCTTGATCCTTCCCCGTGGGAGTTCACGAATTGGATACTCTAGTGGAGCTCGTGGCTTGGAGGATCCCCATCTTGTGTGCGGTTGTGCGGCGCCCACCGAGGGATCGACTCTTGATAGTCGATTAGCTCGCGAACTGACAAGTGGGTGTATCACCACAACGGGGAGTAGCTTGCCGGGAAGCAAGTGAACCTCGGGATAAATTCTTGTGTCGTTCTCTTCTCGAGGATTTCTCTTATGTGATTGATTGATTGGTTCTTCTCATCTCTACATGGCGCTATAATCACTCAAAGCTCTTCTCTCGCGTTACTCCTTATTTCTAGCTTGTAGTTGTTGTGTTTAGTGGATAGCCTTGTACTAGACTTGTGTAGGTGGCTTGCTTAATTAGTTAGAGCTAGTGCATTTTGCTTCGCCACCTTTTGTACTAACACTTGTGGTTAAGTAAAAATCTTGTAGAAGTTTTAACTAGGCTATTCACCCCCCTCTAGCCTATTTGGACCTTACAGCAGGTACAGTATGGAGAGCTTCTCTAGCTAAAGCATGAGCAGTGGAATTAATAGTCCTACTAATCCTGTAAATGTTGGCTTGATGATTGGAGGCAAAGTTATGAAAGACCTAAGTGAAGGCTTGTATTCTCCAATCGGGAATGTTGTCACGATCATGAGAGTTGAGGAAATTCACCAGCTGACTACAGTCTGACAAGAATGATATGTTGTCAAAGTGAAGGTTCTGAGCCAGTTTTACTGCAAGAGCAAGAGCAGCTGCCTCCGCCATGATGACCGATTGAGTCATTGTCATTATGGCTTTGATTTGTATTTTTTGCTCTGGCTATACCTGGGAATTGAGAAAGATTATTCCAATACCTGCACTCCGACTAGTTTGGGGTTGCTGGTCTGGTGCGGTAGAGGCATCCAGAAAGCAACGGATCCCTGGTAGGAGGTCTGGATCCTGGATCAGGCACCTGTCCATCTGTTGATGAGATGTGTCTGCAAATGCAAGATTCATATCTTGGAAATGATGGTTAGTTGAATGTCCTAGATCGGCTGGACTCCTTAGATCAATGTGTGCAGACTGATAGTGAGTGGATCCCTGGCTTCCATCGTCGTGGACCTGTGAACCTGCTGTAGAGGCCTCGGCAAGAGTAGTCATGTGCTGATGATGAGGGACAGGAGTGGCCTGAGTGTTGAGGGCAGCAATATGAGATTGCAAATGAGCTTGAGCTGCATAATGCACCTGAGTTGGCTTCCACTGTCTCCTATTGAAGTGAAAATCATCCCTAGCCTTCCAAAGATACCAAAGAGTGAAGAGGATTTTTAAAAAGTCAATTTCAGTAGTGGAGTTAGTAATAATATTTGATAAGGTTGTTTGGATCCCATCATCTTCAGGCACCATGATTTGAGTATTTATAGGAGTTTGAAAGGTGGACCATACCTGTGTTGGGAGAGAGCATTGGAAGAAGATGTGGAAATCGGTTTCCACTTGACCACAGTAGGCACAGTTGCTGTCAATGTGTGATGCATACCTTGAGGCTCTTTCAGCCGTGGCGAGGGCTCGTCGAATAAGTCTCCAAGTGAAGGTTTTGATTAGAGGAGGCAATTTTTTGTTCTTCCATGCCGTACAGAGAATATGTTTAGCCTGAGATTGAATGCTTCGTGACCCCTGTAGTGGAAGCTGAATGACATTGTTAGCAGCTAGAGTGTAACGCCCTAAAATTTTGGGATATTAAAAAGTAGATAAATATGATTTTTATACAATTTTGTGACCATACAAATTTAGAGTAATAATAATTTTTATTAACTTAAAATCAAATATAAGGGTAGAAACATGTTTGTGCACTCATGCTGTTGCATTTAAATTTTTGTGATGAGTGGTTTGATTCAAATTCAAAATAGGATTCAAAATCATTTGAAAATGCTTTGAAATATTTGAAAAGGAAAAAAGAAAAAGGAATTTACCTCTCTCCTCGTATTCGGCCCGGAAGCCCAACTCTTTCACCGTGGCCCGCATTGCTTCTCCTGCACGCGGCCCGTTGCTCCCCCGCGCGCGCCGTTCCCCACCTTTGGCCGAATCCGGCCGCTGGCCCAGCTCGCGCGATGTCGCGCCATCCTTCTCGGTTTCTGTCGCTGACATCGTGGCCCCGCGTGTCAGGCCATCTTCTTCCTCCCCAAGCCGGCGATGGATTTTCTTTCCATTGACATCACCGATCGAATCCGTTTCCCCAAATCTTTCCTTCCTTAATTGAAGCTTCTCCTGGCTATATAAGTCGAGGCCGCACATCTTTCCGCCTCCATCCAACTCCTTCGCGGTGTCAAGGGAGCTTCCGAGACTTCACAGCGTGCTTGGAGCTCTACCGCGCCACAACCGTCCGCCATCTCGAGCACCGCGACGACTTCGGGACAGCTTCGCCCTCGCGTTCGACCTTGGTGAGATCGCCTTGACCTATGCTTCATCCTGGTATATTCGTTTCGCGAGGTAGCACAGTAAAACGCGATTTAGCAAACTCCGGCGATGGCGCCGCCGCGGACATTGCCGCCGGAGTGTTTTTCCGGCCAGAGCGCCGCCCCGCTCACCCCAATCGATCTGATCCGTTCATCTGATATCCAACGGCCGCAAATTGAGGATACCGTTTTGGCTGTACATTTTACTAAAGAGACCCTGTGTTTTTCAATTATCTAACCCGCAGTCCAAAGCGTATTCCAGAATCGCGTATTATCCTTTTGAAAGCGTAGTTTGATCTCAGTTAAGTCAAAATACGTTTTTAGCTATTTACAGTTATGCCACTGAGTTTGTTTTAGTCATAATTTATTCGTTTTAACTCCGATTTGACCCGTTCAAATTGCGTTAGGTTCGTATTTGCGAGCTCTACATGTTAGTAGAACTGTTTAGTAGGTTTGGGACAGTTTATTTTCGAGTTTGAATTAAATTAATTATTTTGCTATAGGAAATCTTCGTAAATTCATAACTTCGTCGTTTTAGCTCCGTTTTCGTGATCTTCGCGTCTATGTGATCCTAGCGAGTTGTAGATTCGTTTTAAAAACTTTTATCTTATTTTATTACTGTTGGTGTACTGTTCTAATTTTAGTCTTGTTTGTTTATGCATGATTGTTCTAGATGAATGTTATTGCTATTGTTGATCGAGTATAGACGGTGAGCAATTCATTGGGGATCAGGAGTTTTTCTACGAACAAGATCACCAAGACCAGTTTGAGCAAGCCAAGTATAGCATGGGATTATCCTTGTTGTCCTATTCATATTAAGCAAATAATATCATTATGCATATATTCCTTGTTAAGGATGACTTAGTGTTGATCTTATTCCTTGATACCTATTATACTGCATGGATTAGTATTGCTAGTGCTCAACATGAACTATGATCATATAATCTGACTAATGGAATATGCAATAAACACTAAAAGATGACTTTTATTACTGTTAAAGGGTACTAGAGCATGGGGTTACTTTGGTGCTCTTGTTACTCTCCATAAGGACTTATCTGTAAGCGAAAATCCGGGATTTACAGTATAACTGTGAGGGCTAAAATGGCTCTGGGTTTAGTTATATAGAAGGACCTTTTCTAGCTTGTTAGTGGTATTCCTTTATGGCATAAGAATGGCTTGACGAATCGGATATAGTGCGGCCTCTGTCCTCATGAGTATAGGCTGCGTGTTTTGTGTCATTTGGAAGGGGGGCTCTACATCTGTTTGCCGAGTGAAATCTAATGGCCCTAACTTGTTAGACGAACCTTCGAAAGACTTCATAGTGTTCCTCTGCCTGCTCACCTTGGAAGTGTTTTGGGAGTAATTAACCCGGGCATATGTGCAACATGACTCACAGTGAAAGTGTACAACCTTTGCAGAGTGTAAAATTGTTATAACAGCTGTGCTCACGGTCACGAGTGGCCTTAGACCCTTATGGAATAGTGGATCATTAATAATGGATATGTTTTTGCTATTCGTTAATCATTTCACATGGATCATATGTTTATTGTTACATTGAGACACTTTGATATTATTGATATACTGAAATAATGCTAATTAAAAGCTACATGTTAATAAACCTATGTTATGCCTTTGAGCCTCATGAACCCCATGTTACACTTGTTGAGTACGAGATGTACTTACGCTTGTTTATTTTTCTTACTTGGATAAAAATCCCGGATGGGTAACAGATGATGTAAGTAGTGACTACTTCTACTTCCTTAAAGATTACTAGACTTGCAGTCAACCAGTCAATGTTTCTGTGATTGGAGCTACCATGAGGGTTTTATATTTTACTTCCGCTACATTATTGTAAAGACTATGTGTTATCAATCGTGATGTAATAACATTGGTGATGATACATCCTTTATAATTTGTTAACTTATGTGTGATTGATCTCTAGGCACACATAAGGGTATGCACTCCATTTGGTCGTTAAATGGGTGTGACAAATTGGTATCAGAGCTATTGTTGACTGTAGGACGCAAGCCTAGCTAGAAATGGTCGATTTAGTAACTTCTTTTTACTATTTTTATGCTTATTATCTTGCTCTTGTTATTTGATAAATTTTTATGCTTCTTATGTCTTATTCTATTACAAAATTTTGTCTCTATTCTAATTACATCTAAAAACTCTGTAGATGGTTCGTGACCGCAAAACTGCCCGCATCACCACTGGAGGATACTACCCACCTCGTGCTTTGCTTGCACCTAAAGAGCCACAAGAGGAAGTACCCCAGGAGAATGAGCAGACCCCTGAAGCATTAATTCAAGTGCCAGCACCTCCTCAGGAAGAACCCGAGCCTAAAGAAGACCCTGAGATCATCGAGATTGAAGATGATGAAGAGGAGGAAGCCAATGGAGGAGAGCAACCCCCGTCTCCACCACATGATGTAGCTGCTGAGGATGTGCCACCACCTCCAATGGGTTGGACTGTGAAGATCTACCACAAGGCAGGAGGAGATGCTGTCTCTCACCATCGACTTGTGGGAATGCTCTCTGCCTACTTTGCTGATTGGCACCTAGCTATGGAGTACGTCTGTTGGGAGTACACCCATCCGCTGGAGGACACTTACTGGAAGGCAAGAGCGAGCATTTTTCCTAAGGATGAGGAAAAAGGGGCATACCAGCTGGACAGGATGTATGCTCACGTGGGTCGTCGAGCTACCATGGAGGATAGCATTGAAGATGCCGCTTTTGAAGCATGTATGGGCCTTCGCCACCTTCGCTTTGACAGCATGAAGCATGATATTCACCGCTACTTCCCTCGTGCACACCCCGACCTTGGATGGGCCATGATGGATCCAGTGCAGTTGGAACCACTTCCTCGGGTGATGGTGAATTTTGTCTATGATATGATGGAGAGGAAGCTGCAGTTAGAGGAGATGGTGAAGGCACAGGGGAAGACCATCAAGAGATGCCAAGCGATGATTGATGAACTCTGAGCAAACCAAGGCATGGCCAAGATTTATGAGACATTAGAGCATGAGCCACGTCAGTAGAAAATAGGAGACCTTTATGTAATAAGAACGTTCTTAGTAACGTCAGTTGAGTCTTCGAGTCTGTCATGTGGTTTGAACTTTGGTGTGATAGTTGCTTTATCATTATGCTTATGTGTGAGTTGGATTTTTGTTATGAGTGCTGGGGCTTGTAGGCATGTCTACAAGTTCTATTCTTAAGAATAAAAGTTTATTAGTCAAGGGAATAATAGTGGGGTTTGGCATTGTCACGTTTCTGTCCTTGCTATTTTCTGGAGCAGTCTGCAATGTTTGTGATATGGTTCAAAAACAGTTCGTGCAACATTTATGAAATTTTTATGAGAGAAACTAGGCTTAAGCACCTTTCAAATGCCACTGGAATCACCTTTTTATCTGATCTGGTTCGAGAGATATAACTGTCACAAGTTAAAGTTTCTGCACAGTCTGGAATCTAGAACAATTTCTGTTGCGCCTTATTTTTCATTAACTTAACGATAGAATCTGGTCTTATGGTCCAAATAGAAGTTGTGGGGAATTTCATAAGATTTACAACCATATACAGCATGCCTCTATTGGACTTCTGTAGTTCAAGATATGATTGATTTACTAAACTGTTAACATTGATATTCGCCCAGAAAACTTTCAGATCTCATTCTTTATCTTATAAGTGGTTGATAACATGGAAATCTCAAAGTTTGCATTCTTATGGATGGCAGATGGCCGTAAGAGGAAGAGGCAGGGGTCGTGGAGGTGTTCCCCCAAATACACCACCACCACCAACAACAACTATTGAGCAACTTCTGGCAGTGCAGACGCAACTTATGCAACAATTGGTGCAGAATCAACATAATCATCCAGTTGCTGGGGCACCACCACGTGATATGCGTGGTGAGTTTTTGAAGGGTCATCCCCCGGTGTTCACGCACGCCGCTGATCCATTGGAAGCAGATGATTGGCTCCGTGCCGTAGAAAAGCAACTCAACATTGCACAATATGATGACCAACAGAAGGTGTTGTTTGCTTCTGGACAACTCCAGGGAGAAGCTCAGGACTGGTGAGAATCATATGAGTATGGTCGTCCCGCCAATGCACCTGCAATCACTTGGCAGGAGTTTAGAGAGAACTTCAAAGCTTATCATATACCAGAAGGGATAATAGAACTGAAGGCAGAGGAATTCTGGAACTTGACCCAAGGGTCATTATCTGTAGCTGAGTATCGTGATAGGTTTGCCCAGTTGTCACGATATGCTCCACATGAGGTGGCTAATGACAATGATAAGCAGCGCCGCTTCTTGAAGGGATTGTATGATAGACTACAATTGCAGCTGATGTCTAATACTTATCCCAATTTTCAGACGCTTGTGAACCGCGCTATCGTGGTGGACAACAAGCGCAAGGAGATGGATACCAAGAGGAAAAAGGCTTCAGGGACAGACTTCTAGTAGTAACACTCGTCCGCGTACTGGTTTCCAGCAGGGTAATCAACAGAGGCCTCCTTCTGGTCAGTGGAATCGTGGTCAGGTCCCTTTCCGCAATTAGTTCCTGCAACGTCCCCCATTCCAGCCGCAGAATGGCAACCAACACCCTCCACAGCAGAGTGGGAATTAGCCTCAGCGTCAGGGTCCTTCCAATAATACTCCAATGAAGACCAGTGCTCCCAATACCCCCAATAAGTGTTTCCGATGTGGGAAAGAGGGTCACTTGTCCTACAATTGCCCTAAGAAGATCAACCAGCAGACTCCACAGAGGCAGGGTAGTCACCAAAAGCCTGCATCTAATACTGGAAGGGTGAACCACTTGTCCCAAGAAACCACAGTGGAGGAACCAGAAGTTATGCTTGGTACGTTCGATGTCCATTCCACTCCCGCCACTGTTCTTTTTGATTCTGGAGCATCACATTCTTTCATATCATAATCATTTATTAGAATACATAGAATTCATTTGTGTGCCATGAAGAACCCTATATTAGTAAACTCACCTGGTGGAAGCATGCCAGCATCTTATCGTTGTCTCCCGATTAGTCTCATTCTAAGGGGGGTAGAGTTTAAGGTGAGTCCTATAGTATTGAGAACAACTGGAATTGATCTTATATTGGGAATGGATTAGATGATGCAACAACAAGCAGAGATTTAGTGCAAGGGGAAATCAGTAGTGCTAACAACACCAAAGGGAGATAGGATCAGAGTTGATGTGAAAGTGCAGAAATAGGAGACCGCTACAGTGAACTAGCTTAATGATGGTGCCAACAAGGAGGACCAGGTTGTGGAGGAGTTCTCTGATGTGTTTCCTAAGGAATTGCCAGGTATGCCACCAGACCATGACATTGAATTTATTATTGAATTATTACCTGGAACTGCACCCATAGCTAAGCGTCCATATAGAATGGGAGTAGATGAATTAGAAGAACTTAAGAAACAAATTAAGGAATTGTAGGATAAGGGTTTCATTCATCCTAGTTCTTCACCTTGGGGAGCACCAGTGATTTTTGTGGATAAGAAAGATGGTACTTAGAGAATGTGTGTAGATTATCGGTCTCTCAATGAGGTTACCATTAAGAATAAGTACCCGTTGCCTAGGATTGATGACTTGTTTGATTAGTTAAGAGGTGCTTGTGTATTCTCCAAGATTGATCTTCGTTCTAGATATCATCAGTTGAAGATTCGTGCTAGTGATATACCAAAGACAGCTTTTACCACAAGGTATGGGTTATATGAGTATACAGTGATGTCTTTTGGTCTGACTAATGCCCCTGCATACTTTATGTATCTGATGAATAAGGTGTTCATGGAATATCTGGACAAGTTTGTAGTAGTATTCATTGATGATATTGTAGTATTTTCCAAGACTGAGGAGGAACATGCCGAACATTTGAGGTTGGTCTTGCAAAAGCTTAGAGAACACCAGTTATATGCCAAGCGGAGTAAATGTGAGTTTTGGTTGAAGGAGGTTTCCTTTCTTGGTCATGTTGTTTCTAATGGAGGAATATCAGTAGATCCTAGCAAAGTGAAAGATATATTGGACTGGAAGCCACCAACCAATATAAGTGAGATCCGTAGTTTCTTGGGATTAGCAGGCTATTACAGGAGATTTATAGAGGGATTTTCTAAGCTTGCGAAGCCAATGACTGCACTATTAGAGAAGAATGTCAAGTTTGTGTGGTCTGAGAAGTGTCAGGCTAATTTTGAGGAATTGAAGAAAAGATTGACCACTGCACCCGTAATAATTTTGCCAGATCTGAGTAAATAATTTTCTATCTATTGTGATACATCTCGTTTGGGTTTAGGATGTGTTCTTATGCAAGAAGGTAGAGTTGTGGCATATGCATCGAGACAGTTGAGAAAGCATGAATTGAATTATCCTACTCATGACTTGGAATTAGTTGCAGTGGTTCATGCACTAAAGATATAGAGACACTATTTGATTGGACATAAGAGTGATATATACACTGATCACAAGAGTCTGAAGTATATTTTCACTCAATCAGATCTGAACTTGAGGCAACGTAGATGGTTGGAGTTGATAAAGGATTATGATCTAGAGGTGAATTATCACCCAGGAAAGGCTAACGTCGTTGCTGATGCTCTTAGTAGGAAAAGCTACGCTAATGAAATGCAAGTAATGCCTATGTCAAGAGAGTTGTGTGCTAAATGTGAGCATCTGAACTTAGGGTTTACCACCAATGCAGTAGAATTGGTACTAGAACCTACTCTGGAACAAGAGATACGCAAGAGTCAGATGAAAGATGCAAAGTTGAGAGAGATAGCGGAGAATATAGTGAAGGGCAAATCACCAGGATTCCATAGGGATGATAAGGGTACGTTATGGTTTGGAAAAAGACTATGTGTGCCAGAGGATAAGACTATCAGAAAGGCAATTCTGCGTGAAGCTCATGAGTCAGCTTATTCCATACATCCTGGGAGTACTAAGATATATCTGGATCTGAGAGAGAAATATTGATGGTATGGTTTGAAAAGAGATATTGTTGAATATGTTGCTTTGTGTGACACATGTTAAAGGGTGAAAGCTGAACACCAGAGACCTATAGGATTGTTACAACCTATGCAGATACCCGAATGGAAATGAGAAGAAGTTGGTATGGATTTTATAGTGGGATTGCCACGTACTCAGAGAGGGTATGATTCAATTTGGGTGATAGTAGATCGCCTAATAAAGGTTGCTCATTTTCTACTAGTTAGGACTACGTATAGCAGTGCAAGGTTGGCAGAATTGTATATGAAAAGAATAGTGAGTCTACATGGAGTTCCTAAAAAAATTATGTCTGATCGGGGTACCCAGTTTACATCTCATTATTGGCAAAAGATACATGAATTACTAGGAACCAAGCTGAACTTTAGTACAGCCTACCATCCACAGACAGATGGACAGACGGAGAGAATTAATCAAATATTGGAGGATATATTGAGAGCTTGTGCTTTATAATATGGTACTAGTTGGGATAAGAGTTTACCTTATGCAGAGTAATCATATAACAATAGTTATCAGAAGAGTCTTCAGATGGCACCGTTTGAGGCTTTGTATGGACGAAAGTGTAGAACCCCGTTGTTCTGGAATCAGACAGGGGAAAGTCAAGTGTTTGGGCCTGATGTACTCAAGGATGCTGAAAAGAAAGTGAGAATAATTAGAGATAATCTGAAAATAGCTCAGTCTAGACAGAAAAGTTATGCTGATACTCGGAGAAGAGAGTTGACTTTTGAAGTAGGGGATTATGTATACTTGAAAGTATCGCCAATGAGGAGTGTGAAAAGGTTCAACATGAAAGGAAAATTGGCACCAAGGTATATTGGACCTTTCAAGATTATAGAGAGACGTGGTGAGGTGGCATATCAGTTGGAATTACCTGAGAGTTTGGTAGGTGTACATGATGTGTTTCACGTGTCTCAACTCAAGAAATGTTTGCGAGTAACAGAGGAGCAGATTTCGTTAGAAGAGCTCACTATTAAAGAGGACCTCACGTATGAAGAGTTTCTAGTTAAAATTCTAGAGACTGCTGAAAAAGTCACGAGGAGTCGAACTATCAAAATGTGTAAGGTTCAGTGGAATCGGTACACAGAGGGTGAGGCCACCTGGGAAAGAGAAGAGGATCTGAGGAAAACCTACCCGCAACTGTTCGAGTAAGCATCAACCGAATCTCGGGACGAGATTCATCTTAAGGGGGTAGAATTGTAACACCCTAAAATTTTGGGATATTAAAAAGTAGGTAAATATGATTTTTATACAATTTTGTGACCATACAAAATTAGAGTAATAATAATTTTTATTAACTTAAAATCAAATATAAGAGTAGAAACATGTTTGTGCACTCATGCTGTTGCATTTGAATTTTTGTGATGAGTGGTTTGATTCAAATTCAAAATAGGATTCAAAATCATTTGAAAATGCTTTGAAATATTTGAAAAGGAAAAAAATAAAAAGGAATTTACCTCTCTCCTCGTTTTTGGCCCGGAAGCCCAACTCTTTCACCGCGGCCCGCATTGCTTCACCCGCACGTGGCCCATTGCTCCCGCGCGCGCGCCGTTCCCCGCCTTGGGCCGAATCCGGCCGCTGGCCCAGCTCGCGCGATGCCACGCCTTCCTTCTCGGTTTCTGCCGCTGACATCGTGGCCCTGCGTGTCAGGCCATCTTCTTCCTCCCCAAGCCGGCGACGGATTTTCTTTCCATCGACATCACCGATCGAATCCGTTTCCCCAAATCTTTCCTTCCTTAATTGAAGCTTCTCCTGGCTATATAAGTCGAGGCCGCACATCTTTCCGCCTCCATCCAACTCCTTCGTGGTGTCAAGGGAGCTTTCGAGACGTCACAGCGTGCTTGGAGCTCTACCGTGCCATAACCGTCCGCCATCTCGAGCACCGCGGCGACTCCGGGACAGCTTCGCCCTCGCGTTCGACCTTGGTGAGATCGCCTTGACCTATGCTTCATCCCGGTATATTCGTTTCGCGAGGTAGCACAGTAAAACGCGATTTAGCGAACTCCGGTGATGGCGCCGCCGCGGACATTGCCGCCGGAGTGTTTTTCTGGCCGGAGCGCCGCCCCGCTCACCCCGAATCGATCTGATCCGTTCATCGGATATCCAACGGCCGCAAATTGAGGATACCGTTTCGGCTATACATTTTGCTAAAGAGACCCTGTGTTTTTCAATTATCTAACCCGCAGTCCAAAGCGTATTCTAGAATCGCGTATTATCCTTTTGAAAGCGTAGTTTGATCTCAGTTAAGTCAAAATACGTTTTCAGCTATTTACAGTTATTCCACTGAGTTTGTTTTAGTCATAATTTATTCATTTTAACTCCGATTTGACCCGTTCAAATTGCGTTAGGTTTGTATTTGTGAGCTCTACATGTTAGTAGAACTGTTTAGTAGGTTTGGGACAGTTTATTTTCGAGTTTGAATTAAAGTAATTATTTTGCTATAGGAAATCTTCGTAAATTCATAACTTCGTCGTTTTAGCTCCGTTTTTCGTGATCTTCGCGTCTGTGTGATCCTAGCGAGCTGTAGATTCATTTTAAAAACTTTTTATCTTATTTTATTACTATTGGTGTACTATTCTAATTTTAGTCTTGTTTGTTTATGCATGATTGTTCTGGATGAATGTTGTTGCTATTGTTGATCGAGTATAGACGGTGAGCAATTCGTTGGGGATCAGGAGTTTTTCTACGAACAAGATCACCAATACCAGTTTGAGCAAGGCAAGTATAGCATGGGATTATCCTTGTTGTCCTATTCATATTAAGCAAATAATATCATTATGCATATATTCCTTGTTAAGGATGCTTAGTGTTGATCTTATTCCTTGATACCTATTATACTGCATGGATTAGTATTGCTAGTGCTCAATATGAACTATGATCATGTAATCTGACTAATGGAATATGTAATAAACACTAAAAGATGACTTTTATTACTGTTAAAGGGTACTAGAGCATGGGGTTACTTTGGTGCTCTCGTTACTCTCCATAAGGACTTATTTGTAAGCGAAAATCTGAGATTTACAGTACAATTGTGAGGGCTAAAATGGCTCTGGCTTTAGTCATATAGAAGGACCTTTTCTAGATTGTTAGTGGTATTCCTTTATGGCGTAAGAATGGCTTGACGAATCAGATATAGTCAATGTTTTCCTAAACGGTAAACGGTCTTTACACGGTCGCCCTTCGTTTAGCGTTTAGGCTGTTTACACGGTGTTTAAATGGAGTTAAACGGTCTAAATGGTTTTATACTTTTTATTAAAAAAATACATATAATTATATATGTGCATGTAAAAAATCAAGTATTCTAGCATTTATACATATTTATCCGAGTAAAAATCAATTATTTTGGTACGTATATATATTTATGCATGTGAAAAAAACCAAATATAGATATTTATGTATGTAACATATCAAGTGTACACATTTATAAATATAATAAACTTAAGTATACAAATTTATCCATACAAAACTGAACTAGATTTACCTCGTGTTCGCCTAAACGGTCGTTTAAACAGCTGTTTAGCCCGTTTAATGCCGTTTATCTCCGTTTCGTTTAGGCCGTTTAGGCCGTTTTTTCCTGTTTTTTACCATTTAAACGGTCAACCGTTTAATTTCCGTTTAACCCCTAAACAAAACAGTTTACCACCGTTTACCGTTTACTGGCCGTTTAAACGGCCGTTTAAACCGTTTAGGCGAACACTAGATATAGTGCGGCCTCTGTCCTCATGAGTATAGGTTGCGTGTTATTGTGCCATTTGGAAGGGGGGCTATACATCTGTTTGCTGAGTGAAATCTAATGGCCCTAACTTGTTAGACGAACCTTTGAAAGACTTCATAGTGTTCCCCTGCCTGCTCACCTTGGAAGTGTTTTGGGAGTAATTAACCCGGGCATATAGGCAACATGACTCACAGTGAAAGTGTACAACCTCTGCAGAGTGTAAAACTGTTATAACAGCCGTGCTCACGGTCACGAATGGCCTTGGACCCTTATGGAATAGTGGATCATTAATAATGGATATGTTTTTGCTATTCGTTAATCATTTCACATGGATCATATGTTTATTGTTACATTGAGACACTTTGATATTATTGATATACTAAAATAATGCTAATTAAAAGCTACATGCTGATAAACCTATGTTATGCCTTTGAGCCTCATGAACCTCATGTTACACTTGTTGAGTACAAGATGTACTTACGCTTGTTTATTTTTCTTACTTGGATAAAAATCCCGGATGGGTAACAGATGGTGCAAGTAGTGACTACTTCTACTTCCCTGAAGATTACTAGACTTGCAGTCAACCAATCAATGTGCCTGTGATTGGAGCTACCATGAGGGTTTTATATTTTACTTCCGCTACATTATTGTAAAGACTATGTGTTGTCAATCGTGATGTAATAACATTGGTGACGATACATCCTTTATAATTTGTTAACTTATGTGTGATTGATCTCTGGGCACACATAAGGGTATGCACTCCATTTGGTCGTTAAATGTGTGTGACATAGAGTTTTATAGATTTGCTTGGTGGAGTAATTCCCTTCTGTAGCTGATGACCATCTTATAATATCCTAAGAATCTGAGGGAACAGGAAAGGTAGAAGTGATCACCTGCAATGCTTCATTATCAAAAATGTCATTAATCAAGTCAAGGTCCCATTCATGTGTATTGTGTATTCAAAGGTCAGAGACTTTTGAAGGTAAGGGGTTAACTGTAACTGGGGATTTCATATGACTATGGATAGAGTTCTAGATAGGACACCAAGGCGAAGACCAAACTGATGAGTTACCTGCATGTAACTGCAGAATGGCATTGTCATGAAGTTGTTGCTTAACCTGCAAAATTGAAGACCAGAACATAGAACGAGGTCCAAAGTTTTTTGCTGTCCAAAAAGAAGAGTCAGGGTAATATTTAGCTTTGAGAACAGCTGCTTGCATTGGATTTTTATTGGTAGCTATGTTGCAGGCTGCATTAATGATAAGAGACTTGTTTACTGTAGCTAGATCTCGGACTCCAAGTCCTCCATTCACCTTGCTTTGGCATATATCATCCCATGATCTATAAGCAATGGGAGAAGTTGGATTTTCGTCTTGCACACCTGTCCACCAGAATCTCTTGATAATAGTGTTAATTTTATGAATAAAAGTTTTGGAAAAAAGAACAGTGGACATGTAGTATATGGGGATAGAAGAAAGAACAGATTGAATATAAGTGAGTCTACCTGCATGGTTTAGTTTGTTGGCTCTCACCGTAGTCAGCTTAGAGTGAAATTTGTCAAAGATAAAATTGTAAGCTTTGTTCCTGTCACCATGATTGAAAATGATGGGATGCCCTAAATGCTTAGTGTGAGGCTGAAGATCAGTTACAGGGAAGATGTTCTTTATGGCTGAAATGGTCTCATTTCTGACATTTTTGCTAAACAGAATTGCAGATTTTTGGAGGTTTGGGGTCTGACCTGAGGCATCACAGAACCTTTGTAGGATTGCTTTGATTGTAGTGGCCTCATGTACTGTAGCATGTCCTCCTAGGATGAGGTCATCTGCAAAAAGAAGAGAGTGGATCGGCAAACAACGTGGACCTAGACTGATAATTGTGAGATGCTGATTTTGCATTTCCTGTTGAAGCGCAATTGAGAGTTCATTCATAGCTACAATAAAAAGATAGGGCCATAAAGGACAACCTTGTCGAATGCCACGATTAGGCTTGATATGGTTAGAAGGTTCGCCATTGACTAAAACTGAGAGAGTAGTAGTAGAAATGCAGGCATAGACAAGATTAATAAAATGGTGGGATAAACCCAAGCACCTGAGAGCTATGACAATGAAGTTCTAGTTTAACCTGTCAAAAGCCTTTGCCAGATCAATTTTTAAAATGAAAGCTTGTTGCTTCCAGGACCTGAGTTGAAAAGAGTGGATAATCTCCTGCATAATAATGATGTTAGATGATATATGTCTTTGCTTAACAAAAGCCGCTTGAGCATGATCAATATAGTCTGGTAAGTAAGGTTTAAGTCTTTCAACAATAGATTTATCTATAATCTTGTAAGCCACATTGCAAATACTTATAGGTCTAAAATCTTGGGGAACTATGGGTTGAGATTTTTTAGGAATGAGCACAAGGAAGGTTTGATTAATTTCAGGTATCATAAAAGCTGAGTTATAGAAATCAGTTACCAATTTGTGGATGTCGTTGGAAATCCAGGACCATGTTGATTTATAAAAGGCAGCACTTAGGCCATTAGGACCTGGGGAGGCATTACTTCTCATTTCCTTGATGATGTTGTGTAATTCTTGAACGGTTGGCATAGATGATGTGAACGTCCTCCTCTGTCGCTGTTGTAAACTTGTATCTTCTTGATTTTGTTGGAGTTGTGTCGGTTGCTGCATGGAGGTATTAGAAATATTACTTGCACCTGCAGACAGAAGAAGGCTGGGAGTGTTGTTAGAATATGTTTGATCTGTTGTAAAAATATTTTGAAAATAATTAGTAAGAGTGGTAGCAATCTGCGAACACAAGGTTGACAAGTACCCTTGTGTGTTCGTTTTGTGATGAGTGATTGTCAATGTGATCCACGAAGTAGGTTGAGTGGTGACTAACCCTACCATGGCGAAAGCCTTGTGTGCGACATGTCTCTTGGCTTGTGTTGTGCAGGTGTGGAGCACGGAGACGGTAGCCGACGGCGAGGTGAAGGTCAAGGAGGACGTGCCGTGCCGATGGACCTGAGGGGTGAAGGACGGACGTGAGGCTTGGACCGAGGGACCCGAAGGCTGGGTGGCTAGCCGCGCTGGCTGACACTTGGGACATCGACAAGCGCGAGAAGACATGAGAGTGACCGTGTTGACCGTGGAGGTGACACGCGTCGGATGGCGGGGGACGCGTATGGAGTACGCTACTCGCGGAGCGGTTTGATGGTTTGGGCCTCAAAACCATCGGAGGCGGGTTTACGGGTTTGGGCCTCAAAACCCGAGCGGAGGTTCCGAGGAGGAACGGACGACACGTGGCGGCATCGGGGAGTTCGCGTCGAGGCGAAGCTACCAGTGAGGAGGCGCGGTGGTCGTCGGATGAAGATGACACAAGGTTGGACCTTTACGCCCTTGGGCTAAATGGTTTGGCTCTTTTGTATCCAGGGGCAAAACTAGGAATGTGTAATAGCCCTGTTAAATAGGATGAGGGAGCCTCCATCTCCCTCACCTCTCTCCCACTCTTTCATTCTCTCCTTCCATCTAGGGTTTCATTTTCAGTTCCTGAGAGAGGTCCACAACTGAAACTAAGATGTTGTGTTTTCTATGACTTTACTGTTGGAAGAGAGGCCTTAACCTCTCGGTGTCCTCTGGAGGGGCAGACCTGCACTGCGTTCGTGTGTTTCTTTTTCGTGAGTTACTGTTCACCCGCTGCTCCTCTTCTTGATTTGTGCTCGATTTGAATTTTTCTGTGAGATTTGTTTGGACCGGTTGATGCTTTGACGAGTGATGAACAATTCTACCAAGTGATTTCAATCAATTCCACTTGTGCATTGAGATCCAAGCCGATCTTCTTTTTGGAGGAAAAACTCGTTCTTGGCTTCGATCTGAAATTTTCCATGGCTTGAGTAGAAATTGGTTGATGATCTCTTGGAGTATGCTCACTGACCCTCCTGTGATGGCCTATGCAAAGTTTGGGAGCAATCCATTTTGATTTTGTTCGGTTTTTCTTTTTCCCGTCGCTGCTCGATGCGCTCTTTTTCCTCTCTGTTCTTCGTGAGTTCCAGGTCAAGGGCTTCTGGCGCTAGCGGCAGCCACCGGTGCGGATCCTCCTGTAAGGTGAGTAGGGACCCAAGCTGATCGGCGCCTAGAGCTCCAGCACTTTCCCCATAGCTCCCATCGTGCACCTGCAGTGAGTGTCCGCCGCCCTGCTCTGGTGCCGTGTGCCTCTCTCCCTGCTTTGGTTCTTGTGTCTGTTGTGCCAAGGGACGTGAGGGCCCAGCACCTTCGGTGCTCTTCCAGCAGTTGCAACTTCTGTCTGTGCATTTATTTTCAGCTGCTCATCTTTTGGCTGTGTCACCATCAAGCAACAGTGATTCAAGTTTTCAATGTCTGATTATATCTAGTACTAAATGGAGTGGTTAATTCACGTTGCTTGAATTGGTGCTTCCTGTAGCCTTGATCTTGCTTCCGTGAACTCGTGCTCTCAGGTCCAAGTGCAGCAGCCTGTTCTTAATTTTAGTTCATCCCTGGTTGGTTGGTTGGTCTTTGACTTAGCTTGGCTTCCGTGAGTTACTGCAAGTTTTAATTTAGCTAATTTTTGGAGTATCTATTTACTTCCTTTATTTGTTAGAATTCACAGTTGTTCCTCTTGGCTAGCGTGAGCAGCCCCGCCTGAAGTTTCTCTGTTCTGGAATTAACATTCTTTCTCGCGCTCGTTGGTTTGTCCGTAGTTTGGTCGTTTGAGCTTCAATTCATGTTCCATTTTTTGCATTGGTCTTTCTACCGTTTTAGGGAATTTATCTAGGAACTCTCGTCACCAGTTGGCTTGGGTATTTAGATTTGGGAATGTTCGTTGCGTCTTATTCTTGGCAGTGAACTTGGGACAGCGGCTAAATATTTCGAAAGAAATTTGAGGCTCCCATTCACCCCCCCCCTCTAGTCGCCGTTTTTGGTCCTTCAATTAGTATCAGAGCCGGTTAAGGATCATTCCACCTTAATCGGTCCGTGATCCACGAAGGCGACATGGTGCGTGGTTCCGGCAAACCACCATTCTTCGATGGAACAAATTATCCCTATTGGAAGATCCGCATGTCCGCGCATCTCCAAGGGATTGATTGGCTTGTTTGGGAGATTTGCGAGGATGCTACTTATGTTGTGCTTGAACCCCGTGCTCGTGTCACACAAGATCAAAAAGATCGACACAACGCTAATAGCAGAGCTCGCGCAGTTCTTTTCTCGAGTCTTTCTCTTCAGGAGTTCGAAAGAGTCTCCGATTGTACTACTGCTCGGGAGATCTGGGTGAGGCTTCAGAGCTATCACGAGGGGACCGCACAGGTCAAAACCAGACTCTATGAGACGTACAAGAGAGAGTACGAGAACTTCACCCAGCTTGATGGCGAGTCCATCGATGCCATATTTTCTCACTTTCAGACCATCGTTAACAAGATGCGAGCAAACAAGGCACAATTACCTTATGACAATCACGAGAGAGCACTCAAGCTTCTATATGCCCTAGATCGGAAGGTATGGGATGTGAAGGTGACCGCTATCATTGAGTCTTCGGGGTATGAGACCCTCACTGTGGATGAGCTTTTCAGCAAGCTCAAGTCCACTGAGATCGACTACCAGACCCAAGCCAAGCTCAAGAATCCCTCTGCACCGACTATGGCCTTGGTCTCAGGTAATGGCTCAAGTTCTTTGGCTAACCCTTCACAGGTGTCTTTTGCCTTGTCTTCTTTGGTGTCTGCCATAGAGGAGCAGATGGAGAGTCTTGGGGACGACGAGCTGGCATTGATCATCAGTCGGTTCTCGTGATTTCACAACAAACGCTTGAATCGTTGGCGTGGTGGTGGTCCGAAGGAAGGATGCTACAGCTGTGGAGATCCCGACCACTTCGTCGCCCACTGCCCCAAGAAGAACAAGCACTCCTTCAACAAGTATGACTCCAGCAAGCGCAAGGACAAGCGTGAGTACACCTCCAAGCACAAGTCGAAGGGAGGATTCGACAAGGAGGCGCTGAAGAAGAAGTACTTTAAGAAGGCCAAGGCTCAAGAGCGCGCCTTCCTCGCCTCCCTCAGCGACCTCGACAACGACACCGACGACGACCGGTCTTCTTCTCCCTTGAGCGATGATGAGTCCAAGAAAAGGCGTGAGGACAAGTTGACCGAGCTTTGCTTCGTCGCCAAGTCCATCCACGGAGGCTACTGCACCATGGCCATGGATGAAGGTGTGAAGCCCAACAAGGACGTGCTTCCCGGCGACGACGACTCTATCGAGGTAAAACCCTCCGTCGACGCTCTTATTGCCGAGCTTGATATCATGACCGATACTTTGATGAGTCAAGATAAGTTGCTGTAACGTGCTGCTCGTGAGAGGAAAGAGTTTAAGGACAAGCTAGAAGTTGTGGAGAAAGAACTTGAGGAAGCTAAGAAGCTTGTTGTTCATGTGTCTGACGAGGTTGAGTGCGATGAATGTGCTGTTCATATGACTAGCTTTTCTGAGTTGCAATCTAAGTATGCTACCTTGTTAGATGAGAACGATGAGCTGAAGGCTAGGTCTAGCTTGTTGGGTGCGTGCAAGTCTTGCTCAGGCTTGCAATCTGAGCTGGCAGAGAAGAATGCCAAGATCCATGCTCTTGAGAAGGCCAGTTTAGATAGCACTGTTGTTGAGTGTGCACGTTGTGAGAGTTTGGTGTTGGAGCTTGAGTCTTGCAGGCATGACAAGATGAGATCTGAGGAAGACAACACATACCTTCGGTCCATCTTGAATTGGGTGTCTTGTAGTGAACCGCAGTTGGGCATGATGATGAGCCAGTTCAGACGGGGAACTAGGACATCGGGAGTAGGCTTTGCTCTAGGTGAGAAGGGTGAAAATGTCTATGGCAAAGTTGGTGAGTTCAGTGGTTTGAGCCCAAGTGAGAAACCTTCCACTACTCCCAAATTGATCAAGATCAATCGACCTAAGCCTACCGAACCCACTGTGAAAGATGGAGTGTTTGAAGAACCTCCAAGAGCTCCACCTCAGAAACAAGTTTGGGTTACAAAACCGAACCATCTCAGAAACCCACTTGACACTCTACCGAACATCTCTGAGGATCCCCTTCCTAAAGCCAAAAAGCTACCAAGAGTGAACCATACCCATAAGAGAGTGAGCCAACAACCACCTAAGAGAGAGGTGAGGTATCACTGTGACTATTGCCTAGGGATGGTCACCTTGTTGAGTTTTGCTTCAGGAGGAAGAGAGATGAGCGGCGGGAGTATGAGTTGAACAATCGGAACATGTACCGTCCACCCCATGGTGTACATGTGCCTCCTGTTCAGAGGCACAATGCTAGGCCAAGAGGTGCAATGCCTCAAGGTGCTAGGCCTCAGGTTGCTAGACCACGCGGTGGTCATGGTGGTCGTGCCCGGCGTGGTTCAGATCATGATCAATATGACTTTAGACCTCGTGACAGTGGTTTTCAGTCCTACAGCTCTAGCGGACCACGTTTTTCCCTACGTGGTGCCCGCTTTCCTCAAATAGGACATGGCATATTTGGTGTTTTTCCTAACACTTTTCTAGGGCAAATGAGCCAACACTGGTACCCTTCACAGTTTACTAACCCTAGTGTTGTGCCATTTGCTCATCCTATGTCTTTCTATTGATGCAGGACGGAGGTCTGGAGAACACATGGCTCATTGATTCCGGATGCTCGCGCCACATGACCGGAAGTTCCAAATGGTTCTCCAGCCTCGACCCCGTGCAATGTAAGGAGTACATCACATTCAGGGATAATAGCAAAGGTAAAGTGCTTTCTCGTGGGACCATTCGGGTCAATGAGAGTTTTGTCTTGAAGGATGTTGCTTTGGTTTCAAACTTGCATTTCAATTTGCTTTCTGTTTCGCAACTCCTTCAAGATGGCTTTGAAGTGCGCTTTAAGACCGGCTTGTCTCGAGTTCTTGACTCTCAGGGAAGTCTTGTTTGCCAGATTGTTCCTTTTGGCCGTGTCTTTCGAGATGATTTTTCTTACTCCTTTGGCTCTTCTCGATGTTTGGTGGTCGGATCCTCCTCTGAGCTTTGGAAGTGGCATAGGAGACTTGGTCATTTGAGCTTTGACTTACTAGCTAGGTTGAGCTCACTTGATCTAATCCGAGGATTGCCCAAGTTGAAATTTGAGAAGGATTTGGTGTGTCACCCTTGTCGTCACGGAAAGATGGTTGCCGCTTCTCACCCACCTGTGAATCAAGTCATGACCAAGAAACCCGGCGAGCTACTTCACATGGACACAGTTGGTCCAGCTCGGGTTCGGTCAGAGGGTGGGAAGTGGTACGTTCTAGTGATCGTGGACGATTTTTCTCGCTACTCTTGGGTGTTTTTCATGGAGGGTAAGGATGAGGCTTTTTCACATGCTCGAGATTTGATTCTTCGGTTGCAAAATGAGTTCCCTAAGAATACCATGAGAGCGATTCGCAGTGACAATGGCACAGAATTCAAGAATACTCACTTTGAAACCTTTTGTGCTTCTTTGGGCCTTGAGCATCAGTTTTCCTCTCCCTATGTCCCTCAGCAAAATGGTGTTGTTGAGCGCAAGAATCGGACCCTTGTTGAGATGGTCAGGACGATGCTCGATGAGCATAGGACTCCTAGGAAATATTGGGCCGAAGCTATCAACACCGTGTGTCATGTTTCTAATCACATCTTTCTTTGAGCCTTCATGAAGAAAACTTCTTATGAGCTGCGATTCAGTCGATTACCCAAGGTGAGCCACTTTCAAGTGTTTGGATGCTGGTGTTTCATTCTGAAGCAAGGTAATTTAGATAAATTTGAGTCTCGATCCTCGGATGGTGTCTTTCTTGGTTATGCTTTACATTCTCATGCATATCGAGTACTTAATCTTGAAACTAACCGAGTCGTAGGGACTTGTGAAGTCACTTTCGATGAGACCATGCCTTGTTCTATTCCTGTCTTTGAAAGTGCAGGTGATCAGGAGATTGGTGAGAGCATCTTTGTTGAGGAGAATGAGGAAGATGCTGATTGGGGAGATGCAGAGCCGACCTCTTCGGCTGTTCCAGTCGAGTCTACGACAACTACTTCGGCTCACGGACCAGATTCATCTTCTTCCACTACATGGGGTCCGCACGAGCCGCCTCCTCAGCCTACGTCGGCTGTACCTGAGGAGGCCCCAGCAGTTGTTGAGGAGAAGGCGACATCTTTGAGGGAAGCCCCTCGGCACATCCAGCGTCGCCACCCGCCTCAAACCATGATCGGCGACATCAGTCAGCGTGTTACACGCTCAAGGTCATATGAAATCTCACATTTCGCTCATTCCGCTTTTGTCGCTAATTTTGAGCCACAAAATGTTGGACACGCACTTTCTGATTCTGATTGGGTCAATGCTATGCACGAGGAGTTACAAAACTTTGAGAGGAATGAAGTCTGGGTCTTAGTTCCACCTCCACCTGAGTGTCACCCTATAGGTACAAAATGGGTTTTCAAGAACAAGCAAAGTGAGGATGGAGTGGTGGTGAGGAATAAGGCTAGGCTAGTGGCTCAGGGGTTTTGTCAGAAAGAGGGAGTAGACTTTGAAGAAACCTTTGCTCCTGTGGCCCGTATCGAGGCTATAAGGATGCTCTTAGCTTATGCAGCTTCGAAAGGGTTCAAGCTATATCAAATGGATGTGAAGAGCGCCTTTTTAAACGGGTACATAGAGAAAGAGGTGTATGTGAGACAACCCCCTGGCTTTGAAAATCCCAAGTATCCCAACCATGTTTACAAACTCCACAAAGCCTTGTATAGATTGAAACAAGCCCCGAGAGCCAGGTATGAGCATTTGAAAGCCTTCTTGCTTGCTAAGGGCTTTAAGATGGGTTCCGTAGATAAAACCTTGTTTCTCCTCAAGCAAGGCACTGACACACTTTTGGTTCAGATTTACGTGGATGATATCATTTTTGGTGGTTCCTCTCACGCTCCTGTTGCAAAGTTTTCTGAGACTATGAGCAGGGAATTCGAGATGAGCATGATGGGTGAGTTGACATTCTTCCTCGGGCTGTAAATCAAGCAAACACGTGAAGGAACATTCGTGCACCAAGGCAAGTACACCAAGGATCTTCTGAGGAAGTTTGATATGGGCGAGGCCAAGCCTCTTTCGACGCCCATGTCGACCACGACGGCCCTGGACGAGGACAAGGAAGGAGAAGATGTGGACCAGAAGGAGTACCGAAGCATGATCGGATCATTGCTGTACCTGACGGCAACGAGACCGGACATCCAGTTCGCGGTCTGCTTGTGCGCGCGTTTTCAGTCTTCACCGCGCACATCGCATCGTCAAGCCGTCAAGCGGATCATGAGGTACCTTCGGTTCACACCCGAATTTGGTCTTTGGTTTTCGACTTCCTCCTCTCTTTCTCTTTGCGGTTACTCTGATGCGGATTATGCTGGCTGTCGTACTGAGAGGAAGTCCACTTCTAGGACTTGTCAGTTTCTTGGGTCTTCTCTTGTGTCTTAGTCTTCTCGCAAGCAGTCCACTGTAGCCCAATCTACCACAGAAGCTGAATATGTTGCTGCTGCTTGCTGTTCCCAGTTGCTTTGGATGGTTGCTACTTTGCGAGACTATGGCTTAAAGTTTAGGCGAGTGCCTTTGTTCTGTGATAGCACCAGTGCCATTTGTGTAGCCAAAAACCCCGTTCTTCACTCCAAAACCAAGCACATAGAGGTTTGTTTTCACTTCTTGCGAGACCACTATGAGAAAGGGGACATTGACCTTATTCATGTTGACACCCACAACCAGCTCGCATATATCTTCACTAAACCCCTTGACCAAACCCAGTTTGCTCGCTTGCGAGGAGAGCTTGGGGTTTGTTATCCTTTTTAGAAGAGGGAAGTTTGTGGTTCTTGTACATTAGTTTTTGGTTTTGTTTTTAGTTTAGCTTTTGATTTTGCTTTTGTATCATTTTTGCATATCATATCATCATGTATCATATTGCATCTTGAGCTTCATCCTTATAGTAGCTAGATTGATACTATGCTCTTGTTGGGGATGTTATGGATATATATGATGTGCTTTGCTTAGGCTCACTTTGATCTCTTGATATGAGCTAAAAATGCCTTTTTCAATTGTGAACTTAAATAACACTTGATGAAACTTGAAACATGTTCACCACTACTTGTGGCAACTAGCAGGTGTAGGTGTGTCGAGAACCCTTTTGCTTCATATATATGCTTAGTTGCTACGGCTCATACCTTGAGTTACACACTTGCTTGAGAAACTTGAATTTGTGCTAAAACTTAAAAAAACAAGGTATGAAAAGATCGGGATGGGTCTTTGCTGTCCTATGTCAGAGTATCGAGACAGCTCCTTATTGCACTTAAGGGTGAACTTGAGCTCTGTAATGGATACCGAGATCATTGTCTTAAGCTTCTGATTGCTTTTGGCATAGGCTTGACATGATCGATAAGTCAGGTTTTGATGGCATCGATAACCTCCCGCACACATTTGTTAGACAAACTTTGGTGATAAGCTGCATAACTCCGATAAAATTCAATTGATTGAAAATTTGATCAAATCACAAGTTTGTCTCATGACATGATGTGTGAACTTTGTTTGGGGTAGTTCACTTTGCATACATGTGTAGCACAAGGTTGATCTCCTGTCTATATTTGCTATGTGCTCATTCGGTGGTGAACCCTCTTTTAAATTGCTCAAACTTGATCCAACTTGCTACAATGTTATATTTCGTCTCATTTGATCACTTTGAGCATTTGCTAGCACTTGTATTTGTTGATATGTATACATGACAGCATCAGCTAGAGCATCTTTTCAATCTACTTGCTATAATTTTGAAGCTTCTGCATTTGTCCTCTTATGCATCTATAGCATGTTTTGAGAGGGAGTTGCATTCCTTGGGCTCTAACTTGTTAAGTGCATATGTCAACAAGGGGGAGAAGTTTCTACACTCACAATATCACAAGATATGCATTCATTTGAGTGAGATTGCATTTGTTCAGGGGGAGCTGCACTTGAGTTGCTTTTGCTAGATGTGCTGAGCCTTTGCCTCTTCTGGAGGGTCTAGCAGTTTTTCCTTTTCGAGCTTTGCTAGTGGTGTTGAGCCCGTTGCCTCTTCTTGAGGGCTAGCTTTGTTTTACTTGGTTGCGTTGAGCCGTTGCCCATGTCTTTGGGGACCAAGTTTTTGCTCATTTCAAATGACCTGCTTTTGACTTTTCTTTGGTTTTTGGTTATTTGGTTGAGCTCCTTGTTTTTCTATTCTTCTTCTTTTTCTTTTGCTCAAGCTGTTCGTGTATTGGTGTTGACAATGCACTCATCAAGGGGGAGATTGCAAACACAAGGTTGACAAGTACCCTTGTGTATTCATTTTGTGATGAGTGATTGTCAATGTGATCCACGAAGTAGGTTGAGTGGTGACTAACCCTACCTTGGCGAAAGCCTTGTGTGCGATATGTCTCTTGGCTTGTGTTGTGCAGGTGTGGAGCACGGAGACGGTAGCCGACGGCGAGGTGAATGTCAAGGAGGATGTGCCGTGCCGATGGACCTAAGGGGTGAAGGACAGACGTGAGGCTTGGACCGAGGGACTCGGAGGCTGGGTGGCTAGCCGCGCTGGCTGACACTTGGGACATCGACAAGCGCGAGAAGACATGAGAGTGACCGTGTTGACCGTGGAGGTGACACGCGTCGGATGGCGGGGGACGCGTATGGAGTACGCTACTCGCGGAGCGGTTTGATGGTTTGGGCCTCAAAACCATCGGAGGTGGGTTTACGGATTTGGACCTCAAAACCCGGGCGGAGGTTCCGAGGAGGAACGGACGACACGTGGCGGCATCGGGGAGTTCGTGTCGAGGCGAAGCTACCAGTGAGGAGGCGCGGTGGCCGTCGAATGAAGATGACACAGGGTTGGACCTTTACGCCCTTGGGCTAAATGGTTTGGCTCTTTTGTATCCAGGGGCAAAACTAGGAATGTGTAATAGCCCTGTTAAATAGGATGAGGGAGCCTCCATCTCCCTCACCTCTCTCCCACTCTTTCATTCTCTCCTTCCATCTAGGGTTTCATTTTCAGTTCCTGAGAGAGGTCCACAACTGAAACTAAGATGTTGTGTTTTCTATGACTTTACTGTTGGAAGAGAGGCCTTAACCTCTCGGTGTCCTCTGGAGGGGCAGACCTGCACTGCGTTCGTGTGTTTCTTTTTCGCGAGTTACTGTTCACCCGCTGCTCCTCTTCTTGATTTGTGCTCGATTTGAATTTTTCTGTGAGATTTGTTTGGACCGGTTGATGCTTTGACGAGTGATGAACAATTCTACCAAGTGATTTCAATCAATTCCACTTGTGCATCGAGATCCAAGCCGATCTTCTTTTTGGAGGAAAAACTCGTTCTTGGCTTCGATCTGAAATTTTCCATGGCTTGAGTAGAAATTGGTTGATGATCTCTTGGAGTATGCTCACTGACCCTCCTGTGATGGCCTATGCAAAGTTTGGGAGCAATCCATTTTGATTTCGTTCGGTTTTTCTTTTTCCCGTCGCTGCTCGATGCGCTCTTTTTCCTCTCTGTTCTTCGTGAGTTCCAGGTCAAGGGCTTCTGGCGCTAGCGGCAGCCACCGGTGCGGATCCTCCTGTAAGGCGAGTAGGGACCCAAGCTGATCGGCGCCTAGAGCTCCAGCACTTTCCCCATAGCTCCCGTCGTGCACCTACAGTGAGTGTCCGCCGCCCTGCTCTGGTGCCGTGTGCCTCTCTCCCTGCTTTGGTTCTTGTGTCCGCTGTGCCAAGGGATGTGAGTGCCCAGCACCTTCGGTGCTCTTCCAGCAGTTGCAACTTCTGTCTGTGCATTTATTTTCAGCTGCTCATCTTTTGGCTGTGTCACCATCAAGCAACAGTGATTCAAGTTTTCAATGTCTGATTATATCTAGTACTAAATGGAGTGGTTAATTCACGTTGCTTGAATTGGTGCTTCCTGTAGCCTTGATCTTGCTTCCGTGAACTCGTGCTCTCAGGTCCAAGTGCAGCAGCCTGTTCTTAATTTTAGTTCATCCCTGGTTGGTTGGTTGGTTGGTCTTTGACTTAGCTTGGCTTCCGTGAGTTACTGCAAGTTTTAATTTAGCTAATTTTTGGAGTATCTATTTACTTCCTTTATTTGTTAGAATTCACAGTTGTTCCTCTTGGCTAGCGTGAGCAGCCCCGCCTGAAGTTTCTCTGTTCTGGAATTGACATTCTTTCTCGCGCTCGTTGGTTTGTCCGCAGTTTGGTCGTTTGAGCTTCAATTCGTGTTCCGTTTTTTGCATTGGTCTTTCTACCATTTTAGGGAATTTATCCAAGAACTCTCGTCACCAGTTGGCTTGGGTATTTAGATTTGGGAATGTTCATTGCGTCTTATTCTTGGCAGTGAACTTGGGACAGCGGCCAAATATTTCGAAAGAAATTTGAGGCTCCCATTCACCCCCCTCTGGTCGCCGTTTTCGGTCCTTCACAATCTGATCTTGAGTAGTAGCTTCAGTAGCATCTGGATTAATCAAGTAAGTAATCATATTTTTCCTAGTTCTTTTAACAATAGCTTGGTGGAAATAAGAGGTGTTTGTATCTCCAAGTGAAATTGCTCGTCCTTAATGAGGAGATCTTGATGCTGCTGACTTAGGGCCTGTTTGGTTACGTTTTATTAAAGTTTAACTCCCATCACATCAATGTTCCCTCAAATGCATTGAGTACTAAATGTAGACTAATTGCATGCATGTCGACACAGATTAGGAGTAATTTACGAGACGAATCTATTAAGCCTAATTAATCCAAGATTGAAAACTTTTTATCAAATAAGACGAAAGTGCTACAGTATTTGTTAAACTTTAACTCCTCGAACAAGCACCCTTAGTTGTCGCTGCAGATCGAAGTCCTGCTCACTGACAGGGCAGAATAGCATCTGCTCATCGGTGGCAGTTTCGCGACAGTTGCCCAGAGGACACAACTTTTCGATTTCGCCCCACATCCTGGCAGGCCTGATAGTACAAAGCTGGGTGACTGCACCTCATATCAACTGCATTTTTCGCAAGTATTTCTTCGGAGGAGCCGGAGTATTTAGGGAAAAGCCGTTTCTTGCCGCTCGTCCTAAAAACAGCTCCGGCTTCGGCTATCGACCTGCATCTTGCATGCATTTGTGGCTCCCTGGCTTGGATTCTTGTGCATTCAGGACAGACTGCCCATGTACTAGGCCATAGGAAAACACAGATCCAGAGGGGAAACGGGGGTGACTGGAATCTTCACAGCTATCGGCTGGGGATCAATTTTCGCGTGCCTTGAATCGACGCCCAATGTCTACGGCAGGTGACTGAAGCTACTCATGTTTCATGGAGACTTGGAGAGGATCGGAGTGAGAAATGTGAGGAAGAAGGCCAATTTGTTATTTATTTATTTATTTATTTATTTATTTATTATTAGGAGTACCTGGGTCGGAGCCATGCCTGATGCCTCCCGCTGTGGCAAGACAGGCTCAAATATTTTTCGGCATCACAGTCACTGGCACATTGGTGACGACTGACAACGAGCTTTTAGGCCCTGTTTACTTGTCTTATAATTTGTACTGTTTAGTTTAATTTTTTTTAGTTAGAATAGTGTTTTTCTCTCACAACAAACTAGCGAACGGTACTTTCGGCCATAGTTTTTCAGCGAAGCGAACGGGCTCTCAGTCGACACAGCAAAAATCACGAGTCCATTTTTTTTATTATTAGCCGGGTTGCTCTGGCCTCTGTGTGCATTAACTCGGCCGAGAAAATTGAGGTGTACGTCCAGCAGCACCTGCTGCGTGCGTTTTCTAAACACAAGGCTGCATGCGACCGTGTTCTTCGCTGAGCCAGGTGCGCGGCGGGCGGGGTTTGCGCGCGGAGTGCACAAGCCTTAGGCAGCCACCACCCGACATTAGTCTTTTTTTTTTGAAATCAAACTTTGGCTCTAGGGCCTTGTCATTGATAGCAAAACTAACTATATAGCCTTCTAATGGTGGTACTTATATTTACAGTCAACCTATCAACCTATTTATGTAGTACGTACTCCCTCTGTCCCTGAATAAATAGATTCTTAGAGTTGTCTTAAGTCAAAATTTTTAAACTTTAACCGAATTTTTAAAAAAATCAAAATTTATAATATCAAAACTAGTATCATTAGATGTACCTAAAATATATTTTTATAATGTGCTCATTTTATGTCATGGATATTGTTACTCTCCTCTTTAAAGTTAGTCAAACTTTAAAAAGTTCAAGTGGCACAGATTCTAGGAATTGAATTAGTCAGGGACAAAGGGAGTAGTATTTAGCTCATTTGTAACCTATTTTTTTTCTTTCACAAAGTTCTTGGTTTTTGTGCATCAGTTGACTGTAAATTTGAAGTGTATGTGGAAAAACGTTTTAGATCCTGATTCTTTTAATAAACATTTCGGATGATAATCACTTTATTAGATTACTTGGCTTTTGCTAACGTGGAGACTAACAGAGAATGCTCCTTTTTGGCCTTGGGATGAGATAATTAAGGCAGGTTGTTTGTATTTTTTTTCTCGAATACCAAAAAAAACCTATACTCTCTTCGTTTCTAAATACCTAAAGTTCGAGCTTTTGGTCACGTCCATGCACGATTTATAGGCTCGATTTAGTACAACTTTAATTCAACTTTGATGCACTGGTGGAGTGGAGCCATTTTTTTTAGTCTTCGACTCTACGAGCATCTTCATTAATGATGTAGCTGAAGCTATTTGGAGGAAAATGTTAATAACTTGTAATAGTAGATAATAGAGAGGGAGTAAGGTAAAGCTAGTATTTTCAGCTGTGTCCGGCACCTACCTCTTGTGAGAGCGAGTTTTAACGAGCTTTATTTCAAGAGTTACTCCATTTTAACCCATTTGGAGGAAAATTTGCTCCAAAAATCTCCTCAAACTGCCAAAGAAGCTGCGCAAAATAGGTCCATACTGTTACCTGGCACAGTGAAGCAGGACGTTGGCTGCACGAAGAGATCGAGGGTGGAGTGGAATGAAGCTGCCCATAAACTTGCACAGTCAGCGAAAATAACAGATCACTTGGCGGTTTGGTGTTTTAATTCGTTGGTGTGTGTTGAGCAAACTATCGTTCGAGACTACAGTACAATATCTGAGTGATTAATATATCTCTTTTTTTCATGCAAAAAAGAATTAATTAATTGCCATTTCCATATATAGTACTCCGTGCTCTGTATATAGGAGATTTTTATGAATGCTGCTGCTGCCCAAACCTGAACCCAAACGGTGATGCTCCTATAGGGCGTCTGGACGGACAGATGGACTGGACCGTACTTCACCTCCCGCACTCCATCTTATCTAGCATCGCTTGTCAGTCCGCTTCTTCAAAACAAAAAGGACACCACAGCTCCCTTCTCCAACGCGAGCTCCTTGTCGTGGCCTTCTCCAGCGCGGCGACACTACATCCGCTCTCATCTCGCGCTCCTCCGCGCTCCTCTCCCCACTCCACGTCGCACGGCAAGGCCGCCCGCCCCGCTCTGACGCGCTGCGGCCCACTCCGGCGTGCCGCCGCTGCCATCCCCCACGGCGCACCCCATCCTCGCCTCCGTCCCCTACCGCGCCATGTCGTGCTCTGTTCTCCGCCGCGCCTGGGCCAGGCGGCCAGGAGAGGGGGCAGTCACTGGCCGGGCCTAGGCAAGGCGCAGGCACAGCTAGCCGCTGTCATGCCACACCACCATCCTTGGCCACTGGCTTGCTAGAATCGGTCGTTCTCCTACTCTGTGTTACGTCGTATGAAAGATGAAGGGTGAGAACCGCTTGTTGCAAGAGTATGCAAGTGTTTTAGATATTTTAGAGGTATCTTGTAAGTGTTGTATATTAATGTTGCAAAAGTGTATCAGGATGTTGCACATGTTGTAACACTATACACATATGTTTTAAGTGTATGTTTTAAATGTTTCATCCGTTCCAGACGTATGTTGCAAGTGCTTTATCTCGATGTTGCAAAAGTAGATCAGGATGTTGCATATACATGTATATTGCAAACATATGTTTCAAATGTTTTCAGGTATTTCATACGTATGTTTGTAAGTGTTTCATCCGAATGTTGCATATGTTTGCCATGGTTTTCAAAAAATTTCAGCCGTTTTCACAAGTGTTTCATGCATCTTCTGTTGTATGTTGTAACTATTACGTCCAGATGTTTCAAAAGTAGGTCGGACGTGGCATATAAGATACGGTGAGAAACAGTTGATGATACCGGCGACGTCTGAGACCGTGCGAGCCCACGCAAGTACGCTCGCTCGCAAGTCCAACGTGGCTCCGTATTCGGGCACCGTCCAGACGTGAAAGCAAGTCCGGAACCCAAGACAACCCCAATCCCGAGCCTCACGTGGCAGAGCATACAGGCCTCTTTGTATAGTAAAGCAGGTCAGGTACCTTGTCGTCTTCCTCGTCTGTGCCACTCTGCCAGTAACGTCAAATCATTTAGCCTGCCTAATCAGATCGAGTACTTCCTCTGTCCCTAAACGTCTGTTATTTTTGTTTTTTAATAAACAGCTTTGATTAAATATATATTAAAAATATTAATATTTATGATACATAGTTAATATTATTAGATAGATATTTGAATATAGTTATTTAATAAATTTATTTAGAGATAGAAATATTATACATATTTTTTATAAATCAAATCAAAGTTATAGATATGTAAATGGTGGCACCAACCATTTAGAGACGGAAGGAGTACCCAGTAACACCACGCCAACCCCCAACAGTTTATTAGCTTTGCTCAGATGACATGCTTTTGATTGATTCCGAGAACTGATGGACCGAGAGTAGCCCTGAAGCAACAGAAAACACGCTTCCCGTGGAAGTTTCAGTAGCAGGTGACTAATCGCCGTCAGCGTCAGAATCGATCAGAGTGCACTTTGCCTCCATCCGTGGCGATTTTCGTTTTCCCAACAGTTTGGCGGCGACAGAAGAGTTCCCGTCCCATGTATGCCACCACATGCATCCTGCTGCTACTTTCTGAACAGAGGAGATAAGTCCCATATTGGCGCATTGGGTGCCTGAACTTGAAACTGATGGTGCAATCATGCCTTTTGTGACTGTATTTGTACCCCCATGTGTCGATCTCATGCATTCTCATCTGAGTGAGCTTTCATTGCAACCTACTACTCCTACACAAAGGTTTGTTTGGCTTGATTGTTAGGCAATCACAGCCTAATTAACCTTTGCACAAGGTCCACATGAAATGCAGTAGGAGTACACTAGGTACTTTTTTTTTCCGACTATGATGATGTATTTGATTGACGTAGTGAGAGTAGCTCTCATCCCACAGTTTTTTTCTTTTTATCTAGAGGCTCATCATTTTTTGTCCCGTAGCTTAGCTTTGGACTATGGAGCGGGCGATCTAGTGTAGTCCTTAAATTCAGTGGACTTGGTACACATGAGACCAATCCATCTACATGGATGGCGCTGGCGCGTGTGTTTGGTTTGAAAACCATCTTGGACAGATTAGACCCAATCCATATTTTAGGGATGAGATGAACACATCTTGTTTGGTTGAAAAGGTTGGATTCAACCCGGTACTATATTTGGTTTTGAGGATCCAAAGAAATGGAATGAAGCACTAACTCGTGGGGCCTACATGGAAGCTTCACACCACACCCCTTGTTCTACCTCCAGCATGTGAACTGCTCCACACGTAGCTCGGATTTCGCTCGCATGCACCGGACCGCTCCTCCTCCACCGCGGCCGCAACAGCTCCTCTGCACCTCCTCCTGTGCGGCTCCTCTATGACCCATTGCTGCTACTTTGCCTGTCACCCCGCCTTATGGCTCCTCCGCCCGGCTGCGGCTCACCTGCGCGCCTCGGCCTGCCGCTCTTATATTGCCGCAGCTCACTCGCCGCCCATGTTAGGCCTGCACCAGATCGAAGGGAGGAGAGGTTGGGAGAGGAGAAACAACATGAGAAAAGAGGGAGATGCGTGTCGCTCGATGTGGGTCGACCCGTCCGCTCGATTTTGCAATACCAAGGGAACTTGCATCTAAAAGAAGAGAACATGTGCTCCTGGGTTCGACCCCAATCTGATGAACTTCGGGTCCAACCCACTGTTACCCGTTGGTCCCTTCATCGAAACACACGCGCAGTGAGCGAGCAGAGTTGCAGAATGAGCTTTTTAACTCCAACCCTTAGGTGTCCCACGGGCCAAGCTCTACGTTCCTTTGTTTCTTCATATACCAATCTAATCCAAATAGGTGGCACTCATTAGTTAATTTCCACAGCTACGAGTATACATCTTCCTCGACAGTAGAGCGTCAAATGAAAACATATATACCAATAAAAATACAGCACATGCGTACGCATGATGCATCAGCATCTTCGCACCATCCACTGCGAGCAGCTCAACTGAAAGCAATTCCACACCCGGCGAGCACGTCACGTACAGGTACAGTAGAGAGGCATGGCACCAAACTTATAGCTTGGAGGTGCAGGTCCCCGCTCCAGAGTCGTCCTCCTCCCCATCCAATCCTCTGCTCATCTATCATCGTTGGTTGCCGTTTGCCTCTCCTTCACTTCACCTCACCTCACCTCACTCGCGCCATCATCGCCATCGCCCGCCGCCTCACCAAACCACCACCAAATCTACCTTCTTTGCAGCTGCAGCAGCGGCAGGCGGGCAGGCATACCAGCCAGCCGCCGCCATAGTAGATTAGATTGATCTCTCAGGGGCCAACAGGGAGGAGGAGGAGGAGCAAGCGCCATCGCCCATCGCCATGTCCAGCCCCATGCACGTCCGCAAGGCCGTCCACTTCGCCTCCCTGCGCGCCAAGCTCGCGCAGCAGGGCAAGGCCGGCCTCGCGCTGCGCCTGCTCCTCGCCGCCGCGCTCGCCGGCTTCCTCCTCGTCTTCGCCGCGCGCACCCTGCTGGTCTCCTCCCCTGCTGCCCCAACAACCTCCTCCTCCTCCTCCTCCTCCTCCTTCTCCACGTCCCGCGCGCAGCAGGACGTCGACGCGGCGGCGGAGTGCGCCAAGGGAACGGGCGTACCGCTGGCGGTGATGGAGGCGCTGGTGCACTACACGACGTCGAACGTGACGCCGCAGCAGACCGCCGACGAGATCGGGGTCTCGCTGCGCGTGCTGCAGCGCCGCGCGCCCTGCAACTTCCTCGTCTTCGGCCTGGGCCACGACAGCCCGATGTGGGCCGCGCTCAACCACGGCGGCCGGACCGTGTTCCTGGAGGAGGACGCGTCGTGGATCGCCGCCGTGCGGTCCACCCACCCGGGGCTCGAGTCCTACCACGTCGCCTACGACACGGTCCTCGCCGACGCCGACGCGCTGCTCGAGCTCCGCGACCACCCGGCCTGCGTCGCGCAGCCGGACCTCGCCGCCGCCGCGGAGGCGTCGTGCCGCCTCGCGCTCAAAGGCCTGCCCCAAGTCTTCCACGAGCTGGAGTGGGACCTCATCATGGTGGACGCGCCCACGGGGTGGACGCCGCAGGCGCCGGGACGGATGGGCGCCATCTACACCGCCGGCATGGCGGCGCGCGCGCGCAGGCCCGGGGATGGACCCACCGACGTCTTCGTGCACGACGTCGACCGGCCCGTCGAGGACGCCTTCTCCAAGGCGTTCCTGTGCGAGGGGTACCTCGCCGAGCAGGTCGGCCGGATCAGGCACTTCGCCATCCCGTCACACCGCGAGAAGGACGGCATGCCATTCTGCCCTTGAGAACTTTGTTTGAGAGTCGAGGGACATCGATCTATGCATCCTTTTTGCATCGCTTTGTTTTGCTTTGCCTCGCCTTTACACACATGACACAAAGAGGATAAAATACTACAGCATGCAATCAGGAACTTGGAGCTCCTTGATTCACTCTTTCTGTACTACCACTGTTATTACTGTTACTCCTACTATTAGAGATTAGAGCTGTTGCCGAAAATCAAAAATGTTTGGTGCTGGAATCTGGAGGCGGGTTTGAGCACACTGTCTGATCGGGAAATGGACGCGCCAGATTCGGTGTAATTCTTCTTAATTTTGTCGCGGCTGCATTGTTCTTCCTTCTTCTCCTTCTTGCTCTGCTTTGGATGGGATCGAACGGTGCACATTTGCTGGCTCATCAAGAGCTGGAGCTTGTTGTGTGATGTGGGTGTAGCCAAACTATTACCATCGCTGGATGTTTACTGAAACAGTGCAATTAGCCAGAAGTCAAATATAAGCATCAGCATAAGTCAAATTTCAGTATAAACAGTGTTTTTCTCTCACAACATTTCAATATAAACATCAGCATAAGTTAAATTTCAGTATAAACGGATAGGGTGATGTCTCTGCCCAGCTGCTGCTGCCGCCTGCGATGCAGTGCAATTAGCCAATTACTACTGGTGACTGGGACCAGTATCTTAGAATGTTCCTGCAGGCGCATGGCCTTCTGCTGAACAACAGAACTACTAGTGCCATGCTTTGTTGGGCATTTTGTGAGCAGGGCTTTGGGTCTCGTTTAGTTCACTTCAAACTGCAAAAAGTTTTCAAGATTTTTCGTCATATCGCATATGTTGGCATATGTATGGAGCATTAAATGTAGGTAAAAAATAACTAATTGCACAGTTTATCTATAAATGTCGAGACGAATCTTTTGAGTCTAGTTAATCTATGATTAGACAAAGTTTGTTAAATACAAACGAAAAGTGCTACACTGTTTTTCAAAAAAAAAAATAAAAACTAAACATGGCCTGATTTCCATGGCACTGTGGCCAATGAACAAAGGAAATGAAATCACCTTGTGAGCCGTACCTAGTTCATTCATGGCAGCCATCCTATGTTTGGCCCTACAAGTACGAGCGAGTTGCACTGGAGAAGAGAATCATGTTTGGCCCTACAAGGTACTCTACACACTAGAGTAGCTCGCATATTTCTATCGGTGGATACTTCGCCACCAACACATCTCGTCTAGTCTGTAGGTAACCATTACGTTGTTATATTATTTTCAGTCTAGTCTTTAGGTAACCATTACGTTGTTATATTATTTTCTTGCAGGCTCAGTTGGTAGGTTTTGGTTGGTTATGACAGTCGCTATTTCCGATTTTCTTTTCTTGTTTATTAAGTTGTATTTCAGTTTACTCACCACTGTCTTGGCGGTTTGTAATCTGTGCTACAAGGGCTCTCTTGTAGCTGTGTCATGTAATTCTCTTCTACTTAATAAAAACGGGCTATATTCTCCGATCGCGAAAAAACACACACTAGAGTAACAGTACGACGCAGGTACTCCGTCTGAAATACTTCTACCAAACGTGACTCAAGAACAGTATTAGAGGCTAAAGTTTTTAGAGTTTGACTGCATGAATCTCTGCTGTTTACATCTGGTAACAAAGAGAAGATTTTGCCGAACAAACATTTCATCAAGCGTATGTTTCTGAGATTTTGGAAGTCAGGAGATATTATCGTCTCCAGAGGGTGCTGAGAATTGGGTATAGATGTGACGGTTTTGATGGTAGTCTCACACCTAAGATGCCATCTGAATGGTATTTCTTTTCTGATTGTAACAACCATGCAAAGATGAGTCGGCCTTATTTAGTTCCTCTCTCAAAAGTTTACACCCTATCCAATAGAATATTTAGACACATACATAGAGTATTAAATATAGACTAAAAAATAACTAATTTACAAGACAAATCTTTTAAGTCTAATTAGTCCATAATTTGACAATAAAGTGCTACAGTAACACATATGTTAATGATGGATTAATTAGGTTTAATAAATTCGTCTCGCGGTTTACTGACGGATTCTGTAATTTATTTTTTATTAGTATCCGAACACCCCATACGATACCCCCATGTGACACCCGATGTGTGGCAGAGCACAGCAGGGACTGGATTTCCATGGCACGATGGCCAGAGAGGAAGAAATCACATGGGGAGTTCTACCTAGTTTTATTTTTTGAAATTCTACCTATAGTTTATTGATGAAGTATCCTATGTACTAGTACGGAGTGTGAATTAGCCCTTTTGCAGAGGCAGGTACCAAGTGATTTTACAACTGCACATACCACTCTAATAGCAATTACAAGCAGAGTTTTGCTCCGGCGGTCCTCTCTGACAAAGTTGCACGCATCTCAAAGCACCTGGATAGTTAATTAAAATTTATTTTGTTTGGATGTGGACTCGGGCTGACTCTATCCATGTCCAACCCAAGCCTAGCCGCAACCCACTCAGATCCATAACATTAGTTAGACCGAGGTGCTCGGGCTCGTTCGCATAGCCGACGGGCGAGGGGCGGCGGCGACGGCGCACGGAGGGCTTGGCAGCAGCGGCGCATGGAGGGGCGGAGGGACCCGAGGCGAGGCTGAGGAGCCGGCACAACTCCGCTCGGGCGTGGTGACTAGGGGCTCGGGATTTCGGGCGTTTGTATCGATCGATTCTGCAACATGTAGCATCTGATGATGTTGAGAACTCGGAGCAGTTCGATTGGTTTGCTGATGATGGAAAACTTCGACGTGAATGAATGTATCCCCCGTTCTGGTTCTGATTACTGTATCCTTGTATCTTTAGTTTCTGAACTCTGACGAGAAAGCTAATGTGTTGAGACTGTGTTTAACTGCTCGATAGCACTAGCAGTTCTCATACAGAATTCATGGCAAAATTATTCTAAAATCCGAAGTGGGAGGATGGCAAGAAGAGATAAACACAACAAAATGATTCTTCAATTGTTGTCCAGTTAACTTACTGCCGAATGGCAAGCCTGATCTTAAGGTCATCACACTATATCATACACTACTGGCCTACTGCTAATTACACTACGAGACGGCTGATTGCTGACCTAGTTAACTTACTACTCAGTGGCATGCCCGATCTGAAGGTCCACACACTATAGCTAACACTACTGCTAATTACACTGCAAGACTGACGCATTGCCATCAGACAAAATTCCTATGCGATCAAACCTGCACCTGCATAAAATTCAGGGACCAAATCAGCAAGCAGAGGCATCCTTCGCTAGGTGCCATGGCCGCCTATGAGGCGCTTCCTCTTGAAGCTCTCCTTGAAGCACACCTACCTGAGAGAGAGACAGCCTCACACCAGCCACCGCCCACCACCGAGTCATGGCCGAGCGCCGCACACGCTCGAAATCCCAAACCCCCTGCCACCGAACGTCCGAGCGGAGTTGTGCCGGCGCCGTCGCCAGCCTCAGCCTCGCCTTGGGTTCCTCCGCCCCTCCGTGCACCGCTCCTGCCATGCCCTCCATGCACAGCCGCCGCCACCCCTCGCTCGTCGATGATGCGAACGAGCCCAAGCACCTCCTTGTACTCTACAGAGTCTAAGTGAGTGGGCTGCGGCTGGGCATGGGTTGGACAAGCATAGGGTCAGCCCAGTCCAGATCCGAACAAAATTAATTTTAATTAATTATTATCTAAGTGCTTTAAGATGCGTGTAACTTTTTTGAGAAGGACCACCGGAGCAAAACTCTTTTTTAAAAAAGAAAGATTATATGAAATACTAGTAAAAGTAACATGCCCCAAGGAAAAGTAACAAATATTCTAGAAAAAACATGTCATAAATGCAGATTTTAAAAAGTTTGGCTGCACGGATCTCTCTGTAGTTTATTTTCAGAGAGTAAGGAAATGCAGATTTTGCCTAAGATACACTTAAAGGGCTGCATTTTATTCTAGAATCTGTGTCATTGCTGTGGTTTTTTTTTTTTTTTTTTTTTTGCGACAATCATTGCTGTGGATATGTTACCATCTGGAGTGAGTGGCTGTGAGTTGTGTTGGATTGGGGGACACTCCTTACCCAAGTGTCACGTTTAAGCTGTCAATTCAGAGACAAAACACTTTATTGGAGATCACTATATATAGTTGCCTTGCACATTTTTGGCTGAAAAAAATCCAGAGCAGAGAGCTAATAGTATCGACTGTACATATTGAGGGCTTGTTTAGTTCCTGAAATATTTTACGAAATGCTACTGTAGCACTTTTCATTGTTATTTGGCAATTATTGTCCAATCATGGTTTAATTAGGCTTAAAAGATTTGTCTCATCCATTTCGTCTAAATTGTGTAATTAGTTTTATTTTTTATCTATATTTAATGCTCCATGCATGCGTCCAAAGATTCGATGTTACGGGAAATCTACTGTTTTTTCGCGAAATATTTTAGAACTAAACATGGCATGAGGTCATGACCAGGTTTCATAGTTTCCGCTACTCTGACCTGAGTTTTGATGTTTTCAGTGTTCCTAAGAGCATCTCCCAGAGTACCTAATAATCCTTCTTAATCCTTGTTTTTTAAGGAAGAATGGAAAAAAAAATCCATCTCTAACAACTCCTAAAATGACCTCCTAGTCTTTTAGCACTTGGAAAAAAGGCCCGTTGCACGTAAAGATACGCTGACGTCCCGTCGCGCATATCCACCCTCCCCGCCGCGCGCTCCTTTTGCGCCGTCATTTTCTCCCGTGGTCTCCACGTGGGAAAGGAAAAGGAGGAAATACAGGGTTTCAGATGAAAAAATCGCAAGAGAGAAAGATATAGTGGGAGGGCTTAAATGGATATAGAAATAATTTAGGATTCCTAATGCAAAACATCACAACTCTTGGGACCGACCTTTTGATATTTTGGAAGCGGAATATTAGAAACTCTTGGAGAGAGGATTATTATGCCTGGTTGGGTTTTCATTTTTTTTATCGCAGGAAGTGTTTTCATTGATTCTGTAAAGATTCGATTGTGTGATGAAAAAGGAGATGTCCTCGTCATCTGGACTAAGTGGCTGAATCTGACGGCTGTTGGGTAGGACTAGGACAAATGGACAAACGATCGATCCTTTTGAAATAAAGTGTTACCGACTAAATTGACTAAGGGTGCGTTTACTTCCTTCGAAGTTCCAAAAATTTTACAAAATTCTCTGTCACATCGAATCTTTCGATGCATACATGGAGTATTAAATATAGGTAAAAAATAACTAATTACACAGTTTGGTTGTAAATCACGACACGAATCTTTAGAACCTAATTAATCCATGATTGGACACTAATTGTCAAATACAAACAAAAGAGTTACTGTGCTTCCAAAAATTTTAAAAGAGCAACTAAACACACCCTAAAGATGAATGATGTTCGCCTTGCACAGTTCGATATAAGAAACTCAGGTTTCTGGGTAGGCCGGACCCAAGCCCCACCATGACTTCAGGCTCTACACACCATCAGAAGAGTTCAGTTGCTGACTTTGATGTCCTAGGAGAGGGTAAACTTTCAAAATTTTGTCTCATGAACTACCCTGGAGATCTCAGGTTACTGACTGAGTACTGTACACTCTACCGAGGCATGCATTTCAAAAGTAGGATAAATTTCTTTTCTTGGCATTGCAATTTTACAAAATCTCTTATTTGCCACTATTAATGACACATGGGCCATGTCACTGACACATGAATGCAAAATAAGGGAGTGCAAATTTTATACTGCAAAATGATGAATAGGGCCTCGTTTAGTTTCAAAGTTGGGAGGTGTCAGAAATACTGTAGCATTTCGTTTGTATTTATCAATTATTGTCTAAACATTGACTAATTAGGCTCAAAAGATTCGTCTCGCAAAGTACAAGCAAACTATGTAAATAGTTTTTTTTTCCTACATTTAATACTCCATGTATGTGTCCAAAGATTTGATGTGATGATGATGTGATAGAGAATCTTTGCACTTTTTGTATTTTGGAAGGGAACTAAACAAGGGGTAGAATAAATAGCTTGATTTCCTGACAACTAATCATTAACCCAGTACACACTTCGACAGGTAAGATCTAATTCACCGAACTTTAACAGGTAAGAAATCCTCCGCGTTCACTTGCCATGCGTACCCAAAATATTTCCTCTTCCACCCATCACATCGAATCTTTAAACACATGCATGAAGTATTAAATGTAGGTAAAAAAATAACTAATTGCATAGTTTGTCTGTAAAGTTCGAGACGAATCTTTTGAGTCTAATTAATCCATAGTTGAATAAATTTTACCAAATAACAACGAAAAGTGCTACAGTAACTTTTCACCCAAATTTTCTCAACTAAACACAGCCTATGTCTGTATAGATGTACTAGGCCTCTGGCAATAATTTATTAACATAAAGCTGAATCCAAAGTGAGTCACATCATTTCAGCGGTATAGCCATCGGACTCACTAATTTCTACTGCTCTGTCCCAAAAATAGAGTCGCCGTGGAAAGCGTGCTGGTCAAATTTTCTCAACTTTGACTACGTTTGTAGAAAATGTGTATAACATTTATATCTCCAAATAAATTTATTATGAAAGTATATTCAAAGATCTATCTAATGATACTAATTATGTACCATAAATATTAATATTTTGTTAAATATATTTGGTCAAAGTTAAAAGCTGTTGACTTTTTGGGAAGCGAGAATGACTCTTTTTTTTGGACGGAGGGAGTATGATCTAAGTCTTGTTTTGGTTCAACTTTGGAATTGTGACTTTATTTACAATCCAAAGCTACATAAAAAAGGACAAGTTTTGTAAGCAATTATTTACAATTTGGTCACTATATTGCAACAATATAGCAATCCCCGCCTCCCACCAGTTTGCATCAAATTGGACTGTAAAATAACCAAAATACCCATTGGGATTTCGGGGAATACTGTTCATGCCCATGCTGGCCCCACGTTCTAACAAGAGTGCCTACAAAGATTCATGTGTTTTTCATTAAATGGAAAATGAGATCCACCCTCTCACGATGCGGTAGCTTAAATATGTAAGGTAAGAACAAGTCAAGAGAGGGCAAAACTCTTTGAGAAGATTTGTTTTGTGATTTCGCTTATCAAAACACAACCTTTAGTCCGTGTTGGTGCTCCACAAAGGGTATGGTCCGAGTCACCGAGCCTTACCTTGGTCACGGTGTTGGGTAAGCAGCAAAAGCCACCGCTAACCAAAATGGGTTTCGTAAGCCATTAAGGCTCACCACTTGTCACCCAACTCTCTTGGTCAACAAAAGCCACCGCATGACTTGTAACTTGCGACCGTGAGGGTGTCTAGTGGGGTCTTTCCTCAAAATCTTTTTCCTTTTTACGGTGATTTTACATTTTTCGGGAAATGATTATCACCACCGAGTGCCAAAACCAGTGGCGTTGGATGGTTCTAAACCAGTGATGATAACATTTCTGCAGTAGTAAACAGAAGCACATACTTGGCTTAGTTTATCAGTAGCTTACTAAATACTGCTCCTTCTGTTCCAAATTGTTAGGCGTTTTGGTTTTTTGTAGGTACATGATTTTCGCTACGTGTCTAGATCTATATTATGTGTAGATTTTTAGTAAAAACTATGCATCTAAATCTAAAAAAGTATAACGACCTACCATTTGGAACTGAGGGAATAGATGTTTTGCTCTTTTAAAAAAAACAAAATTGGAAACAAGAACAAAAATTAGGTAAAAACAAACAAAGTAGCCCAGTTAAGACTTTGTGCTCGAGAAAAGCCCAACAACGAGGCCCAAAAGGCTCCTAGCAATCGTGGCACCATCTCCTCCATCGCCGGTGCTCACGAGTCCCGATGGCTTCCTCGCCCGCCGCCGCTCGCCGCCTTCTCCTCCTCCGCCACCGCCATGGCCACCTTCTCCCCAAACGACACTTCTCTTCCTCGTCCGCTGCCGACGGCCTCGACGACGGCGGTGGCGGCGGCCGCGTCAAGATCTTCGACCGCGACCTGAAGCGCCGGCACCGGGACCGCGCGGCGTGGGCGATGCGTGAGACCGACGGGCTCGTGGATGCCGTCGCCGAAAACCTCCTCGATCGCCTCGAGGACTGCAGGAAAGCCTTCCCCTCCGCGCTCTGCCTCGGGGGCTCCGCCGGTGCCGTCCGCCGCTTGCTCCGCGGCCGCGGTGAGCCACCTTGCATCCTGCTCCTAGTCTTCTTGCGCGCTTCTTTATTTTGTACTCGTCACCAGATCGCGCCATGCCGCCATCAAGGTTGCACCAATTTTGCACGGAAATGAACTGAATGCCTTCGTCGCAGGTGGAATTGAGAGGCTGATCATGATGGACATGTCAGCCGACATGGTGAAGAAGTGGCGAGAGTCAGAGAATTCCAGTGGTGACGAACCTGAGACGCACTTTGTTGTCGGCGATGAGGAGTTCCTTCCAATCAAAGAGAGGTGACTTCACTTTCTCGGTGGTTTTAATTTCATGTACTGTATTCATGATATTGAGAGTAAAATGTACCAAACTCACAACTACTTTGCCGAGATTGCAATGTACCTCCCATGGGGTCTAACAATCAACTACCAGCTATACACAGGTGATATTGTGCAGTTGAACGACCACGACTTAAAATTTGTAACATATAAAATTGAATATGAAAACACACACACACACACACAGATGTTTATCTTTCCAATTCTCATGCGAAAAAAGAAGAGGTATTCTTTCCTTCAGCGGTTCAGCTTTCAACTTCTCTCCTCCCACCTTGCTTACAGATCAAAGCATACATGATGCATGAGGAAAAAAATGTAATTGCTTCATGCTTGTGTGATTTTTTATTCTTGTGCCTGAGTGAGTCAGCTGTAGTGTCAAAAGCATAATTATAAACACACAGGCAGATCTTGCAACATTTACTCATTAGTGTGGTTCATGGGTTCTGAAGTTCACAGGATTTGATAATAAGCTGTCTTGGACTTCATTGGACAAATGATCTACCTGGAGCCATGATACAGGTCGATTTCTTAACCTGAACCAGTTTATATTACTATGTTCCTATAATGGTCAGTTATTTACAAAAGGAATTCGTTGACTATCGATAGCTGGTTAACTGTTACCTTTTCCTTGCAGTGTAGGCTAGCGTTGCAACCTGATGGCCTTTTTCTGGCAGCAATTCTTGGTGGAGAAACACTGAAGTAACAACCTGTCAAATTGTAGACAAAACTTGATTTTTCCATTTGTTGTCATTTTTTTTTACTTCCTTATCTGACTTGTCTTGCCTCGATTTCTATTATCAGGGAGCTTAGAATTGCATGCACAGTTGCTCAAATGGAACGCGAAGGAGGCATCAGTCCTCGAATGTCCCCTTTAGCGCAAGTATGGCTACTTTATGTTCTGAGGTTTGCTAAAGGATATTTGTTTGTACTCCCTTTACATATTTGTTATACCACTTCATGGTAAAGTCACTACTTCAGTAGACTATGCAGACATTTACAACAGTCAGAATGAGTCTTACATGCATACAACTACTCTACCTGTCCTGTTATGTGCCCATTTGTTTTAACTGTGGCTTTTTATTGCACTTTTCAAGGTCCGTGACGCAGGAAACCTTTTGACAAGGGCAGGTTTCACCCTTCCAGGAGTTGATGTTGATCAGTATACCGTTAAATACAATAATGGTTTGTAGAAAAATAGAACCTAAATTTCTTATAGTGATGTGTATTGTCCAGCTTCTCTTTTCCACACAATATAGCATGATGGTAGAATAAACATGTATTTCAACTTTTATGCTTGGCTTTTGTGTGATTGCTGTACATCTATCAAATAGCAATAGTCCTTCCTATATTCAGTTTAGAAATAATATATGTTATAAGAGTTCACTCAGTATCAAAGAAATTTGCTGACTTTGATTATGGAGATTTACGGGTTACCTACCCATGCTGATGTTTTTGCTACTTTGGTCAACTAGCTTTGGAACTTGTTGAACATCTTAGAGCAATGGGGGAAACAAATGCTCTCTTTCAAAGAAATCCTGTGAGTATCTTACATATCATACTCGCTTATCAAAAAAATGTCTAAATCTAATAGTTTTAGTTATCCTAGTAATTGAACTTGGATTGATTTTGTGTTATCAGGTGTTGAAAAGGGATACAGCCTTGGCAACTGCAGCAATTTACCAGTCAATGTTTGGATTCGAAGACGGATCTATTCCAGCAACCTTTCAAGTTCTGTACTTGCCTCATTAGAGTAGAGCATAGCACACTTTACCTTTATTTGAACCTGAACTGATCAGCAAAATTCCCTTTTTCAGAAAATTTAATTGATATGGGCTAGAGATATAATTAATCCCCGTAAATGATACACAAACTGCTGATTGCCAAATATTTTCTTGTTTCCACAGGTAATTTACATGACTGGCTGGAGGGAGCATCCATCACAGCAAAAGGCTAAGAGAAGGGGTTCTGCGACCATATCATTCAGTGATATACAGAAACAATTTGGTCCCAGTGAGAACTGAGCCTCACTGCTTCAAAAATGGTAGGTGAATACTGGCACTATGTTCATTTTTGTTATTTTTCACTATCACTTTGCAACTGATCTCTCTGCTAACTCTTAGTTTTCTGTTACCAGTGTTCCCAAACCCTTGATCTAAAATAAAAAAACAACACTTGAGGAAAGAAAAGAAATCATCTGGTGACTCCAGCATATGGCCTTGTATTCCTGAAGGTTGACGTTTGTGGTGGGCTTCTGTTGGCTGTCAATTTTCTATGGGAAATCACTCAATTCGTATCAGTCATGATTCTGCTGCAAATGTCAGTGCATGGAGAACCGATATTGCGTGTTGTATGAACATACTGAGTTTAATGGAATTCGGAACTTGTGAAATTCATCTGTAGCGTTACTCCATCCACAATGTTCATAGCTTAAACTGTTCACTAGTGGTGCGCTACAATGTTACAAGACACCACCAATGTTGTGGTAAATCTGTGAGTACAAAGAAACTCTGAGATTTATTTACTCCCTGAACAAATGTGTTCAAATTTTAGCTGATGATATGGCTTAGCAATCCTTTTACATAAACTTCCGAAAGCTTCAGAATTCAGAACCTGATGATAATACTCTAATGTGCATACAAAACATTTTTTTTTGAGGAGCCACAGCAATGATTTTCTTCCAAACTTTTAGATTCGAAATGCCGATTCCACCTTTTTAGATTGTAAGTTTTTCCACTTACTATATGATGCTCGTGGTAGACTTATAATTAGCATTGACTCCTCATTCGTTAAGAATTTAAGTATCCTTAAAGTTTATAAACACATCATGCTGTTCTAGCTGCTTCATCTTCAGGCTGCAATCAGGTCTTGAAGAACCATGAGACTTCGTTTGAAGTTTCAGTTCCGGCTCCTGTTGTTTTTCATAATCCAGAGTAGTCAGCAAAATGGATGAACAACTTTACAGTGGCAACATTATAACTGCATCAAAACTTACAAAAAAAGGCCTAAATTCAGGTGCTCCTCTTTGCAAAATAATGGGGAAAAAATCTATTAACCCAGGCTCTGCAATTCCCCCTCCCGATTTCTCTGCACTCTTCAATTTTAAAAGGTGATCCTACCTATGAACTTACTGATCTTTGCGATGTAATCCACTCAAAATCTGGTATATTATGATGCTTCCATCTTACTAATCTTCTATGGTATTGACCAATATAGCCTGACCATGTTACATGTGACAACTCTTGCAGCAGCTCGATATGGCAGCTTTGCTGATGAGTGCTATTTTGGCATTCCTAGTGCTAAAACGGTCAGCCGCACCATTGAACCCTGGTTCATCTTCTCCTAGGACCTTCAGTTGCTCTATTCTCCTAGCTATTTGCTTCCCTTACTGAGGCGCGCTTTGCGCACCGCTTCTTGGATGTGCCTCTCATGCTCCTTGAGCATGTCTTCAATGTTCCCACCTGGTGGCATCAATGGCCCAGAGTAGTGGATCCTTTTGTACTTTCTTCCATGGTCCTGATCACAACAATTCACATACATAAGATACAAATTGAAGTGAAATGAAAGAAATGCCTAGTGGTCTGCATTCCTAACAGTAGAGTACTAACGTCCACGCCCCCTCCAAAAACAAAAAAAAGGAAAAAAAACAGTAGAGTACTAACCTCCTGCTGGTCCTTCTTCTGAGAAGAGACAGGCCTATCTGCTTGCTGGTTGTGATCAGTAATCTCAATACCATTCCTCAAATCTGCAGCGTCATACTGCGGTATATTTGAATTTGATGATCCTTTCTTCCTCGCAACACGAACAGAGCTGTAAACACGACCGAGAACCGAACGATGATCGGCGTAACCCCCTGTGTTATTCCATGTGGTTCCACATTCAGGAACCTGCATTGAAGTTGGCAATGCCCGCGGCTCTACCCGGAACCCTGGCACACTGTCCTCCGTGTTGAACTTCTCACAGGTGCTCTTCGAAGTGTTATGTGTGGGTTGCTGCAAGGTGACAACAGAGGTGGTTAATGCGCTCCTGATTGTGCAAGTCCATAGGAGATGTTGTGTTGATATGGTTAAGACGCCATTCTTTGGGTAACTGCTCTTTAATCTTGCTATAGTTTTAGGCAATGAACTCTAACATTAGAAGTATAGAGCTTATAGAGCTACCAAAATTGTTCTCTAACCGGATTCTTTTTTCTGTCCTGATTTGTAACAAAGTCTACTAAAGCAATTTGGAAGGACCATCTATCAGACTCACCTTAACTTCAGCAGCAATATCAATGGCACGACTGGCTACATGATTCTCATTTCCAGGTTTGATAGATTCAGCTCCTCGCCCGCCAAGTGCCACATTTCTTTGCCTGGATGAACAGAATTAGGAAGACCAAACGTCAGCATGACAATGAACCCCAAATCAACAGATGGAAGGGGAAAATAAGGTCCACATCATGTACCTCCTCGCTTCTTCTTGCCTAAGTCTAACATCATACTCTTTGCTTGGTGGGAGTTTTGGAAGGCTTGAAGGGTCGCAAGCAAGTGGTTTGGTTCTGAAAAACTGAAAGAGGTTGAACCATGCTTGGCGTAAGTGCTACATATCCAAACACAAGTTCTGGGAAGCCTCTCAGTACACGAAAGGTTAAGTGCAAAACTTACATCACTTTGAAGAGCTGAGGCAGCTGTTCCACGAACTTCTGGTTCTAGTGAAAGCAATGAGTCTATGAGAAGTACAGCTGAAGGGGGTAAATCTTTGAAAGTCTCGGTAACACACCGCCTATATTGCTGCTGAGGCTTGAACATTGCTGTTTCTGGCACCTTTGATTTCTTGCAATAATTCTCACTTGGGGAGCCACATAGCTTAAAGATCTTGTGAATTTGCTCCACCTAGCATAATTGGGCTCATTATATTAGAGGTCAACTAATAAAGACAAACAGAAGCTGCAAAAAGAACCTACAGTTTATTACTATTGATGTCTGAAAGCAAAATACTAGCTAATAGTCTATACCTCAGTTCTTCCTGGCATGATTGGTTTGCCAGCAAACAATTCTGCCACAATGCATCCTGTGCTCCACATATCCACCGCAGCACCATACTCTGTGGCACCCAGCAAAAGCTCCGGTGGTCTGTACCATAATGTCACAACACGGCTTGTCAGTGGTTGCGGATTGTTGGGATCATATGATATTGCCAAGCCAAAGTCTCCAATCTTGAGTGTTCCATTGCTGTCAATTAATAGGTTTGAGCCTTTGATATCCCTATGTAGAATCCCGTTTTTGTGGCAATGATCGAGGCCATGAAGCAGCTGCTGAACGAAGCATTTTATCTGATATTTGTGTTATAGTTTTAGTTCATGTAACTTTTCCAAGTGATCGATCGATGGAAGAGTAGTATGAAAACCACCTGCGGCTCAGTGAGCTTGAGGCCTGGAGTTGCAACAAGACCGGCAAGGTCATGTTCCATGTACTCGAAGACAAGGTAGAGGTTCTGCGACACACGAGATGTTACAATCCCTTCAAGCTTTATGACATTCGGATGATCCAGTCTTCGAAGAATGTGGATTTCTCTAGCCATAAAGCGCACGCTTTCAGGATCCATGTTGACAAACCGCACCTTTTTTAGTGCAACAATCTTCCCAGATTCGAGATCCCGGGCTTTATACACAATACTGTAAGTTCCTTGCCCAATCTGCGACATAAAAGAATCTATGCAATTATTCAAGTAATTTGCATGCAGTGAGAAAGTTATTCACTCAGTAATTTACCTTGGCCAATTTCTCAAATGAATCTGCTCGCCGAGGCAACCAGCCTTCTACTGCTTTAGGCGCCACATTTATGAGCCAAGATGGCCAACCAGCAACTACATGCTCACCAGAGAGCCCCTTCAACTCTGCCTTGTTACCACTGCTGATCCTAGCATCTAAAGCTACTACTACTTTTTCTCCACCAGACAATTTTTCTTTGGTCTTTGCATTAAGCACTGCTGTACCGCCATTGTTCGAAACTGCATCAGCAGCAGAGTCACTTTTCCTTGATGGTGTTCTGCGTCCAGAAGTGGCATTGGCATCATCTTTGGCGCCTTTGGAGCAAAGGCAGCCCATAAGATGCAATGCCTTCTTCTTGAACGAGTTAATTGCACTGAGACCAATTTTTGCAGTTTTTCTTGCTAATCTCTGCAGTTGACAACAAATGACCATTGCCTCAACTTCCCAAGCTTGCTACAACCCTGATTGTATTTGTAACCATACAATTACCGAAAGAACATCAAATGAGTTATTTATTTTATGCCTTTCCTATGATCTTGAGAAACAAGCTACAAGTTTCTTCGACATTTTTGGGCAGAAAGAACACAGGCCTATTCTCTAGGGAAAAAAATTAGGTGAACTGGCACAGATTGTATAGATATTGGAGAGAAACTGAAATGCGCGAAAATCATGTCAAATTGAACCATATTGTAACAGTTTGAAGGCCAGCAAAAACGTTTGGAATTATATGAATCAGACTAATATATCAAAACCATGTAACACGCAAATTATTTGCAATTCAAATAATTTAATATGAATCACTAGATGTGATAAAAACTTCACCTTGGGGAGGAGCAGAACTCTGACCATATGGACAGTAAGTTGATTGTGGGCAATGATTAGCTCTTTGAAAATGTGATCAGGAGCAGGAAAAACCAGCCAAATATGATGAAAATTGTAGCTTGGTGTGAAGGCATCCCAACAACAAGAACCAAGAACCAGGTATCAATCTGTTTTTTCTTTTCAGTAAACCATTGTGACACCAACTCCCCATTTCAGTCCTTGGACAGAGAAGAGTGAGTGCAAGAAACAATAAAAAACAACAAAGTTGGATTGCAAACAACAGATAGGGATTTCACAGCAAAGGAGTTTCATAGAGAAATTTCTTTATTTTTTCTGTCTCTAAGGCAATACTCGAAAAAAATTTTAAAAAAATCTCAAAAGTCCAAACCATTAGAAATTACTAACGACCAGGTGTTCAGAAAGGAATGGATGGAAGATATTGTGAGAGCTAAAATTAGCTAATGGTTATGCTTCTTATCTAAAAATAGTTACCAGTCATGTTTCTTCTCTTTCATACCTCTTTTGTGTATAGGATAGGAGCAAAGGGGTTGGTTGTTTGATTACCATGTCATGGAAAAGATAAAAAATAATAGATGGACAGGAATTACTACCTATACATTATTTATGTCAAGCTAAGTATCGTCTTAGATGCTTGTGAGAATTGGTGCATTGTTACACCCACGTATTAGCATTCATTTTTCTGCTGAAGATTCCCTTATCCCTGTGAAAGCAAAACATAATATCATTAGTAATTTGTGCAACATTCTGGAAGCATATGAAAGGTGTTCAGGACAGCAACTACGCAATATAAATTTATGAATATTCAAGTGAAAGAAGATTCTAAACTTTCTGAGGGCATCAGGTGAATCAAAGAATGAGAGAAATCTCGTCCTGCTTGTGTATACAGTAGAATTTAAGTCCGAAGTCTTGAGTACAGCAAACCAAGTATTTGAGATGGAAAGGATTCCTATAACCATTGAGCCCCACTCAAACTGATGTATGCCAAGCTAGTAACAAAGTCCGGCACATGAATCCTGCCACAGAAAAGGATCGTGTGACACTGACCTAGCTCCAAAAGATGCAAGAGAGATACAGAATTACAGTGAGGAACCAGGGAGGGAGAGAGCAATGTCTAGAACCTATAACAGTAAAGCTCTGTGACTCATTAGTGTCCTTCGGCAGCGCCATGGACCATCAAATTTTGTCTATGTCCTAACCTCCAACAATTTGGCAGTGGGTAATGGGGTAAATGGTTCCATCTAAAAAACTATTGTAGCAAAAGAAGGTTCTGTAAATTGTAATGTGACTATATCAAATTAGACATTTGCAGGGCAACTTTGTTGCTTTTAGCATATTATAAAAAAGGACTCCTGAAAACAGTGTATAATCGAACAATTGATAATGCTAACAGTATTATTTCTCCTTCAAAATTTGCTACTGCACTGATATCAAATTAGTAAATTACACACTCAACAAGTGATGGCACTGTCAGTTGGTCAGAAAGAATGTTGCTTTGCAACAGGTTTACAACCACAAAAAAGGACTATCAGTATCTCTTTGAAAAATCATACAGCATATATCAGTACAATGTAGAAAGAAAAGAATCTGTACAAAATCAATCATGTTCAGAGTTCAAAACTGGAGTTGGTAAATTAAACAGAGTAGATTTCAGGTCAGCAAAGCGCTGTGCTTCAGAATTCCTGCCAGCACCAGCAAGGAGGCGGATGATGCAGTCAAAATTCTCTTGGGATGTCTCTAGGTTGTATTCTTGCACCATGGAGTTAAAAATTCCAAGGGCTTCATCGTGCAACCCTGCGGCATCGCAGATTTTCAGAACCACATTGAATGTGGCCTTGGTAGGAACAAATTTGTTTGACAGCATCCAAGTAAAGAGTTGCAGCGCCTCCTTATGGCGTTGGTTGACTGCATAAGCTTCTATTATCGCAGTGCAGGTCATGGATCCCTTGGACTCTGTTCGATTAAAAACCCTCTGTGATGCTTTGAGGTGTCCACACCTACCATACATGTTTACAACTTCTGCAGCAACTAAAGGTAGTTGTTCCATCCGCAACTTTAGCACCTGACCGTGCACTTCCTTGCCAAGTCGTAATGCTCCAATATCACAGCAGGCACTCAACATCCTGGTGATGGCGACGGCATCAGGCCTGCGGTTTGTCAGCAGCATAGATCTGAACAAATTAACAGCAGTTAATGGGTCTCCATTCTTGAGGTAGGCATCAACCAGTGCAGTCCAAGCTTGCACAGTCTTCTTGTCCATATCATGGAATACTCGGTGAGAGTATTCCAAGTGATCACATGTGCCGTACATGGTTATCAGCGATGTGCATAAGGAGACATTGGGCAAGAACCACCTCCTTAAAGCATATGCATGGAGCTGCTTCCCCTCCCTCAGCGCTTTCAACTTTGTGCAGACTGGGAGAACAGTCCCTACAGCAATGAGATCTGGTCTGATTCCTTCTTGCTGCATCCAAACTATGCACCTCAGTGCCTGGTCTGGTCTACCATTGGATGCATACCCAGACATCAAAGCTGTCCACGACACAGCATTCCTCTTCTTGCTGCTATAGAACACTCGCCTACCTGAAATCATATCCCCGCATTTGCAGTACATGTCAACCAAGCCCGCCTGGACCTTTGCAACATCTTTACGATCTCCGAATTTCTTCAACACAAATCCATGAACCTCTCTACCCAAGTTGCGCGCCCGCAACTCCCCAATGACCGGCACAATTGACGTGAGCACCACACAATTCACCTTGACCCCATCCTCCACCATCCACCGGAAATGCTCCAGGGCCTCCCTCTTCATCCCCTTGTGTGCGAACCCAGCAATGGCTGCCCCCCACGCGACCACGTCCCTCTCAGGCATTTCCTCAAACACCCTCACAGCGAGCTTCACCTTCCCGCACTTGAAGTAGACGTCCATGAGCCCAGTCATGAGCATCCCGGGCGCGCCCGCGAAAGCGTTCTTGACAAGCGTCGCGTGCGTGGCGGTGGCCATGGTCATCGACGGCCTGGCGCTCCCGGAGATGGACTTGAGCACGCAGCCGTACGTGTACTCGTTGGCGTTGGCCCCCGCGGCGCGCATCTCCGCGAACGCGTCGGCGACGGGGCCCGCCGCCTCGCCGCGTCCCCGGCGGACGTGCCCGTGCAGGAGCGCGTTCCACGAGTAGGCAGTCACCCCCGCCCCGTGCTGCTGCATCCCGTCGAGCACCCCGCGCGCGTCGTCAGTGGCGCCGAGCGCGAGGTAGAGCTCGACGAGCCTGGCGAGGAGAAACTCGTTGGTGTCCAGCCCATGGACACGGAGGTGCGCGTGGATCTGGCGCGCGTGCGGGAGGGAACGGCACGCCGAGAGGAGCGCGGCGAAGGCGGAGGCGGTGGCCGGGACGCCACGGTGGGAGAGGTGGTCGAGGAGGGAGAGCGCGGACGGGAGCCGCCCCGCGCGCGCGAGGCGGCGGAGCTCGGCGGACAGCGCGGGGGCGTTCTTGGAGTCCGGACGGAGCTCCGCCTGGGAGGTGCGGGGGGTGGAGGCGGCGCCGACGAGCTGCGGGCGGGGTGGACGCCGCGTGGGGAGCGGATGGGTGAGTGGTTTGGGAGGGGAGACGGGCTTGGCAGGGAGAAAATGGGGGTGGCTAATGGCTGCGAGGGAGGAGGCGGCGGCGGCTGAAGACGCCATGGATGGCATCGCCGGACGCCGGGCGGGGAGGTTTCGGCGTCGCGGTTTACGGAGGGAAGGAGGTTGGTTTGGATAGCCAAGCGGATCAGATATTAACGGCAATAAGAAAAAAAATCAACAGATGTGTTTTTTTCATTCAGAAACGAGAAAAGACTGCTCAAATCAGAGAAAATGAAAGTGTTTAGCTGTTACATTCATTCAAACAAGAACACACATATTATATATTGATCTAATTACGTATATATATAAAAATAAGCATGATAAAAAAAAACCATGCCATACACATATAAAGAGAGAAAAGTATCTTCTCTAGCCCTACACGTAACTTTGTCTTCAATTAGTGCTCGCCCTGAAGAGGATGTCATCGAGAAGAAATGTTTTATGACCACAAATCTCGAGTTTCTCTTTGATTAGGAAGCGCAATGATATCACTTGTGCGTGTAGCGGTAGAAGTATTGGGTCTTCATTCAAACACACCTTCTTCCAAAGGTTAGCTAGCCATGAATCGTTGGCCATGTCAATTTCATTCCAATTGATGTTGCCGCTTTCCCTAGTCAAATTAGTAGTAGCAACAGCTTTTGAATCTAAGATACCATGCACAACATTTAGATGATGGCTTGCGGTGATTTCTTCTTGCTAATGAGATCAATACCATCACTTACATAGATGTATGGCATTTCCGACCTATGTAAGCTCAGTACTACCAATAGTAATAGCAAAATAGGAAGACTACTATTAGCAATGCTCCAAACGGGGATGGTAATTACAAAGCAATTGGAGAAATACAGGGGGTAACGGAATGCTATGCCTCCATCCTAAGAACCGATAGCACCCACCAACATAATAGGAAAAAGTCTACTTGACCCAACTATGGGGTGGTCTAGTTTACCCCCTCAACTATGAAACAGTCTAATTTACTCCCCTGAACTTTGCAAAACCAGCCAAATCACCCCTCGAGCGGTTTTAGACGGTGGTTTGCTACAGTAACAACTGTTTGCTACAGTAGCAATAGTTTTGTCCTTTTCTTTTTAATTTATTTCATCTGAATCTTTGAAAAATCATAATAAATCACAAAAAAAATCATAAAATGGAAAATCCAATTTTGTTGGACTCCACATGAGTATATCTACATAGTGAATATATAATATAGTATGCTTTAGTACAAAGTTTTTGTTGTATGAATTATTCAAATTAATTACAGAAAAAAAATAGATCAAAATTTATAGCAAAAACTTTGTACTAAAGCATACTATATTATATCGTCTGAATCTTTGAAAAATCATAATAAATCATAAAAAAATTATAAAATGGAAAATCCAATTTTGTTGGACTCCACATGAGTATATCTACATAGTGAATATATAATATAGTATGCTTTAGTACAAAGTTTTTGTTGTATGAATTATTCAAATTAATTACAGAAAAAAAATAGATCAAAATTTATATGTTCACTGTGTAGATCTACTCACGTGGAGTCCAACAAAATTGGATATTTTATTTTATGATTTTTTTATGATTTACTATGATTTTTCAAAGATTCAGACGAAATAAATAAAAAAGAAAAGGACAAAACCACTGTTACCGTAGAAAAACCGTTGTTACTGTAGCAAAACCACAGTCCAAAACCGCTCGAGGGGTGATTTGGCCAGTTTTGCAAAGTTCAGGGGGTAAATTAGACCGTTTCATAGTTGGGGGTCAAGTAGACTTTTTCCTAACATAATATGTAGCGGTATTAGGTGCACTCATGTTGTAGTTGTTTAAGATATTTGGTACTACTCATGGAGCCACAGCGGGTACTTGTGGAGTGGTCGTCACATCTAAGGCAACAATGTTTCCACTCATATTGTTCCTAGACAACCCTAGACTAATGTGCATGTACGTCATAAGTGGTATTATTCTACTCACATTGGGTCAGGGTATGGTTATGATTGGTTTCAATGGCTACGTTCATGGTGGTATACATATCAAGGATTAAGGCATTTAACAAACACATGTTGGTGGTAAAGGAGGAGGCCGACAAACAAAGGGACAAATATTGGGGAAACCGAGGATTAAATTGTTGCAAATGGTATTTCTCACAAATAGGTTGATAGGATTTCATGGCTAATCTGTCACCTACCATGGTACTTCTTAGAAGGCCTCAAGTGAGGAGAGTTCTACTCCTCTTGATCTGTGCATATGACATCATTTAGAAAATCATATGACTCAACGGAGACTCAGTAATACCAGAGTCTATCATATATCAATAGATTTATGGTAGTTCACACAAAAGCATCTCTAAGAGTTCCCTAAATCCCTTCACAATCCTTGGTTTTTTAGTAAGATGAGAAAAAATCTCTCTTCAACAACTCCTAATCCATCTTCCTAATCTTTTAGAACTTGAAAAAAATTCACCCTGTTCCGCGTAAAGTTATGCGCTTCGGAGTCACGCGTATCTTCTATCTCCCGTGCATGTTTGTCGGGCAATTTAAATGTGGAAGGGTGTGGAAAGAATAAAGAGTAGAAAAGGGTTCCTGATGCAAATATACAAGAGAAAAAAATATATAAAAGTGGTTAGGATAATTTAGTAATAGTATAGGATTCCTGATGTAAAATTGTCTTCTATATTTTAGGAGTGGGTTATTAGAAACTCTTGGGGATGGCCTTCTTTATTCCTTCCCATACGTTTTTAGGAATTATAAAACTTCATGTTTTTAGGAAGAAAATATTAGGTACTTTTAGAGATGCTCAGAGGTCCCGGTAGCTTGAGAGTATACAAATTGCACTCATTCATTGCCATATAATAACTAGTTTAATAATCCGGTTTAATATGACTCTTAATCACTCTCACAAAGTGCTAATATCACTTGGATGAACAACTAATGCTCTTGGATGGCTTGGAGGTCGTCTCTACTGTCTACACCTTCACTTGGTCCTACCCTCCACAAATCATAAGAGTTAATGATCATATCATCTAGTCAGGTGATTTTAGTGGCCTCAATTTGTGTCTATATCTATATTTATATCTAAATTTATATATCTTACATTATAAATCCCACTAGCACGCCTATCTCTCCATACATGCTATCCACATTGGAAACCTACTAGCATGTGCAATTATAATAGTTATCTCTTTATTTAAGCTATTGACATTAGCGAACCATAGCATCCACTAACATACACTTAGTTGTTCATATCTACATGCCACACTATCCATTAGTATTCATTTAAGATAGTTTATACTTTTATAGATGTAAATATAAGTAGTCTGATTTCATTTCAAATCATGTGTGATATACATAGCAGCAGGATATCTTTCTAGTTTTCTAAAAGTATGATGGAAAAATTGGAAGTACTCATTACTTTCCAAGTTATATTTCACATAATCTTTGTGTAAAGTCAAACTTCTTTATCTCGGACTAATTTTATAGAAAAATGAATCAACATATACAACATCAAATTAGTCTTATAAAATTCTCCATGAGATATGTTCTGAATTTTGATAGTATATTTATTTGAACTTATTGATGTTGATATTTTTTTAATAAATCTGGCCAAATTTAGAAAGGAAATTGACTTAGAATAAAACTAAAATTAAGCTTTGTTATTTTTTAAGAAACTAGGAAGCATTGAAACATACATTTGCATTGCAATGGTAGGTACATTTTGTTCCGCGGTGCTCGTGACATGATAATAAGCTACCTATTTTTGTGGAATTTAATTGGGTTTATCCCAGCCTCAAATAAAATAAATTATAAATTTATAATAAATATTAGTACAATAAAGGATTAATCTCGAATGCAAAATTGACTCATCTAAATAGGTGGCTATTGTATGCATCCTTTGTGAGTTCAAGAAGCTAAAAAGCTGAGTCACACGCTGACATGAGTACCGCAACGTGAACGCGCTCAGAAGGCCAAGCCATCATATGAGTGATGTAACGGCAACTCTGTCCCGAGAAAAATGAAAATCTCGCCTCCAAAAAGTCAAACGATCTTCATTTGACTAGGTTTATTAAAAATAAAAAATAGTATCAACATTTATACCTTTAAATAGGTTTATTATAAAAATATATTATATTCTCAATCAAATAATATTTATTCCATGTCATAAATATTAATGGTTTTTTATATTTATATTTGTTTTTTGAAATTATCTGACTCAAGACATTTTTTCTTTTTTATTTAGGGAGGAAGTAGAAATAAAGAAAACCTATGTCGAGCTGCTGAGTTAGCTCCTTTTTTATTTTTTTTATGAGCAACAAACTTTTTATTTTATTTTATTTTTTACTTAGCAACAAACTGCTGAGTTAGAAGAAGACCAGAAAGCGCAAAGGCGACCGCGACCCAGGCCCAACTGCCCAAGTGCGGAAGTGCCCATCCATCATCGATCGGTCTAGCCCACCGCCCGCCACAGGGCACAGGCTAATAAAATTCCCCATTCCAACGCGCACAGATCTCGCACCCAGCAGTGGCGACGAATCTCGCGGGGCGGAGGCGCGACAGAGGCGGTGTGCCGACTCCGACGAACTCGCAGCCACCGGCGCACTCCTCCAACGTACGTTCTTGCCTCAGTCTCCCTTTTCCTCTTCCCTTCACCATTTTCTTGCTCGATTTCGATCACCAACAACAGTCCAGCCGCTTGGAGCACTGGTTTGTAGTTCCATTTAGCTTATCTGAGATGATTCGCCAAGTCTCCGCCGGGACCTTTGCCGGCGACGAGCATAAAACTGGCAAGGTCGCCCCTTAGCTTCCCTTACGGCCATGCGCAACCGAGCACGCCAATTCTGGCCAGATCCAGGCGTCCTTTCGCCGCTCTGTTATGCCAAATCCTTCTTTTTTTTTTCTCTCTCTTTCATTCATGGCGACCACCACACATCATGGTTAGCTTTGCTCCTCTAGATCCAGGCCGCCTCTGCCAATTTTCTTCTCGGTGTACTCTCCTAGATCCGGGGCTGCTTTTGTCAATTTTCCTGTAGGTTCAGGTACAATGCGCGTCCACACGTTTTTCCGGCCCGTTTACAATGTGCTACCCCTAATCTGAAATTCTTGGTCTAGTTGGAGATTCAGCTCTGAATGTGATCAGTGCCTATGCCCCTCAAGTAGGTCTTAGCGAGGGCACCAAGAGGCAGTTTTGTGAAGATCTTGATAGCATGGTTAGTACCGTGCCTATCAGCGAGAAACTCTTTATAGGAGGAGACCTCAACGGCCATGTTGGTGCGACTAATGTAGGTTTCGAGCGGGTGCACGGGGGGTTCGGGTATGGTAGTAGGAATCAAGAGGGGAGGATGTTTTGAACTTCGCGCTGGCCTATGACTTGTTGATAGCGAACACCCTCTTTAGGAAGAGGGAATCTCATCTAGTAACCTTTCGTAGTGGACAACACTCGAGCCAGATCGACTTTATCCTTGCAAGGAGGGAGGATAGACGTGCTTGCTTTGATTGTAAGGTGTTACCTGGGGAGTGTGTTGTCCCTCAACATAAGCTTGTGGTGGCGGACTTTCGCTTTCAGGTACGTGTCCACCGGGACAAACGGGCCAAGATTGCGAGAACGAAGTGGTGGAAGCTTAGAGGGGAAGCAGCGCAAACGTTTAAGGAGAGGATGCTAGACGAGGGGCCTTGGGAAGAAGGAGAAGATGCCGACGACATGTGGCTAAAGATGGCAACATGTGTCCGGAAGGTGGCTTCAGAAGTGTTTGACGTGAGTAGGGGAGGCAAACAGGAAGCGAAAGACACATGGTGGTGGAATGACGAGGTGCAGAGGGCTATTAGGGAGAAGGAGTGTTTCAAGCGTCTCCACCATGACAAGAGTGTAGCTAACATCGAGGGCTATAAAATAGCGAAGAGGGTTGCAAAGCGAGCTGTGAGTGTAGCAAAAGGTCAGGCGTATGATGGCCTTTATCAGCGGCTAGGCACGAAGGAAGGGGAGAAAGACATTTATAGGATGGCTAGAATCCACGAGAGGAAGACAAGGGACATCAACCAAATAAAATGCATCAAGGATGGGACAGATCGACTTCTGGTGAAGGATGAGGAGATCAAGGACAGATGGAGAGAGTACTTCGACAAGCTGTTTAATGGGGAGAATGAGGGTCCTACCCTTGAGTTGGACGACTCATTTGACGATACCAATAGACGCTTTGTGAGGAGAATTCAGGAGACAGAGATCGGAGAGGCTTTGAAGAGGATGAAGGGAGGTAAAGCGATGGGCCCTGATGGTATCCCCATTGAGGTGTGGAGATACCTAGGCGCCAGAGCGATAGTATGGTTAACTAAACTTTTTAACCTTATTTTTCGGTCTAACAAGATGCCTGAAGAATGGAGGAGAAGTATATTAGTACCTATCTTCAAGAACAAAGGAGATGTTCAAAGTTGTACTAACTACCGTGTGATTAAGTTGATGAGTCATACGATGAAGCTCTGGGAGAGAGTTATCGAGCATCGCCTAAGGAGAGTGACACATGTGACCCAAAATCAGTTTGGGTTCATGCCTGGTAGGTCGACCATGGAAGCGATTTTCTTATTACGACAATTGATGGAGAGATATAGGGAGCAGAAGAAGGACTTGCACATAGTCTTTATTGACCTCGAGAAGACATATCACAAAGTACCGAGAAATGTCATGTGGTGGGCCTTGGAAAAGCACAAAGTCCCAACTAAGTACGTTACCCTCATCAAGAATATGTACAAGGATGTTGTGACGTTTGTCCGAACATGTGATGGCGACACCAGTGACTTTCCAATTCAAATAGGACTGCATCAGGGGTCAGCTTTGAGCCCTTATTTATTTGCTTTGGTGATGGATGAGGTCACAAGGGACATACAAGGTGATATCCCTTGGTGTATGCTCTTTGCTGATGATGTGGTGCTAGTTGACGACAGTAGGGCGGGGGTTAATAGGAAGTTAGAACTATGGAGGCACACGTTAGAGTCGAAAGGGTTCAGACTTAGTAGGACTAAGACCGAGTACATGAGATGCGATTTCAGCGCGACTAGGCACGAGGAGGAAGACGTTAGCCTCGATGGGCAAGTGGTGGCCAAGAAGGATACTTTTCGGTATTTAGGGTCGATGCTACAAAAGGATGGAGACATTGATGAAGATGTTAGACATAGAATTTCAGCCGGCTGGCTGAAATGACGTCAAGCTTCTGGCGTTCTCTGTGACAAAAGGGTGCCTCAGAAGCTGAAAGGTAAGTTCTATAGGACGGCGATTCGTCCGGCGATGTTATACGGTGCTGAGTGTTGGCCTACAAAAAGGCGACATGTCCAGCAATTGAGTGTAGCAGAGTGCGTATGTTGCGTTGGTGTTGTGGGCACACAAGGAGGGATAGAGTCCGGAACGACGATATTCGGGATAGGGTTGGGGTGGCACCAATTGAGGAGAAATTGATTCAACATCGGTTGAGATGGTTTGGACATGTCCAACGGAGGCCTCCTGAGGCGCCGGTGCGTAGTGGAGTTCTAAAGCGGGCCGATAATGTAAAAAGCGGTAGAGGTCGACCTAAACTAACTTGGGACGAGTCCGTTAAGAGAGATCTTAAGGAGTGGAATATCTCCAAGGATTTAGCTATGGACAGGAGCGCTTGGAGATTGGCAATCAACGTGCCTGAACCGTGACATCTTTTTGTCTTGTGCCATTTATGTCCCTTTATGTGTCTCCCTGTTTCTCGTCTCTTTTGGGTTTCATCTCTAGCCTACCCCAACTTGCTTGGGACAAAAGACTATGTTGTTGTTGTTGTTGTTGTTGTTGTTGTTGTTGTTGTTTGTCAAGGGTAGTGTTCTTTTGGATGACTCCTTTTGATCTTTCTTTACTTTCATTGACCTCGGACGATGTGGTGCCTGTAGTATACTGGTAATCACATCAGCTTTGCACCAGTGCTATGCGGTAGATATATGTCCCTGACAATGCGTTAATAATACAGTTGAACCGAATACGATGCAAAAAATGGCTGTTTGAGCACCTTGATTTGTTTCCATGTACGTGTTGTTGGGTAACTAAATTAAAACCATTATGGTCCTCTAATCGTTCGCTGCATCATGTGATACAACTGATTGATACCCTGTTTAGAGTTGATTTATGTGCAAAACTTTAAGTGGCATGTTTAATTTGAGATCGCATCACAGGGGAAAATCGGTTTCCTTGTTCATGTCTTTGATAGCTACTGTTGATTGCTGAAATAAATTGCTTTAAGTGACTGCGATTACCCCTTCATTTTTCCCAGTTCTGACAATCATTAGTCATGTTGTATTCTCGTTGTGATTACTTTGCTGATTGTGTAATTGTTTTCATGTGACAGGTTCATAGTTTAAGGGCTTGATCTGAATAATTGTAGTCATCAACAAAAGCGATAAAAAATGGTATGGCTAGTTGGTTTCATTATCTTTTTACTTTTTATCCTCTTGCTAGTCGCTAGGTAGTGCTAACAAACTTATTTAATCTTCTGATTTCAAGGAATCTTTGTACATTTATTCTTTTGCTATCATTGAGTTACTGTATCTTGTTTCTTTTAGGTCTGATTTTTATTTGTCATTTGTGTACCCCTAGGTGGTTCTTGCAGCTTCAATCGTTTCGAAGTCGGGAAAAGGTTTGGTGGTTCAGTTAATCAGATCCTTCATTATTGCCGATTCGCAAAGGAATTGATTTTGTAATTTATTTATCTGCTATAATAACTCTAGTCACCATCTATTATAACACTAACAAATTTGGTGCAATATCTGGTATCATGTTGCTACTCAATCCTTTTCTTATATAACAAGTCTTTGGATTCACATAATATGAAACTACTATGTGTTTAAGTTTATCTAGCTTCCCCCTAATTATCCTTTTAAAGAAGTGAACGGACTTGGCTGAGGGCTGTTCTTTTTTCTGTTTTCAATTGCAGCGCTTGTTTCAAGACAGTTCGTTGACATGTCTCGCATAAGAATTGAAGGATTACTTGCTGCGTTCCCGAAACTGGTTGGAACTGGGAAACAGCACACTTATGTTGAAACTGAAAATGTGCGTTATGTTTATCAACCTATTGAAGGTTTATATCTTCTACTCATCACAAACAAGCAGAGCAATATTCTTGAAGATCTGGACACTTTGAGGCTCCTCTCCAAGCTTGTATCCTACTCTGACAAATATTAATCTTCTCACTCATTGGAATTTACCTTATTTATATAATCCTATTTAATCTACGAATTAAAAATAGAACCAAGGGGTTGGGGGTGGGGAAAAGGTGTTGGTCTTGACCTTTTCCTTCATAATGATAAGTACAAGATAACTGTACTGTCTATTCCTGTGGAGTAAATGGAAGTTTTAGGTTTACATTACATCCAAGCTAATCTAGATTTTTACATATTACTGAGGGGGAAAACGTAAAAGTAGCGACCACTTTAAACATCTGATGCTATCTATGCAAAACCTTTACCAATATGAATCTCATTTTTGGGTGCTGTGTATATATCAACTCTTTTACTATTCTGTGGTGTGTTCTTTCACAACTGTCTCCTTAACATTTGAAAAGGTGCCTGAATACTCCCCTTCCCTGGATGAGGAGGGTATTTGTAAAACAGCATTTGAGATTATATTTGCTTTCGATGAAGCCATCTCTCTTGGGAACAAGGAAAATGTAACAGTGCAACAAGTCAAACAATATTGTGAGATGGAGAGCCATGAAGAGAAGGCACACAAGCTGATGATGCAAACCAAAATCAATGAAACCAAGGATCTCATGAAGAAGAGGGCTAATGAGCTTGACAAAATGAAGGTCTGACTATTTTTTACCAGATTTAAAATACATCGAAATTCCGTTTAAGTTAGTGTTATGGGTATTTATCTGTCAATTTAGTCTTATTTGACTGTGCTTCAAGCAATGCCACAGTAAAGTTAAAGCATCCAATTAAAAAATATTTTGGCAATATATGTTTCTCATAAAATAATTTTTGACTTCTGCAAAAGCATAAAGAAAAGTTGAATTGCTGAACCCTTCAGATATGATAGTAGAATGAAAATTTCATCAGATGAGAGCGAAACACAAGCTATTTAGAGAAAAAAAAAGTTAGGTTCCATCACCAAGATGTATAAATTGAAATCTCATGCCAGGCTATTTTGGGTATGAATTACTGCAATCATGTTTTTTTGGCTTTAATTCATTATTGTCTAAGGTTGTATATTTTTTGGGTGGTGTTTATTGCAGATGGAAAGAGGCAAACTTGACAAAGGAGGATACTCATCAATATCTGGTCCACGTGTGATTGAAAAAACTTTCGGTGACATGAGCATCAGTGGTTCTGGATTTGGTAGTGGTTCTGGATTAGGTGGACTGAGCACTGACATGGACTCATTTGCCAGCAAGCCCAAAGGTAAGGAGGCTCCTCTTGCATTTCTTGATAAATATTTTATTTTAGAAAAACCAAACTTGTTGCACCAGTGATCAGTTTATGTTGATGATTTAAATTTCTTCTTTCTTTTGGTATTTGCATCTAGTTCTGTTTCATCCTGCTCTTCTCCAGATATCTAGGAAATATATTACAATTTTTTTGTGTTTTTTGGTCAACCAAGAATTTTTTATTTCATGGAAATGTATTGAGATATTTTATTGTTCCCAGTTCTTGTATAAGTGGATGTTTGAATCATGTATAGTACATATATACACCTTAAATTTTTTATTATAACTCTGCAGTCACATCATATCTAGGGAGCATGCAGACACCCAGATTGTTAGGCTTATCAATCCGTTGAACTTTGTAACTCGTACTTAGTTTACAAAACAAGTTGATGAGGACTTGTTTAAATAGCAAATGAACTTATGTACCACTGCACTGTCTCTTTCATGATACATTTATAATCTTTTTGTGGTAAACTATTTAATTTAATCATATAGTGGGGTGCGAGTAAGATTCAAGTTAACTAAACAAAAACTGGAGGGTCATATAGTAAATACAAATAAATCTTCTGTTGTTGTGTTCCATTGTTGGTTATTGAGCTTGGTTAGTGATAGCTCAATCTTGTCTTTCTTTTGTTCATTATGTAATTAAGTTCTCAGATCTTTCATGACCTGTATTAGGGCAACAGGACTAGATTACCTTATTTCCAGTCAAAATGCTAGAGACAGTACAGGGTTAGCATATGACCCATATTTGGTTCTAACTGCAAGCAATATTTCTACAGGTCGTCCATCTACAGCAGCTACTGCACCCGGTAAAGGTTTCGGTATGAAATTAGGCAAGACACAGAAGACAAATCAATTCCTCGAATCTTTGAAAGCTGAAGGAGAAGTCATTTTGGAGGATGTACAACCAAGTGCAGTTTCTACAAGATCATCTGCTCTTCCACCAAGTGACCCTGTCACAGTGACTATAGAAGAGAAGCTCAATGTTGTTGTTAAAAGAGATGGTGGTATTAATAACTTTGATGTTCAAGGAACACTTGCTCTTCAGGTTCTTAATGATACTGATGGGTTCATCCAATTGCAGGTAACACCCTTTCCTAAATTCTAGCATTTTACATTTGTACTTGCTTTTTTCTGCCCCTTTACATTTGCGAATAGAAAGCTTTAACTGTAGAAAGTTCATAATAGTATAAAACTTTATTTTATTTTATTTTCCTCGTCACGTGAACCTATACTAATATTGCAATCTGTTTAGGTAAGAATATTACCTTCTGTTGTGGTCACCTTCCAACCTAAAATAATTCCTCTACTGCTCTTTTTCCCCATGGAAAGACCATTATTTTATATTAGTATGACATTCACCTTCATTTAGGTTATGCTATTTTTTTATTTGCCGATAATCAAATTCATTGCACAGCAGTATATCATCGTATGAATTAGTTTATAAGCTGATTTCTCTAATATATGATTTGTTGTAGATTGAAAGCCAAGATATTCCTGGGCTTAGCTTCAAAACACACCCAAATATCAACAAGGATTTGTTTAATGGTCAGCAAATTTTGGGAGCAAAAGATCCAAACAGGCCATTTCCGAGTGGTCAAAATGAAACTCCTCTGGTGAAATGGAGAATCCAGGGAATGGATGAGTCATCTTTACCTCTGTCAGGTGGAAATCTCTTTGTTTTCTTCTGAACAATTTACCAATTTGGACTTTTGGTAACATGCTATTTCTGACGCAGTCAATTGCTGGCCGTCGGTATCTGGAAATGAAACCTATGTGAACATTGAGTATGAAGCTTCTGAGATGTTTGATCTGCACAATGTTGTCATATCTATACCTCTGCCAGCACTTAGGGAGCCTCCAAGTGTCAGACAGATAGATGGAGAGTGGAAGTAAAATTTTCTTTCCTCTTCAATTTATTCATTCTTATGTTTTACTAAAGTATATTGCATAAACTTTTTGTGACTAGTGCATGACCTTATGCCACTTGGTTGCTGTCCTGCTTTAAGTGAGGCCTTTTTATTGTTAATCTTAACAAGTCAAAATGTGATACCCCCAAGACTTTTGCTGTTATAACTAGTATATCAAGCTGTTACAGTGGACTTTGTGTATATAACTTGACTGCTGTATCCTAGATGGTAGTACGCTAGGTCTGAGTAAGCTGTGCAATATAGATCTGAATAAGCTCTGCACTGTAGATCTGAATAAGCTATGTTATTGCATTACTTCATTTCTTCATGGCATTACACAATACCTTCTTTGTTTTATAGAATTGAGCACTTCAGCTTGTCCTTGTTGTCTTAGTTTTATTTTTTCTTGTGCAAACAGGTTGGACTCAAGAAACTCCGTGTTGGAATGGTCTATTCTCCTTATTGACCAGTCGAATCGCAGGTCTGAAATATTTGAATATTTAACTTGTGATTATCGTCATATTTTGTAGATTGACTCTGCTTGTAACTATTCCCTCCTATACCGTTTGCAGTGGTTCCATGGAATTTGTTGTTCCCCCAGCTGACCCATCATCATTTTTCCCCATCTCTGTTGGATTTTCTGCATCGAGTACTTTCAGTGATCTGAAGGTTGGTTCACACATAATTGTCGAATGAGCCCACCATGCTTGTTGTATCCCTATTCATTCCTTGTTAATTTTGCCTACCTGAAACTTTTCAGGTCACTGGAATCCTTCCTCTGAAGGAAGGCAACCCTCCGAAGTTTTCTCAGCGGGCTCGTTTGCTCACTGCTAACTATCAAGTTGTTTAATTAATGCTTGTACCACAGTCTGAGTGTCGATCCACTTAAATACTTCCAATAGCAGATATTTGTGATATGACATGTTATGGCCATGGACTTTTGCAAGCCATGGCACGGAAGATCATTTTGCGTTTGGAAAATCTTTACTATCTGCTTCTCATTGTTAGCGTGTTGACAAATGTTGTTCTGATATATTGCTACCAGAGAAATAAGTAATGTTCTTGCATTTCGTTTGCCAGCGTTTTGTACCCGTCCTTTTTCCCCTCTTGAGAAACTTGTCAGGACAGTGTTATCGTGTAATGTGATCTGCTGGTGTAAGAGCATCTCCACCAGATCTTTTATCCTCTTCTCCTAAGATCACTCAAAAACAACTTTTGGATATGAGACATCTTCACCCCATGTATTGCCAAAAAGCTGTTCCTAATTTTTATTCTGACATGTAGGGCTCGCGTGTCGCCTCCGCCCCACAAGGCCACGACAGGATAGTTTTCTAAAGCTCGATGCCTGATTTAAACCCGGATAATGGAATCCGGACATCCATTCAGTATTTGTACCGTATCAAAATCAAAATAACTAAGACCAAGTACAGTAAAGGGCTGCAGGTCGACCGTATGCTGAGGTGGAGAGAGAGGGAAGGAGAGAAGCGGGCTCTAAGTGCTGACTTACAAGAACCAAGAAATTTTGTGCGAGAGACAAGTGGAACATGTATTGATAGTGAAGATATAAATACTATATGGATGGGCTGAGAGGTAGGCTGCAAGAATTAATACAGCCACTAGCTGGTTGTATTATTAGCCTTTTTCAAATATTGGATTTCTAATACATATATGATATAGATATTAATATCCAACGCATTCGATACTATAGGTGTGTTTGGTTAGGGGCTAAGCTTGCCTAATGCACCCCAGTCATGTTTGGTTGGTTGCCCAGGCCATTCAGCTAGGCTTAGGTAAGCCAAAAGGGAGCAGCTAGCCAGGCTTAGCGAAAATGGCGGGGATGCTAATTTCCGCATAGCTAGGCTTGGCCAGCGCTCTTCTCACCTCCCGCTGCTCCTTCACTTCCGCCTCGCCATCGCAGGTCACCGCATCTCCACCTCCACAGTCCATGCTCGCACGCAGCCACTCCACCTGCTTGGCCCTCCACCTTGTCCACGCTCGCGGCAGCAGCGTTCCCCGGCAGAGCTCACGCGGCAGGGGCACGACACTAGGATCTTGCGACTAGGGGACATGAGACGTGGTGGCGAGGTCGCCTTCCAGGGCACGCGCGGCCGACCTCCTCCACCTCCTCTGCGTCGTCTTCGGAGGTCCGTGCCCACTCGCGTCGTCCTTGGAGGTCCGCGCCCACTTGTGTCGCCCTCGGAGGTCCGTGCGCTCCCGGCGTCAAGATGCTCGAGCGGTGGAGGAGGAGCTCCATAGGAGCGGGCGGCTCTAGGTGGAATGACGGCGCACGCGAGCGGTAGTAGAGGTAGGAGATGCAGGTGGCATCGAGTGCCAGGCAGCGTTGAGCAGGGCAAGGCCAGTGATGGTGCCCCTCCGCTCAGCCATCTCCGCTGACCAACGGCCTGTTCGTTTCGCTGGTTTATTGTGCTGAAAGCACTGTTCGCTGGTTTGTTGTGAGAGAAAAAACACTGCTGGATGGCTGCTGATTCTGCTGATAAGTCCAAACGAACAGGGTGCAAGGTGCTTGAGCATGCAGTGCGGCTCGATGGAGGCCGCGACAGTGACGTGCGGTAGGGGGTGCATGGCGTGGTGGCTTGCTGCCATGCTCGCCAGCCAAGGTGCTCACCCACCGCTGCGTAGCCATGCTTGCCCACCACCTGTTCGACTAAAGTCCTCAAAGGGGGTAAACTTACCAGTTGAACGAAGAGGTGATTCTATGCGAACTAAATCAGGCAACCAAACACACCATATCTGTATTCGGCTCTAAATACAAAAAACAACTACTGTAATATCAGTTCGTAAGGAATGATAAAAATGATCGGAATGATTCGAGTAAAGAAATGACGGCCTCTTTCCTTTCACTCAGGAGACATTGTCGTCAGGACATGCTTCGAGGGTTCTTCCGTATATTTAGGTATAGAGATTGATGTTGATAGAGGTCTACATCTTTATATAGATAAACCATTTCAGAAATTTCTAATGATCCACTTTCAAGATCTATGAACAAAACAACAAGCAACGTAGGACCCACTGGTGCCAATTTTTTTAATTTACCCTTGTTTATTCAAAATTCACGTTTACATCTCTAGTGGATATTTACAACTGTTTTTATAGACGTAAATCATTCTAGGGTATGGAGCCGAGGCGTTATACCACAAGCGCCGTGGCCTATGGACCAGGTGCTGACCTCTGGCTGAAAAACGGATTTACGACCGCCGGCAGTGTAAACGTATTTTTTTTAAAAAAGGGTTAAATTAAAAAAAATTCGGCCACTCGTGCTGGACGGGCTGAGCTGGCATAATCCCAGATGCCAGAGCCCTCGTGGGTCCCTGCCTCCCTGAACTCCGTCGAGCGGTTGACAGGCTGAGGCTTCCACGGCTCGACTTCTACGGCGAGCGACGGCCGCTCGCCTGCTCGGTCCATCACCGCCAGCGGACGAGCCCTAGGAGGAGGCAGCGGAGGCGCATCGCACAGTGCATTGTGACAGGGGATACGGTATGTACGCCTCCGTTTCTTCATGTTTTTTTTTTCTTCTTCTTTCTGGCAATAATTCTATTTCTCCATGAATGAAGCAGACCCATCTTGACACAGACGCCATCGGCATCAGTGAAACTTGTGATGCTGTTCTCTTATCAAGTAGACAAACAGTTTCCGAAGAAATCTCCAGTAGCAGGAGTAATTTGGGTGCGTTTCTTTTTTTTTTCTTTGTTGTAAATTTTTGGGTGCGTTGCGTGCACATTCATTGCTCGGAAGCAGTACTGTATTTTTATTAAATGACAAGTAGTTGAAAATTTTGTAGCAGACATGTTTATGATGAAATATAAGCTCTTTCCTGTGTTAAAAAAAAGAAAGAAACTACACTGCTACAAGCACTGTTCTTCCGAGTTCGACTGCTCAGATGTCAGAGTAAGTTCTCTTATTACAGAAGTTCTCTTATGCATTGTGTCCGGAAAACTTTGAGCGCCATCTGTCATGCAAGGAGTTTGCAAAGTAAATTCCAAGTTGATTGTCTATTTATTACAGGGAAATTTCCCTGAGAAAAGTCAAAGTTTCAGCTATATACAAACAAATCTGCTGTCAGAATCAGTTGATCCAGCAATGAAGTACTGCAAGTAGCTATTGTAAAATGCAAAGGGGGCTGTGCTGTCTACGTCTCATGCGGATGTAACTATTGGCAGAGCTTGACAATGTTCAGCTAGGCGCCGGGCGGATTCTAGGCGGTGACCCTCCGACTAGCGCCTAGTCGCGCCTAGGCGGTCCTAGGCGTTTTTCTAGGCGTTGAGCAGGGGAGGGGAGCAGCGAGCAGAAGAACCGAGGATAGGAGCAGGGGAGGGGAGAAGCGAGCAGGAGAGAGAAGCAGAGCAGTGGAGGCGACTGACCTTGGTGCTGCTGCTGCCGCTTAGGGATGACCGGAGGATGGGAGGAGACCGTCACGGAGGGATGCGCCTGGGGGAGGGGTGCGCTGACGGGAAGACGAGACCGGCGGCCGGCGTGGAGGACCTTCCAGGCGGGGAGCAGTGCGACCGGCGGGGAGGAGCCTCCAGGCGGGCAGCACCAAAACCGGCGGGGACGAGCGGACGGGGAGGAGCGCGGCCGCTCATGCCCTCCGCCGCCCCCGTCCCTGCTTCTCCGCCTCCTCTGCCACAGCCGCCGCCTGGTCCTCCCTCGCCGGCGACCTCAGCCCGCCTAGGGGTCCGCCTACCCCCATAGGCGAGGCGGAACCCCCTAGTCGCGCCTAGTCGCCGCCTAGTCGCCGCCTAGCGGAACCTTGGAGCTTGATGCTTAACACTGACTTTTCTTTCGGGAAAGCCAACCGTGAAGTTTCCACGAAAATGTTGCATCTAGTTCAGTCACCATCATGACAACTTAAGAACGTTGCAGAGAGAACATGTGCCATTGCTCCAAGTACCCAAACTGCCTGCCAGATTTACCTGGTTTCGAAGTTTAGCCCCCCGGCGCATCTGAGCTTCAGTGAGCAGGTAAATCCTTGAAGCCACCTGTCAAATAGGTGAAGACTGTCTCTGTGATTCTGGTGTTTAACAATTTCCTCATCAAGCAATGAGGTTGAGTTTCATATGCTTTTGATCTCTCCTCAGATATCTTCCCTCACAAAAGCACAAAACCATGGCTGCCGCCGCCGCAATCATCGCTGGGAAGTTGGCCGGGAACTCGGTGGCAAATGCAACCATCTCCTTTTGGATCAGCAAAGCTTTCACCTGCCTGACTGACTACTGGAAGGCTGATGGCTTGGAAGATGTCAAGGGTAGGGTACTGCAGTCAGTGAAGAAGGTCCAGGTTGTATTTGATATCGTTGACCCCGAATACATCAAGGAACAAAGCTCTGCCCTGGATCTTTGGCTGTGGCAGTTCAGGGATGCAGTTGAGGCGGCGGAGGATGTGATAGATGAGCTTCACTACGACGAGCTTAGAGAGAATGCAAAGGATCATAAGGTCAGTGACTGGGGCTCCTCTTCTGCTAAACTGATGCATAAGTTTGTCAAGTCCGTTAAACATGTTGGTATCATGGGTAAAACTGTGAAAGAATTTGCCCACCATGGCACGCTCAAGAGGCTGAGGAAAGTCTTGGAGGGACTAGAGAAGGCAGCCACTGAAATTGTGGCTATCCTCACAGTCACACAACATCTCAAAGACATTGCTTCAGCTAGTAAGAGACAGGTGAATTTTGTGAACAGGGGTCATGACACTGGTTCAACATTAACTGAACCTTACTTTGTTGGACGAGAAGAGGAGAAACAAAAGATTGTTCAATGGCTGACTCAGGCACCAGTGGAAGCTTCTGAAATTGTGAGGAGTACTCACCATGTTCCTATTCTCTCGGTAGTTGGCCATGGTGGAATGGGGAAGACTACATTAGCTCAATATGTATGTGAAGAGGATGAGGTTATAAAGAATTTTAAGGTTATATGGGTCCATGTTTCTACTAGATTCAACGCAACTTCCGTGACAAGTAAACTGCTGGAATCTGTAACAGGGGTGAAACCTTGCGCAGATCATTTAGAGACGCTTCAGCAGATGCTCAAACAAGAACTCAGGTCTGTAAAGTTTTTCCTTATTTTGGATGATGTGTGGGAAGATAAGAATAAAAAGGAATGGGAAAATATATTTGCTCCACTGAGGAAAGCAGAGAGGGGGAGCAAAATTTTAGTAACAACCAGAATGCAGTCAGTAGCAGATATGGCTGCAAATGCCATGGGGGTTGAAAGAGAATACCTGGAATTAGAAGGGCTGCAAGAAGATGAAAATCTTAAATTATTCAATCATCACGTATATTCTGGTAGGAATCCACAAGATTTTGAAAATTTAAAACCCATAGGTGAACAACTTGCAAAGCAACTGGGAGGATGTCCCTTGGTAACAAAGGTTGTCAGCGGTTATTTGCAGTGCAATATGGATCCTGACAGCTGGACTGATTTCTTACAAGAAGGCCTGGTACATTTTAATGGAAGTGAAGATGATGTAATGGAAACTTTGAGATTAAGCTACTACTGCCTACCAGCACAGGTTCAGATTTGCTTTCGATATTGCAGCATATTTCCGTAGGACTATGAATTTAAAAAGAAAGATTTAGTGTTGATGTGGATGGGCTCAGGATTGATATCACAACATGGAAACAAAACAAGAAGGATTGAAGATATTGGGTATCAGATCTTGGCTGAGTTAACTAGGAAGTCATTCTTTGAAATGAAATTCAAGGTAGTTCAATATAGTCAGAGAAGAGAAGAATATTACGTCATACATGACCTGATGCATGAACTGGCAAAATATGTTTCTGCTGGAGAATGCACAACATTAACTGATCCTAGCATGTTGGAAAATGAGAGTGAAAATATTCGACACTTGCGTATTGCTTGCATTGACAAATTTTCTACTGAAGAGGTCAAGAAAATCACACGTTTTCAGAATCTGCGCACCGCTATTATTGATGGTCCAGGTTTGATTGACAACGATATGTTAGGCATTGTTGAGAATGCTATACAAAAATCAAAATCCTTGCGTCTACTGCGATCAAATTTGGAGAACACATTCCATCTTCCTAAACTTGCTGATTTAAAGCATCTTCGTTATGTCTATCTGCATAGGATGTCACTTGAGGGAATGCGTGGCCTTGTTAAACTTTATCACTTACAGCTAGTTGATTGTTTGAATGATTGTGGGGAAGAACTGAGGCAAGTGATGTATTTAGGGAACATTGATCATCTGCGATATGTAAATTATGGGTCACGCAGAATTGGTGAGTTTCCAATTGGAAGACTCACTTCACTTCAGGAGCTGCACAACTACCTGGTACAAGGAAGTAAATGTAACAAAATAAGTGCTATCAAGAACCTGAAGGCTCTCCGTGAACTAGAGGTTTTCAGCATTGAGAATGTTGAAAGTCTTGAAGAAGCTGACAATGCCAAGTTAAAAGAAAAACCATATCTCAAGTCTCTATCTCTCACGTGGTCAGCACGTGCTGATGCAGAAAATGGGAAAGATGACTTGATTCTTGATCACCTTGAGCCACATTCTAACATTAGAAACTTGAAAATTTCTGGTTATTGTGGTGCAAGACTTCCTATTTGGATTGAAAACCTCCGTGTCAAGAACCTGGTGTCACTTGAGTTAGCAAGATGCATATATTGGGAACAGCTGCCTTCACTCGGAGAATTAGAATGTCTTAAGAAACTTTGGTTGGAGTGCCTTCCTAGCCTACAACAGATTGGTCAACCATCTCAACTCTCCAACATTAGATGCATTGGTTCATACCTTCCTCCACATCTCGACACGTTGATTGTAAGACGTTGCAAAGAACTGAAGCAGTTACCTATCCTACCACCCAGCTTGGTTCATATGGAAATATGTAAGGTCGGGTTGACCGAATTCCCAAGGATACATGGTGAGAGTATCGAAACCAGGGCATCTAAATTGCAGTTTGTCAGTGTTGAAGAATGCGAAAGTTTGACCTTACCTAAAGGAAGCCTTCTGTTGCAAATACACTACATCAGAACGATCCATGTCCTACACATCAGTGACTGTAAAGAACTGGAGTCTGCACCCCTGTTTGATGAAATGATAAATCTTAGGGAGCTCAGTATCAGAAATTGCCCGAAGCTGAGGGCATCTAGCGAAACTGAAGGCAAGAACCTATCGCCATCACTAAAAAAGCTTATAATCAAGCAGTGTGGTGATCTAGTGCATTTTCTGATTAAGTCACTACATGGTCTCGTTAACCTTTCTGAGCTGGTACTAGAAAACTGCCCCGGCCTTCTATCCCTTCCATCAGCTGATGTGTGCAAGAGTCTCACGTCGCTGAAGTTCTTAAAGATAATTGGGTGTGAGGATCTCTCATCATTTGGTGGACTCAGTTCCCTTCATTCCCTTGTTGAGCTGAAGATTAGCTCCTGCAGTAAGCTTGCAGCTCCACCTGTATTGGGTGGTGCCGCTTCTGGTCTGGCTAATGATTATGATGATGATGTTATAGAAGAGGAAAATCCGGTGTTTCCTGTCACTTCCTTCCAGATAGATTACCTTGAAGTTGATCTCCCATGTGTATTGAACATTGAACCTCTCAGTAGTCTTTGCCACACCAAAGGATTGGTAATTGGAGGCGGAACACAGATGGAGAGCTTGCCAGAGCAATGGCTTCTGCAGAACCACAAGGAACTCCAGTCACTGAAGGTGCTATGTGCCAGTTCGTTGGAGTCTCTGCCGCTATGTATGCGAGACCTGAGAGCGCTCAACTTCTTGTTGTTGTCAGGAGCTGGGAAACTTACATCACTTCCAGACATGCCCTCCTCCCTGCAATGGCTCCATGTCATAGGCTGCTGTCCAGAGTTGGTGACCCAGATTAGAGTGAAGGACAGCCCTGAATGGAAAAAGATCTCCACAATTCCCAAGGTGCACATAGCTGCTGCCAAGACTGTCCAGTCTTGTCCTCACATTTTTCATGGTATATATGCATCTCTCTGATCCGCATACACATTTGGTTTCCATGCGAATGCTGAGTTTTTCAATTCTCCATTGTTCTATGCCATGTGTAGGGAGATTAAAAACAAAAAAAGGCCTGTGATTTACCTATGTTTTAGAATGTTATCTAAGCTTTGTTTCTCTTTCTGAAGGATAAACAAATATCTTGGGAGGGTAATATTATCTGGCAGTTCTGCATCCGTACGTAATACTATGTAGGCAATGAAATTTAAAGTAGAGTGGACTCGTTTGCTCACTCTGTAGGCAATACTATGTAGGCAACGAAAAACAGAACACCAAGGCACCGTTTAGATGCTAAAAATTTTGCCAAAATGTTCAGATTCCCCATCACATCGAATCTTTGAACGCATGCATGAAGCATTAAATATAGATAAAAAATAAAACTAATTACACAGTTTAGACGAAATGGACGAGACAAATCTTTTAAGTCTAATTAGACTATGATTGGACAATATTTGCCAAATAACAACGAAACTGCTACAGTAGCGTTTCGCCAAAAATTTTGCCAACTAAACAGCCCCCAAGAAGTAGGCTTCTTTGTAGGCAATGAAATTTAAAGTAGAGTGGACTCGTGAGGAATTGCCTAGGCTGCAGTGTTTACTTTAAATACTCTATTTTCATTGCTTATTTTTACTACCTATTATCTAATGACTGAACATAAACTTATATAGGTGGTTATTACTTCATCTATGGAAAAGAATGCAGTGAAGAGACTATATATGAAGGAAGTAATCAATAATCATTGAAGCATAAGCCTACTTCACTCCGTGTAATTCAAATATGGGGTAACTATTGTTGTGTTTGCTAATGCCTTTACTAGATTCTTCTTGTACAATAGCTCTGGTACTTTAAACTCTTTGTGATTGTGCACGATAGCATATTGAGGTTGTAGTTGTTGCTTTGCTTTTGTGTGAACAGTGCATACCAGGAGGAGCGACATAAGTTCTAGAAAATAGTGTTTTAAATATCCAGCTATGGTATTTAGTGGAGAGCCTCTCCAACAGCTATTTTTTTAGATGAAGGAAGCTTTATTAAAATAAATTTCTGGTCTCTGTAACAAGGTATTACACACGACTATTACAATAAGAAAAATGAAAGAAGAATGAGACCTAGGAGGCTCTAAGCCATCTATCAGCTGACAATCCAACTATGTACAAATGACTTGACACAGGCAACTGCTCTATCGACCTGTACTCTATAGTACCGTGAAGCGATATAACCAAAGCCTCTAAAACTCCTCCGTCGTCTTACAAAACAAGGTGATGAACGGTACATCTAAAGCATCTTATATGTCTCCAAAGTTTGCCTGTTCTTCGCCAACCAGTCATCTAGTAACATGACCCAATAGCAATAAACGTGACCGAAACAGCTGAGTAGTTGACCGTCATGTGATTCTTCTTTCCACAAAGCCTCATCAAACTAGAACCCCCCTTTCTCCTAAAATACAGGTTGGTCAGCTGCACAGCCAAAAGACTAGACCTCCACCATGTCCGTAAGCCGCTGCAGGTCTATCAACAATCAACATCGCACATAGCTGCTAATAGCCGGGCTAAAATGTGGCTACAGCCGCTAAACTATACAATGATGTGAACACATGATGGAGATATGCCCATGTGTGTGTGTGATGAATGATTGACACAAGAGTTGAGAGGTTTGAGATTTTCCCGATCGAATCATATTTCAAATATGCTTGATTATGCTAATGGCCAACTGGATGTGTCATGTTGAGTTGTGCCATGTGTGTTGTGCAGCATGTCTCTTAGCCTGTGATTATGCCGGTGTTGGGTGTGCTAAGACAGTTGATGGCAATGGAGAAGGTCAGATGCGGAGTCCGGGCTTGATGGACCGAGAGCAGTGAAGGGCAGATGAGAAGGCTTGGACCAAGGGACCAAAGGGTGGACGAGATGTGACATGCAGGCGGATGCGCCCGAGCGGCACGACTTCCTTGCCAGGGATAACCCCGTAGAATGATGCTTTGCTTGGGAGGAGGCTGCTCTGGGGTATCTTCATCTTGTCGAGGGTCTCGGCATAGGATGTTGAGGCTGATGCCGCCATCCATGAGCACCCTAGATAGGCGCGTGGTGCCCATAATCAGGCTGACCACGAGCGAGTAGCGCCATGGCCCCTAGGTGAGGGCCGTGGTCAGGATGGTCGTCCCGATTGAAGGTGATGGCCATTTTCAACCATCAGAGCCACGTATGGGCGACAATGGTGTTGACGACATTCACCTCTTGCTCGGTGATTCGGCGCTGACTATAGGACTCGTAGGCTTGGGAGCCTCTAAGGATCATCAGGCACTGCTCGGCCTAGGGGAACTCGATGTCCTCCTCTTGTCCGCCGCCGGTCTCCCCGTCGACCTTGTGGGCAGGCTTTTGTGCTTGCCTTTTAGGTCAAGGGAACGTCAGATTTGTCCTGCAATCCTTGAGGAGGTGCCTGGCCTGCCTGTCGTGGAACTAGCAGGGCCCCTCGAGCACCTTCTCGAAGTGCTCGAGGCGTTGGCCCCCCTTGGACTGGGGTCGGGTGGCACAACCGACCGTGGCCACCATCTCCTCCCCACGACGCTTCTTGTCCTTCTTCTTGTCGCAGTGGCGGCCGACCACGTTGGCCTCATCATTGCCGTCCCCACCGCTCTAGTGAGCACTAGCCTTGCCTTTGCCGCTGAATTGGCCAAGACGACCTCTTCTCCTGTGGCGTACTTGGTGGTGACATGGACGAGCGCCTCGCAGGCGGTGCCACGGGTGAAGGTATTGGTGACATCAGGTATTGGTGACATCCGCGTTTGTGACATTGGGGAGTTCGTTGCGCTTCTTGGAGAAACACTGAATGTACTCCTAAAGGGTCTCGCCTGACCTCCACCTGCAATTGCGCAAATCCCAAGAGTTACTAGGTCGAGTGTAGGTACCTCGGAAGTGCCCGATGAAGGTCGACTGGAGGTCGCCCTAGCTCCGGATGCTGTCGGGGTCGAGTTGCTCGAGCCATGCCCTCACTAAGCTTGACAGGAGCAGGGGCGGGTACTGGACCACGAAGTCGTTGTCCGACTACCCCTCCCCCCTCCCGCCCTCATCGCGAGCTAGTAATCCTTGAGCCAGTGGTTGTGGTTGTAGGAAGCCGCCTGGGTTCTGGCCTCGAACGCCTGGGGGCCGAATCGGTCTTGGCTCAGGCTCCCCTCCCATCGATCGAGGCTCGGCGATTTGGAAAGATAACCTTTTTATTGAAAAGAAAATAAAGACAAGCTAAACTTATGAGGTTGTTGCTTCTTGCTATTTCTTTCTATTCTTGCTATGATTTTTAAATATATATTCATCTTTGCCACTTATTTGTCCCTGCTTTCACGCATGAGTTCCTGGTTGCGTATATCCATGCTCCTTGCTTTATATCCTCTAGCTAGAGCTAGAGGTTGTTTGTCATTAACCATATTTTTTTGTTATCTATTGACGCGGTTGCTTTGTTAAGGAGTATCCAACAACTTTCTGGTACTTCTAGATATTACTTTCTGGTACTTGTAGATATTACTTGCGCACTATGGATGATAACTCACATGATAAAGTGGGTGAGAGTATGTTACTACCTAGATTCGTGCTATGGACCAGAGAGGTGCGAGTTTAATACATGGTTTGAGGTGAAGCCGATTTTTGTGCAAACTACAAATACTCCTTAAAATATCTTTTTCTTACTCGAAACTGCCACAATGGATGTCTGTTTGTGGTGTAAAGGTGCACTTTTCTGTCATTGATCTTATCTTTTCTAGCCAATTGAGGTGTAAAGGTATCTTTTAAAAGCTTACCTTTTTATTGGCACTACTACAGTCTACACTAAATTTCTTCCTATAGTTTAAAGTGCACCAACGATGGAAAATGTGCACTTTTATATCATACGTTTTATATCTTTTCCAATAATTCAAGACGTAAATCTATGTCTTAACTAGCATACCACCCGTGCTAATGGTACGACAACATTAGGGTATACACAAATTAGAACGGAAATATATCACTACTACACTCGGACCTTTCACAGCCGCATCATAACCCCCATCACAGTCCAATTTTGGCCTCGGCAGAAAGCTGTTGGCAGTGATAGTCATAGCCATCACCGTCGGTATCTAAGACCGACTGGGGTGTACACTGCACCGCCGTATTGGCTTATCATCCGTTCGTGATAAGGTCCTTACTTCAGTCGTATTGGAGCACGACCCGCCTGTGTGGGTATACACTAACACCGCCACATGACTTATGATTTGTCTGTGATCATATTCTTATTCCGTCACATTGGAGCACGACCTGCCTGTATCGAGGCGAACATCACCGTCGCTTCAGCGTATGAACCGTCTGGTCATAGGACATGATCACCATCGCGTTGCAGTATGATCCGCCCGTGATGATCCTTTAGTCGGTGTCGGGTTACTAAACGATGCGGCGGTGATACACTATTGAACCCTGCCACATCAGACAAATAGCGGTGGTGATGGCCATCTGCTTCATCAACGGCGAGTGGTACGGCGGTGATGACAAAACAACCAATGGCCCTTACATCCGATGGTGACAGAATTGCATATGATTTTCACAATATATTTACGAATTCAGCTGGGTCTTAATAACTTACTGAACACACACCATATAGATATAATAATTACACATCATTCATCATGTCCACAACGAAGAGTACTTGTTATAATAACAATGCTCGACACTAGCTGTAACATCTTAGGTTTTCGAGCAACAAAAAATACGAGCTTTTTAAATTTTTTCTTGCAATTGTGTGAAGCATGTAGTATTTTTGTCGAACCCGAGTCTAACTCACTAACAAGACATTGCATACATGTAGAATTGGTTGCAGGAGTGTGCTCATGCTCATGAGTTGGTTTTGTGTTGTCTTGTGGTGTTCGGAGTACACAAGTCCATAGTAATCTCCTCTCGAATTCTCTATGAATTCATCTCTAAGTCTCTTGAAAATCCACCTCTCAATCTATTCATGAATCCTCACTTTGAATTCATTCCAAGTTCCCTTCCGAATCTCTTCCCAATTCCCTCCTTGACCTCGTGTCAAATCTCTTCTCGAATCCCTTTCAAAAATTCTCTCTCAAGCTCTTTTCAAATTTTCCACTCGGGCTCATCGTCACGCTTCACAAATAGCGTTCGAGCTCATCTCAAAGTTCCCGTGAAATTTCAATCTCTAAATCTGTTTGAAAGTCATCTCAAACCCCATTCAAAACTCTTCCAAATTTCTGTTGAAATTCCCTCCCAAAATATCTAAGTCAGAAAATGGAAAACCATTTCCTCTACTCGTGGGCCAAAACCCCCTCCTTCCCTCCTTCCTCCTGCTGCCGGCCCACCTCTCCTTCTTCTCTTCCTCAGCCCAGCCTAGAAGACCTGACTGTAGCAGCCCACCAGCACCAGCGCCCACTGGCCCAGCCACCTGCGCTCCCTCGCAGCCCAGTTTGCGCCGTAGGCCCAACTCGCAGCTGCCTTTGGCGAGCCCGTCAGCGCCAGGCCCAGACGAAGCCACGACCCAGGCCGCCCGCACCCGTGCCCCTGTCTGGAACCCTAAGCGCAAGGCACGCCCAAACCACGGCACCGCCGCTCGGGCTCTGACCAAGAGCGCACGCGCCTCACTTGCCCACCCCGCGATTGACGCCGCGTGTCCATGGCACGGACGACGAGAATCACAGTCGTCCACTATGTTGCGCCCCAGAACCCTAGCGCCCGTGTGCCTATAAGACCATGTGGCCGCCGCTCCTCTTCTTTCTCCCTGCCCCCGCCGCCATGCCTTCTCCATCGCTCACCTCGCCTCCCCACGCCGCTGGGAGCTCCGCAGTAGCCCTACGCCGTCCGTGTCATCGCGCCCACCTCGCCACGACGGCTGTGGCCGCCACCGTCTCCTCGTCACGCCGAGCGCCTGCTCCGCCTCGGGCCTCCACCGCCTCCACCACCCACGCCAAGCATGACCTCACCGGAGCCCCCTACAAGCCACAGACGCCGTCTCCTCTTCGTCGGCGCCACGACATCCTCGTGGTCGCAACACTCTGCTCCATCGTGACCTCGTCACCACAAACACCTCCACCCTGCCTTCCTCTGCTCCGAACAGCAGAGTCACCGCCGTGCTCTCCCCGCGATGCTAGCTGGTGACCGCAGCCACGACTCCCTTTGTGCCGAGCCATGTTCGTCAAGTGGTGGAGCACCAATCCAGCCCCGAGCCGCTCGACCTCGGTGCTCTGTTGCACATCGAGCCAAAGATCGAGCACCTCTGCTGCCTCGAGCTGACCCCGCCAAGCCGGGAACACGCCGTGTCTGCCTCTTCTTTGGCCAACTCTGGGCGTGGCACCCCCTTCCTCTTAGAACCGTAGGAACAAACAAGCCACACCGCCATCCCATCATGTTTCCATGTCCAAGGCAGCGCCCTTCCGCTTCCTAGACAGCATCGCCGCCTTCACTGGACCTCGCCGGTGAGTGCCATGTCAAGTTCCATCCTTATCTCCTTTGCATTGGTGCTCGTCCATCTGACTTCAGCCCTCATGCCATGATCCAACACCACTACAGGACGACTGTAGCCCTGCTGTATCATCGTTCGGGAGCCAAACTTCGTCACCCCGTCGCCATTTATCATTTGTCCGGCCTTCGCGCCGCGTTCGTTCTCTACTGCAGGACCGGACCTCGCTGACCATCCCAGATAGCAGCACTACCTCACCATGTCCGTTCTGTGTTCGGCCTTCGTGCCGCGATCTTCTGCATTGCAGGGAAGCAACAACTCCGTTGTGCTTCTTACCAGGGATGTGACGCCTCCCGAAGCGTGCCGCAGTATTCCTCCACCTTCCTCCATTTCAAGGTCGACTTTTGAACCTAGCCGACGCCGCCCGTGATGTCGACAAGCTAGTTCATATTGATTACTTATCTACCATCTATACGTGCTTATGCACTTAATACTTGATCAATCAATACAAATTGTCTATATATGATCATGATCTTTATCTATACTATGCATGTGCCATGCCTTCATGCCAATCTATCTGTCCACCTTTTGTGATGCTATGGGTATGTGCAACTCCACGTCACGTCGTTGTGTTGATTGGTTCTCATGTTTTGGTGTGTTGTTGTGTGTTGGTTTGGCTCATGGCTCCCGTGTTGTTGGTTGTCTGAAGATCATGCCTTCGAGCCGGTCGAGGGATCGTACCTCGTTTGATTATTTCAGTCGTGGGTTCGTCCCATCGTGGCCGTAACGCCGAGCGTAACTCACCCCCTCGTTGTTCTTAGTTGACTCTGTAGTGTCGTGATCGTTGGCCCTCTTTTACACCTCCAGACCGTGGCCACCATGAACTCGACCTCGATGCGCTCCCACTCGCATACGATGAGATCATCGTGGCCTAGTCCTAGGAGATGAACTAGAGGACGACTAACACGGGACATACGGAAGCCAACTCGCTAGGTTAAAGCTCATGGCCGCGAGTTCGCTTGCCATGGCCATCGGGTTTTACCGCTCTTGCTCTTTCGTTCTTTTCCTAACCGACTCGTATGTTTGCACCACTTCTACCTTGGCATTTCTTCGGATCTAGCGGTGACAACCGCATCACTATGAGCCGTAAGAATAGCCTTGTGCTGTTTAGTTGCACGATCATGGTGCCCTACTAGTGGGTTTGGATTGGGGGATCATGCCTCTCTTATTGCAACCTTCGCCCGTCCCATGACGAGTTGGATGAAAGGGTGCAGATTCCATTGTTTCTTCTCTCCTCTTTTGTTCTCAACCCCCATCGATCCAGTGAAATGTGGGTTGAGCTCTTCGCTCGTTCAACGTTTGTCGCTTTCTTGATACCATTCTTTTGATTCCCGTCGTTGCTATGGCGAGTGGATCAAAGGAAGGTGAATTCCGTGCCTCTTTCCGTCTTTTGGTTCTTCCGTGTTCGAACCCTTGTATGCTTGTACCCTTTGGACCGTAGCATATCTAAGGTTCTCGCGGTGACAATCGCACCACTTCGAACCCTAGCGATGTCTTAGTGCATTTAGTGCACCTAGGTCTTGGTACCCTACTAGTAGCTTGAGCACTCGTGATCTTTTGTGTGTTGCTCCTTTCCGATGCCTCGTCTTTTGCTGTGATGTGTGTATTGGGAGAAGTAGACCACCTTTGCTCTTCTCTCCCCATTCCACCCTCTCTTGGTTCACATCAATTATAATGCCGTACAGATTGTGAGAGAACGGAACTTCCTGCTTGTAGACTTTCAGTTCTCGTCAGTCCCCATGATGCTCAGATCGAAAGCTGTGAGCCATGGTGCTTGCTTAGGATGAGCTAGAGCCTATGCCATTTCTACTTAAGCCATACAGGTCGACACGATCAGTCCGGGAAGTACTAGCTAGGCTAAGGCTTAAGTTTGTGCTTAGCAAATCACCACTTGTGTTTCTTTGGCCCAGGGATCGGACATCCGTCGAGAGGGCTAAGTTGCTCTCCCTTTTTGTGTTCTTCTGGTGTAGTTGCTCTTCTATGCCTTGTTGCTCCTCTTTCCGCAGTCTTTCTAGGAATAGTGGTCCAATTGCTCTTTTGCTTGTCGTATGAACAAGGTAGCTGCGTCAAGGATAACGATGACCGGGTCGGGACCATTGGAGGAAGGACATGCGAATGGAGGAAGGACCATGGAGGAGTACGACTACAAGTGCACCGAGGATCTTGAATATGACATTTAACATGTGTTCCACGTCCCACCCAACCTCGTAGAACCTATTAGACATGCTACAATGTAGATGCTAGTGCTTTACTTTTTGTGCAAATGAACTGTGATAGGTTGCATGGTAGATTGCTTGTAAGACATTACCTTGTCCTAACCTATTCCCCTACACACCCGCTGTTAGGCTAGATGCTCGCATTCTACTTACTGCTTTACTTTCACTACGCATTGTACCTGTGATGTGATGCTTGGTGAAGGGATAACGTGAGTGGATAAGGCACGTGGTGCCGATAACTTGGTAAAACTGGATAATGAACTTGGGGAGATCTTGGCGTGCGCCTTGGGTGTGTGGTGAGGGTTGAGTCGATCGGACAGGATCCTACGACGAGTCTTTGGAGCAAGTCATGTTGGAGGGGTGCGACCTGGGCATCCCTCGTGAGAGGTACCTGTGGCGGGTGCATGTGAGAGCAGACGGAGTGTTGGATATCCCCGGTGGAGGTGCCGTCGAGGCACAGGATGTTGGTTATCCCCTTGAGAAGATATCCTGTCCGGTCCCCCTAAGGACTAGTATGTCTTGAGAACCAGAATCATAGGACCCTTCGTGCACACCACTCGCTCCTGATGGGCGGGAGATGATTACCCGACTGACTAGGGCGGTGCCACTACTACTAGGTTGGAAGGTGATAGTGTAGGGAGGTATGGGATGGGGCCCCACACCCTCCTAAGATAGCGTAGTGACCTTGGGGGCCCGGTACTATGTCTTATAGTCTTAGCGTTTCAGTGGACTCCGGGGTGGCCTAGGGCTGAGTGGTAGGGTGGTACCATATCGGTTGGGAGGCAGTCGACATCAGCCTAGCTAGGGCACCGCCGAGGATGGCGATCTTGTGATTTCCAGGTGTACACGCTCTGCAGAGTTGATCGATCTATATGTATAGCCGCGTCCGCGGATATGGACATTCCTATGACCTATGCTTCACTTGATTAGTGAGAGGAGCCCTTTCTATCTTTCCCCTAGGTTTTGGTGTTGGATCCGGCTTTGGCCGTTGAGGCAAGGTATGAGCGGGAGTCGACCTTGTCGCCTAGAGAGTGACATGAGATGAGATGTGTGTTTGGGATGGGAGAACATGTGGATGAGATGGGTTAAAACTTGATGAACTATTATTATCAAATCTTGTTGAGCTTGCATAGGAAACCTACAACTATATATATAGGCCTTTTCATCTACCCTTGCATTCCACTTACCACAAAGCATACGCAAAAGCATAGGGTGGGAGATAGTGGCCAGTACAAATCGTACTGATAGATTTTGGACAGGTTTGGATGAAATCTACGACAACCTCGAGGACTTGGATTAGGTGGTCTCGTTCCTACGCTCGAGTTTGGTTTGGAAGATGAAGTCCACGTCGCTGACATTCTACGCCAACTCTGATGATTGCCCGTGAAGGAGGAGCCTTCACCTGTTGATGCGCTACAATGACTCTGATGAAGACACGTGTGTTTCCGCTAGAATACAATGTAATAGATGTGTTAACCAGTGTTGTAAAGTATTGTAACTTGTAATTCTACGATGTATGACTATGATATCAGCTGATAATTGATAATGTGATGGATTGCTCTCGTGATACTACATTATAAATCGTATCTGTGGATTTTTCCTTCGAGGAAAATCGAGATCATTTCACTAACATAACAACTGTGTCAACTGATGAATTAACACAAGCGGTATATAGATAGCACAATAAAGGTTCTGCTCCCTACAAACTTATGTAACTAAAATGAGGTAGATGTGCTCCGCTCCTTCAGATTGGCACTCCTTGATCAGCTTGGCAACCAATCACGATGGAACCCCACTTCTTCCTCCAATAGCCATTGCAGGAAAATCGTTCAAAAGCACTGACACTCCAAAACCTGCATGATGCAAATCTTTACTACTCTGAACAAAATTAGACTATATATATAGACTCAAAATGACTCTCTACCTGAACAAAGACATGTCCTAACAACAAAATATAGCATATGCACCTTTACTGCTCTGCTAATGACTCCATGAATAAGGGAACATAAGGTAGATAGTGAGGTTCGTTCAAATAAATACTCCAGGTACTTCTAGGATAGCGAACGACCCGGATAGGGAGGACATGAACTTTTTTGCAGCTCATGTCATATGCCATCAGTATTCTGTCCTCTCCAACAAGGAAAATCAAATTTTATTCTAGGTGAACTGCAATCACTCTATAGTCCACATTGGCTTCCTTGGAACCGAGTCGAATATTGTCCTGTCTCAAGGATCCAGATTGAAAGGTCAGACCTATTGAAAATATCAGCAATACATAGACACAACTGACCCTGATCCCCATGGATGGACATTGCAGGACCTGGTGGCCTAAGAATTTTTCTCCATGTCTTTCCCTCCATATCAACAGCAACTATCTGGGACACCTCCAGCATGTGCATAAAACCATTAAGAAATACAGTTCCTAAAATTTGCATACTAGAATATCCTCTCCCCATTCAAATTCTTTACACATCCATGCTCTAGTTTTTAATGAGTAGATGCTAACAACTAACACCCCAGGCGAACTTACCCATAGTTCTACCACATGGAAGTGTGAGGAGATTGTGGGATCGAACCCCAAGGGAGCTGAACCATAACAATGTTGTTATGCGGCAGTACCACTGATTTGCTAGTCACTGGATTACAGACAACATAGCGAAGCCTAACACACCAGCAGAGGAAGAGGCCTATGCAGCAATCTGAGATGACTAAATCCTGAATGGGGAAGGGCAAGAAGGAAAAGGAGGGGTATTCACCGGTGAAGCTGGCGAATCGGCGTTTGCCTTTCTAGTTGCCATACATGAATCCGACAACAAACTTGGGTAGCTCCTTACGGTACTCAAAATCGGAGATGAGGCGGTACCAGGAGCGACACACACACTTGCAGCTGCACAAGGTGCGGGCGGTGAGGTGGCAGAGGATAAGGACCAAGACTTTGTCTGTGAGGATGTCTACTTCATTCCTCTTGTTGGTGGCCTCCTCCTCTATCTTGACTAGAATGTGGTGGAGCGGGGCCAGCGATGGAAGCGACGGTGCTGTTGCTTGAATCAGAGTAGGAGCGCCAGCAGGGATGTGCTCGTGAGCTCCTTAATGATCAGATGGAAGCTTGATTCATACTGAGATGAGATAAGAGGGGAATAAAAAGCCAAGAAACATGGATAAAGGAAGTGCGAGAAAGCATTACCCTTGCCTTTAAATCTTGCGGCAGTGAGCTCGAGCGGCCATGATGGTGATGAGTACCAGCCTGGTCACCGGTGGATCTTTGCGGGCATGACGGTGAGGCGTACCGGCGCGGAACACTGGCTTGTCAGTGGTGAGTGGCGGCTTGCATGCCGATGAGTAGGTGAGGAATAGCAGCACTTGAGGAGGGGACAGACAAGGTGGTTGGGTGGGTAGCGGTCTTTGTAAGCTAACTACAAACTAGGACTTGCGGGAACAGAAATGTCCGCCAAAATTTCTAAAAATATGCGGGAGTCTCACATTGGCTTGCAAATTTTGACGATATCAGCGGTGAAGGCTACCGGCAGTGGTGATTGGGTCTTAAAGAAGATGGGACGTACCACCTAGCGATGATGATACTTTATATCCGATGGTGACAGAATTATACAATGTTGATACTAATTCAACTGGGCCTCAATAGCTTACTGAACACACAACATGCATTTTACAATAACAATGGATGTTAACATGACAAAGTTTGTCAGCTGATGTTGCATAATAAAGGTACTGATCTCTACAATAACAATGGATGCGATAACAAGGCCGTACCATACGGCGGTTTGCACATACAAAGCAATACTCCACCAGCATCTCAGTGAGGTAACAACGTTCAAAATCAATAAAAGATATTCTTTTTTGATTAACTCTGTTACACTTTTCATTCACCAGGCGTACAATAACAAGGATCTATCAGCAACTATAGTTATGATGACAAAAACCTTGACCCTGTTCTTCAGCACTACTTCAACGGTACTTTTTAGTGAACGAACAGTGTTTTTCTCACACAACAAATCAGCATAAGCATCAGCATAAGCCAAATTTCAGCGATGAGCGTAGGTTTATCCCTGTACTTAGCGATGGACATCTCGTGAAGCGTAGAAGCTAAACAAAGGCGTAACTAAACCTTCACCGCGCCTCTAGATCTTCACCACGAGCAGGGATGACGACTAGAAGAAGCCTTAGGAAGAACCACCTCGTGGAACTCCCTCTAACATCTGAGAGGATGATGAGCCCCACAAGGAGCCTTGCCCGCACCATCTTCTTCTTCATCGGGGAGGAACACATGGCACGGCGTCGAGAGATCCTAGGTCAAGATCTGTGGGCTCAAAAGGTTTCCCGGCAACAGCAAGGTACCCTCCGCCCTCCAGGATTTCCCACAGATATTCTGACCTAGAAGTCTCCCGCACGCCGACCATCAACGAGCCTAGCCGTCATGTCACCGATGACCTGGGCCACTGAAGGTGGTATTGTTCTTCCCCATCTCTTTGCGGAACTTCCTCTAACACCCAAAACGAACGGCCACCAGTAGGCCACTGCAGAACCCGATCTTGAAAGCCTTATCCCAGCAACGGTGGAGGCGCTGAAGTACGCCATGAACCATGGTGGATGAAAGGAGTTACCACTCTCTCACTCAGCCTAATGCTAAGGGATTTGGAGGAAGAGGAGGGGCGAGAGACTTAGTGCACCCAGACCTGAAACAGAAACAAATGATTTTCTTTCATCAAAATTATATAAAATTGGAAACTATATTCCACGTGAGACATAAGCGGACTCAACTAGCCAGTGGGGCCTGGTCAGCCAACCAATGGGGTGGGTCTATCGACCCCTATGTTGCCTAATTTCATATCCCTCTATTTTGGTAATTCCCTAGGGTGTGGTTGCTTGTGAAGAAACATATTTTTACACGAAGCAATTAAAAAAAGGACTAGAATGTAAATATTAAGAAAGAACAATAAACTCTAATTCATCCAAATCCTCTCTAGGCATTTTAGGTTCACGAAAAACTTTAAGTCAGTGGCCATTTACCTTGAATAACTTACCTTCGTTATTTTGAAGTGTTACCTCTCCATGAGATGAAGTATGAGTAACTTTGAATGGTCCTTCCCACTTATTTTGAAGTTTTCCATGATTGAAAAGCTTCATCCTGGAATTAAAGGGTAGCACTTTATCGCCTGGGTTGAATTCCTTCTTCTTTAATCTCTTGTTGTTCCATCTCTTCATTCTCTCCTTGTAGATTTTAGAGTTATGATATGTTTTTTCTTGCCATTCATCAAGCTTAGAGAGTTGTATCTTTCTTTTGTTCCTGCTGCTTCAAAATCCATGTTCCATCATTTGATGGCCCAATAGGCTTTGAATTCAAGCTCAACAGGTAGATGAAATGTTTTCCCATATACAAACTAGTATGGTGACATTCCAAGAGGTGTTTTATAGGCTGTCCTATAAGCCCATAATGCATCATGTAACTTATCCTTCCATGTCATCCCCATCTCATTGATTTTCTTCTGCAGAATGTTCTTGATTTGTTTATTTGATGTTTCTACTTGTTCATTGTCTGAGGATGATATGGAGTTGCAATATTGTGACGGATCCCATTCTTGAATAAATAATTACAAATGCAGTTAAGATGCATGATCTAGGGAGAACACATCAGGGAAGACGAGGTATACAACGGTTCCTGGCGTAACAAGTGGTGTGGCTGGTGTTGGAAGTTAGGATATTCAACACTCACCTTGAAGATGCACCCAGACTCAATCAGTTAAGATGCGTGATCTAGGGAGCATGACAAGGTATACAACAATTCCCAGCGTAACAAGTGGTGGAGATGGTGTTGGAAGTTGGAGGACGCCCTAAGGGCGTCCCCAATGGTTCCCAAATAGCTAGTCTAGATAGAATTCTATTGGCTATCAAGGAAAGAGATCAAATAGCTAGCGACTTCCAAATAGCCAGTCTAGCACGATTCCCATAAACAACTATCTCATAGCTCACATAACTCTCCAATACAATGTTCTTTGTTTATTATTTTTGAGCCTCATCTAGCTAGCTATTTGCAATTTGCCACTGAGGATGCCCTAAATGCTGAGGTGGAGAGAAGGAAGAAGAGAGAGGAGAAGCGGGTTGTACGCTTATAACCGGCTTGGGCACAAAACCAAGAAACTCTATGAGAGACAAGTGTGCTATATATTAACTATGAAGAGCTAACTACTACTATTAGAATGCAATTCTAGAACAATATCATGTTTTAATATACCAAGTTTGACAAATTAGAGATAAAAAAGCATAAATAATATCAAATAAATACCATTAGACTAATTATGAGCCGATGAGACTCGACTATCAAGCATGGACCCAAATACTTGGGTATAGTACTTCTTTACGTATTTTCCATTGAGCTCTACGCGATAATAGATCCGTATCATATGGCAGTTTGCACATACAAACCAACATATCTGCATCTTGATTCTTCGAGGTACAAAGATCATGGAATCTAAAGAATGATGTAGCACATAGCAAAACTTCACCCTCAGTGAGGTGCTCTACCTTCCATCTTGCAACCCTCACGGTCAAGGGATGTGATATGCTTCTTGACCGTGAGAGCTACAAGATGGAATATAAGCACCCAATCTTGAAGAACGAGCACCTCGCAAACTTGAAGCACCTCCAATCGAGTATGGAGCCCCTGAACAGGAGAGAACTAGATGATTACAGATCTTCTGTTAACACAAGATGTGCAAGAAGATCTACAATCGTCATGGTCAAGCTCCTGTTAAGTGGCAGCAGCTCGCCAAGAATGGAGAAGGAGCACCTCGCAAAACTTGCACCTGCATTTCAGTGAAGTTCTTTATATTCTATAGTCTTGCTACCTCTCAGTGTTGAGGGATGCAGATTTGCATCTCGATGCTAAGGGGAAGTAAGGTTATGGAATCTAAAGCACCTAATCTTGAAGGCCTTCTTCAAACACCATGTGTGGTGCCTTATCTTCATCTTGCACCTCTCATGGTCAGGAGGAGGCCGTGAGAGGTGCAAGGATGAAGACAAAGCACTTCTTGGCAATGAGGAAAGATACAGTAGCTCACGAGTGTGTGGATTCAAGAGTGTATCGATTGAACTCAAGAGGTGCATCTAGACCCTGGTTAAATAAGCCAACCTTGAAGATGGAGAAGTGCAAGTAATGGTGATGCAACTGTGTTGTGGGTAGTTAGGAAATAACTTACGCTGAATTTACCGTCGAAAGACCAAACAGTCGTGGAGGGCCGGCGGCCATAACACGTATCTTAGTCAGCTCGGCTTTTCATACGACTGAGAAAATACCACTGCCACATCTATTGTTAACCCGTCGATGGTAGAAGTTTCAACTGTCGGTTTCTATCCTCAGGAGGCCTCGCTATCAGTCCAACCGGTGGTGGAAGTATAACACCGTCGCTTCTATCGCTACGGCAGTGAAAATGGCGACAGCGATATATCAATCTGTAGGAGTGTATACAAACCAAAACAACCAAACTACATTGCGGAAAAAAGGTAATATAATTGTTTCAGGTAAAAAAACATTTCCATGCCAATGATAGCAGCAAAATAATCTTCCCATCTGCAGTGATTCAATAATTAATTGATATCACTGTAGAAAAAATAATTAATTGATATACCATAAAAATCAATCTACCAACAAGTAAATAGTCACGTCTAGCACAAATATGGTTTATTGTTTCATCGTTTGTGCTACATGTTAAAATTAAATGCAAGTAAATAAAATTCAACAAGTTAGGACAACAAACATTAAGCAATAATAATGATATACATTAGCTATATTTTTTTTTAAAATATCATTCTACAAGCGACTTGGACTGCGTGGTAGCTGCCCGTGGCGGCCGTCTTCACCTGCGTCACCACATTGCCGCCCTCCCGGAACCCGACGACGCTCACCGGCACCGGCTTTCCCATTTCTGGCTCGAAGCAGGTCATCATCCCCACCTTGGTTGCCACCATGCCCACCCTAGCCTCATATGACGGACGCACTGCCATGGACGCCCACCGCCGCCCATTGAACACCGCGTCGGCGGCACTGCGGCTGCGGGAGAAGAGAGACTGCTAGGAAAGGAGCACGCCGGTGTTGGTATTTATTAATGACACTTGTAATTGGAAAAACAATATATATAATAAGGATTATGCAAGTGCACAGATTATATACCATTGTAGCACTTCATCCAGGAGTATTCCAAGTATCGTTATTTATATTTTTACCTCAGGAAAGGAATGTGAAAGAAAATATATTGATAACTGTGGGGGATATACCCCGGGTACCACAAGATAGTATATGGGCCACGCCATCAGAGAGGTGGCCCAGCCCACGAAGTCAAGGCGTACGGCGCACGGCTCAGCTCGGCGTGCGCCGCAAGGCTACAAGATGATATTGTAATAGTACCAAATAGGATACTTTATCTTATAAGCCTACCCCTGCAGAGTATATAAGGAGAGGCAGGGGTCCCCTAGAGGGCGACCACATATCAGATCACCGTATAGATCTCATACCCAATCAATACAAAATAACAGAGCACAGGATGTAGGGTTTTACGCCATGCTGGCGGCCTGAAGTTGTATAAATCTTGTGTCTCGTGTCTCTATTACCATCCGGTTCCTGATTACGCGCACCTCTACCGATCAATCTACCATCATGGATATACCCCTCGGTGGACTGCCGACCACATTTCGTCAATAGTGGCGCGCCAGGTAGGGGTCGTGCGCTTGATCCATGGCGAGCCAGATGGAGTACCTCAAGTTCAACTTCATCCATGACGACACGACGTCAAGGTGCAACTCGTTGTGATCTCGCGGCAGCATGCTTCGGCGTGTGAAGTCAAGATTCAATCGGAATCAAGCCACGGTCTTTGGTTCGGTGCACCTGTTTCTCCATCCCACGGCAATCGACATTGTCAGCCCTCCAAGTCGAATCACGTGACATGGTGGCATACGCAACCTACTAGCGGCGGCGTAGCAGCTTGGCCTGGCCATGTGCCTATCGGATCTCGTCGGGATGTCCAGCCCGGATACGTATACGTCAACACGGCGATTGATGCAGTCCTCTGCATGTATGAGACACCACGGCGGACTTGAGGCATGCAAGCATAGGATAACTCTAGGCTGCTGATTCGGGCTATCATCTCCGCCGAACACCCATGTCACGTCCATCAGCGCATCAAAAAGCTAAGGATGTGTTTAGTTTCCGAGGGAAAAATGTACTGTAGCAGGTTTTGGTTTTATTTGGCAAATAGTGTCTAATCGTTGACTAATTAGATTCAAAATGTTCGTCTCGCAAAGTACAACCAAGCTGTACAATTAGTTTTTAATTTCATCTACATTTAGCACTCAATGCATGTATTGCAAGTTTGATGTGACAGGAAATCTTTTTTTTTGTATAGTGCTTTTTTGGTGAACTAAACACAGCCTAAGTCAATCTTTTAGTCTTCGATCTAAATCTTATATCTTATGATATAGTATTATACTATGCGTCCGGACATGTACATACTCCCTCTGTCCCTAAATGTTTGTCTCTAGAAAATCATGTTTCTCTCATAAACACGCTTCCCAAACGACGTACATATAGGTACGGAGGGAGTATACGCATGATTGTTTCGGCAGGAATCCAACTACGCCTGTACTCGCTCCGCGTCATCTCGCATTGATGGCGCCAGGGATCTAGTCAGCAAGCCTCTGGCGGTCTGGTTTGTTCGTGAAAGCATCGAATTTGATGCCGAAGCACAACTAGAACAAGCAGTCAGTACTCGGAGGGCTGGCGACAAGCAAATAAGGAGGCACCCATGACGTAGAATCGAGTAGCAGGCTACAGCAACATGCATATCAACTACGAGTGGAGTAAAGTTCTGCTGCGGTACTTTCAACTTCGTCATCAAAAGGATAAGCGCCAACGACTTTGCCACGCTGCTCCGAGCTGCGCCCATAGTCACATAAAACGGGTTCACCACCTTCGACCCTCGACCCGGGTTCGTCGACCCCTACCCGGGTTCACGGGTTCATTTTCGACCCGAAGTGTAAAAATCTCTCGCGAGTAGCGTACCACGTACCGCGACTCCGTACCTCGACCCCATCGACCCAGAAACTTTGTGACTATGGCTGCGCCCGGTTTGACTCCGACTCCGCGCATTCATCCGACTATGGCTCCACGCACCCATCCACTCGTCTACAATCAAGCTAAGTGTTATTTTTCTTAAATAAATATTCCTTCGATCGTTATATATATATCTTCAAAGTTTTCTCCATAATTCTTCGCCGACCACCCTGAGGGTGCGCTCTGCGTCAAATTTTCTTCATACATACAATCTTAAAGATGTATATGTTTTACAACGGTTAGCCGACCGGTTATGTCTCCTACTTGAGTTTAGCTGGCACTGTATTCGACTCCTCCCCACAATTGCATGAGATCTGTTCACTACGTTCCGGGTGGTCGGCAATAGCTCTCTGGCAAGGCTGGTAGTCTTACGCGTGCCTGAACTCCGCACCCCACGCTCCGGGCTGTTGGTCGGACCAGGGCTGGTGAAACTCTAGGACCGACTAACTACTCACGCTGATCTAAACAACCTAATGGCTAAAAACTGAGTTTTCACCTAACGAATTATACTGAGCATAATGCATAACCAAATAAACACGGAGTGTTTATACCAACTGGTCGGAGCATGTTTATACTGATTATAAACACTTCAAAAAGAACATGAGCTCTTATACTTTATTTTTACATCATATACTACCCATTCTACATATTTGTATTTCAGGTGCACAGTTTGGTCAATGAGCCTACGCTCGGGGACCGGACAAAATGATCATCGCCCGGGTGGTCAGACCACTTGGCAGACGGACTTCGTCGCCGACCTGTTGGTTGGGCTGCTCATCGCATGGGTTTTATCGTCAGCAAGGATCATCATCCTTCAGTCGGACTACTCCGCTGATCAACTGGTCGGGCTACTCGACGCTACCTTCTCATTGGCGTTCACCTCGCCGCCAACCAGTTGGTTGGATTGCTCGGCGCTTGATTTTTTGCCAACCAACTGGTCGGATTGTTCGTCTTCATCGTCAGCTTCATTGGGGGGCTCGCCAGTTGAGCTAGGGACTCCTCGGTGTTTGTCTTCTTCATGTAACTGTCGCCAGTAGAGCTGGGGACTCCTCGGCGTTTGTCTTCTCTGTGCAAGAGTCGCCAGTTGAGCTGGTGACTCCTTCGGTGGTCATGTTTTGCTACATCTTCGCTTCACTCCGATTAAGCTGGTGTGTTATCAAGTTGCTCCATGCTATTCGGATCGGGGTGCTGATCTTGGGCAGCGCGTTGGGAGCCTTGATAAGTATATTTTAGACTTATTTTCTTTGACCCTACTACAAGATGCTTCTTTATCTTCTTGTAGGCTCGGGGACTACGTGTGTACACGTCGTCTTGCGACGACTGTACTGATTTTTTCTTTGCTACAGTATGAAGCCAGCTGAGCTGGGGATTCTACGTCAGCTGAGCTGTCACTTGATCTACAATGGAGCTGTGGACTTTTTTTCTTGACCCTGACACTACGTGCCGAGTCACCTACTGTCAGGCTCGGGGACCAAGTCGCTGCACTTCATCTGGCGGTGAATGTAGTGCTTTCTTCTACCCTCCTTATTGACTAAGTCATGGGTGATAATCAAACGGAGTCTAAGTGGCTATACTTCATCTGAAATGGAGAATTTTTAAATTTTATCTTGAGCCCCTTACATCCTTCTGGCAAGTCTTACTTGGTTAAGTCCGAGGTCTACCAACCAGTTGAACTGGTCGACAATAATTATCTTCGCTCTGCTCACCAGTTGAACTGGTCGACGTTAATTATCTCCGCTCAGATTACCAATTAAATTAAACTGCTCGAACTTGATCAAGACGGCGTCACCAAGCGGATACAAGGCGCTCGAGGACTAGCTGTGGGGGATATACCCCCGGGTACCACAAGATAGTATATGGGCCACGCCATCAGAGAGGTGGCCCAGCCCATGAAGTCAAGGCGTATGGCGCACGGCTCAGCTCGGCATATGCCGCAAGGCTACAAGATGATATTATAATAGTACCATATAGGATACTTTACCTTGTAACCCTACCCCTTCAGAGTATATAAGGAGAGGCAGACGTCCCCTAGAGGACGACCACATATCAGATCACCATACAGATCTCATACCCAATCAATACAAAATAATAGAGCACATGATGTAGGGTTTTACGCCATGCTGACGGCCTGAGGCTGTATAAATCTTGTGTCTTATGTTTTTATTACCATCCAGTTCCTGCTTACGCGCACCTCTACCGATCAATCTACCATCGTGGGTATACCCTTCGGTGGACTGCCGACCACATTTCATTGACAATAACTCATACTTATGATGGAGAAACCAACCATCTACTCCAAGGATGGGTAAATCAAGAGATAGGATATTTGTGTATGATGATAAATGATAAAGGAACAATAAACACTCAGAGTACTCCTTAAGATAGCATTAGCAGGACTAAGTAGAAATGATAGAGAAACTAATTCCTAAGTCATTCTTAATTACAAGTTAAAGCATACTTTGATTAGTGCAATTACACTTAATAATCATGGGTAAGATTAACTTCATATATACACATAAGGTACATTACTAAGGAAGATCAAGAACAAAGCTTAACTTCCTTTGCAACCAGGTCCTAATTGGCCTACATTCGGAAAGTGGACTACAAAGGACTCAATGAGAGTGTTACACTCGTGATCTACCACATGGATACAAAAGCATTGTCTCTTATGTGTAGATATTTATTAATGACCCTTGCAATTGAGAAAAGAATATATATATATATATATATATATATATATATATATATATATATATATATATATATATATATATATATAAAAATAAGGATTCTACAAGTGCATAGATTATATACCATTGTAACACTTCACCCAAGAGTATTTCAGGTATCATTATTTATATTTTTACCACAGGGAAGGACTGACAAAGGAAATATATTGATAACTCATACTTATGATGGAGAAACCAACCATCTACTCCAAGCAGGGGTAAATCAAGAGATAGGATATATGTTTATGATGATAAATGGTAAAGGAACAATGAACACTCAGAGTGCTCCCTAAGATAACATTAGCATGACTAAGTAGATAAAACAACAACAACATAGCCTTTTGTCCCAAGCAAGTTGGGGTAGGCTAGAGATGAAACCCAAAAGAGACGAGAAACAGGGAGACACATAAAGGGACATAAAGGGCACAGGACAAAAAGAGGTCACGGTTCAGGCACGTTGATTGCCAATCTCCAAGCGCTCCTATCCATAGCTAAATCCTTGGAGATATTCTACTCCTTAAGATCTCTCTTAACGGACTCGTCCCAAGTTAGTTTAGGTCGACCTCTACCACTCTTTACATTATCGGCCCGCTTTAGAACTCCACTACGCACCGGCGCCTTAGGAGGCCTCCGTTGGACATGTCCAAACCATCTCAACCGATGTTGAATCAATTTCTCCTCAATTGGTGCCACCCCAACCCTATCCCGAATATCGTTGTTCCGGACTCTATCCCTCCTTGTGTGCCCACAACACCAACGCAACATACGCATCTCTGCTACACTCAATTGCTGGACATGTCGCCTTTTTGTAGGCCAACACTCAGCACCGTATAACATCGCTGGATGAATCGCCGTCCTATAGAACTTACCTTTCAGCTTTTGAGGCACCCTTTTGTCACAGAGAACGCCAGAAGCTTGACGCCATTTCAACCAGCCGGCTGAAATTCTATGCCTAACATCTTCATCAATGTCTCCATCCTTTTGTAGCATTGACCCTAAATACCAAAAAGTATCCTTCTTGGCCACCACTTGCCCATCGAGGCTAACGTCTCCCTCCTCGTGCCTAGTCGCGCTAAAATCGCACCTCATGTACTCGGTCTTAGTCCTACTAAGTCTGAATCCTTTTGACTCTAACGTGTGCCTCCATAGTTCTAACTTCCTATTAACCCCTGCCCTACTGTCGTCAACTAGCACCACATCATCAGCAAAGAGCATACACCAAGGGATATCACCTTGTATGTCCCTTGTGACCTCATCCATCACCAAAGCAAATAAATAAGGGCTCAAAGCTGACCCCTGATGCAGTCCTATTTTAATTGGAAAGTCACTGGTGTCGCCATCACATGTTCGGACAAACGTCACCACACTCCTTCTCCCTAATAGCCCTTTGCACCTCGTCATTCCACCACCATGTGTCTTTCGCTTCCCGTTTGCCTCCCCTACTCACGCCAAACACTTCCGAAGCCACCTTTTGGACACATGTTGCCATCTTTAGCCACATGTCATCGGCATCTTCTCCTTCTTCCCAAGGCCCCTCGTCTAGCATCCTCTCCTTAAACGTTTGCGCTGCTTCCCCTCTAAGCTTCCACCACTTCGTTCTCGCAATCTTGGCCCATTTGTCCCGGTGGACACGTACCCGAAAGTGAAAGTCTGCCACCACAAGCTTATGTTGAGGGACAACACACTCCCCAGGTAACACCTTATAATCAAAGCAAGCACGTCTATCCTCCCTCCTTGTAAGGATAAAGTCGATCTGGCTCGAGTGTTGTCCACTACGAAAGGTTACTAGATGAGATTCCCTCTTCCTAAAGAGGGTGTTCGCTATCAACAAGTCATAGGCCAACGCGAAGTTCAAAACATCCTCCCCCTCTTAATTCCTACTACCATACCCGAACCCCCCGTGCACCCGCTCGAAACCTACATTAGTCGCACCAACATGGCCATTGAGGTCTCCTCCTATAAAGAGTTTCTCGCTGATAGGCACGGTACTAACCATGCTATCAAGATCTTCCCAAAACTGCCTCTTGGTGATATAATAGAGAAACTAATTCCTAAGTCATTCTTAATTACAAGTCAAAGCATACTTTGATTAGTGCAATTACACTTAATAATCATGGCTAAGATTAACTTCATATCTACATAAAAGGGACATTACTAAGGAAGATCAAAAACAAAGCTTGACTTCCTTCTCAACAAGGTCCTACTTGGCCTATATTCAGGGAGTAGACTACAAAGGACTCAACGAGAGTATCACACTCGCGATCTACCACATGGTCTAGAATATAGGGTGCATCCGTAGGTAAACAATATATAAGCACCACACTTACACAATATTGACCACTCCCCATACATACATAAGAGTGAGCACTTTGCGAACTTATGCATAAACATAGTGATAATTCTAATATCAAGCATATAATCAAAGTAGACTATGAACATGACAACTAGGAACATGAATAATATTAAGAACAATGTCATAGAAAATGTAGTAAACATATGAAAGATACAAGGGAAGATACAAAAGGCTTTACCGAGCCACACTCTTGACAAGATCAGAAATCCAAGCAGATGGCTTGCCTCTCTCTAGATCTAACTTAGCTAGCTATGCCTAAGAATATTTGTGGACCTCTGAGGTTCTTCCTTGATGATGATTTCTCTTGATGATGGAGGATGCCTCAGGGGGGTATGGGGTGCTATATATAGGGGGACTAGAGGTCCATCATCAAATCTGAGCCCTCGAATCAAACCGACCTTAAGCAATGGTGTAAGATTAATCCTTAGAGGCGATGGAGAACCGACGTTGAAGCAGAGGCTGACTGGTGGACCCCATAGGCTAGGCAGCCTAAGTTGGGGCCGGTCGGCCCCACTTGGCAGCCCCTTAGGCTCTATCATGGTAGTTTGTCTTCTGGAGTCTTCCTAAGTCAGTTTCATCATGGATAAGCGTGGTTTAATCTGAAAATTGGGTCCACCTTGACGGGTTTTCGAATAAACCCTGCTAAAAATATAGATTTACCAAAACTCGTGGAATTTGTTAGTTTAAACCTCTAAACTTATATTGGTGATCATATTCATGCATTTATACAAGTTATATTGATGATTTATGATGGGTGTTAACTACCATCAACAAACTCCCTCAAGCTTATCCTTTGCTCATCCCTGAGCAATGCTAAACTCAGCAATGGATCAGGACTTGCTATAATATTTTCACTCCTCAAAAGTACACATGCGTTCAAACAAAAATCCTCCTCCAGATTAGAATAAATTGATTTGACTTTCAAACTTACCCATATTACCTTCAACCATGGGGCTTCTTAGCCTTCACTTGGGTCTTGAGCAATTGAAAAACAGAATGATCAAGTTAAGCACTATATCTCAAGTTCTTTGCTCAACCATTATTTCGGAGTTTTGTAACTTTTTGAAATAAAATTCAGAGATTCCAATGTATGACATTCTCAATTCTCTTAATATATGTGGTATTTATGGATCCTCACCAAGGCAAAAGTGATGCTATGCTTTTCCTCCCTACAACTAAGGCTTATGTAGAGCTCATAGGAGTAGAAATAGCATGAAACATCATACTTGCAATACATATATTGTAAAGTCAAACCTCAGATCCAAAGAGAGTTAAGTCACATAATCAAATCAAGATGTGCATGTGTGTGGATATAAGTGGTGGCTAACCTAATTCTACTATGCTCCTTGAAAACTTATCTCTCTTTTTGAAACTTGGAAACATTTGCTAGAAAATATGGACTATCTTATTCATCTTTCTCTTTTTTTCAGGCAAACATCTGGGTACCCATTGTTTTCGATATCTCGGACACTTGTATATTTTTTTTCTCAAGTCTTTCTCTTTTTTTATGAATAACTTTTTGCATAGCCCATGCTTCTTTTTTGCAATAAAACTTTTGAGAGATAGCAACAAGAACTTTGGAGCATTTATTTGGTGAAAAAACCTATCAAGCATATTTTTGGTGTTTACTCCCAGTGTAGGAGTGAAACATTTTTGAGTGGATCTAATTGGAATGGCATGTTTTTGCGCCTACCCCCAGTGTAGGAGTAGTGCATATGTGGTGGTGTGTACATGATCTTGATTTTAAGAGCATGACAAACCTCTCATAAGGGTCAACAAAGCTTGACTAAACTCAATGCAAAACAAGTAGCATATAAGAGTAGAAGTTTTCCTAGCCTAAATAACATGTATGGCTATGGTAGGAATTTAAGCTTTGTCATACAAGAACTCATCATATAGCATTTTTATGTTTTTTCAAAAGATAAATCTCCAGAACTTTAGTATCACTTGGAACAAGATAAACAACAGCTCAGACATTCTCATATCATATCCATCAATTATCTAGACTTAGATCAAGCATGCTACCCATGAGTTTCAAGTTCAGAGTAAATTCCTATATCAAAACAGTCTTATCAAAAACTTGAAAGAATTCAAGGCTAAAAACTAGGTACTTGAAAGGAATTACAACAGAGCAACTATTCATCATTTGTAGAGCTCTAAGGTTCTTCCTTGATGATGATTTCTCTTGATGATGGAGGATGCCTCAAGGGGGTATGAGGTGCTATATATAGGGGAAACCAGGGGTTCGTCATCAAATCTGAGCCCTCGAATCAAACTGACTTTAAGCAACGGTGTAAGATTAATCCTTAGAGGCGGTGGAGAACCGACATTGAAGCAGAGGTTGACCGGTGGACCCCATAGGTCAAGCGGCATGCAGGTGGGGCTAGCCGGCCCCACTTGGTAGCACCTTGGGCTCTGTCATGGTGGTTTGCCATCTAGAGTGTTCTAGAGTCTTCCTAAGTCAGTTTCATCACGAATAAGCGTGATTTAATCTACCAATTGGGTCTTTGCCTTGACGGTTTTCTAAATAAACCCTACTAAAAATATAGATTCACAAAAACTCATCGAATTTATTAGTTTAAACCTCTAAACCTATCTTGGTGATCATATTCATGCATTTATACAAATTATATTGATGGTTTATGATGGGTGTTAACTACCGTAAACAGCTGGCTCCTCGCTCCTGGTCCAGCACTCCTGCCCGATCCGGTGGCCCCATACGGCCCCTGCGCTCGATGCCACATTGGCTCCTGACTAGGGCTAGGTGACGGGATCTGCGGCCAGTGAGCCCACCTATAGATGACAGCGCCAAGACACCTACGACTGGCAGCCCCACGTGGCCTCTGCGCCAGCAGCCAGGCGGCTGGTGACTTTATGCCATGGCCACGCGTGGTCTCTGAGCCCCTATGACTGGTGACCTAGCATCCATAGCCAATAGCCTCCACACCATGGCCAGCCTGGCCTCTCCTTATCGCCAGCACGAGTTGGTGGCCTTGAGCACGTGGCCAGCGATGGCCTTCGCTTGTAGTGGCCCCACGATCACAGCTAGCGCACCCTCAGCTGGTGCCCCCATGTGGCCGACCTACTTCCTAGCTCTGTATGCAAATGAGAGAGAGAGGGAAGTAAAAGTATGGAGGCTTTGTGCTACAAGAAAAGAAAGGATGGGCGATGCGAGACTTAGGAAGTCAGAGGCAAAACGACGTGCATGGGAACCAAATCGTCATGCACTTGCATGTGTGTGGTAGGGCTACGGGAAGGGGGAGACTGGCCCGTGGAGGTAGAGATCCATTGAATGATGGTTGTTGAATATAGTTGAGTAAGGAGACAGAATGGTTGAGAGATGTCGGGTATCAAAATACTAGGGTACCCAACAGACGGTAAAATACGACACCCTGTATGATCGCTAAAGTCCCATCATAGGGGCCCTAGTAAAGTTGACTCACCAAAAGCGCAGATAGCACATCAGTCGCTTGTGGCACGAGCGACAAACTCCATCCTACCCGAGCCTTGCGGAGAGGTCTCGGGCGAGATGAGCGCCTCGGGCGACATTTTCTGCCTCGCCCAAGCCCCCGCGGCATCATCAAAAGCACCCAACCCCCTCAACTTACTTCTGCCTCACCCGAGGGACACGTGCAACCCTCTGGAAAGATGGCGAGCCATGGGTCCCCCAAACCACGGCACCCGCTCCCACCGATGGGACGAATGTGACCGTGCACAGTCAACAGGAGCACGGGAACCATGCCTTGACCCAACATGACCCCGGTCATTCTACCACGACGACATCCATACCTCTATAGCGATGGGGGTAATGACCACTATACCACCTAACCCCCTCTCTACGCAAATCCAGGCGCCCATGTCGCCCATCCTCAACGACACAGAGGCGCATAGGACAAGGTATGGCCACAGTACGCAGCACCAGCAGATGGAGAGGCCAAAAGAGCAACACCTGTTGTATCTCTGTGTTACAGGAAAACTATTCCCACCAGATAAGGAGAAAGACGGCCATGCCCGAGGCCACCTTTTGGTTTTTCTCTTTCATTTTTCACCCCTTTACCACGAATGTAACCCGAGCCCTCTCCTTAGAAGCTATAAAAGGAGAGGCAGGGGCCACGTCTAGGTAGGCAAAAAAAGCAAGCGATCAAACAACAACGCATAGATCGAACCAGATTGAACACACCAACCCTCACAAGAGACCTAGGATCTGCTCCCTCTCTCGAAAGGCAACATGAGCAGCAGCAAAACCCACTAGACGTAGGGCCATTCATGCCCGAACGAGTATACATCCTTGTGTTCGCTCTGCACACCACCTAGGCCTAGACGCGCATATACAAATTTACTCATCACTCTGTTTAGATCCCTAGTTCTCTAGACACCGACAGTTGGCACACCAGGTAGGGGGACTTTTGCGCGTCACGATCCATCTCTTAGGTCTCGATGGCCACCCCCCGCATCCACTTCACCCTAGGCTCCCATGTTTGGTTTGGCAACCTAGACTTCTTCTGCACGGGAGTGGATCATGACCTAGTCCGGCTCCCCCCTTTCGCGCCGATCCCTCATGCATCCCTTCCGGGCTCCGACAAGTGCGTCGGAGGCCTAGACTCCATTGGTGTGGAGGGGGAGAGCACTCCATCATCCCCTAATGAGCCACTCGGCATGCTTCCCAATGTTAACTCCATCTCTGAGTTGATGGGTGGTTTATGCCTGCATGCCAATGAGGCACGGGCTTCCAGGGGCATTCAACCCCTTGGATCCGACCACCCAACGCCAGATTGTTAGCTTGACGCCATCCTAGGACCGTGACCATCACCTTCGTCCTGTCACTGCCAATGCCTTCTTGCAGCCACTGCTTTCCCTAGAGATAAGCGCCACGCCAGCACAAATGGCATGGCCTTATGGGCTGCACAACGCTGCGAGGACTTACAGTGATTTCATCTAACCCATAGGGGATTCCTCTGTGGGTTTGCCATGATACCACTAGGAGTACCTCTCGGAGCTCCTCGTGACTTTGGTGATAGCCTCAAGTGTCAACTGTAAGGAGGACAATGGCACCTGGGCTGATGCTAATTTCCCTGGGCTTAATCACCTAGGGGCTCGGCGCCAGTTCCTTGGCGGCGACAACTACCTTCACGAGGGTTTTGACTCTGACGGCAAGAGACATGACCCATCTCGAGAGTGCTTCATGTGCGATGGGGAGGACCACGAAGGAACCCCCGATGAAAATGAGGGCGAACGCACCTCGCCCAACGCCGCGAACACCATGCGTGCAGCCATGCCACCACCTGTGGGGCAAGCACAACCGCAACTAGAACAACTCCGGGAGCCTGAGAGAAAGCTCGAGGAGGAGCAACAACGGCTGGCACAACTACGCATAGTGCTTGAGCAAGAGCTCGGGAGTCGCAATGATGGCGGCGTAGCTCGACGTAGAGCTCGTGACGTCCACCAATGAATCTACAACAACAACGACAGTGATCATCTGCCTCTTTTTGCTAGGGCAAGCCAGAATGTTGCTGCCGCGGCAATCCTCCTCCAGATGATGCCCAAACCATCAACTCTGGAGGGGCGGCAAGCCCATGGAGAGCTGCGTGCCCTTCTCAAGTGTGCCACGGTGCACCAGGCCGAAAGCTCTATATCTCGATGGCATGGACCTGAGCTCGACCAGTCCGCACCATCGGCAGCACATGAAAAGGAAGCATCGGTCCACCCGGAACAACAGATAGCGGGGAACAAGCCCCCAGCTGTCCACGCCCGCGTTGGCCACAACTATGATGTGCGCAATGTCCTCAACGTGTGCAAAAGGCACAAGGAGGATGGAGCCAGCCGTGGTTACCACCCTCGACGGGGTGGCCGCTACGATAGCGAAGAGGATCGGAGCCCATCGCCCGAACCCTAGGGACCACTGGTTTTCAGCCAAGACATCTACAACACACCATTCCTAGCAAGGTTCTGGCAACCTACCAATGTCACCTAGTACTCCGAGGAAACAAACCCTGAGCTCTGGCTAGATGACTACTGCCTCGCCTGCCAGTTAGGTAGCGCGAACGACGACCGCTTCATCATTTGCAATCTCCCTCTGTTCCTAGCCGACTCAGCGAGAGCCTGGTTGAAACATCTTCCAGGCCGATGCATCCACAACTGGGCCGACCTCGTGAAGGTTTTTGTGGGGAACTTCTAGGGCACTTATGTCTGCCCAAGAAATTCCTAGGACCTCAGGAGCTTCTGCCAAAAGCTGGATGAAACTCTCTGTAAGTACATTCAATGCTTCTCCCGAGAGTGCACTGAGCTGCCCAACGTGACTAACACCGATGTCATTGGGGCGTTCCTCGTAGGAACCACCTGCAAGGAGCTCGTCCACAAGTTGGGGCACAAGGGCCCACACACCACCAGGGAGCTCTTGGATATTGCCACCAACTTTGCTTCTAGTGAGGAGACGGTAGGGGCAATTTTCCATGACACCAAGGGAAAGGAGAAGCAGCAGGAGAACACCGACGAAGGTGGCTCTGGCTACAACTCCAAGAAGAAAAAGAAGGCTAAGCAGCCACGTAAGGATCCCCTTGTGGTTACCGCCGAGCGCAAGAACCTTATGGCCCCTCCCGAGGGTGGCCCGGGAGTTTTTGACGAGATGCTTGATAAACCGTGCCCATACCACCGGGGCCTGGTCAAACACACCCTCAAGGAGCATGGCATGATGAAACACAACTTCTTCAGGGGTGCCCAGGGGAAGGGCGACACTAGCAAGAGGCCCGAGGACAACAAGGGCGATGGCAGGGAGAAAGACAACAACTTCCCTGTCATTAACAACTGCTTCACGATCTTTGGTGGCCCCGTGGCCTATGACTCTAGGTGCCAGTGCAAGATGGAATGCGAGAAGTATACGCTGTTGAGCTAGCCACGCCAGCCTTCCTCGATTGGTCCGGATCAGCCATCACTTTCGACCATGACAACCACCCGGATCGTGTCCCTCAGCTGGGCCAATATCCGCTAGTTGTCGACCCCATCATTGGCAACACGCGGCTCACCAAGGTACTGATGGATGGAGGCAGCGGCCTCAACATCATGTACGCTAAAACCATTGATGCCATGAGGATCAGTCGGACCCAGCTCCGCACGAGCGGAGCACCCTTCCACGATATTGTACTGGGAAAGCAAGCCTTGCCCCTTGGGCAAATCGATCTGTCTATTACCTTCGGGGATCCTTCCAACTTTAGAAAGGAAGCCCTCACCTTTAAGGTGGTCAAGTTCCACGACACTTACCACGCCGTATTGGGGCGGCCATGTTACGCGAAGTTCATGGCCATCCCGAACTACACCTACCTCAAACTCAAGATGTCGGGGCCCAATGGGGTCATCACTGTCCACACCACCTACTAGCACGCCTACGAGTGTGACATGGAGTGCTGCGAGTACACCGAGGCCATCATCGAGTTAGAGGCACTTGCAGCTGAGCTAGAAGCGCGCCTCCAGGAGGCACTTGACCCCAAGCGGTCCACTAGCTCCTTCGAACCCATCGAAGGGGTCAAGGAAGTCCCCCTTGACCCCTGTGGCTCCAATAGCAAGACGGTGCGCATTGGCACCGCCCTGGATCCCAAATAGAAAGCAGTGCTTGTCGACTTTCTCCGCACAAATAGCGACATGTTCGCATGGAGTCCCTCGGACATGCCTGGCATCCCGAGGGAAGTCGCCGAGCACTCCTTGGATATCTGGGCTGGCTCCAAACCCGTAAGGCAACGACCGCGCCACTTTGATGAGGAGAAGTGTAGGGCAATCGGGGAGGATATTCACAAGCTGCTAGAAGCCGGATTCATCAAGGAGGTGTTCCATCCTGAGTAGTTATCCAATCCTATACATTTAAAATAGAAGAACGGTAAATGAAGAATGTGTGTTGATTACACTGGTCTCAACAAGGCTTGTCGCAAGCACCTGTTCCCTTTACCACGCATCGATCAAATAGTCGATTCCACCTTGAGTTGTGAAGCTCTCTCTTTCCTTGATGCTTACTCCGGTTATCACCAAATCGCGATGAAAGAGTCTGACTAGCTCGTGACCTCTTTTGTACCCCGTTCAGGACCTACTGCTATGTAACCATGCCATTTGGCCTCAAGAACGTGGGGGCTACATATCAGCACTATATGCTCACCGTTTTAGGGACCTCATCGGGCGAACCATTGAGGCTTACATAGATGATATCGTAGTCAAGTCAAAATGAGCTGATAACCTAGTTGCTGATCTCGATTAGGCATTCAGGTGCTTACAGGACAACAACATCAAGCTCAACCCCAAAAAATGCATCTTCGGGATCCTAAGGGGAATGCTACTTGGCTTTATCGTCCCTGAGCGTGGCAATGAGGCCAACCTAGAGAAGATTTCCACCACGAATATGGGACCAATCCGGGATTTGAAAGGGGTGCAATGAGTCATAGGATGCCTAGAGGCGCTGAGCCGCTTCATCTCATGCCTCGGTGAACGAGGCCCGCCCCTATATCGACTCCTGAGAAAGACGGACCGTTTTGCTTGGACACCCGAGGCCCAAGAGGCGCTTGATGGCCTTAAGGCACTTTTAACAAAGGCCCCGATCCTTGTGCCCCCGGCTGAAGGGGAACCACTCCTACTATATGTCACGACCACTACTCAGGTAGTAAGTGCCACCGTCATAGTAGAACGGCAGGAGGAGGGTCACGCCCTCAAAGTCTAGTGTCCAGTCTACTTCATCAATGAAGTCTTGCCTGACACTAAGATGTGTTACCCATAGATCTAGAAGCTCCTATACACCATCCTCATCACCGAAGGAAGCTGCACCACTATTTCGAGTCGCACCCGATTATGATCGTGTCTTCCTTCCCTCTCGGGGAGGTGATTCAAAATCAAGAGGCAACGAGAAGAATCGCTAAGTGGGTGGTCGAACTCATGGGAGAGGGCATCAAGTCCCAGGTTCTAGCAGACTTCGTGGCTAAATGGACTGAAACCCAAACACCACCGGCATCGGTGGAATAGGAGTACTGGACGTTGTATTTCGATGGATCGCTGATGAAGAGTGGAGCTGGGGTGGGACTGGTCTTCGTCTCTCCCCTCGGCGTGCACATGAGGTATATGATCCGGACCCACTTTTTGGCCTCCAACAACGTCGCTGAGTATGAGGCACTTGTAAATGGTTTGCACGTCGCCACCGAGCTTGGGATCTAACGGCTCGATGTCCGAGAAGACTCCCAGTTAATCGTGGACCAAGTCATGAAGGAGTCAAGTTGTCATGATCCCAAGATGGTGGCATACTGCCAGGTAGTCTGCCTCTAGGAAGAAAAGTTTGACGGCCTCGAACCTAACCACATTGCTAGACAGTCGAACGAGGCAGCAGATAAGCTCGTGAAGTTAGCATCTGGTCGGGCACCAGCTCCCACTGGCGTCTTCACCAGCGATCTGCATAAGCCCTCGGTCACTTACCCAGGGTCGGCGCAGGACAGCAGCGGGCCACCCACGCCAACCTTGGGGGCTGACTCGACCCTAGCCCCAACTGACCCTGAGGTTATGCAAATCGAGGACTACCTAGCCACAGGGCTCAAACCCCTGCCCGACTAGAGAATCCCATACCTAGAATGATTGGTCCACGATGCACTCCTAGCCGATAAAACCAAGGCTCGACACCTTGCTCGTCGTGCCAAGTCATTCATCCTGCTAGATCAAGAGCTTTACAAGCAGAGCCTAACTGGAATCCTGCAACGCTGCATCCCTAGTGAGCAGGGGAAAAGGCTATTATAGGACATCCATGGGGGCGTCTGCGGCCACCATGCAGCGCCACACACTCTTGTCAGAAACGCATTTCGACAAGGCTTTTACTGGCCTACTACCGTGGCTGACGCAATTGAGGTAGTATGCTCCTGCGAAGGATGTCAATACTACGCTCGATAAACTCATTTACTAGCCCAAGCGCTCCAAATGACCCCTATCACTTGACCTTTTGCCGTCTAGGGTCTGGACCTTGTCGGGCCGCTTTAGAAAGCACCCGGGGGCTTTACCCACTTGCTTGTCGCCGTTGACAAGTTCTCAAAGTGGAGATCATGCGAATTAAATCTAAGCAGGCAGCGCTCTTCTTTACTGGCATTATTCATCGCTTCGGGGTGCCAAACTCCATCATTACTGCTAACAGCACATAGTTCACCGGCAAAAAGTTCCTAGATTTCTGTGATGATCACCATATTCACGTGGATTGGGCAGCCGTGGCGCACCCCTGAACGAACGGGCAGGTCGAACGCGCCAACGACATGATCTTGTAGGGGCTCAAACCAAGGATCTTTAAATGGTTGAACAGATTTGGCCGCCGATGGGTCGCAGAACTCCCCACGGTCCTTTGGAGTTTGAGGACGACCCCGAGCCGAGCAATGGATTTCACACCTTTCTTCATGGTCTATGGATCCAAGGCCATCCTCCCCACTAACTTGGAGTATAGAGTGCCAAGGGTCAGAGCGTACAACGACCAAGGCAACCAAGCCTCCCTGGAGGATGCCGTAGACCAGCTGGAGGAAGCGCATGACGTCGCCCTGCTTCACTCTGCCAAGCACCAGCAAGCCTTACACCGGTATCACCATCATCGCGTGTGAAAGCATCTAGGCCCCGGTGTTGGTTTAGGCAATTAATGACAACACATAATTACCATGACTAACGTGTGTTTTGCAGAAACGTTGGTAAGTTAGGTCATGGAGATGATAACTGCTTTGGGCAATATGGCAGTCATGTCCCTTGATGGAAATCATTTCGGTTTTCAAAGGATCAACGATAAGATTAAGGACGGTTAGTTCCGGATGTCAAGGTGTTGAGATACATCTGGAATAGTCATTAGGATCTTTGTTTCTTCCTTTGACCGTACTATGAAGAGGGGCATGAGCGAGTAGCTTGACCTAGGTGAGTCTTATGTTTAGGTGTGGTGCACACTTGTCAAACTTAGCACTAGGTAGCTCGAGAAAAGCTCAGAGTATAGTTAGAAGCGACTTGGTTCAAGTTGCATTGCGTTTGGAAGACGTTTGAGCCGTTTACCTATGATCGGACGCGGTCCTGGTCATGACCGGACGCGTCCGGTCAGTACAAAGTCTTAACTGCGTTTTCGGCTGACTGACCGGACACGGTCCTTGAGAGGACCGGACGCGGTGGTCAGGCTGACACGTGTTCTAGAGGGTAAACAGCAATGATCGGACGCAACTGTGAAAAAGACTGGCGCGTCCGGTCATGTTCCAGTAAGGTCCAGCGGAGACCTGACGCGTCCGGTCACCTCTGATCGGACGCGGTGTTGCGTCAGGTCAAATTTCCAGAGAGCTCTTGCATGATCAGACGCGTCCGATCATCCCTGATCGGCGCGTCCAGTCATCTCAGACCGGCGTGTCCGGTCAGCACAGATCGGCGCGTCCGGTCTCTCAGTACAAGTTTCCGTTTTCGACCGTTACAACCGACCGGCGCGTCCGGTCATATCGACAGGCGCATCTGGTCAGTGCGTGTCTGACTGTTTCAAAAGGTAACGATTGGATTTGTCTAAGGGGTCTATAAATACAACCCCTCCACCTCTTTTAGAGGTCTCTTGCTCATTTGTTTAGCTGAGAAACACCTTTGAAGTGCAAGGGAGTGCAAGAGCCATAGTGAGGATTGAGATTTGCGAATCAAAGTTTGAGAATCCTCTCTAGTGACAAGAGTCTAGCAAGTGTGTATCCATCTTCTCATTAGACTTGTCGTGGTCAAGTGAGAGTTCTAGCTTGTTACTCTTGGTGATCGCCATCACCTAGACGGTTTGGTGGTGATTGGGAGTTCGGTGATCATCCGACGAGACTGTGGGTGACCCAACTCAAGTTGTGAGCGGTTTTGGGTGATTCGCCGCGACGGAGTGTCGAAGAATCAACCCGTAGAGAGCACTTGATCCTTGCGCGGATCAAGGGGGAGCTACACCCTTGCGCGGGTGCTCCAACGAGGACTAGTGGGGAGTGGCGACTCTCCAATACCTCGGCAAAAACATCGCCGTGTTCCTATCCCTTACTTTCAAGCATTTACTTTCTTGCATTACTTTCATTGCTTGATTACTTTCCTAGAATTGCCTTGCTAGTCTAGGATTGGAACTTAGGGTGCATAACTTTTATCGGTAGATACACAAGGAACACAAGTAGGCACTAGGGGTGAAGTTTGGCTTGTAGGATTTAATTCTTGCAATTAATTTTTAGAAAAGCCCAATTCACCCCCCCTCTTGGGCATCTTGATCCTTTCAATTGGTATCGGAGCCGTGTTGCTCTAAATTTAGGCTTTACCGCCTAGAGCAAGATGTCTAATGGGGAAGGACCACCTCCCACTTTTGAGGGAGACGATTTTCCATATTGGAAAATTCGTATGGAGGCGTACCTCGAAGCCATAGATGTTGGGTGCCTTAGAGCCACAACCAAAGGGCTTCCCCCCATAAGGGATCCCGCTAACCCAAGTGGTGACGAGGAGAAATATGACCGGTGGAATGCAAAAGCAAAAAATGCAATCTACCGGGCACTAGGCAAAGATATCTTCAATCGTGTGCGTAATGCCAAAAACGCTCATGAATTGTGGGAGAATCTTTGTGCTCTCCATGAGGGAACTAAGAGTGAGCGTGAGGAACGCTATCACATTGCTTTAAAGAAAATTAATTCTTTTGAGATGCTTCCTAAAGAAAGTGCTAATGAAATGTACACTCGCTTGAATGTTCTTGTAGAAGATCTCAATGCTCTTGGACTCACCAAAATGAGTCAATCGGATGTTGCAAGGAGGATCTTGAGTGTTCTCCCCGTTGAGAAGTATGGACATATTGTCACCGTACTTCACCAAAGTGATCTCTCCGCCGCTACACCGACGCAAGTATTGGGAAAGATCAATGCACATGAGATGTACCTGCACATCACTCCGGAAGAGGGTTCATCATCTTCCAAGAAGAAGGACTTGGCCTTCAAAGCAAGCTATGAAAAGAAAAAGAAAAAGGGCCAAGCCATGATAGTGCAAGAAAGCACAAGTGAGAGTGATATTGATGATGAATCACTTGCACTCATGGTGAGAAGAACCACCAAGATGCTAAAGAAGCTCAACAAGAGTGGCATCAAGTTCGATGGCAAGAAGAAGAAATTCTTCACTAGTACCAAAAGGAAGCCAATCTCCGAAATGGATTGCTTCAATTGTAGAGAACTTGGCCATCTAGCTCACCAATGCCCAAAGCCTCCAAAAGACAAGAACAAGAATAAGTACAAGGGCAAGAAAGATGATTCAAGTGAAGAAGAAGATGATAAAAGAAAGAACAAACCATACAAGAAGAAAGATGGCAAGAAAAGGGAGTTCTACAAGAAGAAGAAGGGAGGCAAGGCTTATATTGTTGGTGATTGGCTCACCGACATTGAATCATCATGTGAGTCCTCCGGCGATGAAAGTGATGATGAAAAAGAGAAGATCGCCGCACTTGTGGTTGGGCCATCATCATCGTCATCAACGTCTTCATCACCATCTTCACCGCCATCCTCACCGTCATCATCCACTTCCCACCTATGTCTCATGGCTAAAGGGGATCGAAAGGTACAAAATAGTGATAGTGATGATAGTGATAGTGATGATGAATATGATGCACCTTCTTATGATGAATTAGTAAAATTGTTAAACAAATATTCTAAAATCATAAGGAGGACTAGAAATGAAAATGATGAGCTTCAACATGAAAATGAAACACTCTCATCTAAGCTTGAAAGTGCACATGAGACTAGGGATGAGCTCATAGATCAAAATGAAACTATGTCTTCTTCTCTCAAGGAGCTCAAAACTTCTAACAAGGAGCTTAGAGATAAACATGATAAAATTGAGAAGAAGCATGGTGAACTCATGACTAGACTCAACTCTCTAAAAGAAGAATATACCACATTGAAAATCAACTATGATACTCTTATTGTTGCTAATGAGCTTGCTCTTGAGACACATGATGCTACTAACCAAATTGTTAAGATTGATATAGCTACATCATGTGATGATTTGATTGTTGAGAACTTTGAGCAAGGTTCTAGCGGCAAAGGCAAGAGTGTGGTTGAGGCAAATGACTATGATGAGTATGTCAAGCTCAAGAGTGAAAATGAGATGCTTAAAGTTGAGAACAAGAAGTTGTTGGCTCTTGAAAAGCAAGCTTCAAATGAGTCACTTATTGAAGAAAACAAGAAACTCAAGCAAGAGAAAGAGCATCTCAAGACCGGCCTAAGCAAGTTTACAAGAGGCCAACACTTGCAAAGTGAGCTACTCATGAATACCGTCATGAAGTTGGATAGGAGTGGCATTGGGTATTTGGCAAATCAAGAGAAGAGGGTCAAGGCCAAACAACAACAAAGCAAGACTAAGCCCAAGCCAAAGAGATGTGTTGAGTGTGGACAAGAAGGCCATTTTGCTCATGAGTGCAAAACCCCACCACCACAACCCTTGCCCAAGCATGCTAGACCCTTTGCTTTCAATGCTCACTACATGCTTAGAAAGGACTCTAGTGGAAAGATGAAAGTTATGTTCTTGGGTCCTCCTAACAAGAATAGACCAAAGAAAATTTGGGTTGCCAAGTCACTAGTTGATAAAGTTAAGGGTCCCTCTCAAGTTTGGGTCCCTAAACAAAAGGCTTGATCTATTGTGTGTAGGTGAACTACAAGACCGGTGGATCTCATTGGGTGATTGATAGTGGTTGCACACAACACATGACCGGTGATCCTCGTATGTTCACCTCACTTGAAGAGGATGGGGTATGCCAAGACAAGATCACATTTGGAGATAATTCAAAGAGCAAAGTCAAGGGTATATGCAAGGTTGCAATATCAAATGATCATTCTCTCTCCAATGTGCTTTATGTTGCTTCATTGAGTTTCAACTTACTATCCGTTGGGCAACTTTGTGATCTTGGCTATCAATGCTTGTTTGGTCCAAATGAAGTGGTTGTTACCAAGATAGATGACAAGCAAGTTATTTTCAAGGGTTTTAGATACAACAATCTTTATCTTGTTGACTTCACCTCCAAAGATGCAAACTTGATGACATGTTTGTTCACCAAGACCACACTTGGATGGCTTTGGCATAGAAGGCTTGCTCATGTTGGAATGAACACTCTCAACAAGCTATTGAAGAAAGAACTAGTAAGAGGCTTGAAGGATGTAAAGTTTGAAAAGGACAAACCTTGTAGTGCATGTCAAGCCGGCAAACATGTTGCAAACACTCATCCAACCAAAGCCTACATGTCAACATCAAGAGTACTAGAACTTCTTCACATGGATTTGTTTGGTCCTTCAACTTACAAGAGTTTGGGTGGAAATCTTTATTATCTTGTGATTGTGGATGACTTCTTAAGATACACTTGGACTTTCTTTCTTCATGACAAATCCGAAGTGGCAAGTTGCTTCAAGAAGTTTGCAAAGAGAGCTTAAAATGAATTTGAAGTCAAAATAAAGAAGATTAGAAGTGACAATGGAAAAGAGTTTGACAACACCAATATTGAAGCCTATTGTGATGAAATTGGAATCAAGCATGAAGTATCATCAACCTACACTCCTCAACAAAATGGTGTAGTTGAGAGGAAGAACCGGACCTTGATCACTCTTGCAAGAACAATGCTAGATGAGTATAATACACCGGAGAAATTGTGGGCCGAGGCAATCAACACCGCATGCTATGCTTCAAATCGCTTCTTCCTACAAAAGTTTCTTTGCAAGACCCCTTATGAGTTGCTAAATGGGAAGAAGCCGGACGTCTCATTCTTCCGGGTGTTTGGGTGCAAATGCTACATCTACAAGAAGCGTCAACACCTAGGGAAGTTCCAAAGACGTTGTGATATTGGCTTTCTTGTTGGCTACTCATCAAAGTCCAAAGCATATAGAGTATTTAACCACGCCACCGGTTTGGTTGAAGAAACATATGATGTGGAATTTGATGAATCTAACGGCTCCCAAGGAGCAATTGAGAATTGTGATGATGTAGGTGATGAACCATTGAGGGAGGCCATGAAGAACATGCCGGTGGGTGACATCAAGCCCAAAGATGATGAAGACGATGTACAAATTGTCAATCCACCATCATCATCATATGTGCCTCAAGATGATGACAAGAATGAGAGAGTTAAAAATGAAGACACCCATGTCTCTCATCATCAAGCCAAGGCACAAGCACAAGATGTTGATGCTCCTCATCCCACCCCTCAAATGGTTGATCGAAGAAACTCACCTCTACTTCAAGCACATCCACAAGATCTCATCATAGGGAGTCCTACAAAGGGTGTAATGACTCGATCTCAAAAATTTAACTCTTTTGTTGAACATCACTCCTTTGTCTCTTGTCTTGAACCTAAGAATGTAGAAGAAGCTCTTCAAGATCCGGATTGGGTGAATGCCATGCATGAAGAATTGAACAACTTCGCCCGCAATCAAGTATGGACACTTGAAGAGCATCCAAAAGGTGCAAGAGTCATTGGAACCAAGTGGGTGTTCCGCAATAAGCAAGATGATCAAGGGGTAGTGGTAAGAAACAAGGCAAGACTAGTGGCAAAAGGGTTCTCTCAAGTTGAAGGTCTTGATTTTGGAGAGACTTTTGCACCCGTTGCAAGACTTGAAGCCATCCGTATCCTACTTGCATATGCATCACATCATGATATGAAACTATATCAAATGGATGTGAAAAGTGCATTCTTAAATGGCTTTATAAATGAACTAGTCTTTGTTGAACAACCTCCCGGGTTTGAAGACCCTAGATATCCCAATCATGTTTATAGGTTGTCCAAGGCGCTATATGGGCTCAAGCAAGCCCCTAGAGTGTGGTACGAGCGCCTTCGGAACTTCCTCATTGAGAAGGGATTCACCATTGGGAAGGTTGACACCACACTATTCACCAAGAAATTCAAAGAAGAGATCTTCATTTGTCAAGTATATGTTGATGATATCATCTTCGGGTCAACAAATGAAGACTATTGCAAAGAATTTGGTGAATTGATGTCAAAAGAGTTCGAGATGTCAATGATTAGTGAGCTAACATTCTTCCTTGGGTTTCAAGTAAAGCAAATGAGAGAAGGGATCTTTATCTCTCAAGAGAAGTATACCAAGGATCTTCTCAAAAGATTCAAGATGGAAGAATGCAAGCCAATCAAGACCCCAATGCAAACTAATAGACATCTCGACCTAGATGAGGGAGGTAAACCAATCGATCAAACTCTTTACCGTTCTATGATTGGTAGCTTGTTATACCTTACCGCATCTAGGCCCGACATCATGTTTAGTGTGTGCATGTGTGCCCGCTTTCAAGCGTGCCCTAAAGAACCTCACTTAAGTGCCGTAAAAAGAATCCTAAGATATCTTAAGTATACTCCAAGCATCGGACTATGGTACCCCAAAGGAGCTAGATTCCAACTAGTTGGCTACTCCGATTCGAATTATGCCGGTTGCAAAATTGATAGAAAAAGCACATCCGGAGGGTGCCATTTGCTTGGGAGATCCTTAGTATCTTGGTCATCTAAAAAGCAAAATAGTGTGGCTTTGTCCACCGCTGAGGCGGAATACATTGCCGCGGGGGCTTGTTGTGCACAAATCCTATACATGAAACAAACCCTCCTAGACTATGGAGTCGTTCTTAAAAAGGTGCCGCTTTTATGTGACAATGAAAGTGCGGTTAAAATTGCTAATAATCCGGTACAACACTCTCGCACCAAGCACATTGATATCCGCCACCACTTTCTAAGAGATCACATTGCTAAAAATGACATATCACTAGAAGGTGTAAGAAGTGAAGATCAATTAGCGGATATTTTCACTAAACCTTTGGATGAAGCTACCTTTTGTAGGTTGAGAAGTGAACTAAATGTGCTTGATTCTAGTAACTTTAAAAGATGAGCTTGTGTTGTCCCTTGCATTGCATTGTATTATATGTCATGTTTAATTACCCGCAATGCATCTAGGGCTTGACTAACATGGTTACGATAACCCTCCTTTGGAGGAGTGAAGAAGCCTAACCGTGGATCAAACTTGACAAGCAACCTAGCTTTACTTACTTGTTTTGCATTGCATATGCATGGTTGTTGTTTTGTCGTTCCTCTTCGGTTAAGTTTTGAGCAACCTCTGTGTTCGTCCATGGGTAGAGAGAGCATTTTGACGCTCCCAAGGGATCAAAAGCTCTATTGCATGGCCATACGTTGCTCCTCGGGTGTTTGTTGCCTATTTTCCTAAAAATAATATTAGCCTAAGGCAAACTATTTTGAAAAATTTGAGGGTTTGAGTGAGGTCACTCATATCTTGTTCCAATTGGTGTTTATCTGTGTCTCTTTGAATTGGAACTTGATTGGGAGAAGTCGTGTCTAAGTTCGGAATGAAAAAGGGTGAAAACAGTGACTGGACGCTGGACCGGACGCTGCACCGGACGCAGTGTTGCTTCACCACCGCGTCCGGTCCCGGCGACCACCAGCGCGTCCGGTCATCCTGGAGACCGTCTTCTGATCCAGTGACCGGACGCTGCACCGGACGCGCCCCTGTTGACCACCGCGTCCGGTCCCGGTAACCACCACCGCGTCCGGTCATCCATCTCAGATTTCTGGGAAAATCAAAACCGGACGCTGTCAGCGTCCGATCGTGGATAATCGGACGCATCCGGTCATTCCAGGAGCTTACTGGAATGTGACCGGACGCTGCCTGCACCGCGTCCGGTCACATCGACCACCGCGTCCGGTCATCACGCATAAAGCGGATCTCACCCCTTTAACCGTACGATTGGATCTTTTTTCTTTTTAATCTCACCTCGCCTCTGCCGCCGCCGCGACCTCGCCTTCTTCACCGCCGCAGCTGCGCCCTACGCCGCTGCCCGCGCCCCCGCCGCAGCCGCTACCCGTGCCACCGCCGCAGCCGCTGCCCGCGCCACCGCCGCAGCCGCACCTTGCGCCCTGCGCCCTGCGCTCGCGCCACCGCCGCCACGGCTGCACCACCGCGCCCCCACTCGCGCGCCGCCGTTGATGCACCTCCGGTGACCTCCCCTGCGTCCTAGCCTCTCGTCGGAATCTCTTTGCCGTGCACGATCTTCAACTCCTGCAAAGACCCCCAACCCTACCCCTAGGTTGCTAGTTTTTCATCTTCGAATCCTCGCCATCGTCTCCGTCTCCGCAAGGTGACTTCCTCTCCTTGGATTAGGGTTTACCGTCGATTTTCTGGTAATTTCTAATTCAATTGTCGTTCAATCGTTGATTGTATTCCAGGGTTTCGGTCGCCGTCTTCGGGTAACCCTAATACGTCGACATCACTTTTCGGTCATCGGATCATCGCTCGTCGAGGTAGCTATCGCGGTCATCTCATATCTTACCTCATATGCTTGCTATCTCTAGGGCTTCGTAACTTTAGATCATATATATTGCTTATAGTAGATCTATCTATTCCGTTTTTTCAGCGAGTTTGTCGGTGTGTCGGAGTTTCTGCTGTTCTGTTGGTTGAATCCGAGGCCAAGCCTGCAGATACGGATTAAGGCCAAGCCTCTCGAGTGTCAGTACATCATCTTTCAGAGGTTTTCCGACAGTGTGACAGCATGGTTCGTTGCAAGAATGCCGGTGGTGCTCCTAGTGACAGGGACGACCGTCCTCCTCGTCTGTCTGAGGTTGCACGTGGAAAGCGCATAAAGATCATGGCCAGAAAGAAGAAGAAGACTCTCACTGATGCAGAGATAGCTCAGGCAGTGGCAGATGTAGCAGATGCAGTAGAGAGGGGTAGCAGGAGTAGCGGTATACGCATTGGAGACAGTCATTTTCATCTTGAAGGACGACAGCTTGGTACAGAGACCACTGAGACCACTAAGAGCACAGAAGTGCCAATGGATGCAGATACTATGCTAGTGGATCCACCTGCAGCACCTTCAGAGGGGACAGCGGAACAGGCAGCTCAGACTCCATCACATCGCCGCTCCACACGCACACGGACTCAGGTGACTCCCAGGCCAGAGGGCCAGCGTCGTGGAGGACGTCCACCTCCGAGAGTTAGAGGTACACCCCCAGTTGAGCACTTTGACCTGAGAGGTGCCACTGCACGTCAGGTGCAAAGTTTGAGATTTGTTGAGGTCAGCCGTTGGTTCCCACCTCAGAGAGACTCCAGAGCTTCAGAGGGATTCTATACTCCTCTCCAGGAGGATTTTTACAGAGCTCTTGTTGACAGTGGCATTGCTTTTCGACCACAGAGGGTCTGTCGTATTGAGTCACTTATTGAGGTAGTAGGTGAGCAGCTACGTCCGCACCTGTCCTATCTACCAGGCCTGTCAGATTTTCTTGGACGGACAGGTGCATACTGCGGCACTTGGGTTAGGGAATTCTATGCTTCATTATGGATTGATCTAGCCCATGAGTTAATAAACTTTGCATTCAGAGGCCATGACCACAGACTGTACAGCTCCAGAGTACGGGAGATTCTCAGACTCCTAGCTTCAGACACGAAGATTCACCAGCTCTGCTATGGTCAGACAGCTCCACCTAGACGCCCTCATGGCGGTTCTGTGCCACCTACTGACCTGATCCGACCCTGTTTTCATGAGCCTTTTGGTGAAGGGTCTCGTCGCACACCTGCCAGTCTGATACCGATTGCCCGAGTCTTGGATGCTATTGTCAGACGCACTCTTCTTCCCAGACTTGGTTACAGAGAGGGACTGACCAGGATGCAGCTTTGGGTTGTTCACCATCTTCTTTCACAGACACCTTTTGACATTTGGGATCTTATGGTCAGTGAGATGGAGGACACCCTGGTAGAAGGCTTCAAGGGACACCATCAGCTGCCCTATACTCATTGGATTTGTTTTATCATCAGATCTGCTCTTGAGCTGCCTTCAGAAATAAGTGCTGAGATAACTGAAACCACTACTATTTTTCCTGAGTATGATATTCATCAGCTATGGGCTTCAGTTACTAGAGAGCAGGCCCCTGCACCAGGACAGAGAGTGAGACCTAAGGTTCCTGAGACAGCGGCTGAGCAGGATGCGACCATACAGGGTCTTGCAGAGGCAGAACTTGCAGATCTAGATGCTCAGCCCGCTGATGTAGCTGAGGATGAGGCCTCTGACAGCACTGACGAGGACTATCAGCCCATCCCCAAGTATCGGTCTCCTCGGCCTCACGACCACGAGGCCGGTGGCTCTGGTTCAGCCTCCCGCTCAGACCCAGCCATGGTGGCTATACTTGAGAGGCTGACCCAGGCACAGGAGCGATAGGAACTTCAGCTACAGAGACAAGCTCAGGACACAGCTACTGCGTTTGCACAGATACAGGCTCGACAGGATGAGTTCCAAAGACAACAGCTTGAGATACAGCGCCAACAGGTCGAGATGCAGCGTCAGCAGTATGAGATGCAGCGACAGAGTGCAGCCAGCCAGCAGCAGTACTTGGAGCTTCTGCGTCACCTTGTCACAGTTGGGGCTCCTCCACCTGCATCTATCCTGACTTCAGCTTTACCATTCAGTGGACCTTCAAGTCAGGATCAGCCGAGCTTTCAGTTCACATCTCCACAACTATAGGTTCCTCAGTCATTCCAGTCCCCGAGCTACATGCCCATTCAGACGGGGTCTACTCCTTCAGACCAGCCTCGCCCTCACATGTTGACCGGCACACCGTTCATTGATCTGAGTGCCACATATAGCGAGTTGACTGGTCAGCCGACACCCTCACACACCACATCTGCTACTTCTTCAGGGTTGTCAGGTTCAGAGGCAGTTCTCCTTCCAGTGACAGGGACAGGCACTACAGAGACTGTTCCGTCGTCCGTTGCCTTGATAGATCCCCCAACTTTTGGCCCACTTCAGGCTCAGGTCACAGAGACTGCTCCACTTGTCGCTTCTTCGGCAGCACCTGTTCCTGTTGATTAGACCCAGACCACTTCACAGCCGCGTGCTTCTTCAGAGGGTCAGCCAGATAGCTCAGAGTCCGAGGGAGACATCTCACAGTTTGTGATTACTCCGCGCTCCTCGGCACCCGACACGACTCCGTCTGTTCCCCCGTCCGATCCTTAGTTTAGTTTTTTGGCGGTTGATGCCAAAGGGGGAGAGAGTAGATTCAGGGGGAGCTTAGGGTGAGTTTCTGTTAGGTTTTTTGTTCTTTTCGTGTGTGCTACTCTCATGCATCATGTTTCCTTTACAATAATTGCATTCGTGTGACATGTGATCTTATGAGATATCTTAAAGTCTTTATGGTTTATCTAATCTCAGCTTTAAATCATGTCACTTGTTAGTTTATAGCTCATAAGGTTGTGCTTCCGTGCCTTACTCTGATTTCATATGAGCTATGTTTTATGTGTACTAACTTTTCATGTCTTATCTTATAAGTACACTTAGTTGGCTTGGAACACATAAGCATTGTCTAACCCCTTGTGCTTACAGCTTTATGCTTATGTGAACCAAGCATGATCGAAAACCTCAACTCATATCTTCTGAATCTAAGTGTTGTCATCAATCACCAAAAAGGGGGAGATTGAAAGCATCTAGGCCCCGGTGTTGGTTTCGGCAATTAATGACAACACATAATTACCATGACTAACGTGTGTTTTGCAGAAACGTTGGTAAGTTAGGTCATAGAGATGATAACTGCTTTGGGCAATATGGCAGTCATGTCCCTTGATGGAAATCATTTCAGTTTTCAAAGGATCATAGATAAGATTAAGGACGGTTAGTTCCGGATGTCAAGGTGTTGAGATACATCTAGAATAGTCGTTAGGATCTTTGTTTCTTCCTTTGACCGTACTATGAAGAGGGGCATGAGCGAGTAGCTTGACCTAGGTGAGTCTTATGTTTAGGTGTGGTGCACACTTGTCAAACTTAGCACTAGGTAGCTCGAGAAAAGCTCAGAGTACAGTTAGAAGCGACTTGGTTCAAGTTGCATTGCGTTTGGAAGACGTTTGAGCCGTTTACCTATGACCGGACGCGGTCCTGGTCATGACCGGACGCGTCCGGTCAGTACAAAGTCTTAACTGCGTTTTCGGCTGACTGACCGGACGTGGTCCTTGAGAGGACCGGACGCGGTGGTCAGGCTGACACGTGTTCCAGAGGGTAAACAGAAATGATTGGACGCAACTGTGAAAAAGACCGGCGCGTCCGGTCATGTTCCAGTAAGGTCCAGCGGAGACCTGACGCGTCCGGTCACCTCTGATCGGACGCGGTGTTGCGTCAGGTCAAATTTCCAGAGAGCTCTTGCATGATCGGACGCGTCCGATCATCCCTGATTGGCGCGTCCGATCATCTCAGACCAGCGCGTCCGGTCAGCACAGATCGGCACGTCCGGTCTCTCATTACAAGTTTCCGTTTTCGACTGTTACAACCGACCGGCGCGTCCGGTCATATCGACAGGCGCGTCCGGTCAGTGCGCGTCTGGCTGTTTCGAAAGGTAACGGTTGGATTTGTCTAAGGGGTCTATAAATACAACCCCTCCACCTCTTTTAGAGGTCTCTTGCTCATTTGTTTAGCTGAGAAACACCTTTGAAGTGCAAGGGAGTGCAAGAGCCATAGTGAGGATTGAGATTTGCGAATCAAAGTTTGAGAATCCTCTCTAGTGACAAGAGTCTAGCAAGTGTGCATCCATCTTCTCATTAGACTTGTCGTGGTCAAGTGAGAGTTCTAGCTTGTTACTCTTGGTGATCGCCATCACCTAGACGGTTTGGTGGTGATTGGGAGTTCGGTGATCATCCGACGAGACTGTGGGTGACCCAACTCAAGTTGTGAGCGGTTTTGGGTGATTCACCGCGACGGAGTGTCGAAGAATCAACCCGTAGAGAGCACTTGATCCTTGCGCGGATCAAGGGGGAGCTACACCCTTACGCGAGTGCTCCAACGAGGACTAGTGGGGAGTGGCGACTCTCCGATACCTCGGCAAAAACATCGTCGTGTTCCTATCCCTTACTTTCAAGCATTTACTTTCTTGCATTACTTTCATTGCTTGATTACTTTCCTAGAATTGCCTTGCTAGTCTAGGATTGGAACTTAGGGTGCATAACTTTTATCGGTAGATACACAAGGAACACAAGTAGGTACTAGGGGTGAAGTTTGGCTTGTAGGATTTAATTCTTGCAATTAATTTTTAGAAAAGCCCAATTCACCCCCCCTCTTGGGCATCTTGATCCTTTCAGCGTGCAGGGTCAGGCCTTCAGTGTCGGGGACTTAGTGCTTCACCTCAGACAGGACAGTAGAGGCTGCCACAAGCTGACACCACCATGGGAGGGCCCATTCATCATCGTAGAAGTACTTTGACCCAGCACTTACAAGTTGGCCACCGCAGACGGTGAAGTCTTCACCAACGCTTGAAACATCGAACAACTACATCACTTCTACCCATAGATCTCTAGGCTTGTCACATGTTTAATCTCAAAAGAATAAAAAGAATGCTCATTGTCTCTTGCTTTGTCTAAAACTCTGAGAAAGACCTGACCCTATATTTATTTAGGGTCGGGCCTCTCTCGAGGGCTAAAAGGGGGGAACCCCCCCAACGACGTGAGATTTTTATGATACTTTTTGAAACATTTTTTCACACCTGACCCCTTACAACGTTGCTTAAGAAAGCGGATGTTCTAGAAAGTGAAGAGCCCCTCAGGACAGATTGGTCGGACTGTAAGAAACCTACACCCCAGTGGTTATGGTGCCTTTGGTCACCAGTCTGGTCCTAAGGGTTGACTCGTACTTCTAGAAAATCTATGAACTTAACATAACGTGGGGATCAGACAACCACTCAAAAAACTTTACGAAAAGAAATCCACCTGACCCCTCCAATGGCGACTAGGGAATGCAAGTATGTTTGGAGTACGAAGATCCTCGGGTCAAGTTAACTAGGCTGTGAAAAACCTAGGCCCCCTACAGTTACAGTACTCTCACCCGACTGACTCTGACCTAAGGTATTAGACTCAATTCCAAACACCACAAGACTCAGCGCACTAGAAGGGTCAGGACGAACATGAAAAACTTAGAATGAAAGATAAAATGCAAGTTTTTGAAGGGGCCCCGAGGGCCAGAGACTTGTCCGCAATCTTAAGTTCTTACACGGGCACCTTGCCTGACACTGTTCATAGATTCAAAGGTAGGGGGATGACCTCTTCTTTGAACTTGGCCACCAGAATCTTTGCTGGCTCCAGCACCTCCTCATCGATTGCATCGAGCTCCTCCTCGAGGCCGTCGATGTTACCCTCGCTAAGTACTTATAGATCAATCTTCTGGTAATGAGACTTGAAGACGGTGAGCGCACGCCGCATCCCAAGATGTAGGGCCTCCTTCACCTGGGACTGAACCCGCTCGAAGGCGACACCGAGACGACCCTGCAGCGTGCTCGCTCCAGGGCACACCTGGACCGCTCTGAGAGCATCGCATAATAGCTCGACGGTGGCATGAAGCTTGGAGTGCTCATGCTGCTCCGTCTTCAGGGCCTCTCACGCTGACAAAAGCTCCGCCTCCACCGCGGCAAGCTTGCTCTTCATTCCTAATCATCACAAGAGATAAGAAGCACATTTAGAGAAAGTGCTCAACAACGAAAGCCAAAGATACTTACCTTCTAATTCCTCAGCCCAAGCCAAGTTTTGCTGATGCCCTTGGGTCACCGTGGCCCGAAGGGACCCCACCTCGGACTTTAGCTGGTGGTTCTCCTTGGCAACTCGAGAAGCCGCACGCGTGGTCTCCTTCAGCTGGCCCCCACGGTAATCTTCTCCCTTCAAGTTATGTTGCACTCTTGGCGAGCCTCATCACACTCACCAAGAGCATGCTCGCGCTCACGGTGGATGGAGTCAAGATCAGCTTGAAGCCGCTCTGAAGCCTATGATAGCTCATCGCGCTCACTCTTCACCTTTTGGGCCTCCTCTTGGTCCTTACAAGTGCGCTCGATGAGGGCTGCTAGCTTCTCCCCTGACTCTTTGGCATCGGTGACTGCCTCATCATAGCGGATACGAAGGTCTGCCATTTTGTTGTGAAGGACGGCCATCCTCTTTTGGGCTTCCACAAGTTGTGCCTCGCCATGGCAATCCTTTGTGTTTCCTCCAACAGGCATCCCCAGGAGCCCTGCTTGCGACAAAGAAACTCCGACATTGCCCGGCTCTGTTCGAGTAGTTCCTGTGCAAGAAGTCATGTCAAGAGGTAGCAAGAGGCGAAAGCACCAAACGACAAGCATTCACCTTGCTCGATGCACCTGGCTAGCTAGACAGATGTCATTGTGCAGGACGTTGAATGCCATGGTCAGAGCCTGCTTTAAGGTCTGGCACCCTGTTTGGATCTGGCTCCAGGACTCCAACTCTCGATGTCATCCAACACAAAAACCGGCGGCGCCTTTGGCTCATTTTGATCCGACCAGGTAAGGTGCGGACCACCCCACTGGAAGGGATCATGCCCGACCCACGCGAGGGCCGTAGACCCCCCCCCCCCCCCGACACGGGAGGGTCGGGCTACCTCAGCCAAGTCAGAAGGCTCGCCGGATGAGATCGACACCACCTCCGCTTCGACGGCGTTAGGACCGCTCGTCGTAGCATCTACCGCTTGGGACCTGCCTCCCCCTGCGGACCCAACCTGCAATGAAGGGCCCTTGGGCGTGACCTCCTTCATCGCCTCCTGAGCCCCGGTGCTTACGCCCGCTCCCACAGTCAGTGCAGGCGTCTCCGCCGTCGGAGGTGGACACACCTCACCCTCCTAAGGGAGCGCCCCCTCGAGAGCGGGATCCGATCCGAACCGTGGCAGCTCCTCCAGTGCCGCCATCCCCTCCTGCACGGATTCCTCCAACTCTACTTCCGGAAGCACCACCCCGACTGACGGGGCGGGGTTGGGCGCCCTCCTATGGCCATGGACGCCAAAGGAATGCTACCGGCCACCTTCGAGGCGGAGACATCCGATCCCGGCACACTTCTAGTTGAAGCTTGGCCTTGCCGCCTTAGCGCTGTCTACGATGCAAGCAGGGGGCTGTCAGGTTGAACCTTCCTACGAGAATGATGGGCATTAATGCTTCCAAACCTCAGCATAAACAAGCAACAAGGAAGAAGCATCCCTTACCTCAGCGACGTGGGGCGGGGACGTTTTCGTGATGGCTCACTCGGGCTTGACCCCATGGTCATAGGGCAGGGCCTCTTCCTGGCCACCACGGTCTCAACCGTATCGGGCTAGGAAAGTGGCTGCGGTAACCCCACCATCTGCTGGGGTCGAGGATCCTCCGCCCTCTCAGGATGGGCCAACTCTTGCGGCCTCAGGGGCTCCTCTCCCCCGCCTATCATCACAGCTCCCCTAAGATCGAGGTCCTCTGATTCACGACGAGGCGGTTCAGCCCACGGTGATCGCCCCTCGATCGAGAGGGACGACTCCTTGGGCAGCTCCCCCTCTTCGGCCATAGAATCTAGCCAGTCATACTGGTCAACCTCCTCCTCCTCCTCCTCATCGTCATTGTCATCATCAATGCTCGATAACTCCTCTTCTTTCCTAGCCTACTATTCTAGTTTTCGGCGCTTGTCGTGCTCCTCCTTCCTTCTGGCCTTCTCAGCCGCTTTCTTCTTCCCTTCCTCCTTCTGCTTCCTCACCCCCTCGGCGTGAGCCCGATTCCGCGCCCTGTGCATCACGTCCTCGGGAAGGGGTGGGTCAAAGTCGGGGACCAGGCAGAGATTCCCCTACAATCGCCCAAGCCCTAGGTCAGGCAAAAATAAACGTAGAGAGGCTATAGGAAAGGGGGAGGAGAAGAAGAATGGAGGACGCTCACCATCTCGATGAAGTCGTCATCAGGACGCATTGGCAGGTGGCCGTCGAGGAAGGCATCAGGAGGGACACTCCTGAGCACCGACTTGATGCGCCTCTTGATCTCCTCCCGATCAAGCCCCATGTCATGAGCACAGTCCCCTCGAGGGGCGCGTTCAGCACCATCTCATCCAAGTGGTGTGCCCGCCGCATCAGTGGCAACACCCTTCTCTCATGGAATACGGTGATGACCCCAGCTCTCGTCATGCCCGCGTCTACTAGACGCTTGACCGCTTAGAGAAGGGAGTCAATTTTCTTCTTTTCAGAGGCAATGGGATCATAGCCCCACCTGAAAGCTCTATGTTTGGTGTTGGTAATTAGTGACAATGCCTAAGTACTAATCCTATGCCTAAGTTGTATATAGCATATGAGGATTAGTACATTCCAAGGTTGGTGGCAAGATGGACATGGTGATCATAATGGCCACACTTGGATTTGGACGCAACCCTACGTGATCAAGGCAAAGGTATATGTTTAAGGGTTGTGTTTTAGTAACCAAGACACCTAGTGGGTGTGTTTACATTATAGGATAGATAGCCATACTATAAAGAGGGGAATGACGTGGCTATTGAACTCCTAAGTGCCTCTAGGTGTGCATTTCATAATCATATGCATTTGGATAGAACTAATAACGTCTCAAAAAATGATTGTGAAAATGCTAACACACTCACACATGACGTGATCACTTGGTGGTGTTAGCACATTTGCGATGGCATTGGAGTTTGAGTGGCAGAGAGGGTTTGGGGTCCTCTCTCCCTCCCGCCGCGCTTGCGAGGCGGGATTCAGGCATTTTCGAGGAATTAAAACGTCTATTTTCCTTTACGCCAATGTCGAGATTTGGAGGCGTTGTCACATGTTGTTTCACAAGCTAAAACATGTGCTAAAGTGACACACTTACTTAGTCTAGCTCATATGTGAAAAGGTGAATCAAACAGAGGCAAACAGAGGTCATAGAGGTGACCGGACGCTGGACAGGACGTGGTCTCTGTTTGACCAGACGCATTCGGTCAGTGCTCAGCGTTCGCGCATGTCTCAGTTTTCTGATCGAACGCGGTGGCGCGTCCGGTCACGATCGACTGCACGCGTCCGGTCGTTGTGGGTGCTTACTGGACTCTAACCGGACGCTGGGTGTAACGCGTCCGGTCAGTTCTACAGTGCGTCCGGTCACACGTGGAGGCTTACTGGAGCGCTGCTCGGCTTGACCAGCGTGTCCGGTCAGTTACGGGACCAGCACATCTGGTCTGTGCGACCAGCACGTCCAGTCAGTGTGACTATAGCAGAATCGAGTGGCTAACGGCTCTATTCGAAGGGGTACATCTATAAATACTTGTTGGCCGGCTCAAGGCTCACCCTCTTGCACTCTTTAACATACTTGTGAGCACTTTGAGCTAAGCAACTCCCCTCCCACTCATCTCTCTTGCTTCTTTGCATATTTGAAGTGAGATTAAGTGATCTAAGTGCATTTGCATTGTGAGATTGCATCTAGTTGGCACTTGGTGGTTGATTTGCTGCGGGATTCTTGTTTCTCTTGGTGGTTGCCGCCACCTAGACGGCTTGGAGCAGCTTGGAGGCGTTGGCAAGAGTTGGTGATTGTTCTTGGCCACCTCTGATGATTGTGAGGGGTTTGTGCCTACCTCTGCGAAGCACCAAAGGCAACGTTAGTGGATTGCTCGTGTCATTTGCAACCTTTTGCCATTTGGTAGGTTCTTGTGACACCTTTTGAGAGGCTCGGTGTGTGAATGATTAGCCACCGAACCATGTGGTGAAGAGGGACACAACAGGGACTAGCGTGCCGGCAAGTACGTGAACCTCGGGATAAATCTTATGTCATCACTTTCTTGTTGTGACTAATCGATCCCGGTGGTTGTGTATTGTGGAATTTATCTCTTGATCATATTGATTGGTTGGCTCAATACTTCGCCCCTCGGTGATACCCTCCTAACTCTATCTTGTATTAATTCCTTAGTTACCTTGCTAGCTTGTTAGTGTAGCTAGTTAGCTTTAGTTGTAGCTAAGTTATGTGGTTGAGTGCAAATTTACTAGAATTGTGAATTGGTTAGGTGGCTTGCAAACACCCCGTAGGCTAAGCAAAACTCGCATCTCGCTATTTGTTATATTGATAAACTTGTTTAGCTTGTCTTTGTAGAAATTTTTAAAAGGCTATTCACCCCCCTCTAGCCATCAAGACCTTTCACCACCGCTGGTGCCACCCCTTGTTCGACGACGACCCCTTCATGACGATGTACTAGTTTGCTCGGCTCTGACGAAGCTGGATCGCATAGCTACCGATGCGCACCGGCACCGTCTTCCCCCTCCTCACCATCTTGAGGAAGACGGTGGCACAGAAGTAGTATTTCCATAGGGCAAAGGTGGGCCTGATGCCCAGATAGCCCTCACACAGGGCGACAAAAATCGCAATCTGCAAAACCAAGTTGGGATTGAGATTCTGCATCTCAATCTCATAATGGTGGAGAAGACCACAGAAGAAGTTGCTCGCAGGCGTCCTAAACCCCCGTTCATGGAAGTGCGCAAAGCTAATGACGTAACCAGAGGGAGGGTTTGGTTCATCCTCGTTGCTAGGGACAATCCACTCCGGCCGCATGACATTCGTCATCGGACGGAGGAGCCCATCCTCGATGAGCCCCAACACAATCTTCTCACTGAAGCTAGAATGGCCCCACGGATCCATTAAGGTGACTAGGAAAACAGTCCAGCAGCGAAGGCAATGACGGTGGCTGTGGGGTGAGTTTTTTTATCTTTCTTTATCCCTCTCTCTCGCACTTCTTTGTTGGGGCAGATGGAAAACGCGAGCACTAGAAAGGCAGAGGGCAGAGGTGTGCAAGGGAGAGGAAAAACCATCGGGTTAAAAAGGGGGAGGCCGAGGGCGATTCGAGCCTCCAACCACCCGCATTAAATGCGGCTGCAAAAATGTCTCGTCACGTCCCGGATATCTCGGTAACCGTTTGCACGCCCCCTGTGAATCCGCTTCGACACCTCGCACCCTCCGCCTTGCACGCTACGCCTGCCGTTATCCCATCACCACACAGGGCTCGAGCCCTCTCCTCTCCTCGGGTCGGTCATAGGCCTCTGCAGACAAGAGAAGAATATGGAACTACATACGCTCCTTCGGCCCAGTTACAATCTAGGGGGTTCAAAGGCTGGCCCACCGTGGGTTCGACAGCCGCCTCGGGACTCTTGAGTCAAGAGTTAGGAGTGAGTCACCACCTTGGTCGCAAGCCGATGCCCAGCGAATGGAACTTAGACTGCACTTAGACCTACCTGAGAGCCACAGTTAGTCCAACGAGGATGGCGTGGTTTGACACACCCCTTTTGTTCCCCTAAGGAATGCACGAAGAATTGCACCGAAGATGAGTGGCCTTCCAACTGAACCCCAGCATCAAGCGAGGGTTCAGTGGCTGCACTCATGCCTTGACCTAACAAACGGTCATGACCCTGCATCTAGCAAGGGCTCGGGAGCCATGAACGACCCACGAATGGTCACCCCCCACAACACTAGAACTCACATCAACGAAAAATATGATTCATTAAACAACGACGTGTCTTTTAGAAGAATGCTGATAAGGCAAAATGCAAAAAACCTATCCTAAGCGGGGAACAAGATGGCCTTGACGCCAGGCAGGAAACGTCGGTCAGTAGGGCTTGGCCTTGATGTTGGCTGCCGCTCAGGGTCCCAAGAGCCTGGTGGCCTCCTCCACTATCCCCTCGGCAAGGACCAGGTTGACGACAGTGTTGGCTGCCTCATCGAAATCCTCCTGAGACCCGTCATGGTCGGCCAGCTCCTCGCCCTCCGGAAGCCCCACCAAGTGATGGAGCATGTGGCTTGAATGCACCTGCGCCACCGTCAGGGTCACCGCCACCCCACGATGGATGCTGAGCTCCACCGCGTCCCGCACACGGTTAGGGAGATCCAGGAGGCGCTCCTCCCGGTTCGCACCACGGGCATGGACATACTTCGCCACAACGTCCGTAACTTCCTAGATCCCCAACAGCTCTGCCTCTAGCTCTGCTCCATGCATGAACATAATGAGCACGAAGAACGAATGCAGTTCATCAAACTAGAACGACGAAGGGAGAACTCACCACCCACCCGGTCGTCCGCCGCCACCTGCTAATCCCGGACGAGCTGCATCTCCCACTCCGTTGCCTCAAGTGCTGCCTGGGAAACCCCCAGATACCTCCTAAGCCGCTCCACCTCTGTCTCCACCGCTGCGGCCGGTGCAGCATCCAACAGCAGCACCAGCGCTGCGGTAGCGGCCGGAGGCGGCCGCCTCCCATATCCGCCACCAGAGGATGACCTGGCCCCTATCATGTGGCGCCGCGTGGACCGCCCACCTCCGGACGCGTCACCGGCAGGGTGTTTACCTGGGTCCATGGCGAAAGCGGGAAAGGACGCCCTAGTGAAAGGGGGCAAAGAGATCGTGGGCTACTATGAAGAACTAAGAAGAGCAGGCAGGCTCCTGCGCCCTGCCTGTACCGTATTTATAACATCGTACAAGGCAAACGACTGGGCGCCAGTCGCCCAACTCCCCATGAACGTGAAAAACTGGGCACCTCCCCACCTTCCCATGCGCCAGGACACGAAGCGTCATAACAACAACTGCCCGATGTGACCCCTCGTCTTCCCCAGGTGGACCTACTCACTCAATTAAAGTCCTTGAAGGGATAAGGCCTCGGGGGCTACACCCGGCGGGTGCGCTTGCGCGCACCCACTGGGCAATTTCCTCCAAAAAGCACAAATAAACCGCAATGAGCCCCAAATGGGATGACGAGGGCCTACACGTACCCCTCTGTTCTGCTAAAGAACGCAAGGGCGACAATACGACAATAGAGAGGCCATCCAGTCAGACCCTTGCAACACGCGGGGGCTTGGGGCTTCCCGACCTAGCAAATGGTCAAGGCCAAGGGCTTAGGGGCTCCCCACTTGACCTGCCACCATAAGAAAAACACCATACTCGCTCAATTAAAGCCCTTAAAGGGATAACTCATCTCTCCAAGGCCTCAGGGGCTACACCCGCCGGGTGCGCTCGCGCGCACCCACCGGACAGTCCTCTTCAAACATAAAAACAAATCAAAAGCTACTCACAGTCGCTCGTTCTCAAGCCTCTAAAGGAGTGCTCCACTCCTCCATAGGCTCAGGGGCTACTGTCGGGTATCAAAATACTAGGGTACCCAACAGATGGTAAAATACGGCACCCTATATGATTGCTAAAGCCCCATCTAGGGGGCCCAGTAAAGTTGACCCACCAAAAGCGCAGACAGCACGTCAGTCGCTTGTGGCACGAGTGACAAACTCCATCCCACCCGAACCTTGCGGAGAGATCTCGGGTGAGATGAGCGCCTTGGGTGACATTTTTTTCTCCTCGCCCGAGCCCCCACGGCGTCATCAAAAGCGTCCGACCCCCTCAGCTTACTTTCGTCTCGCCCGAGGGACACGTACAACCCTCTCGCAAGACGGCGAGCCATGGGGACCCCCAGACCGCGGCACCCGCTCCCGCCGATGGGATGGACGTGACCATGCACAGTCAACAGGAGCATGGGAACCACGCCCTGACCCAACATGACCCCAGTCATTCCACCACCACGACATCCATACCTCTATAGCGACGGGGGTAACGACCACTATACCACCTAACCCCCTCTTTACGCAAATCCGAGCGCCCATGTCGCCCGTCCTCAACGGCATAGAGGCGCACATGACAAGGTATGGCCATAGCATGTAGCACCAGCAAATGGAGAGGCCAAAAGAGCAACGCTTGTTGTATCTCTGTGCTACAGGAAAACTATTCCCACCGGATAAAGAGGAAGACGGCCAAGCCCGAGGCCATCTTTTGGTTTTTCTCTTTCATTTTTCACCCATTTATCACGAATGTAACCCGAGCCCTCTCCTTAGAAGCTATAAAAGGGGAGGCAGGGGCCACGTCTAGGTAGGCGAAAAAAGCAAGCGATCAAACAACAACGCATAGATTGAACCAGATAGAACACACCACCCCTCACAAGAGACCTAGGATCTGCTCTCTCTCTCTCTCTCTCAAGCTTTAACCCCTACTACGAGCACCCCGGTGCAAGGCAACACGAGCAGCAGCAAAACCCACTGGACGTAGGGCCGTTCATGCCCGAACCAGTATACATCCTTGTGTCCGCTTTGCACACCATCTAGGCCTAGACGCGCAGATACAAATTTACTCATCGCTTTGTTTAGACCCCCGGTTCTCTAGACACTGACAAGAGAAGATCCTGTGCGTATGTTTTTAGGATGTATTTTTGGGTGCATAAGTTTGGGTGGACGTTGTGAAGGTTATCTCTAGGGAGCAGGTAATTCAGGGTGGGTTTAGAAAAAATTTAACTGGTGGTTTATTTAGGGTAGAGAAAAGTTTCTTCTTTTATTGGAACTACTACATTGGATGTATGCTTGTGATGTAAATGTATAAAAGGTAACCTTTTAAAACATACCTTTACACCTCAGGTGACTGTAAAAGATAAAATCAACAATAAAACAGTGCACCTTTGTGTTTTCCGGTATTGTTTTCATCTATTCATAGATGATGCATGCATTTCTCCTACATCATCTTTTTTGTGTTGTATTCATGGTTATTGTAGCAATGATGTCATTCACATGTGTATCTTGGCTATGTATGCTACAGAGACTACATCATGCAAGATACAAACAAAAATCAACAACTTTCATTATGACCACCTATGCTTTGTAAATTGTAAACTAAAGACAACTTATCATTTGTATAACCCAAAATGTAAAGCTCAAAGTGCATGGCTTTTTGTGAAGTAGTGGTTATCAATATGTTTCTTACTTCACGAAGGAAAAGTTAAAGGTCATGCTTCCTTACAAAATTTACCACTAAATAGAATCTTACTTCATGAAGGAAAAGTTAAAGGGCATGATGAATCCATAGTCAATAGATACATAGTTTCTATTTGAGACATACATGCCTCTATAGAAGCCAGATTATTCAAGAAGTAACTGAGTAGCTGCTGCCTGTTGGAATATTGTGTGTACCTGAACATCCTCTTTTTTTTCAGGTTTTGGCTTTGTAACGAAAACCATCATCCTGCTATCTTCTTCCAACAAATGCATGCATTCTGATCCTAGTTATTATCATGTGAGAGGGAGAGCAGCAGTCAGATAGGATCAGGCAAAGGCAGAGGCGGCGCTTTGTGGGCACTGAGGTAAAAGAGGAGGGAGAGGACAAACATGAGCTTCCATGGTTTGTGCAGGCAGCAGAGCTCTGGACTGCAAGGATGCATTATTGGAGTCTGGATGGAGCTCAGCCAGAGGAACACATGGGGTCAGCCTTCAAAGGCAGCAGTAGAGCTGCGCGCGCACAGGGTTCACCAGTATGCGTGGTTTGGAAGGGGCTTATGTTTGGAGAGGCAGATTGCAGTCGAGCAGAGACAGGACGATGCCATGGATTGCATGTTGTGTGGGGAACTTCATGGAGATGGCCATTAAGAAAAACAATACTCAACGTTTGCTGGCTTCCTTAAAATAATGTCCTTCATAAATCTGAAGTAAAAAAGCACTTCACTCGAGCGCAACAAGGAAATATATAGAGAAATGATTTCAGTCAAGAATAGATATACATTATTTAACTTCCGTTACATATATAGAAATAAGCCTGGTACAACACACTTGTACCTACATCTCTATTCCTGCTTCCTTCCCATGACCACAATCCTTCTAGTTATGCCTCCTTGCTGGTACTTTCATTGGAGATGATGTCATCAACAAGATATGATCCGGGATCAAATCCGTCAAGGTCTGGCTTATCACAAGGAACAGGAACAATACCAACAGTGGAGGTAGTGCCTGGCAAAGGTGATCGGTCTTCATCCATCATGACGTCCTCCCAAAACTCCATCAGTAGGGAATCGTCAGCCATATCAGTTTCATCCCAATTGATATGTCCATTATTCCTCCCATTTAGATTTGTAGTAGAAACGACTTCCATGTCTAACCTTCCACGCATAACATTTAGATGACGGGCAACAATACTAGTGCTTATTTCTGGTTGTTCTCGCAGTTCTCCATCGTCTACACTGATAGTAGCTTTGGGATCAATGCCATCGTTGGCGGCATTGGCAATATGAGAAGCATGTGTGGTATTTCCAGTATGTGCAACCAACTGTTTTGTACGATTCAACTCTGTGATTCCAATAGAAATAGGGCCATTGCTATTAGCCACTAGTGGAATGGATGATAATTTCCATGCAACTGGAGGAACAAAAGGGTAATGGAATGCCACATCTCCATCTTGAGAGACAACATTATTTTTGCTAGCACTTTCAACATAATATGTATCCATCGAAGGAGTTGTGCTCATGTCGCCCTCATTTGGGATATTAGGCAAATGATGTATTGTTCCACCTAGAACTGGTGTCTATGTGATTGTGGTTGCCATCAAGGGGCATGCTTCTTGTGGTAGGAACCGCAAGGGTAGTGGTACATGGTAATCATTTGTTGCTGGCAAAGGAGGAGAAAGAGCAAAGGGGGGATACCTTGCAGACTGAGAAATAAATTGTGGGATTGGGTACTTACTAGAACGAGGATGACTGGATGTCTGTGGTTGATCTGTCAACCTATTGTGACTACGCTTCTTAATAGACTTTGGATGACGGGCTGAGTTATGTTCTCCCTGATACTTGCATAGAACATCATTCAGAAAATCATATGACTCCATGGAGGCAATAGCCTCAGCAATATCAGAGTCTAGTATGATATCCCGATGGTGGGAATTGGCACACATCCAAGAGCGAAGTGAAAGTTCCTGCACAAATATCTCACATGCCTTTGTGACGAAGGATGGCGTGTCGAATGTCATCATCATTTTACCCTTCTCGGCACATAGGACCTTTTTTTAGACAGGTCATGGGAATCACACGCTTGCTGAAGTCCTCAATTGCCTCAATTTCATCTTGTTTCTTCCTCCAAAATTCATCTATTGTTTGTTGCTCAGATGATGGCATGGACATCCTTTGTGGTGTAGAAATGTTATCAGGATGGTCCATTTCTTTCTTCTGTGGCCGTGATAGATGCACCTAGATATGAAACAATTATATAGTTATTTCTTACAATTGATGTTGTAATGCAGAAATTACTATTAATTTAACAAACAACTTCTATTATTCTGCAGTAAATGAAAAAACGAGATAAATTTGCAAAGACAACATGCTTTCGCAAAGTGCAGGATATAAGATACAAGATACAAGAAACAAGACTTCAAGAACAACAAGATAGATGTTGTACCTTACTAGATTAGAACTCTGAAAGCATTGAATGTGATACTTTGATAGCACTATTGGTTGTTTCTGAGGATGGTACCATATGTACAGTGTTTTTATAGGAAACCAAAGGATCACCTTTTTGTTGGAAAGAAAATAAAGACACGCTAAAATTATGAGGTTGTTGCTTCTTGATTGATTTCTTTCTATTCTTGCTACTATTTTTAAATATATAAGCATGTTTGCCACTTATTTGTCCCTGCTTTCACGCATGAGTTCATGGTTGAGTATATCCATGCTCCTTGCTTTATATCCTCTAGCTAGAGGTTGTTTGTCATTAACCATATTTTTTTTGTTATCTATTGACGGTTGCTTTGTTAAAGGAGTATCCAACAACTTCCTGGTACTTCTAGATATTACTTGTACTTCTAGATATTACTTTCTGGTACTTGTAGATATTACTTGTGCACTATGGATGACAACTCACATGATAAAGTGGGTGAGAGTACGTACTCCCTCCAGGTCGGTAAAATAAGTCGTTTTAGATAACGACACGGTCTCCAAAGCATAACTTTGACTTTATTTTTCTATAAAAATATTTATTTAAAAGTGATATATGTATACTTTTATGAAAGTATATTTCAAGACAAATCTAATCATATTGTTTTCACATTTTCAAACTCAATAACTTAAAAGTTATTCGTGATTTATATTTTCAATGTTTGACCCAAACCTTGTCCAAAACGACTTCTTTTACCAACATGGAGGGAGTATGTTACTACCTGGATTCGTGCTATGGACCGGAGAGGTGCATGTTGAATACATGGTTCGAGGTGAAGCCGATTTTTGTGCAAGCTATAAACATTCCTTAAATTATCCTTTTCTTACTCGAAACTGCCACAATGGATGTCTGTTTGTGGTGTAAAGGTGCACTTTTCTGTCATTGGTCTTATCTTTTTTCTAGCCAATTGAGGTGTAAAGGTATCTTTTAAAAGGTTACCTTTTTTATTGGCACTACTACACTAAATTTCTTCCTATAGTTTAAAGTGCACCAATGATAGAAAAGGTGCACTTTTATATCATTTGTTTTATATCTTTTCCAATAATTCGAGATGTAAATCTATGTATTAACTACTATACTACCCGTTCTAATGCTACGACAACATTAGGGTGTACGCAAGTTAGAACTTAAATATATGCACTAAAACAACCAAATTACATTGCAAAAAAAAGGGCAATACAATTGTTTCAGTCAAAAAACATTATCCATGCCAAAGATAACAGCAAAGCAATCTTGACAATATCAAAAACATGATCGGAGTCAGTTCCGGTGATCCAACAATTAATTGATATCATTATCAAAAAAATAATTAATTGATATACCATAAAAAATCAATCTACCAACAAGTAAAGAGTCACGTCCAGTAAAAATATTGTTTCATCGTTTGTGCTACATGTTAAGATTGAATGCAAGTAAATAAAATTCAACGAGTTAGAACAACAATGAACATTAAGCAATAATAATGATACACATTAGCTATGTTTTTGACTTTTTTTCAAATATCATTCTGCAAGTGACCTGCACGGTGTCGTACCTGCCTACGGCAGCCATCTTCACCTGCGTCACCACATTGCCGCCCTCCTGGAAGCCGACGACGGTCACCGGCACTGGCTTTCCTGTCTCTGGCACAAAGCAGGTCATCATACCCACCTTGGTCGCCATCATGCCCACCCTGGCCTCGTACGACGCGTGCACCGCCACGGATGCTTGCCATCGCATGTCGAACGCCACGCCGCTCCAGAGCATGGTGCCACGGCGGTGCTACGGCTGCGGGAGGAGAGAGACCACTAGGGAAGGAGCGCACCGGCTACTCGCTCTCGGTACAACCCTGCTTCCTAGTCTAGCGGCCGATGGCCCTACTCGGCCCTGTGCCGGCTCCTCGCTGGGGCTAGGCAACGGGATCCATGGCCGATGAGCCCACCTACAACCGGTGAGCCAGCGCCGAGGGCTCCCGCGGGCAGCAGCCCCGTGCGGCCTCTACGCCAGCAGCTAGGCGGCTGGCTACTTCGCGCCATGGCCATGCGCAGCCTCTGTGCGCATGTGGCCAACGACCACGGCCTGCGGCCTCCTCGCCATGGCCAGCCCGGCCTCTCCTCGCCACCAGCCCTGAGCACGAGGCCGGCGATGCCATCCGCTCGCAATGGCCCTGCACTCGCTGCTGCCGTGCCCTCAGTTGGCGCCCCTCGCGGCCAGCCTGCTTCCCGAATCTGTATGCGAATGGGAAAGAGGGAAGGAAAAGGATGGAGCAGAGAAAGGAAAAAGAAAGGATGTGCGGCGCGTGACTCAGACACAGGAGATGAAGCGATGTGCAAGGGGAAACTAAATCGTCACGCCCCTGCAAATGTGCGCGGTAGGGTTGCGGGAGGGGAAGATCAGCTCATGGAAGTGGAGATCCATTGAACAATGACCATTGTATATGGTTGAGTAAGGAGAGAGAGAGAATGGCTGAGAGAAGATCATGTGCTTACATTTTTAGAATGTTGTATTTCTGAGTGCATAAGTTTGGATGGACGTTGTGAAGGTTATCTCTGGGGAGCAGGTAAGGGTGGGTTTAGGTAAATTTTAACTGGTGGTTTATTTATGGGTAGAGAAAAGTTTCTTCTTTTATTGAAACTACTACATTGGATGTATGCTTGGGATGTAAAGATATAAAAAAGTAACCTTTTAAAACATACCTTTACACCTGAGGTGACTTGTTAAGATGAAATCAACAATAAAATAGTGCACCTTTGTGTTTTTCGGTATTGTTTTCATCTATTCATAGATGATGCATGCAATTGACCTACATCATCTCCTTTGTGTTGTATTCATGGTTATTGTAACAATGATGTGATTCCATTACAAGTGTATTTTGGCTATATATGCTATAGAGACTACATCATGCATGATACAAGCAAAATCAACAACTTTCGTGATGACCACCTATGCTTTGTAAACAAGACAACTTATCATCTTGTATAACCCAAAAGGTAAAGTTCAAAGTGCATGACTTTTTTGTGAAAGCAGTGGTTATCAATATGTTTCTTACTTCATGAAGGAAAAGTTAAAGCTCATGCTTCCTTACAAAATTTACCACTAAATAGAATCTTGTTTCAAATCAAAGAAAAATATTTCATGGTGAAGATATAGAACAAGAAGTATCTATGAGGCATCACATGATGAATCCATAGTCAATAGATACATAGTTATTGAAGAAGTAACTGAGTAGCTGCACCCTTTTCTATGTGTATATCGGAATAAGTAATTGTAACATTTGGAATCATTTGCACCCTTTTCTATGAGTAAATTGGAATAGAAATTGCACCGGAAAGGGCTATTTTTCTACTACAAGGATAACACACATGAAGACACCACCACCACACATAATTACAAGTGTGTCACAAATGAAACCATAATGCAATCATATTGTGAACATGAGCCCCAGATTCAATATCTTAGTGGGCGGACTTGTACCTCATTCTTCCACCAACCCCACTAAGATATGCCTCACCCAATAGATATGAAGAAACAATAAATCTTAGCCAAACAATGGAGTAATCAAAATAGTATAAACATAAATATACAAAAGCTTACTTCTTCTAATCAATGTTAAAAATTACTATCAACTTCATACAGTTGATTCAGTGACTAATTATAACTAATTGCACCTAACTAAAGAAGTATGAAAGGATGGCCTCCTAAGTCCCAAAATCCTTTGCTCCTTCACCTTTTATAGAGTTCCCGCATGGGACTAACAAGACATTTTAGGTAGCTTGCCACTACACATCAATTGTTATTTAGCCCTTTAGTATCCATGGTTTAATGGGCTAGGTTTTTTCGTAACGTTTAACAATAATGAGTCCATCCTTGTGTCAAAAAAAATGAGTCCATCCCATTTTTTGCCCATGCTCGTTAGGTCCCATAAATGTTATGCTTGGACATAAGGAGTATGTTACCTATTGTTATCTAATTGGACATGGACCAAAACTATTTCTTTTTGTTTTCCCAATGTAATATGATCTTGGGAAGCATTAGACTGATCAAACAATACTACATCATACTTCCTCCATCTGTCCATCCAAAAATGTTGGGCATATTTTGTTTCATTGGGAAGAGACTTTGGCAGTACTTACGCTATTAGTCCTTCCAATTAGTATTATATAACATTAGGAAAAAGAAATTCATAAATATATTTGAATCAATTTTGTTGTCGTAGTGTTGTATATGTGACAACCCGCCCAATTTATTAAAACTAAGCAAATATTGACCTCTCAATTAACTCATTTGAAGCTAAACTAAGGAAGCACCCAAATTCTTTAAACTAAACTATGTATTAGGAGAACCTCTACTAGCAAATGGACACCAAAAGGGGACTAATGATTTAAATAATTCCGAAATACCATAATATAGAGCATATTTTTTCTGTACTATGAATTTATAAGATTACATCAGATTTTAAGATTTAATTATACAACTTTTTAAAAAATATCTAGATGATTAGACCACCTAAGGAGCAAAAACAACCAGTTTCAGTGGCTGCATAAGCCAAAATGTCTGGTTTTCTAGTTCTAATTCTAAAGGATAAATCAAACCTGGGCACCCACTAATGTACTTGGCGCTATATACCTGGGCTGGACCTGGATTGCAGCCCGGCCCAGGCACCGGATCGGATACAACGCTGCCCTGGTGCTCTTTGGGGTGGGCCGTAGTTGGCCTATGACCTATGGCCAATGGGCGTTTGCTATAATTGTTAAAATCTCTCAAGTTCAAATTCAGACTTTAATTCGAAAGTTATATATGGCGCGCTGCTTTTCTCTTGCACTCCGTGAAGGATTTGAAAGCTTGAAATCGTACGGCACCGGCGCTCACCATTAGAATTGTTTAATGTTAATTAAAAATTATATATTGTATTATATTTTGTGCTTAGGCCCCAATCTTTTGCGCGCATGTCGACCTCAGTGACTTCATCTACATGAATATACCAGGCCTGGCTGATCGTTCTCCTGAAGCCGGCACGGGGAAGGTTATGAAGTTTAAAACTTAACTTGGACTCTACAGCCTCTAGAAGTCGAAGCAGTGCATGAAGTATACAATTTCGTATGCCATCAATTCATTGTTTAAAGTTTTCTTAAATGAACTCCTAATGAATTGACTTAGCACGTACGGGTGCTCGTATTTTCCTGAATTTTATTTAACGGTGCTATGCTTTTCACTAGTCGACGTCCCCGTCGACAGCGAGGCGCCCCGTGAATCTCAAGATATGTTGGCTCAGTCATAGGGCTAGGGTTTGGGTACGTATGTTCATAGAGGTGAGTGTGCATGCGTATCGTGGGCGTCTACATTATACGGTGTAATTCTCAAAAAAAAAGAATTGTCTAAGGACAGTGAGAGCTAAAAACGGAACTACCAAATCACATAGACTTGTTCTTCGATCCGTTTTGCATTTGCAAGTGTTTTTTATGTTGCATAGTTTTGCTAACTGACTATATAGATTAAGTCACTCTAATAGCGACGGATTACAAATTCCACTGTTTTGATTGTTTCTTCAGGTAGGAGGGTGGCTAAAGCAAGACACTATCGTTTCCTAACCTGCTCTTGTTGTGTTGCACCCTGTTTGGTTTTGATGAAGTCATACTATCAGTTATTTTAGTTCAACTTCTTTGTATGCAGCTGGTAGTAGTAGGCCTTGTCACCAGATCACTGAACTCTTCAAATCTATTTAGGGATTGACCTAGCTCTTATTGGTGAACTACTAGTACATGGATGCATGAATAAGACTTGTATGTTTTTGTTTTTCTTGTTGTCTTTGTCACCTCTTTGATCCAGTATATTTCATTATTTTAATTAATAATGCGGTTAATTTGCGGAATGAACCTTTCTGAAACATCCCTCTCTAGATTCTTGTATTGTCGTATATCGTCTAAAAAAAGCATTAAGGACAGCGGTTTTTTGTACTCGCTTATGTGGAGCCATTTGTAGGTGTAGATTGATGTGTTGTCTACACTGGACTTGTTCTGCTCAGGGCGGTTGGTCATTGATTTGTTTTTTATTTCTGGTTAAGTGCCTCAACTGCCTCTCATCTGCGCACCGTGTGGCCACCAACAGGCTGCCCCAGCGATGTCTGCGGTGCAGGGGCTTTCGTCACATCGCACGTGACTGCAAGCAGCCAAGGCGCGTGGGCGATCGTGCTTCGGGCGGTCGTGCAGTGGTTCATTCTGAGGGGCCGGCGGACCTTGGTGGTTTGTGTGGTCTTGGTGGAGCCACGACGAGCACCACCGCCCCCGCCACCGGTGGTCGACGGCGGCGAGGGCAGGGTCGACGCAAGCGTCGGAGGCGTCGCGAGAGGTCGACAGGGTCCGTCGACGAGTTGCCTAGCGGGACGAGCATCGCCCAGCCGGACGGCATCGCAGCAGCAACGGGTGTCGCCACCGACGGCAACAGTCGTTCGGCCGGTGCCGCCCAAGTGCTGCCGGGTTCCACCATGGCGGCGCCCGTGTGGTACCTCCCGGAGCACGACCCGCTTGCGGAAGCAATGTGCACGGGCGATGGTCCTCCTGCTTTGGTCGCCTCTTTCGACCCGATGCTGGAGGAGCTCCTAGCCACCGCGTTCGTCGTGTGCTGCTCTGTTGAGGCCGCCCCCCTGGGGTTCGCGGAGCCGCCTCTGGTGGCGGTTGCCCTCTCGCCTCACCCATCGCCGCAGGAGCTGACGCAACTCACACCTCCTCGGGTGGGTCATCCCGACATCGAGTTTGGCGACGTGGCCACACTACCTGGGTTCGAGGAGCCGCCTCTGGTGGCGGCCGTCCCCTTGCCTCAACCGTTGGCGCAGGAGTTGGCGCTACTCACACCTCCTCGGGTGGGTCAGCCCGACATCGAGATTGGCGACGAGACGCTCACGCCGCGTGAGGCCGCTCGGTGCCTCGCGCGGTTTCTTGATGAGGTGCGGGTCGAGCGGGAGCCGCCCCTGGTTGTCTCTCCACCACGACAGCCAACGAGAGCCAGGAGGCCCCTGCCTGTTAGGCGCAGGAGCACACGGATTGCCGCCCAACCGTTGGCACACATACCGGCCTCCCCGCGGGGCGAGGTACTCCTCAAGCAGCGGTTGGGGATTGCGCCGCCGGCCGCTATGGTTTCACCTACACCCAAGGGGATACTCGACGCCTTGCGTTCTGGGGCCTTGTCGTCGAGCCAGGTGGACGCCCTTGACGCGCTGTTTCCAGTGGTCAACGGGCGCGCGTGCGAGCTCTTCATGGAAGACCCGTAGGGCGCGGCGGTGTTCACACGTTGATTGTTCCATTTATGTAATATCGAACCAGGGAGCAGTCTGCTAGGTTGGTCTGGATGTTAGACCACCTAGCGTGCTAGATGCGCGTTGTTTGTCAAGTGTGTGGGTGGTGTGCGTGTTGTATTTTACAACTCTTTTTCTTAATGCAATGATACGCAACTCTCCTGCGTATTTGAGAAAAAAAATGGTTTCTTAATGCCACACTTGGTTTACTCGCTCGAGAAGACTAGTGTTGCTCTCATATACTTGTTTTAGCCGGAATGAACTTTTCCATATCTGAATACTGAAGGATGCATGCTGCATGCAACAATCATTCGTTGGCCTGGTCCAAATTTATTAGGCATGCATGACCCAGTTTCTGTCGTGTTCAGGGGAAACTTTGCTGTTGTTGTGCGTTGCTCATGGACTGAGTACTGATGAAGCAATTCAGCAGTTGCATTAATATTTTATCAAATCCTGCAACATTTTCTTAGCCAAGAAGTTTGCTCACGGCTATATTGTAAGAGCATCTCCGAAAGCTTCTTAAAAATTATTTGGTAGACCAATGATTATACCAAGTGAATAAAATGAACAGAGAGCTCTATTTTTATCTTTCTCCAATAGTTAGCTTCCTAAAACTCAAAAACCAGCGAGAGGAGCAAAACCGGGTGGGAGGGGGTGGGGAGAAACCGCGTCAAAACCATGGCGGAGGAGGCTCCTAGACAAATAGCTAGCGCAAAATGCATACACATGTTTGTGAGTTCAGGAGGATTTAGGAGAGTTCATACAAAGCTGTATGGAGACTGTTTTTTTTTCTTTATATTTTACCAAAAATGAATTAAGGAGTTGTTTTAAGAAGCACTTTGGATCCGAGATGCTCCGAGCATAAACCTGCTGTGTGGCAAAAAAAAAAAGGCATGTACAATGGATCTGTTAACCATGTTGTTATTAGGTAAAAAGTTTGGTTTTTTTCATAGCATAATATGCACCAATTAAGTGCTTATTAGGTGGTGAAGATGCTTGAGTATGCTCCGGTGCTAATATGTGTTGGCATGGTGTTTGAGTATATTTAAGCAAATATTTGAATTATGGATACCGGTACTTAACGGTCTGATAACACTTTATCTCCTTATTCCACTAGTGCATATGCATGTATTGCACTTAACTGATTCCAATTATTGGCTAGTTTTGTTGATCTTAGATTGTGTTTAAAACTGAGTATGTTCGAAGGTTTGTTGAAAATACGACATTTAAAACCAAACCAAGAGGGGCCGGTATGTAAAAATGAAACTGTGAACCAGATGAAGGAGGGTTGTTACATCGCAAGCCTTCTCCGGCAATGATTGAGACCAAATATGCATGTTGTGCTAGCCATTTAACGGTAGACAGACAAGTAGCTGGGTTGCAGGTAGTTTATTGGGGCCTTCAAACAAAGTGGGTATTTTACCTGCTGTTACAGGTGCTTTGCTCCTTTCCTTTTCGCATTTACATTACAAATAGATATAGATTTATGTAATTTGATAGTAACTGGTTGAGTTGAATCATACGAAAGGGACGCATGGAACAAGTCCACCGCTGCATGGGATCCTTGAACGGCTTTGTTTTTAAAAGCCTATTCTTACAAGTCAAGCCATGGAGATTAGATGCCATAAGGGCTAAATTAATAAACAATATCCTTCATAATACCCGGGAACTAACGGGTGTTAATGTTCCTGGAATAAAAAGAGATCATGTAAAGCCTGTGGAAGCCCGGGTTTCCGTTGAAGGCTTTTTCGCCTGGGAACTCGCCACACCATGCAAGCGCCATGGAGTCTGAAAAAGCACAAGTTGACTTGGGGGCATGTGGGGCCTGCATCAGCAAGCTCCAGCGAGGGAGGCCACCCAATGCTCCTTGAGTCGTCCCTGGGGTTGCATACAAAATCTGCCACCTCCACCACTACGCTCCTATCAGGTTGAGGCCCTGTCACAGTCGGACCGCGGCGTGGCCATGCTACATATGTCAGCAGGAGATGACTTTGTGTGTGGTCTATCGTTCAGCCCAGCGCGCTCAACGAGCCATGGCTGCAGGAAAGGTGGTGACGGTAGAGGCACCGACAGGCTGGAGTAGAAGAGGGCGGAGTAGGAGAGCAGCCGAGGAGGAAACAAGGAAGATGAGAGGCCCTCAGAACAACGGTCACCGCAAAGGGAGCGGCCTACTTATCCTTTTATATGGGTCTAAACAGGTGGAGTAAGTTAACCAATACCAAAGATGTGGTAGTTTGAACTCCCCTTATGCAGGCAACCAATCACTAGTGCCGGTCTAGGATTTTGAGGGCCCTCTTGTGAACTCTCGTCGCGACGGCCCCTCTAGACCGTGTATAAAATCTTATAATATATAGGTGCTAATTTTACTTACCAAACGAATGCAAATCCAATAACATTTTTTTATTTAACATGTCTGATAATTATCGAGGAACAATGTAGATTGAAAAGGTAATATTTTTGTACATGTCTAATAATTATCGTGGAACAATGTTGATTAAAAAAGCAATATATTCGTTTTCTTTTCTTAGCCCCTGACAAATGTCTCTTAGGTACCATTCTAAAATTTTAACACCTAAATTAGAAGAAAAACATGACTATATGAGTACAAAGTACTAGAAGTCTGGAATACTATACAAATAATTAATTTGGATTAAAAAATAAAAAGGAAAAAAATACCTTGAGCCTAAACAACTGATTGGCAATCGCAATTCACAAGAAGCAAGAATCAACAGCCTGTTTACTTGGCTGAAAATAAGTGGCTGAAAATACTGTTGGCTGATTTATTGTGAGAGAAAACACTGCTGGCTAGCTGAAAATAAGCGACTGAAAGCTCAAGTGAACAGGCTGATGTCGTCGTTGTGGAGCCCTACCTAGTCGCTGTCGTCGTGGGCCGTGTCCGTGTCTCCAGCAGTCCAGCTCTTCATGGCGGTGCGGCTCGCCAGCTCCGCGTGTGTGCGTCGGCACGTCGCGAACTCACGGTTAGAGTGTGTTGTGTGCAGCGCGGCTCCTCGTCTCCTCTCTACCTGAGGGCCGTGGGGAAGGGAAACTAGGAAAGAAAGGCCGATGTTGTCTTCTTAGACCGCCTAGACAGTTGTGTGTCTCTCTTCTCATTAGTTTGCTAATGCCTAAGAGCATCTCCAGCAGTGCTACCTAAAACAGACTATCTATTTCTTTGTTTAGGTAACCACATATTCTCAGAGTACCTTTTTTTTTTGCTGTCATCTCCAGCAATACTATCCAAAAGAGACTATCTATTTTATTTTCTCACAAACACATATTGCCCCTCTATGATCTTCATTTCTCCTCGATAATTTAACCAAAAGTATTCCAACCACGAGTAAAGCACATAGTTCAAACATAATTAATCAAAGTAGGATATTTCAAAGTTTAAATAAAGTACGACAACATACTTTGGTCAACCATAGATAATCAAACAAATTCACATACAACCATGTAATCAAATAAATGTAAATCTCACTACAAAACACCATGACGTGCCCAAAAATGCTCCATCAAATCATTATGAAGTTGCTCATGAATTATCCGGTCTTCAATCTCATTATGTATACGCAAGAACTCACTCAAAACAAGTGGGTCATGACGATAATCCTTGGGCCTCAACACCTCACCACCGTTTGATCATAGTCAAAATCCTCTTCCTCGCCCCCCTCTCATTTTCTATAATCATGTTGTGCAAAATAACAGCAGCGGTCATGATGTACGAAATGGTTTCCTTGTCCCACATCCTACAAGGTCCTCTTACCATGGCAAACCTAGACTGAAGAACTCCAAATGCTCTCTCTACATCTTTCCTCACAGATTCTTGTACTTGTGTGAAGTGAATTTTTTTGTTGCCTTGTGGGTTCCGAAAACTCTTCACAAAAGTGGCCCATGAAGGATAAATGCCATCAGCTAGGTAGTATCCCATAGTGTATTTGTTACCATTCACAAAGTACTCAACAGGAGGAGAAGTTCTAGAAGTTAACCTTTGGAAGAGTGGTGATCACTGCAATACATTGACGTCATTGAGTGAGCCCGGTAGTCCAAAAAAGGAGTGCCGAATCCACAAATCTTGAGAAGCCACGACTTCAAGGATCATTGTAGGGCCATAACATGTCCTTCGTAATATCCTTTCCAACTTGTAGGACAATTCTTCCACCGCCAATGCATACAATCTATGCAACCCAACATGACCGGCCATGCTCTCCTTTCATTTGATGCCAAAAGCTTCCTTGTGTCATCATCATTTGGTGGTCTCAAGTATTGATCTACGAAGACATCTACTACCGCTTTAACAAAATGCTTGAAGGCCTCGATCATTGTGCTTTCTGCTATTCTCACTACCTCATCCATTGAATCGGCTGGTACATCATATGCAAGCATACGGACTGAACCAACCACTTTCTGCAATGCAGTGGCACTAAGTAAGCCTATAGCATTTGGCCTTTGCCTGAAATAGTCATCGTGAGCTTCGACACCTTCAACAATCCGCAAAAATAGATTTCTTGACATCCGAAACCTTCTCCTGAAAAATTTATCATTGTACATCGGTACATCTGCAAAATAGTCGATGACAATTCTCAAATTGCCAGCTTGTATGTCTCTATAAACCACCTCACATCCAAGGACTGATCCACGTCGCCTCTTCTTCCTTCTCTCCTCTTCCTCATCATGTGTAATCAAGCTCAAGATAAGAGCATCATCACCGGACTCATCGTCGTCTTCGAAGAATAGGTTTATAATGTTATCTTCATCATCATCAAACAAAACCATCTACAAGTGGTCATAGTTTGACATAGCAAATTATTCACAGACAACTTGTAGTTTTGCACATATGAAATTTTATTCAGAGTTTCAGACAACTTCATACCTTGTGCTCAGGAAGGATGGAAGGCCACAAGGAGAAGGGCGTCCGCTAGTGGGAGCTAGGGTCATCGGAGGTGGGAGTTGGGGTCACCGGTGGGAGCTGGGGAGGCATAGGATGCCGATGGGAGCTAGGTTGGCGGAGGAAGACGAACAATGGAGGAAGACGACCTGGGGCAGCATAGATCGGGACCTGAGGAGGCTTACGGTGGGGAGCAAGATGGTCGGCGTGGGGAGGAAGATGGCTGGCGTGGAGGAGACGAGCGGCGCAGGCTCCTTCGCCGGTTGTCTTCCCGGCATGGCGGCCCTATAGATCCGGCATAGGAGGGCTCGGGCTGAGACGGAGGAAGGTCGGCGCCGGTCGAGGATCTCCAGTGAGGTCACGGGGCGGCGCCGGTCATCTTCCCGGCGCTGGTGGAAGACACGGCGGTGACCTAGCTCTTGGCAGCGGCAGAGGGAAGAGCCACGAACGCGGAGTCGGGGCGTCGGGCACGCGCGGGTGGGGGAAACGAATCGAACAGATTTTTAACTGTTCAGTTTGTTGGCCCAACAAAAGTAGGTAGTGGGAGGGAAAATTTATTGGGCCAACAAAAGTAGGTAGTCAAGTAGGTAGCCTACTGGAGTGAGTTTTTTTTTGCCTCCACTACCTAAATATAGGATAGGTAGTGAGTTTAGGTAGCCTGCTGAAGATGCTCTACTAGACTATAGAGCCTAGGGGTTTGTATACCTAGGCTTGGGCCCCTCCCCTGCCTGGGCCCTCGGCCATCGCACCCCGTGCCCCTAGGGCCGGCATTGCCAATCACATCAATTTTCTCTCCCAATATAGTTAGAACACTTATATATGCGAACAACCAATTGCATCTATAACGGTCTGCAAGGTGCTACCGAAGCGAACCAAACAACAACAAATTGCAAAGCCTTGTCCAGGTTAAGATTAAGTTGCATAACTCTTAATGCAATGTTATTCTAATACAAGTAACCGATCGGACCCTAAGAAATTTGGAATTCTCCATGACATGCTTCTGCCTTGCCCCATGCGGGGGCAAGCTAAACAAAAAAGGCCATATTTATGTGAACTTGTTGGGTTGACACATCCAGCAGATCACCGATCATCTTCTTGGGAAGGTTTTTGAGGATTTGGTTGGTAGAGCTTCTTTATAATGGGCTTCACAAGAAGCCGAAAAAGGCACTTTTTAGGTGGTGTCTTTTTTGCTGTAAAAATGGCTTCTCCTTCTCATGGAAGTGTTTATCGAGTTAGCTTTTGTAGGGCTTCACTAGAAAGTCACCAAAACATACCTCTAAAAGATTCATACGAAATAAGAACCTGATTATACTCCAAGTGTTTGCCTCATCATAGCCAAGCTATTAGACAATAGCCTGTTCGCTTCGCTGAAAAGTCATGGCTGAAAGTATTATTCGCTGATTTGTTGTGAGCGGAAAACACTGTTCCGGCTAAAAAAACAAGCGAACAAGTTGAATGTTTTGGCGAGCCAACTAAATGTACATCTCCCTTCAAGTAAACACTTCAAATTAAGTCATATTTGGTATCTAGCTAGCTCTGACTCTAGGTACGACTCTTTCATATATCATAACAAAGAGTCTTTTTATTCCTCCGTTACATAAGAACTGCCCCCTCCCGTCCAGAATAGTACTCATCGTCCATAAATAATTGTCGTTGTTGGTGTGTGTGCCACAAGTTTGACTCGATTTGTAGAAAATATATGCAACCTTTGTATCGCCAAATAAATTTATTAAAAAAACTAGATTCAAAGATCTTTCCAATGATACTAGTTATGTACCATAAATAATAATATTCTTTAATATATATTTAGTCAAAGTAGGAACACAACTTTTTTAGTTTTAAGGAACTAGGAACCAATATAATCTCTATTTTTAGTTTCAAAACGGTAGCAAGAAGTCAAAGTCATTTAAAGCCATGCTAACTAATCCAAGCTTCAGAGCTCCCGGATTCTTAATTTAAAGCAAGGAGACGCTTGCACAAGGTCTTCGATCAGAAGGGAAAAGGCCATTAGAAGCGAAATTTGATAGCATACCTGAGAAATGAAAACGATGATATGGTATCGAACCATGAGGAGAAAGGAAAGCATCATTCTCACGTATTTTCAAGGAAAACCAAACCGGCGATGCACGCTGGATTGGTAAAGGCTGAACCTCAGTGCTATTCAGGATATGGCACTGGACTGGCCTTTCACGATGGAGGAGATCAAACATACTGTGGATGAACTGCCGGCTGAGAAGGCGCCAGGCCCAAACGGTTTCATGGGGGCCTTCTACAAGACATGTTGGGACATCATTAAACATGACCTACTAGCAGCAATGGAGAGTTCCCACGAACTGAGAGCTGGGCCACTGGAAAAATTAAATGGAGCAAATATTGTCATAATACCGAAGGTCGATCTAGTGGAACACCCCAAGGATTGCAGACCAATAAGCCTGATAAATTCATTTGCGAAATTAATCACAAAAACCCTATCCATCGGACTGTCGCCCCACATAGGAAATATGGTGTCATTCACAGAGCGCCTTTGTGAAGTGGCGGTGTATAGATGACAATTTTATGTTCGTCAGGAACCTGGCACGGGCATATCATCGAACAAAAACCCCAGCCCTCCTTCTAAAGCTTGATATTTCAAAAGCTTTTGACATAATATCTTGGGAGTACATGCTAGAACTGCTGCAACAAAGGAGTTTCAGTGCTAGATGGCGAGATTGGTTGTCCCTCCTATTCGTATCATCCCACTCGTCGATTCTCTTGAATGGTATGGCTGGCAGAAAGATTGATCATGCAAGAGGCCTTCGATAAGGTGACCCGCTATCCCCGTACTTATTCATCCTAGCGACTGATACTCTGCAGAGGATACTAGAAGTAGCGACTTCAAATGGCACTCTATCGCCGCTGAGAGGACGAAATGCAAGACTCTGCCTCTCTCTCTATGCCGACGATGCGGTAATTTTCATCAACCCAATATAGTCTGAAGTTCGAGGCCTCCTGACAATACTAGAAAACTTTGGAGAAGCCACTGGGCTGAGATTAAACTAGGAAAATGCACGGTTGCACCAATAAGATGTTTTGATCTAAATCTAGACCGAATCTTGGATGGATTTGTTGGAAAAAGAGTCGGTTTTCCAATGACGTATCTGTCGGTGTTCGGGCCCGTGAGGGTCCTAAGCCAACGAGTGAATTGTGTTGCGTGTCCCCTAATCTGGATGGTGATGCAAAGATAATACACGGGGGTTTATCCTGGTTTGGGCGAAAGAAGGCCCTACGTCCAGCGGGGGGAGTATTGTATTTCCATGCACCTAAGTGCTTGCGTAGGGGTTACAACCTGTGAGAGAGGGAGCCGATCCCAAGTCTCAAAGAAAGAGTACAAAGGAGATTGCTTGAGATGTTGATCTTCTGTGGTGGGGTAATGACTTGTTTTTGCCTTGTCCCCTTTCGTAGAGTCCCCTGCCTTCCCTTTTATAGGGTCAAGAGAAGGTAGAGACGCCGGGGTGGTGCCTTAGAAGTGAGGTTTTGTCGGGCGCTGTGGAAGCTGCTGTAGCAACATGCTCCGGGAATGGCCGGCCATCCCTGGGCACCATGGTGACATAAAGGATGGGATGGTGAAAAGACCTCGGGTCCTGTGGCGTGTAGGCTTTGCTCATTTGTTGACCGGCGGTTGGTCGAGGCCGGGTCGAGGTGGGTCGACGGGGAATGGATAAGGCCGAGCCCCAGGAATTTCGGGGTACGACAGTCATCGTGTTTTGCCTCGAGGGGGATTGGTGGTGGAACAGTACCTGGCATGGCATGTGCAGTGATAGGTTTTCACCGCCTATCCTGGGATGGGCAGTAAAAAGTGGGATTTGACACTGGTACTGCTTCCATACTGGTGGTGCTATAGCCATGGGGGTAGGAAGTGGTTGGTGGTTACATTAAATGCTTTGACTTTTGTTCGAAAGTCGGTGGGTGAGGCGGGTCGATCGGCTCGACCCAGGGTCATACAAGTCGGATATTTCCCTGTGGTCGAGACGTCCCGTCGATCAAGCCTCGTGCGAGTCGGAACGTGGTCGAGGCGTTCCATGCGTGGTTTTGGCTCGTTGTACCTACGTGGGTGGAGCCTTGGCGTGGTTTTCTCAGGGGGTTTGTCTTTTTTAGTCGTTGAGTGTGGGTACCCCTTGTTTAGGTACCCGACAGTAGCCCCCAAGCCTTTGTGTGAGTGTGGTCACTCTTGCAGAGTCTCAGTGAGTCATGAACTGGAGTCGTAGCGTCGTAGCTCTTCCGGTGGGTGCGTGCGAGCGCACCCGCCGGGTGTAGCCCCCAAGGCCTCGGTGGAGTGTTTGACTCCTCCGAGGTCTTTAGTGCGTTATATCCAGGGGGTGCTCTTGCGTTTGAGCCCCCGTGGCGTGCTTGGTCCCCTTTCGTTTGGGGTTAGCTTTTTGCGGTCGAGCCCCCGAGCCTCGTGCGCACGAGGTCAATCAGGGTCTTGCCCGTCTTTATCGTACAAGCCTCACACACCTTTTAGGAAAGGAGGAGGGGTGGAGAACGTCATACTACCCTCGATGGGCGAGTTTCGACGATCTCCGGTGAGCTGTTAGCGGGGAATTCGAGTGGGAGCCCGTGCCCCATTCGATAGGGGTCGGCTAGCGGCCATGGAGGCACTCTCCAAAGATGCCAAAGAGTAGTCATGTGGATCTCGGTTCCGTGCGGTAAGATCTGAGGGCTTGACGCCTTCCTCCGAGGGGATTCCACCGTCGACCTCTCTTTTAGCCTCGAATACGTCTGGGGGCGTCTCGAGAGAGTGGCTCAAGCCCTGGCCTTGTATGGGCACGTCCCCAGTTGTCCCTGACTCTGTTACTCGAGGGCAGCTATCGAACCACGGTCGAGGGCCAGCTTTCGATCCCTCGAGATTTATAGTGGGCTCGGAGCCCGTTATCCATTCGTCTGGAAATGTCCATCTGCGGATCCCCTTCCGGCCCGTTGGGGCATGTATTTTTAGGAGCAGGGGCGAGAGCGGTGCGGTAGTGGGTGGCGTGGCGTGACAGTTGTAGAGTGAACGGTGGACACGTGCCCTTACCCGCAGGTTTTGAGGGAGCGGTTAGGTAAGGACATTGAATGCGGGAACTGTTCCTACCTTTTCGTTAGATCCGCTCGTTGGTCTTCTGCCGAGGTATAAGTACAGAGCCTAGGGTTCCGCATGCCCCACCATAGGCCTTTTGCGATTGCCCCTTTCTCTCTTTGTGCTCATCAGTCGTTGTCCGCCGCCACCGTCATCTCTTCCCCTATCACTGCCGCAAGCTAATCTTGACACTTATGGTGAGAAAGAGCCAGGTTCTTCCCACGGACGCGTGGGTCCATTCTTTGGTGATGGAGAGGAAGCTGGAGGAGTTAGTTCGTGACGGTCTTCTGCGACCGAGGGCGAGTTCGAGACGGTCGGAGTGGAGGGTGTCGGTGTTCGACCACCGGGAACCGGCGCCCCCGGAGGGGTATGTGGTGAGCTTCGTCGCTTTCCACGAGAGGGGGCTCGGGATGCCACCGAGTCGGTTTATGCGGGTGCTTCTTCACTACTACAAGGTGGAGTTCCATCACCTTTCTCCCAACTCCATCTCACAGGCCGCCATCTTTGCGGTAGTCTGTGAGGGGTACATGGGGATGGAGCCCCACTGGAATCTGTGGCTTCACCTCTTCAAGGCGGAGCACTTCACCAAGAAGGTAGGTGAGCAGGGAGTGCGGCGTGCGGTGCACGCTGGGAACTGCACCCTTCAAGTCCGAGCGGGTCAAGGCGAGCTCTATATCCCGGCGCAGCTCATCTTGTCGAACAGCGGATGGCACGACGGGTGGTTTTACCTGTGCAACGACGACGATCGCCTGCCGAAGTTCTTAGGCCGGGTACTGATGTTGCGCGAGGACAACTGGTCATACGACGTCGTTGAAGAAAAGAAATCGAAGTTGCAGCCGCTCCCCGATGCGCTAAGGAGACTCTGCCAGCACGGATTGATCGTGGGGATGGTGGCCGCCGCGTTCCACCATCGGAGAGTGCTGCCGTTGATGCAGCGCCGACTCCGGATCGACGAGATGACGTCGGGCGTCTCATTGGAGGGGAGTCAGATGTTGCATGAGACCCTCCCCCTCGACGAGGTTGCCCGGCGCGCGCGGTGGATGGTGGGTAGATTCAAGCCGGAGGACATCGAAAAGGTCCCGATGTGACCCAACCAGGGTTTCAACCCTCTGGTAAGTGTTTTTGCTAGCCTTGTGTCCTTTCGCTTCCTGGCTCCCTTTATTTAGTTCGTCGACACTTTCGCGCAGGATCTGTCGGCGGTCAAGGACTCGCGGCCGCCGGTTCTAGTGAATCGCGCTGCTCAAGAAGAAGGGAGAGAAAGACGTCACAAAGAAGCATAAGATCAAAAAGGCCCTCGAGTGTGAGGCGTTGAATAAGCGCCGCCACCAGCAGAGGCTCGACGGTCTCCCTGTCGAGGAATCCCCCTCTGAGACAGCCTCAGAGGAGGATGAGGTTGAGGATAGCGACGATGATGACGCCAGGTCGCGGTACCACACTGCAACTTTTCTGGCGCACCTCCCCGAAGTGTGGCCCCTGCTAGAGCCTATTAGCGGAGGGTCGACCTCCCATGCGGCGAGGGCAGTCTCGGCGCCCGTCGAGGGGGAGGAAGAGCCAGCAGAAGAAAGAGCTCAAGAGGGACCTTCAGAGAGGGGATCTACCACGCCTGGGATCCCTCAGGGGATGTCGGTGGCGCCACGTCCACGAGTCTGCTTGACCCGGACTTCGTTGTCGGGTGGAACAGCAATGTCGATGTCTGAGGCTAGGGTGCCATCATCGGGTGTGAGGACCCGAGGCCAGATAGCCTCATCGGCACAAAGGATCCCAGATGCCTCATCAGCCCAGGCTATAAGGAGCACCAGGCCGACCGGAGGCTCGGCGGAGGGGCCATCACAGAAGCCATCGAGTGGCTCGGGGAAGTCGGAGATGAAGCCCCTGATTCCCCTATCTAGGTAAGTGTCTCGCTTCACCTTTTTGACAAAGTTATCTCACTTTTTGTTCTGACGTGGTTGTTTACTACTTAGCCATAAGCATAAGGTGGAGCTCGTGGCTATGACTCCCGTCAAGGCACTCAAGTCTGGTGCCGCCCTGATGATGCGGACGCCTGCCGACGACGCTGCTTGGGTCACCAAGTACCAAGCTGCCACGGAGCGGCTCAAGACAAAAGAGGCCACTGCCAAGGCAGGTGCAAGCGCTCAGGAAGTCACCAAAGTTGGTGACGCCGCTCAGGAGCCAGAGCCGGTCGAGGCAGCCCCGGGCTGTGCTAGGCTCGACGTGCCTGGTATTGGTGGGCCAGAGCCAGGGTCGACCACGAGGACCCTGGAGACCGTTGAGGCCGGTAAGGCCAAAACATCCGTTCGCGATGCGAGGCGGGCGGATGTTGAAAAGATAAAAGAGGTGGTGGAGGCCCCGCCAGATGCGGGGAAAGAGGAGGAGCATCCGGAGCTGCAACTAGAGCGGGAGGAGCCGCGGCCATAGCCGTAGCAGGACCAGCCAGAGGGGCAGGTGGTCGAGGCGGAATGGGGGGTGGCCATGCCATCGCCCAACGTGCAGGCGGTGGCGCCGACTAACGGGAGGCCAGTCCCGCCCCAAGGGTCGACTCTGGCTGTGATCGATCTCACAGTCGACGACTCTGGTGCTTGCACGGGCGGAGGAGGAGCTCCCACGCTGGGGTCGATCGACCCTTGAGTTAAGGCACGCGGCTAACCCCAACACTGAGCCCTTCTTTGCCCTTGACGACAAGGATGAAGTGCAGCACTGGGAGTACGTCAAGGGACTCCGTAAGCACTCCGTGCAATCCCTGCGGATGGTTGCAGACACCTTGGTGCGGCGAATGTCGGAGGCCTTTGAGGTGAGCCGTGTCTGTTGTTTTTTCTGGCGTATTTCCCCCTTTTCTTTTTGGTTCTAATCTTAAGCTTAACTGTGGTTAGGAACTCAAGGAGCGATCTCGCCGCAAGTCGCTCTTCATTCGTCATGAAAGCGGTGTATGGGCGGCGCTTACTCATCAACAGGCTCAGGTCAAGGAAGCCAATGAGCGGTTATCCAAGAAGATCCCCGAAGTACACGAGCTTCACGTCGTCCATGCAGCGGTCAGGGAGGAGGCGACACAGGCTCAGGAGGCCAAGGCCAAGGCGCGTGAAGATGCAGCCAAGGCTTGGGAAGAGGCGACCAAGGCTCGAGAAGAGGCGACCAAGGCCTGTGAGGACCTCGCGCCACTATTAGCGCGCGTGAAGGAGCTCGAGGAGGATGTCGCTCTTGTCAGCGACCAACGCGACGCCCTCAATGTCCAGATCGGGATGGCGCCCGCTCGCATCGGGACCCTAGAGAACAAGGTCGCGACGTTAAAGGGAACCGTCCGAGAGAGGGATGAGGCTCTCTCGGGCACCGGTCGGGAGATCGAGACGTTGAGGGCGACTGTCCGTGACAAGGACGAGGCTCTTCAGGCGATGGAGAAAACGTGTGAGGAGTTGCGCGATGAGATCATGGGTTGGCAGACCCATGCTGAGGGTAAATCTTTGTCAAGCTTTGACCTTGGCCTTAGGGTCCCAAGTCTTTGCTAACTTGGTGTTTGTATTTTAGAGCTGGAAAAGCAGCAACATGCGTCCCAGGCGACAGCTACCTCATTTCAGAACCTCATCGAGGCTGAGGCCGGGCAGAATCAATTGCTCTAGGGTGCGATCACCTCGGTGTGTGATGGCCTAGGGGTCGAGGCTGCTGCCGATATCGAGGAGGATGCGCCAGGGAACTCATTTGTTTGTCGGATGATGGCGCTGGGTTGCCTTGTCCATGAGAAGATTCGAGGCGGGCTACATCATGGCATGAAGAGGGCCATAGCGGTCATCCAGTCTGGGTTCAAGTACGACATGGGCCTCATTGCTAATGATTTCATCTTGGATCTAGATAGGACTGACGAGGAGAACGAGGCAGCCTACCTAGAATTGATCGAGGCTGCGGAAGAGCCCGGGGGTCATCTCGCGAAGCTGTTTGAAGTCAAGGTGGTCCCGCCTGCCGATGATGAGGGCTTGTGAGCCAAGCCTAGGCATGAAGGCCCATGTAATAAGTTAGTTAATATTTGTGACTCGCGCCGTGACAGCCACAGGCGCCGTTTTCGTTTGAGTCTTTTGTTCCCTTTCTTGCTTGAATCGTACTCTTGCATGTTTTTCTTAGCGCACGGTTGCACCCCTTGGTGTGAGGGAGCGAGTGGAGGTACCATAGCCTGGAGGCATAGGCGATCTCGTGGTTCGGCAGCCCTTAGACCGTAGGGTGCACTTGCGGCCTCGTTGATTATGTAAGAACTCGATCCGAAGCGTATAGGAACGTTAGACGTGAGCTTTTTCAAAATCATGAACTTTTATTAGGTCTGCTTAGCGCGCGGTTGCGCCCCTTGGCATGGGGGAGTGAGTGGAGGTACCATAGCCTAGAGGCGTAGGTGATCTCGCGGCTCGGTAGCCCTTGAACCTTAGGGTGCACTTGCGGCCTCGTCGACTATGTAAAAGTTCTCTTTTTTTTTGAAAAAGTGTGAGTTTTTGGGGGACACAGGGGGTTCCCCCTTGCTGCCCCTGAGGGAGGTTCAACTCTGAGAAAATAGGGGCGATCCTCCCTGGTTTTTATGAAAGAATGCTTTGAACACCAATGTATTCTTTATTCTATAATGAGATTGCAAAAAAATTTGCAAAGCCTCGAGGCTTTAGGGGAATAAGCGACGTAATTGTTCGATGTTCCATGCGTTGGTAAAGATTTTGCCCTTTTCGTTTGATAGCTTGTAGGTGTCGGGCTTCAATACTTCCACGACGATGTACGGCCCTTCCCATGGCAGAGTAAGCTTGTGTCGTCCCTTGTTGTTCTGGCTTCGCCGGAGCACTAGGTCACCGACGTTGAGGCCTCGTCTGCGGACATGTTTGTCATGGTAGCGTCGGAGACTTTGCTGATACCTTGCAGAGTGTAACAGAGCCACATCGCGAGCTTCCTCGAGCTGGTCGAGGGTGTTCTCTCTTGTGGCGTCATTGTTTTGCTCGTTGTAGGCTTTCAGCCTCGGGGATCTATACTCTACATCGGTTGGGAGCATAGCCTCGGACCCGTAGACTAAGAAGAACGGAGTGAACCCTGTGGCTCAACTCGGCGTCGTTCTTAGGCTCCACAGGACCGAGGGGAGCTCGGCGGCCCATTTTTGCCATGTTTGTTTAGTTTGTCGAAAATTCTTGGCTTTAGGCCTTGTAGAACCATGCCGTTTGCACGCTCTACTTGGCCATTTGTTTTTGGATGAGCTACGGCCGACCAGAGCACACGGATGTGATGGTTGTCGCAGAAATCCATAAACTTTTTGCCAGTAAATTGGGTGCCGTTGTTCGTGATGATGCAGTTGGGAACCCCAAAGCGGTGGACGATGTCGGTGAAGAATAGCATGACTTGCTCAGACCTGATGCTGGTGATAGGACGGGCCTCGATCCACTTGGAAAACTTATCAATGGCGACGAGCAAGTGGGTGAAGCCACCAGTTGTCTTCTTCAGGGGTCCGACCAAGTCGAGTCCCCAAACGGCGAACGGCCATGTGATGGGAATCGTCTGCAAGGCATGGGCTGGGAGATGGGTTTGCCTTGCTAGCATCCTTTGCAGGAGCGTACTAGCTTAATAGCGTCGGAGACTGCAGTTGGCCAGTAGAAACCTTGTCGAAACACATTTCCGATGAGGGTTCAAGGCGCCGCGTGATGACCGCAAGCCCCCGAGTGTAGGTCCTTGAGCAGGTTCTTGCCTTCCTCGTTTGTGATACAGCATTGTAGGATGCCCGTAGGGCTGCGTCGATGAAGTTCTTTGCTGTCGCCATATATCACAAAGGTCTTGGCCCGATGAGCGATCCGTCGAGCCTCGGTCTTATCCAAGGGGAGGTCCCCTCGAGTGAGACAGTCGAGGTATGGAACACGCCAGTCGGGCTCGAGGTTGACTGGTAGGGTCGAGCCTTCCGTCTGCATGACTTCGGCCCCAGTCGAGGGAGCTTTCGCCTCAGGTGGGGGATCGAGTGATGGATCGTCGCCCCCCCCCCCCCCGATTGCCCCGGTGTCGACAGAAGGTTGATGAAGATCTCTTGCGAAAACGTTAGGTGGAACCGTGGCTGGACTAGACGTGATTTTTGCGAGTTCAACGACAACTTCATTATATTTGCGTGCAACGTGGTTGAGCTCGAGGCCGTGGAATTTGTCCTTGAGGTGCCGTACCTCCTTGCAGTAGGCTTCCATCTTGGGATCGTGGGAGCTTGAGCTCTTCATGACCTAGTCGATCATGAGCTTGGAATCACCATGAACATCAAGGTGTCGGACCCCGAGTTCAACGGTGATGCGCAGGCCCACAATGAGAGCCTCGTACTCGGCGACGTTGTTGGAGGCAGCAAAATGAAGCCGGATTACATAGCGCATGTGGAATCCAAGGGGCGAGATGAAGAGCAAGCCCGCGCTTGCTCCTATTTTCATCAGTGACCCATCAAAGTACATGGTCCAAAGTTTGGCTTGGAGCTGAATCAGAGGAAGTTGAGTGTCGGTCCACTCTGCTAGAAAATCTGCCAGCACCTAGGATTTGATGGCTTTGCACGACACATAAGAGAGGGTCTCACTCATGAGCTTGACCGTCCACTTTGCTATGCTACCCGAGGCTTCCCGATTCTGGGCTATCTCTCCCAAGGGGAAAGAAGAAACCACGGTCACCGGGTGGCCTTCAAAGTAGTGACGAAGCTTGCGCCGCGTCAAGACGATGGCATATAGCAGCTTCTAGATTTGCGGGTAGCGAACCTTGGTCTCCGAGAGTACCTCGCTGATGAAGTAGACTGGCCTCTGAATGAGTAAGGTGTGTCCTTCCTCCGCCCTCTCGACAACTAAGACCGCTCTGACCACTTGTGTCGTTGCGGCGACATAAAGCAGGAAGGGTTCCCCTGTGGCTAGAGGGACGAGGATCAGAGAGTTAGACAACATAGCTTTGAGCTTTGTAAGGGCTTCTTCTACCTAGAGGGTCCATGAAAAGTGTTCTGATTTCTTTAGGAGACGATACAGTGGGAGCACCTTTTCGCCGAGGCGCGAAATGAAGCGAATAAGGGCCGCAAGGCAGCCCGTGACCCTCTGCACGCCCTTTAGATCACGGATATGGCTCATTTTGGTTATTGCAGCGATTTTCTCCGGGTTGGCTTCGATGCCACGCTTGGAAACGATGAACCCTAAGAGCATGCCTCGAGGAACACCGAAGACGCACTTCTCGGGGTTGAGTTTAATGTTTTTTGTCTTAAGGCACTTGAACGCAACGTCGAGGTCGTCAACCAAATTGCTAACCCTCTTGGTTTTGACAATGATGTCGTCAACATAAGCCTCGACGGTGGGTCCGATGTGCTCCCCGAAAACGTGTTGCATGCATCGATGGTACATAGCACCTGCGTTCTCTAGACCGAAGGGCATAGTAACATAGCAATACATGCCGAAAGGGGTGATGAATGAAGTCATGAGCTAGTCGGACTCCTTCATTTTGATCTGGTGGTAGCCGGAATATGCATCTATGAACGACAGAGTTTCACATCCCGTAGTAGAATCAACGATTTGATCAATGCATGGTAAAGGAAAAGGAACTTTCGGACATGCTTTATTCAAACTAGTATAGTCTACACACATCCTCCATTTCCCATTCTTTTTCTTAACTAATACTGGATTAGCCAACCACTCGGGATGATGAACCTCCTTGATGAATCCGGCCTTTAAAAGCTTGTGGATCTCCTCACCTATGACCTTGCGCTTCTCCTCGTCGAAGCGGCGCAAGCATTGTTTCACCGGTTTGGAGCCAGCTCGGATCTCCAAGGCGTGCTCGGTGACTTTCCTAGGTATGCCTGGCATATCTGAGGGAGTCCACGCAAAAAATATCAACGTTTGAGCGGAGAAAGTCGACGAGCACTGCTTCCTATTTGGGATTGAGGGCGACGCTGATGCTCAACGCCTTTTTGTTCAGGTCGGTGGGGTCGAGGGGTACGAGCTTGACGTCTTCCGTGGGCTCGAAGTTGCCGGCATGGCATTTGAGGTTGGGGATCTCTTTGGCCAAACTGTTGTGGTTCACCGCCAAGGTTGCTGACTCCAAGACGGCTTCCCCGTGCTCGACGTATTCCACGTCGCACTCGTAGGCGTGTTCGTAGGAGGGCCTAACAGTGATGACACCGTTAAGGCCCGGCATTTTAAGCTTGAGGTAGGTGTAGTTGGGAACCGCCATGAACCGGACGTAGCAGTGGCGCCCAAGAATGGCGTGGTATGTCCTATGGAACCCAACCACCTTGAAAGTGAGAGTTTCCTTCCTGAAGTTGGTGGGAGTACCGAAACAGACAGGCAGGTCGACCCGCCCGACGGGCTCTGCTCGTTCTCCTGGCATGACTCCATGGAAGCCCCCGACACTAGGTCAGAGGTGTGTCCTTGTGACTCCCAGAAGGTTGAGGGTCTAGGCGTAAATGATGTTGAGACTGCTACAACCATCCATGAGCACCATGGTGAGGCGAGTGTTGGCGATAATGGGATCGACGATGAGTGGGTAGATTCCAGGATTGGGGACGTAGTCTGGGTGGTCATCACGGTCGAAAGTGATGGCCACCTCAGACCAGTCAAGGAAGAGGGGGGTCGCGAGTTGCACGGAGAAAACCTCTCGACGTTCCCGTTTGCGCTGCCGTGTTGAGAGACGCGTCGAGGGTCCTCCGTATGTCATGAAACAGTCATGAATCTCAGGAAACCCCTCGTCCTTGTCATCTCCCTTGGGATCCTCCCTCTTGTCGTCTTTCTTGATGCCTAAGCTTTTAAAGTATCTCCGGAGCATGTGGCAGTCCTCGAGGTTGTGGTTCGTGGGCCCTTTGTGGTAGGGACACGATTCTTTAAGCATTTTGTTGAAAATGCCCCCATCGGGGGGTCCTCGAGGTTTCTTGCGATCCACAGCGGCAACAAGATCATCCGCCGAGGCTTCTTGTTTGACCTGCTGATTCTTCTTCTTGTTGTTGTTGTTCCTCTTCGAGCCCCGGTTGGAGCTCACGGGATCCTCGTCCTTGCGCTTCCCCTTGTCCTGGTCACTGCCAAATGTGGCACCAACCTTCTCCTCGCCGGCGACGAAGTTGGTGATGATGTCCATCAAGCCGTTGGCTGTGATGGGAGTGCTGCAGCCCAACTCTCGGACGAACTCTTTGTAGGTGGTACCAGAGAGGAAGGCCATGATGATGTCGGAGTCGGTGATGTTGGGAAGCTCGGTGCGCTGTTTGGAGAAACGCCGGATGTAGTCCCGGAGGGATTCGCTCGGCTTTTGTTTACAACTTCGGAGGTCCCATGAGTTACCGGGGAGCATGTAGGTCCCCTTGAAGTTCCCCTCGAACACTCTCACCAGGTCACTCCAGTCGTGGATCTGTCGAGGTGGGAGGCCTCGAGCCAGACTCGAGCGGTGTCCGATAGGAACAGGGGAAGTTGTCGAATGATGACCCAGTCATCGGTAGCCCCACCCAACTGACAAGCCAAACGGAAGTCAGCGAGCCAAAGTTCAGGTTTGGTTTCACCGTTATACTTGGTAAGAGTCATAGGGGGTGGAACTGAGCTGGAAGTAGTGTTTCACGAATGGCCTCGCTGAACACCTGAGGGCTTGGTGGCTTGGGTGACGGGCTATGATCCTCCGAGCTGTCGTAACGCCCGCCTTTGTTCTCGTGGTAGCCTCGAGCTACACCGTCACCACTCTTGCGCTTACGGCGCTCGTGGATGTTGTCACAGGCATCTCGGGGTTCACGGTTGTCGACGATGCGTTCACAGACAGAGGCTACCTTGTTCCACTAGGGGGCAGGCTCGGGACAAACCGAGCCCTCTTTCTCCTGTCGGGAGGGCTCTGCAGGCTGCTCTAAGGTAAGCCCACGTCGCCTCGAGGCGGAACTCTCGGCTTGCTGCATGGCAGTAGTCTCGAGGAGTCCTCGGATCTCATCGCGGGCCCGACGGGCCTTGGGGTTGGATGGCTCGGGCATATTACGAAGAAGCATGGCGGCTGCGACAATGTTCTGGCTGGCTCGGTCAAAGATCGGGGGTTCGCCTGCCCGACCCTCGATGATGCGATGATTGACGTCGCGAGCTCTTTCTCGAGCTCCTCCGCCGTGTGTGAGTGTCGCGCGCTCTTGCTCGAGGGTTTGCTAAAGTAGGTGCAGATTTTCTCGTTCCTCGTCGAGCCTGTCTTGCAGTTCATGGATTTTCTCGAGTTGCACTCCTTGATCCGCAAGGCATTGAGCTTCATCTCGTGCACCAGGGGGCTCAACATGAGGTGGCGTGGCGTTCCTTCCTCCAATGGCTGCCTCATCCTCTAAATCCGACGCGATAGCCCCATCGATATGGAAGCATTCGCGAGTCAGGTCGTAGCTGTCATCGGTAGAGTCGGAGTCCGGAGTGCCGAAATAGTAGTATGACGGATGCATGTGAGGTCGTGTATCTCTAGGGTTGTAATGACAAAAGGAAGTCGCACGGAGCTCTGCACCCAGGGTCTCTGTAGAGTCCAGGTACGTGGAAGCTGGCATGGATGCGACGAGGTCGAGGGTAGAACGTAGATGGTGTCCGGAGAGCTCCTCGTAAGCGCTCATACTGGTGCTTATAGAAGAAGCATACGCTCGAGCAGCCGTGTCCAGCCCATACGGGAATGCCGATGGGGACATGGTTCCTGGTATTGGAGCAAACGATCCCGAATTGGCTGGTGGTGGCGCCGTGCCGGTCGGCGGAGTGATGGGACACCCCGTCGGCATCTTACCCTCAACCAAGCTCATCCTACATAGGTCCTCAGTGAGGAAATCCATGTTGGTGTCCGATTGAGGGGCGCCGGATCGGGGAATACCATCACCCCCCGCGAGGCGATGATGGTGGTTGCGCTGGGCACGCCGTCACCTGGTGGCACGTGCCTGACGAGAGCGATGGTACCAACGCAGCGCTCCCCTAGGCTAGGAGAGCTCATGGTCACCGTCGGTTGGGTGTCTGGTGAAAGGTCTTGATGGCTAGAGGGGGGTGAATAGCCTTTAAATTTTTTTACAAAGACAAGCTAAACAAGTTTATCAATATAACAAATAGTGAGATGCGAGTTTTGCTTAGCCTACGGGGTGTTTGCAAGCCACCTATCCAAAACACAATTCTAGTATTTGCACTCAACCGCACAAGTCAAACCGAGATGGTAACTACAACTATAACTAGCAAGCTACACAAAAGAGCTACTCTAGCAAAGCTAACTAGCTAGCAAAGATAACTAAGAAAGTAATGCGGAGTTGAGTTAGGAGAGTTTCACCGAGGGGCGAAGTAATGAGCCAACCAATATGATCAACAATGAATACCAAGACAACCGAACACCAGGATCAATCAATCACAATATGAAAGTGATGACACGAAGATTTATCCCGAGGTTCACGTGCTTGCCGGCACGCTAGTCCCCATTGTGTCCCTCTTCACCACGTGGTTCGGTGGCTAATCGGTCTCACACTGAGCCTCTCAAAAGGCGCCACAAGAACCTACCAAATGGCAAAAGGTTGCAATGACACGAGCAATTCACTAATGTTGCCTTTGGCGCTTCGCCGAGGTAGGCACAAACCCCTCACAATCACCGGAGGTGGCCAAGAACAATCACCAACTCTTGCCAATGCCTCCAAGCTGCTCCAAGCCGTCTAGGTGGCGGCAACCACCAAGAGAAACAAGAATCCCGCAGCAAATCAATCACCAAGTGCCAACTAGATGCTATCTCACAATGCAAATGCACTTGGATCACTCAATCTCACTTCGAATATGCAAAGAAGCAAGAGAGATGAGTGGGAGGGGAGTTGCTTAGCTCAAAGTGCTCACAAGTATGTCAAATGTTCGAGAGTTAGAGCCTTGAGCCGGCCAACGAGTATTTATAGACGTACCCCTTCGAATAGAGTCGTTAGAAACTTAAACAACCGAAATTGTGATGACCGGACGCGCTGGTCCAACTGACCGGACGCGCTGGTCACACTGACCGGACGCGCTGGTCATAGTGACCGGACGCGCTGGTCGCACAACGGCTAAGTCGCGAAGCACTGACCGGACGCGCTGGTCTAACTGACCGGACGCGCCGGTTGCACAACGGCTAACTGCGAAGCAACGACCGGACACGCTGGTCGCGCAGACCGGACGCGCTGGGAACGACCGGACGCGCTGGTCCCGTGAGTGACCGGACGCGCTGAAGAAACATGACCGAACGTGACAGTGTCAGCGTCCGGTTAGAGTCCAGTAAGCTCCCTGAATGATCGGACGCGTCCGATCGACTATGATCGGACGCGCTTCGCGTCCGATCATCAAACTAAAATACGCGCAGACACTAAACACTGACCGGACACGTTCGGTCATGCAAAGACCGCGTCTGGTTCAGCGTCCGGTCACCTCTGTGACCTCCGTTCGCCTCCGTTTCTTTTCCAGACTTCCGGCGTAATGGAAAATAGTCATTTCAACTCCTCGAAAACGCCTAAATCTCGCTCCGTCCGGTCACCTCTGTGACCTCCGTTCGCCTCCGTTTCTTTTCCAGACTTCCGACGTAATGGAAAATAGTCATTTCAACTCCTCGAAAACGCCTGAATCCCGCCTCGCAAGCTCAGCGGGAGGGAGAGAAGATCCCAAACCCTCTCTACCGCTCAAACTCCACCGCCTTCGCAAACGTGCTAACACCACCAAGTGATTTCGTCATGTGTGAGTGTGTTAGCATTTTCACAATCATTTTTCGAGGCGATATTAGTTCTATCCAAATGCATATGATCATGAAATGCACATCTAGAGGCACTTAGGAGTTCAATAGCCGCGTCATTCCCCTCTTTATAGTACGGCTATCTATCCTATAATGTAACCACACCCACTAGGTGTCTTGGTTACTAAAACACAACCCTTAAGCGTATACATTTTCCTTGATCACGTAGGGTTACGTCCAAATCCAAGTGTGGCCATCATGTTCACCATGTCCATCTTGCCACCAACCTTGGAATGTACTAATCCTCATATGCTACATACAACTTAGGCATAGGATTAGTACTTAGGCATTGTCACTAATTACCAACACCAAACATAGGACTTTCATCTGGGCGGGAGGAGGACCATGTCATAGCCGTAGCCAAGAGACATGAACTCTAAGCTCCCAAACCAGATCACCGTGGCCAACGGAAGTGGACGTTCGGGGTCAGCCATCCTGAAAAATGGCGGGGAAACGATGTTGGCACGCAGCGTCCCCTACCTGGCGCGCCAACTATCGGTGATCGGGCCTGTGAGGGTCCTAAGACAATGAGTGAATTTGTGCTGCGTGTCCCCTAATCTGGATTGTGATGCAAAGAGAATACACGGGGGTTTATCCTAGTTCGGGCGAAAGAAGGCCCTACGTCCAGCGGGGGGGAGTATTGTATTTTCTTGCACCTAAGTGCTTGCGTAGGGGTTACAAGCTGTGAGAGAGGGAGCCGATCCCGAGTCTCAAAGAGAGACTACAAAGGAGATTGCTTGAGATGTTGATCTTCTGTGGTGGGGTGATGACTTGTTTTTGCCTTGTCCCCTTTCGTAGAGTCCCCTGCCTTCCCTTTTATAGGGTCAAGAGAAGGCAGAGACACCAGGGTGGTGCCTTAGAAGTGAGGTTTTGTCGGGCGTTGTGGAAGCTGCTGTAGCGACGTGCTCCGGGAATGGCTGGCCATCCTTGGGCACCATGGTGACATAAAAGATGGAATGGTGAAAAGACTCCGGGTCCTGTGGCGTGCAGGCTTTGCTCCTTTGTTGATTGGCGGTTGGTCGAGGCCGGGTCGAGGTGGGTCGACGAGGAATGGATAAGGCCGAGCCCCAGGAATTTCGGGGTACGACAGTCATCGTGTTTTGCCTCGAGGGGGATCGATGGCAGAACAGTACCTGGCATGGCGTGTGCAGTGATAGGTTTTCACCGCCCATCCCAGGATGGGCAGTAAAAAGTGGGATTTGACACTTGTATTGCTTCCATGCTGGTGGTGTTGTAGCCATGGGTGTAGGAAGTTGTTTGTGGTTGCATTAAATGCTTTGACTTTTGTCCGAAAGTCGGTGGGTGAGGCAGGTCGACCGGCTCGACCCAGGGTCGTACGAGTCGGAGATTTCCCTGTGGTCGAGGCGTCCCACCGAGCAAGCCTCGTGCGAGTCAGAATGTGGTCGAGGCGTTCCGTGTGTGGTTTTGGCTCGTTGTACCTACGTGGGCGGAGCCTTGGCATGGTTTTCTTAGGGGGTTTGTCTTTTTTAGTCGTTGAGTGTGGGTACCCCTTGTTTAGGTACCCGACAGTATCTGAGACTGCCATTAATGCTGTTGAGATCGTTTTTAGCACGTGTCAAGATGGTCAGGAAGGGCTAATCAGCAGAGGAAAGATTATTGTGTAGATTGATAGCTGATGAAAATGAGTTTGCTTATGAGTGGTAGCGGCGTATGGATTCAAATTGAAATGTTGCCAATAAGGTTAAGGGTATTATTGCCGATGCCGATGAAAGATGGTTTGAAGACCGCTGCCGATGAAACAGGAAATGTACCGATGGAAGGAACTTGAAGGCTCCTGCCGATGGAACAGGGATTGTGCCGATGGAACAGGGATTGTGCCGATAAAAAGGAGGTCGATGAGAATACCATCGTGACTGAGGCGGACGATGGAATAAGATAGGAGTTAATTTCCTTATATACATTTATTAGAGTCTGAGTTGTATCAAAGTCATGTGTTTCCATAGATTTGGATTTAGTGTCCTAGTCGTATTTGGTTACGTTTCTGTAGATCAGGATATAAATATAGGGTGAAGGGCAATGTAAAAAAAGCAATCAACACATCAAAAACAACTTTTATTCTTATTTACATCTACTTTCGACGACTTCGTCAATTTGCATATTTTTCTTTTTTATGAGTTCTCATCGATTCGGCGAGTTGCATTGCTCCAGTGCAATCTTCGGCGATCCTCGAGTTCCGCATGAGTACCTCTTGGCCGTGACTTCCGGGCGTATCGCTGTTGTCAGGACCAAAGTGCTCGTATCTTCATCCTTGTCGATTAACAGGTCAAATCGACTAGCACGCTTTGGATATCGATTTCGGGTATTAGCCCTTTGTGTTTGTAGATCTACTTTTGCATCAACAAATGCTAGGTAGGCTAAAGGTGGTGCACGTGCAAGGAATTGTTGATAAAGCGGGATCAAGACTTGCAGGATGGCAAGGTAGACTCCTAAACCCAGCAGTAAGGAGGGAACTTGTGAGATCCGTGTTGAGCGCCATTCCTACATACTTGATGATGGCACTTAAGCCTCCAAAACAACTGCTTCAGGATCTCGACAAGCTGAGACGTAGTTTCCTATGGGCAGGAGATAAAGTGGTCACAAGGGGGAAATGTAAGGTTGCCTGGACACTGGTGGCCAAACCTCTAGAATTTGGGGGACTAGGAATTTTGGATTTGGAAAAATTGAGCAGGGCACTGCACTTGAGATGGTTATGATTTGCATGGACAAATCCAAAATGCCCCTAGAACGGCATGGAACTGCCGATTGACGAGTTGGACGCTGCCTTATTTGCTGCAGCAACAAGAGTAACGGTGCGCAATGGACAAAAGGCTTCCTTTTGGCTCTCCAGCTGGATCAATGGCCAGGCACCTACAGCCATGCACCCTCTCCTATATAGCCACAGCCGGCGAAAAAACAGAACAGTTAGTGAAGCCTTGACTAGTGGAACTTGGATAGATAATATTGCACATGACCTCACCCCGGAGTTGCTGAATGAATATTTCAAACTTTGGAGAGCAATAGAAGTGGAAGATGTGGACCTCGATGATGCAAGGGACGACCTGATTGTTTGGACCTTGGAGAGTTCGGACGAATATACAGCTCGATCAGCTCATATCATTCAGTTTGAAGGACAAATCAAGTCAAACTTCCCAAAACTCATCTGGAAGGCTTGGGCTACACCAAGATGTAAATTCTTTCTCTAGTTGCTCTTACAGGACAAACTTTGGACGTCGCAACGTCTACAGCTATGAGGTTGTAAGAACAACTATTTTTGTGCTTTATGTGAAAGAAATTGTCGGGTACCTACATCTAGGGGTACCCACAATCAACGATTAAGAAAAACAAAACCGCTACCCACAAACGAGAGGAGCCAAAATAGCAAATGAGACACCTCGACTACGTTCCGACTCGTATGAGGCACGCTCAACGGGATGCCTCAACTATGTTCCGACTCGTATGAGGCACGCTCGACGGTATGCCTCGACTACGTTCTGACTCGGGCCGCTCGACCCACCTTATTCACCAACTCTAAGACAAAAGTCAGATCATTTAATGCGACTACCCACTACTTCCTACCATCATGGCTATAGCGGTAATCAGCATGGAAGCAGTACCGGTGTCAAATCTCACTTTTTACCACCCATCCCAGGATGGGAGGTGAAAACCTGTCACTATACGCACTATACCGTGCACTATTTTGCTACTGAGGGAGGATACGACAAGGACCGTACCCCCACGATCTTAGGGACTCGGCCTTATCCACCCGTCCTCGACCCGTCCTCGACCTGGCCTCGACCTAGCCTCGACCCACCGCCGGTCAACAAGGAAGAAAGGCCGACGTGGCACAGGACTCGGAGTCTTTTCACCGTCTTGTCCTCTACGTCACCATGGTGTCCAGGGATGGCCGGCCATTCCCGGGGCACGTCGCTACAGCCACCTCCACAAGGATTGACAAAACTTCACCTCAAAGGCACCCCCGGCGTCCCTGCCTCCTCTTACCCTATAAAAGGCCAGGCCGGGGCTCTATGACAGGGGGAGGACAGAGGACAGAGAACGACGAATGATGAACAATGAACAACGAAAAACCAGTCTCCATCCCACCAAAGAAGATCAATATCTCAAGCAATCTCCTTTGTACTCTCATTTCTCCTTTGAGACCTGGGCTCGGTTCCCTCTCTCACAGCTTGTAACCCCTACGCCCCGCTGGACTTAGGTGCAAGGAAATACAATACTCCCTCCTCCCCGCTGGACGTAGGGTCTTCTTTTGCCCGAACTAGGATAAAACCCCGTGTATCCTCCTTGCATCACCATCCAGATTAGGGACACGCAGCATTTGATTCAATCGTTGGCTTAGGACCCCCACGGGACCAAACGCCGACAGTTGGCGCGCTAGGTAGGGGGCGCTGCGTGCCAGCATCATTTTCCCACCATTTTTCTAGATGGCTGACCCCAAACGTCCGCTCCCGTTGGCCACGATGATCTGGTTTGGGAGTTTGGAGTTCATGTCACTTGGCCATGGCTATGACATGGTCCTCCTCCCGCCTAGGCACTCGACCGACAGGGACCACGAGCTCTCCCAACCTTTGGGGAGCCCTGCGCTGGTATCGTCGCTCTCGTCAGGCCTGCGCCGCTAGGCGACGGCGAGCCCAGCGCAACTGCTGTCATCGCCTTGCGGAGGGTGATGGCATTCCCCAATCTGGCGCCTCTCAACCAGATGCCGACATGGATTTCCTCACTGAGGATCTGTGTAGGATGAGCTTGGTTGAGGGTAAGATGCCGACAGGGAGTCCCATTGCTCTACCACCCGTTGTGACGCCACCATCACCCAGTTCGACTACACCGGCACAAGGAACGACGCCTTCGTCAACATTCCCGTTTGGACTAGACCCGGTTGCTCGGGCGTATGCTTCTTCTGTAAGCACCAGCATGAGCTTTTACAAGGAACTCCCTGGACACCATCTACGCTCCGCCCTCGACCTCGTTGCATCCACACCAGCTTCCAAGTACCTGGACTCCATGGAGACCCCAGAGACGGAGCTCCGTGCAACTCCTTCTCGACATCACGACCCTAGAGACGCACGGCCTCACATGCACCCGTTGTACTACTATTTTGGTGCTCCGGACTCTGACTCTACCGATAACACCTACGACTCGACTCGTGAGTGCTTCAATATCGATGGAGCTATCGCGTCGGATTCGGAGGATGAGGTAGTCGTTGAAGGAAGGAACATGCCACCTTAGGTCGAGCTCCCTGCTGAGTGGGATGAGGCTCAATTCTTTGCGGATCAAGGAATGCAGCTCGAGCAAATCCGCGAGTTGTAGGATAGGCTCGACGAGGAACGAGAAAACCTACGTCTACTTCAGCAAACCCTCAAGCAAGAGCGTGCGGCGCACGCACATGGCGGAGGAGCTCGAGAGAGAGCTCGCGACGTCAATCGTCACATTATCGAGGATCAAGCAGTCGAGCCCCCGGTGTTCGGTCGAGCCAGCCAGAACGTGGTCACAGCTGCCATGCTCCTTCATAATATGCCCGAGCCATCGAACCCCGAGGCCCGTCGAGCCCATGATGAAATCTGAGGACTCCTTGAGACCGCTGCCATGCAGCAGGCCGAAAGTTCTGCCTCCAGGCGATGCGTGCTTGCCTCGGAGCAACCTGCGGAGCCCTCCCGTCAGGAGAGAGAGGCCTCGGTTCATCCCGAGCACGCCCAACAGGACAAGGCGGTCTCTATCCATGAACGCATCGTCGATAACCGTGAACCTCAAGATGCCCGTGACAACATCGTCGAGCGCCGGAGGTGCAAACATGGTGACGGTGCAGCTCGAGGCTACCACGAGCACAGAGGCGGACGCTACGACAGCTCAGAGGATCAAAGCCCTTCACCCGAGCCACCGGGTCATCGGGTCTTTAGCAAGGCCATTCGTGAAACGATACTCCCAGCTCGGTTCCGCCCCCCCATGACTCTTACCAAGTATAACGGCGAGACCAAACCCAAACTTTGGCTCGCTGATTTCCGCTTGGCCTGTTAGTTGGGTGGGGCCACCGATGACCGGGTCATCATTCGACAACTCCCCCTATTCCTGTCAGACACCGCTTGAGCCTGGCTCAAGGACCTCCCACCTTAACAAATCCACGACTGGAATGACCTCGTGAGAGTGTTCGAGGAGAACTTCAAGGGAACCTACATATGCCCCGGCAACTCGTGGGATCTTCGAAGCTGCAAACAGAAGACGAGTGAATCCCTCTGGGATTACATTCGGCGTTTCTCCAAGCAATGCACTGAGCTCCCCAACATCACCGACTCCGACGTCATCATGGCTTTCCTCTCTGGTACCACCTGCAAAGAGTTGGTCCGAGAGTTGGCCGCAGCACTCCCATCACTGCCAACGGTTTGATGGATATTATCACCAACTTCGCCGCCGGTGAGGAGGCAGTTGGTGCCATCTTTGGTAGCGATCGGGACAAGGGGAAGCACAAGGAAGAGGATCCCACGGGCTCCAGCCGGGGCTCAAAGAGGAACAACAGGAAGAAGAAGAAGAAGAACTAGCAGGGCAAGCTCGAGGCCCCGGCCGATGACCTTGTTGCTGCTACTGATCGCAAGAAACTTCGAGGGCCCCCTAGCAGGGGCATTTTTGACAAAATGCTCAAAGAGTTGTGTCCCTACCACAAAGGGCCCACAAACCACAACCTCAAGGACTGCCACATGCTTCAGAGATACTTTGAAAGCATAGGCATCAAGAAAGACGACAAGAAGGAAGATCCCAAGGGAGATGACAAGGACGAGGGGTTCCCCGAGATCCACGACTGCTTCATGATATACGGAGGGCCCTCGACGCGCCTCTCGTCATGGCAGCGCAAGCGGGAATGTCGAGAGGTCTTCTCTGTGCAGCTCGCAACCCCCCTCTTCCTTGACTGGTCCGAGGTGGCCATCACTTTCGATCGTGATGACCACCCGGACTACGTCCCCAATCCTGGGGTCTACCCACTTGTTGTCGATCCCATTATCACCAACACATGCCTCGCCAAGGTGCTCATGGATGGCGGTAGCAGTCTTAACATCATCTATGCCCAGACCCTCGACCTTCTGGGGATCACGAGGACGCACCTCCGCCCAGCGTCGAGGGCTTCCATGGAGTCGTGCCAGGGAAGCGAGCAGAGCCCGTCGGGCGGGTCGACCTGTCTGTCTGTTTCGGCACTCCCGCCAACTTCAGAAAGGAAACCCTCACTTTCGAAGTGATCGGATTCCATGGAACATACCACGCCATCCTTGGGCGCCCATGCTATCCCGGTTCATGGCGGTCCCCAATTACACTTACCTCAAGCTCAAAATGTCGGGGCCCAACGGTGTCATAACTGTCGGGCCCTCTTATGAGCACGCCTACGAGTGCGACGTGGAGTGCGTCGAGCATGGAGAAGCTATCTTGGAGTCGGTGACCTTGGCGGTGAACCTCGATGGTTTGGCCAACGAGATCCTCGACCCCAAGCTCCACGCCGGCAACTTCGAGCCCGCGGAAGACGTCAAGCTCGTGCCCCTCGATCCCACCGACCCAAAGGGAAAGGCGTTGAGCGTCAGCGCCACCCTCGACTCCAAATAGGAAGCAGTGCTCGTCGACTTTCTCCGCACAAACATCAACATCTTTGCGTGGAGTCCCTCGGATATGCCGGGCATACCCAGGGAAGTTGCCGAGCACGCCTTGGAGATCCGAGTCGGCTCCAAATCGGTGAAGCAACGCTTGCGTTGCTTTGACGAGGAAAAGCGCAAGGTCATCGGCGAGGAGATCCATAAGTTGTTGAAGGCCGGATTCATCAAGGAGGTTCATCATCCTGAGTGGCTAGCTAACCCTGTATTAGTTAAGAAAAAGAATGGGAAGTGGAGGATGTGTGTAGACTATACTAGTTTAAATAAAGCAAGTCCAAAAGTTCCCTTTCCTTTGCCATGCATTAATCAAATCGTTGATTCAACTGCGGGATGTGAAACTCTGTCGTTCTTAGACGCGTATTCCGGCTACCACTAGATCAAAATGAAGGAGTCTGACTAGCTCGCGACTTCATTCATCACCCCATTCGGCATGTATTGCTATGCTACTATGCCCATCAGTCTCCGGAACACAGGGGCTACGTACCAGCGATGCATGCAACAAGTTTTTGGGGAACACATTGGACCAACCGTCGAGGCTTACGTCGATGATATCGTTGTCAAAACCAAAAAGACCAGTAATTTGATAAACGACCTCGACGTTGCGTTCAAGTGCCTCCGGGAAAAGAACATTAAGCTCGACCTCGAGAAATGTGTTTTCGGTGTTCCTCGAGGCATGCTTCTAGGGTTCATCATTTTTGAACGTGGCATCGAGGCCAACCCGGAAAAAATCACCGCAATAACCAAAATGGGCCCTATCCGAGATCTGAAGGGCGTGTAGAGGGTCACGGGCTGCCTTGCGGCCCTCAGTCGCTTCATTTCGCGCCTAGGCGAAAAAGCGCTCCCACTGTATCATCTCCTAAAGAAATCAGAACACTTCTCGTGGACCCTCGAGGCCAAGGAAGCCCTTGCAAAACTCAAGGCTACACTCTCCAACTCACCAATCCTCGTCCCTCCGACCATAGGGGAACCCCTTCTACTTTATGTCGCCGCAACGACACAAGTAGTCAGTGCGGTCTTGGTTGTCGAGAGGGTAGAGGAAGGACATGCCCTGCTCGTCCAAAGATCGGTCTACTTCATCAGTGAGGTGCTCTCGAAAACCAAGGTTCGCTACCCACAGATCCAGAAGCTATCGTACGCCATCGTCTTAACGTGGCGCAAACTCCGTCACTACTTCAAGGGCCACCCGGTGACTGTGGTCTCATCTTTCCCTCTAGGAGAGATAGCCTAGAACCGGGAAGCCTCGGGTAGGATAGCCAAGTGGGTGGTCAAGCTCATGGGCGAGACCCTCTCTTATGTGCCACGCAAAGCCATCAAATCCCAGGTACTAGCGGATTTCCTAGCGGAGTGGACCGACACTCAACTTCCTCCGGTTCAGCTCCAGGCCGAGCTTTGGACCATGTATTTCGACAGGTCATTGATGAAAACAGGAGCGGGCGCGGGCTTACTCTTCATCTCACCCCTCGAAGTCCACATACGCTATATCATCCGGATTCATTTTCCCGCCTCCAACAACGTCGCCGAATACGAGGCGCTCATCACGGGCTTACGAATTGCCGTCGAACTAGGGGTCCGACACCTCGATGTTTGAGGGGACTCTCAGCTCGAGATCAACCAGGTCATGAAGAGCTCAAGCTGCCGTGATCCCAAGATGGAGGCCTACTATGAAGAGGTACGGCGCCTTGAAGACAAGTTTCACGGCCTCGAGCTCAATCACGTTGCACGCAGGTATAATGAGGCCACCGATGAACTCGCAAAAATCACTTCTAGTCGAACTACCGTCCCACCTGATGTTTTTGCAAGAGATCTTCATCAACCATCCATCAACATCTAGGTAGATGGAGGGGTCGACGGGCCATCACTCGATCCCCCACCTGAGGTAGAAGCCCCCTCGACCGGGGCTGAAGCCATGCAGGCGGAAGGCTCGACCCCGCCAGCCAACCCCGAGCCTGATTGGCGAGGCTCGCCGGGCGCTCGCCGGGCCAAATCCTTTGTGATATTTGGCGACAGCAGGGAGCTATATCGCCACAGCCCTACTGGCGTCCTCCAATGTTGTATCACAAATGAGGAAGGCAGGAACCTGCTCAATGATCTACACTCGGGGGCTTGTGGTCATCATGCGGCGCCTCGAACCCTCATTGGAAATGCATTCCGACAAGGTTTCTATTGGCCGACCGCAGTCTCCGACACTGTCAAGCTAGTACGCTCCTGCAAAGGCTGCCAGTACTATGCAAGACAAACCGATCTCCCGGCTCACGCCCTGCAAACTATTCCCATCACATGGTCGTTCGCTGTTTGCGGGCTCGACTTGGTCGGACCCCTGAAAAGGACAACTGGTTGCTTCACCCACTTGCTCGTCATCGTTGACAAATTTTCCAAGTGGATCGAGGCCCGTCCTATCACCAGCATCAGGTCTGAGCAAGTTGTGCTATTTTTTACCGACATCGTCCATCGCTTTGGGGTTCCTAACTGCATCATCACGGACAACGGCACCCAATTTACTGATAAAAAGTTTCTAGATTTCTGCGACAACCATCATATCCGTGTGCTCTGGTCAGCCGTAGCTCATCCAAAAACAAATGACCAAGTAGAACGTGCCAATGGCATGGTCCTACAAGGCCTGAAGCCAAGAATTTTTGACAAGTTAAACAAACACGGCAAAAAATGGGCCGCCGAGCTCCCCTCGGTCCTGTGGAGCCTAAGAACAACGCTGAGTCGAGCCATGAGGTTCACTCCGTTCTTCTTAGTCTACGGATCTGAGGCTATGCTCCCAACTGATGTAGAATATGGATCTCCGAGGCTGAAAGCCTACAACGAGAAAAACAATGATGCCACAAGAGAGGACGCCCTCGACCAGCTCGAGAAAGCCTGTGATGTGGCTCTGTTACACTCTGCCAGGTATCAGCAAAGTCTCCGACGCTACCATGACAAACACATCTGCAGACGGGACCTCAGTGTCGGTGACATGGTGCTACGGCGAAGCCAGAACAACAAGGGATGACACAAGCTTACGCCACCGTGGGAAGGGCCATACATTATCGCGGAAGTGTTGAAGCCCGGCACGTACAAACTATCAAACGAGAAAGGCAAAATCTTCACCAACGCTTGGAACATTGAACAACTACATCGCTTTTTTCCCTAAAGCCTCGAGGCTCTGTAAATTGTTTCGCAATCCCATGATCGAATAAAGAATACATCGGTGTTCAAAGCATTCCTTCATAAAAACTAGGAAGGGTCGACCATGTTTTCTCAGAGTTGACCCTCCCTCGGGGGCTGCACGGGGGGGGGAACCCCGTGTGTCTCCAAAAAACTCGTATTTTTTCAAAAACAAGAGAACTCTTACATAAGTCGACGAGGCCGCAAGTGCACCCTAAGGCTCGAGGGTTGCCGAGCCATGAGATCGCCTACGCCTTTGAGCTATGGTACCTCCACTCACTCCCCCATGACAAGGGGTGCAACCGCGCGCTAAGTAGACCTAATAAAAGTTCACGATTTTGAAAAAGCTCACGTCTAATGTTCCCATACGCTTCGAATCGAGTTCTTACATAGTCAACGAGGCCACAAGCGCACCCTAAGGTCCAAGGGTTGTCGAGCCGTGAGATCGCCTACGCTTCTAGGCTACGGTACCTCCACTCGCTCCCTCACGCCAAGGGGTGCAACCACGCGCTAAGAAAAACATGCAAGAATACGATTGAAGCAAGAAAGGGAACAAAAGACTCAAACGAAAACAAACATTTAGTATACATTTATATATAAATGTTTCAAGGCCCCTGAGGCCATCATGACCAAAGTTACAAATACTAACTTATTACATAGGCCTTCATGCCCAGGTTTGGCTTATAGGCCCTCGTCATCAGTAGGCGGAACCACCTCGACCTCGAAAAGCTTGGCAAGGCGACTCCTAGGCTCCTCAGCGGCCTCGATCAAGGTCAGGCAGGTGACTTCATTCTCCTCGTCCGTCCGGTCCAGATCAGTGATGAAGCCGTCAGTGATGAGGTCCATGTCATACACAAACCCAGACCGAACGACCGCCATAGCCCTCTTCACGTCATGATGCAGTCCGCCTCGTATCCTCTCGCGGATGAGGCGGCCCAGCGCCACCATCCGACGGACAAAGGAGTTCCCCGGTGCGTCCTCCTCGGTATCGGCATCGGGCTCGACCCCCAGGCCATCACACACCGAGGTGATAGTGCCCTGGAGCAATTGAGTCTGCTCAGCCTCGGCCTCAAAGAGGTTCTAGAACGAGGTGGTCGTCGCCTGGGCCGCATGCTGCTGCTTCTCCAACTCTAAAACGTAAACATTGAGTTAGCATAAGCCAGGGAACTCGACGCCAAGGCCAGAACATAACAAGAGGATTACCCTCAGAGTGGGTCTGCCAACCCACGACCTCATCGCGTAGCTCCCCGCACGTCTTCTCAGACGCTCGAAGAGCCTCATACTTGTCGTGGACCGCCACCTTCAGCACCTCAATTTCCCGACCGGTGCCCGAGGGAGCCTCGTCCCTCTCTCGGACTATCCCCTTCAACGTCACAACCTCGTCCTCCAAGGTTCTGATGCGAGCGGATGCCATCCTGACCTAGATGTTGAGGGCATCACGCTGGCCACCGACTAAGGCGACATCCTCCTCGAGCTCCTTCACACGCGCCAGCAGCGGCGTGAGGTCCTCGCGAGCTTTAGCCGCCTCCTCCTGAGCCCTTGCCGCGTCTTCACATGCCTTGCCCTCAGCTTCCCTAGCCTACGTCGCCTCCTCCCTAACCGCTGTGTGGGCAACGCGGAGCTCGTCCGTCTCGGCGCTCTTCTGGGACAGCCGCTTGTTGGCTTCCTCGACTAGGGCCCATTGATGGGCAAGCGCCGTCCACACGCCACTCTCATGATGAATGAAGAGTGACTTGTGGTGGGAACACTCCTTGAGCTCCTGACCACAGTTAAAACCCAAAATCAGAACCAAGGAAAAGGGAAGGATAAAACGTAGGGAAAGACTAACGAACCTGGCTTACCTTGAAAGCCTCCGACATACCCCGCACCAGGATATCCGAGACCATGCGCAGGGACTGTAATGAGTGCTTTCGAAGTCCCTCGAGGTACTCCCAGTGTTGCACCTCGTCCTTGTCATCGAGCGCGAAGAAGGGCTCAGCGCTAGAGTTGGACGCGTCCCTAAACTCAAGGGTTGACCGGCCCCAGCGTGGAAGCTCCTCCTCCGCCCGCACGAGCGCCAACCCAGCATAGTCATGCCACCTAGCCGACGCCTCAGCCAGATCGTCCCCCAACGCCATAGAGGTACCAGGCCGGTCTGAGGCCTCAGCCGTCTCAACGTCCGCCTTTTGCTTCCCTTTGTCAGAAGGAGAGCCATCGACGGTGGGGTCGACCCTTGTGGCGGGGCTGACGTCTCGACTGCCGGCACCACCGCTTGTACAACGGGCAGTGGCACGATCGCCTCCTGTTCCGCCTCGACCATCGGCTCCGCTGGCCGGTCCTGCTGCGGCTGCGGCTCTTCCCGCGCCGATTGCGACTCTGGCTGCACTACCTCTTGCCCCGCCTCTGGTAGGGCCTCCACCACCTCCTTCGACTTTTCAAGATTTGCCCGCCCCGCGTCACGAACGGATGTTCCGGCCTTAGTGGCCTTAACGGTCGCCTGGGTCATCACGGTCGACACAGGCTCTAACCTACCAGCGCCGGGCACCTCGAGCCCGGCGTCACCTAGGACCACCTCAGCCGGCCCTAACCCCTGCACGGCGACACCAGAACCAGCGACCTCCTAGGCGCTTGCCCCCGCCTTGGCAGCTGCCTCCCTCAGCCTGAGTCGCTCCACCGCAGCCTGGTACTTGGCGACCTAGGCGGTGTCATCGGCCACCATCCACAACATCAGCGCGGCGCCCGACCTGAGCGCCTTGATAGGAGTCGGACCCACAAGCTCCGCCTTACGCTTATGGCTGAGCGATGAACAAACGCGTCAGAACAAAGAACGGGATCACCAATGACCGAAAAAAACAAGGCAAAAAACCTACCCAGATAGGGGAACTAGGGGCCTAGACCCCGGCAGGCCCGAGCCACCTGGCGGCACCTGCGACGGCCCTACCGTCGAGCCTCCTGTTGGTCGGGTGCTCCTCGGAGCCCGGGCTAACGGGGCATCCAAGGATCTTTGTGCCGCCGAGGCTAGTTGGCCTCGGGTCCTCACGCCTGTCGACGGCGCCCTGGCTTCTGACGCCGATGCCGCTGCTCCAACCACCGACTAAGCCCGAGGCGATCGGGCTCGCGGGAGCGACGCCACCGACCCCTCTTGCAGGGCCCCAGACGAGGTAGCTCCTCTCGCTGAAGGACCCGCTCCGACCCTTCTCTCTCCTGGCTCTCCCTCCCCCTCAACGGGCGCTGAGGCTTCCCTCGACGCCTGGGAGGTTGACCCCCCAATGGGCTCTAGCAGGGGATGCACATTGGGGAGGTGCACCAGAGAAGTCGCGGTATCGTACCGTGACCCGGTGTCGTCGTCACCGCTATCTTCGTCCTCCCCCGAGACCGTCTCGGAGGGAGACTCCTCGAGTGGGAGCCCATCGAGGCTCTATTGGCGATGGCGCTTCTTCAACGCCTCCTGCTCGAGGGCCTTCCGGACTTGACGCTTCTTGGCAGCGTCCTTCTCCTCTTTCTTCTGGGCCGCCAAGAGGCGTCGAGCCTCCCAAGCGGCTCGATCTTTCGGGACCAGCGGGCGTGTTTCCTTGACCGCCCAGATCCTGTACACAGGCCTCGACCGAATTAGTCGAGGGAGTCTGGAAGCAAAAGAACTTAAGACTATCAAAAACAACACTCACCAAGGGCTCAAAACCTTGGGTGGGGCGCATCGGGACCCTGTCGATGTCCTCCTACCGGAAACTCCCCACCATCCACCGTGCACGCCGAGCGACCTCGTCGAGGGGGAGGGACTCGTGCGACATCTGACTCCCCTCTAGCAACACGTCTGGCGTCATCTCGTCGAGCCAGAGCCGTGCTGCATCAGCAGCAACACCCTCCGGTGGTGGAACACCGTGGCCACCATCCCCGCCGTCAACCCGCGCTGACGGAGTCTCCTCAACGTGTCGAGGAGTGGCTCCAGCTTTGGCTTGTCATCTTCAACGACATCGTACGTCTAGTTCTCCTCGCGTGACATCAGCACTCAGCCGAAGAACTTCAGCAGCTAGTCGCCGTCGTTGCACAAGTAAAACCAGCCGTCGTGCCAGCCGCTATTCGACGAAATCAGTTGTGCCGGGATATATTGGTCGCCTCGACCCGACCGAACTTGGAGAGTGCAGCTCCCCGCATGCACTGCGCGTCGCACCCCTCGCTCGCCCGCCTTCTTAGCGAAGTGTTCCGCCCTGAAGAGATGGAGCCATAGATTCCATTGCGGCTCCATCCCCAGGTATCCCTCGCAGACCGCCACAAAAATGGCAACATACGAGATGGAATTGGGGGCGAGATGGTGCAGCTCCACCTTGTAGTAGTGGAGGAGCGCCCGCATGAAGTGGCTGGCCGGCATGCCGAACCCCCTCTCGTGGAAGGCCATGAAGCTCACCACGTAACCTTCTGGAGGCGCCGGTTCCCGGTGGTCGGACGGTGACACCCTCCATTCCGGCTGGGTCCAGCTCGCCCTTGGCCGCAGAAGCCCATCGTGGACCAACTCTTCCAGCCTCCTCTCTGTCACCGAGGAACAGGCCCAAGCGTCCACAGGGAGGATCTGGCTCTTGCCCGCCATTTTTGTCGGAGAAACAGCGCGCGGCAGGCGAAGGAACGACGGCGGCGCTGGACGGTGGCTGAAGGGCGCAAAGGAGGCAAAGGAGGTGAAGAAGGCATGGAAGGTGAAAACGCAAAGGGCCTATAGGGGTAAACGGAACCCCGGGCCTTGCTCTTATACCCCGATGGAAGGCCAACGGGCGAGCAAAAAGGTAGGAGCAGTTTTTACATTCAATGACCTTACCTAACCGCCCCCTCAAAATCCACAGATATGGGCACGTGTCTGCCATACACTCAGTAACCGTCGCACCATGCCACCCACTACCACACTGATCTCGCTTCCCCTCCTGAAAAGACGTGCCCAAAACGGGCAGGAGAAGGATCCGCGGACGGATATTCCCAGACGCATGGGTAATGGGCTCTGAGCCCGATATAAACCTCGAGGGATTGAAAGCTGGCCCTCAACCAGGGTTCGACAGCTGCCCTCGAGTAGCAGAGTCAGGGATGACTAGGGACGCGCCCATACAAGGCCAGGGCTCGAGCCACGCTCTCGAGGTGCCCCAGACGTATTCGAGGCTAAGAGAGAGGTCGACGAAGGAATCCCCTCGGAGGGAGGCATCGAGCCCTCGAATCCTATCGTAAGAAATCGAGATCCACACGACTACTCTTTGGCATTTTTTAGAGCGCCTCAGTGGCCGCTAGCCAACTCCTACCGAATGGAGCACGGGCTCACACTTGAATTCCCCGTTAACAGCTCACCGGAGACCGTCAGAACTCGCCCAACGAGGGTAGTACGATGTTCCCCACCCCTCCTCCTTTTTTCCTAAAAAGGGAGCGTGAGGTTCGAAATGATAAAAGACAGCCAAGACTCTGATCGACCTCACGCGCACGAGGCTCGGGGGCTCGACCGTAGAAAGCCAAACTTCAAACGAAAGAAGACAGAATACGCTACGATACGAGAGCATTCCTCAATAAAACGTATAAAAGACCTCGAAGGAGTCAAAACACTCCACCAAGACCTCGGGGGCTACACCCGGTGGGTGCGCTCATGCGCACCCACTGGAAAGGTTACAATGCTATGACTCCAGTTCATGAACCGCTGAGCCTTTGTGAGAGTGACCCACACTCACCCAAAGGCTCGGGGGCTACTGTCGGGTACCTACATCTAGGGGTACCCACAATCAACGATTAAGAAAAATAAAACCGCTACCCACAAATGAGAGGAGCCAAAATAGCAAACGAGACATCTCGACTACGTTTCGACTCGTATGAGGCACGCTCGACAGGACGCCTCGACTACGTTCTGACTCGTACGAGGCACGCTCGACGGGACGCCTCGACTACATTCCGACTCGTACAAGGCACGCTCGACGGAACGCCTCGACTATGTTCCGACTCGTACAAGGCTCGCTCGATAAGGCACCTCGACTATCGGGAAATCTCCGACTCGCACGACCCCGGGTCGGGCCGCTCGACCCACCTTATTCACCTACTCTGAGACAAAAGTCAGAGCATTTAATGCGACTACCCACTACTTCCTACCATCATGGCTACAGCGATAACCAGCATGAAAGCAGTACCGGTGTCAAATCTCACTTTTTACCGCCAATCCCGGGATGAGAGGTGAAAACATGTCACTATACGCACCATACCGCGCACTATTTTACTACTAAGGGAGGATACGACAAGGACCGTACCCCACGATCTCAGGGACTCGGCCTTATCCACCCGTCCTCGACCTGGCCTCGACCTAGCCTCGTCCCACCGCCGGTCAACAAGGAAGAAAGGCCGACGTGGTACAGGACTCGGAGTCTTTTCACCGTCTCGTCCTCTACGTCACCATGGTGTCCAGGGATGGCCGGCCATTACCGGGGCACGTCGCTATAGCCACCTCCACAGGGATCGACAAAACTTCACCTCAAAGGCACCCCCGGTGTCCCTGCCTCCTCTTACCCTATAAAAGGGCAGGCCGGGGCTCTACGGCAGGGGGAGGACAGAGGACAGAGAACGACGAACGATGAACAACGAACAACGAACAACGAAAAACCAGTCTCCATCCCACCAAAGAAGATCAACATCTCAAGCAATCTCCTTTGTACTCTCATTTCTCCTTTGAGACCTGGGCTCGGTTCTATCTCACACAGCTTGTAACCCCTACGCAAACACTTAGGTGCAAGGAAATACAATACTCCCTTCTCCCCGCTGGACGTAGGGCCTTCTTTTGCCCGAACCAGGATAAAACCCCATGTATCCTCCTTGCATCACCATCCAGATTTGGGACATGCAGCATTTGATTCACTCGTTGGCTTAGGACCCCCACGGGACCGAACGCCGACAAAAATCTAGAGACGGCGTTGCATCTTTTCTTCGAATGCCCTTATGCACGCAAGGTCTGGGGACTGGTCACAGAATGGAGTGGTTCCCACAAGCTTCATCCGCGAAATTGGAAGGACCAAAGTGAGATGTAAGACTGGTAGGGCGGCAGCAAAATGAGCCATTCCTCGGCAATCCTAACACTGTGGAACATTTGGAAGCAAAGGAATGCAATTATTTTCAAAGAGAGCCGGAAAAATGAATGGGGGACTCTTCTTAGAAATTAAGGATGAGTGTTACCTTTGATCCATTTCTGGAAGGGGGTTCTTAAGCCTTTAACAGTTGCAAATCTTCCCATTATGTAATAGAACCATATAACTCTTAGAAACCTTCACAAACTAGGCTGTGGTTGGTCGCGCATGTAAAAGTTGTTTGCTATTCCTTCTTATGATAAATCAAAGCTAGGCAACCGGATTTTTTGGAAAAAAAAACTAATCCAAGCTTAAGTTATGGCAAAAGTCCTAGAATTGAGCAGAGGTTGCTCGTTGCTCGTAACACACTTTGAAATCTTTCGGAACACGATTGCATCACCATTAGAACAAAGGAACGTACTAGTAGATGGGCACACATGTTCCGTCATGGTATCGGTGATAGCATGCCGTGCATAGCAGCATCTTTCCTGCATGGCTGTGTTTACTTCCTTAAAAAAAAATACTGTGCAAACAAAAGATTCCTCGTCACATCAAACTTGTGATATATGGAGTACTAAATGTAGATGAAATAAAAAACTAATTGTACAGCTTGGTTGTACTTTGCGAGACGAACGTTTTGAACCTAATTAGTCAACGGTTGGACACTATTTGCCAAATAAAACCAAAACATGCTACAATACTTTTTTATACCTTTTTACACCTTTTTACACAACTAAACACAGCCCATGTCCAAAAATCTACGGCAAAAAGTAATCTTCCAGGATGGATTGGGATCTGAGATCTGCATTTCATGCCCTTGCTTAGTTCCCGATCCGGTGACGTAGCAATTCATTTGTATTTGGTAAAAATTATCCAAACTTTGACTAATTAGACTTAAAGTGTTCGTCTCGCAAAGTACAATAAAACTGTGTAATTAATTTTTAATTTTATCTATATTTAGTACTTTATATTTGTGTCAATATTTCGATGTGACGAAAATCTTTTGTTTTTTGCATAGTGGAAGTTAGAAACTAAACCATGCCATAAGTGTTTTTTTAGCACGAGGAGCCCAGGCGTGGGTTCCTGCAGCTAGCGGCCATCGCATGGCATGATGCGACCTGTTTGGTGACGTAACACCATGGAAGAGCCGGAGCAGGAGACGTCCCAATCTCGTCACCGTCGCCATCCATCCCATAAAATATTACTATGCTCGTACTCCTCCTAGCTGCTGCCGTATGGGTAGGCATGGCAATGGTGGAAGGAAGTGACGTTTGGAATGACGGATGCATGGACGCATGCATGCAAAAAGCTGAGCCCGCCGTGCGCGTGCCGTGCCAGGGAAACGGCCGTGTGGACTTTTAACCTTGCTCTCAGGCGGCAGCGCATCGCATACTGTACGTCGATTCCACTGCACGTAACTGAGTTCTGTTCCTAAATATTTATCTCTAAAAATCCAGATTTTTCTTAAAAAAACGCTTTCCGGACGACTTAAAAAAAGAGACTGTTCCTAAATATTTATCTCTAGAAATCCATGTTTTTCTTAAAAAAACGCTTTCCGGACGACTTAAAAAAAAAGAGACGGAGGGAGTACTACGGAGCCACATGACACATCTAATCCACGAACAAAGCTGCTAGCTAGAACACTGATGATCGACTGATTTACCAACCCATGGCCGGTCGATCAGTCACATCCTGCTACTGCAGCGAGAGAGAAACAACACAGTTACACTACTAGTAGTACATTACATGCATAGAAACGACGACCCTGACTCTTTACTAGCAGCTAATTAACCAAGCTTAACGACAACGCATGCAGAAATCACTACGTACTAATCGATTGATTGGTTACTTAGGAGTCGGTAAATTAGCACAACCATGTGGACGTGGGGGCATATCCATCTCCCTATCCAAGTAGCGGTGTGTGCATGCAGCATCTAGTAGCCCCAGCCGAAGGCGCCATCGAGCTGGCCGGGGCCGACAGCCATCTGCGGCGGCGCGGAGCGGCCCTCGACCTTGACCTCCATGCCGGCGAGGGGCCAGTGGTGGAGAGCGCCGCCGCCCAGCGACCCCATCCCCAGCGTCGCAGCGGACAGGCCGCCGCCTGCCGAGAGGAACAGTGGCAGCTGGAGGTTGTTGTCCTGCTGCACCTGCAGCTGCAGGGACGAAGGCAGGTTCGGGAAGAAGGCCGGAGTCGGCGGCGGCGGCTCGAAGGCCAGCGGCAGCGGGACTACTGCGTTGTACGGCTGCCCGATGCCGAGCGCGGCGGCATCCAGGGCGGCGGCGCCGGGGGTGGTGCTAGTGGAGAAGCAGGGCACGAGCTCACGGCCGGTGACCAGGTTGTTGCCATTGTTGGCGGCACCGCCGTGGCCGCCGCAGTAGGAGCTGGTGTTGTCGCCATCGGCGGCATTGGCCGCGGCGGCCGACGCGAACAGCGACAGCGAGGAGGCGTCCGTGACCGTGAGCGGCAGCGGGCGAGGTGCGGAGGACGCGGACGCGCCACCGCCGCCGCCGCCGACGGAGGCCGAGGTGGAGTCCGAGAAGCAGGACTCACCGCCGCCGGCGCTGCTGAGGCCGCCGAGGCGGTGGTGCTTGCGGGCCGGTGGGACCTCGCCGGGCTTCTGGAACACCCTGGCGATCACCCACTCATCCTGAAAAAGGTCCATCATGTGTTATTTAAAGAAACAATGCTACAGTCAGGTGCCTTTCTTTTACTGCTCATAATTATTAGAAAAAGTACTAGTACAAACATAATTAATACGGAGTAAGTAGAATATAGCTTTGAGACATGAATAGTACAATACAATTGATTTTATTTTATGCCAAAGGGGTTGTTTATTTGGTGAAAAAGTTTGGGTTCGGCTACTGTAACACTTTTCGTTTTTATTTGGCAATTTGTGTCCAATCATGGACTAATTAGGCTCAAAAGATTTGTCTCGTGATTTACAACTAAACTGTGTAATTAGTTTTTTCTTTCGTCTACATTTAGTACTCCATGCATGTGCCGCAAGATTTGATGTGACAGGTACTGTAGCACTTTTTGGATTTGCTTTTTAGGTTGGGGAGGAACTAAACAGGCAGAAAATGGGAAAACACTTTGCTGACACACATTGGGAAACATGAATATACAAAATACAGTAGATTTTACCCACGAACAAAATATACAAGTTCAGAAAGTGCTAGCGTAGCAGCAGTAGTACTAGTAACAAACAAACAAGCTGAGCATTTACGCATTGCTGAGACTGTCCGCACTCGTCGTACTCTAAATTTATCCTCTAAAAGGAATATTTCGTTCTAGTTATCGAGATTTCATCCTCTATATCAATTTCTCCCGCATCCATTCATACTCTATATCATACTCTATCCACTTTGGAGCCCACCTGTCAGATTTTTTTTCCTTTTTTCCCTTTTCTCTTTCCTTTTCTTCTTTTTTCCCTCTCCTCCTTTTCCATTCGACCGCGCGCCCTCCCTCCCCGCTCTCTCTGTCGGTCGACTCGTCCCCCGCCTCTCCCTCCCCGGCCATGGCGGCCCGGGCTCTCCCTCCCCGCGCCGGCAAGCCCCGCCCCCGCCTCTCCCTCCCCGCGCGGCCGGCGGCGGCGCTCCCCCGCGCGGCTCGGTGGAGCGGCGTGCGGGCTCCGGCGTGGCCTCGGCGAGCGCGCGGGCTCCGGCGCGGCTCCGGCGCGGGCGCGGGGAGCGCCACCGCCTTCTCCGGCGCGCGGACAGCGCTCCTCGGCGGGCGGCGCGCGGACGCTGACGTGCGCGGCGGACAGGCGTCGGCGGCCTCCTCTCTTTCTCTCTCCACGGCAGCCTCCTCTCTCCTCGGTTTCCTCTCCACGTGTGCGGGTAGCGCTAGTCCGCTATACCTCCGCTGCTGCGCTAGATATGGCGGACGGGTGGCCGTTCCGGATGGTTTACCGGACAGCGCTGAGGAGCTCTTCCTACGGTATATGAGTTTAGCGTTTCATTTAGAGTATGCAGTGCGGTCAGTCTGATACGCTCGCATCGTCGGGACTGGCCGAGAAAAGATTCGAATCCCTGTGCCCTATCTTTCCTGCGCTGCGATTAATCCCCTCCTGGGCTGGCTTTTGGGCTTTGCCATATCCACGCACGTACAGTAATGTAGCAGCAGAGCGAGCTGCAGAAACCAGCAGCAGCAGTAGTACGTGTACTCCTATCCTACACGCATGCACTCAACTGATGCATGCCTCTGATGCCGTGATGCGAGGCAGTGAAAACGTGGGCACGTACAGTACAGGTCTGCCCCTGTGCACTGTGGCACACTGTGCAGAGGCTGCTCATGTCCTACTCGTAGCTAGCCATGCGAGTGAGCCTATGACCACCCTTTTGCCCTCCCATCATCATTACCTTGTGTCTCTAGTGCTGTACTACTTCTACGTAGGAGTATTTGTAGTTTTGTGGAATGCGTAGTGTACAAAAACTTTATTTTCAAATTTTTACATGCATGCGTAAAGAACTTCAATTCTAGAGAACATAAAAAATAAGAGTATATACTAGTAGCATTTTTTTTGACCAAAATGAACAATACAAAGCCAGGAAAAGAATAATTTGCAAATTAAAGTTTACGCTAGAAGAAAAATGGTCGCTCAAATTAAAGTTACCCTTGTGGAGCTGGGGAGGAAATGGTAGGCGTAGGTGCCCTCGAGGCGGTACTCGTGCATGACCCAGTGCGTCTTCTGTCCCTTGGGGGCGCGGCCGCGGTAGAAGACGAGCGTCTTCTTCATGCCCACCAGCGCGCCGGAGCGGGCGCTGCGGATCTCGCGGTCCTTGCCGGTGGCCTTCCAGTAGCCGGCCAGCGTGGCGCGGTTGGTGCGCAGGCCCGTCGGGTACTTGCGGTCGCGGAGGCTGTAGAAGTACCACTCCTTCTCCCCCATCGTCGCCTTGTCTGTGCGTGCGTGGGGGGCAATGCAATCAGCAATGGCGTACGTGATCAGCATCAGCATGCGTGAGAATATCCATCTATCAATGTGTCATGCAGGACTGGACTGCAACTGGATCACGAACTCACCCGGGAGCTCCCATGGCTCGCACTTGTTGAGGTCGATCTCGGCGATGGCGCGGCCGCAGAAGCTGCCGTCCACGGCCTTGCGGAGGAGGTAGTAGGTGATGAGCTCCTCGTCCGTCGGGTGGAACCGGAACCCCGGCGGCAGCTCGCCTCCGCCTCCGCCGCCGCCGCCGACGCCGTCCAGCCCCAGCCGCGTGCCCAGCACGCCGAACCGCTCCATCGTCCTCGGCACAGCAGCTGCTAGCACCAACAAACAAAACAACACGATCGAGGCCATTAATTAATGCAAGAGGCAGCCAAGGAAAAGGAATGGAATGGAAGGATCAGCAGCAGCATCAGGGCCCGTATGTACCACCACTCCTACCTGTGCCGCCGGCCTGTGGTGTGAGAGTCCTAGTAGTGAAGTGAAGGCACCCTTGTTTTGGGGATGGAGCTCGCGGCTTCGTTTTATAGTGGGCAGCAGGGAGGCCTAGTGCACTGGGTAGGAGGGGAGGGTGGGTGAGGAGTAAATGGCGGATTCGACGAATCGGGGAGGGTGTCAGTCTCAGCGGGCGGCAGAGGCCAGCCGGCTGCGTGGGCGTGGGAGGGAGTGGAGCCGGGGGACGTGACGTGGCGGAGTGGTGGAGCTTTGCTTCTGTCTGGGGTTTTGGGGAAGGCTGGACGGTGCACACACATCGGGTGTGTTCATTTCGCGAAAAGTAGCTGAAAAGTTGTTGTAGCATCTTTTGTTGTTATTTAGTAAAATTTATTTAATTATGGACTAGCTAGGCTTAAAAGATTCGTCCCGATATTTATAGACAAACTATACAATTAGTTATCTTTTTTACCTACATTTAATGCTTTATACATGCGTTAAAAGATTTGATGTGATAGGTGAAAGAAGAAATATTTTGAGTTAGGATGGGGAGTGAACACGGCCATCGTCGGATCGGACGGACCAAAGGGCATGGCGACGGTGGAATTCTTTTTTATTCAACTAGGCCATGCAAACTCAAAATATTTTCTCTTTCACTCATCACATCGAATCTTTCGACGTATGCATGAAGCATTAAATATAGGTAAAAAAGATAACTAATTGCATAGTTTGTCTGTAAATGTCGGGACGAATCTTTTGAGCCTAGTTAGTCCATGATTGAACAAATTTTATCAAATAACAACGAAAGATGCTACAGTAACTTTTCGCCTACTTTTCGCGAGGTGAACACACCCCTAGCAAACTCGTCCACGCCTTACCACGAGACAAAAAAAACAGTATTTTTTGTCTCTAAGTTTTTCATGTTTTTTATGGACCTGTTTTTACCTTTTTAGCTTTGATTTTTATAAAATACCTTCACTAACGAAGCTAAAGTTGTTTTCAAAAAATATTTAGTAAGACAGTTTCTACGAAAGATAGAGTGGAGATTGTATTTTAAGTTTTACCTATCTTCACTTGAGGAACCGTGGCCCTATTCGCTGGTCTTATAATTCGTAATTTTCAGCTTATTTTTTTAGCCGGAACAGTGTCTTTCTCTCTCACAACAAATCAGCGAACAGTACTTTCAACCATGACTTTTCAGCCAAGCAAACAGGCTTCGTGCATACGAGGGAAACTCGAAAAAAATCTTTTAAGAAGGTTATGTTGTTTCATCAAGGCTTGTTTAGTTAGGACAAAGCGCGTATTGTAAACAAACTTATTCTCTCTTGATACCAGAACGTGTGAATCTTTTGCGTGATCGAGAAAAAAAAATTAAGGACAAACCGAAAAAAGTTTTCATAAGGATGAAGCAAAAGCCCTACCATACATACCTAAGTGGGTCCATGACCTCTTAGAGTTATTATCATATCAGTCCTTCAACTTTTAAGATACCATTTAGATAGGGATTCTAGAAATTTGTATTATCTAGTACGAAGGAGATTTCTAGAACTGAGCAGGGGCTTGGTTGGTCAGTTGAGTGGGGTGCTCAGGCTACCCGCTCGCTCATGTTTGAGCGTCGGCTCACGCGGATGCCTCCTCACGCGGATGCCTCCTCACGCGGACGCCTTGCCTTCTTCTTAAGAGCATTCGGGAGACTCCCCCATGAGTTAAAAAAAGCATGACAAAGATTTTTAAACTAAGATTTTTATATCTGGATTCTCAAATACGAAAGATTCAAACGGAGCCTTTGAGAATCTATCTTGTTATCTCTCCTGTTTCGATAGTGTATAGTTTTTTTATCAGAATCTCTTTAACCTATTCAAAAAGTCCTTTGAGAATCTATCTGGTTATCTCTCCTGTTTCGATAGTGTATAGTTTTTTTTATCAGAATCTCTTTAACCTATTCAAAAAGTCCTTAAATGGTTCATTCAATAGCAAAAATAGCATTAACAATGAGAGAAAATGAATTGAATAAAGGCTCATGACAACGCCTCATGACAGCAGGCAGGTGAGGGCCACCAGCCCTAGAACACACCATGGCGGCGGCGCAGGTGAAGACGGGCAGCTCGGACCAGGGGCACCCGCGCCTACAGCCACGTGTGTGGGGCCTGCCCACCCTGCCATGATAGGGGAAGCCCAGCGCTGAGCCTGTTTGCGCCGCTGCTGTGCACGCCAGAGGCGCTGTGACCTTGGGCGCATGCATCGTGGGGAGACGGCCGCACTCGGGCCTCCTGCTATGCCGCCACGTCGAGAGAGAGGAAGGGGAGACGAGGGTAGGGGCGGGAGTAGCGGAGGCGAAGGCACCGGCACGCACCTTGCCACAACACCACCACATCGGGAGAGATGGAGAGAGCAAGAGAGGAAGATTTTTTTGCTGTGACGAATGGAGAGACGATTCTAGAACAAGATATTTTTTTGCGTTGGCCACCGGGAGGCAAACAAGTGGAACAAAACAGTGGACAAGAGTGGGAAGGCAATCTAGACGACTAAATCGAGATCACACGGTCCACAACATTTTTGCTACCGTGGATACGCCCCCTGGCAGCCAAACTCAGATGGTTTGTAGAGTTAAATTAGGGTTTTTGTTTGAGGAATTAGTGCATCTTAAATAAAGGTGGTCTGTCGTGAGTCTATTGAAAGGATCAAGATGTCCAAGAGGGGGGTGAATTAGGTTTTTCTAAAATTTATTGCAAGAATTAAATCCTACTAAGCCATAATTCACCCCTAGTGCCTACAAGTGTTCCTAGTGATTCTATTGATAAAAGTTTTGCACCCTAAGTTCCAATCCTAGTCTACCATGGCAATTCTAGGAAAGTAAACCAAGCAATAAAAGTTATATGAGAAAGTAAATTACTTGAAAGTAAAGGGTTAGAAACACGACGATGTTTTCCCGAGGTAACGGAGAGTCGCCACTCCCTACTAGTCCTCGTTGGAGCACCCGCGCAAGGGTGTAGCTCCCCCTTGATCCACGCGAGGATCAAGTGCTCTCTACAGGCTGATTCTTTGACACTCCGTCGTGGTAAATCGCCCACAACCGCTCACAAGATGAGTTGGGTCATCCACAAGCTCCACCGGATGATCACCAAACTCCCAATCACCACCAAGCCGTCTAAGTGATGACGATCACCAAAAGTAACAAGCAAGAACTCTCACTTGACCACAACAAGCCTAATGAGAAGGTGGATGCACACTTGCTACTCCCTAGTCACTAATGAGGGATCTTAATCTTGGATTCTCAAATCTCAACCCTCACTAGAGCTCTTGCACTTCCTTGCATATGAAAAATGTTTCTTAGCTAAACAAATAAGCAAGAGACCTCAAATAGAGGTGTAGGGGATGTATTTATACTCCCCACAGTCAATTCCAAACGTTATGTGCCAACTCAGCATTTTACGTACTGATCGGACGCGCCGGTCGACGTGACCGGACGCGTCCAGTCGGTGGCAACGGTCGAATTGAAAACCAACGGCGCTGAGAGACCAGACGCACAGAGAGTCCGATCAGGAGTGACCGGACGCACGGACGAGTCCGATCGGTGATGACCAGACCCATTCGGTCAGCGAAGTACCTCTTTGGAAATGGACTGGACGCACTGCAGACGCGTCCGATCGATTTCCTAGTCGCGTCTGATCACAACACTTACCCTCTCTAACTCTAGTCAACACGATCTCCGCGTTCGGTCCATGGGAGGACCGTGTCCGGTCGATCGAATTGAATCTGCGGTGACTGCTAGTACTGACCGGACGCGTCCGGTTAAGGCAGAGACCGTGTCCGGTCGAGAGTAAATGGCTCAAAAGACTTCAAAACGCGATGCAACTTGAACCGAGTTTCTTCCAACTGAACTTTAGGCTTCACCTGAGCTACCTAGTGCTAAGTTTGATAAGTGTGCACCACACCTAAACAAATAGACTCACCTAGATCAAGCTACTCGCTCATGCCCCCCTTTATAGTATGGCCAAAGGAGAAAAGCGAAGATCCTAACGACTATTCCGAACGTAACTCAACTCCTTGACGTCCGGAACTAACCATCCTTAATCTTGACGTTAATCCTTTGAAAACCAAAACGATTTCCATCAAGGGGCATGAAAACCATAGTGCCCAAAACAGTCACCATTCCCATGACCTAACTTACCAAAGTTTCGACAAAACACACGTTAGTCATGGCAATGTTGCGTTGTCATCAATTGCCGAAACCGACTCTAAGGGCCTAGATGCTTTCAATCTCCCCCTTTTTGGTAATTGATGACAACACCTTAATTAAGTAGATTTAAGAGATGAGTTTTTCGATCATGCTTGGTTCACATAAGCAAAAGGCAATAAGAACAAGGGGTTTAGGATTGCTTATGTGCTCCAAGCCAACAGGATGTACTCATAAGATAAAACAAGAAGAGTTAGTACACAAAAAACATAGCTCATATGAAATCGGAGCAAGGCACGAAAGCAAAACCTTATGAGTTAGAACCAATCATGTGACAGATATAATAGAGACAAGATAATCAACATATTACTCAAGTATCTCACAGGCACACATGAAAGGTATCTCACAAGCACACATGAAACATAAAGGAGGTGCGGGAATATAAACATGATGCATGAAAGTAGCACACAAAGAAACCAAAACCCTCTCTCACAACTCCCCCTGAATCTACTCTCTCCCCCTTTGGCATCAAGAGCCAGAAAACTAAGGGTCTGAAGGAGGAATGGAAGCAGTCGAGTTGGGTGCAGAGGAGCGTGGAGTGATCAAGAACTGAGAAGTGTCCTTCTCTGACTCTGAGCTATCATGCTGACCCTCTGTAGATACATGGAGAAGTGAAGCGGTTTGGATCTGTAACTCAGGAGCAGGAGCTGATGAAGTAGTAGCTACGAGAGCCGTAGTCTCTGTCACCTGAGCCTGAAGAGTACCAACTGTGGGAGGATCAGTTGAAGCAACTGACAAAGGACCTATCTCTGTAGTCCCGGTCCCTGTCACTAAAGGAGCCGCTATCTCTAAAGCTGACATCTCTGTAGTAGTCAGAACTATGGTCTGGGAGGGTGTCAGCTGACCGATCAACTCACTATAGGACGCACTCAAGTCAATAGAGAATGGAGTGCCAGTCAGAAGGTGAGGCCTGAGCTAAAATGATGGAGTGAATCCCGTCTGAATAGGAGTGTAGCCTGGGGACTGAAACATCTGAGGCACCTGCTGCTGAGGTGAGGTAAACTGAAAGCTCGGCTGTGGTCCCTGACTCTGAAGTCCACTGGACTGTAATACTGGAGTAAGGACGGACGAAGGTGGAGGGACCCCAACAGTAATAAGGTGTCTCAAGAGCTCAAGGTATTGCTGCTGGGTAGCTGCCTGCTGCCTCTATATCTCTAGCTGCTGCCTCTGAAACTCGTTCTGACGAGCCTGAATCTGTGCAAATGCAGCGACGTTGTCCTAAGCCTGTCTTTGTAGCTGAACCTCCTGCCTCTCCTGAGCCTAGGTCAGCCTCTCAAGTATAGCCACCATGGCTGGGTCTGAGCGTGAGGTTAAACCGGAACCACCGGCCTCATGGTCGTGAGAGCGAGGAGAGCAGTACCGAGGAAGAGGCTGATAGTCGTCATCAGTGCTGTCAGTGGCGTCGTCCTCATCTGGATCAGTTGGCTGAGCATCTAAGTCAACAAGCTTTGCCTCTGCAAGTCCCTCAACAGTCTGGTCCTGCTTAGCTGCAGTCTCAGGTACCTCTGCTCTCTGACGCTGACTCTGTCTAGGTGCCTGCTCACAGGTGATAGAGGCCCATAGCTGTCGTATATCATACTTAGGGAAAGTTGTCGTGGTGTCAGAGATCTCCGCTCGAATCTCAACTGGAAGGTCGCAAGCACACCGAATCAGAAAGCAAATCCAATAGGCATAGGGTAGCTGACAGTGACCCTTGAAGCCCTCTGCCAAAGTATCCTCCATCTCACAGAGCATCAAATCCCAAATATCAAACGAAGTCTGAGAGATGAGGTGATAGACTACCTAAAGCTACATACGTGTCAAACCCTCTCGGTAGCCCAACCTCAGAAGCAGTGTCCTCCTCACAATAGCATCTAGAACTCTGGCAATAGGAGTCAAACTAGCTGGTGTACGTCTGGACCCCTCACTAAATGGTTCACAAAAGCACGGTCTGACCAAGTCTGTAGGTGGCACAGTGCCATCGTGTGGACGTCTCGGTGGTGGTGTCTGACCAAAACACAGCTGGTGAATCTTCGTCTCTAAAGCTAGGAGCCTAAGAATCTCCCGTACCCTGGTGCTGTATAGCCTGCGGTCACGACCTCTGAATGCAAAGTGAATGAACTTGTGAGTGGGGTCTATCCAAAGTGAAGAGTAGAACTCCTTGACCCATGTACCATAGTATGCTCCTGTCCGACCCAGAATAACTAACAATCCTGGTAGGAAAGAAATATGAGGACGGAGTTGCTTGCTAATAACTGCAACCAGTGACTCTAGTTGACAAACCCTCTGTTGTCTGAAGGTAATCCCACTGTCAACATAAGCTCTGTAAAAATCCTCATGCAGAGGTGTGTAGAATCCCTCTGAAGCTCTAGTGTCCCGCTGAGGTGGGAACCACCGACCAACCTCGACGAACCGGAGAGCCTGAACCTGACGTGTTGTAGCTTCCCTCAGGTCAAAGTGCTCAACTGGGGGCTGACCACGAGCCCTAAGAGGTGGACGACCTCCACGTCTTTGACCCTCTGGCCTAGGAGTCACCTAAGCACGCGTTCGTCTTGAGCGACGATGCGGTGGAGTCTATAGTGTCTGCTCCTGTGTCTCCTCTGTCTGCTCTGCAGGCTGCTCCTCTGTCTGCTCTGCGGGCTGGTCCTCTGTCTCGTCGGTGGCCTCTGTACCGAGTTGTCGTCCTTCAAGGTGAAAGCGACGCTCGCCAATCTGAATACCATTTCCTCTGCCTCCTCTCTTAGCTAGATCAGCAGCGTTAGCCACTGCCTGTGCTATCTTTGCCTCTGTGAGCATCCTTTTTTTTCTTGGCGGCGATCTTCTTGTGCTTGCCTCGGGCAACCTCTATCAAACGGGGAGGAATCCCGTCCCCGTCACTCGGTGCTCTACCAACATTCTTGCAGCAGGCCATGCTGACAAGTCGCTGTGGCTGAGAACAACTGACACTGAAAGGATGAACTGCCAATCAAGAATTCCCTTGAATCAACTCATGACTACAAGATGATGAACTGACTCTCGTGAGGCTTGGCCTCAATTCATATCCGCAGGCTTGGCCCCTAGATTCAATACTGACAAAAGTGTCAACTGCCACACAAAGCATCGACAAGACTCACTACAAAGATGGAATAGATAGAGCTACTTGTAAGCAATATATTTTAACTAATAGATGAGCGATATCCTTATGAGAGCAAGCAGAAGAGATAAGAAAAGAATAGAACAAGACATGCTACCTCAGAAGAGCGAGACTCTAATGAAAAGGTGAGAGACCTTGACGCGCGGGGGATCCACGGGAATGACGGACGAGCACTGGAACACCGAGACAAACAAGAAAGATGAATCAGAACATGAGAGATATCATCGACAAACCACCTAGGTCAAGGTCTCGGTGAAGAAACCTCGTAGAGATTGAAGATCAATGGCGACGCAGATCAATGGCGGCGCAGAGGGGCCCTCTCGGTCGAGATCAAGAGCGGCACAGGGTTGGCAGCCGAGCCTTCGCTGGTGGCGGCCGGAGAGGAGAGGGACGGCGCGCGGTGGAGGAGAAGCGGCGCACGGGATTGCTGCAGGGAGGAGGAGCGGCGCACGGTTGCGGATATGGTGGAGAAGAGCGGCGGTGCTAGGTGGTTGCGGTGGAGAGGAATGGCGGCGCTCGGTGGTTGCGGTGGAGAGCAGGACGACGAGTGGCGTATGAGTTAGGGCAAAGGAGGAGGAGCGGCAGCGCGTGATGAGGAGGAAGAAAAAAGTAAACCGCCGATGAACGGTGAAAAAGAGCTCAGATCTGCTTTTCAAGGGGTGACCGGATGCGCTCCTCGACTGACCGGACACACTGCAGAGGCGTCCGGTCAGAGTCCAGTAAGCTCCTTCACTGACCGGACGTGTCCGGTTAGAGGTGACTGGACGTGGACAGAGTCCGGTCAGAGGTCCACCCGAGAACCCACTTTGCGCGACCGGATGCGCAGATGAAGTCCGGAACCGGATGTAGTAGTCGCAGCGTCGCGTTCAGTCCAGCGTCCGGTCAGAGGACACCGAGAACCACCTTCTCGCGACCGGACGCACTAGTGATGACCGGAACTGGACGCAGTGGTCGAGCAGCGTCGTGTCCGGTCCAGCGTCTAGTCGCTGATTTTCACCTTTTCTCTTCTGATCTTCGACGCGACTTCTCCCAATCAAGTTCCAATACAAAAAAAAACACAAATAAACACTAATTGGAACCTGATATGAGTGACCTCTCTCAAACCCTCAAAATTTTCGAAATATTTCGCCTTAGGCTAGTATTGTTTTTAAGAAAATATGTGATAAACACCCGAGGAGCAACGTATGGCCATGCAATAGAGTTTATAAACCCTTGGGAGCGTCAAATGCTCTCTCTATCCATGGACAAACACAGAGGTTGCTCAAAGCAAAACCAAAAAGAAACGACAAAGCAACAACTATGCATATGCAATGTAAAGCAAGAAGGTAAAACTAGGTTGCTTGTCAAGTTTGATCCACGATTAGGCTTCTTCACTCCTCCAAAAGAGGGTTATCGTAACCGTGTTAGACAAGTCCTAGATGCATTACGGAAGTTTAAATATGACATATATTACAATACAATGCAAGAGATAACACAAGCTTATTTTTTAAAGTTACTAGAATCAAGCACATTTAGCTCACTTCTTAACCTACAAAAGGTAGCCTCATCCAAAGGTTTAGTGAAGATATCCGCTAATTGATTTTCACTTCTTACACCTTCTAGTGATATATCATTTTTAGCAACATGATCCCTTAGAAAGTGATGATGGATATCAATGTGCTTGGTGCGTGAGTGTTGTACCAGATTATTGGCAATTTTAACGGCACTTTCATTATCACATAAAAGTGGCACCTTATCAAGAACAACACCATAGTCTAGAAAGAGTTTGCTTCATATATAATATTTGTGCACAACAAGCCCCCGCAGCAATGTATTCCGCCTCGGTGGTGGACAAAGCCACACTATTTTGCTTTTTAGATGACCAAGATACAAGTGACCTCCCAAGCAAATAGCACCCTCCGGATGTGCTTTTTCTATCAATTTTGCAACCGGCATAGTCCGAGTCAGAATAGCCAACTAGTTGGAATCTAGCTCCTTTGGGATACCAAAGACCAATGCTTGGGGTGTGCTTAAGATATCTTAAGATTCTTTTCATGGCACTTAGATGAGGTTCTTTAGGACACGCTTGAAAGCGAGCACACATGCACACACTAAACATGATATTGGGCCTAGATGCGATAAGGTACAACAAGCTACCAATCATAGAACGGTAGAGAGTTTGATCAACCGGTTTAGCTCCCTCATCTAGGTCGAGATGTCCATTAGATGGCATTGTGGTCTTGATTGGCTTACAATCCTCCATCTTGAACCTCTTGAGAAGATCCTTGGTATACTTTTCTTGAGAGATAAAAATCTCTTCTTTCATTTGCTTGACTTGAAAACCAAGGAAGAATGTAAGTTCACCAATCATGGATATCTCGAACTCCTTCGACATCAATTCACCAAATTCCTTGCAATAATCTTCATTTGTTGATCCAAAGATAATATCATCAACATAGACTTGACAAATGAAGATCTCCCCATTAAGCTTCTTGGTGAATAGCGTGGTGTCGACCTTCCCAATAGTGAAGCCCTTCTCAATGAGAAAGTCCCGGAGACGCTCATACCACGCTCTAGGGGCTTGCTTGAGCCCATATAGCGCCTTGGACAACCTATAAACATGATTATGATATCTAGGGTCTTCAAACCCAGGAGGTTGATCAACATAGACTAGTTCATTTATGAAGCCATTTAAAAACACACTTTTAACATCCATTTGATATAATTTCATTTCATGATGCGATGCATATGCAAGAAGGATACGAATGGCTTCAAGTCTTGCAACGGGTGCAAAGGTCTCTCCAAAGTCAAGGCCTTCAACTTGAGAGAACCCCTTTGCAACTAGTCTTGCCTTATTCCTCACAACTATGCCTTGGTGATCTTGCTTGTTGCGGAACACCCACTTGGTTCCAATGACTCTTGCACCTTTTGGATGCTCCTCAAGTGTCCAAACTTGATTGCGGGTGAAGTTGTTCAATTCTTCGTGCATTGCATTCACTCAATCCAGATCTTGAAGAGCTTATTCTACATTCTTAGGTTTAAGGCAAGAGACAAAAGAGTGATGTTCAACAAAAGAGGCAAGCTTTTGAGATCGAGTCATTACACCCTTTGTCGGACTCTCTATGATGAGATCTTGTGGATGTGCTTGAAGTAGAGGTGAGTGTCTTCTATCAACCACTTGAGGAGGAGGTTGGGGAGCATCAACATCTTGAGCTTGTGCCTCGGCTTGTTCATGAGAGACATTAGTGTCTTCATTTTCAACTTTCTCATTCTTGTCATCACCTTGAGGCACATATGATGAAGATGGTGGATTGACCATTTGAGCATCGTCTTCATCATCTTTAGGCTTGATGTCTCCCACCAGCATGTTCTTCATTGCCTCCCTCAATGGTTCATTACCTACATTATCACAATTCTCAATTGCTCCTTGGGAGCCGTTAGATTCATCAAATTCCACATCATATGTTTCTTCAACCAAACCGGTGGTATGGTTAAATACTCTATATGCTTTGGACTTTGATAAGTAGCCAACAAGAAAACCAATATCACAACATCTTTGGAACTTCCCTAGGTGTTGTCGCTTTTTGTAGATGTAGCACTTGCAACCAAACACCCGAAAGAATGAGACATCTGACTTCTTCCCATTTAGCAACTCATAGGGGGTCTTGCCAAGAAACTTTTGTAGGAAGAGGCGATTTGATGCATAGCATGTGGTGTTGATTGCCTCAGCCCACAATTTTTCCGGTGTGTTGTACTCATCTAGCATTGTTCTTGCAAGGGTAATCAATGTCCGGTTCTTTCTCTCAACTACACCATTTTGTTGAGGAGTATAGGTTGATGAAAACCTCATGCTTGATCCCAATCTCATCACAATAAGCTTCGATGTTTGTGTTGTCAAATTCTTTGCCATTGTCACTTTTTATCTTCTTTATCTTGACTTCAAATTCATTTTGGGCTCTCTTTGCAAACTTCTTGAAACAAGTGGCCACCTTGGATTTGTTATGAAGAAAGAAAGTCCAAGTGTATCTTGAGTAGTCATCCACAATCACAAGACAATAAAGATTTTCACCCAAGCTCTTGTAAGTTGTAGGACCAAACAAATCCATGTGTAGAAGCCCTAACACTCTTGATGTTGACATGTAAGCTTTTGTTGGATGAGTATTTGCAACTTGTTTACCGGCTTGACATGCACTACAAGGTTTGTCCTTCTCAAACTTGACATCTTTCAAGCCTATCACTAACTCTTTCTTCAATAATTTGTTGAGAGTATTCATTCCAACATAAGCAAGCCTCCTATGCCAAAGCCACCCAAGTGAAGTTTTGGTGAACAAGCATGTCATCAAATTTGCATCTTCAGAGGTGAAATCAACAAGATAGAGATTGTTGTATCTAAAGCCTTTGAAAATCATTTGCTTGTCTTCTATCTTTGAAACTACCACTTCATTTGGTGTGAATAAGCATTGATAGCCAAGATCACAAAGTTGCCCAACGGATAGTAGATTGAAACTCAAGGAAGCAACATAGAGCACATTTGAAAGAGAGTGATCATTTGATATTGCAATCTTGCCTATACCCTTGACTTTGCTTTTTGAATTGTCCCCAAATGTGATCTTCTCTTGACATTCTACATTTTCTTCAAGTGAGGTGAACATACGAGGATCACCGGTCATATGTTGAGTGCAACCACTAACAATAACCCAATGAGATCCACCGGTCTTGTAGTTCACCTACACATAAGAGATCAAGCTTTTTGTTTAGGGACCCAAACTTGAGAGGGACCCTTGACTTTCTCAACTAGTGACTTGGCAACCCAAATTTTCTTAGGCCTATTCTTGTTTGGGGACTCAAGAACATAACTTTCATCTTTCCACTAGAATCTTTTCTAAGCATATAGTGAGCATTGAAAGCAAAGGGTCTAGCATGCTTGGGCAAGGGTTATGGTGGTGGAGTTTCACACTCATGAGCAAAGTGACCCTCTTGTCCACACTCAACACATCTCTTAGGCTTGGGCTTTGATTTGCTTTGTTGTTGTTGAGTTTTGGCCTTCTTATCTTGATTTGCCAAGTAACCAATACCACTTCTATCCATCTTCATGATGGTGTTCATGAGTAGCTCACTTTGCAAGTATTGACCTCTTGTGAACTTGCTTAAACCGGTCTTGAGATGCTCTTTCTCTTGCTTTAGCTTTTTGTTCTCCTCAATGAGTGACTCATTTGATATTTGCTTTTCAAGAGCCATCAACCCTTTTAGCTTCTTGTTCTCATCTCTAAGCATTTCATTTTCACTCTTGAGCTTGACATAATCATCATAATTATCGGATTCAACCACTTTCTTGCCTTTGCCACTAGAGCATTGCTCAATGCTCTCAATAATCAAGTCATCACATGATGTGGCTACATTGATCTTAACAACTTGGTTAGTAGCATCATGTGTCTCAAGAGAAAGCTCATTAGCAACAACAAGACTATCATAATTAATTTTCAATAAAGTATATTTATCTTTTAGCAAGTTGTGCCTAGTGTTGAGCTCATCATGCTTCTTCTCAAGTTTATCATGTTCATCTATAAGCTCTTTGTTGAAAGTTTTGAGCTCCTTGAGAGTAGAAGTCATAATTTCATTTTGATCTTTAAGCTCATCACTAGTCTTTTGAGCAATCTCAAGCTTTGATGAAAGTGATTCATTTTCATTTTGAAGCTCATCATTTTCGCTTCTAGTCTTTCTTATGACTTTAGAGTATTTGTTGAGCAATTTTACAAGTTTATCATAAGAAGGTGTATCAAATTCATCATCACTATCACTATCATCATCATCACTTTCATTATTTTGTACCTTTCGTTCACCCTTGGCCCTAAGGCATAGGTGAGTAGTGGATGAAGATGGTGGTGAAGGTGGCGATGAAGATATCAATGAAGATGATGATGGCCCAATCACAAACGCGGTGACTTTTTCTTTCTTGTCGTCGCTTTCATCACCAGAGGACTCACATGATGATTCAATATCGGTGAGCCAATCACCAACAATGTAAGCTTTGCCTCCCTTCTTCTTTTTGTGATATTCTTTCTTCTTGCCATCCTTCTTCTTGTATGGCTTGTTCTTCTTCTTCTTCTTCTCATCTTCTTCATCACTAGATTCATTTTTCTTGCCCTTATTCTTATTCTTGTTCTTGTATTTGTCTTTTGGAGGCTTAGGGCATTGATGAGCTAGATGACCAAGTTCACCACAATTGTAGCAATCCATTTCGGATATAGGCTTTCTTCTGCTACTTGTGAAGAACTTCTTCTTGCCATCGAACTTGATGCCACTCTTATTAAGCTTCTTTAGCATCTTGGTGGTCTTTCTCACCATGAGAGCAAGTGATGCATCATTAATGTCACTCTCACTTGAGCTTTAATGCACGATCATGGCTTGACTCTTCTTCTTTTTCTTGTCATGGCTAGCTTTGAAAGCCAAGTCCTTTTTCTTGGAAGATGATGAGCCCTCTTTCGGAGTGATATGCATGTACATCTCATGAGCATTGATCTTTCCCAATACTTGTGTCGGTGTTGCGGTGGAGAGATCACTTTGGTGAAGAACAGTGACAATGTGGCCATACTTCTCAATGGGAAGAACACTTAAGATCCTCCTTGCAACATCCGATGGACTCATTTGAGTGAGCCCGAGAGCATTGAGATCCTCTACAAGAACATTCAAACGAGTGTACATGTCATTAGCACTTTCTTTGGGAAGCATCTCAAATGAATTAATCTTCTTCAAAGCAATATGATAGCGTTCCTCATGCTCACTCTTAGTTCCCTCATGGAGAGCACAAAGGTTTTCCCATAATTCATGAGCGTTTTTCGCATTACGCACATGATTGAAGATATCCTTGCCAAGGCCCCGGTAGAGTGTATTTTTTGCCTTTGCATTCCACTGGTCGTACTTCTCCTCATCACTAACGGGATTAACGGGATCCTTGATTTCCGGAAGCCCTTCGATGGCGTCTCTAAGACACCTGACATCTATGGCTTCGAGGTATGCCTCCATGCAGATTATCCAATATAGAAAATTATCTCCCTCAAAGATGGGAGATGGTCCTTCCCCATTAGACATCTTGCTCTAGGCGGTAAAGCCTAATTTAGGAGTAACTCAGCTCTGATACCAATTAAAAGGATCAAGATGCCCAAGAGGGGGGTGAGTTAGGCTTTTCTAAAATTTATTGCAAGAATTAAAATCCTACTAAGCCATAATTCACCCCTAGTGCCTACAAGTGTTCCTAGTGATTCTATCGATAAAAGTTTTGCACCCTAAGTTCCAATCCTAGTCTAGCATGGCAATTCTAGGAAAGTAAACCAAGCAACAAAAGTAATACAAGAAAGTAAATTGCTTGAAAGTAAAGGGTTAGAAACACGGCGATGTTTTCCTGAGGAATCGGAGAGTCGCCACTCCCCACTAGTCCTCGTTGGAGCACCCGCGCAAGGGTGTAGCTCCCCTTTGATCCACGCGAGGATCAAGTGCTCTCTACGGGCTGATTCTTTGACACTCCGTCGTGGTGAATCACCCACAACCGCTCACAAGATGAGTTGGGTTATCCACAAGATCCGCCGGATAACCACCAAACTCCCAATCACCACCAAGCCATCTAGGTGATAACGATCACCAAGAGTAACAAGCAAGAACTCTCACTTGACCACAACAAGCCTAATGAGAAGGTGGATGCACACTTGCTACTCCCTAGTCACTAATGAGGGATCTTAATCTTGGATTCTCAAATCTCAACCCTCACTAGATCTCTTGCACTTTCTTGCATATGAAAGGTGTTTCTTAGCTGAACAAATGAGCAAGAGACCTCAAATAGAGGCGTAAGGGATGTATTTATACTTCCCACAGTCAATTCCAACCGTTATGTGCTAACTCAGCATTTTACGTACTGACCGGACGCGCCGATCGGTGGCAACGGTCGAATTGAAAACCAATAGCGCTAAGTGACCGGACGCACAGAGAGTCCGATCAGGAGTGATCAGACGCGTCCGGTCGCTCAAAATCCTTTCTGTACTTTGACCGGACGCGTCCGGTCAGTGAAGTACCTCTCTGGAAATGGATCGGACGCACTGTAGACGCGTCTGATCGATTTCCTAGCCGTGTTCGATCACAACACTTACTCTCTCTGACTCTAGTCAACACGATCTCCGTGTCCGATCGAGAGTAAGTGGCTTAAAAGACTTCAAAATGCGACGCAACTTAAACTGAGTTTCTTCCAACTGAACTTTGGGCTTCACCTACGCTACCTAGTGCTAAGTTTGACAAGTGTGCACCACACCTAAACAAATAGACTCACCTAGGTCAAGCTACTCGCTCATGCCCCCCTTTATAGTATGGCCAAAGGAGAAAAGCGAAGATCCTAACGACTATTCTGAACGTAACTCAACTCCTTGACGTCCGGAACTAACCATCCTTAATCTTGACGTTAATCCTTTGAAAACCGAAATGATTTCCATCAAGGGACATGAAAACCATAGTGTCCAAAATAGTCACCATTCCCATGACCTAACTTACCAATGTTTCTGCAAAACACACGTTAGTCATGGCAATGTTGCGTTGTCATCAATTGCCAAAACCAGCTCTATGGGCCTAGATGCTTTCATCTATTTTTCAAACTTAGTGGAATGACTCAAGGCCTGCTTGGATCCATCGTTAGTTACTATGTAACCAATAATCTATCCAAGCGAGGATATATAGTGAACCTGCTTGTTTGGATTTCTTGACATGGTGTCTTAGGACTTGTGCAAGCAAGGATTTCCTTGCTAGCAAGGGAGAGCCAACATAGCTCTCTTGTCTAGACAAGGCTAGACAAGGCAAGACTAGCTAGGCAAGGCAAGGCTAGAAAAGAAACCAAGCATGCTCTCAGTTTCTCGTGTTAGTACTAATTATTAGTTTATGAGAAATGCATATCAACCTATTCCATTTCAGAAACCAAACAAAAAGAGTGAAGAATGAGTAGACGATGGACTAACTCGTTCCTCAAACCAAACACCCTATATATATGTTTCATCCTTTCTATAAAATTTAAAAGTTATAATTATTTTATAACGGCCATGACATCCATAATATAAGTTAATACTGGCAATAGTATAACAATGTCCTATTAAGCCTGATCGAATTAAAATACAACATGTCGTTGTTATAACCTCGGGGTGTCTCAAGGCACCGATTAATTAGGAGGCCGAGAGACCCACGACACATCTGCTAGTGAAGGCCCGAACGGCCGAGGCTCAGCTGAGCCTAGTGAACCAGACCGAACGCCAAGGCTAGGGTTAGCCATGACCCCTTCCTTCTATCTTCACCGCACGACGAATAGAAGACGCGCGACCTCTTCACCATCCCGACTGAAAGGTCTTGATGGCTAGAGAGGGGGTGAATAGCCTATTAAAATTTCCTACAAAGTGTGCTAAACAAGTTTATCAATATAACAAATAGCGAGATGCGAGTTTTGCTTAGCCTACGGGGTGTTTGCAAGCCACCTATCCAATTCACAATTCTAATATATATGCACTCAACCGCACAATTCAAACTGAGAAGGAAACTACAACTAAAACTAGCAAGCTACACAAAAGAGCTACTCTAGCAAAACTATCTAGCTAGCAAAGGTAACTAAGAAGGTAATGCGGAGTTGAGTTAGGAGGGTTTTACTGAGGGGCGAAGTATTGAGCCAACCAATATGATCAACAATAAATACCAAGATAACCGAACACCGAGATCAATCATTCACAATATGAAAATGATGACACAAGATTTATCCCGAGGTTCACGTGCTTGCTGGCACGCTAGTCCCCATTGTGTCCCTCTTCACCACGTGGTTCGGTGGCTAATCGGTCACACACCGAGCCTCTCAAAAGGCGCCACAAGAACCTACCAAATGGCAAAAGGTTGCAATGACACGAGCAATTTACTAACGTTGCCTTTGGCGCTTCGCCGAGGTAGGCACAAACCCCTCACAAATCACCAGAGGTGGCCAAGAACAATCACCAACTCTTGTCAATGCCTCCAAGCTGCTTCAAGCCGTCTATGTGGCAGCAACTACCAAGAGAAACAAGAATCCCGCAGCAAATCAACCACCAAGTGCCAACTAGATGCAATCTCACAATACAAATACACTTGGATCACTCAATCTCACTTCGAATATGCAAAGAAGCAAGAGAGATGAGTGGGAGGGGAGTTGCTTAGCTCAAAGTGCTCACAAGTATGTCAAAGAGTGCTAGAGAGTGAGCCAAAAGCCGGCCAACAAGTATTTATAAGCACCCCAAACAAATAGAGCCGTTAGGAGCAAAAATGGGTGCAGACGCACGCGACAGACACGTATGTCACTCAACCAACAGACGCGCTGTCCAGCGTCGGTTGCTCCTCGCAAATGCGATAGACGCATCTGTCGCTCACTTGACAGACGCGCTGCCCAGCGTTTGTCGCACGTACGTGTGCCACGTGTCTCGACCATTTGAAGTTCACCGCGTTCGCGCCCACTGTGTCAGACGCGTATGTTGCATTTTGGTCAGCGTTTGTCGTGCTCAACAGACGCAGCACAGAGAGCATGTTTGCTCAAGACAGCGACGGACGTGTCCCCTGTGCGCCCGATAGATGCGTGCTGGCGTCTGACGCAGCCGCGCGAGCACCACGATTGCCCACGCGACAGACGCGGCAACAGTGGCCAGCCCAACGTCTGTCGCTCAGCCACCACCGTATCTAACGGCTCGCACGCGCACCGTGGCCAGGGTGAGCTGATAGACGCTAGGGTCACGTCTGTCGCTCCCCGAGCCGGCGTCTATCACCTCTAACACAAGCGATTTTCAATTTTTTGTTGCTCTACTTGTTTCACCCTTTCACATTTGAGCTAGACTAAATGTGTATCACTTTAGCACATGTTTTAGCTCGTGAAAACACCACGTGACATCGCCTCTAAATCTTGACATTGGCGTAAAGGAAAAATAGGCGTTTCAACTCCTCGAAAACTCCTAAATCCTGCCTCGCAAGCTCGGCGAGAGGGAGAGAGGACCCCAAACCCACTCTACCGCTCAAACTCCATCGCCATCGTAAAGGTGCTAACACCACCAAGGTTTCATCGTCACATGCAAGTGTGTTAGTATTTTCATAATCATTTTTCGAGACATTATTAGTTCTATCCAAATGCATATGATTATGAAATGCACATCTAGAGGCACTTAGGAGTCCAATAGCCGCGTCATTCCCCTCTTTATAGTACGGCTATCTATCCTATAATGTAACCACACCCACTAGGTGTCTTGGTTACTAAAACACAACCCTTAAGCATATACCTTTGCCTTGATCATGTAGGGTTGCATCTAAATCCAAGTGTGGCTATCATGATCACCATGTCCATCTTGCCACCAACCTTGGAATGTACTAATCCTCATATGCTATATACAACTTAGGCATAGGATTAGTACTTAGGCATTGTCACTAATTACTAACACCAAACATAGAGCTTTCAATCTCCCCCTTGTTGGTAATTGGTGACAACCCTTTCATAAAGATATTATGATAAAATTTGATTGAACCCATGTCATATTGTCCAAGTATATTACCATGTGTAAGAGTTATGGACATGTGATCATGAATTCAAATTGATAGCAATGGCTCCCCCTACATGTATGCTATATGTTTGGATTTAGGAAGCATACATGTTTAGATAGGAAAATATAGGAGCATTGACTACCAATAGGTGCTAAGTGTTTGAGATTATAGACCTTTGAAGCGTGATACCATCGGAGTAGCGATAAACACCATCTTAGCACCTTGTGTAGTTAGATACCACTTGGAAAAACACAAACATAACTAGAAACCTCGTGAGATCAACATTATAAGCAAGGCTCTAGTACCACTTTGGAAAACATGAAGCAAGAAAAATCTAACTACTTCCTATTCATGCTAGTACCTCAATATACCATTCAATTGTATACTAGCAAAACATCACACAAGCAATGTATCGGAGAAAAAATAAATGCATAACTATATGCATCATACATATGAAGTGCACAAAGAAATGCAACATTCATGTTTAAGAGCTTGCTCCCCCTACTTGTGTGCTCAAAATTTTAGTTGATCCCCTTCTTTTATCAATTCTCCCCTTTAGGTTTTCTCCCCTTTTAGAATCTATCTTTGTGAATAATATTTTCTCCCCCTTTGGCACCAATGACCACAAGGGACCAATTTTAGATAGATTATCATGTCATATTATAGGGTGAGGATCAAGTTTGTGATTCAACCTAGATTGCTTGCATGAATAAAATACTTCGGTTTGATCCAAGGGCAAGCTTCTTCACACCTCACTAGAAGGGTTATCATGCACCATATTGAAGCAAATATTAGACAAGTTCTCTAGATTAAACACTTAGGATCACAAGCTACTCAAACAAGTTATATGCTACCACTAGATCATACAAGTCATGGAAACAATAGTGGCACCATATGAACTTCAAATTCATTTGATTTTCATGAATGATCCTAGAACATGTAAATTATGACTAGATGCACTAAATAAGTCCTTAGCATAGAATGTATGACATGTCAACCAATTGTACCTTAGGGCTCGAAGGAGAGGCATGTCATATCATGGAGGTGCATCAACTCATGTTAGAGAAGTCAAGTATGTTCAACTCATTCTTTAGCTTATGAAATCTCTTCTCATCAAGTGGCTTGGTGAATAGATCGGCTAATTGATCTTCGGTGCCCACACTCTCAATAGCAATGTCACCCTTTTGTTGATGATCTCTAATAAAATGATGACAAACATCAATATGCTTTGTTCTTTGATGTTGAACCGGATTGTTGGTAAGCTTCACGACACTTTGATTGTCACATAGCAATGGCACATTCTTTAAATTGATTCCAAAATCCTTTAATGTGGCCTTCATCCACAAGATTTGTGCACAACAACTACCCGTGGCAATGTATTCGGCTTCGGCGATAGATAGTGCGATACTATTTTGCTTCTTGGATGACCATGAGACAAGTGATCTTTCCAACAATTGACAAGTCCTGGAGGTGCTCTTTCTCTCAACTTTGTCACCGGCATAGTCAAAATCCGAATATCCAACTAGATCAAACCTTGCACCTTTGGGATACTACAATCCAACATCTTGTGTATGCTTTAAGTACCGTAATATTCTATTTGTTGCCTTCAAATGACTTTCTCTTGGTGAGGCTTGAAATCTTGCACACATGCATACATTAAACATCACATCGGGCCTTGATGCCGTCACATAGAGTAGGCTTCCAATCATTGATCTATATAGCTTTTGATCCACCATATTGCCACTCTTGTCACTATCTAAGCTTCCACTAGTGCTCATTGGAGTGGTGATTCCTTTTGCATCTTCCATGCTAAACTTCTTTAGCATATCCTTTATGTATTTGGTTTGGCTCACAAATGTACCTTCTTTCATTTGTTTGATTTGAAGTCCATGAAAGAAACTAAGTTCACCGAACATTGACATTTCAAATTCATTTGCCATCATCTTCCCAAACTCATCACAATAATCTTGATTGGTTGAACCGAATATGATATCATCAACATATATTTGCAATACAAACAAGCACCTCCCTCAGGCTCACGACCCTTCGGTTGGGAGAACCTTCTCCTTTGTATACGCCCTGACCCTGAACTCTATATGAGAGCAGCCAAGACACCCATCTAGGGGATCCTCTACCACTTTTTACACATTCTCCTTTGTTGAAGGGCTCCTTGAGCTTATCTTCAGGCAGTCCGTCACCTAGCTCTAGCTCTCACACCTCTTCCACCATTCTTGCACCCCATTGTAAGAACTCAGAGCATTCTGTAACACCCCTGGTGTTAGTTAGCCTCATAATGCATTCATAATGCATGATCATGGCATGGCATTACCATAAGCATCGTCATTTCATGTGCATCCTTGCTTGAAACATGATTGTGCAACATTGCAACTTATGTTTATATTCCTTGTGTGCTTGTTTTATGGAATGTGTGGTGTGCAACACCTTAGTGCAACATGTGTCGCTCACACTTGAAACATGTCACATACTTTGGTGAAACATGATTACCAAGTGCTATGCAACAAAATCATGAAACATATGACAAATGGCTTTGAAACAAATGTATCAATTCAATTGTTTTTCTTTGTTTCAATACATGTGATGCTTAATTTTGGCATCATCAGTGTGAGGTGTGGTTAATGATGCCCTACAACACCTTAACTACACTTGGGGTACTTAGTGGGGCAATGTTCATGTTAACCAAATTGCGTAATCTTGCCTCTAAGTAATTGTTGACCAAGTTGGAACTCATAGAACCAATCTGTTTGACTGTTTAAAAACTGCTACTTAGAAGCCTTGCATGTTAGTGCACCTTTTGACAAAGTTTTATATAATTTTATAAGGAACAAAAGTTGTGAAGGAGTCAAGCTATGAAAATGTGCAGGTCATGGTCAAAATTTGATCACAACACGAAATTTGCCCTGAAAAAAAATAACCCAGAAATTTTCTAAGTGTTTAGCTCTGAAAACAGTTTCATGTACTCGACTTGCCAGCCCTGTATCTCCCAAAACAAGCCGAACTAGCTCGAGCTCCAATTGTCAAAGTTTGAGATCTCACTTAGTACTCCAAGATTGTAAATTACGGCTTGAACCAAATCGCCACGGTTTAGGAGTTACGGAGGGAGAAAGTTTGGGTTTCAGTCGCATGTTTGAGGTAGTATTTCTGATCCTGTAAGTTTTCGAATCCAACGGAGTGGCTGACCAGCTTCAGAGCTTGGCCACCGCGTGGCACCCTCGTCGTGTGGGCGCTGGCCACGCACGAGCATGCATGAAGGGGATTGAAGGCCGAGCCACTGGGTCGCTGCTCTCTCACGCTCACTTGCTTCCCCGTTCATTTTCTCAGCTGAGCGCACAGGCGACGATGAAGCAACGCTGCCGAGCCCCACTGCCCACGCCAGGCTGCGCCTCCACCCCCTCGGAGCTTGAGTGCCCTCGCGCATCGCATCGCCATCGCTTCAGCTAGCTCGTGCAACCACCACCTTGGTCTCCTGGAGTCAGGCGTGGCCGCATTTCACGATCCGCCACCGTCGGCATCACCTGAGCGCTGCCGCGCTCGAAGCCCACCATGGTCGGAGCGACCCGACGTTTCTCTTTTCCTTTCTGGTAGTGTTCCGTGTCCCTCTTAAGCCGTCAATGGTGTAGCGCCAAGTCTTTTAGACTCTACTGTCCGAACCTCGCTGGAACATGCCACCGCGTAGTGCGCGCTCCGTCTCGCCGCCATCTCCGGCGAGCTCGAGTCCGGTGGGTTCGCTTCCCTTCTCTTCTTCCTGACGAGAGCATAGCATGTCTTAGGGGTAGAGCTGGTAGCGTGTAAGATGTTATCGCTGATGGTAACCTTGTCAGCGGTGAACGCCGTCGCGTCCTTGGTCTCGCTGTCGCCGTCGTAGAGCTTGCGCGAGGATAAGGCTCACCGTCTGCTCTATTGTCTCTGTAGTGACCCTAGCATCTTTGCCTAGTCGTCTGGAGCGCGTAGCTGTCCTCGCCACGCCCTATCATGCTCCCTGCCGGACGGCAGGCTGCCGCCAGGCCGCCACCGCCGCCATGGCCGGCGACGAGCTTTATCCAGCCAACATTAGGTCACACAAAGCACCTCTATCGATGCGGCTCGATGAGGTAGTCACGTTGGTGGGGTTCGTTTCGCCGGAGACCTCGCCGGCGGCGAGGAAATCGCCGGTGAGCGCCTCCCCTGCGCCCTCCCCTGTTTTGGCTGATTGGGCCTTAGCTGGGCCGAGGCGGCCCTATTGTCGTAGCGGGCCAGCTGGTCAAGGCCCATGTAGATTTAGGTTTTTGTTCTTTTTCCTGAAATGATTAAATGTTGGCTGAACTTTGTAAATTCGTAGAAAATAGTAGAAAAATCATAAAAAGGTAAATGTGGACTTTCTGGAATCCTTGAGATGTGTACTTTGCAGTAGTGTAATGAAATATGGCATGTTAGTTTATGTTTTCTGAAGTTGGTAATTACTTTTGTTAAAGCACTTTATTTAATTAGGTGATTTAGATAATTTTGTATCTTACTATATATTGATCCTTTTGCTATGAAAATTTTGTGAGATGCTAAGAATTCTATGATGTTACTCCAGTTAAATTTTCATGAATTTTGGAGGTCACATGCTTCATTTATAAATTCCCTTTTTGTATATGCTTTATATTGCTTATACATTTATTTATTATGATATCTCCAATTTTACTTGTCAAATTGAGATGAAATTTTTATGGTAGCCTCCTAGTGTCATGTATGTGCCTCTTTAATTTTATTAGAATTTTCTAGGCATATTTTATAAGTAATGTTATTTATGCCTATGCAATTAAATAAATAGAAAAGGGTCAATTAAATAAATGTTTATGCAAGTAACATGATATGATCTGGTGTTACTTTAACATGCTCTAGCTATTAGTAAAGTTGGTTTGGTCCAATTGTGCTTTTGCATCATCATTAATTATTTAATTTAGAGAATCTGTCATTCTGGATAGATTTGCTAGTTAAGAGAATTAACCTATGATAATGATGCTTTCATGCTTGGTGATCTATAGAAAAGTTGTTGAGAATTTCATGAACTAGTTGCTGGTAAATTTTGGTAGCATTTGGACTTATAGTTTAGAAATGACAGCTGTTCCAAGTTGGGTTCAGTTTTGGAAGTGCTCTCTGTCTTTTAGAACAGATTCTGTATGTATGCTATTTTAACTTGGTAAATGATGAAATCATGCTTAGATGTTTATAAATGAAATGTAGACAATTTCATAAGCTTTCCAGAATGTCCTCTTTCAGGTCATTTGGATTGGTAGAACTCCAGTTGTGAGTTTTCTTAGCTACTGTTGATAATATGTTGTAAATACTAATTTATGGAATCTTGTTACGTGCGTGTTTAGTCTTAACTTTGTGATACTTAGTGGTTTCTTGGGGATGTTCAAACATGTTAATACCGGAGAGGAAATTTGCACCTAAGATTGAAGTGATTCGAATAGAGCACCACATAACTTGGTTTTGTGCTTACAACGTTGCAATGTCATTGCATTCATCTTCACATCATTCATGCACGTCCATAAATCATCATGTCATTTTTGGATGCATACATGAAATTCATTGGATGCATATACATGCAATAGGTGTGCCAAGAATCATGTTACGAGCGAAGTCCCACTGGGTGTGGAACCCGAAGTTGAAGTCCGTTCGAGAACCGGAGGTCCAGTCCGACGAAGCCGGAGAAGACGTGGGAACCGTTCTTGAAGCCGAACCTTGATCTCTCTTCTTTCGGTTAAGGCAAGCCCCGAAGCATTATAAGCCTCCTATTTTCAAAGCAATTATCTATCTATACATGTTATATGTATTGTTGCATTACGTGATAGGAGTTGGTTGGAAACCCTTGCTGCATTGATAACACTCCTTGTCCAGCAATTCGAACCTTGAATCCTATGTAGATAGGATCGTATCTATGCTTAGCCCTGCTAAATTAGACCGGTAGAAGTCGGGTGATTTCCTGTCACCTGCGAGATATAGGGCTTTGTCAGGTCACGGTTGGCTATATTTGCTATCGTGGAAGTGAACCATGTGTAATAAAATGAAATAAGACCGGGCGGGATGATGATAGTGAAACAGCAAGGCATGGAGGTCTTGGGTGTGGATCTATCCCCGTCTGTGTCGATTAAGGACCGAGACCTAGAGCCTTCTATGTCATTTTGAACGCATGCCTGACATTTAGTTGGCCGACCTGAGGTTGCCGACCGCGAAGCCTAGTAGCTCAACTCAGGCTGCGAAGTCAAAAAGTGAAAGTCACCTCGGAAGGGAGCCAGAGGGTCCAAGGGCAGGTGAGTTAAAAGTCCTGAGCATCCTGGCCACTGGTATCCCCGAGAACGCGGCGCTGTTCGGGCCCATCCTGAGTTGTACCAAAGGTTATCTACGGCTGCCTTTAGCGGGGTTTGTCGGGTGAGTGTCAGGAATACCCCCCTCAGCTGAGTTGGAATCGATTCGAGTCGCCGTCTCTCCCGGATAGTGAGAAACTTGACTGGTTATCTCCAGCGTAGATACACTAATTATTAATGATGGTTTGGAATTGATGATAATGATGATGATGGCCTTATTATACCTGCTATGGTTAATATTGTTTGCTCCTAATAAAGTGATTGCTCTAGTACAGGTGCTAATCTAGATGACAGATTAATGATTATTAACTCGATGCTTAAGCATTAATGATTACTTATCTGTAATAAGCTTTTCTGCAAGTGAGTCAAGCTAGCCCACCTTATAAAGCCTTGCATACTCCTTGGTGTCACCGTTGTTTCTGGTTTTTGTCAGGTAAGTCTAGCTGAGTACCTTCTCGTACTCAGGGTTTATTCCCACCTGTTGCAGGTAGCAGATTCGTACTTGTTGCTGCAAGTATTGTCTTCGCCATGTGGGCGTGAAGACTAGACCATATGGGCATGGTCTCTGTAGTATCTCTTCTGGTATGCTTTTGCAGGATGTGACTATGTACTGGCAGTATTTGACTTCAATTGGTTTTAGAAATTATGTTGCTTCCGCTAATCTTTACTTTGGTTTTGTAATAAAATTATTTGTACTCCAATGTATGAGAGCTACTTACGAACTGTTGTAACAAGTGTTGTGTTATGTTGAATCACTACGATCTTGGTTGCTCTCGGTTTGGTTTGAAATCCCTCGTGATTTCATGGACTACCGGAGTTATATGGGCTCAAGTTTGAGAATTTGATCGTTTCGGCGATTGTTTTTGAACTTGTGCTCTTATAATTTGGACGGTTCCGTTACAGCTGGTATCAGAGCAAGATTCAACAGTAAACACTTCATTTGTGTATTTAAATAAAAGCTTTTGTGAAAAATCTTAATTCTAATATAAAGAGTGCTAGTGGTCATATCCTATATGCCCAAATAAGGAATATTTGGTGGCTTACTAAGGTACTAACTTGGGGGTTCTTGCTTGTTTTGTGTTTCGTTGTCCATACGGCGTGCTATTGTATGGATGTCATCCGTTTGGGTGGCAATGTATGGATCAAAATACCTCTACACCCTGGTAAGTGGGAGTTGTGAGAGCATGACCATCCAACCGTCGGTCTAGGGGAGAGTAGTTGTGGATACTCGCATACTTACATGTCCAACCATGTATCTATGAGGGTACTTAATTGTGGGTAAACCTGTCGGTTAGCTTTGATACTGAAGTATATACATCGGGGGATGTATGTATGGAAAGTATTTAGTTTACTGCTTTCTTATGTGCAATATTGGGAATTGTTGGGCTGAAATGCAATTTTCTACAGGTACACTAACAACGATCCCTGTAGAGCGACTAGTTATCGTTATTGAGAGAACGTGTGTATGCCACCGAATTATACGCTAGAAATTTCAAATTCTTCCTAGGATTGTGAGGACGTACGGTTCGTGCATGCACCATGTTCGCATCATACATTGCATTCTGCATTACTCCCTCCCTTATAAATTGCTTATCCCATTCTTTTAAAATTTTCTTCCCTCCAAACGGTTGTCCCATAAATAGTTGCATTCTTTCATGAAGAATTGGGGGTGGTCAACCAACCTAGTGGAGTGGTCAGTAGTGTCAGCCTTGAAACCCAATTCATACCTAGCCGTGAAGGAAAGCAAGACAATTTCAAGATGTATCTCCTCGAGTTGGGATGTGTTTTGATATGCAATTCGCCTCTCCATTGCTTCTACCTTTGTATCAATCCTTGTTTGCTACCCCATCTTTAGATGATACTGTTTCTACACGTCTAATTCCTGACACGTGAGGATTCCTCATGAGTGTGTTCGGTAATGGTGTTGCGATTAGTACTCCATGGTGCCGCGACAAAACCGGGAGCCTCCTGTGGTGCGCGACACAAGGTTGTGCTGCTCGGCACGCGCAGGTATCAAGGATTGCTAGTCATGATCCATTATGGAGCTACACCAATGTGTTATCTTCTCGTGAACCTTTTTCCTTGGCTGTCATTCCCTATCTTGTCAAAAAAACAAAATCAGTACCTCAAACCAAGATATTTCCTCCTTCTGAGATTGGAATTTGGATAGTTGGATATAATCTCTTCCTCCTGCCTATATAATTCGTCAGCAGCCTTCCGACGTCATCAACGCTTACTAGTTTCAACTACTTGCAGATGTCTCGTCAGCTTCGCTCTAGCAGTCGGAGTCGTGGCAATACATGACTGTCATCGTCTCCTCCGCAACCTACCTCTGCTGAGTTGCTGCAAATGCTTGCCGAAAGTCAGCGTGCCTTGGATGAGAGTGTCAGAAACCATGTCCATCAGGAACCTGAGCCTGCCCAGTACAGCAGCTATAAAGATTTCTTAGATACTGAGCCTCCTATTTTTCGAGAAGCAGAAGAACCACTTCAAGCAGACGAATGGTTGAACACTATCGAATAGAAGTTCCGTGTGCTCAAGGTGGCAGATGATATGAAAACAGAATATGCTTCACAACAGTTGCAAGGACCTACAGGTGTTTGGTGGTGTCACCATGTGAATACCCTGCCTGAGAATATGGAGGTAGTTTGGGATCAGTTCAAGGAAGCATTTTGGGGACATTACATTCCTGCTGGTCTCGTGGCAATCAAGCACACCGAGTTTATGAAGCTCACCCAAGGAGACAAAAGTGTAATAGAATATCTACATGCTTTCATCAACTTGTCAAGATATGCTCCAGAATTTGTTAATATGGAAGTTAAGAAGATTGCAAGTTTCAAAAGAGGGTTGTGTCCTAAATTGATGAAGGCCATGTGCAATAGCAAGTGTGCAACTTTCAACGAGTTTGTCAGTGATACTATCCTTCAAGAGAACTGTAATGCTGTGTATGATGCTTCTAAGAGCCAAGAGAAATTTCATGAATCTAATGCACCTATGACCCATACTCTTGTGGTGATTACACCTCAGTATTATTCGCCTGACATATCTACTAGATATCACCCATATCAGAAACAGGATCTGGTCAAGAGGAGCAGTATTAAGAAAGGAAAGCCTAAGGCACCGCCAAGTAACCGACCATGTTAGAATTGCAAGATGTCAGGTCATTGGGCCAAAGATTGTCCTCTTCCTCAGAAGAAATCAAATGATAATAATGTAGATGTGTGTAAAGGTTATGTTCGTTACACCACGGTGAAATCCATTCCTACGGGTGAGATTATCACTGCCAGTGCATTTTTAGTAAACCAACATCCTGCAATTGTGTTGTTCGATTCAGGTGCTTCTCACTCTTTTATCAGTTCAACGTTTGCAGCCAAGCATGGTATGAAGATCGTTACTTTGGATAATAGTGGTTATAATATTAGTGCTGCCGGGAATAATATTTCAACCAACTAGTTGGCCTTAGGAGCAAAGATCAAGATAGAAGGACGTTTGTATGATCTAGATCTCGTGGTATTACCAGGATTGGGCCTAGATGTAATCTTAGGTATAAAGTGGATGAGTGGAAACAGTGTTCTGATCGATACCTCTACGAGAGTGGTTATGTTGAGGGATCCAAAAGATCAACAAGCTTTTCTAGTGCAACTTCCTAGAGACATTAGTCCTCAGACTACAGTTAACGCTATGATAGCAAAAGCAAAAGAGATTGCAGAAGTTCCGGTAGTGTGTGAATTTCTAGATGTTTTTCCCGATGAATTGCCAGGATTACCTCCAGATCGTGATGTAGAATTTAAGATTGAGTTAATTCTGGGTACCGCACCAATTTCCAAAAGACCGTATAGAATACCGCCGAATGAGTTAGCTGAACTCAAGACCCAACTTAGTGACCTCTTACTAAAAGGGCTGATCTGTCCTAGTTCTTCTCTGTGGGGTTGTCCTGCTATCTTTGTGAAGAAGAAGGACCAGTCTCTACGTATGTGTGTAGACTATCGACCACTCAATGCAGTCACTATCAAAAACAAGTATCCGTTGCCTCGTATTGATATCTTGTTTGATCTCTTATCTAAAGCAAAGGTATTCTCGAAGATCGATCTGAGATCTGGTTATCACCAAATTAAAATCCGTCCAGAAAACATACCAAAACCGCTTTCTCTACCAGATACGGGTTATATGAATATCTTGTCATGTCTTTTGGTCTGACCAATGCTCCTGCACATTTCATGTACCTGATGAATTCAGTATTCATGCGAGAGCTGGACAAGTTTGTGGTGATATTCATTGATGATATCATCATCTATTCTGAAAATGAAGAAGAACATGCCGAGCATCTAAGAATTGTTTTATCCAGATTACGTGAACATAAGCTCTACACCAAGTTCAGCAAATGTGAATTCTGGTTAAAGAAGGTACCTTTCCTCGGTCATGTATTGTCCGGTGAGGGAATTTCAGTAAACCCGACTAAGGTACAAGAAGTTTTGGATTGGAAGGCACCAACTACAGTCCATGAAGTTTGGAGTTTTCTTGGATTGGCTGGCTACTATCGTCGTTTTATTCAGGATTTCTCTAAAATAGCTAAGCCTATGACTCGACTACTTGAGAAGGATAGGAAGTTTGATTAGACTCCGGAGTGTGAACAAGCTTTCTGCACTCTACGGACTTTGTTGACATCAGCTCCTGTATTAGCGCAACTTAACATTGAGAAACCGTTTGATGTGTATTGTGATGCATCAGGTACTGGTTTAGGTGGCGTACTTATGCAAGGAGGCCGAGTTATTGCGTATGCTTCACGTCAGTTGAGAAAACAGGAAGTTAACTATCAGACTCATGACTTAGAGTTAGCTGCTGTAGTGCATGCTCTAAAAATCTGGAGACACTATTTGCTTGGAAATATATGCAATATTTATATAGATCATAAGAGTCTTAAGTACATATTTACTCAACCTGAGTTAAATATGTGCCAGAGAAGATGGTTAGAGTTGATCAAGGATTATAACCTCCAGGTGCATTACCATCCGGGTAAAGCAAATGTGGTTGCCGATGCCTTGAGTAGAAAATCTCACTACAACTCTCTGATAGAAGAAGATTTTCATTTGTCCCACCTCTTACATCCTATTGTAATCCATCATATCACTATAGATTGTTCTTTAAGAAGTAGAATCATTGAGTTACAGAAGACTGATACTGGTGTATTTCACGTCAAGAGAAAGATGAAAGAGCAAGAAACTAAGCATTTTCGAATCGATGAGAAGGGAATTCTCTGGTTCAAAGATAGACTCGTTGTGCCAAAAGATAAAGAGCTCAGAAATCAAATCTTATCTGAAGCCCATTCTTCTAAGTTGTTCATCCATCCTGGTAGTAGTAAGATGTATCAGGACCTCAAGCCATACTATTGGTGGACCAAGATGAAGAAGGAAATTGCAGTCTATGTCGCTAAGTGTGATAATTGTTGTAGAGTTAAGGCCATTCACATGAAGCCTGGTTTACTCCAGCCTTTGTCTGTTCCAGGTTTGAAATGGGACGACATTGTTATGGACTTTATTGTAGGATTACCAACCACCCAAAAAGGTTTTGATTCTATTTGGGTTATAGTTGATCGTTTAACAAAATCTGCTCATTTTATCCCTGTGAAGAGTAACTATCACCCACACCAATATGCTGACATTTACTTCCAAGAAGTCGTACGTCTTCATGGAGTGCCTGGGTCTATTGTCTCTGACAGAGGACCACAGTTTACTGCTCGTTTTTGGGAGCGCCTACATCAGAATCTTGGAACTAATTTGGTCCGTAGTTCTGCTTATCATCCACAGACGTCGGGACAGACTGAGCGTGTGAATCAGATTCTTGAAGACAAGCTTAGAGCTTGCATCATCTCTTGTAATGGCTCCTGGGAGAAATGGTTGCCTCTCGCTGAATTCTCTTACAACAACAGTTATCAAGAGAGCATCAAGATGGCTCCATTTGAAGCATTATATGGTCGCAAGTGTAGAACTCCTTTGAATTGGGTGGAACCAGGGGAAAGAAGATTCTATGGTATTGACTTTGTAAAAGAAGCTGAGGAGCAAGTTCGTGCTATACAGGAAAATATATCAGCTGCTCAGGCTAGACAAAAGAGCTACGCAGATAAGAGGAGGAAACCTATTGAGTTCGAAGTAGGTGACCATGTCTATCTGAAGGTGTCCCCTATGAGAGGAGTAAAATGTTTTGGGATCAAAAGAAAGCTTGAGCCTCGATATGTTGGACCTTATCGGATTATTGAGAAAAGTGGAAGAGTAGCCTATAAGCTCAATCTACCTCGTGAAATGGGAACTATCTTTCCAGTCTTCCATGTTTCTCAATTAAAGAAATGCCTCTGTCTTCCTGAGGAAAGAGTAGAAGTGAGACGCATCAAGTTGAAATCTGATCTTTCTTATGAGGAGAAACCGGTATATGTTCTGGATACTCTGGAAAGGGTGACTCAAAATCGAGTAGTCAAATTATACAAGGTGGTTTGGAGTAATCACAGTGAACGTGATGCAACTTGGGAAAAATAGGATTATTTAAAGGACAACTATTCCGCTTTCTATGAAAAATGGTACGACTTTCAAATCTCGGGACGAGATTTTTATAAGGGGGGAGGGCTGTAACACCCCTGGTGTTAGTTAGCCTCATAATGCATTCATAATGCATGATCATGGCATGGCATTACCATAAGCATCGTCATTTCATGTGCATCCTTGCTTGAAACATGATTGTGCAACATTGCAACTTATGTTTATATTCCTTGTGTGCTTGTTTTATGGAATGTGTGGTGTGCAACACCTTAGTGCAACATGTGTCGCTCACACTTGAAACATGTCACATACTTTGGTGAAACATGATTACCAAGTGCGAGCATGGCACCCTCGTCATGTGGGCGCTGGCCACGCACGAGCATGCATGAAGGGGATTGAAGGCCAAGACATTGGGTCGCTGCTCTCTCACGCTCACTTGCTTCCCCGTTCATTTCCTCAGCTGAGCGCACAGGCGACGATGAAGCAACGCTGCCGAGCCCCACTGCCCGCGCCAGGCTGCGCCTCCACCCCCTCGGAGCTTGAGTGCCCTCGCGCATCGCATCGCCATCACTTCAGCTAGCTCGTGCAACCACCACCTTGGTCTCCTGGAGTCAGGCGTGGCCGCATTTCACGATCCGCCACCGTCGGCATCACCTGAGCGCTGCCGCGCTCGAAGCCCACCATGGTCGGAGCGACCCGGTGTTTCTCTTTTCCTTTCTGGTAGTGTTCCGTGTCCCTCTTAAGCCGTCAATGGTGTAGCGCCAAGTCTTTTAGACTCTACTGTCCGGACCTCGCTGGAACATGCCACCGCGTAGTGCGCGCTCTGTCTCGCCGCCATCTTCGGCGAGCTCGAGTCTGGTGGGTTCGCTTCCCTTCTCTTCTTCCTGACGAGAGCATAGCATGTCTTAGGGGTAGAGCTGGTAGCGTGTAAGATGTTATCACTGATGGTAACCTTGTCAGCGGTGAACGTCGTCGCGTCCTTGGTCTCGCTGTCGCCGTCGTAGAGCTTGCGCGAGGATAAGGCTCACCGTCTGCTCTGTCGTCTCTGTAGTGACCCTAGCAGCTTCGCCTAGTCGTCCGGAGTGCGTAGCTGTCCTCGCCGCGCCCTATCATGCTCCCTACCGGACGGCGGGCCGCCACCAAGCCGCCACCGCCGCCATGGCCAGCGATGAGCTTTATCCGGCCAACATTAGGTCACGCAAAGCACCTCTATCGATGCGGCTCGATGAGGTAGTCACGTTGGTGGGGTTCGTTTCGCCGGAGACCTCGCCGGCGGCGATGAAATCACCGGCGAGCGCCTCCCCTGCGCCCTCCCCTGTTTTGGCTGATTGGGCCTTAGCTGGGCCGAGGCGGCCCTATTGCCGTAGCGGGCCAGCTGGTCAAGGCCCGTGTAGATTTAGGTTTTTGTTCTTTTTCCTGAAATGATTAAATGTTGGCTGAACTTTGTAAATTCGTAGAAAATAGTAGAAAAATCATAAAAAGGTAAATGAGGACTTTCTGGAATCCTTGAGATGTGTACTTTGCATTAGTGTAATGAAATATGGCATGTTAGTTTATGTTTTCTGAAGTTGGTAATTACTTTTGTTAAAGCACTTTATTTAATTAGGTGATTTAGATAATTTTGTATCTTACTATATATTGATCCTTTTGCTATGAAAATTTTGTGAGATGCTAATAATACTATGATGTTACTCCAGTTAAATTTTCATGAATTTTGGAGGTCACATGCTTCATTTATAAATTCCCTTTTTGTATATGCTTTATATTGCTTATACATTTATTTATTATGATATCTCCAATTTTACTTGTCAAATTGAGATGAAATTTTTATGGTAGCCTGCTAGTGTCATGTATGTGCCTCTTTAATTTTATTAGAATTTTCTAGGCATATTTTATAAGTAATGTTATTTATGCCTATGCAATTAAATAAATAGAAAAGGGTCAATTAAATAAATGTTTATGCAAGTAACATGATATGATCTGGTGTTACTTTAACATTCTCTAGCTATTAGTAAAGTTGGTTTGGTCCAATTTTGCTTTTGCATCATCATTAATTATTTAATTTAGAGAATCTGTCATTCTGGACAGATTTGCTAGTTAAGAGAATTAACCTATGATAATGATGCTTTCATGCTTGGTGATCTATAGCAAAGTTGTTGAGAATTTCATGAACTAGTTGATGGTAAATTTTGGTAGCATTTGGACTTATAGTTTAGAAATGACAGCTGTTCCAAGTTGGGTTCAGTTTTGGAAGTGCTCTCTGTCTTTTAGAACAGATTCTGTATGTATGCTATTTTAACTTGGTAAATGATGAAATCATGCTTAGATGTTTATAAATGAAATGTAGACAATTTCATAAGCTTTCCAGAATGTCCTCTTTTAGGTCATTTGGATTGGTAGAACTCCAGTTGTGAGGTTTCTTAGCTACTGTTGATAATATGTTGTAAATACTAATTTATGGAATCTTGTTACGTGTGTGTTTAGTTTTAACTTTGTGATACTTAGTGGTTTCTTGGGGATGTTCAAACATGTTAATACCAGAGAGGAAATTTGCACCTAAGATTGAAGTGATTCGAATAGAGCACCACATAACTTGGTTTTGTGCTTACAACGTTGCAATGTCATTGCATTCATCTTCACATCATTCATGCACGTCCATAAATCATCATGTCATTTTTGGATGCATACATGAAATTCATTGGATGCATATACATGCAATAGGTGTGCCAAGAATCGTGTTACGAGCGAAGTCCCACTGGGTGTGGAACCCAAAGTTGAAGTCCATTCGAGAACCGGAGGTCCAGTCCGACGAAGCCGGAGAAGACGTGGGAACCGTTCTTAAAGCCGAACCTTGATCTCTCTTCTTTCGGTTAAGGCAAGCCCCGGAGCATTATAAGCCTCCTATTTTCAAAGCAATTATCTATCTATACATGTTATATGTATTGTTGCATTACGTGATAGGAGTTGGTTGGAAACCCTTGCTGCATTGATAACACTCCTTGTCCAGCAATTCGAACCTTGAATCCTATGTAGACAGGATCGTATCTATGCTTAGCCCTGCTAAATTAGACCGGTAGAAGTCGGGTGATTTCCTGTCACCTGCGAGATATAGGGCTTTGTCAGGTCACGGTTGGCTATATTTGCTATCGTGGAAGTGAACCATGTGTAATAAAATGAAATGAGACCGGGCGGGATGATGATAGTGAAACAGCAAGGCATGGAGGTCTTGGGTGTGGATCTATCCCTGTCTGTGTCGATTAAGGACTAAGACCTGGAGCCTTCTATGTCATTTTGAACGCATGCCTGACATTTAGTTGGCCGGCCTGAGGTTGCCGACCGCGAAGCCTAGTAGCTCAACTCAGGCTGCGAAGTCGAAAAGTGAAAGTCGCCTCGGAAGGGAGCCAGAGGGTCTAAGGGCAGGTGAGTTAAAAGTCCTGAGCATCCTAGCCACTGGTATCCCCGAGAACGCGGCGCTGTTCAGGCCCACCCTAAGTTGTACCAAAGGTTATCTACGGCTGCCTTTAGCGGGGTTTGCCGGGTGAGTGTCAGGAATACCCCCCTCAGCTGAGTTGGAATCGATTCGAGTCGCCGTCTCTCCCGGATAGTGAGAAACTTGACTGGTTATCTCCAGCGTAGATACACTAATTATTAATGATGGTTCGGAATTGATGATAATGATGATGATGGCCTTTTTATACCTGCTATGGTTAATATTGTTTGCTCCTAATAAAGTGATTGCTCTAGTACAGGTGCTAATCTAGATGACAGATTAATGATTATTAACTCGATGCTTAAGCATTAATGATTACTTATCTGTAATAAGCTTTTCTGCAAGTGAGTCAACCTAGCCCACCTTATAAAGCCTTGCATACTCCTTGGTGTCACCGTTGTTTCTGGTTTTTGTCGGGTAAGTCTAGCTGAGTACCTTCTCGTACTCAGGGTTTATTCCCACCTATTGCAGATAGCAGATTCGTACTTGTTGCTGCAAGTATTGTCTTCGCCATGTGGGCGTGAAGACTAGACCATATGGGCATGGTCTCTGTAGTATCTCTTCTGGTATGCTTTTGCAGGATGTGACTATGTACTGGCAGTATTTGACTTCAATTGGTTTCAGAAATTATGTTGCTTCCGCTAATCTTTACTTTGGTTTTGTAATAAAATTATTTGTACTCCAATGTATGAGAGCTACTTACGAACTGTTGTAACAAGTGTTGTGTTATGTTGAATCACTATGATCTTGGTTGCTCTCAGTTTGGTTTGAAATCCCTCGCGATTTCGTGGACTACCGGAGTTATATGAGCTCAAGTTTGAGAATTTGATCGTTTCGGCGATTGTTTTTGAACTTGTGCTCTTATAATTTGGATGGTTCCGTTACACATTCAAGCGAGGAACATGCACTCGATCATCTTTAAGACTGGATGTAGAGCTCCAGCCTAAACCAGTATAAATCCTCGTGTCTTTTGAATGCTACCATCGTCTTCCTAGTGTAGTGCGGCAATCATATAAGTTTATTGTCCGGTCTACAAAACACTGACACAACCTTAACAGACTTTTCTTCTTTTGTAAAGCATAGAAATATTTAGATGTGGATATATAATAACTTTGATTGCCAAACTATCTATGTGCTGCTATAGTTAAATATCAAGTTTCATTACTTTTTTAAGGACCCATAAAAATATGTAATCCGAATCTATGATTAAAGTCGGCAAGAAGTTACTTGCCTACATGTCAAGGATTGGTCTCTAGATTTAGACTTTATTAGACAAAAAACTATTCAAGGACTCGGTTTATAGTTTGATTAGTTAGACCAACAACTGATTTAGGTTTTACTAAAAATAAGTTTTGTCTTTAATCAAAACTATATCGACAATTTGATGGTGGAAATATTTGTTTCTTAGAGATGGATTATCGATTCAAAGACCAATAATATGTATTTATTATTACTTTTACTGTTTATGAAAAAAATAAAAAAAACAACGGAGTGGAGGAACACGTAGGGGAAAAATTAGACCAAGCAAACCAAGTAACCCGTTACTAAACATGGACATGATCTTAGAAAAAACAAAACAAAAAATGAAACAAAAAAGACACATAAACAAACTCACTGAAAACACGAAAACAAAAACAAAAACAAAAACAAAAACAAAAACAAAAACAAAAACAAAAACAAAAACAAAAACAAAAACAAAAACAAAAACAAAAACAAAAACAAAAACAAAAACAAAAACAAAAACAAAAACAAAAACAAAAACAAAAACAAAAACAAAAACAAAAACAAAAACAAAAACAAAAACAAAAACAAAAACAAAAACAAAAACAAAAACAAAAACAAAAACAAAAACAAAAACAAAAACAAAAACAAAAACAAAAACAAAAACAAAAACAAAAACAAAAACAAAAACGACCCAACAACTCATCAAGACCCACCATAAGAGGACAGAAGGAAAAAACAAAAGATAAGCGAGGGCACTAGCGTTTGGATGTCCGGCGCCTGTAGTCCGGACACATCTCCTAGTCCCCAGCCAATCAAACCATAGGCTGGCGTCGTGGCCCACCAATAGGACCATCTCAACATCTCACATGAAATAGAAAACTAAAGGGAACTGAATCACTATTTGCCCATGTAATAGAAGGGGACAATGTGCGCTCACGTCCGCGTCGTAATCCCCCAGCGCATCCCGTCCGCCGGCCCCGGTGCACCCCCCTTCGGCGGCCCTCGCTGTGCCCCCTTCGTAGTCTAAGAAGGATGCAAGGTAGCAGAAAGCGAGGAGGAGACACCAAGGCGAGGCAGTAGAAAGCGAGGAGGAAGATGCAACACCCGATCTACTTTTGAAACATCAAATACAACACTTACAACATATGACTGAAGACAGATAAAACATTTAAAGCATGTGTCTAAGAAAACACTTGAAAAACATTTGAAAACAATTGCAACACATACGCAACATACAGATAAACATTTGCAACATATGTGTGAAACATATGCAACATCCAGATAAACACCGTTGCAACATATGTCTAAAAAACATATAAAACCTTAGGAATAGATGTTTGCATCATACGTGTACAACCATTACAGCATATTCAACATCCTGATCTACTTTTGTAACATTTATACGAAACCTTTGCAACATACCTCTGAGACATATGAAACACTTGAGACATCTTGCAACATGCGTTTTTTAGCGCAAGCGCAATGGCACCATGCTGCATGGACAAGTGGAGCTCATTGTTGTGGAACTCGACACCGGCGCGGAGCTCGATACCACGGAGTGCTCGGAGGTCGCTGGCTGCACGGACCTCGACAATGGCCTTGGCAGGTGGATGAAGCGTAGCCGCGATGGGAGGCGCGAGTATGGGCGGGGGGCGCGCGGCTCAGGCGAGGGCGGCGCCGGCGAGCAGTGCAGGCAGAATCCGTCCTGCGACTGCGAGCGGGAGCGCACAACACATAGCGACGTGACGTGAGCGACATGTGCGAGTGGATAAGGATGAGCCACGAGGTCCGGATGCGAGCGATGCGGGCGAGTGAAAGGTCCTTGTTTGGTTTTGGTAATTGAGTGACAACCTTAGGTGGACTAATTGTGTTTATGTGAGATACACAGGAAATTAGTCCACATGTGATGATGTCATGAAGGAGCTTAATGCACATGAGACATTACATGGAGTCATGTGACCAAGGTGGAGAAGATCAAGATGAGGCTTAGCTTGATGGACCGGTTGCTATGGTGAAGGGCAAGTTGTGTGATGGCTTGGTGCCGAAGGACCGAGGCAACGGTGAAGATCAAGTGAGGTCAAGATCGATGAACCAATACGGTCACGTGATGATATGAAGTGGATCATATCATTTGGTGATTGGTTGGTGCATGTGTTGCATCAACGTCGGAGGAGATGGAGTGGAATACGCAAGGCAAAGGTATAACTTAGAGCATTTCCACTTCACCGGTCATAGGTGTATAGAGAAGTTGATGACCGGGTTTTAGGATAGATGGCCGTACTATTAAGAGGGGCAAACTTGTTTGCATATCGGTCATCTAGTGCCACTTGAGCGATCTAACTGTGCATACGTGTTAGGATCGAGTGGCGAGGCAAGTTGAGTGCCTAATTCCTTCAAAGAAAATGTTTATGAAAATGCTAACACACGTACACAAGGTGGTGATCACTTGTTGGTGTTGGCACATTTGCGAAGACGTTGGAGTTTGAGCGGTAGAGAGGGTTTGGGTCCTTCTCTCCCTCCCGCCGAGCTTGCGAGCGCGGGATTCAAGCGTTTTTGAGGAGTTGAAATGCCTATTTTCCACTACACCGGAAGTCGGAAAAGAAACGGAGGCGAACGGAGGTCACAGAGGTGACCGGACGCTGCACCGGACGCGGTCACGGTGTGATCGGACGCGTCCGGTCAGTTCAACGCAGTCACGGGTGTTAGGGTTTGCAACTGGCGCGTCCGGTCACTCGTGGGACCGCGCGCGTCCGGTCAGTCGTCTAGAGGGAACTGTAGTTCGCAAGGATGATCGGACGTGCGGCGCGTCCGGTCACACACGATCGGACGCGTCCGGTCATTGAGGGAGCTTACTGGACTCAAACCGGACGCTGGCACTGTCGCGTCCGGTCATTGTCTGGGGCGCGTCCGGTCATTGCTTCGCAGGCGCGTGATACAGTGCGATCAGCGCGTCCGGTCGTTTGACGGGCACGTTCGGTCGTTGCCTAGGGCGCGTCCGGTCGTTGATTTGACCGTTGGGGGTCAGTGATGGTTGGAGGATCGGACGCGGTTGAGCGCGTCCGGTCAGTTTCGACCGGCATGTCCGGTCGTCTCGATTTCTGCCCAGTGAAGGGGTAACGACTCTATTTGACCGTGGGGTTATAAATGTAACACCTCAGGTGTTTAGCTCCTTAATTGCATTGCATTTGCATAAGCATAAGCAAGCATCATTCATTTCATGCATAAGCTTATAATATGTAAAACATGCTTTGGAAACATTGCCACATATGTTTATATTTCATGTGAAGTAAGAAGTGAGTAGTGTGCAAAACATAAGTACCTTATGTGCAATTTCCTTTGTGAGACATGTCAACCACTTTAGTGTAACATAATTAGCAAGTGTTATGCAACACACTCATGCAACATGTGCAACATGAGCTTGCAACATTTGGGTGAAAGTATTGAATTACTTGTTCCAAGGTATGTGACACTAGGAATTTTGTGCAACCAATGGGTAGAGTGGATAATTAGGTCTTATAACACCTTAATTACATTTAGGGTAAGTAGTGGAGCAATGTTCATGTTGACCAAAATTACCAAATTGCCCTTCCAAATGTTGTTGACTAAGTTGGACCCCTAGAGTGATCTGGTTTGACCAATTAAAAAGTCTAGTTTAGAGATCTTGCATGGAGGAGCACCCTTAAGCAAAGTTGTAGAGAATTTCATAAGGAACAAAAGTTCTAATATGGCTATCTCATGAAAATGATCAAAACATGCTCAAAAATGGTCCACAAGTCAGTATTAGAGGCTGTTTTGGCACTTAGCAATTTTGGCTAAGAGTGAAGCTGAAAACCATTTCACTGTACCTCACTTTGGCAACTTGTAACTCACAAACTAGGCCGAACCAGTCCTTGATCCAATTGACAAAGTTGTTGTCTACACATAGCTCTACAACATTGTCAACATGACCATCACCTAGTTCTAAATGGTTTAGGGGTTGTGGTGTCTTGAAAATAGGATTTCAGTTGGTTTCCCTGACTGAAAACACGTTTCAGTTTCCAAGTACCCCACTTTGGAGCTTCGCCATTTCAAATCCAGGCCGAATCAGTCCTTGAGCCAATTGACAAAGTTGTAGTCCTCATATAGCTCTACAACATTGCCAACATCACCCATACCTGGTTCTCACTGGATTAGGAGTAAATTGAACCCAAAATCGCGCTGTCAGTTGACGCCATTGAGCTCTGAAACGAACCTTCAGTCACCGACAGTCGCAGATCATCGCCGCCGCGTGTCCTCCACGCGCCGCGCGCGACCTGGCGTCTTGGCCAGCTGCCGAGCGTAGAAGGGCGCCCCTGCTGTCGTTCCGACCGCACCCCTCCATTTCCCTCCTCTTTTCCCTCTCTCATCGGCAGAGCGGAGGAACCGAGCCGCCTTGCCGCTCTTGCTCTGACGAGCTCGCGCGCGCATTCCACCGCACCACCGCACCTCCAGTCCGGCCAACAGCTGCGCCTTGAGCCCCTCTACCTACTCGTTCCGCACCTGCCCTCAGACGCACCTTGGTAAGGACAAATTGTCATTTCCGCCAGCGCCAGACCTCGTCGGTGTTCTTCCGCGCGGCGGCTCACTGTGGCTGGGGTCTTCGGCGCTTCCACGGCGAGCGCTAGTAGGTGCTTTAGGACCGGGGTAGTACGGGGATGCTCACCATGGGGCTAGGAGGGGATCCCGAGGCCACCGCCGGCGAGGAGCACCACCACCGCCCCGCCGGTCCGCCATGCCCGCCACCATCCCCCATAGCCGCAGCCATTGCTCCAATTAGTAGCACCCCTAGGTTCGCATGGAAGAGGCGAACGTGCCTGTGTCCTTGGTCTCGCCGAAGCTGCCGCCGGCGGCGAGTTTGCCGTCGACCGTTTTCCTCCCCCGCCTTCGTCTCGCTGACAAGTGGGGCCCGCTCGTCAGAGCGCGCGCGCGGGCAGGATGGCCGAGCAGGCCGCGCGTGCGTCGCGGGCCGCGTGCCCGAGTCGTGGGCCGCGTCTTTCCAGGGCCGGCCCAGTAACAAATCTGATTTATTTCATTTCTTTTATTCTGTCACAGTTTTAGATAATGTTTAGAAAATGTAGATCTAGGGTTTTACTTGCCCAAAAATTATGAGATAAATTTAGTTGGAATCTACAGGGTGTGTAGTATTTTAGAAAAATATGAGTTTGATATGTGATGTGTAGTTTCTGGGATATTTAAATAGGCCTTTGAAATGTATTTTAAATCACATGCAAACTTGTTTAAATTATATATTGAGTTTCAGTGTTACAAAAATTATGAAATTTGGTGGGTAGGCTAATCTATACTTGCTCTAGCTCTGGTAAAAATTTGGACAGTAGTGCTTAAGTACTTTTCAAGTTATAATGCTATCTTGTTATTTTAAGAAATATTTAAATGATTTTTTGTAATTTTTCTACATATGCAATGTTCATATAAATTTTTGGAGATTGTCTTGGTACCATAAAGTGTCTAAGAAAAATATGAAATCTGTTGTTTGATACTTTTCAATATGATTTGTTAATTATACAAAAATCAGCCTTTTGGGCTTGTGAATTTTGTGTAGGAAGTTCCTGTGAATAAATTTAGTTCAAATTTTTACAGTAGCCTCTTTTTGGGTCAGATAGTCTCTTGTAATTTTTGTAAAATTTTAGGAGCCGTTTACGTATATGTTTGAAATTCCACTTAATTACTTAAGTAAATTAAGAAATGGGTTTAAATAAATATTCTAGGTGGGCACACCTTACTTTCTGGTGTTCTTGTGACCTTTGTGAACTTGTGGTAATAGTAGTTTGGTCTTATGAGATATTTGCCACATAAATAAATATTTAATCTTTGTAATTCTAGGTTTTCTGGACAGCTGGTAGTATCTTTGGGTTTGACCCTTAATAAAAGTGTTTGCTGGAAAACTTGTGAATACCAAAATTGTAGTAAACTTGATAAACTAGCTTGTGTCACAATTTGGGAGCATTTGGCTTAGTAGTTTCGGAGTCATTGCTGTTTTAAGTGACAGTCCAGAATTGGTTGCTCTCTGTTTAGAGAGAGCAGATTCTAGAACTTTGGAGTTTTGACTAGATAAACTTTGGAATTAAGTGCTGTGGTCTGAAAACATTTTGTGGTGCATTTCATAAGCTTTCCATATTGTCTTAGATCATATCTTTTGGAGTTGGGATTCTCCAGTTATGTTAGAATCTTTGAGCTGCTGTCCAGAATGTCTTACTGTGGTAACCTAAGTAATATTACTCTTGTATTGTTAGGTGTTAGGGCCTTAACCGAAGAAGAACAGCTGTATCTTAGGTTGAGTAGCTTAGGGAAGTACTTCTCCACCAGAGAAGAGATTTGCACGTACTAATAAAGTAACTTGAATAGAGTATTTTATTTCTGAAATGCATTTCATTCCGAGCATGTTGCACCCATTTATGCATCCATGATATTTATTGTGCATTCATGCAATAGGTGTACCAAAGGGGGTAACTCTCCTCGAATTCGAGCCTGTGATTCCGGAGGAAGTCCAGGACCAGCCGGAGCAGCTAGAGGAACCAGCCGGCGACGAAGCTCCTGCCGAAGATCTACCCGAGTGTCCTGACCATCGGCCTTTGACCTTTCTGAAAGGCAAGCCCCGGTGCATGCTGAACCTACTGATTTATAAATTAATCTTGAGTACTTTTAATTGTTTACTGCATTAAGTCTTAGGAGTTATATGAAAACACTTGTTGCATTATACCTGTCCTTGTCCAGATATCGTACTTAATCCTATATTAGGTTTAGGCACGTGTCAATGCTTAGCCCTGCTTAGTACGGTAGAAGTCGGGTGATTTCCGGTCATCCGCGAGATGTAGGAAGGAGTCACGAGTGGCTTTATGGCTATCGTGGATGGAACCATGCTTAAAAACGAAATTGAGACCGGGCGGGAGTTCGATAGTACAGCCGTAAGACGCTTCACGTCTTGGGTGTGGAGCTATGCTCGTCTGAGTCGTTTAAGGACCGATTCGCTGTACGTCCTTGAGTCATGTTGAATGCAGTCTAACACTTAGTTGGTCGGATAAGTCGTTCTGACCGCGAAGCCGAGTAATGTGGTTCAGGCCGGGAATCGAATGGTAGGTTGCTTCTTGGAGGAGAGAAAGGATGTGCTTGGGGACATTGGCGTGAGACCAAGGGGGGTTAGAGTCCCTATCACCTGGCAGAGTGTCGCCCTTAGGGTCACGACATCATTCGGACCCGCGATTCCTAAATCATATGAAAAGGTGGCTTGTGCGACCCTGGCAGGGGCCTGCGCGGTGAGTGTTAAAAATACCCCTCCAGCTGGATAGGAATTCGATTCGAATCGCCGTCGCTCCCGGTTAGTGAGCACTTGACTTGAGAAGCGGCAATGTAGATCTCATTAAATGAACTGGTGGTTAAGGGAATGATACAATGTGGCCACAATTCATACCTGCTCTGGATATAATGATGATAATTGTTTGATTATAATCAAGTGCATGTTTAGTACAGGTGCTAAGATAGATGACAGGTAAATGCTAAAAATAACTGCTAGTACAGGCTATAAGAGTTTCAATTACTTATGCCTTTATGCAAAATGTTATGTCAGCTAGCCTCTTGTGTAAGCCTTGCATAATCCTTGGTGTCATCTTATTTCTGGTTTTCGACGGGTAAGTCTAGCTGAGTACATTCCAGTACTCAGGGTTTATTCCCTCCTGTTGCAGATGATATGCTCTATCAAGGCTTCTGCAAAACTTGTCTCCACCCTACGGGTGACGAAGACTAGATCACTTGGGCGTGATCATCTTTTATGTACTTTCCTGATGCTTTTGTGGGATGTTGATCAACAAAACTGACAGTAGTTAAACAACTGGTGTGCATTTGCTTCCGCTACTTTTATAAACTTGGTTTGTAATAATTGTGACTCCGTGTGTGTAAACTTATTTCAGAACTACTTGTGAAATGTAATGTATGATGTTGTATGTTGAATGATGCGATCCTGGTTGTAAGCAAGTTGGTTTGAAATCCTTCGTGGTTTTGATTGACTACCGGGATTATATGGGCTCAAGTTCAAAAATTTGAGCGCTTCGGTGCTTGTTTTTGTACTTGTGCTCTTATAATTTGGTCGGTTCTGTTACAGCTGGTACCGGAGCATAATTCAACATTAAACACATCGTACGAGTATTTAAAAACAAAAGTATTTGATTATGAAAAAGGGTTAAAACACTAAAAATTATTTTTAGGTATGCCAGTGATCACATCCCTTAGCCCAAATAAGGACTCTTAGGTGGCTTATTATAAAGACTAACTTGGGGGCCTTGTTTGTTTTTGTTTCGTCGTCCATACGGCGTGATATTGTATGGATGCCATCCACTTGGGTGGTAATGTATGGATCAATTGCCTCGACGCTCTGGTAAGTGTGAGTTGTGAGAGCATGATCGTTCAACCGGCGATCTAGGGGAGAGTAGTTTTGGTGACTTGCATACTTACATGTTTAAACCATGTAATTACGTAAGCACTTAATTGTGGAAACCTTTATATCGGGTAGCTTTGATACTGAAGTATATACATCAGGGGATGTGTATATGGAAAGTATTTAAATTACTGCTTTCTTGTGTGCATATATTGGGAAACTGTTGGGCTGAAATGAGGTTTTCTACAGGTACACTAACAGCGTAACGAGTAGACCGATAGTTTCGCTTATATGAGAGAACGTATGTATGCCACCGCCTAGCGTTAGAACTTTAGGTTGAGACTAAGGTGAGAGGGCGTACGGAACATGCATGCATCATGTTTAATTATATCATACATATCATTTACTCCCTCCTTAAAAATTTCAGTACTCCCGACTAAATTAAATTTCGTATCCCCTAAATGATCCTCACTTTAAGTCGTATCTTGTTGCTACAGATGGCACGTACCAAGAGGACCGCTCGCAAGTCCACTGGGGGCAGGGCACCGCGTCACCAGCTCGCTCCACGTGAGCCCCGCCCTGAGCCTACTGAGGTGGAAAGGCTGAGGGCAGAGTTGGCTGAAGTGACTGCTGCCAGGAATGCAGCGCGTCAGCAACTGGAGCAAGTGATCCGTGATCATGACCAGGAAACCCTTGCAGTCCAGAGATTGACAGTAGCAAACCGCAACTGTCAACGCATGCTGGTCCGTGTCATGAATCAGAGGGATGAAGCCTGGCACGAGGAGAACATTCTGAGAGCTCGTCAGTTTGAGCTCGAACAACAATTGGAGAATGCTGAGGAATACAATGACAATCTTCATGAAGAAGTGCACCGCCTGAACAACCAGCTAAATCCTCTGCTGCCTAGAAATATCAACGCAGATGAGGACATGGGTTCGGGAATCGTTATGGCTAAAAATGATGATGAAGTGGAGGTCAATGGGCCCCAAGATGCCGCACCAGAGGAAGCACCAGAAGAAGAAGAAGACGAGGAGTTAGAGCCTGTTAGTGATGAGGACAGAGAGGAGATCCTTGACACCGACTCTGAGGACGATGCTTAGAGTAGTTATCACGTAGCTATGATGTTAGGATCGTCCTTTGTGCCCTCCCTGTGTTGAAGTGAGGCTTTGTAATAACTTGACTTTTTTGATATAAGGTCGAACCCTATGTTTCCTGGATGTTTAGTTGGAACCTGTTAATTTCGATCGCAATTGGATGTCTTATTGTGTTGCGTTCGATGATGGTGTCACGATTAGTACCCTTCGGTGCCGTGACGAAACCGAGGGCCTCCTATGGCGCGCGACATAAGGCTGTGCCGCTTGGCACGCGCTGGTATCAAGGTGGCTAGTCATGATCCACCATAGAACTCTACCGTTGAGAAGTCTCTTTGTGGTCAGTTTGAAGTAGCCTTTCTCAGTCAACTAAAAACTTTGAAATCGAATCCAAGTACCGGACGAAAGATCAAAAATCACGTAGATATTAACGTAAATGGTTCAGTAACTGTTGTGCTCCTCGTGTGTGAGCCTTTATCAAAGTACATCTTGTTGGATTCTCTCGCATGATTGTGCCATTTGATCCGCTTGAATGGATTGTGCTGTTGTGATGAAGTATTGTGTCATGAGTATTTTAAGAAGTCTATTTCATGAAGTCAGTTTGACATATTTACAATAATTCATCTACAAATTTCCCACATCGTCAGTGCTCATTGGCTATGCATTTTGCAGATGTCGTACAATCTTCGTCGGGGTCGTGGCAATGAGGATGAGAAACAGCCACCCCCTCCGCCACCACCTACCCCGGCTGAGTTAATGCAGACCGTGGTCGAAGAGCAGCGCATGCTGGCAGATGCTATGCGCCAGCTTGCCAACCGGGAGGCTCGTCCTGGCCGCCAGGTCCCAAAACCCAATCAGTATAGTGATTTCAAGGACTTTCTTGATACTAAGCCCCCGCTCTTTAAGGAGGCGGAGGAACCACTGCAAGCTGATGAGTGGTTGAACACTATTGAACAAAAGTTTCATCTGCTTCGTTTGACTGATGAGCTAAAGACTGAATATGCTTCTCACCAGTTGCATGGTCCAGCGGGTATTTGGTGGAGCCACTATCGTTCCACACTGCCTGCAAATGTCCCTATTGCTTGGGACCTGTTCAAGGCCGCATTCCATGGGAATTATATTCCTCCAGGTCTTATGGCTATCAAGCACACATAATTCATGAGGTTGTCGCAGGGAAATAAAAGCTTGACTGAATATCTGCAAGCTTTCGACAACCTGGCAAGGTATGCCACAGAGTTTGTGGATACCGATTCCAAGAAAATTGCTAGCTTTAAAAGAGGCCTCGGCCCAAAGCTGATGAAGACTATGGGCACTAGCAAGTGCACTACTTTCAATGAATTTATCAGTGATGCTCTGACTCAAGAGAACAACAATGCTATTTATTCTGCCTCTAAGAGCCGCAAAAGGGCCATTGAGGCGAGTGCTTCATAGTCTCGAGCTCCAGCTGCCCCGAGGGCTCCTCCTCTCCCTCCTGCCACAAATGCTAAGTTCCGTCCTCCGCAAAAGAAGGCGCCAATGAAGACTAGGTTTCGCAAGGTATATACAGTGGCTCTGCCAAAAAGTAGTTCGAGCCAAGGCAGCTCTAGTGTCCCTCCTAGCAACATGCCCTGCTGGAACTGCAACAAGCCAGGCCATTGGTCTAGGAACTGTCCTTACCCCAAGAAGAATGTCAACCCAGGTGGCCGTCAAGGGCACGCTCATTATAACAGTATTGAGGAAATCCCATCTGGTGAGGTTGTCACTGCTGGTAAGTTCCTAGTTGACCAACATCATGCAGTGGTACTTTTTAATTCAGGTGCTTCGCATTCCTTTATCAGTCCTAAGTTTGCATCAGAGTTTGCACACAAATTACATACTGTTGAAGGTGAGGGTTATTGTATTAGCGCAGCAAGTGGGAATATTTCCACAAATAAAGTAGTGGGGAATCTTGAGCTTGAGATAGAAGGGCGAAAGTACTCGCTTGCCTTAGTGGTTTTGCCGAGTTTAAGCATAGATGTTATTCTGGGCATGAATTGGATGAGTCAGAATGGGGTACTCATTGATACATCCACTCGGATAGTTATGCTCAGAGATCCTACATATCAAAAAGGTTTTCTGGTACAACTTCCCAGAAAAGTTGATTTGTCTGGGGAAGTTCATGTTGTGCAAGCAAAGGCGTTGGCCGAAATTCCAGTAGTAAGTGAGTTTCCGGATGTTTTTCCCGATGATTTGCCGGGGCTCCCTCTGGATCGGGATGTGGAGTTTAAAATTGAGTTGTTGCCTGGCACGGCTCCCATCTCTAGGAGACCCTATAGGATGCCTCCGAATGAACTAGCTGAACTTAAGGTGCAATTGAATGAACTTTTGAAGAAAGGGTTGATTAATCCTAGTTCGTCGCCGTGGGGATGTCCTGCTATCTTTGTAAAGAAGAAGGATCAGTCGTTGCGGATGTGCGTAGATTATAGACCTCTCAATGCAGTCACTGTCAAAAATAAGTACCCTCTACCGCGCATCGACATCTTGTTCGATCAGTTGTCTAAAGCTAAAGTTTTCTCCAAGATTGATCTAAGATCTGGCTATCATCAAATTAAAATCCGTCCTGAAGATGTTCCAAAAACTGCCTTCTCTACCAGATACGGTCTTTATGAGTATCTTGTTATGTCCTTCGGCTTAACAAATGCCCCCGCGCACTTTATGTACTTGATGAATTCGGTGTTTATGCCCGAATTGGACAAGTTTGTGGTGGTATTTATTGATGACATCCTGATATATTCTGTAAATGAGGAAGATCATGCTGAACATCTGCGGATAGTCCTCACAAGACTGCGTGAACATCAACTATATGCAAAGTTCAGTAAGTGCGAATTCTGGCTTCGAGAAGTACCTTTCCTTGGGCATGTGTTGTTCGATGGAGGAATTATGGTGGACCCCGCCAAGGTACAAGAAGTACTAAACTGGAAAGCTCCTATCTCGGTTCATGAGGTCCGAAGTTTCCTTGGTTTGGCTGGCTATTATCGTCGCTTCATCCCGGATTTCTCCAAAATAGCCAAGCCAATGACTCGGTTGCTACAAAAGGACACTAGGTTTTTCTGGACCCCTGAGTGTGATGCGGCTTTTCACAAACTGTGAACTCTCCTAACCTCAGCTCTGGTTTTCGCATAACCGGATATCGAGAAACCATTTGATGTTTATTGTGATGCCTCAGGCATAGGTTTGGGAGGTGTTCTGATGCAGGAAGGCCGAGTAATTGCATATACCTCTCGACAACTTCGGAAACATGAGATGAATTATCCAACACATGACTTAGAACTCGCCGCGGTTGTTCATGCTTTGAAAGCCTGGCGACACTATCTGTTGGGCAATGTTTGCAATATCTACACAGACCATAAAAGCCTCAAATACATCTTCACCCAACCCGAGTTAAATATGCGTCAAAGAAGATGGCTCGAGTTGATTAAAGATTATAACCTTCAAGTGCACTATCATCCTGGCAAGGCAAATGTGGTTGCAGATGCTTTAAGTCGTAAGTCTCATTGCCATTCCTTAGTTGAAACTGATTTTCATCGATCTCGCCTTCTACATCCAGCAGTCTTGTACAGCATCACTGTCAGTTGTACTCTCAAAAATAGAATTATTGAACTCCAAAAGACTGACACTGGTATATTCCACATCAAGCGTAAGATGAAAGAGCAAGAAACTACACAGTTCAGGGTAGATGAAGAGGGTGTACTATAGTTCAAGGATAGATTAGTCGTGCCTAAGGACCGAGAGCTTAGAAATGATATTATGTCTGAAGCACACTCCTCTAAGTTGTCCATCCATCCTGGCAGCAATAAGATGTATTATGATTTAAAGCCATACTATTGGTGGACCAAGATGCGGAAAGAGATAGCTGCATATGTGGCTAGGTGTGACACCTGCTGTAGAGTTAAGGCTGTGCATATGAAAGCTGGGTTACTTCAACCACTTTCTATCCCAGGTTGGAAATGGGAAGAGATAAGCATGGATTTCATTGTCGGACTTCCTCATACTGTCAAAAATCATAACTCCATCTGGGTAATTGTGGATCGTTTGACCAAATCAGCTCACTTCATTCCAGTTAGAGTGGACTATCGTCCCACTGACTACGCTGAGTTGTACTTCAATCAGATAGTCCGGCTCCATGGGATACCTCGTACTATCATATCTGACCGTGGTCCCCAGTTCACTGCTCGCTTTTGGGAGCACTTACATCACCTTCTGGGAACCAAGTTAGTGAGAAGCTCTGCTTATCACCCCCAGACATCAGGACAGACGGAATGGGTTAACCAAATCTTGGAAGATCTGTTGCGGGCATGTGTCATTTCATCCAAGGGTTCTTGGGGAAAATGGTTACCTCTAGCCGAGTTTTCGTACAATAATAGTTATCAAGAGAGTATTAAGATGGCTCCGTTCGAAGCTTTGTACGGTCGTAAGTGTAGAACTCCACTAAACTGGGTAGAAGCTGGGGAAAGGAGGTATTATGGTATTGATTTTATTCATGAAGCTGAGGAACAAGTCCATACCATCCAAAAACATATGGCTGCCGCCCAAGCTAGATAGAAAAGTTATGCTGATCGTCGTAGAAAACCACTCGAGTTTGAAGTTGGAGACTTCGTGTATCTGAAAGTTTCTCCAATGAAAAGTGTCCAATGTTTTGGCGTTAAGCGGAAACTTGCACCGAGATACGTGGGTCCTTTCTAGATCATAGGTAAGAGTGGAGCTGTTGCGTATAAAATTCAGTTACCTCTAGAAATGAGTGCCATATTCAACATTTTCCATGTATCTCAGCTCAAAAAGTGTCTTCGAGTTCCTGAGGAAAGAGTCCCGTTAGGAGATATCAGGCTGGAATCCGATCTAACTTACGAAGAAAAGCCAGTCCGAATGATAGATACTCAGGAACGAGTGACTAGAAGCAAAGTGGTTAAATGGTATAAAGTAATGTGGAGTAATCAGGGTAGTGAAAGTGACGCTACATGGGAACGGGAAGACTATTTACAGGATGGTTATAAGGAATTCTATGAAAAATGGTACGCTTTCCAAATCTCGGGACGAGATTTTTATAAGGGGGGAGGGCTGTAACACCTCAGGTGTTTAGCTCCTTAATTGCATTGCATTTGCATAAGCATAAGCAAGCATCATTCATTTCATGCATAAGCTTATAATATGTAAAACATGCTTTGGAAACATTGCCACATATGTTTATATTTCATGTGAAGTAAGAAGTGAGTAGTGTGCAAAACATAAGTACCTTATGTGCAATTTCCTTTGTGAGACATGTCAACCACTTTAGTGTAACATAATTAGCAAGTGTTATGCAACACACTCATGCAACATGTGCAACATGAGCTTGCAACATTTAGGTGAAAGTATTGAATTACTTGTTCCAAGGTATGTGACACTAGAAATTTTGTGCAACCAATGGGTAGAGTGGCTAATTAGGTCTTATAACACCTTAATTACATTTAGGGTAAGTACTGGAGCAATGTTCATGTTGACCAAAATTACCAAATTGCCCTTCCAAATGTTGTTGACTAAGTTGGACCCCTAGAGTGATCTAGTTTGACCAATTAAAAAGTCTAGTTTAGAGATCTTGCATGGAGGAGCACCCTTAAGCAAAGTTGTAGAGAATTTCATAAGGAACAAAAGTTCTAATATGGCCATCTCATGAAACTGATCAGAACATGCTCAAAAATGGTCCACAAGTCAGTATTAGAGGCTGTTTTGGGACTTAGCAATTTTGGCAAAGAGTGAAGCTGAAAACCGTTTCACTGTACCTCACTTTGGCAACTTGTAACTCACAAACTAGGCCGAACCAGTCCTTGAGCCAATTGACAAAGTTGTTGTCTACACATAGCTCTACAACATTGTCAACATGACCATCACCTAGTTCTAAATGGTTTAGGGGTTGTGGTGTCTTGAAAATAGGGTTTCAGTCGGTTTCCCTGACTGAAAACACGTTTCAGTTTCCAAGTACCCCACTTTGGAGCTTTGCCGTTTCAAATCCAGGTCGAATCAGTCCTTGAGCCAATTGACAAAGTTGTAGTCCTCATATAGCTCTACAACATTGCCAACATCACCCATACCTGGTTCTCACTGGATTAGGAGTAAATTGAACCCAAAATCGCGCTGTCAGTTGACGCCATCGAGCTCTGAAATGAACCTTCAGTCACCGACAGTCGCAGATCGTCGCCGTCGCGTGTCCTCCACGTGCCGCGCGTGACCTGGCGTCTTGGCCAGCTGCCGAGCGTAGAAGGGCGCCCCTGCTGTCATTCCGACCGCACCCCTCCATTTCCCTCCTCTTTTCCCTCTCTCGTCGGCAGAGCGGAGGAACCGAGCCGCCTTGCCGCTCTTGCTCCGACGAGCTCGCGTGCGCATTCCACCGCACCACCGCACCTCCAGTCCGGCCAACAGCTGCGCCTTGAGCCCCTCTACCCACTCGTTCCGCCCCTGCCCTCAGACGCACCTTGTAAGGACGAATTGTCATTTCCGCCACCGCCAGACCTCGTCGGCGTTCTTCCGCGCGGCGGCTCACCGTGGCTGGGGTCTTCGGCGCTTCCACGGCGAGCGCTAGTAGGTGCTTTAGGACCGGGGTAGTACGGGGATGCTCACCATGGGGCTAGGAGGGGATCCCGAGGCCACCGCCGGCGAGGAGCACCACCACCGCCCCGCCGGTCCGCCATGCCCGCCACCATCCCCCATAGCCGCAGCCATTGCTCCAATTAGTAGCACCCCTAGGTTCGCATGGAAGAGGCGAACATGCCTGTGTCCTTGGTCTCGCCGGAGCTGCCGCCGGCGGCGAGTTTGCCGTCGACCGTTTTCCTCCCCCGCCTTCGTCTCGCTGACAAGTGGGGCCCGCTCGTCAGAGCGCGCGCGTGGGCGGGATGGCCGAGCAGGCCGTGCGTGCGTCACGGGCCGCGCGCCCGAGTCATGGGCCGCGTCTTTCCCGGGCCGGCCCAGTAACAAATCTGATTTATTTCATTTCTTTTATTCTGTCACAGTTTTAGATAATGTTTAGAAAATGTAGATCTAGGGTTTTACTTGCCCAAAAATTATGAGATAAATTTTGTTGGAATCTACAGGGTGTGTAGTATTTTAGAAAAATATGAGTTTGATATGTGATGTGTAGTTTCTGGGATATTTAAATAGGCCTTTGAAATGTGTTTTAAATCACATGCAAACTTGTTTAAATTATATCCTGAGTTTCAGTGTTACAACAATTATGAAATTTGGTGGGTAGGCTAATCTATACTTGCTCTAGCTCTGGTAAAAATTTGGACAGTAGTGCTTAAGTACTTTTCAAGTTATAATGCTATCTTGTTATTTTAAGAAATACTTAAATGAATTGTTGTAATTTTTTCTACATATGCAATGTTCATATAAATTTTTGGAGAATGTCTTGGTACCATAAAGTGTCTAAGAAAAATATAAAATCTGTTGTTTGATACTTTTCAATATGATTTGTTAATTATACAAAAATCAGTCTTTTGGGCTTGTGAATTTTGTGTAGGAAGTTCCTTTGAATAAATTTAGTTCAAATTTTTACAGTAGCCTCTTTTTGGGTCAGAGAGTCTCCTGTAATTTTTGTAGAATTTTAGGAGCAGTTTGCATATATGTTTGAAATTCCACTTAATTACTTAAGTAAATTAAGAAATGGGTTTAAATAAATATTCTAGGTGGGCACACCTTACTTTCTAGTGTTCTTGTGACCTTTGTGAACTTGTGGTAACAGTAGTTTGGTCTTATGGGATATTTGCCACATAAATAAATATTTAATCTTTGCAATTCTAGGTTTTCTGGACAGCTGGTAGTATCTTTGGGTTTGACCCTTAATAAAAGTGTTTGCTGAAAAACTTGTGAATACCAAAATTGTAGTAAACTTGATAAACTAGCTTGTGTCACAATTTGGGAGCATTTGGCTTAGTAGTTTGGGAGTCATTGCTGTTTTAAGTGACAGTCCAGAATTGGCTGCTCTCTATTTAGAGAGAGTAGATTCTGGAACTTTGGAGTTTCGACTAGGTAAACTTTGGAATTAAGTGTTGTGGTCTGAAAACATTTTGTGGTGAATTTTATAAGCTTTCCATATTGTCTTAGATCATATCTTTTGGAGTTGGGATTCTCCAGTTATGTTAGAATCTTTGAGCTGCTGTCCAAAATATCTTACTGTGGTAACATAAGTAATATTACTCTTGTATTGTTAGGTGTTAGGGCCTTAACCGAAGAAGAACAGCTGTATCTTAGGTTGAGTAGCTTAGGTAAGTACTTCTCCACCGGAGAAGAGATTTGCACGTACTAATAAAGTAACTTGAATAGAGTATTTTATTTCTGAAATGCATTTCATTCCGAGCATGTTGCACCCATTTATGCATCCATGATATTTATTATGCATTCATGCAATAGGTGTACCGGAGGGGGTAACTCTCCTCGAATTCGAGCCTGTGATTCCGGAGGAAGTCCAGGACCAGCCGGAGCAGCTAGAGGAACCAGCCGGCGACGAAGCTCCTGCCGAAGATCTACCCGAGTGTCCTGACCATCGGCCTTCGACCTTTCTGAAAGGCAAGCCCCGGTGCATGCTGAACCTACTGATTTATAAATTAATCTTGAGTACTTTTAATTGTTTACTGCATTAAGTCGTAGGAGTTATATAAAAACACTTGTTGCATTATACATGTCCTTGTCCAGATATCGTACTTAATCCTATATTAGGTTTAGGCACATGTCAATGCTTAGCCCTGCTTAGTACGGTAGAAGTCGGGTGATTTCCGGTCATCCACGAGATGTAGGAAGGAGTCACGAGTGGCTTTATGGCTATCGTGGATGGAACCATGCTTAAAAACGAAATTGAGACCGGGCGGGAGTTCGATAGTACAGCCGTAAGACACTTCACGTCTTGGGTGTGGAGCTATGCCCGTCTGAGTCATTTAAGGACCGATTCGTTGTACGTCCTTGAGTCATGTTGAACGCAGTCTAACACTTAGTTGGCCGGATAAGTCGTTCCGACCGCGAAGCCAAGTAATGTGGTTCAGGCCGGGAATCGAATGGTAGGTTGCTTCTTGGAGGAGAGAAAGGATGTGCTTGGGGACATTGGCGTGAGACCAAGGGGGGGTTAGAGTCCCTATCACCTGGCAAAGTGTCGCCCTTGGGGTCGCGACATCATTCGGACCCGTGATTCCTGAATCATATGAAAAGGTGGCTTGTGCGACCCTGGCAAGGGCCTGCGCGGTGAGTGTTAGAAATACCCCTCCAGCTGGATAGGAATTCGATTCGAATCGCCGTCGCTCCCGGTTAGTGAGCACTTGACTTGAGCAGCGGCAACGTAGATCTCATTAAATGAACTGGTGGTTAAGGGAATGATACAATATGGCCACAATTCATACCTGCTCTGGATATAATGATGATAATTATTTGATTATAATCAAGTGCATGTTTAGTACAGGTGCTAAGATAGATGACAGGTAAATGCTAAAAATAACTGCTAGTACAGGCTATAAGAGTTTCAATTACTTATGCCTTTATGCAAAATGTTATGTCAGCTAGCCTCTTGTGTAAGCCTTGCATAATCCTTGGTGTCATCTTATTTCTGGTTTTCGACGGGTAAGTCTAGCTGAGTACATTCCAGAACTCAGGGTTTATTCCCTCCTGTTGCAGATGATATGCTCTATCAAGGCTTCTGCAAAACTTGTCTCCACCCTGCGGGTGACGAAGACTAGATCACTTGGGCGTAATCATCTTTTATGTACTTTCCTGATGCTTTTTGTGGGATGTTGATCAACAAAACTGGCAGTAGTTAAACAACTGGTGTGCGTTTGCTTCCGCTACTTTTATAAACTTGGTTTGTAATAATTGCGACTCCATGTGTGTAAACTTATTTCAGAACTACTTGTGAAATGTAACGTATGATGTTATATGTTGAATGATGCGATCCTGGTTGTAAGCAAGTTGGTTTGAAATCCTTCGTGGTTTTGATTGACTACCGGGATTATATGGGCTTAAGTTCGAAAATTTGAGCGCTTCGGTGCTTGTTTTTGTACTTGTGCTCTTATAATTTGGTCGGTTCTGTTACAATAAATAGATGCCTTGGCCGGCCTTGGCCGGTAGCTGAGCACACTATAGTCTTTGTGACTTGTGTGGTAGTGCTTGGGAGCCCTCTAACTCACTCATGCTTGATAGTGTTCATCGGATCGAGTGAGAGAGCGATTCTAGTGCGATTGCATCGTGAGGTTGCATCGAGTAGCACTAGGAGATCGTGTTGCAAGCCGGTGGTGCTTGTTACTCTTGGAGATTGCCACCTCCTAGACGGCTTGGTGGCTTGTGGCTCCGTCGAAGCTCGCAAGAAGATTGTGCGAGGCTCCGGAGAAGCTTTTGTGAGGGGAATTGTGCTCACCCCACAGGGATCGTGAAGAGCAACTCTAGTTGAGCGTGTCATTGAGCTACCACACTTTATGGTGGGTTCTTCCGGTGCCTTTTGAGAGGCTCGGTGTGTGACCGATTAGCCGCCGAACCACGAAGTGTTGGTCGACACAACGGAGACGTAGCTTGGTGGCAACCAAGTGAACCTCGGGAGAAAATCACCGTGTCAACATTGTCTACTCTTCTCGGTGGTTTGCCTTCGTGCAACACAAGCTTGTATTTACTTTCATATATACTTGTACTTGTGTAGTTGCTCTCGTAACTAGTTTGCTTGTGTAGCTTGCTAGTTGTCTTCTTGCTTATGTAGCTAGAAGCTTCCCCTTACGTGACTAATTTGGTTTTGTGTAACCTTGTTAGTCATATTGCTTAGTGTGTATAGCTAAGTAATTTGCGCTCTCTAATTTGGCTTGTGTAGCCTTATTTTTGAGCCTTGCTAGTGAGCTTAGGCTTTGTGCGCTTTGCTTACTAGAATTATGTAGGAGGTCCCTCTTGCTTGCAAAGTACTAGTGCATAGGTTTGTGTGACCTTGCTCTAGAATTAAATAGGAGAGCTCTTACTAAGGAAAGCACCTTAGTTGCTTAATTAGGATCTTTGTGAGGTGCTTGTGAACTTAGTTAGAGGGGTGTAGTCTTGACTAGACCGATAAGTTTAATTCCGCATTTGTTTTGGTTAGCCAATACGTTTAAGTTTTAGAAAGGACTATTCACTCCCCTCTAGTCCGCCATCTCGACCCTACAGCGAGTGAATAAGGATGAGACAAGGATGAGACAAGTTCGTACAGGAAGTCACAGGATGGACGCCCTGTTCGCTTGTCTTATAATTCGTACTCCCTCCGGTTCGGTATATCTGGCGCCAGGAGCTAAATTCTATAGACCAAGAAACTCTACCAAAGCATGCGCTGCGCATTAACTCCATATCAAGTGGTAACCACCGCGTCGCCAGCCGCGAGGATTCTCCAATAGAAATGAGTTGCCCTCCATATTTTTCTCAACCGTAATGTATTGGCGCATGCATGCATGGTTGTTAGCTGCATGTAGGCTTCGTTGCTAGCCATACATTTAACTACAGACTAATTAACTCTAAACTAATTAATGGCTCTCGGTATCCCCACTCCGCCAGATATTGTGGCCGAAATGAAAAACGGGATTGCGCTAGATATACTGGACCGGAGGGAGTACTTTTCAGCTTATTTTTTTCAGATGGAACAGTATTTTTCTTTCGCAACAAATCAGCGACCAGTATTTTGAACTATGCCTTTTCAGCGAAACGAACGGGCTCATGAAACACTAAACGTACTCATAAAAAACAGAAATTTAGTTAAATTAATTTATTTTATTTAATCTAGATACACGGAGGCAGTGGTAAACTAGGGGTGTGTTCACTTCGCGAAAAGTAGCTGAAAAGTTACTGTAGCATCTTTCGTTGTTATTTGGCAAAATTTATCCAATTATGGAGTAACTAGGCTCAAAAGATTCATCCCGACATTTACAGACAAACTATGCAATTAGTTATCTTTTTTACCTACGTTTAATGCTCTATGCATGCGTCGAAAGATTTGATGTGATGTGTATAAGAGGAAATATTTTGGGTTGGGAGGGGGAAGTGAACAAGACCTAGGTGGCGTCTTCGAGAAGGAACGGAATTTGGACCCGCAAAACTGCAGCAGCACTCCAGCCGCCCACTAGCCACAGTACCAGCGCAGGCAGCGCAGCGCCGGTAGAAACATCCTGGCCGACACGCCGCCGTGGACGTGCTCCCGCCGCACGCTCCTGGGCTGGGCCGACAGCCCCACACACACATGGATACGCGACGCTCCAGCTCACACGCCATGTCACCCTCACCGTAGCAGAGACGGTCCGCCCGCTAGGCGCCAGGCCACATCATCTGCACACGCTGCCAGCCAGGACGACGTGCCACGGCAGCACCAGCTGGACACGCACACGCCACCCGGGTCAAGCGAGGCACCAGCCAGCCATGCCCAGGCGGGCTGCGGACCTTTTCTGCCTCCTCGACCGACCGACGCGGCGACGCAGGCCGAGTTTTGGCCGGCCATACTCCTAGCCGATAGCCCAGCCCACACGGCGTTGCGTTGCCGACCGAATTTGAATGGTTCTGCTGCTTCGATCTGCAGGAGGTTTTTTCTTTTGCGCTGGCCGGCGCCCGGCGGCCTGAATTTTCACACCTGAACGACAGCATCCATCCATCCATCCATCGTTGCGTACTTGCGTGCGTCGTCGCGTCTCGTAAACGAGGTTTCACTCCTTCCAGACGGCCGTAATTTGGGTTCAGTTTACCCGTGTGGTTTTCACATTTAAGTGCTGTGACCGGTGGTCAAAGGATAGCAACATAACCTCCTCACGTATGATAAATAAATAAAGGGAAAAAGGCGAACATATAATTACTGAAACAGGGCAAAATTAGGTACTACTCTCTCCGCTCGAAATACAAGATACTAGTTGTCCAATCAGTTTCAGTATCAAACAACGAGTCTGGCAAAACAGTAATTGCCCCTCACTAGTTAGTTAGTTATATGTTGTTACAGTATCTTCAATAGTTCTCCCAAAAATAATTCGTAAATCAATGAGTTCTTCAAGTGGCTAAAAAATTGGAAGCATGTTTGTTGGGTTCCTTCAACATTTTTCTAAAATCTTGCTCCTAGAATAATGCCCTTTCATCTCAAGATCAGTATACCAATAAGCGCGCATAATTCTGCACGTTTTGGTTGATTTTCCAAGTGTGGAAAGGTTGGGAATTGAAGATATATGTATAGGGAGTTATTGGAGAGCAGTTTTTTCAATCTTGCTAAAAGATCGGGATTTGGAGTGGGTTTTGGAAACACTTGGAAATGCTCTTAACTTATTTAATTTTCTAGTAAGCCATAGTTTAAAAAGCGATATGTACGATTTCGGCTACCAATTACATAAGTTATTTTAGGCAAAATAATATTTAAAAGCAATCATGTATAGATAGAGTTAAAAAAAATTCAATACATTATCTTTTAGGGCACAAAGAGTACCTCAACAGAGCTCTTATTTGAAAGACAACTCCTAGTAGAGCAACTCACGCTCATCATATCTTTGCTAAACAATAGTATTTATTTTATAAAGAATCACTCGAATGTTAGTATGTCAAATCCTTTGGAATGAACAAAGATGCCAAACCTAGCTTCTCATGATTTACTTTCTAAGCAGTAGAACAATTTTATCCGTAGAGTTTATCCTAAATACTATAGCCATCATGGAATCGTTTTGACATGGAAGTAGAAAATAAATCCTACCAAACAACTGATACTGATAAAATTACTCCTAGTCTGTCTGGGGAAAGATGAACCTTTGGGCCTTGTTCACTTCCCCTCCCAACCCAAAATATTTTCTCTTCCACCCATCACATCAAATCTTTCGACGCATGCATGGAGCATTAAATGTAGGTAAAAAAGATAACTAATTGCATAGTTTATCTGTAAATGTCGGGACGAATCTTTTCAGCCTAGTTAGTCCATAATTGGACAAATTTTATCAAATAACAACGAAATATGCTACAGTAACTTATCAGCTACTTTTCGCGAAGTGAACACACCCTTGATTCGGCAGAAACAAAAAAAATTGACTGCATGCGCCGATCCCGATCCCGATCCTTGCACAAAAAGCTGTAATTTGACCGGTCAACCTCACGACCCCTTCTCCCGGTTGGGGGTAGGCTTTGGCTTCCTTCCGCCACGGCGCTACCTATATAAACCCACGTCCAAGCAAAGCCACGTCCACGTACATCCGCCAGCTTTTTCACCCCCCACAGGAATAGCACACCTAATCCAAGAACAAGCGCCTCGTCCTCCTCCTGCCGACGTACGTCTCCGTTGACCGGCCCGCCGGATCGGAGCGAGATGCTCCACGGCGTCAGGTTCCTGTGCTCCGCCGTCGCCGCCTTGGCCCGCCTCGCGCACGCGCTCATCATACGCAGCAGCCTCCTCCGCCTCATGCCCCTCTGCTCCCCGACGTCCGCGCCATGGCAGCAGCCGGCGAGGGCGGCGGCGCCCTGCAAGAAGGCGCTGATGGCCCTCGATGACGCCAAGGACCCGCTGCAGGCGCTTTCGTCGTCGGCGCAGGCACCGGCGGTCGTCGTTGTTCCGGCGCTCAAGCAGCAGCAGCAGACGGGCGAGAGAGTCGCGGAGAAGAAGATGGCGGCTTCCAAGGCGGCGAGGGGAAGAAGGCCGCCCAGGCTGGCCATACCGGCGCCCATGGCCTGCGCTCCCGGGGTTGACCCGTTCGGCGCGGTGGCCGACCTGGAGGCAGAGGTGGCCACCGAGCTGGAAGTGCAGGGCGAGGGGTTCTGCCTGGCCAGCAGGAGAGGGGTCAGGCACGCCATGGAGGATGGCTATGGGGTCATCACTGATCACACCGTCCAAGGAGCCTCCCAATTGGTACGCACGTCTTATATTATCACCTCCATATTGCTAATTTGTTATGAAGCTCAATGCAACTATGTTCTGAGGATGGGGATACTAACCTACTACCTAGGTGTTCTAGATGGTGTAATTTTTTCCCAAATGAAAAAAATCAGGTAAGAATCTGGATTAATGCATGATGAACAATGAGACGGTGCAGAAATCTACATTTTATGGATAAATGTTCATAACTAGTGCTTAATTCCGCGATCATGTAAAAAATCAAAATCACTTTTGAACCTCATAATAGACTTCATTGGCCTAGAGACATCAAATAAAATGCTTTTTTTGCGATGTGCTACATTGAGGAAGAAGACATCTCGCAATAAGCGAGAGAGGGAGAAGAATTGAAGTTGCCCATCAAATGAAATCAAACGGACTGAACAGATATGGTTATGTTGTTCAAATATGTTTGATGATGAATCATAATACCCACTCCTCCCAAATATTTTCTTGTACAAATTAAATGGATCGATAGATATCTATGTGAAACTAAGTACACTAAACTATATATGTATTGCTAAATGGGTAGAGTTACTAGCCTGTCTTTGAAAAAGCAAAATTTAATGCTTACAAACTATGATCTCCAAGTGAATTTGATCTTTGTGCAACCATTTCGGAATTGTAATACAGAAAAATACTCACATAAGTGCATACCACTCTATTATACTCCCTCTGTTCCGAATTATAAGATGTTTCAGCTTTTCTAGATATATAGTTAAAACCAAGTGGAATGGCATTATTTTTAAAAAAAAATCAGCATGGAATCTTAACTCTTAGCTTCTCACCGATAACCCTTTTGTATTCTTATTATGCAAGCAACGCACGTAGCTAGTACTCTGTAGTTGTTTAAGAAAGTATTGACGAAGCGAGAACCGGTCCATTGCTTAGCTGCGAAAATTCCAAAACCTAGAATGTATTTTTCCCCCTCTCTCTCAAGCTAGAGAAGTTATGGACACATGACTTTGTTGGTCAAAAGGCAGCAGCATTCCCCCTTTCAAAGAAAAAAAAGGAAGCATTGTATTTAAGAACTGTACTAGCTATATCCGTTCATTTATTTCGTCAAATATGTAACATGAGTATATTCAACAGACAATCATAAATTTGCGTCCTTGTTTTTCCTGTGCAGGCGTTCTACGGTGTGTACGACGGGCACGGTGGCCGGGCGGCCGTGGATTTCGTTGCCGACAAGCTGGGCAAGAACGTCGTCGCCGCACTCGCCGCCTCGACCACGGCGAGGCAGCACCAGCAGCAGGAGCCGGAGCTATCGTCGTCGTCGTCGTCCAAAACGAGTGCTGCTGTAGAAGATGAGGCGGAGCAGGAGCAGGTTGACGCGGTCGTGGCGGCGATCACAGCGGCCTACCTGACGACGGACCGCGAGTTCTTGACCCAGGTAGGCATCATCTACGAAGGCTATCCGCACTCATGGACCTCTATACTCATTCTCTATACGTCCTAGTCAGCTAGATTCTCTCCTCTATACACAATTCTCCCGCACTCATCCATCCTCTATATCATCCTCTATCCATTCTATCCACTGTGGGACCAACTTGTCACTATCTAAATATATCCATGTGTGATCTAGTTTTGAAAGATTTATTGAGACGAATTTAATGATGCAATCGAAATTTAATTTGGATTTTTGGTTTGTGAGTTATATCATTTTTTCCTTTGTTTAGCTAGTGGGGCCCGCCACTGCCCATTATAGAGTAAGCACTGTACCACTCTAAATATAGAGTAAGAGAAAGAATAGAGTATCGTTTTAGAGTATCCAGTGCAGCAGTTTTTACTTTATATTATACTCTAAAACTTTAGAGTATCTATTTAGAGTACCCACTGCGGCTAGTCTTAGCACGCGCAGCATCAGATTCGTGTGTAGCCTATAGGAGTCGTAGCTTGCAAATTGCAATGCAACAGCAGCAACTAGAGGCTTTTTTTTTGACCGGGTCTGCTGTGCATGCACATTATTGTATTCATGGGTACGGCGGCGTGCATGGTTTGAACGGGTCAAGCCTTTCTTGCGTGTAGTTGCTGTTTTCAGCTGGACGTTGACCGTTCACGTCGCGATTCCGGCAGCCACGTGTACTCGTGTAGGTAGTGGCAGGTACCAACAGTTGGCTTAATCTGCTGCTGCTAGGGATTGATGTGGTGTGCATGGTGTGTGCGTGTGTGATAGGGATTGATGAATGGATGGCTTGGCTTGGCTTGGCTTGGCAAGCTGCTGCTTCAGTGCCAGTGCCGTGTGGCTTCTGCTAGCTAGGATGTATGCATGCAGAGGGCGGCCGTCGTTAGTAGAGTAGTACTGTTCACATGCATTGACCAAATGACCAGGTCTAGGTCATGCATGCACCTCACCTGCCTGCCGTGCACCCTCGTCGGTACGGCACGGCTACGCGTTCTCAATTCTCATGACTCAAATCGGAAATTTCCCGGTTCATGTAAAGTACAGTACGTAGCTGATGAGAGTGGTTTTTCCCGCGTCATGGTGTTTGACAATCATATTATTCCTGCTTTCAACGTTAATGTTTTGTGCATTTGAAAAGTTTAGCTTCCTGCTTTTGTCCAAGCTAGGTGATTATATATGCTTATGCATAGTATTTAGTTCTTATGTTCTTTTTTTGCAAGGAAATATAGTTGTTCTAGTTTATCCTATAACATCGGTCTTGTGTCTTAATCTACACAAATTTTATATATTGATGGTGCAAGTTAAACTAGTTTTAGTTAGGGTCCGTTTGGATGACCGGATCAGTTCTGATTCTTATTGGAATCGGAAGAAATGCTACCAAACACTAAATTCGTGAAACGATTTTGCCTCAGAATGTTTCAATTCGTGAAGCTCTTTATCGGAGGAAGTACATTACTAGAAATTCTATCACAGTTTAATTTATCACTTCTGATATATTTTAGGTGTGCCTACTAATGTTTTGTTATTGTTCAGGTGACATATAATTTTGTCATTGTTTAGAATTAAAAATGTTATGGATTATATCTTGTAAATTATTCTGTTAGTTGTATTTGATTGTGTAAAATTGTAGTTCGAAAATTTAGGCACGTGAAGTATAGCAACTGCCTTAAATTATTGCAAGAAAGCACTGTGAAGCGAATTTCACACACACGAGCAAATTCTGAACTTAGCTTGCACATGCATAGTCTTCCATGAATAGTAGTACTACTAGCCATTGCTAGTAGTAATGTAAATAACGACTTGTTTAGATGCACCCTAAAAGTTAGAATTTTTTTACTCTCTCTCCATCACATCAATATTTGGACTCATGCATGAAGTAGTAAATATAGGTAAAAAGAAACCAATTACACAGTTTAGTTGAAAATCACGAGATGAATCTTTTGAGCATAGTTGGTCCACAATTAGACAATATTTGCCAAATAAGACGAAAGTGATACTATTTATCGGGTTCATTTTTTTTAATCTAAACGAGGCCTAAATCGAAGTTTAGCTATTGATAAATTTGCAACTGCTTCATTATATCACTATTACTATTACTAGTAATTTGCATTTGATAATTACTAATCGGCCGGTACTCCTGTGTTATGTGCATGTATATGTGTAGGGTGTTCGCGGTGGCGCATGCGCGGCGACGGCGCTGGTGAAGGACGGCGAGCTGTTCGTCGCCAACGTGGGCGACTGCCGTGTCGTCCTCGGCAGCTGCAGCGGCGTCGCGACCGCGCTGACCAGCGACCACACCGCCGCCCGCGAGGATGAGAGGCGCCGCATCGAGAGCTCGGTAAGTGGACAATTAATCATGCCTGCACTGCACAAGTGATCCGCTTGCAGAAGCTTCTATTTGCAGTCACCGAGGCAGTAGTGCTGATGAGATTGCACACGTGCGTGTGGCGTGGCTTTGCAATGCAGGGAGGGTACGTGAGCTGCGGCAGCAGCGGCGTGTGGCGCGTGCAGGACTGCCTGGCCGTGTCGCGCGCGTTCGGCGACGCGTCCATGAAGGCCTGGGTCACCTGCGAGCCGGAGGTCTCGCGGCGCCGCCTCACCCCGGACTGCCGCTTCCTCGTCGTCGCGTCCGACGGCCTCTGGAACAAGGTGTCCTGCCAGGAGGCCGTCGACGTCGTCGTCTCCGCCGCCGCGGCGGGAACTGCATCCTCCGTGGGATCGTGCAAGGAGCTGGTCGCCTTGGCCAGGAACAGAGGGAGCCGGGACGACATCACCGTCATGCTCGTCGATCTGCAGCGATTCATTTCACAGTGACAGGACGCGGAGGCCATTTTATATATATCGATCAGCGAAAGAAAACATTCGTACGTGATCAAATGTTCTTTTTTATGTCGTATTTTCCATTTTTTTCTTTCAGTTTTATTGTTGGATATTGTAGATGATTTTTCCAAGAGATTATATTGTACGTAGTAGTGTAGAGAGGGCTGCCTTCCGAAGAGATTTGAATTGAAACTCGTCGGAAAGTGCAGATGGAGATTAGCGCGACGTGTGAAATAGCAATGATGAGCCTTCGATGAGATGAATTACTATTGCTCTATTATTATTGCTAGCAAATATGTCCGTATGTCACATCCGACAAGAAAAAACATCAATCATTTGTAGAAAACGAGAACCGGAATGATACGTTATGATTTACCCTTTCCGTAAACTTTTAAATCATTTTTAGGCGACTCCTTTTTATTAGATGCGGCTCTATCAAAATCCGTCTTTATAAATGGTTTCTGAGCTATCCTTCTTCTTGAAATCGATTTTTAGAAGCGACTGTATTTTTAGAGGCGTTTCTTATATATGACTGTAGTTTTAGAGGTACCAAACCACCAACAAAAATGATATTTTAACCACCAACAAAAATGATATTTTTAGAGACGGTTTGGCTGACCAGCTACATTTCTAGTGGCGGTTGGCAATTTACCGAGAAAAGGAAATAAAATGGGGAATATTGGTGGGAAAAATGGAACCGGAAATGGGAGATGTCAAAAATGAAACAAATCGATTAGGAACTTGTCAATAACAGTCTGGAATTGGTAATTAAAACTATGAAGAATGATGGACCATAAAGAATATTGATTTTGGAGTAAATGACCACCCACCATACAACAACTTTTATGCCCGTACCATATTAGAGCATCTCCAAAAGTTCTGCAGTGTTTGCCAACTCATAAATTAATATGGGGAGAAAAAAATAAGTCATCTCCAAGAGTTTCTTATATTTCTATCCCAAAAATTTTTTCTTGGCATTTTTTTTCCTATGACTCAGTCTCATGTTTTGTATCAGGAACTCTGAATTTGTTTCTGTACGCGTTTGAGCCCTTTCACCAGATCTTTCTCTCTTGCGCTTTTCTCACCTGGAACCCTATTTTTCTTCCTTTTTACTAGACGGGCCAGGAAACTCCGGATACACACTCCTAGGCCCCACGCATATATGCGCGCTCAGATAGATTTTTGTGAGGTTGGGAAAGATGGGGAAGGAGGATACCAAATTATTGGAAAGAATTTTTTCTTATTTTGCCAAAAAAAAATTAAGGATAGGAAAGCCAGATGGCAAACTGTTGGAGATGCTCTTAATCCAACAAGTTAAAAAACGTGTAAATAGACGTATAAACTTGTTGAATGCGGCGAGTGGTCACAAACATCTATGCCATTCAACGTATAGTGAGACCGTGTGACTTGCACTCCGTGATAGCGGTCAATATTGCACTGCAACAGCCAACAGGGTGTCTTGATGCGTTTCATTCGTGGTTTTATGACGATCTCTTAAAAGTGAATGCTTTATCGCTAGCTGTGCATAAAAATATCCACATCACTTGCCATGGTGGTAAAGTACGTTGCATGACATACATGTGAGCGTAGACGACGAATGCATTCGACAATAGTTGATGTACCTGTGCACACATTTTGTAACTTGTTGAGCCAAAGTGATACAACCATGCACACTTTTGTGTGGTGGGTGCAATTTACTCTATGATTTTGTGATATTTGCCTACAATGCAAGACTTTTTGCCATTCCACTTGGCATATATGCTTATTATATCCATAAAACAATAGATCAAAATGTTATATTTTGAATTCTTATAAACCAATTAGAAAAAAACAAAGTCTCGACTTTCGCAAAAGAAAAAAGAAAAAAGAAAGCACGGAATTGCAAGAAAAAAACAAATGAAAGAAAGAGCATGCTACTGTATGTGAATGCTATAGCTAGTGGGCCGTGGTCCATGTGCATGCACAGGCCGTCAATTACTCAGCCTGACTGGACTCGGACACGGCGTGCTGCTGGGCTAGCAGGCCGTGGCCCATCTGCGTGGACATGCCAGCAGAGTTTTTGCACGCTAGAGCGGGAGCCCACGCCAAGTGATTCGGCGAGAGAGAGAGACCCTTTTTTATCTGCCTTTTGTGGTGATCTAATTTTACTTCTCAAATTTTAAAGATAGGCATTCTACGTATCATGCCTCAAAACCATTTAAGTTAGCTCCATGCCGGGTTAGGAGATGTGTTTCAAGGCGATTTCATAATTTTTATGGATATAAGAACTGATACATATTAACATATGCAATAAGGTTTTTCGTTTCTAAGCTTCTATAAAAATTATAAAGATCGAAGAGATGGATTGGGTCACGGAAAACTACTTACAAAATATTTACTTGTGAAAATATCTCTAGAAGCTTTCAAAAATAATATTCATCCCTAGGGAAATGAGAAAGTATTCAGAAAAAACCTAGAAACTTCCTAAACTATTCTAATTGATGTTCAAATACGCTTTAAAAATTTTCATGTGAAAATATAAGATGCAACATTAATAAAAGATATATTTTATTTGGTTTTTATGAGAAAACCTATAAATGTATTCATGCTGATGCTGGTTGCATTTCATGTTTTTGTTGTCAAAAGTTTCCAACAGATGTTTAGACATTGATTAAAATGGTTTATGAAATTTATGGATTATTCTAGATATTTTTCATATTTTCCTAGAGATAAATCTAGTTTTTGGAAGCTTTTAGAGCTACTTTCACAAGCTCTAAATATTTTATTTGGTTTTTAATGTAGAAACCTTATCAAGTATTTACTGGATTTTTTTAGCAATAAAACATAATGACCCCCTCCCCCTCCCATCATAAAACCCGCATCTAACCTGGTGGGAAGGTAATTGAAATAATTTTAAGAGTTGAGGAGTCACGATGTCCGGCTTTGGATTTTGAGATGGATAATGAGACCAAACCGACAGTTCTAGAGATAACATGACCTTTTGCCTCCCGGTGAGTTACAAAGTAGGGCATTGATGACGGCCTGTTTGGTTCGGTTCTTACGAAATCTGTCTGCCCATGTAGCAATATCAGATCCAAAATTGGTTACCTATGGTTGGATTGGATCTATTTGTCTAGCCTATATAGCTTTCCATTAAAAACTGTTTTAAACAAGAATTCCCAAGTTATTAAGTTCCGTTTTTCCCAATGGTTTCCTTTTTGTTGTCAAATAATCTTATATCCAAGTTCCTTTTTCTTGGTAACAATATGGGTAAAATAATTTTTTATAAGATATTAGAACTTTCATATAAGATATAGACATAACTCCAGTAAAACTTTATATTACACTGAAGCTCATATATACTATGGACTATTTTAAAGGTAAACTCCATATATGGGTCTATCTGGATCCCTAAAATTTGTTTCTTGGATCCAAGTTACTTCTATTTGTAAATTTGGAATGAAAAATATTTTAAAACAAATATCAAATTATATATACAATGCATTTTAAAAGTTTAAACTACAATGCCTAGAGAGAGGAGAGGGATGAATAGGCTAATCACTAATGCTTGACCCTGACTTTGTCATTTTTTTTATTTTGAAAGATATTGATCATGAAACCTAAAACGAACACGATTGAATCTCTTCTCTACACCTAAAAGACCAAAATGTCATCGTCTACTCGGTGATACCAAGTCCCGATCCTTGCGGATATATCTGTGTCCGATACGAATCATCCTGCACTCGGAGCTCACTCGTTCGTATCCTATCCGGTCCCATTATAAAGACCGGATCAGGTGTCCGCGTCCAATACGAAGTCCTTATAGCTCATACATTCGTGTTCGAATATTGGAGATCCTCATAGTAGCAAAGATGTTGTGGTTGTGTTTCTATAATCAATTCGATTCCCTTGGCCTATTTGAGAACGCCTAAGAAAAGTTTGCTTAGATATATGGAAAAAATAAAGACTCTCTAAAGATCTGTATCATTTTTCTGGTGGAATTCACGGACATTAGACCTAGTCTTTTTTTCTTCTTCTTAGATAACTGCAGCAACGCGCGGGAATGGAATCCTTTTTAATTGTGTACATAGAGATCACAAATTTTCCTCCGCATTCTTATTTTAATTATTATGGTATCTCAGAACCAAATATACGTTTCACCGGTGTCCATGCTCAAGAGAACTACTCAAGATCAAATATCTAACTTCTTTTAATCTTTTAGAAATATTTAAAAAATGTGCACAATATTTCTTCCGGCAAGTTAGTTTGCTTGCATGGAATACTCAACAAGGAGCCGGTCTCGCCAATGCCAGGTCTGGCCATGTTCGTGCCACCTCATCGCGTTTTAAAGTGCCCGAGGGTCGGCGTGGTAGAACTAGACGCCGATGCACGAGGATTGGCGTGGAATAACCTCATGCTGAGGTCTGGCAGGGACATGCCACGTTGGCACTGACTTGGCAAGCTTTGGCGTAACCTGACATAACACCAATACCAAGACCTCCGTGTTTTATCATTTAACGCTGAGCTTTGGGTCCATTTTTGAAAAACGTTTTTAGAGGAATCTATTTGTAGAAATAGTTTTTAGAAAAGACTAAAATGCAAATTTTTCACCCCTTAGCTAATGATAATTACTGCATCCTTGGTGTTGCTACTGGTGGTGATATATAAGCCAAAGGCCCATGTCGATCCGAGTCAGCGACATAAGCAAATCCTTGGAAACTTATTACCTATACGCTATGGAACGATGTAACACCCTAAAATTTGCCTCTTTCAATATAATTAAATTGATTTAATTATGTATTTTGTGCACATTTAAACCAAGGGAAAATACTATTTTTATCAAAATTAAAATTCATCATAAGTCTAGCAACATGTTTATGCATTCACGCTGGTGCATTGAGGTTTTGTAGTGAGTGGTCTTTGCCAAAATTCAAAACAAATTTGAAATGGTTTTGCAAACTAGTTTTGTAATAAAAAAGGAGTTTCTTTTATCTCTCCCTCTCTGCTCGGCCTAGGAGCCCAGCGCGCAGCCCACCTTCCTCCCTCCTCCTGCGACCCCGTTTTCCTCCTCGCGAGGCCCATTCGGGCGGGCAGCCCAAGCGCCAACTGCACGCGCCCTCCCTTCCTCTCTGGCCCTCACTGCTGATGCGGCCCCACGCTCCAGTCGCTGACGCTCGGGACCCGACCGTCAGCATCCTGCCACCCTTCTTCCTCCCGTGGCCGAGCCAGGCTCTGTTCGAAGGAAATCATTTGCCGTCTTCCTTCTTCATCCGATTCAAATCGGCTTGGAATCCCTCCCCTTGCTTTCCTGGCGGCACCCCAGGGCTATAAATCCGAGCCCACCGCTCCTGTCCACTTCCTTTGAGCCACATCGCAGCCACCACCGCGGTCTCGGGTGCCCCGAGCCCTATATTGGAGGAATAAACTCAACTCAATTACATTGATCTGATGCCGGTGTTCTATAGAGAGTACATGGGGATACCAGAAGTTAGAAGAAACTGAAAAATAAAGAGATTACAACTCTTGATATGCTAACACCCCCTGCATTTGGAATGCCGACACTAGCCTAGAGTGGAGACATTCAAACTGGAGCAAAACTCTGTAAAAATAGACATAGGAAGACCCTTAGTGAACATATCCGCATATTGGGAGGTGGATGGCACATGTAAAACTCGGATTTCCCCTGTAGCAACTTTGTCCCAGACAAAATGTAAATAAGTCTCAGCATGTTTCGTGCGCTGATGTTGCACCGGATTAGTTGAGAGATAAATTGCGCTAATGTTATCACAAAACACCACTAAGGAACGACGGGGACAGAAATGAAGCTCCTGGAGTAATTGCCGGAGCCATGATATTTCAGCCACAACATTAGCGAATGCTCTATATTCGGCCTCAGCACTAGAATGGGACACCGTTTGTTGACGCTTCGAAGACCAAGAGACCAAATTGTCGCCCAAAAAGATAGCGTAACCCAAGGTGGAACGCTGAGTGTCGGGACAACCAGCCCAGTCAACTCAATTACATTGATCTGATGTGGGTGTTTTATAGAGAGTACATGGGGATACTAGGAGATAGAAGAAACTGAAAAATAAAGAGACTACTACTCTTGATATGCTAACACCCTAACCCTAGCTAACACCACCGCCGCCCCATCAATCTCCTTCATCGACATTCTGCCGACGCCTTAAGACCATCGCCGGGCTTCGTGTTGCGGTAGGACAGCGGCTGGTACCCCTCTCTCTCTCTCTCTCTCTCTCGTCTTGTAACGTGAGCACGAACTCGCCGTTGAACCTAAGCAGCCAAATCATGCATTGCGACGTCCTTGCACAACCACCATCGTCGTAGAAACCCTCATCGACTTCGCGAGAACCCCAGCAACCTCATTGTGCCATTCTCTTGGCCATCCACGATCGGAATCACCACCTTGGAAAACTCCGGCGAGGTCAAGCTCATGCCGGCCATGGATCTCCCGTTAGGACACACCCCAATGACCCCATCTAACCCTAGCGTCCAAATCTGGATGAACGGCCCAAATCACACATTGACTTCGGTCAATACCGACCAACAAAGTCAGCCTCGTCACGTTTTCAATAGAGACCCCTTGTTTTCCCCATATCCTACCTGTAGTTCGTCAGCAGAGTCAAAATCTGATTTTTATTTATTTTTGTTCCAAAAATCAGATTCACTATTTACAGAATTGCCATCTAGAGCTCATTTTCTTCATACCTTCTCCGTTTTAGATTTGATTTCAGTGATTTTCGTATCTGTGTGATCATAGCAACATGTAGATTAGATTTTTAAGCTTTTCAACTTCTTTTTCTACTGATTGGTGTATTGTTCTTATTAGTTTATATTTGTTTGTTATGCATGTATGTATGGATGCTTTGTGTGGTGCTGTTTGATCTCGAGTAGATTGTGAGCTATATGTTTGTGATCCGAGAGCAGCACTTTGAAGATCAAGACCATAAGCAATACTCGGAAGAAGGCAAGTATAATATGAGGCTCCTTAACTCCTATTCACAATTAATGCAACCATAACCGTGTGTCTAAATGAACTGCCTACAATTTACTACCTTGTTATTGTCCACCTTAAATCCTTGTTTACCTATGGGTTATGCATGTGGGTAGTTGTGTTAAGCTTGCTCTACCATAATTAAAGATCTATAATCTTGATTAATGATCTCTGCAATTGATATTAAAAGATATGTTTTAGGAACATGGAACCAAGGGGCTAGAGCATTGGGTTTTTATGGTGCTCTGGTTTCTCTCCATAAGGACTTAATCTTTAAGCGGCAACCCAGGACTTATCGTACAACCTTGAGGACTATATAGCTCTGGCCTTAGCTAAGTAACATGATCTATTCTAGTTCGTGAGCAGCTTACCAAAAAGGGCAAAAGGGGTGTACCATGATGGGTATGGGTCTCATCCCTAAGGTGTGTACTATGCCGCAAGGATGAGTGATGTTCTTGGAGATGGGGTCCATAACACTTGGGAGATGGAATCCTTAGCAGTTGCTACTTATTAGAACAACTTGGGAAAGGCTTCGTAGTGTACCCTGCCGCACTTCCTTCATATAGGTGATATGGGCCTTGGAAACACTGGCATATGGGAATCACAACTCATGGGTAAAGTTGTACAACCTCTGTAGAGTGTTAATTAAACTGTTATAATAACCATGCTCTTAGTCATGAGCGGCCTAGATCCTTTCTGATTAGATAGTTACTTGGATGGTTTGGGTTATGATTAAAATTGTCGATATCTCTAATCATTCACATTTGTCAGCCTAAGCATTTCTTAGTTACTCAGACTTAATAAAATAAAATGTGACCAACTAAAAGTGCTTACCACAGTTTAGCCGTGTCATGCCTTTGAGCCTACATCACCTCATGTTATGCTTGCTAAGCGGTAGTTGCTTAATTACGCTTGTTTTATGTCAATACTTTGGCAAAATCCCGGATGGGTACCAAATGAAGGTCCTTCTGTGGAGTTTTTCAAGAGGTGTTAGGCTTGTGATCAACGAGTTGATGATTTCTGTGGTGTTGGAGGCTTCGCCATAAGGTTAGAGATTAGTATATTATGTGATGTAAGACTGTGTCTTTTGTAATGAGTATCTATACGCTATGTAATAAAAGCATTGTCTTTGATATTACCCCTCCATTTGTAACTATATGTGTGAATTTACTTTCTAGGCACACATATGGTATGTACCTAGTTTTGTCCTTAGAACTAGGTGCTATAAAGTGGTATCAAATACACAAGCCTAGTTAGAAAATGGTCATTTAAGGTTTATAACTTGCTATGAAATCCTTGTTCTATAAACCTTGCTATCTTCTTCTATATTATATTCCTACCCTTGTTGTTCATCTCCTCCTTGTTACTTGTTTCAAATCTTGTTCTTGCCTTCACTCCTTGCTTTGATATGCTTTTAGAACTATCTCCTACCACATTCTTGCGCAACATCAAGATGGATCCTTAGAGTTTGGTATCGTGAGTAGAGTCAATGAGTCCCAATGCTCAAATTGTGAACCTTTAATGTTTGAATGATTGTCTTAATCCTTATTCTTGTTTTGGATTTTGGATCTTTTAAAATGATTGCAATGATTTTGTGGATTATTTTCACAATTTCACTTACATATAGTGTTAAGGCATAAGGATTAATGATTAGATAGTTGGGTTGGATTTTTCTCGTCTCTGCGCGTGTTGTTTTTCTGAGCAGTCTGTGTTAATTGGGTTAGATCTCCAAATATGGACGCCCAAAAGTCATGAAAGTTTTATGGATGAAAATAAACTTCTGTATCTTTCATATGCCACTGTAATCACCTTTGTATCTGTTATGCTTTGGGAGTTATGATCTTTGCAAGTTGAAGTTTCTGCACTGTGTGGGAGTCTGAACAGTTTCGGTTGTGTCCTGTTTTGGACTAACTTCGCCTCCGAATCTGGGACAGTGTTCTATACGAAAGTTGTAGGGAATTTCATAAGCTTTCCAGCCATATAAGGCCCCATCTTCATATGATTTCTGGAACTCAAGATATATGACTGTTTTTCTGAACGGTTGTTGTTAGTTCTCGTCCAGAAAATATCAGATATTGACTGTTTTATCAAGTAAATGACTTCAGGATCATGAATTTCTACTAATACTTGTGCTACATGTTGCAAACAGATGGTTGCTTCCAGAAGAAATGCTTCAAGTGGCGTCAGAAGGAATACCCCCAATGCTAATCCACCACCACCAAATCCTCCATCTATAGAGCAAGCTTTGATGATACAGACTCAACTCTTATAGAGCAAGCTCAGAATGTGTACAACAACTGGCATCAAGCATCACCTCAGGACAAGTGTGGTGAATTTATGGAGGGACACCCGCCGACATTCTCTCATGCAAGCGACCCACTAGAAGCTAATGATTGGCTTAGAGCTGTGGAGCGACAACTTAACATAGCCCAATGCGATGACCAGGAGAAGGTGCTTTTTGCTTCCGGTCAACTTCAAGGAGCTGCTTTGGACTGGTGGGAACCATTCTAATTAGGGCAACACGATGCAAATTAGATTAGTTGGGATGAATTCAAGACTGCTTTTAGATCTTACCATGTTCCTGCTGGAGTGGTGATGATCAAGAAAAGGAGTTCCGCAACTTGAAGCAAGGCTCCATGTCGGTGTGTGAGTATCGTGACAAGTTCACTCAGCTATCACGCTATGCTCCAGGAGGGGTGGATAATAATGTTAAGAAACAAGAGCGCTTTCTAGAAGGACTGAATGATGGACTTCAACTGCAGTTGATGACCGTTGTATATGCCGACTTCTAAATATTGTTGGATAGGGCCATTGTGATCCAAAACAAGCGTTGGGAGATGGAAGAGAAGAAAAGGAGAATTCAAAGCCAATCCACAGGTAGCAACTAGCAACACACGCCCCGTTACACTCCCCAGCAAAAGCTCCAGCAGAGGTACCAAGAACCAACTGGTCAGCATGGTACCAGCAAGAGCAGCGATTTCAATGAATTTTGTTGGAAATGTAGAAATAATATGTATTGTTATGAATAATATTTCTGCCGCCTCCTACGGAGCAGACATGTTTGTCTCCGGTGCATGCTTGTGTTGCATCTTTTATATGCATAGAAAAAGCATGAATAAAAAGGAGATAAAATAAGATTCTCTAGAGAATATGGCTAAGAAAATACTAATGCTTGGTCTTAATTATACATTTGTATGAAGTTTTATTTTTTTAGGTAGTGTGCCAGGTTCGGATTCTTCTAAATTTAGTAGGATGGCCTAGTGCACTGAAGATGTAGTGGGATGATGTGAAAACAGCCAGCGTTGCCTCACACTCGGGAAATTACAATCATTCCAATACCTTTGTTGCCCAAGCTGCTAAGGACCCCAACGTGACGCTGTAGAATTATCTCTGTGCAAGGACCTGGCCCGGTCACTAGCTGGGCATGACCGGAGTTCATACGTACGTGCTGCCATTGTTTTGGTTGCATTTTGCTTGGGTTGGGTCAAAGTAACGTTGGGTTGGGTTGGGTTGGGTTGGGTTGGGTTGGGTTGGGCAGTGCCTTTTTTTTTTCAAGAACAGTGATGTAAATTTTCTTCAGTGATTTGTCGCAACATGCATGCATATTCCAAAACAATGGAATCAAGGTATTAAAACTGAATGTGCCACCCCTGATGAACAGCCGAGACAACCAGAAATGGATGAAAAAACTGCTGCCTCTATTTTCTATGACGACCACCAGGAAAAACACAGCCTCTGTTGAATAAGCAATTGGCTTCTCATAGTTCTAAACTCGCAATCACCATGGTATGATTGTTCTATGTTTGTGCCTTTTCTAGTAAGTATGAGTGGAATTATTGAACTGCGGTTGCTTGCTATTCTTGAATGAATGATCGAATTGAATCACATCTAGTGACTACTAATGCACAACCCTTTCACCCTGTTCCAGTCTTCTTCTGGTGGGTACATGGTGGCTTTCGCCGGGAAGAAATACGCAGCGAGGTCACCACCGGTGTTTGTCACTAACATCTCATACACAGTGACCGGCTTTACCCTGGTGCGCCCACGAACTGTAGAACCTTTTGCAGTTGTTCACAGTTCTGAAAAGGGATAATTAACTTGGGTTGCATTTTCTCTGTTCGTTTCGCTGAAATTTGGCTTATGGTGCTGCTTATGCTGAAATGTTGTGAGAGGAAAACACTGTTCGTTCGCTGAAAAGTACTGTTGAAGTAGTGCTCCAGAACAAGACATTATAAGCCAAATTTCAGCGAAACGACCGGGGTGAACCCAAGTTAATGACAAAAGCAGATCAACTAGTGACCGGCATGCATTCGAAAAGCCAGACGATGAGCTATATATGCTCTCCAGTAGTTAATCCAACAGCAGCACAGCGACACGCCGAGACAGACAAATTCTTGGAAACTTGTCTGCACCATGGTCATTGCATTGGGGGTGTCTTCAGTGCACTGTGTCGACAATTCTAACGCGGCAACTACAATATCGGTCAACATACCTCCTCGGCATTTTCTCAGTTGTCGCTATATCCACACGTTGTACTGTTATATAGTACTATGTTCTTCTAATTGAACTGATCTTGCCAGTTAGAGTATGCCTAATAATAATAAAATCCACTGCTACCTGTACATATATTTATAGGTTATTTTTATAGTAGTTGGCTACTAGGACATATTTCATTATTAATACATGATCTACTTTCTTCTCTCAAAAAATTTATAAGAGCTTATGTGTCAGCTAGATGGGAGGCCCCCGCGTCACCCCCACGCGGCGACTCGGGCGGCAAGCCGTAACCCTAGCCGCCGGTCTCTCTTCCTCCTTTCTCTGGTCACGCCGCTGCCGGAGCTGGCCGCAGGCAAGGCCGCTCGGCTGGCTAGGATGGCGGCGGTGAGGCCCTCTCTCCCTCGAGTGTGGCGGCACGCGCAGCAGCCAATCGACGGTCTCTCTCCTGTGTGAGCGGCGTGGATCTCGGTGGGGAGGACTGCCATGACTGCGGCGGCACCGGCTGGTGCCCTAGCGGCGCAGGGGATGACTATGGGGTCCTCCTTCGCGTGTTCCCTTCTCCAGATCTTGTCGTCGGCGGTGGCATCGGCCGACTGTCGATCCGGAACTCAGGCAGTTCGATCCGGTGCTCAGGCAGCCCGATCCGGTGCCCAGGCGGCCGGGTCCGGGCAGCTAGCTGGCCGGACGGTGTGGCCGGCGGTGGCGGCAGTGGCCGGTGCCATAATGCGGTGGACGATCAAGACAGAGGCGGCAGTGTCAGCAGGGGGCGCTGGGTTCGGCGCCTGGCCTCCGAATCCGGCAGCCCTAGGGCAGGGGGCGGCACCCATGATGGTGGTGGCATACTGACGATCGCAGTGGGCAGCTCGTCGGTGGCGCCCAGTTTTCCGGATTCGGCGTAACGGCACGGCTCTTAGTGGGCAGTGGCAGTGGTCTCACTACCATGTTCCGACGGCAGTGACACCTGTGGGCGCCACTTTCCTCGCTGGAGGCGTCGTCTCGTCCTTCTTGAGGATCTCTCCAGGTGAAAACCCAACACCAGTGTCTCTAGTTGGGCGATAATGGCGTCTTTGGATGTCATTTTCTCATTGGAGACGTCGCTTTTGGAAGATCCCTTGGGTTGTCGGCTTTGGTGCCGGCATTGAGATGGTGGTTCCCTTGCACATGCTCTAGGTGCTTCGTGCCATTGCCAGGATTCAGTATCCGGAGTCTCCAATTGTGGTCGGTGTTCTACGATCTCTCAGTACCTTTCCTAGGTTTGACAGACGTGTTTTAGGACTACTTGAGTTCCTCGTTGGGGATGTATTTTTTCATCAGTTGCTTTTATTTTTGTTTTTAGTTGTGCCAGTAGTACCATTGACTCGTGTCTTACTAGTACCACTGGCTACCTTTGTAATAATTATGGCCTGATGCATCCTCGACAGAGGATGACTGAAGCCAGAAATATACTTTCCATTATGTAAAAAAATGTGTCAGCTAGATGTAAACTTACAGTCTATTTCTCTCTCTTTTCCTCTCTCTCTTTAAAGCTCACTTATGTCACTTTATTATAATTGCTCTTAGGCATTACACGGTCATGAGTTAGACAACCATGTTGATACATTGTAATGGTAGCACGCATGTTTTCTTGTGTTGGACATGGGTACCTTTTGTATCCACTTCAACAAATATTGAAATAATGTCAAAAAAAAATATTAAAATACATATTTGAGACTTCAAATTTCAAATGAAAAGAGTTCAAACTGAAAAGCTTTAGATCTCTGTGATACTACAACTTTGAGTTAGGTGGTTCCTCCATCCTAGTCAATTTGAAAAATTCAAAAAACTTGAATTTCAAGTTATGCGAACTTTAAATAAAATTTTTGATCTTTCGATGATTTCAAATAAAAAATTTGTTCACTACAAGGTTGTAGATCTCTTCGATTACTACAACTTTGATATAAATGTTGTCTTATCCAACTTGAAATTTTAAAAAGTTATGAAGTTTACTACGGTGCACCTATTTTTAGAGGAGGCCCAAATTACCAACCGCCTACATAAATCCATTTTTAAAGGCGGCTAGAGGGTCTATCTGCTCTGTCACACCCATTTATCGACCAAATGGAATGCATACCCTTATGTGTGCCCAGAGATCAATCACACATAAGTTAACAAATTATAAAGGATGTATCATCACAAATGTTATTACATCACGATTAATAACACATAGTCTTTACAATAATATAGCGGAAGTAAAATATAAAAACTCTCGTGGTAGCTTCAATCACAGGCACATTGACTGGTTGACAGCAAGTCTAGTAATCTTCCGGAAAGTAGAAGTAGTCACTACTTGCACCATCTGTTACCCATCCGGGATTTTTATCCAAGTAAGAAAAATAAACAAGCGTAAGTACATCTCGTACTCAACAAGTGTAACATGGGGTTCATGAGGCTCAAAGGCATAACATAGGTTTATCAGCATGTAGCTTTTATATAGCATTAATTCAGTATATCAATGATATCAAAGTGTCTCAATATAATCAATAAACATATGATCCATGTGAAATGATTAACGAATAGCAAAAACATATTCATTATTAATGATCCACTATTCCATAAGGGTCCAAGGCCACTCGTGACCGTGAGCACGGCTGTTATAACAGTTTTACACTCTGCAGAGGTTGTACACTTTCACTGTGAGTCGTTATTTACCCTTTCGCCCGAGGTAGCTAATCTCTTGACCCACTTGCAAGGAAGGTCGGCAGGGTTCACTATGAAGTCTTTCGAAGGTTCGTCTAACAAGTTAGGGCCATTAGATTTCACTCGGCAAACAGATGTAGAGCCCCCCTTCCTGATGGCACAATAACACGCAACCTATACACATGAGGACAGAGGCCGCACTATACCCGATTCGTCAAGCCATTCTTACGCCATAAAGGAATACCTCTAACAAGCTAGAAAAGGTCCTTCTATATGACTAAAGCCAGAGCCATTTTAGCCCTCACAGTTGTACTGTAAATCCCGGATTTTCGCTTATAGATGAGTCCTTATGGAGAGTAACAAGAGCACCAAAGTAACCCCATGCTCTAGTACCCTTAAACAATAATAAAATCATCTTTTAATGTTTATTGCATATTCCATTAGTCAAATTACATGATCATAGTTCATGTTGAGCACTAGCAATACTAATTCATGCAGTATAATAGGTATCAAGGAATAAGATCAACACTAAGTCATCCTTAACAAGGAAACATATGCATAATGATATTATTTGCTTATTGTGAATAGGACAACAAGGATAACCCCATGCTATACTTGCCTTGCTCAAACTGGTCCTGGTGATCTTGTTCGTAGTAAAACTCTTGATCTCCAACGAATTGCTCACCGTCTATACTCGATCAACAATAGCAACAACATTCATCCAGAGACAATCATGCATAGACAAACAAGACTATAATTAGAACAATACACCAACAGTAAGAAAATAAGATAAAAAGTCTTTAAAACGAATCTACAACTCGCTAGGATCACATAGACGCGAAGATCACGAAAATCGGAGCTAAAACGACAAAGTTATGAATTTCCAAAGATTTCCTATAGAAAAATGAATACTTTAATTAAAAACTCGAAAATAAATTAATCCAAACCTACTGTACAGTTGTATAGTTACATAGAGCTCGCAAATATGAATCTAACGCAATTTGAATGGACCAAATCGGAGTTAAAACGAAGATTCTACGACTAAAACAAATTAAATGGCAAAACTGTAAATATCAGAAAGCGTATTTTTCTTTTCCGAAACGAATTACGTTTTCATTTAATAAAAACGTATTTTCCGGTTTACGCTTTGGACCGCGGGTTCGATAACACAAAAGTTTAGGGTCTCTTTTACAAAAGTTCACGCGAACCGGTATCATTAAATAAGATCCGTCCGATTCAAAACGGACGGCCGAGATCGGATCGGGGAGAGAGAAAGAGAGCGGCCGGCGGCTACAGGAGCCCGACGGCGGCGCCATGGCCAGAAACGGCCCGAGCACGCCGGAGCTTGAGAAGATGATCATCCCGAGCACCATTCGCCAAACCAAATGCACCAAAAGAACGAGCGCATCACGACGACCTTACCCCGCGCGAGAACAAAGCCGAAGAACAACCGGAGGGCGGTGGCTAACTCGGAAAGGCGGCGGTGGAGGCGGAGCTTCGACGGTGGCCTTTTCGGGATGTCGAGGCTAGGGTTTTAGGGGCTCAATGAGAAGCGGGGAGGCACGGGGTTCCGTTTTATAGCTCATAGGCGTCACCGGTTATGGAAAGGAGGGAGATTTCGAAGGGGATTCGGATCACCGAATCGGTGAAGATGGGGAAGGCGGTGTTCGACCGGAGGAAGAAGAAAGAAAGGTGAAGACAGTCGCTGATAGGCGGGACCCACATGTCGGCGACTCAGAAGAAAAACGGGGCGGCGGCTGGCTTAGCAGGCCGCGTGCGCTGGCTTGGGCTCGGCCCAGGAGAAGGAGGCCGGCCGGGAGGGAGGGAAGAGCGGGCCGCACGCACTGGCCCGTGAAGAAAACCGGCCCGAGAGCAGAGAGAGAATAAGAAATCCTTTTCCAATTTTTCAAATTCATTTTTCAAATGATTTTCAAATCAAATTTGAATTTGATTTAAACCACTCAACACAAAATTTCAAATGCAGCAGCATGAATGCTCAATCATGTTTCTACCCTTATATTTGATTTTTAAAATTATAAAAATTATTATCATTCTAAGTTTGCATGCTCACAAAAATATACAAAAATCATATTTCTCCTATTTTTCTTCTTTTCAAAATTTTAGGGTGTTACAATTCTACCCCCCTTAAGATGAATCTCGTCCCGAGATTCGGAAGATGCTTACTCAAACAGTTTCGGGTAGGTTTTTCTCAGATCCTCTTCTCTTTCCCAAGTGGCCTCACTCTTTGTGTACCGATTCCACTGAACTTTGCACATCTTAATAGTTCGACTTCTCGTAACTTTTTCGGCAGTCTCTAGAATTTTCTCTGGAAACTCTTCATATGTAAGATCCTCCTTAACAGTGAGCTCCTCTAGCGAAATCTGTTCCTCTGGTACTCGCAAACATTTCTTCAGTTGAGACACATGGAACACATCATGTACACCCGCCAAACTTTCTGGTAATTCCAACTGATATGCTACTTCACCACGTCTCTCTATAATCTTGAAAGGTCCAATATATCTTGGTGCCAATTTACCTTTCATGTTGAACCTTCTCACACTCCTCATTGGCGATACTTTCAAATATACATAATCTCCTACTTCAAAGATTAACTCTCTTCTCCGAGTATCAGCGTAACTCTTCTGTCTGGACTGAGCTATTTTTAGATTATTCCTAATCATTTTTACTTTCTTTTCAGCATCCTTGAGTACATCAGGCCCAAACACTTGACTTTCCCCTGTTTGATTCCAGAACAACGGGGTTCTACACTTTCGTCCATACAGAGCCTCAAACGGTGCCATCTGAAGACTCTTCTGATAACTATTGTTATAGGAGAACTCTACATAAGGCAAACTCTTATCCCAACTAGTACCATATTGTAAAGCACAAGCTCTCAACATATCCTCCAATATCTGATTAATTCTTTCCGTCTATCCATCTGTCTGTGGATGGTAAGCTGTACTAAAATTCAGCTTGGTTCCTAGTGATTCATGTATCTTTTGCCAATAATGAGATGTAAATTGGGTACCTCAATCAGACACAATTTTCTTAGGAACTCCATGCAGACTCACTATTCTTTCCATATACAATTCTGCCAACCTCGCACTGCTATATGTAGTCCTAACTGGCAGAAAATGAGCAACCTTTGTTAAGCGATCTACTATTACCCAAATCGAATCATACCCTCTCTGAGTACGTGGCAATCCAACTATAAAATCCATACCAACTTCTTCCCATTTCCATTTGGGTATCTGCATACCAACCTTCACTATATTCTCTGCTATCTCTCTCAATTTTGCATCTTTCATCTGACTCTTGCGTATCTCTTGCTCCAGAGTAGGTTCTAGTACCAATTCTACTGCATTGATGGTAAACCCTAAGTTCAGATACTCACATTCAGCACACAACTCTCTTGCCAAAGGCATTACTTGCATTTCATTAGCGTAGCTTTTCCTACTAAGAGCATCAGCAACGACGTTAGCCTTTCCTCGGTGATAATGCACCTCTAGATCATAATCCTTTATCAACTCCAGCCATCTACGCTGCCTCAAGTTCAGATCTGATTGAGTGAAGATATACTTCAAACTCTTGTGATCAGTATATATATCACTTTTATGTCCAATCAAATAGTGTCTCCATATCTTTAATGCATGAACCACTGCAGCTAATTCCAAGTCATGAGTAGGATAATTTAATTCATGCTTTCTCAACTGTCTTGATGCATATGCCACAACTCTACCTTCTTGCATAAGAACACATCCTAAACCCAAACGAGATGCATCACAGTAAATAGAGAACTGTTTACTCAGATCTGGCAAAACTAATACTGGTGCAGTGGTCAATCTTTTCTTTAATTCCTCAAAATTAGCCTGACACTTCTCAGACCACACAAACTTGGCATTCTTCTCTAATAGTGCAGTCATTGGCTTCGCAAGCTTAGAAAATCCCTCAATAAATCTTCTGTAATAGCCTGCTAATCCCAAGAAACTATGGATCTCACTTGCACTGGTTGGTGGCTTCCAGTCCAATACGTCTTTCACTTTGCTAGGATCTACTGATATTCCTCCATTTGAGACAACATGACCAAGAAAGGAAACTTCCTTCAACCAAAACTCACATTTACTCCGCTTGGCATATAACCGGTGTTCTCTGAGCTTTTGCAAAACTAGCCTCAAATGTTCAGCATGTTCCTCCTCAGTCTTGGAGAATACTAGAATATCATCGATGAATACCACTACAAACTTGTCCAGATATTCCATGAATACCTTATTCATCAAATACATAAAGTATGCAGGAGCATTAGTCAGACCAAAAGACATCACTGTATACTCATACAACCCATACCGTGTGGTAAAAGCTGTCTTTGGTACATCACTAGCACAAATCTTCAACTGATGATATCCAGAACGAAGATCAATCTTGGAGAATACACAAGCACCTCTTAACTGATCAAACAAGTCATCAATCCTAGACAATGGGTACTTATTCTTGATGGTGACCTCATTGAGAGACCGATAATCTACATACATCCTCTGAGTACCATCTTTCTTATCCACAAAAATCACTGGTGCTCCCCAAGGTGAAGAACTAGGACGAATGAAACCCTTATCCTGCAATTCCTTAATTTGTTTCTTAAGTTCTTCTAATTCATCTACTCCCATTCTATATGGACGCTTAGCTATGGGTGCAGTCCCAGGTAATAAGTCAATAATAAATTCAATGTCACGGTCGGGCGGCATACCTGGCAATTCCTCGGGAAACACATCGGAGAACTCTTCCACAACCTGGTCCTCCTTGTTGGCACCATCAGTAAGCTGATTCACTAAAGCGGTCTCCTGTTTCTGCACTTTCACATCAACTCTGATCCTATCTCCCTTTGGTGTTGTCAGTACTACTGATTTACCTTTGCACTGAATCTCTGCTTGTTGTTGCATCATCCAATCCATTCCCAAGATAAGATCGATCCCAGCTGTTCTCAATACTATAGGACTCACCTTAAACTCTACCCCCCTTAGAATGAGACTAATCAGAAGACAACGATAAGATGCTGGCATACTTCCACCAGGTGAGTTTACTAATATAGGATTCTTCATGGCACACAAATGAATTCTATGTATTCTAACAAATGATTGTGATATGAAAGAATGTGATGCTCCAGAATAAAAAAGAACAGTGGCGGGAGTGGAATGGACATCGAACGTACCAAGCATAACTTCTGGTTCCTCCACTGTGGTTTCCTAGGACAAGTGGTTCACCCTTCCAGTATTAGATGCAGGCTTCTGGTGACTACCCTGCCTCTGTGGAGTCTGCTGATTGATCTTCTCAGGGCAGTTGTAGGACAAGTGACCTTCTTTTCCACATCGGAAACACTTGTTGGGGGTATTGGGAGCACTGGTCTTCATGGGAGTATTATTGGAAGGACCCTGGCGCTGAGGTTGATTCCCATTCTGCTGCGGAGGGCGTTGGTTACCATTCTGCGGCTGGAATAGGGGATGTTGCGGAAACTGATTGCGGAAAGGGACCTATCCACGATTCCACTGACCAGAAGGAGGCCTCTGTTGATTAACCTGCTGGAAACTAGTACGGGGACGAGTGTTACTACCAGAAGTCTGTCCCTGAAGCCTTTTCCTCTTGGCATCCATCTCCTTGCGCTTGTTGTCCACCACGATAGCGCGGTTCACAAGCGTCTGAAAAATTGGGATAGGTGTTAGACATCAGCTGCAGTTGTAATCCATCATACAATCCCTTCAAAAAATGGCGCTGCTTATCATTGTCATTGGCCACCTCATGTGGTGCATATCGTGACAACTGGGCAAACTTGTCACGATACTCAGCTACAGACAATGACCCCTGAGTCAAATTCCGGAATTCCTCTGTCTTCAGTTCTATTATTCCTTCTGGTATATGATAAGCTCTGAAGTTCTCTCTAAACTCCTGCCAAGTGACTGCAGGAGCATTGGCGGGACGACCATACTCATATGATTCCCACCAGTCCTGAGCTTCTCCCTGGAGTTGTCTAGAAGCAAACAACACCTTCTGACGGTCATCACATTGAGCAATGTTGAGTTGCTTTTCCACGACACGGAGCCAATCATCTGCTTCCAATGGATTAGCGGCATGCGTGAACACCGGGGGATGACCCTTCAAAAACTCACCACGCTTATCACGTGGTGGTACTCCAGCAACTGGATGATTATGTTGGTTCTGCACCAATTGTTGCATGAGTTGTGTCTGCACTGCCAGAAGTTGCTCAATAGTTGGTGGCGGCGGTGGTGGTGGATTCAGGGGAACACCTCCATGACCCCTGCCTCTTCCTCTTCCGGCCATCTGACATCCATAAGAATGCCAACTTTGAGATTTCCATGTTATCAACCACTTATAAGATAAAGAATGATATCTGAAAGTTTTCTGAGCGAATATCAATGTGATCAGTTCAGTAAATCAATCATATCTCGAACTACAGAAGTCCAATAGAGGAGTGATTTATATGGTTGGAAAGCTTATGAAGTTCCCCACAACTTCTATTTAGACCATAATACCAGATTCTGTCGTTAAGTTAATGAAAACTAAGGCGCAACAGAAACTGTTCTAGATTCCAGACTGTGCAGAAACTTTAACTTGTAACAGTTATATCTCTCGAACCAGATCAGATAAAAAGGTGATTCCAGTGGCCTTTGAAAGCTGCTTAAGCCTAGTTTCTCTCATAAAAATTTCATAAATGTTGCATGAACCTTTTTGAACCATATCAGAAATATTGCAGACTGCTCCAGAAAACAGCAAGGACAGAAATGAGACAATACCAAACCTAACTATTATTCCCTTGACTAATAGTCTGTTATTCTTAAAAATGGAACTTGTAGACATGCCTACAAGCCCCAGCACTCATAACAAAAATCCAACTCACACATAAACATAATGATAAAGCAACTATCACACCAAAGTTCAAACCACACGACAGACTTGAAGACTCAACTGACGTTACTAAGAACGTTCTTATTACATAAAGGACTCCTATTTTCTACTGGCGTGGCTCATGCTCTAATGTCTCATAAATCTTTGCCATGCCTTGGTTTGCTCGGAGTTCATCAATCATTGCTTGGCACCTCTTGATGGTCTTCCCTTGTGCCTTCACCATCTCCTCTAACTGCAGCTTCCTCTCCATCATGTCATAGACAAAGTTCACCATCACCCGAGGAAGTGGTTCCAACTGCACTGGATCCATCATGGCCCATCCAAGGTCGGGGTGTGCACGAGGGAGGTAACAGTGGATATCATGCTTCATGCTGTCAAAGCGAAGGTAGCGAAGGCCCATACACACTTCAAAAGCAGCATCCTCAATACTATCCTCCATGGTAGCTCGACGACCCATGTGAGCATACATCCTGTCCAGCTGGTATGCTCCTTTTTCTTCATCCTTAGGAAAAATGCTCGCTCTTGCCTTCCAGTAAGTGTCCTCCAGCGGATGGGTGTACTCCCAACAGACATACTCCACAGCTGGGTGCCAATCAGCGAAGTAGGCAGAGAGCATTCCCACAAGTCGATGGTGAGAAATAGCATTTCCTCCTGTCTTGTGGTAGATCTTCACAGTCCAACCCATTGGAGGGGGTGGCACATCCTCAGCAGCTGCACCAGGTGGGGGAGACAGGGGTTGCTCTCCTCCATTGGCTTCCTCCTCTTCATCATCTTCAATCTCGATGATCTCAGGGTCTTCTTCAGGCTCAGGTTCTTTCTGAGAAGGTGCTGGCACTTGGATTGGTACTTCAGAGGTCTGCTCATTCTCCTGGGGTACTTCCTCTTGTGGCTCTTCAGGTGAAATCAAAGCACGAGGTGGGTAGTGTCCTCCAGTGGTGATGCGGGCAGTCTTGCGGCCACGAACCATCTACAGAGTTTTTAGATGTAATTAGAATAGAGGCAAAATTTCGCAATAGAATGAGACATAAGAAGCATAAAAATTTATCAAATAACAAGAGCAAGATAATGAGCATAAAAATAGTGAAAAGATGACACTAAATCGACCATTTCTATCTAGGTTTGCGTCCTACAGTCAACAATAGCTCTGATACCAATTTGTCACACCCATTTATCGACCAAATGGAATGCATACCCTTATGTGTGCCCAGAGATCAATCACACATAAGTTAACAAATTATAAAGGATGTATCATCACAAATGTTATTACATCACGATTAATAACACATAGTCTTTACAATAATATAGCAGAAGTAAAATATAAAAACTCTCGTGGTAGCTCCAATCACAGGCACATTGACTGGTTGACAGCAAGTCTAGTAATCTTCTGGAAAGTAGAAGTAGTCACTACTTGCACCATCTGTTATCCATCTGGGATTTTTATCCAAGTAAGAAAAATAAACAAGCGTAAGTACATCTCGTACTCAACAAGTGTAACATGGGGTTCATGAGGCTCAAAGGCATAACATAGGTTTATCAGCATGTAGCTTTTATATAGCATTAATTCAGTATATCAATGATATCAAAGTGTCTCAATATAATCAATAAACATATGATCCATGTGAAATGATTAACGAATAGCAAAAACATATTCATTATTAATGATCCACTATTCCATAAGGGTCCAAGGCCACTCGTGATCGTGAGCATGGCTGTTATAACAGTTTTACACTCAGCAGAGGTTGTACACTTTCACTGTGAGTCGTGATTTACCCTTTCGCCCGAGGTAGCTAATCTCTTGACCCACTTCCAAGGAAGGTCGGCAGGGTTCACTATGAAGTCTTTCGAAGGTTCGTCTAACAAGTTAGGGCCATTAGATTTTACTCGGCAAACAGATATAGAGCCCCCCTTCCTGATGGCACAATAACACGCAGCCTATACACATGAGGACAGAGGCCGCACTATACCCGATTCGTCAAGCCATTTTTACGCCATAAAGGAATACCTCTAACAAGCTAGAAAAGGTCCTTCTATATGACTAAAGCCAGAGCCATTTTAGCCCTCACAGTTGTACTGTAAATCCCGGATTTTCGCTTATAGATGAGTCCTTATAGAGAGTAACAAGAGCACCAAAGTAACCCTATGATCTAGTACCCTTAAACAGTAATAAAATCATCTTTTAATGTTTATTGCATATTCCATTAGTCAAATTACATGATCATAGTTCATGTTGAGCACTAGCAATACTAATCCATGCAGTATAATAGGTATCAAGGAATAAGATCAACACTAAGTCATCCTTAACAAGAAAACATATGCATAATGATATTATTTGCTTATTGTGAATAGGACAACAAGGATAATCTCATGCTATACTTGCCTTGCTCAAACTGGTCCTGGTGATCTTGTTCGTAGTAAAACTCTTGATCTCCAATGAATTGCTCACCGTCTATACTCGATCAACAATAGCAACAACATTCATCCAGAGGCAATCATGCATAGACAAACAAGACTATAATTAGAACAATACACCAACAGTAAGAAAATAAGATAAAAAGTCTTTAAAACGAATCTACAACTCGCTAGGATCACACAGACGCGAAGATCACGAAAATCGGAGCTAAAACGACAAAGTTATGAATTTCCAAAGATTTCCTATAGAAAAATGAATACTTTAATTAAAAACTCGAAAATAAATTAATCCAAACCTACTGTACAGTTGTATAGTTACATAGAGCTCGCAAATATGAATCTAACGCAATTTGAATGGATCAAATCGGAGTTAAAACGAAGATTCTACGACTAAAACAAATTAAATGGCAAAACTGTAAATATCAGAAAGCGTATTTTTCTTTTCCGAAACGAATTACGTTTTCATTTAATCAAAACGTATTTTCCGGTTTACGCTTTGGACCGCGGGTTCGATAACACAAAAGTTTAGGGTCTCTTTTACAAAAGTTCACGCGAACCGGTATCATTAAATAAGATCCGTCCGATTCAAAACGGACGGCCGAGATCGGATCGGGGAGAGAGAAAGAGAGCGGCCGGCGGCTACAGGAGCCCGACGGCGGCGCCATGGCCGGAAACGGCCCGAGCTCGCCGGAGCTTGAGAAGATGACCATCCCGAGCACCATTCGCCAAACCAAATGCACCAAAAGAACGAGCGCATCACGACGACCTTACCCCGCGCGAGAACAAAGCCGAAGAACAACCGGAGGGCGGTGGCTAACTCGGAAAGGCGGCGGTGGAGGCGGAGCTTCGACGGTGGCCTTTTCGGGATGTCGAGGCTAGGGTTTTAGGGGCTCAATGAGAAGCGGGGAGGCACGGGGTTCCGTTTTATAGCTCATAGGCGTCACCGGTTATGGAAAGGAGGAAGATTTCGAAGGGGATTCGGATCACCGAATCGGTGAAGAAGGGGAAGGCGGTGTTCGACCGGAGGAAGAAGAAAGGAAGGTGAAGACAGTCGCTGACAGGCGGGACCCACATGTCGGCGACTCAGAAGAAAAACGGGGCGGCGGCTGGCTTAGCAGGCCGCGTGCGCTGGCTTGGGCTCGGCCCAGGAGAAGGAGGCCGGCCGGGAGGGAGGGAAGAGCGGGCCGCACGCACTGGGCCGTGAAGAAAACCGGCCCGAGAGCAGAGAGAGAATAAGAAATCCTTTTCCAATTTTTCAAATTCATTTTTCAAATGATTTTCAAATCAAATTTGAATTTGATTTAAACCACTCAACACAAAATTTCAAATGCAGCAGCATGAATGCTCAATCATGTTTCTACCCTTATATTTGATTTTTAAATTTATAAAAATTATTATCATTCTAAGTTTGCATGCTCACAAAAATATACAAAAATCATATTTCTCCTATTTTTCTTCTTTTCAAAATTTTAGGGTGTTACATGCTCTAAAATAGACATTTTAGATGAATTCGACTTTCCAACCATCTCTAAATTAAAATACCGGCATTTCTAAAAGTAGCTTGGCTTTTCAGCTCCTAAAAATTGTTTTCTAGACACCGCCGGCTCAGAAACCGTTAAGCAGTTATTGATTGAGCCATCTCTAAGTAAAAATGGAGCTAAAAATCGTTTCTGAAGTAGGGATGTACTCATAATCTGGCTGCCAGAAAATCTATTCCTTCTAATATAAACAATATATTTTATGAGTATCTAAGGCCCGTTTAGCGGAGCTCCACCAACTCCAGATTCACGAAAAATAGATCTAGATTCACTTTCCAAGCCAAACACTTTTTGATCCACCACGGATCTGCTGCACGAAAACCATGGATCTGGAGGGTGCTCCACCAAACTCGGGGAAAATTAATCACCACCGCCACTCATTACACAGAAATAACGATTCACGTTTTGTTCTGTTTCGCTTCTTCTCCCCCGTAATGTGTCCGCCACGACTGTCCTCACCTCCACCGACGCCAGCGAGCACCACCCCCATCGCGACCGGCCTTGCCCCTTGCTCCCACCACGGCTAGCCCCCAGCAACCACAATTGGTCACCGTGGCGCGCTCTCCCCCAACTTGCGCCATGGCCACACGCGCCCAGTCGTGGCCGCCTGGCTGCACCCCGCTGTGGTCGAGGACGTCGTGCCCGACTGTGCCCGCGCCTAGCCGTGGCCGCACCGCCGCGCCCGGCCATTGCTGTGTGGCCGCGCCTGACCGTGACCGCCGAGGCTGTCCTAGCTGTGGCCGCATGTCGCGGGCCGCGCGGTTCCTGTGCCCGCACGGGCAAGAACTGAGGAAGAAGAACCTCTTTTGTTCTTTATTTTTTTTTTCGTTTTTCATTGTGCCCCCTGAATATGTTTTTATAATTCGTTTTTATAATTGATATATATGTTTATTAATTCCCTGTTTACAAATCATAAATAAACGAGCTAGAAGATACGCAGGTTGACTAGCAGGGACCACATTATGGTTATCACCAGGTCAGTGCTTGCCATACCACGATCCGCATGACTCCCCCGCCGGCACCTCTCCATGTAGCAGATGCACCAACAGAAAACAAATTGAGTGGCTGATCGATAGTGGAGATGGAGACTCCCATGAAATTAAAGCAGGTCAGAGATCTCCAATTGCGTTGTGTACACCATGCATGGACAGCGAGTATCGACATCTCGGGAGGCTCCTCCATCAGGACCGGTGGTGAAGACAGGTGAGTCCGGCTGCTGCAGACTGCAATTCTTAAACCATGGGCGATTCTTGGGTGGTTTGGCTAGTTTTCCATCCATCAAGAAACTAAAGCGAACCACAGCACACAGAGTGGCTAAGGCTGGTGGTCGAAGCACAGGATATCTGAAGGCGGGAATTAATGCACATCGCAAGGATGAACACCTTCCATTTTGCAGCTGCGCGCATGCATTCCTATCCGTGCTCTTCCCCCCAATCCCCCTTGCCCCTCCTTGTCAGGACTCTGTGTGGACCGTAACTCTTAAACCATGGGCGATTCTGGGATGGTTTGGCTGGTTTTCCATCCATCAAGAAACTGAAGCGAACCACAGCACACAAGCAACGAGCAAACCCAGCAAGCCTAAGGCTGGTGGTGGTAGCACAGGATAACCGAAGGCAGGAATTAATGGACATCGCAAGGATGAACGCCTTCCATCTTTGCAGCCGCACGCCTGCATTCCGATCCGCGCTCCTCCCCCGATCCCCCTTTCCCCTCCGTCAAGACTCCACTGCAGACCGCAATTCTTAAACCATGGGCGATTCTTGGGTGGTTTGGCTTGTTTTCCATCCATCAAGAAACTGAAGCGAACCACAGCACATAAGCAACAAGCAAACCCAGCAAGGCCAAGGCTGGTGCTTAGCTAAGGCAGGTATTAATGCGAGGGAAACTCCACATCGCAAGGATGAACACCTTCCATCTTTGCAGCCATGTGCATGCATTCCAATCCATGCTCCTCCCCCAATCCCCCTTGCCCCTACTATAAATCTCCCTTCCCCTCGCACTCGTTGCATTGCTCTTCTTCAATCTTCACCCGGCAATCGCCTCTCTTACTTTGCTTTTCCCTCTGTCTCTGTTGCTTCCCAAAGGTTCTTGGACGGAAACCATTTTAGTAGGTAAGAAAGTTCGAGTCTTCTCGGGTTCCTTGCTGGGACTTGGTGGTCAGCGGTTGCTTTCTTGAAGCTGATCTTGTTCGTTTTTTTATATAGGTGAAGAGATGGACGCGGACACCTTCCCAGCGGGGCTGCGTGTGCTCGCCGTCGACGACGACCACGTCTGCCTAAAGATCCTAGAGAGGCAGCTCAAATATTGCAACTACAACGGTCTGTATTCTTGCCTTCTTAGCCGCCCCTATTCCCACGATTCCGTTGTGATACAATTTTAGGCCAGACGATGAAATTTTTGACGGCTGGGTGATTTTGTTTTTACGGTTGGAATTCTGGTGTTGTGACGCAGCGACGGTGGTGTCGAATGCCAGGACGGCGTTGGACATGCTCAGGGAGAGGAAGGACGGGAACCAGTTCGACCTGGTGATCGGCGACGTCGTCATGCCCAACATGGACGGCTTCAAGCTCCTTGAGCTCATCTGCCTGGAGATGGATCTCCCAGTCATTAGTAAAGCCAGCCCTCGCTCAAACTCATTTTCCCATATTTATGCATGCCATTATTCTGATCATGCAGACAATAACAATCATGAGAATTTGTAGTACTACCATTTTTCTAGATAGATGCATTGAATGGATTGCTTATTATAACTCAGTAGAGCTGCTGGTTATGAATGTTTGGGCAGGATATCAATAAATGATACATATGCCAATCATAAGTCTTGATTTTGGGGTGCATGTGTTCAGATACAATAAAGCTAATAACTGTTTGTGTTATAGTTTTGAATGTCACCATCTGTTCCTAAGTGCTAAGTAGAATGGAGCTGGCTACTTATTTTTGTCATTTGTAGCTTCATATTCACAGTTTGTTTGTAAGCATTGCATGGAAACTAAAACTTTGTCCATCGTTTTCGGTGTCCATTAGACTGTTACTTTTTGTTCATAAGCGCATTCATTAGCCCTATGGAAAGTAAAATTTGCTTTTATACTTATGTGTGCACTTGTTTATAGTTACATAACATTGATGTTTCCAGTTTTAGTTACATATATGCTACGGTTTCCCTATATGTAATTAACTATCGTTTTGTGCACTACCATTGGTTTGTCGAAAAGAAAATTATTTCGCCAAAAAATTCCTTCTGAAGTACTACCGTTTGGTCAAAAATAATTTTCACATTTGACTTTGCACGGTTCTTGATGCGCATCTTTTTTCACTAAAAGGTCAATGTGTATCTTTGACCTCTAATTTGTTCTAGAATATTTCTTAAAATTCTTCAAATTCATGAGGCTTTGCAAGTGTTTTGAATACAAATCTATACATATAACTTATATATATTAAAACTCATTAATTTAAAAGTTAATAATGTTTGTAGTTTTCGACCAAAGCTTGCCCAAAATGACATGATTTTGCGACCAGAGGGAATATCTTTCTTTTGGGATTGTATTGTTGTTATATACTCTGCTGATGTCGTAAGCACCCTTTCCTATGTCTAATTGGTCTTGGGGTAGATTTATTGTCTAAGCCATATTTTTTCCTTTAATTTTCTTGCATTTAAGAGGGGAAAAAGTCACTGCACTATGGTTCAAACCGCTACCCCTTCTAGCCATAACTGAAGATTGTCCACTAGGCTGTGGCCTAGGGCTAACAAACTGTTTGGTTCAAGAACTATAATGTAAATGGCAATGGTAATAATTCACACTCGAGTGCCAGTGGTAACAAATTAAATAGGCCAGTATCAGTTCCCAGCGTGATATATGATTGCGGCTGGACTTAAACAAACTTGATTTAACATCATCTGTTACCCATCACATTACAAAATATGTAAACCAAACAACGCGTAAGATGTAAATGCAAAGTATGAAGCATATTAATGGAGCATTTAGAAATTCACATTTTCAGATTTCATCTAACTTTTTTTACTGCAATTTGGATCGAAACTTCTGAAACTTTGTGAATTTCATTAATTTCAGCTGCAAAAGAAATTTTCAACAAATCCAAATCCAAATCGTTGAGTCACTCTAGCTACTGAACTGTTGTTTGTAGTTCATTTGATATGCTACTTTTTGTTCGATGTAGAAGGTGCAATCAGTAACTAATAAATACTGTTTCTTGTAGTTTCGTGTGCTACCATTTGTTCATATTTAAGTAACAGGAGCAATCAGTCTAACAATTGAATCCTATCATTTATGTGCGGTTTCATATATTGCCATGGATTAGTAAGCTCTAGGTGCAACCAAGATAACTTCTGAATTTGTCGCCTGCAGTTTGGTTCATTATTATTGATTATCATAATAACTAGTCATTTCCATTAGGATTTGAACAATGCCCCATTCTAATAAAGTTGTAAAGTTTCTTTTATGAAATTATTTGAAATGACAAAAGTGGAAATGATGGAGAATTGCATTTACTATGTGTATGACACATTTTCTTAAAAATTAAAGTAAACGACAAATGTAATGCCTAAAGAAAACAGTGATTGAAAAATGTGCCTAGTCAATTGAACATGAAGGCCACAAGATCATTCATTGTTTAGTCTATTAAGCTTGTTGACTTCTGTGTGAGATAACTGACATATGTTGCCTTATGTCATGCAGTGCTATCCACAAATAGTGAGACACAGACTATAATGAAAGGGATAAAGCATGGGGCATGTGATTATTTGGTAAAACCAGTGCGCCTTGAACAGCTTAGGGGCATATGGACACATGTGGTGAAGAACAATAAGACTGATCCACGGAACAGCATCAACAGTGGCAGTGATGATGATGTTCAGAAGTTCCCATATGGGGATGGTAATAAAGGTGTGAAGGATGGAGCAAACCATAGAAACAAGTATTCAAAGAAAAACAAAAAGGTTGTGGATGTTGCTGATGAGGACAACGAGAACACTTCAGCCTAGAAAAAGCAAAGGGTCCAGTGGTGTGGTCAACTACACCAGAAGTTTGTAGAAGTTGTCAGTCAAATTGGCATCGACAGTAAGTTCCACTACTACAGAAAATCTTTTCCAAGGCATTGGCTTTTTAATTTCCGAGGTGGGCGGGCTGGGCGGCCGCCTCCGTAGGTCTAGATTAACCATGACCTTTGGATGGAGGCGGTTGCGTCTCCTGAGTTGGTAAAACAACCTTTGGTTCAGCTTCAATCATGTTCTGCTGGCTGATTTAACGAGGTTGCTAGGGAAGTTCACCAATTTTCAGGACCTAGCAACTCCTCGAAAGCTGTTGTGCCATCAAGGTTTTCTTATCTTGGTCATAATGTTGGAAAGCCTGAAGATCCTACGCAGGGTAACATTTTCAAGATCAACCAGTTGTCTAGACTTGCACGCTCCTCTAGACAGATTCCAACTTTCGAAAATGAGTATCAGAAGAAAATCACAGGAATCATGGGGAAAGCCGTACCAGTGGTAGGTTTTAGAGAGCAAGTGGCACCATTTAGCTTTGGAAACGACACACACTCTACATTGACACCGATTAGCAATTCTGCTTTGGCTAGTTCTTCAAGCACTAGACCTGACCTTCAGATAGACAATTCTGCAATGCTGACCCAGGTGCTGAATGGCGGTGGTGCAAGTGACAACCACCATGATGGTAGCACCGTTAATCATCAAGCTGTTAGTGACCAAGTGAATAACATCAATGAATTCCTCATGGGAACAAGTGAGGCACAGAATGTGGAGAGTGATGACTTGGATGATTTCCTCGCTTCCTTGGTTAATCAAGTAAGATCCTTTCTCCTCCTTTATATGCATAAAATCTGTCTCTGTCCTTATTTTCATTTTATTCCATTTCGTATTTTTGTGCAAAAGTAAATTAACACATCAGGAATTTACCTAAATAATGTCGGTTTAATTACTTCTAGTTAAATAAAAAATACTTATAGTTGTTAGTACTCAGTGCGTTGCTAAGATTCATTATGCTTGTTCATCCATAACCCGACCATAAGACATGTTCAATTGCTACCTTATTTTAAATTTACCCTGTCTAGACTAAGGATTTGCATGTGGAATTGATGACTACTACTTATATGATGTTTATCTAACTGAACCTGTTTTCTTTCAGCAGGATTTCGTGAACAATGGTGATTCTTTGATTGACAGGGACTGGGAATTTGCCCCTTGACTCTAGAAGAGAGATGTTTCTGCATCACCTAGCTACTGACCAGTTCATGGTTCTCGCATGTTGTATGTGCAAATTTGCACTGTTTGTAATAGGCTAGCTAGGAGCAGGCCATCTTGGATGGAATCCCCATGTTTCTCTAGTGTAGTCATGCTGGTTCTCTTTTGTATCAGCTGTAGCTTTTAACCTATGGTCTTAAGTTTGGCGGGAGGTGTGGATGTGCCACCCCTGCCAACCCCCGATTTATGTGTTCCTCTTCGGCTTGAATTTTGATGGTTATTTTTATTTTTATATAAAACAAACTAGCCCCTCTTAGGGGTCCTTTTTTAAGTTGTGATCATAGACAAAGTTATGTAAGAAAGATCCAGTTTTCATGTATGTTTTAGCTATGTAGTGGTATGATTTTCCTGAACCATTTGAACTGTTGTATTTCATCTGTTTTTGAATCAATGAAATGCTGCTATTTCTTGAAATTAGATTGATAGCCCATATCTTTTTTTATGGAACACTAGAACAGACAGAATAAGTGAGACATAGTGCCATTGTTCATTACTATATTCGGAGCCAAATAGAAGTAGTGTAGGACATGAAGGAACCTTCAATTCATAATCCATGTACGCCTGGTCGAATCGAACAGTTCTTGATGCTCATGACTTATTGACAGATCACCTTATGTCATCATAAATGGTGCTCCCTCATGAAGTTGTTTGCATCATATCCTGATTGTAGTGATCTATTCATCCCTGTGATCTCAACTTGTTGTCTCCATTACTCTCATAATAGGTGAATTCTCCCCGCGTTGTTGCGGGAATATATGTAGAGAAATTTTATATTACATTGAAAAAAATCAAATGTATAGCACCGTACGATCATTTAGATTCGTGATGTTGAAGCGTTGTGTTTTTATAGTTAGAAATAGTGGGTAGCCATGCAAATAGCTAAGGTTTCAAATGTACATTGGCTGAAGTGACATCGAAATATAATTAGCTATTACAGACACTCAAACTATATTAAGCACTACATCTAAGATATTTACCCATTACACGCGCTCAAACTATATCAGGCCAATTGCAGAAATCGTGGATGCATCTTCTTCATTGACTGATTAATATATGCCAAATAGATAATTTTTTGCATCATTTCTACTTCAAACAGCAACCCACTATGATTAGTTTACTTCATTACTTGAAACTGGTTGTAGCAAGAAGATGAAGAAACTCTGATTGAAATCCTGCACATAATTTAAGGGAACCATTTATAGATGAGGGGAGAGTGACAAAGAACCTGCCTAGTAGATGTGGGCATCGTTGTCTAGTGCATGCAGGGAGCACGGTGTTTGCTTTCAGAGAATCACCACCTGCAGTATCAGTGCGCTTCCGGCAGGAAAGGAAAGAGCGTGCGTGAGCTAGTGTTGTTGAAGCTGCACAATATATATGACCAGCCATTTCTCCCACACCGTTTCGGCTAATCAATATGCCATCCTCCACATTCCGCCAGTTACAATTTTGGAGGAGTCAATGCTTGCGTTGGCTGCTGATTATCTTGCCATGATTATTTGAATGAGTTATTGAAAGAACAGGTGTGCAAGTGGAGAAATGGCAAAGGTAGTTATGCAGCAAACCGAGACGTTGATGGGTCAGTGGGAACTATTCTCAATTCTGTGTTAGGCGAGCGGAGTGGCACCTGTTGGAGGAAGGAACGCATGCACATTATCTCAGGTCATTATGGCCAGATTTATTATTAAAATTACGGAACAGCTAGCAGCTGGACGTCCGGCACCAGGACGTGTCCGGACGCAGCTCCCAGCTTATGATTCCACCCGTCCGATGAAACCGGCCCGCAATAGAAAAACGATTTGAACGAGAACATTTGTCCCCGCGTAATGGATCACTTGCGGCAGCCCGTCCCCACTGTGCCGCCAACCCCCACCGCACTGCGTCTTCCGCCGCGCCCCGTTCACCTCCGTGCCCGTCTCTGTCCCGCCCCATGCCTAACGTGCCCCCGATGTCGTGCACACATATGCAACATCTAGATCTACTTTTAAAATATCCAGATGCCCTCTTGCAACATACAAAAGAATACATATGAAACACTTGAAAACATGCGTCTGAAACACTTGCAAAAAAGACCTTAAAACACTTGAAAACCATTGCAAAACATACGCAACATACAGATAAAATAGTGCAAGATATGTGTGAAACATACGTAACATCATGAAATATTGGGAACAGATGCTTGCAACATACCTCTAAAACACTTGCAACATATACAACATCCCGATCTACTTTTACGGTATCCTGATGAGTGACATCCAGATGACACATCTAAAACACTTGAAACATACACTTGCAACATGCACTTTCAGCACAATGTCATCTTGCTGCTTGGACGAATGGACGCTCGTCGTTGCGGAGCTCGACGCCAGCATGGAGGTCGGCGGCGACACATGTGGCTCGCTGGTGAAGCAGTGGCATGGCCCTCGTCCAGCGCCGTCCGCTCGCGGGGGATGGGGCGTGGCGCAGCGCGGCTGGCCATGGGGTGCAGCAAGATGACATTGTGCGCGGTTGAGGAAGGGGCCGCTTGCTATCTTCTAATCTTCATGGTCCTTTTCAAGGGCAAATAATGTTGGGGACAAAGAGACACTATAGTACAGATAAGATGTCGTTAGGCATATACATGTGGTAATGATATATCACGGGCGTTCGACGCGGTCAGACGCTCCCACCCACACGCTCGCTCGGTCGGACGCTCCCCACCCACTCGCTCGCTCGCATGAATCCCATCTCTTCACTTCTTCCTCCTCGCTCGCCACGCCTCTCCATTCCCGTTCGCCTCACGCACCTCCACCCCCTCGCTGCTCGCTCTCCCGCGCGCATCGTCGGGATGGCCCGCACCATGCGCCGTGCCCTAGCGAGCTCGCTACGCGCCCGTGACACGTCGTGCTTCCTTCCCCCTTCTCCCCTCGCGCGCACCGCGTCCTCCCACACACCTCCGTTTCCTCTGCGACCCGGCTCTGGTACCTCACCGGAGATGAGGGTGACGGTGGTGGCTCCGACGAGGTAGGTGGCGGAGGGATCTAGATCTGGAGCCTCCTCTCCTCCCTTCCTCTCTCTTGATCTGGATCTTCTCTCCTCCCTTCCTCTCTCTTGATCTGGATCTCCTCTCCTCCCTTCCTCTCTCTAGATCCGGATCTGAGATTTTCCCCCTCCCTCCTCCTCCCCCCTCCACCACCTCCTCCTCCCCCTCTAGATCTAAGGTTTTGATGGCGGCTAGGGTTTGTGGTGAGTCAGATCTAAGCTACATGCAACAGATGATGTGAAATGTTTGCATGATTCTCTGATGTTGCAGTTCTTTTTGAGATGTTTCAATAGTTTTCCCCCTTGTTTGCAGCATCATCCCCCATGTTTCCCGATGTTTTATTAGTATCACTTCTGATGTTGTAGTAACTTCTTCTCCTTTATTGCAGTATCTTCTTCTCTTCGTTGCAGTAGCTTCTTCTCCTTGTTTGCAACAGCTTTTCTTCTCCTTTTTGTTGTAATAGCTTCTTCTCCTTTGTTGCAGTAGCTTCTCCTTGTTACACTAGGTTCTTCTTCTTTTGTTGCAGAAGCTTTCTTCTCCTTGTTGCAGCAGCTTCTCCTTGTTCCTTTAGTTGTTTTTTGATGTTTCAACAGTTTTTTTGGTTTTGTTTCACCAGTTTTTTCTACTTGTTTCATTACGTGTTTTTCCGATATTTCAACAGTTTTTTTCGTTTGTTTCACCAGTTCTCTCCTGTTTGTTTTATTAGGAGTCCTTTGTTGCAATAGCATTATACCCCTGCTGCACATAGAAGGATGGAGCATGGTGGTGTGCTGGTGGCGGGGCTCCGTGCGGGGGCGGGACGGGGGTTCGTGGGTTCCGTGTGGGAGCGGGGCGGGGGTCGCATTTTCTGCTTTTATTTTCGTGGGGCGGGGCGGGCTGTTGCGTGCGGGGCGGGACGGGCGGGAGGCGCTGCGGGGTTGGGGAGCGTTCGGACGCCCCCTGGAGCCGGGCGTCCGGGCGCTAGTAGTTCCCATATACATGGGTCTTCAACGACAAAATGTCTACCGAAGAGATTTATATGTTATATCGGAGTTCTGGGAAGGCAAAAAAAAAGCTAGAAGAGCTAGAAGAGGGTAGATAGAGTTTCCTCTCGGGGACGGGGAGCGAAACTCTATCGGAGTAAGCTAGGGGTGTGTTCACTTCGCGAAAAGTAGCTGAAAAGTTACTGTAGCATCTTTCGTTGTTATTTGGCAAAATTTGTCCAATTATGGACTAACTAAGCTCAAAAGATTCGTCCCGACATTTACAGACAAACTATGCAATTAGTTATCTTTTTTTACCTATATTTAATGCTCCATGCATGCGTCGAAAGATTTGATGTGATGGATGGAAGAGAAAATATTTACTGGTTGTTCTGGAGATAGAGTTCCCTGGGAGGAGGGGACACGTGGCCGGGGCGCCGCAAGCGAGTGGGAGGCCGGCGGCTCGGGAGACGTTGAGCGGGAGGCCAAAGGTGTTGGCCGGCGAGGAGGCCGCAGACGCAGGCCACGGCAGCCGGGTCCCTGACCCCGCTGTTCACCTCCGCGCAGCACTTCTCCGGCGGCTGCCCCAGCGGGCTGCCCGGGGTCACGTACTGCAGGCAGTCGGACACCTTGGCTAGTAGGACCGTGCATGCCCCGGCTGGCGCCGGAGCTGCCGCAGGCGCCTGTTCAGCCCCAGCTGCGAAGGCGAGAACGACGATTAGGCTTAGCACGAGGATGATGAGATGGGCATGCTGGTGGTGGGGATGGGGACGCCTCGCAGCATGGCGATTAGTGACTGGTTTCAGCCTTTCAGGTAATTAAGCCGGCCGTCTGGAATGACGGCAACTTTTGCTTATTCATTATTTCCAGAAGTCAACACATTGAATTACTTTGCTGCTTATGTTACATTGATTGACATGCAGTACTCACCCGATGTGAAGAAGGTTTACCTCCTGGTGAGAGCTGCTGATACGGCAGCGGCCGAGGAGCGTGTCTACAATGAGGCGCAAACAAATTATGTATTATTTTTTTTGAAAGGCATGCACATATATTATTGGCCATATATTAAGCATGTTTTGGTTCTTCTTTAGGAAAAAACTAGACCAGCTTAGGAGGAATTAGGTGGTATTTTATTTATATTAATAAGAAGAAAATAGGTATCCAAATTCGTCTTAACGATGACTTAAAACTGGGTCGTCTTGGTATACATCCACACCTTGGACCAACTGAGCTAGCTCAGCTTCCTTTTATTTAAGCTGCTTAATACCCCCATGGGCCTAATAAAGTCGGCGGGCCGGTAATCTCCTTATCACCTACTCTCTCCATCGCAAAAAGAGTAAAAATTTGTATTTGAACCAAGTCAATATTTATTAACTTTGACTAAGTTTATAGAAAATAATGTCAATATTTTTGTTTCTAAATAGTTTTACTATGAAAATGACTAATCTATGATGTTATATATATATATAGTTGGTTTAAAATTATTTGACTCCTCCAAAAGCGACAATTCCATTCTTTTTAAAGATGTTTGAGTAGTTTGCCCATCGTGCACCATAAAAATATTATTTCCTATGTGCAGAAATTGATGTCATTTTAGATTTTGGCATGGTCTCTAAAAGACATCTTTGCTTATCACAACCTCCATCCTAAAATACAATGGAATATAAGTTTCTTCTAAGTTATTATATTAATTTTGACCAAGCTTATAAGAAAAGTATTAAGGCCTATACCATATTAAAGAGGTAAACTACGAAAATATATCTTATAATACATCTAGTTATGCTCGTTTGATACTCCAATATTATATATTGTTCTTTTCTATAAACATGGTCATATATATCATATACAATTTGACTTAAGACAAACTCTGAATCCATTGATAGGATGAGCAGTAATATTTTATATCCATATTTTAGTACAAAATAATAATTTCTATTAAAAATAAATTCATTCATAACAAATATAACTTATGTTTTCATTTAATTTACAAGTTAAATCCAATAATGTTTCATATATAAGTGGTCAAAGATTGAATGCACACTTTTTTAAGGCGACACATGTATTCATCGAGAACGGGTCTTACTGTAGTCTTGCTAAGTTCATTGGTATGCGAGGGAAATTTTATATATATCAGGTGGAGCAGACATTAACTTTGTAATTTAGTACGTAGTTTGAACTTAAGGTCAATTTCAGAGATGAACATTTTTTTCATTCAATTATCAAAACTTATTGAGTTTGACTGACCCTGATAAAAAGACCTAGATCTCACCTACCTACTCCCTCTGTCCCTGAATATCTGTCATTTGCGTTTTCCGAGAAATAACTTTGACTAAATATATATTAAAAATATTAATATTTATAGTACATAATTAGTATGATTGGAAAGATCTTTGAGTCTAGTTTTTTAATAAATTTATTTGGAGATACAAATGTTGCACACATTTTCTATAAATCAAGTCAAACTTGTGGCATGCACACCAACGACAACAAATATAAAGGGACGGAGAGAGTATATTTGTGTGATTTTAATAATAACTCTAGAACTGAAATCCATCTGTTGACTAAAAAATAATGACCTTTATTAGTTGACTGGGATATAGATCTAATTAAGCACACAAAAACAAAAAATGATCAAGAACTACTTTTCAAGGTCTGTTTTTTTTAGGTTGTAGGGAATGAATTATTTGGCACCCTGCGAGAAAAGTATGGGTGCAGTTTTCATAGTTTCACCAAAGAAAAGATATCACCTTTAGCCGGTGATATAATCGATGAGAATTTAGGGCTTGAGAGCTCCAAGATATTGGAATTGTCAAAGGAGATTGACATCATAGTCAATGGAGCTGCAACAACAAATTTTTAAGAAAGGTATTCTTCATCCATGTTGTACAATACTCAAAGAAACAAAACAAAAATGAACTGGGCCGGGTCACGTGACTAATGAACATGCATGTGTGCAGATATGATGTTGCCTTGGCATCCAATGTGTTGGGCACAAAATAAGTTTGTAAATTTGCGAACAAGTGCTGTAATCTGAAAATGCTGCTTCATGTTTCCACTGGTGCGTAATCCTGATAAATATATACTGATATCATTGCTAATGGAATAGCAAATAAATAGGCATTGCCGTTGGATATTCAGTGAGTTAAATTTATTTTTAAATTGACAGCATATGTAGCTCGTGAGCAACAAGGGCTTTTATTGGAGAAGCCATTTCAGATTAGCGAAATGATAAAACAAGGTTGCCATTTGGATATCGATGCTGAGTTAAAGTTGGTAGATTCTATCAAGGCAGAGCTTATGCACTCAAGTGGTAACTCAGAGCGGTTAGAGAAGAAAACCATGAAGAAACTTGGATTGAAGAGGTTCCAACATAATTCCACATCGAACTTATACAATGCAAGAATATATGTGCATGTGGCATGCCGTTGGTATTTAACACATGAAACTGGTCTTTTATGAAGGGCTAGACACTTTGGATGGGCGAACACATAGGTGTTCACGAAGGCTATGGGTGAGATGCTTCTTGAGCACTTCAGGGGTGACCTTCCAGTTGTAGTTGTTCGTCCCAGTATGGTAACCAGCAGTTACAATGGCAGTAGAGATAATCATTTGCACTTACCCAATAATAAATATCAAAACAACTAATCACTTGTCATGAAAGGGGTAAGACAAATAAGATAAATGGTAAATGATAATCATGGGTATTCCAGAGACAAGAGAGAGTTAACATTATTCAAGTCAAGTAGTCATGGAGATTAATTTAGAGATGTAAATCATAAGTATTTCTTATTCAATCAGTCTATTAATCAATCTAGCTATACACATTCATCTATGATATAATTAACATGTCATCTATGAATAAGGAACATTACTGAGAGAAAAGTCAAGAACAGAGTAATGATCTCTTCCCTGTAACCGCGTTCTACTAAGTTCTATACTCGAGGAGTGGACTACAAAGGACTCAACAGTAATGTCACACCCGCGATCTACCACATGACCCAGAGCATAAAGTGCATTCGCAGATAAGCATAATCTAAGCACCACGCCTACAATATGCCAGCCACTCAATCCTATCCAGAATTGGATCAAGCTTTCTATGAACATATTCATAAACTCTCTACTAATCATATTCATATCAAGATGTAGAACAAGAACAATCTCAGGAACAGATTAAAGTTGAAATATAGAAATATATTGAAGTAGCATAAAGTCAAATGATGATTACAATGAAATTACCAAGTCTCCGACGAACTATCCTGATCCCAAGCAGTTGTTTGCCTCTACTTGAATCAATCTAGACTAAACTCTAAACTTGAACTAGAACTCTAAGTCTCTTTCTCTCTGGAAACCCTAACTTCTGGCCTTGCCTTCACAAATGAGGAAGAGATGATCTAATTCTTCAACTGATTCATTGAGAGGAGATCTTGTGGGCTGTTTATATAGCCTAGGGCGTGGAACCGCAGCCCTTGGATCAAACCGACCTTGCATCCTTAGAGGCGGTATAGGTAGCTTGCAAGAGAAGGAGCCGAGGCGACGCAGGGGAGGGCCAGTCAGCCCCACCTGGCGGCGGGTTGTCTCGTGTCGCCTCGTGGAGTCGGTTTAGGTCTTCTAAAATCCCTATCCGCATCCGTGACGTGGAGATTAGGCCGATTGCTTCGGTTTCTTCCTTTGGAAGGAGGATCAATTCTGTATTATACAGCGTAGCCCCTGAAAAACACAGAATCACCAAAACTCATGGAATTTGTTAGTTTAAACCTCTAAACCTACTGTGGTGATCCTTTTTATCATTTATTCCTCTTATGTTTACGGTTTAAAATGATAGTTAATTACCGTCAACAACTCCACCAAGCTAAACTTTTGCTAGTCCCTTAGCAAAACTAAATCCAGAGATAACTAAGTTACTTCAAAATATCATCCTTCAAAAATACACAAGCCATCAGAAAAGAATTATCCTCAAAAATATTTTGAAAATTTGCTCTAGTTCCTTAGCCATGGGGTTTTAACTTTCACTTGAGCTTTGGATAATCAGAAAACAGAAGTAATCAAGTCAAGCACTATGTCTCAAATTCTTAATCTCTGTTTCCATCATGAAGTTTTTAATTATATTTTTAAAATAAAACTCAGAGTCTGTATTGTATGACACTTACAAATCTATCAATATGTGACATTTAAATTCCTTACCAAGGCAACGAAGGTGTTTTGCCTTCTCTCAAGGTATTTTGGAATAAGGCAGAATATCATTGTGCCTTCTCTCTCACCGTATGACTAAAAAGCTTATATGGAGTTTATGGGTGAGATCACTCATACATACTTGCAAAACATATATTGTAAAGTCAAACAATGGATCTAGAGAAACTAGTCATACAATAAAATCAAGATGTGCATGTGTGTGGATACAAGGAATAGTTTAAATATATGGTGGAAGTAATAATAAATCCTAATTCTACCTTGCTCCTTTAGAAAGATTGATCTCTCTTAAAACTTAAGAACGTAGATAAAGAAAGTCTTGGCTATATATATATATATATATATATATATATATATATATATATATATATATATATATATATATATATATATATATATATATATATATATATATATATATATATATATATAGCACCCATTGTTTTGGTAGGACACTTGTCCATGTTTTACTCTCTATATATTATTTTTTTATTTTTTATTTTTTTTACATAGCTCAGACTTCTTGTCTATCATGAAACAATTGAGAGATAATAACAATAAATATTTAGAGCAATAATAACTGAGGCTATGAAATGTATGAATATGTGGAAAAATCCTACAAGGCATGTTTTTGTTGTTCACTCCCAGTGTAGGAGTAAAATATTTTTATGGTGATTCTAAATGGAAAGGCATGTTATTGCGTACTTCCAGTATAGAAGCAGCAAATTTAAGTGGAGTGTACGTAATCTTGATTTTAAGAGTATGACAGGTCTCTAAAGGTCAACAAAGTTTGATAATACTCAATGTAAATACAAGTAGCAATAAAATAAGTACTGGTTTTCTATCCTAGCATGTATGGCTATGATAGGAATTTAATCTCTCTGTCATACAAAGACTCATCATGTGCATTTAATTTTTTTTTTCCAAAAGTGAACTCTTCAGGACTTCATTAAAACTTAGAACAAGATAAATGACAGCTCAAAACTCTTTCACTTCTTATCTCCCAACTACCTAAGATTTGGATCAAGCATATTCCTCCACAGGTTTAAAGATTTGGCAATGAATATTTTTGGAATAGAGGAATAATTCTTAAATGAAGCTAGGTACTTCAGAAGAATTACAAATGAAGCAACTATTTATGATAGAAGTTTTTTATTCGACACAAAAATGAGTTCATACACACTCTATTTTTATTTCAAAAGGCTCACAAAGAAAAATAATCTAAACATATTAATATATATTTTTGTATTTTTATCATATTCCCCATTTTTTAGATATAGTAGTAATACTAATATTAATACTAATAATAATACGGGTAAGAAAAACTTACTGTCTGAGAGGGGTCCTCCCCCAAGCTAGCTCAACTTCGGTCACTGAGGTGGTGCTGGTGGCGAGTAATCGACACCCATTTACTGGAAGAAGTAGAGGAGGCCTTCATACGTTTGTGTCCCTTGTTAACACATCTTCTCAAGCGTGTTGCTCGTGCTCTCCTGCCACTGTGTATGCTGATGTAGCATGTTTATGATACCTTGTTGCCCTGTCTCAAGATGAGTGAAACGGGTATCAAAGATCTAGAAGTCTGGCTGGTGGTACGGCTGAGGCTGAGGATGAGGCGGGTATTGCTCCGGCTGGTACCCAGGGTAGCCATGAGAGGCATGGTATGAGTACAGTGGTGGTGTAGGTGCTACATCATGGAGTCCCCTCGCAGAGAAAGACATGCGTCCTCTCTGGATGAACGCCGAATCTTCGTATTCCTACAGAACATAATTAGAAAAATTACCTTGCCCCCAATTTTCTTCTGGCGTGGGTGGATCATAGGAAGTTTGATCTTCCCATGCCCGGTGTCTCGGTTCAGATGGTCCTGGTTGGTCAAATCCTTGATAGTGAGTGAAAGCTGGTGCAGGGAGTGCACCATCTTCCCCTGTGTACCTAGGCACAATGTTTCTCGTTATTTTGGCAGACGGACTTCTTCCAACTCCCCTGGTCGGTCTCTGCAAATCAAGCAAAAATGTTTCCACGGCATATAGACCAAGTGGTCTGTTCGACAGTTCATATTCATTTACAAATCCCTTGTATGTTAGAAAGATTCTATTGCCCTTTTGTTTCAACAGATATGCTTGACTGAAAAAGTAAATGTCAAGAGATCGGCGGGGTGTGGAGATGTAGGTAATACTAGCATTCCCTAACAAATTCAGGTTTCTGGCAAGATGTGTAATCCAAGAAGTGATGGTGATAGGGCCTCGCAAAGTGTGAAGGATAGCCCAGAATGTTACCATGAGCCTAATAGACGATATTTTACGTTTCTTGATCATAGCATACATTAATTTCATCTCCTCGATCCTAACTATGCGACCTCCCCTCCTAGGAAAGAAAGTGATCCCTAACCATTTATGCATAATTCTCAAAGTGGGATTGCGAATGTCATTCGTGCATAGGTTGGAACAGTAGTCTTTGCCCGAAATATCTTCCCAAAATTGCTCTCTATGAAAATCGCTCAAAAGTTCATCTATTTCTACTCCGCAAGCATCAGGGAATCCTAGTCTAAGGCTGAATTCTTTCCAAGTAAATTCATATTGTTCGTTAAATAGTCTAAAGGAAACATAAGTCTCGGTGAAAGATAGAGTGCAGAGGAATTCTAAAGTAAGTAATTTGCATCCATCCTCCGAAATACTCCAATTATTATCCCATCCAATATTGTGAAAAATAATATCGAATTCAGCATCCACCTGTTTTTTATAAGAAGTAAGGGTCAAAGGTTGGGGTATGCTTGAACTCATGATCTTTGTACAATCTCATTAGATCCTTCTCGTAGGTGGTGCGAAGCTTTATATGACGCTCTTGAAGGAGTACTTGATGTTCTGGCTGGCTAGCGGATGAGGACCAGGGCACGGATGACATGTCTAATTTCAATGAATAGGTAACAAGGACGGTCCCATGTTATACTTGCCTTGATCAAAGCTTTCTTGATGGTACTGCTGATCTGGCTCAAAATAATACTCCAGATCATCAAGAAACTGCTCACCGTCTATACTTGATCATCAATCATCAACATACAATCATCCGAGCAATCATACACGAAGCAAACAAAAAGACATAATTAGAACAGTACACCAACAGTAGCAAAACAGTATGAAAAGTTTGTAAAACTCTTCTACACGTTACTACGATCACACAGACGTAAAGATCACGAAATTCGGATTTAAAACGTGAAAGTTAAGAATTTTCTAAGATTTCCTTTAGATAAATAATTACTTTAATATAAACTCGAAAATTAAATTTCTCAAACCTACTGTACAGCTACACTAACATGTAGAGCTCGCAAATACGAACCTAACGTAACTTGAACGGGTCAAATCGGAGTTAAAACGAAGATTTTATGATCAAAACAATTTTAGTGGCAAAACTGTAAATACCAGAAAAACGTATTTTTGATTTAACGAGAAGAAATATGTTTTCAAAACAAAGAAGCGTATCTCCTAAATGATGCTAAGGATGGCGGGTTTTATTATAGAAAAGTCCAGGGACTCTTTAACAAATCTACGCCGCGAAGGGGTATCTTCTAATCTCGTTCACTGATCAACAAACGGACGGCTGACATTCATTACGGCCGGATCCCTCAACGCCGGTCGGTGGCCGCCATGGCCGGCGCGAGCGGCTTGCCGGGGATCACGGTTCTGGCTATTTAGACCACCAATCGGCTCGCGACTGGTTCCAAATGAAAGAGAAGCTCATCGGGATCTCACCTACGCAGGTTAGGGAGGCAAGAACGGATCCAAGACGTGTTGCGGCTCGGGAAGACGGCGGCGCCATTGCCGGCTTCGGCAAACTCACCGGAGCTCTATGTTCTCGTGATTCAAGGCACCACAGTTCAAAAGAAAAGCATGGGGAGGTAGAGAAGATGATGGCGAGCTCACCAATTTGCTTACCGAGGCGATTTAGGCGGACAACAACGAGTCCTAGCAACGGCCACGTTGGAACTTGCGGCGGCTCGGCTAGGGCAAAACCACGACTCGAAATTCGAGTAAAACGAAAGGAGATAGGCGCGGCTCTAGCTTATATGGGGTTGGGACACCTCAACTTGGATCGAAATCCTGGGAAGATCGAGTTTGATTCGGTGAAGATTGAGCTCATGACCGGCTCGGTTATGACATGAGGAAGAAACACGGCTGACAGTGGGGTCCCACCCGTCAGCGACTCGGAAGAAGGAAACGCGCAGCAGCAGCGGCTCCTGGGCCGACCCACACGCGAGAGAGCGGAAGGGAAAACGGGCTGCTCGGCTCGGCGGCCCAAGCAAAAAGAGAGAGGGGGAAAGAGCGGGCCGGCTCAGCAGACTTCCACGCCACCAAGCCGCAGGTAAGGAGGTAAGTTTATTTTTTCCTTTTCTTTTCTTATATAAATTTGTTTTCCAAAGCCATTTTAAAATGAATTTTGAATTCAAATCAAATAAAACTAAAACCACACCACAAAATAAATAAAATACAACAGCATGAATGCATCATCAAATATTTCACCTAAAATTTTAAATTTTATTCCCTATTAAATGTTATCTAAATCTTTTAAACTCGTAACTAAATCTCTTTTAACTCCAAATTTCATCTAAAAATTTTTGGGTGTTACATGGCGTGAGAGAGGGAGGCCGGCCGGCCTAGTGGTGGGGCCAACTGGCCCCATGTGGGGCCCACTCATCCATCCCTTCCTCCACTAACTTCCTTGCTTCGTGGTTAAGAGATGCCTTCACCTACCGATGCTACATGTGATGTGGTGGTTGAAAAAGAATGGAGAAGAGTGAAGGAGGTGGAGCGAAGTGAAGTGATGTGAGGTAATTGAGGTGGGTCCCATGGGTCCATTTCTCTCATGTATTTGTACCGTATAATCACACAAGTATGCAAAGAAAAATTACTTTTATGAAACTATAAAGAATTAGAATTCTAATGATGGTATTTTTATTTTTCTGCCACCACAGTGATTATTATTTACTAGAGGTTTTCACACTCGATAAATATTAATTATATGGGGCTTTAATAATTGTGCCATGAGATTGATTTTTATTTTTTCCTTTGCATGAATAAGTAAATATGCTATGCAAAAATTAAATACAGATAAATACCGAGTTACCTCCTAGCGATGGTTCGGGATTTTTAAGTCCACCGAATCGGACTACTCCAGCTAGATTTATTCTTTGGGGGTCATAGTCATCCCTGTGAGTGGTGACTGTGTGACTCCTTCATCTATCATCTTCGCAGTGGAGCTTAACTCAGGTCTTGATTTGAATGGAAAACACTCTTCTTGTCCATCAATGTTGAATTTGACTTCTCCAATTCCGACATCGATGTGGGCATTTGCGGTACTCAAAAAGGTCTCCCAAGAATGAGTGACACTCTTGAGTTAGGTTGCATGTCTAAAACCACAAAGTCGACTGGTATGAAGAATTCTCTGATCTTGACTGGAATATTCTCGATGATTCCCACAGGGTAACAGAGTTACTGGTCCGCTAGCTGCAAGCACATTGAGGTTGGATGGAGCTTTGCATGTGGAAGTTTATCGAAGATCGCCTTGGGCATCACACTGACACTTGCTCCAATGTAACACCCAAAAATTTTAAAAGTTTGAATTAGATGAAATCCGAAGTTAAAAGAGATTTAGTTATGAGTTTAAATAGGTTAGATAATAATTAATGGGGATTAAAATTTAAAATAATAGGTGGAATATTGGTAATGCATTCATGCTGTTGCATTTTCTTTATTGTGTGGTGTGGTTTTGGTATTTAATTGATTTGGATTCAAAATCTATTTTTAAATGGCTTTGGAAACAAATTTAAATGAGAAAAGAAAAAGGAAAAAGAGAAAACTTACCTGTGTCGCGGCTTGGAGGCCCGCCCGAGCTGGCCTGCTCTTCTTTCCCTCGCGCTGATGGGCCGAGCTGAGCTGAGCCCGCTTTCCTCATTTCTTCTCGTGCCGCGTGGGCCGGCCCAGGAAGCCTCTGCTGCTGTGCGCCTCCCTCCCTTGTTTCGCTGATGGGCGGGACCCGCAGGTCAGCTGCGTCTTCTACCCCAACTCGTGACTGAGCCGGAGTCGAGCACGGCGTTCTTCGATTCAGTCCTGAGTTTTACGGGATTCTTCTCCAAGCCAAGGTGTCGTGGGGCTATTTAAGTAAACCGCACACGTTTGCCCACCTTTTCTACAAAGATTTTGGTGTTGTTTGCCCTAGCTCGCGGCCGCAAGCACGGTAAGCCCAAGGACACCGCCGTCGGCTTCAATTCGGCGAGTACGTTACTCCTCCGCCATCCTAAGCTCTTCTAGTAGCTTTCTCATGGACTTGCGAGCTCGAGGGTGTTCTCAATTTGATTCATTAGGTTCTAATGTGTCATCTTTGTGTGCAGCCGCACTGCCGACCGCTCCGTCGAGCTGCCCTTCATCCTCGTCTTGTGATCGATCGATTTGAGGCCCTAGGTGAGTTCGCGCTAAGCTCCTCTCTCGTTTGGTACCGGCCGTGAGCCAAATGATGGTCAATATCGCAATAAATGTGAATTCGGTGAGTTTTTGCCGACGCCGGCAATGGCGCCGCCGCGTGCTGGCGTTTTCCGGCGACAGCGCCGCCGGGCCGTCTGCGGGGTTGCCGTGAGCCGTTCGTTTCCCGATCAACGGCCTAGAATAGATGATACCTCTTTGTGGGTAAAAATTATTAAAGAGCCCCTGTGTTTTCATGAAATAGAACCCGCAGTCCTTAGCGTCATTTAGGAGGTACGCTTTTTAGTTCGGAAAACGTATTTCTTCTCGGTAAATCAAAAATACGTTTTCTGGTATTTACAGTTTTGCCACTCAAATTGTTTTGATCGTAAAATCTTCGTTTTAACTCCGATTTGATCCGTTCAAGTTGCGTTAGGTTCGTATTTGCGAGCTCTATATGTTAGTATAGCAGTACAGTAGGTTTGAGAAATTTAATTTTTGAGTTTATATTAAAGTAATTATTTATCTAAAGGAAATCTTGGAAAATTCATAACTTTTACGTTTTAAATCTGAATTTCGTGATCTTTACGTCTGTGTGATCGTAGAAACGTGTAGAAGAGTTTAACAAACTTTTCATACTGTTTTGCTACTATTGGTATACTATTCTAATTATGTCTTTTTGTTTGCTTCGTGTATGATTGCTCGGACGATTGTGTGTTGATGATTGATGATCGAGTATAGACGGTGAGCAGTTTCTCGATGATCCAGAGTATTATTTTGAGTCAGATCAGCAGTATCATCAGGAAAGCTTTGATCAAGGCAAGTATAACATGGGACCATCCTTATTACCTATTTACTGAAATTATCATACATTTGCATGTGTCTTCCTTGACAACCATAGAGATTATAATTTAGTGATTGATATCTTGATTCCTCGACACCTATGGGTTATGCATTTGGATAGCTATTGCTAGTGCTTAATTTTGAATAATGATCTTGTAATTTGAATAATGGATTGAGCAATCAACTATTAATATGAATTTATTACTGTTGAAATAGGGGACTAGAGCGTGTGTTGTGTTGTTTGTTTGACGCTCTAGTTACTCTCCGTAAGGACTTACCTGTAAGTGATAACCAGGATTGACAGTACAGTTGTGAGGGCTATATGGATCTGGCTTTAGTTGTTTAAAGGACTTTTTCTAGCTTGTTAGTGGTTACCTTAATTGGCGTAAGAATGGCTTGACACGTTGGGTGTAGGACAACCTCTAGTCTATGAGTATAGCCGAGAAGGAATTGTGCCATTTGAAAAGGGGGTTCCTACATCTGCCTGCCGAGTGAATCTAATGGCCCTGACTTGTTAGACGAACCTTTAAGTGGCTTTATATGATTTCTGGTGTTTTGGGGAGTCGTGAACCCATGCATTTGGAAGTTATGACTCATAGTGAAAGTGTACACCTCTGCGCAGAGTTTAATAAACTGATATACTAGCCGTGCTCACGGATACGAGAGGCCTTAGGGATTCTTACAGAATAGTTGATCACCCTTGTTATATCATGATTAATTACTGTTTATTATTATTATGCTCATGATTAATGCTATTTCATTATCCTTATTACAATTGATCGTTGGTTCATTAATGGGGAGAATATTATCTTGATGTTACTCAATTGTTAAGTAAATGATGAATAAAAGCGAAATGCAGTAAACCAGTGTCTAACCTTTTGAGCCTCATGAACCCTATGATATATTTGTGGAGTTCGACATGGACTCACTCTTGCTATTTCCACCATAACAGATGAAGAATATGATGATGATTATCGAAATGAGTACTAGTCTTGGTGTCAACCGTGTCCCTGTGTTTGGAGTTTCCGCTGGAGATCTACTACTAGTTGCTACAATTTATTGTATAAGACTATGTGTTAACTATTTATTCGCTATGTAATAAGCACTGTGATTATACTATGTAATTTGTCTACTTATATGTGCGACCGTTTCCTGGGGCGCACATGAGTCTTTTATGCATCCTATTTTTGTCCTTAAAAATGGGTGTGACATCCAAGGTCGCACAGCGCATTGTCAAAATGTTGATCTCCAATTGAACAGTCAATAGTAGGGCATCCTGGATCCTTCTTCTTGATTGATGTGTTGAGGATGGCCGCACTACACTCTTCTGTCAGCTTGATCACTTCAGTGGTAGGCAGTGGTCTTTTATTGTTGAGGATATATCGAACATACTTTACATAGGTGGGAACCTGCAACGCATCTAACAATGGGACATTGATATATAATTTTTGAATAATCTCAACAAACTTACTAAACTGTGCATCCATCTTGAGTTTTCGATCTCTGCGTGGGAAGGGTAAGATATTGGTGTCTTGGAAATCTTGCACTTGTGGTTGAACTTCTACTTCATCATCCTTTTCTTTTGTCACTGTGGGTATCATTGGTACTGATTTTCTCTGTGTCCCTTCTGGATAAGGTGGGTCTTTAGTGGTTTTACCATGTCTGGTGGTTATACCCTTGACCTACTCATTGTTAGTGGCAAAAGAAGCAGATAACCGTGATAATTGAGTTTCTACCTTTTTATTATGATCAAGTTGGTCTTTTATAGCAGAAGAAAAGTCATCCATTTTAGTTTTTATATCCTCTAGAATTTTATCATTAGAAGCAAGTTTCTTAATAATAGTATCATTAATTCTAGCTTGTTCCAAAATTAAATTTCGTAGAGGAGGTTGCTTAAAATTGGAAGAATTATTAAAATTGCCTGAGTACTTAGCTGAATATGTAGTATGTTGTTTTTTATTCCACCTTTGCTTTTGCAGCATGGAAGAGTTGTTGATGATGTTTGCATCTTCTTGATTCTCCGGAATTTCCATTCCTAGGTACTCTTCACATCTGGTCTGAGCATCGAATGCATCTTGAATTGCTTGATGATCTTTCTTGAAATTGACTCTTTGGTCAAGCCAGTTCAACAGTGTATCCATCTTTGTTGATAGTGCACACATGTTTTCTGGAACTTCTTCAATCTGGCAACATCGTTGAGTGTTGTCATGTTTCCAACTCTGGTTATTTGCTATCTTCTCCATCAGATATTCTGCTTTTCCAAGAGTGAGTGACATAAATGAACCACCAGCAGTAACATCTAGTTGCTCACGCGATCTTTGGGTTAATCCATAGTAGAATCTGTGCATGAGTAACCAATCTTCCATTCCATGGTGTGGGCATTCCAAGATATTCTCTTGAAAATGTTCCCATGCCTCTGAAATGGTTTCTCCTTTTTGCTGCTGAAAATTGTAAATCTTTCCTCTTAAGGCATGAGTTTTGCCTATAGGGAAAAACTTTGACAGAAAGGCCTTCGAACATCTATCCCATGTGTTGATGTCTTCTTTGTTGGTGTAGAACCACTGCTTTGCTCTCCCTTCTAGTGAAAATGGAAAGAGATAAAGGAGTATGATGTCTTGGGCGACGTCCTTGATGATGATGGTGCTTCCAATCTCTAGAAAATTCTGATGACATCTTCTTCTTCCTTTCCACCAAATGTAGTAGCTTGCACTAGGTTGATTAGACTTGGCTTGAGCTCGAATTCAAGGTTGTCCGTCTGGAGTGTTGGTTCGGTACTAATGTTCCTTACACTTGGAGCTAAACATTCAAGTAAAGTCTTATTAGCCATAGCTTCACTACTGGTGTTGATCTTTCTCTATATTTGGTTGACTCTTGGATTAGAAATTGATAAGTCACAACCGAACCTGTATTACCCTGCATAAGATATGAACAAAGACGAAACAAGGGTAAGCCTGTCAAGACAGAGCTAATAGTTGTGATTTTTATTATGAGTAAGTGGTATTGATTAATCTCTTATTGCCATAAAGATAATTCCCTTAAAAAGTAAATCCCTATGACATCCCGTGTCAGAAAGTGAAGTTTTCTATCTCCGCGGCAATGGCGCCAGAAATGATTGTTGACACTTCTTAACGTCACTCGTGTTAGGTTGTCATCCCCAACATGACACCAAGAATGTTGTTGTATTATACTCATGTCATTTAACTAAATAAAGATATTATAGTATATATCCGCAAGCGCACAGATAAATACACCCATTGTAGTATTTCACCCAGGTTTTCCTAAGTATCGTTATTTATAATTTTACCAAGGAAAGGAAAATCGAAATGGGACTATATAAATAGTTACAATGGCAGTAGATAATCATTTGCACTTACTCAATAATAAATATCAAAATAACTAATCACTTGTCATGAAAGGGGTAAGACAAATAAGATAAATGGTAAATGATAATCATGGGTATTCCAGAGACAAGAGGGAGTTAACATTATTCAAGTCAAGTAGTCATGGAGATTAATTTAGAGATGTAAATCATAAGTATTTCTTATTCAATCAGTCTATTAATCAATCTAGCTATACACATTCATCTATGATATAATTAACATGTCATCTATGAATAAGTAATATTACTGAGAGAAAAGTCAAGAACAGAGTAATGATCTCTTCCCTGTAACCGCGTTCTACTAAGTTCTATACTCGAGGAGTGGACTATAAAGGACTCAACAGGAATGTCACACCCGCGATCTACCACATGACCTGGAGCATAGAGTGCATTCGCAGACAAGCATAATCTAAGCACCACACCTACAATATGCCAGCCACTCAATCCTATCCAGAATTGGATCAAGCTTTCTATGAACATATTCATAAACTCTCTACTAATCATATTCATATCAAGATGTAGAACAAGAACAATCTCAGGAACAGAATAAAGTTGAAATATAGAAATATATTGAAGTAGCATAAAGTTGAATGATGATTACAACGAAATTACCAAGTCTCCGACGAACGATCCTGATCCCAAGCAGTTGCTTGCCTCTACTTGAATTAATCTAGACTAAACTCTAAACTTGAACTAGAACTCTAACTCTCTTTCTCTCTGGAAACCCTAACTTCTGGCCTTGCCTTCACAAATGAGGAAGAGGTGATCTAATTCTTCAACTGATTCCTTGAGAGGAGATCCTGGGGGCTGTTTATATAGCCCAGGGCGTGGAACCGCAGCCCTTGGATCAAACCGACCTTGCATCCTTAGAGGCGGTATAGGTAGCTTGCAAGAGAAGGAGCCGAGGCGGCGCAGGGGAGGGCCGGTCGGCCCCACCTGGCGATGGGTTGACTCGTGTCGCCTCGTGGAGTCAGTTTAGGTCTTTTAGAATCCCTATCCGCATCCGTGACGTGGAGATTAGGCCGATTGTTTCGGTTTCTTCCTTTAGAAGGAGGATCAATTATGTATTATGCAACTTAGCCCCCGAAAAACACAGAATCACCAAAACTCATAGAATTTGTTAGTTTAAACCTCTAAACCTACTGTGGTGATCCTTTTTATCATTTATTCCTCTTATGTTGACGGTTTAAAATGATAGTTAATTACCATCAACAAGTACAAGTTGCCATTAGAGGTCAGACCCCTACGACATCAAGAACTTATACTGCAAATTTATTGTGGATGCAAAACATATGTGCTCTGGTGTATCACTCTGACTATGTGCCCTCGATCTGACAAACAGATGTTGCATGTGGTAAATCCATTTCTCGCTACTACAATAAGTTGAACAGAAGCTACAAATACTTCATTCTCTTGGCAAAGTTATATGCACCATATGGTTTCTTCAATGCCCGGTAGGTTTTGTAATGTTCTTATTGTGATGGTACATTACACATTTCTTGGAATGATAAAGCTAAAGCAGGGGTTGTGTGGACATTAATTAGATACTTATTTGATCTATTTTCTCCACCCCTTTTTATATATATTTCCTGAGATTATGTTTCCTCTTTTTTCCTATTACCACACATATCAGTGTGTGTGTGTGTATATATATATATATATATATATATATATATATATATATATATATATATATATATATATATATATATATATATATATATAATGCACAGACCCCATCCCACCAGCCCCGCCACTCCGCGCACGTACACACACGCGCTGGGCGCAAACACACTGCCCCCCGCATGCAGGGAATCTTTTTTGTTTCGGATCGAAAAAATGCAATATCTCATAAACTGTAGCGCCTATTTTAGATCCGTTTGCATCAAGTTGTTAAAAAAATGCTTAACCTAATGAGATCCATGAAGACTATATTTGATGAACTTTTTTTAAGTATGTAATTGCAACTTCAATGTACTATGAGTTGCCATCATGATTACAACACAATTGCAACTTGGCTGTAGCTTAGTTAGCGCTTGTTGCAACCACTTAGAACGTAATTTTTACCCATTTTGCTACTACATGCAACTAGTTACAACCTAGTTGCAAGTCTAGCTAGTGAACAATGTGCATTTTCTATACCAAATGTGTGTATTCTCTACCAATTGCAACCGCGAGACTAGACCAATCACAACTATAACATCATACTAATTGCAACTTGACGAAAGTAATTGCAACAGATCTGATCCAGTGCAACTGGACCTGATGTAGTTGCAGCCTGACGCGATCCAATTACATCTAGAGTTAGGCCAGTTGCAACTGGGCAAGAACCAGTAGCAACCAGGGTGGGTGCAACATATTCTCTGTAGAAAATGCGCTAATTGCAACTCGGTGTGTGTTGTGGTTGCAGCCTCCGTTGTGTTCTGGTTGCAACAGGGTGTGAGTCACAGGGGACAAGAGCGGGTGTGGGCCGCACGCCCACGTGTGTGCGGTGTTGGCCGGAACAGGTGTGTGCGGGGATGGTGCGGGGTGTGGTGCGCGCGCCCGGGTGTGTGTGCGTGTCCGATTTGCTCGCCGGCCTGGGTGCATTCAATATAAAGAATGCACCTAGATGCAATATATACATACAACCAATTGCAACTCTGTGTGTGTTGTGATTACAACCTCCGTTGTGTTCTGGTTGCAACAGGGTGTGTCACAGGGGACAGCCAATATATACACACACGCACTAGGTTGCACACACACGCACCAAGTTGCACACGCGCACACACACGCACCAGGTTGCAAACCAGGGTGGGTGCATTCTCGGTAGAAAATGCACCCATGTGTGTGTGTATATATATATATATATATATATATATATATATATATATATATATATATATATATATGGGCATCGGTCTCTATTTTGTTACCATATACAAGTACCATTGAAGTTATATAGACTGAAATACAAAGACAATTCCTATCACCTACCACAGACGCATTTTTTTCTACCAACAATGCTAACTTGGTTGATGTGCCAAGTGGAGAGGAAATTGAACAATGGTGTAATAAAATAGGTTTTTGCAACTAATAATGAGAAACACTGTAGCAAAAGGGTAATAAAATTGAGATGCATCTTTGCAACTAATAATAACATAGGCTTAAGTGAATAATGCGATGCACGGTCATCGTACATTGCATAATTAGTCAAATTATTCCACACTTTCATGGTATCATCACATGAATCACGTCAAGATGATTGATCTACATTTCGTTTGTGAATGTGTGGCCTCGGTCACGTTCGTATTCCCCATATGCCTACGACGTCCCAATTCGCAGACATCTTCACTAAGGGTCTTCCTACATCTGTCCTCACCAAGTTTCAAACTAGCCTAAATGTCTAATATCCTCCTGCTCCAACCACATGCCAATGTTAGATGAATATAATGTGATATGTATCATGATCGTGCGTCACATTCACCTGAGCCTCGAATGCGCTACAGCTCTGTCCTACAATAGCAACAATTGCCACTCATGGGATTTGGCATCACCTCTCCTCAGGGCAAGGAGCCAAGGACAACACTAGATTGGCACTAACAACAACTTCTTGATTAAGGAATAGATTGACTAGTGCAGTAATCTCATATGATATTTCCCTTTATGTTGTAACCATATATTTCATATACTCACCCATCCGACCAATGCAAAATCGTTGCATGATCAAACAGATTATTCCATGCTTTCAAAAATTACCTACACTTGTATGTGAGGGGGCAAAGAAGCTTGTGGTGCCATGTGTAAATGATTGAGACTATAGACATTGAAGCCACACCCTCCACATGCATTCTGCTCAAGCACTTGTGATGTCAAATAGTTGTAGTCAGCTAAAATATGTCCAATTAACTCCTCATCATTCTTGATCGTATTTAGTGCAGTAGAAAAAGCCATATCCCCACCCATTTTTGTCAATCTGCTCTACTAACTTAAAAACATCCAGAGAGTTTTTTATCATGTATTTTACTTTTTCTATGCCTTTGTAATTAATAAATTTAAGGATTTCATTAAGTGATAATTTGTTTCTCTTACTTCAGTTTAGATGGTAGCACCTTTTTTTTTCTTTGAAACTTAAGAGCATCTCCAGCAGCTCTCCAATACAACTCTCCCAGTAAGATAGTATTTGGGCAGGGGCGGAGGCTAGTGGAGGCGAAATTGGGCCTCCGCCCCCCTTGGCTCACAAATTTTTTGCATGGTCTACTAATGCTGTCAGCCCATTAAATAAAGTCCAAAAGCGATGTGAACTAGCCAGCTGGGCCAAAAATATGTAAGCATAGTTCCTTGTGGCTCAAAAATCTCCACAAGGTTGCAGCGCTGGCCTAACTGCTCTCACAAAAAATTGGTACACGGTGATCAGGAATAGGCAATTCAGGCCCCCTCCCTGCGTTTGGGCCACGCTTCGCCACTGGTATTGGGGTGGCCCAATATTATTTTTTAAAATATTGAGGAAGATGCTACAACATATCATCAATAATCTCTTCCTATCATGGGACCCAGCTGTCAGTTCAATTTATTTATTTATTTTTGTTTTTTTTTCTCTCCCCTCCATTCATCTTCTCCCGCATCGGGAGTTTGCGGCTTCACATCTTCTACCGAATACGGCGCCGCCCAAGCCGAGGACAACTCCAACAGGCCCGCTTCATGGACAACTCAAGTAGGCCCAGCCTCCATGGACATTTCGGTGGGATCCCCCCTCCAACAGGCCGAGGACAACTCCGTGGAGGATACGGACTTTCCGTATCAAGCTTATGTCGTGTAGCGCCGCTCGTCGCTCCCCACCGTGGAGCTTGGAGGTGGCGTCACCCTAGCTCAGCCTCCTTAAGCACGAGCCCGACACCCTCCGCCTCATACAGTACCAGGGCTAGCTCCGCCTTCTGCACCGAGATCGTCGAGTCTGGTGGCGCCTACCTCGTAGTCAGCCGCGACGCCGGCCCTGCCATCGCCGTCTCCGGCCATGGCCGGATGCGTCCCCAACCCCGGTCACGCCCGGCCATGGGTGTCTAGTTAATTTTTTTCCTAACCTGGCTATGATACCACAAACTGTCACGCCCCAAAAATAGAAATGTGACAACGCCGTGTGGGTATAAAAAAAATCTTATACACACACAAGGCTTAAGTAGACAACATAGCCAACAAAACACGTCTCACCTTATTTATGGATTACAAGTAGTACAGCAACACCTTCCTTATTTCCAGCACAACTACAGCCTAGGCCTAGAGGCATATATACGAGTCCACAGCTACCCCAAGCCTAGGCATGCACATGATCATCACATGTCCCGTGCATGACACTATTAGTCTCTCCCTCCTCTGTGCATATCAACAAAAGCAAGATCTACATGAGTATGTTTACACATACTCAGCAAGAATATTAGAGAATAAATTCATTACAGAAGACATAAGTAAGACATAAATTAGTAATTGTTTTTTTGCGGGGATAAATTATTAATGGAGGGAGGCAGAGATTAGTCATATTCACCGTCACAGTCTCCCTCCATTAGTTATTATTTGGAAATACCCTTCATCTGAGAATCTCATCATCAAATACCCTACTTTTTTTTTGCGACGAAAGAAGAATTATATTATATGATAGCTGGGTACATCAACACGTTACAAGCACTATGGATTACAAAATAGTACCCACACTGTGAATAGCACAACTCAAAATATAACCTGTTAGATGCTTTGCAGTATGGATGACCGCACAGGCAAACACTCGGCAAATGGCCTGAGAACAAATGCCCAACGAACAATGGCCAACATTCCTGTAGGCGGAATTGAGGAACTTCTTCTTTCTGGTGTCTTTCTTCTTCTTCTTTCTGCCACCGAAGAGGGAAGAAGACTGATCTGAAAATTATTCTCCCTAGTCCTTCATCGTGGCCAGATCTAACCACAGTAAAACGGAGAAGAGACCGGAGAAAATTATTCCATGACGGCGACATCATCTCCGCCTTGATGCCGCCGTCCAGAAACAAAAGTCTCCATGTGGTCATGTCGATGAAGATGCTGACGCCAACGTTGTCGCCCTCATCTTCAACGGAGCCGCCATGGAGAAGACGATTCCACTCTTCCCCTTCACCGTCGCCAGAGATGAGGAGAAGGAGGAGATAAAACTCCAATACCAAATAATTTGGCATGGAGAGACACTAACCCTAATGACTCTGGGAAAAACTTATTAAAAACAATGGATCCCCACTCCCTTCAGCCCCCGGCGAGATGCCGGAGGAGAAGGGAGGGGGACCAGCGGTAGTGGACGGCGGGGGCTGCGGCGGCGGCGGCGCTAGGGCCGAACGGGAATAGTTGATCCGTTGGCCTCCTCTTTGCTTGTTACCTTTGTTTTCCTTTTTCTTGTTCATCAAATACCCTACTTGTTTGGGCTATTTTCACCTCCACACTGACCACGTCCTACCCATGCATCATTATTTCAGGTTTGGTTATCTCAGGCTAAGTACTCCTACGTGCCCAGACAGTGACGGATGTTATTTCATCTGCGTTCGTCTTATGACTATTTGTGTGCAAACCGTCCTTTCTTTTTTATATGAGATAACACATAAGTCCCCTCATAAATATTACAGAATATAATAATAGCAAGTTAGTCGACATGCAAAGTCTTGCCTTTACTAGTTATTTTCTCCAATGAATCTCATCGTGGGGTTCCTGATATTAGACTAGATGTAATTACTTCACTGCAAAATAATAGTCATACTCTAGTTAAGAACTCGTACTAGCACAACACACTAGTTGTGTGCAGCAGCATCTCTAGGTGCGCATGCATGACCATGAACTGAGTATTCTAGCATGCCTAGTATGTATAAACGAATGACATGCATAGGTGTAAAGTTCTTGCTTTTGGCTAGATAAATTACTAAATATACTAGGAATAAGCAATCAGGAAGAAGTCAATTAAGCAAGCTAGAGTCTAGGAGAGAATTATGCTTGTAAACTCTTTATAATCAGTGATGATCAAGGAATAAATCAGGCAATTACAACCAATCTAATTCTCACCTCCCTTCTCTGTTATCTCATCCAGGCCGTTCTTGAGTCTCCTCGAGCTGCTTGAGGTGATCGGTGTTGCTGGAACCCAGGGCAGGATCTCTGGAGGCTGATACCAAGTTGTCACTGTCAGCTGGAACTCTCTCCGGCAGGCAGAATTCTTCCTGTGAACTCGCTCACGAACTCAAAAATGCAAACGAGACTCAAGAGATTTTTTTTGGTGCTGTGCAAACCGCTATAGCTTTTATCAATACATTAGGCTAGTATTTATATACATCTTGATGCTACACTAGGAAAGCTAGAAATAAGAAATACATGGACGCATACGTGAGGAAGAAGCAAGCTAATCTTGCCATTCACAATACCATACATGCATGCATACGTACGTATACCTTACAAGGACGCGCTCGGGAGGAGAATTTCCATGCCAAGCTCAACGCTATGTGTAACAAAAGGAAATAAGCAAGAACTCAGGATTACATGTCATGCTTACATTTCACCCCCTAAGCCTGAAGTTCTTTTGCCGATCTTGACGACACCCAGCTTTACACGCAGTTCGCAGAAACGATCTCGTGGGAGTGGCTTCGTCAAAATGTCAGCGATCTGCTCCTCAGTGCGGACGTGCTCAATGTCCATCTTCCCATCTCCAACACACTCCCGAATGAAATGGAATCTCACATCTATGTGTTTGCTTCGGTCATGGAAAACGGGATTCTTACTGAGGGCTATAGCCGATTGGCTATCCATCTTCAGCAGGAAGGTTGTGCGCTGCTCGCTCTTCAGCTCTGCAAGCAATTGTGCCAGCCATATACCTTGACAAGCAGCCATCATCCCTGCAATATACTCCGTTTCGCAGGACGATAACGCGGCGACCTTTTGCTTCTGGGACTGCCAAGTCACAGGGCAGGAGCCCAGAAAAAACAGCACGCCAGTGGTGCTCTTCCTTGTATCAATGTCGCCGCCCATGTCGGCGTCGCTGTACCCGAGCAGCTTCAGCTCCTTACTGCCATGCTTATAGTAGCAGCCGTAATCGGTCGTGACTGCGATGTAGCGTAGGATACGCTTCACCGCGTTGAGGTGCTCAGTGGTGGGGTTCTCCATGAACCTGCTGACGTAGCCGATGGCAAAAGCGATGTCCGGCCTAGTATGCACCAAGTACCGGAGGCAGCCGACAAGGCCCCGGTACTCAGTGGCGTCCACTAGCGCAGCTGTACTAGCCTTCGACGGCTTCAGGCGGGACTCCATAGGAGTATGGCACGGATTGCAGCTCGCCATGCCCGCACGCTCCAGGATCTTGCGCGCGTCCGCCACCTGAGACAGCTTGATGCCGTCGCCACCCTGATGCACCTCAATGCCAAGATAAAAGCAGAGTAAGCCCAGATCACTCATCTTGAACTTGGCGCTCATCTCCCGCTTGAACTTGGCGATCTCGCTAGCGTCGTTCCCGGTGATGATGAGGTCGTCAACGTAGACCCCCACCAGCAAACGAGAAGCGACCTTGCCGCGAGTGTAGATAGTGTGTTCCGACGTGCTGTGGCTAAAGCCGAGTGCCACCAGCGTCTCGTCGAGCTTGATATTCCATGCACGCGGTGCCTGACAAAGTCCGAAGAGTGCCTTGTCCAGGCGCAACACCTTGTCCTCATGGCCGTCGACGACGAAGCTGGGAAGTTGCCTAACGTAGACCTCCTCGACCAGCTCGCCATAGAGGAACGCGGACTTGACGTTCATGTGGTGCACCGGCCACCCCTCCTGGGCGACAAGTGACAGCAGCAGCCGCACTGACTCGATGCGAGCTACGGGCGCGAAGACCTCGTCGAAGTCCACGTCCGGCTGCTGGACATACCCCTTCGTGACGAGCCGCGCCTTATGCTTGATCACCTCACTGGCGGCATTTTTATTCACCTTGTACACCCACTTTAATCTGATCGGTCGATGACTGGGTGGAAGGGGCACCAGACGCCATGTCCGGTTGCTCTCGATGGAGTCCATCTCCTCGATCATGGCGCGACGCCAGGACTCGTGCTTCTCGGCCTCGGCGAAGGTGGCTGGCTCCTCCTCAATCTGTAGATGGAGCTCAGCAGGTACCTGACGTGCAGCAAGGCCAGGTGGTGACGCCTCTCCAAGGATGTTGTCGATGGTGCGGTACCTCGGCTCGGCGTCATTATCGTTGTCAGCCTCCAAATATTCCTCCGCGTTCGGAGGTGGCGAGACAAACTCCGGCTGGAGCAGTAGAGTCGATGCTGGTGCTGAAGTCGTAGGTGGAGGCGTCTGTACAGTGGACGACATCACAGGTGTGCCAGCCACTGGAGCGCCATGGCTTGCTGGTGTGCGTGGTGTTGCTGGGTCCTCTGGTGAGCCTGTACTGGTGTCTACGTCGACACGCTCGGTGGCCAGCTCCATCGTGTGGTACTCCATGATGAGGTCCGCAGCGACCTCCAAGTCCTCGCCCTCGTCCTTCCAGCTCCAGGACATCGGCTCGTCGAAGACCACGTCCCTGGACACGACGGCGTGATGCGTCGCTGGATCGTAGAAGCGCCACACCTTGGTGCCTCGCTCGTAGCCGACGAAGACAACCGGAGTGCCACGGTCGTCGAGCTTCTTCAAGTGCGGCTTCGTCGCCTTGACGTACGCCACGCACCCGAACGTGCGCAGGAAGCTGACATCCGGTATGCGACCATGCTAGGCCTCGTACGGCGTCATGCCGTCGATGGCCTTGGTGGGCGCCCGGTTCAGCAAGAAGAAAGCGGTGGCTACCGCCTCGCCCCAGAATATTGCTGGCATGTTCCGGCTCTTCAGCAGACTGCGCGCCATGGTGACGACAGTCTGATTCCTACGCTCGACAACGCCGTTCTGTTGCGGCGTGTATGGCGCTGTCTTCTGCCTCTCGACGGCATGCTCGGCACAGTACTCCTCGAACGCAACAGCAGGTGAACTCACCCTGTTGTCAGTGCGCAGAACACGCAGACGCCGGCGGCCTAAGGCCTGGATATGCTGTGGGCTCCGATGGACCTGGGCCTGTGGGGCACCGACTCATGGGTATATCGAGCTGGGCCAGATTCCATTGCGCACTCTTACAGTCACGACCCCGGAGTAGTAACTGGATGGGGTAGGTGTGGGAGGTCACCGGCCGTTCGGCCGCCGGTTTCCTGTCCGTGGTGATTGTGTCAAAGGAGGGCAGCAGGGAGATGAGATAACAGAGAAGGGAGGTAAGAATTAGATTGGTTGTAATGGCAAATTGACTAGGAACACTGCTATCATCAATAAAAAAAATGGTATGAACTCATTAAAAAAAATTCATGCTCCAACAAGAACTAATAAAGAGTATTGACACTTTAATATCTCGTGAAAAATTTGAGTCTTCCTAGCACTCTCTTTTGATTCTATAATTTACTGAGGATTTTTATGTTGTAACAGGGTTAAAGATTAGGTTGCAAAATACTTTCGTGTGTTAAAATTGTCACATTTTATCAGCCTTAAACAAATCTAGCTAAGCGAGTGTTTATTATCCGCAAGGCACAAAGACAGTAGAGGCACATAGTGGCGTTAAGTCCATAGAAAAGCTCCAACCGAAAACAAAGGTATACAAGTTGAAAAGATATACATCGTTATGAGGCAAGAGCAAAAGAAGGCTTGGCATGGCAGGATAGAAATAGAAATAGTTTGACCATAAAAACAATTATGCATTCAAAAAAAAGTATTGTACAAATAACAATACTACATGATTAATAAATTTAGAATGTTGCCACTCTTACATGACACTAGTTGTCCTTTATGGAACAAATGGTTTTTCTACAGGTCGAACATTTTTTTACTTACCCCTTTGTAGTAATATATATTTTTGGGTTAGAAACAACTTCTAGAGTAGAAAAAAGCATTATTTTATTAAGAGGAAATAAATATGATCATAGTAGAAAAAATGTTAGGGGGTGTGACACATTTGCCTTCCTAATATCTTATGGAATAGGAAACTTCTACGTGAGAAACTTTCCAAATAAATTGGAGTAATTATCGTACTTAAGATAATATAATACTCTATATCTAAATATTTTGCATGAGAAATATCTAGGCAATATATAAACACAAACAATATTATACATGGAACATTCTAGATCTTGATATTTTGTGTAATGAGAAATATATGGGGGAATAGATAAATATGAGAGATATTCTAACATATACAAAAGTGTAGAAGGTTGCCACCATAAAACTATAAATACATATATAGACTTGTGTTCATTCCATGCGTACCAAGTCACCAAGTGAGTTATCAAAAGTTATGAAAGTAGTCATATCGCATATTTGTTTTGAAAATACTTCGTAGTTATTTTGAAGTGTATAAGTGTGCATGTTAAAATTTTATTTATAACGAGTTAGATATAATCATAAATAATATAAAAGGGAAAATATTTTGCACATCCAATATTATAATACTGCGTCCGCCACTGATACACAATATGGTATACAGGTAAAAAAATTCAAGGAAATTCAGTATACAAATATAAAATATCAAAAGAATGATAGAAAGATATCCTATTCGATATCGTGGCAGTAATTATATTACATTCCTACCGCCAAAGCAAAAGATTGAACATTATCATGCTATATTTATAGGCTATAATAATAAGTTAAAAGTCTTAGACAGAGCTAACTGAATCCTTAATCCCATATTAACGTACATTGATTCACGTGAACAATATAGCCTCATGTCCAATTGTCGGCTCTAAGCAAATCAACCATGCAAATGCTCCAATTAAAGTTGTATGCCAAGCGGGTTGGAGTACACACCAAAGCGGGCTAGGGCGGCGTGGTGTGCTTCTGCGTGGCCTGGAGAGCGGCCGGAGGACGTCGGCGTCGCTGGAGATTGGAGAACACGTGACGGGCGTCGGACGTCGGCGCAGCCTGGAGAAAGCGCACTGGAGCTGCTGTGGTTGGCGTACCACCTGCTTTGGAGTTCGGACGGCGGGTGGCGGTGGTTCTGGGCGTGTGGACGTGGTAGGGCCCTTGGCCCCTGGAGTAGGGATGAAAACGGTACAGATATTTTTCGACCGTATTCGAGACCGAATCCGTTTAGAGGAGTTTTAATCCGTCCGTATCCGAGTCCGGATATTTAACATCCGATACCGTATTCGTATCCGAATATTTAAATCACATATTTATGATGTCGATATCCATTCATATCCTATCCGACATTTTTTATACTATCCGTATTCGAATCCGAATCCGGACATAAATATGAAAACAAATACAATATCAGTGATATTCGTCCGTATCCGATCCGTTTTCATCCCTACCCTGGAGTAATCGAGTTGTGTTGGGCCGGTTTGGGCCTTTACATGGGCACGAGTGATGAAATAAAAGGAAAGTGGCCCAAAAACATGATAGGGCGGCTCAAAGCTCGCCACACCCCTCAAAAAAAAAGCTCGCCACACATGCTATGTGATTGACAGACCTTTGGGTCTGTTGGAGGTGAGTGTTGGCATTCGGTTTTCGGTTTGTTTCCTTAGTTATTGAAATTCGGTTTCTAGAAAATAGAAATCGATCGATTCTAAAAATTTTAGAAACCGAGCATTTCGGTTTCGGTTATTTCGGCTCTCGGACTAACTGAATTTCTTTGGCAGAGATTAAGACAAAAAAAATATATGCAGGTTCTAAAGCAAATTTAGGCAACACTACCTCTATTTTAGATGATAATAATTGATAAGAAAACAATCGCAATATAGTAACACAAATACATAGCAATTCAATTGAGACATCATACATAAACCAAACATAGTCTTACTAAATATGCACGTGATGAGGAATAGCCCTTTTGAAGTTGTTTTTGCCTAATTAAAAAGCCGAAAGTCACAAAAACATAGCTTTTCTTGGCTCATCTTGGTTCCAAACTCTAAAACATAGAAGTAGTCACCAAGTTTGCAAAGGCACTCTGGACATTTGACATCTTTCACCAATTTCCCAAAAACAAGAGATTGCTAATTTTTTCGAAAGGGCTTCAGTTTCAATAGAGAAACTGATTTTATAGACAATTCAGAACTATAGTTGTTTTTAAAGAAGCCAGAGCCCTGCCATACGGTCGAGGCCTTAATCTAGGATTTGATCTTTTGTCCACGGTCAGGGCCTTAAGCCAGCACCTACATTCTGATATATTTATTACTTAACAACTTAACCAAGATGTAATCAAAATTTAGGAGCTTCAACCGTCAAAATATTTAGTTTGAAAACAGAAAACCAACATACGGTGATTTGTGAAGAGGACATGAATAATCTCATATACTTATTAGATAAACATTACAACTATATATAAAAAAAAGGGTCAAAGTTGTATCTTGAAGACTACTCCCTTCGTAAAAAATACAATTCTCACTTTTTTAGAAGTCAAATAACTTAAAGTTTGACTAAAGTTATATAAAAAGAAATACTAACATTTATTATACAAATAAGTATCATTAAATTATTTATGAAATACTTTTTTTGTAATAAATCTAGTCTGTTTATACTTATTACTACTACGTACTATCTACACCTAAAAAGCAAGAGAGGGTTTCGTCCACCAACGTTTTTGCGTGCGCGCCCACGATCGCGACGCCCGGCTCGCTGCCTACGTGACCATGCCTACGTGTCTCCTTGGTGCCTTCCGAGTAAGGATGAAAACGGTCGAAAACGGACTTACGATATAGAAAAACGAAAACGGTCGGTTCGGAATATCTCTACATTTAGCAATTAAAGAATACAAAAAATGGTTGAAAATGGTTGTGAAACCGATTGAAACTGACAATTTTTCATGTTAAAAAATGGTTCATAATATAGAAAACGAAAACGATCAATTCGGAATATTTCTGTTCCGTTTTATCCTATTTCCGAGTTCTCTCCGTTTCTGTACGGGATTCAATACAAGTATACAATAATCGGGCAGCAGGGGCGGATCCAGCACCGGGGCGGGGTGGGCTCGAGCCCCCGCTACCGCTGCTCGGACCATGGAGCCCCTCCTAAGCCCCCGCTATAAATTTGCACATATTCAAGCTTATAAGGAGAGGCTAGGGATGAAAGATTATGAGATAAGCCCCTTCCGCAAGCACGGCAACGCGTAGCCGGTCTGGGCGTCTGGCGGTCTCTTTAATTTGTCCTCCTGCAGGCGCGGCGTGAGCACGACAGCAATTGCCTAATCGCAGCTGCGTTGACAGAAGCCTTATGAACTTTTCTGCAGGTTGCTCAGGGTTCTTTCTTGCACACAGCAACTTGACTGCATGAGGCCTGCTGGACCTGGTGCAGGCGTGCAGCCGCGCATGCAGGCAAGGCTTGCAGCAGCCATTCACGTAAGTAGGTATACAACAGTCCATTGTTTGTTTTTTCTAGAAGTGTTCTTTGAACTTCAAACAAATGCATTGCTAAGTATTATTGCTACTAAACATTGTCATCAAAGAGTGTGGTTTCGATTTAAGTATCAACAAAACAATGTCTTAGACAATCTTTTGGGTTACAATAATCATCAAGAAACAAAAGCATTCAAAACATCGTTATTAGATAAACACATATGCAAACTACAATCATCTGGGTGTTATTTTTTTCCGTCCAAATACCTTTGTGTACGCACCTGCTCGGGCTCTCGACATGTACACGCGTGTTCCGTTTCACATTATACGCGCCTGGCTCGGTCTCTGGACTATGTCATCAACGAAATCCTGCGCTTGTACCTGGTCGCTCCGTTGCTCCTGCCACACGACTCCACGAGTCGTTCATGGACGGCATGGTCCGTATGTATTTGTAGAGATGATGGCTTATAAACAAAACCGCTTCTGATATAAAATATGAAGGTCTCTATAAATTATTTTTGGCAATCATTACTGGTGGTGGGAGTTTTCCCATCAGTGGCGGAGCTTGATGGAAAACAAGAGGGAGCCATCAGCACTAGTTCCTTACTTAATATGCATATATTTATTGATTTTAATCACTACTTTAATAACTATTTAATGGAGTTTTCAATTAGCAAGGAGGGGCTATGGCCCTCTTTGCCCAGCATGTAGCTAGCGATGAAAACGGACGGAAACGGACGGAAAAACCCTATTTCTACTTTCGCTTCTATATTTTTTGGCGGAAACTGGATCGGGTTCGGAAAATGCGGGTTTGGAAATGGAATCGGGATATGCGGATGTACGGAAACGAACAAATACGGATGGAGAACCAAAAAATTAAGTTAGAATAATATGATTAAATATTCATGAATATACATGAGGAAAGTCACAAATTAATATACACATACGAAATTATTGGTTTAGTATTCACTAGTATGCCATGTGTTAACATGCATAATTGGTGATTAATAGGTTTATGAACATATTAATTTCTACACATTTCATATAGATTTAAAACGGGATGAAAAACGGAATAAATACGGGTCAATTTCGGGTGAAAACAGGATCCCGCGGAAACGGACGGAAAAACCCCTCTCATATTTCCGTAAATACGGAAACGGGACCCTACAAATACGGAAACAAACGGACAAAAGTGGAAAACGGAACAGGTCGAAACGGGAATTTTTCCGTGTGTTTTCAACGCTACATGTAGCTCCACCGGTGGTCCCATGCGTCAGCATCATTGCTGAGATGAAGTAGGTGGCAGCAGCAATTGCAATGACCCGAGGAATACTTAACTGCTGGTGGTTATCGTGATCAAATTTGTCACCGTAGGCATGTACAAAAAATCATGACCTCACTGCAAGGACTACTTGACTGCTGGTGTTTGCTGTGATTAAATCTGTCACCGTAGGTGTGTACAAAATTCATGACCCGGTGCAATGCATAGGTATTTATCTAGTACACCAAAGGGCAGTCTCAGTGAAGAGTTTCATAGCATTATTTCTAAGATTGTCATGTCATATGAAATAAAATAAAATTCAGATGAAACACCCACTCTCAATAAAAGAGTTTCATTTTATGGTTTTATTGGCATTTAATTTTATGACTCATAGAGTTTTGGTAATCGTATCAAGAGAGTTTCATCTAGATGAAACTTATTTCTTCTCTCTTCTTAAATATACTTTCGTATTATTAAAAATATTTATGTGACAATCTATTTAATACATCTATAACTATTTGTTGGTATGACATTCCTAACTAACTCTGTGAACGTGAAAACTATTTCTATTACCTGTCTAAGACCCTCTTGTTTTATATGATGTATACACGGCTTGGACACTGGTTCTTGAGATAACTTGATAGCTAGAATCCTGATTCTAACATGAATAGGAATAGAAATCCTCATCAAATAGAAGGATAAATAAAAATAAAAATTAGATAAATCTTACCCTGAATATTAAACCACGACTATGTTTCCATTTAGGGTGTGTTTAGTTGGTGAAAAGTTCCTGTAGCACTTTTCGTTGTTATTTGACAAATATTATCCGATCACGAAGTAATTAGGCTCAAAAGATTCATCTCGACATTTACAGACAAACTGTGCAATTAGTTATTTTTTTTACCTATATTTAATACTCCATACATGCGTCCAAATATTTGATGTGATGAGTGGAAGAGGAAATATTTTGGGTTTGCATGGGAAGTGAACACACCCTTAAATGAAAACTAAAGCTCAACGTGAGTCTTTTAAATATAGCTTCTTAAAACTGTACAATTTTTTACACATGAAAAACTAAATCACTTCCTTGGAAACAAGACTATATAAAACATCTTGTAAAAATCTATGACCTCAAAGGGTACTTACTTTTTCCATGCATCGCACGGGCATTTATCTAGTGTTAATAATATTTACTATAATCTTAGTCAAAATTAAGCTAATTTAATTTATATAACACATCCTTTTGTGGATGGATGAAGTATATTACTAGGACAGGAGGCGCGCTCCGCTGCGCCGGCCCCGGTCCAAGCCGAAACTAAACATCATAGAATTTAGTAGTATAGATGATTTAACATATATAGATGCTTGGTTGAATCCAATGAAGAGCAAACACTTTCTTCGACAAATTGTTTGGAAAACGGTAGTTCAGTCATGCATGTTTGGCCAAAAAACATAAAAAAAAATTAGCTAACTACCGATTAATGTCCAAAATGGTTTCATGTGCAGTGGACCAAAGAAATTGGAAACCCACGGCGTGGCCAGCCATACATGCCAAAGAAATAAAAAAATGCAAATAGAATTAAGAAACGCTGTATCTGTATGTAAATACACGTCCTATTGAGACATCTAAACATACATGTTAAATCAGTTCATGGAAATAAATAACTACAAAGGATCATCTTGAAGAAAGCATAGGACGTCCATAGTAGTATATCCTCTATCCATAGTAATCTCCTCTCTATGTCCATTGTCCAGCCTGTAAGGCTGTAAGTAGGCACCGACTCCTAGTTGACTTGCTGGAAAATTTCAAAAGAAAAAAGGGTGAATACAGTACAGACAAATAATAGGCATATATATGGTTACTGAATCAGACATGTTGATGTTACACGCTGCAAATAAACCTGAAAAGGGAGGAATTATACAAAAGCAAAGGCAAGCAAAATAAGGACAATAATACTAACAAAACACGAATGCCTTCACTTAAATTCTTATGATAACAGAAAATCGAGGCAACTGAGAATGGGAAGGGCTTTGGACTGACAATTGTTACCTTTTCGTTGACCAATTAACCCTAAGGAGGCAAAGGCAAATATGCACACATCAATCAGAATCGGTGGTTTCCATATTCTGGCTGCGAAGGAACTAAATTCCATAAAGTAGGAAGGAGTACCATGCGAAGTATTTTTGCAATAATAGTCAGGCAACCCAGATCCTATATGAACCTTCACTTGGTGATGATAGCATGTAAAGAAAGTAGACTGAACCTTAACTCTGAACCGGAGGGAATATAACTTTAGAAATCTGAACCTGTATTGGTCTTTAAGGCTGGGCACATATAGCTTTCAAATATTGGGCTCTCTAGACTATAGAGTTACCAAAAGGAAATTTTGTTGTAGGCCTAGCTAATATGTACCACCCAGTAACTGGAAACATAAAATAACTCTTAAACTTCAATACATCGTATGCATACGTTGACATATTTAGTTTGGGATATGGACCTGCAAAGGTGAATAGGTGTCTTAATCTTGTTTACAGTGTTTTGTTAGCATCTGTGAATTTCTGCAGAAAAATTGGTTCAGCAAATTCGATACTACAAAAGAAAGCTCCTATCGAAAGCAATAAGATCTGAGTATGGTTATATCCGCAAAGACCACAGAAAGGAACAACGAATCTTTGCAGTGAGAATTTTCTAGTAAGCCTACATCGTTTCCTATTAAGATTTTATTAAACAGGGGTTCCTTGTTAAGATGTGAACCTAGGCAAAGTTACAGCATCTAACTGAAATTGGTATGGCAGGAATAATTATGTAGTGTTTCACCGTGGTTTGAAAATGTAAGAACACAAGTAGGAAGCATGAATATTACATCCATTTAGACACTAACAGTCCTTGCCGTTCCAGAATGTCTTGTTGAGGTTGTCAATAAGATTCTGGATGTATTCAGTGGAGCATATTGTACAGATCAGCAGCAGCTATTACCAAATTAGTTTGGTGGCCAGAAAAATAAAACACCAAACACAGGATCTAAAACCATGTTAATGGAGGCTACTAACCATATGAATCGGGAAAAGGAGGAGCATTCCGTGGATGAACGCACCAGATCCTGACGACTCTGATGAAGGGGAAGGCAGTCAGCGCCTCAGCTCAACAATGTCGTCGCGTGTCCATGATGGATCTGCGTTCGCAGCCGCCAGCAAATGAAAGTCGGCCGCTGCATCTGCCGAGTGCTGTCGCCGGGGGAGAGGACGCCATGGCTGCCTCTCCATATTCGATTCGCGCACGCAGCCGCCGTCAAGTCCAGCCGCTACATCCACGCACGCAAGCGCCGACAAGGTCTGCGGCCGCGACTACCCGCAGCGGCGTCCAGTACCCACGAGTTTACCTTAAAAACTGCCGCAGCGGGGTGCGCTACCCCGTCCGCAATCCAAGCGGACGGGCGCTTGTCCGGTACTTCTGGCGGAGGGAAAAAGGCGAACGGTAAGCGCCACGCAAGTGCGGGGCCCGCGCGGCGTCGTCCTCCGCGTGGAGCAGGGACGGAGGCGACGGGGAGGGAGCTGAGGGCGAGTCCGCCGAGAAGCGCCGCTCGCCGCGCCGCCTAGCTCGCGGCCATGGCGGGCCGCGCGCCATGGCCATGGCCTAGCTCGTGGAGCCCGCGCCGGCCGTCCGCCGGAAGAGAGGGCGAGGCCGCGCGCCCGCGCCGGCCGTCCGCTGGAGGACGCTGCCCGCGAGGCCGCGCGCTCACGCCGGCCGTCCGCCCGCCCGGCCGCCACCCGCGTGCCTCCAGCCGGTGGATCTCGCCACCGCAGCTCGCGCGCCCCCGCCGCTCACGCGCGGCCCCGCTGGCCGAGCTCGCCACCGCCGCCCGCCGGCCGAGCCACCGCCGGCCGCCCACGCCCGCGCACGCGCGCGCTCGCTGGCTCGCGGGAGGCCGCGCGGGGAGGGAGGGAGGCCGCGCGGGGAGGGAGAGAAGAGAGAGACCGTGGGGACCGGTGGGGAGGGGGAGAAAGAAGAGAGAGAGGGATGGTGTATGACATGTGGGACCCATGACATAGAGGATGAAATATAGAGGATAAATGGGTACGGGAGAAATTGGTATAGAGGAGAGAATCTCGCTGACTATGAGAGAATATTCCTTTTAGAGGATGAATTTAGAGTACGACGAGTGCGGATAGCCTAAGAAAGGAAGGGGGTGACGTTCCCGCTGCAACAGGTGAGACTATCCGCACTCATGGACCTCTATATTCATTCTCTAAAAAGAAATATTTTATCCTAATCACTATAAAATATACAGTTTTTCCGCATCCATCCATCCTATTGACATCGTTTTTGGCACGTGTCAAAATGATCAGAGTGGGCTAATCGGCAGAAGGAAAGTTATTGTATTACGCTAGTAGAAGGGTGCCGATAAAGATCAGTCTGTGAGGATTGTTGCCGATGAATGGTGGTGACCGAGGGAAAGGTTGTCGTTTGACTTAAACTCAGAGGCGTTGCTGACAAGATCGGGATGTTATTGCCGATGCCGATGAAGGAAGATCTGAAGACTACTGCCGATGAAGCTTGTGATGACGAAAAGCATGCAATTGGAGAGGAGGCCGATGAAAATTTCATCGTAATTAAGGCGGACAAGGAAGTAGATAGGTATTATTTTCCTTTTCTATATTTGTTAGAGTATGATTCATGTAAGAGTCACGTTTTTTCCTTAGATATAGACTCGGTGTTATAGTCGTGTCTGGTTATGTTTCTTCGGATTAGGGTATAAATATAGACTGAGGAACAATGTAAAAGATATATCAATCAATATCAAACCAATTTTACTCCTATTTGCATCTACTTACTTTTCGGCGACTTTGTCAATTTGCATATTTTTCTTTTTATGAGTTCTCATCGATTCGACGAGCTGCATCGCTTCAGTGTGGCCTTCGACGATCCTCGAGTTCCGTATGAGTACCTCTTTGCCATGACTTCCGGGCGTATCGCTGTTGTCAGGACCAAAGTACTCGAGTTATCATCCTTGTCGATTAACAGGTCAAATCGACTAGCACACTTTGGATATCGGATTGGGTATTAACCTTTTGTGTTTGCAGATCCACTTTTGCATCAACACATCTTTTGGCACGCCCGGTGGGACCAATCAATACGATCAATATGTTCAATCCTGAGATCAACACGGAGAACGTCATCACGATATCAGAAGAAGATCTCAAGGAAGAGCAGAAGCAGGCTATGGAGGATTACAGATAGCTCTGCCTGAAATCATTCAGCTTGAACAGGAGCGGAGAAGTCATCCAGAAGTAAGATCTGTCGTTGCCTCAGCAGGTTACCTTTGACTCCAATCCTAGTAAACTTCAAGAGATGGTTAATTCTGTAGTAAATCATGCTTTGATTAACCACTCCAATGTGTTGTCCAATACTGTTCACAATGTTGTGGTTCGAACTTTTAAAGAGGGACAAGTACCACCACTTTACGTTGGGCCAGCTTATCACCAACCAGAACTGGCATCGGTCAATGCTCCATCGGCTCCCTTAGTCGTTGTGGGTACAGAAATTACTTCTCCAGTTTCAGCAGGTTTGCCTAATGTTCAATCTACACCGGTAAGATCAGGTCTAGTGCTTTCAGGAGGACGAGTTCAGCTCAATACAGATCTATCGGCATTAGCTATGTTAGGGCCTGTATCTCAGAACAACCAGATTCCTGTTAATTGGTGTGGATATGGTATGCCTCCGGAGTTATCTACCATCAGCTCTGGGTTGCCTCAAGTGTTTGACGCAGCAGAAAAAGCTCCTGTATCATCGGCTGCTCCAGTTTCACCAATGACTCAGGTACCTCAATATGCCACATTGACTACTGTGCAACCAATTTCAGGAGGTTTCCAGGTGCCTTCATTTCAAGCACCCAATATAAGTTCATCGGCAAACCTGCTGCTGATGCAGCAGAAGGCTCCTGCTATGAGTCAACCTGGGGTGCAGTTCATACCTCAAGCTGGTTATGCTAATTGTTATCCAACAATATCAGCAAGTTACCAACCATCGGCAAGATTTATACCGATGAGTTATAATAATGGTTGGTCAGGACAGTTACCTGTTCAACATACAGTTCAGCAGAACTATCAAGTTGCAGGAATTCAGCAAGGTCATATACAAGCTGGTTTTCAGAATCAGGCATCGGCAGCTCAGCCAATGGATCCTTTCCAGCAGGTTAGTGGGCCACAAGTAGCGGCGAATATATCGATTGCTGGAGATCGTGTGCCACAAAGACACGTGGAGGGATATCAGCAGGTACCTCCTCTAGAAATTCAGCCAGTTCGTCGGCAGGAGGCTGATACTTTTTGGGCCGATAAGATAGCAGAAATCATGAGAGATCAGTTTGGGATAAATTAATACTTATTCTTATCGGACTCCATACCTGAAAGCCCAAGTTTAGTTTTGGTAATTAATGACACTAAGTTGCTAATGCTATTGTATCAAGTGTGATTAAGCTAGGCATATGCAACATGTGATGGTGGTGGAAATAGCATGGAGAGATGGCCACAAGACCACATGATTTAGTGCATGAAATGATGACCAAGATCATGAAGGAATGCACATAAAAATAATGGACTTGATGATCAAGTGGAGGAGAAGGATCTAAGAGCGCAGGGCAAAGGTATAACCATAGGGTTTTTCTTTTGCCGGTCTAAGATAAGTAGAGAAGTGGTTGACCGGGTTTAGGATACATAGCCGACTATCAAGAGGGGCAATCACGGTTAGCTCGGGAATCAAGTGTCACTAGATCAATGTCTTAAGCATATGCATTAGGATATAGTAGAGAGCTAATATAACGCCTTCAAAATGTTTGTGAAATGCTAACACACATGCACATGGCGGTGTACACTTGGTGGTGTTAGCACATTTGTGAAGGCGGTGGAGTTTAAGCGGTAGAGAGGGGTTTTGGTTCCTCTCTCCCTCCTGCTGAGCTTGCGAGATGGGATTCGGCGCTTTTTGGGGAAGTGAAATGCCTATTTTATACTACGCCGGAAGTCAGAAAAGAAACGGAGGCGATCGGCGGTCACTGTGGTGACCGGACGCTGCACCGGACGCGGTCGTGGTTTGACCGGACGCGTCCGGTCAGCTCTTGCAGCAGTCAGGCGCGCGGGTGCTAGGGTTTGCAACCAGCGCGTCCGGTCCCTCATGGAACCGGAGCGTCCGGTCAGGCACCTAGAGGGGCACAGTTGGTCGTAGAGCCGACCGGACGCGCGGCGCGTCCGGTCATGTGCGGTCGGATGCATCCGGTCGCGGTGGGAGCTTACTGGACTCCGACCGGATGCCAGGTGTAGCACATCTGGTCAAACGCTAGAGCGCGTCCTATCACGGCAATGGTAACTTCTGATGTGCACTGTTCATGCTTGTCCTATAGTGACCGGACGCGTCCGGTCACCCTGACTGGTGCGTCCGGTCAGCACGTTTTGAACTGTGTCGTCCGGTAACGGCTAGCTGCGTACCCCTTCGCTATAAATAGAAGTTGTTTGGGGTTTGAGGGTAACTCTTGCACATTTTGAGACCTAGAGACATCCTTTGAGCTAGAGAACAACCCCTTCACTCATCTCTTTGCTTAGTTGCACATCTTGAGTGAGATTGAGTGAGATTCAAGTGCATTGCTTGAGAGTTGCATTCTAGAGGCACTTGATCTTCGAGTTGCTGCGGATTTCTTGTTACTCTTTCGTGTTATCTGACACGGTAGACGGCTTGGAGCAGCGGAGGTGATTGAGCTCACAATTGAAGATTGTTGGAGCCCTCACCAAGTGTTGTAAGGGGTTCTTGATCCTTTCTCGTGGGAGTTCACAAATTAGATACTCTAGTGGAGCTCATGGCTTGGAGGATCCCCATCTTGTGTGCGGTTGTGCGGCGCCCACCGAGGGCTCGACTCTTGATAGTCGATTAGCTCGTGAACCGATAAATGGGTGTATCACCACAACGAGGAGTAGCTTGCCGGAAAGCAAGTGAACCTCGGTAAAAATCTTGTGTCATCTCTTTAGCGAGGATTTCTCTTGTGGTTGATCATTGTGATTGATTCTTCGAGTGCATTACTTCTCTACATCGTTGGTATAAGAATCAAGTCACTTGCTCTTTACTTTCTTGTACTAATCTTAGTGTAGCTTTTATCACATAGGAGTAAATAGCTTAGTATCTTAGTCTTGTTAGTGTGTATTAGAGATCATAGCCTTGCTTCACTAGAATTGTATAGGTGGCTTGCATAGTGTAGTTGAGCTAGTGCTAGAATTAGCTTAGCCATCTTTTATACTAACGTGGTTGTTCAGTGAAGCTTGTAGATTTTTAAATAGGCTATTCACTCCTCCCTCTAGCCATTTGGACCTTACAAGTGGTATCGGAGCCGAGGCACCATTTATTTGAGGCTTAACAACCTACGGTGAAGAAGAAATAGCTCAATTAAGTTTGTACATCAACAACACCAAGAAGGCACCTCACTTTAATGGCATAAATTATGCATATTGGAAGGTTAAGATGACCGCACACCTCAAGTCAATCAATAGAGAAGTGTGGAAGGTCACTGAAACCAAATTTGAGGTTGCTAATCCAGAAGCACCAACACCGGTGGAAGAAAAGAAGCTCCAATGCAATGACATTGCCATTAGTGCTCTTCATAAGGCACTAGATGACAAGACCTTTGAGCAAGTGAAGAACATTGAGATTACTCATGATGCTTGGGCCAAGTTAGAAGAAATATTTGAGGGCACCGAAGGCACAAAGACCGCTAAAGCATATATCTTGCAAGAAAAAATTTCAAGCTTCAAGATGTAAGATGATGAGAGTGTACCAGAAATGTTTCATCGGTTGCAAGTCATTGTCAATGAGCTCAAAGCACTTGGTGAGGAGGTCAAGTACAACCAATTCTCTATGAAGTTCTTGAGAAGCTTGCCTAAGAGGTTTGATATATTGATCACCGTGATAGTGAGGACTACATTGAAGGATTCAACTCCTCAACAAGTATTTCAAGAAGTGATGACTGATGATTCATATAGAGAAGATGATGAGAAGGATGAGTTGGTCAAGAAGAAGAAGGAATATGAGAAGAAAGATGATGAAAAGAAGAAGAGTGTGGCATTCAAAGCCACCACATCCAAGGGCAAGTCCAAGATTGAATCATCAAGTGAAGAAGACTCAAGCTCTTGTGATAGTGATGACATTGATGCTTGGTCATATTGGAATGAAACAATTGAACAAACTTTTGAGGCATGACTTAGTTAGAGACTTAAAAGATGTGACTTTTGAAAAGGATAAACCATATAGTGCTTGTCAAGCCGGCAAACAAGTTGGAAATGCACATCCTAGTAAGAGTGAAATGAGCACATCAAAGGCATTTGAGCTATTGCACATGGACTTGTTTGGGCCAACAACATACACTACCATTAGTAGCAACAAGTATGACTTTGTGATAGTGGATGACTACACTAGATACACTTGGGTGTTCTTTCTCTATGACAAGAGTGATATACATGATCTATTCAAATCTTTTGTAAAAAGGGTGCAAAATGAGATTGAGACTACCATCAAGAAGATTAGAAGTGACAATGGTAGTGAGTTCAAGAACCCAAGAATTGAGAATTTGTGTGATGATCTCAGCATTGGACATCAATTCTCTCCAACATACACTCCTCAATCCAATGGTGTAGTTGAAAGAAAAAATAGAACCTTGATTGACATGGCTAAATCAATGCTTAGTGAATACAGTGTGAGTCATTCATTTTAGAGTGAAGCTATCAACACGGCTTGCTATTGTAGCAACCGTCTCTATTGTCATGGGAAGCTTTGGAAGACACCATATGAGCTATTGAATGGAAGAAAGCCCAACATTGCATACTTTAGAGTGTTTGGTTGCAAATGCTATATTCTCAAGAAAGACACTAGATTGAACAAGTTTGACAAGAAATATGATGAAGGGTTCTTACTTGGTTATTCTACCACAAGCAAAGCATATAGAGTTTGTAATCTCACAAATGGCACCTTAGAAGAAGTTCATGATGTTGAGTTTGATGAAACCCAAGGATCTTAAAATGAAGCTAAAAACATTGATGATGTGAGAGGAGACCAATTGGCAAATGCAATGAGAAACATGGACATTGGTGATGTTAGGCCAAGGCAAGTTGATGATGATGATATTCGTATGATCAACCAAAGTGTGCAAATTGATACAAATCAAGCAAGCTCTAGTGGTACTCACAATGAAGCTCAAGATCAAGGTCAAGCAAGTGGAAGTAATCAACTCCCAATACTCCAACCTACTAGTATTGCAAGAGATTATCCATTGGACCAAATCATTGGTGGAATTCAAAGTGGTGTTCAAACTAGATCAAGGCTAGCATCTTTTTATGAGCACTACTCATTTGTGTCACTTGAAGAACCTAAGAAAATAGAAGATGTCTTAAAGGATTACGATTTGATAAATGCCATGCATGAAGAGCTAAACAACTTCACTAGAAATCAAGTTTGGGAACTTGTTGAAAGGCCAAAGAACTACAATGTAATTGGCACCAAATGGGTCTTTAGAAACAAGCAAGATCAAGATGGCATGGTTGTAAGGAACAAAGCAAGATTAGTAGCACAAGGATACACTCAAGTTGAGGGTCTTAATTTTGGAGAGACATATGCACTCGTTGCAAGATTGGAGGCTATTAGAATCTTATTAGCATATGCTTGTGCACACAACATCAAGCTCTATCAAATGGATGTCAAAAGTGCATTTCTCAATGGCTACATCAATGAAGAAGTTTATGTTGAGCAACCTCCCAGTTTTGAAAATGACAAGAAGCCTGACCATGTTTTCAAGTTAAAGAAGACATTGTATGGTTTGAACCAAGCACCTAGAGCATGGTATGAGAGATTGAGAGACTTTCTTCTCTCTAAAGGGTTCAAGATGGGAAAGGTTGACACCACTCTCTTCACCAAGAAGCTTGGAAATAACTTATTTGTGTTGCAAATCTATATGGATGACATTATCTTTGGATCAACTAACCAAGACTTTTGTAAAGAGTTTAGAAATATGATGGCTAATGAGTTTGAGATGTCTATGATTGAAGAGCTTAGTTACTTCCTTAGACTTCAAATCAAGCAAATGAAGAATGACACTTTTGTAAGTCAAGGCAAGTACATCAAGGACATGATCAAGAAGTTTAGATTGCAAGATGCTAAGTAAATGAGTACACCAATGGGCACAAATAATCAATTGAGTGTTTATGCTAGTGGCAACATGGTAGATCAAAAGCAATACCGGTCTATGATTGGAAGTTTGCTCTATGTCACCGCTTCTAGGCCGGATATAATGTTTAGTGTGTGAAAGTGTGTAAGATATCAGGCTTCACCTAGAGAAAGTCACTTGAAAGCAACCAAGAGGATATTGAGATATCTTAAAGGCATTCATAATGTTGGATTATGGTTTCCAAATGGGTCTAATTTTGAGTTGATTGGATATTTGGACTCTGACTATGGTGGATGCAAGATTGATATAATGAGCACAAGTGGCACTTGTCAATTGCTTGGAAGGTCTCTTGTTTCATGGTCATCAAAGAAACAAAATAGTATTGCACTATCTATCATCGAGGCCGAATACATTAGTGACGGTAGTTATTGTGCACAATTGCTTTGGATGAAAGCCACCTTGAGTGACTTTGGAATCAAATTCAAGAATGTGCCATTATTTTGTGACAATGAAAGTGCTATCAAGATGACTCAAAATCCGGTTCAACATTCAAGAACGAAGCACATTGACATAAGGCATCACTTCATAAGAGACCATCAATAAAAGGGTGATATTAGCATTGAGAGCATTGGCACTGAAGATCAACTAGCCGACATATTCACAAAGCCACTTGATGAAAAGAGATTTTACAAGTTGAAGAATGAATTGAACATACTTGACTTCTCCAACTTGAAATGAGTGCATCCCTATATTCTTATATGACATGCCTCTCCTCCGACATAGCAAGGTAAAGTTGTTTGACATATTATCCATACTTTGCTAAGGACATGTTTAGAACATATAGACATATTTGCATGACAAATATGCTCATTCATGAAAATCAAATGATTTCGATGTATATATGGTACCACTATTACTTCTATGTTTGTCTAATCTAGTGGTAGCATATGACATGTTTGTGGGCTTGCAAACCTAGTGTTGAATCTAGTAAACGAGCTCATGATGTGTAATTCAACATGGTCAAGATAACCCTTATACTTTATGAGGTGTGAAGAAGCTTGTCCTTGGATCAAACCGAATTACATATTCTAGGCAAGTGATCTAGATTGAACCATAATTTGGACTCCCTCATATTGATTGACTTATCTCTCACTAAAATTGGCACCTTTTTGGTGATTGTTGACAAAGGGGGAGAGAAAAGTCATAAAGATAAAAAGTTAAGTTGCAAAGGGGGAGAAAGATATAGAAAGGGGGAGAGAATGACATTGGAAAGGGATCAATTAAAATTGAGCACACGAGTAGGGGGAGCAAGCTCATGAATTATTTGTTGCATTTGTATGTGCACTAACATGATGAATTGTTGCATTACAAAGCTTAAATTCATATTCATGATTGTATGGTGATTGCTAGAAATAGAACTTGAATGATGATTTGTTGAGACTAGCTTTACAAGTGGTTTCTAGACACCTTTGCTTATAATGTTGATCTCACGGGGTACTTTAGTGTTTATGATATTTACAAGTGATGTATTACAAGTGGTGTCTAGCTACATCGATGCTAAGGATGGTATATAAAGGCAACTCCGATTGGTATCACGCTTCAAAGGTCCATTCTATATACCTTAGCATCAATTTGATAGTAGTAACTCTCCCAAAATTCAAATCCATACATATGTGCACAATTGAACCAAACTCATGGAAGCACATATGTAGGGGGAGCTAATACTATCGAAATTGAAAATTGATTTCATTTCATATCTTTGTGATGGTTGTCATCAATTACCAAAAAGGGGGAGATTGAAAGCCCAAGTTTGGTTTTGGTAATTAATGACACTAAGTTGCCAATGCTATTGTATCAAGTGTGATTAAGCTAGGCATAAGCAACATGTGATAGAGGTGGAAATGGCATGGAGAGATGGCCACAAGACCACATGATTTGGTGCATGAAATGATGAGCAAGATCACGAAGGAATGCACATAAAATGATGGACTTGATGATCAAGTGGAGGAGAAGGATCTAAGAGCGCAAGGCAAAGGTATAACCATAGGGTTTTTCTTTTACCAGTCTAAGATGAGTAGAGAAGTGGTTGACCGGGTTTAGGATACATAGCCGACTATCAAGAGGGGCAATCACGGTTAGCTCGAGAATCAAGTGCCACTAGATCAATGTCTTGAGCATATGCATTAGGATCTAGTAGAGAGCTAATATAATGCCTTGAAAATGTTTGTGAAATGCTAACACACATGCACTTGGTAGTGTACACTTGGTGGTGTTAGCACATTTGTGAAGGCGGTGGAGTTTAAGCGGTAGAGAGGCGATGGAGTCTACTGCGTCGGAAGTCAGAAAAGAAACGGAGGCGATCGGCGGTCACTGTGGTGACCGGTCGCTGCACCGGACGCGGTCGCGGTTTGACCGAACGCATCCGGTCAGCTCTCGCAGCAGTCAGGCGCGCGGGTGCTAGGGTTTGCAACCAGCACGTCCGGTCCCTCACGGAACCAGAGCGTCTGGTCAGGCACCTAGAGGGGCATAGTTGGTTGTAGATCTGACCGGACGCGCGGCGCGTCTGGTCACGTGCGATCGGACGCGTCCAGTCGTGGTGAGAGCTTACTGGACTCTGACCGGACGCCAGGTGCAGCACGTCTGGTCAAACGCTAGAGCGCGTCCGGTCATGACAACGGTAACTTCTGATGCGCACTGTTCACGCTTGTCCTGTAGTGACCAGACACATCTGGTCACCCTGACCGGTGTGTCCAGTCAGCACGTTTTGAACTGTGTTGTCCGGTAATAGCTAGTTGCATACCCCTTCTTTATAAATAGAAGTTGTCCGGGGTTTGAGGGTAACTCTTGCACATTTTGAGACCTAGAGACATCCTTTGAGCTAGAGAACAACCCCTTCACTCATCTCTTTGCTTAGTTGCACATCTTGAGTAAGATTGAGTGAGATTCGAGTGCATTGCTTGAGAGTTGCATTCTAGAGGCACTTGATCTTCGAGTTGCTGCGGATTTCTTGTTACTCTTCCATGTTTCCTGACACGGTAGACGGCTTGGAGCAGCGGAGGTGATTGAGCTCACAATTGAAGATTGTTGGAGCCCTCACCAAGTGTTGTAAGGGGTTCTTGATCCTTCCCCGCGGGAGTTCGCAAATTGGATTCTCTAGTGGAGCTCGTGGCTTGGAGGATCTCCATCTTATGTGCGGTTGTGTGGCGCCCGTCGAGGGCTCGACTCTTGATAGTCGATTAGCTCACGAACCGACAAGTGGGTGTATCACCACAACGAGGAGTAGCTTGCCGAGGATTTCTCTTGTGGTTGATCATTGTGATTGATTCTTCAAGTGCATTACTTCTCTACATCGTTGGTATAAGTATCAAGTCACTTGCTCTTTACTTTCTTGTACTAATCTTAGTATAGTTTTTGTCACATAGGAGTAAATAGATTAGTGTCTTAGTCTTGTTGGTGTGTATTAGATATCATAGCCTTGCTTCACTAGAATTGTATAGGTGGCTTGCATAGTGTAGTTGAGCTAGTGCTAGAATTAGCTTAGCCATCTCTTATACTAACGTGGTTGTTTAGTGAAGCTTGTAGATTTTTAAATATGCTATTCACTCCCCCCTCTATCCATTTGGACCTTATAATACCCTCCAGCATATGATTTAATTCCTCTCCCAAATCGGTACAAGGTACCAGATTTCACCAAATTTTCTGGACAAGATGATACATCGACAATGGAACACATCAATCGCTTCATTATTCAATGTGGAGAGGCAGCTAGTAGAGATGAATTAAGAGTTCGATTATTTTCATCATCTTTGTATGGATCGGCATTCACGTGGTTCATATCATTGCCACCAAATTCTATTATTACTTGGGTTGATCTAGAAAAACAATTTCATAAGTATTTATTTGCTGGAATCCCTGAAAAGAAGCTTACCGATTTAGTAAAATTGAGGCAATGTAATGATGAATCAGTAGAAAGCTTTGTGCAGAGGCTACGAGATGTGAAGAATAAGTGCTACAGTCTGGTGCTGGATGATCGGCAGCTTGCCGATCTGGCTTTTCAAGGGTTATTGCCACATCTCAAGGACAAGTATGCTTCTTAGGAGTTTGAAAGCCTGGGTCATCTTATACAAAGGGTCTCTGATCAAGACACTAGAGTTTTTGAGCCTAAAAAGAATTGGAGCAAAAAGGTATCATTTGTTGATGAGGTAGAAGACTCTGATTCTGATGAAGAACCAGTTATCAGCTTAGCTGAGTGGGTTAAGAATAAAAAACCGATATCTTGTCCTTTTGGTCAGAAAGAACCAGAGAAGTTTACCTTTGACATCACCAAAGCCGATAGGATATTTGATCTTTTGCTTCAAGAAGGTCAAATTAAGCTATCACCCAATCATGTGATTCCATCGGCAGAAGAGTTGAAGAAGATCAAGTACTGCAAATGGCACAATGCAACTTCACACAGTACAAATGAGTGCAAGGTGTTCAGGCAGCAATTGCAATCGGCTATCGAATCTGGGAGAATTAAGTTTGACTACTCTAAGACCCAGAAGCCGATGAAAATCGATCAGCATCCTTTCCTAATAAATATGTTGGATGCCAAGGGTAAGACCAAGGTATTGACAACAGAGGCTGCTGAGAAGAACGCATCAGTGGATCCCCAACATCGGATAACTATCGATGACGCAAAAGGCAAGGGTCTACTAGGAGAAAGTGGTAGTTCTAAAAAACCTCCTCGACCTAGCATTGTGATCACTCATCGACGGCAACAGGAAGGAAGGCAGCAGGAGGATTGGCATCGGCGTAAGGACCGATATCGACAATAGCAAGAAGAGAGATGTCAAGAAGAGTGGCATCAGCATAAAGATCATTGGTGGTGCCCGTTTTTCATCCATTGCTGGGAAGAAGGCATTAAATTGTCAACTGTTGAAAATTGCCCTGAGTGCAATGGTTACTATCGAGCCAATCGGCCAGAAAGGAGGTTTTAGCCTGGTAATCAGGGCTTATCTATCAATGAGTCGATTAGAGGCAGAGCATCAGTGCATAATCGGTTGGGGGCAGACTCAGTGTACATGAAAGGCTTGGTAAGCACGCTGGATATTTTCCAAGGAATCAAGAAGAGCTTGAGGAGATGGCAAATGCAAGAGTTCCTGATGAAGAAATATTCTACAGGGACCCTAATATACGTCGTGTAGAATCAACTAAGATCTGTTATAAGCTGGTTTTGAAAACTAAGCTTCCTTAAGGGTGCCCTGAGGGTCTGACAAAGACACATAAAAGGAGGATGCAGCATGAGCGTCAAGAAGACCTATACAGAGAGGAAAGCTCTTCCAATGAGAGGCTCGAACATCGGTAGTGGCAGTTGAAACACAAAGGTAAGGGCCCATCGGCAGATATTAATATGGTATTTATGTTGCCGATGGAGTTTCTGGCATCCTCTGATGATGAGGAAGAAGTTGTTCTCTCCGATCAAGTAGCTCAGCTGGCACTAGATCCAATGATGGCTATTTTTGAGAAACCTATTGATGACGAGAGACAGCATCTCAAAGCTTTGTTTGTGAAAGGCAGAGTTGATGGGAAGCTTGTATCTAAGATACTTATCGACGGAGGAGCTGCGATTAATATTATGCCCTATGTGATGTATCAGAAACTTGGCAAAGGAGATCAAGACTTGACCAAAACCAATATGATGCTAAAAGATTTCAAAGGCAATGTGTCACCAGCTAAAGGGGCAGTATGCGTTGAGTTGACCATCGGCAGCAAACCTTGTCGACGACGTTCTTTGTTATCAATGGTAAGGGTGCGTACAATCTGCTTCTTGGAAGGGACTGGATTCATGCCAACTGTTGTGTTCCTTCCACAATGCATCAATGCCTCGCACAGTGGGTTGGGGATAAGATTGAGGTTGTCCCTGGTGATTCTTCTTATATCATCGCATTGGTAGAATCAGATACTTATGAGCAAACCAAATGCATATCAGGAGAAGTTTAGGAGAAAGAGTTCCTCAGAGTTGCTGACTATGAAATTCCACCGATCCAAGCAGTCAGTTCTAAAGAGGAGTTTTAATGGATAGGTTTGCCAATGATAGAAAGTTAGGTCAGGGGTGTCAGAAGTTTGGCAATATTCAAAGAGCGCCTGCATCGGCCATGAATCCTATAATTAAACCTTGGCTGTTCCGGGGATGGGCTATCGATCTCATCGGTCAGATTTATCCACCATCGAGCAAAGGACATAAATTTATACTTGTTGCTACCGATTTTCACAAAATGGGTTGAAGCAATTCCTTTGAAAAAAGGTAACATCGCTAGTATGATCGATTTTGTGAAAGAGCATATTGTTTACCGATTTGGTATTTCTCAAACTATCACTACCGATTAGGGTACTATATTTATATCGGGAGAATTTGATGAGTTTGCTATTGGTATGGGGATTAAAGTTTTGAATTCTTCTCCCTATTATGCTCAAGCTAATGGTCAGGCTAAGGCTTCTAACAAAGGAATTATCAAACTCATTAAGCGCAAAATTTAAGAAAATCCTAAGTGGTGGCATACAGTATTGAATGAGGCCCTGTGGTCATATTGGATGGCATGTCATGGTGCAATCAAAGTAACATCTTATCAGTTAGTATACGGACACGATGCAGTATTGCCTTGGGAAATTAAAACTGGCTCTAGGCGGATATTTTCTCAAGATCAACTGACAGCCGATGACTATGATACTCTTATGAAAGACGAGTTAGAAGACGTGGCAGATCATCGGTTGAGGGTTTTAGTTAGCATCGAAGAAGATAAGAAGAGGGTAGCCACATGGTATGACAAGAAGGTGAAGGTAAAGGAGTTTGCCGATGGAGATCTGGTTTGGAAATTGATTTTACCGATTGGGACTAAAAGTTTAAAGTTTGGCAAGTGGTCTCCTAATTGGGAATGTCCTTATTGGATAAATCAATCTGTTCCTAGTAACGAATACATTCTAGAAACCCTCGAAGGGGTTGTGTTTCCTAGAGCATTAAACGGAAAATATTTAAAGAAATATTACCCTAGTATCTGGATGGATGCATAAAAGCATAAGTGCCGACAACAGTCCTATCGTCCAAAATCAGACAAGGGTATTAGTGTTTACTAAAGCACCGATGCAATGCACTGCCAATAAACAGGATTTACAAATTTAATAAAGACTGGATGGCCGATATCGCATGCAGGCGAATCTGATCGGCTTTCTCTATCTCTTTCATATCTTCATCGGCGGCACCCTCCACTGGCTTAAGTTTTTTCTTCACCGCCAGGGCTTTGCGAGCTTGGATATCTCTTTCTTACTAGAGAGCCTTGATAGCATCGGGTAACTGGCTTTCTTCCTGCTTGGCATGAGTTAGAGCTGCCTCGACATCCTTCAGTTCAGCTAGTAGGGTCATTCTCTTTGCTGATAAGTTCGAGATTTTCTGCTTAAGTTCAGCACCCGAGGTCTTCAAACTGCCGATGTTCTTGTGCTTCTCATCGGCGGTCTGCTTCAATTGTAACATCTCTTCTTTAAGCTGAGCCTGAGCAGCTCTATCGGCAATGCATTGAGCAGCCCTCTAATATTGGAGTTGTTGGCTTTCTAAGTGGGCTGCTGGGAAGAGTGCCTCTTCGAAGTTGGCAGGGACTTGGCCATGGATTGTTTTGAAAATTGCTTTTGTAGGGTCTGAATCATCTACCAACTGGGCGGTGTCTTGCTGCAGCAGGTTCAGTAGAGCCTCCAACTTGGACTTGACTTCTGCTGATACTGTCCCTAGTGCGAGTGTAGAGCTTGCCTCCTCCCCCTCATCGTCAGAAACGTCGATGACAAAGGAGAATAAACTATCAGGGGAGTCTTGTTCCTGAAACAAGAAAAGGGGTCAATCGAGGATAAGTGTGAATATTATAAATCGGCTAAATCTGTCGACTTACTTGCTTCAAGGTAATTTCTTGTCTTTGACTGGAGGAAGTAGTCTGGAGTGTGCCATGTGAAGGATCGGCTGTGCCTGCCGATGGAATGTCTTCAGCTGCAGGATTAATTAGTGCTATGACTGATGGCAATTACTTTGTGGTCTCATCAGTAATTAGTCCTTGAGATGCAACGGCCGATGACGTACCCTGTGTAGATGGATCGACTGCTCGCTCAAGTGCATCGGCCAGTTCTGGTTGGCTCAGAGGTGCTAGATAAGGTGTTGGGATCGGTACGGACTTCTGCCGTTTTGGCTGTGCTTCGGTGTCTGTTGAAGCTTTGCGCTTTGTTTGGGCCTCAGCAATGGTTGGCTGGGGGGCATCGGCACTTGTTGGTTGTGAAGATTGGACATCTGGGACACTTGCCGATGTACCTGTTTGTTGCAGCAAGATAGGTGTAAGATATGATATTTAACAAGTTAAATATGGAGTTGAAGGAATACCTCTGAAGGTTTGTCAGAGATGATAGTGTTTGATGCAAGAGGAGTTGCCGATGATAATCTAGTTGTAGTTCTTGCGTCCTGAAAATTAGTGTTAGTACAGTCTGAGATCGGCATGGGTTGGAATAAATAGGGTTGTTACCTTGAACGCTTCTATCAGGGTCGCAGCGACAGCTGATGGAGTGGCCCTAGCCTCAGCCAATTTTGGCTTGGTAGTAATTTTCTTGGTGCGGATTCTCTGATGAGTCAGAATAGCCAGGGTAGGAGCATTATGGCCGATCGGTGATATCGGGGATACGGGTCAAAGGTCAAAAGGTCTCCCACTCCTGCTCGTGGATGGTGCTGGGTCATCGACCTGTCACAAGAAAATTAGTTGCCGATGAAATTAAAAGTGGAGGAGAAAAACTAGTGTTAAAAGAAACTTACTGTGTCATCAGGTATGATATGCTCAGGGTCGATCAGATGCTGGTATGTATGGACAGATGCTGTAAATAATTGTCCCTTCCACTCTTGCCACCATAACTTCTATGATTCAGTGATGAAAGAGGCTGACACCTAGGTGGACAGATCAATATCTGTAGTATTGACATCAGGGGAGAGTCGCACTACCTTGCTCTAGTCTGACCCACTGGTGATTGTTTCTCTCGGCTTAATCGCATCGACAAAGCAGAGTTTGATTGGCAGCTGTCCAAAGGCCAATTGATGTGATACTGCCGATGGATTGTAGAATTCATAGGTGGTGTTGGTGTTCTTCCCACTACCGAATGTATTCACTGGGATTGCTCGGGGAGTAATGATGGCCATCATAAGTTCATCATTCTTGTTCAAGGCATCATCGACAAAATTGAAGATAAGGGGGAATCTGACTTCTTCCTCGATATAGGGCATCCAGGCCCGATGATCACGGGAGAGACCATTGTAAAAGCTTTGGAAAAATCGACCGATCTGGTCTTCGTTGGCCTCTGTCCTAGGAAGAACTATTATGGCCTCACCAAAATTGAGGGGTGGGCATGTTGCCGATTCTTCATCTCCAAGTTCATAGTCTTCGGTGATATCTCACGGGAATTGCTGAGCAAAGAAATCCCATTGCAAGCGTTTGTGCATATGAGCATTCAGCCACATGTTAACGAACCACCACGGGCCTCCTAAGTTGCCGATGGGTTTACCAAGCAGAAGCTTCTGAGACACTTGATGTAAGAGGTGATAAGTGGAGCTCAGGAGATATCGGCCAAGTGGGAACCTTACACCGTTGGCCAGTAGTTCAGCTGCGGGGAGGTAAACATTGGTTGGCCCTACCGATCGACCATAGAAGATGAATTTTTCTAACCACATGTTTAGGAATGTGGCATGTTCCCTCTGACCAACTATCCTGGTCTTCCTGTATTCTTGGATATACCCTGTCCAACCACCAATGTTACGGGTATTCACCCTGTACTCAAGTTTTCTGCCATAAACGGAGGCATCATCGGCAGTTGAAATATCTAAGTCGGTGAGCATGTAGACATTGGCAAGAGTGGGGGTGGCTGGGCCGTGTCCAAACATGAAGGTGTTTGTTGTGTCTGACCAGAAATAGGTGGCAGAAATCATCATCGACTCATTCTTTTGCATAACGGCAATGGACAGTCTGATGTATTGGTCTAATTTTCATTGTACCCAGTACACCTACATCGACCCGATTACCCTCAGATACCAATCTTTCCACCCCTTGGTGGTTTTAGGCCAAGATTGGAAGGTATCCTTTCATAAATCTAAAGAGAAATTCTGGGCTCTGAAGGGAATTATGTTAGTCTCTGCATTGATCAAATCGGTTGGATCTAGGTTGCCCATTGGACCTAAACATTGGATGTGCAGTTGATTGGTCGGGATGACTAACTTGTTGCATAGTTCCTAAGTTTGGAGGATCAAAAGAACAGAGGAAAAGAGAAAGAAAATCACCATCTATATGAACTTGCAAGGGCAAAAGGAATTGCAATAAAAGGGGATGAAGGTGAAACAAACCGCAGGGACATCAAAGTTGATTGTCATTATCTTGAGAAGGATGGAGACACGACTGGAGACTTGAGGTTGCCGCTGGGGAAGGTTCTTGCTGGTTGGGGTCGCACGGTTGTTCATTGGGGTCGCCGCCGGAGAGAGAGGATGTTGAAGGTTGGAGTCTAAGGGTAGAAGACGAGCATTTGGGAGAGATTTATTTATAGGCCGATTGGAATAGGGGCATTCTGGACTTATCTCTCTGCCGCGCGCGTGTAGGTCGAGGTGGTTCAGATGGATATGGTAATTGTTCACACGATAATCAAGGGATTGTGCAGGTGGTTTGATGGCAAGCAATCATGACTTGGGAGAATCTCGGTGTACATGATATTCTAATTTCGAGATTGGCAGCGGTACTGTGTTAGGTTCTTGCCGATGGACTATTGCTTTTGTATCTTAACCATAATCAGAACGAGAGTGATTGAAGGTTATGTGATATTTACTGAGACACATGAATTAGGGTTGGATGCAATTGGATTTGGTAACATATTATGTCATGCTTGGAGGATGAGCTAGATAATTGGGTGAAGGCAATCGTTGTCTGGAGTAAATTTCGGAACATTAATGATTTTATACTCTGAAATTGGGGGGCATGTGTTGACATCGTTTTTGGCATGTGTCAAAATGATCAGAGTGGGCTAATCGGCAGAAGGAAAGTTATTGTATTACGCTGGTAGAAGGGTGCCGATGAAGATCAGCCTGTGAGGATTGTTGCCGATGAATGGTGGTGACCGATGGAAAGGTTATCATTTGACTTAGACTCAGAGGCGTTGCTGACAAGATCGGGATGTTATTGTCGATGCCGATGAAGGAAGATCTAAAGACTACTGCCGATGAAGCTTATGATGACGGAAAGCATGCCGATGGAGAGGAGGCCGATGAAAATTTCATCATAATGAAGGCGGACAAGGAAGGAGATAGGTATTATTTTCCTTTTCTATATTTGTTAGAGTATGATTCATGTAAGAGTCACGTTTTTCCTTAGATATGGACTCGGTGTTATAGTCGTGTCTGGTTATGTTTCTTCAGATTAGGGTATAAATATAGACTGAGGAACAATGTAAAAGATATATCAATCAATATCAAACCAATTTTACTCCTATTTGCATCTACTTACTTTTCGACGACTTCGTCAATTTGCATATTTTTCTTTTTACGAGTTCTCATCGATTCGACAAGCTGCATCGCTTTAGTGCGACCTTCAACGATCCTCGAGTTCCGTGTGAGTACCTCTTTGCCATGACTTCCGGGCGTATCATTGTTGTTAGGACCAAAGTACTCGAGTTATCATCCTTATCGATTAACAGGTCAAATCGACTGGCACGCTTTGGATATCGGATTGGGTATTAGCCTTTTGTGTTTGCAGATCCACTTTTGCATTAACACATCCTCTATATCATCCTCTATCCACTGTAGGGCTCACTTGTCACTTTATCTAAATATATCCATGTGACATCTTATTTTGAAGTATTTATTGAAATGAATTTAATGGTATAATCAGAATTTAATTTGGTTTTTTGGTTTAAGAGTTATAACATTTTTTTTGAAATAAATAATGGGGCCTGCCGTGCATGCGCTCTCTCCGTATAGCGTATGTCCGCTATACAGCCCCATCGCGCTAAATTTGGCGGACCGACGCTCGTGCCGGACAGGTTAGCGGTTAGCGCTGCAGCTGCATGACACGCTATATACTCCTATATCTTCTTTACAGGACGGTATACAGGGTGCGGTGCAACTAGTCTAAAAGTGGTGGAGGCGGGCGGCGTTAGCGCAGATCCAAGGTGAGGCGACGGAGGAAGCAAGGAAGAGGTGACGGAGGGAGCGAGGGAGAGGTGATGACGTGGCAAAGCCTGAGTGGGTCGATTTGTTTTATGCCGGACCGGTGGGCAGTCCAGCCGCAGCGCACGCGAAACGAACCGTGCGTGGCCAGGTGATTGGACTGAGCGCTGGGATATGCACGGAGGCACGGAGCGGCGGAGCATGCAGGACTGGATAAATCGGTAACTACTGACCAAACTAACTGACGGTCGACGGTAAAAAGCACCAGATGGCATAACGTCGTTGGCGGAGGCCACGCGGATGCTCTGGCTGAAGAGCAGTTTGTTCACGGTTGAAGATCAAGATCAAATCTAATTAGGGTAGTAATCCCGTGCTTGGGTAAATGCTAGTACTGTACTGCCTACTCCTGCACTTAAGTAGCAGCACAAGATTTGGATTCATTAGCCTTAGAGCATGTTTGGAAGACTAGTTTTCATGTTGTTGACGACCAAAAATGTTCATTTTGTGAAGTTGTCAAAATGTGTAACGGACTTCACCATTGTATTCCTCTCATCGAGATGGTCGAAAAACATATATGGAACGTCCAATTTGGGGTCTGGATGAGGGAGTTATGCCTCCGAGAAAATATCTGTTTGGGGACCGGAACTTCCGGTCTGTACTTCCGGTCCGAGACCGGAACTTCCGGTGGGGACCAAAACTTCCGGTCCGAGACCGGAACTTCTGGTGGTTGGCGGAGGAAGGCGCAGTTTTGCGTGAAAATGAACTACCGGTACTTTCGGTCCGAGACCGGAACTTTCGGTGGGGACCGGAACTTCCGGTGAAGCCTGACCGGAACTTCCGATAGGTGTTTATTCTGAATCTAACTCTCAGATCTCGAACCGATCTGTTTCTAGATCGGTTTTGGGACATGGGAAACTTAGAAAATAAGCCTTGGAGAGGTTTCCTACTGGGATAAGACCACCCCCTCTATATATATGAGAGGATCATGGCCGATTGAGTTCCCATCAATCCAATCAACATACAAACAAATCAATCTACTCCTTTTACCCCTTTTCTCCTCTCCTTCAACCTCTATGTTGTTCATCCCTTGATCCATGACCAAGGATGGCGCCCTAGGCTCGCCGGCCAACCTAGGGCAACCCGACGACGTCCTTACCCTAACGGGGTCCCTCCCGAGCGAGAGCTTCGATGGTTCCTTTGCTAGTTTTCCTGAAAACTAGCCGGTTCTTCGTCACGCAAGCACATTGGTTATCCTTTGGTGGTTTGCTTGTAAACCTCTCCATGCTTCACCACGTAAGAGTGATATCCTCGCTGTGTTCTTTGGTCCGTGGCGGCTCAGGCGTCCAATGCCTTTTTTGGCGTGTGATTCGGACCACATCCGACATCAACACACTTTTTGGCGACTCTGCTGGGGAAGAATTTGCTTCGGCTCTACTTTGTAGCCGATTCTTCTTACCCTAGCCTTATTTCTCGCTGATCTATCTTCTTGAGCTCGCCATTACCGTTGCATCTGGCCCAAAAGGCCGATCGCATCTAGTTTTGACCCCTTGTAATCTTGCTTGCAATTTTGCAACGTGTTGCGCTTGACATTGGAAAATTTAGCAAGGTGGCCAAGTTCTAAATCATGGAGTACCGAGGTGGTTCATCACAAAACTACTACAATTATCCCAAGGTACAACATGCGAATACATCTTATGATCATAATGGTTATTTTGCAAGTCATATAAGCTTTCTTGTTGGTGTTGCTAGCTGTAATGATACTAGATATGTTGCATCAGCTGGTACTTTTGATAATGTTCCTCATCATACACATAATAATTATGGATATCATGGTCAAGAGCCGATGCCAACTATAAATTCTTTGAGTTTTGATGCTACTAGCAACATACAACATGTAAATCCTTGTTCATCGGCTATAAGTTCACAATATGTGGTTTCACCACATGACATGCCGATGAAAGAGAGAATTGGCTATGACAATGCTAATTACTAAGCCAATTGCTCTCAAAATTTAGCACCATATACCAATGCTCTTATTCATAATTTGGCTCCACATGTTACTTCTAACTTGAGCTGAATTAATGAAAATTCAGCAAGGTATGTAAGTGCTAATACCCATGATTCGGCTTCACATGTTATTAGTAACCATAGCCGAATTAATGGAAATTCAGCGCCTTATGCAATGATCAATACCCACAATTCGGCTTCATATTCTGATCACGATCAAAGCCGAATTAGTGAAATTTCAGCAAGGCATTCGAGTGCTAAAAGTTGTGATTCGGCTCCACATGTTACTAATAATTGTAGCTGAATCAATGAAAATTCAGCAATGGGTAAGGAAATCCTTGTCAGGTCGACAACCATAGCTAAGCTAAAGGTAGATGGGATCACTGAAGATTCTCCTCTTTTCTATACTATGGTTAAGGTGAATTCTACATTTGATAAGTTAGAGGAAGGAATCTTTGATACTCTTATTGCTACTTCGCCTCATGTTGGAGATACTAGTGAATCGGCCCTGGCTTTTTGTCAACCTCAATATGAGAGGCCATTTTACTATTATTTTGACCAACATGGTAGAGTGATTGCAAAGAGTCAATCTAAATTGGCCTCTTCGGCGCTTGAAACCGATAGGGCCAGTTCAGGAGGGGCAACCACTATACCTCCTGGTAAGAGATTGTCTTACTGTTATTTTGATCAAAATGGCAAGCTTATTTTTAGGAAGAAACCTGTATTGGTCTCTTCGGTGCCTGAAACGGATAGGGCCAATTCAGGAGAAGCTACCACTATACCTCCTAAAAAACATGGGAAGCGACAGAAATCAGCTAGACTTGATTTTTTAGGAGCTAAAGGGGCTATACATTTATCTAGCGATTACTACATCATTGATGGAGATCAAGCCCCTACAAGCAACAAAGGAGGGTTGTCTGCTTGCTCAGAATTGGCTGAATCGACTTTGAAGTCGGCTAAGCCGACTCCTGCCTGCTCTAAGTTGGCTAGGCCCGCTTCCCAGTCGGCCAGGCCGACTGCCCCTACTGCCTACTCCGAGTCGGCTAGGCCAATTTCCCAGTTGGCTAGGCCAACTACCTCTACTACCTGCCCTGAGTCGGCTAAGCCAGCTTCCTAGTCGGCCAAGCTGACTGCCCCTGCTAGTGCCCAAGTTGGCCTAACCTACTTCCAGTCGGCTACGCCGACTTTCCCAGTTTTGGCAGCTGCTGATGTGTCTTCAGGTGATTTGACCCCTCTTGTTGATTGGTTTCTGGAAAAGAAGAGAAAAATCTTGCAAATCAAGGATATGCACTTCTCCAACATGGTCAACAAGGTAGAAAACACAAATATTTTGCTCAAATTCCAATCCGATCATACTATTTCAATTTCAGCATCTATTAGAGATATCCTTACTAACAATTGTTGTAGACCGATTGAGAATAACAATTTATTTGTTAATGATAAAATAAATTCAGATTCTATCAGCCAACACATTGTGCCATATGGCAAGGCAGATGGTGATACTTCATCAAAGCTAAAGCTTCCCATAAGCAATTGCAAAGGTGTGGCCGAATGGATTGATAACAAATCTGATCCCTTTGTTTGCCTAGCTTTAAAGCCGACTCCACAAAAGAATCGGCTAGAGAAATCAAAATACACTTTTGACTTTACTTTTTGTGATCATGTCTTTGATATCTTGCTAGAGAATAATTTTATTAGAATCATTGATCACAGTGCTTTGCCATCTATTCAAAACTTAGAAGAGCTTACATATTGCAAGTGGCACAATTCTTCTGATCATAATACTTCTAATTGCAATGTGTTTCGTTGAGTGATCCAATCGGCCGTTGATAATGGACGATTGAGGTTTTCTGAAGCTCAACAGATGGACCAATTAGATTCAATTGGTCTTGATGGCAAACAGGTTTTGAATCACTTGCAATAGCCGATTCACTCAAGGCTCAAATGCCCAAGAGAGAGATGTGGAGCCCTCAAGTGAGGATAAGGTTGTTGTCCATGAATTACAAATTGAAGATACTCAAGAGGACAACAATATTATCACAATTCCAGAAGACACTGGGGGGCAGGTGAAATCTCTCCAACTAGAACAAAAGCCGATTGATCCCGTTGAGCAAGGGAAATCAGCTAAGAATCCTCTTCTGGAGCATGTCTGTCAAGATGGGGAGAAGAAGGAGGATGCTCATAAAGCTGATGGAGATAAAGGCCGTGACAAGCTAAAGAATAGAAGGCCAAAGCTTAGCTTCAAGGAACTTCTAGCAAAATATGAGAAGATAGCAGAAGCAAATGTCACCAATCGGTCAAAGAAAGTCCAATCATCAAAATTGCCTCCAAAGCACAAGTTTCAAGAGTGGAATTGGCAAGGAGATAGATCTCATACAGCAGCAACATATTCTTCTTTTCAGCAGCCAATTCCTATGTCATATGGACCAAAGCCCGTATATTTTCATCCTTATTCATCTCGGGGCTGGTTTGATGAAGAGACACATCTGCCATCATATTTTAGGCCACAATATATAGAATATGCAGCTGCTAGACATTTAGAGAGATCATCATCTTGTAAAGACAGTTTTGATCAAAATCGGTCTGGAGCTCAACCAATGAAGAAAGTGGTAAAGCAAGTTTACCGTGTGAAGTATGATGGCCGAAAGGAGAAAAGTTCAGAACTGAATTTAACTATTGAAAAGCCGATTACATTGCTAAAAAATCAGGCCATTGATGACAAAGAAGTGGAGAAATCATCTATTGATATTTTAGGTGTCAAATCTGAACAAAAAAGGTGAGAGTGCTCAAAGTCAAGAATGATTTGCCGCTATCCAAAACAAAAATAAAACCAATATGCTCAATTAGTTTATCAAAGTGGCAAGAAAAGAAATTGCAGAAGCTTAGTGCAGAGAAGCTAAAAGAAAAGGGCTTAGCATAGGTTCCTAAACAAAGAATTCAAGCTCAGAAGGATGATGCTCAAGCAAGTGTTGCAACAAAGGCAAAGGAGAGAAGAAGGTTTAAGAAATAATTGCCAAGTTGGAGGTTTGCACCAAATCATCAAAATCATTGGTCATGGCATCATCCATACTTTCTACCTATGCCTATATGGAATTCATCCCCTGGTATGTATGGTTGTCCCTCAGCTCCTTATTTTGATCCTTGGTATGGATCTGTATGTTTTAGAGGGTTGCCAAATTATTTTGCTTATCAATGATCAAGAGCCAAAATATTTATTTCAGTTATGCATGCTCTTATGGATGAATTCATATGGCCAATATTTTGATATCGCCCTTAGTGTAAAAATATAGCCGATGAGTGCTTGTGACCATCGTGCTAGTAGAAAGCCCTCATGAAATTTACTTTGATGGCTTTCAGGCCCAGGAGGCATGATATATGTATTTTGATTTACTTTATGGATGTGACAATATGATTAATTGGCTTGCAAATAAGGCTAAGGTGTTGGCATGATCATTATTTCTCATAATAATATCGTTTGAGGCATCAAGCAGATTAGAATTATAGTTGCACCAAAATTCAAGCCGAATTTGAATTTTTGGCTTGGCCATATTGCAATTCATGAAGTATGACATGTTGAAACCTATGGTGATTCTTTACTAGTGGTGCAGCAAGTCACTGGTATGTTTCAATGTTTAGAAAGATCACTAAGAGCTTGTCTTGATATTTGCCTTGACATCATTGGTTCGTTTGTCGAATTTCAAATTCGGCATGTTCTGAGGCATGAAAATCAAAAGGCCAACATGTTAGCTCAACAAGTATCTGCCTATGACGTCGGTGGGCGTAATTTTCATATTCAAGAACAGCCGATGCATAAAGATCTATATTTTTGTTGTGCAGGTATGGAAGAGTTGGTAACCAACCCCTCTTCTCTGGCAAGATAGTCGGCTTGGTCAACTTTACTGGTCGGCCTAGCCGACTCCCCTGTGGCTAGTCCGGCCAATGTACATGACGAACTTTTGAATCGGCCCAGCAAAACTTCTAGTGATGTTGGGGCCGATTTACATGATTGGAGGACTATCTTATTGGCATATCTACGAGATCCAAGTGCCAAAGTTGATAAAAGTGTTTGGCAAAGTGCTTTCAAATATGTGTTGCACAATGATGAGCTTTACCGAAGAACCGCGGAAGACTTGGTGCTGAAGTGCTTAGGAACTGATCAAGCAAGAATAGCTATGGGAGAAGTCCATGAAGGTATTTATGGTACGCATCAATCGGCCCCAAAGATGAAGTGGTTATTGCGTAGAGCCGATTTCTATTGGCCTACTATGATGACCGATTGCTTTCGCTACTATAAAGGATGTGAAGAGTGCCAAAGGTTTGGAAATATTTAGCTAGTGTCTGCTGCTATGCTTCATCCTATAATCAAACCATGGCCTTTTCGCGGTTGGGGACTAGACTTCATTGGCCAAATTCATCCCCCATCTTTTAAGGGACATCGCTTTGTGTTGGTTGCTACAGATTATTTTACTAAGTGGACCGAGGCAGTTCCTTTGAAGAATATGACACACAAGGAGGTGATTGAGTTCATCACTGAGCATATCATTCATAGATTCGGCATACCCTAAACATTAACTACAGATCAAGGGACTTCATTTATGTCCAAGGAAGTGAGGGACTTTGCCGAATTATATAAGATCAAGTTGCTCAAATCATCTTCATATTATGCTCAAGCTAATGGCCAAGCTGAGTCTAGTAATAAGACTTTGATCAAGCTTATTAAAAAGAAAATTGAGGAGAATCCAAGAAGGTGGCATGAAGTATTGTCTGAAGCTCTATGGGCACATCGCATTTCAAGGCATGGTGCTACAAAAGTTACTCCTTTTGAGCTAGTATATGGTCAAGAGGCCGTGTTGCCTGTCGAGGTAAATTTGGATGCATACAGGCTTACTAAGCAAAATGATCTATCAGTCATTGTGTATCATGATTTGATGATGGATAACATCGATGAGGTAACTGATGTAAGATTAAAAGCTCTCAAGGAGATAGAGAAAGACAAAGCTCGAGTTGCCAGGGCATATAATAAAAAAAGTCAAGAGCAAATCTTTCCAAGTACGAGAATTAGTGTGGAAAACTATACTACCTATTGGATCGAAGAGCAATCAGTTTGGCAAATGGTCACCTAACTGGGAGGGTCCATACAAAGTGATCAAAGTCATATACGGTAATTCCTATTTGCTAGAGACATTGCAAGGTGAACGTCTCAAAGTAGCATTCAACGGGAGATACTTGAAAAAGTATTTTCTAAGTGTTTGGCAAGAAGCCTAAGTGCTCTCCAAACAATAGCCGATACATGTATCGCCCTTAGAAAAATGGCGATGTATACATCGCCCTTAGTCACCATACAGCCGATGAGATGGGTATCATTGCTGTTTGGTTTAATTATGTTTGTTTGATCAATTGTTTTTAGGTTCATGTATCATAAACCTGAAAACAGGGGCATATGTTGACAACAAAAAATGTTTATTTTGTGAAGTTGTCAAAATGTGTAACAGACTTCACCATTGTGTTCCTCTCATCGAGATGGTCGAAAAACATATATGGAACGTCTAATTTGGTGTCCGGATGAGAGAGTTATGCCTCCGAGAAAATATCTGTTTGGAGACCGGAACTTTAGGTCTGAGACCGGAACTTCCGGTGGTTGGCGGAGGAAGGCGCAGTTTTGCGCGAAAATGAACTACCGGTACTTCCGGTAAAAGATCGGAACTTCCGGTGGGGACCGGAACTTCCGGTAGGTGTTTATTCCGAATCTAACTCTCAGATCTCGAACCGATCTGTTTCTAAATCAGTTTTGGGACATGGGAAACTTAGAAAATAAGCATTGGAGAGATTTCCTACTAGGATAAGACCACCCCCTCTATATATATATGAGAGGATCATGGCCGGTTGAGTTCCCATCGATCCAATCGACATACAAACAAATCAATCTACTCCTTTTACCCCTTTTCTCCTCTCCTTCAACCTCTATGTTGTTCATCCCTTGATCCACGACCAAGGATGGCGCCCTAGGCTCGCCGGCCGACCTAGGGCAACCCGGCGACGTCCGCCCTGACGGGGTCCCTCCTGGGCGAGAGCTTCGACGGTTCCTTTGCTAGTTTGCCTAAAAACTAGCCGGTTCTTCGTCACGCAATCACGTTAGTTATTCTTTGGTGGTTTGCTTGTAAACCTCTCCGTGCTTCACCACGTAAGAGTGATATCCTCGCTGCGTTCTTCGGTCCGTGGCGGCCCGGGCGTCCAATGCCCTTTCTGGTGTGTGATTCGAACCACATCCGACGTCAACACATGTCAAAACCCTTATAAAATACAGGTTTGGAAAATTTTCACCCTACTCTTAAAAAAGCTGTTTGGATGACCGATGAAGGTATTAAATTTACCCGTTTTTGTCAAACCAACCGTAAAAAATAATCTGCTGCGGTGGTGACACAAAAAAAAACCGACAGATATCGGGCCTCGCCTGGTGAGCTGCCAAGCCCTCACCCGTCTATTCGTCGCTTGACTCACCCATGGCGATGGCGGCATCTCTACTCTCTCTCCCCCTTTATTCTCCCTCTCGACCACCAAATCCAGAGAGATGGAGAAGGATTAGACACCACCGGAAAGCCCTCACACTGTATGCTGCCCCTGGTCTCCCTATCTTCATGCTCCCATGCTCCGCGATGGTGGATTCGAGAAGGAACTGGCGGCATGGTCCGATTGGAGAAGCAACAGCAGCGTGGCTGAAGAGCCATATGGATCCGAAGCAGAAGAATCGTCATTTTCGGTTGGCAAGCGCGTCAACGACGGATGAAGATATCTGGCCGGCAGTGCAGAGGTGCAGATGTGTACTGCCTGTCTGCCTTGTGCTCCATCTCCAAATCTGATTGCTTCATTTAATTTGGATGGATAATTAGTCCTATTCCTGTGTACTATGGTTTTGTTTCAGTCGCAATTATTTGGCCTACAAATTGGTGGTGGTTGACTGTGTATAATGTTTGGCATTTGGTAACCAAGTAGCCCGTTAATGCTTTGATATGAAATTTTGGCCTTAAATTTGAGTGTTGATCTGAAATTTATTCAGCAGGTTGCTCCAATTCAGTGCCCTGTTTTCAAATTTCACCATTTGTGCAATGCTCGTGCTTATTGTGATGCAATGGTAATCGATTCGTTAGCTCAAAGGGAATAGCCAGTGTACTGCTTACCCAACCAACAGCTTTCCTTGGGAAAATAACACCCAATATTTCAGAGGTTTTCTTGTGCACAAGAAAATCACAGGTGTAATGCAATTACATGTGAAAAGACTTACAAGACTTCCAACACAGGGCCTTAGTGGTGCACAAGCACAACCAACCTAATATAAGAAGATGAAAAGGGCAAATAAAATGCATGTCACCCTCATTCGAGGATCTATAAATATTGAACATACAGGCAACCCAAACTAGACGGCTGCGCCCAACACCCTGTACCATTTTGCTTCACAAAAAGGAAGACGACACTTGACATGACGAGCATCACTGTCGTTATCATGCGGCACCACACGGAGGGCTACTTGGGAGCGTGCCGCAGACGGCCGCGCTGCGATGCATCTCAGCTAATCCACTGCTCATCTGGGCCTACCAAGAAATTATTGCCCAATCAGACTCATCAGCCGAAGGGAAAAGAATACTCTGCTGGCTACTGCTACAGCATCTTGGATGGAAGCGTCAGAATCTCCTCTGCCGGTCTTGGAATATCTCCTCCGTGCGAACGTGCCACATCCATTCCCTCACGTCCACCTACGCCCGCCTTTCGGATTTTGAACTCCAACTAGTCGGCGGCGGCGGCGCGATAATTTTGGGCCACCAGCCATTCATCGATTTTAGTAATTTAATTAGCTTTATCAAATTCATTTTAGTAATTTAATTAGCTGATGGATGCCGTTCAAGGACGATGTTTGTTTGGTCCGATTCTCTTCGGTTGTACCTACTGTAATAAATAAATTTGGCCTTGTTTAGATCCTAAATTCTCCCCTCAAATTCTACTATGCAAAAAGGAGATTCCCCATCACATCAAAATGCCGGCAAATGCATGAAGTAATAAATGTAGATGAAATAAAAAACTAATTGCACAATTTTGTTGTACTTTACGAGACGAACATTTTGAGTCTAATTAATCAATTTTTGGACAATTTTTTGCACTAAAAAACAAAAGTTGGTACAGTGTTCCGACACGGGCACCATATTCTGGATCTAAACACGGCCTTGATGTCCTTGTCTCAAATGTTCCAACTTGCAAATGGATGGATTTCCATCCATGTATATCCACTTCCATACCTCTTGGCTCTGGCCCACTCAAACTTGGGTCCATGTCAAAAAAAAAAAAAACTCTAAAACATTATCCGTGTTGAGCATGAGCGATGCATTATTACGTGATTTGCTGGTAATAAACATATATAATGACAAAGTTAGATCAAATTAGATAGAGTTGTGTTTACTTTGTGGGTGTATAGATACGTATCCTAGGGTGCATATATGGCAGAATTTTAATCAAACTCATTGTATTTTCTTTTTGTGTGTATTTGCACCCCTAAATGCAACATGCCTTCGCCACTGAACACATAATAAGCAAGACCATCATAGATGAGGGAAGTGCACCATCATATCAATTTTAAAATTATACTTCCTCCATTTCAATATATAAAACTTGGTTCGAGTCAGCAAGGTCTTCGGCTTTCTATTATATTACAAAAAATATTCATAGCGACAAAATCAAAACACAAGCTACTTTTGAATGTAATCAAATGATACCACTTCTATATAATATTTATATTGTTTGAGGTGAACTGTTTGTTCAACGTTAGGAGGTTTAACTCTTTAAGTCTTTATAACTACGTGAGTTCCTTAATTACAAAATGAAATGGAGTAATCGGAAGAAGATAGCGACGACTCCCGACCCCGAGTGGCCAACTGGTAGCCTATAAAGTCTCACAATGTGACAAGTACTTCTCCTATGATTGGTCAATTACATCAACCTCAGCTAATTAATTAGGCAGACATTTTTATACGCCCCGTCAAATTATGCCCAGATTAAATAAAACCCCATTTACAATAATAAGAATATATATAAAAGCACACATGGATCCATCCAATAGCAACTTACAAAGCCATTGGAATCTCCAAAGGGCAAGTAGGCAAAGCACTAAAACTAGCCGCCAGCTCGGAATCATCGTCGGAGCCACTCCACCAACCTGCTCCGCTCCTCCATGGCCAGCTACCCCCTGCTGCTGCTCCTGCTGCTGGCGGCCACGGCCGCAGCCGCAGCAGCAGCCGCCGGCGAGGCCTCCCGCGGCAACGCGACCGCGACGTCGTCGTCGCCGACGGCGTACGAGATGCTGGAGCGGTACGACTTCCCGCGGGGGATCCTGCCGGCGGGCGTGTCCGGGTACGAGCTCCGCGGGGACGGCAGCTTCGAGGTGTACTTCCCGCGTCCCTGCGAGTTCCTGCTGGCGGGGAGGTGGCTGGTCCGGTACGAGGCGCGCGTGCGGGGCTCCGTCGCGGCCGGGTCGCTCACGGCGCTGGACGGGATCAGCGTGAAGGTGCTCTTCCTGTGGCTCGGCGTCGGCGAGGTGGACCGCGCCGGGGACACGCTCAGCTTCTACGTCGGCCCCGTCGCCACCTCGTTCCCGCTCGCTGACTTCGCCGAGAGCCCGCGCTGCCGCGGCTATGATGATGGCGCTGGCGCTGCCGACGACGACGACGACTTCTTTCCGGCGGCGGCGGCCTCGTCGTGACCCGGCGGTGATTAGTATCTGTACAATTGTATGTACCTGCCGCCTTGATGATCTAGCTGGCTATATACACGTGTGCATCGATGATCGAGACGAGCCGGCGATTAGCTGCTTCTTTCTTCATTTCTGTTTCAGGGAATTGGATCAGGTTATTTGGTGATCCTTGATGCTACTTCATCCTGTGTCGTCTAGCAATTCTTTATGCGCACCTTCTTCTTCTCTTCTCCTGATTCGTGAACGTGACATCAATTAGCTAGCTGTTGAGTAGTTTGCACGACTGCGGTAATGGTGTTGCATTGCATCGTCTGGATTTCGTCTGTCAAAACCAGCCGCCATCCAGCGAGGGTGGCCGCCTCCGCCTACTACGCAGCACGTCAAAGGCCAGACCCAGCGGAGAGAGGTAGCGTACGTCAACGCCAGCCTCTCGCCGGTGCAACTCTTCGCTGAACAGTCTCCTTAAGACAATTTCAATGTCCACGTCATCTTCAGCCCGGCGCCTGGACAAAACCACGGTCAACGCTCAATACCGGCCATGAAATCGTGAGATTCATTCAATGCAGAGCAGCTCAGCTTTTGTGAAAGCACAGTGCTCGCTGACTGAACATAGAACCATCCCTAGTGCGAGGCTAGGTAGCTTAATTCGTGAGTAATCGCTTAGTCAAGCGTATGCTAGGGAGGGCAGTGATTATTTTAAATCATTTAACCATCCCTAGTGCGCCATTGCGGTGGCGCATTGTTATAACTTCACACTCTTCTCGATCTTAATGGAATGATATGCAAACCTTTTGCGTATGTTGTGAAACGGTGTCTATTCCCAACAGACACCTATTCGTTGATGATCTCATCCACAAGCATGCGATTAGTGAAAAGGATTAGCAGTTAGCCTAGTTGTTAGTGTGTCAGCAGTTAGCATGCCACCTGAAGGGACATGTCCCTTAGTGGTCGACTGTTCAAGCGAACAAACACCTCTTCACATGTATGTAATCTCAAGAGATCAATGAAACAGATAGTTGTTCCCAAATTACTTGTTCATTACATTCACGTTTAACACATTATCAGCACTACTCGTGAACAAGAGCAAAGGAGAACGACGTCGGATGTCTCAGAATCATCCCTGGTAAGCACTATGGTGCGAATCAACGTCAACTTACCTTGGCACGTCGTTCGTGGGTGACTATTCTTCGCCCTACGCCGCATCGGTGGAGTTTGTCGTGGCCCGATCTGCCACCATGGCCACCATGGACAGCGCCGCAGCGTCTTCGAGCGCCTTGGGCCTCGTGTTCGCCGCAACGTTGCCCAGGGTTATGGCCATGGTCCTTTCGGCCGCCTCTTTGACTCTGTTGTTCGTGGCCTCCGTGCAGATGCAGTTCCTCGCCACCGATGGAGTCCAGTTCGTCGTGGCCTCCATGATTCCCCACGCGATCTTCGTCTGCAGAGCCAGCCACCGTCTCCTCGCCTTAGCGTGGACGGTGCCGGCCCCAGCAACGCCACACCACGCGCTGTGGAAGCCCCGACGCCACCTGCTATCGAAGCCCCAGTGCTGCCCGTGGATGAAGTGGTTACCAAGCCCGTCGCTGTACTTGCCTACGTCCCCATGGAGATGATGTCGCCAGCACCGGCACTGCCTCGCTACTGATGCGACTTCTGCAAGGATACATGCTGATGCCGCACACGCTGGAGTACAACTACTCACTGCCATCGCCCACACCGGTCCCAGAGACTCAAGTGGCAGCTTGTAGGAGTATCCCCAGCGGTGCCCTTGATCCATGGTACTTCAACACTGTCGCCGCGCCGATGATTTAGGATGTGAAGGCCGAGGACGACATGAACGTGGTTGCCCCGGCATCGGCAACCTCTTCAATCCCGGAGGCACGCTCGCGGCCCAAACTGACGCCCTGCAGTACACCTTCTTCGACGCAGCTGGCCCCTCAGCTCCTCCTCCGGCAGTGACCCCGAAAGTGGCTTCTCCGCCCACGACACGCACGGAGGCCGCTGTTTGCATGAAGGCGACGACCCTTCTGGGTCCTTCTCCGGCTGCAACTCCGGCCGAGGTTACCGCCACCACACCCCCGACGCTCTGGCGCCTCCTCAGCCGCAGGGTGGCGGCGGTTGACCAGCGCCCGCGCTGGCCCCTAGAAATGGGCGGCCCTTGGTCTCCCGAGCGTGGAAGTCCTCAATATGGCGCTAGGCGGTGGCGGCTTCTACTCCCCTGATGAGGGGGAGTCTTCCTCGAACTGAAGATGGAGAGCACCGGCGGCGCAGTGGGAATTTTTTTATTTTTAACCCCTTTTTAAAACTATTTCCAGATTTGACACTGTTAAAGTTTTATTTCCAAATCTAACACTTTTGGCCGCACCTATTGCCCTAGCGCAGCTGAAAGGTCTTGATGGCTAGAGGGGGGTGAATAGTCTATTAAAATTTTCTACAAAGACAAGCTAAACAAGTTTATCAATAAAACAAATAGCGAGATACGAGTTTTGCTTAGCCTACGGGGTGTTTGCAAGCCACCTAACCAATTCACAATTCTAGTGTATTTGCACTCAACCGCACAAGTCAAATCAAGAAGAAAACTACAACTAGCAAGCTACACAAAGAAGCTACTCTAGCAAAGCTAACTAGCTAGCAAAGATAACTAAGAAAGTAATGCGGAGTTGAGTTAGGAGGGTATCATCGAGGGGTGAAGTATTGAGCCAACCAATATAATCAACAATGAATACCAAGATAACCGAACACCGGGATCAATCAATCACAATATGAAAGTGATGACACGAAGATTTATCCCGAGGTTCACGTGCTTGCCGGCACGCTAGTCCCCGTTGTGTCCCTCTTCACCACGTGGTTCGGTGGCTAATCGGTCTCACACCGAGCCTATCAAAAGGCGCCACAAGAACCTACCAAATGGCAAAAGGTTGTAATGACACGAAGCAATTTACTAATGTTGCCTTTGGCGCTTCGCTGAGGTAGGCACAAACCCCTCACAATCACCGAAGGTGGCCAAGAACAAACACCAACTCTTGCCAACGCCTCCAAGCTGCTCCAAGCCGTCTAGGTGGCGGCAACCACCAAGAGAAACAAGAATCCCGCAGCAAATCAACCACCAAGTGCCAACTAGATGCAATCTCACAATGCAAATGCACTTGGATCACTCAATCTCACTTCGAATATGCAAAGAAGCAAGAGAGATGAGTGGGAGGGGAGTTGCTTAGCTCAAAATGCTCACAAGTATGTTAAATGTTCGAGAGAGAGAGCCTTGAGCCGGCCAATGAGTATTTATAGATATACCCCTTCGAATAGAGCCGTTAGAAACTTAAACAGCCGAAATCGCGCTGACCGGACGCGCTGGTCCAACTGACCGGACGCGCCGGTCGCCCAACGGCTAACTCGCGAAGTACTGATCGGACGCGCTGGTCCAAACGACCGGACGCGCCGGTCGCACAACGGCTAACTGCGAAGCAATGACCGGACGCGCTCATCGCGCAGACCGGACGCGCTGGAAACGACCGGACGCGCTGGTCCTAAGAATGACCGGACGCGCTGGTCGCCTGAGCAGCGCTCAACGAAACAACGACCGGACGTGCTGAACAAACATGACCGGACACGACAGTACCAGCGTCCGGTTATAGTCCAGTAAGCTCCCTGAACGACCAGACGCGTCCGATCATCAGTGACCGGACGCGCCACGCGTCCGATCAACCAACTGAAAAACGCGCAGACACTGAACACTGACCGGACGCGTCCGGTCATGCAAGGACCGCGTCCGGTTCAGCGTCCGGTCACCTCTGTGACCTCCGTTCGCTTCCGTTTCTTTTCCGGACTTCAGGCGTAGTGGAAAATAGTCGTTTCAACTTCTCGAAAACGCCTGAATGTGTGAGTGTGTTAGTATTTTCACAAACCCTCTCTACCACTCAAACTCCACCGCCTTCGCAAACGTGCTAACACCACCAAGTGATCTTCATCATGTGTGAGTGTGTTAGTATTTTCACAATCATTTTTTGAGGCGATATTAGTTCTATCCAAATGCATATGATCATGAAATACACATCTAGAGGCACTTAGGAGTTCAATAGCCGTGACATTCCCCTCTTTATAGTATGGCTATCTATCCTATAATGTAACCACACCCACTAGGTGTCTTGGTTACTAAAACACAACCCTTAAGCATATACCTTTACCTTGATCACGTAGGGTTGCGTCCAAATCCAAGTGTGGCCATCATGATCACCATGTCCATCTTGCCACCAACCTTGGAATGTACTAATCCTCATATGCTACATATAACTTAGGCATAGGATTAGTACTTAGGCATTGTCACTAATTACTAACACCAAACATAGGACTTTCAATCTCCCCCTTGTTGGTAATTAGTGACAAACCTTTCACAAAGATATTATGATAAAATTTTGATTGAACCCATGTCACATTGTCTAAGTATATTACCATGTGTAAGAATTATGGACATGTGATCATGAATTCAAATTGATAGCAATGGCTCCCCCTACATGTATGCTATATGTTTGGATTTTGGAAGCATACATGTTAGATAGGAAAGATTAGGAGCATTGACTACCAATAGGTGCTAAGTGTTTAAGATTATAGACCTTTGAAGCGTGATACCATCAGAGTAGCGATAAACACCATCTTAGCACCTTATGTAGTTAGATTCCACTTGTAAAAGCACAAACATAACTAGAAACCTTGTGAGATCAACATTATAAGCAAGGCTCTAGTACCACTATGAAAAACATGAAGCAAGAAAAATCTAACTACTTCCTATTCATGCTAGTACCACAATACATCATTCAAATTATACTAGCAAGTCACCACACAAGCAAAGTATCGGAGAAATGCATAACTATGCATCATACATATGAAGTGCACATGTAAATGCAACATTCATGTTTAAGAGCTTGCTCCCCCTACTTGTGTGCTCAAAATTTTAGTTGATTCCCTTCTTTTATCAATTCTCCCCTTTGTGCTTCTCCCCATTTGAGTTCTATCTTTGTGAACAACATTTTCTCCCCCTTTGGCACCAATTGACCACAAGGAGCAAACTTTAGATAGATTATCATGTTGAAATATGGGGTGAGGATCAAGTTTGTGATTCAACCTAGATTGCTTGCATAAATAAAATGCTTCGGTTTGATCCAAGGGCAAGCTTCTTCACACCTCCCTAGAAGGGTTATCATGCACCATGTTGAAGCAAATATTTAGACAAGTTTTCTAGATTAAACACTTAGGATCACAAGCTACTTAAACAAGTTATATGCTACCACTAGATCATACAAGTCATAGAAACAATAGTGGTACCATATAAACTTCAAATTCATTTGATTTTCATGAATGAGCCTAGAACATGTAAATTATGATTAGATGCACTAAACAAGTCCTTAGCATAGAATGTATGACATGTTAACCAATTGTACCTTGGGGCTCGAAGGAGAGGCATGTCATATATGGAGTGCATCAACTCATGTTGGAGAAGTCAAGTATGTTCAACTTATTCTTTAGCTTGTGAAATCTCTTCTCATCAAGTGGCTTGGTGAATAGATCGGCTAATTGATCTTCGGTGCCCACACTCTCAATAGCAATGTCACCCTTTTGTTGATGATCTCTAATGAAATGACGATGGACATCAATATGCTTTGTTCTTTGATGTTGAACCGGATTATTGGTTAGCTTCACGGCACTTTTATTGTCATATAGCAATGGCACATTCTTGAATTTGATTCCAAAATCTTTCAATGTTGCCTTCATCCACAAGATTTGTGCACAACAACTACCCGCGGCGATATATTCAGCCTCGGCGGTAGATAGTGCAATACTATTTTGCTTCTTGGATGACCATGAGACAAGTGATCTTCCCAATAATTGACAAGTCCTAGAAGTGCTCTTTCTCTCCACTTTGTCACCGGCATAGTCGGAATCCGAATATCCAACTAGCTCAAAGCTTGCACCTTTGGGATACCACAATCCAATATCTTGTGTATGCTTCAAATACCTCAAAATTCTCTTTGTTGCCTTCAAATGACTTTCTCTTGGTGAGGCTTGAAATCTTGCACACATGCATACACTAAACATTGCATCAGGCCTTGATGCCGTCACATAGAGTAGACTACCAATCATCGATCTATATAGCTTTTGATCCACCATGTTGCCACTCTTGTCACTATCCAAACTTCCACTAGTGCCCATTGGGGTTGTAATACTCTTTGTATCTTCCATGCCAAACTTCTTGAGCATATCTTTGATGTACTTAGTTTGTCTCACAAATGTACCTTCTTTCATTTGTTTGATTTGAAGTCCAAGAAAGAAACTAAGTTCACCAATCATTGACATTTCAAATTCCTTGGCCATCATTTTTCCAAACTCATCACAATAATCTTGATTGGTTGAACCGAATATGATATCATCAACATATATTTGCAACACAAACAAGTCTTTTCCAATCTTCTTGGTAAAGAGAGTAGTATCCACTTTGCCCATGACAAATCCTTTGGATAGCAAGAAGTCCCTCAATCTTCCATACCATGCTCTAGGTGCTTGCTTCAATCCATACAAAGCTTTTCTCAATTTGTAGACATGATTGGGTTTCTTATCATCTTCAAAACCGGGAGGTTGCTCCACATACACTTCCTCTTGAATGTACCCATTGAGAAATGCACTCTTTACATCCATTTGATATAGCTTGATATTGTGAGCACAAGCATAGGCAAGTAAGATCCTAATTGCTTCCAATCTTGCAATCGGGGCATAAGTTTCACCAAAGTCAAGACCCTCTATTTGTGTATAACCTTGAGCCACTAGTCTTGCTTTGTTCCTTACTACTATCCCATCTTGATCTTGCTTGTTGCGAAAAACCCATCTTGTTCCAATGACATTATGATCCTTAGGTCTTTCAACTAGTTCCCATACTTCATTTCTCTTGAAGTTGTTGAGCTCTTCATGCATTGCATTTACCCAATCCGGATCTCTCAATGCTTTATCAATGTCCTTGGGTTCTTCCATTGAAACAAAAGAAGAGTTAGCACAAAATGATGCCAATCTTGATCTAGTTTGAACTCCTCTTTGTATGTCACCAATGATGGAATCCAATGGATGGTCTCTTGCAATGTTAGTTGGTTGAAGCACTTGGACTTGATTGCTTGGATGTTGATCATGAGTTGGAGATGATGAACTAGCCACCTGTTGATCTTGTTGCACTTGAGATGATGTACTAGCTTGATTTTGCATTAGAGAACCACTAGCTTGTGTAATTGGACTTTGGAGCACTTGATCTTTGTTGTCATCCACATCAATCACTTGCTTTGGCCTAATATCACCAATATCCATTTCTTTCATAGCATTGGTCAATTGAGTTCCTCTCACATCATCTAAGTTTTCTTCTTCATTTTGAGAGCCATTTGTTTCATCAAACTCAACATCATAAACTTCCTCAAGTAAACCACTAGCCAAATTCCAAACTCTATAAGCTTTGCTAGTAGTAGAGTAACCAAGTAGGAATCCTTCATCATATTTCTTCTTAAACTTGCTCAATCTAGTGCCCTTCTTTAAGATATAGCATTTGCAACCAAATACCCGAAAGTATGCAATGTTGGGCTTTCTTCCATTTAAGATCTCATATGGTGTCTTCTCTAGGAACTTGTGGCAATAGAGGCGGTTGCTATAGAAGCAAGCCGTGTTGATTGCTTCGGCCCAAAATGAATGACTCACATTATACTTATTCAACATTGATCTTGTCATATCAATTAAGGTTCTATTCTTCCTCTCAACTAAGCCATTTGATTGAGGTGTATACTTGGCCGAGAATTGATGTTTGATTCCAAGCTCCTCACATAGCTCATCAACTCTTGTGTTTCTAAACTCACTTCCATTGTCACTTCTTACTTTCTTGATTGTGGTCTCAAACTCATTTTGCACTCTCTTGATGAACTTCTTGAATATGTCAAATACATCACTCTTGTCCACAAGAAAGAATACCCATGTGTATCTAGTGAAATCATCCACAATCACAAAACCATACTTGTTGCCACCAATACTTGTGTATGTAGTTGGCCCAAATAGATCCATGTGCAACAACTCAAATGCCTTAGAAGTACTCATAATGCTTTTCAATGGATGAGTGTTGCCCACTTGCTTTCCGGCTTGACATGCACTACATAGCTTATCCTTCTCAAATGTGACATCCTTCAAGCCTCTAACTAAGTCATGCTTCACTAACTTGTTCAATTGCTTTATGCCAACATGACCAAGTCTTCTATGCCATAACCAACCCATACTTGATTTGGTGAGCAAGCATGTTGAAAGTTGAGTGTCACTAGCATTGAAATCAACCAAGTATAGATTCTCATATCTAAAGCCTTTGAAGATCAAGTTAGAGCCATCAACACTATCTCCACATCATCAACACCAAATATGCACTTGAAACCAAGATCACACAATTGAGCAACCGAGAGAAGATTGAAGTTCAACTTTTCAACTAAGATCACATTGGAAATGCTATGATCATTAGAGATTGCAATCCTTCCAAGAGCCTTTACATCACCCTTGCTATTGTCACCAAATGTGACACTATCAATGCCACTATCATTTGATTTGAGAGAGTTGAACATTCTTGAATCACCGGTCATATGTTGAGAGCACCCACTATCAAGCACACAATGCCTTCCTCCGGCCTTATAATTTACCTATAAAACAATTTAATGTCTTTTAGGTACCCATACTTGCTTGGGTCCTTAGAGGTTAGTCACTAAGCTCTTTGGTACCCAAATGACCTTCTTCTTTGGGCCCACAATTGATGTACCAACAAACCTAGCATGCACACCTTTCTCACCCTTGGTAAGCACATAACAAGAATCAAAAGGAATGTAATGTACATTAGCATTTTTCTTGTTCTTGTTCATTTTGTTGCAATTAATCTCTAGATGCCCAACTTGCTTGCATCTATTGCAATAACAACCATTGCCCTTCACAAAGCGAGGCTTTGGAGTAGCAAAGGTCGCCTTGCCCTTCTTGGGAGTATAGCCCAAACCCTCTTTGTTAAGAGAGAACCTTTGGCTACCCAAGCATTTTAGCAAGCGGGCATCCCCACCATAGGCATTGCCTAATGCGCGGGTGAGATCATCCACCTCTCTCTTGAGAGTCTCATTCTCAACCACAAGTGATGAATCACTGGTAGTAGAGGTAGAGTTGGTTGTGGTGGATGATGATGAGCTACATGAAGTATTAGAGGACTAACAAATAAAGAATCATCAATAATATCACATGTTAGTCCAATATCACAGGTGACAATCACTTGCTCTTCCTTAACTTCCTTCATGAGCTTCTCCAACTTGAGGTCCTTTTCCTTGATGAGCTCAAGTAGAGTGGAGTGGGCTTCCTTAAGCCTAGTGTGATCAATTTCAAGATCCTCGTGGTCTTCCTTTAGACACTCACGAGAATCCTCTAGCTCATCAAAGGATTTCCTAAGAGCTTTGAGCTCTTGTTCAATTCCTTTGCACTCCTTACTCTTTTTGAGAGCAACAAGCTCCTCCATCAAGGCATCATTTTCATTGCTCTTGGCAATGAGCTCTTGTTCCAAGATTTTGTATTTCTTGGTTGCCCTCTTATAGCCCTTACTCATTTGATCTATTATGCCTAATAGATCATCCTTGGAATAGTCCTCATCCTCCTCATCATCACTCCTACAATCATCACTAGCACAAGAATCATCATCACTATCATCATGTTTTACCTTGGTAGGCTTGGCCATAAGGCATGTCGATGTAGTGTCGAAGATGGATGGCTTGTTGGAGAGGGCGATGTTTGCAATGGCTCGCCGAGTGGTCTTCTCATAATCACTAGAGCTATCATCATCACTATCGGAGTTATCACTATCCCAAGTGACCATATAGCCACCACCCTTCTTCTTGTTGTTGAATGTGAAGCTCTTCTTTGCTTTCTTCTCCTTCTTGTTCTTCTTCAACTTCAACTCCCCATCATGATATCTTTTGTCTTCATAGGGGCACTTTACCACTACATGATCGGGGCTATTGCAATTGTAGCAAAGCACCTCCTTTGCCTTTATGAAGTCCCTTCTCTTTCTTGCACCATAGCCTCTCTTCTTCATGAACCGACCCATCTTTTGCACTAGAAGGGCCATGGTCTCATCATCAAATGGATCATCATCATCATCATCAACCTTGCTCTTGCCCTTGGAAGAAGAAGCCTTGAATGCGGTGGTCTTCTCTTGCTTGACCTTGATCTCCTTCTTCTCATCTTCATCTTCATCATCATCATATTGAGCATCGGTCATGACATCTCCAAGCACTTGGTTTGGAGTCACCTTGTCCAAACCCTCTCTTTGGATCATCTTCCTCAAGATAGCAAACTTCTTAGGTAAGTTCATCAAGAACTTATGTGAGAAGTCCTTGTCCTTGACATCTTCTCCTAGACTCTTGAGATCATTGACAATAACTTGTAGCCTATAGAACATTTCCGGTATGGACTCATCATCCTTCATCTTGAAGCTTGCAAACTTATCCTTGAGCATATAGAGCTTGGCACTCTTTACCGTTGAAGTGCCCTCATATGTTTCCTCTAATCTTGTCCACACTTCACTTGCCATTTCAAGATCCTTAATTTTCTCAAAGACCTTTGCATCAATCCCATTGTAGAGAGTATTGAGAGCCATAGTGTTGCATTGGTTGTTGATGCGATCATTGTTGGTGAGGTTGTCGGGATCAATGATAGCATAATCATGGTGTGTCACCTTCCAAACGTTCTCATGAATAGAGCTAAGATATTGCTTCATCTTTCTTTTTCAATGATCAAAAGATGTGACACCATCAAAGAATGGAGGCTTGCCCCCAACATGGTTGAACACAACTTGAGCCATCTTACACCGAGGTCGTTAAACCTTGCAAACGGTGACCACGGCTCCGATACCACTTGAAAGGTCTTGATGGCTAGAGGGGGTGTGAATATCCTATTAAAATTTTCTACAAAGACAAGCTAAACAAGTTTATCAATAAAACAAATAGCGAGATGCGAGTTTTGCTTAGCCTACGGGGTGTTTGCAAGCCACCTAACCAATTCACAATTCTAGTATATTTGCACTCAACTGCACAAGTCAAACCGAGAAGGAAACTACAACTAGCAAGCTACACAAAGAAGCTACTCTAGCAAAGCTAACTAGCTAGCAAAGATAACTAAGAAAGTAATGCAGAGTTGAGTTAGGAGGGTATCACCGAGGGGCGAAGTATTGAGCCAACCAATATAATCAACAATGAATACCAAGATAACCGAACACCGGGATCAATCAATCACAATTTGAAAGTGATGACACAAAGATTTATCCCGAGGTTCACGTGCTTGCCGGCACGCTAGTCCCCGTTGTGTCCCTCTTCACCACGTGGTTCGGTGGCTAATCGGTCTCACACCGAGCCTATCAAAAGGTGCCACAAGAACCTACCAAATGGCAAAAGGTTGCAATGACACGAAGCAATTTACTAATGTTGCCTTTGGCGCTTCGCCGAGGTAGGCACAAACCCCTCACAATCACCGAAGGTGGCCAAGAACAAACACCAACTCTTGCCAACGCCTCCAAGCTGCTCCAAGCCATCTAGGTGGCGGCAACCACCAAGAGAAACAAGAATCCCGCAGCAAATCAACCACCAAGTGCCAACTAGATGTAATCTCACAATGCAAATGCACTTGGATCACTCAATCTCACTTTGAATATGCAAAGAAGCAAGAGAGATGAGTGGGAGGGGAGTTGCTTAGCTCAAAATGCTCACAAGTATGTCAAATGTTCGAGAGAGAGAGCCTTGAGCCGGCCAACGAGTATTTATAGACGTACCCCTTCGAATAGAGCCGTTAGAAACTTAAACAGCCGAAATCGCGCTGACCGGACACGCTGGTCCAACTGACCGGACGCGCCGGTCGCCCAATGGTTAACTCGCGAAGTACTGACCGGACACACTGGTCCAAATGACCGAACGCGCCGGTCGCCCAATGGCTAACTGCGAAGCAATGACCGGACGCGCTCATCGCGCAGACCGGACGCGCTGGAAACGATCGGACGCACTGGTCCCGAGAATGACCGGACACGCTGGTCGCCTGAGCAGCGCTCAACGAAACAATGACCGAACGCGCCGAAGAAACCTGACCGGACGCGACAGTGCCAGCGTCCGGTTACAGTCCAGTAAGCTCCCTGAACGACCGAACATGTCCGATCATCAGTGACCGGACACGCCACGCGTCCGATCAACCAACTGAAAAACGCGCAGACACTGAACACTGACCGGACGCGTCTAGTCATGCAAGGACCGCGTCCGGTTCAGCGTCCGGTCACCTCTATGACCTTCGTTCGCTTCCGTTTCTTTTCCGAACTTTAGGCATAGTGGAAAATAGTCGTTTCAATTTCTCAAAAATGACTGAATCCCGCCTCGTAAGCTCGGCGGGAGGGAGAGAGGATCCCAAACCCTCTCTACCGCTCAAACTCCACCGCCTTCGCAAACGTGCTAACACCACCAAGTGATCTTCATCATGTGTGAGTGTGTTAGCATTTTCACAATCATTTTTCGAGGCGATATTAGTTCTATCCAATTGCATATGATCATGAAATGCACATCTAGAGGCACTTAGGAGTTCAATAGCCACGACATTCCCCTCTTTATAGTACGGCTATCTATCCTATAATGTAACCACACCCACTAGGTGTCTTGGTTACTAAAACACAACCCTTAAGCATATACCTTTGCCTTGATCACGTAGGGTTGCGTCCAAATCCAAGTGTGGCCATCATGATCACCATGTCCATCTTGCCACCAACCTTGGAATGTACTAATCCTCATATGCTATATACAACTTAGGCATAGGATTAGTACTTAGGCATTGTCACTAATTACCAACACCAAACATAGGACTTTCAGCAGCCACACCACACTGTCGCGTCTGCATGGCAGCACGACAGAGTTGGTGACGTGGTAGCAACTCGGGCATTGACCGGTGACGTGGCTGGCTCTGCTGCGCCACAGATCTAGGCGCGGCAGTGCTGCGCAATTCCGCACAGCGTGGAAAGGCCTAGTAGAGGCCCAGGATGTGGCCTCCTCTTCCCGCTCTCTCTATTTGTTTCCTCTATGTTTCCCGCAATGCCGTCGCGAGCCGCCCGTCGTGCTCGCTGCCGCTAGTCGTCCGTTGCCCCCCTTCCTTGGGTCCTCCACCACAGGTTGTGCCTCCATCCCTGCCTCTCTCCCCATTTCCCTGCTCAAAGGGTGGGGGCCAGGTCAACCCCTTGGTCGCCCACGCCCCCTCCCTTGGTGGCCGGCTAGACAAGCATTGCCGTCATAGGCGAGGCCACCAGCGACCCTCTCTGTCATCTGGGTTGACCCCCAGAAGGTCTCTCCATCATTGCTAAGGCATTTCCCCCCTCCAAGACCCTCAATTTTATGATATTGGTGATTATTTTTTGAATCAATTGATTAGGGTTTAGGTTTTTGTTAGTTATGATTTTGGTTTAGGTTTTGGTTAGGTAGTGAGGGTTTCGGTTATTGTTAGTTAGGATTTTGGCTTTAGGGTTTGGTTAGGTAGTTTAGGGTTTAGTGTTTAGGGTTTGGTTAGGTAGTTAGGGTTAGGTTTTTGTTAGTTAGGATTTTGGGTTTACTATTTAGCTAGGTAGTTAGTGTTTAGTTAGTTTCTAGTAGTAATAGTAGTTAGTATGGATACTAGTTTTGTAGTGTTGGTACTTAGTTGTACGTGATACAACGATTTGGATGACTTGATGAAGTTTCCTCAAATGCTTTTGTAGATGGATTGTTGTGTCTGAGTTTTTTACAGAGGAAGTGTTAAGAAAGAAGATGGTATGTTTGAGGATATGGAAGAAGAATTGAAATGGTTTGATAAACCTCCTAGCTTCAACGATCTTTGTGTCCATTTGAATGCAAAGTTTGATGGTGATTTCACACTAAAGGGGAGGTTTGATAGTGGGAAGACTAGGGCACACTACGTCCTGATGCCCTTAGGTGACCATGCTCACTGGTCCTGCTACAATACAGTGATCCAATGTTCCGATGTGCCTATGGCTGAGGTGGTGGTGGAGAATGGGTATAGGATGCAGGGTCTCTAGGAGGGGTCGTCCATTGACGGTGTTGGAGGCAATGAATAAGAAAGGGGGCAAAGGGCAAGCAACTCTAGGTAGCATGGATTTGGACGGTCAGTTGACGCAGGAGCAACTTCATTCAACTCCAATGGCAGTCGATGATTCGAGGCGGTTCTCAGTAGGCCTTATAAGCAATGACTTCGATGCGAACGAGTTTCAGTAGGAAGAGGAGCAGGAGGAGGACAGGATCGGTGATGTAGTTAGCAGTGATTCAGAGGATTCAGACGATGACCAAGGAGGCAGAGATGCTATGCAAACACCGGTTGATGCTATGCCAGTACCGGTTCATGCTATACCGTTACCAGTACCAACTGAGGTACTTCATGCTATGCCGGCTTAGGGAAGACTAGTTACAGATTTGCTAGAGGATGATACCCCCTATGATTCATGAGCTAGAATTAGTGAAGCACAACAGTACATTCCACTAGATCCTTATATAGCGACAGAGCTTATGGAATTGAGGTCAATGAACGTACCTTTTAGTGGCGTTCTGAACTATAGGGATGTCAACATGACAGATATGGTAGTTTGTGACACCTATTTTGTAGATGTGCAGGAAATCATTGTATGACCATGAGAATGTAATTCTTAGCCAAGGGATGATATTCAATACAATGTCAGAGATGAAGATGTTCCTTCAGAACTATGTTGTCTATCACCATAGGTCGTATACCGTCACTCATTTGGACTAGGAGTTGAGGTACCATGTGATATGCAAAAAGGTTGCATGTGGAGGTTAAATGCACAAAAGAGATAGAGTGATGGCAAGTGGAGGATAACTAAAGTGGTTCAACTCCACACTTGCCTATCAAATAAGGGGAAGGAAAATTATTAGCAGCTCACTGTACGTTACCTTGCCCATCATATATTGGGGCTCATTGATAACAATAACGACATTTCGATGTCTTCCTTACAACAGTCCATTTCTGGATTCATCAAGTATGATGTGGAGTACGAAAAGCCTTGGCATGCTAAGCAAATTGCCATGGAGATTCATTGGGGTAGCTGGGAGAAAGCATATAACAGGGTTCCACGAATATTGTGTGCAATGACTTACTACAACCCTGGCTTGAAATGGTTTAGAGACACCAGAGGGATGTATTTCTAGAACCCATTGAGGCATGTCCTGCATCGTGTGTTCTGGTTGTTCGCGTAGATGGAACATGCATTCTAGTATTGTCGGCCAGTCATACTTATTGATGGCACTTTCCTGATCGAAAAGTACAAGGGCACCTTGATGATGGTTGCTGCTATTGATCTAGGGGACCAGATAGTACCCATGGCTTTTGCTTTGGCAGAGGGAGAGAACAATGAATCATTATCATGATTCATGTGGCATCTACGTGTACACGTGCTTGGCCCATCTCACACTATATATTTGATCTCGAACTGCCACGTAGGGCTTCTTAATGCTGCAGATCAACATATCAAAGGGTTGTCGCCTCTAGTGCACAGATGGTGCATGCGACATTTTGCCGCTAATTTCTAGCGGCGTTAGAGAAAGGAGGTTTGTGACAAGGTAAAGGCTCTATATTGTGTGTGTACAGAGCACCAGTTCAAGAAGACAAAGAGAGAACTAGACAAGATGTTAAACCAAGCAGGCAAGGCCTAGTTATAGGGGCAGATGGAATAGAAGGCTAAGTGGGCATTAGCATATGATGAGGGCGGTTTTAGGTATGGCATCATGACCACCAACATGTCAGAGTCTTTCAACCGTGTATTCATCGGAGTTTGATCGTTGCCAGTGTCTGGAATTATCGAGTTCTCATTTCATAAGTGCTACGAATATTTTGTCTAGAGGTGGGAACTTGCGTAGAGGAATCTAGTTGAGCTTGGACGATTTGGAAAGGCCAGAACAGAACATTTGAAGGAGGCTGAGGAATTGGCCAAGCAGCATACTGCCGAGTCGTATGGACCTGCCTGGCATGTCTTTAGTGTATGGGTGAAGGGTGGCACAAGCTTGGGCAGCGAACGTTATGGTGGATGAAACTACCAAGTTGATCTTGATAAAGTAGAGTGCAGTTGCAACGTCCCTCAGATCATGCATGCCCCTTGCTATCACATGATCATGGCCTGTAGGGTCCGCGGATATGACTACGAGGGTCTGCCATATATGTCACCCTTGTATCTTCGTTCGAACACCATTAGTATTTAGGAGAGGAGCTTTGAGCCGTACCTTGACCTGACACAGTGGCCCCTTATCATGGTTTTGACTATGTGCCGCTTCCAGAGCTAATGAAGGTAGGGAAGGGTAGGAGGAAGAAGAAGCAACTCAAGGGGGGCATGGATGCTATGAGAGGATACGACGAAGACAAGTACAGAGGGTGAGACTTCAATAAGACCCATGGCAGGAATCTTTGCTTTGTTTGCAAAGAACCTGGTCACAAGGCTATCAGGCAAAGAAGACAAGGGCAGCAAGTCCATAAATAGAACTTGCTTTTTGGCTATTGAAAAGTTTGATATGCTTGTTAATGTTACTTTCAATATCTATATGTTCTTTCATATTTTTTCCATGTTGCATAACATATAGTCTAAAATTTGCAATGGTACTTAATGCTAATTTCAACATTGTATTATTCATAATGTTTGTTCTAACCCTTTGATTAACAATTTGAAACAGGATGCTCAACATCCAGTGTACCCCCTTCTTGATGTGGACTACGATGAGGACCACTGAGCTCATAAGTTGACTGACAACGACGCTGAGTTGGCTTTGACTCCTTTGAGGCCACGCACGCAAAATAGGGTACATCAATGGGATGAGCGGTACGCACCGTACATACGGCGTGCCGACTTCCTCGAGCTTGTCTAGGTTGTGAACTTCGGTCTTCTAGCCCTTGACCCCTCACTTCTCACTGTAGCTGTAGATAGGTGGGAGTCCCTTTATTCTCCGTAAACATTCTTCAAATGAATTTGAGCTAAGTAACACTCGTTCTATTTTTGTAATGCAACCTCACAGGTGGAGGTCTGAGACCCACACGTTTGCGGTGAGATGACCATCACCCTATAGGACGTGAAGGCTATCTTTGGCCTTCGATTGGGGGACCTCCAGTGCCTGGTATAGTTGACGCCAATAACTAGAAAGACCTGGTGGCTCAGTTCTATGGCTTTGTTCCACCGGATGACGAGGATGCTAGAAGAGCTAAGTAAGGAATTGAACCATATTTAATAGTTTCATTGTTTTCCTAAATCCATTCCATCTCATTGTTTTTTGTGAATTTTAGGAAAACTTTCGGTGTTTTGTCATTGTGGATCACAGAGTGATTCGAGAACTTGCACCCACAAGCTAAAGATGCTGAGATCGAGAGGTTCTCTAGAGTCTGGTTGTGGCACTTCCTTATCGCTTTCCTATTCCCCGATGCGTCGGGCAACACCATTAGCTAGATTTGTCTTGACATTCTATGCTAGCCATGGGAGAACATAGCGACGTACAACTAGGGTAGCATGGTCCTAGCATGGACATATCGATAGCTTTGCGTTGCCTATTGTCGCACCTCGCCAAATGTGAACCTAGGTGGTTGCTCCTACCTACTCCAGGTTTGGTGTTAGGAGAGATGGCCCGTTGGGAGGCCCCTTCTTTAGGGTTTTCCTGTAAGTACTTCGGTTCCCTATTTACTTCGAAGCTATTACATATGATGAAATTATAATTCGCTAATACATTTTCCTATTCAATGCCGCAATGGAACCACTAGGATACACCACCTACTACTCTGTATCTCTGAAGGACGCATAGTTAGTTAGAGGGAATCTGCAGCGCAAGTACAAGCAGTTCACAGACTTGCTCAATGTTATGGCAGAACCTCCTAAATTATGTGGCCCACATGCACCCGTTATTGTCCCGAAGACCTCTGACGGCTACGCATGTGTTCCATATAACTTAAAAAGTCTATCGGGTGTCCTCGGAAAACCTGAATCATCCATATTTTACAACTCACACAGAATCAACAAAGGAGTAACTACAACATTACAACATTTGTTATAAAACTTTACATCAGAGTGCGGAAGAATAGCAACAATAGATTTACAAATCATGATTAAGTTAACTTTTTACAAACTTAACTTAAATGGCGGAAGTCAAGTAGAACTACAGAAGATAACTTAGGTAGAGCACCTAATTAGCAGCACCAGTCAGCACCTGCAACAGGGTTTAACAAACCTTGAGTACTCAATTGTACTTCATAAGACTTACTCGATAAAAAGAAAAGACTCCACGATATGTTGGCTTTAAGGGAAGTAGTGGAGCTAGAAAAGAGGAGTTTTGCATAAAAGCTTTACTATAAGTGGATCCTTACTTTTAATATTTTAAACAAGTTTTAGCATCAGTTTTAGTGAAGCTTATTATAGCTAGATTTGCACATGTTCTATCTCAATCACTTGTATCAAGCATCACATTTCATATCCATCTCTTCATTTCCTTTCCATGGTCACCATGTTCTACTGTTAACTATGATGTAAGTCAAGTGATCAAGTCTCCATAATCGAGGAGCAACGATGATTCAAACCGATTATACCCAGCTGGGGATCCCTAACCGCATGACATAGGTAGGACTCTAACCTACATATATCAACTTTTACCTAGATCCTCCAAAACGTGATCGGGTCCAATGCCACCCAAGAGTACAATACACCTCTAATCCAGCCCTTGGCTACGAGGGTGCACACTACTCTCACCATCTCTCCACTTCCAGTACATGGTTGGCCGTTCACATGATAGCATTACCGAGGTCTTAGGCTTACCAGAGCATGCGGTCAGTTGTAAAGTCTCAAAACACAGGCGGACCTCCAATGGTACAGTCCTTAACCGACACAGGCGGAGCACTACATTGACTTCATTTCACGATGCAAGCTACCCGCCTGGCCTTAGCTTAATACTACCATATTCATATTCATATGCTCTCATGACCTGTCATTAGGTCAGGAGAAACAAAGGTAAACTTGATTCTCACAAACGATGAAACCACCATTTGACTTCTACCGAAGTCTAAGCATTACTAAGAATAAGAGATCGACATACCCATACTAGTGGGATATCATCTGGATATAAGTGTAGATCAAGGTAATCATGCAACAACGGTATCAACCAACTCCTACTAACATAATGCACATTACACTAGACTTAATGTGTAATAAAGCATTTATAAAACAGAAAGAGTGATTGTATGTCTGGGGCTTGCCTTAGTTGTAGAGAAGTTAGTTTTCCTCAGAGAGTTCCAATAGACACCAACACCTCTGGTGGATGGACCTACTCCAAGACTTGATCAACACGAGCCTTCTCACTCTCGTATACACTATACGTAAATAAATGATGTTTTGCTTAACATGATGGAATGCATGCCATGATGCATGATGATGAACAAGGCATAGCATACAAGAGACATTTAGAAAGGATAAACATTAGTTATCTATTTGAGTACAACTTTCCTTCGCGGTACAGTTGCAATCTAACAGAATTATTAAACAACATTATTTCCATTAAGATGTTGCTAAGAAAACTACTTAACTTTTACCCAAGAGGTTGCATCTATGGATCAAACAAGACTTATCATAAAACCATTTAGTATTACATAAGCAAGTCTTTGACTACTAATGGCGTATGCTAATTACATTAATCACCTATCAATAATTCTTTAATTAACAAGTTAATCATGAACTCAAACAATTAATTAAAGTGTCAAGGGTCATCACATGTTAATGACCCAAGGTCATCACTCAATCCCAAAATCACACAAACCCTATATTGATCATTTATTAATTAATAAACAAAGCATAAAACTAAGTATTTAATTTGTATTCATCAAAATAGTACCATAATTTTTGCAGAGCTATATCCATCCAAGAAAAGCATACTCACAAAATTTCATGATTTTTGGATTATTATTTTAGCCTACAAAAATCATGAAAGTTTCATTTCTTAATTAAAAGATCTACTTTTATAACATAGAAAAGGTACTGAAAATTACCATTACATATTTTCCATGAAATATCATAACATGAAAAAGCTACACATAAATTTTTATAATTTTATCATGCTTCCATAATTATTTATGAAAATAACAAATATCAGAACTTTTAAGAATTAATAAAACACTAAGAAAAGAAAAAGAAGAATCCGGACTCAAAATGGCCCAGCTCGGCCCAACAGCGCGAGCAGGCGCGCCCCAGGCGTGGAGGTGCGCGTGCGGCCCAGCAGCGCGGCGGCTTGGCGATTTTTACGTTATTCATAAATCAACCCGTAGTACCTATGCACTATTAACTTGAGTCTCAGATCTCTCACCTAGCACCCTCATCTTTCTCTTAATTACGCTTTTTCCGTCTTTGTCTTCTTCACAGAGCAGGGCACGCGGTGGGGGAAAACCGGCCGACCACCGGCTCCGGCTGTTGATGCTCGTCGGCGGCGAGGAAGAGATGTCGGAGCATCTCTATTCCCGGGCGCACCCGTAGGTGGCCACGGCTTGCCCCGCGATGGTCTGAGGAGGCGTGCCCGCGTGAGCAGCGGCACCGGCGGTAGCGGGCACGGTGGTGCAGCGATGGACCGGCCACGATAGCGCGGTAGCGATCAAAATAAGGAGCCTATCACCACCACGACATCAAGGCGAGCTTGAAACTGTAGACAATTGAACGGATTACTCACCGGTGTGAGCTGGCCACAGCGAGGTCAACCTCGACGGCGAGTTTGAACTCCGGTGACTAGAAGCAGCGGCACGAGCGATTCCGGCGAAGCGAGACGTTGAAATCGTGCTCAGAAGGTGTGCACGGGCAAGATCAAGCTAGAGACACGAGCAATTGGGCGGTGGGCGAGCGGACACGGCGAATTGCACCGACGAAGGAAGCTCGGACGGCGGTGACGGGAAAAGGAAAAGAGGGAGCACCAGCGGCTTGGTCCATATAACATCTAGGACGAGGCTTCCAGGCATTGCGAGCACCTGCTTGGCTTGGACACGGAGGCAGTAGCGTGTCCCCGCGCGAGGAGGCAGCAAAAATGATCACAGCGGCGATGGCGAGTAGGCAGGCTGCTGCTGCTGCCGGTCACTGTAGTACACTGAAAACCCCATCTTCGTCTTCCATTTTCTTTTTATTAAAATTACTCCTAAAATTGCATAGCAACATCAAAATCTCCAAAAATGAAAGTTTCTCAGAAAATCAAGATCTACAACTTTCTCAATAAAACCTTTTTCAAATTCAACTTAGATTTTGAAATTTGAATTTAAAATCAAAAGAGGGCATTTTCTGGATTTTGGTAAATTCAAAATTACTTTAAATTTTGCATTGAAACTTTAAAAACTCAAAACACCAAAGTTGTATATCTAGGTAAGACCTACAACTTTTCTATTTAAACTATTTTCAAATTATGCCTCCATTTTAAAATTGGAATAAGGAAATGAAAAGGGGTCAAATTTGAGATTTGAATCTTTTCAAAATTACTCCAACTTTTACACTAAAACTTTAAAAACTCCAAAAACCAAAGTTGTACAACAAGACCAGATCTACAACTTTGATTTTTGACTCACCCCAAAATTTGCTTAGATTTTGAATTACACAAAAAGGGGTAAAACGGGATTTTTCGGAAATTAGGGTTTTTGGAATTTTAGGGTTTTCAGGAAACATTTGGTCATTCTTTTTAACTAAAATATGATTAATTATTCATCTCTAATAAAAAATTATTTCATGTGATAAGAAACATGGCATTATTAACATATTAAGCATACTAGTAAAAACAACAATCAAATTACTATTGAAACATGTGAAACATGTATATGAAACATATGAAACATTGATCAAAACCTATGAAACATAACTTTGAAACATAACCATACTTTATATGAAACATCGCAAGGCAACATGTGAGACTCTTTTTGCAACATGTGAAACATGGCATATGAAACATATGCAACATATAAACCTTACATGGGAAACATTGTTTAAACCACACATGTAACACATGAAACATATGCAACATGACTAAAATAACTTGTGCAACATGAATGCATTTATGACATGTCATTTGATGTTTATGCTTGATGATGCTTCATGATCAAGTTTTAATTATTTCTTAACATATGGGATGTTACAGATGTCCTGACACAGCACCAGGTTACGCTCTCTTTGGTTACATACGTGTATGTTATTGTTGCTTCTACACTATATCACAAGCAAACTCAATTACTAAATGTTCAGGTGACTTGGTTTCATAGGGATGCTATGGAGCTCTAGAACTATCTGAGTCCTATCACTAGGCAAGAGTCAGACGAGTATCATTGCAACATTCCTCTTATTTTCTTCCATGTGGTCGAGATCCACTTGCCTAACAGGGTTTGCAGGTAGTTCGAAAGAATTTCAGGCTGCCCACCACCGCTTCACTCAACCAACCAAAAATTGCACGGGTGCATTATCGATTCATAACAAAGCTACAATTGTGATGTGTGTGCTAGAACTAACTATCATTTTGTTGCAGGTTTGAGCACAAGAAGAGGTACAAGGAGAAGGATTAGCGTGTAACGCACTACGAGTACATCCAGTAGTGGGAGACTAGGGAGTGGCGACCGATTGATGTGGATCTGCCACATGACTAGCACACCTTTGACGAGTACCTCTGCTGGCTTCACAGGTCTACGAGGACACATATCAAGCCCCCTACACTGATGATGTAATTGACGATGACTCAGAGGAAGATGTCATTGAAGATGTCAACAATGCTGCCACTAGGGGGGAGACACAACCAAAGTGAGCCCCGCTATAGAGATACAGGGATGAAAACGGATCGGATACGGACGGATATGACTGGTATCGTATTTGTTTTCATATTTATGTCTGGATTCGGATTCGAATACGGATAGTATAAAAAATGTCAGATAGGATACGATTGGATATCGACATCATAAATATGTGATTTAAATATTCGGATACGAATACGGTATCGGATGTTAAATATCCGGACTCGGATACGGACGGATTAAAACCCCTCAGAAAATATTTATGAACAACTCAGAAAATATCCGTACCGTTTTCATCCCTATAGAGATACATGGTAAGATACTCGAATGCTACAATTTGTTATCCATTTGGCATTTAGTAAGTGTACTAAAACAGTCGTACCTCATTTCTGTATGTAGGCCACACAATTGTCAAGGTTGCCCAACGAAGCAGCATTTTGACTTCATGAGGCTAGAGGGCAGGGGACAGGTGTTCTACGTGCTTTTGTGGAGGTACACATAAAGTTGTTCATAATGAAAATGATCATTTAGTCTCAATGCGCTTGGGGAATAATTTTTCTTTGATGTCTGTTGATGCAAAAAGTGAAGAAGAGCTATAGAAAGCTAGCTCAGAAGTTGAGCTACATGGATACTCCGTGGGAGGAACTAACTACCCAACGTGGTCACTGGCACGGCTTCGGCCTCTTTGAGGACACTAGCCGGTTTTTCTGAGTCGATGATAGGTGCAACTTTGTAAGGTCCAAATAGGCTATAGGGGGGTGAATAGCCTAATTAAAACTTCTACAAGAATTACTTAACCACAAGTTAGTACGAAAGGTGGCGAAGCAAAAGCACTAGCTCTAACTAATTAAGCAAGCCACCTATACAAGTCTAGTACAAGGCTATTCACTAAACACAACAACAACTACAAGCTAGAAATAAGAAGTAAAACGAGAGAAGAGCTTCGAGTGATTATACCGCCGTGTAGAGATGAGAAGTACCAATAAATCAATCACACAAGAGAAATCCTCGGAAAGAGAATGACACAAGAATTTATCCCGAGGTTCACTTGCTTCCTGGCAAGCTACTCCCCGTTGTGGCGATACACCCACTTGTCGGTTCGCGAGCTAATCGACTATCAAGAGTCGAGCCCTCGGCGGGCGCCGCACAATCGCACACAAGATGGGGATCCTCCAAGCCACGAGCTCCACTAGAGTATCCAATTTGCGAACTCCCGCGAGGAAGGATCAAGAACCCCTTACAACACTTGGTGAGGGCTCCAACAATCTTCAATTGCGAGCTCAATCACCTCCGCTGCTCCAAGCCATCTACCGTGTCGGGAAATACGAAAGAGTAACAAGAAATCCGCAGCAACTCAAAGATCAAGTACCTCTAGAATGCAACTCTCAAGCAATGCACTTGAATCTCACTCAAGATGTGCAACTATGCAAAGAGATGAGTGGAGGGGTTGTTCTCTAGCTCAAAGAATGTCTCTAGGTCTCAAAATGTGCAAGAGTTACCCTCAATCCTCGGACATCCTCTATTTATAGCGAAGGGGTACGCAGCTAGCCGTTAGGAACTTAAACAGCCGAAGTCACGCTGACCGGACGCGCTGGTCAAACTGACCGGACGCGCCGGTCATGCAATGGCTAAGTTGCGAAGCACCGACCGAACGCGCTGGTCGTGCAGATCGGACACGCTGGTCCCGGAACTGACCGGACGCGCTGGTCAAGCCTAAGTAGCGCACAATGAAACAGCGACCGGATGCACTGTAGAACTAACCGGACGCCACAGTGCTAGCGTTTGGTTGGAGTCCAGTAAGCTCCCTGAACGACCGGACGCGTCCGATCGACAGTGACCGGACGTGCTGCGCATCCGATCATCAAACTGAAACACGCGCAGACGCTGGACACTGACCGGACGCGTCCGGTCATACAGAGACCGCGTCCGGTCCAGCGTCTGGTCACCTCTATGACCCCCGTTCGCCTCCGTTTCTTTTTTGACTTCTGGCGCACTAGAAAATAGGCATTCCACTTCCCCAAAAAGCGCCGAATCCTGCCTCGCAAGCTCGGTGGGAGGGAGAGAGAAACCCAAACCCCTCTCTACCGCTCAAACTCCATAGCCTTCATAAACTGTGCTAACACCACCAAGTATACACCACTATGTGTATGTGTGTTAGCATTTCACAAACGTTTCCAAGGCGTTATGTTAGCTCTCTACTAGATCCTAATGCATATGCTCAAGACATTGATCTAGTGGCACTTGATTCCTGAGCTAACCGTGATTGCCCCTCTTGATAGTCGGCTATGTATCCTAAACCCGGTCAATCACTTCTCTACTCATCTTAGACCGGCAAAAGGAAAACCCTATGGTTATACCTTTGCCTTGCGCTCTTAGATCCTTCTCTTCCACTTGATCATCATGTCCATCATATTATGTGCATCTCTACCATGATCATCATTTCATGTCCATGCACCATCTCTTTGTGATCTTGTGGCCACCACTCCTTGCCACATACACCTTCATCACATGTGTTGCTTATGCCTAACTCAAAACACTTAACACATGGCATTAGCAACTTGGTGTCATTAATTACCAAAACCAAACTTGGGCTTTCAAACTTCCACTGTGCGTACACCACCTCACTATAGCACTAGGAAGAGCCCTACAGATGAGGACGACGAAGACGATGACAAGGTCCCAGGCTTTCACATGCAGCACCACCATAGGGACCCTTGGCAAGTGAAGGAGATTCCAATGTCTTAGCTTAGTGGTGCCCCGCTTGGTACCCAAGGAGACGAGCAGGTACTACCTTTACATTTTGAGCAAACAATTGAACTAACAAAGCTTTAGTTTTTAAATACCTAGCCTATCTAAACTAACAACGGTAAAGATTGTAACTAATTTTGCTAGTCTTATACTTGCAGGGTACCAGTGACGCACAAAAGTTTCACCATCAGCTCCGCCATCACGACCGCACGGACGTTGGGTACACTCCTAATGTGTTGCCTACAAATCCAAAGAGACAGAGGTGTTCGAGGGACCCGTACACTCCTAGGACAGGGTCTAGGTAAGCATAGTCCATGTTTTTTTCAAGTTTTCTGAATTGCAAAACTTGTTGTCTTGCCTCCTTACTTACCCTTTTAACGATAATGTGGATACACCTTGAACAAGGCCTTCAGATGCTCGAGATATTGAAGGATCATGTCAGCAAGACGTCCATCCTTGATGACTTTGCCTTTTGGAGTTCATGTAGTACCCAAATTATGTACTTGTTGCACTTGTGGTTGAAGTCCTCCATACTAATTTGTAAACTTAATTAAGTGATGAACTTGTGCACTTGGTCGACTTATTTGCTTCATGTTGAACCTATGTCGAACGAATCTTATCATGTCAAACTTATATAGTCATGAACTTAATTAAGTCTTATGTAGCAATTTGTAAAATTGTGCACTTGGTTGACTTATTTGCTTCAAATTCGTTTAAACTACGCTGAGCCTGCATCAGTGGTTGTATTGATGCGCCGTGGAGGTTGCTGCTCAGCTTTGGTCTGCTGGAAATAGCGTCTAGGCGTTGCCACGGTGTGGTGGATGGCGCAGCAGGCTTGTCACGCCGTCAACCGTGGCGCGTCAGCTAGTCGCGCCATTTGCTCTAGCGCCTCAGGCTTGTCGTGCCGCTGGTGGTGGCGCGGCAGACGTTGGGCCATACTGTGTGCAACACATGCCTTACATGGTGAGGATCCAAGGGAGTTTCTCGCAGGTTTTGCTAGCAATATAGGATTAGACAAGTTTTGTGCTATCATCTTGTATGTACATGGACTTACCTATACATAGCTATAGGGAACATAGATGCAGAGATTCCATGTTCTTGAAATGTTCACTGACATGGGCCTCCGAAGATCGGTAAAAGGAAACAGTGTTCGTTACATGGGTACAATACATCAATAGTTCAAATGAAACACAAGACAACACAATGAAAAGTCTAGTACATAACAACGTTGTTCATTACTAAAGCATGGAACTACCAAATCTAAATCATGGAACTACCACACGGCGCAATTAGAAATCCTCAGTCAGAAACATAATCAGTAAGCAACTCGTCGTTCGAGTACCAATCCTCTACGACAACCTCATTCATGTGGCTAGGCTCACCAAGATTGCCCTGATCTGCCTGTCGCCTGTAGTAAGCGGCATTCGCTTCATCTACTGCCTAAGACAAGAACACATCCTCCTCTGTCTCTTTCATGTGGCTAGGCTCACCCGCATTACCCTAATCTGCCTATCGCCTATAGTAAGCGGCCTCCACTTCATCTGCGGCCTAAGACAAGAACGCATCCTCCTTCACCTACAAGCCCGCCTCTGCTAGAGCGAGGAGCTCACTCAGTCTACTAGTATCATCCTCATCTTCCTCTGCCTGCAAGCCCGCCCCTACTAGAGCGATGAGCTCACTCAATCTGCCAGTGTCGTCCTCATCCTGGTCCCCCTTATTGGCCTCCACAATCTGAGATAGCACGGGGCGTCCACCTCTCGTTCTGTGCTCACGTAACTTCTTTTTCTGAAACCTTGCACAGGCCACCTCTGCGGCATGGTCCTCGCTGCATCCAATCTCTTCATGTATAAAATGCAACCAGTTAGTAATGTGATTATATTACATTTAAAAGCAGGCAACGAAAGTAATAGGTCTTTCAATCACTCACTGGCACACAACGCAACAACATGGTCGTTCAAGACCTGCATTTGTACTATTGCTTCCTCCCTTACCTCCTTCCTTGTCCTCTCCTCCTCTTCCATCCTCTATGTCTCCAACCAATTTGTCAAACCTAACACCGACTGGGTTACAAAAACCGCGCTGTCTAGCAAACTCACGCATCTTTTTTATGTGTTGTTTAACGAAGAGGTCGACGAACTGAGGTCCATAACCAAACTTTCGTGCAGTTACTTGCTTCACCTTGATTTCATCCAAGAACTTAGCTTGACCATCATAAGATTTCCACTTGCATTTCCTAGTGCTCTGTTCAAACAAAAAAATAGATTATAAGTCTTTACAAAATAAAAATATGATTTCATGTTTTCCACAACAATAACCAACCTCATCATAGCCAACCATATGGCCACACCAATGGCCGATCCAGACTAGGCAGTAGTTGGCTTTGACACCACATTCACACATGGTAGGAGGTGCTTCGATGATTATCCTTTATTTCTTCTTTTCCTTTGCCTTTGGCTCTGGCCAATGATTCTTAGGACGATAGAGCCACTCCTTTAAATGACACTTCGCAAATCCATACACCTAAAAGATGAGACACTAGTACATGCACATATAGAGCTAAACATTTAAACAGATACACTTTCCACTTACTTCGTGTTTGTTGGGACACATAAACTCCAACGTATTCTCAGGGTTTATCATAGCTCGATCTCCGCAATCACACAGAGGAGGTTCCTCGAGTCGTCTAACTGCAACAATGTGCTTCTCCTTAGCTGTCATTGGTGGGGGATTAGGGAGAGGTGGAACCCACCGCTCGAAGCGCTCATGTGGATGTCTCCCTCTCCACCAATCGTCAAAAAGGAGGTACCTTGGGTCAAACTTGTCTGGATCGTCAATCCACTGAAAGAAAAGGCACCTCTCATGGTCCTACACAACAAGATTCCAACAAAATATTAGTAAACTACTAACAAAAATGAAGAAAAAAGATAAGGAAACAATTACCACATTAAAACGACTGCATGTGTAGAAGCAATCACAGTTGTGTCTAGATGTCTCGATTGAAACACGTGGACCGCGAAACCATAGTCACAGTTAGGGATAGAGAGGTTAGGAGGGACGGGGGCATCTTTGCTAGACACGTAGGGGTATAATTCTCTACGACGACCCTGTTTTCACGACAGCTGCTCCTGATACATGCCTTGTATCTAACAAAACGGTTGTAATTTAAAACCAATAACAACATCACAAATTAATGTAAAACAAAAAATATTAAAGCAATGTAAAGGTGAACCATTTGCATTAAAACAAAGAAAATGTAACCTACACTTAGGAACCGAATTTTACCTTAAACTAAACATGGCACCCATAGTTCTAACTAACTAATTAGCCTTCACATAGAGAAAATGAACTAATCTTGTCCTCCAAACCCTAAGTACCCATTGTCCATAAACATATTATTCCTCCAAACGCTAGCTACCAATCCTAATCTTTGAATCCACAGTTCAAACAACAAATACGAGCATCAATACCTTGATCGAGGCCAAGGAGAAGCTTGGGGCAGGAGGGAGGTAGGCATCTAGGAAGGGGCGGGCAGAGGCCGCCCTCGGGGGAAGCGGCTTGCGGCGACGCGGCCTCCTGGAGGCTGCCGGCGACGACGCAGCCTTCTGGAGGCCACCGAGAGCGAGGGACGGCGTTGGAGCCCTCCCTGGCGAAGGGTGGGGTCGTGGGACGCAGGTGTCGGGCAGCTCCTGAGTGAATGACAGAGGGAGGGAGGGAGCCTAGGCGCTCCGCTTGTATGCAGTTTCGCTGCGCCAGGCGGTAGGGCGTGGTTGTGTCGCGGCAGAGCCCGCCAGTCACCGGTCAGCGCCCGGGTCCTTGCCACATAACCACTTCTGCCGCACCATGGCAATAGGTGCGGCCAAAAGTGTTAGATTTGAAAATAAAACTTTAACAATGTCAAATTTGGAAATAGTTTTAGAAAAGGGTTAGAAATAAAAAAATCCACAGTGGAGAGGAGCGACAAGATGGCTATGCGGCGACGGTGCCCTCCAGGCCAAGCGGCGGCGGCGGCCTCAGGCGACAGGAGCTGTTAGGGTTGAGAAACCCTAACTGTCACTTCGCTACCTTATTTACTAAGTCCTTACCAACTTCTATGTTTCAAAAATTTATACATGGAATTGGTATGTGGTGACTTCGGGATTTGCAAGAATCAGGGGAAGACATCTGTAACATCCCAGGTGTTTATCACCAATTAGGCAATGGGTTTAAGCTTAAACATGACAGATTAAGTGGGGATGACAATGTCAAGGTCAACCTATGGAGATGAGCCTGACCTAAAGTTGGATGTTGCATCATTGCTTTACATATAGGTCCCTTTTCAAAGATATATGCTTGGATGGTGTTATGGCAATATCTTCATGTGTCTCACCTTAGTACCTATCTATATTGATCTCTGAAAAAAGTTTCATGGAGTTTGGAATCAAAAAGTTACATGAAATGATAAGTTCCATTCCTATTGGAACTTGCATCATTAAGTCAATGGAATTGTAGAACACCAACCAAACCTTGCAAATTGTCCAAATGACTCTAGATGAACTCTACAACACCTTAACTACACTTAGGGCACTTAATGGAACAATGTTCATGTTGATCATTTTGCCTAAATGTGCTTCTAAGTGATGGTTGACCATGTATGGACCCGGGAACACTTTTGTTTGACCATTTCAAAAGTGTGACATAGAAGCTTTGCATGACTGTGCACCCTTTTACAAAGTTCTAGAGAATTTTATAAGGAACAAACTTTGTTTAAGAGTCAAGTCATGAAAATGTGTGGAACATGCTCAAACAGGGCCCACAAGTCAGTTTTAGGGCTGATTTCAGCACTTAGCCATTGTTAAGCCCTAATTCCAGTAACATCGACGTTGACATCTCGCGTTCTCCGAATTTTGTTGAATAAATCAAGTTGACCCAAAAATGAAAGTTGGAAACAATTCTTTGGAGAACAACATGCAAAAAGTTGGGTTTAGTTTGATCGAGTTTTGACCTCCAAAGGCGAGTTTCCGTGACCTTTGTCAATATGTTGACATTGCCATCTTGGGGTTTGATTAGACTCTAATCTGTTACTCTAATGGCATGGCACCCTAAATAAGAAATGTAGAGCATTATGCAGGCTGCAACTTTGCTTTTGGGTCCATGTCCAAATTCGGCCTGCAACCGGTCTAAAATCGTGTCCCACGCTGATCGCTTCGCTGCCCGCCACGTGCTCGGTAAAATGCCCCAACGGGCAACGCGTGCCAGAGCGCGTGGCAGCCATGCCTAGCTCGCACTTCCTCCTCTTGCCGCGTGCTCCTCCGTGTGTCCGTGCCTCTGAGCCAAAGAGGAGAAGCACCAGAGTGCCCTCCCCATCCCTCTCCACTCGCTTGGCCTTCTCGCTCGCTCAACTCACCGCGGGAGAGCGCGCTCCGCCATGGCTGCCATTGCCGGCAAGCCAAGCTCTGCGGCCGCCGCTGCGTTTCCGCCGCTCCGAGCTCCCTCTCATCCCACCGTGAGCACCACCACCTTCACCTTGCCACGATTCATCTTTGGCACGAGCTCAACTCGCGTTCACCTCCCCTGCCGCTGGGAACCGCCACCACCATCGTGCAGCCGCCGCCGCGGCCGGTCGCGCGCGTGGCCAGACCGCCACCGGCTGAGCCTGACCGGGCTGCCAGCGCCCACGCCTGCGGGCTTGGCCACCGTTGCCCCTGCGCACCTTCCCCGACCGCCCAGCCACCGGAGCGCCGCCGCCGTCGGCACTGCCCCAACGAAGCCGCCCGCGCACGTGGTCAGCAGGCCATAGACCGCCTCGGCCCCTACTACGAGCGCCTATGGACGCGCCTCGCCGCCCTGGTGCTTCTCCACCACTTCACCGCGGCCGTCGACGACCTCACCGGCCGGAGAAGTGCCGGCCGGCACTCTCTCCCCGCCTCCCCTGTTTCCGGCGCCTGAGGAAGGAGACCTCCTGTCTCTCTGTCTCTCTCTATGAATGACAAGTGGGCCCAATGGTACAACGGGTCCTGCCTGTCAGTTTGAGTGGTGGCTGAGAATGGGTACCGAATCGGGTGCACCTAGCAAAAATTAGTTAGGGTTGTTTATTTCTGAATTTGAATTTCCATTTCATGCAAATCTTCTAAAATGCATATCTCTTGCTAGGTAAATCCAAAAATAGCAAAAGTGGACTTTTTGGAAACCTTGGGAAAAGATCTATGCAGTGGAGTCATAAAATGTTACATGTTTGTAGGTATTTTCTGATGTTTTTATTTAAGCTTTAAAAAGGCTCTAAAATGCTTATAAACTTGACCAGAGCCATATATTGAGTTTTAGATATCCAAAAATAGTGATTCTTGTTTTGTTAATTTTGTGATGACATGTACTTGCTAGGAAAAATATTAAACACACTAATTATTCACTGTTTTCTTAGGGTTTTGATTGGACCTTGATAAATAAGGAAATCTATATTATTTTGCTTGTCATTTTATATCTTGAGTTGTGATGCTCCAAATGATGTGAAATTTTTATGGTAGGTTTGTCATGATGTGGATGTACTGTGGTATAAATTTCATGGTCATTTCTTACTGTATGCTCAAGTTATTGATTTAACTTGTTTATAGCTTGATAAATAGCTTATAAATAATATATAAATGATAAAATAGAAAATGTTGTTCCATTACCTTATTATGATGTTTCTCTATCATATTGATTCATAATATGGCCTTGTGTTCACAGAAAATATTGAGTTTTAGGTTTTACTTGCTCTCACATGATTTATTGCAATAGCTATTTGTCTTTTTCATAGAGGTTGATATACTTGCCCAAATGGATTGAAATTTGGACAGTAGACTTTTGGTAGCATTTTTAGACCACTGTAATTTTGGTAGAATTTATTGTGCACCTTGTATATGTGTTCATAATTCCACCTAATTCTCTAAGTAAATTAAGAAAATGTATTAAAAGAATTTATTTAGTAATTGACACTATGTTTTCTGGTGTTCATTAGTCATGTATGAAATGTTAGTAAAGTTGGTTTTGTCCAATTATATGTTTGCAACCTAAGTTAATAATTATTCCTTGCAAACAAGGTTTCTGGACAGATCTAGAAACTTGGTAAAGTTCTTCATGATAATGTGCTTTATTGTGAAACTTGTTTATACAAAAGTTGTAGATAATTTATATATCTAGCTGCTGTTAAAATTTGGTGGCATTTGGCCATGTGGTTTAGGAGTTATAGCTGTTTAAAGTTGAGTTACAGAATTGCTTGCTCTCTGTCTTGTTAGACCAGTTGCTGTGTTTATGTAAATTCGACATGTTAAACTGTGGAATCATGCTATGATGATTATAAATGAAATATAGATAATTTCATAAGCTTTTCATAATGTCTTCTTGCCAGTCATTTGGAGTTGTAGATCTCCCAGTTACGATTAAATTACTTAGCTGCTGTTCTGATGTCCAGAAGGTAGCAATTTCTAGTTCTAGTATTTTGATTAACTTTGTCATGCTTGGGTATTGAAGTGTGACTCATATCTTTGATGATACTTGGGTGGTACCCTGTGATCTTGTGAGACTGTTTCTTGATTGATGTGCTTGCCCTCTTGTATGTTATGTCTTAATTAGGATTAAGTTAATTAGCTCTAGGGTTTATGTGAACTTTGGTATGCTTGCATGATTACTTTGTTTATTGCACTTCTATGCATTCATACATATGCATTGTTGCACCTCATTTAGGTACGCTAGCAGAAACACGCGAAGGATCTAAGGTGGAGCCAAACCCGAAGATGGAGTTGGTGGATCCATCCCGAAGATCGAAGGACCGGACAAGTGGTAGATTGGAAGATGCTCGCCAAGTGAATTCATCTGACATACTCTAACTTGAGTCGGATCACAGGCAAGCCCCGGAGCATTATAAGCCTCCTATCTTCAAAGCAATTAATTCTATATATGTTATAAGTATTGTTGCATTAAGTGGTAGGAGTTGGTTGAAAACCTTACTGCATTATATCATTCCTTGTCCAGATATATGAATCCTTGAATCCTACATAGACTAGGATCGAGTAGATGCTTAGCCCTGCTTTAAGCGGTAGAAGTCAGGTGATTTCCTGTCACCTGCGAGATATAGGGATATTCATATATGGCACGGTTGGCTATATTTGCTATCGTGGAATGGAACCATGTGTTAATAAAATGAAATGAGACCGAGCGGGATGACAATAGTGAACCAACAAGGTATGGAGGTCTTGGGTGTGGATCTATCCCCGTCTGAGTCGTTTAAGGACCGATTCGCTGTACGTCCTTGAGTCATGTTGAACGCAGTCTAACACTTAGTTGGCCGGATAAGTCGTTCCGACCGCGAAGCCGAGTAATGTGATTCAGGCCGGGAATCGAATGGTAGGTTGCTTCTTGGAGGAGAGAAAGGATGTGCTTGGGGACATTGGCGTGAGACCAAGGGGGGTTAGAGTCCCTATCACCTGGCAGAGTGTCGCCCTTGGGGTCGCGACATCATTCGGACCCACGATTCCTGAATCATATGAAAAGGTGGCTTGTGCGACCCTGGCAGGGGCCTGCGCGGTGAGTGTTAGAAATACCCCTCCAGCTAGATAGGAATTCGATTCGAATCGCCGTCGCTCCCGGTTAGTGAGCACTTGACTTGAGCAGCGACAACGTAGATTCCATTAAATTGAACGGATGGTTAATTGGATAACGATGGAAATGTTGCCTCAATTTATACCTGCTATGGTTAATATTGTTTGCTCCTAATAAAGTGAGTGCTCTAGTACAGGTTCTAATATAGATGATAGGTTAATGATAATTAACTTGATGCTTAAGCATTAATGATTGATCATCTATATTAAGCTTTTATGCAAAAAGTTGTCAAGCTAGCCCCACTTTATATCAGCCTTGCATGATCCTTGGTGTCACTTATTTCTAGTTTCTGACGGATAAGTCTAGCTGAGTACCTTCTTGTACTCAAGGTTTTATCCCCACTTGTTGCAGGTTGTGATGTATCATGGCGGCTGCAAGAGTTGGTTGGCTCCTGCCGTAGAGGCGGAGTGTGATCATGGGCATGATCCTTCTTATTTACCTTATCTCTGATGCTTTTGTTGGAAGTCGACCGTGGTACTGGCATGTATTTGAAATAAGATTAATGTTAGTTTCAAATTACTTTGTTTTCGCTACTTTTGAACTTAAGTTGTAATAACTATGTTGAACTCCGATGTAAATTGAATTACTTGTGAAATGGATGTAACATGTGACTTGTTATGTTGAATCACTACGATCTTGGCTTGTATGTTGGTTGGTTTGAAATCCCTCGTGATTTCATTGGACTACCGGAGTTATATGGGCTCAAGTGCGAGAATTTGATCATTTCGGTGATTGTTTTTGTACTTGTGCTCTTATAATTTGGACGGTTCTGTTACAACATCTCCTAGATGTTAACCTGTACCAGCATCATATCACACTCTTTTCTTTCACAAATTTTACTCACAAGGTTTCTTGTTAAAGTTTTTAATGAGGTAATATTAACATAAGGATGTGTCGTATTTTCTATTTTCCCCACCGGGGTTTTTGTGGGAAATATCAAAGACACATATTGCCCTCAAAACTCATCCATGGTTTTTCCTTAGAAAAGGTTTTTCATGTGAGTTATCGAAGAGGCGATACCAATAATATGTCGTCATATTTTCTCCTAATTTTTCCATTGGGTTTTTACAAGAGTTTTAGCGGCATATTACTTTATATTGCTCCTCATATTTTTCCTAAAAGGTTTTTGGAGGAGTTATCTATATGTTGTATCTCCAATATTTTTCTCCACTGGGGTTTTTAATGGGATACCAATGACAGTGATTTATGTAAATCACACATATATATGTTATTTTCTCCTTATTTTCCTAATAAGGTTTAAAGGAGTTTTTATGACATATCTATACATACATAATCCTCGGATATTTCCCATAGGGTTTTTCGAGGAATCTCAGCTTGCAGCTGCATTGATTTCAAGGAAGATTTGATTGAGGGGGAGTGTTGTGAAACGTTGTCTATTCCCAACAGACACCTAGTCGTTGATGATCTCATCCACAAGCATGCGATTAGTGAAAGGATTAGCAGTTAGCATAGTTAGTGTGTTAGCAGTTAGCATGCCACCCGAAGGGACATGTCCCTTACTCCCTTAGTGGTCAGTTAGCATAGTTGTTAGTGTGTTAGCAGTTAGCATGCCACCCGAAGGGACATGTCCCTTAGTGGTCGACTGTTCCAGCGAACCGTCACCTTTTCACTGTAAACAGACACCTCTTCACATATATATAGTCTCAAGAGATCAACGAAACAAACAGTTGTTCCCAAATCACTTGTTCATTACATTCACTTTTAACAGCGTATTCAAGTCGATCTTAATAGAATAATATGCAACCTTATGCATATTCGAGAAAAAAAAACATAGAACCATAGAGATTTGGCTCTCATGGAAAAGCTCCGGTTATAATGAACAGAAAAAAAAAGAGTAATTATGGTCGTAGGTTCGCCTGCTGCAGCCTACGGGAAGGATCTTTGGTTCAGCACGGGTCGCCATCTAAAACCAGATCTTGCGTCATCCCACTCACACTCACTACCTAACAAACTTATCCAATACGAGATGAAATATGAATTCATCCACCCGTGTAGTTTATTCTTTCTTTTTTTGCCACCAATATCATCCCACCGAGTCATCGACATAGCATCTTCCTTCGAAAAGAAACGAAAGCACTGTCTATACGGAATTGAGTGTAGAGTTTCTTGACATTTTGTCCATAAAACCAACCTGCCTTTTGAGCTGTGACTTACAAAGATGCTACTCAAGCTGTGTTGGAGGGAAAAGTAGATGCTGCTATCATTATAACACAGGCAAGTTTGATGAGAAAGACTGACAACCTGACGTGGTTTAAACAGAAAACGGTAAATCTATTGTGGAAAAATCATCCAGATATTGCACACCAGGCAAGGAAGACCGACAATAAAACAGATCGAAGCGTTGTTTAGGTTACACAGCAAATATGACTTGATCAAAACATGCATGTATTATTCGTTTCCATACAAATGAGCCTACAAAGTACAAGCTGATCTAAACATGCACCAACAATTAACACGTGTTATCTGACTTGCCGACTGCTCTAGCCACTCTTTCAAGGGTATGCACTGTCATTACACTACACACTCTGCAAGTGAGAGATGGTGCACGTAACATACCGACTGATCTTGAACACCCAGTTGTGGCCAGAGAACTACCCAGAACAGGCAAACTTCAAACTTTCGATGTCGATACAATCAGTCTATCTGACAATTGGAATTTTAAACAATCAGGACGTTTGTATCACATCATACTACCACAGCCCATAAAGTTCCAAAAATGGTTCCATGGAAAATTTCAATACAGCACATGATCGCATCTAATGCCCTTGAGGCATTTGACTGAACCATGATAATGAAGATGTACATACATAATTAGGAAAAAGATGCAGTATGGTACAGAGAAGGTAAGTAAAAACATACAAATTCTTTCACTCCAACGATTTGAGTAGCCGGAATAGACCAGCTGCTTCCCTTATCCGTGAAAATTCAATACAGAACGCTTGTACCTCAATGAAAAGATCTTGAACTGCACCCAAATAAAAATGCACAGAATTATCTGCCTTGTCCACTCGGAAAAGGGTGGGAAAACCCTAACTTGTGGACTAGCATTTCTACAATTTACAAGCCTACAAGAAAACAAGGAAACTTGAAAAGAATACAATTAAATTCGTGAGATTCAAATTGCACCAGGGCAGCTATCAATGGTATTGCACACAAGACACTGATTGTTTTATGAATACATGTAACTATATTAGCTGGAACCTACAAGATCAGTTATAAATAAATACATAATGCGTTCGTGGTTATTGTCAAACAGCACCTCCAGACCTGAGAGACTATTGTCTCAGTTTTCAGACCATAGAAATAGACATTGCAATATATCCAAGCAAAAAGGGAGCAACAAGAACCAAACAAGAAAATGGCTAAAGTGTTACACATGTATATGCATAGGATATCAAATCAAAGTAGAGATCAGAATGTTCTAACCAGATATGACAACAAGTAGCTTAAGAGCATTTGAATTTTACCTTAAAAATGCATCAGGGAATGAAATGCAAGATAAGTAATAAGCAACTAGCCTACAGAAGTCAGCAAACCATACAATTGAGATGGCAGAAATCAAGAATGTGAAAGGTGCACAGGGTGTAAAGTACTAAAGTCAAGGTGTACAATTGGATATTATACTCGAGCTAGAAAGCAGGAATATGAAACTCTAATCTTTGAGAGCTGATTATTTTCGATTGAGATAGCAGAAGTTACGAAATTTCAGCAACGGTATGCAAAGCAGACCTTTGCTAGGCATGAGCAACTCACCGTTTATAATCTTGTTTCGGATAAGACTCTGCAGGAAAACACAAACTAGTCTCACAAGTCTGTTTTGCATGTATTTATCCTGCACAAAAAAAATAAGTATCATTCAGATAAACATATATCAGTATACTGCACATTAACACAAGAAGTCCCAAATTAACCGATAAGCAAAACACAAAGTGCAGAAATTAAAGGAGTAAATCACAACATTCAATAAACCATAGGGCATTTCTTTGGAATAATGCAAAACACGTAACAGCACCATAATCACCCACATCACTAGTGATCCCCAAGGCTAATGATAAAAGCACTTATCCCCAGATTCACCATTGGCCTTGTAATTTAAGCACATGCATTAGTGGTCTCACATTCCCATAGGGAATGCAGTCAAGATTAAGTTGCCCCTGCTAGAACATATCTGCTAATTACAAGATATTAAATCCCAAATTATTTAAGTATTAACTTCAACTAAGATGTGATATTACACAAAAATGGTGAAGAATACTTCTTGATCAACTTCAATCGAAATGAACTGAGCTAGTGCTCGGGTGGCTAGCGTTGCCGGTGTGCACGCTGCCAGCGCGAGTTCAATTCCCAGGAATCACACTCGCATCTCTCGCCGGGACTTGCTCCAAATAATGTCTGCAGCCTCTCTCGCGTGGAGACAAAAAGGGATTGCAACACGCCCGTCGCCTACGGAACCATGGCTGGTCCTGGTGATCTCTAGAAGGACACGGTCTACTGATCTGTGTGCAGTTGTAGGTCAAGTTGTGCACATGTCGTGTGAGTGTGGTGTGTGTGGGTAGCGTGGGCGTGCGTTCGTGCATGAACAGATGCTACAGCTGTACCCAGATGAGAGGCTTAAAAAAACTTCAATCAAAATGAATCAAACAAAGAACAAACCTTTATGTTTTGACATGATTGGATACAATTTGTGATGTACTCATGGACAAACTCTGTTGGAAGGTCAACAGCAGTAGTAAGTCTGTTCACAACTTCCATAGAATGCAAGCTCATTTCCATGTGCACAAGAACATCAAAGTAACTACAAAAAAAGGATCATCGGTCAAATAAAGGGCAGGAAGAAGGCTGCCTATATGATAATAGAACATACAACAAAGAAAAGAGACACACCCAGGAATGTCAGGAGAGTGAATTAGCTTCGAAAGAACCTCAACAGCAATGAGCGGGTTGTGTTCAACAAGATCCTGAAACCATGCATAGATTCAGAACTCCAAGATCAAATGGCGTTAAATATGTGAGACTCAGTTCATAGAGTACACGTACAGGAAGCTTCTGTGGGGTCATCCCACAGTAATAAACCAGTTTAGGATCCTTTGTCAATTCTACTATGACTTGCTGCAAGAAACTGTGAACAAATTAGGCATGTACCATTGGAACCTCTTACGTACCAAAGATTGTCTGAGAAAAAAAGGGTGATAAAACCTAGGTGCCATAAATTTATCCAGCAATGAGATTATAAAATTATAATAAGGAAACAAGAGGAAAAGAAATCCTAGTCATAGACCAAGCAATTTGATAAAAATAGTCATCATTATCTTGAAGAAATATTAGAATGTAGCAGTGAACCTCCTGTTGGGCAGGTGCAAGTGGACCTTTTAAGGCTCTTGCAATCAAATCTCGGATAGCAGCCCCCCGACTCGTGTCAGCACACATGCTATAATCCCATAATAGCTCGTGGTTATTGTCAGGGTTCAACCATTGTAGCTGTATGTTCATCACAATAGAAGTTATATTTAGAAACGGAACTGGTATTAAAATGCAACTTCTGACTGAGCAATTTTACCTCCCCATCAAGTACAGGAAGTCTTGGGGGTGTGGGCCGAATCCATTGCGGACCCAACCTTCCCCCCGATTTGTCTTGGAGTAAAACAGCAATAGTAGTATCTCTATCATCAGAAGCAGATTTCTGTTTGCTTCCAGGTGGTGATATCGAAGACCTTATAAGGTTACGAACGCAATAAATAAAGGAGAAGAAATTGGACAAATGAAATCCAAGGACCTCACAAGAAATATCAATTTAGATAAGGGGGTGTACATGAGCCTACATACTCTGATGAATTTGCACAACTTTGAGGCACGTCTGGATCTGGTATAGCACTTCTAACCATAGCAGCTCTGAAACTACTAATCTGAGGCCGGGAATGTACACTAGTACTGCAATATTGCTTCTCAAGTTGTTCCCGAGGCAAAAAATCCTATACAAATAAACGAACATATGAATAATCATACTCGACCAAAACATAAAAAGTTGTTTACCTAATCAAAAGCCCACCTGAGATGCTGAAACAGATCCATTTATGTAATCTACCGCAGACTGATTCAAGACCTGAAAAATAAAAATCACCACAGAAATTAACTAAATACACATTTTGCAGGTTCCTTTCTCAGAATCAATAAATGAAAAAACAATTTCACGGTAGCGATGTCTAATGACCCTTAATCAATAGATGCATGTCAGCATAGGAAAGGAGAACATAATCCCTATGATATTGTCATTCTATGCCACACTAAATGTTGACTCGTATTTAAAAGTCAAAGAAAGAGAAAAAACCTCGTTATTATTGTTTCCACTAGATGAAGTCAATAATAATTGGACAAATGCCCGTTCTGATTTCTCTGACGTTTCATCACAGGCTGCCTGTAGATATCAACACATGAAACTAAGGCATCAAGCATGAAAAATATTTAGTCCATCCAAAAGATGTTGCAACAATTACATCTCAAGAACCATAGAAAAGTAGCAAAACATGTTGAATGTTCGATTTTTCAGCATGATGCTAAACGATTAAAGAAAGTAATCAGCTATGTTTCTGCGCCACCAAAACCACAATTGAAAGAGACAAGGACTCAGATGCTATAAATAAGTAGTAATCAAAGCTATAAACAGTAGCTCTCTAGCACAGAGCAGTAAATGTTCGCTTGAGATTATCAGCCAAATCAGCCAGCCAGCCAGCAGTGTTTTTCTCTCACAAAAAACCAGTCAGCAGTACTCTCAGCCAGCCAGATCAGCCCAAGCGAACAGGCTGGAGGAATACATGATTGATTTGAACAGAAATGCATTCAAAATGTGAACTGACCTTAATTAATATTTAAAAAATAATGGTGCTAAGAAATTGCTGTTACAATTCAAGAAATATAATAGAGGTAACATTGACAGATCCAATTGATTAAAAAATGGATAGATATTAAGAAAACGGTTATTTATACTATTCATAAAGCTATAGAAACCTAATATACAAGGCTCCAAGGTTCAGCTGTTTGATTCAGCTAAAGCACAAATCAAACAAGACCCTAAGTTTACAATAACAAAAACAGATTCCAGTGATAGAGCTTGGAGGTCAACATAAAATAAGAAACCCATTGTGTGGACCCTAGATTGTCAAGTGGGTAGCACAGAATGCAAAGATCCAGCTTATACATGCTAGAATATGTTGGAGTATGTATTAAGCCCATAAGGCTAAGGCCCATGAGGCCCATGTATGGAACCTATATAGCTACCCCTCTAGGGTTAGCCCTAATCAATAGAGTCTAAAGTTCCAACATGGTAATCAGAGCTTAGGTTAGGGTTAGGGTTCCAGCCGCCACCAGCAGCCATGGCAGAGCCGCCGGCGCCGCCACCGCCTGGCCAGCCGCCGCCGCCCTTCTCCCTCTTCTCTACCTCCCTCCACCCCTCCTCCTCCCCCTCCTGCCATCAGCAGCTGCCGTATCCGCCCGGTTTTGGCGCCGCCGACGCGAACCGCGCCATCGCCGCCACCTCTGGGGCTGAGCGCGCAGCCGCCACCATGCGCGCGCGGGAGGACGCCGCCGCCGCAGCGGCCCGCTCTGCCGCCGTCGCGAGCGCGCGGGAGGAAGCTGCCGCCGCCGCCTCCAGGGAGATCGCCGCCGTCCTGACGGCGGCCGGCCTGGACGCGGAAGGGGCCGATCTGGCCCTCATGGCCGCGCAGGCGGCCGCCGGTGCTGCCACCGCAGCCATTGGCCGCCGCGCCGCCTCCCTGACCGCCGATCCCGCCTCCCTGACCACCGATCTGGCTGCGGAGGAGGCTTTCTCGGAGGAGACCGCCGCAGCAGCTGCCACCGCCACCGCCAGGGCCGCCCTCAGGGAGGAGGAGCCGCCTGCGGCCACGGCTGGAGCGACCCTGCTCGCTGCGGCCCAGGCAGCCGCTGCTCGGGCAGCCCAGGCCGCCGACGCCGAAGTTGCCGCTGCCCGGGAGGCTGCAGCCGCCGCCATGGCGGCTACTGCAGCCCGCACTGCTGCCGCTCGGGCCCTCACAACCCCCGGTCTGGGGATGTACCAGGCCAGCCCACCTCCTGGAGCCCCTGGATCCGCCTTCTCCAACGCCCTCACCGCTGCCCGGACCGCCCTCGTCGCCCGGCAGGCCCGCGTGCAGGCAGCAGCCGCCGCCTTGGAGCGCGAGCGTGAGGCGGCCGACGCCCTGGGACGCCAGGTTGCTGAGGCGGAGCACTTCCTTGGCGCTCCTGCCTCCCACGACGCCGGGGACGTCTCCACTGGCTCGATGGCCCACAGCGTGCCCCACAACGCGGCCCTCTGGCACGACCCAGCCGATCCTGCGGTTGTGCAGCTCCACTATCAGGCCGGGGGCGTCCAGAACATCAAGCTCCTCGTCCCGGTCGTCCTCGAGCCCGCGTCACCGTCCTACGCCCGCTGGCGGGACCTGATGCTGCTCACCCTCCGCCGCTACGCACTCGACGACCACGTCCTCACCGACGCCTCGGTCGTGGTGCGGACCCCTGCGTGGCTACGCCTCGACAGCATCGTCCTCTCCTGGATCGCAGGGACGATCTCCCTCGAACTCCACGACCTCGTCCGCAACACCACCGACGCCCGCCAGGCCTGGCTCGGCCTCGCGCAGCAGTTCCTGGGCAACGCTGAGGCCCGGGCCCTTCGGCTAGACGCAGCCTTCCGCAACTTCGCCCAGGGCGATCTCTCTGTTGGCGAGTACTGCCGCCGGATGAAGGGCATGGCGGACTCCCTCGGCGACCTCGGCTGGCCCGTGGAGAACCGTTTCCTGGTCCTCAACGTCCTTCGCGGGCTCAGCGACCGCTACGCCACCCTCCGGTCGCTGATCACCAGGATGCGGCCGCTGCCGACCTTCCTGGAGATCCGCGACGACCTGGCCCTGGAGGAGCTCACTCAGGGCTTCCAGCCGGGCTCCACCGCCACTTCGGGGACCTCGACTGCACTGGCCGCCACTCCGCCACGTCCCCCAGCTCCACAGCCGCCGCCTTCTCACGGCTCTCCCTCCCACGGGCCGAGCGGGGGTGGGGGAGGCCGTGGTGGTCGCCGTCGTCGGGGCGGTCGTGGTGGAGGTGGTCGCGGTGATGGTGGGGGCCGTGGGAGTAACACCACCACACCGCCACCACAGGGTGCTCCCTGGCCATCATTCCACAACCCGTGGTCAGGGCGCATCTCCATGTGGCCGTTCCAGGCCCCCGGTGGTGACCCTCGCTCGTCGGCCTCCTCCCTACTCGCCGGTGCTCCTCCGAGGTTCCAGCCGGGGTCTCAGTGGACCACACCCTCCGGTTTCGCTGCTGCTCCGCCTGGGCTCCCTCTGGCGTCCTCGTGGGCAGCACCTTCCGGCTGGGACCAGGCGGCCCTGGCGCACTCCTTCAGCACCATGGGCCTGACCCCCCCTGTCGGTCCGCAGTGGGTCGCTGACTCCGGGGCCACCTACCACACCACTCCAAACCCCGGTATACTCTCTTCTGCTCATCCTCCTTCTTCCTCTCTTCCTTCATCCATCATGGTGGCGAATGGTTCGTGCATTCCTGTCACATCTGTGGGTACCGCCGGTGCTCATGGCTCCTTTCGTCTTCCTAATGTTCTTGTTGCCCCGTCCATGGTTCACAATCTCCTTTCTATTCGTCGGTTTACAGCTGACAATTCCTGTTCTGTGGAGTTTGACTCTTCTGGTCTTACTGTGAAGGATTTGGCTTCCCGGCGTCCTCTGCTCCGATGTGACAGCACCGGGCCCCTTTACACGCTCTGCTTCCCGACGTCGGCCTCTTCTTCACCGGCGTCACTTTTGTCAGCTGCCTTCGCCACCACCACTCCTTCCACTACCTGGCACCGGCGTCTCGGTCATCCTGGACGTGATGCCATGATACAGCTCAGTCGTAGTTCAGACATTCCTTGTACTCGAGCTCACGATGAGCCTTTGTGTCATGCGTGGGCCGACATGTTCGCCTTCCTTTTTCTAGTTCTTCTCATGCGGCTCACTTTTTTGACCTTGTACATTGTGACCTATGGACATCTCCTGTAGTCAGTATTTCTGGTTATAAATACTATCTTGTGGTGGTCGATGATTTTTCTCATTATTCTTGGACTTTCCCGCTTCGGTTGAAGTCGGATGCTTTCCCCACCATTCTTCACTTTTTCGCTTGGGTGTCCACTCAGTTCGGCCTCACCATTAAGGTCGTTCAGTGCGACAATGGCCGTGAGTTTGATAACTCCGCCTCGCGCGCTTTCTTCCTCGCTCGCGGTGTCCAGCTGCGTATGTCTTGTCCGTACACCTCCTCTCAGAACGGCAAGGCTGAGCGCATGATCCGCACCACCAACGACACCATGCGCACCCTTCTCCTCCAGGCGTCTCTCCCTGCTCGCTTTTGGGCTGAGAGCCTTCACACTTCCACTTACCTTATTAATCGCCTCCCTTCCGCTGCCTGCCCAACTCCCACCCCACACCATGCTCTTTTCGGTACCCCTCCTCGGTATGACCACCTCAGAGTCTTCGGGTGTGCGTGTTTCCCTAACACTGCAGCCACCACTCCTCATAAGCTGGCGCCCCGATCCACTCTCTGTGTCTTCCTTGGGTACTCCCCGGATCACAAGGGGTACCGCTGCTACGACCTCACCTCCCGTCGGGTCCTCATCTCTCGCCATGTGGTGTTTGATGAGTCTGTCTTCCCCTACTCCGCTGCCTCTCCTTCCCCATCCACCCCTGAGCCTGACGCCTCCTTCTTGTTTCCTGCTGACCAGGTGGTTGAGCCACCATTTCAGTTGTCTCCTGCAGGTCCCACACTGCCGTCCCGTTCCCCGGGACCGTGCCCTGCGTCGCCTCTCCCCAGCGACTCTCCTGGCCCTGCTCCCTCCCCGGGCCGGGTGGGATCACCGTCCGCCGCGTCGCTCGTCCCGGTGCCAGCCGCGGAGCCCCGTCCGTTGGCCCCGGCACCGCCACCGCCGGCCCCTGCGCCACCGGCGCGCTTTGCGCAGCCGGTGCGTGTCTACCAGCGCCGTGCCGCTGCGGGCCCTGCTTCGTCGGCCCCGGCACAGCCACCGCCGACCCTTGTACCACCTGCTCGGTTTGCCCAACCGGTGCAGGTCTACCAGCGGCGTGCCCGTCCGGCGACACCTCCGTCTGCTCCAGAGACGCCTGCCTCGGCGGCCTCTTCTCCGCCGGCTACGCCGACTCCGCCACCGCGGCCACCGGCGGCCCGTGTTGAGCAGCCGGTGTACCACCCGCCGCTCCTCCACCGACACTCGCGTCATGTTCACCCCATGGTGACGCGGCACACGGCTGGTACCCTGCCGCCCCGGGCTCTTGCGGCGGTGCCCGGGGACTCCACGGTCTCTCCGGTGCCTTCTTCCGTCCGCGAGGCGCTATCGGATCCTCACTGGCGCCGTGCGATGGAAGAGGAGTATGCGGCTCTCCTCGCCAACCAGACCTGGGATCTGGTGCCCCGTCCGCCAGGCTCCAACGTCGTCACCGGCAAGTGGATCTGGACCCACAAGCGCCGGGCTGATGGCACTCTCGAGCGGTATAAGGCTCGATGGGTACTTCGAGGGTTCACTCAGCGGCCCGGCATCGACTACGATGAGACCTTCAGTCCAGTGGTGAAGCCAGCTACCGTTCGCACGGTTCTCTCACTGGCTCTCGAGCGCTCCTGGCCAGTACATCAGCTGGATGTCAAGAATGCCTTCCTCCATGGCACTCTGACTGAGACGGTCTACTGCAGCCAGCCGGCAGGGTTTGTTGACTCTACTCGCCCTGACTTGGTCTGCCGCCTGAACAAGTCGCTCTATGGTCTCAAGCAGGCGCTCCGGGCTTGGTACTCTCGGTTTGCCTCCTACCTGCAGACACTTGGGTTCACGGAGGCTAAGTCTGACACCTCCCTGTTCATCTTCCACCATGGGGATGAGACTGCATACCTGCTCCTATATGTCGATGACATTGTCCTCAGCCTCCAGTAAGACTCTGCTCCAGAGTATCATTGCCTCTCTGCAGAGGGAATTTGCTATGAAGGATCTTGGAGTGCTCCATCACTTCCTCGGCGTCACTGTTGAGCCCCGACCTTCAGGCTTGTTCCTCCACCAGCGCCAGTTTGCTTGTGACATACTGGAGCGAGCAGGCATGGCTGACTGCAAGCCCTGCACCACCCCGGTCGACACTCAGGGCAAGCTGTCAGAGGTGGAGGGTCCGCTGCTTGGGCCCCAGGACTCCACCGCCTACCGGAGTCTTGCTGGCGCGCTCCAGTACCTCACCTTCACTCGGCCGGACATCACCTACGCCGTGCAGCAGCTGTGCCTCCACATGCATGCTCCGCGGGAACCTCACCTTGCCGCTATGAAGCGGCTTCTCCGGTACCTCCGCGGCACCATCGGCTACGGACTGCTTCTCAGCAGGTCCTCCTCCGCCGACCTGGTGGTCTACACCGACGCTGACTGGGCGGGCTGCCCGGACACCCGCCGGTCCACCTCCGGCTACGCTGTCTTCCTCGGCAGCAACCTTGTCTCTTGGTCGTCCAAGCGACAGCCGGTGGTCTCTCGCTCCAGTACCGAGGCCGAGTACCGCGCCGTGGCTAACGGCGTGGCTGAGGCAGCTTGGCTCCGCCAGCTTCTGGCTGAGCTGCACCGCCCTCTCGCCAGGAGCTCCCTCGTCTACTGCGACAACGTCAGCGCCGTCTACCTCTCCACCAACCCCGTCCAACACCAGCGCACCAAGCATGTGGAGATCGACCTGCACTTCGTCCGCGACTTTGTGGCCATCGGTGCCGTCCGAGTCCTGCACGTCCCGACGACTTCGCAGTTTGCGGATATCTTCACCAAGGGCCTCCCTTCCTCGACCTTCTCCGAGTTTCGATCCAGTCTCAACGTCACCAGTGGCTAGTTGTGGCTGCGGGGGGGTTCGTGTGTGTGTGATGTACTTCTTTGTACTTCTTTCTGGTCCAGTCTTGAAACTCCGCTGCGCCGGTAGTTCAGACTGCGGGGGGGTGTTGGAGTTTTTATTAAGCCCATAAGGCTAAGGCCCATGAGGCCCATGTATGGAACCTATATAGCTACCCCTCTAGGGTTAGCCCTAATCAATAGAGTCTAAAGTTCCAACAGAATATAAAGGCAAGTCTTGGCCAAATGGGAGCTGAAGGTTTTGTAGAAGAAATACGATGTACAATAAAAGGCAGAATTTTTCAAGAGACCAATTCCCCATCAGAATAATGTAGCCGACTAAACTTTTGATCCACATAAGTATCTCCTGAAAGAAGAATGCCCTCACATGCAAACTTCGGTACTAGATCAGAATGTGTGTTTGGTACCAGTGCCATAGTCTAGATGTGGGAGTTGGGGAAATGTAAAATATAGTCCAGTTGAGTCAAGCATGAAACATATGGAAGAATATTGCAATTTTGCACATTGATTTGTTTAAGTATGCTGAATAGAAAAATGTGAATTCTTCCATCATAAACCAAATCATAGAATTGAAACAACAAGGTTTACCACTTACATTTAACAATATAGGAATATATGGATTTGCCGTCTGCGGCGAATAGCTCTGATGAAGAATTGCAAATGCAATTAAACGGCCGGTAGGATGAAGCATCTTCTTGTCCTAATCGAAGAGCAACATAATATATCAGATTTCTAGCACTATTCCGGTGAAAGCAAATATGAATCAAGAACCTCATAGTGAACATAACAGACCCAAATTACAAAATGAACTAAAGGTAGGTGAATAGTATCCCTAAAAATTTGTTGTGAGGTGCAAATATGAAGTTATTAAGGAGAATGCATGTGAAAACACCAACTACTATTGTCACAGCATAATTTGGTTCAGAAGTCACTAGTGCTGTGCATTGTCTCCTACAGGACAGCATACCATGCAGGGGGGAGTGTCAGTACATGAAAGGTTCTGCAGCACTAAACAGACCAAAACTTTCAGCGCTGTTGTAACCCACTAAATCAGCTATAGCATGCCACCAATTAGTGGAACATCAATACAACTCTAACTGCAGTATTCTTCATTTCACCCCTAAATATTTTTTGTTGCAGTATGGTTAATGGAGAAATCTGACATGTCCTGTAAGGAAAATATGGTTCCTCTCAAAACTATTGAGCCTTCGAAGAGAAGAACAATCAAGTTACAAACCTCTTTTTTTTTTGCAAAGGGGCATAAAAGAACTGAAGATGATTGGTTAAATGTTTCTTCAAGGGTGAAAGGTCTTCTAAAAAAAACTCGGCCAGTGGGGTACAGACCGCCCCCATGGTATTAGGCGTCTGCCAGACCTGGGCTGAGCGGCACTCAAGGCGCACACACACGGTCCACAAGGCCGGACCAGACTTAACAGGAGAAGATTCCCAGTCCCCGACCGAGAAAACCCCCCCGAATGGTACAATTAAAGAACAAAATCAAAAACTATGTGTAAACTTCAAATTGCTTTTCATGTACTACCAAGGTTGCACATCGTTCTTAAAAAAATTGACACATGAACCAAATATGCTAGCCTTTCCTTAATTCTATAACCAGACAGTGGTAGATCAAACTGAAATAGGCCATACTTGCACCAGCAGTTTGGCATTATTTACTCCAAGAAGAAATAAGAAAATTATATAGATTCTGCCTTCAGATTGCATGAACCAATAGAAGCACGTTCAATAGGGTGATGATCCATTTAATCAATACTAACAAACAAGTGAATCCTCAAAGCCAGAAGTGTTATCAATGTTTTAAAAAACGCAATTAAACTTCATTTAATCTCGATTAAACGCTAAATGGAGGCCCAACGTCTTGTTTAGGGCCTAGGCGCCCAATTAAACTTTGGGCATGCCTAGATGCTGCGTCTACGCACTAGGCGGCGTGTAGGCGGCGCGGACGCGTGAAAAATCGGCGCTAGGCGTCGCTGGCCGGGTGGGCGGCGGTCACGCACGCGTGGAGAACGCGAGCGGGAGAGGGCACGCTCACACGGGAAAAAAGCGCAGGCTGTGGGCGGGCTGCACGTGGAAACAGAGCGGGCGGGAGGGATCAAACTTACTCCTCCTTTCCTTTCTTCACGCACGCGAGGCCGTGACCTGCCGCCGCTCTTGCCGCTGGTAGCGAGCGGAGCCCCTGCTCGAGAAATCGCACAGCCTGGAGGGGGATCGAGGCAGCACATCCAGGTGTTATTACTTAGTACTTACTACTAATCTTGCTCCAAGCAAGAGGTATGATCGCTGTTATTACTTCTAGTTGTGTTATTAGTACTGATTTTGCTCTCAGCATCACAAAAAAAACCAAAAACGTTTAATCAGGTTTAATCTACGTTTAAACTTCCTAAACTCTAAATCTTAGGCTAGCGCACGCCTAGCATCTAGCGTTTTTTAAAACATTGAGTGTTATGCGTCCTCTTGTTCACACTATTGATGTAACTAAAGCTAGGAATGCTCATTGTGCTATATGGGTAATGGGACTATGGAAAAAGAGTTTAGACCAAGTTCTATACGTTTTTTTGATCTGATGATATTCTACAAGTGAAAAATCACGCATTACTAAAGTTTGGTTTGAGTTTACCATGAACTACAACCCTAAACCTCAGTGATAAAGAGCAGCTACAGCAAGAACTCAAGGTAAAGAATCCAATGGCTAATGAAATTCTCACGTGCAAATCCAAACAAACATGATCGAGCTAACCCCACGAAGCCACACACAAACACAAAGAAATCTAGCCTCAAACTAAGAAATACTGAAGAAATAAACTAGGAAAGACAGAAGAAATGGCCCCAAATCTACATGTTCAGCGATCCATTCCAGGTCAAAAGATTCAAAATTCTGAAAGCATCCCAGGAAAACCGAAAGATGGTGAGTCAATGGTCTCCAAAACCCCAGAAATGTCAGCTACATCGAACCATCCGACACTCCATCCGAAGCCTAAGCCGCAATCAGAAAGTGAAATCGCAAAAATGCAGTAGCCTAACTCATCCCGATTCGCGCGTCGACCCCAGCTAAAGCAGTGCCCCAAACCTGCGCGAGAAAGCAAAACCCACCAAATCTGAGTAGCCAGCACAAACCCTAACCCAACCAACTCAAGCTAGTCCCCGATCCGTTTCCCGCCGCCAGAGCCCCCCGCCCAATCTGATGAAAGGAAAACAAGCAAGAGAAAAGCTGGAGGGAGGCTCAGGGAGCGGGGGGAGAGGCAAGGGCGCGGGCGGTGGCGTGGCTTGCCTCGAGGAGGAAGGAGAGGGCGCCGCCGACGCGGAGGCGGCGCTCGCGGGGGAACCGCGCGAGGAAGTCGGCGACGACGTCGGCGAGCGGGCGGGCGGCGGCGGCGAGCAGCGAGAGGAGGTCGGACCGCTCGTCGGGCCGCAGCGTGGGGACGGGGGAGAACGCCGACATGGTGGGCGCCGTCGGCAACGTCGGGGCCGAGGTCGCGGTGGCCGTCGCCGTGGTGAGGGACGGCGGCGAGGATTTTTCTTTTTCGGCTTCGGGGTTTTTTTTTTTTGGGCCCTCTAGGGGAGAATCTGCGGGGTCAGTGGGAGGAGTAGGCGGCTGGCTCGGGATGTGGATCGGACGGGTGCGGCTGTGTGGGTTTGCGTTTCTTTCACTTTCCCTCTCCTTTTCTTCGGTGTTGGATGTTGCATAGGTTTACCTTAGCTGCTGCACCGACGAATTTCATTTTCATTTTCGTATCCACAACCATTACCATCGTCCACAGGTAATAGTTTGGATAATTTTAATCATTTATATAAGACTGCGTGATATCTGTTACAAATTTAGACAATTTTCAAGTCAATTTAATCCGGAAAAATAATTGTATCACGATGATGTCATATGAGAAAATAAGCAATAACATCATGGCATATGTTCATCCGAAAATCATAAGCATGATCAATATGATTATAAGCATCACACCATGGCAAAAGGTATATACCAGCAAGATTATAAAACATGTATGAACCAAAAGCATGATTAAAAACATATAACCATGTTATATAAAACGTACCAGGAAGGACACAAGTCATGAACATAACATAAACAGGGATAAACACATATATCCATGGCATATTAAACGCAAGAGAGATAGTGCAAAGCATGAATATCACGATGTTAATACAAAATGATGAGTTTAGGGTGTACCCAGAGGAGGGTCCCATGCCGAGGGCATTGGAGGCTCCATTCTCACTTGTACTACCCATGGTAGAAACAGTGAGTTGCTTGAAGTAATGGATCGTAGTTGGTGTAGGGAGAGGATCGCAGTACCGTCCGCGCCTCCAGGAAGAAGAACGAGCAGATGATGTTGCTGAGAAGAAGAACGAGCAGTCGCGTAGTCGCTCCTCAAAAACCTAATCGCCGCACATCCGAGCAGGATTCTCAGGCAGCAATGGCTTTGAAGGCACCTGCTCTCTCGCGGTTCCGTACGCGTAGAATTACAAGACGGAGATTGCCATCTAGCAACGGAGTGGTGGTGTCTGTGCTTGTGTTGTCTCTCGAGGAGAAATATAGGAGCGATGACTCTTTATTTCCGCAGCGGGGAGAAGGGACTAACCGGAGAAATCAGGAGATGGTAACTCACGGGATTAATGCCAACCCATATTCACCATAATGCAAAAGAGTTGAAACTCCCACAATTATGAGAGGTGAGTGGCAAAATCGAGCCACACCCGCCCGCTCGCCGCCCGCCCGCCCACCTCGCCACGGCCACGGCCACGGCCCGGCCGGTGGCGGCGGCGCGCGCGCGTGACACGCCTTTATCCTTTCCTCAACCTCCAATATAGACGGATAAAATCCAACCATATAAGTTGATGAGTCAACGCTTAGTCAAACTCCCATACAGTACAAATCATACACCACATAATGTTACGGACCATAGAGTTTATTGATTTATTAAATGTATTATGGGTCAAGCCCACAATAAATCCAACAATATCAACGGATCAGGCTATAGATTTATCTTTCTTTTCACCTTCTATTTTCTTTCCTTCATTGAGCTCCACCGCACTAAGGTTGTTGTTTAAGTTTACAATTTGTTTCACATCCACCACCATCGTCGGTTGTCCACAGGTAAAAATAGTTTAGATGATTTTAATTATTTTTATAAGATGACGTGGTATTTACAGATATAGTTATGGATTTGTCTTTCTTTCCACTTTTGCTTTCTTTTTTCTTGGATAGTTATCGTGGACGTGGACATGCAACTCTATTAGGCCCACTTCACTAGGGTTATCTTGCTACTCACATTTACCTAGCTAGCTGAAGAATCTCATTTCACATCCACCACCATTATCATTGTCCACAAATAATAGTCACGATGATTTAAATCGTTTGTATAAGATGACATGTCCTATGTAGCGCTTATAATGGCCTCTTTAGTAGAGCTAAAAGGGCTATAGTTCTGTCTTCTCAATAAGATTTTAGCACAATGACCTTGCCATTGCTATTAGGAAGATAATGGCATTTGAAATGTCAAGGAAGATGGGTCAACAAAATATCTTCATCAAGCAAGCAAAACATCGCCCTCTCGTGCGATGAAGATAAGAAGATTAAGAGGTTGAATCAAGCTCAAGTTCAAGTGAGGGAGAAGATGAGAAGAAGGAACATAATCCTCCGATGATGATGAATAAGTGATGAGAGGAGTGAAGAAGATGATTGGCAAGATCTAGTCCAAGGGCGTGCCTATCACAATTTGAAGACATCATGTTCACCAACCAAAGAAAAACACAAATGTGTTGTTGAAAGGTCTTAATTGGCTAGAGGGGGGTTGAATAGCCTAATTTGAAATCTACAAAACACTAGGCAAACTTGTTAGATAACTAATTAGCTATAAAGCTTTTTGTACTAGCTCTAACAAGTGTTGCAAGCCACCTATCCTAACAATTCTAGTAGCTATAATCTCTAAGTCAATCAATGGCTAAGTCACTACGAGCTCTCAAAAGCTAGCTACATTAAAGAGTTCAACTAGGTGAGAAGCTACACTAGCAGAGGTAAGACAAGCTCTTAAAACTAATTACACTAAAGAGCTTGTTACAACTAGTTTGCGGGAATGTAAATAAGAGAAATGTGATATTTATACTGCTGCATCAAGAAATGAACCAATCACAATAAGAAGAAGACCAATCACTGGGAGAAATCTAAAAAATCAATCACAATAGAGACACGATTTTTTTCCCGAGGTTCACTTGCTTGCCGGCATGCTAGTCCCCATTATGTCGACCAACACTTGATGGTTCGATGGCTAAGAGGTGTTGCACGAACCTTATCCACACGTTGGACACCGCAAGACCCGACCCACAAGTGAGGTAACTCAATGACACGAGCAATTTACTAGAGCTACCTTACGGCGCTTAGCCGGGAAGGTGCAATATCCCTCACAAGATCACCGGAGCTGGCCACGAACAAACACCAACACGTGCCGGACCTCCACCGTTGCTCTAAGCCGTCTAGGTGGCGGCAACCACCTAGAGTAACAAGAAATCCGCAGCCACAACGATCCCCAAGTGCCACTAGAGGCAATCACTCAAGCAAATGCACTTGGAATCACTCACAATCTCACTTTGATGATGAATCAAGGATGGAGATGAATGGGAAGGAGTTTGCTCAGCTTACAAGGATGTCAAATATGTCAAATGACCAAGAGAAATTTCTTAGAACCAACCAAACACTATTTATAAAGCCCCTTAAACAAATAGAGTCATTGGCTCTCGGTTTGGGCTCTACACGGGGTGACCGGACGCGCCGGTCAGGTTGACGAGACATGAGGCCCCCTGTGTCCGGTCGCTCAGATCACACCACATGTCCCCGTTTTTAATCTGCGCTGCTCGATCTCAACGGTCATTTCTTACTTACGTGAAACGTTAAGTAGTGACTGGACCCGATGCTCAAACGACCGGACTCTGAACCACTGAGAATCAGATCATTTCTAGAGAGGTTCTAGAGTCGTTTTCTAGTGACCGGACGCGTCTGGTCAGGGTTGACCTAGCTCGTGTGCCACATCAGCTGGACCTAACGATCAACAGTGATTGCTCAGCATCCGATCCACAGCGTCTGCTCGACCTCAAAAAGTGACCGGACGCGCCGAAGCTAGTGTCCGGTCATGCCTTGCCGCTCTCGGCCAACCGCGCTGTCTCGACTAAAATTGACCAGACGCAGGGCTAGCTTCCGGTCAAGCCGACGCTAGCGTCTGGTCAGAGCGCCTTTGCATTCTTTTCAATTTCTAAGTCCGCAACCGCTTCACCCTTGTTCCAACTTGCTAAACACAAAGTGTAGAACTTGTGTGCACGTGTATTAGCATTTTTCAAAGTATTTTACAAGGGTCGATGTTAGCTCACACTAGGTCCTAATGCATATGCTCATATGAATTCACCTAGTAGCACTTGATAACCGTTTTAATCGAGAATTCCCCTCTTAATAGTACGGCTATCGATCATAAGTCACTCACACCCTCTATGATGGCTTGAGTGTAAAACAAAAATAGCCCTATCATATATATCTTTGTCTTGAGCCCATTTTTGTTTTTCTCTTTCTTCTTTTTCAAGTAATGAGCACTTGATCATCTATGTCCATCATCACTTCCATGGACCATCTTCTAGCTTCACCATTTGGAATGTACCAACCTTTTATCCAAAATCAAACTAGGGTTTTCAATCTCCCCCTTTTTGATAATTGATGACAACCTATTTACAAAAAATATTCAATTAAATTTTCTTGGATTCATGTTGCTTGCCCAAGCATATTACAATGTGTAAAGATTATGGACAGGTTTCATCAGCCTAAATTGGTAGTATTAGCTTCCCCTATATATGTGCTAAGAGTTTGGATTTGAAAGCTTGCACATATGCATAGAATGAAAGTTTGGGAGAGTGATAGCTATCAAATGATGCTAAGGTGTAAAGAATGGACCTTTGAAGTATGATACCAATCGGAGTTGCCATTTGAACACCCTCAACACCATTGTTAGTTAAATAACTCTTGCAAAACATGAACACTACATACCTCGTGAGATCAACATTATAAGCAAAGCACTAGTACCACTTTGTAAAACATGCAAGGCACATCTAAATATCATTCTATGCATGCTAGTTTTCATTTCATCAATCATTTTCTATAATCTAGCATACACCACACAAGCATGGATAGAGAATTTAAGAACTTGTGCCATGCAAGCAAACATATGTAATCCTCATACAAATGCAACATACAAGTTTATGAGCTTGCTCCCTCTACTTGTGTGCTTCAAATTTTAATTGAACCCCTTACAATGTCATTTGATTTCTTTACTCCCCCTATCACACTATCTTTGTGAATTACATCTCCCTTTTGGCATCAATGACCACAAAATGTAAGCTCAAATTTTAGATAGGTTGGGGTGAAACCATGTGAAGTAAGGATCATTTTTCCAAATTTGTTTCAATCTAGATCACTTAACTCAGTTTGATCCAAGGGCAAGCTTCTTCACACCTTCAAATAAGGGTTATCATGCACCATGTTGAGTTAAATACTTATAACTCATTTTCTAGATTAAACACTAGGTTCACAAACCCACAAACATGTCATGTGCTACCACTAGATCATATCAAGAATAGGAGCAATAGTTGTACCATACAAGCATCAAATTCATTTGATTTTCATGAATGGGCCTAAGACATGTGAGGAATGACTAGATGCACTAAACAGTCCTTAGCAATGGATGAATGACATGTCAATCAACTTTACCTTGCTTTGCTCGAAGGAGAGGCATGTTATATAATGGGGTGCATCAACACATATTTGAGAAGTCAAGTATGTTTAATTCATTCCTTAGCTTGCAAAATCTTTTCTCATCAAGTGGCTTGGTGAAGATATCGGCAAGTTAATCATCTGTGCCCATATTCTCAATTGAAATATTCCCTTTTTATTGGTGATCTCTAATGAAGTGATGGCGGACATCTATGTGCTTAGTTCTTGCATGTTGAACCAGATTGTTGGTGAGCTTCACCGCACTCTCATTGTCGCATAGCAATAGCACTTGTTTGAACTTGATTCCAAAATCATTCAAGGTGGCCTTCATCCAAAGAATTTGTGCACAACAACTACCGACAGCAATGTATTCGGCTTTGGCGGTTGAAATTGCAATACTATTTTGCTTCTCTGATGTCCAAGAAACAAGTGACCTTTCCAATAGTTGACATGTGCCCAATATGCTTCTTCTCTCAACCTTACATCCTGCATAAAAAGAGTATGAATATCCAATCAATTCAAACTTTGCTCTTTTGGGATACCATAATCTAACATTTTATGTATGCTTCAAGTATCTCAATATTCTCTTTATAGCCTTCAAATGACTTTCTCTTAGTGAGGCTTGAAATATAGCACACATGCATACACTAAATATCACATCCGGTCTTGATACGGTCACATAGAGTAGGCTTCCAATCATAGACCGATACATCTTTTGATCCACCATATTGCCATTTGTATCACTATCTAAGCTTCTATTTGTCCCCATTGGTGTACTAATTTCCTTTGCATCCTCCATGCCAAAATTCTTGAGCATGTCTTTGATGAACTTGCCTTGACTCACAAATATACCATTCTTTAATTGCTTGATTTGAAGACCAAGAAAGTAACTAAGCTCTACAATCATAGACATCTTAGACTTATCTGCCATCATCTTTCTAAACTCCTCACAAAAATCTTGATTAGTTGATCCAAAGATAATGTCATCAACATAGATTTGTAACACAAACAAGTCATTTTTAATCTTCTTGGTGAAGAGAATGGTGTCCACCTTGCCCATGATGAACCCTTTAGAGAGTAGGAAATCTCTCAACCTCTCATACCATGCTCTAGGTGCTTGCTTCAAGCCATACAAAGCCTTTCTCAACTTATAAACATGGTTGGGCTTCTTCTCATCTTCAAAATCAGGAAGTTGCTCAACATACACAAGCTCATTGATGTACCCATTGAGAAATGCAATCTCCACATCCATTTGATACAACTTGATGTTGTGGGTACAAGCATAGGCTAACAAGATCCTAATTGATTCCAATCTTACAACCGAGGCATATGTTTCTCCAAAGTCAAGACCTTCAACTTGAGTGTAACCTTGAGCTACTAATCTTGCTTTGTTTCTTACAACTATCCCATCTTGATCTTGCTTATTACGAAAGACCCATTTTATTCCAATCACATTATCATTCTTAGGCTTCTCAACCAATTTCCATACTTTATTTCTCTTGAATTTGTTTAGCTCTTCATGCATAGCATTGACCCAATCAACATCCTTCAAAGCTTCATCTATCTTCTTAGGTTCGGTGGATAATACAAATGAGAAGTGTTCACAAAATGATGTCAATCTTAATTTTGTTTGTACACCTCTTGAGATATCACCAATTATAGAATCCAAAGAATGATCTCTTGCAATATTGGTAGGTTGGAGCATTTAAACTTGATTGCTTGCACTTGGTTGGTCATTTGGTTGAGATGATGTACTAGCCATTTGTTGATCTTGCACTTGAGATGATGACCTAGCTTGATTTTGATCATGAGGACTACTAGCTTGCACATTTGAGTTAGAGAGCACTTGATCTTTGTCATCTTCAACTTCAATCACTTCTCTAGGCCTTATGTCATCAACATCCATCTTCTTCATTGCATTAGCCAATTGAGTGCCTCTCACATCATCTTGATTCTATCTTCCTCTTAAGAGCCATTGGTTTCATCAAATTCCACATCATGAACTTCCTCAAGAGTACCACAGCTAAATTCCAAACTCTATAAGCCTTACTAGTAGTTGAGTAACCAAGCAAGAAACCTTCATTACATTTCTTCTCGAACTTGTTCAATCTTGTGCCTTTCTTCAATATGTAGCACTTGCATCTAAACACCCTAAAGTATGCAATATTGGGCTTTCTTCCATTCAAGAGCTAATATGGTGTCTTCTCCATTATTGGATGACAATAGAGTCAGTTGCTATAGTAGCAAGCCATGTTGATTGTTTCGGATCAAAATGAATGACTCACATTGTACTCACTTAACATTGATCTTGTCATGTCAATCAAGATTCTATTCTCTCTCAACTAGGTCATTTGATTAAGGAGTGCACTTGGCTGAAAATTGATGTCTAATCCCAAACTCATCACACAAATCATCAACTCTTGTGTTCTTAAATTCACTTCCATTGTCACTTCTCACTTTCTTGATGATGGTCTTAAACTCATTGTGAATTCTCTTGATGAATGTCTTGAAGGTTGCAAACACATCACTCTTGTCAACAAGAAAGAACATCCATGTATATATAGTGAAATCATTCACAATTACAAACTCATACTTGTTACCACTTATACTTGTATATGTAGTTGGCCCGAATAAATCCATATGCAACAACTCAAATGGCTTGGATGTGCTCATCATGCTCTTTTTAGGATGAGGTTGCCAACTTGCTTTCCGGCTTAACATGCACTACATAGTTTGTCCTTCTCAAATGGGACATCCTTCAAGCCTCTAACTAGATCATGCTTAATCAATTTGTTCAATTGTTTCATTTTGACTTGACCAAACCTTCTATGCCATAACCAACCCATACTAGACTTAGTGATCAAACATGTTGACAATTGAGCTTCTCTAGCATTGAAATCAACCAAGTATAGATTCTCATATCTAAATCATTTGATTATCAAGTTGGAGCCATCTACACTTATGATCTCTACATCATTAACTCCAAATATACACTTGAAACCAAGGTCACAAAGTTGAGCAACTGATAATAGGTTGAAGTTCAAGCTTTCTACTAGTAGCATATTGGAAATGCTCAAGTCATTAGATATTGCAATTTTACTAAGCCCCTTGACCTTGCCTTTGCCATTATCACCAAATGTTATACTATCAATCTCATTGCCATCATTCTCATTGATTGAATTGAACATTCTTGAATCACCGGTCATGTGTTGTGTGCACCTACTATCAAGCACCCAATGCCTTCCTTCGGCTTTGTAATTGACCTACAAAAGAAGATCAATTCTTTTTAGGAACCTAAACTTGCTTGGGTCCTTAAAGGTTAGTTACCAAGGACTTTGGTACCCAAATGGCTTTCTTCTTTGAGCCCATAATTGGTGTACCAATAAACTTAGCCTTCACACCATTCACACCCTTAGTAAGTGTTGGTATTTATTAACTTGTCACTTGTTTTAGTAGCCACCTATTATTTACCTACATCTCCTAGCATTACTAGTACTAGGTTGTCATCCCTAGTGATGACGCCAGAGATACTTGTTAGTACTACCTAGCATTACTACTAAGTAGATATCTTATTATTTTATTTGACTAGAAAGAATATAAAGATATGAATGAATAGATTCTGCAAGCGGACAGATAATTATACTATTTTAGCACTTCACGCGAGAGTATTCCAGGTATCGTTATTTATATTTTATCATAGAGAAGGTGTAGTGTTGAACATGTATTAATAACTTATAACATTGATGGAAAAAATAAACTACAACCAATCTCTCTACTCATAACAGGGGTAAGTCACAAAAATAAGATATACATATGATAAACATTGATCAAGTATAATGATAAATCACTCAGAGCACTCCTATCTATAACATTAGCAAGGTCAGGTAGAATATTAGAGGAATAATTTCTAAATCATTCTTAATTATAAGTCAAAGTATACATTGATTAGTGCAATTACACATATTAGTCATTGCTAAGATCACCGTTATATCTATGCATAAGGGGCATTACTTACGGAAGTTTCAGAACAAAGCTTGCCCTTCGTAACCGGGCCCTACTTCTATGACCTATATTCAGGGAGTGGACTACAAAGGACTCAATGGTAGTGTCACACCCATGATCTACCACATGACCCATAATATAGAGTGTATTCGTAGGTAAATAGCATTTAAGCACCACGCTTACATGATCTCTACCACCCACCCCGTGTACTTTGGAGTAAGCACTATATGAACTTATGCATAAACGTAATAATTAATAAACCATCTATACTAAGCAATAATCAAAGTAGATGATGAACATTGCAACCTTGAACATAAATAAAATAAATACTAATATTGTCATAATAATTGTAGCAAGCATATAAAAGTAATGGAGATATAATGAGAGAGGGGTACAAAGATTATACTGAACCATGCTCTTGACAATGTCGAGCGAAGATCTGCTTGCCTCCCTCTAGACCTAGTCTAACTAGCTATGCCCTAGAAACTAGAGGAGCTCTGAGGATGATTAGGGTTTCTATCTTCTCAAATGACTTATGCCTTAGGGGGGGCTAGGGTCTGCTTATATATCCCAAAGCTTACAACGTGAGCCCTTAGATCAAACCGACTTAAAGAATGGTGTAGATGCAACCTAGGAGTCGGTGGAGAACCGCCATAGCAATTGGGAGACTAACGGAGGGGCCCACAGGTCGGCCGGCTTGCAGGTAGGGCCTATTGGCCCCACATGTCACCCTCTCGGGGTCCGCTTCGGTGGAGAGCCTCCTAGAGTCTTCTAGAACCTTCTCACATAGGTTTCGCGGTGGAATTGTGTTATTACTTCTAATATGTACGTCTGCCTTGACGGTTTTCTAGATATACCCTGCAGAAATTATAGATTCACCAAAACTTGTGGAATTTGTTAGTTTAAGTCCCTAGACCTATGTTGGTGATCTCAATTATGCCCTTATACATGTTATGTTGATGGTTTAATATGGTTCTTAACTACCATCAGCAAGCTCCCTCAAGCTTATCCTTTGCTAGTCTCTTAGTAAAGCTAAACTCTGCAAATTTAGATCAGGAGTTGCTTCTATGCTTTCACGCCTCAAAAGTACACATGTATTCAAACAAAAATTCTCCTCTGGATTAGAATAAACCAATCTGACTTTCAAACTTACCCATATTACGTTCAACCATGGGGCTTCTTAACCTTTACTTGGGTCTTAAGCAATTGAAAGACAGAACAATCAAGTTAAACACTATGTCTCAAGTTCTTTGCTCAGCTATTATTCCAGAGTTTTTTTTATAAGTTTTCAAAATAAAACTCAGAGTTTTCATTGTATGACACTCTCAAGTCTCTCAATATATGTGGTATTTATAGATCCTCACCAAGGTAATGATGATGTTATGCATTTCTCTTCCTCCAACTATGGCTTATAGTGGAGCTCATAGGAGTGGAGATAGCATGAAAAAGCATACTTGCAATACATATATTGTAAAGTCAAACCTTGGATCCAAAGAGAGTTAAGTCATACAATCAAATCAATTTGTGCACGTGCATAGATGTATGAGGGATATATATGGTGACTAACCTAATTCTACTATGCTCCTTGAAAATATATCTCTCTTTCAAAACTTGAAAACAACTTTGCAAGAAAACATGGGCTATCTTATTCATCTCTTTTTTCAGGCGGGCATCGGAGTACCCATTGTTTTAGATATCTCAGACACTTGTCTATTTTTTCAATACTTTCTTTTTTCCTTTTTTCCTATGAATAACTTTTGCATAGCCATATGCCTCTTTTCTGTAACAAAACTTTTGAGAGATAGCAACAAGAACATTGGAGCATTTATTTAGGGATATCCTATAGGGTATATTTTTGGTTTTTACTCCTAGTGTAGGAGTAAAATATTTTTTTGGATGAATCTAGATGGAATGACATGTTTTGCACCTACCCCCGGTGTAGGAGTAGTGCATATGTGGGTGGTATGTACGTGATCTTGATTTTAAGAGCATGACAAACCTCTCATAAGGCATCAACAAAGCTTGACTAAACCAATGCAAAAGCAAACAACATATATGAGTGGAAGGTTTTCTAGTCTAAGTATCATATATGGCTCTGATAGGAATTCAAGCTTTGTCATACATGAGCTCATCATGAACGATTTTATATATTTTCAAAAGATAAATCTCCGAAACTCTAGTATTACTTGAAACAAGATAAACAGTAGCTCAAACCTTTTAATATCATATCTGTCAATTACCTAGAATTAGATCAAGCATATGTTACCCACGAGTTTGAGGTTGAGAGTAAATTCTTATATCAAAACAGTCATATCCAAAACTCGGGAGAATTTAAGACTGAAAACTAGATACTTGAAAGGAATTACAACATAGCAGCTATTCATCATCTCCATTGTAAGAGTTTATCCTCAGACTCCATTATTTATTCAGCTCTTAAAAATAGAAAACTAGACACACTCACTTTTATTTTGTTTCTTAAGTTTTAATATCACACCTTACTAATATATATAACTAGCTAAGATAATTTTTTTTATTTTATTTTAGTTTGTTATTCATCTTTTATTTCTTTAGCAAATATATAGCAAACTCAAAAGTAATACCAAAAGGGAAAGAAATACTTAGCTAGATATATGGGGATGCTCCTCCCCCAAGCTGGATGTTATCATGGTCGGTTGAATGTTGAGTGATCCTTCTTAGAGCATGGTTGCCGGCGGATGTCCTTCTCACCTACGGATAGAATGAGATGACACGACCGAGTAAACTTGCTCTTAATCATATGTAGCATCCTGCAAAATATTTCAACAAGAACACCAAAAACTCGTGGCTCAAATTAAGATAAGGGGTTAGCGGTCATCCATCGATGATTTGTTCTTTCTTGTGAGTTTAGAAAGATTTTCTAACTTGACAAAATTCTAGTAGGATGTCTATATATATATATAATGATGCAATGATGAAATGTAGTAATAAAGATTTTTATTTTCTTATTCAATGATGATGATATAAAGTAACTCTTTATTATTTTTATTTTATTTTTTTCTAACGCAAGACAATTGCAAAGAAGTAAATATGCTAAAGTGAAAATAATTAATGCAGTGCTAGAAAGTAAATATGGATAATTACTGATATTACCTCATGGTAAGGGTTCAGATTTTTAAGTCCTCCGGATAGGACTAGGTAGGAGAGAATACTTACTTTTCAGGTGCATCATCTGGTCTCAGTGATAGAGACTCAGATGACTGCTCCTCTTGTGAGGGTGATGATGTTACCTTCTCTTTTCATACTTGTTTGGTCTGTGGGCTTGACTTTGGCGGAGTAGATTCTTCTTTTGTAGGTGCTTAAGGTTATTCAATTTCTTCATCCTCCCATTCATTCTATCGGGGTTGGTTCTCTTGTCAGCGGGATGATCAACATCTCCTAGAGCGGTCCTTCTTCGGCTGCTTATAAGTAGTGTAACTATTAAAGTAACAGCGTACCTTTTCTCTAGGGAATTGAAAGTGGACTTGTCTAGATCCTATGTAGATGATCGCGTTGGTGATGTTGAGGAACGGTCTTCCAAGGATGGTGGGTGTGTCATCTTTTTCTTCTCCCATGTCTAGGACCATGAAGCCGGCAGGAGCATAGTGATCTTGTATCTTGACCATGATGTCCTTTGCTATGCCTTTTGGGAATCAGATTGATTGGTCCGCCATCTACAGCTGCATATTTGTAGGATAAAAGAGTTTGTTACCAAATAAATATTCATATGTTACCTTAGACATTATGTTGACACCCGATCCAATATCGCAAAAGGTCATGTGGAAGATTCTTTGGCCAATAGTACACTCGATCATCGGTACACCAGGATCATCCTTCTTGGCAAGGAATGGTGGAGCGAGGAGGTGGTTATACTCTAATCGAATCGTGTTGATCATGTTGACTATCTCTTCTAGCGACTGTCTGGCCTTAGTCTTCCTCTATCTTTGATTGTTCTTCTTCTTGGTCACTTCTGGCTCTTCGGGTAGGTATGCCTTTTATGGATGAGCAGGAGAATATAGCATGCGATCTTTAAACAAGAACTTCTCTTCTTGTCCTTGATTGTGAAACAGATCTTGGCGCTATCCGCGTAGATGATGGCCTTTGCGATGCTTAGGAAAGGTCAGCCCAAAATGATGGGTGCCCTCTTATCTCCACCTGTTTCCAAAACCACAAAGTCTATGGGAACATATGATTGTCCCACTTGAATGATGGAATCTTCAAGTACTCTCTTAGGGTAGCAGAGTGACTGATCTGCAAGCTGTAACAACATATTTGTATACAACAAAGGATCTCCTAGAATCTTATTATAGATTACCTTAGGCATGATGTTGACACTTGCTCCAAAGTCACAGACAGCTTCTTGGAAGATGTGAGGTCTAATGGCGATAGGGATGATGGGTCTCCCTGGATCACCTTTCTTGTCGGGGACTGAATAATTTATCCATCTTCCCTCTGATGGTTGAGTGTAGTAGAAAGCTGCATTGTGAATATCGATAAGATTTGCAGTTTCTAAATCTTCCGGCTGCTCCGAAATCTTACCTTTATCAGATGGAGGAACGGCAGCTGTCAGCTGAGCTATTTATGATTCTATCATTTTATTAAAACTATGCTAGTTCTTAATGGTAGAAACAAAGCTATCAATTCTAGTGCTTATGTTCTCTAGAATTTTATCATTGGAAGCTATCTTCTTATATATTTGATCCATAAGTCTAGATTGACCAGCAACTAACTCTCTCAAAGGTAGTTGATTGAAATTATTGTAATTATTACCTTAGAAGTTACCTTGGTAGTTCGGCCTCTGTTGCTAATTCCATCCTTGATTCTGTTGAGGATGATAGTTGTTGTTGTTGATATAATTCACATCCTCTTGAGTTTTAGGGCAGTTGCTCCCTGAATGCCCAGTGTCGCCACACACTTCACATGTCATGCAAGAGTCATGAATGTGCATAACTTCTTTCTTCTCATTAGCCCAGTCTTCGAGCTTCTTCATCAGCAGGTCCATTTTGGCAGACAACATGTCTACCTCCTTGAGTTGATGCATACATCCACCTCTCTTATGAGTCTGAGTACGTTCTTCATTTTAGTTTTGGTTAGAGACCATCTTCTCTACAAGAGCTGTTGCGTCTCTGATGGTGAGTGATAGGAAAGCACCTCCAGTAGTAGCATCCATTGTCTCATGGATGCTAGTGGTCAACCCATGGTAGAAAGTATGTATAAGTAGTCAATTCTCCATCCCATGATGAGGACATTCTGCTATATAGTCTTGAAAGTGTTCCAATGTGTAGGGTCAAGATGGCAGACTAGAGAGGAGGGTGAATAGTGAAAGCCCAAGTTTGGTTTTGGTAATTAATGACACCAAGTTGCTAATGCCATGTGTTAAGTGTTTTGAGTTAGGCATAAGCAACACATGTGATGAAGGTGTATGTGGCAAGGAGTGGTGGCCACAAGATCATAAAGAGATGGTGCATGAACATGAAATGATGATCATGGTGGAGATGCACATAATATGAAGGACATGATGATCAAGTGAAAGAGAAGGATCTAAGAGCGCAAGGCAAAGGTATAACCATAGGGTTTTACTTTTGCCGGTCTAAGATGAGTAGAGAAGTGATTGACCGGGTTTAGGATACATAGCCGACTATCAAGAGGGGCAATCATGGTTAGCTCGGGAATCAAGTGCCACTAGATCAATGTCTTGAGCATATGCATTAGGATCTAGTAAAAGAGCTAACATAACGCCTTGAAAAATGATTATGAAATGCTAACACACATGCACATGGTGGTGTACACTTGGTGGTGTTAGCACATTTACGATAGCACAAGCTGGACCGGACGCGGTCTCTGTATGACCGGACGCGTCCGGTCAGTGTTCAGCGTCTGCGTGGTTTTTAGTTTGATGATCAGACGCGCAGCGTGTCCAGTCACTGATGACCGGACACGTCCGGTCATCCAGGGAGCTTACTGGACTCTAATCGGACGCTGGCACTGTGGCGTCCGGTCAGTTCTACAGCGCGTCCGGTCATTGTTTCGTTGTGCACTACTTTGGCCTGACCAGCGTGTCCGGTCAGTTGCGGGACCAGCGCGTCCGGTCACACCCAGCGCGTCCGGTCTGCGCGACCAGCGCGTCCAGTCAGTGTTTCAGAAATTAGCCGTTGCGTGACCAGCGCGTCCGGTCAGTACGACCAGCGCGTCCGGTCAGCGCGATTTCGGCTGTTTGAGTTCCTAACGGCTAGCTGCGTACCCCTTTGTTATAAATAGACGTTGGCCGGGGTTTGAGGGCATCTCTTGCACATTTTGAGACCTAGAGACATACTTTGAGCTAGAGAACAACCCCTCCACTCATCTCTTTGCATAGTTGCACATCTTGAGTGAGATTCAAGTGCATTGCTTGAGAGTTGCATTCTAGAGGCACTTGATCTTCGAGTTGCTGCGGATTTCTTGTTACTCTTCCGTGTTTTCCGACACGGTAGATGGCTTGGAGTAGCGGAGGTGATTGAGCTCACAATTGGAGATTGTTGGAGCCTTCACCAAGAGTTGTAAGGGGTTCTTGATCCTTCCCCGTGGGAGTTCGCAAATTGGATACTCTAGTGAAGCTCGTGGCTTGGAGGATCCCCATCTTGTGTGCGGTTGTGCGGCGCCCGCCGAGGGCTCGACTCTTGATAGTTAATTAGCTCGTGAACCGATAAGTGGGTGTATCGCCACAACGGGGAGTAGCTTGCCGGGAAGCAAGTGAATCTCAGGATAAATTCTTGTGTCATTCTCTTCCCGAGGACTTCTCTTGTGTGATTGATTTATTGGTACTTCTCATCTCTACACGGTGGTATAATCACTCGAAGCTCTTCTCTCGTATTACTTCTTGTTTATAGCTTGTAGTTGTTGTTGTGTTTAGTGAATAGCCTTGTACTAGACTTGTGTAGGTGGCTTGCTTAATTAGTTAGAGCTAGTGCTTTTGCTTCGCCACCTTTCGTACTAACTTGTGGTTAAGTAATTCTTGTAGAAGTTTTTATTAGGCTATTCACCCCCTCTAGCCTATTTGGACCTTACAAGTGGTATCGGAGCCAAGACACCGTTTATTTGAGGCTTAACAACCTACGGTGAAAAAGAAATGGCTCAATTAAGCTTGCACATCAACAACACCAAGAAGGCACGTCACTTTGATGGCACAAATTATGCATATTGGAAGGTTAAGATGACCGCACACCTAAAGTCAATCAATAGAGAAGTGTGAAAGGTCACCGAAACAAAATTTGAGGTTGCTAATCCGGAAGCACCTACACCGGTGGAAGAGAAGAAGCTCCAATGCAATGACATTACCATTAGTGCTCTTCATGAGGCATTAGATGACAAGACATTTGAGCAAGTGAAGAACATAGAGATTGCTCATGATGCTTGGCCCAAGCTAGAAGAAACATTTGAGGGCACCGAAGGCACAAAGACCGCTAAAGCATATATCTTGCAAGAAAAATTTTCAAGCTTCAAGATGCAAGATGATGAGAGTGTACCGGAGATGTTTCATAGGTTGCAAGTCATTGTCAATGAGCTCAAAGCACTTAGTGAGGAGGCCAAGGACAATCAATTCTCTATGAAGTTCTTGAGAAGTCTACCCAAGAGATTTGATACATTGATCACCGTGCTAGTGAGGACTACATTGAAAGATTCAACTCCTCAACAAATATTCCAAGAAGTGATGACCGATGATTCATATAGAGAAGATGATGAGAAGGATGAGTTGGTCAAGAAGAAGAAGAAGGAAAATGAGAAGAAAGATGATGAAAAGAAGAAGAGTGTGGCATTCAAAGCCACCACATCCAAGGGCAAATCCAAGATTGAATCATCAAGTGATGAAGACTCAAGCTCTTGCGATAGTGATGACATTGATGAGAAAATGGCTCTCTTTGTCAAGCAATTTGGCAAATTCATGAAGAAGAAAGGCTATCGTGCAAGAAGGAGGAAGAACTCATCCAAGAAGAGTGAGCATACCATGAGATGCTTTAGATGCCATAGCAAGGACCATCTCATTGCAAAGTGTCCTTATGATAGTGATGATGAAGATGCTATCAAGAAGGAGAAGAAGAAGCAAGAAAAGAAGAAGAGCTTTCATAAGAAGAAGAATGATTCTCATGTTGCTACTTGGGATAGTGATGATTCCTCAAGTGATGATGAGGATGACAACAAGAGCAAGAAGAAGGGACATGCTAGCATTGCCATCCAAGAGAAGGTCTCCCTCTTCGACACTCCATCGTGCTTCATGGCTAAGGCCGCTAAGGTATCATCCGACGATGAGAGTGATTATGATAATGCTAGTGATAGTGATAGTGATGAAGAAGAATTCACTAAAGATGAACTAATCACTATGCTAGAAGATTGCACTCAATATTTTAAAGAATCTAGAAAGGAGTGTAAGGGCTTGCTTAAGGAAAAGAAAAACCTTATGCAAGAACTTGATGAGCTTAGGGCATCTTATGAGAGTCTAAAGGTAGACCATAAGAAACTTCAAAAGTCTCACACTAAGTTTGAAGAAGCTTATTCCTCTCTAGTTGAAAAATATGAAAACATGCCAACTAATGTTGAGAAAGCTAAAACTTGTAACATAGGCATGTCATGTGATATAATTGATGAATCCTTTCATAAGCCTATTGTTGTTGCTCCCACTAACTCTTCATGTAGCGCATCTACATCACCCTCATCTAGTAGTGATGATTTCACTTGTGACTCCACACTTATAGTTGAGAATGAAAATCTAAAGAAGGAGGTAAAAGAGCTCAATCACACCTTAGCTAAGGCTTATGGTGGTGAGGACCGCTTGCTTATGTGCTTGGGTAGCCAAAGAGCTTCTCTCTACAAAGAGGGATTGGGCTATAACCCCAAGAAAGGCAAGGCCGCTTTTTCTCCTCACAAGACTCGTTTTGTGAAGAACAATGGTAGCTATTGCAAAAGTTGCAAGCAAGTTGGTCACATAGAGCAACAATGCATGAACAAGAAATCAAATGCTAATGTATCCTCAATTAAGTTTGATTCTTTCTATATGCTTACCAAGGGTACAAATGGTGTTCATGCTAAGTTCATTGGTGCACCATGGATGGGCTCAAAGAAGAAAGTCATTTAGGAACCAAAGAGCTTAGTCTCGAACCTTGGAGGACCCAAACAAGTTTGGGTACCTAAAAAGAATTGATCTTATCTTGTAGGTCAATTACAAAGCCAGAGGAAGGCATTGGGTGCTTGATAGTGGGTGCACTCAACATATGACCAGAGACTCTTGTATGTTCAATTCAATTGATACAAGTCAAAATGGTGGTTTTGATGCTATCATTTTCGGCAACAACAAGAAAGGCAAGGTCAAGGGGCTAGGTAAAATTGCTATCTCAAATGACATGAGCATATCTAATGTGTTGCTAGTTGAGAGCTTAGATTTCAATCTTTTATCGGTGGCACAACTTTGTGATCTTGGCTTCAAGTGCATATTTGGTAGTGATGATGTTGAAGTCATAAGTGTTGATGGATCAAATTTGATATTCAAAGGATTTAGACATGGTAGCTTATACTTGGTTGACTTCAATGATAGTGAGACACAATTGACATCATGCTTGATTAGCAAATCTAGTATGGGATGGTTGTGGCATAGAAGGCTTGGTCATGTTGGAATGAAACAATTGAACAAACTTTTGAAGCATGGCTTAGTTAGAGGCTTGAAGGATGTCACCTTTGAGAAGGATAAACCATGTAGTGCTTGTCAAGCCGGCAAACAAGTTGGAAATTCACATCCTAGTAAGAGTGAAATGAGCACATCAAAGGCATTTGAGCTATTGCACATGGACTTGTTTGGGCTAACAACATACACTAGCATTGGTGGCAATAAGTATGGTTTTGTGATTGTTGATGACTACACTAGATATACTTGGGTGTTCTTTCTCTATGACAAGAGTGATGTTTATGATCTATTCAAGTCTTTTGTCAAGAGAGTGCAAAATGAGTTTGAGACTACCATCAAGAAGATTAGAAGTGACAATGGTAGTGAGTTCAAGAACACAAGAATTGAAGATTTATGTGATGATCTTGGTATTGGACATCAATTCTCACCAACATACACTCCTCAATCAAATGGTGTAGTTGAAAGGAAAATAGAACCTTGATTGATATGGCTAGATCAATGCTTAGTGAATACAATGTGAGTCATTCTTTTTGGAGTGAAGCTATCAACACGGCTTGCTATTGTAGCAACCGTCTCTATTGCCATGAAAAGCTTGAAAAGACACCATATGAGCTATTGAATGGAAGAAAGCCCAACATTGCATACTTTAGAGTGTTTGGTTGCAAATGCTATATTCTTAAGAAAGGCATTAGATTGAGCAAGTTTAAAAAGAAATGTGATGAAGGGTTCTTACTTGGTTATTCTACCACAAGCAAAGCATATAGAGTTTGGAATCTCACAAATGGCATCTTGGAAGAAGTTCATGATGTTGACTTTGATGAAACCCAAGGATCTCAAAATGAAGCTCAAAACCTTGATAATGTGAGAGGAGATCAATTGTCAAATGCAATGAAGAACATGGACATTGGTGATATAAGGCCGATGCAAGTTGATGATGATGATATTCATGTGATCAACCAAAGTGTGCAAATTGATACAAATCAAGCAAGCTCTAGTGGTACTCATGATGAAGCTCAAGTTCAAGGTCAAACAAGTGGAAGCAATCAACTCCCAATACTCCAACCTACAAGCATTGCAAGAGATCATCCATTGGACCAAATCATTGGTGGAATTCAAAGTGGTGTTCAAACTAGATCAAGATTAGCATCCTTTTATGAGCATTACTCATTTGTGTCACTTGAAGAACCTAAGAAAATAGAAGATGGTTTGAAAGATTCCGATTGGGTAAATGCCATGCATGAAGAGCTAAAACAACTTCACTAGAAATCAAGTTTGGGAACTTATTGAAAGACCAAAGAACTACAATGTGATTGGTACTAAGTGGGTCTTTAGAAACAAGCAAGATCAAGATGGCATGGTTGTGAGGAACAAAGCAAGATTAGTAGCACAAGGATACACTCAAGTTGAGGGTCTTGACTTTGGAGAGACATATGCACCGGTTGCAAGATTGGAAGCAATTAGAATCTTATTAGCATATGCTTATGCACACAACATCAAGCTCTATCAAATGGATGTCAAGAGTGTATTTCTCAATGGCTACATCAATGAAGAAGTTTATGTTGAGCAACCTCCCGGTTTTGAAGATGACAAGAAGCCCGACCATGTTTACAAGCTAAAGAAGGCATTGTATGGTTTGAAGCAAGCACCTAGAGCATGGTATGAGAGGTTGAGAGACTTTCTTCTCTCTAAAGGGTTCAAGATGGGAAAGGTTGACACCACTCTCTTCACCAAGAAGCTTGGAAATAACTTGTTTGTGTTGCAAATCTATGTGGATGATATCATTTTTGGATCAACCAATCAAGATTTTTGTGAAGAGTTTGGAAATATGATGGCTAATGAGTTTGAGATGTCTATGATTGGAGAGCTTAGTTACTTCCTTGGACTTCAAATCAAGCAAATGAAGAATGGCACTTTTGTAAGTCAAGGCAAGTACATCAAGGACATGATCAAGAAGTTTGGATTGCAAGATGCTAAGCAAATGAGTACACCAATGGACACTAATGATCAATTGGGTATTGATGATAGTGGAAACATGGTAGATCAAAAGTTATACCGGTCTATGATTGGAAGTTTGCTCTATGTCACCGCTTCTAGGCCGGATGTGATGTTTAGTGTGTGCAAGTGTGCAAGATATCAAGCTTCACCTAGAGAAAGTCACTTGAAAGCAACCAAGAGGATATTGAGATATCTTATGGGCACTCATGATGTTGGATTATGGTTTCCAAAGGGATCTAATTTTGAGTTGATTGGATATTCGAATTCTGACTATGGTGGATGCAAGATTGATAGAATGAGCACAAGTGGCACTTGTCAATTGCTTGGAAGGTCTCTTGTTTTATGGTCATCAAAGAAACAAAATAGTGTTGCACTATCTACCGCCGAGGCCGAATACATTAGTGCCGGTAGTTGTTGTGCACAATTGCTTTGGATGAAGGCCACTTTGAATGACTTTAGAATTAAATTCAAGAATGTACCTTTGTTTTGTGATAATGAGAGTGCTATCAAGATGACACAAAATCCAGTTCAACATTCAAGAACCAAGCACATTGACATAAGGCACCACTTCATAAGAGACCATCAACAAAAGGGTGATATTAGCATTGAAAGCATTGGCACCGAAGATCAATTAGCCGACATATTGACAAAGCCACTTGATGAAAAGAGATTCTACAAGTTGAAGAATGAATTGAACATACTTGACTTCTCCAACTTGAAATGAGTGCACCCCCACATTCTTATATGACATGCCTCTCCTCCAACATAGCAAGGTAAAGTTGTTTGGCATATCATTCATACTTTGCTAAGGACATAGTTAGAACATATAGACATATTTGCATGACAAATAGGCTCATTCATGAAAATCAAATAATTTTGATGTATATATGGTACCACTATTGCTTCTATGTTTGATTGATCTAGTGGTAGCATATGACATTTTTGTGGGCTTGCAAACCTAGTGTTAAATCTAGTAAACGAGCTCATGATGTGTAATTCAACATGGTCAAGATAACCCTTATACTTCATGAGGTGTGAAAAAGCTTGTCCTTGGATCAAACCGAATTACATATTCTAGGCAAGTGATCTAGATTGAACCATAATTTGGACTCCCTCATATTGATTGACTTATCTCTCACTAAAATTGGCACCTTTTTGGTGATTGTTGACAAAGGGGGAGAGAAAAGTCACAAAGATATTGCAAAGAGAGAATAAGATATAATAAGGGGGAGAGAAAAGTCACAAAGATAAAAAGTTAAGTTACAAAGGGGGAGAAAGGGATCAATTAAAATTGAGCACACAAGTAGGGGGAGCAAGCTCATGAATTATTTGTTGCATTTGTATGTGCACTAACATGATGATGTGTTGCATTGCAAATTTAATTTCGATATTCATGATTGAATTATATTTGCTAGAAATAGAACTTGAATGATGATTTGTTGAGAGTAGCTTTACAAGCGGTATCTAGACACCTTTGCTTATAATGTTGATCTCACGGGGTACTTTAGTGTTTATGATCTTTTACAAGTGATGTATTACAAGTGGTGTCTAGCTACATCGATGCTAAGGATGGTATATAAAGGCAACTCCGATTGGTATCACGCTTCAAAGGTCCATTCTATATACCTTAGCATCAATTTGATAGTAGTAACTCTCCCAAAATTCAAATCCATACATATGTGCATAATTGAACCAAACTCATGGAAGCACATATGTAGGGGGAGCTAATACTATCAAAATTGAAAATTGATTTCATTTCATATCTTTGTGATGGTTGTCATCAATTACCAAAAAGGGGGAGATTAAAAGCCCAAGTTTGGTTTTGGTAATTAATAACACCAAGTTTCTAATGCCATGTGTTAAGTGTTTTGAGTTAGGCATAAGCAACACATGTGATGAAGGTGTATGTGGCAAGGAGTGGTGGCCACAAGATCACAAAGAGATGGTGCATGGACATGAAATGACGATCATGGTGGAGATGCACATAATATGAAGGACATGATGATCAAGTGAAAGAGAAGGATCTAAGAGCGCAAGGCAAAGGTATAACCATAGGGTTTTCCTTTTGCCGGTCTAAGATGAGTAGAGAAGTGATTGACCGGGTTTAGGATACATAGCCGACTATCAAGAGGGGCAATCACGGTTAGCTCGGGAATCAAGTGCCACTAGATCAATGTCTTGAGCATATGCATTAGGATCTAGTAAAAGAGCTAACATAACGCCTTGAAAAATGATTGTGAAATGCTAACACACATGCACATGGTGGTGTACACTTGGTGGTGTTAGCACATTTGCGAAGGCGGTGGAGTTTAAGTGGTAGAGAGGGGTTTGGGTTCCTCTCTCCCTCCTGCTGAGCTTGCGAGGCGGGATTCGGCGTTTTTTGGAGAAGTGAAATGCCTATTTTCTACTGCGCCGGAAGTTGGAAAAGAAATGGAGGCGAACGGAGGTCACAGAGATGACCGGACGCTGGACCGGACGCGGTCTCTGTATGACCGGACGCGTCCGGTCAGTGTTCAGCGTCTGCGTAGTTTTTAGTTTGATGATCGGACGCGCAGCGCGTCCAGTCACTGATGACCGGACGCGTCTGGTCATCCAGGGAGCTTACTGGACTCTAATCGGACGCTGGCACTGTGGGTCCGGTCAGTTCTACAGCGCGTCCGGTCGTTGTTTCGTTGTGCGCTACTCTGGCCTAACCAGCGCGTTCGGTCAGTTGCGGGACCAGCACGTCTGGTCGCACCCAGCGTGTCCGGTATGCGCGACCAGCGTGTCCGGTCAGTGTTTTAGAAATTAGCCGTTGCGTGACCGGCGCGTCCGGTCAGTGTGACCAGCGCATCCGGTCAGTACGACCAGCGCGTCCGGTTAGCGCGATTTCGGCTGTTTGAGTTCCTAACGGCTAGCTGCGTACCCCTTCGTTATAAATAGACGTTGGCCGGGGTTTGAGGACATCTCTTGCACATTTTGAGACCTAGAGACATACTTTGAGCTAGAGAACAACCCCTCCACTCATCTCTTTGCATAGTTGCACATCTTGAGTGAGATTGAGTGAGATTCAAGTGCATTGCTTGAGAGTTGCATTCTAGAGGCACTTGATCTTCGAGTTGCTGCGGATTTCTTGTTACTCTTCCGTGTTTCCCGACACGGTAGATGACTTAGAGCAGCGGAGGTGATTGAGCTCACAATTGGTGATTGTTGGAGCCTTCACCAAGAGTTGTAAGGGGTTCTTGATCCTTCCCCGCGGGAGTTCGCAAATTGGATACTCTAGTGAAGCTCGTGGCTTGGAGGATCCCCATCTTGTGTGCGGTTGTGCGGCGCCCGCCGAGGGCTCGACTCTTGATAGTTGATTAGCTCGCGAACCGACAAGTGAGTGTATCGCCACAACAGGGAGTAGCTTGCCGGGAAGCAAGTGAACCTCGGGATAAATTCTTGTGTCATTCTATTCCCGAGGACTTCTCTTGTGTGATTGATTTATTGGTACTTCTCATCTCTACACGGCGGTATAATCACTCGAAGCTCTTCTCTCGTATTACTTCTTGTTTACAGCTTGTAGTAGTTGTTGTGTTTAGTGAATAGCCTTGTACTAGACTTGTGTAGGTGGCTTGCTTAATTAGTTAGAGCTAGTGCTTTTGCTTCGCCACCTTTCATACTAACTTGTGGTTAAGTAATTCTTGTAGAAGTTTTTATTAGGCTATTCACCCCTCCTCTAGCCTATTTGGACCTTACAAATAGTCCTTTCTAAAACTTAAACACATCGGCTAACCGAAACAAGTACGGAATTAAATCTATTGGTCTAGCCAACACTACACCCCTCTATCTATAACTCTAGCACCTTACAAAAGATCCTAAGCAAGCAAATAAGGTGTCTTCCTAACAAGAGCTCATCTAAACAATTCTAACTTGAAAGGTCACACAAACCTATGCAACTAGTACTTCAAGCATCGGGGGAGCTCCTACACAATCCTAGTAAGCAAAAGCACAAAGCTCCTAAGCTCACTAGCAATGCTCAATAACAAGGCAACCAATGCCAAATTAGAGAGCGCAAATTACTTAGCTATACAAACTAAGTAATATGACTAACAAGGTTACACAAACCAAATTAGCCATGCAAAGGGGATACTTCTAGCTACACAAGCGAGAAGATATCAGCTAGCTACATAAGCACAACTAGAAGCAAGAGCAACTATATATATATATATATATATATATATATATATATATATATATATATATATATATATATATATATATATATATATATATATATATATATATATATATATATATATATATATATATATATATATATATATATATATATATATATGAAAGTAATACAAGCTTGTGTTTCGGAGATTGCAAACCAACGGGATGAACAAGGTTGACATGATGATTTTTATCCCGAGGTTCACATGTTTGCCAACACGCTAGTCCCTGTTGAGACAAGCTCCAAAATTACCGCCAGTCCTCTTGCTCTTCTCGTTGTGGCGATGCACCCACTTGTTGGATTGCGAGCTAATTGACTATCAAGAGTCAAACCCTCAGCGGGTTCCGCACATCCACTCATAAGATGGGGGTCCTCCAAGCCACGAGCTCTAGCACTTAACCCAGCCGAACCACTTGTCGCCCTTTGTGTCTCGCTTTATTAGAGTTGCTCTTCGCGGCTCCCGCGGGGCAAGCACAATGCCCCTCACAAAGCTTCTCCGGAGCCTCGCACAATCTTCTTGCGAGCTTCGATGGAGCCTCAAGCCACCAAGCTATCTAGGAGGTGGCAACCTCCAAGAGTAACAAGCACCACCGGCTTGCAACTCGAACACCTAGTGCCACTCGATGCAATCCTCATGATGCAACGCACTAGAATCAACTCACTCATAACCGATTCGCACTCTTGCAAGCACAAGTGAGTTAGAGTCTCTCCTAGCACTCCCAAAGCGTGGACACTAAGTCCCAAGGGTGCCAAGCACTAGCCAAGGCCGGCCACCACTTCTATTTATAGCCCCACAAATGAATATAGCCGCTAGCAATTCACTGGGCAGATTTCGGGGGTGACAGACGCGTCTATCGCCAAGCCAACAGACGTGACCCTAGCGTCTGTCGCTCTCAAACATCGCCACGTGTCCACTGCTCATTCAAAATCCAATGGTCGACTCCCAACGTCAGACGCGTCCGACGTGAGACCGCTCTAGCGTCTGTCGCACGACAGACGCGGTCCAGAATGCTCCCACGCTCCGCTCAGCCGCGATAGACGTGTTTGTCGGTTGATCAACAAACGTGGCTCAGCATCCGTCGTTCCTGCACACTGAAGCCACCCTCGCGAACTGATCGACAGACGCTGACGTCAGCGTCAGTCGCTCGACCACCGCAACGTCTAACACTCACGCGCTCGCCAGGCCACCGAACACTGAGCGACAGACGCTGACACCAGCGTCTGTTGCGTGAGCATCCGCGCATCCATCGCCTCCTCCTCTGCTGACCGCGCTTGGGGTAAGCTGATAGCCATAGGGCCAGCGTATGTTGCCTCCGCGACCAGCGTCTGCCGCTTGCAAAACAGCGACGACCACCTCCACGACTTTGCCACTTCTTCCTGCTTCTGGCGTAAAGGAAAATAGTCATTTCATTTCCTCGAAAACGCCTGAATCCTGCCTCGCAAGCTCGGCAGGAGGGAGAGAGGATCCCAAACACCTCTCAACCACTCAAACTCCATCGCCTTCGTAAATATGCCAACACCACCATGTGAACATCACCATGTGCACGTGTGTTAGCATTTTCACAATCATTTTCTCTGAGGAGTTAGGCACTCAACTTGCCTCACCACTCGATCCTAACACGTATGCAAAGTTAGATCGCTCAAGTGGCACTAGATGACCGATATGCAAATAAGTTTGCCCCTCTTGATAGTATGACCATCTATCCTAAATCCGATCATCAACTTCTCTACACATCTATGACCGGTGAAATGGAAATGCCCTAGGTTATACCTTTGTCTTGCGCATTCCACTCCATCTCCTCTGATGTTGATGCAACACATGTACCAACCATATCACAAATGATATGATCCACTTCATATCATCATGTGACCTTATTGGTCCATCGATCTTGACCTCACTTGCTCTTCACCATTGCGTCGGTCCATCGGCGCTAAGTCTTGCTCAAGTTTCACCGTCCCGCGGTCCATCGCTCTAAAGCCTCTGACTTGCCCTTCACACTTGCAACTGGTCCATCAAGCCAAGCCTCATCTTGATCTTCGCCACCTTAGTCACATGACTCCATGTCATGTCTCATATGCAATGAGCTCCTTCATGACACCATCACCTATGGACTAATTCCCTGTGTATCTCATATAAACACAATTAATCCACCTAAAGTTATCACTCAATTACCAAAACCAAACAAGGACCTTTCACCATGCCTCAGAGACAGATTCATCATGATGTTGCTGAAAACTTGAGATTCTCCCGCGCAGAGCATTGGTCTTGCCTGTGGGAAAAAACTTGGCTAGGAAGGCAGTGGAGCAGTTATCCCACGTAGTGTTTCTCTCTTTGTTGGCGTAGAACCACTGCTTTGCCTTCCCTAAGAGTGAGAATGGGAAAATATGGAGTAGAATGGTGTCCTTGGGTACTCCCTTGATAGTGAAAGTACTACAGATCTCTAGAAAATGTTAGAGATGTGCACTAGCATCTTCATGTGCCTTTCCATAAAACTGGCTGGCTTGCACCATGTTGATGAGAGTAGGCTTGAGCTCGAATCCATTATCTCCAACATTGAATGCTGGTCTAGTGTGGATGTTGGCTGTAGTTGGAGCAGAGAATTCACAGAGAGTCTTGTCAGCCATAGCTTCAAATTCTGGTGTTAAGCTTCACCTTATTCGGTTGTCTTTCGACTCTAAAGCTGATACTCTCTTGAGTTTAGCCTTAGTTCTCTTGATTAATGCTTCTGGATCTTCAACTTAGTTTGTCAAAAGGTTAAAACCGATCATACATTACCCTGCATAAGATACACAAGTAGACAAAACAAGGGTAATCCTGCTTGAGCAGGGGTAAATGGTTTATTTCTATCACATCAATTAGTATAAGTTTATCAATACTTCTTGTGCTAGCTACCTTCCTCGGCAACGGTGCCAGAAATGCTTGTTGGTATTTATTAACTTGTTACTTGTTTTAGTAGCCACCTATTAATTACCTATATCTCCTAGCATTACTAGTACTAGGTTGTCATCCCTAGTGATGGTGCCAGAGATACTTGTTGGTACTACCTAGCATTACTACTAAGTAGATATCTTATTATTTCATGTGACTAGAAAGAATATAAAGATATGAATGAATGGATTCTGCAAGCGGACAGATAATTATACCATTATAGCACTTCACCCGAGAGTATTTTAGGTATCATTATTTATATTTTACCATAGAGAAGGTGTAGCATTGGACATGTATTGATAACTTATAATATTGATCGAGAAATAAACCACAACTAATCTCTCTACTCAAACAGAGGTAAGTGAAAGGTCCTTGTTTGGTTTTGGTAATTGAGTGACAACCTTAGATGGACTAATTGTGTTTATGTGAGATACACATGTAATTAGTCCACAAGTACATGTGTATGAGCAACATATGCCATGGAGGTGGAAATGGCTCGGAAATGTTGCAAAGCTCACACATGTGATGACGAAGGAGCTTATTGCACATGAGACATGACATTGAGTCATGTGATCAAGGTAGAGAAGATCAAGACATAACTTGGCATGATGGACCGGTTGCAAGTGTGAAGAACAAGTTGAGTGATGACTTGGTGCCGATGGATCAAAGCAACGGTGAAGAGCAAGTGAAGTCAAGATCGATGAACCAATACGGTCACATGATGATATAAAGTGGATCATATCATTTGTTGATCAAGGTTGGTGCATGTGTTGCATCAACATTAGAGGAGATGAAATAGAATACGCAAGGCAAAAGTATATTTGTAGGGTATTTTATTTCACCGGTCATAAATGTGTAGAGAAGTTTATGATCGTGTTTATGATAGATGGTCGTACTATCAAGAGGGGCAAACTTGTTTGCATATCGGTCATCTAGTGCCACTCAAGTGATCTAACTATGCATTGTTGCTAGGATCGAGTGGCGTGACAAGTTGAGCGGCTAATCCTTTGAAAATGATTGTGAAAATGCTAATACACATGCACATGGTGGTGTACACTTGGTGGTGTTGGCACATTTACTAAGGAGAAGAAGTTGGAGTTGTTGTGGATCAACTTGGCAAAGAAACAGAGGCGAAAACTGGCCTTTGGAAGTGATCGAACGCAGGCCTCGCTTGGACCTATGCGCCCGGTCATACGTTCTAGTGAAGGGCGCGGCATCGATCGTGTGACCTAATGCTGAGGCAAGACACTGACCTGACACACCGTGGGTGCGTCCAGTCGTTGTTGTTGTCACTAACACAAAGGCGCGAGGCGTGGTGTTGACACGTGGCCACTGGAGAAGGACCGGACGTTGGCCTACATCTGGTCATGCAGCACCTGACATGTCAGGTCACTCTTGAGTGGCTCTGGACCGTCTCTGGAACCGACCTGACACTGGGTCACCATGGGGCACTTGCGTGTCCGGTCGCTGGGTCGGTGGCGCGTGGCTACGCATGACCTAACGCAGCGCTTGCGAGTCAGGTTGAGGCTCGGGTGTGTCCAGTCATGGTTACCATTGGAGTGCTGAGCTAGCCATTGGAAATCGTACGTGTGCGGTTGAACGGTGAGGCCACATGGATGGCCAGGAGTGATCGAACGCTGGCCAGTGGTCAGGTCATGTTGACCTGCGTGTCCAATCACGTCGGGAAATACCCAGTGAAGGGGTAGCGGCTCTATTTGGCCCTTGGGCTATAAATAGAGGGGTGTCTCAGCCATAGCTAAGGTTGAGCACCTAAGGGGATTTTGTGTCCATGCTTCAGAGTGCTTGGGAGCCCTCCAACTCACTTGTGCTTGCTAAATTACGAATTAAGAGCTAGTGAGTGATTCTAGTGCGATTGCATCGTGAGGTTGAATTGAGTGGCACTAGGTGGTCGTCTTGCAAGCTGGTGGTGCTTGTTACTCTTGGAGGTTACCACCTCGTAGACGGCTTGGTGGTGGTCTCCGTTGAAGCCCACAAGAAGCTTATGCGGCGCTCCGTAGAAGAGCTTTGTGAGGGGTATTGTGCTCATCCTGCGGGAGCTACGAAGAGCAACTCTAGTTGAGCATGTCATTGAGCTACCCTCACTTTTGGGGTAGGTTCTTGCGGTGCCCGACGTGCGGGCTTGGCGGGTGATGCCAATTAGTCACCGAACCACCAAGTGAGCGGTCGACACAACGGGGACGTAACTTGGTGGCAACCAGGTGAACCTTAGGAAAAAAATCACTGAGTCAACATTGTCTTCATCATCTTCTCGGTGGTTTGCATTCCGTGAAACACAAGCTTGTATTACTTTTATTTACAATATGCTTGTGTAGTTGTTCTTGTGACTAGTTTAGCTTTAGTAGCTTGCTAGTTACCTTCTTGCTTGTGTAACATAGAAGTAGCTCCCTTGCATGGCTAATTTAGTTTTAGTAACCTTGTTAGTCACATTACATAGTTTGTGTAGCTAAGTAATTTGAGCTCTATAATTTGGCTTGTGTAGCCTTGTTATTGAGCATTGCTAATAAGCTTAGGTGGCTTTGTGCTTTTGCTCATTAGAATTGTGTAGGAGCTCCCCCGGTGTGCAAAGTACTAGTGGCATAGGTTTATGTGACCTTGCTCCTAGATTGGTTAGGTAAGCTTTAGCTAGCCTGGCACCTTTGTTGCCTAATTAGGATCTTTATAAGGTGTTTGTGAACTTAGATAGAGGGGTGTAGTCTTGGCTAGACCGATAGTTTTAATTTCGCATTTGTTTCGGTTAGCCAGCGCGATTGAGTGTTAGAAAGGACTATTCACCCCACTCTAGTCCGTCATCTCGACCCTACAGTAAGTCACAAGATAAGATATATATATGATAAACATTGATCAAGTATAATGATAAATCACTCAGAGCACTCCTATCTATAACATTAGCATGGTCAGGTACAATATTAGAGGAATAATTCCTAAGTCATTCTTAATTATAAGTCAAACCAAATATTGATTAGTGCAATTACACCTAGTAGTTATTGCTAAGATCATCATTATATCTATGCATAAGGGGCATTACTTATGGAAGTTTTAGAACAGAGCTTGCCCTTCCTTCGTAACCGGGCCCTACTTCTATGACCTATATTCAGGGAGTGGACTACAAAGGACTCAATGGTAGTGTCACACCCATAATCTACCACATGACCCAGAATATAGAGTGTATTCGCAGGTAAATAGCATTTAAGCACCACGCTTACATGATCTCTACCACCCACCCCGTGTACTTTGGAGTAAGCACTATATGAACTTATGCATAAACATAATAATTAATAAACCAGCTATACTAAGTAATAATCAAAGTAGATGATGAACATTGCAACCTTGAACATAAATAAAATGAATACTAATATTGTCACAACAATTGTAGCAAGCATATAAAAGTAATGGAGATATAATGAGAGAGGGGTACAAAGATTATACCGAACCACGCTCTTGATAATGTCGGAAATCCAAGCGAACATCTGCTTGCCTCCCTCTAGACCTAGTCTAACTAGCTATGCCCTAGAAACTAGAGGAGCTATGAGGATGATTAGGGTTTCTATCTTCTCAAATGACTTATGCCTTAGGGGGGCTAGGGTCTGCTTATATAGCCCAGATCTTGCAACGTGAGCCCTTGGATCAAACCGACTTAAAGAACGTCGTAGATGCAACCTAGGAGTTGGTGGAGAACCGCCATAGCAATTGGGAGACTGATAGAGGGGCCCACAAGCCGACCGACCGGCCCCACATGTCACCCCCTCAGGGTTCGCTTCGATGGAGAGCCTCCTAGAGTCTTCTAGAACCTTGTCACATAGGTTTCACGATGAAATTGTGTTATTATTTCTGACATGTAGGTCTACCTTGATGGTTTTCTGGATATACCCGGCAGAAATCACAGATTCACAAAAACTTATAAAATTTATTAGTTTAAGTCCCTAGACCCATGTTGGTGATCTCAATTATGCCCTTATACATATTATGTTGACGATTTAATATGGTTGTTAACTACCATCAACAGTAAGCAAATAACAAGAATCAAAATTTTGTTTTTGTCCTTGCAATATTGCTCTAGGTGCCCAATTTGTTTACATCTATTGCAAAACCAACCATTGCTCTTCACAAAGCTAGCTTTGGTAGTAGCAAAGACTGCTTTGCCTTTCTTAGGGGTATAACCTAATCCCTTTTTGTTAAGAGAGAACCTTTGGCTACCCAAGCACTTTAGCAAGCGGGCCTCACCGCCCTAGGCCTTGCCTAGAGTGTGAGTGAGCTCATCTACCTCTCTCTTGAGAGTCTCATTCTCAACCATTAGTGAGGCATCACAAGTGAAACCATCACTAGTAGTAGAGGTAGAAATGGTGGTGGTAGTGGATGATGAGCTACATTAAGGGTTAGTGGGAGCAATAACAATTGGTTCATAAAAAGATTCATCAATCAAGTCACATGTTATGCCCACATCACATGACACTATTACCCTTTCCTTATCTTGTTCAAGGAACAAGGAGTGAGCTTTTTCAAGCTTAGTGTGAGCTTTGCCAAGTTTCTCATGGGCTTCCTCAGCCTCTCATGAGTAGCATTGACCTCATCAAAGGATTGTTCAAGAGCATCAAGCTTTTTTTACAAATCTTTACACTTCTTGCTCTTCTTGTTAATTATTGAATTAGCTTGTTCTAGAATATCCATGAGTTGTTTATTAGAGAATTCATTATCATCATCACTATCACTTTCACATTCACTATCATCACTCTCATCATATTTTACCTTAGAGCTCTTAGCCATAAAGCATGATGTAGTGTCAAATAGTGAAGGCTTGTTGTTGATAGCAATACTTGCAAGAGCCTTCTTCTTTTTGGATGTCTTGTCATCATCACTAGAGTCATCATCATCCGAAGAAGCATCACTATCTCATGTCACCACATAGGAGCCACCCTTCTTCTTCTTCTTCTTGAAGATCATCTTCTTTTATTTCTTCTCTTTCTTTTCCTTCTTTTCTTTCATGTTCTTGTTCTTCTCATTCTCCTTATTGTCACTATTGTAGGGACAATCTGCTACAATGTGATCGGTACTCTTACACTTGTAGCACAACCTCACATATTCCTTGTTCTTGAGTGATCTCTTCTCTTTCTTGTATGATAGCCCTTCTTCATTATCTTTCCAAACTTGCACACAAAGAGAGTTAGAGCTTCATCATCACTATCATCATTGGAGCACTCCTCATCACTTGAATCTTCCTTCTTTGCTTTGCCTTGCTCTTGTTCTTGGAGGATGAAGTGATGGCCTTGAATGCCACACTTTTCTTCTTCTTGTCTTCCTCCTTCACGACCTCATCATCATCATCATTGTATTGATCTTCGGTCATGATATCTCCAAGTACCTCATTGGGAGATACATCCTTTAATCCACCTCTAAAGATGATAGTTCTCAATGTCTTGAATCTCTTAGGCAAACACATTAAGAACTTGTGAGAAAAGTCCTCATCCTTCACCTTTTCACCCAAACACTTGAGATCATTGATGATTACTTGGAGCCTATAGAACATCTCTGGAATGGACTCATCATCCTTGATCTTGAAGTTGGATATCTTGTCTTTGAGCATGTAGAGCTTGACACTCTTTACCATTGAAGTGCCCTCATATGTTTCTTCTAGTCTCACCCAAACTTCACTTGCCTTCTTAAGATCTTTGATTGCTCAAACACCTTTAAATCAATGCCATTGTATATGGTGTTAAGTTCCATGGTATTGCATTGCTTGTTGATCTTGTCATTGTTAGTGAGATCAGTAGGGTCAAGAATCACAAACTCATTCTCTACCACATCCCACACCTTGTCATTGATTGAACCAAGGTATATTTTCATCTTTCTCTTCTAATAGTCAAATAACATGCCATCAAAGAATGGTGGTTTACCCCCAACATGGTTGATACAATTTAAACCATCTTTTGTGCACCGAAGTTGTTAAGCCTTGATTAAACGGTGACCATGGTTCCGATACCACTTGAAAGGTCCTAATTGGCTAGAGAGGGGTGAATAGCCTAATTTAAAATCTACAAAATACTAGGCAAACTTGTTAGACAACTAATTGGCTATAAAGCTTGCCTAGTGTTTTGTGATTTCAAATTAGGCTATTCACCCCCCTCTAGCCAATTAGGACCTTTCAAGTGATATCGGAGTCGTGGTCACCGTTTAATCAAGGCTTAACAACCTCAGTGCACAAAAGATGGCTCAAATTATGTTCAACCATGTTAGGGGTAAACCACCATTCTTTGATGACACATCATTTGACTATTGGAAGAGAAAGATGAAGATGTATCTTGGCTCAATTAATGACAAGGTGTGGGATATGGTAGAGAATGAGTTTATGATTCTTGACCCTACCAATCTCACTGATAATGCAAGATCAACAAGCAATGCAATACCATGGCACTCAACATCATATACAATGGTATTGATTCAAAGGTGTTTGAGCAAATCAAAGATCTTGAGAAGGCAAAAGAAGTTTGGGTGAGACTAGAAGAAACATATAAGGGCACTTCAACGGTAAAGAGTGTCAAGCTCTACATGCTCAAAGACAAGCTATCCAACTTCAAGATGAAGGATGAAGAGTCTATTCCGAAGATGTTCTATAGGCTCCATGTAATCATCAATGATCTCAAGGGTTTGGATGAGAATGTGAAGGATGAGGACTTCTCTCACAAGTCAGACGCTATGGACCGGACGCTGAGCGATCACTGTTGATCATCAATTCCAGCTGATGTGGCGCGCGAACTGAGAAGCGATGTACTGACTGGACGCCGGGCGCGTCAGGCCGACCCTAACCGGATGCATCCGGTCACTAGAAAACGGCTCTGGAACCTCTCTAGAAATGATCTGACTCTCGACGGTTCAGAGTCCGGTCACTACTTAACGTTTCACGTAACTAAGAAATGATCGTTTAGATCGAGCAGTGCAAATTTAAAATGGGGACACGTGGTGTGATCTGAGTGACCTAACGCAGGGGGCCACACGTCCGATCAACCTGACCGGCGCGTCCGGTCAGAGTGCCTTCGCATCCTTTTCAATTTCTAAGTCCGCAACCGCTTCGCCCTTGCTTCTAACTTGCTAACCACAAAGTGTAGAACTTGTGTGCACGTGTGTTAGCATTTTTCAAAGCATTTTACAAGGGTCGATGTTAGCTCACACTAGGTCCTAATGCATATGCTCATATGAATTCACCTAGTGGCACTTGATAACCGTTTTAACTGAGAATTTCTCCTCTTAATAGTACGACTATCGATCCTAAGTCACTCACACCTCTGTGGTGTCTTAAGTGCAAAACAAAAATGGTCGTATCACATATACCTTTGCCTTGAGCCCATTTTTGTTTTTCTCTTTCTTCTTTTTTAAGTGATGAGCACTTGATCATCTATGTCCATCATCACTTCCATGGACCATCTTCTAGCTTCACCACTTGGAATGTACCAACCTTATCTAATTCATACACTTAGCATAAAGGTTAGTACTAGGTTTCATCAATTATCTAAAACCAAACTAGGGCTTTCGGTTGTGGTGAGATTTAGCACTTTGTGGAGGATTGTCCAAACAAAAACAAACTAAAGAACAATAAGAATGGAAGGAAAGGAAAAGGTGGACAATGCAATGTGAATGCATAGGATGACTCTTCAAGTGAGGAAGAACCCATCATAGGAGGCTTCACCACAAGTTATCATCAAGCTCTTCGCACATATGTCTCATGGCAAGAAATATAGTTAAAAGCGAAAATGATGAAGTCATAATGACTCCCCTCCTCCTTCCTATGAAGATCTTGCTAACTTTGTCGAACAATTTCAAGAAACTTGCACTGAGCACCAAGCAAAAATCAAAAGTTGGAACAAAAGTTAGTTAGCTCAATTAAAAGTTATGATGAACTTGCAAGAAAATTTGACGCATTTGCGGATTATAATATTGAGCTAGCTAACAAACTTTAATAATAAACTAGAAGCCAATACAAGTACCTCAAAAATCACCTAAAAGGGCTTCTCTCTGACATAATTCAAAAGGATGTCTCTACTCCTTGCATTGATTTAATTGATCTAAACTCACCATCTTGCACCAAGACTTATGCGGAGCATGTTGCATGCACCGATGAAGCCAACTTATATTTTTCATATTTTTGTAGGTATATTATGATCCTTGATGGTATATGGACTATATCAGATGTGCACTACCTAACAATATGAATGGTATTAGAGATGACAATAGGGAATTCCCTATCGGGGGATGGCTTCCCATCCCTGTCTTCAGGGGAGGGTTCCCTGTCCATGGCAATATTTGTGGGGACACTTTTTTCCCAATCCCGGTCCCTCAGTGGGGAATTAACCCCCACCGAGATCCCCATCCCGTAATAAAATTATAGTTAGAAGAGGATACGACACAAGAAGCAAAGATTTTAGTGTTGATTTCTCAAAAACAAATGTTGTTCTCATATCAAAAAATCCAAAGGACAAGGAACATTTAGTAGTTCTCATATGTCAAAATCCACAGAACAAGAAACATTAGTTCTATTCTCACAAATCTAAAGAAAACATGCATCACAATGATGAAGAGGCGTACAACTATGAGACAGTGAATGGAATTGATACGTAGTGTTTAGCATCTTAACCACATCATTTTCTGCCCATGGTTGCACGCCCTGCCTCTTTTATCTTTGGTGAACGGTGTGGAGCCGTGTGGGAGGTTCAAGAGTAGTAACCAGTGGATGGCGTTGCAACTTGGGGATTAAGTCCGTGACTGTAACATCCAGTCCCGGCATACACGGCCTAGGGCCACTCTACTTAGGAGTGGTTCTACCTGCGTAGCAACTCACTTGAGCTTTCGTCCTCGCTTCGCTCAAAACGGTTAACCGAAGGTTACTACGCGTCCCTGGTCCTGATATTTAAGCTGGTCAGGCGATCCTCAGACTCACGATAGAGTGGTTGCACAGTGTTTCGTGATGCTACAGTAACCGATGAACAAAGTTTGAATTTTGAAATACGTGCATGTCTTATATTCGGGGATGGTGGGAGTAACATTTTACCCGGTGATTCATTTGAATTACTTTACATACATACTTTGTGACTCATCAAACCCACACAATATCGAGAAATTCATTAGCAACAATTGATCAATTATTCAGAACCAGATTCCGTATGCATAATGTGTAGGTCATCTTACATAGTTTTGTCACCATCAGCGGGGTATTATCTTATAAATTACATGTAGTTTCTTAAGCAATAAACTATCATTTATCTAAAATATAGAAGCCAATAGTCTTAAGATTGGAATGAGGGGGCACAATTTTGTAGATGAAAGATGCTCGCTTTTCATCACTTAGCGCCTGTTTGGAACGCAGGAATTTCACAGGAATTGCGCAGGAATCAGTTCATTTTCATAGGAAAAACACATGAATAGGAAAAAAATACCGCATTCCAAACAGTGCATTATTGGTGAACACTCATCCTTTCCTATCACCTATATTCCCCTCAACATCCACCGGTTCAAAGGAGAGGGGACCAAAACTCAGCAAACATGGGGAGAAGTACATGTCCTCCACTAAAGAAAAGAAACACTTACGGCATGAGATTCTCTTGGGCTCCCTGATCCTCATCAAATGCCACCGTTCAGATCGTCACCGATTAGCCATATCAAACCTTCCAAACCATGAATGATCCAAATCCACTCAATAAAAGCCTGAGCCAACTTTAACCACGCTGACATGCGGGCCCGTCCCCATTTCCTCGGCGATCCTGCAGTTGACTCGTTGACCCGCACGTTCACAAGGAACTGGCGACAGTCCGGGTCCACTTGCAGCGCCACTCATTATTGATCGCGCATGAATGAATGCATGATATCCTCTCTCTCGAAGGTGGCCACGTGGACCTCATCATTCGTCACCTTCGCCGGAAGCTACCCTACCAACTGCATCTCGGGACCCACTATCCTGGGCCATGCCGTCAGTGAGTTGTGTCGTCTGGGGAGAGGCCGATCGGGCGGTGAGCGAAACGAGCACTCCCGCGCCGCGCGCACCTCTCGAGGGGTGGTGCCGTCCCGTCCATATGACCTGCCCCGGCGGCCCCCGTTCCTCACTTCCGCTCACTGCCAAGGCATCTCCATTCTCCACTGCAAACGTAAAACCCCCACCACGCCGTAGCGGAGGAGAGAGAGGAGGAGCGAGCGATCGATGTCGGGCTCCGGCGATCGTCGCGGCGGCGGGCCTCCGGGTTCCGGTGAGCACCTCCCGCCTCTCCCCCTCCTCCTCCCTGTGGTTCGTGGGTGGACGGATCGCGCAATGCCGGATCGTTTAGGGGGTCGGGTAGGGTTTAGGGTGGATTTGCGGGGAATTTTGTTTCGCGGATCTGTTCCGTCTCGTGCGTGCGGGCTGGTCGCGTCTGTCGCTCCATTTTGGGCGGGTTGTTTCGGAGCGACGGGGGTTTTGGGGGACGACGGACGAGGGGCGAATGCTGGTTCGCGTGGGTGCGGAATCGGTGGGGGTTTGTTTGGGCGTTCCAGTGGTTCATCCGCGCTTTGCTCGGATCCATGGCGCTGCTTGTAGTTTTTTTAATCGTTTGATGAGTTTCATCTCCTTGGATGGACTTGGGGGTTGGCGGATTGCTCTTGAATATTATTGCGTTTATTTTCGGTGGGATTTAACCATTTTTTATGGAGGTACGGATTTAGCCATTTACTTGGGGATAGTGTGCTTCGTGCGAAGCAGATTTTGTTAGCCCCGTCCTTTCTTTCTTTTTTTGTCCTTTAATTATAAGAAAATCGGTGATCTACGATTTAATAATTTGTTGCTTATTTGTTAGAAACTATTGTAATATTAAATTTAAGAAATCGGTGATCTATCTATGAGTTAATAGATCCTTGCATTTTTATTTTCTACAATTTCATATTATCCTACAATAACTAAGGGATTAAAGTTCTCATCCTTGGTAGTTGTTTTTTAATTAAAATGTTAGGTGATTTTAATTGTCTTAGTAATTGCATGATATTTTGGTGGCTCTTTTAGTTTGCTGTCCTTATGTAATCGGTATCTGTATGTACTCTTAGTTTTCATTCTGTGTGGTTGGTTTGTGACATTTTTACAATCGTTCCGATTTCTATCCGCGAGTTCAGATTACGTCTTGAATAGGGGTTCAAGTTATGTTGTGAATTTTCTAAAGGGCTTTTAGTTGTTCTTAGTCAAGTCTGATACTCATTCAGCTGTCTCATAAGGTTACTTGCATGGTTGCTGGTAGTCATTTTTTTTCATTGCTGTTGCTTGTCTTTTTAGCTTGTGTTCCACTTTGTTTCATTCTTTCATGGATCCTGATAACATACTGAATAACTGAATGATTCTTGGGATAATTATGTTACTGCACAGTGCACATTGGTTTGACATTGTCGATCTGGTAAACTCTGGCTATGTTCATTTTAACAAGTGAAAGGCTTGATGTATGTGATTTACTTATGGGATGGCAACATGTTATCCCTACTGCAGGATTGATTTTATATGCATTTTTGTGATTGTTGTGTAGTGAAATTAGCACCAGTGTGCACCAATTGTTATCTTAATGTGTATTGGTCCTATAATGACTTGCATGTATCTCTTGACAATTAGATCTCCAGCTAGCTTTTGGTCAGTATATTAGCTACTGATAGAACTTTGAAGTTGTGAAATTACTATGCTGAATAGGTAAAAGTATTTTATTTCTATATTTTATAACCTAATTCCTGCAACTCTCCACACTGATTAATTAGCATCATTGTATTTTGTAGTGGAGTATGATGTTCTTTGCCATTACTGACAGATACTTGTTGAGATTAATTTATCTGACACCGCATAATCCTACCCTGCATACAGATGGTGGCTGGGAAACCATGGGGAAGAAGTCCAAGAAACAAGGGCAAGTAGGTGGGAGACAGTGGGCACCATGGAGTTCCACAAATGCGACACCTAACACTGCAAGGCCAGCATGGGGTGGCAATGGTTCCTCGCACCCTTCTGGAACAAGTTGGGCTCAAGCTTCAGATCGTGGTGCTGCTAACCGATGCAATCCTAGACCGCCACCACAAACACTGCGCCCTGTTGTGACTCCACCTCTGGCAAATGGTTGGCAGTGGCAATCCAGGCCTCGCCCATCTGGTTCTGAAGTAGAGAAGGATGATGCTCCTCCATCTGGTTCTGACCCTGAGGTGGAGAATGTTGATGGCAACAATGCATCAGATGACGATGATGATTTGAGTGATGATATCAGTGATGACTATGATTCTGATGCAAGTGAGAAAAGTTTTGAGACTCGAAAAACTAACAAGTGGTTCAAAGGGTTCTTTGAAGTCTTGAATACATTGAGTGTGGAACAGATTAATGAACAAACTAGGCAATGGCACTGCCCGGCATGCAAAAATGGACCTGGGGCAATTGACTGGTACAAAGGTCTGCAACCTTTAATGACTCATGCTAGAACAAAGGGTTCTACAAGGGTTAGGCTTCACAGAGAATTGGCTGCATTGCTGGAAGAGGAGCTCTCTCTCAGGGGAACTTCAGTGATACCAGCGGGCGAACAATTTGGGAAATGGAAAGGGCTGCGAGAAAGCACTGATCGGGAGATAGTGTGGCCGCCAATGGTTATTGTTATGAACACCTTCTTGGAAAAAAATGACGATGATAAGGTGACTGATTTTTTTGTATATAATTTCATATTAGCAGTATTTTTCCCCCTGTGAAATGCTAAGTACATATTTTGCATTTGGATTCTCTCTATCCCTTTTACTCATAACTTGACACTTATGCATCTTCTTAGAGCATTTGATCTGACTGTACAAAGGTGCAATATGCTCCCTAAGTGGATCAGTTACCATGAATAATGTGTTATGTTTATTTACCTAGATATTATATTCTTGTCTTGTGCATTCTAAGTTGACCACATTGATCCTCTTTATTATTTATAGCTAATTGCGTTCAATACATTGTGTGCCCACAATTTTTTTGAGCTGAGTGTGGATCATAATGCTGCTTAGATCTTATAGAAGAAGTCCTTTATAGCTCTTCAAGGGCTATACAATTAAGTTGTATTGTATTCTGATTTCTGTTTATTCTTTGACCTAATCTAGTGGAAGGGCATGGGGAACCAAGAGCTCCTTGATTATTTCGGAGAATATGCAGCAACTAAAGCACGTCATGCCTATGGTCCCTCTGGGCACCGTGGTATGAGTGTGTTAATATTTGAAAGCTCAGCTGTGGGCTACATGGAAGCTGAACGTCTGCATAAGCACTTTGTTAATCAAGGTAAAGACAGGAATGCATGGCAGCTCAACAACAAGGTTCGATTCGTACCTGGTGGGAAAAGGCTGCTATTTGGTTTCTTAGCGAGCAAAGAGGATATGGAGGCGTTTAATAAGCATTGCCATGGTACTGTTTCTTACAAAATTACTGCTTTGTATTCTGTGTATGCTTTTATTTTTATCTGGTAAACAACATGATTTAGTGGACTTCTCCCTGAATTCTTTATGCCTTGAATTATTACTGCTTTCTATTCTGTTGTTTTCCTTTAATTTTTACATCCTGTTTAATCTATGAACGCTAAGCGGGGTTTTTATGGTGGCTGGGACATAACATCAGTTTATTTCATTTAAGTTTTAAAGTGCATTACTAGATGCTCTGTTTGGATTTGTTCCTTTTCAAGAGCAGTTCATATTTCTAAATCTGGACACAGCACTTAGATTAAAGCATCTTGTTTGGAGAGCAATAACAGCAAAATCTTGCTAATATTTCACAACGCTTCCACCAACTAACTTAATGCACAGTGGAGCACAACTTAAAATGACGCCTATTTTTAGGAAGAACGATACTCGAGCTGTAGATTTCCTTCTTTTTATAGGCCAATCAATTCTGGTTTAGTGCAGCTCCCTTCTTCACGGGCCTGCTTGGGAAGGCAGGATTTCTCTATGAACTTATGGAATGTGGCCTTTTGAACTAAATCATATGGCCATTAGACCGCTTCCTGATAACTTACGAATCATCGAAGCAAAATGCTTCTTTGTGTGCCATTGTTGTCTTGTTTGTGAAAATGAAAATACATCACCTCTCTTGACTGATAAACCATTGCTCATTATGAATGGGTGAAGAAATTGTGACCACAGGGACTATGACTTTTCAAACAGTACAACAGATAAATCAAAGAATTGAAATCTGTGTAAGATGATCTGCTGCTCCGCTTGATTGTTTTGCTGCAGCAGGGATTAGGCAATAGGTCATCTATTGCTGTCCATCTACCTATCTAGTCTACTCTAGCGGTATGGCAATAGGCCAACCCTGTAATGGCTTACCTCAGCCATGTCTAAGTAGTTGGGGGCTGATCTCAGCCGGGTACTAGTGTACCTTGCAGTTGGTATGCATCTACTGCTACATGTATATATATTTCAATCGAAATCAATAGAGGAGCCAGTTCAGTTGCTGCACTTGTGCTTGTGCTGTGTCTGTGCTCAACCTCTTCTACCTCCAGAGTGCGTGTTGTGTGTTTGAGGTGGTGCTCACCTGTGCAGGCTGACCCGATCCCAACAATCTGTAACCAGTTTATTGAAATATGAAGCCTCCAAGCAAGTAGTGAGTGTTTTTGAAATACATACACATTGTTTTCAAGTCGTCCGATTAATCGCGATTAATCGCAATTAATCGTCCTGGTCGGTCTCAGGTGACCGATCAGGGGTACTGTCGACCTGTACAAGTCGTCCGATTAATCGCGATTAATTGTGATTAATCGTCCTGGTCGGTCCTAGGTCGACCAGGTCCGACCAGACGATTTGAAAACATTGTCATACATCTTATCTTGCATCTACCAAACAGGACATCGAGCATTTTACTAACTTAACTGGAGAATTGCTAACTATATTTTTATCTTCACTGTAATTTCAGGTAAAAGCCGTCTGAAGTATGAGATGAAGTCTTACAATGAGATGGTGGTGATGCAAATGAAACAGATGAGTGAAGACAACCAACAACTGAATTACCTGAAGAACAAGGTGGTTAAGACAGAGCAGCGCTCTAAAGCAGTAGAAGAAACATTGGTTGTTATTACCCAGAAGCTACGTGAGACTATGGAAGAGAATATATTTGTCAGGAGTAAAGCAAAAGAGAAGCACTTGGAGTATGAGCAAGAGGTAATAAGGTTACCCAAGTGGTTATATTTTCTACCAATGAACATGCGAGAATCAACAATTTTCTTTTCATCTAAGTCTGTGTCAATGGCTTTAGTAACAAATGATAAAGAGTTTGGTGTTGTTGTGAGGGTCACACTTATATCTTGCACTTCAATACTTTTGTGATAAGACTGATGCTGCCATCTTTTGATTTCACCACCTGTTGTTGACTTTGTTTCCATGGTTTGCAGATGAAGTACCAGGAGGAATTTTTTCATAGTCAAATTGAGGATATTCACAAGGCCACAGAGGATAAAGAAAAGCTGTTTGAGAAGTTGCTGCAGGAGGAGCGCTCAAAGGCTAGACGCTTTGATGTAGATTCTGGAACTACTGAAGATCGTAAGCTAAGGTGTGTCATTAATTCATAGTTGGATGTTACCATGCCTTACCTGCAACTGGAACTAAAAATAATGTAAATGCTCCATCTCAATGCATGAGTTGTCAAGAACCCAGGATTGCTTTTTGTTTCCTGCTTCAATCATCTCATGCTAACATTGTAATTTCAAAGCACATGTCAGTTGCTGTTTCCCATTCTCAATCCATCCGTCTTGTGCAGGAAGGATCATGTACAGAAGTTCATTGATTGCCAGGTCAAGGATGTGGCAGAGTTTGAAGCTGAGCGGGATGAGCTGATCAAAGTCCACGAGGAGAAGAAGATGAAGCTCAAGAAAGAGTACATGGAGAAGGAGCTGGAGCTGGAGAAGGAGCTCGACACAGCCCTGACGGGCCTGATGGAGAAGCATAAGCCAGATACCTTTGAGGCCTCCAGCTCGTAAAGAGGCTTCAGCAGCTACCTTAGGTCCTGAGCAATCTCGTAGATGCTCCTGCTTATCCATAAAAGAATGCCTAGACATTCTGTAATGTTGCTAAAACATGGTGTCCCTGTGGTGGCAGCGCCTGTGATACGGAGACATGACCAGCATCGCGTTATATGGTCGCTGTATCTCTCAGTCGTAGTGTGTGTGGTTCGAACATCTGAACACAGCGTTTTACCTGTGATGGCATATGGGTCAAACTACAACTGGAGTGTTGTCTAGTTTAGGCCATGTTTTGTTGCTAAAAATTTTTAAGATTCTCCGTCACATCAAATGTTTGGACACATGCATTGAGCATTAAATGTAGACGAAAAAAACTAATTATACAGTTTGATAGAAAATTACGAGACGAATCTTTTAAGTCTAATTAGTCTATGATCGGACACTAATTGATAAATATAAATGAAAGTGCTAACCGAAGCCAAAAATTTTTGTGAACTAAACACACTTATACCCTCTATGGGCGTGCGATTGTTGAAGTGTCTGATTCAGCTAGTAGGATTGACCATTTGACTTTCATACGTTGATGGTTGTTTCTATATATTTTTTTTCCGCATTGAGGTTTTTTTCGCATTGAGTTATTGGTGTTTTATATGCATTCCTGTTTTTTTTTCTTTGTGCATTGATTTGTTGTGTAACTTTCGATTTACCTGTGGGGATTATACATCTTGTATTCCATAAGGCTGGCCGATGTGGTCGAAAAGCATCGGCTGAGTCACATTGAAAGTTTGGAAACCAAGCTGCCAAAATGTTATCCTTGGCAAGGCCCAGTTATAAGAGTGCCAACTTGTTTTAAAAAGGTTTTCACTGGATTTTTTTGCATGAAAAGTTAGAATCTGAGACGACAAAAGTCTATACCTAATAATTTATACCTAATACCAAAGAGGTAAAATTTCAGACTATTTTTTTCGCCCATCCATTTTTTTGGTCCACCTCCCTCTAACTACCGGACAATGTAGAGTTTCTTCAGTTCGGACTTATATATATAACCCGTACTTATACAAGTTAGAATAACTATTGTCTAGCGCGACACGGAGTCTAATTCGAGCTCTTTCTAAATACTTCAGAGGATATTGGAATTGGAAATCGGATAAAAATATCGCTTCCAAAGCCAACAGAAAACCGGACACAACACAGATATAGAAAGAAAAGAAAATTAACTGGGCAAATGCTCAACCGAACGGAACCCCAATGTGAATAAAAAGATCTGACGCAATAGAAGGCAAAATTTCTAGATTAAAATCTTTCATCCAGCTTAATCACCGACACCCGTTCGATTTTTTTAATTTTTCCTTCCCAATTCTTTTCCTTTTTTTTAGAGTAAAGTCCTCCCTTCCATCGCTCGGTTTGCAGTTCCAAGGACAAGGTCCTCCGCCATGGGATTGGACGGTGAATTGCATCTTCTGGACCACAAGTTCATCTGTGAAGGATTAAAGAAATGTCTATTTGTAATAAAAGCCACTGCACTTGATGTAAAATACGCCAATACTATACACAGTATAGAGTACTCTAGGCTTGGGCATGTCATGTACATACTACATGGGATAAGTTGGCATATTGTCCTTCCTCCCAATGCTTAAATTAAAGGATAATAATAATTATGATAAAGAAAAGCTAATTCAACCCCATCGAATATTTGGGTTTGTTCTTTATTCATTCGTCATCACTGTGAAGTACCAACTTGTCTCTCGCAATTTTAATATTTCTTATAAGACTTCACACACAATTATTGGTGTATGTTATAACAAGTAATAATATATTGTATAAATCTTTGAGCCACAAATCGTCCAGGTGGCCACATAACAATCTATAAATTCTTTGCAACACGTAGGCAAGTTATGTATCCCGTTGCAAAGCAGGAGCTTTTTCTCATACCATCTACAATTCATTTCGTTTTTCCCGTCTTCTTCCAAGCCTACCCACATGCCCAACTCTCCGTGCTCGCGTGGTTCGCCGATAGCGCCCCCCCTCCGCCCGCCTTCACACCGCTCTCCTCAAAGTCTGTTATGCCAACCCTGCACGCCACACCATGGCCACGTCTTTTCAACTTCGTGCCCTCGCCATGCAACTGCGCAAGGTTTCGGGCCTCGCCGACTATGTGTGCGTTGGGACTCTGTAGGCCGCGCTAGCCGCACCTACTCCTCCGGGCTTGCGGACCTTGCACTACGCTGCATATTAGAGATAGCATAGCATGACCTTTTGTTGCACCTACCTACCGCATCTGCTCTGCGCCCCACCTCCGCCCACCCTACCGCCACATGTGGTGGTCTCACATTTGACATGAAGAAGATGATAGGATGGAGAGAAAGAGAGAGAAAGGAAGTGGATGACAGATGGGATAAAAAGAGAGTAAATTTCGTTCGTAATCTTGTCGTATGTTTTCGAATACAATGCAAAGGCAAAAATATTCCTAATTTTAGAGCTTGCCGGCTATGTATTGCGTGTAGCAAAAATAACTAATAAAAAATATATCTTGTAGAAACACTGGAATACACTAGCTTCCGTGGACAACATGCTTACGTGGATAAATGAGCTCAGTCCAACTCAACGCGACCGTGCATAAAGAGAGACAGATTTGTTGTACGACTAAGAAAAACGATGAATATTGAGCCACCGTTGATGAAGTTGCTAGCACGTGCAATGGAGATCCACCCATACACAATTATACCGGTGAAAATGGACGACTAACCAATGTGTTTGTAAAATGCTTTAAAGGTGTCAACATATATTATTGTTGAAGGATTCAAAGATGACAAACTTGAGGATTATAAAGGTGTTAACTACTTAAGAGTGTAAATAATGACCCGTTGCAATGCACAGGCACTTTTGTTAGTAATAATAAAGAGGTAAAATTTCTTTCATTTTTAATGGTCTTCCCTAACTATCTTCCTATCTTTTTTATGGTGTTCCCTAACTAAGCATGTGAATGTGAAAATTGTTTCTATTTGTCTATCTACCACTTGAATATATGTTCTTGAAGCCTGGATAGTTTGAATCCTAATCAAATAGATCCATCTGATGAGTATCCGAATAGAAGTTCTAATCTAAATACAAAAGGCTAAAAGTTTTATTTTTCTATTTTTTATTTTTCCAAATAGAGCTAATTCAAATAGAAAAAAATAGAGCTTTAAGAGTCCTAAGAAACATGAATAGAAATTCTAATCTAATTCAAATAGAAAAAAAGGGATAATAAGAATAGGAATTAGACAATCCCGTAGGTCCCGTTTGAGTGTGGTTCAGAAAGGGAAAAAAAATAGTGGCTAGGAAATTACTTGTATTGATCCAAGTCCGAGTCCGATTTGCAGGCAAATTCCGAGCTGTATCGGAAATGCCCATAATCCAGATGGTGTCGTCGGCCGCCTTCATCTCCGTTTCGATCTCGAGAAGAACGACGACAAGTAGGCCTATATAAATAGAGGCGGCCGATCGATCAAAAGCATTGTATCAATTTTCACTCGTCGTGAATCGTGAATTCTTGAACCATATATCCATCGACCAAAGCTCTGGCAACATGGAAATCCTAACCAACACGAGTGATTCGAAGGCAGCCGGCCCACGCTGGGTGTTGCTGAACCGCTACAACGAACACAACCGTGACTCCTCACAGCCGGGCCCCAAGACCACGACTGCCTCTGCACATCCTCCGGCCTACGCTTCAGCGTCTGCGTCTCCTTCAGCGCCGCGGCACCGCCCGCAGCCTCCAGCTTCCACGGTGACCGGGTAGGCGGCGACGGCGTAGGCGTGCCTGCGAGCGACGACGACGAGTACTCCCACTCCAACAGCGGCGACGAGTACTCCGGTAGCGACGACGACTACTGCTCCTGCTCGCTGACCGCAAGCACTCCAAGGATCCAAAACTCCAAATCATCGCGGCCACGGCGACGCCGTCCTCATCGAGATGATGCCGCCCGAACGCGATTCCTACTCAGCTGATACGTCCAAGTATTCTCTGTACGAGGCAGGCGCCGCCCGGACGCTGTCGCTATCCCTGCTTCCCGCTGTTATGTTTCCATGTAGTTCCAGCGAGGCGAGACAAAAATGCGGATGCCCAAGGCGCGCAACCAGTCCTTTTGGAACGACACAAGCATACTGCGCCACGGCGAGGGGGAGGTCCTGGTGGCCGAGGTCGAGATGCCGCCGTACGGCGCGCCGTATAACACGGCCGAGCTCTGCGTGCTCCGCCCCGGGCACGACTGGGTGCTCAAGCAGGTGCCCATCATGCACCATGAGGGAGACGGTGAGCTGTGGCGCTGGACGGAGATCGACGCGATCGTGCCCGTCGGCAGCTGCTTCATGTGCTGGGGTTGACTACCTCACCGGTTTCCTCGTGTGCGACATGGCGGCGGAGAACCCCAAGCTCCGGTACGTACCGTTGCCTGGGTCGCCCAGCAAACACCACCATAGCAGCGATATGCAGTATTGTCGCACCTTGGCCGCCGCCGAGTCCGGTGCGGTGAGGTTCGTCAGTGTTGGCCCCCCCGCTGCTGTGCGGCCCAGTGGCACCACCACGTGCGAGAGCTTCCAGCTTCGCCTTCAACGTGACGACGTGGACGTCCCAGGCACGATCTGTCATCCGTACCGTGCCGTCCCGATCCGCGTTCTGGAACAAAAGTTCTAGGGACGGGAAACGCCCCTACGATCCGCGTTCTGTGTAACACTGGGTATAATCCTAGTAAAAAATAAAAGGAAAGTAGGTACAAACTTACAACTGATAACAATCTTAGCTAATATTATTAGCTGTATCATATAAACCAATTTATATGGAAATATTAATTGGAATAATAAAAGAAAATTATAGAAGGGGAAAAAGAGCTGGTTCATGAATCCACTTTTATTCACAAAGAACGATGAGAAGAAACCATTTAAGCCACCTTGCATCTCTCACAAGGGGTTGTAAATCAAATCTACATTTGACAAGTCATAGAAAAAAAAGTCAAGGAGCAATGACCACGATGTTTTTTCTATTAGGTACTTTCTTCAAGTAAATATTGTCCATAGTTCTAAAGAAATAGAAAAAGAGGGGATAAAACAAGTATGTTGATCCAATCCAATACAATAACATATAACATATAGCAACACAAAGACACACACTCAGTCTTGATGTTAGTTTGTTCTAGTTTTTAGCAGTCACTTTTTACTGAATTTTTAGTATTCTCTGTACGAGGCAGGCGCCGGCCGGACGCTGTCGCTATCCCTGCTTCCCCGCTGTTATGTTTCCGTGTAGTTCCAGCGAGGCGAGACAAAAATGCGGATGCCCAAGGCGCGCAACCAGTCCTTTTGGAACGACACAAGCATACTGCGCCACGGCGAGGGGGAGGTCCTGGTGGCCGAGGTCGAGATGCCGCCGTACGGCGCGCCGTATAACACGGCCGAGCTCTGCGTGCTCCGCCCCGGGCACGACTGGGGTGCTCAAGCAAGAAATACTGAGACGATATATTTTAAGATTTATGAGTCATCATATGCACCACATTGTCGACAAAACATTCACTTAGCATGGGTACGAGCACTTCCAAAATACTAAGTGGTAGATTTTAATATTCATGAATTATCATATGCACCCCAATATCAATAGACACGATCATCTACCACGGGGAAAATAGCGAGCATGTTAAATCATCAAACATTGAAATAAAACTAGGAAAATAGAGCTTAACCCCAGAACAAAAATCTAAACAATTAAGCTACAGTCAATTCTTCAATGTCAAAACTCTTTGACCCGGCCCCCCTATGCATAATTCCTGGCTCCACCACTGATCGAGTCGGATTTTGCACTAATTACTTCTACACGTAGTAGATAATGTAAAGGCAGAGTACACAGACGAACGTGTCAGGCAATAATAGCATGCACGATCATGTGCTTACAAATGCTTTTATTTGCTTGTCGCATGATTTTAGCATCTATAGTAAATTGCATCTACGAGAGTTGAATCTAGGATTAATTAAAAAAAAGAAAGAAAATCACCAAGGCTGAGTGTATGCATGGTCACGTTCAAATTGCTCATGATTGAAGCCATGCATGCAAGCACGAAGAAGCTTACTAGTCGGCCACCGGCCACCGCATTGGCTGCACTTTGCCGCTGTACAGTCTCATTGAGTCATTGGCGAGCTGTTGCACTAGCACGTGGCCAGCCCTTAAGCTATTGCGCTTGCACGCGCAGGACTCTGTATATTCCGCGGCCTGCGCGACACCGGTCGGCTCGTCTCCCTGCAAGCCACCGTGCCTCCGAAAGCAGCCCGCACGCTACTAGCCGGCTTTGCCTGCGCGCACGGATTGCATACTGCATGGTGCCGGTGCGATCCGCCGGCCGAACACCGCCTGATTGCTGCTTCACACGGCCCGTAGGCCGACCTCGTTGTATGGTAGCATGCTTGCGGCCAGCATGCCGTTTGATTTTGATCTGTCAATCCCACAGGCCATGAACATTGCCTGCAGCACATACGACTAACTTGAAGTTGCTAGGGCACACACTGTGCTCCTACATGGCCTGCACGCCGAACGCTCGACCTTAGCCTAGAAGCTATTCGCACATGGAAGCCGCTCGGCCTCATTTACAGCCCGCATGGCGTTCTCAGCTTGCACGATGAGATCCATGTTTCTATCCATGCACGGTTTGGGGTGAATCTTACTGGCAAGCTTGCAGCTTGCACACCGCCGCTAGTGGTCCGCATGTCATTGCCCAGCCAGAATATGGCCATACCTTGCAGCTAGCAAGTCATGCTGTTTGAATTTTCAGTTTTTACAGTAGTTTTTTGAATAATAAACCCTAGATCCTCTGTTGATGCATATTTATTATATTTCTTATACCCGCATGTGTAAGAGTTTGTATACAACATTAAATCTGCAATTTTTAGTTGTTATTTTCTACCTTTATTTTTCTGAATTAAATGGTAGAATTAATTCTGAAAATTTTTTCTACACTATGAATTTAATTCTGAAAAATGCTAGTGCAACCTTGTTATGAATTTTATACCATGTAATTGTAAGGATAAAAATTTGAACAATTACACTAGAAACATGGTATAAAGTATATGGGCTCTCTAAATCCTGCAGACTTTAGACTTGTCACATTTAAGAGGCTCATATTTGTTTTCCTAGCATAATGAGTTTTTGGGATGAACGAATGCTTGGTATTAATTCTGAAAATTTGCATATACCATAATCCTGAAAAATGCTAGGATGCTACTAAGAATATTTTAAATAACCGTCCACTACCTTTTTACACCTTGCTACTTATTTACATGTAGTAAATTTATATGCACATGGTCCAATTTTTGTTAATATATGCATGCCTTAAAAGAAGAAGAAATATCCTAGAATTACTTTGAATAGTAAAATTATTTGTTATGGTCATAATTAAATTCATGTAGGATATTTTGCTACCATTGAAGTGTAGTAAACTCAGAATATATATTTCCTGATTACTCTCTAGAATGAGTATATGGCCGAGAGAAATAACAAATACATTGTGGGACTCACTGCAATATAATGCTCCTTTGTAAACAATAGCTCGAAGCTTTATATTAAATGTCTCGAAGACAAAATGGTAAATAAGATTTTATCAACGTATGTTCTTGAAGAAATGTCTCTTATGAATAGAATATATCAAAGAGCAATGTATAATACATGAAGTATTTGAATTTACCATCAGAAATTACTCAAATAGAAATTGAGTTGGAAGTTTTAGACAGCTTTATAAACCAGGATATTATCTATTGCAATAACTTTGAGTATGTCACGCTTGCATATGTTACACCCCTTGAAGGTTTGTAACTATATATCATAATTGTTGAGAATAAAACATGGAGCTACCGCCTGCCATGTATAGAAGTTAAGACATGAGAGAATGGATATTATTTAGTATATTTAAGGGTTTTTTAAGAAGAACTTAAATCATGTGCTTATTGATTTGTTGCTTTTGAAATTCATATCCTGAAGTATTGATAAGAGTGGTGGTGATGCTTTAAGTTTTAATTCCTGTTAAATTAAGTGGATTATGTAAACTCATGGAAAAATTAATGGTTACTTTATTAGCTTAAAGACTAATATGAAGTTCTTACTTGCAATTTTTACTTGTAGTTATATATGTTAATCTTGCATGGAATGAATTAGATTTATATGTTTTACATATAAACAATTGCCTATTGTCTATCTAAACAAAATTTGCATTAATTTTATCCACAAAGAAACCTCAATTAACCATAAAGGTTATATAGTTTTTTGTGCACTACTATCATGTACATAGAAAGGAAACTGAATTTCTAGAAGCACATGAACAATTGGACTATACTAGCATATTAACTGATCTTAGAAGGATCAATTTAGTCAAAAAATAGTATAATTCATAAACTAAGTATTTAATACTTCAGCCCAGAAACTAGAAGTTTAAAACCTACCCTGAATATGTTGTTGTACACTGAATAGTGCACTTGATATGTGAATTTCATGCCAGAACCAATGAATACCAGAAGTATGATTGGATTCTATGGAATATTAGAAATGATTATTCATAGATGATGCATGTAGCATATTACTACTTGAAGTAATTATGGCATGAAAAGGAGGAGGAATTTTAGGTAAAGGCATAAAAAATATGGGTAATATATATTTAATAGGCATAGCCTTCCTAAATCTATCTTTAAGTGCATGTATGAGGACTTAAAGTCCTAGCCCACGTCTCTTCAGTTAACTTTCTCTATATTGCACTAATGGAAAGCAAGTTTGTAGCTTTATATTTTGTTCTTATCTATTACGTTAGTTTGAATACCAACATTCCACGTTACACATGAATGTGTATCACTATGTTGTGCTCTCTTTGAGCTGCGACTTCTCCACTTCTGCATGAGTATTAGCATAGAAGTTATATATCATAGCTTGTAGCTACTATCTTTTCCCCTCATAATTAAATTGGCTAGCTAGCACACTAGTTCTCGTTGAACTAAGAAATATCTTGCTTTTAATGGATCACATGATAAGCAATAACTTGATCTAGGGCCAAGTAACCTAATATCAGGGGGAGTTGCTTAAATTGAAATTAGCTAAATGGAGAAGTGACCCAATTGAATGAGATGGATTATAGTAGAAATTGAGTTGATAGATAAAGCACTTATGATGATTTAGGATATATTTATGAAGAAAAGGCATTTCAGGAATTTTGCATTAATGGTAATTAGAAAATTCTAGAAGAAATTCCATGTGAATTTGGTACGAGTACTTGGATCAATGTTTTGGCTAAACAGTGAAGAAGCTAGAAAATGAAATAGTTTTCTAAACTATGATATGTGTAAATTAGGGAGGACCTTGAATTTATAGGAATGCTGAACATTCTTAAGTGCACTTTATGTATTCTAGCTCACTGCATTTAGCGTGTAATAACCTCCATATTTAAATATGTGCGTGGATATTTTCTATAAAATTTCATCATAGCATACAAGAATAGGCCTCCGCTTGTAGTTGGAGATGCATGAATTTAATTATTTTAATCCCATAATAGGGGATATCTTTTGAAGTATGCTATTAAAGATCTAATATTGGCATTAGGGGAAGAGAAAGCCTATTTTGAATGCCAAATATTATCTCCATAGAAGGAAAATGATCTTATAAGAGAAAAATATTCCTTGAAGCTTGAAGCAGGAATGGTATCACACACTAAATCAAACAATAGTTTGATAAATACTCTTATGAAGCAGAGCATATGCCAGATATTTTTAAAAAATAAGAGGAGTAACTTGAAGTTATAAACCAGAAATTTTTACTAGTAGTAAACTAAGTATCACATACTATTAAGCTAAAATCTGCGGGGACGCCTGTGGATTCTAGTTTAGTGCATACTTGTTGAATAGAAATAAAAAGAAAATCCTCTATTCTCATGAAGAGAACACCTCATGAAGAAGGTTAAGCACCTCATGAAGAGGATCATCATGAAGATGAAATCCAACACACTAAGTGCGCACATCATAGTGTTAGGTATGCAGAACAATAAATTATCTCTTATTTAGGAAATGATAAAGAGATAGAATAATCTCACATTGTGAGAGTGTTGGAAGAAAATAATAGTTGTCAACAATGCTACTGTTGGTGTTTGACCATCGATAGCCTGCCACGGGGTACCCGGGACAGTTGTTCGGGCTTCGGTGCATGCTAGAACTCGACGGTGAACGCAGAGACAGTCGATTTATACTGGTTCAGGCCCTCGATCATGATTGAGTAATAACCTTACGTCCAGTCGACGTTAGCCTTTGCGTTGGACTGATTGTGTTATCTTGTCTCTTGTTACAAAGGTGCCCATAGCCTCTCTTTATATCGGTAGAGAAGGCTGTGGTGTGGTTACAATCCTAGTCAGATCCAAAGAAGGTGTCCTGAACTAGATACAAAAGTTACTTTCCATAGGAATCCGGCTAATCTAGCCTATTCTACTCGGATTCGGTGTAGCGGATGCTACACCTCTCCTGGTTCCTGTTCGTGGGCTAGGCCAGGGCCCATGACTCGTAGTCACATTGTTGGGGAACCCTATGGGTCCCGCATCGACAAGCCCCCGAGCATTTCATGGTTGAACTCGAAGACTTCCTTTGTTCCGGGTTCTTTCGACATGAAGCCTTAAAGTGGTCCTGCCTTGAAGAAGTCTTCCAAGTGACGTGCGCTTTTTCGAGGAAAAAAGCGCACTCACTGAGTGTAGCCCCCGAACCTCTTGCTATTTGGAATAAAAAGTTGGAGGGTCTTGAATTTTGGTTGTCAAAAAAATTGAAAATCTCCTCTTAGGATATGTACCATGCAGCCCCCGAGCATCTTTCCGGGTTCTTTTCGATCGTTAAGAACTCGGATAGAGAGTCTTCTATTGTCTTCTTAGGTAGCCAGATTTATATCCGATGTTGGTGGTGGTTGGTGATTAGATTGAATTATCTTTATTCATGAGGTGTACAGTGTTAGTATATTCATTCGAATATGCTTGTCCTTGAATACTGTTTCCTCACGCGTGTGTCCTCTTTTTCCTGCTTTCTGTCTTTTCACTGAGACCTTTGTCAGACTTGTTCTGTTGGTGCTCCCAGTCTATGTACGCCACTCTTTGGCCTATAAATACCCTCCTGGTGTGCTGCTTCTATTCATCAAGTGTCTTGTTGTATAGTCTGAAGCCTCCGTAGCCACGATTATGGTAGTTTGTGAAGTAGAGCAGCCCCTAGACGTGATTTGTGAGTCTTGTAAGTCTTGTAGCAAGTGGAAGAAGTCTTGTGATCGAGATTAGAGGTAGACTAATCTCGTGGCAGCATTGTACCAAGTAGTACGTGGTGGCAGGTGAAAGAAGTCTTATGATGTGGGATGTGTTCCATCATCTAGTAGCTTCGAGTTGATCCTTCCATGTTGCCTTATGATTGTCCGATACAAATTAGCATCTGATCCTGGATCACATCGGGCTTGGGTAGACTGATGTCTGTGAGTCTCGCCTAGTCCGGGTTGTCCTGCTGTGCTGCTGATATCCGTCTTGGATGCACTGCGTCCTTTCTTTGAAGAAAACAGTGTATCCGAGTTGGTTGTCTTCTGCCGTGTTGTGGCTAGGAGCACATAGTCATTTCCAGAGCTGAGTTCTGCCTGGGCTCTTTGTCGCTGCCTTGCTCGTCGTAGTACCGAGTTCGTTGGGTCTTGTAAAATTTATAACCTTATGTCCTTTGATGATATTTGTAATAAGAAATCTTTCTTTCTCGGTTATTGTCTCATTTTTTTTATTGTTTGAGTGCTTTTGAGTATGATCTGGGTTGTTTCTAAATTATCCGGGTTCTCTGGAGGCGTACTATAATGTCTTCTATGAATCTTGTGGATGGCGAGTTCTTTCTGAGCTGTGCAATCTGTAATAATTCAGAAATGGTGCAGTGTGAATGGATAAGTCTAAAATCTGCCTGTTGCACTATATCGTTGTGAAAGGTTGTGTCGTCCATCGTTTCGGCTGTGTCAGTTATGGCAAAAAACGGACCGTTGCGCTTCCACGCTGAGAGAATCTAGACTCTGAAGCAACAAGGTTTGACCGGTTTTGGGATCATTGTCAGCTATATGCGTCGCCGAGTTTAACCCTTGAAGGAGAGAGAGCATCTCAGCTTTGAGTATTCTAGGGCTGAAGACCCATCTCGGATGGTTCCTGCCCTTGAGTTGACTGAAGAGGAGGTACTCGAGCACTTGAGGAAGGTTCTGAAGGGGTGACCATTGTCCCCCACACAGTTCCCAAATATTGTGAAGATAATCCGCCCCCTGCTGTGAGTTATTTTACTTTTCGTGAGTACTTTTCTTTATATATCTTTTGCTGTTGGTACTTTCTGTCTTTAATTTTCTGCTTATTCCTTCTCCTTTAGTTGTCTTGTAGGAATTAGGGCGTAACTTTGTTGATCCGGTTCTTGCTGAGGACAACCCAGCTGGTGAAGAGGCTGGAGGAAGTCTAGCCGTAGCGGCTCTGGCTAGTAAGTCTCTAGTATCCACAGTTCTTCCTGGTGCTTCTTGCAATGAACCAGTCCAATATGTTGAATATGTGCCACGCCTAGTTCTTCGAGCTCCTCGTTCCATCAATAAGAGGGCGTGGGCGGATAATGCTTCTGCCAGCGCGTCTGTCACCAAGAAACCTTGTCAACCGGGTACTCTTTCAGGTACTCAAGTTGTAGGTAACATGCTCCTAGGTGAGCACATCCGTTTGTTTTATCCCTTTTGTTGTTTGTTTACGTGTATAACCGAGTACTTTCTCTCTTCTCAGATGGTACTATGGTTGAGTTACTTGAGGGCGAGGAGGATGAGGAAGATGATGCGACCCTCAATACTCATCGGTGAGTTGTTGTTGTGTTTTTGTTTTCTTGCTGTTATTCTTGAGCGCTTCTTTTTACTTGTTCTATTCCTTTCACAGCAAGTGGTCGTCGAGCCTGGCGCGGGATGGAGTTCTCCTAGGGCTTAGTTGTTAATCACATCATCCCTGGCGCGGGGTGGTGATGATGTCTTTTCTGCCGCCATGCCTTCGCCGAAACCTTCAGTTCAGATTGAGGGTTTTAGTTTGAAGAAGAAGTCGGCCAAGTAAGTGAATCCTGGTTAGGTTGTTTGCTTATATTTTTCTTTTTTCTTGTATCATTGAGGTTGTTCATCGTCTTGCAGGTCTTTACCCGCGCTTTCTTCAAACCCTCAACCGGCTTCTTCGCATTTCGGTGGTGTGGCCGTGCGTATTGAGTCTCAAGACCCGGAACGCACAGTCAGCGAGACAGCTATGAGAGAGACGATGGCCCCTAATGAACATATTGCTGCAGAGTCACCTACTCCGGAGATGGTGGTGACCATGGCGGCAGGTCCATCTGAGGAGGTAGCCGGGGCTTCTACTGCCCAGGTTGCGGCCTTGGTCTTGTCGTCTTCGCATCAGTCAGTCTCTCCTCATGCTGCCCTTGGTACTAGTAGTCAGCGTCTGGATGACGACGTGTTGTGAGAATTCGACGCCACCCGTCGCTTGTCAGAGCTGACTATGGATTGGGGAATTCTGGCGGCCGGTGCTGCTTCTTTTGGAGAAAAACTCTAGGTAAGTTTTCCTTAAGTTATTATTTGCTGGTCCTCTTGGGTTCTTATGCCTTGCCTCTCTTTCCCTTCATCTTGTTTGATCAGTCTTTCTCTCGGGACCATGTTGATTTCTTTTTCTCGACTGATACCGAGAAAAAGTTAACCTCTAAAATTAGTGTTCTAAAGACGGATTTAGACCTCTGCCGGGCCGAGATGGAGATTGAGCGTCAGACGCACCAAAGGGAGGAAAAAGCTCTTCGTGCTCAGTTGATTAAGGCAGAGGATCAGAAGAATGTTGCGGTCCAGGAGGCCTTAAAGAAGGTGGAGGCCATGAAGAAAGAGTGTGATGGTATTCCGAGTTCTTTTATACTTTGTTCCCTCTTTTTCCTTATTTTTTGCTCTTTTTTTTGCCTGACTTTCTTTTATTGTCTTGATCAACCCTTCAAAAGATAAGCAGATGCTGTTAAATGATATTGAAGATATAAAGATATCGGTTCAGTCTAATCATAATAGGACCGAAGAGGTAAAGGCTCGTGCCAAAGAACTCATTCGTGCCCAGTTGATTAGGCTTGGTGCTGACCGGGATCTTGTGCAGGGGATAAAAACCATTGAGAATTTGTCCAAGAAGCTGGCGATGTCTGATCAAAGGTTTGCGACTTTATGGAAATCTTTCAAGGCTGTTGCGAAGCTTCTTCAGACTTCTGAAGATGAAGCGAGGACCTAGGGTGAGTTCAACCCTCTGATTCCTGAGCACCTTCAGAGCTTTGTGAAGGATGGGGTCTGGGTGTGTATCAAGAATGTTTTGGCTCACATCTGTGTTCTTGCACCGTCGGTTTCTCTAGAAAAACTTAGGGAGGACACCGATGATGACAACTACCTGAAGTCATCAAGAATGTAGAGTATGAGGTTAAAGACCTGGCCAACTTTATCACTGAGAAGCTTGATATTCATCTCCTGCCTTCTGATGATGAAGCTGATAGTTAGGTTCTATAGTATCTGGGCACATCTCTTTTCTTTGTAAAGATATACTTTGAATTGTGCTTTTGTAAAGGAATTTTGGTTCTTTGGATACATCTTTACTATCTTGCTTGAATCATTCGAGTGAATCTTTCCGAGTTGTTTTCCTAGACTTTTGAATTCTTTAAATATGTGTTGGATATAAACCTCAGTCTTTGTAGGCGTATCCAGGTTCCTTTGAGTTGTGTATCTCTAACTGGTCTTGCTCTTTGTTTTTATATCTTCGTGAGTCTTGTCGAGCATCGGTGCTAGATCAGTTGGGTTGTTTCATCCGGTGTGGAACAACTCCGGGATAGGGCGAACACTATATGGCTCTCATCCAGGTTGTGAGAACAACCCAGGATAGGTTGAGTGTTGGCTTTTCAGCCTTCTTACTCTCATCCAAGCCTAAAAAGACTTGGGACAAGGTGAGCTCAAGCATCTTTTCAGCTCTTTCGCTCTTGATTTGTGAATTTGCGAGCTTAGGCGCCTTTTTGGCTCTTTTGCTCTCATCCGGTTGTGTAAACAACCTAAGATAGGTTGAGCGCCTCTGGCTCTCATCTAGGCTATAAAAACAACTCGGGATAGGTTCGAGTGTCAGTTTATCTGCCTTACTCTCATCCAAGCCTGAAAAGACTTGGGATTGCGAGATCAAGCGTCTTTTCAGCTCTTTTGCTCTTATCCGATTATGAAAACAACTCGAGATAGGGCGAGCAACTCTGGCTCTCATTTGGGCTGTGAAAACAGCCTAGGATAGGTTTGAGTGTCGGCTTGTCTGCATCCTTGCTTTCATTCTAGCTTGAAAATTGTTCAAATGTTTTGTCTTTTCCTTTGTAACAAGAAGAACTAAGTTGTTTTGTTTGTTGAACTGCTCTGTATGAGAAAGTGCACCACTTTTGCACCGGTTGCGTTGCACAGTTAATGTTGGAAGCTGAAGCGCCATGTTGACTTTGGTGAAGGGATTGACTCTACCCTTAATTTTAGGAGGAGAAATTAATTCTGTCTTTATCTCGAGGAGGCTGTTGGACTGCTTGAGGAGATGGTTTGGCCCTATTTAACTGCCCCTTTCACGATTGTTTTAGCACTCTTATCTTTTCAGTCTTACCATAGCCAAAATGGTGAAGAAAAAAATTCATCCAAAGGCATTGTGTCCGTAAGGTGCCACGCTCGTGGCTCGCTCGTCCTTCAAGAGTTGTGGCTATGACGGCATCGTCAAGCGGAGGTTCTTCATCATCAGCATCTTTGTCACCGACGTTGTCGGCTCTTGGTGCTCGTGATGCTCCGGCAGTAGAGGAGGCTCCGCCTACCAGGACATCAAAACTGGTTCCGTCTTTGCGAGAGGAGGATCCAGTGGTCGCTCCTGCAGTCAATCTGGTCTCCGCTCCCCCTGTTGATGCCGACTTGATGGGGTGGATTTGATCGTCCTTAGCAGCGATAGCGAGGACGAAGTTGACTGGGAAGCGCTCATTACCGAGGATGAAGTCGATTGGGAAGTTCTTGCCACAGAAGATGATGACATCGAGTCCGTGGGTAGCTAGTCTCCATCGAGGGTCTGATGGTGGCTTGGGCATGCTGCTATTAGCCCTTGCTTTGATGTTGGCGTAAAGAAGATCGAAGAGTGGACTGCCCAGTAATAGATTCGTCTTGTTAGGTTGTCGATGTATCTAGTAGTTCTATTCGTTGTGTATATATTTTGTTCTTCCTTAAATCCAAATAGTTTCTTGTGGTGTAGTCTGTTTTCTGCTGTCAAAGATTGCCTCTACTCTGAAAAAGGTGTCTTTTTTTTTCTGACGATGGTTCTGAGAATTAAGCCTTCCCCTTGTTGTTTTGTGAGGAAGTTTCATTTTTAGTGATTTCTTTTTGTATTGTTCATTGATTATGAACCTTGGCGAGCACTCGCGCTTTTGCTCATATCAGGAGTAGTCTTGGTGGGCTCAAGCTTCTTTCTAGCTCATCGTAGTCTTGTATGGGCTTTTAATTTCCATCTATGTCTGAATGGTTCTAGATAAAACGAGCTCAAGTGTATTTTTAACTCTTTTGCTCTTTTTTGTGATTTGCGAGCTCAAGCATCTTTTTAGCTCTTTTGCTCTCCTCCAGTTGTGAAAATAACCCGGGATAGGGCGAGCACCTCTGGCTCTCGTCCAGGCTATGAAAATAGCCTAGGATAGGTTCGAGTGTTAGCTTGTCTGCCTTACTCTCATCTAGGCCTAAAAAACTTGGGATTGCGAGCTCAAGCATCTTTTCCGCTCTTTGCTCTCATCCGGTTGTGAAAACAACTCGGGTCGGACGAGTACCTCTAGCTCTCATCCAGGCTATGAAAACAACCTGGGATAGGTTCGAGTGTTGGCTTGTCTGCCTTACTCTCATCCAAGCCTAAAAAGACTTGGGATTGCGAGCTCAAGCATTTTTTTAGCTCTTTTGCTTTCATCCGGTTATGAAAACAAATTATGATAGGGTGAGCACCTCTGGCTCTCATTCAGGCCATGAAAACAATCCAGGATAGGTTCAAGTGTCGGCTTGTCTGCCTTACTCTCCTCTAAGCCTAAAAAGACTTGGGATTGTGAGCTCAAGCATCTTTTTAGCTCTTTTGCTCTCATCCGGTTGTGAAAACAACCCGAGATAGGGCGAGCACCTCTGGCTCTCATACGGGCCATGAAAATAGCCTAGGATAGGTTTAATTGTCGGCTTGTGTGCCTTACTCTCATCCAATCCTGAAAAGACTTGGGATTACGAACTCAAGCATCTTTTCAGCTCTATTACTCTCATCTGGTTGTGAAAATAACCCAGGATAGGGCGAGCACCTCTGGCTCTCATCCGGGCTGTGAAAATAGCTCAGGATAGGTTCGAGTGTCGGCTTGTCTACCTTACTCTCATCCAAGCCTGAAAAGACTTGGGATTACGAGCTCAAGCATCTTTTCAGATCTATTGCTCTCATCTGGTTGTGAAAATAACCTAGGATAGGGCGAGCACCTCTGGCTCTCATCCGAGCCGTGAAAATAGCCCAGGATAGGTTTGAGTGTCGGCTTGTCTGCCTTACTCTCATTTAAGCCTGAAAAGACTTGGGATTGCAAGCTCAAGCATCTTTTCTGGTCTTTTGCTCTTATTCGGTTGTGAAAACAACTCGGGATAGATTATGATAAGACAAATGTTGATGAGTAATATCATTGTTATTTTATTGGTTGTGAATTTTGATTATACATCGCTTTGTTGCTACATAAATTTTGTCTTGAGTTCTTTAAGCGTAGAATCTTCTTAGCTGGCTGATATGCCATGTATTCCTTACTTCTACTCCGTCTTCAGTCATTAACTTGTATGTGCCTCGTCTAGAGACTTTTACGACAATAAAAGGACCTTTCCATGGGCTGAGTAGTTTATGGCGTCCGTCAGTTTTTTTGTATTCTTTGTAGTACTAGGTCTCCGACTTGTACTGAGCGTTGTTCAGTACTTTTGTTGTAGTGGCACCTTAGACCTTGGAGGTATCGAGCTGACTGAAGGGTAGCGTTTACCCTGACTTCTTCTGCACTGTTAAGTTCTAATCTTTGGGTGTGTTCTGCTTCTCTCTCCTCGTATTACTCGATTTTTGGGGATGTCCAGATCAAATCTGCTGGTACCACGGGTTCTGATCTATATACTAGAAAGAAAGGTGATGTCACACCTAGTTTTAAGGACAAAACCAGATATACACTATATGTGAAATAAAGAGGTCAAATCTCACATATAGCTGCAGATAAGTGTAATATCAAAAGACAAATGCTTATTAAACATAACGCAATAGTATAGGATATAACCTTAGAGAACAACACAGCGGCAAGACAACTCCAAACACCGGGTGTAACCTTCACTTTAGGATCAAACTGACTGGTTGATCACAAGCCTAACAATTCTAGAATCTAGCAGTCTGGTACCCTTCTTGAGATGTGGGAAATAGCAAGAGTGAGTCCATGTCGAACTCAGCAAATATATCATGGGGTTCATGAGGCTCAAGAGGCATGACACGGGTTTAACTGCATGTAGCTTTTAGTTGGCAAAGTTTTAGCATATGAGTAGCATCAAGTTGTCTTTAATCCCAGAATAACATATGATCATGTAATATGAAGAATGAATAGCAAAAACATAAGCATTTTATAGTTCAATAGTGATAATCTATTCCATAAGGGTCTAAGGCCGCTCGTGACCGTGAGCACGGCTGATATACCAGTTTTACACTCTGCAGAGGTTGTACACTTTCACTGTGAGTCGTGATCCCTATAAGCCCGAGGTTTGCAAGGCCTCAATGGGCAGACAGGTTTCATTTGAAGTCTTTCTAAGGTTCGTCTAATAAGTTAGGGCCGCTAGGTTTCTATAACCTGCGAATGTAGAGCATCCCTTCCGTATGGCACAATGACGCGCAGTCTATACACATAAGGACAGAAGCCGCGCTACACCCAACCCGAGAAACACCCCTTTTGCGCCCTTTCGGGTAACCTCTAACAAGCTAGAAAAGGTCCTCTTATATGACTAAAGTCAGAGCCATGTAGCCCTCACAGCTGTACTGTGAGTCCCGGATGTTCGCTTACAGATAAGTCCTTATGGAGAGAAACTAGAGCACCAAAAGATAGCCCAAGGCTCTAGCCCTCTTTCATTATGTTACTAAAAAGTCATCTTTTAATGTTATTGCATATTCCATTAATCAAATTACAAGATCATAGTTTATGTTGAGCACTAGCAATAACTACCCAATGCAAAACCATAGGCGACAAGGTACAAGATCAATTTCTAAGGCATCCTTAACAAGAAACACATGCATAGTGATTTAAGTGCTTTAAAAGTGATTAGGTAACAAGGATAATCCCATGCTATACTTGCCTTAACTTGCTTTTCCCCCAAAGCAATACGCTCGAAAGCCTTTAGTATTCAACTTTCAATCTTCTGCTTCCAATTCTCAGCTTCTAGTCTTCAGAGAATAGCTTCTTAATCACCACGTAAACCTCACCGATTGACTGAACCATATAGCACCACACAAGCATCCATACAATCATACACGAAGCAAACAATAAATCTATATTAGAACAGTACACCAATCATACAAAAATAAGTAAAAGAGTTTGAAACACGATTCTACGCATCGCTACGAACACAAAGTCACGAAAAGCACGTTAATCGGAGCTACGGTTGAAAAGGTACAACTACCAATAGATTTACCCATAAAACTATTAGCTTCATGTATCTTAATGGTATAAAAACATATATAAGATATTTTATAGAGATTATAATTTAAGTCAAATTTAGATTCGAATTATAAAACTAAAGTAAAACAAATCATATTTTATTTACAAAACCCAGTTGCATAATTGTTATTTAAGATATGATTCAAACCATGAAATTCCAATATTAGTGACATGATAAACACTATTACAAATGTGTAGATCTCGTTGCTATGAATCTAACGCAACTTGAATGGCTCAAAACGGAGTTGAAACGTAGAAGATATGAAATAAACAAAATTTCCTCTATTAAAATAATAGAGTAAATCTAATCATGAATTTTAAATGTTGAAAACCTACTTAACAGTAGTATTAACATGTAGATTATAAAATTACGAACCTAACGCAAGTTGAACGGATCAAATCGGAGTTAAAACGGAGAAGTTATGGCTAAAACAAAATCAGTGGCAATTCTGTAAATAGCTGAAAACATAATTTATTCTTAACCGAAACAAAATACGCTTTCAAATGAAGAAAACAAAATCTGTAAACATGTTTTGGACTGCGGGTTTATTTTCCAAGAATACAGGGACGACGGCGGACTTACTTGTTGCCGAGGAGAGTATGGTCGGGCTAGACAGCGCGGCGACGACGGCGACGGCGAGAGAAAAAGGAGAAAATATAATTTACTACACGAGAGATTTCCCAAACAAGGAGCTCCTCTTACGGTAGTTTTGGTGTGCTTTGCCCAAGGGATAGGTCTATACTTATTGGGAGAAAAACTCTCCACCTTCACATCAACTAGCAATATGGTACTAATTGAAGTTACACCCTCCGTCTCTACTGACGGGCCTAATTAATCATCAAAGTCCATTAGTAAATAAATGTATGAGCCTTTGAGATTTATTAGGATTATTGCACATGGGCTTTGAGCGTTGGGGAAAATGAGAGATTTATTATTTTCGGAATTAATTATTTTCATGGATAAAATAATTCCAGAAAAGTTCAGAATTATTATTTAAGCCGCGAAAAATACTCCGAAAGCTCTGAAAATTCGGGGAAATTTTCCAGAGACATTATGGAACATGAGGAACCCAAATAAAGTATTTGGAGCTCATGATAAGATATTTTGGAGTATCTAAAAATTAGATTATGCTCACAGATAAGTGAAAACAAGCTATAGAAAAGTCAGAAAAATTCCCGATGATGAGGACATGGCACCTTCGGATACGAACAATGATTATAAGGTGCGCTCGTTCCTACAATTGCATAGTGGCTTTGGTTATAATTCACTTGGTTCCACATGTACATGTCACTATTTGATTGTAGGTTCAAATATGTTTCATAATGGAAGTTCATCAAAGTTAAACTTTCGGTTCGTTGGCAGCCTGATAGTGTCTCATTGGGAAGGCCATAACTCATCCATCCGGAGTACGATCGAGGTCAATGAGCACTTGATGGAAAGCTTGTTTCATAAGCTTTCAAATAGATCTGGTCTCATCTCAATATCACATCGGAAAGGCCTCCAAATCACCAATATATTCTGTCGCTATTTCTGGCGAGAGCTACACTGTCGTCATGGGCTTGTTAGACATCCTTGGGACCCAGGCCCAAGTTGAAGCACGCCCCAAGAAGATGGAGAACATCTAAGAGATGGCCTTGGACATCCTCCTCCTTGGCCACCACCTTAGGAGGCCAGCAAAGACGTCCAAGCCAAGCCAGAGGCCCAGTCCAATCCGAGTTCGAGTCTGCCTCGGCCATCAGGACCAGTTTGCAATAAAACGGACGCCCAGGACGCATCCAAACTCCGTTTTTGATGATCCACATATAGATGGAAATATAATTTGATAAGGAAGCTAATACAAGTGGTTTCACATCAAAAGCTCTTCGGAATCAACAGGAATCATCGAAACAAGTCAGCGTCCAGAATCTGTCAGGGTGCTGTGACACCTTCTTTTGGGCTGTTGGGCCTTGTAACTTGTTGGGACACCTTTAGGACGTGAAGAGGGATCCTAGGCTATATAATCAGTAGCCATCACCTACTTTAGGGTTTGGATTTTGCTTAGATTATTCTGTCAAGAAATAGTTTCGTCGTTCTTCGGTTTGTGAGACCCAACTCATGAGATTAATCAAACATCTGCAATTTGGTTGCGATCTTTCTTGTTCTTGCTTGTGTTCTTCGATTTGCAGCAGGGATTAGCCTTCTTGGCGAGGTCAACCGGATTGTGACACGGTTGATAACCAGAGGAGACGTGGTGCTAAGGTTGCAGGGTTTGGTTCTTTGTGATCTGAAGCCGGATCGGTGTGTCGCTCTCCGAACCAATTGTTGTTTATCTTGAACCTGACGGAAGATCGGGACCCCATCTCCATTACTCGAGAAGTTTGTAGAGGTTGATTGACGGATGAGAAACAAGGAATTTGATTGTAGAAAAATGATATATGTATATCAGAGAAGGAAAATCGACCTAAACGCATTTTGAAAGAACAACTTGAATTCATTTTGATCTTTGGTCAAAACCAAGCAATACAAAACACAAATGCATCAGCATGTATGCACAACAATGTTGCTACACCTTATGATAAATTTCAATTTAGTGAAAAATATTATTTCCCTATGTTTTCATGAGCACAAAAATTCAAAATTAGCTCATTTTAACTCTATTTCCAAAGAAGCAAATTTTAGGGTGTTACAATTCTACCCCCCTTAAGATGAATCTCGTCCCAAGATTTGAAAAATAGTGGTCAAAGAGATAGGCATACTCTGTCTTGGAAACCTTCTCACTTTCTTGAGTAGTTCCATCTCCTTGGTAAAGATTCCGCCATACTTTGCTTAGGATAACCTTACCACAAGTAACTTGCTCAACTAATTCGAAAATCTTTACGGGTACTGCAAACAACTCTTAGGTAACCCCAATCACTAGGTCACCTTTCCTTTTTAGTCCATACTATCAAATCTCTTTCTTCATATGTTCACCTTCCAATGGAGCCTTCTTACTTTCTTGGTCCAAAGTAGGTTCCATCACCAACTTCAAAACATTAATGACTATATATGCTCAGAAGTTGCTCAACACTTAAAAACAATGTTTAGTCCATGGTGTCGTCCGAATCTTCTTAGCAAAATTCTCCTTTGCTAAGGGCATCGACAATGACTCTTACTTTGCTTCTCCAAGTGATAACACACTTCCAAGTCAAAATCAATTCCAATCCAACAATAATGTCACTAGCTCAACCCCAACTTATTGATAATGTCTACTAGATTCTTACAATCCACGTTGATGTCACTCTTATGTCCAGATTATAATGCCCCTAATGAACCTCTGATAGTATCCTACCATTTCCATGAATCTCTAAGTCTCACTTACATCCTTTGATTTGGTGGATTCCATTTCAACACATCATTTACTTTCTGACTCCTTCGTACACCAACCATGAGGGATAACACATCCAAGTAAGGACATTCCTTCTATCAAAACTTGCTTACCATGCTTGGTATAGCAGTGAGGTTTCCTAAGTCTCTGTAGAACCAACTATAGATTTCCAACATCACCTCCTACGTTATCCATGCCAATTTACCTTGGGTATGCTAAAGGTTGAACTCCCAACTGATGATAGCTACCGATAATAGCTCGAATTGAAGACCAATCCTGATGATTACCCGAGCTCTGTGTAAATGATCCAACAAGTCATCAATCCTAATCAAAGATGTCCGCACTCGATAGTGACTTCTCCACCATGGGGATAACCGATTCTTCCAAGTGACACACTCGAATGTTTGAATCCTTCAACTTGCAACTTCTTCAACTTGGCTACCCCCCTTAAGAAAAGATAAACTAGGGGAACAACAAAGGATAGCTTGCATCTTCTTTCGAGTGAATTAACCATCACAAAGATCTTCTGATATCCCAAGGATACTCATGTCTATAAGCAGGAACAAGTGATCTGAAATTCCTCGCGGGTAGATAAACAGTAGTGCAGAAAAACAGCCATAACTCGAGTTCCGTTAATCCAATTAAGTTGAACCTTATACCGTTGGAAAGCTTATCAAATTTTCTACAACTTTGTTATTGATCACCTCCCCAGATTCCGATTTTAAAATATGGTTTCAGAGTGAGACAAAATCTGTCCAGAAAGTCTGGCAGTGCAGATGCGGCATCTTGCAACAGTTATATCTAGAGTTCCCAAATTTATATGATGACACGCCTTACTTGGCTGGAAAGCTTATGGAATCCTCAGCAACTTTTGTATAGAACACTTTCCCATATTCTATAGTTAAGGTAGTCGAACATAGTGCCCAACAGAAACTGTTCCAGGGTTCAGGCAGCGCAGTTGCATCAACTTGTGATTTTCATAACTCCCACACCATAATAGCTATGAAGGTGATTCTAGAGGCATTGGGAAGATGTTGAAGTCTGGTTATTTCTATAAAAGTTTCACCAACTTTTGCTAAGCAGATATTTCTGAGCACTGAAGAAAAGACAGACTGCTCCAGAAAAGGTAGAATCGAGAGAACAAGGTAAACCAACCCAACTATATATTGCATTGATCCTTATACCTTATAAACCTAGAATAAATGAAAATGTGGAAAAACTCCACAAGATCATTGCAATCATACAAAGATCAAAAACAAGCACATGCATAATAACATTCAACAAAGCATTATAGGTGCACAAAGCAAACATTGACTCAACTTGCGATACTACCATCCTCTTTATATTAAGGGCAAAGGATCCTAAATCTACTCTTCTGATGACGCAAGAAGGTGGTAAGAGAAGATTCTAAAAGCATATCAAAGCGAGTAGATGGGAACAAAGGCTTTATAACAAGCACCAAGGAGGAGACGAATGTCAAAGGTAGATATATAGTTGAGAAGAAAATGTCAAGGTTTATAGAACAATGATTTTATTGCAAGTTCAAAACCTTAAGATGGGCAATTTCTCACTAGGCTTGCGTCCTACAGTCAGCATTGCTCTGATACTACTCTGTCACATCCAGTTTTAAGGACAAAACCAGATATACACTATATGTGAAATAAAGAGGTCAAATCTCACATATAGCTGCAGATAAGTGTAATATCAAAAGACAAATGCTTATTAAACATAACGCAATAGTATAAGATATAACCTTAGAGAACAACACAGCGGCAAGACAACTCCAAACACCGGGTGTAACCTTCACTTTAGGATCAAACTGACTGGTTGATCACAAGCCTAACAATTCTAGAATCTAGCAGTCTGGTACCCTTCTTGAGATGTGGGAAATAGCAAGAGTGAGTCCATGTCGAACTCAGCAAATATATCATGGGGTTCATGAGGCTCAAGAGGCATGACACGGGTTTAACTGCATGTAGCTTTTAGTTGGCAAAGTTTTAGCATATGAGTAGCATCAAGTTGTCTTTAATCCCAGAATAACATATGATCAGGTAATATGAAGAATGAATAGCAAAAACACAAGCATTTTACAGTTCAATATTGATCATCTATTCCATAAGGATCCAAGGCCGCTCGTGACCGTGAGCACATCTGATATACCAGTTTTACACTCTGCAGAGGTTATACACTTTCACTGTGAGTCGTGATCCCCATAAGCCCGAGGTTTGCAAGGCCTCAATGGGCAGACATGTGTCACTATGAAGTCTTTCTAAGGTTCGTCTAACAAGTTAGGGCCGCTAAGTTTCTGTAACACGCGAATGTAGAGCTCCCCTTTCGTATGGCACAATGACGCGCAACCTATACACATAAGGACAGAAACCGCGCTACACCCAACCCGAGAAACACCCCTTTTGCGCCCTTTCAGGTAACCTCTAACAAGATAGAAAAGGTCCTCTTATATGACTAAAGTCAGAGTCATGTAGCCCTCACAGCTGTACTGTAAGTCCCGGATATTCGCTTACAGATAAGTCCTTATGGAGAGAAACTAGAGCACCAAAAGATAGCCCAAGGCTCTAGCCCTCTTTCATTATGTTACTAAAAAGTCATCTTTTAATGTTATTGCATATTTCATTAATCAAATTATAAGATCATAGTTTATGTTGAGCACTAACAATAACTACCCAATGCAAAACCATAGGCGACAAGGTACAAGATCAATTTCTAAGGCATCCTTAACAAGGAAACACATGCATAGTGATTTAAGTGCTTTAAAAGTGATTAGGTAACAAGGATAATCCCATGCTATACTTGCCTTAACTTGCTTTTCCCCCAAAGCAATACGCTCGAAAGCCTTTAGTATTCAACTTTCAATCTTCTGCTTTCAATTCTCAGCTTCTAGTCTTCAGAGAATAGCTTCTTAATCACCACGTAAACCTCACCGAATGACTGAACCATATAGCACCACACAAGCATCCATACAATCATACACGAAGCAAACAATAGATATATATTAGAACAGTACACTAATCATACAAAAATAAGTAAAAGAGTTTGAAACACGATTCTACGCATCGCTACAAACACAAAGTCGCGAAAAGCACATTAATCGGAGCTACGATTGGAAAGGTACAACTACCAATAGATTTACCCATAAAACTATTAGCTTTATGTATCTTAATGGTATAAAAACATATATAAGATATTTTATAGAGATTATAATTTAAGTCAAATTTAGATTCAAATTATAAAACTAAAGTAAAACAAATCATATTTTATTTACAAAACCCAGTTGCATAATTGTTATTTAAGATATGATTCAAACCATGAAATTCCAATATTAGTGACATGATAAACACTATTACAAATGCGTAGATCTCGTTGCTATGAATCTAACGCAACTTGAATGGCTCAAAACGGAGTTGAAACATAGAAGATATGAAATAAACAAAATTTTCTCTATTAAAATAATAGAGTAAATCTAATCATGAATTTTAAAAGTTGAAAACCTAGTTAACAGTAGTATTAACATGTAGATTATAAAATTACGAACCTAACGCAAGTTGAACGGATCAAATCGGAGTTAAAACGAAGAAGTTATGACTAAAACAAAATCGGTGGCAATTCTGTAAATAGCTGAAAACATAATTTATTCTTAACCGAAACAAAATACGCTTTCAAATGAAGAAAACAAAATCTGTAAACATGTTTTGGACTGCGGGTTTATTTTCCAAGAATACAGGGACGACGGCGGACTTACTTGTTGCCGAGGAGAGTATGGTCGGGCTAGGCAGCGCGGTGGCGACGGCGACGACGACGGCGACGGCGAGAGAAAGAGGAGAAAAATATAATTTACTACACGAGAGATTTCCCAAACTAGGGGCTCCTCTTACGGTAGTTTTGATGTGCTTTGTCCAAGGGATAGGTCTATACTTATTGGGAGAAAAACTCTCCACCTTCACATCAACTAGCAATATGGTACTAATTGAAGTTGCACCCTCCGTCTCTACTCACGGGCCTAATTAATCCTCAAAGCCCATTAGTACATAAATGTATGAGCCTTTGAGATTTATTAGGATTATTGCACATGTGCTTTAAGCGTTGGGGAAAATGAGAGATTTATTATTTTCGGAATTAATTATTTTCATGGATAAAATAATTCCAGAAAAGTTCAGAATTATTATTTAAGCCGCGAAAAATACTCTGAAAGCTCCGAAAATTCGGGGAAATTTTCCAGAGACATTATGGAACATGAGGAACCCAAATAAAGTATTTGGAGCTCATGATAAGATATTTTGGAGCATCTAAAAATTAGATTATGCTCACAGATAAGTGGAAACAAGCTACAAAAAAGTCGGAAAAATTCCCGATGATGAGAACATGGCACCTTCGGATACGAATAATGATTATAAGGTGCGCTCGTTCATACAATTGCATAGTGGTTTTGGTTATAATTCACTTGATTCCACATGTACATGTTACTATTTGATTGTAGGTTCAAATGTGTTTCATAATGGAAGTTCATCAAAGTTGAACTTTCGGTTCGTCGGCAGCCCGATAGTGCCTTATTGGGAAGGCCATAACTCATCCATCCGGAATACGATCGAGGTCAATGAGCATTTGATGGAAAGCTTGTTTCATAAGCTTTCAAATAGATCTGGTCCCATCCCAATATCACATCGGCAAGGCCTCCAAATCACCAATAAATTCTGTCACTATTTCTAACAAGAGCTACACTGTCGTCATGGGCTTGTTAGACATCCTTGGAACCCAGACCCAAGTTGAAGCACGCCCCAAGAAGATGGAGAACATCTAAGAGATGACCTTGGACATCCTCCTCCTTGGCCACCACCTTAGGAGTCCAGCAAAGACATCCAAGCCAAGCCAGAGGCCCAGTCCAATCCGAGTTCGAGTCTGCCTCGGCCATCAGGACCAGTTTGCAATAAAACGGACGCCCAGGACGCATCCGAACTCCGTTTTTGATGATCCACATATAGATGGAAATATAATTTGATAAGGAAGCTAATACAAGTGGTTTCACATCAAAAGCTCTTCGGAATCAATGGGAATCGTCGAAACAAGTCAGCGTCCAGAATCTATCAGGGTGCTGCGACACCTTCTTTTGGGCTGTTGGGCCTTGTAACTTGTTGGGACACCTTTAGGACGTGAAGAGGGATCCTAGGCTATATAATCAGTAGCCACCACCTACTTTAGGGTTTGGGTTTTGCTTAGATTATTCTGTCAAGAAACAGTTTCGCCGTTCTTTGGTTTGTGAGACCCCAACTCGTGAGATTAATCAAACATCTGCAATTTGGTTGCGATCTTTCTTGTTCTTGCTTGTGTTCTTCGATTCGCAGTAGGGATTAGCCTTCTTGGTGAGGTCAACCGGATTGTGACACGGTTGATAACCAGAGGAGACGTGGTGCTAAGGTTGCAGGGTTTGGGTCTTTGTGATCTGAAGCCGGATCGGTGTGTCGCTCTCCGAACAAATCGTTGTTTATCTTGAACCTGACAGAAGATCGGGACCCCGTCTCCATTACTCAAGAAGTTTGTAGAGGTTGATTGACGGATAAGAAACAAGGAATTTAATTGTAGAAAAATGATACATGTATATCAGAGAAGAAAAATCGACCTAAATGCATTTTGAAAGAACAACTTGAATTCATTTTGATCTTTGGTCAAAACCAAGCAATACAAAACACAAATGCATCAGCATGTATGCACAACAATATTGTGAAAAGTATTATTTCCCTATGTTTTCATGAGCACAAAAATTTAAAATTAGCTCATTTTAACTCTATTTCCAAAGAAGCAAATTTTAGGGTGTTACAGGTGAGTATCCAGTTGCTCTGCTTATTTGAGTGTGTAGCCCTCATACTACTTTGCGTAATTTTTCAATCCATTTGGAGTTGTAGTCTTCTAGTTCTTCATATAATATTGATTCAATTCAGCTAGTATAAGTTCATTGGCTCTTTCTACTTGTCCGTTAGCTTCAGGGTGTGCAATTGATGCATAATCTATATTGATGCCGCAGTCTTGTGTCCAATTTCTGAACTCGATAGCTGCAAAAAGGGGAACCCAAATCTGTGATAATGCGGTTGGGTATTCCGAAGCGGTGCATAATGTCTTGGTTGAACTAGACTGCTTTTGCTGCGCTGTATTTTGTGAGCGGCTTGTACTCGATCCACTTGGTAAATTTGTCGATTGCGATGAAGATGTACTCAAATCCACATTTGGCCTTTTTGAGTGGTCCTACTTGGTCCCACCCCCAGCATGCGAACGACCAGACATGAGGGATGCATATTAGCTCGTGAGCTGGTACGTGAGCTTGCCTTGCGAATATTTGGCACCCTTTGCACTGTCTGATTAGTTTTTCTGCATCTTTCAAAGCTATTGACCAATAGAAATCGGTGCGTAAAATTTTGCCCACTAGAGTTCTTGAGGCTGCGTGGTTGCCGCAGCAACCCGAGTGGATTTCTTCTAAGATTTCTTTCCTTTCTTCTCTTGAGATATATTTAAGAAGTACTCCTGATGACATGGCTCTTCTGTAGAGGTTGTTTCCTACAAGGACGTAGTTCTTGTTTCTTCTGATTATCCTGGTGGCCTCTTCCCTATTAGCTGGTAATTTATTTTCTTTGATATAGTCGATGAAGTCTTGAGTCCATGATCTGGTGATTACCATGATCTGGGTTGTTGGTGCTGGTGGCTCAGAGGTTATCTCACCAGGTTATTTTATGGAGGGTGATGGCAACTCCTCTACAAAACACACCTGGCGGGACCTTCGTTCTGTCCGATCCCAGTTTGATGAGAATGTCAGTTGCAATGTTTGAATCTCGTAGAACATATATGATTTCTAGTCCTTGAAAATTTTTCTCTAATTTTCGTACTTCGGCATAATAGGCGTCCATGTTGTTTTTGGTGCAGTCCCAATCTTGGTTGACTTGATTGATGACCACAGCTGAATCGCTATAGACAAGTAACCATTTGATTTCGATAGAAGTCGCAATCCTTAGCCCATGGATGAGTGCTTCATATTCTGTCTCATTGTTTATGGCTTGCCATAGTATCTGGAGTACGTATTTAAGTTGTTTTCCTTCTGGGGATATGAAAAGAATACCTGCGCCAGCCTCGCCTAACTTGAGTGATTCATCGAAGTACATCTTCCAATGATCGAGGAAGGTATCTGGCGTGGGTTGTTGGATTTCTATCCATTCGGCCACGAAGTCTGCGAGTGCTTGTGATTTTATTACCTTTCAAGGAGAGAAATCGATATTTAGAGCTCCGAGTTCTATTGCCCACTTTGATATGTGTCCTGTTGCATCTCTATTGTGTAGGATGTCTCCGAGAGGGAAGTTCGTTACTACGGTAATCTTGTGGCATTTGAAGTAGTGTCGTAGCTTGCGGGAAGTGATTAGGAGGGCGTAGAGTAGTTTTTGCACATGCGGGTACCGTATTTTTGAGTCTATCAGAACCTCGCTGATGTAGTATACCGGTCGCTGTACTTTGTATACATACCCTTCTTTTTTTCTTTTCACCACAATTGATGTACTGACCACAGTAGATGTTGCCGATATGTATAACATCCTGTCTTCGTTCTTCTTAGGTGGCGTGAGTATGGGTGATAAGGTGAGGCACACCTTAAGGCTTTCAAAAGCCTCCTTGGCTTCCCCTGTCCACTCAAATTTGCCTGTCTTTTTTAGTAGCTTGAAGAAAGGGAGCCCTTTTTCGTCGAGTCGTGAGATGAAGCGATTGAGGGCTGTCATGCTTCCTGTGAGTTTTTACACATTTTTTACACAGCGCGAGGGTGTCATTTCTGTTATGGCTCGAATTTGCTTAGTGCTAGCTTCTATTCCTCGATTACTGACAAGGAATCCGAGTAGTTGTCCTGATGGTACCCCGAAAACATACTTGTTTTGGTTCAATTTTCACTTTCAGTTATTTAGATTTTTAAAAGTCTGCTTCAAGTTTTCAATTAGCATGTTTGGGTTTTTTTGTCTTTACTACTACGTCATCGACATAAGCTTCTGCGTTGTCACCAATCTGTTCACCGAGACATGTTTGAATAGCTCTTTGATAGGTAGCGCCGGCGTTCTTGAGTCCAAAGGACCTGATTTTATAGCAATAGGCGTCTAACGGAGTGATAAAAGATGTCTTGCTTTGGTCTTCTTCTCTTAATGCAATCTGATGACAGCTTAAATAGTAATCGAGGAAAGATAGCAAGGCGGATCCTGCCATTGAATCGATAATTTGATCAATTTGCGGTAACCTGAACGGGTCCTTTGGGCAATGTTTGTTGAGATCCGTGTAATCGACGCACATGTGCCATTCTGTCGTGTTCTTTTTCTGTACTAGAATGGGATTCGCTAGCCAATCTGGATGAAGAATTTCTCTTATAAATCCAACTGCCATTAATTTCGTAATCTCCATCTTGATTGCTTCCTTTTTGTCTGGTGAAAATCTTCTCAGCCGTTGCTTGATTGGTTTGGAGCTTTCATTGACATTGATTCTGTGCTCAGCCAACTTGCTTGGGACACCTGACATGTTGGCCAGCTTTCAAGCGAAGATATCTTTATTGTCCTGAAGAAAGTTGATGAGCGCGAGTTCCTATTTAACCAGTACCTACGTCAATTTTCTTTACATCAGCTTCTTTCTGTGGTGCAAGGATGTAAGGTTTCTTTGCTAGGATCTCTAGCTCTTCTAGGTTTATTTGTGCAGCGACTGTAGCAATTTCTTCTCTGCCGTCGGCTGCCTGTGCTTTGGCTGCAATTTGGATTGCTTGAATGTCACAATCGAAAACGCGCTTTAAGTTGCCCCGGAGGGAGAGTATTCCGTGAGGTCCTGGCATCTTGAGCAAGAGGTATGGGTAGTGAGGTATAGCCATGAACTTTGCAAGTGCTGGTCTTCCAAGGATGGCATGATATGATGTCTCGAAGTCCGCAACTTCAAACTGAATGAATTCGGTTCGGTAATTTGCTTGTGTTCCAAATGTGACTGGTAGAGTGATTTGTCCGAGCGGCATGGTAGTTTTGCCGGGTACTATTTCATAGAAGGGTATTCCTGTTGGGGTAATAAACCCGGTAAAGTCTAGCTCCATCTTCCTTAACGTTTCTGAAAATATGATGTTGAGTCCGGCTCCTCCATCGATTAAAACTTTGGTGACTGTCATCCCTGCTATAGTTGAATCTAGGACTAGCGGATATAGGCCGGTATTTCCTACGCTAGTCCATTGATCTTCTCTTGAGAACTAGATTGAGTACTGTGACCAATTTAGGTACCTTGAGATGGCTGGTTTGGCTGCCATGATGCTGCGTAGAGCTAGCTTGTCTTGGTGCCTGCTTCTAAAACCTGAACTCCAGATAAGATTACTGCAATGTTTTTGTACTTATGAAGAAATCGACAACTTAATTTCTATAGAAGTTCAAAATCATATACTAACTGTGCACCTTTTCTATAACCCCAAAATAGTTCATGATAATCGGTAGCATGTCACTTGTAGTCAGAAAATTATGAGATGCAACAAGTTACATCAATTTGCTACAAAATTGTGAATTTGCTACGAAACCATCACTTCTCATTGGATAGTACCTGGCATACTAATTTGCAAAGTAGTAATCTGTAGTCTCAAATATCAGTCAGGGCTGGGTAGGAGCTAGAGTGGTGCAATCCTAAAATGGAGAGAGTAAAAGCCATGTCTAATGCTGAAACGACCATGTATCCAAACCTGTCCTATCACAAGTAAACACCTGCATTCATGATGAATGATCTCATGCAAATAAACCAGCTATCGATATTCCGCAGGGCTGGACTAAACTGAGCTAGTGCGCCACTGTTGTAGTCATGATTTCCCAGAATTGAAAACGCACGCGTGCACAATGAAGCCTCGGTGAACATATACAAGAGTATTTTCTGTCATCGCATCGATACAAGTGAAATAGAACTGGTAATAGAAAAGCGCGAGTTTCAGGTTCAGTAATGCTTACCTAGGTACTACGGCTTCTATAAGTTGTTTGCCGTGTAGATGTCCATGAAGGATTGCTCAAACGCGTCGTCATGAACGCCTGTCAGCCTGGTGTCGTAGAAGTCCCCAGTGGATACCACCAAGTCAATGTGGAGCTTCTCTCCAACCTTCCCATCTGCAGGAAATTTGCTGATTACTACTACTGCTCTTACCAGTTATTACAGTCCCCAGAGGTAAATTTTCACGTCAGATTGGTCTGTTGAATAAAATCTTTTGTCATGTCCCTGTTATTGTCACCATATAGTTTTCCCAAGAAAATATCTAAACGGTGAATTGCCAGGCCGCTCAACTTCTGCAAGAGAAAAATGGTTTATGGGTGTGAGTGCATATCTAGGGCTTGTTAACTCAATATATACAATAGTGCACTGCTAAATTAGAATTAAATCTACCAAGCAATGAAAATTGGTCCATTAAATCCATTATTTTATTTTGCGACCAGATCTCCCAAATCTAGTCATATATACAAATCGACCAAGAATAGACCATCAATTAGTATTTCAGACTGAAAGTCTTTCCATCCTAAAGCTCTAACTCTAGGGTGCAACAAACTTCACAGGCAGCATGCCATGTTCTACTTAGCTCATATCACAGAAATGGCGCAATATCATCAAGAAAACTCCTTACAATGTGTTGTCTAAAATCAAGAGTGGCCTGGTGAAAGGACCATCCTTATTATCACAATAAAAAGCCTGTAACTTTACAGAATCACAAGTGAAAATTGAGACCTTTACCTCTGAGAATGTTGCTGTTGTGTACTTCTCCCAGTCCAGCGAGGCTGATACAAGTGAAAATTGAGATCTATACCACCAAGGATGTTTTTGTTCCCCTTCTCCCAGTCCAGCAAGGCCTCCTTCTCCGGTGAAGGTTAACTAATAGTGGGGCAGCAAGAAGCCATACATATTTTCAATTCGTATACTCTGACAAGAATTTATACAAATCCTCCCATATCAGCAACAAATTTACCTGACATTGTGTGAAAATAGGTAAATTCAATAGCACTAAACTGAGGTATGAACTCTGATGACCATTACTTACTCATGCAATCAAACAGCATCAAGGCCCCTGCATTCCACCACAACGTCTTCTCTATCTTGCTCTGCCGCATAAGCATCACAACTTTATAAAAGAAAAAACTAACTTTGAGCAATGTTTTTGCTGATATTGATTTGTTTAGTGAATAAAGAAAGAAAAAAAGAACATATACTACATTTCCTGATTAAGGTCCCAATATAAACCAGTAATTAATGCCAAGATCCAACGGTTTGTTTTGTTGAAAGAGTGCGTATTTCAGGTTTAGGTGACATGCTTGTTACCTACTTAGCGACTGGGACTGGTTGCACTCCGCCTTGCGGCCCCGGTCCCCGAAGACGAGCAGGCTCAGCGACCCGTCGTTCTTGGCTAGGTGCTCCAGCCAGGGCAGCGCGGCCGTGGCCAGGACGGCGAGGACCGTGCAGGGCCGCCCTTCGCCATGGCCTTCGCGGCACACCTGGAGCAAGAACGAACCGCACAGACGGGAGCCCGAGCGCCCATCCTTGCGCCCCCCCCCCGCGGACTCCATCTGCGGCGGGGCGGCCCTCCCTCTCCCGCGCCCCTGCGGAATCGGGATCTGGAGGCGGTGGTTAGGGTTTTGGCTCGCCTCAGAGCAGCTGGAGGTGACCGCTGACCCTCGCGTTGACGACGGAGTTTGCAACGGAGCCTATGCCGCTGCCGTGCCCTTCGCCCAAACCCTAGTTGCGGGCGTTCCTACGCATGGAGTGGAGCCGCCGCCGCCGTGCCCTTTGTCCAAACCCTAGGCGCAGGTGTTCCTGTGCGTGGAGTGGAGATGTCGCCGCTGTCTCCTGACTCCACCTGACGTTCTTGACTTCTAGGCCGTGAGTTTTTTTTGTGTTTATTTTTTTCCTAGAGAAATCAAGATGGAGGGGCGGGGTTTCGATCTCTGGGCGCAGAAGGTGTGTGTGGGTGTTCCAAGCCCGCGTGCGTGAGAAGTCTGGCGTGGGGTGAGAAGCTAGGCTTCACACATCCAATCTTAGCCATCGGTTTTGGTGTAGGTGTTTTATGAGTCTTTGATTTCAATGGAGGTAAATTTCTGTGTGTAATTTTTTGGGTACACAATGGTCAGCGGGGACGTTTTCGTTCGTGAAGCTAAAATAATTGGAAGTGGTGAATTATAGCAGAATATATGACCCGCTCCGGTCCCCGTTCCGCACTACCGCTTACTGTAAAACCCCTACCACGCCGTAGCGCGGTAGCGGAGAGGAGAAGAGAGGAGCGCGCGTTCGATGTCGGGCTCCGGCGATCGTCGCGACGGCGGGCCTACTGGACCCGGTGAGAACCTCCCGCTTCTCCCCCTCGGTTCGTGGGTGGACGGATCGCGCAATGCCGGATCGTTTGAGGGGGTCGGGTAGGGTTTAGGTAGGATTTGTGGGGAACTTTGTTTCAAGGATGTGATTCGTCTTGTGCGTGCGGGTTGGTCGCGTGTGTCGCTCGGTTTTGGGTGGTCTGTTTCGGAGTGACTGGGGTTTTGGAGGACGAGGGGAGAATGCTGCTTCGCGTGGGTGCGGAATCGGTGGGTTTGTTTGGGCGTTCCATGCAGTTGTTCATCCGTGCCTTGTGCGGATCCATGGTGCTACTTGCGTAGCTCTTTTATCGTTTGATTTGAGTTCATCTCATTGGATGGACTTGGGGGTTGGCGGATTGCTCTTGAATTTTATTGTGTTTGTTTTTTGTGGGATTTAGCCTTTTTTTTACGGTGGTAAGGATTTCCCCATTTAAAGGCTCCCTTTGGAACACAGGGTTGCAAAAGGATAGGAATAGGAGAAATATAGGAATATCATAGGAATGCAATTGTAATACAGAGGATTAAAACCTATAGGAAAGTTGCACAAGATGATGTTTGGATGCTCGCAGGAAAGTCATAGGAATAGGAATATTAGGAAGTGCATAATGTCCATTCATTGATTTAATTAATGGTGTGGCAGAGCTCAGACTTTATTATCCCTTTCCAAGCCAATTGTTTTAGCACTCCTTCCCAAGTCTACCTGCGTGTACTAATCATGAGTGGTGCCTCGATCCTACGCAAGCGAGAGGGAAAAAAGAAGCTGGAGTAAATGTTTCAATTCCTATGGAATAGGTTCAAAAGCAGCCGCGAAGGAAACTTTCCTATACCATTCCTACGCATGAATCCTGCAAACCAAAGGATTGTACAGTACCCATTCCTATGGATTGCTGGTTCCTGAGTTTTTCCTTTGGAAATACTCCATTCCAAAGGAGGCAAAGTTGGGGATCGTGTGCTCCGTGCGAAGCATATTTTGTCAAGCCTGCGCTCTGTTTTTTTGGAGTCCTTTTAGGATTAAGAAATCGGTGATCTATGAGTTAATAATCTGTTAGCTTATTTGTTAGAAACTATTGTAATACTAAATTTAAAAAAAAGAGTGATCTATGAGTTAATAAACCCTTGCATTTCTACAATTTCATATTATACAACAGCAACAAAGCATTTCTGCAATTTCATATATTATCCTAAAATAAATAAGGGATTAATGTTCTTATCTGTGGCAACAGTGTTTTTTTAATAAAAAAATTTTAGGTGATTTTATTGTCTTAGTAATTGCATGATATTTTGACGGCTCTTTTAGTTCACTGTCCTTGTGTAATCGGTATGTACTCTTTGTTTTCATTCTGTGTGGTTGATTTGTGACGGTTTAACAATCATTCCGATTTTTATTTGCGAGTTTGGATTACGTTTTGAATAGGGGTTCAAGTTATGTTGTGAATTTTATAAAGGTTTTTTCATTGTTCTTAGTCAAAGTCTGATACTCGTTCAGTTGTCTCGTAAGGTTACTTGCATGGTTGCTGGTAGTCAATTATTTTTGTTTTTTCATTGTTGCTGCTTGTCTTTTTACCTTGTGTTCCACTTTGTTTCATTCTTCCATGGAGCCTGATAACACACCGAATAACTTAATGATTCTTGGGAAAGTTATGTTACTGCGGATTGGTTTGACAATGTCGATCTGGTACTCTGGCTATGTTCATTTTAACAAGTGAAAGGCTTGATGTATGTGCTTTACTTATGTGATGGCAACATGTTATCCCTACTGCAGGATTGATTTTGTGTGCATTTTTGTGATTGTTATGCATACTTTGAGCCTAGTGAAATTAGAACCAGTGGCCACCAATTGTTGTCTTAATGTGTATTGGTCCAATAATGACTTGCTATCTCTGGACAATTAGATCTGCATCTGCTTTTGGTCAGTATATTAGCTACTGATAGAACTTTGATAGTTGTGAAATTACTATGTTGAATAGGTAAATGTATTTTTATTTCTTTAAGTATTTTATAACCTAATTCCTGCAACTTTCCTCACTGATTAATTAGCATCATTATGTTTCGTGTGGAGTATGATGTTCTTTGCCATTACTGACAGATACTTGTTGAGATTAATTTATCTGACTCTGCATAATCCTACCCTGCATACAGATGGTGGCTGGAAAACCACGGGGAAGAAGTCGAAGAAACCAGGGCAAGTAGGTGGGAGACAGTGGGCACTGGGGAGTTCCACAAATGCGGCACCTAACACGGCAAGGCCAGCATGGGGTGGCAATGGTTCCTCACACCCTTCTGGAACGAGTTGGGCTCAAGCTTCAGATCGTGGTGCTGCCAACAGATGCAATCCTAGACCGCCATCACAAACACTGCGCCCTGTTGTGACTGCACCTCTGGCAAATGGTTGGCAGTGGCAATCCAGGCCTCGCCCATCTGGTTCTGAAGTCGAGAAGGATGATGCTCCTCCATCTGGTTCTGACCCTGAGGTGGAGAATGTTGATGGCAACAATACATCAGATGATGATGATGATGATGATTTGAGTGATGATATCAGTGATGACTATGATTCTGATGCAAGTGAGAAAAGTTTTGAGACTCGAAAAACAAACAACTGGTTCAAAGAATTCTTTGAAAAATTGAATACATTGAGTGTTGAACAGAGAAGGGCAGGCCTGGTGCAGTTGGTGAGTGCTAGCTCGCCCAGTCACCAGGTCCTGGGTTCGAAGCCGTCTCTCTGCAGAATTTCTGCAGGGGTAAGACTTTACTTCGGTTATTCCCTTTCCCAGACCCCACTCGTGTGGGAGCCTCTGGCACTGGGTCTGCCCTTTTCTTTATTGAGTGTTGAACAGATAAATGAACAGGATAGGGAATGGCATTGCCCAGCATGCAAAAATGGACCAGGGGCAATTGACTGGTACAAAGGGCTGCAACGTTTAATGACTCATGCTAGAACAAAGGGTTCTAAAAGGGTTAGGCTTCACAGAGAATTGGTTGCATTGCTGAGAGAGGAGCTCTCTCTCAGAGGAACTTCAGTGGTACCAGCTGGTGAACAATTTGGGAAATGGAAAGGACTGCAAGAAAGCACTGATCGGGAGATAGTGTGGCCACCAATGGTTATTGTTATGAACACCTTATTGGAAAAAGATGACGATGATAAGGTGACTGATCTTTTTATATAATTTCGTATTTATGTCCATGTCCCTTGTCTACTGGAGGTTATGATGTTTTTTATATTGATTAGGTAACTTGGTTGTAGTATTCTTTTCCTGTGATGCTAAGTACAGATTTTACATTTTGGTTCCCTCTATCCCTTTTAAGCATAACTTGACACTACACCTTCTTAGTGCTTTTGATCTGACTGTACAAAGGTGCAATATGCTCCATAAGTCGATCAGTTACTATGAATATTGTGTTATATTTATTTACCTAGATGTTATATTCTTGTCATGTGCATTCTAAGTTGACCACTTGACCACATTGATCCTCTTTATTATTTTATAGTTAATTGTGTTCAATACATAGCACCCCCCACAATTTTTTTGAGCTGAGTGTGGATCATAAATGCTACCCTTAGATCTTATAGAAGAAGTCCTTTATAGCTCTTCAAGGGCTATACAATTAAGTTGTATTGTATTCTGATTTCTGTTTATTCTTTGACCTGATCTAGTGGAAGGGCATGGGGAACCAAGAGCTCCTTGATTATTTCGGAGAATATGCAGCAACTAAAGCACGTCATGCCTATGGTCCCTCTGGGCACCGTGGTATGAGCGTGTTAATATTTGAAAGCTCAGCTGTGGGCTACATGGATGCTGAACGTCTGCATAGGCACTTTGTTAATCAAGGTACAGACAGGAATGCATGGCAGCTCAACAAGCCTCGATTCGCACCTGGTGGGAAAAGGCTGCTATTTGGTTTCTTAGCAAGCAAAGAGGATATGGAGGCGTTCAACAAGCATTGCCATGGTACTGTTTCTTACAAAATTAATGCTTTCTATTCTGTGTGTATGCTTTTTTTATGTGGTATAAACAACATGATTTAGTGGACTTCTCCCTGAATTCGTTATGCATTGAATAATGAAGTCTGTCAAGTCTATGAAAACTTGTACACGTGAAATATATTTTTGTTCTTCTAAAATATATATATATTTGTTACAGTAATCATAACGACACATGAAGTTCGATATTTCTATCCTTCCACTTCATTAACATGTTATATGGTTGGTACTTTTAGTAATCATTTTGTTCGCCCACTGGTAATGCATGTATAAACAGTATTCTAGTACTTTAATTTGCGTTTGGTCCTCTGTGGTCTTTCCTTTCCTTTTACATCCTGCTTATAATTGTTTCTATGGTGGCTGAAGCACAATGTTAGTTTTATATCAATTAATTTTTCAGAAGTGTATCACTCTATGCCCTGTCTAGAATTGTAGTGCTTTTCAATAGCACTTGCTTATGCTTATTTCATTTAAATTTGAAAAGTGCATCACTATGCTTATGCTTGGTACTTCTAGTAATCATTTTGTTCACCCACTGATAATTGGTCCTCTGTTGTTTTCCTTTCCCTTTTACACCCTGTTTAATCTATGAAGGCTAAGCAGGGTTTTTATGGTGGCTGGAACATAACCTCAGTTTTATTTCATTTAACTTTTAATAAAGTGCATCACTATATGCTCTGTTTGGATTTGTTCCTTTCAAGATCAGTTTCATATTTCTAAATCTGGATGCAGCACTTAGATTAAAGCTTCTTGTTTGGAGAGCAATAACAGCAAAATCTTGCTAATATTTCGCAACACTTCCACCAACGAACTTAATCCACAGTGAAGCACAACTTAAAATGGCGCTTATTTTTAGGAAGAATGATACTCAAGTCAGACTTCCTTCTTTTTATAGGTCAATCAATTCTGGACATTCGGTTTAGTGCAGCTCCCTTCTTTGAGGGCCTGAAGGGAAGGGAGGATTTCTCTATGAACTTTTGGAATGTGGCCGTTTGAACTAAATCATATGGCCATTAGATCGCTTACTGATAACTTAGGAATCATCGAAGCAAAATGCCTCTTTGTGTGTCATTGTTGTCTTGTTTGTGAAATACATCACCCACTCTTGACTGATAAACCATTGCTCATTATGAATGGTGAAGAAATTGTGACCGCAGGTAGTATGACTTTTCAAACAGTACAACAGATAAATCAAAGAATTGGAATGTGTATGTAACCTGTTTATTGAAATATGAAGCCTCCAAGTTCAACAAGTAGTGGAGTGTTTTTGAAATACATACATCAGGCAGTTCTAGTTATGTTGCATCTACCGAACAGGACATCAAGCGTTTTACTAACTTAACTGGAGAATTGCTAACTATATTTTTATCTTCACTATAATTTCAGGTAAAAGCCGTCTGAAGTATGAGATGGAGTCTTACAATAAGATGGTGGTGATGCAAATGAAACAGATGAGTGAAGACAACCAACAACTGAATTACCTGAAGAACAAAATGGTTAAGATAGAGCAGCGCTCTAAAGCAGTAGAAGAATCATTGGGTGGTGTTAGCCAGAAGCTACGTGAGACTACGGAAGAGAATATATTTATCAGGAGTAAAGCAAAAGAGAAGCACTTGGAGTATGAGCAAGAGGTAATAAGGTTACCCAAGTGGTTATATTTTCTACCAATGAACATGCGAGAATCAACAATTTTCTTTTCATCTAAGTCTGTGTCAATGGCTTTAGTAACAAATGATAGAGAGTTTGCTGTTGCTGTGAGAGTCACACTTATGTTTTGCACTTCAATACTTATGTGATAAGATTGATGCTGCCATCTTTTGATTTCACCACCTGTTGTTGACCTTGTTTCCATGCTTTGCAGATGAAGTACCAGGAGGAATTTTTTCATAGTCAAATTGAGGATATTCACAAGGCCACAGAGGATAAAGAAAAGCTGTTTGAGAAGTTGCTGCAGGAGGAGCGCTCAAAGGCTAGACGCTTTGATGTAGATTCTGGAACTACCGAAGATCGTAAGCTAAGGTGTGTCATTAATTCATAGTTGGATGTTACCATGCCTTACCTGCAACTGGAACTAAAAATAATGTAAATGCTACATCTCTTTTTTTTTCGAAAGACCCGTTACCGGCTTTCATTGAAAAAAGAGAAGAGCAATGTTACGAAGTACAATAAGGCACAAGATGCGCTGAGACGGCACAAGAGGCGCCACACCCTTTTGCTTGGAGCTCACAGCCGAGCCCCCAGCCACCCCTGAGAATCAAGAGGTTAAATTACAAGAAAATCAAACACAACTGAGTATCCAGCAAACTATGCTGCAGCCATCACCGGCAGCAGCAACTCGAGTCCCTTGTTTCCAGCGAAGCTCCACATCCGTGCTACATCTTGGATGGAGTGCACGATCTGGCAGACGGTTCTTCCCTGTTTCCTGAAAACGCAATTGTTCCGCTCACACCAGATTTCCCAGACTGTCAGCATCACCATCGATTGAACCCCTGGCTTTGTGGATGGAGCCGCAGAGTCAATCAAGCTGGTAAACCACTCGGCCACAGTCAAGTTGTTGCTCCAGTTGGATGGCAACAGGGAGTCCGACTGAATCCATCTCGATATCTCTTCCCAGATTCTTCTTGCTACCTGGCACTCACAAAACAGGTGCCCAGTAGTTTCCAAGTTACGGATGCACAACTGACAGAAGTAGTCATTAGGCCATCCCTGAACCTGCAGACGCGCTGCAGTCCAGATGCGGTCCTGCAACATTAGCCAGATGAAAAACTTGCATCGCGGCGGTGCTCGTGTTCTCCATGTCTGGTTTGCCGCCATAGATAGGGTCTTGCCCACGAACTGAATAGAGTATGCAGATTTGGCATTGTAACTACCATCAGCTGTGAGAGTCCAGCGATCTCATCTTGATGTGCTTCGACAAGGGTGACCCCTTCCAGGTCACTGTAGAGGCTGACATATTCAGCTATGAGTTGCTGGTTCAGGCTGTGATCGATGTCTCTGATCCAGCAGTTGTTTGTCAAGGCCTCCGCCACCGTTCTGTTTTTCCTCTTGCTATGCTTATGCAAGGCCGAGAAGCGGGCTGCCAGCGCCTCGCCATTCAGCCAACGTGAGTTCCAGAAGGAAGCCTTTCGGCCGTTACCGAGGTAAACAAAAGTGGCCGCATTGAAAAGTGAACGGTCGGCATCGTTGATGGGCAGCTGCATTCCTTTCCAAGGCTTCTCGTTTGCCTCCCATTCATACCATAGCCATCTTAGTCTAAGGGCGCGACTGAAAGACTCCAGGTCCTTGATGCCAAGGCCGCCATTTGGTTGGGGCATACATACCCTTGGCCAAGCCACCTTGCACTTGGCTCAAGTCAGCTCAGGATCACCAGCCCACAGAAATTTCTTCCTAACCTTGTCCAGTTCCTTAAGGAATTTCTTTGGCGCCTTGATGACAATAAGCAGATAGACAGGCAGTGAACTGAGAACCGATCTCACCAGCTCTCGCCGCCCTGCAATGTTGACAAGTTTTCCTTGCCATCCTGCTAATTTTCCCCTTGCTCTGTCTTGAATGTATCGCAGATGCACCATTTTAATCCGCCCAAGTGTGAGCGGCAGCCCTAGGTATTGGATCGGAAATGTGACTCTCCTGCCTGCAAAGTCAGCGAGCACGTCGTCCATATCAATGCCTGCGCACCTAATCGGAGCGACTGAGCTCTTGGCCATGTTGATCTGCAATCCAGTAGCGTCCCCGAATGCCTTCATGATTTGCATGATACCTGTGATGTCAGACTTGACAGGATTGCAGAAGATCATCACATCTTCAGCATAGAGGGATAAGCGTAGTCTTGCATGTCGTCCTTTCAGTGGTGTCAGGAGGCCTTCTTCCGTAGCTATGTCAAAGATTCTGGATAGTACATCCATTGCTAGAATGAATAGGTAGGGAGACAAGGGGTCGCCTTGCCTTAGCCCCCTAGAATGGCAAATTCTAGGTCCTGGATTGCCATTCAGCATGATCACTGAAGAGGAGGTCCTGAGAAGTGCTGCTAGCCAATCAGTCCATCTTCTACTGAAACCTCTCTGGCTTAGCATCTCTAGCAAGTATTCCCAGGAGACAGTGTCAAAGGCTTTACTGATGTCCAACTTGAAAAGGCACACTAGGGTTTTGCTCCTAGCTAGGCCTCGTACGTACAGGAAGTTGTCCTGAATGCATCTTCCTTTGATAAATGCACTCTCGGACTTCGAAATCAGTTTGCCAATGTAACCTGACAACCGCAGTGCTAGGACCTTCATGAATAGTTTGGCAAAGGAGTGTATGAGGCTTATGGGGCGGAAGTCTTTCAGTTCAGCAGCCACTTCCACCTTCGGGATTAGAATCACTTGGGCTCCATTGATTTGTGTCAGGTAGTCACAATGCAGGGAGTGGATACTGTGGAAGGCGTTGAGTAGATCGAATTTGATTATATCCCAGCAGCTCTTGTAGAAGTCATTTGTGAAACCATCCGGCCCCGGCGCCTTTCCATTAGGGAGTCATTTGTAAATGCTACATCTCAATGCATGAGTTGTTAAGAACTCAGGATTGCTTTTGTTTCCTGCTTCAATCATCTCATGCAGACATTGTAATTTCAAAGCGCAGGTCAGTTGCTGTTTCCCATTCTCAATTCATCCGTCTTGTGCAGGAAGGATCATGTACAGAAGTTCATTGATTGCCAGGTCAAGGATGTGGCAGAGTTTGAAGCTGAGCGGGATGAGCTGATCAAAGTCCACGAGGAGAAGAAGATGAAGCTCAAGAAAGAGTACATAGAGAAGGAGCTGGAGCTGGAGAAGGAGCTCGACGCAGCCCTGACGGGCCTGATGGAGAAGCATAAGCCAGATACCTTTGAGGCCTCTAGCTCGTAAAGGGGCTTCAGCGGCTACCTTCCTGCTTATCCATAAAAGAATGCCTAGACATTCTGTAGATGTTCTGTTGCTAAAACATGGTGTCCCTGTGGTGTCAGCGCGCGTGATGCGGAGACATGACCAGCATCACGTTATATGGTCGCTGTAGTAGTATCTCTCAGTCGTAGTGTGTGTGGTTCGAGCATCTGAACACAGCGATTTACCTGTGATGGCATATGGGTCAAACTACAACTGGAGTGTTATGTCTAGTTTATACCCTTATGGGCGTGCGATTGTCGAAGTGTCTGCATACGTGGATGGTTGTTTCTACGGGGATTATACTATCTTGTATTCCATAGTTTGAAAGGCTGGCCGATGTGGTAAAAAAGCATCGGCTGAGTCACATTGAAAGTTTGGAAACCAAGCTGCCAAAATGTTTGCCTCGGCAAGGCCTAGTTATAAGAGTGCCAAATTTTTCTAAGTTTTCACTGGTTTTTTTTTTGCATGAAAAGTTTGAATCCGAGACGACACAAGTAATAATCAAAGTAAATAATCAGCTGTGGATGCATAAATTTGGTGCAAATAGGCTCGGCGAACATGCTAGTGGAGTGGGAGATGAAGAAGTATGGTCATGCTTATGGCAATTGGCAGTTTCCGGCAAAATTAAGATCTTTGGTTGGAGGGTGTTGCATGGACTCATACCATGCCGGGGAGTTCTTGCAAATCACCACATTGAGAATTCAAGTAGCTGTCCAGCATGTCATGGGGGATGTGAAGATATTAAACACCTCTTGTTTACTTGTAACGGAGCAAAAGATATTTGGTTGAAGCTGGGTGTTTGGCAGGAGATACAAAGGATTTTGGAAGTAGATAGATCAGGATCGATCTTGGTGGCTGAGTTGATCAATAGATCAAAACCTGTAGAGAAGCTGAATCAAGTTGGGCTGGCCAAACTCATTTTAACAGGTGGGTGGTTCATCTGGTGGGAGCGGAGGAAGTTTGTCCATGGAGAAACTATCCAACATCCAACACATTCGGCCTTATCTATTGCCACCTTGACGACGAATTATAAGAGAGCTATACTATGAAGAAGTCGCCTATTCGGAAAGAAGTGTGGAAGAAACCTCCAGAAGGTAAGCTACTGATCAATGTTGATGTAAGTTTCAGACCAGAGAATGGAAGTGGAAGCACCGATGCTGTAATCAGAGATTCTAGTGGCTCATTCATAGCAGCTTCACACTCTTATTTTGAGCATGTGGTTGATTCTCCATCGGCTGAGCTAATGGCAGTAAAAGATGGTCTGCTATTGGCACGGCACATCGGGTGCAACAGAATTATAATCCAATCAGATTGTTTGGAAGTGGTTGAAACAATGCAACAAGGGGGTTCTTTGGCGGCAGCTGGGGCACCTATATACGACGAATGTAATCATCTTTGGCAGGAGTTCCAGTCCATCTATATTGAACATTGTGACCGGGAATCAAACCAGATGGCGCATGTACTAGCTAGAGAAGCTATTTCTTTGAAACTCTCTTGTATTTGGGTCGATGAACCCCCTAGCTTCATTTTAGAGAGTCTGGTAAATGATGTAACCATGTTTGCAAATCAATAAAGTGCGCCTCATGACATTCCCTCAAAAAAAAATGTAAATAAGCTTATGTGGTTCGATCAGGTGGTCTTCAAAGAATCAAATGCCTTTTCCCCCCTCAAAAGCGTGCTCTTCATGGTTTTCGCATCTTGCAAGCAAACAAAGCATTAACTAAGGCCTGGTTTAGTTCCTAAATTTTTTTTGTTTTCTACAGTAAAAGAACATGTTTGGATACATGCACAGAGTACTAAACGTAGATGAAAAAAAACTAATTGCACAGTTCTCGAGGAAATCGTGAGACGAATCTTTTAAGCCTAATTAGTCCATGAAAAACCTTAAGTGCTACAGTAACCCACATGTGCTAATGACGGATTAATTGGTATCATTAGATTCGTCTCGCAGTTTCCTAACGGGTTCTATAATTTATTTTTTTTATTAGTATCCGAAACCCCTTCCGACATCGCACAGAACATCCGATGTGACCTTTTTAAAGAAACTTTTCGGCAACTAAACGCAGCCTAAATTATATGTCAACAAAAGCCATGTGATGTTACGATTTCCTTGTTATACAGATAAAGGTTGTGCCTTTGTCTTTAGCAGTGAAATCTCTTATCAGCGAGATCTTTAAAATTGGGAAACAGAAGCTAGGTAAATAAATAAACATTCCTATGCAAGTGGTAAATGTGATGTCAAAACTCAAAATCGCTTTTGATTACATACTTAAAACCTAGAAAAACCTATAAAAAGCATAAGCCACCTTTGAGGCCTCCAGCTCATAAAGGGGCTTCAGCGGCTACCTCAGGTCCTCATCGCCTTGGAGGAGCAATCTCGTAGATGCTCCTGCTTATCCATAAAAGAATGCCTAGACATTCTGTAGATGTTGCTAAACCATGGTGTCCCAAATATCCGAGTTATATGGTCGCCATAGTAGTATCTCAATCGTAGTGTGTGGTTCGAGCATCTAAACACTGAGCGTTTTGCCTGTGATGGCATATGGGTCAAACTACAACTGGAGTGTTATATCTAGTTATATATCCTGGCCCTACGCTTTGGTTTGAATGCAGGTGATGGTTTACCTTTTTTATGTTTTGCTCTTTTTTCTTTGCGCACTGAGATACTTGTGTTCTATGCATTCCTTTTCTATAGATTTTCATGCAGCTGTCGATATACCAGTGGGAATTAAACTATCTTAATGTATTCCAAATAGTTTGAAATGCCGATGTGGTTGGCCGAGTCACACTGAAAGTTTGGTACGCCTCGGCAAGCCCAGTTATAAGATTGCCAAATTGTTTTCCAAAAAGTTTTCAAAGGATTTTTGTTCGACAAGTCAACGAAGAAAATAAGCCTCTGTTGTTCGATCAGGTTGTTTTGCCTCATATACGCGTGCTCTTCATAGTTTTCACATCTTGTAAGCAAACCAAGCACCAACTATGTGATATTTCTATTTGAAAACAAAAAACCATGTGATGTTTCAGTTTCCTCCATATACAGATAAAGGTTGTATCTTTGTCCCTGAGCAGTGAAATCTCTTATCAGTGAGATCTTTTAAAATTGGGTAACAGAAACTAGGTATATAAGTAAATAAACATTCCAATGCAAGTAATAAAGTAAATCAACTTTATGTGATGTCAAAACTCAAAACTGCATCTGATTACATCCTTAAAACCTAGAAAAATCGCCTATAGGCAGCAGGACCTCTCTTCATGGAAAATGCTGCCTTCATACGTTATACTCATAATAACTCATATACAAGAAGTCTGTACAAGTTGGAAACCTAGATTTGAGATTAACATAATTGCAGCAAATCCTGATGATGAAGAACATCTAAAGCATGCAATCATTGTCTTTTCCTTCTACTTGTTATTTAGTCATCCAAATAGGTGTCATCAATCTCTTGCTCACCTTTATCAGCTGCTGCTGATCTTCTCCTAAGAATGAACTGGATCAACGAGACAACTGCTATCAGAGCTATCTCAGAGTGGTCTGATGTGCTAGTCCTGATGCTGAGCTTGCCTAAATTTCTGCTATTTAGGTTAGCGCTGACTGATATTTTTGATCCACGGCCCACTCGGAAGTCTGACTGAAGGTTGGCCCCAATTACAGTTTCCTTTTCAAACGACAAAGCGGAGACTGCTGCAGTGACACTCTCTTCCCTCACAGGGTAATCTTTCCCCCTTGCTGTTATCTCCACACCACCTCCATGTGCCACTTGTCCACAGCCAGCCATTCTACCGGCGTTGGCTACCAGTTTAACCCGTTTCCCAATGGTAACAGAGTCTTCTAACTTGGCGCCAGCAAAGTACTTGTTGCCAAACTTAGTAACAGAAATGCCACCTCCAGTAGTGTTCCAAGGCAGATTGCGGAACTTGGCATCCCCGCGAACGGTACAGACCAAATCTCTGCTTGCTGTTTGCATATCCATACCCCCCATCAAGGAGCAGCCTCTCTGAGCATTGTAACTTACTGAACATTCTGAATGGATATACATGTCTTCCTTGTCCTTTCTCATCTGTCCTGTAATTGCTCCAGAGACATTCTTTTTCAACTCTTGAGATGCTTCAAAATTGATGGCATCGAACCCAATATCATGGTCCCATCCTTGGGGATCCAAAACTGGTCTAAACAACTGATCATCAGTTATAATGTGACGGTAACGATGCACAGGATAATCAGAGTCAAAACTTAGTGGAATGTCCATATCTGACATGTGCACAATCTCTGGGGATGCACTCTCTTCATAATCATCACCAACTTCGTCATTCTGAGCTTCAGTAAGCCTTTGTCTTCTGATTCCCTCCTTCCACTGTTTCTTTAGGTACAAAGTCTCACGGTAGTCCAGTTCATCAAGATATGCAGACTTCTGTTCATTTGTCAAATTTTCATATTCAGATTTCTTTAGAATGCGGAAGGGTGGTAGTTGATCATATTCATCCTCCTCATCTGACATTTCTGTCAATTCACTGTCAATGGCATCTGAACTTGAAGAATGAGGCTTAAGGAGTGAAGAAAGAAGATGAGGCAGCGAAGGCAGCCTGGTGTTTGCTTGTGACAGTAGGAAGCTATCTTGAAACTTAAGCAAGGAATTTGCTTCTGTCAGCAACTTGGTTGCCCCACACAGCAGCAGCAGTTCTGATACCCATACCTGTCCATTTGGTAAGACCCTTTCACCCTTGGTGTTTCGTCTGCACATTGGATGATTGTCTATCAGCACAAAAGGATTATCCAACTGTGTGTTGGAAACTGCAGCCTGGATATGACGCTGCACCACATTCTTGCAGTAACGCGTGTAAGTGTCATATTCCAAAGGGTAACCATCTGGTCCTTCAGGAGGAGATGAGGAACAGTGAGTCATTACAAGGACAGTGTTGAACCACATCGAAGAGCCCAATATGTCAGTCATAAGCTTCAGCAGTGGGTAATCACTGTATCTGCTGTTAATATGGTCCAACCGCTCAAAGTATAACACGATATCAGGTGGGGATCGCTTAATGAAGCACTTGACAGAATTCAGAATCTTCCTGTTCCTCCTTTGACCATGGTAATGAGGCATCAGGCCAGGAGTGTCGATAACTGTGACTCTTATTCCTTTGATTGTCCCTTCAATCTTCTTTATCCTATGAGTTGCAGGAACCAGAGCATCAGTAGCAACCTTCCACTCATCGAAAATTGAATTGATCATGGCACTCTTTCCCACACCAGTCTTTCCCAGAAGAAGTATTCGCAATGAGACGTCCAGATCAGGCCCACCCAGCGCTTCTTGCTGTGCTGCTATAACCCTAGCTTTGTTGATAGCAAGGTTTGGTCTCCTGGCATCTGATTCACCCGCTTTAATCAAGTTTGCAAGCTGCAACCTGTACAGAACCTGTGCAACTACATCGGCACTGGGAGACACTCCAGTCCTGTATACTAACCGCAGAAACTTGATTTGAAGCGCCTCGACTTTCATCAATGGATCTGACTCCTTGTTATCATCATCTTGTTGAACAGTACCAGAATAAATCACACCAGTATTAGAGTTGGTGACCTCTGACGCAAGCGTATCATTAGAAGAGAATGTACTGGCAGTAACAGTATCTACAAAGTCATTGTGTGTTGTACCTGAACGATAACACTCGGTGAGCAAGTCACAATTAAATTATTATGAACAGGAGGATAAAAAAATGTTATCATAGAATTTGAAATATGCCCACATGCGATGAAATTGAAAATGATAAGTAGCAAGGTCTTTGAGGATAGTAAAGGACGTTAGAATGTAGCTGACAGAATAAGAAGCAACATTTTTTTTGTGTTATTAAGAGCAAGTCATGGGGTTGCAGTAACATATACAACAACTGAAGCGGAAACATCAATGCATTCCAATGGGGATAATGATAAGGCTTAGTCTTTTAGCCCTAACTATTATTCCTATAACATGGTAAAAGCCTAATAGCAGTAACCACAAGGTTAAGACAAGTACATATGCCAGAACGGTGAAAACTCTCATAGTATCATTGCAAGCACACTACCCTCTCCTGCCCTCATAATTGGACGGCCCGCTAATTAGACCCAGGTGATGTGAATGACTTGCACTAGGCCATCTGATTAATTTATCAGATTCCGTATCGTATATTGTTTTCAGCTGCAGCAGACTAGACTACAAGATGCCATTTCAGAGAAAACGAAGATTCCAAGTTTATAACCGTGGGCGACGCCGTTGTTGAAAACAAAAACAACAATCACCAGGGAGAAGGGAGCGCACCATGAGCATCACCCTCGGAGGCGGCGTCCTCGGCCCCGGGGGAAAGCGCGAACGGCCTGGCGGACAGCAGCGAGGACCCTAGGCGGTACGAGATCCAGTCCCTGAAGTTCATCAGCATCCTTCTCCTCCACCTGCAGAGAGGGGGGTCGGTCGGGTAGACCGAAATCAGAGAACAAATCTGCCCCCGAGTTAAAGAGCGAGTACAAACAGCTTACGAATCTCCCCCATGGGACCGGACCGCCCAATCTCAAAACCAGGAAGGGAGATCGCAGCTGGCGGGAGCTCGACGACGTACCTGGCCGGAGCCCGAGAAGGAGGGTGCGGCGGCGGCGGCGGCCGTGTTGGGAGAAGCCGAGGAGGGGGATGTTGGAGATGCCGTGGGTATTTTGGTTTATCTGTTTTGTGTGGCTGGCTCAACCGGACAGACAGCGAGTCAGCGGCGGCGACAGAGCTTGTTTTTTTGTGACACAAAAATTTAGTGCGAGACGAGGGCGGCCGGCGGACGAGTCCATGGCAGTGGGCCCTCGCAGTATGAATTTCTTGAGTTTGGAGAAAATTTAGCCATATCAAAGCTTTGCTATGTCATAAAAAAAAACTACAGCACCGCTGCCACTAGGACATCTGGACGGACGCCCACGTCCAGACACCCGTGATTGTAGTCTGTTTTTGTGCTTGATGTTGCTCCTCCCATGAAATTTCACCCTCACTTCATGCCTCTGTCCAGATTATCCGCGCCTCCTACACTTGGCGCCCACGCATGCTGCGCGGGGACGCCTGCACCCCTGCCGCCATCACCTTCCCGCGCCCGATGCCGAGCAGCGCTCCATCCCTTCGCTCCTCCACGAGCATGCACGATGCCAAAGCAGCTGCAACAAGCAGTTGTGGCAGGGTGGTCACATTGTAACATGTACAAAATCCAGATCCATTTTTAAAATATTTAGATAAAACACTTGCAGCATACATATGAAACAACTGAAACATTTACAACATGCATCTGAAACACTTACAAAACACTTGGAAACTCTTGAAAAAACTATTGCAAACATATGTAACGTCCAGATAAAACACTTGTAACATGTGTGTGAAAATATATGCAACATACAGATGAAAACACTTACAACGAACGTCTTAAAAAATAGATGAAACATTTGGAACAGACACTTGAAACATACATGTATAGCTATTGCAACATGTGCAACATCACGATCTACTTTTGCAACATCAAAATACAACACTTGCAACATTCAAATGAAACATCTAAAACACTTGAAATGTCAGCTTGCAATATGCGTCTGAAACACTTGCAAAACACTTAGAAACTTTTAAAAAACCATTGCAAACATATGTAATATCCAGATAAAACACTTGTAACATGCGTGTGAAACATATGCAACGTCCAAATGAAAACACTTACAATGAACGTCTTAAAAAATAGATGAAATATTTGGAACAGACACTTAAAACATACATGGATAGCCATTGTAACATGTGCAACATCACGATCTACTTTTACAACATCAAAATGCAACACTTGCAACATCCAGATGAAACATCTGAAACACTTGAAATGTCAGCTTGCAACATGTGTATGAAACACTTGCAAAACACTTAGAAACTCTTGAAAAAACCATTGCAAACATATGTAACATCTAGATAAAACACTTGCAACATACGTGTGAAACATATGCAACATCTAGATGAAAACACTTACAAAGAACATATGAAAAAACAGATGAAACATTTGAAACAGACACTTAAAACATATATGTATAGCCATTGCAACATGTGCAACATCATGATCTACTTTTGCAATATCAAAATGAAACACCTGCAATATCCAGATGAAACATGTGAAACACTTGAAATGCAAGCTTGAAAATCATCTGAAACACTTGAAACATCTGGAAAGAAAAAAAAGTCTATGAATGGTATGTGGAACATATCCGTACATAAGCAAATGTTTTTAAATAAAAATATAATCGACGGGATCTTGTTTTGTACATTTTAATTGAAAAAGGTACAAACAGCTTAGGAATGCAGTACACCGTTTTCGAGTTATCTAGATTAACACGTATAGAGTCTTCAAATCTGGAAGTACAAGAATAGAACAGTTGGCATGTACAGGACCGAGCCAAAATCAGGACGGGCGGTTTGCTCGGCCGCGCCCTGTCGGCCTCCCTCGACGGCCTGTCCTGACCCAGTTTGTCTTTGAACAATAATGTGTGGTCACGGCCAAACAAATCATTGTTTTTGCTTCATGTTCCGTTGTTCGTTCGTGCAACCGCAACCGTGCCACAGCTCTTTATTCTTGATTCTTGTGTCGTCCGTTCCGGTCTTCCTGATGAGTTACCCTTCTTGCACGTCCGTGCACCGTGCTAATCAACGAAACCAGCAAATTAAACCTAAACCAGATAACAATGATGATTATATGTTATATAAGCGCGCGGCAGCGGCGCCCATTGCCTGTCAGGCTGTGACCACGACGAGCCACAGCCGGTCGAGCGCCTGCAGGCAGCAGGACTAGGAAGGATGGAAGCAGAGCGCCTTCACACGTGATTCCCATGGCCATGGGTGGTAGTACCGTGGCGGCTGGTTGCAGCAAAATGCTAGGACTAGGAAGGATGAATGAAGGAGAAGCAAAGAGAGGTGCAACGCTTGTGGTCCAAGAGGGCATATATGTCTTTTTATAATACCAAGTAATACTTTCTCCTTCTCTAAATAAATTAATTTCTAGAGTTTGCTTGAATCAAACGTTTTTTTGACCAAATCTATATATAAATAAATGTTTATGATACCAAAATATATTTTATGGTGTATCCAATGATACTAATTGGGTTTAAAAATCTTATCGCTCTTTTCCTATAAATTCAGCCAAATGTAAAAATAATTTTGACTTAAACCAATTCTACAAATTGATTTGTTCACATACGCAGGTAGCAGATTTTTTTTCCGGAAGTGACATATTTAAAAATGATGTTTTCAATGTCATAAAGGAAAGAGTGCAGTTTTGATGGCATATACGGAATTTTCTCCATGAAGGAAGGGGTATATTACACTTTTTGTATTAAAAAAAACTCTCATTTCTGGAGCTTGGAGCTAGCTAGCCTGCATTCTAAACTGGCTACATGATTCTTTCATTGTTTTTGTTTCGCGCAATCGCGACAGAGCGGCAGAGCTCTCGCAAATGAGTCCACAGCCCGTCGAGCGGCAGGATGAGGCACGACGACGACGGCACGGGTGGCCGGTCACTCACACGATTGCGGACAAGTGGGGTGTCCACCGCTAATGTGGTGGAAGCAGAGCGCCTTCACACACGGGATTCTCATGGGTGCTACTGTGGCATCTGGTTGGCAGTCAAAAAGATGAGGGAGAAGTAAAGAGAGGGGAGAAAATATAAAAGGAACGCCTGACATATATAGCTAGGGGTGAAAACGGTATAGATATTTTCCGATTGTATTCGAGACTGAATCCGTTTAGTGGGGTTCAGATCTGTTCGTATCCGAGTTCGGATATTCAACATCCGATACTGTATCCGTATCCGAATACTCAAATCGCATATTTATGATGTCGATATCTAATCGTATCATATCCGACATGGTTGACACTATCCTTATTCGAATCTGAATCCGGACAAAAATATGAAAACAAATATGATATCAGTGATATCTGTTCGTATCCGATTCATTTTCATCCCTATATATAGCCCAGAGGGCATAGATGTCAACTAATAGCTATTTTTCTATTGATGACATATAAGGGGAGCTAAATTTAAAATGATGTTTTCAATGGCATAAAGGAATTTTCTCTATGAAGCTGAGTCTCATCGTTAAAGAGCACGTTAGATTTTTCATAGGTAAATCTCCTATTCCTAGAGATAGAAGCTAGCTCATATGTCAAACAGGTCTATTTGCTTTAGGATAGAGCTGCTCTGGAGTTGATAAGAGTAAGGGCAATTCCAAACAAACTTTATCTACAAAAGATGCCGCAGGAACCCAACCATTTGGTTAGTGATAGCAAAAGCAGGATGCAGAAGCTAAAACAAACATGCGGCTTAGGTACTCGCGAGCGTGTCTCGGCGACACGTAATTTATTAAGTAGAAGCAGAGTTTGACTGGTTACAACATCCCCCAAGTAATCCCTAGATTACCGTGGGAGGACAAAAGCCAACACGACCCGAATAAACTAACTTAAGATTACATTACATGAAAGTTGAGCAACCAATTGGCCGGGTGCCGATGAGGCTAGCAAGCCTCGTCAAACTCACCAAACACGAACCCTGCCACGTCAAACTTCAAGAGCGCTCGAAGTGCTTTCCTTTTTGCGGAGTCAAGTGGGCCCTGGAGTTCCTTCTTGAAATCTGCCACTACCTGGGTATCTGACCGCTGTGAGGCGGAAGGCTCTCACTTGCACACAAGCACCTTTTGCGCTTGGAGGGTGGCGTTAGAGGCCTGCAAGGCACACTATGCCGCTAGACACATGCTACGTCGGATGGAGACCGACGATGGAGAGCGACGGGTTCGATGACGTGGTGGCGCCTTAAGGATGGGGGTCTTGAGCGGGGTGGAGACGCGCCTAGCAAACTCCCCAACGAGTGCCGAGGGAGAAATCGGCAAAGGAGTAGGTGGCTGATCATCCACCCCCGATGCATCGACATTCGTGTAGATGAGCTGAACCATCCGCAGTGGCGAACGGGTGTCCGCCAACAAAGCCTGAGCCACCAAAGGGCCACAGTCGGGGTTGATGGGCGCCCAAGCACCGAAGCATCCACTGATCAACTGACGACGAGCGAGGCAGCGAGCTCATCGAACATCGGGTCAACCCAAACGGGAGGCTCAGTGCCCTCACACAACGCCATAGAGAGCGGATCAGGCTCTTGGGGGTAGCAAGTGACAATAGCAGAAGCGACATTGCTCGTTATGGCAACGTCGACCTCCCTCGGCAGCTTGCTCCGGTGACGGCGGCGTCGACGACGGGGGTCGTTGGTGCCCCCCATAGCCACCTGCGCGGCTCTGGCGCAAGGCGCGTGCGAGGAGGACCGTGAGCCCCCACCCTCTGCCTCTGACGCCGTCACCGGCTTCACCGCGGCCCGCCTGAGCCACTTGCAGTCCCTAGCGAGATGGCGGTAGCCGCGACAACGCAGACAACACCATGGCAACCGTGAAAGCCCAAGTTTGGTTTTGGTAATTAATGACACCAAGTTGCTAATGCCATGTGTTAAGTGTTTTGAGTTAGGCATAAGCAACGCATGTGATGAAAGTGTACGTGGCAAGGAGTGGTGGCCACAAGATCACAAAGAAATGGTGCATGGACATGAAATGACGATCATGGTGGAGATGCACATAATATGATGAACTTGATGATCAAGTGGAGGAGAAAGATCTAAGAGCGCAAGGCAAAGGTATAACCATAGGGTTTTCCTTTTGTCGGTCTAAGTTGAGTAGAGAAGTGATTGACCGGATTTAGGATACATAGTCGACTATCAAGAGGGGCAATCACGGTTAGCTCGGGAATCAAGTGCCACTAGATCAATGTCTTGAGCATATGCATTAGGATCTAGTTGAGAGCTAACATAACGCCTTGGAAAATGTTTGTGAAATGCTAACACACATGCACTTTGTGGTGTACACTTGGTGGTGTTAGCACATTTGCGAAGGCGGTGGTGTTTGAGCGGTAATAAGGGGTTTGGGGTTCGCTCTCCCTCCCGCCGAGCGTGCGAGCGCGGGATTCAGGCGTTTTTGAGAAAATGAAATGCCTATTTTCTATTGCGCCGGAGGCGAGAAAAGGTGGCGAAAGTCCGAAATATTTTTCACTGAAAAACGGCGATCGGACGCTGCACCGGACGCGGTCTCGGTTTGACCGGACGCGTCCGGTCAGTTCAACGCGGCGCGAGCTCTAGGGTTTGTGACCGGACGCGGGTCTGGCCTGACCAGCGCGTCTGGTCAGTACAACTGAGCGTAAGAGAGAAGCACGCGACCGGCGCGTCCGGTCCTTCACGGGACCGGAGCGTCCGGTCAGGCGTCCAGGAACACAGAGCGAAGCGGAGTGACGATCGGACGCGCGGCGCGTCCGGTCACGTGCGATCGGACGCGTCCGGTCGTAGCTGGAGCTTACTGGAACGCGACCGGACGCTGACACTGTCGCGTCCGGTCACTCGGTTGAGCGCGTCCGGTCAGGGCAACTGCTAGTTCTCACGCGCACTGTTCACGTTTGTCGTGTAGTGACCGGACGCGTTCGGTCACCCTGACCGGAGCGTCCGGTCAGCGCGTTTTTGCTGCGTCGTCTGTAACGGCTAGTTGCGTACCCCTTCGTTATAAATAGACGTTGGACGGGGTTTGAGGGGATGGCTTGCACATTCTGAGATATAGAGACATACTTTGAGCTAGAGAACAACCCCTCCACTCATCTCTTTGCATAGTTGCACATCTTGAGTGAGATTGAGTGAGATTCAAGTGCATTGCTTGAGAGTTGCATTCTAGAGGCACTTGATCTTCGAAGTTGCTGCGGATTTCTTGTTACTCTTCCGTGTTTCCCGACACGGTAGACGGCTTGGAGCAGCGGAGGTGATTGAGCTCGCAATTGGAGATTGTTGGAGCCTTCACCAAGTGTTGTAAGGGGTTCTTGATCCTTCCCCGCGGGAGTTCGTGAATTGGATACTCTAGTGGAGCTCGTGGCTTGGAGGATCCCCATCTTGTGTGCGGTTGTGCGGCGCCCGCCGAGGGCTCAACTCTTGATAGTTGATTAGCTCGCGAACCGACAAGTGGGTGTATCGCCACAACGGGGAGTAGCTTGCCGGGAAGCAAGTGAACCTCGGGATAAATTCTTGTGTCATTCTCTTCCCGAGGATTTCTCTTGTGTGATTGATTGATTGGTACATCTCATCTCTACACGGCGGTATAATCACTCAAAGCTCTTCTCTTGTATTACTTCTTATTTCTAGCTTGTAATTGTTGTTGTGTTTAGTGAATAGCTTTGTTATAGACTTGTGTAGGTGGCTTGCTTAATTAGTTAGAGCTAGTGCATTTGCTTCGCCACCTTTCGTACTAACGTGTGGTTAAGTAATTCTTGTAGAAGTTTTAATTAGGCTATTCACCCCCCTCTAGCCTATTTGGACCTTACAAGTGGTATCGGAGCGAAGGCACCGTTTATTTGAGGCTTAACAACCTACGGTGAAAAAGAAATGGCTCAATTAAGCTTGCACATCAACAACACCAAGAAGGCACCTCACTTTGATGGCACAAATTATGCATATTGGAAGGTTAAGATGACCGCACACCTAAAGTCAATCAATAGAGAAGTGTGGAAGGTCACCGAAACAAAATTTGAAGTTGCTAATCCGGAAGCACCTACACCGGTGGAAGAGAAGAAGCTCCAATGCAATGACATTGCCATTAGTGCTCTTCATGAGGCATTAGATGACAAGACATTTGAGCAAGTGAAAAACATAGAAGTTGCACATGATGCTTGGGCCAAGCTAGAAGAAACATTTGAGGGCACCGAAGGCACAAAGACCGCTAAAGCATATATCTTGCAAGAAAAATTTTCAAGCTTCAAGATGCAAGATGATGAGAGTGTTCCGGAGATGTTTCATAGATTGCAAGTCATTGTCAATGAGCTCAAGGCACTTGGTGAGGAGGTCAAGGACAATCAATTCTCTATGAAGTTCTTGAGAAGCTTGCCCAAGAGATTTGATACATTGATCACCGTGCTAGTGAGGACTACATTGAAGGATTCAACTCCTCAACAAATATTTCAAGAGGTGATGACCGATGATTCATATAGAGAAGATGATGAGAAGGATGAGTTGGTCAAGAAGAAGAAGAAGGAAAATGAAAAGAAAGATGATGAAAAGAAGAAGAGTGTGGCATTCAAAGCCACCACATCCAAGGGCAAGTCCAAGATTGAATCATCAAGTAATGAAGACTCAAGCTCTTGTGATAGTGATGACATTGATGAGAAGATGGCTCTCTTTGTCAAGCAATTTGGCAAATTTATGAAGAAGAAGGGCTATCGTGCAAGGAGGAGGAAGAACTCATCTAAGAAGAATGAGCATAACATGAGATGCTTTAGATGCCATAGCAAGGATCATCTTATTGCAAAGTGTCCTTATGATAGTGATGATGAAGATGCTATCAAGAAGGAGAGGAAGAAGCAAAAGAAGAAGCAAGAAAAGAAGGAGAGCTCTTATAAGAAGAAGAATGATTCTCATGTTGCTACATGGGATAGTGATGATTCCTCAAGTAATGATGAGGATGACTACAAGAGCAAGAAGAAGGGACATGCTAGCATTGCCATCCAAAAGAAGGTCTCCCTCTTCGACACTCCATCATGCTTCATGGCTAAGGCCGCTAAGGTATCATCCAATGATGAGAGTGATCATGATAATACTAGTGATAGTGATAGTGATGAAGAGGAATTCACTAAAGATGAACTAATCACTATGCTAGAAGATTGCACTCAACATTTTAAAGAATCTAGAAAGGAGTGCAAGGGCTTGCTTAAGGAAAAGAAAAACCTTATGCAAGAACTTGATGAGCTTAGGGCATCTTATGAGAGTCTAAAGGTAGACCATAAGAAGCTTCAAAAGTCTCACATTAAGCTAGAAGAAGCTCATTCCTCTCTAGTTGAAAAATATGAAAACATACCAACTAATGTTGAGAAAGCTAAAACTTGCAACATAGGCATATCATGTGATATAATTGATGAAACTTTTCATAAGCCTATTATTGTTGCTCCCACTAACCCTTCATGTAGCGCATCTACATCATCCTCATCTAGTAGTGATGGTTTTACTTGTGACTTCACACTTATAGTTGAGAATGAAAATCTCAAGAAGGAGGTAAAAGAGCTCAATCACACCTTGGCTAAGGCTTATGGTGGTGAGGACCGCTTGCTTATGTGCTTGGGTAGCCAAAGAGCATCTCTCTACAAAGAGGGATTGGGCTATAACCCCAAGAAAGGCAAGGCCGCTTTTGCTCCTCACAAGACTCGTTTTGTGAAGAACAATGGTAGCTATTGCAAAAGTTGCAAGCAAGTTGGTCACATAGAGCAAAAATGCATGAACAAGAAATCAAATGCTAATGTATCCTCAATTAAGTTTGATTCTTTCTATATACTTACCAAGGGTACAAATGGTGTTCATGCTAAGTTCATTGGTGCACCATGGATGGGCTCAAAGAAGAAAGCCATTTGGGTACCAAAGAGCTTAGTCTCTAACCTTGGAGGACCCAAACAAGTTTGGGTACCTAAAAAGAATTGATCTTGTCTTGTAGGTCAATTACAAAGCCGGAGGAAGGCATTGGGTGCTTGATAGTGGGTGCACTCAACATATGACCGGAGACTCTTGTATGTTCAATTCAATTGATACAAGTCAAAATAGTGGTTTTGATGCTATCACTTTCGGCAACAACAAGAAAGGCAAGGTCAAGGGGCTTGGTAAAATTGCTATCTCAAATGACATGAGCATATCAAATGTGTTGCTAGTTGAGAGCTTAGATTTCAATCTTTTATCGGTGGCACAACTTTGTGATCTTGGCTTCAAGTGCATATTTGGTAGTGATGATGTTGAAGTCATAAGTGTTGATGGATCAAACTTGATATTCAAAGGATTTAGACATGGTAGCTTATACTTGGTTGACTTCAATGATAGTGAGACACAATTGACATCATGCTTGCTTAGTAAATCTAGTATGGGTTGGTTGTGGCATAGAAGGCTTGGTCATGTTGGAATGAAACAATTGAACAAACTTTTGAGTCATGACTTAGTTAGAGGATTGAAAGATGTCACTTTTGAAAAGGATAAACTATGTAGTGCTTGTCAAGCCGGCAAACAAGTTGGAAATTCACATCCTAGTAAAAGTGAAATGAGCACATCAAAAGCATTTGAGCTATTGCACATGGACTTGTTTGGGCCAACAACATACACTAGCATTGGTGGCAACAAGTATGGTTTTGTGATTGTGGATGACTACACTAGATACACTTGGGTGCTCTTTCTCTATGACAAGAGTGATGTTTATGATCTATTCAAGTCTTTTGTCAAGAGGGTGCAAAATGAGTTTGAGACTACCATCAAGAAGATTAGAAGTGATAATGGTAGTGAGTTCAAGAACACAAGAATTGAAGATTTGTGTGATGATTATGGTATTGGGCATCAATTCTCACCAACATACACTCCTCAATCCAATGGTGTAGTTGAAAGGAAAAATAGAACTTTGATTGATATGGCTAGATCAATGCTTAGTGAATACAATGTGAGTCATTCATTTTGGAGTGAAGCTATCAGCACGGCTTGCTATTGTAGCAACCGTCTCTATTGCCATGGGAAGCTTGGAAAGACACCATATGAGCTATTGAATGGAAGAAAGCCCAACATTGTATACTTTAGAGTGTTTGGTTGCAAATGCTATATTCTTAAGAAAGGCACTAGGTTGAGCAAGTTTGAAAGGAAATGTGATGAAGGGTTCTTACTTGGTTATTCTACCACAAGCAAGGCATATAGAGTTTGGAATCTCACAAATGGCACCTTGGAAGAAGTTCATGATGTTGAATTTGATGAAACCCAAGGGTCTCAAAATGAAGCTCAAAACCTTGATGATGTGAGAGGAGATCAATTGTCAAATGCAATGAAGAACATGGACATTGGTGATATAAGGCCGATGCAAGTTGATGATGATGATATTCATGTGATCAACCAAAGTGTGCAAATTGATACAAATCAAGCAAGCTCTAGTGGTACTCATGATGAAGCTCAAGTTCAAGGTCAAACAAGTGAAAGCAATCAACTCCCAATACTCCAACCTACTAGCATTGCAAGAGATCATCCGTTGGACCAAATCATTGGTGGAATTCAAAGTGGTGTTCAAACTAGATCAAGGCTAGCATCCTTTTGTGAGCATTACTCATTTGTCTCATTAGAAGAACCAAAGAAGATAGAAGATGCATTGAAAGATTCCGATTGGGCAAATGCCATGCATGAAGAACTAAACAACTTTGCTAGAAATCAAGTTTGGGAACTTGTTGAAAGGCCAAAGAAATACAATGTGATTGGTACTAAGTGGGTCTTTAGAAACAAGCAAGATCAAGATGGCATGGTTGTGAGAAACAAAGCAAGATTAGTAGCACAAGGATACACTCAAGTTGAGGGTCTTGACTTTGGAGAGACATATGCACCGGTTGCAAGATTGGAGGCAATTAGAATCTTATTAGCATATGCTTGTGCACACAATATCAAGCTCTATCAAATGGATGTCAAGAGTGCATTTCTCAATGGCTACATCAATGAAGAAGTTTATGTTGAGCAACCTCCCGGTTTTGAAGATGACAAGAAGCCCGACCATGTGTACAAGCTAAAGAAGGCATTGTATGGTTTGAAGCAAGCACCTAGAGCATGGTATGAGAGATTGAGGGATTTTCTTCTCTCTAAAGGGTTCAAGATGGGAAATGTTGACACCACGCTCTTCACCAAGAAGCTTGGAAATGACTTATTTGTGTTGCAAATCTATGTGGATGACATTATCTTTGGATCAACTAACCAAGACTTTTGTGAAGAGTTTGGAAATATGATGGCTAATGAGTTTGAGATGTCTATGATTGGAGAGCTTAGTTACTTCCTTGGACTTCAAATCAAGCAAATGAAGAATGACACTTTTGTAAGTCAAGGCAAGTACATCAAGGACATGATCAAGAAGTTTGGATTGCAAGAAGCTAAGCCAATGAGCACACCAATGGGCACTAATGATCAATTGGGTATTGATGCTAGTGGCAACATGGTAAATCAAAAACAATACCGATCCATGATTGGAAGTTTGCTCTATGTCACCGCTTCTAGGCCGGATGTGATGTTTAGTGTATGCAAGTGTGCAAGATATCAAGCTTCACCTAGAGAAAGTCACTTGAAAGCAACCAAGAGGATATTGAGATATCTAAAGGGCACTCATGATGTTGGATTATGGTATCCCAAGGGATCTAATTTTGAGTTGATTGGATATTCGGACTCCGACTATGGTGGATGCAAGATTGATAGAATGAGCACAAGTGGCACTTGTCAATTGCTTGGAAGGTCTCTTGTTTCATGGTCATCAAAGAAACAAAATAGTGTTGCACTATCTACCGCCGAGGCCGAATACATTAGTGCCGGTAGTTGTTGTGCACAATTGCTTTGGATGAAGGCCACTTTGAATGACTTTGGAATTAAATTCAAGAATGTGCCTTTGTTTTGTGATAATGAAAGTGCTATCAAGATGACACAAAATCCGGTTCAACATTCAAGAACCAAGCACATTGACATAAGGCATCACTTCATAAGAGACCATCAACAAAAGGGTGATATTAGTATTGAGAGCATTAGCACCGAAGATCAACTAGCCGACATCTTTACAAAGCCACTTGATGAAAAGAGATTTTACAAGTTGAAGAATGAATTGAACATACTTGACTTCTCCAACTTGAAATAAGTGCACCCCCACATTCTTATATGACATGCCTCTCCTCCAACATAGCAAGGTACAGTTGTTTGGCATATCATTCATACTTTGCTAAGGACATGGTTAGAACATATAGACATATTTGCATGACAAATAAGCTCATTCATGAAAATCAAATGATTTTGATGTATATATGGTACCACTATTGCTTCTATGTTTGATTGATCTAGTGGTAGCATATGACATGTTTATGGGCTTGCAAACCTAGTGTTGAATCTAGAAAATGAGCTCATGATGTGTAATTCAACATGGTCAAGATAACCCTTATACTTTATGAGGTGTGAAAAGCTTGTCCTTGGATCAAACCGAATTACATATTCTAGGCAAGTGATCTAGGTTGAACCATAATTTAGACTCCCTCATATTGATTGACTTATCTCTCACTAAAATTACCTATTCTAGGCACCTTTTTGGTGATTGTTGACAAAGGGGGAGAGAAAAGTCACAAAGATATTGCAAAGAGGAATAAGATAAAATAAGGGGGAGAAAAAAAAAGTCACAGGGGAGAGAAAAGTTACAAAGGGAGAGAAATCAAGGGGATCAATTAAATTTGAGCACATAAGTAGGGGGAGCAAGCTCATGGATTATTTGTTGCATTTGTATGTGCATTAACATGATGAAATGTTGCATTACAAAAGTTTAATTTCGATATTCATGATTGAATGGTGTATGCTAGATATAGAACTTGAATGATGTTTTGTTAAGAGTAGCTTTACATGTGGTATCTAGACACCTTTGCTTTTAATGTTGATCTCACGAAGTACTTTAGTGTTTGTGATCTTTACAAGCGATGTATTACAAATGGTGTCTAGCTACATCGATGCTAAGGATGGTATATAAAGGCAACTCCGATTGGTATCACGCTTCAAAGGTCCATTCTATATACCTTAGCATCAATTTGATAGTAGTAACTCTCCCAAAATTCAAATCCATACATATGTGCACAATTGAACCAAACTCATGGAAGCACATATGTAGGGGGAGCTAATACTATCGAAATTGAAAATTGATTTCATTTCATATCTTTGTGATGGTTGTCATCAATTACCAAAAAGGGGGAGATTGAAAGCCCAAGTTTGGTTTTGGTAATTAATGACACCAAGTTGCTAATGCCATGTGTTAAGTGTTTTGAGTTAGGCATAAGCAACGCATGTGATGAAAGTGTACGTGGCAAGGAGTGGTGGCCACAAGATCACAAAGAAATGGTGCATGGACATGAAATGACGATCATGGTGGAGATGCACATAATATGATGAACTTGATGATCAAGTGGAGGAGAAAGATCTAAGAGCGCAAGGCAAAGGTATAACCATAGGGTTTTCCTTTTGCCGGTCTAAGTTGAGTAGAGAAGTGATTGACCGGATTTAGGATACATAGTCGACTATCAAGAGGGGCAATCACGGTTAGCTCGGGAATCAAGTGCCACTAGATCAATGTCTTGAGCATATGCATTAGGATCTAGTTGAGAGCTAACATAACGCCTTGGAAAATGTTTGTGAAATGCTAACACACATGCACTTTGTGGTGTACACTTGGTGGTGTTAGCACATTTGCGAAGGCGGTGGTGTTTGAGCGGTAATAAGGGGTTTGGGGTTCGCTCTCCCTCCCGCCGAGCGTGCGAGCGCGGGATTCAGGCGTTTTCGAGAAAATGAAATGCCTATTTTCTATTGCGCCGGAGGCGAGAAAAGGTGGCGAAAGTCCGAAATATTTTTCACTGAAAAACGGCGATCGGACGCTGCACCGGACGCGGTCTCGGTTTGACCGGACGCGTCCGGTCAGTTCAACGCGGCGCGAGCTCTAGGGTTTGTGACCGGACGCGGGTCTGGCCTGACCAGCGCGTCCGGTCAGTACAACTGAGCGTAAGAGAGAAGCACGCGACCGGCGCGTCCGGTCCTTCACGGGACCGGAGCGTCCGGTCAGGCGTCCAGGAACACAGAGCGAAGCGGAGTGACGATCGGACGCGCGGCGCGTCCGGTCACGTGCGATCGGACGCGTCCGGTCATAGCTGGAGCTTACTGGAATGCGACCGGACGCTGACACTGTCGCGTCCGGTCACTCGGTTGAGCGCGTCCGGTCAGGGCAACGGCTAGTTCTCACGCGCACTGTTCACGTTTGTCGTGTAGTGACCGGACGCGTTCGGTCACCCTGACCGGAGCGTCCGGTCAGCGCGTTTTTGCTGCGTCGTCTGTAACGGCTAGTTGCGTACCCCTTCGTTATAAATAGACGTTGGACGGGGTTTGAGGGGATGGCTTGCACATTCTGAGATATAGAGACATACTTTGAGCTAGAGAACAACCCCTCCACTCATCTCTTTGCATAGTTGCACATCTTGAGTGAGATTGAGTGAGATTCAAGTGCATTGCTTGAGAGTTGCATTCTAGAGGCACTTGATCTTCGAAGTTGCTGCGGATTTCTTGTTACTCTTCCGTGTTTCCCGACACGGTAGACGGCTTGGAGCAGCGGAGGTGATTGAGCTCGCAATTGGAGATTGTTGGAGCCTTCACCAAGTGTTGTAAGGGGTTCTTGATCCTTCCCCGCGGGAGTTCGTGAATTGGATACTCTAGTGGAGCTCGTGGCTTGGAGGATCCCCATCTTGTGTGCGGTTGTGCGGCGCCCGCTGAGGGCTCAACTCTTGATAGTTGATTAGCTCGCGAACCGACAAGTGGGTGTATCGTCACAACGGGGAGTAGCTTGCCGGGAAGCAAGTGAACCTCGGGATAAATTCTTGTGTCATTCTCTTCCCGAGGATTTCTCTTGTGTGATTGATTGATTGGTACATCTCATCTCTACACGGCGGTATAATCACTCAAAGCTCTTCTCTTGTATTACTTCTTATTTCTAGCTTGTAATTGTTGTTGTGTTTAGTGAATAGCTTTGTTATAGACTTGTGTAGGTGGCTTGCTTAATTAGTTAGAGCTAGTGCATTTGCTTCGCCACCTTTCGTACTAACGTGTGGTTAAGTAATTCTTGTAGAAGTTTTAATTAGGCTATTCACCCCCCCCTCTAGCCTATTTGGACCTTACAAACCGGCAGGTCGCTACCCTGTGTGAGAGGGAGAGGCAGTTGAAACATCTGTCGTGTAGCTCCGCCGGGATCTTCCGTGCCAGTGGAAACTGCATCTCGGTCGAAGCAGCCGTAGGTCGTGACTCCTGCCGTAGGAGAATCTCATGCCACCCATTGGCATCGGGGGCGGAGACACGTCCACAACGTTGGCGAATAGGGGCACGACCATCCACGAGCCGAGCAGGGAGGCCGTGCACTAGCTGGGGACGCAACCGGCCACGTCTCGCCGGTCGACGGCCGCATCCCTGCCGGCAAGTGTCAGCACCGCCCCGGCCCCGGACCACTGCAGATGGCTGGGCGCACGGAGGGGGCACCGACGCCGGCAACTCGTGATGGAGAATGGCGTCAAGGTAGGACCTAGGTTGAACCGTGCAGGCGACATGCAGATGCGACTGGCGCGCTGCAGAAGGAGTGGGCTCGTCGTCGAAACTACCCGCGTCGGGGTCAGTGTCAGCCTAGCGACGAGCCTTGGAGCGCCCAACCGAGCAGCCACCAGGAAAGAAGGGGGCAGCGTGGGGGGTGAGGGATTGGGACGACCTCAGAGATGAACCGCCTATCATCCGCCACAACGATGGCCACGCGGTCGATGGCGACGGTGCCCGCCTCGCGAGCACGCCATGGAGGGTGGCGCCGAACATAGGGGGAGGAGTCGCATCATCGCCATCTTCTTCATCATCATCCCCGACGTCCATGACGACGACCTCATCCTCCAGCGGCAAAGACCTCGCCACAGGTGCTGCCATCACGCCGGGAGCAGACAGGTAGAGGAGGCTGGTGCTGGCCACCGACACCTGAGTGGCCTCCGGCAGGCTGAGCTAAGGGAAGGCGTTGGCTGCAGGGGTGCATTCCAGAGTGGTTGGCTCGCTGAGGAGCGCTGGGAGATCTCCAACGACCCCATGGATGGATAGATCAGGTTGAGGGGAGCTCGGATCTATGCTGGGAATGGGGAGGGAAGCTGCTGGGTGGAGGCCCGACTGCGGGGGGCGGGCGGCGCCGCCGTCACCGAGGGGAGGAAGGGCAGGGTCAGGCGGGTCGGACGGGTCCATCCTCATGCAGCTTAGGTACGAAATCCAACTTTTGAAAACCGCACACTAGCATTGCGCTAGAGTTGTTTCATATGACACTACTACTTTCCAATTTAAGTGAAAGCAGTTCCGCTCAGCTTCACAATGACTGTTAACAAGGCATAGGGGCAGATTATCCTTAACGTTGGTGTATACTTACCGGAACCAGTGTTCTCGCACGACCAATTATATGTGGCACTATCGAGAGCTATGGCAAAATCGAACATTAGGATCCTGGCTGTGCCGGCTGCTGAGAAGGACGTGAATAAGAAGGAGAAAGGAAAGGGAATAAGAAACCAACAAAGGATATATTCACAAAAGAATATCATATATAAAGAGGTCCTAACGGTATAAAAGAGGTTAATATCTCATGAGTCAATACATATTTTTTCAGGATAGTCAACAACAATGTAGCTTTAAAAATTACAAACAAATTATATGCAAGATACATCAAACTACAACTTTGCTTCAGCTACAAGAAGTCAGACACCACATGTAAGACTTGAAAATCTTCTAGACCATTTTTGATTGGTGACCAGCTGCAGCTTGATATCCGTACAAAGCATGTTCTCATGGTTGAACTATTTAATTATCTTTCTTTGTTGTAGATTTATGTAATATTGATGTTTCCAACATCACGATCGTAGTATCTTTTGTATGTAACAGTATAACACACGCACTTACCTATCTTATCGTGGTATTATGTTTTTCACGTTGCAACGTACGGGCATTTACCAGTTAAACAAGAACATCGTTCCACTATGTATCTAAACATTTAATTGCTTTGTACACGATCGATGCCCTAAGAAATGACAACAAGACCTTCACGAATCAGGAGAGTGGTGTGTGTGTTACTATATCATTCTTGCATCCATAAGAATAAGATGATATTTTTTTTATTAAGAATAACCCTGTCCCTTTAATTAATAACGCAACGGGAGCGTTTTGTTGAAATGGGTTGCGAGATGGCAATGGGTACCCGAAATCCGAGAACCCGACGTATTTTACCCGATAAGGAGGCGGGTATGGGATGAGTTTTCTACCCATGGGTAGGTTATTGGGTAAAATCCTATACCCATCGAGTACGTCGGGTACGGGTGTAGGTGTATACTACCCCTACCCGCCTACCTGTGGGTAAGAAACACCCGCATAAAATAACCAACCACCCTGGTCATTTTAGCCCATATAGCCCATAAATTTGGCCCAAATCCACCTAAACACTACTAGTATATATACTTTTGAACCCTCCCTCAAACCCTAGCCCCTTCACGCCACTCCCTCCCTTCCCAGCCGCTTGGAATGATTTATTTTTGCATGTGAATATCTGATATTTATATGTGATTCTCGGGTATGCTGTCACGTGCGGGTTACCCGTCGGGTAGAATTTACCCGCGCGGGTGCGGGTATGGGAGCGGGTACGGGTAACCTGATGGGTAAGATTTAAACCTGGCGGGTGTAGGTACGAGTAGCCACTGCCTCTCGGGTACGTACCCGTTGCCATCTTGATGTGCAAGCTGACGGAGGTAAGCTCAAACGCCACCAAACGGTAAGCTAGCTCAAAGACGAGGATGAGTCAATGTAACGTCAAGTTGCCGTTGGGGCAACAGATAACATCACCATCGATCTCAAAGAAAAGTGTCGAGGCTGAATCTGAAACCGTGGTCAGCACACAGCAGGCTGGAAATAGGAAAGGAGATGAAAACCGAGAGTACGGTCCTGGAAAGAAAAGGACAGGTAGCTGGGTGCAGGGGCACGGTCGGTGACAATCAGCGGACCGCCGCCGGTGTTTGCCTCCTGGATTCGCTGCACGTTTTCGGTTTTCCTCAACCAGCGGCGCCTCCCACAATATCGCAGCCGCCCCCTGCTTGGCCACGCCAGATTTCCAAATTGGCCCTCCCCTTTCTCCACAATCATGTGGTGGATGACGTGTTTTGCTCCGATCCGATCCATGTCCACCCATCCGAGCCCAGCGAACCATCGATAATCTACGCTTGCCATCAAATACAATCTCCCTTTTGTTTGTCATTTTATATCACTACTAATTGACACACGACATACGACTCGTTTACACGTATTTATAGCCTCAGCATACAACTAACTAACTTCTGATCAAGATACGTAAAAGTTACCTTTTATAAAAGGCCAATCCATGCATTTTTCATGTCGCTTGTGTCATTGTGTACAGAATAATATAAGTATCCTACGAAATCCCATGTGAGCTCCCCTCTGCCAATAATCACACCCCCAACATCAATCAAATCAATTCTAAAAAAAACATCAATCAAATCAAAACAAATTAAGTGTATGCAAAGCGAACTCGCAGACCAGACCAGGGACCAGAATGCAAAATTCACCCCTCCAGCGGCGCCTGGGTGGCATGTGTGTGCACTACAAAACGCGGCGCGCCACCGCGGCGAACACAGCCGCCACGGATTCCGCTCCTCTTCTTCCCCTTCTCCAATCTCCGCTACGGCGAGCTGCTGCACACTCTTAGGCAGGTGAGTACTGTTGAGCGAGCCACATATCACGGCCGCAGCACAGCAGGTAGCTAGTTGATCTCCTCCTGCTATCCCGATCTCTCGCGGGGGAAGGGAAGGGAAGGGAAGCCGCGCGCCAACTTTTGGCTGCTTTGCCCGTGTCTTGGTTTCTCCTCGTCTCCTCCTCCTTAGTTTGATTCGTGCGCGCGCAACTCCTCAATGGCGGAGTGGGATGGCATGCTGGCAGTAGGTCTTCCTGTGACACACACCGGGCGGCCCAGTCACGGCTCACGGGAGAGCAGGGGCTGTGTAGTCGTTCCGTCGAACACTTGGCGCGCGACCCCGGAGGCTGCTTCGGAGGAGGTTTGCCTCGATTCCGTGCTTTCTTGTTCACGAAATTGCTACCTGACATGAGTTTCGATCTTAGAAGCAAATCAAGCAATACATGAACTTTTCGCTGATTTTATTTTCGGAATCCATCTACTGGGTTCGTGTTTCTGCCTACTCCAGCGAACTAAACCCTCTGCTTGTTTCTTGCCGTTTTGGCTACAGAGGAAAGGGTGATAGCAATGGCATGCTTTTCTTCATGCACCACCAAGGTTTCGCTCAAGTTCGGAGCTAAGGCGTTCGCGAGGAATTGCTTGCCTGGCTACTTGCATTCTGTGGTATCTTTTCCTGTTTCTCGGACATTGGATGGTGGTCTTTGTTCTCCCATCAGGGTGGAGAATGAGAATCGCGCCTATGGTTCAAACCTGACTTTTGGGGCTCTCAAGGGCAGACACCTCAACACAACACTCTCTTCGACTAATGGCCACGTCAAGGTTCCTGGTAAGATACGCTTTGGAGCTGTTCTTGGTTATACGGAATTTTATCTGTTGTCTCTGATCAAGCAGAGAGGTAACTTCATTAAACTGTTTACACATGATGCATCACAAAAAAAAATTCTTGGATTTTAAATACTGGGCATATGTGTTTTTTTTTTAGGAAAACCTTAAGCTTGATGCACTCTGAGGTAAATGGTTGTGGTAAACTAGTAAAAATAAGGGCTCTCATTTAACTGATCACAAGAGAAAATTCAAGAAATCATTATCTATTGCTTGGATCCAGAAATTGAATTAAATTCATTGTCATTTATGGATTATGCTTCTGGAAATATTTTGCTTGGACCTAAAGAACCATGGACATGATGGTTTCTGAGGAAAACCTCAAGCTTGATGCACTATATACTATTGAAAATCAGAGTTGCCTTCTAACTAACCAGCATAATAAACCCAAGACAAAAATTCTATTAAATTTGATGTGTTTGTTTTCAAACAGAAGAGAGGGTAACTGTATTGGTCATTGGTGGAGGAGGAAGGGAACATGCTCTTTGTTATGCCTTGGAACGCTCTCCGTCTTGTGATGCAGTTTTCTGTGCACCTGGTAATTCTGGCATTGCTCAGTCTGGAGATGCCACATGTATACCGGACCTGGACATAACTAATAGCGAAAATGTCATCTCATTCTGTCGTAATTGGGGTGTCGGGTGTCGGATTAGTCGTAGTTGGACCTGAAGCACCTCTTGTTGCTGGTCTTGCAAATGACCTTGTCAAAGCTGGAATTCCTACTTTTGGTCCTTCATCAGAGGCTGCAGCTTTAGAAGGATCAAAAGATTTCATGAAGAAACTATGTGATAAGTACAACATTCCCACAGCAAAGGTACTTTCTTTTAATTTGTGAAGCTACTTAACAGTTATTATGCTTGGTACATAATGTAGGTCGATGCGATATTTGAATATATCTAGAGCTGGCAATATTATTTTCAGCATGAGAATTGTATCTTTGTGATATGCTTTGTTACTAGATACTCTCTCTCAACAAGTCCCAAACTATTTTTTATGTTTTAGCTCAGAGTGCTCATAAACCCCATTTTACTTTTTCACAATTTTCAATTGCTATAAATCTTGCCTGTTAAGGATCAAGGAGCCCCGTAGCTATTTCCAACTGTTTATTTACATAGTAAACTTAATCTGTTGAGGATCTAGGAGCCATGTTAGATATTTACATCTATTAAGCATGTTATTGGTTGAAAGTTGAAAATTGACTACTTGTGTTCTGCATGTGCAGTATCAAACATTCACAAACCCTGCTGATGCTAAACAATATGTAAAGGATCAAGGAGCCCCCATAGTTGTTAAAGCCGATGGATTGGCTGCTGGGAAGGGTGTAGTTGTTGCTATGACTTTAGATGAGGCGTTTGAAGCCATAGACACTATGCTTATTGAAGGCTCTTTTGGTTCTGCTGGATCACTTGTCATCATTGAAGAATTTTTAGAGGGAGAAGAAGCTTCTTTCTTTGCATTAGTAGATGGAGAAACTGCTTTGCCTCTTGAATCGGCCCAGGACCATAAAAGAGTTGGTGATGGTGATGTTGGTCCAAATACAGGTGGTATGGGTGCATACTCCCCAGATCCAATTGTGACAGAAGAGCTGAAGAAAAAAGTAATGGAAAGTATAATCCTCCCTACCGTTAAAGGTATGGCAGCTGAAGGATGTAAATTTGTTGGTGTGTTATATGCTGGGCTTATGATTGAGAAGAAGTCCGGGCTTCCTAAGCTTATTGAATATAATGTACGATTTGGAGATCCAGAATGCCAGGTTTGTGGTCTTCTTTATTAATTATCATTATTGGCTTAACTTAGCATATGTTTACAAAATATAATACCCAGACCATTATTTGGTCCTCTATATATCTACAGGATTTATATTACCCAATTTATATCTGCTTATTTGGATATCTCGACGTTACTAATAATATGCTAAACTACCTGCATGGTTATTTGGTCGTTTCATATGGTTCATGCAGAAAAAAAAAACTAGAATCTCAAGCCAATATTTGAATTTACATTTGGGAAACAACATGCACAAAGTTTTATCTGATCTTCAAGTAACATTTTGCAGAATGCTAGTAGTTCTGGCCTTCTGGGTGGTAAAAGTCTTTTGGAAATATTAATGACATATTCATTGCAGTATCAAAACTCCATTTGTTAATCTCTTTAAAGAAATAAATATGAAAGGCCAACTATCTTTGTATGAACTCATTAAGTTTTATAGTGTCATGTTCACAAACTAAACTTTTGGTCAATTCATCTCTACTAACTTATCTTGTTTGGCTCAGGTTCTGATGATGAGGTTAGAGTCCGACTTGGCACAGGTTCTGCTTGCTGCTTGTCGGGGAGAACTAGGCAAGGTTTCGCTATCCTGGTCGCCTGAGTTGGCAACAGTTGTTGTGATGGCAAGTGAAGGCTATCCTGGGCCTTACAAGAAGGGGACCGTAATAAAAAATATTGATGAAGCCGAGCAGGTTTCTCCTGCAGTAAAGATATTCCATGCAGGAACAGCCTTTGATACAGATGGAAACTTTGTAGCAGCTGGAGGCCGTGTGCTTGGTGTTACTGCAAAGGGCAAGGACATTGAGGAAGCAAGGGCTAAAGCGTATGATGCGCTTGACGTTGTTGACTGGCCAGAAGGATTCTACAGGCATGACATTGGTTGGAGGGTGCTTAAAAATCGGCATTTGGCTGCACACTGATGACAAGAGTCCCCTGAATCTCTGTAATTATGTTGGGTTTGAAACATAAGAAGAATTTGCTGCTATAGATGCTGTTAGCCTTGTGGGTGCATGAAGATTGAGTATGGAAGTATAACTTGCGTGGAGCAGTTCCTTGACCGGGGAACAGCTGATGTTTGAAGACTAGTTTTTTTTTTAACTTTATACTTATATATATGAGTACCACTTCTGGTATTCATCACTTATTAGTAAGGAGCAAATCCTTATGCAGCATTCTCATGTGCATTTAGTTCTACAGTCTATTTGAGTCAAACATAAAAATATTTTATTGGCACCCACTCATTATCATAATAAAAGTATAATTAACCCTTACTATTTGCATGCGAGCTGATTATTAAACAAGTGCCTTTTGGTTCTTTGGGTCTGCTGTATTTAACTCCATGGAGCATGTATGCCGGTGCTTTACCTTTTGGGTAACTCGAAACAGAGGGCTCAACCGCTCGGTTGGATTAGTTGCATTCAGCAGTATAAAAGCGATCCATTTTTTTCTAATATAAAAGAGATACTTTATTAACTAGACATAAACGTTCATACAATCGACGTTAAGCAGGTCCTAGTCACACGCAAGTGCTTGTCCTAGCCAAGTCACAGAATATTTACTCCGTCTAGCTAAACTAGCTAAAGCATTTACATCTTGATTACAATCTCTCTTCGCTTGGGATATCTTCCACTCAACAGCCGAGCGAGTCCTCTTGCATCTGTTGCAACAAAGCCAATCTCTGATTGGTCCATGGATGGATTGCACATTGTTGAGACGATCTGTGCGCAATTGGACTCGATGATAATCGGTGGTAGACCCACTGAATGGCCAAAGCAGGTTAGCGCTTCCGCTTTCGATGCGCTTCCACATCGCTCTAGGAACGTCCATACTGAGAATACAACAGTCCCTCGCAATTGGTTCAACCCCTCGCAGTAGCTGTCTAGGAGTAACAGTAGCCAATCTTTACCTGTGTACTGGAACTGTTCATTATCCGGCGATAGCCGGTGCGGGCCCATGGCTTGTCGCAGGTCCCTCGCTCGTGGACATTGGATTACCGCTTGATGACTAGACTCGCTGATGATGCGTGTGAAGCCATAGACACCATGCTGATTGAAGGCTCTTTTGGTTCTGCTAGATCACATGTCATCATTGAAGAGTTTTTAGAGGGAGAAGAAGCTTCTTTCTTTGCATTAGTAGATGGAGAAACTACTTTGCCTCTTGAATCGGCCCAGGACCATAAAAGAGTTGGTGGTGATGTTGGTCCAAATACAGGTGGTATGGGTGCAGTCCCCAGCTCCAATAGTGACAGAAGAAGAAAAAAGTAATGGAAAGCATAATTTTCCCTATTGTTAAAGGTATGGCAGCTGAAGGATGTAAATTTGTTGGGCTTATTATTGAGAAGAAGTCTGGGCATCCTAAGCTTATTGAATATAATGTACGATTTGGAGATCCATAATGCTAGGTTTGTGGTCTTCTTTATTAATTATCATTATTGGCTTAACTTAGCATATGTTTACACGATATAATACCGAGACCATTATTTGGTCCTCTATATATCTACAGGATTTATATGTACCCAATTTATATCTGCTTATTTGGATATGTTGACGTTACTAATAATATGCTAAACTACCTGCATGGTTATTTGGTCGTTTCATATGGTTCATGCAGAAAAAATCAGAATCTCAAGCCAACATTTGAATTTACATCTGGGAAACAACATGCACAAAGTTTTATCTGATCTTCAAGTAACATTTTGCAGAATGCTAGTAGTTCTGGCCTTGTGGGTGGTAAAAGTCTTTTGGAAATACTAATGACATATAAATTGCAGTATCAAAACTGCATTTGTTAGTCTCTTTAAAGAAATAAATATGAAAGGCCAACTATCTTTTTATGAACTCATTAAGTTTTATAGTTGTCATGTTCACAAACTAAACTTTTGGTCAATTCATCTCTACTAATTCATCTTGTTTGGCTCAGGTTTTGACGATGAGGTTAGAGTCCGACTTGGCACAGGTTCTGCTTGCTGCTTGTCATGGAGAACTAGGCAAGGTTTCGCTAACCTGGTCGCCTGAGTTAGCAACAACTGTTGTGATGGCAAGTGAAGCCTTTCCTGGGCCTTACAAGAAGGGGACCGTAATAAAAAAAATATTGATGAAGCCGAGCAGGTTCTCCTGCAGTAAAGATATTCCATGCAGGGACAGTCTTTGATACAGATGGAAACTTTGTAGCAGCTGGAGGCTGTGTGCTCGGTGTTACTGCAAAGGGAAAGGACATTGAGGAAGCAAGTGCTAAAGCGTATGATGCGCTTGACGTTGTTGACTGGCCAGAAGGATTGTACAGGCATGACATTGGTTGGAGGGCACTCAAACTTCGGCATTTGGCTACATACCGATGACAAGAGTCCCCTGAATCTCTGTAATTATGTTGGGTTTGCAATGGTAAGGCAAACATAAGAATAATTTGCCGCAATAGATGTTGTTAGCCTTGACCGGGGTGCATGAAGATTGAGTATGGAAGTATAACTTGCGTGGAGCTCTGGTAAGTAGTAGGGGGCATGAGCCCCCATAGCCCCCACATTGGATCCACCCCTAGTTACCATCTCATAGTGCATGGATGGAGAGGTTCGATCGAAGCATATCATTCGGTGGTGGGTACCAACACTCCATACTCCCATCCAATATCAGAGGAATTTCTCTTGAGGCTATTCTTATTGTTATTGGAAGAAGTTGATGCAGCTGACAACATCCTATATTTTCATCAAAGTGGTTGTACATTTTCTTCTTATTTAGCATTTATGATGCCGCTACTTTCTATTTTAAAGGTATATGAGGTTCGTCCACCAGTGACCTAGAACAAGGGAAATGTTGTATGTTATCTTCTTGCTAAGCTTGGGCTAAATAATAATACAACACTTTTTTCTATATACATTGGGGATGGTTTAACTGACGAGGATGTTTTCAAGGTAACTCTTCTAAATAACATCCACCATGACATGATTTTTTGACGTAATTTGCTAATATCACTTATTTCAGGCTATTCATGACAAAAACAAAGTTATTGGAATTCTTGTCTCCAAAACCAGTAGGGGAACTAGCGCGTTTTACTCATTAAAAGACCCACCAGAGGTAAATTTCAAATCCGCATCTACCTATTTATAACCCTATGTAGCTTGAACACTCACAATTGCAATTTATTAGGTGATGGTGTTTTTGAAACTGCTTGTGAAATGGAAACTAGAAAATATAAAATAAGTCAGGTATTCATCTTAAACATTTTTGAGTTTGTCACTCCAAATTTACTCATTATTACTAGCCTTCTAGTTTAGCTTCACTAGGTCCATTTACAACATTTCCTATCAAGTATTAGGGGGCATAAGCCCCCTATAGCCTCCACGCCGGATCCACCTCTAGTTACCACTATTGATGGTCACTAACACCCCATTTTAGACCATCAACTATGCCTAAATTGGTGATGTAAATACATAAAATCAATCAAAAAACAACATTTTATGTTTAGATTTTACTTGGTTCCACTTGTACTTGGAGAATTGTGCTTGCAGGGTAAAACATGGCAAGATTAAGCAAAAGGAGGCCTTCTCAAAGCAATCCAAGTGACTAGGAGGACCAAGGGCCACCAAGTGGCGTCACCTGACGCCACATGGAGTTGGCCGATGGCCAACCTGGCCCTTCCATGTTACTGATCCGAGGGAGAGCTAGGTGGCACCCCCAGGAGTGCCCATCCACCGTTGGTTTGAGTCGGTTTGATCCAAAGGTGGAGGTGGAGCTCCCTTGGATCCCTAGGTCCACTGTCATCCACTTGAAGGTCTCCACCGACTTACTTACCGCCTTCTCGACCAATGAAACCCATGTGCCACTCCTACAACTACCTTGGGAAGCCAACCAAGGCCCTACGATCAAGAAATGGGGAAATCTAACATCGCCCGACGCCGTCCACGGTCGCCCGACGGTCCAAGTGCACCAAACCGCCTCATACATGCAAACTATCACAGTTTGGAGCACATCCATGCATTGGTTGTGGTGGTTAGTTCTACTACTTAGAAGTAGAAGATAGGGAGAGAGTGAGGCGAAGCTTGGTGTCGGTGTTTGGACTAGTGGTCCTAATCCCGATTAGTTAATGAGTGTTTGCGCGTCTGAGATCCGGATGGTGTGCAAGAACACAAACGATTTATACTGGTTTAGGCCGAAGAATGCCCTATGTCCTATAGAGAGAAGAGTCTTGTATTGCCTTGCACCAAGGTGCTTGTAGTAGGAGATTACAAGCTGGTGAGAGAGGGAGGAGCTCCCAGGTCTCAAGATGTGTAAGTGAAGAACACTCGCTCGTGATGAGTCAAATGGTGTATGAGTTTTCCCCCATCTTTTCTCCCCTTGGAATGGTCCCTGCCTTCCCCTTTTATAGATGCAAGGGGAGCACAGGGTTACATGCATGTGTTATGTGATGTTTTTCCTGGGAAGAAAGATCTGAAGTCTCCGGTCCTGTCCTGTAGTTGGTGGCGTATCACTGTTGGAGGAGTGGCCTCTGTCCTTTGATGCTATAGCGATATGCTCTGACATACGTAGCCCTATGGCTGACACAGCTACGACGTGTAGGATCATGATCATCACTATGGCGACGTGCCTGACCTTGCGGTTTGACCGTCATAGAGGGCCGAGGCCTCAGAGGCATGAATCATGACGTGATTTTACCCCGTTTGTGGGAATAGTGGCCTAGAGCAGCGCCGCGCAGGCCTAGATCGTGTGTATAGTGCTAGTATGGGCGCCATAGTGATCAACATCTCTTCCCCATGCTGTTATGGGCGATGACGTCGTGATTTGACCCTTGTCTCTCCTGGCCTATCCAGTTCCTCGGCGTAGGAACGTGGGTGACGTCACGAGGGGTCTCGAGCGCGCCAATGGGAGAGCGGCATCAGAGGCTGGGGTCGGGAGAGTTGGAGAACTTCCTGCGTCTGAGACCTTGTATCGAGGCCTCGGGCGAGGCAGAGAATTTCCCTGTTGAGGGTTGCTTATCGAGCAGGCCTCGGGCGAGACGAATAATTACTCGCGGGTGGCCCTGCTTAGTCTCGGTTGATGAAAAGGTTTTATCCCTGATTTGGGTACCCCTCATCATGGTACCCGATAGTAGCCCCCGAGCCTGTGGAGGAGTGAAGGCACTCCTTCGGAGGCTATGCGTCGAGTTTGGTCTGTGCTGGGTTTCAGTCAGGTCATTGCTGGGGCCTCGGCTTATTTTTTGTATTGCTTTCCTCCGGGGGGTGCACACGAGCGCACCTACCGGGTGTAGCCCCCGAGGCCTTGGGAGGATAGGATATGCTTCCAAGGGCTTGATTTTTATGCGGGGTGAGAATCCAAGGCCTCAACCATAGTGCAAGGGCAGCCCCCGAGCCTCTGCTCATGGCGAGAGGGCGGTCAAGGGCACCTTGTCTTTTTCACGTACCTCACGCTTCTCTTTCGCAGAGAGGAGGGGTGGAATATGCCATGCTACCCTCGGTGGGCGAGCAGTAGCACTTCCGGTGAGCTGTTAACGGGTAAGATCAGGTGGAGACCCGAGCCCCGTTTGCTAGGGGTCGGCTTATGGTCCAGAGACGTGCTCCATGTCACCCGAGGGTCGTCCAGTGGGTCTTAGATCTGTTCGATGGGATTTGAGGGCTCGATGTCTCCCTCCGATGGGATTCCACTGGTCAACGTCTTCTGGGTCCTAAACACAGCTTAGGGTGTCTTGAGCTTCATCGCTCGGGCTAAGCTACAGAGGGGCTCACCCTTAGCTATCCTTGACTCTTTTGTCCTGGGGCGGCTGTCGAACTCTAGGCGAGCCAGCCTTCGAACCCCTAGACCATAGAGGGTTTCACACCCATGATTTCTTCTCGGAGAAGGAATCTAATGAGAGGGTCTATCGTCTGTTGCGCGCGGAAGACGGGCGCACCCTTTTAGGTGGTTTTCTCGAGGAGGTGGAACGGGTGCTGTAGCGATCGTGGCTGGATGGGACGTTTCGCCCACGGGCAGGTGCAGTTAATGCGGCGCGTGCGCCCGCGTGGTTAACGAGAAAAAGAAAGTAATCATAGCAGTTTCTATAGTTTTAGCATTAAATGTGTTGGATTTAACTGTCTCCTGAGATTTTGCCTGTTTGCCTTCCCGTTCTTGCTATATAAGAGCGCGCCGGGTGCAACGTCTCCTTACCTTGCCATTTGCTCTTGCTTTCCTTGTTCCTGTGCCATGGCCGTGAATGAGGAGAGCCAGAGCAGGGAGAGAGAAAAGGAAAGGGACCAACCTCATTATCGTCGTCAACTGCCGCCACCCATCTCATGGTCGCCCCTGCTTTGCCCATGGAGCCTTGGAGCCGCTCTTCCATGACCTAGGAGAGGCTAGAGGAGCTCGTCGAGGAGGGTCTTCTCCGCCCCGTCACCGACGCCGTCGCACCGGAGTGGATTACGGCGGAGGAGGGCATCGATGTGCTGAATCCGCCTGCGGGCTATGTCCTTAGTTTCGTGGCATTCCATGAATGGGGGCTGGGGATTCTGTCGAGTCGGTTCCTGTGTGCGCTCCCCGCCTGGTACGAGGTGGAGCTTCACAACTTCAACCCCAACTCTATCTCACAGGCGGCCATCTTTGTCACTGTCTATGAGGGGTATTTGGGTATCCCTCCCCATTGGAGCCTCTGGCTCCACCTCTTCAAGACGGAGCACTTCACCAAGGCGGCCGAGGACGGAGGCTCCCAGAAGATGGTGAGGGCCGGCGGTTGTACCCTGCAGGTGTGCCAAGAGCGGTCAAACCTGTACATCCCCGCCCAGCTTACGTCGTCCAATAGGGGATGGCAGGAGGGCTAGTTCTACCTCTGCAATGACGATGGCCGACTGCCTCCCTATATGGGTCACGTCGTGACGGAGAGGTTAGCCAAGTGGAGATGGGGAGCCCCTGCTTCCGAGCAGCCTAGGCTGCGCTACTGCTCGATGCCCTAAAGAGGCTGTGGGACGACGGTCTTACCGCGGCCAGGGTCATTGCCGCTTTTCACCGGCGGTGAGTGCTGCCGCTCATGGCACGGCGGCTGCGCCTAGACCAAATGGCGGAGGGAGCGCCGTTGGAGGGATGTCAGATGTCTGACACTTCTCTCGCGGTGGTCGAGGTCACCAGGAGGGTGACCTACACGGTGGCCGCGGGGTTCACCGTGGCGGATCTGAACTGGGTCAGGATGCGTCCCACCCGGGGATACATCTCTCTAGTGAGTATGACTATCCTTCCCATACTCTTTTCGTATTCCATGGGTCTCCTCTTCTATTACTGATACCGTCCCGTCATTAGGGGCTGGTGATGGTGAGAGATTCCAAGCCCCCGGTTCCAGAGGACCGCGAGCGACGGGAGCGGAACCGGCTCTTTGCCGAGGAACAGAAGCAAAAGAAGGATGCCATGAAGAGGAAGCACGATGAGGATATTAGCACGAGTGTTGACGTTTATTAACTCCAATTTTAAGCCGTCAATTATTTTAGGGAAATGTCTGAAATAATGTGTAAAGTAGGGTTATAGGGGTTTATTCTAATGAGTTCCACGAGTTGTGTTGTTCTCACTTGTTTTGCAGGATATGTAGTACTTCATTATATAAAAGTATCTCAAGTGAAGAATCTAAGCACACCATTGCGAAGAGCTCGTCGAGACGGTCGAGACGGACATATCATTTGCCATATTTGGAGCACTAGAGAGAAAGTCCTTCATAAATACGACTCGGAAGACTCTAGAAGACCCTAGAACCATCATCATCAGAAGACCAGGAACTAAAATGACAAGATTCCATAGCTTTGCAAAATAATATTTTTCAGGGATTTATCCAGAAGCTGGAAAGGAAGGAATCCACTCAAGACATGACTCATTACGCGAATAGATCGAAAAGTGGCACTAGAAGGACGTAGAAGACACCAGAAGGCACGGAAATGAAGGGGGACCCACATGTCAGGCCGACCAGCCTGGCTCCCCTGCCAGGTGGGTCCCTCTTCACGTGGCGGCCTCCAACCAATCTCTATGACGCATCTTGACCATTGTTTCATGTTAGTTTGATCCAAGGGCTTCGGTTTATCCCACCGGGCTATATAAGCAGAGGCAGACCCCCTCAATCAATCATCTCATAATCAATCCATCATTGTTCAGTTCAGGGTAGTCCCTCAAAAGGATAACCTAGAGCTCCACCAGCTAGGGCATAGCTAGAACATAAGAATAGGAATTAGAGGAGACAAGCAACGCTTGGATTCCGAATCTAGTCACGAGGAGGCTAGGTATAGCCTTGTACTTCTCTCTTGTATTCAACATTATTAATATATTTGTGTTATTTGTCTTCTAGTTGATTGTGTTTATCTTCTAGTTCATCTACTTGTTCTTCTAGTTCATCTTGTTCATCTTATAGTTCATCATATTCTTGTCTAGTTCATCGTTTTAGTTCGTCTAGTTCATCGTGTTCTTGTTTAGTTTGTGTTGATCCTTTAGTTCTTGTTCTAATTTATGAGTCGAATACTTGATAGAGCTTGGTATAATTCTAGATTCATAATTATAATGTTCATTGTCTATGTTGATTATATGTTTAGTATAGTTGGAGTAGTTTTGTGTTTATACCCTTGTTCGTATAGCGCTCATTCCGATGATCAAGGGATGCGTGGTAGAAGTTGTATAAGCGTGGTGCTTAGACAATATCTATCTGCGAGTGCTCCCCATGTTCCGGGCCATGTGGTAGATCATGAAGATGACTATTATAGCTTCGTTGAGTCCTCTGTAGTCCACTCCCCGAATATAGGATTAGTAAGGCTAAGTTGCGGGGTGATATCTTGCTCTGTTCGTGATCCACCTTAGCAATGTCTCTTGAGTATGAATACAAGGTTACCCTGACCATGATTGCTAAATGTAATTGCACTAATCAATGTAGCTCAATGACCTATAGTTAGAATAACCTTAAGAGTTAGTCTCTATTTTCTAGTTCTTTCTAGAGTCACGCCCAAGTAGGAAAATGCTCGGTGGAACCCCTTTTAGGATTACCATGATCTATTATTAATTATCCTTTATTATGATTGATCCCTATTTTGAGATTGATCTAGTGGAACTCTTATTACAAGTGTAAGTTATAGTTTTTATTCTTATACCTCTAAGTGCCTTCCCAGTGGTAGAATTATAAATAACGATACCTAGAACTTTCCTGGGTGAAATGCTACAACAGGTGTATTTTATCTGTGCGCTTGCGGATAACCTTTATTCATATTTTATAAGTGCTATGATCATAAGTACAACCACATCTTTTGGTATTGTGTTGGGGATGACAACCTGGTTTAAGCAATGCTAAGAGATGTCTTGTATGTCTCTAATGCCTTTGCTGAGGTAGGGTTTTATCTACCTTATTTGTAATCGTGTTAGAGATATCAACAAGCATTTCTGGCGCCGTTGCCGGGGAAGGCAAAGGAGGTTTAGAATAATACATATTGAATATCTAGGAATAATCTTACACATGTGATAATTGAGATACACTATTGATCTTTCACTTAAACAAGCTTACCCTATCTTTTGTCTATTTGTGAATATCTTATTACAGGGTAATGTATGTTTGGATATCTACGTCTGACAAACTATGTTGAGGATCCAGAAGAGATAATTAGACAAGCCAGAGCCAAGCTTAGGAAAAAGAAATCCCCAACCACTTTGTCAGAAGAAGACCAGCCAAGAAGAAGTTTGACACCAGTGTTCGAAGCCATGGCTAACAAGACTCTCCATGAATTCTCCGCTCCAACCACCGCCAACATCAGGACTGGACCAGCAGTCAATGTGGGAGAAGAAGGATTCGAGCTCAAGCCAGCCTTGATCAACATGGTGCAAGCCAACCAGTTTTGTGGGAAAGCACATGAAGATGCAAGTGCCCATCTCCAACACTTCCTGGAGATCTGCAGCACATTCACCATCAAAGGAGTTGAAAGAGATGCCATACTACTCCGTCTTTTCCCATTTTCACTCTTGGAAAGGGTGAAGCAATGGTTCTAGGGTTTGGAAACTTTTTGGATTTTCTTAATTTCAGGATTATTTTAATTCCATGAATAAAAATAATTCCTGAAAATCTAGAATTACCTTTTAAGCCACGAAAAATAGCCCGGAGCTCAGAAAAATCATAGAAAAATTTTGGAGACTCTTGGGGAGATAAGAAACTCAACATAATAGGTTTGGGCTCATAAAAAGATTGATGAAGAGATAAAGGAAAAAGATTAAGCTCACAAAAATTAGAATTTTAAACCCAGAAAATGTCAAAAAGTTTTCCGATGAGAAGTAATCGTCGTCCTATGGTATTTTGAAAATAATAGCACTCACCAACACTAAAGACAAGCATCACACAAACACCACATTATAAAATCAATATGGAAAAGTTTAAAACCAAAATTTTCTATATTTAAATTAGCAGCAACTTAACTTATCTAATAAATTTATTCAAATATTGAAATTATTTATTTTATTTAGTGTTTTTCATGCACAACCCAAAATAGGAAATTTTGGGTGTGACAATTCTACCCCACTTAATAGGAATCTCGTCCCGAGATTTGGAGAGACTAGGAAGAAAGATAAGGTTGATCTACAAGTATTCACTTTTCCTTCATCAACTCCTATTCAATGATGATGCCACAAACTCAACCAACTTTGTAAAGGTTTCCTTTAGACCCTTACATTCCTTATAAATGGTTCCAACAGATTACCACTCTGAGAAAGGATACCTGCGCTCGATAGTGATTTTGCAACCATGTAGATAGCTGATGCTTCTAGGTGAAGAAATAGAACGTATAAAACCTCCATCTTATATCGTATTTAGTTCGTCAAACCCTTCTTAAGAAGAGATCAACTGGAGAACACCAATGGATAACTTGCATTTGTTTCTGAGTGATGACTATCATCATGTCCTTCTAGCATCCCAAAGAGATTTATGAGCATATGCAAGAACAAGTAATCCTGCACTTCCTCGCGAGCAGAAAAACAGCAGTACAGAAATACAGTTATAACTCAAGTGCTACGAATCCGATGATATTGTAGCTTATACCGTTGGAAAGCTTATCAAATTTACTACAACTTTCTTATAGAACACTTCTCCAGATTCTGCAGTTAAGGTAGTCGAAAACTGTGCACCACAGAAACTATTCCAGGTTGCTGACAGCACAGATGAATCATCTTGTGATTTTCATAAATCCCAAACCATAATAGATATCAGGGTGGTTCTTATGGTCAGAGAAAGATATTGAAGTCTACTATTGTCTAGAATTTATCCATGATTTTTGGGCCTCCAAAAATAGAGATATAAGCTAAGGAAGACAGACTGTTCTGAAAAACAAGATAAAGTAGGAACGAGATTCAGAGAGATTAGAGAGATAGATAACACTAATCTTAAGTCTTCATGCTTCTTTGCTTGTGTTGATGAGATATAAGACATGGATCTAGGATAGCCAAAAGATGACAAGAAAGATAAAGTTTGATCTTCAGTTCTTCGTACCTCATTGCTTGAGATTGATAATAGTAGCGGACACTACCCCACTTAACAAAGATTGAGCTACTTCTCAAGACTTATACCTTCCGAGCCACCCTTGAAACATAAGAACAAGGACAACACACAAACAACACATCAAGCAAAACAAGCACACATCGCATCATCGATACTACACGTACTTCTTCAACAATGGTGGTCACCCTATGGGAAGAGTATAGATGATAAAAGGCCATCGAATCTTTGAACCAGGTGGGATCAGAAAACTTTTAGTAAAAATAACATAAAATAAAATCAAAGGGAGTAAGAAATAATAGCTCAAAGGAAGCTATCAAGGAGAGGATACAACAAGACAAGGAAGAGGAACTAGTCAAAATCAATGAGTCAAGGGATGACAAAAATAGTTTTTATAGTAAAATGAGTTTTAGAATATGTCCAGTGCTACTTGGCATACGTCCTACAGTCAACACCGCTCTGATGCCACTCTGTCACACGCGGTTTCTAAAGAACAAAACCAGGCTAATCATATGTGTGCCCAGGAAGTCCACACATATGTCAGAATAAAAAAATATCAGAAACAATGTTATTATATAACGTATACATAGCTATATTAACACTTACATCAGAGTATCGCGGAACGGTGACTAAACTTTAGGCTCAATTCTTTTCAGGGACGGTTGACTGGTGGTTCCGTATGCCAAACACTTCTGAAAAACTTCTAGAAACTCCACTACCTCTTTATCCTTCTTCTGAATAGGACCTTACTACACACTAGAGTATGGGGAAATAGCAAGAGTGAGTCCATGCCGAACTCAACAAGTATAACACTGGGTTCATGAGGCTCAAAAAGGCTAGACACTGTTTGACTGCGTTTAGCTTTTAATCATCATATAATTAGCAATTAAGTAGCATCAAGATAAACCAATTCCCATTAATGAACCAATGATCAATTGTAATAAGGATAATGAATAGCATTAACATGAGCATAATAATAATCAACAGTAATTAAGCATGATATAACCATAGTGATCAACTATTCTGTAAGAATCCTCAATGCCGCTCGTGTCCGTGAGCACGGCTAGTATATCAGTTTATTAAACTCTGCGTAGAGGTGTACACTTTCACTGTGAGTCATGATTTCCAAATGCATGGGTTAATTACTCCCAAAACACTAAAAATCATATAAAGTCATTCAAAAGTTCTTCTAACAAGTTAGGGCCATTAGATTCACTCGGCAGGCAGATGTAGGAACCCCTTTTCAAATAGCACAATTTCTTCTTGGCTATACTCATAGACTAGATGTTGTCCTACACCCAACGTGTCAAGACATTCTTACGCCATTTAAGGTAACCACTAACAAGCTAGAAAAGGTCTCTTAAACAACTAGAGCCAGAGCCATATAGCCCTCACAGCTATACTGTCAATCCCGGTTATCACTTACAGGTAAGTCCTTACGGAGAGTAACTAGAGCAACAATATAACCCCTTCCTCTAGCCCTCTTTTAACAATAATAAAATCATCTTCATGGTTGGTCGCTTAATCCATTAATCAAATTACAAGATCATTGTTCATAATTAAGCACTAGCAATAGCTACCCAAATGCACAACCCATATGTGACAAGGAAACAAGATATCAATAGCTAAGTTATAATCTCTATGGTTGTCAAGGAAGACACATGCATATGTATAATAATTTCAGTGAATAGGTAACAAGGATGGTCCCATATTATACTTGCCTTGATCAAAGCTTTCCTGATGATACTGCTGGTCTGGCTAAAAGTAATATTTCTGATCGTCAAGAAACTGCTCACCGTCTATACTTGATCATCAAGTATCAACACACAATCATCCGAGCAATCATACACGAAGCAAACAAAGAGACATAATTAAAACAATACACCAACAGTAGCAAAATAGTATAAAAAGTTTGTAAAACTCTTCTACACGTTACTACGATCACACATACGTAAAGATCACGAAATTCGGATTTAAAACGTGAAAGTTATGAATTTTCTAAGATTTCCTATAGATAAATAATTACTTTAATATAAACTCGAAAATTAAAATTTTCAAACCTACTGTATAATAACACTAACATGTAGAGCTCGTAAATATGAATCTAACACAACTTGAATGGGTCAAATCAGAGTTAAAACGAATAAACGGCGGAGGAAAAACGATGGATGACAAAACTGTAAATATGTCATCTTCTATCTCGGGCTTAGAGAAGCTCCAGTTAGCCATGGTGGAACCTCGCCGGAGAGAAGCCAGATGAGATGGGAATTCGATGAAACGGCGATGGATTCACGCAAACGGATATACCACGGTGTAGAGAGCGACGAGGGCTGCCTCTTGGTGGTGGTGGCTGGCCTCGGGACGCGACAGTTTGGCCGGAAAAGCTCGTCGGAGAGTTCGCCGGAACGCAAGCTGTAGATGAAGAACTTCGGTGAGCGGTGGAGGGAGCTACGAGTGGCGGCTCGCGATAAGGGTTGTACTTCTGAAACCAGGGCGTCGAGGCCTACGCCGGCATATATATAGTCGTAGGGTTTGGAAACTTTTCGTATTTTCCTAATTTCAGGATTATTTTAATTCCGTGAATAAAAATAATTCCTGAAAATCTAGAATTACCTTTTAAGCCGCGAAAAATAGCCCGGAGCTCAGAAAAATCACGAGAAAAATCCTGGAGACTCTTGGGGAGATACGAAACTCAGCTAAATAGGTTTGGGCTCATGAAAAGATTGATGAAGAGATCAAGGAAAAATATTAAGCTCACAGAAATTGGAATTTAAAACCCAAAAAATGTCAAAAAGTTTTTCGAGGAGAAGTAATCGTCGTCCTATGGTATTTTAAAAATAATAGCACTCACCAACACCAAAAACAAGCATCACACAAACACCACATTATCAAATCAATATGGAAAAGTTTAAAACCAAAATTTTCTATATTTAAATTAGCAGCAACTTAACTTATCTAATAAATTTATTCAAATATTAAAATTATTTATTTTATTTAGTGTTTTTCATGCACAACCCAAAATTGAAAATTTTGGGTGTGACACTTGGATACTTAACAATAATTAAAGTTTGCTAAGTAAAAGGAAATATATATAGAAATGGTTTCCTAAAAATGCATTCCGAACATGTCTGGCAAGAGATAATCACACATCCAATTTCATTCAATATACAAAGCAATAATTAATTTTTCCATAGTATTGTGCACTATCATACTCTATATATTGCCCAAACTTGGTCCATATTTTCACGAATTCAGAAAACAAAACGTATCAACTAAAGAACTTAGTTCTCTTTCAGTACAACTCTATGGGGAACAGAATGCGCATGGATTTTGCTCTTATTGTGATCCTTTCCTTTCTCTACATAAGCCATGGAGTCGAAGGTGTGTGTAATTGTCCGAAAGCTATGAATAAATATTTGCACTGTTGTTTCTTTTGCAGAGTTCTTGCAGTAGGTGACTAAGCTTAGTGCTTGTATACTCAAGCCGTACAATATGTTGAGTTGAATTTTCACTTGTTATCTTGTGATTTTGCCCAATTAGTGTAATTTGGGTTTGCATGACAAACAGGAGCAATGGAAACAAGTAACATTACTGAAGTCGTGCATGTGGAGTCCATCAAGACATTATTCCAATTGGCTTACATGCCAGAAAAAGAAGTATATCAGCGTTGTGGAGAATGCACCTGTTGCCATGGAAGTATATGTACCACCATGGCATGTTGCAGAGAATACAGATGCAATGAACCAGGACATTCTCCAAACACTTGTATAGTTAGGACAATTGGATGTGGCTGTGGAAACTGCCACTAGTCATGCCTTTTCTATGCTCACAAATTGATGACAATAAATTATCCTTCAGTGACCAATGCACCTTTCTTAATTTGATTTTCTTATGATTGTTAAAAGGGAAATCTATATAAAATTTCATCTTTCAAACTGGTATCTCCCTATGATATTTTCTCTAGAATTTTTAAGTGTCCAAAGGAAAATTTTATTTCCCTATAGCTGAGAATCAAACCCATAAGGAAAATTGATTCTCCTTAGTAAACCCATTGGTTTTGTGGGAGGGACAAAACCATAGTACCGAGCATGTTAGTGCATTGTTGTTATATTTCACTAGGAAACAAAGAGTATTGGATGGCGATCCAATATAGAGTGAAGGACCAAGCAAACGACTAGACGAGGATGTGTGTGGGGGGTGTGGGGGGGAGGCGGGGTGGGGGTTGAGTGGGAGCCAATTAAAATCTCTGGCGAGAAACTTGGCCTATGTCCCTAATACACCCCACGCACACCTCAGTAAGCGAAACTCGAGTAACCAAAGCCAAAAGAGTCAAACGGAAGCTAAAACATTAAAGTAGAAGCCAAAGCAAGTGAGGGAAGCACCTAGGAATACTAGAAAACAAATTTCACCACCCAAAGTTCGGACACCCCATCTTGGCAGAAAAATGACATCTCCTCCCACCCACCCCTCCCCCTCCCTGCCGCCATTGAGTTCCCCACCGCCGCCAGATCGCCCCCTCCCCTCTGCTGGTCAGCCATCGTCGTGGTTCCTCCATGGGGTCCTTGGATCTCGCTGACCGTTTGGATTTCTCCCATGGGCGTTTGAAGAGGAGATTAATCGTCATTTCAGCACTTTGGTACACCATTCTCCCTCCCTCAGCTGATGGTTCTTTCCTCATGCTGGCCACTTTTCGGTGTTTCCTGTTTCAGCTGACCGAGGACTCGGTTCCCTGGGCCCTTAAATCGTATTTGGGTGATCGTGCTGCAGGTTTTCATGTTCAATTTCTGAGCACCAATCACTTTCGCTTTTCTCTCTTGCAAACAAGTTGGCTTTCATGTGTACCTGCTCCGCCGTGTGATCACTTCTCAGTTTGATGTCTACGTTCATCTCTGAAGCAATGGTATGCCTAACTGGGAGAGGGAAAAACGCCTCTGGGAAGAGGAACAGGAAAAGGAATTGTCCACTGTTCTCTCAAAGAGTACGGATCGTTGGATAAAAAACAAGTAACATTACTCAAAAACAAGTATAACCGTTGGGTTTCCATCTCTTCTTCTCTACAATAAGGTAACACTCAAAACTATCCTAGGTACGAACAAAAACGTCCCCCAGCTGAGACATCCCAACCATTGTACACCAAAAAAATTGCACCTAGGAATTCAACATCATTGAAATCTATGGCTCCTAATCCTCTCTCACTGGCTTCAACTCAATCCGATGGCCAAGATTGTTCCTGTAAAAGGCTTCATCACACATCCCGCACCCACCCGCCGGCTGGGCGATCTACATGCGCGGAACAACTAGCGATCGAATCCTGCTCTGTTCGGGAAAAAAAAGGAAAAAAAGTCACTGCCTGAAACCCCACCACACTGCACCTAGGGAAGAGCGACATCCTACGCCTCTGACGGGACGTACAGGGCCGAGCGCGACATCCTCACTCCGCGCCGCAGTGACGGCCATCCTCCCTCCGCTCCGACACGACGTACAGGGATGAGCGCAACATCCTCAGCCTCCGAGCGATCTCAGCTGAGCCGAGCGACCTCAACCAGAAACACGAACAAGACGTCCGTCACGCTGCGATCCAGGGCCGGCACGGTCATGCCTAGGCGGTGGCGGCAACCTCAGCCGAGCTGAGCGACCTCATGCAGAGATGGGAAGAAGTCTGGCACGCCGCGATCCTGGGTCGGCGCAGCCACATCCCTCCGCGCTGTGCCGATTCCCGCGGCAGCAGGCGACGCGCCCACCACGCAAGATCCCTGCTGAAGCACGCGCCTCGACGGTCTCGTCGACGGCAGGACCAGAGGAGGAGGCCGAGATGGGGGCACAAATCGGAATGCAGGTTCGCGGCCAGATCGGACTATGGCTCAAAAATGAAAATGTGATTCAGATTGTAGTTCTGCATTATGATTTCATTGAATATGCAATGATTTGTGATTTATGGTTTAGCTGTTTTGCTTAGTTTGGTTTCTTCTTTTGCAGAGACGGTGCACCACTCCACCAGCGTTCTATCAGCATGGTCGTTGACCTGGACATCAAAACCGCCATTGGCTGTACGATACAAGTTGGACACTAATGCACTGGAGATGGAATCAACGGAAGGGAAGAGCCATGGATCCACTTTAGAGAGTCTTTTGGCTTGGGACAAGAATCTCTACAAGGTGGTCAAGGTAATTTTGTTCCTGTGTTGATGATTCTCATATACAGCATTTGAGCATTAGAACAGCACCCAATTGAGATGTTTGCTCTTTTGCTTAATGAAACACGCGTCAATATGATACGCTCGCGAATAAAAAAAATTGAGATGTTTGCTATGAAAATTGTCGGTTGTCACAATCATTACTTTGTCGGTGAAAAATTTTGGGACTATTTAGCTTGATTCCTCTTGATAATGCTTTTGAGGCTACCATTGGGAGCATTCAGGCCTGTTTCTGCTTTGCGGTGCTGTTAATGCTTTGAGGCTACTATTGGAAACTCCAATATAAATCTGAAAAGCACAGTTCCGGATCCATTCAAGCAAAGTTCCAATACTTTTATTTTGTCAATTATTTTTGCAGCCTTGCTTCGAGACAGTTCCGGATCCATTCAAGCTCTTCTGGCAATGCATGCATGCACTCAAAACCTAAGTAGGTATACGTGCTTGTTATTATGTGCTTAACTTTTGGCATATCTCATATGACCTGCACTAAGATGGGAGACACCGTTGGATGATTGTAGTGCTTTAAGCACTAGATTCATGATAATGACAAGCTCTTACTCTTATTGAGGAAATCTAAACTAGCATGTAATGACTAGAGTGAAGTTAATGGTAAGGTGGGGCCAGTTTATCTCTTGTTTATAACTTTGCTATTTATTTAGTGTGGAGGATATCACTTAGTAACTGCAGAGATTGCTCATGAAGGTCACTAGTAGAAAACAGCTCTAAGCCGGCGGTCCACTTTTTGTTTACTGTCGGTTTCACTTTAGAGCCGGCTGTGTAAAGAAATAGGTGGGCCACGACTTTGTAACCGTCTGTGTAAATCCATTTTCACAGGAGGTTGTCATAAGCCAACCGCCAGTGCAAATGTCACATTTACACTGCAAATGTCACATTTACACTGGCGGTTGCCTTTACGACAACCGCCAGTGTAAATGTGACATTTGCACGTGACATTTGCACTGGCGGTTGGCTTATGACAACCGCCTGTGGAAATGGATTTCCACAGGAGGTTATAAAAGGCAACCGCCAGTGATGTTTCTGGTATATATACTCTTTCTTCCTCTTCGAGCAGAAATGTTCATCGCAGCCACCTTCCATTGGAGGGCATTTTGGAGGTCTAGATCTCTCAAAATAAAAGGGGAGAGGTTTTGATCTTGATTTTTTGAAAGGAGGTTGATAAGAAAGGTTAGTTTATGTCCCTGTACCATCATTTTGTTCATTCTTACTTAATTTGAGCTACTTTTTGGATCTAGGGTTTCACTATGAGTTAGAGAGAAGAAAATCTAGCTTCTTGTCTTTATTTCTTCTAATGAGGTTGCTTAAGATGGTTACATAATGTCTCTCCTCTCTCCCTTTTCATGTTTTCTTCTCGATTTAGCTACTTTATGCAAGATATATATTTCATCAATGGTGTGTTCTTGTGTATTTATGTAGAGAGACAAATGTAGGTTTTTTTGTTATTTTTTTAATTATGCTCATTAGGTTCTTTACTTTAATCTCTCTCTTTATTTCATAATTTATTTTATCCACATGTATCTATTTTAATTATGCTACTTAGGTTTTGTAATTATGAAACTTAGGTTTTTTTAATTATGCTACTTATTAGGTTTTTTACTTTAATCCCTAGCTACCCTACCTAAATCGTAGCTAATAAACCATAGCTATACCCTACCTCACATCAAAAGGTGCTAATAAATATCTCTAGATATATATATGGTTACTTGTTTTGCATTGATTACAATACCCGAGGTCCATAGTGTCATGATTTTGCAGGTAATGATGGAGAGGTCCTTTTGGATGAATAAGTTATCAAGACTTCATCCATCATACATACCCGAGGTCCATAGGTTTATTGATGCCGCTAAGAACCATGCAAGGAGAACAAAGAAAACACACATACATTGTCCATGCATGGACCACAGAAATGTTGTTGTATTTGATGACACTCAACAAATCCTTTCTCATTTGGTCCGCCGAGGATTTATGAAGGATTACTTGATTTGGTCAAAGCATGGAGATGGTAGCTCTGCGCCTTATACAACTGGAAACCCTGCGAACATCGACGTCGATGGTCCAGATATGCTTGTTGGCGGGTTTCAGTTCGTACACGAGACACAACAACCTGACGTCGATGGTCCAGATGCCGAACATGTTATGCCAAATGTTCCTAATCATGGTTTCACTGGAGGAAATGAAGGTGTCAGAACTAATGTCCTGCCAAATAATATGGCCGCGGAAGATGCAGAATTCCTAGAGGCAATGTTGCGTCATCATGCGGAAGATCCATCAATGTTCTTCATGAAAGGTATGGAGGCCCTGATGAAGGCAGTAGAAGAGCCTTTGTACGATGAGTCTAAGGGTTGCACCAAAGAGTTCACGACGCTACGGTCTGTGCTAAAGTTGTTGGTGTGCAAAGCTAGGTATGGTCTTTCTAATGCTGGCTTCGATGCGTTCTTGAGTATTATCGCAGACATGCTTCTAAAGGAGAACAAAGTGCATGCTAACACGTACTATGCAAAGAAGCTAATTAGTCCACTGACGATGGGTGTTGAGAAGATCCACGCGTGTAGAAATCATTGTATCCTATATCGAGGTGCTAATTATAAGGACTTGGATAGCTGTTGAAAGTCCTATGTTTGGTGTTGGTAATTAGTGACAATGCCTAAGTACTAATCCTATGCCTAAGTTGTATGTAGCATATGAGAATTAGTACATTCCAAGATTGGTGGCAAGATGGACATGGTGATCATGATGGCCACACTTGGATTTGGACGCAACCCTACGTGATCAAGGCAAAGGTATATGCTTAAGGGTTGTGTTGACACCTAGTGGGTGTGGTTACATTATAGGATAAATAGCCGTACTATAAAGAGGGGAATGACGCGGCTATTGAACTCCTAAGTGCCTCTAGGTGTGCATTTCATAATCATATGCATTTGGATAGAACTAATATCGCCTCGAAAAATGATTGTGAAAATGCTAACACACTCACACATGACGAGATCACTTGGTGGTGTTAGCACGTTTGTGAAGGCGGAGGAGTTTGAGCGGTAGAGAGGGTTTGGGGTTTTCGAGGAGTTGAAACGACTATTTTCCACTATGCCAGAAGTCTGAAAAAGAAACGGAGGCGAACGGAGGTCACAGAGGTGACTAGATGCTAAACCGGACGCGGTCTTTACATGACCGGATGCGTCTGGTCAGTGTTCAGTGTCTGCGCATATTTCAGTTTGATGATCGGACGCGAAGCGCGTCCGGTCACAGTCGATCGGACGCGTCCGGTCATTCAGGGAGCTTACTGGACTCTAACCGGACGCTGACACTGTCGCGTCCGGTCATTTCTCCAGCGCGTCTGGTCATTGTGTTGTTGTGCGCTGCTCAGGCTTGACCAGCGCGTCCGGTCATTCATGGGACCAGCGCGTCCGGTCGTTCGCAGCGCGTCCGGTCAGCGCGTCAAGCGCGTCCGGTCAGTGCTTCGTGACTTAGCCGTTGTGCGACCAGCGCGTCCGGTCGTTTGGACCAGCGTGTTCGGTCGTTTGGACCAGCGCGTCCGGTCAGTACTTCATGAGTTAGCCGTTGGGCGACCGGCGCGTCCGGTCAGTTGGACCAGCGCGTCCGGTCAACGTGATTTCGGCTATTTAAGTTTCTAACGGCTCTATTCGAAGGGGTACGTCTATAAATACTTGTTGGCCGGCTCAAGGCTCCCTCTCTCGAACATTTGACATACTTGTGAGCACTTTGAGCTAAGCAACTCCTCTCCCACTCATCTCTCTTGCTTCTTTGCATATTCGAAGTGAGATTGAGTGATCCAAGTGCATTTGCATTGTGAGATAGCATCTTGTTGGCACTTGGTGGTTGATTTGCTGTGGGATTCTTGTTTCTCTTGGTGGTTGCCGCCACCTAGACGGCTTGGAGCAGCTTGGAGGCGTTGGCAAGAGTTGGTGATTGTTCTTGGCCACCTCCGGTGATTGTGAGGGGTTTGTGCCAACCTCGGCGAAGCGCCAAAGGCAACATTAGTGAATTGCTCGTGTCATTTGCAACCTTTTGCCATTTGGTAGGTTCTTCTAGCGCCTTTTGAGAGGCTCGGTGTGAGACCGATTAGCCACCGAACCACATGGTGAAGAGGGACACAACGGGGACTAGCGTGCTGGCAAGCACGTGAACCTCGGGATAAATCTTCGTGTCATCACTTTCATATTGTGATTGATTGATCCTAGTGTTCGGTCATCTTGGTATTCATTATTGATCATATTGGTTGGCTCATTACTTCGCCCCTCGGTGAAACTCTCGCAACTCAACTCTGCATTACTTTCTCAGTTATCTTTGCTAGCTAGTTAGCTTTGTTTTAGTAGCTCCTTTGTGTAGCTTGCCAGTTGTAGTTGTAGTTATCTTCTCGGTTTGACTTGTGTGGTTGAGTGCAAATACTAGAATTGTGAATTGGTTAGGTGGCTTGCAAACACCCCATAGGCTAAGCAAAACTCGTATCTCGCTATTTGTTATATTGATAAACTTGTTTAGCTTGTCTTTGTAGAAATTTTTAAAAAGCTATTCACCCCCCCTCTAGCCATCAAGACCTTTCAAGTGGTATCAGAGCCGTGGTCACCGTTTTCAAGGCTTAACAACCTCGATGTAAGATGGCTCAAGTTGTGTTCAACCATGTCAGGGGCAAGCCTCCATTCTTTGATGGTGTCACATCTTTTGATCATTGGAAAAGAAAGATGAAGCAATATCTTGGCTCTATTCATGAGAACGTTTGGAAGGTGACACACCATGATTATGCTATCATTGATCCCGACAACCTCAACAACAATGATCGCATCAACAACCAATGCAACACTATGGCTCTCAATACTCTCTACAATAGGATTGATGCAAAGGTCTTTGAGCAAATCAAGGATCTTGAAATGGCAAGTGAAGTGTGGAAAAGATTAGAGGAAACATATGAGGGCACTTCAACGGTAAAGAGTGCCAAGCTCTATATGCTCAAGGATAAATTTGCAAGCTTCAAGATGAAGGATGATGAGTCCATACCAGAGATGTTCTATAGGCTACAAGTTATTGTCAATGATCTCAAGAGCCTAGGAGAAGATGTCAAGGACAAGGACTTCTCACATAAGTTCTTGATGAACTTACCTAAGAAGTTTGCTATCTTGAGGAAGATGATCCAAAGAGAGGGTTTGGACAAGGTTACTCCAAACCAAGTGCTTGGAGATGTCATGACCGATGCTCAATATGATGATGATGAAGATGAAGATGAGAAGAAGGAGATCAAGGTCAAGCAAGAGAAGACCACCGCATTCAAGGCTTCTTCTTCCAAAGGCAAGAGCAAGGTTGTTGATGATGATGATCCATTTTATGATGAGACCATGGCCCTTCTAGTGCAAAAGATGGGTCGGTTCATGAAGAAGAGAGGCTATGGTGCAAGAAAGAGAAGGGACTTCATGAAGGCAAAGGAGGTGCTTTGCTACAATTGCAATAGCCCCGATCATGTAGTGGCAAAGTGCCCCTATGAAGACAAAAGATATCATGATGGGGAGTTGAAGTTGAAGAAGAACAAGAAGGAGAAGAAAGCAAAGAAGAGCTTCACATTCAATAAGAAGAAGAAGGGTGGTGGCTATGTGGTCACTTGGGATAGTGATAACTCCGATAGTGATGATGATAGCTCTAGTGATGATGAGAAGACCACTCGGCGAGCCATTGCAAACATCGCCGTCTCCAACAAGCCATCCATCTTCGACACTACATCAACATGCCTTATGGCCAAGCCTACCAAGGTAAAACATGATGATAGTGATGATGATTCTTGTGCTAGTGATGATTGTAGGAGTGATGATGAGGAGGATGAAGACTACTCCAAGGATGATCTATTAGGCATAATAGATCAAATGGGCAAGGGCTACAAGAGGACAACCAAGAAGTGCAAGATCGTGGAGCAAGAGCTCATTGCCAAGAGCAATGAAAATGATTCCTTGATGGAGGAGCTTGTTGCTCTCAAAAAGAGTAAGGAGTGCAAAGGAATTGAACAAGAGCTCAAAGCTCTTAGGAAATCCTTTGATGAGCTAGAGGCCTCTCGTGAGTGTCTAAAGGAAGACCACAAGGATCTTGAAATTGCTCACACTAGGCTTAAGGAAGCCCACTCCACTCTACTTGAGCTCATCAAGGAAAAGGACCTTAAGTTGGAGAAGCTCATGAAGGAAGCTAAGGAGGAGCAAGTGATTGTCACTTGTGACATTGGACTAACATGTGATATTATTGATGATTCTTTACTTGTTGGTTCTACTAATGCTTCATGTAGCTCATCATCATCCACCACAACCAACTCTATCTTTACTACTAGTGATTCATCACTTGTGGTTGAGAATGAGACTCTCAAGAGAGAGGTGGATGATCTCACCCGCGCATTAGGCAATGCCTATGGTGGGGATGCCCACTTGCTAAAATGCTTGGGTAGCCAAAGGTTCTTTCTTAACAAAGAGGGTTTGGGCTATACTCCCAAGAAGGGCAAGGCGGCCTTTGCTACTCCAAAGTCTCGTTTTGTGAAGAGCAATGGTCGTTATTGCAATAGATACAAGCAAGTTGGGCATCTAGAGATTAATTGCAATAAAATGAACAAGAACAAGAAAAATGCTAATGTACCTTACATTCCTTTTGATTCTTGTTATGTGCTTACCAAGGGTGAGAAAGGTGTGCATTCTAAGTTTGTTGGTACACCAATTGTGGGTCCAAAGAAGAAGGCCATTTGGGTACCAAAGAGCTTAGTTACTAACCTCCAAGGACCTAAGCAAATATGGGTACCTAAGAAACATTAATTTGTTTTGTAGGTCAATTACAAGGCCGGAGGAAGGCATTGGGTGCTTGATAGTGGGTGCTCTCAACAAATGACCGGTGATTCAAGAATGTTCAACTCTCTCAAATCAAATGATAGTGGCATTGATAGCATCACATTTGGTGACAATAGCAAGGGTGATGTAAAGTGTCGGTACCAACAGTACGGGGGTACCCACACCTATCGCCAAAACACTAACATAACCGAAACCACAATGAAAGATAGCCCGCTCGACGGGGCGCCTCGACCGCGCCCCAGCTCCGACTCGTACGAGGCCCGCTCGACGGGGCGCCTCGACCGCGCCCCGGCTCCGACTCGTACGAGGCCCGCTCGATGGGGCGCCTCGACCGCGCCCCGGCTCCGACTCATACGAGGCCCGCTCGACGGGGCGTCTCGACCGCGCCCCAGCTCCGACTCGTACGAGGCCCGCTCGACGGGGCGCCTCGACCGCGCCCCGGCTCCGACTCTTACGAGGCCCGCTCGACGGGGCGCCTCGACCGCGCCCCGGCTCCGACTTGTATGAGGCCCGCTCGACGGGGCGCCTCGACCGTGCCCCGGCTCTGACTCGTACGAGGCCCACTCGACGGGGCGCCTCGACCGCGCCCCGGCTTCGACTCGTACGAGGCCCGCTCGACGGGGCGCCTCGACCGCGCCCCGGCTCCGACTCGTACGAGGCCCGCTCGACGGGGCGCCTCGACCACGCCCCGGCTCCGACTCGTACGAGGCCCGCTCGACGGGGCGCCTCGACCGCACCCCGGCTCCTCGACACCCTTTCTTTACCTACCCAGGACAAAAGCCATAGCATTCAATGCAGTTACCTACTACCACCGACCGGCATGGCTACGGCATGGGTCAACGCGGGAACAATACCCACGTCAAGTCTCACTGTTTTACCGCCCATCCCGTGATGGGAGGTGAAAGCCGTCACTGTATCCACCTTACCGCGCACTATTCACCATCAATCACCCTTGAGGGAGGATAAGACAAGGTCCGTCCCCCGCGATACCAGGGATTCGGCCTTATCCATCCGACCTCGACCCGGCCTCGACCCGGCCCCAACGCTCGACTTAGCTCGAAGGACGATATGGCATGGCGCTCTGGGTCATTTCACCCTCTTGTCCCGCACCACGTCAGGGTACCCAGGGATGGCCGGCCATCCCGAAGCCACGTCGCTACAGTCAACTCAACAGGAATCGACGAAACATCGCCTCAAGGCTCCCCTCGACTTGGCCACCTCTCGCCCTATAAAAGGACAGGCCAGGGCGACGAATAGGGGGGCGAAGCATCACGGAAAAAACGCGAAGCAACCATCTTTCTCCTTTTTCTCTTTGAGACTTGGGCTCGACACCCTCTCTCGCCTGCTTGTAACCCCTACACGAGCACCTCGGTGCAAGGAAATACAAACCTCTCTTCCCCGCTGGACGTAGGGCCTTCTTTTGCCCGAACCAGGATAAACCCCCGTGTGTTCTCCTTGCATCACCATCCAGGAAAGAGTCACGCAGCATTTACTCGTTGGTTTAGGACCCCCTCGGTCCGAACACCGACAGTTGGCGCGCCAGGTAGGGGAGCGCTGCGTGCAAACGTCGCTTTCTCGCCGTTCTTCCTGGATGGCTAACCCCGAATGCCCGATCCCGTTGGCCACGGTGATCTGGTTTGGGAGTTTGGAGTTCATGTCGCTCGGCTCTGGCTACGACATGATCCTACTTCCACCCAGGCACCCAACCGACGAGGATTACGAGCTCTCCCAGCCCGGGGGAGCGGTCAACCGGCACCGTCGTTCCAGGCGGGCGCGGGCCGCCCGACGACGACGAGCCCGGTACAACCACCGTCTCCACCTGGCGGAGGGCGATGGGGTCCCTCGGTCCGGCACCCCCTAGCCAGGCGCCAGCCTAGATCTCCTTTTTTAAGATTTGGGAAGGACGAGCCTGACTGAGGGTGACGTGCCGACGAAGAATCCAGCCGCTCCCCCGTCCGGTGAGACACCACTGTCCGTAGCATCTATTTCGCCACGGGCAGCGACGTCCCCATCACCATTCCCGTTTGGACTAGACTCGGTCGCCCGGGTGTATGCATCCTCCGTGAGCACTCGCATGAGTGCTTATGAGGAACTCCCCGGGCACCATCTACGCTCCACTTTGGACCTCGTTGCGTCCACGCCGGCTTCTGATTATCGAGACTCTACGGAGACACCAGAAACAGAACCTCGTGTGACTGCTTCTCCACGTCACCACCTCGGTGATGGTTGGCAACGGCCACACATTCCCCCGTCATATTACTACTTTGGCGCACCTGACTCCGACTCGGCTGACGACACCTATGATCCGACTCGTGAGTGCTTCAACATCGACGTTGAAAGCACCTTAGAATCAGAGGACGAAGAGCCGGTCGAAGAAAGGCACACGCCCCCTCATGTCGAGCTTCCCGCCGAGCGAAACGAGCCTCAGTTCCTTGCGGATCAAGGAGCGCAGCTCGAACAGATTCGCGAGTTGCAGGACCAGCTTGACGAGGAACGCGAAAACCTGGATCTTCTCCAGCAAACCCTCGAGCGTGAGCGTGCGGAACACGCATTTGGCGGGAGAGCTCGTGAGAGGGCTCGCGATGTCAACCGTCGCATCGACGAGGACCGTGCGGTCGACCCCCCGGTTTTCGCTCGAGCCAGCCAGAACGTTGTCGCCGCTGCCATGCTCCTACGCAACATGCCCGAGCCGTCAAACCCTGACGCCCATCGGGCTCGAGACGAAATCCGAGGACTCCTCGAGACTGCCGCCATGCAGCAGGCCGAGAGCTCTGCCTCGAGGCGGCGTGAAGCAGCCTCGGAGCGGACCCTCGAGCCTTCCCGGCAGGAGAGAGAAGCCTCGGTTCATCCCGAGCCTGCCCGGCGAAACCGGGTAGCACCTGCCCCTGAGCCCATCACCAACGACCCCGAGCCTCGAGACACCCGTGGCAACATCATCGAGCGTCGCACACGCAAACACGGTGACGGTGTGGCTCGAGGCTACCACGTCCACAGGGGCGGACGCTACGACAGCTCGGAAGATCGTAGCCCTTCACCCGAACCCCCGGGTCCTCGGGTGTTCAGTAAGGCTATCCGTGCGACGGTGCCCCCGGCTCGGTTCCGTCCCCCCACGACTCTCACCAAGTATAACGGCGAGACCAAACCCGAACTTTGGCTCATCGATTTCCACTTGGCGTGTCAGTTGGGCGGGGCCACCGACGACCGGGTCATCATTCGGCAACTCCCCCTGTTCCTCTCCGACACCGCCCGAGCCTGGCTCGAGGATCTCCCACCTTGGCAGATCCACGACTGGGACGATCTCGTGAGGGTGTTCGAGGGAAATTTCAAGGGGACCTACGTGCGCCCCGGCAACTCGTGGGACCTCCGGAGCTGTAAGTAGAAACCAGATGAGTCCCTCCGGGACTACATCCGGCGCTTCTCCCGGCAGCGTACCGAGCTCCCCAACATCATCGACTCCGACGTGATTACGGCCTTCCTATTCGGTACCACCTGTAAGGAGTTGGTCCGGGAGTTGGGCCGTAACACCCCGCTCACTGCCAACGGATTGATGGACATCGTCACCAACTTCGCCGCCGGCGAGGAGGCGGTTGGTGCAATCTTTGGCGGTGAGCCGGCAAGGGGGGAGCAGAAGGTCGACGACCCCGCGAGTTCCACCCGAGGCCCCAAGAGAAACAACCGCAAGAAGAAGAAAGGCCAGCAGGGCAAACTCGAGGCCCCGACCGACGAGCTCGTCGCTGCTACCGAGCACAAGAAACCTCGAGCCCCCCCGGCGGGGGCGTCTTCGACAAAATGCTCAAAGAGCCGTGCCCCTACCACAAGGGACTCACTAACCATAACCTCGAGGATTGTCACATGCTGCGCAGGTACTTCGGGGGTGCCGGCGCCAAGAAGGACGACAGGGAGGAGGACCCTAAGGGTGACGACAAGGACGGGGAATTTCCCGAGATCCGCGACTACTACATGATCTACAGAGGACCCTCGACCTGCCTCTCTGCGCGTCAGCGCAAGCGAGAACGGCGCGAGGTCTTCTCCGTACAATCGGCAGTACCCCGTTTCCTTGATTGGTCTGCGGTGGCCATCACTTTCGACCATGACGACCACCCAGACTACGTCCCCAACCCGGGGGTCTATCCACTCATCGTTGACCCCGTCATCGCCAACACACGCCTCACCAAAGTACTCATGGACGGCGGAAGCAGCCTCAACATCATCTACTCTCAGACCCTCGACCTCTTGGGGGTCGACAGAGCGCGCCTCCAGCCTAGCGTCGGGGGCTTCCACGGAGTTGTGCCGGGAAAACGGGCGGAACCCCTCGGGCGGGTCGATCTGCCTGTTTGCTTTGGCACACCGGCCAACTTCCGAAAGGAAACTCTCACTTTCGAAGTGGTCGGATTCCGTGGAACGTACCACGCTATCCTGGGACGCCCATGCTACGCCAAGTTCATGGCGATCCCGAACTACACCTACCTCAAGCTCAAAATGCCTGGCCCAAACGGTGTCATCACTGTAGGGCCCTCGTTTGAACATGCCTACGAGTGCGACGTCGAGTGCGTCGAGCACGGCGAGGCTGTTTTTGGGTCAGCGATCTTGGCCGTAGACCTCGACGGTCTAGCCAATGCGATCCCCGACCCAAAACGCCATGCCGGCAGCTTCGAGCCCACCGAAGACGTCAAGCTCGTACCCCTCGACCCCGCTGATCCCAAGGGGAGGACGCTGAACGTCAGCACCACCCTCGATCCTAAATAGGAAGCAGTGCTCGTCGACTTTCTCCGCGCGAACGTCGACATCTTTGCGTGGTGTCCCTCGGATATGCCGGGCATACCCAGGGAAGTCGCCGAGCACGCCTTGGAGATCCGGGCCGGATCCAAACCGGTGAAGCAACGCCTGCGCCGCTTCGATGAGGAGAAGCGCAGGGTCATCGGCAAGGAGATACACAAACTGTTGGAAGCCGGGTTCATCAAGGAGGTTCATCATCCCGAGTGGCTAGCTAATCCTGTCTTAGTTAGAAAAAAGAGTGGGAAATGGAGGATGTGCGTAGACTATACTGGTTTAAATAAAGCATGTCCGAAAGTTCCCTTCCCTTTGCCACGCATTGATCAAATCGTTGATTCCACCGCGGGATGTGAAACTCTCTCATTCTTAGATGCATACTCCGGCTACCACCAAATCAAAATGAAGGAGTCCGACCAGCTCGCGACTTCATTCATCACCCCATTCGGCATGTATTGCTACGTTACGATGCCCTTCGGTCTCCGGAACACAGGGGCAACGTACTAGCGATGCATGCAACATGTTTTTGGGGGCACATTGGGTCGACCGTCGAGGCTTACGTCGACGACATCATGGTCAAAACCCAACATGCCGGCGATCTGGTCAGCGACCTCGACGTTGCATTCAATTGCCTCAGGGCAAAAAACATCAAACTCAATCCAGAGAAATGTGTCTTCGGCGTCCCACGAGGTATGCTTTTAGGGTTTATCGTATCTAAACGTGGCATCGAGGCCAACCCTGAAAAAATCTCTGCAATCACCAAGATGGGCCCCATCCGAGATCTCAAAGGCGTACAGAGAGTCACAGGTTGCTTGGCGGCACTCAGCCGTTTCATTTCGCGCCTCGGTGAAAAAGCACTCCCTCTGTACCGCCTCTTGAAGAAATCAGACCGTTTTTCCTGGAACCTCGAGGCTGAGGAGGCTCTCACGAAACTGAAAGCCACCCTCTCTAACTCACTGATCCTCGTCCCTCCGACCCCGGGGGAACCACTCCTACTCTATGTCGCCGCGACGTCACAAGTAGTCAGTGCCGCCCTGGTTGTCGAACGGGCCGAGGAGGCACACACCTTGCTCGTCCAGAGGCCGGTCTATTTCGTTAGCGAGGTGCTCTCAGAGACAAAGTGTCGATACCCACAGATCCAGAAACTGCTGTATGCTGTCTTCTTGACACGGCGCAAGCTCCGACACTACTTCGAGGGTCACCCGGTTACTGTGGTTTCTTCTTTCCCCTTGGGAGAGATAGCCCAGAACCGGGAAGCCTCGGGTAGGGTTGCCAAATGGGCGGTCGAGCTCATGGGCGAGGCATTGTCCTATGCGCCTCAAAAAGCTATCAAGTCACAGGTATTAGCAGATTTTCTGACCGAGTGGACTGACACACAACTCCCACCTGCACAGCTCTAGGCAGAGCTGTGGACCATGTACTTCGATGGGTCATTGATGAAAACGGGAGCAGGCGGGGGCTTGCTCTTCGTCTCACCCCTCGGGGTTCACATGCGCTACGTCATCCGGCTTCATTTCCCTGCGTCTAACAACGTCGCCGAATACGAGGCACTCGTCACGGGGTTGAGAATCGCCGTCGAGCTCGGGGTCCGACACCTCGACGTCCGAGGCGACTCTCAACTCGTGATCGATCAGGTCATGAAGAGCTCGAGCTGCCGTGACCCCAAGATGGAGGCCTACTGCCAAGAAGTACGGCGCCTCGAGGACAAGTTTCACGGCCTCGAGCTCAACCACATCGCACGCAGGTATAATGAGGCCGCTGATGAACTGGCAAAAATCACGTCCGGTCGAGCCACGGTTCCACCGGACGTCTTCGCGAAAGACCTTTAGCACCCATCCGTCGACCTCAGGCCAGACGGGGGGGTCGACGGGGCGTCGATCGACCTTCCACCTGAGGCAGAAGCCCCCTCGACCGGGGCTGAAGCCATGCAGGTGGAAGACTCGACGCCACCGTCTGACCTCGAGCCTGATTGGCGCGTCCCGTACCTCGACTACCTCATCCAAGGGGACCTCCCCTCGGATAGGACTGAGGCTCGACGTATCGCACGCCGGGCCAAAACTTTTGTGATCATGGGCGACAGCAGGGAGCTCTACCGTCGTAGCCCTACCGGTATCCTCCAACGTTGCATCACAAAAGAGCAAGGCAGGAATCTGCTCGGCGATCTTCACTCGGGGGCTTGCGGTCACCACGCTGTGCCTCGAACCCTCGTCAGAAACGCCTTTCGACAAGGATTCTATTGGCCGACCGCGGTCTCCGACGCTGTCAAGCTAGTACGCTCCTGCGAGGGTTGTTAGTACTATGCGGGACAGATTCATCTTCCGGCACATGCCCTACAAACTATCCCCATCTCATGGCCGTTCGCCGTTTGGGGGCTTGACCTTGTCGGACCACTGAAAAGGACGACCGGTGGCTTCACCCACTTGCTCGTCGCGATCGACAAATTCTCCAAGTGGATCGAGGCCCGCCCTATCACCAGCATCAGGTCCGAACAAGCGGTACTTTTCTTCACTAACATTGTTCATCGCTTCGGGATCCCCAACTGTATCATCACAGACAATGGCACCCAGTTCACTGGCAAAAAGTTTTTGGATTTCTGCGACAACCACCACATCCGTGTGCTCTGGTCGGCCGTGGCTCATCCAAAAACAAACGGGCAAGTGGAACGTGCCAACGGCATGGTTCTACAAGGCCTGAAGCCCAGAATCTTTAACAAACTAAACAAACACGGAAAAAATGGGCTGCCGAGCTACCCTCGGTCCTGTGGAGCCTAAGAACAACGCCGAGTCGAGCCACGGGGTTCACTCCGTTCTTCTTAGTCTATGGGTCTGAGGCTATGCTACCAACCGATATAGAATACGGATCCCCGAGGTTGAAGGCATACAACGAAAGACACAACGACGCCACAAGACAGGACGCCCTCGACCAGCTCGAGGAAGCCCGAGACATGGCTCTGTTGCATTCTGCCAGGTACCAGCAGGGTCTCCGACGCTACCACGACAGATACGTCCGCAAGTGTGACCTCAACGTTGGTGACTTGGTGCTACGGCGGAACCAGAACACCAAGGGACGGCACAAGCTCACACCACCATGGGAAGGGCCGTACATCGTCGCAGAAGTACTAAAGCCGGGCACCTACAAGCTATCCAACGAGAAGGGCGAAATCCTCACCAACGCTTGGAACATTGAACAGCTACGTCGCTTCTTTCCTTAAAAAGCCTCGAGGCTCTGTATTTCCTTTCTTGTCAATAAAGAATACAGCGATGTTCAATTTTTTCGTAATGAGGAAGGATCGACCCTGCACTCCTAGAGTCAACCCTCCCTCGGGGGCTGCAAGGGGGGAACCCCCGGTCCCCGAAAAACTGAAAAAACTTGTGCTCTTTTTTAAATTTAAGAACCGTTTCTTAGATCGACTTCGCTGAAAGAGCACCCTAAGGTTCGAAAGGGCTCTCGAGCCTGGAGCATCACCTACGCCTCTGAGGCTACGGTACCTCCACTCGACCCTTGCGCCTTTTAGAGGTACGCCTTCACGCTAGGAAGATCTAAACAACGGCTCCTAAAATTAAAAAAGAACATACCCCCTGTCGCTTAGATCAGACTCTCACACGATTTACTAGGCCGCAACATCACCCTGAAGCTCGAGGGTAGTCGAGCCGCGAGATCACTTACGCCTCCGGGCTATGGTACCTCCACTCGCTCCCTTACGCCGAAGGATGCAGCTGCGCGCTAAGTAAATTACACGAGAACGCGATCCGAGCGATAAAGGGAAGAAAAGCTCGAGTAAAACTAAATCAACCACGAACCGGTTTATGTTTCGAGTCTTTTAGGCCTCCGCGGCCACCACGATCAAAATTCGAAATACTAACTTATTACATGGGCCTTCATGCCCAGATTTGGCTCACAGGCCTTCGTCGTCGGCAGGCGGAACCACCTCGGCTTCAAAAAGCGAGGCCAGGCGGCTCCCGGGTTCTTCGGCGGCTTCGATCAGCTCCACGCAAGCATCTTCGTTCTCCTCGTCTGTCCGATCAGGGTCTGTGATGAAACCCTCGGCCACGAGCCTCATGTCAAACACAAACCCCGAACGAACGATGGCCAGCGCCCTCTTCACGCCGTGATGGAGGCCATCCCGTATCTTCTCCCGGGCAAGGCGGCCCAACGCCGCCATCCGTCGGACGAAGGAGTTCCCCGGAACATCTTCCCCAGTGTCGGCGTCGGGCTCGACCCCCAGGCCATCACACACGGTGGTGATTGCGCCCTGGAGAAGTTGGGTCCTCCGCACCTCGGCTTCAAGGAGGCTCTGGAAGGAGTTGGCAGATGATTGAGCCTCTCGGTTCTCTCTCTCCAGCTCTGAAACACGACAAACAGATTAGTACCCAACGCGGGGCCTTCAACGTCGTGACTGTAACAACCACACTTACCCTCGATGTGGGTCTGCAGGCCCACGACCTTGTCACGGAGCCCCCCGCACGTTCGCTCGAGCCCCAGGAAGGCGCTGTCCTTGTCATGGATAGCGGCCTTTAGCGCCTCGACCTCCTGCCGAGCAGACTCGAGAGCTGCGTCCTTCTCTTGGACAGCTCCCTGCAGCGTCGTGATCTCGGCGTGGAAGGCGTCGCGCTGAAGACTGACCTGGGAAACATCCTCCTCGAGCTCCTTCACCCGCGCAGACAAGGGCTCGAGGTCCCTGCGCACCTGGGCAGCCTCCTCCCGAGCCTCGTCCAGGCCAGTGCGCATCACGGCCTCGGCCGCCTATGCTTGTGTCGCCTCTTCCTTCAATATGGCGTATGCGACGCGCAGTTCAGCCATCTCGGCGTTCCGATCGGATAGCCGTTTCTGGGCCTCCTCGACCAGAACCCGTTGCTGAGACAGCGCGCCCCACACGCCACTCTCGTCCCGGATGAAGAGCGACTTGTGGCGGGAGTACTCCTTCAGCTCCTGAACGCGATTCGAAAAGGTCACAAATCCGAAGAAAAAACAGCCTATCAAGCGAGCCGACGGGTCGATCATACCTCGGTGGCATCCCCCATACTCCGCACAGCGCCGGACGCCACTCGAAGCAACCGGTCGAGGTGCTGGCGGACGCCCTCGAGGTACTCCCATCGGTGCACTTCGTCTTTGTCGCTAAGGACAAAGATGGGCTCGGCGTCGGGGTTCGTAGCGTCCCTGAACTGAAGGGATGGTCCCCCCCACTTCGGCAGCTCCGTCTCAGCCCGCGCTATCGCCAGCGTGGCGATGTCGGGCCACGACGAGGATGACCCGGCCGGGGCGTCTCCCGGTCCCGCGGAAGGACCGGCCTCGCCCGCGGTATCCACCTCTCCAACGGCCGTCGCGACACCGGCCTGGTCCGCGACCTCACCCCCCTCGACCCCCATCGTTTGTTTTCCCTTGTCCAGGGAGATGTTGTCGAGGGGAGTGTGAGGGCGGGCACTTACGACCGCCGGCGCCTTCGGAGCCGGCGCCTCGACCGACGACGGCTCCGGTACCCGCGCCTCGACCGTCGGCACCGCCGGAGCCGGCGCCTCTTCTTCCGGTGCTCCGGATAGGGGCTCGACCGCCCCGACCTCCACCATGCCCGCTGGCTCTGCCAACGGGCCTTGTCGCGGCTGTGACCCCTTTGCCAGGACCGTCTCTTGCCCTGACACCGACGCGACCTCCTCCCTGGTCACGTCAGCACCCGCCCGCTCCGCGTCGTGGACGGGTGCCTCGCCCGTCGCGACCGCAACGGTAGCCTCGGCCGTCCCCGACGACCTGGGCCCCGCCTCGACCACGCCAAGAGCCGCCGCCTTTGCCGGTTCGGCCCCCTCGACGGCGGGCTCCGGGCCGGCAACCGCCGTGGCGTCGGCTGACCCTTGCTGATGTCGCAGGCGCCCTTTCGCGGCCTCGACCTGACGGACCCAGGCCGCGTCCTGCTCCGCCGTCCGGTTGAGGACAACGGCGCTGGCTCGCAGCGACTTCACAGGGGTAGGCCCCATTGGCTCCGCCTTCCGCTTCAGCCTGCGAAGTGAGAAGAATTGTCGGCCAACGGACTTTGGGAAAGGCAGGACGACCAAGTTGAGATACTTACCCGGAAATCGGCACCAAGTACCTCGACCCCGCGCGGCTCGAGCCTCCCGGGACGGCCGCTGGTGGCCTCGCGGCAGCCTCACCAGCAGGCCGAGCGCTCCTGGGAGCCCCGGCCGACACACCGCCCTGCGCCCTTTGTGCTTCCGAGGCCAGCTGGCCTCGGGTCCTTACTCCCGCCGGCGCCGCCGCCGATGACGACACCGGTACCACCGTCTCCGCCCCTGCCGGAGCTTGCGAGGCCCCGGCTGGTGCGGACGTCCCCGTCGACCCCTCTTGCCGGGTCCGGGGTAAAACGGCCCCTCCCCTCGAGGGGCCAGATTCCTTCTCCACCTTCTTCCCCTCAACCTCCTCGACCACGACGACCGAGGAGGACCCCCCTGATGGGCTCCAGCAGGGGGCGAATGTCGGGAAGGTCGCCCAGCCTGGTCGTAATCTCATACCGCGACAGGGCATCATCATCTTCGTCGCTGCTGCCGTCGTCCTCCCCCGAGACTGTCTCGGAAGGCGACGGCGACAGGGGCACTCCGTCGATGGTCTGCTAGCGCCGGCGCTTCTTCAATGCCTTCGCCTCTTTGGCCTTGCGGACCGCCCGCTTCTTGGCCGTCTCCTTGGTCTGCTTCTTCTGGGAAGCATGCAGGCGTCGAGCCTCCCGGGCGGGCCGGTCCTCCGGGACTGGTGGGCGCGTTTCCCGCAATGCCGACAAATCCTACACGCCGGCCTCGACCACATCAGTAAAATCCACAGAAAAACAAGAATGGCAATACCTCAGCCCCGGGACACGTACCACGGATTCGCACCCTTCGGTAGGCCTCATGGGAACCTGATTGGCCTCCTCCGCCTTGAAGTTCCCGACTATCCGGCGAGCCCGCCGGAGGACCTCCTCAAGGGTGAGGGATTCGTGGGACATCCGGGTACCCTCCAGGTTCGCCTCTGGAGTCATCTGGTCCAGGCGGAGACGACGCTGGCACAACGGCATCACTCTGCGGCGATGGAAGCCCACAGCCACCGCCGCAGCCGTCAGGCCCCGAAGGCGAAGCTGCTGCAGCGCCGCCAGCAGCGGATCCAAGCGCGTCTTCTCGGCCTCGGGCACTCCGTACGACCAATGCTCTTCTCGAGCAGTCAGCACGCGGCCGGTGTACCTCAGCAACTGATTTTCATCATTGCGGAGGTAGAACCAGCCCTCGTGCCACCCACTATTCGAGGAGATGAGTCGGGCCAGGATGTATAGATCCGTCCGACCCGATCTCACCTGTAGCACGCAGCTCCCCACTCGGGCCGCGCACAGGACGCCTTTCTCCCCCGCCCTCTTGGCGAAGAGCTCGGCCTTGAAAAGGTGAAGCCACAAGTTCCACTGTGGCTCCACCCCGAGGTAACCCTCGCAGACCGCCGCGAAGATGGCGGCCTGCGCGATGGCGTTGGGGGAAAGGTGATGAAGCTCCACCCGGTAGTAGTGTAGGAGCGCGCGCATAAAGACCGACGCCGGCACGCCGAACCCCCGCTCATGAAAGCTGACGAAGCTCACCACGTACCCTTCAGGGGGCGCTAGCTCCTGATGGGCGGGGGGCGGCGCCACCCACTCCGGCTGCGCCAAGTTCGTCCTCGGCCGCAGCAGCCCGTCCTCGACCAACTCCTCCAACCTCCTCTCCGTCACCGAGGAGGCGGCCCAGTCATCGGCGGGGAGGATCTGGCTCTTTCCTGCCATCGATGTCGTCGGGAGGGGGATGGAAGGAAAGGATGCGGTGGCTGCGGCAAGACGGGCGGAGAACGCGATGTGGCAGGGGATGTCTAAGGCAAAGGATTGCAGGGATGCAAGTAACCGGTGGGGAACAAAAACCCCAAGGCCTTAGCTTTATATGCCCGGACGGAAGCCCAACGGCCGCGCGAAAAGTAAGGAGCAGTTTTCCGCGATAAACACGCTCACCTAACCGTTTCCTTATATCTCGCAGGAACTGAGCACGTGGCCGCTCCCCACGTCGTAACCATACGCCGATACCGCGCCGATCTCGTCTCCCGAAAAAACGCGCCCGGCCAACGAAATATCACCAGGTATGTCTTAAATGGGTGCGAAACCCGCAATAAGTCTCGAGGGAGCGAAAGCTGGCCCTCGAACGGGGTTCGACAGCTGCCCTCGAGCAACAGAGTTAGGGACGACCCAGGATGCGCCCGTACATGGCCAAGGGCTCGAGCCACGCTCTCGAGGCACCCCAGGACGTATTCGAGGCCGAAGGAGAAGGTTGTGGTAGGAATCCCTCCAGGGGAGGCATCGAGCCCTCGAATCCTGTCGAAGGGAATCGAGATCCACACGACCGCTTCTTGGCATTTTTGAGGGCGCCTCCGGGCCACTAGCCGACCCCTAACGAACGGGGCACGGGTTCTCACTCGAATTCCCCCGCTAGCAGCTCACCGGAGATCGTCGTAACTCGGGCCCAAACGAGGGTAGTACGACATTCTCCACCCCTCCTCCTTTTTTCGAAAAAGGAGCATGAGGGTCGCGAAAGACGGCCGGGACTCTGATCGACCTCGTGCGTGCGAGGCTCGGGGTCCCGACCGCAAAAATGGGTGCGAAGCCCGCAATAAGTCTCGAGGGAGCGAAAGCTAGCCCTCGAACGGGGTTCGACAGCTGCCCTCGAGCAACAGAGCTAGGGATGACCCAGGGTGCGCCCGTACATGGCCAAGGGCTCGAGCCACGCTCTCGAGGCACCCCAGGACGTATTCGAGGCCGAAGGAGAAGGTTGTGGTAGGAATCCCTCCGGGGGAGGCATCGAGCCCTCGAATCCTGTCGAAGGGAATCGAGATCCACACGACCGCTTCTTGGCATTTTTGAGGGCGCCCCCGGGCCACTAGCCGACCCCTAACGAACGGGGCACGGGTTCTCACTCGAATTCCCCCGCTAGCAGCTCACTGGAGATCGTCGTAACTCGGGCCCAAACGAGGGTAGTACGACATTCTCCACCCCTCCTCCTTTTTTCGAAAAAGGAGCATGAGGGTCGCACAGCGAAAGACGGCCGGGACCCTGATCGACCTCGCGCGCACGAGGCTCGGGGGCTTGACCGCGACGAAATGTCCCCCAATCAAACGCGAACAAGACCTCGGAGGAGTCTCCATACTCCACCGAGGCCTCGGGGGCTACACCCGGCGGGTGCGCTCGCGCGCCCCCACCAGAAAAAATCACGATGCCACGACTCCAGTTCTGACCAACCTCTGGGAGAGTGATCACACACTCACCCAAAGGCTCGGGGGCTACTATCGGTACCAACAGTACGGGGGTACCCACACCTATCGCCAAAACACTAACATAACCGAAACCACAATGAAAGATAGCCCGCTCGACGGGGCGCCTCGACCGCGCCCCGGCTCCGACTCGTACGAGGCCCGCTCGACGGGGCGCCTCGATCGCACCCTGGCTCCGACTCGTACGAGGCCCGCTCGACGGGGCGCCTCGATCGCGCCCCGGCTCCGACTCGTACGAGGCCCGCTCGACGGGGCGCCTCGACCGCGCCCCGGCTCCGACTCGTACGAGGCCCGCTCGACGGGGCGCCTCGACCGCGCCCCGGCTCCGACTCATACGAGGCCCGCTCGACGGGGCGCCTCGACCGCGCCCCGGCTCCGACTCATACGAGGCCCGCTCGACGGGGCGCCTCGACCGCGCCCCGGCTCCGACTCGTACGAGGCCCGCTCGACGGGGCGCCTCGACCGCGCCCCGGCTCCGACTCGTACGAGGCCCGCTCGACGGGGCGCCTCGACCGCGCCCCGGCTCCGACTCGTACGAGGCCCGCTCGACGGGGCGCCTCGACCGCGCCCCGGCTCCGACTCGTACGAGGCCCGCTCGACGGGGCACCTCGACCGCGCCCCGACTCCGACTCGTACGAGGCCCGCTCGACGGGGCGCCTCAACCGCACCCCGGCTCCTCGACACCCTTTCTTTACCTACCCAGGACAAAAGCCATAGCATTCTATGCGGTTACCTACTACCACCGACCGGCATGGCTACGGCATGGGTCAACGCGGGAATAATACCCACGTCAAGTCTCACTGTTTTACCGCCCATCCCGTGATGGGAGGTGAAAGCCGTCACTGTATCCACCTTACCGCGCACTATTCACCATCAATCACCCTCGAGGGAGGATAAGACAAGGTCCGTCCCCCGCGATACCAGGGATTCGGCCTTATCCATCCGACCTCGACCCGGCCTCGACCCGGCCCCAACGCTCGACTTAGCTCGAAGGACGGTATGGCATGGCGCTCTGGGTCATTTCACCCTCTTGTCCCGCACCACGTCAAGGTACCCAGGGATGGCCGGCCATCCCGAAGCCACGTCGCTACAGTCAACTCAACAGGAATCGACGAAACATCGCCTCAAGGCTCCCCTCGACTTGGCCACCTCTCGCCCTATAAAAGGACAGGCCAGGGCGACGAATAGGGGGGCGAAGCATCACGGAAAAAACGCGAAGCAACCATCTTTCTCCTTTTTCTCTTTGAGACTTGGGCTCGACACCCTCTCTCGCCTGCTTGTAACCCCTACACGAGCACCTCGGTGCAAGGAAATACAAACCTCTCTTCCCCGCTGGACGTAGGGCCTTCTTTTGCCCGAACCAGGATAAACCCCCGTGTGTTCTCCTTGCATCACCATCCAGGAAAGAGTCACGCAGCATTTACTCGTTGGTTTAGGACCCCCTCGGTCCGAACACCGACATAAAGGCTCTTGGAAGGATTGCAATCTCTAATGATCATAGCATTTCCAATGTGCTCTTAGTTGAAAAATTGAACTTCAATCTTCTCTCGGTTGCTCAATTGTGTGATCTCGGTTTCAAGTGCATATTTGGTGTTGATGATGTGGAGATAGTTAGTGTTGATGGCTCTAACTTGATCTTCAAAGGCTTTAGATATGAGAATCTATACTTGGTTGATTTCAATGCTAGTGACACTCAACTTTCAACATGCTTGCTCACCAAATCAAGTATGGGTTGGTTATGGCATAGAAGACTTGGTCATATTGGCATGAAGCAATTGAACAAGTTAGTGAAGCATGACTTAGTTAAAGGCTTGAAGGATGTCACATTTGAGAAGGATAAGCTATGTAGTGCATGTCAAGCCGGAAAGCAAGTAGGCAACACTCATCCATTGAAGAGCATTATGAGTACTTCCAAGGCATTTGAGTTGTTGCACATGGATCTATTTGGGACAACTACATACACAAGCATTGGTGGCAACAAGTATGGCCTTGTGATTATGGATGATTTCACTAGATATACATGGGTATTCTTTCTTGGGGACAAAAGTGATGTATTTGACATATTCAAGAAGTTCATCAAGAGAGTGCAAAATGAGTTTGAAACCATAATCAAGAAAGTGAGAAGTGATAATGGAAGTGAGTTTAAAAACACAAGAGTTGATGAGCTATGTGATGAGCTTGGAATCAAACATCAATTCTCGGCCAAGTATACACCTCAATCTAATGGCTTAGTTGAGAGAAAGAATAGAACCTTGATTGATATGGCAAGATCAATGTTAAATGAGTATAATGTGAGTCATTCATTTTGGGCCGAAGCAATCAACACGACTTTCCTCTATAGCAACCGTCTCTATTGCCACAAGTTTCTAGAGAAGACACCATATGAGATCTTAAATGGAAGAAAGCCCAACATTGCATACTTTCGGGTATTTGGTTGTAAATGCTACATCTTGAAGAAGGGCACTCGATTGAGCAAGTTTGAGAAGAAATGTGATGAAGGATTCTTACTTGGGTACTCCACTACTAGCAAAGCTTATAGAGTTTGGAATTTGGCTAGTGGTTTACTTGAAGAAGTGCATGATGTTGAGTTTGATGAAACAAATGGCTCTCAAGATGAGGAAGATAACTTGGATGATGTGAGAGGAACTCAATTGACCAATGCTATGAAAGAAATGGATATTGGTGATATTAGGCCAAAGCAAGTGATTGATGTGGATGACGACAAAGATCAAGTGCTCCAAAGTCCAATCACTCAAGCTAGTGGTTCTCTAATGCAAAATCAAGCTAGTACATCATCTCAAGTGCAACAAGATCAACAAGTGGCTAGTTCATCATCTCCAACTCATGATCAACATCAACATCCAAGTAATCAAGTCCAAGTGCTTCAACCAACTAACATTGCAAGAGACCATCCATTGGATTCCATCATTGGTGACATACAAAGGGGAGTTCAAACTAGATCAAGATTGGCATCTTTTTGTGCTCACTCTTCTTTTATATCAATGTAAGAACCCAAGGACATTGATAAAGCATTGAGAGATCCGGATTGGGTAAATGCAATGCATGAAGAGCTCAACAACTTCAAGAGAAATGAAGTGTGGGAATTAGTTGAGAGGCCTAAGGATCACAATATCATTGGAACAAGATGGGTCTTTCGCAACAAACAAGATCAAGATGGGATAGTAGTAAGGAACAAAGCAAGACTAGTGGCCTAAGGTTACACACAAATAGAGGGTCTTGACTTTGGTGAAACTTATGCCCCGGTTGCAAGATTAGAAGCAATTAGGATCTTACTTGCCTATGCTTGTGCTCACAATATCAAGCTAAATCAAATGGATGTGAAGAGTGCATTTCTCAATGGGTACATCCAAGAGGAGGTGTATGTGGAGCAACCTCCCGGTTTTGAAGATGACAAGAAACCCAACCATGTATACAAGTTAAGAAAAGCTTTGTATGGATTGAAGCAAGCACTTAGAGCATGGTATGAAAGATTGAGGGACTTCTTGCTATCCAAAGGATTTGTCATGGGCAAAGTTGATACAACACTATTTACCAAGAAGATTGGGAAAGACTTGTTTGTGTTGCAAATATATGTTGATGATATCATATTCGGTTCAACCAATCAAGATTATTGTGATGAGTTTGGGAAAATGATGGCAAAGGAATTTGAAATGTCAATGATTGGTGAACTTAGTTTCTTCCTTAGACTTCAAATCAAACAAATGAAGGAAGGAACATTTGTAAGCCAAACCAAATACATAAAGGATATGCTAAAGAAGTTTGGTATGGAAGATGCAAAAGGAATCACTACTCCAATGAGCACTATTGGAAGCTTGGATAGTGACAAGAATGGCAACATGGTGGATCAAAAGCTATATAGATCAATGATTGGTAGCCTACTCTATGTGACGGCATCAAGGCCCGATGTGATGTTTAGTGTATGCATGTGTGCAAGATTTCAAGCCTCACCAAGAGAAAGTCATTTGAAGGCAACAAAGAGAATATTGAGGTACTTAAAGCATACACACGATGTTGGATTATGGTATTCCAAAGGTGCAAGCTTTGAGCTAGTTGGATATTCGGATTCCGACTATGCCGGTGACAAAGTGGAGAGAAAGAGCACTTCTGGGACTTGTCAATTGTTAGGAAGATCACTTGTCTCATGGTCATCCAAGAAGCAAAATAGTATTGCACTATCTACCGCCGAAGCCGAATACATCACCGCGGGTAGTTGTTGTGCACAAATCTTGTGGATGAAGGCAACATTGAAAGATTTTGGAATCAACTTCAAGAATATGCCTTTGCTATGTGACAATGAAAGTGCCGTGAAGCTAACCAACAATCCGTTTCAACATCAAAGAACAAAGCATATTGATGTTCGTCATCATTTCATTAGAGATCATCAACAAAAGGGTGACATTGCTATTGAGAGTGTGGGCACCGAAGATCAATTAGCCGATCTATTCACCAAGCCACTTGATGAGAAGAGATTTCACAAGCTAAAGAATGAGTTGAACATACTTGACTTCTCCAACATGAGTTGATGCACCCCATATATGACATGCCTCTCCTTCGAGCCCTAAGGTACAATTGGTTGACATGTCATACATTCTATGCTAAGGACTTGTTTAGTGCATCTAGTCATAATTTATGTGTTCTAGGCTCATTCATGAAAATTAAATGAATTTGAAGTTTATATGGTGCCACTATTGTTTCCATGTCTTGTATGATATAGTGGTAGCATATAACTTGTTTAAGTAGCTTGTGATCCTAAGTGTTTAATCTAGAAAACTTGTCTAAATATTTGCTTCAACATGGTGCATGATAACCCTTCTAGTGAGGTGTGAAGAAGCTTGCCCTTGGATCAAACCAAAGCATTTTATTTATGCAAGCAATCTAGGTTGAATCACAAACTTGATCCTCACCCCATATTTCAATATGATAATCTATCTAAAATTGATCCCTTATGGTCATTGGTGCCAAACGGGGAGAAATTGTTGTTCACAAAGATAGAACTCAAAGGAGGAGAAGCACAAAGGGGGAGAAAAATGTTGTTCACAAAGATAATTTTGAGCACACAAGTAGGGGGAGCAAGCTCTTAAACATGAATGTTGCATTTACATGTGCACTTCATATGTATGATGCATAGTTATGCATTTCTTTTTCTCCAATACTTTGCTTGTGTGGTGACTTGCTAGTATAATTTGAATGGTATATTGAGATACTAGCATGAATAGGAAGTAGTTAGATTTTTCTTGCTTCATGTTTTTCAAAGTGGTACTAGAGCCTTGCTTATAATGTTGATCTCACAAGGTTTCTAGTTATGTTTGTGCTTTTCCAAGTGGAATCTAACTACACAAGGTGCTAAGATGGTGTTTATCGCTACTCCGATGGTATCACGCTTTAAAGGTCTATAATCTTAAACACTTAGCACCTATTGGTAGTCAATGCTCCTAATCTTTCCTATCTAACATGTATGCTTCCAAAATCCAAACATATAGCATACATGTAGGGGGAGCCATTGCTATCAATTTGAATTCATGATCACATGTCCATAATTCTTACACATGGTAATACACTTGGACAATGTGACATGGGTTCAATCAAAATTTTATCATAATATCTTTGTGAAAGGTTTGTCACCAATTATCAACAAGGGGGAGATTGAAAGTCCTATGTTTGGTGTTGGTAATTAGTGACAATGCCTAAGTACTAATCCTATGCCTAAGTTGTATGTAGCATATGAGGATTAGTACATTCCAAGGTTGGTGGCAAGATGGACATGGTGATCATGATGGCCACACTTGGATTTGGACGCAACCCTACGTGATCAAGGCAAAGGTATATGCTTAAGGGTTGTGTTTTAGTAACCAAGACACCTAGTGGGTGTGATTACATTATAGGATAGATAGCCGTACTATAAAGAGGGGAATGACACGGCTATTGAACTCCTAAGTGCCTCTAGGTGTCAATTTCATAATCATATGCATTTGGATAGAACTAATATCGCCTCAAAAAATGATTGTGAAAATGCTAACACACTCACACATGACGAGATCACTTGGTGGTGTTAGCACGTTTGCGAAGGCGGTGGAGTTTGAGCGGTAGAGAGGGTTTGGGGTCCTCTCTCCCTCCCGCCGAGCTTGCGACTATTTTCCACTACGCCAGAAGTCTGAAAAAGAAATGGAGGCAAACGGAGGTCACAGAGGTGATCGGACGCTAAACCGGACGCGGTCTTTGCATGACCGGACGCGTCCGGTCAGTGTTCAGTGTCTGCGCATATTTCAGTTTGATGATCGGACGCGAAGCACGTCCGGTCACAGTCGATCGGACACGTCCGGTCGTTCAGGGAGCTTACTAGACTCTAACCGGACGCTGGCACTGTCACGTCCGGTCATTTCTCCAGCGCGTCTGGTCATTGTGTTGTTGTGCGCTGCTCAGGCTTGACCAGCGTGTCCGGTCATTCACGGGACTAGCGCGTCCGGTCGTTCGTAGCGCGTCTGGTCAGTGCTTCGCGACTTAGCCGTTGTGCGACCAGGGCGTCCGGTCAGTACTTCATGAGTTAGCCGTTGGGCGACCGGCGCGTCCGGTCAGTTGGACCAGCGCGTCCGGTCAACGCGATTTCGGCTGTTTAAGTTTCTAACGGCTCTATTCGAAGGGGTATGTCTATAAATACTCATTGGCCGGCTCAAGGCTCCCTCTCTCGAACATTTGACATACTTGTGAGCACTTTGAGCTAAGCAACTCCCCTCCCACTCATCTCTCTTGCTTCTTTGCATATTCGAAGTGAGATTGAGTGATCCAAGTGCATTTGCATTGTGAGATAGCATCTAGTTGGACTTGGTGGTTGATTTGCTGTGGGATTCTTGTTTCTCTTGGTGGTTGCCGCCACCTAGACGGCTTGGAGCAGCTTGGAGGCGTTGGCAAGAGTTGGTGATTGTTCTTGGCCACCTCCGGTGATTGTGAGGGGTTTGTGCCTACCTCGGCGAAGCGCCAAAGGCAACATTAGTGAATTGCTCATGTCATTTGCAACCTTTTTCCATTTGGTAGGTTCTTGTGGCGCTTTTTGAGAGGCTCAGTGTGAGACCAATTAGCCACCGAACCACGTGGTGAAGAGGGACACAACGGGGACTAGCGTGCCGGCAAGCACGTGAACCTCGAGATAAATCTTCGTGTCATCACTTTCATATTGTGATTGATTGATCCTGGTGTTCGGTCATCTTGGTATTCATTATTGATCATATTGGTTGGCTCATTACTTCGCCCCTCGGTGAAACTCTCGTAACTCAACTCTGCATTACTTTCTCAGTTATCTTTGCTAGCTAGTTAGCTTTGTTTTAGTAGCTCCTTTGTATAGCTTGATAGTTGTAGTTGTAGTTATCTTCTCGGTTTGACTTGTGCGGTTGAGTGCAAATACTAGAATTATGAATTGGTTAGGTGGCTTGCAAACACCCCGTAGGCTAAGCAAAACTCGCATCTCGCTATTTGTTATATTGATAAACTTGTTTAGCTTGTCTTTGTAGAAATTTTTAAAAGGCTATTCACCCCCCTCTAGCCGTCAAGACCTTTCAGCTATCCAAATTGTGGTGCAAGTAGGTACAAGACGAATAAAGACTACAGAGAGGAAGAGTGTGCTGCCTCCTAGTGTAAAGGAAAGAAGCGAAAGAGGACCCAACAGAAGACTCAGAAGAGTAGTTCAAAACCCACCAGCAAATAAAAACGAGAAGTAGACTATTATGCGCAGAAAAAGATTCCTGCTTTGGTGATGTGGTACCTGCCTGTGGTCGATCGATTGAGGTGTTTGTTCACTTAGAGGATGCCAAACTTATGAGCTGGCATGCTTCTGATGAGCACAAAGACGATGGGAAGCTTCGGCACCCAGCCGATGGCCAGCAGTGGAAAGATTTTAATGAAAACTACAAGGACTTTGCAAAGGAACCAAGAAATATTAGGTTCGCACTGAGTACTGATGCAATGAATCCATTTGCTGAGAGGAGCAGCAAGCATAGCACATGGCCGGTCATCCTCACCATCTACAACCTTCCTCCATGTTTGATGCAGAAGCGAAAGTACCTTTTGCTAACCATCCTTATCTCTGGACCTACACAACCTGGAGTTGACATGGATGTTTTCTTGGAGTCCTTAATGGAGGACATGAAAATATTGTGGGAAACAGGTGTTCAAATATTGGACGAGTACCGCAAAGAATCATTCACGCTGAGAGCAATTATCTTTGTTATGATCAACGATTACCCTGCTATTTTCACTTTATCAGGGCAGTTCAAGGGAAAGGTTGGTTGTGTGGTATGCATAGATGGAACCGCTTACATGTCCCTTACTGCATCTAAGAAGATAGTGTACATGAGGCACAAACGCTTCTTATCGAAAGGACACAGGTACTGCCAGAAAAAGATGGATAAGTACTTTGACAATAACGTTGAACTACAGTCTACTGCTCCATTGGGTAACAGTAAAGGCAAAAGAGTTTTCAACATAGTAAGCAAACTCAAATTTGTGTTTGGGAAGAAGACAAAAGACGGAAAACTAAGAAATGATGTAAAACCAACTCCAGGGGCTTCATTCAAGAAGAAGTCTATTTTCTTCGAGTATTTGTAATACTGACCAGAGTTAGACGTCCGCCACGCGATCGATGGTATGCACGTTTAGAAGAATGTGTTTGAAAGACTAATTGGAACCTTGCTAGACATAAAGGGCAAGACAAAGGAAGGACTAAATTCACGCATTGACATGGTACAGTTAGACATAGAAAAAGAACTTCACCCTGTTCGTCAAGAAAATGGGAAGTACCACCTCCCGACAGCAAGCTACAATCTCAACAATGATAAGAAACATTCGATGTGTGTGTGGTTGAAGAATTTGAAAGTCCTATCTGGATTCTGCTCCAGCATACGAAGTATTGTGTCAATGAAAGACCTTACACTCACCAACTATAACTCACATGATTGTCATGTCATGCTGACTACTTTCCTCCCTATTGCCATCAGAGCTATAAATCCAGTGTGGATAAAGGTTGCAGTCACACGGTTGTGCTACTTCTTCAACAGGATCTCACAGAAGGTGATTGACCGTGATGAGTTGGTGTCTCTTAAGGAATTTGCAGCGGAGACAGTGTCATAGTTTGAGATGTGTTTTCCCCCAACATTCTTTGATATTATGGTTCACCTTGTGGTGCAGTTAGTTTCACAAATAGAGGCACTAGGTCCCATGTACTTGCATGAGATGTGGACATATGAGCGTTTTATGTCAATACTAAATGGCCATGTATCAATTCGTGCTCGCCCTGAGGCGTCCATGGTAGAGGGGTACTTAACCGAAGAGGCAATTGAGTCCGGAGGTCCATTCTGCAACAGGGTCCTAAAAGACCAGGTTGCAATAGGTTTGCCTCCATCATGGCATGAGGGTAGGCTGAATGGAAGAGGAAGGATGGGAAAGAAATCATTCGTCCCACAAGATTATAATACAGTCCTCGAGGCACATCGCAGCATCCTACATTAGCTCTCGATAATGGAGCCTTTGATCGAGGAACACATTGATGAGCTTCGCGAACATAATCATGGGCACACGGATGAATGGTTAATGAAGGAACACAAGAATCGATTCACCTCATGGCTAAGGGAGCATGAAATTCCAGATGGGGAAACAATTGAGGAACGCACCATCAAGGTGTTGGCTTCTAGACCATCATGCCAGGTCACGACATGACAAACCTATGACATTAGTGGCTTCACATATTGTACCAAGTCCAAGGACAAAAAGAGCATGTCACAGAATAGTGGAGTTCGATGTGACGCCTTACACTCTGAAAATGATAGGGAAACTACATACTTTGGCTTCGTTGAGGACATATGGGAACTAGACTAAGGTACATTTCAAATCCCTGTGTTTCGATGTCAATGGGTTGAAGACAAACATGTCACAGTGGACAACTATGGGGTCAGAGTTCTTGATCTAAGTAAGGTAGGCTACAAAGATGATCCATGGATAATGGCTAACCGTGCTGCACAGGTCTTCTATGCTGAACATATCCTTTCTCCCAATGAGAAGAAAAGCACTGACAAGCTAAAGCATGTAGTTTTTCCTAGAAAGCAACAAGCTATAAGAGTTGATGGTGTATCTGACCTGGATGAATTTAACGAGTTCAGCGACATGTCTCTCTTTTTAGATGACCATCCAATAAAGATAAGGAATATTGAGCAAAGCATCCCACAGAATTCGTTTCTTTGGATGCGCCACGATGGACAAGGAAGAACAATAAATGCCTAGATTATATTTGTCATTTGTCATGTAATCCATTTATATTACAATGTGTACCTTATTGATACGCTCAGGGGGTCCCGATCTTCACGACGTAGAATGATCACCGATAACTAGCTGAAGAACAGCCGGATAACTTGCTGCAGGCAGCGATAACTAGTGCAACCTGGCAAATAAAACTCGAAGCCAACCACCGTCTTTAACCGGCAACCTGAATCGAGGATTCGCCCAACCACACTCTCAAAGAACCAACCAACACAGCCTACAATCAATCGAGGAAACCTCGAAGGGAGTAGGAGCACCAATTGGGAGCGGATGAAGCCGCCGCTTCTGTAAATCTCGCAAAGGAAATCACAAGAGCAAAGGGGTAGAGATCTCTCTCAATATTTGTTAGCACACAGCTGAACAAAAGGGGGGTTTGTATTCTATTATCAAAAGTCTGCGATTACAATGAGTCTAGGAGGTATTTATACTAGCAACAGCCCTGCTAGATAGGTGGAAACTCGAAAAGAAAAAATATAAGACGCACTATGTGAACGGGCCTCCTCGAGATGCCTTCCTGGAGAGTTTTCGCGTGGCTGCTGGTCTTCAGCGCAGTCTTCAGTGTTTTGGCAATAACTCTATCTTGGAAACTCCAAATGACATGCGGTTTGTTGGGTTGGAAAGTTAACTTGATAACCTTTCACACCATGTGCAGCATGTACCATGAAATATTGTAGATTGGTATAGTTTTGCATGGGAACTTGGACATCAGGCTGACTGCTGACTAGCTGACCAGTCTGTACTAAATCAGTCGAATCTCAACATTGGAGAATCCAAATCAAGTGAGAGAACTTGGGCTTGAAACTAGACTTGATAAGCTTTCCAACAAGTCCTCATGGGCCTTCATAGCTTTTGCGAGCAAAACGTTGTGACTGATTCTTTCTGATGGTTCTGTCACACGGGACTGGCTCGAACGTGATCCTCCTCTTTGGTTCACCCTTGGTGTCTTCTTGTCATCCTCCGTGGTGCACCTAAGCAATAGCAATGTGCACGACTTAGGCAGTATATAATTCTCATTAACATTAAAATGATTTTCAGAAAGTAGCGCGTGCACCTCTTGTTGTAGCTTCTTGGCTCGACTACGTGTAATTGGTCCATCAAAGACTTGGACTGGTGATGGTATAACTTGACTTGGAGGTTGTAACATGTTGTTGGTTGTCGTGGTCATATCATCCTCCCCCCCTTGAAAAAGAGTCGTCCTCGACTCTAATCCATCGAAGTCCAAAAATTGTGCTAGGCCAACAGGGGTAGATGCTATGTTTCTATTGCAATCTCCTTCTTCCATCACAGCAATGTGTTTGAATCTGTAATCATATAAACCAAGTAGTAGTCTTATAGGTGGAAACCAAAAGGATTTAGAATCAAGTTTAGCTTTCACCTTGAATGGATCCTTAGAATTAAGAGTGAATGTTGATGTCCTTGGTATGATCCTATCATCCTTCCTCTCTTCAAAAAAACTTGTCCTCTGCTTTTGCTCTCCTGAAAACAGTCTAAAGAAAATAGAGAGTGGATGCATATGCCAATTGCTATGATTACTTGTTGAAGATTGTTCATTATCTTCTTTATAATTCATATGCACATTATTTCCTTTTCGATGAGATGAATAGTTTCTCAGATTTTGTGAACCTGAAATTAACTTTGAAAATGGAGGCACAAAAATTTCTTTTAAACCACTCATTTGATTCAGGTTATCATGTTTTATCTTTGCAAAATCAAACATTTCAACAGATGTGAACGAAGCATGTCTGGTATTCCAATAATTCTTGATGCTCAACTCATGCAAAGGTTTAGTAATGTACCTTTCATACTCAATGGTTCCACATGTATATAAAAAGACTTTGGGTGAATGAACCAAACACATTTGCACAAGATTTCTTTGTTTCAGTGAAGAATATGAACAAGAAAATAACACTGATTGTTCTGAACAACAAGCTCTAAACAACCTTTTTATCTCAAATAAAGAAAAGTATGGTTCACAAGATGTACAACTCATTTTATTCAACTTCAATTCAGCAATGTTGTGACATGTTATGCAAAGAGCACAAACATAAAATTTATTTATAATGTAGTGTCCAATGATGTTAAATGTAAACTTACAGCTGTAGGCACTATTCAAAGATTTCATAGATGATATATCAAGAACACTTTCAACCATTTTATTAATATTAACAAATTCATCAAGCTTGACATAGAACATACATTCAGCAGGAGATATTCTTCTAAAGAATTCAGCATGACTAATCAATTTCACACGGCCCACATTATCGACATGTAAATTATCATATATTTCAGTCAAAGTATAGCAATGGTCATGCATGATTGAACAATGTTTGTCAACTTTCCAAATTTCAGCACTTGTATCAACATGTGGATCAATCAAATCAGCATAAAGATTTCGTGTATACTCAATTTTAGTTGAAGCAAATTTGTCATCACAATTACTGGTCAATATATGTTGCAGATTCAGTTCTAAATTGTTTGCATTACCTTTCAGATTTTGTGATGGTGCATGAATGATGCATTGTATCTCTGAACTTTTACCTTTTTCCTTGTCATGGTTCAGGTTTTGCACAGCATAGAGTTGGTTCTCAATAATGGCAACCCTCGCATTTCTCTGGCCAAGTTTGGGGGTCTTTTGAGCAGCCATCTCCACCGAATCTTCTTTATAGACCTGCATGTTAGGAGAAACAACACTAAGAGTAGACATTAGTGGGTTAGTGTTAAAATCATCCGTGCATGCCTTGCAATAAAGCTCTCTCTTTCTGTGTGGTGTATCCCTCACACTCATACTGTGGATACTCTCAATCTCACATTTGGTGGAATCACACAACTCACTTTTGTTTTCACTCTCACTCAATTTGGCTATGTGGCACTCATTCTCACAAGGGATTTGATGCATAATATCTTTAATGTCTTCTAGAGCAACATATGAATATCTTCCATCATTCATGACGTAATCGATTGCCATTGGGGCAGTAATGGTGGCAGCAACACCATCAGGTCTATCCTCTTCAAACAATGATGATCTCTCAATTGCTAATGTGGATTCATCTCCACTAATATTGCCTTCAATCTGAACTTTCTGTGGCATTGGAATAGCAATAGATACAACCAAATAATCATCTTTGACCTCCTCCAAAGATGCTGGACTGGCATTAGTATAAGTGGAATCATGTGCACTAATCTTTCCTTCAATAATCTCAACACTCTGTGACATGGGGGAGCACAAAATTTCAGCACCACTGTCCAATAATTCATCACATAATGCAGCTGATGGTACAACACATCTTGACACCACATTTGTGCTTGGAACCATGTTGGTTTGAAACTTCAGATCCATTAGATCATGATGAACTTCATCTTGGACAGATTTATTACTAGCAATAGACGGCACAATAGCATCATCTTTGTGCTCACATTCAGCTCTCAAACTGAAACATTGATTGGCCTTCAAATTCAGATTAGATTCACCTTCAAAATTCAAAGTGTTGTCAACCTCTTGGTCATAATTGGGTACTGAATTTTCATCAGATGACATAGAAAATTTCTGGACAGATTTGGAGCATATAACTTCTCCACTTTTAGCACTAGAACAAGGCTTAGAACTTTTAAGATCTGCAGCACTTGTGTTCAGACATGGTGGTAGTGCTTCTTGATGAAAATTTTTTAGATTTCCATGGCGTGGAACTGTAGCATGTTCCCTCAACTCAACACACAAAGGATCAGCCTCGATCAGAGAAGTACCTTCTCTAGTTTCACAACTCAACTGATGATCTTCCACAACTTGCATAGTGGCTTCTGCTACCTCACTTTGTGTGTCATGTGCAGCTGAATTTTCTTCTTGATCTTGCTCAAAACTAAGACAAACATTAATGGGAACATTTGTAACTTGATTCTCATCAACCTCAGATTGTAAATGGCACTTTGGGATAGCAACAACATCAAGAGATGGTGTAACACTATGATCCATTGTAATGTCACACACCTCACCATTTTCCATATCAATTTGGGACAAAGAGCCTTCTTCTTGCTGCACAACAAAGTTCTTCTTGGAGTTGATTTGTTGATGTTCACTTCTCTTGGTACTAGAATCAACTAAAGAAACTTTTGGGACAACATGTCCTCTCTTCTTGCATGGACTTGATGATTGCTTTTTTCCAACAATGGAGGACATAATGGGCTGCAACTTAGCACTTTTATCTTGGCACAAACTAATGTTCTGGGTGACCTTGCCTTGCTGCACCTTCATAACTTTCTTTTCCTCTCTAATTGCACAACTTAGAAGATCTTGCATACTTCTAAAATATTTGCCCTCAAGTGCAGCAGCAATGTTACCATTAAGACCTCTCTCGAAATATTCCATTGCATTCATGTCATCAACAACATTTGCACGATGCAAGGAAGAATTCAGCTTATCATAATATGCTTGGACAGATTTACTACCTTGCTTCACACGCTGCAAACGACGAAGCAAAATCAGCCGATATTCCCTTGGAACAAATTCTTTTCTCATGGCCTTCTTCAAATCTTCCCAATTCTTGATGAGATGCTTATGTGGATATTGTTTCCACCAATCATGAGCATAATCTTTAAATTCAAGCACAACTCGTGATATCTCCTTGGCTTCTGAAAAATCTTGAACCTCAAGTTCAATCTCCATTTCTTCTGCCCAAACGAGAAATTCCTCCGGATCATTACTTCCATAGAATGGAAGATTGGTATATCTTCGGCCTGTCATGGTTATTGCATATGCAAAATAGCAAGCTTATATGTGGTATAGGAAAATATGTAGAACTCTCACAACCTCACCTCTCTTACCAACCAAAGCTCTTATGAATTCCCTGCCGCGGATTACAGAGAAACAAAAGTGTGGTGGTAACTGAAAGTGATGGCGAGGCGAATACAAGACTAGAGAGTACAGATTACGGTGGTTTGTATGTGGAGCTTGGTGGAGAATAAAACAAGGAATGCAATCTAAATTCTAGTTATTGTAATATTAAGTAACAATCCAAACTAGAAGTTATCTGCCTAGTGCTGATCACAGAATATGAATGAGATGTAAATCGATCACACACACACGCAAGGAAATTTCAGATTTGATGCAAACAAGGAGTATGATTGGGATGCAAGTGTTGCAATCAAACCCAACCAAAATTTTGCAACTAAACAAGGATAGCACACTGGTTGCACTACTTGATATGAAAACTTTCAGCACTTGTGCACATAAACCTACTGATCTTTCAACCTTTCTTTCTCAGTTTTTCTCTATTCTTTTTTTTATTTTTCTTTCTTATCTTTTTTTTTGACACACTTTTTTTTATAACTAAACACAAAGACCAGATTAAGACACTTGCACAATTAAGATAAGAACAAAACACAACCGGTAGCTATAATAGGATCAAAGTTTACGCGAAGGACATGATATGAGTTTTCAGATTTTTTTTGTAGGGATTTTCAGATATATAAAGAGGCTCAAAGGACACGCAAAGGATAATGATCAGCAACTAAAACAAAGACTCTAATGAACTGAAACTTAACAAAACTCACTAAAATAACAGATTGAAACAAAGGGCTAAAGCAATGTATTTTTTAGGCTTTTTGGTGGATAGGACGAAACAAAATATATAAGTAGCTAAGGGAAAGAAATCCTACCGTGGTAACGAAAGCTTTGATACCAGATGATACGCTCAGGGGGTCCCGATCTTCACGACGTAGGATGATCACCGATAACTAGCTGAAGAACAGCCGGATAACTTGCTGCAGGCAGCGATAACTAGTGCAACCTGGCAAATAAAACTCGAAGCCAACCACCGTCTTTAACCGACAACCTGAATCGAGGATTCGCCCAACCACACTCTCAAAGAACCAACCAACACAGCCTACAATCAATCGAGGAAACCTCGAAGGGAGTAGGAGCACCAATTGGGAGCGGATGAAGCCGCCGCTTCTGTAAATCTCGCAAAGGAAATCACAAGAGCAAAGGGGTAGAGATCTCTCTCAATATTTGTTAGCACACAGCTGAACAAAAGGGGGGTTTGTATTCTATTATCAAAAGTCTGCGATTACAATGAGTCTAGGAGGTATTTATACTAGCAACAGCCCTGCTAGATAGGTGGAAACTTGAAAAGAAAAAATATAAGACGCACTATGTGAACGGGCCTCCTCGAGATGCCTTCCTGGAGAGTTTTCGCGTGGCTGCTGGTCTTCAGCGCAGTCTTCAGTGTTTTGGCAATAACTCTATCTTGGAAACTCCAAATGACATGCGGTTTGTTGGGTTGGAAAGTTAACTTGATAACCTTTCACACCATGTGCAGCATGTACCACGAAATATTGTAGATTGGTATAGTTTTGCATGGGAACTTGGACATCAGGATGACTGCTGACTAGCTGACCAGTCTGTACTAAATCAGTCGAATCTCAACATTGGAGAATCCAAATCAAGTGAGAGAACTTGGGCTTGAAACTAGACTTGATAAGCTTTCCAACAAGTCCTCATGGGCCTTCATAGCTTTTGCGAGCAAAACGTTGTGACTGATTCTTTCTGATGGTTCTGTCACACGGGACTGACTCGAACGTGATCCTCCTCTTTGGTTCACCCTTGGTGTCTTCTTGTCATCCTCCATGGTGCACCTAAGCAATAGCAATGTGCACGACTTAGGCAGTATATAATTCTCATTAACATTAAAATGATTTTCAGAAAGTAGCGCGTGCACCTCTTGTTGTAGCTTCTTGGCTCGACTACGTGTAATTGGTCCATCAAAGACTTGGACTGGTGATGGTATAACTTGACTTGGAGGTTGTAACATGTTGTTGGTTGTCGTGGTCATATCACTTATGCTACGTACCCTTCTCTGTTTCTAAATGTAAGATCCTATGCTTATTTCACCTTCATGCAATCTATTTCTATAATCTAGCTTGTATCATCTTCATTTGTAATCCCTAATCTACCCTTAGTAATAAAAACACAAATCTATTTTTCTAAGTTACAAGAGCACTAAGGAATATATTTTTCACAGTATCTACACAGTACAATAAAGCTAACAAAATTGGATTCATATTTTTCTAGTATCCCTAGAATTATTTATGTATTAAACAAGATATGAGGCATATATTCAATTTAAATCATTTTAAATAAAGCTACATATAAAAGTTTCTCAAACATGACATTTCATATTTTTAACATGAATATCATCTTAAGAGAAACACCACAAATTTTTTCCACTAATTTTGGACCAATATTTCTCAAGATATGAATTTTTGAAGCTTTTAAATAATTTCTACAAATTCATTTAAAAAAATAGAAACAAATTTGAAAATACATTACTACAGGTGGTGGTCAATACCAACCGCCTGTAGAAATGCTCACCCTATATAAGAAAGCGCAAGAGCCTTGAAAATTTCTAAGTGTCTTGGTGGGCTAGTTTTCGAATCCACGCCGTCAGGCTGCCGAAATCACCTCCCGCCGCCGCCTCCGCCGTGTCGTGCCACATCATCGTCGTCGTGGAGGTCCATTCTCTGTGCACCCTTTCTCCTCTCTCTCTCTATGCCTTGTGTTGGTGGCGGGATGCGCGGCCAGTACGGTGGCGGAGCCGACGGCGGTTGCGGTGGCAGAGGTGACGGAGGTGGCGGGCGCGGTAGCCAGTGGCAGGTGGTGGAGGTGACTGAGGTGGAAGGGGCGGAGGTGACGGAGGTGGCGGAGGAGACGAGCCAGTGGCGCGGCGGGCGGCAAAGGTGACAGTGGTGGAGGTGGCGGTGGTTGGCCGAGCGGTTGGGCCGGCCTGCGACCTAGTGGGCTGGTCCAATTGCTTGTGGCCTTTTTTTGCTTTGTTTGATATATATACGTATGATGTAATTATTGTTTCTTTATAAATATATATGTGTTTGATGTAATTATTATTTTTTTATGAATATATATGTTTGATGTAATTATTATTTCTTTTTAAATATATGTGTTTGATGTAATTATTATTTCTTTATAAATATATGTGAATGATGTAATTATTATTTATTTATAAATATATATGCATGATGTAATTATTATTGTTTCTTTATAAATATATATGTATGATGTAATTATTATTTCTTTATAAATATATGTGTTTCATGTAATTATTATTTCTTTATAAATATATGTGAATAATGTAATTATTATTTCTTTATAAATATATATATGTATGATGTAATTATCATTTATTTAATTATAAATATATATGTATGATGTAATTATTATTTCTTTATTTATATAAACTCTACTAAGTAGGGTTTAGGGTCCTTACGATATCATTATATATTTATATGTCAGATTTTTACGATGAGTTCTTCGCGCAAGGACCAAGCACAAGGGTCCGAACACACAGAACAAGCCCTAGGGTCTGAACACATGGAACACGCCCCAGGGTCCAACCCCACGGAGCAATCACAAGGGACCCACCAAACGTGCCAAGCTCTGGGTCGTCCCACCCCACGGAGCAAGTAGAAGGGACCCACGAAACGAGGCAAGCATCAGGGGCCACCATGCCTTCATATGAAAGCGTTAGCGATGACATGGAGCCTCCCGAAGTAAGGAAGGCTCATTGTGAATTGGCACATGACCCTGATTACAATCCACACGATGATGAGGTAAATTACACATCCATGATTTTCATGTTTGTATCAATATGTACCAATCGATAATTTATTGTGTGTACCTTTTTTCATGAATAGGATGTGTTGTCTCAGTTCAAAGAGATTATAGCTCAAGAAAAAGTGGCATACGAAGACGCACCGAGCCCGACCGAGACCACCACTGAGAGTTCAAGGAAAAGGAAGTAGAGTGACCGAAAGCAAGGTGACAGAGGACTAAACAAGTGGCCATATGATACATATAGAATCTCAGAAGTGAGCCCGAAAGGACAGCCCCTAGCTCTTGAGGAAGTCCTACCTAAGTTTTGTAACACCCTTGGTTTCTTACTTAGGGACAATCTTGACATCACATGTCGACAGTGGAAATATGTGTCAGATGCTGACAAGAAAAAAATTTGGGATAAGCTGGTGACCAGGTTCGTTTTTCCTCGAGGCTCAGGCAAACTTATGAACGAATATGTCATGAAGCAGTGGGCGACCATGTTCCGAAACTGGAGGTCCGAGATGAATACCAAGTGGGCAAAGAAAGGGTTGGACCCAACAAAAAGGTATAAGATTACGACCGGGCAGTGGGCGGTTTTTCTAGAGCAAAGGAGAGATCCAGAGTTCATAGCTCGGAGTGAAGCCAATACCGAGCTGGCAAAGAAGAACAAGTACCACCACCTCCTAGGCATAGGTGGTTACCAACGCCAGGTTCCCAAGTGGAGGCAAGAAGAGGCTGCTAAGAAAGCGGAAGGGTTGCCGACGCTGTCTGAGCAACTTGGAGAAAGTACCACAAATTGGATTCGTGCTCAGAAACCTAGGGAAACCGACACCGGTGTGTCTTTTGATGACCCGATGCTCGATGAAGCAGCAAAGAGCATATTTGCGATGGCAGCTAAGCAGCACGAAGGATTATTTCAGCCACAAAGAGAGAGGGACATCCTTACTGCTAGCCTAGGTAACCCCGAGCACCCTGGTCGTGTTCGAGGTATCTCATTGAAAGAAGGATGGAAAGAAGGATTTGGACCGGAGTGGGAGGGTGAGTACAAGAAACGTGATCGATACAAGAAAGAAATGAAAAGTTATTTTAAGGAGGAGGCAAAGAAAGACTTCCAAGAGATGATGTCCCAAATTCTATCCGATCCTCCTCCAGCGTTGATGCAGCGTTTGGCGAGTGCGATGTCTGCTCAATAGATGAGCACTCAGGCTCCCCAGATACAGCTAGTCCCAACAACACAACCGTTGGTGACACAGTGTACAACCATTCCAAGCAGTGTCGCGTCAACGGCAAACAAGGTTCACTATCTAGTTGACGACATTGATAGGTCGGTGGCTTGCTCCCTAGTCATAAGATATGGTATTAACAATGATCGTACAAGGGAAGTAGCCGTAGGCCTTGCGATCCCAGGACACAAGTACCATGAGAGCGACATTCCAGAAAGACTACTGCAAGGTAGAAGTGTCGACGGTTGTCCAAGGATACGAGGACGACATGCTACACATCCCCGGTCCCGAGAGCATTGAGAAACTTGGACAGGCTATCAAGAACTTCATCCTTTGGCCTCGACAAGACGTCCAGTTGAGTGTGCCACCACCATCCTCTCAAGCCCCGCCACTCACTCAGGACTCGTTAGCACCTGCGGATCCTCCTCCTAACCCACCATCGTCGCCGATCGTGGCTCCTATTGACCCCCCAACATCTCCGCCACCATTCAATTCTCCACCTTCTCCACCACCCAAAGATCCTGAACAAACACAGGAGGCACCAGAGCGGCTGAGGAAGAAATTTCAAGTACCTAAATTGGTTTCCCCTTTCGAGCAAAAGAAAAAGACTGCCGGCACGGCCAAATTTTTATCAGGAATTGTACAAAGCCGCACTACACATACCCTTGACTTGGCTGAGCATGAGAAGTTAGCAAAAAAGCCTAAGGTAATTACCGTAAGTATCAAGAAGCCAACAATGGACGATTACAAAAATGTCCCTGATAAATACATGCCTAGAAGGCCTCTACTCAAGTGGGATACACTCAAGAAGATCCCAGCTGGTGTTAAAAGGCTGCATGACTGGTACATGAGAGCATCCTCTGTTGGCATCGACGCCATCAATGTGTCTATACCACCAGCTGCATTTGTTAGTGGCAGACAAATGGCTGTTATTACCTTCGACGACATGTGGTTGATGATGAACCTGCAGAGACTCGATGTACAGCTCGTAACAGTGTTTGCATTGTAAGTGTCACTCATACTAACACATGCATGTGTTATTATTAGTGAGTTGTATCAATTTTCAATATCTTACATGTATGTGCGCCTTGCAGAATGCAATATGATCAGTAGAAGATGTGTTTCGGTCCGAATCCTAATTCTAATGCCAGTAAAAGGGTTGGGTATTTGAACCGAATAAAAATATGTGAGGAGCAGCACACATTCAGAATCGGGGATGATCAGGAAGACTTACAAGGTTTACAAGGTGAAGAACGGGAGAAGAAAAAAAGCCAAACTTAAGGAGTTTGAAGCTAGATACGCCTTATACCTAGGACACACAATGCTTCGGTTTCAACACTGGGAATCCATAGAGGCCCCCTATAACTTTGGGTTAGTGTGAGTTTGCATATATCAAATTAATTATTTTAGTACACATGCATCACAAATTTGATTCGTGCAGGGACCACTGGATCTGCTTCATGATTTTTCCTAGGCCTGAACAGGTGTTGGTATGTGACTCCGCAGATTATCCAACTACAAGCTATGGAACATTCGTGAGGCACTTAGAGCTGTAAGTCGAGATTTTGCATGCATACTTTAATTGATGAGATGTTGAGAATAACAAGGTGATTCTATTCGAGATTACATGGCATATAGGTATTACAAGATTAAAGGTGGAAGGTGCGAGTCATCAACACAAGGGCAGCCATTGAAAATACATCATAACTGGCCGGTACGTATGAAAATTTATGAATACATATCATACATGTACAATACATAGGACGATGTTGCAAGTAATCACAGATATTAGTAGGCTTCAACTTAGTCGAGACAGTTATTAGACAACGGGTGAAAACTTTGATGTATATAATGTGTGATGTATAGATACTCTTGTAACTTTATGTTTGTGAGCACGAAACTTTGATGTATATAAATGTATGTATGAAATATTTAAATTGCATGTTGCTATATTTGAATACCATCCAATAAGGTTTAGTAGTTCCAATATCAATGTATATGTATAGATTTAATAAAATAAAAATATCCAACATCACAGGCGGTTGCTTATGAACCGCCTGTGGAAATCCATTTCCACAGGCGGCTAACTTAGTGAACCGCCTGTGTAATCATTTACACAGGCGGTTCACTAAGTTAGCCGCCTGTGGAAATGGATTTCCACAGGCGGTTCATAAGCAACCGCCTGTGATATTGTCCCATTTCCACTGGCCTTCAACGCAGGCGGTGCTGGAAAACGCCAGTGGAAATGAGTATAGACCCGCCTGTATAGTATGTCTCTGTACTAGTGGGTTAATCTCTGCACGAGATAAGGTTTTGTTGATTTGGAAACTGTTTAGCAATTATTAAGACAAGCTCTTATTAATGAAGAGAAAATTTTAATCCCTCATCCCGCATGTCAGGTGCTCACATTATTAAGATATGCAAATATCTTGGTTTATAATTACTGGTCTTGCATCAATATAATGCAACTCATACTACTATGACCCATAAATTTACCCTTATAAAGTAAGATGGTTGAGATTCGAAGTGAAAATTATGGGCCTCTCATCAATAGGAGGAGCAGGAAGCAGCAGGATGGCCAGGCGGAGGCGGCCCTTCTCCAGCTCCAGCAAGGGGGCATCTCTGCTTTGTATGTCTCCCTCTGGTTAAGCAGCATACTGACACTAGCATTATTAGGCTAGCTACATCGTCAATGGATATGGATGGACAAAGTGCAATGTTATACGGAAAAAGTGAAAGGTTATACGGAGCATGGCACAATATATTAGTAAATTCTTGATGTGTTCTTGAAACAGTTTGGGGATTACCGGAAGATGGGTAGCAACAGGCTGACACATCTGTAATAACCATTGATCAAGTATAATAGATTGATTTAGATTTACCATATTTTTCAAATTCGTAATGATTTTTTATTAAAATATGATGATTTTGGTTAGAAATAGTGTAGATTTCTTTGAAAATTTATTGAAACATATAATTATGTATATTTTACCACGCTAAAAAATACGATCACACTTTTCCGACTTCCCTTAATCAAAATCGCTGGTTCCGCCTCTGTCAGAACAGCGTATTGAAGATGACAGACCTTGCTGTAGAACAGATCAAAAGAAGAGGTCGAGATCGCCACATGAAAAGCCAATCAACTGCTTCCTCTGATAGTCACACCAAAGCCAAGATCTGAAAAAGAACAACAAATCGGACAAGCCAAACTCTCACTAGCCCTTCGCCAATGCCAGACCGAACATCGTCGATATAGGGACAGGCTGAAGAGACATTATTCATAGAAATCATCATGGCCACCACCTCGACAATGATATGAGAAACTAGAACCTGCATCAACAAGGATCCACAAACCTAACTAAAAACTATGAAAGAGATCGGTCCCTGCTCCTCTGTCCACCGATGAGATCACCGGTTAGGAGAGAGGAGGGGGACCGAGCGGTGTCCGTGCACTAGTAGACAGATGTGTTTCAATCCCGGTTGGGAAACCCCTTTAGTCCCAGTTTTCCCAACCGGGACTAAATCCCATCCTCAAGACAAAAAAAATATTTAAACCCTGGAAATCTCCCTTGCACTGCGTGCGATTCGAATCCATGACCTCTCGCCTCACGCGTAACTCACTTACCAACTCAATTAAACAACACATGTGACACAGTCCTAGGCGCTCTCCTTTTCAATTCACTCATAAGGGACCTTTAGTCTCGGATGAGAGACCTTTAGTCCAGGTTGGTGACACCAACCGGGAATAAAAAGTCACCCTTTAGTCCGGGTTGGTGTTATCAACCAGGACTAAAGGGTCAAGGCTCTTTAGTTCGAGTTGAAAACACCAACTGGGACTAATGTAGACCCTTTAGTCCGGGATGGTAATACCAACCAGGATTAAAGGTCCTGTGACGTACAAGAATTTTAGACCCAGGATTAATGCTCACATTAGTCCTGGGTCCAATTCTAACCCAGGCTAATGTGCTGAACCGAAAGTCCTCTCTACTAGTGGTGGGAGGGCAACGGTGGTTGGGAGCGCAGCGCTCATACTCACGTAGCACCTGTAGTAATTGGAATTGGAACATCCGACGTAATTGGCCAATATTGATTATTGAATAGGAAACAGTATGTTGGATCGGACTTTTAGTTTCTAGCGATGTTATAGGAAAGAATTAAAACGTCTGAATCTCTATTGTATAAGAAGGTGGACTCTCTAGGGAAGACTAGACTCCCTATATAAATATAAAAGGTAACGACAGATTGATAACACACAGTCAAATCTATGAAACGCATCTACTATTATTTTTCATCATGGATCTTCTAATCTACTAATACTTTTCATTCTTCAATGTTGACAATAGTCATGCTACTTCAACAATTGTCACGCCCATATTTTGTAACCACAAAATTTGGATGCAAACCATATGTGTAGAACATATAGAACAAACTATAAAGGAGAAGTATCATACTCAGTGCCTTATTACAATAGCGAACCATAGTTCATTACATAAATAAAAACATCTCAAAGTCTGGAGATCTGATAAAATAAACTAAACACTCCAAGGACGTCTCCATCACCACAGGATCTGGTCGACTGGTTGACAACAACCTAGTTGTCCTCAAAGTAATCGTCGTAGTCATTGCCATCTGTACCCATCCGGGATTTTTATCCAATAATGAAAAATAAACAAGCATAAGTACATCTCGTACTTAACAAGATAATATGGGGTCCATGAGGCTCAGAAGGTTGACACAGTGGATGTCCTTTTATAAATTCACCATGCTTGTCCCTAACATGGACAGGTGGTGGTCCTCCAACAGGCTCATTGTCCATCCGATGCATCATCGCCTGCATGAGTTGAGCTTGCATCCCCATCAGCTGTTCCATTGTCACTACAGGAGGGTTGGGCGGATCCATGGTGACATTCCTGCCACAGCCTCTGCCCCTTCCACGTCCTCTGGCTGCCATCTGTTTTCCAAAACAAATGCTCAAATTTAGGATTTATCCAATTATAAATCACTTATAAATGATAAAAGATACAAATCAGAAATTTTCTGGGCGAAAACCAGTGACAATAGATCAGTAAAACAAACATAATTCTAACTCTAGATATCCTATTAAGGTGTGCTATATGTGGTTGGAAAGCTTAAGAAGTTCTCTGCAACTTTGGTATTTAACACGTTTCCAGATTCTGTCATTATGTCAGCTGAAAACAGAGTACAACCCAGACTGTTCTAGACTCTCAGTTAGCGCAGCAACCTCAACTTAAAACTGTTATAACTCCCAGACCAGAATAGATATAAGTGTGATCTCAGATGCGTCAGAAAGGTGTCGAAGTATGGTTACTGCTGTAAAATTTTCACGATTTTTGGACATACCAAAACTGAGATATTAAATAAAGAGCACAGGCTGTCCCAGCAAACCGTAACAGTGGAGATAGATAAAGTGAACCCCAAACTTTATTAAGCATCAGCTAAACCTTAAAACTTAACATAAGAGAATCACGGACAAGCCCATGAGTTCTCAGCATTCAAAGGAAAAGTTCAACCCAAGCATGACCACAAGAACAAACCATCAAACACATCAAAGTTCATGACCCAAGCAAACGACTCGACTCGAACGACGCGACTAACGATCTTTATTACAACAGGGTATCGCAAATCTAAGAGTCATCCTGATGCACGTCATAGTCCTCATCCAGCTTCTTGTAGAGTGGAGGCTGCCCCAGCCGAGCCCTCAGCTTGTCGATCTCTTTCTGGTAATGCCTCGCGGCCTTGTGCACTCCACGCAGTTCCTTCTGGAGATCTTCATTCTCCACCTTTAGTGCAAGAGCATACTGCACTGTAGTGTCCAAGGCAGGAGAGCTGTGCTGAGAGTCTGTCACCACCCAATCCTTCTTCTGCGCATCATAGCGGGGCAAGTACCTGAAGCGATCTGCCTTCATAGCCTCATACCGTAAACCATGGTAGTACTCATATACCTCCCGAGCGGCGTCCTCCAAACTGTCGAAAGCTTCAGCACGCTTGGACGTGTGCCCATGGACAGTGTTCACCACCCTGCCATTCTTGTCATCCTTCCAGACGGTGACAGTCAGCTCTGACTTCCAGTAAGTCGCCTCAGTGGGGTGAGTGTACTCAGCACAATAGTACTGGATGCCGGTGTTTAGGTCGGCGTAGTAGTCCTGGAGCATGTCGTTGAGCAGCTTGTGATGGTAGGCCGTGTGAGGAGCGTGCTTGTAGATTTAGGTATGAGTCCACCCAGGCTCCTCTTCAGGTTCTTCCTCATCAGCAGGCGCCATCTCCTGCTCTCCCTCCTCGGCGAACGCGGCAGGAGCTGGTGTTGGTGAAGCCGGCGCAGATGCAGCTGGTGCTGGAGCAGGCGAAGCAGAGAGTGGTGGAGTCGGTGCAGCTGGTGCAGGTTCTTCATCATCCTCCTCATGCCCGGTGATGTTCACTAAGAGCACGGTGTCCTCCTCCATGGGTTCCTCTTCCATCATCATGGGCTCCTCTTCATCATCAGAGATGATGACAATCTCTGGGGCTAGCGCCTCTTCAGGGAACAGGACACGGGGTGGAAGGCCAGCTCCAACGCTCTTGCGGGCAGTCTCCCTGGTGTGTGCCATCTACAAAATTATTTTTAGATGGGATTAGAATCAATAATTTCATAATAGAATAAAATGGAAGGAGCATAAAGATTTTAACAAATAACAAGGCTAAGGTAGTAAGCAAGAACAAGTAAAATATTAAGTATTAAACGACGTCCTACAGTCGACACGAGCTTTGATACCAATTTGTCATGCACATATTTTGTAACCACAAAATTTGGATGCAAACCATATGTGTAGAACATATAGAACAAATTGTAAAGGAGAAGTATCATACTCAGTGCCTTATTACAATAGCGAACCATAGTTCATTACATAAATAAAAACATCTCAAAGTCTGGAGATCTGATAAAATAAACTAAACACTCCAAGGACGTCTCCATCACCACAGGATCTGGTCGACTGGTTGACAACAACCTAGTTGTCCTCAAAGTAATCGTCGTAGTCATTGCCATCTGTACCCATCCGGGATTTTTATCCAATAATGAAAAATAAACAAGCATAAGTACATCTCGTACTTAACAAGATAATATGGGGTTCATGAGGCTTAGAAGGTTGACACTGGTTGTACTGCAGTTAGCTTTTAATAAGTAACATCCTAATATTAATTAAGTTATGGTTATGCTTAAGCCCCAGGTAACCAAGTAGTATCATGAATAAGTAACACATCATCATTAATCATTATTATCATCAGCATCAGCAAAGATTCAGTTATTCCATCAGTTTTCTGGGCCATCCGTAACTGTGGGTACGGCTGTTATAACAGTTTGTTAAACTCTACGCAGAGGTGTACATTTTCACTGTGAGTCATGATTCCCATATGCTCGGGGCCCGTCGATCCCCTAACACTTCCAAGGTGAGTGGGCAGGGTACACTATGAAGCCTTTCAAAAGTTCGTCTAACATGTTAGGGCCGCTAGGTTTCGGTGGCAAATAGATATAGGTCCCCCTTCCCAAATGGCACAATGACACGCAACCTATACACATAGGGACAAGAGCCAAACTATACCCGAGTCGGCAGACCCCTTTTGTGCCCTTTCGGGTAACCTCTAACATGCTAGAAAAGGTCTTCATACTTGACTAAAGCCAGAGCCATATGGCCCTCATAGTTGTACTATAGGTCCCAACTTTTGCTAATGAATAAGTCCTTATGGAGGGCCAAGAGCATCGTGATACACAAGCTCTCTCACCCTACGTTCATGTTTCTTCAAAATCAAGTTTTAACAAGGGTTGCATATAATCAGTAGTCATTGTCCATATTCATAGTATTTAAGTGGAGCACTAGCAACTACCCATATGCAAGTGTAACCCATCGGTAACAAGATACAAGATAATCAAAGACTAGGATATCCTTATGTTGAGCAAATTGACACATGCAAATGACTAATTAGATAATGAATAGGACAACAAGGAATATACCATATTATACTTGCCTTGCTCGTAGAACTCCTGCTGGTTTGGATTATCACAGTAGAAGATCTCGTCACCCGTGTAGCAATTACGGTCTACTCGAACCATAATCAACAACACGCATTTCCAAGATCATCCATGCAAGGAAATCAAGACTAGATTAGAATAGTACGCTATTGCTTTGACTCAGCAGGGCTCCCTCACACACATAAGTGATTTAGTGAGGGTACTTTTCCTGTCCACAACTCATACAGTGTTTTGGGCACCCACTTACTTGGTACTCTATTGAGAATATGAATGGCGGTTGACCTGAAGTTGCCGCACCCAATCCTAGGCGATGCCGCATGTGAGGCAAGCAAAAGTTGCGCCAAGCTTTTGGCAAGAAGAGGAGATGGAAAACACTACGCTATTGCTTTGCTAATTCCAGCATGCACAACTCTTGGGACCTTAGGAGCTACAAATAGAAGCCAGGCGAGTCCCTCCGCGACTATATCCGGCGCTTCTCCAAATAGCGCACCGAGCTTCCCAAAATCACCGACTTCGATGTCATCATGGTGTTCCTCTCTAGAACTACCTGCAAGGAGCTAGTCCAAGAGTTGGGCCGCAACACCCCCACCACCGCCAATGAGCTAATGGACATCGTCACCAACTACGCCACCGGTGAGGAGGTGATTGGTGCCATCTTTGGCGGCAACCAGGACAAGGGGAAGTGCAAGGATGAGGGCCCCGAGAGCTCTAACTGGGGTGCCAAGAGGAACAAGAAGAAGAAGAACTAGCAGGGCAAACGTGAAGCCGCGGCGGACGATCTTGTCGCCGCTGCTGACCGCAAGAAGCCTCGAGGCCCCCTTGGTGGGGGCATCTTTGACAAAATGCTCAAGAAGCCATGTTCCTACCACAAGGGACCCACAAACCACAATCTCAAGGACTGCCACATGCTCCGGAAATACTTCAAAGGCCTAGGCATCAAGAAAGATGACAAGAGGGAGGACCCCAAGGAGAAGGACGGCGACAAGGATGAGGGGTTTCCCGAGGTCCATGACTGCTTTATGATCTATGGAGGACCCTCGATGTGCCTCTCTAGGCGCCAGCGCAAGCACGAGCATCGAGAGATCTTCTCCGTGCAACTCACGACCCCCCTTTTCCTTGACAAGTCCGAAACAGCCATCCCGTTCGACCATAGTGACCATCCGAACTACGTCCCCAATCCTAGAGTATACCCGCTCGTCGTCGATCCCATCATCGCCAACACGCGCCTCACCAAGGTGCTCATGGACGTAGGCAGTAGCCTCAACATCATCTACACCAAGACCCACAACCTCCTAGGGATCAAGAGGATGTAGCTCTGACCCAGCGTCGGGGGCTTCCACGGAGTCGTGCTAGGGAGGCGAGTAGAGCCCGTCGGGCGGATCAACCTACCCATCTCCTTTGGCATCCCCTCGAACTTCAGGAAGGAGACCCTCACTTTCGAGGTGGTTGGGTTCCATGGAACCTACCATGCCATCCTTGGGCGTCCCTGCTACGCCAAGTTCATGGCAATCCCCAACTACACCTACCTCAAGCTCAAGATGCCAGGCCCTAAGGGCGTCATCACATTTGGGCCCTCCTACGAGCATGCCTACGAGTGCGATGTAGAGTGCGTCGAGCACAGAGAGGCCATCATGGAGTTGACAACCTTGGCTACAGACCTTGACGGTTTTGCCAAGGAGATCCCCGACCCCAAACACCACGCCAACAACTTCGAGCCCGCAGAGGACGTCAAGCTCGTACCCCTCGACCCTAGCAGCTCGGATGGGAATGCATTGAAAGTCAACGCCACCCTTGACCCCAAATAGGAAGCAATGCTCGTCGACTTTCTCTGTGCTAATGCTGACATATTCGCGTGGATTCCCTTGGATATGTCGGGCATACCTAGGGAAGTCGCTGAGCACGCCTTGGAGATCTAGGCTGGCTCCAAATTGGTGAAGCAACTCTTGCGCCGCTTCGATAAGGAGAAGCGCAAGGTCATTGGTGAGGAGATTCACAAGCTTTGGAGGCTAGATTCATCAAGGAGGTTCACCATCCCAAGTGGCTAGCTAATCCTATACTAGTTAAGAAAAATAGTGGGAAATGGAGGATGTGTGTGGACTATACTAGTTAAAACAAAGCATGTCTGAAAAGTTCCCTTTCCTTTGTCGCGCGTTGATCAAATCGTTGATTCTACTGCGAGATGTGAAACTCTATCGTTTCTCGATGCATATTCCGGCTACCACCAGATTAAAATGAAGGAGTCTGATCAGCTCACGACTTCTTTTATCACCCCGTTCGGCATGTATTTCTACGTTACTATGCCCTTCGGTCTCCAGAACGTGGGGGCTACGTACCAGCAATGCATGCAACACGTTTTTGGGAAACACATCGGGCCAACCGTTGAGACCTACATGGATGACATCATGGTCAAATCCAAAAGGGTCAGCAACCTGGTTGGCGACCTCGATATCGCGTTCAAGTGCTTCAAGGAGAAGAAGATCAAGCTCAACCCCAAAAAGTGTGTCTTCGGCGTTCCTCGAGGCATGCTATTAGGGTTCATTGTTTTCAAGCGCGGCATCGAGGCCAACCCAGAAAAAATCTCTGCGATCACCAAAATGGGCCCCATCCGAGATTTGAAGGGCATACAGAAGGTCACGGGCTGCTTTGCAGCCCTCATCGCTTCATCTCGCGCCTCGGCGAGAAAGCGCTCCCTCTGTATCATCTCTTGAAGAAATCATAACACTTCTCGTGGACCCTTTAGGCTAAAGAAGCTCTTACCAAGCACAAGGCAATGTTGTCCAACCCTCTGATCCTCGTCCCTTCGGCCACGAGAGAACCCCTCTTACTCTACGTTGCCACAACGACACAAGTGGTCAGCACGACCGTAGTCATCGAGAGGGTAGAGGAAGGACACGCCCTACCCATCCAGAGGCCAGTCTACTTCATTAGCGAGGTACTCTCAGAGGCCAAGGTTCGCTACCCACAAATCTAGAAGCTGCTATACGCTATCATGTTGACACAGCACAAGCTCCAATGCTACTTCGATGGCCACCCGGCGACTATGGTCTCTTCTTTCCCTCTGGGGGAGATATCCCAGAGCTAGGAGGCCTCGGGAAGGATAGCTAAGTGGGCGATCGAGCTCATGGGTGAGACCCTCTCTTATGCGCCACGCAAAGCAATCAAATCCCAGGTGTTGGTAGATTTCCTGGCGGAATGGACCGATACCCAGCTGCCTCCGGCTCAGATTCAGGCCGAGCTATGGACCATGTACTTCGACAGGTCATTGATGAAAATAGGAGTGGGCGCAGGCCTGCTCTTCATCTCGCCCCTTGGAGTTCACATGCGCTACATGATCTGACTCCACTTCGCTGCCTCCAACAATGTAGCTGAGTATGAGGCCCTTGTTAATGGCTTGTGCATCACCATCGAGCTTGGGCTTCGACGCCTCGATGTTCATGGTGATTCCCAGCTCATGATCGACCAGGTCATGAAGGACTCAAGCTGCCATGATCCTAAGATGGAGGCATACTGCAAGGAGGTGCAGCGCCTTGAAGACAAGTTCCACGGCCTCGAGCTCAACCACAACACGCGGAGAAACAATGAGGCTGTCGATGAACTCACGAAAATCATGTCTAGCCGAACCACGGTTCCACCTAACATTTTCTTGAGGGACCTTCATAAACCTTCCGTTGACCTTGGTACGACAGAGGGGGTCAATGGTCTGCCGATCGACCCCCCACCTGAGGTAGAGGCCCCCTCGACCGTGGCTGACGTCATGCAGATGGAAGGCTCACCACCACCAGCCGACCTCGAGCTCGACTGGCGCATTCCATACCTCAACTGTCTCATTCGAGGGGAGCTCCCCTTGGACAAGACCGAGGCTCGACGAATCGCACACCGGGCCAAGACCTTCGTGATATACGGCAATGACAAGGAGCTTTATCGACACAGCCCCACGGGCGTCCTACAACGTTGTATCACAGTCAAGGAAGGCATGAAACTATTTAGAGATCTACACTCGGGGGCTTGCGGTCATCACGCAGTGCCTCAAACCCTCATCAGAAACACATTTCGGTAGGGCTTCTATTGGCCAACCGTGGTCTCTGACGCCATCAAGCTGGTACGCTCCTGCAAAGGATGCTAGTCCTACGTGAGGTAGACCCATCTCCTGGCTCATGCCCTGCAAACCATCCTCATCACGTGGCCGTTCGCCGTTTGGGGACTTGACTTGGTCGGACCCCTAAAGAAAATGACCGGGGGCTTCACCCACTTGCTCGTCACCATTGACAAATTTTTCAAGTGGATCGAGGCTCGACCTGTCACCAACATCAGGTTAGAGCAAGCCGCACTGTTCTTCACCGACATCATCCATCGCTTTGGGGTTCCTAACTGCATCATCACGGACAATGACACCCGGTTCACCAGCAAGAAGTTCTTGGATTTCTATGACAACCATCACATCTATGTGCTCTGGTCAGCCGTAGCTCATCCAAAGACAAATTGCCAAGTAGAGCGTGCTAATGGCATGGTTTTACAAGGCCTAAAGCCAAGAATCTTCAACAGATTGAACAAACATGGCAAGAAATGGGTCGTTGAGCTCCCCTCGGTCCTGTGGAGCCTAAGAACAACACCGAGTTGAGACACGGGGTTCACTCCATTTTTCTTGGTTTATGGGGCCGAGGCCGTGCTTCCAACCGACTTGGAGTATGGATCCTCGGGGCTGAAAGCCTAAAACGAACAAAGCAATGATGCTGCAAGAGAGAATGCCCTCGACCAGCTTGAGGAGGCTCGAGATGTAGCCCTGCTGCACTCCACAAGATACTAGCAGAATCTCCGACGCTACCATGACAAGCACATGCGCAATCGAGACCTCCATGTTGGTGACTTGGTGCTTCAGTGAAGGCAGAGCAACAAGGGACGACACAAGCTCACCCCGCCGTGGGAAGGTCCTTACATCGTTGTAGAGGTGTTGAAGCCTAGGACTTACAAGCTATCCAATGGCAAGGGAGAGACCTTCACCAACGCGTGGAACATCGAATAGCTACATCGCTTTTACACCTAGAGCCTTGAGGCTTTGTACCTATTTTCATTTCCATAAATGAATAAAGAGTACACCCATGTTCAAAACGTTCTTTCATGAAAAACAAGTAGGCTCGACCCTGCTTTCATAGAGTCGAACCTCCCTCGGGGGCTGGAAGGGGGAAACCCCCTGTGTCCCTAAAAAACTCGTATCTTTCAAAAACTTTTACATAGTCAATGAAGCTACGAGGGCACCCTAAGGCTCAAGGGCTATCGAGCCGTGAGATGACTACCAGGGCCCTCTTCACACCAAAGTGCAGTGCGCCCCGCACCCTCTCACGTATGAGGTTGCCCAGCACCATCATCCTGCGCACGGCGTGTCCTCCTTGTTGTCGGCATCGGGCTCGACCCCTAGGTTGTCACACACCATGGTGATGGCAACCTGGAGCAGCTAGTTCCACCTGGCCTCGGCCTCAAAGAGGGCTTGAAACAAGGTGGCATTCTCCTAGGCCTCGCGCTGCTGCTTCTCCAACTCTAAAACATGAGACCAAGTTAGCAAAACACAGGAGTCTAAAGTCAAGGTCAGAATTCAGAAAAACTTACCCTCAACATGGGTCTGCCAGCCCATGATCTGATACCATAGCTCGCCGAGCATCTTCTCAGCCCCTAGAAGAGCCTCGTCCTTGTCTTGGATGGCCGCCCTCAACGTCTTGATCTCTCGATTGGTGCCCGAGAGAGCCTCGTCTCTCTTCTAGACGGTCTCCTTTAGCACCTTGACCTCTTTGGTTAGGGTCTCGACGTGGGTGGATGCTAGCCCGATCTGCACGTTGAGGATGTCGCGCTGGCCGCTAATGTGAGCAATGTCCTCCTGGAGCTCCTTCGCTCACGCCAATAGCGGTGCAAGGTCCTCGAGAGCCTTGGCCGCCTCCGCTCGAGCCTTGGTCACGTCTTCCTAGGCTTTGGCCGCGGTGTCCCGAGCCTACGCCGCCTCTTCCTTGAGCGCTGCATGGATGATGCGAAGCTCATCTGCCTCAGCACTCTTCTTGGATAGCCGCTTGTTGGCATCCTCGATCTGGGCCCATTAGCGAGGAAGCGCCGACCACACGCCGCTCTCATGGAGGATAAACAACGACTTGCAATGTGACCGCTCCTTGATCTCCTGATCATGGTCAAAACCAAAATCAGAACCAAGGGGACAAGGGGGTCGAGCCAAATAAGATATCGAGACAAATGTAACCTACCTCGAAGGACCTCGATATGTTCTAAACCACGATCTCCATGACTATCAACAGAGACTGCTTGGAGTGCTTGTGAAGCCCCTTGATGTACTCCTAGTACCTCACTTTGTCCTTGTCGTCTATGATGAAGAAGGGCTTGGCGTCGAGATTGGCCGCATCCCTGAACTCGAGGGGTAAGTGACCCCAGCGTGGGAGTTCCTCCTCCATCCACATGAGCACCAGCTCCATGAAGTTGGGCCACCTGGTGGACACCTCCACCATGTCGTCACCCGGCGTTGCGAACGTCCCGGGCTGATCCGAGGTGTCGACCATCTCAACATCCACCTTCTGCTTCCCCTTATTGGATGGGGTATCTTCAGAGGTGAGGTCAATGACGATTTGCGTTGACCCTTGGGGTGGAAGTAGCCCCCACCCATCGGCGCCTCCACCTACGCGTTGGGAGACGGCACGGCCACCTCCCACTCTGCCTCGGTGAAAGGTCTTGATGGCTAGAGGGGGTGAATAGCCTTTTAAAATTTTCTACAAAGGCAAGCTAAACATGTTTATCAATATAACAAATAGCGAGATGCGAGTTTTGCTTAGCCTACGAGAAGTTTGCAAGCCACCTAACCAATTCACAATTCTAATAAATTTGCACTCAACCGCATAAGTCAAACCGAGAGGGTAACTACAACTACAACTAGCAAGATACACAAAGGAGCTACTAAAGCAAAGCTAACTAGCTAGCAAAGATAACTAAGAAAGTAATGCAGAGTTGAGTTAGGAGAGTTTCACCGAGGGGCAACGTATTGAGCCAACCAATATGATCAACAATGAATACCAAGACAACCGAACACCGGGATTAATCAATCACAATATGAAAGTGATGACACAAAGATTTATCCCGAGGTTCATGTGCGTGCCGGCATGCTAGTCCCCGTTGTGTCCCTCTTCACCACGTGGTTCAGTGGCTAATCGGTCTCACACCGAGCCTCTCAAAAGGCGCCACAAGAACCTACCAAATGGCAAAAGGTTGCAATGACACGAGCAATTTACTAATGTTGCCTTTGGCGCTTCGCCGAGGTAGGCACAAACCCCTCATAATCACCGGAGGTGGCCAAGAACAATCACCAACTCTTGCCAACGCCTCCAAGCTGCTCCAAGCCATCTAGGTGGCGGCAACCACCAAGAGAAACAAGAATCCCATAGCAAATCAACCACCAAGTGCCAACTAGATGCAATCTCACAATGCAAATGCACTTGGATCACTCAATCACACTTTGAATATGCAAAGAAGCAAGAGAGATGAGTGGGAGGAGAGTTGCTTAGCTCAAAGTGCTCACAAGTATGTCAAATGTTCAAGAGAGAGAGCCTTGAGCCGGCCAACGAGTATTTAAAGACGTACCCCTTCGAATAGAGCCGTTAGAAACTTGAAACAGCCGAAATCGCGCTGACCAGACGCGCTAGTCCAACTGACCAGACGCGTCGGTCGCACAACGGCTAAGTCACGAAGCACCGACCGGACGCGCTCGTCGTGCAGACCGGACGCGCTGGGATTGACCGGATGCGCTAGTCCCATGACTGACCGGATGTGCTAGGATTGACCGGACGCGCTGGTCCCGTGACTGACCGGACGCGCTGGTCAAGCCTGAGCAGCGCACAATGAAATAGCGACCGGACGCGCTGCAGAACTGACCGGACGCCACAGTGCCAGCGTCTGGTTGGAGTCTAGTAAGCTCCCTAAACGACCAGACGTGTCCGATCGACAGTGACCGGACACGCTGCGCGTCCGATCATCAAACTAAAACACGCGCAGACGCTGAACGCTGACCGAACGTGTCCGGTCAAACAGAGACCGCGTCCGGTGCAGCGTCCGGTCACCTCTATGACCTCCGTTCACCTCTGTTTCTTTTCTGACTTCCGACATAGTGGAAAATAGTTGTTTCAACTCCTCGAAAAATTCCGGAGAGAGAGGACCCCAAACCCTCTCTACCGCTCAAATTCCACCACCTTCGCAAACGTGCTAACACCACCAAGTGATCTCGTCATATGTGAGTGTGTTAGTATTTTCACAATCATTTTTCTAGGCGATATTAGTTCTATCCAAATGCATATGATTATGAAATGCACACCTAGAGGCACTTAGGAGTTCAATAGCCGTGTCATTCCCCTCTTTATAGTACGGCTATGTAACACCCCAGGTGTTGGTCACTCACTAAGCAGTGGGTTTAAGCTCAAACATGATAGATTAGTGGAGATGACGATGTCAAGGTCAACCTATGGAGATGAGCCTAACTTAGAGTTGGATGCTGCACCATTGCTTTACATATAGGCCATTTTCAAAGATATATGTTTGGATGGTGTTATTGCAATATCTTCATGTGTCTCACCTTAGTACCTATCTATAGTGACCTCTGGAAAAGTTTCATGAAGTTTGGAATCAAAAAGTCACATGAAATGATAAGTTCTATTCCTATTGGAATTTGCACCCTTAAATGGATGGGACTATAGGTCATCAAACAAACCTTGAAACCTTGCCCAAAAGACTCTAGATGAACTCTACAACAAAAGTCATGAAGGGTTCATATTGAGCAAATGTCAAGAAATTGCCTCGATTGGCCTAAAACCTAGTTTTGGCTTTATCGAGTTGCTACTTTGACCAAAGTGGAAGTTTAAGTTCTGTACCAGTTATGAGGTTTGACCTTAAACAAAAGTTGTAGTTCATCTTGTGTAGAACAAACTTTGTTTAATGGTCAAGAGCTAGTTTTTCCTCTAACCTGGTCAAATAGAGATCACAATGTGGAATCAGCTGCTGTTTTCAGCACTTAGAAAAATATTCTAAGTCCTAGAATGGGCAGCAATGAGTTGACTTGTTGGGTGATCTTTATCTCCCTAGCCATGATGAAACAGTCCAAGGACCCTTAATAGAAGTTGTAGATCAATTTGAGTACTACAAGTTTTGTTCAAGCCTCAAGGCTTAGTACAGCTTCTAACCTAGTCCTATAAGGAACCAAAGTTTGAATGTTGCTGTATTTTCCAGCCCTTAAGTAAGCCTATGTCCGTAGATTGGCATTCCGCGTTCTCTAAATTTTATTAAGCAACTTGGTTTGACCCCTTAATGAAAGTTGGAGTAAACATTCTGGAGAAGAGTATGTGTAAGTATGGCACCAAATTGACTTAGTCTCGGCCATCAATTTAAATAGTTCTCATTTATGTTAAAATCACTGACAATGCCTAGTTGGAGCTTAATTAATTACTAATCCGTGGCTCTAATGACTTTACATCCTAAATAGAAATTGTAGACCTTTGTATGGGCTTTGACTTTCATTTTAGGGCCAAGGTCCAAATCGGCCAGGATGTAGCCCAAAAACGCAGTTCAATATGGCCTCACCGATGCCCGCCACGTACTCGACAGATGTCCTCTTAGGGGAGAGCGTGGCGGCCATGCACTGCACGTCTCCACCATGGACACCACGCGTCCCTTCCCTGATGCGTGCCTGTGCCTCCCTCGGCTTGGTGGAGCACCAGAGCGACTAGCCTGAGCCCTCCCTCACCTCCCCATTCCCTTCATTCTCCGCTCCGCGCTCCCCACCTCGCTCTCCCGGTTCCCGAGTGCAGAGCCGCCATGGACAGTACCAACCGAGCTCCGCCAACCACGTTCTTCGCCTCTGAACCTCCTCATCACCAAGTGAGCACGAAATCACCTTCCCTAGCCCGTGCTGCACCTTCCGAGCCGTTTCCCCGGTCCGCACCACCGTCAGAACTCGTCACCGCCATGGCCGTCCATAGAGCTCCGAGCCGCTGCCGTCGTCGCTCTACCTCCGGCCTCCCTCCACCCGAACCGACCACGCCATTGCGTTCCCCATACCACGCCGCCCCTCCAGAGCTCCTCGCCTCACCGTTTTCACCTCCGTAGTGGACCGCCGCCGGAGCGCCGGCCGGCAAGCCGTCGGCTGCCGTGGCCGCACCACCACGGGCCTCTTTGGGCCGAGCCAAGGGCACCAGCTAGGGTGCGGAGGTTCCCTGGTGCTCGTGCCATCCTCAGCCGCCACCGTCGGTGGTCACCCCTCGCCGGAGCCGCGCGTCCGACCCCCCCCCCTCTTGCACCGTCGGGAGGTTCAAGAAAACCGGCTCCCTTTCCCTATGTCTCTCTCTCCGGGTGTATGACGAGCAGGCCCGGCTGAACAGCGGGTCCCACATGTCGGTTAAGTAGTGACAGATCTGGGGTAGGAAATCGGGTGATCCTAGCGAATATTGGTAGGGTTGTTTTATTCCGATTTTGAATTTCAGAATTTGGTTAAATCTTCTAAAATGCATATCTCTTGCTAGGTAATTCTAAAAATAGCAAAAGTGGACTTTTTGGAAACCTTGAGAAAAGATCTATGCAGTGGAGTCATAATATGTTACATGTTGGTAGATATTTTCTGGTGTCTTTATTTAAGCCTTAAAAATACTCTAAAAATGCTTATAAACTTGACCAGAGCCATATCTAGAGTTTTAGAACCCCAAAAATAGTGATTCTTGTTTTGTTAATTTTTTTAATGACATGTACTTGCTAGGAAAAATATTAAACACACTATTTATTCACTGTTTTCTTAGGGTTTTGATTGGACCTTGTTAAATAAGGAAATCTGCATCATATTGCTTGTCATTTTATATCTTGAGTTGTATTGCTCCAATTGGTGTGAAATTTTTATGGTAGGCTTGTCATGCTATGGATGTACTGCTGTATAAATTTCATGGCCATTGCTTACTGTATGCTCAAGTTATTGAGTTAACTTGTTTATGGCTTACTAAATAGCTTATAAATAATATATAAATGATAAAATAGAAAATTTTGTTCTATTACCTTAGTATGATGTTTCTCTATCATATTGATTCATAATATGGCCTTGTGTTCACAGAAAATATGGAGTTTTGGAATTAACTTGCTCTCACATGATTTATTGCTATAGCCATTTGTCTTTTTCATAGAGGTTGTTATACATGTCCAAATGGTTTCAAATTTGGATAGTAGACTTTTGGGAGCATGTGTAGGCCTCTGTAATTTTGGTAGAATTTATTATGCACTTTTGATATGTGTTCATAATTCCACCAAATTATCTAAATAAATTAAGAAAATGCATTAAAAGAAATTATTTAGGAATGGACACTATGTTTTCTGGTGTTCATTAGTCATGTGTGACATGTTGGTAAAGTTGGTTTTGTCTAATTATATGTTTGCAACATAAGTTAATAATTATTTCTTGCAAATGAGGTTTCTGAACAGATCTAGGAACGTGGCAAAGTTCTTCATGATAATGTGCTTTGCTGTAGTACTTGTTTATACAAAAGTTGTAGATAATTTATGTATCTAGCTGCTGTTAAAATTTGGTGGCATTTTACCATGTGGTTTAGGAGTTATAGCTGTTGAAAGTTGGGTTACAGAATTGCTTGCTCTCTGTCTTGTTAGACCAGTTTCTGTGTTTGTGTAAATTCGACATGTTAAACTTTGGAATCATGCTGTGATGATTATAAATGAAATATAGATAATTTCATAAGATTTTCATAATGTCTTCTTGCCAGTCATTTGGAGTTGTAGATCTCCAGTTACGATTAAATTACTTAGCTGCTGTTCTGATGTCCAGAAGGTAGCAATTTCTAGTTCTAGTACTTTGATTAACTTTGCCATGCTAATGTGTTGAAGTGTGACTCATACCTTTGAAAGTACTTGGGTTGGTACCTTAGGATCTTATAAGACTTGTGTCTTGATTTATGTGTTTGCAATCTTCTATGTTAGGCCGTAGTGAGGATTAAGTAATTAGCTCTAGGTGTTTAGGAGAACGTTGGTATGCTTGTTTGATTACTTTGTTTATTGCACTTCTATGCATTCATACATATGCATTGTTGCACCTCATTTAGGTACGCTAGCAGAAACGTGTGAAGGATCTAAGGTGGAGTCAAACCCGAAGATGGAGTTGGTGGATCCATCCCGAAGATCGAAGGACCGGACAAGTGGTAGATTGGAAGATGCTCGCCAAGCGAACTCATCTGACATACTCTAACTTGAGTCGGATCCCAGGCAAGCCCCGGAGCATTATAAGCCTCCTATCTTCAAAGCAATTAGTTATATATATGTTATAAGTATTGTTGCATTAAGTGGTAGGAGTTGGTTGAAAACCTTGCTGCATTATATCATTCCTTGTCCAGATATATGAATCCTTGAATCCTACATAGATTAGGATCGAGTAGATGCTTAGCTCTGCTTTAAGCGGTAGAAGTCAGGTGATTTCCTGTCACCTGCGAGATATAGGAATATTCATATATGGCACGGTTGGCTATATGTGCTATCTGGAATGGAACCATGTGTAATAAAATAAAATGAGACCGGGCGGGATGACGATAGTGAAGCAACAAGGCATGGAGGTCTTGGGTGTGGATCTATCCCTGTCTGAGTCATTTAAGGACCGATTCGATGTACGTCCTTGAGTCATGTTGAACGCAGTCTAACACTTTGTTGGCCGGATAAGTCGTTCCGACCGCGAAGCCGAGTAATGTGATTCAGGCCGGGAATCGAATGGTAGGTTGCTTCTTGGAGGAGAGAAAGGATGTGCTTGGGGACATTGGCGTGAGACCAAGGGGGGGTTAGAGTCCCTATCACCTGGCAGAGTGTCGCCCTTGGGGTCGCGACATCATTCGGACCCGCGATTCCTGAATCATCTGAAAAGGTGGCTTGTGCGACCCTGGCGGGGGCCTGCGCGGTGAGTGTTAGAAATACCCCTCCACCTGGATTGGAATTCGATTCGAATCGCCGTCGCTCCCGGTTAGTGAGCACTTGACTTGAGCAGCGGCAACGTAGATTCCATTAAATTGAACGGATGGTTAATTGGATCACGATGAAAAGGTTGCCTCAATTTATACCTGCTATGGTTAATATTGTTTGCTCCTAATAAAGTGAGTGCTCTAGTACAGGTTCTAATATAGATGATAGGTTAATGATAATTAACTTGATGCTTAAGCATTAATGATTGATCATCTATATTAAGCTTTTATGCAAAATGTTGTCAAGCTAGCCCCACTTTATATCAGTCTTGCATGATCCTTGGTGTCACCTTATTTCTGGTTTCTGATGGGTAAGTCTAGCTGAGTACCTTTTCGTACTCAGGGTTTTATCCCCACTTGTTGCAGGTTGTGATGTATCATGGCGGCTGCAAGAGTTGGTTGACTCCTGCCATAGTGGCGGAGTGTGATCACGGGCATGATCCTTCTTATTTACCTTATCTCTAATGCTTTTGTTGGAAGTCGACCGTGGTACTGGCATGTATTTGAAATAAGAATAATGCTAGTTTCAAATTACTTTGCTTCCGCTACTTTTCAATGTAAGTTCTAATAACTATGTTGAACTCCGTTGTATATTGAATTACTTGGGAAATGGTTGTAACATATGACTTGTTATGTTGAATCACTACGATCTTGGCTTGTATGTTGGTTGGTTTGAAATCCCTCGTGATTTCATTGGACTACCGGAGTTATATGGGCTCAAGTGTGAGAATTTGATCACTTCGGTGATTGTTTTTATACTTGTGCTCTTATAATTTGGACGGTTCTGTTACAGCTGGTATCGGAGCAAGATTCAACATTAAACTTGTCGTATGTGTATTTAAAACAAAGGTTTTGTTTTATAAAATCAGTTTTATCAACTTATAGATATATATAGGTTTGTGAAAACTGAATTCTAAATCTAAGTATGCCAGTGGTCAATTTCCTTATGCCCATATAAGGATTATTAGGTGGCTTATATAAGTACTAACTTGGGGGTTTTTAATTTTGCATTTACGCCCAGGCCAAGGTATGTATGTGTGATGACTCTCCCACACTATGCTACTCAGTGTGTCAGATTAGAGGTAGCCTTCATATATGAAATAACCATATATGTTGCTAGTTTACTTTTATGCAACGTCGCACCTACGCTCAGGTAAGTGTGAGTTGTGAGAGCATGACCGTACAACATGCGGTCTAGGGGAGAGCTAGTTTTGGTTACTGGATTATTTACATGTTACACATATGTATATATGAAGGTACTTAATTGTGGGTGATTAATGATTCGGGTAGTTTTGGTGCTACATGTATATATACAGGGGTATATGTATATGGGAGTACTTAAAAATTTTACTTACTGCTTTCATTGTGTGCCATATATTGGGGAATTGTTGGGCTGAAATGAAAATTTTCTGCAGGTACGCTAACCACAAATGCGTAAGTCAAATGTAGCTGACGACTAGCTATATATCGAGAGAGTGCGTGTTATGCCACCAACATAGAACGTGATCGCCACCTTAGATTGGCAATCATGTGAGGATGAATAGGACAAAGCATGCATCATCATGTTGTTGCTTAATACATAACTATGCTCCTCTCACCCTTGTTCTATAGTAAGTAACTTGTGAGTGATGTGGTACACTATCTTTCTTGTGTGAAGTAAAACAAGAATGCCTTGTTCCATGTTGCTTGAATAGGAAATGCTTGATAAAAGTGTGTGCTTTAGACCTCACTTAAATAATTATGGATTCTCATGAATGAATTAAATTGGTGTTGGTCTAAGGTAATAATGTTTAGAGCTGCTAGAATAATAGGTTTGTGTGCTCTCTTGTTAAGTAGAACAAAGGCAAACTTTGTTTTGCTTATTAAACGTTGGCTGCTAGAGCGGTTTCTGTTGTAGTGATGCTTTCATGATTATAATGGTGTTTTCTGTAGTTATAGAGAATACCAAAGATGTAGCTAACTTACTTATCTAGCTTGTCCTAAAAATTCATGACCCTAGGTCTTAAAGTTTGAGAGTTATGAAATTTAGAAGTTTATTGTCAGGTTTTGCTTATGCTCTGAATAGATCTGAATGTTTGTTTGTTTGACCTATGTGTATAGGGAATCATGTCTTGGAGATAATAGAAGAAGTGTAGTACTTTTTCTAAGCTTTCCAAAATGTCCTATAGCACCAATTGTGGTGGTCTAAATCTCTAGTTATGAGCTTGTGAAATTGAATGACAGAATCTGTCCAAATCTGGGCAGAAATGTCTTCCTTGTCTTGTTTGGCCTTGTTAGCTGTAGAATCATCTTAATATGATAATAATAAAGTTATAGACAACTTAATAAGCTTTACATAAAGTTAAGGCTCAGCCTTGTTGTGTCCCTAGAACTCCAGTTATGCATTTTTGAAGTTCTTGTCAGTTTTCTGTCCATGTTGGTATAGATCTGAAACATCAGCATGCTTGACCATGCTAACCTGTGATTTAGCTGTTGGTATGAATAACTAAAGAGTAGTAATTTTCTTAAGCTATCTAGAAAGTCTAGGATCACCTTTATAGAAGGTCTACAACCTCAGTTATGGTTGAAACAAGTAGTTACTATGCTGCTGTCTAGATTCTGTGCACATGCTAAGTTGGCTTCCTTAGCTAGCGTTGTTTTGAGCTAAACTGGTAGTTAGTTCATGCTTGAGATAAATGCTTGTTTTGGGTGAGCCTTGTGCCTTGTATTGGTTGCTTAAATCATTCGTTTGAATTTTCTCAAATGACTGCTGGATTGTGATGTTGTATGTATGCTTGTTATCTAGGTAGGCCATAGTTGTCACCTCGTTTGTCCTCGGTGAGTATACGAGGGTCGCATAGCTTTATCCTAGAACAACATTCACGTTACGTAATTGTATGGTTGTTGTCTTCAATTAGGTTTCTCTCTTAGGAGCCTGAGCCTGTAGACATGGTTGCTTGCCTTGAGTGCTTGTATCCATGCCTTTGCTTGACCGAAAGCCCAAAGTTGAGTTCTCCTATATGTTTGTATAAGCCATGGATGTTTTTCAACCCTTTTTGTGAAGACCCTTGTCGACTGACCAACCAAGTTAACTTTCATCAACGCTAGGTGTGAGTGGAATCAAGTAAAAATCTCGTGCTTAGTCGCATTCGGTAATAGAGCTATGTTCTCTTGTGCTATGTTTTGATCTTCGAATCACCTCCTGGTTAATTCCAAACCTGGTGACTACCTTTGCTTGCTATCCATCCCTTGTATAATGCTTGTTTTTACTACCCAAATTGTTTCGCTTGAAATTTCACCTTAGTAGTGTGATCGTTAATGGTGTTATGAGTAGCAACTAACGGTGCCGTGACGAAACCGAGAGCCTCCTGTGGGCGGTCGACACAAGGTTGTGCTGCTCGGCACGCGCTGGTATCGTGGTTTCTAGTCATGATCCATTGCGGAACAACATCAACGTGTTATTCTCATGTGAACTCTTCCTTGGTTATCTCTCCATATCGTATCGTAAGATCCATATCTTAGACCAAAAGTAGTAGAGCTTCCTCCTGAAGTTGCTAAGAGGATAACCTTTGAAGAACAGGCCACCGACATAAACATTAACAAACTGCAATAGGTGGTATACAAGTGACTTTGCTTAGTTGTCCCTGTATTGACGGCCACCATCTAGTGAGTAAAGTATCTCATCTCTGTTGGATAAAAAGGACACACAACATTTAATGTTGGACAAGTCATCTGTTGGATAAGAATCGATTGTCACATTACGCAAGTTTTAACCTTTGTATACATAATGGCCATATCGTCGAAATCAACCATCTCTGGTGTGACTCCTTATCTGTTGACTTCGATAGCAACCATATGCTTTGTATTGACCACAATTATTGTGATCAAGAATGAAGATTTGGAACTTTTTAGTGTTGAGAGACAACTAATTAGTTACCAATAGGAAGGTTAATCTCTAACTAGGTAACGACTCCTTGGTAGCTACGAAGGCTATGTCTTATAGAGCAATAACCAATAAGAAGTTAATCAACTAGCCAACAACTTGAGAGATACTCTATCTTCTAGAGCCATTGTGATCAAGTCAATTCTGTCTTGGACAATCACACAGATAGTGCAAGGTGTTCTATCAGCTAAAGCGAAGAATTAGAGAAAGCATGACCTAGTTTCAATTAGCATCCTTGTACCCTTAGGTGCCACAAATGGTTTGTTCATTACTCTATTGGACAATCTCTTAAGTGGTCTTAAGGATCCTGTTGGACACCCTTTCTCTTTGCTTTTATGTTCTCTCATCAATAATTATTTGGACAATCAAGGGTTCTACGAGTAAATTTGCAAATCAAAAGCAATTTGAAAAGTGTCAAACAATAGATTTCCCATCTTAGAGCTGCTATAGGACCCTAAAGAGAAAGTCTCATGGTGAAAGGTTGGCCTGACAAAGTTGTTATGCGGCAAGTCAACTCAACTTACAGTACAACTAAGTCACAAAGGAACATTTTACTCAACCGCTTGGTGGTAGACTACTTCCCACGGTTTAGTAAATATTACAACTTTTGTTGTCCTTAAGGCCTCGTTACATCTTTCTTTGGGAATTATTTTCCAATGATGACATACTTTGGTACCTTATACATGTTTTTACCAAGAGGTTGCATCTGATTCAACCCAGATAACTGTTGTCTTGGATAGAAGAATCTTCTTAGGTAACATTTGATAGAAATAGAAAGCCGACAGAGTCAGCTATCACATTCACCGACCCCTCGACAGACTCAGAAAATACAGTGTTGTCAGCAGAGAAAGAGAACTGCACACATGGAACCTAAAGTAGTTTTCCATTGGTTGGTGTCTAAATGAATGAACGTTTACGACCAGAATAGACCTTGTCTATTGGTTAGTTTGTACCATACAACCTCAGAGTATATTTATCGTCTATGATCTCACCCTTTTGGAAGGTTGTACTCAAGCCATTTTTGGTAGAGAACTGCTTTTCAAAACCGTGTGAACATAGAGTCATTTTGACGAGTATGCTTCTGAAGATTTTGGTCTAATGTAAAGTTCATATGGCCTATGATATGCTCATGAGAGAGTCAGATACTTGTGAGTGGTTCACTTATGGACCAAATGATCTCCGTACACTGAGAATGCAGTATGTGCTATCTTGGATTCCTCCCAAAGTAACAATGCTTAATGGAAGTCAATGAAGGAAATTCTTCAGACAAATTTTACCATGAAAAGTCAGTGCCAGAAAGTGCCTTTGGCCAAATTGTTCATCGATGTTGAAGCTTTGTAGCTGAATGCTATAGCAAATGTTGGGAACTTGATAACGTGTCTCTCTTCCTCAAAAGGTCCTCAATTCCGAATCTCGGGATGCGATTCTTTTAAGGGGGGAGGGCTGTAACACCCCAGGTGTTGGTCACTCACTAAGCAGTGGGTTTAAGCTCAAACATGATAGATTAGTGGAGATGACGATGTCAAGGTCAACCTATGGAGACGAGCCTAACTTAGAGTTGGATGCTGCACCATTGCTTTACATATAGGCCATTTTCAAAGATATATGTTTGGATGGTGTTATTGCAATATCTTCATGTGTCTCACCTTAGTACCTATCTATAGTGACCTCTGGAAAAGTTTCATGAAGTTTGGAATCAAAAAGTCACATGAAATGATAAGTTCTATTCCTATTGGAATTTGCACCCTTAAATGGATGGGACTATAGGTCATCAAACAAACCTTGCAACCTTGCCCAAAAGACTCTAGATGAACTCTACAACAAAAGTCATGAAGGGTTCATATTGAGCAAATGTCAAGAAATTGCCTCGATTGGCCTAAAACCTAGTTTTGGCTTTATCGAGTTGCTACTTTGACCAAAGTGGAAGTTTAAGTTCTGTACCAGTTATGAGGTTTGACCTTAAACAAAAGTTGTAGTTCATCTTGTGTAGAACAAACTTTGTTTAATGGTCAAGAGCTAGTTTTTCCTCTAACCTGGTCAAATAGAGATCACAATGTGGAATCAGCTGCTGTTTTCAGCACTTAGAAAAATATTCTAAGTCCTAGAATGGGCAGCAATGAGTTGACTTGTTGGGTGATCTTTATCTCCCTAGCCATGATGAAACAGTCCAAGGACCCTTAATAGAAGTTGTAGATCAATTTGAGTACTACAAGTTTTGTTCAAGCCTCAAGGCTTAGTACAGCTTCTAACCTAGTCCTATAAGGAACCCAAGTTTGAATGTTGCTGTATTTTCCAGCCCTTAAGTAAGCCTATGTTCGTAGATTGGCATTCCGCGTTCTCTAAATTTTATTAAGCAACTTGGTTTGACCCCTTAATGAAAGTTGGAGTAAACATTCTGGAGAAGAGTATGTGTAAGTATGGCACCAAATTGACTTAGTCTCGGCCATCAATTTAAATAGTTCTCATTTCTGTTAAAATCGCTGACAATGCCTAGTTGGAGCTTAATTAATTACTAATCCATGGCTCTAATGACTTTACATCCTAAATAGAAATTGTAGACCTTTGTATGGGCTTTGACTTTCATTTTAGGGCCAAGGTCCAAATCGGCCAGGATGTAGCCCAAAAACGCAGTTCAATATGGCCTCACCGATGCCCGCCACGTACTCGACAGATGTCCTCTTAGGGGAGAGCGTGGCGGCCATGCACTGCGCGTCTCCACCATGGACACCACGCGTCCCTTCCCTGACGCGTGCCTGTGCCTCCCTCGGCTTGGTGGAGCACCAGAGCGACTAGCCTGAGCCCTCCCTCACCTCCCCATTCCCTTCATTCTCCGCTCCGCGCTCCCCACCTCGCTCTCCCGGTTCCCGAGTGCAGAGCCGCCATGGACAGTACCAACCGAGCTCCGCCAACCACGTTCTTCGCCTCTGAACCTCCTCATCACCAAGTGAGCACGAAATCACCTTCCCTAGCCCGTGCTGCACCTTCCGAGCCGTTTCCCCGGTCCGCACCACCGTCAGAACTTGTCACCGCCATGGCCGTCCACAGAGCTCCGAGCCGCCGCCGTCGTCGCTCTACCTCCGGCCTCCCTCCACCCGAACCGACCACGCCATTGTGTTCCCCGTACCACGCCGCCCCTCCAGAGCTCCTCGCCTCACCGTTTTCACCTCCGCAGTGGACCGCCGCCGGAGCGCCGGCCGGCAAGCCGTCGGCTGCCGTGGCCGCACCACCACGGGCCTCTTTGAGCCGAGCCAAGGGCACCAGCTAGGGTGCGGAGGTTCCCTAGTGCTCGTGCCATCCTCAGCCGCCACCGTCGGTGGTCACCCCTCGCCGGAGCCGCGCGTCCGACCCCCCCCCCCCTCTTGCACCGTCGGGAGGTTCAAGAAAACCGGCTCCCTTTCCCTGTGTCTCTCTCTCTCTGGGTGTATGACGAGCAGGCCCCACTGAACAGCGGGTCCCACATGTCGGTTAAGTAGTGACAGATCTGGGGTAGGAAATCGGGTGTGCCTAGCGAATATTGTTAGGGTTGTTTTATTCCGATTTTGAATTTCAGAATTTGGTTAAATCTTCTAAAATGCATATCTCTTGCTAGGTAATTCTAAAAATAGCAAAAGTGAACTTTTTGGAAACCTTGAGAAAAGATCTATGCAGTGGAGTCATAATATGTTACATGTTGGTAGATATTTTCTGGTGTCTTTATTTAAGCCTTAAAAATACTCTAAAAATGCTTATAAACTTGACCAGAGCCATATCTAGAGTTTTAGAACCCCAAAAATAGTGATTCTTGTTTTGTTAATTTTTTTAATGACATGTACTTGCTAGGAAAAATATTAAACACACTATTTATTCACTGTTTTCTTAGGGTTTTGATTGGACCTTGTTAAATAAGGAAATCTGCATCATATTGCTTGTCATTTTATATCTTGAGTTGTATTGCTCCAATTGGTGTGAAATTTTTATGGTAGGCTTGTCATGCTATGGATGTACTGCTGTATAAATTTCATGGCCATTGCTTACTGTATGCTCAAGTTATTGAGTTAACTTGTTTATGGCTTACTAAATAGCTTATAAATAATATATAAATGATAAAATAGAAAATTTTGTTCTATTACCTTAGTATGATGTTTCTCTATCATATTGATTCATAATATGGCCTTGTGTTCACAGAAAATATGGAGTTTTGGAATTAACTTGCTCTCACATGATTTATTGCTATAGCCATTTGTCTTTTTCATAGAGGTTGTTATACATGTCCAAATGGTTTCAAATTTGGATAGTAGACTTTTGGGAGCATGTGTAGGCCTCTGTAATTTTGGTAGAATTTATTATGCACTTTTGATATGTGTTCATAATTCCACCAAATTATCTAAATAAATTAAGAAAATGCATTAAAAGAAATTATTTAGGAATGGACACTATGTTTTCTGGTGTTCATTAGTCATGTGTGACATGTTGGTAAAGTTGGTTTTGTCTAATTATATGTTTGCAACATAAGTTAATAATTATTTCTTGCAAATGAGGTTTCTGAACAGATCTAGGAACGTGGAAAAGTTCTTCATGATAATGTGCTTTGCTGTAGTACTTGTTTATACAAAAGTTGTAGATAATTTATGTATCTAGCTGCTGTTAAAATTTGGTGGCATTTTACCATGTGGTTTAGGAGTTATAGCTGTTGAAAGTTGGGTTACAGAATTGCTTGCTCTCTGTCTTGTTAGACCAGTTTCTGTGTTTGTGTAAATTCGACATGTTAAACTTTGGAATCATGCTGTGATGATTATAAATGAAATATAGATAATTTCATAAGCTTTTCATAATGTCTTCTTGCCAGTCATTTGGAGTTGTAGATCTCCAGTTACGATTAAATTACTTAGCTGCTGTTCTGATGTCCAGAAGGTAGCAATTTCTAGTTCTAGTACTTTGATTAACTTTGCCATGCTAATGTGTTGAAGTGTGACTTATACCTTTGAAAGTACTTGGGTTGGTACCTTAGGATCTTATAAGACTTGTGTCTTGATTTATGTGTTTGCAATCTTCTATGTTAGGCCGTAGTGAGGATTAAGTAATTAGCTCTAGGTGTTTAGGAGAACGTTGGTATGCTTGTTTGATTACTTTGTTTATTGCACTTCTATGCATTCATACATATGCATTGTTGCACCTCATTTAGGTACGCTAGCAGAAACACGTGAAGGATCTAAGGTGGAGTCAAACCCAAAGATGGAGTTGGTGGATCCATCCCGAAGATCGAAGGACCGGACAAGTAGTAGATTGGAAGATGCTCGCCAAGCGAACTCATCTGACATACTCTAACTTGAGTCGGATCCCAGGCAAGCCCCGGAGCATTATAAGCCTCCTATCTTCAAAGCAATTAGTTATATATATGTTATAAGTATTGTTGCATTAAGTGGTAGGAGTTGGTTGAAAACCTTGCTGCATTATATCATTTCTTGTCCAGATATATGAATCCTTGAATCCTACATAGATTAGGATCGAGTAGATGCTTAGCCCTGCTTTAAGCGGTAGAAGTCAGGTGATTTCCTATCACCTGCGAGATATAGGAATATTCATATATGGCACGGTTGGCTATATGTGCTATCGTGGAATGGAACCATGTGTAATAAAATAAAATGAGACCGGGCGGGATGACGATAGTGAAGCAACAAGGCATGGAGGTCTTGGGTGTGGATCTATCCCCGTCTGAGTCGTTTAAGGACCGATTCGCTGTACGTCCTTGAGTCATGTTGAACGCAGTCTAACACTTAGTTGGCCGGATAAGTCGTTCCGACCGCGAAGCCGAGTAATGTGATTCAGGCCGGGAATCGAATGGTAGGTTGCTTCTTGGAGGAGAGAAAGGATGTGCTTGGGGACATTGGCGTGAGACCAAGGGGGGTTAGAGTCCCTATCACCTGGCAGAGTGTCGCCCTTGGGGTCACGACATCATTCGGACCCACGATTCCTGAATCATATGAAAAGGTGGCTTGTGCGACCCTGGCAGGGGCCTGCGCGGTGAGTGTTAGAAATACCCCTCCAGCTGGATAGGAATTCGATTCGAATCGCCGTCGCTCCCGGTTAGTGAGCACTTGACTTGAGCAGCGGCAACGTAGATTCCATTAAATTGAACGGATGGTTAATTGGATCATGATGGAAAGGTTGCCTTAATTTATACCTGTTATGGTTAATATTGTTTGCTCCTAATAAAGTGAGTGCTCTAGTACAGGTTCTAATATAGATGATAGGTTAATGATAATTAACTTGATGCTTAAGCATTAATGATTGATCATCTATATTAAGCTTTTATGCAAAATGTTGTCAAGCTAGCCCCTCTTTATATCAGCCTTGCATGATCCTTGGTGTCACCTTATTTCTGGTTTCTGACGGGTAAGTCTAGCTGAGTACCTTCTCGTACTCAGGGTTTTATCCCCACTTGTTGCAGGTTGTGATGTATCATGGCGGCTGCAAGAGTTGGTTGACTCCTGCCGTAGTGGCGGAGTGTGATCACGGGCATGATCCTTCTTATTTACCTTATCTCTAATGCTTTTGTTGGAAGTCGACCGTGGTACTGGCATGTATTTGAAATAAGAATAATGTTAGTTTCAAATTACTTTGCTTCCGCTACTTTTCAATGTAAGTTCTAATAACTATGTTGAACTCCGTTGTATATTGAATTACTTGGGAAATGGTTGTAACATATGACTTGTTATGTTGAATCACTATGATCTTGGCTTGTATGTTGGTTGGTTTGAAATCCCTCGTGATTTCATTGGACTACCGGAGTTATATGGGCTCAAGTGTGAGAATTTGATCACTTCAGTGATTGTTTTTATACTTGTGCTCTTATAATTTGGACGGTTCTATTACAGGCTATCTATCCTATAATATAACCACACCCACTAGGTGTCTTGGTTACTAAAACACAACCCTTAAGTATATACCTTTGCCTTGATCATGTAGGGTTGCATCCAAATCCAAAGTGTGGCCATCATGATCACCATGTCCATCTTGCCACCAACCTTGGAATGTACTAATCCTCATATGCTACATACAACTTAGGCATAGGATTAGTACTTAGGCATTGTCACTAATTACCAACACCAAACATAGGACTTTCAATCTCCCCCTTGTTGGTAATTGGTGACAAACCTTTCACAAAGATATTATAATAAAATTTTGATTGAACCCATGTCACATTGTCCAAGTATATTACCATGTGTAAGAATTATGGACATGTGATCATGAATTCAAATTGATAGCAATGGCTCCCCCTACATTATGCTATATGTTTGGATTTTGGAAGCATACATGTTAGATAGGAAAGTATAGGAGCATTGACTACCAATAGGTGCTAAGTGTTTTAGATTATAGACCTTTGAAGCGTGATACCATCGGAGTAGCGATAAACACCATCTTAGCACCTTGTGTAGTTAGATTCCACTTGGAAAAGCACAAACATAACTAGAAACCTTATGAGATCAACATTATAAGCAAGGCTCTAGTACCACTTTGAAAAAACATGAAGCAAGAAAAATCTAACTACTTCCTATTCATGCTAGTACCTCAATACATCATTCAAATTATACTAGCAAGTAACCACACAAGCAATGTATCAGAGAAAAAGAAATGCATAACTATGCATCATACATATGAAGTGCACATGGAAATGCAACATTCATGTTTAAGAGCTTGCTCCCCCTACTTGTGTGCTCAAAATTTTAGTTGATCCCCTTCTTTTATAAATTCTCCCCTTTAGGTTTTGTCCCCCTTTAGAATCTATCTTTGTGATCAATAATTTCTCCCCCTTTGGCACCAATGACCATAAGGGACCAATTTTAGATAGATTATTATGTTGAATTATGGGGTGAGGATCAAGTTTGTGATTCAACCTAGATTGCTTGCATAAATAAAATGCTTCGTTTGATCCAAGGGCAAGCTTCTTCACACCTCACTAGAAGGGTTATCATGCACCATGTTGAAGTAAATATTTAGACAAGTTTTCTAGATTAAACACTTAGGATCACAGGCTACTTAAACAAGTTATATGCAACCACTAGATCATACAAGTCATGGAAACAATAGTGGCACCATATAAACTTCAAATTCATTTGATTTTCATGAATGAGCCTAGAACATATAAATTATGACTAGATGCACTAAACAAGTCCTTAACATAGAATGTATGACATGTCAACCAATTATACTTGGGCTCGAAGGAGAGGCATGTCATATCATGGAGGTGCATCAACTCATGTTGGAGAAGTCAAGTATGTTCAACTCATTCTTTAGCTTGTGAAATCTCTTCTCATCAAGTGGCTTGGTGAATAGATCGGCTAATTGATCTTTGGTGCCCACACTCTCAATAGCAATGTCACCCTTTTGTTGATGATCTCTAATAAAGTGATGGCGAACATCAATATGCTTTGTTCTTTGATGTTGAACTGGATTGTTGGTTAGCTTCACGACACTTTCATTGTCACATAGCAATGGCACATTCTTGAAATTGATTCCAAAATCCTTCAATGTTGCCTTCATCCACAAGATTTGTGCACAACAACTACCCACGGCGATGTATTCGGCTTCGGCGCTAGATAGTGCAATACTATTTTGCTTCTTGGATGACCAAGAGACAAGTGATCTTCCCAACAATTGACAAGTCCCGGAGGTGCTCTTTCTCTCAACTTTGTCACTGGCATAGTCGGAATCCAAATATCCAACTAGCTCAAAACTTGCACCTTTGGGATACCATAATCCAACATCTTGTGTATGCTTTAAGTACCTCAATATTCTCTTTGTCGTCTTCAAATGACTTTCTCTTGGTGAGGCTTGAAATCTTGCACACATGCATACACTAAACATCACATCAAGCCTTGATGCCGTCACATAGAGTAGGCTACCAATCATTGATCTATATAGCTTTTGATCCACCATGTTGCCATTCTTGTCACTATCCAAGCTTCCACTAGTGCTCATTGGAGTAGTGATTCCTTTTGCATCTTCCATACCAAACTTCTTTAGCATATCCTTTATGTATTTGGTTTCGCTTACAAATGTTTCTTCCTTCATTTGTTTGATTTGAAGTCCAAGAAAGAAACTAAGTTCACCAATCATTGACATTTCAAATTCCTTTGCCATCATTTTCCCAAACTCATCACAATAATCTTGATTGGTTGAACCGAATATGATATCATCAACATATATTTACAACACAAATAAGTCTTTCCCAATCTTCTTGGTGAAGAGAGTAGTATCCACTTTGCCCATAACAAATCCTTTGGATAGCAAGAAGTCCCTCAATCTTTCATACCATGCTCTAGGTGCTTGCTTTAATCCATACAAAGCTTTTCTCAACTTGTATACATGATTGAGTTTCTTGTCATCTTCAAAATCGGGAGGTTGCTCCACATACACCTCCTCTTGGATGTACCCATTGAGAAATGCACTCTTCACATCCATTTGATATAGCTCGATATTGTGAGCACATGCATAGGCAAGTAAGATCCTAATTGCTTCGAATCTTGGAACCGGGGCAAAAGTTTCACCAAAGTCAAGACCCTCTATTTGTGTGTAACCTTAAGCCACTAGTCTTGCTTTGTTCCTTACTACTATCCCATCTTGATCTTGCTTGTTATGAAAGACCCATCTTGTTCCAATGACATTGTGATCCTTAGGCCTCTCAACTAATTCCCATACTTCATTTCTCTTGAAGTTGTTGAGTTCTTCATGCATTGCATTTACCCAATCCGGATCTCTCAATGCTTTATCAATGTCCTTAGGTTCTTCCATTGACACAAAAGATGAGTGAGCACAAAATGATGCCAATCTTGATCTAGTTTCAACTCCCCTTTGTATGTCACCAATGATGGAGTCCAATGGATGGTCTCTTGCAATGTTAGTTGGTTGAAGCACTTGGACTTGATTGCTTGGATGTTGATGTTGATCATAAGTTGGAGATGATGAACTAGTCACTTGTTGGTCTTGTTACACTTGAGATGATGTACTAACTTGATTTTGCATTAGAGAACCACTAGCTTGAGTGATTGGACTTTGGAGCACTTGATCTTTGTTGTCATCTACATCAATCACTTGCTTTGGCCTAATATCACCAATGTCCATTTCTTTCATAGCATTGGTCAATTGAGTTCCTCTCACATCATCCAAGTTATCTTCTTCATCTTGAGAACCATTGGTTTCATCAAACTCAACATCATGCACTTTTTCAAGTTGACCACTAGCCAAATTCCAAACTCTATAAGCTTTGCTAGTAGTTGAGTAACCAAGTAGGAAGCCTTCATCACATTTCTTCTCAAACTTGCTCAATCTAGTGCCCTTCTTCAAGATGTAGCATTTGCAACCAAATACCCGAAAGTAGCAATGTTGGGCTTTCTTCCATTTAAGATCTCATATGGTGTCTTCTCTAGAAACTTGTGGCAATAGAGGCGGTTGCTATAGAAGCAAGCCGTGTTGATTGCTTCAAACCAAAATGAATGACTCACATTATACTCATTCAACATTGATCTTGCCATATCAATTAAGGTTCTATTCTTCCTCTCAACTAAGCCATTTGATTGAGGTGTATACTTGGCCGAGAATTGATGTTTGATTCCAAGCTCATCACATAGCTCATCAACTCTTGTGTTTCTAAACTCACTTCCATTGTCACTTCTTACTTTCTTGATTGTGGTCTCAAACTCATTTTGCACTCTCTTAATCAACTTCTTGAATATGTAAAATAAATCACTCTTGTCCACAAGAAAGAATACCAATGTGTATCTAGTGAAATCATCCATAATCACAAAGTCATACTTGTTGCCACCAATGCTTGTGTATGTAGTTGGCCCAAATAGATCCATGTGCAACAACTCAAATGCCTTGGAAGTACTCATAATGCTCTTCAATGGATGAGTGTTGCTCACTTGCTTTCCAGCTTGACATGCACTACATAGCTTATCCTTCTCAAATGTGACATCCTTCAAGCCTCTAACTAAGTCATGCTTCACTAACTTGTTCAATTGCTTCATGCCAACATGACCAAGTCTTCTATGCCATAACCAACCCATACTTGATTTGGTGAGCAAGCATGTTGAAAGTTGAGTGTCACTAGCATTGAAATCAACCAAGTATAGATTCTCATATCTAAAGCCTTTGAAGATCAAGTTAGAGCCATCAACACTAACTATCTCCACATCATCAACACCAAATATGCACTTGAAATCGAGATCACACAATTGAGCAACCGAGAGAAGATTGAAGTTCAACTTTTCAACTAAGAGCACATTAGAAAATGCTATGATCATTAGAGATTGCAATCCTTACAAGAGCCTTTACATCACCCTTGCTATTGTCACCAAATGTGATGCTATGAATGCCACTATCATTTGATTTGAGAGAGTTGAACATTCTTAAATCACCGGTCATATGTTGAGAGCACCCACTATCAAGCACCCAATGCCTTCCTCCGGCCTTGTAATTTATCTACAAAACAATTTAATGTCTTTTAGGTACCCATACTTGCTTGGGTCCTTGGAGGTTAGTAACTAAGTTCTTTGGTACCCAAATGGCCTTCTTCTTTGGGCCCACAATTGGTGTACCAACAAACTTAGCATGCACACCTTTCTCACCCTTGGTAAGAACATAACAAGAATCAAAAGGAATGTAAGGTACATTAGCATTTTTATTGTTCTTGTTCATTTTGTTGCAATTATGCTCTAGGTGCCCAACTTGCTTGCATCTATTGCAATAACGACCATTGCCCTTCACAAAGTGAGGCTTTAGAGTAGCAAAGGCTGCCTTGCCCTTCTTGGGAGTACAGCCCAAACCCTCTTTGTTAAGAGAGAACCTTTGGCTACCCAAGCATTTTAGCAAGCGGGCATCCTACCATAGGCATTTCCTAATGCGCAAGTGAGATCATCCACCTCTCTCTTGAGAGTCTCATTCTCAACCACAAGTGATGAATCACTAGTAGTAGAGGTAGAGTTGGTTGCGGTGGATGATGAAGAGCTACATGAAGCATTAGTAGGACGAACAAATAAAGAATCATCAATAATATCACATGTTAGTCCAATATCACAAGTGACAATCACTTGCTCCTCCTTAGCTTCCTTCATGAGCTTCTCCAACTTGAGGTCCTTTTCCTTGATGAGCTCAAGTAGAGTGGAGTGGGCTTTCTTAAGCCTAGTGTGAGCAACTTCAAGATCCTCGTGGTCTTCCTTTAGACACTCACGAGAGGCCTCTAGCTCATCAAAGGATTTCCTAAGAGCTTTGAGCTCTTGTTCAATTCCTTTGCACTCCTTACTCTTTTTGAGAGCAACAAGCTCCTCCATCAAGGCATCATTTTCATTGCTCTTGGCAATGAGCTCTTGCTCCAAGATCTTGCACTTCTTGGTTGTCCTCTTGTAGCCCTTGCTCATTTGATCTATTATGCCCAATAGATCATCTTTGGAGTAGTCCTCATCCTCCTCATCATCACTCCTACAACCATCACTAGCACAAGAATCATCATCACTATTATTATATTTTACCTTGGTAGGCTTGGCCATAAGGCATGTCGATGTAGTGTCAAAGATGGATGACTTGTTGGAGAGGGCGATGCTTGCAATGGCTCGCCGAGTGGTCCTCTCATCATCACTAGAGCTATCATCATCACTATCGGAGTTATCACTATCCCAAGTGACCACATAGCCACCACCCTTCTTCTTCTTGTTGATAATGAAGCTATTCTTCTCTTCCTTCTCCTTCTTGTCATTCTTGTTCTTCTTCAACTTCAACTCCCCATCATGATATCTTTTGTCTTCATAGGGGCACTTTGCCACTACATGATCGGGGCTATTGCAATTGTAGCAAAGCACCTCCTTTGCCTTCATGAAGTCCCTTCTCTTTCTTGCACCATATCCTTTCTTCTTCATAAACATCCCCATCTTGTGCACTAGGAGGGCCATGGTCTCATCATCGAATGGATCATCATCATCGCTCTCCACCTTGCTCTTGCCCTTAGAAGATGAAGCCTTGAATGCAATGGGCTTCTCTTGCTTGATCTTGGTCTCCTTCTTCTCATCTACCTCATCTTCATCATCATTGTACTGGGCATCGGTCATTATATATCCAAGCACATCAGTTGGTTTGACCTTGTCCAATCCCTCTCTAAAGATCATTCTTCTCAAGGTAGCAAACTTCTTGGGTAAACGCATCAAGAACTTGTGTGAGAAGTCCTTGTCCTCAACCTTCTCCCCAAGCCCCTTGAGATCATTGACAATGACTTGGAGCCTATAGAACATCTCCGGGATGGATTCATCATCCTTCATCTTGAAAGTGGAGAACTTGTCCTTGAGCATGTATAGTTTGGCACTTTTTACCGTTGAAGTGCCTTCATATGTTTCTTCAAGCCTTATCCAAAGCTCATTTGTCTTTTCAAGATCTTTGATTTGCTCAAATACTTTGTCATAAATGGCACGGTAGATTGTGTCAAGTGCCACCGTGTTGCATTGTTTGTTGATGCGGTCATTTAGAGTGAGATTTTCCTCATCAAGAATGACGTATCCTTCTTTGGTCACATCCCAAACCTTCTCATGTATATTGCCTAGATATTGCTTCATCTTCCTTTTCCAATGATCAAAGGAAGAGACACCATCAAAGAATGGAGGCTTGCCATTAACATGATTGAACATAACTTGAGCCATCTTACACCGAGGTTGTTAAGCCTTACAAACGGTGACCACGACTCTGATACCACTTGAAAGGTCTTGATGGTTAGAGGGGGTAAATAGCCTTTTAAAATTTTCTACAAAGACAAGCTCAAAGTGGGAGGGGAGTTGCTTAGCTCAAAGTGCTCACAAGTATGTCAAATGTTCAAGAGAGAGAGCCTTGAGCCAGCCAACGAGTATTTATAGACGTATCCCTTCGAATAGAGCCGTTAGAAACTTGAAACAGCCGAAATCACGCTGACCGGACGCGCTGGTCCAACTGACCGGACGCGCTGGTTGCACAACGGCTAAGTCACAAAGCACCGACCGGACACGCTCATCGCGCAGACCGGACACGCTGGTCCCGTGACTGACCGGACGTGCTGGTCAAGCCTGAGCAACGCACAATGAAACAGTGACCGGACGCGCTGCAGAACTGACCGGACGCCACAGTGCCAACGTCCGGTTGGAGTCCAGTAAGCTCCCTGAACAACCGGATGCGTCCGGTCGACAGTGACCGGACGCGCTGCGTGTCCGATCATCAAACTGAAACACGCACAGATGCTGAACGCTGACCGGACGCATCCGGTCAAACAGAGACCGCGTCCGATCACCTCTGTGACCTCCGTTCGCCTCCGTTTCTTTTCCGACTACCGGCGTAGTGGAAAATAGTCGTTTCAACTCCTCAAAAAAGCCTGAATCTCACCTCGCAAGCTCGGTGGGAGAGAGAGAGGACCCCAAACCCTCTCTACCACTCAAATTCCACCGCCTTCGCAAATGTGCAAACACCACCAAGTGATCTCGTCATGTGTGAGTGTGTTAGTATTTTCACAATCATTTTTCAAGGCGATATTAGTTCTATCCAAATGCATATGATTATGAAATGCACACCTAGAGGCACTTAGGAGTTCAATAGCCATGTTATTCCCCTCTTTATAGTACGGCTATCTATCCTATAATGTAACCACACCCACTAGGTGTCTTGGTTACTAAAACACAACCCTTAAGAATATACCTTTGCCTTGATCACGTAGGGTTGCATCCAAATCCAAGTGTGGCCATCATGATCACCATGTCCATCTTGCCACCAACCTTGGAATGTACTAATCCTCATATGCTACATACAACTTAGGCATAGGATTAGTACTTAGGCATTGTCACTAATTACCAACACTAAACATAGGACTTTCACTCGGCCACTGGTTCCTCCGGCCGACCTAGCTCATGCTGCTCTGCCTTCGGCTGTGGCTGTGATGGCTGCTCTTGCTGCTGCTGTTGCGGCTCCTCCCTCTCTGTCTACAACTCTGGCTGCTCCTTGTCCTTCCTCGCCTCCAGTGGGGCCTCATCTACCACCGGCTTCTTCGGTCAGCCTAGCCGCTGCTGCTACGGCTCCTGCCATGGCCGCTGCTGCTGCTACCCTTCTAGCTCCTTCCCCGCATCCTGTGGGGTCTCCACCACCTCCTCTGTTTCTTTGCCGCTCGCGTGCCCCACATCACGGGTGGATGTTTCGGCCTTACCGGCCTCGATGGCCTCCGGGGTCCTCTCGGTTGACCCCGGCTCATGGCCACCACTTCCGGACCCATCGAGCTCAGTAGTGCCCGGGCTATCTCGACCTGCTCTGGCTCACGGGTAGCGTCTCTAGCCTCGGCGCCCTCCTGAGTGCTCATGCCTGCCTTGGCGGTGGCCTCCTTCGCCTTGAGATGCTCTGTGGCGGCCTGAAACCTTGTGACCCAGACAACGTCATCCGCCGGTGTCCACATCATCAGAGCAGCGCCAGCCTTGAGCGCTTTGGTGGGCGTCATAGCCGCCGGCTCTGCCTTGCGCTTGTGGCTAGACAACGAACGAGTGCGTTAGGGACCAAAACGAGAAGCAAAATAAGTCTATCGAAAAACTAAAGTAGAGAACTTACCCAAACATAGGGATCAGGGGCTTCACCCCTAGCTTCCCCGAACCGCTCGGGGGCTTCTGCGATGACCCCTTCGTCGAGCCTTTGGTCGACCCGGGGCTCCTTGGAGCCTTGGCGGACGAGGCCTCTAGGGTCCTCTTTGGCGCCGAGGCCATCTGGCCTCGGGTCCTCATGCCTGACGATGGCGTCCTGGTCTCAGGCGGCGGCATCATAGACTTGCCTGTCGACGAGGTCCAAGGTGACCGGGCACGCGGGTGCAGCATAACCGACGATGACGGTGGGACCACCGGTTCGGCGCATCTCCTTCCCAAGGGCCCCTCAGGGGCCCTCCTTCTATCCACTCCTCCCCCTCGACGGGTGCCGAGGCCGCCCTCAACGCCTGGGAGGTCGACTCCCCACCGACGGGCTCCTGTAGGAACTGCACATCACCGAGATGGGCAAGGGTAGTCGCGGTGTCGTACCGTGACTCGGTGTCATCATCATCGTCGTCATCATCCTCCTCTCCCAAGGCCATCTTAGGAGGGGACTCTTCCTCAGGGAGACCCTCGAGCTTTTGCTTATGACGACACTTTATCAACGCCTGGCGCTCGAGGATCTTCCTGTTGCACCGCTTCTTCGTGGCATCCTTGTCCTTTTTCTCTTAGGCTACAATGAAGTGTCTCACCTGTCGAGTCATGTGATCCTCCGGGACTGGTGGCAGCGAATCCCTAGCTGCTATTCGATCCTACACGAAAATCTCGACGGGCTAAATCAAGAAAACCAAAGAGGAATGGGACACGAGACCAGCGATACAACACTTACCAGAGGCTCGTATCCCTGGTTGGGTCGCATCGGGACCCTGTCTATGTCCTTCTGCTTAAAGATGCCCATCACCCACCGAGCACGCTAGATGACCTCATTGAGAGAGAGGGTCTCATGCGACATCCGGCTCCCCTCCATTAGGGCACCCAGCTCCATCTTGTCCATCCACAGTCGACACTGCATCTGGGGCAGGACCCTTCGATGGTGGAACACGGTACCCACCATGCTCTCGATCAGCTAGTGCAGACGTAGCTTCCTTAGCATGTCGAGGAGTGGTTGTAGCCTCGGTTGATTTTCCTCGGTGACGTCGTACGCCCAGTTCTCCCTTCGAGACATGAGGACCTGCCCGGTGAAGCAAGGCAACTAGCCATCATCGTTGCACAGATAGAACCTGCCATCGTGCCACCCGCTGTTCGAGGAGATAAGCTAGGCCGGGATGTACAACTCACCCCGACCCGGCCGCACCTAGATAGTGCAGCTCTGAGCATGTACCACCCGCCGCACTCCCTTCTCACCAGCCTTCTTGGCGAAATGCTCCGCCTTGAAGAGGTGGAGCCACAGCTTCCAATGGGGCTCGATCCCCAAGTACCCCTCGCAGATGGCCGCAAAAATGGTAGCCTGCGAGATGGAATTGGGGGCAAGCTAGTGGAGCTCCACCCCGTAATGGTAGGGGATGGACCGCATGAATCGGCTCGGTGGCACCCCAAACCCCCTCTTGTGGAAGGCGACGAAGCTGACCACGTAGCCCTCCGGCGGCGCTAGCTCCCGATGGTTGGCTAGCATCACCCTCCACTCGGCAGATCTTGGCTGGTCCTCAGACAAAGGAGACCATCACGCATGAGCTCTTGCAGCCTCTTCTCCATCACCTAGGAGCAAATCCATGGATCTGCAGGAAGGACCGGGCTCTTTCCCGCCATGGATGCAGGGGGTGGATGACGGCGGTGACTAGGTGGGAAACTTTCTCTCCTCTCTTGCTCTGGCTAACTTGCTCTCTCAGCGGTGACGTAGGAAGGAGAAGGCAACCGTAAAGGCTAGGTAGGGACGAACAAAGCTCTAGGCTCCGTATTTATACCCCAGTGTGAGGCCAACGAGCGAATCCGGCGAGAAGGCAAGTAAATCTCCGCATTTAATGCTCTTACCTAACCGCTCTCTCGAATCCCACATGCACAGGCACGCGTCAACCGCTCACCCACTAATCGTTCGCTGCGTCGCTCACTACCGTGCTGTTTCGCTTCCTTCCTAAAAAGACGTGCCCCAATGGGCGGGAAAGGATGCACACAGGCGGACTCTTCTAGGCGAAGGAACCACGGGCTCCAAGCCCGCTTCGAATCTCAAGGGTTCGAAAGTTGGCCCTCGACCGGGGTTCGACAGCTGCCCTCAAGTAAACAGAGTTAGGGATGACTAAGGGTGGGCCCGTAGATGGCCAGGGCTCGAGCCACTTTTTCGAGACGCCCTCAGATATATTCAAGGCTAAAGGAGAGGTCGACGGTGGAATCCCCTCGAGGGGAGGCATCGAGCCCTCAGATCCTATCGAACGGAGCCGAGACCACATGACAACTCTTTGGCACCTTTGGAGAGCGCCTCCGCGATCGCCAGCCGACCCCTATCGAACGGGGCACGAGCTCCCACTTGAATTTCCCGCTAGCAGCTCACCGAAGATCGTCGAAACTCGCCCATCGAGGGTAGTACGGCATTCCCCATCCCTCCTCATTACCTAAAGGATGTGTGAGGGTCGTACGATAAAGATGGGCAAGACCCTAATCGACCTCGCGTGCACAAGGCTCAGGGGCTTGCCCGCAACAAACTAGCCTCGACAAAAGAGGACTAAACGCACCTCCGGGGCTCGAACGCAGGAGCGTCCCTCGACATAACATATTAAAGCCCTCGAAGGAGTCACCCACTCCTCCGAGGCCTCGGGGGCTACACCCGGCGGGTGCGCTCGCACGCACCCACCGGAGAACAATGATGCTACGACTCTAGTTTATAGATCACTGAGCCTCTGTGAGAGTGTCTACACTCGCACAAAGGCTCAAGGGCTACTGTCGGGTACCTAGATTAGGGGTACCCAAAACCAACGGTTGAAAGGAGCAGACCCCTGAGGAATCTGCACCCTAAAACCCCTTAAAAATCATACCAAGGCTCCGCCTACACAGATATGCCGAGCTCGGCCCACATATGTATGGTGACGCTAGGCCACCCTCGACTACGTTCTGATTCGCACGAGGCCCGCTCGATGGGAGGCCTTGACCCCGAGGAATCTCTGATTTGCACGACCCGGGGTTGGGCCGGTTGACCCTTCCTCACCCACTCGCAGACAAAATTCAGGGCATTTAATGCAACCGCCAACCACTTTCCTACCTATGTGGCTATAGCGCCGCTAGCATGGAAGAAGTACCGAGGTCAAATCCCACCTTTTTACTACCCATCCCGAGATGGGCGGTAAAAACCTGTCACTGTGCACACCACACCAGGCACTGTTCCACCTTCGATGCCTCCTTAAGGCACAATACAACAACCACCATGCTCTGAGTTTCCTAGGGCTCGGTGTTATCCACTCCTCATTGACCCCCTCCGCTACGTCCTGACCAGGCCTCGAGCACCGCCGGTCAACAAAGGAGCAGCGCCCGTATGACAACAACAGGGGATCGCATGTCTGCCACAGGAGCCAGGGTCTTTCACCATCCCGTCACCGACATCATCGTGACACTCCAAGGATGGCCGGCATTCATAGGGACACGTCGCTACAGCAATCTCTATAGGACCCACCGTGCCTTCTCCTCCAAGGTGCCACCCTAGGGTTTTCTGTGTGCCTAGGCCTATGAAAGCATCTAGGCCCTGAGAGTTGGTTTCGGTAATTGATGACAACGCATTATTACCATGACTAACATGTGTTTTGCAGAAACTTTGGTAAGTTAGGTCATGGGATTGGCGACTATTTTGGGCACTATGGTATTCATGCCCCTTGATGGAAATCGTTTTGGTTTTCAAAGGATTAACGACAAGATTAAGGACGGTTAGTTCCGAATGTCAAGGTGTTGAGTTACATTCGGAATAGTCGTTAGGATCTTCGCTTTTTTCCTTTGGCCGTACTATAAAGGGGGGCATGAGCGAGTAGCTTGACCTAGGTGAGTCTTTTGTTTAGGTGTGGTGCACACTTGTCAAACTTAGCACTAGGTAGCTCAGGTGAAGCCCAAAGTTCAGTTGGAAGAAACTTGATTCAAGTTGCGTCGTGTTTCGAAGTCGTTTGAGCCATTTACCCTTGACCGGACGCAGTCTCTGTCTTGACCGAACACGTCCGGTCAGTGCTGACAGTCACTGCGTTTCAACTTGGTTGACCAGACACGTTGATCGTGTTGACACGTGTCACAGATGGTAAGTGAACTAATCGGACGTGACTGGAAAATGATCGGACGCGTTCTTTGTGCGTCCAGTCTTGTTCCAGTAAGGTACTTCGCTGACCGAACACGTCCGATCATCACTGATCGGACTCAACCGAGTGTCTAGTCAAAGTACAGTAAGGTCCTTGCCTGATCAGACGTGTCCGGTCACCCCTGATCGGTGCGTCTGGTCACTCAGCGCTGTCGGTTTCAAATTCGACCGTTGCCATCGACCGGATGTGTCCGATCACGTTCACCAGCGCGTCCGGTCAGTGCGTATTTTGCTGAGTTGGCAGGTAACGGTTAGAATTGACTATGGGGTGTAAAAATACATCCCCTGCACCTCTTTTAGAGGTCTCTTGCTTATTTGATCAGCTGAGAAACACCTTTCAAGTGCAAGGAAGTGCAAGAGATCAAGTGAGGGTTGTGATTTGAGAATCAAAGTTTGAAATCCCTCATTAGTGACTAGGGAGTAGCAAGTGTGCATCCACCTTCTCATTAGGCTTGTTGTGGTCAAGTGAGAGTTCTAGCTTGTTACTCTTGGTGATCGCCATCACCTAGACGGCTTGGTGGTGATTAGGAGTTTGGTGATCATCCGGCGGAGCTTGTGGATGACCTAACTCATCTTGTGAGCGGTTTGGGCGATTCACCGCGATGGAGTGTCAATGAATCAGCCCGTAGAGAGAACTTGATCCTTGTACGGATCAAGGAGGAGCTACACCCTTGCGCGGGTGCTCCAACGAGGACTAGTGGGGAGTGGCGACTCTCCGATACCTCGGGAAAACATCGCTGTGTTCCTAACCCTTACTTTCAATCAATTACTTTCTCATATTACTTTTGTTGTTTGGTTTACTTTCCTAGAATTGCCATGCTAGACTAGGATTGAAACTTAGGGTGCAAAACTTTTATCGGTAGAATCACAAGGAACACTAGTAGGCACTAGGGGTGAATTTTGGCTTGTAGGATTTAATTCTTGCAATTATTTTTTAGAAAAGTCCAATTCACCCCCCTCTTGGGCATCTTGATCCTTTCAATTTGTATCGGAGCCGAGTTGCTCCTAAATTAGGCTTCATCGCCTAGAGAAAGATGTCTAATGGGGAAGGACCACCTCCCACCTTTGAGGGAGATGATTTTCCATATTAGAAAATACGCATGGAGGCGTACCTCGAAGCCATAGATGTTGGGTGTCTTAGAGCCACCACCGAAGGGCTTCCCGAAATCAAGGATCCCGCCAACCCAAGTGGTGACGAGGAGAAGTACGACCGGTGGAATGCAAAGGCAAAAAATTCACTCTACCGGGGCCTAGGTAAGGATATCTTCAATTGTGTGCGTAATGAAAAAAACACTCATAAATTGTGGGAAAACCTTTGTGCTCTCCATAAGGGAACTAAGATTGAGCGTGAGGAACACTATCACATTGCTCTGAAGAAAATTAATTCTTTTGAGATGCTTTCCAAAGAAAGTGCTAATGACATGTACACTCGATTGAATGTTCTTGTAGAGGATCTCAATGCTCTCGGGCTCAATCAAATGAGTCTATCGGATGTTGCAAGGAGAATCTTGAGTGTTCTTCCTGTTGAGAAGTATGGTCACATTGTCACCGTGCTTCATCAAAGTGATCTCTCCACCACAACACCGAAACAAGTATTGGGAAAGATCAATGCACATGAGATGTACATGCACATCACTCCGGAAGAGGGCTCATCATGTTCCAAGAAGAAGGACTTGGCCTTTAAAGCTAGCCATGACAAGAAAAAGAAGAAGGGCCAAGCCATGATCGTGCAAGAAAGCTCAAGTGAAAGTGATATTGATGATGCATCACTTGCACTCATGGTGAGAAAGACCACAAAGATGCTAAAGAAGCTCAACAAGAGTGGCATCAAGTTCGATGGCAAGAAGAAGAAGAAGTTCTTCACAAGTAGCAAAAGAAAGCCTATATCTGAGATGGATTGCTACAATTGTGGTGAACTTGGTCACTTAGCTCATCAATGCCCTAAGCCTCCAAAAGACAAGTACAAGAACAAGAACAAGGGCAAGAAAAAAGATTCTAGTGATGAAGAAGATGAGAAGAAGAAGAACAGGCCATACAAAAAGAAGTATGGCAAGAAGAAAGAGTTTCACAAGAAGAAGGGAGGAAAAGCTTACATTGTTGGTGATTGGCTCACCGACATTGAGTCATCATGTGAGTCCTCCGGTGATGAAAGCGACGACAAGAAAGAGAAGGTCGCCGCATTTGTGATTGGGCCATCATCATCTTCACCAACATCTTCATCACCACCTTCACCGCCATCTTCACTGTAACAGAACCGACCAAATTATAAGAGCACAAGTACGAAAACAAGCACCGAAGCGCTCAAATTTTCAAACTTGAGCCCATATAATCCCGGTAGTCAATCGAAATCACGAAGGATTTCAAACCAAACTGCTTACAACCAGGATCGCATCATTCAACATACAACATCATACGATACATTTCACAAGTAGTTCTGAAATAAGTTTACACCACGGAGTAGCAATTATTACAAACCAAGTTTGAAAGTAGCGGAAGCATAACACACACACTAGTTACTTAAATACTGCCAGTCTGGATGATCAACAACCCACAAAAGCATGAGGAAAGTACATAAAGACGATCATGCCCTTCTGATCTAGTCATCATCACCCGCAGGGTGGAGACACGTCTTGCAGAATCCCTGATAAAGCATGTCATCTGCAACAGGAGGGAATAAACCCTGAGTACTGGAATGTACTCAGCTAGACTTACCCGTCGAAAACCAGAAATAAGATGACACCAAGGATTATGCAAGGCTTACACAAGGGGCTAGCTGACATCACATTTTTGCATAAAGGCATAAGTAATTGAGACTCTTATAACCTGTACTAGCAGTTATTTTTAGCATTTACCTGTCATCTATCTTAGCACCTGTACTAAACATGCACTTGGTTGTAATCAAACAATTATCATCATTATATCCAGAGCAGGTATGAATTGTGGCAACATTGTATCATTCCCTTAACCACCAGTTCATTTAATGAGATCTACGTTGCCGCTGCTCAAGTCAAGTGCTCACTAACCGGGAGCGACGGCGATTCGAATTGAATTCCTATCCAGCTGGAGGGGTATTTCTAACACTCACCGAGTCACGCCTGGCGAGGGCTGCTCAGGTCATCTTTTGTACAGTTCAGGAATCGCGGGTCCGAATAATGTCGCGTCCCCAAGGGCGACACTCTGCCAGGTGATAGGGACTCTAACCCCCCCTTGGTCTCACGCCAATGTCCCCAAGCACATCCTTTCTCTCCTCCAAGATGCAACCTACCATTCGATTCCCGGCCTGAACCATACTACTCGACTTCGCGGTCGGAACGACTTATCCGACCAACTAAGTGTTAGACTGCGTTCAACATGACTCAAGGACGTACAGCGAATCGGTCCTTAAACGACTCAGACGGGCATAGCTCCACACCCAAGACGTGAAGTGTCTTGCGGCTGTACTATCGAACTCCCGCCCGGTCTCAATTTCATTTTAAGGCATGGTTCCATCCACGATAGCCATAAAGCCACTCGTGACTCCTTCCTACATCTCGCGGATGACCGGAAATCACCCGACTTCTACCGAACTAAGCAGGGCTAAGCATTGACACGTGCCTAACCTAATATAGGATTAAGTACGATATCTGGACAAGGACAGGTATAATGCAACAAGTGTTTTCATATAACTCCTACAACTTAATGCAGTAAACAATTAAAAGTACTCAAGATTAATTTATAAAATAGTAGGTTCAGCATGCACCGGGGCTTGCCTTTCAGAAAAGTTGAAGGCCGGTGGTCAGGGCACTCTGGCAAGTCTTCAGCGGCGTCTCCTTCGCCTGCTGGATCCTCGGGCTCCTGCTGCTCCTGGTTCTCCTCCGGAATTACAGGCTCGAATTCGAGGAGTGTCACCCCCTCCGGTACACCTATTGCATGAGTGCATAATAAATCCCATGAATGCATAATGAAAGATGCAATATGCTCGGAATGAAATGCATTACAACAATTTAACGCTCTATTCAAATCACTTCAAAAGAGTAGGTGCAATTTCCTCTCCGGTAGAGAAGTACTCACCTAATCTACTTAACCTAAGATAAAGCTGCTCATCCTCAGTTAAGGCCCTAACACCTAACAATTACAAAAGTAGCATGTCTTAGGATATCACACCATATAAATCATCAAAACACCACAGTAAGCATTCTGGACAGCAACCACTTGTTTTTATCACAACTGGAGATTTACAATTCCAAAAGATATGATCTAAGACAATCTGGAAAGCCTAAGAAATGCACTACAATTCATTTTCAGACCTCAACTCCAAAGTCCTAAGTTTTCCATGTCAAACTTCACAAGTTCCAGAATCTGTCCTCTCAAAACAGAGAGTAGCAGATTTTGAACTGCCACTTTAAACAACAGTAACTCTCAAACTACTAAGCCAAATGCTTCCAAATTTTGACACAAGCTAGTTCATCAAGTTTATTCCAACTTTGGTATTTACAAGTTTTCTAGCAACCAATTTTATCAAAGCCAAATTTAGAATTACTACTAGCTGTCCAGAAAACCTAAAATTACAAAGGTTAAACATTTATTGATGTGGCAAACATTCTCTAAGACCAAACTAATACTACTACAAGTTCACCAATGTCACAAAAACACCAGAAAGTAAGGTGTGCCCACCTAGAATATTTATTTAAACCCATTTCTTATTTTACTTAATTAATTAGGTGGAATTTTAAACATATATGTAAACTACTCCAAAAATTCTACAAAATTTACAGGGGACTCTCTGACCCACAAAGAGACTACTGTAAAATTTTGAACTCAATTTATTCACAGGAACTTCCTACACAAAATTCCCAAGCCAAAAAGGCTGATTTTTGTATAAATAACAAAGCATAGTCAAAAGTGTCAAACAACAGATTTCTTAATTTTCTTGGACACTCTAGGGTACCAAGACATTCTCCAAAAATTTATATGAACATTGCACACGTAGAAAAATTACAAAAATTCATTTAAGTATTTCTTAAAATAACAAGATAGCATTATAACTTGAAAAGTACTTAAGCACTACTGCCCAAATTTTTACCAGAGCTAGAGCAAGTATAAATTAGTCTACCCACCAAATTTCATAATTTTTGGAACACTGAAACTCGAGATATAATTTAAACAAGTTTGCATGTGATTTAAAACACATTTCAAAGACCTATTTAAATATCCCAAAAACTAAGCATCATATAGCAAACTCATATTTTTCTAAAATACTACACCTCATGCAGATCCTAACAAAATTTATCTCATGATTTTTGAGCAAGTAAAACCCTAGATCTACATTTTCCAAACTTAACCAAATTTCTGTAGCAATATAAATAAAATGAAAAAGATCTCATTTATACTGGGCCGGCCCGGGAAAACTCGGCCCACACTCGCGCGCGCGCGGCCCGCTCAGCGCCCCCGCCCGCGCGCGACACTGACGGGCGGGCCCCCGCGGTCAGTGACCGGAGACAGGGGAGGCGGAGACCCGCGAGCTCCGACGAGCTCGAGCTCGCCGGAGAAGAGCTCGCTCGGCCAATCGAACACTGTCTCGTGTTCTCCGTCACCCGGTGCGTCGATTGGTGCTCGTGGAATGGATGGGGATGGGGTGGAAGGGGCTTGTCACCGCGAGCGGCGGCCGGTGATGTTCGGTGGCGGCGCACCGTCGCCGGTGAGGAGGTACGGTACGGTCTAGGCTCGGTACGAGCTTCACCGAAGCTAGGCGGATCCATTTTGCTAGGAAGGGAGGATGGAGAGAGACCCGAAGCACCCCGACCACGGTGAGGTCCCATGGCGGGCTCCGGCGACCTCTCGGAGACGGGGAAGAAAGCAATGCGGCTCACCTTGAGTCAAATCGCTGGCTTCGGTGGGTCAGGGAGATGGAGGGTGGTGAGGCGGAGGGATTGGTGAGGTCTAGCGGCCGGTGATGCGGTGTGGCTCGCGCTTGAGCTCGCCGGAGAGAAACGGCAATGGCGGCTCGGTTTCGGTGTTCTTGGCAACTGGAAGAGAGGGAGCGGAGGAATGGAGGCCGGCTCGCGCGTCGTGGCGTCTTGAAGGCGTCGCGGCCTGACTGGTGGGGCCAGGGCCGGCGTACGGGCGCCACCGCGCCTCCACGCGTCGACGACGGCCTGCGGCCGGTCGGCCACTCTGACGCTGACGAAACTGAATCGGTGACATCAATGACCGACTGACAGAGCGACTTCCACGATGATTATCTCCCAAACCGGTTCGAATTAGTCGAAGATGATTACACCAATTTTGTAGAGCTACATGAGGTCTACAAGTTTGTCAATTGGAGTTTGGGCTGGTTCGGCCTAGATTTGAAACTACAAGGCTCCAAAGTGGGTCACCCGAAAACTGAAACTTAGTTTCAGTCACTATGCCGACTGAAACCCTAACTTCAAGACATTATATCTCCTAAACTATTGAGAACCAGGTGATGGTGATATTGACAATGTTGTAGAGCTATGTGTGGACAACAACTTTGTCAATTGGCTCAAAGACTGGTTTGGCCTAGTTTGTGAGTTACAAGTTGCTAAAGTGAGGTACAGTGAAACTGAAAAGTCCAATTTCCAGACTTAGAATTTTTCTAAGTGTTGATCCCCACTCAAGCTGACTTGTGGGCCATTTTTGAGCATGCTCTGGTCATTTTCATGAGATGGCCATATTAGAACTTTTGTTCCTCATGAAATTCTCTACAACTTTACTTAAGGGTGCCCTTCCATGCAAGATCTCTAAATTAGACTTTTTAATTGGTCAAACTAGAGCCTTCTAGGGTCAAATGGTGGTCAAACTTCTCTTGGAGGGCAATTTTGTAATTTTGGTCAACATGAACCTTGTTCCAAATGTTACCCTAAGTATAACTAAGGTGTTGTAGGTCATGATTGGCTACCTTACCTTTTTGTTACACCAACTATCAAATACTTCATGAAATAAATCAAACAAACCCTAGAATAATCACATGTGTTGCATCACATAAAATAACAAACATGAATGATGCATGCTTATGCTTATGCCATGCAAATGCAATGCAATTAAGGACTAAACACTTGAAGTGTTACATTCACCGTCATCATCCACTACTCACCTATGTCTCATGGCCAAGGGTGAACGAAAGGTACAAAACAATGAGAGTGATGATGATGATAGTGATAGTGATGATGAATATGATGCACCTTCTTATGACGAACTTGTAAAATTGCTAAACAAATACTCAAAAGTCATAAGAAGAACTAGAAATAAAAATGATGAGCTTCAAAATGAAAATGAATCACTTTCATCAAAGCTTGAAATTGCACAAAAGTCTAGTGATGAGATTAAAGATCAAAATGAAATTATGTCTTCTACTCTCAAGGAGCTCAAGACTTCTAACAAAGAGCTTAGAGATGAACATGATAAACTTGAGAAGAAGCATGATGAGCTCAACACTAGGCACAACTTGCTAAAAGACAAATATACTACATTGAAAATCAATTATGATAGTCTTGTTGTTGCTAATGAGCTTTCTCTTGAGACACATGATGCTACTAACCAAGTTGTTAAGATTGATATAGCCACATCATATGATGACTTGATCATTGAGAGCATTGAGCAAGGCTCTAGTGGCAAAGGAAAGCAAGTGGTTGAGTCCGACAATCATGATGATTATGTCAAGCTCAAGAGTGAAAATGAGATGCTTAGAAATGAGAACAAGAAGCTAAAAGGGTTGATGGCTCTTGAAAAGCAAACATCAAATGAGTCACTTATTGAGGAGAACAAAAAGCTCAAGCAAGAGAAAGAGCATCTTAAGACCGGTCTAAGCAAGTTCACAAGAGGCCAATATTTGCAAAGTGAGCTACTCATGAACAGCATCATGAAGATGGATAGAAGTGGCATTGGTTACTTAGCAAATCAAGAGAAGAAGGCTAAAGCTCAACAACAATAAAGCAAGTCAAAGCCTAAGCTAAAGAGATGTGTTGAGTGTGGACAAGAGGGTCATTTTGCTCATGAGTGTAAAACTCCACCACCACAACCCTTGCCCAAGCATGCTAGACCCTTTGCTTTCAATGCTCACTACATGCTTAAAAAATATAGTGGAAAGATGAAAATCATGTTCTTGGGTCCCCCAAACAAGAATAGGCCTAAGAAAATTTGGGTTGCCAAGTCACTAGTTAAGAAAGTCAAGGGTCCCTCTCAAATTTGGGTCCCTAAACAAAAAGCTTGATCTCTTGTGTATAGGTGAACTACAAGACCGGTGAATCTCATTGGGTTATTGATAGTGGTTGCACTCAACATATGACTAGTTGAAAGTCCCTAGTTTGGTTTTGGCTAATTGATGAAACCTAGGACTAACCTTTGTATCTAAGTGGATGATTTAGATAAAGGTGGTCATTGAATATGAGACATGACATTGACTCATGTGACCAAGATGATGAAGACCAAGATGATGCTTGGCTCGATGGACCGGTTGTGTAGGTGAAGGGCAAGTCGAGGCTTCGAAGCGAAGGACCATGCGATGGTGAAGCTTGAGCAAGACTTGGCGCCGACGGACCGATGCAACGGTGAAGTGCAAGTGAAGTCAAGGTCGATGGATCGAGATGGTCATTTGATGATATTAAGTGGATCATATCTTTTGGAGAAACAAAATGGGCTCAAGACAAAGGTATAACCATAGGGCCATTTTGTTTTTCACTCAAGACACCATAGAGGGTGTGAGTGGTTTAGGATCGATAGCCGAACTATTAAGAGGGGAAGTCTTATCAGTTATTCGACGCACGGGTGCCACTAGGTGAATTCATGAAGTGCATTGCATGTAGGGCCTAGTGAGCTAACAGGAAAACCTTCGAAAATGATTATGAAAATGCTAACACACGTGCACAAGGTGGTGATCACTTGTTGGTGTTGGCACATTTATGAAGGTGATGAAGTTTAAGCGGTAGAGAGGGTTTGGGTCTCTCTCTCCCTCCCACCGAGCCTGCGAGCGTGGGATTCAGGCATTTTTGGGAACTTGAAATGCCTATTTTCCATTACGCCGGAAGTCAGAAAAGAAACGGAGGCGAACGGAGGTCACAGAGGTGACCGGACGCTGCACCAGACGCGGTCATGGTATGACCGGACGCGTCTGGTCAGCAGTCAGGCGCGCGGTTGCTAGGGTTTGCAACCGGCGTGTCTGGTCACTCGTGGGACCGGCGCGTCCGGTCAGTCACCCAGAGGAATCTGCAGTTCGCAAGGATGATCGGACGCGGGGCGCGTCCGGTCACACACGATCGGACGCGTCCGATCGTTGAGGGAGCTTACTGGACTCTAACCGGACGCAGGCACTGTCGCGTCCGGTCGTTACTTCGCGGGCGCGTGGTGCTGTGCGATCGGCGTGTCCGGTCATTGACTGGAGCGTGTCCGGTCACTCGGACCGGCGCGTCCGGTCGTTATGAGAAGCACGTCCGGTCATGGGGTTTGACCGTTGGCGCAGTGACCGTTGGAGGATCGGACGCGGTTGAGCGCGTCCGGTCAGTTATGACCGGCACGTTCGGTCATCCCGAAAAAGACCTAGTGAAGGGGTATAACGGCTCTATTCGGATGGGATGCTTATAAATACTTGTTGGCCGGCCCTTGGGGAGGTCTCTCGTGATTTCTAACATACTTGTGCATCCTTTGAGCTAGAGCTTCTCCTCCCACTCATCTCTCTTGCTTGATTGCAAATCAAAAGTGAGATTGAGTGATCCCAAAATGCATTGCATAGCTTGAGGGCATCTAGTGGCACTTGTGGGTGGTTTAGCTGGTGGATTTCTTGTTACTCTTGGAGAGTACCGCTCCTAGCTGGCTTGGAGATTGTTGGAGGCGTTGGCAAGAGAAGGTGATTGTTCTTGGCCACCTCCGGTTGATTGTAAGAGGTTCTTGTGCTTTCCTCGGCGGAGCACCAAAAGCAACTCTAGTGGATTGCGCGTGTCATTGAGTTACCTCACTTGAGAGTGGTGTCTTGCGGTGCCTTGCGGGGCGTGTCTTGAGGGGAAAGTGACTTGAGGGTCACACCGAGGAACCATCTAAGTGTTGGTCGACACAACCGGTGACGTAGCTTGTCGGTGCACAAGTGAACACCGGGTGAACAAAAATATTGTGTCTCTTGTCTTCCGATGATTGGTCTTCATATTGTGTTGTTGTCAATATTGATTGATTATATATCATCTTGGTGATTGGCAACATCTTCACTATACCGTTGGTATAAGATACACAATCCTCTCTCTTGCATTTACTTTTACTAGATTATCTTGTGTAGCTCTAGTAGTAGCTTTGCTAGTTGTTGTTAGCTTGCTCACTAGTGCAAGATTTGTGACTTAGCCCTTGTGTGAACTAGAGATCATAATCTACTAGTCTTGTGGATAGGAGGCTTGCATCACAACCGTAGGCTAAGCAAAACTCGCTTTGCGCCGTTTGTTATTCTAACAAGTTTGCTTAGTGGCTTCTGTAGGATTTTTTATAGGCTATTCACCCCCCCTCTATCCATCTAGGACCTTACAAGTGGTATCGGAGCCGTGGTCACCGTTTTAATCAAGACTTAACATCCTTCGGTGTGAAAAATAGCTCAAATTGTGTTCAATCATGTTGGGGGCAAGCCACCGTTCTTTGATGGTGTTAGTTCTTTTGCTCATTGGAAGAGAAAAATGACAATGTACCTTGGTTCTATTCATGAGAGAGTTTTGCAAGTCACTGAGAATGACTTTGGTATCATTGATCCCGATCATCTCACCGATGAAGATAGAGCAAATAGAACATGCAATAGAATGGCTCTCAATACACTTTACAATGGTATTGACACAAAAGTATTCGAGGGCATCAAGGATTTAGAATTGGCAAATGAAGTATGGACAAGGTTGAGTGAAACATATGAGGGCACTAATGTTGTAAAGAGTGCCAAGCTATATGGGCTCAAGAGTGAGTTTGAGAACTTCAAGATGAAAGAAGAAGAAACAATCTTAGAGATGTTTCATAGATTGCAAGTCATTGTGAATGATCTCAAGAGCTTGGGGCACAAGACATAAGACCAAGATTTTTGCCACAAGTTCTTATTGAGCTTACCAAAAAGATTCAAAATGTTGATCATGATGCTACAAAGAGATGGACTTGATGCAATGAAGCCCAATGATTTGCTTAGAGAGGTATTAACCTTTGACAAGTATGATCAAGATGTTGATGAGAAGGAGGAAGAAAAGAAGAAGAAGACTGTGGCATTCAAGGCCACCTCCTCTAAGGGCAAAGCTTCAATTTAAGAAGAAGATGACAATGAAGAAGATGAAGAATTGGAAATTGATGATGAGGCACTTGCTCTAGTTGTCAAGAATATTGGCAAGATGTTTATCAAGAGAAGAGGCTTCAAAAAGAGAAATGACTATTTTAAGAGCAATGAGCAACAAAGGAAGTGCTTCAATTGTGATAGCACCGAACATCTTCAAGCCGAATGTCCCTATGACAAGAAGAAGAACAAGAGGGGCAAGTTTGAGAAGAAAAGGAGAGAAGCCAAGATTACTTTCAAGAAGGGCAAGAATGGAGCCTATGTGGTCACTTGGGAAAGTGATGATGATGAAGAAGAAGAATCATCATCCAACAAGGCTTTAGCTTCCATTGCTATCAACAAGAAGCCATCACTATTTGATTCATCCTCGTCGTGCCTCATGGCCAAAGAAACTAAGGTAATATATGATGAGAGTGATGATGAAAGTGAAATGGAATATACTCATGATAGTGATAATGATAATGATAATGAAAATGATGATGATGAACCAACTAAAGAACAACTATATGACTTGATGCAACAAACTAGAGACATAGCTATTGCCAAGGACAAGGAGTGTAAGAAGCTTTCAATGAAAGTAGCAATACTTGAGAAAGTTCTTAGTGAGCTTAAGACCACTCATGAGAGTCTAGTGGAAGACCATGAGGATCTTGGTAAGGCTCATTCCAAGCTTGAAAAAGCTCACTCATTGCTACTTGAGCAACAAGCAAAGAAGGAGGTTGTTGTATCATGTGATATAGGTGTTACATGTGATATAATTGATGAATCCTCTAATGAACCTATCATCATGTCAAATGCTAACCCTTCTTGTAGCTCTTCATCCACCAACACCGACTCTACCTCCACTACTAGTGATGGTTTCACTTGTGATGCCTCACTAATGGTTGAGAATGAGACTCTCAAGAAAAAGGTGGATGAGCTCACTCACGCCCTAGGCAAGGCCTATGGTGGTGAGGCCCGCTTGCTTAAGTGCTTGGGTAGCCAAAGGTTCTCTCTTAACAAAGAGGGATTGGGCTACACCCCCAATAAAGGCAAGTCGGCCTTTGCAACTCCAAAGCCTAGCTTTGTGAAGGGCAATGGTCGGTTTTGCAATAGATGCAAGCAAGTTGAGCACCTAGAGCATAATTGCAATAAAAAGAACCAAAGCAAGAAATTTATTAGTGCTATACCTTTTGATTCATGCTATGTGATTACCAAGGGTGTGAAGGGTGTGAAAGCTAAGTTTATTGGTACACCCATTGTTGGCCCAAAGAAGAAGGCTATTTGGGTACCAAAGAGCTTAGTTACTAACCTACAAGGACCCAAGTAAAAATGGGTACCTAAGCTTCATTGATTTGCTTGTAGGTAAATTATAAAGCTGGAGGAATGCATTGGATTATTGATAGTGGGTGCACTCAACACATGACCGGTACATCAAGAATGTTTGACTCAATCAATGACAATGATAGTGGTGTTGATTCTATCACATTTGGCAATAACAAGAAAGGCAAGGTTATTGGATTGGGCAAGATTGCAATATCAAATGACTTGAGGAACTCCAATGTGTTGCTAGTTGAAAGCTTGGATTTTAATCTTCTATCCATGGCACAAATATGTGATCTTGGTTACAAATGTATCTTTGGGGTTGATGATGTGGAAGTCATTAGTATGAATGGTTCAAATGTGGCATTCAAGGGCTTTAGATATGAGAATCTCTACCTAGTTGACTTCAATGCTAGAGAAACTTCTTTAACAACTTTCTTAATCTCCAAATCAAGCATGGGTTGGCTTTGGCATAGAAGGCTTGGTCATGTTGGCATGAAACAATTGAAGAAGCTTACAACTCATAATCTTGTCAATGGTTTGAAAGATGTTGAATTTGAGAAGAATAAGCTTTGTAGTGCATGTCAAACCGGGAAGCAAGTTGGAAGCTCACATCCAAAGAAGAGTACAATGAGCACATGCAAAGCATTTGATTTGATGCACATGGATCTATTTGGCCCAACAACATACTCAAGCATAGGTGGTAATAAGTATGGATTTGTCATAGTGGATGACTTCACAAGATTCACATGGGTATTCTTTCTTAGTGACAAAAGTGAAGTGTTTGACACCTTCAAGACCTTTCTCACTAGAGTTCACAATGAGTTTGAGATTAGAATCAAGAAAGTGAGAAGTGACAATGGAAGTGAGTTCAAGAATACAAGAATTGAAGAACTTTGTGATCACTATGGCATTGGACATCAATTCTCGGCCAAGTACACTCCACAATCAAATGGCCTAGTTGAGAGAAAGAATAGAACATTGCTTGATATGGCTAGATCAATGCTTCATGAGTACAATGTGAGTCAATCATTTTGGGATGAAGCAATCAATACCGCTTGCTACTACATCAATAGACTATATTATCATCCATTGCTAGAGAAGACCCCATATGAGCTACTTCATGGAAGAAAGCCAAATATTTCTTACTTTAGAGTGTTTGGTTGCAAATGTTATATCTTAAAGAAGGGCACTAGATTGGGAAAGTTTGATAAGAGATGTGATGAGGGGTTCCTACTAGGTTATTCAACTACAAGCAAAGCTTATAGAGTTTGGAACAATTCAAGTGGCATTCTAGAATAAGTCCATGATGTGCAATTTGATGAAACCAATGGGTCACAAGATGAAGAAGAGAATCTAGATGATGTTGGTGGAACTCTATTGGTGGAAGCAATGAAGAACATGGACATTGGGGACATTAGAGCAAAGCAAGTAATTGATATTCAAGATGATGATAAAGATCAAGTGCTCAATTCTCCATTCAAGCTAGCTAGTGACTCTCAAGTGCAAGATCATGGTGCTAGTTCATCTCATCAAGATACATCAAGTGATCAACCAAGCTCAAGCAATCAAGTGCAAGTACTCCAACCACAACATGTTGCAAGAGATCACCCCATTGATAGTGTTATTGGTGATATTAGAAGTGGTGTGCAAACTAGATCAAGATTGGCCATGTTTTGTGAGCATGCATCATTTGTGTCAACCATAGAACCAAAGAAAATAGAAGAAGCTTTGAAGGATGCCGATTGGATCATGGCTATGCAAGAAGAGCTTAACAATTTCACAAGAAATGATGTTTGGAAATTGGTAGAAAGGCCAAATGACTACAATGTGATTGGAATCAAATGGGTGTTCAAAAACAAGCAAGATCAAGATGGCATTGTGGTGAGAAACAAAGCAAGACTAGTTGCTCAAGGTTACACTCAAGTAGAAGGTCTTGACTATGATGAGACATATGCTCCCGTGGCAAGATTAGAGGCAATAAGAATTCTATTGGCTTATGCTTGTGCACACAACATCAAACTATATCAAATGGATGTCAAAAGTGCATTTCTCAATGGGATCATCAATGAGTTAGTCTTTGTTGAGCAACCTCCCGGATTTGAAGATGACAAGAAACCCAACCATGTGTACAAGTTGAAGAAGGCTTTATATGGCTTAAAGCAAGCACCTAGAGCATGGTATGAGAGGCTAAGGGATTTCCTTCTCTCTAAGGGATTCAAGATGGGCAAGGTTGATACAACTCTATTCACCAAGAAGATTGGGAATGATCTATTCATAGTGCAAATATATGTTGATGACATCATCTTTGGATCAACCGATCAAGATTATTGTGAAGAATTTGGTGCTATGATGGCCAAAGAGTTTGAAATGTCTATGATTGGTGAACTTAGCTACTTCCTTGGTCTCCAAGTCAAACAATTGAATAATGGGACATTTGTGAGTCAAGGGAAATACATAAGGGACATGTTGAAGAAGTTTGGAATGCAAGATGCAAAGCCAATTTCAACTCCAATGAGTACAAATGGCAATTTAGATAGTGATCTTGATGGCAAAATGGTGAATCAAAAGGAATATCGGTCTTTGATTGGAAGTCTACTCTATGTCACCGCATCAAGGCCAAATGTCATGTTTAGTGTTTGTATGTGTGCTAGATATCAAGCCTCACCTAGAGAGAGTCATCTCATGGCCGCAAAGAGAATATTGAGGTACTTGAAGCAAACAAGAGATGTTGGACTATGGTATCCCAAGGGGTCAAAGTTTGAATTGATTGGATATTCGGACTCTGACTATGGGGGTTGCAAGATCAATAGAAAGAGTACAAGTGGCACATGTCAATTACTTGGAAGATCACTTGTGTCATGGTCCTCAAAGAAACAAAATAGTGTGGCAATCTCTACCGTCGAAGCCGAATATGTGAGTGCGGGGAGTTGTTGTGCACAATTGCTATGGATGAAATCAACTTTGAAGGATTATGGCCTTAACTTCAAGAATGTGCCATTGCTATGTGATAATGAAAGTGCAATCAAGATGATACAAAACCCGGTTCAACATGGAAGAACAAAACATATTGACATAAGGCATCATTTCATTAGAGATCATCAACAAAAGGGAGATATTGCCATTGAAAGTGTTGGCACCGATGATCAACTTGCCGATATTCTCACCAAGCCACTTGATGAAAAGAGGTTTTGCAAGCTAAGGAATGAATTGGACATTCTTGATTTCTCAAACATGAGTTGAATGCACCCCACCCATTTCTTGACATGCCTCTCCTTCGACATTGCAAGGTAAAATTGATTGACATGTCATTCATCCTATGTTAAGGACTTGCTAGAGCATGTAGACATAATAAGTGGTATGCATGAGCATTCATGATAAATCAAATGAATTTGATGGATATATGTTACCACTATTGCTTCTATGCTTATCTTGATCTAGTGGTGGCATATGACATGTTTGTGAGCTTGCAAACCTAGTGTTGAATCTAGAAGATTTGCTATAAGTGTTTAATTCAACATAGGCAAGATAACCCTTATTATGAGGTGTGAAGAAGCTTGTCTTTGGTTCAAATCGAATTAAATATCTTTGGCAAGTATTCTAGGTTGAACCAAATTTGATAAATTCTAACCTACTCTATCAAACATTGTTTTCACTCCACAATTTGATCCCATTTTTGGTAAGTTGTTGACAAAGGGGGAGAGAAAAAGATGATTCAACATGATAAAGGGGTAAATAAAATTTTGATGCACACAAGTAGGAGGAGCAAGCTCATAAACAAAGTTATTGCATTTGTTTGTGCATTCTCATATGACTTGGTCTTTGCACATGTATTTAAATTCAATATACATGCTTGTGTGGTGCAAATGCTAGTATAGAACTTGAATGATGAAATGATCTACTAGCATGCATAGGATTAGTTTACATGTGGTATCTAGACGTGCCTTAATCTTTACAAGTGGTCCAAGAACCTTTACTATATTGTTGATCTCACGGGGTTCTTGAGTTGTGATGGATGTCTAGTTGCCTCATGATGCTAAGGATGGTGTAAAAGGCAACTCCGATTGGTATCACGCTTCAAAGGTCCATTTCTTACACCTTAGCATCATTTTGGTAGAATTACTCTCTCAACACTTCTATCCATGCATATGTGCAAAGCTTACAATCCAAACTCTATGCACATATGTAGGGAGAGCTAATGCTACCAAAACCGAGCTTGTGATAATTGTCCAAACTTTACTTATGAGCAAAATGATTGGACAAGTATGACAAGTTCAAAACTTTTATTATCAAAATCATCTTTGTGAGGGTTGTCATCAATTACCAAAAAGGGGGAGATTGAAAGTCCCTAGTTTGGTTTTGGCTAATTGATGAAACCTAGGACTAACCTTTGTATCTAAGTGGATGATTTAGATAAAGGTGGTCATTGAATATGAGACATGACATTGACTCATGTGACCAAGATGATGAAGACCAAGATGATGCTTGGCTCGATGGACCGGTTGTGTAGGTGAAGGGCAAGTCGAGGCTTCGAAGCGAAGGACCATGCAATGGTGAAGCTTGAGCAAGACTTGGCGCCGACGGACCGATGCAACGGTGAAGTGCAAGTGAAGTCAAGGTCAATGGATCGAGATGGTCATTTGATGATATTAAGTGGATCATATCTTTTGGAGAAACAAAATGGGCTCAAGACAAAGGTATAACCATAGGGCCATTTTGTTTTTCACTCAAGACACCATAGAGGGTGTGAGTGGTTTAGGATTGATAGCCGAACTATTAAGAGGGGAAGTCTTATCGGTTATTCGACGCATGGGTGCCACTAGGTGAATTCATGAAGTGCATTGCATGTAGGGCCTAGTGAGCTAACAGGAAAACCTTCGAAAATGATTATGAAAATGCTAACACACGTGCACAAGGTGGTGATCACTTGTTGGTGTTGGCACATTTACGAAGGCGATGAAGTTTAAGCGGTAGAGAGGGTTTGGGTCTCTCTCTCCCTCTCGCCGAGCTTGCGAGCGTGGGATTCAGGCGTTTTTGGGAACTTGAAATGCCTATTTTCTACTACGCCGGAAGTCAGAAAAGAAACGGAGGCTAACGGAGGTCACAGAGGTGACTGGACGCTGCACCGGACGCGGTCATGGTATGACCGGACGCGTCCGGTCAGCAGTCAGGCGCGTGGTTGCTAGGGTTTGCAACCGGCGCGTCCGGTCACTCGTGGGACCGGCGCGTCCAGTCAGTCACCCAGAGGAATCTGCAGTTCGCAAGGACGATCGGACGCGGGGCGCGTCCGGTCACACGCGATCGAACACGTCCGATCGTTGAGGGAGCTTACTGGACTCTAACCGGACGCAGGCACTGTCGCGTCCGGTCGTTACTTCGTGGGCGCGCGGTGCTGTGCGATCGGCAGGGCTAGACAAAAAGCTCGTTAAGCTGGCTCGGTGGCTCGGTACAAAAGTGCTCCGATTGGACTCATTTATCTTTTAAAATAAAAATAACTTCATTTGGAACGACTTTCAACTTCGGCTCGGCTCGTTAGGCTCGGCTCGTTAGGCTCGTCGTGAAGTTGGGTCTTAAACAATGCAGGAAATAATGATGAACAAGATTATACCAATTTCTGAAAAAGCTAAAAAAAACTACGGTTGGCTCGATATCCAGCCCTAGCGATCGGTGCGTCCGGTCGTTGACTGGAGCGCGTCCGGTCACTCGGACCGGCGCGTCCGGTCGTTATGAGAAGCGCGTCCGGTCATGGGGTTTGACCGTTGGCGCAGTGACCGTTGGAGGATCGGACGCGGTTGAGCGCGTCTGGTCAGTTATGACCGGCGCGTCCGGTCATCCCAAAAAAGACCCAGTGAAGGGGTATAACGGCTCTATTCGGATGGGATGCTTATAAATACTTGTTGGCCGGCCCTTGGGGAGGTCTCTCGTGATTTCTAACATACTTTTGCATCCTTTAAGCTAGAGAATCTCCTCCCACTCATCTCTCTTGCTTGATTGCAAATCAAAAGTGAGATTGAGTGATCCCAAAGTGCATTGCATAGCTTGAGGGCATCTAGTGGCACTTGTGGGTGGTTTAGCCAGTGGATTTCTTGTTACTCTTGGAGAGTACCGCTCCTAGCCGGCTTGGAGATTGTTGGAGGCGTTGGCAAGAGAAGGTGATTGTTCTTGGCCACCTCCGGTTGATTGTAAGAGGTTCTTGTGCTTTCCTCGGCGGAGCGCCAAAAGCAACTCTAGTGGATTGCGCGTGTCATTGAGTTACCTCACTTGAGAGTGGTGTCTTGCGGTGCCTTGCGGGGCGTGTCTTGAGGGGCAAGTGACTTGAGGGTCACACCGAGGAACCATCTAAGTGTTGGTCGACACAACCGGTGATGTAGCTTGTCGGTGCACAAGTGAACACCGGGTGAACAAAAATATTGTGTCTCTTGTCTCCCGGTGATTGGTCTTCATATTGTGTTGTTGTCAATATTGATTGATTATATATCATCTTGGTGATTGGCAACATCTTCACTACACCGTTGGTATAAGATACACAATCCTCTCTCTTGCATTTACTTTTACTAGATTATCTTGTGTAGCTCTAGTAGTAGCTTTTCTAGTTGTTGTTAGCTTGCTCACTAGTGCAAGATTAGTGACTTAGCCCTTGTGTGAACTAGAGATCATAATCTACTAGTCTTGCGGATAGGAGGCTTGCATCACAACCGTAGGCTAAGCAAAACTCGCTTTGCGCCGTTTGTTATTCTAACAAGTTTGCTTAGTGGCTTGTGTAGGATTTTTTATAGGCTATTCACCCCCCTCTAGCCATCTAGGACCTTACACCAGTGACCCTCGTATGTTCACCTCACTTGAAGAGAATGGGGAATGTCAAGAGAAGATCACATTTGGGGACAATTCAAAGAGCAAAGTCAAGGGTATAGGCAAGATTGCAATATCAAATGATCAGTCTCTTTCAAATGTGCTCTATGTTGCTTTCTTGAGTTTCAATCTATTATCCGTTGGGCAACTTTGTGACCTTGGCTACCAATGATTATTCACACCAAATGAAGTGGTAGTTTCAAAGATAGATTACAAGCAAATGATTTTCAATGGCTTTAGATACAACAACCTTTATCTTGTTGATTTCACCTCCGAAGATGCAAACTTGATGACATGCTTGTTCACTAAGACTTCACTTGGGTGGCTTTGGCATAGGAGGCTTGCTCATGTTGGAATGAACACTCTCAACAAGTTATTGAAGAAAGAATTAGTGAGAGGCTTGAAGGATGTCAAGTTTGAGAAGGACAAACCTTGTAGTGCAAGTCAAGCCGGCAAACAAGTAGCAAATACTCATCCAACAAAAAGCTTACATGTCAACATCAAGAGTGTTAGAGCTTCTACGCATGGATTTGTTTGGTCCTACAACTTACAAGAGCTTGGGTGGAAATCTTTATTGTCTTGTGATTGTGGATGACTACTCAAGATACACTTGGACTTTCTTTCTTCATGACAAATCCAAAGTGGCCAATTGCTTCAAGAAGTTTGCAAAGAGAGCTCAAAATGAATTTAAAGTCAAGATAAAGAAGATTAGAAGTGACAACGGCAAAGAGTTTGACAACACAAACATTGAAGCCTATTGTGATGAGATTGGAATCAAGCATGAAGTTTCATCAACCTACACTCCTCAACAAAATGGTGTAGTTGAGAGAAAGAACCGGACATTGATTACCCTTGCACGAACAATGCTAGATGAGTACAACACACCGGAAAAAATGTGGGCAGAGGCAATCAACACCGCATGCTATGCTTCAAATAGCCTCTTCTAAAAAAAGTTTCTTGGCAAGACCCCCTATGAGTTGCTAAATGGGAAGAAGCCGGACGTCTCATTTTTCTAGGTGTTTGGTTGCAAATGCTACATCTACAAGAAGCGGCAACACCTAGGGAAGTTTCAAAGACGTTGTGATATTGATTTTCTTGTTGGTTACTCATCAAAATCCAAAGCATATAGAGTATTTAACCATGCCACCGGTTTGGTTGAAGAAACATATGATGTGGAATTTGATGAATCTAACGGCTCCCAAGGAGCAATTGAGAATTGTGATGATGTAGGTGATGAACCATTGAGGGATGCAATGAAGAACATGCCAGTGGGAGACATCAAGCCTAAAGATGATGAAGACGATGTACAAATTGTCAATCCACCATCTTCATCTTATATGCCTCAAGATGACGACAAGAATGAGAGGGTTGAAAATGAAGATACTCATGTCTCTCATGAACAAGTCGAGGCACAAGCTCAAGATGTTGATGCTCCCCAACCCCCTCCTCAAGTGGTTGAAAGAAGACACTCACCTCTACTTCAAGCACATCCATAAGATCTCATCATAGGGAGTCCTACAAAAGGGTGTAATGACTCGATCTCAAAAGCTTGCTTCTTTTATTGAACATCACTCTTTTGTCTGTTGTCTTAAACCTAAGAATGTCGAAGAAGCTCTTAAAGATCTGGATTGGGTAAATGCAATGCACGAAGAATTGAACAACTTCACCCGCAATCAAGTTTAGACACTTGAGGAGCATCCAAAAGGTGCAAGAGTCATCGGAACCAAGTGGGTGTTCCACAACAAGCAAGATGACCAAGGCATAGTTATGAGGAACAAGGTAAGACTAGTTGCAAAGGGTTTCTCTCAAGTTGAAGGTCTTGATTTTGGAGAGACCTTTGCACCCGTTGCAAGACTTGAAGCCATTCGTATCCTTCTTGCATATGCATCGCATCATGAAATGAAACTATATCAAATGGATGTGAAAAGTGCATTTTTAAATGGCTTCATAAATGAACTAGTCTATGTTGATCAACCTCCCGGGTTTGAAGACCCTAGATATCCTAATCATGTTTATAGGTTGTCCAAGGCGCTATATGGGTTCAAGCAAGCCCCTAGAGCGTGGTATGAGCGCCTACGGGACTTTCTCATTGAGAAGGGCTTCACTATTGGAAAGATCGACACCACACTATTCACCAAGAAGCTCAATGGGGAGATCTTCATTTGTCAAGTCTATGTTGATGATATTATCTTCGGATCAACGAATGAAGATTATTGCAAGGATTTTGGTGAATTGATGTCGAAGGATTTCGAGATGTCTATGATTGGTGAACTTACATTCTTCCTTGGTTTTCAAGTCAAGCAAATGAGAGAAGGGATTTTTATATCTCAAGAAAAGTATACCAAGGATCTTCTCAAGAGATTTAAGATGGAGGATTGTAAGCCAATCAAAACCCCAATGCCATCTAATGGACATCTTGACCTAGATGAGGGAGGTAAACCGATTGATCAAACTCTCTACCGTGCTATGATTGGTAGCTTGTTGTACCTTACCGCATCTAGGCCCGATATCATGTTTAGTGTGTGCATGCGTGCTCGCTTTCAAGCATGCCCTAAAGAACCTCACCTAAGTGCCGTAAAAAGAATCTTAAGATATCTTAAGCACACCCCAAGCATTGGTCTTTGGTATCCCAAAGGAGCTAGATTCCAACTAGTTGGCTATTCTAACTCGAATTATGCCGGTTGCAAAATTGATAGAAAAAGCACATCCGGAGGGTGTCATTTGCTTGGGAGGTCTTTAGTATCTTGGTCATCTAAAAAGCAAAATAGTGTGGCTTTGTCCATCGCCGAGGCGGAATACATTGCCACGGGGGCTTGTTGTGCACAAATCTTATACATGAAGCAAACCCTTCTAGACTATGGTGTTGTTCTTGATAAGGTGCCACTTTTATGTGATAATAAAAGTGCCATTAAAATTGCTAATAATCTGGTACAACACTCACGCACCAAGCACATTGATATCTGTCACCACTTTCTAAGAGATCATGTTGCTAAAAATGATATATCACTAGAAGGTGTAAGAAGTGAAAATCAATTAGCGGATATCTTCACTAAACCTTTGGATGAGGCCACCTTTTGTAGGTTGAGAAGTGAATTAAATGTGCTTGATTCTAGTAACTTTAAAAAATGAGTTTGTGTTGTCCCTTGCATTGCATTGTAATATATGTCATGTTTAAATCTCCGCAATGCATCTAGGACTTGTCTAACACGGTTATGATAACCCTTCTTTGGAGGAGTGAAGAAGCCTAACTGTGGATCAAACTTGACAAGCAACCTAGCTTTACTTTCTTGTTTTGCATTGCTTATGCATGGTTGTTGCTTTGTCGTTTCTTTTCGGTTTGGCTTTGAGCAACCTCTGTGTTCGTCCATGATTAGAGAGAGTATTTGATGCTCCCAAGGGTTCATAAACTCTATTGCATGGCCATACGTTGCTCCAAAGGTGTTTATCGCATACTTTCTTAAAAATAATACTAGCCTAAGGCAAAATATTTTGAAAAACTTGAGGGTTTGAGAGAGGTCACTCATATTAGGTTCCAATTGGTGTTTATTTGGGTCTCTTTGAATTGGAACTTGATTGGGAGAAGTCGCGTCGAAGATCGGATTGAAGAAAGGCGAATAACAACGGCCGGACACTGGACCGGACGCGATGCTTCTTCACCACTGCGTTCGGTCCTGGCTACCACCAGCGCGTCCGGTCATATCGAAGACAAGTCTCAAGGACCTCTGACCGGACGCTGGACCGGACGTGACCCTGTGACCACTGTGTCCGGTCCCGGACTCCACCACCGCGTCCGGTCATGCAAGTTGGGTTCCTGGGTGAACTCTGACCGGACTCTATCCGTGTTCGGTCAGCTCTAACCGGACGCGTCCGGTCGTGCCAGGAGCTTACTGGACTCTGACCGGACGCCTCTGCAGTGCGTCCGGTCAAGCGAACAGCGCGTCCGGTCACCCCGTGAAACGCGGATCTGAGTCTTTTTAACCGTACATATTGTTTCTTCCATTTTTCTTTTTCATCCGCCGCCGCCGCCGTGACCCTAGCCCTAGCCCACTCCTTGCCGTTCCAGCCGTGCCGCCGCCGCTCTTTTCCGTCCATCCGCCGCCGCACTGCTGCCCTGCGGCCCCGCTGGCCGCTCCTTCTCTTCGAGCTGCTGTGCTGCTGCTCCGCCGCGCCATTGCTCTGCCGCGCCGCTGCTCTGCCACGCCGCTGCTACCCTCCTCTGTGCAGCCATGCCGCCGCTGTGCCTTCACCGGTTCTACCCATTGCAGCCCGCAGCCATCAGCCGCAGCCGTCAGCTCCTCCATCTGTAGTCGCGCTCCGCTGTCCACTGCCCGTGATTGACTACTATGCCCTAACCCTAGCTTTCACGTGACTTCTCTCTGGCCGTCCTCCGGCAAAAGGTCCTTTGTGTGACTTCATCTCCATGAGGTTGTTTCGTGTTACCTTGACCTACTTTGGATTGCCGATGAAATCCCATCGTATTCTAATTCATCTTTTGATTATCTCGGCACTCCAGCGCTCGTCCATCATTTCCGTGGAACCCTCGCGCGTCAAGGTCACTTACCTTTTCCTCGGAGTTTCGCTCGTCTGAGGTAGCATATGGCGCTCTATTCATTTCTTATCTCGTACGCTTGCTCTCATAAGGACTTCGCTCGTCTATTAGTTAAAATATATTGCTTAATAGTAGCTCTATCTAATCTATCTTTACAGAGAGTCTTGTCGGTGCTCTGTGTGTGGCAGTTGATTCTCTTGGTCAGATTTGAATCTGAGGCCAAGCCTGCGGATATGGATTGAGGCCAAGCCTCACAAGAGTCAGCTCATCATCTTTTCAGTGTCAGGGTTTCTCAGTCACACAGAGGTTAGTCAGCATGGTTTGTTGCAAGAATGCTGGTGGTGCACCGAGTGATAGGGACGAGAGTCCTCCCAGGTTGACAGAGGTTGCCCGTTGCAAGCGTAAGAAGATTGCCGCCAAGAAGAGAAAGAGGACACTCACTGAGGTGGAGATAGCACAGGCAATAGCTAATGCAGCAGATCTAGCAGAGAGAGGTGGCTGAGGTGGTGACATTCACATTGGCGAGCGTCGCTTTCATCTTGAAGGTCGATAGCTCGGTACAGAGGCTACTGAGGAGACTGAGGACTAGCCTACAGAGTAGCCCACAGAGGAGACAGAGGAGCAGACCGTACAGACTCCATAGCATCGTCGCTCAAGACGTACGCGTGCTCAGGTGACACTTAGGCCCGAGGGTCAGCGATGTGGAGGTCGTCCACCTCCCAGAGCTCGAGGTCACCCCCAGTTGAGCACTTTGACCTGAGGGGAGCTACAACATGACAGGTCTAGGCTCTCAGGTTTGTCGAGGTTGGTCAGTGGTTCCCACCTCAGCGGGACCCCCGAGCCTCAGAGGGCTTCTACACACCTCTTCACGAGGATTTCTACAGAGCCTATGTTGACAGTGGGATTGCTTTCAAATCTCAGAGAGTTTGTCGACTTGAGGCTTTAGTTGTTGTTGTTGGTGAGCAGCTCCATCCACACCTTTCTTTCTTACCTGGATTGTCAAATTTTCTAGGATGGACTGGAGCTTACTGCGGCACTTGGGTCAGAGAATTATATTCCTCACTTTGGATTGACCCTGCTCATGAGTTCATACACTTTGCATTCCAAGGCCGTGACCGTAGGTTGTACAACACCATGGTACGGGAGATTCTCAAGACTCCCTGCTTCAGAGACGAAGATCCACCAGTTGTGCTTTGGTCAGACTTTACCACCGAGGCATCCTCATGGAGGTTCTGTGCCACCTACAGATTTGATCAGACCTTGCTTTCGTGAGCCGTTTGGTGAGGGGTCCAGACGTACACCTACCAGCTTGACACCCCTTGCTCGAGTGCTAGATGCCATTGTGAGACAGACTCTACTTTCGAGGCTGGGATACAGAGAGGGCTTAACATGTATGCAACTATGGGTAGTCCGTCACCTCATCTCTCAGACTCCGTTTGACATTTGGGATCTGATGCTCTATGAGATGGAGGACACTTTGGCAGAGGGTTTCAAGGGTCACCTTCAGTTACCCTATGCACACTGGATTTGCTTCATTATTCGATCTGCGAGTGACCTACCTGCTGAGATTAGGGCTGAGATTTCAGACACCACTACTGCATTCCCTGAGTATGACATTCGACAGTTGTGGGCTTCTATTACTAGAGAGCAGGCACCTAGACTGGGACAGCGTCAGAGGGCAAAGGTTCCAGAGACCACAGCTGAGTAGGAAGAGATAGTTGAGGGTCTTGTAGAGGCTGAGCTTGCAGATCTAGATGCTCAGCCAGCTGATCCAGTCGAGGATGACGCCACTGACAGCACAGATGAGGACTATCAGCCTATTCCTCGGTACCGCTCTCCTCGGTCTCACGACCATGAGGCCGGTGGTTTAGGTTCAGCCTCCCGCTCAGACCCAGCCATGGTGGCTATCCTTGAGAGGCTGACTCAGGCCCAGGAGAGACAGGAGGTTCAGCTGCAGCGATAGGCTTAGGATACAGCAGATGCATTTGCTCAGATTCAGGCTCGTCAGGACGAGTTCTAGAGGCAGTAGCTTGAGTTTCAGAGGTAGCAGTTTGAGATGCAGAGGCAGCAAGCGACCCAGCAGCAGTATCTTGAGCTCCTGCGACACCTTGTCACTGTTGGGGTTCCTCCACCACCGTCTATCCTTACTCCAGCGTTATAGTTCAGTGGACTTCAGAGTCAGGGACAGCCGAGCATTCAGTTTACCTCCCCCTAGCAGCAGGTCCCTTAGACTTTTCAGTCCTCGAGCTACACTCCCATTCAGATGGGGCTCACTCCACCCGTTCAGCCCAGACCTCATCTTCTGACAGGCACTCCTTTCTCCACTGACTTGAGTGCTTCTTACAGCGAGTTGACCGGTCAGCCAACACCCTCCCATACCACAGTTGTGACTACTTTAGGGATGTCGGCTTCAGAGATAGTGGCTCCTCTAGTGACAGGGACCGAGACTATAGAGACAGTGCCTTCGTCAGTTGCCTCAATAGATCCTCCCATAGTTGGTGCTTTTTAGGCTCAGGTGACAGAGACTGCAACTATTGTTGCTACTACATCATCAGTTCCTGCTCCTGCTTTACAGACCCAGACCGCTTCACTACCACGTGTATCTACAGAGGGTCAGCCTGATAGCTCAGAGTCAGAGGAGGATACTTCACAGTTCATGATCACTCCACGCTCCTCGGCACCCGACACGACTGCTTCTGTTCCCCCGTCGAACCCTTAGTTTTTTTTGGCGCTTGATGCCAAAGGGGGAGAGAGAGTAGTTTTAGGGGGAGTTTTGAGAGAGGGTTTGGGGGAGTTTTGAGAGAGGGTTTTGTTTTCTTTGTGTGCTACAGTCATGCATCATGTTTATTTTCCCGCACTTGCATCTTGTGACATGTGTGCTTGTGAGATACTTGAGTCATATGTGGATTATCTTGTTGCTATTTTATATCATGTCACTTATTTGGTTCTAGCTCATAAGGTTGTGCTTCCGTGCCTTACTCCGATTTCATATGAGCTATGTTTTTTGTACTAACCCTTCATGTTTCATCTTATGAGTACACCCTGTTGGCTTGGAGCACATAAGCAATTCCTACCCCTTTGTGCTTATTGCCTTTTGCTTATGTGAACCAAGCATGTTCAAAAAACTCAACTCTTAAATCTTCTGAATAAAAGTGTTGTCATCAATCACCAAAAAGGGGGAGATTGAAAGCATCTAGGCCCCGAGAGTTGGTTTCGGCAATTGATGACAACACATTATTACCATGACTAACATGTGTTTTGCAGAAACTTTGGTAAGTTAGGTCATGGGATTGATGACTGTTTTGGGCACTATGGTATTCATGCCCCTTGATGGAAATCGTTTTGGTTTTCAAAGGATTAACGACAAGATTAAGGACGGTTAGTTCTAGATGTCAAGGTGTTGAGTTACATTCGGAATAGTCGTTAGGATCCTCGCTTTTTTCCTTTGCCTGTACTATAAAGGGGGGCATGAGCGAGTAGCTTGACCTAGGTGAGTCTTTTGTTTAGGTGTGGTGCACACTTATCAAACTTAGCACTAGGTAGCTCAGGTGAAGCCCAAAGTTCAGTTGGAAGAAACTCGGTTCAAGTTGCATCGCGTTTCGAAGTCGTTTGAGCCGTTTACCCTTGACCGGACGCGGTCTCTGTCTTGACCGGACGCGTCCGGTCAGTGCTGACAGTCACTGCGTTTCAACTTGGTTGACCGGATGCAGTCCTTGCGAGGACCGAACACGTTGATTGTGTTGACACGTGTCACAAAGGGTAAGTGAACTAATCAGACGCAACTGGAAAACGATCGGACCCGTCCTCTGTGCGTCCGGTCTTGTTCCAGTAAGGTACTTCACTAACCGGACGCATCCGGTCATCACTGATCAGACTCGATCGAGCGTCCAGTCAAAGTATAGTAAGGTCCTTGCACGATCAGACGCGTCCGATCACCCCTGATTGGTGCGTCCGGTCACTCAGCGCTGTCGGTTTCAAATTCGACCGTTGCCATCGATCGGACGCGTCCGGTCACATCGACTGGCGCGTCCGGTCAGTGCGTATTTTGCTGAGTTGGTAGGTAACGGTTAGAATTGACTGTGGGGTGTATAAATACATCCCCTGCACCTCTTTTAGATGTCTCTTGCTCATTTGATCAGCTGAGAAACACCTTTCAAGTGCAAGAAAGTGCAAGAGCTCTAGTGAGGGTTGTGATTTGAGAATCAAAGTTTGAAATCCCTCATTAGTGACTAGGGAGTAGCAAGTGTGCATCCACCTTCTTATTAGGCTTGTTGTGGTTAAGTGAGAGTTCTAGCTTGTTACTCTTGGTGATCGCCATCACCTAGACAGCTTGGTGGTGATTGGGAGTTTGGTGATCATCCGGCGGAGCTTGTGGATGACCTAACTCATCTTGTGAGCGGTTTTGGGCGATTCACCGTGATGGAGTGTCAAAGAATCAGCCTGTAGAGAGCACTTGATCCTTGCCACGGATCAAGGGGGAGCTACACCCTTGCGCTGGTGCTCCAACAAGGACTAGTGGGGAGTGGCGACTCTCCGATACCTCAGGAAAACATCGCCGTGTTCCTAACCCTTACTTTCAAGCAATTACTTTCTCGTATTACTTTTGTTGCTTGGTTTACTTTCCTAGAATTTCCATGCTACACTAGGATTGGAACTTAGGGTGTAAAACTTTTATCGATAGAATAAAAAGACTCGACCAGGGAGAGAGACGTCTCCCTGATTTTCGTCTTAAGTAGATGGTGCCGTGACTCGAACCCGGGCTGGCTCAGCCAACCGCTTCTTTGGCATGTTGTGCTGACCAGTTGCACCGTGAGAGTGTTGGCTTTATCGGTAGAATCACAAGGAACACTAGTAGGCACTAGGGGTGAATTTTGGCTTGTAGGATTTAATTCTTGCAATTATTTTTTAGAAAAGCCCAATTCACCCCCCCTCTTGGGCATCTTGATCCTTTCAGCCTCCCCTTCAACCTATAAAAGGGGACACATGGCTAGTTCTAAGCAAGGAGGACGGCTCAACTAACGGCAAGACTTAGAGTTCTCCCCTTGTGAGATCAACACCTCAAGCAACATTCCATCCTTTCCTTTTTTGAGACTTGGGACCGGCTCCCTATCTTACAGCTTGTAACCCCTACACAAGCACTTCGGTGCAAGGAAATACAATACTCCCCCCACTGAATGTAGGGTCTTCTTTGCCCGAACCAGGATAAACCCTCGTGTATTCTCTTTGCATCACCATCCGGATCAGGGAGCACGCAACACAAATTCACTCGTTGGCTTAGGGCTCCTCAGGTCCAAACACCGACAAATAGTGTCTCATAACTTCCAAAGATTGTGTGCAACTCCTTACTAGTGCCTTTTGAACTGATTAGGCTAGCAATTGTGGATCGCCAAATGAAGAAGATGGGTTGCAAGAAGATTGAGACCACCGCGATAGAGGTGTTTGCAAGAAACGGTTGAAGGTTCAATAATAGAATTACGTTTTAGATGGTGTTTCGGGGTATTTTACCTTCTTCCTTTTTGATCAAAACTTTGTTTTTGAGATTGCGTGGACCTTTGTGATTCTGTGTGTAATAAGGAACATCTATATGCATTAGTCGATGCAGAAGCTGGGATATTAATATATTCCATTTTCTAAAAAAAAACTGTAGAGCCTAAAGAAAATTAGGGAAACAAGCCTTATTTGCATGTTTTAACAATTTTTAATTCCCCGGCTCAAAGAGGTCACGCACAAGGATGTGCTGAAGTGAAAGCTGCAGCGCATGCTATTATATCTTGAGTCAACTCCAAGTCAACAAGACAACACGTCTAACTGTAATTTTCTACTGAGTACTACCACACGTAAGAATAGTGTCTTTTGTACACCAATAAACGATAGTTACCCTTCAAAAAGTTCTTGGTCCAACTGTAGTTTTCTACTGCTTACCAGTACGTGTACCACACGTAAGAATAGTGTCTTTTGTACACCAATAACCAATAGTTACCCTTCAAAATTCTTGGTCTTACTGTAGTTTTCTACAGCGTAGCAGTGTACCACACGTAAGAATAGTGTCTTTTGTACACCAATAACCGATAGTTACCCTTCAAAGTCGTCGTCTTTTCTACTCCACAGGAAAAGTTATATACTATATAATTGATTATTTTTTCGAAGCAACTCAAACTTAATTAACGTGTGAGATCGATGCATGTGCACCTAGGACTATGGAGCTGGCAATGTGCGGGGACGAAATAAACATGTCACATCAAGTACATCGGTTTTTTAGCACTAAATTAAGTCTGTTGATGGTCACTAACACCAATTATAAACCGTTAACATAACATGTATTTATACTTAATTCCATCATCAAACAAAGATATAGGTGTTAAACTAATGAATTCCACGAGCTTTGTTGAATATTTGTACGCAAGAGAATTTATTCAGAAAACAGCCCTGAGGCCACTGTCATACACTCCAAACAAGCAAACCGACGATACCAAGTGATTCGAGCCGCGAAAACTACGAAAGACAACTCTAGAAGATTCCAGAAGACACCACGCCGAAGCATGGGCCAAAAGCTCACCATAGTGGGCCGCCCAACCCACTAAGGAGGCCGCCTGGCTTGGCCTAGAGCCCGTCCGTCCTCCGCCGCCTTGTACTCCTTCCTACGATCTACACCATTAACTCTAAGGCGGTTTTAAATCAGTTCATCCAATGATGGTCGAGCGAGATGACGCGGATCGATGACGTGGCAATTCCTTGCCCGCTACTCCATCTCCCCTATATATACTAGTGTTGGGATGAATTAAATGTACACAAGATAATAAGGTTATCCGCAAGCACACAGATAGTATAACGATGTAGCACTTCACCCAGAAGTATTCCCGAGGATCGTTATTTATATTTTACCATAGGAAGGAACGTGTGAGAAACTAAGCCAATACTTAAACCCCTGAGAAGCAAGCAAGGACAGAGAGTATAGGGCTACAGAGATCACTAAGGTCTCTAGTTCTAGCCTTCGCAAGCTATGTTATGATTGTTCTAATGGGGACATTACTTAAGAAAAGACACCAGCAGAGGATGTTTTCCTTAGTAACCAGGTCCAACTAGTCCTACAAACGGGAGGTGGACTATGGAATATTCAATGAAGTAAAGTCACCCTTGCGAGCTACCACATATCTAGAAAGTAGGGTGCATCTACGAGTAATCGATGTCTAAGTGCCACGCTTACACTATGAATACTACTTCAATCAAGGAGCTACCAAGATTAAAGCACTCAAAAGAGTCACAAACCGAAAGAACAATAATAGCAATGTTACTTACTCGAATTAGAAGTTGAATACCAGAGAAATCTTAGAAGCAACCTCCAATGGAACTTGATCCCGTAGGTACAAGCTGTAGAGGAGGCACCGACAGGCCAGCAACTCCTCTAAACTCTTCCCCAATACTGTATCTCTATACATCTAAATAAGACTAGTCATAATCTTTGAAAGACTATAAGACTAATCTCCTCTTGAATGCTTGTCTCTTGATCCTATCTAGGGTTTCTTGATTGTAGGGAGGCTCAGGGTTTCTATCTAGGATTGAGTATGCTCTGACCCAGGGGGTAGGGGCCTACTTATAAAGGCCGCTGGGATGCACTGGAGCCCTCGAATCAAACCGACTTGAATCAACGACAAAGATGAAAACCCTAAGGCGGTGGAGACCCGACTTGCGAAGGAAGCTGACAGGTGGGACCCACTTGGGATGGCCGACCTAGGGTGGGGTCGATCGACCTGGGTGAATGCCAGGTGGGCACCCCCTTTGGTGACTCGCCTTCTCGTGTTCTCTAGAATCTTCTTGACTTGGGGTCGTGGTGGAATATGATTTTTAGTCCAACATGTGGACCATCTTGGGCTCTTTTCCTGTTTAATCCCTGCGAAACACAGATTCACCAAAACTCGTAGAATTCTGTCAATTTAACCCTTATTCTATGTTGGTGATTCCTTTTATGCAGTTATTTTTAGTTAAGTTGATGGTTCATAATGGTTGTTAACTACCATCAATAACTAGGCCCTGCCCCCTCCCTCAGCAGATCATGAAACCCTAATTCATATTTTCCTCATGAGGATCAGAGCAGCTATCAAGAGAAGATTAGTTCTCCAAAGGATCTAGTCTTATGAATACAAATAGCGAGATAGAGAGTGAGAGAAGAGTTTAGAGGAGGTGCCGGCCTATCGGTGCTCTCTCTACGGCTTGTACTTTGGAAGATCCAAGTTCTACTTGAGCTTGCTTTTGAGATTACTCTATTAATCAACTTCTGATCCTAGTAAATAATTGTTTATATTATTCATTAGGATCACTACTCTCTTTTGAGTGCTTTAATCTATAGGACGCTTTAGGTTAAAGTATTAATCGTAAGTGTAAGCATGGTGCTTAGACTTAGGTTAATCATAGATGCACCCTGCATTCTAGATCGGTGGTACCTCACGAGGGTGACTCTTATAGCCTCGTTGAATTCTCTGTAGTCCACCACCTGTTTGTAGGCCAAGTAGGACTTAGTTACGAAGGAAAGCATTCTCTGTTGGTGTCTTTCCTTAGTAATTTCTCTAGTTGAATAGTAGAAGACATAGCTTACCTAAGATTAGAATTAGAGAACCTCAGTTATCCTCTCTATGCTCCTATTTATCCTTTGGTAAAATTGAAAACAAAATAAAAGATGTGTCTAGTTTGTCCAATTTATTTTTAAGGGCTGAATAAAATAAAGAGGACTCAGAGTAATCTTTTAAGTGGAAATGATGAATACTCCGTTGTAATTCCTTTTAGATACCTAGTTTTCAGTGTTGAATTCTCCCGAGTTTTGGATAAGATTGTTTTGACATAAGGATTTACTTTGAACTTGAAACTTGTGGGTAGCATATGTTTGATTTAAGTCTAGGTAATTAACGGATATGATATGAGAAGGTCTGACCTGCTGTTTATCTTTTTCCAAGTGACACTAAAGATCTTGAGATTTATCTTTTGAAAAACACAAAAATACTACATGATGAGTTCCTGAATGACAAAGCTTGAATTCCTACTAGAGCCATACATGTTATTTAGTCTAGGAAAACTTTCATATATATGATGCTTGCTTTTGCATTGAGTTTGTCAAGCTTTGTTGACCCTTATGAGGGGTTTGTCATGCTCTTAAAATCAAGATCACGTACACACCATCCACATATGCACTACTCCTATAGTGGGGGTAGGCACAAAAACATGCTTTCCATCTAGATCACCCAAAAATGTTCTACTCCTATAGTGGGGGTGAACACAAAAACATGTTAGGTTTTTCATCCACCAAATAAATGCTCCAAGTTCTTATTGGTATCTTTCTCAAAGTTTTGTTGCAGAAAAGAGACATGGGGCTATGCAAAAGTTATTCATAAAAAAGAGAGAAAAGAAAAGAAAAATAGAGTTGAGAAAAAATATACAAGTGTCCGAGATATCTAAAATAATGGGTACTTAGATGCCCGCCTAAAAAAAGAGATGAAGATGAATAAGATAGCCCCTATTCTCTAGCAAATGTTTCTAAGTTCCAAAAGAGAGATATGTTTTCAAGGAGCAAAGTAGAATTAGGATTAGCCACCATATATATCCACCATATATCCACACACAAGCACATCTTGATTTGATTGTATAACTTAACTCTCTTTGGATCCATTGTTTGACTTTACAATATATGCAATGCAAGTATGCTCTAGCTTTCTCCCTACCTATGAACTCCACAAAAGCCTTAGTAGTAGGAAGAGAGAAAGGCATAACATCTTTATTGCCTTGGTGAGGATCTATGAATACCACATATATTGAGAGACTTGAGAGTGTCATACAATAGAATCTCTGAGTTTTATTTTGAAAACTTATAAAAACTCTGGAACAATGGTAGAACAAAGAGCTTGAGATATAGTGCTTGACTTGATCATTGTCTTTCAATTGCTCCAGACCCAAGTGAAGGCTAAGAAGCCCCATGGTTGAAGGTAATATGGGTAAGTTTGAAAGTTAGATCAGTTTATTCTAATCTGGAGGAGAATTTTTTTATTGAACACATGTGTACTTTTGAGGCGTGAAAATATTATAGCAATTCTTGATCCATTACTGAGTTTAGCTTTGCTCAGGGACTGGCAAAGGTTAAGCTTAGGGGAGCTTGTTGACGGTCACTAACACCAATTATAAACTGTCAACATAACCTGCATTTAGACTTAATTCCATCACTAAAGTTTTAAACTAATGAATTCTATGAGCTCTACTGAATATTTGTATGTAGGAGGATTCATCCAGAAAATAGCCCTGAGACCACTATCATACACTCCAAACAAGCAAACCGACAATAATAAGTGATTCGAGTCACGAAAACTACGAAAGACAACTCTAAAAGGTTCTAGAAGACACCACGCCAAAGCGTGGGCCAAAACCTCACCATAGTGGGCCAGCCGGCCCACTAAGGAGGCCGCCTAGCCTAGCCCAGAGCCCGTTCGCCCTCCGCCGCCCCATACTCCTTCCTACGATCTACACCGTTGATTCTAAGGCGGTTTTAAGTCAGTTCACCAACGGTGGTCGAGGGAGGTGATGCAGATCGATGAAGTGGCAATTCCTTGCCCGCTACTCCATCTCCCCTATATATACTAGCCCCTACCCCCCTCCCTTAGCAGATCTTGAAACCCTAATTCATATTTTCCTCATGAGAATCAGAGCCAGCTATCAACAGAAGATTATTCCTCCATAGGATCTAGTCTTATGAATAGAAATAGCGAGATAGAGAGTGAGGGAAGAGTTTAGAGGAGGTGCTGGCTTGTCGGTGCTCTCTCTATGGCTTGTACTTTAGCGGATCCAAGTTCTACTTGTGCTTGCTTCTGAAATTACTCTGATAATCAACTTCTGATTCAAGTAAGTAATTGTTTATATTGTTCATCGGGATCACGACTCTCTATTGAGTGATTTACTCTATAGGACGCTTTAGGTTAAAGTATTATCATAAGTGTAAGCGTAGTACTTAGACTTAGGTTAATCATGGATGCACCCTGCATTCCGGATCGGTTGTAGCTCGCGAGGGTGACTCTTACAGCCTCATTGAATCCTCTGTAGTCCACCTCCCGTTTGTAGGCCAAGTAGGACCCGGTTGCGAAGAAAAGCATCCTCTGTTGGTGTCTTTCCTTAGTAATGTCCCCAATTGAACAGTAGAAGACATAGCTTACCCAAGATTAGAATTAGGGAACCTCAGTTATCCTCTGTATGCTCCTATTTATCCTAACCTTGTTGCTTCTCTTAGTTAAGTTAAACCTTAACCCATTTACTACCCCATGTTAAGTTAGAATGTAGTTAGTCTCATATGTTTCCCTGTGGATACGATACTTGGAATACCTCCGGGTGAAAGCTACAGATGTATCCGTGCGCTTGCGGATTTATCTGTATGTGTTAATTTATACCAACAATGACTTTGTTTACTACGTGTAGGAAGTGCGAATTATGGGGTCAGCTGCATCAAAACAATGCTAAATACGTAAAATATGCATGGTTCTATCTCCTCAGCTATTTGGTCTTTGGTGACTCAAATCTTGCATACTAGAAGCATACCTTGCGCATTGCTGCTGGAATTTTGGATGATTTAGAATAAAATTAGACTATATACAATTACTTATATAAAGGGATAAACTATTATAATTAATGTTGATGGATGATGTGGCATGTTGACGTGGACAGCTAAACGCAAGTCACAATGATGGTGTGTCTCGCTACGTATGTGGATATCATAAATGTATGTGCTAGTGAGTTGAAATTATATATGCTACTGGACTGCTGAGGTAGATAGCTTGCATGTGGAGATAGATTATATTGTTAGTGGGGTTTAGGATTGTAAGACATATAGATAGATAGATTGTTAATAGGGTTTAGGATTATAATTAAGAGATATATAGATAGATTCCTAAGTCACTTGTTTGGGCTAACTGTCAACTTGTTTAGGTGAGTTAAATTATGTTTTCCCTCAACCATTTTCGTAACCTAAACACACATATACATCCATAGCATTCTCATTACTTTTCTCAAGACAGAACATTTTTTATTCAGAGGGATATTTTCCATTGTACATGTTCTCCATTGGTCACTAGTTTCTAGATATATACTTCATGGCACATCTATATAAATAAAAATGTTACATTTCATATGACCAATGAGGCTACTGGTCAACAAAATTTTTATTTCAATCGAACACATATGCATAATTTTCACACTAATAAAAGCCAAGAAACTAAAAGAAGGCCTTCATCTCATCCTTGAAGTCCATGAGATGCTTCTCCTCCACACACTGTGTCATTATTCGAGTCCCCTTGTTCACTGTAGGTGGAGCCCCAAGAACTGCTACAGCCATGTAGTCTGCATAAGTGAAAGGTATGATATGGTTTGGTACACCCCACCCATAGTCAACCTCAAAGAATCCAAGCCTCGTCCAGTCAGACACAAATAGAACATTGTGCTTGAATGTCAGTTGATATGGGTCTACCTTCACATCGCCCGTGGACCATTTGGCAAACTCCAAAGGAAGCCTAGCCTTGCCATCCCGTATCATCCTAATCACATCAAGCAATCGTCCACTGGCAACATCCTCAACAGTTGCTGTCACAGTCACTGGATAGAAGCAATTTCCATAGAAGCCCCCATCCTTAGGAAGCACCCGTGTGAGGAGGTGGCGAGTGTTGGCAAAGAAGCAAATATGGACCTTGAAATCTGGATTGTACTTGATTGCCCTAGTCCTAGCTTGCCAAACCTTGGCAATGGCAACATCGAATGTAGAGCAGTATTGTCCATTGGCTTGAAAGTACTCAGTCTTGACATGTGCAATATTGTCAAAAGTCACATCCATAACAAAATGTTTGAACCCAAAGGACTCAAAGGATGGTGGTGGCCCAGGAGGCAGCTTAGGTGGGTTTGGTATTAATGCCCGAGCCCACACAGGTGCTATTTTAAGTTTATCTAGTCCACGGGCAAACTCAGAAATTGCATTGATGAATTGGGCTGCACCGAGCCCATCAGCAAGGGTGTGGACTGCGACCAGCCCCACCACAAATCCTCCACAAGCAAATTCTGTGACCTGGTACACAATTAAGTTCCATTAATAACAGATTTTGGTGGCAGAATTTGCTTAATGAATGTACTACATGAAAATTATAAAATATTAATAACTAATGAATATAAGATTCGGGAAGTATGCAACATTTTGTAAGTAATTGGAAGTTTGTGACTCAAGATAAGATATGGAGAAGCTACTTCATCATTGTTTATATGTAGTAGTTGTGTGCAGTTTGACTAGAAGCAGGAGACCGGAGTACACACTACCTAAAGCAATGACTTGATACTGCTTCTTTTGCTAGAAACATGGGGTTATGCACTCAGGACTTTGTAGCTACCACAACTGGGTGGCATAATTGTACCGTTTTATAGTATCAGCAATTGTCTGGTGCTTGATGTTTGTTCAAGCTGTATGTTAGCTGTGTTTACTCTATGGTGAACCTGACTTAGGTCTGGGTGTATGCTGGTTGTATTGATAGAACAAAACAAGAAAGTCCAGGAGACAAGGTGTACCTAATTTAGTTCAACTACCTCCTGATATAGGTCAACTGTGCCTAGATTTCTAGAGGTTTCGATGTTATATATATCTATATTAAAAAGTCTAATGGGAAATTAATAACACATATTATGGATCCAACGACGTTTTGTTTACTAGAAAGATGCTACGTACTGTTTTGCTCAATGGATTATGAGAAATAACAAGCACGTTGAAAAAGTGAGGTTCAACAAAGTTTGTGCGACTATATAGCTAAACATTTTGTCAGCCGCCACATATATATGTTCGAATACATGGCCGACACTATATGGATGCAAAAACATGTCTCATCCTAATTCTTACAACTTTTAATTTCTGTGATATAATTAGCATGCGAGACTCCTAGGCCATCACTGGTCAGTTTTTCTCCTACGCAAAAGTTATTACTGGAGAAGACAGAAAAGTCACTAGTGGCCAGTGCATCACTCTCATTAGTTTTGGATGTAAAGGTTGTGATCATGGACTATTTGCATAGTGCCTGGAATTATTACATTCAATTCCCATTCCATCTAGAAGTTGTGTGCCTGCCACACATGACTACATAAAACTGCCAAATTAAGGTCTTGTTGATCGATGTAACGTATTCCCGGTACGCTTTGATTTGATGAAAATTTAATTCAAACAAAACTGTCATTTTTCTCAAATATTCCCTGGATCAAAACAATCACGCAAAGGATATTTTGAAGTGAAAGCTGCAGTGCATGCTACTGAGATTCGTCAAGTCAACAAGTCACTGTAGTTCTCTATACCACAGGTACGTAAGAATAACTGGGAATATTGTCTTTCCCTACCAACAACCGATAGTGATGACTAACCATTTGAGTCATCTAATGAGGTCAATATTAGTGCCCATATGGAGTTATTTACTACTTCCTCCATTCAAAATTATAAGATATCTTGCTTTTTAGATATATATCTTTTGTTATATACACTATGTCCAGATAGTAAAAAACAATGTATCTAGAAAAGTCAAGACATCAACTGAGGAAAAATCAATGTATCTTAAAAAGTCAAATGTCTTATAATTTAGAACAAATGAGGTAGTAATTTTTTTGAACACAACTTAATTATCGTGTGAGATCAATGTGTCTGTGTGTGCATCCTAGGTATAAGGGTCGTATTTAGCTTCGTGTGAGACATCAGCTAATTCAACTACCAGCATTTTTATGTAGCACGGTGACAAACTCCTGTCAACAACTAACAACACGTCACCCAATGATTTATTTTTTAATTACTTTTTGGTGGTGTCCTAGTGGGGAGGGAATTTCATGTAATGATATGATACTAGAAATAACATGTCCTCAGCTTGTCAGGTGACTTAAAGATTGCATAGGCCTAAGTCACTTTTTTGGACTATTAGATGTACACTAAGCTGTCCAAATCAGCTTGTTCATGTCTCTTAAATTATGTTTTCTCCTAAAACATACTAAATCACATATATTTCTAGATAATTTATATTTTAGTGGAGCATTTTTCTCAGCTAGAACAATTTTATGGAGGGGAACATATAAATCACCTATATTTCTAGATAATTTTTTATATTTATTAAGCTGAACAATTTGCATTGCAATGGAATATTTTTCTCATGGAGCTGGAACAAGATTGTTCAACGGTTGTTTTTTCATGAAAACCAGCAAAGCTTGTCATTCTCATGAAGTTGGAATAGTTATTTTATTGAGTGTGATTTTTTGCATTGAGTGGAGAAAATTTCATGGTTATCCAGGATCGGTTCTGCTTATATGTAGTTGGAACATGGAATTTATTGAGCAGATTATAGATTTTTATTTTGTAACCCTAAACCGCTGGCAGATTTCATTTGAAACCGTATACGTCTGCAATGAAGCTTTGTCTGTATGATTTTTATTTTTTAAGAATTTTTTAGTGGTAGTTTACCAAACGAATGCAGGGAGCAGGGTGTACACTTAAAAAAAAAAGAGGGCGTGGCATGTATAGCTATTCACTTTGGTGGAGTCAGTAGTAAGTAGTAACACTAATTTTGTGTTGCTCACAACTTTGAAAGTTCAAGAAGAATTGCCAGCAATCATCAGCAACACGCCAAGGGAATAAGGCTAACGCCATTTCAGGAAAAGAAAACGTTAACGTTATTTTTGTTCCTGGATGATGAATAGTCCCCCCAGTTGGAATTTTCAGAATTCACATAGGTTGTAGTGTACCAACTCTAACTTCATCCAGCCTAAAAACATTAGTTTCTAGAAACTATCTTGGTGTGAGCAGTTGTTGTTATGTCCATGATTTCCTTATTCGATTTAAGACATTTATTAGGAACTACATAATTAAGATAACCAGCCCCAATTAAAATTATGTCTCCTATTTGTAGGATAAATTATGTCTCCTATTCGTGGACTACGCTGGTTGCGGCTTGTTTAAAGTCAACATCATCAAGTTTCTTTTCAGATTTTACTAAAAAACAATATAGGAAAATTTATAACATATACAAAGTGCATATTATGCTAGTATAGAAATCTTCAATATTAACAATTTTATAAAACTACCTACTTATAGTGCATTAAATTAATGATGAAAACACTAAGCAGGGGCTTAATTACATGCATGCAAGAGACAGAGAATAGAAAAAAAAACTGTCATCAAATAGCTTCGAATGCATGCGTACGTACGTGTTGATACGAAAGTGTACGTACCTGCATCATTATGGGAATACTGGTAGGGTCAACACCTTCCTCTGGAGCCGGCAGTAGCTCTTCCTCGGATACCATGAGCGGATACTACAGGAAACGGACGATTTGCCGGGTGCAAAATAGTTTGCCGGGTGCTTTTTATCGGGCACCCGGCAAAGGCATTATTTGCCGAGTGCCAGACCCCACGGCACCCGGCAAAGAAATGCACCCGGCAAACCAGTCTTTGCCGAGTGCCGGACACTCGGCAAAGTCCAGCCTTCGGCAAAAATTGTCCTTTGCCGAGTGCCGGGCACTCGGCAAAGCAAGGCCGTCGGCAAAGGTGGTCGACGTGACCGTCTCCACCTGCCGTCATCCTTTGCCGAGTGTCGCACCGTGAGGCACTCGGCAAAGCATTTTTTTATTTTTTTTTTAATTTCTTTGCCGGGTGCCGCCTAACCTGGCACCCGGCAAAGATTTTTTTTATTTTTTTTAAAAATTTCTTTGCCGGGTGCCGCCTAACCTGGCACCCGGCAAAGATTTTTTTATTTTTTTAAAATTTCTTTGCCGGGTGCCCCCTGACCTGGCACCCGGCAAAGGCTTCTTTGCCGGGGGCCCAGTCTGGCACCCGGCAAATTATTTATTTTTTTTTGTTTTTTTTGCCTATTTTTTTTGTGGGGCCTTGCTACAGTAAATAAATCTCTATTTCAAAATTTGGGACAATTTTAAGTTTTTGAACTAAATTTCCTTAATTTTTTTCGTTTCATTGAATTTTTGCGACTATTCCAAATTTGAATTGCGGGTACATGAAATAATAGAATTTGGCTATTCAAAAAATGATATTTATGATATTTAGGGTATGTCAAGGCTGTATGCAGGAAGTGGCATGAATTTTCGTGCATCATGTTGTCGTAACATGACGATGTACTCGCGGGAAAAGTGTATTTAAATTATATAAAATCCAAACGAAGTCTGAAAATCACAAAACTTGTCGATGTGTCTTGTTGTTGCATGTGGGGGCCATGGTAAAAAATTCAAAAAGTTTCTAGCAAGTTGTGACGTCGGATGCCTAAAACCTAGACAACTTGCTAGAAACTTTTTTATCACATATGTGGAGATGTCTGGGTTTTAGGTATCCGATGTCACAACTTGCTAGAAACTTTTTGAATTTTTTACCATGGCCTCCACAAGCAACAACAAGACACATCGACAAGTTTCGTGATTTTCAGACTTCGTTTGGATTTTATATAATTTAAATACACTTTTCCCGCGAGTACATCGTTATGTTACGACAACATAATGCGCGAAAATTCATGCCACTTCCTGCATACAGCCTCAACATACCCTAAATATCATGAATACCATTTTTTGAATAACCAAATTCTATTATTTCATGTACCCACAATTCAAATTTAGAATAGTTGCAAAAATTCAATGAAACGAAAAAAATTAAGAAAATATAAATCAAAAACTCAAAATTGTCCCAAATTTTAAAATAGGAATTTATTTACTGTAGCAAGGCCTCACAAAAAAATAGGGCCAAAAAAACAAAATAAAAAATAAATAATTTGCCGGGTGCCAGATTGGCCCCCGGCAAAAAAGCCTTTGCCGGGTGCCAAGTCAGGGGACACCCGGCAAAGAAATTTTTTAAAAAATAAAAAAAAAACCTTTGCCGGGTGCCAAGTTAAGCGGCACCCGGCAAAGAAATTTTTAAAAAAATAAAAAAAATCTTTGCCGGGTGCCAGGCTAGACGGCACCCGGCAAAGAAATTTAAAAAAAAATAAAAAATGCTTTACCGGGTGCCAGATGAGAGGCACCCGGCAAAGGTAGTAACCTAAAAGCCCATCGCCGGCCCAACACTCCTCAGTCACTCTCTCCCTCCCTCCCTCCCTCCCACTCGCACGCCGCCGCTCGCCCGTAGGTCCGGCGCCGCCGCTCCGGCGCGCCCGCCCTTCCTCCGGCGCGCCCGCCCTCTCCTCTTGCTCGCAAAAAAACTCTCCCCATCCTCATCCTCTCATGTGTCGACTGGCCGGCCGAGGGCGCCCCCCACGGCCGGAGCGACGCTTCCCCCGGCGACCGGCGCACCAGCGGCCTCCTCCCCGTGGACTCAGCCTCGGTGCTGCTTCCTCCCGTCCATCCCCGTGGGCTCGACGAAACCCTAGCTGCGCGTCCGGCGGCCGGCCTGCGACAGCCTGCGGATCTCCTCCGACTCTTCTGCTCCCAGATCCTTGCAGCCACGACCGGCGCGGGAAGCCCTGGCGCGGCCGGCACCGGGTGTGGCAGCCCCTGCCGTGCAACGGCGCCGTCAGCTGCCGCTCGCGTGAGGAAGGTATGAGCACAGCTTGTCCGCTGTCGCCTATCCCTCCTCTCCCATCCTCATCTTACTCCTCCTGGTGCCGCTCCCGTTAAATAGTCTATGAGAGTTTGACTGATTTCCTCTCATTATCATACCGTACATTGGATCTCTCATTATCTGATGTTTAACTATATTTCTAACGAATCACGGAAACCATTTTAATTTTCTCGTGCTTGCAAACGTCAAACGAAAAATTGCAGATGCAGCTAACCTTTGGCCTATTTTCTAATAATGATCCATTACAAAGAAAATGGTAGAGGAACAACAACACCAATCATCTAAAAATTGCAGAACAAGCGGTTGGTTGCATGAGCAACTCATGGATAATAACACAATAATGCAACATCAGGTTATGACGCTCTCTATTTGATTGGTGATTTGAGGTAATCCTTACGAATTGATATAAGCATCTTTTCAGCAGTTAAACATCTTGTCGCATCTAGGGTGCCGAGGGGAAGAAGAATATATATGGCTTCCTTTTTAGGGATGTACCATCATTTATAGGTTCTGTTTTGTATACCCCAACTTGGTTGCCATCTTGCGATCCAGATCTGAAATTGATATAGTTTCTGCAAACATACAGGCCCATGTTATATTCGTTTTTCAGATCTGCAGCGACAGACCTATCCATTTAGTGCTGCAGTTCATTCCCGTGCCTTCAGGCGTCTGTGTGTATTTGCAGCTTTATTCCACGACATCGTGAGAAATGACTTTACTATGAACTTTTCTATCTGAAATATGACTTTCCTAATCTGGAGTATGACTTCAGAATATAATAGCTTTGTTACATGGATATACAAATTGTTGGTACTCATGCAGTCATGCCATCTAAATGTTTACAGGTTCAGGTTAACCTCTTTTGGCGGAATATTTCTGCTCCAAAGACCCTCCTGATTGCAGTTTTTGCCATTTTGGTAGGTTACCTTTGTAGTTTTTTGTTACCACCTGGGTTCTAAGATTGTTGTTTCTTCCATGCTTTATTTACTTTTCCACCTTACGTCGCCTGAATGGTCCACAGCATTAGTGCGCAGAGTTCAGGGATTTTGCAATTTCTTTGTTTCCTTGTTTTGATCGTAGAGAACAACTGGTGTGGCCTGATTACTCTACTACTCATTTGCTCACAGGTTCGGCTGGACAACCACCGTATGACGTATTGTACTCTGCTACACTAAACTCCCTCTGCCAGTACTCATGCAGTCATGCTATCAAAATGTTTACAAGTTCAGGTTAACCGCTTTTGGCGAAATATTTCTGCTCCAAACACCCTACTGATTGCAATTTTTTCCATTTTCGTATGTTACCTTTCTAGCTTTTTGTTACCACCTGGGCTCTAAGCTTGCTGTTTCTTCCATGCTTTATTTAGTTTTCCACCCTCTGTCGGCTGAATGCTCCACAGCATTAGTGCGCAGAGTTAAGGGATTTTGCATTTTCTTTGTTTCCTTGGTGTGATCGTACATAAAAACTGGTGTGGCCTGAACACTCTACTGCTCATTTGCTCACAGGTTCGGCTGAACACGCACCATTTGTTGTTGATTTTCCTTATACTAAATACCATGTCAAATGCGTGTCGTTCCTATGGCTTACGAGGTGGTTAATGTTCTGTTCTTTTCGTGTCGTTCCTATGGCTTACGCCATTTCCCCATGTGATGTGTGCTATTTTAAAATGTTCCTTTGGCCTGCTGTTAATATGCGCTGTTTTAGTAGGTTCCTTTGGCCCGTTATATTTATATTTTAGTTGTTTGTCTCAAATTCTTTTTTATCCTTATGTGCTGGCCGCATTGAATCCTGACAAAAGAAACTGTTACATGGTTCCAGTTGTCTCCTGATGGTCTAATGGGTTTACTATCCTTTATGCAGGACAGCTGATATGAATTGAATCGACACCTTCAGTGCCAGCAGGAACCTATCATTAGGCAGAAGGACATATGTAGATGCTGCAACTATGCTTATATATGGTCAATTGTCAGATTGCTCATGAGATACACGCATACAAATATGTATGTTCTTTTAAAATTTTTTTTGTCATAGCTAAATCAAGTCTCCCAATCTGCTATTCATCTGACTTTTCCTCAGATCGTTGTCTGGCTAATGCGGCGCACGAGGGCGCGCCCCTTCCACTAGTTTCTATATATCCATCAGAAACAGAGAGGTGTATTCCAGCACTCCAGCTTTTTGGCAGGAGGTGCAACTATAGCTGCTGGGAGATTTACTGCAGAAAATGGAGTGATCAAGGTATTCTTTTTAGCAACCACTGCCTATTGGAATGTTTGTTTTATATCGTGGTATTTTACTTTCATGGTATTCCTGCTTGTGCTATTCTTACCTTTGGTCAAAATGTTTTATTTGTGTCATTCACTGTGTGTGATCCTCCAAACCATTCTTTGCTGTTCCATGGGCTACCATAAATAACTATTTTTTGACAATCCATTTCTAAATGGCAAATATAAAATATAAACCAGAACATTAATATCCATGCACAGAATATTTTTGGCACAACTTTTTTTGGCAGTATATCAGAAACTATAGTTTCTGAATGTCTAGTACACATCAGATATCTTTATCTTGATTCAACCACTATGCGAGTTGATTACATTGTGCTATGCAGCATATAATAATCTCTTTTTTTTACTTCGATTACATTGTGCTAGTGTACGTTTACATTGTGCTGCCAAAATACCTTCACATATATGAGGCTATCCATATATGCGAGTTGATTACATTCAACCACTAAGATTTTTTTTAAAAAAAAAAAATTTCTTTGCCGGGTGCCTCCCTGACAGGGCACTCGGCAAAGAAAATACTAAAAAAAATAAAAAAAAACTCTTTGCCGGGTGCCTAGAGGAGCGACACTCGGCAAAGAAAATTTGGAAAAAAATAAAAAAATCTTTGCCGGGTGCCTCTGACATGGCACCCGGCAAAGAAATTATAAAAAAAAAATTAAAAAAATCTTTGCCGGGTGTCTCCCGGTAGGGCACTCGGCAAAGAAAATATGGAAAAAAAATAAAAAAAATCTTTGCCGGGTGCCTCTGACATGGCACCCGGCAAACCAAAGGCTGATGGAGCCGGCGCCGTGACGGCCACTTTTCTTTGCCGGGTGCCGGATTTGCACTCGGCAAAGTCTTTGCCGGGTGTCCGATAAAAAGCACCCGGCAAAGAAATCTTTGCCGACTAATTTTTTGCCGGCGGCTCTTTGCCGAGTGCTGCACCCGGCAAAGGCTTTGCCGAGTGCAAAGTAGCCTTTGCCGGGTGTTTTCGGCACCCGGCAAAGCGCCTGAATCCTGTTTTCGACGGCGTCCACGAACCACGCACCCTCGTCGGTGCACTCGACGCACGCCTCCCCGGCGTAGAGCGAGCCGACGAAGCGGCCGGCGAAGGGGCGGTAGTCCACCAGCGCGCGGGACAGCGCCGCGCGGATCACCTCCGCCGGCCGCCTGCCGGCAGCAGCACCGTCACGGCGGGCGGTGGCAGCGGCGTCCTTGCGGCGGAACACGTGCAGGGACCGCACCGTGTGGCGCAGGCCCGGCACGCGGTCGATGGCCGACAGCTCCAGCGTCTCGGTCGTCGGCGGCGCCGGCGCGGACGACGACGGCACGACGAACGACTGGGATTTCCTTGTCACCGTGATGATGGTCGCCATGGTGCGCGCGTCTGGCTGCTACGACAGACGACGTAGCTTTGCGAAGTGCGGTGACGGTGCTGTGTGTAGCGTGTAGCTGGTGCGCGCGCCCTTGAGGCTATATAAGAAGGGTATTTATAGACGACACAGATGATTAAGAGCATCTCCAACAGCTTTGCTAAAAATATATTGTAAAATCTATGATTTAGCTTTCTCTATCTAAAAAAACTAATACTAGTAGTCGTTTGCCTCTCATAGCTGGTTTGCTTCGTCCACCCGGTAGCTTTCTCCGCCGCAAGATGGAGTCGCATGCGCGCGGTGGCATCCCCGATCGTCTCCTCGGCAACACCACTGTGTTTATGCAGGGAGCACAGTCCACGGTGGCTGGCCCCTGGCCAGTTAGCCGCTCGGTGGCAGGCTGGCAGCAGCGGCTATTCCCCTGGCCCCTGCCGCTCGGTGGCAGTAGCGGTGGCTGGCTGGCTGCTGTAAGTGTGCACGCACTTAAAATGGAAACGGATTGGATTCGCAAGAATCGGATCTGGATATCACCTTTTTACCGTATTTTAATTCGAATACAAATACAGATTTAGATATTTTCGAATACGAATACAAAATGGATGTCTCGGATTCAGATTTATATTCGGATATTTACTCAAGTCAACTAAAAATGTATATTTTAAATTTAACATACATGGATAAAATTTCAATACTAATTACGTTGTTAACCAAAGTGAGCTAAATATGAAAGTACACTTCTAATAATCTCCAATATTGAAGTAAACTAAATTATAATGGATAGTATTGAATAAAACAATAGATAAAGTAAAGAAATTCAAATAAAAATGGTAGAAAACAAATAATATAGTTATCAATAATATTTTAATAAATAAATATCAATTGATCAATCAATATTATATAAATATTTATCATGGAACTATAAATTTATATACAATAATTTACATCAATAAATAAATAAACTAAAGTATTAAATTCATTTAAAAGAACAAATATATTAGGATTAAACTAAATTAAAAAATACTAAAATTAATTTAATATTTATATATCATAATACTATTAAATTGGTTCAATGCATTATTATTAATAATAAAATTATATAATTAGTCACTCGTTATGGAGAGAAAACTTTTAAGTACGTTCATGATACCTTGTTTTTTTGCCGATACGGATATTGTCGAATACGGATCGGGAATCGGATAGAGAAAAACACTAAAAAATAAATTCAGATATATCCATTTAGTATCCATATTAGAAACGGATATCCATATTACAAGTTTTAGCGGGAGAGCCCACTACGGTGTGTGGTAGACAGGATTCACGGGTTTGGCGAGCGAGCCCATTTGCTTTTTATGGCTAGCGAAAAATAAGGAATAGCTAGTAGCCTAGTAGCTATTTTTAGATGATGAGATGTTGGAGACCTATTTTATAAATTGGATTATATGGAGGGAATAGCCCTCTTGGAGATGTACCTTTCGGCGACTATCTTTTTCTCTAATAACTGTATATATCTATCTCATGTGCATAGTGTCTTCTAGACTTGTACGTATATTGCTTAGATCACTGTTATGTGTAGACTTATGAACTTGTCTGCGCAATATATTGCCTCAGCATCAATTTTTGTGCAATGAAATGGTATTGAGCTATTGCCTTAAAATATACTGAAATATGGAGAGAGTGAATTATATGTCAAATACTCACCGATACTGAAAAAAGCTAAGCCACCGCACCTATTATAATGGAATTAGACAGGTGTAACTTATGATAGCCAAATTATTTCAGTGTACATGACCACCTCTTAGTATAGTAAAATGTATTCATACATGCTGTTGCAGTTCCTGAAGAGAGCCATTTGTGTAAATGCATATTTACCAATGTTTTAAATAGTTGGTTAAGGCATTTAGCTATCTATGTCCCAAAATAGGCTATAGTTTGCTATAATAGACTATAGCGACAACTAAGAGCTAGATTGTACATGGAAAAACTTAGTTAATTCCTTCTCAAATAGCTATAGCCAGAGATTTAAAAACTCAATATTTACCCAGCTGTGCAGCTACTTTTTCCTTGTATTATGGAAATGAGCGATTTCATAGGCCCTGGTTTAACAGCCTGTATAAACATTTTTCCTACCAGTGTCACCATTTTTTTTGAACGCCACAGTGTCACCATGACACCATCTATATATCTGGCTTGCGTTGTTAATAATATATCTCGATAAGACGACTAATAGACTTCTCCAGATTGTGCTAGCTTTGCAGTTCAGCTTACCACGCGTCCGACATGAACAACCACGTACGTCCGTTCCTTATAATATTCAAAACCGGTGAAACTAATCAGTGTATATTACAACCAATTTTGATATGGTAGGTTCATTTGCTCTGGTGGTACGTGTCTGTATATATTCACTTAAGAGAAGTCTAGCTAGCAATCTAGCATTGGTCAACTACATTTCGGTGTGTGTAGGATAAGGTCAGGCACCAAACCAATGATATTTGGTGCAACCACCCAGCATTTCACTTGTGGAACCTCACGCATATACGAACACATGGCAGACTGCTAGCTCCGAATTGGTACTAAAATATTTTTTTATATACGTGAACTTTATTAAGCATATCCGGTCCAAAAATGTAGTATATACTATATAGCAAGCAGTTGTTGTTTACCTGTCACACCTATATATTTAGCTTTCATTGAACTAGTAATAAACTCTATCTATAATGGATTGGCAAAATGATACCTGGCAGGGCTTTGGTGTCGCGAGTTGAGCTCGACCTCCACGTGGGCTTCCAAATGCAAGGAAAATGTGGCCTGTACATCCGAGTGGGTTTGGGCTTCCAAATGGGGCCTCATTTTTTCACTTGGGCACTGGACCGTGGGCGCCGAGTGCAGAGGACACAGCACCGAGGTCGCATCGACGTTTGCCTTGGCCGCTGGGCTTGAGAGGGTAGAATTTCTACCCTCCCAAGCCCAGCAGCAGTAATCGATGCGACTGAGGTCATATTTCCATGTGCAGAGGACGCAGCACCGAGGTCGCATCGACTACGGCAGCACAGAGGTCACATTTCCATGTACGAGTACGAAGAATAATGCTCATCAGCCCCATCGACGGACAGCAGGTGAGCATCAAAAAGGAGGCGAAGGTGTAGAAAGACGAACCGAAAGGTGAGAGGATTTCATTTCCGAGATCGACTTGCTTCTCCTGTCCGATTGTTGGTGGACAGCTTTTTATGCTGATTTCGTTATCATGTAGCTGCTATGTCGGATGTGAAATGTGATGACCCAAGGAAGGAGGAGAAGGTGCAGCAAGAGGAACCAAAAGTTTAGAGGATTTCACTTCCCCAGTTGCTCTGGTTCTACTATTCAATTTTTTTTGGAAGGAGACAACAAAGAGGAAGAACTAGAGGAGGGTGAGGAAGGTGAAATTTATTTCTGCACTCTATCTGTTATCCTGAAAGTTTCAAAGTTCCTTGCTTGCTCTGTAATTTGTAATTTACTATTAGGTATTGTTCCTAAGCAGTCATTGGTCTTTTTTCTTGAATGCGCAGCTGATTCTTCTGATGCAACCACAGGGGGGTTAAGATCTGTAGTGATCCGAAGGTGGAGGAAGTGGTGGTTTTCATGGAGGAACAGTTCACAAAGCCCCACCAAGGTTCGAGGCATTCCCAAATACTGTCATTAATTTGTACGTTGTCTGCGGTTATTGGGATTCTGATAATATCATCTTGAAATCTAGCCATATGATCTTTGTTTGCATACTCTAGACCAACCATTATTGTTGAGAGATCTGCTCCCTTGACAGTCATGCAGGTTTCACCAATCCTTGGTATCATTGAGAAGGAACAGGATGCCCATGCATGGTTGCAGGTGTTCGGCCTGCCACCGCGGCAGCGGCGGCAGCACGTCAACGCGTTCAGGGGCAACGTATCCTCGTGGTTCGCCAAAGGGCTGCCGACGTCGTCGATCTTCGCCGGGCTAGAACCGATCTTGTACGTCAGGTAGGCCAAACTCCATCGGATGGGCCACATATATGGGTCGAGCCATGCATGATTGTTGAGCTCATGCAGTCATGCTGGTGGTTCCTTGCCAACAGGATCAGGTGATCTTCGATCCGATGCCGCGGGACCCGGTCGTGGCGGGAGTGGACTGGGAATAGCCTCGACGTGCCACATGGACCAGCAGGCCCCCAGCGCCAACTGGCAGCAGGCGTACATGTCGACGGAGCTCCTCTCCGCGCTCATCCCGTCCACGCCCTTCTCCCTCGACGACTAGGTGACGTGGCACAGATCAGGACCTTCTATTTGCATGTACTCAAATGTTGCCATAGCATTAGCACGGACACTATACTAGTTTAGGTTGTAATTAATCAAATTAGTATTAAATTATGAAATTCAGAGATTAAACTCTAAACTGCTTTTAATTTGGAAAGCAATGCAAGCATTCATTAATCATATTAATATTTATGTTAAAATTCAGAATCATGAGATATGGTAACGAGTAGCTTTGGTCGGTACGACCAGAACGCAAACAAGAACGGAGTTAACCCTTCATTCCTTTAATTAAGAAGCTGTATGATAGGTACTAATCAAATTAACATTTAAATCAACAAATTCATTATCAAGTTGCATGATAATATCAAAACTACTGCGTCGAGCATCATGCATCTAAGGTAACCGGAACGACACGAAAGGGAGCTAAAATGATTAAATAGAGGGATGTGACAAATAGTGGCAATTTCATAATTACCATCACCTTCCGTCTCCTCCCATGGCCAGGGTTGCACTGTTCATGCAGAGGAAGGAGGCCTTGCCTTGGGAGAGGGTAGCCGGCCAAGGGCTCTTTGGCCGGTCGGATGGCAGCGCTAGCCCGCGGTGGCCTGCTACGGCCAGCAAAGGGGTGTTAGCCAACGGCGGTCGACGGCCTCTGCGTAAGGCTGCCTAGGGCAGCGAGCGAAGGGGTAAGGGTCGACGGCCTAGGCGTGGCCTGCCAGAGGCTTGACTCGACCAACTTGGGTTTGGAGGTCGAAATCTGTTGCTGGGACGAGATAGGGAGCACGGGGAGGGGAGAGGCGGTGGCAGTGTGCTTCTGCGGAGCTCGAGCGCCCTTTATATAGGGAGAAAGGAGGTCGCGGAGGGCTTGAGCACATCGTCAATGGTGGCCTTGACTCAGCGCATGGGAGAGCAGGTCGTGGCGCGCTATTGTTGGATTTATTGTGGGCTTGGCCCATAATACATTTAATAAATCAATAAACTCTATGGTCCATAACATTATATGGTGTATGATTTATACTACATGGGAGTTTGACTAAACGTTGACTCAACTTAGAAGGTTTGGGAAGCCAAACCCTGGGAGGTGGGACCCACCTGTCACTGTGGCAGGGGCGGGCACCCAGCCCTAGGGGCGGCCGCCCCACCCAGGTGGTCAATCAGGCTCCACCTCGTGGATCATGCATCCACCACCTTTGAGGATCAATAATAATCATAGATCAAGGTCGGTTTGATCCGAGGGTTGTGGTGCTTTCTAGAGGGCTATATAAGCAAGGGCCCTAGCCCCTGGAGGAGGCATCCCTTGAAACTCTAATTCATTATTTCCTGGGAGGATCAGCAGGGAGGGGTCCCTTGAATGGATCTCTCTCTTAGGGCACATATAAGAGAGATTAGCATTGTAGTCTCCATGTGAGATTAGAGTTCTTCTAGATTGAGAGAGTTAGAGTGGAGAGATGAGTTGGAGGAAGCTCGGCATGTTGGTGTCTCCTCTCTGGCTTGTACCTGCGGGATCAAGTCTCCTAACCCGAGGCTTGGTTTTAGGATTCTTCGATAATTCAACTTCCAATACTAAGTAAGTATGTTGTTATTATTGTTCTATGGTTTACGAGTTTACTTTATTCTCTTCCATGGTAGAGGGTAGGGTAATCGTCTGTAGCGTAAGTGTGGTGCTTAGGCTAGAGATACTCGTAGATATCCCCTGTCTGGCCGGATCTGTGTGTAGTAGCGTGGGAAGTGACAGTCCCATTGTTACCTTTGGAGCCTCCTCCCGTCAGAAGGATTGATAGGATTAAGTGCCCTGGTCAAGCATCCTTTGTGGTGTCTCTTTTCCATCGGTATGTCCCCATAGACCAATAGTTTCATAGCTTACCATAGGTTGGAACCAGACTATCATCTTAGTCTTCTCTAATCGCTTATATCTTCGCTATCTTGTAGTGCGACCCAGGGGTTAAGTATAGATTTAGGTTAGTCATCGCACGCTTTCTCCTTGCGGATAAACAAATACGATACTCTAGAAATATCTCCTGGGTAAAATGCTCACCGATATCCGTGCGCTTGCGGATCCTTTTCTGTGTGCGTTAACAAATATGAACAAGCATTTCTGGCGCCGTTGCCGGGGAGAAAGACGTCAGCTGAGTTAACCTCAAGTCTTGCTTAACCTTGTATTATACTTTTATCTTGTTCTCTTTTCCTTTTGCCTTTTATTTTCTATCCTTATGGATAACCCAAATTTCACGCCTATCTATCAATATCATGCACCCATGTTTGGTTGCAATAGGTCAAAACCAACCCTTTCCTACAGCCAAGGTCCTATGTTCTAATCAAGAAGGTAATGAACCAAAGGTCCTATGTTCTGATCAAGGAGATAATGAACTTTTGGCTACACTAAGGAATCTTTCAAGCGTCTTATAAATTTATGTTTAGACCTAGCCTTACAAGACCCTATTCTTCTTCAACATCTTTATACGGGTCTTAATAATATTGCCTTTAGAGGAGTTTTCCTTTCTTTATCCATTAGTGAAGCAAGGTTTGTCCTTATTAGTAGACACAATCCTCGCACTAGCCTTCATGATAAACTTCTAGAGGTAAAGAAGGAATCACCCCCAAACTAGAAGAGGAAGTTTTCATAGCCACATTACAAACTTTCTAATCCCACGATTTGGCTATCCATCCTAAACCAGTTGTACTCCAAAATCATTTGAGGGAAGAAGTAATTCTACCCTTGGAAATCCTTTCCAATGATTTTGGGAGGAGCATAAACTTCCTGCTTCATAAAAGACCTTTTAGTACATATAGTTTGAATCTTTTTAAGAAGGGATCTCTTTGGAAGTTGTTCAAATCCAATCCCCTTGAAGGACATTTAGAAAGACTCAAGGATGGCATGTCAAGTGATGCCATAGAAGGAGAGCAAAGCCATCTAGAATCCACTCATATCTTCTCCCTTTCTATGCCCACATTAGATATGAAATTCGAACCCATCTTTAAACTCATCCTTGATCCCTATGAATCTTCCTATGCCCTTTCTCCTGAGCGATCTTAGAAATCCACCGAGACATCTAAAGCATAGGATTCATCAAGACCATAAGGAGGATCGAGAAGAGCAACATCAATGGCAAAAGAGCATTAAAAACCTATGTGCTATTTCCATTGAATGTGTAGGCGAGTCCTTATATGAGACCTACTCGAGTGGCAATATAAGGAAAATTTTGGACATTTATGCCGAATCACCCTTAGAAGTTGAAAATGATGGAGACTTCAATGAACAAGGAAGCTACTTTATAAAAACCCTATCAAGTCCTTGCTCGTATAAGAAATCTCTTGATTCACTTAGTCTCTCTAACATTGCCCCACACTATATCTTCAACCACCTTATGCTCCCTGTTCCTAAAGATTTTGAAAGGATGGTTGAAGACACATATATTTATCATAGAGATTGCAGATCTCGTTGTGTTGAATTTTGAGATTAGTACACATAAATTAGTGCTAGAGGGGAAACCACTTTGCCAATTCATATCTTGAAGGTTCCCCAAGGACAAGCTTAGTGTCCTAAAACAAGCACTGTTCAGACCATGACATGAGTATTCACCTTTCTGCTGCGTTGCCCTTGTGAAATGAGCATAGAGTTATAATTGTGAAAATATTCCTTTGGGTATTCTTGTCACTAACCATTCTAGGTTGGAGAAAAAAGATTGAAGGAACAACAAATGCAAGGTATGTCCAACCAATCATTATGCAACATTGAATTACATTCATCCAATCTTAATTTTTGCAAAATTCAAGCTTCGGGGATAGACTTCCATAAATACATTTCTTGCCATGTTGCTACATTGTAACACCCAAAAAAAATTAAAAGTTTGAATTAGATGAAATTTGAAGTTAAAAGAGATTTAGTTATGAGTTTAAATAAGTTAGATAATAATTAATGGGGATTAAAATTTAAATTATTAGGTGGAATATTGGTGATGCATTCATGCTGTTGCATTTGCTTTATTGTGTGGTGTGGTTTTGGTATTTATTTGATTTGGTTTCAAAATCTATTTTTAAATGGCTTTGGAAACAAATTTAAATGAGAAAAGAAAAGAAGAAGGAAAAGAGAAAAGCCTTACTTGTGCAGCCCAGTGGCCTGGAGGCCCGCTCCACGCTGGCCTGCTTCCTCCTCTCCCTCTTTCCTTTGGGCCGAGCCGAACTGAGCCGCCGTTTCCTCTCCGCTCTCTCTCGCGTCCGCGTGGGCCGGCCCAGGAGTCGCTGCTGCTGTGCGCCCCCCTTCCTTGCTTCGCTGATGAGCGGACCTCGCTGTCAGTCGTGCCCTCTTCTTTCTCTTGCCGTGACCGAGCCGGAGACCGACACTGCCCAACCGAATCAACCGAGTATCTCGGGATTTCCTACCCAAAAACGTCATGCTAGGTCTATAAATGTGTAGCCGTGTGTCCCCTCTTCCCTTTTTCCATCTAAAATCCGAGCCAAACCACTTGAAACTGAGCCTAGCAGGTTTGAAACCCTAAGGAGTAGCTGTTGTTCGTCGTCGGGGCTTGCGGGTGGATTTGAGTCCTTCATTTTGGTGAGTTCGCCATCTCCTTCTCTCCCTCCCCATGCTCTTCTTTAGGTTTGTAGTTCTTTGAATCGCGAGTTTTAGAAGCTTCCACGAGCCGGCAATGGCGCCGCCGCCTTCCCGAGCCACATCCCGTCCTTGAACCGTCGTAGCCTTCCTAAACAGTATAGATGTGTTCGAGTTGCCCTTCTCATTCGATTGGTGTCAGTTGCGAGTTGATTGGTGGTTGGAAACCGTGGAGCCGGACCTCTCCGGTGAGCCATGGAGGCCGGCCATGGCGGCCACCGGCCGGCGCAGGTGAAGGAGACCGTCTCTCTCTCTTTTGCCTGAGACAATACCAGTCGTCTGTTTGATGATCGACGAACGAGATTAGAAGATACCCCTTCGCAGGGTAAAATTTATAAAGAGCCCCTATGTTTTCATCAAATAGAACCCACAGTCCTTAGCGTCTTTTAGGAGATACGCTTCTTTGTTCTGAAAACATATTTCTTCTCGGTAAATCAAAAATATGTTTTCTGGTATTTACAGTTTTCCCACTAAAATTGTTTTGATCATAAAATCTTTGTTTTAACTCCGATTTGACCCATTCAAATTGCGTTAGGTTCGTATTTGCGAGCACTACATGTTAGTGTAGCTGTACAGTAGGTTTAAGAAATTTAATTTTCGAGTTTCTATTAAAGTAATTATTTATCTAAAGGAAATCTTAGAAAATTCATAACTTTCATGTTTTAAATCCGAATTTCGTGATCTTTACGTCTGTGTGATCGTAGTAACGTGTAGAAGAGTTTTACAAACTTTTTATACTGTTTTGTTACTGTTGGTGTACTGTTCTAACTATGTTTCTTTGTTTGCTTCGTGTATGATTGCTCGGATGATTGTGTGTTGATGTTTGATGATCAAGTATAGACGGTGAGCAGTTTCTTGACGATCAGGAGTATTATTTTGAGCCAGATCAGCAGTGTCATTAGGAAAGCTTTGATCAAGACAAGTATAATATGGGACCATCCTTGTTGTCCTATTCACTAAAATTATCATACATATGCATGTGTCCTCCTTGACAACCATAGAGATTATAACTTAGCTATTGATATCTTGTTTCCTTGTCATCTATGGGTTGTGTATTTGGATAGCTATTGCTAGTGCTTAATTATGAACAATGATCTTGTAATTTGATTAATGGATTAAGCAACCAACCATTAAGATTATTTTATTACTGTTGAAAAGAGGGCTAGAGCAAGGGGTTATATTGATGCTCTGGTTTCTCTCCATAAGGACTTATCTGTACGTGATCATCCGGGACATACAGTACAGCTGTGAGGGCTATATGGCTTTGGCTCTAGTTGTTTAAGAGACCTTCTCTAGCTTATTAGTGGTTACCTTAATTGGCGTAAGAATGGCTTGACACGTTGGGTGTAGGACAACCTCTAGTCTATGAGTATAGCCGAGAAGGAATTGTGCCATTTGAAAAGGGGGGTTCCTACATCTGCCTGCCAAGTGAATCTAATGGCCCTAACTTGTTAGACGAACTTTTGAATGAATTTATATGGTTTTCGATGTTTTGGGCCTTGCAAACCCATGCAATTGGAAATCATGACTCACAGTGAAAGTGTACACCTCTGCGCAAAGTTAAAAACTGGTATACTAGTCATGCCCATGGATACGGGCAGCCTTGGAACATCTACGGATAGATGATCACTATTGTTGTACCATGCTTAATTACTGTTGTTATTATTATGCTCATGTTAATGCTATTCATTATCATTATTACAATTGATCATTGGTTCATTAATGGGAATTGGAATACCTTGATGCTATTCATTTGCTAATTATATAATGAATAAAAGCTAAATATAGTAAAATAGTGTCTAGCCTTTTTGAGCTTGATGAACCCTATGTTATACTTGTTGAGTTCGACATGGACTCACTCTTGCTATTTCCACCATAACAGATGAAGAATATGAAGATGATTATAGAAATGAGTACTAGTCTTGGTGTCAACCAGTCAACCGTGTCCCTGTGTTTGGAGTTTTCGCTGGAGATCTACTATTAGTTGTTACAATTTATTGTATAAGACTATGTGTTAAATATTTATTCGCTATGTAATAAGCACTGTGATGATACTATGTAATTTGTCTACTTATGTGTGTGACCGTTTCCTGGGGCGCACATGAGTCTTTTATACATCCTATTTTTGTCCTTAAAAATGGGTGTGACATACATTATCGTGGTTGTCCCTACCTTTAAGACATGCTCAATTTGCTAAACAACAATCATGCTCTTTCATCACTGTTTGAGTAAATCTCTATAATGCTTTCATGCAACCCTTATCTACCCTAGTAAGTGTTAGTTTAGAAGTAGTGTACATGCTTCTATTGGCTTTTAAATTAAGCATGGTGCTTAGGTTAAACAGCCTTCCTTAATCTGATTAGACATGGAGTCTAGTTTGGTTATTGAACTAAAAACTACTAGTAAAGACAATGGTATATTTTGTTAGACTAACCCCTGCAGAGAAACTCCAAAATTCAAAATGGGAAAGTCCTGAGATGAACTCATACTGGAGATGAAGAGAGACAGAATAATCTTGCACAAGGGAGACACAACTCATTCATAGCCAAAGAGAAAGAAGAAGAGTGCCACAAAGCATGATCCACAATCAAAGCACTCACTCCATGGAAGCAGGTGAACAAATCTCCGTCATGCCACTTGAAGACAAAGACCGTCATGGAGGATTTCGAGTTGCAGTTGCATTCTCTTGTCAATTATTAATCATCGGGAATCAAGAAAGATTGACAAGAGGAGAGCATGCAACTTTCTGCACCCTCACTAGATTGAGAAGCTGATGCATGAGGAAGGAAGGTCAACTTCTTAGATGATTCAACCATGACCTTCCTTCTATCATGCTCTCATCGCTCTACATGCTGGTTTGCAATCTCCCAATTAACTATTACTTTATTTCTATAAGTTTGAGTTATTTCATAATGCCTATATATGATAATCAAATATAAGATAAAATCAATCTTCTAGAAAAAAAGTAATAGTGAATGTTTCTGTGCTAGTATGTTCAAATAAATTCTTCTATAGCATAGAAACTAACCCTTAGCTTTGTGACAATAATGCCCCTATCATTACTTGTATACTCCTTCGGGTATGTATGTACACTAATGATTCGCAGGAATGAAACAATAAGAAGAGCTAACGGTCCAAGCATAAATTAAAGAGAGAACGAAACATGGCATTGCTAAATGTAAGAAAGAATGAGTGCAACAGAGAAGACATTGGCGCATGAACAAAAGAACAAGAACGACCAACGAAGGAAAGCTTCCACAGGGTGTTATAGTGCCAACACGCTCCAACATTAATGGTAACATCCTAAGGTTAGTGATCATCAAATTAAAATCCTTTCGTTGATGCTGGTATACACATAAATAGAAAACCAACCATGTTTGAGTTACAACCTTATTTGATCCAACCTAATTAACTCAACATGCTTAGTTCTCTAATCTTTGTTCCTGACACCACTTTCTTGATCTTATAATCTTAACTCAATGACCTGAAATGATTGCACGTCTTTTCTTTGGAAGTTGATAGTCATAACATGAAATCATTACACAATTGATTTAATGCTACATTCATGCTCATTGTTTGATCCTATCACCCATGTCAAGTTCAAGCAAAACGCATAAACATCAACTATATCTTGCTCAATATGCCTAAGGTTAGAGAAAAATAAACTTTTGGTTCTATTGGTGTTTTTCCACCAACAGAGCCCATGCACTTGATCTCTGCCTTGTCTCTATGAGTAGGACACACTTTGAACACAATAGTAGAGGAGCTTGTCAACTCCCCAAGAATCCTACAAGTGAAGATCCTGGACCTACGAACATGTACAATGAGCAAGATGCTGCCAGTTTCCATAACTAGTACTTCACTTCAAGCTGCTGGAAGAGCAAGGAACATGGGTGACACCATCTCAAGAGGTGCAAGCTACCAAGGCCTCTACTATGAGACCAAATGGTGCACCTACAGAATGAACATGATAAGAGGTCCTGTTCAGAGGACCTAAAAACACTGAACCCTTGCCGAAAAGTAAAATCGGTAGTTATCCATATTTATCCTTTTTCAGCATTGCATCAGTTTCTCTTTTCACATAATTACTTTCCAGCAGTTGCATAATCATTCTCCTTTTAGCATATTTACTTTTCTGCATTAGCATTACATTAGAAAATAAAATAAATATATATTTGCTTTGTTGCATCATAAATTATAAGTCCCATGTGAATAATTTTGTGGCATGTAAGGACCCATAGGAATATTCACTGTGGTGGCATAAAATAAAAATAAATATGCATTCATCTTGTTAGATTTTCTCTGCATTATAAAAATATAAAAAATATTTGAAAGAAATCCTATTGAAACTCTGCTTAAAACAATCGAGAACAATTTAAAAACTCTGGAAAATTAAAGCTTGAGTGGCCAACCACTAACACTTAATCTATTCCACAAGTTTTTTTGTCTATTTGAGTTCCATAGGATTTGAAGGACCAAGAAGAGCCAACAAGCAAGTGGATGTTCTATTCACTAGTGGAGCACTGTCTCAACAATCATCAACATCAATTAATGCTCCACTAGATGAGGAAGAACATCCCCGCTGCCAGTCTGCTACTTCATAAGATTGAACGACTACATCAACATCCAGCTTCGGGAAAAGTACCCCCATGTATCCAGCTAAGTATTTTCTTCTCTCAGTTTTACCTTATTCTTTATGAGTTTTCTTATTTAGTAATAATAATGTTCTAAAATAATAAAAATAAAATAAAAAGGGTGTGTCTAGTTTGCTTGTCTTTGTTCTTAAAGAAGTTGTTAATAAAAGAAAAATCTCAAATAATCTCTTACATGGAAATGATAAATAGTTGCTCTGCCGTAATTTCTTTCAAGTACCTAGTTTTCAACCTCAAACTCTCCTCAGTTTTAGACACAACTGTTTTGATCTAAGATTTGCTCTGAACCTGAAACTTGTGGGTAGCGAATGCTTGATCTAAGTCTAGGTAGTTGGCGGATATGATATGGGAAGGTTTTGAGCTGTTGTTTATCATGCTCCTAGAGATACTAGAGTTCTAAAGAATTTATCTTTGAAAATTAAAAAACCTGCATGATAAGTTCTTGTATGACGAGAGTTTAATTCCTACCACAGCCATATATACATGCTTACTAGATTAGGAAAGACTTTTATTTGTTAGCTTAGCTGCTTGTAAGCATTGAGTGTGGTCAGTCTGTGTTGACCATAGGGGATTAGTCATGCGGTTAAAATCAAGATTCACATGCACTCCACCTACTTATGCTGCTTCTACCCTGGAGGTATGCATTTAAATATTTTCCATTAGACACAACCCAACAAGTTGTTCTGCTCCTATACTGAGAGTGAACAGAACCCTTCATCCATTGCTAGCCCCTTTTGTTATAAGCTCCAACATTTCTATTGCTATCTCTTATCTATGTTTCCAAAAAGATACTGCGGAATTATTCCATCGTATTCAGTTTCTTAAAAAAGAAAAGAGAGTGAGAAAGAAAATTAAAGAGAGAATAAAAGGACAAGGGTTCTAATTATGAGAGATTTTTCAGCAACCCAAGTTCTCAGCAAGTTCTTCAAAGTTTAAGAGAGGTATAAATTTCTTTCAAGGAGCAAAAGTAGAAATAGATATTCACCATTTTTCCTCTACCCCTTCATTTCCACTTACATCCACCATCATTACCACTATATACATATCCACTTAGCCCATATTTAGGATCACACACATACACATCTTGATTTGATTGTATGGTCGGACTTGTCCCTCTGGATCCATATGTCTAACTATGCAATAAATGTTTACAAGTATGGATTCCTTGTCTCCCACCTATGAGTTCCAGATAGACCTATTAGAAGTAGGGTGAGAGAGAGATGGTATAACATTACTATGTCTTATGCCAAAAATACCACATATCTTGAGAGAAGAGAGAAGGCATACACCATAAATGCATTGGTGAGGATCCAGAAATACCATAAAGGAGAGACCTGAAAGGGTCATACACAGGAATCTCTGAGTTTTATTTGAAAACCCTACAAAACTTTGGAATAATGGTTGATCAAAGAGCTTGAGACATAGCGCTTGACTTGACTGTTCTGTCTTTCAACTACTCAAGACCCAAGTGACGGCTACAAGCCCCATGGTAAAAGGTAATATGGGTAAGTTTGAAGTCAGGATAGTTCGTTCTAATCCGAAGGAGACTTCTTGTTTGAACGCATGTGTCCTTTTGAGGTGTGAAATGTAACACCCTAAAATTTGCACTTTTTGAAAATAGGGTTCAAATGATTTAAATTGGAGTTTTGTGTTCATGAAAACATAAGAAATTAAATTTTTCATTAAATTAAAATTCATCATAGAAAGTTAGTAACAAGGTTGTGCATACATGCTGGTGCATTATTCAAGAACCAAGAGGATGAAAAGCAAATATATAAATATATTTATTTATTTATGTGGGATCTATGAAAGTTGACGTCACTTGGAAATTATTTGCATCAAGGAAAACTTGGAGAAGTGCACGCTATTTGCTTCAAGCCAGTGGTTAACAGGTGAAGCCGTGAAGGTCACATGTGCCCACGTTAATTAGGGCCCTTGCCGCAATATTTTAATATATATATACAACACTAGTATTAGTTAGCTATTTTTAATTCACATATGGGTTGGACTTAATTTGGGCTAAGTCACGTAGGTGTAGAGTCTGTTTGCTCGTCGTTGCAGCCTGATCAAGTTGGACTCGGGATCAATCGGACTAGACTTCCTATTTATATCAGGCTGCCGTACGTCTAAGTTGTTTTTTTTCCTGGATCGTAGCTGACTCTATCTGTATGTCGTGCAAGCATAGGACTCCATATCCCTCACGCCATGCCGTCCATAAATATCAATCTTGCGTTTATATATTTCTTTTCAGGACCCTTGGAAATATGAATTCAATCCATCAAAAAAAATTAAGGCGCAGCTCTACTGCTCACGTCACCTCCATCTGCCATGCCGATCTGCAAGTTGCTTTTCCCTTGAGCCACGCTCGCTGAAGCTGCGGATTCGAGCGGTTTCTGCCGATTTCCGACGTGGCTGCGTCCGATCGAGTCTCTGTTCCCAGCAATCAAGGTATTCCATGCCCTAGCTCCTGTCAAAGTGCCGCCGTCGCAAATCCTCGCTGCTGCGGCCGATCGTCTACTTGTCCATCACTCCATCGCTCTGCCGTCGACATCGACGCGCTGCCAAGCCTTGCCGTGCCAACGTCATCGCGATCATGTTTTTTTGATCCACCGCCGCGAATCCCGTACCTCGCGCGGTTTCTCTAAGTAGAGATCACGAGCACCCCTATATAAGCTCGAGGATCATCACCGACCTTGTGTTTTCCCATCCGCCGCCGTTCGTAGCCCTAGCTTTATCCCAGCGCCGCTGCCGCTCACTCGTTTTGGATCTCGTCGGAGAGAAGCTGGAGCCGCGCCCCGCCGATCCCTATCGTCCCCATCGCCGTTGCTTAGACCTCGCCGATGAGCAGAGCAAAAGCCGTCGCCACACTGGAACATGTTCACGTGAGGGACATGCTTGCCGCTAGCTGCTTTCTTTTGGGCAGGCCGAGCGCCACCCGTCGGCCATCATCGCGTGAAGCATCGGCACCATCTGCATGACTGCTATCTCGGATCTGTCGTTGAAGGAGTCGCTTGTGAAACCCAATCTTGCCGGTCTCTGCTTCAACCCGACATCGTTGTTTCTCGTTTGATGTTGGTAAGAAACACCCGCACGATGGCAACTCTTGTCTTTTTATCTGTTAGCTTCTTCGATTGTTGATCTTATTATTTGATCATCACGTATACTAGCCTTTGAGTCTGAGCCTGCTTACCATTCAAGTTCTCTGGCCACATATATGCATGCTGGATATCAGTAGATCTCCATCTGCATCCTGCTTCACCGTCGCTATCTACCCAGGCCTTGACAAAACCAGCCGGCGGCCACAATCATGACTCTCGCCTGCAAACCGAGCTATCTTGCAAGTTGTCATTGCGCAGAAGCAGCAACAACATTGTTCCTGACATCATTAGCAAACTCCTGATGGCCGATTAAAAGAAAAGGTCAGCGTCACCTTGCTAACCATTATTTTATTGATCAAAGACTTTGCTGATATCATGTCTCGTCATTCATGCATCATCATTCCCTATTTATTTCCAGTCGAGAAATTGCATCTTTCTGCTGGTGTGTCTCCGTACATATAGTTATATATATGCTGATAACCGCCGTTATCTTGTTTCCATCATATCTGAGTCGACTTAGTCTACTGTGTGGCAACGGCAGTTAACATGCTTTATGTTTTTCTAAATTTTTAATTTAATTATTAATTTTGACTAATCTCTATTCACACCGCTTTCCAAAATAAATACAGCATAGAGATTAGCATCTGTCCTTTTTGTGTGCCATTGTTAGTTGCAACATAAATATATTTGACTTGCTTAATTTAACAACACGTCAGATTATGTTACTTTGTTTTGCATGTTAATGTATAATTGATATAAAAGACAAAATGAAATATTTGTTATTAAAATATGACTAGATTTAACTCGGTTTCTCAACTAAGATATGATTATTGATTATTCAAATGCCCTATTCATCAATTATAATTAGTTTAGTTAAACATGGAGTGTATAGTTGTTCTGATTAGTGTTTGATTCATGCTTTCTTGAATTAAAAACAATATAGGTTTATAATTTGATCTTTAGTGATTAAACTGTAACTTGCTAAGTTCAAACCAGTTGCATAGGATAAACTTGTTTAGGTGTTCTCACCTTTATTTTTATACAAGGTTAAAGTTTAACTTGATGATTAAATAACACGAGACATGTTCATAAATAAATATGACTTGTTCTAATTTGTTTTTATAATATAATAATTTGATTAATCTGAATTAATAGGTTCCATGTGATTTTTCTAAATTAAATTAAATGAAGCCTGTAGTTGTTTCTTTTATAATATAAACTCTCGGTAGTCGTTTCTTTTCAATCGCAGTTCCGTTATCGACGTTTCTTGTGTTCTCGTGACCGTAGCCGATAGCTCTCTTTTAGTACGCTGTTTTCTCTCATGTGGTGTACTATTCTTAGTTGCTTTTATTGTTGTTTGTATGTTTGCCTGTGCGTGGTGCTTGCTATGAGTAGAATGAAAACCGTTCATGAGCGTTGAAGATCAAACGGGGATGACTAGAAGATAACTGAAGGTTCTCTGAGCAAGTTGCTTTAGGCATAAAGCAAGTTCAAAGGCAAGTATAACATGGGACCATCCTTAATGTCCTATTCACTGAAATTATCATACATATGCGTGTGTCTTCCTTGACAACCATAGAGATTATAACTTAGCTATTGATATCTTGTTTCCTTGTCGCCTATGGGTTGTGCATTTGGGTAGCTACTGCTAGTGCTTAATTATGAACAATGATCTTGTAATTTGACTAATGGATTATGCAATGAACCATTAAGATGATTTTATTACTGTTGAAAGGGGGCTAGAGCAAGGGGTTATATTGTTGCTCTGGTTTCTCTCCGTAAGGACTTACCTGTAAGTGATAACCGGGATATACAGTACAGCTGTGAGGGCTATATGGCTCTGGCTCTAGTTGTTCAAGAGACCTTTTCTAGCTTGTTAGAGGTTACCTTAAATGGCGTAAGAATGACTTGCCACTTTGGGTGTAGTGCGAGCCCCTGGCCTAGTGTGTATAGGCTGCGGTTGTTGTGCCACAGGGAAGGGGGGTTCTACATCTGCCTGCCGAGTGAATCTAATGGCCCTAACTTGTTAGACGAACTTTTGAGTGGCTTTATATGGTTTTCAGTGTTTTGGGAGTAATTAACCCATGCATATGGAAATCATGACTCACAGTGAAAGTGTACACCTCTGCGCAGAGTTAAAAACTGGTATACTAGCCGTGCTCACGGATACGAGCGGCCTTGGGGATTCTTACAGAATAGTTGATCACCATTGTTATATCATGCTTAATTATTGTTGATTATTATTATGCTCATGTTAATGCTATTCATTATCCTTATTACAATTGATCATTGATTCATTAATGGGATTTGGATTACCTTGATGCTACTCAATTGCTAATTATATGATGATTAAAAGCTAAACGCAAATCAAACAGTGTCTAGCCTTTTTGAGCCTCATGAACCCTGTGTTATACTTGTTGAGTTCGACATGGACTCACTCTTGCTATTTCCCCAACACTCCAGTGTGTAGTAAGATGCTACTCGGAAAAAGGACAAAGGTGTAGTGGAGTTTCCAGAAGACTAGTAGAAGTGCTAGGCATATGTTACCCCCAGTCAGCCGTCCCTGAGAAGAATGGAGCCCGAAGTTTAGTCACCGTTCCGTGATACTCTGATGTAAGTGTTAATATAGCTATGTATACGTTATATAATAACATTGTTTCTGATATTTTTTTCATTCTGACATATGTGTGGACTTCCTAGGCACACATATGATTAGCCTGGTTTTGTTCTTTAGAGAACCGGGTGTGACAGAGTGGTATCAGAGCGGTGTTGACTGTAGGACGTATGCCAAGTAGCACTGGACGTATTCTAAAACTTATTTTACTGTAAAACTATTTTGTCATCCCCTGACTCATTGATTTTGACTATTTCCTCTTCCTTGTCTTGTTGTATCCCATCCTTGGTAGCTTCCTTTGAGCTAATATTTCTTACTCCCTTGGAATTTGTTTTACGTTGCTTTTACTAAAAGTTTTCTGATCTTACCTGGTTCAAAGATTTGATGGCCTTTCATCATCTCCAAGGTGCCATTAGGATGACCACCATTGTTGAAGAAGCACGTGTAGTATCGATGATGTGATGTGTGTTTGTTTTGCTTGATGTGTTGCTTGTGTGTTATCCTTGTTCTCATATTTCAAAGGTGGCTCGGAAGGTATAAGTCTTGAGGAGTAGCTTGATCTATGCTAAGTGGGGTAGGTTTTACGTAATACTCCGCATGCTGATTTCTATAGCAGTCTGCAATATTTCTGTTATATCTCAAGATATGGACATGAGAAATTTATGAAATTTTACTGGGAATAACTAGACTTCTGTATCTTTCCAAACCCATTGGATTTACCTTTTTATCTATTTTGAGCTAAGAGATATACCTGTTCTAAGTTGAGGTTACTGCACAGTCTGGAATTCTGGAACAGTTTTGGCTAAGCTCTGTTTTTGATTAATTTAATGACAGAACCTGGAAAAGTGTTATTAATAAAAGTTGTAGATAATTTCATAAGCTTTCCAACCATGTAAATATCACTTCATTTGGATCTTTGTAGCTCGAGTTATGCCAGATTTACTGAACTGCTAAAATTGGAATTCGCCCAGAAATTTTCTGTATTACTTCCTTATCTTGTACAAGTGAATATATCATTGGATATCTTTGAATCTCATTGATTTGCCTGGGAATCTTACATTAGAGATGATTATGGTTATCTAGTATAAAAGGGATGTGATTTACTTTGGTGTCCCCTAGTTTCTTTTTCTTAAGGGGGTAGCAAAGTTGTGAGTGTTGCAAGATGAATGTTTCGTATGTCCTAGAGCTTCACTTGGAAGAAGTGGTTATCTCTATGATTGGAAGTCTATAGTTAGTTTCATGAAAACTTAGATGACATCACCCCATATCAAGTATGTTTAGTAAGTTTTAAGTGAAGGACTCATCGATAGCAGCAAGCCTTAGAGAAAGTGTTTCCTTCAATGACATCGTCAGGTGAAACAAGATCTTTGTTAATTGGGGTAACATCTGCTCTCAACAACAGCAAGTCCTGAATATCTCAAGTGACGAGGCATGAAGAGGCATGAAGAACTAAAGATCAAACCTTATCTTTCTTGTCATCTTTTGGCTATCCTTGATCCATGTCTTATATCTCGTCAACACAAATTTAAAAAAGCATGAAGACTTGAAGATTAGTGTCATCTATCTCTCTAGTCTCTCTGAATCTCGTTTTTACCTTATCCTGTCTTTTTAGAATAGTATGTCTTCCTTAGCTTATACCTATATTTTTGGATGCCCAAAAATCATGGATAAATTCTGGACAATAGTAGACTTTAATATCTTTCTCTGACCGTAAGAACCACCCTGATATCTATTATGGTTTGGGATTTATGAAAATCACAAGGCGACACATCTGTGCTGTCAGCAATCTGGAATAGTTTCTGTTGTGCACAGTTTTTGACTACCTTAACTACAGAATCTGGAGAAGTGTTCTATAAGGAAGTTGTAGTAAATTTGATAAGCTTTCCAACGGTATAAGCTACAACATCATTGGATTCATAGAACTCGAATTATAACTGTATTTCTGCACTGCCATTTTTCTGCTCGCAAGGAAGTGCAGGTTACTTGATCTTGGATATGCTCATGAGTCTCTTTGAGATGATACAAGGACATGATGGTAGTCATCACTCAGAAGCAAATGCAAGCTATCCATTGGTGTTCTCCAGTTGATCTCTTCTTAAGAGGGTTTGTCAAACTAAAAGACGATACAAGATGGAGGTTTATATGTTCTATTTCGTCACCTGGAAGCATCAGCTAGCTACATGGTTGTAAAGTCACTATCGAGCGCAAGTATCTTTTCTTAGGGTTGGTAACCTGTTGGAACCATTGACAAGGATCGTAAGGGTCTAAAGGACACATTTACAAAGTTGGTTTTGAGCTTGTGGCATTATCATTGGATAAGAGTGACGAAGGAAGAGTGAAGACTTGCAAATCAACTTTATCTTTCTCCGAAGTCTCTCCAAATCTCGGGACGAGATTCCTGTTAAGTGGGGTAGAATTGTAACACCCTAAAATTTGCACTTTTTGAAAATAGGGTTCAAATGATTTAAATTGGAGTTTTGTGTTCATGAAAACATAAGAAATTAAATTTTTCATTAAATTAAAATTCATCATAGAAAGTTAGTAACAAGGTTGTGCATACATGCTGGTGCATTATTCAAGAACCAAGAGGATGAAAAGCAAATATATAAATATATTTATTTATTTATGTGGGATCTATGAAAGTTGACGTCACTTGGAAATTATTTGCATCAAGGAAAACTTGGAGAAGTGCACGCTATTTGCTTCAAGCCAGTGGTTAACATGTGAAGCCGTGAAGGTCACATGTGCTCACGTTAATTAGGGCCCTTGCCGCAATATTTTAATATATATATACAACACTAGTATTAGTTAGCTATTTTTAATTCACATATGGGTTGAACTTAATTTGGGCTAAGTCACGTAGGTGTAGAGTCTGTTTGCTCGTCGTTGCAGCCTGATCAAGTTGGACTCGGGATCAATCGGACTAGACTTCCTATTTATATCAGGCTGCCGTACGTCTAAGTTGTTTTTTTTCCTGGATCGTAGCTGACTCTATCTGTATGTCGTGCAAGCATAGGACTCCATATCCCTCACGCCATGCCGTCCATAAATATCAATCTTGCCTTTATATATTTCTTTTCAAGACCCTTGGAAATATGAATTCAATCCATCAAAAAAAATTAAGGCGCAGCTCTACTGCTCACGTCACCTCCATCTGCCATGCCGATCTGCAAGTTGCTTTTCCCTTGAGCCACGCTCGCTGAAGCTGCGGATTCGAGCGGTTTCTGCCGATTTCCGACGTGGCTGCGTCCGATCGAGTCTCTGTTCCCAGCAATCAAGGTATTCCATGCCCTAGCTCCTGTCAAAGTGCCGCCGTCGCAAATCCTCGCTGCTGCGGCCGATCGTCTACTTGTCCATCACTCCATCGCTCTGCCGTCGACATCGACGCGCTGCCAAGCCTTGCCGTGCCAACGTCATCGCGATCATGTTTTTTTGATCCGCCGCTGCGAATCCCGTACCTCGCGCGGTTTCTCTAAGTAGACATCACGAGCAACCCTATATAAGCTCGAGGATCATCACCGACCTTGTGTTTTCCCATCCGCCGCCGTTCGTAGCCCTAGCTTTATCCCAGCGCCGCTGCCGCTCACTCGTTTTGGATCTCGTCGGAGAGAAGCTGGAGCCGCGCCCCGCCGATCCCTATCGTCCCCATCGCCGTTGCTTAGACCTCGCCGATGAGCAGAGCAAAAGCCGTCGCCACACTGGAACATGTTCACGTGAGGGACATGCTTGCCGCTAGCTGCTTTCTTTTGGGCAGGCCGAGCGCCACCCGTCGGCCATCATCGCGTGAAGCATCGGCACCATCTGCATGACTGCTATCTCGGATCTGTCGTTGAAGGAGTCGCTTGTGAAACCCAATCTTGCCGGTCTCTGCTTCAACCCGACATCGTTGTTTCTCGTTTGATGTTGGTAAGAAACACCCGCACGATGGCAACTCTTGTCTTTTTATATGTTAGCTTCTTCGATTGTTGATCTTATTATTTGATCATCACGTATACTAGCCTTTGAGTCTGAGCCTGCTTACCATTCAAGTTCTCTGGCCACATATATGCATGCTGGATATCAGTAGATCTCCATCTGCATCCTGCTTCACCGTCGCTATCTGCCCAGGCCTTGACAAAACCAGCCGGCGGCCACAATCATGACTCTCGCCTGCAAACCGAGCTATCTTGCAAGTTGTCATTGCGCAGAAGCAGCAACAACATTGTTCCTGACATCATTAGCAAACTCCTGACGGCTGATTAAAAGAAAAGGTCAGCGTCACCTTGCTAACCATTATTTTATTGATCAAAGACTTTGCTGATATCATGTCTCGTCATTCATGCATCATCATTCCCTATTTATTTCCAGTCGAGAAATTGCATCTTTCTGCTGGTGTGTCTCCGTACATATAGTTATATATATGCTGATAACCGTCGTTATCTTGTTTCCATCATATCTGAGTCGACTTAGTCTACTGTGTGGCAACGGCAGTTAACATGCTTTATGTTTTTCTAAATTTTTAATTTAATTATTAATTTTGACTAATCTCTATTCACACCGCTTTCCAAAATAAATACAGCATAGAGATTAGCATCTGTCCTTTTTGTGTGCCATTGTTAGTTGCAACGTAAATATATTTGACTTGCTTAATTTAACAACACGTCAGATTATGTTACTTTGTTTTGCATGTTAATGTATAATTGATATAAAAGACAAAATGAAATATTTGTTATTAAAATATGACTAGATTTAACTCGGTTTCTCAACTAAGATATGATTATTGATTATTCAAATGCCCTATTCATCAATTATAATTAGTTTAGTTAAACATGGAGTGTATAGTTGTTCTGATTAGTGTTTGATTCATGCTTTCTTGAATTAAAAACAATATAGGTTTATACTTTGATCTTTAGTGATTAAACTGTAACTTGCTAAGTTCAAACCAGTTGCATAGGATAAACTTGTTTAGGTGTTCTCACCTTTATTTTTATACAAGGTTAAAGTTTAACTTGATGATTAAATAACACGAGACATGTTCATAAATAAATATGACTTGTTCTAATTTGTTTTTATAATATAATAATTTGATTAATCTGAATTAATAGGTTCCATGTGATTTTTCTAAATTAAATTAAATGAAGCCTGTAGTTGTTTCTTTTATAATATAAACTCTCGGTAGTCGTTTCTTTTCAATCGTAGTTCCGTTATCGACGTTTCTTGTGTTCTCGTGACCGTAGCCGATAGCTCTCTTTTAGTACGCTGTTTTCTCTCATGTGGTGTACTATTCTTAGTTGCTTTTATTGTTGTTTGTATGTTTGCCTGTGCGTGGTGCTTGCTATGAGTAGAATGAAAACCGTTCATGAGCGTTGAAGATCAAGCGGGGATGACTAGAAGATAACTGAAGGTTCTCTGAGCAAGTTGCTTTAGGCATAAAGCAAGTTCAAAGGCAAGTATAACATGGGACCATCCTTGATGTCCTATTCACTGAAATTATCATACATATGCGTGTGTCTTCCTTGACAACCATAGAGATTATAACTTAGCTATTGATATCTTGTTTCCTTGTCGCCTATGGGTTGTGCATTTGGGTAGCTACTGCTAGTGCTTAATTATGAACAATGATCTTGTAATTTGACTAATGGATTATGCAATGAACCATTAAGATGATTTTATTACTGTTGAAAGGGGGCTAGAGCAAGGGGTTATATTGTTGCTCTGGTTTCTCTCCGTAAGGACTTACCTGTAAGTGATAACCGGGATATACAGTACAGCTGTGAGGGCTATATGGCTCTGGCTCTAGTTGTTCAAGAGACCTTTTCTAGCTTGTTAGAGGTTACCTTAAATGGCGTAAGAATGGCTTGCCACTTTGGGTGTAGTGCGAGCCCCTAGCCTAGTGTGTATAGGCTGCGGTTGTTGTGCCACAGGGAAGGGGGGTTCTACATCTGCCTGCCGAGTGAATCTAATGGCCCTAACTTGTTAGACGAACTTTTGAGTGGCTTTATATGGTTTTCAGTGTTTTGGGAGTAATTAACCCATGCATATGGAAATCATGACTCACAGTGAAAGTGTACACCTCTGCGCAGAGTTAAAAACTGGTATACTAGCCGTGCTCACGGATACGAGCGGCCTTGGGGATTCTTACAGAATAGTTGATCACCATTGTTATATCATGCTTAATTATTGTTGATTATTATTATGCTCATGTTAATGCTATTCATTATCCTTATTACAATTGATCATTGATTCATTAATGGGATTTGGATTACCTTGATGCTACTCAATTGCTAATTATATGATGATTAAAAGCTAAACGCAAATCAAACAGTGTCTAGCCTTTTTGAGCCTCATGAACCCTGTGTTATACTTGTTGAGTTCGACATGGACTCACTCTTGCTATTTCCCCAACACTCCAGTGTGTAGTAAGATGCTACTCGGAAAAAGGACAAAGGTGTAGTGGAGTTTCCAGAAGACTAGTAGAAGTGCTAGGCATATGTTACCCCCAGTCAGCCGTCCCTGAGAAGAATGGAGCCCGAAGTTTAGTCACCGTTCCGTGATACTCTGATGTAAGTGTTAATATAGCTATGTATACGTTATATAATAACATTGTTTCTGATATTTTTTTCATTCTGACATATGTGTGGACTTCCTGGGCACACATATGATTAGCCTGGTTTTGTTCTTTAGAGAACCGGGTGTGATTGTAGCAACTCTTGATCCATCACTAAGTTTATCTTTGCTCAGGTACGAGCAAAGGGTAAGCTTGGGAGAGTTTGTTGACGATAGATAAGTATTATTTTTTTAACCATCAACGTAGCATGAAAAAGGACTAAACAATAATTACCACTTAGATATAAGGGGTTTACTGACATAATTCCATGAGTTTTGGTGAATGTCTGTTTCTGCAGGGTGTCAGCTGAAAAGAACCAAGGAAGGCCCACATGTCAGGTTTACATAGAGAGAAAGGGCCACGGATGGAAAAAGTATAATCTAGAAGGTTTGGGAAGCCAAACCCTAGGAGGTGGGACCCACCTGTCACTGTGACAGGGGCGGGCACCTAGCCCTAGGGGCGACCGCCCCACCCAGGTGGCCAATCAGGCTCCACCTCGTGGATCATGCATCCACAGTCTTTGAGGATCAATAATAATCGTAGATCAAGGTCGGTTTGATCCGAGGGCTGTGGTGCTTCCTGAAGGGCTATATAAGCAAGGACCCTGGCCCCTGGAGGAGGCATCCCTTGAAACCCTAATTCATTATTTCCTATGAGGATCAGTAGGGAGGGGTCCCTTGAATGGATCTCTCTCTTATGGCACATATAAGAGAGATTAGCTTTGTAGTCTCCATGTGAGATTAGAGTTCTTCTTCTAGATTGAGAAAGTTAGATTGGAGGGATAAGTTGGAGGAAGCTCGGCATGTCGGTGTCTCCTCTCTGGCTTGTACCTGCAGGATCAAGTCTCCTAATCTGAGGCTTGGTTCTAGGATTCTTTAGTAATTCAACTTTCAATACTAAGTAAGTACGTTGTTATTATTGTTCTATGGTTTACGAGTTTACTTTATTCTCTTCCATGGTAGAGGGTAGGGTAATCGTCTGTAGCATAAGCGTGGTGCTTAGGCTAGAGATACTCGTAGATATCCCCTGTCTGGCTAGATCGGTGTGTAGTAGCATGGGAAGTGACAGTCCCATTGTTACCTTCGGAGCCTTTTCCCGTGAGAAGGATTGGTAGGATTAAGTGCCCTGGTCAAGCATCCTTTGTGGTGTCTCTTTTTCATCGGTATGTTTCCATAGACCAATAGTTTCATAGCTTACCATAGGTTGGAACCAGACTATCGTCGTAGTCTTCTCTAATCGCTTATATCTTCGCTACCTTGTAGTGCGGCCTAGGGGTTAAGTATAGATTTAGGTTAGTCATCGCACTCTTTCTCCTTGCGGATAAACAAAAACGATACTCTAGAAATATCTCCCGGGTGAAATGCTCACCGATATCCGTGCGCTTGCAGATCCTTTTCTTTGTGCGTTAACAAATATCAACACCGGGCCGTGGGCGTGCTGAGGCAGGCGACGGTGAGCAGGTGTGGTGTGGCTCGGTTTTGACACTCACCTCTCATAATTGCGGGAGTTTCAACTCTTTTGCATTATGTTCAATGTGGGTTGGCATTAATCTCGTGAGTTACATCTCCTGATCTCTCCGGCTAGCCTCTTCTCCTCCCGCTGTGGGAATAAGAGTCCTCGCTCCTATCCTTCTTCTTCTGAGAGACAACAGAAACACAGACACCACCGCTCTGCTGCTAGATAGCAATCTTCGTCCTATGCCTTCGCGTGCACGAGGTTGTGGGAGGGCAGGTGCCTCCAGAACCACCGCTCGCCTAAGAACCCTACTCGGGGTTTGCGGACGATTAGGTTTTTGGGGAGCGACTATGCAACTACTCCTCTCCACACCACCGGTCGACATCTTCTTCCCTGATCCACGCATGCCATCGTCTTCTTCCTCTGGTGCGTGGGAGTCGGTACTGCGAACCCCTTCCAGCAACGACTGTGGTCCACTACTTCAAGCAACGCACTAATCTATACACCATGACTGGAGGTGCTAGTGTGAGTGGAGCCTCCGATGCCTTCGTCATGGGACCCTCCTCTGGGTATATCCGCAAACTCACTCTTGTTTTTATATTTATATATGTTCTCTCTGGTATGCCATGTTTTGATGCTTTGGGTCTTGTCGTTGTTGTTCACATGCTACAAGATCTTGCTAGTATGCTTTATATGACAAATATACCATGTTTACATGTTTTGAATCATGGTTTTATGGTTCATATAAGTATATATGATGTTATAATTACTATGCTAATTTTTATATATGTCATCATCTTTATGGTGTTATTTTTTTGGATTAAATTGACATGGAAATTGCTTAAACATCTAACAATCTAAAAACCTAATATTAGGCAATTTTCTCTCAGTGGTTTCGCTCCCGCTTTGAAGCCAAATGCTTTTGATGGGAAAAATTTTATGATATAGCGTGCCAGGATGGAGTTGTGGCTAACTGCTATGAGTTGCTATCACGTTGCACAGGGAAAGTCTGAGAACTTAGCTCCTGAGGATGAGCCTAAGTTTTGGGGTGCCGATAACCTGTTCCGAGGCGCTATGATTAGTGCTCTTCACAGCAAGTATGAGAAAAGCTACATATCCTGTGCATCAGGCAAAGAGTTATGGGATGCTCTTGAGGCAAAGTTTAGAGTTTCTGATGTTGGAAGTGATCTGTATCTCATAGAGCAGCTGTATGACTACAAAATGGTTGAAAACCATTATGTGGTGGAACAGGCTCATGAGATTCAGGCACTGGCTAAGAAACTTGAGCTTTTCCCATGTCCGTTACCTAACAAGTTTGTGGCCGGTGGTATAATCGCTAAGTTGCAACCTTCTTAGAGGGATTTTGCTACTTCTCTAAAACATAAGAGACAAGAATTCAATGTGTTTGAGCTTATTGGTACTCTTGATGTTGAGGAGAGGGCGAGAGCAAAGGATGGGCGTGGAAAATGGGTTGAGACCTCTACTGCAAACATGGTGCAAAACAAAAATTCATTTGCATTCCGCAATAACAAGAAGAAGAAGAACCAACAAGAGAACAATCAGAACAAGCCTAAGCAAACAACTGAGTTTAAGAAGAAAAATAACAAGAAAGGTGAAGATTCTTTTGTTTGCGGTAAGGATGATCATTGGGCAAGTGCGTGCCCAAACCGCAAATTTAAGCAAGAGAAGAAAGCAGCCAACATGGTAATTAGCGAGACTGGAGGAGGAACATCTGGTTATGGTAATCATTTACCTTTTGTTCTTTCAGTTTGTCATTCACCTGAGTGGTGGATGGATAGCAGTGCTAATATTCATGTATGTGCTAATGTTTCTTGGTTTACCTCATACTAGGTTAGCGGGACTAGAGCCTTGCTGATGGAAAACGGCTCGCATGCGCGTATTCTTGGTGTTGGCACGGTCATTCTAAAGTTTACTTTAGGAAAGACGGTGCTATTGAAGCACGTGTAGCATGTCGCCTCCATCAGAAAGAATCTCGTTAGTGGTCCTATGTTGTGTCATGATAGCTACAAGATTGTGCTCGATTCTAATAAGTGTGTCATGTCGAGATATGGTAAATTTTTTAGTAAAGGTTATGACTGCAGAGGTCTGTTCCGCTTATCGTTGCTTGATGTGTGTAATATGGTTGTGAACACTGTTGATATCTCGAATGAGTCAGATTTATGGCATTCACGTCTTTGTCATGTTAATTTTGGTTGTCTCACGCACTTAGCGAATATAAATTTAATCATGAAATTTAACGTGGTCAAAAGTTCTAAGTGCCATGTGTGTGTACAATCCAAACAACCGCGCAAGCCTCACAAGGCTACTGGGGCGAGGAATTTGGCACCGCTAGAACTCCTTCATTCTGATCTATGTGAAATGAATGGCAATTTGACTAAGGGCGGTAAACGATACTTCATGACTTTTATAGATGATTGCACTAGATTTTGCTATGTGTATCTGCTTAAAACAAAAGATGAAGCGTTGAATTATTTTAAGGCCTATAAAGCTAAAGTAGAAAATCAACTTGAGAGGAAAATTAAACGGTTAAGGTCTAGTCGAGGTGGAGAATATTTCTCTAGTGAATTTTCTGAATTCTGTGTGGAACATGGTATTATTCATGAGAATACACCGCCATACTCACCACAATCTAATGGAATTGCCGAAAGAAAGAACCATACTCTAACTGAGATGGTAATTGCCATGTTAGACACTGCGGGATGATCTACGGAATGATGGGGTGAGACGATTTTGACTGCATGTCATGTCTTAAATAGAGTTCCTACAAAGAATAAAGAAATCACACCATTTGAGGAATGGGAAAACAAAAGATTAAATCTCTCATATATGTGCACTTGGGGTTGCTTGGCTAAAGTGAATGTACCGATCAATAAGAAGCGCAAACTTTGGCCTAAAATTGTTCACTATGTATTCCTTGGTTATGCTATTCACAGTGTTGGATATAGGTTCTTAATTATAAATTCTAAGGTACCTGACATGCATGTTGGTACAACAATAGAGTCTAGAGACGCTACATTTTTTGAGAATGAATTTCCCATAAAAATTGCACCTAGCACGACTAGTCATGAATCTGTAATTTCCCATGAGCATGAAAATTTTATTCTGATAGAACAAATTGAGGAGCCCCTTACGCAAAATGCTGAGGAGGATGACATTGCAGTCACCAGAAAGAGCAAGTGACAGAGAGTTGCAAAATGTTTTGGGGATGACTATATTGTGTACCTTGTGGATGACACACTAATGACCACTGAACAGGCATATTCCTCTCATGATGCTGAATTGTGGAAGGAAGCAGTACGGAGTGAGATGGATTCTATCATGTCTAATAGAACTTGAGAGAGAATTGATCGTCCATTTGGATGCAAGCCTATTGGCTGCAAATGGGTGTTCAAGAAAAAGCTTAGGTCTGATGGTACTATCGAGACGTACAAGGCAAGGCTTGTGGCCAAAGGTTATACTCAAAAAGAGGGTGAAGACTTCTTTGATACTTATTCACCAGTTGCCTGATTGACTACAATTTGAGTGTTGCTTTCTCTGGCGGCTTCCTTTGGTCTTACCATTCATCAAATGGATGTTAAGACTACTTTCCTAATTAGAGAGTTGGAGGAGGAGATCTATATGGATTAGTCGGATGGATTTTATAGCAAATGGTCAAGAGGGCAAGGTGTGTAAGCTATTAAAGTCGTTGTATGACCTAAAATAAGCCCCTAAGCAATGGCATGAAAAGTTTAACAAAACTTTAACATCTACTAGCTTTGTTGTGAATGAAGCTGACTCATGTGTGTATTATCGATATGGTGGGGGTGAAGGAGTTATTTTGTGCCTGTATGTTGATGATATATTGATCTTTGGATCAAGCCTCAAAGTAATTGAGGAGGTAAAGAAATTTTTATCGAGTAATTTTGAGATGAAAGATTTGGGAGAAGCTAATGTTATTCTTAATATCAAGCTTTTAAGAGAAGATGATGGTGGGGTAACTTTGTTACAATCTCATTATGTGGAAAAGGTGCTGAGTCGCTTTGGGTTTAGTGATTGTCAGCCTGCTCCTACACCTTATGACCCTAGCGTGCCACTGAGGAAAAATCAGAGAATAGCAATTGATCAATTGAGATATTCCCTGATCATTAGTAAACTCATTTATCTTGCTAGTGCAACAAGACCTGACATCTCTTATGTTGTGTGCAAGCTAAGCTGGTTTGTGTCAAACTCGAGAGGTGATCATTGGCAAGCTCTTGAGAGAGTAATGTGCTATCTAAAGGGTAATATGAGCTATTGTATACATTATACAGGGAATCCAAAGGTGCTAGAAGGCTATAGTGTTGCCAACTAGATTTCTAATGCTGATGAGCTTTATGCCACGAGCAGATATGTGTTTCTACTTGGAGGTGGCACTATTTCCTGAAAGTCTTACAAGCAGACTGTCTTAACGAAGTCTACAACAGAAATAGAACTCACAACATTAGACACTGCTGGGTCTGAGGCTGAGTAGCTATGTGATCTCCTTATGGATTTACCGGTTGTTGAAAACCAATACTGGCTATTTCTATGCACTGTGATAACCAGACTGTGATTACCAAGGTTAACAGTTCTAAGGACAACATGAAGTCCACGAGGCATGTTAAGAGACGATTAAAATTTGTTAACAATTTGAGAAACTCTGGAGTTATTGCATTGGACTATGTTCACATGTCCAATAATCTCGTAGATCAGTTTACAAAGGGCCTGTCACGAAATGTGATAGAGAGTACATCGAGAGAGATGGGTATGAGACCCACTTAAAATCTGCTATGGTGGTAACCTGTCCTATGTGATCGAAGATCCCGTAAAGTAGGGTGGTGAAACAAGCTAGTAGTAGATTGTGAAGAAAGATCCCTTATAAAGGCTCATTTCTGATGCACATCTTTCCTTCTGTAAGACAGGTTACCTTAATATGTTCCAAGTGTCTTGATTAAGAAAAGATGTTGTCCTACAGAACATCTTTTGAGGAACGCACCTATATGACTACTGATCATAGTCTATGAGGTTTGGGTAACCTCAAAATACTCATGAAAGGCAGTGAAGTATGACTTATACGCTTCAAAACAGAGGGGATGCCTATTTCGGCCTAGTATTAGTAATGGACTTTAGTGAATCTCACCTCACGCAAAACTATCAATTCAAGGCATAGTCCATTATTTAGTTGTGACCGAGTGAAACTATTGTTCTAGATGGATGTTCAACTTAACCGTCTCCATCGAAACACTGGTATATAAAAGAGTTCTAGTTCTAAAATCATTTTGTTACAGACCCTAGAGTTTGGTGGGGATTGTTGGATTTATTATGGGCTTGGCCCATAATACATTTAATAAATCAATAAACTCTATGATCCGTAATATTATGTGGTGTATGATTTGTACTGTATGGGAGTTTGACTAAACGTTGACTCAACTTATATGGTTTGATTTTATCTGTCTATATTGAGAAGTTGAGGAAAGGATAAAGACGTGCCACACGCGTGCGCGCCGTGGGCATGGGTGTGGCAAGGCGAGGCGAGGCAGGCAGGCGGCGAGCGAGCGGGCGTAGCATGCCTCGATTTTGCCACTCACCTCTCATAATTGCGGAAGTTTTAACTCTTTTGCATTATGGGTTGGCATTAATCCTGTGAGTTACCATCTCTTGATCTCCCCGGCTGGCCCCTTCTCCTCCCCGCTGCGGGAATAAGAGTCCTCACTCCTATCCTTCTTTTTCCGAGAGACAATAGAAACAATGCCACCACTGCATCGCTGCTAGATGGCGATCTTCGTCCCATGACTTCACGTGCACGAGGTTGCGAGAGAGCAGGAGCCTCCGGAACCACCGCTCGCCTGAAAACCCTGCTCAGGGTGTGCGGACGATTAGATTTTTGGGGAGCGACTATGCGACCGCTCCTCTCCACATCATCGGTCGACGTCTTCTTCCCTAATCCGCGCACTCCATCGACTTCTTCCTCTGGTGCGTAGGAGTCGGTACTGAAAACCCCTTCATGCAACGATTGTGGTCCACTACTTCGAGCATCGCACTAATCTGCACACCATGACCGGAGGTGCTAGTGCGAGTAGAGCCTCCAATGCCTTCGGCATGGAACCCTCCTCTTGGTATATCCGCAAACTAACTTTTGTTTTTATATTTATATATGTTCTCTCTGGTATGCCATGTTTTGATACTTTGGGTCATGTCGTTATTGTTCGTATGCAACATGATCTTGCTGGTATGCTTTATATGACAAATATACCATGATTACAAGCATTTGAATCGTTGTTTTATGGTTCATATAAGTATATATGATATTATAATTACTATGCTAATTTTTATATATGTCATCATCTTTATGGTGTTATTTTTCTGGATTAAATTTAAACATCTGACAGCTATGACATGCGAGCGATGGCGCGGTGGCTGCGAGGGGGGGGCTTGTCCTCGCGGTGGTGCTCGGTCCTCGCGGGTGGCTCGGTCACACGGTTGGAGCTTCGCTGCCCGGCAGATGACGAGGCAGGCTCACCTGTCGGGGGTGGGAGAGAGAGAGGAGGTGCTGGGCCCGGCTGTCAGTGGCTGCGCACGGGAGAGAGGAGGTGCGGCACTGTGGGCGCGCTGGGCCTGGGCCGGCTGCGCTGCTGCTGCTGCGGGCCATGTGCTGCACGGGAGGGGAGAAGGGGAGGGCCGGCTGGACCGGATTCGAGGTACCGAGTTTGGTTTGGCCCAAGGGCTCCAACCGTACGTCTAGGCGCAATGGGATGCCCGGGCGGGTGCACGTGCTGGCTGGCACTGTGCTACCGCGGCTGTTCTGGTGACGGCACGGGCCCTACCACCGCTGTTGTATCTGTGCTACCGAGTTGGGCTGACCACTGTTCCGAGCGACTTATATCTATGCTATCGAGTTGGGCACATCGCTTGCCTTTCAAGAGCCAATTTCACCATGGACCATGGTGGTGCAGTTAGTTTCTACGACCGACAGATGTATACTATGTATGGCACAGATTCAGTCATCAGTGCCGGCCACATCACTGCCGAAATTAGGACAACCGGCAATGATGACCCTTCACTGCCGGTTCTAGGCTCTGACAACCAGAAAATAATTGGGGGTGCAAGAACCGGCAGTGATGACAACTATCACTGCCGGTTTGTGCCTCCCGCCGGCAGTGATGACAACTCCACTTATCACTGCCGGTTCAAGCCAAGAACCGACAGTGATTTGATTCTATCACTGTCGGTTCTAGGATAGAACCGACAGTGATGAGCCTGACAGCACAAAAAGGTTGTAGCCGTCATCTTCTTCCTCCACTCTTTTATCCCGAGAACAGAGGCGCGCGTTTGGGCCACTCCCTCCAATGTTGCGGTCGCCCAAATCCGTGAAGCTACCACTTGGATTTGGAAGAATGGCTTGATCTTTTTCTTTAAGGTTAGTAACCAGCCTCCATTCCTTCGATTTTGTTGCTTAATTAGCTTTGTTTTGATGGCTATAATGCTTGATTCTCATTCTTATTTCTCCATTCTTCTACAGAGCACTTTTCTAATTCATGGCTATAATGCATTGTTAGTTTGTGATGTTATAATTGGTTCTTAGGAGTAGAGTAGATTCTTTTACAATGTTGATGAGCAAATTAACGCATGTGTCACCAAACAATGCATTGTTTGGAGCAGTAGTGGCGGATCTACAGGGGGCTGGGTGGGCTCCAGCCCTCCTAATGACTTGATTTACTACTAGAAACACTGTAGCAAAAATCTCAAATCACCATTAAATCTTCATGCAAATCAACATCTCCATTGTTTTTAGCCCCCCCCCTTGATTATCATCCTGCATCCGCCACTGGTTTGGAGCTACATTGTTGTTCATGATCATGTCTCCAATTTTAGTATTTTTTAAATTAATGTCTCTATTTTTATGTGGCATGGAGTAGAATAATTGTTCTACAATATTGTGCAATAATTATTTTTTATGGGGCTGCGATTTTTAATTTATATGGGCATTGTTTGGAGCTACACTGTTATTCATGATCATGTCTCCAAATTTAGTCTTTTTTAAATTAGTGTCTCCATTTTTATGTTGCATGGAGTAGAATAATTGTTCTTCAATATTGTGCAATAATTGTTTCTTATTAAAACTTTCCTATGTTTCCTCTGCCCGGCCCATTTTACCTGTGCAGACATGGATCGAGGGTGGATGTACGATCTGTCATGTACAGACCAACGGTACTTGACGGGCATCGACGATTTCATCAAGCTCGCTAGAGCCAATGCTGGGGACTCACAGTCTGTATTCTGTCCATGCAAAGATTGCAAGAATACAAGAAAATGGGGCGACGTGGAGCATATATGATTGCACTTGATTACCATGGGGTTCATGAGAGACTACACGATTTGGACTTTGCATGGGGAGGTTGGTCAAAATGTTGCACAAGAAAACAATGATGATGTGCCCATGCCTAGCGTATTCCTAAACGCATTTCTGCCTATTGATGATTACCAATGCTACATAGTACCTGTGCCTACCAACGATAATGTGTTTAGGAATACATTAGTTGACGACACAGAGGAAAATGATGGCATTTCACAGTTTCTACATGATGTGCATGGCGGATTCCTTAGTGCTACACAGTTGAAAAAACTGGAGATCATGAGAAAGGATGCAAAAACACCATTGTATCCGACCTGCCCAATAAGCAAACTGGAAGCCAACATCATGCTATTAGAGTTCAAATCAACGAATGAATTGAGTGATAAAGGTTTCGATAGCTTGTTAGGTATACTACATAAACTGCTCCCGAAGGGTAGCGAGTTACCAGAAAAGACTTATCTGGCCAAGAAAATGATTTGCCCAATTGGCCTCGAGGTTGAGAAAATACACGCGTGTTCCAACGATTGCATATTGTACCGTGGAAAAAAATACAAAGACTTGGATGCATGTCCTAAGTGTAAAGCTCCCCAATACAAGCAAGGGTCATCAAATCAGGGAAGCAAGACCAGAGGAGGGCCCATAAAGGTCGTATGGTATTTTCCTATAGCTCCACGAGTGCATAGGTTGTTTGCAAATGCAAAGTCAGCCAAACTGTTGTGTTGGCATGGCGAAGAGCGTAAGAAAGATACAATGTTGAGGCACCCCGCCGACGGGTCGGACTGGAGGACTATCAACACTATGTTCTATAAGAACATCGGTGGAGAGGTAAGGCATCTTTGGATAGGTTTGAGCACAGATGGGATGAATCCGTTTGACCAGGTTAGAAGCAATCATAGCACTTGGCCAGTGACGCTATGTATATACAACCTTCCACCCTGGCTTTGTATGAAACGGTCATACATCCAGATGCCACTACTAATCCAAGGGCCAAAACAACCTGGTAATGATATCGATGTGCTTCTACAACCAGTGATCGATGAACTACTACAGATGTGGGAGACGGGTGTGAAGGATGTTTGGGATGAGTACAAAAAAGAACATGTCACGATAAAGGCTATACTTATCGCTACAATCACTGACCTGCCAGGGCGAGGTTGCTTGTCTGGAGAGAAGACAAAAGGATACACTGGGTGTGTCGAGTGCTTGGACGAGACTGATGCTATACATCTACCAGAAAACAAGAAGATGGTCTATATGGGACACCGTAGGTTCCTACGAAGGGATCACCCTTACCACAGGAATAGAAAAGATTTTAATGGACCTACTGAGAAACGTGGACCTCCAAAGTATCGAGACGGGAAATAGATACTTAAACAAGTAAGCAAACTCACAGATGTTGTCCTTGGGAAGGGGGAAGGTGCAGTACCAGCGCCAGCCGGTAGTATCTAGAAGAAAAAATCAATCTTTTGGGAACTAACTTATTGGCCACTTTTGAGTGTACGTCACTGTCTTGATCCAATGCACATAACTAAAAACGTGTGCGGTAACACACTTAACATGTTGATGAACACCGGGGGAACAACAAAGGATTCTCCCGCGACACACATGGACATGCAACACATGGGCCTCAGGAAGGAGTTGCACCCAATAACTCTTGAGGACGACCACTTGAAACTTCCGGTGGCATCATGGACACTGAAAAAGGAAGAAAAGGCCATGCTTATTTCTTTCTTCAATGATCTCAAAGTGACAACTGGCTACTGTGCGAACCCGAAGAGGCTAGTTAACATGAGAGAACTTAAGTTTAACTATGGTTGTATGAAGGCCCATGACTGTCATGTCATTATGACTCAGCTGCTCCTAGTTGCCCTGCGAGGTATCCTCCCTGACAAGGTCCGTGCCCCAATCATAAAGTTGTGTTTGTTCTTCAACGCGATCTCTGAAAAGGTCATTGAAGGGGCCAAGCTAGACCAGCTGAAGCAGGAGATAACCGAGATTCTATGCAGGCTTGAGATGCATTTCCCACCGACTTACTTCGACATATCAGTGCATCTACTTGTTCATCTTGTGGACCAAATTAAAGCCCTTGGCCCAATGTACCTACACCAGATGTTTCCTTTCGAGAGGTTGATGAAAGTTTTCAGGCGGTATGTTAGGAATAGATTCAGACCAGAAGGGAGCATGGTAGAAGGATGGACAACGGAGGAGGCCATTGAGTTCTGCACATATTATATGGACATCAATCGGGTTGGAGTTCCAGTATCTCATCACGATGGAAGACTAGGGGGCAAAGGAACGATAGGTGAGAAAGCTGCCAAAATAGTCGAAGTGGTTTCCTTCAGACAGGCACACTTCGCTGTTCTCCAGCAGGCCGACGGTGTGATGGCATACATTAATGAGCACAAGCAGTTACTGCAAAGTAAGCACATCGGTAGGTCACAGGCTTGGCTTGAGAAAAAACATAAGGAGGAATTCGATGACTGGTTTCGACGCCGCAGGCTAGGAATGGTGACGGGATGTCAGCTAGATCTCTTAGCTCCCGGACCTTCGACTACGGTGATGATGTACCAAGGTTATGATATAAATGGTTTTACATTTTACACAAAAAACAGGATGGAAAGAGCACCAACCAAAATAGTGTTGTTCGTTTCGACGCCCACGATGAATACGGCACGGTGGAGGCAACATACTATGGTTTCATAGATGAGATATGGGAGCTAGACTATGGACGACAGTTGAAGGTCGCTCTTTTCCGTTGCCAGTGGGTCCGGCTAGATGAAATCAACACCGACAATGATGGGTTCACTACCGTTGATCTATCCAAGACCGCATACAGAGGTGACCCCTTCGTCCCTGCAAAGGATGTTTTGCAAATCTTCTATGTAAGGGATAACAATACAAAGGGAAGACTACAAGTAGTCATGCAAGGCAAAAGGAAGATTATCGGTGTTGAAGGAGTGACGGACGAAGAAGAGTACAAAGGTTATCAAGAAATGACTCCTTTTGGGGCAGGCATTACCCTACCTATCCTTGAAGAGGGTGACGAACCTGCTTACCTCCGGAGTGATCACGATGAGGCCATCATAGTTAGAATATCATAAACTATGTAATCCTTAATGAAATGATGTTTTAGTAATTTGCATCGAATTTGAGATCATATGGAGTTGTAGAGATTGATGAGTTCTACCACTATTATTTTGGAACTTTGTTGATATAACGGATGTCATGTTTCCAACAAAGTGACATAACTTTGTGTGAGACAGAGCACTTTATGAGACATGCCTAATAAAACTTTCTCAAATTGAGAAATGACTAAAATAAAAGTTGTAGACATTCATGAGTTCCACAACTTTGTTGTTTACAACTTTTCCATTTGAGATCAATTGGGGACCTAAAATGTTTAAAAATAATCAATATCACTGCCGGTTCTAATAACCACCCGGCAGTGATGTCCCATATCACTGCCGGGTGGTTATTAGAACCGGCAGTGATATGGGACATCACTGCCGGGTGGTTATTACAACCGGCAGTGATATGGGACATCACTGTCGGGTGGTTATTAGAACCGGCAGTGATATGGGACATCACTGCCGGTTCTAATAACCACCCGGCAGTGATGCGTGGGTTATATAAGGCGCTGGCGCGCTCCAAGACCAGTGCACGACATTTTACGCGCTCGACGCTGTTCGCCAGTGCACGCCGCCGCCGCCCGACACGCACTGCACGACGCCGCAACCCGATGCCGCCCTTCACGACGCCGTCCCCTACCGCTTCCTCAACACCGCCGTCCCCTACAGCTACGCCAACGCCGCGAGGAGCTCCTCCACGTCGCTATTGAGCACGCCACCCCTGCTTACTCGGTGAGTGCCCATAAGGTGTTTGATAGAATGCCCACCTCAATGTTGCTTTCTGGGAGGGTGGCTGAATTGCTTGTTAGGTTCGTGATGCCTTTGATTGCTAATAAAACTTGTGTGCTTTGGGTTCTTCTTACCTGCTGAAGTGCTGACTGGCCTACTAACATGTATAACGAATTTGGATATGGCAACCTTCTTGCAGAATGCAATTTCCCTTTTAGTGCTGAATCACATGTTGTCTAGAACTCAATATTTATGATATCAAATAAGTATTGTTAGATTTGTCATAAGATATATTTTTGTAGTATACTTATTTGGTGTCATATATATTAATTTTTTTACCAATATATTTGGTCAAACTTTAGGCACTTTAACCAAAGAATGCATCAAGAATTGCATTCTTTTTGGGACGGAGGTAGTATGTTGCTCATGCCTAATTGTAAGCAGTACAGGGACACGCTGTGTTATGACTTTTGGTGATTTAGTTTGCTACTTGTAGTGAATCCTATAATTTTGTTTGCACAACATGTTTGCCACTAAAATTGCCAATCAACTATACTACTATAGCATTAGAATATATATGTATTATATTCTAGGTGATTGTTAAAAGCCATCTGAAAATCAGTATCTGGTGGCATGAAAAGCAAGACGAGGCAGCGTGTCGGTAGATGGAGAGGTATGGTGGGTGGTAAAATAGTTGATAGAAAAGTAGGTAGCCACATGTGGGAATAGATAAGTGAGGAGGGATTTGGAGGGTCTCTACTTCTGAGGGGTCGCATAGGAAGCGTTCAATAACTTGGGGCACATATTATCAAAAGATAACTCTGTGTTTAATCTGGAATACCGTCAAATAATAAAAACTTATATCATGTTACTTCAATAATAGACTGCTAGTTTCTAACAAAAAAATACAGTCCTTGAATAGATTGCCACCAGGCTTACCATATGCCTACATGGAAGGACAGTAGTATCCCTCGGCTCTGAGAGGCAAATAAGGTTTCTATTTTTTTAATTGTCTGTCGAAATGCATGTCCAGAAACATGACTCGTCATCGCCAATTCACCACCCGTCGCCGAACTACTGATACCCCACAAGCAGAGAGCACTGCGACAGGAGCGCCGCAGGATCCAACTAATGGTGGTGGTAACAATCAGGACGATTAGAGCCCTAGCCATTATCTGCAGCTAGACCAAGGAGACGAGGTAATAACTTAGGTCATACCTAATAACGCGATAGTAAGAAATCACGCTAGATAAGTTTGATGGGGACTTATTTATGAATTTTGAAGCAGGTTCCGCCGCAAGAGCCAAGTGGTGAGGGTACCAGCAGGACTAAGCGTGGTGCAACAAAGCTTCCTCAAACAAGTAAACATTGGCACATCTTTGAGTTCGACCAAGTAGGGGAGCCGGTGGAGCCTCTTAAAGCATTAGGCCCATACAAGAGTGTCATCGGGGCACTTGTAAGAGACTTTATCCTAATTAAATACAGGAAATGGACTGGTCGTGAGGATGACCCATGGAGGGTTCCAGAAAGTGAGAAGGAGCTAGTTTGGAACAAGTTGAAAGGGTTTTTCACTTTTCCTAATGACTATGACGAGGCGATAGTCAAGAAGAAGGCCAAGGAAATCATGGGTCGCTCGTTCAAGACTTTCAAGGGAACCTTGTACAAGTTAATCAAGGAGGACAGAGAACCGAATTTTGAGGGAGGTCAATACAACAAGCAGAGAGACTTCTGGGAGGAGTTCAAGGCTTACAAGCTATCCGAAGAGGCCAAGGCATCAAGCGAAAGAAATAGAGCAAACTCGCTTAAGGCAAAGGATCCTCATCGCCTAGGATCGCGTGGCTATGTAAGGAAGATTCCGGAATGGGAAATGGAAGTCCAGAAACTAGAGCAGCGCGGCGTTAGGCCTCAGACAAGCGATTGGCAGCCCAGATCAGTAAACTACCTACTCGCAAGGGGGGCACAATACAATAGTGACGGGAGCCTTAATGCCAGTAGTGAACCCGTCAGCAATCTCCTCCAGAGGATTTCAACCTTAACTGAGGAAGTGAATAGAGGTAACCGCAAGTCCGATAGAGAAAATAACGTGCTCACACAAGCACTTGGAAACAAGGAGCACCCTGGTCGCACTAGAGGAGCTGGGAATGTTCCTTGGGTGAAAGCATTTGAAGGTGAATCTTCATCCTATAGGAGCCGGGCGAGGGCTAGAACGCAAAGAGAAGAAGAGCTCCAAAGGTTTCGAAAGGAAATCAAAGATAGCATGGAAGCACGGATAGCTGCTCAAGTTGATGCACAAGTTATGTTAGCTATGTAATCCATGTGTTCGACACAACCGCAGCCTATCCTGAGTTTGAATAGCCCAGTGCCCAAGGGTCGCAGTAGCTGCGGCTCAACCCCTATGCTTGACGAAGAAGAGGTCAATGCTCCTCATCTGGTGGACAACATCACTGGACCTATTAATGTCAGGTTGTACATCCGTCAGCAGTGGACAAAAGACAAGGTGGCGGTCGGACAAGCATTTCCAAGAGGAGACGGCATCATTCATGGCAAGCCAATGCCACCCGGGTATGCCAGGGTCAGCATTGATAAGATCTTGGATAAGAAGTACAATAAGATACCCATTGATTTCCCAGTGGAGGAAGATAGGCCGCGTCTTGTTCACAACTTGGGCACTCATGTGGCTTGGCGCAAACGCTTCATCAAGCTGGATGAGCAGCCATCTTCGGATGATGAGGATGACAGTGAATCATCGGCATCGCCGCCGCCAAGAGGTTTCTCTTCTCTGCAAGATCCTCATTCTCCCTCTCCTGCCTCGAAAGAGAAGACACCTCCTCCACTGCCAAAGGAGAAAACACCTCCTCTACCTCCTCCACCGCCAAAGGAGAAAACACCTCCTCTACCTCCTCCACCTCCTCCACAGCCAAAGGAGAAGACGCCTCCTCCTCCTCTACGAAAATCCAAAGTGCAATTAGGTTTGACCTCGCAACACAAGAGGTCATCAGTTTCGGTTGGTAATGCTCCCCAAACAAGTAAAAAGAAGGTGGATGCTAGCATTACGAGTAAGATGAAGGACCTGACTGTGGAGCCTCCAAGCAAGAAAGCCGCCATTGCCTTCTTTAATCGAATAGCCAGTCTACCTAAGTGAAGACAACAGACCGAATTTGAAAGGCAGCATAACAAAGAGAGTAATCAAATCAGAGCTAGAGAAATACACACCAAAGAATTGCTAGATATATAGAACTTGGCCAACAACATGGGCATATCCATGGAGAGGGCCACGGAGTTGTATTACGGAATGAGAGATTTTGAAAAAGCCACGGTCGCATACAAGTATTCAAGAGGCAATCCTTTGGTCGCCACCGAACAAGAGTATAGAGATTTGCCAACATACATGCGACAGTTGTATGATTATTACTCCCTGGATACTGCCAATGGAGACTATGTCGGTTTTGAAGTTTGCATCCCTCCCGGACTGGTTTTTAATTATCCTGGAGAAACGGTGCATATTATTTATTATGAACACCTCTTTCAGCTCTTCCAACGGCGCTCGCTCGATACACAGATTTTGATGATATGGTCTATGTAAGTACCCTACTCTCACAACGTTATAATAAACTACGTGATTTGCATTTGAATATATCATATGTTTATTATGCAGGTGTATGGCAAAATGGTGACTAAAGAAGCAATTGAGCAATATAGACTTCTTGGATCCCATATTTGTAAATGAGACAACATGCACCGCCCCTGGTGAAGATGACTATGTACCAACAAGTTTGAAGATTGAGTTTGAAAGGATGTTCAGAAACAACAAAACAAACGTACTCCTACCCTACAACTGCGAGTATGTGTTCTCGACCCTTATTTTAGTGTTTCTTTTCTTGATATGTCATTCAATAACATGGACTTTGTGATTGCAGCAACCATTTCATCCTCGTAGATATCTATCTTGAAGATTCACATATCGAGGTGTGGGACTCAAAGAAAAAGCCACTTTCTCTTATCGACCCCCTAGTCAAAGTGCTGAATAAGTAAGTGAACCCAATATCACAACACTTTCTAATCACATAGGATATTGTAATGTCCTCGGTCTTCACACTTTATTTACAATGTAACATAGAATGAAGGCATTACCTAATTGGAAAAATCTCGATAGCATGATGCAAAAGCAATGGAGTGCCCCATTCAGTGTAAAGTATATGGAGGATCTCAAGACCCTAGATCAACCGATGGGGAACAACGAATGCGGGTTCTATGTGATGTGGGCAATGCTAAAATATTTTGGCGCAAAAACAAATAAGGGAGATGACATGGTACGTAGACATCCCATTTCTATTGTTTTGTCTTACGTTTGTGCATCTCAATATCATCTTGCTTTAATTACAGCGCAAAGCAAACAATCACAACCAGTTGCTAGATTTTGAGATGAGAGGAATTCAAGAGGAGATAGCAAGGTTTGTGATGGACGAGATATTGACCAAGAAAGGATCATTCTCCATTGTGAGGACTAAAAAGTACAAGGCGCAGTACGGAAGAGACCACATTGATAGGCTATTGTAATGCGACTCTTAATTCGATACTTAAAGTTTTTTTTGAAACTTTTGTAATATAAATGTTGATGGGTTTGTATTGTCACTTATCAACAACCACCTTCACATTGATATCAAATTGATCGATAGCAACCACCTCCACCTCCCCGACCTCCCACCCCACCACCTCCCCTCGAAATGAAAATAAAACAATTATTAAAATACAAATTGTGAAAAGTATATCACTACCGGTTCAAAGAAAACCGGCAGTGATAATATAATCTACACAACCGGTTGGTTAAAACAACCGGCAGTGATGGCTCAAGTATCACTGCCGGTTTGTAACACGAACCGACAGTGATACATGAGCTATCACTGCTGGTTTGGCATAACCGGCAGTGATGTGATCAGCTCATCACTGCCGAGTTGGTTATGGCGGTTCAAAATCCGCCAGTGAAGGGGGGTTTTGAACCGCCAGTGACGTCCTTCTCTGCTGTAGTGGCAGAAATGCAAACACGTGCACACCACCCTAAAACAGTCTGACACTAGTTCATTGATAAGTTTAACATCAAGCTGCATGATCAATCTTGTTGTCCACATTATTTTACATGCATGCATGGGAACTTGGAAGGAAGGACACGAAAGTCTGCGCGTACTTGACTCCTTGTTGCTTTCGACGGTGAATTTCTTCCCGAGCGAGCCCAGCAGCAGCCGGAAAGCCGTCGCCCGTCTTGCCCAGCAGCAGTAGTAGCAGACGGACGGAATTTCCATGTACGAGTACATTGCCGCCCGTATATAGTACTCGATCACAACGGCACAACGTGCGTGGTTCGTTTCCTTTCACAAAAGAAAGATCCACGTACGTTTGTTCCTTTGATCCTTTCACAAAAGAAAGAGATGTGCTTTGCTTTCCTTTGATCCCCCAACGCGTTGAATCCATTTGTACTCTGGATACTCCAAATCCACTTCCAGGTTTACGTACAACAACTGCTAATCAGTTGGTCGGTGTATATACTGTCACTACTGGATGACCTTTTTTTAAGAGGCGGGTAATAAATAGCCTTTTCATCACGCAGGGACGGCTACACTGTTCGTCTTTAAGAAAACAATTGTGTTAATGACACTTTTCATAGAGACGACAATTATACAGGTCTCCTATATGAATAGATTTTTTTTCCAGAGACGGAGCATTGCAACACCCACCGTATCCAGCTGGAAATCAAAAAGATGCTGGCGTCTTGCATTGCTTATCCACCGTGGCTTGTGTAGAATTGGAGTTGAGACTCAACACCTCTGTGGTCTCCTTGACAAAGCGATTGTAGGCGCACTTCTCGCAAAAAGAAAAAAGAGAGATTGTAGGCACACTTTAGTTGTGCGAACGAGTCTCGAAGGTCAATCATGTGTTCTAGTGTGTTTTAGCCTGTGTCACGTTATTCTCACTATTTTGACATGATCTACTTGTTTTCAAGTAGTTTTAGGTGGAAGCTATATCTTGTGAACACAACGACACTTATACTCCTCTATACGTGTACAATAAACTTAAACTTAGATTTAAGTTTTAATGGCTAATTAGGGGCCGTTTGGTGCAGCTCGTGATGGCTTCGGCTCCCTCTGCCCTGGCACTGTACCACCCTGCAGGATCCTGTGCATAGCTATAGCTCTTGGAAAATCGACTCCGGCTCCACCTGTGAACACCTGCAATCGAAGAGGAGACGTCAGAGCTGCGTTGGTGTGGCTCCGCCAGGACTGCTACAGGGAGAGAGAGCCGGAGCTGGACGGAGCCTGGCCAAACGGGCCCTTAATTCCGTAGATTCAGTTGGATCTTTATTCTTGGGTCCAGAAATTTGGACCGTGGCAGAATTAGCTATCATGGTAAAACATTTCGAATTACGTCCGCATTTTCTAGTACTTGGTATTTAATCGGCTGCTGATTTTGGAATTTTAGGTTTAGCCTATTCACAAACCGCTACTAAATATTGTTTACCCTTTCAATCATGGGCATTAAGACTTGGTTGATTATATATAATAATCAAATAAAAGAATCTGAGTGTGATCCAAACAAGCTAAATTATGGGGTGGATTTATTCTAATAAAAGCACTATATTACAACAATGCTAAAATCCATTTAAGACCTCATTTTTTAAGATTATAAGTGCATAAACAATAATCCAGGGATCAAAACACTTAGATTATAATAATCCATAATCTAAATTATAATAATTCCACACATATCATAGATTTTAATACTTTAATTGTTATCAAATAGGTCCTAAGTTCATTTATCACATCTCTCTCCCCTAACACAAAATATCATTTTATTGGATTCAAAGTCCAATAGCAAATAGCCCTAAAGGAAGGGTCAGCAAATATAACTAACCAACCATTGAAACTTCAAAAACATGTTTGGAATAGCATTTTCTTACCTTCTACAACTTTTCCACCAAAGGATTTGAAATCAAAACCTCCCCTTAGTAGAGCAATTTTTAGGAGGTGCCCAAGGCCTCCCCTCCTTCTCTTGGGTTACTATAGCTGGTCCGAGGAGGAAGAAGGGGAGGCTGTGGCTTCATACCTGGGAAATTTGTAGACGCGGCTCAATCACCAGCCGCCCTACAAATCAGACAGTCGAGGCAACTGTGATACCAGCCGCCCCTACAAATTGAACCATTTATAGCGGCGGTTCCTTTTACCAGCCGCCTCTATTGTCTGATTTATAGGGGTGGCTGGTGGAGTGGGTCCCTGGCACACCCACAGTAGGGGCGGCTCCATCACTAGCCGCCCCTACTCAAAATATGCCCCGTCGCTACAAAGAAATCCTGTAGTAGTGCCTGTTACTGACATATGGAAGTGACCATCAGTGAGAAGGCTGAAGTGGCCATCAATGAGGAGGCCTCATGGAAGATGGTCTTGCTAACACTGTTGAGACTGATCCTACCCTAAAGGAGATTCTTCTGACTGCTGCGGTAGAAGATGAGACAATTGAGGAAGGTATAAAGTCATAATCACTGAAGGCAAAGAAGGTTGTTTTGATGTGTATGTGCGAGATGATGTCGTAGCGTTAGCACGGCCGAACCACAAGTTTTCATAGCCATTGGCTTCTTTGTCCATCAAAAAATTAAAGAAGACCACTAGATGGCATCGTCAAGAAGATGGCAGTCCTCTGATAAAATAATAGGAGAGTGAATCAAGAGCTAAGTTCCTTCACTGTTGGAGGACAATGATGATGAATAGTTGTAAAACATAACATTACTATTCCTCTAATGTTTTTTCCATAGACACATGAATCTTAGTGAATCTTATTGGTCATTGTATGGTAATTAGTGGAGTTGCAATGTAATTGTTCAAAAAGAAAAATATCAGAATATAAATTGAGAGAGTACCATTTTCTGTAGCGAGACATAACATTCTTGTTTTTTGTTTCTGAAGATATTTAAGTCAATGTCACTAAAAATGATTTCCCAAATCATACGATTGGTTTGCATTGTGATTTGTTGAGCTGTAATGGCTAAGTCTTACACAGGGAACTATCTTTTATTGTTTTAATTTGCATAAATTTTAATTCTAATTTGCATGTACTCAAATGTTGTCGTAGCGTTAGCACAGACACTATACTAGTTTAGGTTGTAATTAATCAAATTAGTATTAAATTATGAAAGTCGGAGATTAAACTCTAAATTGCTTTTAATTTGGAAAGCAATGCAAGCATTCATTAATCATATTAATATTTATGTTAAAATTCAGAATCATGAGATATGGCAACGAGTAGCTTTGGTCGGTACGACCAGAGCGCAAACAAGAACGGAGTTAACCCTTCGATGCTTTAATTAAGAAGCTATATAATAGGTACTAATCAAATTAACATTTAAATCAACAAATTCATTATCAAGTTGCATGATAATATCAAAACTACTGTGTCGAGCGTCACGAATCTAAGGTAACTGGAACGACACGAAAGGGAGCTAAAACGATTAAATAGTCGGATGTGACAAACAGTGGCAATTTCGTAATTACCATCACCTTCTGTCTCCTCCCATGGCCAGGGTTGCACTGTTCATGCAGAGGAAGGGGGCCTTGCCTTGCGAGAGGGTAGCCGGCCAAGGGCTCTCTAGCCGATTGGATGGCAGCGCTAGCCCGCGGTGGCCTGCTACGGCCCACAAAGGGGCGTCAGCTAGCGGCGGTCGACGGCCTCTGCGCGAGGCTGCTTGAGGCAGCGTGCGAAGGGGTAAGTGTCGATGGCCTAGGGGTGGCCTGCTAGAGGCTTGACTCAACTGGCTTGGGTTTGGAGGTCGAAATCTGTTGCTGGGACGAGAGAGGGAGCACGGGGAGTGATGAGTACAGGCCCGATCTTCCGAGAGGTAGCCGGTAAGTTTGATTTGTGGAGATCTCAACGTTGGTGATTCGGCTTCAAATCAGACACGATTTGAACCCTGCAACCGTTACACCACTGCTCCGTTGGTTATCAACCAAGCACAACTTGATTGACCTCGCCAAGAAGGCTTTTCCTACAAGCGAATCGAAGAGCACAAGCAAGAAGGTAAAACACGCAATCTGAAATTGCAAATACGAATGATGCAAATATCAATAGAGGGTTCGAGAACTCGGTTTCAAAGGACTAATCGATATAGTAGAGGAGATCAAGAACAGGGGCCCTAGATCACTATAAAAGGATTTGTCACCATGGTTATAATGAACGATTCAGTTTCTCGATGGAAAAATAAACTCTAAACAAAAACCCCCATTGTTTAGCAGTGGTGACGGCTGTGTTTATAGTCTAAGACTCGACCTAGGGATGGGGACGGCTAGGGGTTGGGTGCCCACAACTTGGGCTTAAGGCCCGACATGATACATGGCCAAGTTGGCCTAAATAGGTGACGCAGCACCTTGCCGTGGCCACATAGACTGATCCACGGACCTTCTGGAGCTAGGACCAGATCCAAAACAATAGCGTCATCGTCCCCTTTCCAACGCATCCAAGAATGCCCTGTTTCGATGTCGAGAAAGTTATGACCGAAACAATGACGACGTGTCTGCTGAATCCGAGGGCAACATGGCAGCTGAGTTGGGGACGAATTGCATCTTGGGGAAGACCATGGTGTTGGTGTGTCCAGTGTAGCGATGTCCTCATCATCCTCCCCTTCTCAAATTGGAGTCGTCCTCGACTCCATCTTGGCAATGTCCTCATCAGGGAGGGGAGAGGCGGTGGCAGTGTGCTTCTACGGAGCTCAAGCGCCCTTTATATAGGGAGAAAGGAGGAGAGGGCTAGGTCGCGGAGGGCTCGAGCACGTCGTCAATGGCATGGGAGAGCAGGTCGTGGCACGCTATTGTTGGATTTATTGTGGGCTTGGCCCATAATACATTTAATAAATCAATAAACTCTATGGTCCGTGACATTATATGGTGTATGATTTATACCGTATGGGAGTTTAACTAAACATTGACTCAACTTATATGGTTGGATTTTATCCATCTATGTTGAGAGGTTGAGAAAAGGATCAAGGCATGCCACACACGCGCGTCGCCGCTACCGGCAGTCGGATCGGGCCATGGGCGTGGCGAGGCAGGCGACGGCGAGCAGGTGTGGCGTGGCTCAGTTTTGCCACTAACCTCTCATAATTGCGGGAGTTTCGACTCTTTTGCATTATGGTGAATGTGGGTTGGCATTAATCCCATGAGTTACCATCTCCTGATCTCCCTAGCTAGCCCCTTCTCCTCCCGCTGTAGGAATAAGAGTCCTCGCTCCTAGCCTACTTCTTCCAAGACACAACAGAAATACAGACACCACCGCTCTGCTGCTAGATGGCGATCTCCGTCCTATGACTTCGTGTGCACGAGCTTGTGGGAGGGCAGGTGCCTCTGGAACCACCGCTCACCTAAGAACCTGCTTGGGGTGTGCGGGCGATTAGGTTTTTGGGGAGTGACTACGCGACTGCTCCTCTCCACGTCATCGATCACCGTCTTTTTCCCTGATCCACGCACGCCATCGTCTTCTTCCTCTGGTGCGTGGGAGTCGGTACTACGAACCCCTTCCTGCAATAACTGTGGTCCACTACTTCGAGCAACGCACTAATCTGCACACCATGACTTGAGGTGCTAGTGCGAGTGGAGCATCCGATGCCTTCGGCATGGGACCCTCCTCTGGGTATATCCGCAAACTCACTCTTGTTTTTATATTTATATATGTTCTCTCTAGTATGCCATGTTTTGATGCTTTGGGTCATCTCGTTGTTGTTCACATGCTACAAGATCTTGCTGGTATGCTTTATATGACAAATATACCATGTTTACATGTTTTGAATCGTGGTTTTATGGTTCATATAAGTATATATGATGTTATAATTACTATGCTAATTTTTATATATGTCATCATCTTTATGGTGTTAATTTTCTGGATTAAATTGAGATGGAAATTGCTTAAACATCTAACAATCTAAAAATCTAATATTAGGCAGTTTTCTCTCAGTGGTTTCGCTGCGGTTTTGAAGCCAAATGCTTTTGATAGGAAAAAATTTATGATATAGCGTGCCAGGATGGAGTTGTGGCTAACTGCTATTAGTTACTATCATGTTGCACAGGGGAAGCCTGAGAACATAGCTCCTGCGGATGAGCCTAAGTTTCGGGCTGCCGATAACCTGTTCCGAGGCGCTGTGATTAGTGCTCTTCACAGCAAGTATGAGAAAAGCTATATATCCTGTGCATCAGGCAAAGAGTTATGGGATGCACTTAGGCAAAGTTTGGAGTTTCTGATCCTGGAAGTGAGCTATATCTCATAGAGCAGCTGTATGACTACAAAATGGTTGAAAACCGTTCTATGGTGGAATAGGCTCATGAGATTCAGGCACTGGCTAAGAAACTTGAGCTTTTCCCATGTCTGTTACCTAACAAGTTTGTGGCCGGTGGTATAATCGCTAAGTTGCAACCTTCTTAGAGGGATTTTGCTACTTCTCTAAAACATAAGAGACAAGAATTCAATATGTTTGAGCTTATTGGTACTCTTAATGTTGAGGAGAGGGCGAGAGCAAAGGACGGGCGTGGAAAATGGGTTGAGACCTCTGCTGCAAACATGGTGCAAAACAAAAATTCATTTGCATTCCGCAATAACAAGAAGAAGAAGAACCAACAAGAGAACAATCAGAACAAGCCTAAGCAAACAACTGAGTTTAAGAAGAAAAACAACAAGAAAGGTTAAGATTCTTTTGTTTGCGGTAAGGATGATCATTGGGCAAGTGCGTGCCCAAACCATAAATTTAAGCAAGAGAAGAAAGCAGCCAACATGGTAATTAGCGAGACTGGAGGAGGAACATCTGGTTATGGTAATCATTTACCTTTTGTTCTTTCAGTTTGTCATTCACCTGAGTGGTGGATGGATAGCGGTGCTAATATTCATGTATGTGCTGATGTTTCTTGGTTTACCTCATACCAGGTCAGCGGGACTGGAGCCTTGCTGATGGGAAACGGCTCGCATGCGCGTATTCTTGGTGTTGGCACGGTCATTCTAAAGTTTACTTCAGGAAAGACAGTGCTATTGAAGCACGTGTAGCATGTCGCCTCCATCAGAAAGAATCTCGTTAGTGGTCCTATGTTGGGTCATGATAGCTACAAGATTGTGCTCGATTCTAATAAGTGTGTCGTGTCGAGATATGGTACATTTGTTGGTAAAGGATATGACTGCAGAGGTATATTCCGCTTATCGTTGCTTGATGTGTGTAATAAGGTTGTGAACACTGTTGATATCTCGAATGAGTCGGATTTATGGCATTCATGTCTTTGTCATGTTAATTTTGGTTGTCTCATGCAGTTAGCGAATATGAATTTAATCCTAAAATTTAACATGGTCAAAGGTTCTAAGTGCCATGTGTGTGTACAATTCAAACAACCGCGCAAGCCTCACAAGGCTGCTGAGGCGAGGAATTTGGCACCGCTAGAACTCCTTTATTCTGATCTGTGTGAAATGAATGGCGATTTGACTAAGGACGGTAAACGATACTTCATGACTTTTATACATGATTGTACTAGATTTTGCTACGTGTATCTGTTTAAAACAAAAGATGAAGCATTGAATTATTTTAAGGCCTATAAAGCTAAAGTAGAAAATCAACTTGAGAGGAAAATTTAACGGTTAAGGTCTGATCGAGGTGGAGAATATTTCTCTAGTGAATTTTCTAAATTCTATGTGGAACATGGTATTATTCATGAGAATACACCGCCATACTCACCACAATCTAATGGAATTGCCGAAAGAAAGAACCATACTCTAACTGAGTTGGTAAATGTCATGTTAGACACTGCGGGACTATCTAAGGAATGGTGGGGTGAGGCGATTTTAACTGCATGTCTTGTCCTAAATAGAGTTCCTACAAAGAATAAAGAAATCACACCATTTGAGGAATCGGAAAAGAAAAGATTGAATCTCTCATATATGCGCACTTGGGGTTGCTTGGCTAAAGTGAATGTACCGATCAACAAGAAACGCAAACTTGGGCCTAAAACTATTAACTGTGTATTCTTTGGTTATGCTATTCACAGTGTTCGATATAGGTTCTTAATTATAAATTCTAAGGTACCTAACATGCAAGTTGATACAATAATGGAGTCTAGAGACGCTACATTTTTTGAGAATGAATTTCCCATAAAAATTGCACCTAGCATGACTAGTCATGAATCTGTAGTTCCCTATGAGCATGAAAATTTTATTCTGATAGAACAAATTGAGGAGCCCCTTACGCAAAATTCAGAGGAGGATGACATGGTAGTCACTAGAAAGAGCAAGCGACAGAGAGTTAGAAAATCTTTTGGGGATGACTATATTGTGTACCTTGTGGATGACACACCAATGATCATTGAACAGGCATATTCCTCTCTTGATGCTGACTTGTGGAAGGAAGCAATACGGAGTCAGATGGATTCTATCATGTCTAATGGAACTTGAGAGAGAATTGATCGTCCATTTGGATGCAAGCCTATTGGCTGCAAATGGGTGTTCAAGAAAAAGCTTAGGTCTGATGGTACTATCGAGAGGTACAAGGCAAGGCTTGTGGCCAAAGGTTATACTTAAAAAGAGGGTGAAGACTTCTTTGATATTTATTCACCAGTTGTCTGATTGACTACAATTCGAGTGTTGCTTTCTCTGGCGGCTTCCTTTGGTCTTACCATTCATCAAATGGATGTTAAGACTGCTTTTCTAATTGGAGACTTGGAGGAGGAGATCTATATGGATCAGTCGGATGGGTTTATAGCAAATGGTCAAGAGGGCAAGGTGTGTAAGCTATTAAAGTCGTTGTATGACCTAAAATAAGCCCCTAAGCAATGACACGAAAAGTTCAACAAAACTTTAACATCTACTAGCTTTGTTGTGAATGAAGCTGACTCATGTGTGTATTATCGGTATGGTGGGGGTGAAGGAGTTATTTTGTGCCTGTATGTTGATGACATATTAATCTTTGAATCAAGCCTCAAAGTGATTGAGGAGGTAAAGTAATTTTTATAGAGTAATTTTGAGATGAAAGATTTGGAAGAAGCTAATATTATTCTTAATATCAAGCTTTTAAGAGAAGGTGATGGTGGGGTAACTTTGTTACAATCTCACTATGTGGAAAAGGTGTTGAGTCGCTTTAGGTTTAGTGACTGTCAGCCTACTCCTACACCTTATGACCCTAGCGTGCCACTGAGGAAAAATCGGAGAATAGCAATTGATCAATTGAGATATTCCCTGATCATTAGTAAACTCATTTATCTTGCTAGTGCAACAGGACCTGACATCTCTTATGTTGTGTGCAAGCTAAGCTGGTTTGTGTCAAACTCGAGAGATGATCATTGGCAAGCTCTTGAGAGAGTAATGTGCTATCTAAAGGGTACTATGAGCTATTGTATACATTATACAGGGAATCCAAAGGTGCTAGAAGGCTATAGTGTTGCCAACTAGATTTCTAATGCTGATGAGCTTTATGCCACGAGCGGATATGTGTTTCTACTTGGAGGTGACACTGTTTCCTGAAAGTCTTACAAGCAGACTGTCTTAACGAAGTCTACAACGGAAACAGAACTCACAGCATTAGACACTGTTGGGTCTGAGGCTGAGTGGCTGCGTGATCTCCTTATGGATTTACCAGTTGTTGAAAACCGATACCAGCTATTTCTATGAACTGTGATAACCAGACTGTGATTACCAAGGTTAACAGTTCTAAGGATAACATGAAGTCCACGAGGCAAGTTATCAGACGATTAAAATCTATCAGAAATTTGTGAAACTCTAGAGTAATTGCGTTGGACTATGTTCACACATCCAATAATCTCGCAGATTAGTTTACAAAGGGTCTGTCACGAAATGTGATAGAGAGTGCATCGAGAGAGAAGGGTATGAGACCCTCTTGAAATCTACTATGGCGGTAACCTGTCCTATGTGATCGAAGATCACGTGATGTAGGGTGGTAAAACAAGTTAGTAGTAGATTGTGAGGAAACATCCCTTATAAAGGCTCATTTCTGATGCACATCTTTCCTTCTGTAAGGTAGGTTACCTTAACATGTTTCAAGTGTCTTGATTAAGAAAAAATGTTGTCCTACAGAACATCTTTTGAGGAACGCACCTATATGAGTCAGACTACTAATCATAGTCTATGAGGTTTGGATGACCTCTAAATACTCATGAAAGGTACTAAAGTATGACTTATATGCTTCAAAACAGAGGGGATGCCTATTGCAGCCTAGTATCTGTAATGGACTTTAGTGAATCTCACCTCACGCAAAACCGTCAATTCAAGACATAGTCCATTGTTTAGTTCTGACTGAGTAAAACTATTGTTCTAGATGGATGTTTAACTTAATAGTCTCCATCGAAACACTGGTATATAAAAGAGTTGTGGTTCTGAAATCATTTTGTTACAAACCCTAGAGTTTGGTGGGGATTATTGGATTTATTGTGTTCTTGGCCCATAATACATTTAATAAATCAATAAACTCTATGATCCATAACATTTATGTGATGTATGATTTGTACCATATAGGAGTTCGACTAAACGTTGACTCAACTTATATGGTTTGATTTTATCCGTCTATATTGAGAAGTTGAGGAAAGGATAAAGACGTGCCACACGCGTGCGCGCCGTGGGCGTGGGCGTGGCGAGGCGAGGCAAGGCAGGCAGGCGGTGAGCGAGCGGGCGTAGCGTGCCTTAGTTTTGCCACTCACCTCTCATAATTGCGGGAGTTTTAAGTCTTTTGCATTATGATGAATGTGGGTTGGTATTAATCCCGTGAGTTACCATCTCTTGATCTCCCTGGCTGGCTCCTTCTCCTCCCCGTTACGGGAATAAGAGTCCTCACTCCTATCCTTCTTCTTCCAAGAGACAATAGAAACACAACCACCACTGCTCCGCTTCTAGATGGTGATCTTCGTCCCGTGACTTCACGTGCACGAGGCTGCGGGAGAGCAGGTGCCTCCGGAACCACCGCTCGCCTGAGAACCCTGCTCGGGGTGTGCGGACGATTCATTTTTTGGGGAGCGACTATGCGACTGCTCCTCTCCACGTCATCGGTCGATGTCTTCTTCCCTAATCCGCGCACGCCATCGACTTCTTCCTCTAGTGCGTAGGAGTCGGTACTGCGAACCCCTTCATGCAACGATTGTGGTTCACTACTTCGAGCATCACACTAATCTGCACACCATGACCGGAGGTGCTAGTGCGAGTGGAGCCTCCAATGCCATCGGCATTGGACCCTCCTCTGGGTATATCCGCAAACTCACTCTTGTTTTTATATTTATATATGTTCTCTCTGGTATGCCATATTTTGATACTTTGGGTCATGTCGTTATTGTTCGTATGCTACATGATCTTACTGGTATGCTTTATATGACAAATATACCGTGGTTACATGTGTTTGAATCGTGGTTTTATGGTTCATATAAGTATATATGATATTATAATTACTATGCTAATTTTTATATATGTCATCATCTTTATAGTGTTATTTTTCTAGATTAAATTGACATGGAAATTGTTTAAACATCTAACAGCTGTGACATGCGAGCGATGGCGCAGTGGCTGTGAGGGGGGGCTTGTCCTCGCGGTGGTGCTCGGTCCTCGCGGGCGGCTCGGTCACACGGTTGGAGCTTCGCTGCCCGGCAATGGCGGAGGGGAGAAGAGACCCGAGTGAGGCGATGACGAGGCGGGCTCACCTGTCGGGGGTGGGAGAGAGAGAGGAGGCGCTGGGCCCGGCTGTCAGTGGCTGCGCACGGGAGAGAGGAGGTGCGGCACTGTGGGCGCGCTGGGCCTGGGCCGGCTGCGCCGCTGCTGCTGCGGGCCATGTGCTGCACGGGAGGGGAGAAGGGGAGGGCCGGCTGGACCGGATTCGAGGTACCGAGTTTGGTTTGGCCCAAGGGCTCCAACCGTACGTCCAGGCGCAATGGGATGCCCGGGCGGGTGCACGTGCTGGCTGGCACTGTGCTACCGCGGCTGTTCTGGTGACGGCACGGGCCCTACCACCGCTGTTGTATCTGTGCTACCGAGTTGGGCTGACCACTGTTCCGAGCGACTTATATCTGTGCTATCGAGTTGGGCACATCGCTTGCCTTTCAAGAGCCAATTTCACCATGGACCATGGTGGTGCAGTTAGTTTCTACGACCGACAGATGTATACTATGTATGGCAGAAATGCAAACACATGCACACCACCCTAAAACAGTCTGACACTAGTTCATTGATAAGTTTAACATCAAGCTGCATGATCAATCTTGTTGTCCACATTATTTTACATGCATGCATGGGAACTTGGAAGGAAGGACACCAAAGTCTGCGCGTACTTGACTCCTTGTTGCTTTCGACGGTGAATTTCTTCCCGAGCGAGCCCAGCAGCAGCCGGAAAGCCGTCGCCCGTCTTGCCCAGCAGCAGTAGTAGCAGACGGAAGGAATTTCCATGTACGAGTACATTGCCGCCCGTATATAGTACTCGATCACAACGGCACAACGTGCGTGGTTCGTTTCCTTTCACAAAAGAAAGATCCACGTACGTTTGTTCCTTTGATCCTTTCACAAAAGAAAGAGATGTGCTTTGCTTTCCTTTGATCCCCCAACGCGTTGAATCCATTTGTACTCTTTGAATCCATTTGTACTCTGGATACTCCAAATCCACTTCCAGGTTTACGTATAACAACTGCTAATCAGTTGGTCGGTGTATATGCTGTCACTACTGGATGGCCTTTTTTTAAGAGGCCGGTAATAAATAGCCTTTTCATCACGCAGGGACGGCTACACTGTTCGCCTTTAAGAAAACAATTGTGTTAATGATAGTTTTCACAGAAACGACAGTTGTACAGGTCGCCTATATGAATAGATTTTTTTTTCAGAGACGGAGCTTTGCAACACCCACCGTATCCAGCTGGCAATAAAAAAGATGCTGGCGTCTTGCATTGCTTATCCACCGTGGCTTGTGTAGAATTGGAGTTGAGACTCAACACCTTTGTGGTCTCCTTGACAAAGCAATTGTAGGCGCACTTCTCGCAAAAAGAAAAAAGAGAGATTGTCGGCACACTTTAGTTGTGTGAATGAGTCTCGAAGGTCAATCATGTGTTCTAGTGTGTTTTAGCTTGTGTCACATTATTCTCACTATTTTGACATGATCTACTTGTTTTCAAGTAGTTTTAGGTGGAAGCTATATCTTTTGAACACAACGACACTTATACTCCTCTATACGTGTACAATAAACTTAAACTTAGATCTAAGTTTTAATGGCTAATTAGTGGCCGTTTGGTACAGCTCGTGATGGCTTCGGCTCCCTCTGCCATGGTACTGTACCACCCTGTAGGATCCTGTGCATTGCTATAGCTCTTGGAAAATCGACTCCGGCTCCACCTGTGAACACCTGCAATCAAAGAGGAGCCGTCAGAGCTGCGTTGGTGTGGCTCCGCCAGGACTGCTATAGGGAGAGAGAGAGCCGGAGCTGGACGGAGCCTGGCCAAACGGGCCCTTAATTCCGTAGATCCAGTTGGATCTTTATTCTTGGGTCCAGAAATTTGGACCGTGGTAGAATTAGCTATCATGGTAAAATATTTCAAATTACATCCGCAATTTCTAGTACTTGATATTTAATCAGCTGCTGATTATGGAATTTTAGGTTTAGCCTATTCACAAACCGCTACTAAATATTGTTTACCCTTTCAATCATGGGCATTAAGACTTGGTTGATTATATATAATAATCAAATAAAAGAATCTGAGTGTGATCCAAACAAGCTAAATTATGGGGTGGATTTATTCTAATAAAAGCACTATATTACAACAATGCTAAAATCCATCTAAGACCTCATTTTTTAAGGTTATAAGTGCATAAACAATAATCCAGGGATCAAAACACTTAGATTATAATAATCCATAATCTAAATTATAATAATTCCACACATATCATAGATTTTAATACTCTAATAGTTATCAAATAGGTTCTAAGTCCATTTATCACATCTCTCTCCCCTAACACAAAATAACATTTTATTGGATTCAAAGTCCAATAGCAAATAGCTGTAAAGGAAGGGCCAGCAAATATAACTAACCAACCATTGAAACTTCAAAAAAATGTTTGGAATAGCATTTTCTTACCTTCTACTACTTCTCCACCAAAGGATTTGAGATCAAAACCTCCCCCTTAGTAGAGCAATTTTAGGAGGTGCCCAAGGCCTCCCCTCCTTCCTCTCTTGGGTTACTATAGCTGGCCCAAGGAGGAATAAGGGAAGGTTGTGGCTTTATACCTGGGAAATTTGTAGAGGCAGCTCAATCACCAGCCGTCCCTACAAATCAGACAGTAGAGGCAGCTGTGATACCAGTCGCCCCTACAAATTAAACCATTTATAACGGTGGTTACTGTTACCAGCCGCCTCTATTGTCTGATTTATAGGGGCGGCTGGTGGAGTGGGCCCCTAGCACACCCACAGTAGGGGCGGCTCCATCACCAGCCGCCCCTACTCAAAATATGCCCTATTGCTACAAAGAAATCTTGTAGTAGTGCCTTTACTGACATATGGAAGTGACCATCAGTGAGAAGGCTGAAGTGGCCATCAATGAGGAGGCCTCATGGAAGATTGTCTTGCTAACACTATTGAGACTGATCCTACCCTAAAGGAGATTCTTCTGACTGCTGCGGTAGAAGATGAGACCATTGAGGAAGGTATAAAGTCATAATCACTGAAGGCAAAGAAGGTTGTTTTGATGTGTATGTACGAGATGATGCCATAGCATTAGCACGGGCAAACCACAAGCTTTCATAGCCATCGGCTTCTTTGTCCTTCAAAAAAGTAAAGAACACCACCAGATGGCATCGTCAAGAAGATGGCGGTCCTCTGATAAAATAATAGGAGAGTGAATCTAGACCTAAGTTCCTTCACTGTTGGAGGACAATGATGATGAATAGTTGTAAAACATAACATTATTATTCCTCTAATGTTTATGATTTTTTTCCATAGACACGTGAATCTTAGTGAATCTTATTGGTCATTGTATGGTAATTAGTGGAGTTGCAATGTAATTGTTCAAAAAGAAAAATATCAGAATATAAATTGAGAGAGTACAATTTTATGTAGCGAGACATAACATTCTTCTTTTTTGTTTCTGAAGATATTTAAGTCATTGTCACTAAAAAAGATTTCCCAAATCATACGATTGGTTTGCATTGTGATTTGTTGAGCTGTAATGGCTAAGTCTTACACAAGGAACTATCTTTTATTGTTTTAATTTGCATAAATTTTAGTTCTAATTTGCATGTACTCAAATGTTGCCATAGCATTAGCACGGGCACTATACTAGTTTAGGTTGTAATTAATCAAATTAGTATTAAATTATGAAAGTCAGAGATTACACTCTAAATTGCTTTTAATTTGGAAAGCAATGCAAGCATTCATTAATCATATTAATATTTATGTTAAAATTCAGAATCATGAGATATGGTAACGAGTAGCTTTGGTCGGTACGACCAGAACGCAAACAAGAACGGAGTTAACCCTTCGCTGCTTTAATTAAGAAGCTATATAATAGGTACTAATCAAATTAACATTTAAATCAACAAATTCATTATCAAGTTGCATGATAATATCATAACTACTGTGTCAAGCGTCAGAAATCTAAGTTAACTGGAACGACACGAAAGGGAGCTAAAACGATTAAATAGTAGGATGTGACAAATAGTGGCAATTTCGTAATTACCATCACCTTCCGTCTCCTCTCATGGCTAGGGTTGCACTGTTCATGCAGAGGAAGGGGGCCTTGCCTTAGGAGAGGGTAGCCGGCCAAGGGCTCTCGGGCCGGTCGGATGGCAGTGCTAGCCCGCGGTGGCCTGCTATGGCCCGCAAAGGGGCATCAGCCAGCGGCGGTTGATGGCCTCTGCGCGATGCTGCCTGAGGCAGCGCGCGAAGGGGTAAGGGTCAGCGGCCTAGGGGTGGCCTACCAGAGGCTTGACTCAGCCGGCTTGGGTTTGGAGGTCGAAATCAGTTGCTGGGGCGAGAGAGGGAGCACGGGGATGGGAGAGGCGATGGCAGCGTGCTTCTGCGGAGCTCGAGTGCCCTTTATATAGGGAGAAAGGAGGAGGAGAGGGCTAGGTCGCGGAGGGCTCGAGCACGTCGTCAATGGCGGCCTTGACTCAGCGCGTGGGAGAGCGGGTCATGGCGTGCTATTGTTGGATTTATTGTGGGCTTAGCCCATAATACATTTAATAAATCAATAAACTCTATGGTCCATAACATTATATGGTGTATGATTTATACCGTATGGGAGTTTGACTAAACGCTGACTCAACTTATATGGTTGGATTTTATCCGTCTATATTAAGAGGTTGAGAAAAGGATAAAGGCGTGCCACACGCGCGCGCGCCGCCGTCACCGCTGCCGGCGGTCGGACCGGGCTGTGGGCATGGCGAGGCAGGCGACGGCGAGCAGGTGTGGCGTGGCTCGATTTTGCCACTCACCTCTCATAATTGCGGGAGTTTTAACTCTTTTGCATTATGGTGAATGTGGGTTCCCATTAATCCCGTGAGTTACCATCTCCAAATCTCCCCAACTAGCCCCTTCTCCTCCCGCTGTGGGAATAAGAGTCCTCGCTCCTATCCTTCTTCCAAGAGACAATGGAAACACAGACACCACCGCTCTGCTGCTAGATGGCGATCTCCGTCCTATGACTTCGCGTGCACGAGGTTGTGGGAGGGCAGGTGCCTCCGGAACCACCGCTCGCCTGAGAACCCTGCTTGGGGTGTGCAGGCGATTAGGTTTTTGGGGAGCGACTATGTGACTATTCCTCTCCACGTCATCGGTCGACGTCTTCTTCCCTGATCTATGCACGCCATCGTCTTCTTCCTCTGGTGCGTGGGAGTCGGTACTGCAAACCCCATCCTGCAATGACTGTGGTCCACTACTTCGAGCAACGCACTAATCTGCACACCATGACTGGAGGTGCTAGTGCAAGTGGAGCATTCGATGCCTTTGGAATGGGACCGTCCTCTGGGTATATTTGCAAACTCACTCTTGTTTTTATATTTATATATGTTCTCTCTGGTATGCCATGTTTTGATGCTTTGGGTCATGTCGCTGTTGTTCACATGCTACATGATCTTGCTGGTATGCTTTATATGACAAATATACCATGTTTATATGTTTTGAATCATGGTTTTATGGTTCATATAAGTATATATGATGTTATAATTACTATGCTAATTTTCATATATGTCATCATATTTATGGTGTTATTTTTCTAGATTAAATTAACATGGAAATTGCTTAAACATCTAACAATCTAAAAACCTAACATTAGGTAATTTTCTCTCAATGGTTTTGCTGCCACTTTGAAGCCAAATGCTTTTGATGGGAAAAAAATTCATGATATAGCGTGCCTGGATGGAGTTGTGACTAACTGCTATGAGTTGCTATCATGTCGCACAGGGCAAGCCTGAGAACTGAGCTCCTGAGGATGAGCCTAAGTTTTGGGCTGCCGATAACATGTTCCGAGGCGCTGTGATTAGTGCTCTTCATAGCAAGTATGAGAAAAACTATATATCCTGTGCATTAGGCAAAGAGTTATGGGATGCTCTTGAGGCAAAGTTTGGAGTTTCTAATGCTGGGAGTGAGCTGTACCTCATAGGGCAGCTGTATGACTACAAGATGGTTAAAAACCGTTCTGTGGTGGAACATGCTCATGAGATTCAGGCACTGGCTAAGGAACTTGAGCTTTTCCCATATCCGTTACCTAACAAGTTTGTGGCCGGTGGTATAATCGCTAAACTGCCACCTTCTTGGAGGGATTTTACTACTTCTCTAAAACATAAGAGACAAGAATCTAGTGTGTCTGAGCTTATTGGTACTCTTGATGTTGAGGAGAGGGCGAGAGCAAAGGATGGGTGTGGAAAAGGGGTTGAGACCTCTGCTGCAAACATAGTGCAAAACAAAATTTCATTTGCATTCCATAATAACAAGAAGAAGAAGAACAAACAAGAGAACAATCAAAACAAGCCTAAGCAAACAATTGAGTTTAAGAAGAAAAACAACAATAAAGGTGAAGGTTCCTTTTTTTGCGGTAAGGATGATCATTGGGCAAGTGCGTGCCCAGACCGCAAATGTAAGCAAGAGAAGAAGGCAACCAACAAGGTAATTAGCGAGACTGGAGGAGGAACATCTGGTTATGGTAATCATTTACCTTTTGTTCTTTCAGTTTATCATTCACCTGAGTGGTGGATGGATAGCGGTGCTAATATTCATGTATGTGCTGATATTTTTTTGTTTACCTCATACCAGGTCGGCGGGACTGGAGCCTTACTGATGGGAAACAGCTCGCATGCGCGTATTCTTGGTGTTGGCACGGTCATTCTAAAGTTTACTTCGGGAAAGACGGTGCTATTGAAGCATGTGCAACATGTCCCCTCCATCAGAAAGAATCTCGTTAGTGGTCCTATGTTGTGTTGTGATAGCTACAAGATTGTGCTCGAGTCTAATAAGTGTGTCGTGTCGAGATATGGTACATTTGTTGGTAAAGGTTATGACTGCAGAGGTCTATTCCGCTTATCGTTGCTTGATGTGTGTAATAAGGTTATGAACACTGTTGATATCTCGAATGAGTCGGATCTATGGTATTCACGTCTTTATCATGTTAATTTTGGTTGTCTTATGCGGTTAGCGAATATGAATTTATTCCCAAAATTTAACGTGGTCAAAGGTTCTAAGTGCCATGTGTGTACAATCTAAACAACCGCGCAAGCCTCACAAGGCTGCTGAGGCGAGGAATTTGGCACCGCTAGAACTCTTTCATTCTAATCTATGTGAAATGAATGGCGATTTGACTAAGGGTGGTAAACAATACTTCATGACTTTTATAGATGATTGCACTAGATTTTGCTACGTGTATCTGCTTAAAACAAAAGATGAAGTGTTGAATTATTTTAAGGCCTATAAAGTTGAAGTATAAAATCAACTTGAGAGGAAAATTAAACGGTTAAGGTCTGATCGAGGTAGAGAATATTTCTCTAGTGAATTTTCTGAATTCTATGGGGAATATGGTATTATTCATGAGAAGACACCGCCGTACTCACCACAATCTAATGGAATTGCCGAAAGAAAGAACCATACTCTAACTTAGTTGGTAAATGTCATGTTAGACACTGCGGGATTATCTAAGGAATGATGGCGTGAGGCGATTTTGACTGCATGTCATGTCCTAAATAGAGTTCCTATAAAGAATAAAGAAATCACACCATTTGAGGAATGGAAAAAGAAAAGATTAAATCTCTCATATATACGCACTTGGGGTTGCTTGGCTAAAGTGAATGTACCGATCAACAAGAAGCGCAAACTTGGGCCTAAAACTGTTGACTATGTATTCCTTGGTTATGCTATTCACAGTGTTGGATATAGATTCTTAATTATAAATTCTAAGGTACCTGACATGCATGTTGGTACAATAATGGAGTCTAGAGACGCTACATTTTTTAGAATGAATATACCATAAAAATTGCACCTAGCATGACTAGTCATGAATCTGTAATTCCCCATGAGCATGCAAATTTTATTCTGATAGAACAAATTGAGGAGCCCCTTACGCAAAATCCTGAGGAGGATGACATTGTAGTCACCAGAAAGAGCAATCGACAGAGAGTTACAAAATATTTTGGGGATGACTATATTGCGTACCTTGTGGATGACACACCAACGACCATTGAATAGGCATATTCCTCTCCTGATGCTGACTTGTGGAAGGAAGCAATACGGAGTGAGATGGATTCTATCGTGTCTAATGGAACTTGAGAGGGAGTTGATCGTCCATTTGGATGCAAGCCTATTGGCTGCAAATGGGTGTTTAAGAAAAAGCTTAGGCCTGATGGTACTATCGAGAGATACAAGACAAGGCTTGTGGCCAAAGGTTATACTCAAAAAGAGGGTGAAGACTTCTTTGATACTTATTCACCAGTTGCCTGATTAACTACAATTCGAGTGTTGCTTTCTCTGGCAGTTTCCTTTGGTCTTACCATTCATCAAATGGATGTTAAGATAGCTTTCCTAAATAGAGAGTTAGAGGTGGAGATCTATATAGATCAGTCAGACGGCTTTATAGCAAATGGTCAAGAGGGCAAGGTGTGTAAGCTATTAAAGTCGTTGTATGACCTAAAACAAGCCCCTAAGCAATAGCACGAGACTTTTGACAAAACTTTAACATCTGCTAGCTTTGTTGTGAATAAAGCTGACTCATATGTGTATTATCGGTATGGTGGGGGTGAAAGAGTTATTTTGTACCTGTATGTTGATGACATATTGATCTTTGGATCAAGCCTCAAAGTGATTGAGGAGGTAAAGAAATTTTTATCGAGTAATTTTGAGATGAAAGATTTGGAAAAAGCTAATGTTATTCTTAATATCAAGCTTTTAAGAGAAGGTGATGGTGGGGTAACTTTGTTACAATCTCATTATGTGGAAAAGGTGCTAAGTCGCTTTGGGTTTAGTAACTGTCAGTCTGCTCCTACACCTTATGACCCTAGCGTGCTACTGAGGAAAAATCGGAGAATAGCAATAAATCAATTGATATATTCCCAGATCATTAGTAAACTCATTTATCTTGCTAGTGCAACAAGACCTTTAATCTCTTATGCTGTGTGCAAGCTAAGCCGGTTTGTGTCAAACCCGAGAGATGATCATTGGCAAGCTCTAGAGAGAATAATACGCTATCTAAAGGGTACTATGAGCTATGGTATACATTATACAGGGAACCCAAAGGTGCTATAAGGCTATAGTGATGCCAACTGGATTTCTAATGCTGACGAGCTTTATGCCACGAGTGGATATGTGTTTCTACTTGGAGGTGGCACTATTTCCTAGAAGTCTTACAAGCAGACTATCTTAACAAAGTCTACAATGAAAGTAGAACTCACAGCATTAGACACTGCTGGGTCTAAGGCCGAGTGGCTGCGTGATCTCCTTATGGATTTACCGATTGGTGAAAACCGATACCAACTATTTCTATGAACTGTGATAACCAGACTGTGATTACCAAGGTTAACAGTTCTAAGGATAACATGAATTCCACGAGGCATGTTAAGAGATGATTAAAATCTATCAGAAATTTAAGAAACTCTGGAGTTATTGCGTTGGACTATGTTCACACGTCCAATAATCTGGTAGATCAGTTTACAAAGGGTCTGTCATGAAATGTGATAGATAGTGCATCGAGAGAGATGGGTATGAGACCCACTTGTAATCTACTATGGTGGTAACCTGTCCTATGTGATCGAAGATCCCGTGAAGTAGGGTGATGAAACGAGCTAGTAGTAGATTGTGAGAAAAGATCCCTTATAAAGGTTTATTTCTGATGCACATCTTTTCTTTTGTAAGGCAGGTTACCTTAATATGTTCTAAGTGTCTTGATTAAGAAAAGATGTTGTCCTACATAACATCTTTTGAGGAACGCACCTATATGAGTCAGACTACTAATCATAGTCTATGAGGTTTGGGTAACCTCTAAATACTCATGAAAGGCACTGAAGTATGACTTATATACTTCAAAACAGAGGGGATGCCTATTGCAGCCTAGTATCAGTAATGGACTTTAGTGAATCTCACCACACGCAAAACTATCAATTCAAGGCATATTCCATTGTTCAGTTGTGACTGAGTGAAACTATTGTTCAAGATGGATGCTCAACTTAACAGTCTTCATCGAAACACTGGTATATAAAAGAGTTATGGTTTTGAAATCATTTTGTTACAAACCCTAGAGTTTGGTGGGGATTGTTGGATTTATTGTGGGCTTGGCCCATAATACATTTAATAAATCAATAAACTCTATGATCTGTAACATTATGTGGTGTATGATTTGTACCGTATGGGGGTTTTACTAAACGTTGACTCAACTTATATGGTTGAATTTTATCCGTCTATATTGAGATGTTGAGGAAAGGATAAAGTCGTGCCACACACGTGCGCACCGTGGGCGTGGGCATGGCGAGGCGAGGCGAGGCAGGCAGGCGGCGAGCGAGCGGGCGTAGAGTGGCTCGGTTTTGCCACTCACCTCTCATAATTGTGGGAGTTTTAACTCTTTTGCATTATGGTGAATGTCGGTTGGCATTAATCCCGTGAGTTACCATCTCTTGATCTCCCCGGCTAACCCCTTCTCCTCCCCGCTGCGGGAATAAGAGTCCTCGCTCCTTTCCTTCTTCTTCCGAGAGACAATAGAAACACAGCCACCACTGCTCCGCTGCTAGATGGCGATCTCCGTCCCGTGACTTCGCATGCACGAGGTTGCGGGAGAGCAGGTGCTTCCGGAATCACCGCTCGCCTGAGAATCCTACTCGGGGTGTGTGGACGATTAGGTTTCTGGGGAGCAACTACGTGACTGTTCCTCTCCACGTCATCGGTCGACGTCTTCTTCCCTAATCCGCGCACGCCATCGACTTCTTCCTCTGGTGCGTAGGAGTCGGTACTACGAACTCCTTCATGCAACGACTGTGGTCTACTACTTCGAGCAACGCACTAATCTGCACACCATGACTGGAGGTGCTAGTGCAAGTGGAGCCTCCAATGCCTTCGGCATGGGACCCTCTGGGTATATCCGCAAACTCACTCTTGTTTTTATATTTATATATGTTCTCTCTGGTATGCCATGTTTTGATGCTTTGGGTCATGTCGTTATTGTTCGTATGCTACATGATCTTGCTGGTATGCTTTATATGACAAATATACCATGGTTACATGTTTTGAATCGTGGTTTTATGGTTCATATAAGTATATATGATATTATAAATACTATGCTAATTTTTATATATGTCATCATTTTTATGGTGTTATTTTTCTGGATTAAATTGACATGAAAATTGTTTAAACATCTAACATTTGTGACATGCGAGCGATGGCGCGGTGGCTGCGAGGGGGGGGGGCTTGTCCTCGCGGTGGTGCTCGGTCCTTGCGGGCGGCTCGGTCAAACGGTTGGAGCATTGCAACACCCTAAAACAGTCTGACACTAGTTCATTGATAAGTTTAACATCAAGCTGCATGATCAATCTTGTTGTCCACATTATTTTACATGCATGCATGGGAACTTGGAAGGAAGGACACCAAAGTCTGCGCGTACTTGACTCCTTGTTGCTTTCGACGGTGAATTTCTTCCCGAGCGAGCCCAGCAGCAGCCGGAAAGCCGTCGCCCGTCTTGCCCAGCAGCAGTAGTAGCAGACGGAAGGAATTTCCATGTACGAGTACATTGCCGCCCGTATATAGTACTCGATCACAACGGCACAACGTGCGTGGTTCGTTTCCTTTCACAAAAGAAAGATCCACGTACGTTTGTTCCTTTGATCCTTTCACAAAAGAAAGAGATGTGCTTTGCTTTCCTTTGATCCCCCAACGCGTTGAATCCATTTGTACTCTTTGAATCCATTTGTACTCTGGATACTCCAAATCCACTTCCAGGTTTACGTATAACAACTGCTAATCAGTTGGTCGGTGTATATGCTGTCACTACTGGATGGCCTTTTTTTAAGAGGCCGGTAATAAATAGCCTTTTCATCACGTAGTGACGGCTACACTGTTCGTCTTTAAGAAAACAATTGTGTTAATGATAGTTTTCACAGAGACGACAGTTGTACAGGTCTCCTATATGAATAGATTTTTTTTCAGAGACGGAGCATTGCAACACCCACCGTATCCAGCTGGCAAAAAAAAGATGTTGGCGTCTTGCATTGCTTATCCACCGTGGCTTGTGTAGAATTGGAGTTTAGACTCAACACCTTTGTGGTCTCCTTGACAAAGCGATTGTAGGCGCACTTCTCGCAAAAAGAAAAAAGAGAGATTGTAGGCACACTTTAGTTGTGCGAATGAGTCTCGAAGGTCAATCATGTGTTCTAGTGTGTTTTAGCTTGTGTCACGTTATTCTCACTATTTTGACATGATCTACTTGTTTTCAAGTAGTTTTAAGTGGAAGCTATATCTTGTGAACACAATGACACTTATACTCCTCTGTACGTGTACAATAAACTTAAACTTAGATCTAAGTTTTAATGGCTAATTAGGGGCCGTTTGGTGCAGCTCGTGATGTCTTCGGCTCCCTCTGTGTATCACCTCTGGATGTTAAGCATGCATTAACATCCCAAAGCATGAGCATTAGCATCACATACATGTTCATTATCATATGTAATATAAGTTAAAATTAAATTGAAGTGTGAAAAACATCTGTTTGAACCCTAAATTATTGCATTTGCTTGCTAAGAGTGGTAAAACTTGTTTGGTTATAACTTTAAATAACTTAGAATTAATTAGCATGATTTTTGGAGCAACTTTTGAATTTAAAATCTCCCCAAATTTTACTTTTAAAAATATTCTAGAAAAATGAGTTTTTTAAAAAAAATTGGACTTTAAATCACTAATTCAAAATCTGTTTAGAATTTTCAAAAGTGCCCTAAATGAAAGTTGTAGAGAATTAAATTTTGAACAACTTTTGTTTTGGGGACAACTTGTGAAAATGTGTTTTTCATCTTCAAAATTTGAATTTAAATCAATTTAGAAAATTTGGAAATTTATTTATAAAAGGAAAAGGTATTTTCGGCCTTAACGGGCCGCCGCCTCCGCTTCGGCCCGCTCGCGCAAGCCGGCCCGGCCCGCGCCCGCGTCCGCCTCCTCTCGCCCGCGCGCGCGCACGCCGTGGCGCCCGCGGCAGAAGCCGAACGCCGCGTGGCCGTACGTCGCCGACGCCACGCGCCCTCCGGTGGCCCCCACGTCCCTCCGCACCCGCCCAGCTACTGCCTCCATTCTCCTCTCCTCGCCCCACAGCAGCACGCCAGCAGCAGTCGCGCGGCCACCGCGCCATTGTCGGCTCCCGAGCTCCGCCACCGCCATAGCCGCTGCCCTGGCTCACCGCCACAGCCTCCGTCTTCCTCCTCGCTTCGCTTTCTCGTCGCGCATCCCGTGCTCGCCACGGCCCGCGAGGATTCAGCCCCTAGCCTCGGCAATAGCTCGTCGGAGTTCCGGCCGAGCTCACCGGAGTGAGCCGCTCCGTGGACTTCACCCTCCATCCGCCTTCTCGCTCACTTCTCGAGCGCACGAGCACCGCACGGTTAAGTTCGCAGACCACACCGTGCGGCCCATCTCGGTCGGTGTTGGCTGGCCGACGGCGGGCCGAGCCACCGCGTCGCCATGCACGCCGGCGAGCTCGATGTCGAGCTCGTCTGGCCACATACTAGGCACCCTCGGCTTCGCCTCTCCGCGGGGAAGCCGCTGCTGGTGACCTCACCGCCGGCGAGCTCACCGGCGGCGAGATCCGCGCGGTCAGCGCCTCCCCCCGCCTCTGTGTGAATGACCCGTGGGGTCGCGAGCCTGCCTGTCTGTCTCCCCTCGCACGCGCGTGTACGCTGCACCGGGTGCACCTAGCGTTTCCAGCGGCTGATGTTTAAAAAGGAATTTGAAAATGATTTTCAGAAAAGATGAAAATGGTTTAGAAATTCATAACTTGCTCATTTTGGCTCCAAAAATTATGCAACAAATTTTAGTAGACTTCTTAGAACTAGATCTATGATGTAAAAATATTGCATGTCAAGTTTGAAATACTTTTCTGTAGGGTTTTTATTTAATCATTCAAATTGCTGTTTTCTTGATAAATATGTAATAAATCATATAAAGCTCAGAAAAATATGGTTTTAATTTTGTAAATCTTTTTGTGTAATGTACTTTCTAAGAAAAATATGTGTCATGCATGTTCTGTAGAAAAATTTTGATGTGTAGTACAAGTTCTTATTATTGTTGATAATTGTTATTTTTGATAGAGAGAAAAATATGAATAAAACATGCATATAATAATTTTTCTATAGTGATTGTTTATTGTGTAGAATGTAGGAAAAATGTTAAATCTATTGTTTGATACTTTTCATAGTACAAAGTATTTTCATGCTCTTATTTAGGCCCTAACTTGTAATTTTTGTGTAGACAGTTCTAGTAATCCAAATGCAATGAAATTTTTGTGGCATGCTAGATTAGATGAGAGTAAGCTATTGTAATTTTCTCAGATTTTTCTGTACAACCAAAATATGTGTTGCTGTTCAAACCTAGTTGCAATTAGGGTTTAATTAACCTTGTTAATGCATGACAAATTAATAAGATTTGCTTTGATGTATCTTTGAAGCATATTAGATTTCTGTGGTGACTTGGCATGGTAGAGAATGTTTGTAGTAGTATACGAGTACATGTTCTTGGATGATGTGAACTACCTTGTAGAAGAGTTGTATTCCTACTTTATACAATAAAGTAAACCTATTCATCTACATCCTATTCATCATGATCATTACCTGTCATCTCTGCAATGCACCTAGGCATGAGCACTTATACATTTGCATCATACAGGATCGCAAGAAGTAACTCCGGTAGCAGTTCCCGATGAGCCGGAAGAGCAGCCCGAGGTGCAAGAGCAGGAGGTGCCCGAAGCCGACGAGGAGGTCGGTGAGGATCTTCCAGAGTGCCCCGACCACCGCCCGAGCTCTTTCGAAAGAGGCAAGCCTTGGAGCATTTATCTCTTGGTTTGCAAATATTTTATTAATGTTTTACCTTAATTGATGCATTACGTTTAGGAGTTGTTTGCAACCGTTGTTGCATTATACCTTGTTTACCTTTGTTCTACTATATCCTTGTTACCCTGGTATTCACAGTCGAGTCAATGCTTAGCTTGCTTAGACTGGTAGAAGTCGGGTGATTTTCTGTCACCTGCAAGCTATAGGTGGTTATCTGGATCTGCTTGAATAAGTATGTCATCGTAGAATAACTAAGTGTTATTATGAAATTCAAACCGGACGGAGACTTGCAGGGTTTCGGGCTGTAGTGTTTTCCGTCTGTGTCGATTAAGGACTGACCATTGTTGGGCCTTGAGTCATGTTGAACGCATGCCTTACATTTAGCTGGCCGAATAATGTACCTTTCAACCGCGAAGCTGGGAGATTATTCGGGTCGAGTGGATTGCCCGCAACGCACTGTACCGGAGCAGGTGTGGTAGGACACGGGGGCGCGATGATAAGACCAAAAAGCAGTCAGGCGGCCCCCAGGTACATGTGGTTCCTGGCAAACTCGAGACTTTACCTGAATGGTTGACTCGGTGACCAATATCTCACTTTAGCGGGTGAGTGAGGTTTGTGTGAGGAATAAATTACCAGCTGGTTAATAATCGATTTGAATCACCATCGTTCACTGGATAGTGAACACTTGACTTGAGTTACTTCATCATAGTAATATTGATGGAACACTTGGACAGTTATATGGAATATGACATGATGGAAGTTGTTAATGATCATTGGTTATCCTTACCTGTTTAATTACATGTTACTCTAGTATACGTGCAAATGTAGTTGACAGGTTAATAAAGATTTAACTTGATGCAAAGCTTCTAGAAAAGATTCTTTAAATGCTAAAAATGCCTCTAGCAAATGAGTCAGCTACCCTACCATAAAGCCTGTCATGATCCTTGGTGTCAATTTATTTTTTGTTATGTCGGGTAAGTCTAGCTGATTATCTTCTCGGACTTAGGGCTTTGTTCCCACTTGTTACAGATGGGCAGATGTATTACGGCTACTGTATCAACTGCCTTTATCCTGTGATGGGAGAAGCTTAGTACCATGGGCAGTGGTCATTCCCTACGTCTCGTCTGATGCTTTTGTTGGAGATGATCCTGAGCTGGCACTTTTATTTTGAACTCTGTGTGAGTGTGTGTGGTTTGAACTAAATGCTTCCGCTACTTTTATTTAAACTTGGTTTGTAATAACTATGTTTAAACTCCGATGTATTTGCGACGCGAACTTTTATGTAATTTGTGATGGTGACCGCTAAACTTATTACGATCTTGGCTGGTATGTAAGTTGGTTTGAAATCTGTCGTGATTTCACGGACTACCGGGTTATACGGGCTTAAGTTTGTTAAATCGTCTGCTTGGTGGATGATTTTCTTACTTAATTTCGTATAATTGGTCGGTTCTGTTACAGCTGGCATCGGAGCATGGTTTAGCGTGTTTACTGTCACAAGTGTATCTAAAATAAAATTATATTTGAGAAACGTGATTTCTAAACTAAAAGTGTGCCAGTGGTCATATCCTTTATGCCCAGTTAAGGACTCTAGGTGTCTTATTTAAGTACTGACTTGGGGTTCTTGCACCATATTTCTCTTTCGTTTTTCATACGGCGTGATATTGTATGAGTGCCACTTAATTGAGTGGTAATGTATGGATCAACTGCCTCTACGCCTCGGTAAGTGTGAGATGTAAGAGCATGATCGGATACACCGCCGATCTAGGGAGAGTGCTTATATGATACTGGAGTAATTACATGTCCAACGCATGTTTTTACAAAAGTGTTACATGTGTGGTTGTTCTGTCCGTTGAGGCGATGCCGTCAATAGGGCGATGTTTTGGGTAGTTACTACCGTTGTACGCGTATTTGGGGATTCGTGTAGAGCGTGTAGGTAAATTTACTACTTTCATGCATTCATGGGGAATTGGGCTAAAATGAATTTTTTGCAGGTACCTAACAACGTTTCTCGTGTAGAACGTATTAGTTACGTATATGAGAGATCGCCTGTATGCCACCGAATTCATCGCTAGATATTATTTATTTCATAAGTTTGTGAGAACATAAGAAACGTACATACATCATATTGCTTGTGCATTTCATTCATGTCATGCATTCCTCCCCTTATAAAGTGATTATCCCCTTTTGATAAAAATTATATCAACTTAAAATATGTTCTCACCGGGTAATCAAAACTTTTGCTACAGATGGCCCACACGAAGTAGACTGCTCGTAAGTCCACAGGCGGAATTGCATCCCGACACTAGTTGGCCCTGCGGGAGCGTCGCAGCACGGACACCTTTCTGAGCGAGTTTGGCATGCCAACCTTGCTTTGGAGAGTGCTCCATGATGTGGGGTACCCGGAGGGTCAGGAGCCGATATACTCTTGGAGTGAGAGCTAGTTAGCCGAGGATGGACTTGCAGTAGTGGAGATCATAATCCCTGCTCTTGGTGATGCTCCAGAGTGAGATGATTGGCACTTGGAGTTTGAGGGACGCACTCCGGTTGAGGGTGTAGAGGGAGCAGCTTTCCGTGTCATCTGGGACATTATGAGCAGATTTTCCAACGAGCTGGCAGCAGCCTTGGCTGGCACTTTTCCTCGGGATGATCCTCGTGATGCCATTTGGGTGAAGCCGCAAGGAAGTGCCTTGGTCACAGGCCCAAACGAAGGACAGGCTAGCGACAACCATGTTATGAGTGCTATGTATGCAGCTATCAGAGCATACCAGGGTCTTGAGTGTACCTATTGGACGTTGACTGGTTTACATGGTGATGATCGGCTCAAAGCAAGAAAACAGAAGAAGAAGTAGACACGTGCTATAGCTAGTTTGCAGGAGCAGTTGGCTGACATGAGCTTGCAGCGAGACTAGGCTCTAGAGAGAGGTGATAGTGCTCTGTAGCGGGTGCATACATTGACTCAGGCCAACAATAATGCAGACCACATGATTGGACAGTTGGTTTAGGAGAGGAATGAAGCCTGGAACGAGAGGGACCTTCTGAGGCAGAGGGTCGAGGAGCTAGAGGAGTATAACGTCAACTTGCATAAGGAGTTTCACGCGCTCTACAATGGGATTGGTCCATATGCTCCTCCAGACGCCGCCGGTATGGACGTCGACGAGGACGAGCCTGCAGTTGCACCTGCCGACGACGACAACATCGCTACTGATGGTAGCGATGGTGACGTCTCTGACCCCGATGATGGCCCTGAGGAGTAGGCTAGTTGCTTTGCATTAGCTACTAGGCCCTATCGCGATGACCTTTCTTTTGGTTTCATGTATCTTGATGTATCTCATTTCGAACCTTGAGACTTGGTAGTATGTTGGAACTTGGTTGGTCATGTGATACCTGAGTGCATAAAAGTCTAGCGTGTGTATGCTAGCAACTTGGTTGTGTGGACGCGATGTTTGCATTCGAAGTAATTTAATTAGTGGTGTTGTTTTAATTGGAATGCGATTATTGTGCCTTTGTTTTATTGTATGACTTGTTCTCTCCAATGAATTCAGTATGGCATAATTTTTCATTCATTCACAATTACTATAGCTTCACTTAATCATTACTTGTTGCTAAAATATGCAGATGGCAAACACTCGCCGCGCCACGTATGAGGATGCTAAAACTGATGGTAATGGTGTCGGGGCAGGTGGGAGTGGTGAAAACAACGTCAACCACAATGAGCCACACCCGAAACCACATTTCCTGCCTCCTCCACCGCTCACTACAGAGGTACTCTTTGCACAGTTTCTTGGAAGTCAGCGCAATGCAGAGCAATCGCAGAAGAACATGGAAGATTTTCTGCGTACCATTACCAACAATGTTCAACACGGTAACAACCAAGGTGGTGGCAATGGGGTGAATCAGTACAACAACTTCAAGGATTTCATGGATACCAGGCCACCAATTTTCAAGGAAGCAACAGAGCCACTTGACGCTGAAGAATGGATCAACACCATGGAAGATAAGTTCCGTGTGTTGAGGCTGACTGAAGTACTGAAGACAGAATATGCTGCACATCAGTTACAGGAACCAGCAGGGATGTGGTGGAAGCATCATCACACCACCTTCCCTCCAAATGTCCAGATCTCATGGAGAGAGTTCACTGAAGCCTTCCGTGGAGTTTACATTCCACCAGGGCTGGTCGAGATGAAGTTAGGAGAGTTCTTGGCTTTAAACCAGGGCACCAAAACCGTGACACAGTATTTGCATGTCTTCAACAACTTGTGTCGTTATGCTCCCGACATGGTTGACACAGATGCTAAGAGAATTGCTAGTTTCAAGAGAGGTTTAAGTCTAAAGATGATGAAGCATGTGGGTACCAATACCCGCGCCAGATTCAATGACTTCATCAGTGATTGTTTGAAACAAGAGAAGAATAACAACGCGTACACTGCATCCAAGACTCGCAAGAGGGCCTTTGAGTCAGGACCATCACAACCAAGAGTTCTCACTGCTAATCGTTCTGCCTATCGTCCGTCTGCACCAGGTGCAAGGTTTAGGCCACCACAGCATAAAACCTAGAACTACAAGGGACCACAGAAGCCGTACAAGATGGTCGTACCGTCAGCAAAGACAGCCGCAGCTGTGGGATAGGGCAACTCTAAGGGAGCTATAGGATCTGCTGGTACAGTGAGGGGACCCTGCTACAATTGTGATCAGCCAGGCCACTTTTCAAAGTTCTGTCCTTACCCGCCCTAAAAGAAGCAACAGACCTATACTGATCGGGTACACCACACCACCATGGATGAGATTCCTGAGGGAGAGCCTATAACCGCTGGTAAGTTTCCTGTAAACCAACACCCTGCAGTTGTTCTATTTGATTCTAGATCATCGCATTCTTTCATGAGTCAAGCATTTGCACGAGAACATGAACAGCTATGCACAGATTTGAGTTATGGTTACCGCATAAGTTCAGCGGGGGCTGACGTTTTAACCAATCAGATGGTTAGAGGGGCAACCCTTGAAATAGGTAGTCAAAAGTTTCGAGTGAACTTCATAGTTATGCCTGGACTAGTTCTGGATGTCATCATAGGGATGAATTGGATGAAGGATTGAGGAGCAGTTATAGATACAGGAAGTCGGGTACTTACCATTAAGGATCCCCAGGGTAAGGGTACTTTTCGAGTACCATTGCCCAGAAGAACAGACCTTGTGAGTGTGACATGTGCTATGGAAGTCATTCCTATTCATCAGATTCCGGTAGTGTGTGAATTTCCAGATGTGTTCCCAGATGAGTTACCTGGTCTTCTGCCAGATAGGGATGTTAAGTTTGGAATTGAGTTGATCCCCGGGACAGCTCCAATTTTAAGGAGACCTTATCGAATGCCTCCAGATAAGTTAGCTGAGTTGAAGAAGCAACTAGAGGAATTGTTGAAAAAGGGGTTTATCCAGCCAAGTAAGTCTGAATGGGGATGTCCTGCCTTGTTTGTGAAGAAAAAGAAAGAGGGTACTTTGAGAATGTGTGTGGATTATAGGCCTCTTAATGCTGTAACTATTAAGAATAAGTATCCCTTGCCTCATATTGATGTTTTATTCGATCAGTTAGCCAAAGCCAGAGTGTTCTCCAAGATAGATTTAAGATCGGGTTACCATCAGATAAAGATTAGGCCATAAGATATACCGAAAACCACCTTTTCCACCAGATACGGGTTGTACGAGTACCTTGTTATGTCTTTTGGCTTAACAAATGCTCCTGCATACTTTATGTATCTGATGAATATAGTTTTCATGCCAGAATTGGATAAGTTTGTGGTAGTGTTTATTGATGATATTCTAGTGTACTCCAAGAACGAGAAGGATCATAAAGAGCATCTGAGAATTGTCTTGACTAGACTTAGAGATCATAAGTTGTATTCTAAGTTTAGCAAGTGTGAATTTCAATTGAAGAAAGTTCCTTTCCTTGGTCACATTCTGTCAGAAAATGAAGTTTCAGTAGATCCGAGTAAAGTGCAAGAAGTTATGGACTGGAAGACACCAACCACAGTTTCGGAAGTTAGAAGTTTCTTAGGATTAGCTGGTTACTATTGCCGTTTTATACCAGATTTCTCAAAGATTGCCAAGCCAATGACAAGTCTGCTACAGAAAGATCACGAGTTTGTGTGGATAGAGGAGTATGAGACCGCTTTCCACACCTTGCGGAAACTGTTGACCACTGCTCCAGTTCTAGCACAACCGGACATTGAGAAACCTTTTGATGTGTTTTGCGACGTATCAAAAATAGGATTAGGTTGTGTTCTTATGCAAGAAGGAAGAGTCATTACTTATGCCTCCCACTAGTTGAGAAAGCATGAGATCAACTATCCGGCACATGATCTTGAACTTGCTGCCGTAGTGCATGCATTAAAAATTTAGAGACATTTACTTGGTAATGTGTGCAATATTTTCACCGACCACAAGAGTCTCAAGTACATCTTCACCCAACCAGAATTGAACACGAGACATCGAAGATGGTTAGAATTGATCAAAGATTACAACTTGAATGTGCAGTATCATCCTGGAAAGGCCAATGTAGTGGCAGATGCTTTGAGTAGAAAGTCACATTGCCTGAATGTGCAACCTTTGCTCGAAGATGGTTTTGATCTGATGCACCCTGCCGTGTTACATAGTATTCAGATTAGTTGCTCTTTGGAGAGTAAGATAATAAAAGGCTAGAAAACCGATAAAGGGATATTCCACATCAAAGAGAAAATTAAAGAAGAACCATCCAAACACTTTAGAGTGGATGAACAGGATGTGTTGTGGTTTGATGACCGTCTTGTTGTTCCCAAGGATCGGGAGCTTAAGAATAAACTTATGCATGAGGCTCACCTTTCGAAGTTATCTATCCATCCCGGAAGTAGCAAGATGTACCAAGAACTGAGACCTCGTTATTGGTGGACAAAAATGAAGAAAGATATTGCAGCCTATGTGGCTAGATGTGACACATGTTGTAGGGTGAAAGTCATTCATATGAGACCTACCGGATTGTTGAAACCTTTGTCCGTACCTAGTTGGAAGTGGGATGATATAACTATGGATTTCATTACCGGTTTGCCCACTACTCAGAAAGGATTCAATTTGGGTAATCGTGGATCGTCTTACAAAGACATCTCACTTTTTACCTATCAAGACAGATTATAGACCACCTCAATATGCCGAGAAGTATATTGCTGAGATTGTGAGATTGCATGGCATACCGAAGACTATAGTGTCTGACAAAGGGTCACAATTCACTGCTCACTTTTGGGAACACTTGCACAAAGGATTAGGAACTAGTTTGATCTGTAGTACTGCTTATCACCCTCAGAGTCTCAGACAGATGGTCAGACTGAAAGAGTTAATGCTGTTCTGGAGGATATGTTGAGAGCCTGTGTGTTGTCTTCCAGGGGTTCATGGGAGTCATGGTTACCATTAGCAGAATTTGCTTACAATAATAGTTATCAAGAAAGTATCAAAATGGCACCATTCGAAGCTCTGTATGGCAGAAAGTGTAGAACACCACTAAACTGGATCGAGTCAGGAGAAAGAAGATATTATGGTCTTGACTTCGTAGAAGAAGCCGAGAAGAAAGTTCATATCATTCAGCAAAATATGAAAGCCGCTCAATCACGTCAGAAAAGCTATGTGGATAGAAGGAGGAGACTGCTTGTGTTCGAAGTTGGTGACTATGTTTATCTGAAAGTTACACCAATGAAGAAGAAACGGTTTGGAGTACGCAGAAAGCTCACAGCCAGATTTGTGGGACCATACAAGATCTTGTAAAGAAAAGGTCTAGTAGCTTATAAGTTAGAGTTAACTGAGACAATGGGTGCTATATTCCCAGTTTTTCATGTATCACATCTCAAGAAGTGTTTGCGCGTTCCAGAGGAGAGAATCGAACCCCGAGGCATAAAGCTCAAGTCAGATTTGGTATATTGTGAGCAACCGGTTCGAGTTTTAGACTCTAAGGAGAGGGCTACTCGAAACAGTATGGTGAAAACATATAAGATACAGTGGAGTCATCATGATGAAGGAGATGCAACTTAGAAAACGGGTGAATATCTACAAAAAGCTTATGAGGATTTTTATAACAAATGGTTCGTAACTCAAATCTCGGGACGAGATTTTTATAAGGAGGGAGGGCTGTAACACCCCTAGGTGTTAAGCATGCATTAACATCCCAAAGCATGAGCATTAGCATCACATACATGTTCATTATCACATGCAATATAAGTTCAAATTAAATTGAAGTGTGAAAAACATCTGTTTGAACCCTAAATTATTGCATTTGCTTGCTAAGAGTGGTAAAACTTGTTTGGAGCAACCTTTGTATTCAAAATCTCCCCAAATTTTTCTTTTAAAAATATTCTAGAAAAATGAGTTTTTATTTAAAAATTGGACTTTAAATCACTAATTCAAAATCTGTTTAGAATTTTGAAAAGTGCTCTAAATAAAAGTTGTAGAGAATTAAATTTTGAACAACTTTTGTTTTGGGGACAACTTGTGAAAATGTCTTTTTCATCTTTAAAATTTGAATTTGAATCAATTTAGAAAATCTGGAAATTTATTTATAAAAGGAAAAGGTATTTTCGGCCTTAATGGGTCGCCGCCTCTGCTTTTGGCCTGCTCGCGCAAGCCGACCCGGCCCGCACCCGTGTCCGCCTCCTCTCACCCGCGCACGCGCACACGCCGTGTCGCCCGCGGCAGAAGCCGGCCGCCGCGTGGCCGTACGTCGTCGACGCCGCGCGCCACGCGCCCTCCGGTGGCCTCCGCGTCCCTCCGCGCCCGCCTACTCCCTCCGCGCTCTCGCCCGCCTCAGCTATTGCCTCCATTCGCCTCTTCTCGCCCCACAGCAGCGTGCCAGCAGCAGCCGCGCGGCCACCGCGCCATTGTCGGCTCCCGAGCTCCGCCACCGCCGTAGCCGCTGCCCTGGCTCACCGCCACAGCCTTCGTCTTCCTCCTCGCTTCGCTTTCTCGTCGCGCATCCCGTGCTCGCCACGGCCCGCGAGGATTCGGCCCCTAGCCTCGGTAATAGCTCGTCGGAGTTTCGGCCGAGGTCACTGGAGTGAGCCGCTCCGTGGACTTCACCCCTCCATCCTCCTTCTCGCTCACTTCTCGAGCGCACGAGCACCGTATTTGCGCGGTGAAGCTCGCAGACCACACCACGCGGCCCATCTCGGTCGGTGTTGGCCGGCCGACGGCGGGTCGAGCCACCGCGCCGCAATGCACACCGGCGAGCTCGATGACGAGCTCGTCTGGCCACATACTAGGCACCCTCGGCTTCGCCTCTCCGCAGGGAAGCCGCTGCCGGTGACCTCACCACCGGCGAGCTCACCGCCGGTGAGATCCGCCCGGTCAGCGCCTCCCCCGCCTCTGTGTGACTGACCCGTGGGGTCGCAGGCCCGCCTGTCTATATCCCCTCGCGCGCGTGTGTACGCTGCACCGGGTGCACCTAGCGTTTTTAGCGGCTGATGTTTAAAAAGGAATTTGAAAATGATTTTCAGAAAAGATGAAAATGGTTTAGAAATTCATAACTTGCTCATTTTGGCTCCAAAAATTGTGAAACAAATTTTGGTAGACTTCTTAGAACCAGATCTATGATGTGAAAATATTGCATGTCAAGTTTGAAATACTTTTCTGTAGGGTTTTTATTTAATCACTGAAATTGTTGTTTTCTTGATAAATATGTAATAAATCATATAAAGCTCAGAAAAATATGGTTTTAATTTTGTTAATCTTTTTGTGTAATGTGCTTTCTAGAAAAAATATGTGCCATGCATATTCTGTAGAACAAATTTGATGTGTAGTACAAGTGCTTATTATTGTTGATAATTGTTATTTTTGATAGAGAGAAAAATATGAATAAAACATGCATATAATAATTTTTCTATAGTGATTGTTTATTGTGTAGAATGTAGGAAATATGTTAAATCTGTTTTTTAATACTTTTCATAGTACAAAGTATTTTCATGCTCTTATTTAGCCCCTTGCTTGTTATTTTTGTGTAGGCAGTTCTAGTAATCCAAATGCAATGAAATTTCTGTGGCATGCTAGATTAGATGAGAGTAAGCTACTGTAATTTTCTTAGATTTTTATATGCTACTAAAATAGGTGTTACTGTTCAAACCTAGTTGCCATTAGAGTTTAATTAACCTTGTTAATGCATGACTAATTAATAAGATTTGCTTTGGTGTATCTTTGAAGCATCTTAGATTTCTGTGGTGACTTGGCATGGTAGAGAATGTTTATAGTAGTATACGAGTATATGTTCTTGGATGATGTGGACTACCTTGTAGAAGAGTTGTATTACTACTTTATACAATAAAGTAAACCTATTCATCTACATCCTATTCATCATGATCATTAGCTGTCATCTCTGCAATGCACCTAGGCATGAGCACTTATACATTTGCATCATACAGGATCGCAAGAAGTAACTCAGGTAGCGGTTCTTGAGGAGCCGGAAGAGCAGCCCGAGGTGCAAGAGCAGGAGGTGCCCGAAGCCGACGAGGAGGTCGGTGAGGATCTTCCAGAGTGTCCCGACCACCGCCCGAGCTCTTTCGAAAGAGACAAGCCCCGGAGCACTTCTCTCCCGGTTTGCAAATATTTTATTAATGTTTTACCTTAATTGATGCATTACGTTTAGGAGTTGTTTGCAACCGTTGCTGCATTATACCTTGTTTACCTTTGTTCTACTATATCCTTGTTACCCTGGTATTCGCAGTCGAGTCAATGCTTAGCTTGCTTAGACCGGTAGAAGTCGAGTGATTTCCTATCACCTGCGAGCTATAGGTGGTTACCTGGATCTGCTTGAATAAGTATGTCAACGTAGAATAAATAAGTGTTAATGTGAAATTGAGACTGGATGGAGACTTGCAGGGTTTTGGACTGTAGTGTTTTCCGTCTGTATCGATTAAGGACCGACCGTTGTTGGGCCTCGAGTCATGTTGAACGCATGCCTTACATTTAGCTAGCCGAATAATGTACCTTTCGACCGCGAAGCTGGGAGATTATTCGGGACGAGTGGATTGCCCACAATGCACTGTACCGGAGCAGGTGTGGTAGGACACGGGGGCGCGATGATAAGGCCAAAGAGCAGTCGGGCGGCCCCCGGTACATGTGGTTCTTGACAAACTCGAGACTTTTCCTGAATGGTTGACTCGGTGACCAATATCTCACTTTAGCGGGTGAGTAAGGTTTGTGTGATGAATAAATTACCAGCTGGTTAATAATCGATTCGAATCGCCATCGTTCACTGGATAGTGAACACTTGACTTGAGTTACTTTATTGTAGTAATATTGATTGAACACTTGGACAGTTATATGGAATATGACATGATGGAAGTTGTTAATGATCATTAGTTATGCTTACCTGTTTAATTACATGTTACTCTAGTACAGGTGCAAATGTAGTTGATAGGTTAATAAAGATTTAACTTGATGCAAAGCTTCTGCAAAAGATTCTTTAAATGCTAAAAATGCCTCTTGCAAATGAGTCAGCTACCCTACCATAAAGCCTGTCACGATCCTTGGTGTCAATTTATTTTTGGTTATGTCGGGTAAGTCTAGCTGAGTACCTTCTCGGACTTAGGGCTTTGTTCCCACTTGTTGCAGATGAGCAGATGTATTACGGCTACTGTATCAACTGCCTTTATCCTGTGATAGGAGAAGCTTAGGACCATGGGCAGTGATCATTCTCTATGTCTCGTCTGATGCTTTTGTTGGAGATGATCCTGAGCTGGCACTTTATTTCGAACTATGTGTGAGTGTGTGGTTTGAACTAAATGCTTCCGCTACTTTTATTTGAACTTGGTTTGTAATAACTATGTGTAAACTCCGATGTATTTGTGACGCGAACTTTTATGTAATTTATGATGGTGGCCGCTAAACTTATTACGATCTTGGCTGGTATGTAAGTTGGTTTGAAATCCGTCGTGATTTCACGGACTACCGGGTTATACGGGTTTAAGTTTGTTAAATCGTCTGCTTTGTGGATGATTTTCTTACTTAATTTCGTATAATTGGTCGGTTCTGTTACACTCTGCCACGGCACTGTACCACCCTGTAGGATCCTGTGCATCGCTATAGCTCTTGAAAAATCGACTCCGGCTCCACCTGTGAACACCTGCAATCGAAGAGGAGCCGTCAGAGCTGCGTTGGTTTGGCTCCGCCAGGACTGCTACAGGGAAAGAGAGCCGGAGCTGGACGGATCCTGGCCAAACGGCCCTTAATTCCGTAGATCCAGTTGGATCTTTATTCTTGGGTCCAGAAATTTGGACCGTGGCAGAATTAGCTATCATGGTAAAACATTTCGAATTACGTCTGCAATTTCTAGTACTTGGTATTTAATCGGCTGCTGATTTTGGAATTTTAGGTTTAGCCTATTCACAAACCGCTACTAAATATTGTTTACCCTTTCAATCATGGGCATTAAGACTTGGTTGATTATATATAATAATCAAATAAAAGAATCTGAGTGTGATCCAAACAAGCTAAATTATGGGGTGGATTTATTCTAATAAAAGCACTATATTACAACAATGATAAAATCCATCTAAGACCTCATTTTTTAAGATTATAAGTGCATAAACAATAATCTAGGGATCAAAACACTTAGATTATAATAATCCATAATCTAAATTATAATAATTCCACACATATCATAGATTTTAATACTCTAATTGTTATCAAATAGGTCCTAAGTCCATTTATCACATCTCTCTCCCCTAACACAAAATAACATTTTATTGGATTCAAAGTCCAATAGCAAATAGCCGTAAAGGAAGGGTCAGCAAATATACAATTGATTAATGTTCCTTAGCTAATGCCATGTTAAAATGATATCATTCTACTCCTTCCACCTCGAATGTCATTCTCACTTTCCGAAAAGTCAAACATTTTAACTTTGGCCAAATATATATAAGAAAATATTAATATTAATGATGCATATTTAGTATCATTAGATGAATCACTGAATAATTTTCATAATAAACTTATTTGGAGATACAAATTTTACTGGTATTTTCTATAACTTAGTCAAAATTAATAAATTATTCAACATGAACCTCGTAGCAACGTTCTTTTCGGGATGGAGGCAGTATAGAGCAAACTTATCCTTAATTATGCAACATTGATCAGAATCTGTATCCATGATAGAGATAACTGTGAAGGCGACACAGAGTAGTGCAATGTGTTCCCTCTTTTCCCATACACAAAATCAAAATGGTGTTGACTATGAGGACTATGCGTGCACTCGAATCGGCAGTCATATCATCAGCATCACACAGCAGAATGAACTGCTTTAATCACATCGTTTTCACCCATTTCCAAAAATATTGTGATACCTTTGTTGGCATCCATTTTGTAATACTCATAGCATGAACTGTTCATTATGCAACTAGTGTATATGTAGTGTCCAACAGCAACATGTCACTAATGACTTTTGTAGCTGTGCAAGTACATTAAGAAATTTAGTGGTAATCACAGTCAGGGAACATTGTCCCTGCATTGGTTGGCACAAAAGTAGACATGCCAATTGATAATTTTATCTGTTTATTATGTGAGTAACCACTAGTGGATATTAAGTTTTTTTTCTTTCGAACACGCTGGAGAGCTGCGTATCATTATATTAAGAAGAGTATTGAGTTAATGACAACAACAACAACGAGTTTTGGCAAATCTTATTATCGTTTCTTGCATTGCTCCTCCATAATAAGATGGGGTTACATTACATATATAATACATACTACTTCAACGTCCGAATTAGCAGCAAGAAAATCAGCTCGACAGATCAAATTTGCCAAATAACCCCAAAAAAAAGCCAGGCGGCCGGCTCTCTCGCAGAAGTCACAGCTAACAAATTAATTAACAGCGAGTTAATTAATTCACCACTTCTCAGTACTAAATTACTAATGATGATGAATCAGTTTCCGGTCTTGAATGGCGCGGCGGCCTTGAGGTTGTGCACGATGTCCTGCACGGAGCCGATGCTGGCGGCGATAGAGATGAGGAGGCAGACGAAGCTCATGGCCTGGAGCAACCACCACCGGAGCTCCCCCCGGCGGATCTTGAGCCTGGCCATGTGCATGCTGACGGGGAAGTAGACGGAGAGCGGCCAGAACCCGAGCGCGCCGATGAGCCCCAGCACGGCGTTGAAGAAGGGCAGCAGCATCGCCACCAGCGTCGTGAACATGATGACGATGGAGCGCAGCACCAGCTTGAGCGGCGCCACGGCCACTGTCGCCGGCGGCGAGGTTGAGGAAGTCGACGACCGGAGGAGGAGGCACGGCGGCACGCGGACGTAGTAGGTGGCGTTGATGAACTTGGCGTCGGGCCAGCGGCACGCGACGCAGGACTCGAGCCGCGCGAAGATGGGCTGCGCGAACACCTGGTAGGCGCCGATGAGGTGCACGATGACGCAGACGTTGGCGACGTCGACGAGCCAGAACGGCTCGTAGAACGCGAACCCGGTGAGAATATTCCCCGGCGCGTCGTTCCCGAACGCGGCGTACCCGGTACAGCCCAGCGCGAGGTAGAAGACGGTGGTCATGCCGAGGCCGTAGAAGGACGCCTTCTTCATGGTCTTGTTCTCCGCCGGCGGCGCCCGCAGCGTGGCCTGGATCTCGATGAGCACGTCGGCGAATGTGTAGGAGAAGGCGATGTTCCCGAGCGCCAGCAGCACGTTGAAGGCCTTCTCACGGGGAACGTCGACGGCGGCGCCCGCCAGCGTTCCGCGGATGTCGCTGCCGCCGTCGTGGGACGCCCATTTGGCGGCGCAGAGGCCCAGGCTGATGAAGGAGTAGCCGAAGGAGGTGGCCACCGCGACGACGGAGAGCCAGGCGATGTTGTGGAGGCTGGGGAGCTGGGAGAGCAGGAGCTGGAAGAGGCCGAACACCACCATGTACGTGCTCCCCGACGGGTTGCAGTCGGCGGCGCCGTAGCCGTCGCGGTGGAAGCAGTTGACGCGCTTCACCGCGCTGCAGTAGAAAAACGTACATACAAAAAGTTACATCAACTGGAGTAGCTACAGACATGTGTCGCAGTCACGCTGGATACGCGCCAGGGGGTTCACTCATGCGTGCCGCATCGGCAAACAACACACTGGGTGGAGATGCAGATTGGGGTGGGTGGTTGCAACGGATTCTGGGATGGCGCCCTGGTTTCAGGCGCAGAAAAGGTGGTGAAAGCCACGTATATCCCGCCACCTTTGCGCTGTCCCCATGTTTCGGCGGTTTCTTGCTTGCGTCCGGCAAAGCGTTAGCTAGCTCAGGTGAGTACGAGCGCACCATGGACAAGCAAGCAAGCTAGCTACGACAGAAACGGCTCCTACTCACGGAAAGGCCGGCGCACGCAACACGTCACGGGCTATACTCAGCAAATCATGTCAGGATAACCTTGCTGAGAGGGGAGCAGAAGTACAAGCGATGAACACTCTGTAGCGGCGAAAATGACGAACTGACTTACATCATGCTGGCGCTGGCGGTGATGGTGTAGCCGACGAGGGTGCCCCACAGGTTCACGTACTGCGCGCACCCGCACAGCACCACGTTCTTCCGGTCTTCATCGTCGACAGATCACAAAGGTCAGATGATGAAGATTCCCAGCTATGATATGAAGCATCCAACGTACAGTACATACATGATACGTACCCAGGTAGCAGCGGACGGCGTCGATGTACTCGCGGTTGACGGCGCCGTCGACGGGGTCCGGGTAGCGGTAGCAGTCGGCGAGGAGCGCCGACGTGTAGTAGGTGACGCAGGAGAAGCCCACCAGGACGAGGGGCCCCACCACCCAGCCCAGCTGCGCCACCGTCCACGCCAGCGCCAGCACGCCGGAGCCCACCACCGCCGCCACGATGTGCGACGTCGCCGTCCACACCGTCCCTGTAGATACGTGCACACGGCGCACACCGCAGGATTAGTATATGTTGTATTCGCATCGTGTCATCAAGAATCCCCTGGAGACCATATATATATGCTTGGAATATGTAAGGAACTGCAGCTTTCTATCAGAGCATATATATATATATATATATATATATATATATATATATATATATATATATATATATCATATGGCTTGAATGTACCATGCATGCATGCAATCATGATTCATCATGCATGAACAACATACATACCTTGCCTCTCATGATCGTCGCCGGCTTCAGCATCGTACACTACCGTTCTCCTGTCGGCCACTCTCTCTCTATGACGACCTCTTGCTCTTCTCAGCTGGGATTCTGATTCTACCTCTCCCCTGACTGCAACTGCCTATATGGGTGATGAGAGAACGGGCGAGTGAGTGCGTGCCGAGCCACGAGCCACCAGACATATGCTATATATATTGGCCAGGCACTAAAGCAGCCAGGAGAGAGAAGCTGCTGGCCATGCCCTGATGACCATGATTAGTCCACCTTTTTTCTCAATTTCTCTGCTTTCACGAAACTGTAGTGAAAATAAAGAGGTAAAAAGCAGCTAGCGATCGAATCAATGATATTCAGCAAAGGTAAAATTATTTGGGCTGCAGTCTCCATCCATGGCCATGGGTCATCGGCTTTACTTACTTTGCTGATGATCAGGATTATTATTGGCGCAATTATGAGCGAGCAAGTCGTGTCTCGGCTGCGCTGGAGAGCATCCATGCACGCAGCTTTGTCATGCATATGACCACACACCATCAGCCTGCTCGAAAGAGCTAGCTGCAGCAGCGCTGCGGCTGTTGTTGCTGCACTCCCCTCCTACATGGTTCAAACAGCAACGTGTTGTGGCTGTAATGGTAGCTCTTGGGGATGACGGAGCATTATATTTGTCGTTTCTTGCTCTCCCTGAGACAGAACGTACTCCCTCCGTCCCATAAAAAGAGTCATTCTCGCTTTCCAAAAAGTCAACAGCTTTTAACTTTGACTAAATATATTTAATAAAATATTAATATTTATGGTATATAATTAGTATCATTAGGTAGATCTTTGAATATACTTTCATAATAAACTTATTTAAAGATATAAATGTTGCACGTATTTTCTACAAACGTAGTCAAAATTGAAAAAGTTTGACCAGCACGCTTCCCACGACGACTCTTTTTATGGGACGGAGTAGTAACTCCTGAGCCCAACGTGTGAGGAAGCATATATATGCTCAGGTTTTTGTGGAACCGTTTCTAACTGCAAGCGCTTTGGAAGTTCCTTATTATGGTTTCTGTTCCTTAGTTGCGTGCTTTCCTACTTGCTACTATTTTGGAAACTGAGATATACATATATGCTAGGCGTCAGCAATTTCACATACTTTTTTTTTGAATTAGACAAATGAGTTGCTCATATAAACAATCAGAATATGGCTACACGTGTTTGGCAGCGTGGCCACATGTTGACCATGTGCGAATTTTTCATCGAAATAAGTTAAAGTTTACTTTAGGGGCCGTTTGGATCCTTTCATTAGGAGGAGGAATTGAAATTTACTTAATAAATTCGGCTATTTGGCTTGGAATTTGGCATTTCACCACTTTTCAAAGTTCATATATAAGCCTATCTTAAAATCATAGGATGTGAGATGGAATTTGATTGTATAAATCATCACTCTATGTTTCTACTTTACAACTTATAACACGCTCTTCAACTTGCTCCCCTACAGTACAAACACAACACACATAAGTATCTCTTTCATATAGCCAACAATAATATAAAAATATGATCTATATAAAGCCATATTAGCTTATTTAATATGTGTCTAAATCATGATTATTAAAATGAATTCAATTCCAATGATCTAAATGGGGCCTTATGTTTTTTTAGATAATGGAAATCCCTTTATGTTTTTTTATATAAAGGAATCTTTTTTATGTACTAATCATCACTATCTGTATTCTAATGTATATAATCCTTAAACAGTTCACAGGAAAGAGAAGTAAAATGGATCTTGCAATTTGTACGTGCAGCTTCAAGTTATTTTGATTTTTTGGTTAAGGATCAGAGGTACATACAGAAAATGTCCATCCACAAATTTTTTTTACTGACAAAATTAAAGGATCACATACGTACTTAAATAAACAAGATAAATTTATCCCCATTGTACTGCCTTTTAGAAAGGGGTTCCTTTTCTTTGGGTTGTGGTCGTGTGGATCCCATTGCAAAACAACGTGTAGGTATACTGCCTATTCGGTTAGCTAGGAGCCAATCTGGAGCAACAGGAGAGCTTCAGTGGAAGCTTGTAAAACAAGCTCCCTTTTCTCAGAAAGGTGTAAAATAAACTCTGTGTGAAAATGAGAGATTTATTCATTAGCAAAGCAAGCATATTAGAAGCGTATAAAACAGGAAATGTCTTGTATGTTTTACTTATTTATTTTCAAATAAATTTAGTTTTTAAAGACTTTTCGATCTTACTTTGCTAAAACTTCACTAATTTAGAGAGCACACACTTCTTTTTAACTTATGGTTTGAACGTTTGAGTACTTGAACACTTGCTTTCTTAATAAGCTAAGGTTAGTGAAGATAAAGTGTAAGGCCTATAGTTTGGGGTTTGAGGTTTGACACGTACAGAGATATGCACACATAAATGCGAGTGTGTGCTAAGTTATACGTGGCCATGTATATATATGTAGAACGCATACTTTACCAAACAAAAATAGTTGCATGCAACGTGTGGTCTCGATTAATTTTTCCTTTATTCTTCAATGTTGCAGAGAGCATTTTCAGATACATGACGAAGCTGATATCGTCACAAATCACATGCACTTGCTAGCAATACTAATTTGTGACGCTATATTTTCGAACTGTAACAAATGAAGGCCACTTTGTCACAAGTCCCTGGGGACCCTGGTCCTTTTGTATTCATAGGGAGCCAAAGAATGGTCACTTCCAAAATTACAAGTACCTAATATAACCAATGTATTCAGGGGTACAATGGTCTTTTGCTGAGATTTGTCGACTCTGTGATCCCCTAGTGTTGCCTGGCTCATCGAGCCTCTAGTTTGAGGCCCAATGTGAACCTTTGGGGTCTTCCGAAGGTTTTTTCTTCCTCACACTCATAGTATACCTTCAGGATCTTCACAGGAACATTCAATATTCATCTCAAAATCATCAATGGTTCATCATCTTCTCGCCCTTCTGAAGGCCCTCCCTATTTTCTCCCACATCTTGGTTCTGTCTAGGAAACCTTCAGGTTACTTGCACTTATGTGGAACATATCATACCATCGCGATGGCGATGGAAAGAAGCACAAGGTGGAAAAAGGGTGGCATCTCCGAAGGCCTTGACCCTAACAAAACTGTGAAGTAAGCATAACTTATGATTTGGATATGGTGGAATATATCCACCAAGTCTTAAATCTTTGATTTGACGTAAGTGCTAATATTTATGGCTAATTATTCATTCAATGGTAACTAGAAGTATGCTAGCCTTCTCTTTGTAGGTGCTCAAGTTATGCGCATGCATGTGTCAGAGGGTGAGTGTAAGTGTGTGTACTCCATCTGTTATAAATTATAAGATGTTTTAACTTTTCTAGATATATTGCTCTTGCTATGCATCTAGACATAGTGTATGTCTAAGTGCATAATAAAATATATGAATCTAGAAAAGTCAAGATGTCTTATAATTTAGAACAGATGGAGTATATAAGTATTCTATTTTTTAAAAAAGAAAAGTAATGATGTGGCATTATGAAAAAAACATATAGTTTTTTCAGGTGCTTTGAGATTGCAAATATTGCATACAACGCTTTGCTAGCTTATCTTAAGGCGCCCAACCAAGCAACCAAACTTGGAACAACAATAATACTAATTGCAAATAAAGAGGGGATCGAGATTCCTTCGTCACTGACTCTTTCGAGAGATGGACGAGAGAATCTGATATTATATATTGCTGAAAGAGAAGTACTGGGAGAATTTTCTGGGTCCTGTTTTTTTGAAACAAGGGTATTATTCATATCAATCTGAGGATATGTAGGTACACAAATGATTCTCAAGGGAAAGACAGCTTATGACATGACCTGTATGCGGTCCAGTAAGCATGGCACTATATGCGGCATGGGGACAGCAATTGAATCATTACGAAATTATGACATCATTCCACACAGCCGCAATTAAGTTTTCAATAAACATATTACTGACTTCAGTGAGTGTGTTTTTCACTTTAAATTACATGGCATACACTCTCAGTCCAGAAAAAACAATTCCAGTTTTCAGAGAAAACATTTTTTAAAGAAAAATTAGTCAAGTTTATAAAAAATAGTATCAAATAATTTTATACCATAAAACTATCCTTCATAAATAATCTCACGATACCCAATTAGTGCCATAAATTAGACCGCAAAGTTTTAAATCTTGTCAAGCACTACATATTTGGTATTGGATGTATCTCCATTTGAAATTGTTTGAAAAATTCAAAATTTTGAATCTCAAAATACATGAATTTAAAATAACTATTTGAGATTTTAAACAATTTTAAATGAAAACTTATCAATAATAAATATGTAGATCAGGTCGACTACAACTTTAGTATTAACTATGTGAACCTTCAAGGTCATTTTGAAAAATCTAAATTTTGAATTTCAAAATCTAAAAACTTAAACCACATATTTAGGACTCTGAACAACTTTAAATCCTAATCTATTCAACTACAAAGTTGTATATTGTTTTGAGAACTACAACTTTAGTATATACCATGTCAACATCCAATGAAAATTTTAATTTTTAAATTTCAAAATCAGTAAAATTAAAACAATATTTTGGGTCTCTAAACAGTTTCGAATCATAAATTTCTCAACTACAAAGTTCTACATCGTGTTGAGAACTACAATTTTGATATAAGGTTCATCTTCATTCGATTTCATATGAAAATGTTATCAAATATTTGATGTAACTATTTTTAAAGATGGACCTCTTAAGATGCACGTTTCTGTTAATCAACTTTTAGAGACAGAACTTTACAATGCTCGCCTTGGCTAATCTTAAATCGATGATACCGCTATCTTAGGATGCCTGCCTCTGTAAATGATTAATTAATAGAGGCATATGTTTTCTTAGAGGGTGTTTGACCATTTACTGTGGTGGTCTCTAGATATGTATGTTTCTATTAGTTCGAGAGGTTGTCTCCTAAAATCATTTTCTAATAGTGATTTGGTCCAACTTTATAATATTTGACTCTTTGAAAAGCATGTTATCATAAATATTGTATAGATTTGGCCAAACTTAAAATATTTGAGTCCTCAAAAAGGATGAATTACAATTTTTTGAATGGATAGAGTATGTATTTACACTACATCTATAAATTGCAAAATTTCTAGAAATTTAAGATATGCGTGCTTAGACAATGGGAACCTCTACTTTTTATGCTATTTTTTAATTTATAAAAAAAATTATAAAAACCTACTTCTATAAATCAATTAATAGAGATGGTCCACAGTGTGCCTGTAACAGAACCGACCAATTATACGAAATTAAGTAAGAAAATCATCCACCGAGCAGACGATTTAGCAAACATAAGACCGTATAACCCGGTAGTCCGTGAAATCACGACGGATTTCAAACCAACTTACATACCAGTCAAGATCGTAATAAGTTTAGCGGTCACCATCACAAATTACATAAAAGTTCACGTCACAGATACATCGGAGTTTAAACATAGTTATTACAAACCAAGTTCGAATAGAAGTAGCGGAAGCATTTAGTTCAAACCACACACACTCACACAGAGTTCAAAATAAAGTGCCAGCTGATGATCATCTCCAACAAAAGCATCAGACGAGACGTAGGGAATGACCACTGCCCATGGTCCTAAGCTTCACCCATCGCAGGATAAAGGCAGTTGATACAGCAGCCGTAATACATCTGCCCATCTGCAACAAGTGGGACCAAAGCCCTGAGTACGAGAAGGTACTCAGCTAGACTTACCCGATATAACCGAAAATAAAATGACACCAAGGATCATGACAGGCTTTATGGCAGGGTAGCTGACTCATTTGCAAAAAAGCATTTTTAGTATTTAAAGAACCTTTTCCAGAAGCTTTTATAACAAGTTAAATCTTTATTAATCTGCCAACTACAATTTCTCTTGTACTAAAGTAAACATGTAATTAAATAAGCAAGGATAAGCAATGATCATTAACAACTTCCATCATATCATATTCCATATAACTGTCCAAGTGTTTCATCAATATTATTACGATGAAGTAACTCAAGTCAAGTGTTCACTATCCAGTGAACGATGGCGATTCGAATCGATTATTAACTAGCTAGTAATTTATTCCTCACACAAACCTCACTCACCCGCTAAAGTGAGATATTGGTCACCGAGTCAACCATTCAAGTAAAGTCTCGAGTTTGCCAGGAACCACATGTACCCGGGGGCCGCCCGACTGCTCTTTGGTCTTACCATCGCGCCCCTGTGTCCTACCACACCTGCTCCGGTACAGTGCGTTGTGGGCAATCCACTCGGCCCGAATAATCTCCCAGCTTCGCGGTCGAAAGGTACATTATTCGGCCAGCTAAATGTAAGGCATGCGTTCAACATGACTCGAGGCCCAACAACGGTCGATCCTTAATCGACACAGACGAAAAACACTAAAGTCCGAAACCCTGCAAGTCTCCGTCCGGTCTCAATTTCAAATTAACACTTAGTTATTCTAAGATGACATACTTATTCAAGCAGATCCAGGTAACCACCTATAACTCGCAGGTGACAGGAAATCACCCGACTTCTACAGGTCTAAGCAAGCTAAGCATTTCTTAACTGCGAATACCAAGGTAACAAGGATATGGTAGAACAAAGGTAAACAAGGTATAATGCAGCAACGGTTGCAAACAACTCCTAAACGTAATGCATCAATTCAGGTAAAGCATTAATAAAATATTTGCAAACCGGGAGAGAAATGCTTCGGGGCTTGCCTCTTTCGAAAGAGCTCGGGCGGTGGTCGGGGCACTCTGAAAGATCCTCACCGACCTCCTCGTCTGCTTCGGGCACCTCCTGCTCTTGCACCTCGGGTTGCTCTTCCGACTCCTCGGAAACTGCTACCGGAGTTACTTCTTACGATCTTATATGATGCAAATGTATAAATGCTCATGCCTAGGTGCATTGCAGAGATGACATGTAATGATCATGATGAATAAAATATAGATGAACAGGTTTATTTTATTGTATAAAGTAGGAATACAACTCTTCTACAAGGTAGTCCACATCATCCAAGAACATGTACTAGTATACTACTACAAACATTCTCTACCATGCCAAGTCACTACAGAAATCTAAGATACTTCAAAGATACACCAAAGCAAATCTTATCAACTAATCTTGCATTAACAAGGTTAATTAAACCCTAGTTGACACTATGTTTAAATAGCAACACTTCTTTTGGCAGCATAGAAAAATATGATAAAATTACAGTGGCTTACTATCATCTAATCTAGCATGGCACAAAAATTTCATTACATTTGGAGTACTAGAACTGCCTACCCAAAAATAACAATCAAAGGCCTAAAAATAAGCATAAAAATACTTTATACTATGAAAAGTATCAAACAACAGATTTAGCATTTTTTTTCTACAAAGTACATTGCACAAAAAGATTAACAAAATTGAAACCAAATTTTTCTGAGCTTTATATGATTTATTAGATATTTATCAACAAAACAGCAATTTCAATGATTAAATAAAAACCCTATAGAAAAGTATTTCGAACTTGACATGCAACATTTTTAGATCATAAATCTGGTTCTAAGAAGTCTACCAAAATTTATTTCACAATTTTTGGAGCCAAAATGAGTACACAAACATTTTCCAAAGCATTTCTCTCCCCAAATAATAAAAGAAAAATGAAAAATAATTCTTCTTATTGCTAATGGGCCGGCCCAGGAAACCAACCGGCCTAATATGGTTTTCGGCCTGAGCACGCGTGCGCGCGGGAGAAAAGCGAGCCGGCCCGGCTGTGCCTACGGCCCAAGGCCGTTTCGGTCCTGCGAGGCCAAGGGGGGATGGTCACGACGGCGACCATGGTGCCATGGCCGCGTGGGCAGCAGGCCGACGGCCGTTGCTGGCCATGACCGGGCACGGCGAGGTGCACACCGGGTCCGTGAGAGGAAGGCGAACGCGGCAAGGTAACTCCAAGGGAAAAAGAAATAGCGGGGACACCCTTCCCACGGTGAGGTCGAGCGCGGCGGCGCCTTGACCGACGGCGGCAAAACGGCTCAAATCGACCCTACCTAGCTTGGATGGTGAAATTAAGGCGAGCACGACGTGTCAGAGATTGAGGCGGAGAGACGTGCAGGCGATGGAGAACGGCGGTGGACCACCGGCGGCTAATTTTGCCGGCGGAGGTAGCGGTGGCGAGGGCGGCTCGAGCAGCGCTCGGTGCGGGGCGGAGAAAATGGCAGCGCGGGAGAAAGAATGGAGAGGGCAGAGAGGGAAGTGGAGCTCCTGTGGCTTGAAATGGTGAGGCGCGCGCTCGTGGGGACCACGGACGGCCAGGTGTCGCCGGCGAGCGGCGCATGCCGGCCACGGGGCGAGCCGTCCCTACCGCGGCCAGGACATGGCACGGGCGCGTGGACGCGGGTGAGGCGGACGCGGGCGAGGTGGAGCTGGGCCAGGATGGTTTGCGAGCAGGCCGGGAAGGGAGGCGGTGGCCCAATATGTGAGAAAAATGGTTTTTCATTTTTATTTTCCAGAAATTTTTCAAATAAATTCAATTAACCGTTTTAAAATCTCATTTTGAGCAAGAAGATGGCTTTTTCTGAAAATGGCCCAAAAATGAAAGTTGCTTAGAATTTAATTCTCTACAACTTTTATTAAGGGACCAACTCCAAATTCCTAACAGGTTTTGAATTGGAGAATAAAAGCTAAATAGGGTGGGTTTTGACCTTTTTCCAATAATATTTTTAAAAGCAAATTTTGATAAAACTTTGAATACCAAAGTTGCTCCAAAAATTGTGCTAACTAGTTCTAGGTGATTTAAAATTATAGCCACACATGTTTTAGTAGCCTAGCAAGTATAATCAAGGTGGAGTAATTCTTAGACAATTATATGCAACAATCATGTTTCACAGAAGTGCTTTAACTCAAAATGCACTCTACTTCATATGTGATTATAAATGCATTGATGCATCATGCATATAATTTGCAATGCTAAATGTCTGCGTAATACCGGGGTGTTACAACCCTCCCCCCTATAAAAATCTCGTCCCGAGATTTGGGTTACAAACCATTTGTTATAAAAATCTTCATAAGCTTTTTGTAGATATTCACCCGTTTCCCAAGTCGCATCTCCTTCGTCATGATGACTCCACTGTATCTTATATGTTTTCAACACTGTTTCGAGTAGCCCTCTCTTTAGAGTCCAAGACTCGAACTGGTTACTCACGATATACCAAATCGGACTTGAGCTTTATGCCTCGGGGTTCGATTCTTTCTTCTGGAACGCGCAAACACTTCTTGAGGTGTGATACATGAAAAACTAGGAATATAGCACCTATTGCCTCAGGTAACTCTAACCTATAAGCTACTGGACCCTTTCTTTCCAAGATCTTGTATGGTCCCACAAATCTGGCGGCAAGCTTTCTGCGAACTCCGAACCGCTTCTTCTTCATTGGCGTGACTTGCAGATAAACATAGTCACCAACTTCGAACACAAGCGGTCTCCTCCTTTTATCCGCATAGCTTTTCTGACGTGATTGAGCGGCTTTCATATTTTGTTGAATAATATGAACTTTCTTCTCGGCTTCTTCTACGAAGTCAATACCATAATATCTTCTTTCTCCTGGCTCGATCTAGTTTAGTGGTGTTCTACACTTTCTGCCATACAAAGCTTCAAATGGGGCCATTTTGATACTTTTTTGATAACTATTATTGTAAGCAAACTCTGCTAAGGGTAACCATGACTCCCATGAACCCCTGGAAGATAACACATAGGCTCTCAACATATGCTCCAGAATAGCATTAACTCTATCGGTCTGACCATCTGTCTGAGGATGATAGGCAGTACTACGGATCAAACTAGTTCCCAATCCTTTGTGCAAACGCTCCCAAAAGTGAGCAGTGAATTGTGACCCTCTGTCAGACACTATAGTCTTTGGTATGCCATGCAATCTCACAATCTCAGCAATATACTTCTCGGCATATTGAGGTGGTCAATAATCTACCTTAACAGGTAAGAAATGAGCGGTCTTTGTAAGGCGATCCACAATCACCCAAATTAAGTCATGCCCTTTTTGGGTAGTGGGCAAGCCTGTGATGAAATCCATACTTATATCATCCCACTTCCAACTAGGTATGGACAACGGTGGTAACAATCCGATAGGTCTCATATGAATGGCTTTCACCCTACAACATGTGTCACATCTGGCTACATAGGCTGCAATCTCTTTCTTCATTTTTGTCCACCAATAACGAGGTCTTAGTTCTTGGTACATCTTGCTACTTTCAGGATGGATAGATAACTTCAAAAGGTGAGCCTCATCCATAAGCTTATTCTTAAGCTTCTAATCCTTGGGAACAACAAGACAGTCGTCAAACCATAACACGTCCTGTTCATCCACTCTAAAGTGTTTAGATGGTTCTTCTTTAATTTTCTCTTTGATGTGGAATATCCCCTTATTGGTTTTCTGGCCTTCTATTATCTTACTCTCCAAAGAGCATCTGATCTGAATACTATGTAACACGGCAGGGTGCATCAGATCGAAACCATCTTTGAGCAAAGGTTGCGCATTCAGGCAATGTGACTTTCTACTCAAAGCATCTGCCACTGCATTGGCCTTTCTAGGATGATACTACACATTCAAGTTGTAATCTTTGATCAATTCTAACCATCTTCGTTGTCTCATGTTCAACTCTGGTTGGGTGAAGATGTACTTGAGACTCTTGTGATCGGTGAAAATATTACACACATTACCAAGTAAGTAATGTCTCCAAATTTTTAATGCATGCACTACGGCAGCAAGTTCAAAATCATGTGTCAGATAGTTGATCTCATGCTTTCTCAACTGGCGGGAGGCATAAGCAATGACTCTTCCTTCTTGCATAAGAACACAGCCTAATCCAGTTTTTGATGCATCGCAAAACACATCAAACGGTTTCTCAATGTCCGGTAGTGCTAGAACTGGAGCAGTGGTCAACATTTTCCGCAAGGTGTGGAAAGTTGTCTCACACTCCTCTGTCCACACAAACTTGTGATCTTTCTGTAGCAGACTTGTCATTGGCTTAGCAATCTTCGAGAAATCTAGTATAAAACGGCGATAGTAACCAGCTAATCCTAAGAAACTTCTAACTTCCGAAACTATGGTTGGTGTCTTTCAGTCCATAACTTCTTGCACTTTACTCAGACCTACTGAAACTCCATTTTCTGACAGAATATGACCAAGGAAAGGAACTTTCTTCAACCAAAATTTACACTTGCTAAACTTAGCATACAACTTATGATCTCTAAGTCTGGTCAAGACAATTCTTAGATGCTCTTTATGATCCTTCTCATTCTCAGAGTACACCAGAATATCATCAATAAACACTACCACAAACTTATCCAATTCTGGCATGAAAACCGTATTCATCAGATACATAAAGTATGCAGGAGCATTTGTTAAGCCAAAAGACATAAAAGATACTCGTACAACTCGCATCTGGTGGAAAAGGCGGTTTTCAGTATATCTTGTGGCCTAATCTTTATCTGATGGTAACCCGATCTTAAATCTATCTTGGAAAACACTCTGGCTTTGGCTAACTGATCAAACCAAACATCAATATGAGGCAAGGGATACTTATTCTTGATAGTTACAGCATTAAGGGGCCTATATTCCACACACATTCTCAAAGTACCCTCTTTCTTTTTCTTCACAAACAAGGCAGGACATCCCCATTCAGACTTATTTGGTCGGATAAACCCCTTTTTCAATAATTCCTATAGTTGCTTCTTCAGCTCATCTAACTCATCCGGAGGCATCCGATAAGGTCTCCTTGAAATTAGAGCTATCCCGGGGATCAACTCAATTCCAAACTCAACACCCCTATCTAGCGGAAGACCAGGTAACTCATCTGGGAACACATCTAGAAACTCACACACTACCGGAATCTGATGAATAGGAATGACTTCCATAGCACATGTCACACTCACGAGGTCTGTTCTTCTGGGCAATGGTACCTAAAAAGTACCCTTACCCTGGGGATCCTTAAGGGTAAGTACCCGACTCCCTGTATCTATAACTGCTCCCCAATCCTTCATCTAATTCATCCCTATAATGACATCCAAAACTAATCCATGCATAACTATCAAGTTCACTCGAAACTTTCGACTACCTAATTCAAGGGTTATCCGTCTAACCATCTGATTGGTTAAAACATCAGCCCTCGCTGAACTTATGCAGTAACCATAACTCAATTCTATGCATAGTTGTTCATGTTTCCGTGCAAATGCTTGACTCATAAAAGAATGTGATGATCCAGAATTAAATAGAACAACTGCAGGGTGTTGGTTAACAGGAAACTTACCAGCAGTTATGGGCTCTCCCTCAGGAATCTCATCCACGGTGGTGTGGTGTACCCGAGTAATATAGGTTTGTTGCTTCTTTCTGGGCGGGTAAGGACAGAACTTTGAATAGTGGCCTGGCTGATCACAATTGTAGCAGGGTCCCCTTACTGTACCAGCAGATCCTATAGCTCCCTTAGAGTTGCCCTGTCCCGCAGTTGCGGCTGTCTTTGCTGGCGGCACTGCCATCTTATACGGCTTCTGCGGTCCCTTGTAGTTCTGGGTTTTATGCTGTGGTGGCCTAAATCTTGCACCTAGTGCAGACGGACGATAGGTAGAATGATTAGCAGTGAGGACTCTTTGCTGTGATGGTCCTGACTCAAAGGCCCTCTTGCGAGTCTTGGATGCAGTGTATGCGTTGTTATTCTTCTCTTGTTTCAGACAATCACTGATGAAGTCATTGAATCTGCCGCGAGTATTGGTACCCACATGTTTCATCATTTTTGGATTCAGTCCTCTCTTGAAACTAGCAATTCTCTTAGCATCTGTGTCAACCATGTCGGGAGCATAACGACACAAGTTGTTGAAGGCATGCAAATACTGTGTCATGGTTTTGGTGCCCTGATTTAAAGCCAAGAACTCTCCTAACTTCATCTCAACCAGCCCTGGTGGAATATAAACTCCACGGAAGGCTTCAGTGAACTCTCTCCATGAGATCTGGGCATTTGAAGGGAAGGTGGTGCGATGATGCTTCCACCATATTCCTGCTAGTCCTTGTAACTGATGTGCAGCATATTCTGTCTTCAGTACTTCAGTCAGCCTCAACACACGGAACTTATCTTCCATGGTGTTGATCCATTCTTCAGCGTCAAGTGGCTCTGTTGCTTCCTTGAAAATTGGTGGCCTGTTGTCCATGAAATCCTTGAAGTTGCTGTACTGATTCACCCCATTGCCACCACCTTGGTTGTTACCACGTTGAATATTGTTGGCAATGGTACGCAAAAAATCTTCCATGTTCTTCTGCGATTGCTCGGCATTGCGCTGACTTCCAAGAAACTATGCAAAGAATACCTTTGCAGTGAGCGGTGGAGGAGGCAGCAAATGTGGTTTCGGGTGTGGCTCATTGTGGTTGACGTTGTTTTCACCACTCCCACCTGCCCTGGCACCATTACCACTAGTTTTAGTAGCCTCATACGTGGCGTGGCGAGTGTTTGCCATCTGTATATTTCAGCAACAAGTAATGATTAAGTGAAGCTGTAGTAATTGCGAGTGAATGAAAAATTATGTCGTACTAAATTCATTGGAGAACAAAGTCATACAATAAGACAGGCACAATAATCGCATTCCAATTAAAACAACACCACTAATTAAATTACTTCAAATGCAAACATCGCGTCCATACAACCAAATTGTCAGCATACATACACTGGACTTTTATGCGCTCAGGTATCGCATGACCAATCAAGTTCCAACATCCTACCAAGTCTCAAGGTTCAAAACGAGATACATCAAGGTACATGAAGCCAAAAGAAAGGTCATCGCGACAGGGCCTAGTAGCTAACACAAAGCAACTAGCCTACTCCTTGGGGCCATCGTCGGGGTCAGAGACGTCACCATCGCTACCATCAGTAGCGACATCGACGTCGTCGGCAGGTGCAACTGCAGGCTCATCCTCATCGTCGTCGACGTCCATACCGGCGGCGTCTGGAGGAGCATACAGGCCAATCCCGTTGTAGAGCACGTGAAACTCCTCATGCAAGTTGACGTTATACTCCTCTAGCTCCTCAACCCTCTGCCTCAGAAGGTCCCTCTCGTTCCAGGCTTCATTCCTTTCCTGAACCAGCTGTCCAATCATATGGTCTGTATTATTGTTGGCCTGAGTCAACGTATGCACCCGCTGCATAGCACTTTCACCTCTCTAGAGCCTGGTCTCGATGCAAGCTCATGTCAGCCAACTGCTCCTGCAAACTATCTATAGCACGTGCCTGCTTCTTCTTCTATTTTCTTGCCTTGAGCCAATCATCACCACGCAAACCAGTCAATGTCCAATAGGTACACTCAAGACCCTGGTATGCTCTGATAGTTGCATACATAGCACTCATAGTGTGGTTGTCGCTAGCCTGTCCTTTATTTGGGCCTCTGACCAAGGCACTGCCTTGCGGCTGCACCCAAATAGCATCGCGAGGATCATCTCTAGGAAAAGTGCCAGCCAGGCCTACTGCCAGCTCATTGGGAAATCTGCTCATTATGTCCCTGATGACACGGAAAGCTGCTCCCTCTGTACTCTCAACCGGAGTGCGTCCCTCAAACTCCAAGTGCCAACCATCCCACTCTGGAGCATCACCAAGAGCAGGGATTGTGATCTCCACTACTACAAGTCTATCCTCGACTAATTGGCTCTCACTCCAAGAGTACACCGGCTCCTGACCCTCTGGGTACCCCACATCATGGAGCACTCTCCAAAGCAAGATTGGCATGCCAAACTCGCTCAGAAAGGTGACCGTGGTGCGGCGCTCCCGCGGGGCCAACTGGTGTCGGGGTGCTCTTCCGCCTGTGGACTTACAGGCAGTCTGCTTCGTGCAGGCCATCTGTAGCAAAAGTTTTGATTACCCTGTGAGAACATATTTTAAGTTGATACAATTTTTATCAAAAGGAGATAATCAATTTACAAGGGGAGGAATGCATGACATGAATAAAATGCACAAGTAATATGATGTATGTATGTTTCTTACATTCTCACAAACTTATGAAATAAATAATCTTTAGCGATGAATTTGGTGGCATACAGGCAATCTCTCATACACGTAACTAATACGGTCTACATGAGAAACGTTGTTATGTACCTGCAGAAAATTCATTTTAGCCCAAATCCCCATGAATGCATGAAAGCAGTAAATTTATCTACACGCTCTACACGAATTCCCAGATACACGTACAATGGTAGTAACTACCCAAAACATCGCCCTATTGGCGGCATCGCATCAACGGACGGAACAACCACACATGTGACACTTTTGTAAAACATGCGTAGAACATGTAATTACTCCAGCATCATATAAGCACTCTCTCTAGATCGGCGGTGTATCCGATCATGCTCTCACAACTCACACTTACCGAGGCGTAGGGGCAATTGATCCATACATTACCACTCAATTAAGTGGCACTCATACAATAGCACGTCGTATGAGCAACGAAAGAGAAATTTGGTGCAAGAATCCTAAGTCAGTTCTTAAATAAGCCACCTAGAGTCCTTAACTGGGCATAAAGGATATGACCACTGGCACAATTTTAGTTTGGAAATCACGTTTTTCAAACATAATTTTGTTTTAAATACACTTATGAACAGTAAACACGCTAAATCATGCTCCGATACCAGCTGTAACAGAACCGATCAATTATACGAAATTAAGTAATAAAATCATCCACCAAGCAGACGATTTAGCAAACTTAAGCCTGTATAACCTGGTAGTCCATGAAATCACGATGGATTTCAAACCAACTTACATACCAGCCAAGACCGTAATAAATTTAGCGGTCACCATCACAAATTACATAAAAGTTCACGTCACAGATACATAAGAGTTTAAACATAGTTATTACAAACCAAGTTCGAATAGAAGTAGCGGAAGCATTTAGTTCAGACCACACACTCACATAGAGTTCAAAATAAAGTGCTAGCTAATGATCATCTCCAACAAAAGCATCAGACGAGACGTAGGGAATGACCACTGCCCATGGTCCTAAGCTTCACCCATCACAGGATAAAGGCAGTTGATACAGTAGCTGTAATACATCTGCCCATCTGCAACAAGTGGGAACAAAGCCCTGAGTACGAGAAGGTACTCAGCTAGACTTACCCGATATAACCAAAAATAAAATGACACCAAGGATCATGACAGGCTTTATGATAGGGTAGCTGACTCATTTGCAAAAAAGCATTTTTAGCATTTAAAGAACCTTTTCCATAAGCTTTTATAACAAGTTAAATCTTTATTAACCTTCCAACTACAATTTCCCTTGTACTAAAGTAAACATGTAATTCAACAAGCAACGATAACCAATTATCATTAACAACTTCCATCATGTCATATTTCATATAACTGTCCAAATGTTCCATCAATATTATTACGATGAAGTAACTCAAGTCAAGTGTTCACTATCCAGTGAACGATGGCGATTCGAATCGATTATTAACCAGCTGGTAATTTATTCCTCACACAAACCTCACTCACCCGCTAAAGTGAGATATTGGTCACCGAGTCAACCATTCAGGTAAAGTCTCGAGTTTGCCAGGAACCACATGTACCCGGGGGCCGTCCGACTGCTCTTTGGCCTTATCATCGCGCCCCCATGTCCTACCACACCTGCTCCGGTACATTGCGTTGCCGGCAATCCACTCGGCCCGAATAATCTGCCAGCTTCACGGTCGAAAGGTACATTATTCGGCCAGCTAAATGTAAGGCACGCGTTCAACATGACTCGAGGCCCAACAACGGTCAGTTCTTAATCGACACAGATGAAAAACACTACAGTCCAAAACCCTGCAAGTCTCCGTCCGGTCTCAATTTCAAATTAACACTTAGTAATTCTAAGATGACATAATTATTCAAGCAAATTCAGGTAACCACCTATAGCTCGCAGGTGACAAGAAATCACCCGACTTCTACCGGTCTAAACAAGCTAAGCATTTCTTGACTGCGAATAACAAGGTAACAAGGATATGGTAGAACAAAGGTAAACAAGGTATAATACAGCAACGGTTACAAATAACTCCTAAACGTAATGCATCAATTCAGGTAAAGCATTAATAAAATATTTACAAACCGGGAGAGAAATGCTCCGGGGCTTACCTCTTTCGAAAGAGCTCGGGCGGTGGTCGGGGCACTTTGGAAGATCCTCACCGACCTCCTCATCGGCTTCGGGCACCTCCTGCTCTTGCACCTCGGGCTGCTCTTCCGGCTCCTCGAGAACTGCTACCGGAGTTACTTCTTGCGATCTTATATGATGCAAATGTATAAGTCCTCATGCCTAGATGCATTGCAGAGATGACATGTAATGATCATGATGAATAAAATGTAGATGAATAGGTTTATTTTATTGTATAAAGTAGGAATACAACTCTTTTACAAGGTAGTCCACATCATCCAAGAACATGTACTAGTATACTACTGCAAACATTCTCTACCATGCCAAGTCACCACAGAAATCTAAAATACTTCAAAGATACACCAAAGCAAATCTTATCAACTAATCTTGCATTAACAAGGTTAATTAAACCCTAGTTGACACTATGTTTGAATAGCAACACTTCTTTTGGTAGCATAGAAAAATATGATAAAATTACAGTGGCTTACTATCATCTAATCTAGCATGCCACAAAAATTTTATTACATTTGGAGTACTAGAACTGCCTACCCAAAAATAACAATCAAAGGCCTAAAATGAGCATAAAAATACTTTATACTATGAAAAGTATCAAACAACAGATTTAGCATTTTTCCTACAAAGTACATTGCACAAAAAGATTAACAAAATTGAAACCATATTTTTCTGAGCTTTATATGATTTATTACATATTTATTAATAAAACAGCAATTTCAATGATTAAATAAAAACCCTACAGAAAAGTATTTCAAACTTGACATGCAACATTTTTAGATCATAGATCTGGTTCTAAGAAGTCTACCAAAATTTATTTCACAATTTTTGGAGCCAAAATGAGTACACAAATATTTTCCAAAGCATTTCTCTCCCCAAATAATAAAAGAAAAACAAAAAACAATTCTTCTTATTGCCAATGGGCCGGCCCAGGAAACCAACAAGCCTGATACGGTTTTCGGCCTGAGCGCGCGCGCGGGAGAAAAGCGAGCCGGCCCGGCTGTGCCTACGGCCCCAAGGCCGTTTCGGTCCCGCGAGGCCAACAGGGGGATGGTCACGACGGCGACCATGGCGCCACGGCCGCGCGGCAGCAGGCCGACGGCTGTTGCCGTCCATGACCAGGCACGGCGAGGTGCGCACCGGGTCCGCGAGAGGAAGGCGAACGCGGCAAGGTAACTCCAAGGGAAAAAGAAATAGTGAGGACACCCTTCCCACGGTGAGGTCGAGCGCGACGGCGCCATGACCGACGGCCGCAAAACGGCTCAAATCGACCCTACCTAGCTTGGAAGGTGAAATTAAGGTGAGCACGACGTGTCGGAGATTGAGGCGCAGAGACGTGCACGAGATGGAGGGCGGTGGTGGACCACCGGCGGCTAATTTTGCCGGCGGAGGTAGCGGTGGCGAGGGCGGCTCGAGTAGCGCTCGGTGCGGGGCGGAGAAAACAGCAGCGCGGGAGAAAGAATGGAGAGGGCAGAGAGGGAAGTGGAGCTCCTGCGGCTTGAAATGGCAAGGCGCACGCTCGTGGGGGCCACGGACGGCCAGGTGTCATCGGCGAGCGGCACATGTCGGCCACGGGGCGAGCCGTCCCTGCCGCGGCCAGGATGTGGCGCGGGCGCGCGGACGCGGGTGAGGCGGACGCGGGCGAGGCGGAGCTGGGCTAGGCCGGATTGTGAGCAGGCCGGGAAGGGAGGCAGTGGCCCAATAGGTGAGAAAAACGGTTTTCCATTTTTATTTTCCAGAAAATTTTCAAATAAATTCAATTAACCGTTTTAAAATCCCATTTTGAGCAAGAAGATGGTTTTTTCTGAAAATGGCCCAAAAATAAAAGTTGCTTAGAATTTAATTCTCTACAACTTTTATTAAGGGACCAACTTCAAATTCCCAACAGATTTTGAATTGGAGAATAAAAGCTAAATAGGGAGGGTTTTAACCTTTTTCCAATAATATTTTTAAAAGTAAATTTTGACAAAACTTTGAATACTAAAGTTGCTCCAAAAATTATACTAACTAGTTCTAGGTGATTTAAAATTATAGCCACACATGTTTTAGTAGTCTAGCAAGTATAATCAAGGTGGAGTAATTCTTAGACAATTATATGCAACAATCATGTTTCACACATGTGCTTTAACTCAAAATGCACTCTACTTCATATGTGATTATAAATGCAATGATGCATCATGCGTATGATTTGCAATGCTAAATGCCTGCGTAACACCGGGTGTTACAGTGCCACGCCTAAAGCATTTATAAATACTCCGTATGGTTCCTTGCCTAAAACAATTAGATAGAGACGGTTGGACCTCGCGCCTCCGTGAATGCAATTCAACCACCTCTGTACTAGATTCGTTTAGTAGCAGTGGATTCATGTTCTTACGCACCACATTTGAGCAAGAGAATCCATTTGGCTAAAGATTTTTGACATGGCATATTAGCGCAAGCAGCACTAAAAGGAATCAATTCTTAGGAATCGTGTGTATGGATAACTGACAAGGAAATCACTTAAGTTAATCCCCATTGACTTGCTTAGGTAGTGTTTAGTTCCCACCCATAAATTTTTCACCCTGTCGCATCGAATGTCTGGACACATGCATGGAGTACTAAATGTAGACAAAAAATTAATTGCACAGTTTGGTTGAAAATCACGAGACGAATCTTTTAAGCCTAATTAGTCCATGATTAGCCTTAAGTGATACAGTAACACACATGTGCTAATGATAGCTTAATTAGGTTTAATAAATTTATCTCGCGGTTTCCATGCGAGTTATGTAATTAGTTTTTTTATTAGTATCCAAAAACCCCTTCCAACATCCCATGAAACATCCGATGTGACACCCAAAAACTTTTCACCTACCAACTAAACACCCCCCTTAGAGTATGACCCTATATACGACCAACCATTTATCTGAGTCCCTGAAAATCATTTAGGACTTTAGGTATTTGAGTCTCGGCTAAAGACTAATTGTATTTTTTTGGGAAACGGTGATACTTAGGGGCGGGTGTCCGTCCGATGGACGCCGCCTTCTGGGGCCTGCGCACTACCGTACCGGCTTAACAAGCCTGCCTCTCTACATGTCTCCCCATCTCTCTCTCAAAAATATCTCCCAACTTGCTCGCCCATCGCGTCCTTTACTACACCGGGCGGCCGTCCACCCGCCCTACTCTGCATTGCTGCCGTGGCCATCTCCCCGCGTGCGCCCCCATCTTGCGCTGTGCTGCCCCACTCCGCCTCTCCGTCGGGCCATCCCTTGCTGCGCCGCCGTAGTCTGGCTCGCCGTTGTGGCCATTCCCCGCCACGCCCCGCTCCGCGCTCGCCCGTCGCGGCCACGGCATGCATCGCGCACCACCACCCTGCCGCCACCAGAGAAGGTCGTCATCGACTGGGACATCTTCTCCTGCAATTGGCCGAAGATACCAAGACAAGAAGAAGCGCATGTTGCAAGCATATGCTTCAAGTGTTTTAGATGTTTTAGAGATGTGTTGCAAGTATTTCATGTGGATGTTGTAAAAGTAGATTGGGATGTTGCACATGTTGCAATGGCTATACATGTATATTGCAAGCATTTGTTCGTAATGTTTCATTGTTTCAAATATATGTTGCAAGTGTTTTATCTGGATGTTGCATATGTTTCACATATGTTCAAAGCGTATGTTTCAAATGTTTCGTCTGTTTCAAAAGTATGTTGCAGCAACTGTTTTCATGTTTCAAGCGTTGGATGGAACGGCCGGAGTCACGCGGCGCACATTCGTAGGCAGGGGTGCGAGCGCAATACAAAGCATTGCGCGGGAAGCGGACGCAGATGCAGGCGGTCCCACTTGCACGATATGGACCGGGGTGCAGGCGGTCCCCGGCTACGCGCGGGAAGCGGAGCGGAAGCAGGCGGCCCCTGTGTGCATGGGCAGGGTGAGGCATTCGAGCGACGTGAGCACGAGAAACTGAGGAGGCGCGGGAAACGAAGAGGCACGCGACATAGGGTGTAGGCAAGGACGTCCGTCCGGATGTCCGGGCGCTAGCATCCCTGTTCCAGAAAATACCATGCTCTCATAGGAATCAGTTTTTTAATTTCAAACCAAAATGCACATATCCTACTAAAACTGGTCTACAACATCAGTTCAAAATTACCACGCATTCTCCCAAAATATCCCTGTTCGTAGCCGGTTTTAGATATATATAGGTTACATCGCTACCCAATGATAGCTTCAAATCAATGGAGGTTATTGGGAAGAAAGAGAGATGGATGCCAAGATTCGGTGCAGTCCGCGCTGGATACCTATTGAAACAAACACCCTTTTATGTCGAGTCCTCCACTGCCACATGTTTATTTTTCAGCGGCGCCTACCAGTGCTCTGCGAACTATATATAGGCTGTGTTTAGATCCGAATTTTGGAGTGCCAAAATACACTGTAGCATTTTGTTTGTATTTGGTAAAAATTGTCCAAATATTGACTAATTAGGCTCAAAACGTTCGTTTCGCAAAGTACAACCAAACTGTGCAATTAGTTTTTGATTTTATCCACATTTAGTACTCCATATATGTATCGCAAGTTTGATGTGACGGGGAATCTTATTTTGCATAGTGCACTTTTCGATGGATCTAAACACAGCCATAATATATACATACACACACATCACGTCACTTTACAAAAAACAACACAAAAGATATACGTATGCATTAAGAAACCAGAGCCTCTGTGGACTTGACACTCGGAATGTGGTCCATTTATACTATTGAAAACTCAGAATCAATAATCCAGTCCTCTCAGTGCTAACTTCATCATCTCCTCCCTTTTCATTTGTATTTGCAAGAGAAGTAGTAGGCCTTTGTTCATCTGTCCCAGTACAAGCACAGAGCTTCAGACAGGGTAGTGCTTTGGAGGGGTGGGCCCCCTGGGATTCGGACCCACACTCTGATCCTGTGTGAAGAATCGTGCATTCCTCTTTAATCCGTATCTCGCTCAGCTTCCTTTTTGTTGGACAGCGTCTGGTCGCCAATATGACACACCGACCACTTGCGTCGCGGTGAGCACACACGTCAAGGCACTGCTCACTCGGCTTGCCTACTTTGGTGAATGGTGACGTTGTTGCAATTTGCAAACTTGAAGATTGACAAGGGCCTCGGATTTGCGTTGGATGCAGATTAATAGCCCATATATAGTCTAAAAAGTTCAAAAGCGCTACTACAACAATCTTAACCGTGACAGGCAAAAAGTATTAACCGAGGCGGCCATGGTTAATCGGGCCTTTAACGGAGGCGGTTGGCTGCCCGCCTTAGTCAATCAAATAAAAAAACAAAAAAAATAAGAAAGCCCATGGACAAGCCCAGCGAGCCCATCTGTCACACCCCAAAATTTTCAATTTTGGGTTGTGCTTGAAAAACACTAAATAAAATAAATGATTTCAATATTTGAATAAATTTATTAGATAAGTTAAGTTGTTGCTAATTTAAATATAGAAAATTATGGTTTTAAAATTTTTCATATTAATTTGATAATGTGGTGTTTGTTTGATGCTTGTCTTTGGTTTTGGTGAGTGCTATTATTTTCAAAATACCATAGGACGACGTTTACTTCTCATCGGAAAACTTTTTGCTATTTTCTGGATTTAAAATTTTAATTTCTGTGAGCTTAATCTTTTTCCTTGATCTCTTCATCAATCTTTTCATGAGCTCCAAATACTTTATTTGGGTTCCTTATGTTCCCTAATGTCTCTGAGAATTTTCCCTGAATTTTTAGAGCTTTCGGGGTATTTTTCGCGGCTTAAATAATAATTCTGGACTTTTCTAGAATTATTTTATCCACGAAATTAATTAATTCTGAAAATAATAAATATCTCATTTTCCACCAAAGCCCGTGTGCAATAATCCTAAAATTTATTTACTAATGGGCTTTGATGATTAATTAGGCCCGTTAGTAGAGGTGGAGGGTACAACATCAATTAGTACTGTATCGCTAGTTGACGTGGGGGTAGGGAGTCCCTATATATACGTACCTACCTCTTGGGTAAAAGCACACCAAAACTACCGTGGAGGAGCCCTAGTTTGAGAAATCTCTCGTGTAGTAAATTATATTTTTCTCCTCGTTCTTGTGTCGCCGCCGCCGCTGTTCGGTCATTGCACCGTCGTCTCCCCATCGACTGCAACTTGTTGCCGAGAACGCCGTCGTCTGATCAACCGAGCTGCACGCTGTCCCTGTCTCATCTCCGATCGCAAAAATCCTCTTGGTGAGTTCACGGTCGCCCTCTCTATCTTCCTCGGTTTTCCCATGTCAAACCATGGCCGTAGGCCATTATCCATGAACACCGGCCAACTTCTTTGCCGCCAGCCATGGCAACCACCATGCCGGAATTACTGTACTGGCCAGGCTCTTTCTCTCTTATACTCTCCCATCTATTCTTAGCTGTCCAGATTGTGATGAACGAGTGCATCAGACCTCCATCTCACCTTCTGGCATGTATGTCCACACGCAAACGCGTGATATCGGACGAGCAAGCCTACTTAGCAGAGCAGCCATGTGTGCCTTGTTCTTGTAATTGCTAGCTTGATGATGTCGGCATGATGTCATACACCCATTAGGGCCATTTTTCCTTTAGAAAAATAAATCCCAAAATACAATAGAAATACGTATACATATAATCTTGTTTAGGTCATATCATTTATGTTTTACGTCCGATTCAAGTCGTTCAAGTCGCGTTAGATTCGTGTCGTCGCGCTCTACACAGTAGTGCTAATGTTTGTCATGTCTTATAGTTACAAATTTATTGATTGAAATACTAATATGATTACTAATAATTTAATAGCTTTTAATTAGAAAACGAATTAGGGTTGCGATGCTGTGCGTGTCGAGTCGTGATTGTGCCGATGTAAACTACGCATGAGTAATGATGTTTATCATGTCACTTGATTATGAATTTATTAATTTAAATAGTAATTAGATTAATATATTTATTTAATAGCTTTCCAATTAAAAGAAATTCCGGTTTAAATCCGTTCTTGTTGTTTTGTAATAGTGCCGATCGAGGTTCTGTGTTAGCAACAACGCTTAACATGTCTTACATCCTTGAAATTTATAAGTTAGATATTAATTTGATTTATGTTTGTGCAATTGAGTTTCTAATTAAACGTAACACGGACAGTCTGTTCTAAATTAATGTTAATCTAATTAATATTAAACTAAATGTTTCTTTTGAATTATAAGATGCTTAGTTCAACCTTGAAACATAAGTGCTTTCGTTCAGTTGCCACATGTTTTCTATATATATAGTTCAATATTAAATTGATTAATAAGATTAATGTATAATATATTTCAAATTAAAATTTGCTTAGTCTAAGTACGTTGCATATATGATAGACTTGTGTAGATAATTTCACATTACAGTACGTATCTGCTCTTCACAGTTATACGGCTTTAATCCTCGAGCATTTATTCGTTTGAAATCTGTTTTGCTTCAATTAAGTTGCGTTAGATTCGCATCGACGTACTCTGTGCAGTAGCACTAATGTTTTTCATGTCATATGCTTTTCCATGTATAGTTGAATATTATATTAATTAATATGTTTGTTATTAGTTTTATAATTAAAAATAATATATAATCTTGTCACGTCAGTCCTTTGTAACTAAGCATGAACTTAGCTTTATAGTTTTGGCCTTCTATAAGTAAATGTCAACATGATTATTGACCACTTAGATATGTGTTTATTAATTATAATTATAATTTGCCTCATTTAAGCATGATTCATATAAAGCCATGTCAAATGCAATTTTGTTGATATGTATTTATTATCTTTAATCTATTAAAAACAACTTAGATTTATAACCTCGACATCTTGTAAATAAAATGCTAACTTGATAAATAACAACTTAAATATTTTATTTTTAATTACAACTTGCTTAAGCTAATCACGAAACATGATGGAGCGATTTGTTGTTATCATGTGTACTGTGTTTACTAAATTATATATGCTTAAGTGACTTAAATAATATTAAATGTTAATATGGTGAATGTCAACATTAATATCTTTTCATTTACGATGACTTTCTTGGGCAACCTTGAAACATAAAGTAGTTCGATTAGTCTTCTCTCATGTTTTATGTTATCTAAACTATAAATATTTAGATGACTTAAATACTATAAAATATATATAAATAAAATATAACCAAGGTTTAGTTTTGGCTTTTATAATTCAATATAAATTGGTTAATTCAACTTTAAGATAATTCTCTGAAATGTTTAAAATAGATCAAGCGTATAGTTTGTCTTCTCCGATATGTTGTAATCGTTTCAATAGTCACGTGTCCTCTTTAATGGTAGCTCTATTATCCGTCGTTCTTGCGTTTTCATGACTGTAGCAACGTACCATGTCGTTTAGTGTGCTCTCTTTTAAAACGTTTCTTTTGTTTGATGCATATTCTTAGTTGTGTGTATTGTTTATCTATTTGTGTTGCTTGGTTGCTGCGAGTAGAGGAAGCGTGGTTCGTCAGCGCTGAAGACTAGGAGCTGAGGACTGACAATTGAAGCAAAAGTGGAGACTGAAAGATAGCAACTGAAGACTTCTGAGCAGCTTAACTCTAGGAAAAAGGTAAGTATAGCATGGGATTATCCTTGTTGTCCTATTCATAATAAATGATTAAATTCATTATGCATGTATTCCCTTGTTAAACATGACTTAGTTTTGATCCATTACCTTGGTACCTGTGATATTGCATTGAGTAGTTTTGCTAGCGCTGAACATAAACTATGATCTTGTAATATGATTAATGGAATATGCAACAACACTAAAAGATAACTTTTTGATTACTGTTTAAAGAGGGATAGAACATGGGGTTATTTTTTGTGCTCTAGTTTCTCTTCACAAGGACTCATCTGTGGACGAACATCCGGGACTTACAGTACAACTGTGAGGGCTATATGGCTCTGGCTTTAGTCAAGTATGAGGACCTTTTTCTAGCTTGTTAGTGGTAACTTTTATGGCGTAAGAACGGCTTGACGAATCGGGTATAGTGCGGCCTCTGTCCTTATGTGTATAGGCTGCGCGTCATTGTGCCATTTGAAAGGAGGGCTCTACATCTATTTGTCGAGTGAATCTAATGGCCCTAACTTGTTAGACGAACCTTTGAAAGACTTCATAGTGAACCCTGCCGACCTTCCTTGGTAGTGGGTCAAGAGGCTGATCACCTCGGGTGAAAGGGTAAATCACGACTCACAGTGAAAGTGTACAACCTCTGCAGAGTGTAAAACTGGTATATCAGCCGTTTTCACGGTCACGAGTGGCCTTGGACCTTCACAAAATAGATGAACATTTATTGGTTTAATATGTGTTTTGCTATTCGTTATTCATATTTACATTGATCATATGTTTATTATAGGATTAATGCAAACTTGATGCTACTCATGTAATAAAATTGTGACAATTAAAAGCTAAATGCAGTCAAACCAGTGTCTATCTTTTTGAGCCTCATGAACCCCATGTTATATTTGTTGAGTTCGACATGGACCCACTCTTGCTATTTCCCCACACTCCAGTGTGTAGTAAGGTGCTGCTTAGAAGAAGGATGAAAGTGTAGTGGAGTTTTCAGAAGTCTTTTCAGAAGTGCTTGGCATATGGAGCCACCAGTTAGCCGTCCCTGAGAAGAATGGAGCCCGAGCAGAAGCTTAGCCACCGTTCTGCGATACTCTGATAGTTGTAAGTGTTAATATAGTAAGTATTCCGCTTTATATAAATATTATTTTGATATCTCTATTATGTTGTTGTATGTGTGGACTTCCTAGGCACACATATGATTAGCCAAGTTTTGTTCTTTAGAAAACCGGGTGTGACACCATCCACAAGCCCGCCAAGCCCATCCACGTGCCGCCGCCGCCACTGCTCCTCGCCAACCGCTGGGATCCGCACGCCCGCCTCTAGATCTAGTCACCCGCCTCCAGATCCGACCTCCGGCCACATGCCACCATCTGTCTGCCCGCCTATGCCGCCGTTGCCTTGGATCTGCAAGGAGACCAAGAGTAAGAGAGGGAGACGGAGAGAGAGAGTAGACCGAGAGAGAGGAGACCTACATGTGGACGGATCTGGCCGCCGGGTCCCACTCGTCGCGCCGCCGCCGATGGATGTTCCGTGCGCCACCGAGGGACGGGCCTACCATCGCCGCCCCCATGGGTGGAGAGAGGAAGGCGGATCCAAGATCTGGCTGCCTGGCCTCCAATCCGGCACCATGCCGCGCCGCAGCTCGCCACCACCACACCATCCTGTGCGGGCGAGGGAGATGTGAGGGGGGAGGAAGGGGCACCGAGCCTTGCCTACCGGCTGTGGGGGAGAGGGAGACGAAGGAGAGAGAGAGAGGCGCGCTGTGTAACAGAACCGACCAATTATATAAAATTAAGTAAGAAAATCACCGCCGAAGCAGATAATTTAGCCAACTTAAGCCTGTATAACTCGGTAGTCCGTGAAACCACAAAGGATTTCAAACCAACCAACATACAAACCAAGATCATACAAGTTTAACAGCCATAGTCACATATTACATAAAGTTCACAATGGCAGTTGAATACATCGGAGTTTAGAACATAAAGTTATTACAAACCAAGTTCAATATGAAGTAGCGGAAGCAAATAGTTTCATAAACCACACACACTTAGTTCAAATACAGTGCCAGGAGATAGTCACTTTCCACAAAGGCATTAGATAAGACATAGGGAGCGACCATTGCCCTTGGTCCTAGTTGTTGCCCATCGCCGGATACATGCAGTTGATGCAATAGCCATAGTACATCTGACCATCTGCAATAATAATAGGAACAACGCCCTGAGTATGATAAAGTACTCAGCTAGACATACCTGTTTAAACCAAAATAAAGTGACACCAAGGAGTATGTAAGGCTTTTTTTGAGTGGACTAGCTCGCAAAAAACATAAGCTATCATATCTAAATCATTTTAAGTAAGTTACATCATGTTTATTATAACTTATCCATCTAGGTAAGCACCTATGCTATAGCAATCACTTAATTAACCAATAACATCCTGTTACCACTTGAATTTAGCATTACCAACATCATTCATATAACCATCAGTGTTCCATCATCATTACTACGATGTCGTAACTCTAAGTCAAGTATTCACTATCCAGGAGCGATGGCGATTCGAATCGATTTCTAACCAGCTGGTGATTTATTCCTCACGCAAACCACACTCACCGACCAAGTGAGCTACAGATCACCAATGACACTTTCCAGGTAAACGTCGCGGGGTAACAATCATGGACCGCACTACCCAGGGACCGCTCGACTGCTAGGACGCACTTTAGGCTCACTCTTCGTGTCCCCGTCTAACCCCCTTCGGCACTAGTCTGCCAATCCGAGTTTACCCTGGCCCAAAAAGTGTCACTAGCTTCGCGGTCGAAAGGTACTTTATTTGGCCAACTAAATATGAGGCATGCGTTCAACATGACAAGAGGGACGAGCAACGATCGGTCCTTAACCGACATAGATAGAAAACTAATAGCACCCTAAAACCCTATCTGGTTGCCTCCAACTTTTCCGCTCGGTCTCCAATTATCTATCAACACAGTTATTTCCAGGATATCATCCATTCCATCGCTAAAACATATCAGTAACCACCTATCATTCTAGGTGACCGGAGATCACCAATCGCTACCGGTCTAAGCAGGGCTAAGCAGTATTCGATCCTAAACCTAACAGGGTACGATGGTAATAAAGTAGGCCAGGATATAAATAAATGCATCAACGGTTTCAATCAACTCCTATAACCTAATGCAATATATATATATATATATATATATATATATATATATATATATATATATATATATATATATATATATAAAGAATTGCTTTATAAAATAGAAGATTTAGAATGCTCCGGGGCTTGTCTCGTTCGAAGGAACTGGGTTGGTGGTCCACACACTCAGGTAGCTTCTCTTCTTTCTCGTCTACCTCGGGCACCTCCTGTGCCTGAGCTTCTTATGGATCGGACCCGGTCTGCTCCTCCTGACTGCTACTGGTAACTCCTCCTGCGATCCTGTATGATGCAATTGCATAAGTAAATATATAAGCGGTGCATCAGATGCGGTGGTATGCGATGATCATGATGACATGATATGCAGATGAACACATTGAAACTTATAGTATAGACTAGAGACAAAACCTTTCTACAAGGTAGTCAACATCATCCAATCAGTTACTACGAATACATGTCATCTACTGCATTCTCTTCTATTACACTCCCAATTACTTTTACGCTAACTAACATATAACCCTAACATAAGTGCTACTACACTTTATTAGCACAACCACATTAACTTGTCAAAGAACACCAGCAAGGGATTTGGTGCTTCAAAGATACACCAAAACATCAATATTAAACTAATTACCCATAAAGAATATTACTTTATTTCTATTTAATCTAGGGCTACAACAGCAACATGTATTTCTGATGCATATAAAATTCTACAAAAATTACAGTAGTATATTCCTACTCCAAGTAGCCTACCATAAATTTTCATGGGATTTGGATTAGTAAAACAACCTATACAAAAAATACTTTGTACTAGGAAAAATATCAAACAATAGATTTAGTATTTTTCCTATGCTCTACACAGCAAACAATCACTTTACAAAAATTATCATACGCATGTTTTATACAAATTTCTCTCTCTAGCAAAAATAATAAAAATCAGCCAATAAAGGCACTTAAACTACACATCCAAATTTTTCTACAGAACATGCATGACATATATTTTTCATGTAAAGTACATCACTAAAGAAGATTAATAAACTAGAACCATATTTTTTTGAGCTTCCTATGATTTATTATGCATTTTCTAAGAAAACAGCAATTATGAGAATTAAATAAAACCCTATACAAAAGTATCACAAATTTGACATACAATATTTTTACACTATTGATCTACTCCTAACAAGTCTACCAAAATTGGTTTCATCATTTTTTGAAGCAATACTTTTCAAGATGTGAATTTTGGAAGCCTTTAAAGAATTTCTAGAAATCAATTTCAAAACCCTTTTAAACCCAACCGGCCAAAAATGCTACGCACACCCTGCTCCCTCTCCCTGGATTCACACAGAGGAACCGACAGGTGGGCCCTCGGGTCAGCGGGACCCCACTTGTCAGCAGCACGGACATAGGGGAGCGGCGCTGACCGGCTCGTTCTCGCCGGCGGTGACCTCTCCGGTGGTAGCGGCTAACCCAAGACGACCTCCTCGACGAGCCGCACTCAACGGTGCATGAAACCCTAGCTCTATCAGCCTCAAAAGCAGGTGATTGTGGCAATGGCGGACGGCAACATGGGCACGGTGGTGCACCGGCCGGCCCCGACCATAACCGGGCAAGCTGAGCTTGGGACGAGCTCCGCGGACTTCTAGCGGTGCTATTGAGCCTAACGCGAGGGGTGGAGATGGACCAGAGAGTGCCGGCCACGGTGAAGGCCCAACTCTGGCGAGGTCCATCCATGGCGGACGGCAGCGGAAAAGGGAATGCAACCCCACCCACGGTATAGTGGCTCGGGGAAGGGGTGGACTGAGAGTAGCAGCTGCGGGCGGAGCTGTGGCTACGGTGGAGCGAGCTGTGGTGGCACGTCGGCGGCAAACGGAGGCGCCAGAGCCGAACGGCGAGAAAGGGGGCGAAGATTTCTGCCTTCGGCCGAGCGCTGCGAGCGAGCTAGAGGAGGAGTGGGGTGGAGAGGGCGCTCGAACAGGGGCTTAAGGCGCGCGCGTGGGGGCTACCGGACGCCACCCGGCCAGCGTCGCCGGCGTGCGGCCGCCACGTGGCGGCCGTGGCCTAAGCAAGGTCGGGGCGTGGGAGCAAACGTGGGGGCTGGCATGGAGGCTGGGCCGGGCCGGCTTCGGCTGGTGGGCTGGAAAGGAGGGGCGCAGCCCAGTAACTCGAACTGCCTTTTCTTTTACAATTTCAAAACCAAATTTTTACCAACCAGTCCCAAAATCAAATTTTGAAGTAGAAAAAGGCATTTTCAAAACTTGATCCCAAAATAAAAATTGTTCAAAATTTAATTCTCTACAACATTTCTTTAGGGCACATTTTGAAATTCCAAACAGATTTTGAAATGGAGATTCAAAGCCCATTTTAAATCAAAATCCTATTTTTCTAACTTATTTTTAAAAGCAATTTTTTAGAATCTTTTGAATACAAAACTTGCTCCAAATTTGATGCTAAATATTTCTACATTATTTGCATTACTAAAGAAACATGTTTGTTAACCTAATCAAGCAACTTATGGCCTAGTTTTATTCGAACAAGCTGTTGCAACATCTACGTTACAAAGTTACGTTACACATGTTTCAACCCGATGTTGCACTTATATTGCATGCGAGTATGAATGCAAGATGATGCTCATGATCATGATTTGAAATGCTTAATGCATACTTAACACCCGAGGTGTTACACGCTGCTCTCAGGAGATGAAGGGAGAGGGAGAGCGCACAGCGCCGCGCTCGGGAGAAGGAGGTCACGAGAGGTCGCGGTTCCGAGCGCATCACTGCGGGAAAGAGAGGAGAGGGAGAGTGGAGTGTTAGGGTTTCTGATTTCATTTATATATTGGTGATGGTAGTGGGATGGTGTGGGCTAGCAGGCTAGACCTGACTTACTGAGGCGGTGGAGTTAGAATGTCCACCTCGGTTAATGATTTACCGAGGCAGTTGTGTTAGGATGCCCGCCTCGATTAATAGGCATTAACCGATGCGGTTCTGTTATATTGCCCGCCTTGGTTAAGCATTAGTCGAGGTGGTTGCTGGGGCGGTTGCCCTACCATGAATAACCAAGGTGGGCAACCGCCCCAACCGCCTCGGAGGCCATTTTGAAAACATCTTGTAAAAGTTATTGTGTAGTAGTGAAGAACTCTATAAGAAATTCCCAAATCTATCAGTGTGAGACTTACTCTCATGGAGAATGAAATAGAAAGGTGTAATTACATGGGTTTTGATAAGAAAAAAGATTCATCAGTAAGACCAATCGTTCCTCTCTAGGAAAAACTAAAAAGATTGGTCACCATAAGTATGTTGGATTTGAGGCTATTGGAAGACCGAGGTTGGTCACCATAAGAGTCAATGATATTATTGGAGGAATAAACTAAAATCAAGCAACTCCAGTAAGAGCAAGCTCAATAATAGAGCCAAGTTGCTTGGCTATAAGTCAAGTTACAAGAGCCAAGTTATACTAGTGTCTCCTATTTGTCTTAAAAAGTCTCTCTCTCTCTCCTATTCCTCCTCACAACTCTTGCTACTTGGGCCCACTAATGCATATGCTTTCATGCCTATCTTGGTGCTTGCATAGGAGCCAAGCTCTCATCTCTCTCCTCCACATTAGCATTAGCTTAGCTAAAAGCCCATTATTGTACCTGCACTAAGGCTTCTAACAGCAAGGTCAATAATAGAGCCAAGTACTTGGCTATAAGTCAAGTTATAAGAGCCAAGTTATAAAATAGGTGTCTCCTACTTGTCTTAGAAAAACTTTCTCTTTCTTAATCCTCCTCACAACACTTGCTACTTGATCCCACTAATATATCTGCTTCTGTGCCCAACCTGTTGCTTGCATGTCTCTCCTCTCTTCTCTCCTCCACATCAGCATTAGTTTGGCTATAAGCCTATTATTGTACTTGCTCTAATTGGGCCATTAAACTCATGTTTGAAAACCGGAGCCAAAAAACAGGGTGGAATAGGGCCCCTATTTAGAGCATCTCCACCACATTTCTTATATTGCAACTCCTATAAATTGTTTGAAGAAGTAAATAAAATAAATTTAGGATATATGAGAGTACTCATATAGCAGCTTACCTAAAACTCGTCTCTTGTCTTCCTTTAGGGACAAGGGAGAGGGGGTGTTTCCTTTATTTAGAAAAAATGATGTTCCTTTTAATTAGGAGATCTCTAGAAAATGGTAGGTATAGAAGATGAGATAGGAGATCTACTGCAACACACTCGTATTCTAAAATACTATTTTTTAGGTATAGGAGACTGGATAGGATATCTTGTGTAGATGCTCTTAGCTCTCAAATTTGAGATAGTCCTCAAAAATGGCCGCCAAGTCCACATCTTCGGGCCGTCAAACTACCGTTTCGCTATTTTTCCCCATACACTGTTGTTCACACCATTCGCCCTCCTGACCATCCACAGCCCCTTGGTGAGCCTCCTACTCATCACCTCCTCTTCCTGTGGGGATTCCTCCTCCTCGAGTGCCTCTTGTCCTTTCTGGCCACGAATCTAACACCCTAGCCCATTAGAAGCCCTGCAGTAGTCGTATTGTTGGCCCATGCGGCACATGAGGAGTTATAGTTGGTGGGTTTGGTACCACCTTGGATGTTGAGGAGGGTGAGGGCCACTTGTAATCCTTGTCGTTCCAAACGTAGCACCTCTGGGTTAACCCGTTTACACTAAACAAGGAAAAAAAGTGCAAGAGGGGTGCTACACGTATGGCCCGTTCCACATGCAGAGTTGGGCCATATAAGCATTTTTGGACGCGGGGTGTTACAATGACATGCCTCTTGTCCCTGGTGTGCCTACTACCCTAAGCAGCTCCTGCACCCTGTAGCTCCTTCCCTCGGTGGCTCCTCCCTTGATGGTTCCTCCTCCCCCTGCTTTGTGCGTCCAACCCCTCCTCTTGGTGTGGTATTCTCCTCTCTTGACTTTTTCTTGAATATGATGATTTTGTTGCTTCAATGTGATTATGTTGGTAATACTACTAAAGATGGCGTTTACCAATTGTGTAGATGATTTTTTTAAGCAATGGTTGAAGGAGTAATCGTACAATGATGTTATAAATAGTTTAATTGATTTATTATATTGTACTGTGATGTTGTCAAATACATATGCATGGAGTGTGTGAAGAAATGGTGGGAATGAGGAGTAAGGTCCTGTTTTGAGAGCTACTGATAGAGTGTAGCCCAAAAAATAGAACCTTAAAAAGTAAGGGAAGCCCTCAAATAAAAAGTAGGTGCCCTAATTTGAGGTCCCTTGTTAGAGTTGCTCTTAGCTCCCGATTAATTAGAAATGATCCAAGTAGCAGCTTTAATTTCAAGATATTTAATGCAACTAAAAATTAAAACATGAGTAAGCAAATGATGGTTATATACACATTTAGCAACAACATCAAATGCTAGGAGTGGCTTGTAATCACACACGGTGAAGTAATCCAAAGATAAAATTTGTCTACCCCTTGTTCCCCTCTCCCAAATCTGAACTCTCTTTTTTCGATGATTTTCATGGTCATTTTTCAGAGATGTTCTCTTTGTTGTGTTGGCCAATCTCTTGGCTTGTTTTAGGAGTGTTTTGGTACCCTTGGAACTTCATCATATAATTCCTTGAAGACTAGTACCATGCTTGATGTCTTGACCACACCTCAAATCATACGTTTTCTATCCTCTTTTGGTGAAAGTCGTCTTAGAAATCTTTGAGCTGAGGTTTTTGCGTCGATTTCTCTTGCTTCTTTAGTGTTATGAGGTATGGGAAACACACTTGGCTTTGCCTCCAACTGAATTTTCCACGAGCACCCTCAAAACTCCCTTCTCTAGAAAATTGTGAAAACCCCAATTTGAGAAAGAACGTTCGAAATTCTAGGCCGAGCTTTGAGCTTTTGGTTAAGATATCTTAGGGACTCTTAGAGAAGATGTTCACAAAATTTTGTGTCTATTGGACCTCGTCTGTTTGGGTTTTGGAAGTTTTCTAGCTCTATTGTTTTGCATATTTTAGTTCACATGGAACTTCCACACACAGTTGCGGAACCATCATGGCCCCAAAGCTCCGCACAAGTACACAGAACCTCCATGTCCTAGCTGCTATTCTTGTGAGTTTTCTTTCGAGTATCTTCAGCTTTGCTTTCATTGTTTCTCTGAGCTCCTTTTGGTCTACTCTTGGGTCATCTCATCATCTGTTGACTTGTGTGATATAAGTGTATTGAAGAGAAATGTTTTGGGTGAGTTGGGGATATAGGCCAAGTTCTTTGTAAAGAATTTTCATTTGCTCTCATTCACCCACCTCTGGTCGTCGTTTTAGTCCTTCAATTGGTATCAAAGCCTAGTTAAAGATCAGAACCCTTAACTTGCTTTATGATCCACTTTGGCGACTTGAATTTTGCATGGTTTTGCTTCCATCTTTTGTTCTAGAGTTTGAGATTGCTTTATCTAGCAAGGTGCTTTGAGTTATGGCACCAAGCTTTTCTTCTCGTGTGTCTTTGTCCTCAGGTTTTGATGTGAATGCATCCGAGGATGACAGTGGGAAGAAGGAAAAGTGGTGAGTGCAACATGCTTGGCTTTGGCTTGATGGATTATCTCGAGCTCTTGGTGATAGATGGGCTTTCGGTTGGTGATCTTGTAACCAAGCTTCCCAAGGTGATCAAAGGTAAACTCATCAATGACATATGTCACTTAATTTTTTAAGTTTGTCTTGTCATAAGAAAATTTCAAAACTTAACAAGAAGTTGAAGAAGTCCATGTCTAGTGATGAGTGCTTGATGTCAAGGCTTGATAGTGTCATGGATGCTACTTCATACTAGTCTTGTATATGTCTCTGCCTTGCAACTCTTGTGATAGCTCATGCTTGGAGAATGACAATTTGAAGTCAAATTCCTCTTTACCATGTGTTTTTGTGAGTCTTTGCATGCTGAATAAAATTGACTCACACCACATGTGTAGATGAACTTGAGAATGCTAGGGCTGAAATTGTTTACATAAGTTGCAGGCCTCATAGCTTGTTCTCTTTGAATGTGAGTTGTGATGCTTGCCTAGATTCTTGTGATAATATGATGCTTTGGTCAATGTGTATGATGATATTTCTTCAATTGGTCGCATTTGCACATCATACATTGAATTAGAAAATAAAGTTTTGGCTTTCAAACAAATGCACGATGATATGAGCACAAACTTGGTTGAGCATAGTTAGATGAGTGCCAACCTAGAGAATGAGATTGAACTCTTGCATACCACATATGCTAATTCCATTGGTAAGGAGATGCAAAAGTTAAAAATGCTCCTTGTGGTACTTGTGACTGCCTCAATTTTGAAAATGAGGTTTTGGCCAAAAGATGCAAGAGTCTCTGTGCTAAGTCTTTGGATTCTCGCAATTTTTTTGAATCCGATGTTATTGTTTCCAAGATTGCTTCTTTGCAACTGGAGTTGAGTTCTTGTGTTGAGTGTGAGTCTTTGGATGATAGCACTTCTCCTATGGCTGCTCCTGTTCTCCGCCACGTGGGGGCAGACCTCACTGACACCATTGTCTTAGCCCACCTTGCCCTAGTAGACCTGCTCTGCTACGCCCACCTTGCTTCAGCCCATGGCTTTGCTTGCTCCAATCTCTACGGCCAACCTCGTCCATTGGCTCCACCCTGACTACCTGCTCTGTGCAGGCGAGGGCGGCTTGATCTCAACCTAGTCTCTAGCAGACCATATAGGCATGAGGACTAGGCAGACCAAGCGAGAAGATAAGACCAGCCCCCCTCCTCCCCCACAAAAAAAAGAAAAAGTGAAAAAGATAGCCTACGAGTATGACATGTGGAGCCATAGTTGACTGGTGGGGCCAACAATGACAATTGAACAACATTCCATCCCTCTCAATCTGTCGTACCAAATAGAAAATTATGAACCTATCCCATCAACCAAATACAGAGTTAGGATAGTCCCATCCAAAAAAACATAAACGAAATTATCCTATCCCACCTTGTCTCAAAACCAAAACACGCCAAAGGCATCATCCAACCAGCCCACTAGTATCCAAAACATCTTTATTGTCAGTTCTATTTATATTTCTACTTGCGCTTTTACCAGCCATTGGTGTGAAAGGCTAGTAAAAACCAACAAACTTTACTGGCGTCACATGAGAACCGCCACTATAAATATTTACGCTGGTTGTAAATCAATTTATAGTGGTGGTAAGGCTAGTAAAAATCAACAAACTTTAATGGTGTCAGATGAGAACTGCCACTATAAATATTTACACTAGTGGTAAATCGATTCATAGTGGTGGTACTGTAAAATGGCAAAAGGCTAAAAATAGCAAAAAAAAATAAATATCAGAGGAGGCCCGCACTAGGAAGTCACACGATTTTTAGCGTTTTTTTCATTTTCACAAGAAATACGCACATATGAATTTTCTAGAAATCAAACTCAGAACCTCAGGCCTTGCACGTTACACCCCTTAGCAATACAGCAGCAGACATATTGCTTTAGTGTTGGCTCCACCAAATATTGAAATGGAGATTTGAAGCCCTAACCGGACTCAAATGAAAAAGGTTTCAACTATGAAGTTTTAGATCTCGTCGAGATCTACAACTTTGCTTTTCATCGTTTTTCCATCGCCCTAAATGATTTTAAATGAAGTAGTCAACTACAAAGATGTAGACCTTTTTGAATACTACAACTTTCGTTCAGATCATTTCTCCATCTGAGATCATTTAAAAAATTAAAAAATTAATTTTAAATTATTTGTAGTGGCGCTAGTTAAGAAAACCGCCAGTGAAGCTGTTTTCTTAAGTCTAGCGCCAGAAGAAATACATGATTTCTACTGGCGGTAGACTTAAGAAAATAGCCAACAAAAAGGGATTTACACTAGCAATTCATAGTTATAGGCCCACAACTTCATCGCAAGCATCAACAAAAATTGATTGTGTACTAATGCCCTAACAAGAGGAACCAGGCCTATCAATGCATGCCACCATAGCCATAGGCACTGGGGATGAAATAGGATACAAATATAGGTAATTATTGTTTTTTTATCGTAGATTCAAAATCGAGAATAGAGTGTGAAATGTGATGGATAAAAAGACGAAAATATAGTTTTGGTCAAAGGATAATCGAATACTAACATCAGGCCACATATCTATATCAAATATTTAACTTCGGTTATGCAGATTCGAATATGTTATCGGACTTTGAATAACCGGATTAGTGTCACACCTGATTTTAAGGATAAAATAGGATGCATAATCTTATATGCGTCCAGAGATCCATCACACACATAAGCCGACAAATTATAAAAGGTACCATCACAAGTGTTTATTACATCACGAATATTATCACATAGTCTTCACATAAATGTAGCGGAAATATAAAGATAACTCTCTCGCGGTAGCTCCATAGCACAGGGACATCAATTGGTTGACCACAAGACTAGTAATCCTCAGGAAAGTCATCATTACCATAGCAATCTGTTACCCATCCAGGATTTTTATCCAAATAATAAAAATAAACAAGCATAAGTACATCTCGTACTTAACAAGTGTAACATGGGGTTTATGAGGCTCAAAAGCTTGACACGGGTTGAACTGCATTTAGTTTTTAGTTGTCACAATTTTAGCATATAAGTAGCATCAAGTTGTCATAATCCCGTAGTAAACACATGATCAATGTAAACAAGATTAATGAATAGCGTAAATAAAAATAGTCATTAGTGATCATCTATTCCATAAATGTTCCAAGGCTACTTGTGACCGTGAGCTCAGCTGATATACTAATTTTACACTCTGTAGAGGTTGTACACTTTTACTGTAAGTCATGATTCCCAGTTGCTCGGGGTTTGCGAGTCTCCAAAACACTACCAAAGTGAGCAGGCATGGTACATTATGAACTCTTTCAAAGGTTCGTCTAACAAGTTATGACTGCTAGGTTTTCAATTGGCAAACAGATGTAGGGTTCCCCTTCTAAATGGCGCATTCCGCGTAGGCTATATACATAAAGACAGAGGTCGCACTATACCCGATTTATCAAGCCCCTCTTGCGCCATAAAGGTAACCACTAACAAGCTAGAAAAGGTCCTTATACTTGACTAAAGCCAGAGCCATGTAGCCCTCACGGTTGTACTGTAAGTCCCGGATAATCACTTACAGATAAGTCCTTAAGGAGAGGAATCTGAAGCATTTAGAAAGTAGCTAAATACTCCATCCCCCTTTTATCAAGTTGCTAAAAAGTCATCTTTTAATATTTATTGCATATACCATTAATCAAGTTACAAGATCATGGTTTGAGACGAGCACTAACAATAGCTACCCAATGCAATATCCTATGGGAGTCAAGGCATAAGTTCAACTCTAGGAAATCCTTATCAAGGTGACTCATGCATATATGAATTTAAATGTATTCAGGTTAGTAGGAAACAAGAATGGTCACATGCTATACTTGCCTTGATCAAAGTGTTCCTGCTGATCCTGCTCGTCAAAGTAGTACTCTTGATCACCCACGAATTGCTCACCGTCTATACTCGATCAACACAGCAACACACAAGCATCCAGAGACAATCATGCAAAGCAAACAAATCTATAATTAGAACAATACACCAAAAGCATAGAATCAAGATGAAAAGTTTGTAAAACAAATCTACATCTCACTATGATCACATAGACGCGAGAATCACAGAAATTGGAGTTATAACGAAAAAGTTATGAATTAAACAAGATTCCCTTTAATAAAATAATAGATTAAAACTAATCCCGAATTTCAAAAGTTGAAAGCATATCCAACAGTAGTATGAACATGTAGATTACACAATTATGAATCTAACGCAACTTGAACGGATCAAAATGGAGTTAAAACAAAGTTTTTATAAGCAAAACAAGATCAGTGGCAAATCTGTAAATAAAGAAAACATATTTTGAATCTAACAGAGGGGATCTACGTTTTTGGAAAGAGAAAACGTAGTCTGCAAATACACCATGGATTGCGAGTTCAAATATAGAAAAGTGCAAGGGCTCTTTAGAAAAAGTAATAGGGGAAGGGGTATAGTTAGATTTGAGCCGTTGGATCTAAAGTGGATGTCTCAGATTACATGCCGGGAAGGGAGAGAGAGAAGCCGACCGGAACAGGGCCAGGCACAGCGGTCCACCATCGTTGGTGGCAAAAACCTCGCCGGCGCACATGAATCAAGGCCTACGGGCCACGGGAAAACAAACCGAAAGCACAGGGAGCAAGAGGAGACGATGGTGAACTCACCCCAAGGACTTTTCGTGGATGAAGACGAGACTACAGCGGCGTGAAGCTCGACGGGGCGGACGGCATCGATGCTGAGAACAACGGCGGCACGGCGTGAGCAAACCGGAGCAAGAAAAAGAGAAAGAAGAGGATCAGTGACTTTGCAAGCTCGACGCGAAGCTCGGAGCAGTGCTTATGGTGGCGGCGAAGTGATGAAATCACGAGGCGAGTTCGACGGCGACGGTGCTTAGGGTTGCGGCTGCTGCAGGCTCAAGTGAAGGCGGCAACTGGTGCTAGGGTTGGATAGAGAGGCGGCGGGCACAAGGGCTCAGTATTTATGGGGAAGTAGGCGTGGCGTGCACGCCAAAATCCCGAGGATTCGGGAGCGGGGCGGTGGCATCTGCTCGGATAGAGTCCAGCTCAGGAACAAGCTGGAGGTGGGAGACGCCACTAACACGTGGGCCCGTGTCGGCGACTCCAAGCGTGGGGCTGGGCTGTCAGCACCAAGAGAGAGGAGAGAGCGCCCACACGGCTTGCTGGGTTGGCCTGCTAACGCGGGCCGTGGAAGTGAATTCCTTTTGAGTTTTAAATCAAACCACTCAGCACAAAAACTCCAATGCAGCAGCATGTATGCACAAGCATGTAGCTAGACCTTATAGTTGATTTTAATTTAACAAAAGATATTATTTTGCTAAATTTAAATGCTCACAAAATGCATAAATAAGTCAAGTTAACCTATTTTTAAATGATACAAATTTTAGGGTGTTACAATTAGATATGGACTATCCATTTAGTTTCTGAACCCTCCAAATGTATATAGACTATCCAATCCATTTGGTTTCTAAATCTCTTTGCATGGACGTAAGGACAGATTATCCGTTCTGTTTTCATCTCTAGCAACCAGTGTCCTATGTGGCCAATCCAAGCAGCACTGTCCTTAAACCTATACTTCCTCAGTTACAAATTATAAGTCGCTTTGACTTTTTTGATACATCCAATATATGTCTAAATATATATAGCAAAATAGATGTATAAAAAAATCAAAGCGACTTCTTATTCTGAACACAGGGAGTACATAACAACGACTAACAAGAGGGCATCCTTTGAATTGGGACGGGTTCCAAGCAGGCTAAACCAAATATATAGTAGACTCAAGCAAAGGCAATGTGTGTATAGGGCTTTTGTTGGGCAATGAAGTCAATCGTGGCAGCCAGAAAGTGGCAACGTGCCACATTTAGATGGTGTCTTTGGGCTTGTTCAGTTGTAAAAAATTTTGCAAAATAATCCTGTAGCACGTTTCGTTGTTATTTGACAATTAGTGTCCAATCATGGTCTAATTAGGCTTAAAAGATTCGTCTCGTTCATTTCGTCTAAACTGTGTAATTAGTTTTATTTTTTATCTATATTTAATGCTTCATGCATATGTCTAAAAATTCGATGTGACGGAGAATCTGAAAAATTTTGCAAAATTTTCTGGGAACTAAACCGGCCCTTTGTCTCCCAAAAGCATGAGCACGTTGAAATTGCAGAAAGGAAGCTGATACATTTACAACGTACCCTGTCTCCCCCAAAGGCCAAAGCTGGAGTTCAGTAAATGGCGGCCATCAATGCAACTCATGGGAATCTTGATTTCCCTCCACATCCTTGTCCTCTCTTTTCTGGGCAAACTTCTTTGAACAGCTCACATCATATAGGTCTGCAGATCATATATAGCGTCCTCTCGCTCATTACATCGAAGCCAACCTCCAAGGAAAGGGATGAATAAAGATGGAGAGTGCAATAATGATTTTGGTACTCAAGGAAAAAAAAAGAAGGTGATCCAATAAAAAGGTATACAATTACTCTTCCATTATCATCACTACCATTTTTTTGAAGAGAACAAAGGGCTATGTATTGTTGGCATGAATCTAATATAAGCTAACCTCACTGTGCTAAATTCTGAAAATATCCATATATGTGTAACATTTAATCTTCTATCTAAAGAAGTACACCAAAGATCTGATCATCTGAATACATACACAAGAGAAGATTACGAGATCGAATAAATCAGGTGCTTTCTCCATCATCTAGGTGCTCTTGGATTCATCAAGGCTTTGCAACCGAAACTTGGAGAGAGGAGGAAAAGGTATGAATTTTCATGCAGGGTACTTATTTTTGGTTCCTTTATTAAATAAAGTTTTCATATCATTGTAGTCATCAAGGAACAAGAAAAAGTATACACACTTATGACAACGCTGAGGATCAGGAAGCCATATGCTAGAGATGTTACCGCCGTTGAGTCCAATAAACTGAGAGCCTGATGAGGGAAATCCCAGCTGATGCTGCTTCCACCACTTTGTTTATATATGTGCTGCAACCTATATGTTTCCACTTTCCAGTAAGTTAATTAATTATGTTTAGATGTTGGCTAGTTAATTAGGTATGCCGATTACACCTAATACACTACAAGGATTTAGTCTTGACTGAATGATGCTAGAAAGTTAATATGTTACTCTCTCTGCCCCAAAAATACATGCATGTCATTCTAATTTTGTCTTAAGTCAAATTAAGTGTTATCAAGTTCATACAGAGGAATACTGATATTTATATTTCCAAATAAGTACATCAGATTCATCATGAAACATATTTGCATAGTATACTTATTTGATTCCATAAATGATGATATTCTTTTATAAACTTCGTCAAACATAAAATATTTTGATTTAGGACAAAAGAGTGATATGTATTTTTGGGACAAGGGTATAGCCTATCATCAGTAGTTCCCAATTTATATGTGGCCACAACTAAGCCATAACCCACAAACTCAGTTACAATTGGTTCGTTACTATATATTAGCCTGTTTATATGTTATATGTACATCAGAAACATGTTTCAGTTGGATTTATGTTGATTAAAGACAACTAAGCTATAACACAAGCTTGTGATGCAATGTTCTCTAATCTTGTGCTGTCGGTTAGCTTGTTTACTCCTGTTTGTCATGCCTTTTGATAGTCTAGTGTTAGTATCCAAAGCTTCCTCTGGGCTGTGTGAACCTATTTCTTTTGGCTTTTGTTGTTTCAAAGCACACTTCTTTTATTATTTGCAAGAAATGCTTGAATGAATTGATCAGCTAGCAGAAACTTCCGTGGTTAGGTTGTCCTGATGTTGCTTAGTTAACAAAGTGATACCCATCTTTATCTTCAAGGTACTACGGTCTGACCTTTATTTGGAACTGGAAAAGTGGTAAACTAAGTTGCAAATCCCTGAGGTACATGTGTGTTTGCCGTTAGCATTACAATACTGAGGTAAATGTGGATATTAAAAGCTTTTCTTTATTTGTTCGCAAAAAAAAAACTTTTCTTCATATCTTCAAATTTTGGATTCGGATCGAAGAAATACCCACGCCATTCTTTTACCCTGTTTTTTTTTTTTTGTTACTGATATAGAGGTCTTGCCCTGTGACTCTGAGAGAGGTCTGAAATCACACCTAAAACATGCTTCAAATTGACCCAAAACAGATCTACAACTCTACTCTCAGATTGCAAGAATTGGATGACGACCCGTATTACAAATCGAGTGACCTGGTTAGGCATGAAACTGGGTGGTCCGGTATGAAAACTGGGTAGCCCAGTGTCACCCGCGTGTGAAATCTTTCAAGCATCATAACTTGTTCATCCTGACTCCGAATTAGGCAATCCGTATGTTCATTTTGATTGTCTAGACAAGGGCTATGTTACAAGTTGCCCTCATTTTTTGATGCCCTTCCAAGGGTTTATTATTTATGTTTTTGATGGAACTTAGCAAAAAAAAATGCATGAGAAATCTGAATACGACATGCAAACCATGTTGTGTGCCAGGAGCCACCGTGACTTTGTCACTTTGTATTGTTTCAAAGTAATTATACTAAAATTACTAGGCTCGCAAGTATGCTTAGCCGTACTCCTTGTTCTGTTGGAGTCTAATTATTATGGGGTCATCAAATACCCACTATATGTATCTTATTTTCTTATAGTCTAATAATACCTAAAAGTCTTATTTGATTTTCTCTTTACTCCAAAAAAAAGTCTTATTTGATTTTAAATATCCCCATGCGTCCATTGATCAACTGTCGTACGTAGTTTTGTATAGCCAGAGAGTTTTATCACAGTTTGGAATATTTATTATTATGCCTGATCCCACTTTTTTGTATAAAAAAAACAAGATCCAACCTTTTATCATAGGTTGGAATATTTATTATTATGCCTGATCCCACTTTTTTGTAGAAAAAAACAAAATCCAACATTTTATCACACTTTGGAATATTTATTATTATGTCTGATCCCAATTTTTCTGTAAAAAAAAAGATCCAGTCTAGGAGCAATTATGTGGTTTTCATTAATCATTATCATTAACGAGAGAAAATAAGCACCCAAAAGTTAAAAGGGGACTTGAACCTAGGTGGTTGGGTATACATCCACATCTTCAATTCAACCAGTTAAGCTAGGCTCACTTCCTCATGATCCAAGTTTTCCTTAAGAGTTTGAGTACAATTGCTACACTACGTGTTCTCCCTACTCTCTCTTGAGTTTTGGCACAATTTATTCATGCGTGGATCGGCGAATGGTGGACATAAGATTTTGAAACTAGGTTTGCCCACAGGAAAGATGTTTCAGCTTTTATATTTTAGAAGGAAATTTTGGAGGGAAACCTAGCTTGATGAGTTAAGTTCGTGATGAATCAAGGAATTGTATGACAACGTTTCACGGTGGATTAGGCTCAAACATGTGTAGTTTGACTCAACGATCAAAATATAAATATATTACATATACTTGATGCCAAAAAGACTGTAGACCCGCCCCTGACGTTGCAGGTTAGACAACTATATTGGTTGGTTAACGGCCATTTGGGAATATAAAGAAAAACACATGAAACTTGCATGTATTTGTTAGACTATCAAGAAGTGAGAGATGCTGGTGGTGGGGTGTATGAAAACTGAGGACATGCACTTCACGATGCATCATATTGTAGCAACAGTGCTAATTCAATCAAAATAAAGTGAGGGAGATTCCAGCATCACTAAGTTTTTGGAGAGATAGACAAGCTATGGAATCTGATTTTATAGTAAAAGAAAAGTACTGAAGAGAGGACTTTCTGGGTCTTGTTTGCCGAAAGAACAGTATCATGCATGTATATATCATTCTGGGGATTCGTATACGAATGGTCCTGTGCAAGGGAAAGAGAGCTTGTGGACATGACCTATATGCGTTCCACTAAGCATGGCACTATCTCTAGCTAGGACAAAGGGGACCGTAGTTGAATCAATATATAGCAATTCTTTCTGTTTTTGTTGAAAATTTCATTAGCAAGAAAAGAATTATAGGAGGGGGTTAGAAAAGGGCTGGGAGAAGAGAGTTTGCAACAAATGTATGCAAAAAGAATCTATGTGCTGGATAAAGAAATTGGACATGACATTTAGCAGTCAGTGCTGAAGGAATTAGTTCTTTGGATGAGTGCGAATAACTGACAAAGAAACCATTAATTCAGGTACACCTGATTGGTTTAGCCTACGACCTTATCAAAATGTTGTCTTCTTTTTTGCTCATATATAAGCCAAACAATTTATTAGATATTCTCCGAAATCATCATTTTTCCCTTGCATATATTTTCTATTTTGTAACTAACACCTTCACTCTCAAAGTGAGAAGTTTAAGTGTTAAAAAGATAATTGAACATACGTATTTAGGCTAATGTAGTTTACAAAATAGCCCACAAAATTGAACTGTTAAACTGTAACTTTTAGAAAATTCCTAGGTCACCTAGAAATTCAGTTTATTGGTTCGAACCAAAATGTGCATAACAAAGAGAAACAGTGATCTCAAAAAAATACAGTACAAAACATACTAGGACTCACATGTTAGTATGTTAAAAAAATCATGTACTACTTATCACCGGTTTACTCACCCAAGATATATGTAGGTCACATCACTACTGAATCAATCTTCCATGAATGCTACATGGAGAAATGGATATGCATATATTCCTATTCCATGATTAATTCGGTGCAGTCCGCGCTGGATACCTATTGGAACAAACACCCTTTTTTGGCAGGAACCTCCACTGCCATATGTTTATTTTTCAGCAAAGCTTGTTATTAGTGCTTTACAAACTAATCCGTATCATGTATACTCAACATCACGTCACTCTGCACTCAAAAGATTCAGATTAGAATACCAGAGTCCCTGTGGATTTGACACCCAAAATGTAGTCGTGGTCCATTTATATTATTGAGAACTCAGGATCAATCAGCATTCTGCTCTCAGTTCTATCCTCACCATCATCTCTCTTTTCTTTCAGTATGGAAGGGAATTCATTCACTTGTATTAATTTGCAAGTCTTTGTTGGTCTAGTCCAGTGGCAGGCAGTAGGGTGTTTTCAGACAGGCAGATCCAGGTGCTTTGAGGGGTGGGGCTGGGGCCCCTGGTGGGTTGCAGTTGCACCAATGGCGGACCAGATCGGCCCACTCTGGTCTTGTCTGAAGATTATTGTTGCAATCCTCTTTTACTGGCCACTTGCGTCGGTGAGCACAGACGTCAAGGCACTTCTCACGCGGCTGGGCTACTTTGGTGACGGCGTTAGCTGTGGCAGCGGATTGCCATGGATACGGATGCAGCCCATGCTCTGCTGCAACACACATCATGTTCGATTTTTAAGAGGGAATGTTTGAGCAGAGCGGCACAGGACACAGGCACAGCTAGTACTACATCAAATTTAAACTTTCTATATTCATTAGGAAAAGAATCGGTTCTTGCAATATATAGAATCATAAAGAAGTGAGCTAGGATGTTGTGTCAAAGACAAGAAGATAGCGTGTACCATAATCCAACATACTCAACGCATTCTTCTTTGCCATAATCCAACAAACTTAACGCATTCTTCTATGAAGAGAAACTAGAAGGTTGAGCCCCATGTGTAGGTTGGGTTTGAAGGCATTAGAAAGACCTTATCAGTATAAGGATGTTTGGTTTAGCTGTGAGTTATGAAAAAATTGTCGTGAGCCGTAACTTGTGCAAAATATGTTGTGAATGATTTGTCATGGAAAAGCTATAAGCAGTTTGGTTGAAACAAGTATGAAACGAACCTTACCCCTTTCTCTAACTCCCATGAAACAACTGTGAAACATCTCTCTATTTCCACCCAATTAGAAAAGCAAGAAACTTAAAGCCAAAAACAGGTTCCATGGTGCTACGAAAATAATGTTTCACGAAAGCAGCTTCTTGTTTCACCCGTTTTGTTGGTGTTGTGATTTTTGGTAGCAAGAAATACTTTTCAGAAACTGGATGTAACTAGCTAGTGGAGGGTGAATCTAGCTTGGGGATAGGCTCAAGCCTCATTGCCCTTGCACAGACAATAGAGCACCCCTAACAAGTTTTATGCATGGATGGAGAGGAGGAAGAAGAAAAATTAGATGAAGATAAAGAAAAAAAGAGAAAGAAGGGAGAAAGGGATGAGGAAGAGAAAGTAAAGGTCTTCTTACCAGCGATCCTAGATCCGCCACTACCCGGTGCTGTAGGTTGTCAACCAAAAATAAAGGAACAATGTGTCGGGAATGAGAAGAATGAAGTGGTGGATAAGGGGCAGATTAAAAAGCACCATTGTCACCTAAAATGAATGGCCTGACATATATCTCTTTCTATTATAATCTAAAATAATTGAGGGATGTGTTGGGTATTGTTAAAAAGGATTGATGTCATGGTCGATTATCATCACTACAGTTTTTCAGGTAATGGAAAAAATTTCATTCAATTTCCTTTTAAGAAGAAAAGGCATCACCCCAAACCTTCTACAGCAACACACCTAGAATTTAAACTTATTGTAGGTTTATAACTAAAGTCAAAGATGGTAAATAGGCAATCTCAAATTCTAGTAGCTTTCAAGCATCAAGAATATATTCCTTGCCTTCATCTAAGCGTTGTAATAGAGTCCAAAATCATAGCTAGCATGTCTCCCTAAAAGCAACCTACAGAAATTTTTGGGTGTCTTTTATCAAACACCACATCGTTTCTTGTGATCCATATTCCCTAAAAGCAATATTGCTGAGAAAAAGGCAGCAGCCCTAGTCATCAATGAAAGATAATTATGTTTGCAACCCCCTAGTTTTGACCAATTACTGATAAGATGGTCGGTGTTCCTTGGTGATTTGATGACAAACAAAACAAACACAACACGCCAAAAGAAAATGGCATAATGACAATCAAAAAACAAGTCTAGATAGTTTCAGATTTGCTAAAAAAAACAAGTCTTACTACCATTCTAGTGTCTTGTAGCTATGTTGTCTTCCGTAACTATCACCTCCTTTAAGAACCAATAATGAAAAATCATAATTTTCAGGGACACGTTCATATGCCAAATTTGCTAGGTAACTTTAGTCCTGTTATTGACTGGGTAATTACATATAGATATAACAGAAAACAAGCCATTATTTTAGGACACATTGGTGATAAGACATCAATACATCGGCAGTAAATCTATGATCATCAGCATGTAAAGTGATCATTTTCGTGGTTAACATTTGTTTGCACACATTCCCTAACATATGCACCATTGGTTGGTCTCAGCTCCTATCCTGATTGACATCTTCATTTTTTATTTATGAACTGCTCTAGTGCAGTAGTGCTCTTTGATCTTGTATCTGATGCTCGAAAATCTTGTTCAATGTGAAAAAAAAAAATCTACCACCCATGAGTAAGGCTAGATAACGAGCCAGCTCGGCTCGGCTCGTTATGGCTCGTTAGGATAACGAGCTAGCTCGGCTCGGCTCGTTATCTTAACGAGCTAGAAAGCCAGCTCGGCTCGGCTCGTTAAAAGCTCGAGCTGGCTCGTTAGGCTCACGAGCCAGTTATAAAAAATATACAAAAATTAATATTTGCATTTATCAAAAGCATAAAAATAGTAATAATACAAAAATAATATATCTAATAGCTTTAAATTGAATAAAATATTTGTATGAGCTAACATATCAACCATTTGCAGAGTGCAAGACATGAAGTAATACAAACATAATATAAGTTATGATGACTTTTTCTCTAAAACTATGGCTCGTTTGGCTCGCGAGCCGCTCGCGAGCTAGCTCGAGTTGGCTCGTTATAGCTAACGAGCTAAAATCTTGGCTCGGCTCGCCAGCCGAGCCGAACCGAACCGAGCTAGCCACAAGCCGAGCGAGCTAACGAGTTTCGAGTTTTTCGTCCAGCCTTACCCATGAGCTTGGAGTGAAATTGATGTTGTGAGCCACTGTGTCTTTGTGTTGTTTCAAAGCAATTGTACTTAACTATGTACAGAAGATTGGTTGAATTGGGAAGGACAAATAAAGTTGATTGAAGATATAAACTCAGTTCCATGCTTGTTGCTTTTGTTGTGCCAGGAAAAAACAATATATTTTAGCTTAAAAACTAATATTTTAATAATGTCATGTGGTGCATTAAATTTTAATAAACTAATTACTTTTTTGCGCCATGAGGTACCACCTGTAGAGATAAATTAATGCACGAACATATATTTAATTATTTTTCACATCCTGTCTTGTGGCAGGAAAAAGGCTAGCTTCTGAAAATTTATCATTCAATACGATACTATTAAAATATTTATCCTTTTTGGATTTAAATAAACAAATATTTTATGCAAAATATAGCCAGCGTGAACTCGACCACGCATATGCCGGCTTCAGGTGCCTCTTGCCGTCTTGCGACCTCGCGGGCCGCTACCGCGCACATCCACAAACTCAGCTGACTCTTGTGGGCTTGCGGGGGAGCCTCGTCATGTCCGGACGCTAGTGCTGCCCCAAACCTAAACTTGCCAGCTCGTGCGCAGATGAGTTACACGATATAGGAATCAAAAAAACATTCAAAGACTCAAAGTTCTCCCAAATCAAGCAACGAATATCTCTCACAAATATCAAAAGACATTCGAAGACTTGAAGTTCTCCCAATTCAAGGAATGAATATCGCTAAAAGCTTGCCCCCAGAGTCAGGTTCATCTCTGAGGACAGAACTGCCTTCTTCAAAAGTGCAGATTCAGTTTTTAGCTGCACCCGTGAAATGCCATTTGTTGCAGCTGACTCTATGGCCTTTAAGGTTTAAGCCACTGCAACCCCCCCCCCCCCCCCCCCCCCCCCCCCCCCCCGCCATCAGTGCATCATAGACATTGGACAACCTGCCAGCCCCTGCCGAGACCACATCCCTGGCATGATCCCTGGTCACGAAGCCCCAACCACCCTTTCTCATCTCTTCCACAAAAGCACCATCAGAGTTAATTTTCTAGCCTTGCAGTGGGGGGAATCCATTTGCATCTTGAGGCCGACAAGTTTGATGGATGTTTCTCCTTTGGTTCTTTACCAATCTCACTTGTGAGCAAGAGGACTGAATGTGCATTTTCTGGACCTGTCATTGCTCTTTACCGGGCATTTATCTTATTTCTAACATCCCACTGCTTCCATAGTAAAACCAGCGCCCTGAGACACGTCTCGTCCTTCCAGTCCAAATGGCTGCGGCCCTGGAATAGCGGTGATGCGGCTAGAAGTGGCGGTAAAAGAGAGGAGCATCCGCGAAAGGGCCTGCCTAGTTACGAGCACCTCGGGTCCTAGGTTTGACTCCCCGTGAGACCGAATATTCAGATGCTCATAGGGTAGTGCTGTGTAGGGTGTGTTCACTTCGCGAAAAGTAGCTGAAAAGTTACTGTAGCATCTTTCGTTGTTATTTGGCAAAATTTGTCCAATTATAGACTAACTAGGCTCAAAAGATTCGTCCCGACATTTACAGACAAACTATGCAATTAGTTATCTTTTTTACCTATATTTAATGCTCCATGCATGCGTCGAAAGATTTAATGTGATGGATGAAAGAGAAAATATTTTGGGTTGGGAGGGGAAGTGAACAAGGCCGTAATCTAAAAAGAGAGAGGAGCATCCAGCTCCTCATCTAGGCCCACAGCCACCAGTTAACAGACTCCCTTGGAATTTGGGCCGTTCCCAAACTCAGGCGGGCCACGTTAAACCAAATTAGGCTCAAGCCACGTAGTGCAAGGGGCAAATTGAAAAGCCCGAGCATCACCGTGGCAGCTAGAAAAAAAAAAAAGGCTAGACGAATGGGCAATCCCTCCGTGATCCGGAAAGGAAGTGACACGCTTGTCAACCCGAAAGCACAGGTTCTGTGTAAACGGCGGAAAGAAACCTGAGATAGATTCACACCGTAGGCTGTCTCCCCAAAGCAAGAGCTCGGCAAAGATAGCGGCCACCACCGCTACTCAGGGGCATGCATCTCCGCTTGCCTCCATGAGATCTGCCCTTGTGCTGTCTTTTCTGGGCAAACTCCTTTAAGCAGCTCCACATCATATAGGTCTGCAGACCATGTGTCCCGGCTCTCGCACATTACAGCGGACCAGACTACAAAGGCATGCACGGAACTGAAGAGACCAGTAGTGCCTTCAATCAATGCACACAAGGTAGGTGATCGATGAACACAGCTGCATTTTTTTTCTTCCAACACATGAACACAGCTTCACTTTGGTGATTAGATTTGGAAAACATATCTCAAAATGAAGAAAGTGGGTAAAGATAAACCCAAATATTCTCAGAGCACGACTCTAGCAGATCACATCAATGGAAGGCATAATGCATAAAGGTGTAAACAGTTGCCGTTCCATCATAACCAATATTACATAGAGAACACAGGACAAGAATTGTTGGAATGTGCGTATTATTAGCTAAGCTGTGTTAAGTTCTGAAAATGCCTAGAGATTCATACCGAACTATCCTGAATAAGTAGATTAGCTACGGGGCGTAAGTTCCCAGAGAACAGGTCCTGGTCAATCCCAACCCCTCATTCTAAGAGTAGCAATAAAAGAAGTTACTTTAAGAAAATGCCGTAAGATAAAGCCTGCCTAGTATTTATAATCTTCTAAAGAAGGTTCATATGTCACTAAGATCTGATCATCTGAATACACAACAGAAACCGGCGAGAATAAAGCAGTTGCTTTTCTGATTGCGAACTTTCGGATTCATGAAGATTTAACCTAATCCTGTGGAGGTGAAGAAAATGCATCAGTTTTTATACATGGCTTAACAAAATTAGAAGAAAAGTTGTTCTCGACTCCTTGAAGAAAGTTCTCTTGCAGTCATGAGAATTTATTAAGGAACAGAAAAGGGTACTTTCAATACTGGACTCTGCACATTTGGCTACTTATATATCTGGAACCAGGTAGTCATGAGAAAACCAAGAAGAAATAAAATTTTGCACCTATCAGCTCAACACTATGTATCCCAAAGAAACCAAGTGAATCCAACTGAAGTTCAAAGACTGGATAGTTTAACTTAACTAGAATGTGAAGGCACTAGAGACCTAATGCCCAGGTGAGCAGCACCTGCTCTCCTTCCCTCTCCTCCTTCCCTGCACTAAGGAAGAAGAAGAGCCGAGATGGTGGCAAGAGCTGCCATTTGCACCGGCTCTTCTTCAGCACACACACACACTACTCAGTTTCAGTTCCTGAAACTGCAGACTCAAAGAGATGGTGGCAAGAGCTGCCATTTGCATTGCATTTCATTGGTTTATATACATCCTACATGTACCAACTATGGTACTGTCTACCTACTCCTAGTACATGGTATACATCACCTTCTACCAACTATGGATGATGCAATACTACCAACTAAAGTACTAGGGATGGCCTATTGCCATACTTGCTGCAGTGTTCAGGGCATGGATAGCAGACCTGACCATGCCCTTGACTTGCAGAGGCAAGGGAGTGGAGGATCAGCAGATTAAGTCTAACAATCTTCCCCTAATCCTGTTGTCCTTACTTGACCTCAATCATGCCAATCATCCCCCTCAGTTCCTGGAACCGAAGCCGACCAAGTGACTTGGTGAGGATGTCAGCGAGTTGCCGCCTGGTATCGACGAACTCGATGACGAGCTGCCCTCCATCGACGCAATCACGAAGAAAGTGAAACTTCACATCTATGTGCTTGGTTCTGTCGTGGAGAAATGGATTCTTTGCCAGCGCAATTGTTGGCTGGTTGTCCACTTTGAGTGCCGGCGGCTGGACCTGGGCTCCGGTGAGCTCTGCCAGCAGCCGCCGCAGCCAGACAACCTGGCATGCCGCTGTGGCTGCTGCGACATATTCCGCCTCACATGTCGACAACGCCACCATCTTCTGCTTCAAGGATTGCCAGGCAATCGGCGACGATCCGAGGAAGACGAGGACGCCCGAAGTGCTCCGTCGCCCATCAACGTCGCCGGCCATGTCTGCATCGCTGAAAACCGTTAGTGCTGCATCTTCCGACGCCTTAGGTGGTGCTTCACTGAACAGAGAGAGCTGGATGCCCCCACGCTTGGGAAAGGCGATGCCCAGCTCTGCCGTGCCCTGGACATAGCGGAGCAACCGCTTGACCGCCGCCCAATGATCCTCCCTTGGGTCCTCCATGAACTGGCTCACGTAGCCCACCGCGAACGCGATGTCCGGCCGCGTGTGTGTGAGCCAGCGCAGCCCGCCGACGACGCTCCGGTAGAGAGTGGCGTCCACCTTCGCCGCGGTGCTCTGCTTCGAGAGCTTGATGCGTTCCTCCATTGGCGTGGCTACCGCCTTGCAGCCCGCCTGCTCGAGCAACTTCAGCGCGTAGGCATGCTGCCCCAGCCTGATGACGTCCTTCCCCTGCCTCACCTCGATGCCGAGGTAATAGGACAGAGCGCCGAGGTCGCTCATCCGGAAACGCGCCGCCATTTCTTCCTTGAAGCGTCCAATGTCTTCTGCTCGAGCTCCGGTGACGATGAGATCGTCGACGTACACCCCGATGATGAGGTGCTCCTTCCCCCGTCGACGGGTGTACAAGGCGTGCTCTGAGGCGCACCGAGCGAACCCAAGCTCCGCCATGGTGGCGTCGAGCTTGGCGTTCCAGGCCCGCGGGGCTTGACGCAGGCCGTAGAGCGCCTTGTGCAGCCGCAAGACCTTCCGCTCCGCTCCCTTGACGACGAAACCCGGCGGCTGTTTGACGAAGACGGTCTCGGCCAGGTCCCCATTGAGGAATGCGGACTTGACATCGAGGTGGTGGACCGGCCAATCCTTAGCCGCCGCAAGCGCGAGCAAGAGCCTGACTGACTCCATGCGAGCGACCGGCGCGAACACCTCCTCGAAGTCCACTCCTTCACGCTGGACGAAACCGCAGGCGACGAGCCGCGCCTTGTGCTTCACCACGGCGCCACGTTCGTCCCGCTTTACCTTGAACACCCATTTGAGCCCGATCGGCCGGCATGCCGCCGGCGGATCGACCAGCGCTCCCAGGTGTGGTTGTCCTCGATCGCCTTCAATTCTTCAAGCATTGCCTTCTGCCACGCCGCATCGCGCTCCGCGACGGCAAACGTGGCTGGCTCTTCTGCGCTCATGAGAAGCAGAGTTTGATCAGCATCGTCGAGCATCCGCGCCGCCAGTCCTGGCACTGTCGCCTCGCCGACCACATTGTCCACCCGCCGGAATCTGACGTCCTCCCCTTCATGGAAAGCATCCACGAAATCTGAGACATCTGATGGTGGGGATGCGTACTCGATTGTGGCCTCTGCTGCCGGCGTTCCTAGTTCAGGCGAAGCAGGGGATTGCTCCCCAATTGGCCCAGGCGAGCTCAAATGGCCCGCCCCGCCTGGGCTGAGTGGCTCCACCTCTGCAGCCGCCGGCTGCTCTGCTTCCGCCACCGTAGGCTCTGGCGCCTGTGCTTCCCCGGCCACCGGCGGCTCCACCACCTCACCATGGCCGCGGATCACCAAGTGTTCCACAACAAACGTGTTGCAGCATCCACCACCGCCTTGGCCTTCCGCTGCTTCTGGCCCGTCCCAGCTCCATGCCACAGCCTCATCGAAGACCACGTCCCGGGACACCACCACCTTGCCGCCAACCGGATCGTACAGGCGATATGCCTTCGATCCGCCCTCATAGCCGAGGAACACCATGTGCGTGCTTCTGTCCTCCAGCTTGCCGAGGCCCGGCTTGGTGGCCTTCACGTGGCCGATGCAGCCAAAGGTGCGCAGGAACGTGAAATTAGGCTTGCGCCCATGCCACGCTTCGAACGGTGTCACCCCCTTCAAGGCCTTGGTGGGCGAGCGGTTTAGGATGAACACCGCTGTGCTCACTGCTTCACCCCAGAACTCCGTCGGCATCTCTTTCGCCTTCATCATTGAGCGCGCCATGCCGACGATAGTTTGATTCCGACGCTCCACCACACCGTTCTGCTGCGGTGAGTAGGGCGCCGTGAGGTGGCGGCCGACCCCCTCATCTGCACAGTAGGTGGCGAACTCCACCGCCGTGAATTCGCCGCCGCGATCCGTCCGAAGCACCCGCAGCTTCTTCCCGGACTCCACCTCCGCACGCGCTTTGAAGCGCTTGATGGCGTCCGCCGCGTCGCTCTTGCTCGTCAGGAGCTACAGCCACATGTAGCGACTGCAGTCGTCCACGAGCAGGAGGAAGTACCTCCGGCCGCCGTGCGTCGCCAGCGTGATTGGCCCGCAAAGGTCCCCAAGGACCAGCTCGAGCGGATCAGCCGCGAGATATCTTGCCGCCTTGGGGAACGGTAGTCGCCTCTGCTTCCCCGCCAGGCAACTGTCGCAGAGCTCTCCGGCGTGCTTGATCTGCGGCAGCCCGGTCACCATCTTCCCCAGCCGCCCGAGAGCGTCGAAGCTTAGGTGGCCGAATCGACCATGCCATAACCACGGCTCCTCCGAGCACGACGCTGCGAGGCACACCGGCTGCTCTACCTTCAAATCCAGCAGGTAGAGACGGTTACGGGACCTCGATACCTTGGCTAGGAGTCGGCTGTCCTGGTCCCTGATGCGCAGCACCCCATTGCGTATCAGCACCTCCACACCGTGCTCATCGAGCTGTCCTAGGCTGACAATGCTCGATCGGAGCTCCGGGATGTAGTAGACGTCCGTGAGAGCGCGGTGCTCATGGTTCTTGCACCGGAAGAGCACGGTACCCCGCGCCCTCGGATCTGCACCCGGGAGCCATCGCCGAACCTGACGCTCCCGGCGTGCTTCTCGTCCAGCTCGGAGAAGGCGGCGCGGCAGCTCGTCATGTGGTTGCTCGCCCCGGAGTCGAGGTACCACCTCGGCTCCGACTCGTCTCCGGCAGCTCCCAAATGGACCTGCGCACGCGGCTCATCAAGGTGAACGACCGGCGGCGCAGACCTCTGCTCCACCTCCGCCGCCACTGCTTTGCCGCTCTCCGCGCAGAACACCCCCATCAGGAGCGTGTGCTCGCCGTCGCTGTCGTCCCGGGCAAGGTGCGCCTCCTCCTTTCCCGGCTTCTTGTTTGGGCACTCCCATGCCCAGTGCCCGACCTCACCGCACTTACGGCAAGCATTGGGGTCAGAGAATTTCTTCTTGCCCCTCTTCTTCTCCGTCGGCGCCTTGCCACGGCCACGGTCACCACCGCCACGACTGGAGCCTTCCCCGGTCTTGCGCTTCTCCTTCATCCGCGCCGACCACTCCTCCGTCAGCAGCAGCTTGGGCTTCTCCTCCGGTGGCGCGCGATTCTCCACCGCGCGGAGCCGCCCGGTGACGTCCTCGAGCGACAATGTGGACAAGTCCAGCATCGTCTCGATGGACAGGGCAAGCTGCGCGTATTTGGCCGGCACGACGCGCAGCAGTTTGGCCACGACGTCCTCGTCGTCGACCGGCTTGCCGTAGGTGGCCAGCTGACTTGCGATCGACTGCAGCCGAAGCGCGAAGTCCTCCACGGCCTCTCCGGGCTTGAATCGAAGGTCGTCGAACTCGCGGCGCAGCTGCTACGCCTTTGCCTTCTTGGCCCGGTCCGAGCCGAGACGGAAGGACGCGAGCATGTCCCACGCCTCCTTCGCCGTGTTCTTCGACCCGATGGCCTCATGGAACTCGGACGGCGTGGACGCCATGAGCGCCTCCATGACGCCCACCTCCGCATCCTCACCGGCATTGCCGATCTCCACCGCCGCCCACCACCTCCGCGCGCGCAGCTTCCACTTCATGTGGACAGCCCACTCACCGTAGTTGGTGCGGGTGAGCATCGGCCAGGTGTTGGACCCGCCGACCTCCCTCACCGTGCGCACCTCCACGGCAGGATGGGATGCCGAGGCCAGCTGCTTCTCCTTGGCCGCTGCTGCAGCTGCCACCGCAGCCGCCTCTGCACCCATCCCTGCGCCTGCTGCAGCCGTGTCCATCACCGGCAACTATGCCCAGCGACTTGTACGGCTCCGATACCACTTGAAGGCACTAGAGACCTAATGCCCAGGTGAGCAGCACCTGCTCTCCTTCCCTCTCCTCCTTCCCTGCACTAAGGAAGAGCTCTTCTTCAGCGCACACACACACACTACTCAGTTTCAGTTCCTGAAACTGCAGACTCAAAGAGATGGTGGCAAGAGCTGCCATTTGCATTGCATTTCATTGGTTTATATACATCCTACATGTACCAACTATGGTACTGTCTACCTACTCCTAGTACATGGTATACATCACCTTCTACCAACTATGGATGATGCAATACTACCAACTAAAGTACTAGGGATGGCCTATTGCCATACTTGCTGCAGTGTTCAGGGCATGGATAGCAGACCTGACCATGCCCTTGACTTGCAGAGGCAAGGGAGTGGAGGATCAGCAGATTAAGTCTAACAGAATGAAGCCAGCTATTTTTATTTTCTCAAACATGTAGGAGAGCTATGTATCATTATATTAAGAAGAGAATGAAGCCAACTATTTTGCTGATGGACAAAATATATTCTAGGCTTTCAATCACCATGCAAGCTTCAATGGACAAAATAGGCAACTGAAAGCTTTGGCAAGTGGCAGCATATAATTCCTTATCAAACCACAGTAAAGTTACAGATTACGACAAGGTGTATAATGATGCATCATTCTTGATCAGCCTGAACTTATAGCAAAGGACATGTTTGGATGTCTTATTTGGCCTGGTACAGATCTTCAAAGTTGTAGTCACTGAGGTGCACCATTCATAAATTGGATTCAGGTATACCTTTCATAGCCAACAGCTGACAAAACCTGGAGGCCCATCAACAGAAGCCACTAGATAAAACTTGCCTTCAAGCATTCAGATCATATTTCACGTTAGCAAGGTACAGACCACAGGCAGGTGCCATACGGGGTGCAGCAGTCACCGTCTTTGCATCAAGAATTCTCTCAACTGCATCAAAAGTAATAAATATTCACTTCAATGCACCATCATCAATCATCAAGCAAAAAAGGTATTCGGAGAAGTTGAAGAACATAAAAGCAGACCATCTGCAGTTGTTAGATCTCCTGTCCCAACAGATTTTAGAAGACCGACCATCAACCTTACCTGTGTCAAATAGGGCATCAGAGAACTAGCCAGAAAAAGCATAATAGTAATAACAAATGGATAGAGCATACAGCTTCCCATATGGATACTGTGACAGCAGCATCCATCAAGTTATAAAATAAAGTGTGGCTCCCAACACAAATGGTAAAAGCGATGTCAATGCATTTTACTCTAAAGGCACTCAAATACAAATAGCATCACGCTTAACTATACATAGATAAGACGTGACAAACTTCAGACACAACTTGGAGATCCTCAATTACTAGAGATCTTATTAACATTTCTGCCTTTACTTCTAACACAATGCATATAAACAATGACGAAGAAAGTAGATCAACTGAGCATCACATCTGGTAGAGAATAGAATAAGAGTACTTATAATCCAATATACACCAGCACAAATAACAAGTTTTGGTGTTAATTAACACTAAAAATCAAGAACAAACATGCCAAGAGTAACTAAGAAATCTATGACGTTCAAGAAAACAAATTAACCTGATGGTAAAGAAAAGACCGAGCCCTTGCAGCAACAACAAAGCAGCGGTGCCTTGATCTCTTTCCAAAGTCTTCTCCATTCTCGAGTTCTGATTTCACACTACTGGTACAGCAACCATCAGATCCTTTCCCAGAAGATTCTATGTCTGGTGTCCTTGAATAAACAAGAGAGCCATTTGATGATTCCAACTCTGATCTTTCTACACTTGAAGGAAAAAACATGAAAGGGAATACTTCTGTAACACTAAGTTCATCCAGAGTTCGCATCGGAGAGTTTGCCTGCAAGCAATAGTTATTAAGAGACATCAATGGCATGCAAACAGTGTTATAACCCAAGAAACCAGGTGGAGTTTAGATTTTTCATTCTGTTACATTGTTTAAAAGCATAATTCATTGGTGTCCTAGGGTTTGGGCATCCCCTTTAACCAACATATAGTTAATCCAACATGTTGCAATATTTCAAAAACAAAAACATCAGAAAAATCATGTATGTAGTCCACACAATCAAATAAACCTGCAATGATTTAATCTCAAATTCATCTTTGATGCTTGTATATTTGTTTCTTGACATCTAGAATGAATTTGAAACTGAATTGTTGCAGATATACTTAAGGTGATGGGTATTGCGTGCATGATTTATTCACTAATGGGGATGCCCACACCCCTAGACACAAAATCTGCACTAGTTTAAAAAATGGCTGCCCAGGTGCATATGTGCTAGGCAACACCCTTCCGTCTAGTGTCTTTGCCACCTTAGCCCACCTAGGCCCTATCCCATGGGCTACCAAGCAACACTTTGCTTTTTAAAAGACTTTATTTGTCCTTTTGAGATGCATCCAAAAAAAGGCAAACACAAATTACGTTATTCAAAAAGTAACTTGTATAAAGGAAAATTTAAGAAAAGTGTACTTCACAACTTTGTATTCTGACCAACCCATTTGGTTTATAAATGTGGTTGCAGTGGACAGGTGAAATGTCCCTACAGCAAGGGAGCAGTTGTAGGTACAAGCCTAATACCAGAAGTCCTAAACATCGTGATAAAGTGATAAAATGTGCCTTTGTCTACGATCCACTTCTTTATGAACTCCATGCACTTCAGAAACCTGATAATTCACAATAGTTAAGAAGTAAATATCACCTGACATCCAGCTGCTCGAAATGAACTGAAATCATGATGGCCAACAAGTATGCTGCATGCTTTCTGAAGAAGAGACACCATCAGTAAAACAGCAGCACAATTTTACATCAGCAAACAAGTAAAATACAGCTACAGACTTCACCTTCATTGCCTGAATATCCAAATCTTCAGATATATGCCAAGCAGAGTTTTTCTCGAAGACAGATGTTGATTGAGGTCCAGAAAGCAAGCGATAGTGATATCTTCAAAAAAAAAAAAGTACGAACATTTTCAGCATTTCAGAAGGCGAAACAGAGTAATCTATGAGCTAGCTTAGCTATTATTTTTTTAGTACATATCTTAAAGTTGCAAGCCATTTATAAATACTGGACACAAGACTTAAATTAGTATATGAACAAGATTAATTTTAAACATGCTCATATTGTACTATATATTCTGCTACCTACGTGCGCTCTAGAGCTTTGTATCTAGCATGAAAATCTGGTGCAACACAGCGAACATCAGTCACCATTATGTCACCTTCATTCTTCTGCAAGGACAAAAAAGTGGAGCGCATAAATATAAACAGCAGGAGACCAATTATAGCAAATATGGAAACCTAGACAAATCAAATCTAATCAGCAACACTTTTTTCTTGATCAAGAAAAAGTAAACAAATTTGTGTTTATTCAACTCAGTAAAGCAGATCAATCCAACCAAAATTAAAAGAAAATTTTCAATGTAAATTTTTCATTTTTGTTTTCCATGAGTGATAGATTCACAACTTCATTTAGTCCAAAACTTACCAATAGAAAGTGGTTCACAGCACGTTTTACAACTCCAGGCTCATGAGGTGTTAACTGCAAAAAGGGAAAAGCAAATCAGTAGCAGAAGTTATAAGAGGTACCGCTGTTCTAGAAAACATATTTCTATTTACTTCCTCTGTTCTAAAAATATAGGTCACTTTAGCTTTGTTCTAAGTCAAACACCTCTAACTGAACTAGTTTTTAGAAAAACATATTAACATCTAAAAAGCTCAAATAAATGCACTATCAAGACATTTCATATAGAAATATAATGAAACTAATTGAGGATGTAGATGTTGATGCATTTTTCTTTAAACCTGGTTAAATTTGGAGAAGTTTGACTTAGGACAAAGCTAAAGTGACCTATAATTTGGAACGGACAAAGTAGGCGATTTAGAGTCAAGGTCAGAAGAAAAAGTAATTCTATTGCTTGTAAGATTCTATTTAGGAAAACATAGAAGATATAAATCAGGAACAACAACAATTATTATACATACTTAACATGCAAAGATCAAAAATGAAATAAGTTTATACTGCCAATAGATGCAGACAAGGCCTGGTGGGTAATCAGTGTTAAGAGAAAAGATGGGTTTTGTGTACAGACAACTTCTCCAGGCTTCCTTTTACTTATCCGCTCCACATCAACATGACAAACATTTGATAAAGCATGAACACCTGCATCCTGAACAAAAGCAAAGGACATTATAAACACATTAAAATAGATCTCCAGAATCCAGAGGTGTGACTAGTACAAGGATAAAGTAGCCTGAACAAAAGCAAAGGACATTAAACACATTAAAATAGATCCCCAGAGTCCAGAGAAGTGTAACCATTACAAGAATAAAGTACTGAAAAAGTATACATCACAGATCAGTAAAACCACTAATCAGGCCTCAGACCAGGGCAACGATCTGATGAACTCTTCCTACACAGCAAAGTATGTTTGGAACTAAGGAGTAGATAAATAAAGCCTCATATAGCATGTCATGCAAGATTCAATCCTAACTCTATATTTGACGCTTATTCAAATACTACCTCCTTTCTCTTTTACTTATTGTTTGGACACCAGCATAGTCTGGGTCGCACACCTTTGAGCATTTGTATGTTAGCTGTGATTTTGAAAATATAATAATGCAGACATACTTTTGATTAATCTGCTAGTATCATTCCATTTTGCAAATACTATGCATTTGTGGCTGGTAGTTCGTATGCTAGGACAACATTTTGTTGAGAAAAGAAATAGTAAAGGAGGTACTCTAGGACATCTCAGAACAGATATAGTAAAGCATCATAAGTTCAAAGCAAAAATGTCAACAAGATAGAAGTCCATTAAATTTTTTGCCTTCGCATTTGCATTAAAGCAAGTTATCATACTATGATACTAACCTAGAAGGCAAAGATACATACTAACCTAGAAGGCACTAAATTTATTCACATTTGCATTAAAGCAAGTTTTCATACCGTTCGGCTAGAACAGAATATTGAAACTGGCTGCCCAATAAATCTGTGAAATGCCTCCTGAAATAATAGAAAGAAAAAGGATAAACTGTTAGCTAGATCTAATACCCACTCCCTAGCCTCTACTACTAAGCAAACGCTATATAAATACTAAAGTAGTCAACAAAGAGGCAATAGTTTTGACGTTAAGTATGATTAACTATGTTGCAGACTTGCAGGTGATGGTGATAATGATAGTGACATTAAAAAACCAATAGAAGGCTTGCTGCTAACATATTAGTGGATTGGTAGTGGCACTGTGGCAGGCATTGTGGTTTAGTATTACCGCTGCGATACAATGTGATGTATATACAGAAGCCTCACTGCTTTTGTAGGCCAATGTACAGATGACATGGGAAGACTAACGGAAAACAATAGCACTGATCCTAATGTATCCCTAAAAACTGTTTGTTCTCTAGTTTCCCCTGGAGATTTGTGGAAGGCAGAAGGCACAACTAAAGTTCCTTCTATCTGAGGCAGACCATTTTAATTCCGTGGAATCAAATGAGCTGTAAGAAAGTTGTCGACCGGAGAGCAGTTATTCTTTTTATAACTTCTGACTATCTAACCTTGCAATTTTCCCTCTCCGTTAGGGAGCCACAAATCTACAGCAATCTTCTACCCAGTTTACTGACCAAGCACCAGAAACTAGGAATTTGTCTATGTGAATTCTGATTATCATTCCCGCTAATCTTAGGTCGATCACTAAGCTCAACTATCATCAGCCAATTGTCCTTAAGCATCAGATCATATGAGCAAAAAAAATAGTTCAGATGTCACAAATTTTCCTTTACATCTAGAGTCCCTACCTCTGAATTTTAAACATGTACAAATCCACAAGGTTAGCCATCTCCAAATTGAAGAAATCTCAGCATCAAGTGGCTTTAACTCCAATTCTGCAACTTCATGTTTTGTGCATTCAAGTGTAGAAGTCTAAAGACTTATCCAGGGTGCGAATAACTGAGGATTATATGTTCACTACTTCAGTGAAAGGGTGAGGATTAATAATAATAATCTTGGAAGGCTGCTTATAGTGCCGAATGTCAGATACAAAATAAAAAGATGTGTTGAAATCTTTGCTAGCATGGATTGTAGGATCATGGTAATAATCAGCTACATAATCTTAATCATGTAGATGGGCCAGTAAAGGATGACAAGGGAGGGCATAAAAAAGCCTTTGGGAACAGGAAGCACATGGTCATTTGTACTGATCAGCTGCCACTTTACAAGCGATAGGAAAAAGCTATGGAACCATTTTTCATGTCCCACAACAAAATTTAATTATATGCCCTGAGTTAACAAAATATAAAATGGATGTTTCAACAACATATCTAGTTATCTATAGTATCAGGGCATCATCAACCACCTGATTTTAAGGAGTGGATCGAAAACATTTGCAGCCTCTAATTCAGTGACCAATTCATACATAACTATCACAATTCACAACCATAGCTAAAGAAGTAATTCCTCCAGTGCCATCCAAACAAGGTAGCTAGGTCACATCCAAGACATTCAGACCAGAAATTCACCCTGTCCCTGCAATTATCTATTATCCCATCATCCTCGAGGCTATCTCTAACAACTCTCAGGGCACCAGCGTTTCAACAAAATTAATTTCAGAATTTGCATTTGCACTACACTAACATCTTGGGCTACTACTTTTGATCTTACATCTCAGACTAGCAAGCGCCTTACCTCGAGGACGCCGACGACAGTGCGCTGGTTGGGCTGCTGCTGGGAGCCGGAGAAGCGGGTGCCAATGTACTCCACGGCGACCAGGTACCTCTGCGCCCTAGGGTTCCGTGCGCCGGCCATCACCTCGCTCTCCTCTCCCGTCGCCGCGCCGCCGTTCGGTTTCCACGCCGGCGTTGGGTCTGACGGCTCGGAGGACCGCTGGAGCTTGGCCGACGGCGTGGGGTCGTCGAGGGAGGGGTCACAGGGTCGCTTGCTTGAGGCGGCGGCGGGGTTGCTGTCGCTCATGGCGATTGTGGCATGCGTGGGAGAGGAAGCGAGGGTTTTGGGAGGGGTCTGGGAACAAGAAGTGATTTGACGGTAAAAACGACTTCGGCCATGTTGAGATCCATCCAAAATTTAAAAAGTTTTCAAGATTCTCCGTCACATCGTATATGCCGGCACATGTATAGAGTATTAAGTTTTGATAAAAAAATAATTAATTGCACAGTTTATCTGTAAATGTCGAGACGAATCTTTTGAGCCTAGTTAATCCATGATTGAACAAAGTTTGTCAAATACAAACGAAAATGCTACAGTATTTTTCAAAAAAATTGCCATCTAAACATGGCCTTCACAAATCCAACGCAAACTAGCTGTTGTTGTAGTGCCTTCTCTTTCAAAAAAAATATACTCTATTCTGGTACTTTTACAAATATACTTCTAATCAAAATGTTACCTTGAAGTAAACTTATAATACCAACAATAATTAATTTAAATTTCTTTAAAGACACTACTAACAATAGTTACTGTAAATTTCTTTAAAAACATATATTAGCTTGTTCGTTTGGACTGATCTAGCTGGCTGAAAGTACTGCTGGCTAGTTTTTTGTGAGAGAAAAACACTGTTGACTAGCTGGCTGATTTGACAGATAATCTTAAGCGAACAGGCTAAGTTGTATCTACCAACAATAATTAGTTTAATTTCCTATAAACACGTGTAGAATTGTGCCAAGAATGCTTGCAAAATTCTCATAATTTGAAGGATTTTAAGAATATGTTTTCTAGAAGAAATTAGTAGGGTCAGGCTAGCGCCCGAATGTCTGTCCCTAGGCCTGAGTCCGTACGCCCTACGCCCCACCGGTTCGGAGCTCAAACGACTCGTCCCACCCACACCGTGCGCCCCCATGTGGGCCCACGTTGCCCGAACATCACTAGCATCGAGAAGACGAGGAGACACCGAGACGAGGTAACAGAAGGCGAGGAGGGAGATGCAACCATAGTTATTAGGACCGGACCGGACATCGAACCGGTGAGGCTTTCGGTTCACTGGTTCACTGATCCAACCGTTAAGAACCGGTCGAACCACCGGTTCGATTGTTTTGGACCGGATGAATTGAACCGCTCACAAATACTTTAAACCGGTGCAATTTAATAACATACAACAAATAATTAGCAACATATATTTGATCAATGCACAAATTAAATGATAAAACACACAATTATATAACCAGCTCTAGAGTTGTTTTACAAGATCCGTAAAAAACACACATGAAAAAAGAATATACGGAGCACTTACAAATTGGTGCAAAAAGGACCTAAACAGTAATTTTAATATTTATCGTTATAAAAACAATCTTAGATGTTGAATAGTAATTTAAATATTCATCGTTATAAAAACAATTTCAGATGCTGAAATAGATTGCACTACTGTGAGGAGCTCATTGAAATAATCAAGATGAATATATTATTTGTCTAGTTTAAAGCTCCTATGAAAAAGTTATTAAATTTTGGAATTAAAAGAAAGCGTTGACGTCAGCTGCAGCGCCACCAAAGTCCAATACGCATGCAAGCAATGTCCAGTATTCCAAATCTCCACTCCAATCGCGAATCACCAGGTGGCAGCGGCAACAATAGCTAGATGGGCCATACATGGTCCGCCCTCCCCCGCGGCAGGCACGCAGGTGCATGCACACCACCAGCCAGAGGCTAGTGCACGCTACCGCACGCCAGTTTTTTCGAGCCGCTCCGGTTTGAATGGAACCGGCCGGTTCACCGGTTCTATAAAAAACCGGCCGGTTCGTCCGGTTTTTAGCGGTTCGATTGCATGAATGGTCTTTGAAATGAACCGAACCGTTATAGTCTCTGGTTCGGTCTTTTACCGGTCGGACCGCCGGTCCGGTCCTAATAACTGTGGATGCAACACATGATCTATATTTTAAACATCCAAATAAAACATTTATAACATACGTTCGAAATAGTTAAAACACTTGCAACATGCGTCTGAAACACTTATAAAAACACCTAAAAACGTTTAAAATTAATTACAAAATATATGCAACATCCAGATAAAACACATGCAACATATATGTAAAACACATGCAACATCCAGATAAATACACTTGTCACATGCATCTGGAAAAACATATGAAACATTTAGAACAGACGCTTGCAACATACGTGTATAGCCAATTGCAACATATGCAACATCTTAATCTAGTTTTGCAACATACTTCTGAAACATATGAAACACTTGAAACATACGCTTGCAACATGTGTTTTCAAGCGCAACATCTACTTACTGCTTGGACAAATGGAGGCTCGTCGAAATGGAGCTTGACATCGGTTCGGAGCTCGATATCGTGGAGTGCTGCGGGAAGGGGATGCCAATGTGGGCGGCTGGGTGCAGCCCTGACGAGCGGCGGCGCAACCCCGACGATAGGGCGGGCGGGCATGGTCCCCACCGCGAGGCGCCCCCACGGTGTGCTGGAGAAGGGGAGGCGGCAGGCGTGCGACCTTGGAGCCTGTTGCTGCTACTTCTCCATTGGCGACAGGGAAGGAGGAGGGAAGGCAAGAGCGGGAGGCAACGACGACACAGAGCTAAGGCGGAGGAGGGAGAAGAGCAGAGAGGAGAGTGAGACTAAGGAGAGCATGGGGAGCAATACCGGAATGGGGATTCAACATTCTATATTTTTAGATGGAAAAGCCATGAGAGGAGTAGGCATATTGGGCGGAAGGGGCGCGAACAGCTCGGACGTGAGTGGAAAATCTGCGTTCGTCCGTCCGGACACACTCAGCATAGCATTATCGAATTATTAGTAACAACTAGTAGGTATGTGCATATTGGTCAGCGTGTCATATAGATGAATTTATATGTTTATGGGAGAATGTAGATACGAAAGAATTATTATCAATTTATCAACACTGAGAAATTCATAATTTATTGCCTATTTGGGTTGAAATATAAATATTTTTCTCATCTCAGAATTAAAAAAAATGTTCTCAAACAAAACAAAACCAAGGGCAAATGTGACTTTTCTCCTTCGTTTTTTTTTTCTTTTTGACAAACTTTTCTCCTTGTTTTAATAACGCGGAATTGCTCCCCTTCTTCAGGAATCAGGACGCCACTCACCACGCAGCGCCGCCGCCCCCCGCCGTCGAACTCGCCTTCGGCTTCGCCTCGCCCCCTCTCTGCTTCCGCATCAGGTAGACCCGTGAAAGGTCCTGCTCTTTTGGTCGTTTCGGAGTTTGATTCACTCGGGCTTTGTTGTTGCCCCTTGCGGCCTTACCCTGCTGGTTTCTTGGCGAAGGAATAAAGGCACATTCGTTGTTGAAGGAGGGGAGCGATGGAGCACGGGTCGTTGGACGATTCGAGCTCGTCGACGTTCTCTATCATGGAGGAGGACCATACCCTCGCCAACTCTGTCAGATTCGTCCTCAACCAGGAGTGAGTGGCAATTTATCGTTTCTTTTGTCTTTGTTTCTTGTACTCCATCCGGTATAACTTATAAACTAGATCACTTTGGCTTTGTTTTGATTCAAATTTCTCCTTTGACCAATTTCTAGAAAAAAAAATTAGTATCTACAGGTTCAAATAAATATACTATCAGAACATATTTCATGGAGAAGAATTTAGTGAAACTAATTTGTGTTGTAGATCTTGCTACATTTTTCTACAAATTAGATAAGTTTGACTTCGGGCAAAGCCAAAGTGCACTATAATTTTGAAGAGGGGTACGCCTTAATCAATAGTATAGTAACTTGTGATGGTATATATCATAGATGTGCGACCTTGTCACTTATCTACCGGTTATTCTTTGTAATCTTGGCTTGCTTATGAGAGGATGCAGTGGAAGCTGTGTCAAATCAGTTTCTACGATGAATTGGGGAAACTGATGTTGCCACCAGCAACACAATGGAGTTTTTAGTTTCATGCAGTAAAATTTGGTTGGGAAGTTATTAATAACCTAGAATAATTGGGGTTGAATCATGGTCGCAACTATTCTGTAATTGAAGCCTAGAACTTCATGTTTCCTTTACGGGCTTATGCATGGGCTGAAAACAGCTACAATTAAAACTTGAACTAGTATTACAGGTCTGAAGTCAATTTAGATGAGTTTAAATGATCATTTGATATTAGTTCTCTTAAGGGTATAGCATGTTCAGGTATTGTGAGGATAGATAGGAGCCTGCTCTCGTGCTGGTTCTGTTTAATTTATAGAAAAATATTCACCGAAGGCAATTACGTTTTGTTGATACCAGTATTTAAGGTTGTTTGACCTTGATCTGTTAAATGGTATGCAGTCAGCAGCAGGAGTCATTTGTCTTCTTTAGCATGCAATGATGTTGCTTTGAGATGACTATCACTATCAGAAAATTGAATACCTTAGTGCTTAAATAAATTTGTGTTTTATCACCGTTGAGCATGTTCTGCTGTTGCAAGATGGCAGCTGAATATAAGCATTAGCATGCAAAAGTTCAGTTTCTGTATTGATGTGATAATAATTTCTGAAACTCCTAGGCACCTGAATGAGAAGGGGGGGAGAAGAACCTGCAATGTTTGGTACTTTGGTTGTATCTTCTATGTATCCAACCATTAGGGAACTATGGATGCCTGCATTACATTAATGATGTTTAAATCATGTGAACTAAATATTGGACTGGTTCAGATGATTATGTGATGAACTTAAAATCATGGTTGTTATAATTTATTGTATGTTTGTGTCTCAATTCGTATGCATTTGGAGTTTTGGACCAAACTTATCAAATTGTGTGCATTTTGTAAGTGTAGTGTATATAGCTTTTCTCATTAAAATTGCTTCTGTGATGTTGCAGCCCAAGGGTGGCATTTTGTGGATACAGCATCCCTCATCCTGCTGAGAACAAAGTTAACATACGGGTTCAGACTACAGGTACCTTACAATATACAATAGCATATAATCCCAAATTCCCCCTTCCTTTCTACCACTTCTTGAATGGAGGTTTTAAAATTTGAAATGATATTCCTTTTACTTTGTTTATGTCGATCCAAATGCTGTATTGTAAGAAGGATACACGACTTTGTGGTATCTGCCACAATGAGTTGTAACTGCCAAAATTGTTCATGTAAATGTCAGAGTCTATTTTCATTCCCTGTCGTAGAATACAAAATAGTACTTCTGAATTGTTTTGTCAAACGAGTAATTATCGATGCATGCAGTGTTGTGGTCCCTGCAATCTGTGATGTATAGTTACCGATATTATTATTTGAAATGTCAAGTGGCTATTGTGAATTTGTGATCCCTGCTGTCTACAGTAAAATAGTGATTCTGAATAGCTGCCTTTGGCTTAAATTCCTGATATATGATGGTGGATATGTTGGCAGGAGATCCAGCCAAGGATGTTCTGAAAGATGCATTGCAAGACCTGATGGTGAAGTGCCAGCATATAAGGGGGACACTTGACACTGCAGTGGCTGATTTTCGGGGGAACAAACCAGCAGAAGCCATGGACATCGATTTGAACAAAAAATAGAAGATTCCATCTGGTCATTAGCGAATTGCAGAAATGCTCGTATCCTTAGTGTGCAAAGTTATAAATTATTCTAGTTGTATGGGATGTAGTTCTTAAAGTAGGCTTAAACCAAAGTATGGAATGGCATTGCAACCGGGGATACTTGCCTGAGTAAAATTCGTGCAATTATTCTGTTTTGTGTTCCTTTTTTTTTTGTGTGCGCGAGCGTGTGTCCAGCGTCAGGTGTGGAAGATACTCTCTTTCACAGAAGCATCTTAAGCATGGATATTTAGGCTGTACAATATCGCAAATGACCGAGCCAGAAACGACAGAGTACATCTACAACTACTTGTGAGTTGTGTACGGTTAGATGAGTCCAAATCACTGTTAACGCCACATTGCATAGATAACAATATGACATTAACCCAGTCAATCTCATAGAACATAGAACGAACACAAGCAGATACTTGGAAGTTACAATGAACTTGCAGGATTTCATGTACTTGTCATCATAATGCGAAAAAAATACAGCGCTCAATAAATGAGAGAACCCAGAGTATCCAATATCTTGTTCTGCACATATCACGATTGAAACGAAACTTAACATCAGCCCTTCAACCTCACTATCTTATTGGACACGCCTGATGCTCCTGATGCAACGTTTTTCCAGGATGTGGCATAACCTAAAGACCAGCTCACATTCCATTCAAGTGCCAAACTAACTAATACAAGCACCACATGGCGCCTAAACTCGAAGAGAGAATCGACTAAAAAGGAACAAATTCGAACCTTAGTGTTCTAACTTCAAACTGATACAAGGATCCATGAAAGCCATCAATCTGCAAACAGATCCTAAACACCTCCGACTGGTCAAGCATCAACAGTGGACAGGAGCTAAGGATGACCGTCAGGTGCACATTCTGAAACAACTAAAGACCTGATCCACAGTTATTAACCTTTCCAGCTTTATTCACCATGGGATGAGATTCCCGGTTCACGATGCTGCTCCTCTTTTGATGCTACTAACAACCACAAAGAGTAGCATAAAGGAGGCAGCAAGTTCTGCGAAGCTCAGAGAACCAAAAGCTGGAACAAAGGAATCTTAAATGCGAAGGCCAGAGACAGCGTCACGCCCTGAATTGGGATCGCTGTGTTTCAGAGATAGGTTTGCAAATTGTGAATCCAGGTCTCTGCTGTTACTACTGCTATGGGTAGGAGCCTGCTGCTGCGGTACTTGTTGTTGTTGTTGTTGCTGCTGCTGGAACAATGTTCTAAGACGACCAATTTCCCTCTCAAACATCTCCTGCTGATCTGCAACATTGGCGAGAAAAAAATTGGTGACTCACTGTTTTAAAAAGATGATTGATGAGCTCCAGTATATTCTTGATGATTGATGAGTCAACTGTTTCCTACTGAACAATTTCTGAACACCAGCTGAAATGCAACTATGCTTAAAGGGAACTGTCCTGATAATCTCATTGTTCTCACAAAAGTGGTAATGCAGTTTTATCAAGATAATGATGTTTTAGCTACAGCCACCGTCTATTAAAATTTAGCAAAGCAACTATGCAAGATATTCTCTTTTTTATATGCTACATAAGATAAAATATTTGGTAGTTAACAGCTATATTGTTTGAATAGGTTCCCTGTATATTTTATCATAACTTCAGGAAATTAAAAAAAGATTGACAACCTATGATAGAAACATGGATGTGATGAAATATGGTAATCCTCTCTGTTTTTAGCTGGAACTAAAACATTATAAGAACATGTCAGCTGTAGGCATGAAGTTGGCACTTTACAACAAAACATTTTTTTACAGGTTCCTAACATATCTGCAGGTCCATCCCAAGAATCATTTTCAAAATAAAATTTTAACATATAACATCCATAAGCTCATCTTATTCACCAAACTCAGAGATCCGAAACCTGACTGCTACCATAATTCCTAACTACAGAAGACACATTCAGAAAGTCACCAAAGAAACTCCAGGGGAAAAGAAAGATGAATACTTACAGCGTTTAATGAGATGCTCCTGAGACAGACTCTCAAGCCGTTGCTTCAAGGCTTTATTTTCCAAATCTAACATGATATTTTGCTGACTGAGAAAATCCATTTCAGCAGTTACTTCTATCCCCTCTGTCTGCAAGCATAAAAATTTAAGAATTCTCTGGGATGTTTAAGGTTTCTAACTCGTGCAATAAACGACTAATATGGTTCGTTTTGAGAAAAAAAAAATTACCTGTAAGGACTGAACTCTTCTCTCAAGCTCTGCAATATACTGGAGCTTACGGACACGAGATCTCTGAGCGTATTGTCTGCAATTGTCATCAAAAGTAAAAATGAATAAGCATACCTCAAAATTCAAGGTCTACCAGCATATATCTACATGGACAGCAGACATGACATCTTCATTGTGTAAACTTAAGTCTGCATATACTGACAACAAAATGAAGCTCAATGCACATGAAGATGTGCACCTATGTTGCATTCAAGTGTATTCTGAATTTAAAGATGGCAAACACTGACACACACATTCCACTTGTACAGTTACATCTTATTAGGACTTGCATCCTAAGGAGCTGGAGGACTTCCCACATAATCTATTTACATATTGATTGTCAGTGGTCATTACATCCAAATTCCATTTTGTTTTGAAATCATATAGTCACTTGCGTTATAGTCCACATGAGTAGAGTTTCCCACTTTAAGTTTGTACTCATGTTGAATTGCCATGGCAAATACACCAATAAAATTTCTATCCAAATACATAGACGAGACATTCAGAACAAACACATTTGTGCTATTTAATAACACTTAATTCAGTTCTTAAAACAGAGCACATCATAAGAGAAATCAACCTACTACTGTGCAGCATGTGGTATAGCTATGTGCTCACCTTTTAGTCTCAAATAATATTGCAAATTAGAATTCTGGTTTCACTAAAGTGTTTGCCTTCTAAAATCACACTTATTACCACTACTGATGTTTGAAGAACACAAAGTCCACAAAACTACTCCCTCCATTCCAAATTATAAGATATTGTCTTTTTTAGATGCATTGCTTTTACTATGTATCTAGACATATTGTACATCTAAGTGCATAGCAAAATCTATGTATCTAGAAAAAACAAAATGTTTTATAACTGGAATGGAAGGAGTAACATAATTCTTCAAATTGACTGCAACAATAATATCAATCCAACTCACTGTTTGGCTCGTTTGGTGTCCGCCTCCGACTGCGAGTGCCTCAGGCCCTCCTTTCTCTCTGCTACAATCCCCGCATCACCATGGCCCTTCCTGTCCACCCCATTGGGCAAATGACCATGCTCATGATCAGCAAATGAGCTGGACAGACCATGGCGCCCGCCGTTCTTCTCCCTCCCTGGCATCGGCATACCACCACCCTGCCGGTACATCTGCCTGGACTCCCAGGGCCTGCCCTGAGGCCGCCCAAATGAGGTTGGCTCAGGGAAGAACTCGGGCGCACCGGCCCAAGAAGCCACCTGCCCTCCTCCGCCACCTCCACCCCTCATGCCATCGAGCACATTGTCATACATGCCCCCCGCAGCAGCGCTGCCGCCTTCGAAGAGCGCGAACGAGTCGCTGGACGACCTGCGGTGGCCCGGTCGGCCGTGCGCCCGCGCCGCCGGCGTCTCGGGCTCGTCGAGCAGGTCGTCCAGCCACGACGGCTGCTCGTCGGCGAGGAAGCTCTCGGACGACGTGCGCTGGTGGCCGTGCCGGTGGTGCCCGTCCCGCGGCCGCGCGATCGGGCCGAGCTCCGCGTGCGGCGCCGCCGCCGCCGCCGGGAACGGGCTTCGCGGCGGAAGCAACGCCTGCTTCTGGAGCCTCCCGTTCGCCATCATGGCGTTGGCGTGCTCACCCCAAACTGCACAGAGAAACAGTGACAGAAAATGGTGAGAGAGAAAAAAAAATCCCCAAGATTTGAGAAACCGTGGCACTTAAACTACCTCGCCGAAAAGCTAAAATTCAGGCGGGATTGCTGCGGCTCCAGCCACAGATCTCGTCCAGGAACCACCGCATGCGCCAAAAAATCGAAAACTTACGGCGAATTCGCATCAAGGACCCCCATGTCCACGGGCACAATGGCATTGAATAGTCGCAAGATTTCCCAGAAATGAAAGCGAGAAAAATCAACGGCGGTAAACAGACGAAGCTGAAAACAACCCCCAAGAAATTCGCACGGAGATGGGTTGAGAAAACGGAATCCGGTTGGAATTGCGCGAATTGAACCGGATCAAGACAGGGCAATTCCATATACAAGAACCGAAACACTAAATTGGCTATGAAAAATAGGTAGGGGAAAAGCACGTACCACCAATTCGGCCGCGGCTCCAGCGCGTGGCCGCTGCGATTGCGGCGCCAGAATCCCAATCCTAAATCCGAATCTCGGGCTCCTGTCGCTGGTAATAATCCTGGCAGAGGAATTGGAGAGCACGGAGGAGGATAGGAGGAGAGAGAGGAGGCGGATAAAATGGCGAGATAGGGAGGACGGGGATAGAAAAGTCAAATACGCACAGGTACTATTTATAACGGCAGAAATTTCCAGCGTGTTGACGGCTGCGATCGATGGGATTCATCCAGATCGATCCATCCTGGCCGTTGCATCGCGTAGTCCGATGAGGGGGCAATGTCGCGGGGCGAAATGCCTTGGATACTCAATGGATGGGAGAAAAGGTTAAAATTTTCGAGGTAACATGTTTGTTTGTTTTTTTGAACATGAAAGGTAACATGTTTGTGAGATGAAGATCAATCGCATGATGCAACTTTTGGTTGGATTCCTTAGATTATGGTTCTATCCACCATCAAGATTGTAGGCTTGTGAGTTAAAATATGTTGACACTGCTAAAAAAAAGAGAGAAAAGGCAATAGCCATAGCAGCAGATTGGTAGATGCTCGTTGGAACGTATAAACTTTATATAATTCTGTTTAATAATTTTATAAAAAAACATAATTTAAAAATTGCGTTCGGTAGAGGTCGACCTAAACTAACCTGAGACGAGTCCATTAAGAGAGATCTTAAGGAGTGAAATATCTCCAAGAATTTAGCTATGGACAGGAGCGCTTGAAGATTGGCAATCAACATGCCTGAACCATGACCTTTTTTGTCTTGTGCCCTTTATGTCCCTTTATGTGTCTCCCTGTTTCTCGTCTCTTTTGGGTTTTATCTCTAACCTACCCCAACTTGCTCGGGACAAAAGGTTATGTTGATGTTGTTGTACTCTAAGAAGTTGATGACCATAAATTTTTCGGGAGAAATGTGTTGCTGCGCTGTGAAGTACATAGCCTAGCTATTAATGGTTGAGGTGGCAAAAAGTAGCGTGCCATTTGTATCAGCTGACTAGATTACAATGTAGGTAATTTTCTTGTCAGAAAGACAATAATCCTACATAGTATCCCTGATCAAGTATAGAAGACATTTGAGACAAGAAAACAAGCCACCTTCATAGTACGATACTCCCTCCATAGCTATTTAAGTGTCACCATGGAATAAGTGCCGATCAAGACTAAGTTTATAGAAAATATAATAATATTTATATGTCTAAATAAATTTATTATAAAAATATATTCAACAATAATCTCTCTATCTACAGTGTTGAGGTTTGACAACTCTCTACATATCACTTAATATCATTCTACTCATGATGAGTTAAAAAAGTTGCTATCATTTAAGGAGCTACTAGTGACTCAGAATGGCAAATCGGCATTGCTATATCATGCTGCAGGGGCGAGAAGATAAGGAAAAATAGAAAACTGGAACGCATCTGCATATCCTACTCGATAGTAGCTAGCGTGCATCACGGCATGTGGATGTGGGGAGGGTGTTGGGCGTTGTTGGTACGAGCGACAAGGCAAAGCCGACGCGGCCGTGTCGAGCTGTCTGCCTGCCTTGCCCACTCCACCTCCAGCTTCAGGTCCAGCCGTCCAGGTAGTGGAGGAGGGGCAGGGCACAGGCAGGCATGGCCCGCCGGGAACGAACAGAAAAACAGCGGCGCCAACACAAGGACAGCTCGGGATCCAGCTGCCGCCGCCGCCCCACTGGGCTGCCTGCACGTGTGCTGCATCTTTTTTTCCTTTTCTTTTGGCTATTCTCTTGATGTACTTTGTTTGTCCCTAAATATCTGTCGCTGGTAGTGTACGTGTCACAAGTTTGACTCGATTTGTAGAAAATACGTGCAATATTTGTATCTTCTAATAAATTTATTAAAAAATTAGATTTAAACATATTTCCAATGATAATATTTATGTACCATAAATATTAATATTTTTTAATATATATTTAGTCAGAGTTGTTTTTCGGTAAGCGAAAACGACAGATATTTAGGAACGGACGGAGTATGTTTGTATATGTATGTATTTTTCTTTGGTGCTGTACGTATGTATATAATGCTTCGTTCTTTCGGGTTTCGCGTTGTCAACAGCTATCATACAGGACCAGTAGCTATGATACAAGACTAGTGCCGGTGAGGACTTCGTGTTCCAGCGCGTGGAGAGAGGAAAGAGGAGAGGAAGGAGAGAGGCGGGACGGATGAGGAAGAGGCAGCGCGCGTGGGACGCGGACGATGAGTCCGGAGGCGACGAGAAGACTCTGGAGAAGACAGGTGAGGAGCTATTCTGGGGCGCTGCATATTAGATGTCGGTGGGAGCAACCTTCGCCGTAGATGTTGGGATCCAACGGCGGAAACAATTTGGGGCGACGTGGATGGCCTAGCTGATCGGCGACCGGTTCGCATTTGTAGAGTTTAGATATCGGAAATAATGTAAATAAGTTTGCTTATATATAGTTATATGGAACTTATTTATCTAAATATGGGAGTTTTATGGGTATTACATAAGCTGATATTGCATGATTTAAATAAAGAAAGATATGATAAAAGTTTCATAAGATGAAATGAGTTTTATGGATAAGACTTGTTTACACTGTTTTCAACACCTGAGAGTCTTGAAAACATAGACATAAAAGCCCTAGTGAGACTTGCCTAATAAAATTTTTTTATCATCTCTCTCTTTATTTATACTATATCACGTTAGTTTATTTAATGCTCATAAAACTCTTCATTTATATTATGCCATGTCATTTATACCGAGACTAGCCTAAGAGCACTCCCAGATCCCAATTTCCATGAAATTAAATGAGGTTGTCACGTCACCAAAATACTGACGTAGCAAGAAATTGGAGAGAGATAAAACAGAGAAGAAATTGAAACTGTTTCTCAACAAGGCATCCAATACTGTAGGAAACGACAACTTTCACATTGTAACGAATTCGGGGGTTTCTTACCCAGACTTTTATGGGCCTCTACCTATATTGCTCGTCGACATGTTTCTGTGTCATCGCATTCGCCCATCCATAACCCACGCCGCCATTCCCCAGTGCTCGCCGTGCCCAGTGCAATATATAGGCTGCACATGTCGCTCACTGTGACTAGCACCACTAGTCCTCGCATGCCGCCGAGAACGCTCATCATCCACCAACTTAATGTACCACGTCGCGACCTGCGCCACGCACGCCACAGGCCATGCTTTCCGCCTGCCCATCCGCCTGCATGTTGCTCGTCGCGCCACTGCATGTGCCTACGTTCGCCCCCACCACTATGCCCTGCTCACCCTCACACATTGTGCCTTTGCGCACCTGCGCCCACACCACACTCGCCGTGCTGCGAGCCGGAGACAATGGGAGGAGAGAGAACAAGGGAAGGAGAAAGAGATATGCGGGAGAGAAAGAGGGCCATGAGGATTAATAAAGGGACCACATGAAGAAATCGTGGGTTGTGTATGTACTTTGATTACTAGGGGTGATTTCTTACTAACGTGGTAGCTATGAAAACATAGTAGTTTCAATAGTTGGGACTGCCCTAAATGGATCAGTTTGGGAGTGGGATGGAAGCTGGATTATGGTTAGGGTGTTCTTTCAGATCAGATGGCTTCACCAGAAGAGTGAAAGGATCAAGATGCTTAATGGGGGTGTGAATTGGGCTAACTAAATTTTGTGGAAATGAAAAACCTAACACTAGCCAAATTAACCCATGTGGCTAGATGCGTGTCTAGCCACTAACACACAGAAGTCTTGCACAGGTTTCAATCCTAATCTAGCAAGGCAATTCTAGGAAAGTAATTGCAAGGAAGAAATGCTAGAAAGTAATACGGAATGTAAAGAAGAAACACGACGATGTTTTCTCGAGGTATCATAGAGTCGACACTCTCTACTAGTCCTTGTTGGAGCACTTGTGCAAGGGTCTAGCTCTCTCTCTTCATCCACTCATGGTCCAAGTGCTCTCTAGTGGTTGATCCTTCTCCATTCTGGAATGATGGACACCAAACCTCATATATCATTGCTTGAGCCTCCCACAACCACCTCTGGGAGATTACCAAGCCATTGATCACCACCAAGCCATCTAGGTGAAAGGATCTAGATGGCTAGAGGGGGTGAATAGCTGTTGGTATTTATTAACGTACATAGATAAATCCTCAAGCGCACGGATACCTCTGTAGCTTTCACCCAGAAGTATTCCAAGTATTGTATCCACAGGGAAACGTGTGAGATTAACTACAGTCTAACTTAACTAGGGGTAGCAACAAGGTTAGGATAAACAGGAGCGTAGAGAGGATTACTAAGGTTCTCTAGTTCTGACTTAGGTAAGCTATGTCTTCTACTATTAAACTAGGGACACTACTTAAGGAAAGACACCAGCAGAGGATGCTTTCTGTAGTAACCGGGTCCTCCTTAGCCTACAAACAGGAGGTGAACTACAAAGGATTCAATGAGGCTATAAGAGTCACCCTCGTGAGCTACCACCGATCCGGAATATAGGGTGCATCCACGATTAACCTAAGTCTAAGCACCACGCTTACACTTACGATTAATACTTTGCTCCCTCTAGAACAGGAATAAAGCACTCAAAAGAGTTGTGAACCTGAAGTATATTATAAACAAGATGCTTACTTGAATCAGAAGTTGATTACTAGAGAAATCTCAGAAGCAAGCTCAAGTAGAACTTGGATCCACCAATGTACAAGCCGTAAAGAGAGCACCAATAGGCCGGCACCTCCAAACTCTTCCCTCACTCTCTATCTCACTATTTCTATTCATAAGACTAGATCCTATGGAGGACTAATCTTCTCTTGATAGCTGGCTTGATCCTGAAGATATGAATTAGGTTTCAAGGATGGCTCTAGGGAGGAGGGTCTAGGGCTGTATATATAGGGGGTAGCGTCAATTCTAGACCCTCGGATCAAACCGACTTGAATAAATGACGTAGATGCGATCTTTAAGGCTGTGGGAAACCGATGTAGCAAGGAGGGGCTGTACCATGGGTCCCATAGGCCGGCCAGCCTGCAGGTGGGGCTGGCCAGCCTCCCATGTTAGCCTCTCGCGGTCATCTTCGGTGCAGTGTCCTCTGGAAACCTTCTAGAGTTATTTACGCCACGAAAAAATGTGATTTACTTTGACGAATAGGTCCATCTTGATGGTTTTCTGGATAAACCCTGCTGAAAACATAGATTCACTAAAACTTGTGGAATTTGTTAGTTTAAACTCCTATACCTATATTTGGTGATGGAATTAAGTATATATGCAGATTATGTTGACGGTTTATAATTGATGCTAGCGACTGTCAACAAGCTCTCCTAAGTTTACCCTTTGCCTGTCCCTGAGCAAAGCTAAACTTAGCAATGGATCAGGATTTGCTAGTATGCTTCCATGCCTCAAAAGTACATAGGCGTTCAATCAAGAATTATTCTCCAGATTAGAATAAACTGATCTGACTTTCAAACTCACCCATATTACCTTTAACTATGAGGCTTCTTAGCCTTCACTTGGGTCTTGAGCAATTGAAAGATACAACGATTAAGTCAAGCACTATGTCTCAAGTTCTTTATTCCACCATTGTTCTGGAGTTTTTTATAAGTTTTTAAAATAAAACTCAGAGATTCCATTGTATGATACTCTCAAGTCTCTCAGTATATGTGGTATTCATGGATCCTCACCAAGGCAATAATGATGTTATGTCTTTTTCTATTCCTACTACTAAAGCTTATGTGGAGTTCATAGGTAGGAAGAAAGTTAGAGCATATTTGCAATGCATATATTGTAAAGTCAAACAACGGATCCAAAGAGAATTGAGTCCTATAATCAAATCAAGATGTGCATGTGTGTGGATATATGGTGGATATATATGGTGGCTAACCTAATTCTACTTTGCTCCTTGAAAACTTATCTCTCTTTTGAAACTTGAAAACATTTGCTAGAGAACATGGGCTATCTTATTCATCTCATTTTTCTCTTTTTTTTCAGACGGACATCTAAGTACCCATTATTTTCAATATCCCGGACACTTTTGTGTCCATTTCTTTTCAATTCTTTTTTCTCTTCTTTTTTTGAATAACTTTTACATAGCCCCATGCCTCTTTCTACAACAGAAACTTTTGAGATATAGCAACAAGAACTTAGAGCATTTATTTGGTGGATAAAAAATCTAACACACGTGTTTTTATGTTCACTCCTAGTATAGGAGTAAAATATTTTTGGGTGGATCTAGATGAAGGCATGTTTTTGCGCCTACCCCGAGTGTAGGAGTAGGGCATATTTGAGTGGTGTGTACGTGATCTTGATTTTAAAAGCATGACAAACCTCTCATAAGGATCATAAAGCTTGATAAAACTCAATGCAAAAGCAAGCAACATATATGTGAAAGTTTTCCTAGCCTAAATAACATGTATGACTCTGGTAGGAATTCAAACTTTGTCATACAGGAACTCATCATGTAGCATTTTTTGTGTTTTAAGTAAATCTCCAGAACTTTAGTGTCATTATGAACAAGATAAATAATAGCTAAGACCTTCTCATATCATATCCGTCAATTACCTAGACTTAGATAAAAAATATGCTACCCACGAGTTTCAAGTTCAGAGTAAATCCTTATATCAAAACAGTCGTATCCAAAACTCAGGAGAATTCAAGGCTGAAAACTAGGTACTTGAAAGAAATTACAACAGAGTAACTATTCATTATTTCCATTCAAGAAATTATTCTGAGTCCTCTTTATTTTATTCGGCTCTTAAAAATAAATTAAAGCAAACTAGGCACACCTTTTTATTTTATTTTCAATTTTACTATATCACACATTATTACTATAAATGCATAGATAAATTTTTATTTTATTTTTCATTCATCATTTTTTGACTATTTGTCGACAAAACCTAGTCGACAGTCTACCGAGGGGTATGCCCAAGGTAGTAGATTGTCGACAGACAGGTGTGCAAGCAATGAACGAGATGGTGATGCAGAACAATACGCGGGTTTATCCAGGTTCAGGCCGCTGTGTGGGCGTAATACCTTACGTCCTGCTCTGCTTTGTTATTGCTGTCTTGAACAATGTATTATAAGCTAGATTGCCCTAGAGTATGTTTCAATATTTTCTAAGGGGTCCCCTGCCCTCCTTATATAGTCGGTACAACTGCCATATGGAGCCGGATAAGGATTTCTAACCTAACCGACCAAGACTTTGCTTGATTTCTAAGTCTGGTTTGATGCCTTGCGTGAGACTCCATCTCGATGATCTGGATCGCGCATCGTCATGTAATGGGCCGGACCGTCTAGTCTGGGCTTGCCCATGTCTACCCGTAAGGGTATAGGGGTCTATACCCCCACAGCTAGTCCCCGAGCACTATGTATTCTATATCGACACACTGTCGTAGTCTTCTTTAACTTGCGAGGTTCGTCTTCACATCACCTTGAAATGTTAGCCGAACATGCGCTAGTGTTCCGTTTGGATCAGGAATCAGTAAATCATGATTGTTGATGAAGATTACGGTTGTCGGTGAAGATTGCATAGTGGTCCAAAAAGAAAAAAATGCTTTCCTGGTGAAGTGTACCCACTTGTATTTCTGAAAAGAAATGTAAGTGTGCGTACTTGATGGAAGTAATTTGACAAAAAATTCCAGAGCGTAAGGGTCAAAAAATAGAAATAATTCACTATCAGGTGAAGTATACCCACTTAGTCCCCGAGCTTGGTAGTAGGTGATGTAGGCACATGATGCTAGGGTTTAAAAAAATCCTCAAGAACCAATGATCATTATGCACCGTCAGGTGCATCATATATGATGTAGTCCCCGAGCTTGCTGGAAGGCAAAAACGAGCCTTGTAGCAAGGTCTAAGAATATCAAGCGTCCATCGACTGTATGCAAGCATAGTACATGTAGTCGAGCAAGACGAATCCTGCAGCAGGAAGTGGTGTAACAAGTCCCCGAGCTCGAAGGTCTAACGAATAGTCCCCGAGCTCGGAGTTCTGGCGACAAATCCCCGGGCTCAAAGGTCTGGCAAAGAGTCCCCGAGCTCGGAGGTCTAGCGACGAGTCCCCGAGCTCGGAGGTCTGGCTATAGGTTCTAGAGCTCAGAGCTCTGGCTATAGGTTCCAGAGCACGCTAGTCTAGCGAGTCCCCGAGCTTGGAGGTCTGGCTGCAGGTTCTAGAGCTCAGAGCTCTGGCTACAGGTTCTAGAGCACGCTGGTCTAGCGAGTCCCTGAGCTTGGAGGTCTGGCTGTAGGTTCCAGAGCTCAGAGCTCTGGCTATAGGTTCCAGAGCACGCGGGCTAGCGAGTCCATCACCACGCTGTCTCTGTATCTCTCTTGTTTTTTCTTCTTTTTTTTAACTGGTCCAATCTGACGTGCTGATGACGTGGGCGGCGCCATAGTTGTTTTCTGTCGCATCATGTGAATAGTGACCTAGTGCCTGTAATAAGACACATTTGGGTCGCGGATCAAACGGCGCCAAAATCGAACGGACGCAATTTTTGCGGAAGAAATCTGTCAGTTACCGCAAATCTCACGCCACGTGACCCATTCTTTTAGTAATTGAATCAACGTTGCCTCTTAATGACCAGGAAAGGGAACGATTCCAATCTACTCACACTCGCATATTCGCAATCAACCGTCTTCTTGCTTCCGCCGCCGTCGCGCCATTGTCATCACAGAGTCCTCTCGAGCCCCAGTGCCACCACCGTAGTGCAATCCACAGTCGCCACCATAGGCATTGACGAAGTTGCCCCAAGTTCCTCACGCACCGCCGCCGCTTGAATCGCCGCCACCAAACCCTAGCCACTTGGAAGAGCGATGCCCTCCTTTTCCTCCGTAGAAAGGAAGAGTCAAAAGAGTCGGGGAATGGTCACAAGGAAGACAATGACGGAGGCCAAAGTGCGCAAGGAGATCATGAAGAAGGAGTGGAATATGTCAAAGTGCACCCCACTCAGCCTCGAGCGACTGGTGCGGATGGGTGTGCTTCATGCCCAAGAGCTAGCGGGATGGCGTGCACCCGATCTGGAGCCATACCCGGATCCCAAAGGAGGTGAAATTGTTGTTTTTGAAGAATACTTCACTCATGGATTTGGTGTTCCTGTACATCCATTCTTGCAAGGTCTCTGTAATTATTATGAAATCAGTATTTGCAATCTGCATCCGAATTCTGTGTTGCTTGTTGCTTGCTTCATCCATCTTTGCGAAGCATACGGTGGTTTCCAACCTCACTTCGACTACTTTTGCCACTTGTTTTGGTTGAAGAAAAAGGGAGGTCGAGGTGGCTCCAATGTGGTTGGTGGCTGCTATCTGAACATGCGGGAAGGGATCAGGTCAGGGTATCTACACTGCTCTTGGAAGACCATATTAGAAGACTGGTACAGGCATTGGTTTTACATCCGTGAAGAACCAAGCCAGGCCTCATACTGTGATGTATCCTTGGTGCTAGAGAAGACTAAAGTTGGAAAGAGCTGCCGCAGAACACAGTCCAGATTGAGGTAATAATGCAGCTGCTACCTTGGTCGAGGTTGGATGGACCAAGTGTAGTCGGTAATTTTATTAGTCGTCAGTTCCAGCCATGTCAGGCTAGAGTGCACCTGGCGTTTGAGTACCAAGGTCGCATGGACCCAACCAGGATGAGGAATGAAGATCTTGAACCAAAAGAAGTGAAGAGCAGGGTCCGAGACCTGTTCAATCTGAAGGATCCCAACTTCAAGAAGCTGACAATCATCGAGCCAGCGTTCAAGCTTATTCGCCCACCACCACTGGTAAGTCAATTGTTGTCTGCTAGTTTATCCTTTTGATTGAAACTCTGTATAATAACCGCTTTTTGAGGTGCTGTCTCTCTGATATTCATGTTGCGCTCTGTTTCCTAGTTTAATGGTCAAGAGAGAGCGCAAACATTCGTGTCTTGTCCTCCAGGCATGGAGTGGCCTGAGGTCGTGCCGCGGGCCCATGATGCACAACCGCTACCCATGGACGATGATCCTTCTAAAGTTGATTGGCTTGCAATTGAAGATGAATCAGAGCAAGCCAATTGACTTGCAGGCAAGAAACCAATTGTTGCCCCAACAAAGAAAAGGGGGCAGACCTCATAAGGAATCTCCTCGGATGAAAGTCCAGAAGGGGTAATTGACCTGAAAGAAGCAGAGGACCCAGCAAGCAAGCGTCGATGCCTTATTGCTGACTAGCCAGAAGAGGAAGATGAGGAGGTTGAGTAGGTCTCTGGTATCGTAGCACACAGCCGAAGGGAATGGCTCGCTAGAAGGCATGAGCCGACACCGCCGTTGCCAACCACTGAGCCAACACCTCTACCACCGCAACCACAGGCATAGGCCTCAGGAATCCCAAAGCATGTTGCCGCTGTTAGAAGCGACGTGGCTAAGCCAGTCCTGACCACTGGACCAGTGGCAGAGAAGGCGAAGAAATCTCGGTTCGCCACCGTATTTCGCTGTACAAACCTATAAGTCATCGTGAACTTGTGTGAGTATAAAATAATTGGTTAATATCATCACCTTTGTTATTTGTCATGGATTTGTATAGCTCTGCATCGACCCAAAGGCCCGAAGAACTGTCTGGCGGTGCAACACTACCACCACCAAATACTGCCATCGCCGAGCAGCAGGTCCTGGAGCAGACCAGAGCAGAGGGGGTAGTCCCCGAGTTACAAGCGCCTTCAGCATCTGCTCCTGATCCGCAAACTGAAGTTTTGGGGCAAGCAGGAGATGGTGGGGCCCCAGATCTGCCGGAACAACCATAGGAAGCCCTAGAACTAGAAGGACAACACCAGCCAGCCCCAGAAAACCAAGAACAGCCCCAGCCGGCTTCAGAGCAACAAGTCCCAAAATCTGCAGAGGTTGTTGGGACCACTAAGGAGCCAACTAGATGTGCTAGACCAGGGGAAAAATTGAGTCTTCAGCCCCAACCATGGAAGAAATACTCGGGCATTATGAAGAAGAAAGCAGATTTTGTGGTACCCGCTCCTATACTGTGGAAATCCCAGTAGGAGACGAGGTCGAAGCCGTGGAAGCAGTTGGTAAAATATTCCTGGAGGAAGTGAAGGTAAGCCTATCGCAACTATATAATCTATTATTGTATAATCCATAAGAACTGCTTTGTGATCCTGTGTACTATAGACTGTGGCCGAGAAAAACAAACAGTTGAGTGCAGAACAGAAGAAACTACAGCAGTTGTTAGAGAGTTATGTGAGGCAAAGCATTGACCATGAAGAAAAAATGCGCACGGTACTTCAATAGCTAGAGGTGGTCGAGAAACAGAGATTGGGTAAGAGACCCTTCTGTTGTTAGGTACTCGAGCTCTGTAGGATGCTATAATACTATATTGTTCATAATCGGAGTATTGATACAGGTCTGGACGTCGAAGTCAGCTGGCTTCGCGAAGAAAATGCTTAGGTAGCTGCTGAGCGTGACCGGCTGACTGAAGAGAAGAACAAATGGCTGCAATCATAGCAGGCCATGAAGGAGGAGAATGCTAAATTAGTGAAGGATCTGGAGAGTAAGTATTCCTCATCATTGTCATAGCTTTCATTGAAGTTTGCGGCATTGAATTCTTATCGACGTGATGCCTTACAGTTGTAAAGAAAAATGCCAAAGTGCACCTTGAGAAGATGAAGAAAGATCACGACGACCTGGAGCTTCAAAACTAGGCTGGTGCAAAAAAGATCGAGGCGTGGTCCTAGAAGTGCAACAAACTCATGAAGGAGCAAGAAGCCCTTAATGGCAAATGCAAGATACTCATTAAGGAGCGGGAGACTTGGAAGCACGCCTGCACTGAAATAGCGAAGGGGATTGCACCAGTGCTCGACATCATTGGTGCTAACTCCACCGAAGCTGGAGTGGAGGCACCAAAAATAGGCCTAGTCGAGAAGTCCCAAAAGGCGTGGGAATGGCTCCAACAATGGACGAAGGACATCAAGGAGTATGTGGGTGCACATGTACTTAGCTTGGTACGTGCCCACTACCCCTCATTGGATATTGCTCGCCTAGAAGCCGGTTATCCCAGGGAGGTCGGGGTGGAGTGAGCTGATGAGCTACGGTCAGAGGAGATGAAGCATGCTGCCGCAATCACCAAGGATATCATCTTATGCCCGGCAGCAGCCCCATCAACTAGAGGGACGATTCAATTGTACATGGGTCAAATACTAGTGCTACCATCTCTGGCTTCCAGCGAAGCACGATCAGCTCCAACCTCGACCACGCCAAAGGTCTCGGAGCTACCAAAAATTCAGTATATTGGGTGAAGCCAACAGTAGTAGAAACCTACAAATAGTTCGTAGGAGAAGTTATTTTTCATAAGCTTATTGTAAACTTGTGCCTGCAAAGAGGCGAGCTTGTAATAAGGTGATGAGTAGTACAATGTAAAGCTATTTATGTTTTTGTATGAAAAAACATTGAAGCTTTGTATTGTGTATGGATTTAACTAAGTTAGAACAGCAGAATGTTCTATTTTAGTTGTTCCAGCATAATCGATGAGAACTAAGCTAGAACAACAGAATGTTCTGTTTTTAGTTGTTCTAGCGTAATCGATGAGAACTAAGTTAGAACACCAGAATGTTCTGTTTTTAGTTGGTCCAGCGTAATCGATGAGAACTAAGTTAGAACAGCGGAATGTTCTATTTTTAGTTGTTCCAGCGTAATCGATGTCATCATATAGGTCTGTATGGCTTTGGAGAGGCCAGTGATCCGAGTGTAAGGCTGTCAGAGCATGTATACACGTAAGAGTACAACTAGTCTGGCCAAAGGGCGTCTGCCGACCACCCAAAACGCGGAGGGCGGATCTCATGCACGCTATGAGTGAGGTCGAGGGCATAGCTGCTCCGAGAACCCGAAAGGATTGGTGATCGATGTACTGGTTTATCAAAAAATTATTGTAGTTGTAGAATCAACAATGTAAACAAGTGTAGTCAACTATAGTCGAGTGTATATATATATATATATATATATATATATATATATATATATATATATCATAATTCAAAGTACAAAAGTAGTACAGAAAAAGGTACATATCTGTATTTGAGAATTAGGGGTAAAAACACCTAAGCTTGTCGATATGGATGAAATTGGGCACATTAGTGCCGTCAAGTCTTGAAAGCCTGTACGAAGTGGGTCGTGTAACAGCCTTGACGATGTATGGCCCTTCCCATGGAGTTGCCAACTTGTGGACACCATCTTGGCTAGTCTTCCATTTCAATACCATGTCGTCAACCACAAAGAAACGTTCCTAAACATTTTTATTGTAGTACCTTCGTAACACGGCGAGGTACTTGGCCGTGCATATACAGGAGTCAAGGTGTCGTTCCTTTGCACTATTTACCTTGAGCTCTCGTTGTTTAGTAACTTGATCTTCGTTGTAGTTCTCAACCTGAGGTGACCGGAATTCAATGTCTGCTGGGAGCACAGCCTCGGTGCCGTAAACCATGAAATATGGTGAGACACCGGTATTGCGACTAGGCTATGTCCGAAGTCCCAAAACCACGGCTGGTAACTCTTTAATCCACCGGCCAGGGGCTTTGTCATTCTCTCTGTACATCCTTTTCTTTAATGCATCCAGAATCATTCCATAAGCCCGCTCGACCTGTCCATTAGCTCTGGGATGTGCCACTGAGACGTATTTCACTATAATGCTCCATTCATCACAGAAGTCCCAAAACGTGTTCTCGGTAAACTGAGTCCCCAGGTCTGTAATGATGTTATTGGGGTATACCGAAGCGGTGGATGACCTGGTCGAGGAACTTGACTGCTTTTTCGGAAGATGCTTTGACCAAGGGCATGTACTCTATCTATTTGGAGAATTTATCACTCAGTACAAATACGAACTTGAAGTTTCCTGGTGCTGGTTTGAAGAGTCCAATCATATCCAGGCCCCAGCACACAAAAGGCCAGGAGGCTGGTATGGTCTGGATCTCATGGGCTAGCACATGAACTCTTTTGGAGAAAAACTGACAGTTGGCGCAGTGTCTAACAAGCTTCTCTGCATCAGCTACTGCGGATGGCCAGTAAAAACCTGTGTGGAACGCTTTACCAACCAGTGTCCGAGATGCGGCATGATTACCACAGGTGCCAAAATGTATTTCTTCCAAGAGTTTAATACCGTCTTCTTGCTCAGTGCACTTCATCAATACTTCTGCTTTCGCATTTTTGTGCCACAGCTTACCCTCGACCACCAGGTATTGTCTGCTGCGGCGTATAAGGCATTCATTTTCATTTTGATCAGAGTACCTGGTGCCATCTGTTAGGTACTTAATGAATAGAACACGCCAGTCCGCTATCTTAGTCGGGGTCTGAGATGGTCCCGTAGTGGTGGGAGATGGTTCCATAGTGGTCGATGATGGAACCATAGCTACCAGAGGCTGGTCCAGGGGCTTCTCGGCCATGGGGTCACCTTCTTGCTTAATTGATGGTTTTAAAAGGTCTTGAACAAAAATGTCATGCGGTACTTGAGCTCTAGATGATCCTAACTTCGACAACACATTAGTTGCTTGATTTTTTTGTCTCGGACCACATGGGAATATTCAATGCCGTAAAATTTGCCTTCAAGCTTCCTAATTTCTTTGCAATATGCATCCATCTTCTCGCTAGTTGTATCCCAGTCCTTGTTGAGCTGGTTAATAACTAGGGCCGAGTCACCGTGGACGTAAAGGCGCTTGATACCGAGGTCGACTATAATGCGCAAACCATGAAAGCATGCCACGTATTTTGCAACATTGTTAGATGTCGGGAAGTGAATCCTGAAGACGTAGCGCAATTGCTCATTGGTTTGTGATATGAATAATATACCCGCTCCCGCACCATCAATAGTTAGTGAGCCATCAAAATACATTTTCCAATAGTCAACGGGTCCTTGAGAGGTCAGGATACTTAAGTCTGTCCACTCGACCATGAAGTCAGCAAGTGTTTGGGATTTGATAGTATCGTGACATGCAAACTCCTGGTCGAAAGGACATAACTCCATTGCCCATTTGGCGATGCGCCCGTTTGCATCTTTGTTGCATATAATGGTACCAAGAGGAAACTTAGTTTTGATCACCACGTGGAACCCGTCAAAGTAATGTTTCAACTTTCGGGTTGTAATGAGTATGGCGTAGATCAATTTTTGAATCTGAGTGTACCTAGTTTTGGACTCGTTGAGCACCTCACTGATGAAATAGATTGGGCGCTGAACACCATAAGCGTGGCCGGGCTCCTCGCGCTCGACCATAAGGACAGTGGAGATGACTCAATCAGTCGCAGCAATGTAGAGTTGAAGGACTTCTCCTGACCTGGGGGCAGTAAGTACCGGAGGTGATGCAAGGTACTGCTTTAGCTATGTAAAGGCAATAGCTGCTTCCTCCGACCACTCAAACTTCTCGCCTGCCTTGAGTAACTTGAAAAAAGGTAAGCCCTTGTTACCAAATAGAGATAGAAATCGGCTTAGGGCGGCCATACACCCTGTAAGTTTCTGGACATCCTTGACATTTGCTGGTCGCTTCATATTGAGGACAGCTTGCACCTTCTCTGGGTTAGGACATATGCCATCACGACTGACGATATTGCCTAGTAATATACCAGAGGGAACGCCAAAGATGCACTTTTTAGGGTTCAACTTTCATTGATATTGATTGAGCGCTGCAAAAGTACGTGTCAGATCATCAATCAAGGGGTGGGATTCCTTGGTTTTGACAACTATGTCGTCTACATAGGCTTCGACCAGGTCATCTTGTATCTCCTTTTCAAGGCACTCTTGTATTGCACGCTGATAAGTAGCTCCAACATTTTTGAGTCCAAACGACATGGTCGTGTAGCAACAAGCGCCGAAGGGTGTAATAAAGGACGTCTTGATCTGATCGTCCTTGTTGAGAGCGATCTGGTGATAACCAGAGTAACAGCCAAGAAAGGATAGCAGCTCGTAGCCAGCCGTGGTGTCCACGACTTTGTCAATGCGAGGTAAGCCGAAGGGGTCTTTAGGGCAGTGTTTGTTGAGATCGATGTAGTCAACGCATATTCTCCATTCATTATTCTTTTTGCGTACAAGAACCGGATTGGCTAACCAGTCCGGGTGATACACCTCTTTGATAAAACCGGTTGCAAGAAGCCGTGTAACTTCTACCCTAATAGTCTCCTTTTTGTCCTTCCCGAACCGCCGCAGCTTCTGCTTGACGGGTTTTGCCTTGGGGTTGACATTCAAGGAGTGCTCAATCCGGTCTCGAGATACACCGGGCATGTCCGATGGTTTCCAAGCGAACACGCTTACGTTCTCTCTCAAGAACCGGACGAGCGCGTCTTCCTATTTAGGGTCAAGGTTTGACCCGATCAGTGCCGTCTTGCTGGAGTCACCCTCGACCAGCTGGATCTCCTTGTACTCCTTGGATTTGATAGACTTGCATGGTGCTTCGAGCTCTGGAATTTCCAGCTGGTTTGGAGGATTCTTCTTTGCCTCCATTGTCGTTGCCGCCATGCGTAGGGAGAGGTCGTGGGCTTTAGCTACGCGAAAACTATCCTCTTCACAGGTATAGGCAAGGAATACATTGCCTCTGAGAGTGAGGACTCCCTTTTCTGTTGGCATCTTAAGCACCAAGTACCTGTAATGAGGTACGGCCATGAATTTGGTGATCGCGGGGCGACCAAGGACAACATGGTAGGTGCCCTCGAAGTCAGCGACCACTAAGTTGACGTAGTCGGTATGGAAGTGGTCTGCCGTGCCAAACTGCACAGGTAGGGAAATTTGCCCGAGAGGCGTAGAGCTCTGTTCGGGCAGGACCCCCAGAACTGTGTGTCGTATGGCTTTAAGTTAGCTTCAGATATGTTCAATGTGGATAGGCTATTCTTGAACAGGATGTCGATGGAACTACCACCGTCGATGAGCACCCTGTCAAATTGCACTTTATTGATACAGGGACTGAGGACGAGAGCGAAACAACCTAGTTTGGGGATGGTGGCCCATTGATCTGCCCTGCTGAAGTTGATTTCTCGGTGTGACCAGGGGGTAGTCTTGGATCTGCAATGAGATCGTCTGTCTTGGCCACGTTCAGGCAAGCGCGGGCGAGTAGCTTCCGCTCACGTTTGCTTTCAATAGACACCTTGCCCCCGACGATGGTTGCAACATGCCTCACCGGTTCCTGATACTGGTGCTTGGGGTTCTTGTCAGGATTGTCCTCATCATTGTCCCTGCGGTTACGCTGGTCTGTTGCGTCATTAGGCTTGTCAGCATTTTCTGAAGCCTGTTTGCGACGGTAGATCTCCTTGAGGACCTTGCAGTTTTCCAATGTATGGTTGGACTTAGGATGAGCTAGGCAAGGCCCCTTCAAGGCTTTAGCGTAGTCTTCTTCATAATTGCGACGCCCACCAAATTTTTTCACGGCATTGACCTCGCCATCGTCATCACGAGCACGGTGCTTTGCCGATGCCTTCATTCAGCAGCTTCTTGGCGTCATCGGCATCCGCATACTTCTTGGCGGTGGTGAGGAGGTCGACCACCGTTATAGGCTATTTACGAAGGAGCTTGTCCCTGAGGTCATTGTGGTAGCGTAGACCTGTGATGAAGGCTTCAATTGCCTCGTTGTCGGTGATCCTAGGAATCCTGATGCGCATATCCGAGAAGCGTCGGATGTACTCGCGCAATGGTTCGTCCCTGGCGTCGTGATGCGCTGAAGGTCATACTTGTTGCCTGGCTGTTCACAGGTAGCAATGAAGTTTTCGACAAAGGCTTGACACAAAGCATACCAGGAGTCGAAGTGGTTCTCTAGGAGACTGACAAGCCATTGGTGCCCCACCGGGCTGACCACCACGGGAAAGTAGTTGGCCATGACATGCTCATCGCCCATAGCGGATCTGCAAGCGATCTTGTAAAGTTGGACCCATAGCTCAGGATTGACCTTGCCGTCGTAATGGTTAAGCTTTTCAAGCTTAAAACCTCTAGGCCAGATGACCTGTCGTAGGTGGTTGGTGAATTGCTTGGGGCCCGAGGGACCGTGGACCATATCGTACTCCATGCGATGGCTGGTTTCATGGGACGCACGGTCCCGAGCTCTTTGTTCAATACGAGGACATAGGTCACGGTTGTTGAGGTCATGACGGAGATCATAATTGCCATCGTGGTGATCTCATTTGTCATCGTATTATTGTCCTTGACGACGGTGGTCCCGGTGGTCATTACGCCGGTTGTCGCTGCGTCGGTCATCGTCGTTGTTATTGCGGCGGTGGGCGAGGTGGCGATTATCATCGCGAGGAGGGTTTTCGCGATTGCCGTCATTGCCTCCGTTAGCTCCTGGATTGACACCAGGAGCTATGTTGTCCATAATGTGGTGGTCTGTGCCAGCGGGTGCGCGTAAGCCACGTTGACCAGACCTGAAAGGTCGACTGGAGTGCTGGCGGCTCCTGCTAGTCACGCCAGACACGGACGGCCCCACGGCATGTTCATTGGTCTGAACCATGGCCGCTTGGAGATAAGCCTACAAATCCTCCTGGATGTTTTGGATTTCTGGGGTATCCGGTAACCGCTTCAGACTTTCAATGGCGATGGCCATGTTGGCGCTCGGGGTTTTGAATACTGGTCTGTTCCCCACCATGTCAAAAGCATCATTGAGGTTGTGCCCTTGCAATCGATTACACCTAGCTACAGCGTCAGCTTCTTGCTGGTCGTGGTCTGCTTGTTGTTGTGCTAGGCGTGCATCTTCATCTATGCGACGTTGAGCTTGGTCGGCATTGCGCTGTTGTCGCTCTTATCGCTGTTGATCAGTCTCGCCCCTAGCAGGTGGATCTTCATCTTGGCTAACCATGTTGATCATGGCGCCACGCCTTGGAGGGAAGGTCGGGATTCGAGGAAATCCTAGAGGATATATCCTCTCCTCATCACTGTTACTCACATGGTTTAATACCATGGTTTGAGTAGTCTCGTCGGACGTAGTGCTAGATCCAGAGCTCAAACGGCTATCTATCTGGGTGGTATGGATCGAAACTTGATTAGAGCCCACCATATTGACAAAGTTGCGTGGTCGAGGTCGAGGTCGAGCGAAGTGCCCTTTAGGAGTTGAAGTGACCACTAGATCTGTGACCACTAGATCTGTAACCAACTGTTGAAAACAGGTGGCTCGAGCAGGTCAAGTAGATCCGTTGTAGCCGTTCGAGCTCTGCTCGGTAAACTGCTCTTGGAGCGAGTCGACTAGAGCTAGGGTAAATGAGAGTTTGCCACCGAGCTGGTCGATGGAGTCGATTAGGTCAGTGTTATCGAGTTTCCTCCCCTGGTAGCAAGGAAGGAGTCGATGAGTTGCCGGCGTGGTCAGTGACGGTGCTAGTGCAGGCGAAGCCAGAGCCAGCATAGTCATAGTCGATGCCGGTGTCGGGGAAGTAGTCGATGCAGATCAAATCTGCACCTCCTCCATGGCTGTGACGACGAAGTCGTTGGAGCCGGTGGTCTAGGTGATCTGGCTAATCGTGAACGTGAGGCCCATCACCGTGGCCATAGAATTGGGGAAGATGACCATCTCACACGCCTGAAAAGTAGTACACACACCCCCTACCTGGCGCGCCACTGTCGACAGAACCTGGTCGACAGTCTACCGAGGGGTATGCCCAAGGTAGTAGATTGTCGGTAGACAAGTGTGCAAGCCACGAACGAGATGATGATGCAGAACAACACGTGGGTTTACCCAGGTTCAGGCCGTCGTGTGGGCGTAATACCTTACGTCCTGCTCTGCTTTGTTATTGCTGTCTTGAACAATGTATTACAAGCTAGATTGCTCTAGAGTATGTTTCGATGTTTTCTAAGGGGTCCCCTGCCCTCCTTATATAGTCCGGGAGGCAGGGTTATAGATCTAGAAACTAATCTTAGCCAGTTACAACTGCCATATGGAGCCGGATAAGGATTCCTATCCTAACCGGCCAAGACTTTGCTTGATTCCCAAGTCTGGTTTGATGCCTTGCGCGAGACTCCATCTCAATGATCTGGATCACGCATCGTCATGTAATGGGACGGACCATCTAGTCTGGGCTTGCCCATGTCTAGCCGTAAGGGTATAGGGGTCTATACCCCCACACTATTAAAAAGAAACTGAAAACTAAAATAAAGGGAAAGAATACTTACCTGGATACATGGGAGTACTTCTCCCCCAAGCTAGCTTTTTCGGTGAGGATTTGGTGTCTTACGTTCTTCAAACCAGACTTCTCTTTGTGAAGTTCATTGATCAAGTGCCTTGGTTTGCTTCGAAGACGAAGATTCTTACGGTGGCGCCTCTAATGGTGATGCCACCTTCTTTCGCCAAACCCATCTTGGTTTTGAGTTTGGATTTATGGTTTGACAGGTTCAAAACTTTCACTTGTAGAAATTAGGGATCGATTAACTTCTCCATACTTTATTTGAAGTGTGTCCTGCTCATAAGACAAGGTAGAGACCAAGTGCATGGGCTTTGTTGGTGAAAAAACACCAACAGAACCAAAACTTTATTTATTCATTTCTATCCTTAGGCACATTGAAAAAGATGAAGTTGATGTTATGTGCTTCATTTATTTATAACATGGATGATAAGATTAGAAGATTGAACATGAATGTAGCATTTAAATACATTTGGCAAAAATGATTAAATTGCTTAACCTACAGAAGGATTGTCTATCTTTACATAATGTATCAAACTTTACATAATTATGACTATCATCTTCTAGAGATAGGATATGCACTTTTCAGTTTATTTGGTTAAGACTATGAGATCAAGAAAGTGGTGCTAGGAACAAGCTTAAAGAACTAAACATGTTAAGTTAATCAGATTGGATCAAGTAATGGAGTTGTAACCCAAACATGTTTGTTTCTTATTTATGTGCCTATCAGAATCAGAGAAAAGCTCTTTGAATAATGATCATTTACGTTAGGATGTTACCTTCGTCATTGAAGCGTGATGACACCACATGGCGAATGGTAGATGACTCGTGATGGTCCTTCCCTTTTTGCTTGAAGTTTTCCTTGTTCGGCTAGCCTCATAGTTATCAGCTTCTTGTTGCCTAGATTACACCCTTCCTTTCTCATCATTTTGTCATGCCATCTTTCTACTCTTCGATCTTGCCACTTTGTTGGACCTTCCTCCTTACCCTTTGTTTTATGTCTCAATGATTTGTTTTCACAAATGATCTCCTGTTGGTGAGGGCTTATTAGGCCCGTTGATCAAGACCTCTCCTTACATTTAGCTTTTCTTTGCATCATCTGATGAGATGAGGATGTGACAAGTTGCATATTCTTCTCTCGTCAACCTCTCTTTGATTTTCATTGATTATTGGTTGACGAGATGCTATTCATTGGAGCTTGCAGACTTGAGTTCATCCATGATAAATGAGATGTGTCTTCTTTTCACAAAGTTATTGGAGTTCATCATGTGCCTTGCTTCATCTTTGATTTGAATTTATCTCATGACTTACCCAAATTGAATTGAGAGTTTCCTATAGGAGTTAGTCCAACAAAATATCTAGTATCTACTATAGCATACTATCGCCTCAAAAATCAACCTAGACACCACGTCTAATTTGATTTAGGAAGGCATTTTAACCTAAGCACCATGCTTAATTTAAAAACCTTTGGAAGTAAAATCAACACACCTTTTGGTTCAAGAATCAAACTAGACACCTCGTTTAATTTAATTTAGAAAAATAGTTTAAACTAAGTACCATGCCTAATTTAAAAGGTGTATAAAAATACATAAAAACCTTTGCATATACTATAGCAAACAAAGGTAGCATAAAAGCATTATAGAGATTCACTCAAATAGAGATGAAAGAGCATGTTTGTTATTTAGCAAATTGAGCATGGCTTAAAAGTAGAGACAACCAAAATAATTTAGCAACATGGCATAAGATTTTTTTAGAGAAGCCCATCTCCCATACTTAAATTTTGCAGAAAAATTAAGTTTGGATGGATGTAATTAAATGTTGCATGATAAATGGTTGGACATACCTTGTGTTATCATCCTTCATTCTTTTTGCTTCAAACCTGGAATGGTTAGTGGCAAAAATACCCGAAGGAATATTTTCACAATTATATTGCTATGCTCATTTCACAAGGGCATTACAACAAAAAGTGAAAGCTCATGTTATCTCTGGAAAGTGCTTGTTTTGGGACAAGAGCTCATCCTGGGGAAACCTTCAAATTGTGCTTTAAGTTGGTGGAGTGGTTTTCCCTCAAACACCAACCTTTGTGTACCTATCTCAAGAGTTATGCCAACACACAACGAGATTTGCAATATTTATGATAAACATATCGTCTACAATCACCCTTTCAAAATTTTTGTGAATAGGAAACACAAGGGGGTTTAAGATCTCGTGTGTGGTAATGTTAGAGAGACCAATTGAGTCATGAGATTTCTCATGTGAGCATGGATTTGAGGAGGTGTTCATGAAATAACTTCCATGCTCATCGATGTCATCTTCCTTTTCAGACTCTAAGGTTGTTTCTTCGTGGATGTCTATAGGCGAAAACATTGTCTCTATCATTCCATGCCTATGACATTCATTAGTCACTTTATTGTCCAAGATTTCCCTTAGATTGGTGACTCTCGGGTTGATCTTGTCCAAGGCCTTATCCATCCATTCAATGGCAACGACACATAAGTTCTTAATATCCTCCAACCATTGTTGTTGCTCTTCTTGATCTTCCTTGTGGCCTTCATGACTCCCATACTTTGGGTGTCTTGGTGGATTTCTAGGATCATCATGAGTTTTAGGAGAAAGAGCATAAGAGGAATCATCGAGGTCAAGGATGGATTTAGACATGGGTTCAAAACTTATATTGGTTATGGGCATAGAAGAGGAGAAAATAGGATTGGCTTCGACATAGCTTGACTCTCCTTCTATGGCATCACTTATTTTCCATCCTTGGATTTTTCCCAATGTCCCACATGGGAATAAGGACACTTTCTAAGAGACCCCTTCTTGAGAGGATTTGAATTATATTCACTCGCAGGTCTCTTATGTAGCAGAAAGTTTAAACTTTTCCCAAAATCAGCATAAAAAAGATCATCCTCACAAGAAATTTCAAAAGGTTGAATTTCTTCTTCCCGATTGATAGCTAAATCTTGGGATTAGAGTGGTTGTGATTTGGCTATCAAAACTTCTTCTTCTTGTTTAGGAGATGATTCCTTCTCTTCCTCAGGGGGTTCATTATGAATGCTAGTGCAGGGAGTCTTTCCACTAATTCTACCAAGCATAGATCTTGCTTCACTAACAGACAAATAAAGGAAAGCTCCTCTAGAGGCTTGATCAAGGGTTTGTGCAGAATCCTTGCTAAGACCCATATAAAAATATTAAAGGAGCATCGGGTCTGAAATAGCAAGGTCTGAGCCAGTGGTAATAAGATCATTAATACGTTCCCATGATGTGGCAAGAGACTCTTCTTCTAGTTGTCTAAAAGATAGAACCTCTTTTCGAAGGTTGACTACTTTAGAGATGGGAAAGAAATGTAAACAAAATTTAGAGTATAATATTTTTCCAATCTCCTTGCATACTTCCAACGGTTTGACTATACCATTGTTTAGCTCTTCCCGTTAAAGAAAATAGAAACAACTTTTATCTTAAGGATTCGTCAGACATGCCCACGATAAGCAAGCATGCGCAGGTCTGTTCAAACTCTCGTAGGTGTGAGTATGAGTTTTCATCACCTTCTCCCAAGAAGGATTATTCCCGAATCAATTTTATAAAACACGGGCGCAACTCATAGCCAGGTGTAGGATAGACTCTAAAGATTTTGGTGGCTTTAGGCTTACGCTCGTAGGTTTAGCATATTGATGGATAGGAGGGAATCCATAGAGAAAAGAAAAAGAATAAAAGAATAAAGATAAAAGATAAAAGATACAAAGTTAAGCTAGGTTCGTAGTTAATTCAACAATTCTTTCCCCAGCAATGGCGTCAAAAAGTTTGTTGGTATTTATTAATGCATACAGATAAATCCACAAGCGCATAGATACCGCTGTAACTTTTACCCGGAAGTATTCCAAGTATCGTATCCACAGAGAAACGTGTGAGATTAACTACAGTCTAACTTAACTAGGGGTAGCAACAAGGTTAGGATAAACAGGAGCATAGAGAGGATTACTAAGGTTCTCTAGTTCTGACTTGGGTAATGTAACAGAACCGACCAATTATACGAGATTAAGTGAGAAAACCATCCACCGAGCAGACGATTTAGTAAACTTAAGCCCGTATAACCCGGTAGTCCGTGAAATCACGACGGATTTCAAACCAACTTGCATACCAGCCAAGATCGTAATAAGTTCAGCGGTCACCATCACAAGTTACATAAAAGTTCGCGGCACAAATACATCGGAGTTTAAACATAGTTATTACAAACCAGTTTCGAATGAAAGTAGCGGAAGCATTTAGTTCAAATCACACACGCACACAAAGTTCAAAATACATTGCCAGTTCAGGGTCATCTTCCATCAAAAGCATCAGACAAGATGTAGTGAATGACCATTGCCCATGGTCCTAAGCTTCTCCTATTGCAGGATAGAGGCAGTTGATACAGTAGCCGTAATACATCTGCCCATCTGCAACAAGTGGGAACAAAGCCCTAAGTACGAGAAGGTACTCAGCTAGACTTACCCGTCATAAACCAGAAATAAAAGACACCAAGAAATCATGACAGGCTGTCTGGTGGGGTAGCTGACTCATTTGCAAAAAGGCATTTTTAGTATTTAGAAAATCTTTACAAAAGCTTTGCATCAAGTTAAATCTTTATTAACCTGTCAACTACATTTACACCTGTACTAAAGTAACATGTAATTAAACAGGTAATGATAACCAATGATCATTAACAACTTCCATTATGTCATATTTCATATAACTGTCCAAGTGTTCCATCAATATTACTACGATGAAGTAGCTCAAGTCAAGTGCTCACTATCCAGTGAACGATGGCGATTCGAATCGATTATTAACCAGCTGGTAAGTTATTCCTCACACAAACCTCACTCACACGCTAAAGTGAGATGTTGGTCACCGAGTCAACCATTCAGGTAAAATCGCGAGCTTGCCAGGAACCACATGTACCCGGGGGCCGCCCGACTGCTCTTTGGCCTTATCATCGTGCCCCCGTATCCTGCCACTACTGCTCCGGTACAGTGCGTTGTGGGCAATCCACTCGGCCCGAATAATCTCCCAGTTTCGCGGTCGGAAGGTACTTTATCCGGCCAGCTAAATGTGAGGCATGCGTTCAATATGACCCGAGGCCCAACAACGGATGGTCCTTAATCGACACAGACGGAAAATACTACAGTCCAAAACCCTGCAAGTTTCCGTCCGGTCTCAATTTCTCATTAACACTTAGTTATTTCATGATGACCTCTTTTCTCAAGCAGATCCAGGTAACCACCTATAGCTCGCGGGTGACAGGAAATCACCCGACTTTTACCGGTCTAAGCAAGCTAAGCAATTACTTGACTGCGAATGACAAGGTGACAAGGATAGGGTAGAACAGAGTAAATAAGGTATAATGCAGCAACGGTTACAAACAACTCCTAAACTTAATGCAACAGTTAAAGTAAAGCATTCATAAAATATTTGCAAACCGGGGGAGAGAAATGCTCCTGGGCTTGCCTCTCTCGAAAGAGCTCGGACGGTGGTCTGGGCACTCCGGAAGATCCTCACCGACCTCCTCGTCGGCTTCGGGCACTTCCTGCTCCTCGGGCTGCCCTTCCGGCTCCTCGGGAACTGCTACCGACGTTACTTCCTGCGATCCTGTATGATGCAATCGTATAAGTTCTTATGCCTAGGTGCATTGCGAAAATGACATGTAATGGTCATGAAGAATAAAATGCAGATAATTAGGTTCACTTAATTTCATAAAGTAGGAATACATTTCTTCTACAAGGTAGTCAACATCATCTAAGAACATATACTCATAAACTACCACCACTATGCTCTATCATGCAAAGACACCTTGACACTGAAGATGCTTCAAAGATACACCAAAGCATAGTTTACTAACTAATCTTGCATCAAAGATTGAATGTAAACCCTAGTTAGCCCTAGGCTTGAACAGCAACATATATTTTGGTAGCACAGAAAAATCATAGAAAATTACAGTGGATTACTAACATCAATTCTAGCATGTCACAAAATTTTCATTGCATTTGGATTATTAGAACCGTCTATACAAAAATAACAAGCTAAGGCCTAAAAACGAGCATGAAAATACTTTGCATTATGAAAAGTATCAAACAACAGATTTAGTAATTTTCCTACTTTCTACACAGTAAATAATCACTGTAGAAAATTTATTACTTGCATGTTTTATTCACATTTATTTAATTAACAAAAATAGCAAATACTAGAGATATAAAGCATTTGAACTACACCTACACATTTTTCTATAGAACAGGCATGATATAAAATTTTCCTAGCAAGTACATGGCACAAAAAGATTAACAAACTTGGAATCACATTTTTCTGATTTTTCTATGATTTATTAAGCATTTATCAAGAAAACAGCCATTTTAATAATTAAATAAAAACTCTATAGAAAAGTAATGAAATATTGACATGCAACATTTTTATATTGTAGATCTGGTTCCAATGAGTCCATAGAAATTTATTTCATAATTTTTAGAGCTGAAATGAATACAAAAACATTTTCCAAAGTATTTTTCCCTTTGAATAATAAAAGAAAACAGAAAACGATTTTCATTATTGATACTGGGCCGGCCCGTGGAAGTCAACCGGCCCGTGGCCGTTTTCGGCCTGAGCGCGCGCGCGGGAAGAGAGGCGAGCCGGCCCGGCTTGGGCTTCGGCCCAAGGCCGCTCACGCGAGGAGGCCGGGGGGAGAAGCCGGAGGCGCCGGTGACCGCGACGTCGTGGCTGCACGGCGACCGTCCGGTGGCCGTTGCCGACCACGCCCGGGTGCAGAAAGGCGAGCAACAGATTCGCGGGGAGTAGGCGGACCCGTTTTCGGTGATAGCGAAGCAAGAGAGGTAGCGGGGAACCACTCCCGCGGGAGGCCGCGCGCGCGGTGGCGCCATGGCCGCCGGCGGCGGATGCACGGAATCCGCACCTGCTTGGCTCGGGTGACGGCAACGAGGTGCGCACGGGGTGCCGGAGAAGGAGGCGGAGTTGGGTGCACGAGAAGGCGAGCTATGGCGGCTCACCGTCGGCCAATTTGGCCGGCGGGTGCGGCAGTGGCGGTGCTCGCGCGGTGCGGTGCTCACGCGGTGCGGAACGGAGGAAGGCCGAGGCGGAGAAATTCAGAGAGGGAGGGTGGATGCGGAGCGCAGGCGACTTAGAAGAGCGAGACGCACGCTGGCGGGGGCCACCGACGACCAGTTGTCGACGACGAGCGGCGCATGCCGGCCACGGGGCGTGCGGTGCCTGCGCGGGCGCGTGCGTGTCGCAGCGCGCATGGGCGAGCGGACACGACGCGCGGGCGGGCGGGCGAGCGGAGCGCGCGGTCAACTGGGCCGGGCCGCTTCGCGAGCGGGCCGAGAAGGGAGGCGGCGGCCTGTTTAGGTTAGGATTTTATTTTTCAAATTTCTAAATTCAAACCAATTTCAAATACAGTTTTCAAACCCTATTTTGAACAAGAAAAAGACCTTTTCTGGAAATGACCCAAAAATAAAAGTTGCTTAGAATTTAATTCTCTACAACTTTGATTAAGGGGCCAACTAAAAATTCTCCACAGATTTTGAATTGTAGGATAAAAGCTAAAATAGGGAGTATTTTTAAATATTTTTAAATAATATTTTTGAAATAAGTTTTTGACAAGACTTTGAGTAATTTAGTTGCTTCAAAAAATTGACCTCTAATTCTAAGTGATATAAAATTTGTAGTTGCACAATTTTGATGAAAAATAATTAGCACATTAACATATTACTTCACGAGTACCAGTTTTCAAGCTTTTATTTCACTCCAGTTATAATATTAACCTATATGATTATGGATGATATGAAATGTCATGCTTATGATTGAAATGAGAATGCTCGCGTAACACCGGAGTGTTACAGCCCTCCCCCTTATAAAAATCTCATCCCGAGATTTGGATTACGAACCATTTATTATAAAAATCTTCGTATGCTTTTTATAGGTATTCACCCGTTTCCCAAGATGCATCCCCTTCATCATGATGACTCCATTGTATTTTATACGTTTTCACCACACTGTTTCGAGTAGCCCTTTCTTTGAAATCCAAAACTCGAATTGGCTGCTCACGATACACCAGATCTGACTTAAGTTTTATGCCTCGAGGTTTAATTCTTTCCTCTGGAACGCGCAAACATTTCTTGAGATGTGATACGTGAAAAACTGGGAATATAGCACCCATTGCTTCAGGTAATTCCAATTTGTAAGCCACTGGACCCTTTCTTTCCAAGATTTTGTAGGGTCCTACAAATCTGGCGGCAAGCTTTCTGCGTACTCCAAACTGCTTCTTTTTCATGGGCGTGACTTTTAGATAAACATAGTCACCAACTTCGAACACAAGTGGTCTCCTCCTCTTATCCGCATAACTTTTCTGACGTGACTGAGCTGCTCTCATATTTTGCTGAATGATATGAACTTTCTTTTCGGCTTCTTCCATGAAGTCAATACCATAATACCTTCTTTCCCCTAGCTCAATCCAATTTAAAGGTGTTCTACACTTTTGGCCATACAGAGCCTCAAAAGGTGCCATCTTGATACTTTCTTGATAGCTATTATTATACGCGAACTCTGCTAAGGGTAACCATGACTCCCATGAACCTCTGGAAAACAACACACAAGCTCTTAACATATCTTCTAAAACAGCATTAACTCTTTCAGTCTGACCATCTTTTTGAGGATGATAGGCAGTGCTACGAATTAAACTCGTCCCCAAACCTTTATGCAAGTGCTCCCAAAAGTGAGCAGTGAACTGTGACCCTCTGTCAGACACTATCGTCTTCGGTATGCCATGCAATCTCACAATCTCCGCAATATACTTCTCGGTATATTGAGGTGGTCTATAATCTGTCTTGACAGGCAAAAAGTGGGCTGTCTTGGTAAGACGATCCACGATTACCCAAATCAAATCATGTCCTTTCTGAGTAGTGGGCAAACCTGTGATGAAATCCATGCTGATATCATCCCACTTCCAATTAGGTACAGACAAAGGTTGCAATAACCCGGCAGGTCTCATATGAATAGCCTTTACCCTGCAGCATGTGTCATATCTGGCTACATATGCCACAATCTCTTTCTTCATCTTGGTCCACCAAAAACGAGGTCTTAATTCTTGATACATTTTGCTACTTCCGGGATGGATAGATAACTTTGAAAGGTGAGTCTCATCCATAAGTTTATTCTTAAGCTCTCCATCTTTAGGAACAACAAGACGGTCATCAAACCATAGCACGTCATGTTCATCCAATCTAAAGTACTTGGATGGTTCTTCTTTAATCTTTTCCTTGATATGGAATATCCCTTTGTCGGTTTTCTAGCCTTCTATTATCTTACTCTCCAAAGAACAACTAATCTGAATAATGTGTAACACTGCAGGATGCATTAGATCAAAACCATCTTCGAGCAAAGGTTGCGCATTCAGGCAATGTAACTTTCTACTCAAAGCATCTGCCACTACATTGGCCTTTCCAGGATGGTATTACACATTCAAATTGTAATCTTTGATCAATTCTAACCATCTTCGTTGTCTCATGTTCAATTCAGGTTGGGTGAAGATGTACTTGAAACTCTTGTGATCGGTGAAAATATTGCACACATTACCAAGTAAGTAATGTCTCCAAATTTTCAAGGCATGCACTACGGCAGCAAGTTCAAGATCATGCGTCGGATAGTTGATCTCATGCTTTCTCAACTGTCGGGAGGCATAAGCAATGACTCTTCCTTCTTGCATAAGAACACAACCTAATCCTATTTTTGATGCGTCGCAAAACACATCAAAAGGTTTCTTAATATCAGGTTGCGCTAGAACTAGAGCAGTGGTCAATAGTTTCCGCAAGGTGTGGAAAGCTGTCTCACACTCCTCTGTCCATACAAACTTATGATCTTTCTATAGCAGACTTGTCATTGGCTTGGCAATCTTCGAGAAATCTGGTATAAAACGACGATAGTAACCAGCTAAACCCAAGAAACTTCTAACTTCAGAGACTTTGATTGGTGTCTTCCAATCTATAACCTCTTGCACTTTACTCGGGTCTACGGATACTCCATTTTCCGACATAATGTGACCAAGGAAAGGAACTTTCTTCAACCAAAATTCACACTTGCTAAACTTAGCATACAACTTATGATCTCTCAGTCTGGTTAAGACGATTCTCAGATGCTCTTTATGATCTTTCTTATTCTCAGAGTATACTAGAATATCATCAATGAACACAACCACAAACTTGTCCAACTCTGGCATGAAAACTGTATTCATCAGATACATAAAGTATGTAGGAGCATTTGTTAAGCCAAAGGACATAACAAGATACTCGTACAACCCGTATCTGGTAGAGAAAGCGGTTTTCGGTATATCTTGTGGTCTAATCCTTATCTGATGATAACCTGATCTTAAATCGATCTTGGAGAACACTCTGGCTTTGGCTAACTGATCGAACAAAACATCAATGTGAGGTAAGGGATACTTATTCTTGATAGTTATAGCATTAAGAGGCCTATAATCCACACACATCCTCAAAGTACCCTCTTTCTTTTTCTTCACAAATAAGGCAGGACATCCCCATTCAGACTTACTTGGCCGGATAAACCCCTTATTCAACAACTCCTCTAGTTGCTTCTTCAACTCAGCTAACTCATCCGGAGGCATCCTATAAGGTCTCCTGGAAATTGGAGCTGTCCCGGGGATCAACTCAATTCCAAACTCCACATCTCTATCTAGCGGAAGACCAGGTAACTCATCTGGAAACACATCTGGAAACTCACACACGACCGGAATCTGATGAATCGGAATGACTTCCATAGCACATGTCACACTCACAAGGTCTGTTCTTTTGGGCAATGGTACCTGAAAAGTACCCTCTCCCTGAGGATCCTTCAGGGTAAGTACCCGACTTCCTGTATCTATAACTGCTCCCCATTCTTCCATCCAGTTCATTCCTATTATTACATCTAAAACTAGTACAGGCATGACTATCAGGTTAACTCGAAACTTTCGACTACCTAACTCAAGGGTTGCCCTGTAACCATCTTATTGGTTAACACATCAGCCCCTGCTGAACTTATGTGATAACCATAACTCAATTCTGTGCATAGATGTTCATGCTTCCGTGCAAATGCTTGACTCATGAAAGAATGCGATGATCCAGAATCAAATAGAACAACTGTAGGGTTTTGGTTAACAGGAAACTTACCAGCAGTTACGGGCTCTCCCTTAGGAATTTCTTCCACAGTGGTGTGGTGCACTCGAGCATTATAAGTCTGTTGCTTCTTTCGGGGCGGATAAGGACAGAACCTAAAAACGTGGCCTGACTGATCACAGTTATAGCAAGGTCCCTTTACTGTACCAGCAGATCCTATCGCTCCCTTCGAGTTACCTTGTCCCGCGGTTGTGGCTGTTCTTGCTGGCGGCACTGCCATCTTGTACGGCTTCTGCGGTCCCTTGTAGTTCTAGGTCTTATGCTGCAGTGGCCTAAACCTTGCACTAGGTGCAGACGGACGATAGGTTGAACGATTAGCAGTGATAACTCTGGACTGTGATGGTCCTGACTCAAAGGCTCTCTTGCGAGTCTTGGATGCTGTGTACGCGTTGTTGTTCTTCTCTTGTTTCAGACAATCACTGATGAAGTCATTGAATCTGGCGCGGGTATTGGTACCCACATGCTTCATCATCTTTGGACCTAACCCTCTCTTGAAGCTAGCAATCTTCTTAGCATCTGTGTCAACCATGTCGGGAGCATAACGACACAAGTTGTTGAAGGCATGCAAATACTGTGTTACGGTTTTGGTGCCCTGATTTAAAGCCAAGAACTCTCCCAATTTCATCTCAACTAGCCCTGATGGAATATAAACTCCACGGAAGGCGTCGGTGAACTCTCTCCACGAGATCTGAGCATTTGGAGGGAAGATGGTGCGGTGATGCTTCCACCACATTCCTGCTGGTCCTTGTAGCTGGTGTGCAGCATACTCTGTCTTTAGTACTTCTGTCAGTCTTAACACACGGAACTTATCTTCCATAGTGTTAATCTATTCTTTAGCGTCAAGTGGCTCGGTTGCTTCCTTAAAAATTGGCGGCCTAGTGTCCATGAAATCCTTGAAATTGCTGTACTGATTCACTCCATTGCCACCACCTTGGTTGTTACCACGTTGCACGTTGTTGGCAATGGTACGCAGGAAATCTTCCATATTTTTCTGTGACTGCTCGGCATTGCACTGACTTCCCAGAAACTGTGCAAAGAACACCTCTGTAGTGAGCGATGGCGGAGGCGGCAAATGCGGTTCCGGGTGTGGCTCGTTATGGTTGACGTTGTTAGCACCACTCCCACCTGCCCCGATACCATTTCCACCAGTTTCAGCAGCCTCATACGTGGCGCGTCAAGTGTTTGCCATCTGCATATTTTAGTAACAAGTAATGATTAAGCGAAGTTGTAGTAATTGTGAGTGAATGAGAAATTATGCCGTACTGAACTCATTGGAGAGAACAAAGTCATACAACAAAACAGAGGCACAATAATTGCATTCCAATTAAAACAACACCACTAATTAAATTACTTCAAATGCAAACATCGCGTCTAATACAACCACGTTGCCAGCGTACACACACTGGACTTTATGCGCTCAGGTATCGCATGAACAACCAAGATCCAACATTCTACCAAGTCTCAAGGTTCAAACGAGATACATCAAGATACATGAAGCCAACAGAAGGTCATCATGACAGGGCCTAGCAGCTAACACAAAGCAACTAGCCTACTCCTCGGGGCCATCGTCGGGGTCGAAGACGTCACCATTGCTACCATCATTAGCAGCATCGTCGTCGGCAGGTGCAACTGCAGGCTCGTCCTCATCGTCGTCGACGTCCATACCAGCGGCTTCTGGAGGAGCATACGGGCCAATCCCGTTGTAGAGCGCATGAAACTCCTCATGTAAGTTGACATTGTACTCCTCTAGCTCCTCGACCCTCTGCCTCAGGAGGTTCCTCTTGTTCCAGGCTTCATTCCTTTCCTGAACCTGCTGTCCAATCATGCGGTCTGCATTATTGTTGGCCTGAGTCAACGTATGCACCCACTGTATAGAACTATCACCTCTCTCTAGAGCCTGGTCTCGCTGCAAGCTCATGTCAGCCAACTGCTCCTGCAAACTAGCGATAGCACGTGCCTGCTTCTTCTTTTGTTTTCTTGCTTTGAGCCGATCATCACCACGCAAACCAGTCAAAGTCCAATAAGTGCACTCCAGACTCTGGTATGCTCTGATAGTTGCATACATCGCACTCATAGCGTGGTTGTCGCTAGCCTGTCCTTCGCTTGGGCCTCTGACTAAAGCACTTCCTTACGGCTGTACCTAAATAGCATCGCGAGGATCATCTCTCGGAAAAGTGCCAGCCAAGGCTACTGCCAGCTCGTTGGGAAATCTGCTCATTATGTCCCGGATGACACGGAAAGCTGCTCCCTCTGCACCCTCAACCAGAGTGCGTCCCTCAAACTCCTAGTGCCAACCATCCCATTCTGGCGCACCACCAAGAGCAGGGACGGTGATTTCCACTACCGCAAGTCCATCCTCAGCTAACTGGCTCTCACTCCAGGAGTACACCAGCTCTTGACCCTCTGGATACCCCACATCATGGAGCACTCTCCAAAGCAAAGTTGGTATGCCAAACTCGCTCAGAAAGGTGTCCGTGTTGCGGCGCTCCCGCGGGGCCAACTGGCGTCGAGGTGCTCTTCCACCTGTAGACTTGCGGGCAGTCTGCTTCGTGCGGGCCATCTGTACCAAAAGTTTTGATTACCCGGTGAGGACATATTTTAAGTTGGTATGATTTTTATCGAAAGGGGATAATCAATTTATAAGGGGAGGAATGCATGGCATGAATGAAATGCACAAGCAACATGATGCATGCACATTTCTTACGTTCTCACAAACTTAAGAAATAAATGATATCTATCGATGAATTCGGTGGCATGCAGGCGATCTATCATAAACGTAACTAATACGTTCTACACGAGAAACGCTGTTATGTACCTGCAGAAGATTCATTTCAGCCCATTTCCCCCATGCATGCATGAAAGCAGTAAATCTATCTACACGCTCTACACGAATCCCCAGATACGCGTACAACGGTAGTAACCACCCAAAACATCGTCCTATTGACGGCATCGCCTCAACGGATGGAACAACCACACATGCGACACTTTTGTAAAAACATGCGTAAAACATGTAAGTACTCCAGTATCATACAAGCACTCTCCCTAGATCGGCGGTGTATCCGATCATACTCTCACATCTCACACTTACCGAGGCGTAGAGGCAACTGATCCATACATTACCACTCAAGTAAGTGGCACTCATACAATAGCACGCCGTATGAGCAACGAAAGAGAAATATAGTGCAAGAACCCCCAAGTCAGTACTTAATTAAGCCACCTAGAGTCCTTATTGGGCATAAAGGATATGACCACTGGCACACTCTTAGTTTGTAAATCACGTTTTTCAAACACATTTTGTTTAAAATACACTTGTGAACAGTAAACCCGCTAAACCATGCTCTGATACCAGCTGTAACAGAACCGACCAATTATACGAGATTAAGTGAGAAAACCATCCACCGAGCAGACGATTTAGCAAACTTAAGCCCGTATAACCCGGTAGTCCGTGAAATCACGACGGATTTCAAACCAACTTGCATACCAGCCAAGATCGTAATAAGTTCAGCGGTCACCATCACAAGTTACATAAAAGTTCGCGGCACAAATACATCGGAGTTTAAACATAGTTATTACAAACCAGTTTCGAATGAAAGTAGCGGAAGCATTTAGTTCAAATCACACACGCACACAAAGTTCAAAATACATTGCCAGTTCAGGGTCATCTTCCATCAAAAGCATCAGACAAGATGTAGTGAATGACCATTGCCCATGGTCCTAAGCTTCTCTCATTACAGGATAGAGGCAGTTGATACAGTAGCCGTAATACATCTGCCCATCTGCAACAAGTGGGAACAAAGCCCTGAGTACGAGAAGGTACTTAGCTAGACTTACCCGTCATAAACCAGAAATAAAAGACACCAAGGAATCATGACAGGCTATCTGGTGGGGTAGCTGACTCATTTGCAAAAAGGCATTTTTAGTATTTCGAAAATCTTTACAAAAGCTTTGCATCAAGTTAAATCTTTATTAACCTGTTAACTACATTTGCACCTGTACTAAAGTAACATGTAATTAAACAGGTAATGATAACCAATGATCATTAACAACTTCCATTATGTCATATTTCATATAACTGTCCAAGTGTTCCATCAATATTACTACGATGAAGTAGCTCAAGTCAAGTGCTCACTATCCAGTGAACGATGGCGATTCGAATCGATTATTAACCAGCTGGTAAGTTATTCCTCACACAAACCTCACTCACACGCTAAAGTGAGATGTTGGTCACCGAGTCAACCATTCAGGTAAAATCGCGAGCTTGCCAGGAACCACATGTACCCGGGGGCCGCCCGACTGCTCTTTGGCCTTATCATCGCGCCCCCGTATCCTGCCACTACTGCTCCGGTACAGTGCGTTATGGGCAATCCACTCGGCCCGAATAATCTCCCAGTTTCGCGGTCGGAAGGTACTTTATCCGGCCAGCTAAATGTGAGGCATGCGTTCAACATGACCCGAGGCCCAACAACGGACGGTCCTTAATCGACACAGACGGAAAACACTACAGTCCGAAACCCTGTAAGTTTCCATCCGGTCTCAATTTCTCATTAACACTTAGTTATTTCATGATGACCTCTTTTCTCAAGCAGATCCAGGTAACCACCTATAGCTCGCAGGTGACAGGAAATCACCCGACTTTTACCGGTCTAAGCAAGCTAAGCAATTACTTGACTACGAATGACAAGGTGACAAGGATAGGGTAGAACAGAGTAAACAAGGTATAATGCAGCAACGGTTGCAAACAACTCCTAAACTTAATGCAGCAGTTAAAGTAAAGCATTCATAAAATATTTGCAAACCAGGGGAGAGAAATGCTCCGGGGCTTGCCTCTCTCAAAAGAGCTCGGACGGTGGTCTGGGCACTCCGGAAGATCCTCACCGACCTCCTCGTCGGCTTCGGGCACTTCCTGCTCCTCGGGCTGCCCTTCCGGCTCCTCGGGAACTGATACCGACGTTACTTCCTGCGATCCTGTATGATGCAATCGTATAAGTGCTTATGCCTAGGTGCATTGCGAAAATGACATGTAATGGTCATGAAGAATGAAATGCAGATAATTAGGTTCACTTTATTTCATAAAGTAGGAATACATTTCTTCTACAAGGTAGTCAACATCATCCAAGAACATGTACTCATAAACTACCACCACTATGCTCTATCATGCAAAGGCACCTTGACACTGAAGATGCTTCAAAGATACACCAAAGCATAGTTTACTAACTAATCTTGCATCAAAGATTGAATGTAAACCCTAGTTAGCCCTAGGCTTGAACAACAACACATATTTTGGTAGCACAGAAAAATCTTAGAAAATTACAGTGGATTACTAACATCAATTCTAGCATGCCACAAAATTTTCATTGCATTTGGATTATTAGAACTGTCTATACAAAAATAACAAGCTAAGGCCTAAAAACGAGCATGAAAATACTTTGCATTATGAAAAGTATCAAACAACAGATTTAGTAATTTTTCTACTTTCTACACAGTAAATAATCACTGTAGAAAATTTATTACTTGCATGTTTTATTCACATTTATTTAATTAACAAAAATAGCAAATACTAGTGATAGAAAGCATTTGAACTACACCTACACATTTTTCTACAGAACAGGCATGATATAAAATTTTCCTAGCAAGTACATGGCACAAAAAGATTAACAAACTTGGAATCATATTTTTCTGATTTTTCTATGATTTATTAAGCATTTATCAAGAAAACAGCCATTTCAATAATTAAATAAAAACTCTACAGAAAAGTAATGAAATATTGACATGCAATATTTTTATATTGTAGATCTGGTTCCAATGAGTCCATAGAAATTTATTTCACAATTTTTGGAGCTGAAATGAATAAAAAACATTTTCCAAAGTATTTTTCCCTTTGAATAATAAAAGAAAACAGAAAACGATTTTCATTATTGATACTGGGCCGGCCCGTGGAAGTCAACCGGCCCGTGGCCGTTTTCGGCCTGAGCGCGCGCGCGGGAAGAGAGGCGAGCCGGCCCGGCTTGGGCTTCGGCCCAAGGCCGCTCGCGCGAGGAGGCCGGGGGGGAGAAGCCGGAGGCGCCGGTGACCGCGACGTCGCGGCAGCGCGGCGACCGTCCGGTGGCCGTTGCCGACCACGCCCGGGTGCGGAAAGGCGAGCAACAGATTCGCGGGGAGTATGCGGACCCGTTTTTTATGATAGCGAAGCAAGAGAGGTAGCGGGGAACCACTCCTGCGGGAGGCCGCGCGCGCGGTGGCGCCATGGCCGCCGGCGGCGGATGCACAGAATCCGCACCTGCTTGGCTCGGGTGACGGCAACGAGGTGCACACGGGGTGCCGGAGAAGGAGGCGGAGTTGGGTGCGCGAGAAGGTGAGCTATGGCGGCTCACCGTCGGCCAATTTGGTGGGCGGGTGCGGCGGTGGTGGTGCTCGCGTGGTGCGGTGCTCGCGCGGTGCGGAGCGGAGGAAGGCCGAGGCGGAGAAATTCGGAGAGGGAGGGTGGATGCGGAGCGCAGGCGACTTAGAAGAGCGAGACGCGCACTGGCGGGGGCCACCGACGGCCAGCTGTCGACGGCGAGCGGCGCATGCCGGCCACGGGGCGCACGGTGCCTGCGCGGGCGCGTGCGTGTCGCAGCGCGCGCGAGCGAGCGGACACGACGCGCGGGCGGGCGGGCGAGCGGAGCGCGCGGTCAACTGGGCCGGGCCGCTTCGCGGGCGGGCCGAGAAGGGAGGCGGCGGCCTGTTTAGGTTAGGATTTTATTTTTCAAATTTCTAAATTCAAACCAATTTCAAATACAGTTTTCAAACCCTATTTTGAACCAGAAAAAGACCTTTTCTGGAAATGACCCAAAAATAAAAGTTGCTTAGAATTTAATTCTCTACAACTTTGATTAAGGGGCCAACTAAAAATTCTCCATAGATTTTGAATTGTAGGATAAAAGCTAAAATAGGGAGTATTTTTAAATATTTTTAAATAATATTTTTGAAACAAGTTTTTGACAAAACTTTGAGTAATTTAGTTGCTCCAAAAATTTGACCTCTAATTCTAAGTGATATAAAATTTGTAGTTGCACAATTTTGATGAAAAGTAATTAGCACATTAACATATTACTTCACGAGTACCAGTTTTCAAGCTTTTATTTCACTCCAGTTATAATATTAACCTATATGATTATGGATGATATGAAATGTCATGCTTATAATTGAAATGAGAATGCTCGCGTAACACCGGAGTGTTACAGCCCTCCCCCTTATAAAAATCTCGTCCCGAGATTTGGGTTACGAACCATTTATTATAAAAATCTTCGTATGCTTTTTGTAGGTATTCACCCGTTTCCCAAGATGCATCCCCTTCATCATGATGACTCCATTGTATTTTATACGTTTTCACCACACTGTTTCGAGTAGCCCTTTCTTTGAAATCCAAAACTCGAATTGGCTGCTCACGATACACCAGATCTGACTTAAGTTTTATGCCTCGAGGTTTAATTCTTTCCTCTGGAACGCGCAAACATTTCTTGAGATGTGATACGTGAAAAACTGGGAATATAGCACCCATTGCTTCAGGTAATTCCAATTTGTAAGCCACTGGACCCTTTCTTTCCAAGATTTTGTAGGGTCCTACAAATCTGGCGGCAAGCTTTTTGCGTACTCCAAACCGCTTCTTCTTCATGGGCGTGACTTTTAGATAAACATAGTCACCAACTTCGAACACAAGTGGTCTCCTCCTCTTATCTGCATAACTTTTCTGACGTGACTAAGCTGCTCTCATATTTTGCTGAATGATATGAACTTTGTTTTCGGCTTCTTCCATGAAGTCAATACCATAATACCTTCTTTCCCCTAGCTCAATCCAATTTAAAGGTGTTCTACACTTTTTGCCATACAGAGCCTCAAAAGGTGCCATCTTGATACTTTCTTGATAGCTATTATTATACGTGAACTCTGCTAAGGGTAACCATGACTCCCATGAACCTCTGGAAGACAACACACAAGCTCTTAATATATCTTCTAAAACAGCATTAACTCTTTCAGTGCTATCAACATAGATTCACCAAAACGCGAAAAAATGTGATTTACTTTGACGAATAGGTCCACCTTGACGGTTTTCTGGATAAACCGTGTTGAAAACATAGATTCACCAAAACCCGTGAAATTTATTAGTTTAAACCCCTATACCTGTGTTTGGTGATGGAATTAAGTATATATGCAGGTTATGTTGACGGTTTATAATTGATGCTAGTGATCGTCAACAATGGCCTATAAATTTTTTCATACAAACTCACAAGACTAGAGTAAAGTTGATTAGAACAAAATATGGCCCTAATAGTAGCTACTTTGCGCTAGCACTATTTTCACCCAAAGCAATCTCCTACACAATTCTAGTAGAGTTTGAATTCTAGTCTAATCCTTACCACACAAAAGCAATTAGCAACCGAACCATGGGGATAAATCTTGTGTTCATCTCTTGCCCGGTTCGGTATTAAGCTCCACATTTGTTCAGTTACATTCATATGTTGCTTGTGCGGCAATTGCTTGTTATTAGTAGCAGCTCTCTAGTCATTTGAAGCCTTAGTAGTAGAGTAGCTAGTTTAGTTGCTCACAGTGTTCACCTAGATGTAAGTCTAGCCCGTCTAGACAACGTCTAGATGCTAGTCACTGGGTTAACAACTAATTTAGCTCCTAGACTTTGGGCTAGACGGTTAGACCATCTAGATGGTCAACTCTAGTCAAAGATTGTCTAGACGTGAGGGCTAGGCAAGCGCTAGATGGTATTAGACAATTGACTAGGTGTCCGAGACGTAGCCCAAATCTCACCCCAAGTAGTGCATAGGGATGCATTCTGCCATCCCACGCAAATTAATATAGTGTATAATTTAGTTAAGTATCATATCATATAATTATATAGCTTATAATATAGCTAACTAGCTGATCTGATAATTATACAACTTAGAATTTACTAATTACCATATCATATCGATTATCTAGTATGTTCTGGTGAGAATGAGAAGTGAGAACTATGTTACTATCACAATACATGGTTCTCTTTTCTTCTTTTGGTTTCTAAATTGCCAATTGTACGTCATGTTTCTATGTTAATTAGAGAGATGTTAGATTAGATGTGTGAGAAGCTAAGTATTGGGAAATATCATCTTTTAAATCTAGGTTGTTCATATGTTATCAACTTATCATAGTTTTCTGTGCTTTGGGTGCTAGAGTACAATTAGACAATTACATGTACATTTCTTTGACATTTGTATGGAATTTTAGATGTTTGTAGTACAAAACCGTCTAATACATCTAGACAAGTCTAGTCGTGGTGTAGGGTGTCTAGACGCTAGTCATAAGGTTGACAATTGTCTTGCATCTAGCTAGAGTAGCCTTGTTTAGCTAGTATCTCTTGTGTGAAGTGAAAGAATTGTTTTACTACTAAAATCATGTAGGGGCTTGCTTGGACGAAATAGAGCTAGGCAAAGTAGAGACTTAGGCTTGTTATTTTTACTAACTACTTTGTTCTAGTGATTGTTGAGTTTGTAGAGAAAATTTTTATAGGCTATTTACTCTTGTCTAGCCATCTAAATCTTTTCAAAGACTAGGTTTGCCTAATTGGTCTGGTCAAATGACTAATCATGTTGGTCCCATGTTGACTAGGTTTGACTATACGATTTGTAAACATTGCTAGAAAGCACAATACAAGTTCAATGTTACAGACAGAGCCTCCGATTCTTAGGATCAGGGATCGATTTGCATAAGTATCAAGAGGGAAATAGATTACAACCCATAACTACAATATTTTTTTAATTAAAACAGAGAATGCTATCACAGGAAGGAGGGGGTACAACAAACTTAAGTAAAAAAGAAATGAATGTCAGATACAAAAGAAGAAATTCATCGATGAAGAATGTCACTAACATAAGAGTTGTAGTCATACACAAAAGATGAATACAGTAGTTCAAAGTTATGATTGACACAACTATCTTGCTTGTTGTCTTACCGATACGATTTTCTTACAAAATCAAGGATTTTGGTTTCACAGGAATATCATGTTTTGCCTAAAAGAACCCATTTGTCCTAAAATATAAGGAAAAGGCAAAGTAGATTGGCTCTCTAGTACAACTATATGTAGCTAACAACTAGAAAACCGAAGGAACATGTGCAAGCAAAAGTAAGGAACATTATGATATTCGAGATAAGTGGTCTGCTTACTAGATTAACGTTAAACAACATATAGATACTGTTAAATAATAATTTCAAAATCATTGCATAAATTTAAGGTCTGGTTTAGATACATGTGTATTCAATTCAATCCACATGTGTCGGAGTGGATTGGAATGGTCCACTCTAATCCACTTCAACACATGTGAATTGAAATAAATATGCGCGCACCCTAGCAAGGCCTAAGTGAGAAAATGCGACTGAGATGAAAGAAATCAAAGGAGACTATACTTAGCTGAAGGACCATCCATAGGTTGGAGGTAGTACTACGTGCCTTCGTGCTGATGCTGAGTTGTCGAGCTGACCATTGGCCATTGGGCACCATCTGTTCCCAGGTAAGGATGAAAACGGTCGGAAACGGTCGAAAACGGACTTACGATATAGAAAAACGAAAACGGTCGGTTCAGGATATTTCTACATTTAACAATTAAAGAGTATAAAAAATGGTTGAAAATGGTTGTGAAACCGATTGAAACTGACAATTTTTCATGTTAAAAAACGGTTCATAATATAGAAAACGAAAACGGTCAATTCGAAATATTTCTGTTCCGTTTTCATCCTTATTCGCAGGTCATAGTCACGGGGGTATTAAGCTGACCATTGTCCATTAACCATTGGCCATTGGCATGGGTCCCACACTACCAATTCAGGCCTTCGCCATTTTCGCCAATAACTGCAGGCTTCACGCTTGGATGCGGCGCTGCGCCCAAGCCATCTTCTTCGAAGCGTGCAAACCAACGGCCGCTCCATCTTTTTTTCCTTCAACAAATCTCTGTTCTTCAGCGATTCCTGCTCCAGATTCCTCTATTATTATATACTCGGAAAACGCGTGCCACCAGCAGCAGCAGCGGGTGACGAGGTGAGAAGACATCATTGAGACTGACTCCAGAGTCCAGTCCTCGCCGTTTGCCTTTGACGCACGGGGTGCGCTGCTCGCTGGCCGTTGCTTTTCCTTTGCCGCTGCTCGACGGTCTCTTCGGCCAAGGTATAGTTCTGTGCCACCTGCCGTCGCCGCCATGTCCTTTTACTGCTGCCGCGTTTTTCTGCCTACGAGTTGTTCGACCAAATGCTCGAGGAGGAGAAACCAAAAGTCTAGCAGCCTCACTAATCCCCACATCTTCTGCAACCTCCAACTACTTTAATTTTTAGTCTGAATTGAATCTTTGTTCCGGCGGACAGAACCCCATGATTCGAAAGGGAAATGGGTTGTATCCTCTTGCTGCTGCAAAGGGAGTATGTGGATTTGAGGAAAGGATCCAAGTTAATTAACTTGTGTTCTTAATAAAAAAAGGAAAGGTTCTCCAACCATTAGGCGAGCTAGCCAACGGAGGAAAATCGAGCATAGAACGAACAGGGGGAAGAGATGTCTGGAACCATGGTGAGCGCCTCCACTGGTGCTATGAACTCCCTCCTTGGTAAACTGACCACACTGATGGGTGAGGAGTATGGCAAGCTCAAAGGGGTCCGTAAGGAGATGAAGTCTCTGGAGGAGGAATTCAGAAGCATGAACGCCCTTCTTGAGAAGCTGGCAGATATGGATGACCTCGATGCTCCAGCCAAGGAGTGGAGGAACCAGGTGAGACATATGTCGTATGACATCGAAGACTGCATTGATGACTTCATACACCACTTTGAAAAGAATGATGCAACTAAAGGGTTGGAGAAGAAGACGGCTAGGCTTCTAAAGAAGTTGAGAGTGCGCCATCAGATTGTCAGCAAGATCCTGGAGATCAAGATTCATGTGGAAGAGGTGAGCAAACGACGAATGAGGTACAAGCTTGATGACTACACCTCCAAGCCTAGTTATGTGCCTGTTGATCCACGTGTAGTGTCAGTCTATGCGGAGGCTGCTGGCCTTGTGGGTATCGATGTCCCAACTGTTGAGCTTACTGCACTGCTCATGGGCGAAGAACAAGAGTTGACGGTGACTTCTATTGTTGGATTTGGGGGCCTGGGCAAAACCACACTTGCTAATCAAGTTTACCGCAAGCTTCAAGGGAATTTTGAGTGCCGTGCATTCATAACAGTGTCTCAAAAACCTGACATACCGAAGCTTCTCAATAAATTACTAATACAAATTGGTGGCTGCGTCTCTCCCACCAGCGAGTTGGATGACCTTCTCAAGAAGATCACAGAACAACTGCAGGATAAGAGGTATTAATTTGATTTATGCATGTCACCTTTGTTTTAGCACTGTCATAAAATAGTTTGCTCTATGCAGCAAATGAACTATTTTCATGTCGACCAAAATAATGTTTAAAATATATATTTTTAGTTTGCTAGTATAATATTGGATACTTAGTAGTAAGAAATGCGATTACTTAGATTGATGTTATCTTTTTTGAGCCTTTTATATAAATAAACTTATTATAATAATCATTACTAAGTAAAAATAACAAATGGAATTGTATGGTCTCCTCTTTCTGCTTAAGTTTTTTCATGTGGCCCTTTTGTCTGTTCTCCTTATAATGATGGTCATTGTAGATTTCACATAAATATTGGCAAAAGGGCAGGGATGAAAAACAATGCTGTTTTACTGCAGTGAGCAGCTGCATAATGCCAAAGAAATGCAAGTGTCCATTAGCAATGGAATGTGCCTACAGTGTTTAACACCAGTCGAAATCTAGAGTGCATTGATGCCAAATTTGTCATTTATTCTAATAGTTTAAATTAAATTTATATAATAAAAGGTTTATACTTAATAATTATGTTATTTTAAAGATTCAGTGTCATTTCTCGGGCCTCAACTATCAGGGTGGTTTTTTCAGCCTCAACTTATATAACTCCAAATATTATATACTCTTATATTTCTTCAAATAGATATGTGGAGATCTTTTCTAAGCGGGATTTACTATTTGCTGAATTCATCTTATACAACTCCTACTATTTTTAACAGGTATTTCATTGTGATTGATGATTTATGGGATTCCTCGGCCTGGAAAGTTATCAAATGTGCTTTCCCAGCAAATAATTGTGGTAGTAGAGTACTGACGACTACAAGGATTTATTCTATTGCTTTTGCCTGTTGCTGTTATAGCCAACATTATGTTTATAACATGAGGCCACTTGGTGAGCATGACTCAAGAAAATTATTTTTTAGTAGAATATTTGGCTCCGGAGATGTTTGCCTTGACGTATTCGAAGAGTTTTCAGCTGATATTCTAAAAAGATGTGGTGGTTTGCCACTCGCCATTATCAGTATAGCTAGCCTTCTAGTTGGTCAATCGAAGATGGCATGGGAGTATGTATGGAGTTCTCTGGGCTCCATGTTCGAAGGGAATCCTTGTCTAGAAGACATGAAGCACATACTGGACCTTAGCTACAGAAATCTTCCTCACTATCTTAAGACATGCTTGTTATATCTTGGTATGTATCCAGAGGACTCTGTCATTAATAAGGATGATTTGGTGAGGCAATGGATAGCTGAAGGCTTCGTGAGTAGAATCCATGGGCTAGATGAAGGTGCTGTTGCTGGAAGCTACTTCAATGAGTTGATGAATATGAGCATGATTCAACCTGTGAACATAGACTACAACGGTGAGGTGTTGTCCTGCAAAGTACATGATATAATGCTTGATCTAATCAGAGTCAAGTCTGCGGAAGAGAACTTCTTTGATATAATAGATGATCCTCAGGCCACAATGTTATCACACAAGAAGGTCCGTCGAGCCTCCATCCAATACAATGGTGCAGGGCATGATGTGGCACTAACAACATTAAATGGATCACTCTGTCAGGTTCGATCTGTGGTGGCTTTCACAAGGGTTTTGCTACCATCATTTCAGGAGTGCAAGTATCTCCGAGTTCTGTTAGTTGAATTTAAGGAAGCCCGGACACACAAAATGGACCTTACCAGTATTTGTGGATTATTTCTACTGAGATATTTAAAGATTGTAACTGATGGCGACTTAGAGCTTCCTAATCAATTTTGGGGTCTACAGTATTTGGATACTATGGTTCTCGAAAGCCCGATGAAATTATATATTCCATCAGATATTGTTCGCTTGTCCCGGTTATTACATTTGATTGTTCCAGGAGGTATGATTTTTCAGGATGGGATTGGCAGCTTGAAATTCCTGCGTACCCTGCAGGAGTTTGATTTCTCAAGAAGCTCACTGGAAAGTTTTAAATCTCTTGACAAGCTGACCAACTTAAGAGATCTTCAACTCGATTATGATCGTTTAGACATGGATGACATGACCATGGAGGCCTTGCACACTTTGCTTGAAGGACTTCCCCACTGCAGCAACCTCAAGAGCTTTGTTATCAACAGTCATATACGTTACTTTGATTGGCTCAGCAGATTGTCCGGTTTCCCGCGCCATATTCAACGGCTCCATCTTTGGGGTCTCTGGTTTCCCAGGATCCCCAAGTGGATAGCTCAGCTCCATGACCTCTACAACTTGGAGTTTGTGGTACGAGAGGTGGTGCCCAAGGATGATGGCATTGGTTTTCTTGCAGCATTGCCCTCCCTTGTACACCTCTGGTTGGTGATCAAACAAGAACCAGAGGAAACAGTTGTCATCCCCAGCACGTTCGGCACTGTTGTGGCATTTCCGGCTCTCAAGCACCTCAAGTTTTGCTGTCCTAAACCGCTCCTAGCCTTTGAAGCAGGGGCTCTGCCCAGGCTCAAGAACCTTGAGCTGCGGTTGACTGTGGCTGGATGGGAAGAGGTTCTCAATTGGTTGGAACCTGCTGGCATCGAGCACTTACCCGCTGGCCTCGAAAGGATATTTCTGTACTGTCATAGTAACCTTGGCGACAAAGCTTCATTCTCTTCACTGAAGAGCCTGTTTCACACGCTCCATCCTGGTGTTGACTTGTGGTTGCCAAGCAGGATATAATGTGTATGGGTGAAGCAACCTTGCATTGGCAGCAAGAAGAGAAAATTAACATCTACCCTTTGTTGTGTCTATGAGTCAAAATTCACGTCGAACAAGGAGATTGTGTAACACCCTATGTGTTAAGCATTCGAAAGCTGCCATTTTCTCAGCCTTGTGCTTATACCATGTAGTGCCTGATGTGTAGCTTGTTTGAATTGACTTCGCAATGTGAACAGCATTTTGGATAATCCCTTATTCCTATGCTGTGTCTTAGACCTGGTCTAGCTTAATGGCCTGTCTTTTTTGTTTGACACTGCATAGAGTGTATGGTCCAGTAAAGTGTGTGCCTGTCATTCTAAATATCCTATGTCGAAGGGAATCAGACTGCACGTTGGATTTGCTTCACAGATTGGTGCCACTATATTTTTACTCATTTTAACCACTCTTTCAGCCTTGAAATACCAACTTGATTTTATCTTTATCTGAGTCAGTGCTTCTTTCACAAAAGTGTTGTTGGAGTTTCTCATCTCATCTTATTCAGCATCAATTATATGCAATACTATATTGAATTATATGGTCACTTTGTTGTCCTTAACAAAGTGATGAAAGGAGATTATACTCTTCTTCAACATATCTCCTTTCATATATATTAAGGGTGCTGATGATTCTCGCCTAAACTGGATGGCTCTAACCTCTCTGTCTGCTATATACATCCATAGTTGTGGTGTTGTGACAATCTTGTTGCCATCGATTTTAAGTTTCCTTCGTTTGTCACAAGTTTATTTGATTGTAGCTCCCTCTCATGTTGTTAATTTTAATGTCTTACTCTTATTCACCCTGCTGATGCTAGATGAAATTTCTTTCAGGTATGGTTTACTGCATTCCGTTAGCTGCTGTCCTGATCAGCCTAATATCCTTTTCTGTAACAAGGCATCATATATATTTATATATGGGAATTGGCTCCATCCTCTTGATACCGATCTATACTGGTTACTTCCGGAGAAGAATCAGGAAGCAGTTCAACATCCGGGCAAGTATTTCTTGGGATAAACCATTTTCAGATATAGTATTCAGAAAGTTTCCTGTTTACTGGAAGAGCCAAGATGTAGCGATTATTGCAGTTGCTTCAGTGCTCGTTTTCTATAGAATTGTACCATCCTTGACGTTGTTACAAGTTTATTTGAGTGTAGCTCCCTCTTATGTTGTTAATTTTAATGTCTTACTCTTACTCACCTTGCTGATGCTAGATGAAATTTCTTTCAGGGAATGGTTTACTGCATTCTGCTAGCTGCTGTCCTGATCAACCTAATAGCCTTTTCTGTAACAAGGCATCATATATATTTATATATGGGAATTGGCTCCATCTTCTTAATGCCGATCTATACTGGTTACTTCCGGAGAAGAATCAGGAAGCAATTCAACATCCGAGCAAGTATTTCTTGGGATAAACCATTTTCAGATATAGTATTCAGAAAGTTTCCGGTTTACTGGAAGAATCAGGAAGCAATTCAACATCCGGGCAACCATTTCCTGTTTTGGAGAGAACCTTATTTTTGCTCTTTACTTCATTTTCCCCTTCATGTGTTCCTTGGATTTTGTGCTCCTCATGGAGACAATGGCACATATTGCATGTCAGCGGGTGACCAAACGATTATGTCTTCATTTTCCGGTCACTTATTTGATTTGCCCTCTTTCCTGAATCCCGTTTTTGTTTGTCCTGGAGTGATCTCTTAATTGATACATAGATTTGGGACTTGGCTGGTCCTCTACCACACCGTGTGTTTGTGATGTTGTCTAAACAAAGGTTAAAACACCTCTCCGATCATTTTAGCATCTCAAACATCCACTTCTGGCCCTTTTAATGTATCTTTTTTTAAAATGCAGGTTGTCGTCAGGTTATTGGGAGAAAATTAAGTTTAATTTTTAGACCAGCATTTCATGATTTATGAAGTTAAGAGTTTGCCTCTTTAGTTTACAGAATTAATTATTTCAAGGCTTCAGGTCTTGAGAGCTCGGCAATGGTTTAAAGAGCAGATTAGAAGCTTACGATCTGCATTTGACTGTGGTGGTATAAAAGAAGAATCAGTTGCTCTGACCTTATCAACTTCTTTGTTCGAAACCATGACAACGGGCTGTTCCTCGGGTCTCGAAGTGATAGAGGAGACCATTCCAATGGCACTTTCAGGTCTAGCATCCTTCTCATTTTCTTATTCTGATAGATTTTAGTGGCATTATTTTAAGCTTCTATTTGGCTACATGATTTTTTTTATCTGTGTCAACTAAGTTCAATCCCTCTTGTACTGGTTTGACAGTCAGAGTCAGGACTCAGGATTATCTTGTTGCATTGCACTGGAGCACTCATATTTGTGTACATTCTGCATTGTTGTTGTGCTATTCATTTACAGTACTTTATGTCCTTGATAATTTTTATTTTTGTTATTTTTCACCTTTATATCCTTAATTTTTCTGTTGCTTCACAATGTCTGTGAACGGCAAATTTGTTCTCTTTTGCCCAAATTTTCAATTGGTAAATGCTCTTACATTAATTATATATCTGTTCTGTTCACAGGGCAGTCATAACTTGGAGTGTGAGGATTTGTGGGTGTACTACATCAAACTGCTTCAGAAAAATCTTAACGGATTGAGTCTATCAAAGGTCTGGCCAAGCGTATGGACTGCACAAATATCCCTACAATCCAAAATCATATTCCGCCATGTTAACCCTGACCTATCTTTACAGTGTATCTAACAATCTCCGTGTCACACTCGACAAATGTAGTCAAAGTTGAAACTTCCACCTTTTTCCATTATAATTGTCTACATATCTAAGTTCCAAGTTCATTTCCGAATGCATATTGTTCTCTTTCTTTCTTTTTTGAAGAAACCTCTTTCTTTCTTTTTGTTTACCATCATCATTACCTGCCTCATGTTTCCACTTTGCAGAATGTTTTTTCTTTCTTAAAAAATAATATTGCAAATAAAGGTGAACGTGATCCTCCTTTCCACGAAAATTCTTTATATCTAAGTTCCAACTTCTTTTCTCTACGCATCTTTCATTGATACATAGCCTTGTTTTCTGTACGCAGTTCTCATGGGTGGTGCATGCGTTTTCTTCCACTAAATATCCTGAACCCTATATATTGTTGTATACCTGCCTATTGACTTTGTTATTTTTATTTGGATGCAACAGGGACTCTTCTGTAATCACCTTGCTCTTTGCTTTGTCCTTTGAATGGAGTAAAGCTGGATCTGACAATAGAACACAGCCTGTTTGAGAGAGCTCTAGCTGACGATAAGTTGCAAAAATCTGTTCTGTTGTGCTGCTGTTATCTAGCCTATGAGGCAGAAATAGCCTGCAACTCTTCTGCAGCACGCAGTTTGTTCCTCAGAGCTATACATGCCTATCCATGGTATGATGCTGACATGTACCATTCTAGTTTGATGTTGGTGTGGTTTTTTGTCTGCCTTCCAGCCTTCTCTTAAACATTGTTATGTAGTCAATTGAATTGTTTGCTAGGGACATATTGCAGCTTCTGCATTCCTTCCCATGTGATTTGTACAAAATGTTTTGAGGACAACTAGTGCATTTTTGTTTCATCATGTTTACAAATTCTTTTGGCAGCTGTTATTACCTTATATTGACTATTCCTTTATCTGTATTTTTTTTTGTTATTATGGTCAGATATGAATGATAGTTGGGTCCATCTGTGGTTGCTCATTTTAGTTTCTACTGTCTATTCCTTATCAACTGTAACACTTCAAATTTTCAGGTCTAAAAGATTATGGCTTGATGTGTTCCAAAAATTGGGCTCACTTCTGACACCGAAGGAGTTGTCAGATCTCCAGGAAGCGATGTGTGACAACGAATTAAACATTCGCACTGATATCTATGAGATACTCCTAGAAGACGAAATGGATACATGATTCAATATTAATCTGGTTTGTATGAAGATCCTGGAACTGCCTCGCATGACATGCTCTGTAGTTATAAATTTCCAAAGTTTCAGGAATGATTGGTTCTGCGTTGCTGTTTTATGGCCTGTAAATATCGACCTCTGAAGTCCACCCTCCCAACACCCCCCCCCCCTCCCCCCCCCCCCCCCCCCCCCCCCGACCTCTGAAGTTCCTTTAAAAAAAAAGACCTCTGAAGTCTGGTCACTCAGGGACCTATTATCTATCATCAAATAAGATGGATGGAAAGTACAATGAGCATGCCTTTGGATTTATGATGTTGTATATGTCAATATCAGTATATATATTTATCCGTTATTATTAGTTATGTTCCAATCCATATATATTTCTTTACAACACTACCCTTTGCTGACTAACGCGTGCGAGGGGGTAGCGCTTCATACTAGTTTGTTATAAATCTCTTCAATGGCCTCTCGGGAATCTCCTTCAATTCATTTGGAGTACATGTGCTGATGTGCAGGACATATTGTTCACGTCTGAACATAGGAGGATTCCTCATGATCTTCTAAACTTTGAAGCATGCATATGGTAGACAGAGACACCAGAGAATTTTTTTATTGTAAATTTTGATTCGTGAATCCGTTTTTTTATCACCTGATCCTAACACTAGTCATGCCAACATCATCTCATAGCATATAACTTCGTGCTATATCTGGCCTACACAAAACTTCGATCACTACTGCTAGAGAAATTGGTAGCAAACTAGAGCAGCATTAGTAATGCCATTTAGGCCTCAGCTCCTCTTCTTCCTCTATCAACTCTTGATACCGGTACCATTACGATGCTACTTTACCGACAGGCAGGTGGACATCATCAACCGGGTTTGCGTACATGTACCACCGACGCAACTTCCACGTCATATTCATTTTCCTCATCAGGGTTGTATATGATGGCGCGCCTGATGGCTCCACAGAGATCCAACCAAGTTCAGTGAAGTAGACCTGCATATGACATTGTAACAGATCAAGTCCATATGCAGTTAATCCCAGTGATGAACCAATCAACTTCCTAAATTAATACTGTACCATACAAAAAAAGCAATTGCTCCTAGCTATTTCTATTGTTATCTTCACAGTAAGCGAAGAAGGCTAGCTTCAATAAACAAGCCATGCATTTTGGCCATCAATGAATGATGAGTTACCTGTCACGTTCCTCGTACTTTATCTTCAACTCGCAAACTCCTTGAAGCCCTGCCCATCCCTCAGCTCTCTCCTTAGTCCTTACCAGTTGATGGAGTCAACGTAACTCCCACTTCAGTCTGGAACGTGAAAAAAGGCAAAAACGCAGAAACAAAATGAAATCACTCAAACCCCGTTTGTTGGATCCTTAAAATTGAAATCCATTCTAATAATCACAATTTGTATGTTGCTGTTAGCCACATGTGTGAGATACTCATGTGTTGCACTTATGCTATAGGTGAGCGAGCGTTGTATAAGTTGCAGAGTAGAAACATGGCATGAAGATCTATGGAATATATTTCTATCCCACCCCATGCATTTAAGACAAGGTAAAATCTAAATCAAATAGCATAATCTACAAAGTAGATTTAAATTCCTCCCAAATGAAATGATCCAAACGGCTCGTCATTGTAGCAGATGAGCCTCAATTAGATACATGTAAGTTTCATGTGAACATAGAAGTGTGTAGCAAGTGAATACATTTATGAAGAACATGGTTAAATGCATAGAGTTTTGCAAGACACAATTTACAGACATGGATAGAAAGACGACAAGAACGTCTGCGTGCTGGGTTTTTTTTTTTTTTTTTTTTTTTTGGAAAAAGACCCTTCGTGAGGTGGGAGCAGGCCGAGCTTGTCATCTCGTGAGCGACGAGGACGGCTCGTGCTCGCCGCGTTGTACAGGCTCGTTGCCGGGACGCGGATCTGGTGCGGCGCGCGGGAAGATTCTTCTCCGCAACGACTTTCGCTGGGTACTCCCTCCCTCGTTCACGCGGATCCCATCTGGTGCTCACCGTGGACGTGGTCCGGATCTGCGACTGCACGCGCCGTGCCGTGGTTTAGGCGGTGGTCGGTGCGGACATCGCACGCGCCGCCGCCATGTGAGACCTCGTGCACACCGCCGCCGCGGCCGATGACAGGCTCCGCCGTCGTCCTCGTTGACGCGCCGCCGCCAGGGATGCCCGGCAGCGCTGCCGTCGTTTTCGTTGACATCAGAGGCCCGCAAGTAAAATCGATTGCAGGACCTCAGGTGCATCGTGGTTTTAGTTCACTATACTGCAGAGAATTTATTTGAGGCGTGCGAAATCCGTTTACTGAGACGGGCATTCGGACCGCCTCAGTGCAAAGGTTAGGTTAATGGGTATTAACCTAGGCGGCACACTTGTCCACCTCTGTAAATTGAATTAAAATAATAAAAAAGCCCAGCCCAACGATGAGCCAGTGGCGGACTCAGAATCATTTCTTTGGGTAGGCATACAGTATAGGAACAGTGCTCCACAGTACACTACAGTCTCGCTACAGTGCTCCGTTACCTTGGTCACCGGGAATCTGGGGTAGTCCTGCGACTACCTAAAACCCTGCTGGGTCCGCCACTGCGATGAGCCCATACAGGGCCCGCCGTCGAGCCCAACTAAGCCCGCGCCATCTAGATCCGCTGCCAGGGCGTGGCCCCCACCGGCGCAAATCTTTTGGATTCATTGTCGGGGTGTGCCCCCGGCCGACGCGTCTCCTGGATCCGCCGTCGAGGGAGCCCTCTGGATCCGCTGCCACGCCTTCTGGATCCGCCACCGGGGGAGCCCTCTGGATCCGTCGTCCGGATCCCCACTCCGTCTAGATCCGCCACGCCGTTTTCATCCGCGCCGTTTGGATCCGCCACGCCGCTAGGGGAGCCCTCCATGCCCGCTGCCACCCAGGGGAGCCCTCCACGCCCACGACCGTCTTCTCCACAACCAGTTAGGGCTCCAGCGCTCTTGGTCCTCCAGATCCGTGCTTGCCGGGGCTTGGGAGAGGGAGGGAGAGGCGCCGCCGCTCGAGAGAGGGAGGGAGAGGCACCGCCGCTCGAGAGAGGGAGGCACGGGAGAGGGAGGGTGAGGCACCGCTGCTCGGGCTTGGGCTTGGGAGGGACAGGCACCACCGCTCGGGCAAGCTCGGGAAAGGGAGACACGGGAGAGGCGCCACAATCACAAAATGGGAGAGGGAGGGGAGGCACTGTGTGAAACATGAGTGAAATGTGGCCTCCAAAACCCTAGGTTAAGTATTTATACTCGAACATAACCATCGGGCCTCGCCTGGGCCTCTTGGGCCTCGGCCTTTTTTCTGAGGCGGGCTTTTTAGGAGGTCCGTCTCCGAGGCACGGTTCTTCCGTAAATCGATTTTAGGAGGCAGTTATTTTTTTACAGTCTCTGTAAATCGATTTTACGCGACGGGCAATCGTGACCGACGTAAATTAAAACGCCCACCTCCGAAAATCCCCAGACATTTTGCGAGGCGGTTGGATTTTGTGAACGTCTCGGTTAATCAAACTGCACCGCCTCGCAAAAATCATTTCTGTAGCAGTGGTTCGTGATTCGTGCTGCTTCAGGTGCAGGACTTGCAGGATTTCAGGTGCATGACGTCCTCCAGGTGCATCGTGGAATGGATATGTGGTTTTGGTTCCCGATGCCTGATGCGCTGGTTCTGGAGTAACACCGATTAATTTCCTGCGTTTTCTGTTTTAGTTCCTTAAAAAAAAGCACTATGCAAAAAAAAAAGATTTCCCGTCACATCAAACTTGCGATACATGCATGGAGTACTAAATGTAGATGAAATTAAAAACTAATTGTACAGCTTGGTTGTACTTTACGAGACGAACGTTTTGAACCTAATTAGTCAACGGTTGGATACTATTTACCAAATAAAGCTAAAACATGCTACAGTACATTTTTCACCCTTTTTCAGGGAACTAAACACACCCGCAATATCATTGCAGGACTTTTTTTCATGTCCTGTCGTATTTGTCAGATCCATGCATAAACAGCAGAGTTTGTCAATGGTGGCTCTGTAGCCTTTCCCTGTTCTGTGATCATTGAGTTCTACAAGGCAGAATCCTGTTTGCTCCACAGAATCCTACGTTGTGGTATTATTCTCCTTTTGCGTGCAAGCTCGTGCTTCCTTGTGACAATTTCCTTGCTTGTTTGCTTGCTGATATATGAATGTACTAATTGTAAGCAAAGTGACAATTTCCTTGCTTGTTTGCTTGCTGATATATGAATGTACTAATTGTAAGCAAAGTGACAATTTCCTTGCTTGTTTGCTTCTGATATATAAATGTACTAATTGTAAGCAAAGTGGCTGCACGAATATCCAAAATCATTCGGTATTAAATCCTGTCACCCAAAGTGATAGCACAGTGATCTATTCTATTTCTCAGAGTTTATTTTTCAGTTATCATCTATTATGTGAATCTGAGTATATTATTTACCTTGATCTTGACAAATAGCAACACAATGGTATATCAAAACAGTATTCATGATTCATCTTAGTTAGATACAAAGCATTAAACAGCTTGCAGACAACCCTTTTTGTATGGATTGTATGACCTGTCTTTTTATTCGTCTATATGATGGATTCAAGCCGCTGGCTTATACATGCCCTAATAAGTCGAATAAAATTTAACTGGTGGTATCAAATATTACACCCACACCCACACCCTTATCAAGGTCAATGCAATGATACATGAGTGATGAGTGACCACCCACGCACACGGTACACATGATATATAGAAGTGGGATGTATGCCGTCGTATAACTCGTGTCTGTGTGTTTGACATATACACGTTTGATTTTTTTTTTGGTTGTTGTTAATTGTTTATTGTGCGTGCGCAACACGTCCAATCAACGTGCAAGGTTGTCCTCTGTGTGTGTGTATAGCAGTAGATAAGAGCCCTCTCCAGTCTCCACACCACCACGGAAGAAGCATGCATCATCAGCTCATCAAACACCAGGCGTAGAGCACATCGTCGATATTACCCTCGGGGCTCCTTTGGGTGCTGGGACAAAAAAAAACACACGTGGGTTTAAGCCCCAAGGGGTATTCTACGCTGAACCTGCCACCTACGTCCCCGCTCAGGAGAATGAATCCCATGAGGATAAAATTACCGGATGCCGTTTGGGAAACACATGTATACAAATCCCGGGCGACAAAAAATATACATAATAATCAGAAAAACACAGAGAATTCAGAAATGATGTTTTCTCATGCTGAAACTTGCAGCAGATAAATTTAGAATTTAGTACTGATACACAATTACATTCATTTGCATAGGTTTTCAAGATTACGGAAGACAGACATGTAGCTACATCGAGTTCAAGCAAGAAATAAACATAAAAGCGGCATCGTGTAGTGCAGCAAGTTGGAAATTTCTCATATAACTAAAATCTATAAATCCGTGACTGATACGAGTAACTTTGATACTTCATGCGGTGCCTCTTCAAATGTCCTGGACACTCAAACCTGCATCAACGATCGTTGTCATTAGTCATCACAGATAGGAACTGCAAATGCTATGTAATAGGAATACACTCCACACGATCATAGCCAGCAACAGACTATCAAACCAAAAGGACCAAAATTATTTACTAATAAGCTAGACTGTGTCTCTGTGAAGATTGTTGTATCACACAAGTGTAGTGCTCTATCACAAGAACAAACTATATTATCGATTATCAATAAAGATGGGCCAGTAAATTTGAACTGAATGTCTTTGGACGCAATGGTCCTGCCATTTGTTAAGTTGATCAGTACTCCTAGCTGTCAAAATGTAATGTGTGCATAGTTAAAATGTCAGCACAATCAAATATTCAAAATGCTGGATGTAGTGAAGCTGAAGCGTCCCAAGCTCATAACACTGTATGCCCAGCTTCTCCTTGTAGGGAGCAAACCCTGCCTATTTGCAGTCTTAATGAGGGGAACTACTTCTCAAAGTATGCTACTTTCAGTATTGGGATAGCAAACTAACTACTCAAAAAAAATAGGAGTACCAATTACTCAATGGAGTAATTAGTGCATACACTAGTACCAATCATGATGCCACGAGATACAAATTGGCCTCTGCATGCAAGCTTCTTTGGGATGCTGGCAGCCGTAGACTCATGGTCGGGCCTCTGCATGAGATCCCAACCAAGCAGTACCAGGTATCAAACGGTTGGGCAACAAAACTATAGTCTGGTCACTATTTCCAGCACCAAAAACCGCTTCAGGTTACATACTTAGGCCCCTTTGAAATGCTATTGTTTCACAAAACCATACGGTAGGTCTTACAGAAAAAATATTTGGATTTATGCAAATGAAAATCTGGTTCACTTGACGAGCTTTCTCAGTTCCTCGACACTATCAAAGAAAAAAATCTGGTTCACTATCATACAAAATTAGTATATGCACGATAGATACAAGTTTTTCCAGTTTCTCAACACTAGTATAACAAAACCACATAACACTGAAAAGCAGAACACTGAATAAGTGAACAGATTTTATTGGTTCGCTAATTTAATTAGGTAGTTAGCATGCATCAATCTTTGTTTGTCTTATCATGCTGGCTCTGTTGAGAACACATTGTTCATTGACTCGATCTTTCAAAGAAAAGAAAGATTCAGTGATTTAGCTGCTTAAACACATACCCACTCTAGCCTATCCAGTATATTACTGGTTGTGTCAGTGATTCATAGCTCATAGCCTACTAACCGGCCAACATCGAACTTTTTAAAGAAACTATGAAGCAAGAAAATTACCTTTGGAGCAATCTCACCCTTGATCCACAAGAGGCGAACTGTTGGGTTCTTGAAGTTGATGAAAATTTCTCTATTAACCTCAGACTTCATGATACTTGTCACCTGCGCCTTCTCTAGGTCTGAGAGCTCTTCAATAGATTCCAGAAGGTCCATACAGTTCTTGATAGAATAGTCACCAGTATGTTTACTTGTTTCATCTAGTGCATCCACAAAAGTTTTGCTTTGCTTTATCCTGTGGTCCAAATAGCCTTGTAGAACTCCAACAATGCTTCTCTTTTTTCCACTTCCTGATCCCTTTTGTCCCGAACAAACAGAGGAAGTTGGTTCTGCTTCAATGAGGTCTATAGGTTCACTTGATGCCCTATGATCATCCATACTTGTAGATAGAGGGTTCATGCTGCTAGCTGGAGCACCTATGTCACTGGCATTGACATGTTGAGTGGAGGATGGTCCATGGAGCTCAAGTGGCTCTGTTGATGTGAAATTTAATTCACGTGTTGCAATGCTTCTTGTTTCATGTGGATAAATAAATTCAAGTCACATGAATGTCCCAAAAATATTAGCAGAAAAGGATAGTAGTAGCAGGAAAACTGCCACTAGAAGCCTACAGCTGCTACAGAACTGGATTTTATTTTTCAGCAACAAAAAGACTGAAAATTGCTACTAGAAACCTACAGCTGAATTAAATTTCTCACACTATTGTAGTTGCTCAAAAAGCTATCTCAAAACACATGTTAGTAGCTCAAAATATTGAACAATATTGTAGGACAGGTAAAAAAGCTATCTGCACTAGTAGCTGAATAAAATTACCTTCATACAATTTCTCACACTCGTGATACAAAGGAAATGCTTTTGCTTGGAACTTCTTAAGCCTTGGATGATCCTGGCAAATGCAAACTAAAGTTAGCAACATAGTAACAAGCTAAATTATCTAGCAAGTGAAATGATCTTACAACATACATCAATATTTTTCTTCCATTTGTCTGGTAAAGCATTGATCATGCACAAAGAATCATTCCAGCCAACCCCACTTTCCTTAATCGCTGCACGAATTGCCTTGTAGTTTCCTTTAATATCCTTCTCCTTGTCTTGAATCTGTGCCTTTGAAAATCCAGCCGATGAAAACCTCTCATTGAAAAGCCTTATGATACTTCTCCATCCTTCAAGTGACCAACCATTTTGGCCCTTAAACCTTTCATGATTGTGCTCATGAAGTGCATCAAGAAGTCCTTTCTCATAGTTAAAGCACCATGATGCTCTTGAGCTTTGTCCTTTAGTCATAGCTAGAGTTTGCAAAAAAAATAACATTCAAACACAACTGTAATAGTTTGGAGACATATAACATAACTCACATAGATAGGAACTCATAAACATATATGTCTTATACAATAGCACATAGCATGTTCAACATTTATTACATAACACACTACAAAATAATCTTCATGCTCTACGACTTGACTGCTACTTCCTAAGCACGATTTTGATTGTAGTGCTGCCACATTTGCATGGCAATCTGATCTCTTAGCATGTTTGTAGCATGGTCTTGCACATCATTTTCATGATTATCATCTCCTTCTGGCAGATCAACATGATCAGATTCTGGTATATAAATAGGTTGGTGATCCAGCCAAGTCTCGTCACCATTTAGACCTCTAATTATGTTATGAAATACAGCAGCAGCTGCTGGAATTTTTATTTGAGATTCTATGGGATGATGTGTTCCCACTTTTAGAATTTGAAACCTTTTCTCAAGAATCCCAATAGCCCTCTCAATATGGTTTCTAAGAAGTGCATGACGACGATTGAAAAGCTCTTTGTGATCAGCATATTGTCTTCTTCGAGATGAGCGCCGCTGAAACTGAGCAATGTGATATCTAACTCCTCGATAAGGTGCAAGGAATTGTGGTGCATTTGCATACCCACCATCCACAAGATAAAACTTCCCGTCAGGAACTTGAAAACCCTTGGAAATAGCTGATCGAAGAACTCCAGCATCTGAGGCAGACCCTTCCCACCCACAGGAGATAAATGTGAAGTTCAGGTTGAAGTCACATGCTACCATGACATTCTGAGAAAGTGTGCCTTTCCTATTCCTATATGGGGGGTTCTCTCCTCTGCAATTGTGATAGGCACATGTGTGCCGTCGATAGCACCAATACAGTTCTGAAAAAAATGAAACTTAAGAACAGAGCAAAATGTTGGGGAAACAGTAAGGTCTAGTGTTATACCTCACCTGAAAAAGGGCCAAAATCTAGGATCCATCGCGATCTTGGGGTGAGTTTGGTTGGAAGTAGGAAGCTTCAAAAATCTATAGGTGAGAGTGGGAATGATATTGAAAACTGCCCTTATGTGCCTGTGGACAGTTTCACCACTATACTGAAATGTTTTCTTCAGTCTATCATTGCTAGCATTGTGTGAAATCATATACATAAACATCCCTAGCTGCTCCTCAGCAGTAACACCTCGTGTGTCACGCAATAGACCCTCACGCCTAAGATAGTTACATGTCTCCTTAAATATCCGTGTCTCCATACGAAACTCAGATTTACACCAATTCTTGTGCCCCTCCAGAATTTCCTTCACCTTCTTAGCACCAGTATACTTGGAAGTATGCTTTGGCTTCTTCTCTTCATTCAGAAATTCAAGTATTGCAGGAACAATGACAAAAAAACAATTCGTCGTCATCTTCATCTTCCATCTGTATGAATTTCCTAATTTTCTCCTTCCTAGAGCCCATTATCTAAAAGTTACAAACAGAAACAAGCTGAAATATTGGCCTACTTATGTATTTATAATTTTAAAAATTAAGCTAGCTGACATAAGCAGCTACAACCTGCATCACAAACTGAACTGCAGAAGGGTCAAGTTAGACTCCTACTACAACCAGCAAGAACTAAACTAGATCTTATTCAGAAAACTATATCAGACAAATGGATAAGAAATATTGCTGTACTTTTGGTAGATTGTTGTACCATGACATTAACATTGCACGGGAAATGAAAAACTACACTCAGATCAATCAGCAAATACTTAACTCACTGAGCCACTATCAAAATGAGTTGCAAAAATAAAAGAGGGGTGCCATTTTCACAAGAAGACTAGATAAAATAGTGCCTAGCAGACTAATTTTATTTAATTTCTTACCACACATGATTAGTGTTTAAGTTTTGGCCAAACAAACTTGGCATATTGAGATGGCAAAAAAAACACAAAGGTGACAAGAAAGTAGTGCTATCTTCTTGGAATAAATTTTCATTGCCTCAAGCACAAATTGCATTATCAGAAGAGAACAAAAAGAATCACCAGGGCATGGATTAAAACAGTGTCCTGTTCTCAATGATGTTCGGCAACAGAACTATTAGCTACTGACTGTTCTATTATCCTCATATGACTCTCTAAGACACCATCATAGCACATCGGCACCTATAAGACCCTAGAGGATGCTAGTTGTCATGCACTTCAAGCTAGCTTCAGGGCATTGCTGCACACAAGGAAATACATTTCACTCGCCTAAACATATATGGGAAGCACCATTATACAAGCTGTTACAAGCCTTTGAGTTTCAGATTCAGGCTTCAGTGCCGTAGCGTTCTCAATTTGACAATCGTGGTTAACTCACTATTGTTTCATTATCACTGGTTCAGACACTATGTAGGTCGCAGCACTACAATTGTAACAGAGCTTCAGATTCAGGCTTCGGTTCATGCACTCTGCGTACTTACTGAAGTTCTAACATCGTCAAACTAGTAGATATTATTTTGCCAAAAAAAGAGTTGATATTTCTTTTACAACAAAGACCGTTTCCAGCCCAGCTTATATTGAAAGCTTAAAAAATCATTGCTAGCATAAATCAGACTTATGGCTACCATAAATCAGACTACACACTAGATCCAAACTCTCACAAGTACATGCTAGGACTAAGAACATCAGACAAGCAAAGAGAACACTACCTGGCCTCACAAACAAGAATACACAATACAAGGATTATGATTTTACCTCAGATTGGGTCGGAGGATGGTGAGGGGAGGGGAGCGGCGTTTCTTCCGAGCGGACCGGCGGATGGAGAAGCGGCGCTGCCGGTACGAAGGAAGTCGGGGCGGTGAGCGGAGGGGCGTCGGCGTTTCTTCCGGGAGGATGGAATGCGCGCCGCACTGGTACGAAGGGAGTCGGGGCTGGAGGGAGATGGGGACGTGTGGCGGCGCCGCTCAAACCCTAGCCGCCATGCCTCTCCATCCTTTGTGAGTCGTAGTCGACGAAACGAGCGAGGGAAGCAGAGAAGGGACGGGAGAGAGAAACACGACTCCGGAGATGAATTTTTTATTCCCCTGTGGATCGACGGGGTACGGGTTGAGAAGGCACGGGTCTTTTTTAGCGGAAGGGATATCCAAACGGCAACGCAGATTGGTGGGGGTGCCGCTCCCACAGGCCTCACGCTCCCCGCGTGTCACGCGGGGATCCCCTAGGGTATCGGCCTATCCAAAGGAGCCCTGATTATTACTAGCAGAAGCGGCTTAGCTAGCGAGAAGCACAGGCAATACCTGGCCAGATCGGACCACCAGGCCGGTCTGATTATTGGTGATGGCTGCGGCTTCGGCCATGTCCAGGATCGTCACCACCATCCTGCTCCTTGTTCTTATTGTCTGCATCATCATGCAGCCACAATTATTCCGACCGGACTGGCCGGCAGTTCGACCAGTGAAAGACCAAACCAGAGACTATAACGGTTTGGTTCACTTCGAAGACCGTTCATGCAATTAGACCACTAAAAACTGGACGAACCGCCAGTTTTAATAGAAACGGTGAACCAGCCTGTTCCATTTAAACCGGAGCGGCTCGAAAAAGCTGGCGTGCGGCAGCGTGCTCTGGCCTCAGGCAGCTGGCGTGCATGCACCTGCGTGCTCGCCGCGGGGGGAGGGCGGACCATGTAGGGCCCTACTGTTGCCGCTGCCCCTGTGATTCGCGATTGGATTGGAGATTTGAGTACTGTACATTGCTTGCATGCACCTGCAGCTGACGTCAACGCTTTCTTTTATGATTTCAAAATTTAATAACTTTTTCGTATGAGCTTTAAACTAGACAAATAATATATTCATCTTGATTATTTCACGAGCTCCTCGTAATAGTGCAATCTATTTCAGCATCTAAGATTGTTTTTATAACGATGAATATTTAAATTACTATTCAAGTCCTTTTTGGACCAGTTTGCATGTGCTCCGTATATTCTTTTTTCATGTGTATTTTTTGCAGATCTGGTAAAACAACTCCAGAGCTGGTTATATAATTGTGTGTTTTATCATTTTATTTGTGCATTGATCAAATATATGTTGCTAATTATTTGTTGTAAATTATTAAATTGCACCGGTTCAAAGTATCTGTGAGTGGTTCAATTCATCCGGTCCAAAACGATCGAACTGGCGGTTCAACCGGTTCTCAACGATCGGACCAGTGAACCATTGAACCGAAGGCCTCACTGGTTCGATATCTGGTCCGGTCCTAATAAGCATGCGTGCAGCAAGTAAGCTGTGAGCACCCCTTCAAAAAGGGAAAGGAAGAGGGCCAGACCCTCATGATGCAAGGGGCAGCAAAAGGCATGGAGATGAGCAACAAGTTCAAAGGCAGCGGTACGGTCAAGCCGTAGAGAGACCCGGGTCGAACCTAAAGATGGCAATGGGCAGAAAATATCCGCGTACCCGCGGGCACCCGACCCGGTGAGCGCGGATATGGGTGCGAACTTGTGCCCGCGGGCACGGGCGCAGGTACGGAGTTGTGCCCAACGGGAAAAGCTATGCGGGTAAGAAAATAGCCCACCCGCACCCGCAAACCCTCCAAACCCGCACTGACATGTGGGGTCACTGCAGAAGAGGTATATATTCCTCAGGTTCTAGGGTTTTCCATCCCAATTCCCCAATCCCCTCAGCGCCGCCGTCGCCCAGGCGAGTACGCGAGTAGCGAGTCCGCATCTCCGTGAGGACCGCGACCCTGCCTCCTCCTCAACTCACGGTCACGGCCACTCGGGGTCACGTGTGCGGCTCCTCCGATGCCTCCTCTTCTCCTCTGACGCTGGCTCCTCCGACGCCTCCTCTACTCCTCCGACGTCGGCTCCTCCGATGCCTCCTCCACTCCTCCGACGCCGGCTCCTCCGATGCCTCCTGCTCCTCCGCTCCCTGCCACTGCTCCGAGCCTCCGACGCCTCCTACTCCTCCACTCCACGACGCCAGCCGCCAGCCTCCTTGCACCCTGCTTTGCCCCCGCCGCGCGTGCGGCTCCACACTCCCCAGTCGCTGTCGCGGCATCGAGCCTCCGTCCTCCCCACACGGTCGCGGCGTTCGCTCCTCCAGTCACGATCACGCGCGAGCGCTGCTCCTCCACTGCAGGCGCGCTCGTCCCCAGCTCCCCACCTTGCAGGTCGCCGTCTCCTCCCTGCTCCGAGGCTCCGAGCAGGCCACCGTCGTCTTCCTCGTCGTCGTCTGGCGGGTATGCAGGCATGCTTGCGGGCAAAAAATGCCCGCGGATAGCGGGTGTGGGCGCATAGCGCTGCCCGTGGCGGGTGGCGGGCGCGGGCACAAAATTAATCTCGCGGGTGCGGATTTGTGAAACTTGTATCCGCGCGGATTTTACCCGTTGCCATATTTAGTCGAACCGTTAACATGGTGTATACAGAGAGATGCTATGCCTACCTACATATCCATGCTGGTCCACAACACAACAACGTCAAGTTTCATTTTTTTTGTGTTCTGCCTTTTATCTTTGAACTAGGTTCGTGCCCGTGCGTTACTACGAACAACTAAACTTTTGTACTTAAAACAGAGGGGTCACACGATAAGATAACAATATTGTAAAATTAAATACCGACGTTAAAGTGACATTTAATCTAAAAATCAAAGTTTGTGAAATTAACACAGTCACGGAGAGCGCGGTGTTGTAGGCTTACAAACTCTACTGTATAAATCTTTTCGTGATGCGGCTAAGATAATGTTTTATATCGGCAGGAAGAAATCTTCAATATCCATTTCTTTCGTGCGCCAATAAATACACGAACAAGTTTCACCGCATCTCTGTACTATCATGTACACATGTTCGAGTATATATGTAAATATTTGTACTTGTCACATGGGTAATACTACGTGTCATGAAAAATCTCTCACAAAACCTTAAAACAAAGTATGTTATACTCATCCTATAAACCTTTTTTCAACAATTACATTGCAACTCCACTAATTACAGTACAACAACACATATGACGAGAAATATACATTGTATGACCTCTAAAATGCTTTTTGATAAAACTAACCAGAAGTTTCTTGAAATACTAAAATGATGGCGGACACCCAAGCGCAGTAGCCCATGCCGCGCCACCTCGGCCGAGCCCCCGGTGATATGTGGCACCGCAGCTTCCCTGCCCCTCGCCCGAACCGCCTTCGACACCAGAAGCTCCAGGTGCCCGCCCATGCACCGCCCCTCCCAGGCCGCGCCACGTCAGCACCCACAAACAAACGCAAACCCAAACTCATCGTGTATGAGTCCACAAATCATGCCGAACAAAAAAAAATCAATTCAACTTTGCAGTGGTTCTTTTGTTACAACATCATATATGTACAAGGTACATATTTGTTTAAATAAAGGTATATAGATGACACATATGCCCTCCTCGAAAGTAAATTGGTTGTAGCCACAAGCCACCCAAGCAGACATGCATACAACTGGAAATACACCTGATAAAAATGACACTGATTAGATGACAGCCTGCTATCCAAATTTTCAATGCTCAGTGTCTACGTATAGAGTCACAGCTTTCTTGAGATTAACTTGTGCACAAATACTCAAATATCACGTAGACATAGTTACATACAGATAGAAAGATTTGACAAAAAAGTATCTAAAATAATTTGTCGCACATCTAAACCGTCTATGCATCACTTCAAAAACAAGATGTAGCACAAAACTGCTACTCAACAAGGGAAATAGGAGGCTTGATCATCCTCCTCCTTTGATCTTTTAGATGTGAAAAAAGAAACTGGCAATGAATTCTGTTTAATTGACAGGAAGGAGGCAGCAGGAATTTACCATGATAACCATTTTTCTGTATTTACATCAGGATCAGGACATCTATGAAAGCCATCTTGAACTAAATCACCGTTATTAGCACTGTCATTTCCTGGAAAATGATGATCAATCGATGAAATGGCTTCCTCCTGTCTTCATTTAAGTGTAGCAGTGGTTAAGTTATTACTTTCACTCCTAAGCAATGTACTCTGTTTCAGTTCAGGCGAAATGTTGTGGAACACCATTTAGTAACATATCAAAATCTTTGTGTATCTTATAGCGGATACAAAAACAGTGCTCGATTATAGAGACATATTAAACATACACACCATTGGTAGTCTGATGGATCAAAACAGATGGAAGGGACTGCTATCCATTGCAAATTTCCAATACTGGCCCAAATCTAGGGGAGGTGTTTGGGGCAGGCGCGGCAACGCCGCGCCCCCGTTTCTAGTATATCAAGAAAGTAGATTATCTGTTACTCACAAAAATAAGCATAGACAAGTATGGGCTACCATCGGCTCAGTGGTGGGCCACCACTGACCAGCATCCTTTCTTACCGCGTTGCCACGGGCCATGGCCACTATGGACACACGTCAAGGGCAGGAGTGCTGCAGCATGGATGTTCATCAAGGACAGTAGAACAAAGCTTATCCGCAAGACTCCGCAAACAATAGAACTACATTTTCAGTTAAATGACAATAGTACAAGATTAATTACTCATGAAGAAAACGTTTAGAGCATTTTCAAAGCTGCCACTCTAATTCGGACCCAAATGAAAGGAAACAGTGAAATTCATATCAAATTCACAAAAAAAATCAACGAGAAATTAAAACTTGTACCATATATTACCTTGAGGGCATTTCAGTGAATACTGGTGGGCATCATCCCTGTCAACCTTTATGCCATACTTCACAAATACAATCTGAGTATGAAGTTCACAAGCCATGAATCCCTGATACCCTTCGCGACAGAACATGACAAGCAGGTGGGCAAGCAAAAGTGGCAAGGGCGAAACACACACACACAAGATCGGACGTCCCTACCCTGGCATCCTTCGGTATTCCATCTTTCTGTGAAGGGGATCAGGGAGGACATCATGGAAGAGAAATCAAGAATCACGACGTGCTGACCTTGCCAATCGAGGTATCGAGGTAGATCGAGATCGCTGGAGCGCAGAGGTGCATCGGGGCTGGACAGTGGAGGCATCATCATCGTCATCTATGATGGGATCGTCATCCACGACAGGTGTGGACATCAGCACCCTCCGTCCCTAGATCCATGACAGGAAGACAGGCACTCACGTCCGATGAGACGGCCGCGTTCGAGGTGCTCCTGCTCTCGGAGGAGCTCGTCCTCGCCGTGCTCCGCCACCACCCGCGGTGGCTCCCCGACAGCGATGCCCTGCTGCTGCTCCCTTGCTCTCACCACTTGGAAGATCTGCAATGTCTCAAAAATTCAAGTATGAACACAGATGGCAGGACGTCATTTTTCTTGAAGGGGATAGGCCGAACATCAATCCATCACCTACGTACATAAACAAATATGCCTGATCTCTAACTTGCCTGAGACTGCATCACGCCGAAATCGCTGAACTCCGGGAGGTGAATCGAGGGGAGAGCAGGAGGCTGCTTCATGCGTGGCACATGCTGTGTGTTCAAGGTGAGGTAGGCAGGCTTGTTCTCCTTGCTGCTCTTGCAGTGGGCAAACTCTAATGACCAGTCTGAATAACTCGTGTTCGAGCTGCAGAACAGAGATAGAACTAAAATCAGGCTATATTTTGACCTCGGGAAATGTTTGGAGTACTGAAATCAAGTTCAGAAAAAATGCATAGAAAGAAATGTAACATATTCCCTCCCCATTTTTCTGCATTAGCTTTGACTACACGAAACAAGAGGAACGATTACTGTAACTGTAACTGTAACTGTAACTGTAACTGTAAAGGCCAAGAAGCTATGCACTGTTCTTCTATCTTGATTATTGGTTGTGATTTACTTTACGCAGAATCGAACTCGGATGAAACCACAGTTGACAAAGTCCATACTGAAACATCAAACATGTGAGTTAGGTCTACGAATTTAACCTGAAATAGTTTGTGGCCCTGAACTCGTATCTGTTAGTTTGATCTCCACCGGACTTGGCCCAACGGCCATGTCTGGGCCCTAATCTCGCGTCCTGATCGGGGACGCCCAGCCCAATGACGTGGCTGGTGGGCCCCCGTCGCGCAGTGCTATAAATAGGAGGTGGGGGCCAGTGGTTAGGGTCACGAGGTTCACTGTAGCCGCCAGCACCCCACCAAGCAACCCTACCGATCTGGGAGGCACTGAAGCGGCGGGAAGCCCCACCGGTCTTCATCACCGTCACTGGATCGCGTCCCACTGCACTGCTGCGACTCCATCGACCGGACTTCACCGACCTCGAGAAAAGGAAGTACCACTTCGCCACTACCTACGAACGGTCGGTATTACTTCCCATCCTCTCTGTCTCTCTAGACTTTTCGGATCCATGTGCTATCAATCAAATAGTGAAGCCATCTACCGACTGATCTACACCTAGAACGGTCCTAAGGTATTAACAATGGTACCGGAGCTGGTTTTACCTAGTGAGTAGATCCAGATCGGGAATGAGAAATGAAAAGAATTTGAAAGAAAATGAATCGGTTTGTTCGAATCGAAAAGAAGAAGAACCCTAACCCTAACCCTAAAGGGGTAAAAGAAGAAGAGGACGACGTTAATGGGGACCTACCCGGGCCCTGTAGTCGTCACTACCGACGGTTTTACCGCCGTGCGGGAAAGAAAAGACCGCCGGATGGGGTCGCGCAGGAAGAAGCACCCGAGCCGCTGGGCCGGGAGACCACGCCACCGTGGGTCCTCCGCCTCGGGCTCGGGGGGAGGGGTTTGAAGAGAAAGAGGGAAGAAATTTCCTCAAATTAGAACCCTAAGAAAGAAATCTCCAACCCTAAGAACAAGGAAAGGACGTAGAAGGGCAGAAACTTACATGGTTTTCTTACCACCGTCGTCGTGCGGCTATGGGAAGGAAAGAGCCACCGGCCGGGGAGGTCACGCCACCGCGCGGCCACACCTCTGGCTCGGGGTCAAGGACACCGCCACAAGGCCGCTCGACGGCGGTGCGCTCAACCTCGGAGTGAGCGCGCGCGCCGGCGAGGGGCCCGGCAGCGGTGCCGCCACCTTCTCTTTCCTCGGCCGCCGCTGCACCACTGGGTTTTCGGTCGGGCTTTGAGGGAAGAGGGAAAGTGAATAGAAGAGAAGTGAGGAGGAGGAATGGGGGGTGGATCTGCTGGCCACCGCTCCACCGTCACCGACGGCAACCGACCACCATGACCGGCACCGCTGCTCTCGGCACTGAGAAAGAAAGGAGAAGGATGAAAATGGCCTAGGGTTTGGGGAGCTGTCGGCCGGCTCCGGTGTTTGTTCACCCGAAGATGATGCTCAGCCGTCCGATGCCGATGAACGGTCGACAGAGACCGGGCCGCCTTTCGGCCCAGGCGGGGCACGCTGCCTTGGCACTTTGCCGCCCCAGGCCCACGTTGCGGCCTGGGCAGGCAGTGCGTGCGCGCGAGGGAGAGGGGCCGGGCTGAATGTTGAGTTGGGCCAAGCCATCTTCTGCTGTCTTGGGCCGAGAAAAGAAAAGAATGAGCCTGGTAATGCACAGTAAAGCATTGAGTTTATTATTTTCAGAAGCAATTTTTTGAAGAATTTTGTTTCGTTTTCCATCTCTATCCAATTTGAACCAACGAGATAATTGCTTAGAGAATGGATATGTACAATACGATGCTTCTGAAAAGGAATTATTTTAAGAATTTTATCACGTTTTCCGCTGCAAAGAAAAAGAATATTGTTTTCTCATTAAATCCGAACCAACGGGAGGATTTAATTTGAAGAGCAGTTACAATTGTTCAGAAAATGATGAAATGTTTATCCTCTAATTAAAATTGGAACCAACGAGAAAATTTTAATTAGAGGGATATTCACATTATGATTTAAATGAAATTATGATATTGTTATTTTCTGACCAACGTTGATGATAACAATATTATAAGCTTATTTATGAGTTTGAGGTTGAAATTTAAATCTCTGATAAATTATGCATCAAAGTGATCAATTCTTCAGAGAATAGATAAAGATCAAGAAATGTTCATGAAATAGAAAGATGATTTTCCGCTGCAATGATGATGATGATGATCTTCTAATTAAATTCGAACCAACGGGAGAATTTAATTTTGAAGAGGGTTAATGATAATTGAGTTGTTCCATATGTTAATTCCATTTATGCGTGGAATTAATGTACAAGAATTTTGTATTCATGATGTTGCTAATTTTAGCAAAAGTTATTGATAGAGAATTTTATGAGTTTTATCTATGAGTTTTATGCATTTATTCTATTTCTGCCCAACGGTGATATAGAATTAATGTAGAAGAAAGTTGTTTTGTTCTATATCTGCCCAACGGTGATGTAGAATAGAACATAAAGAAATTAGAATTTAATGTTGAGAACACTGGGTACTTGTGACTCAGATGATGAAAAGCATAAGTACAAATTGTGTATATGAAAGTATGCCATGACATGAGAAATTGTATCCTCTTTAAAAGTGGCTTGAAAAGAAATAATTTTCGAAGATTTCAGGGATATTGATCCAAGAAAGAAATAGAACAATAAGAGCTTAGTTTAAGAAATATCTTTTATGTACCCTCTATGAAAAATAATTTAATTTTAGTTTTATAATCATGATATGAATTACAATGAATGACATGCATGTTTAATTTGACCAACGTCGGATTAAGCATGTGCGTTAAAGAATATCGAATTTATTCCTGAATTTTGATGATTGAATATGAGCCAATCCTGGCATTTATGTCTCTACAAGAGAATTGTCTCGCATGGCTACATAAAATTTAAGAAAATACCCACGTTGTGGGGTAAAGTTGGCATAGCACTTGTCCTGCATGGCAGGAGAAAGTGAGATGACCATGTGTATCCCGCACAGGGAGAGAAGTTTAGGGTGGCTCTTATGCTATCCTAGTATGAATTTAAGAACAAAAGGAAGTTAAAAACGAACCTCATGATAAGAATGACATGCAAGCATGAATTGCAGAAGTATTGATGAAAGGACTCTGTTGAGTTTCTGATGTGAAATGAGGAAAAAGTACTCCTATATGAATTAAGAAATAATTTCATCTTCCATGATGTAATCATGTGGATGAAGTTAGTGATCAAAGTTTCCTCACTCACAAGAGTTATGAAGGTTTCGAAATTGTGGCAAAGAAGTTTGTTCCACATTTCGAGAGGGAGAATTGTGACATGAATTGAGAAAGATAGAAAGACAATTGAAAGAAACTCAGAAAGATAATTGAAAGATATTCCCCATTATATGATTTGCATTTAAAGAAAAGTGATCTATAAAAGATGAAGGTGATCGTTGAGGGAGTACAACGGTCATAATAAAGATGCCCCTAAGTAAAGAAATGGCTAAATTCCTGAACCTTTTACAGTTCGACAGGAAGATAGCAATGAGACTAAGAATAGACTAAGAATACTAAGACGGTGCTTAAAGCACCAAAATGAGATAGATTTTAACAAGATAAACCCAAAATAAGAAAGATTGAAAATATACTATCCTCACAGAAGATGGAGTAATCTGGGGGAGTATGGTATGAAAAGATCTATGACTTGAAGAGAAGTGGGACCAGTGCCTACTCCAATGACTCAAGATCGACGAATGCTCAACACCATGTTGATGTTGTATGACTCATACAACACATGTTGTTAACCCTTCAAGAAGATGAATAAGAAAACGAGGATCTTGTTATACAGGACCCTATAGAATCGATTGGCGATGAAAGAGCAACAACAACCCTATGAGAAAGAAGTGCCATAAGCTAAAGACCTGAAGGTCTCAAAGAATAAGAGAATCAGATATTATTGATAACTATAAGTTATATATATTAATGAAGAAATTCAAATGGAGGGTGATCCACCTCATTTGAAGAAACCATGAGAGACGTTAACACGTCCAAATGGCAAGAAGCTAAGGAAATTGAAATGAAATTGATGAATACCAACGAAGTTTGAGAAACAGAAGCAGTTCCTAATGGAGCCAAAACAGTAGGCTGTAAAGGGTCTACAAGACGAAATGTGGCTCCAAAGGGAACAGAAGACATGAAGCACGACTTGAATCGAAGGATTTTACGCAAGAGAATGAATAGATTACAATGAGTGCTAGTGGCACATCAGGATCTGAGATGAAAGTAAAGACAGCATTTCCCAAATGGGATTTGTATGAAAATAATTGCATGACACAACCTAAAGGTTTTGTTGTGGAAAGAAAGAACGAAAGGGATGTCACTTGTAGAAATCTTTTATGAACTAGAGCAAGTCTCTAAATAGTGGCATTTCAAGTTGAAAGGTCAACTAGAAATCTTGGGTTAAAGAGAATAAGAGGACAATCACATCTGTACAAAGTTATAGAATGGGAAATATATTTTCTAATCCTGTATATGTGGATGACATCTTACTTGCTAGTAGTGATGTCAATCTACTATATGTGAAGAAGTTCTTGTCCTCGAGACTCAATAAGAATGTTCTCGGTGAAATGACTCTCGTTATAAGAATTGAAATTCACCGAGACAGATGAAAGGGGTATTAGGATTATCACGAAGGCATGCTTAGAAAAGATTGTAAAGAAACAAAGTATGCATGCAAGTGAACCTACGCCTGTTCATATAGTCAAGGGTAATAATTTTGAGAATTCTAACGTTACAAGAACCGAAATGAGATTGATCAAATGAATATGGATCCATATGCTTCAGCTGTTGGAAGCTTAATGAGTGCACAACTATGATATTACAGTTAATGAGTGCACAAGTATGATATTACCCTGACATAGTTCATTTATCCGGGATGTTTTGGCAGAAAGTCCAGTCCAGACATAGATCACTGAAATGGAGTTGAGAATGTCTTGCAATTGTGCAAAGATTTAATAAGCCTCATGATGACTAAGAAAGAACAAGTACTCTCAAATGGTTGTGGGTACAAGAATGTTGAATTTCGGCGAGATGTTTAGTGAAACCCACATAGTAGCTAACTCTCGCAGTTGGAGTTTTATTGTGGAAAAGCTCCAAAGAAACAGTTATGGTGTCATCAATGATGCATACCTATGACAACTAATTATGAGGCTTATAGGACAGGCGAAATTGTTAACTTATACCCGGAATTGGTAATGGTATACAACAGCAATTACCATTTAAAGTGATTGACTCCTATGACAACGGGTCAAGTGTACTGCCAAACACATTGACATGAAGTTAGACGTTGTGAAGGAGAAAGTCCGGAATCTTTTAAAAGCTTTCGAATGTATAAGTAAAAGCAAGTACTTGCAGATCAGCTTATAAAGGCTTACCACCCAGTGTGTTCAGAGAACGCACAGTCGACATGGGTTTTATGGTATAGCCTATGATTCCCGGACAACAAAGGGCCCAAAGAAAGTATCATTTCAAAATGGAGAAGTGTATTGTGGCTGTTAGTCTAGCGGCACTAATTGCTGTGACGATGGGACAGTCCTTTGCGCTAATCTATGATGAAATAGGAAAGAAGGAAGAAAAATATGAATTGAAATTTTTTGAATAAGAAATTGAAGAACGAAGAAAGTGATGAGAGATCAAGGGGGAGAATGTTAGTTTGATCTCCACCGGACTTGGCCCAACGGCCATGTCTGGGCCCTAATCTCGCGTCCTGATCGGGGACGCCCAGCCCAATGACGTGGCTGGTGGGCCCCCGTCGCGCAGTGCTATAAATAGGAGGTGGGGGCCAGTGGTTAGGGTCACGAGGTTCACTGTAGCCGCCAGCACCCCACCAAGCAACCCTACCGATCTGGGAGGCACTGAAGCGGCGGGAAGCCCCACCGGTCTTCATCACCGTCACTGGATCGCGTCCCACTGCACTGCTGCGACTCCATCGACCGGACTTCACCGACCTCGAGAAAAGGAAGTACCACTTCGCCACTACCTACGAACGGTCGGTATTACTTCCCATCCTCTCTGTCTCTCTAGACTTTTCGGATCCATGTGCTATCAATCAAATAGTGAAGCCATCTACCGACTGATCTACACCTAGAACGGTCCTAAGGTATTAACAGTATCTGCTAAAGTGCTCAGGTCAGGACAGCATTGGGTGCTCGACGACGCCATCAGCGACAACCCCGTGCTCACCTGCCCATGCCACTGATGCCTTGTCAACCCATGCACGCTGCACGCATGGCCGAGTTAAGAACAGAAGAAGAGGACGCACCGTTGGAAGCGGAGGCTGCGGGCACAGGCTTCTCTTGTTAAGAACAGAAGAAGAGGACGCTTCATGGGGTCCCCCCAGAGCACCCGCCAGTACACTGCACGCCGGCGTCCGCGCCAGGCCTGGGCAGGGCGCTGAGTGAGAGCGGCAGCATCGGAGGATGCATCGAGAGGAGGTGGCCGGGTCCACCGCCACCGCCGAGGTGCGCGGCCCTCGACATCGACATGGCAGCGACTCCCTCCATCTTCTTCTGCTCCTTGATCTGCAGCTTCTCGAGCTACACCACGTCGAGGCCACGCTGCGGGATCTTCTTGGGCTTGCTCATCTTCGACTCCAGCGCCGGCGCCGTTGCCGTACCTCGGTAGTTGGTGATGGCGGTTGTTGCAACGACAGGGCTACCGGCATCGACAGCACCAAGGATGGTGCCAGACGCACGATGACGTCGCCGTCCATGCTATGCTTCATGTCCGCGACTCCGGCGACAAGGTCGGCGGTGACAACGCCTACAACGTCCCTTCGCATCACTACCACCGCCATGTGGGGGACCGCCTAGACCCCCACCTCAAGACCTGATTCACCGTCATCCATGCCGGATCTGCCTCATCTCCACCGGATTAGGGCGCCATGATGCTGGATCGGGTCGTCACGGGAAGAGGAAAGGTGGGGCGGCCGGCGTCGTGGGAGACGAAGCGGTGGATGGCAGCAGGCACAGGGAGAGGAATGACGGCAGCAGACGAGTGAGAGAGGGAGAGGGCGGCCGCACCTGGCACAACCCAGGATTTTTCCCTAACTCAAAAATCATAACTACAATTTTTTTCTAAAATAACCTATGTTTGGTGAGGTGTCATGTAGGAAATCTACCCTAGTTGCACAAGTAGCACCTAGTTTAGTTAATTACATTTTGCAATTAATTATATATTCATGAGTTGCTTCTTATGTACTTTGTATTGTTAAATAAAAATAGTCACATTTATTTAATAAATTGCTTAAACTAAATAAATATGTATTTATAACCTTGGCAAATAGTGAAACTCTAAGTGACCTCTAGTGGGCCCTACTAGGTCATACATGTGTAGGCAACACAGGTGTATGCATGTAGTAGCTTGGTATAGTGGAGATAGGAAAGGAAATAAATGGAAAAGCCTTGGTTTAAACTAGAAAAGGAAAAACTTCTTCTGGCCCAGCTACTCGGACCAGCCAGGCCCGGCCTACTTCACACCGCGGCTTCTCGCGTGCTCGCGCTCACCGCGCAATGGGCCGGCCCAGCAAGCCGAGACCGCCTTGGCCCACGTCGCCCTTCGCTAGGCGCCAGAGAGCGACGCGCCTTCACCTCCTCGCTCGCTGACGAACGGGCCCCGCGAGGCCATCGTCTTCCTCTCATTCCCCGTGTCCTCTGCTCGCCGAGACGGAAAACAGAGAAGGGGGAAAGAGGGGACAGGGTCATGCAACGCGCGAGGGAAGATTTTCCTTGCTCCCTACTGCTGCTGTGCGCGCCAAGCCCTGCACTCCGCTCCGCAAGCGCACCACGCCACCGTCGCGCGCGCCCCACTTTTCTCCCATGCACCGCACGCGCGAGGCTGCCATGGCCCACACCCGCAACCACCCCCTAGCACCACCGTACGATGCCAGGCCAGCCGCAACGAGGAAACGGGAGCGCTAAGGCACCTTCGTGATCACGCCGCGCCTAAACACCCTTCACAACGCCCTTCGATCACCACCACGTGCCCCATCTAACCATCCACCGTTCGTCTGCCATCGCCAAACTCGGCTATAAGAGCAGAGCCCTGAACCCCAGCCCTTTTCCATCTCGTTCGCCGCCGCCTTGGAGGCACCCAACACGCACCACACCACAGGAGAGAAGAGAAAAGGGAAGGAAGGGGGGAGGAACAAGGAGGAGCCGGACGCATCGTCACCGTCGGAGCCCAGAGCGCCGCCCCGATCGGCTACGATGACGTAGCGGCTCAGCACGGCACCACAACGACTCCTCGCTGCAACAACTCACCCTGCACCGCTACCCTCTCGCCACCGCACCCACTGGTAAGCACAAGACACCCCCTTGCTGCCGTATGTAGTCACCATGCCCGTCGCCGCCGCGAGACAAGGGAGCCACCGCGACGCCTCCGTACCGGGGCGATCAAGGTGAAGCCCCGAACACCATGGAACGCCACACGCACCCAAGCTCACGAGCACAAGCTGAACTGGTCATCTGTCGCGCCCCAAGAGCACGGGAGTGCCAGAACGTAGCACGCCATCGCACGCGCTCGCCATGGGCAGAGCTCGCCGAGGCGAGGCATCAATCAAAGGAGCTAGGACCGGTAGAGGTGAGAAGGAGCGTGCGGTTTACTTTGCCCTAACGAGGGAAGCAAGGCGCAGCAGGTGGTGGAGATGTTCGTGCCGTTCCTCTCTAGTTCGCCGGAGCAGAGGAGGTGTCGGAGCGCCGCCCGCCGCCATGGGAGACACCGCTAGAGATCCCAAAACCCTGCCTAGATTCCACCACGGAAATCTCGATGTCCATGCACAGCCGTAGAGCTCGGAACTGCCATCGTTGGACCACCACGGGCCAAGAACGACCGCTCGTCGCCGGCGGGAGCGCAGCCGTGAGGCAAGAGAGAGGGGCGGTGAGCCAGGAATTGCTGGGTGCACTTGGTGCACCGTACACTGTGAGAAGAAGGGAGAGGATGGACCGAGTCCATCGTGAACCACACCGCGCTGCCTGGTTCACCATGCACCGAACCCCATAGACCCGAGCCCGTTTCCAAAATCCATAAGGCGACGTGGCTCCACGCGAAACCGACACGTGTCTGGTCCCGGCCTAGCCCAGACCGGCCCATATCCGGCCCTGGCCTGGCCCACCGAGGCCCGGTCGCGGCCCGGTCAACGTTGACCGTTGACCGGTCAACGTTGACAGTAGACCTGAACCCACTTGTCAGTGACTCGCACCTCTCGGCCAATCAGAGCTTGACATGTGTCACTGCCTGGATTATTCCTTTCTTTTTCTTTTCCAGAAAATCATTTAATCTTTAGAAATTCATAACTAATTCATTTTAGCTCAGAAAAATACCAAACTAGTGCCCAAATTTTTCTAAAAATGAGCTCTATGTCATAGGCTTGTGCTTGAGTGCATTTGGATCTTTTGAATTTTTGTTGCTTCTTTGTGCACCTCTATAGGAGTCGTTAACGCGACTCTATGTCATGTTTAACAGAGCCGGAGGACCTGTCCACTAAGGAGTATGACCCCGACTACAGCGAGGACTTGGGTGACGACCTGCTAGGTGCCACGCCCCACCCACTTCCGTAGAACCTATTACGCATGCAAATATAGAAATGCTAGTGCTTTACTTTTTTATGCAATAATATGATGATAGGATGCATGGTAGATGTTTTACTTTGAGCCCTTTTTCTTGTTGCAACCTTACTCCTGCTCACCCTGCTGCTAGGCTAGATGCTCATATGTTACATATTACTGCTTTTACTCTTACTCGCATTATATCTGTGATGTGATGCTGGTGAGTGAGAGGCGTATATGTACAAGGCACGTAGTGCCGAGAAACTTAGTAAACCTGATAAAAGAACTGGGGAGATCTTAGCGTGCGTCTTGGGTGAGTGGTGAGGGTTGAGTCGATCGGACAGGATCCTACGACGAGTCTTTGGGCAAGTCTTGTTGGGGGGTGCGACCTGGGCATCCCTCACGAGAGTTACCTGTAGCGGGTATGTTGAGAGGTGAACTGGGGTGTTGGTTATCCCTGGTGGAGGTGCTGTCGTGGCACGGGGGAGTTGGTGATCCCCTTTTGAGAAGATATCCTGTCCGGTCCCCCTAAGGACTAGTATGTCTTGAGAACCGGAATCATATGACCTTCGTGCACACCACTCGCTCCCGATGGGCGGGGGATGATTACCCGACTGACTAGGTGAAAGGATCAAGATGCCCAAGAGGGGGGGGGGGGTGAATTGGGCTTTTCTAAAAATTAATTGCAAGAATTAAATCCTACAAGCCAAACTTCACCCCTAGTGCCTACTAGTGTTCCTTGTGATTCTACCGGTAAAAGTTTTGCACCCTAAGTTCCAATCCTAGACTAGCATGGCAATTCTAGGAAAGTAAACAAGCAATGAAAGTAATGCACGAAAGTAAATGCTTGAAAGTAAGGGTTAGGAACACGGCGATGTTTTGCCGAGGTATCGGAGAGTCACCACTCCCCACTAGTCCTCGTTGGAGCACCCGCGCAAGGGTGTAGCTCCCCCTTGATCCGCGCAAGGATCAAGTGCTCTCTACGAGTTGATTCTTCGACACTCCGTCGCGGCGAATCACCCAAAACCGCTCACAACATGAGTTGGGTCACCCACAATCTCGTCGGATGATCACCAAACTCCCAATCACCACCAAACCGTCTAGGTGATGGCGATCACCAAGAGTAACAAGCTAGAACTCTCACTTGACCACAATAAGCCTAATGAGAAGATGGATGCACACTTGCTACACTCTTGTCACTAGAGAGGATTCTCAAACCTTGATTCTCAAATCACTATTCTCACTAGGGCTCTTGCACTCCCTTGCACTTCAAAGGTGTTTCTCAGCTGAACAAATGAGCAAGAGACCTCTAAAAGAGGTGGAGGGGATGTATTTATACACCCCTCAGACAAATCCAACCGTTACCTACCAAATCAGCAAAACGCGCACTGACCAAACGCGCCGGTCGACATGACCGGACGCGCCGATCAAGTGTAACGGTCGGAAACCAAAAGTTAGCGCTGAGTGACCGGACGCGCCGGTCTGAGATGACCGGACGCGCCGATCAGAGATGACCGGTGAAAGTCCTATGTTTGGTGTTGGTAATTAGTGACAATGCCTAAGTACTAATCCCATGCCTAAGTTGTATGTAGCATATGAGGATTAGTACACTCCAAGGTTGGTGGCAAGATGGACATGGTGATCATGATGGCCACACTTGGATTTGGACGCAACCCTACATGATCAAGGCAAAGGTATATGCTTAAGGGTTGTGTTTTAGTAACCAAGACACCTAGTGGGTGTGGTTACATTATAGGATAGATAGCCGTACTATAAAGAGGGGAATGACGCGGCTATTGAACTCCTAAGTGCCTCTAGATGTGCATTTCATGATCATATGCATTTGGATAGAACTAATATCGCCTCGAAAAATGATTGTGAAAATGCTAACACACTCACACATGACGAGATCACTTGGTGATGTTAGCACGTTTGCGACGGCGGTGGAGTTTGAGCGGTAGAGAGGGTTTGGTTCCTCTCTCCCTCCCGCCGAGCTTGCGAGGCGGGATTCAGGCGTTGTCGAGAAGTTGAAACGATTATTTTCCACTACGCCGGAAGTCCGGAAAAGAAACGGAGGCGAACGGAGGTCACAGAGGTGACCGGACGCTGAACCGGACGCAGTCCTTGCATGACCGGACGCGTCCGGTCAGTGTTCAGTATCTGCGTGTTTTTCAGTTCGATGATCGGACGCGAGGCGCGTCCGGTCACTGATGATCGGACGCGAGGCGCGTCCGGTCACTGATGATCGGACGTGTCCGGTCATTCAGGGAGCTTACTGGACTCTAACCGGACGCTGTCATTGTCGCGTCCGGTCATTTTCTTCAGCGCGTCCGGTCACTATTTCGTTGAGCGCTGCTCAGGCGACCAGCGCGTCCGGTCCTTCACGGGACCAGCGCGTCCGGTCGTTCCCGGCGCGTCCGGTCAGTTGGACCAGCGCGTCCGGTCGTTGCTTCGCAGTTAGCCGTTGGGCGACCAGCGCGTCCGGTCGTTTGGACCAGCGCGTCCGGTCAGTACTTCACGAGTTAGCCGTTGGGCGACCGGCGCGTCCGGTCAGTTGGACCAGCGCGTCCGGTCAGCCCGATTTCGGCTGTTTAAGTTTCTAACGGCTATATTCGAAGGGGTACGTCTATAAATACTCGTTGGCCGGCTCAAGGCTCACCCTCTCGGACATCTCTCGAACATTTGACATACTTGTGAGCACTTTGAGCTAAGCAACTCCCCTCCCACTCATCTCTCTTGCTTCTTTGCATATTCGAAGTGAGATTGAGTGATCCAAGTGCATTTGCATTGTGAGATTGCATCTAGTTGGCACTTGGTGGTTGATTTGCTGCGGGATTCTTGTTTCTCTTGGTGGTTGCTGCCACCTAGACGGCTTAGAGCAGCTTGGAGGCGTTGGCAAGAGTTGGTGATTGTTCTTGGCCACCTCCGGTGATTGTGAGGGGTTTGTGCCTACCTCGGCGAAGCGCCAAAGGCAACATTAGTATATTGCTCGTGTCATTGCAACCTTTTGCCATTTGGTAGGTTCTTATGGTGCCTTTTGAGAGGCTCGGTGTGAGACCGATTAGCCACCGAACCACGTGGTGAAGAGGGACACAACGGGGACTAGCGTGCCGGCAAGCACGTGAACCTCGGGATAAATCTTCGTGTCATCACTTTCATATTGTGATTGATTGATCCCGGTGTTTGGTTATCTTGGTATTCATTGTTGATCATATTGGTTGGCTCAATACTTCGCCCCTCGGTGATACCCTCCTATCTCTCTTGTATTAATTTCTTAGTTATCTTTGCTAGCTAGTTAGCTTAGCTAGAGTAGTTCTTTTGTGTAGCTTGCTAGTTGTAGTTGTACTTACCTTCTCGGTTTGACTTGTGCGGCTGAGTGCAAATACTAGAATTGTGAATTGGATAGGTGGCTTGCAAACACCCATAGGCTAAGCAAAACTCGCATCTCGCTATTTGTTATATTGATAAACTTGTTTAGCTTGTCGTTGTAGAAAATTTTAATAGGCTATTCACCCCCCCTCTAGCCATCAAGACCTTTCAAGTGGTATCGGAGCCGTGGTCACCGTTTGTAAGGCTTAACAACCTCGGTGTAAGATGGCTCAAGTTATGTTCAATCATGTTAATGGCAAGCCTCCATTCTTTGATGGCGTCTCTTCCTTTGATCATTGGAAAAGGAAGATGAAGCAATATCTAGGCAATATACATGAGAAGGTTTGGAATGTGACCAAAGAAGGATACGTCATTCTTGATGAGGAAAACCTCACTCCCAATGACCGCATCAACAAACAATGCAATACGGCGGCACTTGACACAATCTATCGTGCCATTGATGATAAAGTATTTGAGCAAATCAAAGATCTTGAAAAGGCAAATGAGCTTTGGATAAGGCTTGAAGAAACATAAGAAGGTACTTCAACGGTAAAAAGTGCCAAACTATATATGTTCAAGGATAAGTTCTCCACATTCAAGATGAAGGATGATGAATCCATCCCGGAGATGTTCTATAGGCTCCAAGTCATTGTCAATGATCTCAAGGGGCTTGGGGAGAAGGTTGAGGACAAGGACTTCTCACACAAGTTCTTGATGTGCTTACCCAAGAAGTTTGCCACCTTGAGAAGAATGATCTTTAGAGAGGGATTGGACAAGGTCAAACCAACCAATGTGCTTGGAGATATAATGACCGATGCCCAATACAATGATGATGAAGATGAGGTAGAAGAGAAGAAGGAGACCAAGGTCAAGCAAGAGAAGCCCATTGCATTCAAGGCTTCATCCTCTAAGGGCAAGAGCAAGGTAGAAAGTGATGATGATGATCCATTCGATGATGAGACCATGGCCCTCCTTGTGCACAAGATGGGAAGGTTCATGAAGAAGAAAGGATATGGGGCAAGGAAGAGGAGAGACACTATAAAGGCAAAGACCATTTGCTACAATTGTAATAGTCCCGATCACATAGTGGCGGATTGCCCCTATGAAGATAAGAGATTTCATAATGGGGACTTGAAGCTCAAGAAGAACAAGAAGGATAAGAAAGAGAATGAGAAGAAAGCAAAGAAGAGCTTCACTTTCAACAAGAAGAAGAAGGGTGGTGGTTATGTAGTCACTTGGGATATTGACAACTCCGATAGTGATGATGATAAAAGCTCTAGTGATGATGAGAGGATCACTCGGCGAGCCATTGCAAACATCACCCTCTCCAACAAGCCATCCATCTTTGACACTTCATCAACATGCCTTATGGCCAAGCCTACAAAGGTAAAATATGATGATAGTGATGATGATTCTTGTGCTAGTGATGATTGTAGGAGTGATGATGAGGAGGATGAGGACTACTCCAAGGATGATCTATTAGGCATAATAGATCAAATGAGCAAGGGCTACAAGAGAACAACCAAGAAATATAAAATCTTGGAACAAGAGCTCATTGCCAAGAGCAATGAAAATGATGCCTTGATGGAGGAGCTTGTTGCTCTCAAAAAGAGTAAGGAGTGCAAAGGAATTGAACAAGGGCTCAAAGCTCTTAGGAAATCCTTTGATGAGCTAGAGGCTTCTCGTGAGTGTCTAAAGGAAGACCACGAGGATCTTGAAATTGCTCACACTAGGCTTAAGGAAGCCCACTCCACTCTACTTGAGCTCATCAAGGAAAAGGATCTCAAGTTGGAGAAGCTTATGAAGGAAGCTAAGGAGGAGCAAGTGATTGTCACTTGTGATATTGGACTAACATGTGATATTATTGATGATTCTTTATTTGTTAGTCCTACTAATGCTTCATGTAGCTCATCATCATCCACCACAACCAACTCTACCTCTACTACTAGTGATTCATCACTTGTGGTTGAGACTCTCAAGAGAGAGGTGGATGATCTCACCCGCGCATTAGGCAACGCCTATGGTGGGGATGCCCGCTTGCTAAAATGCTTGGGTAGCCAAAGGTTCTCCCTTAACAAAGAGGGATTGGGCTATACTCCCAAGAAGGGTAAGGCGGCCTTTGCTACTCCAAAGCCTCGCTTTGTGAAGGGCAATGGTCGTTATTGCAATAGATGCAAGCAAATTGGGCATCTAGAGATTAATTGCAATAAAATGAACAAGAACAAGAAAAATGCTAATGTACCTTACATTCCTTTTGATTCTTGTTATGTACTTACCAAGGGTGAGAAAGGTGTGCATGCTAGGTTTGTTGGTACACCAATTGTGGGCCCAAAGAAGAAGGCCATTTGGGTACCAAAGAGCTTAGTGACTAACCTCCAAGGACCCAAGCAAGTATGGGTACCTAAGAAACATTAAATTGTTTTGTAGGTTAATTACAAGGCCGGAGGAAGGCATTGGGTGCTTGATAGTGGGTGCTCTCAACATATGACCGGTGATTCAAGAATGTTCAACTCTCTCAAATCAAATGATAGTGGCATTGATAGCATCACATTTGGTGACAATAGCAAGGGTGATGTAAAGGCTCTTGGAAGGATTGCAATCTCAAATGATCATAGCATCTCCAATGTGCTACTAGTTGAAAAGCTCAATTTCAACTTGTTGTCGGTTGCTCAATTGTGTGATCTCGGTTTCAAGTGCATATTTGGTGTTGATGATGTGGAGATAGTTAGTGTTGATGGCTCTAACTTGATCTTCAAAGGCTTTAGATATGAGAATCTATACTTGGTTGATTTCAATGCTAGTGACACTCAACTTTCAACATGCTTGCTCACCAAATCAAGTATGGGTTGGTTATGGCATAGAAGACTTGGTCATGTTGGCATGAAGCAATTGAACAAGTTAGTAAAGCATGACTTAGAGGCTTGAAGGATGTCACATTTGAGAAGGATAAGCTATGTAGTGCATGTCAAGCCGGAAAGCAAGTAGGCAACACTCATCCATTGAAGAGCATTATGAGTACTTCCAAGGCATTTGAGTTGTTGCACATGGATCTATTTGGGCCAACTACATACACAAGCATTGGTGGCAACAAGTATGGTTTTGTGATTGTGGATGATTTCACTAGATACACATGGGTATTCTTTCTTGTGGACAAGAGTGATGTATTTGACATATTCAAGAAGTTCATCAAGAGAGTGGAAAATGAGTTTGAGACCACAATCAAGAAAGTAAGAAGTGACAATGGAAGTGAGTTTAGAAACACAAGAGTTGATGAGCTATGTGAGGAGCTTGGAATCAAGCATCAATTCTCGGCCAAGTATACACCTCAATCAAATGGCCTAGTTGAAAGGAAGAATAGAACCTTAATTGATATGGCAAGATCAATGTTGAATGAGTATAATGTGAGTCATTCATTTTGGGCCGAAGCAATCAACACGGCTTGCTTTTATAGCAACCGTCTCTATTGTCACAAGTTCCTTGAGAAGACACCATATGAGATCTTAAATGGAAGAAAGCCCAACATTGCATACTTTCGGGTATTTGGTTGTAAATGCTATATCTTGAAGAAAGGCACTAGATTGAGCAAGTTTGAGAAGAAATGTGATGAAGGATTCCTACTTGGTTACTCAACTACTAGCAAAGCTTATAGAGTTTGGAATTTGGCTAGTGGTCAACTTGAAGAAGTGCATGACGTTGAATTTGATGAAACAAATGGCTCTCAAGATGAGGAAGATAACTTGGATGATGTGAGAGGAACTCAATTGACCAATGCTATGAAAGAAATGGACATTGGTGATATTAGGCCAAAGCAAGTGATTGATGTGGATGACAACAAATATCAAGTGCTCCAAAGTCCAATCACTCAAGCTAGTGGTTCTCTATTGCAAAATCAAGCTAGTACATCATCTCAAGTGCAACAAGATCAACAAGTGGCTAGTTCATCGTCTTCAACTCATGATCAACATCAACATCCAAGCAATCAAGTCCAAGTGCTTCAACCAACTAACATTGCAAGAGACCATCCATTGGATTCCATCATTGGTGACATACAAAGAGGAGTTCAAACTAGATCAAGATTGACATCATTTTGTGCTCACTCTTCTTTTGTGTCAATGGAAGAACCCAAGGACATTGATAAAGCATTGAGAGATCCGGATTGGGTAAATGCAATGCATGAAGAGCTCAACAACTTCAAGAGAAATGAAGTATGGGAACTAGTTGAAAGGCCTAAGGATCACAATGTCATTGGAACAAGATGGGTCTTTCGCAACAAGCAAGATCAAGATGGGATAGTAGTAAGGAACAAAGCAAGACTAGTGGCTCAAGGTTACACACAAACAGAGGGTCTTGACTTTGGTGAAACCTATGCCCCGGTTGCAAGATTGGAAGCAATTAGGATCTTACTTGCCTATGCTTGTGCTCACAATATCAAGCTATATCAAATGGATGTAAAGAGTGCATTTCTCAATGGGTACATTCAAGAGGAGGTGTATGTGGAGCAACCTCCCGGTTTTGAAGATGACAAGAAACCCAATCATGTATACAAGTTAAGGAAGGCTTTGTATGGATTAAAGCAAGCACCTAGAGCATGGTATGAAAGATTGAGGGACTTCTTGCTATCCAAAGGATTTGTCATGGGCAAAGTTGATACAACACTATTCACCAAGAAGATTGGGAAAGACTTTTTTGTGTTGCAAATATATGTTGATGATATCATATTCGGTTCAACCAATCAAGATTATTGTGATGAGTTTAGAAAAATGATGTCAAAAGAATTTGAAATGTCAATGATTGGTGAACTTAGTTTCTTCCTTGGACTTCAAATCAAACAAATGAAAGAAGGTACATTTGTGAGCCAAACTAAGTACATCAAAGATATGCTCAAGAAGTTTGACATGGAAGATGCAAAGAGTATTACAACCCCAATGGGCACTAGTGGAAGTTTGGATAGTGACAAGAGTGGCAACATGGTGGATCAAAAGCTATATAGATCGATGATTGGTAGTCTACTCTATGTGACGGCATCAAGGCCCGATGTGATGTTTAGTGTATGCATGTGTGCAAGATTTCAAGCCTCACCAAGAGAAAGTCATTTGAAGTCAACAAAGAGAATATTGAGGTACTTAAAGCATACACAAGATGTTGGATTATGGTATCCCAAAGGTGCAAGCTTTAAGCTAGTTGGATATTCGGATTCCGACTATGCCGGTGATAAAGTGGAGAGAAAGAGCACTTCCGGGACATGTCAATTGTCGGGAAGATCACTTGTCTCATGGTCATCCAAGAAGCAAAATAGTATTGCACTATCTACCGCTGAAGCCGAATACATCGCCGCGGGTAGTTGTTGTGCACAAATCTTATGGATGAAGGCAACATTGAAAGATTTTGGAATCAACTTCAAGAATGTGCCATTGCTATGTGACAATGAAAGTGCCGTGAAGCTAACCAACAATCCGGTTCAACATCAAAGAACAAAGCATATTGATGTTCGTCATCACTTTATTAGAGATCATCAACAAAAGGGTGACATTGCTATTGAGAGTGTGGGCACCGAAGATCAATTAGCCGATCTATTCACCAAGCCACTTGATGAGAAGAGATTTCACAAGCTAAAGAATGAGTTGAACATACTTGACTTCTCCAACATGAGTTGATGCACCCCATATATGACATGCCTCTCCTTCGAGCCCCAAGGTACAATTGGTTGACATGTCATCCATTCTATACTAAGGACATGTTTAGTGCATCTAGTCATGATTTCTTATGTTCTAGGATCATTCATGAAAATTAAATAAATTTGAAGTTTATATGGTGCCACTATTTTTTCCATGACTTGTATGATCTAGTGGTAGCATATAACTTGTTTAAGTAGCTTGTGATCCTAAGTATTTAATCTAGAAAACTTGTCTAAATATTTGCTTCAACATGGTGCATGATAACCCTTCTAGTGAGGTGTGAAGAAGCTTGCCCTTGGATCAAACCGAAGTATTTTATTTATGCAAGCAATCTAGGTTGAATCATAAACTTGATCCTCACCCCATATTTCAACATGATAATCTATCTAAAGTTTGCTCCTTGTGGTCAATTGGTGCCAAAGGGGGAGAAAATATTGTTCACAAAGATAGAACTCAAAGAGGAAGAAAATGTTGTGGGGGAGAAAATGTTGTTCACAAAGATAGATCCTAAAAGGGGAGAATTGATAAAAGAAGGGGATCAACTAAAATTTTGAGCACACAAGTAGGGGGAGCAAGCTTTTAAACATGAATGTTGCATTTCTATGTGCACCTCATATGTATGATGCATAGTTATGCATTTCGTTTTCTCCGATACATTGCTTGTGTGGTGACTTGCTAGTATAATTTGAATGATGCATTGAGGTACTAGTATGAATAGGAAGTAGTTAGATTTTTCTTGCTTCATGTTTTTCAAAATGGTACTAGAGCCTTGCTTATAATGTTGATCTCACGAGGTTTCTAGTTATGTTTGTGCTTTTCCAAGTGGAATCTAACTACACAAGGTGCTAAGATGGTGTTTATCGCTACTCCGATGGTATCACACTTCAAAGGTCTATAATCTAAAACACTTAACACCTATTGATAGACAATGCTCCTAATCTTTCCTATCTAACATGTATGCTTCCAAAATCCAAACATATAGCATACATGTAGGGGGAGCCATTGCTATCAATTTGAATTCATGATCACATGTCCATAATTCTTACACATGGTAATATACTTGGACAATGTGACATGGGTTCAATCAAAATTTTATCATAATATCTTTGTGAAAGGTTTGTCACCAATTACCAACAAGGGGGAGATTGAAAGTCCTATGTTTGGTGTTGGTAATTAGTGACAATGCCTAAGTACTAATCCCATGCCTAAGTTGTATGTAGCATATGAGGATTAGTACACTCCAAGGTTGGTGGCAAGATGGACATGGTGATCATGATGGCCACACTTGGATTTGGACGCAACCCTACGTGATCAAGGCAAAGGTATATGCTTAAGGGTTGTGTTTTAGTAACCAAGACACCTAGTGGGTGTGGTTACATTATAGGATAGATAGCCGTACTATAAAGAGGGGAATGACGCGGCTATTGAACTCCTAAGTGCCTCTAGATGTGCATTTCATGATCATATGCATTTGGATAGAACTAATATCGCCTCAAAAAATGATTGTGAAAATGCTAACACACTCACACATGACGAGATCACTTGGTGATGTTAGCACGTTTGCGACGGCGGTGGAGTTTGAGCGGTAGAGAGGGTTTGGTTCCTCTCTCCCTCCCGCCGAGCTTGCGAGGCGGGATTCAGGCGTTGTCGAGAAGTTGAAACGATTATTTTCCACTACGCCGGAAGTCCGGAAAAGAAACGGAGGCGAACGGAGGTCACAGAGGTGACCGGACGCTGAACCGGACGCAGTCCTTGCATGACCGGACGCGTCCGGTCAGTGTTCAGTATCTGCGTGTTTTTCAGTTCGATGATCGGACGCGAGGCGCGTCCGGTCACTGATGATCGGACGCGAGGCGCGTCCGGTCACTGATGATCGGACGTGTCCGGTCATTCAGGGAGCTTACTGGACTCTAACCGGACGCTGTCATTGTCGCGTCCGGTCATTTTCTTCAGCGCGTCCGGTCACTATTTCGTTGAGCGCTGCTCAGGCGACCAGCGCGTCCGGTCCTTCACGGGACCAGCGCGTCCGGTCGTTCCCGGCGCGTTCGGTCAGTTGGACCAGCGCGTCCGGTCGTTGCTTCGCAGTTAGCCGTTGGGCGACCAGCGCGTCCGGTCGTTTGGACCAGCGCGTCCGGTCAGTACTTCACGAGTTAGCCGTTGGGCGACCGGCGCGTCCGGTCAGTTGGACCAGCGCGTCCGGTCAGCCCGATTTCGGCTGTTTAAGTTTCTAACGGCTATATTCGAAGGGGTACGTCTATAAATACTCGTTGGCCGGCTCAAGGCTCACCCTCTCGGACATCTCTCGAACATTTGACATACTTGTGAGCACTTTGAGCTAAGCAACTCCCCTCCCACTCATCTCTCTTGCTTCTTTGCATATTCGAAGTGAGATTGAGTGATCCAAGTGCATTTGCATTGTGAGATTGCATCTAGTTGGCACTTGGTGGTTGATTTGCTGCGGGATTCTTGTTTCTCTTGGTGGTTGCCGCCACCTAGACGGCTTGGAGCAGCTTGGAGGCGTTGGCAAGAGTTGGTGATTGTTCTTGGCCACCTCCGGTGATTGTGAGGGGTTTGTGCCTACCTCGGCGAAGCGCCAAAGGCAACATTAGTATATTGCTCGTATCATTGCAACCTTTTGCCATTTGGTAGGTTCTTGTGGTGCCTTTTGAGAGGCTCGGTGTGAGACCGATTAGCCACCGAACCACGTGGTGAAGAGGGACACAACGGGGACTAGCGTGCCGGCAAGCACGTGAACCTCGGGATAAATCTTCGTGTCATCACTTTCATATTGTGATTGATTGATCCCGGTGTTTGGTTATCTTGGTATTCATTGTTGATCATATTGGTTGGCTCAATACTTCGCCCCTCGGTGATACCCTCCTATCTCTCTTGTATTAATTTCTTAGTTATCTTTGCTAGCTAGTTAGCTTAGCTAGAGTAGTTCTTTTGTGTAGCTTGCTAGTTGTAGTTGTACTTACCTTCTCGGTTTGACTTGTGCGGCTGAGTGCAAATACTAGAATTGTGAATTAGATAGGTGGCTTGCAAACACCCATAGGCTAAGCAAAACTCGCATCTCGCTATTTGTTATATTGATAAACTTGTTTAGCTTGTCGTTGTAGAAAATTTTAATAGGCTATTCACCCCCCCTCTAGCCATCAAGACCTTTCAACCGGACGCGTCCGATCATGCAAGAGCCTTACTGGAAACTGATCTGACGCTCGACCGCGTCCAATCATAGCTGACCGGACGCGTCAGGTCAGCTTGGGACCTTACTGGAACATGACCGGACACGCCGATCAGTTTACAGTCGCGTCCGATTACACTGTTTACCCTCTGGAACACGTGTCAGACTGACCACCGCATCCGGTCCTCGCAAGGACCACGTCCGGTCGATCAGTTACCGACGCAGTGAAATGTTAGTACTGACCGGATGCGTTCGGTCATGACCAGGACCGCGTCCGGTCACAGGTAAACTGCTCAAACGTCTTCTAAACGCGTTGCAACTTGAACCAAGTTGCTTCCAACTGAACTTTGAGCTTTTCTAGAGCTACCTAGTGCTAAGTTTGACAAGTGTGCACCACACCTAAACAAAAGACTTACCTAGGTCAAGCTACTCGCTCATGCCCCCCTTTATAGTACGGTCAAAGGAAGAAACAAAGATCCTAACGACTATTCCAGATGTAACTCAACACCTTGACATCCGGAACTAACCGTCCTTAATCTCGATCGTTGATCCTTTGAAAACCGAAACGATTTCCATCAAGGGACATGAATACCAGTGTGCCCAAAGCAGTTATCATCTCCATGACCTAACTTGCCAACGTTTCTGCAAAACACACGTTAGTCATGGTAATAATGCGTTGTCATCAATTGCCGAAACCAACACCGGGGCCTAGATGCTTTCAATCTTCCCCTTTTTGGTGATTGATGACAACACTTTAGATTCAGAAGATATAAGTTGAGGTTTTTGATCATGCTTGGTTCACATGAGCATAAAGTTGTAAGCACAAGGGGTTAGTCATTGCTTATATGTTCCAAGCCAACTGAGTGTACTTATAAGATAAAACATGAAGAGTTAGTACACATAAAACATAGCTCATATAAAATCAGAGTAAGGCACGGAAGCACAACCTTATCAGCTAAACACAAATGAGTGACATAATAAATAAGACATAGTCTCACAAACTCATAGTCACACAATGCAGGGTAGAAAAATAAACATGATGCATGAAAGTAGCACACAAAGAACGAAACCCTCTATCAACACTCCCCCTGAATCTATGCTCTCTCTCCCCCTTTGGCATCAACCGCCAAAAACTAATCTAAGGATCTGACGGGGGAACATAAGCTATCGTGTCAGGTGCCGAGGAGCGTGGAGTGATCACAAACTGCGAAGTGTCCTCCTCAAACTCTGAACTGTCAGGCTGACCCTCTGTAGATAGACATGGCAGTGAAGCAGTCTGGGTCGGTAGAGCAGGTGCAGCAACTGAAGGTGTAGAAGCAACTATAGGAGCAGTCACTGTCGCCTGAGCCTGAAAGACACCAAGAGTGGGAGGATCTGTCGATGCTACTGAAGATGGCAGAGTCTCTGTAGTCCCGGCCCCTGACACTGGAAGAGCAGCAGTCTCTGAAGCTGACATATCTGAGGTAGTCACAACAGTGGTGGACGAAGGTGTCGGCTGTCCAGTCAGCTCACTGTAGGTGGCACTGAAATCAGGGAACGGAGTGCCTGAGAGGAGGTGAGGTCTCGGCTGAGCTGGTGGTGTAAACCCTGTCTGGATAGGAGTGAAACTCGGAGACTGAAACGTCTGAGGCACCTGCTGCTGGGGGGAGGTGTACTGAAAACTCGGCTGTCCCTGACTCTGAGGTCCACTGGACTGTAAAGCTGGAGTCAGGACGGACGGTGGTGGAGGTACCCCAACAGTGACAAGGTGGCGCAGGAGCTCTAGGTACTACTGCTGAGTGGCTGCCTACTGCCTCTGCATCTCGAACTGTTGTCTCTGGAACTCTAGCTGCTGCCTCTGGAGCTCGTCCTGACGAGCCTGAATCTAAGCGAACGCGGCAGCTGTGTCCTGAGCCTGTCTCTGCATTTGAACCTCTTGTCTCTCCTGGGCCTGGGTCAACCTCTCAAGAATAGCCACCATGGCTGGGTCTGAGCGAGAGGCTGAGCCAGAGCCACCGGCCTCATGGTCGTTAGGCCGAGGAGAGCGGTACCGGGGGATGGGCTGATAATCCTCATCTGTGCTGTCAGTAGCAACATCCTCGGCTGGATCAGCTGGCTGAGCATCTAGATCTACTAGCTCTGCCTCAGCAAGACCCTGAACGGTCTCGTCCTGCTCAGCAGCTGTCTTTGATACCTTTGGCCTCTGACGCTGTCCTGGGCCAGGTGCCTGCTCTCTGGTAATTGATGCCCACAACTGTCGGATGTCATACTCTGGAAAGGCTGTGGTGGTATCAGAAATCTCTGCTCTAATCTCTGCAGGCAACTCACAGGCAGATCTGATGATGAAGCATATCCAATGAGCGTATGGTAGCTGCCTGTGACCCTTGAAGCCCTCTGCCAAGGTATCCTCCATCTCACATAGCATCAAATCCCACAGGTCAAACGAGGTCTGTGAGATGAGGTGATGTACTACCCACAGCTGCATGCGAGTCAATCCCTCTCTGTATCCTAGCCTCAGAAGTAGAGTCCTCCTCATAATAGCATCCATGACTCTGGCTATGGGTGTCAGGCTGGCAAGTGTACGTCGAGACCCCTCGCCAAAAGGCTCACGGAAACAAGGTCGGATCAAATCTGTAGGGGGTACTGTCCCGCCGTGAGGGCGTCTCGGAGGTGCAGTCTGTCCGAAGCACAGCTGATGAATCTTTATCTCTAAAGCAGGGAGTCTAAGAATCTCCCGTACCCTGGTGCTGTAGAGTCTGCGGTCACGGCCTCTGAAAGCAAAGTGTATGAACTGATGTGCTGGGTCAATCCAAAGTGATGAGTAAAACTCTCTGACCCAGGTCCCGCAGTATGCTCCAGTCCGTCCAAGAAGATCCAATAATCCAGGTAGAAAGGACAGATACGGACGAAGCTGCTCACCCACCACCTCAACTAAGGCCTCCAGTCGACAGACTCTCTGAGGTCTGAAAGCAATCCCGCTGTTGACATAAGCCCTGTAGAAGTCCTCATGCAGAGGAGTGTAGAAACCCTCTGAAGCCCGAGGATCCCACTAAGGTGGGAACCACCGAATGACCTCAACGAACCTGAGGGCCTAGACCTGTCTAGTTGTAGCACCCCTGAGGTCAAAGTGCTCAACTGGGGGGTGACCTCGAGCCCTGGGAGGTGGACGACCTCCATGACGCTGACCCTCTGGCTTGGGAGTCACCTGAGCTCGCGTACGTCCTGAGCAACGACGCTGTGGAGAGGATACTGTCTGCTCCTTAGTCTTCTCTGGATCCTCTGTAGGCTGCTCTGCAGGTGCATCCACTATCTCCTCTGTGGCCTCTGTACCGAGCTGTCGACCTTCAAGGTGAAAGCGACTCTCGCCAATTCGTATGCCACTACTCCTGCCACCTCTCTCTGCTGCCTCTGCTGCATCTGCAACTGCTTGAGCCACTTCTGCCTCTGTAAGTGTTCTCTTTCTCTTCTTCGCAGCAATCTTCACTCGCTTGCCGCGAGCTACCTCTGTCCTCCTGGGGGGACTGTCATCCCCGTCACTAGGTGCACCACCAGCGTTCTTGCAGCGAACCATACTGACAAACAGCTGTACTGAGAACCACTGGAAAGTAACAGATGATGAACTGACACTCGTGAGGCTTGGCCTCAATCCGTATCCGCAGGCTTGGCCTCGGATTCACAACTGATCACCTAACACTTACAGCACCGACATGACAAACTGAAACGGTAGAATAGATGGATCTACTATAAGCAACATATATTATCTAAAGGATGAGTAAGATCCTAATGTAAGCAAGCATATGAGGTAAGATATGAAAGGACCACGATAGCTACCTCGACGAGCGAAGATCCGATGAAAGGAAGACAATCTCGACGCGCTAGGGTTACCCGGAAACGGCGACCGAAACCCTGGTGAATCGAGAGATCGACGATCGAATTAGTAATTCACCGGAAAATCAATGGTAAACCCTAATCCAAGGTAAAGACGTCACCTTGCGAAGACGGAGATGATCGCGGAGACGGAAACAATCACGGAGACGAAAACTCGCGAAAAACCTCGGCTACGGTTAGGGTTTCTCGGCAGAGGGCGCGAGCCTCAAGACGGTGGCGCGCGAGGTGTTTGGAGACAAAGCAGCGGGGGTTCGGGCGCGAGGAGCTGCTCTAGTGGCGCGCTGGTCGGCGGCGCAGGGCGGCTGCGGTGGCGCGGTGGCGCTAGGCTGCGAGCAGCGTGCTTCGCGGGCGCGGAGGCACGGCGCGGACAGCACGGCAAGGGCGCGGAAGGCGCGGGTGCGGCGAGGAAGGCGCGGGCGTGGCAAGGAAGGAACGGTCATGGGCATAGCAAGGCGCGGCGGCTCGGTGACACGGCGAGTACGGGCGGCGGAGGATTGAAAAGTGAACCGCGAGATCCAAACGTACGGTTAAAAAGGGTGAGATCCGCTTTTCGCGTGATGACCGGACGCGGTGGTCGAATGACTAGACGCGGTGGAGGCAGTGTCCGGTCATAATCCAGTAAGCTCCTAGAATGACCGGACGCGTCCGATTATGCATGATCGGACGCTGACAGAGTCCGGTCACATTTTGCCCGGAAAACTGAAACGGATGACCGGACGCGGTGGTGGTGCCCGGGACCGGACGCGGTGGTCGGCAGAGACACGTCTGATGCAGCGTCCGGTCACAGATCTTGGAGAAGACTTTCGGGAATGACCGGACACGCTGGTGGATGCATGACCGGACGCGGTGGTGAAGCAGAACCACGTCCGATGCAGTGTCCGGTCCAGCGTCCGGTCGCTATAAAACGTCTTTTTTCAAACCGATTTTCGACGTGACTTCTCCCAATCAAGTTCCAATTCAAAGAGACTCAAATAAACACCAATTGGAACCTGATATGAGTGACCTCACTCAAACCCTCAAAATTTTCAAGATATTTTGCCTTAGGCTAGTATTATTTTTAAGAAAATATTCAATAAACACCCGAGGAGCAACGTATGGCCATGCAATAGAGTGTATCAACCCTTGGGAGCTTCAAATGCTCTCTCTATTCATGGACGAACACAGAGGTTACTCAAAGCTAAACCGAAAAGAAACGACAAAGCAACAACCATGCATATGCAATGCAAAACGAGAAAGGTAGGCTAGTTGCTTGTCAAGTTTGATCCACGGTTAGGCTTCTTCACTCCTCCAAAGGAGGGTTATCGTAACCGTGTTAGACAAGTTCTAGATGCATTGCGGGAATTTAAACAAGACATAATGTACAATGCAATGCAAGGGACAACACAAGCTCATTTTTTAAAGTTACTAGAATCAAGCACATTTAGTTCACTTCTCAACCTACAAAAGGTAGCTTCATCTAAAGGTTTAGTGAAGATATCCGCTAATTGATTTTTACTTCTTACACCTTCTAGTGAAATATCATTTTTAGCAACATGATCTCTTAGAAAGTGGTGGCGGATATCAATGTGCTTGGTGCGAGAGTGTTGTACCAGATTATTAGCAATTTTAACGACACTTTCATTGTCACATAAAAGCAGCACCTTTTCAAGAACAACTCCATAGTCTAGGAGGGTTTATTTCATGTATAAGATTTGTGCACAACAAGCCCCCGCGGCAATGTATTCCGCCTCGACGGTGGACAAAGCCACACTATTTTGCTTTTTAGATGACCATGATACTAAGGACCTTCCCAGCAAATGGCACCCTCCGGATGTGCTTTTTCTATCAATTTTGCAACTGGCATAATCCGAATCGGAATAGCCAACTAGTTGGAATCTAGCTCCTTTGTGATACCAAAGACCGATGCTTGGGGTGTACTTAAGATATCTTAAGATTCTTTTTACGGCACTTAGGTGAGGTTCTTTAGGGCACGCTTGAAAGCGAGCACACATGCACACACTAAACATGATATCGGGCCTAGATGCGGTAAGGTACAACAAGCTACCAATCATAGAATGGTAAAGAGTTTGATCAATTGGTTTACCTCCCTCATCTAGGTCGAGATGTCCATTAGTTGGCATTGGGGTCATGATTGGCTTGCATTCTTCCATCTTGAATCTTTTGAGAAGATCCTTGGTATACTTTTCTTGAGAGATAAAAATCCTTTCTCTCATTTGCTTGACTTGAAAGCCAAGGAAGAATGTTAGCTCACCAATCATAGACATCTCGAACTCTTTCGACTCAATTCACCGAATTCTTTGCAATAATCTTCATTTGTTGACCCGAAGATAATATCATCAACATAGACTTGACAAATGAAGATCTCTCCATTAAACTTCTTGGTGAATAGTGTGGTGTCAACCATCCCAATAATGAAGCCCTTCTCAATGAGGAAGTCCCGGAGGTGCTCATACCACGCTCTAGGGGCTTGCTTGAGCCCATATAACGCCTTGGACAACCTATAAACATGATTAGGATATCTAGGGTCTTCAAACCCGGGAGGTTGTTCAACATAGACTAGTTCATTTATGAAGCCATTTAAAAAAGCACTTTTCACATCCATTTGATATAGTTTCATTTCATGATGTGATGCATATGCAAGAAGGATACGAATGGCTTCAAGTCTTGCAACGGGTGCAAAAGTCTCTCCAAAATCAAGACCTTCAACTTGAGAGAACCCTTTTGCTACTAGTCTTGCCTTGTTTCTTACTACTACGCCTTGATCATCTTGCTTGTTGTGGAACACCTACTTGGTTCCAATGACTCTTGCACCTTTAGGATGCTCTTCAAGTGTCCAAACTTGATTGCGGACGAAGTTGTTCAATTCTTCATGCATAGCATTCACCCAATCCGGATCTTGAAGAGCTTCTTCTACATTCTTAGGTTCAAGACAAGAGACAAAAGAGTGATGTTCAACAAAAGAAGTAAACTTTTGAGATCGAGTCATTACACCCTTTGTAGGACTCCCTATGATGAGATCTTGTGGATGTGCTTGAAGTAGGGGTGAGTTTCTTCGATCAACCATTTGAGGAGTAGGATGGGGAGCATCAACATCTTGAGCTTGTGCCTCGGCTTGTTGATGAGAGACATGAGTATCTTCATTTTCAACTCTCTCATTCTTGTCATCATTTTGAGGCACATATGATGAAGATGGTGGATTGATAATTTATACATCGTCTTCATCATCTTTAGGCTTGATGTCTCCCACCGGCATGTTCTTCAGGGCCTCTCTCAATGGTTCATCACCTACATCATCACAATTTTCAATTGCTCCTTGGGAGCCGTTAGATTCATCAAATTCCACATCATATGTTTCTTCAACCAAGCCGGTGGCATGGTTAAATACTCTATATGCTTTGGACTTTGATGAGTAACCAACAAGAAAACCAATATCACAATGTCTTTGGAACTTCCCTAGGTGTTGACGCTTCTTATAGATGTAGCATTTGCAACCAAACACCCAGAAGAATGAGACGTCCGGCTTCTTCCCATTTAGCAACTCATAAGGGGTCTTGCCAAGGAACTTTTGTAGAAAGAGACGATTTGAAGCATAGCATGCGGTGTTGATTGCCTCGGCCCACAATTTTTCCGGTGTGTTGTACTCATCTAGCATTGTTCTTGCAAGAGTGATCAAGGTCCGGTTCTTTCTCTCAACTACACCATTTTGTTGAGGAGTGTAGGTTGATGAAACTTCATGCTTGATTCCAATTTCATCACAATAAGCTTCAATGTTGGTGTTGTCAAACTCTTTACCATTGTCACTTCTAATTTTCTTTATCTTGACTTCAAATTCATTTTGAGCTCTCTTTGCAAACTTCTTGAAGCAATTTGCCACTTCGGATTTGTCATGAAGAAAGAAAGTCCAAGTGTATCTTGAGTAGTCATCCACAATCACTAGACAATAGAGATTTCCATCCAAACTCGTGTAGGTTGTAGGACCAAACAAGTCCATGTGTAGAAGTTCTAGTACTCTTGATGTTGACATGTAAGCTTTGGTTGGATGATTGTTTGCAACTTGTTTGCCGGCTTGACATGCACTACAAGGTTTGTCCTTCTCAAACTTTACATCCTTCAACCCTCTCACTAATTCTTTCTTTAATAGCTTATTGAGAGTGTTCATTCCAACATGAGCAAGCCTCCTATGCCAAAGCCATCCAAGTGTAGTTTTGGTGAATAAACATGTCATCAAGTTTGCATCTTCGGAGGTGAAGTCAACAAGATAGAGATTATTGTATCTAAAGCCCTTGAAAATCACTTGCTTGTCATCTATCTTTGTAACAACCACTTCATTTGGACTAAACAAGCATTGGTAGCCAAGGTCACAAAGTTGCCCAACGGATAGTAAGTTGAAACTCAATGAAGCAACATAGAGCACATTTGAGAGAGAGTGATCATTTGATATTGCAATCTTGCCTATACCCTTGACTTTGCTCTTTAAATTGTCCCCAAATGTGATCTTGTCTTGACATACCCCATTCTCTTCAAGTGAGGTGAACATACGAGGATCACCGGTCATGTGTTGTGTGCAACCACTATCAATCACCCAATGAGATCCACCGGTCTTGTAGTTCACCTACACACAAGAGATCAAGCCTTTTGTTTAGGGACCCAAACTTGAGAGGGACCCTTAACTTTCTCAACTAGTGACTTGGCAACCCATATTTTCTTTGGCCTATTCTTGTTAGGAGGACCCAAGAACATGACTTTCATCTTTCCACTTGAATCTTTTCTAAGCATGTAATGAGCATTGAAAGCAAAGGGTCTAGCATGCTTGGGCAAGGGTTGTGGTGGTGGAGTTTTGCACTCATAAGCAAAATGGCCTTCTTGTCCACACTCAACACATCTCTTTGGCTTGGGCTTTGACTTGCTTTGTTGTTGTTGAGCTTTGACCTTCTTCTCTTGATTTGCCAAGTAACCAATGCCACTCCTATCCATCTTCATGACGGTGTTCATGAGTAGCTCACTTTGCAAATGTTGGCCTCTTGTGAACTTGCTTAGGCCGGTCTTGAGATGCTCTTTTTCTTGCTTGAGCTTCTTGTTTTCTTCAATAAGTGACTCATTTGAAGCTTGCTTTTCAAGAGCCATCAATTTCTTATTCTCAATCTTAAGCATCTCATTTTCACCCTTGAGCTTGACATAGTCATCATAGTTGTCAGCCTCAACCACACTCTTGCCTTTGCCGCTAGAGCCTTGCTCAAAGTTCTCAATAATCAAATCATCACATGATGTAGCTATATCAATCTTAACAACTTGGTTAGTAGCATCATGTGTCTCAAGAGCAAGCTCATTAGCAACAATAAGAGTATCATAGTTGATTTTCAATGTGGTATATTCATCTTTTAGCAAGTTGAGCCTAGTGATGAGTTCACCATGCTTCTTCTCAATTTTATCATGTTTATCTCTAAGCTCCTTGTTAGAAGTTTTGAGCTTCTTAAGAGAGGAAGACATAGTTTCATTTTGATCTTTGAGCTCATCACTAATCTTATGTGCATTCTCAAGCTTAGATGAGAGTGATTCATTTTTATGTTGAAGCTCATCATTTTCATTTCTAGTTCTTCTTATGATTTTAGAGTATTTGTTCAACAATTTTACAAGTTCATCATAAGAAGGTGCATCATATTCATCATCACTATCACTATCATCATCATCACTATCATTGTTTTGTACCTTTCGATCACCCTTAGCCATAAGGCATAGATGAGTAGTGGAAGATGATGGTGAAGGTGGCGGTGAAGGTGGTGATGAAGATGTCGGTGAAGATGATGATGGCCCAACCACAAATGCGGCGACCTTCTCTTTTTTATCGTCGCTTTCATCGCCGGAGGACTCACATGATGACTCAATGTCGGTGAGCCAATCACCAACAATGTAAGCTTTTCCTCCCTTCTTCTTCTTGTAGAACTCTCTTTTCTTGCCATCTTTCTTTTTGTATGGCTTGTTCTTTCTTTTCTCATCTTCTTCATCACTTGAATCACCTTTCTTGCCCTTGTACTTGTTCTTGTACTTGTCTTTTGGAGGTTCGGGCATTGATGAGCTAGGTGGCCAAGTTCACCACAATTGAAGCAATCCATTTCGGATATTGGCTTCCTTTTGCTACTTGTGAAGAATTTCTTCTTCTTGCCATCGAACTTGATGCCACTCTTGTTGAGCTTCTTTAGCATCTTGGTGGTCTTCCTCACCATGAGTGCAAGTGATGCATCATCAATATCACTTTCACTTGAGCTTTCTTGCACAATCATGGCTTGGCCCTTCTTCTTTTTCTTTTCATGGCAAGCTTTGAAGGCTAAGTCTTTCTTCTTGGAAGATGATGAGCCCTCTTTCGGAGTGATGTGCATGTACATCTCATGTGCATTGATCTTTCCTAATACTTGAGTCGGTGTTGCGGCGGAGAGATCACTTTGGTGAAGTACGGTGACAATGTGTCCATACTTCTTAACGGGAAGAACACTCAAGATCCTCCTTGCAACATCCGATTAACTCATTTGAGTGAGTCCAAGAGCATTGAGATCTTCTACAAGAATATTCAATCGAGTGTACATTTCATTAGCACTTTCTTTGGGAAGCATCTCAAAAAGAATTGATTTTCTTTAAAGCAATGTGATAGCGTTGCTCACGCTCACTCTTAGTTCCCTCATGGAGAGCACAAAGATTTTCCCACAATTCATGAGCGTTTTTGGCATTACGCACACGATTGAAGATATCTTTGCCTAAGCCCTGGTAGAGTGTATTTTTTTCCTTTGCATTCCACCAGTCGTACTTTTCCTCGTCACCACTTGGGTTGGCGGGATCCCTTGTAGGAGGAAGCCCTTCGGTTGCGGCTCTAAGGCACCCAACATCTATGGCTTCGAGGTACGCCTCCATACAAATTTTCCAATATGGAAAATCATCTCTCTCAAAAGTGGGAGGTGGTCCTTCCCCATTAGACATCTTGCTCTAGGCGGTGAAGCCTAAATAAAGAGCAACACGGCTCTGATACCAATTGAAAGGATCAAGATGCCCAAGAGGGGGGGTGAATTGGGCTTTTCTAAAAATTAATTGCAAGAATTAAATCCTACAAGCCAAACTTCACCCCTAGTGCCTACTAGTGTTCCTTGTGATTCTACAGGTAAAAGTTTTGCACCCTAAGTTCCAATCCTAGACTAGCATGGCAATTCTAGGAAAGTAAACAAGCAATGAAAGTAATGCACGAAAGTAAATGCTTGAAAGTAAGGGTTAGGAACACGGTGATGTTTTACCGAGGTATCGGAGAGTCGTCAGTCCCCACTAGTCCTCGTTGGAGCACCCGCGCAAGGGTGTAGCTCCCCCTTGATCCGCGCAAGGATCAAGTGCTCTCTACGGGTTGATTCTTCGACACTCCGTCGCGGCGAATCACCCAAAACCACTCACAACATGAGTTGGGTCACCCACAATCTCGTCGGATGATCACCAAACTCTCAATCACCACCAAACCGTCTAGGTGATGGCGATCACCAAGAGTAACAAGCTAGAACTCTCACTTGACCATAACAAGCCTAATGACAAGATGGATGCACACTTGCTATACTCTTGTCACTAGAGAGGATTCTCAAACTTTGATTCTCAAATCACTATCCTCACTAGGGCACTTGCACTCCCTTGCACTTCAAAGGTGTTTCTCAGCTGAACAAATGAGCAAGAGACCTCTAAAAGAGGTGGAGGGGATGTATTTATACACCCCTCAGACAAATCCAACCGTTACCTGCCGAATCAGCAAAACGCGCACTGACCGGACGCGCCGGTCGACATGACCGGACACGCCAGTCAAGTGTAACGGTCGGAAACCGAAAGTTAGCGCTAAGTGACCGGACGCGCCGGTCTGAGATGACCGGACGCGCCGATCAGAGATGACCGGACGCGTCCGATCATGCAAGAGCCTTACTGGAAACTGATCTGACGCTCGACCGCGTCCGATCATAGCTGACCGGACGCGTCAGGTCAGCTTGGGACCTTACTGGAACATGACCGGACACGCCGATCAGTTTACAATCGCGTCCGATTACACTGTTTACTCTCTGGAACACGTGTTAGACTGACCACCGCGTCTGGTCCTCGCAAGGACCGCGTTCGGTCGATCAGTTACCGATGCAGTGAAATGTTAGTACTGACCGGACGCGTCCGGTCATGACCAGGACCGCGTCCGGTCACAGGTAAACTGCTCAAACGTCTTATAAACGCGTCGCAACTTGAACCAAGTTGCTTCCAACTGAACTTTGAGCTTTTCTAGAGCTATCTAGTTCTAAGTTTGACAAGTGTGCACCACACCTAAACAAAAGACTTACCTAGGTCAAGCTACTCGCTCATGCCCCCCTTTATAGTACGGTCAAAGGAAGAAACAAAGATCCTAACGACTATTCCAGATGTAACTCAACACCTTGACATCCGGAACTAACCGTCCTTAATCTCGATCGTTGATCCTTTGAAAACCAAAACGATTTCCATCAAGGGACATGAATACCAGTGTGCCCAAAGCAGTTATTATCTCCATAACCTAACTTGCCAACGTTTCTGCAAAACACACGTTAGTCATGGTAATAATGCGTTGTCATCAATTGCCGAAACCAACACCGGGGCCTAGATGCTTTCACTAGGGTAGTACCACTACTACTAGGTTGGAAGGTGATAGTGTAGGGAGGTACGGGCATGGGGACCCACACCCTCCTAAGACAGCGTAGTGACCTTGGGGGCTCGGTACTACGTCTCACAGTCTCAGTGTTTCGGTGGACTTCGGGGTGGCCCAGGGCTAAGTGGTAGGGTGGTACTGTACCGGTTGGGAGGCAGTCGAAATCAGCCTAGATGAGCCGGATCGTCGATGATGGCGATATTGTGGATTACCAGGTGTACACACTCTGCAGAGTTGATCGATCTATACGTATAGCTGTGTCCGCGGATATGGACATTCCCATGACCTACGCTTCACTTGACTAGAGAGAAGAGTCTTTTCTACCTTTCCCCCAGGTTTTGTGTTGGTTTCCAGCTTTGGCCGTTGAGGCGAGATCTGAGCGGGAGTCGATCTCGTCGTCTAGAGAGAGAGAATGAGATGAGATGTGATGTGTGGGATGGGTGTGGGGAAAATGTGTGAATAAGATGGGTTAAAATCTGATGAACATCTTATTATTAAAATGTTAACTACTTGCTTAGGAAACCCACAACCTAAATAGGTCTCTTTCTACTTCCCTCAATGTATTCTAATTTCCACAAAGCAATGCAAGCATATGGTGAGCGATGCGTGGCCAGTACCAAGTGTACTGATAGATTTTTGACAGGTTCTGAGCCCGAGTACGACTACGAGTGCGATGATTGGGAGGACTAGAGGGTCTGTTCTGCGCTCGAGCTGGTTCCAGGAGATCATTTTCCGATGCTATCTTCGTTAGATGCTGTTTTGGATGCTATGTGTGAGTGTGTTCTGCCCTGCGTGACGAAGAGAATAATTTATGTAAAATTCTCTATTGTACTCTGATAATTGTGTATGACTTTGTGTATCACTGAGATTTGGGTAAATTGATGGATTGTTTCGTCATTTTACACTGCGTTTATGTGGATTTTCCTTCGTGGAAATCAAGGACATTTTAGGCACGCACGGCCATCCCTCGCCTGCCACCGGCCACGCGTCAGGCACTCCAGACTCCGTCGGGGAGCGGATTGCCGTAGTAGAAGGTGGACCCGAGCGGTCCGAGCGGCAGAGGGGCGTTGCACTCATGGATGGATGGAGAGATGGAGATGAAGTGACCTAAAGGGCGCCGAATGGGGGATCGGGGAGGTGGCACTGTCGACCAAATAAGGTCGATAGTATAGGGAGAGATACGCTCATGGTAGTAGATGAATCGGTGAAGGTGCGCGAGACATGAACTAGATGGTAACAGAGACACAAGACACAAGACACAAGATTTATACAGGTTCAGACCGTCAGTGTGACGTAAAACCCTACGTCCTGTGCTCCGTTATTTTGTATTGATTGAGTACGAGATTTGGTTGTCTCGATGACCTATCGGCTAGGGGACCCCTACCACTCCTTATATATTTTGAAGGAACAATATTACAAGTAAAGTATTCTATTTGGTATAATATATTCTTGTAGCCTTGCGGTGCACGCTGACCAGCGCCGTGCACCACACGACTTCATCTTATGGGCTGGACTACCTTTGATGGCGTGGCCCATGTATAACCATGAGGTTAAACGGGGTTATACCCCTACAACTAGTCCCCGAGAGCCTTGTATCTACTGAGCAACATCGTTTTGATCAAGTCCGAGCAGTTTAATACGAAACCGACCAGTTCAACTGGTGATCCGAGCGAAGATAATTGAAGCCGACCAATTTAGCTGGTGATCCAAGCGAAGATAATTGAAGCCGACCAGTTTAACTAGGTAGCAGACCTCGGACTTAACCAAATAAGGCTTGTCAGAAGAATGTAAGGGGTTCAAGATAAAATTTAAAAATTTTCCACCTTAGGTGAAGTGTAGCCACTTAGATTCCTTAGTCAATAAGGAGGGTAACCAGGAATAGAGCACTACATTCACCGCTAGGTGAAGTGTAGCCACTTAGTCCCCGAACCTGATAGTAGGTGACTCAGTCACGTGGTGTCAGGGTCAAAAAGAATAGTGGACTTCAAATCCAAGACCAGTCCCCAGCTTAGCTGAAAACCAGTCCCAGCTCAGCTGAGAGAAACTTGCAGAAAAAGTAGTACACTCATCGCAAAGATGACGTGTACATACGTAGTCTCCGAGCCTGCTAGAGGATGAAGAAACATCTTGTAGCAGGGTCAAAGAAAATAAGTCTGTAATGTACTTATCAATGCCCCCAACGTGCTGCCCAAGATCAACACTCTGATCCGAACAGTATGGAGCAACTTGATAGCACACCAGCTTAATCAGAGCGAAGTGAAGACAAAGCAATCCGACCATCAAGGGAGTCCCCAGCTTAGCTGGTGACTCTTGCACAAAGAATCCGAACACCGAAGAGTCCCTGCTCAGCTGGCGAGCACCCAGCGTAACTGACAATGAAGTCCAAGCGACGAATAGCTAGAATGACTGGTCGGCGAGTACCGAGCAGTCCAACCAACTAGTCGGTGGCAGAGTGAACGCCGAGCAGGAGTGAGCACCGAACACTCCGACCAGTTGGTTGATGGTGAAGTCCATCTGCGAGGTGGTGCGACAACCCGGACGATAATCTTCTTGTCCTTTCCAAGTAATTTAGTCCCCGAGCATAAGCTCGGCAGCCAAAACTTGCTCCTAAAAAATAAATATAGAGAATAGGTAGTACATGATGTACAAAATAAAATATAAGATCTCCAAAGAAAAAAAATCAACACTGGTGAAATATAAATGAACATCATGTTCATGTTTGGATGAAGTGTTTATATTCCTTATAAACTGGCGCGAGTAGTTAGTTCGTCACTGAGACCTCCAGCCCCGGCTAGCCGATGAATCCGTAACGCAGAGCTCAGCTCGTGGGCGTGTAGGAGTATTAGCATCCCCGAGGAGTCGCTGTCGACCACCCGATATGCAGAGCTCAGAGCTGCATGCACGCATAGGGAGAAGCTGGAAACATGACCGTCTCTGGAAAACACAAGTGAAAACGTGGCTGTTCAGCTATCCACTCAACCGGAAGCGTATGTTATTTTTAAGATGGTATACGTGGAGTTTATTTTGACGCGCGAAACACACCCTCAGGGTGGTTGGCAAAGAACCATGAAGAAAATTTCGAAGACATATGGTGATTGACGGCTCGCTTGTGGCTCGACGCGGCTCGCTCAGCGGCTCACTTGATGGCTCGACGTGACTCGCTCAGTGACGCGCTTGTGGTTTGACGTGGCTCGCTCAGCGGCTCACTTGATGGCTCGACACGGCTCGCTTGGAGGCTCGATGCAGCTCTCTCAACGGCTCGCTTTCTTCCTTGGATGTGATCGATCTGCTAGGGTCCGTTTGACTCTGCGCTTCATTAGGTTGTCGCAAGATGCAGAGCCACGCTGGCGAACCAGGGCCGCCGCCAGACGACGACGAATCGCGTACGTCCTACTGACGATATGCCAATAGCGTGCAGAGACGACGCCGAGCCGCTGCGGCTGCCATTAACAAATCACGGAGGTCGATCCAAAGATATACGCAGATATGTAAGAATATTTATGAAACTAAAATCTTGACTTAGTTTTTGATGGCGTCGGATCTAATGACAAGAGCCTCCATACGTGTGCATGCATGATGAGTACATACATACACTCATACATGCCGGATTTGCATGCACGAGCCATCGAGGTGTTGTTCTCTCGTGGTTCGATTGGTGACGATGTACGAAGTGACTAGCGCCGCCGCCAGCGATGCCTGATCAAGGGTCGCGTGGATCCCATCGCATAGCAGCGCGACGAGATTCGTTGAAGTCGGAGTGCAGGCGCTGCCATATGTCGTGATGCTGATCGTCGAAGCCGCCTGTCGATCTCGCGACGAGTACTCCAGTTTTTTCAGAATTATGGACAGTATTGAAAGCACGATCTATGAAAGCATTTGTGTTTCGCACGCACTCCTGTGAACGACAACCATTGTCATTCCAGCTATGGTACATCCAACTACGGTCTTCTACTGACATGTCAAGTTATTGTAGCAAGGACAAACCCCTGTTCAATATCTAAAAGCCTTATGAAACCCAAAAATAGCAGTGCTATTACAAGCAGCACAATTAACAGCACAATGTACGGAAGACATAAGACAAGATAAATTTCCTTCTCACCTTCAAGATTTGCTTGCACAGCAGATGAGCATATCCCTGTCTTTTTTTATCCCCCTCAAGTCTTCCTTGCAAATGTCAAGATCTTCCCCCACACTTGAATCTGAAATGTGCATGTAAAAAATGCAAATGTACATTTGTTACTTATGGCAAGGCAATGTGATCTATGCAACATTAGTTACTTGTTCAACTCATTCTCATTCTGCAGTAATGTTGAGCTGCTCACAATATTATATGAAAAGAGTTAAATGTTCAACTCATTCTGCAATAATGTGTTATATGAAAAGAGTTAAATGTTATTACGAAATAATTTTTACAGCAAACCTAGAAATGTCAATTGTATTGCGATATAAAATTTTATATATTGATAGTCAAAGTTTTTTTTTTAAAAAAAAGTGACTTCGGACAAAAAAAAAGGGATTTTATTTGTGATCGTAAAGAAGCAGTAATAAACTTTTTTATCTGTCGGAGATAAACCGGACCTCATATACTATGCCAAAAGTACCTTCACCGACTGCATTCTGTCTGGAGAAATTTCTTGTTGCGCTCTTGACGATGGCCAAAGCAATGGGACCAAGCAACAGGGGGGCTATTGGTAGATATCTAAAGCCTCCTACAGCAGTGGTAGAGGAAAATTACCAGGCTCCAACAAAGAGTCGCGTGGGGCGGGAGATCCGTGCAACGTGCGTGCAGAGATCCTTGCACACGGGCGGAGTGGAAGGTCCGAGTGGCGCCGAAGTCGGAGCAAGCTGCGGCGGCCTGAGGGAGTGGCGACGCGGCGTGGGGATGGAGGGAGCTGCGGCGTCCTGCTCCGCGCGGGGGCAATCCAAGGGAGTCGCGGCGTGGCGCGGGGACGGAGGGAGCCGCTGCGCCTGCTCCGCGCGGGGCACGCCGAGGAAGTCGCGGCGCGGCGCGGGGACGGAGGAAGCCGTGACGCCTGCTGCACGCTGGGGGCACGCGGATGGAGGGGCGGCGCTGGGGGCACGCAGATGGAGGGGCGGCGCTGGGGGCACGCGGATGGAGGGGCGGCGCGCCGCGGGGACAGAGGGAGCTGCGGCGGCTGAGGGACAGGCGGCGTGGATGGACTGGCGGCGTGGAGGGAGTCGCGACCTCGCGGGAGTCTGAGGGAGTGACGGTGCCAAGGGTTTCCACGGGGTGCCAACAAAATTTCACGGGAAATTTTTTTGGTTGGGTTCAGCGTTTCCTAGGGAATGCATAACTTTCCTAGGGAAACAAGACACCTGGCGCCGATGTGTCCACTCTTTGGATCGGTCCCGAGGAGATGGTTCACTCTTTCCCGAGGAAAAGAAGGATTTCGTAGGGAAAGGGATGTTTCCCTAGGATTTATTCATCAAACACTAGGGAAACTTATCTTTCCCTAGGGTGATGGAAAACGGTAGGGAAAGAAATAAACCCTAGGGGAATTTGTTGATTCTAGTAGTGAGTTGCCTCGAGACGTCGCAATGCCGTGACAGGATATCACCGTGGGATCGCGTCATGTGACGCAACAGGAAGAGCAGATGCTCGCAGGTCGCCGAAGGTCGTAGGTTGTCGCCGTGATCTGACGAGTTCCCACGAACGAGATAGATCTTGAGGTTCGCCATCCTTGTTCGCCTGGAGTCCGCAGCACACCTCCTGTATGGCGCGTATATGGTCAGAAGTCCATCGAGAGGTCGGTAGTCCACCAAGGGGTATGCACCAAGGGGTACGCCCACGGTGGTAGATGAATCGGTGAAGGTGCGCGAGACACGAACTAGATGGTAACAGAGACACAAGACATAAGATTTATATAGGTTCAGACCGTCAGCGTGACGTAAAACCTTACGTCCTGTGCTCCGTTATTTTGTATTGATTGAGTACGAGATTTGGTTGTCTCGATGACCTATCGGCTAGGGGACCCTTGTCCCTGTCCCTCCTTATATATTCTGAAGGGACAGATTTATAAGTAAAGATCCTATTTGGTACAATATATTTCTCGTAGCCTTGCGGTACACGCCGACCAGCACCGTGCGTCACACGACTTCATCTTGTGGGCTGGGCCACCTCTGATGGCGTGGCCCATGTATAACCATGAGGGTATACGTGGTTATACCCTCATAGGCGCCGATTGGGGGAGCGAGGAGACGACCCTGATTGGCGGTGATCGGGGGAGAGGGGACGCGGAGAAGATCGTTCTGCTAGGTGGAGTGCAAAAAAATTGGATTTTCCATTTTATGATTTTTATGTGATTTTTCAAAGATTCAACCGAAATAAATAAAAAAGAAAAAACAAAACCATCGTCACTGTAGCAACCACCATCACTGTAGCAAACCACAGTCCAAAACCGTCCAGAGATATAATATGAACGGTTTTAAAAATTGAGGGAGGTGTTTTGCTCGATTTTGAAGTTCAGGGGCCTCAATAGACTTTCGCAAAAGTTGAGGAGGTAAAGTGGACTTTTTCCTATCGCTTTTGAACACTTGGGCCTAAACTAGAAACGCTGGCCCAGGCAAGCCTTGAGTGCAGCGGACTCCGTTCACCCTGCCTTTTCTTCTCCCGTTCAGCCCTTGTGCTCTCTCTCTCTCGTGGCGACGACTGGCCGCCACCGTCGCCGTCGGCGCGGCCGCCGCCCTACGCCAGGTGTCCCAGCCTTCGTCGGGGTCGCCGGCAACGAGCACCCACCAGTTATGCTCACCCCTTCGCTTCCCTTCCTGTCGTGCGAAACAGAGCACCCAAACCCTAACTTAAGCTATTTGGTTATTTCGGATCTGATCTAATTACAATTGTATACATGAATTATGCCTACCAACTTAGATTATTTTGAAAAAAAATTATTGGGTGTCCATTTGTACACTCATGTCCTTTACTGGGTCTGCCGATTGCATGCCTGGTGTTAACTGGAATATTAATTTGGGTCCATAGGAAGGATATGAACTTCGTCCTACCAGTGTTGTATGCAGTGTTAGATCAATCACCATTGTTACATCATTTGATCAATTTGCCAGCTTTCATGTTCCTGTAATGATGGATCCATTAATACTCTATTTTTTTTTTCCCTTTTTGATGTTTTTCTCTGCCAAAAGGAACTAAGCATCATGTCGGAAAGAGGTCGCCTGCCAAGGCGATTGATTGATGATCGCAGGTCGTACCATGAAGGCCTTCGAGTTGACGATCCCAGAGGTTATCCTGAAATCCTTGCGGTTGGGGATCGTAGGGGCTACTCTGACATCCGTGTGGTTCAGGAACGTCGGGGCTATCCTGAACCCCGTCTGCTTGAGGAACGCAGGGGCTACCCTGGTGTTCGAATTGTTGATCATAGGGGCTATCCTGGCAGTCGTGGGCTTGATGAACGTAGGGCCTATCCTGAGATCCATGAAGGCCCACGCATGAGGGGAGCTCCTCACCCTCACCCAACTGTCTTAGAGGATGAGCTTGAGTTACAGGAAGTTGAACTCCAGAGGCTTTTGGCACATAACCATGCTCTGGTTGAGGACCGTGAAGTGTTAAGCAGGGAAATACAAGCTGGAAAAGATGAGCTCCGCCACTTGAACGTGATCTTTGCAGACATTAGCACTGAGAAGGAAGCTTACATCGGAAAGCTTGTGGACAAGAGAAGGAAGCTTGAAGCTGAACTTGGAGCAAGTGAGCACTTGCATGACGAGATCAGACAGCTTCGTGGTGAAATTGACAAACTCATTAATGCAAGGAAAGAACTATCTGTAGAGACTGCATCTCTCATGGAAGAGCTGAACAGGGAACAGTCCGGTAAACAGCAGCTACCTATGCTGAAAACAGAACTTGATGGTCTGGAACAGGAACTTATTCATGTGAGGTACTTCTGCAGTTTTGTTTGCTCCATTTGATTTTCCGGTGCACCAGTTAGTCTTTTTCATATTTATATGCTTGTATTGTAAGATCATTGATTTGACTTCTGCAGGACTGCTTATGGACTAGAAAAGAAGGGGAATTTGGAATTGCTGGAACAAAGGAAGGCAATGGAGAAGAATATGCTTTCTATGGCACAAGAGATCGAACAGATGCGAGGTGGATTAGCTCAATTTGAAGTTAGACCATGGGGCACAGGTATGTTGTTAGGACTAATTTCTTGACAATACTGTAAATTTTCTTATCCTTGTTGCACACAGTCCCTTCTCTTATTGGCAGCAGGCTGTACTATTGTGGTAATCTGTTTGTTTCACTGAACTTCTGTGCATATCTCTGTGTTGGACTATTACCATCACCATGCCATGGTTTTAGGAGTAGGGCATCAGGTTATGACTCTTTTTTGCTATTGTGGGCACAATAATTTTGTGCATATGAACTGTATCTGTTCTTATGAGTCTTTACGTTTGATCAATCTTCAGTTTTTCTTTCTTAAAATACTAACTATTTGAGGTGTGAAATCTAGTTATAGAAGATCTAATGAAAAGCTACTCTAGAGCGTACAAGTTATGTAAGGTTGGTGTTTTACAAACTGGACCATGTCCCCTTTTGGCATTGCAGATTTGTAGTGGCTTTCGAAGTTGTTTTTTTTTAAAAATACCTATGTTGGCTATTATAAGTTATAACTCTTTGAAAACATTTATTTTGAAGCTAGGCCTACAATTAGATCTTGCTACAATTGGCAAAGGCTGTAGAATAGCACAAAAGAGCAAAACAAATTTGCCCTAAACATGCCCAGCTGCTGTTTGTTGGTGTGTAGATTGTATCACATTGAAAATGGGACAAATGATAAACACAATGATGTAATACACCCATATCCATATCCAAAAACACTGTATGCAGCCCGAATCAGTATTAGTACACCTTCATGCCCTTACAACTTTGTAAACTCTAAACTATCACTTGGGAAAATAGGAAAATGCTGTATCACAAGGCCTACATTTGTGGCTACTGGCTAGTGGCTACTGATTTCTACTAATCTTTTTTTTGTGACTTTGATTTCTACTAATATTATGGGAGAGGCGCTTGTAAACTTTGAAATTATATTTGTTAACTGATAAAGGATACATATGGTATATGTTTTAAATAATATAGGTTCATATTCTTGGGCAGAAAAACTCAGCTGTGTGCTTACTGAGCCTTGTTAGTTTGCTGATCACACTGTATATGATAGTTCAAAAAATTAAACAATACTTGTACCGTGTTATTTTTGCACATGCCCAAATGTATAGATGCAAGAATACTGATAAAGGATGTTTGCTAATCAGTATTTATCTTGTCAGTATTGTTGATGTTTTATACTTGTCATTTTTTATTTCCTTAATATAAGGCAGAATTCTTATGCTATTACTTTTATGTAACATTTTAGGTGGAACATATGGGATGCAGATGGCGAGTCCTGATGTGACCTTCACTAAGAACCCATATGAAGATAGTTACAATATCCATGCGGTATGATCTCCTAAAAGATAGCATATGCGACCATTAAGTTCTTCCCCTATTAACTATATGGATGCTTCCTTATTTATCTGTAACCTTCTGTCATATTACCAGGGGGTTTCTGAGAAAGGTCCTTTGCATCCTCCTGAATCTGGTTCATGGGGGACATATGACAAGAATCGCCTTCAGTACCGCTAAGATCAGAACTTAGTCATCGGAGAAAGAGTTACCTTCTAGGTTTTAATGGTCATATCACATAATTTACAGTACCTAAGGTTTATATATACCTGCTTGCTTTACAATTAAGAGTTGTCTTTTTCGGATGCTTCTAATCACTTTTCCCATGCTGTCTTACGATATGGCTAATTTGTTAAATTATTGATACCAAGATGTCCAGAGTGGGTCATACATGCCTCATGTGGCATAGCTACCGTGAAGTTAATATTAACTGCTGAATTGTTGAATATGATGTGTTGACAAAAATGCTTGCATCATGCAATAGATACCATTGGCCATGTCAAATTATTGAACGATAAATTGTTTACAGTTCTGTACACCTCATTCAATTTTAGTTTTAGACACAGTACAAGATGTTATGAACTGTGAAGCTTGTACATTCACCAGCCTGAAGGGCAATATGTTACATAGGAGAGAAGACTCAAGAAGAAGGTGAAAAAACCTTTTTACCTTAAGCCCTCTCCCCCTCATCAAATGCAAGGCATATACAATAGCATTGCATTTGAAGAGAGTATGACACTAAGCACACTAGACTTAGGCACAATACAACAGTGATAAACATTAAACAATACATCCAAATCCGACGACATGTTATCGTCTTGGTTTGTATTGTGTAGATCTATTGTGTTTTCTTTCACATTCCACACAAAGTCATGTTAGTAACCATGAGAAGTGGCAGAAAACAACACGAGCGAGGGTAATGAAGGGTCTGTTTGGTAGAGCTCCTCCTGGTCCAGATTGTCATCCACTGAAGCTGATTCTTTGAGAGAAGTGATTCTCTGACTATGTTTATCTATGATTCTCTAGGAACTTTATGCATATGTGTGGTGTGAATCAGGAGAAGCTATTTTTTCAGCTCCTAGACCCCTAGTTCGTTTTAGAGAATCACTTCACAGAATCAGCATAGAATCATATGTTGAGTCAAGCTGTTGAGATGGGAGGAGACACACGGCTCCCTACAAATCAAACGGAAGGGCCATGCTTCACATGCAGAAGAAGGTGTTGTGGTCCCAAGCTGATGTGGAAGGTGCTGATAATGGAACCAACAACAGAGAAGGGTTTTGTTGCAAGACATGTAAAGGAGGAAAGAAATACATGGCTTCCCTACACATCCAACATCCAACAAGAGGGTCACGCGCAGGGATTTGATGTACTCAAAGAAGAGAGACCATCACGTGCATAGAAGAGTGTGGTGTCCAGGACCAATGTGAAAGGTCCCCATAACAGAACCAGCGACAAAGAAGAATGTTGTTGTAGCCATGTGATGAAACTCAAACAACTTGGTGATGGCAATTTGTTTTCTCGCTCGGCACACAAACTCAAGGAGAGGACCAGCATACTTGGATGGACGCAACAAGACTTGGTTACAACAGTAGGGCTAGGACACTAAGTAGGCGGTAGAAACAGCTACAAAAACAAGCCAGCAGCAATTGCAAAACAATCATGTTAGCTCAAAATGAAGCCCAACAGCACACCAGCAGGCCCCAGTGTTTCCCTATTATTGCACATCCAACAGAGGCCTGCTTAAGTAGCCCTGTTTTCAGGACGGCAGGACGAGTCTGGACGTCTGGGGACCGTCCAGGACGTCCAAGACGATTAGTCGTCGTCCAGGTCGATTAATCGACCCTGGACGAGTCCCCTGGTCCGTCCCCTATATGGGGGACTGATATATATATATATATATATATATATATATATATATATATATATATATATATATATATATATATATATATATATATATACATTATACCATATATACACACACACTAATATACTACATGTTCTAGGCTCTAGATAGGTCAGTTGGCCACTTACCTGGCTACTGTAGAGCCCTTTCTTGTCTTGATGGCTGCTGCTGCCAAACTGAAAATATAGAAAAATAAAGCACATTAACAAGGCAATCAGGTGAAACAGAGCTTCATGCTTCAAGCACAGGCAAAGCACCAAGCTTAAAGGAGGAGGTGATGACTAATGAGTAATGACTGACCTGAGGAGGAGGAGCTCATCTTCGCCGTGCAGTCTTCCTCCCTTGCACAGTTTGGCCTGCACACCAGCTGGATCTGCAGGCCTGCGCCTGCAGCACAGCAGCAGTAGCCGCAAGGAAGAGAGGGAGGGCAGCTGGAAGGGAGGGAGGAGCAGGGAAGGGAGAAGAGTGAGGGATCTGCAGTAGTACAACAATGGAGGAGGCGGCTGCTGCACAGCTGGATGGGAGAGGTGAGAGGAGTGAGTGTGTCTGCGAGTGAGTGGAGGCTGAGGGAGTGAGGGCTGAGGGGTTGGGTGTTATAAGAGAAACCCTAATGGGCTTGGGCCAAAACATAAAATAGCTTACTGGGCCCAACTTTGAGATGCAGCCCACCTCTGGCTGGACGACCGCACAGCCTGGACGGATGATTAATCGCAGCTGGACGACGATTAATCGGACGTCCAGGTTCCTGGACGGTCTGGCCTGGACGGAGGCCCTGGTCGAGTTGTTAAAACCGTCCAGGACGATTAATCGCGATTAATCGGACGTCCTGAAAACAGGGTTAAGTAGTGGAGGGCTGGCTGCAATGTTGAAGCAACACCTGGTTATGAGTCTTCGGGCAACCTGGAGAAGGTGATGGTTGTGCCATGGGTAGAGGCCCTCACTTGTTGCATGTAGGGAGACTCCTCGAGCTTGTCATCGTGGTTTGGCCACCGGGCCAATAGGGGACTAGCAACTCGGTGGAGAAGAAACGGTGCAAGAGGCCAACAGGAGATGGAGCTTGATGAAGCATGCAGGGCCATAGACACACGGCGTTGTATAGGGTGCGAAAGCATGGTGCGACACAATGCTGAGGGGCCATGGCAGGTTAGGTCTGTGTGGAGGTGTGTGGATTGGCATGCGGATGGGGCGCTTCCTGCATGGAGGAGCAGGTCGACACCGAAGGAGGCTGATGTGGAGGGGTGGTTACCTTGATTTGAGGCTCAGGGGCCTGACTTAAGGTGGCCACACTCGATCTATATCTCAAGGAAGATGGCTCGATGCATGGTGGTTAGCTTGCAGCAACAGCCCCTACTGGTACTTACTACAATTGCACTATGGCTAAGTGGTTCCCTCCCCTAGGGCAAAGATTGCTCTTGCTCGTCTTGAGGGTGGGGGGGGGGGGGAGGCGATTCTGGAGCTATGCTTAGGATCAAAGAAGAACAATGTACAAACTGGCCTCTATTATACCATGTTATGAATTACGAAGCTTTGTGTATTCACCAGCCTCGATGAGCAATATGTGTTACATAGGATAAAAGACTCTAGAACAAGGTGAAAAGACCTTATCCGTAACACTAGAGAGTTGGATTACGTCAACTTGGATGGGTCATATGGTCTAAGAAAGCTATGTAAGTAAACAAATACCACACCTTTGAACCAATTTGGTTTCATGCCAAGAAGATAAACCACGCTGCTATTTTCTTAATGACACGGGTTATGGAGTGTTCATGTAGTAGAAGGATCCACAAGTGGTTTTCATTGATTTGGAGAAGACTAAACAAACTACAAAGGAATGCAGTGTAGGTGAGTTTTCACCAAGGATATGTACATGAATGTTGCTACTAGTATCTGATCAAGTAGTGTCACAGATGACTACCTCATTAAAATTGGATTACAGCAAGGATCACCAATGAGCCCTTATCTAAATTGTGTTGGTGATGGATATCATCACAATGGATGTGTAAAGAGATATAATCCTTTGTGTATGCCTTTTGCTGACGATGTAGTGCTAGTTAATCAAAGTACGATGGGACGAGACGGGAGTAATAGGAATTAGAGTTGTGGTGACAGACTATAATCAAAAGGTTTGACTTCGTGGAATTAAAGTTGAGTATACGTGGTGTACTTTGGCACTACTAGGGATGAGGAGGGAGACATTAGTTTGGAAGATTAGTAGTTAGTGAGAATTGATATTTGGTTTCAATCAATGCCACAAAGAGATGAGGATATCAACGGAGATGTTAGCCATAGATTTAAAGCACGGTGGATGAAATGGCGCCAAGGTAAATTGTAAGTTCTGTTAAACGGCAATTACACTTGAGATATTGTATGATGTATAATGTTAGCTTACCAAAAGGTGACATGTTCAACAACTAAATTTGTATGTTGCGTTGGATTTTGTGGTCATACAAGAAAGGGCCTACTCTGAAAATGATGATATAAATGATAGGCTAAGTGTAGCACCAATTGAAGAAAAGCTTGTCCAACACCGTTTGAGATGGTTTGGACATGTGCAATGTAGACCATTAGGGGCACCGATGCATAGTGAAATCCTAAGGTGTGACAATAATGTGAAGAGACGGAGGGGTGGCCAAACCTGACATGGAAAGAGGCAGAAAAGGTGGACTTGGAAGAGTGGAATATACCTAGAGATGTATCCTTGGATAGGAGCATGTAAGAACATGTAGAAACTTTGGTAATGTTGGAGCTAGGGTCTAGTTGTTTACTTTAGGCCAAAAAGAGGAAGGCGAAGTCAACAAACATAGCCTATTGGGCGTCAACAGAGTTGATTCCATATACACCTTTTGTATATAAGAGATCATCTAAAGTGAGGTACTTGCTTCTCTAGGTCCATGCAGCTATAGTTGAAGTTTGCAAGAACTATCATTTATCAAATCGCAAAGTGCCCATCTACTCCTTGCTCCGGATTACATTAAGGATCAACTCTGAGCCCTTATCTATATTGTGTTGGTGATGGATGTGATCACAAGGGATGTACAAGGAGGTATTCCTTTTTGTACACCATTTGCTGACGATGTATAGCTAGTTAATCAAAGTAGGACAAGAGTAAATAGGAAATTAGAGTTGTGGTGAATGACTATAATCGAAAGGTTTGACTTAGCGGAATTACAATTGAGTATGAGGTGTGACTTTGGTGCTATTAGGGATGAGGAGGGAGACATTAGTTTTGAAGATCAGTATTCTTGGAGAATTGATGTTTGCTCATTCTTTAAACATTGGTACAAATGGATCTTTGTTATGTTGAACTCCTGGAGGAGCCTGATGATACTTCAAGTACCATGCGTGAACTTTTCAAGGTCTTAGGTTAGAATTTCCTCATTCACTAGAAGAATTATGTTGTTTTTCATGTGATAAAGCATTGGATAGTACTAGAATTTAGCTTCTTTGATTTGATGATGGTAGAGGTCGCAAGGTTGTTCATTGTGAAGCACTTCTGTTCACCTTTGCTAGAGTTGAGGACTTCATATAGGAAGAGCTGTTAATCAAGAGGAGAAAAGGCTTCACAAGCAATGATCTGTCTTAATTAAGGGTGTTCAAATACTCTTTTTTTCTCAAACTACGCAAAGAGCTGCGCACCATTTCATTAAGATAGAAGAAGAAAAAAAATACAGAGCCAAGTTTACAAAAAAACCGGACTTGAGGTCCCCAACGCACGCACAAGGTAGACTATGCTTGTGACAAAACAGAAAACATGACCATCCTTCCACAGCACTGGCTAATCCCCCAGGGTCAGTGACCTAGCTAAGAGGTCACTGAGCTTGGAAGCGCCCGCCATGCACCAAAGACCACTCATCCCCTATGGTTTGTAAAAGCTCTTGAACACTTGGAGAAGCCCCTTCAAAAACACAGGAGTCCCGATATTTCCATACTTCCCAGGAAACAAGAATGATGAGGGAATTCAAGCCCTTCCTCATCTACTTTGGCACCCTTCTGAGTTCTGATAGCCAACCTGCACCAGCCGGAGAAATTAGATGTCATTGGCGAAGGCGCAACAGTGACCAAGTTCAGATGTTGAAGAATCAAGGCACATACCTGCTGTGTGAAAACACAGGAGATAAGCAAATGCTGGATTGTCTCCCCGGCCTGATCAGAGAATGGACAAGCGGCTGGGTGGGGCAGCCCTCGCTTGGCTAGGCGGTCTGCTGTCCAACATTGCTTGTTGATAGCCAGCCATATGAAAATTTTGCAGCGCGGCGGAGCCCAACTTTTCCAAATTCTTCTCCAAGGAGAGGAACTGACATATCCCTCAAAAAACTGAAAAAGGCAGCATATGCAGATTTGCTGCTGTATGTTCCAGATTGGGAGAGTTCCCAACTATATTGATCTGAACGTCAGGTTGAAGAAAGATGCCATCCACTTGATCCCAGATCAACAAGTATTCAATGAGATTCTATTCTGTTAAGGCCCCTTTATTATCAGCCACCCAGCTTCTGTTATGGAGTGCTTGGGCCACTGTCTGGCATTTAACGATCCTTTCTGGAATCAACTGGATCAAATTTGGAGCCAACTCAGCAATGGTATTACCATTCAGCCACCGATCTGACCAGTAGATTCACCATTGCCAACCACATGATCCACAGCCACATCAAATAGAGCCTGTGCATTTCTTGGGAACTTGAATTGGGAGTCTAGTCCAAGGTCTTGTTGGGTCTGTTTTCTGACCGCAAAGCCACCGGATATGCAGTGCCCATCCAAAGGTCTTAAGATTCTGCATACCCAAATCACTGAATTCCAAAGGCATCTGAACCCTTTGCCAAGACACAAGACAGTAGAAGGATCATTATGCTTTTATGCAACATGGAAGTTTATAGTGCAAAAAATCTTTTGATCAGGCTTTGATATTGGAAAAGCAAAGAATTATTGTTACAACAGCAGCTGATGGAAGTTTGATGTGTTCTTCATGATCAAAGCACATTGCATACTTGAATACAAGTTAGTTAGAGTTTAGTAGGTTCCAAATAAGTCATATAAGATGGACATGACTAGTGGATGTTAGTTATGGAAAGTGAGTGCTTTTGTAGCTTGGGATTGGTTAAGCAGTGAAGACCATTCCAAAGTATTTAAAATGAAGCGGCAAGTTGGTGATGGCTTATCAAATAACGAGGCAAGTAATTTCTTTATCCAAGCAGAAGCTGTGCTGCATTGCTACTCTTATAGTGCTTCTTAATTTATTAGTCTGCAGCTTAATTTAGCTTAATTTTAGGATATTTGTTATCATCATTTTTATCTTATAAGGTTTCTTGAGCAATTCTAGAATCCAGAGACAGTTACTGATCTTCTCAAGAGGTGCAGTTCAATGTGTACAATTCATAATCATAGGATGAAGTATGGCTATAAGCCTGTGACTCCATAAGATGTCACAATATAACTCTATGGCACTGTTCGTCTATAAATGGAGTAGGAAACAATGCTTAACAGTTGTTTCTTATTCCATTCCATTTGTTTTTGAGAAACATTTGATATTAGTTGTTTCTCCGTCAGCTATCACACTTGAGATGTATGTACTGCCTTATCATAGGTGAAAAAAGTTATTACATCATGAAATTTGCCATCTCATTTGGAAATATATTCAGCTACATGCTACTTTCATGAGTTGTATGTACTATGGAAGAATATACAAGTCTTGTCATAGTCTCACTTAGTTAAGGGAGGTTTTGAGCAGATGCTGATAGAAAATAAAAATAGCATTAATGTGTTGTATCTACTAGAGAATTATTGAAGCCTTGGACCATGATCTTTACTTTTGTTTTCATCATTTTTCTGTATTTCTACCTTAGGTTTGCTATAGTTAAATGACTCAGATAGATAGATATCACTATTAACACTATTGAGGCTATGCATTTTTCTTTGAATTTGCCACCCCGTCAAATCTAATTGTCATGTTTCCTTTACCATGAGGGTTAGATGTTTTTTGGCTGTGATGTTGTGGTTGTAATTACAAATTGCCTTAGCCTGAAGCTCTGAAAAACAATAGATAGCAGTGAAACCATTACAAATTGCCTTAGCCTCAAGCTCTGAAACACATATAGCAGTAAAACCCATTTATGTTATTTTATTACACAAGATGGTGCTAGATATGCAACTTCCAGTGCACAATTGGGGACATGGAGACGAAGAGTAGTCATCTGGCATTGTGGCATATGGTTTTTATTTTGAGAAGAATACCTATGCACAAACTCATTTGATGTGTAATTTTGCTGCTTTGATACTCCAATGATTGGTGCATCCTTTGGTGGAAGTAATCCTGTGTGTCTAGGTGCATGCTAGTGTCTAGGTTCATAGCATTTACTTTAACTAAATTTCAGCATGGAGTAATAGGAGTATAGGCTGATTATTTGGGTAATATTCTGCATTAATTAGGAGGCTATTTTTCTGCCATGATTGTAGCTCATGGCTGCCTATATCTATGAGAGAAACAGAAAAGGCTAAGTCATTTTCCAGCCCAAACCTACTGTGTTGGTGTGTGTGCGCGCTTGTGTGTTACTGGGTATCCTGTTCTGAGCTATTTGCCTTTCATCCTTCAAGTAGTTAGTTTTATTTTAGTTCTGTTGTTGATTAACTTGTTTTTTGTTTGTTGATGTGCTGAATCATAAGTGCTTGAACTACGGATTTATGATTTTCTTTACTATTCTGCAACTGTACATATGATTTTCTTCTTTAGGCACAAATGCTTAATTCTTTTGTTTTTATCCTTGCAGGGTGAAATTCTTAGTTGGTCCTTGTCACCAGGAAAAAAGAAGATTTGATTCGTGAATCAAAAAGAGCAGTACTATAAGAAATGTTAATGCCAAAGGTTCTCTCAGATAACTTCCATGAACCAGGCAGATCACACATCCAGATATGTGTACAAGAACTCAATAATCAAATGGTTTAGCAATTGGAGATATGCGCAAAAGCCTGATGAAGGCACAGCACCAATTGTTGCAACACTTGACGGAAAATGAATGTGACACCATGGGCATCTGCAGAGCATGTGAAAATGTTTTTCAGTGCATCAAAGCTTGGAAGATTTGGTTTGTTTGGAAGCCTTTGCTCCATGGCATAGTGCGATTTCCTCTGAGATGAAAACAGGCTGATGCAAATGTGAGAGCTTACAGTTTGTTCATTGGTGGGTTTACTTGTGCCAGGCAAAGTTTCAAGTTAAAACATTTTCAGGGTGTTCAGCTGCCTGTCCCTTTGCTCCTGGACCAAATGAATTTGGTATCTTAATTTAGTTATTTATTATGATCAGTATCTGGATGAACTTACCAGTTTATGCAACGATGGAGCTTGAGATCAGTAGAGTTATCTGAGCTTCTGCAATCAGGAATATAGCAAACCTGTTGGTTGTTGAACTTCAGTCAGTAGCAGGATTCAAGAGCCTCGAATGAGTTGAACAGAGTCCATAATCCATGTGCTTGAAGCCAGAATGTGGTCCTGGGGTGCTGATCCTGTTGGTGTATGCCATGCTTTTCAGAAGATGTGGGTATGACTGCACTCATAGGTGTGTGATGGCAAAACAAAGATGCATATCATAGGACCTGCCCATGCACAAATAAATTGTCCAAGGTGAATTATTGCCAATGTCTCTTCCCATGAGTCATGATGGAGAAAGTGCCAATTCAAATGGAATGGCTCCAACATGATGTTACTGTCAAAATTCGAAATCCTTTTATTTTCGTCTATTAAAGAGTATTTAAGTCCTTGAAGTACTTGGAAGGTTTGTTTCAAATTGTCAAGGAACATGTATTTTTTTTAACAAGATCTGATTATTTCTTACAAGAGTGAAACAAAACTAAAGAAAGAAAAAAATAAAGTTTGGCAAAATTATTAATGCAAAACGATCAATTAAAGAAAAGAGTTGATACTACAATTCGACTACTCAATCAATTGGTAGTATCCCTAGAGTCCACTCCTCCCCCATACTACTGGCGAAAGAGAAAATGTAAAGACTACCATTAAAGCAGCCCAAGCGAGACTTGTGTTACCAGCAAGCTCATTATGTATTGAATATACCATGTTTATGGTGCTTTGCTTTTTTTTTGCCGTGATAGCTTCACTAAAGGTTTAACTGGAATTGAAGGTTTTAATACCCATGTCCCTGTGTACAAGGTGGCAGCTAGTTGGAAGTCGAGGAAGGGTATGTATGTGTGAAGCTCAATCAAAAGTGCATCCACACAGTTGCCCAGCGAAAGGAAACCAAGGATTTCTCAACCTCAGTTGCTCCGCAAACTCAATTATCATTCTCATTACTGTGAAAAAATAATTGTCATCTTGAGATGATATGCGTCACAGTTTGCATGATTTGACTTTGGTCCGTATCTACCGTGTGTGCAGATTCTCTGCGCTGAATTGTTTTCTGAAGCCAACTGCACAGATGTTTTGGTGTCTGGACGACCCCCCCCCCCCCCCCCCCCCCCCCCCCCCCCCACAACCAATAAGGTCGTTCTGGTGGTACGCACCTTCAATCTGCAAGCATCTTAACATTTCAGCAAGGATTGGCTCAAAGAAAACAGCATTGACATTAACATTTCAGAGTGGTCGAGGAACAAACAGCATTGACGTGTAGTTGTGCGAAACAGCCCAGTTCAAATTGATGGTGATTTTCTGGGGCATGGCCTCCTGAATCATCTTCTGTCCGTGATGGCCCTGTGCAATGGTTCCATGTGACCTACTGGATTTACATCCAACATGCTGGCGCATGGACTTCGCACAAACCAACATGCGGACACACGAACTTCGGAAAATTTGTGTTTCAATCAGGTCACTTACCGTGCTGACATGTGGAGTTCTGAATGTTGTTCTATGCATTTCTGGATGTACTTCGGCAAGTTAGGCAATAATCACTTGCTATGCGTTTGACACATGAACATGATGTTTGCCTTTTTTGGACGGTAGGGATTTCTGATAAGGAAAGACACTCACACCATCCATCGGACAGGCATGGGTGTAGTCGCCTCGTCGGTACGTTGTTTGCTCCATGTACATTTGCTTGCCCTGCAGACGGATCTCAATCCCATGCCCGTTGCGTTCTGATTGTGGTGGCCGAATGGTTCTTAGGCTCCAAAAGAGTTTCAGCCCAGAACGATCGATGGGTTGGAAAAAGTTTTTTTTTTTTTTTTTTTTTTTTGCCACGCGTGTCCGGACGGCTGCGTGTTGCTGCGCCCCGCGCCGCTTGCTGCTGCTGCGCTCCGCGCCTGCCCACGCCAACAACCGAGATACTGCTGCTTCCCGTTTACGCGTGGTCTGGTTCAGTTTTCGCCCTAAAATTTTACACCCTATCACAACGGATATTTAAACACATGTATAGAGTATTAAATATAAACTAAAAAAACAACTAATTATACAAATTGCGTGTAATTTGCGAGACGAAATTTTTAAGCCTAATTAGTCTATGATTTGACAATAAAGTACTATAGGGACACATGTGCTAATGACAGATTAATTAGGCTTAATAAATTTGTCTCGCGGTTTACTGACGGATTCTGTAATTTATTTTTTTTATTAATATCTGAACATCTCATACGACACCCCATGTAACACAAGATGTGATACCTCATAACTTACACCCTGAAATTAAACAAGGCCTAATTATAACATGTACGTGGGGGCCTGCCAAGCTGCATGCAAGAGAGGGAGGGAGCACAACGTGCATACTCAGGTGTTGACTCAGTTGCATGCTGCACCCTGGTTCTACATGCGTTGGGTACTGGCCCGCTCTGGTGCTTTGCACACGCATGCACTTTGACTGGGGAGTGCTTGGCCGTTTGGTTTGCGTGCACGTCCAATTGTTGGAGTTGACCCGTGACAGAGATGGGTAGCGCTGGCTAGGTGCGTGCAGTGCGTGCGTGTCTGCGAGTCAAAGCGCGTGGGGAGTAGCACTTGCTGCAATATATTCCCTTCATGACCCTAAAGAAAGTCGTTTTGGACATCAACATAGTCTCAAAAAACCAACTTCGACCACTATTTTTGCTATATAAAACTATATTTCGAGATGAATCTACTTACATCACTTTCATATTTTCAAATTCAACCCAAAAGAATTTATTTATAATTAAAGTTTAAAATATTTGACTTAACACAACCTCAAAACGACTTTATTTAGAAACACAGAGGGAGTACTAAAACAAGGTGAAATAAATTGAAACATACGCTTACAACATATGTGTATAACCACTACAACATATACAACATGTGTTTAAAATATATACAACATTCAGATAAAATATGTAACACCCCTGGTGTTAAACATGCATTAACATCTGCAAATCATAAGCATAAGCATCATCAGGCATGTCATTTCATGTTAATGCTTGTTTAGTTTAATTTAATGCTCTGTTGCTTGTGAACCTGTTAAAAGTAGTTCAAGTGCTTGATGGTTGACCACTAAAACAACTTAGAAATATTTAGGAAGCAATTTAGGACAAAATTTATATTAATCATGTTGTCTAATTTAGTTCCTAACCAATTCTTCAAAAAATAGGTTTTTGCAGTTAAATTGGCTTTAATTTTGTAATTCAAAATCTAGCAAGAATTTTCCTTTGATCCTTTAAGCAATTTTGTAGAGCATGAAAATTGGAGCAACTTTTGTTTTTGACTCTTTCTTGAAAACGCTTGGAAAATGCTCCAAAATGCATTTTTATTCGCTATCATTGAGAAAATAAAAAGAAGAAGAAATTTTATTTGAAAAATTCCCAGCGCCTCCCGCTGGGCTGACCCATTGGGCCAAGCCCACGCTCGTGCTCCAGCGCCGTGCCCAACCGTGGCAGAGCCTGACCGCCGCGTGGCCACCAGCAACCGGCCACTGTGGGCGGTGCTGCTAGCTAGCCGCGTCTTCAAGGCTGTCAGAGAGCACCTCCCTCTTCTCCACTCACCCCATTCACTCCACTTCCTCCTCCTTCGCCTTGCTCGCAGCAGTAGAGCAGCCGCTGCTCTGCGTGTCGCCATGCCCTTCTGCCAGCGCCGTACACCGCCACCGCGGCCTCTTTCTCCGCTTCGGCTCGCTTGCTCCTCCGCCTTCACCGCTCGTCCTCGCCGTGCCATCCGCAGCTCTTATCGCAAGGTAGGGGGGGCGATTTGTAACACCCAAAAATCTTAAAAGTTTGAATTAGATGAAATTTGAAGTTAAAAGAGATTTAGTTATGAGTTTAAATAGGTTAGATAATAATTAATGGGGGTCAAAGTTTAAAATATTAGGTGGAATATTTGATGATGCGTTCATATTGTTGCATTTGTTTTATAGTGTGGTGTGGTTTTGATTTTATTTGATTTGGATTTGAAAATCTATTTAAATGGTTTAGAAAACAAATGTAAATGAGAAAAGAAAAAAAAGAAAAAAGAGAAAACTTACCTGTGCCGCGGCTTGGAGGCCTGCTCTTGTCGGCCTGCTCCTCCCCTTCCTTGCTGTTGGGCCAAGCGAGACCGAGCCCGCTTCCCCCGCTCTTCCCCGCGCCTGCGTGGGCCGGCCCAGGAGCCGCTGCTGCCGCGCGTCCCTCTCTTCAGTGCCGCTGACGGGTAGGACCCACTTGTCAGCCGCTCCTTCTTCCTCATGTCGTAACCGAGCCGGTCACGAACTCAATCTTCACCGAATCAAAATCGATCTTCTCAGGATTTCGATCCAAGTTGAGGTGTCCCAACCCCATATAAGCTAGAGCCGAGCCTATCTCCTTCCGTTTTACCCGGGTTTTGAGTCGTAGTTTTGCCCTAGCCGAGCCGTCGCAAGCTCCAACGCCGCTGTTGCTAGGACTCGTCGTTGGCCGCTACAATCGCCTCGGTAAGCAAATTGGTGAGCTCGCCATCTTCTTCTCTTCCTCCCCATGTTTTTCTTTTGAGCTGTAGTGCTTTGAATCGGGGGTTTTCGAAGCTTCCACGAGTCGGCAATGGCGCCGCCGCCATCCCGTGCCGCATCCCGTCCTCGGACCGACATAGCTTACCTAAATCGTGTAGATGAGTTCGCCTTGAGCTCCTGGTTCGAGTGGTGCCAGCCGCACTTCCTATTGTGGTCTAAATCGTCGATTTGATGATTCCGGCGAAGTTCCGGCCATGGCGCCACCGTGCGGGTGAGATTTCCGGCGACAGCGCCACCGGGCCGTCTCCGGGGTTGCTGTGAGTCGTTCGTTTCCCGATCAACGGCCTAGAATAGATGATACCCCTTCGCGGGTAAAAATTGTTAAAGAGCCCCTGTGTTTTCATGAAATAGAACCCGCAGTCCTTAGCGTCATTTAGGAGATACATTTTTTAGTTCTGAAAACGTATTTCTTCTCGGTAAATCAAAAATACGTTTTCTGGTATTTACAGTTTTGCCACTAAACTTGTTTTGGTCATAAAATCTTTGTTTTAACTCCGATTTGATCCGTTCAAGTTGCGTTAGGTTCGTATTTGCGAGCTCTACATGTTAGTGTAGCTGTACAGTAGGTTTGAGAAATTTAATTTCTGAGTTTACATTAAAGTAATTATTTATCTAAAGGAAATCTTGGAAAATTCATAACTTTCACGTTTTAAATCCGAATTTCGTGATCTTTACGTCTGTGTGATCGTAGTAACGTGTAGAAGAGTTTTACAAACTTTTCATACTGTTTTGCTACTATTGGTGTACTATTCTAATTATGTCTTTTTGTTTGCTTCGTGTATGATTGCTCGGATGATTGTGTGTTGATGATTGATGATCGAGTATAGACGGTGAGCAGTTTCTCGATGATCCGGAGTATTATTTTGAGCCAGATCAGCAGTATCATCAGGAAAACTTTGATCAAGGCAAGTATAACATGAGACCATCCTTGTTACCTATTCACTGAAATTATCATACATTTGCATGTGTCTTCCTTAACCACCATAGAGATTATAACTTAGAGATTGATATCTTGATTCCTTGACACATATGGGTTATGCATTTGAATAGCTATTGCTAGTGCTTAATTAAGAATAATGATCTTGTAATTTGAATAATGGATTGAGCAATCAACTATTAATATGATTTTATTACTGTTGAAATAGGGGACTAGAGCGTGTGTTGTGTTGTTTGTTTGACGCTCTAGTTACTCTCTGTAAGGACTTACCTGTAAGTGATAACCGGGATTGACAGTACAACTGTGAGGGCTATATGGCTCTGGCTTTAGTTATTTAGAGGACCTTTTCTAACTTGTTAGTGGTTATCTTAAATGGCGTAAGAATGGATTGCCACGTTGGGTGTAGGACAACCTCTAGTCTTATGAGTATAGCCATGAAGGAAGTGCGCCATTTAAAAAGGGGGTTCCTACATCTGCCTGCCGAGTGAATCTAATGACCCTAACTTGTTAGACGAACCTTTAAGTGGCTTTTATATGATTTCCGGTGTTTTGGAGAGCCACGAACCCATGCATTTGGAAGTTATGACTCATAGTGAAAGTGTACACCTCTGCGTAGAGTTTAATAAACTGGTATACTAGCCGTGCTCACGGATACGAGCAGCCTTAGGGATTCTTACAGAATAGTTGATCACCATTGTTATATTATGTTTAAATATTGTTTATTGTTAATATGCTCATAATTAATGCTATTTCATTATCCTTATTACAATTGATCGTTGGTTCACTAATGGGAAGAATATTATCTTGATACCACTCAATTGCTAAGTAAATGATTAATAAAATCTAAATGCAGTAAACCAGTGTCTAACCTTTTGAGCCTCATTAACCCCATGATATATTTGCGGAGTTCGACATGGACTCACTCTTGCTATTTCCACCATAACAGATGAAGAATATGAAGATGATTATCGTAATGAGTACTAGTCTTGATGTCAACTAGTCAACCGTGTCCCTGTGTTTGGAGTTTCTGCTAGAGATTTACTACTAGTTGCTACAATTTATTGTATAAGACTATGTGTTAAATATTTATTCGCTATGTAATAAGCACTGTGATGATACTATGTAATTTGTCTACTTATGTGTGCGACCGTTTCCTGGGGCGCACATGAGTCTTTTATGCATCCTATTTTTGTCCTTAAAAATGGGTGCGACAGATTGATATCAGAGCCGTATTGACTGTAGGACGCAAACCTAGTTAGAATGGTCGTCATTAGTGTCTATGCTTCACCTATTTCATGCTTAATTCTTTCACCTTGATAATTGCTAAATTTTTATGCTTCTTCTACCTTATTCTATTGTGAAAATATATTGATTCTATCTAATCTATGTCAAAATTCTCATAGATGCCTCTTCATCCTCGTATGTCCGTTGCTCAGTACGTTGGTCGCTTCAAACCCCAGGAACCCCATGTTGATGGTGACCAAGAGATATCGGATGCTGAATCAAGAGTGGGAGATACTTCAATGGAGAATTCAGTCATGGGATGGACCACGAAGTTTCACATCATGGTTCCTAAAGCTGATGTTTTCTTCCATGACATGATGACAAGAACTTTAGATAATTATTACTACGATTGAGAAGCTACGTTGGAGTATCGCTGCAAGGAGTACAGTCATCCATTGATGGGTTCTTACTGGGAGACTGAGCTATGGGTCAAGACAATGGATCCTACCACTAAGGAGCCTAAGGTGGAGTCAAAGTTCATCACCTGAGTGAGCCAGGCAACTATAGAAACAAGTATGGAAGATGTCGCCTACAATGCGTTTGTCTACTACCATGGTCTTCGCCCAGATAAGACGTTGCAGGGTGCACTCCGACATTTTCCCTGTCTCTTACATGACAAGGGTGTTTGGACCGTGCCGCTCGCTGATGATTCATCCTTGACCTTACAAGCCACAGTGGGACTAGTTCGTGAGTTGGCCCTTCATGAGGCGGATTTGAAAGATGAGTTGCTAAGGGAAAAGGAACAGAAAGAGCAAGCTTATAAGGAGATCGATGAACTAAGGGCTGCGCTAGGGCTTCCCAAGAATTATGAGAAGCTCAATTAAAATTAGGAAATCACTATGTAATAGAAACGATATTAGTATGCGAGTCAATCTGAGTTTGGTAATGCTGAGTATTAGTATGTGGTGTGAACAATTGTGTGCTTGATGAATTATTATTATGATAATGTGTGATTTGGATCTTTGTAATGAGTGCTGGAGCTTTGTGGACATGTCTACAAGTTCCATAGTTAAGAATATTAAGTTTGATCATGAATATTAAGTTGGGATCGGGGTAAACTTAGTTATGTGTTTTGCTGATTTCTAGATCAGTCCGGGGTGTTTCAGGAATAACTAAAAATCTGTTCATGAGAAATTTATGAAATTTTACTGGGAATAATTAGACTTCTGTATCTTTCCAACCCCATAAGAATCATATTTTTATCTATTATGAGCTAAGAGATATACATGTTCCAAGTTGGGGTCACTATGCAGTCTGGAATTCTAAAACAGTTTTGGTTAAGCTCAGTTTTTGACTAATTTATTGATAGAATATGGAAAAGTGATGTTAATAAAAGTCGTATATAATTTCATAAGCTTTCCAACCATGTAAAGATCACCTTAATTGGATTTCTGTAACTCGAGATATGACAGTTTTACTGAGTTGCTGAAATTGGAATTCGCCCAGAGAATTCAAATTTACTTATATATGGTATACATCATCTAGAATAATACTGAGCTTTGTCTTTGGTGCTTTGAAAACAGATGGCAGCCAGAGGTCGTGGCAGAGGTTGTGGAGGTGCTACCCACCCATTACTATGGAGGAACTTATGAATACACAGAATCAAATGATGCAGATGTTCATGCAGCACCTGCAGAACAACCCTCTTGCAGGAGGACCACCACCTGTTCATGTGAGAGACAAGTGTGGTGAATTTTTGAAAGGACGTCCTCCAGTGTTCTCTCATGCTGCTGATCCATTGGAGGTGGATGATTGGGTACGAGCGGTGAAGAAACAGTTGAATATCGCTCAATGTAATGATCTGAAAAAGTGTTATACGCATCTGGCCAGTTACAGAGAACATCTCAGACTTGGTGGGAGTCATATCAAGTTGCACATCCTGACAATGCTCCTCCTATCACTTGGAATGAATTTGTTAGAGATTTTAAAGCTCGCCATATTCCTGAAGGTGTAATTGAGCTGAAGCAGGAAGAATTCAGGAATCTCAGGATAGGACAGATGAGTGTTAGTGAGTATCATGACAAGTTCTCGCAGTTGGCTCGCTATGCTCCCAATGAAGTGAGGGAAGATGCAGATAAGCAGCGTTTTTTTCTTAAGGGAATTTATTATGATCTTCGTTTGCAGCTAAAGGGTAATAATTATGCCAGTTTCTAGGAACTTGTGAATAAGGCTATTGTGCTGGATAATGAACGTCGAGAGATGGACAGAAAAGGAAGATGAAAGAACAAGGTGTTGGGAACAATAATCGCCAACGAACAAATTCTCAGCATGGGTTTCATTCAAAATTCTAAGGACCAGTCAGTCAGTGGAACCGTAATTCAAATCAACAGTGGTCTCAGAATAGACAGAGTAATCAGTTTCAGCAACGATCCTAATATCAGCATAACAGACAGTTCCAACAGCAGAGTGGTCAGCGAACTCCACGTCAGGGTAATTCTAACTCTACCCCAATGAAGACCAGTGCACCTAGTATTCCTAATCTGTGTTATCGCTGTGGAGAGCCTAGACACTATGCTAATCATTGTCCCAAGAAGCAGAATCAGCAGACACCGTAGGGGCAAAGGTCATTCAATACTGGAAAGGTGAATCATGTGTCTACTGAAACAGCACAGATGGAGCCTGAAGTAATGCTTGGTACGTTCAATGTTCATTCTACCCCTGCAATCATTCTTTTTGATCCAGGAGCTTCGTATACTTTTATTTCAAACATTTTTGTTAAGATGCATAGCGTACACATGCTTGCCATGAAAGAACCTCTCTTAGTAAATTCACTTGGGGGTACCATGCAAACCACTAATCGATATCTTCCAGTTAGTATGGTTTTAAGGGGGATAGAGTTTAAGATAGCTCCTATAGTGTTGAGGACATCTGACATTGATGTGATTTTGGGAATGGATTGGATGAAACAAAATCAGGCAGTGATTCAGTGTCAGCAGAAGGTAGTAGTTGTGAATGCACCTAATGGAGAGAAAATTAGTGTGGATATAGCAGTGCAGAAGCAACCAACCGCCGTAGTGAATCAGCTTGATGAAGATGCTAGTAAAGAGAATCCAGTTATCAGTGATTTTCCAGATGTTTTTCCAGATGATTTGCCAGGTATGCCACCTGACCGAGACATTGAATTTCTTATTGAATTATTACCTGGAACTGCACCCAAGCTAAACGACCATATAGGATGGAAGTAGATGAATTAGAAGAACTTAAGAAACAAATTAAAGAATTACAAGATAAAGGTTTTATTCGTCCTAGTTCGTCACCTTGGGGTGCGCCAGTTATTTTTATTGATAAGAAAGATGGTAGTCATAGAATGTGTGTGGATTATCGGTCTCTTAATGAAGTAACTATCAAGAACAAGTATCCTTTGCCTAGAATTGATGACTTGTTTGACCAGTTGAGAGGTGCTTGTGTGTTCTCTAAGATTGATTTGCGTTCTGGTTATCATCAATTGAAGATTCGTGCCTCTGATATTCCAAAGACAACTTTTACTACGAGATATGGTTTGTATGAGTATACGGTTATATCATTTGGTTTGACCAATGCACCTGCCTACTTTATGTACATGATGAATAAGGTGTTCATGGAGTATCTTGATAAATTTGTGGTGGTATTTATTGATGATATATTGGTATTTTCCAAGATGGAGAAAGAGCATGCTGAACATCTGAGGTTGGTATTGCAGAAACTCAGAGAGCATAAACTATATGCTAAGCGAAGTAAGTGTGCGTTTTGGTTGAAGGAAGTCTCTTTTCTTGGTCATATTGTCTCTAATGGTGGAATATCAGTAGATCCAGGCAAGGTAAAGGATGTATTGAATTGGAAGCCACCTACTGATGTGGGAGGGATTCGTAGTTTCTTGGGTTTAGCTGGATATTACAGACGATTCATTGAAGGGTTTTCTAAACTTGCTAAACCTATGACATCTCTGCTAGAGAAGAATGCCAAGTTTGTATGGTCTGAACAATGTCAAGCTAGTTTTGAAGAATTGAAGAAGAGATTGACTACAACACCTGTCTTAGTATTGCCAGATTTAAGTAAGAAGTTCTCTATTTATTGTGATGCTTCTCGTCAAGGTTTGGGGTGTGTTCTTATGCAAGAAGGGAGAGTTGTTGCCTATGCATCTAGGCAGTTGAGAAAGCATGAGCTGAATTATCCTACTCATGATTTAGAGTTAGCAGCTGTAGTTCATGCTTTGAAGATTTGAAGACACTATTTGATTGGACATAAGAGTGATATATACACCGATCATAAGAGTTTGAAGTATATTTTCACTTAGTCTGATCTGAATTTGAGGCAACATAGATGGTTGAAGTTGATTAAGGACTATGATCTAGAGATACACTATCATCCTGGTAAGGCTAATGTTGTAGCTGATGCTCTTAGCAGGAAGAGTTATGCTAAGGAGATGCAAATGTTGTCCATGACAAGTGAGTTGTGTGCTGAATTTGAATATCTGAATTTGGGAATTGTTGCTAATACAATGGAATTAGTGATAGAACCTACATTAGAGCAAGAAATATACAAGGGTCAGTTGAAGGATGCGAAACTAAAGAAGATAGCAGAGGATATAGTGATTGGTAAGTCACCAGGGTTTCGAATGGATGATAATGGAATTTTGTGCCTGAGGATCAGTCTATTAGGCAGGCAATCCTTCGTGAAGCTCATGAGTCAGCTTATTCTATTCATCCCGGAAGTACTAAGATGTATCTAGATCTCAAACAGAAGTACTAGTGGGTTGGAATGAAAAGGGATGTAGCTGAGTATGTGGCAGTGTGTGACACTTGTTAGAGAGTGAAAGCTGAGCATCAGAGACCAGCTAGATTGTTGCAACTAATGAAGATTCCTGAATGGAAGTGGGAGGAAGTTGGTATGGACTTTATAGTGGGGTTACCTCGTACTCAGAGAGGTTATGACTCTATTTGGGTGATAGTAGACCGGTTAACTAAAGTTGTTCATTTCATACCAGTCAAGACTACTTATCATGGGGCAAGATTGGCAGAGTTGTATATGGAGAGGATAGTGTGTTTGCATGGAGTTCCAAAGAAGATTGTGTCTGATCGAGGTTCGTAGTTTACGTCACATTTTTGGAAGGCTGTACATGAATCTTTAGGTACAAAGTTGAATTTTAGTACAGCATATCATCCACAGACAGATGGGTAGACTAAAAGGACCAACCAGATACTAGAAGACATGTTGAGGGCCTATGCATTGCAATATGGAACTAGTTGGGATAAGAGTTTGCCTTATGCAGAATTTTCTTATAACAACAGTTATCAACAGAGTCTTAAGATGGCACCGTTTGAAGCTTTGTATGGACGTAAGTGTAGAACTCCATTGTTTTGGGATCAGATGGGTGAGTCTCAGGTATTTGGTACAGATGTTCTTAGAAACACAGAGGATCAAGTGCGAGTGATTCGTGAGAATTTGAGAGTAGCGCAATCTCGTCAGAAGAGTTATGCTGACAACCGAAGGAGGGAATTAGTTTTTGAGGTAGGTGATTATGTCTATTTGAAGGTGTCACCCATGAGAAGTGTGAGGAGGTTTAATATGAAAGGCAAGTTAGCACCAAGGTATGTTGGGCCATTTAAAGTTATTGATAGACGAGGTAAGGTTGCTTATCAATTAGAGTTGCCTAAAAATTTGTCTGGGGTACATGATGTGTTTCATGTTTCTCAACTCAAGAAGTGTTTACGTGTGCCTGAGGAGCAAATACCTTTGGATGAATTGACTGTTAAAGAGGATCTTACATTTGAAGAGTTTCCGATTAAGATTTTAGAAACTGCTGAAAGAGTTACTCGAAGTCGAGTTATTAAGATGTGCAAAGTACAGTGAAATCGATATTCAGAGATAGAGGCAACTTGGAAAAGAGAGGATGAATTGATGAAATCATATCCGCAGTTACTTGAGTAAGCAGTCCAATCTCGAGGACGAGATTCTTTTAGGGGGGGTAGAATTTGTAACACCCAAAAATCTTAAAAGTTTGAATTAGACAAAATTTGAAGTTAAAAGAGATTTAGTTATGAGTTTAAATAGGTTAGATAATAATTAATGGGGGTCAAAGTTTAAAATATTAAGTGGAATATTTGATGATGCGTTCATGTTGTTGCATTTGTTTTATAGTGTGGTGTGGTTTTGATTTTATTTGATTTGGATTTGAAAATCTATTTAAATGGTTTAGAAAACAAATGTAAATGAGAAAAGAAAAAAAAAGAAAAAAGAGAAAACTTACCTGTGCCGCGGCTTGGAGGCCTGCTCTTCTCGGCCTGCTCCTCCCCTTCCTTGCTGTTGGGCCAAGCGAGACCGAGCTCGCTTCCCCCGCTCTTCCCCGCGCCTGCGTGGGCCGGCCCAGGAGTCGCTGCTGCCGCGTGTCCCTCTCTTCAGTGCCACTGAAGGGTAGGACCCACTTGTTAGCCGCTCCTTCTTCCTCATGTCGTAACCGAGTCGGTCACGAACTCAATCTTCACCGAATCAAAATCGATCTTCCTGGGATTTCGATCCAAGTTGAGGTGTCCCAACCCCATATAAGCTAGAGTCGAGCCTATCTCCTTCCGTTTTACCTGGGTTTCGAGTCGTAGTTTTGCCCTAGCCGAGCCACCACAAGCTCCAACGCCACCGTTGCTAGGACTCATCGTTGGCCGCTACAATCGCCTCGGTAAGCAAATTGGTGAGCTCGCCATCTTCTTCTCTTCCTCCCCATGTTTTTCTTTTGAGCTATAGTGCTTTGAATCGGGGGTTTTCGAAGCTTCCGCGAGTCGGCAATGGCGCCACCGCCATCCCATGCCGCATCCCTTCCTCGGACCGACGTAGCTTACCTAAATCGTGTAGATGAGTTCGCCTTGAGCTCCTGGTTCGAGTGGTGCCGGCCGCACTTCCTATTGTGGTCTAAATCATTGATTTGATGATTTCGGCGAAGTTCCGGCCATGGCGCCACCGTGCAGGTGAGATTTCCGGCGACAGCGCTGCCGGGCCGTCTCCGGGGTTGTTGTGAGCCGTTCGTTTCCCGATCAACGACCTAGAATAGATGATACCCCTTCGTGGGTAAAAATTGTTAAAGAGCCCCTGTGTTTTCATGAAATAGAACCCGTAGTCCTTAGCATCATTTAGGAGATACGTTTTTTAGTTCTGAAAACGTATTTCTTCTCGGTAAATCAAAAATACGTTTTCTGGTATTTACAGTTTTGCCACTAAACTTGTTTTGGTCATAAAATCTTTGTTTTAACTCCGATTTGATCCGTTCAAGTTGCGTTAGGTTCGTATTTGTGAGCTCTACATGTTAGTGTAGCTGTACAGTAGGTTTGAGAAATTTAATTTCTGAGTTTACATTAAAATAATTATTTATCTAAAGGAAATCTTGGAAAATTCATAACTTTCATGTTTTAAATCTGAATTTCATGATCTTTACGTCTGTGTGATCGTAGTAACGTGTAGAAGAGTTTTACAAACTTTTCATACTATTTTGCTACTGTTGGTGTACTATTCTAATTATGTCTTTTTGTTTGCTTCATGTATGATTGCTCGGATGATTGTGTGTTGATGATTGATGATCGAGTATAGACGGTGAGCAGTTTCTCGATGATCCGGAGTATTATTTTGAGCTAGATCAGCAGTATCATCAGGAAAGCTTTGATCAAGGCTAGTATAACATGGGACCATCCTTGTTACCTATTCACTGAAATTATCATACATTTGCATGTGTCTTCCTTGACCACCATAGAGATTATAACTTAGAGATTGATATCTTGATTCCTTGACACCTATGGGTTATGCATTTGGATAGCTATTGCTAGTGCTTAATTAAGAACAATGATCTTGTAATTTGAATAATGGATTGAGCAATCAACTATTAATATGATTTTATTACTGTTGAAATAGGGGACTAGAGCGTGTGTTGTGTTGTTTGTTTGACGCTCTAGTTACTCTCTGTAAGAACTTACCTGTAAGTGATAACCGGGATTGACAGTACAGCTGTGAGGGCTATATGGCTCTGGCTTTAGTTGTTTAGAGGACCTTTTCTAGCTTGTTAGTGGTTACCTTAAATGGCGTAAGAATGGATTGCCACGTTGGGTGTAGGACAACCTCTAGAATTATGAGTATAGCCGTGAAGGAAGTGTGCCATTTGAAAAGGGGGTTCCTACATCTGCCTGCTGAGTGAATCTAATGGCCCTAACTGGTTAGACAAACCTTTAAGTGGCTTTATATGATTTTCGGTGTTTTGGGGAGTCACGAACCCATGCATTTGGAAGTTATGACTCATAGTGAAAGTGTACACCTCTGTGCAGAGTTTAATAAACTGGTATACTAGCCGTGCTCATGGATACGAGCGGCCTTGGGGACTCTTACAGAATAGTTGATCACCATTGTTATATTATGTTTAAATATTGTTTATTGTTAATATGCTCATAATTAATGCTATTTCATTATCCTTATTACACTTGATCGTTGGTTCACTAATGGGAAGAATATTATCTTGATGCCACTCAATTGCTAAGTAAATGATGAATAAAAGCTAAATGCAGTAAACCAGTGTCTCACCTTTTGAGCCTCATGAACCCCATGATATATTTGCAGAGTTTGACATGAACTCACTCTTGCTATTTCCACCATAACAGATGAAGAATATGAAGATGATTATCGTAATGAGTACTAGTCTTGATGTCAACCAGTCAACCGTGTCCCTGTGTTTGGAGTTTCCGCTGGAGATCTACTACTAGTTGCTACAATTTATTGTATAAGACTATGTGTTAAATATTTATTCGCTATGTAATAAGCACTGTGATGATACTATGTAATTTGTCTACTTATGTGTGCGACCGTTTCCTGGGGCGCACATGAGTCTTTTATGTATCCTATTTTTGTCCTTAAAAATGGGTGCGACACGATTTGGCTGGCTTTCGTCCTCCGCCGCTCGCCGGAGCTCGGCTCCGCGCGGGTGAGCCACCTCTCTCCTCCATTTTCTTCCTCCCTTCGCACTCTTGGCTCCGCTTTGGCACTATGAAGCGCGAGCATCCCTCGCTTGACCTCGCCGTGGTCGGAGTCGTCGGGCTCAGTGGAGCATCACCACCGTCCGCCGCCGTGCATGGCCACCGTAGCTAGGGTTCACTGCTGCCTCCGTTTTCTTCACCAATGCATCCACCTCGCCATGGGGATGCCGTGGGAGCCGGCCTTGCCACCGGGGGCCTCACCGCTGGCGAGATCCTAGCGGTCAACGCCGCTCCCCTGCCGCGTGCGGCTATCGCGTGGGGCCGGGTTGACCTCGGGGCCTAGCGGCGGCGTCTGTGCACCAGATCTGGATACAGATCCGGGGTACTCGTAGCGTTAGGTTCCTGTTTTTAAAAAGAAATGAGTTTTATGATTTTCTAGGAATTGATTAAAGAGCTTGTAAAATTTATATCTCAAGCTACATTTGTCCAAATCTAGTGAAACAAATTTTGTTATGCTTCTTATGAGTAGATCTACAGTTTAAAAATGTTGCATGTCATTTTTGTGATACTTTTCTACATAGCTTTATTTAATTCTTTAAAATGTTGTAAACTTGGAAAATGCATAAGTAAATCTATGCATGTCACAAAAATGTCATTCCAATTTTGTTAATCTAGTTAGGTGATGTACTTTCTGTGAAAAATATATCTCCTACTTGTTCTATGAAAGAAAATAGCTAAGTGATTTAAGTGGAATTAATGTTGCTTTCTTGTAAAATTTGTAGGGCAAAAAATATGAATAACATGTACATGTGAAACTTTTTCTACAGTATTCTTATGATGTGTAGTTTATGAAAAAAAATATGAAATCTATTGTTTTATAATTTTCATAGTACAAAGTAATTTCATGTGCTTAATTGCCACGCTTTTTGCCTTTTTGGTATAGAATGATATACTTATCAAATTGACTTAAAATTTTTATGGTAGTTTTCCATAAGCATGGCTAAGGTCCTGTAATTTTATCAGAATTTTCTAAGCCTTAAAAAGTATTAACCCTGTTATGCCCTTTATTTATTGACTGATAAATAAGGTTTAAATGATTTTATATTGCACATGCAAAATGCTTTTCTATGCTTTTAATGTATGTGTAACCTGCTGGTATGCTTAGTTTGGTTCAGTTTGAACTTGTTTATGTGAATATGGATGTGTCTTGTTTGTTTTATGCTTTATTTTACTAGAGAGGAGATTTGCACATACTCGGTAAAATAGAAATGAAAATGCTCATCTACATGCAAGCACTCACGCTCATCATACATCAATTTGATCGTATGCACATTTCTTATAGTTACATATGCATATGCATCATACAGGATCGCAGGAGGAGCCACCAGTAGCAGTTCCCAAGGAGCAAGCCGGGATCGACCAACAGGAGGTTCCAGCACAGGAGGTGCAAGAGGCTGAGGATCAAGGCGAGGAGCTTTCCGAGTGCATTGATCACCGGCCGAGTTCCTTTGAGCGAGGTAAGCCCCGGAGCATTTCTCCCCACAGTTTGAAAATAATTTAAATTACGTCTTTTATGTTTGATGCATATATATATCTTGTCTACCTGGTTATATTATACCCTTTTCACCCTGCTAGGTCTAGGACTGAGTTAAATGCTTAGCCCTGCTTAGACCGATAAAAGTCAGTGATTTCCTGTCACCGGCAACTATAGGTGGTTACCTGGATACTTTTAGCTATGGATGCTATCATGAAAATAACCAAGTGTTGTTGGATAAATGGATACCGGACGGAATGTTGGGCAGCAAGATATGAGTCTTGTGTGCTTGTAGTTTCCGTCTGTGTCGGTTAAGGACCGATCGTTGCACGTCCCTCTTGTCATGTTGAACACATGCCTCACATTTAGCTGGTCGGATAAATCGTTCTGACCGCGAATCTAGTGGCACTATTCGGGCCGGGATCAACCTGATGGACGCACGTATTGGAGCTAGATGGAGGACGACAGGGGCGCGAAGAGTGAGCCTAAGGGCAAGCAAGGCCTGATTCTTGGCAGTTAGACGACCCTTGGGTATTGCGGTTGTAAGTGCATTCGCCCCCGATGTGGATTTTAGATAATTAATGACAATTAAATTAGGGACTAACATATTTATCAAGTGTAATCTACAGGTGTTAGTCCATTAATGGAATTGAAAAAGAATATCTAGTGAATAATAGCACCCTAAATTTTGATGGACAAAAGGTGCTTCGACTCAAGGGCTTCAACACCGTTTATTTTGATTTGAGTCGTATGCAACGTCGCACTATCAAGAGGGATACAAATCTAGTTGGCAAAATAGGGATAAAAAGTGCTCTTGTCGAAGCTTAGTAGGCTGGAGAGCTAGACCGGAAGTTCTAGTGAGCTGGACCGGAAGTTCTGGTGAGCTGGACCGGAAGTTCCGGTGAGCTGCACCGAAAGTTCCGGTCGCTGGCGCTCACGTGCGTCCGCGTGCGAGTATTTTTTTTTGGTCTCCATCCAGAAGTTCCAGTTGGTGCAGTTTGCGCGCGCGTTCGTGTGCGAGAGAATTGTTCCGGGTTCCGTCCGGAGGTTCCGATACGGACCGGAAGTTCCGGTCCCAGCACCGGAAGTTCCGGTGGACCCGAGTTGACTGACAAGCCCAACAGTCTGATCTCGTTTAACCGGAAGTTCCGGTGGCTTCCACCAGAACTTTCAGTGGCTCATCCGAGCCCGAGTATATAAGCTACTTACCTCATTTCTAACCGTTGCCCGAGCTTTGCACATTCATTTCTGCTCTCCCAACAATCTCCAAGCTATGACTCGCCCACTCTCTCTCTCCCTTTGCCTCGAAGGTTCAATCTTCGATTGTTTGAGCTAGGGACGTGAGATTTGAGAGCGGGAGCTTCGATATTCGACTTGAGCACTTGGATTCCTCGTTTTACCGGCTTGATTTGTGTTTGTTTCTCTTGGGTTCTTGGAATCCTAGCTGGCTAGGCGTTCTTCGTGGTTGCCCATATTGATTCATTTGTGAGGGCACCCCGAAGTATTTGTATCACTCTTTGATCCTTAGTGGAAATCTCAAGCTAGCCTTCGTGGTTGTTTGAGGGAGGAGACCTTAGTGGTCGGACCTTCGTGGTCACCTCAACAACAAGGAAGTAGGAACTCCTTAGTGGGGATTGTCGAACCTTGGTAAAAATAGCTTGTCTTGCTGTGGCGGTAGCATCGACTACCCTTTGTTCTTGTGTTTTTATTGTTCTTCCTCTCTACCCCTATCTTCTTAGGTGGGAGGTCCCGATCTACTGTTTGGTGTGGTGCCAAGCCTTGAGGAGTTCAACATACCCATCAACAACCTCTAGGAGGGTGCGGTAACACTTGGATCTAAAATCCCAACTCGATTCACTTTGATTTCGTAGCTCATTTAGGGCACCAGAAGTTCTGAAGGTCTACACCGGAAGTTCTAGTCCCCCTGACCGGAACTTCCGATCCAGACCACCGAAACTTCCGGTCTGGTATTTAACTTCCGCAAATTCGAGTTTGTGAGTTTCAGGTTTTGCAAAAAGGCATATTCACCCCCCTCTAGGCCAATTAGGTCCTTTCAATTGGTATCAGAGCCAGGTTCCTCGGATAAACGCTTCACCGCGTGAGGAGTAACATTGGCCAAGATGGATCCGGAAGCACAAAAGCAAATTGTTGATCAAATCACAGCTCAAATCACCGCATCCCTGCAGCTGCAACAACAAAGAGCAAATGACCAAGATGCAAGAGCAACTAGACAAGATGCAACAACTTCTAGACAAGAAAAGTCAAGAATCATCAAGTGATGGTGGTGATGCAAGCAAGACACCGAAGAGTTACAATAGAGCCAGTTTTGATTATGGTGGATCAGCAAGAACAACAATCGTACCTTTCCCATGATCAATCCTAGAAAGCCACCTTCATTTGATGGTATAAGGTACACCGATTGGGCTCATAGGATGAAGTTGCATCTTATAGCCGCAAGATGTTGGGAAGTAGTGGATGTTGGAGTCAATCCGCCACCTCAAAATCCTAGTGAGTGGTTACCCAAAGATGAGAGAGACTTTCATCTCAATGCAACGGTGGCTACCTTGATTTTGCAATGCCTCACTCCAGAAGACAACAACAAGGTTAATGGAATGGTCAATGCAAAGAAAATTTAGGATACTTTGAAGGTATCATTTGAAGGAGACAAGAGTGTAAGAATTGGAAACATTGAGCTCTTGCAAGGAAAGATTAAGAACTTTACCATGATTGAAGGAGAAACTACTCAAGCAATGTTTGATAGGTTCATGACCTTGATCAACAAAATTAGAGCACTTGGGGAAACAAGATGGGATGGCAACTCCGCTTCAAGGAAGATATGTAGAGTGTATAGACAAAAGAACAACATGCTTGCTTCGGTCATAATGGAGAGAGACAACTATACCACAATAGCACCACAAGAGATGCTCGCCAAGTTGATGCATCATGAGGTACTTGATCATGAAGCCAAGGAAGCAAGTGTGCTAAAGAAGAGCATTGCCCTCACGGCATCACATGGAAGTGAGTCAAGTCATTGCAACAAAGGGTGTTGTGAGCATAGGCATAACAATGATGATGATGACCTTGACGAAAAGCAAGCTTTGCTAGTAGGAAATTACAAGAAGTATTTGAGAATGAAGAAAGAAAAGATGATGAGATATGGAGGGAACAAGCCATACAAGAAGAGGTTTTGCTATGAGTGTGGTGACACCGGCCATCTTGTGGCCGATTGTCCTAACAAGGTGAAGAAGTCATGATATAACAAGCAAGATGACAAGAAGTACAAGGACAAGAAGAGAGGTGAAGCACATCTAGGTCAAGATTGGCGATCGAATAGTGATAGTGATGATGACAATGACAATGAGAAGAAGAGTGTGACCGCAATTGCTATACAAGAAACTTCTTCCTCAACAAAGGTCTTCACCGACAATGCTTCATCAACATCTCTCTTCACCAACACTTCTTTATCACCTAGACTCTTTGCCAACCTCTTCGATGATGACTATGATGCTCCTACTTGCCTTATGGCATTAGGAGATAAGGTACAACTTGATCCTCCTACACATATCACTAGTGAATGTGATAGTGATGATGAAAATGATAAAAACTATGCTTATAATCTCATCAAAAGATATGGTAACGCTGCTGCAACTAAAATCTTAAAGCTAATATATGCCAAAGATAAGCTTAAGTCATGCATTGAGTCGCAAGGGGAATTGCTCCTAGAGGAAAGGGAGAAAACCCAAGGACTTGAGGCTTGTCTCTCCAAGGAGGAGAAGGTTGAGAAGTTGAGTGTAGAATTGTCTTTAGCCAAGGATGCTAATGAGCGCTTGGCTAAGGAACATTCTTCACTCAATGACTCTTTGGCAAGTCTAAAGAATGATCATAGTTTGGCTCAAGAAAGCCTTACAAGCTTGACAAATAAATATCATGAGCTTGAACTAAACTATGACAAACTTTGGACTAGCACTTCTACCATTTCCAAGGATGCCAAAACTACAACTAGTAAAGGTTGTGAAAGATGCTCTGATATTGATATACATGCTTGTGCTACTAACCTTGATGAGCTAGCCAAGAAGGATAAGGAGATCCAAAGGTTGAACACAATTGTCAAGAATGGTTGCAAGTGCAAGGATAAGCAACCGACAAATGTGTTCAAGGCATCAAGGCACCCCATGATTAAGGATGGCATTGGTTACAATAGGTATGATGGCAAAGCCAATGGAAGAAAAATGATTAATGGGGTGGCTTGTGTGAAGTTCAACAAGAGTGTGCCGCTTGTTGACCTTATCAACAAGGTGAACAATGTTGCTACACCTACAACTCCACTTGTCAACAACAAGAGCAACAAGAAGAAGCAAGTGGAGGTGCCCAAGCAACAAGTGCCTATTTCACGCAATCACATTTATGATTATATGTGTTGTTGGGACAAGGATGGCAAGATTGCTGTGAAGTATGTGGGCACCCTCAAGAAGAGACAAATCTTGAGGAGTGTTTGGGTGCCCAAGTCTTATGTGTCTAATCCCCTAGGTCCCATCTCGGGACCTAAACCAAAAGCTTAATCTTGTTTTGTAGGAATATTCCTCCGGCGGACCAAAATGGGTGCTTGATAGTGGATGCACCAATCATATGACTGGAGAGAAGAACATGTTCACCTCCTTTCAACCAAATCAAGTTGCATGTGAAAGGATTGTCTTTGGTGACAATAGTAAAGGAGACATTCTCGGTTTGGGTAAAATTGCTATCTCAAATGATAATTCTATTTCCAATGTATTACTTGTAGATTCGTTGGGATACAATTTGTTGTCCGTCTCACAACTTTGTGAGAAGGGTTACAATTGTCTCTTTACGGATAAGGGTGTGGAAGACTCTAGAAGATCGGATTCCTCTATTGCTTTTATGGGTCAATTAAAGGGCAAGCTCTACCTAGTTGATTTTTCATCTAGTAGAGTGGGTCCGAGACTTGTTTAGTGGCAAAATCTAGCATGGGATGGTTATGGCATCACTGACTAGCGCATGTTGGCATGAGGAACTTGGCTGACCTTCAAAGAGGCGAACACATCCTTCGACTAATAAATGTTTCTTTTGAGAAAGATAGAATTTGCAGTGCATGTCAAGCGGGTAAGCAAGTTGGAGCCAAGCATCCCACTAAGAACATCGTCACTACAACAAGGCCACTTGAGTTACTTCACATGGATCTATTTGGATCCAATGCTTATATAATCATTGGAGGTAACAAATATGGTTTTGTAATTGTTGACGATTTTTCTCACTTCACTTGGGTGTTCTTTTTGAAAGATAAAAGTGAAACCCAAGGGATCTTCAAGAAATTTGCAAGGAGAGCTCAAAATGAGTTTGAAGTGAAGATCAAGAAAGTGAGAAGTGACAACGGGACAGAGTTTAGGAGCACCAACATTGAAGCATTCCTTGATGAAGAAGGCATCAATCATGAGTTTTTGGTTCTATACACTCCACAACAAAATGGTGTTGTGGAGAGGAAGAACCAAACACTCATTGAAGCCGCAAGAGCAATGTTGGATGAGTACAAGATTTCGGAGAAAGATTATTGGGCGGAAGCAGTCAACACGACATGTCATGCTGTAACACCCCAGGTGTTTGTCACTCACTAAACAGTGGGTTTGAGCTCAAACATGACAGATTAAGTGGAGATGACAATGTCAAAGTCAACCTATGGAGATGAGCCTAACCTAAAGTTGGATGCTGCACCATTGCTTTACATATAGGCCATTTTACAAGATATATGCTTGGATGGTGTTATTGCAATATCTTCATGTGTCTCACCTTGGTACCTATCTATATTGATCCCTGGAAAAGTTTCATGAAGTTTGGAATCAAAAAGTCACATGAAATGATAAGTTATATGCTTGTTTGGATTATAACTGAAACATGCGTCTGAAACAAGGAAACATGCCTTACATTCCATGTGAACTAGTGTTTATGCAACATACAAATGTAACAGGTGCAACACATCTTGGACACATGTGGAACAACCTAGTAAAACATATGTAGCATGTACCTTGAAGCAAACACATGGAACAATTGAAATAGAGCTTTGAAACAAGCATTTCAATTATAGTGATTTCTATGTTTCAGTGCATGCGAGGCCTACACCTTGGTGCAACCTATGCATGGTAGGTATGTTTGGCCTCTACAACACCTTAACTACACTTAGGACACTTAATGGAACAATGTTCATGTTGATCATTTTGCCTAAATGTGCTTCTAAGTGATGGTTGACCATGTATGGACCCTAGAACACTTTTGTTTGACCGTTTCAAAAGTGTGACCTAGAAGCTTTTCATGACTGTGCACCCTTTTACAAAGTTGTAGAGAATTTTATAAGAAATAAACTTTGTTTAAGAGTCAAGTCATGAAAATGTGTGGAACATGCTCAAAAAGGGCCCACAAGTCAGAATTTGGACTGTTTCCAACACTTAGCAATTTTAAAACCCCGATTTCAGTGTCTTCGACATTGGCATCCCGCGTTCTCGAGTTTTTGCTAAGCAACTTAATTTGGTCCAAATACGAAAGTCGGAGCCTATATTATGGAGAAGAGCATACAACAAGATGGCAACTATTGCATTTCGTTTGGACCATCAATTTGGATAGTTGCTCATTGTTATCAAATCACTGACATTGGCAACTTTGGAGCCAATTATCTCATAAAACCAGAACCCTAATGACTGAAGTGACTTAATGAAATTCATAGAGCAGTATGTGGGCAACAATTTTCATTCAAGGCACATAGCCTAGTTCGGCCCATAGCCAGCCCAAACATGGCCTCCAAGTCAGGCAGCTTCACGCACATTGCGTGTTCGGTGGAATGCCCCAACAGGAGCCACGCGTCCGGGACGTGGCCTCCATGCGCCCGCTGTAAGGTCCTAGATGGCTAGAGGGGGGGTGAATAGCCTATAAAAATTCTACAAGCACCACTAAGCAAACTTGTTAGAATAACAAACGGCGTAAAGCGAGTTTTGCTTAGCCAAAGGTTGTGATGCAAGCCTCCTATCCACAAGTCTAGTAGATTATGATCTCTAGTTCACACAAGTGCTAAGTCACTAACTTACACTAGTGAGCAAGCTAACAACTACTAGAAAAGGCTACCACTAGAGCTACACAAGATAATCTAGTAAAAGTAAATGCGAGAGAAAGGATTGTGAATCTTATACCAACGGTGGAGTGAAGATGTTGCCAATCACCAAGAGACAAGAGACACAATATTTTTGTTCACCCGGTGTTCACTTGTGCACCGACAAGCTACGTCACCGGTTGTGTCGACCAACACTTAGATGGTTCCTCGGTGTGACCCTCAAGTCACTTGCCCCTCAAGGCACGCCCCGCAAGGCACCGCAAGACACCACTCTCAAGTGAGGTAACTCAATGACACGCGCAATCCAATAGAGTTGCTTTTGGCGTCCCGCCGAGGAAAGCACAAGAACCTCTTACAAACAACCGGAGGTGGCCAAGAACAATCACCTTCTCTTGCCAACGCCTCCAACAATCTCCAAGCCGGCTAGGAGCAGTACTCTCCAAGAGTAACAAGAAATCCACCGGCTAAACCACCCACAAGTGCCACTAGATGCCCTCAAGCTATGCAATGCACTTTGGGATCACTCAATCTCACTTTTGATTTGCAATCAAGCAAGAGAGATGAGTGGGAGGAGTAGCTCTAGCTCAAAGGATGCACAAGAGTGTTAGAAATGCCAAGAGACCTCCCCAAGGGCCGGCCAACGAGTATTTATAAGCATCCCATCCAAATAGAGCCGTTGCAACTCCACTGACCGTTTTTCGGGATGACCGGACGCGCCGGTCGAAACTGACCGGACGCGCTCAACCGCGTCCGGTCCTTCAACGGTCACTGCGCCAACGGTCAAATCCCATGACCGGACGCGCCTCTCAACAGACCGGACACGCCGGTCGCTCAGCACCGCGCGCCGCGAAACAATGACCGGACGCGCTCTAGAGAACGACCGGACGCGACAGTGCCAGCGTCCGGTCGGAGTCCAGTAAGCTCCTTTGACGACCGGATGCGTCCGATCGTGTGTGACCGGACGCGCCCCACGTCCGATCGTCCTTGCGAACCGCAGTTCATTCTGGGCACCTGACCGGACGCGCCGGTCCCGCGAGTGACCGGATGCGCCGGTTGCAAACCCTAGCCCGCGCGCCCGAAACCGCGCTGTACTGACCGGACGCGTCCGATCATACCGAGACCGCGTCCGGTGCAGCGTCCGGTCACCTCAGTGACCCCGTTCGCCTCCGTTTCTTTTCCGACTTTCGGCGTAGTGGAAAATAGGCATTTCATTTCCCCGAAATCACCTGAATCCCGCGCTCACACGCTCGGCGGGAGGGGGAGAGGAACCCAAACCCCTCTCTACCCGCAAACCACAGCGCGACCAACGCCACCTTTGCAAATGTGCCAACACCATCAAGTGAACATCTCCATGTGCTTGTGTGTTAGCTTTTTCTCAATCATTTTCAAAGGTTTTCCAATTAGCTCACTAGGCCCTACATGCAATGCACTTCATGAATTCACCTAGTGGCACCCGTGCATCGAATAACCGATAAGACTTCCCCTCTTAATAGTTCGGCTATCGATCCTAAACCACTCACACCCTCTATGGTGTCTTGACTGTAAAACAAAATGGCCCTATGGTTATACCTTTGCCTTGAGCCCATTTTGTTTCTCCAAATGATATGATCCACTTCATATCATCACATGACTGTCTCGATCCATCGACCTTGACTTCACTTGCTCTTCACCGTTGCATCGGTCCGTCGGCGCTAAGTCTTGCTCAAGCTTCACCATCGCATGGTCCTTCGCTTCGAAGCCTCGACTTGCCCTTCACCTTCACAACCGGTCCATCGAGCCAAGCCTCATCTTGGTCTTCACCATCTTGGTCATATGAGTCAATGTCATGTCTCATATGCAATGACCACCTTTATCTAAATCATCCACTTAGATACAAAGGTTAGTCCTAGGTTTCATCAATTAGCCAAAACCAAACTAGGGACTTTCAATCTCCCCCTTTTTGGTAATTGATGACAACCCTCACAAAGATGATTTTGATAATAAAAGTTTTGAACTTGTCATACTTGTCCAATCATTTTGCTCATAAGTAAAGTTTGGACAATTATCACAAGCTCGGTTTTGGTAGCATTAGCTCCCCCTACATATGTGCATAGAGTTTGGATTGAAAGCTTTGCACATATGCATGGATAGAAATGTTGGGAGAGTAATTCTACCAAAATGATGCTATGGTGTAAGAAATGGACCTTTGAAGCGTGATACCAATCGGAGTTGCCTTTTACACCATCCTTAGCATCATGAAGTAACAAGACATCCATCAAAACTCAAGAACCCCGTGAGATCAACATTATATGTAAAGGTTCTTGGACCACTTGTAAAGCTAACCACTTGTAAAGCTTTAGGCAAGTCTAGATACCACATGTAAACTATTCCTATGCATGCTAGTAGATCATTTCATCATCCAATTTCTATACTAGCATTGCACCACACAAGCATGTATATTGAATTTAAATACATGTGCAATGAGCAAGTCATATGAGAATGCACAAACAAATGCAACAACTTTGTTTATGAGCTTGCTCCCCCTACTTGTGTACATCAACAAATTTTATTTACCCCTTTATCAAGTTGAATCATCTTTTTTTCTCATCATAAATTTTATTTACCCCTTTATCAAGTTGAATCATCTTTTTCTCTCCCCCTTTGTCAACAACTTACCCAAAAAGGGGATCAAATTGTGGAGAGAAGGAAAAGTGTTTGATGGAGTAGATTGAAATTAATTCGATACCACATGTAAGGTTAAAAAATTTATCAAATTTGGTTTAACCTAGAATACTTGCCAAAGATATTTAATTCGATTTGAACCAAAGACAAGCTTCTTCATTCCTCAAAATAAGGGTTATCTTGCCTATGTTGAATTAAACACTTATAGCAAATCTTCTAGATTCAACACTAGGTTTACAAGCTCACAAACATGTCATATGCCACCACTAGATCAAAATAAGCATAGAAGCAATAGTGGTAACATATATCCATCAAATTCATTTGATTTATCATGAATGCTTATGCGTACCACTTATTATGTCTACATGCTCTATCAAGTCCTTAGCATAGGATGAAAGACATGTCAATCAATTTTACCTTGCAATGTCGAAGGAGAGGCATGTCAATAAGTGGGTGGGGTGCATTCAACTCATGTTTGAGAAATCAAGAATGTTCAATTCATTCCTTAGCTTGCAAAACCTCTTTTCATCAAGTGGCTTAGTGAGAATATCGGCAAGTTGATCATCGGTGCCAACACTTTCAATGGCAATATCTCCCTTTTGTTGATGATCTCTAATGAAATGATGTCTTATGTCAATATGCTTTGTTCTTCCATGTTGAACCGGGTTTTGTATCATCTTGATTGCACTCTCATTATCACATAGCAATGGCACATTCTTGAAGTTGAGGCCATAATCCTTCAAAGTTGATTTCATCCATAGCAATTGTGCACAACAACTCCCCGCACTCACATATTCGGCTTCGGCGGTAGAGATTGCCACACTATTTTGTTTCTTTGAGGACCATGACACAAGTGATCTTCCAAGTAATTGACATGTGCCACTTGTGCTCTTCCTATTGATCTTGCAACCCCCATAGTCGGAGTCCGAATATCCAATCAATTCAAACTTTGACCCCTTGGGATACCATAGTCCAATATTTCTTGTTTGCTTCAAGTACCTCAATATTCTTTTTGCGGCCGTGAGATGACTTTCTCTAGGTGAGGCTTGATATCTAGCACACATGCAAACACTAAACATGACATCCGGCCTTGATGCGGTGACATAGAGTAGACTTCCAATCAAAGACCGATATTCCTTTTGATTCACCATTTTGCCATCAAGATCACTATCCAAATTGCCATTTGTGCCCATTGGAGTTGAAATTGGCTTTGCATCTTGCATTCCAAACTTCTTCAACATGTCCCTTATGTATTTCCCTTGACTCACAAATGTTCCATTCTTCAATTGCTTGACTTGGAGACCAAGGAAGTAGCTAAGTTCACCAATCATAGACATTTCAAACTCTTTGGCCATCATAGCACCAAATTCTTCACAATAAGCTTGATCGGTTGATCCAAAGATGATGTCATCAACATATATTTGCACTATGAATAGATCATTTCCAATCTTCTTGGTGAATAGAGTAGTATCAACCTTGCCCATTTTGAATCCCTTAGAGAGAAGGAAATCCCTTAGCCTCTCATACCATGCTCTAGGTGCTTGCTTTAAGCCATATAAAGCCTTCTTCAACTTGTACACATGGTTGGGTTTCTTATCATCTTCAAATCCGGGCGGTTGCTCAACAAATACTAACTCATTGATGATCCCATTGAGAAATGCACTTTTGACATCCATTTGATATAGTTTGATATTGTGTGCACAAGCATAAGCCAATAGAATCCTTATTGCCTCCAATCTTGCCACGGGAGCATATGTCTCATCATAGTCAAGACCTTCTACTTGAGTGTAACCTTGAGAAACTAGTCTTGCTTTGTTTCTCACCACAATGCCATCTTGATCTTGCTTGTTTTTGAACACCCATTTGGTTCCAATCACATTGTAGTCATTTGGCCTTTCTACCAATTCCTAAACATCATTTCTTGTGAAATTGTTTAGTTCTTCTTGCATAGCCATAATCCAATCGGCATCCCTCAAAGCTTCTTCTATTTTCTTTGGTTCTATGGTTGACACAAATGATGCATGCTCACAAAACATAGCCAATCTTGATCTTGTTTGCACACCACTTCTAATATCACCAATAACACTATTAATGGGGTGATCTCTTGAAACATGTTGTGGTTGGAGTACTTGCACTTGATTGCTTGAGCTTGGTTGATCACTTGATGTATCTCGATGAGAAGAACTAGCACCATGATTTTGCACTTGAGAGTCACTAACTAGCTTGTTTGGTGAATTGAGCACTTGATCTTTATCATCATCTTGAATATCAATCACTTGCTTTGCTCTAATGTCCCCAATGTCCATGTTCTTCATTGCTTCCACCAATAGAGTTCCACTAACATCATCTAGATTCTCTTCTTCATCTCGTGACCCATTGGTTTCATCAAATTGCACATCATGGACTTCTTCTAGAATGCCACTTGAATTGTTCCAAACTCTATAAGCTTTGCTTGTAGTTGAATAACCAAGTAGGAACCCCTCATCACATCTTTTGTCAAACTTCCCCAATCTAGTGCCCTTCTTCAAGATATAGCATTTGCAACCAAACACCCTAAAGTAAGAAATATTGGGCTTTCTTCCATGAAGTAACTCATATGGGGTCTTTTCTAGCAATGGATGACAATATAGTCTATTGATGTAGTAGCAAGCGGTATTGATTGCTTCATCCCAAAATGATTGACTCACATTGTACTCATGAAGCATTGATCTAGCCATATCAAGCAATGTTCTATTCTTCCTCTCAACTAGGCCATTTGATTGTGGAGTGTACTTGGCCGAGAATTGATGTCCAATACCATAATGATCACAAAGTTCTTCAATTCTTGTATTCTTGAACTCACTTCCATTGTCACTTCTCACTTTCTTGATTCTAATCTCAAACTCATTGTGAACTCTAGTGAGAAATGTCTTGAAGGTGTCAAACACTTCACTTTTGTCACTAAGAAAGAATACCCATGTGAATCTTGTGAAGTCATCCACTATGACAAAGCCATACTTGTTGCCGCCTATGCTTGTATATGTTGTTGGTCCAAATAGATCCATGTGCATCAACTCAAATGCTTTGCATGTGCTCATTGTACTCTTCTTTGGATGTGAGCTTCCAACTTGCTTCCCGGCTTGACATGCACTACAAAGCTTATTCTTCTCAAATTCAATATCTTTCAAACCATTGACAAGATTGTGAGTTGTAAGCTTTTTCAATTGTTTCATGCCAACATGACCAAGCCTTCTATGCCAAAGCCAACCCATGCTTGATTTGGAGACTAAGCAAGTTGTTAAAGAAGTTTCTCTAGCATTGAAGTCAACTAGGTAGAGATTCTCATATCTAAAGCCCTTGAATGCCACATTTGAACCATCCACACTAATAATTTCCACATCATCAACCCCAAAAATGCATTTGTAGCCTAGATCACATATTTGTGCCACGGATAGAAGATTGAAATCCAAACTTTCAACTAGCAACACATTGGAGATACTCATATCATTTGATATTGCAATCTTGCCCAAGCCAATAACCTTGCCTTTCTTGTTATTGCCAAATATGATAGAATCAACACCACTATCATTGTCATTGAATGAATCAAACATTCTTGATGTACCGGTCATGTGTTGAGTGCACCCACTATCAATAATCCAATGCCTTCCTCCGGCTTTGTAATTGACCTACAAGCAAATCAATGAAGCTTAGGTACCCATTTTTGCTTGGGTCCTTGTAGGTTAGTAACTAAGCTCTTTGGTACCCGAATAGCCTTCTTCTTTGGGCCCACAATTGGTGTACCAACAAACTTAGCTTGCACACCCTTCACACCCTTGGTAAGCACATAGCAAGAATCAAAAGGTATAGCATTAACAAATTTCTTGCTTTGGTTCTTTTTATTGCAATTATGCTCTAGGTGCCCAACTTGCTTGCATCTATTGCAAAACCGACCATTGCCCTTCACAAAGCTAGGCTTTGGAGTTGCAAAGGCCGACTTGCCTTTCTTGGGGGTGTAGCCCAATCCCTCTTTGTTAAGAGAGAACCTTTGGCTACCCAAGCACTTAAGCAAGCGGGCCTCACCACCATAGGCCTTGCCTAGGGCGTGAGTGAGCTCATTCACCTCTCTCTTGATAGTCTCATTCTCAACCATTAGTGAGGCATCACAAGTGAAACATTCACTAGTAGTAGAGGTAGAGTTGGTGGTGGTGGATGAAGAGCTACACGAAGGGTTAGCATTTGACATGATGATAGGTTCATTAAAGGATTCATCAATTATATCACATGTAACACCTATATCACATGATACAATAACCTCCTTCTTTCCTTGTTGCTCAAGTAGCAATGAGTGAGCCTTTTCAAGCTTGAAATGAGCCTTACCAAGATCCTCATGGTCTTCCACTAGACTCTCATGAGTGGTCTTAAGCTCACTAAGAACTTTCTCAAGTATTGCTACTTTCATTGAAAGCTTCTTACACTCTTTATCCTTGGCAATAGCTATGTCTCTAGTTTGTTGCATCAAGTCATATAGTTGTTCTTTAGTTGGTTCATCATCATTATTTTCATTATTATTATCATTATCACTATCATATGCATATTCCATTTCACTTTCATCATCACTCTCATCATATAATACCTTAGCTTCTTTAGCCATGAAGCATGAAGAGGATGAATCAAATAGTGATGGCTTCTTGTTGATAGCAATGGAAGCAAAAGCCTTGTTGGATGATTCTTCTTCTTCATTATCATCACTTTCCCAAGTGATCACATAGGCACCATTTTTGCCTTTCTTGAATGTCATCTTGGCCTCTCTCTTCTTCTTTTCAAACTTGTCCTTTTTGTTCTTCTTCTTATCATAAGGACATTCCGCTTGAAGGTGCTTGGTGCTATCACAATTGAAGCACTTTCTTTGTTGCTCATTTCTTTTCTTAAAGCCTCTTCTCTTGATGAACATGTGACCCATCTTCTTGACTACAAGAGCAAGTGCCTCATCATCAATTTCAAATTCCCCATCTTCATTGTTGTCTTCTTCTTCTTCAATGATGGTAGCTTTGCCCTTGGAGGAGGTGGCCTTGAATGCCATGGTCTTCTTCTTCTCATCTTCCACCTTTTCCTTGTCATCAACATCTTGATCATATTTGTCATAGGTCAACACTTCACCAAGCAAATCATTAGGCTTCATTGTTTCAAGCCCATCTCTTTGCAACATCATGATCAACATCTTGAATCTTCTAGGTAAGCTCAATAAGAACTTGTGACAAAAATCTTGATCTTGAGTTTTGTGTCCTAAGCTCTTGAGATCATTGACTATCACTTGCAATCTATGAAACATTTCAATGATTGTTTCATCATCCTTTTTCTTGAAGTTCTCAAACTCACTCTTGAGCCCATATAGCTTGGCACTCTTCACAACCTTAGTGCCTTCATATGTCTCACTCAACCTTGTCCATACTTCACTAGCCAATTCCAAATCTTTGATGCCCTCAAACACTTTTGTGTCAATACCATTGTAGAGTGTATTGAGAGCCATTCTATTGCATGTTCTATTTGCTCTATCTTCATCGGTGAGATGATTGGGATCAATGATAGCAAAATCATTCTCGGTGACTTCAATACTCTCTCATGAATAGAACCAAGGTACATTGTCATCTTTCTCTTCCAATGAGCAAAAGAACTAACACCATCAAAGAACGGTGGCTTGCCCCCAACATGATTGAACACAATTTGAGCCATTTTTCACACCGAAGGATGTTAAACCTTGATTAAAACGGTGACCACGGCTCCGATACCACTTGTAAGGTCCTAGATGGCTAGAGGGGGGGTGAATAGCCTATAAAAATTCTACAAGCACCACTAAGCAAACTTGTTAGAATAACAAACGGCGTAAAGCGAGTTTTGCTTAGCCAAAGGTTGTGATGCAAGCCTCCTATCCACAAGTCTAGTAGATTATGATCTCTAGTTCACACAAGTGCTAAGTCACTAACTTACACTAGTGAGCAAGCTAACAACTACTAGAAAAGGCTACCACTAGAGCTACACAAGATAATCTAGTAAAAGTAAATGCGAGAGAAAGGATTGTGAATCTTATACCAACGGTGGAGTGAAGATGTTGCCAATCACCAAGAGACAAGAGACACAATATTTTTGTTCACCCGGTGTTCACTTGTGCACCGACAAGCTACGTCACCGGTTGTGTCGACCAACACTTAGATGGTTCCTCGGTGTGACCCTCAAGTCACTTGCCCCTCAAGGCACGCCCCGCAAGGCACCGCAAGACACCACTCTCAAGTGAGGTAACTCAATGACACGCGCAATCCAATAGAGTTGCTTTTGGCGTCCCGCCGAGGAAAGCACAAGAACCTCTTACAAACAACCGGAGGTGGCCAAGAACAATCACCTTCTCTTGCCAACGCCTCCAACAATCTCCAAGCCGGCTAGGAGCGGTACTCTCCAAGAGTAACAAGAAATCCACCGGCTAAACCACCCACAAGTGCCACTAGATGCCCTCAAGCTATGCAATGCACTTTGGGATCACTCACCCGCAGTGCTCCCCACCTCCGCTGCCGCGCGTCCCGTGGACGTGGGTCGATGGGGAGGTACCAGGACGCTCACCCGAGCTCCACTCCGCGCTCCCACTCGCCCTCGAGCTCCTCACTGGCTCTCTGCTCCCTCTCGCTGCAGAGCGCGGGCGCCATGGCCACGACCACCATTGTCAAGTGGTGGAGCTCCTCCCAACTGCTACTGTGCCCTTTCTCCATCTCAATCGAGCATATCACCGCCTTCGCCTCGCCGTGCTCCGCCCCCATGCGCGTGCTCGCCCAAGCTCCAGGGCACTGGAGCGCGCCACCGCCATGGCTGACCGGCCGAACTCTTGGGCCGCCGGCACCCTCGCACCTCCATGTTCCTGTCGTCTCGCCCATCCTCACTCCTGACTAGCACCACCAGCAGCTTCGCCCTGCGACGCCGAACTCGTAGCACTTCTTCCTGGCCTCTCCTCGTCGCCGTACCGCGTGGCCACCGGTGTCGGGACCCGCCATGGATGCCGTGCACGCGACCGGGAGGTCACGGTGCATCTCTGGCTAGGATTCGACCCTCCATAGGTGCGGTTAGGCACGCTAGTGCTCATGCCGCTCTTTGTCACTACCGCCGGCGACTCCATCGCCGGAGCCGCGAGTCCGGCCTCCCTCCCCTGTTTCTGACGGCCGGAAGGGAAGACCGACGCCTTCCCTCTCGCTGTCTCTCTCTTTGTCCTGCTCTGTGTATATGACAAGCGGGGCCCTCTGGGCGCGGGTCCTGCAGGTCAGCGTTAAGAATGACAGAGATGGGGTACACGTCCGGGTGCACCTAGCATATCTAGGGTTAATCCTGTTTTTGAATTTCAGAAATTATGTAAATCTCCTAAATTCCATATCTCAGGCTAGGAAATTCCAAAAATAGCAAATGTGGACTTTTTGGAAACCTTGACAAGAGATCTATGCAGTATAGTCAAAAAATGTTAGGGGTTTATAGGTGTTTTCAGATGTATTTATTCAAGCTTTAAAAGTGCTCCTAAAATTGCTTATAACTTGACCAGAGCCATATTTTGAGTTTGAGAAGTCCAAAAATAGTGATTCTTATTTTGTTAATCTTATGATGGCATTTACTAACTAATAAAAATATTAAACCTATTAGTTATTCACTGTTTTCTTAGGGTTGTGATTTAATCTTGCTAATTAGGCATTTCTTTCATATGTTGTTTGGGAAATTCATAACTGATACTGTGATGCTCCAAATGATGTGAAATTTTTATGGTAGTCTTGTCATGCTATATATGTATTGTGGTATACATTTCATGGTCATTGCTTACTATATGATCAAGTTATTGATTTAACTTGTTTACGGCTTGATAAATAGCTTATAAATAATATATAAATGATAAAATGGAAAATGTTGTTCCATTACCTTAGTATGATGTTGCTCTATCATGTTGATTCATACTATGGCCATGTGTTCATAGAAAATATTGAGTTTTAGGTTTAACTTGCTCTCACATGATTTATTGCAATAGCTATTTGTCTTTTTCACAGAGGTGTATACACTTGTCCAAATGGCTTGAATTTGGAAGGTAGACTGTTGGGGGTATATGTAGGCCACTGTAATTTTGGTAGAATTTATTGTGCACTTTTGATAGGTGTTCATAATTCCACCTAATTATCTAAATAAATTAAGAAAATGTATTAAAAGAATTTATTTAGAAATGGACACTATGTTTTCTGGTGTTCATTATTCATGTGTGACATGTTGGTAAAGTTGGTTTTGTCCAATTATATGTTTGCAACATAAGTTAATAACTGGACAGATCTAGAAACTTAGCAAAGTTCTTCATGATAATGTGCTTTGTTGTAAAACTTATTTATACAAAAGTTGTAGATAATTTATGTATCTAGCTGCTGTTAAAATTTGGTGGAATTTGTCCTTGTGGTTTAGAAGTTATAACTATTGAAAGTTGGGTTACAAGATTGCTTGCTCTCTGTCTTGTTAGACCAGTTTCTGTGTTTGTATAAATTAAACATGTTAAACTTTGGAATCATGTTATTATGATTATAAATGAAATGTAGATAATTTTATAAGCTTTCTAGAATGTCTTATTGCATATCATTTGGATTTGTAGATCTCCAGTTATGATTAAATTACTCAGCTAGTGTTCTGATGTCCAGAAAGTGACAGATTCTAGTTTTAGTGCTTTGATTCACTTGCCATGCTTATGTGTTGAAGTGTGATTCATATCTTTGATGGTACTGGAGTTGGTACCCTATGATCTTATGAAACTTGTGTCTTGTTTGAGGTGCTTGCCCTCTTCTGTGTTATGCCTTAGTGAGGATTAAATTAATTAGCTTTAGGTGCTTATGTGAACATTGATATGCTTACATGATTACTTTGTTATTGCATTTCTATGTATTCATACATATGCATTGTTGCACCTCATTTAGGTACGCTAGCTGAAACATGTGAAGGATGTGGCGTTGGAGCCAAACCCGAAGATGATGTTTGGTGGATCCATCCCGAAGATGGAAGGATCGGACAAGTGCCAGATTGGGAGATGCTCGCCAAGCGGGTTTTATCTAACAAACTCTGACTTGAGTCGGATCCCAGGCAAGCCTCGGAGCATTATAAGCCTCCTACCTTCAAAGCAATTAATTCTATATATGTTATAAGTATTGTTGTATTAAGTGGTAAGAGTTGGTTGGAAACCCTTGCTGCATTATATCATTCCTTGTCCAGATATATGAATCCTTGAATCCTACATAGACTAGGATCGAATAGATGCTTATCCCTGCTTTAAGCGGTAGAAGTGAGGTGATTTCCTGTCACCTGCGAGATGTAGGGATATTCATATCTGGCACGGTTGACTATATTTGCTATCGTGGAAAAGAACCATGTGTTAATAAAATAAAATGAGACCGGGCGGGATGACGATAGTGAAGCAATAAGGCATGGAGGTCTTAGGTATGGATCTCTGCCCGTCTAAGTCGTTTAAGGACCGATTCGCTGTACGTCCTTGAGTCATGTTGAACGCAGTCTAACACTTAGTTGGCCGGATAAGTCGTTCCGACCGTGAATCCGAGTAATACAGTTCAGGCCGAGAATCGAAGTGTAGGTTGCATCTTGGAGGTAGTAAGGATGTGCTTGGGGACATTGGCATGAGACCAAGGGGGGTTAGAGTCCCTAGCACCTGGCAGAGTGTCACCCTTGGGGATGCGGCGTCAGTCGAACCCGTGACTCCTGAACTGTACCAAAGGTGACCTGAGCAGCCCTCGCCAGGCGTGACTCGGTGAGTGTTAGAAATACCCCTCCAGCTGGATAGAAATTCGATTCGAATCGTCGTCGCTCCCGGTTAGTGAGCACTTGACTTGAGCAGCGGCAACGTAGATTCAATTAAATTGAACGGATGGTTAATTGGATGACGATGTATATGTTGCCTCAATTTATACCTGATATGGTTAATATTGTTTGCTCTTAATCAAGTGAGTGCTCTAGTATAGGTGCTAATATAGATGACAGGTTACTGATAATTAACTTGATGCTTAAGCATTAATGATTGATCATCTATATTAAGCTTTTATGCAAAATATTATCAAGCTAACCCTACTTTATATCAACCTTGCATGATCCTTGGTGTCACTTTATTTCTGGTTTTTGACGGGTAAGTCTAACTGAGTACATTGTCGTACTCAGGGTTTTATCCCCACTTGTTGCAGGTTGTGATGTATCATGGCGACTGCAAGAATTAGTTGGCTCCTGCCGTAGAGGCGGAGTGTGATCACGGGCATGATCCTTCTGAGTTATCTTCTCTCTAATGCTTTTGTTGGAAGTCGACCTTGGTACTGACATGTATTTAAAATAAGGGTGTTGTTAGTTTCAAATTACTTTGCTTCCGCTACTTTTGAACTTAAGTTGTAATAACTACGTTGAACTCCGATGTATATTGAATTACTTGTGAAATGGTTGTAACATGTGACTTGTTATGTTGAATCACTACGATCTTGGCTGGTATGTTGGTTGGTTTGAAATCCCTCATAATTTCATTGGACTACTGGAGTTATATGGGCTCAAGTGCGAGATTTTGATCACTTCGGTGATTGTTTTTGTACTTGTGCTCTTATAATTTAGATGGTTCTGTTACACATGCCATCAACCGCTTGTACCTCCATAAGATAAGGAACAAGACTGCCTACGAGCTTCTAACCGGTAAAAAGCCTAAGGTGGATTACTTTAGAGTTTTTGGATGCAAGTGTTTCATACTTAATAAGAAATCCAAAAGCTCTAAGTTTGCACCAAAGGTTAATGAGGGGTTCTTACTTGGTTATGCTACTAACGAACATGGTTACCATGTTTTCAATGAGGCCACCGGTCAAATTGAAATAGCAGTAGACGTGACTTTTGATGAAAGCGACGGCTCTCAAAAGGAGCAAGTCAATGCTGAAATTTTAGGTAAAGAAGAACCATCTCATCAAGTGATCAAGAGGCTTGCCACTGGTGAAGTGAAACCCGTTGAAGATGAAGATGATGATGTGCATGTGCAAATTCCTCATGATCCAAACATGCATCATGGGTCAACCAATGCCCATGGTGATGCTTCCATCTCAAGAAGGGGTCATGACTCAAGAGAACAAGCTAGTCAAGATCCACCACAAGCTAAAGGAGACAACCAAGGTGGTGATCAAGACAATCAAGATCTTGATCCTCCAATCAATCAAGACAATAAAGATGAAGATAATGGTCCAATCCAAACAAGAACAACCATCCCTCACCCAAGAGTTCATCAATCCATTCAACGGGACCATCCCGTTGATAGCATATTGGGAGACATACAACGAGGGGTAACAACACGCTCTCGTTTAGTAGCTTTTTGTGAGCATTATTCTTTTGTCTCTTCCAAATTGCCAGAAAAGGTGGAGGATGCTTTGAAGGACCCGGATTGGGTGATGGCTATGCAAGAGGAGTTGAACAACTTCACTAGAAATAAAGTCTGGTCCTTGGTGGAAAGGCCCAAGCAAAATATGAAAGGTACCAAGTGGGTCTTCCACAACAAAGAAGATGAGTATGGCGTGGTCACAAGGAACAAGGCACGGTTGGTAGCCAAAGGTTTCACTCAAATCGAAGGTTTAGATTTTGGGGAGACCTATGCATCTATAGCTAGGCTTGAATCTATTCGCATATTACTTGTCTTTGCTGCTCACCATGATTTCAAGTTGTTTCAAATGGACGTGAAAAGTGCATTCCTCAATGGCCCCCTCTCCGAAACCGTGTATGTGGAGCAACCACCGGGTTTTGAAGATCCACATCATCCCGATCACGTCTACAAGTTTGACAAAGCGCTCTATGGGCTTAAGCAAGCCCTTAGAGCTTGGTATGATTGTCTCAAGGACTTCCTACTCAAACAAGGGTTTGAGATTAGGAAGGCCGATCCTACTTTATTTACTCGCAAAGTCAATAATGATATCTTTATTTGCCAAATATATGTTGATGACATTATATTTGGTAGTACTAATGCAGATTTTTATGAGCAATTTAGTAGGATCATGACAAAAAGGTTTGAGATGTCCATGATGGGGGAGTTGACATACTTTCTTGGATTTCAAATCAAGCAACTCAAGGATGGCACGTTCATAAGTCAAACCAAGTACACCATCGACATGCTAAAGAAGTTTGACATGGACAAGGCCAAGCCCATTAAGACCCCAATGCCTACAACCGGACATCTCGACCTTGATGGAGACAGCAAGGCCGTAGATCAAAAGGTATATCGCTCCATGATTGGATCCTTGCTTTACCTTTGTGCATCTAGGCCCGATATTATGCTTAGCGTGTGCATGTGTGCAAGATTTCAAGCCAATCCGAAAGAATGTCATCTCATGGCCGTTAAGAGAATTTTTTGGTATCTTGTGCTCACTCCTAATTTTGGCTTGTGGTATCCTAAGGGCTCTGCTTTCACTCTACTTGGCTATTCTGATTCGGATTATGTCGGTTGCAGGGTAGAGCGAAAGAGTACATCTGGGACATGCCAATTTCTTGGTAGGTCTTTGGTGTCATGGAGTTCTAAGAAGCAAAACTCTATTGCCTTATCCACCGCTGAGGCCGAGTATGTGGCGGCCGGCGCTTGCTGTGCCCAACTACTTTGGATGAAGCAAACTTTGAGAGACTTTGGTTGTAAGCAAAGTAAGATTCCTCTCTTATGTGACAATGAGAGAGCAATCAAGCTAGCTGACAATCCTATAAACCACTCAAGAACAAAGCACATAGACATTTGCCATCACTTCTTGAGAGACCACCAAGCCAAAGGAAATATCGATGTGCAACATGTGAGAACCGAATTTCAGCTAGCCGATATCTTCACAAAGCCTCTAGATGAGTCAAGATTTTGTGCTTTGAGGCGTGAGCTAAATATCGTTGATTCTCATAACGTGGCTTGACATCCTGTGCACACTTGTATGATTTAGAATTGGATAAAATACTTGTGAAAAGTTGTGTGAAACTTTCAAAACCTATTTTTCACAGCTCCAATGTGTCCATAGTTATGCACTGATTTCATGAAATCTGGACATATTTGAGTTGGTTTGAGTATATCATATTGTTCACCACTTCTAGGGCTGTTTCTTGAGGGTTTTTGGCCTACCGGAACTTCCGATGGCCCCTACCAGAACTTCCGCTTGTGGCATGGGTGGTATTGATCCCACCTATGTGCTCAACAATTTGCTCCGTGCTACTATTGATCCCACCTATGGAGGCGGGCTTTGCCCCTTGGAGCCTCTCGGAGCCTACCCTTTTTGGCATTTGATGCCAAAGGGGGAGTGTTAGGCTTTTATCTTGATGTAATAGGGGTAGTTAAAAATTTTGTTATGTAGTAACTTTATCTCATGTGGTGGACCATGTGGTAAACTTGAACTATATGTGTGTGATGGTTGAATATAGGCTAAAACATTTATGCTTAATGTCTATCTTAGCTTGTTTAGCCTTTTGTGTTGATGCTTATGATGGTTGTTTATTTAAGAATGGTTATGTTGAGTTTAACTCCTTTTCTTTCTTGCATAACCAATCAAGTTCTCTTGATTTATTCTTATGATATAACCTATCATATGCATCACCGTTTTATTGTTTCACACACACTTAGGCACCCCACGGATTGCAAAATTTAGGGGGAGCTTATTCTTAATGTATGCAATCTTGACTTGAATCAAGATTTGAAATTTTAAATCCTATGCATACATTAAGGGGGAGCTCAACTTGAATTTTGGAATTCAAAAGCTTCAATTCTTTCTATCTATTGTAAGCCTAAATTGGTTGTCATCGATTACCAAAAAGGGAGAGTTTGTAAGTGCATTCGCCCCCGATGTGGGTTTTGGATAATTAATAACAATCAAATTAGGGACTAACAAATTTATCAAGTGTAATCTACAGGTGTTAGTCCATTGATGGAATTGAAAAATAATATCTGGTGAATAATAGCACCCTAAATTTTGATGGACAAAAGGCGCTTCGACTCAAGGGCTTCAACATCGTTTATTTTGATTGGAGTCGTAGGCAACGCCGCACTATCAAGAGGGATACAAATCTAGTTAGCAAAATGGGGATAAAAAGTTCTCTTGTCGAAGCTTAGTAGGCTGGTGAGCTGGACCGGAAGTTCTGGTGAGCTGAACTGGAAGTTCCGGTGAGCTGCACCAGAAGTTCCGGTCGTTGGCGCCCGCATGCGAGTATTTTGTTCCGGTCTCCGTCCGGCAGTTCCGGTACTTACCGGAAGTTCCGGTTGGTGCAGTTTGCGCGCGCGTTCGCGTGCAAGAGAATTGTTCCTGGTTCCGTCTGGATGTTCCGATACGGACCGGATGTTCCGGTCCTGGCACCGAAAGTTCCGGTGGACTTGAGTTGACTGACAAGCCCAACGGTCTGATCTCGTTTGACCGGAAGTTCCGGTGGCTTCCACCAGAACTTCTGGTGGCTCATCCGAGCCCGAGTATATAAGCTACTCACCTCATTTCTAACCATTGCCCGAGCTTTGCACATTCATTTCTGCTCTCCCAACTCTCTCCAAGCTGTGACTCGCCCACTCTCTCTCCCCATTTGCTTCCAAGCTTCAATCTTCGATTGTTTGAGCTAGGGACGTGAGATTTGAGAGCGGGAGCATCGATCTTCGATTTGAGCACTTGGATTCCTTGTTTTGCCGGCTTGATTTGTGTTTGTTTCTCTTGGGTTCTTGGAACCCTAGCCGGCTAGGCGTTCTTTATGGTTGCCCGTATTGATTCATTTGTGAGGGTACCCCGAAGTGTTTGTATCACCCTTTGATCCTTAGTGGAAATCTCAAGCTAGCCTTCGTGGTTGCTTGAGGGAGGAGACCTTAGTGGTCGGACCTTCGTGGTCACCTTCCAATTAGGTCCTTTCAAATTGATGTGACGGAGAGAGTGTAAAAAAACTTAGAATTTGGAAGAAATCTAAACAAGACCTTGTATTCCAACTCTTTCAAATATCTCCAAACTCAGATAATATTCATTCATATCATTTGCACCTTAAACATGACCTCATGTGTATGAGGATATGGCGTGGTTGGGCGCCGCAGATTAAATAGATGTTAACAAGAAGGGGGATGTGATCAGAGGTGGCACTAAGATGCGAAGAGAGGGAAGCATTATTAGGGAATCGGGAGCCGAATTCATGAAAGCACTGTCCACAACCTGCAGTTAGAACAGCATGGTTCCAAGTGATGATCAGGCCCCCACGGGAGTTGTCGCATTTGATTCATGCAAACAAAGTTACAACGATTGCAGGGGTACATATATAGAGAAACTAGAAAACACATAAACTAAAGACATACAGGGTAGCTACCTTGGCGGCACAGGCCGGAGACGACGTCCTGCACACCGACAGGCACAACTTCCCTAAAACACATGCTGATGGAGGAGCGCTTCAGATAGAGATGGCACCTGACGACACCGTGGATGGGTCAAGGGCGCCACTGCCCCCAGCTGTAGTAGCTACCTTTAGTTTACAAATAGGCCAGTGTATATATATATATATATATATATATATATATATATATATATATATATATATATATATATAGCTAGCAACAGTGGTGTACATATACTAGCAGCTGGCACGGCGACTTGGTTAGTCTTAGCATGGAAGGATGCAACCATAAAGAATGTGATAGCATTTGTGTGGCGGGCAGATCCAGTTCTTCCCCGCCACCATTGCTTGGTGATGATGAGCAAGTCGAAGACGATGTTCCGCGGGTACGCACTTGCAGTGCACCCGCTGCCACCCAGCTGGAACGCACACACAGCTTTATACCCGTCTTCACAGCCTGAAAATCATATCCATTATTTCATTTCATGCAGGAAGTAGAACGAAATTCATGGCATGCCTTCGATCATTGTTAAGGCTAATAATGGCGCCGCCGTTGAAACTGGAAAGAGGCGGCCAGCGTCAACGGTTGCTTGAAGCAGAAACACCACTACCATGATGGTAACAATGCATCTCTTTGTCGAGGACGACATGGCTCCGATATGATCCTCGTCAGCTAGCTATCAGTCAGTCCTGTTTGTTGGCTCCCTGCCTTAGATCGAGGTGGTTTATGGCCCTCTGGCTTATAATCCGTCTTATTCAGCTTATTTTTTTAGCCGAAACAATATTTTTCTCTCACAAAAAATCAGTCAACGATGTTTTTCAGCCGGCTTATAATTCCAGCCGAACGGCTCCTACGTGTGTATCCCCCAGTAGCAGTGTGCTCCGACCCGATGTGTGCCGACGTCGGGAGGCATCCTCTCTAATTTATAGCCCCAATGCGCCAATGGAGACGCAGCATCTACGCGTGGCAGACGAAAATCTACGTGCTCTGTCAGATGAACACGCCTGCCCCAGCAGCTAGCAGCACACGTACGCAACGCAAGTGGACAAGCACTGCAGGTAATATGGGCGTTAGTACTTAGGCCCCATTTGGTTGGCTCTGTTTTTTTAACACACATCACATCGAATATTGCGGCATATACATGGAGTACTAAATATAGACTAATTACATGCATACCGGCACAGATTAAGAGTAATTTACGAGACGAATCTATTAAGTATAATTAGTCCATGATTGAACACTAATTACCAAATAAGACAAAAGTGCTACCGTACCTGTTAAACTTTAATAGCCAAACCAAACACAAGCAGCCGCCGACAATGGATCAGCAAACGGATGGGCCGCATGCAATTTTTTTCCGGATCCGCCACCCTCTGCGTTGTGCTAGATGGCGCTGTGCATGCGACCCGCCGCTGCAACACGGCTGGCAATGTTCAGTCAAGTGCCGCCAGCTGATAGAAACCCACGTAGCAGTACACTAAGGCCACGTTTAGATGCTGAAAAAATTTCAACACGATGAATAGTACAACTTTCGTCTTATTTGGCAAATATTATCCAATCATAGACCAACTAGGCTCAAAAGATTCATCTCGTGATTTTCAACTAAACTGTGTAATTAGTTATTTTTTTACCTACATTTACTACTTCATGCATGGGTCCAAAGATTGATGTGATGGAGAGAGAGTGAAAAAATTTCAACTTTTGGAGTGCATCTAAACAAGGCCTAATATCAATATGCATGAATACACTGACAAGCAGTTGGCAGTTAAGTGCTAGGAAAAAATAATTAAGTGCAGCCTAACTGCACCTTCATCAGTCTGTCTCCAACGAGAAACCCATGAGCAGACTCAATCTCAAAATGGGTCTCCAACATAATATCTATAGCCTCCAACAGAGCATCTATATAAAAGACCCATTTTGGATGTCAAGAAATATATAACCTAAATTTGAGTATCCTCTCTCTTGGAGACCTGTTTTCAGAAAGAGATCTCTTTTGGGTCTTGCTATTGGAGAAGACCAAAATTAGGTATTAAATTCTTTACCTATAGCGCTACCCAAACATGGAATGAGTCTTGTATTTTGAGTAACGGTTGTCAGAGACAGTCTCACACGGCTAGTTGGTACAGTACTACTACTATGCGTACAGTAGCTTGGTAGTTATCATTATTGCGTCGTGCAATATATATTGAACTTGAGAACATTTGGCAATAATCACGTACGCTTGTGTTTTCAGGGCACTTACCCTGACACATGGAGTTGTGTTCTGAATCTTCTTCTGTGCATTTCTGGATGTACTTTGCCAAGTTAGGCTTTAATCACTTGCCACGCGTTTGACACATGCATGAACATGATGTTTGCCCTCTTGGACGGTAGGGATATGATAAGGAAAGACACTCAAACACCATCCATCGGACAGGTCTGGGTGTATAATCGATCGCCTCGTCGTTACGTTCTGTGCTCCACGTACACATTTGGTAGCCCTGCAGACGGATCACAATCTCATGCCCGTTGCCTTCTGATTGTGGTGGCCGAATGACCTGATGGTGACCGTCATGAAACGTTTTTCCTGACGGTTTTAGGCACCTTCCCTGATGGTTTCGTCCGTCACGGAAAAAAAAATTTGCTGGGTAGTGGCCGGCACGCAACAGCACGCTACGCGTATATAGCACGACTGAATGGAGGAATACTCGCTTAAGAAAAATGACCTTCAGGCTTAAGTAACTAGCTAGCGATTAGTATTATACAATTGGCTTGCCGGCAGGCCGGCAAAGCATTGGTTATTTATTATCGTGTTTGAGAACAGAGGAATAGATAGCAGCAATTGGGGTGCCATCTGTTGACTCTCCACTGTTTGGAACGTTTGCGTCCCTCCAAACCACCATCGGAGGTACCTATAATCTCCTCTGTCGCTCATTAAGCTTTTCTCATTGAGCCCACCGCCTATAAATTGCATATACATGTATGCTACTACAATCCACACCCCATACATCTATACCCTAACCAAAGCTGGGCCGGCCAAACAATACATTTGCAATCTACCTCGATCGGTACAAGCAACCTTGGGTAATCATCAAGTACTACCTGATCGATCGATGATCAGGTTCTTTGTTTCTTGCCATGTGATCTGACGATCGGCACCTTTGTCTACCTGTTTCCCTTGCCAAATTATTTCCAGGAGCGCGATGGCAACAGGTGGACCCAGCGCTGCCGGTGGTGGCGCCGCCGCCGCCGCTCCCAAGGACTCGTGGCCGGAGTTGGTGGGCATGTCGTCGGAGGAGGCCAAGAAGAAGATCAAGGAGGACAAGCCGGGCGCCCACGTGCAGGTCGTCCCGGCCGACGCCTTCGTCACCATGGACTACAACACCGGCCGAGTCAGGGTCTTCGTCGACTGCAACGACAAGGTTGCCAGAGCTCCCCGGATCGGCTAGCTAGCTTGCTAGGCCTAGGGGGGCGGGTGGCAGCGACCATATATAGATTTCTAATTTCGTACGAACAATAAAAGGCAGATGCACTCGACGATATTTGTGTATCTGGAATTATGGATCCATTTGTGAATGTGTGAGAACGTGAGATCGATCATATCGATTTGGGCCTCTTCTCCGTTTTTGTCTTCTGTTCTTGGTGAAATGGAAACTGACAATCAATTGATCAGGGCTTATATTATATTAGCTAGAAAAAATAACTGAAAACAGGGAGACAGAGAATATTGCAACGGTCAAGAGCATCAATCTAATTAACGATGAGATGATATTCTAAGTTACGCAGGGCAACTATGTCTCTATACCCCATATGCTATTGTTGAATGATTACAAAAGAGAGCTCTCAGCTACGCTCCTTCGGCATTTGGAAAAATACAACGGAAACGCTCCTTGTAGGGCATCTGTCCATCCGGACGGATCCCGCACTCGCCCGCGTCGCCCGCTCGCTTTGCTCGCGGGACGGACCCTGTCCACGCCAGCTCCACCCCCGCACCACGCACGGCAAGCCCGACGTGCTAGGCGCTCGCTAGCTCGCTCTCGGACTCGCGCCTCCGGTCGCAGTTGTGCTCCATCCCCTATCCCCTGCCCCTACCGAGGTCCGTGCGCCGACGAGATCCACACCGGCGACCTACGCGCCACTCCGCGGCTTCGAGCTCTATGCCGGCGTCGACGAGCCTCCATTCGTCTAAGCAGCAAGCAGATGCTACGCTGAAAGCGCATGTTGCAATAGTATGTTTTAAGTGTTTCAAATGTTTCTGAGGTATGTTACAAGTGTTGTATGTCGATGTTGTAAAAGTAGATCAAGATGTTGCACATGTTGTAATAGCTATACGCGTATGTTTCAAGTCTTTGTTCCAAATGTTTCATCCGTTTTAGACAAATGTTACAAATGTTTTGTCTGGATGTTGCAAAAGTAGATCTAGATGTTGCATATACATACATGTTGCAAGCATATGTTTCAAGTGTTTTCATGTGTTTCATACGTATGTTTGCAAGTGTTTCATCTGAATGTTGCATATATTTGCAATGGTTTTCGAATGTTTTTTAGACGTTTTTGCAAGTGTTTCATATGTCTTCTTTTGTATGTTGCAACTATTGCATCTGGATGTTTCAAAAGTAGATTAGGTATTGCACATGGAATGTGTGTGGGAAGCGGCCAGCGGTAGACGATGTTCGAGACGTCGTGAGACCTCTATTGGTGTGCTCTCTCGTGAGCCCAATGCGCTAGACGCTCGTTCGCTCTGGACGCTAGCTAGCCAGCGAGTCCGAGTAATACAAGGGCTACAAATGAGGCCGTACCTGATTTTTTTTTGAATCTAGGCCGTACCTGAAATTGATGGGTCCTATGCAAAAATGGAATGATGCTCTGCACCTAACGAAACGTTGATGAGATATTCTGAGTTACCTAAGGCTATGACTAGTTTGCTTGTAATAATTATTTCAATGGAATGGATAAAAGAAATAGGCCAGATATTCTGATCATATATATTAAAAAAAAAAGATTCCGTTCCTAGAAATACACAGTCCCCCACTACCTATGTGTCTTGTTTCTAGAAACCAACGATTTCTAGAGGAGATCCATTTTTAGATATGGCTAAGATTCCCAATTGCTTCTTGAAATAAATTTTCTAGAGGTGGCTATATATTTTCCTACCACACCTCTAGAATCAAACTTCAAACATTTAATTTTTTTTCCGCCGAATTTGAAATTTCTTATTCTGCTACACCAATATTTATTAACGACTATGCAAATCAACCACTTCATGAATTCACACATATAGATACATACTCCATCTGGTCCAAAATAGAAGTCGTTCTCGCTTCCCAAAAAGTCAGTTTTTTTTAACTTTGACCAATTATATATAAAAGAATATTAATATTTATAACACATACTCCATCTGTCCTATAATATAGTGCATTCTAGGAGTTTTATTAAGATAAATTAAGAGAGAACATAAAAGATGCATTTACCCTCATTTTTATTTTCTAATCAGACGCTGTCATCAATGTGATTAATGGTGATTGGTTGATAAATGAAAAGTATTTAATATAAAATTAGTTTTTGTCCTCTAGAATGCATTGTATTTGAGGAAAAATTTTGAATGCTAGAATGCACTGTATTACAGGATGGAGGGAGTAATTAGTATCATTAGATATATCATTGAATATAATTTCATAATAAACTTATTTGGAGATATAAATGTTGCACGTATTTTCTACAAACCTAGTCAAAGTTAAAAAAAGTTTAACCTGCACGCATCTCATAACGACTTCTATTGTGGGACGGAGGGAGTAACTATAAAAATGGATATACATTCAGAAACCACGGTAGGGTACATAATAGAACTGAACATACTTTGTAGGGGTGATATATGAGACCCCTATCTTCCATTTTCTTCCAAATCCATGCAACTTACATCGCAACCCTCAGCATCACTGGGTATATTGCTTTAGATTGGATTTCCTCTTTCTCCTCCAAGGTTTCTCCTGGTTCTAGCTCTTTGTCATCTAGTTTCTACTTTACGGGGAAGTTAAAGTTTTTCTGTGCATTTCTTTGAGGATCTAAGTACCCCTGAGGTCTTTTATCATTTAAAGAAAATAATTCGGTCCAACGGAGAGGCACTTACATGCACTACACGCGAATGAGATTGGTCTCGATGCAACCGAGCCAAAAAAAAGTGTTTGTATGTCATCAAAGTCGAAGACAATTGTTCTCATTGGGCCTCCAAATGTGTCTTCCAAAAATTTTGCAACCATCAAATCTATGTCATTCGAAAATGCACGCAAGTACCAATCCGGGAACATTTTCATTCCATGTGGAAAAAATTAGAGTGTTTGGTTGGGTAGGAAATTCATGCCTCTTTGATAATTGTTCAGGCAATCTAGAATAGTAGAATATCTTTGATGACCTCCATGTTTGGATACTTCATGTTCCTATCTTGTGCTAGTGATGGTTTTTCAACCGTGGCTCGAGCTACCGTTTGCAGGTGATGGTTTTCTCGGTGTGTGGGGCTTTCTTCCTCTTCTTCCGATCTATTGCCAGCCACTTGACCACTCCTGAAGATTTCACCTTCTCAAACAACCTTATTATCACTAGCACATTTGAAAAGCCCTAATTTGATTTTGGTAATTGACTGACAACTGGTGGACTAATGCTTTTAATTGAGATATTTGAGCTAGGTCCACGTAAAGGAGTTGAGCAAGACTAGGAGATGGTGGAGTTGATCATAACTATGGTGCATATGTTCAACATGAAGAGAAGATGGATGGAGTTGGAAGCAAAGGCCCGAATGCCAAGGTATTTTTTTGTCAGTCGTGTTTAAGATAGATAAACTACCCACCAAAGGGCATAACGGCTAGTTTCTTGTTGGCTCTATAAATAGAGGGTGTATCAGCCATTTTAGCTCTCTTGGCACCCTTGGCTGATACATGCGCGTACTTAGAGCTAAAGAACACACTCCATTCACATTGGCATGCTCGAGATTGCTTTTGGGTGACATTACGAGGGATCAGTGCATTGCTTTGAGAGTTAGCGTCTTGTGGCACTAGGTATTTGTTGTTGTTGTGGTTTTCTTGTTACTCTTGGTGGTTTTCACCACCTAGACATCTTAGAGTAACGAAGCATCATTGAGCTTGAGCATCGCTTTGTGATTATGTGGGGGCTCTAGTGGAGAAGACAGCGAGGGGCTTTGTGCTCATCCCCACGGGAGGTTGTGAAGAGCAACTCTAGTTAAATCAAGAGGTTTGTTGGAGTGCCTTTTTTATGGGTAGGCTCATAGGAGAGCACTCAAGTTAAGGGTCAAGCCGAGGAGCGGTGACCCAAAGGACTCGCCTAAAAGGGGAGTACGTTGCTGGCAAGCAACTGAACTTTGGGAGAAAAATATTATCAACTTCATCTCCCATTAGTTTGCTCCCTTCTACACTTGCTATTACTTGTGTTCATATTTTGCTTGTGTAGTTGCTAGAGTAGTTCGACTAGTTGATTAGCTCTCCTCGACTAGTTGCTCGTCTTGTTCGACTAGTTGAGTAGTGCTATTCAAGTAGCTTGAGTGCTCTAGTTGTTTGCTATTTATTCATCATGCCACTAGAACTGTGTCGGAAGGCTTGTATAGTTGTATTGAAGTGTTATGCTAGACATGTAGAATTATTAGGAATCAATATCATGCCTAGTCTTGTTTTTGTCATTGTAGAAATTTTTATTGGTTATTCACACATAGTCATCCATTAGATCCTTACAACCTTTTGACGTTATTCTAGTTCCTTGGCAGCCTCTTCTGGTGCATGCATTTCTAGTGCCTTTGGGTTTTATGGGAGCTACCTTACTACTACTCGTCATGTATGGGCTGTTGATGGTACTCATGGTGCCTAGGCTTGTCTTCTGCTAAATAAGGTTGAGGCCTTTGAGACTCTTGCACCTCAGGCAATTATTGGTCATGAGGCGGTGTCGACTGATTAGGGTCTTCGACAATCGGTTGTAGCAAAGATGACGTAAGGTGAGACGCTGTAGGAGCAATCAATATGATATGGTATTCCTCTTGTGCCACAATTTAAACTAGTTCACACATTGTTTGAGAAAACTAGGCGCCATTTACATTGTTCGAGCAAACCTAGATGCCAAGCATCCTGACACGTGAGCTCCACTTAGACAGTCTCAACGACAAGACATATGGCATCATAAGAGCATCTCTAAGAGTCTTTCTAAAACTCCAAATTATCATTTGGGGAGTGATTTGAATAAAAATTGTTTTTTCTACATTTCCACTCTCCAAAATATTTTCTATATCTATATCTTGTGCACACTCTAGGGACTTAACCTCGGTCTCCATCTTTTTGGCTAGCAAGAATTCTGGAATAGAGGACGATTATATTTGGATAACTAATTAAAGAAGTTGTTGATATTTTGTTCGTCAAAATCTGTATTCCTAACAATTACGAATAATATAGAGAGTCTCTTAGAGTTGCTCTAACGTGCAACATAGCCACCATTTACATTGGTGCAATTCTCGAATCAGGTTTTGGTATTGTTTTTTTTAATGGTTCAGATGTGAGTTTCTTATGAAAAAAAAGAGTAACCCAACCAAAAAAAACCAACGCACACACAAGAAAATGGAATCCTTCCCAAAATGGTCACTGAATTCCCATGGGTGAAAAAGCAATAGAAAGATTTTTTTTTTGAGAATTACATGCTACAATGCAAACGCCCACGACACCCGTGCCAAGTCAAGTATTTAAACCCGGATGAGCAGTTTCCACCGTAGGAATCTAACCAACTCATCTATAATCAGTTCGCAGCAATAGAAAAGAAATTAGATGAGTGTAAAAAGAGGAATAATGCCTGATTTACGATTGGTACGAAAAGATAATTACGAGCATATCCTGTGCAAACCAGGAAGCTGTGCAAACTTGTAAACTCTCGATCAGGACCTCAGAATGCTCATCCGATGGCTATGGAGAGAGGTGGACTAATTTTACAATAAACCGCCCACCATTAGCCTTAGTAATTTTGTTTTTTTTTTCCAAATGACCCCCTCCCCCTAATCCCCAGCGTCCAGTCGAGAGGTCCGCGTCGCTTCGTCTCCACGCCCGATTCAGCCGCCGCCCGCCCGCTGCTGTGACGCTCCGCCGATCCAGCCGCCGCCTGCAGGAGGAGCGCCCTGGATTGTCGGGGAAGGCGTCGCTGGGCCCGCCGACGACGGCGCCCGCGAGCAGGTTCGGGTTGGGTGTCGGGCTGGCGTAGTAGGCGGCGCCGGCCTTGCAGCCGATCCGCGCCGGGTACGCCACCACGGAAGGGAGCGAGCTGGATCGGAGGAGCTGCACGAGATGCGCCCGCCGGCGTGGCTCAGGTAGTTGGAGTAGGCCAGCAGCAGAAACAACAGCTGCGTATTCTGTGTAATGCCTGTATTCTGTGTAATGCCTGAACAAAAGGAAGCAATGGCAATTATGCCTTCTATGTAATGAACTTGTGTGTGAAACAATGGCAATAATTTGTGTTTTCCACAGGCAGTGAATCTGGTGTATGCAAGCTGCAGTGGCATATGAAGATCAATGTATTCAGTAATCCGGTGTGCAAGCTGCAGTGGCATATGAAGATCAATGTATTCAGTAATCTGGTGTATGTCATTTTTTTCCCAGGCTCTGAAAGCATCAGGTGATGTGTGGTGGCAAAGCATAACATATCAATAGGATGTTATGAAGGACATGTCTCAGGCATGGTTCACTGGATGCATTCTCAGGCATATGAACCAAAATCAAGCACTGAGACATTGAAAAATTCATGCTCTATAATTCACTGACACACTGAAAATTAGCACTAGTACAAATATGGTGTTTACAATCAGCCAACAACAATGTTGTTTGGGCAATTTCGTGCAATTTCATCTCCAGCAACAGCCGGCGGTCTGCAGCGGGCGGGCGGCGGCGTGGAGTCGAAGAGACGCGTGCGACTGCAGGCGCGACCTCTCGACTAGACGCTGCGGATTAGGGGGAGGGGGTCACTTGAAAAAAAAACAAAATTACTAATGGCAGGTGGTTTATTGTAAAATTAGTCCACCTCTCTCTCCATAGCCATCGGATGAACATCCTGCGTGAGAGTTTACAAGTTTGCACAGCTTTCCTGGTTTGCACAGGATACGCTCCCAAGATAATTTCATCATCAAAATGAAAAAAGTTTGATTCCCCATCCAATGTCATAAACCTCCACGACTTGCCCATGGCGTCCGTACCACCCCTCCCATCGGTCCTCGCCCCATATCGCCCCTCCGACGCCGCCGCCCTTCTCTTCCGCTCCCCCTCCTTCTCGCCCGGGGTCTCGCCTGCTTCGTCTACCGGCCGCGCAGGTTCCCGGTGGTTGCGTCGGCCCGCGAGATGCCGTGGCCGCACGTGCTGACGGTGGCCGGTTCCGACTCCGGCGCCGGCGCGGGCATCCAGGCGGACATCAAGGCGTGCGCGGCCCTAGGAGCCTACTGCCCCTCCGTAATCACTGCCGTCACCGCGCAGAACACCGTCGGCGTCCAGGCACGTTATGCCCGATTCCCCCACCCTTCTTTTGCTACATGCTAGCCTGCTTTCTTTCGCTACGATTCGGCCGAGAACAGGGGATGGATGATCCGGTGGTGCTGTGGGGGTCCATGCTGTGCCGGAGGAGTTCGTGGGGGAGCAGCTCAGGTCAGTTCTCTCGGACATGTCGGTGGACGTGGTGAGCTTCTTTGCCCTTCGGCATTCAGTAACGATGCCATGTTCCAGTTATGTCTTATTAGGGTTAGTTCTTCCAAATCTTAACGCACGCAGTGCCTCTGATGTGCGTGCTATAAACATAGATCTTTTTGTTTGGGACAGACTATTCTTGCTATGGTTACAAAGCTACTATGCTTGGCAAAGTGATTCATTTTTTTTCGACAAAGGAAACATTTATTAAATTCTCAAAGCATTACGTCGAGATGATGGAAGGCCTTGAAAAAGTACTTGTGACCTCTGCCTAACAAGAAGCGCACAGCCTTGAAAAAGTGATTCATGGAACGAGTTTGATTATTTCTATTAGTCAGTTTATTTCACATCAGTTTAAGTGTTAGGGCGTTAACTTCCCATGAAATTGGATTGTCTTACTGTGAAATCGGCAGCTTAGGTGCGAACATATATTTCATTTCCTTTAAGGTGATGGAACTTTGGTCCCATTTCTCGCTGCCAAGGGCTATCACCACAGTTTGTAGTATATAGTTACCAATGGTATATAGTGTTTGAATTTACTGGAATCATGGTTTCAAAGGTGACAAAGCAAACCAAGTCGAGCTAATTCTGCCTGGACACTTAGGTGATGTCTTAAAAACAGAGCCTAAAATCCTAATCCTTCATCCTTGTAAGATGCATTGCTCTGCCTAAAGAATGATATTTGATTGGCTTAGTTATGTTTGTATCCCAAAAGACTTGTTGATTCTTTGAATGTGCTTTTTTAGAAGTTGTCATATGAAACTGGAGTTAGGTGATAGTTTGTTATGATTTAATCTATTTGATTCGTATCCTATTTTCACTTGGAACTTATGCTCTGTGTGTCTTCTGTTCTTGATTTTGTTTGGTGAAAACAGGGATGCTCCCTTCAGCTGGAGTTGTTAAAGTTCTCTGTGAGAGTCTTAGGAAGTTTCCAGTCAAAGGTATGCTGTATTGCTGCAAGTGTATGATCAAAGCATACTATGCCAATTCAGTTATTTACTTGCTATGACTTATGCTTCTGAAGGCAGCTCTAGTGGTAGATCCGGTCATGGTGTCCACCAGTGGTGATACTCTTTCAGGACCATCCACTCTCGCTACATATAGGTAGAGGATCAATATTTGTTTTGTTCTGTATGCATTTATGAGTTCTTGTTGGATTGTTATTGTTGTTACATCCTCAATACCATAGTACTTATGGACATGCTCTTGCAATTGTTATGAGCAGGCATGAACTATTTTCTATGGCTGATATATAGTCACTCCTAATGTGAGAGAAGCATCTAAATTACTTGGGGATGTATCATTGCTTACAATTTCTGATATGCGCAATGCAGCTGAATCCATTTACAAACTTGGTCCAAAGTATGTGTTCTCTACTTCTGTAAATTTGTTCTTTTTTATTTGTTCTCTTACCCTACATGTGCGCTATCACATTCTTGTGCGTCTGATATTAAATCTTTATGGGGGAATGTCAGCCTGACCTCCCAATGTTCTATATGAATCTTTTAAGTATATCGTTCGAAGCAAACTTGGTACCATAGTTGTCTTAAGCTTGGAGTCACGGGGAGCTTGCATCAAGCTAGTAAATGACATGTGGGGTCTGGTCCTCCATGTGATTGTCATTGACACAGGCTAATCGTATAAATGAAAAGGGGACATTAAGTGGTGTGGATGAAATCATTCTTGAATTGTATAAATAATTTCCCTCTCTTCCAGATTTCCAGCTTTAGGACTTAGGGGCAAGCTATACATGGTTCTTATTTTGATTTGGGAAAAAGTCTAAATAACCCCCTGAACTATGGACCCTGGAACACATAACCCTCTGAACTATGAAACGGTCTAATTTACCCCCTGAACTATCCAAAACCGTCTATTTTACCCTCTGGGCGGTTTTCGACGGCGGTTTTGCTACAGTAACAGCAGGTTGCTACAGTGATAGTGTTTTGTCTTTTTTATTTATTTTCGCTGAATATTTGAAAAATCATAGTAAATCACAGAAAAATCATAAAATAGAAAATCTAATTTTGTTGGACTCCACATAAGTAGATCTACACAGTGAATATATAACACAGTACGCTTTAGTACAAAATTTTTGCTGTAGCTTTAGATTAATTGGAAAATCCAATTTAGACTAAAGTTACAGCAAAAACTTTGTACTAAAGCGTGCCATATTATATGTTTACTGTGTAGATCTACTCATGTGGAGTCTAACAAAATTAGATTTTCTATTTTATGATTTTTCTGTGATTTACTATGATTTTTCAAATATTCAGCGAAAATAAATTAAAAAGACAAAACCACCATTACTGTAGCAAATCCACTGTTACTGTAGCAAAACCGCCGTCAAAAAACCGCCCAGAGGGTAAAATAGACGGTTTTGGATAGTTCAGGGGGTAAATTAAATTGTTTTATAGTTCAGAGGGTTATGTGTTCCAGGGTCCATAGTTCAGGTGGTTATTTAGACTTTTTCCTTTTGATTTGTCATGCCTGAATATACAAAGTTCTATTAGTTCACGCTTGAGGAGCTAACGGTCCCTACCGTTTAAACCAATCACAACTTCTCTTATGACACTGATTGTAGCCATGTCTTGAATAAGTACTAAACCTTGTAACTGTGCCTCGCTAGCTGAAAGCTCTTCATTTGACTCCATTGTTAATTACATTAGTGACTGTCCGTTAAGAGAGATCTTAAGGAGTGGAATATCTCCAAGAATTTAGCTATGGACAGGAGCGCTTGGAGATTGGCAATCAACGTGCCTGAACCGTGACATCTTTTTGTCTTGTGCCATTTATGTCCCTTTATGTGTCTCCCTGTTTCTCGTCTCTTTTGGGTTTCATCTCTAGCCTACCCCAACTTGCTTGGGACAAAAGGCTATGTTGTTGTTGTTGTTGTAATGTCCTCTTTGAAAATGCATATAGTGATTGATGAATAATTTGCTATTACAAGCTTACCATTTGAAGATATGTGCTCGTGAAAGGTGGGGATATGCCAGATTCATCAGATGCAATTGATGTATCTTTGATGGTATATGTGAATAATGTATTACTACTCTGTTCTGTCAATTAACTCGTTTCTTTCCCTTTAGAGTCCTCATACAAGTTCTGACGTATGTCATCAGGTAAGGAGTTCACTGGGCTTCGTGGTCTGCGTATAAAGACCCGTAACACACATGGAACTGGTTGCACATTAGCTTCATGTATTGCTGCTGAATTAGCAAAAGGTGCAACAATGCTGCATGCTGTTCAGGTTAGTTTGCAAGTACTAACATTTAAGTTATCACACACTGATACCAGATAATAATTAAAAACAACTGAGGCAAATTATCTGCTGGAGTGTTATTCATCACAAGGAAAAATAATTCATTGGCAACAAACAGGACATAGATTGAAACTGTCTTCTAATCAGTGTCATATTTACTTGGATTTCTTTTGTGCTACAAAACTTGCTAAGTAAATTGTCCCCTGTGATGGGTTGACTCTTTAGTACAAAGGTCTGGAAAATTGGCATGTGACTGGTGGTAATTTGTGTTGTGTTTGATGAGATATTGCAAGGCACATTTACTGCAAAGAATCTAGAGCATTCCCTAGGCTGTTCCGAGCTGTGACTCTGTGTCAAAGAATATGCGTTCAAATCACATCAATCATAAGATCCTTGGTTGTTTTTTCTTTTGTTAAATACCTTACTTGGGTGCTTAAGTCAGTTCCTAATAGGTTTGCCATTTTGGAACCTTGATTAGCAGTTTGGCACTATATGTAGGTTCACTGTTCATAATAGTAAGAATTTTCAGTGTTGTTTGTGTATCTTTTCAGGTTAGCTGTTCATAATAGTAGTATCTTACATTGTGTTATTTTTTCTCCATACATGATCGTGGCAGGTTGCGAAGAAATTTGTGGAATCTGCTCTTTATCACAGCAAAGATCTTGTGATTGGAAATGGACCTCAGGGCCCTTTTGACCACCTCTTTGAGCTCAAGTCTCCGTTATACAAGATGGGATCACTGCAAAAGTTCAATCCAGATGACCTCTTGCTGTATGCAGTGACAGACTCTGGGATGAACAAGAAGTGGGGTTGTTCAATAAAAGATGTCGTTAAAGCTGCCATTGAAGGCGGCGCTACCATTGTCCAATTGAGGTTATCTTCCTTGAAAATGACCAAAGTTCCTCTTGTGATTCAATCTCTTCATTTGATCTCACTGACCGTGCTTTGAATTTCTAATGCCCAGAGAAAGAGACGCCGAGACACGGGAGTTCTTGGAAGCTGCCAAGGCTTGTGTGGAAACCTGCAAGTCCAGTGGAGTGCCGCTACTGATCAATGACCGCATAGATGTTGCTCTGGCATGCAATGCAGATGGCGTCCATGTTGGTCAATCAGACATGCCAGCATGGGAAGTACGGGAGCTCCTAGGACCTGGGAAAATCATCGGCGTCTCATGTAAAACCCTGTCCCAGGCCATGCGGGCATGGAAGGATGGTGCAGATTACATCGGCTGTGGCGGTGTCTTCCCAACCACAACGAAGGCGAACAATCTCACCTTGGGGTTTGAGGGCTTGAGGACCGTGTGCTTGGCTTCGAAGCTACCTGTGGTGGCCATCGGTGGCATCAACGCTGGAAATGCAGGTTCAGTAATGGAGCTTGGGTTCCCAAATCTGAAAGGTGTGGCTGTGGTCTCTGCTCTGTTTGACCGGGAATGTGTCGCGACTGAGACAAGAAGCCTCAGATCCATCCTGAAGAATGCTTGCTCCAGATCTTAGAGCAAGTTGGCACTTGGTACCTGTTCATTTAATTTCTTTGTTTAGGCCAAAATAAGTTTTAACTAGTGGGGGGTATAACTAGAGGTATCACTTCTGTGCGAACACCTAGCCCTATGACAAGAGGGTATAACTCCTTCGATCTTTATGCCTTGCTGCTTGCAATCTCCATTTAGTTGACATACTTCTATGTCCATTTACAGTTGTAACAGGATGCTAGAACTTGAAGTCTTTATAGAGCCTGTTGCATGTCCATCTCTATCTCCAGTTGCTGTCAATGAGAAGGGAAAAGGAAAAGGGTTGAAGATTGTCTGATCCAAGAAAACATAGGCTATGCAGGGTGTCATGTTATCCAATAGTTGTTCAGTTGTGATTGTGACCTTGTAATGTATGGATTTGGTAGCATCAAGATAGCCAGATGTGGCTCAAACCTGACATTTTATTTTGCTGGTCCTGATGAACCATTTTCCTTTATGAGGGTGAATTATGTACCGTTCTGTATTTGTCAACTAGCTGAAATGTCAGATCAACCTATTGTTATGTTGACCTCTCTGTTTGGTTATATTGTTGTTGGTTCGAACAGCAGGGGCATACTTGTCCTCTATAAGTATACTGTGATCTGTTTGAGTAGGGAATATTATATTATTGTAAGAGCTGTAGCGTCCACTAGCAAATTACTTCTCTCTCTATTCGAAACTATAAGTCGCTTAGATACATAGCAAAATATATGTAAAAAAAATCAAAAGGAATTATAATTTGTAATGGAGGGAGTACCAATTTATAGTATCTTTTAACAAAGACAACTTCCCTTAATGGCCTATGACAAAAGTCACCTTTGATGAGTGTCCACCAGCCAATTTTTTCAAAAAGAAATATGAGAAGGCGTTTGCCTTTGTGGCGTCATTACTTGCAGCAGCAGCTAGCTGGCATTTGGATGGAAATTTCCTCACCCTCGGTGTGTTTAGTTCTCGGGTGTAAAATTTTTTGGGTGTCACATCGGATGTTTCGTGGGATGTCGGAAGGGGTTTTCGGATATTAACAAAAAAAAACTAATTACGGAACTTGCCTGTAAACTGCGAGACGAATCTAATGAGCCTAATCAATCCGTCATTAGAGCATGTGTTACTATAGCAGTTTAGTGTTTAATCACGGCCTAATTAGGCTCATTAGATTCGTCTCGCAATTTACAAACAAACTGTGTAATTAGTTTTTTTATTTTATCTATATTTAATCCTCATTAGCAGTTTAGTGTTTAATCACGGTCTAATTAGGCTCATTAGATTCGTCTCGCAATTTACAAACAAACTGTGTAATTAGTTTTTTTATTTCGTCTATATTTAATCCTCATGTAAATGCCACAACCATTTCACATGACACTTTTAGAATTTTGAACTTTCGATCTAAACACAGCCTCATTCTTTTATTCGTCAGCCGGCAGGGGGATATTTAACTATTTGCCATCCTTACGGAAGGCACCTCTTCAAAAGCCATTCTTATTTTGGCAATTATACATTTGCCACTTTTACGAGCGGTCGTTTACATATTTGCCACTTTTGCTGATAAGACACGCTAACTCCTCACGCCACGCTGGATTAGGCACGCAAAAAGACAATGTTGCTCCTGTCTTCCTCAAGTGAGCAGTTGCCGGCCCACTCTTCTGCCACTAACGTGTGGGGCCCACACGTCTGGGTCACCCGCTACCTCCCACCATCTTCCTCCTCGCTGTCTCCGTCAACAAAGCATAGTTCCCCAACGCGCCGCTGCACCGGGGAAAAATTCCAATTGCCGCCGCGCCGCTGCAATTGGTCGCTCCGGGCCATGCGCAGGGGAGGCTGAGCGGCCTCTGCTGCTTTTTCCCCGGGTCCTCGTGCGCCATGGAGGGAGCGCTACGCGCCAGCACCGGCCGCTGCCGCGCTCGGGCGGGTAGGTAGCCACGCACCTACCGCTTGGGGAGCTATGCGTGAAGAGGGCGGGCTGCCTACCGCTGGTGCCCCACCACACAGCAGCTGTGCTTTGGGCCGCACACGTCAGTGGCAGAAGAGTGGCCCCACACGTCAGTGGCAAAAGAGTGGCCCGGCAACTAGTCAGTTGAGGAAGACAGGGGCAACATTATCTTTTTGCGTGCCTAATCCAGCGTGACGTGAGGAGTTAGCGTGTCTTAGCAGCAAAAGTGACAAATATGTAAACGACCGCTCATAAAAATAACAAATGTGTAACTGCCAAAAATAAGAATAACTTTTGAAGAGGTGACTTCCCTAACGATATGGCAAATGGTTAAATATCCCGCCGGCAGGAAGCGCGTTGAGCCTTGACCCAGCCAGCCATTGACGAGCTTTCGCCAAACTGGATCTTCACACCGGATCCTCCCTCCATCTCTCCTGAGGGCTGAGGCTACCCCTGGAACATCCCCAAGAGCTTGCGGCTTCTAATGGCGGATCCAGTAACTGCTACTGTAGCTGTAGGATGACGCCTCGCCCATCATTTCTGAGATTTTGAAGAAAGGCTTCTCCTACCTCGGCTTTGACGCACCGAAGAAGCTTAAGCAACTTGAGACAAGGCTGCTGCTGCTGGAGCGGGTGATGGAAGCTGTGGAGGAGATCCCGCACAGGCCTCGTTTGGAGAAGCTGTTCAGGGAACTTAAGTCGGCTTTCTGTGAGGCGGAAGACATCTTGGATGATATTGAGTACTACCGTCTCGAGAGACAGATCAAGGATAATGAGGTGAAGTTAGACGTCGATGCATCTTCACGGATGAGGGGGGTGAAGAGGAAGCTCCAATCTGCCACACCGAGATACCCCCTAAAAGATCAGGTCGCCTTTCTTTGCTCTCTCTTATCAGTTATTACTCGCATGTGATTCTATTACCAGTTACTCTGTATGCTTTTTCATCCCGATTGAACATGTAATATGTGTTTAATTGGAACTTTAGTTTGAGCTACATTAGCCTCTAGTGTGTAAAATTAGGTTAACGAGATGCCCTATCTTTAGCCCTCAGTTACATGTTTATATTAGCTGGGAAACAGCCTCCACAGTGGTGGCGTTTACAAGAGAAGTTTGTTACAACAGAAGATTACATTGGTTAGCTACAATCTAGGATCTCAACCATATCTAGAAGATACATCTCACCTAGACACAAGGATATATATGAGGATATACACGAGACTATACTTTATCTAACACTCCCCCTCAATCTCAGCCACAAACAAGGTTGAGATTGTTTCTAAATTCTCTCAACTTTATACGAGGAAGAGGTTTAGTGAACCCATCTGCCACTTGATCATTTGAGCTGATGAACCGAATCTCTAGCAATTTCTTTGCTACCCTCTCTCTAACAAAATGAAAGTCAATTTCAATGTGCTTTGTTCTGGCGTGAAAAACAGGATTGGCTGAGAGGTACTTTGCTCCAAGATTGTCACACCACAAACGAGCCATATGAGGATGAGGAACTCCAAGTTCTTTAAGTAGCCTCTGCACCCAGATCATTTCTGTTGTGGCATTTGCAAGTGACTTGTACTCAGCTTCTGTGCTAGAACGTGAGACCGTTGCTTGCTTCCTAGCACTCCATGAGATTAAATTTTCACCGAGAAACACTGCAAATCCGCCGGTGGATCGTCTGTCATCAACGCAACCTGCCCAGTCAGCGTCAGAGAACACACTGACACTCATGTTCTTGGAATGACCAATTCTGAGACCCAGATTTAATGTACCCTGAACATATCTGAGAATACGCTTTACCGCACTCCAGTGAACTGAGGTAGGCGAGTGTAGGAACTGACAAACTTTGTTTACCGCAAAACACAGATCCGATCTAGTCAGTGTCAGGTATTGGAGCGCACCCACCAAGCTTCTGTACCGGGTAGTATCCTCAGGACCGAGTGTCCTCCCTTCATAAGCACTCAGCTTCTCAGTACTGCACAAAGGAGTATCAATGATTTTACATTTGCATATACCTGACCTGGCTAGTATATCCGCGGCATATCTCTGTTGAGTGAGAACCAAACCATCCTTGTTTCTTTTCACCTCAATTCCCAAGAAGTAATGCAGCTCACCCAAATCATTGAGTGCAAATTCCTTTTGCAAGCCTGCAAGCAGTGCCTTTGTTGCCTCTAGAGAAGAACTGGCCACTATTATATCATCTACATACACTAGAACAAACACGCTGCACTGTCCTTTGTTGTAGTAGAAGAGTGACGTATCTCCTTTTGATGGTACAAAACCTAAGGATTCAAGTTTGGCACAAAGTCTTGCATACCACGCTCGAGGAGCCTGTTTTAATCCATAGAGAGCCTTGTCAAGTTTGCAGACAAACCTTGGATGTGTTTTATCTTTATACCCAGGAGGTTGCCTCATATAAACTTCTTCACTCAAAATTCCATGAAGGAACGCATTTTGCACATCCAGTTGCCTCAGCGACCAACCTTTTATCACAGCAATGGAGAGTATCAGCTTGATAGTAGCTGCCTTGACCACAGGACTGAAGGTGTCCTCATAGTCTATGCCATATCGCTGTTTAAATCCTTTGGTCACCAACCTTGCTTTGTAACGATCAATAGATCCATCAGCCTTGTGCTTGATCTTGTAAACCCACTTACAATCAATTATATTCTTCCCTTTGGGTAGTGGAACCAATTGCCAGGTCCTATTCTTGATCAATGCTTGGTGCTCGGCATCCATAGCAGCCACCCAATTTTGATCCTTAAGAGCATCATGAACACTAGCCGGTTCTTCTTGTGATGCTGCAGCTGTCATACCCCATCTGACGGTTCCATCCGTGTATTGCTTAGGCTTGACAATTCCACGCTGCAAACGAGTCATAGGTCCTGCAGGTGAAGAAGAAGATTGATCTATTTCCGTTGCGGTAGATTGACTTGCTGCCATTGAAGGAGATGACACATGTTGTCCTCCAGAATGCACCGTCGCACTGGACCGACTGTTGGATGTACCGGATCCGAGCAACACAGCAGCAGGATCGGCTGCAACTTGCTCCCCCTCGCTCGGATCAGGTTGTGCCGACGCTGACGGGGCGCTCGCAGGAGAGGCCACAGAGGATCCGGAACCGGTGGAGATTGATGCTGACGCCGTCATATCGGATAAATCATGCCCTGATCCCGATGCTGGCGCAGACGAATCAACACCGGAGTCTGTGCTGCTCCCTTGACGACGACACATGTGATAAGGAGCACCTGAAGCCGGATTTTCACTAGAATGTGCAACATTTTCACCGGGATTTGATTCCTGGACCTATACAGCGTCATGAAGACTCGAACCAGCATCAGATGGGTTAGGAGAAGTTACATGTTGATCACGTATTAGTGCATCCCTGAAGGAAACGGAGGGATTGTGAAGGACGTCGGGCAGGATCTGGAGCTCAGCGCGAAGTCTGGCCCCAGCGTTTGGATGAAGTGTGGCAAAAGGGAAAACATTTTCATCAAACACCACATCCCGTGAAATATAAATGCGCCCTTCTTTTGGATCTAGGCATTTGAACCCTTTGTGAGAACTGCTGTAACCGATGAAAACACAACGCTTGGAGCGGAATTGAAGCTTGCGCGTGTTATAGGCACGGAGATTTGGCCAGACCGCGCACCCAAAGGTACGCAGAGAAGTATAGTCCGGCTCTTCTCCATAGAGGCGATGGAGAGGAGTATCGTTGTTAATCACTTTGGAGGGTAATCGATTAATCAAAAAAACTGCAGTTTGGAATGCTTCATCCCAGAACTTGAGCGGCATTGAGGCATGTGCAAGCAAGGTTATCCCCATCTCTATAATATGCCGATGCTTACGTTCAGCAGCCCCATTTTGTTGGTGTGCATGTGGGCAGGAAACAAGATGATGAATGCCAATGCGATTAAAGAAAGAATTAAGTGATTGATACTCCCCTCCCCAATCCGTTTGCATGAATTTGATTTTTCGATCAAATTGACGTTCAACTAAATTTTGGAAGTCACGAAATCGTTCAAACACTTCTGATTTGTGACGAATCAAATAGATCCAAATAAATTGGAGTAATCATCAATGAAACTCACGTAATAAGCAAAACGACCAACTGATTGTGGAGCAGGACCCCAAACATCCGAAAAAACAAGATCTAAAGGGCTACGAGAGACACTCGTTGACTTGGGGTAAGGCAACTAGTGGCTCTTGCCCTGTTGACAAGCATCACAAATACGTTTAGTGTTCACATCCTGAATAAAAGAAAGCTGATGACGACTAAGGACTTGACTAACGACAGGAGCTGATGGATGGCCTAGTCGACTATGCCAGATGGATGAAGAGGGCTTGACGACTCCAAGAGCTTGTTTATTTGGTGGAGAACTACTCGGCAAGAACTTGATGGGATAGAGGCCTCCTTCAGCCCTGCCTCTGAGAAGTGTTCTCATCGTCACCGCCTCCTTTATAGCAAAATGATCAGGATGAAATTCGACAAAGGCATTATTGTCTCGAGTGAGACGATTAACAGATACTAAATGTTTGCTAGCATCAGGAACATGAAGAACATTGCATAGATGAATCTTATGTGGTGGGGATTGCACAATACTATGACCAACGTGTGAAATCTCCATACCTGAACCATTTGCGGCGTGAACATGATCCCCGTCGTGGTACTTGTCGCGGTAAGACAGTCTGTCCAACTCACTGGTGATGTGATCCATAGCGTCGGAGTCCATATACCAATTTGTATCTACCCCATATCCTGAGGTAGCAGCTGAAGCAGATTTCTGAGGCGGCCCTGCAAAATTTGCATCGAACCTCTTGAAGCAATTGAAGGCCGGGTGGCCCACCTTGCCGCAGACCTGGCAGAAGACATGTAACACCCCTGGTGTTAGTCTTGCCTAATTGCACTTGCATTTCCTGATCATGCACGTCATTCATCCATTCATGAGCATATATCACTTGAAACACGGGAAACATGACTTTGAAACAAGAGTATCATTTCAATTGTTTTTCATCGTTTCAGTACCTTTAGTGCTTAATTATTGTACGACCAATGTGTGGTATGGCTAAATACATTATTAAACATCTTAGCTATGCTTAGAAAGTCATTAGGAACAATGTTCATGTTGATCATTTTGCCTGATTAAGATTTCAATCATGGTTTGACTTGTTTTGACCCTAGGATTTTTTTTTGGTTTGACTGTTCAAAAAGTGCCACTTAGAATGTTTGCATGTCTGAGCAACCTAAAACAAAGTTGTAGCAAATAATATGAGGAACAAAAAGTATTTTGTGACCAAGTCATAAAAATGTGCACAACATGCTCAAAATGGTCCCACAAGTCAGAATTTGGGTTGGTTTCAACACTTAGAAATTTCTAAGTTTAAATTCCAGTTTTCAGTTTCTTGAACACGACTTTGACATGATTTTACTCTCTGTTCTTTGCGAATTAGACAGTGATCTTTAAATGAGTTTTGTAGCTGGCATGTAGGTGTACAACTTTCGTTTTGATTACTTTCGCTAACACTCAACGGATTAGGAGATCGAGCATCATCTTTTGGCGCTGTCAGTCAACCCTTTTTGTTCTCTGAATCGCAGCTACAGTACCTAACCGGTTCAGAAGAACACCGTCGCGTGGATGCCGCGTGTCGCCGGTCTTCTGCTCGCGCAGGCCACGCGCCGCGGCCGTTCTAGCACCGCTGGCCTCGCCTTAAGCCCCCGCGCGCCTACCCGACCAGTACACCCGCTCATTTTTCGTTTCATTCGCCTTCTCCGCTCGTTCGCAGCTCCGCAGCAGTAGCCGCAGCAACTCCGGCGAGCTTGTTCTTGCTTGCCGTCGCAAAATCGCTCACTACATCTTCATCGCAGTGTCGCCTTGTTCTCTTCTACCTCCTCCACCCTTGGCTGCACCGTCTGAGTTTTGGTAAGGGCGCATTGTCCGTTCCCGCCACCGCCGCCATGCGTGTGTCCTCACCGGAGTTGAGGCCGCCGTGGTTGGGGTAGCTAGGGACTCTTCCGTACTTTTCTAGTTGAATGGGTAGCTCCGTAGTAGTCTCGTGAAGCTTGTATCAAGCTTGTTTGGGGCAATGGGAGTTCACCGTCGCCGGAGTGCCGCAGCGATCTCGCTGCCGCCCGCCGTTGCTGACGCCATCATTGCTGGGGTACGGTAGAGGTTGAAATGAAGGTATGGATGGGTGCGCATAGTTGTGGGGAGCACGCCGGTGCCGTCGGGTTCACCGGAGAACTCGCCGTCGGCGAATTTCGCAGCTGCCGTGCCGTCGTCTCCCTCCGTCCCCTGTTTTCTCTCGCTGACGCGCGGGTCCCATTTGCCAGTCGCCGCTGCTGAGAGGAAGCCGGAGCTAGGCTGCGCCGTTTTGGGCCATGTGCGTGCATAGTCGTGGGCCGCCTAAGTCGTTCGGGCTGGCCCAGTAGCATTTGAATAAATGGTTTCAATTTATTCTTTATTATTTGAAATTTGAAGTGGTTTGAAAAATGTTTGGGTACTCAAAGTTGTTCCAAATCTGTTAAGATAAATTTGTCTAGGTTCCTTATCATCAGATCCACTTAGGAAAATTATTGCATGTCATTTTTGATATACTTTTCTATAGGATTTTATTTAATCATGTATATTGCTGATAAATTGAAAAATGTGTATAAAAATCTATAGGCTTCCGAAAAATATGATTCCCAAGTTTGTTAATCTTCTTGTGTCATGTACTTCCTAGGAAAAATATGTTTCATGCATGTGCTGTGGAAAACTTTGGAGGTGTAGTTCAAGTACCTTTAATGGCTGATTTTTGTTATTTTTGCTAGAGAGCAAACTTTGTATAAAACATGCATGTGATAATTTTTGTACAGTCATAGTATGCTATGAAGAACCTAGGAAAAATATTAATTCTGTTGTTTGACACTTTTCATAGTACAAAGTAATTTCATGCTCATTTTTATGCTATAGCTTGTCATTTTTTTTTGTGTAGGATAGTTTACTTATCCAAATGCCATGAAATTTTTATGGTAGTCTGTTTAGGGTAGTATTATGCTACTGTAATTTTTTCAGATTTTTAGGAGCATCAGGAATATATGTTGCTATTCAAACCTATTATTATTTAGGGTTTAAGCAAGTGTTGCTTTAAGTGTGATTAAGAAATTAGTAAAGCTTTGGTGTATCTTTAAAGCATTTCATAAGATATGTTAACTTAACATATTAGTAGTAGAAGAGAATGCAGTAGATGACATGTGCTTGTAGTATATAGTTTCTTGGATGATGTTGACTACCTTGCATTTTAACATATCCATTGCATTCATCTCCTTTGATGCACATTTGCATAATCACTTACGCGCATTGCATCATACAGGATCACAAACCGAGAACCCAGTTGTCATCCCCGAGGAGCCAGAGGAGCAGCTCGAGGTGCAGCAGCAGGAAGTGCCAGAAGCCGAAGAGGAGGTCGGTGAAGATCTTCCAGAGTGACCCGACCACCGTCCGAGCTCTTTTGAGAGAGGCAAGCCCCGAAGCATTTCTCTCCCGGTTTACAAATAATTTATTATTAACTTTACTTAATTTGATGCATTACGTTTAGGAGTTGTTTGCAAACGTTGCTGCATTATACCTTGTTTCACCTTGCTTTACCCGATCCTTGTTACCTTGGTGTCCGCGGTCAATAATTGCTTAGTTTGCTTAGACCGGTAGAAATCGGGTGATTGCCTGTCATCCGCGAGCTCTAGGAGATTACTTGGATCTATGTGAAAGTTTGTCATACGAAAATAACTAAGTGTCGAAATGAATTTGAGACCGGGCGAAAACTTACAGGGTTTCGGACTGTAGTGTTTTTCGTCTGTGTCGATTAAGGACCGACCGCTGTTGGGCCTCGAGTCATGTTGAACGCATGCCTCACATTTAGCTGGCCGAATAATGTACCTTTCGACCGCGAAGCTGGGAGATTATTCGGGCCGAGTGGATTGCCCGCAACGCACTGTACCGGAGCAGTAGTGGCAGGATACGGGGGCGCGATGATAAGGCCAAAGAGCAGTCGGGCTGCCCCCGGGTACATGTGGTTCCTGGCAAGCTCGCGACTTTACCTGAATGGTTGACTCGGTGACCAATACCTCACTTTAGCGGGTGAGTGAGGTTTTTGTGAGGAATAAATTACCAGCTGGTTAATAATCGATTCGAATCGCATCGTTCACTGGATAGTGAACACTTGACTTGAGCTACTTCATCGTAGTAATCTTGATGAATCACTTGGATAGTTATGTGGAAGATGACATGATAACTATTGTTAATGATCAATGGTAATCCTTACTTGCTTAATTACATGTTACTCTAGCACCAGTGCAAACATAGTTGACAGGGTAATAAAGAGTTAATTACTACATGCTTTTGGAAAGGAATTGTTAAGTTAAAAATGCTTTTCTTGCAAATGAGTCAGCTATCCCACCAGAAAGCCTATCATGATCCTTGGTGTCATTTTATTTTGGTTCTATCGGGTAAGTCTAGCTGAGTATCTTCTCGTACTCAGGGCTTTGTTCCCAATTGTTGCAGATGGGCAGATGTATTACGGCTACTGTATCAACTGCCTCTATCCTGCGATGGGCGAAGCTTAGGACCATGGGCAATGGTCATTCGCTACTTCTCGTCTGATGCTTTTGCTGGAGATGATCACAAGCTGGTACTTTATTTCAACATGTTGTGTGTGTGCGTGATTTGAACTACCGCTTCCGCTACTTTTATTCGAACCTGGTTTGTAATAACTATGTTTAAACTCCGATGTATTTTATGCCGCGAACATTTATGTAACTTATGATGGTGACCGCTAAACTTAGTACGATCTTGGCTGTTATGTGAAATGGTTTGAAATCCGTCGAGATTTCACGGACTACCGGGTTATACGGGCTTAAGTTTGTTAAATTGTCCTCCCGTTGGTTGATTTTCCTACTTAATCTCATATAATTGGGCGGTTCTGTTACAGGTGGTATCGGAGCATGGTTTAGCGTGATTACTATTCATAAGTGTATTTAAAACAAAATTCTGTTTAAAAAGTGTGATTTTAAAACTAAAGGTGTGCCTGTGGTCATATCCTGTATGCCCAGTTAAGGACTCTAGGTGGCTATTTAAGTACTAACTTAGGGTTCTTGCACCATATTTCTCTTTCGTTGCTCATACGACGTGCTATTGTATGAGCGCCACTTAATTGAGTGGTAATGTATGGATCAGTTACCTCTACGCTTTGGTAAGTGTGAGCTGTGAGAGCATGATCGGATACACCGTCGATCTAGGGAGAGTGCTTATATGATACTAGAATAATTACATGTTTTACACATGTTTTTATGAAAGTATCGCATGTATGGGTGTTCCATCCGTTGAGGCGATGCCGTCAATAGGACGATGTGTTTGGGTAGATACTACCGTTGTACACGCATCGGGGGATTCGTGTAGAGCGTGTAGGTAGATTTACTGCTTTCATGCATTCATGGGGAATGGACTCAAATGAATTTTCTGCAGGTACATAACAGCGTTTATCGTGTAGATCGAATTAGTTACGTATATGAGAGATCGTTTGTATGCCACCGAATTTATCATTAGATGTCTTTATTTTCTAAGTTTGTGAGAACATAAGACTCGCGCATGCATCATATTGCCTGTGCATTTCATTCATAACATGCATTCCTCCCCTTATAAAAGGATTATCCCAATTTGATAAAAGTGACATCAACTTAAAATATGTTCTCACCGGGTAATTTAAAACTTGTGCTACAGATGGCTCGCACAAAGCAGACTGCCCGTAAGTCCACTGGCGGAAGAGCACCCCGTCACCAGATGGCCCCGCGGGAGCGCCGCAGCACGGACACTTTTCTAAGCGAGTTTGGCATGCCCACCTTGCTTTGGAGAGTGCTCCATGATGTGGGGTACCCAGAGGGTCAAGAGCCGGTGTACTCCTGGAGTGAGAGCCAGTTAGCTGATGATGGACTTGCGGTAGTGGAAATCACCGTCCCTGCTCTTGGTGATGCGCCAGAATGGGATGGTTGGCATTTAGAGTTTGAAGGACGCACTCCAGTTGAGGGTGCAGAGGGCGCAGCCTTTCGCGTCATCCGAGACATAATGAGCAGGTTTTCTAATGAGTTGGCAACAGCTTTGGTCGGTACTTTCCCGAGAGATGATCCTCGTGATGCCATTTGGGTGCAACCGCAAGGGAGTGCCCTGGTTAAAGGCCCAAGTGAAGGACGAGCTAGCGACAACCACGCAATGAGTGCCATGTATGCAGCCATCAGAGCATACCAGGGTCTTGAGAGTACCTATTGGACCTTGACTGGCCTGTGTGGCGATGACCGGCTTGAAGCAAGGAAGCAGAAGAAGAAGCAAGCACGTGCTATAGCTAGCTTACAGGAGCAGTTGGCCGACATGAGTTTGTAGCGAGACCGGGCACTCGAGAGAGGTGAGAGTGCTATGCAGCGGGTGCAGACGTTGACTCAGGCCAACAGAAATACAGACCGCATGATGGGACAGCTAGTGCAGGAAAGGAATGAAGCCTGGAACGAGAGGGACCTTCTGAGGCAGAGGGTCGAGGAGCTAGAAGGGTATAATGCCAACTTGCATGAAGAGTTTCATGCCCTCTACAACGGGATGGGCCCGTATGCTCCTCCGGATGCCGCCCAGATGGACGTCGACGACGACGTCGCTACTGATGGTAGCGATGGTGACGCCTCCGACCTCGACGACGGCCCCGAGGAGTAGGCTAGTTGCCTTGCGTTAGTGATAGGCTCTGTCACGATGGCCTTCTTTTGGTTTCCATGTATCGTGTTGTATCCTGTTCGATCTTGAGACTGGCGATCTTTTGGATCTTGGTTGTGTATGCGATGCTCAAACGCATAAAAGTCCAGTGTATGTATGCTGGCAACGTGGTTGTATGGAACGCGATGTTGCATTCGAAGTAATTTGATTAGTGATGTTGTTTTAATTGGAAAATTCCAACCATAGTGTCAGAAGTCAGGAGTTTCCTAGGGTTAGCCGGTTACTATCGCCGCTTTATCCCAGACTTCTCGAAGATTGCCAAGCCGATGACAAGTTTGTTATAGAAAGATCACAAGTTTGTGTGGACAGAGGAGTGTGAGATAGCTTTCCACACCTTGCGGAAACTGTTGACCACTGCTCCAGTTCTTGCACAGCCAGACATCGAGAAACCTTTTGATGTGTTCTGTGACGCATCAAAACCAGGATTAGGCTGTGTTCTGATGCAAGAAGGAAGAGTCATTGCTTATGCCTCCCGCCAGTTGAGAAAACATGAAATCAATTATCCGACACATGATCTTGAGCTTGCCGCCATGGTGCATGCCTTAAAGATTTGGAGGCACTATTTACTTGTTAATGTGTGTAATATTTTCACCGATCACAAGAGTCTCAAGTACATTTTCACCCAACCAGAATTAAACATGAGACAGCGAAGATGGTTAGAACTAATCAAAGATTACAACTTGAATGTACAGTATCACCCTGGGAATGCCAATGTGGTAGCCGATGCTTTGAGTAGAAAGTCGCATTGTCTGAATATGCAACCCTTACTCGAAGATGGTTTTAATCTAATGCACCCTGCCGTGTTACATAGTATTCAGATCAGTTGTACCTTGGAGAGTAAGATAATATAAGGTTAGAAAGCAGACAAAGGAATATTCCACATCAAAAAGAAAATTAAATAAGAACCCTCCAAACACTTCAGAGTGGACGAGCAGGACGTGTTGTGGTTCGACAACCGTCTTGTTGTTCCAAAGGATAGAGAGCTTAAGAATAAAATTATGGATGAAGCTCATCTCTCTAAGTTGTCCATTCATCCTGGCAGTAGTAAAATGTATCAAGAACTAAGACCTCGCTATTGGTGGACAAAGATGAAGAAGGAAATTGCAGCTTATGTAGCCAGATGTGACACATGTTGCAGAGTGAAAGCTATTCACATGAAACCTGCCGGATTGTTGCAACCTTTGTCAGTACCTAGTTGGAAGTGGGATGATATAAGTATGGATTTCATCACGGGTTTGCCCACTACTCAGAAAGGCCATGATTCGATTTGGGTAATCATGGATCGTCTTACCAAGACAGCCCACTTTTTGCCTGTCAAGATAGATTATAGACCACCTCAATATGCCGAGAAGTATATTGCGGAGATTTTGAGATTGCATGGCATACCGAAGACTATAGTGTCTGACAGAGGGTCACAGTTCACTGCTCACTTTTGGGAGCATTTGCACAAAGGTTTGGGGACTAGTCTGATTCGTAGCACTGCCTATCATCCTCAAACAGATGGTCAGACTGAAAGAGTTAATGCTATTTTAGAAGATATGTTAAGAGCTTGTGTGTTGTCTTCCAGAGGTTCATGGGAGTCGTGGTTACCTTTAGCAGAATTCGCGTATAATAATAGCTATCAAGAAAGTATCAAGATGGCACCTTTTGAGGCTCTGTATGGCCAAAAGTGTAGAACACCTTTAAACTGGATTGAGCCAGGGGAAAGAAGGTATTATGGTATTGACTTCGTAGAAGAAGCCGAAAAGAAAGTTTATATCATTCAGCAAAATATGAGAGCAGCTCAGTCACGTCAGAAAAGTTATGCGGATAAGAGAAGGAGACCCCTTGTATTTGAAGTTGGTGACTATGTTTATCTAAAAGTCACGCCAATGAAGAAGAAGCGGTTTGGAATACACAAAAAGCTTGCCGCCATATTTGTAGGACCCTACAAAATCTTGGAAAGGAAGGGTCCAGTGGCTTACAAATTGGAATTACCAGAAGCAATGGGTGCTATATTCCCAGTTTTTCACGTATCACATCTCAAGAAATGTTTGCGCATTCCAGAGGAAATAATTGAACCTCGAGGCATAAAACTTAAGTCAGATCTGGTGTATCGTGAGCAGCCAATTCGAGTTTTGGATTCCAAAGAAAGGGCTACTCGGAATAGTGTGGTGAAAACATACAAGATACAGTGGGATCATCATGATAAGGGAGATGCAACTTGGGAAACAGGAGAGTATCTACAAAAGGCTTATGAAGATTTTTATAACAAATGGTTCGTAACCCAAATCTCGGGACGAGATTTTTATAAGAGGGGAGGGCTGTAACACCCCTGGTGTTAGTCTTGCCTAATTGCACTTGCATTTCCTGATCATGCACGTCATTCATCCATTCATGAGCATATATCACTTGAAACACGGGAAACATGACTTTGAAACAAGAGTATCATTTCAATTGTTTTTCATCGTTTCAGTACCTTTAGTGCTTAATTATTGTACGACCAATGTGTGGTATGGCTAAATACATTATTAAACATCTTAGCTATGCTTAGAAAGTCATTAGGAACAATGCTCATGTTGATCATTTTGCCTGATTAAGATTTCAATCATGGTTTGACTTGTTTTGACCCTAGGATTTTTTTTGGTTTGACTGTTCAAAAAGTGCCACTTAGAATGTTTGCATGTCTGAGCAACCTAAAACAAAGTTGTAGCAAATAATATTAGGAACAAAAAGTATTTTGTGACCAAGTCATAAAAATGTGCACAACATGCTCAAAATGGTCCCACAAGTCAGAATTTGGGTTGGTTTCAACACTTAGAAATTTCTAAGTTTAAATTCTAGTTTTTAGTTTCTTGAACACGACTTTGACATGATTTTACTCTCTGTTCTTTGCGAATTAGACAGTGATCTTTAAATGAGTTTTGTAGCTGGCATGTAGGTGTACAACTTTCGTTTTGATTACTTTCGCTAACACTCAACGGATTAGGAGATCGAGCATCATCTTTTGGCGCTGTCAGTCAGCCCTTTTGTTCTCTGAATCGCAGCTACAGTACCCGACCGGTTCAGAAGAACACCGCCGCGTGGATGCCGCGCGTCGCCGGTCTTTTGCTCGCGCAGGCCACGCGCCGCGGCCGTTCTGGCACAGCTGGCCTCGCCTTAAGCCCCCGCGCGCCTGCCCGACCAGTACACCCGCTCGTTTTTCGTTTCATTCGCCTTCTCCGCTCGTTCACAGCTCCACAGCAGTAGCCGCAGCAACTCCAGCGAGCTTGTTCTTGCTCGCCGTCGCAAAATCGCTCACTACATCTTCATCGCAGTGCCGCCTTGTTCTCTTCTACCTCCTCCACCCTTGGCTGCACCGTCTGAGTTTTGGTAAGGGCGCATTGTCCGTTCCCGCCACCGCCGCCATGCGTGTGTCCTCACCGGAGTTGAGGCCACCGTGGTTGGGGTAGCTAGGGACTCTTCCATACTTTTCTAGTTGCATGGGTAGCTCCATAGTAGTCTCGTGAAGCTTGTATCAAGCTTGTTTGGGGCAATGGGAGTTCACCATCGCCGGAGTGCCGCAGCGATCTCGCTGCCGCCCGCCGTTGCTGACGCCATCATTGCTGGGGTACGGTAGAGGTTGAAATGAAGGTATGGATGGGTGCGCATAGTTGTGGGGAGCACGCCGGTGCCGTCGGGTTCACCGGAGAACTCGCCGTCGGCGAATTTCGCTGCTGCCGCGCCGTCGTCTCCCTCCGTCCCCTGTTTTCTCTCGCTGACGCGCGGGTCCCATTTGCCAGTCGCCGCTGCTGAGAGGAAGCCGGAGCTGGGCTGCGCCGTTTTGGGCCGTGTGCGTGTATAGTCGTGGGCCGCCTAAGTCGTTCGGGCTGGCCCAGTAGCGTTTGAATAAATGGTTTCAATTTATTCTTTATTATTTGAAATTTGAAGTGGTTTGAAAAATGTTTGGGTACTCAATGTTGTTCCAAATCTGTTAAGATAAATTTGTCTAGGTTCTTTATCATCAGATCCACTTGGGAAAATTATTGCATGTCATTTTTGAGATACTTTTCTATAGGATTTTATTTAATCATGTATATTGCTGATAAATTGAAAAATATGTAGAAAAATCTATAGGCTTCAGAAAAATATGATTCCCAAGTTTGTTAATCTTCTTGTGTCATGTACTTCCTAGGAAAAATATGTTTCATGCAGGTGCTGTGGAAAACTTTGGAGGTGTAGTTCATGTACCTTTAATGGCTGATTTTTGTTATTTTTGCTAGAGAGCAAACTTTGTATAAAACATGCATGTGATAATTTTTGTACAGTCATAGTATGCTATGAAGAACCTAGGAAAAATATTAATTCTGTTGTTGGACACTTTTCATAGTATAAAGTAATTTCATGCTCATTTTTATGCTATAGCTTGTCATTTTTTTGTGTAGGATAGTTTACTTATCCAAATGCCATGAAATTTTTATGGTAGTCTGTTTAGGGTAGTATTATGCTACTGTAATTTTCTCAGATTTTAGGAGCATCAGGAATATATGTTGCTATTCAAACCTATTATTATTTAGGGTTTAAGCAAGTGTTGCTTTAAGTGTGATTAAGAAATTAGTAAAGCTTTGGTGTATCTTTGAAGCATTTCATAAGATATGTTAACTTAACATATTAGTAGTAGAAGAGAATGCAGTAGATGGCATGTGCTTGTAGTATATAGTTTCTTGGATGATGTTGACTACCTTGCATTTCAACATATCCATTGCATTCATCTCCTTCGATGCACGTTTGCATAATCACTTACGCGCATTGCATCATACAGGATCGCAAACCGAGAACCCAGTCGTCATCCCCGAGGAGCCAGAGGAGCAGCTCGAGGTGCAGCAGCAGGAAGTGCCAGAAGCCGAAGAGGAGGTCGGTGAAGATCTTCCAGAGTGCCCCGACCACCGTCCGAGCTCTTTTGAGAGAGGCAAGCCCCGGAGCATTTCTCTCCCGATTTGCAAATAATTTATTATTAACTTTACTTAATTTGATGCATTACGTTTAGGAGTTATTTGCAAACGTTGCTGCATTATACCTTGTTTCACCTTGCTTTACCCGATCCTTGTTACCTTGGTGTCCGCGGTCAATAATTGCTTAGTTTGCTTAGACCGGTAGAAGTTGGGTGATTGCCTGTCATCCGCGAGCATTAGGAGATTACTTGGATCTATGTGAAAGTATGTCATACGAAAATAACTAAGTGTCGAAATGAATTTGAGACCGGGCGGAAACTTGCAGGGTTTCGGACTGTAGTGTTTTTCGTCTGTATCGATTAAGGACCGACCGCTGTTGGGCCTCGAGTCATATTGAACGCATGCCTCACATTTAGCTGGCCGAATAATGTACCTTTCGACCGCGAAGCTGGGAGATTATTCGGGCCGAGTGGATTGCCCGCAACGCACTGTACCGGAGTAGTAGTGGCAGGATACGGGGGCGTGATGATAAGGCCAAAGAGCAGTCGGGCTGCCCCGGGTACATGTGGTTCCTGGCAAGCTCACGGCTTTACCTTAATGGTTGACTCGGTGACCAATACCTCACTTTAGCGGGTGAGTGAGGTTTGTGTGAGGAATAAATTACCAGCTGTTTAATAATCGATTCGAATCGCCATCGTTCACTGGATAGTGAACACTTGACTTGAGCTACTTCATCGTAGTAATCTTGATGAATCACTTGGATAGTTATGTGGAAGATGACATGATAACTATTGTTAATGATCAATGGTAATCCTTACTTGCTTAATTACATGTTACTCTAGCACCAGTGCAAACATAGTTGACAGGGTAATAAAGAGTTAATTAATGCATGCTTTTGGAAAGGAATTGTTAAGTTAAAAATGCTTTTGTTGCAAATGAGTCAGCTATCCCACCAGAAAGCCTATCATGATCCTTGGTGTCATTTTATTTTGGTTCTGTCGGGTAAGTCTAGCTGAGTACCTTCTCGTACTCAGGGCTTTGTTCCCAATTGTTGCAGATGGACAGATGTATTACGGCTACTGTATCAACTGCCTCTATCATGCGATGGGCGAAGCTTAGGACCATGGGCAATGGTCATTCGCTACTTCTCGTCTGATGCTTTTGCTTGAGATGATCACAAGCTGACACTTTATTTCAAAATGTTGTGTGTGTGTGTGCGTGATTTGAACTACCGCTTCCGCTACTTTTATTCGAACCTGGTTTGTAATAACTATGTTTAAACTCCGATGTATTTTATGCCGCGAACATTTATGTAACTTATGATGGTGATCGCTAAACTTAGTACGATCTTAGCTGTTATGTGAAATGGTTTGAAATCCGTCGAGATTTCACGGACTACCGGGTTATACAGGCTTAAGTTTGTTAAATTGTCCTCCCGTTGGATGATTTTCCTACTTAATCTCGTATAATTGGGCGGTTCTGTTACAAGACACCTGCCTGGAACGGCACACGAGCGACGTTGCGACCACCCTTGTTGCGTCCACCACCGCCACCACGGGTAAAACCTCCGCGCCCACGGTTGGAGTTGTTGTTGCTGCGTCCTCCACGGGACGCCAGATTGACGGAGGAGTTGGAGCCCCCGTTGCGAAGCTCCAGTCGCTGCTCATGAGCGACGAGTTGGGTGTAGAGCTCTCCCAGAGAGATTGGCTCCACCTTGTTGGAGACGGAAGTCGTGACGGAGTCGTAGTCGTCGCCGAGGCCGGTGAGGATGTAGGAGACCATCTCATCGTCCTCAAGGCGTCGCCCCGCAGAAGCCATCTCATCTGCGAGACCCCTCATCTTGGCATAGTACTCAGCAATGGTGGAGTTGCCTTTGGATGCCGTCGCCAACGCCATCCGGGTGCTTATCATACGTGCACGGGACTGAGAGGAGAAAAATTCCTCAATCTTGGCCCAAGCCTGAGCAGCGGTGGTCGCGGTAGAGATCTGTTGAAGAATCTCCCGCGAGCAAGACACGAACAGATAGCTCAGGACCTGCTGGTCCTTCGCCACCCACGTGGTGTACTCTTTGTTCAGGATCGGCGCCACCTTGGTGTCATCACCCGCCTTCTTCTCCAAGTACTTGGCCGGCGGCACAGCTTTAGGGCTGAGGAACTCAAACACCTCGGCTCCTCTGATGGAGGAGAGCACTTGCACACGCCAGAGTGGAAAGTTTCCACGGGTCAGCTTCTCGCTGACAGGAAGGAAGCCAAGAGCGGTGATCGCAAATTGTTGGGCGGAAGATGAAGGTGAGGAAGCCATGGCGCAATTCCGTAGGGAACTAGGCTCTAGATACCATGTAAAATTAGGTTAATGAGATGCCCTATCTTTGGCCCTCGGTTCCATGTTTATATTAGCTGGGAAACAGCCTCCACAGCGGTGGCGTTTACAAGAGAAGTTTGTTACAACAGAAGATTACATTGGTTAGCTACAATCTAGGATCTCAACCATATCTAGAAGATACATCTCACCTAGACACAAGGATATATATGAGGATATACTTTATCTAACATAGTGCAACCCATCTAGTGTGACTCCATAAATCCATATTTTAGGCACCTAATTTTGGCCTTATAGCCGTTGTAGTTTATTATAAAAGTTTTCTCTTCCATATGTTCAGCGCAAGCCATAAAGCACTTGCTGTATACCTTCTATTCCAGATTCTCAAATCTCAATTTGGATTTACACCCTAGTGATTGAAGCCTTTGAATGACTATTTTCCATTAACAAAAGTTTATGAGTATTTGAATAGAACCTATACTTGTCAACAAAAAAAAATACACATCATTCACAAAAAGATTACTTGATGGCCTTATCTTGCTGCAGTTTGGTTTTTTAGGAGAGTGGTATGTCAAAAAACCAGTTGAAGAATGGCCTTGAGAAGATAGAGGTGATTATAAATGATGCATGCCGAATTTTGGAACACCTGAACTTGCCAAGAATAGCTGATTGTCATGGGAGACACAATTTTCCTGCTAATTCACGTAGTGCAGTCACTACTGGAGCTCCTCCGCCAAAAGTATTCGGTCGAGATGAGGAACGTGACAAGATCATAGCAATGCTTCATGGGAAAGAATGTGATGATGGTCAACAAAACACCAATAGTGTTATTCCTTATTCTGTACTTGGACTTCATGGCATTGCTGGGTCGGGGAAATCAACTCTTGCACAATATGTGTATGCCCATGAGAAAAAAAAACAGGCAACAGAAAAAGGCCGGCCATTTTGACTTTGTTATGTGGGTCCATGTTTCTCAGAAATTTGATTTGGATGCAATTCTTAGGGAGTTGATGGAGGGGGCTACAGGGAATCCATGCCCTCAATTCAATAGTCGCAACACCCTACAAGAAAAACTGGAAGAGAAACTGCATGGGAAACGGATTTTCTTGGTACTAGATGATGTCTGGTACAATAGTAGGGATGCCAGGCACCAAGAAGAACTGCAACAAATACTTTCTCCCCTGAAGTTTGGAGAAACAGGTAGCAAGATACTGGTGACTAGTCGAAGCAAAGATGCATTATTAGCTCTGGGTGCTGTAGAAGAGAGATGTATTCCAATACCTGATCTGGATGATAAAGCCTTCTTTGAAATGTTCATGCACTATGCACTTCGAGATGCAAGGATAGATGGTCATGATAGAGCAAAACTCGAAATGCTTGGAGATGGCATAGCAAAAAAGCTGAAGCGGTCACCTTTGACAGCCAGAACCGTGGGTGCACAGCTATGTCTAAGACCCAATGTCGAGTTTTGGAGAAGAACAAAAGACAGGGACCTGTTGAATGACACCATGGGAGCTCTATGGTGGAGCTACCAGCATCTTGATGAGCAGGTCAAGCGTTGCTTCAGTTATTGCAGTATCTTCCCAAGAAGACGTCATTTGAAGCGCAAGGAGTTAGTTCAGTTGTGGATGGCGGAAGGGTTTATAAAGACAAGTAATGCTGAAGAGGAACTGGATGGTATTAGTCAGGAGTACTTTGATGAATTATTGTCGGCCTCATTTCTGCAACTAGGAGAGAGACGATTAGAATATGGGTGTGAGGTTGATTACTTCACTATTCATGATCTGCTGCGTGATATAGCAGAAGAGGCCGCCAGAGGAGATTGCTTCAGAATCGAGAAAGATTTCACAGGAGAAGTTCCCCCAGATGTTCATCATCTATTTGTTGGGAGTAGTGATATAAAGATGGTTGCCAAGATTTCTGAATTGCAGAATCTACGCACTCAAATATTTGATGAAAAATTACCACCTGATGATAAAGTCTCAGGGAATGTTCAGGAGGTTCCGAAAATTGCGGGTGCTGATATTATGTTTCGGTGGCCATAATGGTGGTCACACCTTCTCGGTCCCGGAATGTATTGGTCAGTTAAAGCATCTACGGTATCTTTATTTTGACGTGCATTTGAAAGACAGGCTAATTTTACCAAGTAGTATTACCAAGCTTTACCACATTCAGCTGTTAGATGTTTATGAATTCAGAGATGTGGTTTTTTCTGGTGGTAAAAATATGCACCATCTTGTCAACTTGCCGTGTGTAAGCAGCCGTGCAGATCTGGATATTCCAAATATTGGCAGGCTTAAATGGCTCCAAGTGTTACCATACTTCTATGTAAAGAAGAAACAGGGGTGCGAGCTACGACAATTGAAGGACCTAAACAAACTTGAAGGCAGACTAGAGATCAGGAAGCTTGAGAACGTTGAAAGCAAGGAGGAGGCGATTGAAGCTAGTCTTGCAGACTAGGAACGCCTGACAACACTTCAACTATGCTGGGGGAACGATACGAGATGCAGTCCTGAAGCAGAGGTGCTTGAGGGTCTTTGCCCCTCAAAGTATGTTGAAAGACTAGAAATTTGGAACTACCATGGCTCGACGTACCCAAACTGGATGGTGGGTAAGCAGAACGGCGGACCAAAGAGGTCGCATAATCTTTGGCTCTACAACTGCACTCAACTTGAACCGGCTCCTGAACTTTTTGAGGTCTTCGTTCATCTTCGTTGGTTTAAGCTTTCGCGCTGCAATTGGCCCGCGTTGCCCGATAATATAGGTTAACTGACGTCACTCCAGGTAATAGAAATATGTCATTGCTCAAACATTCGTTCCCTTCCAGCACTGCCCCGGTCCCTTGAGCAGTTTTGGCTCACGTCCTGCAATGAGGAGTTCATGAGGTCATGCAAAACAGTTGAGGATCCAAACTGGCAAAAGATCCAGCACATTCCTGAGAAATTTATTAATTATATCAGGTGTGATTAAGGCTCTCCCAAGTCTCGGTTGGAGCAACAGTTTGAAAGGTACAGTACATGTGCAAATCCCTTTTGTGACACGTTTTCTCCTTGTTTTTGTGTTAATAACGTTGCTACTGTACTGTGTAGCCTCTGTAATTAAGATTCAGATAATCTTTTCTACAGTGCCGAGTTGGAGGTATAGTTGGGGCCAAATGTTTGATTGGGCATGCGTATGATATACATACAACCATAATTCTGGACAGATTTGAGATCTGTTGCTATAATCATTTTTATTTGAAAATGACATTGTGAGATCCATTTATGTTGTAATTACCATGACATGTATACCTCAAATTGGTGTTTAAAGAATTATGATATTTAAAGATCACTTTGAAGGTAGTTATGATGTTTAAAGAAACATGACATGTATACCTCAAATTGTGAGATCATATACTTCAAAGATAATCAAGACAATCATTTTTGCATCAACTTGTACCTGAACTAAGCACATTTGGAATTTTGCAGCACTTGTGGCTTAATTAAGGTTAGTTTTGGATGTCACAAATGCAATAAAATATTAATTACAAAAAATAACATAATAAAAAATTTAATGTGGAATAATGTGAATAATTTATTCTTGTCGGGTTGTAATACCGTGGAATACCGAAGACTGAATTCGTAACTTCGGCTGCGTTTTATTGCGGGTAGGTATATACTCTCTCTGTCCCGGTTTAACTGTCGTTTCCGGTTTTCGTGTCACAAGTTTGATTCGATTTATAGAAAATACGTATAACATTTGTATCTCTAAATAAATTTATTAAAAAAACTAGATTCAAAGATCTTTTCAATGATATCAATTATGTATAATAAATATTAATATTTTTTAATATATATTTTGTCAAAGTTGTTTCTCGGGAAGCGAAAGCGACAAATATTTTAGGACGGAGGGAGTATACAAGTAGAATTTCCGTAGATGCATACTCTGGGATTTAAACGAAGGAAAGTAGTACCTGAGCAAGCCTCTGGGTCCAAACAAATGGCAGGTCTGCTCTGATTTTCCATGGCGTTCTGGCAGATCTGCCAGGTGATATTTTGCTTAAAAGAATTATATGTCTCATCATTTTTTCTTAAAAAAAGCAGTGATTTTCGGCAACTTTCTTCCGCTCCGCTCTTCTGTGTACGACGTGCGTGTGATGTATGTACAGTAGTATAGCTCTTTCATGGACCTGGATGGACTATGGAGTACTCTGTTCTCTAAATATTTCCATTTTCACGGTCCTGGATTGCCGTCTTGCGGAACAGCAGCAGCACTGCTGGTGGCTAGGCTAGCGAGACAATGGCCTTGTTCATCTGACTTATAATCTGTCTTATTCGACTTGTTTTTTTAACCGAAACAGTATTTTTCTCTAAAAAAAATTAGCCAACAGTGTTTTTCAGCCGGCTTATAATTTCAGCCGAACGGCCCCAATGCCGCCTGACTGAACTGCAGCGTGGTTGCTTCGCGATGTGAGCAGCCGAGGCCAACTATCATCACTCCTAAACAAAACCAGTCCGTGGTAATTTTGCCCGTCCCAAGTCTCAGGCCTCGTTGACGAATGGCGAGGATGTCGAGCGTGTTAAGTAATTAGGCAATTTTTAGATTAAAACCAGAATATAAATCATGTAAAACAGATGAACTAGATCAAGTATGTACAACATACTAGCATGACAGATCAGCATATTGGATAGTATAAGAGACAAGATTAGATCACGAGAATTATACCTGCCGATTGTAGCTGTAGTCGTTGGTGATGCAGATGGTGGTGATGATGGAACGAGGTCGATGTCGAAGTCGTTGATGTTGAAATCGTCGTCGAAGTCGTCAATGAGAGGTGGAGGAAGAGCTCGACGCAGTTGACGACGAATACGCCGGGACATAGCGCCGCCTGACTTGGATGGAAGACGACCCGTTGTGAAAGTTGGGTTGTGAAAGTTGGGAGCAGTCGCGCGGATAGCGCTTCCAAAAACCTTATTCGTCTTCTCCTGGTGTAGGATCGCAAAGACGAGAGTTTCAGAGACTTGCTCTCCCAAACGTTGGTGCACGCAGAGGATCGGGATGAAGAGACTACGGCGGCAGTGCAGTAGCGAGAAAAAGAAAATACTATTTGACTACCTTAGGATTTTCCAACTGGTGTGTCTATTCCCAGGAGGATTGGTATGTATATATAGGGAGAAAAACTCCCTATCTCCACATCAATTAGCAATATGGTACTGATAGATGTTGCACCTCTCACTTCTACATATGGGTTTAAATATTAAATCCACCGATTAGAGAATATAGATATTGGGCTTTTGAGATTAGAGGAACTATTCGTATAAATTCTAACACGGCGTGGCCCCTGCTCCGCCCGCGCCGCGGCCACCAGCTGACCAGCCGCTCCCGGTCGACCCGCACCCACACATCGGCATCGCAGATGGACGCCATGACCCACCCTGCCAGGCGGCCATCCGCGGCCCACAAGCGCAGGCAGTCTTGCATGTCGGCCGTGATCGCGTGCCTGCTCGGTTTTATGCAGCCAAAGAAACGTTTGTATTATCTGCTAGTAGCAATCAGCATAGTAGAAACCTGGGATGTGAAACGATTACTTTGCCAAGCTAGAATGGCTATCCAGCCCTCATGCCAATTACTCGCTCTTGGATTTAGTCGCTTCTAATCATTACTACTAGCAGTCTGTCTAGATTCTCGTGTCTAAAGTCTTGTTGAGTAAAATTGAGAACTAAAATTTTAGACCACTTAAGTTCACTTATGTGATCTAAAGTTTTGTGAGATACTATAACTATCTAAACACATTAGACCTCTTGTTTAGAGCCGCAAGAGCTAAGTGGTATAAAGTTTAGACCATGGGGTCCAAACACTGCCTATGTTCTTGCCCGCTTGTTGCAACGGAAGCAAGATATTGTGTGGTGATTCAAATCCTACTTGTAATAAGACTTAATAGAGGTGGGTTATTATGACATCTAGTTCTATTATGACCTGAGTGTCATGTATGAGAGCCTTGGAGGACACCATATAAACAAAGGGGTAGAGGTCATATGCATCAACTACCCGTGTCACGACACCATATCATCTACCTCCACTGCCGTGTCACGCCCCCCCCCACCCAAACCCTCTTCTAAGCCTGTCAGTGATTGACGACCAACCCCCAATCCCTAATGTCATTGAGCCACCCCCCTTCTTTTCACTCTCTAGTGGGAGCAGACGCGTAATAGAGTTTGCCAAGTGTAAACACCCCAAAAAAGAAAAAAGTCTACTTAACCCCCTCAACTATTGGTAGTTGTCTATTTTACCCCCTCACCTATAAAAACAGGAATTCTACCCCTCAAACTTTGAAGGTGGTTTTGCTGACGGGACATATTAAAAGTATATATAACCCCATAACATATCAATGGTTAACTGCATGACCCCCTCGACTATAATATATGATATTCTAGCCCTTAAAACATCTAATAATGTTCAAATGATGGATCTTGTAGGGTCATTTGGACACTGTATTCTATCACACTGGCCTAAGCACACATGCTTGCACATAGGCCCATCGGCTACCTCCCTCTCTAGGCTTGTGCTACCGTCCGATGAGCACCACATTGTTTCCTGCTCCACCTCATACACTCCTTGACTATATTGAGTAAATGCACTATGCTTGTGCCCTTGTCATCCGGCTCCTCCCACATCCTCGCCCACTCTACTTTCTCCTCCTATGGCTACCTAAAAATTGAACGAAACCAAATGGAAGATGTGGGAGGGGCTGAATGATGATGATGTAGGCGCGGCGTGCTTGAGCTCAATGCCATCGACGAGCGATGGGAGGTGGAACACGAGACAAGATGTCACATGCTGCTCCTTGGGCGTTGTGTCATTCTAGAAAGAGTAGGGAGGTGGAGGCAACAAATGGACTGCATATAAGCATTTGTGTTTAGGTCGGTGCGGTAGGATATGATGCTAAAACGACCCTAAAGACCATTCGCTAAGTCATTTGAACATTATTTGATGCTTTATGGTATATAATATCATGTTTTATAGTTGACGGGGTTATGCAGTCAACCCTTGTACGTTAGGGGGTTATATAGACTTTTTAATATGCCATGTCAGTAAAACCACCTTCAAACCGCCACAGGGGGTTATTTAGATTATTTTCAATAGTCTAAGGTGTAGAATACTTGGTTTTATAGGTGAGGGGATGAAGTAGACAACCACCAATAGTTGAGAGGATTAAGTAGACTAGAAAAAACGAACACAAGTGCCAAGAAAATGGAATCCATCCCAAAAAAAGGTCACTGAATTCCCATGAGCGAAAAAATAATAGAAAGATTTTGAAGAAAGAAATTAGATGAGTGAAAAAGAGGATTAATGCGTGATTTGTGATCGACACAAAGGGAGATGCTATTTCCATGCATTTGAAAATTTTATTTCTTTCAGGTGACACAAATCTTCCTCCTCTTGCCATAGCGTCCGCACCGGCCCGCTCCTCGCCCCCGCCGACGCCCACTGCCTTGTCGTGTGTGTGGTAGGGTCTCATCAGAGCTTCACCGCTGTGGGTGTGGGCTTGGAGCTCCGGCGAGACCCTACCACGCTCGCTGCAGTCTCCTTCTTCCCTTCCCCCTCCCATCACCGCCATGGCCATCCTCGCCCCTACCCCGATCTAGCCTGGCTACCTCTACCGCCGCTAGGATCCTAAGGACGCCCTCCCGCTGTCCCCTCGCCCAGCCGACCGGCCTCCTCACAAAATCCCTTCTAAGCCCACCGGAGTTAAAAATCTCACCTCACCGGAATCCTAACGGCGGTGAACTCCTAATCTCTGCCCCGGCGAGCTCCGGCAACCCTAGCAACCATCTTCCTCTTTGACTCTGGTAGGGGCGCCGACGCGGGCGTCGTGGGCATCATGGGGCACGTAGCAGCAGGTCGTCTGAAATCGATTTTGATTTCATGCACATGGAGTATAGGAAACGTAAAAAATAATTTATTCATCAAAATGGAAAAGGTTTGACTCCCCATCCAATGTCATAATTCATAAGCCTCCATCTGCGAACTTGCCCATGGCGTCTGTCCCACCCCTCCCAGCGGCCCTCGCCCCATATCGCCCCTCCGACGCCACCGTCCTTCTCTTCTGCTCCCCCTCTTCTCGCCCAGGGTCTCGCCTGCTTCGGCTACCCGGCCACGCAAGTTCCCGGTGGTTGCGTTGACACGCGAGATGCCATGGCCGCACATGCTGACAGTGGCTGGCTCCAACTCCGGCGTCGACGCGGGTGTAACAGAACCGTCCAATTATACGAAATTAAGTAAGAAAATCACAGTAGGTAATTTAGCAAACTTAAGCCCATATAACCCGGTAGTCCGTGAAACCATGAAGGATTTCAAATCAACCAACATATAAACCAAGATCGTACAAGTTTAGTAGCCACAGTCACATATTACAGAAAGTTCGCAACTTCATTTCGAATACTTTGGAGTTTAGAACATAAAGTTATTACAAAACAAGTTCATAATAAAGTAGCGAAAACAAATAGTTTTGAGACTTCACACACACACTTAGTTTGCATTACAGTGCCAGTTGAGAGTCATGTCTAACAAAAGCATCAGGTAAGACGTATGGAGCGACCATGCCCTTAGTCTTAGTTGTCGCCCATCACGGGATACAGACAGTTGATGCAATACCCACATCTGGTCATCTGCAACAACAATGAGAACAAAGCTCTTAGTACGAGAATGTACTCAGCTAGACTTATCCGCCTTAAACGGAAATAAAATGACACCAAGGTGTATGTAAGGCTTTCTTTTAGTGGGCTAGCTGACTCATTTGCGAAAAGCATAATTTATCTTGAATAAACCATTTTAAGTATTAGCATCATCTTTATTATAACTTGTCACTCTAGGTAAGCACCTATGCTATAGCAATCACTTGATTAATCATTCATATTAGCACCCTGTTCGTTTGAGCATATCAGCCAAATCAGCAGCTATCCAGCAGTGTTTTTCTCTCACAACAAATCAGCGAATAGTACTTTCAGCCACAATAAACCAGCGAAACGAACAGGCTGTAAGTTACCATCTTAGATTTAACATTTCCAACATCATCCATATAACCATTCATGTTCTATCATCATTATTATGATGCCGTAGCTCGAGTCAAGTGCTCACTATCCAGGAGCGATGGCGATTCAAATCGATTCCTAACCAACTGGTAATTTATTCCTCACACAAATCATATTCATCGATCAAATGAGTTACAGATCACCAATGACACTATTTCGGTAAACACCGCGGGACAAACTAGGACCGTGCTACCCAAGGACCACTCGATAGCCATGAGTCGGCTTACCCTCCCTTAGACTCACTCTTCACGTCTCCGTCATACCCCCTTCAACACCAGTCCGTGCACCCGTGTAGATCTCGGCCCAAATAGTGCCACAAGCTTCGCGGTCGAAAGATATTTTATTCGGTCAGCTAAATGTGAGGCAGACGTTCAACATGACAAGAGGGACGAGCAATGATCGGTCCTTAACCGACACAGGCGGAAACTACAAGCACCCTAGACCCTGTCTGGTTGCACAATATTTATTTCGCCCGGTCTCCAATTATCCATTAATACTTGGTTATCTCCAAGATATCATCTATTCCACAGTTAAAGTATTCCGGTAACCACCTATAGTTGCCGGTGATAGAAAATCACCGGCTGATACCAATCTAAACAGGGCTAAGCATTTAATGTGGTCCTACACTTATCAGGGTATATAGATATAACAAGGTAATAAGGATATAATAAATACATCAAGAGTTCACTCAACTCCTACAACTTAATGCAATGACATATATAGAACTTATATAATTAATTGATTTTATAAAGTAGGAGACTTATAATGTTTCGGGGCTTGCCTTTCTCGAAGGAACTAGGCTGATGGTCCACGCACTCGGGCAGATCCTTTTCTTGCTCCTCGACCTCGGGCACCTCCTGTGCCTGGATTTCCTGTGGGTCGGCCCCGACCTACTCCTCTTGTACCGCTACTTGTACTTCCTCCTGTGATCTTGTATGATGCATTTATATAAGTAATTATGCAATCGGTGCATTAGATGAGATGTCATATGATGATCATAAATGCATACAACATAGATGGACATGTTTAACTTTATTTGACAGAGTAGGTGTAAAACTCTTCTACTAGGTAGTTAACATCATCCAAGAACATGTGCCACAAGCACATGTCATCTGCTGCATTATATTCTACTACTAACTACCATCATATACCGCTAACTACTATATAGCCACAACACAGGTACTACTATACTAACATCACAAGGACTACCCTAACATGCCAAGTCATACCAGTAAGTCAAGATGCTTCATAGATACACCAAAGCTAACAAATTAAACTAGTCATGCATAAATAAGATTATTTTTTCTAATTTAAACTAAGGCTACAACAGCAACATATATTTCTGGTGATCAGAAAATTAGGATAAAATTACAGTAGCTTCCTCATGCAATAAGTAGTCTACCATAAAATTTTTATTACATTTGGATGAGTATAACAGCCTACACAAAAATAGCAAAAAGCATGGCATAAATACATATGAAAATACTTTGTACTATGAAAAGTATCAAACAAAATATTTAGTATTTTCCCATAATCTACATAGTGTACAATCACTATGCAAAAAGTTTTAGCTACATGTATTATTCATATTTTTGGCTCTAGCAATTTTACAAGAAATAGCAAATAAATACACCTAAATTACTTGGCCATATTTTTTCATAGAACATGCATGTCATATATTTTTCATAGAAAGTACAACATATGAGTAGAGTAGCAAAATTGGAACCATATTTTTCTGAGACATGTATGATTTATTACACATTTCCAAAGATAACAACATTTATAACCAATTAAATAAAGCTATATAGAAAAGTATCACAAAAATGACATGCAATATTTTTAACATGTAGATCTCATGACCAGGAACCCAACAAAATTGGTTTCACAATTTTTGGACAAGTATTTTGCAAACTATGGATTTTACAAGATTTAAATCAAATCTGAAATTCATTTTCTTTGTTTATTGGAAATTTCGGCTGGCTAAAACGTTAGGTGCACCCAGATCTGCACACAGGGGTGCCCCCCTACGACTGACGCGTGGGCCCCTTACGCTGACTGGCCCCACGCGCCAGTGGGCCGAGCCAGGGCGGCCGTTGACCGGCGGCAAGCTCGCTGTCGGTGCGACCTCTGGTGACGAGGAAGGCACCCGCGTGCTCCCCGCACCGAGGCGCATCTCGTGCGCCAGCTACCCGAGGCGTGGGAGCTCAGGAGGGAGCTCGTCGGCGGTGATGGCGAAGCGGCGGCGCTGCATGCCGGCGTGGAGGTAGGTGCAAGCCACGACGAGGGCCAAGGAGGTGCGCATGAGCTCCAGCGGGTGGAGGTGGCCATGGTGCACGAGAGAAATATAAGAAGGTGAGGGGAAAAAGGGGTTGCTAGCGGGAGCCGGGACGGCGAGCTCATCGGTGGGGACGAAGACGGCCGATTCGGCCTTCTTACCTGCCGGTAGCGGCTGCGGGTGGTGCGGTGAGGCCAAGCACACGATGGTGGAGGCGAGGGCGAGAGCGGATGGTGAAGGCGTGAAGTGTCGTGGCCGGCAGTGGCGTGGCGCCACTTGCGACTCTGGCGAGCTCAGGTGCGCGCTGTTGTGGCATTTGCTTGGGCGGGATGAGACTGAAAGCATCTAGGCCCCGGTGTTGGTTTCGGTAATTGATGACAACGCATTATTTCCATGACTAACGTGTGTTTTGCAGAAACTTTGATAAGTTAGGTCATGGAGTTGATACCTGCTTTGGGCACTATGGTATTCATGTCCCTTGATGGAAATCGTTTCGGTTTTCAAAGGATCAACGACAAGATTAAGGACGGTTAGTTTCGGATGTCAAGGTGTTGGGTTACATCCGGAATAGTCATTAGGATCTTTGTTTCTTCCTTTGACCGTACTATAAAGGGGGGCATGAGCGAGTAGCTTGACCTAGGTGAGTCTTTTGTTTAGGTGTGGTGCACACTTGTCAAACTTAGCACTAGGTAGCTCAGGAAAAGCTCAAAGTTCAGTTGGAAGCAACTTGGTTCAAGTTACGTCGCGTTTCTCTGTCATGACCAGATGCGTCCGGTCAGTACTAACAGTCACTGCGTCGTTAACTGGTTGACCAGACGCGGTCCCTGCGAGGACCGGACGCGGTGATCAGTCTAACACGTGTTTCAGAGGGTAAAAGTGTAATCGAACGCGACTGTAAAGTGATCGGACGCGTCCGGTCACGTTCCAGTAAGGTTCTTAACTGACCTGACGCGTCCAGTCATCTATGATCGGACGTGGTCGAGCGTCAGGTCAAAGTCCAGTAAGGGTCTTGCATGATCAGACGCGTCCGGTCACCCCTGACCGGCACGTCCAGTCACTCAGCGCTGACTTTCGGTTTTCGACCGTTACACTCGACCAGCGCGTCCGGTCAGTGTGTGTTTTGCTGATTTGGTAGGTAACGGTTGGATTTGTCTGAGGGGTGTATAAATACATCCCCTCCACCTCTTTTAGAGGTCTCTTGCTCATTTGTTCAGCTGAGAAACACCTTTGAAGTGCAAGGGAGTGCAAGAGCCCTAGTGAGGATAGTGCTTTGAGAATCAAAGTTTGAGATTCCTCACTAGTGACTAGAGAGTAGCAAGTGTACATCCATCTTCTCATTAGACTTGTTGTGGTCAAGTGAGAGTTCTAGCTTGTTACTCTTGGTGATCGCCATCACCTAGACGGTTTGGTGGTGATTGTGAGTTTGGTGATCATCCGACGAGCTTGTGGGTGACCCAACTCATCTTGTGAGCGGTTTTGGGTGATTCACCGCGACGGAGTGTCAAAGAATCAACCCGTAGAGAGCACTTGATCCTTGCGCGGATCAAGGGGGAGCTACACCCTTGCGCGGGTGCTCCAACAAGGACTAGTGGGGAGTGGTGACTCTCCGATACCTCGGGAAAAAATCGCCGTGTTCCTAACCCTTACTTTCAAGCATTTACTTTCGTACATTACTTTCATTGCTTGTTTACTTTCCTAGAATAGGATTGGAACTTAGGGTGCAAAACTTTTATCGGTAGAATCACAAGGAACACTACTAGGCACTAGGGGTGAAGTTTGGCTTATAGGATTTAATTCTTGCAATTAATTTTTTAGAAAAGCCCAATTCACCCCCCCTCTTGGGCATCCCGATCCTTTCAATTGGTATCAGAGCCGTGTTGCTCTTTATTTAGGCTTCACTACCTAGAACAAGATGTCTAATAGGGAAGGACCACCTCCCACTTTTGAGGGAGACGATTTTCCATATTGGAAAATTCGTATGGAGGCGTACCTCGAAGCCATAGATGTTGGATGCCTTAGAGCTACAACCGAAGGGCTTCCCGCTATTAGGGATCCCGCCAACCCAAGTGGTGACGAGGAGAAGTACGACCGGTGGAATGCAAAGGCAAAAAATGTACTCTACCGGGGCCTAGGCAAGGATATCTTCAATCGTGTGCGAAATGCCAAAAACGCTCATGAATTGTGGGAAAACCTTTGTGCTCTCCATGAGGGAACTAAGAGTGAGCGTGAGGAACGCTATCATATTGCTCTAAAGAAAATTAATTCTTTTGAGATGCTTCCCAAAGAAAGTGCTAATGAAATGTACACTCGATTGAATGTTCTTATAGAGGATCTCAATGCACTTGGACTCACTCAAATGAGTCAATCAGATGTTGCAAGGAGAATCTTGAGTGTTCTTCCCGTTGAGAAGTATGTGCACATTGTCACCGTACTTCACCAAAGTGATCTCTCCACCGCAACACCGATATAAGTATTGGGAAAGATCAATGCACATGAGATGTACATGCACATCACTCTGGAAGAGGGCTCATCATCTTTCAAGAAGAAAGACTTGGCCTTCAAAGCTAGCCATGAAAAGAAAAAGAAGAAGGGTCAAGCCATGATGGTGCAAGAAAGCTCAAGTGAAAGTGATATTGATGATGCATCACTTGCACTCATGGTGAGAAAGACCACCAAGATGCTAAAGAAGCTCAACAAGAGTGGCATCAAGTTCAATGGCAAGAAGAAGAAATTCTTCATAAGTAGCAAAAGGAAGCCAATATCCGAAATGGATTGCTTCAATTGTGGTGAACTTGGCCACTTAGCTCATCAATGCCCGAAGCCTCCAAAAGACAAGTACAAAAACAAGAACAAGGGCAAGAAAGATGATTTAAGTGATGAAGAAGATGAGAAAAAGAAGAACAAGCCATACAAAAAGAAAGATGACAAGAGAAGAGAGTTTTACAAGAAGAAGAAGGGAGGCAAAGCTTATATTGTTGGTGATTGGCTCACCGACATTGAGTCATCATGTGAGTCCTCCGGCGATGAGAGCGACGATGAGAAAGAGAAGGTCGCTGCATTTGTGATTGGGCCATCATCATCTTCGCCGACATCTTCATCACCACCTTCACCGTCACCTTCACCATCATCGTCCACTTCTCACCTATGCCTTATGGCCAAGGGTGAACAAAAGGTACAAAACAATGAGAGTGATGATGATGATAGTGATAGTGATGATGAATATGACGCACCTTCTTATGATGAACTTGTAAAATTGTTGAACAAATATTCTAAAATCATAAGAAGAACTAGAAATGAAAATAATGAGCTTTAAAATGAAAATGAATCACTCTCATCTAAGCTTGAGAATGCACATAAGACTAGTGATGAGCTCAAAGATCGAAATGAAATTATGTCTTCTACTCTCAAGGAGCTCAAAATGTCTAACAAAGAGCTTAGAGATGAACATGATAAATTTGAGAAGAAGCATAGTGAACTCATCACTAGGCTCAACTTGCTAAAAGATGAATACACTACATTGAAAATCAACTATGATAGTCTTATTGTTGCTAATGAGCTTGCTCTTGAGACACATGATGCTACTAACCAAGTTGTTAAGATTGATATAGCTACATCATGTGATGATTTGATTATTGAGAACTTTGAGCAAGGCTCTAGCGGCAAAGGTAAGAGTGTGGTTGAGTCCGACAACTATGATGAGTATGTCAAGCTCAAGAGTGAAAATGAGATGCTTAAGATTGAGAACAAGAAGTTGATGGCTCTTGAAAAGCAAACATCAAATGAGTCACTTATTGAAGAGAACAAAAAGCTCAAGCAAGAAAAAGAGCATCTCAAGACCGGCCTAAGCAAGTTCACAAGAGGCCAACATTTGCAAAGTGAGCTACTCATGAACACCGTCATGAAGATGGATAGAAGTGGCATTGGTTACTTGGCAAATCAAGAGAAGAAGGCTAAAGCTCAACAACAACTAAACAAGTCAAAGCCCAAGCCAAAGAGATATGTTGAGTGTGGACAAGAAGGTCATTTTGCTCATGAGTGCAAAACTCCACCACCATAACCCTTGCCCAAGCATGCTAGACCCTTTGCTTTCAATGCTCATTACATGCTTAGAAAATATTCAAGTGGAAAGATGAAAATCATGTTCTTGGGTCCCCCTAACAAAAATAGGCCTAAGAAAATATGGGTTGCCAAGTCACTAGTTGAGAAAGTCAAGGGTCCCTCTCAAGTTTGGGTCCCTAAACAAAAGGCTTGATCTCTTGTGTGTAGGTGAACTACAAGACCGGTGGATCTCATTGGGTAATTGATAGTGGTTGCACTCAACATATGACCGGTGATCCTCGTATGTTCACCTCACTTGAAGAGAATGGGGTATGTCAAGAGAAGATCACATTTGGAGACAATTCAAAGAGCAAAGTCAAGGGTATAGGCAAGATTGCAATATCAAATGATCACTCTCTCTCAAATATGCTCTATGTTGCTTTATTGAGTTTCAACTTACTATCCGTTGGGCAACTTTGTGACCTTGGCTACCAATGCTTGTTCACTCCTAATGAAGTGGTAGTTACAAAGATAGATGACAAGCAAGTGATTTTCAAAGGCTTTAGATACAATAATCTCTATCTTGTTGACTTCACCTCCGAAGATGCAAATTCGATGACATGTTTATTCACCAAAACTACACTTGGATGGCTTTGGCATAGGAGGCTTGCTCATGTTGGAATGAACACTCTCAACAAGCTATTGAAGAAAGAATTAGTGAGAGGTTTGAAGGATGTAAAGTTTGAGAAGGACAAACCTTGTAGTGCATGTCAAGCCGGCAAACAAGTTGCAAATACTCATCCAACCAAAGCTTACATGTCAACATCAAGAGTATTAGAACTTCTTCACATGGATTTGTTTGGTCCTACAACTTACAAGAGCTTGGGTGGAAATCTCTATTGCCTAGTGATTGTGGATGACTACTCAAGATACACTTGGACTTTCTTCCTTCATGACAAATCCAAAGTGGCAAATTGCTTCAAGAAGTTTGCAAAGAGAGCTCAAAATAAATTTGAAGTCAAGATAAAGAAGATTAGAAGTGATAATGGCAAAGAGTTTGACAACACAAACATTGAAGCTTATTGTGATGAAATTGGAATCAAGCATGAAGTTTCATCAACCTACACTCCTCAACAAAATGGTGTAGTTGAGAGAAAGAACCGGACTTTGATCACTCTTGCAAGAACAATGCTAAATGTGTACAACACACCGGAGAAATTGTGGGCCGAGGCAATCAACACCGCATGCTATGCTTCAAATCGCCTCTTCCTACAAAAGTTTCTTGGCAAGACCCCCTATGAGTTGCTAAATGGGAAAAAGCTGGACGTCTCATTCTTTCGGGTGTTTGGTTACAAATGCTACATCTACAAGAAGCGTCAACACCTAGGGAAGTTTCAAAGATGTTGTGATATTGGTTTTCTTGTTGGTTACTCATCAAAGTCCAAAGCATATAGAGTATTTAATCATGCCACCGGTTTGGTTGAAGAAACATATGATGTGGAATTTGATGAATCTAACGGCTCCCAAGGAGAAATTGAGAATTGTGATGATCTAGGTGATGAACCATTGAGAGAGGCAATGAAGAACATGCCGGTGGGAGACATCAAGCCTAAAGATGATGAAGACGATGTACAAATTGTCAATCCACCATCTTCATCACATGTGCCTCAAGATGATGATAAGAATGAGAGAGTTGAAAATGAAGATACTCATGTCTCTCATGAACAAGCCGAGGCACAAGCTCAAGATGTTGATGCTCCCCAACCCTCTCCTCAAGTGGTTGATAGAAGAAACTCACCTCTACTTCAAGCACATCCACAAGATCTCATCATAGGGAGTCCTACAAAGGGTGTAATGACTCGATCTCAAAAGCTTACTTCTTTTGTTGAACATCACTCTTTTGTCTCTTGTCTTGAACCTAAGAATGTAGAAGAAGCTCTTCAAGATCCGGATTGGGTGAATGCTATGCATGAAGAATTGAACAACTTCGCCCGCAATCAAGTTTGGACACTTGAAGAGCATCCAAAAGGTGCAAGAGTCATTGGAACCAAGTGGGTGTTCCACAACAAGCAAGATGATCAAGGCGTAGTAGTGAGGAACAAGGCAAGACTAGTAGCAAAGGGGTTCTCTCAAGTTGAAGGTCTTGATTTTGGAGAGACCTTTGCACCCATTGCAAGACTTGAAGCCATTCGTATCCTTCTTGCATATGCATCACATCATGAAATGAAACTATATCAAATGGATGTGAAAAGTGCATTTTTAAATGGCTTTATAAATGAACTAGTCTATGTTGAATAACCTCCCGGGTTTGAAGACCCTAGATATCCTAATCATGTTTATAGGTTGTCCAAGGCGCTATATGGGCTCAAGCAAGCCCCTAGAGCGTGGTATGAGCGCCTCCGGGACTTCCTCATTGAGAAGGGCTTCACTATTGGGAAGGTTGACACCACACTATTTACCAAGAAGCTTAATGGAGAGATCTTCATTTGTCAAGTCTATGTTGATGATATCATCTTCGGGTCAACAAATGAAGATTATTGCAAAGAATTTGGTGAATTGATGTCGAAGGAGTTTGAGATGTCAATGATTGGTGAGCTAACATTCTTCCTTTGTTTTCAAGTCAAGCAAATGAGAGAAGGGATTTTTATCTCTCAATAAAAGTATACCAAGGATCTTCTCAAGAGATTCAAGATGGAAGAGTGTAAGCCAATCAAGACCCCAATGTCATCTAATGGACATCTCGACCTAGATGAGGGAGGTAAACCAATTGATCAAACTCTCTACCGTTCTATGATTGGTAGCTTGTTGTACCTTACCGCATCTAGGCCCGATATCATGTTTAGTGTGTGCATGTGTGCCCACTTTCAAGCGTGCCCTAAATAACCTCACCTAAGTGCCATAAAAAGAATTTTAAGATATCTTAAGTATACCCCAAGTATCGGTCTTTGGTACCCCAAAGGAGCTAGATTCTAACTAGTTGGCTATTCCGATTTGGATTATGCCATTGCAAAATTGATAGAAAAAGCACATCCAAAGGGTGCCATTTGCTTGGGAGGTCCTTAGTATCTTGGTCATCTAAGAAGCAAAATAGTGTGGCTTTGTCCACCATCGAGGCAGAATACATTGCCGCGGGGCTTGTTGTGCACAAATCTTATACATGAAACAAACCCTCCTAGACTATGGAGTTGTTCTTGAAAAGGTGCCGCTTTTATGTGACAATGAAAGTGCCATTAAAATTGCTAATAATCCGGTACAACACTCACGCACCAAGCACATTGATATCCACCACCACTTTCTAAGAGATCATGTTGCTAAAAATGATATATCACTAGAAGGTGTAAGAAGTGAAAATCAATTAGCGAATATCTTCACTAAACCCTTAGATGAGGCTACCTTTTGTAGGTTGAGAAGTGAACTAAATGTGCTTGATTCTAGTAACTTTAAAAAATGAGCTTGTGTTGTCCCTTGCATTGCATTGTATTATATGTCACGTTTAATTCCCCGCAATGCATCTAGAACTTGTCTAACACGGTTACGATAACCCTCCTTTGGAGGAGTGAAGAAGCCTAACCGTGGATCAAACTTGATAAGCAACCTAGTCTTCCTTTCTCGCTTTGCATTGCATATGCATGGGTGTTGCTTTATCGTTTCTTTTCGGTTTAGCTTTGAGTAACCTCTGTGTTCGTCCATGAATAGAGAGAGCATTTGAAGCTCCCAAGGGTTCATAAACTCTATTGCATGGCCATATGTTGCTCCTCGGGTGTTTATTGCGTATTTTCTTAAAAACAATACTAGCCTAAGGCAAAATACTTTGAAAAACTTGAGGGTTTGAGTGAGGTCACTCATATCAGGTTCCAATTCGTGTTTATTTGAGTCTCTTTGAATTGGAGCTTGATTGGGAGAGGTCGCGTCAAAGATCGGATTGAAGAAAGGCATTAAACAGCGACTGGACGCTGGACCGGACGCGGTGCTGCTTCACCACTGCGTCTGGTCCCAGCGTCCACCAGCGTGTTTGGTCATCCCAAAGAACTTCTCTAAGATCTGTGACCGGACGTTGCACCGAACGCGTCGTTGCTGACCACCGCGTCCGGTCCCGGCCACCACCACCGCGTCCGGTCATGCGCTTGAGTTTTCTAGGCCATATATGACCAAACTCTGTTAGCGTCTGATCATGCCTAACTGACGTGTTCGGTCGCTCCAGGAGCTTACTGGACTCTGACCGGATGCTGCCTTACCGCGTCCGGTCATGCGACCACCGTGTCCGGTCATCGCGTGAAAAGCTGATCTCAGCCTTTTTAACCGTACGATCAGATCTCATTTCACTTCCTTCTCAATCGATCGCCGCTCCCTGCCCTAGCCACCACCTCGCTGTAATCTCGCACGCCACTGCCGCAGTCTAGCGCCGCCGCAGCCTAGCCGCCTCCTCGCCGAGCACCGTCTCCTCACCGAGCGTCGCCTCCTCGCCGAGAACCGCCGCACCCGAGCGCCACTGCAGTCGCGCGCCCGCCACTGCAGCCGCCCTGCGCGCCGCCTTAGCCTTTTCGCGTAGCCGCCGCTCTGCCGCACGCGCCACCGCACCAAAGAGCCCGCGCTCGCTGCCCCTACCGGAGTCTTCCTCCCTCCCGCAGAGACCTAACCCTAGCCTTGCGAAAATTGTTCTTCGTCGAGGGTTCTTCTCATGTTTCCGTCTCCACGAGCGGTTGTCTGTTGTTTCCAGGGAACCCTAGCACGTCAAGGTCATCTTCCTTTCATCGGATTTTCGCTCATCCGAGGTAGCTATTGCGGTCGATTCACATCTTATCTAATATGCTTGCTTTCATTAGGATCTCACTCATCTATTAGATAATATATGTTGCTTATAGTAGATCTATCTATTCTATCCTTTCAGTGCGTCCTATCGGTGCTTTGTGTGTCAAGTGATCAGCTGTGAATCCGTGGCCAAGCCTGTGGATAAGGATTGAGGCCAAGCCTCACGAGTGTCACTACACCATCTGTCACTATCCAGATTTTCTCAATCGCAGCAGTTTGTCAGTATGGTTCGCTGCAAGAATGCTGGTGGTGCACCTAGTGATGGGGACGAAAGTCCTCCCAGGAGGACAGAGGTGGCTCATGGCAAGCGAGTGAAGATAGCCGCCAAGAAGAGAAAGAGGACATTCACAGAGGCAGAGGTGGCTCAGGCAGTTGCAGATGCAGCAGAGGTAGCAGAGAGAGGTGGTAGGAGTAGTGAGATTCGTATTGGCGAGCGTCGCTTTCACCTTGAAGGTCGACAGCTCGGTACTGAGGCCACAGAAGAGACAGTGGATGCACCTGCAGAGCAGCCCATAGAGGACCTAGAGGAGATAGAGGAGCAGACAGTTCACTCTCCACAGCGTTGTCGCTCAGGATGTACGCGAGCTCAGGTGACTCCCAGGCTAGAGGGTCAGCGTCGTGGAGGTCATCCACCTCCCAAGGCTCGAGGTCACCCCCCAGTTGAGCACTTTGACCTCAGGGGAGCTACAGCATGACAGGTGCAGGCCCTCAGGTTCGTTGAGGTTACTTGGTGGTTCCCACCTCAGCGGGATCCCCGAGCTTCAGAAAGCTTCTACACACCTCTGCACGAGGACTTCTACAGAGCCTATGTCGACAGCGGGATTGCTTTTAGACCTTAGAGAGTCTGTTGACTGGAGGCCTTAGTTGAGGTGATTGGTGAGCAGCTCCGTTCGCACTTATCCTTTCTACCTGGCTTGTCAGATCTTCTTGGATGGACTGGAGCCTACTGTGGGACTTGGGTCAGAGAGTTATACTCTTCACTTTGGATTGACCCAGCACATGAGTTTATACACTTTGCATTCAGAGGCCGTGATCGTAGACTGTATAGCACTAGGGTACGGGAGATCCTCAGACTCCCAGCTTCAGAGACGAAGATACACCAGCTGTGCTTTGGACAGACCGTACCTCCCCGACGTCCTCATGGAGGGACAGTGCCACCTCAGACATGATCAGACCCTGCTTCCGTGAGCCGTTTGGCGAGGGGTCTAGACGTACACCTGCCAGCCTGACACCCCTAGCTAGAGTCCTTGATGCTATTGTGAGGCGGACACTACTTCCGAGGCTGGGATACAGAGAGGGACTGACCCGTATGCAGTTATGGGTAGTGCATCACCTCATCTCACAGACACCGTTCGATCTTTGGGATCTGATGCTATGTGAGATGGAGGATACTTTGGCAGAGGGATTCAAGGGTCACCGGCAGCTTCCTTATGCTCATTGGATCTGTTTTCTTATTTGATCTGCGTGTGACCTGCCTGCAGAGATTAGAGCTGAGATATCTGATACCACTACAGCTTTTCCAGAGTATGATATTCGACAGCTGTGGGCATCAGTGACCAAAGAGCAGGCAGCTGGCCTAGGATAGCTTCAGAAGCTAGAGGTTCCAGAGACAGCTGTTGAGCAGGATGAGACCGTTGAGGGTCTTGCTGAGGCTGAGCTTGCAGATCTTGATGCTCAGCCAGCTGATCTAGTTGAGGATGTTGCTACTGATAGCACAGATGAGGATTATCAACCCATCCCCCGGTACCGCTCTCCTCGGCCTCACGCCCATGAGGCCAGTGGTTCAGGCTCAGCCTCCCGCTCAGACCCAGCCATGGTGGCTATACTTGAGAGGCTGACCCAGGCCCAGGAGAGACAGGAGGTTCAGATGCAGCGACAGGCTCAGGACACAGCTGCCGCATTTGCTTAGATTCAGGCTCGTCAGGACGAGTTCTAGAGGCAGCAGCTGGAGTTTTAGAGGCAGTAGTTTGAGATGCAGAGGCAGCTGACAGCCACCCAGCAGCAGTATCTAGAGCTCCTGTGATACCTTGTCACTATTGGGGTACCTCCACCACCGTCTGTTCTGACTCCAGCACTACAGTCCAGTGGACCTCAGAGTCAGGGACAGCTGAGCTTTCAGTTCACCTCTCCCCAGCAGCAGATTCCTCAGACGTTTCAGTCTCTGAGCTACACTCCTATTCAGACGGGATTCACTCCACCAGCTCAGCCTAGACCTCACCTCCTCTCGGGCACTCCTTTCACTGACTTGAGTGCCACCTACAGTGAGCTAACTGGACAGCCGACACCCTCGTACACCACCTTTGTGACCACTTCAGGGATGTCAGCTTCTGAGACTGCCTTTCCTCCAGTGTTAGGGGCCGGGACTATAGAGACTGTGCCTTCATCTGTTGCATCGATAGATCCTCCTACTCTTGGTGTCTTTTAGGCTCAGGCGATAGTGACTGCTCCTATTGTTGCTACTACACCTTTAGTTCCTGCACCTGCTCTACAGACCCAGACCGCTTCACTGCCACGTCTATCTACAGAGGGTCAGCCTAACAGTTCAGAGTCTGAGGAGGATACTTCATAGTTCGTGATCACTCCGCGCTCCTCGGCACCCGACACGACAGCGTCTGTTCTCCCGTCGGATCCTTAGTTTTCTTTTTGGCGTTTGATGCCAAAGGGGGAGAGAGCGTAGATTCAGGGGGAGTGTTGATAGAGGGTTTCATTTTTTCTTGTGTGCTACATTCATGCATCATGTTTATTTTCTCGCCCTGCATTTTGGTTTTAGCTCATAAGGTTGTGCTTCCATGCCTTACTCCGATTTCGTATGAGCTATGTTTTATGTGTACTAACTCTTCATGTTTTATCTTATGAGTACACTCAGTTGGTTTGGAACACATAAGCAATTCCTAACCCCTTGTGCTTACAACTTTTTGCTTATGTGAACCAAGTATGTTCGAAAACCTCAACTCTTATATCTTCTGAATCTAAGTGTTGTCATCAATCACCAAAAAGGGGGAGATTGAAAGCATCTAGGCCCCGGTGTTGGTTTTGGCAATTGATGACAACGCATTATTTCCATGACTAACGTGTGTTTTGCAGAAACTTTGATAAGTTAGGTTATGGAGTTGATAGCTACTTTGGGCACTATGGTATTCATGTCCCTTGATGGAAATCGTTTCGGTTTTCAAAGCATCAACGACAAGATTAAGGACGGTTAGTTCCGGATGTCAAGGTGTTGGGTTACATCTAGAATAGTCGTTAGGATCTTTGTTTCTTCCTTTGACCATACTACAAAGGGGGGCATGAGCGAGTAGCTTGACCTAGGTGAGTCTTTTGTTTATGTGTGGTGCACACTTGTCAAACTTAGCATTAGGTAGCTCAGGAAAAGCTCAAAGTTCAGTTGGAAGCAACTTGGTTCAAGTTGCGTCGCGTTTCTAAGTCATTTGAGCAATTTACCCTTGACCGGACGTGGTCTCTATCATGACCGGACGCGTTCGGTCAGTACTAACAGTCACTGCGTCGTTAACTGGTTGACCGGACGTGGTCCCTGCGAGGACGGGACGCGGTGATCAGTCTGACACGTGTTTCAGAGGGTAAAAATGTAATTGGACGCGACTGTGAAGTGATCGGACGTGTCCGGTCACGTTCTAGTAAGGTTCTTAATTGACATGATGCGTCCGGTCATCTATGATCGAACGCGGTCGAGCGCTAGGTCAAAGTCCAGTAAGGGTCTTGCACGATCGGACGCGTCCGTTCACCCCTGACCGGTGCGTCCGGTCACCCCTGACCGGCGTGTCCGGTCACTCAGCGCTGACTTTCGGTTTTCGACCGTTACACTCGACCGGTGCGTCCAGTCACGACGACCAGCGTGTCCGGTCAGTACGTGTTTTGCTAATTTGGCAAGTAACGGTTGGATTTGTCTGAGGGGTGTATAAATACATCCCCTCCACCTCTTTTAGAGGTCTCTTGCTTATTTGTTCAGCTGAGAAACACCTTTGAAGTACAAGGGAGTGCAAGAGCCCTAGTGAGAATAGTGATTTGAGAATCAAAGTTTGAGATTCCTCACTAGTGACTAGAGAGTAGCAAGTGTGCATCCATCTTCTCATTAGGCTTGTTGTGGTCAAGTGAGAGTTCTAGCTTGTTACTCTTGGTGATCGCCATCACCTAGACGGTTTGGTGGTGATTGGGAGTTTGGTGATCATCTGGCGAGCTTGTGGGTGACCCAACTCATCTTGTGAGCGGTTTTGGGTGATTCGCCGTGACGGAGTGTCAAAGAATCAACCCGTAGAGAGCACTTGATCCTTGCGCGGATCAGGGGGAGCTACACCCTTGCGCGGGTGCTCCAACGAGGACTAGTGGGGAGTGGCGACTCTCCGATACCTTGGAAAAACATCGCCGTGTTCCTAACCCTTACTTTCAAGCATTTACTTTCGTGCATTACTTTCATTGCTTGTTTACTTTCCTAGAATTGCCATGCTAGACTAGGATTGGAACTTAGGGTGCAAAACTTTTATCGGTAGAATCACAAGGAACACTACTAGGCACTAGGGGTGAAGTTTGGTTTATAGGATTTAATTCTTGCAATTAATTTTTTTAGAAAAGCCCAATTCACCCCCCTCTTGGGCATCTTGATCCTTTCAGAGACAGAAAGGCGAGCGTGAGGGAGGAGCGGGGCGGAGCGGCTAGTTAAGGGCGTCACGGGGGCCACCAAGTGCCACCCGGCGGCCGGCGCCGGCGTATGGTCACCACAGTGCGGCCGCGGCCTGCGCATGGTCGGGCGCGGGCATGTTCGAGCGGGAACGCGCGAGGGGCGATGCGGCACGGCGTGGGACTAGCTTCTGCCAGTGGGCTGAAAGTGGAGCGCGCAGCCCACGAAAGAAGGAAACAATTTTTCTTTTTATTTTCAAAAGTGCAGCAGATCAAAACCCCATTTTGAGACCTAAAAACTTATTTTCAAAAAGTAACTCAAAAACGAAAGTTGTTCTAAATTTTGTGATCTTCAACTTTGCCAAAAGGAGCAAAGTCAAAATCCCAATAGATTTTGAACTAGGGATTTAAAGTTGATTTTAAATCAAAAACTCTATTTTTCTAGATTATTTTTAAAAGCTAAATTTGAGAAAATTTTGAATACAACCCTCGTTCCAAATTGTTTGCTAAACATTTCTAAGTTGTTCATTTACTCAAATAAGCACATACAAGTCCTAACAAGCATCAACATAATTTTAAATATACTAAAACAACACACTGCAACATGTATGTTTCATGAACATGTTTCAACTCTATATTTTATGTGATGCTTATCAATGCATGATTATGCTTATGCACATAATTTGCAAATGCTAATGCAAGCCAAACACTGGAGTGTTACAGTGGGCATCCAGGTGGACATCAAGGCATGCGTGGCCCTAGGAGCCTACTACTCCTCCGTCATCACTGCCGTCACCGCGCAGAACACCGTCGGCGTCCAGGCATGCAAGCATCAATAGCTTAGAGGTATGTAAACCTCAATAAACACTAGGCATAAATCTAGATCAAGCGCTAAAGCAGCCTCTAACTAGCCTAAGCACTAAACTAAGCACTTTAACTAATCACCTAATTCTTAAGCGCATTTGGTGGCTAGATCACAAATATTTAAGCCTTAGCTCAACTATAGTTTCCTTAAGCTCCAACACACTCCAAATGGATGGGTATGAGGGTATATATAGCCCAACACACTTAACTAGCTGTTAGAAGCAAGGGCTGCCTCAGCAGTGAATACCGAAGATCATTGGTGACCACACCGAGGAATTCGGTGCTCGACACGTAGACTAGCCATTAGCCGACCGTTGGGACCTCATTGTTGCACCCTTATTCTTCAATGCTTTTTCAGATGCTCTTTAGCTCTCCACCACGCCTATGCACACTCTCTATACTCAATCTTCGGTGCATCACTCTGGTGCTGGCACTAGAAGTATGCATGTGCATGCTTCCAACTTGCCTTGGATTGAACCCCACCTGATTTCTCTGGTGCTCTTGTTCTAGCACACCGTTGTTCCTGTTCTAGCACTCCGGTGCCTTCTCCGGTGCTCTTCTATGTGCCTTTCTTCGCATCCATTGTCTAAGCTTCACTTGCATGATGTCTTGAGTTTCTTATCTGTCTTCTAAGGTCCTCACAATCGTTGTTAAATCTTCACTTGAGTTGTTAATTCCTTAATCTTCATCTTGTCTTAGCTCAAGTCCATCTCTTGCATCCATAAAAGTAAGTACCATGTATACTAGCAAACACTGTTAGTACTAATGTTTATGTTGTTAATCAACAAAATCACTGAACCCTTGCTAAGGTCCATGTTTCTTATAGGTATACTCATTACTTCATGCATATGTGTATACATGGTCTTCATGGTGACACACTATAAGGATCAAATGGCCTCAAAGGAGTTGGCGGGGTTTGAATTGAGGCTATAAAATTTAAAACAACAAATCGTAACCCAACCAAACTAATTCACCGCTAGGTAAGAACCAACTTTAAAACTACTTCAAAAAGCAAACTAAGGTAAGTCCTTATGGCTACCAAATGAACTCATGCTTTAGTAAAAACACGCTAGCAATAGGTCCTTAGGAAAATGCTAGAAAGAAACCTATCTTGTTCATCACACTAAAACAAAATAAAGTTTAGAATGAGATTCATAATGCCTCAAGCAATAATGCTACTAAATATAAATAAGTGAACAAGAGACAACCTATTTTTTCCTATAGTGTTGAGTATTTTCCACTACCCCCTATCATGTTGGTGCAACCACTGAGGGTTGAGCTCTCTTGAGTCACAAAGGCTCAAGATCCATTAAGAGTACCCAATCTCCACCCTGGCTAAGCACACCACTAGGAGCCTTAAAACAATCAACTTCATTGACAAGATCACCTAGACATCCACCCAGCTATCTAGGAGCTGACAAACTCCAAGAGTAACAATTAGGTCTTCACTTGATCAACCTTCAAGCCAAGATCACAAAGATGCACACTAAGTCAATCACAAGCACCCCTCTTGACTTGAACTGCACTCAAACCATCTACAAAGACTTGCAATAGTAATTGTCTAAGGTCAGAGGGCCCTCCAAATGAGCTAGAGAACGCATATATCTAGGCCAAGGGTGAGATCCTAGTCGCTGGAAAATATGGACTGAGAAAGTCAATATCAGACAACCCACCATACCTCATTGAGAGGCATCGGATTATCTAGTGACCCTCTATTCCTGTTTTCCCACAATAACTCCTGAAGATTCCATAATATTCCTCACTGGATGACACACTACAACCGCTAAGGTATATAGCAGATCATACAGTGCACATTAGTAAGCTTGTCCAAGTTAGCTAGTCGCTACATAGTATCACTGAATGATCTAGAGTGTCTAAGGAGCCACTAGATCATATATACTATGCACTCTAGTAGGCACGTCCTACTTGAAACCTTCACAACACAATGTCATCGAATCATCCACCAGTCCACATAGGACCCCTTACTATATCATTTAGTGAATGACACTACTGCACATTCAGGTGTCACCAGACAATCCTTTGGCCTTGATCAATGGGTCTAGTGCACTTTAGAACTACATTCTAGCTCTGTTTGAAGTTTGATCTTATCCATTTCAACTTCTTTGAGACCCTTGACTTATCCTCTATATATTCTAGTCACTCTTGACCAACTTTGCTTGGAGTATCTCTCATGTGTGCATCAAAATGTTCTTGACTCGAACTTTGATCAAGGTGCTAATCTTGTCCCCTCTTAACAGTATGGACAAAGATAAACGAAATGCCTAACACTAAGACTAACTGACTAAGTGTCCCAAACACCAAGTAATGGACTTACGCACTATCATGCACTTAGCCTTTGACAGCTAAGCCTAGTTGCTATGTATCTTACCTTTCTGTCTTTACTATTTCCTGTCATCTATTTTCAACCTTCTAAGCCTTATATTAAGAATATGCCCAGCATCCACTTTAGTGGTTAGAATATGCTGTGGAGTAGGTAGACCACTTTGCTATATAAGCAGTGGCTAGGACCTTCTTGTATTCCAAGTATTGCTACCTTCTGATTCAATCCAAGCGGCCTATGGCCAAGCTGCCCTCTGGGCTTACACAAATCTAAGATCCATTTGTGTGTATGTGGGCAATAATTGGTATCTAGAGCCTAGGGTTCTTGAGTGAGCACCATGTCCACCACCAGTCAGGTTGTGAGAGTGTGTGCCTGAAGGGTTGAGATGGCAGACTAGAGGGGGGTGAATAGTCCTTTCTAAAACTTAAACGCGTTGGCTAACCGAAACAAATGTCGAATTAAACTTATCGGTCTAGCCAAGACTACACCCCTCTATCTAAGTTCTCTAGCACCTTGCAAAGATCCTAATTAAGCAACTAAGGTGCTAAGCTTACCAAGAGCTCACCTAATCAATTCTAGAGCAAGGTCACACAAACCTATGCACTAGTACTTTGCCAACCGAGGGAGCTCCTACACAACTAGTGAAGCAAAAGCACAAAGCTCCTAAGCTCACTAGCAATGCTCAATAACAAGGCAACTAATGCCAAATTAGAGAGCGCAAATCACTTAGCTACACAAACTAAGCAATGTGACTAACAAGGTTACACAAACCAAATTAGTCACGCAAGGGGAAGCTTCTAGCTACACAAGTAAGAAGACAACTAGCAAGCTACATAAGCAAACTAGTTACGACGACAACTACACAAGCACAAGTATATATGAAAGTAAATACAAGCTTGTGTTGCACGAAGGCAAACCACCGAGAAGATGAAGAACAATGTTAACACTGTGATTTTTCTCCTGAGGTTCACTTGGTTGCCACCAAGCTACGTCCTAGTTATGTCGACCAACACTTCATGGTTCGGCGGCTAATCGGTCACACACTGAGCCTCTCAAAAGGCGCCGCAAGAACCCACCATCAAGTGTGGTAGCTCAATGACACGCTCAACTAGAGTTGCTCTTCGCGATCCCCGCGGGGTGAGCACAATCCCCCTCACAAAGCTTCTCCAGAGCCTCACACAATCTTCTTGCAAGCTTCGACGAAGCCACAAGCCACCAAGCCATCTAGGAGGTGGCAACCTCCAAGAGTAACAAGCACCACCGGCTTGCAACACGATTACCTAGTGCCACTCGATGCAATCTCACAATGCAATCGCACTAGAATCGCTCTCTCACTCGATCCGATGAACACTATCAAGCATGAGTGAGTTAGAGGGCTCTCAAGAACTACCACATAAGCCACCAAGGCCAAAGTGTGCTCAGCTACTGGCCAAGGCCGGCCAAGGCATCTATTTATAACCCCACGGTCAAATAGAGCCGTTACCCCTTCACTGGGCAAATTTTGGGACGACCGGACGCGCCGGTCGAACTGACCGGACGCGCTGTACTACGTCCGGTCGCCATACGTCGTCCACATGTCCCTCCACGTTCAACACCGAACGCCTGATCTCAACGGTCACTGCGTGCCAACGGTCAAACGCGATCGACCGGACGCGCCACCCAATCGACCGGACGCGCAGGTGCGCACAGCACCCGCGCGCGCGACAACATGACCGGACGCACTCCACGCAACGACCGGACGTGACAGTGCCAGCGTCCGGTCGCGGTCCAGAGAGCTCCCATCACGACTGGACACGTCCGATCGCGTGTGACCGGACGCGTCGCGCGTCCGATCAGTTCTACGCCACGCGCTTCTCCTCTGGGCACCTGACCAGACGCGCCAGTCCTGCGAGTGACCAGACACGCCGGTTGCAAACCCTAACACCCGCGCGCCTGACTGCTAGACCGGACGCGTTCGGTCAAACCGTGACCGCGTCCGGTTCAGCGTCCGGTCACCCCAGTGACCTCCGTTCGCCTCCGTTTCTTCTCCGACTTTCGGCGTAGTGGAAAATAGGCATTTCAACTCCTCAAAAACGCCTAAATCCCGCCTCGTAAGCTCGGCGGGAGGTTGAGAGAGAGAGACCCAAACCCTCTCTACCGCTCAAACTCCGTCGTCTTCGCAAATGTGCCAACACCACCATGTGATCAACAACATGTTCAAGTGTGTTAGCATTTTCACAAACATTTTCTTCGAAGGAATTAGGCACTCAACTTGCCTCGCCACTCGATCCTAACACGTATGCAAAGTTAGATTGCTCAAGTAGCACTAGATGACTGATATGCAAACAAGTTTGCCCCTCTTAATAGTACGGTCATCTATCCTAAACCCGGTCATCAACTTCTCTACACACCTATGACCGGTGAAATGGAAATGCCCTAGGTTATACCTTTGCCTTGCGCATTCCATTCCATCTCCTCTAATGTTGATGCAACATATGCACCAACCAATCACCAAATGATATGATCCACTTTATATCATCACATGACCGTATTGGTTCATCAATCTTGACCTCACTTGCTCTTCACCGTTGCCTCGGTCCTTCGGCGCTAAGCCATCACACAACTTGCCCTTCACCCTAGCAACCAGTCCATCAAGCCAAGCCTTATCTTGATCTTCTCCACCTTGATCACATGACTCCATGTCATGTCTCATGTGCAATAGGCTCCTTCATGACACCATCACCTGTGGACTAATCTCCTGTGTATCTCATATAACCACATATTAGTCCACCTATGCTGAGGCGCAAGGCAACCTAGCATGGCACGCGGTAGTGAAGCAGGAGCTCGAGTCTGTGGAGAAGAACAAGACCTGGGAGCTTGTCGACTTGCCTGCTGATCACCGCCCGATCACCCTGAAATGGGTGTTCAATCTGAAGAAGGATGAGAAGGGCGCAATGACCAAGCACAAGGCATGGCTGGTGGTGCACGGCTTCATCCAGTAGGAAGGCATAGACTACGACGACGCATTCACTCTAGTGGCGTGCATGGAGTCAGTCCGTGTCTTCCTTGTGCTAGCTGCCCAAGAAGGATGGTGAGTCCATCACATGGATATGTTCACATTCCTCAACGGTGACCTCAAGGAGGAGGTGTACGTGCGTCAACCACCTGGCTTCTTCGTGGCCGGGGAAGAAGACAAGGTGTACCGCCTACGCAAGGCCCTCTATGGCCTGCGGCAGGCACTGCACGCCTGGAACGTGAAGTTGGACGCCATGCTCAAGGCAATGGGCTTCCAACCAGGGAAAAATTTATCGGCGATAAAATTTCGATAAACCCGATAATCCCGTTTATCGCTGAGGTCCGATAAATTTTATTTATCACCGAGATTCCAAATTTTACTAGTCTACCTACATGAAAGTGTGATATTCTCTTATATCAATACTATTATGTGCTAGTTCTTAATATTAAATGCTTTAGAGACAACTTATATAATTTTCTAGAGAAATTATGTATTTTTTTGTTTTATTTTTAACTGAGAAATTTTCCGATAAATCCGATAAACCCGTTTATCGGTGACCTCCGGTATTTTTTTGCTACCGGTAATGTGAACCTTGCTTCCAACAGAGCACGCACGAGGCGGCGGTGTACCGATGGGGCAACGAGCGCACTGTCCCGCTTGTCAGTGTCTACATCAATGACCTCATCATCACCGGCGCCGAGGACGAAGAGGTGAAGAAGTTCAAGGCATAGATGAAGGAGTTCAACATGAGCGACCTCGGTCTTCTCTGCTTCTACCTTGGCGTCGAGGTGCACCAGGATACTAGCGGCATCACCCTCCATCAAGCTCACTATGCCAAACAGATCCTCGAGCTCAGTGAGATGGTTGGCTACAACGTAGCTCACACGCCAATGGAGGAGAAGCTCAGGCTTAGCCATCACAACACGGCAGATGAGGTGGACTCCACGCACTACCGACGGCTTGTCGACAGCCTCCGGTACCTGGTGCACACCCATTTGGACTTGGCGTTCGCGGTTGGGTACGTGAACCGGTTCATGGAACGACCCACAGTGGAGCACCTGCAGGCCGTGAAGCGCGTTCTTCGATACGTGGCCGGGACCCTGGACTATGGTCTGCACTACAAGAGGGCTCCTGACATGGCACGCTTCATCGGTTATTGTGACATCGATCTTGCCGAGGACATCAACATGAGCAAGAGCACTAGTGGAACCATGTTCTTCCTTGGTGACTGCTTGGTCAGCTGGCAATCCATCAAGCAGAAGGTGGTGGCACTGTCAAGCTGCGAGGCAGAATACATTGCCACTATCACTGCAGCAACACAAGCTCTGTGGCTGTCAAGGTTGCTAGGAGAGCTCCTCGGAAGAAAGGCCGATGTCGTGGAGTTGATGGTGGACAACAAGTCTGCTCTACCTCTGGCCAAGAATCCAGTCTTCCATGACAGGAGCAAGCACATCCGGATCAAATACCACTTCATCAGGAACTGCTTGAAAGAAGGGAGCATCAAGGCCAACCACATCGCCACTACTGATCAGCTGGCAGACATCCTTACCAAGTCGCTAGGCAAGGCCAAGTTGCAGGAGAGGAGGAGAAGGATCGGTCTGAAGTAGATCACTCAGCACTAGGCTTGGGGGGAGATTGACATTTAAGCCTAGTTGCTATGTATCTTACCTTTCTGTCTTTACTATTTCATGTCATCTATTTTCAAGCTTCTAAGCCTTGTATTAAGAATATGCCCAGCATCCACTTTAGTGGTTAGAATATGCTGTGGAGTAGGTAGACCACTTTGCTATATAAGCAGTGGCTAGGACCTTCTTGTATTCCAAGTATTGCTACCTTCAGATTCAATCCAAGCAGCCTATGGCCAAGCTGCCCTCTAGGCTTACCCAAATCTGAGATCCATTTGTGTGTATGTGGGCAACACCCTTAACAAATCTTCTTGCACCATACATTGAATCCAGTCACCAGGGCTAAGAAAACTAAGTGCCTTGATATGGACTAAGGACCTGTTTGGGACAGCTCCTACTCCATAAAAGTAAATCTGAAGCACTAGCTCGACCGTGGATCTGGACTCTGAGAAAACTGTTTGGGAGAGCTCCACCATGGATCTGGATTCATAGGCAATTAAGAAAATATAAGATTATTCAGAAGGCCATGGGGGCAAGGGTGGGGTACAATGCGGCTTGGCCGGGCGCGAGGGCGGGGCGGGGAGGAAGGCAACGCGGCCATTGCATGGGGGCGGTGAAGGGGAGAGGCTGCCTGGCAGGGCCACGGCCAGGGCGGTGCGGAGGAGGGAGAGGTCGCTGGTCGTGGCCACGTCGGAGTGCAGGACGCTGGCGGGTTGAGATGGGCGCGCGAGGACAATCGCGCCGAGGGAGAAGAAACGTCGGATAGAAACAGAACGAACCGGTACGGGGTTTTTGGGTGTGTAATCAGTGGTATGGTGGATAAGTTTTTAGAGCATCTCTTGTGGAGCTCTATGGATTTCGTGGATCTAGGAACTAGACCCATGTTTTGGTGGATCTGAAGCCGGTGGACCAAGGGTTGTTTGGCTAGAAAAAGTGGTAGTGGAGCTATTTTTTGCGGATCTAGAGCTGCTGGATCTAGAGTTGCTGGAGCTGTCCTGAACACCCCCTAACTCTTTGTCATTAACCCTGCAAAACAAAGTTAGCCACATGTCCTTGCGTTCATCAATCACCGAAACCCGAATTAGAGACCTTGATGTGTTCAAAGACAGCATGCATGCTTGCCTTGACTTATTTTTTTCTGTACTAATAACAATATAGAAATGGGTAACTTAGAAGTGTATGTAGGAGTACTTTGGGATATTCATTTATAATACTAAAAGAAGTTGGTAATTTAGATGAAGATTCATGGTTACTGTAGGTTATTTTAATTAATCTGCAAGCTAGTGGTTAGCAGATTGTTGGATTGTAACAATATGTCCTATGGATTATTTCAATACGCATCTATTTGTTGCAAATTGCATATTGTTACAACCTCCAAGATGGAATTCACAATATCAAAGCTAAAACATACATGACCTAAAAGTCTCAAAACCGTCTAATATAGAAGCGTATATAGAGGGTACTTTGGATTTTTGTTATTTTTTATTAGTTGATACGTATAAAGGTAATGTTGAAAAAAATGTTGAGAAAAAAGACAAGCAAGAGAACAAAGTCGGCCATTTTGACCTTGTTATGTGGGTCCATGTTTCTCATAAATTTGATTTGGATGTGATTTTTAGGGAGTTGATGGAGGGCGCTACTAGGAGTCCGTGCCCTACATTCAATAGTCGCAACACCCTGCAAGAAAAACTGGAGGAGAAACTGCATGGAAAACGGATTTTCTTGGTACTTGATGATGTCTGGTACAATAGTAGGGATTCGAGGCAGCAAGAAGAACTGCAACAAATACTTTCTCCCCTCAAGTTTGGGGAAACAGGAAGCAAGATCCTGGTGACTAGTCGAAGCAAAGATGAATTATTGGCTCTGGGTTCTGTAGAAGAGAGGTGTATTCCAATACCTGATCTGGACGATGAAGCCTTCTTTGAAATGTTCATGCACTATGCACTTGGAGATGCAACGATAGATGATGACCATGATAGAGCAAAACTCGAAATGCTTGGAGAGGACATTGCAAAAAAGCTGAAGCGGTCACCTTTGGCGGCCAGAACCGTGGGTGCACAGCTATGCCTACGACCCAAGGTTGAGTTTTGGAGAAGCACAAAAGACAGGGCCCTGTTGAATGACACCATGGAAGCTCTGTGGTGGAGCTACCAGCACCTTGATGAGCAGGTCAGGCGTTGCTTCGCTTATTGCAGTATCGCTGGTAAAAATATGAATCACCTTGTCAACTAGCGGTGTGTAAGCAGCAGTGCAGATCTAGATATTCCAAATATTGGCGGGCTTAAATGGCTCCAAGTGGTCGCTCCCCCACGCGGGGCGACTCGGGCGGCTCCAACACGGCGTCGTCCTCCCACTCCCCATCTCCTCCTCTCCTACCTCACCGCCTCCGGAGCCGGCAGCCGGCATGGCCGCACGTCCGGCCGTGATGGTGGCGGCGGGGCTCTCTTCCTCGAGTTCGCGGTGCACGCTGCAGCAGGCCGGCGGGCTTCCCTCGGTGACCGGCGTGGAGGTTGACGGGGTGGTCGGAGCGGCTGCAGTAGCGCCGGCGGGTGCCCGTGCAGGCGCAGGGGATGGCGGCGAGGCCTCTTCTCTTCTCCGCGCGTTCCCTCTTCCTCTCTTGACGGCGACGGCGCGGCACTGGCTGGGGCTGCCGGTCTGAGGCCCGGACGCCCAGATCCGGTGCCTAGGAGGCCGGATCCAGGGCCCAGGTGGCCGGATCTGGCTTGGTGCCGGCGGTTGGCGGCGGGTGCGGTGGCGGCCGACGTGGTTGCGGCGGTGGCTGGTCGTGCAGGCGTTGGGGGGCGGTGCTCTTCTCTGTCATCCCTCCCCTCATGGACTTGGCTGTTGTGGTTACCAAGGCTGCTATGACGGTGCGGCCGCGGTCAAGACAGAGGCGGCGGCGTCGGCAGGGGCGCCGGGTTCGGGCCCTGGCGTCCGGATGCAGTGGCCCCAGGGTAGGGGGCGGTGCCCGAGATGGTGGGGGCTCACGCCTGTGGCTGCTGGCGGTATGTCTGCAGCGACATCGGTGGGTGCTCAGCCGGCGACGGCTTCGGCGTGCAGCAGGGAGACACACGCGGCGGAGTGAGGCCGGTGTTTGGCATGTCGTCTTGTTGGCGGGGGTGACTGACGCAGCTTCGCGGCTACTGTGCGTAGCGGCGCGTCGGTGCCCCTCTAGCGAGGTTTTTGCAGGATGACTGCCAGCGATGACGGTGGCGACAGACTGGGATCTGGCATCTGGGCCGACGTCGGTGCTGGGGGCATTGGACGAAAGACTCGCGACGGTGACGCCTGCGGGTGCCACTTTCCCTGTTGGGGCGTCACGTCCACAACATTTTCCACGGGTGAAAACTCGGTCCACTCTTGGACGAATGACGGCAGCGCATATGTCGTAACCTTCCTGAAGGCGTTGTTGTGGAATTTGACTCGGTCGCGATGTCTCATGGCAGGGTGTGAGGCCATGGTCGGAAGTCGGAGCTGCTCTCGCGACATGCTTGAGCTGGGCAACGGCCTCCTGCTTCGGAAAATCCGGTCTCACATCTTATTAGTACTAGAAATAAGACTCATCTTGCATGTACGAGAGCCTTAGAGAAGACTATATAAATAAAGGGTAGAGGTCATTGGCCCCGTTCGGCTGGGCTGATAAGCCGGCTGAAAAATACTGTTGGCTGATTTGTGATGAGAGAAAAATATTATTCCGACTGAAAAAATAAGCTGAAAAAGACGGATTATAAGCCGGGTGAACAGGCTCATTAGCATCAACTAACGTGTCGCCCCCCGCGCGCAATTTAGTTTGCCAGGAGTAAATGCCCCTCAAAAACCCCAACACAAACGCTAAGGGCGTGTTTGATTTCTTTGCTCTCGCTAGCCTGGCCGGCTGGCCAGGCTGTGGCCAGCCACGGCCTGGTTCTGTGGGGCAACTTCTCTTGCTTGATTTTCAAGTACCTAGTGAGCCAGACCAGCTTAAGATCGTGTTTCATTTGTGCACAGATGGATTGGATGACCTTCGGACCAAGAACATGGTGAAGTTACCCTCCAGTTTCTCTTTTCGACATTCCGTCGAGCACTTGGTGGGCGCCAACCATGGTCGTGGCGAGCAGCAGCACCTCTTGCCGTCGCCACCATGTGCCGCCTTTGCCTGCCTCCTCGCGCTCGCAGCTCCGCCTCGCTCCGTCGAGCCTCCTCGCAGCCGCAGCCGTGCACGGTGAGGTTGAATCGGTGTGCTCCTCCTCGCACAGCAGGTCCCGGTCGCGGCAGCCATCGCCGCGTGCGCACAGGGGCGGGGACGGGGCGCGGCCGCCGGCGCAGGGACGGGCGCTGCTACCGGCGCGGGGACGGGACGCGACCGCTGGCACGGCACAGGGACGGGGCGAGGCCGCCGACGCGTGGCCGGGGCGCGGCCGCCGGCACAGGAACGGAGCGCGGCCGCCGGCGGGGGGACGGGGCGCGGTGCCAGGACGCGAGGACGAGAAGGCGGCGAAGAAGAAGAGAAGCGGTGAGAGTCTGGAGGTGACTTGAACGGGCTGAAGAGGCCGAAGCAAGCCTGGCTCCAGAAAAACGCAATCCAGGAGCGTTTCCTGGGAGCCAAGAGAGAGTGTGTTTTTTTTTGCATCCGGCGGGCCTGGCTCACGAGTGGGCCCAAGAAATCAAACACGGAATCCTGCACCTGGGGCTCGGGCCACCGATTTTGGCCCAAATCAAACACGCCCTAAGAAAATGGAATCCATCCCAGAAAGGTCACTTAATTCCATGGGTAAAAAAACAAAAGAAAGATTTTGAAGAAAGAAAATAGATGAGTGAAAAAAGAGGATTAATGCCTGATTTGTGATTGGTACTAAAAAATAATTTATTCATCAAAATGAAAAAAGTTTTGATTCCCATCCAATGTCATCTAAAGACAAGAGAGCATCAAGCGCCGGCGCGGCCTCAGGGTGGCCACGTCACCGCCACTTGCCGACTTGCCCATGGCGTCCGTCCCACCCCTCCCAGCGGCGCTCGCCCCATATCGCCCCTCCGACGCCGCCGCCCTTGTCTTCCGCTCCCCCTCCTTCTCGCCTTCTTCGTCTACCCGGCCGCGCAGGTTCCCGGTGGTTGCGTCGGCGCGCGAGATGCCGTGGCCGCACGTGCTGACGGTGGCCGGCTCCGACTCCGGCGCCGGCGCGGGCATCCAGGCGGACATCAAGGCGTGCGCGGCCCTAGGAGCCTACTGCTCCTCCGTAATCACTGCCGTCACCGCGCAGAACACCGTCGGCGTCCAGGCACGTTATGCCCGATTCCCCCCGCTTTTCTTTTGATACTAGTCCGCTTTCTTTCGCTGCGATTCGGCCGAGAACAGGGGATGGATGATCTGGTGGTGCTGTAGGGGGTCCATGCTGTGCCGGAGGAGTTCGTGGGGGAGCAGCTCAGGTCGGTTCTCTCGGACATGTCGGTGGACGTGGTGAGCTTCTTTGCCTTTCGGCATTCAGTAACGATGCCTTGGTCCAGTTATTATGTCTTATAAGGGGTTAGTTCTTCCAAATCTTAACGCACGCAGTGCCCCTGTTGTGCCGGGTGCGTGCTATAGACAGATTTTTTGTTTGGGATAGGCTTTACTACTGTAAGCTCTATGCTTGGCAAAGTGATTCGTGTAAGGAGTTTGAATATTTCTATTAATTAGTTTGTTCCACGTCATTTTAAGTGTTCGGGGTTAACCTTCGGTGAAATTGGATTGTCTTGCTGTGAAATCGGCAGCTTAGGTGTGAATACATATATTTCAATTTTCATTTCCTTTAAGGTGATCGAGCTGTGCTCCCATTTCTTACTGCCAAGGGCTATCACCAGTTCACCACAGTTTATAGTGTATACTAGTTACCAATGGTAGATAATGTTTGAAATTTCCTGGAATCCTAACACTTCAGCCCTGCAAGATGCATTTCTCTGCCTCAAGAATGCTATTTTGATCAACATAGTTATGTTTGTATGGCCAAAAGACTTGTTGATTCTCTAAATGTGCTTTTGTAGAAGTTGTCATATGAAATTGGAGTTAGGTGATAGTTTGTTATGATTTAATCTATTTGATTCATATCCTATTTTCACTTGGAACTTATGCTTTGTGTGTCTTCTGTTCTTGATTTTGTTAGGTGAAAACAGGGATGCTCCCTTCAGCTGGAGTAGTTAAAGTTCTCTGTGAGAGTCTTAGGAAGTTTCCAGTCAAAGGTATGCTGTATTGCTTCAAGTGTATGACGAAAGTATACTATGCTAACTCAGTTATTTACTTGCCATGACTTATGCTTCTGAAGGCAGCTCTAGTGGTGGATCCGGTCATGGTGTCCACCAGTGGTGATACTCTTTCGGGAACATCTACTCTCGCTACATATAGGTACAGGATCAATTTCTGTATGCATTTATGAGTTCTTTTTGGATTGTTATTGCTGTTACATCCTCAATTCCATAGTACTTATGGATATGCTCTTGCAATTGTTATGAGCAGGGATGAACTATTTTCTATGGCTGATATAGTCACTCCTAATGTGAAAGAAGCATCTAAGTTACTTGGGGATGTATCATTGCGTACAATTTCTGACATGCGCAATGCAGCTGAATCCATTTACAAACTTGGTCCAAAGTATGTGTTCTCTATTTCTGTAAAGTTGTTCTGTTATTTGTTCTCTTACCCTACATGTGCGCTATCACATTCTCGTGCATCTGATGTTACATCTGTATGGGGGAATGCCAGCCTGACCTCCCAATGTTCTATATGAATCTTTTAAGTATATTGTTCGAAGCAAACTTGCTACCATGGTTGTCATAAGGGAATTTGCATCCATCCAACCATTTAAGATGCGATTTCCATTTATACCATCAGGCTAGTAAATGGCGTGTGGGGTACTGGGGTCTGATCCTACATGTCATTGTCATTGAAACAGGCTAATGGTATAGATGAAAAGAGAACATTAAGTGGTGATATGGATGAAATTATTCTTGAATAATATACAATTCTCTGTTAGTTCCAGCTTGAGGAGCTAATGGTCCATACCATTTAAACCAATCACAAGCTCCCTCATGTCACTGATTGTTGCCCTGTCTTGAATAAGTACTAAATTTTGTCACTGTGCCTTGCTAGCTGAAAGCTCTTAATTTGACAGTTGACTCCATTGTCAACTGCATTAGTGAATGTCTTTTTTAAAAATGCATATAGTGATTGATGATCTAATACAAGCTTACCATTTGAAGATATGTGCTTGTGAAAGGTGGGGATATGCCAGATTCATCAGATGCAGTTGATGTATTATTTGATGGTATATTTGAATAATTTATTACTACTCTGTTCTGTCAATTAACTCGTTCATTCCTCCCCCTTTAGCGTCCTCATACAAGTTCTGATGTATTTCATCAGGTAAGGAGTTCACTGAGCTTCGTGGTCTGCGTATAAAGACCCGTAACACACATGGAACTGGTTGCACATTAGCTTCATGTATTGCTGCTGAATTAGCAAAAGGTGCAACAATGCTGCATGCTGTTCAGGTTAGTTTGCACTAACATTTAAGTTATCACACACTGATACCTGATAATAATTGAAAACTATTGAGGCCAATTATCTGCTGGAGTATTATTTATCACAAGGAAAATTAATTCTTTGGTGACAAACAAGACATAGATTGAAACTGTTCTCTATTCAGGTTCATATTTACTTGTATTTCTCGTGTACAAAACTTGCTAAGTAAATTCTTCCCCTGTGATGGGGTGACTCTTTAGCACAAAGGTCTGGATAATTGGCATGTGAGTATGTGACTGGTGGTAATTTGTGTTGTGTTAGATGAGATATTGCAAGGCACATTTACTGCAAAGAATCTAGAGCATTCCCTAGGCTGTTCCGAGCTGTGACTCTGTGTCAAAGAATGTGCATTCAAATCACGTCAATCATAAGATCCTTGGTTGCTTTTTTTCCTTTGTTAAATACCTTACTTGGGTGCTTAAGTCAGTTCCTAATAGTTTGGAACCATGATTAGCAGTTTGGCACTATATGTAGGTTCGCTGTTCAGTTTGTGTATCTTACATTGTGTTTTTTTTTCCATACATGATCTTGGCAGGTTGCGAAGAAATTTGTGGAATCTGCTCTTTATCACAGCAAAGATCTTGTGATTGGAAATGGACCTCAGGGCCCTTTTGACCACCTCTTTGAGCTCAAGTCTCCGTTATACAAGATGGGATCACTGCAAAAGTTCAATCCAGATGACCTCTTCCTGTATGCAGTGACAGACTCTGGGATGAACAAGAAGTGGGGTCGTTCGATAAAAGATGCTGTGAAAGCTGCCATTGAAGGTGGCGCTACCATTGTCCAATTGAGGTTATCTTTCTTGAAAACGACCAAAGTTCCTCTTGTGATTCAGTCTCTTCATTTGATTTCACTGACCGTGCTTTAAATTTCTAATGTTCAGAGAAAAAGACGCCGAGACAAGGGAGTTCTTGGAAGCTGCCAAGGCTTGTGTGGAAATCTGCAAGTCCAGTGGAGTGCCGCTACTGATCAATGACCGCATGGATGTTGCTCTAGCATGCAACGCAGACGGCGTCCATGTTGGTCAATCAGACATGCCAGCATGGGAAGTACGAGAGCTCCTAGGACCTGGGAAAATCATTGGCGTCTCATGTAAAACCCCGGCCCAGGCCGAGCAGGCATGGAAGGATGGTGCAAATTACATCGGCTGTGGGGGTGTCTTCCCAACCTCAACGAAGGAGAACAATCCCACCTTAGGGTTTGAGGGCTTGAGGACGGTGTGCTTGGCTTCGAAGCTGCCTGTGGTGGCCATCGGTGGCATCAATGCTGGAAATGCAGGTTCGGTAATGGAGCTTGGGTTCCCAAATCTGAAAGGTGTGGCTGTGGTCTCTGCTCTGTTTGACCGGGAATGTGTCGCTACTGAGACGAGAAACCTCAGATCCATCCTGAAGAATGTTTGCTCCAGATCTTAGCGCAAGTTGGCACTTGGCACCTGTTCATTTAATTTCTGTGTTTAGGCCGAAATAGATTTCTAATCAAGCTTTCACCTTTCACTTTGTCAAAAGGGAAAAAAATGTGTTGCAGTGTTCAATAATTAGGAGACATTTCCCTGAAAAAAATTAATTGTGTGACATTTCTCCTGAATAAGAAGTTTAAGACATTTCAAAGGCACTGAATTGTAATAAGAAATTAATAATGCATCGGAACTATATTTGACGCAAGTACTAAACTTTTTTTTTACCGCAGCAGTTTGGTCAATATTACTCCAGTCGTTTTAAATTATAAGATATTTTGTTTTTTCTGGATACATTATTTTTCCTATGTATCTAGATACTGTGTATCTAAGTGCATAATAAAAGCTATGTATTACTTTTGCTATGTATTTAGATATTGTGTATCTAAGTGCATAATAAAAGCTATATACGTAGAAAAGATAAAACGTTTTATAATTTGAAACGAAGGGAGTAGGTGTTATTTGAAGTATGATCAGCTATATGCATATATATCTCTTCTTGAATTTATCCAATAAAGTGTAAAGATTTGCTCTCATTGTGCTTGATGATTTTTTTTGATAAGTGGCATTCATTAAAATTAACAGCATATTACAGACAGTAGATTACAATCATCCCATCTGAGATGGGATAGTGCCAATTTGACAGGGCAGAGAGGTAGCTCCCGTGCTGAGCAGCAGTACAGGAGAAAACTTGTAGCAACAGTGGAATTAAAGGCCTGATAAGCTAAAGAGTGAGCTGTAGACCTGTAGTGTTCATTGATCTTGGTATCTTGTGGTATCTTGTGCACCTGAAAATGGGAGTATCTAGTGTTCGTTGATCTTGGTATCTTGTTCACCTGAAAATTGGAGTCTGAAAATGGAAGTCTTGCATGGCCTTCAGTGGTGTAGCATTCTCTTTCGATGTTCCAATGAGGGGTGTTGGAGAGAGATTGTGCTTGATTGATTAAAAAAATAGAAAAGAAGGATACGTGCCACTAGGCCACTACAGTAGCTAGATCTGGCAATAAGCACCGACTTAAATGCAGAAAAAATCTTGCTTTTCTCAGCGACCATTTGAGATTGAGATTTGAGTTTGACCACACCAAAAGATCCATCTCGCAACCAGCTCCGACACCGGCCAGCGAAGTTCCATCTTGCAACCCGCTCCGGCACCGGCCAGCCAGGATGAACGACCTCATGACCGACTCCTTCGTCGCCGCCGCGGCCAAGGCGCAACAGGGCGGCGCGGCCGCGGCCGCCCCCGCCGGCGGCGACGACAACGCGGAGCTCCACGCGTTCCTGGCCGAGGCGGACGCGGCACAGACCGAGATGGCCGCGCTGCGCGACGAGCTGTCCCACCTCCGATCCGCGCACGAGGCGTCCAAGAACGCCGTGGTGGGCGCCGGCGAGGCGCGCGCCGCCACGCAGGCGGCGCTGGTCCGCCTCCTGGGTTCCGCGCGGCGCCTCCGCGCGCGCCTCGCCTCCATGGACCGGCGCGCCCCGGCCCCCGCGGCGCAGGCCGCGGCGGGTCTCGGCCGCCGCGTGCGCGACCTCACCGTGGACGTGCAGGCCCTCCGGCGGCAGGTCTCCGCGGAGCGGCGGAGCGACGCGGCCCGCCGGTACCTCGCCGTGGCCGGGGACGCGCCGACCGAGGAGCAGCTGGACCGCCTCCTCCTCGCCAGCAACGACGGTTCCTCCGACGCGGCGGCGATGCGGGCGGCGCTGCTGCTGTCCGCCGCAGGGGCGGAGCAGGAGCAGGAGCAGGAGGTGGCGGAGGTGGAGGTGGAGCGCGGCCTCGTGGAGCTCCAACAGCTGTTCCTGGACATGGCCGCGCTCGTGGAGGCCCAGGGCGCGCCGCTGGACTACATCGAGCGGCAAGTGGGCGCGGCCGCGGGCGACGTGGCCGCTGCCGAGGCGGAGCTTAGCGAGGCCCGGCGGCTGCAGGGCGCCGCGCGGCGGAGACGGGTCTATCTGGCCGGCGGAATCGCGGCGCTGCTGCTCGTCGGTGTCGCCGTCGCCGTCGTGGTGGCCCTCGTGCTGGCGCGCAGGGGCAGCGGCGGCGGGAAGCTTGTGCTGCAGCTCGCCAAGGCCTTGCCCGCGCGGTGAAATTTGCTTCGCCTTGGAATTAAGGGTGGGCAAAATACCCGATACCCAATTCCCGAACCCGAATTACCCGAACCCGTACCCGAACCCGAAATACCCGATCACAATTTCGGATAGTGATTGTAAAAACCCGAAATTAGTTCGGGTAATTCGGGTAATGTTTCCCGGTACCCGAACTACCCAAATTACCCAAAATATCTCAAGTATTTGCTCTTCTATTCCTAATATGAAGACATGAAGTATTTCAATGCCATATAAATATATTATTTGGTATGAATTAATGTAGATTTATGTTAACTTGATAATTGATTGGTTGGTAATTGATATGAAGACATGATGTGATTTATATGACTATTGTTTATTGCTTTAAAATGATACTTGAATTCTTCTAAAATGGTTGGTTTTGTCAATTTCGGGTATATCGGGTAAAACCCGAACCCGAACCCGAATTATCGGGTATCCGAAATTTCGGATAATACTTTTTCGGGGCAAAATCGGGTAACAATTTTTAATACCCGAACTTCCAACTACCCGAATTACCCGACCCGAATTTTTCGGATAACCCGAATGCCCACCCTTACTTGGAATCCCGCGGTTTTCTGGTGTGGCGTGTGTAGACTGATTATAACCTGTGTGAATCTTGTCAGTTGTCAACGGCAGTGTTTGTGTTTGGACGTCTGGTTGATGTGAGATTGGATGAAACTTTTGGAGATTGCAATCTTAAAATAAAAAATGTATGTGACTAAGCAAATAAAGGCATCCTGCATCCCGCGTCCGCAACTCAGATATGCGCCCTTTCTTTGTCGTAGAAAGGGATCATTATGTTTTTCAAAAAAAAGAAAGGGATCATTATAATACTACCCGCTCTCATGGACCTCTATATTCATCCTCTATACGTCCTAATAAGCAAGATTCTCTCCTCTATATTCAATTCTCCCACACCCATTCATCCTCTATATCATCCTCTATCCACTCTATCCACTGTGAGACCCACTTGTCACTTTATCTAAATATATCCATGTGTGATCTAGTTTTGAAGGATTTATTGAGACGAATTTAATGATGCAATCGAAATTTAATTTGGATTTTTGGTTTGTGAGTTATAGCATTTTTTTCTTTGTTTAGCTAGTGGGGCCCGCCACTATAGAGTATAGAGTAAACATTGTACCACTCTAAATATAGAGTGAGAGAAAGGATAGAGTATCGTTTTAGAGTACCCAGTGTAGCAGTTTTTACTCTATATTCATGCTCTAAAGCTTTAGAGTATCGTTTTAAAGTATCCACTGCAGGTAGTCTAATAAGCATAAATAAAAGCAAAAAAAAGGAAATCCAAAAAGCAAAGCACTAGTGGAGATGCGGGGGATCGAACCCCGTGCCTCTCGCATGCAAAGCGAGCGCTCTACATTTGAGCTACATCCCCTTTGATGTTAAATTAAATCATAAAACCATCCTATAGCTATGGCCTCGTTCGGCTGGCTGGTGGCTGGTGGCTGAGGCTGATTTATTGTGAGAAAAAAATACTGCTGGCTGACTGGTGTCTGGTGGCTGGTGCTGAACTAGTGTGAGAGAAAAGCACTGCTGGCTGGCTGGCAACTAGCCAGCCGAACAAGGCCTATACTTTACCGATAAGGAACCGATGTCCAGAACTACATGCGCTTGCTAATGGATAAACTTGGTGGATCCCCTTTGCGCAGCCGGATCGGGCTCTCGAACTCTTCCACTGGATGAATAGCTTCTTGCCGGTTGGGCAGAGGAAAGAGAGAACGGAGCGAAGAAATCCAGATTTAATAATTCACAATATATTTTATCGGAAATATTGTGGGGTAGGGTGCCATGTTATCCTAACGCTTTTGTGTCAGTGGACCTTGACGCCGTTCAAACAACACTCCCACTCGCGCCATCTCGCGTGGTTTAATAAAAAAAACTCCCCTATTCACTTTTTTCTCGAATCACCCCCGCTTCCACACCTATTCTCGAACCAACTATGGGATTGCCGTCGTGCTCCACCATACCAGGCCGACCACCATCCTTCCTCTCCAGCGTGCCCGAGCGCTGCCGCCTGCCTTCTACCCTCTCCACCGCTCTCCTCGTCCATCGTGCGGCTTTCGCTCTACATCGTGCCCGTCCGATCGCTTATGTCCCTTTCCGACGGCGGCTCGTGCCAGGAGCAGGGACTAGTAGGCCTTTCCCCGGTGAAAGGATCAAGATGCCCAAGAGGGGGTGAATTGGGCTTTTCTAAAAATTAATTGCAAGAATTAAATCCTACAAGCCAAACTTCACCCCTAGTGCCTACTTGTGTTCCTTGTGATTCTACCGACAAAAGTTTTGCACCCTAAGTTCCAATCCTAGACTAACAAGGCAATTCTAGGAAAGTAACCAAGCAATGAAAGTAATGCAAGAAAGTAAATGCTTGAAAATAGGGAATAGGAACACGGCGATGTTTTGCCGAGGTATCGGAGAGTCGCCACTCCCCACTAGTCCTCGTTGGAGCACCCGCGCAAGGGTGTAGCTCCCCCTTGATCCGCGCAAAGATCAAGTGCTCTCTACGGGTTGATTCTTCGACACTCCGTCGCGGCGAATCACCCAAACCGCTCACAACTTGAGTTGGGTCACCCACAATCTCGTCGGATAATCACCGAACTCTCAATCACCACCAAACCGTCTAGGTGATGGCGATCACCAAGAGTAACAAGCTAGAACTCTCACTTGACCAGAACAAGTCTAATGAGAAGATGGATGCACACTTGCTTGACTCTTGTCACTAGAGAGGATTCTCAAACTTTGATTCACAAATCACTATCCTCACTAGGGCTCTTGCACCCCCTTGCACTTCAAAGATGTTTCTCAGCTAAACAAATGAGCAAGAGACCTCTAAAAGAGGTGGAGGGGGTGTATTTAGAGACCCCTCAAACAAATCCAACAGTTACCTTTCGAAACAGCCAGACGCGTACTGACCGGACGCGTCTGTCGATATGACCGGATGCGCCGGTCAGGTGTAACGGTCGAATAACGGAAACCTGTGCTGAGTGACCGGACGCGCCGATCTGTGATGACCGGACGCGCCGGTCTGAGATGACCGGACGCGCCGATCAGGGATGATCGGACGCGTCCGGTCATGCAAGAGCTTTCTAGAAATCTGACCTGACGCATCACCGCATCTGATCATAGGTGACCGGACGCGTCAGGTCACCACGGGACCTTACTGGAATATGACCGGACGCGTCAGGTCACCACGGGACCTTACTGGAACATGACCGGACGCGCCGATCATTTTCACAGTCGCGTCCGATTACGCTGTTTACCCTCTGGAACACGTGTCAGCCTGACCACCGCGTCCGGTCCTCTCAAGGACCGCGTCCGGTCAGTCAGCTAAAAAACGCAGTGAAGATTTAGTACTGACCGGACGCGTCCGGTCATGACCAGGACCGCGTCTGGTCATAGGTAAACGGCTCAAACGTCTTCTAAACGCGATGCAACTTGAACCAAGTTGCTTCTAACTGATCTCTGAGCTTTTCTCGAGCTACCTAGTGCTAAGTTTGACAAGTGTGCACCACACCTAAACACAAGACTCACCTAGGTCAAGCTACTCGCTCATGCCCCTCTTTATAGTATGGTCAAAGGAAGAAACAAAGATCCTAACGACTATTCCAGATGTATCTCAACACCTTGACATCCGGAACTAACCATCCTTAATCTTATCGTTGATCCTTTGAAAACCGAAATGATTTCCATCAAGGGACATGAATATCATATTGCCCAAAGCAGTTATCATCTCCATGACCTAACTTACCAACGTTTCTGCAAAACACACGTTAGTCATGGTAATTATATGTTGTCATTAATTGCCGAAACCAACACCGGGGCCTAGATGCTTTCAATCTCCCCCTTTTTGGTGATTGATGACAACACTTAGATTCAGAAGATATGAGTTGAGGTTTTCGATCATGCTTGGTTCACATAAGCATAAAGCTGTAAGCACAAGGGGTTAGTCAATGCTTATGTGTTCCAAACCAACTGAGTGTACTCATAAGATAAGACATGAAGAGTTAGTACACATAAATCATAGCTCATATGAAATCGGAGTAAGACACGGAAGCACAACCTTATAAGCTATAAACAAACAAGTGACATGATTTAAAACTGTGATTAGATAAACCATAGAGACTCAAGGTATCTCATAAGATCACATGTCACACGAATGCAATTACTGTAAAGTAAACATGATGCATGAGTGTAGCACACAAGAAAAGAACGAAAACCCTCTAACAAAAGCTCCCCCTGAATCTACTCTCTCTCCCCCTTTAGCATCAACCGCCAAAAACTAATCTAAGGATCTGATGGGGGAACAGACAGAGTCGAGTCGGGTGCCGAGGAGCGCGTAGTAATCACAAATTGAGAAGTGTCTCCCTCGGACTCGGAGCTGTCTGGCTGACCCTCTAAAGAAGCACACGGCTGTGAAGCGGTCTGGGTCTGATCAACAGGAACAGGTGCTGCCGAAGTAGCAACAAGTGGAGCAGTCTCTTTGACCTGAGCCTGAAGAGAGCCAAAAGCTGGGGGATCTGTCGAGGCAACGGACGAAGGAACTGTCTCTGTAGTGCCTGTCCCTATCACTGGAGGAAAAGCTGCCTCTGAAGCTGACAACCCTGATGAAGTAGCAAATGTGGTGTTCGAGGGCGTCGGCTGACCAGTCAACTCGCTATATGTGACACTCAGATCAATGAAAGGTGCGCCGGTCAACATGTGAGGGCGAGGCTGGTCTGAAGGAGTAAACCTCGTCTGAATGGGCGTGTAGCTCGGGGACTGGAACGACTGAGGAACCTGCAGCTGTGGAGAGGTGAACTGAAAGCTCGGCTGATCCTGACTTGAAGGTCCACTGAAAGGTAAAGCTGAAGTCAGGATAGATGCAGGTGGAGGAACCCCAACTGTGACTAGGTGACGCAGGAGATCCAAATACTGCTGCTAGCTAGCTGCACTCTGTCGCTGCATCTCATACTACTGACGCTGCATCTCGACTTGTTGGCGCTGTATCTCAAGCTGCTGTCTCTGGAACTCGTCCTGTCGAGCCTGTATCTGTGCAAATGCAGCAGCTGTATCCTGAGCCTGTCTCTGCAGCTGAAGCTCCTGTCGCTCCTATGCCTGGGTCAGCCTCTCAAGAATAGCCACCATGGCTGGGTCTGAGCGGGAGGCTGAACCAGAGCCACCGGCCTCGTGGTCGTGAGGCCGAGGAGAACGATACCTGGGGATAGGCTGATAATCCTCGTCAGTGCTGTCAGAGGCCTCATCCTCAGCTATATCAGCGGGCTGAGCGTCTAGATCTGCAAGCTCTGCCACAGCAAGACCCTATATGGTCGCATCCTACTCAGCCGCTGTCTCAGGCACCTCAGGTCTCTCTCTGTCCTGGCACAGGGACCTGCTCTCTCGTAACTAAAGCCCATAACTGACGAATATCATACTCAGGAAAAACAGTAGTGGTTTCAGTTATCTCAGCACTAATCTCTGAAGGCAGCTCAAGTGCAGATCTGATGATGAAGCAAATCCAATGAGCATAGGGCAGCTGACGGTGTCCCTTGAAGCCTTCTGCCAGGGTGTCCTCCATCTCACTAACCATAAGATCCCAAATGTCAAAAGGTGTCTGTGAGAGAAGGTGGTGAACTACCCATAGCTGCATCCTGGTCAGTCCCTCTCTGTAACCAAGCCTGGGAAGAAGTGTACGCCTGACAATAGCATCCAGGACTCGGGCAAGCAGTGTCAAACTAGCAGGTGTGCGACGAGACCCTTCGCCAAAAGGCTCACAGAAGCAGAGTCGGATCAGATCTGTAGGTGGCACAGTACCGCCATGAGGGCGTCTAGGTGGAGCTGTCTGACCGAAACAGAGCTGGAGAATCTTCGTGTCTGAAGCTAGGAGTCTGAGAATCTCCCGCACTCTTGTGCTATACAGTCTGCGGTCGCGGCCTCTGAATGCAAAGTGTATGAACTCATGGGCTGGATCAATCCATAATGAAGCATAGAACTCCCTAACCCAAGTGCTGCAGTATGCACCCGTCCGTCCAAGAAAATATGACAAGCCTGGTAGATAGGATAGGTGCGGACGAAGCTGCTCACCCACTACCTCAACAAGTGACTCAATGCGACAGACCCTCTGTGGTCGAAAAGCAATGCCACTGTCAACAAGAGCTCTGTAAAAATCCTCCTGTAGAGGAGTATAGAAACCCTCTGAAGCTCTGGAGTCCCTCTGAGGTGGGAACCACCGGCTGACCTCAACAAATCTCAAACTTTGCACCTGACGTGCAGTAGCACCTCTCAAGTCAAAATGCTCAACTGGGGGTGTACCTCTAACTCTCGGAGGTGGACGTCCTCCACGACGCTGGCCCTCTGGCCTAGGAGTCACCTGAGCCCGTGTGCGTGTGGAGCGGCGATGTGATGGAGTCTGAGCTGACTGTTCCTCTGTCCCCTCTGAAGGCGCTGCAGGTGGATCAACTGACATAGTATCTGCATCCATTTGCACCTCTGTGCCCTCAGTGGTCTCAGTGGTCTCTGTACCATGCTGTCGTCCTTCAAGATGAAAACGACTGTCGCCAATGCGTATACCACTGCTCCTGCCACCCCTCTCTGCTGCATCAGCTGCATCTGCCACTGCCTGAGCTATCTCTGCATCAGTAAGAGTCTTCTTCTTCTTTCTAGCCATGATCTTGATGCGCTTTCCACGCGCAACCTCAGACATACGAGGAGGACTGTTGTCCCCGTCACTGGGAGCACCACCAGCATTCTTGCAACGAACCATGCTGTCACACTGTCAGAAAACCTCTGAAAGATGATGTACTGACACTCGAGAGGCTTGGCCTCAATCCGTATCTGCAGGCTTGGCCTCGGATTCAACAGCTGAACAGCAGTCACCCCGACACACGATAAACTCGCTGAAAAGATGGAATAGATGGATCTACTATAAGCAACATATATGATCTAAAAGATACGAAACCCTAGAGATAGCAAGCATATAAGATAAGACGTGAAACGAAACGCGATGGCTACCTCGGATCGATGAGAAATCCGGTGAAGAGATGAGATGACCTAGGTTGCGAGACTTCCCGACGCACCGGACGAGCGCTGATTCGCCGAAACAGAAGTTGATTAGGGTTAACGAAAATAAAATTTCGACAAACCCTAACACGAAGATCAAGGATGTGCGAAACAACCTCAGAGCGAAGACGTCGCGCGAAGAACTTTTCGATGACGAACGAAGGCGACGCCGCAGTGCGAACCCTAGGGTTAGGGCGACACGCGGTGGCCAAAAATCGAGGATGAACGCGAGGGCAGGGGCTGGCCGGAGGTCGTGCAGGGTGAAGGAGAACACGGCTCGCAGGCAGCAGTGGCTCACGGCGGCGGCGCAGGCGCGGCGCGGTGGAGGTGGCGGCGCGGTAGATGGCGGCTGCGCGGGCGCGGTGGAGGAGGCGGCGCGGGCGCGGGAGATGCGCAGCTGCAGGGCCGGGCGGTGGCGCAGGCGCGGCGGTGGACTCCGGCGAGCGGCGGCGGCGAAGTTCCGGCGAGCTAGGGCAAGGAGGTGGCGGAATCGAGAGTTGTACGGCGCGGATGAAGAAAAGGAAGAAGAACGCGAAAGTTTATATGAAGGATTAGATCCGCTCGTTACGCGATGACCGGACGCGGTGGTCGATATGACCGGATGCGGAGAGGCAGCGTCCGGTCACATTCCAGTAAGCTCCTGGAATGACAGGACGCGTCCGATTATCAACGATCGGACGCGGACAGCGTCCGGTTTTGATTTGCCCGGAAAACTGAGACAGATGACCGGACGCGGTGGTGGTTACCGGGACCGGACGCGGTGGTCAACAGGGGCGCGTCCGGTGCAGCGTCCGGTCACTAGATCAGGAGATGGTCTTCTGGATGACCGGACGCGCTGGTGGTCGCTGGGACCGGACGCGGTGGTGAAGCATCACTGCGTCCGGTGCAGCGTCTGGTCCAGCGTCCGGTCACTGTTTTTCGCCCTTCTTCATTCCAAACTTCGACACGACTTCTCCCAATCAAGTTCCAATTCAAAGAGACACAAATAAACACCAATTGGAACATGATATGAGTGACCTCACTCAAACCCTCAAGTTTCTCAAAATAGTTTGCCTTAGGCTAATATTATTTTTAGGAAAATAGGCAACAAACACCCGAGGAGCAACGTATGGCCATGCAATAGAGTTTTTTTTGAACCTTTGGGAGCGTCAAAATGCTCTCTCTATCCATAGACGAACACAGAGGTTGCTCAAAGCTTAACCGAAAAGAAACGACAAAGCAACAACCATGCATATGCAATGCAAAACAAGTAAGTAAAGCTAGGTTGCTTGTCAAGTTTGATCCACGGTTAGGCTTTTTCACTCCTCCAAAGGAGGGTTATCGTAACCGTGTTAGCCAAGGCCTAGATGCATTGCGGGTAATTAAACATGACATATAAAGCAATGCAATGCTAGGGACAACACAAGCTCATTTTCTAAAGTTACTAGAGTCAAGCACATTGAGTTCACTTCTCAACCTACAAAAGGTAGCTTCATCTAAAGGTTTAGTGAAGATATCCGCTAATTGATTTTCACTTCTTACACCTTCTAGTGATATGTCATTTTTAGCAACGTGGTCTCTTAGAAAGTGGTGGCGGATATCAATGTGCTTGGTGCGAGAGTGTTGTACCAGATTATTAGCAATTTTAACCGCACTTTCATTGTCACATAAAAGTGGCACCTTTTCAAGAACAACTCCATAGTCTAGGAGGGTTTGTTTCACGTATAAGATTTGTGCACAACAAGCCCCCGCGGCAATGTATTCCGCCTCGGCGGTGGACAAAGCCACACTATTTTGCTTTTTAGATGACCATGATACTAAGGATCTCCCAAGCAAATGGCACCCTCCGGATGTGCTTTTTCTATCAATTTTGCAACCGGCATAATCCGAATCGGAGTAGCCAACTAGTTGGAATCTAGCTCCTTTGGGATACCATAGTCCAATGCTTGGGTATACTTAAGATATCTTAGGATTCTTTTTACGGCACTTAGGTGAGGTTCTTTAGGGCACGCTTGAAAGCGGGCACACATGCACACACTAAACATGATGTCGGGCCTAGATGCGGTAAGGTATAACAAGCTACCAATCATTGAACGGTAAAGAGTTTGATCGATTGGTTTACCTCCCTCATTTAGGTCGAGATGTCCATTAGTTGGCATTGGGGTCTTGATTGGCTTGCATTCTTCCATCTTGAATCTTTTGAGAAGATCCTTGGTATACTTCTCTTGAGAGATAAAGATCCCTTCTCTCATTTTCTTGACTTGAAACCCAAGGAAGAATGTTAGCTCACCAATCATTGACATCTCGAACTCTTTTGACATCAATTCACCAAATTCTTTGCAATAGTCTTCATTTGTTGACCCGAAGATGATATCATCAACATACACTTGACAAATGAAGATCTCTTCTTTGAATTTCTTGGTGAATAGTGTGGTGTCAACCTTCCCAATAGTGAAGCCCTTCTCTATGAGAAAGTCCCGAAGGCGCTCATACCACGCTCTAGGGGCTTGCTTGAGCCCATATAGCGCCTTGGACAACCTATAAACATGATTAGGATATCTAGGGTCTTCAAACCCTGGAGGTTGTTCAACATAGACTAGTTCATTTATGAAGCCATTTAAGAATGCACTTTTCACATCCATTTGATATAGTTTTATATCATGATGTGATGCATATGCAAGAAGGATACGGATGGCTTCAAGTCTTGCAACGGGTGCAAAAGTCTCTCTAAAATCAAGACCTTCAACTTGAGAGAACCCTTTTGCTACTAGTCTTGCCTTGTTTCTTACCACTACCCCTTGATCATCTTGCTTGTTACGGAACACCCACTTGGTTCCAATGACTCTTGCACCTTTTGGATGCTCTTCAAGTGTCCATACTTGATTGCGGGTGAAGTTGTTCAATTCTTCATGCATGACATTTACCCAATCCGGATCTTGAAGAGCTTCTTCTACATTCTTAGATTCAAGACAAGAGACAAAGGAGTGATGTTCAACAAAAGAATTAAATTTTTGAGATCGAGTCATTACACCCTTTGTAGGACTCCCTATGATGAGATCTTGTGGATGTGCTTGAAGTAGAGGTGAGTTTCTTCGATCAACCATTTGTGGAGTGGGATGGGGAGCATCAACATCTTGTGCTTGTGTCTTGGCTTGATGATGAGAGACATGGGTGCCTTCATTTTCAACTCTCTCATTTTTGTCATCATCTTGAGGCACATATGATGAAGATGGTGGATTGACAATTTGTACATCGTCTTCATCATCTTTAGGCTTGATGTCACCCACGGGCATGTTCTTCATGGCCTCCCTCAATGGTTCATCACCTACATCATCACAATTCTCAATTGCTCCTTGGGAGTCGTTAGATTCATCAAATTCCACATCATATGTTTCTTCAACCAAACCGGTGGCATGGTTAAATACTCTATATGCTTTGGACTTTGATGAGTAGCCAACAAGAAAACCAATATCACAACGTCTTTGGAACTTCCCTAGGTGTTGACGCTTCTTGTAGATGTAGCATTTGCAACCAAACACCCGGAAGAATGAGACGTCCGGCTTCTTCCCATTTAGCAACTCATAAGGGGTCTTGCAAAGGAACTTTTGTAGGAAGAGGCGATTTGAAGCATAGCATGCGGTGTTGATTGTCTCGGCCCACAATTTCTCCGGTGTGTTGTACTCATCTAGCATTGTTCTTGCAAGAGTGATCAAAGTTCGGTTCTTTCTCTCAACTACACCATTTTGTTGAGGAGTGTAGATTGATGACACTTCATGCTTGATTCCAATTTCATCACAATAGGCTTCAATGTTGGTGTTGTTAAACTCTTTTCCATTGTCACTTCTAATCTTCTTTATCTTGACTTCAAATTCATTTTGAGCTCTCTTTGCAAACTTCTTGAAGCAACTTGCCACTTCGGATTTGTCATGAAGGAAGAAGGTCCAAGTGTATCTTGAGAAGTCATCCACAATCACAAGACAATAAAGATTTCCACCCAAACTCTTGTAAGTTGTAGGACCAAACAAATCCATGTGTAGAAGTTCTAGTACTCTTGATGTTGACATGTAGGCTTTGGTTGGATGAGTGTTTGCAACTTGTTTGCTGGCTTGACATGCACTACAAGGTTTGTTCTTTTCAAACTTTACATCCTTTAAACCTCTCACTAGTTCTTTCTTCAATAGCTTGTTGAGAGTGTTCATTCCAACATGAGCAAGCCTCCTATGCCAAAGCCATCCAAGTGAAGTCTTGGTGAACAAACATGTCATCAAGTTTGCATCTTCGGAGGTGAAGTCAACAAGATAAAGATTGTTGTATCTAAAGCCCTTAAAAATCACTTGCTTGTCATCTATCTTGGTAACAACCACTTCATTTGGACCAAACAAGCATTGGTAGCCAAGATCACAAAGTTGCCCAACGGATAGTAGGTTGAAACTCAATGAAGCAACATAGAACACATTTGATAGAGAATGATCATTTGATATTGCAACCTTGCCTATACCCTTGACTTTGCTCTTTGAATTATCCCCAAATGTGATCTTGTCTTGACATACCCCATCCTCTTTAAGTGAGGTGAACATACGAGGATCACCGGTCATATGTTGTGTGCAACCACTATCAATCACCCAATGAGATCCACCGGTCTTGTAGTTCACCTACACACAAGAGATCAAGCCTTATGTTTAGGGACCCAAACTTGAGAGGGACCCTTAACTTTTTCAACTAGTGACTTGGCAACCCAAATTTTCTTTGGCCTATTCTTGTTAGGAGGACCTAAGAACATGACTTTCATCTTTCCACTAGAGTCCTTTCTAAGCATGTAGTGAGCATTGAAGGCAAATGGTCTAGCATGCTTGGGCAAGGGTTGTGGTGGTGGGGTTTTGCACTCATGAGCAAAGTGACCTTCTTGTCCACACTCAACACATCTCTTTGGCTTGGGCTTTGTCTTGCTTTGTTGTTGTTTGGCATTTACCTTCTTTTCTTGATTTGCCAAATACCCAATGCCACTCCTATCCAACTTCATGACGGTGTTCATGAGTAGCTCACTTTGCAAATGTTGGCCTCTTGTAAACTTACTTAGGCCGGTCTTGAGATGCTCTTTCTCTTACTTGAGCTTCTTGTTTTCTTCAATGAGTGTCTCATTTGAAGCTTGCTTTTCAAGAGCCAACAAATTCTTGTTCTCATCTTTAAGCATCTCATTTTCACTCTTGAGCTTGACATACTCGTCATAGTCATTGGCCTCAACCACACTCTTGCCTTTGCCGCTAGAGCCTTGCTCAAAGTTCTCAACAATCAAGTCATCACATGATGTAGCTATATCAATCTTAACAATTTGGTTAGTAGCATCATGTGTCTCAAGAGCAAGCTCATTAGCAACAATAAGAGTATCATAATTAATTTTCAAGGTGGTGTACTCTTCCTTTAGCAAGTTTAATCTAGTGATGAGTTCACCATGCTTCTTCTCAATTTTATCATATTTATCTCTAAGCTCCTTGTTAGAAGTTTTAAGCTCTTTGAGAGAAGAAGACATAGTTTTATTTTGATCTATCAGCTCATCCCTAGTATTATGTGCACTTTCAAGCTTGGATGAGAGTGATTCATTTTCATGTTGAAGCTCATCATTTTCATTTCTAGTCCTCCTTATGATTTTAGAATATTTATTTAACAATTTTACTAGTTCATCATAAGAGGGAGCATCATATTCATCATCACTATCACTATTTTGTACCTTTTGATCACCCTTTGCCATAAGGCAAAGATGAGTAGTAGAAGATGATGGTGAGGATGGCGGTGAAGGTGGTGATGAAGATGTCGGTAAAGATGATGATGGGCCAGTCACAAGTGCGGCGATCTTTTCTTTGTCATTGTCACTTTCATCGCCGGAGGACTCACATGATGATTCAATGTCGGTGAGCCAATCACCAATAATATAGGCCTTGCCTCCCTTCTTCTTCTTGTGAAATTCTCTTTTCTTGCCATCTTTCTTCTTGTATGGCTTGTTCTTTCTTTTGTCATCTTCTTCATCACTTGAATCATCTTTCTTGCCCTTGTACTTGTTCTTGTACTTGTCTTTTAGAGGCTTTGGACATTGATAAGCTAGATGGCCAAGTTCTCCACAATTGAAGTAATCCATTTCGAAGATTGGCTTCCTTTTGCTACTTGTAAAGAATTTCTTCTTCTTGCCATCGAACTTGATGCCACTCTTGTTGAGCTTCTTTAGCATCTTGGTGGTCTTCCTTACCATGAGTGCAAGTGATTCATCATCAATGTCACTTTCACTAGAGCTTTCTTGCACAATCATGACTTGGGCCTTCTTCTTTTTCTTTTCATGACTAGCTTTGAAGGCCAAGTCTTTCTTCTTGGAAGATGATGAGCCCTCTTCCGGAGTGATGTGCATGTACATCTCATGTGCATTGATCTTCCCCAATACTTGAGTTGGTGTTACGGTGGAGAGATCACTTTGGTGAAGTACGGTGACAATGTGTCCATACTTCTCAACGGGAAGAACACTTAAGATCCTCCTTGCAACATCCGATTGACTCATTTTAGTGAGTCCAAGAGCATTTAGATCTTCTACAAGAACATTCAAACGAGTGTACATGTCGTTAGCACTTTCTTTAGGAAGCATCTCAAAAGAATTAATTTTCTTTAAAGCAATGTGATAGCGTTCCTCACGCTCACTCTTAGTTTCCTCATGGAGAGCACAAAGATTTTCCCACAATTCGTGAGCGTTTTTGGCATTTCGCACACGATTGAAAATATCTTTGCCTAGCGCCCGGTAGATTACATTTTTTGCTTTTGCATTCCACCGGTCGTATTTCTCCTCGTCACCACTTGGGTTAGCGGGATCCCTTATGGGAGGAAGCCCTTCGGTTGCGGCTCTAAGGCACCTAACATCTATGGCTTTGAGGTACGCCTCCATACGAATTTTCCAATATGGAAAATTGTCTCCCTCAAAAGTGGGAGGTGGTCCTTCCCCATTAGACATCTTGCTCTAGGCGGTAAAGCCTAAATTTAGAGTAACATGGCTCCGATACCAATTGAAAGGATCAAGATGCCCAAGAGGGGGGGTGAATTGGACTTTTCTAAAAATTAATTGCAAGAATTAAATCCTACAAGCCAAACTTCACCCCTAGAGCCTACTTATGTTCCTTGTGATTCTACCGACAAAAGTTTTACACCCTAAGTTTCAATCCTAGACTAACAAGGCAATTCTAGGAAAGTAACCAAGCAATAAAAGTAATGCAAGAAAGTAAATGCTTGAAAGTAGGGAATAGGAACACGGTGATGTTTTGTCGAGGTATCGGAGAGTCGCCACTCCCTACTAGTCCTCGTTGGAGAACCCGCGCAAGGGTGTAGCTCCCCCTTGATCCGCGCAAGGATCAAGTGCTCTCTACGGGTTGATTCTTCGATACTCCGTCGCGGCAAATCACCTAAAATCGCTCACAACTTGAGTTGGGTCACCCACAATCTCGTCGGATGATCACCGAACTCCCAATCACCACCAAACCGTCTAGGTGATGGCGATCACCAAGAGTAACAAGCTAGAACTCTCACTTGACCACAACAAGCCTAATGAGAAGATGGATGGACACTTGCTTGACTCTTGTCACTAGAGAGGATTCTCAAACTTTGATTCGCAAATCACTATCCTCACTAGGGCTCTTGCACTCCCTTGCACTTCAAAGATGTTTTTCAGCTAAACAAATGAGCAAGAGACCTCTAAAAGAGGTGGAGGGGGTGTATTTAGAGACCCCTCAAACAAATCCAACCGTTACCTTTCGAAACAGCCAGACGCGTACTGACCGGACGCGCCTGTCGATATGACCGGACGCGCCGGTCAGGTGTAACGGTCGAATAACGGAAACCTATGCTGAGTGACCGGACGCGTCGATCTGTGATGACCGGACGCGCCGGTCTGAGATGACCGGACGTGCCGATCAGGGATGATCGGACGCGTCCGATCATGCAAGAGCTTTCTGGAAATCTGACCTAACGCATCACCGCGTCCGATCATAGGTGACCGGACGCGTCAGGTCACCACGGGACCTTACTGGAACATGACCGGACGCACGACCGCGTCCGATCATAGGTGACCGGACGCGTCAGGTCACCACGGGACCTTACTGGAACATGACCGGACGCGCCGATCATTTTCACAGTCGCGTCCGATTACGCTGTTTACCCTCTGGAACACGTGTCAGCCTGACCACCGCGTCCGGTCCTCTCAAGGACCGCGTCCGGTCAGTCAGCTGAAAAACGCAGTGAAGATTTAGTACTGACCGGACGCGTCCGGTCATGACCAGGACCGCGTCCGGTCATAGGTAAACGGCTCAAACGTCTTCTAAACGCGATGCAACTTGAATCAAGTTGCTTCTAACTGAACTCTGAGCTTTTCTCGAGCTACCTAGTGCTAAGTTTGACAAGTGTGCACCACACCTAAACACAAGACTCACCTAGGTCAAGCTACTCGCTCATGCCCCCTCTTTATAGTACGGTCAAAGGAAAAAACAAAGATCCTAACGACTATTCCAGATGTATCTCAACACCTTGACATCCGGAACTAACCGTCCTTAATCTTATCGTTGATCCTTTGAAAACCGAAACGATTTCCATCAAGGGACATGAATACCATATTGCCCAAAGCAGTTATCATCTCCATGACCTAACTTACCAACGTTTCACATGTTAGTCATGGTAATTATGTGTTGTCATTAATTGCCGAAACCAACACCGGGGCCTAGATGCTTTCACCCGGTCCTCTTTCTCTCTCCACCAGAGTGACCTGCTGCAGCCTTCTCCATCAGAGTGGCGATCTCCGCGCTACTAGCGAGCTCTACACCGGTGAACACACGCCGACGATCCTCCATTCTCCCAAGGAGCAAAGATATGTTGCGCTAAAACCGCATGTTGCAATATGTGTTCAAGTGTTTCAGATGTTTTAGAGGTACGTTGCAAGTGTTTTGTATGGATGTTGCAAAAGCCGATTGAGATGTTGCATATGTTGCAGAAGTTATACACGTATGTTGCAAACATTTGTTCCCAATATTTCATCTGTTCAGACGTATGTTGCAAGTGTTTTATTTGGATGTTATATATGTTTCATACATATATTATAAATGTTTTTATTTGGATGTTGCATATGTTTTGCAATGTCTTTTTTCAAGTGTTTTCAGGAGTTTTTACAAGTATTTCGGACGTATGTTTCAAGTGTTTCATTTGTTTACAGACACATGTTGCAATGTGTTCATCTGGATGTTTCAAAAGTAACCAGGTGTTGCACATGTTGCAATATGACTCACTTGCCACAACTGTCTGCTGCAGCTGCTAGGGCGCCATGCATGCGTGTGGAAAGCGGAGGGATGGAGCGCTGCGTGACAGCAGGTGCGGGAAGCGGAGGGGGAAGCGCGGGGAACGATGCGGGTGGTCCCCGCCTGGCATGGTCATGCAGCAGCGCGGCTATTCAGACATGGGTTTATGTTCGGACGTCCGAACGCTAGTACTGTCCATATTTAATTAAAGGAAATTTTGCTGCAGGACACCGTTTAAATACATAATATGCCGATGACACCGCGCAAAAGAGAAATTTGCCCAATACCATCACAAAATCGTGTCCATTTACCGCAACACACCGCACTGAATATTTTACTCATTTATCAGATTTGTGGAGAGGCAGGAGAAATAATTATTTTGCCCTTGTCTTCGACCTCCGGCTGCTCATTGGTTTTTGCCCTAACACACCGCCGCCGCCGATTCCCCAAATCGGCTGCTCGGGCCATGAGATCTCCGACGACGCAACCTCACTTGCAAGAGGCGCGCATCCGAGAGCTCAGAGTTGCTCCATGCACGTACGAGATAGGAGTACATACAAATCACCAAGCTCTTGGAATATTGGGGCCTCGTTTAGTTGGCAAATTTTTTTTGGCAAAATACAACTGTAGTACTTTCGTTGTTATTTGATAATTAGTGTTTAATCATGGTCTAATTAGCTTAAAAGATTCGTCTCGTCCATTTCGTCTAAACTGTGTAATTAGTTTTATTTTTTATCTATATTTAATGTTTCATGCATGCGTTTAAAGATTCGATGTGACGAGGAATCTACTGTTCTTTTGCAAATTTTTTTGCATCTAAACTGGGGCCGGTTTAGATGCATTTTTTTTGCAAAATGACACTGTAGCAAATTTTGTTGTTATTTGGTAATTAGTGTCCAATCATGGTCTAATTAGGCTTAAAAAATTCGTCTCGTCCATTTCGTCTAAACTGTGTAATTAGTTTTATTTTTTTTATCTATATTTAATACTTTACATGTGTTTAAAGATTCGATTTGACGAGAAATATTGAAAATTTTTGCAAAATTTCTCGCAACTAAACTGAACCTGGGCCTGGATGGACGCCTCGAGTGTGTCGTTGACCAGCAGCGAGTGAGAGATCCGGCTGGGTGCGGATGGTAGGTGGGATTCAAATTTCACACGTACGCACGGTCCCGTGGACACATGCCGCCGAGCCGGTTCCCGTACGCGCGGCCGACGGCGCCGCACTGGGTGCGCAGTTGAGCACGCGGCTGGCGCGGAACTTGGCGGACTCACCGCGTTGAGACTCCGCCGCGGCACGCCACAGCCCGACGGCAGCTCTCGACGTGCCTCGCCCCGCCTGCCCTCACCCATGCCCCCGCAGCCCATCGCTCGCTGGCATCGCCATCCACGCCCTCCGCACTCGAATTCCAGGGGACAACCAGAGCCTACTAGAGCGGGATCCAAGGAGGAGGCTCGGGTACACCGACGAGATCTGCGCCCACCCGTTCTTCCCCGTCATGGCGTGGGACATGCTCACCGATGCGTATGCGCTCTCCTTCGGCAACATCTGCCCGTCCGGCCATGTCACAGGGGCGGGGCGGCGCCCAGTCGTCACAGGGCGGTGTGTTACGGCAAAAACAAGCGAGCAGCGGGAGGTCGAAGACGAAAGCAAAAGAGTCATTTCCTCCGCCTTCTCTCTCCACGAATATAAAAAATAAATAAAATATCTGGTGCGGTGTGTTACGATAAACGGACATGATTTTATAACAGTACTAGACAAATTTCGCTCTAACGGTATCCATCGACATATTATGTACTTATATTCCCTTTAATTAAACGTTCATCGAAAGGGCTACTTTCGTCGTCTTTTGAGAGAACAAAGGCAAGCGCAACTTCTTCGGAACCCCTGAGATGACAGTATGACACCTCCGTCTCAAAAAGATTGCACTCTTTCTTTTTGAAACAAGATTGCACTCTTTTTGAATGGAGGGTGCAGTACAAAGGAAAAAAAAAGAGTATTTTAAGAGAAAACAAATGTGTGATCTTTTTTCTCGGTCCTGCTGCGGCTAGGATTTGAAGCTGCTTGTAACCTTTTCTCAAATCAAAGAAAGAAAGGATCGAAATGCATTGGCTCTCATGTTTACTCGCACAAACAGTTGATGAGCATTGGATATGATTCTTTTTGAGTTTTTAGGGATCCATATTCTCGTAGAAATATTTTGGTTTCAGGTTCTCTCAAGAAACATTTCAGATGATGGACCAGAATCAGTTTGACTAGTAGACTAGATTCTTAGAAGATTATATATATTTTTCTTAGAAAATCATATAAATAAAAATATACTCTAATTTTTTTTGTAGGCAAAGAACAACTTAAATATAACACATTTTAATTTGTTGCACCAAAAAAGAATTATAAACAAATAAGATACAATTGTTAGAAGAGAGTCACAGCGAAACTAGCATGTGGGTGATTCCAGTTCCTAGACAAAGAAGGAGAAACGTTTATGAGCTGAAACATTTCAGCGTTTGATTGTTTGGAACAGATTCTTGTGGTTTCACATCACAACCCGAAACGACTCTCCTATCCAAACGGAACCTTATTTTAATCGCCGCCTCGAGAATTTGACTCAAGAATCACCACTTTTTGTATTTTATTTATATATCTTATTAAAAATATACAAATAGGAGAATGCAGAAATTTACTGGACTGGGACTCTTTTTCCTTTTGTTGTTGACACGACTGGGAATCTGGGATTCTTAGTTCGGTCATTTCTTTTTGTAACCATAACCGAAACCAAGTGGCACAGCGTACTACAAACCGAGCAGGCCCAAGTCGAGCCGGGCCCGAATGTCACTGAGTAGAATTCTTGGCCCATTTAAATTTAAATAGGCCTGGCCAGTCCATGGCCCAGCGGCGTGCTCCGTTCGATTCGCACCAGGCTGCTCGGCTGCCACTGTCAGTAGCACAGCACAGTGGGAGTGGAGCATTTTAGTCCCACATCGGCGGAGCACAGCAGGTCGCGCACCAACGGCTGCGTTATAGAGGTCGGGGGTGCGGCCGTTCCAAAGCATGATCCTTCAGGCAGTTAAAGGGAGATGAGGAGTGGTATAAGCTCGCAATTACTATGCGAGAGGGGTGCCCGCCCCAACTAAGCCTGTTACGACAACAGGGGCACCCCAATGACTTTACCATCTGATCCCGACTATAAAACAAAACACAAACACTTGTTAGTCACCAAGGTATCTTCGATGTTTTCTGCATTTCAAATTTTTTATTGACCTAAACTTAAAACTTTCTTTCTGAGTTTTGATTTTTATTATAAACAAAAACACAAACATTATTTAGTTAGGTCCTACTAGGGCCATGGTATTCTTTATTGATTTAAACTCTCTTTCTGAGTTTTTGATTCTTGGTAGTGTGAAGATTATTTTTTGTAGAAATGAGAAAAATTAACACTTGGAGGACACTGTAGGGCATTTGCTTAAAACTTGTAACTGAAAGAAATCCGAAGTGGTGTCTAGGTCCTTTTAGTTTTGGTATTTTTTTTTGTATTAGGCTCTAAACACATATCGTCCAAAATTTTTTATATATAAAATAGGTTTTTGTATATATCTGGAAAATTTTTTTTTACAATTTACGCACTCGGATGAATTTTGCAATGGTTTCTGGAAAGTTGTATTTGCAGCGGCAGAGACATGACAGATGTTTCTTTAAAAACAAATTCTATATGCAAAAGAGCGCATTATTGAGAAGAATGCTAAACATCGCCGACCGTGGGGATCGAACCCACGACCACGTGGTTAAAAGCCACGCGCTCTACCACTGAGCTAGGTCGGCTAGCGAAATTTTGCACTCAAACATTTTATTTGTTGGTTATATGTGCATAACATTGTACAGTATCAAATGAGCGAGTGGAGTAACTCCTACTCACATGCGACACCAGCTTGATTTTTTTTTTTGATGCCATCAACTTCTAGATGCGGTTTCATTCATTCTCTCTGAGACTCGCGCCGCCTACGACTCAAAACTCGATTCCTCGAGTCCACATAGACCATTTCTAATGGTTAAATGGATGAAAGTATGAAACCGCACCTTTTCTTGGTAGTTTACATGGACTCAGGTAAAACCATCCAATTCTGAATCCAATTCTCAAGTGGCCTTTCTAAATGGAACCAACATTCTAATTGTATTTTCACGAATCGACCTGTACCACTAGAGCAAGGCAACTTATACCGAAGAGGAAAAGGATTTGGCTCAAAGTTATTCATAATGGCCACACGTGTTCCAAAAGCGCCATTGCAATAGTTGAGTCGGATCCAACTCCCTTGTCGAGTAGATTTATGGAGAACGGAAATTATTGAACTGGCGCGATTATATTGTTTGGTGGAAAATGATAGACGGGCAACAACTGCTGCTAATGAGGAGATGTTGTAGACCTAGCAGCAGCAAACAGACTGAATGAGAGAGAACATGGTGGATAGCGTCACAACAGAGAGTCGAACTAAACGAAACTGCACATGTTATGGCTAGGTTGGTACACTAAGAATGCCAGCGTTTGTCACAATTTCTTGCTAAATTTGACTAAAGGTTAGTTCATCAAATTGGTCGTCACACCTTAGCTAGCCTGGGAGAATTTTGCCATATTTTTTTTTTGTAATAGCTGACACGTGAGGAATGAGCCGATGGAAAAAAAAATTAAAAATAATCTTATCAAAGTCTGTGGTTACAACCAAACAATTGCTAACTTGATCAAATTCAACTAAATTTAGGTGTGACAAAGTGTGGCTAATGGCATGTACCCTCAGTTCAAATTATACGATATTTTGGTTTTTCTAGATACAATATTTTATTATACATCTAGACATAATATATATCTAGATACGTAACAAAAATAATAATAAATATAAAAAAAATCAAAACGTGTTATAATTTAGAATGGATCGAGGATTAACCCAGGAAACAACGGAGCGCATCGCTCTCGTGTGCGCGCCGTTCCTGGCCTCGCCAGCCAGCTCGGGCGGCTCCGTGTTCTTGTCCTGCAGACATGCCGGCTGCAGCAGGGGCAGGGCACCCTCTGCCTGCTGCTCGTCCGGGCCCTTTCGTTCTATGCGCATGGTCCACATCACCAGCGATGACCGATGACCCATGAGCCATGAAGCCACCGCCCGCCGCACTGTCAGCTCTGGAACGAATGAGATGCGGCGCGACCCCCTTGCCCTGCTACTCCGCGCCAGCTCCATCTCCGTCTCCGTCTCCGGCGGCGCCCGCCACCACCGGCGCGCCTGCGCAGCGCGGGCGCTCCACCCGCTGGCCCTCAAGTCCGGGCGCGCCTCGGAGGCCCGCGTGGCGACCGCGCTCGCCGTGGCCTACGCGCGGTCGGGCCTCGTCGCGCACGCGCGCCGCGTGTTCGACGAAACACCGCCGCCGCGCAGGGACCTGGTCCTCTGCAACGCCATGGTCTCCTGCTACGCCACCCACGGCCTCGCGCGCCAGGCCTGGGCGCTCTTCGCCGCCTTGCGCCGCTCCGGGGCGCTCGCCCCCGACGGGTTCACCTTCAGCGCCCTCCTCCGTCCGCCGCCGCCACGCCGTCGCCGCCTCCGCCACCCCGCCGATGCCGACGACGGGATGCTGCTCGCGATGGGAGCCCTGGCGCACGGCCTCGTGCTCAGGCTGGGGCTCCTCGCCGACGTGGTGGTCGCCACCGCGCTGCTCGACATGTACGCCAAGTGCGGCGGCCGGGTTGACGAGGCGCGCAGGGTGTTCGACGCCATGGCGGTCAGGAACGTCGTCTCCTGGAACGCGATGGTTGTCTGCTACGGCCGGGTTGGTGCCGGCAAGGACGCTGTTGAGCTGTTCCATCGGATGCTGAGAGACGAGAGCTGCTGCCCGGATGAGCTCACGCTTGCCAGCGTGCTAAGCTCGTGCGCCAACATGGCGGCAGCAAACGAGGCTACTCAGGTTCATGCTTATGCCGTAAAGAGGGGGTTTCACGGGTTTCTGCAGGTGGCCAACGCTGTTATCACGGCGTACGGCAAGACTGGTTTTGTTCGAGAGGCGATGCAAACGTTTGCTATGGTCTGCGACCCAGATGTAGTTACGTGGTCCTCTATGATTTCGTCTTTCGCCTACCTTGGACTCTCTAAGGATGCAATTCATGTGTTTGAGAGAATGCTCCAACAAGGCGTACAGCCTGACGGCGTTGCCTTCCTTGGAGTTCTTTCTGCCTGCAGCCATGCTGGCCTCGTTGAAGAAGGCTTACACTATTTCGTTATGATGACGAGGGGCTACAGCATCGATCCAAATCCACAGCATCTTGCTTGTCTGGTTGATCTCTTGGGGAGAGCTGGTAGGATTGAAGATGCTTACAAGATTGTTACAAGACTTTCTTGCGAGATCAACGCTGATATTGTTGGAGCTTTCCTTGGTGCTTGTAAGATGCGGGGCAAAATTGAGTTGGCAAAGTGGGCTGCGGATAGGCTTTTATGCCTGGAACCAAGTGAGGCAGTAAATTATCTGCTTATGTCCAATGCATTTGCTGCTGCAGGTGCTTGGAACGAGCTTGCAAAAGTAAGAAGTGTGATGAGGCACAGGTGTGGCAGCAAGGTTCCTGGCTGTAGCTGGATAGAGATAGGTGGAACGGTTCAGACATTTGTCTCCAACGATGTGGTGCTCCATCAGTCGACTGAAATGCAACAAATGATGCAGCTTACTATTTCAGAAGCACGAAAAGAGTGGAACGAAGACACAACTTGTGATGATCCAATTTTAGTTCGAGAATGGCAGTGATACAGGTGTTTGATTTATTATTTCTGGGTTAGTTTGGCATCTGCGATAGTGCCAGAGCTTATCAATGTGATCGTTCTCATGTAAGTGGTATGTATTAATTTTAGTGTATTTATGCCAACTGATTATCACACTAACTAAATTGCCAAAACTGACTTGATTTGGTTGCATAAAGATAGGATCTATGTAACCTTAGGAAAGCAGAAAATAGCATTATGTTTTATTCTGTGTTATATTTGTTTAGTATTAGAATGAACAGTATAGAATCATTATTTTTACGATGGTGCAAATCAATATTTTACATGTTCTACAATATGAAGTTATGAGTTTTCATGATTTCAAATTCTGTAAACTTATTAATAATTTACCAAATATGTGATATTTACTGCACTTTCTTGGGAAATGATATACAAACTACTTCATTTTCCTTGAAAACAGCAGTGGCTCCTTGCATATATATATTTCATTTTCTTTTTGCCATAGTGCAGTTAATTTAATATTTGTTGATTGTGTTCGATTTTACATGTTTATATTGCTGTACAATCCATTTCCAGTTCATAAGTTGGTAAGATGTTTACGCCAGGTAGTTGAGTGCTGTTTTAGATAAATAGATATCTAGCCTGATATTTCTCTTGGATATCCATTTTATTCATATTTTCTTGTTTAAGATTAGTTAATTCTTGCTCAAATGTTTTGCCACTATCCATCCTGTTTGTGATTCCCATTTGGCCCCTAGTGTAGTAATGTTTGGTGCTTCTCTGGAAGTTGATGATAATGTTTGTACCGCATATTGTTATTTTTCCTGAACAAGCTTCTTACATAAGGGCCAGTTACATTTTTGGATAATAGTTTTTAATACCGCAGTTCTTTGATCCTGAGTAGTTGGTTAAAAATTTGCAGTCCTGCTGTTGTTGCATGAGTAACTGTGCCACATGATCTCAATTTGAGTTAGCAGATTATATATAATGCCTCGACCCGGGAAGACGGCTAAGACCCATTCTACACATTGAATAAATCACGCATGCTAATTAACTCTCTTGCGCTTTCGTCCGTGCTTCGTGCAAAAGGATCGATCCGGAGTTAACAACCTCCTAGGTCCAGGCTTTTAAGCTGGCTCAGGCTTTTAAGTTGGCTTAGCCCTTCTCCAACTTCGAGTATGGTACTAAACTTTGCTGCTGCAGTATTTTCCACAGCTACATCACCTCGGTGCTACAGTAGCCCTAAATTCAGCTTGGCCCAAGGGTTGGGTCTCACATCCACCCACCCTCATAGGGTTTGACGTCCTCGTCGAGCTATCGAACCATCTTACCCATATAGGACAAATGTTCAGATCGACTCTCTTGGCCATATCCGTATTCCCAGCTCCCTGGCCCAAGTGCCATGCTCTCACAGGAGCCATGCACGACCTGTCCGAGCTCCCGAGCCATACGCAACCGTGAAACCGCGAGAGTTGGCTCTGATATCATTTGTAACGCCTCGACCCGGGAAGACGGCTAAGGCCCACTCTACACATTAAATGAACCACACTTGCTAATTAACTCTCTTGCGCTTTCATCCTCGTTTCACGTAAAAGGATCGATCCAGAGTTAACATCCTTCCAGGTCCAGACTTTTAAGCTGGTCTAGCTTTCCTTCAATTCCCGGTATGGGACTAAACTAGAAATGCTACTTATTGCTACAGTGTCACAAATTTAATCCGGCCTAACTGGCCCAATGGGCTGGGTCTCACATTATATATGATACTAGTGTAGTTTTGCACCTGTCATGTATTAAGGATACTGGTGTTGACTTGGAAGAGGGTCCAGGTCCCATCTTGCTTACCAAAACCAACACCTTTAGGATTGCATTCAATTTGATCATTTTGCACTGAACTTGTGAATCCAAAGGATTAACAAGTTACTGCAGCAGGTCTATTTCTTGTCCCTGCACGAAGTAAATGTTTCTTTCCTTAGTTCGTACTTTTCTATATTCCAGTATTCATTGTTGTCTTCTGTGCTTCAGGTAGGTACTCACAGATATGACTGATGTTAGAGTTAACTGCAGTGTTGAGTGGACATGCCACATTAACGCAATGGGTTCTGTAGTTGAGTGTGTTCATAATGTAAGTTCTTAAGATACCCATGAACCATCACTGCCAGTTGTGTATGATTTCTAGCCTGTTCGCTTGAGATTATCAGCTAGATCAGCTAGTCATTCAGCAGTATTTTCCTCTCACAAAAAATCAGCCAGATCAGCCAGATTTCAGCCCAAGCGAATAGACTGTTCCTTTGCTGATAAAAGTCCTTAGTGCTGCTGAACTTTAAATTCAGGGATGAGGGTGTTGCTGTGCTGGTCAAGAGTCAAGACTGACCCAATGAACTTACAGAACAAAGGACCCTGAAAGGTACTTCACCCTCAATTATGGAACTCTGTCTCTACGTGAAAACTTGAACATTACCCAATCAAACCAAAATTTGATCTATGAGCTACATTCGGATGGAAACAATGTCAGTAAATGAACTTGGTTGATACACTGTCATTAAAAAAAAAGTTGAACAGCGACCCCTTGATCTGGGAGGTCTTGGGATCCTTAACCTTGAGCTTATGAGCTGGGCTCTGCAAATCCGCTGGTTATGGCTCAAGAAGACAGACCCCCAACCGGTCATGTGTTGGCCTCGATGACTTGCACATTCATCCAAATGCGGTGGCTCTCTTCAACATTGCTTTGGAATCTCAGGTCAAGGATGGTAGAAATACTTTATTCTAGAAGGATAAGTGGCTTATGGGCTGCTGTTTAGAAGATTTAGCTCCAACGGTTGCTGCTGCAGTGCCATCCCGAATTCACAAGGAACACACGGTGGCTGATGCCCTTCAGGAGCATGTTTGGCCAGCCGATATCAGAGGGGGCTCTCAGTGGTGGGCCTCTTTGAATTCTTTCATTTATGGGATATTTTACATGAGGTGATTCTCTCGCAGGAGGCCGATGTCCATGTTTGGAGACTAGATGGGTCAGGCCAATTTTCTTCAAAATCTGCTTATCGAGCGTTCTTCAATGGATCCATCTCCTTCGAGCCATGGCGACGCCTATGGAAATCCTGGGCGCCACCAAAGTGCAAGCTGTTCCTATGATTAGCAATCCGGAACAGGTGTTGGATGGCAGATAGATTAGCTAAGAGAGTTTTGCCTCACCCGAGCCACTGCCCTTGTGTGATCAGGAAGATGAGACTGTCCAACACCTGCTTACTACGTGCATTCTTGCTCGGGAATTCTGGTCACGGATCCTCACGCCTTTGGGACTGTGTGACCGAACTCCCACAAGAAGAGAGAGGTCATTGGCAACTCGGTGGCGGATAGCAATCAAGAGAATTCCAAAAGAGAAGAGGAGAGGGTTGAACTCAATTATCATTCTAGGCTCCTGGACCCTTTGGAAGCACCGAAACGCCTGTGTTTTTGAAGGGTCTCGCCCCTGCATCACCAAGCTGCTTGATGAGTTCAGAGATGAGCACCATTTTTGGTGCCTGGTGGGAGCGCGTGGCCTGCGCACGCTGGGACTGGGTCACGGTGGTGGGCTTGGTTAGCCTACCTTGTTTAGGTCATTTAGGAGGTTTGTTTGTGGTCAGGTCTCACCTCTATCTCAGTTGTCTATTAGTTCCTCTGATGTAATGTAAACAACCCCTCACTGGCAGCCCGGAGTGAGGTGGTGGTGTTTGTAAGGGGCCGATCCAATTTTTCTCTCTTTAATACAATGATATGCAGCTCTCTTGCGTATTCGAGAAAAAAAAGTTGAAAGCCTAGGAGTTGCCCTCACCACAATGTGCCATCATGGATCTTAATAAGGCATCCAACCTTATGCTGAAATGTGTGCCCAATGCAACATTTGGCATGCATCAGTCCAGTAGTCATTTCCATCTCAAAGAACCAACTGTCCATGTTGAGTGTTGTTTCTCAAGAATCATCCAAGTGAACCATGCGCCAGGTTTCTATCCTTTTTTTTCCTTGACAAATCAGGGTTCTATCTTCTGTACACTACGTATACTCCTTTTTGCTGGCAAGCATCATGCAAGTTTGACTCATTTCTCCAGAAGACCTGGCTGCTGGCTGGTCTCGTCTCTGTCCCAACTAGGGCAGGTTGTTACAGCGCAAAAAAGTCCTTCCCTGGAGAAAGACACATTTGTTTTATACTACAGTTTTCCTCTTTGGCTCTGTAGTCTTGTTTTGGATTTGACATTAAAACTACCATGGGATACAAGAATAGGAAAAAAGTGACTTTTGAAAGGTCGGGCAGGAGGGTCGTGAGACTCAACCATAGGTTAAAGATTTGCCTTTTAAATTATATAAAGGGCTGTTTGGAAGAGCTGCTCTGGTAATGTTTCAGATACCTTTGAAAAAAGTCTATTTATTAGTATAAATTTCAACAAGTCCGATGTACTTGTAATAAAATCCCTGCTATATAAATATGGCCCAATAATAGTATAGGATAGGTCTCATTTCAATGGATTCATACAAAATAAAATAAAAAGCATTCTTACAACAACAACATAGTCTTTTGTCCCAAGCAAGTTGGGGTAGGCTAGAGATGAAACCCAAAAGAGACGAGAAACAGGGAGACACATAAAGGGACATAAAGGGCACAAGACAAAAAGAGGTCACGGTTCAGGCACGTTGATTGCCGATCTCCAAGCGCTCCTGTCCATAGCTAATTTTTTGGAGATATTCCACTCCTTAAGATCTCTCTTAACGGACTCGTTCCAAGTTAGTTTAGGTCGACCTCTACCGCTCTTTACATTATCGGCCCGCTTTAGAACTCCACTACGCACCGGCGCCTCAGGAGGCCTCCGTTGGACATGTCCAAACTATCTCAACCGATGTTGAATCAATTTTTTCTCAATTGGTGCCACCCCAACCCTATCCCGAATATCGTCGTTCCGGACTGTATCTCTCATTGTGTGCCCACAACACCAACGCAACATACGCATCTCTGCTACACTCAATTGCTGGACATGTCGCCTTTTTGTAGGCCAACACTCAGCACCGTATAACATCGCCGGACGAATCGCCGTCCTATAGAACTTACCTTTCAGCTTCTGAGGCACCCTTTTGTCACAGAGAACGCCAGAAGACGACATTTCAACCAGCCGGCTGAAATTCTATGCCTAACATCTTCATCAATGTCTCCATCCTTTTGTAGCATCGACCCTAAATACCAAAAAGTATCCTTCTTAGCCACCACTTGCCCATCGAGGCTAACGTCTCCCTCCTTGTGCCTAGTCGCGCTGAAATCGCACCTCATGTACTCGGTCTTAGTCCTACTAAGTCTGAACCCTTTCGACTCTAACGTGTGCCTCCATAGTTCTAACTTCCTATTAACCCCCGCCCTACTGTCGTCAACTAGCACCACATCATCAGCAAAGAGCATACACCAAGGGATATCACCTTGTATGTCCCTTGTGACCTCATCCATCACCAAAGCAAATAAATAAGGGCTCAAAGCTGACCCTTGATGCGGTGCTATTTTAATTGGAAAGTCAATGGTGTCACCATCACATGTTCGGACAAACGTCACCATGCGAAAAAAATCCAAAGAGGTGAATTCTTGAAGATCCTTGCCCACCAAGGTAACTACTCCCACTAGGCCACTACACTACAGCTAGTCTTTGTCGTTAGCATCATTTGTCAATGTGTTGCACTTATCCTCGAAATTTCCACAGAGCTTGCATGACAAGGACTCTGACTCTTCCCCATATATATAAACAATTCGCAGCCAGCAACCCAGCACTGACAAAAGTTCACCACAGCTCAAGAACAACCACAACTAGGAGATACAAAACAGAAAAAAAACAAGTGCACTCAAGAAGTGAAAGGAGGGATCCATAATCGAAATCCAAGTATCAAGATGGTCCTGGGCTTGGATTGCTTTGGTTTTATGGCGAGGAAGGCGCCAGAGTCATCTAAGCAGGAAGAAGCTGGAGATGCGAAGAAAAAGAAGGACGCGGCAGAAGAAGCATCCCGGGAGGCCAGTGAGAATAAGGGTGAGAAGGCTGTAGAGAAGAACAAGAAGGGGAGAGGAACAGGGGCCCCCCTTGTGGTGCCTCACTTCCCTAGCCGTTCTACCCCTGCCTTGATCTAGCTAATCTGAATTCAGTTTCCTTCTTTCTGATGTTCTTGCTGAAGGCAAGTAGGCAATTAGCGAGAAAATACCGCGTGAATCGATTCAGAGGACTCGATGTCTAAAATTACAAAATTAGTAGTATGTAGAGTAAGGATAATAATAGAACTAGCATACTGAATTAACAGAATGTTTGTGACTTGTGAGACCATCTTGTGCCTGAACATAACTTGCTTATGTGGGCCGCTGATAGGCTTTTATGCCTGGAACCAAGTGAGGCAGTAAATTATCTGGTTATGTCCAATGCATTTGCTGCTGCAGGAGCTTGGGACGAGCTTGCAAAAGTATGAAGTGTGATGAGATACAGGTGTGGCAGCAAGGTTCCTGGCTGTGGATAGAGGTAGGTGGAACGGTTTGGACAGTTGTCTCCAATGATGTGGTACTCCATGAATCGACTGAAATGCAACAAATGATGCAACTTACTATTTCAGAAGCACAAAAGGAGTGCAACGAAGACACAACTTGTGGTGATCCAATATTAGTTCAAGAATGGCAGTGATACAGATGTTTGATTTATTATTCTGGGTTAGTTTGGCATCTGCAATAATCCCAGATCTTATAAATGTGATCTTTCTTATGTAAGTGATATGTATTTATTTTAGTGTATTTATGCCAACTGACCGCAGTTGTCACCTAGGAGTTGCCCTCACCACAGTGTGCCATCATGGATCTTAGCAAGGCATTCGACCTCATGCTTAAATGTGTGCCCAATGCAACATTTGGCATGCATATCAATCCAGTAGTTATTTCCATCCCAAAGAATCAACTGTCCATATTGAGTCCGTTGTTTCTCAAGAATCATCCAAGTGAACCATGCACCAGGTTTCTATTCTATCACTTTTTTTTCCTTGACTAATCAGGGTTCTATCTTCTATACACCTTTTTCCTGGCACGCATCAGTCAAGTTTGACTCATTTCTCCAGAAGACCTGGCTTGTCTCGTCTCTGTCCCAGCCAGGGCAGGTTGTTATTACAGTGCAAAAAAGGTCCTTACCTGGAGAAAGACACATTTGTTTTATACCCTGATTTTCCTCTTTGCTCTGTAGTCCAATTTACTCGTTTTGGATTTAACATGAAAACTACCATCAGATACAATATCAGGAAAAAAAAAGTGAACTTTGAAAGGTCTGGCAGGAGGTCACAGTGAGACTCATCGATAGGTAAAGATTTTCCTTATAAATAAATTACATAAAGGGCTGTTTGAAAGAGGGTGTTGCTCTAGTAATGTTTCAGATACCTTTGAAAAAAAGCCTATTTATATTAGTATAAATTTCAACAAGTTCTATGTAAATATGGCCCAATAATAGTATAGGATAGGTCTCATTTCAACGGATTCATACAAAATAAAATGAAAAACATTCTTATGCAAAAAAAAAACAAAAACAAAGTGGAAAGACTGCAGTGACCTATTGAGAACCTTGCCGAATTCTTGAAGATCCTTGCCCACCAAGGTAACAACTCCCACTAGGCCACTACTAGTCTTCACACTGTTCACTTATGCTGAAATTTGGCTTATGTTGATGCTTATACTGATTTGTTGTGAGAGAAAAACACTGTTCGTTGGTTGAAAACTAGTTCAAACGAATAGGGTTTGTTAGCATCATTTGTCAATATGTTGGGCTTATCCTCAAAATTTCCACAAAGCTTGCATCACAAGGACTTTGTTCCTTTCGAATATAAAATATGGAACAAATTAGTCCCAACAATGCTATAGAATTAGAGCTATATAATAGTCTCACTAATTCATGTTCCCATTCGGCAGGAATGAAGAAGGACCGTACCCACACTCCGGAGTTGATAATGAATATTGTCAATCGTGCGGGCGGGAAGACCCCCTAACCCTGCCACACGAGTAATAAAAATATACTCACAGGATGCATTATGAGGCGTCATCAGCTCAAAGCCTGCATTAGGAGCCTCTCCTAATGATGCATGCGAGGAGACCACGGGATAAGCTCCGACGCAAGGTCCCGAGGCGCTTAAACAATGGTGTGGTCGTCTGAGGCCATGCCGAAAGATGGAGATAAGCCTGTGTAACACCCCTGGTGTTACGAGCCTGCTTAGCACCTAGATTAGGGCCTAAGAGAAATAATCAAAACAAATTTCTTGGATTTTAGGTTTAAAGCACCCAGGAAATGATAAGCAACTCTTATGTAACCCATGTTTGTGGTTGCAAGAAACCAAATCCGAAAATTAAAAATGAGTCCTTTCGTTGCATCGGCAAGAACATGAGCTTAGGTTTAAGAGTGCTATTTTTAACAAATTATATTGAGCAAAATAATTAAATAGTGCTTAATATTTTATTCCTATGGGTTAGTACGAAGTATGGATGATTACATGAAATACTTGTTGGTTGACATTAATAAAGTTTAGAACTTTTAAAAATCATGACAAAAGTGCTAATGGTTGTTTAGTTCGAACTGAACCCTTGATTTTTCTAAGGCTGAAAAGGGAAGTAGAGCGTGATTTTAGATGAATTTAGAAAGAAGGATCAATGAAATCGGAGTTCGTACGTGGGAGATATTAATTTTCCTAAGGACTGTTAAATGATTCCGAGAATTAACATGACGTGATGAAGGGGGGTGCTGGTGCTGATCACCCAACGTGTAGGAGGCCACACATTGAATTTCTTTAGCGTGTGGGTCCAAGGATTTAATTGGATGGAGAGACTTGAGAGTCTTTGGTGTGTCAACTGGGCTGGTCAACTTTAAGGAATGCTCATGTGCTAATTAAATTAAGAAGGGAGGAGGAGACTGCAGATCAAGAAAAATAATAGAGAATAAAGGAATCCTTGCAAGTTAGCTACCTCAGCCGGAACGAGAGAAAAAGAAAACTCTTTTAGCCTGCCGACCGCCTTATACTCTGCTGCTACTCGCTAGAAATTTAGGCAAGGATTTAATAGCTTTAATGAGCTGCAACTCTGAAGATTGGGGCCCTGAAAAATGGAGGCCCTGTGCCGTCACACACATGTCGCACTCCTGCAGGGACAGCCCTGGTCTTCGGTCTTGATAAAAATTGATTGCGCCGTGCATGCCTGCTGCAGCCATTCTTGACTGAGCAAGTGAGACAAGCAGGGAGAGGACTGGGGCATATGCAAACCATTTTTTTTGACCGCAGTGCAGTGCTGCCTGTTGGCATCAATTTTGGCTCTAAATAAAACAAGAGTAAAAGACACTACCGGTCCTTAAACTTTTCTAGGTGTGTCATCCCGGTCCATGAACTTTTAAAGTGTGTCATCCAGGTCCATATACTTTTAAAGTGTGTCATCCCGGTCCATGAACTTTTTTAGGTGTGTCATCCCGGTCCATGGAAGTCCATGGATTCCATGGACCGGGATGACACACTTTAAAAGTCCATGGACCGGGATGACACACCTAAAAAAAGTCCATGGACCAGGATGACACACTTTGAAAGTATATGGATCTAGATGACACACTTTAAAAGTTTATGCACCGAGATGACACACCTGGAAAAGTTTAAGGACCGGTAGTGTCTTTTACTCATAAAACAATATAGATTGTCACATTCCGTCTAGATGTTAAATACAAATAATAGCATGCCTAGAAAGGAAACGAAATGAATGTATGTATATGAGGTTGGCTATAAAGGATAGTGCATACAAATATGCACCATGAGCGAAGGCGTATATCTATATAGGGTTCTGCATACTAAAGGGTGTGACAGCGTAATCTATCGTATAGGTGACGTGGTGATTATTCAAAAGGAGAAAGAAAAAAATAAAGACTTGTGCAAATGTATATGCACGCACGGAACAAGTCGGACCATGGATACTCTCGTACGGCGCCTCGGGAGTAAATAAGCGTTATCATATTTGCTTAATTACTGCAAGTAAAAAAAATAGAAAAGTAATAAATAAATAGTAAACCATCCAACACGCCAGGAAAGAAAGAAACTCCTGTGCGCGCTTAGCATATTCCAAACATAGTCAAAAGATGGCCACGTCTGGTCGCTGCCGTGACCAAGTCCACGCACAGTTGCATGATCAGCGCGCTCGGCAATGCAAACATGGGCGCCCGCGCCGCATAATTAAATTGGTAGAGCGCCAAATCGCTCAGGAACCGCTGGTCGCTCTGCTCTATTAATACCAGACTACGACCATCGTTCAGAACCCCGTTTCCCCGCCATCACTGGCGTGCACGGTGGAGTGCCCTAATACAAGACAGCTATTTTTGACCGAGGGAGCAAGGAGAGTGTGCACGTTCATTTTAATTGCATGCTGGACGCTAGAGAGAGAAGATGCAGGTGAGAGTTATTACGACGCTGAGTTTTCCTACATGTGCCCACTAGTCACGTTCGTAGTCCTGTGAATTAATGGGATGCCTGAGCGTTAGTCAGCAGGTCTGAGCACTCGGTCTCAATTTTTTACGAGAGCACCAGCAGCCAGCACATCTTTACAGCACCACAGCCGAGCAATCCAAGCCACGATAGACCCTTTCTTCTTCGTCTCCAATGCAGCCCGGCACCTCGGTATGCCGCACCACCGCCACCACACCCCGGCGCTGCTGCGCTTCCCTTGCCTCCGCAGGGCTGCAGCCCAACGGTGCCTGCACGCGACTCCATCTCTGCCTACCTGCTGCCATGGCTAAGCTCGAACTCGTTTTTCCGTCTTTTAATATCTTGTTTATGCATGTTTCACTTAGAAAAGCGCATTGCATTTGCATACCATTTAGGAACGACAGTAAACCGATGAATCAATTAAGGTTGTCAGCGTCACGCGGGGATATGATGTAACGGTGACTCGGTCCTGGAGGTGATGGTGGACGTATATCGAAGGCAAAGCAATACTAACTTAGTAGCGTACGAATTACCAAGGCAAGCCCTGGTATATAACCCCTATTATTATGTACTTTATTTTATGCTTGTGCATTAAGTTTTAAGGAGTTGAATGAAATCTACTTGCATATATATCCTTATCCCATGAGTCTTACTAGTATGTCAGGATCGTGTAGCTTGCTATGCTATAGGACCCCGGTAGAAGTCGAATGATTGTCTGTCACTCGCGAGAGATAGGAAAAGATATATTATTGTTATTATTATCATATTACTATCACATGCAATATATATGAATTATAATTGAAGACCGGGCGGGACCATACTTTGGATTTGGATGTGGACTTGGTTGGGCAATCCGAGTGAGGCCCTGGTTGCATTTTTCCGCTTATGTCGATTGAGGACCGTCCGTTGCTTGGACCCTAGTCAAGTCACAGACTTATTAGCCCGAGCATATACTTGCTTATGAGAGCGGGAAGACTTGCTACTCTCTTGTCATGAGTTCCGGCTCTTTCCGGATCGACTGTTATTGGTGGATTATGGGATTGGAGGTCTAAGCACCGCACTGAGGCCGGGCCTCAGGTGTTGGGGGCTTGGAGTACCAGTTTGGACGGGAACCTGGACCTCTTGACAGAAGTGGAACGGGTTGGTCTTATCTGTGCCCGGGGTATAGAGGAGGTGTGTGTTTTTTGGATACCCAGCTGGGCTACATTGATTCGCGAATCACTGTTTCTACGTGACGGTACGACTTGGCTACGCTCTAGCACCGTAGTAATAACTGGAACATGGAAGAATGGAAAAATAGTTATGATTGCTTACCACCTGCTTGAAAGTAGCATAGGTGCTTACATAGAATGGTCAGTTAAGGAGCTAATTATTACTGCTAATAAAAGTTGATTATAAGGATGCACATTTAGTAATGTTTCCTGCAGTTGCAATGAAGCCACAAGCCAAATAGTCTTGCATAACCTTGGAGTTTTTTATTTTCTCTTGTCAGGTAAGTCTTGCTGAGTATAATTGAGCACTCAGGGTTTTATTCCCCCTGTTGCAGGTGACAGATGTTTTTTTTGAGATGACACTTGTGTGTGGAAACCTCCTGGTGGGCTCAGCGAGGATTTCCTTTACGTGCGGACGTAGAGTTTATTTAAAACTTCCACCAAGAATATTTTTTTTAAAAAAGAAAGACTTATAACCTGTTATCATTTCATGCATATAAATGTCTTTCATGATAATGTTTAACTTGGCATTAAATGATTTTCATTCCATTGAAACTCTGATAACATTTTATATTCCGCTGTTATAATCAAATAATGAATTACTCTGATGTTGTACTCAAAGTGATGTAAGAAATGAAAAGGATGTTGTAAGCTTTACTCTCTTATTTATGATCATGATGTAAAAATGTGAATTTTCGAGTTCTCTCTTGTGGTGTGCTCGACGGAATCACATAGTTTAGTGCTCTCTCGGATACGTAGTGTCTAGTGGAAGACAAAATACCTTTGGAAGGGCATTAGATTAGATAGTTTTGCCACAACCTGCGCGAGGCAGTACGCGCAGCTGTGAGATACAAGACGCCGCAGCAGTGTGCCTGGAGACAGACTGGAGAGCACGCAAGACGGCAGTGCGTTGGCGTCGCTAGAGCTCACCGGCTGTCCCTGACGTGTCCAACAATAAAGCTCACGACGCTCCTATAAAGGGCCTCGCTGAAGATGAAGGAGGACATCGGCCAACATCAGGGGAAGGCCAGTGAGTAGTAGCTAGAGCGAGCGAGAGCTTGACTGCTAGTTTCCACTCCCACCTTGTAACACCAGTAGTCCCGAGCAGGAGCAGGTGCCTCGCCTGTCCAGAGGTAAGCCAGCTCTCGTGGTCCGTGTGTTCGGGGCCTCCCGAAAGGGAAAACCATATGTAGTCCTGTCTGTCTATATGGAGTAAGCTTGTCTTTGAGATTTCCCGCCGTTCTTTGGTCTGGTCACATGAGATGAGCGTCTATGCTAGGGGTCTTATAGGAGAAACCTCTGCGTGTGTCTTTGTTCTTGTCTTAGCCAGAGAGATGTCTGAGAGAACCCTGTAGCAGTAGAGAAGTGTTCCCTTCGGGTGGAACTGCTCGGGGAGACGATAGTAGCTCGTTGAGGTGCGCCATGGCTAGAGAATATTAGGGAAATTAACGATGGCCCGTTCCATATGATATGCTCGATACAAATATGGTGAGTATCGAGTAGGACCAACACAACTGCGTCTACAATGAGCGGCAAACTTGCGGGCTTCACCAGCCTCCGAGATCCTGCATACACGCATACGTATACCCGAAAGAATATATTATATCCACACGCACGCGAATATCTAGAATATTATATTACACGTGCCAAAGTATACCCTGCGAGTATTAAATATCACAGTACACGGGTTCAGCCCATACTAATGCCATATATCGGCTATTAGCCCATATCTATACGTGAATATATGCACAGATATATTTATACGGCTGGTGTCTGGTATCAGGTCCAGGTTTTCAATCATTGAAAGATTAAAGTATCTTAATTTAGAGGTTAGCGCAGGAAGAATAATTAATACTATAGAAAATATTAATATAAGGTGCCGAATAGATCCGACAGTAGAACATACTTGGCATACATCTCATCATCAATTGAATATTATGGTGGAACCTGATTTAGACCATGAGATTAGTCAGTGGAAAATGAAATTAAAACAAATACAAGGGGAATATTTTACTTCAATGATAAAAGATTGGCCTACAATCAAAAACAAAGAGTTGTCTGTCATCAGAGAGATAGAAAAGCTAAAAAATATACAGAGAGATAATATGTTGGCAAGGAATCATGATGCCATACCTAAAAGAAAAAATAACATCATAGAAAATACTAATAAAGGGAGTAGTAATATTACCACTACTAAAAATAATAGTAAAGTCCAGCAGGTTACAAATAAACCACATACTGTGTCAGACACACATAATATGAATATAATACCACATTCAAGTAATACATATAATATGTCACAAGAAGAGCAGTGGGAAATAAACAATAAATTACTCATAGAAGGTTACGGAGATGTATAATAACATAAGTGAAGATGATTTAGGCTTAATCGAAGAATTAGCAACTGAGCTAATGAACCAAGTAGAGTGTGAGCATGACTGGATTAGAGGAAAGGGTGATTATAATATTAAATGTGCGTACTGCATATACTATCCAAGTCAAGATAATAGGTTTACATGCAGCCTTTGTTTAAAACAAGCTTGTGCATCATGTCTCAACGCAGCAAACCAAAAATGGAGACAAGAAATGGAAATAGAATCAGAAGATAGGATTTTGTCCAGTAGAGTCAGAAACCTAGAAAATAAGATCAATAATTTAGAAGCGGAATTAGAAGAGTTAAAATATAAGCTAGCCCAAAACAACAGTCATAGTATAACAAGATCAAGAGAAAATCTCGAGAGAAACACCGAATTAAAAGACCAAATGATAACTATAAAGGGCAAAAAAGGTGATAAAATAATACAATTGAAAGAGGCAATTGCAAGTTTTGGAAATAAATATATTGTAAAGTTGCCATTCAAAGACATATTAGGAATAAGAGTCCCAGTAAAGATAAGGAAAAAGTCCATATTACTCCCTCCAAGTTTGGCCTATCTCCAAATAACCCCCCAAACTAACATTTGGTTCAATTTACTCCCTCCAACTATTTAAGTTGGTCCAACTAACACCTTAAAGAGATTTTCTTTTTTTGTTTCTCTATGTACAAATTATATTTTAGTTTCAAATTTTATGAGGTGAGAGAGGACATTGTATGTTTTTATTAGAAAAATGCACTATGAATTTTTCATCATTATGTTTTATACGGTATTGTACCTCTAGTGTTAATTTATTATTAAATTTCCTAAGCTATCAAAATAGTGGCAAAAAGTTAAGATATATTTTTCTAACATAACTTATGATGTTCTCTATCATATCACAAAAGTTGATATTAAGACTCAACTAATATGTGAAAAAACAAAAATAACAAACCATATTAAGGGGTAAACTAGACCAACTGAAATAGTTGGAGGGAGTAAATTGAACCAAATATAAGTTTATGTGGTAATCTGGACATATGCCAAATCTGAGGGGAGTAATTTGGACTTTTTCCTAAAGATAATACTAAAGCCAAATATTTCCTATATTGACATTGCTAGATACTAGGTGTACAAAAAATATTATTCATGATAAATACTTTATTAGATGTCCCGAAATTGTCAAGACTATATCTGATAGCAAGGCTGAAATAGCGACAGATATGTCCGGAATAAAGAAAATACATAATCAATTAGCATATAATATAGAAGCCTATATAAATGGCACAAAATATATCATAGACGAGGTTACAATTAGAGATCTGTCTATGATAAATGATGATATGATCTTAGGATTAAGATTTTTGCAGCACTCACTACAGACCACTATTATACATGAAGGAGGGATTACATTTGTTCCCTACCTAGACAATGTCCCATATATTTCAGAAATACAAAGGCAAAGAAAGGCTTTACAATATCTGGAGATATCTGATCCAGATAATGAAAATAATCACAGCTTAAAAATTTCAGAAATAAACGATGATGTAGAACTTAGTGCAAATTTAGAGGAATATCATGTACAAAATACCTGTATAGAGTGTATAGGTCTGCAATCGTTTGCGCCTAACTAGTATAGAGATATAAAGTCCAAAAGTGACATAGACAAAATCGTAAGAAGATTAGAAGATATACAAATTATTGGAGAGATACCCATGAAACACTGGGATAAAAACTCTATTATATGCAAAATAAATATTATAAATCCAGATTACATAATTAAGGCATGTCCAATAGAAGCTACCCCTAAAGAAATAGAAGAATTCAAAATGCATATAGAAGAGCTATTAAAATTGGAAGCAATTCATAGTAAGAAATCATACAGAAGAAGTAAGAGGTAAGTCTAGGATGGTTATTAATTATAAAAGACTCAATGATAATACCGTAGACGATGCCTATAATATACCCAATAAACAAGAATGGATTAATAGAATACAAGGTAGCAAATATTTTTCTAAGTTTGACTTAAAGGCTGAGTTCTGGCAAGTTAAAATGGTAGAAGAATCTGTGCCTTGGACAGCGTTCACATGCCCCCAAGGTCATTATGAATGGCTTGTTATGCCGTTAGGACTAAAAACTGCACCAGCATTGTTCCAAAGGAAAATGCAAAATATATTTAATGAATATCAAAGCTTTATATTAGTTTATGTTGATGATCTGTTAGTCTTCTCAAAATCTTACAAAGAGCATATTTCTCACCTTGAAACTTTCTTTAGAAAAGTAGAACAAAATGGGTTAATATTATCTAAAAAGAAGATGGATATATGTAAAGAAAAAGTCAATTTTCTAGGCCATGAAATAGGAGAAGGAAAAATATATCTACAAGAACATATTGCTAAGAAAATTCTCCTGTTTCCTGATAGAATGGAAGATAAAAAAGTTTTACAGCAGTTCTTAGGAATTGTTAATTATGCAAGGAACTATATAGACAACCTAGCAAAACTTGCTGGTCCTCTATATGCAAAATTAAGGAAAAATGACCAAAGGTATTTTAATTCTGAAGATATAAAATTAGTAAAAACTATAAAGGATAAGGTTAAAGACTTAAAGCCGCTAGAGTTACCACTAGACGACAATTACTTTATAATAGAGACCGATGCATCTAAGATAGGATGGGGAGCTATTCTAAAGCAAAAGCCGAATAAATATTCTGCAAAGACTGAGGAAAAGATATGCAGATATACCTCAGGAAGCTATAAGCTAAAAACAGTAAATAATATTGATAGAGAGATTCTTGCAGTAGTCCATGCAATCAATGCCTTCAGACTATATTTAGGTTTCAAAGAGTTCACTGTCCGAACGGATTGTGAAGCAATCTGTAGACACTATAATCAAGTCAAGGGAAGTAACACATGTGTAGTCATGAATCCTCTCCCTCCCCCACCGTCTCGCCTCCCTCCACCAGCCCCCCGCCGGAGTTCAATCCGAACCCGTCGGCCACCCAATCGGCGTCCATGCCTCCTTCCCCCTCCAAGACGGTGGTTCCCTCCTCCCCTGCTTCATCCCAGGCGGCGCGGTTTGTTTCGTGCGGACGTTCCAAGCGGGAGCGTTGGTGTGCCGAGTCCTCAAACCCCTCCAGTTCCGGCGGCTCTCCGCCATCCTTCCGTGACGTCGTCGTGTCTTCACGCGCGTCATGTGCGGCGTCTTCGGCGGTGGGTGGAAGTGGGCCTGTGGCGGACGCAGGTGCACCTCTCTCGGCGGACGCATCCCTCTCGGCGGCTCCTGCGGTGGCCGCGGCTCCTCCTCCGGCGACCTCCTGGGCTCCTAGGATCACGCTCCTCCGACGGGACCAGCCCGGGCGTAGGGGTGCCGTCTTCTCGTCTGGGGCTGCACGTCCTCATCCGGAGGGGTGGCAGGAGGCGCTGTCTCGCGGCGCTCGGCGGCGGCGGCAGCGCGCGGCTCGTCCTCCACGCCGTCCAGTCCCGGCGGACCTCGTCGGTAGATGTTTTAACTGTTTCTCGCCCTCGCACACTGCTGCTTTCTGCCGCGAGAAAACAAGCTGTTTCCGCTGCCGATCCCAGGGCCACCGTTCCTACGTGTGCCCTGTGGCGTTTGGCGGCGGGAACGACCTTCCTCGTCCTGCTCCTGCCCGCGCCTTGGTGTGGCGACGGGTATCTCCGGCCAACGACGCTACGAGTGCTGCCCCCCGCAACGGTCTCCTCCGGCGGTGTAGCGGCTGGCGCTCCACGGCATGCTCCTGCCCGTGTCTCCGTGTGGCGACGGATTTCTCCGGCCAACGAGTCTACGAGTGCTGCCCCCCCGCAACGGTCCCCTCCGGCGGGTGCAGCTGGTGGCGCTCCACGACATGCTCCTACCCGTGTCTCCGTGTGGCAACGGGTATCTCCGGCCATCGTTTCTACCAGTGCTGCTCCCCCGCAACGGCCTTCTCCGGTGGGTGTTGCTGGTGGCGGCCCTATGGAGGTGCATGGACAGGATCAGGGTACGCGGGCTGGGCAGCCGCGTCGTCGTCGGCGTCCGCCGCGGTCCCAGCGGCTTCCGGGGCGGGAGTCCGGCTCTGATATGGTTGCTGCTTCGCGCCCGGACACGTCCTCTTCAGAGACGTCCTGGAATGATTCGAGGCCTCCTCCGTGCATCATTGATTGGTCTGATCAGGTGGCTAGTGCTGTGGAGGACCTAGCATATGCGGTGGTGGTGACTGTCATCGGCGACGGGCCACTGGCCACGGCAATGGAGGTGGCTGAGGTGCTTGCGGCCAGAATTGATGTGGTGGCCGCCTCTCTTGTGCTTCGTCGGGCTTCTTCATCAAGTTACTTGCTGGTCCTTCCCAACTTGTCCTTGGTTGAGCGTCTGGTTGGTCTGCAGCAGCCGATCAGTGCGCCTGGCCTCAGCTTCAGGCTCCTGTGCAAGCGATGGAGTCATCTGTCTGGTGCCCAAGGTCGTGTTTTGCCATTCCTGATCGATATCGAGCTCTGCGGAATACCTGCTCATGTCTGGGACAGCTCTACGGTGGATCGTTTCCTGAGCCCTCATGCTTGGGTTCAACATGTGCATCCTGATACACTTGGCCTACTGGACATGTCTTGCTACCGGTGCTTGGCCTGGAGTTCAGACCTGTCGGCGCTTCCATCCTCGAAGGAGCTCTGGGTGGTCGAGCCTCCAACGGCCATCGTCGATGACCCTCCGGTTAAGAGAGTTTTGGCTTACCCTATCGAGTTGCAGTACTCTGATGCTCTCCACCCCGGGGGTCTCGACCCGATCCCTCCTCCGTCCGGTGGAGGGAATGATGATGATGACTCTGCAAGGCACTGGCGGTGCGTCCACACTCCCTCCCCACCGCCTCGTTTTGGTCCGACGAGGGGCACTACTTGCAGTTATGGCGGTTCACGTATGGAGGCTGTCCAGGGGATGTCTCACAGGGGAGGCGATGTTGTGGCGGCTGCTGTTTCGGTCGTTCCCATGGAATTGGGCGCAACTTCCCAGGCGCCTGCTGAAGACGTGCAGGAGCAGGCGCCCGTTGACGACGTGTGGGAGCAGGCGCCCGTTGACGACGTGCGGGAGCCCATAAGCAACTCTCATCAATGCGATACGTCCCCAGCCATCAGAAACGAGGAGGTTGAGGCCGTAGGCGAATTGGTTCCTGATGGGCTAGAAGTGTTGGGCCTAGGTGTGGCCTCGGATTTACAGGATGTGTTGGGCCGTGATGGGGCAACGGAAAGCCCGGCCTCACCACGCTCACCCCTGTGTTTTCCCACGGAAGAGGCGACGGTCTTCCCGGCCTCCCCCGCATCACGGCAGGTACAGGAACCCAATCCCAAATCCAAGTCTCCGACCAAGCGGCTCCGAGTCTACGCCAGGCGCCGTTTCCGTTCACGTCAGCACCAACGCTCCAGCCGCCGTCGCTGGACTTCCTCGCTCCCATGCCTGGAGGAAGCCGGAAGGCTTGGCCCCATGATGGTTGGGGATGTGGTAGCGTCAGCAACAGCTCCATCCTCGGTCTCCTCCCCTAGTGTGTCACTGGCTGCTGTCCCAGGAGGGGATGGCCTGCTCCTCTCAGAAGCACTTCCGCCAGTGTCTCCGGCCCCTTCCGGCTTCGCTCTGGTGGACCCTCAACAGCAATCCGTGGTGCCGGGCGTTATAGCCCCGTTGGCGACTCCGCCCCCTGCAGGGAGTTCTTTGCCTTCGGAGGCCCGAGCTGCTTTTTTCAATAGCCTCGCTCGGCGAACGGACGCCCTGCTTCTGATGCCAACCATCAACAAGCGAAGATACAAGTCTGGGGTTACACCGCGTCGCAGTCGTCGGCTTGCCGGGGCTGACGTGGAATTCCCTCTGAATGACATGAGTAGAAGAACGAAGAAGAAGGCAATGCGATCTCTGGATATCATCAGCGAAAATGAAGGTATTGACCAACAAGCTCTGGATGATTATGCAAAATTGTTTGTACATCCCCTATCTGTTTCACAACTCCAGGCGCTAGCTGCCTTGTTTAATTGGTCCTTGCCTGATGGCCTTGGCCAAGGGGAGGATATTGAAATGTTGGGCTAGCAGTTTGTTGCTTGGGTGGTCGTCCTTGAACCCGTGTTTATGGATCCTACAAAAATTTTGATTTGGAATGTTAGGGGATTAAATTCTATCTCCAGGCAAGATTATGTACGTTCTTTCGTGGATTCTTCCGGGTCGGATATTGTTTGTATTCAGGAAACCAAGATCTCAGATTTGTCGCGTAGAATTATACTATCTGCTTTAGGCTCAGATTTCTCAGACTTCGCCTTTACCCCCTCGACTGGTGCTAGTGGAGGAATCTTGATCGCCTGGAGACAGCATATTGGAGTTTCTACAGCTCGGCGGGTCGATAACCATAGTGTAACAGTTCATTTCTCCCCAGAAAATGGACAGTCGTGGTGGTTGACTTGTGTTTATGGGCCTCAAGGCAATGATGACAAAATTCAGTTCCTACAAGAGTTACGGGATATTCGTGCAGCTTGTCCGGGTCCATGGATGGTGGCTGGGGATTTTAATCTAATCTACAAGGACGAAGACAAAAATAATGCCAATTATAATAGGGCAATGATGGGTCGTTTCAGGAGGTTTATCAATGACTTGGCTCTTAATGAGATACCCCTACATGGTCGAAAATTCACTTGGTCAAATCAGCAAAATTCTCCTACCTTGGTGAGATTGGATAGAGTGCTATGTTCAGTTGACTGGGAGGAGAAATTTCCAAATTGTTTACTTCAGAGTATGGCTTCAGATGATTCTGATCATTGCCCTCTCATACTTGGCCTCAATGACAATAAACCTGGAAGGCCCCGATTCCATTTTGAGTCCTTTTGGACTAAACTTGATGGCTTCCAGGAAGCTGTCTCCTCTGCATGGACTTCAGTTCCTGCTGCTCCATGTCCTTTCTTAACTCTGGACAGGAAGTTCAGAGCTGTTACCAAGGGGCTGCAGAGTTGGAGTGACAAGGCCATGGGTCAAGTTAATTTTCAGCTTGCCTTGGCAAGAGAAATTTTGCATCAATTTGAGATTGCTCAAGACAACCGCCAGCTTTCCACTGAAGAACTATGGCTTAAGAACAATCTGAAGAAGCATAGCCTGGCCCTTGCATCCCTCAGGCGCACAATGGCTCGCTTACGCTCAAGGATCAGTTGGCTCAAAGATGGCGATGCCAACACAAGGCTCTTCCATCTGCATGCCAGACACCGAAAAAGGAAGAATTTTATTGGGAAGCTTATTGCAGGAGACCGAATTTGCACCAGCCATGAGGACAAAGCCGCGATTATTGATGACTTTTATGAAGATCTGTTGGGAACTTGTATAGTTAGGGACCACACCATTGACTTGGCTAATTTGGGAATCAATACACATGATATGTCTGATCTTGAACTCCCCTTCACTGAAGATGAGGTGTGGAGGACGATCCAGCACCTACCTTCAGATAAGGCTCCCGGACCCGATGGTTTCACGGGCCGTTTTTACAAGTCTTGCTGGCCTATTATAAAGGAAGATATTATGGTGGCAGTTTCAGCGGTCTGGAGTAGGAAGATGATGAATTTGGGTACTCTTAACTCAGCCTATATCACCCTTCTCCCAAAAAAGAAGGGCGCGGAACAACCTAAGGATTTCAGGCCTATAAGTTTGGTCCACAGTTTTGCCAAACTAATCACAAAGATGCTAGCTAATCGGCTTGCCCCTAAGCTGCAACAAATTGTCTCACCTAACCAAAGCGCCTTCATCAAAGGGCGCTTTATACAGGATAACTTCATGTTAGTGCAGCAGACAGCGAGGTACCTTCATCAGCAGAAACAGCCCCGAATTCTACTCAAGTTGGATATCTCCAAGGCATTTGATTCGGTGTCTTGGCCCTTTTTACTTGAGATCTTGCAGCAGCTCGGTTTTGGACAGATTTGGCGGGATATAATCAGCGGACTACTATCCTCTTCATCAACTCAGATCTTGTTAAATGGGGTCCCTGGTAATCATATTTCTCATCGACGAGGGCTGCGACAAGGTGACCCCCTCTCCCCGATGTTATTTATCTTGGTTATGGATGTATTGGGGCACATGATTTCGAAGGCCGAAAATGAAGGATTGTTGCTGCCACTATCTAGGCGCATTCTACAGCATAGGATATCCATTTATGCGGATGATGTGGTTATGTTCCTCCGACCAGAGGCTGATGACATTGCTGTAACGTTAGGTATCCTCAATTTGTTTGGTGAAGCAACTGGGCTCAAGACAAACTTACAGAAAAGCAACGTGCTGCCCATTAGATGTGGTGTTACAGAGCTAGCAGCACTGCAAAACCTGCTGCCCTGTGCACTCGCAGACTTCCCATGCAAATATTTGGGACTACCTCTGTCCTTAAAGAAGCTCACCAAGGAACAAGTTCTGCCTATTATTGACCGCATTGCAGATCAGCTTCTAGGCTGGAAAGCAGATTTGATGACCAAGGCCGGAAGAATGGTTCAAGTTCAGTACGTGCTCACTGCTATGCTCATTTATCTAATTATGGCATTTGATTTACCGCCGTGGGCTATCAGAGCAGTGGATAAAATTCGGCGTGGGTTTCTCTGGAGAGGCCGCAAAGATACGAAAGGAGGGCACTGTATCGTTGCTTGGCCTAAGGTCTGTCTTCCGAAAGAACTAGGGGGTTTGGGGATTTCAGATCTCAAATCCCTTAGCTGGGCACTGCGTATGAGATGGGTCTGGTTACAAAAAACAGAGCCTCATCGTCCTTGGGCTAATCTTCCAATTCAAGTGCCTAAACCGGTTAGAGCCTTCTTCGCAGTGGCTATTTATTCTGAAGTCGGCGATGGAACAAAAACCCTTTTTTGGACAGATCGATGGCTCCATGGCCATTGTATCGCGGATCTTGCGCCTCGTCTTCTTGCCACCATTCCTAAAAGGAGGCTGAAACAACGAACTGTCAAGGACGCCCTCGCCAACCAGACTTGGATATCTGACATAAAAGGGGCTAGAACTGTTGGGGTAATGGTTGATTATCTCCACCTGTGCGACATCCTAGCTGATGTCCTATTGCAGCCAGATGTTGAGGATAGACATATTTGGCGGTTTTCTTCGGATGGGCAGTATTCAGCAAAGACTGCATACAAGGGATTCTTTGTGGGGACTATATCTTTTGAGCCATGGGAAAGAATTTGGAAGACTTGGGCACCGTCCAAATGTCGCTTCTTTGTTTGGTTGGTCGCTCACAATCGGTGCTGGACAGCAGATCGCCTTGCACGCCGTGGGCTCCCTCATCCTGAGCGTTGCCCGTTGTGTGATCAGGCTATGGAGACTATTGATCATCTCTTAGTTCTTTGTGTCTTTGCAAGAGAGTTCTGGTTCCAGCTTTTCTCTCAGATTGGACTCCAAGTCTATTCCCCACAGCCCACCGAAATATCCTTCCATAATTGGTGGGAAAGAGTGAGCAATGCTGCTAGTGAGGTATTAAGGAAAGGAATTAACTCTCTTATCATCTTGGGAGCGTGGACCTTATGGACATACTGCAACAGATGTGTTTTTGATGGTGCAACTCCAAGTGTTGCGGGTGCTCTCGCACGAGCTGAAGATGAAAGAAGGTCGTGGTCTTTGGCGGGGGCTCGAGGTCTTTTCCTCTTGGCTGTCCTTGCTCCGGGCGGCTAGCGCCCTGTGTGTGTTCTTGGTCGGGTTTAGCTTCTGTCACAGGCGCTTTGTTTTTCCCTAGCAGCAGCAGTGTAGCGTGTGTGTGTTTAGAGTTGTGTGTGGTTTTGTATTGTTTTGTTTGGGTTCTTGTCCCATTTCTTTTCTTCTTAATATAATGAAGCGCAGTTCTCCTGCGTTTTCGAGAAAAAAAATAATCAAGTCAATAGCAAGAAAAGCTCTACTAGAAGATGGGTTCTATTCGAAGATATTATCACGGGAAATGGTTATAAAGTGGTCTTTGAGCATATTAAAGGCAAGGATAACAATTTACCTGATATATTCTCTCGTGCATCTATATTACAGGAATGAAGAAAGGAATGAGCTTCCGAGGTGCTGAGCATTTTACCTTCGGTCAAGAAAATAAGCTAAGAATATTCCCACCAAATACCTACAAGTTTAAACCTAAAAATGACCATATTATTCTAGATGAGGTTCAAGAATGCATACTAGATAATTTCTGGTTCCTGTATAACAATAAAAGGGAAGACAAAGGATATATGCTCTCAATATTGAATAGCTTAGCTGAATATTTTAATACAATAAATGAAATGTCAAAAACATCTAAAAATACTGAGTTACCACAGAAAAGGCCTTCATATGTAATATTTAATGGAAAAAGGCCAGGAATAATATAGCATTTGAAGATTTAGTCACTCTAAAGATGGAAAATCAAGGAGAACTGCTATGGAAAAATATATTAATATCGATGAGGCACTGACCCAAGCAAGAATAAGATGTGGTATGAACTACTACATAGAGCCGACCGCAAAAGAATACATGCAAAGGCATAAAATAGGTCAAAATATAAACATGCCAGGCAATATTCCAAATATAATAATAAAAGAAGAAGGGTCTTTTTCAAAAAACGACATACAAAGAAACTTTGGTCAAAGAAGCTAATCCTTCGGATGATCTATTATATGCCCGCAAACTTGAGGAAAAGCTTGAAAAGATATATCCTATATGGAAGAAAGAAATAAAAGAAGAAATATTAAACGAGGTTAGACAAGACATAAAGGAGAAATTTGACAAGATGAAAGAAGAATATGATGATATATATCGAATGCTTGAAGATGATATTAAGTCAGATGGCAACATGGATCTTGACAAATCTTAGAATAGCCAATAATAATACTGATATGACTATCAATTTCAGTGCGTGGAGGACCGTACCCCACACTTCGGAGTTGATAATGAATATCATCAATCGTGCGGGCGGGAAGATCCCCTAACCCTGCCACACGAGTAATAAAAATATATACTCACAGAATGCATTATGAGGCGTCATCAGCTCAAAACGTGCATTAGGAGCCTCTCCTAATGATGCATGTGAGGAGACCACGGGATAAGCTCCGACGCAAGGTCCCGAGGCGCTTAAACAATGGTGTGGTCGTCTGTGGCCATGCTGGAAGATGTAGATAAGCCTGCGCGAGGCGGTGCGCGCAACTGTGAGATACAATACGCTGCAGCAGTGTGCGTGGAGACAGGCTGGAGAGCATGAAAGACGGTGGTGCGTTGGCGTCGCTGGAGCTCACCGGCTGTCCCTGACGTGTCCAACAATAAAAGCTCACGAAGCTCCTATAAACGGCCTCGCTGAAGATGAAGGAAGACATCGGCGAACACCAGGAGGTAGACCAGTGAGTAGTAGCCAGAGCGAGCGAGAGCTTGAGTGCTAGTTTCCACTCCCACCTTGTAACACCAGTAGTCCTGAGGTAAGCCAGCTCTTGTGGTCCGTGTGTTCGGGGCCTCCTGAAAGGGAAAGCCATACGTAGTCCTGTCTATCTATACGGAGTAAGCTTGTCTTTGATATTCCCTGCCGTTCTTTGGTCTGGCCACATGAGATGAGTCATTAAGCTAGGACCTACAGGAGAAACCTCTGCGTGTGTTTTTGTTCTCGTTTTAGCCGGAGAGAGGCGTCTGAGAGAACTCTGTGGCCGTAGAGAAGTGTTCCCTTCGGGTGGAACTGCCTGGGGAGACGATAGTAACTCGTCAAGGTGCGCCATGGCTAGAGAATATTAGGGAAATTAAAGATGGCCCGTTCCATATGATAGGCTCGATACAAATATGGTGAATACCGAGTAGGACCAACACAACTGCGTCTACAACGAGCGGCAGACTTGCGGGCTTTGCCAGCCTCCGAGATCCTGCATACACGCATACGCATACCCGAAAGAATATATTATATCCACACACACGTGAATATCTGGAATATTATATTACACGTGGCAGAGTATACTCCGCGAGTATTAAATATCACAATATACAGGTTCAGATCGTACTAATACCATATATCGGCTATCAGCCTTGTGTATATATTCACGTATAAAGGACCACCCATTGTGGTTGTGGTGCCTCACTTCCCTCACCGTTCTCCGCATGCCTTTATCTAGGTAATCTGAATTCAGTTTTCTTCTTTTTGGTGTTCTTGCTGAAGGCAAGTAGGCAATTAGAGAGGAAATACTGCGTGGATGGTTTCAGAGGACTTATGTGATGGTTTCTAAAATTACAAACATTGGTAGTATGCAGAGTAAGGATAATAGAAGTAGCATACTGAATTAACAGAATGTTTGTGACATGTGAGGCCATCTTGTGCCTGAAGCTCTGGAAATAACTTGCTTATAGAGATGTTGAATTGTCTAGTATCTAGGTACATAGTAGTTCATATATCTCGGTTTACTCCCAGTTTCTCTGAATCGATGGATTACGGACCAGTTAGAATTTGAAAAATGAGATTTGCTAACGTTCTTGCGCCTGATTTTCTCATCTCAGGCGACGATTCACAACCGCCTGATGTTCATCGTGTGGCTGGTGTAGCTCGCGCACTATTCTTCTTCTTCCTCCTTGTGTGCTAGCCGCCGCCCACCCTCCACCGCTCCGCCGTGATGCAGTAGGGTCTCGGCGCGTGGCCGCGGAGCTCTGGTGAGACCCTACTGTGCCAGCGGCGGCCGCCTTCTTCGCCTCCCCCTCTCCTGCCGCTGCTATCTTCTCCAACTCCAGCGAGCACGACTGTGACGCCTCCGTTCCCACCTGGCCCGGCCGCCTCCACCGCTGCCTGCCCCGTTGTAAGGTCCAAATAGGATAGAAGGGGTGAATAGCCTAATTAAAACTTCTACAAGAATTACTTAACCACACGTGTTAGTATAAAAGATGGCGAAGCAAAATGCACTAGCTCTAACTAATTAAGCAAGCCACCTATACAAGTCTAGTACAAGGCTATCCACTAAACACAACAATAACTACAAGCTAGAAACAAGGAGTAACACGAGAGAAGAGCTTCGAGTGATTATACCGCCGTGTAGAGACGAGAAGAACCAATCAATCACACAAGAGAAATCCTCGGGAAGAGAATGACACAAGAATTTATCCCGAGGTTCACTTGCTTCCCGGCAAGCTACTCTCCATTGTGGCGACACACCCACTTGTCGGTTCGCGAGCTAATCGACTATCAAGAGTCGAGCCCTCGGCGGGCGCCGCACAACCGCACACAAGATGGGGATTCTCCAAGCCACGAGCTCCACTAGAGTATCCAATTCGTGAACTTCCACGGGGAAGGATCAAGAACCCCTTACAACACTTGGTGAGGGCTCCATCAATCTCTAATTGCGAGCTCAATCACCTCCGCTGCTCCAAGCCGTCTACCGCGTCAGGAAACACGGAAGAGTAACAAGAAATCCGTAGCAACTCGAACATCAAGTGCCTCTAGAATGCAACTCTCAAGTAATGCACTTGAATCTCACTCAATCTCACTCAAGATGTGCAACCAAGCAAAGAGATGAGTGGAGGGGTTGTTCTCTAGCTCAAAGGATGTCTCAAGATCTCAAATGTGCAAGAGAGAAGCCCCAAACCCGGCCACCATCTATTTATAGCCCCACGAACGAATATGGCCGTTACCCCTTTACTGGGCGAATTTTCGGATCGACCGGACGCACCGGTCGAACTGACCGGACGCGCAGGTCACTAGCGAGCTCCAACGGCTAATTTTCGCGCGTATAAACTTGTATTGACCGGACGCGCAGGTCACTAACGGGACCGGACGCGCAGGTCATAGCGAAACAGCGAACAGAGAGGTTCCAGTAAGCTCCCGACGCGACCGGACGCGTCCGGTCATCACTGACCGGACTCGCAGCAGCATCCGGTCACTTTTGCACGCGAAAAACACTGACCGGACGCGCTGACCGGACGCGCAGGTGCTGACCAGACGCGTCCAGTCACAGATCATCTTCAGTAAAACGGCGATAACTCTTAGCTCCGAACTCCGATTTCGATGATCTTAGACATTTTGGAAAGCTTACTCAGAGGGCTACACAACCCATATGAACACTTAATCCAAGTCACAATAGATCAAAGTAGTATTCCACTCCAAGAGCCATCCTAGTGTCCAGAGAACACCGAAAAACATTTCTCCCTTCACCAAGTTGATCAAAATCAACTCCAACACCTTCTCCTTTCCAAATGTGCCAACACCATCAAGTGTACACCACCATGTGTATGTGTGTTAGCATTTCACAAACATTTTCAAAGGGTTATGTTAACTCTCAACTAGATCCTAATGTATATGCTCGAGACATTGATCTAGTGGCACTTGATTCCCGAGCTAACCGTGATTGCCCCTCTTGATAGTCGGCTATGTATCCTAAACCCGGTCAATCACTTCTCTACTCATCTTAGACCGGCAAAAGAAAAACCCTATGGTTATACCTTTGCCTTGCGCTCTTAGATCCTTCTCCTCCACATGATCATCATGTCCATCATTTTATGTGCATTCCTTCATGATCTTGCTCATCATTTCATGCACCAAATCACGTGGTCTTGTGGCCATCTCTCCATACCATTTTCACCTCCATCACATGTCGCTTATGTCTAGCTTAATCACACTTGATCACATAACATTAGCAAATTTGGTGTCACTCAATTTCCAAAATCAAACTTGTGCTTTCAATCTCCCCCTTTTAGTAATTGATGACAACCACCACAAAGATATGAAATGAAATCAATTTTCAATTTCAATAGTATTAGCTCCCCCTACATATGTGCTTCCATGAGTTTGGTTCAATTGTGCACATATGTATGGATTTGAATTTTAGGAGAGTTACTACTATCAAATTGATGCTAAGGTATATAGAATGGACCTTTGAAGCGTGATACCAATCGGAGTTGCCTTTATATACCATCCTTAGCATCGATGTAGCTAGACACGACTTGTAATACATCACTTGTAAAGATCACAAACACTAAAATACCTCATGAGATCAACATTATAAGCAAAGGTGTTTAGATACCACTTGTAAAGCTACTCTTAATAATTCATCATTCAAGATCTATTTATAGCATTCACCACACAAGCATGAATATTGAATTTAAATTTGCAATGCAACACATCATCATGTTAATGCACATACAAATGTAACAAAGTGTTCATGAGCTTACTCCCCCTACTTGTGTGCTCAATCTTAATTGATCCCTTTCCAATGTCATATCTTTTGCTTTCTCTCCCCCTTTTTGCTTTCTCTCCCTTTCTATATATTTGTAACTTACTTCTCCCCCTTTGTCAACAATCACTAAAAATATGCCAATTTTAGTGAGAGTTAAGTCAATCAATATGAGGGAGTCCAAATTATGGTTCAATCTAGATCACTTGCCTAGAATATGTAATTCAGTTTGATCCAAGGATAAGCTTCTTCACACCTCATAAAGTATAAGGGTTATCTTGACCATGTTGAATTACACATCATGAGCTCATTTTCAAGATTCAACACTAGGTTTGCAAGCCCACAAACATGTCATATGCTACCACTAGATCAAATAAACATAGAAGCAACAGTGGTACCATATATATATATATCAAAATCATTTGATTTTCATGAATGAACCTATTTGTCATGCAAATATGTCTATATATTCTAAACATGTCCTTAGCAAAGTATGAATGATATGCCAAACAACTTTACCTTGCATTGTCGAAGGAGAGGCATGTCATATAAGAATGTGGGGTTGCACTCATTTCAAGTTGGAGAAGTCAAGTATGTTCAAATCATTCTTCAACTTGTAAAATCTTTTCTCATCAAGTGGCTTTGTGAATATGTCGGCTAATTGATCTTCGGTGCCAATGCCTTGTATACAAATATCACCCTTTTGTTGATGGTCTCTTATGAAATGATGTCTTATGTCAATGTGCTTGGTTCTTGAATGTTGAACCGGATTATGTGTCATCTTGATAGCACTTTCATTGTCACAAAACAATGACACATTCTTGAATTTGATTTCAAAGTCATTAAAGGTAGCTTTCATCCAAAGCAATTGTGCCCAACAACTACCGGCGCTAATGTATTCGGCCTCGGCGGTAGATAGTGCAACACTATTTTGTTTCTTTGATGACCATGAAACAAGAGACCTTCCAAGCAATTGACAAGTACCACTTGTGCTTATTCTATCAATCTTGCAACCACCATAGTCGGAGTCCGAATATCCAATCAACTCAAAATTAGACCCCTTTGGAAACCATAATCCAACATCATGAGTGCTCTTAAAATATCTCAATATCCTCTTGGTTGCTTTCAAGTGACTTTCTCTAGGTGAAGCTTGATATCTTGCACACTTGCACACACTAAACATCACATCCGGCCTAGAAGCGGTGACATATAGCAAACTTCCAATCATAGACCGATATTGCTTTTGATCTACCATGTTGCCACTAGCATCAATACCCAATTGATCATTTGTGCCCATTGGTGTACTCATTGGCTTAGCATCTTGCAATCCAAACTTTTTGATCATGTCCTTGATGTACTTCCCTTGACTTATAAAAGTGCCATTCTTCATTTGCTTGATTTGAAGTCCAAGAAATTAACTAAGCTCTCCAATCATAGACATCTCAATCTCATTTGCCATCATTTTTCCAAACTCTTCACAAAAATCTTGATTGGTTGATCCAAAAATGATATCATCCACATAGATTTGCAACACAAACAAGTCAATGCCTATCTTCTTAGTGAAGAGAGTGGTGTCAACCTTTCCCATCTTGAACCCTTTAGAGAGAAGAAAGTCCCTCAATCTCTCATACCATGCTCTAGGTGCTTGCTTCAAACCATACAATGCCTTTTTAGCTTGAAAACATGGTCGGGCTTCTTGTCATCTTCAAAACCGGGAGGTTGCTTAATGTAAACTTCTTCGTTGATGTAGCCATTGAGAAATGCACTCTTAATATCCATTTGATGGAGCTTGATGTTGTGTGCACAAGCATATGCTAATATGATTCTAATTGCCTCCAATCTTGCAACCGGTGCATATGTCTCACCAAAGTTAAGACCTTCAACTTGTGTGTAACCTTGTGCTACCAATCTTGCTTTGTTTCTCACAACTACATCATCTTGATCTTGCTTATTTCTAAAGACCCACTTAGTACCAATAACATTATAGTTCTTTGGCCTTTCAACAAGTTCCCAAACTTGATTTCTAGTGAAGTTGTTTAGCTCTTCGTGCATGACATTTACCCAATCAGAATCCTTCAATGCATCTTCTATCTTCTTTGGTTCTTCTAATGAGACAAATGAGTAATGCTCACAAAATGATGCTAGTCTTGATCTAGTTTGCACACCACTTTGAATTCCACCAATGATTTGATCCAATGGATAATCTCTTGCAATGCTAGTAGGTTGGAGTATTGGGAGTTGATTGCTTTCACTTGCTTGACCTTGATCTTGAGCCTCATCATGAGTACCACTTGAGCTTGCTTAATTTGTATCAATTTGCACATCTTGATTAATCATATGTATATCACTATCATCATCAATTTGCCTCGGCCTTATGTCACCAATGTCCATGTTCTTCATTGCATTTGACAATTGATCTCCTCTCACATCATCAAGGTTTTGAACTTCATTTTGAGATCCTTGGGTTTCATCAAACTCAACATCATGAACTTCTTCCAAGGTGCCATTTGTGAGATTCCAAACTCTATATGCTTTGCTTATGGTAGAATAACCAAGTAAGAACCCTTCATCATATTTCTTTTCAAACTTGCTCAATCTAGTGTCTTTCTTGAGAATATAGCATTTGCAACCAAACACTCTAAAGTATGCAATGTTGGGTTTTCTTCCATTCAATAGCTCATATGGTGTCTTCCCAAGCTTTCCATGGCAATAGAGACGGTTGCTACAATAGCATGTCGTGTTGATGGCTTCACTCCAAAATGAATGACTAACATTGTATTCACTTAGCATTGATCTAGCCATATCAATCAAGGTTCTATTTTTCCTTTCAACTACACCATTGGATTGAGGAGTGTATGTTGGTGAGAATTGATGTCTAATACCAAGATCATCACACAAATCTTCAATTCTTGTGTTCTTGAACTCACTACCATTGTCGCTTCTAATCTTCTTGATGGTAGTCTCAAACTCATTTTTCACCCTTTTGATAAAAGATTTGAATAGATCATAGACATCACTTTTGTCAAAGAGAAAGAACACCCAAGTATATCTAGTGTAGTCATCAACAATCACAGAACCATACTTGTTGCCACAAATGCTAGTGTATGTTGTTGGCTCAAACAAGTCCATGTGCAATAACTCAAATGCCTTAGATGTGCTCATTTCACTCTTGCTAGGATGTGCATTTCTAACTTGTTTGCTGGCTTGACAAGCACTACAAGGTTTATCCTTCTCAAAGGTGACATCCTTCAAGCCTCTAACTAAGTCATGCCCCAAAGTTTGTTCAATTGTTTCATTCCAACATGACCAAGCCTTCTATGCCATAACCATCCCATACTAGATTTACTAAGCAAGCATGATGTCAATTGTGTCTCACTATCATTGAAGTCAACCAAGTATAAGCTACCATGTCTAAATCCTTTGAATATCAAATTTGATCCATCAACACTTATGACTTCAACATCATCACTACCAAATATGCACTTAAAGCCAAAATCACAAAGTTGTGCCACCGACAAAAGATTGAAATCGAAGCTCTCAACTAGCAATATATTAGATATGCTCATGTCATTTGAGATAGTAATTTTACCAAGCCCCTTGACCTTGCCTTTCTTGTTGTTGCCGAAAGTGATAGCATCAAAACTACTAGTTTGACTTGTATCTATTGACTTGAACATACAAGAATCCCCGGTCATATGTTGAGTGCACCCACTATCAAGCACCCAATGCCTTCTTCCGGCTTTGTAATTAACCTACAAGACAAGATCGATTCTTTTTAGGTACCCAAACTTGTTTGGGTCCTACAAGGTTAGTGACCAAGCTCTTTGGTACCCAAATGACTTTATTCTTTGAGCCCATCCATGGTGTACCAATGAACTTAGCATGAACACCATTAGTACCCCTGGTAAGCATATAGAAAGAATCAAGCTTAATTGAGGATACATTAGCGTTGGATTTCTTGTTCATGCAATGTTGCTCTATGTAACCAACTTGCTTGCAACTTTTGTAATACCTACCATTGTTCTTTACAAAATGAGTCTTGTGAGGAGCAAAAGCGGCCTTGTCTTTCTTGGGGTTATATCCCAATTCCTCTTTGTAGAGAGAAACCCTTTGGCTACCCAAGCACATAAGCAAGCAGTTCTCACCACCATAAGCCTTGGCTAAGGTGTGATTGAGCCATTTTACCTCGTTCTTGAGATTTTCATTCTCAACTATTAGTGTGGAGTCACAAGTGAAACCGTCACTACTAGATGAAGATGATGTAGATGAGCTACATGAAGGGTTAGTGAGAGCAACAACAATAGGCTTATGAAAAGATTCATCAATTATATTACAAGATATGCCTATGTTGTAAGTTTTAGCTTTCTCAACATTAGTTGGCATATTTTCACATTTTTCAACTAGAGAGGAATGAGCTTCTTTAAGCTTAGTGTGAGACTTTTGAAGCTTCTTATGGTCTACCTTTAGACTCTCATAAGATGCCCTAAGCTCATCAAGTTCTTGCATGAGGTTTTTATTATCCTTAAGCAAGCCCTTGCACTCCTTTCTAGATTCTTTAAAATGTTAAGTGCAATCTTCTAGCATAGTGATTAGTTCATCTTTAGTTAGATCATCATCATCATTACTATCATGATCACTCTCATCGTCGGATGATACCTTAGCGGCCTTAGCAATAAAGCATGAAGGAGTGTCAAATATGGAGCTCTTCTCTTGAATAGCAATGCTAGCATGCCCCTTCTTCTTGTAGTCCTCATCATCACTTGATGAATCATTACTATCCCATGCAGCAACATGAGAATCATTCTTCTTCTTGTGAGAGCTCTCCTTCTTTTCTTGCTTCTTCTTTTGTTTTTTCCTCTCCTTCTTGATAGCATCTTCATCATCACTATCGTAAGGACACTTGGCGATGAGATGGTCCTTGCTATGACATCTAAAGCATCTCATAGTTTGCTCATTCTTCTTGGATGAGTTCTTCCTCCTCCTTGCATGATAACCTTTTTTCTTTATGAATTTGCCAAATTGCTTGACAAAGAGAGCCATATTCTCATCAATGTCACCACTATCACAAGAGCTTGAGTCTTCATCACTTGATGATTCAATCTTGGACTTGCCCTTGGATGTGGTGGCTTTGAATGCCACACTTTTTTTCTCATTATACTTCTTCTCACTTTCCTTCTTCTTCTTCTTCTTGAACAACTCCTCTTTCTCATCATCTTCTCTATATGAATCATCGGTCATCACTTCTTGAAATATTTGTTGAGGAGTTGAATCTTTTAATGTTGTCCTCACAAGTACGGTGATCAACATGTCAAACCTCTTGGGTAAGCTTCTCAAGAACTTCATGGAGAATTGATTTTCCTTGACCTCCTCACCAAGTGCCTTGAGCTCATTCACAATGACTTGCAATCTATGAAATATCTCCGGCACACTCTCATCTTCTTGCATCTTGAAGCTAAAAAAACTTTTCTAGGAGAATGTACGCTTTGGTGGTCTTGGTGCCTTCGGTGCCTTCATATGTTTCCTCAAGTTTTGCCCATGCATCACGAGCAATCTCAATGTTCTTCACTTGCTCAAAGGTCTTGTCATCTAGTGCCTCATGAAGAGCACTAATGGCAATATCATTGCATTGTAGTTTCTTCTCTTCAACTGGAGTTGGTGCTTCTAGATTAGCAACCTCAAATTTAATTTCGGTGACCTTCTACACTTCTCTATTAATTGACTTGAGGTGTGCGGTCATCTTAACCTTCCAATATGCATAATTTATGCCATCAAAGTGAGGTGCCTTCTTGGTGTTGTTGATGTGCAAGCTTAATTGAGTCATTTCTTCTTTATCGTAGGTTGTTAAGCCTAAAATAAACGGTGCCTCAGCTCTGATACCACTTATAAGGTCCAAATAGGCTAGAGGGGAGGGTGAATAGCCTAATTAAAACTTCTACAAGAATTACTTAACCACATGTGTTAGTATAAAAGGTGGCGAAGCAAAATGCACTAGCTCTAACTAATTAAGCAAGCCACCTACAAAAGTCTAGTACAAGGCTATCCACTAAACACAACAATAACTACAAGCTAGAAACAAGGAGTAACACGAGAGAAGAGCTTTGAGTAATTATGCCGCCGTGTAGAGACGAGAAGAACCAATCAATCAATCACACAAGAGAAATCTTCGGGAAGAGAATGACACAAGAATTTATCCCGAGGTTCACTTGCTTCCCGGCAAGCTACTCCCCATTGTGGCGACACACCCACTTGTCGGTTCGCGAGCTAATCGACTATCAAGAGTCGAGCCCTCGGCGGGCGCTACACAACCGCACACAAGATGGGGATCCTCCAAGCCACGAGCTCCACTAGAGTATCCAATTCGTGAACTCCCATGGGGAAGGATCAAGAACCCCTTACAACACTTGGTGAGGGCTCCAACAATCTCCAATTGCGAGCTCAATCACCTCCGCTGCTTCAAGCCGTCTACCGCGTCGGGAAACACGGAAGAGTAACAAGAAATCCGTAGCAACTCGAACATCAAGTGTCTCTAGAATGCAACTCTCAAGTAATGCACTTGAATCTCACTCAATCTCACTCAAGATGTGCAACCAAGCAAAGAGATGAGTGGAGGGGTTGTTCTCTAGCTCAAAGGATGTCTCAAGATCTCAAATGTGCAAGAGAGAAGCCCCCAAACCCGGCCACCATCTATTTATAGCCCCACGAACGAATATGACCGTTAGCCCTTTACTGGGCGAATTTTCGGATCGACCGGACGCACCGGTCGAACTGACCGGACGCGCAGGTCACTAGTGAGCTCCAACAGTTAATTTTTGCGCGTATAAACTTGTATTGACCAGACGCGTAGGTCACTAACGGGACCGGACGCGCAGGTCACAGCGAAACAGCGAACAGAGAGGTTCTAGTAAGCTCCCGACGCGACCAGACGCGTCCGGTCATCACTGACCGGACTCGCAGCAGCGTTCGGTCACTTTCGCACGCGAAAAACACTGACCGAACATGCTGACCGGACGCGCAGGTGCTGACCGGACGAGTCCGGTCACAGACCACTCTTCGGTAAAACGGCGATAACTCTTAGCTCCGAATTCCGATTTTGATGATCTTGGACATTTTGGAAAGCTTACTCAGAGGGCTACACAATCTATATGAACACTTAATCCAAGTCACAATGGATCAAAGTAGTATTCTACTCCAAGAGCCATCCTAGTGTCCGGAGAACACCGAAAAACCTTTTTCCCTTGACCAAGTTGATCAAAATCAACTCCAACACCTTCTACTTTGCAAATGTGCCAACACCATCAAGTGTACACCACCATGTGCATGTGTGTTAGCATTTCACAAACTTTTTCAAAGGGTTATGTTAGCTCTCAACTAGATCCTAATGCATATGCTCAAGACATTGATCTAGTGGCACTTGATTCCCGAGCTAACCGTGATTGCCGCTCTTGATAGTCGGCTATGTATCCTAAACCCGGTCAATCACTTCTCTACTCATCTTAGACCGGCAAAAGGAAAACCCTATGGTTATACCTTTGCCTTGCGCTCTTAGATCCTTCTCCTCCATTTGATCATTAAGTCCACTGTTTTATGTGCATTTCGTCATGATCTTGCTCATCATTTCATGCACTAAATCATGTGGTATTGTGGTCATCTCTCCATGCTATTTCCACCTCCATCACATGTTGCTTATGTCTAGCTTAATCACACTTGATCACATAACATTAGCAAATTTGGTGTCACTCAATTTTCAAAACCAAACTTGGGCTTTCACCCGTCGCTACCGCCTAGCCAGCCTGCCTCCCCTAGGACCCCTTCTATGCTTGCCAGATTTGGAGAGGAAAGAGGGAGAGAGGACGGAGAGGGAGGCTGTAACAACCCAGAATTTTCCAGGAAACAAAAATCACAACCACAAATTTTTTTTAAAAAAAATAATAACCAATGTTTGATGAGTGACATATAGGAAACCAACCCTAGCTGCACAAGTAGCACCTAGTCTAGTTAATTACATGTTGCATTTAATTATATATTCATGAGTTGGTTTTTATGTTCTTTGTATTGTTAAATAAAATCAACCACCTTTATTTAAATGAGATCCAAATTAAATAAATGTACTAATACAATCTTGTGATCTAGTATAAACCCAAAAATACATCCTGTGGGCCCCATTGTGGTAACCAAGTGGAGGCAATATATATATTTGTATAAAATACCAAAGCCTTGGCTTATATGGAATAAAGAAAATACAAAATGGAAACTCAAACAAGTAAAAGAAAATGGAAAAGGGCCTCTTTAGCACATCCGACCGCAGCGGCCCGGCCCAAACCGCGGCTGCGCGCTCCACTTCACGCCTACGCGCGTGCGCCCGTCGCATGGGCCGGCCCAACCTACCACGGGCGCCCGGCCTGCGTCACCAGCCCGCTAAGCCAGGGACGCTCGCCCTCTTCTCTTCCGCGGTCGCTGACGAGAGGGCCCCACGGCGTCATCCCCTACCTCCAGCCTTTCCCCATTTCACCGATCGGAAAATAGAGCAACCAAAGGGGGACACAGTCACGCTTTTGGCGAGGGGAGATTCCACCTGTTCCCTGCCGGCCGCCTTGCGCGCCAAGACACCAAGCCGGCCCCGCACTCCAGCCACACACCCACCTTGCCCCACCATCATACCGCCCGCGCGCATGGCACTGCCATGGCCCACGGCCGCAACCGCCTCTGACACCAAGCTAGGCCAGTGGCAGCACGAGGCCGAGGCCGCCACGGCATCCGCGTGAGCACCACGCCACCCCAACAACCACTGTGACCCTTTGGATGAGCGCCACGTAGTTCTCCTTGTCCCATCGCCGTCCGCCTCGCCATGGATGACCTCAGGGTATAAAATCCCCCGAGCCGAGCCTTACCCCTCTCTTTGTTTCGCCACCACCCTGGTGGTCACCATCCCACGCCACAACCAAGAGAAGTAGAGGGGAGAAGAAGGGAAGAAGGAAGGAGAGGGCGGCTACCGGAGCCGCTAGTTGCCGGAACCGCCAGTTGCCGGAGCTAGAGCCGGAGCGTCGACCGAACGGCTACATCGACATTGCTGCTCTTCCTGCACGGCACCACCTCGTCACAGCCTCGAACCACCGCTGCACCGCCATCCTCCTACCACGAGCCCAAGGTGAGCCGCACCGATCACAACCCCCTCTGCTCACCACCGTAGACATGGCCGGCATCACCAAGGTCAAATCCATGCCGAGATCAGCCAAGACCGGTGTCGGATCGTCGTTTGCACATACACACACCCGCACGATCACGTTTGCACCTTCGCACGGCCTTACCGAGCCGTACCGACTCAGGAACGCCACCACCGTGGCGACGCTCAGAGCGTGCCCGCCATGGCCAGAGCACGACCATGGCGAGACCGATTCATGTTGGCTCAAGACGTTAGAGATAATAGAAGAAGGTCCGACCGGTTCACCTCGGCAGGGGACACATCGTGCGCACCGTTAGGGAGGGAGAGACACCGATAGCAAGGCCAGCGGCGTTTTCCCCGGCCGGAAGCATCGAGCCGCCACCACTGTGGAGGGTTCGGTTAGAGCTCGCTTGCGTCTTTTCGACCCCATCTTCACGCTCCACATGCGGTCGCGAATCAATAGGAGGCCTCACCACCGAGCCAAGACGCCGGGAAGGTCTTGCCGCCGTTCACCAACACCGGCCGAGCCGCCACCGCCGTAGACTCCCCCTCTAAGCGCCGTAATCTGCACCGAAGACCCCTCCATCAAGTTCCAAGGGATCACGCGATGCTGTAGAGCCTACTAGCTCCGCCTGTGGGACTCCAAATCATGAGACCGGTTGCTCACCGCCGGTGAGAGCGCGGTCGAGGAGGAGAAAGCAAGCAGAGGAGAAGGGGAGCGGCTGGGTGCACCCGGTGCACCGTAGGCCGTGAGAGAGAAAAGGACGGTGGACGTGGTTCACCGTGAACCCTGTGATCTTCCATGCACCGCACTCACAAGTCCACCGTGAGCCACACCCCGTGGACCCGAGCCCGTTTTCAAAATCCAGAGCGCGACGTGGCAGCGCCTGGGTTCGCCACGTGGCGGCCCAGCCCGGCCCAGTTCGGCCCATATCCGGCCCAGCCTAGGCCCACCGAGGCCCGGTCCCGGCCCGATCAGCGTTGACCGTTGACCATTGACCAGTCAAACGGGACCCACCTGTCAGTGACTCGTTCTATTCCAGCCAATCAGATGCTGCCACGTGTCACCACTGGGATTTCCTTTTTCTTTTTCTTTTTCAGAAAATCATTTAATCTTTAGAAATTCATAACTTATTCATTTCAACTCAGAAAAATAAAAAACCAGTTTCTAAATTTTTCTTAAAATGAGCTCTACATCTTAGGCTTATGTTTGAGTGCATTTGGATCTTTTGAATTTCTATTGCTTCTTTGTGCACCTCTATAGGAGTCGTTAATGCGGCTCTACGTTACGTTTAACAGAGCCGGAGGACCTGCCGACTGAGGAGTACGACCCCGACTACAGCGAGGACTTGGGTGACGACCTGCCAGGTGCCACGCCCCACCCATCTCCGTAGAACCTATTACGCATGCAAATATAGAATTGCTAGCGCTTTATTTTTTGTACTTTATTATTGATGATAGGCTGCATGGTAGATGCTTTACTTTGAGCCTTTTACCTTGTTGTAACCTTACTCCTGCTCACCCTGCTGTTAGGTTAGATGCTCGCATGTTACATATTACTGCTTTTGCTCTTACTCGCATTATATCTGTGATGTGATGCCGGTGAGAGAGAGACGTATATGTATAAGGCACATAGTGCCAAGAACTTGATAAACCTGACTAAAGAACTGGGGAGATCTTGGCATGCGTCTTGGGTAGCGATGAAAACGGATCGGATACGGATGGATATCACTGATATCGTATTTGTTTTCATATTTATGTCCGGATTCGGATTCGAATACGGATAGTATAAAAAATGCCGGATAAGATATGATTGGATATCGACATCATAAATATGTGATTTAAATATTCAGATACGAATACGGTATCGGATGTTAAATATCCGGATTCAGATACGAACGGATTAAAACCCCTCTAAACGGATTCGGTCTCGAATACGGTCAGAAAATATCCGTACCGTTTTCATCCCTAGTCTTGGGTGAGTGGTGAGGGTTGAGTCGATCAGACAGGATCCTACGACGAGTCTTTGGGGCAAGTCTTGCTGGAGGGGTGCGACCTGGGCATCCCTCACGAGAGATACCTGTGGCGGGTATATTTGAGAGGTGAACTGGGGTGTTGGTTATCCCTGGTGGAGGTGCTGTCGTGGCACGGGGAAGACGATGCCTCCCCCTTGAGAAGACATCCTGTCTGGTCACCTTAAGGACTGGTATGTCATGAGAACCGGAACCATGGGACCTTCATGCACACCACTCGCTCCCGATGGGCGGGAGACGATTACCCGACTGACTAGGGCGGTACCACTACTACTAGGTTGGAAGGTGATAGTGTAGGGAGGTACGGGCATGGGGACCGACACCCTCCTAAGACAGCATAGTGACCCTGGGGGCTCGGTACTACGTCTCACAGTCTCAGCGTTTCGGTGGATGCCGGGGTGGCCCAGGGCTGAGTGGTAGGGTGGTACTGTACCGGTTAGAAGGCAGTTGGAATCAGCCTAGACGAGCCGGATCGTCGAGGATGGCGATCTTGTGGATTACCAGGTGTACACGCTCTGCAGAGTTGATCGATCTATACGTATAGCTGCGTCCATGGATATGGACATTCCCATGACCTACGCTTCACTTGATTAGATGAGAGGAGTCCTTTCTACCTTTCCCCCGGGTTCTGTGTCGGATTCCGGCTTTGGCCGTTGAGACGAGATCTGAGCGGGAGTCAATCTCGTCGCCTAGAGAGAGAGTGAGATGAGATGTGTTGTGTGTGGTGGGATTGGGAAAATGTGTGACTAAGATGAGATAAAAACTGAGGAATATCTTATTAAAATATTAACTACTTGCATAGGAAACCCACAGCCTAAGTAGGTCTCTTCCTACTTCCCTCAATGCATTCCACTTCCCACAAAGCATTGCAAGCATAGGGTGGGCGATGCGTGGCCAGTACCAAGTGTACTGATAGGTTTTTGACAGGTTCCGAGCCCGAGTACGACTACGAGGGCGATGATTGGGAGAATTAGAGGGTCTGTTCTACGCTCAAGCTGGATCCAGAAGATCTTTTCCGCTGCTATCTACGTCGGATGCTGTTCCGTATGCTTGTGTGAGTGTGTTCCGCCCTGCGAGGCGAAGAGAATAAATTATGTAAAACTGTCTATTGTACTCTGATATTCGTGCATGACTTTATGTATCGCTGAGATTTGGGTAAATTGACAGAATGTTTCGTCATTTTACACTTCATTTCTGTGGATTTCCCTTCGTGGAAATCAAGGACGTTTCAGTTGGTATCAGAGCCATGCTGACCCTAGGACGGATCCATAGGATTGGACAATAGTTTTAGGAAAGATCTTGACACTTTCGGTTATATTACCGACCGTGCTGCATTTTCATGCATGGCTTATCTCATTTTCACACTCTCTTACCTACATTTCATTCTACCTTACCTATCACATCGCTCCGTTCCACCCTGAATCACCTAAGAATTCATCAAGTATCACTCTGAGTTACAGTGATTCGCCTTGTCTTACCAAGTTTAACTCTGAAATACTCAAGTTACTACATGCACAACAAGGTACTGACTCCGTCTTACGGTTAATTTGCAGATGGCCCCTGTTGCCGAGCTCCCTGTGGATGGACTGGCCTACCGTGGGTTCGCCATGATCCTGTACGACGTGCTGGACTCACTAGGCGTTCCCACAGAGCAGATCGAGTACGCGTGCCGGGGTGAGCCTGGACCCGACGGGTTCAAGGGCCACATCATGGTCCACCTCAAGGTCCCCGCCAGTGAGTTCGTACCCGTACTGCGTGCCTTCGAGACACTGGAGGTGGAGAACTCTATTGCTTCATGTGTACAGTCCGTCTCACGCACAGCTCTTCGCAGTGTGATGCGTGACGCACACGACTACCTCAAGACGGGACCGTACCGCCTACTACCTGCCGCTCTGGACCTGAATAGGTTCTCAGAGCCACAAATCACTGCTGCAGATCGTGCTGCGCGTGACGAGGTCGACCCCTGTCTGAGGGCCTCCGCACAGTACATCATCGCCCAGGATCGCTACATCATGGATGTAGAGATGCAGAACCGCCGCCACCGAGACCTCCTGTTCCGTTGCGACGAGGAGTTCCTCAAGGTGGAGCGCAAGGAGGGGGAGATGGTCGGCAAGCTCGAGGAGGAGCGCATGGGCTATGATAGGATGAAGACCTTCTACGAGAACCGTGAGCAGTCACTTAGGAAGGGGATCGCCGATCTCAAGGACAAGGTTGGGGAGGCTGAGCTTCGCCATGACTATCTTGAGTCCAAGGTGCTTGAGTGTGAGGATTGGATTGAGCGTCAGAGGCTTACCCTGAGAGAGCTCCACGAGAAGGAGAAGCAGCGTGGCTTTAGGAAGCTTGCCCTGGAAGCCCGTTGCAACACAATGGAAAAGCTAGCTGTGGAGGCTGCCGTCACCACCACCTACAACATGCACCACTTGGTTCACTACATTAAGAGCACCGAGTATCTTCAGGACAAGGTGAACCGCATCAGTTAGGCTTGGATCGACGCTGATCGTAAGCGTGTCCAGGAGATCAGAAAGGTCTAGGACGTCCTCTTACCTGGGATGCGTAAGAAACCGCGCAGACAGCCTTTCCACATTGAGGCCACCAAGCTCAACTTCAAGGCTTGCCCGACTAAGGGATACTCAGAGGTTCCGAGGACTGAGATGCTAGACTACGCTCTCACTTACGTCACGAGGATCCACCACTCCGACGACGAGCTTCGTGCCATGGAGGGCACTCCCAAGGCTTCCACTTCTGGTCCTTCTACACCACCCGCCACTCCGGGACAGGAGTAGTCACCTTTTTCACATAATCATGTAATAAGGTAGTAGTAGACATGTTGAGCCCTGTGTGGCCAGAGTTATAATGATGCACTTAAGGAGTAATGTAGGATGTCCCACTTTTGGAGCTGCCTGCGAGTAGCACGATTCCTGCGAATCTGTCAGTGTAGCTACTGGAGATATCGCTATGTAATAAATTAATGTAATGAATGTTTTGGATCTTATCGCATCTTATGGTTCTTATTGCATCTTTGTATGAGTGTTGGATAGCTATCTCTTTTTAAATTGATAAATCGCTTAACCATGCATCAAAAAAAATGTGTGTGTTAAACAACGATCTGACCCTGCAGAGAGATGTCTTGCCGCCGATCCGCTCGTCTGAACAACCACTCACTTTCCCCCGCGCCTATGGCCCGTGGTCATGGTCGAGGCCATGGAGGAGACCGGGGAGTCCCCTTCGGTGTTGGGGAGGAGCCTGCACCAGAGGAGCCTGCACTGGGGGCGGGTGCCGCCCAGCATCTTGGAGAAGAAGCACCACCGCCGCCACCACCACAGTTGGCGGAGGTGATGGACCGCCAAACCCGCCTCTTGGAGACACTGGCTCAGGGAATGCTTCACCGCCACGGGGGTCCTCCCAACGACTTCTAGCGGAAGCTGGAGGGTTTTCTCAAGCTGAGGCCTCCTACTTTCGACACCGCCGACGATGACCCCATCGCCGCTGAGGACTGGCTCCGTGAGATGGAAAAGAAGCTAGACCTCACCACCTGCACTGACGAGGAGTGTGTGGGGTAGCCACCCACCAGCTCACCGACGCTGCACGCGCATGGTGGGACAGCTACTGCGACGCCCACGAGGACCCGGGGAGTATCTCTTGGGAGGAGTTTGCCAAGGTTTTTTGTGAGCAACACGTGCCTGAGGGCGTCATGGATGCCAAGGTAGAGGAGTTTCGCAACATTTCCCAAGGCTCCCAGAAGGTTCAGGAGTACACTACTCGTTTCACCTGCATGATGAGGTATGCTCCAGGTGAGACCGATACCGAAAAGAAGAAGATGTACTGTTTCAAGAAGGGGCTGAACTCTCGTCTCAAGGTGGCCCTCTCGGGTCATGCTTGTCGCACCCTTCGTGAGATGGTCAACAAGGTGCTGGAGATGGAGAGGGACCGTCTGGAGGTAGACGCCCTCCACAAGGAGAAGAAGCGCCGGTTCGAGAGTTCCACTCGTGGCCCGGCTCCGCAGAGGCCACATGCTCACGTGCTTACTCCGCCCCGCTCTCGCTATACTCAGGGGGCAGTGACCGCTCCGAGCCATGGAGGTGGTACCTACACCACCAACTACCACCACCCCGCTCAGAGCCGACCCGCTCCAAATCGCCCCACTCAGGGAGCTGGCACGTGGAGGACCGCTACGCCTACCTCCACAGGTAGCGCGCCCTTCACCTGCTTCGGTTGTGGCCAGCCTGGTCACAAGATCGCTGAGTGCCCTGTCAAGAAAGGCACACCGCCTGCTTCGACCCAGATAAGACAGGCTGCTACACCTGCTGCTCCGCACAAGAACGTTGTTGGGGCTGTCCGTAGTCGTCTCAACCACATGACCGCGGAGGACGCCCAGGACACTCCCGACATGGTGTACGGTATGTTTTTGGTACAGGGAGTTATAGCTTCAGTCTTGTTTGATTCTGGAGCTACTTGTTCTTACATTTCCACTAAGTTTGCACAAGAACATAGCATACCTGTGACTCCCCGCAAGGAGCCCATTGATACTAGTTCACCTTTGGGTCGCATTTTATGCACCAAGAGATGTCAGGGAGTGAGTATCACCATTGAGGGCTACCCTTTTCTAGCCGATCTCACCTTACTTCCATCTGAGGGACTAGATGTCATACTGGGAATGGATTGGTTGACACAACATAAAGGAGTGATATCTTGTTCACCAAGGTATGTGGAGATCACACACTCAAGTGGACACATAATCCGCTGTAAGCCAAATCAGGGAAAAACAGTCTCTAAGTTGTGTGCCCTAGAGGCCAAGACAATCGAGGAGGTACCCGTTGTGAATGAGTACCCTAACGTGTTCCCTGAAGAGTTGCCAGGCATGCCACCTGATCGGGATGTGGAGTTTGTGATTGACCTTCTGCCTGGTACCGGTCCTATTGCTAAAAGGCCCTACCGCATGTCAGTCGATGAGCTAGAGGAGCTAAAGAAGCAATTCAAGGAGTTGTCAGATAAGGGATACATCAGACCCAGTGCTTCACCCTGGGGTTCCCCTGTTTTGTTCGTGAAAAAGAAGGATGGATCCATGAGGATGTGCATTGACTATCGGAACTTGAATGCTGTAACAGTCAAAAACAAATATCCTCTGCCCAGGATCGATGATCTCCTAGATCAGCTGAAAGATGCTAAGTTCTTTTCTAAGATCGATCTCAGGTCTGGGTATCATCAGATGAAAATCAGACCCAACGACATTCCTAAGACAGCTTTTGTCACCAGATACGGGCAATATGAGTTCACAGTGGTGTCCTTCGGACTCACTAATGCCCTGGCTTATTTCATGAACATGATGAATAAGGTATTCATGGACGAACTGGACAAGTTTGTAGTGGTGTTCATTGATGACATCCTTATCTATTCTTCCACCGCCGAAGAACATGAGCAACACTTGAGAGTGGTTTTGGAGAAGTTAAGGCAAAATCAGCTATATGCCAAGTTCAGCAAATGTGACTTTTGGCTTGAAGAAGTTGCTTTCCTTGGTCATGTACTCACTGTTGAGGGAGTTGCTGTAGATCCCGCAAAAATTGAAGCTGTGAAGGAGTGGGAACAACCCCGCAATGTGACCGATGTTCGCAGTTTTCTTGGTTTAGCTGGGTACTATCGCAGATTCATCGAGAACTTCTCAAAGATAGCCAAGCCCATGACTAACCTGTTAAAGAAGACTAATGAGTTTGAATGGACGGCCGAGTGCGAGCACAGCTTCCAGACTCTGAAACAGAAGCTTACCACCACACCTGTTCTTGCCTTGCCCGATATCCAGAAAGACTTCGTGGTCTATTGTGATGCATCTGGACAGGAACTTGGTTGTGTTCTGAGGCAAAGTGGAAGGGTCATTGCCTATGCATCCCGACAGTTGAAGGACCGTGAGCAACGCTACCCAACCCATGATCTGGAGCTTGCTGCTGTCGTGCATGCCCTAAAGATATGGAGGCACTACTTGATCGGAAATAAGTGTGATATCTACACCGACCACAAGAGCCTGAAGTACTTCTTCACTCAAGAAGATCTAAACATGAGACAGCGCCGATGGCTTGAGCTTATAAAGGATTATGACCTGGAGATTCACTATCATCCGGGAAAGGCTAATGTAGTCGCTGATGCCTTGAGCCGAAAGAGCTATTGCCACAATCTGTCCATGGAAGCCGTACCACCTGAGCTATGTCAGGAAATGGGCGAACTTCGTCTCAAAATCCTACCCAGGGGTATGTTGAACGAGCTTCGAGTGCAATACAACCTTAAGGATCGGATCCGCAATGCTCAACTGGAGTGTCCTAAAATTTGGGAAATCCGAGAACTCATGAAGAAGGGCAAGTGCCCCGAGTTTAGGGAGGATGAGCAAGGAGTGTACTGGTACAAGGATAGAATCTGTGTACCGTCTAATTCCGCCTTGCGGCAAGAAATCTTGGATGAGGGTCATGACTCCAAGTATTGTATTCACCCGGGAAGCACCAAAATGTATGCCGATCTAAAGAAATAGTTCTGGTGGAAGAACATGAAGGCAGATATTGTCGGGCATGTCGCGCGATGCGACATCTGCAATAGAGTCAAGGCTGAGCATCAAAGACCAGCCGAATTGCTTAAACCCTTAGACGTTTTGGTGTGGAAATGGGAAAGCATATCCATGGACTTTATAGTAGGCTTACCTCGAACTCCTAAAGGCCATGACTCGATTTGGGTGATCGTTGACCGACTGACCAAGGTAGCTCACTTCATAGCTGTGAGGGCTAACTACAGAGTTGAGAAGCTAGCAGATCTATACGTCGAGCACATTCTCAGACTCCACGGAGCCCCCACTAGCATAGTGTCTGATCGTGGTACGCAATATGTGTTCAAGTTCTAGAAGAGTCTCCACAAGGCTATAGGGACTCGACTTGACTACAGTACCGCATACCACCCACAAACAGATGGTCAGACAAAGAGAGTTAATTAGATTTTGGAGGATATGCTCCGAGCTTGTGTCTTGAAGTATGGAACCAATTGGAAGAAAAGTTTGACCCACGCAGAGTTCTCTTACAACAACAGCTACCAGGCTAGTCTCAAGATGTCACCGTTTGAGGCTTTGTATGGCAGAAAGTGTAGAACCCCTCTGATGTGGTCAGAAGTGGGAGAGAGATCATTCTTTGGTCCCGCAAAGATCAAAGATGCCAAAGAAGGAGTAGCCCAAGTACGAGAGAACCTGAGGATTGCCCAAAGCCGACAGAAGAGTTATGTAGATAACCGTCGGAGAGACCTCGAGTTTTAGGTCGGGGACTATGTCTATCTCAAAGTCTCCCCACTCCGAGGTACCATCAGATTTCATGTGAAGGGAAAGTTGGCACCTAGGTATGTGGGACCTTACAGGATTGGTCAGAGAATTGGCAAGTTAGCATACAAGGTGGAGTTGCCCAAGGAGTTAACAGGAGTACACCCAGTGTTTCACGTATCTCAGCTACGCAAGTGCTTGCAGTTGCCAGAACAAGAGGTACACACAGAAGCACTAAATATCCAGGACACCTTGGAGTACAAGGAGCACCCAATCTTAATTTTAGACAGAGCTGAGAAAGAAACTAGAAGCACAGTGATACCCATGTGCAAGGTTCAGTGGAGTAACCACACAGAACGGGAAGCTACTTGGGAGAAAGAGTCCGAACTTCAGATGCTTTACCCCTACCTCTTTGAAAGGTATGCCACACCTTAAATCTCGGGACGAGATTCCTGTGAGGGGGGAGGACTGTAACAACCCAGAATTTTCTAGGAAACAAAAATCACAACCACAATTTTTTTTAAAAAAAATAATAACCAATGTTTGATGAGTGACATATAGGAAACCAACCCTAGCTGCACAAGTAGCACCTAGTCTAGTTAATTACATGTTGCATTTAATTATATATTCATGAGTTGGTTTTTATGTTCTTTGTATTGTTAAATAAAATCAACCACCTTTATTTAAATGAGATCCAAATTAAATAAATGTACTAATACAATCTTGTGATCTAGTATAAACCCAAAAATACATCCTGTGGGCCCCATTGTGGTAACCAAGTGGAGGCAATATATATATATATATATATTTGTATAAAATACCAAAGCCTTGGCTTATATGGAATAAAGAAAATACAAAATGGAAACTCAAACAAGTAAAAGAAAATGGAAAAGGGCCTCTTTAGCACATCCGACCGCAGCGGCCCGGCCCAAACCGCGGCTGCGCGCTCCACTTCATGCCTACGCGCGTGCGCCCGTCGCATGGGCCGGCCCAACCTGCCGCGGGCGCCCGGCCTGCGTCACCAGCCCGCTAAGCCAGGGACGCTCGCCCTCTTCTCTTCCGCGGTCGCTGACAAGAGGGCCCCACGGCGTCATCCCCTACCTCCAGCCTTTCCCCATTTCACCGATCAGAAAACAGAGCAACCGAAGGGGGACACGGTCACGCTTTTGGCGAGGGGAGATTCCACCTGTTCCCTGCCGGCCGCCTTTCACGCCAAGACACCAAGCAGGCCCCGCACTCCAGCCGCACACCCACCTTGCCCCACCATCATACCGCCCGCGCGCATGGCACCGCCATGGCCCACGGCCGCAACCGCCTCTGACACCAAGCCAGGCCAGTGGCAGCACGAGGCCGAGGCCGCCATGGCATCCGCGTGAGCACCACGCCACCCCAACAACCACTGCGACCCTTTGGATGAGCGCCACATAGTTCTCCTTGTCCCATCGCCGTCCGCCTCGCCATGGATGACCTCGGGGTATAAAATCCGCCGAGCCGAGCCCTACCCCTCTCTCTGTTTCGCCACCACCCTGGTGGTCACCATCCCACGCCACAACCGAGAGAAGTAGAGGGGAGAAGAAGGGAAGAAGGAAGGAGAGGGCGGCTACCGGAGCCGCCAGTTGCCAGAGCCGCCAGTTGCCGGAGCCGGAGCGTCGACCGAACGGCTACATCGACGTTGCTGCTCTTCCTGCACGACACCACCTCGTCACAGCCTCGAACCACCGCTGCACCGCCATCCTCCTACCACGAGCCAAAGGTGAGCCGCACCGATCACAACCCCCTCTGCTCACCACCGTAGACATGGCCGGCATCACCAAGGTCAAATCCATGCCGAGATCAGCCAAGACCGGTGTCGGATCGTCGTTTGCACATACACACACACGCGCGATCACGTTTGCACCTTCGCACGGCCTTACCGAGCCGTACCGACTCAGGAACGCCACCACCGTGGTGACGCTCAGAGCGTGCCCGCCATGGCCAGAGCACGACCATGGCGAGACTGATTCATGTTGGCTCAAGACGTTAGAGATAATAGAAGAAGGTCCAACCGGTTCACCTCGGCAGGGGACACATCGTGCGCACCGTTAGGGAGGGAGAGACACCGATAGCAAGGCCGGCGGCGTTTTCCCCGGCCGGAAGCGTCGAGCCGCCACCACTGTGGAGGGTTCGGTTAGAGCTCGCTTGCGTCTTTTTGACCCCATCTTCACGCTCCACATGCGGTCGCGAATCAATAGGAGGCCTCACCACCGAGCCAAGACGCCGGGAAGGTCTTGCCGCCGTTCACCAACACCGGCCGAGCCGCCACCGCCGTAGACTCCCCCTCTAAGCGCCGTAATCTGCACCGAAGACCCCTCCATCAAGTTCCAAGGGATCACGCGATGCTGTAGAGCCTACTAGCTCCGCCTGTGGGACTCCAAATCATGAGACCGGTTGCTCGCCGCCGGTGAGAGCGCGGTCGAGGAGGAGAAAGCAAGCAGAGGAGAAGGGGAGTGGCTGGGTGCACCCGGTGCACCGTAGGCCGTGAGAGAGAAAAGGAAGGTGGACGCGGTTCACCGTGAACCCTGTCATCTTCCATGCACCGCACTCACAAGTCCACCGTGAGCCACACCCCGTGGACCCGAGCCCGTTTTCAAAATCCGGAGCGCGGCGTGGCAGCGCCTGGGTTCGCCACGTGGCGGCCCAGCCCGGCCCAGTTCGGCCCATATCTGGCCCAGCCCAGGCCCATCGAGGCCCGGTCCCGGCCCGGTCAGCGTTGACCATTGACCAGTCAAATGGGACCCACCTGTCAGTGACTCGTTCTATTCCAGCCAATCAGATGCTGCCACGTGTCACCGCTGGGATTTCCTTTTTCTTTTTCTTTTTCAGAAAATCATTTAATCTTTAGAAATTCATAACTTATTCATTTCAACTCAGAAAAATACCAAACCAGTTTCTAAATTTTTCTTAAAATGAGCTCTACATCTTAGGCTTATGTTTGAGTGCATTTGGATCTTTTGAATTTTTGTTGCTTCTTTGTGCACCTCTATAGGAGTCGTTAATGCGGCTCTACGTTACGTTTAACAGAGCCGGAGGACCTGCCGACTGAGGAGTACGACCCCGACTACAGCGAGGACTTGGGTGACGACCTGCCAGGTGCCACGCCCCACCCATCTCCGTAGAACCTATTACGCATGCAAATATAGAATTGCTAGCGCTTTATTTTTGTACTTTATTATTGATGATAGGCTGCATGGTAGATGCTTTACTTTGAGCCTTTTACCTTGTCGTAACCTTACTCCTGCTCACCCTGCTGTTAGGTTAGATGCTCGCATGTTACATATTACTGCTTTTGCTCTTACTCGCATTATATCTGTGATGTGATGCCGGTGAGAGAGAGACGTATATGTATAAGGCACATAGTGCCAAGAACTTGACAAACCTGACTAAAGAACTGGGGAGATCTTGGTGTGCATCTTGGGTGAGTGGTGAGGGTTAAGTCGATCGGACAGGATCCTACGACGAGTCTTTGGGGCAAGTCTTGCTGGAGGGGTGCGACCTGGGCATCCCTCACGAGAGATACCTGTGGCGGGTATATTTGAGAGGTGAACTGGGGTGTTGGTTATCCCTGGTGGAGGTGCTGTCGTGGCACGGGGAAGACGGTGTCTCCCCCTTGAGAAGACATCCTGTCTGGTCACCTTAAGGACTGGTATGTCATGAGAACCGGAACCATAGGACCTTCGTGCACACCACTCGCTCCCGATGGGCGGGAGACGATTACCCGACTGACTAGGGCGGTACCACTACTACTAGGTTGGAAGGTGATAGTGTAGGGAGGTACGGGCATGGGGACCCACACCCTCCTAAGACAGCGTAGTGACCCTGGAGGCCCGGTACTACGTCTCACAGTCTTAGTGTTTCGGTGGATGCCGGGGTGGCCCAGGGCTGAGTGGTAGGGTGGTACTGTACCGGTTGGAAGGCAGTTGGAATCAGCCTAGACGAGCCGGATCGTCGAGGATGGCGATCTTGTGGATTACCAGGTGTACACGCTCTGCAGAGTTGATCGATCTATACGTATAGCCGCGTCCGCGGATGTGGACATTCCCATGACCTACGCTTCACTTGATTAGATGAGAGGAGTCCTTTCTACCTTTCCCCCGGGTTCTGTGTCGGATTCCGGCTTTGGCCGTTGAGACGAGATCTGAGCGGGAGTCAATCTCGTTGCCTAGAGAGAGAGTGAGATGAGATGTGTTGTGTGTGGTGGGATTGGGAAAATGTGTGACTAAGATGAGATAAAAACTGAGGAATATCTTTTTAAAATATTAACTATTTGCATAGGAAACCCATAGCCTAAGTAGGTCTCTTCCTACTTCCCTCAATGCATTCCACTTCCCACAAAGCATTGCAAGCATAGGGTGGGCGATGCGTGGCCAGTACCAAGTGTACTGATAGGTTTTTGACAGGTTCCGAGCCCGAGTACGACTACGAGGGCGATGATTGGGAGAATTAGAGGGTCTGTTCTACGCTCAAGCTGGATTCAGAAGATCTTTTCCGCTGTTATCTACGTCGGATGCTGTGAATTTCCCTTCGTGGAAATCAAGGACGTTTCTGTGAATTTCCCTTCGTGGAAATCAAGGACGTTTCAGAGGCCGCCACCATCGTCTCCCTTCTCCGGTGGGGTGCGTGCGCGCGTGGGCGTGGGCACGGGTGACGAGGGTACGTAGCGCGGGCACGGTCGGGCACGTGGGCGCTGGCGTCGTGGGCGTGAGAGCGGGTCGCCTGAACAGATTTTAGGCACATGGAGTGTAGGAAACGTGGTTGTTGAAAAATATTCAACGTTCACAACAGTACAAAGCTTGATGTACGGTGACCAACACAATGGCAGACATTTCACTATACCGTGGTGTAAGTACGCAGTTATTATGTTTGTACCATGCATGCCTCGAGTTTTCTGAGTTTATTTATTATCGGAAGCTGTAGGCATGCAAAGAATTTCCAGGACTCCATACATACTTGTCACTGAAATCTGTATGGTACAAGTACATGTAGTGCTGTTCGGATTTACTCACACTGTCACACATGGTCCAAACTTCTCTGTTCATGAATCAAAAAATAATACACGACACATCGTTTGGCGCCGCTCAGGAGGGGATGTTTAGGAAGTTAGGAGGAAGGAAAGAAAAACACTGGTCTGATTATTTGGAACAGTGGTACGTAGAGCGATCATTGATCTTCGACCATTTGGGTATTTGTCCTCTAGTGCATGTCTAGTTGTGATCGGTAACGCTGCGTCAGGCGTCTCATACTCTCGTCCCATAGAAATCCGTTGAACGCCACCGTTGGTGGGCCACGACATCAGTCAAACGGTCCAATAGACTTAGTACCGTGTTTTCTAAAAAATATGGAATACTCCGCTCTCACTGTCCCTTTCATCAAGCTTCCCTGCAGCGCTCGCACCCATTCCGCCACGCCCCCGCACTGTCAAGCCATGCTGCATCACGGTCGCGCTGCCACGCCTGCACTGTCGCGGAATGCTCCACCACGGCTCTCTCCACCAAGCCTGGACGGCCACCATTCTTCCTCTGCACCGCGCCGAGCGCGGTCGCCTACCTTCATCGCTCTCCACCGTGCCTCCGCCCCACCGTGGCCTTCTACAGCGTGCCCGCCTCAGCTGGTGTTGCCCAGCCTGCGCCGCTCGCTCCTCTCTCCTGCCCATCACGTGCGCCCACCTCTGCTGGTCGGCCCACTCCCTCCCACGCGCGTCGGGCTAGTGATGCTCGCTCGCCGCCGGCTCCCACCTCGATCAGCCCTGACCCCCTCCCCCTATGTTGCAAATGTATGTTTCAAGTGTTTCAGAGGTATGTTGCAAGTGTTTCATATGGATGTTGCAAAAATAGACCAGGATGTGGCATGTATGTTGCAAGTGTTTCAGAGACATGTTGCAAGTGTTTAAAAGGCATGTTGCAAGTGTTTGTTCAAAATGTTTCATCTGTTTCAAACGTATGGTGCAAGCATTTTGATCTGGATGTTGCATATGTTTCACACATATATGTTGCAAGAGCATGTTTTAGACGTATGTTGCAAGCGTTTCGATCTGGATGTTGCATATGTTTCACACATATGTTGCAAGAGTATGTTCGAAATGTTTCAGCCGTTTCAGTCTTATGTTGAAATAAGAGTTTTCATGTTGCAAGTTGTAAGTGTTTTATCTAGATGTTGCATAGGTTTCACACACATGTTTTAAGTGTATGTTCCAAACGTTTTATTTGCTTCAGACGTATGTTGTATCAAAGTGTTTCATATTTCAGAGGTAGAGAGTCATGGGGCACAACTCGGATGGTGTGGGATGGGGCACGACGAGCCAAGGCCGGCGGGTTGGGGCATGTTGGGGACCGGCGGTCGAGGTGCGCGGCGCACCTAGGGTCGTGCGGACGGGGCGCACTCGTCTAGTCGTCCTCGTCCTGGCTCGTGGGTCCTGCTCGTGCAGAGAGAGAAGGGGGTTCAGGGGAAGGAGCGCACGGGGGCGGCGGCGGGAGCGGGGAGAAGGCGTGGCGTCCGAACTCGTGGAGTGAGAGGAGGGGGTAAGGAGGTAGGAGCGGTAGGAGTGGTGTTTTTGCGAGCGTGCGTGGCGGAGGAGGCGCAGGCGTTCGGACGCGCTTCTGTCCGGACGTCTGGGTGCTAGTATCTCCCAATTCGGATATATGCCATCTAGCAACATCAATTAAAGGAGGGCGATGATACATTCTTTTTAATAAATAATAAATGGACCAGTTATATAACGAGAGCGTGGGAGTATATTAACTTGAAATCAAGACTACTATTCAGAGCGAATAAAAGAAAGATTATTAATCAGAGAAAGAAAAAAGTTGACAGGCTTTCAACTAAACTAACAGAGGTTATAAAACATCCAAGTCGTGATCAAATAAAGTATGCTATACCATTTTCATCCAGAGGACGAAGACGCTTAACTGGATATTGATATATCTGAAGTAGTCCAATTTCGAATAGGTCAGGAGAACGAAAGAAAAAAAATAGCAATTCAAAATTTTGAAAATGTGTTATTAGCAAAACTTTCTCAGTTTCTGTTTCAAAAGTACACCGTTTGCCCATGCTAGGAGCAACGTGCTGCAAATATAAGGGTGCCACGTACACCACATGCATATATGGCAAGGGTATTACATTCTAGATAGGCTTATGTTCTATAAGCCATAACTTGAATTAATAAAGGATTAAAAGGGAAAAAAAAACTTGACCATATGGGCGATAGCTCCTAGGTTTTGCCTGTAGAGCTGTACGCCTGTACTACGATTGGAACGTGGACTGATAAGCGGAGAACCCCCGATTCAAACGTGGACCGATAAGGGGAGAACCTCCGATCGAACGTGGACCGAAATGGAGAGAACCTCCGAGTACATTACTCTAACCATAACTCATGAGAAGGTGGTCAAATGAAGGATTATATATTGGACTAAAGACCCTGGCCATGAATCCGTATCAGGCCTAAGTCATTTGTATCAAGTACAAGATGTTACTAATTTGTTTGAACTAATCATTTCCATCAAGTTGGGCTTCACTGTTGATCTATCACTATTGGTTTGAAATTCGAATGGATTGTGATATAACACATCGCTGCAGTTGTATGTCATGAACTGACCGGTAATGACAATAAAAATTAACTTTCATTTTATGATATGAACTCAGTAAATAACTTTTTCATACGGTAATGCTAGGCATAGGGCGTCCGTCTGCCCCGACTGGAACGCGACATAGCCCAACGACCGCTCATCCACGCCCTCTCCCCAAACCGTTCTAAAAAAGAAAAAACCTTATCCCTTCTACTCCCTCCTCTCTAGATTTTTTTTATTTTTAGCCCAAAGGTTTGAAAGTTTTTTTAAAACTAGCCCGTTTGGCCCCGCCACCATGCATGGCGGGGCAATTGCACTGAACCCCGCCATGCATGGTGGCGGGGTACCCCTAACCCGCCACCGATCATGGCGGGGTACAACCCGCCATTTCGGTGTCAGTCATCTTGGATGCAAGTGTACTACTCCTAGTGTGCAGCCTCACCACCTGCAAGTGTACTACTCCTCCCGTCAGGTCCGGTCCGGTCCCACCTGCAAGTGTACTACTCCTAGTGTGCAGCCTCACCACCAAAACAGAAGGCATAGGCCATGTCATGGCAGTTGCAGCAGAGATCCATTATCCATAGTGAGCGAGCTGAGCTGGGGGAAGTGTACGTGTTTATGAGCATTTTAATTCGTATTTTATAATTCTTTTATAATTCGTATTTTTTAGTTTATTTTTTAGTCAGAACAGTGTTTTTCTCTCACCAAAACAGCGAACAGTACTTTCAGTCATGTCTTTTCAGCGAAGAAAAATAAGCCAAACTTCCATTGAAAGACACTTTCATGGCGTGTCGGTGGTAATAGCGGTTCGTCTGTCCCAACGGCCGGCATTTTAATTTCCCTTTTATGAAAAAGTACTCTACCATGATGACCATGCCAGAGGTCGTTGACTCTTCCTACATAAATAAGGGCATGTTTAGTTTCTGAAAATTTTTTAGAAATGCTACTATAGCATTTTTGTTGTTATTTGACAATTCAATCATAGACTAACTAGGCTTAAAAGATTCATCTCGTGAATTTCGTCTAAACTGTGTAATTAGTTTTATTTTTTATCTGTATTTAATGCTTCATACATGTGTCAAAGATTCGATGTGACGAGAAATCTGAAAAATTTTACAAATTTTTTTTAGAAACCAAACAAGGCCTAAGTAATCAATATAAGCATTAACATAAATCAACAAATCAGCAGTAAGCCAGATTTTAGCAAAACGAATAGCTCGTGACGACCAGTGGGAGGGATGGATGAGAATGATATTAAGGCTGCTGCTACCTACAGTTTCATCTTTCACCCTTGCATTGGTCACCCCTTGTCAACTGTGGCGTCGCAAATGTGTACTGCTTCGCGCCACATGCTCCTGTACTTTGGAGCAGCTAGCAGCAAAGTACAAACTGTGGCACATGTACGAAGCATGGCACATGTACTTTGGAGCAGCTAGCAGCTATCAGCAAACTGTGGCGTCACATCGAATCTTTGACACATGTATAAAACATTAAATACAGATAAAAAATAAAACTAATTACACAGTTTAAACGAAATTCACGAGACGAATCTTTTAAGCCTAGTTAGTCTATGATTGAATAATATTTGTCAAATAACAACAAAAATGTTATAGTAGCATTTCTAAAAAATTTTCAGAAACTAAACATGCCCTTATTTATGTAGGAACAGTCAACGACCTCTGGCATGGTCATCATGGTAGAGTACTTTTTCATAAAAGGGAAATTAAAATCCCGGCCGTTGGGACGGACGAACCGCTATTACCACGGACACGTCATGAAAGTGTCTTTCAATGGAAGTTTGGCTTATTTTTCTTCGCTGAAAAGACATGACTGAAAGTATTGTTCGCTGTTTTGGTGTGAGAGAAAAACACTGTTCTAACTAAAAAATAAACTAAAAAATACGAATTATAAAAGAATTATAAAATACAAATTAAAATGCTCATAAACACGTACACTTCCCCCAGCTCAGCTCGCTCACTATGGATAATGGATCTCTGCTGCAACTGCCATGACGTGGCCTACGCCTTCTGTTTTGGCGGTGAGGCTGCACACTAGGAGTAGTACACTTGCAGGTGGGACCGGACCGAACCTGACGGGAGGAGTAGTACACTTGCAGGTGGTGAGGCTGCACACTAGGAGTAGTACACTTGCATCCAAGATGACTGACACCGAAATGGCGGGTTGTACCCCGCCATGATCGGTGGCGGGTTAGGGGTACCCCGCCACCATGCATGACGGGGTACACCCTTCCACGCTGGCCTGCAGGGTGTCACGTGGCCCCTGCACCCCGCCACCATGCATGGCGGGGTTCAGTGCAATTGCCCCGCCATGCATGGTGGCGGGGCCAAACGGGCTAGTTTTAAAAAAACTTTCAAACTCGGGTCAAATTTAAAATATGTTTCAAATTTGGGCTAAAAATAAAAAAAATTCCCTCTCCACCACAGTACCGCTACCCCAGCCAGCTTTTTTCTCGACGGACGGAACCGTCACGGAAAGTGCCTGAAACCGTTAGGGAAAGTGTTCCGTGATGGTAACCGTCAGGGATAAGCCGTCAAGGACAAACTGACAGGGAAAGTCCATCTTCCCTGACGGAAAACCGTCACTGATTGTTCCCTGAAGGTTGGAACCGTCAGGAAAGGGCTTCAGCGTCGGTTTTTCCTTTTCCGTCACGGAAACCTTCCCCGTCGGTGGGTAGCCGTCAGGAAAAAAGTAAGTCTTTCCCGTCGGCTGCCAACCGTCAGGGAAAGTTAAGTCTGCATATCCATAAACCCACATTTAACCATTCGAATCAGTGATTCATAACTTTAATCATGCATACACACATGCAGTAAATGTTACATTTGGTACATATAACATCATTAATCATGCATCCACACAGGCGGTAAATGTTACACTCATTAGTCTTTACTTATAATTATATCTTATTAAAATTGTACATACTTCAGATAGTACAATGTTCAACAAATCCATTTTAAGCTACATTCTAGTTGTCTTAGCACAATAAAGTTACAAGAGTAAAGCTACAGTGCAACAAATGTAAAAATAGAAGTTTAAGTAACTACCGCTTCCTAACAGGCCCATGGCAATACAGCAGCTACTGCATAGCCATTCATCTCCAGTCCCCTCTCTATTCAAAACAAGACAAAAGGAATCATTCATGAGATCATCATATGTCATGGGACTTTAAGAAAAACAGAATTATACTAAGAACATCTGGATACACATATGTTAGAACATGCTTTTTTTCAAGATAAAAAGAACCAGTCATCATTACGTACTAGTTCTCAGATTTCTTGGAAACCAACAGATCACATTGGCATGACAATTGTTTCAAAACCAAAAAGATACAACACATGAATAGGATGTCTTCAGATTGTCTAAATTAAACAATCAGGAAACATTCAGTTATGGATACTACTTAAGTTTCTAAAATTCAGTTACTAAAAGTCCATTTTAAAATCTGAAATTCCAGTTTTGCGCAGTTATAGCAGAATATGAGAACTGTAATAATCTGAAATTCCAGTTTTGCGCAGACTGTGCACAAATAAGATGGTACCAATTTCATCTTAACAAGCATAGAAAATTAGATTCCTAGCAATAAATTTAGGGAGAAAAACTAACCAGCTATTACTACTTCACATTGCAAAGGCTTGAACCCCTGGGAAGTCCGCATGCTGCCTGTCCGCAGCGGTCTGTGCCGCAGAATCAGCAACACCTAGCACTATCATTGTAAGCAGAGAAAAATAACGAACAAACTACTCAACCTAGATAAGCAAAGACTATTGGAACAAATCAGTTTTACAATGCAGAATTAGAATATTCAGGCAACCACATGTGACAAATCAATTTTACAATGCAGATCTGTAATATGAAATTAAAGGATTAAATCAATTTTGTTTCACTAGGAGCTCTCCTGCCGTTTCCATCTCAAAAATAAGGCAAATACATATTGCAGACCCCAGCTACCACAGAACATGAGTAAAAGAATCCCAAGATATATGTTCAGATTTAATCCCATGAGTATATCATAAAGCTAGTCATTGTAAACATCTTGGCACTAGTCTTCTAGCAGGATCAATGCCAAGAACACTGAGTTGGAACAATCAGAGTTTTATAACTTGCAGATACAAGCAAGAAGAGCCGGGGATGGGAGGGTATAGGGTGATGCTCACCACCCTTGCTGCAGCACGCACTATCAGTGCAGAGCCTCCGTGCTGCCGCACCACGTCCTGAAGCTGCCACGCTGCCGCAGCACATCTAGGAGCCGCCAACCAACCTGCTACTACACATCTGGATCCTGCAACATTAATTGTTAGTGTTGCACATCTGAACATTTTCATGCTTGGAATGTCTGCAAGCAAACTAGATGTTCTCAACTGTGTGCAAACTGCAAACAAATTTATACAGTTGAGGTAGCAACCATAAACAGGAAAGATACATCACTTGCATATGCCATAAACAAATCAACACGCCGCAGGCCTCGCATTTATAAAGCAAAAAGAAAATCAAAAGGAGCTTTCTGTAGAAATAAGATAGTTGCACAACATTAGCACTGCTACAAAACTTAAGTGGGACCACTTTCAGCTATCCTTCACAAAGTTTAGTTTCACAATTCAGTGTACACTTGCAGCATCAGACAATGCCTTTACATCAATAGGAAAATGCCTTTACATCAACATCAGCATCAGACAAAATAAATGTGTACTGAAAATTAAAGCATGTAGTTGGATTCAGCTCTAAGTTACTGAATCATCATCATGCATAGTAAATTAAAAGAATTAGGAACTGACCGAGATGACATTGTTAAAGCACTCATGTTCATCTTCATGCCCATTCTGCTCCGGCATCATGGCTTTATTCTGCCTCACCACAATTGCTGCAGCTCTCTCACAACATGGGGAAAAAAGAATATGCTATATTTAAACTGTAGATGTTCCAAGCACAAATAGAAAAAGGTTAGAGTTCTAAGTTCACCGAGTCATCAACAACATGAGTCAGTCAAACAACTAAACCGAATCACAATGTCTTTAGTTTTGGAGTTTGGACAGTTCCGATTGTGCAAGAAATAGCCAATTATCAGGTAGTGAATTATTTTTTAATCCCTACAGCAGCTGTGCCAGAAAAGCAAAACTGAACTTGGTTGCACGTGAAAGAACTAGGGCAAACTTATAGCTTCAACCTAGACCCAGAACAACATTCTAGCAAGCTATTCAGCAGTGCATGAACAAGCCTCTGCAGCACATTAAACAGAGTACTGACTGTCATGAAACAGAGTTGCAGTAAACAAATTCCGAGCTAATTTAATCCAAAGGAATGAAAGTTTTACTGCAACCAAAAGGAAATATACAGTACTACTAACATAAATTTATTAAATAAATCTGCAAAATATGTAATACAAAGAATGCAAACAAGATTGGAAGGGAATGTAACTCGCTAGTCTAGTTTTGTGTATGCTTTATAAATTAAATCTCTGGACTGGCCTTGAATATATTGTTCCATCCATGATGCAAGGGCAATAAATCTATATGAAAGACAGAACATTCAGATCCTGGTGACATGCGAGGGAGCTAGAGTAGGGAGGGGAGATGGGGAAGAAGATTGCGTAACTGGGAGGATGACGGCCGGCCTGGCACGCCCCCGCGGTGGCACCGGTGTTGGCACTAGCGCGGGGCATGGCATGAGGGCGTGGAGGAGAGAGGAGCGGGAGCATGTCGCCGCCGTGCCGGCGCCGGTGCCGGGTGTCGGTGCAGTTCCGAGAGGTGCCGCGACACCATGGTCCTAAGGAGGAACGAGTCAACGAGAGGGAGAAGCTGTTAGAAGAGAGAGGGGGACCTCGACTCACTAGATCACAGGGATGCCTGGCAGCGGCGTCCTTGCCTGCGCTTGGCCTTGCTCCGCCGCCGACTGCTGAGATCTGAGAGGGAGAGGCCGCCGACTGCCGAGATCTGAGAGGGAGAGAGAGAAAGTGAAGGGGAATGGGGAGAAGAATCTGGGGGCTGAGTATAGGTACAAGATAAGGATGGGGAGATTTTTTTTTTGCCTCGCGCGCGTCTCCCACATGCACGACCGCGCCCTTCTTTTCGCTCGTGTCTCTTACACGTGGGCCATGCGAGGATTGGAGCGCGCGTAACTAGCTTTTCGGGGGCGCGGACTTTGGTTTTTGCGGTCTACCAGGCGTCCCTGACGGTACAGGCTCCTTCCGTCTCGGTTTGTTGCACACGTGAGGGAAAGAATAGAGCCCGTGACGGGAGCTTGGCAGCCGACGGGAGTGCTCCACACCGTGGGGAAAGAAGTGGTCTAGGGTAGTACCTTGCAGCTGCCACTCCGTTCGTCCCGTTCTGAACGCGGATGCCACTCTGCCTCGCTGCTGCCGCATGCCCCATCCGACGCCGCTTGCTCGCCCCCGTCGCGAGCACTTCTCGCACCCTTCCGTCGCACACGCTGGTGCTGGTGGTCCTCGCCCGCCCACCCGGCCAAGCCAAGACCGGTGCTAGTGGCGGTGGTGCGCATGCGCACCGCTGGTGCTGGTGCGCTCGCTTAGCTGAGCCAAGCCTGGTGCTAGTGGCGGTGGTGCTCGCGCACCACCGCTCGCTGTCAGCTCTGACCCGAGCGGCTAGAATAGACCGGCCCTGGCCTTCCCCTCCCCTACGTTGCATATGTATGTTTCAATTGTTTCAGACGTTTCAGATGTATGTTGCAATTGTTCCATTTTGATGTTGCAAAAGTAGATCAGGGGATGTTGCACATGTTGCATATGTTGCACGCGTTTCGGATGCATGTTGTAAGCGTTTGTTCAAAATGTTTCATATGTTTCTAGACATATGTTGCAATCGTTTTTGATGTGGATGTTGCATATGTTTCACACATGTTGCAACAGTATGTTCTAAAATGTTTCAGCTATTTCAGTCTTATGTTGCAGCAAGTGGTTTGATGTTGCAAGTTGCAAGTGTTATATTTTGGATGTTTCATGTGCTCCACACGCATGTTGCAAGTGCATATTCCAAATGTTTCATCTGTTTTTAGACGCATGTTGCGTTCAAATATTTTTTTTCATGTTGCAAGTGTTTTATGTTGCTCTCGAGTATAGATGTCCAACGGGCCGTGCCGTGCCGGCCCGCGTCGTGCTGCACGGGCCGCCGTGCCTGACGGGCCGCCGTGCCTGACGGGCCGTGCCTGGCCTCCGGCCCAAGGCACGGCCCGTGGGCCGTCGGGCCGGCCCAAGAGCACTGCGTGCCATGCGTGCCGCGGGCAGCCCGAGAGCAGCAGACTGGGAGGAAGTTAGGGTTTGGAGTGATGGGGAGGGGAAGGAAAGAGCAGCGCCGTCTGGGAGAGTGGGAGTGGGAGGAAGTTAGGGTTTGGAGTGATGAATATATTATATATATGTATGGATTGCAGTGGGCTGTGCCAAATATTCACATGGTTATCAATTTAACGGGCCGCCTCTTGAACCAGGCCGTGCCCGTGCCGTGCCACGTGCCTGGGTGGCGGCCCAGGCATGGCCTGGTCTATCGGGCCGGGCCGGCCCGGGCCCGGTGGTCACCGGGCCGTGCCGTGCTCGGGGCGGGCCAAAATGCCGGGCCGCGGGCCGGGCCACCGGGCCTCGGGCTGCATGGCCAAGTATACTCTTGAGTGTCGCCCGCACGGAGAGAGAGAAGCGGGTCTAGAGAATGACCGGTGGGTGCAGATATGGGGGTGGAGTGCGCACGTGGGGCGGCGGGGCGAAGCTGGACGGGGGTGGGGCAATGGCTGACTTTGGCGGGCTGCGTGGTTTTCCGAACACGCGCATCCGTTCGGACGTCCGCGGGCTAGCCATGCCCTTTTTCATATGGAGTTTGATGTAGATAAATAATTGAGTGAAATACATCCATGTTCTTCAATATTTCCTAGATCCTCATTTAGCGCCACAAACTCTCAAAGTGAGGATTTCAATCACTAAACTTTTGAAGTGATTCAGTCTAGGTTTAGTTATGATTCTGATTCTTGTTATAATTTATATGATCTAGTGATGATCCTGGCTTACTTTCATATACAAATTCTAATAAATCTCAAAGGCCCAATACCTATGTTCTCTAATGGGCTTTAATGTTTAAGCCCATGAGTAAAGGTTGAAGGTGCAACATCAATTAATACCATATTACTAGTGATATGGAGGTAGGGGGTTCTCCTCACTATATATTTGTACCAATCCTTTTCGAGAAAGACACACAATAATAGAACTACTATTAGGAGTTTCTAGTTTAGAAATCCTAAGATAGTCGATTAGTGTTTTCCTCTTCTCGCTGCTGCACTACCGCTGTAGTCTCTCTATTTCGAAAGGTACACACCCTGTGATCCACACCTTGTGATCTAGTGTCTGTTCATGCTATTTAATATGACCAGTACGTGGGCAATACCTATACTAGTACCTGATATTGTTATGGTTTATATTTTGGTTTTATTCTGAAAATTGCCTGTTTTCTCAACGATTCTCACATTTCACTTGGAGTAAGCCACTCGTAGAGTTAACCCAAAACCTTCGAGAGGTTGTGGACTTGTAGAGAATCCAGCAAACGTTAAGGATTGCTGGTGTATTTTACTTACTCTAGAATATATATGAAAATTGTAGCCCTTTATATAGTGAGGTTTGTAGGTGAGGAATGTTGCATTTCAAGTAATTCATACGACAAAATAATCATATGAAGATTCATCTAACATGGGTTAATAAAATACATAAAAAACTCTCATTGCTATGTGACGGGAGATGCTATATGTGTTGATTTATACAACTCGCATGGATAGAGCCATCGTGATGTGATGTGGTTCATGTGCAAACAAAAAAGAGAGCAAAATTGACGGTGAAGTCGTTCGATTTTGGAGATAATGAATAGAGCATCCTAAGAGGAGAGATGTCATGGTCTAAGAGCTTGAAGAGAGAAGGAGAGAAAGGTATGTAAATATACTTAGCCATGCAGCCCGAGGCCCGGCGTTTTAGCCTGGTGGCCACCGGGCCGGCCCGGCCCAAGGGACCAGGCCGTGCCTGGGCCGCCACCCAAGCACGTGGCACGGCACGAGCACGGCCCGGTCCAAGAGGCGGCCCGTTAAATTGATAACCATGTGAATATTTGCCCCAGCCCACTGCAATCCATACATATATATAATATCTTCATCACTCCAAACCCTAACTTCCTCCCACTCCCACTCTCCCAGACGGCGCTGCTCTTCCCTTCCCCTCCCCATCCGCCGCGCCGCTCTTCCCTTCCCCACGCGCCGCCGCTCTTGCACCGCATTCCCCTTTCCTCGTCATCTCCCTCGCGCGCGGAGCGCCTCCAGCAGTCCAGCTCCAGGGCGCGGCAGAGCTCCTCCGACTCCAGGGCACGCGGCGTGGTGGAGCGCCTCCGGCTCTAGGGCGCGCGGCGCGGTGAAGCCCCTCTAGCTCCAGGGCGAGCGCGCGGCAGAGCAGGGATCACCTCCAGGGCGAGCCGCTGCGGCCGCCGGCACCGCCGCCACCTCCCACGCGGCCAGGGGGAAGTTCCCTCGTGCTCTCGGGCCAGCCCGACAGCCCACGGGCCGTGCCTTGGGCCGGAGGCCAGGCACGAGCACGCCACAGGCACGGCCCGTCAGGCACGACGGCCCGTGGCGGCACGACGCAGAACGGGCCGTGCCGGCCTGACATCTATATATGTAAAGAAGCCATTGTGATGTGTATGGTCAAAGTATGAACCGTAACTCGGTAACTGACACGGTGAAACGTCTATTTTTTTTATAAGAATACTAGGAAACCGACTACTATTTTTAAGGAAACCGACTGAAGAAAGGCGAAACCGTCTGCTTTCCGAGGAAACATGGCAGTGCCTGTTTCGAAAAGTTCGTTTTTATAGAAAAAAAGACTGGGCCCTACTACACATGAGCTAATATGGGCAGATTAGGGATGAAAACGGATCGGATACGGACAGATATCACTGATATCGTATTTGTTTTTATATTTATGTTCGGATTCGGATTCGAATACAGATAGTATAAAAAATGTCGGATATGATATGATTGGATATCAACATCATAAATATGTGATTTACATATTCAGATACGAATACGGTATCGGATGTTAAATATCCGAACTCGGATACGGACGGATTAAAACCCCTCTAAATGGATTCGGTCTCGAATACGGTCGGAAAATATCCGTACCGTTTTCATCCCTGGGAAAGATGAAGACAGACGGTGGCGTTGTGTTTGCATGCAGTCACGGAAGCTGTAGGTATGCAAAGAATTTCCAGGACTCCATACATACTTGTCAGTTGTCACTGAAACCTATATTATGGTACATATAGTGCTATACTGCTGCTGGAAATTACTCACACATGGTCCAAGCTTCTCTGTTCATGAATCAAAGAATAGTACACGGACGCCTACCATTAAAAAATAGTGTAGCTAAATCTTAATATGAATCCATTAAAAACTCAACCATGCTGTATGTGTAGGTGGGGGAGGGGGGTTACCGGGTTGAATGGCCCCAAGGCTTTGCCTTGAGAATACCAGGATTTGAATGCGAACCCTCTGAGTACATTAGGTCCTATGAGAACTAAAATGATTTATAATTCTAGATACACAGCTTTTGCTATGTACCTAAATATAGGTTAGCAAAAGCCAGGGACGGAGCCAGCGGTAGGGCAGCCAGGGCTAGAGCCCCCCTTACCGCTGGTGAGTCCATGGAGCCCCCCTGAGCTCTGCCTACAAATTTCCGCCATTGTTGTCTTGAGAAGGAAGGCTGGACGTTTGAGATGCGTGTTTAGCCCCTGCTAATATTTTTTCTGGCTTCGTCACTGGCAAAAGCTATATATCTAACAAAAAGTCAAAACGATCTATAATTTGGAATGGAGGGAGTATTTCGTAGATCCTCATTTTGGGTGGGGGAGGGGGTTGCCGGGTTGGATGGCCCCAAAGCTTTGCCTTAAGAATACCAGGATTTGAATGCGAACTTTTGTTAAAGAAAACCCTCTAAGTACATTAGGTCCCGTGAGAACTAAAATGATTTATAATCCTAGATACATAGCTTTTGCTATGCACCTAGATATAGGTTAGCAAAAGTTGTGTATCTAAAAAAGTCAAAACGATCTATAATTTGGAACGGAGGGAGTATTTCGTAGATCCTCATTTAGGACCACAAACTCTCAAAGTGAGGATTTTAATCACTAAACTTTTGAAGTGCTACGCTTCCTGATTCTCACTTTGTAGAGTTCAAGAACCCGAACCCTTTGAGAGGTTATGGACTTAGTAGATCCTATATGGGTCAGAACATATTCTGACATGGGTCAGAATATATATAAAAAAACTCTCATAGCTATGAGCAATCAAGCATAATTGGGATGAGAAGGTAACACACGTGAGGGGAGATCGTATGGGCTGATGATTATACAACTTGCATGGATGCGAGAAAAAGCGACTGTGTGAGTTTAAATGTACGTCTATGGAGGTTGCTTCAGACCGTGCAAAACAAAAACGAGAACTGAGTGAAATTGCTGGAATTGGGAGATATTTTGCAATAGCAAACAGAGCATAGAAGGAGAGACGTCATGGTCAACAACTTGAAGAGAAAGGTACATAATAAAGAATCTACAGTGTGTATGGTTGGATGGGGTTCATGGAAGAGACTACTCAAGAGAGGTTACCAACCCTAGCTAGTCACACCAAGTTTACCAACGCATATGTGGTCAAAGTGTGAACCGTAATAACATGGGTGAATGAAACGGTCTATTTTAGCTAAGAATAGCAGGAAACTGACTACCTTATTCAAGGAAAAAATTGAAAACTGTCTGCTTTTCTGAGGAAAAATGGCAGTGCCTTGTTTCGAAAAGTTCCTTTTTATAGATAGGCAAAAATAACTAAAAACTGACTGGTCCCTACTACACATGATCAGCTAATGGAGCAGTACTGGCTTACATCAGGCTGAGACTGCTGCTCCTCTTGGTCTCTTGCTACCATTTGCACATTCAGATCTCCGGCGGATGAATGCAGGTTGCAGGCCGGGACAAAGTTACGCTTGCACTGCAGACGGTGTGGCGGTGTTTCTGCATGCAGTCACGGGAGTAGATAGATAATACTGACACGGGCCCGTGGGGTTTACTGCTCCCAAAAACCTACAGCATCGTGGTGGAAAAGCCGCTGACGGCGAGCACCTTTCGAAGAGGGAAATTTGTACACGAATGGCAATTTGTACTGTTTCCAAAAACCTACAGCATCCGTGGTACCTTTGTTTGCACAAAGGCAGCAAGCACAAGTCAGTGGACTGAAACCATAAGTTTGTACATATTCCCAATTTTGAAATTTGTACTGTGTACATGTATGATCTCAACTTGAAAATGGCCAGCTGCCAAGTCCGTCCCAATCACGAGAAGATGGCACAAAGGAGGTGCAAGCAACCATTATGGCCATGGCCAGCCATATCATGTCTGCACATCAATGGCTACCAACAGGTTTAGGTATAGTTCCCATCAAATTTCTCTTGTGCCGATATGTGAGCTTATCATCCAGATCATCAGTCTAACCACGCCCCCATCAACTTGGTGTAATGGCAGTTTAGTACATTCATTTAAGATTGCCTTTTCTCGAGACTGTCATACGTGACTCCAGCAATCCATGGAAGCCACACATGGAATCGGAGAAGTGAGACCCACACAACAGCTTTTCTCCAATAAACTATATGCACACTTGTTCCATGTGAGTGTCCGTGTTCCATGCATCCATCGTCGCCTGTGGACTGTGGTGTATAAAGACATTCCTCAAGACAAGTTCCACAGCTAAGCCATGCCGTCCATTCACCGAGTCAAGCATTAGAACCGAGTCGGCCTCGGCCAGCAGGTTGCCATTGGTTTCAATTCCTAGCTAGCTCATCTTCTTGGAGCTATCAATGGCCTGCCGCGGCGGCATGGTGTCCGGAGCGGGAGCCGGAGCCGGAGCAGTGGCGCACCTAGCAGCGACAGTGTTATTGCTGTTGCTTGTTGGAGTTGGCATCTCCCGTTCCCGTGCGCAGCTCCAGGTGGGCTTCTACTCCGACTCCTGCCCGGACGCCGAGGACACCGTCACCGCTGCCGTCCAGGACGCCGCCGGCAACGACCCCACCATCCTCCCGGCGCTCCTCCGCCTCCAGTTCCACGACTGCTTCGTCAAGGTACGATACGACGTGTGTATGCGTCCTCGTGTCCGGCAAGTCCGGCTGATTACTGCTGCTAGTTAGCTTTTACGTACCTGTGTAATGTGCTTGTTCGCCGGCGGCCGGCGGCCGGCAATATATGCAGGGGTGCGACGCGTCGGTGCTGATCAGGAGCGCCAGCAACGACGCCGAGGTGGACAACGCCAAGAATCAGGGCCTGCGCGGACAGGACGTGGTGGACGCCGCCAAGGCGCAGCTCGAGGACCAGTGCCCCGGCGTCGTCTCCTGCGCCGACATCATCGCGCTCGCTGCCCGCGACTCCGTCACCATGGTAACATGCAACCGGCTGATATTATATTACCAACTAGGTAGATGGTAGAGTAGTAGTCATGCACGTCGTAGCAGCTGACGCGTTGGAAATTGGAATGCATGCCAATACCAACCAGATGGGCGGGCCGTCGTTCGACGTGCCCACGGGGCGGCGCGACGGGCTGACCTCCAACCTCCGCGACGCCGACGTTCTTCCTGACGCCGGCGACTCCATCAGCGTGCTCCGCTCACGGTTCGCCGCCAGCGGCCTCGACGACCGCGACCTTGTCCTCCTCACAGGTAGCCACTCTACACCCTCGCTCACAGTTTTCACCGTACCTTCACTAAGTTGCATGGACATGGACGCCGCCTAAGTCCTCACTGACACTTACTGGTGCAAACGAACGAGACCGGCCGCAGCGGCGCACACGGTGGGCACGACGGCGTGCTTCTTCGTGAAGGACCGGCTGTACAGCTACCCGCTGCCGGGCGGTGGGATGGGCGCCGACCCGTCAATCCCGGCGTCGTTCCTGGCGGAGCTCAAGGCCCGGTGCCCGCCGGGCGACTTCAACACGCGCCTGGCGCTGGACCGCGGCAGCGGGACCGACTTCGACGACTCCATCCTCCGGAACATCCGCTCCGGCTTCGCCGTCATCGCCTCCGACGCCGCGCTCGCCAACAGCAACGCCACCCGCGCGCTCGTCGACGCGTACCTCGGCCCCTCGGCGCGCAGCTTCGAGCGGGACTTCGCCGCCGCCATGGTCAAGATGGGCAGCGTCGGCGCCATCACGGGCGACGACGACGGCGAGGTCAGGGACGTCTGCTCCGCGTTCAACAGCAATTGATGATGATCCGTGACGTGCTTGCATCGGTGGCTGCGCGGCGTGACATAGAGAGAGAAATGAGAATTTCTGTGTAAATTTAATTTGGTTTCTTGAGTGGATTAATTAGATTTCAAAAAAATTTAACTGGAAATTAAATGGATTGATCAAAGAAGAGGGCACATGGAGGAATTGTGCGGTGGAATTGATTGACAACTTTTGGATGCAGCGATGCAATGCAAGTACTGCGCGCATGCATATGCATGTGAAGATTTATTGCCACGGTTGTCCTAAATAAAAAAGATGATAAGTTCATCAATTCGTGCAGCACCGACGACTAAACCGCGTCTAGTCGGTAGATTCTGCTCGAGATTTGAATACTGGCGGCTGTTTTGTTAGCGATTTTTTTTAACAAGGCCCTGTTCACTTCCCATGCCAACCCAAAATATTTCCTCTTCCACCCATCACATCGAATCTTTCGACGCTTGCATGGAGCATTAAATGTAGATAAAAAAGATAACTAATTACATAGTTTGTCTGTAAATGTCGGGACAAATCTTTTGAGCCTAGTTAGTCCATGATTGGACAAATTTTACCAAATAACAACGAAAGGTGCTACAGTAACTTTTCACATACTTTTCGCGAAGTGAACACACCCAATTCGGAAGAGCACTGCCATACATTATATTATATTTTATTACTTATAAGAAGCAAAACAATCCGAGCATTGCATTAGTGTTACATGATTTTCTTTAGCGAATCTAGAAAACCAAAGAAAATTCACACAATGCAAGGACATACTGTAGCGAAATTACCGAATGGTAGAGGGTGGAACCTTGTCCGTTATCTTAAAAAAAGTGTAGTGAAATTTTCTTAGGCCCTGTTTGGTTTGGAGGAGTTAAAATTTAACTCCTATCACATCAATGTTCCCTCAAATGCATGGAGTACTAAATGTAGACTAATTGCATGCATGTCGGCACAGATTAGGAGTAATTTACGAGACGAATCTATTAAGCCTAATTAGTCCAAGATTGGAAACTTTTTGTCAAATAAGACGAAAGTGCTACAGTGTTTGTTAAACTTTAACATCCAAACCAAACATGGCCTTAGTTGTTCATGGTTCTATAAAGATCTTTTTGAGGGCAGTTATGTAAAGATCTAAGCATTTTCTCTGAATTGATTTACTCAAGCGCGTACTGTATAAATAAAGGTTCTTTTGGTGAAAAAGGAAAATTTTATTAGCCCAATCTTGTAGGACTCTTCCTCCGAGGTTCCTCCAAAACGGCTTCGGCTTCTCTTTTTCACCGAAAACACTCCAAACAGCCCCTCCTACTAAACGTTTGGTAGGGCTTCTCCATAGGAGCCGAAGAGGAGCCATACTAAACGGGGCCTAAGAATCATATGGGAAATATTTCCTACACACTATTACAGAAACCGTAATCCCTGTCAGCCCATCAGTGGCCGTTTGATAGGGATCCCAATTCTAAGAGAAACATTTTAAATTCAGATTCTTGGGAGAAACATTTCTCTGAGAAACAAAATCACTTGCTGGATCCGTTTGTCTGTTTGCCTGGATTTAGAGTAGAGGTAAATGTGGTGGAATATACCAAAAAGCCCTTAATATATGATGATATTTTCTTGAGTTATCACAGGGCAAAATAAGCCTTGCTTGGCTTCACCGAGCAGAGCATAGCAGAGCCGCGGCCAGGTTCTCGGCGCTCGCGGTCGGCTTCGTTGTGGCAGTGCGCAGCTGTGCAGCGTGCCTCATGCGTACGCGCGTGCACGAGGAGGGGGCAGAGAGGTGGTGGCGGCGCGCGGTCGTCGTCGAGGGAGTGCGCGGTTGCCGTCAGCGAAGGGTCCGTCCCTGGGGGAGCGGCACAGAGGAGGTCGCCATCGAGGGAGGGCGCGTGGTCGCCGTCAGGGGTGGAGGCCGTCGGAGCCTTGGGGAGAGGCACGGAGGAGGCGGCGCATCCTGATGTCCGAGGTGTCGGGAGCTCTCGTGGTGACCGAATGGATAAGGGAGGCGATGGCAGTTGTGGTAATTTTTAACGAATGAGCATCATCAGAATGGAGAGTGAATCGGTGCGAAACCACCCCATGGCCGTTTCAAAACTCTATGAAGGATGGGGAGTCGGTTCTGCTTCAATTCTTTGTGCTGGTAACCCGTTTGGAACCGGTTCTACTGATTCTTCGCGGAAATGGATCCAATTCTTCCTTCCAAACGCATATCAGTAATTTTAGACTTGCTAGTAATATAAGTATCATTGCCAATATGTAAGTAAAAGGTGCTTAAGCGTTTCTACCCCTGTTTTGAAGCGAATGGTGATTTTTTCCCTCATCTTTTTAACTTTGTGATTTTACCCATGTGATTTCAAAACGAAAAGAGACTGTCCCTAACAGTGTTAACTTTTGGATAAAAGGACAACTTTGCCTATGTGTTTTTACCCCTGTTTTGTTATTTTGATATTTGTGTTTTTACCCCTATTTACAGATCAACAATTTAGCTATTTTGATACAGAATTATACAATTCAATCAGTGGAAAAATCAACAATTTTTAGAAAAAAATCGACTAGTAAAATGTTTTTGAAAGGCTCGCAATTTGAAATCAACCCTACTTAGAATTGGGGTCATTCATTCATTCATTCATTCATTTATTGTACCCATGACAAATGTTCTCTCATCTTATTTGCCCCAACATTTAATGGATATTGTCATGAGCTTCACATTAGAAGAATGGCGCACGTTGGGGAATTCCCTTGCGTCGGTGACGAGCAACCCTTTTTGGTGGTGGTTCTTCGTTGTTCTTGTCATTGCAGCTGTCTTTGTCACTCATAGTACTTGAACCAACATCATCCATCCTAGTCACATGATCCTTACCATTGGATTGAGGGCTGTTTTCAACCATGGCTGGCATACTCATTTCCATATTTAAGCCTCTAAACTATAAAAGGTAAGGATTTTATTAGATATATGCGATCCATTAATTATGAAACTTATTTCTTATTTTTGTACTTTTTAGAAAATAACATCCTTAGATAGTTTGTGATAACTTACATTGCATCCAAGAGAGCAGAAGCGAAATGCTTCAAGTAGAGCACGACTGCATGTCTCACAGCTATGTGTTGATGACAAAGGTGCCTTACAAATGGGGACACCAGAAGCACGCGGTTGTGGGCGCTCATTCAAGAATACGACCCTTGCACTATTGATTACATAAGTTTGCACATCACTAATATCAAGGATGTCTTGAATCTCTGAAACCCTCACAACATCATGGTAGGATGATCGCCTTATCTGAAACATCCAATTATTTGAAACTTAAATACTGCCATCCTTTCATAGATCATATGTGTGTGCTTGCTCAAAGGACCCATGGCCTATGAATTTATATTTTTATACACCCAAAATTTGAACACATTTAATATAAAGTTTTATAACGTTTCCTAATTGTGAGGTGACATAAGAAGCAACAAAAGAAAAACATCCAAATTGTAAAGTTTTGATTGTATGACATGTATGATATATGAAATGTTTTACCTTTCCATTGACTACACAACTACACATTTCTTACCTGGATTACACGATGAGTGGAATGATCGCTTGAACGGCAATAGTTGCAGAAAGCAGCTGGTGTAGCCTCACACTGGGTGCAAAATAGGTTACACTTGTTGCGACTAGCAAGAAGATGGTTTGCACAAGTCACAAAAAATTGTGTTGCAAGTAATATTTCTAGCCATGAAGGCACCGTCTCCCTTTTCATTGTAAAAACAGTAGTCTATTATGTTCTTTTTGCTAATGTTGGGGAGTGAAAGGAATGGTTGTACTTATAGGAAAAGAATAGTGAGAAGTGCATGAGTTTTTGCTGTAAATTTGCTGGCATAAATAAGCGTTTTGCATAATCCGTGGTGGTAAGAACTGAAATGCCAGCTAGAAATTAAGAGAAACAATATAATAATAAGAAGTACATGCACTTTTCCTACAAAACAGTGGCGCAGTATGATGTTTTGCATAATCTGTGGTGGTATGAACTGAAATGCTAGCTAGAAATTAAGAGAAACAATAAGTGAAAGGAATGGTTGTACTTATAGGAAAAGAATAGTGAAAAGTGCATGAGTTTTTGATGTAAATTTGCTAGCACAAATAGGCGTTTTGCATAATCTATGGTGGTAAGAACTGTAATGCCAGCTAGAAATTAAGAGAAACAATATAATGATAAGAAGTACATGCATTTTTCCTACAAAACAGTGGGCGCAGTATGATGTTTTGCATAATCTGTGGTGGTAAGAACTGAAATGCTAATAAGTGAAAGGAATGGTTGTACTTATAGGAAAAGAATATTGAGAAATGCATGTGTTTTTGCTGTAAATTTGCTGGCACAAATATTAGTTTTGCATGATCTGTGGTGGTAAGAACTGAAATGCCAGCTAGAAATTTAGAGAAACAATATAATAATAAGAAGTACATGCACTTTTCCTACAAAACAGTGGGCACAGTATGATGTTTTCCATAATATGTGGTGGTAAGAACTGAAATGCTAGCTAGAAATTAAGAGAAACAATATAATCATAAGAAGTACATGCACTTTTCCTACAAAACAGCAGCGCAATACGATGTTTTGAATAATCTGTGGTTCTAAGAACTGAACTAATATATAGTTACAAGTGACACAGAAACAATAATGAGATGTACAATCTCTTTTCCTATAAAACCATTGTTGTAGTGTGAAGTTTTTCATAATTGCAGTAGTTCTTTGTCCAAATATGCAGCACTAAGAACTGACTGCTAGCTAAAGTTATATGAAAAAATAATGACAAGTACAATCACTCTTCCTGGAAAACCGCTGGCAAATAAGATGTTTTACAAAATTTGTGGAACTAAGAACTGAAATGCCAACTATAGATATAGGGATAAAACAATAGAAGTGCATCCACCTTTTATTCAAAACTACTAGCACAATAAGAATATTTGCATAATTTGCAATGTTTAGAAACTGAATGCCAGCTACAAACATTGTGACCACAATCATAGTTCTAATTGGTATAATATTCTAGTGCTCACATAATAGGCATTGTGCTGTGATCCAAAGGTAGCTACAAATAAACTCTGCAAAACCCCCTTCTGAAGCACAGATCCAACCGTATCCCCTCCAATCTTGAGCTTTAAGTCTGGTTGCATTGATCCCAGAAGGACCTGTCATGGGATAGGTCCTAGCTCGTTTGCCCTATAGTTCAACACATGTGACCTGGTCATCATCAAACCCATCCCTAACCGCAAAAGGTTAACATAGTGCTATGCTCGATCATATGCCAACCACTCAGCTCCAACTATAGGAACCTTGTCTAATCTCAAGCAATCCATAAACTCCCATTCCTAAGTCTCATGAAAAAGATTCCCAAATGACAATCAAATCAAAGTGAAGCAAGGCCAACAGACACAGATGAAGGACAAAGACCGGGAAGGATGTTGGAATATGAAACTTCATCAAACTAAGTGACTCTCACAAATGGAGAAATGTCCTAGAGACCATCTATCCTACATTTGGCATCAAAGTAGAATACCAATTGAATCCATGGATTGTTCGATGTTGCTTTGTGAACTGTTTGATGTTGCCCTGGTTGTTCTGATTGATGCAAAGTGACTATGCAAACATGCAAATGTTGTTAGTCGCTGGATTCTCACTCTTGGTAGCAGTAGAGTCCTTACTCTCATCGAGAGAGGATGACACTAGGAGTTGGGGCAACCACTTGTTCGTCACTGGATTCTCACTCTTGCTAGCAGTAGAATCCTTACTCTCATCGAGAGAGGATGACACTAGGAGTTGGGGCAATTTTCTAGTTTATTTCTCACACAAACTCATACAATGCCATGCCAACCTGAGGGGTTGGGGTTACATACTTATAGGCTGCTTGCCAGCCAAGCATATGCCAAGATGCTAGTCTAAGATGCTAAAGTGTTGTCCTAGCTAAGATGCTGTCCTCTAGTCTAAGATGTTGTCCTAGCTAAGATGTTGTTCTCTAGTCTAAGATGCTATCTTAAAAACAGAAAAACAGTCATAAGGACCATGTGAGCAGCACAGCCCCACAAAGACCAACCACACATGAGACTTATCCATCATTCTCCCCCTAAGTCTTGTGCGTCGTCTTGTGGGAGAGTTGAACCATCCCGGTCCTGGAGCAGAGCTCAAGGAACTTGATCCTCCCAAGGGGCTTGGTGAGCATGTACGCAAGCTGGTCCTTGGTGTTGATGTAGCTCGCCTTGATGCTCCCTTCCTCTAAACAGCCTCGGATGAAGTGGTACCTCACCCGGATGTGCTTGCTGCGTTCTTGGAACACGTGGTTCTTTGCTAGGGCCAGAGCGGACTTGCTGTCCACCCTGAGCTCCACCGCTCTAGTGTCTCTGCCAAGGAGATCACCAAGCAGTCGAGCGAGCCAGAGCGCCTGAGTCGAAGCGGTGGAGGCCGCTATGTACTCGGCCTCGCAGCTGGACAGGGCCACCACCTGCTGCTTGACCGACTGCCAACTAACGAGGCACTTGCCGAGGAAGAAGAGGATCCCACTCGTGCTCTTGCTGGTGTCGATGTCATCGGCGTGGTCGCTGTCGCTGTACCCGACGAAGTGTGCCGCCCCAGGGCACCTCAGGTAGTAGAGGCCGTGGTTGAGAGTCCCCGCAACGTAGCGGATGATCCTCTTCACAGCCTGCTGGTGCTCCGTCGTCGGTCGCTGCATGAACAGACTAATGTAGCCGACGGAAAATGCCAAGTCCGACCGTGTGTGGGCGAGGTAGCGAAGGCTCCCCACAAGATGCTGGTACTGTGTAGCGTCCACCTCCTCCGTCGTGCTATCGCGGCTCAGCTTCAGCCTCTCCTCCATCGGAGTGAGGGCTGGGTTGCAGTCGGTGAGCCCAGCTAGCTCAACGACGCGCTTGGCGTAGGCGGTCTGTCGAAGCGTGATCTCGGAGTCATCCTGGTGCACCTCGATTCCCAGGTAGAAGGAGAGAGACCCTAGATCACTCATCTGGAAGGTGGCCTTCATCTCTTCCTTGAATGCCGCCACCTCCACATCCTTGGTGCCGGTGATCACCAAGTCGTCGACGTAGACACCCACCAGCAGGGCCTTTCCTCCGCTGCCCCGCCGTTAGATGGCTGCCTCGTGCGGGCTTTGCTCGAAACCCATCCCCTTCAATGTGGAATCCAGCTTGGCATTCCACGCCCTCGGTGCCTGCCGCAAGCCATAGAGAGCATTGCGCAGGCGAAGCACCTTGCCCTCCTTGCCGGGAATCACAAATCCCGGCGGCTGATGCACGTAGACCTCCTCCTTCAAGTCGCCGTTAAGGAACACCAACTTGACATCCATGTGATGGACGCGCCAGCCCTCCTGGGTAGCTAGCGCAAGGACGAGTCGCACGGACTCCATCCGTGCAACGGGCGTGAAGGCATCGTCAAAGTCAATTTCTTCTTGCTGGACGAAGCCGCGTGCCACCAGACGCGCCTTGTGCTTGATCACCTCTCCGGTCTCGTCCTTCTTGAGCTTGAAGACCCACTTGAGAGAGATGGCGTGGTGGCCGGCTGGAAGATCGGCCAGCTCCCACGTCTTGTTCCGCTCGACGGCGTCCATCTCCATCTGCATCGCAGCACGCCATGCCGCGTCCCTCTCCACCTTGGTGAAGGAACGAGGCTCGCCATCGTCCTGTGTGAGGTGCAGCTCCGCCTCAAAGTCGTGTTGCGCCAGTCCAGGGACTGGCTGCTCGCCGAGGAGGTTGTCCACGGTACGATAGCGCAGAGGCTCGCCGCCGTGGTAGGCGTCGATGCGATCCTCATCGTTGGACAGTGGAGTGGCGAACTCCATTGTGCGCTGCTTGTCGTGGGCCGAAGCTGCCGGTGCCGAGCCTGAAGGGGTAGGGTCCGGTGTAGGAGAGCGAGGCGTGGCCGGTGGTGCTGGTGGTGGACTCGCCGGAGCCTGTGGACTTACCGAAGCTGGTGGTGGTGGTGGTGAAGGACTCGCCAGAGGTGGTGGCGAACGAGGTGGTGGGGTAGGCGAGCTCAGTGAGGACGAGCTGCTAGCTCCCCCCGCCTCCTTAAAGTGGACGTAGTCGACGATGAAATCGCTGGTCATCGGAGTCGAGCCGTCATCCACCATCTTGCCCCACGTCCAGCTTCGCCCCTCGTCGAACATGACGTCACGCGTGATGTGCACGCGCCGTGTTGCAGGGTCGAGGACGCGGTAGGCCTTGGCGCCCTCCGCGTAGCCGATGAAGTCCCCTGGCGTGCTCCGGTCGTCGAGCTTGCCAACGTGGTTGAGCTCCTTGACGAAGGTCAGGCAGCCGAAGACGCGAAGGTGGCTCACCACGGGCTTGCGCCCGTGCCAGGCCTCGTATGGCGTCTTGCCATTGAGGGCCTTGGTGGGAGAGCAGTTGAGCAAGTGAACTGCAGTCATTACCGCCTCACCCCAGTAGATCGCCGGCATCCCTCTCTGCTTGAGGAGGGCACGGGCGGTGGCCACCACCGTCTGGTTGCGGCGCTCGACGACGCCATTCTGCTACGGAGTGTACGGCGCGGAGAAGTGGCGGTGGATCCCCTCATTGGCGTAGTACGCCGTGAACTCGGCCGTCGTGAACTCGCCGCTGTTGTCCGTGCGTAGGACCCGAAGCTTGCGGCCGCACTCCGTGTAACACCCCAGGTGTTTGTCAATCACTAAGCAATGGATTTGAGCTCAAACATGACGGATCAAGTGGAGATGACGATGTCGAGGTAAACCTATGGAAATAAACCCTAATCTAAACTTGGATGTTGCACCCTTGCTTACATATAGGCTCAATTAAAAGATATATGCTTGGGTGTTGTTATCAAAGTATCTTCACATGTCTCACATCAATAACTATATATATTGATCCTTGGAAAAGTTTCATAAAGTTTGGAATCAAAAAGTCACATAAAATAATAAGTTATGTCTTTGTTTCAATGACTTTGCTAAGTGTTGGAATTGCTCCACTAAGTGAATGGAATTATAGATCATCAACCAAACCTTGCAACTTTGCCCAAATGACTCTAGATGAACTCTACAACCAAAAGTCATGAAGGGTTCATGTTGAGTTAATGCCCTAAAAGTGCTCCAATAAGTCACAAACGATAATCTAAGTTTTATTGTGATGTTACTTTAGTCAAAGTGGAACTGCAGGTTATATACAAGTTTTGATGTTGGACCTTAAATAAAAGTTGTAGTTCATGTTATGTAGAACAAACTTTGTTTAAAGGTCAAGACCTAGTTAGGCCTCTAACGTAGTGTAACCGAGCCCTCAAGTTGGAATGCAGTGCTGTTTTGGGAGCTCGAAATTTTGCTAAGTCCTCAATGGACTGAATGGGTGTTTTAGTTTCCATGTAGGCATGTTGGTGAGTTTGTAACTTGTAAACCATCGCGATCTAGACCGAACTCATATAAGCAAAGTTGGACCTGACATGTAGCTCTACAACTTATATTAGTGAAGTTTTCGCAAAAACTGACCGGATTAGGAGATGGAGATGGAAGAAGATTCCAGTTTCAGTCAACATGAAACTGAAACTTGGTATTCAGTTTCGGGTACCCTAATTCGTAGCTTTTTATATCATACACCAAGCCAAATCAATCATAGGTCCCTTAAGCAAAGTTATAGTATACGCGTAGCTCTATACAAAGGTGAAATCGCTTAAACAAACCATCCACCGGTTAGAGAGTTGTAGAGGGGAGAAGATCGTTGTTTCAGTGATTTTTTGCGGTGGTATTAGTATTGACATTTTGAATCGGTAGAAGCAGCAGTAGCAATGGCCGACCGTGCACAGGATTTGGACACCGCGTGGCTCCCTCTGCTCGCCTCGCTCGACACCTCACCCATCCTTGCTCGTGCATGCTTGCCACCTCTCCCACGCTCGTCGTTTTGGGGAGGCCGAGCCAAGCCCTTGCTCCCTGCGCTCTCCATTCTCCCCCTCACTCTCGCTCAGTCTCTGTCTCTTGCTCGCCGTGGGTGGCTTGCTGAGCTCCGCGGCCACCGATGTTCCACCGCTCCAAGCCACCGCAGCTGCGGCCGCACCACCGCCTCCTCCTCGGTCTTCCCATTCCCTAGCTCCGTGCTCATGGCCGTCCATCGCCGTTGTCGTGTTCGCCGCTGTCGGGCCGCCGGCTCGCATTGCCGGTGGGCCGCGAGGCCACTGCGACCGAGCTGTGCCCCTGCGGGTGAGCACGCACGGGTCTGGGCGAAGCCCTGGCATACTAGCACCGCCGCTCACCGCCGGCGCCGCCTCTGTTGCCGGCCGAACCGGCCTCCTCCCATTCAGCTGCACGTAATGCGAACTGGAGGAAGAAGAAGGCACTAGGAGTATGACATGTGGGTCCCGTCCAATTTCATTTGGTGCCCGAATTTACAGATTTTTCTTTTATCTTGTAAAATCTATATCTCATATTTGGTCGCTCCAAAAATTGTGTAATTTGTTTTGTTGGAATCCTTGTGAAGTGCTCTGCATGTTAGGGTAATCAGTTATGCCATGCATGCATGTGTTTGTGCTGTAGAAATTCATTAGTGAAAAGTGGTTTTGGAAATGGATTAACTTGCTTTCATCAATATCTGGAGTTTTTGAAGTCCAAAATTAGTGATTCTAATTTTGTTGGTCTTCTAGTAATATGCATTATCTAAGAAAAATATAAAACTTATAGGTTGTTTCTGGGTTCAGGATGTTTTACCTAGATCTTGTTAAATGGAAAATAAATACTTGTTTTGCTTGTTATTTTATATCTTGAGTTGTGATGCTCCAAATGATGTGAAATTTTTATGGTAGGATTGTAATGCTATGTATGTACGGTGGTATAAATTTCATGGTCATTGCTTATGGTATGCTCAAGTTATTAATTTAACTTGTTTATAGCTTGATAAATAGCTTATAAATAATATATAAATGATAAAATAGAAAATGTTGTTCCATTACCTTAGTATGATATTTATCTATCATATTGATTCATAATATGGCCATGTGTTCATAGAAAATATTGAGTTTTAGGTTTAACTTGCTCTCACATGATTTATTACAATAGCTATTTGTCTTTTTCATAGAGGTTGATATACTTGCCCAAATGGATTGAAATTTGGACAGTAGACTTTTGAGAGCATTTGTAGACCCCTGTAATTTTGGTAGAATTTATTGAGTATCTTTATGATGTGGTCATAATTCCACCGAATGATCTAAATAAATTAATAAATTGTATTAAAAGAATTTATTTAGTAATGGACACTATATTTTATGGTGTTCATTAGTCATGTGTGACATGTTGGTAAAGTTAGTTTTGTCTAATTATATGTTTGCAACATAAGTTAATAATTATTTCTTGCAAATGAGGTTTCTGGATAGATCTAGAAACTTGGTAAGGTTCTTCATGATAATGTGCTTTATTGTGAAACTTGTTTATACAAAAGTTGTAGATAATTTATATATCTAGCTGCTGTTAAAATTTGGTGGCATTTGGCCATGTGGTTTAGGAGTTATAGCTGTTTAAAGTTGGGTTACAGAATTGCTTGCTCTCTGTCTTGTTAGACCAGTTGCTGTGTTTATGTAAATTAGACATGTTAAACTTTAGAATCATGCTGTGATGATTATAAATGAAATATATATAATTTCATAAGCTTTTCATAATGTCTTCTTTTAAGTCATTTGGAGTTATAGATCTCCAGTTATGATTAAATTACTCAGCTGTTGGTCTGATGTCCAGAAGGTAGCAATTCCTAGTTCTAGTACTTGGATTAACTTTATCATGCTTGGGTATTGAAGTGTGACTCATATCCTTGTTGATACTTGGGTGGTACCCTGTGATCTTGTGAGACTTGGTTCTTGATTGATGTGCTTGCCCTCTTCTATGTTATGTCTTAATGAGGATTGAGTTAATTAGCTCTAGGTGTTTATGTGAACTTTGGTATGCTTGCATGATTACTTTGTTTATTGCACTTCTATGCATTCATACATATGCATTATTGCACCTCATTTAGGTACGCTAGCTGAAGCACGTGAAGGACCTGATGTGGATACAAACCCGAAGATAGAAGGATCAGACAAGTAGTAGTTTGGAGGTTGCTCGCCAAGTGACTTCATCTGACATACTCTAACTTGAGTCGGATCCCAGGCAAGCCCCGGAGCATTATAAGCCCCCTATCTTCATATATATATATATATATATATATATATATATATATATATATATATATATATATATATATATATATATATATATATATATATATATATATATATATATATATATATATATATATATATATATAAATAAAGTATTGTTGCATTAAGTGGTAGGAGTTGGTTGGAAACCCTTGCTGCATTATATCATTCCTTGTCCAGATATATGAATCCTTGAATCCTACATAGACTAGGATCGAGTAGATGCTTAGCCCTGCTTTAAGCGGTAGAAGTCAGGTGATTTCCTGTCACCTGCAAGATATAGGGATATTCATATATGGCACGGTTGGCTATATTTGCTATCGTGAAAAGGAACCATGTGTTAATAAAATAAAATGAGACCGGGCGGAATGATGATAGTGAAGCGACAAGGCATGGAGGTCTTGGGTGTGAATCTATCCCCGTCTGAGTCGTTTAAGGACCGATTCGCTGTACGTCCTTGAGTCATGTTGAACGCAGTCTAACACTTAGTTGGTCGGATAAGTCGTTCCGACCGCGAAGCCGAGTAATGTGATTCAGGCCGGGAATCGAATGGTAGGTTGCTTCTTGGAGGAGAGAAAGGATGTGCTTAGGGACATTGGCGTGAGACCAAGGGGGGGTTAGAGTCCCTATCACCTGGCAGAGTGTCACCTTTGGGGTCGCGACATCATTCGGACCCGCGATTCCTGAATCATATGAAAAGGTGGCCTGTGCGACCCTGGCAGGGGTCTGCACGGTGAGTGTTAGAAATACCCCTCCAGCTGGATAGGAATTCGATTCGAATCGCCATCGCTCCCGGTTAGTGAGCACTTGACTTGAGCAACGGCAACGTAGATTCCATTAAATTGAACGGATGGTTAATTGGATCACGATGGAAAGGTTTCCTCAATTTATACCTGCTATGGTTAATATTGTTTGCTACTAATAAAGTGAGTGCTCTAGTACAGGTTCTAATATAGATGATAGGTTAATAATAATTAACTTGATGCTTAAGCATTAATGATTGATCATCTATATTAAGCTTTTATGCAAAATGTTGTCAAGCTAGCCCCACTTTATATCAGCCTTGCATGATCCTTGGTGTCACCTTATTTCTGGTTTCTGACGGGTAAGTCTAGCTGAGTATTTTGTCGTACTCAGGGTTTTATCCCCACTTGTTGCAGGTTGTGATGTATCATGGCGACTGCAAGAGTTCGTTGGCTCCTGCCTTAGTGGCGGAGTGTGATCATGGGCATGATCCTTCTGAGCTACCTTATCTCTAATGCTTTTGTTGGAAGTCGACCGTGGCACTGGCATATATTTGAAATAAGAATAATGTTAGTTTCAAATTACTTTGCTTCCGCTACTTTTGAACTTAAGTTGTAATAACTATGTTGAACTCCGATGTATATTGAATTACTTGTGAAATGGTTGTAACATGTGACTTGTTATGTTGAATCACTACGATCTTGGCTTGTATGTTGGTTGGTTTGAAATCCCTCGTGATTTTATTGGACTACCGGAGTTATATGGGCTCAAGTGCGAGAATTTGATCATTCCGGTGATTGTTTTTGGTACTTGTGCTCTTATAATTTGGACGGTTCTGTTACAGCTGGTATCGGAGCAAGATTCAACATTAAACTTGTCGTATGTGTATTTAAAACAAAGGTTTTGTTTTATAAAGTCAGTTTTATCAACTTATAGCTATATATAGGTTTGTGAAAATCTGAATTCTAAATCTAAGTATGCCAGTGGTCAATTTCCTTATGCCCATATAAGGATTATTAGGTGGCTTATATAAGTACTAACTTGGGGGTTTTTCATTTATGCATCTACGCCCAGGCCAAGGTATGTATGTGTGATGACTCTCCCACACTATGCTACCCGGTGTGTTAGATTAGAGGTAGCCTTCATATATGAAATAGCCATATATGTCGTTAGTTTACTTTTATGCAACATCGCACATACGCTCAGGTAAGTGTGAGTTGTGAGAGCATGACCGTACAACCTGCGGTCTAGGGGAGAGCTAGTTTTGGTTACTGGATTATTTACATGTTACACACATGTATATATGAAGGTACTTAATTGTGGGAGATTGATGATTTGGGTAGTTTTGGTGCTACATGTATATATACAGGGGTATATGTATATGGGAGTACTTAGAATTTTACTTTCCTATTTTCATTGTGTGCCATATAGTGGGGAATTGTTGGGCTGCAATAAAACTTTTCTGCAGGTACGCTAACCACGAATGCGTAAGTCGAATGTAGCTATCGACTAGCTATATATCGAGAGAGTGCGTGTTATGCCATCGACATAGAACATGATTGCCACCTTAGGTTGGCAATCTTGTGAGGACGAATAGGACGAAGCATGCATCTTCATGATTGTTGCTTTATGCGTGGCTATGCTCCTCTCACCCTTGTTCAAATGATAAGTAACTTGTGATCAATGTGTTACACTATCTTTCTTGTGTGGAGTAAAACAAGAATGTCTTACTCCATGTTGTTTGAGAAAAGTGTGTGCTTAGCCTTGCTAAAAATAGTTGTGGTTACATGCTTGAACCTGTAAATGTTCTCTAGTTTATCCAAGCGGTGGATATGTTGTTCATATAAGCAATTGCAAGTGCTTTAGACCTCATTTCAGTAATTGTGATTCTCATAAATGAATTAAATTGGTGTTGGTCTAAGGTAATAATGTTTAGAGCTGCTAGAATAACATGTTTGTGTGCTCTCTTGTTAAGTAGAACAAAGGCAAGTTTAGTTTTGCTTGTCGAATGTTGGCTGCTAGAACATTTTCTATTGTAGTGATGCTTTTATGGTCATAATGGTGTTTTCTGTAGTTACGGAGAATACCAAAGTTGTAGCCAACTTACTTTTCTATCTTGTCCTAAAATTTTATGACCCTAGGTCTTATGGTTTGGGAGTTATAAGTTTTAGAAGTTTGTTGTCAGAATCTGCTCATGTTCAGAACAGATCTGAATGTTTGCTTTATTTGACCTATGTGCTTATGGAATCATGTCTTGGAAATATTAGAGAAAGTATAGTACTTTTTCTAAGCTTTCCAAAATGCTAAAGATCACTACTTTTGATGGTATAAATCTCTAGTTATGAGCTTGCAAAATAGAATGACAGAATCTGTCCAAATTGGGGCAGAGATGTCTTCTTTGTCTTGTTTTGCCTTGTTGGCTATAAAATCATCTTAATATGATAGTAAGAAAGTTATAGACAACTTAATAAGCTTTACATAAAGTTAAGGCTCAGCCTTGTTGGGTCCCTAGAACTCCAGTTATGCATTTTTGAAGTTCTTGTCAGTTTTCTGTCCATATTGGTACAGAACTGAAACATTAGCATTTTTGGTCATGTTAATCTATGAATTTGATTTTGGTATGAATAACTAAAGTATAGCCATCTTCCTAAGCTTCCTAGAAAGTCTAGGATCACCTTTGTGAGATGTCTACAACCTCAGTTATGGTAGAAACAAGTAACTACTGTGCTGCTGTCCAGATTCTGGGCACATGCTAAGTTGGCCTCTTTAACTAACGTTTGTTTGGACTAAACTTGTAGTTAGTTCATGCTTGAGATAAATGCTTATTTTGGGTGAGCCTTGTGCTTTATATTGGTTGCTTAAGCCCATTGTTTGAATTTTCTCAAATGATTGCTTGATTGTGATGTTGTATGTATGCTTGTTATCTTGGTAGTGCCCTAGTTGTCACCTCGTTTGTCCTCGGTGAGCATACGAGGGTCACATAGCTTTATCCTAGAACAACATTCACATACGTAATTATATGGTTGTTGTCTTCTATTAGGTTCTCTATCTTAGGAGCCTGAGCCTGTAGACTTGGTGGTTAGCACTTGAATGTTTGTATCCATGCCTTTGCTTGACCGAAAGCCCAAAGTTTAGTTCTCCTATATGTTTGCCTAAGCCGTGGATGTTTTGCAACCCTTTTTGTGAAGACCCTTGTCGACTGACCAACCAAGTTAACTCTCATCAACGCTAGCCTTTGACCATGGTTCGTACATTGCCAGTTGTGGAGACCGCACCCAAATTTATGTTGGACCTCCCGGTTGCCTCTCCCAAAGGTTAGCTAGTGCGATGAACCGTCTTTTTGTTGTGGCCTCAAAGTCGTTTGCTTGCAAATTCGTGCATATACCTTATCGACTCAATCTATGACTACATATCAGTTTTCTGCCCTTGAAATTGCTTAATCTATCCTCAACCTTCCCAAGTCTCGGGATGTTTATCAATCTTGATCTCATGTTGTTGCTCAACATGATCGAATCTCCGTTAATTAATTATCTGGTAGTTTCCTTAGTCGACGCCAGGTGTGTGTGGAATTACACAAAAATCACATGCTCAGTCACCTTCGGCAATGGATCTATGTTCTCTTGTGCTATATTTTGATCTTCGGATCATTTTCGTGTTGATTTTAAACCTTGTGACTACCTTTGTTTCCTATCCCTTCTTGGATGGCGCTTGTTCTTACAGCCCTTTGGTGCCACTTGAAATTTCACTTTTGTTATGCGTTTAGTATTGGTGTTATGAGTAGCCGCTGATGGTGCCGCGACGACACCAAGGGCCTCCTGTGGCTGCAGACACATGGCTGGCTGCTTGGCACGTGCTGGTATCACGGTTTCTAGTCATGATCCATTATGAAACGACAGTCGATGTGTTATTTTCTCGTGTTCCTTTTCTTGATTATCTCTCCAAAATCATATCGTAAGATCCATATCTTAGACCTAAAGTAGTGGAACTTCCTTCTAAAGTTGCTAAGAGGAAAATCTTTGAAGAATAGGTCACCGACATAAATATGAACAGACCGCAAGAAGTGGTAGACATGTGACTCTACGTAGTTATCCCAGTATTGACGAATATCATCTAGTAAGCAAGTATCTCGTCTCTATTGGATAAAAAGGACACACAACACTTAATATTGGACAAGTTATCTGTGAGATGAGAATCGATTGTCGCATTGTGCATATGACCGGAGCTATCCAAGTCGCAATCTTGGGTGCATAATGACCATACAATCGAAATCAACCATCTCTAGAATAACTTCCTATTTGCTAACTTCGATGGCAACCATCTGTTCTGCATCAACTACAGTTGTTGTGGTCAAGAGGGAAGATTTGGAACTTGTTAGTGTTGAGAGACAACTGATTAGTTACTAATAGGAACGTTAATCTCCAGCTAGGTAACGACTCCTTGGTAGCTACGAAGGCTATGTCTTACAGAGCAATAACCAACAAGAAGTTAATTAACTAGTCAACAACTTGCATGGTATTCTATCTTCTAGAGCCATTGTGATCAAGCCAATTCCGTCTTGGACAATCACACAGATAGTGCAAGGTGTTCTATCAACTAAAGTGAAGAATTAGAGAAAGCATGTCCTTAGTTCCGATCAGCATCCTTGTGCCCCTAGGGCTACAAACGGTTTGTTCATAACTTTATTGAACAAAGTGTTGAGGAATATTCGAAAGCAATTTGAGAAGTGTCAAACAACAGATTCCTATCTTAGAGCTGTTGTTTGATCCTAAAAGGGAAGCCTCAAGGTGAAAGTTGGCCTGACAAAGTTGCTACATTGCAAGTCAACTCAACTTACAGTGCAACTAAGTCACGAAGGAAAATTTTTACTCAATCGCTTGGTGGTAGACTACTTCCCGTAGTTTAGTAAATATTACAACTTTTGTTGTCCTTAAGGCCTCATTACATCTTTCTTTGGGAATTATTTTCCAATGATGATATACTTTGGTACCTTATACATGCCTTTACCTAAGAGGTTGCATCTGATTCAACCCAGATAACTGTTGTCTTTGGATAAAAGAATCTTATTGGATAACTGTTGGCAGAAATAGGAAGCCGACAGAGTCAGCTATCACATTCACTAACTCCTCGATAGACCCAGATAATACAGTGTTGTCATCAGAGAAAGAGAACTGCACACATGGAACCTTAAGTAGTTTTTCATTAGTGATATCAGAAGGATTGAACATCTATGACCAACATAGACCCTGTCTATTGGTTAGTCATTATCCTCTAGCCTCAGAGTATGTTTGTCGTCTATGATCTCAGCACTTTGGAAGGTTGTACTCAAGCCATTATGGTAGAGGACTACTTTTCAAACTGTGTGGACATAGAATCATTTCAACGAATATACTTCTGAATATTTCGGTCTAGAGTCCAGTTCATATGGCCTATGTTGTGGTCATTAGAAAGTCAGATACTTGTGAGTGGTTCACTCATGGACCAAATGATCTCCGTACTTTGAGAATGCAGTACTGTGCTATCTTGGATTCCTCCCAAAGTAACAATGCTTCATCAAAGTCAATGAAGGAAATTCTTCAAACAAATTTTACCATGAAGAGTAAGTATCAGAAAGATCCTTTGGTCAAAATTGTTCACCGATGTTGAAGCTTTATAGCTGAATGCTATAGCAGATGTTGGGAACTAGATAACATGTCTCTCTTCCTTAAAAGATCTTCCATTCCAAATCTCGGGACGCGATTCTTTTAAGGGGGGAGGGCTGTAACACCCCAGGTGTTTGTCAATCACTAAGCAGTGGATTTGAGCTCAAACATGATGGATCAAGTGGAGATGACGATGTCGAGGTAAACCTATGGAAATAAACCCTAATCTAAACTTGGATGTTGCACCCTTGCTTACATATAGGCTCAATTAAAAGATATATGCTTGGGTGTTGTTATCAAAGTATCTTCACATGTCTCACATCAATAACTATCTATATTGATCCTTGGAAAAGTTTCATAAAGTTTGGAATCAAAAAGTCACATAAAATGATAAGTTATGTCTTTGTTTCAATGACTTTGCTAAGTGTTGGAATTGCTCCATTAAGTGAATGGAATTATAGATCATCAACCAAACCTTGCAACTTTGCCCAAATGACTCTAGATGAACTCTACAACAAAAGTCATGAAGGGTTCATGTTGAGTTAATGCCCTGAAAGTGCTCCAATAAGTCACAAACGATAATCTAAGTTTTATTGTGATGTTACTTTAGTCAAAGTGGAACTGTAGGTTATACACAAGTTTTGATGTTAGACCTTAAATAAAAGTTTTAGTTCATGTTATGTAGAACAAACTTTGTTTAAAGGTCAAGACCTAGTTAGGCCTCTAACTTAGTGTAACCGAGCCCTCAAGTTGGAATGCAGTGCTGTTTTGGGAGCTCGAAATTTTGCTAAGTCCTCAATGGACTGAATGGGTGTTTTAGTTTCCATGTAGGCATGTTGGTGAGTTTGTAACTTGTAAACCATCGCGATCTGGACCGAACTCATATAAGCAAAGTTGGACCTGACATGTAGCTCTACAACTTATATTAGTGAAGTTTTCGCAAAAACTGACCGGATTAGGAGATGGAGATGGAAGAAGATTCCAGTTTCAGTCAACATGAAACTGAAACTTGGTATTCAGTTTCGGGTACCCTAATTCGTAGCTTTTTATATCATACACCAAGCCAAATCAATCATAGGTCCCTTAAGCAAAGTTATAGTATACGCGTAGCTCTATACAAAGGTGAAATCGCTTAAACAAACCATCCATCGGTTAGAGAGTTGTAGAGGGGAGAAGATCGTTGTTTCAGTGATTTTTTGCGGTGGTATTAATATTGACATTTTGAATCGGTAGAAGCAGCAGTAGCAATGGCTGACCGTGCACAGGATTTGGACACCGCGTGGCTCCCTCCGCTCGCCTCGCTCGACACCTCACCCATCCTTGCTCGTGCATGCTTGCCACCTCTCCCACGCTCGTTGTTTTGGGGAGGCCGAGCCGAGCCCTTGCTCCCTGCGCTCTCCATTCTCCCCCTCACTCTCGCTCAGTCTCTGTCTCTTGCTCGCCGTGGGTGGCTTGCCGAGCTCCGCGGCCACTGATGTTCCACCGCTCCAAGCCACCGCAGCTGCGGCCGCACCACCGCCTCCTCCTCTGTCTTCCCATGCCCTAGCTCCGTGCTCATGGCCGTCCATCGCCATTGCTGTGTTCGCCGCTGTCGGGCCGCCGGCTCGCATTGCCGGTGGGTCACGAGGCCACTGTGACCGAGCTGTGCCCCTGCGGGTGAGCACGCACGGGTCTGGGCGAAGCCCTGGCATCCTAGCACCGCCGGCGTCGCCTCTGTTGCCGGCCGAACCGGCCTCCTCCCATTCAGCTTCACGTAATGCGAACTGGAGGAAGAAGAAGGCACTAGGAGTATGACATGTGGGTCCCGTCCGATTTCATTTGGTGCCCGAATTTATAGATTTTTCTTTTATGTTGTAAAATCTATATCTCATATTTGGTCGCTCCAAAAATTGTGCAATTTGTTTTGTTGGAATCCTTGTGAAGTGCTCTGCATGTTAGGGTAATCAGTTATGCCATGCATGCATGTGTTTGTGCTGTAGAAATTCATTAGTGAAAAGTGGTTTTGGAAATGGATTAACTTGCTTTCATCAATATCTGGAGTTTTTGAAGTCCAAAATTAGTGATTCTAATTTTGTTGGTCTTCTAGTAATATGCATTATCTAAAAAAAATATAAAACTTATAGGTTGTTTCTGGGTTCAGGATGTTTTACCTAGATCTTGTTAAATGGAAAATAAATACTTGTTTTGCTTGTTATTTTATATCTTGAGTTGTGATGCTCCAAATGATGTGAAAATTTTATGGTAGGATTGTAATGCTATGTATGTACGGTGGTATAAATTTCATGGTCATTGCTTATGGTATGCTCAAGTTATTAATTTAACTTGTTTATAGCTTGATAAATAGCTTATAAATAATATATAAATGATAAAATAGAAAATATTGTTCCATTACCTTAGTATGATATTTATCTATCATATTGATTCATAATATGGCCATGTGTTCATCGAAAATATTAAGTTTTAGGTTTAACTTGCTCTCACATGATTTATTACAATAGCTATTTGTCTTTTTCATAGAGGTTGATATACTTGCCCAAATGGATTGAAATTTGGACAGTAGACTTTTTAGAGCATTTGTAGACCCCTGTAATTTTGGTAGAATTTATTGAGTATCTTTATGATGTGGTCATAATTCCACCGAATGATCTAAATAAATTAAGAAATTGTATTAAAAGAATTTATTTAGTATTGGAAACTATGTTTTCTGGTGTTCATTAGTCATGTGTGACATGTTGGTAAAGTTGGTTTTGTCTAATTATATGTTTGCAATATAAGTTAATAATTATTTCTTGCAAATGAGGTTTCTGGACAGATCTGGAAACTTGGTAATGTTCTTCATGATAATGTGCTTTATTGTGAAACTTGTTTATACAAAAGTTGTAGATAATTTATATATCTAGCTTCTGTTAAAATTTGGTGGCATTTGGCCATGTGGTTTAGGAGTTATAGCTGTTTAAAGTTGGGTTACAGAATTGCTTGCTCTCTGTCTTGTTAGACCAGTTGCTGTGTTTATGTAAATTAGACATGTTAAACTTTGGAATCATGCTGTGATGATTATAAATGAAATATATATAATTTCATAAGCTTTTCATAATATCTTCTTTCAAGTCATTTGGAGTTGTAGATCTCCAGTTATGATTAAATTACTCAGCTGTTGGTCTGATGTCCAGAAGGTAGCAATTCCTAGTTCTAGTACTTGGATTAACTTTATCATGCTTGGGTATTGAAGTGTGACTCATATCCTTGTTGATACTTGGGTGGTACCCTGTGATCTTGTGAGACTTGGTTCTTGATTGATGTGCTTGCCCTCTTCTATGTTATGTCTTAATGAGGATTGAGTTAATTAGCTCTAGGTGTTTATGTGAACTTTGGTATGCTTGCATGATTACTTTGTTTATTGCACTTCTATGCATTCATATATATGCATTATTGCACCTCATTTAGGTACGCTAGCTGAAGCACGTGAAGGACCTGATGTGGATACAAACCCGAAGATAGAAGGATCAGACAAGTAGTAGTTTGGAGGTTGCTCGCCAAGTGACTTCATCTGACATACTCTAACTTGAGTCGGATCCCAGGCAAGCCCCGGAGCATTATAAGCCCCCTATCTTCAACGCAATTATATATATATATATATATATATATATATATATATATATATATATATATATATATATATATATGTTATAAGTATTGTTGCATTAAGTGGTAGGAGTTGGTTGGAAACCCTTGCTGCATTATATCATTCCTTGTCCAGATATATGAATCCTTGAATCCTACATAGACTAGGATCGAGTAGATGCTTAGCCCTGCTTTAAGCGGTAGAAGTCAGGTGATTTCCTGTCACCTGCGAGATATAGGGATATTCATATATGGCACGGTTGGCTATATTTGCTATCGTGGAAAGGAACCTTGTGTTAATAAAATAAAATAAGACCGGGCGGAATGATGATAGTGAAGCGACAAGGCATGGAGGTCTTGGGTGTGAATCTATCCCCGTCTGAGTCGTTTAAGGACCGATTCGCTGTACGTCCTTGAGTCATGTTGAACGCAGTCTAACACTTAGTTGGCCAGATAAGTCGTTCCGACCGCGAAGCCGAGTAATGTGATTCAGGCCGGGAATCGAATGGTAGGTTGCTTCTTGGAGGAGAGAAAGGATGTGCTTGGGGACATTGGCGTGAGACCATGGGGGGTTAGAGTCCCTATCACCTGGCAGAGTGTCGCCCTTGGGGTCACGACATCATTCGGACCCGCGATTCCTGAATCATATGAAAAGGTGGCCTGTGCGACCCTGGCAGGGGTCTGCACGGTGAGTGTTAGAAATACCCCTCCAGCTGGATAGGAATTCGATTCAAATCGCCGTCGCTCCCGGTTAGTGAGCACTTGACTTGAGCAGCGGCAACGTAGATTCCATTAAATTGAACGGATGGTTAATTGGATCACGATGGAAAGGTTGCCTCAATTTATACCTGCTATGGTTAATATTGTTTGCTACTAATAAAGTGAGTGCTCTAGTACAGGTTCTAATATAGATGATAGGTTAATGATAATTAACTTGATGCTTAAGCATTAATGATTGATCATCTATATTAAGCTTTTATACAAAATGTTGTCAAGCTAGCCCCACTTTATATCAGCCTTGCATGATCCTTGGTGTCACCTTATTTCTGGTTTCTGACGGGTAAGTCTAGCTGAGTACTTTGTCGTACTCAGGGTTTTATCCCCACTTGTTGCAGGTTGTGATGTATCATGGCGACTGCAAGAGTTCGTTGGCTCCTGCCTTAGTGGCTGAGTGTGATCATGGGCATGATCCTTCTGAGCTACCTTATCTCTAATGTTTTTGTTGGAAGTCGACCGTGGCACTGGCATATATTTGAAATAAGAATAATGTTAGTTTCAAATTACTTTGCTTCTGCTACTTTTGAACTTAAGTTGTAATAACTATGTTGAACTCCGATGTATATTGAATTACTTGTGAAATGGTTGTAACATGTGACTTGTTATGTTGAATCACTACGATCTTGGCTTGTATGTTGGTTGGTTTGAAATCCCTCGTGATTTCATTGGACTACCAGAGTTATATGGGCTCAAGTGCGAGAATTTGATCATTTCGGTGATTGTTTTTGGTACTTGTGCTTCTTATAATTTGGATGGTTCTGTTACACTCCGCCTCCGCAGCAGCTTGAAGACACTTGATGGCGTCCGTCGCGGCTGCCTTGGCGTCGAGCAGGACAACCCACATGTAGCGGGACATGTCGTCGACGAGGAGGAGGAAGTAGCGCCGTCCTCCAGGTGTAGCCAGTGTCATGGGGCCACAGAGGTCACCGTGTACGAGCTCCAGCTTCTCCTTGGCGCGGAAGCTTGCCTGGCGAGGGAAAGGGAGCCGCCGTAGCTTGGTGAGGATGCAGGTGTCGCAGAACTGCTCCACGTGGTCGACGTGCGGCATGCCCCGCACCATCTCCTTGCTACCGAGCTACCTTAGGGCCTCAAAGTTGAGGTGCCCAAAGTGCTCATGCCACCTCCAAGCGTCGTCGTCGCGGCGGGCTGCAAGACAAAGAGGTTGCACCACCTATGCGTGAAGGACGTAGAGGCGGTTGCTCCTGTTGACCTTGACCAGGAGCCGGTGTCGATGATCCTAGATGTGCAGCACCCCGTGCTCGATCTCCACGCGTGATCCACTCTCATCCAGCTGTCCCAAGCTGATGATGGAGTTCCTCAACGTGGGGATGTAGTAGACACCGATGAGCAGCCTGTGCTCGCCAGTCTTGGCGATGAAGATGACAGAGCCGATGCCCTTGATCTCCACAGCGGAGGCATCGCCGAACTTGATGGTTCCTCGAACGCCTGAGTCGAGCTCGGAGAAGAACTCCCGCCGCCCGGTCATGTGGTGGGTGGCACCGGTGTCAAGGCACCACCCGTCGGTCTTGTCATTGCCGGAGCTGTCATCGAGGAGGGCGTGTGCTTTTGGCTCATCAAGGTGGAGGAGAGCCGTTGCGGCCGGTGCCACTGGAGGTAGTTCAATGCTCGCATGAGCAATGAACAGAGCCGGCTGCTCCTCCTCCTCCGCCTGCGCGACGTGGGCCTGGCCGTGTCGTGGCTGTCGACAATCCTTGGCCCAATGACCAAGCTTGCCGCAGTTGTAGCAAGGTTCGTCTCATGCTGGCTTTTGCTTGCCAGCGGCGCCGCCCTGGGTGCCTTCATGATCATCACCCTTGGCACGTCTTTGCGCCCCTGCCTGGGCGTCTTTGCGTGGCTTGCCACGCTTGCCACGCTTGCGGCCGCCTGTCATGGAAGAAGGCTCCCCCTTCTTCCTATCACCTTGGCCGGCAGCCCACTGCTCCCGAGTGAGGAGGAGCTTCCCGCCAATGGTGACGGGTCCCGAGAGGTGCTGTGGCTCATCGCTGTCAACAACCTTGAGGCGACCCAATGCCTCCTCGATCATCATCGTGGAGAGGTCTAGCAGAGACTCGATTGAGCAAGCCATCTTCTTGTACTTCTCGGGGACGCAGCGGAAGAGCTTCTCAACAGCTCTCTCCTCACCGTAGGTGTTATCGCCGAAATGCACCAACTTCTGCAATAGAGTGTTGAGACGGAGAGCAAAGTCATCAACGTCCTCACCTAGCTTGAAGGCAAGGTTCTCCCACTCCTTGCGAAGTGCCTGTAGTGTAGACTTGCGGGCGCGGTCGCTGCCGATGCGTGCCACGGCGATGGCGTCCCAGGCCTCCTTGGCAGTCCGCTTGCTGGTAAGCGAAAACTGCATCTTGGGCGGGACTACAGCAATGAGAGCATCCAGCGCCCGTCGATCTTGGTCGTAGTCGACGTCGCCGTACCGGACTGCATCCCATATATGCCACACCTAGAGCCTCACCCTCATCACCACAGCCCACTCAACGTAGTTGGTCTTAGTGAGGGTAGGCCACCCGCCACCAGGGCCGACGTCCCTGATGACAGCCTGGTACTCGTGGTGACCACGGTACCGAACCGGGGAGAGAGAGCCGCGCTGCCTGTGAAGGCTGCGCTCTCCGTCGACCCGTCCGCCGACAGCCTGGTACTCGTGGTGACCACGGTACCAAACCGGGGAGAGAGAGCCACGCTGCCTGTGAAGGTCACGCTCTCCGTCGACCCATCCGCCGCTGCCATGCGCGCCTCCTCTAGGAGCGCCACCGCCGTGCGCGCCTCCTTCAGGAGCGCCGCCGGCGTGTCTGCGCCTGTCTAGGCTGCCGCCGCGCTCATGGGCGTGCGCGGCTGCCCACTGCACCGCTCGCCCTCGCGATGCCTCCCTCTCCAGTAGCTCGAGGTCCGCGTCGGCGCTGTCATCAGCAGCGATGGAGCTGCTGTTGCTGCTGTGTAGAACCTCGACCTCCGCTGCCGCTGCACGCGCTGCATCCGCCGCCGCCGCTGCTAACACCTCCGCTCTAGCTGCTGCCAGCTCTGCTGCTGCCAGCCTCGATGCCCTTGCTGCTGCTGCAGCGGCGTCTGCTGCCGCTCGCTCGCGCTTCTCTGCCGCGGCGAGGTCGGCCTCTTGCCGACGCCGCGTGCTCGAGGCGACCGAGCCCTGAGACTGTCCTACGGACATGGCGTGCTATTGAGGGGGCTGCTGTGTGGAGAGCAGGGGCAGTCGGAGCTGCTGCTACCGGCTAGGGCTGCTGCGAGGCCAAGGAAGGAGAAGAGTAGGAGATGCTCAGGCTATAGGATAGTACGGCTCTGATACCACTTGTTAGTCGCTGGATTCTCACTCTTGGTAGCAGTAGAATCCTTACTCTCATCGAGAGAGGATGACACTAGGAGTTGGGGCAACCACTTGTTAGTCGCTAGATTCTCACTCTTGGTAGCAGTAGAATCCTTACTCTCATCGAGAGAGGATGACACTAGGAGTTGGGGCAATTTTCTGGTTTATTTCTCACACAAACTCATACAATGCCATGCCAACCTGAGGGGTTGGGGTTACATACTTATAGGCTGCTAGCCAGCCAAGCATATGCCAAGATACTAGTCTAAGATGCTAGTCTAAGATGCTAAAGTGTTGTCCTAGCTAAGATGTTGTCCTCTAGTCTAAGATGTTGTCCTAGCTAAGATGATGTCCTCTAGTCTAAGATGTTGTCTAAAAAATAGAAAAACAGCCACAAGGACCATGTGAGCAGCACAGCCCCACAAAGACCAACGACACATGAGACTTATCCATCAAATGTCACTATGGGAAATGGCCCATATGCAATGACCTGAAATCATGGCAATAGGGCCTAAATCGTGGCCCATATGCAATGACCTGAAATCATGGCAATAGGGCCTAAATCCAGTTGCCATAGAGTCACTTTTTGTTGGTAGGCGTTGCAGAAAACCAAGTGGTGAACGGTCCTTGCAACAGATTTGCATTTTGTTGCAAGTAGAGTGTCGGTTAGTAGGTGTCGGTACCAACAGTACGGGGGTACCCACATCCATCGCTAATAAAAAACTAAAATGACTGAAACCGCAATAAAAGGCAGCCTGCCTCGACCGCGTATCCAGTCCGCCCCGTATGAGGCCCGCTCGACGGGGTGCCTCGACCGCGCTCTGGCTCTGACTCGTACGAGGCCCGCTGGACGGGGCGCCTCGACCGCGCCCCATCCCGTACAGCAAGGTACCTCGACAGCGCTCCGACCCGCGCGAGGCTCGTCCGCCCACTGGGAAAAACTTTGACTCGCGTAAGCTCGGGTCGAGCGCCTCGGCTCCTTCTCTTTACCGACCCCAGGACAAAAGCCATAGCATTTAATGCGGTTACCTACTACCACCTACCGGCATGGCTACGACCAGGATCGACATGGGAACAATGCCCATGTCAGATCTCACTGTTTTACCGCCCATCCCGTGATGGGAGGTGAAAACCGTCACTGTACCCACCTTACCGCGCATTGTTTACCATCGATCACCCTCGAGGGAGGATAAGACAAGGCCTGTTCTCCGCAATCTCGAGGATTCGGCCTTATCCATCCAGTCTCGACCCGGCCTCGACCCAACCTCGATGCTCGGCGCAGTTCAACGGCAAGGGAAGGACGGTGTGGCACGGCGCTCCGGGTCATTTCGCCGTCTCGTCTCCCACGACGCCATGGTGTCCAGGGATGGCCGGTCATTCCCAGAGCACATCGCTACGGTCAGCTCAAAGGAATCAACAAAACATCACCTCAAGGCTCCCCGTCGTCTTGGCCTCCTCTCACCCTATAAAAGGGCAGGCTAGGGTTCTACAACGGGGACGGACAATGAAGAAATACAAGAGACAACTGGCAAGACGCAAGATAGAGATCGATATCTCAAGCAATCACCCTTGTCCTCTTTTTCCTCTCTTTGAGACTTGGGCTCGATGCCCTCTCTCGCATGCTTGTAACCCCTACACGAGCACTTCGGTGCAAGGAAATACAAACTTCTCCCCCTCTCCCACTGGATGTAGGGCCTTCTTTTGCCCGAACCAGGATAAACCCCCATGTGTTCTCCTTGCATCACCATCCAGGAAAGAGACATGCAGCATTTACTTGTTGGTTTAGGACCCCCTCGGGTCCGAACACCGACAGTTGGCGCGCCAGGTAGGGGATCGCTGCGTGCCAACGTCGCTTTCTCGCTTTTTTTCCTGGATGGCTGACCCCGAACGCCCTATTCCGTTGGCCACGATGATCTGGTTTGGAAGTTTGAAGTTCATGTCGCTTGGCTATGGCTACGATATGGTACTACTTCCACCCAGGCACCCAACCGATGAGGACTATGAGCTCTCCCAGCCCGGGGGAGCAATCCACCGGTACCGTCGCTCTGGGCGGGCGTGGGCCGCCCGACGACGACGAGCCCGGTACAACCACCGTCTTCACCTCACGGAGGGTGATGGGATCCCCCGGTCCGGCACCCTCCAGCCAGGTGCCGGCCCAGATCTCCTTGTGGAAGGTTTGGATAGGACGAGCTTGACTGAGGGTAACATGCCAACGGAGAATCCCGCCGCTCCCCCGTCCGGTGAGACACCACTGTCCGGAGCATCCATTCCAGCACGGGGAGCAACATCTCCATCACCATTCCCGTTTGGGCTAGACTCGGCTGCCCGGGTATACGCATCTTCCGTGAGCACTCGCATGAGTGCTTATGAGGAACTCCCCGGGCACCATCTACGCTCCACTCTGGACCTCGTTGCATCCACACCGACTTCTGATTATCAGGACTCTACGGAGACACCAGAAATAGAGCCCCATGTGACTGCTTCTCAACATCGCAACCCCAGTGACGATTTGCAACGACCACACATTCCCCCGTCATACTACTACTTTGGCGCTCCTAACTCCGACTCGGTTGACGACACCTATGATCCGACCAGCGAATGCTTCAACATCGATGTTGAAAGCACTTCAGAATCAGAGGATGAAGAGCCAGTCAAAGGAAGGCACACGCCACCTCATGTCGAGCTTCCTGCTGAGCGAGACGACCCTTAGTTCCTTGCGGATCAAGGAACGCAGCTCGAGCAGATTCGTGAGTTGCAGGACAGGCTTGACGAGGAACAGGAAACCCTGGATCTACTCCAATAAACCCTCGAGCGTGAGTGTGCGGAACGCACACTTGGCGGGAGAGCTCACGAGAGAGCTCGCGACGTCAACCGTCGCATCAATGAGGACCAGGTGGTCGACCCCCTGGTTTTCGCTCGAGCCAGCCAGAACGTCATCGCCGCCGCCATGCTCCTCCGCAACATGCCCGAGCCGTCAAACCCCGACGCCTGTCGGGCTTGAGATGACATCCGAGAACTCCTCGAGACTGCCGCCATGTAGCAGGCCGAGAGCTCTGCCTCGAGGCGACGCGAGGCAGCCTCGGAGCAGATCATCAAGCCCTCCCGATAGGAGAGAGAAGCCTCGGTTCCCCCGTCATACTACCTCGAGCCTGACTGGCGCGTCCCGTACCTCGACTACCTCAGCCGAGGGGACCTCCCCTCGGATAAGACTGAGGCTCGACGGATCGCACACCGGGCCAAAACCTTTGTAATCATGGGCGACAGCAGAGAGCTCTACCGCCGTAGCCCTACTGGTATCCTCCAACGATGCATCACAAATGAGCAAGGCAGGAACCTACTCAGCGATCTCCACTCGGGGGCTTGCGGTCACCACGCAGCACCTCGAACCCTCGTCGGAAACGCCTTTCGACAAGGATTCTATTGGCCGACTGCGGTCTCCGATGCTGTCAAGCTAGTACGCTCCTGCAAGGGTTGTCAGTACTATGCGAGACGAACCCATCTTCCGGCACATGCCCTGCAAACTATCCCCATCACATGGTCATTTGCCATTTGGGGGCTCGACCTTGTCGGACCATTGAAAAGGACAACTGGCGGCTTCACGCACTTGCTCGTCGCAATCGACAAATTCTCCTAGTGGATCGAGTCCCGCCCTATCACCAGCATCAGGTCCGAGCAAGCTGTGCTCTTCTTCACTGACATTATTCATCTCTTTGGGGTCCCCAACTGTATCATCACAGACAATGGTACCCAGTTCACTAGTAAAAAGTTTTTGTATTTCTGCGATAGCCACCACATCTGAGTGCTCTGGTCAGCCGTGGCCCATCCAAAAACAAACGGTCAGGTGGAACGTGCCAATGACATGGTCCTACAAGGCCTGAAACCCAGAATCTTTGACAAACTAAATAAACATGGCAAAAGATGGGCTGCCGAGCTACCCTCGGTCCTATGGAGCCTAAGAACAACGCCGAGTCGAGCCACGGGGTTCACTCCGTTCTTCTTAGTCTACGGGTCTGAGGCTATGCTCCCAACTGATATAGAATACGGATCCCCAAGGTTGAAGGCCTACAACGAAAGAAATAACGACGCCACAAGACAGGACGCCCTCGACTAGCTCGAGGAAGCCCGAGATGTGGCTCTGTTGCATTCTGCCAGGTACCAGCAGGGTCTCCGATGCTACCACGACAGACACGTCCACAAGCGTGACCTCAACGTCGGCGACTTGGTGCTACGGCGGAACCAGAACACCAAGGGACGACACAAGCTCACACCACCATGAAGGGCCGTACATCATCGCAGAAGTACTAAAGCCGGGCACCTACAAGCTATCCAACGAGAAGGGCGAAATCCTCACCAATGCTTGGAACATTGAACAGCTACGTCGCTTCTTTCCTTAAAAAGCCTTGAGGCTCTGTATTTTCTTTTTCGTCAATAAAGAATACAGCGATGTTCAAACTTTCATTTCACAATGAGGAAGGATTGACTCTTCACTCCTAGAATCGACCCTCCCTCGGGGGCTACAAGGGGGGAACCCCCCAGTCCCCGAAAAAACTTATGCTCTTTTTTAAATTTAAGAACCGCTTCTTAGATCGACTTCGCTGCAAGAGCAACCTAAGGTTCGAAAGGGCTCTCGAGTCAGGAGTATCACCTACGCCTCCGAGGCTACGGTACCTCCACTCACCCCTCACACCTTTTAGAGGTGCGACTTCACGCTAGGGAGATCTAAATAACGGTTCCTAACTTTGAAAAAGAACGTACCCCCTGTCGCTTAGATCAGGCTCTCACACGATTTACAAGCCCACAACATCACCCTGAAGCTCGAGGGCAGTTGAGCCATGAGATCACTTACGCCCCCGAGGCTACGGTACCTCCACTCGCTCCCTTACGCCAAAGGATGCAACTGCGTGCTAAGAAAATCACGCGAGAACACGATCCAAACGATAAAGGGAAGAAAAGCTCGAATAAAACTAAATTAACCACGAACCGGTTTATGTTTTGAGTTCTTAGGGCCTTCGAGGCCACCACGACCAAAATTCAAAATACTAACTTATTACATGGGCCTTCATGCCCAGATTTGGCTCACAGGCCCTCATCGTCAGCAGGTGGAACCACCTCGGCTTCAAAAAGCGAGGCCAGACGGCTTCCAGGCTCTTCCGCGGCTTCAATCAGCTCCAGGCAGGCATCCTCGTTCTCCTCGTCCGTCCGATCCGGGTCTGTGATGAAGCCCTCAGCGACGAGCTTCATGTCGAACACAAACCCTGAACGGACAACGGCCAGCGCCCTCTTTACGCCGTGATGGAGGCCATCCCGTATCTTCTCCCGGGCAAGGCGGCCTAGCGCCACCATCCAACGGACGAAGGAGTTCCTCGGAACATCTTCCCCAGTGTTGGCATCGGGCTCGACCCCCAGGCCATCACACACGGTGGTGATCGTGCCCTGGAGCAGCTGGGTCCTCCGGATCTCGGCTTCGAGGAGGCTCTGGAAGGAGTTGGCAGAAGATTGGGCCTCTCGATTCTCCCTCTCCAGCTCTAAAACACGATAAACAAATTAATACCCAACACGAGGCCCTCAACGTCGTGGCTGTAACAATCACACTTACCCTCGATATGGGTCTACAGGCCCACGACCTCGTTACGAAGCCCCCCGCACGTCCGCTCAAGCCCTAGGAGGACGCTGTCCTTGTCACTGATGGTCGCCTTTAGCACCTCGATCTCTTGCCGAGCAGACTCGAGAGCTGTGTCCTTCTCTTGGACGGCTCCCTTCAGCGTTGTGACCTTGTCCTTCAGAGCATCAGAACGAGCGGTGGCCTGCTCGACCTCGACGTTAAGGGCGTCGCATTGACGGCTAACCCGGGAGACATCCTCCTCGAGCTCCTTCACCCATCCCGACAGGGGCTCGAGATCCCTACGGGCCTGGGCAGCCTCCTCCCGAGCCTTGTCCATGTCAGTGCGCATCACGGCTTTGGCCGCCCAAGCCTGCATCGCCTCCCTCTTCACCACCGCGTACGCGACGCGCAGCTCAGCCATTTCGGCGTTCCGATCAAAAAGCCGTTTCTAGGTCTCCTCGACTAGGACCCGTTGCTGAGACAGCGCGGCCCACACGCCACTCTCATCCCGGATGAAGAGTGACTTGCGGCGGGAGTACTCCTTCAGCTCCTGAACACAATCCGAAAAAACCGAAAAGGTTAAAAAGCCGAGGGAAAAAGACACCAAGAAAACCATGGAGAAAGACGATGGGTCGATCATACCTCGGTGACATCCCGCATACTCCATGACACGGCCTCGGACGCCACTCGGAGCAACCGATCAAGGTGCCGACGGACGCCCTCAAGGTACTCCCATCGGTGCACTTCATCTTTGTCGTTCAGGACGAAGATGGGCTCGGCGTCGGGGTTCGCGGCGTCCCTAAACTAGAGGGATGGCCCCCCCACCTCAGTATCTCCGTCTCTGCCCGCGCTATCGCCAGCGCGGCGATGTCGGGCCATGACGACGACGACCCGGCCGGGGCGTCTCCCGGTCCCACGGAAGGACCGGCCTTGCCCGCAGTTCCCGCCTCTCCAACGGCCGTCGAGGCACCAGCCTGATCTGCGGCCTCGCCCCCCTCGACCCCCATCACTTGTTTCCCTTTGTCCAGGGGGGTGTCGTCGAGGGTAAGGTCCACGGTCATGGGTGCCCGCCCTCCTAAGGGAACTGACCCCTCAACCGCCGGTGCCTCCGGAGCCGGTGCCTCGACCGACGACTGCACCGGTACCAGCGCCTCGACCGTTGGCACCCTCGGAGCCGACGCCTCTTCTTCTGGTGCTTCGGTCAGGGGCTCGACCGCCCCGCCCTCCACCGTACCCGCTGGCTCCACCGACGGGTCTTGCTACGGCCGCGACCCCCTCACCAGGGCCGCCTCCTGCCCCGACGCCGATGCGACCTCCTCCATGGTCACGTCAGCACCCGCCCGCTCTGCGCCGCGGACGGGTGCCTCACCCGTCACGACCTCGACGACAGTGGCCGTCGCCGACGACTTGGGCCCCACCTCGACCGCACCGGGTGCCACCATCTCCGCCGGTTCGGACCCCTCCATGGCAGGATCAGGGCCAGCAACCACCGTGGCATCCGCTGCCCCCTGCCGTCGTCGCAAGTGCCCCTTCGTGGCCTCGACCTGCCGGACCCAGGCCGCATCCTGCTCCGTCGTCCGGTTAAGGACAACGGCGCTGGCCCGTAGCGACTTCATGGGGGTAGGCCCCATCGGCTCCGCCTTCCGCTTTAACCTGCAAAGTGAGAAGAAATGTCAGCCAACAGATCCAAAGAAGGGCAGAACAACCAAGCAGAAACGCTTACCCAGAAATCGGCACCAAGGGCCTCGACCCCGTGCGATCTATGCCTCCCGGGGCGGCCGATTGTGGCCTCGCAGCGGCCCCACCAGCAGGCCGGGCACTCCTTGGGGCCCTGACCAACGCACCGCCCTACGCCTTTTGAGCCTCCGAGGCTAGCTGGCCTCGGGTTCTCATGCTTGCCGCCGCCGCCGCCGATGACGACGCCGGTACTGCCGTCCCAGCCCCTGCCCGAGCTTGCGGGGCCTGGGCTGGTGCGGGCGTCCCCGTTGACCCCTCTTGCTGGGTCTGGGGTAAAACAGCCCCTCCCGTCGAGGGGCCCGTCTCCTTCTCCGTCTTCTCCTCCTCCTCGGACGCCTCGATCACGACGACCGAGGAGGACACCCCCCTAATGGGCTCCAGCAGGGGGCGAATGTCGGGAAGGTCCCCCAGTCCGGTCGTGGTCTCATACCGCGATAGGGCGTCGTCGTCTTCGCCGCTGCTGTCATCGTCCTCCCCCGAGATCGTCTCGGAAGGCGACGGCGCCAGGGGGACCCCGTCGATGGTCTGCTGGTGCCGGAGCTTCTTCAACGCCTTCCCCTCTTTGGCCTTGCGGATTGTCCGCTTCTTGGCTGTCTCCTTGGTTTGCTTCTTCTTGGAGGCATGCTGGCATCGAGCCTCCCGGGCGGGCCGGTCCTCTGGGACTGGCGGACGCGTTTCCCGCAGCGCCGACAAATCCTACGCGCCGGCCTCGACCAAATCAGCAAAATCCAAAAATAAATGAAATTAGCAAACATACTAGCCCTAAGATACGTACCACGGGCTCGAACCCTTCGGTAGGTCTCATAAGGACCCGGTTGGCCTCCTCCACCTAGAAGTTCCCAACCATCCGACGCGCTCGCCGAAGGACCTCCTCGAGGGCAAGGGATTCGTGGGACATCCGGGTCCCCTCCAGAGATGCCTTTGGAGTCATCTGGTCGAGGCGGAGACGACGCCGGCACAGCGGCATCACCCTGCGGCGATGGAAGGCCACGGCCACCGCCACAGCCGTCAAGCCCCGAAGGCGAAGCTGCTGCAGAGCTGCCAGCAGCGGGTCCAGGCACGGCTTCTCGGCTTCTGGCACTCCGTATGTCTAGCAATCCTCTCGAGCGGTCAACACGCGGCCGGTGTACCTCGGCAACTGATTTTCATCGTTGTGGAGGTAGAACCAACCCTCGTGCCACCCGCTGTTCGAAGAGATGAGGCGAGCCGGGATGTACAGATTCGCCCGGCTCGACCTCACCTGCAGGACGTAGCTCCCTACTCGAGCCGCGCACAGGACGCCCTTCTCCCCCGCCTTCTTGGCGAAGAGCTCGGCCTTGAAAAGGTGAAGCCACAGGTTCCACTGTGGATCCACCTCAAGGTAGCCCTCGCAGACCGCCGCGAAGATGGCGGCCTGCACGACGGCGTTGGGGGCAAGGTGGTGAAGCTCCACCTGGTAGTAGTGGAGGAGCACGCGCATGAAGACGGACGCCGGCACGCCAAACCCCCACTCGTGGAAGCAGACGAAGCTCACCACGTACCCTTCAGGGGGCGCCGGCTCCCGGTGGGCAGGAGGCGGAGTGATCCACTCCGGCTACGACCGGCTCGTCCTTGGCCGCAGCAGCCCGTCCTCGACCAACTCTTCCAACCTCCTCTCCATCACCGAGGAGGCGGCCCAGTCGTCGGCGGGGAGGATCTGGCTCTTTCCTGCCATCGGTGCTGTCGGAAGGGGGGTGGACAAAGAGGATGCGGTGGCGGCAGCGACGCGGGCGGAGAGCACAATAAGGCAAGGGTTGTCTAAGGCAGAAGATTGCAGGAGCGCAAGGGACCGGTGGGGAACGCAGACCCCTAGGCCTTGATTTTATATGCCCAGGCGGAAGCCCAACGGCCGCGTGAAAAGGTAGGAACAGTTTCCCGCATTAAATGCGCCCACCTAACCGTTTCCTTACATCTCGCAGGAGTTGGGCACATGGCCGTCCCCCACGTCGTAACCGTATGCCACGTCGCCCACTACCGCGCCGATCTCGCCTCCCCTCCTAAAAAGACGCGCCCAGCTAACGGGCGGGGGAGGGATCCGCGGACGGATATTCCGAATACCTAGGAAACGGGCCCCGAGCCCGGTATGAGCCTGGAGGGAGCAGAAGCTGGCCCTCGACCAGGGTTCGACAGCTGCCCTCGAGCAACAGAGTTAGGGACGACCAAGGGTGCGCCCGTACATGGCCAGGGCTCGAGCCACGCTCTCGAGGCACCCAAGGACGTATTCGAGGCCAAAGGAGGAGGTCGACGTAGGAATCCCCTCGGGGGAGGCACCGAGCCCTCGAATCCTGTTGCAGGGAATCGAGATCCACACGACCACTTCTTGGCATCTTTGAGAGCGCCTCCGGGCCACTAGCCGACCCCTAACGACTGGGGCACGGGCTCTCACTCGAATTCCCCCGTTAGCAGCTCACCGGAGGCCGTCAGAACTCGCCCAAATGAGGGTAGTACGACATTCTTCACCCCTCCTTTTTTCGGAAAAGGAGCATGAGGGATGAATAGTAAAAGACGGTCCGGACTCTGATCGACCTCACGCGCGCGAGGCTCGGGGGCTTGACCGCAGAAACCTAAACCTTGAGGGATCGAAAGCTGGCCCTTGACCAGGGTTCGACAGCTACCCTTGAGTACATGGCCAGGGCTCGAGCCACGCTCTCGAGGCACCCGAGGATGTATTCGAGGCCAAAGGAAGAGGTCGACGTAGGAATCCCCTCGGGGGAGGCACCGAGCCCTCGAATCCTGTCGCAGGGAATCGAGATCCACACGACCACTTCTTGGCATCTTTGAGAGCGCCTCCGGGCCACTAGCCGACCCCTAACGACTGGGGCACGGGCTCTCACTCGAATTCCCCCGTTAGCAGCTCACCAGAGGCCGTCAGAACTTGCCCAAACGAGGGTAGTACGACGTTCTCCACCCCTCCTTTTTTCGGAAAAGGAGCATGAGGGATGAACAGTAAAAGACGGTCCGGACTCTGATCGACCTCACGCGCGCGAGGCTCGGGGGCTTGACCGCAGAAACCTAAACCTTGAGGGATCGAAAGCTGGCCCTTGACCAGGGTTCGACAGCTACCCTTGAGTACATGGCCAGGGCTCGAGCCACGCTCTCGAGGCACCCGAGGACGTATTCGAGGCCAAAGGAGGAGGTCGACGTAGGAATCCCCTCGGGGGAGGCACCGAGCCTTCGAATCCTGTCGCAGGGAATCGAGATCCACACGACCACTTCTTGGCATCTTTGAGAGCGCCTCCGGGCCACTAGCCGACCCCTAACGACTGGGGCACGGGCTCTCACTCGAATTCCCCCGCTAGCAGCTCACCGGAGATCGTCGAAACTCACCCAAACAGGGGTAGTACGACGTTCCCCACCCCTCCTCCTCCTTCCTGAAGGAGGAGCGTGAGGGTCGCACAGCAAAAGATGGCCGATACTCTGATCGACCTCGTGCGCGCGAGGCTCGGGGGCTTGACCACAATGAATCATTCCTCGATAAAACGAATACAAGACCTCGAAGGAGTCTTAACACTCCACCGAGGCCTCGGGGGCTACACCCGGCGGGTGCGCTCACGCGCCCCCACCGGAAAAAATCACGACGCTACAACTCTAGTTCAAACAAACCTCTGGGAGAGTGATCACACACTCACCCAAAGGCTCGGGGGCTACTGTCGGTACCAACAGTACGGGGGTACCCACATCCATCGCTAATAAAAAACTAAAACGACTGAAACCGCAATAAAAGGCAGCCCGCCTCGATCGCGTATCCAGTCCGCCCCGTATGAGGCCCGCTCGACGGGGTGCCTCGACCGCGCTCCGGCTCCGACTCGTACGAGGCCCGCTCGATGGGGTGCCTCGACCGCACCCCATCCCATACAGCAAGGTACCTCGACGGTGCTCCGACCCGCGCGAGGCTCGTCCGCCCACTGGGAAAAACTCTGACTCGCGTAAGCCCGGGTCGAGCGCCTCGGCTCATTCTCTTTACCTACCCCAGGACAAAAGCCATAGCATTTAATGCGGTTACCTACTACCACCTACCAGCATGGCTGCGACCAGGATCGACGTGGGAACAATGCCCGTGTCAGATCTCACTGTTTTACCACCCATCCTGTGATGGGAGGTGAAAACCGTCACTGTACCCACCTTACCGCGCACTGTTTACCATCGATCACCCTCGAGGGAGGATAAGACAAGGCCCGTTCTCTGCAATCTCGGGGATTCGGCCTTATCCATCCGGTCTCGACCCGGCCTCGACCCAACCTCGACGCTCGGCGCAGTTCAACGGCAAGGGAAGGACGGTGTGGCACGGTGCTCCGGGTCATTTCGCCGTCTCGTCTCCCACGACGCCATGGTGTCCAGGGATGGCCGGCCATTCCCAGAGCACGTCGCTACGGTCAGCTCAACAGGAATTGACAAAACATCACCTCAAGGCTCCCCGTCGTCTTGGCCTCCTCTCGCCCTATAAAAGGGCAGGCCAGGGTTCTACAACGGGGACAGACAACGAAGAAATACAAGAGACAACAGGCAAGACGCAAGATAGAGATCGATATCTCAAGCAATCACCCTTGTCATCTTTTTCCTCTCTTTGAGACTTGCGCTCGACGCCCTCTCTCGCATGTTTGTAACCCCTACACGAGCACTTCGGTGCAAGGAAATACAAACTTCTCCCCCCCCGCTGGACATAGGGCCTGCTTTTGCCCGAACCAGGATAAACCCCCATGTGTTCTCCTTGCATCACCATCCAGGAAAGAGACACGCAACATTTACTCGTTGGTTTAGGACCCCGTCGGGTCCTAACACCGACAGTAGGTGCTACAACGAACCATATTGTGACAATAAGTTTTTTCCACATTTGAATCAGTTGCAAAAGAATTTTCTACCACGCTTATGTTTCATGGAAATAGGAGTTTATGCCACAAAATCATTTTGTGGTAGTAGGATATAATACCACACACATTGTTCATTGCAAATGGAGTTTATGCCACACAATTGATTCATGGCATTAGTATATAATACCATGCACATTGTTTTGTTGCAAGAGCATGTTGCAACGTAATTGCTTTGGTGGCTAGAGATTATATTACCATAAAAATTAGTTCATGGTAATAACATTTGTTGCAACATAGAATAAGCAATGGCAAGAAATGATGTCACAACAGGGTGAAACCATTGCACCCATTGATTTTATTTATTAGTTCATAATATAATATGTGTTAATATAAAGTTTATGTTGTTTTTATTTATTCTTGTAAAGTGCTTCTAGAAATCCTTTTAAGTTTGTCAGATGCATATCTTGAGTTATTAAAGTCTAAAAATAGTAATTTTAGTTGTGTTAATCTTGTGATGACATGCTATAGCTAGGAAAAATATTAAACATACTAGTTGTGTACTATTTTTATAAGGTTTTGATTTAATCGTCTTAAATAGGCAATTTTAGCTTGTTTTGCTTATTATTTTCGTATCTAGAGTTGTGGTGCTGCAATTGCTGTAAAATTTTTGTGGTAGTCTATTGAGGTCATGTGTGTACTTCGGTAAAAATTTCAAATTCATTGGATATAGTATGATTGAGTTATTGATTTAACTTGTTTATTGCTTGATAAATGGTTTTAAATAAGTTATAATTATTATGAGAGTGTAGAAATAGAAAATGTTCCTCTACCTGTTTATAATATTCTGCTACCATAATAATATATAATATGGCCATATATTTATAGAAAATGATGACATTTAGATTTATCTTGCTCTCACATGTTTTCTTGCAATAGCAATTTATTTTTTTCATAGATATTGCTATACTTATTCAAATGGTATGAAATTTATACAGTAGACCACTGGGAGTATATGTGAGCTACTGTAATTTTCTTAGAATTTACTGTACACTTTTGGTATATGTTTATTATTTCACCTAATTATCCAAATAAATTAATAAAGGCATGTAAAGAATTTATTTGGGCTTAACCATTATGTTTTCTAGCATGCTTTTGATATATGTAAACTGTTGGTGATATTGGTTGTGCCCAGATTCCATTTCTTATATGTAGTAAAATATTATTTTGCTCTATATTTTTAGTAAGTGGTTTTTGGGACAGTTTCTGTTGTTGAGCAAATTGTATGAGGAAAATGATGTTTGCTGTGAAACTTATTTATAGAAAGTTGTAGATAACTTACTTATCTTGATTGTGTTAAAATTTCGTAGCAATAAGCTAAATGGTTTGTGAGTTTTGGCTGTTTGAAGTTTGTAGTTAGAAGTGCTTGCTCTCTAGAATTTCAGAACAGATCTGAGGAATTATTGTGTTTGACTTTGATAACTGTTGAATTAGCTTGAGATGATTATAAGAAAGTTTTAGAAAATTTCATAAGTTTTTCAGAAAGTCTTGTATCATGATTGTTGGATGTGTATAACTCCAGTTATCACCAAAACATGTAGCTGCTGTTTGCAGTCCAGAAAATGACAGATTCTAGTTATAGTGGTTTGCTTTGTATGTTGCTAAGTGTGGATCATGCCTTGGATGGTGATTAAGTTAATACACCTAAGACCTTGTGAAACTTGTGTGCCATGCCTGATATACTTGCTATCTATTTATAATAAGTTGTGTGATGTTTAGTTAAATAACTATAAGTGGCTATGTCTTGCATAATCTTGTGCTTGTCTTCAATGCTCTTATGTGATGCATCTCATATTACTATTCTTCATATTCATGCACTTGTATCTTGCATCTCATTTAGGTACGCTAGATGAACCAGATGAAGGACGTGATGTTGGAGCCAAACCCGAAGACAGTGTTTGGTGGATCTATCCCGAAGATAGAAGGACCCTGGAGTGCATGCATTGAATGAAGATGTTCCCCAAGATAGTGCAAGCTAACTTAACTGACTTGTCTCGAATTCTAGGCAAGCCCCGAAGCATTCTAAGCCTCCTATGTTTTTATAAATCTCAAATTGAGTTAATCAAATTTGATGCACTAGGTTGTAGGAGTTGGATGAAAACACTTGATGCATATATCTTCCTTGTCCACATATATATACATTGAAACCTATGTAGGTCCAGTATCGAATATATATATGCTTAGCCATGCTTAGTCAGTAGAAGTCGGGTGATTTCCTGTCACCTGTGAGATATAGGTGAATATCTCACATGCGAGATATAGGTGAATATCTGGTCACGGTTGGCTATATTTGCTATCGTGGAAATAACCATGTGTTAATAAATGAAAGGAGACCAGACGGGACTGCGATAGAGAAGCAACAGGGTATGGAGGTCCTAGGTGCCTATCTATCTCCATCTATGTCAGTTAAGGACTGATTCGCTGTACGTCCTCATGTCATGTTGAACACATGCTTAACACTTAGTTGGCCGGATAACTCGTTCCGACCCCGAAGCCGAGTAGCTCAACTCAGGCCGGAAGTCGTTCTGTATGAGTGCACACCCTGGAGGAAGTGAGGCGTGCGGGGAGTCAATGGCATGAGCCCAAGGGCAGGTTAAAGTCCCGAACATCCTGGCAGATTGACGTCCTTGAGTGTGCGGCGCTGATCGGACCCACGAATTTGGTTCCTGAGTTGTACCAACGGTGACCTTAGGCTACCATGGCTGGTAGACCGGGGTTTGTGTCAATAATAATTCCCCAGCTAGATAGGAATCGATTCGAGTCGCCATCTCTCCCGGATAGTGAGAACTTGATTGAGCAGCAGCAACGTTGAAACACCTAATTGAACTTAATGGTTATGATGATGATGATGATGATGATGATGATGATGATTCACAATGCTACACTAGATATGGTTACTAATGCTTGCTACTTAATCAAGTGATTACTCTAGTATAGGTGATAATATGGAGATGCTTACTTGAATAGGTATCAATTTGATGCTAAAGATATTAAATATCCAAGTTATGTTATTTAAGCCTTTTATGCAAATGTTGTCAAGCTAGATTCTCCCATAAAGCCTTTTGCATACTCCTTGGTATCACTTTATTTTAGATTCTTGACGGGTAAGTCTAATTGAGTACCCCTTGTACTCAGGGTTTATCCCACCATGTTGCAGGTGCAGTTCTTGGCCTGCAGAAGAGGGTGGCTAACCGCCAGTGGGCTCCGTGATTCTGTATAGTGTTCTCATCTTAAGCTTTTGTCTGAAGATGTCACTTATGCTAGCAATGTATTTAGAACTTATGTTATTATAATCAGTTGAAAGCTATGCTGTTTTCTCTAATTGGTTTTGAAACCCAAACGTGTACTCTTACTTGTGAACTCTTTTGTAATATTATTTTCGCTACAATTCTGTGTATGTGATTTATATTTATTTAATCATGCGATCTTGGTTGTGAAGTTGATTTACCGAGGTCTGTCATGACACTCGGCGGACTACTAGGTTTATATGAGTGAAATTATGTGTGTGTCAACATGTGAAAGCCCAAGTTTGGTTTTGGTAATTAATGACACCAAGTTGCTAATGCCATGTGTTAAGTGTTTTGAGTTAGGCATAAGCAACACATGTGATGAAGGTGTATGTGGTAAAGAGTGATGGCCACAAGATCACAAAGAGATGGTGCATGGATGTGAAATGATGATCATGGTGGAGATGCACATAAAATGAAGGACATGATGATCAAGTGGAAGAGAAGGATCTAAGAGTGCAAGGCAAAGGTATAACCATAGGGTTTTCCTTTTGCCGGTATAAGATGAGTAGAGAAGTGATTGACCGGGTTTAGGATACATAGCCGACTATCAAGAGGGGAAATCACAGTTAGCTCGGGAATCAAGTGCCACTAGATCATTATCTTGAGCATATGCATTAGGATCTAGTAAAAGAGCTAACATAATGCCTTGAGAAATGATTGTGAAATGCTAACACACATGCACATGGTGGTTTACACATGGTGGTGTTAGCACATTTATGAAGGCGGTGGAGTTTGAGCGGTAGAGAAGGGTTTGGGTTCTTCTCTCCCTCCCGCCGAGCTTGCGAGGCGGGATTCGGCGCTTTTTGGAGAAGTGAAACGCCTATTTTCTACTGCGCCAGAAGTCGGAAAAGAAACGGAGGCGAACGGAGGTCACAGAGGTGACCGGACGCTGGACCGGACGCGGTCTCTGTATGATCGGACACGTCCGGTCAGTGTTCAGCGTCTGCGCGGTTTTCAGTTTGATGATCGGACGCGCAGCGCGTCCGGTCACTAACGATCGGACGCGTCCGATCATCCAGGGAGCTTACTGGACTCTAATCGGACGCTGGCACTGTGGCGTCCGGTCAGTTCAACAGCGTGTCCAGTCGCTGTTTTGTTGTGCGCTACTTAGGCTTGACCAGCGCGTCCGGTCAGTTGCGGGACCAACGCGTCCGGTCACACCCGGCGCGTCCGGTCAGTGCGACCAGCGCGTCCGGTCAGTGTTTCAGAAATTAGCCGTTGCGTGACCGGCGCGTCCGGTCAGTGTGACCGGCGCGTCCGGTCAGTGTGACCAGTGCGTCCGGTCATTACGACCAGTGCGTCCGGTCAGCGCGGTTTCAGCTGTTTGAGTTCCTAATGGCTAGCTGTGTATCGCTTCATTATAAATAGACGTTGGCCGGGGTTTGAGGGCATCTCTTGCATATTTTAAGACCTAGAGACATACTTTGAGCTAGAGAACAACCCCTCCACTCATCTCTTTGCATAGTTGCACATCTTGAGTGAGATTGAGTGAGATTCAAGTGCATTGCTTGAGAGTTGCATTCTAGAGGCACTTGATATTCGAGTTGCTGCGGATTTCTTGTTACTCTTCCGTGTTTCCCGACACGGTAGATGGCTTGGAGCAGCGGAGGTGATTGAGCTCGCAATTGGAGATTGTTGGAGCCCTCAATAAGTGTTGTAAGGGGTTCTTGATCCTTCTCCGCGGGAGTTCGCAAATTGGATACTCTAGTGGAGCTCGTGGCTTGGAGGATCCCCATCTTGTGTGCGGTTGTGCGGCATCCGCCGAGGGCTCGACTCTTGATAGTCGATTAGCTCGTGAACCGACAAGTGGGTGTATCGCCACAACGGGGAGTAGCTTACCGGGAAGCAAGTGAACCTTAGGATAAATTCTTGTGTCATTCTCTTCCCGAGGATTTCTCTTGTGTTATTGATTGATTGGTACTTCTCATCTCTACACGGCGGTATAATCACTCAAAGCTCTTCTCTTGTATTACTTCTTGTTTCTAGCTTGTAGTTGTTGTTGTGTTTAGTGAATAGCTTTGTTATAGACTTGTGTAGGTGGCTTGCTTAATTAGTTAGAGCTAGTGCATTTGCTTCACCACCTTTCGTACTAACGTGTGGTTAAGTAATTCTTGTAGAAGTTTTAATTAGGCTATTCACCCCCCCTCTAGCCTATTTGGACCTTACAACATGTTAAACGAGGACAACCATACTTAAACTTATATAAATTGGGCGGTTCTGTCACAGCTGGTATCAGCACAAGATTAAGCATAATACTGTCATGTACATTGTTTTAAAAACAAAAGTTTTGGTTTTAAAAGCCTATTTGGACTAAAACTTTAGTTACAGGCAGATTTGTCAAAACTAATTTTCAAAACTATGCTAGCGACAACCTCCAGTTAAGCCCAATTAAGGACTACTATGTGCCTTTAAGTAAGACTAACTTTGGGGGTTTTAAATTTTGCAACGTCGCCTCTAAGCCCAGATAAGAAGGTAAGTTGATGAGTGGCATGACCGCAAGTGTGAGCGTGCGGTCGGGGAGAGCTAGTTTTGATACGACTATATATGCATGTTTACATGTGTGTATGGTGCGTATTTAATTGTGGGTAGCAAATTTAATCATCGGGTAGCTTTGATACAGACATATATATATTGGGATATATATATATATAGAAGTATTTAGTTTACTGCTTTCAAATATATTGTTGCTCTTGATCATTCAACCTAGAGACCAGACTTTTATTTCTGCTCATATATCATGTTGGGTTGGGCTGAAATGAACTCTTCTGCAAGTACGCTATCCACGAATACGTAGATTGAATGTAGCTAATGACTAGCTATATATCGGGAGAGTACGTGTTATGCCACCGATATAGAATGTGATTGCCACCTAAGGCGGGCAATTTTATGAGGACGAAGCATGCATTATCATGATTGTTGCTTTATGTATAACTATGCTTCTCTCACTTTTATTCTAATAATAAGTAACTTGTGATTAATGTGATGTTACTATCTTCTCTGGGTGAAGCTAGGTAAAATACCTTGTTCTATTGTAACAGACTGATATTTCTAAAATAGAAATACCGACCTTTTTGACCCTCTATGATAGTCCCAGGATATCTCGTCTATCACGAGCATCCAAATTACAGCTGATTACAGAGTCATACAACATTAGAGTGCACATATAGTTATATTACAATATTTTGGATACAACTAACAACAATCAAAACACCGATTTTCTATCGTGAAGCGAAGCTTGGCGATCTCCCATCCAGAGGCATCCCTGAGTGTAGAACAAAACCAACTACCAATCTCAACATCACTGCAAGTCAAAAAATCTACACATCGCCAGATGTGTGCAGGCCATGGTCAGCACCGATGAGCTTTAGTGGAAAATAGAAAATAATGGGATCTGGTGATCCTAATAATTTAGCTGTGGTTTGCATCCTTAGCGCATGCGAAGTAGCATAAAAAATAGTGTATAAATAATCTTCTCTAAACCCAATCCACAATCTCATGCTCACCAACCACTCAATCATCACATCTCACATCTCACCTCTCATCATCCCTCACAAGTCATCACTAATCACCCTTCACAACACCCTCAATCCTCAGTCTAGTCGACAGGGTAGCCTCCGGGCGCCCCTCACCTAATCGGTCTCAAGTCGTACCTTAGCTTCGGGGGGGGGGGGGGGGAGGAGAAAAGCAGAGCACAAGAGAAGACTAGTGGGGTGAAACAGTTCACATGAATGATCATGACCAAGATCATGACTATACATATAGTTTTAACTCTGCAGAGTGTGTACACCTGGACCCAACAGGATCACCATCATCGACGTTGCGCGACATCTAGGCGAACACCATCCAAGAACTAGCACAATCCTCACCAGTATGTCCCCAAGTAGAGTAGCATATGGCATGATGTATACACTTAGGATCATGATTAGGGTAGCCAAAAAACCCGTTGGCATCCTTCTCACCGTGCTCCTAGGGGATACCCCCATGCACCTCTCCTCCCACAAAACTGGCTTAGTCCGTACTAACTCAACAGGACGGGCCTTTCCCATTTAGGACTAGTGGCGTGCACATTTAACATAGTCCCGTGTCCCAGTCATCAACCCACGACAATCCTTAACTAGCTAGAGCAAGCACCTTCCACCAATATCACGTGGCCCACCTCTCACGGGTAGCCACCACCATACGCCTATCACATCATATCCATCAGAACTAGATTCGGGGCACTCCATGCACCCAGTGCATCCCTCCAAGGTAAATCCTCTCACTCCGGTCAGTATCACCAAAGAAACAGGTCAAGGCAAGGAATATCACCAGAACTCCTCAATCACCACCACCCACATGGGATTCAATGCTCCCGTCGCGCCAACCTACCATCTACCTCACGGGAAGGCCTCACGGCAAACCCCGATCCACCAACCACATCAACATCCAACCATCAAATCACATAACAAGGCATATATGCAATAATGATGGAAGTAAATGCAAGCAAGCAGGTAGGCAAAATATAAGTGCAAGCACAAAGCTGGGTTGTCAGGGTGAAGAGGTTTCAACCAAGGCAATCAAGGCTCAGGCAAGCATGCATCACATAGACTAGCAAAGGATTAAATATAAAAGCACTAACAATTCTACTTGCAATGCCTAATAGGATTCTCTAAGATAAGGTGCTGCTATGACACCTGCGATGTCGAGGTAGTAGTGGTTCGTGTCTCCAGAAGTCGGAGTCGTCCACCATCAGGGTCCATCGCCTCTGGTTGCGCCGTCAGATCCATCGGAGCTCGAGTCGTTGCTACGCAAAGAAAAAGCCGAGAACGACCACCGATAAGAACCAATAAAACTGCAGCAAAAACTAACTCAACTAGACTCAAAACTGCAATGGGAGGTAGAGCAAGGTTTTAGAAAAAATATGAAATTGGAGCTGGGATGAATTTGATATGAATTTTGGAAGTTGGATTGGTTCTCTGAAAACAGATAAAAGGGGAACGCCCGGGGATTTGGTTGGGCCTTGAGTGCTCTGATGGGCTAGGCGGGCGGTGGATCTAATAGGGCCTAAAGGCTGAGGCAAAGGCTTTTGAAGGGGAGGTGTGAGCTTGTCCACCATCGGATGGGACTTGGGCTTGAAAGGAAAGGCCGGAAGGGCGCATTGGGCATGGTCGCAGGCTCCATCTGTGCAGCCGATCTGGGCCAAGGCCGGCCTCTTGGTCCAGAGACAGGAAGGGCAAGGACAGGGCCTCCATGTGCGCCAGGTGTTCGACGCCGGAATGCCCACAGGGCTCACTGTAATTACGGTGCGTGGATGACGTCCGCAACCGCGATGGTGGGACGGGGCGGTGGAAAGGCCGGAGCTTGGTTTGCTAGGAGCGGCGCCGGCGAGGCGGACACGCCATGGCCTCGCGCCACCGTCCGTGGGTGCGAGTTTGTGGTGTGCGTGCAGGGTTGTGCGGCCGGGAGGATCTGGGCTCGTGCGGGTACAAGGAGCGCGGCGACGGTATTCTACGGCCGGCGGCTAAGGGCTGCAGGCGATAGCCGTGACCGTGAGGGCGAGGCCTTGGGTCGGCTAAGGCGAAGAATGCCTGTGCGTGCATGTGTCCAGGCCAAGGTCAGGGCTGTGAGCGCGACGGAGGGATCGGAGGCCCGATGGTGGTGTGGAGATGTCGCGGTGCTGTAGCTGGCACCGCGTCGTGGCATCGTGCAGGGTCACGACGAGGTCCGCCGGCGGCGTGACGCCGAGGCAAGGCGGAGCCTTGACCGGTGAAGGCAGGGGCTGTGCGGGCCTTGGCAAGCCAGAGGCCGGCTGCTGCCATGCTGTGCGTGTGCGGTGGGCTGGCGGCGGCGAGCATGACCGGCCAGTGCTCGCATGCGTGCCTTCGTGAGCTGTGTTCGTGCGATGGCGAAGCGGAAGCCGCGGCGTGTGCGGTGGCGCTGGGTCGCGGGGTGCACGCAAGGTGGAGCCTTGGCCGCGAAGTGGCGAGACAAGCATGGTATGGTGGTGCCCGTGTGCAGGGTCAAGCCGGATGACAAAGGTGGCGGCGGGTAGCGTGCAGCTTGCGGCCGCGATGGCCGTCTGTGACCCAGGGTGGCCATCGGCGACGTGCGTGCCCGGTGCCTGTGCAGGTGCTCGACGGAAGGCCAGTGCGGCTCGCTGAGGCGTTTGGCTCGCGTGCTCGGTAGTCGGACATAGGAAGGTGGTCAAGCAGCCAGTCTTCTGCGCTCTCCGTTGGGCTAGGCGACGTGAGGAGGGCAGGGCAGCAGTGGTCGCCGCCGACGCGGTGCACGGCACAACCGTAGCGGCCAGCCTCGATAGTGGGCTCCGGTTGGGTTAGCTCTGTTCCGGCGGCGGCAAGGCAGGGTCCAGTCCACTGCCATGCGTGTGTGCCGCAGCAAGGATGGGGCAGGGCACAGGGCTCGTGCAAGGCCGTGCGGTGATGTGCGTGCGCCTGCTGGCGTCTGGCCACTCGGCGCGGCCATGGGCGGCAAGGCGCGACGTGCTAGTGGTTGCGCGCGCGTGTGTGTTGCTACAAGCCGCACGACAGCAGGACAGGAAGGAACGGCGACCAAGGCCGAAAGGTGTGGGCTTGACCGGTGCGTGCGCATGCGACGGCGACGAGGCCGCGAGGCAGCCGTGCGTGGCCGCGGTGGTCAGCGGGCTGCGTGCGCGGCGCTACACCGCGAGGCTGTGTGTTCCATGGCAGGAAGAGCAAGGGCACAGGACGCTCACCGGTGCTCAGTGGAAGGCCCAAAAGGTCTTGGCTTGCGAGGGTGGAGGCGTTCGCCCGACGGTACCCGCGCGCGTGCTGTGCTCGCAACGCGTGCGCGTGTGGTCGCGCACCGCACGAGTGCGTGAACGGTGCCGGGGCGGGCGTGTGCGACCGCGATCGTGAGCGGGTGCGCGCGTGAGCAGCGGTGGCAAACAGAGCCGCGCTCACGCGGTGCCGTGCTCATGAACGGCGCAGTCGTGTCCAAGCCGCGGCTTCACGAGCCTAGGTTGAGGGTACCCATGACCGCGCCACCGCGTGCGTGGTCGTGGCTGTGAAGGGCTGCGGCGGACTTGTGGGTGGCAGGTGTGCGTGTGTCAGGGTGCTCTGATGACGGCTTCAGCCAATGGCATGGTGGTGGCTTGTGCTAGTCTCAGGCTTCACTTCTCTACTTGGCAGAACAGGGAAACGGAGACGAATGCCTCTACGTTCCTGGCGCAACCGCGCGCGTGCACGAGACGGTGACGGCACGCGTCTTGCCCCAGCGGCTTTCGAGCTCGGCGAGGTCAAGTTTGGGTCTTGGGTCGGTGGTCAGGGTCGTTAGTGCGACAGCGGAACCGAAAGCCACGGGCGTGCAAGGGCCCGGCGCTATGGCGTCCGCGTACAGGTGCTATTGGACGTGCGTGCGCCGTGCGCGACGGCGGCTAGGAGGCCGCACTCGAGTGCTCGGACGCCGACGTGTGCGTGGTGTCCGTGCGTGTCCCAACACCAGGGCTAGGCAGGGAGCTCACGAAAAGGAGACGGCTTTGGGTCTGTGCAGGGCAAGGTCACGGTCGTCGGTCATGGCTATGGCCGTGGGCTCACCGGCGGACGTGCAGCCTGGAACGGGGCCGTTGGCTGAAGGCGACCCTGATCTCCACGGCGCCGGGCTCTCGTCTGCTGTGCCAAGGAGGGAGCACGGTGCGGCTTTGCTTGCGGTGAACAAAACAAAGTACGAAGGCCAAATCAGTCAAGCACGATGACCGGAAAGGGAAAAACGGGAGCTTTGGCGAGGATGATGCTCACCGGTAGGCAGGTTGCTCGATGCAGAGAGGATCGGGGCCGAGATGGCTCGACGTGCATGCCGTAGTGGACACACGGCCAGCATCCATCGCACTCGTCCGTGAATCGCGGCGCGGCGCGCGGGGCTTTAGGCGGGCCCGGATGGCGTAGGCGTCCTCCGACGGAAAAGCAGCACGTCCGGGACGGAAAACAGAGAGAAGCGGCGACGGAAAGGTTGCGGCTCCAGGCGGCTGGCGGCTGGGCCCCGTAGACGACGTCTCGGTCGCGGCGCAGGGGCACCCGAGGCTTCCTCGAGGGGCTGCGTCCATGGGCCCGTGGCCTCGTCCGACGGAACACAGCACGGCCGGTGCTCCAACTCGGACGGGAAGCAGCGCAGCAGATAGAACGAAAGGGGCGACGGAGATGCTAACGGAAAAGGAAAAAAATTGGGAACGGACGGGTCGTACCTGGCGCTGTGCGGTCTCCCAACCAGGACGCAACACGTGGATGAGACTCAACCGGCTCGCTTCTCCTCCCAGCAGGCCAGCACGCAACCCACCCGGCTCGCTTCGCATCCCAGCTCGGCTCGTCACGGGTGCAAGCTCGGCTCCAAGCGCTCACACAAGCCCAAGTCGTTCCTGAGTTGTGTGCCAACAGCCAACAATAACGCCGTCTTTTTTGGATCACGAACACCACCATCCCTCAACAACTAGTTGGTCATGGCCGCCGCTGTCACACGGTAACGAGTGATCACGATCGGAAGTTTCTCATTCAAAGAGGAAAGAAGCACCATCACGGCAGCGTGCAGGCAGGTTGCAAGCCGCGCGGCCATCAATTGCATAGCAGGCACCATGGAGGTTAACCCTGCCCTCAATGGTGATGCTACTGTTGACGTTCCAAACACTGATGCCCCTACAACAATGGGGGTTTTTCAAGATGTAACATGCACATTGATCTGAAATACATATGGCATTTTGAGCCATTTGAAATACATATGGCATGGTAATTGCATTACTGGCATGGTAATTGCATTAAAAAATATGGGACCCATTGTTTGTTTGAAAAAAGTATATGTCCTTCAGAAGTTCAGATATCCCAATTTTCAAATTTCTGTCATTCCAGGCATCACAGTTGGCAAGAGAGCACAAGTAGGTAAATTTAGGACCTTAGTTCTAAAACTTCACACTGTCAATTGTACTGACAAAAGAAGTCTGAAATAGCAGTGCACATAATAAAAGGTTACTGCAAAGTGGCATCTTAATCAAGACACCAGAATTACATGTTTTCATCGAAATTTAACTTTCTAGCTGACGAGGACATTGCGGCATCTTGCTGAACTCCGAGTAAAAGATCTGTATAGCCTCCTTGTATGTAAGATGCAGATATGGCAGAAGATTGCGCAAACATAAAATTTGCCATGTCTTGCATTGTGGCAGAAGCATATCCATCAGCACTAGTACCATCACTGTCACCACCATCAAGGTCCTACATCATACACATGAAATTGTTATGAACAATTTCCTGTAAGTAAATAAAAATAGGAAAAGGGAATAATGAATCAAATTGATGACTTACGATTGGTTGGTTCAGATCAGCACTTTCATCTCTATTTTCTGTAACATTATTTGTATCTCCTATAAGAAGATATTAATTTAAGAAAAAATTGTATAGTAGTAACGCTGGAAACAAAATCAGCCAGAAAGAATAGTTAGAAGTAGTACCTTTCTTCTTAGCACTTTTCTTCTTCTTCCCTGTATTTTTTTCAAGTATATTTGTGGCCCGTTTTTTCTTTGCCCCTTTTACCAGCTCAGGAATTTTAAACGATATTTTGCCTTTCAATGAGTCTGTTGCGCAGTTAGTCGAAAGTGGGGGAACCTCATCAGATTTCTCTTTCATCTTGCTCAGAGAAGCATCTACTTCCAAATCTAATTTTTGCATGCCTTTCTCTAAATCATGAAGAAGTTCTTTTGACAGTGAACACTTCAATGCTATGGATGTCGCCATTCGTGAGATACGTGCAGCCCACGTTTTGTTACTTTCGCTCACACTTTCTGGTTTGTCAACATAGAATCCTCTTTTTGCATATTTTGTCCATCTTCCCATTATATATTGCGGTGGCAAAACAAAAACATTATTTGCATAAAAGACCTTCAAGGCGTGCTTGCACAATATCCCTGCAAGATAAATAGTCAATTATACCGGTTCATATTATATTAGAAATTTACGGTAATTGAAAATTGTGTGTACATACCTATACATTTAAACTTTCTGCAAGAACATGTAATGGTCATATCAACAGTGCTGAACTGAACCGTTGCACCACGATTAGAGTGCATATGTATAACCTCATATGTTGAGATTGACCCATCAGTTTGTAACAACTTCCAAGCAAATGAAAATTGTTCTTTAAACTCTTCCTCAAACTCAGAATACATCATCCTTGTATATGATTCAGCCGCAGTCTTCAACATGGGTAAATTTGGGATGTAAGTAACCGGGGTTTTTCGTCGTGAATTAAAATCTGCATCTAACTCATTTTCACGAAGACTAGCGGCAACCTTATCGCATTCTGCAAGGAGTTCTGAAAGTCCAAGTCTCCTCCGAAATCTTTTCTTAAATACATTATTCATACCTTCACTCCTTTGAGTCGAGTTCATATCAGCCGTAAAAGAGTCACGGTAGACAGCAGCCCACTTTTTCCTCAAACCATATAGATTTTTCATCCATTGGTTATCCTCAAGCCCATACTCAGACAATAATTCATTCCACTTCTGGATGAAAATAGCTTCGGATCTTTCTTCGCAGACACATCTCTTAAAATCTGGTAGAAACTTATCAGGATGCTTATGAATTACATGCCCCAAATGTTTAGCAGCATTAACATATATGTGAAACAAACAAAGACGATGGCTGGTATTTGGAAATACATAAGCAATTGCTCCTACCATGGCTGCATCTTGATCAGTGAAAATTGTGCTTGGATGCTTGCCTGACATGGCTTGTAGGAAGGTTTCAAAGAGCCAAACAAATGATTCAATAGTCTCATTAAATATCATCGCAGCCCCAAAAATTATTGTTTGCTTGTGATGGTTGGTTCCAAGGATTGGAGCAAAAGGCATTTCAAACTTATTAGTCTGAAATGTGGTGTCAAATGACACCGCATCACCAAAGCATGCATAATCCATGATAGATTGACCATCCACCCAAAAGAAATTAGCTATCCTACCATCTTCTTCATCTATTTCAAGCGCATAAAAAAATGTAGGATCCTCTATTTGTTTATTCTTCAAGTATTCCAACAATGTTTGCGCATCATTGGATTCCAAGTACTTCTTGCGTTCACGACCAATTGCATTATTGCAGTCCATCCTTGATAACGGCACTTTGTCAGCTCCTCCGTAAAACTCCTTCATGAACTCGTACACCTGGGCTGGCTTCATCCCGACTTCTCTAATCTGACCAATTAGCACCCTGTCTGCTTCTGTAACACGCCGTTGGGACCTCAGCTTGTGCGACTTATTTGGACTAGCAAGATAATGATTGTGATCAAGTACAACCTTTTGCACTGTCCAAATTCCCTCTTTGCTAACACTGAACTGAACACGAGCATCACAACCTGTCCTTGTAATATCTTTGTCTGATGACTTGTTTCGTCGATATCCTTCATTACTGCAAACTATATGTTTTTGATATACAATTTTATCTTCTCGGAGCTTTGAATGACTCTTTCTAATACTGAACCCAGTTTTACCAGCATAGATGTTATCCATCTCATAAGCTTTCTCCTCTGAAGCAAAAGCCATACCAACTTCAGGAATGATCAAAGCTTGTCCAGTTTTATCAACCTCCTATTGTACAATGCGAAATAAATTAAAGTTGCAGTAATAAATGCATAACGTGATTTTTTTTCATGACTATCAAATATCGCATTCCATACCTCAGGTGCTTCTTGAGCCACAGGTTTCAGTAAGTCCTGAACAGATGTAGTCGCAAGCAGTGTGGACTGTGATTCAGTCACTGTGGACAGCAACATGGGTATGGTAGTTTCATTGAAGTTTCCCTGAACAAAAAATCATATCCAGACGTTCTGACAATTGTACCATTGAAAAAAAAATCCGGCACAAAGCCATCTGACTGTACATGTATAGAGATGTATACGTACCTGCAGTGGATCATTGAAGTTGGTGTCTGAGGAATTCACTTCGGTTGTAGGGTCATCAGCGTTTGGAACATCAACAGTAGCATCACCATTGAGGGCAGGGTTAACCTCCATGGTGCCTGCTATGCAATTGATGGCCGCGCGGCTTGTAACCTGCCTGCACGCTGCCGTGATGGTGCTTCTTTCCTCTTTGAATGAGAAACTTCCGATCGTGATCACTCGTTGCCGTGTGACAGCGGCGGCCGTGACCAACTAGTTGTTGAGGGATGGTGGTGTTCGTGATCCAAAAAAGACGGCGTTATTGTTGGCTGTTGGCACACAACTCAGGAACGACCTGGGCTTGTGTGAGCGCTCGGAGCCGAGCTTGCACCCGTGACGAGCCGAGCTAGGAGGCGAAGCGAGCCGGGTGGGTTGCGTGTTGGGAGGCGAAGCGAGCCGGTTGAGTCTCATCCACGTGTCGCGTCCTGGTTGGGAGACCGCACAGCGCCAGGTACGACCCGTCCGTTCCCAATTTTTTTCCACGGAAAAGGAGATGGAAGGAGCGGCTCGCCGGCTGACGACCGGGCCCGGCTGATGGCGTCCGTACAGGAGCATGCACGGGCGGTGGCTTCGTCGTACGAGAGAAGGGAGCGGGCGGCGATTCTCGTGCTGCTCACGTGAGGGCCAAGAAGGAAAACTGGGCCATGGCTGTGCTCATGCTGGGCCAACAGGCTGGAGTCGCTTGAGGGCCGCTCGGCTTGGTGGGATGGAGGCCGAACACAACTGCTGCCGAGCTGGGCTGCAGCGAGGCAAAAGGTTGGGCTGGGCCGGTAGGAGAGAGAGAGAGCGCCAGGTGGCCTGCTGGTTGAGACAGCTAGGACGTCGACCCAATTTTTTTACATTTTAACCCTTTTTTTGAAAAAATTTATGTTTGCCCCTTGGGAGACATAACCTCATTTTTGGACCCTGGGGGTCGGCGCCAGGACTCGTGGCTCCGAGGTTACACGTCTCGGCGGCACAGATCTTGGCTCCGAGGTCTGACCAGGACAACCAATGTGGCGCTGACGTGGCGATACCACGGTGCCAGAATTCGTGGCTCCGAGTTCGAAGCCACAGATCTTGGCGTCGAGATCGGAGCCACAGATCTTGGCGCCGACCTCGGAGCCACGAAATCTAGCGCCGAGTCTAGAAACCTAATTAGCGACCCGGACACCGCCAGAACTCAGCCCCACTGTCTCTTCTCTCTCTCGCGCTGTGCCTTTCTCTCCCTCTCACGGCCGACGCGTCCACACTCACCATCGCCAGCGCCTCCTCCGTCCGCCGACGCCCTTGGGAGCGCAGCAGGCCGCCGACCGCCGTTGTCCGCACGCCGGCACGGTCGCTCGCGCCCCCATCCGCTCCCTCTGGCTGCCCTCGTCGCCCCATCGTCATTGTCCACACAACCGGTGGCGAGGGCGGCTCCCGCCTCTCACCGGCGTCCCCGGCGGCCGGTGCGCCGGCGGTGGCCACGCCTTGCGTGGCCGGCCCCTCCCCTAATGCTCGCCTCCTCCAACGCTCGCCCCTCCCCAACATTCCCCCCGGCAAAACAAAGGTCTCCTCGACGTCCACAGCGCCCGGCTGGCCGCCGGCGGTCGTGCTGCCGCGCCTATCGGCGCCGCCCCCTCCCCCAACTACGACCCGTTACAAGGACCATGCCGTCCCCCAAATTTCTACAAAGGTCTCCTCGACGTCCACAGCGCCCGGCTAGCCGCCAGCGGCTGCGCTGCCGCGCCTATCGGCGCCGCCCCCTCCCCCAACTACGACCCGTTACGAGGACCACGCCGTCCCCCCAAATTTCTGGGCCCGCCCTAAGCAGGTGTCCAGGTAATTTATTTTGTTTTTTTGTTTGAGTAATTTTGTTTTATAGTTTATTTAGTTTAGATAATTTAGCTAATTATTATATTTAGTTATTTAGCCATAGATTTAGCTAATGTAGTTATGTATCTAATCTAGTTATAGTTATTTAGTTTTATAGTTAGATTAGATAGGTAGTTAGGCAATGTAGTTAGCAAATTAATTTTATATAGGTATACAACAAATTTAGATAGTTATTTAGTTAGGTTATTAGGTGATGTAGTTAGGCAATGTAGTTAGCAAATTTGTTTATATCATTATTAGGTGATGTAGTTATAAAATTTAGTTAGTAAGATAGTTAGATAGTTATGTAGTTAGGTTAATTAGTTTGTTATTTGTTGTGTATTATATCCATAATAACTTTGGTGTTGTACATACCAACTAGATGGACAACGTAGTCACCCTGTATCATGGAGGAAGTGTGGAGGAAGATGAGTTTGGGAATGTCAGGTTTGTTGGAATGCAAAGGGTGCCTCTCATGTCTAATGATCGGCCGATGTTTTCTGAATTGGGTGGTAGTGCTCGTGATGTGCTTCATTGCAATTCAAATGAGGATGGTATCTCAATTGAGGGGGTACTTCACTATGGTAAAACAGGTCGTATATTTAGGCGGTTGGTACCAATTGCATCAGAGGCTCAATGGGACAAATATGTCAGAACTGTCTTGAAGACTGAGTTTCAATGTTTGGATTTGGTTGTGCGGAAGTTGTCCAATGATCCCACCCCTCATGGGTATTCACCCCCTCATGGGTTGTCTCCAGAACCAGATAATCTGGCACCTTTTGACCCTCCGTTACCCAACCGCGAGGTAGATGTGGAAGATGTGGTTGTGGTGCCCGATGCTCAATCAGCCCCGAATGAGGTTGGAGTATGTCCTGATGTTCATGCAGAATGTCAGTCCGATGATGGAGTTGCTGCCCCTCAGGAGATCCATTTGACCCAGAATCATCCAAGTAATTGACGTAGTAATACGTTCACTTTCGTTATTCTTTCTTCATTCCTTTCGTTTGTCTCAATTCTATCCATATTTGTGCTTTTATATGCAGGAGACAATCCTGATAATGATGGTTGTCCTCCTGTGCCTCCATCAACCGACGTGGACCCAGGGTTTATAGCCTCTAACAGTGTGGATGTTAATATTGCAGATGATGAGGAGCCGTATGGCACATCAAGAGCCGTTGATTCTAAAGATGACCGGCCAGTTGCAGCTTTGAGCGAACAAGAAATGGAGCTCATTAGGCGTTTGTGTCCTGATCGTGATCCACTTGTTCATGAATGTAGCGATCTCAGTCATTCTCAACATGCTTATGGAGAAGGAAGAGATGATGAGCTGCTAGAGGCTCCTAAGGCCGGTGACAGTGTGGAAATTTAGAAGGGCATGGTCTTCAAGGACTTGCCCACCTTGAGAAGGTGGTTACAGGATTATTCCGTGATACGTAAAAGACCATTCAAGGTGAGGCACTCCTATGTGGAGCGCCAGTACACAGTGGTGTGCGGGAACGTAGATTGCAATTGGAGGGTCTGTGCTCGCAAACAGAAGGCCACAGGGAAGTTCAAGATCACCAAAATTGTAGGTCCACACACTTGTGCCCAGACAGATCTAAATCAGAATCATCGATAGTTGACCTCTACCCTCATTGCCAGAAGGTTGTACACAACATTGAAGGATCAACCCAACTTGAAGGTCAGAACAATTATGGAGATGGATAAGGAGATTTTTAAGTATGACATAAAGTATGGGAAAGCATGGAGGGCAAAGCAACGTGCCTAGAAGATGATATATGGGGATTGGGAGGAGGGGTATGAGCAGTTGCCTGCAATGTTTAATGCAATGAAAGCAGCAAATCCAGGCATGCATTACGAGTACATCCCTAAGCCGAATGAATGGAAGGATGGGAAGCAGATATTCTTCCGTGCATTCTGGTGCTTTCCCCAATGCGTCGAGGCCTTCAGGCACTGTCGTCCAGTGTTATCTATTGATGGTACTTTTCTACTAGGCAAGTACATGGGCACACTATTGGTAGCCATTTCCTGTGATGCAGATAACGCATTGGTTCCCTTGGCTTTTGCTTTGGTGGAGAGGGAGAACAAAGACAGCTGGGGATGGTTCTTGCGTCTTGTCCGGATACATGTCATTGGCCCTGGTAGGGAAGTTGGTGTCATATCTGATAGACACCAGGGCATACTCAGTGCCGTATAGGAGCAGATTTCGGGGTATGCACCTTTGCACCACCGTTGGTGCACTCGGCACCTTGCCGAGAATTTACTTCAGAAGGATGGTACGAAGGACAACTTTCCTCTATTTGAGGAAGTTGCTCACATGCTTGAGGTGCAGTTCTTCGAGGAGAAGTTGGAGCAGCTAAAAACGGCAACAAATGGAGAAGGTAGGCAGTGGCTGAGAGGGTTGATGAGAGAACCTGAAAAATGGACAAGAGCCTACGACGATGGTGGATGGAGGTACGAGTTTCAGACTAGCAACATGGCCGAATCATTTAATAGTGTGCTTAAGGGTATACGTGCCATGCCCGTCAATGCCATTGTATCATTCACCTTCTATAGGTTGGTTGCATGGTTTAATGAAAGACACGCTCAAGCAATGGCACTACAGAGGAATAATCAGGCATGGGCACCTAAACCTCTGAAGCATCTAGAGAAGGCAAAGGAAAGGGCTCGCACACATGATGTCGAATGTTTTGCCCACAACACCGGCAAGTACCAGGTCACAGAAAGGGGTGGTACAACGTCCGATGGTGAGGTTCGACCATCAAGGAGTTATATTGTGGTACTTAGTAATTTTTCATGCAGATGTGGGAGAACCAGACAGTACCACTTCCCTTGTTCTCATTATGTTGCAGCATCTCTGCATCGCAACTTTGCCTACCAGACCAAGATACCGCGGGAGTTCAGTGTTGATAGCCTTGTACGTACTTGGTCTCCCCGTTTCGAGCCTTACCTAGACAATGGGCAGTGGCCACCATACACTGGTCCGAGGTACATTGCGGACCCAAGTACACGTTGGGACAAACGTGGAACCAGGAAGAGGACGAGACACAAGATGGTCATGGACCAGGTTTCCGGTAGAACGAGGCGAGGAAGAGCAACCCCCTTGCTTACTGACCCCGAGCATAACCAATGTAGTAAATGCGGGAGACTTGGGCATAATTCGCGTACATGCCATTGGCCGCTTAGTCGGGTGGAAATAACTAATGTTTGACATGCATGTTTACTGGTACCAAAAAGTTATTTATTTGTTCATATAAAACTAATCTGGACTTTCTCATTATATTTTGTAGGATGGAGCCGTTCCACCTGCTGGAGCCGTACTGCGAGGAGAAGCACCGAGGACGACTCACCGCGGAGGGGGAGGTAACGACACATGTTGTGCTTGTTATTTTTTCTTTGCGTATGTACTTGAATGTGATGATAGTCAACCATTTAGTAAAGAGAATGAAATATGTATCAATATAATAAAAAAGACAGTCCACTATGAGTACTAATATTATATATCTGACAAACTGTCACTCTCAATCCAACCTCTGCAACAGTGCAACTTTTTATTTGTTTGTTATAAATGTAATGGTTGACAAACAAAAACTGAAACTTTCAGTTAAGAAACATAAAAAAATCATCAATGTAGGATGACTGTAATATGATACCAGGGTGAATAAGCATTATTGATTATACCATAAGTGATATGGAAGCCTCCTGGAACTGTGTAGTAGTGGAAGCTGCCATGACCTCGGCTGATAGCTAAGGGCTATACAAACAATCCAAACTCCAAAGAGAGGAGCCAACTGCCAACCCTTTAAAAAATCATTAAGCACTGGAAGTATAGATCAAGACAAAAAGTAACTATTTTGCATCCTGCAACTTGGAAACACCTTGCTCAAAGTTTTGCAGCAAGGGATGTGTACAGTTTTTACAAATATTAGTATAAGGATGTGCACTCTTTTATTTGCATTCTCAGATGATTCATTCAGAAACTTCTTTTATAGACTATCCATTCGCTTCTATTGTGATAATCACCAAATGATTGGACTGTAACTGTACTCGTCACTTTATAGTTTTGGTACCATTGCATGGCTCATGTCATGAGGGGCATAGGGTGCAACATAATCTGTGGATGGTGTGCCCACTGTTGGTTGGCTATCTGAACTAGTAACTGGGCCTTGTTGCTGGTCCCCAGGTTACTAGTAACTGTTGGTTGCCCACTATTCTTTTCTTCTCTGTTTTAGATCCAACTGCCGGCGATGCATCTACTTCATCTCGTTGATTTTTACATGTACTCTGCTTTAGCTTTTTTTTTTCAAAAAAGAAGCATCTGTCTACACTCTCTACACAAGAAAACATACCCACTATTATTACTTATTAGAAGGTTTTGGAGTAGAGACTATGAACAGTTAAATGCTACAATCCTGACCTGATATAATGACATATGTGCACACATCAATTAACCTCTGTCTACAGGTTCTGGAGGACAAAGCTCGTCCCGTGCGACTATAGACACTTTCCAAGGCCACGGAGACGAGGAGGACGACGAAGACGATGAGGAATCCGAGGACCATGGTTATGATGAGCTTGCTGAGTCTCAGCTCCAGGATGCTCCTTCGACTCAGCATACGCAGGTTGCAGGAATGAGGCGACACCGTCCGCCTTGCAAGTACACCCCAGGCACTGGCGCTCTTGGCCACAAGGGTAAGGGTAAGACTAGGAGGCAGTGACGGCGGCTTGTGGGTCAAGACTATGCTACCAACTTAGATTTGTAAAGTATGTAGTTACTTTCCTATAACTATTTGGGACTATATGGACATTGTGCACTATTTGGACTATGCAGGACATATTTCGTTGATTGTGATGTTTGATGTGGGTATTGTGTCATTTGGATGATTAAATGTTTGGATTATATAATGATGTCTCTCCCACCAAAGGCCAATCTCGCTCGCCCATGGTGGCCATGGCAGGGGGACGACCTTACCCCCACACCGCCCACAGTGGCCGGGGCTAAGCCCCTTCTACACCCGCGTTGGCGTGTGGTGGGATGGCGGCGCATTAAGGAGTGGCCAGGCAGCGGTGGCTGCAGTTAGCGATGAAAACGGACGGAAACGGTTGAAAAAACTCTATTTCTGCTTTCGTTTCTATATTTTTTTGGCGAAGACGGGATCGGGTTCGGAAAATGCGGGTACAGAAACAGAACTGGAATATTCGGATATACGGAAACGAACCAATACGGCCGGAAACTCAACGGAAACGGTTGGAAGCCGGGAACTCAAGCCGGAATACCGCACATCTTTATTCTCATAAATCACAATCACACACAAGAACTCAAGAAGACTAGAATATGTGTTCACAGTTCACTGTCGATCATAGTTCATGTAAATAGGTCGACACAGTTCACATTGCACAACTAACAAATTAAAATGAGATGACATGTATACATATACGCAATATTGCTCTGCACACATATAAATTTAACTATACACCTGCCGAGTGTTGTATAAAAAAGGGAAAAATAAAATGGAAACGGAAATAAACTCAACCCACGCAGAAACAAAAAGAAGACTCAGAAATGAAAACGCACGCAACTAAATTCCGGTTACACGCACATACTCTGAAAGATGTGACAAATAGGGTTAGTAATTCGGTGAAATCCGGAACAAATACGGAAAAATTCCGACCAAATACGGAATTCCGCAAATACGGGCGGAAAAACACCCATCCCGTTTCCATTTCGATTTTGGAAACCTCCGTCCCGCATTTTGTACCGTTTCAGGATTTTCTGAGAATACGGAAACGGTCGGGTCAAACGTAGAAAAACGAAAGGTTCGAAACGGGAAAAATTCCGTCCATTTTCAACGCTAGCTGCTATGGGTAGCGGCGGTGGCGGCACTGGTGTAGAGGTGGCCATGGATTCCATCTTCAAGGAGAAGATGGAGCCTGGGCATCCAGGTCCTCGTGCCGCGGAATACAATAAGGGAGGGTATATTTGTAATTCACCTCAGGAAGCTAGAATTGCGAGCTTTTCCGGACGGAGGGAGTACACAGAATAAGTGTAAATTCATTACCTCAACAATATTAAACTCAATATTATGACAACAAATAATGAAATCAACGACACTATGAAAGGTCCAATAATAGGGCACATTAATCAACGTAATAACTTTTGAAGTACATGATGACAAACTAAATAACGCAAAACATGCCCTGGGTACGTCCATACTTAAAGTGCATTACATGAAAACACAATGCATAGTCCAAGATTAGACAATATTGTTCATGAATAAACCATACAACTAGCAAGTCAAGAAGACTACTGAGTGCAACGAGGCCACTTTCCCTTCATCTGGGCATCGGGATTGTCCTCAATCGCTGCCTTCGCTCGGCATGCACGTTCAAGCTTCCTCTCCCTCTCTTCCCTGTACGCAGCAACACGCCTCCTTTCCTCCTCTTCCTTGTGCTCCTTTTCTAGAGCCTCCTCTCTGCGTCTCTTCTCCATCATCTCCTTGTCCTCTGCCTCCCACCGCAACAGTTTCTGCATCCACTCCTTGTCTTCTTGCTTGATCTCAGTGTCGATCCACTCCTCAAAATCACAGAGCGGTGGAGGGGTCTGCAAGAAATGCAATTGTTACAAAACGAATAAATGATGCAAGACTTCATATGACACAAAAAAGTAATACACAACATTAATTTCTCACCATCTTCCCAATGCGGCGCTGACGCTCTGTAGGCTCAAAGGCATAATTGGAACACATCCAATACCTCTGCCTATATGTGTCTTCTTCATCAGACTTGGCTACCTTGCAAGGATCACCGCACCAGCACATGGGCACTGGAACACCACTAGGTAGAGGCAATGGGTTGAAGGCATTTTCAGTCATCCGGCCATAACTACAATTGAACCAAATTTGTTCTAAGAACAGAAAGCAATGAACATTAAACTCTAAACTTAGGGTTTTCCATTTGTTGCACATAAATGAAAACATAATATAACACGATGACAAGAGATTACCTTGGCTTACTAGCTTTACCACGCCTTGGCATCCTACCGTTACATAATACAAAAAAATTAAAACCACTTCAAACATTAACAAGGTAACTAGGGTTATAAAATAGACCTAATATATACCAAATCAATGCATAAAAATGAGAAGGGGAGAGAGGATACCTTACTCGCAAAGATGTATGGATCAATTCTAAGTTTTGAAGGTCAAATGCGTCGATTCTAGAGATGGGCCATGGCAAAGGAAGAAGCAGAGAGGGAGAAGGAAGAAATGAGAGGAGCCTCGGGAAGGAAACTGGGTCGCGGGTATTGATTCCATGCTCGGCACTATGATCCATGGCTTATGTTTGACTTTGGTGCAGGAAGGGAAAACATTTGACTTATGTTTGACCTAATATTTACATGCAACACACATTCAAGCAAAATTTTTAAAAAGTTCAGATTTTTGGGTTGCACAAAAATGCAGGATGTTACATCCATGCTGCTTGAATAGCTGTGCTTAAAGATAGTGTGTGATTAGCTTTGCCTCATATGTTTGCTTCCAAAGGAATTAGATGACAAGTTAGTAGTAAACAGAAACTTCAACCTTTTGGAAACTAAAACTTGTAGTTATACCCTGTTAGAAGCTTGCACATGCTTTCTTTCAAATATAATGTGAGGTCCTTTAGTTTGAGTTATCTTCACATTAGTTCTTTAGATGTATATGCATGGTTTCTTGCTTTTTAGGTATTACGATGATTTGTGTAGCCTCTTACCCTCGGTGAGTGCATGAGTGTTATCAAGCCTTATCATTATGCTCATCTCGTAGTTGCCTTTAAGTAAACCTCCTTGCTTAAAAGACTTGAGCCTACACGTGTGTTTGCTAACCTTACCCCGCTGAGTTCCCCTAAATGCTAACTCTTATCTATGGTATGTCCATGTGCCTGTTGGTGAGACCATGCCCAAAACCCTTTGGAACCCTTTTACTACGTATCTTAAAAATCATCTTGTCCCTAAAGACTTGACCATTCCACATGCTTAGTAGCTCATTCCGCATCATGATCCTTGTACTTAGAATCAATGTGTTGCTACAAATGAGTGCTTGTTATGTGTGAGCTTTGTGCTTAGAATAGTTGCTTAAGCTCATTTGTTTGAGTTTTCTCAATGCCTGCTTAGGACCAGGATATGTTGTTATCTAGGTAGTGCCATAGTTGTCACCTCTTTTGTCCTCGGTGAGCAACGAGTGTTGAAGAGCCTTATCCTAGAATAGTACGCAAGATATGTCAAACTCATGGTTGTCGTCTCCAATTAAGTTCTCTCTTTTAGAAGCCTGAGCCCGTACACATGGTTGTTAGCCCTTGAATGTTTGGGTTGCAAGAACCTATATTCATAACTTGTTTGACCCGTGAGCCCAAGCTTAATTCCCCTTAAATGTTGCGATGTCGTGGATGTTATGTACCCTTTTGTGAAGTTGATTTACCAAAGTCCTTCGTGACACTCAGTGGACTACCGGGTTTATATGAGTGCAAGTATGCGCGTGTCAACGTATTAAACGGGGACAGTCATACATAACTTGTATAAATTGGGCGGTTCTATCACACCTAACGCCCAAGTGCGCTGATGATGACGCCGAGGGCTCGTGCCTGCTGGCCTCGTGAAGGTGTTGTAGAAGGCCAAGAAGGCCACCACGGTCAGGGCCAGTTGCGCTAGTTGCCACTAGAAGACCTCGTTGGACAAGACAAGGCGGCGGCAGTGTGTTGTGTAAAAAATTAGTGCACAGTCAAAGGTTGAAGATGAGGGCAACAAAGTCATTCGCCTCACCTTCTCTCTTCCAAAAACTAAAAAGTAAATAAAATATTTAGCGCGGTGTCCACTGGAAAATAGCCATAAATTTGTAATGGTACTGGGCAAAGATTCACCGTTGCGGTGTGTGCCAACCAATTACACTTTTTTGCGGTGTCCTTCAGCAAAATTTGCTATTTTGGATGAGTAGATGCTGACAACTAACACCCCAGGCGACCTTACCCACAGTTCTACCACATGGAAGTGCGAGGAGATTGTGGGATCGAACCCCAAGCGAGCTGAACCATAACAAAGATTGCTATGCGATAGTACCACTGATTTGCTAGTCACCGGATTGCAGACATCATAGCGAAGCCCAACGCACCAGCAGAGGAAGAGGCCTCTGCAGCAATCTGAGATGACTAAATCCTAAAGGAAAAGGAGGGGTATTCACTAGTGAAGCTGGCGAATCGGCGTTTGCCTTTCCAGTTGCCATACATAAATCTGGCGACAAACTGGGGCAGCTCCTTATGGTACTCGAATTCAGAGATGAGGCAGTACCAGGACCGACACACACACTTGCAGCCGCACAAGGTGCGAGCGGTGAGATGGCGGAGGATAAGAACCAAGACTTCGTCTGTGATAACGTCTACTTCGTGCCTCTTGTTGGTGGCTTCCTCCTCCATCTTGACTAGGATGTGGTGGAGCAGGGCCGGCGATGGAAGCGGCGGCGCTGTCGCCTAAACTAGAGTAGGAGCGCCTGCAGGGATGTGCTCGGGAGCTCCTTAATGATCAGATGGAAGCTTGATTTGTACTCAGATGAGATAAGAGCAGAATAAAAAGCCAAGAAACATGGATAAGGGAAGTGCGAGAAAGTATTACCCTTGCCTTTGGATCTTGCGACAGTGAGCTTGGCGGCCACGGCGGTGATGAGTACCAGCCAGGTCACCGGTGAATCTATGTGGGCGTGCCAGTGAGGCGTACTGGCGCGGAGCACTAGCTTGTCGGCGGTGAGTGATGGCTTGCATGCCGATGCGTAGGTGAGGAATAGCAGCACTAGAGGTGGAGACGGACAGGATGGCTGGGTGGGTAGTGGTCTTTTGAAAGGTAACTACAAAGTAGGACTTACGGGAACATAAATGTCCGCCAAAATTTCTAAAAACACGCAGGAGTCTCGCGCTGGCTTGCAAATTTTGATGATATCAGCGGTGAAGGCTACTGGCGGTGGTGATACTTTATATCCGATGGTGATAGAATTGTACAATGTTGATACTAATTCAGCTGGGCCTCAATAACTTACTGAACACACAGCGTACATTTTACAATAACAAGAGACGCTAACATGACAAAGTTTGTCAGCTGATGTTGCATAATAAAGGTACTGATCTCTACAATAATAATGGACGTGATAATAAAGCCGTACCATACGACGATTTGCACATACAAAGCAACACTCCACCAGCATCTCTGTGAGGTCACAACGTTCAAAATCAATAAAAGACATTCTTTTAGTGTTGAAAAACAAGGCCAAAGTTTTTGTCATCATAACTATAGTTGCTGATAGATCCTTGTTATTGTATGCCTGGTGAATGAAAAGTGTAACAGAGGTAAACGAAAGGAGTTGCCACTCTCCCAAGTCTAACGCTAAGGGATTTAGAGGGAGGGGAGGGGCGAGAGACTCAGTGCACCCAGATTCAGCTTAAATAGGCCAACCTTGAAGATGCACCTAGACTCAATGCAGTTAAGATGCATGATCTAGGGAGCATGTATCAGGGAAGATGAGGTATGCGACGGTTCCCGGCGTAACAAGTGGTGGGGATGGTGTTGGAAGTTGGTACATTCAACACTCACCTTGAAGATGCACCCAGACTCAGTGCAGTTAAGATGCGTGATCTAGGGAGCACGATGAGGAATATGACGGTTCCCGGCGTAACAAGTGGGGGGGACGGTGTTGGAAGTTGGAGGACGCCCTAAATGCTGAGATGGAGAGAAGGAAGGAGAGAGGAGAAGCGGGTTACACGCTTACAGCCGACTTGGGCACAAGAACCAAAAAACTCTGTAAGAGAGACAAGTGGGCCATATATTAAGATGAGCTAACTACTATTATTAAAATGCAATTCTAGAACAATATCATATTTTAGTATACCAAGTTTGACAAATTAGAGATAAAAAACATAAATAATATCAAATAAATACCATTAGATTATTTATGAAATGTATTTTCATAATAAATTGAGTTAGAGCTATAAATGTGAATATTATTTACTAAAAACTTGGTCAAACGCAAAACACTTAAACTGGCACGTATACTATAGTTGCATTCTTTTAGGGACAAAGGTATATGGGTGGGCTGAGAGAAAGCTGCAAGGAACCATACAGCCAGCAAGCCGGCTGTATTATTAGCCTTGCTCTACGACGGTGGTGGGATGGTGTTGGAAGTTAGAACGATATTCGACACTCACGTACGCTTCCCTAAGTTTTAGGCTTCCCGTGCATCTTAGCAAATTTTGGTGTGAACACATGCCCTCCAATCTCACGCGTAACTCTATGAACCCACTCTAGAGGTCCTCAGGGGCTATAAATTTGGAGGCAAGGCGGAGTAGAAGGAATACTGCTTGTGTTCATTTGTTGTGCTGTGACACATATCTTTTCTTTTTCGTTTTCTCCTTCCGGTCTTCTTTTGAACAATGGATCATGGCAAGCGTCCAAGGGAGGAAACTCCAGAAGCCGCAGATCCGCCTCCATGCCTTCGTGTCCCTCTTTGTCGCCAATTGTGAGAGGGAATGATTTCTTATCTCTATGGCTGCCCTGTATTAATCCTTTGAATATGCAGGGCTACCTCTCATGCTGCAGTACATCGGCCAACTCCGACGGAGGTTGGACAACAATCAATTGTGCATCTTGCTAGGTGCATGGTATCTTCATCTTCATCCTCGGACTCCGAGTCATGTGATGGTCAGGATATCTGAAATCTTATCTGTGAAAGGAGGTAGACCAGAAACCTATATTCTGAAGCGACGCATGAGGTAGGTCAGTGTGGGGGTCCCGGTGGGCGGATTTTGCAACATCTCATCGGTGTGCTATCAAGTTGCTCCATGCTATTCGGATTAAGGTGCTGATCTTGGGCAGCACGTCCGGGGTCTTGATAAGTATATGGCAGATGATGTTGGCAAGCTTTCATTAAAATTCTGTGACCCTACTACAAGATTTATTTTTTTTCATCATCTAGCAGGCTCGGGGACTACGTGTGTACACGTCATCTAGTGATGATTGTACTAATTTATCTCAGCTAAGCTGGAGACTGGTTTTCAGCTAAGCTGGGAACTGGTTTGACACCTGGAGTCTACTATTTTAACCCTGACACCACGTGAATACTTCACCTACTGTCAGGCTCAGAGACTAAGTGGGCACACTTCACCTCGCGGTGAATGTACTTATTTTTAAGACCCACTGCTTTTCTTAAACGACTAAGTCATGGATGATAATCATCCAAGCTCTCAGTTTGGCTCTAAGAGTCTCTTTTGCCCAAGGCATGGATGCTCACCATCTAACTTCTGCGGCAAGAGACTAAGTTTCTTCACAGTCCACACTGACTAAGTTAGGGATGCTAAGCATCCAACTTCGTCACACGGAACCTAAGTGGGCACACGTCACCTGAGGTGAAGAGTTTTAAAATTTTAAACTTGAACTCCTTACATCCTTCTGGCAAACCTTGGTTTTGAGTAAGTCCGAGGTCGGCCGACCAGTTAAACTGGTCGGATGTTTGACTTAACTGCTCGGCTCCTAGTTAAACAGGTCGGACGCCTGCTCCTGTTGATCGGCTACAAGTTGAACTGCTCGGACAAGCTCAAGACGGCGTTGCTCAGCGGATACAAGGTGCTCGGAGACTAGCTGTAGGGGTGTAACCCGAGGTACCCACGGCAAGGGACATGGGCTGCACCATCAGGAACGGTCCAGCCCACGACATCAAGACTTGCGGCGCACGGCACTGCTCGGCGTATACCGCAAGGCACCTAGAAGATCTGATCAGATACTATAGATATTGTAATTTAAATAGAATATTTGCCATGTAACCGACTAGGATACTTTTCTTGTAACCCTTCCTCTTCAGAGTATATAAGGAGGGGCATGAGTTCTCTAGTCGGTAGAACCCCAGACCCGTATACAGATCTCAGGCTTAGCCTAGGGTCTCATATCTCATCTCATAATACAATCCACCGAAGACACATAATGTAAGGTATTACGTCAAGCTGACGGCCTGAACCTGCCTAATCGCTGTCTCTTGCATTTTGTGTCACCATCTAGTTCATATCTCGCGCACCTTTACCGATTCATCTAATACCGTGGGCATACCCATCGGTAGATTGCCGGCCGTATTTTGTCGACAGTGGCGCGCCAGCTAGGGATCTGCGCTTGATCCCATGGCGAGCTAGATGAAATTCTACAATCGATAGCTCGATGGACCTCAAGATCGACTTCGCAACCGAGGAAACTCGGTTGATCACGGTGGCGTCCTTCGGCAACACATGACGACCACGACGACCTACAGCGGGACCTGATGCTGAAACACATCTCGCAGGAGTGCATTCTGGTGTGTGGAGCTCGCCGGCGGCAGGCAGCCCCGTACTTTGCGCACATACTGGAACAGCTCGGCTGAGGGCTGGCTTAGTTCCAAAAAATTTTGCAAAACGACACTGTGGCTTTTTTCGTTGTTATTTGGTAAATATTGTCCAATCATAGTCTAATTAGGCTTAAAAGATTCGTCTCGTCCATTTCGTCTAAACTGTGTAATTAGTTTTATTTTTTATCTATATTTATTGCTTCATGCATATGTCCAAAGATACGATGTGACGGGGAATCTGAAAAATTTTGTAAAATTTTCTGGGAACTAAACATGCCCTCAACGACGCGCATGACAAGCGCAGCAGCCAACCTAGATCCAATCTACTCAGTCTCATAATGATGACCGAACCTGAATACGACACGGGCATGAACCTGTGAAGTGTCGTGCAAATTACGAGTGGTCTAAGAACACAGTAAATTGACAGAGCATGATTTTAGAAAATTTTAGAAAAAAAATCATTAAATTTAAAGTCAGTACGAGGAAGAAAGACTAGTTACAAGTTTTAGCCACAGATTAAAAAGAGAAATTAGAGTTCTTCAATAATTTTAAAATTAAATTTCAAACAGTATTTTAAAGCCGTAAATGATTTCAAATGAAAAAAATGTAAACAATAAAGTTTCGTAACTTTTCGAGATCTACAACTTTTATTTTAGTCATTTTTCCATCCAATGTTGTTTGAAAAAAAATCGAATTTTAGTACTTAGTTTTTACTATTCGGCATCTATTTATAGGGGCGGCTGATAACACCAGCAGCCCCCTACAAATGGATTTGTTGTAGAGGCGACTCGTTTGGATAACATTTGTAGAGACGGCTCAATATAGAGTCGTCCCTAAAAAAAAGAGGACGTTGTTACAAATCTTTTTTTTAAGTAGTGACTTGCGTTTGCCTTTCCAGCTGCGATAGAAGAATCCGACGGTAATCTGTGGACACTTGCAACTGAACAAGGAGCGGGCAGTGAGGCATATTATATTCTTAAGCGGCTTGCATGCAAAATATTCTTAATTTACTTATCTTCACCACTGCATATTTGCCCCTCTACCGTCTTTTTCACAGCTACACGAGGAAGAAGCAAGTTTGACAGTCTCTCTTGAAGTAGTACATGTGCATTCAAATCTAAGCAAAATTTATTTTTTTGCTTTCTACTACACGTGATTGAAGGAAAATGCATGCATGCAATCGACAAGCAGTAGATCTACATCTACTACATGGATCGTGCTACCTAATATTTGCTGGACCGACGACCCAGCTGCTGCAGGCAGCATGCATGGTTCAGTCCAGTCTTTGTTGTTGATTAATGGTTAGTAGATAGGAAGACGTTGGTTTACTTCAAGTCTGAGCACGCACTGTGCGTACGTCGTCTCACCGTCGACGACGTTGAATAGGGCGGCGGTGAGAAAGGGTTTGGCTGCGCTATAGCAGACTACTGGAAGTTGAACAAGATACTGACTAACCTCCCCCCCGGTAGTTGCTGGTCAGCTTTGGACCCTCTCATATATAGTCTCATCCATGCGTATGCGTGTGTACCACGTTGTTAGCACAAAACGCACCTGATCAGTTCTATTCTTTTTTAGAAAATATATAGAAGAGAACTTTCTGCCTCTGTGTATCCGTACACAAGTTTAATTACATAGTTTTTCAGTGACATTACAGATGAATCAGGAGAACAAGAAATGCAGAAGTTATATTATTATATATGTATGACATAGTCTACATTTCCATTTTCATCCATGAGAGGCGAACAACAGCTCCAACGTAGTGGTCTCTAATTTTCTGCTCGCTGAACAGAAAGACTCCTTTGTTTTATCATCATGGTACAGCTTCGCCCAAAACGTACCACAGCCAGTACGTCCCTGAAAATAGCCTACATAAAATATGTATATTTGTAATTTTCAAAGATTAGATCATTACGACATCTCCAAATTACCAACATAATGCAGCAACCCCAACCAGAATATATTTTTCCTCTAGATCAAAATTTGATAACCAACTCCCTGACATGTGGGATATAGAGCTGCCAGGGGTTATCCTAGTAACTATATAGACAGTCCTCCAAATTGCATTGGCATGATGACAACTAAAGAAGAGAGATGTTTAGTGGTACAACACTTTTTTTATACCAAAGGATCAGCCGGACTTTATAAGGAAGCTTAAGTTTGAACCCCAATCCTGCACGTGGGTTACCAGTTTACAAGGAAGCACCATACTCCGACCAGAACAGCAAAAAACACATCCTAACTTATTTTCATAATAGACTTATTTATAGATACAAATATTACTATTTTCTAGAAAACTAATCAAATTTAATAAAGTTTGACCAACATAAATTGCATAATGACAATATGGGACCCAGGGAGTACATGTTTACTCAGAAGCAAATTTTGTTCTCTGTTTTCTAACCACACGTGACGACTGAAGGAAATGCATGCAATCGACAAGCACTAGAGTTCATGGTAATCCTAGATCCTGCAGCTACGTACCTACGTCCGTCATACCATGGGTACGGTGTGCTGCTGATATTGACCGACGAAAATATGATCTCCAGCCAGTGAGAATATTTGCTGGACCGACGACCCTGCATGCATAATATGTGGTCTCGATCAGTCCTTGTTGGTTAATGGTCTGAGACTCTGAGTAGTGAGCACTCTGTGTCGTCCCACCAACGTTGGCTAGAAAGGGTTTGCGTGACTGAGCCATATAGCAGATTACTGGAAGAAGTCGAACAAGATACAGACCTGACCTCCCAGTTGGTCAGCTTTGGAGTTTGGACCCCTCTCGTAGACTCATCCATGCATGCTTTCGTGTACCACAAAACGCACCTGGTCTGCTGGTCAGTTCTAGCTACCTAGTAGCTACCTACTGCTTCTGGCTTAGTAGATCACTACATTTTTCTACCTTCGGTCATAGCTACTAACCTAGATAAAAAAATACTAACCTACTAACCTCTAGATACAAAAAAATATTCCAATTTGCTGGAGCACGTAGCGTGCAGCTAGTCGTTTACATGCAAACCTAAATGCGAAAAAGTAGAATGTAGAAAGTAAAGAATAGAAAATAGTATATTTGTTTTTTACCAGCCCCAACCCTACAATTATATAGTATGATATGGACTTTGATCTTCACTACTACAGAAAGGTCATCACCATTGGTTCAGAACCTCCTATATATTACTGCTGGTTTTGGCCTCCTATATATTACTGCTGGTTTTGATCCTCGACGGTGAATCGTCAGCAATAATGGCCGTGGTCATTACTCATTACCGTCAGTTCGTCATTTGATCCAGCTGTGAAAACGACTTGGTCACCAGCTGGTTCGAAGTTTGATTTGGCATTGATGATCCTGTAATCACTGTCGATTTATAGCATGATCTGTCGGTGACGGGCATTTGATCACCATCGGTGAGAGTTGCACTCCGGCGGTGAAGAGCGTCTGGTCACCACCGGTCAGTGGTGCAATATGACGTGATGAGCAATTGATCAACATCGGGTCATGCATTAACCCGATAGAGATGACTACTAGTTCACAGCCGGTAAATAGTTTTATCCGGCGTTGATGACCATTTCTTCACCACTGGTGCGTTCTTGCATCCGACAATGATACTGTGTTTCACGATATTTATTGAGATGAAGCTTAATAGCATATTGAACAAATCATATACTCCCTCTGTTCCTGAAAGAATCAATTTCTGGAGTTGGTCAAAGCCAAAGACGATTTTTGCTTCCCCTTGTTTACATGATGGCCTGTGATAAGAGGGAAGCCATTATTACATCAGGCCATGACGAAAGGTGTGTTTGTGCCAGATTTCTCTCCGCTGCTGCTCTGAATTGCGCACGCCAAAACAGAAGAATGGTAAGCCCGATCGATCACCGTCACGACGATCGACGCACCGGCCGGTATGCATTCATGATTCCAACGGATCGTTATTAGTAGTTTCCAAAATCCTGTGGATGTGTACGCGGTTCTTCAGAGTACGTGGAAGCAACAAGTTTGACTGTCGCTCTTGAAGTAAATGTCCAGTCATAAGCAAAATTTATTCTGCTGTCTACAACACGTGACTGAAGGATTCTGCTGTCTACAACACGTGACTGAAGGAGAAATGCATGCAATCGTCAATCGACAAGCAGAAGAGCAGTCTTCAGTAATCCCGGATCTTACGTGCAGCTGCAACTACGTCGTCCGTTGCGACGGGTGCTGCTGATATTGACCGACGAAAATCAAATATCATCTCGCGAAGCCAGTGAGAATATTTGCTGGACGACCGACGACCCTGCTGCGTGCATGGTTAAGTCCAGTCTTTGTTGTTGGTTAATGTTGGTTAATGGTTTACTTCAAGTCTGAGCACGCACTGCGTCGTCTCAGCGAGACACCGACGTTGGGTAGGGAACCAGCGGCGGCAGTGAGAAAGGCCGGGTTTGGCTAGGTCCTCGTTTAGTTTGCGAAATTTTTTGGGAAATGGTACCGTAGTACTTTTGTTGTTTTTTTAAATTAATGTCCAATTATGATCTAATTAGGCTTAAAAGATTCGTCTCGGGAATTTCGTCTAAACTGTGTAATTAGTTTTATTTTTTATCTATATTTAATGCTTCGTGCATGCGTCCAGAGATTTGATATGACGGGGAATCTTAAAAAATTTTGCAAAATTTTGGCAACTAGACAGGCCCTAGGCTATGGCACACTACTGGAAGTCGAACAAGATATTACTGACTGACCTCCCAGTTGGTCAGCTTTGGACCACCCTCTCGTAGTCTCATCCATGCATTGGTGCATGCATATATGCGTGTACCACACGTTGTCAACACAGATCGCAACTGATCATCAGTTCTGGCTACCTCCACCTTCTGGTGTAGATCGCGCTACAATTTTCTAGTTTCCGTAAAACATATCTACTAACTAACCTAGATGCAAAAAAGTACTCTAATTCGCTGGAGCGCTCCACTGGTTTATAGACAAGCTAGTAAAATAGCTTCTAATCTAGATATGAAAAAACATAGAAAATAAAAAACGGTAATGATCCGCTGGTTTATAGACAAGCTAGTAAAACATATAGCATCGCCCGCTCGTGGAACGGATTCTGCCCACGCCGCCGCCGTCCACGTCGCACGCTCGCTCTGCACACTGTGCGCCCCTACTTGTGGGACGGGCCCGCCCTCACCCATGCCACCCCACTCGCGCTGTGTGCCCCTGCGGTGTGCCCCCACCCGGACTCGTGCATCCTGTTGCGGCTGCACTTCATCCGCCTGTCGCGGCCCCTACCGAGGTTCGTGCCACTGACGAGCTCTACACCAGTGACAAGCCTCCATCTTCGTCTAAGCAGTAAGTAAATGTTGCGCTTGAAAGCGCATGTTGCAAGCGTCTGTTTCAAGTGTTTCAGTTTATTCCGAGGTACGTTGCAAGTATTTCATATGCATGTTGTAAAAGTAGATTAAGATGTTGCATATGTTGCAATAGTTGTACACTATGTTGCAATCTTTTGTTCCTAATGTTTCATCTGTTTTTTCAGATATATGTTGCAAGTGTGTTTATGCGTATGTTTTTGCAATTGTTTCAAGTGTTTTTCAGGTGTTTTTGCAATGCATGTTTCAAGTGTTTCATCTGCCTTCACACGTGTGTTGCAAGTGTTGTATCTGAATGTTTCAAAAATAGATCTAGTATTTCATCTCTCTCCTCGCCTTGTGCTGCTCGCCTTAGTGTCTCCTCCACCTCCCGATGCCGACTGGGCATCCGCCGCCTTCTCCCTCTCTCCTCTCGGTGCTGGTTATGTTGGGATGGCGCAGGCCCCACGCAGGCGCCCGAAATGGTGAGAAAAAATGACTGCAGACGCGGCCGTTCGGACAACCCGTCCATTTGGATGTCCGGACGCTAGCAAGCCCGTAAAAAAACAGGAATAATATATTTGTTTTTGACGTTGTCGGATTTACCGTCTACTAGCCTCAACCCTACAATTATATAGGATGATTTGGACTTTGATCTTGTGGTCGATCAAGAGATAGATGTGTTTACTAACTCGTTTTCCAGTATAATCCAGCACTTATATCTCTACGTACAATTGTTCCCGATTTTGTACTCCAGAACTAATAATTATAATAAAAAACTCGGAAAAACCGTCGTCCTGATCTGCTTCCTTTTCCAAGTCAGAAAAATGCCTTACGAAATATCTTTCTTCCCTGAATACACGCTCCTTTCCAACATGAGTTCTGCCTTCCAATTGCAAGTCTTATTGCTGCAAGTCTGCAACCGGCACTTGAATCCTGGACCCGCATGTTACAACAAAATTTGATGCTAAACATAGCACATATGCCGGCCAGCTACAACCAGTTATGATTTTTGATCTACCTCGATCCGCAGCAGCCGAATAAAATAAACCCAAACAAATAGTCCATCATTCGGCCAAGGTATCACATAATTCATACCTCTAATTTACCAAATTTAGCTGTCAACAACAATTAATATATCATTATCATATTTTCTAATCAGTTCAATAACAGCCATGATTACAATTTAACGGGCTTGATTTGATGCATGAACTAGTGAGCATGCACAAATCATGAACTAGGGGGCAAAGTATGCCCATAGGGTGGTCGGCCGGCCCCCTATGTTGGCCCACAGCCACCCAATGTCCTTCATTTATGTACCTATAAGCAAATAATGACATGTACAAGTGGAACCATGTTATTTGTACAAAAAATACTTCTACTTTGCTTGATTTCTCCCAAAAAGATGTTTTGTTGACGTTTTTGACAATGCAAATTTATGACGAAATTACTGCTAACAAGCACTAAGTTTGCAAAAATTCAAGATAGTTTTCAGGCCATTGGATCTTCATAACCTAAGCTCTGGTTGCTATCCCCGGTAGTCATCAGAGATTTAGGGTGACCCCAAAAATAGCTCACCAGCAGGCTTTAAACAGCTAGTTTGTGTGATAAGGGCTTATAAATAGGGGCATTGTTAGCTCTTGGGCAGTCTCTTGGCACTAGATCATCGATTTGCTGTGGTTTTCTTGTCACTCTTGGTGAATCCCACCACCTAGATGACTTGGAGCAGCGAGGAATTTGAGCACCGTGTTGGTGATTGTGTTGATTTCTTGAATCGATTGATTTGTGTGGATTTTAGTGCTTACCATGTGGGAGATTGGAAAAGGACAACTCTAGTGGAATGCTCGAGGCTAGTTGGAGTGCTCTTTGTTGAGTTCATTCTTGCAGCACCCAAGTTGTGGATCAAGCTTGAGAATCTTGTTAGCACGCATTCACCTACAAACTCGCCTCAACGAGGACATATGTTGCAGTCAAGCAATCAAACCTTAGGGATAAAATGTGTCTCTCAGTTGCTCCGGTGGTCTGCAATCTCACACTTGTGCTTTGCATTCATTTACTTGCTTGCATGTAGTTGCTTGATTAGTTGTGTAGATCTCTAGTTGTAGGTGTAGTTTGGTTGGTTTAAGTAGTTAGTTTAGTTGCTTGACTAGTTTAGTTCAACTAGAGTAGTGCTAGCCTCTTGTGTGTTTGTGTGAATTAATAGTAGTGCTAGTCTGGCTACTAGCTAGACTTGTGTAGAAGGCTTGCATTGGGTGAATTATGCTAGGAAAAGTAGTGGCTATTAGGTTTTCATTTTTATACAAACCACTTTGCTCTAGTGATTATGTTTTTGTAGAGAATTTTTAATAGGAATTCACCCCCTAGCCATTTAGATCCTTTCACCGCAATCAGACACTAGAAGCATTGTCGGAGGGAGAGGAGGAGAGATCAAGAAGCACCTACGAGATAAGAGAGTGGCGGCAACTGAGTCACTTGAGGAAGAGATGGAGGGAGTTGGATAGAGAGTGGGCTGACTGGCTGAGTGAGTAAGAGGGCACATTACATTCTAGGTCGGCTTTCGAATGGACCTTAGCATTTTAACAAAGACGTGCCTCTTAAAAGTCCAAGAGACTCTTTATATCTTTTTTTAATTGTTAGGAATGATATTTTGATGGAAAAATATCCTCGAACAACTTCTTTAAGTGGCTATCTAAATATAGTCATCATCTATTCTGGATTTCTCGGTAGCCAAATATAGATAACGAAAATGACTCTTTAGAGTGAACACAAGGTATAGAAAAGCTTTTGGAGAGCGGAAACATATAGAATCGATTTATATATAGATGACTCTCCATATGATTATTTAGAGAGTGAATTTTAGAAAGACTATGCTCTAATAGGTACGGTTGCCTCAGAAAATGAATCCTGTTTTCAAAGCAGACCTGTTAGGAGGCTAGCTCACATCTATTAATCAATTTTAGAAGATAATTATATATCAAATCCGTAAATAAACCAACCGCGTGCTCGCTATTTCGGGAGGCACTGTTAATTTACGATACTCTCTGCAAATAAAATGGCCTGTCTCCTAAAATAGACTGTGTGCTAGTGGATGCTAGCACGATGGGCTTAGAAGCGAGCTTAATAGTGGGCCTAGGAGCAGCCTTGGCGAAGGGCACGGCCCCACGATAGTCAATGGAGTATTTATTTATTTATTTTGAACCAGGAGTATTTATTTTTTTGTTTTTCTATCAAACTATTAAAAAAAGGCAGGCACTATAACCCGCTTGTGAAATCTATGATTTTTACACCGCTGATGAGCCAGGGGTAGGCAATATAGCCTGCTTGTGATATATGCTTTACACTGATGACAAGACATAGGTGGACACTACTGCCAACTCTGAAATTAGATTTTTGGCCATCTCTAAAGTTTTGTTTTCTAGTAGTGAACCCCTGGACTATTACCGCTTTTTCCGTTCATCACAAATACTTGAGACAATTGACATCGCTTCGTTTTCCATGCATAACTTTCACCTCTAATATCTTATAGAACATAAAATCCTCCTAATTTATGAAAATTACAAGTGTTCTTAACCAAACCTAAACATATCAACCTAAATAATTATGAAGTTATTGGTGTTTTTAGTTTTTAATGTTTGGTTGCGGAGGGGTAATAAGCAAGATTCTGCACACAATTTTTATATCTTTGTAAACCACATTGCCGATTGTGTTTGACCCAGTGGAGGAGGACGGAAAAAATTTTGAGGTAGGGCAAAGTCGCGAACATAGATACTAAAGTAATATCTCTCAAAATGGTTCACTAGGTGTAGTGATAGTAAAGCGCAAAATATATAAGTAAAAACATTTAGGGTAAATAGAATTATAAAAAAAAGTGTCAGAGAGTTGGACGACTTACTGTACCGACGCCGAATTTGTGAACTGATCTACTCATGCGCAAGCAGCGCAGCTAACTGGGGAACGCGGTCGCCGGTCGGGCGGAACAGCCGAACGCGAACTGGCGAGTCACCGAGCCACGATGGAAATTTGAAGCGGCCGGCGGCGGAAGGCAATGCGTCGTCGTTGCAGCTCTGGAAAATGAACAGACTAGCAGCTAGCTAAAGTGCGCAGTCCCAGTCCAATATGCTGTGCGGCCCACATGCCATGAGCCCACAAGGCAAGCGTGAAGCACTAAAGCGTCAAAGCCCAAAGGCCAAAGGCCGAGTAACGATTCAGACATAAGACACTCAGTCATCTTCCTCCTGCGGCCGTTCAGACTGGTTCGATAGCAGCAGCAGGACCTTCAACCTACAATCCATGGCGGCCAGATCAACTTGCGGTGGGGATCCGCGGCAGAGCCAAGGTAGGGCGAGCCCTACCGGGTCCTCTGCCACTACTTTGACCAGAGTGTCCATAAGGCGCCTTTTCGATTGTAGGAGAATACATAGAATAAAGATGTAGCATTTCTATTCCTATGGATTGAGCTGTAGGGTTTACAGGAATCACTTGCTGAAAAAATATAGGAAACTTTTCTTTGTGTTTGATTTGATTCCATAGGAAAATCATGAATAAAATTGGGTGGACACCGCATCCATCGTGGGTCCCATGCGACCCCACTCAGACACCTATACAGGGAAACAATCGCACGGTCTGCTATGGGCTAGAAACTGCTGCACTGGATCCGAGCCATGCTTATCCAGACTGCAGGTGCTGTGCTGGACGCGCGTATCCTGAATAGCCGCATGATAAGTTTTTTTTTTTGCCATGCGTCATGCATCCAAAGTATGGGCGCATGGGAGAGAGTTTGGACCAAGGGTCCATCTAATTTTATTCCGAAAATAATGGGGAAAAAACATGCCCTCAAACCTCATGTTTCTTGCTTCCTGTATTTTTAATGCAGTTGATTTAAACACCTATCCTAGAAAGTTTATTTTTTCATTTCTCTGCTATCTCATTTCTTTATTTTTTCTATTGAAATGTCCAAAATAGCTAGAAGGGGTGAATAGCCTAAATTAAAACTCTACAAACCACTAGAGCAAGGATTAGTAACACAAATGGCGATAAATGTGGTTTGCTCTAGCTCTAAGTGTTAAGCAAGCCACCTAGTTGTAATTCTAGTTACCTAATATCTCTATGGCACACACAAGCTAGGTTACTACAACTACTACTACCTAGAGTGCTAGCAATAAGAACAAACACAGCTAAACAAGCTAAAATACAAGGTAAAGTTACGGTAAGTAAACGATGGGATGATGATTTTATACTGACGTATAGAAGCAAGTGAACCAATGAAGAATACCAATGTGAAACCAATCACCGGAAGACGATCAATCACAATATCAAGAGAGACACCAAGATTTTCTCCCGAGGTTCACGTGCTTGCCGGCACGCTAATCCCCGTTGTGTTGACCAACACTACGTGGTTCAGCGGCTAATTGGGAATTCACACCCAAGCTCTCCAAGAGCGCCGCAAGAACCTACCGCTAGTGAGGTAACTCAATGACACGCGCAATATATTAGAGCTACCTTATAGCTCTTCGCCGGGGAAGGTGCAAAGCCCCTCACAAGTCGCTGGAGCCGGCCACGAACAATCTCTAACTCGTGCCGGACCTCCTCCGCTGCTCCAAGCTGTCTAGGTGGCGGCAACCACCAAGAGAAACAAGAATCCCGCAGCAAAAGAACACTCAAGTGCCAACTAGATGCGAACTCACAAGCAAATGCACTTGAGATCACTCAATCTCACTTTGATTAGTCAATCAAGTAAGGGAGATGAGTGGGAGGGGATGTGCTCAGCTCAAGAGGATGTTAGGATATCAAAATATCAAAAGAGACCTCCCCAAACCGGCCAAACACATATTTATAAGCAGCCCCCAAAGAATAGAGCCGTTAGGGACAAGTTGCTGCTGCTATCGTGTTGACCGGACGCGCCGATCAATCTGACCGGACACGGACACGGCGTCCGGTCGCGTGTCACATCACCGCCCAATGTTCGCCACGTGTTAAGTTTTAAATTTCGTTCATTCGATCTTCAACGATCATGAAACGAAGTCACACGCGCAGACAAGTGACTGGACGTGCCGATCAGAACTGATCGGACGCGCCCTAACGTCCGGTTGCCAGATGCTCACACTGCTGAGAGGTTGACTGGACGCGCTGCTTGTATTGACCCGACGCCACGGTGTCAGCGTCCGGTCAATTCCAGTAAGCATCCACTTGCGACCTAACACGTTCGGTCGATCGTGACCTGACACGCCACCACGTCCGATCGATCTCGCATGCTTCGCGGTTTCTCTGGGGCTTGACCGGACGCGCCGGTGCAAAGCCCTAGCGTCCCGGGCCTGACAGCTGCTGCCACTGACCAGACGCGCCAGCCGCGTCCGATCCAGCGTCCGGTTCAGCGTCCGGTCACCCCAGTGACTTCCTTTCGCCTCCGTTTCTTCACCTCCGGCGCAGTGGAAAATAGGCGTTTCACTTCCACAAAAAGCGCCGAATGTGCTAACATCACTAAGTGTACATCACCATGTGCATGTGTGTTAGCATTTTCATAATCATTTTCGAGGCGTTAAGTTAGCTCACCACTAGATCTAAATGCATATGCAAATGAATCTTCATCTAGTGACACTTAAGTGATCAATAGCCCCGGAAAATCCCCTCTTTATAGTACGGCTATCGATCCTAAGTGTGATCACACTCTCTATGGTGTCTTGATCACCAAAAGTAAATCCTATCTATACCTTTGCCTTGAGCTCCATAGGGTTGCACTCCATCTCCTCTTCTTCTCCAAGTATGGCACCAAGTTATCATGATCAACTTGCATCTTGCCATCACTTAGGAGTATATCAATCACCTTTTGCTATCAACACTCAAGCACATGTGATTAGTACTTAGGTTTCATCAATTAGCCAAAACCAAACTAGAGGCTTTCACCTATTTGTGTTTTTTTTCAATCTTGTGTTCCACAGGGACCTTAGTTGTTACACAGGTTTAGACTGTTTTTCTGTTTCCTCCATTCTTGTTTGTTAATATACCACTTGCCTAGCTAACTCTTTCCAAAACATTGTAGCCACATTTATAATCATTGGCTATATATAAGTTTCTACTCCGTACACAAGAATGTGTGTTACACACTGAAAAACACAGATTTTACGAAATTGAATTATCCTTATTTTGAAAATTAAATGCACATCAATCTGTTTTGAATATGAAAATAGCTTCGTTCATGGCTTCGTCATATTTTCAAAACACAATGAAGAAGTCAGGTAGAGGTAGGTGCATGCACCTGTCCCGGAAGAACCAATTGATTAAACGTCAAAAGGGACGCACACAAATTTCTCAGGACTTTGAACGTTGCCGCTGAACAGATCAAATGAAGAGTTCTAAAGTACGGACTGAAAGTGCAATGCAGATTTGGGACAAGTTCAATTCAACTGCAAGTGGAGCAGAGTAGAATAAAACGGCGCCAATTGGCCGGCGGTGGAGAATACTTTATATATTGGGCGCGTGTGGGATAAAATGACTTGGCTAGTGGACTATAATGGGGAGGAAGATGTCATGTCTGACAAGTAGGAACGACGCACCAAAACCAAAATGGTTATCTACTTATATATCTTAATTAATATATAGGGAGGTACTAGGGTTCGAACGTCCAGGCCAGCAACGTGTTCGGACGCAGCTCCCCACCCATACAATATGATCCATAGGAGCCTGTCTGATTCGAGCGACTCGCCCCAGCCTTTCCACAGCGCGCCCGTCCAAAAGCGCAGCGCGTGACGCCCCCAGCCCGCCCCGTCTGTAGCCCCCGGCGCACTGCGTGTCCTATCCGCAACCCCAGGGCGCCACGCCTCCCCATCTCCCGGCCCCAGCGCGCCCCCTCTACAGGCCCCCAGCCTTGCCGCGCCCCATCCCCTAGCGTCCGGGCCGTGTCCACATGACTCTCTAAACGTATCTCTAAAATATGAAACACTTGAATCAACGTATCTGAAGGAAATAAAACATTTGGAACATACACATGCAACATATATGTGAAACATATGCAACATCGAGATTAAATACTTGCAACATGAAAACACTTACTGCAACATAAGACTGAAACAACTGAAACATTTGGAACATAATGTTGTAGCATATGTGTGAAACATATGCAACATTCGAGATGCTTGCAACATACATCTGGAACAAATGAAACATTTTAAACAAACGCTTGTGACGTGTCTCTGAAACACATGCAACATATACAAATGTGCAAATATCCTCGGTCTACTTTTGTAACATTCTTATGAAACAATTGCAACACACCTCTGAAACTATTGAAACACTTAAAACATGCATTTGCACCATAGGGGAGGGGAGCCTGGGCTAGTTGATTCTAGCCATCGGGGTGGGAGCCGGTGGCGAGCAGTGGCACGCGACCACCACCAGCATTTGGCCGCACTCGTGGGTGCCCTAGTGTGGGGGGGGGCAACCCTGGGTACCCACGGCGTAAGACATGGGCCGCATCACCAGGGATGGTCCAGCCCAAAAGATGAAGACTGCTTGCGGCGCACGACACTGCTCAGCGCACGCCGCAAGGCATCCTGACGATATCCTAAAGATAGCATAGAATCTATGAGGATATGCTGAATGATTGATTCCTTGTAAAGACTGTATCTTACCTGATTAGACTTAGACCTGATCAGTATGTAGCCTTACCCTTCGGGCTATATAACGCGGGTAGAGGGCCCCCTCGGAACACATTCAATATCATACGATAGCCAATACAAACCGACGGAGCACAGGACTAGGGTATAACGTCGAGTTGACGACCTGAACCTGTCTAATCTTGTGTCTCTGTCACCATCTTGCTCCTGTTCACGCGCGCCTCTCCGATCAATCTACCATCATGGGCATACCCCTCGGTGAACTGCCGATGATATTTAGTCGACACCTAGGCTCGGCCAGAGATGACCCAAGGCGCCCCAGCACGTGAGCTCAGCGGCCATCATCAAGGCGGTGGCGGCGGCGAGGCATCCCGACAGCGTTGGAGGTTGGGGAAGAGGCCGGGGAGGTGCTATGCTGTCAGAGGATGCGAGAGAGAGCGAGAGATGGGGGAGAGCAGAGGCAGCGCGCGCAGATTGGGGGCGCGGAGAGGGATGGCCAAGGTGGGCAGGCCGTGCGATAGGCGGGCTGCGACGCGGGGTCGAATCCGCGCGGACCAGGCGCCAACGGGCGGGGCGAGCGACGAGAGGCAGGAACTGTCGCGAGCGAGGTGCAGGTCACAGGTGGGAGCGAGTAGCACGGGCGGAAGTGGTGAGGCGAAGCGTGCCACATGGCGTCCGGATGGACGAACACCCGCGTGTAATATATATGTTGCGTTCAACCTAGCCAGTGGAGTATACTATATATAAAATGATTATCTTGTATTTTACCCTCGCAATTCTTTTAATCTGCCACTAGTATAAATAATTCAAAAGTATTTTCTTTTGAATTTTTCAAATAAGTTTGGATGGATATAGAACCTAAACCAAAATTGTAGTACTTTAGAAGATATACAGTTCTGTAGTTAACTACCTTTTCATTTAGAAAAAAAACCATTGAAGGCCCCTAAATTCAGTTATAAAATTCATGATTTTGAAATTAATATTTTTATAAATTTTCAAATGACATCGAACGAAAAATGACAAAAAATAAAGTTGTATTATTCAAAGAGGTCTAAAAGTTTTCGATTCAGAGCTCGTTCGCTACGCTGAAGAGCCATGGCTGAAAGTACTGTTCGCTGATTTATTATGAGAAAAAAACATTGTTCCGAAAGCTGAAAAGTACGGATTATAAGACAAGCGAACAGGACCATTTTCATTTGAATTATTTAAGGTCTGAAATATACATTACAGTATATACATTTTTCATTTTATGATTTTTTCTGTGATTTTCTCTGATTTTTCAAAGATTCAGACGAAATAAATAAAAAAGAAAAAGACAAAATGCGGTTAGTGTAGCAAAACCGTGGTTACTGTAGCAAACCCACCGTCCAAAACCGCTCGATGGGTGATTTGGCCGGTTTTCCAAAGTTCAGGAGTAAATTAGACCGTTTTATAGTTAGGGGGTAAACTAGACCACCCCATAGTTTGGGGGTGAAGTAGACTTTTTCCTTCCATAAAATGAATACAAAAGGAATGTGTCAATCATTTAGTCACGTGTCAATCATTTAGTCACAAGTTAATATGAGATGTAGTGGTAAGGAAGAAAATGCGTAGGCTTAATACTGTAAATTCAATCCCCAACGGATCGATTTACGCCATTTTCATCTATGGTTTACAAAACCACCAGTATACATGTGGCGACGTCTTTTAGATTGGGAGTGGACGCGGAGCTCCTGGATGCCCTAGTGATCCACAAATCAGGAGTACCGGCTTGGTTTCTCCTCAAAAATAAGTGCACATGTTGTGTTTTAAGGAGTTATTAATCTCAAGTTTGATCGAATTAAATATATAGAAAAAAATACTAACATCTACGATACCAAATAAATACAATTAGATTAATCATGTTATCTATTTTTATAGTAAAACAATTTAGAGGTACAAATGACAATACTTTATTTTATATTTTAAAATCTAGTTAAAATGTCATATATTTTTATAGTATAAACTGATCTAGAGCAATAATATTTTTTTATAACACACTCCAACATCTTCAGCATACTGTAACACACTCCAAAAGACCGGTGGTAGCACTTATGGTGGCTAGAGTACTTGGGAGAGTGTCTCAACACTCCAATATCTTCAACACACTCTAATACACTCCAAAGGGGCAGGGGTATATAGTCTCCCTAAAGAAACTTGCCATTAGAGCTCGTTTCCGAGCTAGACGTTAACTATCCGTTGGGCACTTTCCTGGCTCATCACCGGATCAATCTGGTGCCCTCTTCTCGGATGGTCACCTTATAGCCCGATGCTTTGTTTCTGTCCACATGGGATCAATCTAGTCAGTGTAACACACCTTTGGTGAACTGTTCCAGCGCATACTCCGATCCTCTCATCGACGCCACCACAGGAATAATCCGATGCCTTCTAGATTCCTCCGGTTAGAGTTTGCAACCCTATAGTCCGGTTCCCCTAGGGGGCCCTGCCGGGTCAATCCGGTGCTTGCAAACAACATGCATCAAACTCCGTTTCTTTATGTCTTTGCGTCAGGCTTGGTTCCATCTTGTGTCATGGACTTCTTGCATGTCTTGTGGGTCTTCAACATATCTTCTAATGTCTTGCTTGAGGTGTTAATCATCTAGATCACTAGTTTGCCTAAGTACAAGTCCATCTTGCATCCATTTGAACTACTCCTTGTATACTAGCAAGCAACATTAGTCCAAATGGTCTTGTTGTTCATTAAACACCAAAATCCAACATAATGGCCCATAGGGTCCATTTTCCCTATGCTCAGGATTCACCTCTACAAATCAATTAACAGAGATAACCATTCTAAGTGCTTGCCTCTACAAATTCCTGGCTCAAAAAATTCATAACTTTTTTAAATAGACTTATATGAAGACAAACTTTATACTAAAATTTAGAGCTCAATGTGATTTACAGATTAATTAATAATTGCAGTTCTCAATATGTTCTACAACTTTTTAGTAAACAATCTTTTGAGTCAAAATCATTTAGATTCCTAAATATTCCTTTTATGATCTATCATTTTAAAATTTCAAATTTCAAATGACATCGAACATTGACATGATCTATACCAAAGTTTTAGTTGTCAATACAATTTACATCTTTGCACAAGCCTTTGATTTGAAAATACTGAGAGTCCCCAATATTCTTTTCAAAATTCTTAGATTTTGATATTAAAATTTTTGAAAATTTGATACTGTCTCGCATGGAGACAAACCATATCTGAAAATGGCAGAGCTTGATAAGATCTGAAACACTTTTTAGTTGAAACTTTTTTCTTTGTAGTTCAAACTTTTTTTTATTTCAAATTATTTAAGGGCTAAAGTATTCTTCAATACAAGATTACGAAATGTTGATACAAAAGACAGCATCCAAATATACTCCCAGTGGCCAAAAATAGACTTTTTTATTTTTTTTTCGTACTGAAGAGAAAATTTCAACAAATCATAGTTAGGATCAATTTTGGTATGGAGTATAAAATTGCCCTCAAAGGCTTTATTAACAACTCATATTTATTTTATAAAAGTCTCTACGGATGTCGATGCTCACATGTTGATGCTGTCAACATAAGTATAACTACTACTCCCTCCGTTCCAAATTATAAGTCGCTTGGACTTTTTTAGTTCATCCATTTTGCTATGTATCTAGACATATTATTATATCTAGATGTATATCAAAATGGATGTACCAAAAAAATCAAAGCGACTTATAATTTGGAACGGAGGGAGTACTAGTTATTCGTAAGACATGCATGCTTTACCATTTGGTTTTGTTCATAAAAAAATAGTTTTAGACCCTATCGACCGAAATTTTGCATATGGCGTGGAGTTGCTAGTTGATCCAATGATTGCATTAGCTGTTGAAATTTAATAAGGTATAACAACAAGTTGATGACCTGTCAATTTATTTTGTTCAAGATAATTATAAAATCTTTTTTAAAACGATAATTATAGAATCATTAGGTTAAGGCTTAAGGGGGAGTATAAAATCACACATGAAATGCGTTTTCCAAAGAAATCAGTCATTGAGTCAGGTTGCTGGTGCTATAAATGTATGATACACGTGTCTGACTGTGAGTATATGTATATTCCACGCAAGACTGCTCGTTCAATTCCTGGCACGAGAATGAAAATGTGATTAACAAATAGCCAACGCGGTGGAGACCGTACGCTGACTTTCCTGACGTTTTAGGTGCGACCAAATGTGAAGCAGCCCATGGAGAGTTTGTGCGCCGTACGTACGTACACTGGCTGTTTAATGTCGGCGTACCGACCCCGGATACGGGGTGCTATATTACGGTTTAATTTAGCAATATATATATATATATATATATATATATATATATATATATATATATATATATATATATATATATATATATATATATATATATATATATATATATATATATATATATATATATATATATATATATATATATATATATGTCATGAATGATGAATATAATAGACATTTAATTATACACTTACGAGAGCAATAATATAGTCATAAGATCATAATTCGTTATCATTGTCAAAAACAGTAACCTCAATAATCTCATGGTAGTTAAAACGGATCAAAGTTATTTGCTGCATATCATAGCACGTTATTGCGTGCGTTATATATAAAGAATTATGGACCAAGCGGCCTGCAATTTCAAATAACAGCCATTAAGTTTCAACTTGTTAAATCTAATTCACTGCATCATAGCAGCGTTTGGATACTATAGGGGTCACTACGAACGCTATTTAGTACCATGGCCGTAGGTACGCACACTGGCGCCCATGTTGTACATTAATTAGCTCATGCGATGCATTTATATTTAAAATATACGGGAAAAATGCAGAGGTTTCGATCGGCCAACTCCAATCTGAATATCTGGTGCATGCCCGCCCAATTGAAACGCGCAGAGGAACGGGCGAGCATTTAGTCACCAGAAGCAAGCATTCGCCTTGACCCGTTGGCATTAAACTGTACTACTAGTCTACTGCTACTTCGACGATCTTCCCTGTTCCTTCCCATCTTCTTCTTCCTCCTCCTGTTTTCGACGTTGTTCAACTCTCGAGCAGTGCAATGCAAATGGCTATATATACCTGCCTCCATCCAAAGCTTCAGGTCACACAACAGCTAGCTAAGCAGACACACACCGCACGTGCAAGTGCAAGTAACAAGCCATTGCCGCCGTTGCCATCTCATCCACCAACACTGCCATTGCCAGCGTCGACGTACGTTTTCAGTGGAGCACAATGCTATCTGTGCAAGCAGCCACGGCGCCCATGGCGAAGAAGGAGGCATCGGCAGAGGAGGCCAATAAGAGCATGGCCGCCCTGATGAGCCTGCTCCGTGCAACCATGTCGGAGGAAAAGGCCGGTGGTGCGGCAGCCATCGGCGGAACTGGGGAAGAGAAGGTGGAGTGGCTCCGGTCTCAGCTCATCGGGAAGGACGCCGAGTTCGACACGCCGTTCGGCCGCCGCGCGCTGACGTACGCCGACCAGACGGCGTCCGGCCGGAGCCTGCGGTACATCGAGGACTACCTCGTCACAGAGGTCCTCCCCTTCTACGGCAACACGCACACGGAGGACAGCCACGTCGGGAGCAAGACGACGCGGCTGGTGCACAAGGCGACGCGCTACGTGAAGCGCTGCATGGGCGCCGGCCCCGGCGACGCCCTGCTCTTCTGCGGCTCCGGCACCACGGCGGCCATCAAGCGGCTGCAGGAGGTGATGGGCGTCGCCGTGCCTTCCGTCGAGCTGCGGGCCCGCGTGGCCGCGCAGCTGCGCGCCGAGGAGCGGTGGGTGGTCTTCGTGGGCCCCTACGAGCACCACTCCAACCTGCTGTCGTGGCGCCGGAGCCTCGCCGAGGTCGTGGAGATCGGCGTCGACGCCGATGGGCTCCTCGACGTGGCCGCGCTCCGCCGCGCGCTCGCGTCGCCGGAGCTCGCGGACCGGCCCATGCTGGGGTCCTTCTCCGCGTGCAGCAACGTGACGGGCGTCGTGACGGACACGCGGCAGATCGCGCGCGTCCTGCACGACCATGGCGCCTTCGCGTGCTTCGACTTCGCCGCCAGGTAATAAAAGGAAATTAACAAATGCATCCTTCACTTAACGTAGCTTTCATGATCAGTTCATGAGAGCGATGGAATATCTCTCTCATCTGCGTTTAATATATAAAATAGACTACTACATGCATGAGTGCTGAGAGCATGACAACGATGGATTTGGCATTCTATAGGATACGGCTGACTTATTTTAGTCTTCAAGTTTCTTGGTATTGACTTGCTCAAAATTGGTGTACGTCACATTGGAAAATTTAAGCGCCTTAGTTTTACAAATGATCAAAATTGCACATAGTCGTCGCATGGGAAAATTGTTCCATCTGTACACACAAAAGTAACAAATTTGCAAGTAGGGAGAAACAATCTTCAGCATTGAATTTTTACTTTGCTGTACACACAGAGCTGACAAGTAAACATTTATGTCATTACACGCTACTAGCTTTGAATATATTTGAATCATCAGACTTCGATCTATATCAGTACGGACTTAGCTAGTTTTATCTGCTGTTTGTTGAATATATATGACTACATGACAGCAGACGATCGAACTGCCGATCTTGATCCAAAAGCATATATTTCACGTTAAGTATGAACTGGAACTACTTATATGTTGACCTTCTGTGTATCTTGTTTCCCTCTTGAAGTGGACTAATTGCTTGCAGCATTTACTCTTTTCTAGCTAATGATGTCAGGGGAAGAAATTAAATGGCGACCGAAAATTCTGGTGAATTCATTTTGACTCAGAAAAAATGACTTTTTTTGCGAGGAGAAAAAATGACTTTGACTGAACGACCAAAATTATAATTAAGAGGTCTAGATCTGTATATAGGTCAACCAGGAAATTTCTTGTTCTTAACATAGAAATCCATCCATGGACTTTAACCCCGTTAATAAACTACTATCAGCAGAATGAATTTCGATCAGAAATAGCATTAAGGGGCTGTATTTTTTTTCTCAAATACGCAAGAGCGTTACGTATCATTTGTATTAATTAAGAATAAGGATTTTATAGCACAAGTGGCCTAAGCCGGCCCGGCTTTGCGCTAAAGATTACATTTTTGAAGAAAACAACCGCAGCTGTAACGAGATGACATATATTTTGCAATTTTACACATCAATCAGTTCAGTTGTGCTTCAAAATGATGAGCACGTAAAAGAAATCCATGCATGATCAGTTCTAACAAGGTAGTTCCTTTAATTTGTGCAGTGGACCATACGTGAAGATTGACATGAAATCTGGTGAAATCGATGGCTACGACGCTGTCTTCTTGAGCCCACACAAATTTGTTGGTGGACCGGGCACACCAGGCATCCTTGTGATGAACAAAGCACTGTACCGGCTCAACTCCCAGCCTCCATCCACATGCGGCGGTGGCACCGTGGCCTACGTCAATGGCTTCAATGAGGAGGTGAGAGAGCAACCTTTGTTACATATAACTCATACTTATCTTCTACTCCTAGTAATAAAAAAACAAAAATTTAACAAGAATTGTGTTGTATATATGACACTTGTAGGATACATTGTACTACGACGATATCGAGGAGCGGGAGGACGCAGGCACGCCACCAATCCTCCAGAAGATTCGTGCATCGCTCGCATTTTGGGTCAAGGAGTACATTGGGTATGACAGGATGAGCCTCCGGGAGCAGGTTTACTCCGAGATGGCAATGAAAAGGCTCATCAGCAACCCAAACATAAGGGTTCTTGGCAACACGGATGTAGAACGCCTACCCATCTTCTCTTTCCTCATCTACCCTCCTGTCACCAATAATCCTTTGTTGGAATCTGCTGCTGCTGATGAGCCTGGTTGCAAGCGTGTCCCTCTCCATGGCCGTTTTGTCACCAGGCTTCTGAACGATCTTTTCGGCATCCAAGCAAGAGGTGGCTGCGCATGCGCAGGCCCCTATGGCCATACATTGCTCAACATCAAGAATGACCTCTCCCTTCGCATCCGGTCTGCGATTCTTGAGGTATGTATGATCAAACTGTGGGATGGTTATAGTATATATATCATCTTTAGTTTGACAAAATTGTACTAATGTTCCTGTTATCTGTCACATTTTTGTAGGGTTATAGTGGACTGAAACCAGGATGGACCAGGTTGAGTTTCGCTTACTACCTGTCCAAGGAGGAGTTCAACTTCATCCTGGCTGCCATTGAGTTCATCGCGTTGTATGGCCACAGGTTCCTCCCTCTGTACAAATTTGACTGGATTACCGGTGACTGGACATTCCAGAAGCAGGAGATCAAGTACCATATCATGAAGGAGGAGCTGGCTCTTGCCACTGGTCTTCATCTCTTGGTTGAGAATGGCCAGCCAAAGGTTTCAGATAAATTGATGAAGAGACCTGGGGTCAGTCACGACAAGTTTGAGAGCTACTTGGAGCATGCCCAGAAGATTGCACTCTCACTGCCAGATATTAGTCAGCAGACTGTCAGTATCCCAAGAGGAGTAGACCCTGACTTGGTTCTCTTTCATATATAGTGAACATCTCTGTTCCCTTATCTAAAAATATATAATGAACATAGACTATGACTGTAACAATAAAAGGCAGGTGGCATAGCATCTGAGTTTGCCAAAACAGATTGTTACACATGATACTATGTGAAAGTTGTACAATCAGAGTTAAACTAGTTATCATTCTTCTAAAAATTGTTCCCCTTTCCAGACTCTACCTTGTGTGGGAGCTTCCAGTACATCAGAAAGAATAATCCCAAATAATTCCAAGGCATGAAGGACAGTGTTATTTTCTATACATCACATGTCCATGGCTGTGGAATTTTTATTTCTTAATACATTTTCTTTGGAATTTACAAAACTGTACCCTGCATCTCACTACTGGAATCGAGCGCTTTGCCTAGTGTCTACGACACTCGGCAAAGGGTCAAAAACACTCGGCAAACCCTTTGCCGAGTGCCACACTCGGCAAAGCCGTCTCGGCAAATTTCTTAACGGCAAAGGTGGCTTTGCCGAGTGTCATTTTTCGGGCACTCGGCAAACTCTTTGCCTAGTGTCCGTTTGACACTCGGCAACCAAAAGTCGCCGTGACGGATGCGAGACGGCGTCATATGGTTTGCCTAGTGTCGACACTCGGCAAAACCATTTTTTAAAAAAAGAAAAATTAGTTTGCCGAGTGTTCTCCCGGATAGCACTCGACAAAGCCTAATTTTGAATTTTTTTTGCTTTGCCTAGTGTCAGCACTCGGCAAAATGATTTGCCTAGTGTCAGCACTCGGCAAACCTTTGAAGTTTGCCTAGTGTTCTGGCCATGACACTCGGCAAACTCAAGACACTAGGCAAAGCAAGTTTACAGAAATGCTCAGTACGCTCCCTTTGCTGAGTGTTTAGACCTGTACACTCGGCAAATGTACTCTTTGCCGAGTGTAACACTAGGCAAACTGACCTAAAACCGTCTCTTTTATTTGTTTTTTTTCCGTTCCATCCAAACAAACAGAATATGTACATAATAGACATCACCAACATCACATATATATCACCAACATCACTTATATATCACTAACAACACATATATATCACCAACATCACAAACATATCACAAACGTCACATGTCTGACAATATATCATCACAATAAGTTCACAAGTAATCCAAGTGCTCCATCAATCACGACCACAAGTGCAAATAGAAGTACCATTAACAACCACAAATATCGTCATCAAGCTGGTGGCCAACGAGACTGATTTGGTGAAGGATTTGGTGAAGCATGAGCCACGTCATTCGATGCCGCCGATTGATTCTGCACAAAGGAGAAGAGATTGCATGTGTGACACAAGATAAATATATATCATACTTGACTAAAACATTTATACTCCCCTAGGTTTTAAGTAGCGTTGTGGTTTGACTCTAAGCATGAACATACAAACTAAAACATTCATACTCACAGGAGTAGCCGTATTAGGAGGTGGAGGTGGAGCGAATAGCGGCGGTGGCGGAGCTTGATGACCCATAGCGGCGCCAAGACTAGTCACGTAGGAGAACCAGTGCGCCATCGTCCGCTGCTCGGCCTCCCGCTCGGCCCGCTCGGCCGCCACCCTCGCCTCCAGCTCCTCCCGTCGCTTCTTCTCCTCCTCTAGTTGGGCCTACAATATTTCACCGCATTGTTACAATAATGCAAAGTTAAGGTATGTAAAAATCAATGAACGACGAATAAAACGGGAATAACCTGGAGTCCAGGCATGATATGAAGATCTAATGTGAACTCTGAATGCATAGAGATCTTCTTTTATAAATATTTTGGCATGCAACATTAAGGCGGTTTGTTTTTCTCAATTCTTAGAACTAATAGCTTCTACTCTGAAACATTTTGCATGCATTCTTTAATTTACAGTCCAATGTATTTCAATTCTGTAACTTTTTTCATATTGTAACAGGGCTATTTTCCATGGTACTACTTTTGAGATGTAGTCAAAATCTTTGTAAGTACTAAAGATTCTGCCATTGCAATTATTATTATTTAGTTTTGGCATGCACTGTGTACTGAAAATATTTGCATAGTGAATCGTCACTTTACATGGCTGTAGAGATGTGTATGCAGAGTCGCACACACTTCTACAATATCATTGTCTTGTATAAACATCCTTTGATAAACAGGTACACCTAAATTGCTTGCAGATAGGTGGTTTCCTCGTTACCACAACGAATTTTACAGGATGGTAAAATTTGACCAATCAAATCTGTGTAGATCACAGGTACTTGCTAGATTATATTTTATTCCTTAAGTATTAGTGTCACTGCATGTACTTACAGTAATGTGCTCTGTTTCCCGTGCAGGATGACAGATCAAATGGAAATTTGATAAATACAAGGTCACTACGAGTACAAATGCTGACTACAGATCTTCGTTTTGGGTTCTGAAGACATGCTACATTTTAGTTTGGAGAAGGATACAAAGTGGATGAACAAATTTTACTTCCATTTGTAGGATTGACAATGTAGATAATTCAACCTCAACACCATACATGTCAGTTCCATCATCAATAACCTGACGTATAGCGGACACACTTGCCTGGATGCACTTGCCTTGATGCTGAGCAAAAACAGTGGACACAGCCGTTAGCCACCGGGAAGCCAACTAACGGAGAAAGGCCAGACCGGATTCGCAGGCAAACAGTGGACACAGTCGTTAGGCGGAGGGAAGCCAACCAACGGAGGAAGCCCAGGACCGGATTTGCAGGAAGGAGAAACGCGAATGTCAGAAACGCAGCCAACCAATGCACAGTGCCTGAGGCGAACTGAGGGCTGCGCGCCTCACCCGAGTGCTGCGACAAACGACGGGCGGCCAAGAATCGGAGCGCGGCACCGACGAAATCCCCGTCCCGGACCCAAAGGCAGCAATGGCGGCGGCGGCCCTCCGAGCAGGATCTGCGAGGAGGAGGGTGAGGAACCCATGAGCGGAAACGAGAAGAAGGCCAACGATGCGGAAACGAGAAGGTGAAGAGGAAGCCGAGCACAGGACAGACGAACCAAGCACCAAAGAGCAGAGCAGGGACGCCACCGGCAGCGTGCAGCAATGGAGAAGTTCCTGCGCGCGGCGGCCGAGGTGCCACACCCCCTGCGGCCCCAGTGACGTGGTGGCGACGGCGACGGGGAGCAGAGGAGCGTGGAGAGCAGCGGGCCGAACGGTGAGGGGCGCGACGCGGTGGACGGCAGCCGCGAGCACAGCGATGCGGAGAGGACCGACGCGGTGAAAACGACGGTAGCTTGATCGGGTAGAAGCCGAGGTAGATATTTGAGGGTAAAAAGAGGTGAAGCTGAACCTAGCTTCGAACGAGAGCTATGTTACCAGAGAGAGCGCGAAGCAGACGGGAGCAAATTCTGGCCAAAGCGGCTTGGAAGCGGTTTGGTGTTCGGTGGTTTGCCGAGTGCCATAGATCTGACACTAGGCAAACTCAAAGTGATTTTTTTTTCAAATCGCATCCAGATTATTTTAAAAAAAGTTTGCCAAGTGTCATGGGTTCGGCACTCGGCAAAGTCAAAGTGATTTTTTTTTAATTTTAAAATCATATACATATTTTAAAAAGTCAACTTCTAGAGCTTATAGACGTATTATTAAAATGTTTATAGACGTATTTTTAATGCTATTTTTTATTTTAATAATCATATACAAATTTTAAAAAGTCAAATAAATATAGATGTATTATTATATCTACTAGATGCTAATTTGTTCTAGTTAATCAACTTCTAAAATACTTTCTTAAATGCACTCTACATCGTATGCTCGATGCTTCCATGAATATTCAGACATTATTTAATGCAGTTATATATAGCTCAAATTCTATTTATCGGAATTATAAAATTCTATAATTGCGGTTAACAAATTAAAATTAGCAAATGGAACCGAAAAATTACCAATATTTCATATGAAACAATCTCCGTCGTCTATTCACTATTAAAAAAAGTTTGAAGTGAAACTCCAACTCGACACTCAATTTGACACCAGATCTTATCGGATCCTTCTCAACTCTCTGAAACTTGTACGAAGATGTTCCGATTTGTAAGCATCGTACGTGACAACTTTTGTGAAACCTTCTCAAATTTTTATCACAGCCTCGACATATGATATCATGACATCTTGACAAAATCTTGTGATTTTCAGACTTCGTTTACTTTTTATATAATTTAAAAACAAATTGGTGAGAAGTTCGTGCTCATGTTTCATGAGAAAGATGTTCGAAATTTGATGTAACTTCGAGGATTTTAACGTTCTTCTATTTCAAATAACATGAATATCAATTTTCCATTCATTTTTTTCAATTATTCAAACCTCCTGCAGTTCAAATTTAAATTATCCCCAAAAATTCAATTAAATGAGATAAATTTACTAAATATAGCAAATAGATTGAGAAAGATACGAAACTTTAACATGGAGTCAAGGTTACTGTATGACGTTAGCAGAAAAAGTTTGGAGTCCAGAAAATAAAAAATAAAAATAGTTTGCCTAGTGTCAAGAGAAAACACTAGGCAAAGTTATCACTTTGCCGAGTGTCCAGGAAAAACACTAGGCAAAGTTGTCACTTTGCCGAGCGTCTAGTGAAAACACTCGGCAAATACTAACGCCGTGTTAGGGGACGTTGGCCCTGTTAAGGTTTGCCGAGTGCAGCAGTTTGCCTAGTGTCAGGCACTAGGCAAAGCTAGAGTTTGTCGAGTGTAATTCTTTGCCGAGTGCTCGACACATGTTTGCCTAGTGCCTAACTTTGCCTAGTGTTTGGCACTCGGCAAACCACAGATTTACCGTGTGTATTTATTTGCCGAGTGCGACACTCTGCAAACCGGCCTCTTTGCCGAGTGTCCGATGAAATGCACTTGGCAAAGCATGTGACACTAGGCAAAGAACGCGTCTCCGGTAGTGTCTGTTCAATTACAGAAATCACCTATATATTGTCTTTCTTGGGAAAATGACTTCGAAATTTCTTTTTCTTGGTGGACGAAATTACAACCTAAGATTATCTGATGGTAAGATGAATGTGTATAATCGTTTATAGGCGAGAATGATGTGACGCGAGCTTGATCCCATTTAATTTGAGCCTTCACTTTCTATGTTGCATTTACGGATCGCGACAAGCACGGAGTGCTCTTTTTTCTCTCTCATGCTGAAATAAACTAGTGAGTGAAGCCACTTTAATTATTTTGCTTCATCAGCTCCGGCTTCTATTATTAGAGGCAAAATATGTAAGAAAAAGAAGCAATTAAATCTATGATTGACTTTTTAGACAAAAAGGCGGAACTTTCAACTCTTTCTCCAAATGAGAAAGATACTCTTCGCTGTCTAAAAGATAGAATATCTCATTTGTTGAGAGAAGAGTGTTGACACCAAAATTTGGTAATTTTATTGCCTATGGAGTTTACTAATGGAAGCCGACAAGTTGGTGAATATTTGTGAAGAAGTTTCCGGCTGATTTATCTGGACTACGCAGATCTAAATCGGTCTTTCGTTGCCATGCAAGAAAGGTTATAATATTTCAAATACTCGGCAAGGAACGGCAAAGGTGTGCGTCACGTGAATAAAAGAAAAGGCAAGAGAAGCCAAAAGGTTAAACTAGAAGAAAGGAGACATGCATATACACGTGATCACCAGATTTGCATTGGGTTGCTCATGCACGTACGGTCAATTAACATATTTGGCCACGATTATTCAGTTTGGATTGATATATGGTAAGTCTCACGTGAAAAGCAAGGAAGATCAATTAACGAAGAAATATTTTAATATTGTTTGATCGGACTGCATAAGGAAATAAATCAATGGAGAAGTGAAGCTTGTTGATTAAAGATGGAGTGCGTGCATGAGGGAAACAATACGATTCCTGGTTGCCGATGCAGTGAAGATGCAAGCCATTGAAGATACGCTCAAGCGCATGCATACGCACATGTTACCAGATTCTCGGATTATTTGGTCAGACAAGCAAGGAAGTAGCACGAGAGTTGCGTAGCCAAATACAGGAAATTTGGGATAAGCGCAACGTCCAGGTGCACATCGGCCATGAAGGAAACAAGTACACGTATCATGTGTACCATGTGCGAACCGAACCTAGCTCGGGTGGCACGCCTTGGTCGGTAGGAGGCTGCCAGCTAGGGTTCGCTTCCCAAGGGAAGCGAATTTCTAGTGCACAGAGCCTAGTGACTGCATCGGTAACGGTGTGTCTCTGGCAAGGTTGTCAGAGTTTGGGGTTTTTTGAGTCAGGGTAGTTAGTCCTTCCTTCTACGACAATACCGTGGGGGCGGTTCTTCCCCCACTGGTCCAGTTTTTGTTTTATCATGTGTATCATGTAAGTGCTAGGTGTCATATCCATGTATGTGCTCGGCGAGGTAATGTGTCTACATACACGACTCTTGCCGATTGAACTAGAGACGCGTCGGTCAAGAAGGCTTCAACGGCAAGAATTCTATAGAAGGAAAAGCCAGAGTCCATGTATCTTAGTATTTTCTCTTGTTTAGATATTTCTTTTGAGGCAAGTTTTATACGTCATTAGCCCAGGGTATAAATATAAACCATTGGCCATTGTATCAAACTATCTCATATCGATCAACCAAATCAAGTACCTTTACTTTTCGGCTCCAGCCACCCTTAGGAGTAGGAGTAGAGTAGATTTCGACGAGTTCTTTGGGCAAGCAGGGCTGCATCGGACGATCTGTCCTCCGGCTTATTTGTGAGTATCTGTCATGACTTATATTATTACTTACAAGGCTGCAACAGACGACTGATCTCTTGTGAGTCGCGGTATAAGTTAGTTATCGATCTATATTGTTATTTGTAAGGCTGCAATAGACGACTGATCTCTTACAAATCACGGTATAGATTTGTTATTGATTTCTATCAACTTTTACAAGGCTGCAACAGATGACTGATCTCTTGTAAACGTTGATATTAATCAAAGTTATCGATATTGTGTGAAGTAGTTTATTGTTTAATATAATATCCTTAATTACTCGATCTAGATTGAGATTCATTGGTTCTATCTATTTTGATCTATCGTCTGCTGATTACTATCATGGTTGAATTCAATTCCTGACGTTAGATCCTGTTTTAATGACCAATCTATCTCGGTCCTGATCGTACATGGCGGGTGTTTGAAGTCGTGTTCCATTAGAAGATAGATCCATTGATCTCCAGTATCCAGTATGACCCCACTATCAATGCTGCATCAGATGACTCGACCTATTGATAGCGTATCAAATTGGACATTGGTAGTTAGTAGATCTATCTGTTAAGAAGAGCATGGCGTTAGCCACCCGCTATGTCCCTATCGGCTATTTAGTCGATGGCCTAAGCTTTAACACGTATGACGTGCCTTCATGATTCCTTCGTGATATACGTAGATCTATCGATTGCTGGTCTCTGATCTAGGGTCCTACTGTCAATGCTGTATCAGATGACTCGACCTGTTGACGGTACAATAGGTTGAGTCTAGTCGTTTGTAGATCAATTTATGTCCGATGAATGAGTGATCGTATGTCGTACGACACGATAACTGGAATCGGCTGTTTTAGCCGACAACTCGCTTTGTTGAGAATGTATTGGTTGTTTATATGTTTTTACTTGTTTTTATCTTAGTTAAAAGCTAGTATGTCCCTCACATGTATGCTTACACGCATATCCTTATAACTTTCGCATGTTTTTATGACCATCGGCTAAGTTAGATTCATGTAACTGAGTAAATAATAATTGCCGATATGCTTGTTTTGTTTACGTTACAATCATGAACATGCTAGATATCGACTTTCTAATCGATAGTCTTATCTTGTTGGCCATTTGGCCGTATATTTAGAACTGTCTAGACAAACACTGACATGTTCCACCTTAAATTACTGATCAACTTTTCTCTCCTTATCAATTATAGGGTCAAATTGACTGGCATGCCCTCAGTCACGACCATCCGGTCCGGCGCCCCTCTTAAGTCCGGAAGAGCTCGGGATCGACTCCGCGCGGTTTCTCTCAGCTTGCTATGTGTCGGCAGCTCCCTGCCACTCTTTTTTTGCCATCAACACAGATTTGGCACGCCTGGTGAGACCACAGTCCTTTGATTAGAGGTTGTTGACACTGTTTTTGGCACGTGTCAAAATGATCAGAGTGGGCTAATCGGCAGAAGGAAAGTTATTGTATTACGCTGATAGAAGGGTGTCGATGAAGATCAACTTGTGAAGATTGTTGCCGATGAATGGTGGTGATCGATGGAAAGGTTGACTTAGACTTAGAGGCGTTGCTGGTAAGATCGGAGATGTTATTGCCGATGCCGATGAAGGAAGATTTGAAGACTAGTGCCGATGAAGCTTGTGATGACGGGAAGCATGCCGATGGAGAGGAGATCGATGAAAATTTCATCGTAATTGAGGCGGACAGGGAAGTAGATAGGTGTTGATTTTCTTTTCTATATTTGTTAGAGTATGATTCATGTAAGAGTCATGTTTTTCTTTAGATATGGACTCGGTGTCCTAGTCGTGTCTAGTTATGTTTTCTCAGAATCAGGGTATAAATATAGACTGAGGGACAATGTAAGATAGAATAAATCAATATCAAACCAATTTTACTCCTATTTACATCTACTTACTTTTTGGCGACTTTGTCAATTTGCATATTTTTCTTTTTACGAGTTCTCATCGATTCGACGAGCTGCATTGCTTCAGTGCGACCTTCGGCGATCCCCGAGTTCCACGTGAGTACCTCTTGGCTGTGGCTTCTGGGCATATCGCTGTTGTCAGGACCAAAGTACTCGAATTTTCATCCTTGTCGATTAACAGGTCAAATCGACTGGCACGCTTTGGATATCAGATTGGGTATTAGCCCTTTGTGTTTGTAGATCCACTTTTGCATCAACACATCTTTTGGCACGTCCAGTGGGACGAATCAACACGATCAATATGTTCAATCCTGAGATCGATTCGGGGAACGTCATCGTGATATCAGAAGAAGATCTTAAGGAAGATCATAAGCAGGCTATGGAAAAGGCTATAGAGGATTACATGTAGCTTTAGCTGAAATCATTTAGCTTGAACAGGAGCGGAGAAGTCATACAGAAGCAAGATCCGTCGTTGCCTCGGCAGGTTACCTTTGACTCCAATCCTGGTAAACTTCAAGAGATGGTTAATTTTGCAGTAAATCATGCTTTGATTAATCACTCAAATGTGTTGTCTAATACTGTTCATAATGCTGTGGTTTGAACTTTTAAAGACCGACAAGTGCCACCACATTATATTGGGCCAGCTTATCATCAACCAGAACCGGCATCGGTCAATGCTCCATCGGCTCCCTTAGCCGTTGTGGGTACAGAAGTTACTTCTCCTTCAGTCTTGGCAGGTTTGCCTAATGTTCAATCTACACCGATAAGATCATATCCAGTACTTTCAGGAGGACGAGTTCAGCTCAATATAGATCTATCAGCATCAGCTATGTAAGGGCATGTGTCTCAAAACAGCTAGATTTCTGCTAATTGGTGGGGATATGGTATGCCTCCAGAGTTGTCTGCCTTCAACTCTAGGTTACCTCAAGTGTTTGACGTAGCAGGAAAAGCTCCTGTATCATCGGCTGTTTCACCGATGAATCAGATACCTCAATATGCCACATCAACTACTATGCAATCAACTTCAGGAGGATTCTAGATGCCTTCGTTTCAAGCACCCAATACAAGTCCATCGGCAAGCCTACTGCCGATGCAGCAGAAGGCCCCTGCTATGAGTCAACCTGGGATGCAGTTCATGCCTCAAGCCGGTTATGCTAATTATTATCCAACAATATCAGCAAGTTACCAGCTATCGGCAAGCTTTGTACCGATGAGTTCTAATAATAGTTGGTCAAGACAGTTACCTATTCAGCATGCAGTTCAGTAGAATCAGCAAGTTGCAAGAATTCAGCAAGGTCATATGCAAGCTGGTTTTTAGAATCAGGCATCGGCAGCTCAGCCGATGAATCCTTTCCAGCAGGTTAGTGGGCCACAAGTGGCGGCAAATATGCCGATTGCAGGAGATCGTGTGCCACAAAGATACGTGGAGGGATATCAGCAGGCACCTCCTGTAGAAATTCAGCCAGTTCGTCAGCAGGAGGCTGATGCTTTTTGGGCCGATAAGATAGCAGAATTCATGAGAGATCAGTTTGGGATAAAAACCCAAAGTTAATACTTATTCTTATCGGACTCCATACCCTCCAGCATATAATTTAATTCATCTCCCAAATCGGTACAAGATACCATATTTCACCAAATTTTCTGGACAAGATGATACATTAACGATGGAACACGTCAATCGCTTCATTATTCAATGTGGAGAGGCAGCTAACAGAGATGAATTAAGAGTTCGATTATTTTCATCATCTTTGTCTGGATCAGCATTCACGTGGTTCATATCATTGCCACCAAATTCTATTATTACTTGGGCTGATCTAGAAAAATAATTTCATAAGTATTTCTTTGCTAGAATCCATGAAAAGAAGCTTACCGATTTAGTAAAATTGAGGCAACGTAATGATGAATCGGTAGAAAGCTTTGTACAGGGGCTACGAGATGTAAAGAATAAGTGCTACAGCCTAGTGCTGGATGATCGACAGTTTGCTGATCTGGCTTTTCAAGGGTTATTGCCATATCTCAAGGACATGTATGTTTCTCAGGAGTTTGAAAGCCTGAGTCATCTTGTACAAAGGATCTCTGATCAAGACACTAGGGTTTTTAAGCCTAAAAAGAATTGAAGCAAAAAGTATCATTTGTTGATAAGGTAGAAGATTCTGATTCTGATGAAGAACCAGTTATCGGCTTAGCTGAGTGGGTTAAGAATAAAAGGTCAATATCTTGTCCTTTTGGTCAGAAAGAGCCAGAGAAGTTTACCTTTGACATCACCAAAGCTGACATGATATTTGATCTTTTGCTTCAAGAAGGTCAAATTAAGTTGTCACCTAATCATGTGATTCCATCAGCAAAAGAACTGAAGAAGATCCTGTACTGCAAATGGCACAATGCAACTTCACACAGTACAAATGAGTGCAAGGTGTTCAGACAGCAGTTGCAATCGGCCATCGAATCTGGGAGAATTAAGTTTGGCAACTCCAAGACCCAGAAGCCAATAAAAATTGATCAGCACTCTTTTCTAGCAAATATGTTGGATGCCAAGGGTAAGACCAAGGTATTGACATCAGAGGCTGCTGAGAAAAACGCATCAGTGGATCCCCAGCATCGAATAACTACCGATGACACAAAAAGCAAGGGTCTGCTAGGAGAAAGTGGTAGTTCCAAAAAACCTCCTCGACCTAGCATTGTGATTACCCATCGAAGGCAGCAGGAGGGTTGGCGTCAGCGTAAGGACCGATATCAACAGCAACAAGAAGAGAGACGTCGAGAAGAGTGGTATCGACATAAAGATCATTGGAGGTGCCCGTTTTTCATCCATTGCTAGGAAGAAGGCATTAAATTGCCAACTGTTGAAAATTTCCCTAAGTGCAATGGTTACTATAGGGCCAATCGGCCAGAAAGGAGGTTTCCGCCTGGTAATCAGGGTTTATCTATCAATGAGCCAATCAGAGGTGGATCATCAGTGCATGATCGGCTGAGGGGCAGACTTAGTGTACATGAAAGGCTTGGTAAGCGCGCTGGATATTTTCCAAGGAATCAAGAGGAGCTTGAGGAGATGGCAAACACAAGAGTTCCCGATGAAGAAATATTCTACAGGGACCCTAATATATGTCGTGTAGAATCAACTAGGACCTGTTATCAGTCGATTTCGAAAACTAAGCTTCCTCGATGGTGCCCTGAGGGTCTGACAATGACACAGAAAAGGAGGATGCAGCGTGAACGTCAGGAGGACCTATACCGAGAGGAAAGCTCTTCCAATGAGAGGTCTGGACATCGGCAGTGGCAGGTGAAATACAAAGATAAGGGCCCATCGGCAGATGTTAATATGGTATTTATGTTGCTGATGGAGTTTCTATCACTCTCTGATGATGAGGAAGAAGTTGTTCTCTCCGATCAAGTAGCTCAGCTGGCACTAGATCCAATGATGGCTATTTTTGAGAAACCTACCGATGACGAGAGACAGCATCTCAAAGCTTTGTTTGTGAAAGGCAGAGTTGATGGGCAGCCTGTATCTAAGATACTTATTGATGGAGGAGCTGTGATTAACATTATGCCCTATGTAATGTATCGGAAACTTGGCAAAGGATATCAAGACTTGACCAAATCCGATATGATGCTGAAAGATTTTGAAGGCAATGTGTCACTAGCTAAAGGGGCAGTATGCGTTGAATTGACCATCGGCAGCAAAACCTTGCCGATGACGTTCTTTGTTATCAATGGTAAAGGTGCATACAATCTGCTTCTAGGAAGGAACTAGATTTATGCCAATTGTTGTGTTCCTTCCACAATGCATCAATGCCTCGCACAGTGGGTTGGGGATAAGATTGAGGTTGTCCCTGGTGATTCTTCTTATATCATCGCATCGGCAGAATCATATACTTATGAGCGAACCAAATGCATATCAGGAGAAGTTTGGGAGAAAGAGTTCCTCAGAGTTGCAGATTATGAAATTCTACCGATCCAAGCAGTCGGTTCTGAGGAGGAGTTTTAATGGATAGGTTTGCCGATGATGGAAAATTAGGTCAAGGGTTCACATCGGCTGATGATTTAGTAGAGGTAGATATTGGTAATGGTGATAGGCCAAGGCCTACTTTTATTAGCGCTAAGTTAGATTTCAAGTGTAAGCAACAAATAACCAATTTGTTAAAAGAATATAAAGATTGTTTTACTTGGGATTATACTGAAATGCCTGGATTAGACCGATCGATAGTTGAACATCGGTTACCTATCAAATCTAGATTTCGGCCATATCAGCAGCCAGCGCATCGATGCAACCCTAATATACTTCCTGACATTAAGGCTGAAATAACTAAATTAATTGAGGCAAAGTTTATTCGGCAGTGTTGATATGCGGAGTGGATTTCTAATGCGGTTCCTGTTTATAAGAAAAATGGGAAACTTCGTGTTTGTATTGATTTTAGGAACCTCAACAAAGCCACACCGATGGATGGTTATCCAATGCCTATTGCTGATTTGTTGATTGATGCTACAGCCAGACATCAGATTATCAGCTTCATCGATGGTAATGCAGGTTATAATCAAATATTCATGGCTGAAGAAGATATTCCCAAGACTGCTTTCAGATGTCCAGGTCATGTGGGGTTGTTTGAATGGATAGTCATGACCTTCGGTTTGAAAAATGCCGGTGCTACTTATCAAAGAGCTATGAATTTTATTTTTCATGAGTACATCGACACATTAGTGGAAATCTACATTTATGATGTAGTAGTTAAGTCTGGGGATATCACAAAACATCTAGCCGATCTACGAAAGATACTGGAGTGCACGAGGTAGCATGGATTGAATATGAATCCTAATAAATATGCGTTTGGTGTATCGGCAGGTCAATTCTTAGGTTTTATGGTGCATCAGAGAGGTATTGAAATCAGTATGAAGTCTATTGATGTAATTAACAAGGTGGTTGCTCCTGCCGATAAAACTGAATTGCAAGCTTTGATCGGCAAGATTAATTTTATTAGAAGGTTCATATCTAATCTATCGGGTAAGATCAAAGCTTTTAGTCCATTGCTTAAATTGAAGGCCGATCAGGAATTTGTATGGAGAGCTGAGCAGCAGTTGGCCCTAGATGAAATTAAGAAGTACTTAACAAACCCTCCAGTGCTAGTTCCACCCCAACACGGGAAACTCTTCAGGTTGTATTTGTCAACTGATGATATTGTTATTGGCTCAGCTCTTATTCAAGAATTTGAAGGGAAAGAACGTGTTATTTATTATTTGAGCAGAAGATTGGTGGATGCTGAGACAAGATATTCGACCATCAAAAAATTATATCTGTGTCTATACTTTTCTTGTATTAAATTGAGGCATTATTTGCTATCGGCCGAATGTACTGTCATATGTAAAGATGACGTTGTCAAATATATGCTGTCGATGCCGATATTAAGTGGTAGAATCGACAAGTGGATTTTAGCATTGTTAGAATTTGACCTACGTTACGAATCGGCTAAGGCAGTTAAAGGGCAGGTTATGGCTGATTTTGTCACTCAGCATTGCAGTACAGTGGACTCTCTGAAAGTTGCTCCTTGGACACTTTTCTTCGATGGGTCTACGTGTGGTGAAGGAGCAAGTATCGGCATTGTGTTGATTTCACCTCAAGGAAGGAAGTATGAGTTTTCATTGCCAATTATTGCTACATCGACAAACAATCAGGCTGAGTATCAAGCTTTGATAAAAGGATTGGAATTACTTAGGGAGATACGTGCCGATGCTGTCGAAATCTTTGGTGATTCCATGCTGGTTATAAATCAGTTAGCTGGGATTTATGAATACCGAAGTGAAGTTTTGATCTCATATCATAAGAGATGTTTGCAATTATTGAAAGAGTTTAAAGATTTTCGTCTTGAACATATTTCTCGATTGCATAATGAAGAAGCTAATCGGCTAGCTCAGCATGCTTCAGGGTATCAGCCCGTCCAGGAGGTGCTGACATCGGCAGTTGATACCGATGACTAGAGAAAGGAGATTGTCGATTACTTAAGGGATCCATCTAAGAATGTTGAAAGACATAATATTTCAGGTCACTAAGTATGTGCTCCTCGATGATGAATTATATTATTGGACTATAGATGGAGTTTTACTCAAATGTATTAGCGGTGATGAATCAAAAAGCTTGATGGGTGAAATTCATAAAGGAGTGTGTGGGGCACATCAGTCGGCTTTCAAGATGAAGTGGATGATCAGAAGGAATGGATACTATTGGCCGACTATTCTTGAAGATTGCTTTAAATATTTTAAAGGATGTCAGGGGTGTCAGAAGTTCGGTAATATTCAAAGAGCGCCTGTATCGGCTATGAATCCTATAATTAAACCTTGGCCGTTCTAGGGATGGGCTATCGATCTCATCGGTCAGATTTATCCACCATCGAGCAAAGGACATAAATTTATTCTTGTTGCTACTGATTATTTTACAAAATGGGTTGAAGCAGTTCCTTTAAAAAAGGTGACATCGGCTAGTATGATCGATTTTGTGAAAGAGCATATTGTTTACCGATTTGGTATTCCTCAAACTATCACTACCGATCAGGGTACTATGTTTATATCGGGAGAATTTGATGAGTTTGCTATTGGTATGGGGATTAAAGTTTTGAATTCCTCTCCCTATTATGCTCAAGCTAATGGTCAGGTTGAGGCTTCTAACAAAGGAATTATCAAACTCATTAAGCGTAAAATTAAAGAAAATCCTAAGCGGTGGCATACAGTATTGAATGAGGCCCTGTGGTCATATCGGATGTCATGTCATGGTGCAATCAAAGTAACGCCTTATCAGTTAGTATACGGCCACGATGCAATATTGCCTTAGGAAATTAAAACTGGCTATAGGCGGATATTTTCTCAAGATCAACTGATAGCCGATGACTATGATACTCTTATGAAAGACGAGTTAGAAGATGTGACAGGTCATCGGTTGAAGGCTTTAGTTAGCATCGAAGAAAATAAGAAAAGGGTAGCCAGATGGTATGACAAGAAGGTGAAGGTAAAGGAGTTTACCGATGGAAATTTGGTTTGGAAGTTGATTTTACCGATTGGGACTAAAAGTTCAAAGTTTGGCAAGTGGTCTCCTAATTGGGAGGGTCCATATCGGATAAACCAATCTGTTCCTAGCAACGCATATATTCTAGAAACCCTCGAAGGGGTTGTATTTCCCAGAGCATTAAACGGAAAATATTTAAAGAAATATTACCCTAGTATCTGGATGGATGCATAAAAGCATAAGTGCCGATAACAGTCCTATCGGCCAGAATCATACAAGGGTATCAGTGTTTCATAGAGCGCCGATGCAATAAACAGGATTTACAAATTTAGTAAAGATTGGATGGCCGATATCGCACGTAGGCAAATCTGATCGGCTTCTTTTATCTCTTTGATATCTTCGTGGGCAGCACCCTCCACTGGCTTAAGTTTTTTCTTCATTGCCAGGGCTTTGCGAGCTTGGATGTCTCTTTCTTGCTGAAGAGCCTTGATAGCATCGGGTAACTGGCTTTCTTCCTGCTTGGCATGAGTTAGAGCTGCCTCGACTTCTTTCAGTTTAGCCAGTAAAGCCATTCTCTTTGCCGATAAGTCCAAGATTTTCTGCTTAAGTTCAGCACCCGAAGTCTGCAAACTGCCGATGTTCTTGTGTTTCTTATCGGTGGTCTATTTCAATTGTAGCATCTCTTCTTTAAGCTGAGCCCGAGCGGCTCTATCGGCAATGCGTTGAGCAGCCTTCTGATATTGGAGTTGTTGACTTTCTAAGTGGGCTGCTGGGAAAAGTGCCTCTTCAACGTTGGCAGGGACCTGGCCACGGATTGTTTTGAAGATCACTTTTGCAGGGTCCGAATCATCTACCAATTGGGCGGTGTCTTGCTGCAGCAAGTTCAGTAGAGCCTCCAGCTTAGACTTGACTTCTACCGATATTGTCCCCAGTGCAAGTGAAGAGCTTGCCTCCTCTCCGTCATCGTCAGAAACATCGATGGCAAAGGAGAATAAACTGTCTGGGGAGTCTTGTTCCTGAAAGAAGAAAAGGGGTCAGTTGAGGACAAGTATGAATATTATAAATCGGCTAGGTCAGTCGGCTTACTTGCTTCAAGGTAATTTCTTGTCTTTGATTGGAGGAAGCAACCTAGAGTGTGCCATGTGAGGGATCGGCTGAGCTTGCCGATGTGATATCTTCAGCTTCAGGATTAATTGGTGTTAAGTTTGATGGTAATTCCTCCGTGGTCTCATCAGTAGTTGGTCCTTGGGATACGACGACCGATGATGTGCCCTGTGCAGGAGGATCGACTGCTTGCTTAGTTGCATCGGCCGATTCTGGTTAGCTCGGAGGTGCTGGATCAGATGTTGGGATCAGTACGGACTTTTGCCATTTTGGCTGTGCCTCAGTATCTGTTGAAGCTTTGCGCTTTGTTTGGGTCTCAGCAATGGTTGGCTGGGGGGCATCGGCACTTGTTGGTGGTGAAGGTTGGACATCTGGTACACTTGCCGATGTACCCGTTTGTTGCTGCAAAACGGGTGTAAGATATGATATTTAACAGATTAAATGTAAAGTTGAAGGATTACCTCTGAAGGTTTGTCAGAGATGGTAGTGCTTGATGCTAGAGGAGTTGTCGATGATGATCCAGCAGTAGTTCTTACATCCTGAAAATTAGTGTTAGTACAGTCTGAGATCGGATTGAGTTGGAATAAACAGGGTTGTTACCTTGAACGCTTTTATCAGGGTCACAACGGCAGCCGATGGAGTGGCTCTAGCCTTAGCCAGTTTTGGCTTGGTAGTGATTTTCTTGGCATGGGTATTTTGATGAGTCAGAGCACCCAGGGTAGGGGCGTTGTAGCCGATCGGTGATATTGGGGAGACAGGTCGAAGGTCAAAGGGTCTCTCACTCCTGCTTATAGATGGTGCTGGGTCATTGACCTGTTACAAGAAAGTTATTTGCCGATATATAAAAGGAAAAAAAAGATGAAGGGTGTTAAAAGAAACTTACTGCGTCATCAGGAATGACATGCTCCGGGTCAATCATATGCCGATATGTATGAACGGATGTTGCAAATAATTGTCCCTTCCACTCTTGCCACCATAGCTTATGTGATTCAGTGATAAAAGAGGCTGACATCCAGGTGGATAGATCAACATCTGTAGCATCGACATCAGGAGAGAGTCGCACTACCCTGCTCCAGTCTGTTCCGCTGGTGTTTGTTTCGCTCGGTTTAATCACATCGGCAAAACAAAGTTTAATTGGCAGCTGTCCAAAGGCCAATTGACGTGATACTGCCGATGGATTGTAGAATTCATAGGTGATGTTGGTGTTTTCCCACTGCCGAATGTATTCACTGGGATTGCCCGGGGAGTAATGAAGGTCATCATAAGTTCATGATCCTTATTCAAGGTATCATTGGCGAAATTGAAGAGAAGGGGGAATCTGATTTCTTCGTCGATGTAGGGCATCCAGGCCCAATGATCACGGGAAAGACCATTGTAAAAGCTTTGGAAGAATCGGCCGATCTGATCTTCGTTGGCCTCTGTTCCAGGAAGAACAATTATGGCTTCACCAAAATTGAGGGGTGGGCGTGTTGCCGATTCTTCATCTCCAAATTTGTAGTCTTCGGCGATATCTCGCGGGAATTGCTGGGCAAAGAAGTCCCATTGCAAGCGTTTGTGCATGTGGGCATTCAGCCACATGTTGATGAACCACCACGGGCCTCCTAAGTTGTCGATGGGTTCACCAAGCAGAAGCTTCTGAGACACTTGATGTAAAAGGTGATAACTGGAGCTCAAAAGATATCGGCCAAGAGGGAACCTTACACCATTGGCCAGTAGTTCATCTGCGGGGAGGTAAGCATTGGTTGGTCCTACCGATCGACCACAGAAAATGAAATTTTCTAACCACATGTTCAGGAATGTGGCATGTTCCCTCTGACTAACTGTCCCGGTCCTCCTATATTCTTGAATATACCCTGTCCAACCGCCGATGTTACGGGTATTCACCCTATACTCAGATTTTCTGTCGTAAATGGAGGCCTCATCGGCAGTTGAAATATCTAGGCCGGTGAGCATGTATACATCGGCAAGGGTGGGAGTAGCTGGGCCATGTCCAAACATGAAGGTATTTGTTGTGTCTGACCAGAAATAAGCAGCAACAATCATCATCGACTCATTCTTCTGTATATCGGCAATGGACAGCCTGATGCATTGGTCTAGCTTTCGCTCTGCCCAGTTCACTTGCATCGACCCGTTTACCCTCAGATACCAATCTTTCCACCCCTTGGTGGTTTTAGGCCAAGACCGGAAGGTATCTTTCCATAAATTTAAAGAGAAATTCTGGGCTCTGAAGGGAATTCTGTTAGTCTCTGCATTGATCAAATCGGTTGGATCTGGGTCACCCATTGGGCCTAGACATTAGATGTGCGGCTGATTGGTTGGGATAACTAACTTGTTGCATAGTTCCTAAGTTTGGAGAATCAAAAGAACAGAGGAAAAGAGAAAAAATCACCAACTATATGAACTTGCAAGGGCAAAAGGAATCGCATTAAAAAGGGATGAAGGTGAAACAAACCGCAGGGATGTCGAAGTTGATTGCCATTGTTTTGAGAAGGATGGAGGCGCAGCTGGAGACTCGAGGTTGCCGCTGTGGAAGATTCTTGCTGGTTGAGGTCGCACGGTTGTTCGTCGGGGTCGCAGCCGGAAAGAGAGAATGCCGAGGGTTGGAGTCTAAGGGTAGAAGACGAGCATTTGGGAGAGATTTATTTATAGGCCGATTGGAATATGGGTATTCTGGACTTATCTCTCTGCCGCGCGCGTGTAGGTCGAGGTAGTTCAGATGGATATGGTAACTGTTCGCACGATAATCAAGGGATTATACAGATGATTTGATGGCAAGTAATCATGACTCGGAAGAAATCTTGGTACAGGATATTTTAATTCCGAGAGCGGCAGCGTCACTATGTTAGGTTCTTGCCGATGGACTATTATTTTTGTATCTTAACCATAATCGGAGCAAGAGTGGTTGAAGATCGTGCGATATTTACTGAGACGCGTGAATCAGGACTAGATTTGATTGGATTTGGTAACAGATTATGTTATGCTCGGAGGATAAATTAAGATAATTAGGTAAAGGTAATCGTTGTCTAGAGTAAATTTCGGAGCATCAATGATTTTATACTCCGAAATTAGGGGGCATGTGTTGACACCGTTTTTGGCACGTGTCAAAATGATCAGAGTGGGCTAATCGGCAGAAGGAAAGTTATTATATTACGCTGATAGAAGGGTGCCGATGAATATCAGCTTGTGAAGATTGTTGCCGATGAATGGTGGTGACCGATGGAAAGGTTGACTTAGACTCAGAGGCGTCGCTGGTAAGATCGGAGATGTTATTGCCGATGCCGATGAAGGAAGATTTGAAGACTACTGCCGATGAACCTTGTGATGACGGGAAGCATGCCGATGGAGAGGAGATCGATGAAAATTTTATCGTAATTGAGGCGGACAGGGAAGTAGATAGGTGTTGATTTCCTTTTCTATATTTGTTAGAGTATGATTCATGTAAGAGTCATGTTTTCCCTTAGATATGAACTCGGTGTCCTAGTCGTGTCTGGTTATGTTTCCTCAGAATCAGGGTATAAATATAGACTGGGGGACAATGTAAGATAGAATAAATCAATATCAAACCAATTTTACTCCTATTTGCATCTACTTACTTTTCGGTGACTTCGTCAATTTGCATATTGTTGCCGATTCGACGAGCTGCATCGCTTCAGTGCGACCTTCGGCGATCCTCGAGTTCTGCGTGAGTACCTCTTGGCTGTGGCTTCCGGGCGTATCGCTGTTGTCAGGACCAAAGTACTCGAATTTTCATTCTTGTCGATTATTAGGTCAAATCGACTGGCACGCTTTAGATATCGGATTGGGTATTAGCCCTTTGTGTTTGCAGATCCACTTTTACATCAACAGAGATCAGATACTTATCAGCTTATGTTCCATCAACAAGGTTCAGCCAAGAGGAGTGAAGAAGAACAAATACAATATTATTCTGCACTTGGCCGATGACCTTCCAATGAATCAGCTTAATGGCCGATATCATCAAGGACAAGTACAGAAGGGGCACACATAGGAAAGTTTCCAGATGTTATCACACGAGCAAGGTGTTTTGCTACACGTCCAATAATCAAAAGATATTGGTCCAAGAAAAATGGAAAATTGATGCGGACAAATCGGAATCCAAGAGCGACACGTTAGCTGCATATAATGCGGAGTCGGATACGACACGGAGATTACAAGCAGAACATATATGGATTCTTTATTAAATCAAAGCAAACGTGGAGCAGATGCAAGCAAATAAGGTTAGGAGCCGTACGTGCAGGCATCAAACTACTCAAGGGATCAAGCCTATGGTTGTATTGAGAGCGAATTGAGCTTTCATCCATCGGCTATTATCATCGGCTGCTCCGTCACTTCCATCGGCTCAAGACACTCAGTCAGCCCTGACCTTCTGAAGCCGATGATGGATTGGAGATCAGTGTCGCTGAGTGGACCAAGACAAAAAAAAAATCCACGTAGAACAAGATCTCATCGCTCCGCTGTGCAGATCGTCAAGTTTCAAGAAAGAGCGTTCAATCTTGTAACCGTGTAAAGATCCAGCAAACAGTCTGTCACGGCACCAAGGGCGCCTGACACTGAAGACGAGCCTGACGCTGATGAAGCGGGAGAAGAGGAAATCAGTAATCGGCCCAAGAGAATGCGACGGCCCAGCTCGCGCTACAATGGCCCGGAATGTGTGGCCCAGAAGAAAGGAGTCATGCCGAATGCGTCTACCTGAGAGACGTTAACTACAGAGAAGAGAAAAGGGAAAAAGGTAGAACGGAGTAGAAGGAGGCGGCCGGCTGTGCCGGAGGCGGCGGCGACGAGCAATAGCTCGGTGTAATAGTTACCAAATCCCACTATAATCTACTCTGTTCATGCTACATTTCGTTATGGTGAAGTGATATCGTAACAATTGGTATCGGAGGTCACTCGATCCGGCGTATTCCGCGCCGATCTCGTCGTGTTCAGGTGCGTCACTGCTCGAATCCTTTCGCCTTGATCTGGACTCGTCATCCCCGATGGCAGGCTCCCCTCTGTGATTCGCTCTAGCAGCGTTGATCGCGAGGATCCATAGGTCCGTGCTGAGGTTGAGTTGATCGGCGGAACTTCGTCAGTGCGTGCTCCTCCAACCCCAAATTTCCATCCACCAAACCCAAAATTCCATCCATCAGCCCCAATTTCCCCAACATACACCGTGGCTGCCGTACCAGATTATCTGCTTCGCCCGCAGTATCAAACCAGAGATCAGAAGCGGCTCAGCACCATGGAGCACCAGATCGACGACATCACGCGCTTGCTGCGGGAGCTTCAGGCGCAGAACACCTCCATCAAACGTACCCTCGATGACAACCTCTCCACGCTGCACGATCTGGGCGTTTGGCGTCCGACGATCGACACCAAGGTCGACGAGCTTCACACCTCCGTTCGCGACCTACAAACTAAGGTGGATGGGTTGGCGTCCCGTCATCCGCCCGTGGCGCTGGGCGAGCGCACCTGCCACTTCGAAGAGATCGATCTGATGAAGTCGGCGGCTGCTCATCTGGCTGCTTCCTCTGAGAAGGCGACTTCAGGGCCGTTAGGCCACGACGATGCAACGAATCACCGGGGTACTGGTAACGGGGTGGTCACCACCTTCGTACCGACCCCGGTCACAGGTGCGCAACAGCCTCATTTGCCCATACTCGATGCTCTTACTCGCTTACAGCTGAATCAAGCTATTCCACCCATGGAATTTCCAAAGTTTGATGGCATGAATCCAAAGTTATGGAAGAAAAACTGTGAATCCTACTTTGATGTTTATTCCGTGCCTAGTGAGGTTTGGGTTAAAATGGCTGTAATGAATTTTACGGGATCTGCTGCTTTCTGGTCCCAATCGGTTGAACCCATTCTCAAACGCTGCACCTGGCCTGAGCTTTGCGTTACTATTTGCAGCCGCTTTGAGAGAGATCAGCAAAACCATCTTGACCGCCAATTTTTACACCTTAAATAAACCTCCACAGTTTCTGCCTATATAGAGAAGTATGATGAACTTGTTCACCAAATTCTAGCTCATGATCCATGCTTTAGCCAACACTTAATCATTAGCCGCTTTATTGATGGTCTTAGAGATGATATTCGTGCTATTGTTATTTTGCATCGATCTTCTAGTTTGGATGCTGCTAGTTCTCTTGCCCTGTTATAGGAAGAGGTGCTACTGGATTTTGTTCCTCAAGACACCAAGAAATCTGAATCATCTTGGTCCAACAAGCATCTATTGTCCAAGCAAACTACAACATCTGTTGGTACAGCCAAACCTCCAACAGTGCCCACCACTGGTGTTGCCAAAGTTAGTGACAATGGCAGACATTCTAATATAGAAGAAAAATTGCAGAATATCAAGAATTATCGCTGGGCTAAGGGATTGTGCTTCAAATGTGGTGATAAGTGGAATCCTGCTCACAAATGCTCCAATATAGTGTCACTAACTCTAGTAGAAGAATTGTGGCAGCTGGTATCTGATGATGACGACTCCCAGTCATTTGATAATGCACGGCATAGTACTGACTCTGGTGAGAATTTGATGGAATTGTCTCTTTCTGCAGTAGAGGGCACTACTTGTGGTCACACTGTCCAAATGGCTGGCAATATACTTGAACAGTCAGTAATCATACTCATTGATTCTGGCAGCTCAAGTAGTTTCATCAGTCAACAAGTAGCAGATCATATTCCTGGATGGACAAAGCTTTCCAAACCACTTAAAATCAGAGTAGCAAATGGCACACTCTTACAATGCACTCATGAAATCCAGCATTGCCCTGTCAGCATTCAAGGACATCGGTTTCATATTAATCTAAAGATACTGCCATTACAGTGTTATGACTTGATTCTAAGCATGGATTGGTTATCTCATCATAGTCCCATGTCAATTGACTGGAAACAAAAGTGGTTGGCATTTTCTTATCAAGGTCATCAAATCCAGCTCCATGGTTTGTCACCAAATCTGTCTCATTCCCAGTTATTATAGCACCAGAGGTTCTGCAATTGCAAGCTTTAGATCAGATATGGGGCATATGGGAAGTATATCAACTAGAAGCTACTCCTATCACTAGCAGTTGGCCTGCAGAGTTACATGATTTGATCAACAACTTCCCTACTCTGTTCAGCAAACCAGTGGGTCTCCCTCCAAAAAGACATATTAGTCATGCGATTCCTCTGATTCCAGGAGCTCAGCCTTTTAGGCTTAGACAATATCGATACAATCCAGCCCAGAAAGATGAAATCGAAAAGCAAGTCCAAGAACTGTTACAGAATGGATTGATCAGAGAGAGCACCAGTCCATTTGCCTCTCCAGTTCTGTTAGTGAAAAAGAAAACAGGTGACTGGAGAATGTGTGTGGACTATCGAAGACTTAATGCTTTAACAGTCAAAAACAAATTTCCTTTACCTGTCATTGATGAGTTATTAGATGAACTGACAGGAGCTTCCTGGTTCACTAGTTTGGACATGACTGCTGGTTATCATCAAATACTGATGGCAGAAGCTGATCAGTACAAAATAGCTTTTCAAACACACCATGGTCATTATGAATATACAGTAATGCATATGGGGTAACTGGTGGCCCTACCACTTTTCAACAGATTATGAACCACATCTTGGCCCCATTGTTAAGGAAAGGTGTAGTAGTCTTCATAGATGACATTCTAGTCTATTCTGCTACATGGGCTGAACATCTACAATTACTGGAAGCAGTCTTCCATTTGTTGCAACAACATAACATCAAGATCAAGCTTTCTAAATGCTCTTTTGCTCAGAAGCAACTCAAGTACTTGGGACATATCATTAGTGCAGCTGGAGTGGCTACTGACCCAAAGAAAATTACTGATGTCAAGAATTGGCCCATTCCTGAAACACCTAAAGATGTCAGAGGGTTTCTTGGTCTGGCAGGGTATTACCGGAATTTTGTCAGACACTTTGGTGCCATAGCCAAGCCATTAACTGAGTTACTCAAGAAGGGTCAGATCTTTCAATGGACTTCTGTTCATCAAGAAGCTTTTGAACTGTTGAAACAAGCCCTCATCACTGCTCCTGTTCTGCAGTTACCAGATTTCTCTAAACAATTCACCATTGAGACTGATGCCTCAGCCAAGGGGATTGGAGCTGTCTCGCAGCAGGAAGGGCATCCAATAGCTTATATCAGCAAAGCTTTAGGACCCAAAAATCTAGGCCTCTCAACATATGAAAAGAAATGCCTAGCTATACTCATGGCAGTTGATCATTGGAGATCTTATTTGCAACATAGTCCATTTCTAATTAAGACAGATCAAAGAAGTCTCGAAAGTTTGACTGACCAAAGACTGACTACTCCATGGCAGTTGAAGGCATATACCAAGCTACTTGGATTGGACTATAAAATTATATACAAAAAAGGAATTGAAAACTCAGCAGTAGATGCTTTATCTTGACTCCCTTTCCTCTCCAATGCCTCACATATGGACTTATATGCTTTGTCTCAGTCTCAATCTATTTGGAAGCACCAGTTAACTGAATCTTATGCCAGTCATCCATCTACAGCCAAGTTGCTGTCTTCTTTGGCTTTGAAAACACCAGTCAACCACTTTTCATTGGATCAGGGCATCATTAAGTATAAAAATAGGATATGGGTAGCTACCAGTGTTCCCCTTCAACATCAAATTCTTCAAGCTTTACATCCTTTAGCAATGGGTGGACCATAGTCACAAAGTTTCTGGGTCGATGGGGTCGAGGTACGGGGTCATGGTACGTGGTACGTTACTTGCGAGAGACTTTTACACTTCGGGTCGAAAATGAACCCGTGAACCCGGGTCGGGGTCGACGAACCCGGGTCGAGGGTCGAAGGTGGTGAACCCGTTTTATGTGACTATGGGGTGGACACTCAGGCTTCCTGGTGACATATCTCAAAATCAAGAAATTGTTTGCTTGGCCAGGAATGAAGAAAATGGTGAAAACTTTTGTTGCCCAGTGCCTTACTTGTCAACAAGCCAAGACAGAAAGAATTAAATACCCAGGTTTGCTCCAACCTTTACCAGTACCCTCTTATGCTTGGCAAATTGTTATCTTGGACTTCATTGAAGGGTTACCTAAATCCAAGGGTTATGATTGTATTTTGGTGGTTGTTGATAAATTCTCAAAGTATGCCCATTTCATTGCTCTAGCTCACCCATTCACAGCATTACATGTGGCTAAGGTTTTTATGGACACTATCTTTAAACTACATGGCTTGCCAACTGCTATTATTTCTGATAGAGACAAGCTGTTTATCAGTAATTTGTGGAAAGAATTATTCAAACTGAGCAATACTGAGCTGCAGATGAGTACTGCCTACCACCCACAAACTGATGGCCAAACTGAACGTGTCAATCAGTGTCTCGAAGCATATCTTAGGTGCACAGTCAGTTCTTGCCCAACCAAGTGGAAAGATTGGCTTCCACTAGCTGAATACTGGTACAATACCAGTTATCACTCTTCTCTGAAAAGAACACCATTTGAAGTTTTATATGGCCATGAACCTCGGCATTTTGGCATTGATCATACTCAAGACTGTGCAGTGCCTGATCTGGAACAATGGTTAACGGAACGTCGTCTGATGGAACAATTACTGCAGCAGCAGTTGATCATGGTGCAGCAACGTCAGAAACATCAAGCTTACAAGCAACGAACAGAAAGAACCTTTCAAGTGGGTCAATCTGTGTTTATTAAGCTCCAACCTTATGTGCAGGCTAGTCTGGCTCAGCGAGTCAATCATAAGCTCTCATTTCGCTACTTTGGGCCATTTTCCATCATTGAACGTTTTGGTCAAGTAGCTTACAAACTACAGTTACCATCTCATTCGTGTATCCACCCGGTTTTTCATGTATCTCAGCTCAAGCTCGCCGTCGGACCTTCCACGCAGGTCAGTGCTGAGATACCTGATCCCAAACTCAATTTCAGTACCCTCTCAAGATTTTACAACGCCGTCGTCATCGTCACAATCTGACATATACTGATCAAGTGTTGGTTCGATGGTCCTCCTGGCCCGATCATCTGGCAACCTGGGAGGATGAACATGCCCAGAAGCTTATGTTTCCAGCGGTACCGGCTTGGGGGCAAGCCAGTTCTCAAGGAAGGAGGAATGTCACGGCACCAAGGGCGCCTGACACTGAAGACGAGCCTGACGCTGATGAAGCGGGAGAAGAGGAAATCAGTAATCGGCCCAAGAGAATGCGACGGCCCAGCTCGCGCTACAATGGCCTGGAATGGGTGGCCCAGAAGAGAGTCGTGCCGAATGCGGCTACCTGAGAGACGTTAACTACGGAGAAGAGAAAAGGGAAAAAGGTAGAACGGAGTAGAAGGAGGCGGCCGGCTGTGCCGGAGGCGGTGGCGACGAGCAATAGCTCGGTGTAATAGTTACCAAATCCCACTATAATATACTCTGTTCATGCTACATTTCGTTATGGTGAAGTGATATCGTAACACAGTCCAGGACGTTCACGAAGCCGTGCGGACACCAAGCGTAGTGCATCTACCGATTCCAAGGAGGTAATGCATCTGCTAAATACGTACAAGATACATGCTATTACCACAAGCAAACAGGATTTCTGCTTGGATTTATTAACTGAACGGACCGGCGATCAGCTGTTGGTGTAGTTTCATCGGCTACTGTCGACAAAGCCGTCCATATAGAGAGAAGCTATGCAAATTCAAGAGGCTTACTGATCTGGGAAACAGGATAATGGCCAGCTCTGCTGATGCCTAAATCTTGAATTGGTGATGGCTGTTCCAAAGTCAAAATATTTGAATGGAACATATGTCATTAGCAGGCTGGCCGGAATATTTTATTATATGTTAGCAAGGCTGCAGCTGTCGTCGATCTACTACTATCCTCATCGGCCCAGGAAACAGCTACCTTACCAGAACGAAGTATTGGGGCCGATGACATCAACAGAAGCCGATCAGCCAAAGCATAAAGCCGATGATTTGCTGGATAGAAAAGATAGCCGAGCTCCTGTTGATATGTCCAAGCCACCATGCTCACGGCAACAGCGCGGTGTCGTTGAATACAGAACACCGGTCCTGCTAACTACATATTTGCCTCCCAAACCGACGAGGGCCGATCACTTCCTAAAATGGAATCGGCCGTGAGGATAGCACTTCACGTCATTTAAAAGGAAAGAGCTAACACGTTACAGTGCCACGCATGGATATATACATGTTGACATATATGAAGAAGCTAGCAAGTGTGTATACGTCCATGCATGGTATACGCTTCTCAAAATACGTGAAGTTGATTAGTTGCTCAGAAGAAAGTCATACAAAAAGGATTCCTGCTCCAGATTGCCAAAGACCGTGGTGTATCCATATATAAATAAGAATCGGCTACTCCCATCATCTGCATCGGCTGATCCTTCACCTCCATAGACTCCAAGAACAGATATACAAAGACTGGCTTGAGGGGCCAGTGCTGGCTCAGTTTCCACTTCAGCTGATGCATCAAGTGATGGAGCCATTTGACCTGGCAGACACGACGTGGCCGGCTCAGGTAGAGCTGCCGCTAGCATTGGTACTTCAGCAATCAGCAGTGGATGACCGCGCGCGACGTGTGGGGTGGGGGGGGGGGGGGGGGGGGGGGGGGGCGTGTGGGCTTGGATACACCGGTGGTGCTCTGAACGCACAATCGGCTATGTAGAGCCGATGCCGCCACTACGGACCAAATTTTGCTGCTGAGACAAAAAAAAAAAGGAAAAGCATCAAGAAGTTGAGTCCAACTACTATACGAGCCAAATGGAACTCTATTGCCGGTTGGGAATTATTATATATTTGGAAAGAGATCGGGACACGAGGTCCAGGTACCCCTCGGTCCTCACGTGAAGATAAAAAGCAACAGAAGCTAGCAGATTAAGGAAAAGTGGACACATCATGACCAGAGAATTGGGATACATGTCTGGCTTCTTGAGATATGCTCATGCATGGCCGATTACAATATTCGGCTATGTGCGGAGAATTCAGTCGGCGTGGGGGCAGACTCTAACTTGTGCAGACGGTGAATCAATTTACAGTTCCATCTTCTCCGCAGCCAACATGTCAGTTCGTGACACCACTACAGTACCCAGGTTGAGGAGGGCCGATCAGGAATCAAGAGCAGTTGACCTGCGTGTGCTATCAGAAGAAAAGTTCAGATCAAGTGGGCTGATAAAGTTGAGCAAACTAAGAATAGCCGATAGGCAGAGGAGATATTTTTTCCAATTACCTCACCATCGGCTGGATAATTTTAAAAAAATAAATATCACATTCCCAGTGTCCAAACTCATGGCCAAGGGGTTGAGCCGATAAAGATGGTAGCCGATCACTTTTTGAAATGGAATCGACTGTGAAATTAGCAAGTCTCTTCCCGTAGGCTGAAAAGAAAACGCTTGTCAGAGTAATAGTACCATTAGGACATAGATCCAGTGAGGTACATATGTATTTCGAGTACGCATGAAGATCCTAATACATGATTTACTAACCGAGAGAGATAGGGAGGGTAGGAGAGACATGGTGCAAACCATCAGTGGGCACAGCAGGTGCGGAGTTGGAGCTAGAGCCAGTCGTCATTCCGCGGAGATGATGATCTGCGCTAGGGCAGCGACGGTCGGGGAAGCGGTGGCGATGCAGTGGAGATCGTGGCGGCGCAGTGCAATGGCGGTGACGGCGTGGAGGTGCTTCCCGTCACTTGGCTGCGCACCCTCTCTGGATCGGAGCTAGGGTTTGTCGGTGGGGAGTGCGGCTCAGGCGAACCTCGCGCTTTGAGCCGCCGGCCCCCACCTCTTTTTATAGCGCAGGGTGACGGGGGCCCTCCAGCCATAGATGGGCTGGGCGCCCGTCAAGGTCCTAGAAGGCCGTTGGGCTTTCTATATTTAGGAGATCATTCTAACAAAATCGGCTGTTAGTTTAAGACCTTACCCTTCAAGCTGATGGAGTCAGCAGCCAATCGGCAAGGGCGTAAAGCCAGTGAGATATCGGTTTCTGGTGCAGCAGTGGAAATTCAAGAATAATCAGGTGAAACCGATGAAGATCGATATAGCCGATGACCATAGCTGGTTCGGCTGGAGCCAATGGGATTGTCGAGGTCAGATGAAGTTTTCTTTCATGGGCTATTATCATCGGCTGTACGACCAAGCATATTTTTCGATAAGAAGAAAAGTCATCATGGGAGGTTACATCAGAGAAACGAAAAAAGTTGGCAACCTGACAGCCGATAGGAGACCGTCAGTTTTCGGATTTGAAAGTCATTATCAGCATACGAAAAAATCGGCTCCAAGTATTAAAAGGTGTTCCGAATTTATATTAAAAGCTGCTTCTTTAAGTTGCCGATGTCTACGCAAGGAAGAGCAAGATGGATGGCTGTATACATGGATACGTGGTGTAAAGAAGCAAGAAAGAAGCCAGCCACCATGCATCGGTTTTGAACCTCACGTGATTAATAAAGAAAGCAATAAGTAACAGCCGAATCAAAGAAGTATCGATCGGCTGTCCAAAAGAAGCATCGGTTGTCCTGCTGCCAATGAATAGCCAATGGTCACGTCGGCCCGCTGATGACCGATAAGTGTGAATAAACTGCGTTGTGGATGTACAATAGCTGCCAACACAAACAAAGATGTATACAAGTGGCCAAGAGTCAAGACACCAAGTGTTGTGATCTGGACCGAAGTTGATTATCGGCTCAGAATAATAGGAAGATTAAAACATCAATCCGATAGAGCCCTTTATGTGGTGTATGCAAGTCAGATTTCCATACATATACACGACGTGCATAGACACAAAAGGAATAAATCAGATCTTGGAAGTGCGCGCTGTCATACTGTATCACATGTTTGATTGAAATCATAAAGCCGACTGAGACTAGCTGATATATGCATATTGGGAGAGTCGCAATAGAGGCTCCCACCGGCTCAGAGTGGAGGTACGAACGTGCAGATATGAGGTATATGCCCCTCTATGCTTGGCTCGTATATTCTTTGTTCCTTGCTTTTTTTATCACTTGTGAATCTATCATAGGGAAAGCATGCTATCTAGATAATTGATGAATGAGATAAGTGTGATGAAGGAAACCTTGCTTCTTTTTGCAAAGTACTAGGGAAATTTTTCTTACAAAAATTAAAAATCAATAGCTTGTCTCCTAAGTGATGTTGAATTTCCTACCAAGGCCATATGTTATCATAAAAAACCTTTCACATAAGCTGCTTACTTTGTATTGAGTTTTGTAGTCTTGTTGACCCTTGTTAAAAGATTTATCATGCTCTCAATATCAAGATCACATACAAGCCACATATATGTGCTGCTTCTACACTGGAAGTACGCAAAACATGGTTTTCGAACACCCCAAAATGTTCTACTCCTACACTGGGAGAAGGCAAAAAAAATGTTTGTTAGGTTTTATCGGAATAAATGCTCTAGATTCTTGATAATATTTATCTCAAAAGTTTGTTGTAGAAAGAGACATGGGTTATGCAAAAATAATAAAAAAAAGAGGTTCAAAGTAAAAAAAAGAGAAAAGAAAAATAAGAGATGAGAATAAAGATAGCCCATGTTCTCGCAAAAATATTCCACAAGAGGGAAATATGTTTCAGAGAGCATAGTAGAATTAGATTAGCCACCAAATATTCCACACACATGCACATCTTGGTCTAAACGTATGACACTGTAACACCCTAAAATTTGCTTCTTTGGAAATAGAGTTAAAATGATTTAATTATGTATTTTTGTGCTCATGAAAACATAGGAAAATAATATTTTTCATTAAATTAAAATCTATCAGAAGGTTTAGCAACATGTATGTGCATGCATGCTGGTGCATCTAAGCTTTTGTATTGTGTGTACTTTTTGAAAACACAAAAGGCAATTCAAAATTTATTTGAAAAGCTCCTTTGAAAAATTAGAAAAAAGAAAAAGAAAAGGAAATTCATCTTCACTCGGAATTTGGCCCGCTAGCGCGCCTCGGCCTGTCTTCTGAGCGCGGCCCGTTTCCTCCTCCCGATCGCCCGCGTGGGCCGAGCCGCGGCCGCCGGCCTAGAACGCACGCGCACCTCCCTTCTCCCATTCCAGCCGCTGACTTCGCGGGCCCACGCATCAGTCGCGTCCCCTTCCCCAAGCCGCTGGCACGGAGCTTTCCAAAAACACTCACCGATCGAATCCGTGGCTTAATCTCCTCTTTCCATCTTTGGGGTCGCCTCCGGGCTATAAAAACGGGGCCGCCGCACCTCCCCGCTCCACATCCAACCACAAATCGCAGCTACATCACCCTGTGGTGGCTACGCCCGAAGCACCGCCCTAGCCGCCCGCCTCTCCGAGCCGCACGCTCTCCTTGCTTCATCCCCGGCCACAGTTTTGCCCTAGGTGAGATCGCGTTGATGCACTCTACACGCTGGTGTTTTTCTTTCACGAGGTAGTCCACCGTAGCGCGAGATAGCCAAGTCCGGCCATGGCGCCGCCGCAGGATGTCGCCGTCGGGGCCGTTGCCGGCCGGAGCGCCGTCCGGATCTTCCCCGATCCGATCGGAACCGTCCGTTTTAAATCGGACGACTGCTATTTGACGATACCGGTTCGGCCGACAAATTTGCTAAAGAGTCCCTGTGATTTTTAAGTATAGAACCCGCAGTCCAAGGCGTATTCCCGGTTTGCGTTTTCCTTTCTGTAAAGCGTATTTTGATCGCGTAACTTCAGAAAATATGTTTTCACTTATTTACAGAATTTTCATTATTTAAAATTGTGCGTAGAATCTCCGTTTTAACTCCGATTTGACCCGTTCAAATTGCGTTAGGTTCATATTTGCGAGCTCTACATGATGATAGAACTGTACAGTAGGTTTGAGATAATTTATTTTTGAGTTTATATTAAAGTAATTATTTATCCATAGGATATCTTAGAAAACTCATAACTTTTACGTTTTAAATCCAAATTTCGCGATCTTTACGTCTATGTGATCGTAGTAACGTGTAGAAGAGTTTTACAAACTTTTTATACTGTTAGTGCTACTGTTGGTCAGATTTTCTACCTTTAAGATTCGATGTTAGATTTAATCTATTATTTTACTAAAGAAAATCTCATTTAATTCATTGTTTTAATTCTGAATTAGTCCGTTCAAATTGCAATGGATTTATAACAACATGAACTACGTACTAGTATTAATGTTTTCTTTATCAAAATCTCTGGAATTTCATAGTTTAGATCTAACTTGATTAATAACTGTGCAACTAGATTTATAAATAAAATATTATTGATTTCTCCTTTAGTTTTCTAAATTTAAATATAATTTAGCCTAAGTCACTTTTGAATATCTATAAAAAGTATTTTATCCTATATATATGATTTTATATAGTTAAAACAAATGAAACCTATAATTTTCCGTTTTATATAACAAAATCTTTCGGTAGTCGTTTCTTTCACCGTAGCTCCAATTAGCGTGTTTTTCGCGCCTGTGTGTTCGTAGCAATGCGTAGAACATCTTTAAAACATTTTTACTTGTTTCACTTGTGTTGGTGTACTGTTCTAATTATTATTCATTGTTTGCTTCGTGTATGATTGCTCGATGTTTGTGTGGTGATTTATTGATCAAGTCCAGTCGGTGAGATTTACGTGGAGATTCAAGAAGCTATTAATTGAAGATTTGGATCAGAAGAAGGATCTTGATTTAAGGCAAGTATAGCATGGGATTATCCTTGTTTCCTATTCACCTTTAATATACTTAATTCATGTGCATGTGTCTACCTTGTTACCCCTAAGGATATCCTTGTTTTTGTATCTTGTACCTTGACACTCATGGGACATTGCATTGGGTAGTATTATGCTAGCGCTCAAGATAAATAACCATGATCTGTAACTTGACTAATGGTATATGCAATAAACATTTAAAAGATTCTTTATAGAAACATGGCTCAAGAGGGCTAGAGCATATTTGGTTGTTTTTATGGTGCTCTAGTTTCTCTCCATAAGGACTTATCTGTAAGCGAAAATCCGGGATTTATAGTACAACTGTGAGGGCTAAAATGGCTCTGGCTTTAGCTTAGTATGAGGACCTTTTCTAGCTTGTTAGAGGTTACCCTTGTGGCGCAAATGGGGTAAAGCAGACTGTGGATCCCTGCGTGGTGTATCACACGGACTGACTTCTGAAACCTAGCGGCCCTAATTTGTTAGACGAACCTTTGAAAGGCTTCATAGTGTTTCCCTGCCTGCTCACCTTGGAAGTGTTTTGGGAGTCGCGATCCCGGGCATATGGGTAAACATGACTCGCAGTGAAAGTGTACAACCTCTGCAGAGTGTAAAACTGTTATAACAGCCGTGCTCATGGTCACGAGTGGCCTTGGATCCTTACAGAATAAATGATGAACACTGATGATAATGATAACACTGATGATATTGATGTTCACTAATGATTATTGTTTCTTGCTATACATTATTCTCGTATACATGATCATGAGGTTATTTGGGTTTATGGTAAACTTGTTGCTACTCAATTGCTAAAAGATGACTTAATAAAAGCTATCGCAGTAAACCTGTGTCAAACCTTTTGAGCCGCATAAACCCTATGATATATTTGCTGAGTTCGACATGGACTCACTCTTGCTATTTCCCCCATCTCAGGAAGGGTACCCGATTTTTAGATTCTGGAATTGTTAGGCTTGTGATCAACCAGTTAGTTTGATCCTGGAGTGAAGGTTACACCCGGTGCTCGGAGTTGTCTTTCCGCTGTGTTGTTATCTAAGGTATATTTTATACTATTGCGTTATGTTAAATAAGCATTTATCTTTTGATATTACACTTATCTGCGGCTATATGTGAGATTTGACTTCTTTATTTCACATATAGTGTATATCTGGTTTTGTCCTTAAAACCGGGTGTGACAGAGTGGTATCAGAGCAATGCTGACCGTAGGATGCAAGCCTAGTTAGAAATTAGTCATGTTAAGGTTTTGAAACTGTTATAACAATCCTTGTTCTATAAAACCTTGGTATTTTCTTCTATACTATATCCTTACCTTGTTATTCATCTCCACCTTGTTGCTTATTTTAAAAGTCTTTGTTCTCATCTTCACTCCTTGATTTGGTATGCTTTTAGAACCTCATCTTACCATCTTCTTGCGTTATCAGAAGAGGAGCATTAGGATCTTTGTCTTTAATATGAAGGAAACGATAGCACCACAAGTTGAGTCAATGCGTGATTTGTGAACCAATGTGTTAGTTGGATTGTCATTATGCTTGTGCTTATTTTGGATCTTTGAAATGATTGCAATGATCTTGTGGAGTATTCCTACAATTTCATTTAGATATAGGATTATGGTAGAAGGATTAATGAAGTAAATAGCTGGGTTTTGGTTATCTCCTGTTTTCTATATCTTGTCTTTCGGAGCAGCCTGTCTTTATCAACTTATATCTCTGTTCTTGAATGACCAAAAATCATGAGAAAATTTTGGACAAGAGTAGACTTCAATACCTTTCTCTAAATGCAAGAACCACCCTCATAGTTATTTTGGATTGGGAGATACAAAAATCACAAGACGATGCAACTGTGCTGTCTGAAAATTGGAACAGAGTCTGTTATGTGCTGTTTTCGACCAAGTTATGTACAGAATTTGGAAAAGTGTTCTATAAGAAAGTTTCAGGAAATTTCATAAGCTTTCCAACGGTATAAGGTGGAACTTCATTGGAATTATAAAACGAGAGTTGTGGCAGTTTTACCGCGTTGCTGATTTTCTGCTCGCGAGAAACTTCAGATTTCTTGTTTCTACCTATGCACAAAAGAATCATTAGGATATTAGAACGTATGGATGCTAGTTAACTCATCTAGAAGAAAAAGGTTCAAAGCTACCTTATTTGGTGTCCCTTATTTTAAGGGGGGTAGCCAATGCAAAGAAGGTTTATTAAGTTTTAATTCTTTATTTGGAAGTATTGGTTAGTCTCCATGATTGAGTTGCCACTCTCAAGCAAGAAATGTCTGTATACAAGGTTGATAATTCTGGATCCATGGAGGCGAGAGTTGTCCCTTTAGATAGCTCATGATTATGATCATCTGTACTTGCTCGTGTTGTTGATGTTGGTCACTTGATGACAGGAAGTGTAGTATCTCATGACTCAGGAGTCCTATATGATGTCTCGCACTGATATGCGGGAAAAGGCTGATGTTTCTGCCATTGAAGGATGTTATGGGTATGATGAAGCTGAGCACTATCAAAACAACAATGTTGCAGAGAAAGTTGGGAGTGAACTAAGTCAGAATCCACAACGACGAAAGCGAAAAAGGAAAGTCCATAAGAAGCCTGCTCAAGGAAGCAAAGCGCAGCTAAACTATGTCAATGGAAGACTGAGCAATGTGGATATGGATAAAATTCATGGAGTTACCAATGTGGTGGGAGGTTATATTCAAGTAAGTTCAGTACAAGTTTTTGCTTTATTTGACCCTAGTGCTTCGCATTCTTTCATTTCCACCGACATGGTAGAGACATGCAAGATGGTGAAGAGTCCAATGAGGAGACCTTTGCTAGTTCAAACCCTAGTGAGAGAAATACAGACAGATCAGATATGCCCGGACGTCAGTCTTGTCATAAATAAGGAAAAATTCACCACAACACTCATTGTGTTGGAGTCACTTAAAATTCGCGTGGTTCTTGGTAATGGATGGCTCTGTGCACATAAAGGAGTGATTCATGGTACTCGGTGCATAATGCTCTTAACAACACCGTCAGGAAAAAGAATTGAGTATCAAGGTGGTCGACTTTTACCTGAGGGAGATGAGAATGACCAATTAGAAGATAGGTATACTGAGGGATAGCAAAGTGGACCGTGAGTTTACAGAAGTCATAGCAGAGGAACAAATAACTTTAGAGGAGCTCAATTGGAGAGATGATCATGTTTAGGCAGATTAGTCAGTCAGGATATGAGAAAATGTCTCATGACTCTGCACGAAAGATGTAATTTGGAAAATGAGGATCAAATAAAGACAAAGTGTCATTATCTCTTTTATCATCATCTTCCGAATCTCGGGACGAGATTCATCTTAAGGGGGTAGAATTGTAACACCCTAAAATTTGCTTCTTTGGAAATAGAGTTAAAATGATTTAATTATGTATTTTTGTGCTCATGAAAACATAGAAAAATAATATTTTTCATTAAATTAAAATCTATCAGAAGGTTTAGCAACATGTATGTGCATGCATGCTGGTGCATCTAAGCTTTTGTATTGTGTGTACTTTTTGAAAACACAAAAGGCAATTCAAAATTTATTTGAAAAGCTCCTTTGAAAAATTAGAAAAAGAAAAAGAAAAAGAAATTCATCTTCACTCGGAATTTGGCCCGCTAGCGCGCCTCGGCCTGTCTTCTGAGCGCGGCCCGTTTCCTCCTCCCGATCGCCCGCGTGGGCCGAGCCGCGGCCGCCGGCCTAGAACGCACGCGCACCTCCCTCCTCCCATTCCAGCCGCTGACTTCGTGGGCCCACGCATCAGTCGCGTCACCTTCCCCAAGCCGCTGGCACGGAGCTTTCCAAAAACACTCACCGATCGAATCCGTGGCTTAATCTCCTCTTTCCATCTTTGGGGTCGCCTCCGGGCTATAAAAACGGGGCCGCCGCACCTCCCCGCTCCACATCCAACCACAAATCGTAGCTACATCGCCCTGTGGTGGCTACGCCCGAAGCACCGCCCTAGCCGCCCGCCTCTCCGAGCCGCACGCTCTCCTTGCTTCATCCCCGGCCACAGTTTTGCCCTAGGTGAGATCACGTTGATGCACTCTACACGCTGGTGTTTTTCTTTCACGAGGTAGTCCACCGTAGCGCGAGATAGCCAAGTCCGGCCGTGGCGCCGCCGCGGGATGTCGCCGTCGGGGCCGTTGCCGGCCGGAGCGCCATCCGGATCTTCCCCGATCCGATCGGAACCGTCCGTTTTAAATCGGACGACTGCTATTTGACGATACCGGTTCGGCTGGCAAATTTGCTAAAGAGTCCCTGTGATTTTTAAGTATAGAACCCGCAGTCCAAGGCGTATTCCCGGTTTGCGTTTTCCTTTCTGTAAAGCGTATTTTGATCGCGTAACTTCAGAAAATACGTTTTCACTTATTTACAGAATTTCCATTATTTAAAATTGTGCGTAGAATCTCCGTTTTAACTCCGATTTGACCCGTTCAAATTGCGTTAGGTTCATATTTGCGAGCTCTACAGGATGATAGAACTGTACAGTAGGTTTGAGATAATTTATTTTTGAGTTTATATTAAAGTAATTATTTATCTATAGGAAATCTTATAAAACTCATAACTTTTACGTTTTAAATCCAAATTTCGCGATCTTTACGTCTATGTGATCGTAGTAACGTGTAGAAGAGTTTTACAAACTTTTTATACTGTTAGTGCTACTGTTGGTTAGATTTTCTACCTTTAAGATTCGATGTTAGATTTAATCTATTATTTTACTAAAGAAAATCTCATTTAGTTCATTGTTTTAATTCTGAATTAGTCCGTTCAAATTGCAATGGATTTATAACAACATGAACTACGTACTAGTATTAATGTTTTCTTTATCAAAATCTCTGGAATTTCATAGTTTAGATCTAACTTGATTAATAACTGTGCAACTAGATTTATAAATAAAATATTATTGATTTCTCCTTTAGTTTTCTAAATTTAAATATAATTTAACCTAAGTCACTTTTGAATATCTATAAAAAGTATTTTATCCTATATATATGATTTTATATAGTTAAAACAAATGAAACCTATAATTTTCCGTTTTATATAACAAAATCTTTCGGTAGTCGTTTCTTTCACCGTAGCTCCAATTAGCGTGTTTTTCGCGCCTGTGTGTTCGTAGCAATGCGTAGAACATCTTTAAAACCTTTTTACTTGTTTCACTTGTGTTGGTGTACTGTTCTAATTATTATTCATTATTTGCTTCGTGTATGATTGCTCGATGTGTGTGTGGTGATTTATTGATCAAGTCCAGTCGGTGAGATTTACGTGGAGATTCAAGAAGCTATTAATTGAAGATTTGCATCAGAAGAAGGATCTTGATTTAAGGCAAGTATAGCATGGGATTATCCTTATTTCCTATTCACCTTTAATATACTTAATTCATGTGCATGTGTCTACCTTGTTACCCCTAAGGATATCCTAGTTTTTGTATCTTGTACCTTGACACCCATGGAACATTGCATTGGGTAGTATTATGCTAGCGCTCAAGATAAATAACCATGATCTGTAACTTGACTAATGGTATATGCAATAAACGTTTAAAAGATTCTTTATAGAAACATGGCTCAAGAGGGCTAGAGCATATTTGGTTGTTTTTATGGTGCTCTAGTTTCTCTCCCTAAGGACTTATCTGTAAGCGAAAATCCGGGATTTACAGTACAACTGTGAGGGCTAAAATGGCTCTGGCTTTAGCTTAGTATGAGGACCTTTTCTAGCTTGTTAGAGGTTACCCTTGTGGCGCAAATGGGGTAAAGCAGACTATGGATCCCTACGTGGTGTATCACACGGACTGACTTCTGAAACCTAGCGGCCCTAATTTGTTAGACGAACCTTTGAAAGGCTTCATAGTGTTTTCCTGCCTGCTCACCTTGGAAGTGTTTTGGGAGTCGCGATCCCGGGCATATGGGTAAACATGACTCGCAGTGAAAGTGTACAACCTCTGCAGAGTGTAAAACTGTTATAACAGCCGTGCTCACGGTCACGAGTGGCCTTGGACCCTTACAGAATAAATGATGAACACTGATGATAATGATAACACTGATGATATTGATGTTCACTAATGATTATTGTTTCTTGCTATACATTATTCTCGTATACATGATCATGAGGTTATTTGGGTTTATGGTAAACTTGTTGCTACTCAATTGCTAAAAGATGACTTAATAAAAGCTATCGCAGTAAACCTGTGTCAAACCTTTTGAGCCTCATAAACCCTATGATATATTTGTTGAGTTCGACATGGACTCACTCTTGCTATTTCCCCCATCTCAGGAAGGGTACCCGATTTCTAGATTCTAGAATTGTTAGGCTTGTGATCAACCAGTTAGTTTGATCCTGGAGTGAAGGTTACACCCGGTGCTCGGAGTTGTCTTTCCGCTGTGTTGTTCTCTAAGGTATATTTTATACTATTGCGTTATGTTAAATAAGCATTTATCTTTTGATATTACACTTATCTGCGGCTATATGTGAGATTTGACTTCTTTATTTCACATATAGTGTATATCTGGTTTTGTCCTTAAAACCGGGTGTGACAGAGTGGTATCAGAGCAATGCTGACTGTAGGATGCAAGCCTAGTTAGAAATTAGTCATGTTAAGGTTTTGAAACTGTTATAACAATCCTTGTTCTATAAAACCTTGGTATTTTCTTCTATACTATATCCTTACCTTGTTATTCATCTCCACCTTGTTGCTTATTTTAAAAGTCTTTGTTCTTATCTTCACTTCTTGATTTGGTATGCTTTTAGAACCTCATCTTACCATCTTCTTGCGTTATCAGAAGAGGAGCATTAGGATCTTTGTCTTTAATATGAAGGAAACGATAGCACCACAAGTTGAGTCAATGCGTGATTTGTGAACCAATGTGTTAGTTGGATTGTCATTATGCTTGTGCTTATTTTGGATCTTTGAAATGATTGCAATGATCTTGTGGAGTATTCCTACAATTTCATTTAGATATAGGATTATGGTAGAAGGATTAATGAAGTAAATAGCTGGGTTTTGGTTATCTCCTGTTTTCTATATCTTGTCTTTCGGAGCAGCCTGTCTTTATCAACTTATATCTCTGTCTTGAATGACCAAAAATCATGAGAAAATTTTGGACAAGAGTAGACTTCAATACCTTTCTCTAAATGCAAGAACCACCCTCATAGTTATTTTGGATTGGGAGATACAAAAATCACAAGACGATGCAACTGTGCTGTCTGAAAATTGGAACAGAGTCTGTTATGTGCTGTTTTCGACCAAGTTATGTACAGAATTTGGAAAAGTGTTCTATAAGAAAGTTTCAGGAAATTTCATAAGCTTTCCAACGGTATAAGGTGGAACTTCATTGGAATTATAAAACGAGAGTTGTGGCAGTTTTACCGCGTTGCTGATTTTCTGCTCGCGAGAAACTTCAGATTTCTTGTTTCTACCTATGCACAAAAGAATCATTAGGATATTAGAACGTATGGATGCTAGTTAACTCATCTAGAAGAAAAAGGTTCAAAGCTACCTTATTTGGTGTCCCTTATTTTAAGGGGGGTAGCCAATGCAAAGAAGGTTTATTAAGTTTTAATTCTTTATTTGGAAGTATTGGTTAGTCTCCATGATTGAGTTGCCACTCTCAAGCAAGAAATGTCTGTATACAAGGTTGATAATTCTGGATCCATGGAGGCGAGAGTTGTCCCTTTAGATAGCTCATGATTATGATCATCTGTACTTGCTCGTGTTGTTGATGTTGGTCACTTGATGACAGGAAGTGTAGTATCTCATGACTCAGGAGTCCTATATGACGTCTCGCACTGATATGCGGGAAAAGGCTGATGTTTCTGCCATTGAAGGATGTTATGGGTATGATGAAGCTGAGCACTATCAAAACAACAATGTTGCAGAGAAAGTTGGGAGTGAACTAAGTCAGAATCCACACCGACAAAAGCGAAAAAGGAAAGTCCATAAGAAGCCTGCTCAAGGAAGCAAAGCGCAGCTAAACTATGTCAATGGAAGACTGAGCAATGTGGATATGGATAAAATTCATGGAGTTACCAATGTGGTGGGAGGTTATATTCAAGTAAGTTCAGTACAAGTTTTTGCTTTATTTGACCCTAGTGCTTCGCATTCTTTCATTTCCGCCGACATGGTAGAGACGTGCAAGATGGTGAAGAGTCCAATGAGGAGACCTTTGCTAGTTCAAACCCCAGTGAGAGAAATACAGGTAGATCAGATATGTCCGAACGTCAGTCTTGTCATAAATAAGGAAAAAATCACCACAACACTCATTGTGTTGGAGTCACTTAAAATTCGCGTGGTTCTTGGTAATGGATGGCTCTGTACACATAAAGGAGTGATTCATGGTACTCGGTGCACAATGCTCTTAACAACACCGTCAGGGAAAAGAATTGAGTATCAAGGTGGTCGATTTTTACCTGAGGGAGATGAGAATGACCAATTAGAAGATAGGTATACTGAGGGATAGCAAAGTGGACCGTGAGTTTACAGAAGTCATAGCAGAGGAACAAATAACTTTAGAGGAGCTCAAATGGAGAGATGATCATGTTTAGGCAGATTAGTCAGTCAGGACATGAGAAAATGTCTCATGACTCTGCACGAAAGATGTAATTTGGAAAATGAGGATCAAATAAAGACAAAGTGTCATTATCTCTTTTATCATCATCTTCCGAATCTCGGGACGAGATTCATCTTAAGGGGGGTAGAATTGTAACACCCTAAAATTTGCTTCTTTGGAAATAGAGTTAAAATGATTTAATTATGTATTTTTGTGCTCATGAAAACATAGGAAAATAATATTTTTCATTAAATTAAAATCTATCAGAAGGTTTAGCAACATGTATGTGCATGCATGCTGGTGCATCTAAGCTTTTGTATTGTGTGTACTTTTTGAAAACACAAAAGGCAATTCAAAATTTATTTGAAAAGCTCCTTTGAAAAATTAGAAAAAGAAAAAGAAAAGGAAATTCATCTTCACTCGGAATTTGGCCCGCTAGCGCGCCTCGGCCTGTCTTCTAAGCGCGGCCCGTTTCCTCCTCCCGATCGCCCGCGTGGGCCGAGCCGCGGCCGCCGGCCTAGAACGCACGCGCACCTCCCTTCTCCCATTCCAGCCGCTGACTTTGCGGGCCCACGCATCAGTCGCGTCCCCTTCCCCAAGCCGCTGGCACGGAGCTTTCCAAAAACACTCACCGATCGAATCTGTGGCTTAATCTCCTCTTTCCATCTTTGGGGTCGCCTCCGGGCTATAAAAACGGGGCCGCCGCACCTCCCCGCTCCACATCCAACCACAAATCGCAGCTACATCGCCCTGTGGTGGCTACGCCCGAAGCACCGCCCTAGCCGCCCGCCTCTCCGAGCCGCACGCTCTCCTTGCTTCATCCCCGGCCATAGTTTTGCCCTAGGTGAGATCGCGTTGATGCACTCTACACGCTGGTGTTTTTCTTTCACGAGGTAGTCCACCGTAGCGCGAGATAGCCATGTCCGGCCATGGCGCCGCCGCGGGATGTCGCCGTCGGGGCCGTTGCCGGCCGGAGCGCCGTCCGGATCTTCCCCCATCCGATCGGAACCGTCCGTTTTAAATCGGACGACTGCTATTTGACGATACCGGTTCGGCCGGCAAATTTGCTAAAGAGTCCCTGTGATTTTTAAGTATAGAACCCGCAGTCCAAGGCGTATTCCCGGTTTGCGTTTTCCTTTCTGTAAAGCGTATTTTGATCGCGTAACTTCAGAAAATACGTTTTCACTTATTTACAGAATTTCCATTATTTAAAATTGTGCGTAGAATCTCCGTTTTAACTCCGATTTGACCCGTTCAAATTGCATTAGGTTCATATTTGCGAGCTCTACATGATGATAGAACTGTACAGTAGGTTTGAGATAATTTATTTTTCAGTTTATATTAAAGTAATTATTTATCTATAGGAAATCTTAGAAAACTCATAACTTTTACGTTTTAAATCCAAATTTCGCGATCTTTACATCTATGTGATCGTAGTAACGTGTAGAAGAGTTTTACAAACTTTTTATACTGTTAGTGCTACTGTTGGTTAGATTTTCTACCTTTAAGATTCGATGTTAGATTTAATCTATTATTTTACTAAAGAAAATCTCATTTAATTCATTGTTTTAATTCTGAATTAGTCCGTTCAAATTGCAATGGATTTATAACAACATGAACTACGTACTAGTATTAATGTTTTCTTTATCAAAATCTCTGGAATTTCATAGTTTAGATCTAACTTGATTAATAACTGTGCAACTAGATTTATAAATAAAATATTATTGATTTCTCCTTTAGTTTTCTAAATTTAAATATAATTTAGCCTAAGTTACTTTTGAATATCTATAAAAAGTATTTTATCCTATATATATGATTTTATATAGTTAAAACAAATGAAACCTATAATTTTCCGTTTTATATAACAAAATCTTTCGGTAGTCGTTTCTTTCACCGTAGCTCCAATTAGCGTGTTTTTCGCGCCTGTGTGTTCGTAGCAATGCGTAGAACATCTTTAAAACCTTTTTACTTGTTTCACTTGTGTTGGTGTACTGTTCTAATTATTATTCATTGTTTGCTTCGTGTATGATTGCTCGATGTGTGTGTGGCGATTTATTGATCAAGTCCAGTCGGTGAGATTTACGTGGAGATTCAAGAAGCTATTAATTGAAGATTTGGATCAGAAGAAGGATCTTGATTTAAGGCAAGTATAGCATGGGATTATCCTTGTTTCCTATTCACCTTTAATATACTTAATTCATGTGCATGTGTCTACCTTGTTACCCCTAAGGATATCCTAGTTTTTGTATCTTGTACCTTGACACCCATGGGACATTGCATTGGGTAGTATTATGCTAGCGCTCAAGATAAATAACCATGATCTGTAACTTGACTAATGGTATATGCAATAAACGTTTAAAAGATTCTTTATAGAAACATGGCTCAAGAGGGCTAGAGCATATTTGTTTGTTTTTATGGTGCTCTAGTTTCTCTCCATAAGGACTTATCTGTAAGCGAAAATCCGGGATTTACAGTACAACTGTGAGGGCTAAAATGGCTCTGGCTTTAGCTTAGTATGAGGACCTTTTCTAGCTTGTTAGAGGTTACCCTTGTGGCGCAAATGGGGTAAAGCAGACTGTGGATCCCTGCGTGGTGTATCACACGGACTGACTTCTGAAACCTAGCGGCCCTAATTTGTTAGACGAACCTTTGAAAGGCTTCATAGTGTTTCACTGCCTGCTCACCTTGGAAGTGTTTTGGGAGTCGCGATCCCGGGCATATGGGTAAACATGACTCGCAGTGAAAGTGTACAACCTCTGCAGAGTGTAAAACTGTTATAACAGCCGTGCTCACGGTCACGAGTGGCCTTGGACCCTTACAGAATAAATGATGAACACTGATGATAATGATAACACTGATGATATTGATGTTCACTAATGATTATTGTTTCTTGCTATACATTATTCTCGTATACATGATCATGAGGTTATTTGGGTTTATGGTAAACTTGTTGCTACTCAATTGCTAAAAGATGACTTAATAAAAGCTATCGTAGTAAACCTGTGTCAAATCTTTTGAGCCTCATGAACCCTATGATATATTTGCTGAGTTCGACATGGACTCACTCTTGCTATTTCCCCCATCTCAGGAAGGGTACCCGATTTCTAGATTCTGGAATTGTTAGGCTTGTGATCAACCAGTTAGTTTGATCCTGGAGTGAAGGTTACACCCGGTGCTCGGAGTTGTCTTTCCGCTGTGTTGTTCTCTAAGGTATATTTTATACTATTGCGTTATGTTAAATAAGCATTTATCTTTTGATATTACGCTTATCTGCGGCTATATGTGAGATTTGACTTCTTTATTTCACATATAGTGTATATCTGGTTTTGTCCTTACAATATATGCAAGATAAGTATGCTACATATTTTATGCATATAGTGTATATCTGGTTTTGTCCTTACACTTATCCGGGATTTGACTTCTTTATTTCACATATAGTGTATATCTGGTTTTGTCCTTACACTTATCCGGGATTTGACTTTACAATATATGCAAGATAAGTATGCTACATATTTTATCCCTACCTAAGCTCCACATAAGATTTTTAGAAGTGGGATAAAGAGAGACAAAATAATGCTTTGATAAGGAACTATTCATATTGAGCGATCTGAGAGAATCATTTGAGCAACAAAGATATGTTTTGATTTGAAAATATTTCAAAAACCTAAGTTTTCTGAGCAGGGAAGCGAGGATGACTGGATTCTAATCTGTTCAATTCCTCAACCACCCAAGATGGTGTGGTAGACACTTCAAGGTTCACATGTGTAGGTGAGGCTTGGAATAAGGTAATATTGCTGCCAGTGAGGAAGAAGACTATCGACTAGAATACCTGAGCTTTTATGTAGCATATTTCCATACTGCCGGTTAACTTGTGTTGCTATGATCGAGTTTGTTGACAGCTGATAGTTCATATTTGTGCGATTGATTTGGCATGGTATTCTTCGGCTGGTCACATATGCAGATACTTAATGGTCAATAGCAGGGAAGAGGCCGAATGTTCATGATTATTGCCTTTAAATAGCCAATTATATATAGACTCAGAAGGCCAGCTCCTAATCGGCTAAAGCAGATGGACAGAGTGTAGAGAAAGATCAATTTTGAAGTTATCAAGATCAAAAGAAGATGGAGCCGATGCAGCTTTCAGTGATTGCGATCAGATGCCATTGGCTCAGGAAAAGAAGATCATCAGATCGGAATAGTTCGAAGCATGAAAATTCATACTCCGAACTAGGGGGACCAGTGTTGACACCAAGATTTGGTAATTTTATTGCCTACGGAGTTTACTAATGGAAGCCCACAATTTGGTGAATATTTGTGAAGAAGCTTCTGGCTAATTTATCTGGACTACTCAGAGCTAAATCGGTCTTTCGTTGCCATGCAAGAAAGGTGATAATATTACAAATACTCGGCAAGGAACGGCAAAGGTGTGCGTCACGTGAATAGAAGAAAAGGCAAGAGAAGGCAAAAGATTAGACTAGAAGAAAGGAGATATGCATATACACGTGATCACCAGATTTGCATTGGGTTGCTCATGCACGTAAGGTCAATTAACATATTTGGCCACGATTATTCAGTTTGGATTGATATATGGGCCGCGTTCACTTGGCATGCATACCCAAAATATTTCTTCTTTCACCTATCACATCAAATCTTTAAACGCATGCATGAAGCATTAAATATAGGTAAAAAAATAACTAATTACATAGTTTGTCTGTAAAGTTCGAGACGAATCTTTTGAGTCTAATTAATATATGGTTGGACAAATTTTACCAAATAACAACGAAAAGTGCTACAGTAACTTTTCACCCAAATTTTCTCAACTAAACACAGCCATGGTAAGTCTCACGTGCAAAGCAAGGAAGATCAACTAACGAAGAAATATTTTAATATTGTTTGGCCGGGCTGCATAAGGAAATAAATCAATGGAGACGTGAAGCTTCTTGATTAAAGATGGAGTCCGTGCATGAGGGAAACAATACGATTCCTGGTTGCCGATGCAGTGAAGATTAGAGGTGGGACTTGGGCCGTGCCGACGGTACGGCCCTGTCGTGTTTCGTGCCGTTTCGGGTCGTGCCCTCTAAGCACGGGAGGCACATCGGGCCGTGTCGATATGGCACGGTGAATCTTTTTTTCGGCTCAAGCACGGCCCGTAGCACGCTGGCACGCCTTCGGGTTGTGCCGGCCCAAGCACGGCTCTCAAAATATCTTTGCTAATTTTTTTTCCACTCGTGATATATATATATATATATATATATATATATATATATATTGTGTACTATTTTAATAAAAGTTTAATGATTTTCATAATCTATTCAAGAATTAGATAAGAAGTAGTATAGTAAATGCTAGAAAATTGTATTGTATCGTGTCATTTTCGTACCATGCCGGCCCAAACACGGCCCAAGATGCGGGTCAGGCCATGTAGCCCGCCGTGCCGAGATTCTGAGCACGGCACGGCCCTCGTGTTCGTGTCGTGCCGGCACGGCCCAAAATATTTCGTGCCGTGCCGTGTTTCGGGTCGTGCCAAAAAACCATGCCATGACCCGCCCTCAAATGGCACGGCCTAAGTCCCAGCTCTAGTGAAGATGCAAGCCATTGAAAATACGCTCAAGCGCATGCATACGCACATGTTACCAGATTCTCGGATTATTTGGTCAGACAAGCAAGGAAGTAGCACGAGAGTTGCATAGCCAAATACAGGAAATTATGGATAAGCGCAACGTCCAGGTGCACATCGGCCATGAAAGAAACAAGGACACATATCATATGTATCATGTACGTGTCTTGTACGTGCGTATACATGGCCGGCTAGGTGTCATATTCATGTATGTGCTCGGCGAGGAACTGTGTCTACATACACGACTCTTGCCGATTGAACTAGAGACGCGTCGGTCAAGAAAGCTTCAACGGCAAGGATTCTATACAAGGGAAGGCCAGAGTGCATGTATCTTAGTATTTCCTTTTGTTTAGATATTTCTTTTGAGGCAAGTTTTGTACGTCATTAGCCCAGGGTATAAAATATAAACCCTCAGCCATTGTATCAAACCATCTCGCATCGATCAACAAAATCAAGTATCTTTACTTTTCAGCTCCGGTCACCCCTTAGGAGTAAGAGTAGAGTAGATTTCGACGAGTTCTCTGGGCAAGCAGGGCTGCATCGGACGAACTGACCTCCGGCTTGTTTGTGAGTATCGGTCATGACTTATATTGTTATTTGTAAGGCTGCAACAGACTACTAATCTCTTGCGAGTCGCGGTATAAGTTAGTTATCGATCCATATTGTTATTTGTAAGGCTACAACAGACAACCGATCTCTTACAAATCGTGGTATAGATTAATTATCGATTTTTATCAACTCTTACACGGCTGCAACAGACGGCTGATCTCTTGTAAATGTTGGTATTAATCAAAGTTATTGATATTGTGTTAAGTAGTTTACTGTTTAACATAATATCATCATTTGCCCAATCTAGATTGAGATTCGTTGGTCCTATCTATTTTGATCTATCGTCTGCTGATTACTATCACGGTTGAATTCAATTCCTGACGTTAGATCCTGTTTTAATAACCAATCTATCTCAGTCCTGATCGTATATGGCAGGTGTTTGAAGTCGTGTTCCATTAGGAGATAGATCCATTGATCGCCAGTATCCAGTATGACCCCACTATCAATGCTGCATCAAACGACTCAACCTGTTGATAGCGTGTCAGATTGGACATTAGTGGTTAGTAGATCTATCTATTAAGAAGAGCATAGTGTCAGCCACCCACTATGTCCCCATCGGCTATTTAGCCGATGGCCTGAGCTTTAACGTGTATGATGTGCCTTCATGATTCGTTCGTGATATATGTAGATCTATCGACTGTTGGTCTCTGATCTAGGGTCCTACTGTCAATGTTGCATTAGATTGAGTCTAGTCGTTTGTAGATCTATTTGTGTCCGATGGATGAGTGATCTTATGTCGTACGACACGATCACTAGAATCGGCTGTTTTAGCCAATAACTCGCTTTGTTGATGATGTTTTGGTTGTTTATATGGTTTTACTTGTTTCTATCTTGGTTAATAGCTAGTATGTCCCTCACATATATACTTACACGTCTATCCTTACATCTTTCATATGTTTTTATGATCATCGGCTAAGCTAGATCCATGTAACTGAGTAAATAACAATTGCCGATATGCTTGTGTGGTTTACATTATATCATGGACATGCTAGATATTGACTCTCTAGTCGATAGCCTTATCTTGTTAGCCACTTGACCATATATTTGAATCTGTCTGGACAAACATCGGCATGTTCTACCTTAAATTACTGATCAACTTTTCTCTCCTTGTCAATTGCAGGGTCAAATTGACTGGCACACCCTCGGTCATGGCCATCCAGTCTGGCACCCCTCTTAAGTCCGGAAAGAACTCGGGATCCGCTCCGCGCGGTTTTTTTCAGCTTGCTGTGTGTCGGCGGCTCCCCGTCACTCTTTTTTGCCGTCGACAAAGTGGAAATTGCTTGGTTCAAACATTCAAAGATAAAAAACCTACACCACTAGAAATATCCACTTCTATGATGAAAATCTTAACGACGAATTTGAAACCATTATAAAAATCGCTTTTTATGACGAACATTTCGGTTTCATCATAGATCATCGGTGACGATCCTCGAACCCCCTTATCTATGATGAAATCCGGTATCATCACAAAAAACGTCACAAAACAGCATAGGGTTTCGTCATAGATCACTCGCATGACTGTTCCTGCTCGTTTGTGATGATCTTATTCAGAACTGTGACGAACAGGGCTTTGTCATTGAACTAATTACTGATATGTGTCGAACAATATTTGATCTATAACGACGGCGCTTCGTCATAGATCTCCACACGATACTTTCTCCATCTGACGTGTACTTGTGAGACTTGTAGTTACTCATCCATGACGCTTGCAATTCATCATAAAAGTCTCCACTCAATCTATTGTCTATGTGACGTGTACCCATGGAACCCTTCTCCATCCGACCTGTGGGACCCAACGGTTTACGTGTCACATGTATCTCTGGGCCTTTCTCGATCTCCATCCGACCCGTGTGACCCAATAGCTTATGTGTCACTTGTGCTTGTGGACCCTTCCATCCGACTTGTGGGACCCGATAGCACCTTTCTCCATCTCCATCTGACCTATGAGACCCAATGGCTTGCATGTCATGTATCCAACTTGTGGAACCCGACGGCACCTTTCTCCATCTCCATCCGACCTGTGGGACCAACGGCTTGCGTGTCACTTGTGGACCCTTTCTCCATCCGACCTATGGGACCTGACAGCTTGCATGTCACTTGTAGACCATTTCTCCATCTGACCTGTGGGACCCAACGGCTTACATGTCATGTGTACCTATGGGACCTTTCTCTATCTCTATCCAACCTATGGGACCCGACGGCTTGCGTGCCACTTATTACCGTCGGGGTTTAATAAATTTAGACTCAAAAAACCATGAGACCTAGGAGTCAAACCCGGGACCCAGAGCAAGGAATAGACTGTCATCACCATTGCGCTAGATGTCTGGTTGTGTTGACATGTCTTTGGAGTAGTGTATGTTCTCTGTGTGGACAGGTTGACTTATATATTGGATATATCCCCTGCAAGTGGAAACAAATCTGTGCCCGTTGGACTTGCGACGGCGGTGGCGGCAACGGAGGATCCTAGTATGCTGTGGTGGCTCAGGCGTCCTTTTGGAGGCTAGGCGGTGGGTCTTCCTAGTGGAGCACAACAGCTTTGGCGTTCATGTCCGTCGTGTGCCATGGCAGAGGTGACAGATCTGATCCACAGGTCTTCTTTCTCGCCTTTTCCTATTCGCTTCACTATTTTGGTCCTTGTTTGAACATGAGGTATACAAGAAATATTGTAGCGTTTTAGATCTGGTTAGGCTAATGATAATGAAAAAATAACTAGGAGGTGGCACTGGTTGGTTTCTGCCAGCGCGTGTCACTTGCAGATCTGTCTAGGAAAATAATAGGCCCTTCACTTCTACCTTAAACTATTTTTTCTATTCAGTGCTTACTTGATTCTACATTTCTGTTTCATATGCTCCAGTGCCACCAGTGAGTCCTTATGGTATTTTAAACTTGTAACATATCTGAGGCCATATTTCTGTGCCAATGATGTCTACATGGTTGTTGGATGTATTAAGATGCAGCTCATATGTTTGCTTTCTGTGTCTTCTCCTTGTTGACAACCAAGTTATCCATTTGGTTCCAAATAAGATGAAGGCATCAAAAGCAAATCAATGCTTTGTGTCCATTATTCACATGACTGAGGCCACTAATGTCTAAGCTGCACATGTTGCTACTCATGCTAATGATGATCACTACCACTTGTTCACTGACATTCTACTTATGAAAACTGAGGCAACCTATTTGGGTTGTGCAGATTTGAGATGAGTCATCCCTGCTATGTTGTGTTCAATGGCCGTGACCCAAGAGTTTACTACAACTGGCCTGACTGCCAGGAACAAGTTCATAGGTTTCGTAGTGCTTGTTATAAAAAGTGCAACTCCTGTGAAGAAGGAATTGCTGCCTTCAAGTAAAGAACCAACTCAAATCTACCCTTAGCTCATGATGATGACTTCTATCTTCAAAACCCAACAGCTTCTCCACCCTCTTTGTCATTCAAAACTATTGTAATTGTAGTCCTTAATCTTTGTCTATCTCCTATGGAAGAAGCTCTGAGCTCGTGTACTGATTGTAAGTGTGATTGTTAGACTTGGTTTAACTAGAATTGTAATGGTTACATCTCCATTAACTGCTACTCTAGTTTGAGTTATATAACTCTATGTGGTGCTACTCTAAATTTAGATGAGGTCGTACCATGAAAATTATTAATGGTTATTAAAGTTGTACTTTGGTATGAGTTGTGGTCTTCACTGATGGATCTTTGTTGGATTATTTTCCTCCTTAGTGATCTCATTACTGAGCAAGCTCTCCTACTATATGCACACTGGTGAAATGGAGGAGGCCCCCAACAAGAGGAACACACTGGCCAGCCTCATGGATGATGTCTTTGTCGAGATCCTCTGCCGTATCCCCGCTCGCTCCTTATTCTACTACAAATGTGTCTATCGCTCCTGGAAATGCCTCATCTCGGACAACCATAAGTTGATGCCCTAGACTGTGGCTGGCTTCTTTTACGATGGAATCTATGGCCAACGAAACTTCACCATCATCATCGGTGTTTACCCCTCCTTGTCCTTCTTGCCCTTAGCTATTTTAGATTGCTACAACGGCCTCATCCTATGCTGGTGCCTTGGGGCTGATGGATACCACTATGTCATCTGCAATCCAGCAACCCTGAAGTTGAAGGTACTGCTGCCTAAAACCCATTCTGTTGGTGAGACTCGATTGGGGTTTGATCCGACAGCCTCCTCGCACTTCCATGTGTTTGAATATATGGAGGAGGATGGTTAGTGTGTGGGTGTGGACATCTACTCATCTAAAACTGTAGTATGAATCTTTAAGGAATCTAAATAGGGTGAGGAGGCTGAGTTGACATTTTTAAAATCAGCAGCTATGTTTCTTAATGGTTGTCTGCACTATATTGGGTTCTATGAGGGTTACCATCGTATACTTGCTGTGGATATGGAGGGAAAGATAGAGCAAAATTCCTAACAGGCCGCGTGGTTTGTGACACTCCATCCATCAAGCTTAGGTTCACTTGTGTCAATGTACTGTTGGTGGTCGCAATATGTCCAAGCTTTCAATCTGGATCCTTGAAGACTATGGTACTAACAATAAATGGACATTGAAGCATACTATCAGCCTGCGTAAGTTATTTGGAAAGACTAAGAAACAAATGGGTTACTTTGATTTTGAGTCGTGCTACACAGCAATTATAGTTCACCCAGAATGAAATTTGGTTTTCTTTGTTGGGGTTGGGGTGGAAAGAGCCATCATCGCATATAACATGGATAGCAAAAAAGTTCATGTCATCCCTACACATTACTTTCCATATGGTAAACGCGTGTCATTATTTTGTCATTATTTTCCATATGGTAGCCATTTCCATATGTCATCCCTACACATTACTTTCCATATGGTAGCCATTTCCTCTTGGATGGATATTGTCATTATTTTGCAGTAACTTTAACTTGTTTGTAATGTAAACTAAGGTCTGTGCAGTGTGTCAGACGCATTCAAACCTATAGAGGTTAGACTTTCTTGCGTGTGCAGCAACATTTAAACACCAATGGCTCCTCTTTGTTCCTAAAAACACCAAATCACCAATGGCTCCTCTATGGAAGTGATATATTAATAGTCATGATCTCTTCCGCAACTCCGCTTGTTTTTCTTCCTTCCTTGAGCCCTCTCATTCCCACTGTAGATCTAAGACCGCCAGGAATGTGTGGTTGCCTTCTCGAAACCTACTTCACTCTTAGCCACCGCCATGGTGAAGGGTGAGCCTTCTACAGATCGTGCACAGGGGGGATGACGCCGTGCCTGTGGTGAAGGAGGATGACACCATGCCCGTGGTGAAGGAGGATGACACCGAGCCTGTTGTGAATCAAGATGAAGCTCTGATGGATTCCTTTGTGTATAGGGATGATTGGGCCATTGGCATCATGAGTAAGGCTTTCTAGAAGATCAAGAGTGTGGTAGAAAATATCAATCTAGGCACCCTCACCCTGCCTCAGGTTGAAAAGGTGAGCAGTTACGTCTTCATTTTTCACTAACTCGCCGTTGTCTTAGAAGAACTGCTAGCCTACCTGAACAAGAATCGTGCGGACAAAGCAGAGTACATCCTCACCTGCTATTGGAGCTAGATAGATGCCTTCAACACTACCATCATGACTCAGACAGCACCACCCACAACACTGATAAGCACTAGCACAACCTAGTTCGTGTCGATGCTGAGCAGGTGGCCAACCGCATCACCGCTAATGAGCAAAAGGGCCTGATGGCTATAGAGGAGGACAACAATGATGTTGATACCAACAACGAGGATGAGGATGAGGATAGTGATACCAATGATGTGTAGAGGAGTAAATAAAGTTGTATTTGATGTATCTCACACTGCATTTGATGTATCTTCCTTATGTTAGGAGTATGGTGGGAGTACATGTTTTGATTTGTGAAGTCTTATTTGGTCATTTGGTAGATCTTCCCTTGCATTCTTCCTTATGTATCTTATTGTGTTTACTTTTGTTGAACTTTGTATTAGGTGGGTTAAACTCTGGTGAGATGGTGTAGATCAGGTCCTTTGGTCATTTGGTAGCCGGTTTCTAGCCCTTGTTGGTTCGTTTTTCCTGCAAGTTTCTTTCTGGTACTATTTCTGATCTATAATATGGTAAACATGCATAATGAAATTCATCTGATCAAGTCTCGCGTCGATGTAATGTCTAACGGAGGAGCCACATAGCTACTCAAATTTTACAACACATGCAAGAAAGTCTGAGCATCGTAAATCTGACCAAGCCGGACACATCTCACGTTATATAGGGAAACATGTTTCGTACGAATACATTCATTGAATCCCAAAAGGAAACAAATAAAATTGAAACTAGTTACATGTCCGGCCCGTTCAAATTTACGCTGCTCAAACTATCAGACAAGTAAATGGTTTACAAGAAACAGGTAAATGTCATTTCATCGAATATACTAGAGGGACGTGGACAGGGGAAAAGTCATGATCATTTGTTGTAGAGTACACATCCATGGTATGGTAACTAGTTGCCATCTGTAAGCATGATTTCGATTAGTGTCAATCGACGGAAGGGGAAAGCCACTCATGACTACTACTACTGATACAAATGTTGTGACCGAGTGCACTAAGTATGTAATAGTTTTACTCATAGCTCTGTGCTATATAGTGTCTGATGAGATCAAATGTGCTGCATTCGGACTTTCTTGCAAGTGCAGTAAAATATGAGAGTGAAGCGAATGCGGCAGGAAAGCTAGATACAAGAAGTGAATCGAGAAAAAGAGCTTTTGACTACCATGACATGCTTGAGACTTGAATGACTGGTGCAGTTGTGATAGGTCTTTTCTGTACTTATCCAATCCAAGCAGTCACAAAAGTCGAGGGGTAGACTGATAGCTACGACACTCGGTGCCTATTTCATTTCACTTTTAGTCACTAGAAACAAACAGGGGTGACTAAAGTTTAGTCATTGGTTTTAGTAGCTAAATTTAATCATAGAAAACCAAACAAGGCTAGTATACTGTCCTACAAGATCAAATACGCAATGGCCGGACTTTCGTGCGTTCGTAGTAATAAAAGTCAACAGCTATGGCTCCTCTGTTCTCCATTAGATCGAGGCGAGACTTGTTCAGATGAACTCCTCACCGCATGGTTCTTTCAAGTTCAATAAATTTTATCAATGACATGAGTTGGCTTTAACAAAGATCAAAGGCACTCTTGAATGTTTAGCAAATTAAGTTTCAGATCAAAGACAACCAAAAAGAAATCTGCAGCAAAAAGAAACTAGCTACAAAATGTCCAAACGACCTGAGCTACACCATGCTCAACAGAGTTGAACCTACTATTGGCATCTCTTACGCCGCACCCGCTAGGTTGTCATCCCTAACACGATGTAAGAAATGCGGTTGTACTTATAATCATGACACTTATAAAATATAAAAAGTTATCCGCAAGCGCACAGATAAAATACTCCCGTTGTAGCATTTCACCCGGGAAAGTTCCAGGTATCGTTATTTATAATTCTACCACGGGGAGCTTCTAAACAGGGTTTAAAAAGAGAAAGTTGATATGGCTATAAGAATTACAAATACATACTATAGATATAAATCAATTAACCGCTTCTATCTAAACAGGGGTAAGCTAAATGATATTGATAATAATGATAATGATAATTAGATAAGATTGGGAATCCATAATTAGAGAGAACTCGTAGGATCAAGTGGATACATACTAAAGTGACATAGTTAGAGATTTAATTCCTAGGGTTATGTCCTATCTACTAAGTCTCAGGGTTTTCTAATCTACTCCTTATCATCTATAGCATAATCAATCTTCCATCTAAACATAAGGAACATTACTTTAGGGAATTCAAGAACAGAGCAATCCTTCCCCAAGTAACTGGGTTCTATTTGTCCTAGATTCGGGGAGTGGACTACAGAGGACTCAACGAAGCTATAAAAGTCACCTTCGCGATCTACCACATGACCCAGAAAATAGGGTGCATTCGAGATAAATATAATCTAGACACCATGTCTACATTACTTCTACCACCTAATCCAATCCGGAGTTGAATTAGGCGCTCTACGAACTTATGCCTAAACTTATTATCAATCAAGACTATATCAAAGATAGAACTAGAATAAATTAAGAATGAAATAGACAAGAACATAATGATATTGAAGTAGAACAAAGTCATAATTATGAGATACAATGATAGAATTACCAAATCTCCTGACGTCGATCCGGAATCCTGAGCCACGCTCAACTCTACTTGTATCTAGCTAGATTCTAACCCTAAACTTGAAATAAAGCTCTAATCTTCTAATTGGAAACCCTAGCCTTTCTCTCTAGCTTTCTGAATGAGAGATCAACTAATGATGATTGTGATTCCCCTCCTTAGGGAGGGTCTACCCCTGCTTATATAGCCCGGAGGGATGAACCGCAGCCTTTGGATCAAACTAACTTGAAACAATGGTCGAGATGTGTTGTAGAGGTCGGTTGGAGGCCGTCACGAGAAGCAGAGCTCACTTCCTTATGGGCCCAGACTAGCTGGCATGACATGTGGGGCCGGCCGACCCCTCATGTCAGCCGTCGAGCTTCCGTTTTGTTCTCGTGTCCTTTGGTGTCCTCTAGAACCTTCCCGTCAATTCTTGCATAATTCCGACTTGATTTAGTTCAGTTCCTTGGCTCCTACTCCTCCTCGGCTTATTCTGTTTTAATCCCTAAAAATTCACAAATCACCAAAGCTGTGGAAATTGTCATATTAGTCCATAAAACTCTTGTTGGTGATGGTTCTGGAGTATTCTAGAGAATTCCTAGGCATATTCATCGGGGACTTTCTCGTCAGGACTCTAAATATAGCAAATGATATGTCTATTTCGATTGTCTCGACAAGGTCTTCATAATGGTGTGTTCTATTTTCTCATTTGAGATACTTTTATGTGGTGAAATATCAATAATTCTGCAAAAGATTTGAGAGCAACACAACCCGTGGAACTTGTCAAAATAAACCCTACAACTATGCACTAATAACCCTTTTACCAGTATGTGGTGCATTAATTGAAGGTATAATGTTGACGTTAAGGACCGTCAACAAGCTCCCCCAAACTTAACCTTTGCTAGTCCCTTAGCAAACTATCATAATAGATCAGGTGTTGCTGCAATACTTTCACACCTTGAAAATACACATGTATTCAAACAAGAATTCTTCTACCAAACAATGGACATACTGCTCAATCTTTTAAACTTACTCATATTACCTTCAACCATGGAGCTTATTGCCTTCACTTAGGTCTTGAGTAATTGAAAGACAGAACAGACTAGTCACGCACTATCTTGAACTCCTTGATCAACCTTCTTTCTAGAGTTTTGTAAGGTTTTTGAAATAAAACTCAGAGATTCCTTTGCATAATCCTTTCAAGTCTCTCATCTGTGGTATTTATGGATTCCATTCCAAGGCAATAATGGTGTTTTGCCTTCTCTCCTCTCAAGATATGTGGTATTTTTGGCTTAAGGCAGAGTAGCATCATACCTTCCCTCTTCTCTCCCTTGTAACTACAGGCTTATGTGGAGCTGAGGGTAGTTCAAGGATATGACATACTTACCTTGTATATATTGCCTAGTCAAAACGGGATCCTTAGAGGGGAGATCATACCCTTAGATCAAGACATGCATGTCTGGTTTCAAATGAACAATATAATAGAGAATATTTGTAGAAGGGAGAAGGGGTGAAAGACTATTTCTACAGTGCTCCAAAAAGTAACTTCTCTCATTTTGGAACTTTGAAAAACATGGGGATTCTCTCTTTTTTTCTCTTATTTTTTCTTGTTTTTTAGACAAGCAAAATAGTCCAATCTCTAATGAAAAACTCTGAGAGAATAAATAATAACCGCTTAGAGCATTATTTCAGGAACTTGTGTAGCAAACAAGGAAAACCTATAGGACATATTTTTGGTGATCACTCCCAGTGTAGGAGTAGAACATTTTTGAGTGGATCTAAATAGGTGAATATGGTGTTGCGTACTTCTAGAGTAGAAGTAGCAGGGGTGCAAATTGTGAGTGTAATTTTCTTGATCTTGGGGGCATGATGCACCTCTCGACAAGGGTCTAACACGGGTTGACCAAACTCAACACAAAACAAGTAGTCTATGAGCTGGTTTTCCTAGTCTAGCAAATATGTATATATGGCTGTGGTAGGAATTAAAGCTCTCATCATATAGGAACTCATCATGTGATAATTTTATGTTTTCAAAAATAAATCTCTAGAATTCAAGTATCTCTAGGAATAAGATAATAGCAGCTCAGACCTTTCTATATCATATATATCAATTACCTAGACTTAGATTAAGCAATCGCCAACCAAAAGTTTTAGATTCAGGATAGATTCTAAAATCAGAACAGTCGTATCCAAAACTTAGGAGAATTCAAGGCAAAATACTAGGTATTTTAAAGGAATTTAGGCAGAGCAACTATTCATCATTTCCATTATGGTTTCTACTTCAAGTTTTTAGGTTCTGATCTTTTTATTAAAAAGAAAGGAAATACTCTTTTTATTTGGTTTTTATTATTTTTCATTATCTAAACAGAAATTAAACAACCTATACTAATAATAAGATAACTACCAGGGCTTTACGGGATACCTGGCTCTCGGGTTACCTCCCGGAAGGTGATGCAGCAAAAACTTGAGATCTCCTATCTCAAGCTAAGTAGAAAGAAGAACTTGGGGGCTCCTCCCCCAAGCTTGTTGTTGTCGGTGTCGTAAATGTTGTTGAAGAAGAGACCTTGGGAACTCTCCCAAGGGGTGTTACTGTGGCGGACGGTATGAGTAGAACTGAGGGATAGAGAAGAAGACGTTCCAGTTCCGTCCATCTCTAGCCTGATTTTGCTTAATGTTATCCATGGCTACACCAAACTGGGCATTCCACTGTTGTTGATCAGCAAGTGTCTAGTTAATATTGACTTGTTCTTCAGAGATGGTGTTCATTCGAAGGTTCAGGTGAGCCAATTGCCCTTCTACACTTGAGACAGAGTGTCTAGGTGGTTCTTGATGTCTTCGTGATGGTTTAGGACGATCTACAGATCGTCTGGGCTGAGAGTCACGTGATCAGGACCTTCTTTGTCCCTCTTCAGAATTTGCTTTTGAAGATCCTGATGAGTGACGTGATGGTGAGGGTGCCCATGGATGATGTTGTCTTGATGTGCCCGATTGATCGGTGTATGATGTGTATTCCGGCCCTTCTGGCGTTGGATCTGCCTTGTAGTAGTACATGGGCGACGCGTTCATAAGTCAGGCATATGTACTCCTCCTGTTCAGGGGTAAAGGCTGCAAACCAACAAGATAGTCTCTGACGGCATAGATTTCGAGCCCCGGGTTAGGAAGCGGGATCTCAGTAATCATACCGTTATACCTCATAAAAATTATATTGTTGGTTTTCTTTAAAATCTGAGCCTACCTAAAGAAATCTAAATCCATCATTGAGCGAGGTTCAGAGATATGAGAAATAATGTAGTTATTTGTTAACCCTAATCTATTGGCGATACAAAAAATCAAAGATGTACATTAAATATCCCCTTTGATAGGTCCAAAAACTTCTAACCATTGGTGCATCATGGCTAAAACAGGGGAAATCTTCCGTTTGTTCACAATTGCAAAAAGTATCTTCAACTCGTCTTCCCTAATGGTCTGGGTTTCAGGTCTAGGGAATAGAGTCGAAGAAATAAACCTATGAATAAAACAGAAGGTCGGTAGCTAAAGATCACTATTTTTAGGTCTATGACAATTAAGAAATTTCTTTCCAAAACTGCTCTGTCCGAAAATCGGGAAGAGCAACATTGAAGTTAAGAACACAATCCGAATCAAACCCTAGCAAATCGCTAAGTCTTCTCCAGGTGCAAGTAAACTGCCTATTGAACATGCGAAAACTCACCCCAGCCCCAGCCTCAAGAATTTGTAAGGTGCACAAAAATTCCATTGTGAGCAGCTTAACACCTGGTTCATTTATTGGAACAAGATTCCTCCAGCCTATTGCAACAAAGATTGTGTTGAAGTCAACATCCATACCTGTGTCTCGTAGGAGTTGAGGATGGTACACCGGCGTCAACTTGTATGCCCTATCCTTGATATTTCAGAATTTGTCCTTCTCTATTCGGCCATGTAGCTGGACATCCCTCCCCGCCATGAGCTCATTGATGATGCCATCGACGGAAGGACGGGCTGGGGAGGCTCTTGATGATTAAGCAGGTGTGTCCACGTCCATGTCGGAACCAGCCCTTTTGGATTGGCTCCTAATTAGACGCCCGAAACCGAGGAATGACATCCTGTCACACAAGGAGCAGACAACACACAAAAGGAACTGCAAATATAGGTTAGAGTAATCAGTTAGGAGTCAGCTGTCCAAAAGTTAGTTGTCCGAGGGTTAGCCTACTGGAGAGTTTCTAAGAACAGATTTTACAGTACTTCTCTAAACTTGTTTTCAGGCCTAGTCTCAGAACTCTAATTTCCAGTAGTTCTTCCCTTCTCTCTACAAAACTTTCTTCCTTTCCAATGGTTTAGCTAGCAGAGCAGCTCGAAGCTGCAATTCTCTGGGAAAAGAAGGTAGGAAAGTTGAGGTGTGAGAGGAGAAGGCAGCGGGAGATGGAGATTTATAGGGGAGGGAGAGACAGGTCAGCCGTCCTAGGATGTGGGGCCGGCCAGCCCCACTTGTGGGCCCCACTTGTGGTTCTTATTCCTATTCTATTCTGCTGCATTCTCAAGCTAAATTCTCATCTCTTGGTACGTGAATTTGATACGATGCAACAAGAATGGTGGCAAGGCAAAGAATATGAGGTAAATTCCATAGTAGATCCTATGGGATATGTGGGCCCAAGGTGAAAAATTTTTACCATGCAAAGAATAAAATTACTTTCATGAAACAAAACTGCATGGAAAGTTAGGGACAACATTTTTGAGCCACCACGGTAAAAATTCTTTCGGGTTTTCACTCCGTAAAAATTATTTACATGGGACATAGATTTTTGTTTTTATATATTTTTATTTTGTTTTCATATAAATGTAGAAGATCAAAAAGTAAATATACTAAAGAAATTACTTATGCAAGAAAGTAAATATGGATAACTACCGAGTTATCTTTTGGCGAGGGTTCGGAATTTTAGAGTCCATCGAACTAGACTTTCCCAAATTCTGTTACTCTTCAAAGGTGTCATCCTGCCCAGAGGATGATGTCCTTGGTGACTGATCGTCTCCTTCACTTATCATATTTGCTTTCAGGTTCAACTCAGACCTCGGTCTAAATGGGAAGCGTTCCTCTCATCCATTAATGTTGAACTTGACTTCTCCAATTCCAACGTCATTGTGGGCATTTGTCGTGCTCAAAAAAGGGTCTCCCAAGGATGAGTGATACCTTCAAGTCTGGATGCATTTCCAACACCACAAAGTTGACTGGTATGAAAAATCCTCTGATATTGACTGGAATGTCCTCAATAATTCCTATTGGATAGCGGAGAGATTGATCGGCCAGCTGTAGACACATTAATGTTGGGACAATCTTTGCATGCTAGAGCTTGTCAAAAACTGACTTGGCATCACACTAACACTTGCTCCAAGGTCACATAGCGGGTTTTTGAAATGTTGATCTCCAATTCAACAATCAATAGTGGGGCATCCTAGATCCTTCTTCTTCTCTGGTGACATGTTGAGGATGGCCGCACTACATTCTTCCGTTAACTTGATTACTTTAGTGGTGGGCAGTGGTCATTTGTTGTTGAGGATATCTCTTATATATCTTGCGTAGGTGGGTACCTATAAAGCATCTAACAAAGGGACATTGATATATAATTTTTGAATTACTTCAACAAACTTACTGAACTGCTCATCCACCTTAGCTTTCCGCTTTTTATGTGGGAATGGTAAGATGTTGGAGTCATGGAAATCTTGTGTCATCTCTGGTACAGGTGGCTCCAATTCTTCAACCTCATCGTCCTTCTCTTCTGTTACTGTTGGGATTACTGGTGTTGCCTGTCTTCTCGTTGTACCTTTTGGATAAGGGGGATCACGAGTAGATCTGCCACCTCTTGTGGTTATGGATTGTACCTGACCAGGGTTAGTGGCAAAAGGCAAAGCAGCAGCTAGTTGTGCCAACCTAGTTTCTATCTGATTATTATTATTGAGCTGATCTTTTATAGCAGAAGAAAAGTCATCTAATTTAGCATTTATATCCTCTAAAATTTTATCAGTAGAGGCAAGCCTTTTAATAATGTTATCATTAATTCTAGCCTGTCCTAAGATTAAATCTCTCAAGGATAGTTGCTTAAAATTAGAAGAATTATAATTGCCTAAGTACTTACCTTGATGGGTAGATTCTTTTTGTTGATTCCATCCTTGCTTTCTTGATGTGGGAGGATTGTTGATGATGCTTGTATTTTCTTGATTGTCTAAGAATTCAATCCCTAGATACCTTCCACATCTATTCTGAGCATCAAAGGCATCTTGGATAGCTTGACGATCTCTTTTGTAATTATCCCTCTGATCAAGCCAATCCAACAGCACATCCATCTTTGTTGTTAGTGCACAAACTTCTTCTGGAATTTCTTCAATCTTCTGGCAGCGTTGATTATTGTCTGGCTTCCAGCTCTGATTCTTGGCTATCTTCTCCAAAAGAATTTTAGCTTTTCCAAGTGTGAGTGACATAAATGATCCACCAGTAGTTGCATCTAATTGCTCACAAGATTTCTGAATAAGTCCATTGTAGAATCCTTGTATGAGCAACCAATCTTCCATTCCATGGTGCGGGCATTCTAGGACGTATTCCTAGAAACATTCCCATGCCTCTGCAATGGTTTCCTCTTTTTACTGCTGAAAGTTGTAGATTTTTTCTCTTAAGGCATTGGTTTTGCCTATAGGGAAGAACTTTGACAGAAAGGCTTTTGAACACTTGTCCCATGTATTGATGTCTTCTTTATGATCATAGAACCACTGCTTCACTTTTCCCTCCAAGGAGAATGGGAATAACCGAAGAAGTATGATGTCTTGGGCAATGTCCTTGATGATGATGGTGCTTCCAATCTCTAGGAAATCCTTGAGATGGGCAGTATCATCTTCTTGTGCCTTTTCACTGAATGTAGTAGCTTGGACTAATTTGATGAGGCTTGGTTGGAGTTCAAACTCTAGGTTATCCGGTTGGAGTGTGCGCCCAACACGAATGTTCCCAGGGCTTGGAGCAGATAACTCTTGCAGAGTCTTTTCAGCCATTATCTTCACTATTTGTGTTGATCACTAGGTTGAGTTGATTCCTGATTAGATGTTGATTGATCACAACTGAACCTGAATTACCCTGCTTAACATATAAACAAAAATAGGGCAAGGGTAAGCCTAAGAAGATAGAAGTACTTGGTTAAGATTTTTATCTGTGAGTATATATTTGATGTATTCTTCTGATAGCCATATAAATAATTCCTGTAAAAAGGTCCCCGGCAACGGCGCCAGAAATGCTTGTTGGCATCTCTTACGTCGCACCCGCTAGGTTGTCATCCCTAACACGACGTAAGAAATGCGGTTGTACTTATAATCATGGCACTTATAAAATATAAAAAGTTATCCGCAAGCACACAGATAAAATACTCCCGTTATAGCATTTCATCCAGTAAAGTTCCAGGTATCGTTATTTATAATTCTACCACTAGGAGCTTCTAAACAGGGTTTAAAAGAGAAAGTTTATATGGCTATAAGAATTACAAATACATACTATAGATATAAATCAATTAACCGCTTCTATCTAAACAGGGGTAAGCCAAATGATATTTATAATAATGATAATGATAAAGAGATAAGATAGATGTCACACCCGGTTTTCTAAAGAACAAAACCAGGCTAATCATATGTGTGCCCAGGAAGTCCACACATATGCCAGAATGAAAAAGTATCAGAAACAATGTTATTATATAACGTATACATAGCTATATTAACACTTACATCAGAGTATCGCGGAACGGTGACTAAACTTCAGGCTCCATTCTTCTCAGGGACGGCTGACTGGGGGTAACATATGCCTAGCACTTCTACTAGTCTTCTGGAAACTCCACTACACCTTTGTCCTTCTTCCGAGTAGCATCTTACTACACACTGGAGTGTTGGGGAAATAGCAAGAGTGAGTCCATGTCGAACTCAACAAATATAACACAAGGTTCATGAGGCTCAAAAAGGCTAGACACTGTTTGACTGCATTTCGCTTTTAATCATCATATAATTAGCAATTGAGTAGCATCAAGGTATTCCAATTCCCATTAATGAACCAATGATCAATTGTAATAAGGATAATGAATAACATTAATATGAGCATAATAATAATCAACAGTAATTAAACATGATATAGCAATGGTGATCATCTATCTGTAAATGTTCCAAGGCCGCTCGTATCCGTGAGCACGGCTAGTATACCAGTTTTTAACTCTGCGCAGAGGTGTACACTTTCACTGTGAGTCATAACTTCCAAATGCATGGGTTCGCGACTCCCCAAAACACCGGAAATCATATAAAGCCACTTAAAGGTTCGTCTAACAAGTTAGGGCCATTAGATTCACTCGGCAGGCAGATGTAGAACCCCCCTTCCCTGTGGCACAACAACCGCAGCCTATACACACTAGGCCAGGGGCTCGCACTACACCCAAAGTGGCAAGCCATTCTTACGCCATTTAAGGTAACCACTAACAAGCTAGAAAAGGTCCTTCAAGCAACTAAAGCCAGAGCCATATAGCCCTCACAGTTGTACTGTATGTCCCGGATGATCACGTATAGATAAGTCCTTATGGAGAGAAACCAGAGCAACAATATAACCCCTTGCTCTAGCCCCCTTTTCAACAGTAATAAAATCATCATTAAAGGTTAATTGTTTAATCCATTAATCAAATTATAAGATCATTGTTCATAATTAAGCACTAGCAATAGCTACCCAAATGCATAACCCATAGGTGACAAGGAAACAAGATATCAATAGCTGAGTTATAATCTCTATGGTTGTCAAGGAAGACACATGCATATGTATGATAATTTCAGTGAATAGGTAACAAGGATGGTCCCATGTTATACTTGCCTTAATCAAAGCTTTCCTGATGATACTGCTGGTCTGGCTCAAAATAATACTCTTGATCGTCCAGATACTACTCACCTTCTATACCCGATCATCAATCAACAACACACATGCATCCAATCAAACATACACGAAGCAAACAAAGAGATACAATTAGAACAGTACACCAACAGTAGCAAAACAGTAATAAAAGTTAATAAAACTCTTCTACACGTTTCTACGATCACACAGACGCAAAGATCACCAAATTCGGAGTTAAAACGTGAAAGTTATGAATTTTCTAAGATTTCCTATAGATAAATAAATACTTAATTATAAACTCGAAAAATAAATTATCAAAACTAACTGTACAACTACACTAACATGTACAGCTCGCAAATATGAACCTAACGCAACTTGAACGATCAAATCGGAGTTAAAACGAAGAAACGGTGAGGATCCATTATTGATTGTAAGTGGTGTATTTCTATAGTATTGTTTGATTTGTTTTTATATAAGAAAACGGCCATATAACATATATGTGATGTCATCAAGCTAATTGGAATAGCTAACTGGAGCAGGGAGCACGCACGGCGCACGACAACAACTGATGATCATATAGGAGCTCAACAAAGCTAGCAGGGTGCAGGTCAAGAAGGGAAAACTAACCGGAGGCGTGCGGAGGTCCTCACCGATGCCAGATGAGGAACAGCGATGTTGGCGTTGAAGCAGACAGCGGCGAGATCGGGTAAGCTTCAAGCGGGGGTCACCACGGCATTGGACGGAGCTAGGGCTCGATGGCGCTGCGAATCGGGGCGAGGCGAGGGCAGCAGATGGCATTCGCGGCAGCTTCGGCAGACGGCTCGACTCCTCGACGAGATTGGTCGTGTGCGGCAATGGCGACAGCTAGAGCTTTCACGTGTGGGCAGCAAGCCCTGGTGGCGTTGACAAAGAACACTCCAACTGCAGATCGACACGGCGACATGAAGCTAGGATCAAGAGGCGGCGGCAGCAACGAAAGCTATGTTAGGGCAAAGCGGCACTTCGTCCTGCTGCAGGAAAGAAAAATAGAAAAACAAGGAGATGACAAGGGCCTTTGGCATGCCATATATGTATAGTATATATATATACTAGCTGACCCTTGATCCGGCTTTGATCAAAATCGAGTTCAACTTGGCTCCCTCCCTGACGTGGAGTTCGAGTGGGACAAGGAATTGGACAGCTGATACATGTGTTGAAAACGTGCATTGGCTGGCTGCCTTCGGGCTTTGGCCACAGATGTAAACGCTCGGCTCGATGGAGTGCAGGGCCAGAAAGGATCATGTCACCGTGTGTAGAGGGCGATCAGGATGACAGAGGGGAAAAAGGAGACGGCAAGCTAGCATCCGACAAGTGCTTCACATGGTCAGACTCCTCCGTGCTCCTCTGACCTTGAAGCGTGAATCGTGGGCATAAAACTCTGGAAGCCTTGCACATATCTTGATGGAGAAGCTCCAGCTACATACGGAACACTTCAGGCTTCGGCGACGTCCTGGCCGTCGAACTCCACCAGCAGGGGCGACGCAAGTTGCGTACGGCGGTGGCAAGTGCTAGGGCAAAACCGATGGAGTAGATACACGCATCATAAAAGACTATGGCTTCGCCTTTTATACGGCGCACTGGCCGGCAGGACTCCGAGTCGGCAATGAACTCCGGTGCCGAAGAGACGAGAACGCCGCGACGCGGCAGCTTGACGAAAAGCTCCGGGTTGCTCCAGCAAAGCTCTAAAGCGACGGACTCGAGCATGGCTTTTCCTCTTAACTTTGATGGTTTCAGCAAGATCGTGTGGAGGCCGATGATGCGGAACAGAGCGGCGGCGGCGTCATGCATCATAATGGATTGGTTTGTTTCCATAGGTTTGGAAAAGGATACGATGAGCTGAGTCTGCTATTTAAAGACATGCACATGGTAAACGGCAAAGACGGATATTGAGTCCAGGAGTCCCTACGCTCTACACGTGCGGCATGCTGAGTCCAGGAGTCCCTACGCTCTACACGTGCGGCATGCAGTTTAGGTGAAAATATAGTTCGGTTCCCCTTTGGTAGCAACAGAACCAAAGCACGGCCTAGTTGCTTGCTTCTTCAGATTATGTCATTACGTCAAAGCACTTGCATGCACGTATACATGTATATATGTATATTTAAGATATGGCGAGAGGTAGAGGGATCTACGAGCGGCGGCTCGCGATAAGGGTTGTACTTCTGAAACCAGGGCGTCGAGGGCTACGCCAGCATATATATAGTCGTAGGGCTTGGAAACTTTTCGGATTTTCTTAATTTCGGGATTATTTTAATTCCGCGAATAAAATAATTTTAGAAAATCTGGAATTACCTTTTTGGCCGCGAAAAATAGTCCAGAGCTCAGAAAAATCACGGGAAAAATCCTGGAGACTCTTGGAGAGATAAGGAACTCAACCAAATGAGTTTGAGCTCATGAAAAGATTGATGAAGAGATCAAGGAAAAAGATTAAGCTCACGGAAATTGAAATTTTAAATCCAGAAAATGCCAAAAAAAATTTCCGGTGAGAAGTAAACGTCGTCCTATGGTATTTTGAAAATAATAGCACTCACCAACACCAAAGACAAGCATCACACAAACACCACATTATCAAATTAATATGAAAAAGTTTAAAACCACAATTATCTATATTTAAATTAGCAGCAACTTAACTTATCTAATAAATTTATTCAAATATTGAAATTATTTATTTTATTTAGTATTTTTCATGCACAACCCAAAATAGGAAATTTTGGGTGTGACAAATCTACCCCACTTAACAGGAATCTCGTCCCGAGATTCGGAGAGACTAGGGAGAAAGATAAAGTTGATCTGCAAGTCTTCACTTTTCTTTCGTCAACTCCTATCCAATGATGATGCCACAAACTCATAACCAACTTTGTAAATGTCTCCTTTAGACCCTTATGATTCTTGTAGATGGTTCTAACAGGTTACCCACCCTGAAAAAGGATACCTGCGCTCGATAATGACTTTGCAACCATATAGATAGCTGATGCTTCCAGGTGACGAAATAGAACATATAAATCCTCCATCTTGTATCGTCTTTAGTTTGTCAAACCCCCTTTTAAGAAGAGATCAACTAGAGAACACCAAAGGATAGCTTGCATTTGTTTCTGAGTGATAACTACTATCGTGTCCTTCTATCATCTCAAAGAGACTCATGAGCATATGCAAGAACAAGTAACTTTCACTTCCTCGCGAGCAGAAAAATGACAGTGCAGAAATACAGTTATAACTCGAGTTCTACAAATCCAATGATGTTGTAGCTTATACCGTTGGAAAGCTTATCAAATTTACTACAACTTCCTTATAGAACACTTCTCCAAATTCTGCAGTTAAGGTAGTCAAAAACTGTGCACAACAGAAACTATTCCAGATTGCTGACAGCACAGATGCGTCGCCTTGTGATTTTCATAAATCCCAAATCATAATAGATATCAGGATGGTTCTTACGGTCAGAGAAAGATATTAAAGTCTACCATTGTCTAGAATTTATCTATGATTTTTGGGCGTCCAAAAATAGAGATATAAGCTAAAGAAGACAGACTGTTCTGAAAAGACAGGATAAGGTAAAAACGAGATTCAGAGAGACTAGAGAGATAGATGACACTAATCTTCAAGTCTTCATGCTTTTTTTTAATTTGTGTTGATGAGATATAAGACATGGATCAAGGATAGCCAAAAGATGACAAGAAAGATAAGGTTTGATCTTTAGTTCTTCATGCCTCTTCATGCCTCGTCACTTGAGATATTCAGGACTTGCTGTTGTTGAGAGCAGATGTTACCCCAATTAACAAAGATCTTGTTTCACCTGACGATGTCATTGAAGGAAACACTTTCTCTAAGGCTTGCTGCTATCGATGAGTCCTTCACTTAAAACTTACTAAACATACTTGATATGGGGGTGATGTCATCTAAGTTTTCATGAAACTAACTATAGACTTCCAATCATAGAGATAACCACTTCTTCCAAGTGAAGCTCTAGGACATACGAAACATTCATCTTGCAACACTCACAACTTTGCTACCCCCTTAAGAAAAAGAAACTAGGGGACACCAAAGTAAATCACATCCCTTTTATACTAGATAACCATAATCATCTCTAATGTAAGATTCCCAGGCAAATCAATGAGATTCAAAGATATCCAATGATATATTCACTTGTACAAGATAAGGAAGTAATGCAGAAAATTTCTGGGCGAATTCCAATTTTAGCAGTTCAGTAAATCTGGCATAACTCGAGCTACAAAGATCCAAATGAAGTGATCTTTACATGGTTGGAAAGCTTATGAAATTATCTACAACTTTTATTAATAACACTTTTCCAGGTTCTGTTATTAAATTAATCAAAAACAGAGCTTAGCCAAAACTGTTCCAGAATTCCAAACTGTGCAGTAACCTCAACTTAGAACAGGTATATCTCTTAGCTCAAAATAGATAAAAAGGTAAATCCAATGGGTTTGGAAAGATACAGAAGTCTAGTTATTCCCAGTAAAATTTCATAAATTTCTCATGTCCATATCTTGAGATATAACAGAAACATTGCAGACTGCTATAGAAATCAACATGCGGAGTATTACGTAAAACCTACCCCACTTAGCATAGATCAAGCTACTCCTCAAGACTTATACCTTTCGAGCCACCTTTGAAATATGAGAACAAGGATAACACACAAGCAACACATCAAGCAAAACAAACACACATCACATCATCGATACTACACGTGCTTGTTCAACAATGGTGGTCATCCTAATGGCACCTTGGAGATGATGAAAGGCCATCGAACTTTTGAACAAGGTAAGATCAGAAAACTTTTAGTAAAATCAACATAAAACAAAATCCAATGGAGTAAGAAATAATAGCTCAAAGGAAGCTATATCAAGGAGGGAATACAACAAGACAAGGAAGAGGAATAGTCAAAATCAATGAGTCAAGGGATGACAAAACAGTTTTATCGTAAAATAAGTTTTAGAATACATCCAGTGCTACTTGGCATACGTCCTACAGTCAACACCGCTCTGATACCACTCTGTCACACCCGGTTTTCTAAAGAACAAAACCAGGCTAATCATATGTGTGCCCAGGAAGTCCACACATATGCCAGAATGAAAAAGTATCAGAAACAATGTTATTATATAACGTATATATAACTATATTAACACTTACATCAGAGTATCGCGGAACGGTGACTAAACTTCAGGCTCCATTTTTCTCAGGGACGGCTGACTGGGGGTAACATATGCCTAGCACTTCTACTAGTCTTCTGGAAACTCCACTACACCTTTGTCCTTCTTCCGAGTAGCATCTTACTACACACTGGAGTGTTGGGGAAATAGCAAGAGTGAGTCCATGTCGAACTCAACAAATATAACACAGGGTTCATGAGGCTCAAAAAGGCTAGACACTGTTTGACTGCATTTCGCTTTTAATCATCATATAATTAGCAATTGAGTAGCATCAAGGTATTCCAATTCCCATTAATGAACCAATGATCAATTGTAATAAGGATAATGAATAACATTAATATGAGCATAATAATAATCAACAGTAATTAAACATGATATAGCAATGGTGATCATCTATCTGTAAATGTTCCAAGGCCGCTCGTATCCGTGAGCACGGCTAGTATACCAGTTTTTAACTCTGCGCAGAGGTGTACACTTTCACTGTGAGTCATAACTTCCAAATGCATGGGTTCGCGACTCCCCAAAACACCGGAAATCATATAAAGCCACTTAAAGGTTCGTCTAACAAGTTAGGGCCATTAGATTCACTCGGCAGGCAGATGTAGAACCCCCCTTCCCTGTGGCACAACAACCGCAGCCTATACACACTAGGCCAGGGGCTCGCACTACACCCAAAGTGGCAAGCCATTCTTACGCCATTTAAGGTAACCACTAACAAGCTAGAAAAGGTCCTTCAAGCAACTAAAGCCAGAGCCATATAGCCCTCACAGTTGTACTGTATGTCCCGGATGATCACGTACAGATAAGTCCTTATGGAGAGAAACCAGAGCAACAATATAACCCCTTGCTCTAGCCCCCTTTTCAACAGTAATAAAATCATCATTAAAGGTTAATTGTTTAATCCATTAATCAAATTACAAGATCATTGTTCATAATTAAGCACTAGCAATAGCTACCCAAATGCATAACCCATAGGTGACAAGGAAACAAGATATCAATAGCTGAGTTATAATCTCTATGGTTGTCAAGGAAGACACATGCATATGTATGATAATTTCAGTGAATAGGTAACAAGGATGGTCCCATGTTATACTTGCCTTAATCAAAGCTTTCCTGATGATACTGCTGGTCTGGCTCAAAATAATACTCTTGATCGTCCAGATACTACTCACCTTCTATACCCGATCATCAATCAACAACACACATGCATCCAATCAAACATACACGAAGCAAACAAAGAGATACAATTAGAACAGTACACCAACAGTAGCAAAACATTAATAAAAGTTTATAAAACTCTTCTACACGTTTCTACGATCACACAGACGCAAAGATCACCAAATTCGGAGTTAAAACGTGAAAGTTATGAATTTTCTAAGATTTCCTATAGATAAATAAATACTTAATTATAAACTTGAAAAATAAATTATCAAAACTAACTGTACAACTACACTAACATTTAGAGCTCGCAAATACGAACCTAACGCAACTTGAACGATCAAATCGGAGTTAAAACAAAGAAACGGTGAGGATCCATTATTGATTGTAAGTGGTGTATTTCTATAGTATTGTTTGATTTGTTTTTCTATAAGAAAACGGCCATATAACATATATGTGATGTCATCAAGCTAATTGGAATAGCTAACTGGAGCAGGGAGCACGCACGGCGCACGACAACAACTGATGATCGTATAGGAGCTCAACAAAGCTAGCAGGGTGCAGGTCAAGAAGGGAAAACTAACCGGAGGCGTGCGGAGGTCCTCACCGATGCCAGATGAGGAACAGCGATGTTGGCGTTGAAGCAGACAGTGGAGAGATCGGGTAAGCTTCAAGCGGGGGTCACCACGGCATTGGACGGAGCTAGGGCTCGATGGCGCTGCGAATCGGGGCGAGGCGAGGGCAGCAGATGGCATTCGCGGCAGCTTCGGCAGACGGCTCGACTCCTCGACGAGATTGGTCGTGTGCGGCAATGGCGACAGCTAGAGCTTTCACGTGTGGGCAGCAAGCCCTGGTGGCGTTGACAAAGAACACTCCAACTGCAGATCGACACGGCGACATGAAGCTAGGATCAAGAGGCGGCGGCAGCAACGAAAGCTATGTTAGGGCAAAGCGGCACTTCGTCCTGCTGCAGGAAAGAAAAATAGAAAAACAAGGAGATGACAAGGGCCTTTGGCATGCCATATATGTATAGTATATATATATACTAGCTGACCCTTGATCCGGCTTTGATCAAAATCGAGTTCAACTTGGCTCCCTCCCTGACGTGGAGTTCGAGTGGGACAAGGAATTGGACAGCTGATACATGTGTTGAAAACGTGCATTGGCTGGCTGCCTTCGGGCTTTGGCCACAGATGTAAACGCTCGGCTCGATGGAGTGCAGGGCCAGAAAGGATCATGTCACCGTGTGTAGAGGGCGATCAGGATGACAGAGGGGAAAAAGGAGACGGCAAGCTAGCATCCGACAAGTGCTTCACATGGTCAGACTCCTCCGTGCTCCTCTGACCTTGAAGCGTGAATCGTGGGCCGAAAACTCTGGAAGCCTTGCACATATCTTGATGGAGAAGCTCCAGCTACATACGGAACACTTCAGGCTTCGGCGACGTCCTGGCCGTCAAACTCCACCAGCAGGGGCGACGCAAGTTGCGTACGGCGGTGGCAAGTGCTAGGGCAAAACCGATGGAGTAGATACACGCATCATAAAGACGATGGCTTCGCCTTTTATACGGCGCACTGGCCGGCAGGACTCCGAGTCGGCAATGAACTCCGGTGCCGAAGAGACGAGAACGCCGCGACGCGGCAGCTTGACGAAAAGCTCCGGGTTGCTCCAGCAAAGCTCTAAAGCGACGGACTCGAGCATGGCTTTTCCTCTTAACTTCGATGGTTTCAGCAAGATCGTGTGGAGGCCGATGATGCGGAACAGAGCGGCGGCGGCGTCATGCATCATAATGGATTGGTTTGTTTCCATAGGTTTGGAAAAGGATACGATGAGCTGAGTCTGCTATTTAAAGACATGCACATGGTAAACGGCAAAGACAGATATTGAGTCCAGGAGTCCCTACGCTCTACACGTGCGGCATGCTGAGTCCAGGAGTCCCTACGCTCTACACGTGCGGCATGCAGTTTAGGTGAAAATATAGTTCGGTTCCCCTTTGGTAGCAACAGAACCAAAGCACGGCCTAGTTGCTTGCTTCTTCAGATTATGTCATTACGTCAAAGCACTTGCATGCACGTATACATGTATATATGTATATTTAAGATATGGCGAGAGGTAGAGGGAGCTACGAGCGGCGGCTCGCGATAAGGGTTGTACTTCTGAAACCAGGGCGTCGAGGGCTACGCCGGCATATATATAGTCGTAGGGCTTGGAAACTTTTCGGATTTTCTTAATTTCGGGATTATTTTAATTCCGCGAATAAAATAATTTCAGAAAATCTGGAATTACCTTTTTGGCCGCGAAAAATAGTCCAGAGCTCAGAAAAATCACGGGAAAAATCCTGGAGACTCTTGGAGAGATAAGGAACTCAACCAAATGAGTTTGAGCTCATGAAAAGATTGATGAAGAGATCAAGGAAAAAGATTAAGCTCACGGAAATTGAAATTTTAAATCCAGAAAATGCCAAAAAAAAATTCCGGTGAGAAGTAAACGTCGTCCTATGGTATTTTGAAAATAATAGCACTCACCAACACCAAAGACAAGCATCACACAAACACCACATTATCAAATTAATATGAAAAAGTTTAAAACCACAATTATCTATATTTAAATTTGTCACACCCAAAATTTCCTATTTTGGGTTGTGCATGAAAAATACTAAATAAAATAAATAATTTCAATATTTGAATAAATTTATTAGATAAGTTAAGTTGCTGCTAATTTAAATATAGATAATTGTGGTTTTAAACTTTTTCATATTAATTTGATAATGTGGTGTTTGTGTGATGCTTGTCTTTGGTGTTGGTGAGTGCTATTATTTTCAAAATACCATAGGACGACGTTTACTTCTCACCGGAAATTTTTTTTTGGCATTTTCTGGATTTAAAATTTCAATTTCCGTGAGCTTAATCTTTTTCCTTGATCTCTTCATCAATCTTTTCATGAGCTCAAACTCATTTGGTTGAGTTCCTTATCTCTCCAAGAGTCTCCAGGATTTTTCCCGTGATTTTTCTGAGCTCTGGACTATTTTTCGCGGCCAAAAAGGTAATTCTAGATTTTCTGAAATTATTTTATTCGCGGAATTAAAATAATCCCGAAATTAAGAAAATCCGAAAAGTTTTCAAGCCCTACGACTATATATATGCCGGCGTAGCCCTCGACGCCCTGGTTTCAGAAGTACAACCCTTATCGCGAGCCGCCGCTCGTAGCTCCCTCTACCTCTCGCCATATCTTAAATATACATATATACATGTATACGTGCATGCAAGTGCTTTGACGTAATGACATAATCTGAAGAAGCAAGCAACTAGGCCGTGCTTTGGTTCTGTTGCTACCAAAGGGGAACCGAACTATATTTTCACCTAAACTGCATGCCGCACGTGTAGAGCGTAGGGACTCCTGGACTCAGCATGCCGCACGTGTAGAGCGTAGGGACTCCTGGACTCAATATCCGTCTTTGCCGTTTACCATGTGCATGTCTTTAAATAGCAGACTCAGCTCATCGTATCCTTTTCCAAACCTATGGAAACAAACCAATCCATTATGATGCATGACGCCGCCGCCGCTCTGTTCCGCATCATCGGCCTCCACACGATCTTGCTGAAACCATCGAAGTTAAGAGGAAAAGCCATGCTCGAGTCCGTCGCTTTAGAGCTTTGCTGGAGCAACCCGGAGCTTTTCGTCAAGCTGCCGCGTCGCGGCGTTCTCGTCTCTTCGGCACCGGAGTTCATTGCCGACTCGGAGTCCTGCCGGCCAGTGCGCCGTATAAAAGGCGAAGCCATCGTCTTTTATGATGCGTGTATCTACTCCATCGGTTTTGCCCTAGCACTTGCCACCGCCGTACGCAACTTGCGTCGCCCCTGCTGGTGGAGTTCGACGGCCAGGACGTCGCCGAAGCCTGAAGTGTTCCGTATGTAGCTGGAGCTTCTCCATCAAGATATGTGCAAGGCTTCCAGAGTTTTCTGCCCACGATTCACGCTTCAAGGTCAGAGGAGCACGGAGGAGTCTGACCATGTGAAGCACTTGTCGGATGCTAGCTTGCCGTCTCCTTTTTCCCCTCTGTCATCCTGATCGCCCTCTACACACGGTGACATGATCCTTTTTGGCCCTGCACTCCATCGAGCCGAGCGTTTACATCTGTGGCCAAAGCCCGAAGGCAGCCAGCCAATGCACGTTTTCAACACATGTATCAGCTGTCCAATTCCTTGTCCCACTCGAACTCCACGTCAGCGAGGGAGCCAAGTTGAACTCGATTTTGATCAAAGCCGGATCAAGGGTCAGCTAGTATATATATATACTATACATATATGGCATGCCAAAGGCCCTTGTCATCTCCTTGTTTTTCTATTTTTCTTTCCTGCAGCAGGACGAAGTGCCGCTTTGCCCTAACATAGCTTTCGTTGCTGCCGCCGCCTCTTGATCCTAGCTTCATGTCGCCGTGTCGATCTGCAGTTGGAGTGTTCTTTGTCAACGCCACCAGGGCTTGCTGCCCACACGTGAAAGCTCTAGCTGTCGCCATTGCCGCACACGACCAATCTCGTCGAGGAGTCGATCCGTCTGCCGAAGCTGCCGCGAATGCCATCTGCTGCCCTCGCCTCGCCCCGATTCGCAGCGCCATCGAGCCCTAGCTCCGTCCAATGCCGTGGTGACCCCCGCTTGAAGCTTACCCGATCTCGCCGCTGTCTGCTTCAACGCCAACATCGCTGTTCCTCATCTGGCATCGGTGAGGACCTCCGCACGCCTCCGGTTAGTTTTCCCTTCTTGACCTGCACCCTGCTAGCTTTGTTGAGCTCCTATACGATCATCAGTTGTTGTCGTGCGCCGTGCGTGCTCCCTGCTCCAGTTAGCTATTCCAATTAGCTTGATGACATCACATATATGTTATATGGCCGTTTTCTTATAGAAAAACAAATCAAACAATACTATAGAAATACACCACTTACAATCAATAATGGATCCTCACCGTTTCTTCGTTTTAACTCCGATTTGATCGTTCAAGTTGCGTTAGGTTCGTATTTGCGAGCTCTACATGTTAGTGTAGTTGTACAGTTAGTTTTGATAATTTATTTTTCGAGTTTATAATTAAGTATTTATTTATCTATAGGAAATCTTAGAAAATTCATAACTTTCACGTTTTAACTCCGAATTTGGTGATCTTTGCGTCTGTGTGATCGTAGAAACGTGTAGAAGAGTTTTATAAACTTTTATTACTGTTTTGCTACTGTTGGTGTACTGTTCTAATTGTATCTCTTTGTTTGCTTCGTGTATGTTTGATTGGATGCATGTGTGTTGTTGATTGATGATCGGGTATAGAAGGTGAGTAGTATCTGGACGATCAAGAGTATTATTTTGAGCCAGACCAGCAGTATCATCAGGAAAGCTTTGATTAAGGCAAGTATAACATGGGACCATCCTTGTTACCTATTCACTGAAATTATCATACATATGCATGTGTCTTCCTTGACAACCATAGAGATTATAACTCAGCTATTGATATCTTGTTTCCTTGTCACCTATGGGTTATGCATTTGGGTAGCTATTTCTAGTGCTTAATTATGAACAATGATCTTGTAATTTGATTAATGGATTAAACAATTAACCTTTAATGATGATTTTATTACTGTTGAAAAGGGGGCTAGAGCAAGGGGTTATATTGTTGCTCTGGTTTCTCTCCATAAGGACTTATCTGTACGTGATCATCCGGGACATACAGTACAACTGTGAGGGCTATATGGCTCTGGCTTTAGTTGCTTGAAGGACCTTTTCTAGCTTGTTAGTGGTTACCTTAAATGGCGTAAGAATGGCTTGCCACTTTGGGTGTAGTGCGAGCCCCTGGCCTAGTGTGTATAGGCTGCGGTTGTTGTGCCACAGGGAAGGGGGGTTCTACATCTGCCTGCCGAGTGAATCTAATGGCCCTAACTTGTTAGACGAACCTTTAAGTGGCTTTATATGATTTCCGGTGTTTTGGGGAGTCGCGAACCCATGCATTTGGAAGTTATGACTCACAGTGAAAGTGTACACCTCTGCGCAGAGTTAAAAACTGGTATACTAGCCGTGCTCACGGATACGAGCGGCCTTGGAACATTTACAGATAGATGATCACCATTGCTATATCATGTTTAATTACTGTTGATTATTATTATGCTCATATTAATGTTATTCATTATCCTTATTACAATTGATCATTGGTTCATTAATGGGAATTGGAATACCTTGATGCTACTCAATTGCTAATTATATGATGATTAAAAGCGAAATGCAGTCAAACAGTGTCTAGCCTTTTTGAGCCTCATGAACCCTGTGTTATATTTGTTGAGTTCGACATGGACTCACTCTTGCTATTTCCCCAACACTCCAGTGTGTAGTAAGATGCTACTCGGAAGAAGGACAAAGGTGTAGTGGAGTTTCCAGAAGACTAGTAGAAGTGCTAGGCATATGTTACCCCCAGTCAGCCGTCCCTGAGAAGAATGGAGCCTGAAGTTTAGTCACCGTTCCGCGATACTCTGATGTAAGTGTTAATATAGCTATGTATACGTTATATAATAACATTGTTTCTGATACTTTTTCATTCTGGCATATGTGTGGACTTCCTGGGCACACATATGATTAGCCTGGTTTTGTTCTTTAGAAAACCGGGTGTGACAATAGAGAATCTATAATTAGAGAGAACTCGTAGGATCAAGCGGATACAGACTGAAGCAACACAGTTAGAGATTTAATTCCTACGGTTATGTCCTATCTACCAAGTCGCAGGGTTTTTTAATCTACTCCTTATCATCTATAGCATAATCAATCTTCCATCTAAACATAAGGAACATTACTTCAGGGAATTCAAGAACAGAGCAATCCTTCCCTAAGTAACCAGGTTCTACATGTCCTAGATTCGGGGAGTGGACTACAAAGGACTCAACAAAGCTATAAAAGTCACCTTCGTGATCTACCACATGGCCCAAAAAATAGGGTGCATTCGTAGGTAAATATAATCTAGACACCACGTCTACATTACTTCTACCACCTAACCCAATCCGGAGTTGAATTACCAAATCTCCTGACGTCGATCTAGAATCCTGAGCCACGCTCAACTCTACTTGTATCTAGCTAGATTCTAACCCAAAACTTGAAATAGAGCTCTAATCTTCTAATTGGAAACCCTAGCCTTTCTCTCTGGCCTTCTGAATGAGAGATCAACTGATGATGATTGTGATTCCCCTCCTTAGGCAGGGTCTACCCCTGCTTATATAGCCCAGAGGGATGAACCGCAGCCTTCAGATCAAACTAACTTGAAACAATGGTCGAGATGTGTCGTAGAGGTCAGTTAGAGGCCGTCACGCGAAGCAGAGCTCACTTCCTTGTGCGCCCAGGCTAGCCGGCTTGACATGTGGGGCCAGCCAGCCCCTCCTATCAGTCGTCGAGCTTCCGTTTTGTTCCCGTGTCCTCTGGTGTCCTCTAGAACATTCCCATCAATTCTTGCAGAATTCTGACTTGATTTGGTTTGGTTCCTTGGCTCCTACTCCTCCCCGGCTTATTCTATTTTAATCCCTAAAAATTCACAAATCACCAAAGCTATGGAAATTGTCATGTTAGTCCATAAAACTCTTGCTTGGTGATGGTTCCGGAGTATTCTAGAGAATTCCTAGGCGTATTCATCGGGGACTTTCTCATCGAGACTCCAAATATAGCAAATGATATATATGTTTCGATTGTCTCGATAAGATCTTCACAATGGTGTGTTCTATTTTGTCATTTGAGATACTTTTATGTGGTGAAATATCAATAATTCTACAAAAGAGGAGAGAGCAACACAACTCTTGGAACTTGTCAGAATAAACCATACAACTATGCACTAATAACCCTTTTACCATTATGTTGTGCATTAATTGAAGGTATAATGTTGACGTTAAGGACCGTCAACACCTACCTAATACAAAAGTGCAGCAAAAGTTTCTACAGACATGCATGCAAATAAGAGTTCACATATTTGCAAGGGCATCCCACAGATCAAACCTAGCCATGACTACTGGTACTATTGGTACGTCCCATAGATCAAGGGTCGAGGTGGGTGTGCAGGTTCTCGTCCACATCCACCTTCGCTAAGACGACATTGGCGGCCGACTCGAAACTCTTGACCAGATCGATGATGTCATCATCTTTGGCGGAAAACCTTGCTCCACCACCCAGACATTCACCGCTACGCCAATCTGAAGCTAGGTAGTAGCTAGTGTCGTGGCAGGCCCCTGATGAACGGCTTCGGTCACCATGGCTCGAAGGCAGGCCGGCAGGGCTTGGAAAGGCTCCTTGGTGAATAGATTATCCATGAGGAAGCTCGTGTTATGGGTGGCTTGCACGCACAGCTGTAGGGTCTCGATCTACGTCCTCAGTTCTACTAGAAGGTTCATCATGTTATGGCCCTGCTCCGTGATGATCTCCTAGTCAACTCACATCTTGGAGAACTCAGTCATGGAAGCTTGAAGTGCATCACGCAAGGCATCCAGCCCACCGCGCAGCATCTCCATGTTCAACCTGGTCACTGACAAAACTACTTGGACCTCATGGTAATCCTTTAGTAATTGATGGTAGTCTACGTCGTCTGAGGATTCACGCTCTTTTGACGATTCGCCCACATCAGAACTAGAGGGCTGTGTGGGGACAGAGGGGCTTGGCGGCGGCAAGCAGCGACGGGACGACTCTCCGGCAGCACCGAGGGAATGCCCAAGACTGGGGATGGTGCCACCATGGAGGAAGTGCTGCACAATGCAAGACAAGTTCAAGCCCATATAGGATAAGGGGGAGAGCGATCTGATTAAGAAGGCAAAAGACTTTTACCAAACTGATCGGCGCAGCATGGCATGGAATTGCAAGCGGCTACCTCCATCGGGGGATGCCTCGCGGGGCCGCTTTTCGAGTGCAACCATGAACAAAGAACTAGGCTCTAGGGCCAACGAGGCTTGGGACGCCATCATGCACACATTCACCTATTGAGATAGTAGACAATTTCTAAATACTAGTTAAATTAAACAGCATGAGCACAAATACTAGTGTCAGCATTGCTCGCATACTCTAGTTGAATGAAGATAAACAACATGAACAACAGTACGGTGATGATCCACCGCCAAAGGGGGAACTGACGGGTGAGAGACCACGCCAACAAGAGGTTTGTCTGTCGATGGAGGATTGCCAGCATGGAAGGCCTCCGGGGCCTCCCTATCGACAGGCGACCTCGTTAGCTTTGCCATGGTCCTGGCAGGAGGCATCGGTGGCACAGTAGAATGAAAGGCAAAAGCTTTGGGATGGAATCAGGAGCTTTGGAGAGAGAAGGTAGCAGGTGTATAACCTTCCCTATCGCCCCTTGTCTCTGCTACTATAGTTTAGGGGGCCGTTGATTACTCCACAACTGAGATGTTTGCGTGGGTGAGCGGTGGGGCTTCGCCCCATCACGTCAATGCAACAGGCCGGAAGGCGATGTCCCCTACTATAACAGGCTACTGACGCCATCCACGCACACGCCTGCACTGGAATGCAGGAGCACATTGTCCAGGTAGTCAAGATTTTAGACGGTCGGACCTTGTGTGCTCCTGTGAAGTATAAAAATTCTGAATAAAAATAATCTTTGATGCATGGTTCTTGCAAGTTCAACAAATCTTATCAAATACACAAAAATAAGATGAGTTGGGTTCAACATAGATCAAAGCCACTCATGACTACTACTACTACCACAAGTGATACAAATTGACTGAGTGCACTCCGTAGGCAATAGTTTCACTCACAGCTCTATACTATATAGTGTCCGACAAGATGAAATGTGTCACATCAGACTTTCTTATGAGCATAGTAAAATATTAGAGTGAAGCTAATGTAGCAGGAAGCCGGACAATCCTATGCATCGACCCAGATTTAAAAACAACGTCCAAACTTAAAATTGTAAATGATATAGTAACAAGTATCATAGGAAAATGAGGAAAAATAAGACTTGCTCATATGAACTCTGCAGAAAGAAATCTGTAGTGAAAAGCAACCAACAGGGGTAGACCATGCTCAACAGAGTTTAACCCACCTAATACAAAAGTGTAGCAAAAGTTCACACAGATATGCAAATAAGAGTTCACATATTTGCAAGGATGTCCCACAGATCAAACCTAGTCATGACTACTAGTACTGCTGATACGTCCCACAGATCAATGTTCGAGGTGGGCATGCAGGATCTGCTCCATGTTCAGCTTCGCTAAGATGCCAATGGAGGCTGGCCAGAGGCTATTGATGAGATCATCGATCTCATTGTCGTCCGATCCCGACGGAAAACCATGCTCCACCACCCGGACGTTCACGCCCTCAGCAAACTGAAGCTGGGCCGCGGCCAGCGCCGTGGCAACAGCTTGACGAACGGCTTCGGACACCACAGCTGCCTTGCCTTCTCGTGCCTGGGCGACTTCCTACTAGGCCACGGCAAGTGCGGCGCGCGTGGCCACCAAGTCACCGTGCAACATGTCGACGTGCTTCCTAGATGCACACAACAATGCTCGAACCTCGTGGTAATGCTTCAATAACTTACGATATTTTTCGTCGTCTGAAGATTCGCCCACTTCAGAACCAAAGGGCGGTGCAGGGATAGACAGGCTCGGTGGTGGTGAACAGTGAAGGGACGACTCTCTGGCACCACCGGTGGGAAGCCCCATGACGAAGGGAGGCGCCGCCATGGAGGAATCGTTGCACAATGCAAGATAAGTTCAAGCCCAGATGATAAGGGAGAGTGATCAGATTTAGAAGGCAAACGACTAACCAATCTAGCCGTCACCACATTGCATGGAATCACCAGTTGCTGCCCCCATTGGTGCTCTAGCCCTGGTTGCTCGCCAGCGCGTGATGTCGGGCAATCTTCTTGTCGACGGCGTATGTCCCATGGGCGGCGGTTGGCCCAAGCGAGGACAAGCTCCCTGATGATGGACAGTGTCCAACCATGGGGCGCACTCTCTGGGCAAAGGGGGTAGACCAGCAAGCCATAGCGGCTGGCGTGTATCAGCAGCTTCTGTCTCTCAGGGATGGGAGTTGCGTACCTATGCTGACGATCGTCCTATGAGTCCGTCGTAATGTAGCCCAGAGAACACTCGGACATGTCCTTGGCAGACGGTGAGTAGGAGCATGAGAATACATGAGACCCTCTCACAACATGGCCAACAAGAACAGAGGAGGCCACACAGCCTGCTACTACGGTAAAGTGAAGTGCACCGGGAGTGGCAGTGGCGAGGGACCACCAGTGCCGCTGGCACCAGTGTCATCATCGAGGGTGACGGGGAGGGCAATGGCAGTCTAGGAGACTGGACGTCGACACTACCTCCACCAACACCGAAGCAGGGCGCACCATCGATTGCGCCTCCTTCGAAGCTGGGAGAGCCAATACACTGGAGGAAGCAGGGACCAGAGCCAGGCGACCCTTCCTCGAGTAGCTCTTCATGGGCACGGCCTTAGTGGCAAGCGAAGGGGAGGGGTAGTTCAGGACTTTGTGAGGCGAGGCGAGGGTTTTTTACGCAATGCAAGGTGGAATCAAACAATGAGAGCGAGGCCAGGCTTTATGTATATGTTGGTATTTATTAATGCAGCACTTGTTTTAGTAGTAATCACTTTGTAATCACTACACATCTAACTATGGAACCAGGTTGTCAACCCCAGCAAATGAAGCTAGATATGTATTATCTAATTGACTATCATTTCATGTGACTAGTAATATTGAATATATGAAATATATTAAATAACAAAAAATCCACAAGCGCACAAATTAATCCTACCATTATAGCACTTCATTGGGAGTATTTCAGGTATCGTTATTTATATTTTACCATAAGGAAAAGCTATTAAAATTGAGCATAAAATAACAAATCATTGTGAATTACTTATGATGAAAATCAATCACATAGGACATGCCCAAACAGGGGTAAGCCAATGATAGATAAATAAGGATAATGAATAAATGTAAGCATAAATATTGATAACCCAGAGATAGAAATAGATACTACATAAGTTTAGTAAGACCCGACAGGAGATTAGTTAAGAGGTTGAATCCTTAAGTAATTACTAATTCATTAAGTCTTTCGTGCACTCTAGCAAATATACAATCATGTATATCACAAAGGACTCTTCATCTACACATAAGGAACATTGCTAGAGGAGAGCCAGAATATAGCTAGACTATTCCTCTACAACCGAGTTCTACTAGTTCTATATACGAGGTGTGGGTTACAAAGGACTCAACGGGATTATTGTCACGCCCGCGATCTATCACACTTCCCAGCATATAGAGTGCATCCGCAGGCATACAATATCTAAGCACCACGCTTACATACTGGCTACCACTTAACCCACTCAAGTACTAGATTAAGCGCTTTATGAACATATGCATAAACTCATAATCAATCATGACTATATCAAATATACTACTAGAGCAAACTAGGAATATAATAAATAGGAATATAATATTGAAATAGAACAAAGTCATAACAAAGGAGAGATGCAAAAGATTATACCAGACTCCAGATGACTGCAGATCCAGAATCCTCGAGCGAGAACCCGAACTCTACTTAAACCTTGCTAGCTAGCTTACACTAGAATTTTGAGTAGCTAATCTAATCTCTGGTGGAGAGCTTCTCCTTGGCTTCAACTGATTTCCTCTTGGCTTCTCCCTTCAGGAGGGGGTGGGCTCTGTTTATATAGGCCGGTGGAATGAACCACAACACTTGGATCAAACCAACTTGAAACAACGGAAGAAATTGAAACACTAAGGCGGTGGAGCATCATGTGCGAAGGCCGAGGCTGACAGGCGGACGACTTGGGTCACTTCTAGGTGGGTCCCACCTTTGGGGGTCTACCTTCTTGTATCTTCTAGATCCTTCTTCACTTCTTGCCACCGTGGAATATGCTTTTTAGCCTGACATTTATTCATTTCTCCGTTTACTTCCTGATAACTCCCTGCAGAAACACACATTCACCAAAACCTGTGGAATTCTATCAGTTAAACCCCTATTCTACATTTTTATTTATTATTTGCCCTTTTTCATGTTTTATTGATGGTTTGAAAATGATGGTTGATGACCGTCAATAGTATACACAGGGTGGACCTTCTTTATGCATGTTGTGAAGTATACAGTGCAGTCCAATCTGGGCATCCGAGTCGATCAAATTTATGCTGCTCGGACTTTGAGCCGTGCATACGGTTTAGGGTGTCCACAATGGCAATTTACAAATAGCTATTTGATCTCTCCTTGATAGCCAATGGAATTCTTCCTAGACAAGCTATTTGTGAACCATTGGAACGCTCTTACAAGAAACAGGCAAACAGTCAAACTTAAAATTATAAACGACACAGTAACAAGCGTCATAGGAAAATAAGGAAAAACTACGGGGGATACTGTCAAACGCATTCAAATATACAGAGGTCAGACTTTCTTATGTGTGCAATAATATTTCATCACCAATGGCTCCTCTGTTCTGCATTAGACTGAGGCGAGACTTGCTCATCGCTGCAAGGTTCTTGCAAGTTCAACAAAGATTGACATAGACATTTCACATAAATACTTCATATATTAGCAAGGGTTTGTCATACATGAGCCCAACACATACAATACATGACTTCATGCTATCCCACAGATCAAAGCTAGTCATGGTACTACTAGTACTACCAACGAACAGGACCCAATGCACACAAAATCTCAATGTGGTCCAATCAGTTTGGTCTTGTTGAGATATTTGAGGTCATGAGGATGAAATTAATCTACTAGAATAGTCCCAACTCATGCAGTATTAGAAACTGTTCGACCAACCCCTTGAATCTGGGACGGCATTTACTGGCAGCCGTCTAAGGTCCTCTACAAATATTGCAAATCCGTCAGTTTTTTGGCTGATGTGTCAGCTGCTTATTTTGTCAAAAATTGATAGATTTGGGTGCAAAAATCTGTCAACAGATATATAGACACACCCTAGAATCTAGTGGAGCAGGGGTGCATGCTCGTATGGAAAAATACGATTAGCATGAGCGGACTTTGAACAATGACATACATATATATCAAATTAAAATAAAGTCACCAACCAGATATATATACATAGATGTTTAACACAACTTAACATGCACTAATTCAGAATTAATCTACCACACTGATGTGAATAACTTATAGCACTCCCATGAGATCCTACACTTCTCGCTGAAGAACCTAGCCCACATGTCCCATTCTTCAAATCCGACAGGCACGCCACAGTCGATGCTTGTGCACTGATGCCCGTCCCGGGGAAGAATAGGGCGAAGAATGGGCTCCACATGTTGTGGCACCATGTCCTACAACCGCCAGTACATGTCTTTGCAGCATTGCGTACAGGTCTGGTTCTTCCACAGCAGTGCAGCCGGCCCAACTTTGTCAGGACCTTTGAGCTTCTCAACAGGCACCGGGCAATGTCATCATTGCCAGCACCAGTATTGAACCTACCTTGGTAGAGTGCTGAAGCCATTTCAATCAGTGGGGTCAACGACCTATGCCCTTCCACGAAGACAGGACGCAAGCCGACGAGGAAGCAGGTGTCCAGGTTGCCCATGTTGGCCAGCCTAGCGGTGAGCAGTGTGCGGTAGTTGTCGTCATCGTAGTAGTAGCGCTCCCAGAAACCTTGACGCTGTAGCAACCGGTGTAGTGGTATGCGCCGGCCAACTTTGGCGGTGCGGCAGACACTGTGCATGTCCGAGCAGGTTACCCGTGGGCTGGCAAGGTCATCCATGGGGACATATGACTGTTCAGTGACACAACCAGCGATGTCCACGGCCAACTCTGTCAGGAGCCAATCCATCACGATGTAGCTGAGGAAGAAGCAGAGTCAGAGCGTGCGCGTGACGAACGACGGTGGATGGGGTGTCGAAGCAGAGTACGAAGGCACGACTACGATGAGGCGAAGATCACTGGGGAAATAGGGCCGGCGGTTTATGTAGGTAGAGACTCTGCATTCTTGAAGGATCGCCTACCGTGTAAACGTGTCTTGGGGAAGTAAATCGTCCAATGCAATGGTTCTTTTTCGTGGAACCAAATGGCGCCTCGCTTGAATTCCAGGCGTCCGTGAAAACATGTCTCAGGAAAGTGAATCATAGCAATAAAATACGCAGCGCCCTTCAGATCAAATATGCAGCGGCCTTCAAGATTGGTGCTTTAGATTCATAATCTTGTTGCACTTGAGCATCAAGATGCAGATCTACATACTAGTTCTAAATACAGATGATTAACATGACTTCATACTTGAGAAAAGGAGCTTTTGACCACCATGTCATGCTTGAGACTTGAATGCCTAGTGCGGTTGTGATGGGTCTTTTCTATACTTTTATTTGACTCCAATCCAAGTAGTCACAATAGTCGAGGGGCAGACTAGTTGCAACGACATTCAATATTAACGACCCTTTATACTGTGTCCTACGAGATCAAATATACATCGGCCAAACTTTCTTGCATTCGTAGTAAAATTCAACAGCAAAACGACCTTGTTGGTTGGTTTTGCCTGTAGGTTTCTTTCTGGTTCTCTTTCTAATCTGTAGTATGGTAAACATGCATAACAGAATTCATCCTATCAAGTCTCGTGTTGATGTAATTCCTAACGGAGGAGCCACATAGCTATTCAAATTTTACAGCACACGCAAGAAAGTCCAAGCATTGTAAATCTGATCAGGCTAGACACATCTCACTTTCTACAAGAATATTCCCAACACATCCAATATTGGAAACTATTCAACCAACCCCTAGAATCTAAGACAGTATTTACTAGTAGCCGTCTAAGGTCCTCTACATTCGAAGTGATTCACTTGAAATTCCATCTCACAACTGTCCCCCCATTTATCCCGCAACTATTTAACACTGGGTTGCCTTTAAATCGTCCTTGCTCCAACTCCAAACCAATTCAAATCATGGCTACAAACTAAGCCACTAGACCCATAGAGTAGCCATTGCCATGAGCTCCATCAGAGATCCTGATGCCCAGTTTTCCACTTTCAAACACCACGTCAAGTCGAGAACGATGTCGAAGAAACTCTTCACCATCAAGGATCCATCTGGCGGGAGCGGTGTTGAAGCATCGTTCTCTGTGACCCTAGAATGTACAGTGACCAAGACCCTCAAAGTTGGCGGTCACTGGCAGCCGGTGTACCTCCTGTATGAAGGAGGCACCACCACTAGGAACTTGAAGGCGAATCAAGTGGTGGGCATCCCTGACGACCAAGAAGGTTTCTGTGATGTCCTCCGTGGCTTGATGAGGACATTCACACGGCTGTAGCAACTCAACCTCACGGACGAGCAGTGGGAGGACATCCTTTCCAAGTGCGAGGTTCCTAAACTCGTGGCCCTAGCGCGCAAGGACTGCTAGGATGGCTGCATCGCCCACGCCACGCTTGAGCTTTGGGTCAACGAACAATTCAAGTTCATCGCATCCAAGGCACTCTTGACGCTCTGCGCGGAGGCAGTGCCAGTGGGGTGTCAGGACTGCAACATTTACCTGCAGGATGAAACATCTAATCATGTGGCCGACCATGCTGTGGAAATGCTTGGTTGCGGCCATGCATTTCACCACAAGTGCATCACCAAGTGGTTTGGCAGGAGCTCCACCTACCCGATGTACCGACTTGATTTGTCTACGTATCTTGACCCGGCAGTGCAGAGATTCCTCTCGCACTTCACCGAAGAAGATTGTTGATTATAAGCTCATTGTTTTTTATTGTATAAAACACTTATTACACATCATACTTCTCTATATATATTTGGTCAAAATTTAGAATCTTTGAGTAAATCTCCGCTCCATCGCTTTCTCCGCTCCGTCACTCTAACCGCCATGATCTCATCCGCAACTCCGCTTGTTTTCCTTCCTTCCCGGTGCTCTCCAATTCCCTTTGTAGATCTAAACTGTGAGGAACGTGCGGTTGCCTTCTCGTACTTGTGCTCAACAAAAAAAATACATGACTTCATGCCACCAGGCCAAACACCCAAGGCAACAAAAAACAAATAGAAACCAACTGAGAAAACTTCATCCACTACAGCGTCTTCACTATCTGAGGCGTTCAAAAAAATGGTAGGTGAACTTTCTTGCTTGTTTAGTAATATTTCAACACCAATGGCTCTTCTTTTCTGCATTAGATTAAGGCCAGACTTGCTCCTTAGTTTAAGGTTTTGACAAGTTTAACAAAGTTTGACACAAACATGCAAATAACACAACATATATAGCAAGGGTTTGTACTACATGAACTCAACACATACACTACATGACTTCGTGCTATCCCATAGATCAAAGCCAGTCATGGCTACTACTACTACTAGTACTACTGATATAGGACAATGAACGGTACCCAAAGCACACAAAATCTCAATGTCGTCGAATCGGTTTGGTCTTGTTGAGATAGTTGAGGTCATAAGGACTTTTGATCAAATTGAGATGGTGAACCGTCTTGAAAATAACACAGTATCCACTGACATCGACACTATAGTCAGAGAGCTGACGGGCATCTGCAACAATGCTGCAAAGCACAAAGATTTCTCTAGAATCATGGTCTTCAACAACTCTGGTAATGCGTTGTTGCCCAACAACTGCATAATAGCAGCTTCAATGATTAGGCATCGTGCAACTCGGTCATGTACATGATGCCCCCAAGTCACAAGCAACCTGTTCTATTCTCCTAGCTCCACACCTAGTTGCCAAAACACATCGTTTGTTGTAGAATACACATTTGTGGTATGGTAACTAGTTCCCATCTGTAAACATGATTTTGGTTAGAACAAATGACAATCGAGGGAAGGGGGGAAGCAATGAGGTTAGCAGACATAATATTAAGTTCATACAAATAGTACGGTTTGATATGAAGCACATTACCTTTATCCAGATCCTAAAACCACTCGGGAACGCGATTGGGAAAATGCAAACGGGTGAGGGAAGGGGGAGCAAGCAGATTGATGCAATGCTATCGGATGAGAGAAGGGGGATGCTTCTTTCATATAGACCTTGCATGGTTGACGAGAGTGAAGTGAATGCGGCAGAAAAGCAGGACACAAGAAGGAATCAAGAAAAGGAGCTTTTGACCACCATGACACACTTGAGACTTGAATGCCTGGTGCGGTTGTGATGGGTCTTTTCTGTACTTATTTGACTCCAATCCAAGCAGTCACAATAGTTGAGGGGCAGACTGGTTGCTACAACATTCAAAACTAATGACCCTTTATACTATGTCCTATGAGATCAAATATACAGCGGCCGGACTTTCTTGCGTTCGCAGTAAAATTCAACAGCTATGTCTCATCCGTAATGATTAGATCTAGTGATACTTGTTGAGATGAACTCCTCGCTGCATGGTTCTTGCAAGTTCAACAAATTTTATCGAAGACTACTGATACATGTTTGGTTCTTGCAAGATCAAAGCCACTCATGACTACAAGTACTACTGATACGTGTTTGGTTCAACAAATCGAGACACAAAGTAACCCTTGCGCAGTTATGAGAAGTGAATTGAATGCATGAGGAAAGCCTCTGCTGTTATTTCACTCCAAGCATTCATAGCAATCGAGGGGTAGACTCAAGAGCAAAGGCGAGTTGCTCTTGCTTCGGTAAGTAATTTCTCTTGCTTGGTTTTGTAGAGCAGCAGCTAGCTAGAGATGGCTACATGGTTTTATAGGTCCTGATCGTCTGCACTCACTCGGCTATGGCTGAAGATGCCACTTCAAATCCAACTACCTTACTAGTACTTCATGCATGCAACCACAGCCGGTGCAACTGTTCTTTGTAAAATAGTCGATCTGGCAAAAGTTCTAGTCACAGCTCAGTAGCAGAGTAAAATGTCTGAGCTGGTCAAATTTACATGACTCAGACTATGAGGTGTGCATATGATTTACAAGTAATAGGTAAATGTCATTTCATCAATACTGTACTTCACTATATATATTTGGTCAACAGAGTTTAACTCATGTAATACAAAGTTCAATAAAAGTCCATTTACATGGATATTATTACAACAAGATAATCTAAAGAACATCACAATTGTCTCCAGTGAACATTGAAAACATAAATCAGAACATCAGTTATCAGATACTTGAACATCACACCTATTTCAGAAACAAAGAACAAGGGCATATCTCTAATGCCATAGATACTAAACGTTAACATCATCTAACCATGTTGCTACTACTCAGTTTAAAGGAACTGCACGAGCTCCACCAGTCTCTGGATCATTCGGACGGATTGTAATATAACATATACGATGAGAAAATACTTCTGCACCATGGAACTCATAGTGGTATGAAAGCAAAGTCTAGAGATCTGCATTTGAACGAACCGCAACAAATACATAGGGTCCTTGATGATCTTTAGCAAGATGGTAGTTTCGATGCCCAAAAACTTGATGAACAACTACAGAAGCAATGTATCACCTACTGTAAAAGTTAGAATGCACTGCAAGCACTACAACCCTTGTTTGTAGGCCATGGCGAACACAAAGCTCGTGGAAGACATAGCGATACACAGACATGTCCTAACAATGATCATAATTATCCATGATCTATGTAAAAAGAAAATAATATGCAAAAAAACAAAGAATAAAGATGCCTAGTAGTAGGGTGGAGGGCCAAAGCTTTGGGATGGAACTGAAGCAGGAGCCCTAGAGAGCCTTCCTCTCACCCCTTGTCTCTGTTGTTATATAGTTCACGGGTCGTGGACCATACCACAACACACGCACGCACGGCTGTGCGCTCATGACCCCACATATACGGTGCTAGAGTTGACATGATCTGTATTTTGTTGTTTCATCAAAACTATGATCCGGCCTGTTAAGATTTCTTTAGTATCAGACTGTTCTTAGGCTCTGTTTGGATGGACAGCGACTAGTTAGCCATGGCTAAAAATAGCCAACTAAAAAATAGCCAATTAGTTGTGTTATTAATCCATACCTGTTTGTATCCTGAACTAATTGTTGGGTTCTATAGATTAGAACTAGTTGTTAACCCCTGGTGGTCGGGTTCTATGGACTAGTTGGATGGCCCCTGTATTTCGTAGTGATTCGGATCGTCTATATTTTGTAGGGTCAGACTGTCTTAGGGACCAGAAAATTTCAACATCTATAGACCCACGTCCTCCGATCAGAAAGGGCAAACACCGTTAGTATAACCAGTTACCAAATGACCAAAGGACTTGAGCTACACCATACTCAACAGAGTTTAACCATCCTAATACAAAGTTCAACAAAAGTTAATACGGACATGCATGCAAATAAGATTTCACATATGGTCGTCCCACATGCCAAACCTAGTTATGACTTGTACTACTGATACGTCCCACAGATCAAGGGTCGAAGCGGGCGTGCAGGAAGTTGTCGTCCACGTTCACCTTCGCTAAGACGGCGTTGGTGACCGGCTCGAGGCTCACGAACAATGGGAACGTACTCGAGCGATGAAAAGTACAGCACCGGCTATGACTTCAGCAAGGAGGATTACTATCTGGAGTACTGGCGAGTCGGCGAATCGCAAGAACTCTAGCCAGGAGGAGGATGCTTTAATTTTTTTTCTTCTCTGAAAACTCAAAGCACCATAGAATCCACGATTACTTTTTCCAGGGTGGAAAATTCATGGGGATATCATGTGAATAACCCATTTAGTTTTTAGAGGGTTTTCCATCCCTGGGCGTGCCTTCTCCTTGCTTCCTAGTTTAGGCCTTAGTTCAAACAGCCGTAGATGCAATCACACACAAAAAAATGTCACTTGCAGCGCAATAAGCTGCAGCGAACAGGTTTATTTTTTCTTTTTTTGGTAATTTTTAGGTGTCAGATTCATGGATCTTTTAATTGTTTATTATCATCCTCTTTTAGTTTTATGTTTATTTATTCATGAAAAAACCAAAAGGGCAACAACTAAATAATTGGATATATAAATAGGTGCACAAGAGAAAAAATGAAAAGATGGATATTAGGTAAGTACAATATTTTGTCATAATCATTTCCTATTAAAACACGGAATAAATTCTGGTCTCTGCTGAGCACCGCGCTGAGTAGTCCCGCCAGCATGCCCCGAAAATTTGATTTCACACTACACCGAGCAGTCCCGCCAACAACGCACCGAAAATTAGATGTCTCTCTTTTGCCCTCCGTGCGCAAAATAGGTTTACCACGCCATCAATTTTAGACAAGGGCATTTGTGATGAATTTCAGACAAGGGCATTTCTAGTAATGTGATGGCCACATAAAAGTGCAAAGAGTCACCGTCTCTGCCTCCATCTCCATTCTCCAGCCACACCGTCTCTCCTCCAGCTCCAAATCCTAGTCCCATGGCCCCCCTCTCCACTCTTCAGCCGCCCCCTCTACCACCCCACACCAAACCCTAGGCTCCATCAGAACAGTAGCTCAAATTCCTCTCCACTCTCCAGCCTCACCCTCTCTCATACATTTCCGAACCCTAGTCGAAGTCGAATCCCCTTTGATTCATCGACAGCAGGTCGATCAGCTGACGGTGGAAGGACCACCTCGATGATGGTACAAGCCAGATCCAGATCCCCTATCTAGCTCGGCACCTGTCATGACCAACCGGATCTGATCCCTAGCTAGAGGCAGATCCGGTACCCCTTCGTCAATGCTGACCGCACCAGCTCCGCGACGGCGATGACAGGACGGTGGTGCCAACGACAAAGCAAAGCTTGGGAACACGGAGGAAGAGGTACCCAAATTCCTTTTATGATATGTGCTCTACTGTAGTGGCTGAACCATGGATATGTACATAGCGATGGGGTTACATATTTCCTATAGTTGAGTGTTGCTAACATGTGCTTTATTGGATTAATGACTTCCGTATAAGCTGTAGTTACTAGTTAGGTGCTTATTTACATATCTTGCTCTGTTGTGTTGACATTCTGTAGAAGCTTTAGTTAATAAATGCCTTTGTAATCTAGATGAATAGCCACTAATTGCTTATGAACGAGCACATGATGCAAAAATCACAAGGAATCATAGAAAAATGGAAGAACTTAGAATAGGTGTGGGCCAAAACGTGTGTCTTCAAAGGCAAAAAAAAGTCAAGCACAAAAGGTAGACACGATGAAGATTTGGAATATATCCCTGAACCAGGCGAGGTAGTTGAGGGATTTGATGATATAGATAAAACAGATTTAGATTTAAAAGATGAGCCAGTGCCCCTATCAATTGAGGTGCATGTTCTATCCTGTATTTAGTTTGAAGGGAGAGGGGGTAGGTAGCCATGCAATGCTTTACTGTTTGGATAGCAATGGAATTTGTACATGCTTGCTGCTTAAGTTTATATCTCCAATTTCAGTGTTCGGGTCGAAGAAGCCATAAAGGAGGCTAGGCAGCGCTGCCATGAGTCCTGGGCAAAGGCCCTCCAAGTGAGTGAGGTCAACACCACTAGAATAGACTACTCATGGAGTTTGTACTCAGTGGTCTGCCATTGGCAAAAGGGTGGAGGTAGCAGCAGTAGGTGAACATAATTCTCCATCACGACCAACACCAGGACCTAGGGATCAATTCCAAGTTCATGAATTGACTGGAGACATTGATTGGGATGGCACCCTACCTAGCCCTGAGAGAGACTCCTCATGGCTAGATGATTAAAGCCCTGCCAAAGAGGAGCCCTCTCAGCAAACTCCTGTCTCCCCCCACCCGCAGAACGATGAAATTTGCCAAGGTTAGTATTACCTTACATATGTCTATCAATCAATTTGCACTAGCCATTTGATATCTATGTAACTTTTCTAACAATCTGAACATATGAAAATTGTGTAGTACCATTGCCGGGAAGAGTAAGGAAGCTGAGGCCACAAACTCATGGAATTATGCTTGACAAAATGAGCAAATAACTAGGAGGATTGAGGATGCGCATCTCAGTTGCCGAGGGGAACAGAAGGCCACATGATCTAGTGCAAGCTACCAAGTTTGCCTCAAAGGTAGGTGTAGTAGTCAGGCATGAAGTACCAATTTTGACACATTAGAAACAATACAAGGGGCAAAGGCCCAGCGCCATCTATTGCACAAGATTTGTGGATAGGCTAAATGTATGTATGGGTATCCCCTCCTAATATTCAACTTTGCTTTGAGCAACTTTAACAGATTTACTTTTTATTCACACTACTGTGTGTAGCGAAGGTTGCGCGTTAACGGTGCTCACTCACCAATAAAAGAAGCTTACTGGAATGTAATGCAGCCTACGGTACGGCAGGCACGCTACATGTTGAAGAAAAATACTTCATTGGCGTCCTTGTTGATTAGATCTGTATGACCTCTCCTGTCTCATCCATGAACGATGCGCAGTGGTGTGAACTTGTCAAGATTTGGTCTAGTGCTAAAAACAAGGTGTGTGAACCCATCAATTTCCTATCTAGTCTTGCTATGGTCTACTTGTGTTGCAATCTAACACAAATGAAGCTATAGGAAACATCTGAGAAGAACAATCGAACCATGCAAAAGTGAAGTACCACCAGGCTACAGGATCTCACTCTTCTGTTGTCGAGATGCAAAAAATTGTAAGTGATGGTTGTGTTTTATTGTTGCTCTTGCCTTTGTATAAATATAAACTGAAACTCATATGCAATGTGAACAGAAGGAGAATAAGAGGAAGGCAACAAAACACGATCAAGGACTTGAAGAAAATGGTCCACCTGATGAAGATGTTAATGCTATAGAAGTCTTCAGGGACTTCCATACCAGTAGCAGAAAAGGCCTGAGCGATGCTGCAAGAGCAGCAGTTGTAAGTACCTTCTTTTGGTTCCTTGAAATCTACTGAAGTCGTTGCCATAAAAGAAGGAAACGTAGCAGGAGCCTAGTATTATGGAAATCTATTAAAATCTACTGAAGCTTATGTAATCTCTATCAGCAGTAGGCTGAGGAAGACCTATGCATTACTTGTTATGAACCAATCTCTTGGGTTTTCAATTGAAGTCCTCTTACACTATCTGTAACCTAATGTTTTACTGATTGAATTTTGCAAGAAGCTATAAAAACTATGCAAGTAAAACTTGTTGCTAATGGATAGCAACCAATGACCAGTGCTGATATTGTTTGCAAGGTCCTCTGAGTTTAACAGGGCAAGGCCTCCTCCCAAGAAAATAGCAACAACCTTTTTTTAAAGAATGCTGGTATCCAGACAGGCTCCACCAGAATAGAGAACTCGGCGGAGAGAATGCTTCGGGACAACTTGCTGTTAAACAGGAAAGTTCCGCTGCCCTCGTCGATTAAGTGGATGAACTGAAGAGAAAGACAGAAAAGACTAAAAGGGAGCTTGAGGAATACAAGAAACGGTAATAGGAGGACAACAATCTCCATGAGCTATGCACGTGCTTCAGCTCATCTGGTAACTCTCAGTCTTCAACTCCTGGGGCTTGATGTAGTGAATATTTGTGGTTTGATGTGTGGACTCGTGCTGGTTTGATGTGTGGCCTCGTGTGCCGGTTTGATGTGGTGATACTCTATCAGTGGTTCGCTGCTAATGTGTGAAATGTTAATTGTTGTTATTTGATTGTCAGGCTAAATAGTTATGTAGTCAATCTGTGTAGTAGTGACGAGCTCGAATTACTTCTATGACGAATTGATTATACTCCATGCGATAGAACCAGGACAGGCCACGTAATCAAATAAAAATGATACACATGGACAAACCAGTGCATAACACGTGCAATAGCTAGGACTCGACACATGGGCTATTAAAATCTAACACGTGGAATGAAGTCATGAAGCCACGTGGCCGAATAAAAATACGAAACATGGATGGACTGCACCGTGACATGTGGTCGAATAAGAAACGGCCACGTGGACCAATAAAAATATGACACATGGTCTAATGAAGAAGTGACACGTGATCCAACCACAACATGACGCGTGTGCCAATAGAAAACTGACATTTGGAACAATAGGGACCCGACACGTGGTCCAATAAGAACTTGATACATGCAAGAATCAGAGATGGCCATGTTGTGCAATAAGAAGGTGACACATACCCGAGCCATCTCCATTACAACCGGCTATAGCATGTACACGTGGGCTATAGTATGTACACGTGGAAAGCATCTCCAACGGAAGCACCCACCAGCATGGTAGCCCCCTACCACGCATGCCAAAACAGTTCTATGACGGTCTGTTTTTCATCACAGATCAAGACACTTCTATGACGATTTTGTCAGATTCGTCATAAATGTGCAAGTGTGACGCAACTTCTATGACCAACTGTTTTTGTCATAAAACTGAAATTATGACGAATTTGGCTCATTCAGTGATGAAATCTATTCACCATAGAAGTGAATATTTCTAGTAGTGCTATTAGAAAGTGACAACAACACAAAATATTTCCATCTTATTGCAAATGGCAAGCAAAGCAAAAAACGTATATTCTAGTTGGAAGTGAATAATGCAATGTTAAAAGATGAAAATGAATTAAAAGAACACATTACTTCAAGTTACCAGATTTTGTTCGAACCACCTGAGGAAAACAAATTCACAATGATGGAGAACAGAGTTAACGATATCCCACAAGTTTCAGAAATAGAGAATGAAATCCTAATAACTATGTTTATAGAAAATGAGGTCAAGGAGCCTATTTTCCAAATGGTGCATAATAGAGCTCCTGGACTAGATGGTTTTTCGACTGAATTTTGTCAGGTTTTTAGGGAAGTCATAAAAGCTAATTTGATGACTATGTTCTATATATTACTTCTTTAAAGGAGAATTACCACTTTTCAGCCTCAATTTTGGTACCATTACTTTGCTACCAATGTGCCAAGAAGCTATTACAATCCAACAATACAAACTGATTTACCGTCTAACTGTGAGCTTCAAAATCTGTACTAAGCAAGCAACAAATAGAATTAACAAGGTAGCGCAGAAAGTTATACAACCCTCACAGACAACTTTCTTAATTACTTGGGAGATATATTCTTGAAGGAGTCATAATTTTACATAGGACTATTCACGAGTTAAATAGAAAAAAAAAAGCTAAATGGGGTGATTTTAAAGGTTGATTTTGAAATGGCATATGATAAAGTTAAATGGCCTTTTGCTCTAGCAAAATAACCCTTAGAATGAAATGATTCTTACTTTTGTGGCACCAATGGGTTTATCACTTTGTTTCTGGAGGTTTGTTGCAGTAAAGGTAAATAATGACGTGGCAATGTACTTTCAAACAAAAAAAGGTCTACGACAAGATAATCCTTTGTCACCAATCCTTTTTAACCTTTTAGTGGATATGTTAGCCATATTCATCGGCAAGGCAAAACAGGATGGTCAAATTCAAGGTCTTATCCCACATTTAATTGATGATGGCCTTTAATTTGAATCTGGCCTGCATTATGCTGATGACACAATACTTTTTATGGAGCATAACATTCAATAAGCAAAAAAACACTAAAATCATTTTGTGTGCTTTTGAGAAACTCTCGGGGTCATAAATTAACTTTCACAAAAGTGAGTTATTTGCTATTGAGAGACCAAAAATTATAGGTAACAATACTCACAGTTTTTTGCTGTGGCATGGGCCAATATCCTTTTAGATACTTGGGCATTCCTATGAATCATAGGAAGCTTACCAACAAGGGTTGGAAATATGTCAAAGAATGCTTTCAGAAAAAAAAACTGAGTAGTTGGAAAGGGAAACTTTTGTTTTATGGTGGCTAACTAGTTTTGATAAAACTCAATGTTGAGCATCTTGGCTATGCATATGATGTCCTCCTTCAAGGTGCCAAATGTCATTCTTTAGAAGTTAGATTAGATTTCTATATAGATCCGCTTCTTCTGGCAAGGGTATGAGCATAAGAAAAGAATACATATTAACAAGAAGGGGGTCCTTATGTCTTCCAAAAACATACGTATTAGCTCACCCTGACTTGGTTCTCTTACATATATAGTGAACATTATTATTCCGTTATCTAAAATTATATAGTGAACATAGACTATGACTGTAACAATAAAAGGCAGCGTGGCGTAGCATCTGAGTTTCCCAGAAAATTTGTAACACATGACAGTATGTGAAAGTTGTACAATCAGATATAACCTAGTTACCATTTTTCTAATAATTATTCCCCTTTCCAGACCCTACCTTGTGTGGGAGCTTCCAGTACATCACAAAATAATCCCAAAGAATTCCAAAGCGTGAGGGCAGTGTTATTTTCTATACATCACAGGTCCATGGCTGTCGATTTTTTATTTCTTAATACATTTTCTTTGGAATTTACAAAATTGTACCCTGCATCTGTTCAATTACACAAAACACCTATTATCTTACTTTGGAAAATGTCTTTGAAATTTCGTTTTCTGGGTGGACGAAATTACCTAAAAATTGTCCAATGGTAAGACAATTTTGTATAATTGTTTATGGGTAGAACTGTATCGTGTTTCAGGCGAATTTATAAATTTATTTAGATTATGGGTAGAATGATGATATCTTGCTTTTGTCCAATGGGAAGCCGACATGCTGCTAAAAATGGCTCTAGCCTCTAGGGAAGAACGACAGCTAGTAGTCGTTCAATCGGGGAGCAATTTTTATTTATCTCGGGGAGCAAAATTGAAATTACGTTTACCCAGCAAATAATCTCCATCTTTTGTTTTCTCGGGCAACGAATTCACATCTCCGGCATTGACGTGCGCCCAGTGCAGACATATATATATGGCAGCCCAATAAGGCCCACTTCGCGGACAGATGAGGGAAACAACTGTTTCACCGCACTCAACGTGCTTTAGGCGAGGGGAAATGTTGCCGCAGAGCATTCTTTTAATACCTCAATACTTTAAGTACAAGACGCAGTATCTGAACTTGCGTATAAACTCACACCACACTCATACACACTAAACACAAGCTAGACCTACTACACCTATACATAAAGACACACACGTGGCTGGGTGGTACTTGAAGATCATCAGACTCCAAGCATAACGGACACGACACCAAGACCATTATGGAACATCCGCACTTGAGGCTGCAAAGAAAACGGAGAAAACCCCCGTGCGAAACCTGCGTCGAGCTAGGGTCGAACCCAGGCCATGGAGGCTCCACTGAGCCATTGGCTTGTTCGCGCCGCAAAGCATTTTTGGCGGAGAGCACAAATGTTCAAAGGCCTAGGCCTAGAACAATATTAGCACCCTCCATGGTTATTTCTCGAGCTTTTTGTGGCCCCAAAGAAAGGAGTGAAATCCGAAAAGGAAGCTGGCGAAACATCTAAGGTAGCGGAAGCCGCAGGTAAGGAGAAGGAGGCAGTAGCAGCGAAGAAAGCCATCGCCTAGTCCTCATTGGAGCCCCTCACAAGAGCTAAGCTCCCGATTGGGTAAAGCCCCTGAAAGTCCTATGTTTGGTGTTGGTAATTAGTGATAATATCTAGTACTAACCACATAGCAAAGATATGTGTGTAGCTATGATGTGGTTGGTGAAATGACATGGTAAAACAAGGATCAAACAATGGTGATGTGATCAAGTGCTTGCCATGATGGAGTTGGATGAAGGTGCAAAGCCAAATCATGGAGCTCAAGGCAAAGGTATATGATAGGGCTTTTCATTTTGCATCCAAGACGCCATAGAGGGTGTGGATGGCTTAGGATCGATAGTCGTACTATAAAAAGGGGAATTCCCGGGGCTATTGATCACTTAAGTGCCACTAGATGAAGATTCATTTGCATATGCATTTAGATCTAGTGGAGAGCTAACTTAACGCCTCGAAAATGATTGTGAAAATGCTAACACACATGCACATCGTGGTATACACTTGATGATGTTAGCACATTTACGAAGGCGGTGGATTTTGAGCTAACTTAACGCCTATTTTTCCACTGCGTCGGACACAAAGAAACGGAGGCGAACAGAGGTCACAGAGGTGACCGGACGCGGTCTCGGCGTAACCGGACACGTCCGGTCAGTGTTAGCGAGCAGCGCGAGGGGCATCTAGGGTTTCTAACCGGAGCGTCTGATGCCTCATAGGACCGGCGCATCCGGTCAACATGGCGTGGAGCAGCATCAGCGAAGAGCTAACCGGACGTGGTGGCGATTCCGGTCACGATCGACCAGACGCGTCCGGTTGTGCATGGGTGCTTACTGGACTCAAACCGGACACTGGGTGTAACGCGTCTGATCAGTCCTGCAGCGCGTCCGGTTGGTGCTTTGCGAGCGCAGGCACTGTGCGATCGGCGTGTCCGGTCAATTCAAGCTGCGCGTCCGGTCACTCTAGTGCGTGAACGAGTACTTTTAAGTGACCGTTACGATCGAACGAATGAAATTCAAAGTGAGACACGTGGTGTTCATTGCGGAGGTCACAGTGGAGCGATCGGACGCTGTGCGCGTCCGGTTAGGCCGGACCAGTGCGCCCGGTCACTCCGAGTGTGGCTATTTCGTGAGCCAACGGCTCTATTCTTTCGGGGGCTCCTATAAATACTTGTTGGCCGGCTCCTAGAGGACTCTCTTGGATATTTTGACTCTCTAATATCCTCTTGAGCTGAGCACATCCCCTCCCACTCATCTCCGTTGCTTGATTGCCTAATCAAAGTGAGATTGAGTGATCTCAAGTGCATTTGCTTGTGAGTTTGTATCTAGTTGGCACTTGGGTGTTCTTTTGCTGCAGGATTCTTGTTTCTCTTAGTGGTTGCCGCCACCTAGACGGCTTGGAGCAGCGGTGGAGGTTCGGCAAGTGTTGGTGATTGTTCGTGCCTGGCTCCGGTGAGCTTGTTGTGAGGGGTTGTTGTGGTTCCCCGGTGGAGCGCCAAATTCTAACTCTAGTGGATTGCTCGTGTCATTGCAACTCTTAGCCATTGGTAGGTTCTTGTGGCGTCTTTTGAGAGGCTCGGTGTGTTAGACCGATTAGCCACCGAACCATGTGGTGTAAGGGGATACAATGGAGACTAGCATGCCGGCAAGCACGTGAACCTCAGGATAAATCATTGGTCTTCATCTCCTGATTGTGATTGATTCATCCCAGTGTTTGGTTGTCCATTGGAATTATTGATTGGTTGGCTCAATTCATCGCCCCTCGATGAAATCAATTCTATCCTTCTCTCACATTACTTTTCTAGTTGTTCTTTGCTAGTCTTAGTAGCTTTGTTAGCCTGAGTAGAGTAGCTTGTTTAGGTGTTACTCTTGTGGTTTGTTTTGTACGGTTGAGTGAATCAAAACTAGAATTGTCGATTGGATAGGTGGCTTGCAAACCCCTCTTAGGCTAGGCAAAACTTGGATCTTGCTAATTGTTTTTACTAATCAACTTGTCTAGCACATTTTATAGAAAGTTTTATTAGGCTATTCACCCTCCTCTAGCCATCAAGACCTTTCAGCCCCAAGGCCTTCCCACGCGTAATTAGATCTCCGAGATGGCCTCTCCTAGACCGCTCCATGCTATCTTCACTATCGAGCTTCCGGCCAAATCACCGCGGGCCACATTTTCTCTGGTACAGAGTGGTGGCCATAACACAAATGCGGTTAGTTTAGTATCGCAAGACTACAAGCCCCTCTGGTGTACAACAATGGTGCACACAAGCACCGAGTGGTAAGAAATATGCAAACCTCACTAAACACTAGTTCTAAACCTAGAGCAAGAGCATTAGCGGTAGTCTAACTAGCATAAGCACTTCACAAAGTACCTACACTATTCACCTAATATTTCCCAAGCAATTTTGATGGCTAGAGCACAAATGAACGAGCTTCAACTCTCCACATACTTTCCGCAGCTGTAGCACACCTTTCTTAGCCGAAAGGAGTGGTGTGAATAGTCCCAACTCTAAAAACTAGCCGTTACAATATTTTCTACGAGCATAAGGCTAATAGGTGTGTAGCATCGGACTAACAGGTACCATTGCTCATTTCAGCACACTTGAGCATCGGACTAAGGTGTGAACATTGGACTAACATATCTTGCAGATCTTTAACATGACTTCTAATGTCTTGCTTGAGGTGTTGCTTATTTGGACCATCACTTAGTCTAAGTCCAAGTCCACCTTGCATCCTATTGAATTGTATCAAATATACTAGCAAAAAATATTAGTCCAAATGGTAATGCTAATCATCAAACACCAAAATCCAAACTAATTGGGCCATAGGGTCCATTTTCCTTACACAAACATAATTTTCTATGCATAGATGATTTCAAATTAGTGCCCCACTCTTCGGATCCCACAGTGTCACACCCCAAAATTTGAATTTTTTGGATATAAATAGAAAACACAAATAAAATAAATAATTTAAATATTTTTTTATAATTTTTCCTAGATTTTTCAAAAAATGATTTTCTATTTTTTTGAATTAAAATTGATAGGGTTTTGCTTTGTTGCTTGCATGATGTTTGTCTTTGGTGTTTGTGAGATAAGTTTTCAAAATGCGGTTAGGTACAATTCAGTGCGTCTCGGGAATTTTCTAGATATTTCTAAAACTTTTTTCTATTTTTCCTAGAGAAAAATCTAATGTTTTAGGTGCTTCAAAATATCTTATCATGAGCTCTAAATATTTTATTCAGGTTCATCATGTTTCACATGTCTGTAGGATGTTTCGTGAATTTTTGCAAGCTTTGGAGTATTTTTCTTGTCTTAAATACTAATTCTGAATTTTTTGGAGTTATTTTAACAAACCTTATTAAATTAAATATCCCGAAAATAGTAAAACCTAACCGATGCCACTTCCAACTCTAAAGATTAATATAAGAGAATTAGATTAATGTATTATATATTAATTAATGGAACCAGGCACTTCATTTCTTGATTATCTTATTTTGGTTCAAGATTATAAACTCTGAATGTTTCTAAAGTTCTTGCACCAATCAGGTCCTCGCTCTATGAACAAGTTGTCGAAGATCCCACAGGGAATTAATGATTGTGCCACATTAATCATGGGGCATTGAATTTCATTAACATTGTAACTCTTTGAGCTTGTAACGAGGACAATGGTGATCTGAGTTTGGGGCTGCCTCTATACATTAGAAAAATCAAGATTTATGTTTGTGTGTTATGCTCTAAAAAAGATGTTCTTGCATGGCCTGATGATTTAGTAACTATCTATACCTATTAATAAATTGTGAAAATTTATGCACTCCTTTTTGTTTCCACCTTAAATTTCTGTCTGCCACCCTTTTATTCTAGCCCGTCACCAAAATTTTAGGCGTCCAGCCTAATCACCGATTCCATTTCAGCCACGGCTCGCGAAGTCCCTCGTCCACCAGAACAGAAAGCTTGAGAAGGAAATTATAAATCCACACGGCCCCAAATCATCAGTAATTCAAGGATTCAAGGTAAAAGGAAACCGAGATGAAAAAGAACTCCAGAAAGGTACGCCAAGACAGAAACTCAAGTCCAGGAGATTATAAATAACAGTCCAAAATATATACAAGAAAAATCTCCAACCAAGCATATCACGCTCACCCTTACATCAATCTTGCCGCATCACACGACGTCTTGAATCCTTGGAAAAGAACAGAAGCGTGGCCGCAAGGAGAGTTTGATCCAGCTAATCGGCTGTCGATCCACAAACACCTGGCCTGATGGACGGCAAGACCCGGCGCGGCGGACTTCGATTTGTCTACCATGCAAGGAGGAAGGGGCAGATCTCATCATCCCGCACCAACTGCTGGCCGCGTGGAGCGCCGCTGGGCGTTGGCTGGGCTCGCAACGCCACCGTGCTACCCGCCTCGGCAGCCGCCTGGCTGTGCAGCAGCGTGACAAAGCCAAGGCATGGCTCCTCGCAAGCAGCACAGAGCTAGGAGTCTAGGTCGCGCGCGGCGCACCCTGTCCAGCCGCCCGCCACGGTGCGGCGTTGCTGGCTTCGGCGTCCGGTCGTCGGTAGGTAAAGACGCAAAGGATCTAGCTGGCCCCCATCTTCTCTCCCGTCGCTGGCGCGGGGGTGTTGCTTCGTTGTGGTGCCCGCGACCGGGAGACCAGGAGGTTGGGTCGCTCTTGCTCGAACAGTTGGATAGGGGATCAGGGGACCAGAGTGGCGGCCGTGGCTGGAAGAGGAGGCTGATATATATATATATATATATATATATATATATATATATATATATATATATATATATATATATATATATATATATATATATATATATATATATATATATACACACACGTGCGCGCGTGCAGCGAACTAGGCCTTTACATGCTCCATGGGCCTTAAGCGTTTGGCGATGGATCAATTGCTAAATGAGATATATTATATTTATTTGTTTTTTTGAAGAAACATATTTATATTTATTTGTTAATAACTCAGAAATTTTAAAACCGAGCTCGCACAACTCGACGAGAAGGTGCAGCTCTCCCCCTACATTTGTTTGTTAGCTGAGACTTATTCAATGTTGTAAACTTGAGGAGACGTTCTCACTGTAGGCTTGCAATTTGAGTCTACAATAAACTTTAATGTGAAAATTAGTGATTAGACTACTGATGAATTTTGGATAAACTTTTGGTATCTGAAATTGAGAATTCGGGACATAATAGAATTGTATTGGTCTTACGCCTAGTGTTCTTTTTTCAACCCCTTCGATATATTTTTTTTTTCTATCCGTCACTGCCCACTATCATTACAACTCAAAGCAAGGAGTAATTGACGATATTATAAATCGATGCATATATGTAAGTCAATTAAAAATCAGTTTTGATAATTTATCATTTTATCTTGACAAAAGAGATCTATACAATTATGAGTTATCAGAATTAGAGTTTTTGTCTCTCCCATCGCAACGCACGGGCACATTTGCTAATATATAATAATAATTGGATTTTTATTTTTTATTATTATTGATTCATCTATTATGAATTGTTTTATAGACACGTGGCGTGTCCACTAGTTTAGAGAAAGGTGGCAAAGAAAACGTCGATGTCCCTATCATCAGCTGATCAGAATGCTTCCAAGTGGACAGATGAAAGAAGGAGAGGAGAGCATCCAACACAGGATAGGGCTGGCGCCCCCCGCCACACATGCCAAAAACCATCCCAGTCCCAGCACCTAATTTCTCGTCGTCTTTGTATGTTCCATTAGCATAGACTGAAGAAGCACAAGCTTCAGACCTGAGGATACTCAGCCATAGCCATCCATCCGTAGCAAACAAAGTCCCATCCTTCTCTGTCTTGTTTGTATGCTTGCTTGGTTTTGAACTTCTCTTCCAAAAAAAAAAGGAAGAGAGAGGCATGGCGGCCACAGCGTCCCTGAAGAGCAGCCTTCTCCTCCCGTCTCCTATCTCCGACTTCAGTGGCGCAGCCGTCTCCATCTCAGCGCAGGTAACCACTACTACGCAGCACGGAAAGCATGACTGGAATTTGGAAGCATTTCCTCCATCTGTTTTAGCCTTTTAGGCCAGAAACGACAGACAGCCTGCCACTGTGTAGAGCTTTCACTACCAGTAGCAGCCAAGGGGGGGCGAGGGTGCATTACTCTGATATATATATGGTGTATATATGGTTAAGGAACGTGAAATTTTGTTTGGCAGAAGAGGAGGTCATCATGGCAGCCAAGTGGGGCGAGGGTGCAGGTCTCGGCGGCAGCCGACTCCAAGAACATTCTGGTGATGGGGGGAACAAGGTTCATTGGGGTCTTCCTGTCCAGGATCCTAGTCAAGGAGGGCCATCAGGTCAGTCAGTAGTCAGTACCACCACCACCTTTGCTCTGCAATCACCAGCCGTTCAGCCAACCAATACAGTCAGTCAGTCATTCAGAGAAATTATAACGAAAACTCTGCTTTGTCATCAGGTTACATTGTTCACTAGGGGAAAGGCACCCATAACTCAGCAGCTGCCAGGAGAGTCCGACGCAGAGTACGCAGAGTTTTCCTCCAAGGTTTGTGTGTTATTGTTTCCTCCTCTGTTTTGCTTTGCATGTGTATATCGTGGCAGCATCCACTATCCAGTATCAGGATTCTTCAGAGGTAACTAATGTGCATGTAAGAATGCATTAGTAGGCTGAACTAAGGTATACAATGGATGTCTTTGTGTCAGGGTCATGATAAATGGGCTTAAATCACTGCTTCATCGATTCTGATGCTTCCATACCGTACCAGTAATGGCTTTTTCGATGGTTTTACATACATATATGTGCAGGTTCAGCACTTGAAAGGTGACAGGCAGGACTTCGAATTCGTCAAGTCAAGCCTGTCTGCTAAGGGATACGATGTCGTTTACGACATCAATGGTAATTGCTTCGATGCTTGAAAGCCTCCAACTGAAAGTCTTTATTATAGTTGCAAACCAAGACAATTGTTCAGTCATCTTCAGTGTCTTGTGTTGGCGAAGATTTCAGTAAACTATTAGCATTGTGTCCGTTGTTGCTACATCCCTGGCTGAGAGGCGAAACCAAACAACTGTCTGATACACATTTCGCCTCTCGCATTGGTGTTTCAGGACGTGAGGCTGTCGAAGTTGAGCCTATAATTGACGCCTTGCCTAACCTCGAACAGTAAGCCAGCCAGTCAGCCACTTCATCTGACACTTGATGCAAGCTATTTTATTTGTATGTACCCTTTTCATATCTCATTGTCCTCAGTTATATACATACCATCAATTTTCAGGTACATCTATTGTTCATCTGCAGGAGTGTACCTGAAATCTGACATTCTTCCGCACTGTGAGGTACTGTTACTGACTACTGTATGTATGGCCAAACCAATCGTCTTCACACAAATACACAATGGCGCCATGGAAATGGTCATGTGCACAGAGATGAGAGTTACTGACTGACAACTCTCGTTTATATATGGTGGATCGGCAGGTTGACGCGGTGGACCCCAAGAGCCGTCACAAGGGGAAGCTGGAGACGGAGAGCCTGCTGACGTCGCGCGGCGTCAACTGGACGTCCATCAGGCCCGTGTACATCTACGGCCCGCTCAACTACAACCCCGTGGAGGAGTGGTTCTTCCACCGGCTCAAGGCCGGCCGCCCCATCCCCATCCCCGGTGCCGGCAACCAGATCACCCAGCTCGGCCATGTCAAGGTCGGTCAGCCATTGCCATTCAGAAATAATGACGAGAGTTTGCAATTTGCAGCGTGGCTGACTGAAGCTACCAGCTTTTCTTGCGCTTGTTTTGATTTCCTGTATGTCCACTCCAGGATCTGGCAAGAGCCTTCAACCTGGTGCTCGGAAACCCGAAGGCGAGCCAGCAGATCTTCAACATCTCGGGGGACAAGTACGTCACCTTCGACGGCCTTGCGCGGGCCTGCGCAAAGGTAACCAAATAAATTTCATTTCGCCAAAGAAATGAAAACGATGCTGGTTTATTTCGCTTTCTGAATTCTGACTGCCTGCTGCTAGCTGTTCTTCGTCATTGTCAGTAATGGACCATGTGACTGTATGGTATGTTTGGATGCAGGCTGGAGGGTTCCCTGAGCCGGAGCTCGTCCACTACAACCCCAAGGACTTCGACTTCGGCAAGAAGAAGGCCTTCCCCTTCAGGGACCAGGTAATTTACACTGTTACATTACACACAATCCCTCCCTCTCCCTATCTGGATATATGTCGTGCCTTGTTTAGTATCGCCTCCAAATTCTACTATGCAAAAAGAAGATTCTCATCACATCAAAATATCGGTACATGCATGGAGTACTAAATGTAGATGAAATCAAAAACTAATTGTACAGTTTAGTTGTACTTTGCGAGACGAACATTTTGAGCCTAATTAATCAATATTTGGACAATTATTACCAAATAAAAACAAAATACTATGCTGGTATAGTGCTTTGGCAAGCCCAGAATTAGACAACTAAACAAGGCCTGAGTCCAAGAACGAAACTGTTGCCACTGACAGAGTGTCTTGTGTTACACTGTTACTGACTCCAAGTGACATAAACGTCTGCCAGCACTTCTTTGCGTCTGTGGAGAAGGCGATAAGCGAGCTCGGGTGGACGCCGGAGTTCGGCCTCGTCGAGGGGCTCACCGACTCGTACAACCTCGACTTCGGCCGCGGCACGTTCCGGAAGGCGGCTGACTTCACCACAGACGACATGATCCTCGACAAGAAGCTTGCCACCGTCTGAGGACCGGTGTCGTGATCGAGCTGTTGGTGAGCGGATAACTGTAGTATGTCATATGGCTAAGGGTCAGTGCACGCAGCTCTTAGCTAGGGTGCCAATACGATTGCTGGTTGCAAATGTGGGAAAACGCATGAATGCAAAAACGATCTCAATTTTTGTTTAGATATTATATACTGGTTTATGCAATGATACGCGTACCGTCGTACGTACAGAGAACTTATGGTACGACCACTGCAACACGGATGTTAGTACATAAGTACCCTCTAATGTTCTGTGGACCAGCGCCTGGACATATGGATGGTTGCACAGGTCTGGACGTTCGTGCCTGTTCTGCCCTGGTCACTCGGATTCGTGTACCGCTCACGCCAGCTCCGTCGTCCACACCAGCTCCACTTCTCGCTTCCACGTTCAAACCGCTCCCTTCTGCTCCGCTGCCTATGCCGCTCGGATGACTCGGCCCTATCTCTTCCACACCAGCCTCACCCGTCTCTTCCACACCGCTTCGCGCCCGCCTCATCCACGCCGCTTGGATGACTCCCTTGCCTCTTCCACACCGGTGCCGCGCAGCCTGCGCCTCCTCCCCAAATTGATGCCGCCATTGATCCTGCGCTAGCTCTCTCTTCCTCGCTCAACAACCCTACATCCAGATCTACTTTTACAATACTCAGATGAAACAATTACAACATACGTCAACCCTACATCTAGATCTACTTTTGCAACACTCAGATGAAATAATTACAATATACATCTGAAATAGATGAAACATTTAGAACATAAATTTGCTATATAGCAATTGTAATATATGAAACATCCAGATAAAATAATTGTAACATGTGTCTAAAATGCTATATAGCAATTGCAACATATACAACATCCAGATAAAACACTTGCAACATGTGTCTAAAATAGATAAAACATTTTGAACAAACTTGCAACATAGGTGTATAACCATTGCAATATGTGCAACATCAAAAACTACCATTGCAACATCCATATGAAACATCTAACACATACCTCTTAAACAACTGAAACACTTGAAACATGTATTTTGCAACATAGGGAATGCCGGGGCCAGTCGATTCTAGGCATCGGGGTGAAAGCCGTCAGCAAGCGGCGGCGCGCACGCAAACACCACCATCATCAGCACCACTAGCAATAGCCTTGGCTCAGCCGGGCAAGCGACACGTGCGATGGGTGGGAAGCAGGCTATGTGTGCAATGGGAGGGAGGGAGCAAGGCAGAGTAGGACGGCAGCAGCGAGCTCGGAGCTGGGTGGGGGCGCGCGGCGCGTGACGCAGACAGGCGACATGGGTTTAGGCCCACGGCGCATGACGTAGCGCAAGTGAGCGCGCGGGTTCTGGACAGACAGACGCGACATTTCATTATCGTTTTTTACAGTAATGCTCTCTCCAGGACATCCGTCTGTCCAAAACGGCCCCGTTGGTAGGCCGCAATACCCACGAGGCTTTCTTTCCGCTCCTACATGGCATCACTCGCGCTGCTTGCCCGCATCGCAAGAAAAAAAAAGAAACCATCGATGTGCACTCTGCTCCGTACCTATGGACGCCGCAGGCTACACCGCCACTCCCACCCGCACCGGTCAACGCCACTGGCTTTGCACCGTCCACGTCTTCGTTCCAGCCTCCCCTCCCAACGTGGCCCAAAGCGTGGCCACTTTCGCGCACTACGCTCAGCCAGACCGGCGGTGCCCCAGCCGTGCGGCACAACCCTCCGGTGGGGTGGCCACTTGCCTACATCGCGCGCCGCATGCCTCCACCCCACTTTGCCTCATTGCTCCTTCCATCAGATCCACTACATGGCGAGAGATCCAATGGTGGTAGGGGCTACGACGCGTGGCTGCAGGTGCTGCAGGGGGCCATATGTCAAGCCCACAATACCAGCTGCCACGAAGGGGTCCCCACCGGCCTCGTAGTAGTTGGAGTCTATCTTGTCTGTAGCAATGGCGCGGCTGCCTCCGGTGAACTCCACACGTCGGTGAGCCTCCATTTCACAAGCAGCAAGGAGATGTTGCGATGTGGTTAAACCACATGTTGTAAGCGTATGTTTTAAGTGTTTTGGATGTTCTAGAGGTATGTTGCATTTGTTTCAGATGAATGTTGCAAAAGTATATCAGAATGTTGCATATGTTGCAATGGTTGCACGCGTATGTTACAAAGGACTGTTCCAACGTTTCATCTGTGTTTTTGAACGTATTGTTGCAAGTGTGTTTATCGGGATGTTGCATACGTTTCATTCACACATGTTGCAGATGTTTTATCTAGATATTGCGTATGTTTGCAATGGTTTTCAGTTGTTTTCATGTGTTTTTGCAAGTGTTTCAGAAACATGTTTCAAGTATTTCATTTGTCTTCAGACTTATGTTGCAAGTATTGCATCTGGATGTTATAAAGTAGATTGGGTGTTGCACTTGTTGCAATACGTGTGAGAAGCGGAGGGGACATGAGCGGTCCCTGTGTGTGGTCTGGCAGTGCGGGCGGCGTCCGGGTGGTGCGGCCTCACTTGGGCATGTGAAACCCAGGTGTACGCGGGGGCGTGCTGGTTTTTTTCTGTGTGAGCGTGGGCGTCTGGACATGGGCCTCGTGCCGACGTCCGGGCACTAGTCGTCCTGTTTTTTTAGGAAACTAGAGGGGTTTTAGCCCCTACACTGATGTTTTATCTTGCTTAACTATGGCCCCCATTCTATAAAGTTTCTTTTTACATCAATAATCTTAATAATCCAGAAAAATACAAGCATCCACATCAAGTTGGAGACTTGAATTTAAGTGGACAAGTTTTATTGCATCCAACTGAGCGCCCCGTTCTATAACCTGGCACATATATGTTGCATGCCTAGAGTTATCCAGGAAGGGATGAAAACGGATTGGATACGGACGGATATCACTGATATCCTATTTGTTTTCATTTTTATGTCCGGATTCGGATTCGAATACGGATAGTATAAAAAATGCCGGATAGGATATGATTGGATATCGATATCATAAATATGTGATTTAAATATTCGGATACGAATATGGTATCGGATGTTAAATATCCAGACTCGGATACGGACGGATTAAAACCCCTCTAAACGGATTCGGTCTCGAATACGGTCGGAAAATATCCGTACCGTTTTCATCCTTGTCCAGGATACATATATTTGTCGTGCTATTTATACTAGCATGGCATATAGCTATGCCAGGGATAATTTTTTGACACATGCCTCCACATATGCATGTATATTGAAGTTGTTACTATTTTAGGTGTCTGAATTATCAGATCATTCTATACAACTAATTAGTATAATTAAAATGACAACTTACAAAACATAATTCACAATTTTTTCTATAGTCAAACAATAACAAATTTACCTATTGCATGAACAATAAAAAAAAATTAGACACCTAAAATACAGGAGAAGTACATGTATATATGTAAATAAAGTCAAATTTGTCCTACAAATTATACACGGTAACAATGGCATAACTTCAACTAGCAGAGGCCGGTGTGGCTTGGTTGGGGCGGCAGTAGTAGTGGCAACGGACTTGACTACGCAGGTGCTTGTTATGATCAGGATTCTGCAAGGTTTTTCCACATACGCCCTATTTTTGAGGAGGAGATTGTTGGCATTCTTAGAAGGGCAGGGCTGGTGCAGTTGTTGAGTGCTAGCTCACCGAGTCACCAGGTCCTGGGTTTGAAGCCGTCTCTCTACAGAATTTCTGCGGGGATAAGACTTTACTTCGGTTATTCCTTTTCCCAGACCTCACTCATGTGGGAGCCTCTGGCACTGGGTCTGCCCTTTTTATATTGTTGGCATTCTTAATGTTTACAGATAAATCCTCAAGCATACGGATACTATTGTAATATTTTATCGGGAGTATTTTCGGTATCATTATTTGTTTTTTCCACAGGGAGGGTGTTGGTATAAAGTTGAAAAACATCTAGGCCCCTAATTCGGTTTTGGTGATTAATGACAACATAATTATTGTGATTAATGTGTGTTTTACAGAGACTGAGAGACAATTTAAGTTAGGTCATAATGATGATTGATGATTGGGCAATCAATGGTTTTCATGCCCCATATTGATGGATTTCATTTCGATTTTCAAAGGATATTGGATAGGGTTAACGATGGACTAGTTCTAAGTATCATGCCAAAAGATGCTAGTCCAGTTGTTTAATAGTTCTGGAGGCACTCCTCCTGAGTTCGAACTCACATGGGAGCAAATTTCAGGCTGAGGGTAAAAAATTCCCCTTGCTCCCTCCAGACCAAAGCACAGGTTAAGAGACAGCCCTTCTCATGGGTGACGGCTCCTTGTGTATGGATGGGGCGAGGGTTCGGGGATTTTCTCGGTCTGTGTGAGAAGACCTTCTTCTTAATCATAATGTCCGGAGGTGGCTTAACCCCCCCCCCTCGCAGGTCGAGTTCTAAGTATCATATGGAGTTGGAAAGACACTTAGAGTAGTTTAGGACTTTTCTTGTGCTTTGGCCGTACAATAAAGGGGGGGTATAAAACTAGACCTAGGGGAGTCTAGGGAGTTAGTATGATTCACACTTGTGAAATTTAGCACTAGGTAGCTTAGAGGAAGCCAAAAGTCAATTGGAAATGAGCCATATTCACATAGATGGATTGAATTGGAAATGAATAGGCACACTTCAGTAGCACCAAATTAATCTGATGTCCTTGGGAAGCGACCACCAGATTATGCACTGGTGGGTTTCAGCTAGGGTTAGCTGTGGTGTTAATTTCTATATAGTGGATTTCAAACGCAAGTTGCTTGTGTGGGCCTATTTATACCCCTCCATCTTAGCCATAGAAGCTCTCTTGCTACTTTGAACAATTGGTTACAGTCACTGGTCAGCAAGGGGGAGTTCAAGCTTAGTAGACTGATTGGGAATTTCTAATTGCAAGATTAAGGACTCCATTAGTGCTTAGAGAGTAGCAAGTGTGCATCTACTCATCTCATTAGGCTTGGTTAGGTCAAAGTGAGAGTTTGTGCTTGTTACTCTTGGTGATCGACATCACCTAGATAGCTTCTTGGTGATTGGGAGCTTGGTAATCTCTCAGTGGAGTTTGTGAGAGATCCAATCATTTTGTTAGTGGTTGTGTGTGACTCACCACGCCAGAGAGGCGAAGAATCAGCCCGTAGAGAGCACTTGGTCCTTGCATGGATCAAGGGGGGCTATACCGTTGCGTGGGTGCTCTAATGAGGACTAGTAGGGATTGCTGACTCTATGATACCTCAAGAAAATATCATCGTGTTCCTAATCCTTTATTTACTTTGAGCATTTATATTTGTTCAATTACTTTCATGTCTTTACATTCTTAGTATTTCCATGCTAGTATAGGGTTGGAACTAGGATGCAAAACTTTGTGCGTAGGATAGAAAAAAAATTACGCACAAGGGGTGAAATGGGCTAAGTGATAGGTTTTAATTTCGAGAGAATTTTAGATTAGCCTAATTCACCCCCTCTTGGGCATCTTGATCCTCTCGGTTGGTATCGAAGCATCATGCTCATTGGATTAGGCTTCACCGCCTAGAGCAGGATGTCCGGCGAGGATGGGCGTATCTAGAGACCATAGACGTGGGAGAGTTTAGAGACACCACACAAGGCTTCCCAAAACCTAAGGATCCCATCAACTTAGTTGGCGATGAGGTAGATCATGAAAAGTGGAATGGAAATGTCAAAAACACCCTCATTTAGATGCCTTTGCAAAGAGGTGTTCAATCGTGTGCAGAACCACAAGGACGCCCATGCACTATGATCGCACATCTGTGCCTTCCATGAAGGAACAAAGAGTGAGCGTGAGGAATGTTGTCACCTTGTTATGAAAAAGTTAAATTCCTTTGAGATGCTTCCTCGTGAAATTGCTAATGAAATGTACTTTGACTTATAGTTTGTGTCATCAAATACAATTGGCTTAATGGCGATAGCAAAGCTAGATACAAAAAAGCGCTTGCCAATTTCTGGATTGTTAGATGTTTAGGCAAATTCGGGCATACTTAATAGTAAGGTTTGTAACAAGCATGTGCACGTGTGATCTACTCGTTGAAACCATACTGATCACATAAACCAGAAACAATGAAACTGAAGGTGCACTGTTATAACCCGAGGTGGGTTCTAGACGCACAAGTGGCACCGTTCCCACTAGTTGACATAGTGAGCATGTTGATATCGTGAATTTGATGTGATGCAGGACGAGGTATGCAGTGCAGTCCTACAAAAAACCACAAAAAAGTAGTCATACATGTACAGCTAGAAGGTATGAGCAGTCGTCCAATGACGGTGCGCTCCCAATAAAACCTAATCATCTGTCAACGGAGAACAATGGTGGCGTGGTGGAATTCAGGTGCCGCGAGGTATAGGAAGACCACCTTCTTTTTTATGTATAGTGGACAATAGAGAACAATATTAGTGTTGTGGAATTTCAGGTACCGCGAGGCAGAGGGAGACCACCACCTTTTTTGTGCCAACGGAGGAAGACAGGGAGACGCACGTGGACACTAGCCATATTATTAGGAGTGGACTTTCAGGTATGATGAGATAAAACTTCCTTTTAGAGCACAAGACAGAGGGATACCACCTCCTTTTATGCACGAGTCAAGGGAGATGGGTAGACACACAGGGGCACTAGGGACGTTACGAGGATTGGAGTAATTGCGGCTCAAGCCGTTCGGAAACGATGCTGTCTAGTGGTTCGGAAGCCGTGGGTTTCATGGTTTCCACCGGGTTCAATTCAATTCGTTGCGATCCATCAATTCGAGCAGTATTCCCATGGCGGCGACGGCAGCAGCACAGCAGCGCACTAGCTCCACCCCAGCAGGTCTCTACAACATAGCTCATCGCGGCAGTGCTTGGTCGCCACCATGGCGGCGCCATCGCTGTTGCTGCTGTGGCGCCGTCCCTGCAGCGACAACGAAGCCACCGAGGACGACGTGGCTACGCTACTGTTGGAAGATCAAGGACGAAGGGGACAACCGTGACTCCGCTATTTTTGTTGTGGCCGCAGGCGACCTTCTCTCCTTGAGCATCTTCTTTCTCATTACTTGGCGGCGGTGGCAGCGGACTCCTCGAGCCAGTTGTGGATGTGGTACATGTTGCGGTGAAAGATGGTGGCCGACTGCTTGACGTCTTTCTGCAGCAGCATCACTGTCGCGCCCACCCCCACCACCATCAGAGCGCCATCGCACCCCTCGGCGTCGTAACATTGCCAGCAGCGGCTGTTGCTCAAAGAAGACGACGGGTACCGCGGTTTAGACCGTAACCAAGCCAACCCGTGCGTGGCCTCTAAAACGGTTTAAGATGGGCTGGTTTCTGGATTGGGCCGATTTGTAACCAAACCATGTACAGGGCTAATTGCGACGTGTAACGAGTTCCTTTGGTGTGTCTATAAGAGACACCATCAACCAGTCGAACGTCATTCGTTCTTTTAACTTCACAACATTTAATACACAAGCCATGTATTTAAGTTAAATTAATCTTTAGTTAAATTCTTCTACATGACAAAGTGTTTAGTGCACCTAACATTTAAGATGGACCTTACAATTTGTTTAATTTTAATTGAATTAAAATAGACCAAGTCTTTAATATGGACCTTAACGGGGTGGCAAGGCAGAGTACTCCCCTCCCCTCCCCTGGCCCTGACCGACGAAAGAGATGCTGCTAACGTGGTTCTACTCTCGCCGTCGGTCATCGTTGCGGGCGGCGGTCCAAACACGTACTACAGCATTCATGACCGACGGCGAATATTACAGGAGCGAGTCAATGATTGGCACCAGCAAGCCCGGCTGCCCACGAGGACCGCGAGAACGTACGGGAGCAAAGCAGAACTGAAACCGCCGCGCCACCAACCGCGGCGCACGCGTTGCATGCCGCTGCCACGCGATTTGCCTCATTATTTGTCGCTTGGCCACACGGTTTCGCAAAGGCCGCCCCTCAGGACCTCAGCTTGTGATAGATTAGACTGACTCCAACAGAACTACCCGGACCTAAAAATGTGTCCCGCACAGTGCTTTGCCTACCAAAAATGGACTCCAACGGCTGACCCAAACACCGAACGCATTTTGGGTAGCAGCCCGAACGAGACGTAGAAAAGCGCCCTTCTCTCTCCTCGACCCATTCTCTGTGGCGCTGGCTTCCTTCTTGTTTGCGTTCGCTGCTGGGAGGTTGTTGCCGGTGCCTCGTGCCATTCGCCGAGCGCCGCCGCCGTCGGGCCGCGCTGCCTCTCGCCTAGCCGCGCCAGGACCGACGCCAAGCGCTGGAGCCAAGCGCCGCCGACCGCGCCGCCCCGGCTAGGACCGCGTTGAAGCCCAGCACCGCCGGAGTCCATCATCGCCGACGCCGTCTGCTCCGCCCTCTCCCTCTGTTGCCTTCATCCCTCTCTCCCCTGCCTCTCTCTCTCTTCTCAACTAGAAACAGAGGACGCAAAGGGGGATGAAGCAGCAGCGCCTGACCCGCCGCCGCCGGAAGCTGAGGTGCTGGATCTCCACCACCGATGCCGGCCCCAGGCCCCGCCTTGGTCGCGCCTTCCGTGACGGAGGCGACGGCGGAGCAGAGGGAGGAGATGAGGGCATGGCTCAGCCAGCTGCTGTTGCTCGGCCCCTACCGCCGCCGCGTCTGCGTTCGCTGTTGGAGAAGCTGAGTTTTTTGGGGCATTATCCATTCGCTGTGCATGACCCAAAAGCAGGAATGGATCTCGTTTTTTCGTTTCCGCTATTGGAGTCGGTCTTAGTAATATATAATTGGCGATATGTCATATTAAATGCTGTGAAGTTAAAAGATGGCTTGTATATTAAATGCTGTGCACATGCCCAATCCCATTTTCCATGCGCAAGTCACTTGAACATGTATTTTGTATTTTTTTTCTTTGCAGAGTTGTACAGACAATCCAACTTACCGACACTTGTAGCTGCAGTTCTCGCTAATATTGGACCAGGGGCATGAATCTAATAAGGGGGTGTTTAGTTCCAACCCAAAAAATTTTCATCCCATCATATCGAATGTTTGGACACATGCATAGAGTACTAAATGTAAACGAAAAAAAACTAATTGCACAGTTTGGTTGGAAACCATGAGACGAATCTTTAAAGTGCTACAGTAACACGCATGTGCTAATGACGGCTTAATTAGGCTTAATAAATTCGTCTCACGGTTTCCAGGCGAGTTATGTAATTGATTTTTTTTATTAGTATCCGAAAACCCCTTCCGACATCCCACAAAATATCCGATGTAACACCCAAAAATTTTTCACCCACTAACTAAACACTCCCTAATTCAGAGCTTCAAGGCTTATATTGCAGTGCTATATTTGCATCCCTGAGTGGATTATTGCTTGCACTAGATGGAAGTTACAACATTAATTAGATTAAACTCTCTGAGTTGTTGGTTGTTAATGCAATACAGAGTCCCCTGTCCCTAACGCTAACTACGACAACGACACAACAGCAGTGGTGCAGCAGCAAGAGGTTCAAGGTAGGACAAGGGTCCTAATCTGTCGTCATCGACGGCATTGCCACTCCCAGGTAAGCTGAACAATCCATACACTTTTTATCAACTTTACTTTCCTGCTGCAGTGAAGAATTAGTTGTTCTTGAAATTTTGATGCATATAAATAGCAGTCATGTCTGAATACTATTATGTGTATTTGTGCTGACCTCAGTAATACATGCCCCTGCTCTTGCTTAATGCAGTTACAAATAATATTTCAGCACTGGATATTTCTTCACAAAAAACAGAATTGAATGTCTATTTTGTTAGACCAATAAGGTGTTAGTTAAAGACCAGAGCTTGTGCCTTTTTTCTCTCTGTAGTTTTAGAGATGTTGTCTTCTTCGTGAAGTAAAAATTAGCACCAGGCAACAAACAACAACCAGAAAGAAAACATGATTGTTATACTGTAGATTCATGTTATTGTGCTTCATATTAGACGAGTGGTTAAATTGTGTTTAACTTTTTTGCGATGCTTGTCTATCCAGACAATTTATTTCAGTTTATTTTGTCTTGTGATTATGTGTCATCCTGCATTTTGGCCAAACTGCAAGAAAGGGAGCTGATTTAGTGAACCCTGGAGGATACTGGAGACCACAACTATGGGACCTCAGCCTTGCTTAGGCAAACAGAAGATGAAGTTGTAGGATGTGACAAAGTGCTTAAGGGTGATAAGATGTGTAGGGTTGGTATGTCTTTTTTTGATAGTATGAGTCAAAAAGTTATCCTACATAAAGTTTGCTCTTATATATACTAAAGTTGTGTCAATTAAGTTGCTCTAGCATAGCTAGAAAAAATGAGGCATTTGAAATTGTTCACTTTATAATTAGGAGTGGTTTATATCTATCTACTCATGATCAATGTTGTACTTGGATCCATAGATATTTGAATTTTTTCCAAAAGGTTTGGCTGATGATTTAGGATAAGCTTAAGTAGTTTTATGGTTCTGCCATGCTTGGTGCACATGTATAGTCGAAGGCTTGGTTGCTTGGTAATGGTCAATGTTTAGTGATAAAACTAGCTTTACATAATTGATATTTGTTTGTAATTTTGCCATTTTTAGTGTCAAAAGAAATAAATACATTGTACGACTGTATTGTGTACCGTCATAGATGGCAGAATAGCTATTTTGGTCCCTCAACTATTATTCGATGCTCAGTTTTGTCCCTGAACTTTCAAAACGGTTGTTTTAGTCCTCAAACTCTACTTTTAGGCTCTATTATGAAGATGATCGTTTCAGTCCTCAAACTTTGCACTTCGGGCTCAATTTCATCCATAAACTATCAATGTGCATTTAACTTTTATTTTCAACTCAATTTTGTTCTATTCAAAAAGAAAACTTTATATTTTAGACACAATTTCATCCATGAGTTATCAAAATTATATATCTGCTATTGTTTCAGTATATTCATGTATTCTTAAAGAATAAATAGTGTTCGATGCAACTGTAATTCTTCTCACAAATATCATTTAGTCAGATATATATAAATGGTACCATTACAAGGTAACATTAAAAATTATAGCTTGAAATTATTAATGGCCACAAAAGAGTTTTTCAATGAATATTATTCTTCTACTCCAATCGTTGGCGGTGTTAGTGCTAACCGTGTGCAATAGTGCAGCGTTCCACGTAGGACGTAGACAAAGTTGAGTAAAAAAATAAAAGTTTAAAGAACAAAATACACTATGGTTTTTATAAATGAAATTGAGTAAAAAAAATGCAAAGTTTGAGAACTAAAACGATCATCTTTATAGTTCTAGGATGAAATTGAGCCTAAAAGTATAATTTAAGGACTAAAACGGTCATTTTGAAAGTTTAGGGATGAAACCGAGCCTTGAGTAATAGTTGAGGGACCAAAATGGCTATTCTGCCATAGATCATAAAGTCTCTGAATAGTTTGCTTGACTGTCACATTCGTGAGACAAAAATATGTAATTGGTCTTCGCAGGCTGCAAACTACCTGGACATCAAGGGGCCTGCTGAGCGTCACGGATGACGAAGGGGAAGAATCTAGAGGACATCTGCGAAAAATTCAACATCAACAGCGACCTCACAGCTGAGGAAGAGGAGGAAGTGACGAGGGACAGGGAGTAATGGTGGCCTTTCAATAACAACAGCAATAACCAGGCCAGAGGGGAGGTGCTTGTTCAAGATGTTGAGTTTGGAGCAGGTATTGACTGTCTCGGGTTTGACAGATCGCTTAGAAGGTATACGTTCGTTTGGTTGGTCGTGAGCAGACTACTTTGCTACTTCGATGTTATTTTTCAACCAAATTTCAGAGCATTGCTTAAGCAAAAGATGTGGACGATAAATGGCGTGCTGGGTTGTTTCATTGAGTTATCTCCTGTTGCAACATTCACCTGGTGTCTCTTTTTACGACAAATTATGGCACATACATTTGCAGCTGACAGTGGTTCCTTCAGCCTCCCTCAAGCATTTTGCTTGGTGGTCAACAAGGTCTTGGTGGTCAAAGCAAGTTAAGCTGACCACTAGACCAATTTGGCTTTTCTTAAGCTATGAGTACATAATCTCGTGGTGATTACGCACTGCTACGGTTTGATGCATCTGAAGTCATTTATCTGTTGCATAAAAGGTACGGCTTGAGCTTTTGTAACTTAATCAAATAATAATCTAATAATCTATCATTTTGACAATTTTGTTTGAGTCTATGTTAATTGTATGTCTTGTTCTAATCTTTAGCTCCCACAGGCACTCAATTAGTAGATATAATAGATTGTAAATACCACTGGTAAGAAGAAAGAGGACCTTGGTACGCCGCGAACTATTTTCAGCAAACCGTTAGAAACTTAGAACGTGACCTTTACATTATTCTCGCTCTGTAAAAACTTCGTTTGTTGGCCAAATAAAAATCGAGACGGATCAAACTCAAGAAGCACATCTGATAATTCTGGTTTCAGAAGCACGAGCAGACGAGCTGTTCGGAAACTTATATTTGGTACAAAAAGAAGCTGGACCGCTATACAGCTCCAGGTTGCTCCAGGACCAAATTATTGGGATCACTGATCCTCTCAGAGAAGCGTACAGCGGTATCCATATTCAACAATGTTTCCAATCAAACGGAGGCGGCTAAGACGCCTTCGAGAGGTCAAAGACAGCGATGAACGGCATCAGGACGGACCCTATCCAGAGCTTCCCGTCCTTCTCCTCCACTTCACTGACGGCTCTCACCACCTCTCCCTTGGTGTCCTCCAAGATGTCGAGCACCTGGCCCTCGGGGCTGTACTTGATTATCACCGCGTGGAGCTTGCCACCGATCAGCATCAGGAAGTGGTACTTGGCGGGGATCGGGAGGCTGAGGAAAAACTTCCTCAGCTTGACATGGGGGCTCATGAGCCGGGCATACAGGCTTCGCCGGCAGTGGATCGCCACCCAGAACTCGCCCTTCTCATTCGTCCTCACATTGTCTGGGAATCCAGGCAAGATAGCGAAAAGATCCACAGTGCCTGCCTTCTCACCTTTCAACCAGTATCTGCTCAACCTGTCTCAGAACACAAATATTGAGTCCCTGATATCATAAAGCTGAAATAAGAAAGCTTAAACCAAATGTAAGAAGGAGAATACACACCTGTTGCGCGGTCCTTCACAGAAAACGAAGAATGAGCCATCCTTGCTCATGGACACACCATTGGGAAATTGGAGGTTGCGCTGCAGTACTGTTGTTTCCTTTGTCTGTGGGTTATATTTCAAAAGTCTCCCAGAGGGATCCCCAGAGAAAGTTAACTGCATAAAATTCCTGAAAATGAATGATTACTGATAAGATATCTAGGTCCTTCAAGATCCAAGATCACTTGGATCTAGCAAACTTGTTTGCAAATTGAGGAGACAGCAGGTTTTTCCAATATAACAGTGAAAAACAGATATAGCTTAAACGAAAAAGAAAAAAAGGGGGGGGGGGGGGTGGAGGGGGTAGGTTGGGGCCTCCCCTGCTGATTTCGGTCAAAAAACCAGAGTGATGCCTAACTCATAGTAGTCACTAAAACAGGCGCTATACATCAAAGTAAAACGGTTGGAGAACCTTATATGACACCAGAACAAGTAAAAGTTACATCAAAGAAAGAATTGGTCCATTTTAGGTGTTTATATTGTCCCTCTTCAGTTTCTTCATTGTTTTGTAGGAAAGCATGTGATTGTACTCCCTGATGGAAATCATGCTGTGCTGAAGAGATTCTGACAGATCATAGCATAATGTCTAATTTTTACATAAAAAAGAATACACGTGAGAGGTGAGTATCTTTTATAGCATATAAATAATGTCTGTTGCCACAACAATTAGGAGTGAAGGTAAACAAAGTAGAAGTAATCCAATTGTCAAAAAAGAGTAAAGTAATCCAAGCTGACGATCTTCTAATTTTCCGGTCACCAACCCATAGTCATTACTACTCATTAGGAATCAAGTGAGCATCCATCCAGCCAACCAAGCAGCTAACACGGTAAGATGAAAAATGAAACAACAGCAAAGCAAAGCAGAGGACGAGAGCGAGGGCATGGCATCACAGACCGTCTCTGGTAGTGTATGCTGGAGTCGGTGAAGTAGACATTGCCCTCGTCGTCGAGGTCGAGGTCGTTGGTGAAGTTGAAGCGCACGCCCTCGGCCTCCGTTGCGAGCGGCGTGGCCAGCCCGCCCTCGGGGCCGACCTTGAGCAGGCCGAAGTAGGCGTCGGCGATGTACAGGTCCCCGGTCTTCTTATCGAAGCGGAGCCCGAGCGGGCGGCCGCAGATGTGCTCGTTGGGGAGGTACTCCAGCGGCGACGCCTTGGGCCCGCCGCAGAGCTCCTGCGTCCAGCGCGGGGAGGCCGTCGCGAAGGGGACCCACCGCTCGCCGTCCCAGAAGACGACCCGGCCGTCGGCGACGCCCGTGTACGGCCCGCGGCCCTGCGGATCGAAGGCGACGCTCTCGGGCCCCTGCACCTCGCCGCGGAACCGCACCTCGGCCCCGCGGAGCCGCTCCCGTTCGTCCGCGTGCGGCGGCATCTCGGCGGGATCGGGGAGGTCGACGAAGTGCGCCTCGAACCCCGGGAAGTCCACCATGCTGCCCATCCGCAGCGGGTCCGTGCCGCAGAACGCCGCCAACGCCGCCACCAGCAGCGCCGCGGCCACCACCCCTGGCGACGCCATGTTAGCAAGCCTCACCGATCCGGGTTCACGCTACGCTCAGGAACACGAGAAGGGGAGGAACCACGGGCCAGCGATGTCCCGGTTTGCAGAATATTTCCATTACAGAGCCTTGGACGAGATATAACCGGTGGCAGATCCAAAATAAAAAAAATTAGAACTTTATACTACGGCCTTGTTCACTTCCCATCCCAACCTAAAATATTTCCTCTTCTATCCATCACATCAAATCTTTCGACGTATGCATAGAGCATTAAATGTAGGTAAAAAAGATAACTAATTGCATAGTTTGTCTGTAAATGTCGGGACGAATATTTTGAGCCTAGTTAGTGCATGATTGGACAAATTTTGCAAAATAACAACCAAAGATGCTACAATAATTTTTCATCTACTTTTTGCGAAGTGAACACACTCTATAAAAAGTAAATATGTCCGTACGTGAGAAGCAAATATGCTCTTACATTGAACCGGGGAAAAAATCCGTCAAATATTCTTGAAAACATGACTACGAAAATTCTACATATTTATTTACATTTATCTTTTCTAAAAAAAATTAAAGCTATAATTTATTTTTTGATAACCATGACATCCTAATATAGTTGCGGTTTGCATCAATATAATGATAGTGTCCTATTAGATCAAAATTAAGACTTCAACGTCTATGTTGTAGGATGTGCGTGCGGTACCACGCCAGGGCGATCAGGGATCCACGTGGTCCACAGCAGGGTTAAAAAAACCGCTCGGTAAACCGCGGTTTACCGCGGTTACCGGCCTAACCGGGCCGGACCGGTTCCGGTCCGGTCCGGTTAGGTATTCCCCAAATTCAAATTTAAAATTTGAAAAAAATGCTGAAAAAATTCCTAAAAATAGTTCATGATTTATAGAAGCCAATGGTGTAAAAATTTTTCAAATTCGAGTTCGTTTAGTATTTATTTATACGTATAGAAGTTTGAAAAAAAAGAAAAAAAAATCCCGGTCCTGCCCCGTTAAGGCCCCCAAATTCAAATTTAAAATTTGAAAAAAACAAAAAATGCTGAAAAAATTCCTAAAAATAGTTCATGATTTATAGAAGCCAATGGTGTAAAAAATTTTCAAATTCGAGTTCGTTTAGTATTTATTTATACGTATAGAAGTTTAAAAAAAAAAAGAAAAAAGAAAATTCCAAACTCAAACCGAGCGGTAAACCGCTCAAACCGAGCGGTTACCGCTCCAAACCGCCCGGTAAACCGGTGACAAACCGAACCGAAGGCGCGTTTGAATTCAAATTCAAATTCGACCGGTTACCGGTAAACCGGACCGGTAAACCGGAACCGGAGGCCGGCGGTTTGGGGTGACCGGTCGGTAAAAAAAACCCTGGTCCACAGCTCCACGCCACCGCGAAGGCGCCTCATTGCTGTCGCCTATCGTCGATCCAGGCTCCGTTTATGAGACTACAACCCGCACAATGTCTCGAGGCGAGCGGCGGTTGTGACGCCGAGCGCTGACACTACTAGAACAGGCCTTTGGTCGATGTCCAAAATTTGCAATAGTCTCGGTGAAATCTGCGCCCGGGACAAAAAGATATTTAGTCCCGGTTGGTAACCCACACCGGGACTAAAAAGATGACTGGACCTTTAGTCCCGGTTTACCAAGGCGAGAAACTTTTAGTCCCGGTTTGAGACACGAACCTGGACTAAAAGTGTGACTTTTAGTCCCGGTTTTAGACACGAACCCGGACTAAAGGTACCTTTAGTCCCGGTTTGTGTCTCAAACCGGGACTAAAGGTCTCCCAGAGTGAATTTAAAAGGAGAGCGTATCTTATCTAAGTTAGATGTGTGGTGGGAGTTGAGATGACAACGCGTGCAAGGGCTGAAGTGGGAGGTCTTAGGTTCGAATCTCCACAGATACATCTTTTTTTATCCAATAAACACCTAAAAATCGAGACCTTTAATCCCGATTCGATAGTCCCGGTTTCAAAACCGGGATTAAAGGGGTAAGAGGATCCCGGCCCATCGCACCAAGCCTACCCAATAACAAACTCACACGACGTCATCCGCCTCCGCTGCCTCAACTTTAGCGCATGTCGTCTGTCGTCGTGGTAGGGCTAGAAGCCGCGAGCCGTCCTAGGCTCCCAGCACCTGCTCGCCACATCCCAGCACCCACGACCGTCAGGGATGACATGGCGACGAGTTTACCTAGCACGAAGCCCTGCAACAAACTCTCTCGACGCTGAAGCCTTCTGCAAGCCCCCATCAGGCCTAAGCCGTTCCGTCTTCTCTACAAAAGCTCCATCCTTTCTTTATCCCTAGTGCCGCATATGCCCGTGCCTTCGAGCCGGGGTTTTCTTGCAGTTGCAGGGATACTCGCAGATCGCGGCCTTGCCATGGCCATGGCCATGGCCTGCCATCGCGACACCACCAATCGGTGCACGTGCACAAAGAAGCCAAAAGGCTGAACAACCTTGACGGTGAACTGGCACGCGGCAGCAAGGGCTTGGCGCGTGTGCCTGGTGATGAGAAAAAGCACCCCCAAGCGTTGGCATCGTCCCTTGGCTAAACAAAATACACGGATATTTTAAACAAATTCTATTCCAACAATGAATTGAATTTTGTGGAATAGGTAGATATTTCAAAGTGTTCAGTAGGTTCACGTTTGGATCAATACTGGATAGATCCTGACATGCAATCCGGACACTTCTGGTTTTAAAACGTGGCCGATTCAAGGTGTACTACGTACAAGATGCATGCACGCAGAGAAGAGGGAACGCACCAAACATGGGTATTATGTGAAATAAAAAAAAGCAGGTTGAAAATAGTTTCTCTTTTTATATATATTATTATTGCTTTTTTATTTGGATTAAAATTTCCATTTAGATTTAGGATCGGAGAGATCTATTTGGATTAGGATTTATAGCTATCCATATTACCTTAGGACTGTGTATATATTATATTCGGACTCCGCATCATGCTAGACAAAAGCTATTCTAACTCGTGTGAGCATATGTTATTATATATATAAGTCCGGACGGAAGAATCTCTGCATTTGTCCGGTAGTTAGAGGGTGATGATCCAAAAAAAATAGATGGACGAAAAAAAAGAGCTAAAATTTTGTCTCTTTATTATTAGGTATAGATATAAATAATTGGCGATATGTCATATTAAATGCTATGAAGTTAAAAGTTGGCTTGTATATTAAATGCTGTGCACATGCCCAAAGTCACATTTTTCAGCCATGATTATGCATCTGTTTATGTATGTACGTGATTGAACTGTTCGAACCTACCCTTTCCCCTTGTTCATGATCCTGCCACATGATTTAACGAGATTCTGTTTTTTTTTTCAATGTTATATTTAAAAATAATTTTGTTAACGTATTGAAGGAACGATTTTCCCGGCCCAAATATTATGCTCTCGAGCACAAATGTATTTCTCTTATTTACTGAACCATGTTTTTCTTTTACTTGAGAACTGTGTCTATACCCATCGCTTTTATGAAAAAAAAATGATACATGAAGAAAAGGGCTATAAAGAAATGATAATGCTTTGACGAGGACTGTCCGGACGTGTCGGCCTAGACGCCCCCATTCCTGGCCTGTGTATCGATTGGGCCCAACAGCAACATCTGTTCTTCCACTCTCAAATACTTTCCCCACTCGCGACAGCTACCACTTTCATTGCGTCGTCCACCCGCAGCACCACTGTGACTGCGCATCTACCCGCAACTGCGATGCGTCGTCGGCAACAGACGCGATGCATCGTCCGCCCGCCTGCTCTGCCTTGCCGCCGCACCCACTCCTGCGCCGCACCTGCCCCAATCTTGCGCTGCGCCCCGTAGGGCGTCCACTGCCGCGACCCATCCACTTCGCTAGGTGCGGCCATGGCGTGCAAAGCGGCACCACCCTGATGCCACCGGGAGGTCACTGGTCGTTGCTCTCGACGCCTCCTTAAACCCGAGTTTGTTGGCTACCGTAGTCCCCCACCAGGTAAGAATCGCTGTCGGCGGTGCCGTGTTTCAAGTGTTTCAGGCTTATGTTTCAAGTGTTTCATCATAATGTTGCAAAAATATATTTGAGATGTTTTATATGTTGCAATGACAATATACACATATTTCAAGTCTATGTTCAAAGTGTTTCAATTGTCTCAGACGTATATTTCAAGTGCTTTCACCTGGATGTTGCATATATTACTATAGCTACAGAAGCATATTTCAAGTGTTTGTTTTCATGTGTTTTAGATGTTTCAGACTTATATTGCAAAAGTGGATCTAGATGTTGCATAAGTTGCTATTGCTATATACGCATGTTTCAAGAGCATGTTTCATCTGTTTTCAGTTGTATATTACAAATGTTTCATCTTTATGTTTTAAAAGTAGATCGGATGTTGCACATCTTGCAATGCGCGCTGGTGGCTGGCTGACAGCAGCCTGCCGCAGCTGCCTGGTGCTATTACGGGGGCGCTGCTGTGTTTCACGTGCGGGCGCAGGATGGGCGCGACAGGCCTAGTGATGCAAACGGGGCGCCGCCGTGGTTCATGTGTGGACGTGGGGGCGCGGTTCCAAAATGTTGATGCGCGATGCGGGCGGGTGTCGGGTGCAGGCACAGAGCTCCGTCCCGGCGGACGCTGTCTCTGGAGTGGGATTTGGCGTGGGGTGAAGGGAGTTGCGTGCGTCGGATGTGGATGTGGGAGCTCTGTCCAGACGAGTGCCTTGTTCCAAACGTCTGGGCGCTACTCGATAAAGAAAAGGCACTAGCTTATATATATACTAGTAGAGAGGGCGCGCCAAGTTGGAACAAATATCGTAATAGAAAGGATAAAGAGACGCGACAGAGTAAGGTAAGATCATAAGTTTCTGTACAATAACTACGTTTAATACAGAGTTTATCGCAGTCCGAAATGCGATAAGAGGTGACATTGCAGTATGTGAGGTGATATAAAACAACGTAGGTTGTTATAAAAAGCTGCTGTGGTAGACTAAGGAGCCTGCATGATGACTGGTATAGTTGATACATTAGGTTATACATTAGGTTATCGGCTAATGCATTTGTTTTTTCATTTATTTGATCAGTCCATGTTTCAGAGTTCTTAGTGAGATCCCCATCATTCTAAGAACAGCTATTCTGGTAGGAAACATAAGCAAAGAATGGGCATTAGAGGAGCAAGTAAAGCGAAATGTTGAAGAGATTATCTGTACAAATTCATGTGCTATAGAGTAAAGTTGATGCTTTGCTGACCTTCCGTAATTCTGCCTCACCACCTGCTTCCTCAATAAAAGCAAAATTTGATCCATGGTGATTGGTGCCAATTTTTTGAACCAAGAGAGTTTGTCCAACAGCGTATGCTTATGGCTATTTGCAAGATGGTAACAAAGAAAAGTAGTCAGTTATTGATCATAGACCTAACAACAGTTGCAGTTTAATAGGTGAATTGAAAAGAGTTTCTAATGAGTGGCCTAGCACCGTCTAGCAGCCTGTAAATTATATTATTCAGTGTCGTAAAGACAATGTACACATTAGCTGTGAGGTGGTATTGTGCACGAGCTGCACACCGGCTAAAACTGCATCGTTGGAGGTAACTGCTGAAGAAACAGCAGTAGTCGATGAAGTACCTGCTGACTTCACTTAAGGTCCAAACAAGCAAAACAGAGTATTATTGTTGTACACATCATGACTATATAACCTACCAAGAGTCCAAGACAGATTCATCCAAACAGAAAATTCTTCATACAACCAAACATATAGAAGAATTCTCACACAGTTTTGGTGGTTCCACAAGGTATAGCCATGAACCAATATTAAAATACTGAGCTTTGGTACCCAGCATGCATCAGTTTGAACCAAGACTAAACTACATGGCACCCCACAGCAAGTAAAGTACAAACGTGGAAACACTGTCCAGATCGAAAGACACAACCACTAAGACATATTTGGTTTAGAAGAGGAAGGCACACGAGCTATGTACAATGACTATCAAAGGTTTTGAGGTACTCTGTAAATAATGTAGGAAGATATGGTATGGAGAAAACACTATAGATGATCTGTAAATTAGAATTTGAATAGGGAAGGCATCCTGAGGGCATCCTATCGGTTAAAGTAGTGGAGGACATCCTGAGGGAAGGGCCCATGCCACTGATTAATAATAATGAACTGGAATTATTTAAATAAGTATTTTATAAAAAAATCTTTATTTTGTAAACTAAAAAGTATAGCTCAATAACTATCTTGTACCCAAATCACATACCATGTGCATAGGACAGTCGAAGAAAGAAGCAATAGAGAACTCATGTGTGGCAAAAAAAACCTTAAAGTTGGCGTATTAAACTGAACATGTGCAGCAAAGCTACAAAATTTGGTGGCCTCTACAGTAGGGGTGTAGCCCTTTAATTGTAGTGGGAAAGGAGGATAGACTACTGTGTAATTCTGGGGAAAATGTGAAACACGTTGTACCTTTTGCAGCGAATTCGTGGGGCAGCAATGCAGTACCACTCCCGTCAGGCAAGATTCCACGTAACAAATTCTTTCTGTACCTCCACTGAAGGAGTACAGAAAACAACTTGACGCTAATTCTAGGACACCACCGCTGCAAAGTATGGAGACAAAGTCTGTAGAAATAAAATAAATATAACAAGAATTTCCAGGAATGAAGAACCAAGATGTAACCTTGGAACCAATCCACAACGAAACCTCAAGCTGGAGGAAGCCAAATCGGAAGAGCACATTCATCGCTGCAAACTGGTTGGTCGAATATGTGGGTCTATGATAAAAGAAATAAAAGCGAAAAGCAGGTACAGGTAAGAAAGTGTAGTGAAAATCTATATGTGCAATCAGAACGCAGAAATGGAGGCGTACCCTTTGTTACCTTTTGGCTAGCCCTCCATTTCTGTAAACCAGGGGGTAATGCGGAAGCAACAAAAGAGCAGTTCACAGCAGCAAGGGTCAATGCACAGCTGTGTAACCCTCAGCATGGATATCCATATGAACTAAAACTTATATTTCCTATCACCTCTAACCCTAATGGTCTGTAGGTAAACTAAACAACTTTTTTTCTCTCTGAAAACAAAAGGGTTACTGAACCACATTGCAGAACCTTTAAAAACTCATGTTTCTGTAATCATAGGAATTTGTAAAATTTTCCTTATAGCCTGTAGATCCATACGTTCAGTTAATAGAACTAAGATAGAATTGAAATAGCCTGCACCACGACGCCAATTCTAGCACACCATTGCTGCAAAAGATGGAGACAAAATTAATATATTTGAAACAGAGACTAGAGGAATTCAGTAATAGAACTGAAATGAGTATCATTACGATATCTAGAGCAAAGATAGTTGTTTAATTAGGTAATTTATTAATTCATCATGTCAATTATGAACATAGGCTTTTAGAACTAAGAGAATTAACTGCAGCAGGATATTCGGGCTTCCTAATGTAGAGAATGTGCTACAAAATATATGAGCACTCTTCGTATAATATTGCTATTCTGTAGGAAGGATCAGCGTTTAGGACAACTACTTATGTCAAAGAGCGACATATTATAAGTAATGATGAGGTGTTAAATGCAGAGGCCAACCACCATGCTATGCATTCAGTAGATCGAGTTTACATTTCAGTTTTTTTTGTCACCAATATGTGTTACTACTCATGTCAAAAGAGCGGCATATTATAAGACACGATGAAAGCTACCAAACGGACTATATGACAAAACTATGAAATAATAAATCTCCCAGAAAAAATAAGAGGAACCATCAAAATCCATGGCTGCATGTTTCTGATGCGTAGGATCATATATCTATATATGTGGTATTCATGAAGTCTATAACTAAAATAACCATCTTATCTGCAAATACATATATGTACCCAAAATTAATTTAAAGACCAAATGTGATAAGATGCAAAATTTAAGGAGCAATACGGTCAGCTCCTGTCCTGCTGAAGTTTCATATAACAGTACTCCCTAGTATTAAAATGACACATTAGTCAGAAAATATAAAGAGAGGTTGACTCACTCAAATTTCAGAAATCTTACCGGGATGAATCAGAGGCACAATGAGTGGAAAATTATTGAGTAAAGCTGATGGATTTGGTGGTGCTTAAATGTCATGGAATAAACCTGTAAATACATAGAGAAACTATGAGTAAGCAATAGATCCACCAAAAATGAAGCTCATTTGAGGGAAAATAATATTGCAGGAGTATAATGGATGTTATTAACAAAATAATATTGCAGGAGTATAATGGCTGTTATTAACAAAGAAGGTATGAGTAAGCAATAGATACAGCAAGAAGCCAAGTCTGCTACACAAACATGGACACCTTGATAAAGCCAATGTCCTTGGCATTGGTGTGGAAGCACTGGCTACAGCACATAAAGGCCACACTTCTAGATAAGACCATGAGAGACCCGATTGCTCAAAAAAAAAGACCATGAGAGACCTGGCTTGAAAAACAGAAACATATTTAGAGAAGCAAAGCTGTGATGATGAAGTTGCTGGTTTTAAAATTATTTGGGCATGAAGTATTAACCATGAGCAGCAACTGCTTAAAAGGACGAGGAAGTTGTGACAATCCACATGCTGTTTAGCACAACAGAAATAGGAGGAAGATGTATGTATTAATTGATAATCCACACCTCAGTTACTGGAACTAAAAGAGCATCTCCCATGAACCTGCGTCAAATTAGAGAATAGTGAGGAAAAAATCTAGAGCTATTTTCGTAGAACAAATAGTAGTGTAAATCAATATAGGAAGCCGTTAGATAACCATGCATCACAACGAAAGATGAAATGATATTTGGAGAAACATTTTTTTACTTTATAAGGTGGGTAAGGAAACTCTGAGCATATTGAAGTACTTCGATTTCGTAACAATCATACCAACAGTGTAAATTGGTTGGCGCTAATTCAGGAATAACAGAAATATTTCTTAACCTGGCTCGTACGGTTATCGGTTCTTTTTGAGCTAAGTGAATCATGGCACTCAAATCCATGTCGAGGCTAACCAAACAGGATGGGCCATAAATAAAAACGATAGATTCAAGCAGGGCGACAGTACCCTACAAATCACAGTAACCATTTTTTGTTATTTTTTTGTAGCAATTTCTCAAAATAATATCAACAACCATCGTTACTTTAAGACAAACTCCACGCTGCATAAGAATTGTGCAGTTGGTTTGAACGTCATAAGGGGCACACTGTAGGCGAACTAACAGTGGAGACTATGAACACAGAGGAACTAGTACTATGTTGACTAACCTTGATAATAAGGTTGAAACAAGAAGACAATAATAGGTTTCTGAATTATTGTGTGAAAAGAGAAGAGGAGGGTGTGGGAACTTACGTTGGCTCCAGAGCCAAGGAACTCCCAAGTACTGTGCAGACCCTAGGAACGCCGGGCACGGACGAGCAGCCGGGACCAGGACGCGCCACAGGAGGAGGCGGCGGCCACCAGCGGTGCCCGCTGCTGCCGCATCGTGGCTGGGGACGGCGACCGCCAGGGCCAAGGCAGGCCCTGCATCCGTACGGCGCCAAACCCTAGGCACGCAGGGCACGAACAAGCAGCCGGGACCAGGAGGAGGCATGGGGAGGAGGCGGTGGCCAGCAGCGGCGGCCGCTACCGGCGCGCCGTGGCCGGAGACGGCGACCGCCAGGGTGGACGTAGGGCTGCGTCCGTACTGCGCCCGTGCCGTCGCCGCCGTCGCATCGCCCGCGTCAGGAGGGAGAGAGGGAGAAAAGAAGAGAGAGGAAGCGGAGAGGGGAGGCGGAGGTGGAAACGCCGGCGCCGCCGGTGGCCTCCCGCGACGGCGCGGCCTCGGGAGAGGCGGAGGCGGAGGCGGAGCGGCCTCTGGAGAGACAGAGAGAGCGAGAGTTTTTTTTCCTGAGGCGAGGGGCTAGGCGAGGGGCTGGCTGCTTATATTTGGAGCTGGCCTTGCTGACGCGGCTCCGAGGTGGACCAATCACAGAAATCGGGGCGACGTGGCCGGGCTCCCTGCGCGGCGGTGAACTGCGGCTTAAAGAGTTTAATATATATATATATATATATATATATATATATATATATATATATATATATATATATATATATATATATATATATATATACACACACACACGTTACAAGAAAAAATTGAAGACATGTTGCTGGTAGCATCTCTCAGGCTGATGGACCTTTTTTAGAATTTCTTTTAATATAAGAGACAGTTTTTAGGATTAGGACGGGTTTGGGTAGGTAGGTAGAGAGGAACAGTGGCTGATACAGCCGAAAGAGACATATAACAAAGAAAGTGGTTTTTTTAAGAAAGAACTCTAGTGTTCTTAATTTTCTACTACTACTAGAAACTCTACAATTATTTAGCCGCGTACTAGCGACGTCTGCCAGAGTTTTACCGGTGGATTTGGCAAAATTTGGCACATTTTGACAAGCTGCCCAACTGCACAAACCTGTTCTGCATGCCCACCAAACTCCCATCTCTACCCTGCTGAATGTTGGCACGTGTTCACTGTTGACCCTGACGGCGTGGGCCCGCACCGACTGCTGCGCTAACCGCGTGCCAAACCGAAGCACACAATCTGCGACAAAGCCCTTAAAAATGGAGAGAAGGGGTTACTGATGCTCCTCGAAACTGGGCTTCGCTAAAATGGACTCTCTAGGATGGGCTTCGCTGGAAAGGGATTCTCAAATGAGACCAAACTGTTAAAAAGGATTTTGAGGACTTTACAATTTTATTTAGGTAATCTGAGTCAATTGGGGCACGTGAGATTACTCTTTTGCCCCTGGCGTGGAACGGATGCTGCGGTTTATCTCTACTCTTGTGTCTACGAGAAACAGGGCGGAGGGGCACCGCCAACCGCCTATGACAGCCCTCGGCGTGCGCGCCAGCAACTGGCTGGACCGGGCTGACCCCTGCGCCTTTTGGTCTGGCATCGCCTGCTGCGCTGGCCGCGTCGCGGAGCTCCGCCGCACTTGCGCAGGCGCCCGGCGCGCGGCCTTCGCCGTCGACCAGCACTAGCTCCGGCGGGTCACCACGCTTGAGGCGTTCAACGCCTTGGTTCTCCCCCTCCCCGGCCGGATCTCGTCCTGGTTCGGCCGCGGCCTGTCGCCGTCGTCGACCTCCGCTCCGCAGGCGTCAATGGCGAGCTCCTGACAGACCTCGCTACCCAGTAAGGGAAGATGGGAGGAGGAAGAAGAAGAAGATGGCAGGGTGGGCTCTCAGCAGGTGCGACCGTCGACAATGACGCCGTCGGAGCTGGGCTGTCGATGCGGTGGCACCCGTCTGCTCCTCCCTATCTCGCGTCGCGCGAGTCTCCGCTGTACGGAAGAGAGATGAGAAGAAATCGGCGTTCCTAGCCCGATAGGAGTTGGTCAGGGGCAAAGGAGTAATCACATGGTCCCATTGACTCAGATTATACCTAAAGAAATTATAAAATGCTCAAAATCCTTTGTAGCAGTTTGATGTCGTTTGAGGATCCCTTTCTAGTGAAGCCACGGTAACGAGTCCATTTCGGCGAAGTTCAGTGTTGAGCAGCATCAAATTCCAATTTTCTCCTTAAAAAAGAAGACCAACACCAGGCTTCTCTCTACACCGCCGCTCCGCTCCTCACACAAACCGCGTGAAGCCAAGAACTCACCCGATCCGCCGGCTTGGCCGTTGCCGGTCTCCATGGAGCACTACGAGCGGCTTGGCAAGATCGGAGAAGGCACGTCGGGGACCGTCTACAAGGCCCGCGACCGCCGCACCGGCGAGACCGTCGCCATCAAGCGCCTCCGCGCCGGTGCCGGCAACGGCAACGGCGACGGCGACGCGTTCGACGAGACGTTCCGCCGCGAGGTGCGCTGCCTCGAGGCGTGCCGCGGCCACCCCTGCCTCGTCGAGCTCCGCGCCGCGCACAGCGACCCCGCGGGCGGCGGCGCCTTCCTCGTGATGGAGTACGCGGGGCGGAGCCTGGCGGAGGCCATGCGGCAGCAGGACAACCGCGGCGAGCGGCGGCCGTTCCCGGAGCCCGAGGCGCGCCGCGTGATGCGGCGGCTCCTGGAGGGCGTGGCCGCGATGCACGCGCGCGGCCTCCTGCATCGGGACCTCAAGCCCGACAACGTCCTCCTCGACCGCCGGGGCGGCGTCAAGATCTGCGACTTCGGGCTGTCACGCGCAGCGGACGCCGGTACCGGCGCCGCGCCGTACACGTCCGGGGTGGCGACGCTGTGGTACCGCGCGCCGGAGCTGATCCTGGGCTCCGGGGACTACGACGCGGGCGTCGACACGTGGGCGCTCGGCTGCATCATGGCCGAGCTCCTGTCCGGCGGCGCGCCGCTGTTCCCCGGGAGGTCGGAGATGGACCAGCTCAACAGGGTGTTCGACACGCTGGGGATGCAGGACATGGCGTCCTGGCCGGGCTTCGCACGCCTGCCGCGCGCCGGGTCGCCGCTCTGCCGGCGAAGCAGGCCTCCCAGCAGGCTCCGGGAGCTGTTCCCGGCACTGTCGGCCGCCGGGTTCGACGTCTTGGCCAGACTCCTGGCCTGCAGGCCGGACAGGCGCCTCACCGCCGCGGATGCGCTCCGGTGCCTGTGGTTCGCGGATGCCGCCGCGGCGGTGCCTGAGGCCGTGCCTGATCAGCCGCGTGCTTCGTGCTGCGCCGCCGGCTTCGCTGCCGGTGTTGCTGAGGCAATCGTAGCGTAGAACACTAGACATGTGATTCTTTGATTGATTGATTATTAAAGGTTACTATTTTGTTTTTGAAAGTACAGTATATATTCTAGTTCGACCCCGTACCTATTGCCTTCATCTGATGGCAATCCTCTGTAACCAAGTTCTTGACTGACTAGAGGAATGTGCTTAACGTGCAGAAATGTTGTCGATACATGTCTTGTTTTTCTTGTCAGAGAATGCTGTCTTCATCCGTTGGATTGTCATCATCTTTCATGGTTGGTGAAATACTGAAATGGTACCTATTCTAGAAATGCTCTAGAACATGCAACTGGTTGGTGAATTATTGTCCTTCCTAGCCACAATAGCATACTTCTTCAGAAAACCAAAACATCAACGACAAGCGATGTGGTTACACACAACATATATTTCTTTCTATATATAAATAGGGCGCGGCTAAAAAACGGCTACAAGTACGGCCGTCTTCAACCTCTTGCTTGCCACCCCCCACCCTGCCGCCGGCCGCGCTCCTCCTCGCCCTCACCGGCAGGGCCGCGCTCCTCCTCGCCCTCACCCCCGCCGCCGCCCCTCAGCCCTGCCGTGGCGCTGCTACGGAGCTCTGGCCAAGCCCTCCCCCTCGCCGAAGCTCCATAGCCCCGACCTAGCCTGGCTGCCTCCATCGTCACCAGGGCCTCTAAACCACCCGCCGGCCTCCCCACTGCCTGGCCGGCCTTCCTCTCCAAACCCCCTTTCCTTATAAGACCGCCGGAGTTTGGGCAGAAGGGAGGGGTTCATCGGAACCCTAACGCGGGAGGAAGAGGAGGAGGAGAAGGCCTACCTCGTGGGATACGCCATGGTCAGGGCCGGATCCGCGGGATCCGCCATGGCCGGGGCCGGATCCGTCATGGCCGGAGAGCGCGGCGCGGGGAGGACTTCTCCCGGGAGGAGCTAGAGAGAGAGAGGGCGTCTGGTGAGTTTATCACCCGCACGCCTGTAACCAAGTCATTACCAAATAAATATATACTACATTTGTGGACTGTATGTTTATCTTCGTAATGGGAAATCAAGAGGATTGTTTGATTTGTGTAATTCGGTATTTCAACCCAATTTGGTGACGAGTTCTGGATATTCCCAAAAGAAAAGGTCTTGATTTGATCAGAACTACGCCATTACCAAAAGAAAAGCTCTTGATTTAATCAGAACTTCTCTCAGCCCTATGTTGTGGATAACAGATGTGTTGTCTTGCCGCCGCGTACCAGCCATACCGGATGAGCCTCGCCTGCTGTACTGCAGAGTGCATAGGACTGCACGTCAGTGACCCAACTTTCCTATACACAGTACTTCCCTACAATCAAGAGTCTCGAATTCAATTACCGATGAAACAGTAAAAAGAACTGGCAACAAATGCCAACCAAACTTATGACAGCAGTAATCATCCAACATCAATCCAAAACGATCAACGATGTGTGCTAAAAACCTAAGACCATGCTTCAACAACGATTCTCCTCGTGCATCTTGATCCTAGTTGTTGAGGACATGGACCATCTCATTTAGGATGGGCACGTGGACGCAATCCAAGAGGTGTCGCACAGCAGGATCAATGCGGCACTGTCTCATAAATTTTTTTCCGTTACACGACACCAGTGGCCAGTGGGACCTGAACCATCATACATGACATGCTCAGAACAAGCTAGGCAAGGGACGGAGTTATGTCCCGATGATTTTTTTTTTATTTTTAACCTCTTTTTATTAAATCAATATATTTTAAAAACAATATATCCCAAAAGTTATTTTCAGATCTGACATGTTTAACCGCAGTCTGTGCAAGCCTATGTCATCATCAAATCACACAATCACATCACATACATTGGCACGACAAAGCTGCCAAGCTAGCATTATGGATCGAACGTGGAGGCTCATGTTGCACCGTTCGCTTTTGGCGCGACAAAGTGGTTTAGTCGTGTTACTCTGTTTGGCATGATATGATAGAGAGGGGACACCTAGTCAAATCTCATTTTAAATAGCCTTTTTGTCCATCATAATAAATGATATATTATGTTTTGATCCCAAAAAAGTCAACTATTTATTGAAGATAAACAAGTCAATTTAGTAACATGCACAAGGCCATGTACCATAGTTTTTGAAATATCTAATTTCAAAGTAGGTCATTTCACTTTGTTGTGTTGTAGCTTTTAAGGGGAGAAACAATTTTACTTGCTCTCTTTCTCTATTCCAATCTATATCTATATCTCTTATAATTCTAAACCCCCAGTAGAAGTTCTATCTAGATATCTAGGTTGTCCATCTCAGCAATCCAGTATCAAATGCAATTATAGTCCACTAGCATATGCAAATATGATATACACATCAGCGACTTCATCCAGTAGCATGCATTTAGTTGTCCAGCGGTGTCACGCCATCCACTTATATTACTTTATAATAGTTTATTTCTTCATATAAGTAATTACATGTAGTCTAAATTCGTTTGAAATCATGTACAATTCCCGCTGCAACGTGTGGGGTATGTTTCTAGTTAAATTACTTAATGAAGACCAACTGTTTCCAAACTTGGATAGGACGCATCATGAGATGTAGATGTTCTGTATTAACTGCATTTTCACACCATTAGTTGTCACACTTTGAACTTATTTAGTTTTGAATTGGGCCAATTGATATGGCAGAGCTTGGTCTGGTAGGGCTGTCGCAACCCTTACTTCCCGATTACATTTTCTCCCCTCTAAATAAAATAGTAATATCGAACTCGAAATTTCACAATATTTCGGTTCAATAGATCTACAATTAACCTTTGACATTAACGTCTTTGTCTTCACCAACGTTTCGGCTCGAGGGGCTCACCGTCGACTTCGGCATCATCACCTTCAAACTTTGGGACCTGCCTTGGCCGGCATGGCACTCGGTTGAGGAGTGGGAGCAAGGGCCACACCAACGGAGTAGTCAATTGATTCCAAACTCAGGACGTCGGGCCCGATGCTCAGCTAGGAAGCTCGCTGAGTGGACATGTGGCAATCTGCCCCGCAATTTGTCAAACTCTGAGTACAAAAGACGTCCTGATCTCTGACTTTTTGAGTCAAAGTGTTTGCTTAGACCCAAATATGCTCATACCTGGCGAGGCCCCATGAGAGGCCTACCTATATCGACATGGGGCTAGGCTGCTCTTATAGTAACAACCAACACAGTGCTCATGACACAGGTCCCAGGCCATCTGTACTATTGATATACTGGGGGCACGACTACACTGATGTTTCATGCATGCTCGGCCTTGTCAAGGTCCTATGTAGAACAGGAAGAGAGGACAGGCCTCACTGACCTCTGTAGCAACGCTGTTCCACAAACCCTAGTGTGGGTGCGTCCGCCTACAACCAGTCACTCCTACGATCTCCACCATGACGTGGCAGAATAGTGATAGTAGCAACAATTGAAGGCGTAGCAACAACTGAAGGCCATGACGCATGCCTGAGGGGATCTCCTGAAGACTAGCCGAGATGTGATTATGTGAACGCACACAAATATAGAAGACACGATACAAATTTATAAATTATTTCTATATAGTTAAGCAAAATCAAATGTTTTGATATGTGATGTAGCCCACATAAATGCAGAAAACACATCACAAATGTACAAAATTATTTCTATAGTTAAGCAAAACCAAATATTTTGTGATGTACTGTAACCCACAAAAAATATAGTAGACACATGACAAACGTACAAATTATATTTATAGTTAAATAAAGCCAAAAAATTTGGTGTGTGATGTAATCCGGCCACACATCACCGATGCACATACATGTAGCTATCAGACCTAGTAAAGAAATTAACGGCCTAACGTAGAATCATAAATGTATGCGACGTGTACGAACGAGCTAGCAGCACTACGGTTTGGTATGAGCTCTCGGACATGATGATTGACATAGAATATACCACAGAACGTTCCAAGAGTACTATGTGAATAATCAAAGACACATAATGGAATATTTCATTTATACTATGTGAACACCTCTTAATTATATTTCAAAACATCTCATGAATAATATGAATAAACAAAAATAGATCATATAATATCACATATATATTACGTAAACATCATTTTTTTGCGATGTACGTAAACATCATATTAGGGTAAGCACGGTTGTGCCTACCACTTCATGAAAAAAGGCCCAAGGTCCAAGGACCTCCATGTAATTTGTAAACCAAATAGGGTACGGAGAAAAATCGCTCCTCCCACCTCTCCTATAAATATAACCCATGGGGCAAGGGCAAGGCATTCCCCTCATTCTCCAAACCTTAGTCCTTACTATCTCCCCTCATTTAATTCCCTGTGTGGGACTAGTTAAGTGAGCTAAATTTCCTGTGCGGGACTAGTTAGGTGAGCTAAACTTCACATCGGTGAAGTTATATGCGAAGGTCTAGATCTCGACACATCATACGTATCTAAGAATACAGAAAATAAAAAAGTAAAAATAAAAATAAAAGATTATTTAGAGCAAAATAAAAAGAGAACAAGTAAAATATAAAATTGAAAATAAGAAAAAAGTAAAACATATTTTTATAATAAATATATTTAGAGATATAAATATCAATACAATTTTTATATAAATGTGAGATGCATGGTGTACTGTTTTGGGACGAAGGGAGCACATACAAATCTGCTGGTTTAATTTATTCAGAATCAGAAATCAAAGGATGGAGTGATATATCAAGACACGGGGGCTAGCCCAAAAAAAAGAAACAAAAGAATAGCAAGTCGAAATCGAAGATGGACATTATTAATCAAAATCTAGGCACTAGTAGATCTAAAAAAGGACTGGATATGTATTAACCCTAAATACACATATGTATATATATACATAATACATATTGAGCTGGGAACGAGAGGAAGAAGAGATGAAAGTCATGCATAGAAAACCCCAAACAGTGTATTTGGCATGTGTCGTGTCTTGGTCCAGGACCCATCCACGTCCAGACTTGCTGCTTCGAATTCTTCATGCTCATCACCCAGCGGCAGCACTGATGCTCCTGTGCAGCCGCTCATCACCACCGTGAACGCAAGAATGGAGCAGGAGCACAAGATAGCCCAGCTGCAACGATTCACCTGTTCCTGCTTCTGCTTGGGTTTGGATCCCATGCTGATGCTGCTACCTGCAGATGTATATAATTAAGGCTCAATGTACCGTGCGTACGCATGTGAAAGCACTACATCAAGAAATGATAGAGATATACATGATGACTACAAAGAACAAGATAGATGGAGGAGAAATAGGTGTATGTATGAACATAACTCTCCTGGATCAGATGACGATGATCCACTGCTCAGCACTAGCTTTAATTTGGGGGTAATAGTAACACTTCTCGGCTAGCTATCTTAAGGGAGATGGAAGGAGTGTGCACCCTATGCAGTACGTGCTTCTTTTCTGTGGTAGCTATCAATCACTCTCCACTCAATGACTAGCTAGCTCTAGCACCAAGCAATTGCGCATAGGGCTAAAGTTGGAATTGCGTGTCTGCGTGCTAGCTTCTTTTAGACGAGAGAAGACTCAAAATGCAAATAGTACCAAAAAAGGGATATGGTATACTTACCGAAGGAGAAAGGAGGTTAGAAATACCAACAATGGCATGCATAGTACTCCCTTCTGTCCTGAAATATATAGTGCATTATGAATTCTAAAATCTGTAATGATATATAAATGCATTCTATATGGTGTCCATGCTCATATTTGGCAAAGTTTATAAGAAAGGAAACCATAATTTTGAGGAGAAACTCCTTAATTTGGTTTAATGCATGGATATATGCGTCATTTGGGTGTTTCTTTATGCATCATAGGAAAGAGATCGAGTACCAAACTTGGATATCCTATGATGACCAATGCAAAGGAGTGAGGAGGTTTAGGAACCCTAGACCTAGAGACTCAATACTTGTTTTGCTTAGCAAGTGGCTTTTAAAATTAAATCAATGACGATGGATTTGACAACAACTTCTTAGGTAGAAGAAGTATTTGAAACATTTTTTTGAACAAACAAGCACGAGGTTGTGCCTATTTCATTGATAAAAGCAGGAAGAAGTATTTGAAACATAAAACTACAGGGAGAAACTCATTGACTATTTACTACTAGATTTATCTAGTCTTAATCTATACAATTAATGTGACCCACGTTACGTCCACAGTAGTATTGAAGAACTTAATACTACCCATCTTTATATAACATTTTGTTAAAAAAATATACTAAACTCAATTTGACTCTCTATAGAGCCCTAGTTGGTGACACTCGATCCTCAGCTATACATATAGCTCAAGGGAGATTGATGAAGAATATGCTTCAATGAGAGAGAGCGGTATGCAGTGCTTTGTTCTGTCAGCTCCATCGCTCGCCACTCTGGTAAAGCACCAGGCAATTGCGCAGGGCTCAAGTTAGAAGTGCGTGCAGTGCTAGCTTGTTTTAAACATAGAAGACCAAAAATGCACATAGTACCAAAAATTGGGGTATCCTATGCTTATCATTTATCAAAGGAGAAAGGAGGTTTATAGAAATACCAAAATTGGGTATCCTATACTGACCAAAGGAGCAAGAAGGTTTAGGAATACCAAATAATTAATGGTCAGTATAGGATACAAATTAATTCATGTCATTCTTGCATGACCCCTTCAGTCAAAATATACAAATTAATTAAACATATCAAAAAGTAACATCTTATATAATTTATTGTCATTGAGTTCTAATATAATTCGAAACAAATTGTCAATGTTAATGGTGTGTGGTTTGTTAAGATTTTTTCATGCATGATTGACATATTTATTTACTTATTGGTCTACAGTCTACACAGTGGTACATAGCCTTTTGCTTATTGCATATTTACTGTGTAGGAGTTTGTAATTTAGAAAGATATACTGCTTACTTTACGATTATTAAACTATTTTCTTTAACGTCTTACATTAGTATTTAGATAAAAGATTGGAGAGATATTTTAGTTTGTTTTTTATGATTATAGTCTTAGGCAATCTACAAACAAATTAACTGGGTTATAGAATTTGAGAAAGAAACTACAAGTTTTCTTTTAGCCATCGCTCACCATTCATCGGATAATCAGCATTATTGCCAAGTAATGTATATGCTTTGCGTGAGCTTAGAGGATGCAAAAGGGGTCATGCGAGAATGACATGAAATGCATGACCACCCCAGGTAGCCAGCTTGTGAAATATTTAAAGCTTGCATGTGAATTCCCAAACCCATGAGATATTACAGAGAAAAGATAACTCCTAGAATTTCTTAGAGAAATGAAAAAGGATCAACTCATAAATTCAGTAGATTAAGATGTCTAAAAATAATCATTAATCTTCATTGAAACTACCCGCTTATACTATATTAAGAGAAAATAGGCCCCGGTGTTGGTTTCGGCAATTGATGACAACGCATTATTACCGTGACTAACGTGTGTTTTGTAGAAACTTGATAAGTTAAGTCATGGAGTTGATAACTGCTTTGGGCACTATGGTATTCATGTCCCTTGATGGAAATCGTTTCGGTTTTCAAAGGATCAACGATAAGATTAAGGACGGTTAGTTCCGGATGTCAAGGTGTTGGGTTACATCTGGAATAGTCGTTAGGATCTTTGTTTCTTCCTTTGGCCGTACTATAAAGGGGGCATGAGCGAGTAGCTTAACCTAGGTGAGTCTTTTGTTTAGGTGTGGTGCACACTTGTCAAACTTAGCACTAGGTAGCTCTGGTAAAGCTCAAAGTTCAGTTGGAAGCAACTTGGTTCAAGTTGCGTCGCGTTTCTAAGTCGTTTGAGCAGTTTACCCTTGACCGGACGCGGTTTCTGACACGACCGGACGCGTCCGGTTAGTACTAACAGTCACTGCGTCGTTAACTGGTTGACCGGACGTAGTCCCTGCGAGGACCGGACGCGGTGATCAGTCTGACACGAGTTTCAGAGGGTAATAGTCTAATCGGACGCGACTGTGAAGTGATCGGACGCGTCCGGTAACATTCCAGTAAGGTTCTGACCTGACCTGATGCGTCCGGTCATCCATGATCGGACGCGGTCGAGCGTCAGGTTAAAGTCCAGTAAAGTTCTTGCACGATCGGACGCGTCCGGTCACCCCTGACCGGCGAGTCCGGTCACTCAACGCTGACTTTCGGTTTTCGACCGTTACACTCGACCGACGCGTCCGGTCATGACGACCAGCACGTCCGGTCAGTACGTGTTTTGCTGATTTGGCAGGTAACGGTTGGATTTGTCTGAGGGGTGTATAAATACATCTCCTCCACCTCTTTTAGAGGTCTCTTGCTCATTTGTTCATCTGAGAAACACCTTTGAAGTGCAAGGGAGTGCAAGAGCCCTAGTGAGGATAGTGATTTGAGAATCAAAGTTTGAGATTCCTCACTAGTGACTAGAGAGTAGCAAGTGTGCATCCATCTTCTCATTAGGCTTGTTGTGATCAAGTGAGAGTTTTAGCTTGTTACTCTTGGTGATCGCCATCACCTAGACGGTTTGATGGTGATTGGGAGTTTGGTGATCATCCGGAGAGCTTGTGGATGACCCAACTCATCTTGTGAGCGGTTTTTGGGCGATTCACCGTGACGGAGTGTCAAAGAATCAACCTGTAGAGAGCACTTGATCCTTGCGCGGATCAAGGGGGAGCTACACCCTTGCGCGGGTGCTCCAACGAGGACTAGTGGGGAGTGGCGACTCTCCGATACCTCGGGAAAACATCACCGTGTTTCTAACCCTTACTTTCAAGCATTTACTTTCATGTATTACTTTCATTGCTTATTTACTTTCCTAGAATTACCTTGCTAGACTAGGATTGGAACTTAGGGTGTAAAACTTTTACCGGTAGAATCACAAGGAACACTAGTAGGCATTAGGGGTGAAGTTTGGCTTGTAGGATTTAATTCTTGCAATTAATTTTTAGAAAAGCCCAATTCACCCCCTCTTGGACATCTTGATCCTTTCAATTGATATCGGAGCCGAGTTGCTCCTTATTTAGGCTTCACCACCTAGAGCAAGATGTCTAATGGGGAAGGACCACCTCCCACTTTTGAGGGAGATGATTTTCTATATTGGAAAATTTGTATGGAGGCGTACCTCGAAGCCATAGATGTTGGGTGCCTTAGAGCCGCAACCGAAGGGCTTCCCGCCATTAGGGATCCCGCCAACCTAAGTGGTGACGAGGAGAAGTATGACCGGTGGAATGCAAAGGCAAAAAATGCACTCTACCGGGGCTTAGGCAAGGATATCTTCAATCGTGTGCGTAATGCCAAAAACGCTCATGAATTGTTTGAAAACCTTTATGCTCTCCATGAGGGAACTAAGAGTGAGCGTGAGGAACGCTATCATATTGCTTTAAAGAAAATTAATTCTTTTGAGATGCTTCTCAAAGAAAGTGCTAATAAAATGTACACTCGATTGAATGTTCTTGTAGATGATCTCAATGCTCTTGGACTCACTCAAATGAGTCAATTGGATGTTACAAGGAGGATCTTGAGCGTTCTTCCCGTTGAGAAGTATGGTCACATAGTCATCGTGCTTCACCAAAGTGATCTCTCCACCGCAACACCGACTCAAGTATTGGGAAAGATCAATGCACATGAGATGTACATGCACATCACTCCGAAAGAGGGCTCATCATCTTCCAAGAAGAAGGACTTGGCCTTTAAAGTTAGCCATGACAAGAAAAAGAAGAAGGGCCAAGCCATGATGGTGCAAGAAAGCTCAAGTGAAAGTGATATTGATGATGCATCACTTGCACTCATGGTGAGAAAGACCACCAAGATGTTAAAGAAGCTCAACAAGAGTGGCATCAAGTTCGATGGCAAGAAGAAGTTCTTCACAAGTAGCAAAAGGAAGCCAATATCCGAGATGGATTGCTACAATTGTGGTGAACTTGGTCATTTAGCTCATCAATGCCCAAAGCCTCCAAAAGACAAGTTCAAGAACAAGAACAAGGGCAAAAGAAATGATTCAAGTGATGAAGAAGATGAGAAGAAGAAGAACAAGCCATACAAAAAGAAAGATGGCAAGAGAAAAGAGTTTTACAAGAAGAAGAAGGGAGGCAAAGCTTACATTGTTGGTGATTTGCTCACCGATATTGAGTCATCATGTGAGTCCTCCGGCGATGAGAGCGACGATGAGAAAGAGAAGGTCGCCGCATTTGTGATTGGGCCATCATCATCTTCACCGGCATCTTCATCACCACCTTCACCGCAATCTTCACCATCATCGTCTACTTCTCACCTATGCCTTATGGCCAAGGGTGAATGAAAGGTACAAAACAATAAGAGTGATGATGATGATATTGATAGTGATGATGAATATGATGCACCTTCTTATGATGAACTTGTGAAATTGTTGAACAAATACTCTAAAATCATAAGAACTAGAAATGAAAATGATGAACTTCAAAATGAAAATGACTCACTCTCATCTAAGGAAAATGCACATAAGACTAGTGATGAGCTCAAAGATCAAAATGAAATTATGTCTTCTACTCTCAAGGAGCCCAAAACTTCTTACAAAGAGCTTAGAGATGAACATGATAAAATTGAGAAGAAGCATAATAAACTCATCACTAGGCTCAACTTGCTAAAAGATGAATATACTACATTGAAAATCAATTATGATAGTCTTATTGTTGCTAATGATCTTGCTCTTGAGACACATGATGCTACTAACCAAGTTGTTAAGATTGATATAGCTACATCATGTGATGATTTGATTATTGAGAACTTTGAGCAAGGCTCTAGTGGCAAAGGCAAGAATATGGTTGAGTCCGACAACTATGATGACTATGTCAAGCTCAAGAGTGAAAATGAGATGCTTAAGAATGAGAACAAGAAGTTGATGGCTCTTGAAAAGCAAGCATCAAATGAGTCACTTATTGAAGAGAACAAAAAGCTCAAGCAAGAAAAAGAGCATCTCAAGACCAGCCTAAGCAAGTTCACAAGAGGTCAACATTTGCAAAGTGAGCTACTCATGAACACCGTCATGAAGATGGATAGAAGTGGCATTGGTTACTTGGCAAATCAAGAGAAGAAGGCTAAAGCTCAACAACAACAAAGCAAGTCAAAGCCCAAGCCAAAGAGATGTGTTGAGTGTGGACAAGAAGGTCATTTTGCTCATGAGTGCAAAACTCCACCACCACAACCCTTGCCCAAGCATGCTAGACCCTTTGCTTTCAATGTTCATTACATGCTTAGAAAAGATTCAAGTGAAAAGATGAAAGTCATGTTTTTGGGTCCCCCTAACAAGAATAGGCCTAAGAAAATATGGGTTGCCAAGTCACTAGTTGAGAAAGTCAAGGGTCTCTCTCAAGTTTGGGTCCCTAAACAAAAAGCTTGATCTCTTGTGTGTAGGTGAACTACAAGACCGGTGGATCTCATTGGGTTATTGATAGTGGTTGCACTCAACATATGACCGGTGACCCTCGTATGTTCACCTCACTTGAAGAAAATAGGGTATGTCAAGAGAAGATCACATTTGGGGACAATTCAAAGAGCAAAGTCAAGGATATAGGCAAGATTGCAATATCAAATGATCACTCTCTCTCAAATGTGCTCTATGTTGCTTCATTGAGTTTCAACTAACTATCCGTTGGGCAACTTTGTGACCTTGGCTACCAATGCTTGTTCTCTCCTAATGAAGTGGTAGTTACAAAGATAGATGACAAGCAAGTGTTTTTCAAAGGCTTTAGATACAACAATCTCTATCTTGTTGACTTCACCTTCGAAGATGCAAATTTGATGACATGTTTGTTCACCAAAACTACACTTGGATGGCTTTGGCATAGGAGGCTTGCTCATGTTGGAATGAACACTCTTAACAAGCTATTGAAGAAAGAATTAGTGAGAGGTTTGAAAGATGTAAAGTTTGAGAAGGACAAACCTTGTAGTGCATGTCAAGCCGGCAAACAAGTTGAAAATACTCATCCAACCAAAGCTTACATGTCAACATCAAGAGTGTTAGAACTTCTACACATGGATTTGTTTGGTCCTACAACTTACAAGAGCTTGGGTGGAAATCTCTATTGTCTTATGATTGTGGATGACTTCTCAAGATACACTTGGACCTTCTTTCTTCATGACAAATCTGAAGTGGCAAATTGTTTCAAGAAGTTTGCAAAGAGAGCTCAAAATGAATTTGAAGTCAAGATAAAGAAAATTAGAAGTGACAATGGCAAAGAATTTGACAACACAAACATTGAAGCTTATTATGATGAGATTGGAATCAAGCATGAAGTTTCATCAACCTATACTCCTCAACAAAATGGTGTAGTTGAGAGAAAGAATCGAACTTTGATCACCCTTGCAAGAACAATGCTAGATGAGTACAACACACTGGAAAAATTGTGGGCCAAGGCAATCAACACCGCATGCTATGCTTCAAATCGCCTCTTCCTACAAAAGTTTCTTGGCAAGACTCCCTATGAGTTGCTAAATGGGAAGAAGCCAAATGTCTCATTCTTCCGGGTGTTTGGTTGCAAATGCTACATCTACAAGAAGCGTCAACACCTAGGGAAGTTTCAAAGACGTTGTGATATTGGTTTTCTTGTTGGTTACTCATCAAAGTCCAAAGCATATAGAGTATTTAACCATGCCACCGGTTTGGTTGAAGAAACATATGATGTGGAATTTGATGAATCTAACAGCTCCCAAGGAGCAATTGAGAATTGTGATGATGTAGGTGATGAACCATTGAGGGAGGCAATGAAGAACATGCCGGTGGGAGACATCAAGCCTAAGGATGATGAAGACGATGTACAAATCATCAATCCACCATCTTCATCACATGTGCCTCAAGATGATGACAAGAATGAGAGATTTGAAAATGAAGATACTCATGTCTCTCATGAACAAGCCAAGGCACAAGCTCAAGATGTTGATGCTCCCCAACCCTCTCCTCAAGTGGTTGATAGAAGAAACTCACCTCTACTTTAAGCACATCCACAAGATCTCATCATAGGAAGTCCTACAAAGGGTGTAATGACTCGATCTCAAAAGTTTGCTTCTTTTGTTGAACATCACTCTTTTGTCTCTTGTCTTGAACCTAAGAATGTAGAAGAAGCTCTTCGAGATCCGAATTGGGTGAATGCTATGCATGAAGAATTGAACAACTTCACCCGCAATCAAGTTTGGACACTTGAAGAGCATCCAAAAGGTGCAAGAGTCATTGGAACCAAGTGGGTGTTCCGTAACAAGCAAGATGACAAAGGCGTAGTAGTGAGGAACAAGGCAAGACTAGTTGCAAAGGGGTTCTCTCAAGTTGAAGGTCTTGATTTTGGAGAGACCTTTGCACCCGTTGCAAGACTTGAAGCCATTCATATCCTTCTTGCATATGCATCACATCATGAAATGAAACTTTATCAAATGGATGTAAAAAGTGCATTTTTAAATGGCTTCATAAATGAACTAGTCTATGTTGAACAACCTCCCGGGTTTGAAGACCCTAGATATCCTAATCATGTTTATAGGTTGTCCAAGGCGCTATATGGGCTCAAGCAAGCCCCTAGAGCGTGGTATGAGCACCTCCGGGACTTCCTCATTGAGAAGGGCTTCACTATTAGGAAGGTTGACACCACACTATTCACCAAGAAGTTTAATGGAGAGATCTTCATTTGCCAAGTTTATGTTGATGATATCATCTTCAGGTCAACAAATGAAGATTATTGCAAAGAATTTGGTGAATTGATGTTAAAGGAGTTCGAGATGTCAATGATTGGTGAGCTAACATTCTTCCTTGGTTTTCAAGTCAAGCAAATGAGAGAAGGGATTTTCATCTCTCAAGAAAAGTACACCAAGAATCTTCTCAAAAGATTCAAGATGGAAGAATGTAAGCCAATTAAGACCCCAATGCCATCTAATGGACATCTCGACCTAGATGAGGGAGGTAAACCAATTGATCAAACTCTCTACCGTTCTATGATTGGTAGCTTGTTGTACCTCACCGCATCTAGGCCTGATATCATGTTTAGTGTGTGCTTGTGTGCTCGCTTTCAAGCGTGCCCTAAAGAACCTCACCTAAGTGCCGTAAAAAGAATTTTAAGATATCTTAAGTACACCCCAAGCATCGGTCTTTGGTACCCCAAAGGAGCTAGATTCCAACTAGTTGGCTATTCCGATTCGGATTATGCCGGTTGCAAAATTGATAGAAAAAGCACATCCAGAGGGTGCCATTTGCTTGGAAGGTCTTTAGTATCTTGGTCATCTAAAAAGCAAAATAATGTGGCTTTGTCCACCACCGAGGCGAAATACATTGCTGCGGGGGCTTGTTGTGCACAAATCTTATACATGAAACAAACCCTCCTAGACTATGGAGTTGTTCTTGAAAAGGTGCCACTTTTATGTGACAATGAAAGTGCCGTTAAAATTGCTAATAATCCGGTACAACACTCACGCACCAAGCACATTGATATCCGCCACCACTTTCTAAGAGATCATGTTGCTAAAAATGATATATCACTAGAAGGTGTAAGAAGTGAAAATCAATTAGCGGATATCTTCACTAAACCCTTAGATGAGGCTACCTTTTGTAGGTTGAGAAGTGAACTAAATGTGCTTGATTCTAGTAACTTTAAAAAATGAGCTTGTGTTGTCCCTTGCATTGCATTGTATTATATGTCACGTTTAATTCTCCGCAATGCATCTAGAACTTGTCTAACACGGTTACGATAACCCTCCTTTGGAGGAGTGAAAAAGCCTAACCGTGGATCAAACTTGACAAGCAACCTAGTCTTCCTTTCTCACGTTGCATTGCATATGCATGGTTGTTGCTTTGTCGTTTCTTTTCGGTTTAGCTTTGAGTAACCTCTGTGTTCATCCATGAATAGAGAGAGCATTTGAAGCTCCCAAGGGTTCACAAACTCTATTGTATGGCCATACGTTGCTCCTCAGGTGTTTATTGCGTATTTACTTAAAAATAATACTAGTCTAAGGCAAAATACTTTAAAAAACTTGAGGGTTTGAATGAGATCACTCATATTAGGTTCCAATTGGTGTTTATTTGAGTCTCTTTGAATTGGAACTTGATTGGGAGAAGTCGCGTCGAAGATCGGATTGAAGAAAGGCATTAAACAGTGACCAGACGCTGGACCGGACGCGGTGCTGCTTCACCACTGTGTCCGGTCCCGGCGTCCACCAGCGCGTCCGGTCATTCCCGAAGATCTTCTCTAAGATCTGTGACCGGACGCTGCATCGGACGCGTCGCTGCTGACCACCGCGTCCGGTCCCGGCCACCACCACCGCGTCCAGTCATGCACGTGAGCTTTCCGGGCAAAATATGACCGGACTCTGCCAGCGTCCGATCATGCCTAATCGGACGCGTCCGGTCGTTCCAGGAGCTTACTGGACTATGACCGGACGCTGCCTTCACCGCGTCCGGTTATGCGACCACCGGGTCCGGTCATCGCGCGAAAAGCGGATCTCACCCTTTTTAACCGTACGTTTTAGATCTTGTTTTATCCGCCGCCGCTGTCTGCCAACCCGTACCCTAGCCACCCTCGCCGTAATCCCGAGCGCCGCCTCCTCGCCGAGCACCGCTCTGTGCCCGTGCTTGCCGTTCCGCGCCCGTGCTCGCCGTTCCGCGCCCTCGCCCGAGCCGCCGAGCCACCGCCTCCGCGCCCGCGAGCTCGCTGCCCACGCCACTACTGCCGCGTGCCCACGCTCGCCCGAGCGCCTCCGCAGCCGAGCCGCCGTAGCCGACCAGCCCCGCGCGCCGCCGTAGCCACTCTCTGCCATGCGTGCGCCACCGGAGTCCACGCTCGCTGCTCCTGCAGAGTCTTCCTCCCTCCCGCAGAGACCTAACCCTAGCCGAGGTTTTTCGTGAGTTTCCATCTCCACGAGCGTCTTTGTCTCCGCAAGGTGATTCATTACCTTGGATTAGGGTTTGCCGATGAATTTCTGGTGAATTACTAATACAATCTTTGATCTCATCAGTACTCTAGGGTTTTGATCGTCGTTTCTAGGTAACCCTAGCGCGTCAAGATCATCTTCCGTTCATCGGAACTTCGCTCATCCGAGGTAGCTATCGTGGTCTATTCACATCTTATCTAATATGCTTGCTTTCATTAGGATCTCACTCATCTATTAGGTAATATATGTTGCTTATAGTAGATCCATCTATTCTATCCTTTCAGTGCGTCCTGTCGGTGCTTTGTGTGTCAGGTGATCAGCTGTGAATCCGAGGCCAAGCCTGTGGACACGGATTGAGGCCAAGCCTCACGAGTGTCAGTACACCATCTGTCACTATCCAGGTTTTCTCAGTCGCAGCAGTTTGTCAGTATGGTTCGTTGCAAGAATCCTGGTGGTGCACCTAGTGACGAGGACGAAAGTCCTCCTAGGAGGACAGAGGTGGCTCGTGGCAAGCGAGTCAAGATAGCCGCCAAGAAGAGAAAGAGGACACTCATAGAGGCAAAGGTGGCTCAGGCAGCTGCAGATGCAGCAGAGGTAGTAGAGAGAGGTGGCAGGAGTAGTGGGATTCGTATTGGCGAGCGTCGCTTTCACCTTGAAGGTCGACAGCTCAGTACTGAGGCCACAGAAGAGACAGTGGATGCACCTATAGAGTAGCCTACAGAGGACCCAGAGGAGATAGAGGAGCAGACAGTTCACTCTCCATAGCGTCGTCGCTCAGGACGTACACGAGCTCAGGTGACTCCTAGGCCAGAGGGTCAGCGTCGTGGAGGTCATCCACCTCCCAGGGTTCGAGGTCACCCCCTAGTTGAGCACTTTGACCTCAGGGGAGCTACAGCACAACGGTGCAGGCCCTCAGGTTCGTTGAGGTTACTCGGTGGTTCCCACCTCAGCGGGATCCCCGGGCGTCAGAGGGCTTCTACACACCTCTGCACGAGGACTTCTATAGAGCCTATGTTGACAGCGGGATTGCATTCTGACCGCAGAGAGTCTGTCGACTGGAGGTTTTAGTTGAGGTGGTTGGTGAGCAGCTCCGTCCGCACTTATCCTTTCTACCTGGCTTGTCAGATCTTCTTGGACGGACTGGAGCCTACTACGGGACTTGGGTCAGAGAGTTCTATTCTTCACTTTGGATTGACCTAGCACATGAGTTTATTTACTTTGCATTCCGAGGCCGTGACCGCAGACTATACAGCACCAGGGTACGGGAGATCCTTAGACTCCTAGCTTTAGAGACGAAGATACACCAGCTGTGCTTTGGCTAGACTGCACCTCCGAGACGTCCACATGGCGGGACAGTGCCACCTACAGACATGATCAGACCCTGCTTCCATGAGCCGTTTGGCGAGGGGTCTAGACGTACACCTGCCAGCCTGACACCCCTAGCTAGAGTCCTTGATGCTATTGTGAGGCGGACACTACTTCCGAGGCTGGGATATAGAGAGGGACTGACCCGTATGCAGTTATGGGTAGTGCATCACCTCATCTCACAGACACCGTTCAATCTTTGGGATATGATGCTATGTGAGATGGAGGATACTTTGGTAGAGGGATTCAAGGGTCATAGGCAGCTTCCTTATGCTCATTGGATCTGTTTTCTTATTAGATCTGCGTGTGACCTGCCTGTAGAGATTAGAGCTAAGATATCTGATACCACCACAGCTTTTCCAGAGTATGATATTCGACAGCTGTGGGCTTCAGTTACCAGAGAGCAGACACCTGGCCTAGGACAGCGTCAGAGGCCAGAGGTACCAGAGACAGCTATTGAGTAGGACAAGACCGTTCAGGGTCTTGCTGAGGCCGAGCTAGCAGATCTTGATGCTCAGCCAGCTGATCTAGTTGAGGACATTGCTACTGACAGCACAGATGAGGATTATCAGCCCATCCCCCGGTACCGCTCTCCTCGGCCTCACGACCATGAGGCCGGTGGTTTAGGCTCAGCCTCCTGCTCAAACCCAGCCATGGTGGCTATTCTTGAGAGGCTGACCCAGGCCCAGGAGAGACAGGAGGTTTAGATGCATAGACAGGCTCAGGACACAGCTGCCGCATTTGCTCAGATTCAGGCTCATCGGGACGAGTTCTAGAGGCAGCAGCTGGAGTTTCAGAGGCAGCAGTTTGAGATGCAGAGGTAGCCACCCAGCAGCAGTATCTAGAGCTCCTGTGACACCTCGTCACTATTGGGGTTCCTCCACCCCCGTCTGTCCTGACTCTAGCACTACACTCCAGTGGACCTCAGAGTCAGGGCTAGCCGAGCTTTCAGTTTACCTCACCCCAGCAGCAGGTTCCTCAGACATTTCAGTCCCTGAGCTACACTCCTATACAGACGGGGTTCACTCCACCAGCTCAGCCTAGACCTCACCTTCTCTCGGGCACTCCTTTCACCGACTTGAGTGCCTCCTACAGTGAGCTAACTGGTCAGCCGACTCCCTCGTACACCACAGTTGTGACCTCTTCAGGAATGTCAGCTTCTGAGACTATTGTTCTTCTAGTGTCAGGGGCCGGGACTACAGAGACTGTGCCGTCATCAGTTACTTCGACAGATCCTCCCACTCTTGGTGTTCTTCAGGCTCAGGTGACAGAGACTGCTCCGATTGTTGCTACTATAGTTTTAGCTCCTGCACCTGCTCTATAGACCCATACTGCTTCACTGCCACGTCTATCTACAGAGGGTCAGCCTGATAGTTTAGAGTCTGAGGAGGATACTTCATAGTTCGTGATCACTCCACGCTCTTCGGCACCCGACTCGATAGCTTCTGTTCCCCCGTCGGATCCTTAGTTTAGTTTTTGGCGTTTGATGCCAAAGGGGGAGAGAGAGTAGATTCAGGGGGAGTGTTATTAGAGGGTTTCGTTCTTTGTGTGCTACATTTATGCATCATGTTTATTTTCTCACCCTGCATTTTCATGACTATGAGGTTGAGATTTTATATCATGTCACTTAATTGGTTTTAGCTCATAAGGTTGTGCTTTCGTGCCTTACTCTGATTTCGTATGAGCTATGTTTTATGTGTACTAACTCTTCAGTTTCTTCTTATGAGTACACTCAGTTGGCTTGGAACACATAAGCAATTCCTAACCCCTTGTGCTTGTAGCTTTTTGCTTATGTGAACCAAGCATGTTCGAAAACCTCAACTCTTATATCTTCTGAATCTAAGTGTTGTCATCAATCACCAAAAAGGGGGAGATTGAAAGCATCTAGGCCCCGGTGTTGGTTTCGGCAATTGATGATAACACATTATTACCATGACTAACGTGTGTTTTGCAGAAACTTGATAAGTTAAGTCACGGAGTTGATAACTGCTTTGGGCACTATGGTATTCATGTCCCTTGATGGAAATCATTTCGGTTTTCAAAGGATCAACGATAAGATTAAGGACGGTTAGTTCCGGATGTCAAGGTGTTGGATTACATCCGGAATAGTCGTTAGGATCTTTGTTTCTTCCTTTGGCCGTACTATAAAGGGGGGCATGAGCGAGTAGCTTGACATAGGTGAGTCTTTTGTTTAGGTGTGGTGCACACTTGTCAAACTTAGCACTAGGTAGCTCTGGTAAAGCTCAAAGTTCAGTTGGAAGCAACTTGGTTCAAGTTGCGTCGTGTTTCTAAGTCATTTGAGTAGTTTACCCTTGACCGGACGTGGTTTCTGACATGACCAGACACGTCCGGTCAGTACTAACAGTCACTGCGTCGTTAACTGGTTGACCGGACGTGGTCCCTGCGAGGACCGGACGCGGTGATCAGTCTGACACGAGTTTCAGAGGGTAACAGTCTAATCGGACGCGACTGTGAAGTGATCGGACGCGTCCGGTCATGTTCTAGTAAGGTTCTAACCTGACCTGACGCGTCCGGTCATCCATGATCGGACGCGGTCGAGCGTCAGGTTAAAGTCCAGTAAAGTTCTTGCACGATCGGATGCGTCCGGTCACCCCTGACCGGCGCGTCCGATCACTCAGCGCTGACTTTCGGTTTTCGACCGTTACACTCGACCGGCGCGTCCGGTCATGACGACCAGCGCGTCTGGTCAGTACGTGTTTTGCTAATTTGGCAGGTAACGGTTAGATTTATCTGAGGGGTGTATAAATACATCCCCTCCACCTCTTTTAGATGTCTCTTGCTCATTTGTTCAGCTGAGAAACACCTTTGAAGTGCAAGGAAGTGCAAGAGCCCTAGTGAGGATAGTGATTTGAGAATCAAAGTTTGAGATTCATCACTAGTGACTAGAGAGTAGCAAGTGTGCATCCATCTTCTCATTAGGCTTGTTGTGGTCTAGTGAGAGTTCTAGCTTGTTACTCTTGGTGATCGCCATCACCTAGACGGTTTGGTGGTGATTGGGAGTTTGGTGATCATCCGGAGAGCTTGTGGATGACCCAACTCATCTTGTGAGCGGTTTTTGGGCGATTCACCGTGACGGAGTGTCGAAGAATCAACCCGTAGAGAGCACTTGATCCTTGCGCGGATCAAGGGGGAGCTACACCCTTGCGCGGGTACTCCAACGTGGACTAGTGGGGAGTGGCGACTCTCCGATACCTTTGGAAAACATCGCCGTGTTCCTAACCCTTACTTTCAAGCATTTACTTTCGTGTATTACTTTCATTGCTTGTTTACTTTCCTAGAATTGCCTTCCTAGACTAGGATTGGAACTTATGGTGCAAAACTTTTACTGGTAGAATCACAAGGAACACTAGTAGGCACTAGGGGTGAAGTTTGACTTGTAGGATTTAATTCTTACAATTAATTTTTAGAAAAGCCCAATTCACCCCCCTCTTGGGCATCTTGATCCTTTCGAGGCTAAACTCTAAAGTAAAACACACACATGTGCATTTATATTAAAGTATCTCTTCCACTGTTATAATTATAAAATATGATAAATATCAAATTTGCATTTGAATTATCCACATCTACTATTACTAAAAAAACTGAAGTAATTATATTATTTGCATCTATATAGTTAGCTTTTCTATAACGAAGAAATAATACAAATTGCATTGTGTGTGTGTGTTTTTAATTAAATCATCTGCTCCCGCCGGTGTCTATATAAAAGCACATTAGCTCAAAATTACGTAAAAAAAATCATAGATGCCTTGCAGTTGATTTGTATATACAACATGAGCTACAGGATAAAAAGGCAACAAATGATCGAACGAGCATATACATAAAGCAGGTGCACATGCCAGACAGTACCTCGACAGAATCGTTAAGAGAAGAAAAGACTATATGTGACAAAGTAGGTGGACTATTTCTAATCAAGAATAAGACAATAATTGGTAAAAAAAATGCAATATTTGCATTTACCCGAATGGGAGGGGGGGGTGTTGTTGGGGGGGGGGGGGGGGTGGGGGTGGTTGGGATAGGTAAAAGCTTGTCTTTTGGCAATAAGTCCCACTTTAATAGCTGTGATTTTGAATTTTAGACGTTGTGCTACCGAATTTGCCATAACTCACTGCTACAGAATTGGACATCACTGCCGGCCTTATCACTGCCGAATTTTAAGAAACCGACAGTGATAGCCTATTACTGTTGGTTTTTGGCTAAAACCAGCAGTGATAGGGCCAACCAACACTGATATTCGGGTATTCACTGTCAGTTCGTATAATTGTTGGTTTTAGCCAAGAACCGACAGTGATATTGGATCATCACTGCCGGTTTTAGCCAAGAACCGACACCGATACTGTCACTGTCGGTTCGTGGCTTAAACCAACAGTGATATGTTGCAAGAAAACTTTATAAGTTTTTCATATGATGTCCGATGAAGACGAACTTTATATCAAAGTTGTAGTACTCGACGAGATCTACAACTTTATAGTTTAAACTTTTAAATTTGAGATCGTTTGTATGTCCAAATATTTTCATTTGAAATCATCTATCTAACAAAAATTACGTTTGATTTCTAAAATTTAAAATTTGAATTTTTCAAATGACCTCGCATGGAGAAACGCCCAAAACAAAAGTTGTAGATATCAAAAAGTTAAGCAAATTTGTAGTTGACAACTTTTTCATTTGAAATCATTTACTACTTCAAAATGCTGTTTGAAATTAAATTTTGAAATTGTCAAAGAACTCTGATTTCTCTTTTTAATCTCTGACTAAAACTTGTAACTAGTCTTTCTCCCTCGTACTAACTTTAAATTTGATGGTTTTTTTCTTAAAAATTTCTAAAATCACGCTCTATCAATTTATTGTGTTCTAAAGCTATTATTTTATCTCTCTTTTCAAGTGACTGTATTTTATCTATTTGAATTTTGAATTTAAAAAACTGGCAACTTAAAACGTCATTTTGGAACACTAAATGATTTCAGCTGAAAAAGTCATAGACATAGAAGTTGTAGAACTTATCAAGATCTACAACTTTTATTTTGATCATTTCTTCATCCGATAAAGTGGCAGTAATATTGTTAACAAATGTTATGTATCCCTCTTAGTTTAAGAGGGATACGTAACATTTGTGAACAATGTTGCTACCACTATCTTGGATGAATAAATGATCAAATGACCAAAATAAAAGTTGTAGATCTTAGAAAGTTATGAAACTATGTAGTTGACAACTTTTTGATTTAAAATCATCTCGTCAAGAAAAACTACGTTTGAATTTCTAAAATTTAAAATTCAAATTTTGTAAATGATCTCTGATGGAGAAACTACCAAAATAAAAGTTGTAGATCCCAAAAATTTATGAAACTTTATAGTTTACAACTTTTTGATTTGAAATCATCTTGTCAAGGAAAACTACATTTGAATTTCAAAAAATTTAAATTTGAATTTTTTAAACGACCTCGGATAGATAAACAGCAAAAACGAAAGTTGTAGATCTCAAAAAATTATGAAACTTTGTAGTTGATAACTTTTTGATTTGAAATCATCTTATCGTGGAAAATTACGTTTGAATTTTTCAAATTTGAAATTCTAATTTTGTAAATGACTTCGAATGGAGAAACTACCAAAATAAAAGTTGTAGATGTCGAAAAGTTATAAAACTTTGTAGTTGATAATTTTTTCATTTAAATTCGTTTAGAATCCCAAATACTCATTTCAAAATCAGATGAACATAAAATGGCTAGAACGAAAATCTCATTTGGACACAGACAACTTGCACATTGAGTGGTTAGGGGCCGAAGACACGAAACAGGAGGTCAGGAATTGTAACACATCGGGTGTTATGGTTGCTAATTAACCTGCCATGTCATCATACTGCATCGCAAAGCATCCATGATTAGGTCAACCCTGTTATGCATTAACTAAAATGAGTTTACCTTTCTAGGTTGGATGTGCTTCTCAGTGGTGTGATCCGAACCAAAAACCCTAATTTCGAATGCCACCGCAAATACTTAGTCCATGTCTTGCATAATTTGAGGTGTGTGACTGTGTTACACACTAGTGTCAAGTGTAGGGTATGAACTCAAGTACAACACGTAAAATGAAGCTCCAAGTTTGAGTTTGAATTGGAATCCAAAAACTTGTCGCGAGTTTTCCGATTCGAATTTAAATTCAAATTTGGGGAAATATTAAAAAGATTTTCAAAAGCTAAATTGATCAACCAAGAGTGGCATTTGGTCAACCATATTATGCATGTCTAAATGATGCCCTAGGACGATGGTTTGATCATTAAATAATCACCAATTAAGGTAGCAACAAATTTCAATTGAAAATTCCTCCGAAAACCCTAAAATCCAAAGTAATCTGAGCCCACCATCACTCCATCTCGTCACCCCAAACTGCCTCCGAAGCCACGTCTTCTTCAGCTTCGGTCAGAGCTCCGCCGCACCCGCCTCGTCGTCGACAGCCTTCTTCGGTGAGCTTCAACTAGTAGTGTCTTCACGCTTAGAACCGCCTTGATGCCGTAGTGCTCATAAGCTTCCTAATTCACACTCTACTGCCCCAGACATGTCGGAACGCCATCTCCGCCGCCAGCTCACCTCACCGGAGCGCCGTCGCTGTGAATCATCCACCCTACCACCTCTCCGTCTCGGCAAAGCGTGTCAGCACGTGTTCGGTGAGCTCCTGAGCATGAAGCTCTCCTCAGTTTAGTCGCTACCGTAGCAGAGGCCGTCGTTCGTTGCGTCCGCCATCACCGGAGTTGGTGTCGCCGTCGTCATCATCGACGTTGGTGCTCGGGGTTGCTAGAGTGGGTCAAAGTGGCACCAACGTGTTCGAGAGAGGGAGGAGAAGCTGTTGGTGTAGACCGTGTCATCGGGGAGCTCACCGTCGGTGAGCTCACCGGCGGTCAGCGTCGCTGCAGCCGGGGTTGACCCGGGCTGACGAGCAGGGGCCCCTATCAGTGAGAGAGAGAGTGAGGGAGAGCGAGCGCGGGCGGGCCATGCTGCTAGGCCGCGCAAGAGTGCTGCTGGGCCGCGCAAGCGCGTTGCTGGGCCGCGCGGGCGTGAGCGAGCGCGGGCGCGGGCGTGATGCAGCTGGACCGCGCGGTTGGGCCGAGCCGGAGGGAGAAAGGAGGAAGCGGCCCGATCGGAGCTTTTGGTTTTTCTTTTTCAAAAATGTGAATAGTAATAGTATTTGTTTATTTCATTAAAAATTCTGTAGAGCTCCAAAAATAGTGAAAATTTTTGTGTAAGCTTTTCAAGATGTAAACTACTTAGGAAAAATATTAAATACTAAATTTGATTATTTTTGCAAGTTATTTAATTAGTTCAATTAAATATTAAATGCAACTTCCATGAATTTTAATAATTAAATTATTAGTCCAAAAATTATGAAATTTATTTTGACACTATTATAGGTCATGATTAATCCTTAGAAAAAGTTTAAGCTCAATTAGATGAAGTTTGATTTATTATTAATTATGCCCTAATTAATTAAATGTTTAAATAATTGTTAAATTGTTAAACTCTAAGTGTTGTGTGCCTTTTTGATTGAGTGATGACCTTGGGTCACTAATTCTTGGTGATCCTTGGCACCTTAATTTCATGATTGAGCTCATTAGTAACATGTTTGGTAAGAAACGTTAGTATCGCTTAAGTTATCGCTATTAGTTAGTAGGTTTTACTGTTTTGCGACTGTACCGCGAAGGAAATTTGTACTCAAGTCGTAAACCATGGCATATCATCATCAAGCATCATGTTTATCACCGCATCATGTTGAAACATGTTATATACTCGTGTAGTTTCCGCTTTCGAGGAAGTCGAAGTTGGCGAGCAAATCTCCGTAGAAGAGTTGTCGTCGGTGGGTTCCGAACTAGAAGTCGGAGTCTTCGAGTCCGAGTCAGTCATCGCGTCAGAGCAAGGCAAGCCCTGGTGCATTTAAACCCTACCTTGAGTTTTACAAATCTTTATTATTTATACTAGGGTTTACTGCATTAAGTAATTAGGAGTTGAGTGATAACCCAATTGCTGCATTGTCATCCTTGATTATTGCGATATCACTCTTGATACCTATTTTACTAAAAATGCATAGTATGCTTCGCTATGCTTATGAGTTAAGCTTTTTAAATGAATGTTTACATGGCCATAACAGCATACTTGATAAATATTGAAATACGAGAATAAACTTGTAAGATCGGGCAGGTGGTTTGGCCACTGCTAACTTGCATTGGAAAAGGAGTCTCAATGTAGTGTTTCCGCCTTATCAGTTAAGGACCGTGCGTTGTTGGCCCTCGCGTCATGGAGTTTTTATTAGTACTAGCCATGTACCCATGTCAGGTAAGCCTTACTTCGACTATTCCATTACGAGAACGTCTAACCTCGCACTGGGAGTGGAGAGATGGTGAGAGTAGCGTGTACCCTCGGGGCTAGAATTGGGCCGGGTTCGAGGAGTACTGTGCTCTCGGGTGGCGATGGACACGTTTTGGTTTTGGGTTACTCTGGTAAGAGTTGATATATACAAGATTCGGTTCTACATATGTCGTGTGGTTAGGAATCCCCAGCTGGGTAAATGAAGCTGTTCGAATCGTCGTTACTCCACGAGAAAGGAGTCTTAGCGTTGCACCAACATCGTAGTTAAGAACTAGAATTGAAAGAAAGAATGAGAAAGATCTTGATGAGAATTACTTTGATCTAAATTAGGATCACTTAGAATTGGTTAATGAACCATCAATGGTAAAAGTAAAATATTGAAGGTAAGGACTTACTTTAGTAAGCTTTTCTGCAAAAGAAATTTTGATTCTTGAATACCCGTACCTTGATTCCCTAAAGCTAGCATGCCCTTGGAGTCTTTTTCTTAGTCGGGTAAGTCTTGTTGAGTACTCTCGTACTCAGGGTTTGTTAAACCCCTTGTTGCAGGTGCGGTTCATGAACAAGTCTGCTTTGAGCCTTGTTGCATGACCGTTGTGGCTAAAGAAAGTGACGACGAGTAGACTGTGTGGCCTCTGGGTAAGGCACTTCGTTTGTGTGATTGTAATAAAGTTACTACTGATACTTCCCTACTACCGGTTTGTAATAATGTTACATAAGGTTTGGAGTTTGGAAACTGTGGTTTGTAAACTTAAGTTATTATAAGACTTCCCCTACTTTACTCGGATGGTATTTTGAATAAATTGTTGTAATATTACAATACTCCTGTGATTAGATCCTGTTCGGAGGGAAGCAGGCCTTTTAAGTTATGAGGAACATAAGTACGGTTGTCAGAGGTCATTATGAAGATGAAAGGTACAGGTGGACCATCATAATTAGGAGGTTTTGTGACAGCTGGTACTAGAGCATAATTACTGGAGTTATTATAGTATTACTTTACAAAACTTCAAAATGATTTGGATCGAACAAACTTAATATTGATATTTTGGTCCAAATTGCTTTTGGCTTATCACAATCTACTCTCTGTAGTTTCCTTAGCTCATATTTGAAAGCTTCGTAGTGAAGTATCATGTTATATTGCCCTAAGTTACAAATGTTATTGCATGTGTTACTTCAATTTTTCTGTTAGTTCGTAAGTACGATGCATGCATCATGTATAATTAACCTGCTTAAGTTACCTTCCCTTTTAAAGTGGTTTGGGTTAAGTAAGGTTTAATCCTGTTCATGCTAACCTTCAGATCCCTCCCATCTGTCCTCATCTTCCTAATTCTGTCTTGCTTTAGGATGGCACGTGTGAAGATGACTCCTCGCAAGAAAACTGGTCCGCAAGGAGTGCCACGTCATCAGTTGGCAACTAGAGGTGATGGAGTGAGCAGTAGTCGCAATCCGAACCCGGATTCCCAATCAGAGGTCGCAAGGCTTATGTCAGAGATAGAGCGACTAAAGCGCAACATGCATTTTTGGAAACAGTGTCAGAATGAGTCTCTGGAAAAGAAGACAGAAGCCAAGGCTCGTGTTCGAGAGTTGGAGCTTTATGTGACACACCTAGAGCAGTACAATACAATTTTGCATGAGGAAGTCCATAGGTTACATGACCTGATGAATCCCAATCATCAGCCCCAGGCGGTAGAAGATGATGTCGGTGCCATGGTCGTTCCTAGTGGAGAGGATAATGAGGAAGAGGATCCAGAAGAAAATGAACCCATGATAGAAAGTGGGGATGAGGCAAGTCATGTCACTGGTGCAAGTGTTCAGGAGAATGAGGATGGAGTGATAGTGATCAGTGACGATGATGAGGAGTGAAGTATCGAAATGGATGGTTATGTAATATAGTAGTCTTTTCTGTTTTCTAAGAACCTTAGCAGGGTTGGTTTGCTTGCTTGCGAGCAAGTTTGTAAAAAAATAATGTAAAATAAGGTTGATGTGTGTACTAGTATTGTACTAACTGCTTTCTAATTCAATAAAGCAATGTAAATAAGCATGGTTTGTGTACAATAGATGGATGATACTGGAACTTCTCAGGCTGGGGACAATGCTCCAAATCCTCCACCATTTCCACCTACTCTGGCATAATCTATTACAGCACTGGTCAATGCCACTACTCTGTTGGCCCAGAATTAGAACGGAAATCAGGGTCATCGGGGCCGAAATAATGGAGGAGAAACCACTTATGTGGATTTCACCGATACCCGTCCACCGGTGTTTTCAAAGGCCGATGAGCTGCTAGAGGTGGATGACTGGCTCCGAACAATGGAGCAAAAGTTTGAACTTATATAGTGCACTGAATACCAGAAACCCGTGTTTGCAGCACAGCAGCTCAGGGGTGCTGCAGGGGCGTGGTGGGCAAATCTGGTCGCCGCACAGCCTGCTGGCCATCGTATTACCTGGCAAGAGTTTCATGATGCTTTCAGAGCACACTACATCCCAGATGGTGTCATGGCAATGAAGTTAGAAGAGTTTCTCTCTTTAAAACAGGGAAACCAGATAGTTCTTCAGTATGTTGGCAAATTCAATCATCTGTCACAGTATGCAGCCGAGTATGTGAACACTAATGCAAAGAAGAAGAGTTGTTTCATGAGGGGTTTGAATACCAAGATTCAGGCAGCATTGGTCACATGCTACAATGCCACATATCATGAAGTAGTCAATGTCGCTATCGCTTCAGAAGAGAAGTCCCGCATTCACAAAAAGTCAAAGAAAAAGAAGCAAGTGTTGTCTAGCTCATCATGCGGCATTAAGAAGCGCCAAAGGTTTATCTACCACCCTTAGAATCATTTCCTCCCTCCTTATCGTCCACCGCAATACCAAGCTCGGTCGTAGACGTTTATCCATCCTGCCATAACCCAGCAATATCCACAACAGCCGAATGCCCCTGGTATTCGAAATCAGAGCCTAATAACCCATAACTTTCCCTGCTATAACTGTGGAAAGCCAGGCCACTTCTCAAAGGATTGCCCATATCCAAGGCAGTATAACCCCAATTATCCAAGAGCTCCCATACCACAACAACAGCAGCCTCAGAGTAAGAATAATAATCTGAATGTCCAGAAGGGTAAGGGTGAAAAGAATAAGATGGGACGTGTATTCTACACCCAAGCAAGTGCAATTCCAGAGGGAGAACCTGCTATGATGGGTATGTTCCCTGTTGTTAATCATCCAGCAGTATTGTTATTTGATTCTGGTGCATCGCACACATTCATAAATCTCACCTTTGTTACAAAGCATGACATTCCAATTATGAGAACACAAGTGGATTTCTTTATTCAGTCGCTCAGGGGACGACTGTGTACTAAGGAAATGGTACGTGAAGTACCTATAGAGTTGGGTGGGTATATATTTCCTACCTCAATGATAATATTGCAGAAACAAGATATGGATGTAATCCTAGGTATGAATTGGATGTACCAACGAGGAGCTATTATAGATGCACTGCACAGAACTATAAGGTTGAACTTGCCACATAATAAATCTCATCTTCTTATCCAACTTCCTATTCCAAAGAGAACCGTTGAGAGGATATGTGCAACTTCAGTGAAAGAAATTTGTGATATACCGGTAGTCTGTGAATTTCTAGATGTGTTTCCAGATGATCTACCTGGTCTGCCACCGGACAGAGAAGTAGAATTTGTAATTGAGTTAAAACCTGGTACTGCCCCAATATCCAGGAGAGCTTATAAAATGCCACCAAATGAATTGGCCGAACTCAAGGTTCAATTGTAAGAGTTGCTTGAAAAAGGTTTCATCAAACCCAGTTCATCACCGTGGGGTGTCCGGCTCTTTTTGTCAAGAAGAAGGATCATACTTTAAGGATGTGTGTTGACTATCGTCCGTTGAATGAAATAACCATTAAGAACAAGTACCCGTTGCCTCGCATTGATATACTTTTTGATCAACTTGTGGGGGCAAAGGTATTTTCAAAGATCGATCTTCGATCGGGGTACCATCAAATCAAGATTCGACTAGAAGACATTCCTAAGACTGCATTCACTACCAGATATGGATTGTATGAGTATCTAGTTATGTCTTTTGGCCTCACTAATGCATCGACGCATTTCATGTATTTGATGAACTTAGTTTTCATGCCGGAGCTTGACAAGTTTATGGTTGTCTTTATTGATGATATTCTGGTATACTCCAAAAGTGAAGAAGAGCATGCTGAGCACCTTAGAGTTGTTCTGACTCGTCTGAGAGATCATCAACTGTATGTCAAGTTTAGTAAATGTGAGTTTTGGCTAAAGGAAGTACAATTCTTAGGACATGTGTTGTCAGCCGAAGGAGTAGCAGTTAATCCTGGTAAGGTGAAAGATATTTTGAATTGGAAACCACCAATCTCAGTTCATGAAGTCCAAAGTTTTCTGGGAATGGTGGGTTACTACCGTCGATTCATACCTGACTTTTCAAAGGTAGCCAAGCCAATCACGGAGTTGTTGAAAAATCAAACCAAATTCATCTGGTCTCCAGAATGTGAGAAGGCTTTTAGAATTCTAAAGAAGTCACTGACAACTGCTCTAGTTTTAGCATAGCCAGATATAGAAAAGCCATTTGATGTATACTGTGATGCCTCTGGTATTGGCCTTGGTTGTGTATTAATGCAAGAAGGCAGAGTCATTGCTTATGCCTCGAGACAGTTGAAGCGTCACGAACAGCATTATCCAACTCATGATCTTGAACTAGCAGTTGTGGTCCATGCATTGAAAATTTGGCGCCATTACTTGTTAGGTAATAATTGCCACATTTATACAGATCACAAAAGCTTGAAGTATATCTTTACTCAGTCAGAACTGAATATGAGGTAAAGAAGGTGGCTTGAGTTAATAAAGGATTATGATCTAGAAGTGCACTATCATCCTGGAAAAGCAAATGTTGTTGTTGATGCACTTAGTAGAAAGAATCATTGCAATTGTATGACTGTGAAGCCAATGGATTATAGTGTGTGTTACGAATTGGAAAAGTTGAATTTTGGAATAGTCCAGCAAGGTCAGTTAACCAATGTCATTGTGAAATCAATAATCAAAGATCAGATTATATCTGCTCAAAGAAAGAATTCCGGTATAGCTCACATCAAAGAAAAAGTTAGAACAGGTCAACAGATAAATTTCAATATTGATGATACTGATGTGTTGTGGTTCAAGAACCGGTTAGTGGTACCAAAAGTTCCAGAGTTACGACAGCTCATTCTTGATGAAGCACATAATACAAGGTTTTCTATTCATCTAGGGAGTAATAAGATATATCAGGATTTGACATAGAGATTCTGGTGGACTAAAATGAAAATTGAGATTGCTAAGTATGTTGCCAGATGTGACACTTGTCGTAGAGTGAAGGTTGAACACTTGAAGTCGGCAGGAATGTTACAACCCTTGCCCATTCCATCTTGGAAGTAGGAAGATATCAGTATGGATTTCATTACTGGTTTACCCAAGACCTCAAGAGGCTTTGATTCAATTTGGGTTGTTGTGGATCGTTTGACTAAATCAACTCACTTTGTACCTGTGAAGACTAACTATAGAGCATCTAAATATGCAGAAATATATGTTGCCTGAATTATGAGTTTGCATGGAATACCCAAAACAATTGTTACTGACAGAGGTACTCAGTTTGTTTCGCAATTTTGGAAATAATTTCAAAAGTCACTAGGTACTAAACTTCTTTACAACACAGCTTATCACCCGCAAACTGAGGGACAGACTGAAAGAGTAAATCAAATTCTAAAAGATATGTTAAGATCTTGAGCTCTCACTTATCAAGATCAATGGGATGAATGTTTATCGTTAGCAGAATTCTCCTATAATAATAGTTATCAAGAGAGTATCAAAATGGCACCGTTTGAAGCATTGTATAGCCGTAGATACAGAACTCCGTTGAACTGGTCAGAACCGGGAGAAAGATGGTTTTATGGAGTTGATCTGGTAAAGAGAACGAAAGAAAAAGTCAAGCAGATTCAAAAGAGTTTAAAAGTTGCTCAGTCTCAATAGAAGAGTTATGTTGACAAAAGGCGTAGACCCTTTATGTTTAAAGTGGGAGATTATGTTTATCTGAAAGTGTCACCCAGGAAAGGAGTTACTTGATTTGGAGTCAAGGGCAAACTCGCACCACGTTATATTGGACCATTCCAAATCATTAAAAATGTGGAAAGGTGGCATATAGATTAAAGTTTCCTGAACAACTGTCAGCCGTGCACAATGTATTTCATGTATCGCAATTGAAGAAGTGTCTTCAAGTGCCTGATCAAGTTATTGATGTTGAAGGAGTTGAACTTGAGCCAGATTTGACTTATTCTGAATATCCTGTCCGAGTTTTGGAATGAAAGGATCGTGTTACCCGAAGTAGAACAATCAAATGGTACAAGATACAATGGGATCAACATTCAGAAGAAGAAGCCACGTGGAAATCGGAAGATTACCTGTTAGAGAATTTCCTCGAGTTCTTTGCTTCTATCTAGGTTGCAATTTTTTCTTTAAATTGTAACATGTCCTTTTCAAAATTTTGTAATGTAGAAAACCCTCTACCTATTTTGTAGACAAGTTCTGAACGTGTTTGTTTGACACGTCTCCTTTTCCATTACTTAACTCAAGGCTTTAAATCTTGGGACGAGATTTCTTTAAGGGGGAAGGGCTGTAACACCTCAGGTGTTATGGTTGCTAATTAACCTACCATGTCATCATACTGCATCGAAAAGCATCCATGATTAGGTCAACCCTGTTATGCATTAACTAAAATGAGTTTATCTTTCTAGGTTGGATGTGCTTCTCAGTGGTGTGATCCAAACCAAAAACCCTAATTTCGATTGCCACTGCAAATACTTAGTCCATGCCCTGCGTAATTTGAGGTGTGTGACTGTGTGACACACTAGTGTCAAGTGTAGGCTATGAACTCAAGTACGACACGTAAAATGAAGCTCCAAGTTTGAGTTTGAATTAGAATCCAAAAACTTGTCGCGAGTTTTCCGATTCGAATTTGAATTCAAATTTGGGGAAATATTAAAAAGATTTTCAAAAGCTAAATTGATCAACCAAGACTGGCATTTGGTCAACCATGTTATGCTTGTCTAAATGGTGCCCTTGGATGATGGTTTGATCATTAAATAATCACCAATTAAGGTAGCAACAAATTTTAATTGAAAATTCCTCAAAAAACTCTAAAATCCAAAACCTTGTTTACCCCTTTTGAAATAATTCAAAATCTAAGCAAAATTTGGGGAAAAAGTTTAAAACCAAGTTTGTAGAAATTTTCAAGGGCTACAACTTTGGTGTTTGGAGTTTTTGAAGTTTCAATATAAAATCCAAAGTAATTTCTAAATTACCAAATTTCTAAAAAGTGTCCCCTTTTGAATTTAAACTCAAATTTCAAAATTTATTTCGAATTTGAAAAAGTGTTCAATACAAAACTTGTAGAGCTTGAAATTCTAAAGATTTCATATCTTGGGAATTTTTCAAGTTGCTACATGAATTTGGGAGTAATTTGAGAAAACAGTTTGAAATTGCAAGTTTGGGGGGGGAGCTATAGTGCCCCCAACGAATCACAGCAGGGCAGCAGATGGCATGGGCGCCGGCGAGCCGTCGGGCGGCTTCCACGACCTTCTCGCGCACCCCAGCTGGCCAGCTTGCGTTCACGCAGCTTCCCACGGCCACGTTGCGTTCCCTGGCCATCTATATAAGGACGTTTCATCGTCGTCGTCGTTGTTTTTCTCTCCTCTGTTAGCCGTCGCCGCCGTTGCTTTTCGCCGGCGAAATTCGTCACCACCACTGCACTGCAAGCCACTCCCTCTTGCAGCCAGCTCCGACATAACCCCATGCTTCATCTAAGCCCACCATCACTCCATCTCGTCACCCCAAACTGCCTCCGAAGCCGCGTCTTCTTCAGCTCCGGTCAGAGCTCCGCCGCACCCGCCTCGTCGTCGACAGCCTTCTCCGGTGAGCTTCAACTAGTAGCGTCTTCACGCTTAGAACCGCCTTGATCCGTAGTGCTCATAAGCTTCCTAATTCGCACTCTACTGCCCAGACGTGTCGGAACGCCATCTCCGCCGCCAGCTCACCTCACCGGAGCGCCGCCGCTGTGAATCATCCACCCCACCACCTCTCCGTCTCGGCAAAGCGTGTTAGCACGTGTTGGGTGAGATCCTGAGCATGAAGCTCTCCTCAGTTTAGTCGCTACCGTAGCAGAGGTCGTCGTCCGTTGCGTCCGCCATCGCCAGAGTTGGTGTCGCCGTCGTCATCGTCGAAGTTGGTGCTCGAGGTTGCTAGAGTGGGTCAAAGTGGCACCAACGTGTTCGGGAGAGGGAGGCGAAGCTATTGGTGTAGACCGTGTCGTCGGGGAGCTCACCGTCGGCGAGCTCATCGGTGGTCAGCGTCGCTGCAGCCGGGGTTGACCCGGGCTGACGGACAAGGGCCCCTGTCAGCGAGAGAGAGTGAGGGAGAGCGAGCGCGGGCGGGCCGTGCTGCTGGGCCGCGCAAGCGCTTGCTGGGCCACGCGGGCACGAGCGAGCGTGGGCCTGAGCGCGATGCATCTGGACCGCGCGGTTGGGCTAAGCCGGAGGGAGAAAGGAGGAAGCGGCCCGATCGGAGTTTTTGGTTTTTCTTTTTTCAAAAATATGAATAGTAATAGTATTTGTTTATTTCATTAAAAATTCTGTAGAGCTCCAAAAATAGTGGAAATTTTTGTGTAAGCTTTTCAAGATGTAAACTACTTAGGAAAAATATTATATACTAAATTTGATTACTTTTTACAAGTTATTTAATTAGTTCAATTAAATATTAAATGTAACTTCCATGAATTTTAATAATTAAATTATTTGTCAAAAAATCATGAAATTTATTTTGACACTGTTATAGGCCATGATTAATCCTTAGAAAAAGTTTAAGCTCAATTAGATGAAGTTTGATTTATTATTAATTATGCCCTAATGAATTAAATGTTTAAATAATTGTTAAATTGTTAAACTCTAAGTGTTGTGTGCCTTTTTGATTGAGTCATGACCTTGGGTCACTAATTCTTGGTGATCCTTGGCACCTTAATTTCATGATTGAGCTCGTTAGTAACATGTTTGGTAAGAAACGTTAGTATCGCTTAAGTTATCGCTATTATTTAGTAGGTTTTACTGTTTTGCGACTGTACCGCGAAGGAAAGTTGTACTCAAGTCGTAAACTATGGCATATCATCATCAAGCATCATGTTTATTACCGCATCATGTTGAAACATGTTATATACTCGTGTAGTTTCCGCTTTCGAGGAAGTCGAAGTTGGCGAGCAAGTCTCCGAAGAAGAGTTGTCGGCGGTGGGTTCCGGACCGAAAGTCAGAGTCTTCGAGTCTGAGTCAGTCGTCGCGTTAGAGCAAGGCAAGCTCTGGTGCATTTAAACCCTACCTTGAGTTTTACAAATCTTTATTATTTATACTAGGGTTTACTGCATTAAGTAATTAGGAGTTGAGTGATAACCCAATTGCTGCATTGTCATCCTTGATTATTGCGATATCACCCTTGATACATGTTTTACGGAAAATGCGTAGTATGCTTCGCTATGCTTATGAGTTAAGCTTTTTAAATGAATGTTTACATGGCCATAATGGCATACTTGATAAATATTGAAATATGAGAATAAACTTGTAAGATCGGGCGGGTGGTTTGGCCACTGCTAACTTGCATTGGGAAATGAGTCTCAATGTAGTGTTTCCGCCTTATCAGTTAAGGACTGTACGTTGTTGGCCCTCGTGTCATGGAGTATTTATTAGTACTAGCCATGTACCCATGTCGGGTAAGCCTTACTTCGACTATTCCATTACGAGAACGTCTAACCTCGCACTGGGAGTGGAGAGATGGTGAGAGTAGCGTGTACCCTCGGGGCTAGAATTGGGCCGGGTTCGAGGAGTATTGTGCTCTCGGGTGGCGATGGACACGTTCTGGTTTTGGGTTACTCAGGTAAGAGTTGATATATGCAAGATTCGGTTCTACATATGTCGTGTGGTTAGGAATCCCCAGCTGGGTAAATGAAGCGGTTCCAATCATCGTTACTCCACGAGAAAGGAGTCTTGGCCTTGCACCAACATCGTAGTTAAGAACTGGAATTGAAAGAAAGAATGAGAAAGATCTTGATGAGAATTACTTTGATCTAAATTAGGATCACTTAGAATTAGTTAATGAACCATCAATGGTAAAAGTAAAATATTGAAGGTAAGGACTTACTTTAGTAAGCTTTTCTGCAAAAGAAATTTTGATTCTTGAATACCCGTACCTTGATTCCCTAAAGCTAGCATGCCCTTGGAGTCTTTTTCTTAGTCGGGTAAGTCTTGTTGAGTACTCTCATACTCAGGGTTTGTTAAACCCCTTGTTGCAGGTGCGGTTCATGAATAAGTCTGCTTTGAGCCTTGTTGCATGACCGTTGTGGCTGAAGAAAGTGACGACGAGTAGACTGTGTGGCCTCTGGGCAAGACACTTCGTTTGTGTGATTGTAATAAAGTTACTACTGATACTTCCCTACTACCAGTTTGTAATAATGTTATATAAGGTTTGGAGTTTGGAAACTGTGGTTTGTAAACTTAAGTTATTGTAAGACTTCCGCTACTTTACTCTGATGGTATTTTGAATAAACTGTTGTAATATTGCAATACTCCTGTGATTAGATCCTATTCGGAGGGAAGCAGGCCTTTTAAGTTATGAGGAACATAAGTACGGTTGTCAGAGGTTATTATGACGATGATAGGTACATGTGGGCCATCATAATTAGGAGGTTCTGTGACAGGAATTCGAGCGTCGGTGGCCGCAAAACAAAAAAATCACATGATTTATGACTTGCGACGCACGACCGTGTGGCTGTCCAGTGGGGCCTCTCCTAGAATTAAAAAATCCCTATTTTTTGGATTTACTGAAAATCACATCACTGTCGTTTTTTATAACCAGTAGTGATGAGCCCCCTTCATCACTGCTGATATGCCACTGTTGGTTCAAAATCTGGCATTGAAGGGGGGTTTTTGAACCGACAGTAATGTGAAGATCTATGGTAGTGTCACAGAACCTCCTAAATTATGATGGCCCACATGTACCTGTCATTGTCATAATGACCTCTGACAGCCATACTTATGTACATCATAACCTAAAAGACCTGCTTTCCTCCAAACATGATCCAATTATAGGAGTATTGCAATATTACAATAGTTTATTCAAAATACCAATAGAGCAAAAGAGCGGAAGTCTTACATAACTTAAGTTTACAAACCTCAAATCATAAGTAGTATTATTACAAACCAGTAGTAGTGGAGTATCAGTAGTAACTTTATTACAACATCCAAATGAGATGCCTTGCCCAGAGGCCACACAGCCTACTCGTCGTCACTTTCTTCAACAACAACAGTAATGCAGCAAGGCTCAAAACAGACTTGCTCATGAACCGCATCTGTAACAAGGGTTTAACAAACCCTGAGTACGGAGAGTACTCAACAAGACTTACCCGACTAAGAAAAAGATTCTAAGGGCATGCTAGCCTTAGAGAATCAAGGTATGGGTATTCAAGAGTCAGAATTATTTTGCATAAAAGCTTACTAAATTAAGTCCTTGCTTTCAACCTTTTATTTTCATCATTGATGGTTCATTAACCAATTCTAAGTGATTCTAATATAGATCAAAGTAATTCTCATCAAATTTTTCTTTATTTTTTCCTCAAATTCCAATTCTTAACTATGATGCAGGTCAGGCGATCGAGTCTCTATAACTAAGGAGCAACGACGATTCGAATCGATTATACACAGCTGGAGATCTCTAACCTCACGATATATGTAGAACCAAATCTCGCATATGCCAACCCTCATTTAGATCTCCCAAGATCAGAACGTGTCCATCTCCCCCCGAGAGTACAGTACTCCTCGAACCCGACCCAATTCTAACCCCGAGGGTACATGCTACTCCCGCCATCTCTCCACTCCCAGTGTGAGGTTAAACGTTCTAGAAATAGAATCACTAATATCTTGGGCTTACCCAAGGCATGAGGCTAGTTGTAAAGTCTCGAAACATAAGCAGGCCTACAACGAACGGTCCTTAACTGATAAGATGGAAACACTACATTGAGACTCCTTTCTCAATGCAAGTTACTAGTGGCCAAACCACCCGCCCGATCTTCAGTTTTATTCTTACATTCTATTATTCCTCAAGTATGCCATCATGGCCATATAAGCATTTCATTTAAAAGCCTAACTTATCAAGCAATAGTGAAGGATAACTACGCATTTTCAATAAAACAGGTACCAAGGCTGATATCACAATAATCAAGGATGATAATGCAGTAACTGAGTTATCACTCAACTCCTAATTACTTAATGCAGTAAACTATAGTACTAGTGATAAAGATTTGTAAAACTCAAGGAAGGGTTTAAATGCACCGGGGCTTGTCTTGTTCAGACGAGACGATTGGCTCAGGCTCAACAACTCCAACGTCTGGTCCAGAACCCATTGGCGACAGTTCTCCTTCGGAAGCTTGCTCGACAACGCTTACTTCCTCGAAAGCGGGAACTACACGAGCATATGACATGCTTTAACATGATGCGGTGATAAATATGATGCTTGATGATAATATGCCACGATTAATGACTTGAGTACAACTTTCCTTCACGGTACAGTTGCAAACCAACAGAACTCACTACTAACAATAATTTCATTAAGCAACAATATTACTTCATAAAGAACATATTAATCATGAGCTCAACCAAGTAATTAAGGTGCCAAGGATCATTAAGGGTTAATGACCCAAGGTCATCACTCAATCAAAAAGAGCACACAACACTTAAAAGTTATCAACTTAAACATTTATTTAATTACTTAAATAATTAAGGTAGAAATTAAGAATGAATTAAACTTCATCTAATTGAGCTCAAACTTTTTTTATAGACTGATCATGGTCTAAAATAGTGTCAAAACAAATTTCATGATTTTTGGATTAATATTTTAATTACTAAAATTCCTGGAAGTTGCATTTAACATTTAATTGAGATAATTAAATAACTTACAAAAAGTAATCAAAATTGGCATTTAATATTTTTTCTAGATAGTTTACACTTTGAAAAGCTTACTAAAAAAATTTCATAATTTTTGGAGCTCCACAAGAATTCTATTGAAATAAACAAAAACTACTACTATTCACATTTTTGAAAAAGAAAAACAAAATCAGCCGTATGAGCCGCTTCTTTTCTCTTTCAGCTCGGCCCAGCCACACGCGCGGCCCACCCACGCGCCTTCGCGCTCGCCCGCGCTCGCTCACGCTCAGCCCAGCAACACTAGGCCTCGCGGCCCGCTCGTGCGCGCACACATCTCTCCCGCTCTCTCGCTGACAAGGCGGACCCACCTATCATCCTCCTCCTCCCTCTCTCGCTGTCTCTTCCTGCGGCCCGGCCACGGCGGCACGATGGCCGACCGGTGACCATGACGCCGGTGACAAGACCGTGACCAACTAACCCGACCATCATGATCTACACGACACCGTGAACACCTTCAGACATCTCACACGACCACAGACCCCCTAGAGGGAGCCCCACCTCGGCCATGGCGGCACAACAGCCGCGGTGCCCGTCATCCCAGGAAGCAAAACTAGTAGCAATTAAATTAGAGGCATGGGAAGCATCAGCGGCTCACCACAGTCGCGACTGAGCAATCCGTAGGCGCGGAGAGGCAGTGGAGGTGGCTGGCCACGTGAGGCGGCACGATGACGCTCGCTCACCGGAGATGAAGAAGGAGATGGTCGCACGGGCGCTCCGGGTGGAATTGGCTGGTGCGAGGGGAACTACGAGATGCATGGGGGAGAGGCGAATGGGTTGACGTGGTCACCTTAGCCGGAGACGGCCCGACGGCGGTAGCGTTGAGCGGCGGAGCTAGGTGGCGGCGACGGCAAAAACAGAGAAAAGAAGAAGAAAACGACGGCGCTGCTCGGGCTTTTAAAGGGGTTTCCGGCCCTGCTGGCGGTGCTAGAAGACGCGCGCGGACGAGGTGGCGATCGCGAACTCATGAGAACGGCCTGGAAGCAGCCACCGCGGTCGCCGGTTGCCATTGGTCGTCGCCACTGTAGCACCCCCCTAACACTGAACCCTAATCGGGAAATTTGAAATTACTCCCAAAATCATGTAGTGACTTGAAAATTCCCAAAATATGAAATCTTCATAATTTCAAACTCTACAAGTTTTATGATGAACACTTTCTCAAATTCGAACTGGATTTTGAAATTTGAATTTGAAATCAAAAGGGGACACTTTTCTGGAATTTGGTAATTTAGAAATTACTTTAAATTTTATGTTGAAACTTCAAAAACTCAAAATACCAAAGTTGTACATCTAGCCAAGACCTACAACTTTCTATTCAAACTATTTTCAAATTCTACCTCTATTTTGAAATTTGAGTTTGGGAATGAAAAGGGGTCAAATTTAAAATTTGCTTCTTTTCAAAATTACTCAAGATTTTTCACTGAAACTTTGAAAACTCAAAACACCAAACTTGTAGCCCTTGAAAGGATCTACAAACTTTGTTTTAAACTTTTTCCCAATTTTTTCTTAGATTTTGAATTATTCAAAAAGGGGTAAAATCAGGGTTTTGGATTTTTGGGTTTTCGGAAGAATTTCAAATTGAAACTTGTTGCTATTTTAATTGGTGAGTATTTAGTGATCAAATCATCATCCAAGGGCTTCATTGGGTCAAGCATCAAATGTTTGACGAAATGCCACTCTTGGTTGGTCAAATTGACTTTTGGAAATCTTTTAATAATTCCCCAAATTTGAATCCAAATTCGAATCGGAAAACTTGCGACAAGTTTTTGAATTCCAAATTCAAACTCAAACTTGAAGCTTCATTTTACATGTTGGACTTGAGTTCATACCCTACACTTGACACTAGTATATAACACAGTCATACATCTCAAATTACGTAGGGCATAAACTAAGTATTTGCGGTGACATTCGAATTTAGGGTTTTCAGTTCGAGTCACACAACTCAGAAGCACATCCAACCTAAGAATGTAAACTCGTTTTAGTTGATGCACATATTAGTTGACTTAATTATGTATGCTTTGCAATGCAATATGATGACATGGCAAATTTTTAGTATCCATAACACCAGAGGTGTTACAGGTAGTGACTAACCATTTTCTATCCTCTGCCACTGCAGTTCAGCCTTCTTCTAGATTTAAAGAGATCACAAAAAGCAAAAGAAAGAAAAAGAGACAAACAAACAAAGCACTAAGCTTGTTAGAAGACAACCACCCATATTTCGTGAAAATATCCATTGTTGTAATCTCCAACATTCAACATGCTCATTTCAGCGTAGGTCTGTTGTCCTCTTTTTGTAAGATAGACCATGAGCGCGTCCAGTGACTAGCCCTGAAAATAATCTATAAATAAGAGTAGCACTTTATGATAAAAAAACCACATCATTTCTAGAGAGCCATATTAACCAAAAGATTGCACTTGCTCCCACATGAGCTTGAGATTGTAATTTAGGGTTCATTTGTTGTAGCCATACTTTGAGAAAGTGTCATGTTCATTGGCGGTTGTAAAACCAAATGCAACTTGAACTAATCCCAGACAAATCTTGCAACATGACGGTCAAAGAACAAATGTTGGTTGGCTTTTTTATTGTAAGAAGAAAACAACAATTTCTATCACCTTTCAAGTTTCTCTTTAGGAGATTTGTCTTTTGTCAAAACAACGCCGTTCATTAAGAACCAAAAAAAACTAATTTTCAGGAGTAACTTATTAGCTTCCAAATCTTGTGCACATATAGATAGAATTTGTAACACTTAGAAAAATCTTGTGCACATATAGATAAAATTTGTATAGGTTTTTATAAGTAGTTTTTTACCTTAGTTTTTAATTTGGATCCTTCATTTATTTTTCCCCTTTTGCTTGCTACCACCCCGTTTGGAACGTAGAAAATCTTCCTATTTTCTGTGCTTTTGATCCTGTTGTTTTTTCATATAATTTTTACGAAATTCTTGTGTTTTCAATAAATAAAAGGGGCCTAAATGGCTGAACCGAGGCAGCTGGCTTATGGGCCCCAGGCTGAGGACCGAGACCGACTGCAGCCTGCTGTCGTTGGATCTGCACGGAACGGCGATGCGACCGAACTCCCCGCGGCGGGAAGGTGGCGGCGCCGACGTGATCTCTAGTACTCGACCCCTCCATGCGCGCGCGGGACTGGATTCGACTCTTGCTGCCCAAAGAAATTCCAATCCATGAGGGAGGCCAGAGGGGGAGGGAGAGAGGAAGATATTCCACAGGGAGGGTGATTGATACAGGAGCAGCAGATCTAATTCTAGGCCCGTTCACTTCCCATGCATACCCTAAATATTTTCTCTTCCACTCATCACATCGAATCTTTAGACGCATGTATGGAGCATTAAATGTAGGCAAAAAAAATAACTAATTGCATAGTTTGTCTGTAAATGTCGAGACGAATCTTTTAAGCCTAATTAGTCTGTGGTTGGAGAAATTTTGCCAAATAAAAACGAAAAGTGCTACAGTAACTTTTCACCAACTTTTCATCAACTAAACACACCCCTAGTTGATTTCTCGTATCGTTTCTCCTCCCCCTCAATTTCACGTGCCACATGTCCCTGGAGCGGCAGCCAGACCGCCGGTGTCGGCGAGCTGAAGCCCACAGTAAGCCTTCTGCTCCTCTTGCCGTATCGAGTTATTTCTGTGCATGACCAGCCGCAGCGGTTTGTTCGTGGGGAACAACAATAACATGGTTCGCTGCTCCATATGCGCTCCTTTCTTTAGGGACGACAACAACAAAAAGAAAAAAAAAACTGTTTTTATTTTTTTAACTAGTTCGCTGTTTAGTTGAGTGCCGACTGCCGACCAATTTTTCTTGGACCGATTGGCCAATGTAAAGCCTTAATTTGGTGCATAAATGTATGCAACTGTTTCATGTTTCAGTAGGTTAAGGTTCTCATCCATGTCATTGTTTCGATGTGGATCTGTTCCAAAAAGAAGAAAAAAATTGGGATGACAGGAGATTTCTGCAGGATTCCACCTTACGTTTTGTTTGGATGCGCATGTATTCATCTCAATCCATATGTGTTGAAGTGGATTGGAGTGGAATTGAACTAAATTCCATTTCATTCCACTCTAACCCACGTGGATCGAAGTGGATACACGTGTATATAAACAAAGCCTCAGTGATTTTACAGTGCTACTAATAATATATTCAAATGAGTAGGAAAACCAATTCCTTCCTATGTTTGCTGTTATACGATTCAAGATGAGCAATGCCAGGTGAAGAGATTAGACGCAGGCAGTTATCCAAGAGTATACTGATTGCAATGGCTGATGGCCAACATCGTCATGTTCCTTTTGGCTTGAACTATAATTGTTGAGGACTTATGTATTTTCTGCAAAAAAAAAAAGGAAAAAAAACATGCTCAATCCTAAGTTTAGTGTTGCTGCATGAAGTTTGGGTAACAAAGATAAATGCATTATTCTGATTGCATTGGTTTGCTTGAGTCTGCTGTTTCGTTCCTAGAGTGGCTGTATTACTTGTAAGCATGTACGATGCTCTGCAGATGGATTGATTAATTCACAGTCTAAAAGAAACGGCTCACCCTGCCAGCGAGATGATGATTCTCAGGGTGCTGAAACGAAGATATGTTCAGGACCAAGCCTTCCGGAGGCAATGACGGATGCAGGATGGGAATCAAGGGGGGCTAAAACAATGGAGATGTTGATTTGCATGAAGATTAAATGGTGATTTAAGGTTTTTGCTACAGTAATTTAGTGGTAAATCAAACCATTAGGGGGGCTGGTGCCCTCCCAGCCCCCCCTTTAGATCCGCCACTGTCCGGAGGTATGTAAACTTAGTGCAAGCAAAGTATCATGATCACTGTTTGGACTGCACAAATAAGTGAAATCTATGCTATCTAGGATATTTTAATGCTGTGATCTCATCTCCTACAGATCTTTTGCAATTGTAACTTCGTTTGTGCATAATTAAAATTTCAATGCAAATAGTGTTTGCTCCTAAGCATCACAATGTTGCAACCATCTTCTCATCTCAATGCGTAGAAGCTGGAATTTATTTTTCCTGGAGCTTCTTGAGTTAATGATGAGCACCTACCATTAATCTACATACCATCTATAAGTTTGTTAGATGTACAATCTAGAATGAAACGGATTGCTTTCTTGGTTGGCCATAACTCATGTCTTTGCGGCATCATTAAGTTCTAATGTGCATGAAGTATAACAAGTATGACATATTTATTTCCTAGGTTGTTACTTACTAAGGTTTATGCACGTTTTTTACACTCTAGTTGTCAAAGTTGTTTGATTCTATTTTATAATTACACAGATCTCCTGTTGTTTAAGTATTCAGATCATCAGATGCACTATTGGCACTCTGTCCATAAGTGCTTGTTCTTTTTGCCCAATCTACTATAGACTAGTGCACTACTATACGACAAGTCAATAAAACATCTGTCCATCTTAGTTGGCACAAATGCAGATAAACCAGTAATTTTGGGTACTACGGGCCTGTTTGGAATGAGACCTGGCAGCCAGGCAACGAATCCTGGGCCCAGGCAACGGACGCCTGGGGAGCTTTGCTTGGGCCAGGCAGCTTTTTAAAGCTGCAAACCAAACAGGCCCGCATGCCTGATTTGGGTCGTAGCACATTTTTTTAGTGAAAAGGCATGAATAGGTTGGGTAGTAACTAATCAGCTCTGGGCACTGACACTTTTTTTAGGTAGGCATGAAGAAAACTTGATGTACTAGTACACTTACAAGCTCATTATCATTTGTCTCTACAATTCCAAAGCTGAACTTCTTTCCCGTGCTTCTGCATGCAGGATGTCTGCTGCCATATACACTCCCTGATGCCAATGAGAGCCGCTGCCAGAGCTGCCTGTGTGTCTCGTGCTTTTCTACATTCCTGGAGAAGGCATCCCAACCTCACTTTCAATAATACAACATTGGGATTAGATAGAAACACATATGGGACTAATGAAAGTGCCAGAGGTTTCTCTAGCAAAGTCGACCACATTCTGAAAAACACTCAGGCATTGGTGTGAAGAAACTCAAGATTCACATGCCTCAAGATTACAAACTGAAGGACTCTTGTTATCCTGACAGTTGGCTTCAGTTTTCTGTTACACTAGGAATTGAAGAACTCGAACTAGCATTGCCAGTAAAGGCAAAGTACAACTTCCCATACTCACTTTTTTCTAATGGGAGTGGAGAGTCAATACGATGTCTTTTCCTTGCGGATTGTTCCTTCCATCCCACATCTGAAGTTGGTTGCTTAAGAAGCCTGACCAGACTACATCTTTGTGCTGTCTCTATTAAAGAGGATGAGATAGGGTGCCTTATTTCCAATTCGTATGCGTTAGAGCAGTTGGAAATCAGGTATTGTGATTGGATAGTTTGCTTGAGGGTGCCTTGTATGCTGCAGCGGCTTAGCGACCTAGAGGTCCTTGGTTGCAGCAAGCTGCGAGTGATAGACAACAAAGCTCCAAATATATCTAGTTTTTACTTCGGAGGAAATCCCAAGGTACAACTGTCACTTGGGGAAACATTGAAAATGAAGAACCTATACATGCCCTTTTCTGGCGCAATTCGTTATGTTCGTTTTGAACTTCCATCCAGCATGCCAAACCTTGAAACTGTTACCATATATTCGTCCAGGGAGGTATATTTTAAACTTTTAATGTGGATTAGCAATATGCATATGACAATTACTACGTCATGCATATCCTGGGGGTAAAACTAATCTGATATCTTTTTGTAGATGGTTGATACGCCAATGCTGCATAGCAAATATTTACACCTTAAGAACCTAAGTATTGCTCTCAACGCAGCAGCCTCCTATGATTATCTTTCTCTGGTTTCCGTTTTTGATGCTTGTCCCTCCTTGGAGACTTTTGTCTTGGATGTAAGTCACTGTTCTCTATGATATTTGTAGCTATCTATTAGTAGCTATCACAGAGAAACCATGACAATATTTTTTTTCCTTAGGCCTCACACTGGAAGACGGAGCATGTCTCAATTTTCACATATCCATCAGATCTGAGGCGGATGCAAGAACAGCACCACCACAGGATCAAGAATGTGAAGATACTAAATTTCTCTTCTGCAAAGAGCCTGGTTGAGTTAGCATGCCATGTTGTTGAGCATATGACATCCCTTGAGTGCCTTACATTGGAGACATATCAGAGTACTTTTAGGTGTCATGTGCCCGAGCATAAATGTATCAAGTGCTCCCCACTAGTCATTGATATTCTCAGGGAAGCTAAACGAGCACTCATGGCCATCAGGACATACATTGAGCCTAAAGTTCCCTCCACAGTGAAGTTACATGTTGTCGAGCCTTGCAGCCGATGCCTTGCTGTTGAACTTGAGATGCCAAGTTTAGGATAAAAGATTACTCAATGCTTTAGTTTTTAGATGAGCTATGGCTTCATAGATTATCAGAAACATGTGCTGCTTTGTCCAGTTTATAGTGTTGCTCTTCCTGTGATATTGGAGAACATTTTGAGGGAACATGAACGTCACCAAATTGCTTAATTTACATGGTTGGAGACTTGGGGTGGATAAACCATCAACGAGACAGGAGCTGGTAACATGACATTTGCATTTATCGTCTGCTGAGTGCTCTTCTGTGAAATACTAGCATGCATGATCAACAGCCAAATGCTGCCTCTGCCTTCTGCAAGCTCATCCCAAGCTAGCTCGTGAATCCCCCGGCTTTTGTCTTTCTACAGTTTCATAGTTAGACTCGGATCAAATGTTAGTTTGGCCAGTTTGGGGAGAACAAGAAAGTTTTTCTTTTTTAAAAAAAAATAACAGTTGTCTGTTAGGTGATCAGCAGACCATGTATTTTGCATTTAGTAGCCATTTTTTTTTCTAGATCGCGACTTGCATTTAGTAGCCATGAATCCCAGATTTCACACATGACAGTTGGCAACCAGTGCACTTTCTTGCAGTCATATTGTCTCTGCATGCATAGTACTCCTTGCATGCTGGTAAAGAAAGTCATTTAGGACAACATTTAGCATACCAATGAGTGATTTGGTAGAGTGTATTTTTCTCTCTTTGCCCTTACTAAATATGGTTGCAGGTATTCTCAAACAACAAATGTTGGTAGTTGGGGCGGTGATTCGAGCTCTCTGGCGTGTGATATTTTTGCAGGCGTCCTGAATTTTGCATGGCACAGTTCGGTGCGTTTTTTTTTGGCCGTTCTTGCTCGCGTTTGGGCACGTTAGTTTTGCATCGCGCGATTTTAGGATCTGGCACGCGTTTTGCATGGCGATTTTGCTGGGTTCGATCTCAACGCGTTTTGCATGGCGGTTTTGCTGAGTTTGATCTCAACGGGCGCACCTGCTAGCGAGGCGGCGAGCCGGCGGCAGCCTTCAACATCGTTGCAGTCGTGGATCATGCCGCAACAAACGCAAGGATGCGGCTGGGAGTCCGGCGGCGAGTCTGGCACAAAGTCTCGCTGCGCGCTGGAGTCCAGCTCGAGTTCCTGCGGCGTCGAGGAGTCCATCTCGAGTTCCTGCGGCGTCATGGAGTCCTCGAGGTTCTGCGGCGCCATCTCCATGGCGTGAGCAAGCTTCATGACGGAGTCCGGTGCCACCTCCTCCTACGTGATGGAGTCCGGCGCCACCACCTCCCCCGATGTCACAGAGTCCGGCACAACCTCCATGGCGCGAGCGAGGTTCATGGCACGAGTGAGCGTGGAAGAGAAGGCTAGCACGTGAGGGGAGGCGAGCGGGCGACGAACTGACTTGGGGTGCGGACGGGACGGCAACCGAAGCAGCGCTATTTACTCCCGTGAATAAATGAGCGTATTAGCAAACCAAGAGTCCAGGGTAATTGCGTCCAAAACCAGGTTAACAAACCTAAAACGACTTCATTTGTGCAAATGACGCCGGCACCTAAAACGACTTCCTTTGCGGATATTGAGGGAATACTACTAGACTAGGACCGTTAGTGACAGTCTTGCACATGTTCTACTCCCTCTATCAAGAAAGGATGCAACCCATGCAATTATGGGTTGCATGTCAGATTAGTTCATGTTTAACCAAGTGTCTAGTGAATAATATTCATACTTATGGCTTCAAACTAATTTATTAAGAAAATATATTTCATAATTAATCTTATAGTATTTATTTGATATTATGAATATTTATAGTTTTTTATCGGTAATTGGTCAAACTTGATATACTAAAATATGACAATATGTAGAGTTGTATTCTTTCTTAGACAGAGGGAGTATCATGCACCACAAAAGTCAATGTTCTCGACAAAACACAAAAGAAAAGATTTCTTTAAGAAAAAGGAATATAACTCGAGAAGGCATCCTTTTAGGCTTTAGCGTGGTTGGCGGATTTTTTTTTTCACCCAGTCACTACTGCAGACTGCGGCTTTGCCTAGCGCCTGAGACGCTCGGCAAAGGCCGAATTGTGCTCGGCCAAGGCTTTGCCGAGCGCAACGCTCGGCAAAGGGCTCCCGGCAATGAAATGCTCGGCAAAGCCTTCTTTGCCGAGCGTTTTTTATCGGGCGCTCGGCAAAGCCTTTGCCGAGCGCCTAAGCGGCACTCGGCAAAGAAAAGCGACGGTCACGGCGGTAGTCACGGTGTGACGTTTTCTTTGCCGAGCGCCTCTAATAAGACGCTCGGCAAAGAGCAAACTGATTTTTTTAAAAAAAATTCTTTGCCTAGCGCCTCCAGTCTGGCGCTCGGCAAAGAGCAAACTGATTTTTTTTAAAAAAATTCTTTGCCTAGCGCTTCTATCCTGGCGCTCGGCAAAGAGCACACTGATTTTTTTTTAAAATTCTTTGCCTAGCGCCTCCCGCTTGGCGCTCGGCAAAGAAAAACAATTTTTTTTTAAAAAAAATCTTTGCCTAGCGCCTCCAGCCTGGCGCTCGGCAAAGATCAAACTGATTTTTTTAAAAAAAATCTTTGCCTAGCGCTTTTAGCCTGGCGCTCGGCAAAGACCACACTGATTTTTTTTTTAAAAAAATTTTGCCTAGCGTCTCCCGCCTGGCGCTCGGCAAAGAGAAACAATTTTTTTAAAAAAAATCTTTGCTTAGCGCCTTCAGTTTGGCGCTCGGCAAAGCTGGGTAAACTACAAGGCTCTTTGCCTAGCGCTGCGCTAGGCAAATCTGGAACCCAGATTTTGTTAAATCTTTAATTTTTGCTTTCTATCGCTGCAAACATAACATATCATATATATATACATCAAATGGATATCACCATGAACACAAATAACACCATTTATATCACAATTTCATCGCTTCTGTCACCACCATCACCATATATATCACAATAGCACATATATCTCATAATAGCATCACTTATTCGGCAATAAAGTCCATTACAACAACTTGATATTCATGAAGTTCAACACAACAAGTCCAAGTCCATGACATGAAGTTCAACACAACAAGTCCAGGTCCATCACCAAGAGAAGGAATACGTGACAACAACTTCGACGTTACTCACTGAGGCGGCGGTGAAGGTTGGTACCCGGGCCACCCATGTGACGGCGGCGACGGTCCCCCATGCTCGTTCGGCACGTGGTTCGAACCCGCCGACTGAGGCTACACACAGGAGCAGCGATTGCATGAGACAAAGTTAAATAGCTAAATAACATGCATGTATGATATATATTACTCACCGGAGTAGTGTTGAGAGCAACGAAGGGAGGAACGACGGGAGGAGGCTGAGGTGGACCCATCAAGCTGGGTGGCAAAGTAACACCCAGAGAACTCTGCAGAAACGCCAGCACGTCCGACATCCTCTGGTCACTTGCCAGTCGCGCCGCCCGCTCTGAAGCCACAATCGCCTCCAGCTCGTCGGCCCTCTTGTTCGAAGTTTCCACCTGAGCCTATACATTGTTGCAAAGGTAATGTTAGTGAAGCGACAAGGAAATCCTCGTGTAATGCACGACGAGTAAACCAAAACTAACCTGTAGTGCCTCGACCTGGGCTTGTCCATAGGCCGGCCGCTCGCGTATCGGCGGGAGTCCGGAGCCACTCGTGGTCTGTGCTCGGATCTGGGAGAGAGTGGGAGTAGTGGCGGTGTCGATCACGCTGTTGGCCATCCAGTAGCGCCCATGCTGCTTTCCCTTTCCAAGACACATGACGAGGCGCGCATCGATGTTGTCAGTCGTTGGATCATAATCGGACCCATACATCGTCCTTGCCGCCTCATGGTACTCGGTGACTTTCTTGTAGGCGCTCTCACTTGTGTACGCCTCGGGCGGGTCCTCCGGGTTGAAGGAGACGTCGGACGTCGCCTTGCCCTTGTGTGACATGGTATATGCAGCGAAGTAGGAGCATGGCTGGCCACCGTGCGCTGCCGACTGCGAGAACGAAAAGAAGTTTGTTAGTAGTCTTTGCCTAGTTACATTAAAGCATGACAACAGTTACAAACATGATGACGTACCCAAGCTCGGCCGAAGCCGCCGACGTTGCGGTTGCCTTGATGGTGAGGTACACCTGGCATGGCCAAACAGTGAGCCCGGGCAGCCGCGTGCTGCTGCCGCCACTCCTCGCTCAGCCAACGGTCCACGATTTGCCCCCACGCCTCAGGGGACTTTTCGCACCACCAAGGAATGACCTACACGTCATGAAGTAATCGACACGTTAGGCAGTCAAGTTCATAGCACCGAATGTTGAAAGGAACTTAATTTAAAGTTGTTCAGTTACCTGCATGAACTCCTCTTTGGTGAGAGAGAGCCTCCGATCTCGGATTTGTTTCTTGTTGACGCTCTCTCCAAATTGCTTCCCATAGTAATCTCTGATGGCCTGGACTCTCGCCTCGTGGTACATGTCCGTAACGCGCTTCCTGCAAGCTTTCCTAGCCACGGCGTCCGCATTGCCCTCGTAGCTCTCGTCGAGCTTGAAGTACGTCTGCATATGAAGACACGATGTATGCATTAGTTATTTCAAGTAGGATCCAATGAATATGTTGCATTGAGGCATGTAGTGCGAGGAAGACTTACCCAGAACTCCTGAAGGATGTGCGCTGCCACGTTGCCTGCGGTCTATGACACAACTCTGCGAGGTCCACTCGAGCCTTAGGGTTGTCTTTTGACTTTTCAGTGTTCATGAGCGTTGCCCAGAGTGCCTCTGCGACATTCTTTTCGGTGTGCATGACATCAATGTAATGTGGCATGAGGAGGTCATCAAAATAAGGGAGCCTCGTCAAGCCAGACTTATGAGTCCACATGTGTTCCTCGCTATATCCCATGAACCCATCACCTTGTTCATTCTCCACGAGAGCATCAATCTGAGCATGGACCTCGGCAGGAGTCATCATCTGTGGTGGAGGTTCAGTGACTTCGACACCTTTCGTAAAGCCCACGGTGTCTCGCCTAAATGCGTTGTCGAGGGGCAGGAATTGACGATGTTTGTCGAACGATGAATACTTGCCACCATTCTTGAGCCAGATGAACCTCAGATTAGCCTTGCATAATGGACATGGGAACTTCCCGTGGACACACCAACCGCTAAATATCCCATAAGCTAGGAAGTCATGCATGGAGTACTGGTACCAAACGTGCATTTTGAAGACGGTCTTTGTAGCTCGATCGTATGTCCACACCCCATCCTCCCAAGCACTGACGAGTTCATCAATCAGAGGCTCCATGAAGACACCCATCTTCTTCCCCGGGTGTCCAGGAATAATCAACGACAAGAATACGTTCAAACGTTGAAAGGAGACGCCAGGGGGGAGGTTCAGTGGGATGACGAACACGGGCCAACACGTGTACGGGGCAGCCATCATACCATAAGGATTGAACCCATCTGTTGCCAGCGCCACGCGTACATTACGAGCCTCTGATGCTTTCTCATGATGGATGCGATCAAAGTGTTGCCATGCTTCACCATCGGACGGATGCACCATCTTGTCGGGATTGTATCGTTTCCCCAGTTTGTGCCATGTCATCTGCTTAGCATGCTCCTCGCTCATGTATAGCCGTTGGATCCTCGGCAAGAAAGGGAGGTACCGTAGGATTTTCATTGGGACGGTAAGCTGCTCCTTGTGGCCTCCACCAGAGTCTACCTCCAGGTACCGGGAGGCTTTGCACTTCGGACAATACTTCTCCTGCTCAAGATCTTTCCTGAAGAGGACACACCCGTTCGGACAACAATGTATCTGCTCGTTCGGCATCTTGAGTCCATCAAGGAGTTTCTGGCACTCGTACAGGCTCTTTGGCAACACGTGGCCCTCCGGAAGCAGGCTAGCAATCAAGGCCAGCATGCCACTGAAGTGTTGCCGACTCATGTTGATCTCGGCCTTAAACGCCATCACGCGTCCAACGGCATCGAGCTGACAAACCGTCGTGCGATCATGAAGGGGTTTCTGTGTCGAAGCCATCATGTCGTCGAACGCCTTTGCGGATGCCTCCGCCTCCTCCGCACGTCCATCGGGGATCTGTGCTTGCGCGAAGTCATCTAACATGTCTAAAACCCCACCACCATCATCGACATGCTCGAGGCGAGGCCGCACGACCTCCTCTCTCAACCGATGCGCTTCACCATGGTGTACCCACCGGGTATAGCCCGGCACAAAGCCATTCAACTGAAGATGTTTAGCCATGGTCTCCTGGTTTTGCCATTTCCTATTTGCACACTTGCTACAGGGACACTTCGCCAATCGCGCTCTATTCACACCACTGCCGAATGCACCTTCCAAGAAAGCCTCCGTCTTCTGCCCGCATTCAATGCTAAAATCATGCTTACTTGTGTATCCCGCATACATCTACTCACGGTCATCCATCCTCTAACATGCATATCAAAGATGAACATAAACATCAAGTGCATCTACTTCGTGTTCCTACCATCTAATAGGTAAGGATAGGTCCTAATCCCACCTGCGGATGCGTAGACGAGGTTAGTTTCCATGGGCTACTCCGAGCCGAGACAGAATTTCGGCAGCACCTCCCCGCTGTTCTCCAGATACACGTCCCGGCAGGGAGAGTGTGTATCCGGAGAACAACACGAAGGTGAGGCCCAAACCCTGTCTCGGATCAGAGCAGACCATAGAAACTAACCTCGTCTATGCATCCGCGGGCTGTCCAAAAAAAGTGGACAATCCGAAACAGATATGGTTATACATATGCAAAGATCACATACTTCCAACCGTATCCGTTTCGGACGGGAGACGCCTAACTAGGTAACGCGACCTACGTCCACATGTGACGGAAAAAGGGGTCATACCGTAGGTGCCGGTGAAGACAGGCTAGCGGGGCAGTGCCGAGTCGTGCTCCTTCAGCTATCCTCCAACGGGAGCCCTCCTAAAAAAAACCAATTAGTGAGAACGAAAAATTTCGGCAGCACCTCCCCTGTACGGGGAGGTTACCAAACCTGCAAAAAAAGACGGCACGATGGCCGACAACCACAAATACGTCACCGGCACGATGGCCGACTAGCACAAGAATATATGCAAGTATTAACACTATTAGTATAACCACTACTAGTACTATCACTACTCACACTACCACTACTATGCCTACTACTCCTAGTCCTAACCCTTCTACTACTACTACTACCTACTACACCTACAATTACTACTACTACTCCAACTACTACTACACCTACTACTAATCCAACTACTACCACATTGACCACGACTTCGCCTACTACTACTACTCCTACTACTCCAACTACCACTACTACTACGCCTACTACTCCTACTACTCCTACTACGTCAAACTAGACGTACCTGTGGCGGACGACGCGGGGTGCGGCGACTGACGCGGGGTCACGGTCGGGGTGCGCGAGGCCGGCGCGGGCGTGAGCCGGGGCCGGGGCGGGGGCGGTTGGCCGGGCGCGGCGAAGGTGGCCGGCCGCGGCGCGGGGCGGCGGTGGCGGTTGGCCGGGCGCGGCACGATGCGCGGGGGCGGGGGCCGGCCGGGCGCGGCACGCGGCGGCGGCCTAGCGCGGCGGCGGCGGCGGCCGGCCGCACGGCGCGGCGCGGGGGGGGGCCGGAGGCGGAGTTGGGGGCCGGCCGGGGGCGGAGTTGGGGGCCGGCCGGGCGCGGCGGCGGCCGAGCGCGGCGGGGGGCGGCGGCGGTGGCCGGCCGCACGGCGCGGCGCGGGGGGCGGGGGCGGGGGCGGAGGCGAGGGCCGGCCGGGCGCGGCGCGGCGCGGGGGGCGGCGCCGGGGTCGGAGGCGAGGGCCGGCCGGCCGCACGGCGCGGCGCGGGGGGGGCGGCGCCGGGGGCGGAGGCGAGGGCCGGCCGGGCGCGGCGGCGGCGGTGGCCGGGCGCGGCGGGGGCTCTTTGCCTAGCTGAGACGCTCTTTGCCTAGCGCCCGCGATCTGGCGCTAGGCAAAGATGTGCCTTTGCCGAGCGCCAGATCGCGGGCGCTAGGCAAAGAATTTTTCGTTTTTTTTTTAATTTGTTTTTGTGAATTTGTTTTTTTATTCGTTTAAGTACTGTACACTCCTTTGCCGAGCGCCAGATCGGAGGCGCTCGGCAAAGACTTTTCTGTTTTTTTTTAATTTGTTTTTTAATTTATTTTTTTATTTGTTTTTTAAAATTTGTTTTTTTATTTGTTTTTTAAAATTTGTTTAATTGCTGTACACTCGTTTGCCGAGCGTCAGATCGGGGGCGCTAGGCAAAGAATTTCAAATAATGTGTCATCCATGCAAAAAAAGGTTTGAAAGAAGAAAAAAGAAAATTAAAGAAAAAAAAAGAAAATTTTTTGCCTAGCGCCAAATTTCAGCGCTTGGCAAAGAGGTGCCTTTGCCGAGCGCCCTGCGTTAGGCGCTAGGCAAAGGTGTCTCTTTGCCGAGTGCCAACCTTGGCGCTCGGCAAAGGCACCTCTTTGCCGAGCGCTGACATTTGGCGCTCGGCAAAGAATTTTCTTTTTTTTTTGTTTTTTTGTTTCAAACTTTTTTGTCATGCATTACACATTATTTAAAAGTATAGGTTAAGTTTTGGTACTTTTTAAAATCTTTTTACTATTTATCGTTAGTTTATTTGATTTAATTGAATTCTCCGATAAACGCGTGTTTGAACTGTAGGTGCATCGAATCTCCGAATTGGACGGTTCGAAAATTGATATTCGCATTACTTAGCGTATGTTAAGGCCGTATCCTGGAACACGCATGAAATATCGAACATCTAGCGCACGGAACATGGCGACCAAGTTGCGCGTGAAGTGCTATTAAATTAAAAAAAAGCAAACAAAGTTCGAAAATCACGAAACTTAGCGAAACGTCTTTGGAGCACATGTGGAGGCTATGGTCAAAATTTGGTAAAGTTTCGTGTACGTTGTCACGTAAGTTAGTTAGAAACCTAGACATCTCACATGTGATCACAAGTTATCACATGTGAGATGTCTAGGTTTCTAACTAACTTACGCGACAACGTGCACGAAACTTTACCAAATTTTGACCATAGCCTCCACATGTGCTCCAAAGACGTTTCGCTAAGTTTCGTGATTTTCGAACTTTGTTTGCTTTTTTTTTAATTTAATAGCACTTCACGCGCAACTTGGTCGCCGTGTTCCGTGCGCTAGATGTTCGATATTTCATGCGTGCTCCAGGATACGGCCTTAACATACGCTAAGTAATGCGAATATCAATTTTCGAACCGTCCAATTCGGAGATTCGATGCACCTACAGTTCAAACACGCGTTTATCGGAGAATTCAATTAAATCAAATAAACTAACGATAAATAGTAAAAAAGATTTAAAAAGTACCAAAACTTAACCTATACTTTTAAATAATGTGTAATGCATGACAAAAAAGTTTGAAACAAAAAAACAAAAAAAAAGAAAATTCTTTGCCGAGCGCCAAATGTCAGCGCTCGGCAAAGAGGTGCCTTTGCCGAGCGCCAAGGTTGGCACTCGGCAAAGAGACACCTTTGCCTAGCGCCTAACGCAGGGCGCTCGGCAAAGAGCCACCTTTGCCGAGCGCTTAACGGAGGGCGCTCGGCAAAGAATGACGGTATATTCCGCGGTGGCTCTTTGCCGAGTGCTATCCTTTGCCGAGCGCCTGGCGCTTGGCAAAGACGTTCTTTGCCGAGTGTTTCTCTTTGCCGAGGGCCTGGCGCTAGGCAAAGGAGTCATTGCCGAGCGCATTCTTTGCCGAGAGCCCGGCGCTAGGCAAAGGTGGCCTTTGCCGAGCGCCCGATAAATAGCGCTCGGCAAAGACCCCGGCGCTAGGCAAAGGCACTGTCTGCCGTAGTGAGTCCAATGCACAGCTCCTACCAGATACCATCACCTGGAAATTAATGGACGATTGAATAAAGAATACACATAGCCAAGTCTTCCTACCAAGTCCAATTCTCTGGGCCTTCGAGCCATTCCGCAACAACTTGATTTGGAAAGCAAAAGCGGAAAATGAATGCAGAGTTCTTCACATGGACCCTGATCTTAAACAAATTCCTATTAGCCGACAACCTAGCGAAGAGGGGAGATAGCTACACCAGACTTCTGTGCACTCTTTGTTTTTTAGGAATCTGGAGGGGCCTTGGCCCCTACAATATTCATTTAATGAAAGGAACAAAGTTTAGGTACAAGTGCAAATTAGTTCAAGAAACAGAGAAAGAAAAAATAGGTTTAGGAACAAAGTTTAGGTAGTAGATTTGGCCCTACCTCTTCATTTGCCTTGCATGTAGATTTAGCTTACATACTCCTGTGATTTCGCAAGCACAACTCGTCCTTACACATACAAGCAATGCAAGTGTATACATACGCAAAGAAAACGCATAGGAGTTTATTCCAAAGAGAAACATGCATAACTTATAAGGACTTGACTAACATCATTCGTGCAGTTGCGCCATCGAGCTTTGACTCGACATGGCCATGCATTATTCAGATTACATGCTAACGACTGAAAACAACAATAAGCAAAGGACCCAAACCAAAACATGCTCGACTCCTGCTTGACCCTCACTCAGCTCTTAGGTAGTACCCATACGAGCCTGTTTCACATGCAAGCTATGCAGTACAAAAGATCAGATAAACTACCAACACAAATGCATATAACTAAACCTGCATCAATTCGACTTCGAGCATGCATGTAACACCGGGAATTAGCTATTCACTTTTTTCGCCCTTGCATTCTTTTTCACATTTGTCCTTGCACTGTTGGGAGACAGAATATACGCAGCCATTGTATGTAGGGTCTCGAAAGCCCTTGCATTGGCTGTCGCATGAGCTGTCACAGTCACATGTAGAGGGTGTTCATCCGGCTTATAATCCGTACTTTTCAGCTTATTTTTTCAGTCGAAACAACGTTTTTCTCTCACAACAAATCAGCCAACAGTGTTTTTCAGCCGGCTTATCAGCACAGCCAAACGGGGCCGTAGTCCCGTTAGGGCAGTTGGCCTTGCAGGCCCAACCGCATTAGAATCTGCACTTAGGTTCATCTGCAGCCAGGGCTCCCGCGCAAGAGCTCGCAGCCTGCTTGTCGCACTTGGAAGGACATTCGGCGATGCAACTATGCATGGCGCAGGATGGCGACCCTTGTGCTGGTTCCCCCACCCAGCTCACCACCAAAGCCACACAAATGGCACGCAAAGCCATTTTGTGATCTTTGTGTGGATGCACAACTAGCTTAAGAGGAAGTTACTGTGTATGAAGCAAGATGTGGTGCTCAAACGGTAAGTCATTTCGTGGTTTTTATAGGATCCCAAGTAAGCATATGCAAACAGCTATTATCGGTTGACTTCGTTTTATGTGCAAGCACAAGGACCAAAAGAAAGAGTCGTCATCTAAATTTTTTTGCAGTTTACAGATTCTGACTGCCCCCCTGCGCCACCGACGGGAGCTTCTCAACTAGCATGTCAAACCGCGCTTGTGCATGTGACAGGAACCCTGGCATTATTATCGGTTGACTTTGTTTTATGTGCATGCACAAGGACCAAAGGAAGGAGTACTATATACTGTATCTAATTTTCTTTTGCAGTTTACTGAATCTGTTGCTTTTCACCTGCCCCACCCTGCGGCCCTGCGTCACTGACGGAGCCTCGTTTCCACCGGCCCCTCCTTTCCTGTATCCCCGCTTCTTTTCTGATTTTTTTCATAAAATCTATTAGCCGACCGATCGTGCTACCTCCTCAGCGTGCGACCATGGCCGCCGCGATTGGTCTCTCTTTTTGTCCACCTCCGACGGCCTTAGAAGGGCACCATGGCCGCCGCAATGGGTCTCTCTTTTTGTCCACCTCCGACGGCCTTAGAAGGGGCTCCGGGGAGGTAGGTTACCCCGGCAGTGGGGAGGGAGAGACGACGGCCAGACGGAGGCGGCGGAGGCAGGAGGACTCATGGCTAGTTGTAGTGTGCCTTGATTGCTTGTGTAGCATAGTTTAGACTAGAGCTAGTTGTAGGTACTTCCTTTCATAAATTCTTGCTAGTTTTTAGCTCGACTCGTCACTGCGGTGTTCCAGGCCGCCACATCCTCGGTACTGGGTGACGGCGAGACCACACTCTTCTGGCTTGATAACTGGCTTCATGGATCCAGCGTGCGACAGCTTGCGCCGGCAGTTTTTGCGGCCATGCCGAAGAGGAGGCGCCATACGACGGTCGCTGAGGCGCTACACGATAGGGCCTGGGTGCGCCAAATCACTGGTCCAAGGACAATGAGGCTCGTCATCGAGTTCATCAGCCTATGGAGCATGGTTGAGCAGGTCCAATTGTCGCCTGGGGTGTCAGACACGTTCACCTGGTGCCTCACAGTGGACGAGCAATACTCCGCATCCTTGGCTTATGGTGCCATGTTTGCTGGCTCCTCTACTCCTCTGCGAGCGAAGCTGCTCTGGAAAATGTCGGCACCTCCACGTGTCAAGTTTTTCTTTTGGCTAGTCATGCATGGACGCTGCTGGATGGCGCACCGGCGTAGGCGGCACGGCTTGCAGGACAGCGACGCCTGCATTATCTGTGATCTGTGGAGACGATGGATCACTTAATCTTGGGCTGCGTCTTCAGTCGTGAGGTCTGGAAGTCTTGCCTCAGAAATTTCCGCCTCCATAACCTTATTGCAGTTCAGCAGGAAGACATCATGTTTTGGTGGACGCCGTCAAGGAAGCTGCTGCCCAAGGACCTGCGTCGTGGCTTTGACTCTCATGTCCTTCTCGCTGGCTGGCTGCTTTAGAAAGAAAGAAATGCCAGGACTTTCAATCGAGTAGCGTCGACGCCGACCCAGCTGGTAGTGGCCATTCACCAGGAGGCTGCTCATTGGGTCGCTCGGGCTACAAGCATCTAGGTGCGTTCGATGCACAGCGGCATTGAGGAGGGTGGCCTTGTCGTACCTAAGTCGCAAATTCATGTCGTGTAATCACATCCTCGTGCGAGCTTTAAGTTTTTTAGAGTAGGACAGGGGCTTGGGCTTTGATAATCTATGGTTTACCACACCCTAAACCTTTGTAACAAACTCCTTTCCTGCTTAATGAAATACGTGCTTGTGGCACGCTCTTGAAAAAAATCTAGAGACCAAGCTACTAGAATTAATTAGGAGGCTTGCTTGAGTGAAATAGAGCTAGAGCAAAGTAGAAGCTAGTTAGGGACTTATTTTGTACTAACCATATTTCTCAAATGAAATTGTGAGTTCCCATCTATCCATCTAGATCTTATCAGTTACCTGACCGGGAGCTTGGCTCTTGCGAGAGGCTCCAACAAGAACTGGGGGAAGCACGAGCTTCTCGATACCTTTGAGAAAAATTACTGTGATCTCAATGGGAGTTTGCAGTCTCTAACTCATTTAAGCTTCCATGTGTAATGCTTTCTAGGTTGTTTGCTTTACATTCCAAGTCTAGCTTGCTACGTTAGTGCTACGGTTGGAACCTAGCTAGGTTCGTTACCCCTTTTACATTAGAGATGCCAACACTTAACAAACCTAGTTGCAAATTTAGATAGAAATTTTGCATAGATTTTGATAAAAAGTAGAAAATAGAGGCCAAGTAGTTTTTAGAAATCCTAATTCAATTCTCCTCTTACACGTCACATGGTCCCTTAAATGTGGAAGGTGTGCGCCGATGGAAGAGGAAGGGGAGGGAGATCAAACTACCAAAATACTGGACTTCTCCTAGTGTTTTTAAGTAGTAATAAAATAATACCACTAGTTCTAGCACATGAGAATCTCACTAGGAGACATTTAGTAGGGAAAATTTATACTAAATTTTGAATGCGAAAATATTAGGAGAAGCCCACCTCACTAGGAGAAGTCTAAACTTCTGGTTGTGAAGAGAGGTAGAGGTAGATATGGCTGTTTGTGAATGAGGGCTAGTTAGGGATAACAATGAGTCAGCATCAATTTAGTGGGATAGGCTTCAATTTATATATAGAGGCAGACCATTTAAGAGGTCAATCTCTAGAAATGGTCCTCGTCCTTAGAGCTGGACCTCTTCAATGGTCCTCATTTTCTGCTAAAAAAATGGTCCTCATTTTTAGAGTTGTACCTGACAAGGAGTTTATTCCAATGAGAAATTAAACATGCAAAACTTACAAGGACTTGACTAACATCATTAATTCGTGTAGTTGCACATGCATATAAGGATTGACGGGGAATTGACTTCGAAAGCTAGGGAACGATTGCCCTCGAGCGCTCCCCTAGGGCGACTCGGGGGGCGACCGCCACCGCACCACCAGCACCCCACCACCCGGCCTCCCCTCCGGCCATCGCCACCGCCCACCGGCATACGGCGGCGGCGGCCCACGGCAGCCCGAAAAAAAGGTGTCCGCTGTGATATCCCTCCTACCCCCACCCCTCTCTCCCTCCCCTAGTCCTCCACCGCTATGACCCTACCATGGAGCTTCTCCGGTGGCCTCGCCGGCCGGCGGCCCAGATCCGGACCCATCTTGGCCGGATCCGGCCTGCCCCTTGATGGATTTGCGGCGGCGTGGGTTGGCCGGGCGTGATCCGGGCGTTGTTCGTCGATTTGGGCTGGGGTGGCACTGGCCTTCGCCGGCAACTGCTTCTCCGTCTCCAGCCTCCTTTAGGCCCCCCTCGCGGCCTTCCTCGAGTACTCCTGCGTCATCCACCGGCCCTGCCCTGGCGGCGCACCACCCGTCCGCGGGGCCCTCATTGTCGGCGTCGGAGGTCGTTGGCTCTCCGCCGCTGCTGCTATGGACGGGGAGGCTTCGATCCGGATTTAGGGCGGCCTTGGCGACTCAAGGGCCACGGGCGGGCCGGCCACGGGGTCCTCGTCTGAGGACTTGTTCGAGACGACCGCTGGCTCGGAGGTTGTCCTGGCGTCCACGGCGGGTAGGGGAGCAGGGGCTCCACACCATCCCGTCACGTGCCGCTGGCCTCGTGCCTGGGCTATTCCCTTCCTCCCTAACAGCCGTGGGCATGGGGTGTCGGCGGCCTGCGAGCTGCATGCCAGTGTTGTGGTGAGGGGTGCTGCAATCTGAGTAGCCTATGTTCGCGGATGTAAGAAGCTGGGTGGAATCCCTGCTTGGTTCTTCTGGGCCGACGGCGGTGGCGTTGTTTGCGTCATCCACCTCCGTGGAGGCGTCGTCGAATCTTCTTCGCCCGAAACAGGTTGGGGACGAAAGTCCTACTCATATGCTCATACCAGCGTTGTTGGCGTCTGCGGATGTCAATATCCTTCTTGAAGGCACCCCTGGAGCACCACCACTACGACCCCTCGCCCTTTACCAACGCTGGTGCACCTTCGGCTCGTCGATGTCCATGGTCCCACCTTGCCGCTTTATGGTGAAGCTCCTTATTGTGCCTGCCTGCGCCTTTGTGTGTTCCTTTGCAATGGTTTGCCCTGCTGCATTTGACCTTGCCAGCATCGTCGATAGCGGATGCTTTGCCGCTATCGCTCTCCCTTATGGCGGATGCTTTGCCGCTGTGGTCATTGGCCGTCTCCTTGGCAGATGCTTTGCTATTGAGTGTGTGGTAGCCCCCCTGCAGATGCTTTGCCATAGGGGGTGTCTTCTTGGCGGATGCTTTGACACCGTGGACGCTCGGTTCGTTGGTGGATGCTTTGCCACTGTTGCGGCTGTTTGCTCTCTTCCTAGGTGGATGCTTTGCCACTACGGCTTAGTCTTTTGCGTACGAAACCATTGCATTTTTTTCGCAGGCACAGTGGTAGGTCTAGGGTGTTGAGGGCGGTCGCGCTTTCTTTGTATCTTTATTGTTCTCATGTTTATCCAGGTTACTCACTACTATCTTAGTGGTTAGTAATATGTGCTATGAAGATTCTCTCATAGCTGACTTGTAATTCACTTCTCTTAATGAAAAACGGGCTATATTCCCCGATTGCGAAAAAAATATAAGGATTGACTCGACATGGCCATGCATTATTCATATTACATGCTAACGACTGAAAAAGATAAGCAAAGGACCCAAACCAAAACATGACGGACTCCTAGTTGACCCAAGCTATGAAGTACACTACAAAAGATTAAATCAACTACCCACAAAAATACATATAGTAGACCCGATCCATTCGAGCATGCATGCAGCCGCGTATGTAACACCAGAATTCAGTTATTCACTTTTTCGCCCTTGCAGCCCTTTTCGCAGGAGCCCTTGCACGACTGGAAGACTGCAGACACGCAACCAACGAAATAAGGGTACGTAGCTGCAATGTCGTTGCAGTGACTGTGGCAATTGCTGTTGCAGACGTCGTCACATGCAGTCACCCCTGCATTATGGCGGCTGTTATTGCAGCCCCCAAAACAGTTGGGCCAGCACTTGTATAGAAATGTGCCCTTGGCAGTTGGCACCCTCGCAGGAGCTCAGAGCTGTGTCGTTGCACTTGGAAGGACATTCGGAGATGTAACGATGCATGGCGCAGGATGGCGACCCTTGTGCTGATTCCCCCACCCAGCTCACAACCAGAGCCACACAAATGGCTGCAACAGCGGCCCCCGCCTTAAGAGCAGAGGCGATCTTGTGTGTGGATGCAAAAACTAGATTAAGAGAAAGTTTATGTATGAAGCAAGATGCGAGTGCTCAAACGGTAAGTCATTTCGTGCTATTTATAGGCTCCCAAGCTAGCATATGTAAATAGCTACTCCTTCCATTCCAAATTATAATTCGTTTGACTTTTTTGACCTCAAGTTGGATCGCTCGTTTTTTTCAAAAAAAAATTGTGCAAACATAGTCAAATTTAAGTCATTCTTGAAAAACTTTTGTTAGTAAAGTAAGCCACAACAAAAGAAGTGATATTTAGCACAAATTTTTAAATAAGACGTGTGGTCAAATTTGGGGTTAAAAAAGTCAAACGAACTTGTTGGGGCATGAATACACGAGTAGCGGAGGCTAGAGCGAGTGTGAACTAACGATAAAAGAATTGTTGAGTAATGTCATGTAGGGACAACCGACAGGGCCTTCGCCCTGCATTTTGTACAAGCGGAGGGTCGGAGCGCGGAGACGCAAACCTCCCCAATAATGGTGAGAGGCGGAGATCACCCAGCGAAGGCAGAGGCCGCGGTGCCACGGGCGAAGGTTGAACATACTTCACCGTGGGCGCGGAGGCTCACGGCGCGGCGGAGACCCTGGGCCGAAAATGGGCCTCATTTGGGCCAACGGCTAAGGCCCAAGAAGTGAAGGCGGTTCAAAGAAGAGAAGGTCCAGATTGCCCCGGACGGCTTGTGCTGGTGGAAACATATTCAGAGAATGTATCATAGCAGTTGTAGGGTAAAGATGTAAAAAGGATAGTAGCGAACAACGCCCTATAAAGGGGGAGCTCTTCGGGTCCGAACAGCCGGACGGGAACCTCCCGCCGAACGGTTCCCGCGTGCAGTTCCCGCGCGTACGTGCCTGCAGTTCCCGCGCACGGTTGCCTGCAGTTCCCGCACTTCAGCAGCTTCTTGATTTTTCCCCCCGGCCCAGTAGCAATAAAAAGCCGAGCTAGCAGCAGGTACATTTCTTTTTTTTCTTATTTCTTTTTTGTTTTCTTACATTGCCTTTTTAATCTTAATTTTATTTTATCTTTTTTATTTCTTTTTTCTTTTACTCTGTTTATTCCATTTTTGTTTTCTGTATTCACCCGTAGGTTGGTATGTTTATCTTTTTTCTTTCCTTTCTTATATTTCTTTTTCTTTTCTTTACTCCTGTGTTTTTTCTTCTTTTCATTTTATAATCTTTTTCTATATCTATTTATTTTTCCTTTTATTTTTCTACTTTTTTGTTGTTTCTTTTGAAATTACTATATGAACTATTTCTTTTTTGTTTTACGTGATTTTTATTATTATTTTATTATTTTATTTATGTTTCTTTTATTCTTTATTTCTTTTTCTTATTTCTTTTTTCTTATTATTTTTTGATGTTCGCTTACATGTGATGTTCTATTTTTATATTCTCTTTTATTTTTTTTTCTTTTGATTTCTTTTGATTTGTTTTATTTGTTTCTTTCTAATTATGTTTTTTATTCATGTTTTTTATATTTTAATCTTTCTTTAATTTTTTTTTCTTTTCGTGCATCCTTTGTTTTTTATTTTCTTTTTATGTTTTAGGTGTTTATTATTATTTTCATTTTCTATATTCTTTGCCTTTCTTTTATTTCTTTTTTCTTTTCTTTTCTTATTTTTAATAATATTTTATGTTGTTTTTTGTGATATTCTATGTTTTTTCTTTATGTTCACGCGTTGTACATATGATGTTTTGTGGTGTTTTTTTATGTTCACGTGGTACGCATGTAATGTTCTATGTTGTATTTTGCGATGTTCGTGTAATATACATGTTATATTCTCGTAGTATACATGTGATGTTTTATGGTGTTTTTTTATGTTCACATAGTATGCATATGATATTCTATGATGTATTTAATGATGTTCATATGATATATATGTGATGTTCTATAATATATTTATTGATGTTCTATGGTGTATTTAGTGATGTTCACTACACTTATGGTGTTCTATAATATATTTAGTGATGTTCACGTAATATACATGCGATGTTCTATATTGTATCCAGTGTTGTTCTATGGTGTATTTAGTGATGTTCACTTCGTACACCTATGGAGTTCTATGATATATTTAGTGATGTTCACGTAATATATATGCGATGTTCTATATTATATCCAGTGATGTTCTATGGTGTATTTAGTGATGTTCACTTCGTACAAATACGATGTTCTATAATGTATTTGAGGATGTTTTATAAAATATCTATGTGATTTTCTTTCAATTTTTTCTATTATGTGTTTTTCATTTTTTTTTCTTATGCTTTACTCTAGATTTATTATTTTTATTTATGTTATGTATTTATTTTTATGGATATTATAATACTAACTAATTTTATGAACCTAAAAACTAGAATACTATTCTTTTAAAAAGAGAACATTCTTTTTAAAAAGACGGAACATTGTTCTCTAAACCTATAACATCATCTCGGCTAAATAAAAAGAAAATGTTCTATCTTTATGAAATTAATGTTTGTTAATGAACTTTATCTAAATATATTCATGTAGGGTTTTGTTTTGAAGCATTTATTATAAGAAATATAATGATGCAATCGGAATTTTATTTGGATACTCGGTTCAGCAGTTATGACTTTTTTAGTTCGTTTCGCACGCAAAACAATAAAATAAATAAAATAATCTACTTGGTCCTCCTGCGCGGGGCGCGCTGCGTGTTGACCCTTGGCCGGCACGGGGGCGTGAATTTTTGGGCGGGAACACCTGCCGGACGGTGCGTTCCGTCCGAACGTCGGACGCTAGCACGCCCCGCAGAATCCTGTGAGGTTTTGGTTGATGAATATATTTATGAAACCCTAATTAAGTTTGGACCCACCTTCCACGCTCCTTATCTTCGCCCAGAGCACTCGACCGGGCGAAGGCTTCATCGTGTCTCGTCCGCTGGAAACCCTTTGTTTTCCAACAAAACTATAATTCGGAACGGATCTAGTATTAAACTTCTAAAACTGCTGCTCAAACCGCATGTGCATGTCACAGGAACCCTGACATTAATTATTATCGGTTGACTTCATTTTATGTGCAAACACAAGGACCAAAAGAAAAAGTCCTTAGGGCAGTCCCAACGGCATTTAATAGTCGGTTTTGATATGCATTGAAGAAGGCTCCACATACGCGAAAATTGAATGCGGCTAGAAAATCAACAAAGAAAGAGAGAGCGCGAGCAAGAAATCGTTTCTCCTGCGAGGAACCGGGTCTTCCCTCACAACGAGGCAGCAAGAAACAATGAAAATGCCGATGGGGAGAAACGACCGGCGTCCATGGCATTGATTGCCCGCCGCCGCCGCGCCCGCCACGCCCACCGCGCTCGCCCGCGCCGCCGTGCCCACGCCGCCGCCGACGCGCACGCCGCGCCCGCCGCGCCCGCCCACGCCGCCGTGGCCGCGCCCGCCCGCACCGCCGCGAAGACGCACCCGCTGCTCGCCTCTCCGGAGCGCTCGAGTGCCGGATGTGCCCGCCCGTCCGCCGCCACGCGCGCTCGCGTGCTGTGCACGCCGCTGCCGCGCCCGCCAGTTCGCCGGAGCGCTCGCCTGCCGGCCGCCCCGCGTACTCGGCTGCGCCTCTGTGCCATCACGCCGCTGTCGCGCTTGCCGGACCGCTGCTCCGTGCTCCCGCCGGACCGCTGCTGCTCGCGCTGGCCATGTCGCGCCGCCGTGGCCTGCGCGACCCGCCCTGCTCCGCTGCGTCGGCCCGTTCTGCCGTGCTGCGCCGCCGAGCCGCTCGCGTGGGCCGCCGAGCCGCGCTGCTCGCGCCGTGCCCGCCGCGCTCGCCCGCATCGCCGCGGCCGCGGCCACCCGCCTGCTCGCGCTCGCCGGCCGCGCCCGCGCCCGCCGCGCGCGTCGCGCCTGCTCGCGTCACGCCGCCTCGGCCGTGCTCGGCCATGCTCGCTCGGAGAGTACCGGAGGAAGAGACAAGAGGAGGCTGATTTATTACTAGCATTTATTACGGTTAGAGTTCACCGTTGGATGGGGATAGTCTCGACAGCGACGTTTTTGTTTTGGAGTTCGTGTACAGTCACTGATGAGGACATCCTCCACTATTACCCGCTGGCAAAAACGCAACAAAAAAAGGCCAATTGGCCTAGTTGTAGTCGGGCGGCGACCGTGTGAGCCTCTGAATAATCCCACCTTGCTTAGCTTAGGAGAAGGAAGCCACCTTAAAAGAGAGAGCCACCTTTCCCCTATCGGACTAGTCTTTTATGGACATTGGGTCTTTCTCCGAGTGGGTGTGCATAAGAACTGTTGGGGTCCGGGCAACCTTAATTTATTGGGCCTCGGCCAACCCCACCTAGGACGGATGTATCATTTTGGTATCAGAGTTGGGCCCTTGTTTAAGGGGGTGGGAATGATGAGGACATCCTCCACTATTACCCGCTGGCAAAGACGCAACAAAAAAAAGGCCAAGTGGCCTAGTTGTAGTCGGGCGGCGACCGTGTGAGCCTCTGAATAATCCCACCTTGCTTAGCTTGGGAGAAGGAAGCCACCTTAAAAGAGAGAGCCACCCTTCCCCTATCGGACTAGTCTTTTATGGACATTGGGCCTTTCTCCGAGTGGGTGTGCATAAAAACTGTTGGGGTCCGGGCAACCTTAATTTATTGGGCCTCGGCCAACCCCACCTGGGCCGGATGTATCAGTCACTACTGGATACGCGTTCTTTGCCGAGTGTTTGAAACACTCGACAAAGCCCTATTTGCACTCGGCAAAGGCTTTGCCGAGTGTTGCACTCGGCAAAGGACACACGGTAAAAAAACTGTCGGCAAAGCCTTCTTTGCCGAGTGTTTTTTATCGGGCACTCGGCAAAGCCTTTGACGAGTGCCTGACACTCGGCAAAGTTTGAACCGAAAAAAACAAAAAAAAAAAGCAAAAAAAAATTTACGGGAGGTCCCAGTCAGGGAGGCAGATGTGCACCCACCACGTGCACCCACCAACATCACGGATGTTTTTGCTTGAAAATCCCGAAACGTGCGGCCACCAAGATTTGATCCTGCGATCTGCGCCCCGAGACTTACCACCGTCTCCGTTGACCACTTGACCCATTTTATTTTCATGTACAGATATGATATTTGCTATTGTTATATTATCTATCTCCGATACTAAACTGATTATTTGATACACTAAACGATCTCAAATTAAAAAGTTGTCAACTACAAAGTTTCATAACTTTTCGAGATCTACAACTTTCATTTAGGGTGTTTTTCCATCCAAGGTCGTTTGAAAATTTTGAATTTCAAATTTCAGAAATTCAAACATACTTTTGCATGACAAAATAATTTCAAATTAAAAAGTTGTCAACAACAAAGTTTCATAACTTTCCGAGATCTACAACTTTCATTAAGGGTGTTTTCCCATTCGATGTCATTTGAAAAATTCGAATTTTAAAATTTTGAAATTCAAAATGAACTCACGAGAAGGTAGTTTTGCATGACAAAATGAACTCAAATGAAAAGGTTGTCAACTACAAACTTTCATAACTTTTTGAGATCTACAACTTTTGTTTAGGTTGTTTTTACATCCGAGGTCTTTTGAAAAATTCGAATTTCAAAATTTTGAAATTCAGATACAGTTTTGCATGACAGGATAATTTTAAATTAAAAAGTTTTCAACTACAAAGTTTCTTAACTTCTCGAGATCTACAAAAAATTTTTTGGTTATTTAATTTATGTACAAATTTACTTTCACTTTCTCGAGATCTACAAAGTTTATTTTGGTTGTTTTATTTTTATAAACTACAAGAGAGATCTAAAATTTATGTACAAATTTACTTTCACTTTCTCGTATGAAGAAATGACCTAAACAAAAAATGTTCATCTTGATGAGTTCTACAACTTTGTAGTTGAAAACTTTTTCATTTGAATTTATTTACTGCTTCAAATTTTAATTTGAAATTTGTCTTTGCCGAGTGCTTTAAAAAAACACTCGGCAAAGACCTTCTTCGCCGAGTGCGTAAAAAAACACTCGGCAAAGACCTTCTTTGCCGAGTGTTAAGAAAAAACACTCGGCAAAGAAGTTCTTTGCCGAGTGCCAAAAAAAAACACTCGGCAAAGGTCTTTGCCGAGTGTTTTTTTTTGGCACTCGGTAAAGAACTTCTTTGCCGAGTGCCCGAAAAAGAACACTCGGCAAACCATTTAGCACTCGAAAAAGTTCCGTTCTCCGGTAGTGTCGATCGTTGGGACTGCCCTTATTATCTAAAATTTTTTGCAGTTTACGAATCTGACTGCCCCGCTGCGCCACCGACGAGAGCCTCGTTTCCACCGGCCCCTCCTTTTCTATCCCGGCTTTTTTTCTTGTTTTTTTTCCTGGTTCAGTGATGCGCGCGGGTCAAAGCTGAATCCTTGATGGATACTGCCATGGCGAGGTTGACGCCGACCACAGGCCCCTCCCAACGTCAGATGGCTTGGCATCAGCACCGCGAGATTCCTGATTGTTTATTGCATTTCCTCCGGGGCTGCGTGCTGATGTGCTTGATGTATGCGTTGAGTGTCGAGAAGGAATCTTTTCAACTGCAAGGTTTTTTCTAAGCGAATTTTTGCTGCAGTACATCGCTAAAATGCGTAATATGTTGATGGACACCGCAACGAGTGAAATTTGTCCAATACCATTATAAATTTGGGGTTCTTTACCATAACACACAGCGTCTATTATTTTATTATTTTCTTCTATAGAGAAGCGAGAGAAATGACTTTGTTATCCTTGTCTTCAACCACCAGCTGTTTGGTTATTTTTGCCGTAACACATCACTGCCATCTCCTTTGCATCGCCGCCGGGGCCTAGTGGAGATATTGTTCCCCACATGGCGCGCACTCACAGCTGCACTTGGGAGCACGGCGGACATCATGGCCATGGTGCGCCAGGACCGCAGGAGTCCAATGCTCATCTTCCTGGTTCTCGAGCAATAGCCGAGCAGATTTGGCATGTCTCAGGGATGCAAGGGCGTTCGCAGAGTCCGGGACCAGGGGCATGGCCTCATCGATGTCGTCGGAGGCCGCGGCAGACGCAGAAGCCGGAAGACAGGGGCACAGCCTCCTAGACGTTGCCGGCGGCCGTGGCAGACGCCGGAGCTAGGGGAACAGGGGGCGCGGCCTCCTAGACATCGCCAGCGGCCGCGACGAGCGTATTGGCGGCGGGCCGTGGCAGACGCCGGAGCCGGGGACCAGGGGGCGGCTCCTCGATGTCGCTGACGGCCGAGGCAGACGCCAGAGCCAGGGGACCCGGGGAGTGGCCTCCTCGCCGGCGGCCACGGCGAGCTCAGCTTCGATGCTTCAATGGCGTCGTGGTGCTGCTGCACGGCCCGCGACCTCTCTAGGCCTAGGCCCAGCTCGTCTGTGGCGGTCACGGCGCTTCCCAACTCCTGCAGCTCCAGTCATGGTGGGCGCACAGGTTGTCAAAACTCAAAACTCGCCAGAGAAGAAAAGACGACGGTGATGTGTTACGGCAAAAATAATCGAACAGCCTGAGGTCGAAGACGAGGGCAAAAAAAAATCATTTCTCTCGCTTTCTCTCTCCGCAAATACGAGAAAATAATAAAATAATAGACGCAGTGTGTTACAGCAAAGAACCCTAAATTTATAATGGTACCAGGCAAATTCTGCTCGTTGCGGTGTCCATCATCATATTACGTATTTTAGCGGTGTCCTGCAGCAAAATTTCCCTTTTTCTAATGACTTGATTGCACTAGATTGGATTGAGATACAGAGTTTATGTAATTTGATTTGATAGCTAAATTTGAGCAGAAAGAAGATAGATTTGTTCTTTTTTTAAGAAGCTCAGTTTTATGTATCTGTTATGATACACGACGAGATGGATTCTTGTTCCACTTTATTTAGGATATTTGATCTCTCAAGAATGGAATTATAATCAGAGTCAGTGATGTCTTAAACGCTAAATGAACCCCTCTATTTAGTATTTAGACCACCAACTAGACAATTTAAATATACATATAAAACTATAATTTTTATACAATTTAAGTGCAATTTTAGTTGAGACATGAACATAGTTACACAATTTGAAATATAGACAATAAACAATTATGCATATAATCATACATAGTTATATACGTGTGGAGGCTTCCCTCCATACGCGCAAGCCCAATTATTTCGCCAGCCCAAAATGTTTGCCTAGCATCCAAACTTTCATTGATTATCGCCCAAACGACTCTTTAGGCGCATTTTTTTTGGCATAAGACCTGTTTAGCCAGTTTAATGCCCTCGTTTAAACCATTTTTGATTGGTTTGACCGTTTTAGATGCATCTAGCATTTAATTCAGTGATTAGGGCCTAATCTGTACGTGAACCCGCTGTTTTATGTCATTTAAACATGTGTAGATGGCTGTTTGAGCACAGTGAACACTAATTGGAGACTTAACAAAGCCTCCACTTTAATTCTCACCAAATGCGCTAAGAAAGAAGGTAAATCCAAGATATTATCACAACAAAAATCATAAAACATATGGCGTTTAATTTAGAATACACAAATCATCATCGTTAATAATAACCATTGGATTTATTCTATTATATAAAAAAATACCCAGCTCTCTTATTATGGAAAACAATAAAATACCCCCCTAATTTTACATCTAAATTACCCAACTCTACGTTACAAATATCAATTCAAAATGACCCCCTATTTTTATATCTAATCAAAGATAATGCAAAGTAACCAATAAGTTTAAATTACCCATATATGCCATGGTGAAAGATAACATAAAGCAACATCTTTTAATTTCTATCTAAACCATCCACCGAGTCATTATAAAAAAAATAAACAAAAATATCTCTCAAATCTAATGTAAATCCTAATAAATTATTAGTAAAATAATTCAATATCCATAGAATATGTTATACATATAACTCAATATCTAAACCATCCACCGGAATGTGTATGTTGAGGGTGGCGGCCTGCCATTCATCGTGTTGGACCGGTCGGACCAAACACAGTATCGACCATCCTTTTCCTTCCTATGTCTGGAATAGTGTATAGGTTAATAATTTAATATTGAGTTGTTTAATGTTTAATTGGGATGGATACTACACTACTATAAAATAATTTTAGGAAGCTGCCCCCATCGATTTATAGAAGCAATCATAAAATGTGTGTCTCATGAAATATACAACGATTATTAGAGGTGGACAAACCATTTTGAAGGCACCTAATAATCAATGGTCTCTGTAAATCAATTAACCGAAGTGAGCCTCTTAAGAGGTTTGTCTCTAAAAATAGGGCCACACCTATGCAACCGATTTTATACTATTATAAACCTCTGAGTATATAACAGAGGGTGAAGTAACCATAACCCACTCAGCCACACCTGTTCCCCGCTACCGCAAACTTCTTTCTCAGTACTGTCGTCCTTATCTCCATTATCCTTACCTCTTGGACACTTGTGATTTCGCAAGCACCACTCTTTGCCCAGTGTTTTTTTGCACTCGGCAAAGAAGGTCTTTGCCGAGTGTTTTTTTTTCACTCGGCTAAGATAGTCTTTGCCGAGTGTTTTTGGTTTTACACTCGTCAAACAAGATCTACAAAGCACATTTTGAAGTAGTAAATTAATTCAAATGAAAAAGTTTTCAACTACAAAGTTGTATAACTTCTCAAGATCTACAACTTTTGTTTTGGTCATTTCTTTATTCGACAAAGCGACAGTAACGTTGTTCACAAAATCTACATCTCTCGTATAGTTTCATAAAAACTAGAAGAGAGATTTCTAAGTTTTGTAAACAATGTTACTACCCACTATGTCGGATGAACAAATGACCAAAATAAAAGTTGTAGATCTTGAGAAGTTATACAACTTTGTAGTTGAACACTTTTTAAATTTGAATTAATTTTGCCAATGAAAAGTACGTCTACATTTCTCAAATTTGAAATTTGAATTTTTCAAACGACCTCGGATGGAGAAACGGCCAAAATAAAAGTTATAGATCTCGAAAAGTTATGAAACTTTGTAGTTGACAACTTTTTAATTTGAAATCATCTTGTCAACGAAAACTACATTTGAATTTTTCAAATTTGAAATTCAAATTTTGTAAACGACCTCGGATAGAGAAACTATCAAAATGAAAGTTGTAGATTTCGAAAAGTTATGAAACTTTGTAGTTGACAACTTTTTGATTTAAATTTGTTTAGGACCTCAAACAAGTAATTTACACTCGGTTTAATATAATATATGGGGAACCAAAACGGAATCTAGACACAAGTGACAGTGTGGTGCAGTGGTAGAGGGGGTACGCGCGAGGGAGAGGTCGCGGGTTCGAATCCCATCAACCGCGTAGCGCGAGAATTTTGCGCGAAAAATACCACGACTTATGACTTCGACCGAGACGGTCGGGCGTTGGCCGGTGGGGGCCTCCCCCGGTAAATTTTTTTTTTGCTATTTTTTCGGGGTTTTTTCGGTTCGTTCTTTGCCGAGTGTTCATTTTTGCCGAGTGTTTTTTTGCACTCAGGCCGAGTGCCAGAGATAAAACACTCGGCAAAGTCCTCTTTGCCAACCAAAATTTTGCCGTGTGAGGTATTCCGAGTGTGGCACTCGGCAAAGGCTTTACCGAGTGCTTTATGGCCTTTGCCGAGTGCCTCGCTCCTGAGTCCGGTAGTGATTGATGTATGCGTTGAGTGTCTGAGAAGGAATCTTCTTAGCAGCAAGTTATTTTTTTCCTAATGTCATGATTACGCTAGATTGGAATGATAGTTTACTCACCTTGATAGCTAAATTAAATTGGAGCAGAAAGAAAAAGATTTGTCAGTGATAGACGACTGGGATGGGTCACTGTTGGAATTTATGGTTATGGGCTTGGCTCAATAAGAAAATTCTAGAAATTCCTAAGAAATCTCAAAGGCCCAGCCACACCCTCTCTCGCACATGACATGGGCAGGACGGCGTGGATGGCCATGATGCCGGCCGTGAGAGAGGCCAGTTAGGTGGTGTCGGCGGCAGGAAAGTTGACGGTGAAAAAGAAAAAAGGGACTGGGATTAGTGATGGCCGCAGTGAAAGGTGGGGATGGTGCAGCGTGCAAGGTTGAAGATGATGAGACGAGGATTGAGGCAGAGAAGGTGGGTGAAGAAAAGGACAGGTCGTGCGCTGGAAGCTAATCATATGACTGCATCCAAAGAATTTTCTATTCAAACTGTGACCTGCGTCGCTGCCTACTCGTTTGCCGTGGATGTAGGTTTGGGGAGGAGGCAATCACAACACCTTACACACACAAGCAATGTAAGGCCTTCTGCAGTGTTGCGCTTGAGTGATGCCAAGAGAAGAAAGAGAAGATTTTGGCTCCGCTCCTCACATTGCAGGCAGTGAAGCTATCTCGAAGTGATGCTTGAAAAATTGGGAGCGGCGCAAGTACGTTCACCGGTGCCAAGTGATGCCTGATCAATAAAATAACAGGAAGAAAGAGGACTAGGCAGCGACAATTTTTCGAACTGAGGAAAGAGAAAGGAGTTGTTTATATTTTTTATTTAGTTTTGCTTGCATGGTGCAGAAGTGATGGGTCCCTGAAGCGATACGAGCGGTGCCCACATATTGCAGCTCGTGAGGAGTGATTCCCAAATAAGTTGTGGGGCCAGGCTTTTGTTTTTGGCACCGCTTACCATTGCGGAGGGCCTAAGCGTATATACGGGAAGAACCATAGAGTTTATTCCAAAGAAAAACATGCTAAACTTATGAGGACTTGACTATCCAATTGTGCGATTTTGCTTACGCAACATGGCCATGCATAATTCAGATTACATGATGACGACTGAAAGCAATAAGCAAAGGACCCAAACCAAAAACACGCTGGACTCCTAGTTGACCCAAGCTATGCAGTACAGCAGATTAAATAAACTACCCACACAAATGCATATATATAACCCCATACATTATTCGACCATGCAGCCACGTGTATAACATATAACACCAAAATTCAGTTATTCACTTTTTCGCCCTTGCAGCCTTTTTCACAGTTGTCCTTGCACCACTGGAAAACTGTAGACACGCACGCATTGTATGTAGGGCCTGGAATGCTCGTGCAGGATCTGTCACATATGTTGTCGCAGTCGCATGTAGTCGCCCCTCTATCATGGCAGCTGGCATTGCAGCCCATAACGCAGCCGTTCCTGCACCTGACAAAATCTCCGGTCTTGGTATTCTCGCAGGTGCTCGCAGCTTTCTTGTTGCACTTGGAAGGACATTCCGAGATGCAGCGATGGATGGCGCAGGATGGCGACCCTTGTGCTGGTTCCCCCACCCAGCTCATCACCAGAGCCACACAAATGGCAGCGACAACAGCTCCCTTAAGAGCGGAGGCGCGCAAAGCCATTATGTGATCTTTGCGTGGATCCACAACTAGCTTAAGAGGAAGTTACTACTCCTACTTACTAGTATGAAGCAAGATGTGACAGACAAGCAGCTTCTCAACTAGTGCTAATCCGGTAGTAAGTCATTTCGTGCTATTTATAGGCTCCCAAAGTTAGCATGTGCAAACAGCTAGTATCAAGGTACACCGCATGTGTCACAGGAACCTTGGCATTATTATCGGTTGACTTCGTTTTATGTGCAAGCACAAGGACCAAGGAATGAGTAGAGTTATTATCTAAAATTTTTGCAGTTTACTGAATCTGACTGCCCCCTGCACCAGCGACGGGAGTCTCGTTTCCACCGGCCTCTCCTTTTCTATCCCGGCTTTTTTTTTCTTGATTTGTTCCTGGTGTGATGCGGTTCAAAGTTGCCGTTGACAGCAAAAAAAAAAAAACAAAACAAAACAAAAAAAAGCGGCTGATGACAAGTGTAACGGGCTCCATCATTAAGTTCCTGGTGTCAAGACGATCAAAAACAAATTTGGATCAACTTATTTAAAAAAAAATTCGACCCTCGGATGGCTGGACAGCTCCAAAGCTTTGCGCTTTAAGAAGGACATCTCTCATGTAGGTCGAGAAAACCCCTGAATCCCATACCCTGTCCGCACACAGGGACCCGTAACCCTATGAGTGAGTAGATCCGCAACCTGTGCTTTGGGAAACACAGGGTAGGCAAGGGATTTTTTTCCCTCTGGCCAGCATAAATCACGCCCGAGGGGGTTCGATCCCCGGCCAGCAGGGTGCCGCAGGAGCACTAGACCAACCGGACTAGCTTCCGTTGGCGGATCAACTTATTTAGATTTAAAACAAAGAAGAAAATAGGTTTTGGGCACTATATATCAGCCAAAACCAGCATGTCATTCCAAATCCAGCCAGGCCAGGTTTGGCAGACCGAGCCTGAGTTGAGTCCAATTTGGTGCAAACTTGGTTTTGTCGTGGGAAATTTGTGGAATTCGCTTTGTAGATGTTGTTCAGCTCGTCTCTCAACAAGAATCGGTGGCATTCTAGGTGGTCATGCCAACCCTAGAGCAACCTCGACGTGCCTCTTCTCGACAGGTTTTCTGGAAGATGTTCCCGAGTTTTTCAGACAAAGAACGGGCATCGGATCGGCTCTACCGATATGTTGGTCGGTCTTGCTGATCTCGAGCGTCCTTGCTGTGTGATAGGCCGTCTGCAACCTTGACGTGCTAGTCCTTGCTGGTGTATAATCTAAATTGATGTCAATATACTTTTTGGCGACTTTGCTGGGAGAAAAGAATATCAATCTATGAACATCTCTTTTTTTTTCTAAAACACGACTTCACGTGTATTTCATTAAGAAGAAAAACAGGACAATACAATCAAAAGTTATCCGAGAGCGAGATGTCAGGATAGATCAAGGTAGCACTCGCATCAACAGGTAAGGCATAATGGACTACATCTAGACAAACTTTGTGACAACCAGGTAGAGACCATCACAAAGGCTCTACTGCCACTGTCAGAAATGCCGAGATTGCCGTGAACACCTTCGTCCAGCACCCTCCGTCTCGCCTGATCTGCTGTGATCGCCAAATTGTCAAAGACGCAAGAGTTACACTCTCTCCACAGTCACCAAGCCACTAGCAGCACCGCCGAGTCAGACCCCTTCCGCAAGTACAGTCCCTGGGCACCTGCCGCCGAGCATCCATCCACCAGACCACCACGATGAAAGCGCTGTCCCCATCGATGGCGTGAGCCGTACCCAGCCGATGGGGCGTAGTAGGCGGCACCAAAGCTCCCTTGCACAGACGCAAGAAGCCAGCAGGTGGTCCACTGTCTCATCCTTCTGTCTGCAGAGCGCACACTCAGCAGTATCATGTAGGCCATGTCTGCTTTTGCGATCCGCTGTTCAAATGCGCCCGTGGATAGCCAACCAAAAGAAGAACTTGACCTTTGGCAAGGAGAGTGATATCCGTTCAATCGAGACAACATCGTCAATCATATGACCATTGATCAGCTCCCAAAGGATCTCCACAAGTTGGTGGAGAAGAATGCTGCTAACCTACAAGCCGCTCTTGCGAGCTATTAACTACATTGGCGAGGGGTGGCAAAACAGCTCAAGATCCTTCTACTTCAGCTACCGCTGAACCCAAGATAACACTGCCTGTAAGTAACGCATCTGCTACTGTTACCATAGAGCAACTTAATAAAATGATGGCAGATCGTGATGATGAATAGTTTTTGTTTAGTTTGCAACACAATACTAGCCTTAAAAAACCTGTGGATAGCAAACTTGCCATACCTAAGCTAAGAGCAAGGACCACGGATCCTCTGTTTGGCATGCCGATGAACTTGGGAGAGACTGCTTTGTCCTGCAGGTGTCACGGCGACTAATGCTTTAGTAACAGTTCCTAGATATTCTAACCCCATCACGAGCATTCTGCATTTGAATAACATACTTGATTCGATTGATGATGATCAAATTAGTGAGTTAGATAGCTTTGAGGATCCATACACTTATGTATCTTATATGGGCATGGTGTGCCACCTGAAGGCACGTGCAAACTGCTCGGTCCTATACCTCCGTATGTTTTTAACTGACGGTTTCAAAACTGACAAACAAAACAGGATCAAGGAAGAAGGCCGATTCAAGAAATCAGCTAACCTAACCTTGGTACATCGGTTAGGACGACTTTAAAGTCAAAATGATATTATCATGTCTATAACTGCTGGTTCATGTAACGAACCGGTAGTGATAGTGAACCTATCACTATTAGTTGTGTTATCGGTGTCGGTTGAAGTCAAATAACCAGTAGTGAATGTTAATTCCGTAGTAGTGTTACTCAAACAATGCAAGTGTATATACGTGAAGAACCATAAGGAGTTTATTCCAATGGTAATACTTCCTGTAAGGCATCCGTCCATCCGGACGCTGCTTTTGGTGGGCCGCGAGCCCAACAACCCCCTCCTACCCTATTCTATCTGCTCGTCCACTCGTTTCTCTAGAACCAGTTACGCAGAAACACCACAGCGCCGTGACCGTGTTCCATCGCGCCGTCTCCGGTGGCAGATCCAGGATTGAGACAAGAGGGGAGCTAATTAAGGAAGATGTTGATTTGCAACTAAGATTTAATAGTGATTTGATGCTATGTAATAGTAATTGCTACAGTATTTTAGTGGAGAAATCACCCTCTGGGGGGCTGCAGCCCCCCTAGATCCGCCCAATGGTCTCCAGCGTCTGGGCGCTTGCCGGCCGGCATCTCCACCGTGCCCAAGCGTGGCGGCCTGCCTTCCTCCCTCTCCATTGCACCTCCTGCCCACCGCAGCCGTTTGTCTTCCTCCTAGCCCTTGTGTCGTCCTCTCTTTGTTCTGGTGCCAGATGTGGTTGCCTCTCTGTTCGCTTCCTAAGCCACCCCATGGCACAACCCTCCATCAGTGGCGCGTAGTAGATCAACTCCTCTGCCACAGGCGTATGCAACCGCGCGACTCTCCTGTTTGTTATGGTGTCGTGATGTGTCGCCTGCCTTGATACGCCTCCGCCCCTTCCTCATGTAAATGTCTTTCACGTCGCCCATGCTGGTGGCCCGGCCTGCTCGTGGATGATCTTGGATGGCAGCGGCGTGGTGGCTTGGCGCAGCATGGCCACGCGCGTAGTTGCGATCCCTCTGTGCGGCAAGCAGTATGGAGATGTTGTGCGAAAGCGCATGTTACAAGTATATGTTTTAATTGTTTCAGATGTTTTAGAGGTATATTGCAAGTGTTTCGCATGGATGTTGCAAAACTAGATCGGAATGTTACATATGCTGCAATGGTTATACACGCATGTTGCAAGAGTTTGTTCCAAATGTTTCGTCTGTTTCTCAGACATATGTTGCAAGTGTTTTATCTGGATGTTGCATATGTTTCGCACATATGTTGTAAGTGTTTTATCTAGATATTGCATATGCTTGCACCGGCTTTCAAGTGTTTTTAGGCGTTATGCAAGTGCTTCAGACGTATGTTGCAAGAGTTTCAGACAAATGTTACAAGTGTTTCGGTTGTTTCAAACGTATGTTGCAAGTGTTTCATCTAGATGTTGCAAAAGTAGATCGGGTGTTGCATATATTGCAACGGGACCCACCTGTCACGGTCGTCTGCTGCAGCTGCTAGGGTGTCGTGCATACGGTTTCCATGTGAAGCGGGCATGGGAATCAGCTAGCACAGGCACAAGCAGTCCCCGCATGCTCGATACGGAGCAGGGGTGCAGGCTGTCCCCATGTGCACGCGGGAAGCAGACCTGAAGCGGGCGGTTCCTATATGCGAGCGGAGGGTGTGGGCAGGGCGATGCGTCCACGCGACGTAGGGGCGGGAAACAAAGGAGGCGCAGGAAATGGAGAGGCGCACGACACAAGCGCGGGAAACAAAGGAGGCACAGGAAATGAAGAGGCGCGCGATAGTAGGCGCGGGCGCCCGGACGCCCGGGCACTAGTGTCTCCCTTATTCTAAACAGAAACATGCAAAATTTAAGAGGACTTCCATCATCGCTCAAATGTGCGATTTAGCTTTGACTCAACATGGCCATGCATAATTCAGATTACATGATAACGACTGAAAACAATAAGCAAAGGATCCAAACCAAAACTCCATGGACTTCCAACTTGACCCAAGCTTTGCAGTATATAAAAGATTAAATAAACTACCCACAAAAACGCATATAAACCTCATCCATTCGAGCATGCAGCTGCGTATATATAACACCAGAATTCAGTTATTCAGCTTTTTTGCCCTTGCAGCCTTGCTCGCACGAGTCCTTGCACGATTGGAAGACTGCAGACACGCATCCAACGAAATTAGGGCGGCGTGGAGTGCTCTCGCAGTAACTGTCGCATTTGCTCTCGCAATCACATATAGTCTCCCCTGCACTATGGCAGCTGTGAGTGCAGGCCTTAATGCAGCCGTGCCCACTGCCTGTTCGCTTGAGCTACTTTTAGCCATGAAATAGTATTTTTCTCTCACAATATTTCAACATAAGCATAGTATAAGCTAAATTTCAGCATAAGCGAACAGACATCTCCGCTCTTGGCACCCTCGCAAGAGCTCGCAGCTTTCTCGTTGACATTCCGAGGTGCAACGATGCATGGCACAGGATGGCGACCCTTGTGCTGGTTCGCCCACCCAGCTCACCACCAGAGCCACACAAATGGCAGCGACAAGGGCTCCCTTGTTAAGAGAGCAGAGGCACAGAAAGCCATTGTATATGTGATCTTTGTGTGGATGCACAACTAGCTTAAGAGGAAGTTACTATATGAAGGAAGATGTGATCGATAAGCACCTTCTCAACTGGTGCTCAATGTTCATTCGGTTAGGCATTTGGTGCTATTTATAGGCTCCCCAGTCGGCATATGCTGCAAAACAGCTCTTTGTGCCATGTGACACAGGAACCCTGCCATTATTATCGATTGACCTCATTTTATGTGTGTTGGAATGTGGTCTTCCAGCGTATGAGTCAGGTCCACCTCTGCCCGGCCTATGCTCCGAGCAGAGGATAAAGACTAGTGAACACTAGGAAGGCTATGGTTTCATAAATGCATTCATCAACCTCTCTCCCGAACATTTACATCTCCCCTTTTATAGGGCGCTGTTCACTTTTAAGTATGTTTACATCAATGCCCCGTGACGGTGACGGTATATCCTAGGAATATTCCATCTCTGACGTGTACTTGGCGAGGACACTTTTGGAAAACTTTTCACAAACCGCCTCAGCAAATCGGGCCGAAAACGCAGGCCCGGGACCAGCCCATGTTCTTGCGCCGCCTATGCCTTCGTCATGTCCGCGCGGGCCTCCGCTGTGGCCGGTGCGCCCTCGGCCTCCGCCTTGCCCGCCATGGCCTCTGGTCCTCCATTCCCTGCATACGAAGAACATCACCGACGTTGGTCAGTCTCAGTTGCCTCCACCACCGATGGCCTTCGTCGTGTCTGCGCGGGCCACCGCTGCGGATGGCGCACCCTTGGCCTACGCCTGCAGGGCTGGAGGTTGTGCGCCTTCAGTTTCCGCTTGCAGGGCCGGAGGTCTTGCTTCACTATCCTACTGAGCTTTGTGAGAGGTCATAAGCATGCTTGCTAACTCCGTGTCGCTCGGGCCTCTGTTTCTTGGGACGATGCTGTCCCGACAACCTGGGCCTTTGTCAACATCGCCAAAGGCTCCGCCATCCCTGCAAGGCGTAACAAGAGATCAGAGTGCCTGCCCGGCCCGTTTATGCTCAGGCCTCCGCCACTTGGGATGGTCATGCCCCAACAGTTTCCCCCTTTTGAGGCCACGGTCTGATGCCGCGGACCATGATCTCAAAATCCGTTTCGAACTTCCTGGGCGGAGGCTTTCCCACCTTCATTGGAGGTGGCGGGTCCCCTTCCCCTTGGTCACGCTGGATTGGACCGTTGGCCTTAGGTTAGCCAGGTGTAGGCTGGTTTTGGGACTTGTGCGCGCGCGCCTGTGCAACCATTGAGTCTCAGGTATCAAGGCGGTTGCGTTCAAGTTTTTGACCGTTGGGTCACGGAAGTTGAACCGTCCGCCCATTGCCTATATAAAGGGGGGTGCGATGGAGGCCCCCTGCCTGCTTAGACCAGTCTCTTTCACGCTCCTTGTGCGCGTTTCCTTCTACTGCCGTTTGCGTACTTACGCTGCTCGATTTTTCTCCTGTCTACCTTTGCCTTGCTGTGTTTTGTCTCCGCCACTTTTGTCCTTTGCTTGGTGTTTGAGTGCTGCTTCGGCTTTGGCGATGGCTTCTTCTTCTTCCCGTCCTCCTCGTCGGGCTACCTTTTTCGATCCTTATCGCCACCTCCTTGGCGTTAGGGCGAGTGGGTGGCTTGCACATTTTGAAGAGTGGATGTTGACGAGTGCTGAGGCCCATGACTTGGAAGAGGATCTTGCAAGTGTGGACACATCGATTGGCGATTTGACCGGAGGTAGTTGGGTGATGGCTGGAAAGACATGGGATTTTGGCGAGTTGCTGGTGACGGAGAAGATGATCAAGAAGATAGAGAAGGAGGGCTACTTTTCTGGTGGGTGGCCAAACTTCCGCCTGTAGGCCAGACCGTGCCTTCGCTAGATGAGGGTTATGCTGTGGCATTTAGGGACTACTTTTTTCCAGCCTTTGCCTGCCTTCCATCACGTTCCTACATGAAGTTCTTGAAGAGTTCCAACTTCAGATCCATCATTTGACGCCCGGTGGGCTCCTTACTCTGAGTAAGTTTTGCTGGGCTTGCGAATCTTATGGTGCAGAGCCAAATGTGGACACATTCTGCGCATATTATGAATTTCAATGACAGCCGAAGAAGGTGAAAGTGGATGGAGTGGAGCTTTATGCTCAATACTGAAGTTGCGCTTTTATGGCGAAGAGGCAGCAAGGGGGTTCTCGCTTGGAGATTTCTTGCTGTCAGAAGAATAAGTGGGACAGGGACTGGATGAGGTACTAGTTTTATGTCCGGACATACAGCGGGACCCGTACATTTGATGATGGGACGAAGGTTGTTTGCTACCCCATGGCCTCCGTTATGTCAGAGATGAAGCCTTTGTCGAAGGTTGCCCCGAGCGAGGAAATGACGCCTGAGAGGGTGGCCTGTGATAGGGCGTTTGCTTTGGCATGCCGCTATTCCGGATGTCGAGATCTTGTAGAGGTGATGGTGGCATCCAATTACTGGCCACTAGACAAGAGGAATCTAGAATTCCGTATTGAGATGGTGAACATCCCTGTCTACGGCCTAGCTGGTGGGGTTCCTTTCCTGTAGTTCGATCGTGAACTGCCAACAAATGAGGACAAGAAGGCCTTAGCCGTGGAGGTGGAAGAGGGCGTGCGGCTTATTGTTGGGAAGATCTTTGACAGGGAGTATCTTGCCTGGAAGGTTGATGGAGGTTCAATGCCCCGGCTCAACATGGTTTTAGAAGAGCTTGGGATTCAACACGAGGAACATGTGGTTCCCCCGGAGGTCTTGGCCACTATTGAGGAGAAGAGGAAGAAGGCCGCCCCTAAAAATGCTATAGCACTGGCGGAGACTAAGAAGAGGAAGGGGGGAGGGGCCTCCAAGGTTGTTGCCAAGAAACAGAAGGTTTCTACATCTGGTCCCACTTCTGCTGCCTCTTCTATTTCTAGCTCCGGTCGAGCCTCCGCTGATGCGGTGGAGATCTCCACTGAGAATAGTGGCAGTGGTCCGATCGAGGCCATGACGGTGGCGGAGGGAGTTGGCGCGCCGAAAGAAGCTGGTGGCCATAGGGTGGAAGGCGCAGATCCACCCGAGCCTTCTGCTATTAATCCAATGCCTGCCGTGTTGGGCGGTGATTCATCTAGCTCGGAGGACGCTGGGGGTGTGGTTCACGGAGGTGCCTCTCCTCCGAGGGTTGGGGATGGTAGCCGCCGCCCTGCATGCTCTTCAATTTTTGAGGTGTTAGAAGATGAGGCTGAGTTGTAGTCTCTGTCTGTGTTTCAGAGCGTCGCATTCCGGCTACATGCATAGAGTCCTCCAGGCGAACCGAAGGTTGAAGTTGGCACATATGGTCTTCGTTTGAGTAAGCTGCCTTCGCTTTTTGGAAACTTTGTCTTTGTAGTTTTTGTGCGTAATCTGTTTTCTTACAAATTTTGCCTTTCAGAGGAGGTGATCGGTGCTCTTGCGAGCCAGGAGGAGCTTGCCGGTGGTGCGAGCATTGGTCGGGTTGGGTTGGAGTTACCTCTATGGCCTCTAGTTGTTGACCTGACCCCCTAACCTACTGCTCCTAGGTTTGGGCGTAGCATAGGTTGGTGCCTTTGCTTTTTGACTCATAGCGTGTTATTATTATTGTTCATTTATTTTTTCTTATTCATTTGTATATATGCTTTTCCGCTGCCTCCGACACGACTATTACTAGTTGGGCTGATGCTCTACACAATGTTTATACTGAGATCAGAGGTTATTATCCTTTCTCGTTTTTGTTGAGTTCAATTGTTGTGCTCATCTCTTATACTATCCTTGTTTCTAGATCACTTTCGCCATAACTTGCGGAGCATGGATTACTTTAAGCTTTTGCATGTAAACTTGGAGCATCAGAGTCTTGTAATTTTGAGTTTTTGGCATTGTTTTTCTTTCTTTTTCTTTTGTATCTGACCTTCATTTTTGTAGGGCCACCACATGGCCACAACTCTTGAGGAATGTAGCACTCGTGAGGTGCTTGACCGGAATGAGGCCATCGAGGCCCTTAAGGAGGTTGAGGTGTTGGTGGCCGAAAAGACCCATCTTACTATGGAGGTAAGTGGATTATCCTCTGCTCATGTGAAGGTAGAAAACCTTTGGAAGGAGACGGATTTGCTAAACAAGCAAGTGGAAGATGCTAAGAGTGCGAAGGCTATTGCTACTGAGCGTGCCCTGAAAGCTAATGAAACCACGGGTAACCTTCAGAAGGAACTTAATGCTAAGAAGGAATCAGGTCTAGCTCTGCAACAGCAGGTTGCCCTACTGACGGAGCGCCTGGAGGCCACAAAGGGTCTGGGCCTGGCCACAGTGAAGATGTATGTAGCTGCGCTGGGGCAATTTGGTGGTAGCACGTCCGACATGCCGAAAGAGCCCACTACTTTCAACCTTCTTTCTTGGTTGAAGGCGCATGTGGAGAAGCTCCCCACTTTTGTTGAAGGTGCAGCCAACTTTGGAGCCCTGACCGGTGCCACCAATTATGCGAAGATGCTGGCGTGAGGTGATTGTACCCACACAGAGATCATTAAGAAGGAAAAGCTTAGTGGTCCATCTGACCTTGGGGCGACTTCACCTACCTTGCGGAGGTCGATCAAAAACTATATGAGTTAGTTTTGGGTCGATTTCGGCAGGGTGGAGGCCTGGAAGATGGCGGAAGACCGGTGAGCGAAAGTTTGTGTTTTATCATGCATGTGGTTTAATTTTGTTTTGTGGCTTTGCCTTGTTTTATTGACTTGATTTTGCTTGTTCAATTTTGTCGTTCCCTTCACATGTGTTGCAGAAGGAGACTGCTAAAGGCATTGCTGGCGTGCATCCATCGTGAGCTGTCATTGCTCCTACTCTAAAGGCTCCTCTATCTTGCGTGGAGGCAATAGCCGGAAAGGAGGCTGAGCCGACGAGAGAGGCTGCACGCGCTCTGGCTATGGGGCTAGCAAGGAAAAAGAGGTGTTGCTCTCCGTAGAGAAATAAGTCGAGCTGCTGAAGGAGGTTGCACACGTCCCAAAGACAGCGGCTAGCGAGGAGGGGTTTGCGATGCTGGTCCCGATGGCTGGAGCGAAGGATGATGGAAAGGACAAATTGCCTTCACCCGGTGAAGCTGATCCAGAGCTGTAATATTTAGGAACTAGTTTTAAGATCTGACTTTGAGCGTTACTTTGTTGGCGCCCATGTTTTGTATATACTCTTAGTTTTTATGGAACTTAGTAGAACTTCGCCCTATGCAGGCTTTCGGTTGAGGGCCTGTGCAGGACGTGCCACCTTTGACTTTTTATTGAGATGGTATCTATGTTAGTGGCGAGTTTTGAGGATATTGATGAGCGGCTTTCCCCCTTGGCTTTGTTGATGATATGTTTGTATCTGTGGTCTGTGATATCGATGATGAGCGCGCTGAGTTTACTCGATCATTAGCGTGGCGAGGGCCTTCGCCTCTGACTTGATGTGTTACGCTTCTCGCATTTGCGCTCCTGCGCATTCCTTGTTTGCTTACATTTTGCCTTTGGGCCTTGTATAGTCTGTGACTAATGTTGTAATTTGTTGTGTAAATGTTGAGTTGACTCAAGTATTGTAGAATTTTGAAGGTTTGTATTCCAAAGGTTTTGTTTACATCCTTATTTTTGTTTTGAAAGCTTCGAATCTATTCTGCTTACATATCTCATCTAGGCTTTGCCTATTCCCTTCTCAGATGGTGTTTGCTGGTGGCTAGGGCTTTGTTGTTGACTGGTTGCGGCTCTGGTCTTCGTGATGGCTCTTATTCTGAGAGCCTGACCTCCGCTTCTTTCTTCTCTAGCTCCTTGTGCAGATGAACCTGAGTGTTGTTGGCGGTCCTTATTGCATAATTTATACCGCCAACTCTCATATAAAAACCACACCAAACTTAGTAAATAAGGCTTTCAACTAATATATTCCACAAGTTTTGGTGTTTCACTTGTTTTGCAGGGTTTATATGAAAATACACCACAAACGGGCCAAAAAGAGTAGAAGAAATACAAGATCACATTTGGCCCAAAGCAAAGCAAAGCAAAGCAAGGGAAAAATAGAAAGAAGCCCAAACCAACATGCACAAATGGGCCAAACACACCCTAGGGACAGAACCTAGGCCCAGCCAGGAGCCCATAGGGCAAAGCAGGGCAGAGAGGGCGGCACCCCAAGTGTGGGCGCGCCCATGGCACTACCGCTCGGGCCCATCTTTAGCCAGTCAGTCCAAACCGACATGTCTTGGTCGGTTGCGGGGTGCGCTACCTAATTTAGTATACCTAGATGCCAGAATGAGGTCGGTTTGGGGGGAGTAAAGGCAGAATATTCCATAGCACATCCTCCCCCCACCTCCTATAAATAGAGCCTCACTCCCCCCTCTCACACACACCAACAAGGAGCAACAGCACCTCACTAAGAATGAGAGCACCACTCCAAAAGGGGCTTAGGCCCTAGTGGCCTAGCCCTAGTAGCTAGTACAGTGGGAAGAGGAAAGATGTGAAGGGAAGAGTTCAGGGAAGGAGTGCCGAGCTTGTCGGTAATCTTTCCCCGCTAGTACCTCGGCGAACACCGACTTTGTACCTAACCAGGTATTTTGTAAGTGTTCGTGATTCATATGGTTCTAAGTCTTTTGATTAGTTAATCTTGCTTGTACTTGTTTGTGGGTTCGTCATTCATCCTATTGATGGGTGGTCTGGTAGAAGGACCTTGCCTAACGAGGCAAGCCTTGTTAACACACTAAGAGCAGTAGTCATTAGCGTAGACGTAGTGTCTAGGCTAGAGGCTACCTTTGTTTGCCTCATGTCCTACGGGTGAGGGGTAGGTGGCAGGTGGTGACAGCCCTATTTGTACCTAGCATTCCCCCACGTAAGGGCTTGGCGTAGAGTTGTCGGTCAGAGGTACTGTGGCAGAACCTCCTAAATAATATGGCCCACATGCACCTGTTATTGTCTCAAAGACCTCTAACGGCTATGCATGTGTACCATAGAACTTAAGAAGTCTGTCAGGTGTCCTCGATAGACCCGAATCATCCATGATCTTTCGAGTAGGATCACATTCCAAAGGCATTGCAGTATTGCAACAGTTTATATAATAAATTACATCAGAGTAAAAGTGTGAAAGTCTTACATATCATAATTTACAAACCATTTGTTCTAACCCTTACAAACCTTAAGTTTAGTTATTACAATCATAGTAGTGGAGTAACATTAGTAACTTTATTACAGATCATGAAAATGGATTGCTCTACCCAAGAGCCAAACATACTACTCGTCATTGTTTACCGCAAAGACGGTCATGCAGCAGGGTCTGAAACAAACCTGCTCATGAGACTCACCTGCAACAAGGGTTTAACGAACCCTGAGTACAAAAGTACTCCACAAGACTGACTCGACGAAAAGAGTGAGAGACTCAGGAATGTAGGCTCAGGAGAATCAAGGTGAGGTTCCAGCAAGAATTAAAGTTCTTTTGCACAAAGCTACTAATAGTGTATACTTACTTTCAATCTTTTAAACTCATCATTAATTATTACTATCAACTAGGTGAGCCTATACTATAGCATTCACCTCTTTAACATCCATCTCATGTTTCTGAATCCATAGTTTCATCCATTACTACGATGTAGGGCAGTTGATCGAGTCTCCATAACTGTGGAGCAGCAATGATTCGAATCGATTAAACCCAGCTGGGGATCTCTAACCACACGACATATGCAGGACTCAAACCTACATATATCAACCTTCACTTGGATCCTCTAAAATGTGACCGGGTCTAGCGCCACCCGAGAGTATAGTACACCTCAAATCCAGCCCTTGGCCATGAGGGTACATGCTACTCTCGTCATCTCTCCACTCCTAGTGCGCGGTTGGCCGTTCACTTGATAGAATAGCTGAGATCCTAGGCTTACCGGAGTATGTGATCAGTTGCAAAGTCTCAACCAAGCAAGCCTACAATGAACGGTCCTTAACTGACATGATCGAGGACACTACATTGGGACTCCTTTCCCGATGCAAATCCACCGACCGGTCTCAAATTAACATCATCATTCATTTAGTTGTTCCACAACAAACCTTCAAACTTTGTTAAACATTTTCAAAGTTTTCTCATTAAGCAAGGCTAAGCATACTAAGTATTTTCAAATAAAATAGTAAAGGATGATATTGAAGTATCAAGGATGGTAGTGTGGCAATTAAGTTATCACATAACTCCTATCACCTAATGCAACAAAGCATAAATATAAGTGATGTAAACTTTGTAAAACTCAATGTAGGGTTAAATGCATCCGAGACTTGCCTTGGTAGATAGGGATTTCTAGTTCGGGGTCAGTTCCACAGATATCGAATCCAACTTCCACTGGCGATTGTCCTTCTTCAGGGACTGATTCGATAATGTTAACCTCCTCGTTCACGGGGACTACACGAGATAATAATGTATGCTCAATATGATGAAGTACGAAACATGATGCTTGGTGGATGTATAATAAGATTAAGAACTTGAGTACAACTTTCCTTCATGGTAAAGTTGCAAGCCAACAAAGCCTAACCTAACCCTAGCCTAGGGTTTCATTAGGTTAACTACTTGGTTAGTGACTTTCATTAAGCACATGAAATAATATTTATTAAGCCCTAATAAAATGATTAAGAGAGCTCAAACAATTAATTAAAGGTGCCAAAGGTCATTAAGAGTTAATGACCTAGGGTCAACACACAATCATGAAATCAAACAAACACCCTAAATCATTAAGCATTAATTACTTGATTAACTAATTAATTAACAAAGCATAAATTAAGTAATAAAATCAAATTTGTCCAACTAAGCTCAAATTTTTATTTTAAGAAGCTTACATCATAACTAAGTGGAAAAACAAATTTCATAATTTTTGGACCAATATTTAAGCCTAGAAAAATAATAGAAATTGCATTTATGAATTAAAAGGCATAATTAAATCACATACAAAAAGTACTTAAATTCCAATTTTTATATTTTTCCTGGATAGTACACATCACAAAGAGGGTACACAAAAAATTTTAGAATTTTTGGAACTCTAAATATTTTTCCATGAAATAAACAAGTTCTTTTACTCCGGCCCACTCCCCTCTCTCTTCTTCCCCCCCTCCCCGGCCCACTCCCTTTCCCTCTCTGCTAGACCGGCCCATGACTACAGTCGGTCGAGCCTGATCAAACCGGCCCAAGAAGGCAGGCGGCTTCCTCTCCCTCTCACGCTGAGGCTGATAGCAGGGTCCCGCACGTTATCCTCTTCTCTCTCCCTCACTCGGTGTTGACTACGTCGGCGTAGTCTTGACAGACCAGAGCGCGTCGATGGCAAGCTCCCTGGTGACGCTGCTGGCTCTGCTGCGCTCCCCTCCTCCTCCTCCCGTGTTTGTTGCTGCTCCCTCCCCTAACTCTAGAGGTTGGAAAAACAAAATACGACGACATGATCGGCGCCCTGGCGGCACGGAGGACAGTGGCATGGCGGCGGCATGGCAACAGGGTAGCTCGAAGGCGGTAGAGATGAAAATGAAGCTTTGGGAAGCATCAGGGGCATACCATGATCACTAGTCCGTGATCGGTTGAAGCGGAGGAGCAACGGAGGCCGCTGCCCACGGGGAGGTACCCGCGGCGGCTCTGTTGCCGGCCGTGGAGAAGACAGTGGCGCTCGGATGACTCTGGCAGCAAGGCAAGTCACAAGCTAGCTCTAGCAGTGTGCAAGGACGCTGCGAACTTAGGGGCGAGATGGAGTGGATAGAGGTAGAGCGGTGGCTGTGGTGCACGTCGGCGACCGAGATGACGATGGCGGCGTTTAAACAGGAGAGAAGAAAAGGGGTACAACGGCCGACCCTCTAGGCTTTATAGCGTGGCGGTAGAACGGGAGAGCGACGCGCAGCTGCTTGCTCAGCCACAGTGAAGCAGGAGATGGCGTCGGGCGCGCCTGGAAGCGGCCAGAAGGACGCCGGTGGTGAGTTGCCTACTGCCCTGCTCAACTTGAAGAAATTACAGAATTGCCATTGACTCTATTTTTCAAATTACTCCAAAATTTTCTAAAGAACTTGAAAATCTCCAAATATAAAAGTTGCTCAAAAATCCAAGATCTACAACTTTCTCAATAGAAAATTTTCAAATTCAGCTTAGATTTTGAAATTTGAATTTAAAATCAAAAGGGGACATTTTTTGGATTTTGGTTAATTCAAAATTACTTTAGATTTTACATTGAAACTTTGAAAACTCAAAACACCAAAGTTGTGCATCTTGACAAGATCTACAACTTTGCTTTTTGAACTATTTTCAAATTATGTCTCCATTTTGAAATTGGAATAGGGGAATGAAAAGGGGTCAAATTTGAGATTTGAATCTTTTCAAAATTACTCCAAATTTTATACTAAAACTTTGAAAACTCCAAAAACCAAAGTTGTACAACTTGACAAGATCTACAACTTTGCTTTTTGGCTCATCCACAAATTTTGCTTAGACTTTAAATTACAGAAAAAATGGTAAAACAGGGTTTTCCAGAAATCAGGGTTTTGAATCAAATTCAAACTTGATTTGGTTTCTACATTAATTTATTATTAATTAGTGATCACAACTATCATCCAAACATACCATTGGGTCAAATCACACTTGACCTTCCCAATGCTCCATTTGTTTGAACCAAATTTGATTTATAAATTCATTTTAATAAACCTCCCAATTTGAATTCGAATTTAAATTGGAAAACTTAGGGCAAGTTTTGGAACTCAAATTCAACCTCAAACTTGGAGTTCATTTTTAATTGTTGGACTTTGGTTTATACACTATACTTGATGCTAGTGTAAAGCACAGTTTTACACCTCAAATTACATAGGGTATAATCCAAGTATTTGAAATGGCATTCAAAACTAGGGTTTTGGATTCAAGTCAAACATCACCAGAACTCAATCAACCTAAGAAATGTAAACTTATTTTAGTTGATGCACATCAAGGTTGACTAAAACATGAATACTTTGCAATGCATATGATGACATGGCCAGTTTTAGTTACCATAACACCAAAGGTGTTATAGGTCCCTGGTAGACCAAGTATAAGCCGGTGCCCGAAGTAAACAAGTGAAAGTAGGGTTTACCTATCCTTAGACCCAAAAGCCATAGGAATCCATCTCTACCCTTTTTCCAACTCTACTCTTGTGTTGTCTTTGGACGAATTAGCTAGAAGAAGTACTACCGTTCCCTGTGGAAATATGATACCCTGAATACCACCGGGTGAAAGCTACAACGGTAATTCCATATGCTTGTGGATTCATTTCTGTAAATGTTAAGAAATATCAACAAGCTTTTTGGTGCCATTGCCGGGGAACGGTTGCTATTTTTCTTTGAACCTAGCTTGTCCTCGTATCTATATCCTTTAAAAAAAAGAACAAAAATATTTTCTTTTACCTTTCCTATCATGAAGCCAACCTCAATTCAAAATCCTTCTGCTTCAAAAGGGAGAGTTCCTAGAGCCACCATTTTTTCAAAACAAAAAAAACTTTCATCTGGCTATGAACTCCACCTTAGATTCAAAGCCATGGTTCGGGCACAACCCTTCTCCAGTTATAATAACTAAAATCCTTTTAACCACCTGCAAGAGTTCAAGGAAATGTGTTCACACCTGAGCATTCCGGGCATGACACAAGAAATTCTAAAGTGGAAGTTGTTTCCTTTTCCCTCACGGGGAGGCGAAGCAATAGTACACTATTGCCATAGGAAGTATGAATGGGGACTAGGAAGAACTTAAAGGCAAGTTTTGTCTGACATTCTTTCCTATGTCCCGTATCAACTCTCTACCAAGGGCAATCCTCGATTTCGAGTAGATTGAGAAGGATCTAATAGGTGCAACCTAGGCTAGGTTTTCAATGTTAATACATGCTAGCCCAAACTTGTCATTACCTGTTAGTGTGCTCTTGCATCTCTTTTGTTCGCGTATTGACATTGATGCTACCCTATGCCTAGACATGACTGCTGGGGGTAGATTTACACACAAACCTATGACGGAACAAGTAGAATTCCTTGAAACCTTCATAAACATACACACTTCTTCCGTCATAAGAACCAAACCCCTCTAGGCAAAAGTTATGTCGAGTGTATGGGAGTTCTCATTAGTCAACACCAAACATGTACCATCCTTAGGTTTGGCTTATGAGCCCCCACTCGAACCATGAACACCGAGGGAAGGAATGATTCATCCTTCGAACTTCCCAATCGAATTCGAGGATTATGGCAGAACCTCGAACCTAATGAAACTAAGGTTTGTTTGGACTTCCATATTTATGCCATCCTCAATTTTGATCTTTTGATAGGCTACCCACTTAAAACTTTTCAAAGAAAATCCTTCCCATGGGAGCCTTGATGAAAAGTAGGGAATAACTGCTTCTGCCACTCCTATCCCTTGTCCCGAAAATCCAAAGGTGAAGCAGCAACCCAACTATGAACCGTTCGAGGAGGTGAAATGCATATCCCCATTCATTTCACCTAAGCTTGCTAGTGGAACAGAATGAATACCATCACCCTCGCTTGAACCCAAGTCATGTCCCTCTGGCCATTCAAACGTTGTTCTCGATAGTCTTCGAGATTTAACATGGATCCTACATGAAAGATTTCATGCCATGGACATGCCCAAAGCACCAACTCTAGAGACTAAGAATTCCATAGTTAAGCATGAATGTTTTTGTTCCGTGACCCTTCACTTTTGGAGTCTCCAGAGTTCATTGTGCTTAGTACCACATGCAACTACAAGGATCCCAACCATCTCTCACTCCTCATCTACAAGCTCTTTTGAAGAATGGTTGTGGATGCATACGTTTACCACAAATTTTGCAAATCTCATGGTTGCACTATGGTACTAACCTTGCAGCTTGAACATTCATGCTAATGTTTGGTGGAAAAGCTAGGAACTATACCATCATTGATAGCTGCAAGCTGAGTTTCCAAGGTCAAGCTTAAGACCGTAACTTAAGCACTGCTGAGAGATACCCCAGAATATCATGAAAAAAATAAAAAAAATGATGTAAAAAAAGGAGTGAGATAGACCATTCTCCTCTCCTAGACCTTTGATATCACTAAGGCCCATATTCCACACACACTAGTTGTGTGTGTAGCCTAGCCTTGGTGATAACCTGAGATGAACTATATACAAGCCGTCGTTGCAGCAACCTCAAAGTTTCCACCCACATGTTGCCGGCAAATCAAACTCAGGTATGCAAAGGTAAAATTTCACCGACTTCTTTACTCATATTTGTCACCATAAGAAAATAACCTACTCATATAAAGTTTATGCTTCCTTTGTTTATGTCATAATGCTCTAGTTTGGATGTAGTCATGCAGGATACGTCCATAGGTTATTTTGAATTAAGCATGGTGTTTAGGTTAAAACAGCCTGCTTTAATCAAAAATTGACATGGCATTGAAATTTGATTAAGAACTTTGAGTATTACTTTCATAAACAATGGAGGTAATCATATATGGAGATAAATTAAGGCTAGAATCACAATCACAATTTCACATTAGCCTTGCTTGAGTATACAAAATCTGGTGAACAAATAAATAATAATGAAAAATATAAATAAATTTGGGTTTCCCGGTGATCAAACCGGTAGAAGCCTTGTTTGTTTCTGCTTTGTTTCTTTTTGTCTAAATAAAGCAGGCACAAGAATAAGTGTGGGGGAGATCTCTCAAGCATAACAACCACACACTAGAGATCTCCCCAACACGGAGCACAACACCAGGACATCATGCAAGAAGGACAAGATAAATGACTTTCATTAAAGCCCCTTCATCTTCAATGGTGGTTTGTGCAACTCTACCCTCACATCTCTTAAAAGTTTTGAAGTTTAAAATTGAACAAATTAAAAAGGCAAAAATTTTGATGCTCTAACTCCATTCTACCAATTGATAAAACAACGTGCATACTTTTTATTCCTTACCAACATCCTATAACTTGTGAGCAACTTTAGGGACCCATTTTATTCTAAGTAATTGGAATATGTGATATAGTAGGATGATATGAAACTTGCTCTCTTTTGCAATAGACTTGGGATTTATTTTTCAAAATCAAAATTAAAATAGCATGCTCCTCAAATGATAAAATAATTCCCACCAAAGCCATATACATTGCTTCTTGAAAAGAACCATACACATAGCCACTTACATTGTGTTGAGTTTTGTCAAACTTTGAGATCTATGTTGAGAGAAATTTCATGCTCCCAAGATCGAAATTCACGTACACCCACCAAAATAAAAATGCTGACTCTTACACTAAGAGTTACGTAATTCATGTTTTCTCCATCCATTAAAAATGCTCCAAATTATTATGATTCTCTCTCCAAAAGATAATTATGTGCCAAAAGAGTATGGGCTATAAAAAATATAACTGTTGACACCTCTAACGCCACCTAAGCTAGGTTGTCATCCCTAGCATGGTGCCAGAGGTGCTAGTATTAATAAATGCAAATGCTCCTCTAGAATGAATATGAAATCCGCAAGCGCACAGATAATACCGATGTAGCATTTTAACCGGGAGTAATCCAGGTATCGTTATTTATATTTTTACCACTGGGAAGGGAGTGCTAAGGATAATGAGCAATGAGCATCACTACATGTGGTAATGGAGAGCATAACCATGTCTTTATCTATCTTCTCATATAGGGTAAGTGTCACAAGATAAATAGTATATATAAATGATAAAGAATAACTGATAAGCACATAGCCACATAATAAAAGATAAACATCTCAATAGATTACTCTAAGCTTATAGCACTAGCATGGATTAGGACGAACTACAAAGATAACTCCTAAGTTATTCTAACTATAAGGTCAAAGCATATGATGATTAGTGCAATTACACTTGGCAATCATAGCAAGAGAAGGTTATATCTACACATAGTGATATTACGAAGGAAGATGAAGAACATAGCAATCACTTCCATGTAATAGTTGTGTTCTGCCTGCCCTATACTCGGGAGGTGGACTACGAATGACTCAACTGGACTGTCACTCCCGCGATCTACCACACGGTCCGGAATATAGGGTGCAATCGCAGGAAAATACGGTATAGGCACCACGCCTACACAATATTTACCACTCACCCATCGATCTAATGAGCAAGTGCTATACGATCCTATACTTGAATATAATTCTAATCTAACTATGACAAGCATATAATCAAAGTAGACTAAGAACAATATAATTGAGAACATAATCAAATAGAGCAAAGTCATATCCAATATGATAGAATAGACTAAAGTCATATTCATACAAATGATGAACTAGATGAATAATACAAGAACGAATATAAAGTAGGAGAGAATTACCAAGAATCCTCTTGACAGATCTAGAATCCAAGCAATGCTTGCCTCCTTCTAGTTCTAATCCTATGTAGCTATGCTACTAAACTATAGAGATCTAATTGAGATGGTGGCTCTGAGGCTTCTCAGAGGAATGCTCTGTATCTTGGAATGAATTAGGGTTTCTCCTAGGGCCAAGGGCCTTGCTTATATAGCCCTCTAGGAAGCACCACAGCCCTTGGATCAAACCAACCTTGATAGACGATTATTATTGATCCTCAAAGGCGGTGGAGGCATGATCCACGAGGTGGCTCCTGATTGGCCACCTAGGTGGGGCGGCCGCCCAGGGGGGTGGGGTGCCTGCCCCTATCACAGTGACAGGTGGGTCCCACCTCCTAGGGTTTTGCTTCTCGTGTCTTCTAGATTATTCTTTTTATATATGTGGCCCTTTTCTCTCTATGTAAATATGACATGTGGGCCTCCTTTGGTTGTTTCCCGATAACCTCCTGCAGAAATAGACATTCACCAAAACTCGTGGAATTCTGTTAGTGTAACCCCTATATCTAGCTAGTAATTATATTTTAGGTCATTTCTCATGCTATGTTGACGGTTAAAAATGACACTTATCTACCGTCAACAATAACCATGCCCAAGTGCGTGAGAGAAAGAAAGCATGCCAAAGAGCATGATGCAAAAAAAGAGAGAAAACAATGGGCACTTAGATGCCCGCCCTGAGAGAAAACAATGGGCATCTCGATACCTGCTAGTGAGAATAAAATAGCCCATACTCTCAGAAGCATTTTTAACATAAGAGAGAGAGAGAGTCGTGATCAAAAGGAGTACAAAAGAAATAAATATAAATTCATACACTTGCACAATTTTGATCTAAGAGTACGACTCTTCCCTCCAAGGATCCAGGGGTTTGACTCAACAACACACACAAGGTAAGTGTGCATTTCTCATCATCCATACCTACAAACTCCAGATAAAGCTTATAGAAGTAGGATGAGCAAGAAGGCAAAAGATATCAAAAGAAATGCCTTGGTAAGAAAGAAAATACATGAGTGACTAGAGAGTATCATTCGAGGAGCAAAGCTATTTCTTTTATAAAATTTCAAAACCCTAAGTTCCAAAGCATGAGTAGAATAAGTTGATTTGAATCCAAGCTATTGCAATATCCAATTACTCAAGATAATTTGGTAGACACTCTAATTGCTCACAAGTATAGGTGAAGCTTGGAATAATCTCTATGCAGGTTAAAAATTTTGGAGTAGCAACCACCTTAGTCCATCATACCTTCAATCGAGGATGAGCAAAGGACTAAGTGTGGGGGAGCTTGTTGGCAGTCCTTATTACATAATTTATACCGCCAACTCTCATATAAAAACCACACCAAACTTAGTAAATATGGCTTTCAACTAATATATTCCACAAGTTTTGGTGTTTCACTTGTTTTGCAGGGTTTATATGAAAATACACCACAAACGGACCAAAAGTGTAGAATAAACACAAGATCACATTTGGCCCAAAGCAAAGTAATGGAAAAATAGAAAGAAGCCCAAACCAACGTGCATAAATGGGCCAACACATCCCAAGGACAGAACCTAGGCCCAGCCAGGAGCCCACAGGGCGAAGCAGGGCAGAGGGGGTGGCACCCCAGGTGCGAGCATGCCCAAGGCGCGGTCACGCCCTTGCCACTGCCACTTGGGCTTATTTTAGCCAGTCGGTCTAAACCAACATGTCTTGGTCGGTTGCAGGGTGCGTTGCCTGATTTAGTATATCTGGACGCCAGAATGAGGTCAGTTTGGGGGGAGTAAAGGGAGAATATTCCGTGGCACATCCTCCCCCACCTCCTATAAATAGAGCCTCACTCCCCCCTATCACACACACCAGCAAGGAGCAAGAGCACCTCACTAAGAGTGAGAGCACCACTCTAAAAGGGGCTTAGGCCCTAGTGGCCTAGCCCTAGTAGCTAGTACAGTGGGAAGAGGAGAGATGTGAAGGGAAGAGTTCGGGGAAGGAGTGTCAGGCTTGTCGGTAATCTTCCCCCGCTTGTACCTTGGTGAACACCAACTTTGTACCCACCGGGTATTATGTAAGTGTTCGTGATTCATATGGTTCTAAGTCTTTTGATTAGTTAATCTTGCTTGTACTTGTTTGCGGGTTCGTCGTTTATCCTATTGATGGGTGCTCTGGTAGAAGGACCCCGCCTGACGGGTAAGCCTTGTTAACACACTAAGAGCAGTAGTCATTAGCGTAGATGTGGTGTCTAGGCTAGAGGCTACCTTTGTTTGCCTCGTGTCATATGGGTGAGGGGTAGTCGACAGGTGGTGACAGCCCCGTTTGTCCCTAGCATTCCCCCATGTAAGGGCTCGGCATAGAGTAGTTTGCCAGAGGTATCTGGTAGACCAGGTATAAGCCGGTGCCCAAAGTAAACAAGTGGAAGTAGGGTTTACCTATCCTTAGACCCAAAAGCCATAGGAATCCATCTCTACCCTTTTCTAACTCTACCCTTGTGTTGTCCTTGGACAAATTAGCTAGAAGAAGTACTACCATTCCCTATGGAAATACGATACCCTAAATACCACTGGGAGAAAACTACAACGGTAATTCTATACGCTTGCGGATTCATTTCTGTAAACATTAAGAAATACCAACAAGCGTCATGGTGGAGGTGATCTCATTGTTTTGCGTGCCACAGAAGATTGAAGATTGCTCTGGTCCCCGTCTCTGTGCTTGCTTGAAGTTGCTGGAGTTCTTCTAGAGTGCCAGGCCAATGGTTGTGCAGTGCTCGTATTCGATCTTGCTGATGTTGCGAAGGCTTTGGTGCAATTTGAGCGATCAGCAGATGCTTCTCAAGAGGCCACTGCATAGCTTGTACAGGTGACGGTTGCCGAGGAAGCATGTCTTGCACCGTGCCTTTGCCGACTTGTAGGTTGAACCTCCACCTTCTTTGGTCATGCCGTTGCAGCTGTGCTCCCGTTGAGCATGGTTGATCCATGGCTAGGACAGCTTGCGTCTCTGGTTGTAGGGGGATGTTACGAGCCTTCGTACAATAGCCTCCCGCAAACTATGACACCAAGGTGCTATTGACATGTTGATGCCGCACAACACATTGTGGCTGTTGTTTATCACTGTGCCATGGATACTAATTATTTTTATTATTCCTTCACCGGGTTGCGGTAGTTGCTACTTTTATGAGTCTTCGCACTATACCGGTTTCTCTTTCTGGTGGCTAAAGATACTCCTGCTTCCATGGCTTATGTGGCCTAGGTTTTGATGTGGCTGCTAGGTTGTTGCCCCAGCTCCCCCCTGGTGATTATGCACTGACTGAGCACGAGAATGGCTTGGGGTCATGGGTTTTATAGTCCTAAGTGCCTTGGTTTCTTGAATTCCGGTAGGTTTGTTTGGCTTTAATGCCTAGATCTTTCTTGATTGGTGAATGATCTTATGGTATTTATTGTACTTGACATATCTTATGTTTTGAATGCCATTGATACTAGTCATTTAAGTGCTTTTATGCCTGGTGACTGAGTGTGACAGGTCTTTGCCAGGTTCAGGGAACGGCAAAGGTAGGTCTTTTTCCGGGTTGCTTTGGCATTTTTGCCATTTGCGTTTTCTTCATGATGCCTGATAGAGGATAGGTCTTTGTCAAAAATTTGGGTCATTTTTGGTTGTGGAGGTCGTCCCACACTATAGAGCCTTCGGTTTTCAGTGTTGGGAGGTCCTCGGTAGATTTGATTCTTAATATCGAATGTTGTGGCTCCGTTGGTAGCCACTTTCGACTTTCGCTTGGATCACTTTCCTGGGGGAGTGCCTCTTTAGACTTTAGAGGATTTTTACATGGGTCCTACCTCATTAAAAACCTCACCTCTGCTAGGAGTTTCCCCTGTGAGGAAAAGAGTATAGGCCCTGAAATGAGTTTCCTAGAAACAAAAACAAAAAAGGAGAAAAAAGAAGAATGAGGGGCCTTCGCTTATATTTTGCGGAGGCTACTGATTTACAATTTAAACATAAAATCTATGCAAGCTATCAATGTTCCAGGTGTGAACTGAGGTTTTGCCTTCGGCATCTGTGAGGTAGAATGATCCTGGTTTGCTGGCTATCTTCGCTGTGTAGGGGCCTTCCCACTTTGGTTGTAGCTTTCCAGCGTTCGCTGCGTTTGCTTTTCTTCTGAGGACCAAGTCTCCATCTTGTATGTTTTTTCTCATGACTTTGTTATCTCTCCATATTTTTGGTCTACTGTTGGTACTTTCAAATATTGTCCACAACTTCTAATCTGGTTCCTTCAATTGTCTCTTTTGAGTATTCCTCGTCTTCGGCGAGGGCCTATTTTATAGTGCGGAGGCTTTGGTATTTGATCTCTTATGGCAACATTGCCTCTTCACCGTAGAGGAGCTTGAATGGGGTGAAGCTTGTTGCCCTGGATACTATCATGTTGTGAGACCACACGACCTTCGGCAACTCCTCTATCCACTTGCCTTTGCGGAGGTTGAACAGAGTCTTGGAGATTACCAAAAAAACTATTCTATTTGCTATTTCTACTGCTCCATTTGATTCTAGATGGTAAACTGAAGTGAAGGCTATTTTTGAGCCTATGCTTGTGCAGAAATTTTTGAAGTTTTCTGAGTCAAACTGTTTTCCATTGTCCACTATCAATGATCTTGGCACACCAAATCTGCACACAATGTTTTGCCAAAAGAACTTTTTGACTGATTTTGATGTGATAGTAGCTAGTGGTTTGGCCTTAATCCACCTGGTGAAATATTCTATAGCGACCACAGCAAACTTGTTCCCCCCTTGCGAAGGTGGTAATGAGCCGACCAGATCCATCCCCCATCTTTGCAATGGCCAGGTTGGTAGGATGAGTTGTGTTTCTATCGAAGGTCTTGACTGATGCAGGGAGAAATTTTGGCATGCTTCACAGGTCTTTACTATATGTTCTGCGTCTTTAATGTGCGTGGGCCAATAGAACCCTTGCCTGATTGCCTTTGCCGATAGTGCCCTTGGCCCAATGTGAGATCCACAGATTCCTGAGTGTATTTCATGTAGGAGTTCCTTGTCTTCGTTCTGTAATATGCATTTGAGCAATGGTTGGACTACCCCTTTTTTGTACAGAGTACCTTTGATCATTGTGTAACTTCTTACTCTTGCTATCATCCTTGTGGCATTTGCTTTATCTTCTAGGTTGGATATATTGTTTAGTGCATCTATTATTTCCTATCTCCAGTCTTCGCACTCTATAAGCAAGACTGTCTGAAATGTCTTCGCTGCTGTTTTAGTTGTTGGTGATGTCAAAACTTGGTAGAAAGTTCCTACTGGCATTGGCAGATTGTTTGCCGCGGCCTTTGCTAGTTCATCAGCTTCTGAATTTTCCGCTCTTGGTATGTGTTTCAGGGTAAAACTCTAGAACCTCCGCTCTAAGGCTCTTACTAAGGTCAGATACCTTACAAGCTCTAGCTCTCATGTCATGTATTCTTTTTCTACTTGGCCCGCCATGAACTGAGAATATGTTTTGATCAACAGTGTTCGTACTCCTAGCGCCTTTGCTTTGCTTAGTCCCAAGATAAGGCCTTCATATTCTGCTATGTTGTTTATAGCTCTGAACTCTAGCCTTGTTGCATACTTTAATCGAAGGCTTGATGGCACTACTAGCACAGCGGAGGCTCCTGCGCCTGACTGCCCCCATGCCCCATTGGTTAATATTACCCATGCTTGGTTACTGGGCTACGGAATGCTTTGAGCCAGAGGTGTCCAATCTTCCATGAAATCTGTGAGGGCTTGGGACATGATTGTTGTTCTTGGCACATATGTGATTTCAAATTGCGATAGTTTTGTGGCGCATTTGCTTATTCTATTGGAGGCTTCTTTGTTTTTAAGAATGTCTCCTAGTGGCTGAGTTGATGGTACTGTGATTTCGTGCCCTTGAAAGTAGTGTTTTAGCTTTCTTGAGGAGATCAGGACTGCGTATGCGATTTTTTCAATCTTTGTATAGTCCAACTTAGCTCCTGATAGTGCTTCTGAGACAACATGCACTAGTCTTTGAACTTTCTTCGTCCCCTCTTCTTTTTCATGGGCTAGAACTCCGCTGACCGTGTTGTCGATGGCTGCCACGTACAGCAGTAATGGGGCTTCCGAATCTGGCACTATCACCATCAATTTTGTCACCATATAGTTTTTGAGCAGCCTGAAAGCCTCTGACTGTTGTGGCCCCCATTATACTTTGTCTCCGCTTCTTAGGGCTTTAAAGAATGGGAGGACGCTCTGCTGATTTTGAGATGAATCTGCTGAGTGCAGCTATCCTACCTGTGAGCCTTTGTACCTCCTTCTTGGTCGAAGGTTCCTCCATTGTCATTATTTCTTTAGCCTTATCTAGATTTGCTTTGATGCCTTCGGCACTGATGATGTAGCCAAGCATTTTTCCTTTGCTAACTCTAGAGATGCACTTTTCTAGGTTGAGTTTGAGTCCAGCTGCCCTAAGCTTGGTGAAGGTCTCTCTGAGGTCTGCTATGTGGTTTTCTTTATTCTTGCTCATTACCACAATGTCATCGACATATGCAATGATGTTTTTCTGCAGCTGAGGACCCAAAACCTTTTTGTCATTCTGGCGAAGGTCACCCCTGCATTTTTCAACCCCTCTAGCATTCTAGTGTAGCATTAGGTGCCAAAGGGTGTGGTGAAGCTTGTTTTCTCTTTGTATTCTTTCTTGAGCCAAATTTGGTGATATCCTGAAAAAGCAATCCATGAGTGAGAATCTTTGGCATCATTCCACATTATCGATGGAGGCATCAATCCTTGGTAACGGGAAGGGGTCTTTCTTGCAGGCTTTGTTCAGGTTACTGAAATCTATGCACATTCTCATCTTTGCATTCTTTTTTGGAACCAAGACCACATTGGCAAGCCATTCTGAATACTTGAATTCTCTAATGACGTTTGTGTCTAGGAGTCTTTGTACTTCGGCCTTCGCCGCCAAGATTCTATCCTCCAACATTTTCCTCTGCCTTTGCTTCTTTGGTCTCATTTTTTGATTGATGTCCAAGGTATGTTGTATTATGTCTTTGCTGACCCCTTTGAGGTCGGAGGCTGACCAGGCGAAAATATCTTTGCTTGTTGCTAAAGTCTCCATGAGCTCTGACTCTTCCTCTTGGGATAGGTTGGCTCTAATAGTGATCTTTCTATCTGGCAGTGCTTGCTCTAGTGGTGTTGCCTTTGTTTCTTCTTGGTCTGCCAGGTCTATTTTGCCTTTGGGCATGTCCGGAGGCTCTGATGCTTTGTTCTTCGTTGATTCCACAGAGTTGATATTTCTGTGTGACTTGTAGATCGCTTTCTCAATGTTCCTAGCTTCCTTCTGACTGCCATGTACTGAGATGATGCCATGCAGGGCTGGTATCTTCATGCACAGATAGCCCATATGGATTACTGCATTGAACATGTTTGCAAATCCCTTGCCAAAGATGGCATTGTAAGGGTAGTATAGGTCTACTACGTCGAAGGTGATATACTCTGTCCTTGCATTTTGTTGATCGCCAAAGGACACTGGGAGTGATATTTCCCTAGGGCGTGGATCTGCTTGCCTCCGAATCCGATGAGTGGTGAGACTGAAGGATGTAATTGGCTTCTACTGAGTCTCATTTGATCGAAGGCGTTGACAAATATGATGTCTGCTGAGCTGCCTGAATCCATTAGGATTCTGCTAATCCCCCATCCTGCTATGTTTGCCTGGATCACCATTCCATCAGCGTGGGGATAGCTCTCCAGCTGTAAGTCTTGCTCCGTGAAGGTGATCGGGGTTTTCACCAGTCGGTGTATCGTACTGGTCCTTGGACTGCTATGTTGTTGACCAACCTGAGGTGACTTTTCTTTTGCTTCTTGGTTTGGAATTCCATTGCAGAGCCTTCGGCTATTGGCAGGATCATGCCAATGGTAGGTAGAGGTGTATGCGGATAGATTTGGTTTTCTAGATTAGGCTCATTCTTGGGTGGTGGGAATTGCACTTGATGTGGTGGTGGAGGTAGAGGTGGGTGCGGAGGCAGAGGCAGTGGCTCAAATCTGTTGGTCGGTTGCTAGGGACGGCTTGTTTCAATGTATGTTATGTGCGGAGGCCTAGGGTTTATGTAAGTGAGGTTTGCCTCTACCCGCGGGTTGCTTGCTTGTGTTTGCAGTGAAGTTGGGCGCCAGGCCGGTAAGAAGTTTGGGTAATATGCAGAGGCTAGAGTGGAAGGGTGTATTCAAGTGGAGTTTAGTGCTGGATAAATCGGGCAATATGGTTGCTGCTAGGGTAGGGTGAAGGTGTGGTTCACCTCCCTTGGTGATTGAGGTGGAGGCTGGGGGTTTGCTGTGTTTTTCATCCTCTCTTGTGTTTCTTTAGCATCTAGGCAATCTCTGGTGACATGCACCTTGTCTTCTCCGTGGAAGAAGCAGTATTGTTTACGTTGCCTCTGTTTTTGGTTTTTGTTCCAATTTTTGCCTTGGCTATGTGCTTTTGCTTGGTAGGACCCCTAGGTTGTGTTTTGCGTTCCTGCCTGCCAGGTGCCTGCCCTTGCTGACTATTGCTAGGCTGCTCAATGTTGAAAACTTGCTGGCTTTGGCCTTGCTTTTGTTGATGCTGGCTGGCTTGCATTGTTTCTTTGAATATTCCTATTGTTTCCTTGTTGCTTGTTCTGATTCTGCTCTTCTAGCCCCTTGCGGAGGTCATTGTCTGATTTGCAATACTTCTCGAACTAATTGTACAGCTCTTGCATTGATGTTGGTTTTTCTCTGGCCATGTGAGCTGCGAAGGGTCCTATACGGAGGCCCTTGATTGCTGCTTCAATGGCCACCTCCTCTGGGACATCGGGAGCCTTCACCTTGACTTGGACAAACCTTCGGAAATAATCCCTCAATGCCTTTCCTTGGTTTTGTTTGCACTAGAATAGATCTGTGGAGGTCAATGATTCACTGGCGAAACCCTTGAAGTTTGCTAGGATTTTGTCACAGATGTTTTCCCATGAGTATACTATGCTTAGCTTGAGCATGGAGTACCAGGTCAGCGCATCACCTTTCGCTGCAATGACAAAAGACTTGGCTAGGACTGTTTCGTTCCTCCTGCGAAGGCTACTGCTGCTTCGAAACTTATAATGAATTGGTGAGGGTCTGACTTTCCATTAAACTTGGGCAATGTTATTGGCTTGTAGGACACTGGCCATGGTGACTTTTGAATGCCTTCGGACAGTGGGGACTCAAGGTCTATAGCCCTGTGCGGCAGTGGTGCCATGAAGGGCAAGCCTGAAGCTATCTACGCTGCTGTCACTGCCGGAGGGTTGAGCTGGTTCTGATTTATGGAGCGCACCTGTTGTGAAATACAAGAGGGATGTTGCGAAGGCTGCATACTCTGTATCTCCACTTGTAGGAGGGCAAGCTACTGCCTAATTTCCGCTACTCGTGCCAAAGTTTGAGCCGCATACTGGCTTGCGGCGAAGGCCGCAGCTACTCTATCCCTTTCTTGTTGCATACTCTGCAACTGAGCCTGCAGTTGTTGAAGCTCTTGGACTAGTGTTGGATCTTGGACCTCCAACGCCGAAGGTTGCTCTTCGATCACTGGTTTCTCTTCGAGCTGGTCTTCTTCATTTGAAGCATAGATACTGCGGGTATTGCGCTTTGGTCTCCCTCTAGCTCTTGAGCTAGATGGTGCTCTCGCTAGGGCTGCTCTTTTTCTTGGCATTGTGGGTTTTTGCCGGCCAATACGCAATCGGCACCAATGTTGGAATGTGGTCTTCCAACGTATGAGTTAGGTCCACCTCCGCCCGGCCTGTGCTCCGAGCAGAGGACAAAGACTAGTGAACACTAGGAAGGCTAGGGTTTCATAAATGCATTCACCAACCTCTCTCCCGAACATTTACATCTCCCCTTTTGTAGGGCGTTGTTCACTTTTAAGTATGTTTACATCAATGTCCCATGACGGTGGCGGTATATCCTAGGAATATTCCATCTCTGACGTGTACATGGCGAGGACACTTTTGGAAAACTTTTCACAAACCGCCTCAGCAAATTGGGCCGAAAACATAGGCCTGAGAACGGCCCATGTTCTTGAGCCACCTATGCCTTCGTCGTGTCCGCGCGGGCCACCACTGCGGATGGCGCACCCTTGGCCTCCACCTGCAGGGCCGGAGGTCGTGCGCCTTCGGCTTCCGCCTACAAGGCCGGAGGTCTTGCTTCACTATCCTGCTGAGTTTTGTGAGAGGTCATAAGCACGCTTGCTAACTCTACGTCGCTCGGGCCTCTGCTTCTCGGGACGATGCTGTCCCGACAACCTGGGCCTTCGTCAATGTCGCCGGAGGCTCCGCCATCTCTGCAAGGCGTAACAAGAGATCAGAGTGCCTGCCCGGCGCGTTTATGCTCAAGCCTCCGCCACTTGGGATGGTCATGCCCCAACAATGTGCAAGCACAAGGATGAAGGATCAGATCAAGGGAAGATACTGTAGATAATATTCATTTTGCGGTTTACTGACTGACTGTTGGCGGCTTGCCTTCCACCTTCTCCCTTGCCCCAAAACCCTCCGTCTGTGCAACTTCCTCCACTGACGGCACCCTGACGGCTTGGCCTCCGACTGCAGTTTTACCCCGGCTTCACTGATGTCTCACCCTGTCATCCATGACTGAGTCCTCAACCATCAGAAGGATCTGGAAGCCTAGTAAATTCTTAATTCATAATTTTGGCTAAGATAAATGTGAGGAATTAGCCACGAATCATTGCATAAGTAGTCTATTTTACCTTCTATATATGTATGACATTAGTTACAGACAGTAGTCATCTATATTGTTGTACACGCACGCCTTAAAACTTAATTTTAATGGGTCACTGAGAACTATCTTACCACTACTTTAGAAAGAGTAGTTAGAACAAATGAAATTTTTATTTTGACATGTATGTCCGGGATATACAGCTGTTATTTGAATCAGAGGTTATTAAAATGCATTGGGGAATATTTTATATTTTTAGCAGCAAGGATTTCCTCTGATCCTATTCTTTCCAAAGTAGTAGTAGGATCATGGAGATATATATATTTAAAAGATTTCGCTGTTTGCTGAATCAACCGACAGTTTGCCTTGCGCCAACCAATAATGAGAACAAGGGTTTGTGCTTAGTAGTGTGGTGTTAGGCTTCGGATTAATCCTGAGAATGGGCCAAAATCCGGACCGCACCCACACCAAACCATTACATCAACGACCAGGCAGCCCAATCCGATCCACCCCACTGGTCCTCCTCTATAAACCACACTGATCCAACCTATCAATCTCTTGCACCTGAACAAAACGAGTGGATCTGTACTGTGAGCGAGTGGGCCTGTGCGGTTAGCCTGTTTCTCGCTAATTGTTAGCGAGTGTATCTGTACTCTATTTGGTAGGTAGCATTTTAAACATAAGGAAAGTTTGACAAATCATAAAATGAGCACGAAATTAAAAGGATCCAAAGAATTATAAAACTTAAAACCAGAAAATAATTTAGTTTATGAACTACACTAGGCATTTAACAAAACAGAGAAAAATCACATATTATTTAGCCTCCATATATTACATAAATTCAAGTCTTCTCCACCATATTTAGCCTCCATATATTACAGAATTTTGAGTATTTCACCATTGTTTTTGTCAAAAAAAAAAACTTGTGCTTCCTTCTCTTAATCTTCATCACCAGAAACATGCTAAAACGAAAACAACCAATGTTCCTGCAAACACAAACATAAAACTATCAGCTATTTTTTTACAGAAATTCCATCACAAATGTTTTACAAGATCCCTTGCAAATTTTTCATAGCAACAGTTGTAACAAAGTCAGTGCTACAGGTCAAGCTCTACTGCGTAAACCAATCAATCTAAAAAACATTTCCGAACCCACAGCTTAGAGACAGTTTCTGAAAGCCATTCAGATCCAAACCCACAGCTTGGATTCAATCATTGAATCAAGAAAAAGGAAGAGAATAGGAAAGATCCCATGCCACATAAAGTCCAGTACCATGATAAAGCAAGCACAAAATGGAGGGAAAATAGTGTCAAGCTATTGACTACATTTTTCAGAGCCTAAAGAACCAAACAGCTGAGCAAGAAAATCTATACAAAGAAGAAAAGCAATATGTGTGTCTTCACTCAATCTGAAAGCTCGAAGTATAGCCTTCTCACAAAAGAAAAGACTTTCAGGAAGAAAAATAAGGTTGGCCTCTTTCAAAACTATCAGCCTATCACTATTCTCACAAACACTATTACATGTTCCTCTGTATTGGAAATGACACCATTCTCAAAAGGTGCTAATTGCAAATTAGCTTCATAAAATAAAACTACAGACCAGTTTTCTACTTGCACGATGACATTCAAGCCTTCCACTTACATAATGGAGGCTCCCAAACTTGTTACAGGTGTGAACCATCCACCATAGCAGACTTGAAGCACAACAAATCACAAGCTATGCTGGCAATAAACTTGAGAGCGGCTGGCTCTCAAGTTGAGGTTTCATTCACCCAGTGCAGTTGAGGTTTCATTCACCCAGTGCAGCATTCAATGTTGTCAAAATCAAAGATTCTAGACTAAAATGGAGACTCGATGGTAGGATCAACATACCTGCTAGGCTGCTACTGCTAGTGCTAGCCCCCTTCAGGTTCCAGATGTTGGTCTAAAAAATGAAAGTTTGTTTAGCTTACTAGAACAGAACATTTGTTTAAGGTGGCACAATGACAGATGAAAGCTAACAATAATAGCAGCACAATATGGAATATACAGTAATGAAAGCTAACAATAATAACAGCACAAAGTATACTTTTTTTAATGTATAGACCTTGAAAACATACCTGCTACTGCTAGAGCCCTCTTCAAGTTCCAGACCTTCATGTTCCAAATCTTGATCTGAAAAATGAAATTTTGATTAGTTACCAGGAAAGAAAACTATACAGCGAGATGTCCCATAGAAAAGGCTTTGTACCTTTAGCAATCTTGAATAGCCAATCCTTACCACATACAAGCGCCTCGAGCATTTCCGGAGTTAGTGAGCTTCTACGTTCTCCAAGAATTCTTCCTCCTAAACTAAAAGCAGATTCCGATGAAACTGTGCTAAGGGGAATAGCAAGGAAGTCTCGAACCATAGTTGACAGTACAGGAAACTTGTCTGATCTACTCTTCCACCATGTTAGGAGATCAAAATCATCATTATCCCCCTCAAGTGGTTCTTCTAAATATGTATTGATTTCAGATTTTCGTTCCTGTGCAACTCTTAGTCGTGTTGTGTATTGAGCAAATTCCACTTCTAGTATTCTTTTTCCAAGAACGGGTGACCCAACAGTATTAGAGGCTTGATTAGCACGTGTCATCATGTCCACACTACTTGTTCTTGCACATCGCTCCTCGTACAATGTGAAGTACTTTCTCATCCATTCTAAGGCATACCTCACATAATTATCGGTCTTACTTGGATCACTGAACACCTTCTCAAAGAAGAACTTCAAGTAGTCAGCCTTCCTTCTTGGATCCAAGGTAGTGGCAATGACTAAGACAACACTAAATGCAATTTCTTTCTTCTTTCTCTTGCGGTTAGCTACATTATGATCATATTCAGTAGGATTCCAATATTTCTCAAACTTGGAGTGCATGGAAACAGCCAACTCCTTGAGCAGATCGGTACTTTGCCAGGCCGGGTCCTTCAAGGCATGAAGGATACAAAGTACTAAAGGCAAAAACCTATGTGTTGTAGGCTCCCTGTGAGCTGAGACAGCAAGTGTTAGTTCTTTAAATGCTTTCAGAAATTCACAAACTGCTGCTGCCTTTGCCCATTCTTCCTCACTAGGTGGTTCTTCAAAATATTTAGGAGCATAAGAATTAAGGACAGCTTTGTATTTCAATGCTTCCCTAAGCATTTTGAAGGTTGAATTCCATCTGGTTGGGATGTCAAGATATATGCCAGACTTTGAGGCCAAACCCATCCCTTTTGCAAGTGAATTGAACACTTGAAGTCTTGATACTGATGAATCAATATGCTTCAGCAGCTCACGAATCTTTTTGATGGCTGTGTGGATCACTGTCATGCCATCCTGAACCAAGATGTTAAGAATGTGAGCCGAACATCTAACATGCAGATGCTCACCTTCAAACAATAATTCACGCTTATGATTTTTGACCAACTCTTCACATGCCGAAGTGTTATTGCTTGCATTATCTAATGTCAAAGTAAACAATTTATCCCTTAAGCCCCATTCTGTCAAGCACCTCACTGTTTCTTCTTCAATTGCAAAGCCTGAGTGAGGATACTCTAGTACTTTAAACCAAATGATCTTTTTCTTCATCTTGAATTTTGCATCAACATAGTGGGCTGTTATGGCCATGTATCCTAAGTTGTGCGATGCCGTCCAAATATCTGATGTCAGGCAAACACGAGAGTCCAAACTATGAAGTTCAGTATAAAGCTCTTTCTTCAGGTCCTCAAAATTTTTTAAGCAATCACTGCGGATTGTATGTCGACCCTTGACTTTGAAAGTTGGCTGCATTGTCTCAATCCAAGGCTGCACGTAAGGGTCTTCAAACTGCAGAAACGGGACCTCAGCATGAATGATATACTTGATCATCGCTTTACGATAAAGTTGGGCATCAAAGAAAAAATTTGTATCTACTGGTTGCTTGCTCATGCTTGCTCGAAATCTCTTTCTGATAGCACTGTCAATTGCTGGACAAGCATTGGAAATATGGCCTCTAAGACTACTGGTGCCAGACTTGGTAACCAATTTCAGGTGGCAATACTTGCAAATAGCTTTGAGTTCACCATCCACAGCAACCAAATCTTTCTGGAAGTGCTCCCAAACGTTGGACCGTGTACGACGTGGTGTCAAAGATGTTTGACCCTCTTCACTGTCATGAGTTCCAGACCCCTCTGTAGTATCGGATGCCATGTTTTCACTTGAAGAAACAGAGGAAATTGAAACTAAGCTTTGGAAGGTACATAGTCAGTGCAAACTCTCATGAGTTCCAAACTGAAATTACAAACACAGGAGGCCAAACTCTACAAGAGCAAAAAAAAAATACCAGTGCATATAACCATGCATTGCTTTGGAATGATCAGCATGCATTACAAGATAAGATAAGATAAGATACCATTATTACGGGATTTTTTTAGAGGGTTATTACTGGGAATTTTGGTCTACCTATCTAGTCAAACTAATCAAAGTTGGTTAAAGTGATTATCGATTAGCAGTAATATGGACACAAGTTGCAAGGAATTGTTCCACAGGCATGCATTGCTTTCTTTATTATCCTGATTCCTTCAAAGACAATGTCATTTTCAGTGCATGCACATATGTACAGTATGTAGGTATACAGAAAAGATACTGAAAAAGACAATGTCATTTTCAGTGCATGCACATATGTACAGTATGTAGGTATACAAAAAAGATACTGAAAAAGACAATGTCATTTTCAGTGCATGCACATATGTACAGTATGTAGGTATACAGAAAAGATACTGAAAAAGACAATGTCATTTTCAGTGCATGCACATTGCTTTCTTTGGAATGATCAGTATGTAGGTATACAGAAAAGATAGATAATAATAGTAAAATCATTAGTAACAAAATACTAACCGTAACTGAGGGCAAAAGTAGTCCAAAAGTATATAGGTTTAATTATTAACTGAAAAAACAATAATACAACTGATCTAGGTAGTTTATCACAGTACAATCTACAGGTTTAACTTGATCTAGGTAGTTTATCACAGTACAAAAGTATACAGGTTTAATTATCTAAAGCTGAAAACCTACAATCATCCCATCTTACTGGGCAAATCTACACAGCAAAGGTCTAAGTTGAGTATCAGACTGAACAAATACCTAAAAAATTGGACTGGTTAAAGTTCAACTACACATCTCATGGACTAAGTAGTTTATCACAGTACACGAAGACAGCGATTAGATACACAAACAGAGCGAGCAGGAGAAGAGGAGCAGGCATACCTTAGTCCCCTGTGTCCTAGACAGCAGAGTCTTGCCGTCTTGCCGATGTTGCGCACACTGAAGACCCGGCGGCGCCCTTCTTGGCTTCCGTCCTTGCACACAACACACCGTCAGGCACGTGTTGCGCACGCTCAGTCCCTCTCCCCCGCCGCCGCTCCCTACCCACTGTCTCCCTCTGGCACGCCACCGTTCTGCCGCCGCCTTGATGGGTTTGCGGAATCGCGGCTCCGTGCTCGACTACGGCCAGCGGGGTGAGAGGAAAGCCGGTGGTTTGTGGTGGGTAGGGCGATGGAGTAGCAGCTAGCTAACCCTAGCCGCCATGGCGAGTCGAGAGAGAGGTGTCACAACTCGCGAGGGGAAAGAATCGAGAGAGAGAGGCGTCGGGCGTCGGAGACAGATAGAAACCGAACCATGCTACTGTAGCTAGTACCCACACCGAACCAGCCCACTAGACTCTTTAGCCCATTTTCACCCAAACCATGTAGGCCCAAATAGAAAACCACACCACAAAACCTGGTTTGAGCCCAAACCATTCTCAGGTTTACTTCGGATATTAATTCCACATGTATAGATACAACAATGAGTTGAATTTTCACGTGGCGATACAACAATGAGTTGAGTTTTCACGTGGAGATTGTTCAAAACTCATTGTTAAATTAAATGATCGGGGTCGCATTTGTACATTTTTTTTGCAGAAACTACTCATACTAAAGTTGGACGTGACAGTACCCTAATTCTACGTACATACCTAAATTTTTTTCTCTGCTTGAATCAACCGACTGTCAGCAGTTTGCCTTGCACCAACCAATGAGAGGTTTTTATAACACATATTAGGATTTAAAAAAGTTCTCAAAAGAATTTATTGACTGCCAAAAAAACTCCCTTACCATATACTATTAGAAATTAGCAATCACAACAAGAAGTTGTTCATTAATTAATCTCCATGCTATCGATTGAATCTACCAAGACGATGTTCGGATCATGATCCTATGATCATATCTTTTAGTTTCAGTGATTGAGATGACAACATAAGCCTAGAACTAATATGTGTGCTAAATATATGTTAGACATGATATAATAGGTCCTAAGGATGCAAGTTAAAAGTTTGATCAAGATCCGAGTTGAAACAAACAAGAAACTATGAAGATTCCTCACCAAATCAGTTGATCATGCCTACCAGATCATTGGTGGAGTCCAGTAAGTCAGCCAGAGAAGACAGTGCACACTGGATGATATGGTGAAGAGAATAATCATCCAGCGGATCATCTGGTGAACATTAGAGAGTTGGCATAGTCGAAGACCTTGAAGACCGGTGCCACCAGATGATATGGTATAGCACAAAAGCACCTTGTTGGATCATCCGGTTGTAAGGATCGTGTGCCCATGATCAACTTTTCGTTTTTGTGATTGAGATGGCACCACAAGCTTAGAACTAAGATATGTGCTAAAGATGTGTTATATATGTTATAAATACGCCCTAGGTTCAAAAGGTTAAACTTTGATCAAGATCCAAGTCAAAACAAAGAAGAAATGGTGAAGATTTCTCACAGAATCAGTTGATCAGGCCCACCGAATTATATGATGGAGTCCAGCAAGTCAGCTAGAGAAGACAATGCCCACTGAAAGATATGGTGAAGAGAAGAATCACCTAGCGGATCGTCCAGTGAACATCAAAGAATTGGCACCCTTGAAGGCCTCGAAGGCTAGTACTACCGGATGATGATGAGGACAACCAAGAGAACAATCACCTTAGGTGTACGTGAATGACATTGTTGATGATGAGTACAACCAAAAGATCATTCAAGTTCTTCATAAGATGGAGTACAATGTGATCATCTCAATTCTTCATGAGAAGAAATTTCATGATACGACACCCAATCAAGTCATCAACAAGATCATCAATCGCTTATGAGCTCCATATGAGAATCAAGAACTCTTCACCAACACCAAGCATCAAGAGTTTGCCCGCCACAAGCAAGTACAAGAGCAAGAACAAGCTAAGGCGGTAAGAATAAGAAGAAGAGAACGATGATGAAGAAAAACCATGACACACTAGTGGACATTCATTCACAACTTTGTAATTTCAAAATAGTTGTTGAGTACAAGGATATAAAGTCATTGCTAAAATCATGCCTCATTTCTACAGAGACCAATGAGATCAGGATTCACCCAACGTCCGCCATCTAGAGACCAACAAGATTTATTTAACATCTTTTCAGTGTGAGGGTGAGTTATATTTTTATGTATATTTCAATTATTAGTACTAGGAGGATTCCCCGCGCGTTGCCGTGGGTATGAAGGAGGAATCTATATTTTAGCATTCTGATGTGGACAACTAAATATATCTACTACTATATTGCGTGCATGAACTTGGAAGACGAACTACTACTACGCATGCATGCACATAATCAGACGGTGTTAATTGAAAGGGATAAGCGGATGACGTGGCGCAAGGAGGTTCAAGATAATAGCTTAGTGGGGTTTGTGTTAATTGCAAAGGATAAGTGGATGACGTGGCGCAAGAAGGTTCAAGATAATTAGCTTAGTAGGGTTTGTCTTTATAGTATATATAGATTGTATAAACTTATTTTTGTGAGTTAAGTATGTATTTTTATGCATATTTAAGGTCTAAGGATTAGTAGTGTAAGCTTTCAGTTTTCGTATTTCGAACATTTAGTATTGTATTTGAACTATCTATATTGTAGTTTATGTAACTTTACAGCTTAATCTTTGAACTTAAGATTATCATGTTATTTAATATTTAATGCTTGTATATCAAATTGAGTTGTAAAAATTGTAATTATTTATGAATTTGATAAATAGATTTTACCAAATGCATGTGAAAATTTTAGTGTGGCATGCCCTTTATTGGTGAAGTCCTAGGTTTGCTGAATTTTAGTGTGGCATACCTTTTATTGGTGAAGTCCTAGGTTTGCTGCTACCTTGGTGTTGGGACAAGCATCCCGAACAGGGTTGAGAGGTGGAGGCTCTTTGGTGAAGGCCGGCGAGAGAAGGCTCCCAGAGAGAGCCAGTGGGAGAAGGCTCCTGGTGGAGGCCGGTAGGAGAAGACTCCTAGAGAAGGCCAGCAGGAGAAGGTCCCGGTGAAGGCTAGCGAGAGAAGGCTCCTGGAGGAGGCCGGCGAGAGAAGGCTCCTGACGAAGGCCCGACCAGAGAAGGCTCCCGGCGGAGGCTGATGGGAGAAGGCTCCTGGCGAAGGCTTAGTCGGAGAAGGCTCCTAGAGAAGGTCTTTGGACGAAGGCCCGGTCGGGGAAGGTCTCCCGACGAAGGTCTGGGGCGAAGGCCCAGAGCAAAGATCTCGAACGAAGGCCTGATGATTGTTTTGTATAAGGGCTCTGCGGAGAAGGCTCCATGATGGAGGCTCCGCAGAGAAGGCTCTACAAAGATGGTCTAGAGCGGTGGTTCCATGAGAAGGTCTGTCGACGAAGGCTCCAACACGTGAGGGGAAGAGTGAGGCGGCGGCTAGGGTTTGCGAAAAAATGGTGAGAGAGGAGAGCCCCTTGCCCTCATGATCTTGGCATTATATAGGCAAGCAAAAATTTACAATCGACCCCTCGGTGGGGGTGGGTTTTACATGCCACTCTAATGGCACTAGTTGGGCCTCTTCTAGGGGACTTGGCCCATATGAATATGGCATATCCCAATAGTAGCCCCTCATCTACTAGGTTATGGCCAGCACTACATGACCTAGTAGATGCACATACTAGAAGAGGCACAATACAACTTGAACCTTGGTTGCGAGGACTGCCCTTCGCAAACCACACGTGCACACCTCACTAAAAACTCCATCTCAAAAACCCTATGAGAAAAAAGGGTATGGAGAAAAGAGCACATGCACGACTCTAACCTATACATGTTCTAAGTCCTGAGGTGTCTACCTCTTAGTGCCTTGTTCTTCTAGACATATTCACCTTTGTGCTTTAGCTTCTTTCTGCACTTCTATGACATGGTTTGTTGGCTTCACTTGGCGCACAGACCTTCACCTTCGAGGCCTTTCCCTCCAACATCTTCTCAACATGAAGGTCTTTGGCAATGAGGTCTTTATCTCTGAGCCTTCTCGGCGAGTGGGTCTTCGTCTTCGAGGCCTTCTCAGCATGAAGGTCTTCATCTTCAAGGCCTTCTTAGCGCGGGGGTCTTCATCTTCAAGCCTTCTCAACGTGGAGGTCTTCATCTTCAAGCCTACTCGGTGCGGAGGTCTTCATCTCCGGGCCTTCTCATCGTGGAGATCTTCATCTTCAAGGCCTTCTCGGCATGAAGGTCTTCGTCTTCGAGGCCTTCTCAGTATGGAGATCTTCTTTCCTGAGCCTTCTCGTCATGGAGGCCTTCATCATCAAGGCCTTCTCACGAGCACTGGGTAAAAAGACTTCGTGTTCCGGTGTTGCTGGTCCTCTGATATGCTCCCCTAGCCCCTCTTGGCCAGTGCTCATGATGAAGTTGTAGTCGATGTAGTCGTAGTAGTGGAAGTAGATGTTCAGACTAGAGTTGCCAATGTAGACACCGACGAAGATGAAGGCCCGGTGGATGTAACGTCCTGCCTCTATGAGGCCAGGCCCGCTTACATCTGGTAGCTTTTCTAGGACATAGACTGCCCTCACAGACCCACACAAGTCTTTTCTGCGCACTTTATCCTCACTCATGCGCATCCGAAAAGGATTTCCCGGTCGCATCCTAAAATTGCTCTAGGCCAAGCACGCTTAACCTCAGAGTTCTTTAGAGATGGGCTTTCAAAAAAGAAGTTGTAACTTGTTGGTATGAGTATCCTATTAATCCTGTTAAGCCCTAGGCCAGGATGTCACATCCTCACCCCCTTAAGAGACGATGTCCTCGTCGGTCAATCCCAAGCCAAGAATGTCCCCTCTTGGCTACGTCCATGTATCCAGTGCCAGCGCATGTGCCATGCTGTGTGACCACTCTAGGTCCACTCCAGCCATGCGCACCATGCATGCGCAACTGCGACACACACGCCCGTGAAAACCGCAAGAGTCGGCTCTAATACCATTATGTAACGTCTCGCCTCTACGAAGACAGACCCGCTTACATCTAGCAGCTTTTTAGGACATAGACTGCCCTCACAGCCCCACATAAGTCTTTTCTGCGCACTTTGTCCTCACTCGTGCGCACCTAAGAAGGATTTCCCGGTCGATCACCCATCCTAAAATTGCTCTAGGCTAAGCATGCTTAACCTCAGAGTTCTTTGGAGATAGGCTTCCAAAAAAGAAGTTATAACTTGTTGGTATGAGTATCCTATTAATCCTGTTAAGCCCTGGGCCGGGATGTTACAGCGGAGAAGGTTTACCGACGAAGGCCGAGCGGAGAAGGTCTACCGATGATGGCCGGGCTGGAGAAGGTCTACCGATGATGGCCGGTCCGGAGAAGGTCTCCCGAAGAAGACCTGGCCGGAGAAGGTCCGCCGATGAAGGTGTTGTAGAACTTGGTGGCGAAGGAGTTGATGTGGCCCTTTGAACTTGACGATGTAGGCAAGTCGTTGCAGCGTTGATGTCGAACATGTTGACAGAGGCTCTCGAGCTGTTGCATTGGGTGAAGATGATGGCAAAGCCCCTCTTGCCGAAATGGTTGACGAAGGCGTGTCGTCAAAGCTCGTTGAAGATGTTGGCAAAGCCCCACCTGCCGAAGAGTTGGTGGAGGCATGTCGTTGTGGTTCACCGAAGATGTTTGCGAAGGCCCTCCTGTAAAAGGTGTTTGGTGGCGGCGATGTTGGTGTAGACACCGAAGGTGTCGGTGAAGCCCCCTCATGCCAACGTGTTGGTAGAGGCGAGTCATCGTGGTTTTGCCAAAGGCCCTCTTGCAAAGTTGTTTGGCGAAGGCCCTCCTAAAAGAAGTTGTTTTGGCAGAGGCGATGTTGGTGAAGTCACTGAAGATGGTAGCGAAGCCCCTCATGTGAAGGTCTTGGAGAAGGCAATGTCGATGTAGACGCCGACGCCGCGTGCTAAAGGCCGAAGAAGTCACGTGAAAATACACCTGAGTTGATTTGCATTTTTAGGGACTTCGGTTGTGCGTTATAGCTTCGTCGAATATCGACTTGCTTGCAAGTCTTTCAACACTCAGAAAGACACTAGCTTTCTACTTGCTGCAAAAGATGGTTAGTCATTTTATATGATATGTAAGGGTAGCATGAAAGCCTTAGCTTCGTGACCTGGTGCCTCTGTAGGTTTAGGACTTCTTCCAGGACTTTGATGCATAGAGTCCTAGCGCCTGTGTATTTTCAGGACTTCTTCTAGGTGCCCCAGGCCATGCGATGCATTGCACTTATACAACGTATGTATGTATGTATGTATGTATGTATGTATGTATGTATGTATACGATGATGAGAATGAATGTATCTGTGTGAAAATATTAGAAGGGGTAAATGTATCGTGCGCCCTGCAAAAATGGTGGTTGAGTTTGAGCAAAAGTTATGCTCTGCGTACGAAGAATGGTGGCCTCAAAAGAGGAACATAGTTTCGGATGGCTAGCGAAGGCTGCCATTTAAGAACCTGCATGGGTATAGATATGACTTGTAGTATTGAATGTAAAAAGTATTAGCTCCATGCGAACATTAACTCAAATAACATTTATAAGACCTAAGAAAGAAATATTGAACAATGCAACCTGCAAAAATCTGATTTTCCGACTGCACTAACAAAGGTTGTTGTTATGAGAAAAACTCAATTTTTTCCGGTTTCTTAGACGAAGGCTGTAAAGCTGATCGAAGGCTGATGCTCCAAGAGAAAACTCAATTTCCATCTTTACTAACGACCTGCACAAAAAAAACGCAAGCACTAATTTGGCTTGCTGGTTAGGCTCCGGAAAGAAAATCCCAACTATCTTTTGTTTGGTGAAGGCTGTGAAAACAAATGACGAAGGCGTTTGTTTTTTATATTTTTTTCTTTAAACAGGAGCAGATGGATTGAGGGCCTCGGTAATTTTTAAAGAGGGGCCGAGGGCTCGAGAGCCTCCGTGACTTTTTGTTTTATATATGAACAAGTGCCGAAGGCTCTAACATTTTGTAATTTATTATTATTATTATTATTATTATTATTATTATTATTATTATTATTATTATTATTATTATTATTATTATTATTATTATTATTATTATTATTATTATTATTTGTATTATTATATTTTATATATTTTTGAAATAGGCTGGAAAGGTTTTATATGAAGTTATCACCTCCGCTATCTACTAGGGTTTAAGGAGATCATACTTGTGCCTCAACTCTCATAGGTTCAAGCCTTCACTCTCAAAAAATTTATTCATGCCGAGCACGGTGGGTGCCAATGTTGGGACAAGCGTCCCGAACAGGGTTGAGAGGTGGAGGCTCCTTGGTGAAGTCCGGCGGGAGAAGGCTCCCGGCAGGGGCTAGCGGGAGAAGGCATCCGGAGAAGGCGAAAGCCCTAGTTTGGTTTTGGATAATTGATGAAACCCAGGGAGTAATCATTATGCCAAGTGTGTAGACATGAAATGATAAGTCTCATGCCAAGTGATGGAGCTAGATGATGGTCATAGTGATGGAGGTGACCAAAAGATGATCGAGTGCTTCATATTTGGAAAAGAAGAAAGAGAAACAAAAATGGGCTCAAGGCAAAGGTATATGTGATAGGGCTATTTTTATTTTGCACCCAAGACACCATAGAGGGTGTGAGTGATTTAGGATCGATAGCCGTACTATAAAGAGAGGAATTCTTTGGCTACACTGTTTATCGAGTGCCACTAGATGATGACTTACATACATGTGCATTAGGATCTAGTGGAGAGCTAACATAACTCTTGGAAATACTCATAAAAATATGCTAACATACACGCACAAGGTGATACACAAGGTGGTTAGCACATTTGGAAGGGTTTTGAGAGGAAAAGAAAAGTGGAGATTCCCTCTCCCTCCTGCCAAGCTTGCAAGGCAGGATTCGGCGAAGAAACGGAGGTGAAACAGGTCACTGGAAGTGACCGGACGCTGGCCTCGGGGGCACCTGCGCGTTCGGTCAGTTCAGGAAGAGGTGCGCGCGAGCTGCGTGAGCGGACGCTGGCCGTGGTACACCGGCGTGTCCGGTGCACGATTGCATGGCAGCGGACGCAAGCGACCTGACGCATTGCGTCAGGATCCGGTCGAGGTGACATCAGCGTGCGGTGAGGGTCCGTGTTGACCGGACACTGGGGTGCGTCCGATCACGTCCCACTGGACGCATCCGGTCACTGTTTGAGCTCGTAAATACCTCTCTGAAAACGACCGGACGCCGCGTTGATCAGCGTCCGGTCATCAGCATTTGCGCGTCCGGTCAATCGGTTGACCGTGACCTGCACTGACTCGCGACCGTTGGAAATTGACGTTTGATATTTGAGTAGGGACACGTGGCAGGCATCGGTACGCTCGGACTGTAGTGACCGGATGTTGGGGCTTCGTTCGATCGATTCCACCTGCACGTCCGGTCACCCCGTGAAACGCTGCATTAAGAACCTAACGGCTCTATCTGTTTGAGGGGCTTATAAATACGTGGTGGCCGGCTCCAAGGGATCTCTCTAGGTCTTTTGAATATCTTGACATCCTTGTGAGCTGAGCACACTCTCTCTCACTTATCTCCCTTGCTTGGTTGCTAATCTAAAGTGAGATTGAGTGATTCCAAGTGCATTTGCTTGTAAGTTTGCATCTAGTGACACTTGGGGATCGTTGTGGCTGCGGATTTCTTGTTTCTCTTGGTGGTTGCTACCACCTAGACGGCTTGAAGCAACAGAGGAGTTATGGCAAGAGTGGTGCTTGTTCTTGGTCACCTCCTAGTGATTTGTGAGGGGTGTTGTGCCTTCCCCGGTAGAGCGCCAAAGGTAACTCTAGTAAATTGCTCGTGTCATTGAGCTACTTCACTTGCGGTAGGTTCTTGTGGTACTCTTGGGGAGCTTGGCTTTGGATTGCCAATTAGCTGCCGAACCACGAGGTGTAGGTCGACACAACGTGGACTAGCGTGTCGGCAAGCACGTGAACCTCGGGAGAAAAATCGTGTGTCTCCATTGTAATTGATTCATTGAATTTTTCCCGGTGATTAGTATTCATCTTATTGTGATTGGTTCATTCCTCGTCGTGGTGGTATAAAGATCACATCCCCTCCATTTATATTTCGCAAACTAGTTGTAACAAGCTTTTTAGTGTAATTAATTTTGAGAGCTTGTATTATCTTTGCTAGTGTAGCTTATCACCTAATTGAGCTCTTTAGTGTAACTAGCTTTTGAGAGCTCGTAGTGACTTAGCCATTGATTGTTATAGTGATCATAGTGACTAGAATTGTTGGATAGGTGGCTTGCAACCCTTATAGAGCTAGAGCAAACTTGCGTTTCATCATTTATAATACTAACCTTTTGTTCTAGTGAGTTTGTAGAACTTTTAATAGGCTATTCACCCCCCTCTCGCCATATTAGGACCTTTCAGAAGAACGACGGGAGAAGGCTCTCGGCGAAGGCCGGTAGGAGAAGGCTCCTGGAGAAGGCCGGCAGGAGAAGGTCCCGGCAAAGGCTGACAGGAGAAGGCTCCTCGAGGAGGCCGGCGGGAGAAGGCTCCCGACGAAGGCCCGGCCGGAGAAGGCTTCTGGAGAAGGTCTTTTGATGAAGGCCTGGCCAGGGAAGGTCTCCCGACGAAGGTCTTGGACGAAGGCCTGATGATTGTTTTGTATAAGGGCTCTGCGGAGAAGGCTCCATGATGGAGGCTCCGCAGAGAAGGCTCTACAAAGATGGTCTAGTGTGGTGGTTCCATGAGAAGGTCCGCCGACGAAGGCTCCAACACACGAGGGGGGAGAGTGAGGCGGCGGCTAAGGTTTGCAAAAAAAATGGTGAGAGAGGAGAGCCCCCCTTGCCCTCATGATCTTGGCATTATATAGGCAAGCGGAAATTTACAATCGACCCCTCGATGGGGGTGAGTTTTACATGCCACTCTAATAGCGCTAGTTGGGCCTCTTCTAGTTCTAGGAGACTTGGCCCATATGAATATGGCATGTCCCAACACTAGGGCTTGTTTGGTATGGTTTTTATTCAGCTTTGACTCCTTGCTACATTGTGTGGAAGTAGAAACGGTGAAGCCTAAAATAATGGCTTCACTGGCTCCTACTTCTTGCCGTCATGAATATAAGATATCCAAGATTTAAAATTTATACCAAATTATAAGTCATTCTAGATTGCTCAACTCATCGATGTGTGCTTGCCTTTTAAACCTCATCCATACATGTCCTTTAAATACTCATATAATTGACATACATGTATGCATGTCTTTTTTCGATTACATAGTGTAACTTAAACACTCACAACACGTACATACACAATTAGAAAATTAAGCAAGTTGATAAACAAACTAACTAATTAGTGAGGAGTAAATTAGTCTTTTATCAGACTCCTTAGATTTTAAAATTATTTGGATATCTTGTATTTCAGGACGGAGGGGTAGTTTATTTTGAGGAGAAAATAGCTCCTTATTACTGTGTAAATGCACGGAGAAACCGTAAACTCCACAAAACGGAGCCATAGTCTCGCGCACGTTCCAGAATTCACCATGGGAGTCATCTCCTTCTCCATAAAATAAACAAAAAAAGAAAATCATTTTCCTAGTAAAAAATATATCTGATTTTTTTTTAAAAAAAAACTGAAGTCAAGAGGAAACGCTCAAACAATCAGGTGAGACGTGTCTGAACTCTGAAAATCATCCTGTCCACCCGTGTCTTGTGGTCCAAAAGTGCCCATGGAGCAGGGATCCCCAGGCTCCCAGCAACTAACACCAGAATCGCCACCAGCCCACCAAGAACAACTAGAGAGGCAGACGTAACGGAAGAATCACGGAGAGCTCACAAACACATCTTGCATCAGAGATGAGCAGCACGACATTGCTGTTCTCCCCGAGCTCCTCCCTGTTCCTCACCAAACCTTCTCCCGTCGCCAAGGGCAGGACGGCGGTGGCGGATGTGAGGTGCAGCAGTGGGCCGCTCCTGTCAGTGGGACATGAAGAGGAGGGGGAGAGGGAGGGTGTAGCAGTGGTGGGGAGGAGGCGTGCATTGGCATCTGCAGCAGCTGCTGTCTGTGGCGCTCCAGTGCTTGGGTTTGCAGGACTTGGTCTGGCGGCCACTCAGGGCCTGCTGGCAGGGAGGATCCCCGGCTTGTCTGAACCTGATGAAAATGGTAAAATCTTCTTCTTTCTCTTTGGTGACTGACTGAATTTGGTTCATTTGTTTTGGATCCATAGGAGTGCTTCATAGTTAATAGAGACAAACAAATGCTTTGAAATCCATGCAGTAGTACTTAGTTGCATAGTCTGGATGAGTAATTTTGTGCTTCTCATGTGGAAAATTAAAACTACAGTGAAGGTTCAGACAGAAATCTTGTTGAATTGTTTTCATGATGCTGATTGTTCAGACAGGTTGGAGAACATACCGTAGGCCAGACGACAAGTCCGGTGGCCACGGAGTTGGCTGGAGCCCCATCATCCCGTACAGCTTCAAAGTTCCAGACGGCTGGGATGAGGTGAGACCTGAAACTGCTGACAGAAGTTCAGGTTCACAAAAACAGTCCCTTGCTTTTCTGATGCAAAACTACTCTTGGTTTACCATGGCTCCAACTTAGGTCCCGGTGTCAATTGCTGATCTTGGTGGCACGGAGATTGACCTGCGCTTCGCAAACCCAAAGGAGGGCCGGTTGTTCGTCATCGTTGCCCCGGTTCGCCGGTTCGCAGGTGAAACCTGAAGAACATGCTGAATTGTGAGGTCTTCATAGGGTGTACTCCAACGACATGTGATGTTCACTGCCAATTTTGTCCCACAGATGATCTGGATGATGCAACCATCGAGAAGATCGGCAACCCAGAGAAGGTGATCAGCGCCTTCGGTCCAGAGGTCATTGGAGAGAATGTGGAAGGGAAGGTCCTGTCCACAGCGACGGCAGAGCGTTCAGGAAGAATTTACTACCAGTTTGAGCTGGAGCCACCCCATGTGTTCATTACCGCCACGGCAGCTGGGAACAGGCTCTACCTGTTCAGTGTAACTGCAAACGGTAAAACCATGGTTCTTAATAATCGCAAAAATGTAAGACATCTCATTGCAACTTTTCTTTTAATCCTGACTAATAGCTGGGAATCAATCTTTTGTAGGCCTGCAATGGAAGAGGCATTACAAGGATCTGAAACAAATAGCAGAATCATTTCGAGTCGTGTAGGGTTTCAATTCCTACTACATTTTTACAGCGCCTGGTTCTTGTTAATATGATTAGAGGACATGAGGGATTGTATTATGGAGAGAGGACAAGTGAACATCACTTTTGATGATCACTCTAAATTAGAAATCTGCAGTAGTTCAACAGTATGTGTAAACTTGCTCGTTACAGGCTAAATGCTTGTTACTATAAATTTTTTTCCTGATGTTGCCTCCAAGGGTACAGATGCTTGCCAATGCATATATCCCGAAACTTTTGTGACTACAGCATACATGTCAAATCTCTCCACTTTTTGTGTGGGAACAAAACAATTCATGTACAGTTGCTTGGTTGCAGTGGCAACCCTCCATCTGGGCCAACAAGGTCATTGGATGTTGATCACAAGAAGGAAGACATCCTTCACTAACTTGCACCCTTGAGTACCAGCTCAGTTTCATCACAAAGTGTCAGTGGAGCTCCAACGGCCAAATTGAAGCACTAGCACACTTCCAAGGATGAGTGAACCGTGTTATCATATAAAGCTGCAATTAAGAATAGACGTCAGTTCATCTGGAAAGGATCTTTGAGGTGCTATGGTTTGGACAAATACACTTTAATCATCAGCATTTTGTCTCAATTCTTAAAGGCAAAAAAGAGTATCATACTGTGTAATGAACAATAGAATCATACATTCATACCTATACATCGGCAGCACATCAGTGCCTCCCAGTCAAACAGATGCACTCAGGAAATGGGTTTTCATAAAAAGATTCCTCAGTCCTAAGCCGTGCTCTGCCCTTGCTTCCTGGCAAGGAGCCATATCTCTTCCTTGGAGCCCCTTGTCTGCAAACAGAGAAATGCATTCTTAATACAATCTTTGAATCAAAGAAAAGTACTGTACATATGACTATCTATGACTATAAAAAAAAAATCACCTGTATTTATGCATCTCAGTAACAAGTGAAGACAGCTTAGGACCTTCCATGAGATCCCCTTTTTCCAGTAAATCAAAGAGTTCCACCAATCCTTTCCTGCAGATTAAACTAACATTAATTTTGAAAGGGAACTAAACAAACACATAGTTATATGGCAAAGACTGATAGACCAGTATATCAAAAGTTATTAAAAAAAAGAAAAGAAGAAGAAGAAGAAGTAAAAGGATACAGTGCAACTAAAGGACTTATAACTCCATCCACACGAGCAAGTGTGCACATAAAAGAAACATCTAAAAAGATATTGGGATCTAAGAAACTTGTGCAAGATCAGTGTGTACATTTCAGAGAGACTTGTTTTGGAAAAAAAAACTAGAAATTAGGCAAAGTTAGAAATCAGAGAAGTAGCAAGATTGGATAAAACAAAACAGGCTTTCGGGAGATAAGTCCCATGTTTACCTATCAGGAGTGATAGTTTTACGATGCCCTAGAAATCGACGATGGCCTTCTACCGCTTTTGCCATATTGCCAGAGTGTGATGGAACAAACACATCACTTTCAACTGCAATTATGTAATCAAGGGCAGCAACTTGAGAGGCATGATTATTGAATTTCTCAAGCTCTTCTTTTGTTGCTAGCATCTCCTGCAAAACTGAAATTTTAGTACATAGCTAGGAGTGGTTGATACAATCAACAAATAAAGGAAGAGTGTAAATACCTTGCTAACCAAATTTGGGAAGTACGATCTCAGTTTTGATACATACTTTTCGCCACCATAAATTTCACCTGCTGCAAGGTATATCCATGTGGATTCAGGATAGCCCATAGCACGCAGAAAAATGCCCACCTCATTTGGAGTCAGTGGACAGTTGCCTTCATATCTCTGTTCAGTTGAGTTTATATCCTTCAGTTTCCAGTGGCTTGTTCTCTCTCTATTGAAAGAGAAAGCAAATAAATACAACCAGCATGTAGAAATGGAATTGTATTGATGTGCTTTGGTTGTTCATACCTCATAATTCTCAACTCATTTGCTTCCGAATCACTCAGACCGTAAGTGCATCCCGTAAATGCTAGCATATCCTTTTCATATCGTAGATGGAGAGCAATATATTTTCCACGAGATCTTAGACGCTCTACTAGCTTCTGTTTCGTAAGTGTTACGTTGGCTCAGAACCTAATTTAGAGACTGCTATAAATCTCCAACTGCAATTGAAGACTGTAAATTCTGAGTTAAAGATATGTACAGTTTATCAAGAGAATACATGCCTTTCCTAGGTCTTCAATTAGATCCGAAAATCGCAGTGCTTGGTAAAGACAGCGGCATCTCAATCTCTGGATATCAATTGGAAGACCGTTGTTAGCAAGACGCGAGTCAGATTTTGGGATGTGAACTACCTGCAAGGCAGTGTGAGGTGAGATCATATAACAGTTTCAGACATCAGATCCAGGCAAAAATAGTACTTCCACATTAACACAGATAATCACTGGAGCATAGTTTGCAGGAGTAAAAATATGAACCATCATTGTAGATGGTCCGGTTACTGGAACCAGCAGATTGGAGCAACTGACTCACTGGACAGCAGACCAGATGTTCAGATTAGGCTACTATGTACTCCCACCAGTCCCAATTAAGTGATGTTTTGGGCAATGTTTTAAAGGCATCGCCTAGGCATCCAGGCGTACCCAGCTCGCCTTGGAAAATAGTGGCGCCTTGTCGCCTAGGCGTCCAGGCGTACCCAGCACTCGCCTGGACGCCTAGCCGCCTTTAAAACACTGGTTTTGGGGTTCTCTTAAGTCACTTATTTTAAGCTTTTGACTACATAATACCTTTTGCATATTGAGTTTCACTGTTCGGAAGTGAGACAAGTAGATTTGTCTATGACTCTTGAAAGATAGTTTCATAAAAGTAGTCCAAGGTTAGAACAGTAGAGTAATAGACTTCAGACAACATCAGAACATCACTTATTTGTCACCAGAGGGAGTAACTAGTCATCTTTCAACCATTAACTATTCATAGGAATGGCTGGTAACCAACTTGTTGCAAGGCAGATCATGGGGGCATAGCAGAAGGGGAGGCAGCACCATGGGAGCAAATGAGAGATTAAGACATGAGGGAGGAAGTTTAGCGAAACAATGCAAGGTAGGTGACGCAATGGCAGAGGCTACAGTTCCTAGAACAAACTTGCTTCTTGGACCAATTGTGTCGATGGTTTTCTTGGAGCGAAGAAACACAGCAGGGTATCCAAATACTACATAGTACAGACCCTTACCCCTGGCGCCGCGTCGTGTCTACCTCATCGTGCTACATCCTCCATATGCCTAGGTCATCACCTATTTGGCAGTCATCCCCTGCCCCTGGTGACTCAATTTAACTTTATGGCTTAATAAAAAATGCTCAAAACCAGTTTATATCAAATATATCCCAAAATACCGTATTGAGGAAAGGTACTTCACGCAATTACACCTGAAGCATAGAAAATCCTAAAAAGCACATCCATGAGGAAGTATAACGCGATACTGTATCCAAGCAATGTTATTTCTCTCCCTATAGCACATAAAGCAATTATGGCAACAAGAACTACGTGACATTCTCAACTCATTTTGCACGAACTAGAACCACCATATCATATCATATCAGTTCAACATATTAAATAATAAGCAGCAAAAAGAGAACCTCCTCAGTTTGGTGTTTGAAATGTAACTGAACTACCTTCTGATTCTTCCAGAGCTCTTTCACTTCCTCATAATAGCTTGCACCAGACCATGAGGTGAAGTGTTTCCGGGCTCTTGGAGCAGATTGCAAACTTCCAGGCAAGTCACTCACAATGTGGACATCTCCTTCCAAAGCTTTAATAAAATGAGGCTCATCAAATATGTCTTTAAATGTACTGTAGACAGTGGTGTGAGTTGTTAAACAAAAAAATTAAGGAGCAATCAGACAGAATATATGGCAATAGCTAAACTATAACCTAATACTCAGAACCTGGTATCTTGCCAGAAGGATCGCTTATCTAACTGAGGGATAACAAGTGTTGCATTCACCAAACGGGCAACTGCGACCATATCACAGATCTGCAGAGGGAAGATTAGGCTAAGACTATCATAATTTTCTGAAGTTACATATAGATATTATTAATAACAATTAATAATAACAATAACTGAGTCAAACATAATACAGATTAATCAGAAGACACCAGCAAAAAACCAGGAAGCTATTTTTTTAACAAGAACAACTATATAATTATAGATGCAAAAGTATGCTCACATAAGATAGACAAATATAAAACTTAAGAGTTAAGTCTTGGTGCAATGGACTTACTCCAGTGCGCATTTGGTTGAGTCCTCCATTACTTCTAACAGTCATGTAGCTGTCTGACTTGCCTTGAACTGATAATACAAAAGCAATTGTTAGAGCCATCAACAGAAATGATAATGACAAATACTATCACAATACCAGCATGACATACACATATATGCATCATTTTTGCATGAGTGCTGTTATCAGATTGCATATATACAAAGAAGGATACATACGTTTGACTGTGTATAGAACAATTACAAGAATGAGTTCCAATTTGGTCATTGTTGTGTTGCTCCTAGGGATGAAAACGGATCGGATACGGACGGATATCACTGATATCGTATTTGTTTTCATATTTATGTCCGGATTCGGATTCGAATACGGATAGTATAAAAAATGCCGGATAGGATACGATTGGATATCGACATCATAAATATGTGATTTAAATATTCGGATACGAATACGGTATCGGATGTTAAATATCCGGACTCGGATACGGACGGATTAAAACCCCTCTAAACGGATTCGGTCTCGAATACGGTCGGAAAATATCCGTACCGTTTTCATCCCTGGTTGCTCCTATGTTCCTAGACCAGATGATGTACTCATAATTTTTTAATAAAGTAAGAAAGCGTCAAATCGAACCTTCTTGTTTAATTTACTAGCTTGTACAATCAAAGCCACTAAAACCAAAGAAGATATTATAATCATCTCAGAAAATGGGGTAAAGATGAAATCAGGAGCCTGAATCATATGCATGAAGTTGGTGTCAACAAGAAGAGTTTGATTATCCACTAAATTGTACCCTAAAATCAACTGCAGCTAAGAGTTAAATATTTGATATTATGGACACCTCAAGCATTTCATAATAATAAAATGACCACGACGACTTTGGTTTACTATAAAAAAAATGGTGCAAAGAAAATGAAATTTACCCTTATATCTAGAGGTTGGTGTAACACAAGCATGATAACCATAGCCATTAGAAGCCCACAGTTGATCGCTTGACACCTGAACATCAAGCATTGCTTCGATTCAATGACAATTGGATTTCTAAGAGTGGTAGCATCACTACCCTTCATGAATAAATCTGATAATATCAGTTTCGTTTCACTGGAATGGAAAGCATGCAAATTGACTTTACATATCTAATACCCAAAGATATATAAGCCTGTACTGACCTTTGAGTCTTCTATTGCACATGTTAGTGCATAAAAAACATTAGTAGCATAAGAAACTTTATTAAAGAAAAAAATATATGTCCAGTTTCTAACTTGGTCATCCAAAAATAAGGGTGTCAAAACTCAAAACCAAGCATCAAAGTTTGCAATCATGCCATTCTGAAGTTTCACAAGCTAACATTTTTTATATGCTCTCCCTAGATACAATATTTCACTTTCCCCTAGCAACAGTATCCGGAGCTGGCCTATCCTCAGTCTCAAGACGGCGTGAATGCTTAAGATTGGTCTACCCTTGTCTCCAACCACTAGTGTTATACTGGCATTAATTTTGGGAATGATTTCCTCTCTACAGCTAAAATCTTTTGTTTGAAAGGACACCAACAATCTGTCCTGAAGTTGTTACTATTTTCACGAAGATCAATAGGTATGTTGCATTGCATACACAGCTGTTCTCTATCAACAACCAGGGAAATGAGATTAACTTGACTACCAACGTGAGCACAAACAAGGCAAATTCAGGCATTCAGCAACCGCATTGCACCAAGCACCGACGCCTAGCGCACCAACTCGCGCAGTGAAACCTCAACAAGCAACAACAAAATACCAGTAACCAAAATGGAGAAGGAGGGATCGCGAAACGGGCCTGGCGGGGCGGGGCCGGGTCCAGGCGGGATAGGTCGACCCGCACGACCTGGTGCAGGGAGGAGAGGAGGAGGAGCGCGGCGAAGGCGAGGAGCAGGCAGGCGCAGCGCGAGATAGGCGAGTGCAGGAGCCGCCGGTGCGGGCGGGGGTGGAGGAGCGGCGGCGCCCCGCGGGGTTTCGCCATGGCCGCGAGCGACCGAGCGAGCGAGAGGGGGATATGCAATTGCAAGATGTGAGATCGGTCCGGCCCAGTGGCAAACCGTTGGCTTTGTGATATCTTTTCGTGGGCCAACGAGTTGGGCTTCGCTTACCTCACGTTTGCCCATTAGAAAGCACCTCCCTAAACTTTTAAAACCGTTCATTTTACCTCCCTAACCATTTATAAGTGATTTTCAAAGACTGTTTTTTCTTTTTCTTTTTTATTTATTTCGGCTAAAACTTTGAAAAATTATAGTAAATCACAAAAAAATCATAAAATGAAAAATCTAATTTTGTTGAACTCCACATGAATATATCTACACAGTGAACATATAATATAGACTACAGTTCAAACATACAATAATTAGCCCACCATAAAAATTTCACAACAATTAGATCATATAAACTGCAGCTATGAATTATTTATAGAAAAGCATAGTCTGAAGCAATAGCAAAAAAATTTGTACTAAATCATACCATATTATATGTTCACTGTGTAGATCTACTCATGTGGAGTCCAACAAAATTAGATTTTCTATTTTATGATTTTTCTATAATTTACTATGATTTTTCAAAGTTTCAACCAAAATAAATAAAAAAGAAAAAGACAAAACCGCCTTTGAAAACTGCTTATAACTGGTCAAAGAGGTAAATGAATGCTTTTAAAAGTTAAGGAGGTGGTTTACCCAATTTTAGAGTTCAGGTAGAAAAAGCATACTTTCACAAAAATTGAGAGAGATAATGTGAATTTTTTCCTTTCCCATTTCTTTGAGACATGGGCCAATGACTGCTTGTTTTGCAGTAGATTCTAATTGCGAATGGGGTTGTGGTGAGTGGTAGGGTGTGTCCAGTGGGACGCTACCTATTCAAGGTTCAAACGTGTGTGTGCGTAAATATAGAGTGTGTGGATTATGTGTGTCTAAGTTGTAAATGATAAAAAAAGATCCTAATAATTAAAATATATTTTAGTGATATAGAATAGTAGCCTAAATTATTTTCTTTTCGAATCACTGAATAGTTTTCTATGACCTAGAAAAAAAACAAATTGTATTCTTCTTAATACCATCACCGGTTGACAAATGCTGCCGCTACGATTACAATATTTTGAGGGCACGATTCCTTCCCTTGTGGCGTGTGCACAATGTGTCAAAAGAACTCATTTTTTCCTAATATAAAATGAGATATACAACATAAATATTGGGTATAGCTACCCAGGATGGAACTGGAAACGTCAATCGACAGAGGGGACTTTGGCCACAGTTGGGTCACATGTAAAACGTGCTAGATCGAGAGAAGAGGTCCACATTATGCCCTCGTTCGGGTGGCTGGTGGCTGGTGACTGGTGCTGATTTGTTGTGAGAGAAAAATACTGCTGACTGGCTGGTGGCTGGTGGCTGGTACTGAATTAGTGTGAGAGAAAAACACTGCTAGCCGGCTGGCAGCCAGCCAGCCGAACGAGGCCTATATTCCTCAACCCCATCGTGTCAGGCAACACTCACATGATACACACGTATCCAAATTAACCATATACTGAAACTAAACAATTCCTCTATTCTGAAATGATAATCATATCTTACATAAGAAGTCAAATCTATAAACTTAGATTTGATCAATTATATACAAGGTTAAGATATACCTTGCGACAATAGATTTGTATTCAAAGTGCCTATAAGATGATATTGATTTTCTAGTAAATAATAATATATTGTAAAACATAATAATAGGGTAAAACCTATTATTACGATTGTGTAGGCACCTGTGTAGCATTTTGATTGGCATTTTTGAATTCCTAATTTTACCATGATCATCCGTAAGTGTTTGCACTGTCGTGTCTGGCTTGCTCAAACAATCCTTTATTTTAATCTTATGCAGAACCATTATAGAAGCTACTTGATTCCATAAAAGTAAATGCAATGTTTTGTGAAATTCAAATGCTAAAGCACATGTCCGAAGTCTAGAGGCAACTTCATTGTGGGTAGCAGCAAGTATGCTGACAACTGAATGCTCAGATGGTGTTGACGTCGATCCAGATCACACATTCGCAAGGACTCAAACGCCCAAGGTTGCACACGAACACAGCAAACAATAATCCTAGGATCATCGAAACCGATCTAAAGATCGATTAGGCCAATTTAAAGTCCGTCTTTTGCCGCAAGAGCTCAGAAACACCCCCCGAGGACCTGTCAGGGAGATCTACACTTGAGGTTGTCCTAGGGTCAGCAAGACCACCTAGAACGTTGTTGGATCTCACGGAGAGATGCAAAAACAACAAGAGATTGTTAAAAAGACAAAAAAAAAGGGTATAGTAGATGTAAAAAGTCAATTATACGTTGGATCTCTCAATCGACCATAATGCTTCTTTGACGCTCCATCGATTTCCACTCCAGCTATGTAAAAATTAAACTAGTCTCTTCATAGAACATTCAAATGAAACGGACGAACCGATGCTTCTTTGTTTGGCTTATAACGATACCAGTGTCCCTTGGTCGGAAACTCGGAATCGATGGAGCAAACAGTCCTCACTGGCAGACGGTTACCTACATTGCCACTGTGCACCAAGTGGGTGTTTGGTTCCCTCGTTTTTTAACACATATCTCATTGAATGTTTGGACACATGTATGGAGTGTTAAACATAGACTAATTACGAAACTAATTGTACAAATTGAGATTAATTTACGAGACGAATCTATTAAGCATAATTAGTCCATTATCAGTATCGAACACCTTATGGTTAACACTTGTTAAAGTTTAACAAGACGAATGAAACGGGCCCCAAGTACATTGTCCCTTGGTCGGAAAGATAGTTTGCACTGCTGGTTTAAAAGGATATCCAATTATTAACCGAATACTAGCCTTATGACTCGGCAATGAAACATATAGTCACTGCCAGCTCCAGCATAATCGATGGTGATGGTCGGTAGTGATTGCCCGTTTTATAGTATGTTAGGTCATTTCTGAATAAACTATGCTAATCGACAATTAATTTTGCAGGCTTGCAATTGCTGTAGTCTAATCCGTGTCCCATTATATGATACTTTAGGTAAGTCATTAGGAGACCATTAAATATAATGTAAAGCTAGCTACCAATTCTTTCTCATCACTGTCGTGCAGTGGATCATCCATGGGGGCGGCACGCTACCCTGGGATCCACTGAGGCTGGCAAGGAAGGATGGGACAGCAGAAGTATAGTGTAAGAGAGAAAATGTTAGGTGTTCCGTCGGAGAGAACGGGAAAAAGGTCACATGGTGTGGAGAGCCGTCCAGGTGCAACCGAGCATGCTGAGGCCCTGTTCTTTTGCTGAAATTTGGCTGCGGCTGATGATTTGTTGTGAGAAGAAAATATTGTTCTTTCGCTGAAAAATACTGCTGAAGTAGCGTAGAAAACACAGAGCGAATAATGAGAAGCTTCGTTCATTCAGTGGTCCTACTACTAGTTATATATTGCTAAAGATGGCAGCGGGGCGGGTTCGGGGCTGATATCCGCGGGTTTCGGGTCTAGCGGTTTCGAGTTCGGATTTGATTTTTTGGCCACGGTTTTCGGGTTTGGATACCCGAAACTTATCGGGTTTCGGTTTTCACCTATGGATACCCAATGGATATCCGAAATATAATATTTTGAATAAAACTCAAGTGTTTTTATTAATAATTTGTTTATGTAAGCTATTAAATTTGTTCTGAGTTGAGTCATGAAATTGTATGTTGTTTATCGTCTCTTGTTTATACATTTGAATATGTAATATATGTCATATATATGTTGCTAAAAATTCTTTACTTATTATTTTTCTTATTGCTTATAGTGGGCGGTTTCAGGTTTCGGTTAACCATTCGGGTTTTGGGTATCCATCGGGTTTGGTTTCGGGTTTGGATTATTACCCAAAACGGTGTTCGGGGCGGTTTCGGGTTTTGAGTTTGGGTTTTAGGTTCGGGTCCGCGAAGACTCCACCCGATCCGAATCTGCCCCGTTGCCATTCTGATATATTGCCACAACCAAGGACTAGTACGGCGAGAGGTTCTGGGTTGTTTAGTTCCACCTCCTAAAATTTAGTCGTTGTCTCATTGAATATTTAGACACATGCATGAAGTATTAAATATAGACTATTTACAAAACTAAATACACAGATTGAGACTAATTTACGAGATGAATTTATTAAGCCTAATTAGTCTATGATTTGACAATGTTGTGCTACAATAAATAGTGCTAATGATAGATTAATTAGGCTTAATAAATTCGTCTTGTAGATTAGTATTCGAACACCTCATGCGATACCCCATGTAACATCCGATGTGACACATCTTAAACTTTAGTACCTGCATGTGCTCAGTGGAACCCCGCCGGCTCGATAAGTGTCGGCGTCTGGTCCTGCGGGGGTTCTAAGCCAACGAGTGAATCAAGTGCTGCGTGTCCCTGATCTGGATGGTGATGCAAGGAGGATACACGGAGATTTATCCTAGTTCGGGCAAAGGAAGGTCCTACGTCCAGCGAGGGGGAGAGTATTATATTTCCTTGCACCTAAGTGCTTGCGTAGGGGTTACAAGCTGTAAGAGAGGGAACCGAGCCCAGGTCTCAAAGGAAAAGTCAGAGTACAAAGGAGATTGCTTGAGATGTTGATCTATGGGTTGTGTGCCTTTGCTTATTTGTGCTTGGCTTCTGGCTTGCATCTTGCTTTGTCCGTCCCTCTTGTAGAGCCCTAGCCCGCCCTTTTATAGGGTAAGAGGAGACCGGGACGCCGGGGGAGTCTTGAGGTGAAGTTTTGTCGATCCCTGTAGAGGTGGCTGTAGCAACGTGCCCCAGGAATGGTCGGCCATCCCCGGACACCATGGTGACGTAGGGGACGAGACGGTGAAAAGACCTTGAGTCCTGTGCCACGTCGGCCTTTCCTCCCTGCTAACCGATGGTAGGTCGAGGCTAGGTCGAGGCCGCGTCGAGGATGGGTCGAGGACGGGCGAATAAGGCCGAATCCTCGAGATCGTGGGATACGGACCTTGTCGTATCCTCCCTCGAGGGTGATCGGTGGCAAAACAGTGTGCGGTATGGTGTGTATAATGATAGGTTTTCACCTCACATCCCGGGATGGGCGGTAAAAAGTGAGATTTGACACCGATGCTGTTTCCACGTCGGTCACGGCTGTAGCCATGATGGTAGGAAGTAACAGATAGTCGCATTAAAATGCTCTGACTTTTGTTTCAGAGTAGGTGAATAAGATGGGTCAAGCAGTCCGACCCTGAGTTAAGCGAGTCGGAGATTTCCCGATAGTCGAGATGCCTTGTCGAGCGAGCCTTGTGCGAGTCGGAACGCGGTCGAGGCGTCCCGTCGAGGGTGCCTCGTACGAGTCAGAATGCAGTCGAGGTGTTTTTGTCCACTATTTTGGCATTTGCATGTAGCGTTTTGTTTTTCTTAATCGTTGATTGTGGTACCCCTAGTTTTAGGTACCCGACAGTAGCCCCTGAGCCTTTGGGTGAGTGTGGGTCACTCTCACAGAGGCTCAGCGATTCATGAACTAGAGTCATAGCGTCGTAGTTTTTTCCGGTGGGGGCGCGCGAGCGCACCCGCCGGGTGTAGCCCCCGAGGCCTCGGTGGAGTGTTTTGACTCCTCCGAGGTCTTTTTGTACATTCTTTTTTAGGAATGTTCTTGAATCGTGGCGTGTCCTGCCTTTTTTTGCTCGGGGTTTGGTTTTTTGCGGTCGAGCCCCCGAGCCTCGTGCGCATGAGGTCGATCAGAGTCTTGGTCGTCTTTTATCGTTCGACCCTCACGCTCCCTTTTTTAGAAAAAGGGAGGAGGGGTGGGGAACATCGTACTACCCTCATTTGGGCAAGTTCCGACGGTCTCTGATGAGCTATTAACGGGGAATTCGAGTGGGAGCTCGTGCTCTATTCGGTAGGAGTCGGCTAGCGGCCACGGAGGCGCTCTCAAGAATACCAAAGAGTAGTCGTGTGGATCTCGATTCCTGTCGATAGGATTCGAGGGCTCGATGCCTCCCTCCGAGGGGATTCCTCCGTCGACCTTCTCTTTTAGCCTCGAATATATCTTGGGGTGCCTCGAGAGCGTGGCTCGAACCCTGGCCTTGTATGGGCGCATCCCTAGTCTTCCCTGACTCCATTACTCGAGGGCAGCTGTCGAACCCTGGTCGAGGGCCAGCTTTTGATCCCTTGAGGTTTATATTGGGCTCGGAGCCCGTTACCCATACGTCTGGGAATATCCGTCCGTGGATCCTTCTCCCACCCGTTTAGGGTGCGTCTTTTCAGGAGGGGAAGCGAGATCGGCACGGTAGTGGGCGGCGTGGTGCGACGGTTACGGCATGCACAGTGGACACGTGCCCATATCTGCGGATTTTGAGGGAGCGGTTAGGTAAGGTCATTGAATGAAAAAACTGCTCCTACCTTTTCGCCCACCCGTTGGACTTCCATCGAGGTATAAGAGCAAGGCCCGGGGTTTCGTTTACCCTTGCAGGCCCTTTGCATTCTTGCCTTCCTTGCCTTCTTCGCCCCCCTTTGCCATCTTGCACCCTTCAGCCACCGTCCAACACCTTCATCGTTCCTTTGCCTACGCCGTTCCTCTGACAACAATGGCGGGCAAAAGCCAGATCCTCCGTGCAGACGCTTGGGCCCGTTCCTCGGTGACAGAGCGGAAGCTAGAGGAGTTGGTCTGTGACGGACTTCTGCGGCCGAGAGCGAGTTGGACCCAGCCGGAGTGGAGAGTGCCACCGTCCGACCACCGGGAACCGGCGCCTCTAGAAGGCTACATGGTGAGCTTCATGGCCTTCCACGAGAGGGGTTCGGTGTGCCGGCCAACCCCTTCATGCGGGCGCTCCTCCACTACTACAAAGTGGAGCTGCACCACCTCGCCCCCAACTCCATCTCGCAGGCTGCCATTTTCGCGGCGGTCTACGAGGGATACTTGGGGATGGAGCCATAGTGGAATATGTGACTCCACCTCTTCAAGGCGGAGCACTTCGCCAAGAAGGCGGGAGAGCGAGGGGTGCGGCGCGTAGTGCACGCGGGGAGCTGCACCCTCCAAGTCCGGTCGGGTCGAGGCGACCAATATATCCCAGCGCAGTTGATTTCTTCGAACAGCAGCTGGCACGATGGCTAGTTTTACCTCCGCAATGACGGCGATCAGCTACCGAGGTACTCTAGCCAGGTGCTGATGGCGCGAGAAGAGAACTAGACGTACGGCGTTGTTGAGGATGACAAGCCGAAGCTAGAGCCGCTCCTCGACGCGCTGAGGAGGCTATGTCAGCATGGATTGACGGCGGGGATGGTGGCCGCAGCGTTCAACCGCCGGAGGGTGCTGCCGCTGACGCAGCGCCGGCTCTGGCTCGATGAGATGACGCTAGAGGCGTCGTTGGAGGGGAGCAGGATGTCGCACGAGTCCCTCCCCCTCGACGAGGTCACCCGACGTGCGTGGTGGATGGTGGGGAGCTTCCGACAGGAGGACATCGACAGAGTGTTGTTTTTGATGATCTTAAGTCCTTTTGCTTCCGGATCCCTTCCGCTAACCCGGTCGAGGTCTGCGTACAGGATCTATTGGTGGTCAAGGAAACACGGCCGCCAGTTTCGGAAGATCGGGTCGCTCGAGAGGCTCGACGCCTCTTGGTAGCCCAGAAGGAGAAGGATGCCGCCAAGAAAAGTCAAGTCTGCAAGACCCTCGAGCAGGAGGCATTGAAGAAGCGCCGTTGACAACAGAGTCTCCACGGGCTCCCGCTCGAGGAGTCTCCCTCCGAGATGGTCTCGGGGGAGGACGACGACAGTGACGACGATAATGCCTGGTCACGGTACGACACCACGACTTCCCTGGTGGACCTCCCCGATGTGCGCCCCTTTTAGAGCCCATTGGGGGGGGGGTTGACCTCCTAGGCATCCAGGGTGGCCTCGGCACCTGTTGAAGGGGAGGGAGAGCCAGGAGGGATCCTTCAGCGAGAGGAGCTGCCTCGTCTGGGGCCTCGCAAGAGGGGTCAGTGGTGCCATCACCGTGAGTCCGAGCGCCTCGGGCTCAGACGGCGGTCGAGGCAGCGGCGTCAGCATCAGAAGCCGGGGCACCATCGATGGGCGTGAGGACCCGAAGCCAGCTAGCCTCGGCAGCGTAGATGACCTTGGATGCTCTGCTAGCCAAGGCTCCGAGGAGCGCCCGACCAGCAGGAGGCTCGACGGTGGGGCCGTCGCAGGCGCCGTCGGGTGGCTCTGGCCTGCCGGGGTCTAGGCCCCTGGTTCCCATATCTGGGTAAGTTTTCTGCCCTATTTTTTGTGATCGGTGATCCTGTTTTTTATTCTGACACGCTTATTTGTTGTTCAGGCATAAGCGTAAGGCAGAGCTCGCGGGTTCAACTCCCGTGAAGGCGCTCAGGTTGGGGGCTGCCGTAATAATGCGGACGACAGCTGACGACGCCGCCTGGGTGGGCAAGTACCAGGCTGCGGTGGAGCGGCTCAAGCTGAGGGAGGCGGCCGCCCAGACGGGGGCGAGCACCCAGGAGGTCATCGGCTCTGGTTCCATCACGCGGGGGTCAGGGCCGGCCGAGGCGGTCCTAGGCGATGCCGAGCTCGAGGTGCCCAACATTGGTGGGTCAGAGCATGGGTCGACCGTGATGACCTAGGCGACCGTCGAGGCCACTACGGCTGACACATCCGTCCATGACGCGGGGCGGGCAGATGCTGAAAAATCAAAGGAGGTGGTGGAGGTCCCGCCAGAGGTGGGGCAAGAGGCGGCGCCATTGGAGGAGCTGCAGCCGCAACAGGACCGCCCGACAGAGCCGGCTATCGAGGCGGAACGGGGGGCGGTCATGCCACCGCCTGTCGTACAGGCGGTGGTGTCGGCAGTCGAGGCGCCAGCCCCACCACAAGGGTTGACCCCAGCCCTAATCGACCTCACCCTCGACGACTCTCCTGCTGACAAGGGGAAGCAGGCGGCGGACGTTGAGGCGGCCGAGGCCTTGGATGGGGCTGGTACCTCTGTGGCGTTGGGGTGACTAGGCCGAGGCGTCGGTCGAGTGGCTGGACTTCACTGGGTTAGCACTCGTGTGGGTGGAGGAGGAGCTTCCGCGCTAGGGCAGGTCGACCCTTGAATTCAGGGACGCGTCCAACCCTAGCGCCGAGCCCTTCTTTGCGCTCGACGACAAGGATGAGGTGCACCACTGGGAGTACCTTGAGGGACTCCGAAAGCACACGATGCAGTCCCTATGTGTGGTTTCGGACACCCTGGTGCGGGGTATGCCGGAGGCCTTTGAGGTAAGCCAGATTCATTAGTTTTTTCTTGCATTTTATCCCTCCCTTTTCCTTGGTTCTGACTGTTAGATTTTAACTGTGGTCAAGAGCTCAAGGAGCATTCCCACCACAAGTCACTCTTCATTCGTCATGAGAGTGGCGTGTGGGCGGCGCTCGTCCATCAATGGGCTCTGGTCAAGGAAGCCAACAAGCGGCTCTCCCAACAGAGCACCGAGATGGCCGAGCTTTGTGTCGACTAAGCGGCGGTTAAGGAGGAGGCAGCGCAGGCCCGGGAGGCCGAGGCCACGGCGCATGAAGACATGGCAAGGGCTCGGGAGGAGGCTGCCAAAGCCTATGAGGACCTTGTGCCACTGCTGGCGCGTGTGAAGGAGTTCAAGGAGGACATCGCCTTAGTCGGCGGTCAACATGATGCCCTCAACATCCAGGTTAGGACGGTGTCCGCCCGAGTTAGAACCTTGGAAGACGAGGTTGTGACGTTAGGGGGGATGGTCCGTGACAGGGACGAGGCTCTTCGAGCATTTGAGAAGACGTGTGGGGAGCTACATGATGAGGTCATGGGCTGGCAGACCCATTCTGAGGGTAAGCTTCTTGTTGTGTAGTGGCCTTGGCGTCGAGGTCCTAGGCTTGCGCTAACTTGATGCTTGTGTTCCAGAGTTGGAGAAGGAGCAGCAGGCGGCTCAGGCGACGGCCACCTCATTCTAGAACCTCTTCGAAGCCAAGGCCAGGTGGACTCAGTTGCTTTAGGGCACCATTACCTCTGTATGCGACGGCCTGGGGGTCAAGCCCGACGTCGACACCGAGGAGGACGCCCCGAGGAACTCCTTCGTCCGTTGGATGGTGGCACTGGGCTGCCTCGTCCGTGAGAGGATATGAGGCGGGCTTCATCACGGCATGAAGAGGGCTCTGGCAGTTGTTCGGTCTGGGTTCATGTACGACATGGACCTCATCGCTGATGGTTTCATCATGGATCCAGATCAGACGGATGAGGAGAATGAAACCGTCTGCCTAGGCCTGATCGAAGCTGCTGAGGAGCCTGGGAGTCGCCTCACCAAGCTCTTTGAAGTCGAGGTGGTTCCGCCTGTTGATGATGAGGGCCTGTGAGCCAAACCTGGGCATGTAGGCCCGTGTAATAAGTTAGTATTCGTAACTTTGGTCGTGATGGCCTCGGGGGCCTTGAAACACTTAGATGTAAATTTGTACTAAATGTCCATTTTTGTTTGAGTCTTTTGTTCCCTTTCTTGCTTGAATCGTATTCTTGCATGATTTTCTCAGCACACGGTCGCACCCCTTGGCGTGAGGGAGCGAGTGGAGGTACCGTAGCCTAGAGGTGTAGGCGATCTCACAGCTCGGCAACCCTCGAGCCTTAGGGTGCGTTTGTGGCCTCGTGAATTATGTAAGAACTTGATTCAAAGCGTAGGGGAACGTTAGACGTGAGTTTTTTCAAAATCGTGAACTTTTATTAGGTCTACTTAGCGCGCGGTTGCACCCCTTGGCGTGGGGGGTGAGTGGAGGTACCATAGCCCAGAGGCGTAGGTGATCTCGCGGCTCGGCAACCCTCGAGCCTTAGGGTGCACTTGCGGCCTCGTCGACTTATGTAAAAGTTCTCTTGTGTTTTGAAAAAAATGCGAGTTTTTTGGGGACATAGGGGGTTCCCCCCTTGCAGCCCCTGAGGGAGGGTCAATTCTGAGGAAATAGGGTCGATCCTTCCTGGTTTTTTATGAAAGAAAGCTTTGAACACCGATGTATTATTTGTTCTATCATGGGATTACGAAATAATTTACAGAGCCTCGAGGCTTTAAAGAAAAAAGCGACGTAGCTGTTCAATGTTCCAGGTGTTGGTGAAGATTTTGCCTTTCTCGTTCGATAGCTTGTAGGTGCCAGGCTTTAATACTTCTGCGATGATGTATGGACCTTCCCACGGCGGCGTGAGCTTGTGTCGTCCCTTGGTGTTCTAGCTTTGCCATAGCACCAGATCACCAACATTGAGGTCCCGCCTACGTACGTGTCTGTTGTGGTAGCATTGAAGACTCTACTGATACCTGGCAGAATGCAACAGAGCCACATCGTGGGCTTCCTCGAGCTGATCGAGGGCGTCCTCTCTTATGGCGTCGTTACTTTTCTCGTTGTAGGCCTTCAACCTCGGGGATCCATATTCTACATCAGTTAGGAGCATAGCCTCTGATCCATAGACTAAGAAGAATAGAGTGAACCCTGTGGCTCGACTCGGCGTTGTTCTTAGGCTCCACAGGACTGAGGGAAGCTTGACAGCCCATTTCTTGCGTGTTTGTTTAGCTTGTCAAAAATTCTAGGTTTCAGGACTTGTAGGACCATGCCGTTGGCACGTTCTACTTGGCCATTTGTTTTTGGATGAGCCACGGCTGACCAGAGCACACGAATGTGGTGGTTGTCACAGAAATCCAAAAACTTTTTACCAGTGAATTGGGTGCCATTGTCCATGATGATGCAGTTGGGAACTCCAAAGCGGTGGACGATGTCGGTAAAAAAGAGCACAGCTTGCTTAGACCTAATGCTGGTGATAGGACGGGCCTCGATCCACTTGGAAAATTTGTCAATGGCGACAAGCAAGTGGGTGAAGCCACCAGTTGTCCTTTTCAAGGGTCCGACTAGGTTGAGCCCCAAACAGCGAATGGTCACATGATGGGAATAGTTTGCAGGGCGTGAGCTAGGAGATGGGTTTGTCTTGCATAGTACTGGTAGCCTTTGTAGAAGCGTACTAGCTTGATAGCGTCGGAGACTGCGGTCAGCCAATAGAAACCTTGTCAAAAAGCGTTTCCGATGAGGGTTCGAGGCGCTGCGTGATGACCACAAGCCCCCGAGTGTAGATCATTGAGCAGGTTTCTGCCTTCCTCATTTGTGATGCAGCGTTGGAGGACGCCAGTAGGGCTACGATGATATAGCTCCCTATTTTCACCAAATATCACAAAGGATTTGGCTCGGCGAGCGATCCGTCGAGCCTCGATCTTATCTGAGGGGAGGTCCCCTCAGGTGAGATGGTCGAGGTACGAAATACGCCAGTCAGGCTCGGGGTTGGCTGGTGGTGTCAAGCCTTCCACCTGCATGGCCTCGACCCCGGTCGAGGGGCCTTCCGCCTCAGGTAGAGGGTCGAGTGACGGCCCGTCGACCCCTCTGTCTGCCCTGATGTTGATAGACGGTTGGTGGAGATCTCTCGCGAAAACGTCTGGTGGAACCGTAGTTTGACTGGAAGCGATTTTCGTGAGTTCATCGGTGGCCTCATTATACCTGCGTGCGATGTGGTTGAGCTCGAGGCTGTGAAACTTGTCCTCAAGGCGTCGTACCTCTTCACAGTAGGCCTCTATCTTGGGATCACGGTAGCTCAAGCTCTTCATGACCTGGTCGATTACGAGCTGAGAGTCACCTCGAACATCGAGGTGTCGGACCCCTAGTTCGACAGCGATTCGCAAGCCCGTGACGAGCGCCTCGTATTCGGTGACGTTGTTGGAGGCAAAAAAATGAAGCCGGATGATATAGCGCAAGTGGACTCCGAGGGGTGAGATGAAGAGCAAACCCGCGCCTGCTCCTGTTTTCATCAGTGACCCGTCAAAGTACATGGTCCAAAGCTCAGCCTGGAGCTGAACCGGAGGAAGTTGAGTGTTGGTCCACTCCGCCAGGAAATCTACTAGTACTTGGGATTTGATGGCTTTGCATGACGCATAAGAGAGGTTCTCACCCATGAGCTCGACTGCCCACTTGGCTATCCTACCCGAGGCTTCCCGGTTCTGGGCTATCTCTCCTAGAGGGAAAGAAGAGACCACAGTCACCGGGTGGCCCTCGAAATAGTGATGGAGTTTGCTTCGCGTTAAGACGATGGCGTATAGTAGCTTTTGGATCTACAGGTAGTGAACCTTGATTTCCGAGAGCACCTCGCTAATGAAGTAGACCGGTCTCTGGACGAGCAGGGTATGTCCTTCCTCTGCCCTCTCGACAACCAAGACCGCACTGACTACTTGTGTCGTTGCGATGACATAAAGTAGGAGGGGTTCCCCTGGGGTCGGAGGGACGAGGATTGGTGACTTAGAGAGTGTAGCTTTGAGCCTTGCAAGGGCTTCCTCAGCCTCGAGGGTCCACGAGAAGTGCTCCGATTTCTTCAGGAGGCAATACAGTGGGAGCGCTTTTTCGATGAGGCGCGAAATAAAGCGACTAAGGGCTGCTAGGCAGCCCATGACCCTCTGCACGCCCTTCAGATCTTGGATAGGGCCCATCTTGGTTATTGCGGTGATCTTTTCCGGGTTGGCCTCGATGCCACGCTCGGAAACGATGAACCCTAGAAGCATGCCTCGAGGAACGCCGAAAACGCATTTATCGGGGTTGAGCTTGATGTTCTATGCTCGGAGGTACTTGAACGCAACGTCGAGGTCGTTTATCAAATTATCAGGCTTTTTGGTTTTGACAACAATATCATCGACGTAAGCCTCTATGGTTGGTCCGATGTGTTCCCCAAAAACATGTTGCATGCATCGCTGGTACGTAGCCCCTGCATTCCAGAGATCGAAGGGCATAGTAACATAGCAATACATGCCGAATGGGGTGATGAATGAAGTCACGAGCTGGTCGGACTCCTTCATTTTGATTTGGTGGTAGCTGGAGTATGCATCTAAGAACGACAAGGTTTCACATCCCGCAGTGGAATCAACGATTTGATCAATGCGTGGCAAAGGAAAAGGAACTTTTAGACATGCTTTATATAAACTAGTATAGTCTACACACATCCTCCACTTTCCACTCTTTTTCTTAACTAACACGGGATTAGCTAGCCACTCAGGATGATGAACCTCCTTGATGAATCCGGCTTCCAACAGTTTGTGTATCTCCTCACCGATGACCTTGCGCTTCTCCTCATCGAAGCGGCACAACATTGCTTCACCGGTTTGGAGCCGGCTCAGATCTCCAAGGCGTGCTCAGTGACTTCCCTGGGTATGCCTAGCATATCCGAGGGACTCTACACAAAGATGTCGATATTTGCGCGGAGAAAGTCGACGAGCACTGTTTCCTATTTGGGATCGAGGGTGGCGCTGATGCTCAACGCCTTTCCCTTTGGGTCGGCGGGGTCGAGGGGCACGAGCTTGACGTCTTTCGCGGGCTCGAAGCTACCGGCGTGGCGCTTGGAGTCGGGGATCTCGTTGGCCAGACCATCGAGGTCCGCCGCTAAGGTTGCTTACTCCAAGACGGCTTCTCCATGCTCGACGCACTCGACGTCGCACTCGTAGGCGTGCTCGTATGAGGACCCGACAATTATGACACCGTTGGGGCCTGGCATCTTGAGTTTGAGGTAGGTGTAGTTTGGGACCGCCATGAACCGGGCATAACATGGGAGCCCAAGGATGGCGTGATATGTTCCACGGAATCCGACCACTTCGAAAGTGAGAGTCTCTTTTTTGAAGTTGGTGGGAGTGCCAAAACAGACAGGCAGGTCGACCCGGCCGACGGGCTCTGCTCGCTTTCCTGGCATGACTCCATGGAAGCCCCTGACGCTGGGTTGGAGGCGCGTCCTCGTGATCCCTAGGAGGTCGAGGGTCTGGGCATAGATGATGTTAAGACTGCTGTCGCCATCCATGAGCACCTTGGTGAGACATGTGTTGGCGATAATGGGATCAACAACAAGCGGGTAGACCCCGGGATTGGGGACGTAGTCTGGGTGATCATCACGGTTGAAAGTGATGGCCACCTCGGACCAGTCAAGGAAGAGGAGGGTTACCGGCTTCACGGAGAAGACCTCTCGACGTTCTCGTTTGCGCTGGCGCGTCGAGAGGCGCATCGAGGGTCCTCCGTATATCATGAAGCAGTCATGGATCTCGGGGAATCCCTCGTCCTTGTCGTCTCCCTTGGGATCTTCCTTCTTGTCGTCTTTCTTGATGCCTATGCCTTCAAAATATCTTCAGAGCATGTGGTAGTCCTCGAGGTTGTGGTTCGTGGGCCCTTTGTGGTAGGGACATGGCTCTTTGAGCATTTTATCGAAGACGCCCCCATCGGGGGGCCCTCGAGGTTTCTTGCGATTAGCAGCAGCAACAAGGTCATCTACCGGGGCCTCGAGCTTGCACTGCTAGTTCTTCTTCTTCCTGTTGTTCCTCTTTGAGCCCCGGCTAGAGCTCGGGGGATCATCCACCTTGTGCTTCCCTTTTCCCTGATCACCACCAAAGATGGCACCGACCGCCTCCTCGCCGATGGCAAAGTTGGTGATGATGTCCATCAAACCGTTGGCAGTGATGGGGGTGTTATGGCCCAGCTCTCGGACCAACTCTTTGCAGGTGGTGCCAGAGAGGAAAGCCATGATAATGTCGGAGTCGGTGATGTTGGGGAGCTCGGTGCGTTGCTTGGAGAAACACCGAATGTAATCTCGGAGGGATTCGCCTGGCTTCTGCTTGCAGCTTTGGAGGTCCCACGAGTTGTCAGGGCGCATGTAGGTTCCCTTGAAGTTTCCCTCGAACACCCTCACGAGGTCATCCCAGTCATGGATTTGTCGAGGTGAGAGATCCTCGAGCCAGGCTCGAGCGGTGTCGACAGGAACAGGGGGAGTTGCCGGATGATGACCCGGTCGTCGCTGGCCCCACTCAACTGACATGCCAAGCAGAAGTCAGTGAGCCAAAGTTCAGGTTTGGTCTCGCCGTTATACTTGGTAAGAGGCGTGGGGGGTGGAACCGAGCCGGGAGTATCATTTCGCGAATGTCCTTGCTAAAGACCCGAGGACCCGGTGGCTCGGGTGAAGGGCTTCGATCTTCTAAGTTGTCGTAGCATCTGCCCCTGTGCTCGTGGTAACCTCAAGCTGCACCATCACCGTGTTTGCGCCTTCGGCGCTCGACGATGTTGTCACGGGCATCTCGAGGTTCACGGTTGTCGATGATGCGCTCATGGATAGGGGCCGCCCCATTCCGTTAGGCATGCTCGGGATGAACCGAGGCCTCTCTCTCCTATCAGGAGGGCTTGGCAGGCTGCTCTGAGGCAGGCCCATGACACCTCATAGCAGAACTCTCGGCCTGCTGCATGGCAGCAGTCTCGAGGAGTCCTCAGATTTCATCTTGGGCTCGACGGGCGTCGAGGTTCGATGGCTCGGGCATGTTACAAAGGAGCATGGCGGTGGCGACCATGTTCTGGCTGGCTCGACCAAAAACTGAGGGGTCAACTACCCGATCCTCGATGATGCGATGATTGACGTCGTGAGCTCTTTCTCGAGCTCCTCCGCCATGTGCGCATGTCATACGCTCTTGCTCGAGGGTTCGCTGTAGTAGACGCAGGTTTTCTTGTTCCTCGTCGAGCCTATCTTGCAACTCACAAATTTGCTCGAGCTGCATTCCTTGATCTGCAAGGAATTGAGCCTCATCCCGCTCGACAGGGAGCTTGACCTGAGGTGGCGTGTTCCTTCCTTCAACGGGTGCCTCATCCTCTGAATCCGACATGCTAGCTCCATCAATGTTGAATCACTCGCGAGTCAGATCGTAGGTGTCATCGGCAGAGTCAGAGTCTGGAGCGCCGAAATAGTAGTATGAGGGGTGCATGTGAGGTCGTCTGTTTCTAGGGTCATAACGTCAAGAAGCAGTTGCATGGGGCCCTGTCTCTAGGGTCTCCATAGAGTCCAGGTACTCGGAAGCTGGTGTAGATGCAACAAGGTCGAGAGTGGAGCGCAGATGGTGTCTGGGGAGCTCTTCGTAAGCACTCATGCTGGTGCTTATAGAAGAAGCGTATGCCCGAGCAACCGAGTCTAGCCCAAATAGGAATGCTGATGAAGATGTCATCCCTCATGCCGGTGTAATCAGACCGGGTGGTGGTGTCGCACCAGGTGGTAGAGCGGTGGAACTCTCTGTCGGCATCTTACCCTCAGCCAAGCTCATCCTACACAGATCCTTAGCGAGGAATTCCATGTTGGTGTTCGGCTGAGAGGCGCCGGATCGGGGAATCCCATCATCCTCCGTAAGGAGGTGACGGTGGTTGCGCCAGGCTCACCGTCGCCTGGCGGCTCGTGCCTGACGAGAGCGACGATACCGACGTAATGCTCCCCCGGGCAGGAAGAGCACGTGGTTCACGTCGGTCGGGTGCCTGGGCGGGAGGAGGACCATGTCATAGCCGTGGCCAAGCGACATGAACTCCAAACTCCCAAACCAGATCACCGTGGCCAATGGGAGCGGGCGTTCGGGGTCATCCATCTAGAAAAATGATGGGAAAACGATGTTGGCACGCAGCTTCCCCTACCTAGCGCGCCAACTATCGGCGTCTGGTTCTGCGGGGGTCCTAAGCCAACGAGTGAATCAAGTGCTACGTGTCCCTAATATGGATGGTGATATAAGGAGGATACACGGGGATTTATCCTGGTTCGGGCAAAGGAAGGCCCTACGTCCAGCGGGGGGGAGAGTATTGTATTTCCTTGCACCTAAGTGCTTGCGTAGGGGTTACAAGCTGTGTGAGAGAGAACCGAGCCTAGTTCTCAAAGGAAAAGTCAGAGTACAAAGGAGATTGCTTGAGATGTTGATTTGTGGGTTGTGTGCCTTTGCTTATTTGCGCTTGGCTTCTGGCTTGCGTCTTGATGCTTCATCCGTCCCCCCTTGTAGAGTCCTGGCCCACCCTTTTATAGGGTAATAGGAGGCTGGGACGCCGGGGGAGTCTTGAGGTGAAGTTTTGTCGATCCCTGTAGAGGTGGCTGTAGCGACGTGCCTCAGGAATAGCCAGCCATCCCCGGACACCATGGTGACGTAGGGGACGAGACGGTGAAAAGACCTCGAGTCCTGTGCCACGTCGGCCTTTCCTCCCTGCTGACCGATGGTAGGTCGAGGCTGGGTCGAGGCTGGGTCGAGGATGGGTCAAGGACGGGCGGATAAGGCCGAATCTCCAAGATCGTGGGGTACGGACCTTGTCGTGTCCTCCCTCGAGGGTGATCGGTGGCAAAACAGTGTGCGATATGGTGTGTATAGTGACAGGTTTTCACCTCCCATCCTGTGATGGCGGTTGTAACACCTCTGTGTGTTAAGCATGCATTCACATCCTAAATCATGAGCATTTGCATTTCATACATGTTCATCATCGCATGCAAATTAAGTTAGAATTTATTTAAACTGTGATAAACATGTTTGAGCTCTGAATTAGTAAAAATCCTAGGTAAAAGTGGTAAAAATTTGTGGAGCTATAACTTTAAATAATTTAGAAATAATTAACATGATTTTTGGAGCAAGTTTTGTATTCAAAATCTTCCCAAATCTTGCTTCTAAAAATATTGCAGAAAATTGAGTTTTCATTTAAAAATTTGACTTTAAATCATCAATTTAAAATCTATTTAGAATTTTGAAAGGTGCCCTAAATGAAAGTTGTAGAGAATAAAATTTTGAAGAACTTTTGTTTTGGGGGCAATTTGTGAAAATGTCTTTTTCATCTTCAAAATTTGAATTTGAATCAAATTATAAAATCTGGAATTTTATTTAGAAAAGAAAATCAAATTTTCAGCTTTACCGGGCCGTCGCCTCCTTTCCGGCCCAAGCGCCGAAGCCGGCCCGGCCTGCTCCGCGTCCGCGCCCGCGTCTGCCTCCGCCCGCGCGCTCGCCCGCGCAAGCTCGCCGCGCCAGCGCGATCGACCGCGGCAGACCGCGCACGCCGCGTGGCGGCCGCATGCCGGCGACACCCCGCGCGTGGCAGCAGTGGCCTTCGCGCTCGCACACCACCTCCGCCTTCATCTGCTCCGCCCGCTGCTCATTTCTTCGCCCGCGCGCTCTTTCTCTCCCTCGCACAGCTAGTGCTCCGCCGCCGCGCGCCATTGCCGGCATCTTCCACCTCCGAGCCACCGTTCCCGCGCAACGAACGAGTCTCTTTCCGATTCGCCTTGCCACGAACTCCGCCACCTCCTCCTCCCCTCCGAACGGGCCATCGTGCACCTTGCTCGCCGACGGTAAGGCTCAATTGAGCGTCTTCCCGTGCGCGCCACCGAGCCGGGCCGCCGAGCTCACGCTCCGCCATTGGCGCCCTCGTTCCCCCTTTCTCCCCTTGCATCACGCCGTTGTGTTCGCCTTTCTCACGCGGTTCGTTTGCTCTCCACGCCTCGCCTGCTCGCGACCGGAAGCGGCCGCTGGCCGTCGGCGGCGACCGCACCGCCGCGTTCCCGGGAGCCGGCATGCCTGGCCGTGGACACGCCCGCTCTCCCCCCTTCGCTGTTCACCTGCCTTCCCGCGCGCGCGCACGGGCCGAAAAAGTCGTAGCCGGCCGGTTGATCTCGCTGGGCCGGCCCGTTAGCAATAAGAAAAATGAGTTTTCGTTTTTCTTTTATTATTTGAAAATGAAAATGGTTTGGAAAATGTTTGACTACTCAAATCTGCTCGAAATCTGTTCAAATAAAATTTTCTAGGTTCCTTATCATCAGATCTACTTGAGAAAAATATTGCATGTCAAGATTTAAATACTTTGTTGTAGAGTTTTTATTTAATCACTCAAACTGCTGTTTTCTTGTTAAATTTGTAGTAAATCATAGAAAGTTTAGAAAAATATGGTTCCACTTGCTATAATTTTCTTTTGTGATGTACTTTCTAGGAAAAATATATGCCATGCATGTTCTGTGGAAAAATCTTGAGGTGTAGTACAAGTGTTTAATATTGCTAATAATTGTTATTTTTGCTAGAGAGAAAAATATAAATAAAACATGCATGCAATAATTTTTCTATAGTGATTATTTATTGTGTAGAATGGAGGAAAAATGTTAAATCTATTGTTTGATACTTTTCATAGTATAAAGTATTTTTATGCTCATTTTTAGGCCCTAGCTTGTTATTTTTGTGTAGGCAGTTCTAGTAATCCAAATGCAATAAAAATTTTGTGGCATGCTAGATTAGATGATAGAAAGCTACTGTATTTTTCTCAGATTTTTCTGTGCTACTAAAATAGGTGTTGCTGTTCAAACCTAGTTGCAATTAGGGTTTAATTAACCTTCTCAATGCATGACTAGTTACTAGGAGTTGTTTTGGTGTATCTTTGAAGCATCTTAGATTTATGTGTTGACTTAGCACAGTAGTAGTAGAAGAGAATGCAGTAGATGACATGTGCTTATAGTCTGTATTTCTCGGATGATGTTGACTACCTTGTAGAAGAAATGTATTCCCACTTTATGAAATAAAAGTGAACCTATTTATCTACATTTCATTAATCATGACCATTACATGTCATTTCTGCAATGCACTTAGGCATAAGCACTTATACGATTGCACCATACAGGATTCGCAGTCAGGTAATTGCTTAGCTTGCTTAGACCGGTAGAAGTCGGGTGATTTCCTGTCACCTGCGAGCTATAGGTGGTTACCTGGATCTGCTTGAGAAAGTATGTCATCTGAGAATAACTAAGTGTTAATGTAAAATTGAGACCGGGCGGAAACTTACAGGGTTTCGAACTGTAGTGTTTTCCGTCTATGTAGATTAAGGACCGACCGTTGTTGGGCCTCGAGTCATGTTGAATGCATGCCTTACATTTAGCTGGCCGAATAATATACCTTTCGACCGCGAAGCTGGGAGATTATTCGGGCCGAGTGGATTGCCCGCAACGCATTGTATCGGAGCAGTCGTGGCAGGATACGGGGGCGCGATGATAAGGCCAAAGAGCAGTCGGGTGGCCCCCGGGTACATGTGGTTCCTGGCACGCTCATGACTTTACCTGAATGGTTGACTCGGTGACCAACACCTCACTTTAGCGGGTGAGTGAGGTGTGTGTGAGGAATAAATTACCAGCTGGTTAATAATCGTTTCGAATCGCCATCGTTCACTGGACAGTGAGCACTTGACTTGAGCTACTTCATCGTAGTAATATTGATGGAACACTTGAACAGTTATATGAAATATGACATAATAGAAGTTGTTAATGATCGTTGGTTATCATTACCGGTTTAATTACATGTTACTCTAGTACAGGTGCAAATGTAGTTGGCAGGTTAATAAAGATTAAACTTGATGCAAAGCCTTGGAAAGATTCTTCAAATGATAAAAATGCATTTTTGCAAATGAGTCAGCTACCCCACCAGAAAGCCTGTCATGATTCCTTGGTGTTTTTTATTTTGGTCCTGTTAGGTAAGTCTAGCTGAGTACTTTCTCGTACTTAGGGCTTTGTTCCCACTTGTTGCAGATGGGCAGATGTTTTACGGCTACTGTATCAACTGCCTTTATCCTACAATGGGAGAAGCTTAGGACCATGGGCAATGGTCATTCGCTACGTCTCGTCTGATGCTTTTGTTGGAAGATGATCCTGAACTAGCACTGTATTTTGAACTCTGCGTGCATGTGTGATTTGAACTAAATGCTTCTGCTACTTTCATTCGAAACTGGTTTGTAATAACTATGTTTAAACTCCGATGTATTTGTGATGCGAACTTTTATGTAACTTGTGATGATGACCGCTGAACTTATTACGATCTTGGCTGGTATATAAGTTGGTTTGAAACCCGTTGTGATTTCACGGACTACCGGGTTATACGGGCTTAAGTTTGCTAAATCGTCTGCTCGATGGATGATTTTCTTACTTAATCTCGTATAATTGGTCGGTTCTGTTACAGCTGGTATCGGAGCATGGTTTATCGTGTTTACTGTTTACAAGTATATTTAAAACAAAAATGTGTTTGAAAAAAACGTGATTTACAAACTAAGAGTGTGCCAGTGGTCATATCCTTTATGCCCAGTAAGGACTCTAGGTGGCTTAATTAAGTACTGACTTGGGGGTTCGTGCACCATATTTCTCTTTCGTTGCTTATACGGCGTGCTATTGTATGAGTGCCACTTAATTGAGTGGTAATATATGGATCAGTTGCCTCTACGCCTCGGTAAGTGTGAGATGTGAGAGCATGATCGGATACACCGTCGATCTAGGGAGAGTGCTTGTATGATACTGGAGTACTTACATGTTTTACGCATGTTTTTATAAAAGTGTCGCATGTGTGGTTGTTTCGTCCGTTGAGGCGATACCGTCAATAGGACGATGTTTTGGGTGGTTACTACCATTGTACGCGTATCTAGGGATTCGTGTAGAGTGTGTAGATAGATTTACTGCTTTCATGCATGCATAGGGTTTTGGGCTGAAATAAATTTTCTGCAGGTACATAACACTGTTTCTCGTGTAGAACGTATTAGTTACGTATATGAGAGATCGCATGTATGCCACCGAATTCATCGCTAGATATCATTTATTTCATAAGTTTGTGAGAACGTAAGAAACGTGCATGCATCATGTTGCTTGTGCATTTCATTCATGCCATGCATTCCTCCCCTTATAAATTAATTATCCCCTTTCGATAAAAATTGTACCAACTTAAAATATATTCTCACCGGGTAATCGAAAATTTTGGTACAGATGGCCCGCACGAAGCAGACTGCCCGTAAGTCCACAGGTGGAAGAGCACCCCGACGCCAGTTGGCCCCGCGGGAGTGCCGCAGCACAGACACCTTTCTAAGCGAGTTTGGCATGCCAACTTTGCTTTGGAGAGTGCTCCATGATGTGGGGTACCTGGAGGGTCAGGAGCCGGTGTACTCTTGGAGTGAGAGCCAGTTAGCAGAGGATGGACTAGCAGTAGTGGATATCACTGTCCCTGCTCTTGGTGATGCTCCAGAATGGGATGGTTGGCACTTGGAGTTTGAGGGACGCACTCCGGTTGAGGGTGCAGAGGGCGCAACTTTCCATGTCATCCGAGACATAATGAGCAGATTTTCCAACGAGCTAGCAGCAGCCTTGCCTGGCACTTTTTCGAGAGATGATCCTCGCGATGCTATTTGGGTGCAGCCGCAAGGAAGTGCTTTAGTCAGAGGCCCAAGCGAAGGACAGGCTAGCGACAACCACGCTATGAGTGCGATGTATGCAGCTATCAAAGCATACCAGAGTGTAGAGTGTACCTATTGGACTTTGACTGGTTTGCGTGGTGATGATCGATTCAAAGCAAGAAAACAAAAGAAGAAGCAGACACGTGCTATCGCTAGTTTGCAGGAGCAATTGGCTAATATGTTGCAGCGAGACCAGGCTCTAGAGAGAGGTGATAATTCTCTACAGCGAGTGCATATGTTGACTCAAGCCAACAATAATGCAGACCGTATGATTGGACAGTTGGTTCAGGAGAGGAATGAAGCCTGGAACGAGAGGAACCTCCTGAGGCAGAGGGTCGAGGAGCTAGAGGAGTACAATATGAACTTGCATAAGGAGTTTCATGCGCTCTATAACGGGATTGGCCCGTATGCTCCTCCAGAAGCCGCCAGTATGGACGTCGACGACGACAAGGACGAGCCTATAGCCGCACCTGCTGACGACGACGATGTTGCTACTGATGGTAGCGATGGTGACGTCTCCGACCCTGATGATGGCCCCGAGGAGTAGGCTAGTTGCTTTGCGTTAGCTAATAGGCCCTGTCGCAATGACCTTCTTTTGGTTCCATGTATCTTGATGTATCTCGTTTGCACCTTGAGACTTGGTGGAATGTTGGATCTTGGTTGTTCATGCGATACCTAAACGCATAAAGTCCAGTGTGTGTATGCTGGCAACGTGGTTGTATTGGACGCGATGTTTGCATTTGAAGTAATTTAATTAGTGGTGTTGTTTTAATTGGAATGTGATTATTGTGCCTCTGTTTTATTATATGACTTTGTTCTCTCCAATGAATTCAGTACGGCATAATTTTTCATTCACTCACAATTACTACAACTTCGATTAATCATTACTTGTTGCTGAAATATGCAGATGGCAAACACTCGACGCGCCATGTATGAGGCTGCTGAAACTGGTGGAAATGGTGCCGGGGCAGGTGGGAGTGGTGCTAACAACGCCAACCATGATGAGCCACACCCGGAGCCGCATTTGCTGCCTCCTCCACCGCTCACTGCAGAGGTGTTCTTTGCACAGTTTCTGGGAAGTCAGCGCAATGCCGAGCAGTCACAGAAGAATATGGAAGATTTTTTGCGTACCATTGCTAACAACGTGCAACGTGGTAACAACCAAGGTGGTGGCAATGGAGTGAGTTAGTACAGCAACTTCAAGGATTTCATGGACACTAGGCCACCAATTTTCAAGGAAGCAACCAAGCCAGTTGACGCTGAAGAATGAATTAATACTATGGAAGATAAGTTCCGTGTGTTAAGGCTGATAGAAGTACTGAAGACAGAGTATGCTGCACATCAGTTACAAGGACCAGCAGGGATGTGGTGGAAGCATCACCGCACCACCTTCCCTCCAAATGCTCAGATCTCGTGGAGAGAGTTCATCGAAGCCTTCCGTGGAGTTTATATTCCATCAGGGCTAGTTGAGATGAAATTGGGAGAGTTCTTGGCTTTCAATCAGGGCACCAAAACCGTAACACAGTATTTGCATGCTTCAATAACTTATGTCTTTATGCTCCCGACATGGTTGACACAGATGCTAAGAAAATTGCTAGCTTCAAGAGAGGGTTAGGTCTGAAGATGATAAAGCATGTGGGTACTAATACCCGCGCCAGATTCAATGACTTCATCAGTGATTGTCTGAAACAAGAGAAGAAGAACAACGCGTACACAGCATCCAAGACTCGCAAGAGAGCCTTTGAGTCAGGACCGTCACAGTCAAGAGTTATCACTGCTAATCGTTCGTCCTATCGTCCGTCTGCACCTAGTGTAAGGTTTAGGCCACCGCAGCATAAGACCCAGAACTACAAGGGACCGCAGAAGCCGTACAAGATGGCCGTGCCGCCAGCAAGGACAGCCGCAACCGCGGGACAAGGTAACTCAAAGGGAGCTATCGGATCTACTGGTACAGTAAAGGGACCTTGCTATAATTGTGATCAGCCAGACCACTTTTCCAAGTTCTATCCTTATCCACCCAGAAAGAAGCAACAGACTTATAATGCTCGAGTGCACCACACCACTGTGGAAGAGATTCCTGAAGGAGAGCCCGTAACTGTTGGTAAGTTTCCTGTTAACCAAAACCCTGCGGTTGTTCTATTTGATTCTGGATCATCGCATTCTTTCATGAGTCAAGCATTTGCATGGAAACATGAACAACTATGCATAGACTTAAGTTATGGTTACCGTATAAGTTCAGCAGGGGTTGATGTTTTAACCAATCAGATGGTTAGAGGGGCAACCCTTGAGTTAGGTAGTCGAAAGTTTCGAGTAAACCTGATAGTTATGCCTGGACTAGTTCTGGATGTCATCATAGGGATGAATTGGATGAAAGAATGGGGAGCAGTTATAGATACAGAAAGTCGGGTACTTACCCTGAAGGATCCCTAGGGAGAGGGTACTTTTTAGGTACCATTGCCCAAAAGAACAGACCTTGTGAGTGTGACATGTGCTATGGAAGTCATTCCGATTCATCAGATTCCGGTCATGTGTGAGTTTCCGGATGTGTTTCCAGATGAGTTACCTGGTCTTCCGCCAGATAGGGATGTTGAGTTTGGAATTGAGTTGATCCCAGGATAGCTCCAATTTCAAGGAGACCTTATAGGATGCCTTTGGATGAGTTAGCTGAGTTGAAGAAGCAACTAGAGGAGTTGTTGAACAAGGAGTTTATCCGGCCAAGTAAGTCTGAATGGGGATGTCCTGCCTTGTTTGTGAAGAAAAAGAAAGAGGGTACTTTGAGAATGTGTGTGGATTATAGGCCTCTTAATGTTGTAACTATCAAGAATAAGTATCCCTTACCTCACATTGATGTTTTGTTCGACCAGTTAGCCAAAGCTAGAGTGTTCTCCAAAATAGATTTAAGATCAGGATATCATCAGATAAAGATTAGACCACAAGATATACCGAAAACCGCTTTCTCTACCAGATACGGGTTGTACGAGTATCTTGTTATGTCCTTTGGCTTAACAAATGCTCCTGCATACTTTATGTATCTGATGAATACAGTCTTCATGCCAGAGTTGGACAAGTTTGTGGTTGTATTCATTGATGATATTCTCGTATACTCTGAAAATGAGAAAGATCATGAAGAGCATCTGAGAATTATCTTAACCAGACTAAGAGATCATAAGTTGTATGTTAAGTTTAGCAAGTGTAAATTTTGGTTGAAGAAAGTTCCTTTCCTTAGTCACATTCTGTCATAGAATGGAGTATCTGTAGATCCGAGTAAAGTGCAAGAGGTTATGGATTAGAAGACACCAATCACAGTTTCAGAAGTCAAAAGTTTCTTGGGTTTAGCTGGTTACTATCGTCGTTTTATCCCAGATTTCTTGAAGATTGCCAAACCAATGACAAGTCTGTTACAGAAAGATCATAAGTTTGTGTGGACAGAGGAGTGTGAGACAGCTTTCCACCTCTTGCGGAAACTGTTGACCACTGCTCCAGTTCTAGCGCAACCGGACATTAAGAAACCTTTTGATGTGTTTTGCGATGCATCAAAAACAGGATTAGGCTGTGTTCTTATACAAGAAGGAAGAGTCATTGTTTATGCCTCCTATCAGTTGAGAAAGCATGAGATTAACTATCCGACGCATGATCTTGAACTTGCTGCCGTAGTGCATGCCTTAAAAATTTGGAGACATTACTTACTTGGTAATGTGTGCAATATTTTCACCGATCACAAGAGTCTCAAGTACATCTTCACCCAACCTGAATTGAACATGAGGCAGCGAAGATGGTTAGAATTGATCAAAGATTACAACTTGAATGTGCAATATCATCCTGGAAAGGCCAATGTAGTGGTAGATGCTTTGAGTAGAAAGCCACATTGCCTAAATGCGCTACCTTTGCTCGAAGATGGTTTTGATCTAATGCATCCTGCCGTGTTACACAATATTCAGATTAGTTATTCTCTGGAAAGTAAAATAATAGAAGGCCAGAAAACCGACAAAGGGATATTCTATATCAAAGAAAAGATTAAAGAAGACAAATCCAAACACTTTAGAGTGGATAAACATGACGTGCTATGGTTTGACGACCGTTTTGTTATTCCCAAGGATGGAGAGCTTAAGAATAAACTTATAGATGAGGCTCACCTTTCAAAGTTATCTATCCACCCAAGAAGTAGCAAAATATACCAAGAACTAAGACCTCGTTTTTGGTGGACTAAGATGAAGAAAGAGATTGCAGCGTATGTAGCCAGATGTGACACATGTTGCAGGGTAAAGGCTATTCATATGAGACCTACCGGATTGTTACAACCTTTGTCTGTACCTAGTTGGAAGTGGGATGATATAAGTATGGATTTCATCATAGGTTTGCCCACTACTCAGAAAGGACATTATTCGATTTGGGTAATTGTGGATCGTCTTACAAAGACAACTCACTTTTTACCTGTCAAGACAGATTATAGACCACCTCAATATGTCGAGAAGTATATTGCTGAGATTATGAGATTGCATGGCATACCGAAGAATATCGTGTCTGACAGAGGGTCACAGTGCACTGCTCACTTTTGGGAGCACTTGCATAAAGGTTTGGGGACGAGTTTAATTCGTAGTACAGCTTATCACCCGCAAACAGATGGTCAGACCGAAAGAGTTAATGTTGTTCTGGAAGATATGTTGAGAGCCTGTGTGTTATCTTCTAGAGGTTCATGGGAGTCATGGCTACCTTTAGCAGAGTTCGCTTACAATAATAGTTATCAAGAAAGTATCAAGATGGTACCATTCGAAGCTTTGTATGGCAGAAAGTGTAGAACACCACTTAACTGGATTGAGCCAGGAGAAAGAAGATACTACGGCATTGACTTCGTAGAAGAAGCTGAGAAGAAAGTTTATATCATTCAGCAAAATATGAAAGCCGCTCAATCACGTCAGAAAAGCTATGCAGATCGAAGAAGGATACCGCTTGTGTTCGAGGTTGGTGACTATGTTTATCTGAAAGTCACGCCAATGAAGAAGAAACGGTTTGGAGTATGCAGAAAGCTTGTAGCCAGATTTGTGGGACCATATGAGATCTTGGAAAGAAAAGGTCCAGTCGCTTATAAGTTAGAGTTACCTGAGACAATGGGTACTATATTCCCAGTTTTTCATGTGTCGCATCTCAAGAAGTGTTTGCGTGTTCCAGAGAAAAGAATTGAACCTCGAGATATAAAGCTCAAGTCAGATTTGATATATCGTGAGCAACCGGTTCGAGTGTTGGACTCTAAAGAAAGAGTTACTCAGAACAGTGAGGTGAAAACATATAAGATACAGTGGAGCCATCATGATGAAGGAGATACAACTTGGGAAACGGGTGAATATCTGCAAAAAGCTTATGAGGATTTTTATAACAAATGGTTCGTAACCCAAAATCTCGGGACGAGATTCTTATAAGGGGGGAAGGCTGTAACACCTCTGTGTGTTAAGCATGCATTCACATCCTAAATCATGAGCATTTGCATTTCATACATGTTCATCATCGCATGCAAATTAAGTTAGAATTTATTTAAACTGTGATAAACATGTTTGAGCTCTGAATTAGTAAAAATTCTAGGTAAAAGTGGTAAAAATTTGTGGAGCTACAACTTTAAATAATTTATAAATAATTAATATGATTTTTGGAGCAAGTTTTGTATTCAAAATCTTCCCAAATCTTGCTTCTAAAAATATTGCAGAAAATTGAGTTTTCATTTAAAAATTTGACTTTAAATCATCAATTCAAAATCTATTTAGAATTTTGATAGGTGCCCTAAATGAAAGTTGTAGAGAATAAAATTTTGAACAACTTTTGTTTTGGGGGCAATTTGTGAAAATGTTTTTTTCATCTTTAAAATTTGAATTTGAATCAAATTATAAAATCTAGAATTTTATTTAGAAAAAAAATCAATTTTTCAGCTTTACCGGGCCGTCGCCTCCTTTCCGGCCCAAGCGCCGAAGCCGGCCCGGCCTGCTCCGCGCCCGCGCCCGCGCCTGCCTCCGCCCGCGCGCTCGCCCACGCACGCTCGCCGCGCCAGCGCGACCGACCGCGGCAGACCGCGCACGTCGCGTGGCGGCCGCATGCCGGCAACGCCCCGCGCGTGGCAGCAGTGGCCTTCGCACTCGCGCACCACCTCCGCCTTCATCTGCTCCACCCGCTGCTCATTTCTTCGCCCGCGCGCTCTTTCTCTCCCTCGCACAGCCAGTGCTCTGCCGCCGCGCGCCATTGCCGGCATCTTCCACCTCCGAGCCACCGTTCCCGCGCAACGAACCAGTCTCTTTCCGATTCGCCTTGCCACGAGCTCCGCCACCTCCTCCTCCCCTCTGAACGGGCCACCGTGCACCTTGCTCACCGACGGTAAGGCTCAATTGAGCATCTTCTCGCGCGCGCCACCGAGCCGGGCCGCCGAGCTCGCGCTGCGCCATCGGCGCCCTCGTTCCCCCTTTCTCCCCTTGCATCACGCCGTTGTGTTCGCCTTTTTCACACGGTTCGTTTGCTCTCCACGCCTCTCCTGCTCGTGACCGGAAGCGGCCGCTGGCCGTCGGCGGCGACCGCACCGCCGCGTTCCCGGGAGCCGGCATGCCCGGCCGTGGACACGCCCGCTCTCCACCCCTCGCTGTTCGCTAGGCCAAGACGGCCTTGGGCTGCAGCCCAAGCCGGGCAGCGCGCCTGCCTTCCCACGCGCGCGCACGGGCCGAAAGGCCGTAGCTGGCCGGTTGATCTCGCTGGGCCGGCCCGTTAGCAATAAGAAAAATAAGTTTTCGTTTTTCTTTTATTATTTGAAAATGGAAATGGTTTGGAAAATGTTTGACTATTCAAATCTGCTTCAAATCTATTCAAATAAATTTTTCTAGGTTCCTTATCATCAGATCTACTTGAGAAAAATATTGCATATCAAGATTTAAATACTTTGCTGTAGAGTTTTTATTTAATCACTAAAACTGCTGTTTTCTTGTTAAATTTGTAGTAAATCATAGAAAGTTCAGAAAAATATGGTTCCACTTGCTATAATTTTCTTTTGTGATGTACTTTCTAGGAAAAATATATGCCATGCATGTTCTGTGGAAAAATCTTGAGGTATAGTACAAGTGTTTAATATTGCTGATAATTGTTATTTTTGCTAGAGAGAAAAATATGAATAAAACATGCATGTAATAATTTTTCTATAGTGATTATTTATTGTGTAGAATGGAGAAAAAATGTTAAATCTGTTGTTTGATACTTTTTATAGTATAAAGTATTTTTATGCTCATTTTTAGGTCCTAGCTTGTTATTTTTGTGTAGGCAGTTCTATTAATCCAAATGCAATAAATTTTTTTTGGCATGCTAGATTAGATGATAGAAAGCTACTGTATTGTTCTCAGATTTTTCTGTGCTACTAAAATAGGTGTTGCTGTTCAAACCTAGTTGCAATTAGGGTTTAATTAACCTTGTCAATGCATGACTAGTTACTAGGAGTTGCTTTGGTGTATCTTTGAAGCATCTTAGATTTATGTGTTGACTTAGTACAGTAGTAGTAGAAGAGAATGCAGTAGATGACATTGCTTATAGTCTGTATTCTCGGATGATGTTGACTACCTTGTAGAAGAAATGTATTCCCACTTTATGAAATAAAAGTGAACCTATTTATCTACATTTCATTAATCATGACCATTACATGTCATTTCTGCAATGCACTTAGGCATAAGCACTTATACGATTGCACCATACAGGATCGCAGGAAGTAACGCCGGAGCAGTTCCCAAAGAGCCGGAAGGGCAGCCCGAGGAGCAGGAAGTGCCCGAAGCCGACGAGGAGGTCGGTGAGGATCTTCCAGAGTGCCCAGATCACCGTCCGAGCTCTTTCGAGAGAGGCAAGCCCCGGAGCATTTTCTCCCCTGGTTTGCAAATATTTTATTAATACTTTACTTTAACTGCTGCATTATGTTTAGGAGTTGTTTGCAACCGTTGATGCATTATACCTTGTTTACTCTGTTCTACCCTATCCTTGTCACTTTGTCATTCACAGTCAAGTAATTGCTTAGCTTGCTTAGACCGGTAGAAGTCGGGTGATTTCCTGTCACCTGCGAGCTATAGGTAGTTACCTGGATCTGCTTGAGAAAGTATGTCATCTGAGAATAACTAAGTGTTAATGTAAAATTGAGACCGGACGGAAACTTGCAGGGTTTCATACTGTAGTATTTTTCGTCTGTGTCGATTAAGGACCGACCGTTGTTGGGCCTCGAGTCATGTTGAACGCATGCCTTACATTTAGCTGGCCGAATAATGTACCTTTCGACCGTGAAGCTGGGAGATTATTCGGACCGAGTGGATTGCCCGCAACGCACTGTACCGGAGCAGTAGTGGCAGGATACGGGGGCGCGATGATAAGGTCAAAGAGCAGTCGGGCGGCCCCCGGGTACATGTGGTTCCTGGCACGCTCGCGACTTTACCTGAATGGTTGACTCGGTGACCAACACCTCACTTTAGCGGATGAGTGAGGTTTGTGTGAGGAATAAATTACCAGCTGGTTAATAATCGATTCGAATCGCCATCATTCACTGGACAGTGAGCACTTGACTTGAGCTACTTCATCGTAGTAATCTTGATGGAACACTTGAACAGTTATATGAAATATGACATAATGGAAGTTGTTAATGATCGTTGGTTATCATTACCGGTTTAATTACATGTTACTCTAGTATAAGTGTAAATGTAGTTGGCAGGTTAATAAAGATTAAACTTGATGCAAAGCCTTGGAAAGATTCTTCAAATGATAAAAATGCCTTTTTGCAAATGAGTCAGCTACCCCACCAGAAAGTATGTCATGATTCCTTGGTGCCTTTTATTTTGGTCCTGTCGGGTAAGTCTAGCTGAGTACTTTATCGTACTCAGGGCTTTGTTCCCACTTGTTGCAGATGGGCAGATGTATTACGGCTACTGTATCAACTGCCATTATCCTGCAATGGGAGAAGCTTAGGACCATGGGCAATGGTCATTCGCTACGTATCGTCTGATGCTTTTGTTGGAAGATGATCATGAACTGGCACTGTATTTTGAACTCTGCGTGCGTATGTGATTTGAACTAAATGCTTCCGTTACTTTCATTCGAAACTGGTTTGTAATAACTATGTTTAAACTCCGATGTATTTGTGACGCGAACTTTTATGTAACTTGTGATGGTGACCGCTGAACTTATTACGATCTTGGTTGGTATGTAAGTTGGTTTGAAACCCGTCGTGATTTCACGGACTACCGGGTTATACAGGCTTAAGTTTGCTAAATCGTCTGCTCGGTGGATGATTTTCTTACTTAATCTCGTTTAATTGGTCGGTTCTGTTACAGCGGTAAAAAGTGAGATTTGACACCGGTGCTGTTTTCACGTCGGTCACGGCTGTAGCCATGACGGTAGGAAGTAACAGATAGTCGCATAAAATGCTCTGACTTTTGTTTCAGAGTAGGTGAATAAGATGGGTCGAGCGGTCCAACCCTGGGTCGTGCGAGTCGGAGATTTTCCGATAGTCGAGATGCCTTGTCGAGCGAGCCTCGTGCGAGTCGGAACGCGGTCGAGGCGTCCCGTCGAGGGTGCCTCGTACGAGTCGGAACGTAGTCGAGACGTCTCGTCGAGCGAGCCTCGTACGAGTCGAAACGCAGTCGAGGTGTTTTCGTCCGCTATTTTGACGTTTGCGGGTAGCGTTTTGTTTTTCTTAATCGTTGATTGTGGGTACCCCTAGTTTTAGCTACCCGACAATAAGCATAATTCATGCATCCATACTAAGGGTGTTTAGTTCACGAAAATTTTTGGCTTTACCTACTGTAGCACTTTCGTTTGTATTTGTCAATTAGTGTCCAATCATGAACTAATTAGGCTGAAAAGATTCATCTCGTGGTTTTCTACCAAACTGTGTAATTAGTTTTTTTATCTATATTTAATGTTTTATACATATGTCAAACATTCGATGTAACGGAAAATCTTAAAATTTTTTGAAAACTAAACGTGGCCTAATTAAAGAAACTCGTCATCTTTGCTACGCAGTACGTAATGCTGTACTGTACGCCTACATAGAGTAGCTTTCTGCTTCTTCTGCAACGGAATCTGCACTCGATCGTCACCCTCGATCGTCAGGTGAGTGAGAACACGGGGATGGCGCGATGAGGTCATCTCGTACGCCATGGCTGACGCCTTCCTCTAAAAGTTTACGTCATATCTCATCAAATATTTAAAAACATGCATTGAGTATTAAATATAAACTAAAAATTAACTAATTACACAGATTACGACTACTTTATGAGATAAATCTTTTAAGCCTAATTAGTTCATGATTTGACAATAAAGTGTTATAGTAATACATGTGTTAATGACGGATTAATTAGGCTTAATAATTTCGTCTCACGATTTACTGACAGATTCTGTAATTTATTTTTTTATTAGTATCCGAACACCTCGTATAACACCTCCAGATAACACCCGACATGACAAACTTTGCTCTGAACTAAACGAGGCCTTAAATTTCCACGCCTCCCACCCACGAGCCCAGCTCCACCTTTCCCAAAAAAGTCGTAGGCGCTGGCTAATGGACACCGCCACTCATTAAAGTTTGTTTTATCTTTTCTAAGGCCGTGTTGAGATCCCTTCCAAGTTCCAAGTTTTTCACTTTTTTCTATTATATTAATTTTTGGACACATGCATAGAACATTAAATGTTAGTAAAAAAATAACTAATTGCACAGTTTGGTAGTAAATCACGAGACGAATCTTTTGAGCCTAATTAATCCATTATTGGACACTAATTGTCAAATACAAACGAAAGTGCTACAGTAGCTAGGGTTGAAAAAAATTGCAATCTAAACAAGGCCTAAGGTTAGTTTCGATGGCAGATTTTATGTCTTAGTTTTCAAAATTGCTATCCCATATAACCTCTCTCAAATGTACAGTATAATTTTATCTCACGGTTTCATAAGCTAGCTATAAGGGTGGACAAAAAACAAGAAACTCGTCGGTCCGCTCGGCTCGTGGCTAGCTCGACTCAGCTCGGCTCGGCTATAACGAGCCGAGTCGAGCCAAGATTTTAGCTTGTTAGCTATAACGAGTCAATTTGAGCCGGCTCGCAAGCCGCTCACGAGACACACTTCCAGTGAAAAAAAGCAGCATAACTTTTATATTACTTCATATCTTGCATTTACAACTGGTTAATGACGGGTCTAGACCCTATAAACTGGCCTGACTATAACAATTAAATTATAACAATGTGTTTTGATCAAATATGCTATAAGAATTATGATTCTCTTGCAAAGGTACTGTACAAGAAAGTTAGCAAATAAATATGGTAAACAAAAACAAATATTTTTAATATTTACACGATATTAGATGGAGTTGCATATGTGAAATAAGTTATAGCATCTCAAACTATGAGCTACTTCCTACATTCGAAATTGTAAGTTGCTTTGATTTTTGAAGATACATTACTTTTAGTTTGCTGCATACGAAGAAAAGCCATGACGACCTACAATTAGAAAGAGGGAGTATTTTCTAATGGAGCCCAAATTTCTCAGTTGCCTGCTCCATCACTGGAAAGAGAGGGAGGCCCTAGTTTGGATTAAGCAGGAAAGAGTAGGACGATAGCAGGAACAAGATCATCGTGCGGGAGATTGCTGGAGAGGGAAGCACCGTTAGAGTGTGCAGCAGATTCGACCCAACTTGCTATATCCATAAGCCAGCGCCACACCAAGCCCAGGCTCGCCAGAGCCCACAATATACTAAGATCTTGTGACTAACTCAACATAAAAGACTAACCTCATATGAGGGTTGCCCCTCGTTATATGTTATGCTCCCCCACCATCAATTTACAATTTTCGTTGTGGGACTAAACCTCCCGCGTCACCCATCGGGTCCAACTCTTCAAATCACACAACTGAAAGGTCCTTGTTTGGTTTTGGTAATTGAGTGACAACTTAGGTGGACTAATATGTGGTTATGTGAGATACACAGGAGATTAGTCCACATGTGATGGTGTCATGAAGGAGCTCATTGCATATGAGACATGACATGGAGTCATGTGACCAAGATGGAGAAGATCAAGATGAGGCTTGGCTCGAAGGACCGGTTGTGAAGGTGAAGGGCAAGTTGAGGCTTCGAAGCGAAGGACCATGCGATGGTGAAGCTTGGGCAAGACTTGGCGCCGACGGACCAATGCAACGGTGAAGAGCAAGTGAGGTCAAGATCGATGAACCAATACGGTCACGTGATGATATGAAGTGAATCATATCATTTGGTGATTGGTTGGTGCATGTGTTGCATCAATGTCGGAGGAGATGGAGTGGAATGCGCAAGGCTAAGGTATAACCTAGGGCATTTCCATTTCACCGGTCATAGGTGTGTAGAGAAGTTTATGACCGGGTTTAGGATAGATGGCCGTACTATCAAGAGGGGCAAACTTGTTTGCATATCGGTCATCTAGTGCCACTTGAGCGATCTAACTGTGCATACGTGTTAGGATCGAGTGGCGAGGCAAGTTGAGTGCCTAATTCCTTTGAAAATGATTGAGAAAAAGCTAACACATAAGCACATGGAGATGTACACTTGATGGTGTTGGCACATTTGCAAAGGTGGCGTTGGTCGCGCTGTGGTTTGCGGGTAGAGAGGGGTTTGGGTTCCTCTCTCCCTCCCGCCGAGCGTGTGAGCGCGGGATTCAGGCGATTTCGGGGAAATGAAATGCCTATTTTCCACTACGCCGAAAGTCGGAAAAGAAACGGAGGCGAACGGGTCACTGAGGTGACCGGACGCTGCACCGGACGCGGTCTCGGTATGACCGGACGCGTCCGGTCAGTACAGCGCAGGCGCGGGTGCTAGGGTTTGTAACCGGCGCGTCCGGTCACTCGCGGGACCGGCGCGTCCGGTCATGCGCCCAGAAGGAACTGAGGTTCGCAGAGGACGATCGGACGTGGGGCGCGTCCGGTCACACATGATCGGACGCGTCCGATCGTTGAAGGTGCTTACTGGACTCTAACCGGACGCTGGCACTGTCGCGTCCGGTCGTCGCAAGGAGCGCGTCCGGTCATGTCGTTGCGCGCGCGGTACTGTGCGATCGGCGCGTCCGGTCATTACCAGGGGCGCGTCCGGTCATGGCAGCGGCGCGTCCGGTCATGGCAGCGGCGCGTCCGGTCGCTGGTTTGACCGTTGGGGGTCAGTGACCGTTGGAGGATCTAACGGTCGCATTTGAAATTTGAGGGACACGTGGACGTCGCAGGGCGACCGGACGCGGTTGAGCGCGTCCGGTCAGTTACGACCGGCGCGTCCGGTCGTCCCGAAAAAGGACCCAGTGAAGGGGTAACGGCTCTATTTGACCGTGGGGTTATAAATAGATGCCTTGGCCGGCCGTGGCCGGTAGGGAGCACACTTTAGCCTTGGTGGCTTGTGTGGTAGTGCTTGGGAGCCCTCTAACTCACTCATGCTTGATAGTGTTCATCGGATCGAGTGAGAGAGCGATTCTAGTGCGATTGCATCGTAAGGTTGCATCGAGTGGCACTAGGTGATCGTGTTGCAAGCCGGTAGTGCTTGTTACTCTTGGAGGTTGCCACCTCCTAGACGGCTTGGTGGCTTGTGGCTCTGTCGAAGCTCGCAAGAAGATTGTGCGAGGCTCCGGAGAAGCTTTGTGAGGGGGATTGTGCTCACCCCGCGGGGATCGCGAAGAGCAACTCTAGTTGAGCGTGTCATTGAGTTACCTCACTTGAGAGTGGTGTCTTGCGGTGCCTTGCGGGGCGTGCCTTGAGGGGCAAGTGACTTGAGGGTCACGCCGAGGAACCATCTAAGTGTTGGTCGACACAACGGGGACGTAGCTTGGTGGCAACCAAGTGAACCTCGGGAGAAAATCACCGTGTCAACTTTGTCTACTCTTCTCGGTGGTTTGCCTTCATGCAACACAAGCTTGTATTTACTTTCATATATACTTGTGCTTGTGTAGTTGCTCTCGTAACTAGTTTGCTTGTGTAGCTTGCTAGTTGTCTTCTTGCTTGTGTAGCTAGAAGCTTCCGCTTGCGTGACTAATTTGGTTTGTGTAACCTTGTTAGTCACATTGCTTAGTTTGTGTAGCTACGTGTTTTGCGCTCTCTAATTTGGCATTAGTTGCCTTGTTATTGAGCATTGCTAGTGAGCTTAGGCTTTGTGCGCTTTGCTTACTAGAATTGTGTAGGAGCTCCCTCTTGCTTGCAAAGTACTAGTGCATAGGTTTGTGTGACCTTGCTCTAGAATTAAATAGGAGAGCTCTTGCTAAGGAAAGCACCTTAGTTGCTTAATTAGGAACTTTGTGAGGTGCTTGTGAACTTAGTTAGAGGGGTGTAGTCTTGGCTAGACCGATAAGTTTAATTCCGCATTTGTCTTGGTTAGCCAACTCGTTTAAGTTTTAGAAAGGACTATTCACCCCCCCTCTAGTCCGCCATCTCGACCCTACAACAACCTCGTGCGATCTTGAAAGATGTTCTCCAAGCCCATTCCGTGTGACCTCTGGCATGTTAACGAACACCTCGTCACTACGTGACCCTTATGATTTTTCAAGTTTTTTAACCATGGACTCTGATACCACTTGTTAGAGTGCGTAGCTGATTCGGCCCACTATACCCATGAGTCGGCGCCTCACGAGGCCCAGGTCCATCAGAGCCCACAATATACAAGGTCTTGGCATACCTCAACTCAAAAGACTAGCTAATCATCGCCTTATATGTTGTGCTCCTCTACCATCAGCTTTCGATGGGGGACTAAACCTAACAATAACGCTACATGGGATCGAATCAAGTGTGTGAGAATGAAACGATCCTCTCTCAACGTGGTTTCGTTCTTTTTCCAAAGCGCTAGATACAAGATACTCTTTGTTTCGTCTAGATGCAACTACTACTCTCACCCTTCTTAATTTTGTTGCGACCGTAGCATAATTGCCTGCATACCACATCATTTATTGGCAATAAAACTACTGGTGTAACACTAGCATTGAGACTAGCCAAAGAGAAAAGATTTTCTTTCACAAAGAGCTAGGTTAATTCGCCAGCTAAACAATTTTTATTACGATAGACTAACCAGTTATTTTTTGTTTACAATAGACTACCAGTTAGCTGAGATCATTCCGTTTGGACAATGAACTGAGCATAATTGGACATTGAGTGTCGACAATATCAGTTCTGGGCTAGAGAACAAGACTACTCCGTCCCTATTTGTTTGAAGGATTTTTGTGCGAAACATTTGTTTGAAGAGTTTAACTTAACTATCATAACAAATTCACTTTTGCTGCACCTTTCAAATCTGTCATGCATGGGAATGTTGTTGTGTATATATGACCATTACTCATTTCCGTTTCAACAATTCATAACAGAGAAAATAGAATATACAAATCCCCTGCTCAGAAATAAAAAAGAATCTTCTTTTCAAAACAATTCTCACGGAATATCCTTTGGTGGTTTTTTTGCCCCATACAGAAACCTGTTCACATATTGCAAGCCTATATTTCAAGTATTTTAGATGTTTCATAGGTATGTTGTAAGTTTTTCATATGGATGTTGCAAAAGTAAATCGGGATGCTGCATATGTTGCAAGTGTTTCAGAGGCATGTTGCAAGTGTTTATTCAAAATATTTCATCTATTTTTCAGACGTTTGTTTGCAAGTGTTTTTTATTCGGATGTTGCATATGTTTCATACATGTTGCAAGAGTATGTTCCAATGATTTCAGATGTTTCAGTCTTATGTTACAGTAAGTGTTTTCAAAGTTGCAAGTTGCAGATATTTTATTTGAATGTTGCATATGTTTCACACATATGTTTCAAGTGTATGTTCTAAATGTTTTATCTGCTTCAGACATATATTGCATTCAAGTGTTTCATGTTGCAAGTGTTTCATGTTTCGTAGGTGTGTTCAGAGAGTTATAGGGGCACGGAGGACGCGGTGAGCTAGGTGCCCGCGGATGGGGTGCGCTGGGGGCCAGCGGTCGGCACGTGTGGTGCACCTGGGGTTCCGTGGACAGGGGCGTGCTCGTCCTCGTCCCGGCTCCCGGGTCCCGCCCGCGCGGAGAGAGGGGAGCAGTGTCGCTGAGAAGGAGCTGTGGGTGTAACGACAAGGACGAGGTGCGCGTGCAAGGCGTTGTGAGGTGGAGTGGGGCGAGCTACGCGGGCATCCCGGCGCTAGCCATTTGGCAAAAAACGACCATGCTGGTCTAATAAGCAGCCACAACCACACACGGGCAGTAAAAAGGGGGACATGCACAATGTAAGTTGGTCTGCACAATATCAGTTCTGGGCTAGAGAAGAACAAAACTACTCCGTCCCTATTTGTTTAAAGAATTTAACTTAACCATCATAACAAATTCACTTTTGCTGCACCTTTCAAGTCTGTCATGTATGCATGGGAATGTTGTTGTGTATGATCGACCATTATTCATTTCCGATTCATCCGCGCGTTTCAACAATTTCAGAACAGAGAAAACAGGAATAAATTCCCTGCTCAGAAAAAAAAAGAATCTTCCTTTCAGAACGATTCTCACGGAATATCCTTTCGTGGTTTTTGGCCGCATACATAAACCTGAAAGTGAGGGTTATGACAAGGTGGTCAAAAGACATTTATTTGCATCTTTCCATCACAGACAACGACTTCAGTGCACCGTACAGTTTTGTCGTCCACGTAAAATAAAATCGACCCCATTTCGTTGAACTTTCCTCAAGCTAAGTCGCTTAGCTCATCACCTCTCATATCTTTCGTGTACTTTTTTTTTGACGAAATGATATAAAGCATTTGCAAGAAACTCTAGCAGCCAGGAATACTTGACACACAAAACCGTACCGGACCACGTTTTTTTTTTTTTGTCCTGCAATGAATTTCCCCCAGGATTGTGGTCGAGTTCATGGTAGCATACAAAGCCATCGGGTCCCATCATGTGGGGCATGCATAAGACAAATTGTGGTCGCTGCTGGTCCCAGCAGCAATTTGTCCAAGCTAAGATAACAAGATCGCAAGATCTATATATATAATATATATGAATAATCGATCTTGGGGTGCTATCAATTGTCAGTATTCGCATTCAGATACGCATCTCTATCTGATGAGATTTTCGATAGACAATGCAGAAAGCAATAACTGCATTATTGAGACGATATAGATTGACATAACTGGTTTCAAAAAAATAAGAAATAGGTTATATCATTATTTTCTCACAGTATAAATTATCCCAAAATCAATGCTACAGATAATATAGTCTTCGATGCTAAAAAACAAATCGCATGCATGGCTTACAATGGTTCTCTTGGATCCAAACATATATAACATATCGTACCATGTTTGATATCCATTTGGAGTTTAACATATTCTGGGAGAATTGATTTATCTTTTTCATAACCATTCGGATCAGTTAAAATTGTGTGTGGGTGGATATTGTGCATGAATATGAATCGTCCACCTCCCTTGATCCTGGCCGTCTGATGCGATCATCTGTTAGACTTTCCGTCAACCTACTCCAGGGAGTAGGCAAATACTCCCGCCATTCTAAATTATGAGTAGTTTTCACTTTTTTGGTATATCGAATTTGTTACGTATCTAGACATAATTTGGAACGGAAGGAGTAACTAGGAAAAAAAAGAAAAAGAAAACTGGCACTCTGCAAATGATCGAAGCATATTATAACCTTCCCTGCCAAGGGTAACAACAAGGGTGAAAAAAATGTACATCTCACTACAAAGTTAATTTTTTAAAAATTTGATCTTATATATAAAAAGTATTAATATTACTTATGATGCATGATAAGCATTATTAGTTAATTGAAAGACGATACGTGCATTTTTTTTTGACGGAGGTAGTATACAAATATCCTACTACAAAGTTACAAACGGCACGTTGCTCCTAGTCCCAGTGAAGACTGAGGAAACGATGACACCACAAATATATTTCGGTGACTCACAGATATCCAGGAATCACTGTGCCGTCCAAGCTAGAGAAAGGCCAGTAGAGACGACGCCGGTCCTAGGCCTCGTTCGGCTGGGCTGATAAGCGGGCTGAAAAACATTATTGGTTGATTTGTTGTGAGAGAAAAATAATGTTCTAACTAAAAAACAAGTTGAAAAAAACAGATTATAAATTAGGTGAACAGGCTCTACCACCATGCCAAGACGACCGACGGTTAGGAAGCACCAGTCCCCCAGTCCGCTACCTGTGCATGCCAGCTTGGGTGCCACGGAGGGAAAATGACCACGATCTTGCATAGTACTACATGCTGCTACTGTTGCTTGGACGGTTGGTTTTTTTTTTTAACAGAAACCGTGGGGCACAGTACCCCCGGCGGCTTAGTCCGCATGCTCTGCCTAAGATATACAGTACTCCGTATATGGCCATATGGGACAATTTCTCCCCTTATATATGTTCGTACTACTTCTTTGATCTTTTTTGGTTCTCATACTCGTAATTATACTTTAATATTGGAGAATCGGTGGGTTTAATTTCTCTTCGTGCTATTGGTATCCAAGTTAAGGATAGGCTGGTCGCAGACTAGTCTGTGTCTCTGTGATCAACTTATATATGATGGATTGGTGTGCTATGTAAATTATGTGTGTTATGAAATCTAACAGATATTAGGCACTTGCATTCCTAGCCAATTATTTTCTGTTTTTCGATCTTCATCACAACATTTCTTTTGCTTGCTTGAGATATGACATGCTTATTAGTTCATTTTGTTTAACCTAGAAATTGCCACTACTATAGAACTCATTTTCGCCACAGGTTTTTTACCGCTGGTTTTGCCAAAACCGCCGGTGATAATGCTTCGCTGACGATTCGAAAGCAGATGAAACACAATTGGTGGTGAAAATTGTTTTCACCACCGGCTTGCCAGATGATTTGGCGGTGAAATTTGCGGTTATTTTCACCACCAAATCATCAGGTCACCTGCCATCGGTTTTTGTTCCATTACACCACCTACTAAACAACCGGTAGAGAAAGAGGTTTCACTGCAAGTTCAAGGATTGAACTAGTGGTGAAAAGAGTGTGATACAAAACCCCACTTCCTCCTCTTCTTCTTCATCACCGGATCAAACACTGCACTAGCGATGATGTGATGCTCTCCATCACCACCAGGTCAAATGTTGTACCGGCGGTGATGTGCTTTTCATCACCGTCATCGGATCAAACGCCGCCTAGGCAATGATGAGCCCTTCATCACCACTAGATTATACATCAGTTGATACGCCAGATCGACGATGATGAACTATTGTCACCGCTAGTTTTGAACTAACAGTGATATCACTGCCCGCTTTCACGACGATGAAAACTAGTGGTGATGGAGTTTGTGGAGTAGCGTGCATTGTTATTTCTTATATATTTATTGTTCAAATGTACCTTTTGATTTCAATTCATTTGCCTAGGGCAAGGATGTGTCTAATCAATATGGAAGAATAACTAATCGACTATGAAAATGATATTTTGTTAGTTAGTTCTAGTTACAAATCGGATATGACTACTACAGAATGCTCATCACTGTCGCATCAGAGGAATTCTCGCCGACAATGCAGTCAGCATATTGTGTGCAAGGAATAATGTGGATAACATATGGGACATAGATTTTATACTGGTTCAAGCATAGGGTGCCCTACGTTCAGTGGAGAATCGATCACTTATCTCGTATGCTAAAAAATTACAGGGGCACTGATGTGTTTGTCTAGCCTAGATTGCTATGAAATTACATGGTACCGATCAGAGGCTCCCTATCTCACGTTATATAGTCCTGGAGGTAGTTTTATAGGTAGAGTCCCGATTGGTTTACATATGAGTTTTCTAATTGGTTACAAGAAAATCTACCAGATCTTGTTGGATCTTCGAGTATATATATGTCAGTCTTCAAGCCTTCCTCGGCTGGTAGCTTGCTTACCAAGTTGATGACATGCTCCATCTGGGTTGGGCTTCACCTTCAATAGCTTTGTCCCTTCTATGTTAGGTTCTTTCTCCAGGTGGTGAGGTATCCTGGGTCCATAATGCTGATAGTCAGTTTCGCCCCTTGGTGATGAAAATGGGTGGTGATAACTAGCGTTATCATCACCGACTCCAATCGGTAGTGATAATGGATTATCATTGTAGGCTTGTATTACCAACCGGTGGTGATAATGATTTTTAAAATTAGACAATGATCGGTGAACCATGACAATGAGCCCACTAGCCCATCTCTGCTCGCGTCGGGGCCACCACATCTTTGTATAGCCCTTGCTTCTCACAGAAGATATAGGGAGGAAAAGGGAGAGAGGAATAAAGTGCAACACCTCTGGTGTTATAGACACTAAAACTGGCCATGTCATCATATGCATTGCAAAGCATCTATTTTAGCTAACCTTGAGGTGCATTCACTAAAATAGGTTTCTATTCATAGATTGATTGTGCTTCTAAGATGATATGTGTTTGAACCCAAAAAACCCTAATTTTGAATGTCATCTCAAATACTTGGTTTATGCCCTATATACCTTGAGGTGTAAGCTGTGTTTACGCTAGTGTCAAGTATAGTGTATAAATCCAAGTACAACATTTGAAAATGAACTCCAAGTTTGAGGTTGAATTTGAGTTCAAAAACTTGATCTAAGTTTTTAATTCAAATTTGAATTCAAATTGGGAGGTTTATTAAAATGAATTTATAATTCAAATTTGGTTCAAACAAATGTGGCATTGGGTAGGTCAAGTGTGATTTGACTCAATGGTATATTTGGATGATAGTTGTGATCATTAATTAATCACCAATTAGTATAGAAACCAAATCAAGTTTGAATTTGATTCAAAACTCTGATTTCCGGAAAACCCTATTTTACCCCTTTTGTGTAATTCAAAATCTAAAAAGAATTTGAGGGTGAACCAAAAATCAAAGTTGTAGGTCTTGTCAAGATGTACAACTTTGGTGTTTTGAGTTTTCAAAGTTTCCATGTAAAATTTGAAGTAATTTTGAAAATACCAAATTATAGAATTTGTCCCCTTTTGATTTCAAACTTGCATTTCAAAACCTAAAAGGATTTTGGCAAAACTTTCTAAAGCAAAGTTGTAAAGTGTGAAAAGTTGAGCAACTTTTATTTTTTTTGGAGATTTTCAACTTCTATAGAAAATTTGAAAGTAATTTTGAATTCTAACGCATTGGCAATTTCGTAAATTTTTCAAAATCACCCTTGCCACCTCCTGCTTGCCGCCGATGGACGCCGGTGGTCTTCTAGGTGCATCCAAGTGCTAGCTCCTACTTCAACGTGTCTGCGCCAAGCTTGCGTGTCGCCTTGAGGTCATCCCCACCGCACTATAAAGCCAAGCTCGACGTCGTCACCTTCTTTTTCCTCCTTCTTTGTTCTTGACCGAGCTCGCCACCATCGAAAAAATCATCGTCCCTATTGCCTATCCTCCCAAATTGAGCTCACAGCCACCTCCGCCATCTCCTTACGCACGTCCTGACCCCGCTTTTGCCTCGCCTCGCTGCCAGAGTTGCTTTGCACGCCGTCGTCTTCCCTGCAGTCCGCAGTCGCACCACCGTGGTTGGCTCTCCGTGGCCAGGCCACCTCCATGCGTCTACCGTCCAACTTGAACCCGTTTGGTGATCGCCTTACTCACTGAAGCTCACCGAGGTGGTCGTTTTCCTTTTCCTTCTTAGGTCACCCCGAAACATCGGCTTCCACCGTGTTCGCGTCGTTGTCATCGCCGTCGACCAAGGTAGAACGCCTCTGTCGCCTTTTCATTTCAGCTGAGCATGTCATCACGTCCGTGGTGAGTTCCTAGACTTGTTGCTCACCTCCGTTTCTTCTCTACCGCGCCGTAATGGCGGTTCCGCCGTCGTGTCGTCATGCGCGGCTCACCGAGCCGCCATGACCGTGGTTGAGTCCGCTGTGGTCTAGGAGGCGCTCGTCTAGAGGTCCTAAGTGATGCAAGAGAGAGAGGGGATCCCGCTGGTGGGGTTTGCATCGCTAGTGAGGTAGCCGCCGGCGGACAGTAGAGCCACCATGACCAGCTCTGGTCTGGGCCAAAGGCGTGGCCTGGCCTCGGCTGGGCCGACCCATCTCGGTTCGGGCTGAGGGAGCTGGCTGTGGGCCGAAACAGAAAGGAAAAGAAAATGGTTTTTCATTTTCTAAAAATGCTTAAATGTGCAATTTCTTTGATAATTTATAGAAAAATAATTTGAACTCCAAGAATTATGCAAATTTTTGTGCAAGCTTTACATGAGATGTATGATCTAGGAAAAATATAAAATTGAGTTTTTGATTACTTTTTATATGTTGTAAAAATTAATTAATTAATTAATTAATTAATTAATCTTTCATAAATTTTAATAATTAAAATATTAATCCATTAATTATGAAATTTTGTGAGCATGTTCTATTAATCATGATATACCTTCACAAAAAGTTTGAGATCAGTTTGATAAAGTTTAATTAAATTTTAGTTCATGCTTTAATTAATTAAGTAATTAATTAATAGTTATAATTTTAAATAATTCTTAAACTAGGAATTGTGTGATTTTATGGTTGAGTGATGACCTTAGGTCATTAACCCTAATGACCTTTGGCACCTTAATTAATGTTTGAGCCCATGCTTAACCTTGTTTAAGAAATGCTAATCATGCTTAATATGATTAAGGAAGGTCATTAGTGTATAACAACGTGAACCTTTAATGATGATAACCTTAGTGGTTGTTTGATGCAACCTCTTGGGCAAAAACAAAGTTAAGGTTAGTTAACCTTTAAATTAGTTTTGTTGGATTGTAACTGTACCGTGAAGGAAAGTTGTACTCAAGTTCTTAATCTTGTCATACCGTCATCAAGCATCATGTTTATTACTTCATCATGTTGAAGCATGTCATATTATCTTGTGTAGTCCCCATGAACAAAGAGGTAAACATTGTCGAACCAGTCCCCGAGGAAGGACAGTTACTAGTGGAGGTTGGGTTCGATATTTGTGGAACTTTTGAAGAGCCCGACAACTCCACCGACCAAGGCAAGCCCCGGATGCATTTAACCCTATCTTGAGTTTTACAAAGTTTACGTCACTTATGCTTATGCTTTGTTGCATTAGGTGATAGGAGTTGAGTGATAACCTAATTGTTGCACTACCATCCTTGATACTTCAATATCATCCTTGTTATTGTTTTATTTGAAAATGTTTAGTATGCTTAACCCTGCTTAATGAGAAAACTTTAAAAATGTTTAACAAAGTTTAAAGGGTTATTATGGAACAACTTAATGAATAATGATGATGATAAGCTAAGACCGATCGGTGGACTTGCATCGGGAAAGGAGTCCTAATGTAGTGTCTCCGATTGTGTCAGTTAAGGACCGTTCGTTGTAGGCTTGCTTGGTTGAGACTTTGCAACTGACCGCATACTTTGGTAAGCCTAAGACCTCGGCTATTCTATTACATGAACAGCCGCCTACGTACTGGGAGTGGAGAGATGGTGAGAGTAGCATGCACTCTCATGGCCAAAGGCTGGATTAGAGATGTACTGTGCTCTCGGGTGGCGCTGGACCCAGTCATGTTTTGGAGGATCTGAGTGAAGGTTGAGTCCTGCATATGTCGTGTGGTTAGGGATCCCTAGCTAGGTATAATCAGTTCGAATCGTCGCTGCTCCTTGGTTATGGAGACTCGATCAACTGCCCTGCATCATAGTTAATGGATGAAACTTTGGACTTAGAATCATGAGATGGATATTAAGAGTTGAATGCTATAGTATAAGCTCACCTAGTTGATAGCCATAATAAATGATGAGTTTGAAAGATTGAAAGTAAGGATACACTATTAGCGAGCTTTTCTACAAAAGAACTTTGATTCTTGCTAAAGACTTATCTTGAATCCCCTGAGCCTGCATCCCTGAGTATTCTCCTCCTTTTTCATCGGTTAAGTCTTGTTGAGTACTTTTGTACTCAGGGTTTGTTAAACCCTTGTTGCAGGTGAACCGCATGAGCCGGTCTGTTTTGCACCGTGCTGCATGACGGTTGTTCAAGTTGACGACGATGAGTAGTTGGTGTGACCCTTGGGCATTTGTTCCGCTTGTGTGCTATGTATGATGTTACTAATGCTTATCCACTACTATGGTTGTAATAACTAAACTTAAGGTTTGTAAGGTTTGTAATAAATGGTTTGTAAACTTATGTTATGTAAGACTTTCGCACTTTTACTCTTATGTAAATTATTATATAAACTGTTGTAATACTATAATGCCTCTATAATGTGATCATGCTCGGAAGATCGTGGATGATTCAGGTTTCTTGAGGACACCCGATAGACTTCTTAAGTTCTATGGTACATATGCATAGCCATCAAAGGTCTTTGAGATAATAATAGGTGCTTATGGGCCATATTATTTAGAAGGTTCTACCACATAAAGTGGAAGTAGAGAGAGAGAGTTTGTGACTGGTGGGAGAAAAGAAGAACACGGGAGACCGGTGAGTCCATTGATCTGAGCCTCTGCCTAAGCACCAATCATGGGTGACACGCGAGCAAGTGGGACCTGCCTATCAGCACCATGAGGAAGCATACGCAAAGACATGGTGTCACTGATTATAACCGCCAGTTCTTAATACAAACTGATGGTGAAAATGATTCATATTACAAACCATCGGTGAAAATCATTACATATGATATTTATAAAACCAGCGGTGAAAGTGTCATCGACGAAAACCATTTTTATAGTAGTGTATGCTAATATGAATTTATACAAAATGAAAGTCCTTACTATGGAACAGACTTAAAAACCATTTCCACAGGTGTGTTTGGTTGGGCGGCAGGATAGAGACGAAGTGGGATATCTCACTTAGTCCCAAAGTTTGGTTCGGGGACATGTGGGATAAAACCGCCCCTGGGAAAGAATATTCTATCAAGATGGCATTCATCCTCATCCCCTCAAAACTGAGGTACCATGCTATACCGCCCCTAGGAAGGAATATTCTATCAAGATGTCATTCATCCTCATCCCCTCAAAACTGAGGTACCATGCTATCCCGTCCTGACGTTGTTCCTTCTCTATTTCCATTACTTCTTCTTCCTCGAGGCATCAATCTAGTTGCACCCCCACACCGGCGAGGGGGGACTGTTGGGTGAGGCTGCCGCACTGGAGAGGGAGGGGTTGCTAGGTCGGCAAGGAAGGGGCGGTTAGGGTAGGAGGCTATTGTACCAGCGTGCTTCCAATGAAGGGCAGCCAAGTTGGGACTATAGCCATGGATGTGCTCTTTGCTCTGCTTTGGGAGATGAAAGGAGGAAGAGCGAAAAAAGAGTATGACACATAGGTCCACCTTGATAATTGATAACATGTGAAAAATAGTCCTCCTTCTCATCCTTCCTCACATTGGCGGAGCTACCCATTGGCCACCTTGGCCACCCCCAATTTCCCAAGAAATTTTTTGAAGAGTGTAGCATACAAGCTCACTCGATTGATTCATACTTCCAAACATGCAGTAATTTCAGCATGTTCATGGTCCATTTTGAAGTCTAGAACTAGAAGAACCAAACATAGCATGCATCTACATGCTCTTGATCATAGGGTGATGTTCCTTCTACAAAACAACCCAAGCCGCATCCAATTGCCCCGCAGCAACAGGTTGCTGGCCTTCATGCTTAGTCGCTCACCAAATGATGCCACTACTATGCTGTAACCGCAAGTTAAATGCTTGTAGACACTGCTTTCTCATCCCTCAAACCAAACAAAAAGCAGGGATTACCTTATCCCTACTAAACGCCAAACTGGCACCACCCCAACGCAAAAATCGGGGGAGAACCACCCCATCCCCTTCATCCAAAAAACAAACACACCCTAAGTTCGTTAGTCCCTCAAATTGTGTAATGGTTCTTTAACTGCAATGGACTATTTTCTGAACTTGATAATATGACATTTCAACCAAGACCATTGCTTTGCACATATGTGTTACAACAACAATGACGACCTAGAGCGAAGGCAGGGCCGATGGTACATAATTTATCTGGTTTGGTTGTACTTGTATCCACATTAATTCACACATATTGAGGCGAGTTACGGTGAAAAACTAACTAATTTTCATTTCAATTCACTTCAATACACGTGGATTGAGGTGAATAAACGTGCAGCCAGGCCTTGTTTGGATGCAACAGTATCTATCTTATCCATATATATTGGGGGTAGAAAATTAACTAATTTATACTTCGATCCACTCTAGCGCACATGGATCGATGTGAATACGATTGTCTCCAAATAAGGCTATAAAATAAATCCCATATACTGCCTCCGTTGCAAGCAATTGACGTTTGAAACAAGGTTTTGAGTCACTTTTTAGATTTCGATTACAAATAACCTTTAAAAAATTCAGTTCTAGAAACTTGAAGATAGCTAGGCTAGTGGAACAATGCATTATATTAATCCATCGCAGCGAATCAGTGATCCGTGATGCCCTCCAAAACAAGCACACACACGCACAACAGTGATCCGTGGAGACGCGTATATATATCGTCCATATATTTTTGTTGATATGTACGGCCTCATCTCATGCACGTATACATATGCATGCATTTCGGCTTTCTTAATGCCAGCGTGGCACTAGCTAATAAGTTTTATCAGTACATACGACAGACAACCAGAAGCAACAAATTTCTTATCAGCAAGCAGCCAAGTACTGCATGCTAGTCGTACTAGCACTCCCTATCAGTGAGGACAGCAGCTGCTGAAGCCCCTGCGGTGCAAGTGGGCGGCAACGTGGTCCCGTGGCAGTGCACCATGCCCGTGCGGCCCCAAACCGATGGGAAGATGATGGACTGGCAGCCACACGAAACCACAGGGCTGCGGATATCACCACGTTGGGTCAGCGGCGAGCTCTCGTTTTTACGTGGTTCACAAGCACTGCTGCTGTGAATTTGTTTATTTTTAACCTTTTTTAAACAAATTCTAAATCTAACGCCATTGTTTTTAATTTTCAAATCTAACACTCTTGGCAGCGCCAAAGTCCGTGGCACGGCCAAAATACACTGCCACACCACATGCATCGGCACGGCACAATCTACCACATCGGACAGCGATTTACCCGTGGAAATCCTTGTTGCGCCAACGGCTTACACGTGGAAATCCTTGCCGCGCCACTGCCGTTGGTGCGGCAGGACTGTAGCGTCACGCCATCAAGACTGGCGCGGCAAATGCAACTTTAGAAAAATTATATCTTTTTCATATGATCTCGGATGAAGATGATCTTTATATGAAAATTATAGCTCTCAACGAGATCTACAACTTTCTAGTTTTGAGGTTTTTCATTTGAGATCGTTAAGATGCTCAAAAAAATTAAACAAAGTTTTAGCAGTATATTAATCGTGTACGTGCGCTGTCATCTTGGAAAAATCATATCGTTCTTATATGGTGTCAAATGGAGATACTTTCTATACGAAAGTTGTAGCCCTCGATGGGATCTACAAATTTGTAGTTTTGAGTTTTTGCATTTGAAATCATTAAGATGCTCAAGAAAAATAATATAAAGTTTCAGCATTGTATTAATCGCGTACAAGCACTTGTCTTCTTGAAAAAATCATATTTTTCTTATATGATGTTAAATGGAGATACTTTCTATGTGAAAGTTATAGTTCTCGGTGGGATCTACAATTTATAGTTTTGGGGGTTTTTTTTCATTTGAGATCATTATGATGCTCAAAAAATAAAATAAAGTTTTAGCATCGTATTAATCGGGTACAAGTATTTGTCGTCTTGGAAAACTCATATCTTTCTTATATGATATCAAATGGAGATACTTTCTATATGAAAGTTATAGCTATCGGTGGGATCTATAAATCACCGTCCGATGTGGCAGATCGTGCTGCGCCGATGTATGTGGCGCGGCAGCGTGTTTTGGCCGCGCCATGGACTTTAGTGCGGCCAAAAGTGTTAAGATTAGAAAATGAAAAAACAACGGTGTTAGGTTTGGAATTTGTTTTAGAAAAAGGTTAAAAAAAAAATTCGCACATCGGTCCACCCCGCGGTCCGTTGTGTCGGCCCCCGTGGGATCGGAGGGATCGATCGCCGTCAAGGTTAGGGTGTTCAATTACGTGTACCCTACATAGACGACAACGTACGATGATGGATGAGATCGTGTGAACGATTGAAATTAGCGCGGCTCCTCGAGAGATCGATTTTTTGTGTGCTGCTTCCTAGTGCCAGCAGCGGTCGACCTCACTAGCATAGCAACTCCTCGATGGGGTTCAGTACGCAGGAGTACTAGATGACTACTCGCTCTGTTTCTTTATTTAAAGTAAAAAATATCTTAAGTTTGATTAAAATTATAGAGAGAATTACAAAGATTTATGACATCAAATAGATATACAATGAAAATATAATTAATGAAGAATTTAATGATACTTATTTGACATCATAAATGTTATTATTTTATTATATAAATTCGGTCAAACTTTTGATGTTTTGCCTCTCCAAGAAGTTATAATGACTTGCAATTTGAGATGGATGGACTAGGGTCTGTTTGGTAGAGTTCCATTTGATTTTGATTCTCTATAGGAGCTGATTTTCTGAGAGAAGTGATTCTGTGACTGAAAGTGATTCTCTTTGATTATTTAACAAAAACTCTTAAAATATGTATGAATATTCTTTAGAGAGGAAGGAAAGATTTGAAAAGTGTCCATTATATATTGCTTGGTGGCTTGGGGTGAGGTTGTTGCCCTTTTAAACTTTGTGGACTGGATATCTCAAATCTCAAACAACTTTATTTGTTTGGGCACTATGCAAGGGATGGTTATGGGTGCAAAAAATGTAACCTAACTGTTAGATCCTTTCTTACAGTAAAAGAATCAACTCCACTAGATCATCTAGTCCTAGGTTGTCTAGGAGCTGGAAAACTATAAGAACAATAAGTTTTCAATCTACACTTGATCAAACTCTAGGCCAATAACACAAATATGTACACAGAGACACTCACAAAGCATTGCTCTTAACATGATGAACTGCCCTTAAACCCTTCTCTAAGCTCTGCAATATGTGTGTAGCTGTTTGGGTCGGCACTTAATGAGATGCATGGCACAAATATAGGTAATAAATGTGTGTGCCATGGGTGAGGTATTAGCCGTTAAAAAAAGGCTGCCAAGGAAGCGAACATTGGACGATCCATCGTGCCTCATAGAGGGCACCGGGATCATTTGTTGATCCTGTTCTTTTGGTTTTTCCAATGGTCACTCCTCAAAATTCCAAAATATTCCTCACCCAGTGATATTCTACTATCACTAAGGTACATAGCGGATCATACGGTGCACATCATTAACTATGTTCAACTTGAACTAGCTGTTGTACAGTACCACTAGACAATCCGGTGACCCCCAAAGTGCCATCGTATTGTATTGTGCACTCCAGCAAGCATGTGCAAGTTGAAATCTTCACATCACAGTGTCGCTAAATCACCCCCCGGTTATAACAGAACCGACCAATTATACAAAATTAAGTAAGAAAATTATCCACCGGAGCAGACGATTTAGCAAACTTAAGCCCATATAACCCGGTAGTCCGTGAAATCTCGAGGGATTTCAAACCAACTCACATACCAGCCAAGATCGTAATAAGTTTAGCGGTCACCATCACAAATTACATAAAAGTTCACATCACAGATACATCGGAGTTTAAACATAGTTATTACAAACCGAGTTCAAATAAAAGTAGCGAAAGCATATAATTCAAATTCACCCACACACTCACACAGAGTTCAAGTACAGTACCAGCTGATGATCATCTCCAACAAAAAGCATTAGATGAGACGTAGGGAACGACCACTGCCTATGGTCCTAAGCATCACCCATTGCAGGATAAAGGCAGTTGATACAGTAGCCGTAATACATCTGCCTATCTGCAACAAGTGGGAACAAAACCCTGAGTATGAGAAGGTACTCAGCTAGACTTACCCGACATAACCAAAAATAAAGTGACACCAAGGAATCATGAAGGGCTTTATAGTTGGGTAGCTGACTCATTTACAAAAAGGCAATTTTTGGTATTTTAGAATCCTTTTTCCGAAAGCATTAAATCAAATTAATCATTATTAACCGGTCGGCTACATTTGCACATATACTAGAGTAAACATGTGATTAAACAAGTAATGATAACCAGTGATCAATATCAACTACTATAATGTCATATCCATTATAACTATCCAAGTGTTCCATCAATATTACTATGATGAAGTAACTCAAGTCAAGTGTTCACTATCCAGTGAACGATGGCGATTCGAATCGATTATTAACCAGCTGGTAATTTATTCCTCACACAAACCTAATTCACCCGCTAAAGTAAGATATTGGTCACCGAGTCAACCATCCAGGTAAAGTCTTGAGTTTGCCAGGAACCACATGTACCCGGGGGTTGTCCGACTACCCTTCGGTCTTATCATCGTGCCCCCGTGTCCTATCACACCTTCTCTGGTACAGTGCGCTGTGGGCAATCTACTCGGCCCGAATAATCTCCTAGTTTCACGGTCGGAAGGTACTTTATCCGGCCAGCTAAATGTGAGGCATGCGTTCAACATGACTCGAGGCCCAACAACGGTCGGTCCTTAATCGACACAGACGGAAATCACTACAGTCCAAAACCCTGTAAGTCTCCGTCCAGTCTCAACTTCATATTAACACTTAGTTATATCTCATGACGCCACATTTAGCCAAACAAGATCTAGGTAATCACCTATAGCTCGCAGGTGACAGGAAATCACCCGACTTCTATCGGTCTAAGCCAGCTAAGCATGGACTCGACTGCGGATACTAGGGTAACAAGGATATAGTATACAAAGGTAAACAAGGTATAATGCAGCAACGGTTGCAAACAACTCTTGAACGTAATGCATCAATCAAAGTAGAACATTAATTAAATGTTTAGCAAACCGAGGGAGAAAAAAATGCTCCGGGGCTTGCCTCTTTCGAAAGAGCTCGGGCGATGGTCGGGGCACTTTAGAAGATCCTCACCGACCTCCTCGTCTGCCTCGGGCACCTCCTGCTCTTGCACCTCGGCTGCTCTTTCGGCTCCTCGGGAACTGCTACCGAAATTCCTTCCTGTGATCCTGTATGATGCAGATGTATAACTGCTTATGTATAGGTGCATTGGAGAGATGACATGTAATGATCATGATGCATGAAATGTAGATGAGCATGTTTACTTTATTGGATAGAGTAGAAATACAACTCTTCTACAAGGTAGTCAACATCATCCAAGAACATGTACTACCATACTACTACTACAACCACTATACTATCATACCAAGTCACCACAGCAAGCTAAAATGCTTCAAAGATACACCAAAGCAAACATTATTAACTAACACATGTATTATAAATTATTATCAGAAAAAGTCTAGATCACCCCCCAACTATGGGGGGTGGTCCACTTAACCCCCCAAACTATGAAACGGTCTAATTTACCCCCTGAACTTTCTAAAACCGTCTACTTTACCCCTGGGACAGTTTTGGACGGCGGTTTGCTACAGTTACCATAGAAAATCTTAATAAATTTAAAGCTACAGCAAAAACTTTGTACTAAAGCACACCATATTATATGTTCATTGTGTAGATCTACTCACGTGGAGTCCAACAAAATTAGATTTTTCATTTTACAATTTTTCTATGATTTACTATTATTTTTTAAAGATTCGGTTACTGTAGCAAAACCATGGTTGCTGTAGCAAAACCATGGTTGCTGTAGCAAACCATCGTCCAAAACTGCCCCAGGGGATAAAGTAGACGGTTTTGAAAAGTTCAGAGGATAAATTATATGGTTTCATAGTTTGGGGGTTAAGTAGACCACCCTCCATAGTTGGAGGGTGATCTAGACTTTTTCCAATTATTATTTTATATTCAATTTAAACTAGGGCTACAACAACAACCTATATTTTTGGGGCTCCTAAAAATCTAAGAAAAATACAGTACCACAATCACCCCAAAATTAGTCTACCATAAAATTTTCATGTGAATTGAATAAGCAAAACTACCTACACAAAAATGACAAGATATGGCATAAATATGAGCATGAAAATACTTTGTATTATAAAAAGTATCAAACAATAGATTTATCATTTTTCCTAGATTCTATACAGTAAATAATCACTGTACAAAAATTATCATATGCATGTTTTATTCATATTTTTCTCTCTATCAAAACTAACAAATATCAGCAATAAAAGGCACTTGAACTACACATCATAATTTCCTACAGAACAAACATGACATATATTTTTCATGCAAAGCACATCACAAAAGAAAACTAATGCAAGTGGAACCATATTTTTCTGAGCAATAATGGATTTACTATTCATTTTCTTAGATAAATAGCAATTACAAGAATTAAATAAAACTTCACAGAAAAATATCTCAAACTCAACATGAAATATTTTTATGCTGTAGATCTACTCAAAAAAAACCTAGCAAAATTTGTTTCACCAGATTTAGAGTAAAAATGAGCAAGATACAAATTTTTAAAGCATTTTTACTGAAATAAGGAAATCATTTCTTTTTCTTTTCTGAAAAACCTAAACCCAAAACGCTACGTGTCCACGGATCTATGCACCCCAGCCCTTTTTGAGTCCCTACCAGTGGCCCCCGTGGTCCCACTCGTCATACGCAGAGAGGGAAAGAGGAGCTGCGGTGGCGCTATCTCGCCGGCGGCGAGCCCTCCGGTGGCGCAGTGGGCACCGGCGTGCTCGGGACGCTGAGCCGCACCTAACCGGCTAGAAGATGGCGGCGATTGAGTGGCAGATCGTGCTCGACGGCGACAATGGCGCACGGTGGCGGCCGCATGGCGGTTCTGCCGCCGATAGCGGCCGCAGCGAGCCAAGTGAGTGGGGCTTGCGCTTCACGGTGCCGAAGCGGAGCCAGTGACGCAGAGAGAGGAAGCAATAGAGGTGCGGTGGTCGCGGTTCATGTGGAGCCGAACTCCGGCGAGCCCTACCATGGCGGGCGGAGGAGGAAGAATCGGCCGATTCGGCTATACCTTGGTGAAAACGGAGGCACGAGCGGGTGCAATGGCGAGGGTGGCTCAAGGAGGAGCGGTGTGCGGACGCCCTCGAGCGGAGGCGGTGCAACGACGGCGTAACCCGCCGGCGGGGTGGCGAGGAAGGTGGGAGGCGGCGATGCAAATCCCACTCGGGATTTTTGAAGTGGAGGTGGAAGTAGGAGGTGGAGTGGATGAGGGGGATCGTTCGGACAGGCGGGGGACTTAAGGGCGGCCGGTCGGGACGGCGAGTGCGCCACCGCCCTCGGCGGTCGGTGAACGCTGGCCACGCGGCGGGCACGGGCAGGGCGAGCGGCGACGGGCGCGTCCGCGCGCGGGAGAGCGGGAACGGGCGAGCGCGCTCCGCGTGCGACGGGGCCGGGCCAAAAGCGGCCGTGGGCCGAAACGGAGGCGACGACCCGTTAGGGCGGAAAACTGATTTTTTTTTTCTTTTTTGTTTCAAATTTCCAATTTCAAACAAAAAACCCTACCTCAATTTGAATAGCAAATTTTCATTTTTAGAGCATGACCCAAAAATAAAAGTTATTCAAAACTTCATGCTCTACAACTTTGCTTAAAGGTGCATTTTGAAATTCCAAACAATATTTGAATTGGAAGTTAAAAGCAAAAAAACGAGTATTTTGACCATTTTCAATAACATTTTTAAAAGCAAATTTTTAGAAAATTTTGAATATGAAACTTGCTCCAAAAATCATGGTGAACCAATATAAGTTAATTAGTTAAGTAAACAAGCATGTTTCAAGTCCATGTTTCAATGTTTCAAAGCATCGTTTCAATGATTATTTAACATGATTAAGCATGTATGATTATGATGCTTGATGATGCGTAACATGCATGATTTGCAATGCCTAAATGCTTGTGTAACACTGGGGTGTTACAGCCCTCCCCCTTATAAAAATCTCGTCCTGAGATTTGGGTTACAAACCATTTGTTATAAAAATCTTCATAAGCTTTTTGTAGATATTCACCCGTTTCCCAAGTTGCATCGCCCTCATCATGATGATTCCACTGTATCTTGTATGTTTTCACCACACTATTTCGAGTAGCACATTCTTTGGTGTCTAAAACTAGAACCGGTTGCTCACAGTATACCAAATCTGACTTGAGCTTTATGCCTCGAGGTTCTATTCTTGCTTCATGAACGCGCAAACATTTCTTTAACTGAGATACATGGAACACTGGAAATATGTCACTCATTGCTTCAGGTAATTCGAACTTGTAGGCTACCATACCTCTCCTTTCCAAGATCTTGTACGGTCCCACAAATCTGGCGGCAAGCTTTCTTCGGACTCTAGATCGTTTCTTCTTTAGTGGGGTGACCTTAAGATAAACATAGTCACCAACTTCAAACACAAGCGGTCTCCTCCTTTTATCCGCATAGCTTTTCTAACGTGATTGGGCTGCTTTCATATTTTGTTGAATAATATGCACTCTCTTCTCAGCCTCTTTTACAAAGTCAATACCATAATATCTTCTTTCTCCTGGCTCAATCCAATTCAGTGGTGTTCTACACTTTCTGCCATACAAAGCTTCAAATGGAGCCATTTTGATACTTTCTTAATAACTATTATTGTAAGCAAACTCCGCTAAGGGTAACCATGACTCCCATGAACCCCTAGAAGACAACACACACGCTCTTAACATATCATCTAGAACAACATTAACTCGCTCGGTCTGACCATCTGTCTAGGGGTGATAAGCAGTACTACATATCAAACTCATACCCAGACCTTTGTGCAAATGTTCCCAAAAGTGAGCGGTGAACTGGGACCCTCTATCAGACACTATGGTCTTTGGTATGCTATACAATCACACAATTTTTGCTATGTATTTCTCGACATATTGAGGTGGTCGATAATCTATCTTGACAGGTAAGAAATGAGTTGTCTTGGTAAGACGATCTACAATTACCCAAATCGAATCATGTCCTTTCTGAGTAGTGGGCAATCCTAAGATGAAATCCATACTTATATCATCCCACTTCTAACTAGGTACAGACAAAGGTTGCAACAACCCCGCGGGTTTCATATGAATAGCTTTCACTCTACAATATGTGTCACATCTGGCAACATAGGCTGCAATCTCTTTTTTCATCTTTGTCCACCAATAACGAGGTCTCAGTTTTTGGTACATCTTAATACTTCCAGGATGGATGGATAGCTTAGAAAGGTGAGCTTCATCCATGAGTTTGTTCTTAAGCTCTCGATCCTTGGGAACAACACGACGGTCGTCAAACCATAACACGCCCTGTTCATCCACTCTAAAGTGCTTAGATGACTCTTTTTAATTTTCTCTTTGATGTGGAATACCCCCTTGTCGGTCTTCTAGCCTTCTATTATCTTACTCTCCAAAGAGCAACTGATCTGAATACTATGTAACATGGCAGGGTGCATCAGATCGAACCCATCTTCGAGAAGGGCTGCACATTCATGCAATGTGACTTTCTGCTCAAAGCATCTACCACTACATTGGCCTTTCCAGGATGATACTGCACATTCAAGTTGTAATCCTTGATTAATTCTAACCATCTTTGCTATCTCATGTTCAGCTCTGGTTGGGTAAAGATATACTTAAGACTCTTATGATCTGTGAAAATATTGCACACATTACCAAATAGATAATGTCTCCAAATTTTTAGGGCATGCACAACTGCAGCAAGTTTAAGATCATGTGTCGGATAATTGACCTCGTGCTTTCTCAACTGTCGTGAGGCATAAGCAATAACTCTTCTTTCTTGCATAAGAACACAACCTAATCCAGTTTTTGATGCGTCGCAAAATACATCAAAAGGTTTCTCTATGTCCGGTTGTGCTAGAACAGGAGCTGTGGTTAACAGTTTCCGCAAAAGTGTGGATAGCTGCATCACACTCCTCTGTCCAAACGAACTTGTGATCTTTCTATAGCAGACTTGTCATTGGTTTAGCAATCTTCGAGAAATCTGGTATAAAACGGCGATAGTAACCAGCTAATCCTAAGAAACTTCTAACTTCAGAAACTGTGGTCGGTGCCTTCCAATCCATAACCTCTTGCACCTTGCTTGGATCTATTGAAACTCCATTTTCTGACAGAATATGACCAAGAAAAGGAACTTTCTTCAACCAAAATTCGCACTTGCTAAACTTAGCATATAACTTATGATCTCTAAGTCTGGTCAAGACAATTCTTAGATGCTCTTCATGATCCTTCTCGTTCTCGGAGTACACCAAAATATCATCAATAAACACTACCACAAACTTATCCAATTCTGGCATGAAAACCATATTCATCAGATACATAAAGTATGCAGGAGCATTTGTCAAGCCAAAAGACATGACAAGATACTCGTACAACCCATATCTGGTGGAAAAGGTGGTTTTCGGTATATCTTGTGGCCCAATCTTGATCTAATGGTAACCGGATCTTAAATCTATCTTGGAGAACACTCTGGCTTTGGCTAACTGATCAAACAGAACATCAATATAAGGCAAGGGATACTTATTCTTGATAGTTATAACATTAAATGGCCTATAATCCACACACATTCTCAAAGTGCCCTCTTTCTTCTTCTTTACAAATAATACAGGACATCCCCATTCAGACTTGCTTGGTCGGATAAACCCCTTTTTCAATAACTCATCTAGTTGTTTCTTCAGCTCAGCTAACTCATCCAGAGGCATCCGATAAGGTCTCCTTAAAATTGGAGCTGTCCCGGGAACTAACTCAATTCCAAATTCAACATCCCTATCTGGCGGAAGACCAGATAACTCATCTAGGAACACATCCGGAAACTCGCACACTACCAGAATCTGATGAATAGGAATGACTTTTGTAGCACATGTCACACTTACGAGGTCTGTTCTTCGAGGCAATGGTACCTGAAAAGTACCCTCACTTTGGGAATCCTTAAGGGTAAGTACTCAACTCCCTGTATCTATGACTGCTCCCCAATTTTTCATCCAGTTCATCCCTATAATGACATCCAAAACTAATCCAGGCATAACGATCAAGTTCACTCTAAACTTTCTGTTACCTAATTGAAGGGTTGCCCCTTGAACCATCTGGTTGGTCAAAACATCAGCCCCTGCTAAACTTATACGGTAAGCATAACCCAATTATGTGCATAGTTGTTCATGTTTCCATGCAAATGCTTGACTCATAAAAGAATGCGATGATCTAGAATCAAATAGAACAACTGCAGGGTGTTAGTTGACAGGAAACTTACCAGCAGTTATGGGCTCTCCCTCAGGAATCTCATCCACAGTGGTGTGGTGCACACGAGCAGTATATGTAACAGAACCGACCAAATTATAAGAGCACAAGTACAAAAACAAGCACCGAAGCGCTCAAATTTTCGAACTTGAGCCCATATAATCCCGGTAGTCAATCGAAACCACGAAGGATTTCAAACCAACTTGCTTACAACCAAGATCGCATCATTCAACATACAACATCATACGTTACATTTCACAAGTAGTTCGGAAATAAGTTTACACACACGGAGTCGCAATTATTACAAACCAAGTTTATAAAAGTAGCGGAAGCAAACACACACCAGCTGTTTAACTACTGCCAGTCTTGTTGATCAACAACCCGCAAAAGCATCAGGAAAGTACATAAAAGATGATCACGCCCTAGTGATCTAGTCTTCGTCACCCGCAGGATGGAGACAATTTTTGCAGAAGCCTTGATAGAGCATATCATCTGCAACAGGAGGGAATAAACCCTGAGTACTGGAATGTACTCAGCTAGACTTACCCGCCGAAAACCAGAAATAAGATGACACCAAGGATTATGCAAGGCTTACACAAGAGGCTAGCTGACATCACATTTTGCATAAAAGGCATAAGTAATTGAAACTCTTATAACCTGTACTAGCAGTTATTTTTAGCAGTTACCTGTCATCTATCTTAGCACCTGTACTAAACATTCACTTGGGTATAATCAAACAACATTATTATTATATCCATAGCAGGTATATCATTGTGGCAACATTATATCATTCACTTAACCATCTGTTCATTTAATGAGATCTACGTTGCCGCTGCTCAAGTCAAGTGCTCACTAACCGGGAGCGACGGCGATTCGAATCGAATTCCTATCCAGCTGGAGGGGTATTTCTAACACTCACCGCGCAGGCCCCTGCCAGGGTCGCACAAGCCACCTTTTCATATGATTCAGGAATCACGGGCCCGAATGATGTCGCGACCCCAAGGGCGACACTCTGCCAGGTGATAGGGACTCTAACCCCCCCCCCTTGGTCTCACGCCAATGTCCCCAAGCACATCCTTTCTCTCCTCCAAGAAGCAACCTACCATTCGATTCCCGGCCTGAACCACATTACTCGGCTTCGCGGTCGGAACGGCTTATCCGGCCAACTAAGTGTTAGACTACGTTCAACATGACTCAAGGACGTACAGCGAATCGGTCCTTAAACGACTCAGACGGGCATAGCTCCACACCCAAGACGTGAAGTGTCTTGCGGCTGTACTATCGAACTCCCCCCCGGTCTCAATTTCATTTTTAAGCATGGTTCCATCCACGATAGCCATAAAGCCACTCGTGACTCCTTTCTACATCTCGCGGATGACCGGAAATCACCCGACTTCTACCGTACTAAGCAGGGCTAAGCATTGACACGCGCCTAAACCTAATATAGGATTAAGTACGATATCTGGACAAGGACAGGTATAATGCAATAAGTGTTTTCATATAACTCCTACCACTTAATGCAGTAAACAATTAAAAGTACTCAAGATTAATTTATAAATCAGTAGGTTCAGCATGTACCGGGGCTTGCCTTTTAAAAAGGTCGAAGGCCGGTGGTCAGGACACTCAGGCAGGTCTTATGCGGGAACTTCTCCGCCGGTTGGTTCCTCTAGCTGCTCCGGCTGGTCCTGGACTTCCTCCGAAATCACAGGCTCGAATTCGAGGAGAGTTACCCCCTCCGGTACACCTATTGCATGAATGCACAATAAATATCATGAATGCATAAAGGTGCAACATGCTCGGAATGAAATGCATTTCAGAAATAAAAACAATAATCTAATCAAGTTACTTATCAGTACGTGCAAATCTCTTCTCCGGTGGAGAAGTACTTACCTAAGCTACTCAACCTAAGGTATAGTTGTTCATCTTCGGTTAAGGCCCTAACACCTAACAAACACAAGAGTGACATTATTTAGGTTACCACATCCAACCCAAAATATCACAGTAAGACATTCTGGACAGCAGCTACTTGTTTCTAACATAACTGGAGATTCCCAACTCCAAAAGATATGGTCTAAGACAATCTGGAAAGCTTATGAAATGCACCACAAAATATTTTCAGACCACAACACTTAATTCCAAAGTTTACCTAGTCGAAATCCCAAAGTTCCAGAATCTGTCCTCCCCAAACAGAGAGCAGCCAATTCTGGACTGTCACTTAAAACAGCAATAACTCCTAAACTACTAAGCCAAATGCTCCCAAATTTTGACACAAGCTAGTTTATCAAGTTTACTACAATTTTGGTATTCACAAGTTTTCCAGCAACCACTTTTATTAAGGGTCAAACCCAAAGATACTACCAGCTGTCTAGAAAACCTAGAATTGTAAAGGTTAAATATTTATTGATGTGGCAAACATCCCATAAGACCAAACTACTGTTACCACAAGTTCACAAAGGTCACAAAAACACCAGAAAGTAAGGTGTGCCCACCTAGAATATTTATTTACACCCCTTTCTTAATTTACTTAATTAATTAAGTGGAATTTCAAACATATATGTAAACTGCTCCTAAAATTCTACAAAAATTACAAGAGACTCTCTGACCCAAACAGAGGCTACTGTAAAAATGTGAACTAAATTTATTCACAGGAACTTCCTACACAAAATTCACAAGCCCAAAAGGCTGATTTTTGTATAAATAACAAAGCATAGTAAAAAGTGTCAAACAACAGATTTCCTAATTTTCTGGGACACTCTAGGGTACCAATACATTCTCCAAAAAGTTATATGAACATTGCACATGTAGAAAAATTACAAAAATTGTTTTAAGTATTTCCTAAAATAACAAGATAGCATTATAACTTGAAAAGTACTTAAGCACTACTGCCCAAATTTTTACCAAAGCTAGAGAAAGTATAAATTAGACTACCCACCAAATTTCATAATTTTTGGAACAATGAAACTCAAGATATAATTTAAACAAGTTTGCATGTGATTTAAAACACATTTCAAAGACCTATTTAAATATCCCAGAAACTACACATCACATAACCAAATCATATTTTTCTAAAATACTACACACCCTATAGATTCCAACAAAATTTATCTCATAATTTTTGGGCAAGTAAAACCCTAGATCTACATTTTTCCAAAACTTAACAAAAACTGTGACAGAATAAAGCAAATGAATAAACCCTATCGGATGCTGGGCCGGCCCGAAAAACCGACGTGGCCCACTTCGCGCGGCGCGGCCCACTCCGCGCGCGCGGCCTGCTCGGGCTCCCGCCTGCGCGCGCGTGGCGCTGACAGCGTGGGCCCGCAGGCCAGAGAGAGAAGAGCAGAGGGGGAAGACGGCCGCGACTCCAGCGAGCTCTAGCTCGCCGACGACGGCGCCTCCGGCGACGGAAAGAGCACCAACGGCTTCCCCGCGACTTCCCGCATCAACCAAACCTAGATTTGCTGACCCTATCCCACCCTAGCTACGACGACCATGGCGACCGCGGCTCGGAGACGGCACCCGGCGGCGGTCCGGCGAGCTCCGGGGACCAGGGACCTAAGTGAGGTGTACTACGGCTTCCTAAGGACATGGCGGACCTCTCCATGCCAAGGAAGAGGACAGAGGTGGAGTGAGTGCCGCTGGCCGCGTGAGCACCGCACCGGCGGCCATGGCGCGGCAGCGCACGACGGTGTTCCGACGTGTACTGGCCATCCCAACTGGAAGCGTCATCACCTAAGCTGCTCTACCCACCCCGGAACCCAGAACACTTAGCGGAGAGACTGGATGGTGACCGTAGGGAGCTGGCCACGGTGAGCCGCTGCGCGGACAGTGCGCCGGCGAGGACTCACGGTGGCGAAAACCGAAATTTGCCCTCACCTCGACACAATCCGGTCAAGCCACGGGTGGAGGAGGTGGAGAGGATTCAGGTGGAGCGGTGGACGGGATTTGGAGGACGAGGGTGCGACGGTGAGCTTGCACGAGCACGGAGCGGGCTGCGGCGGCAATGGCGCCTTCGTTTTCCGCCTCGGTGAACCCGGCCAGAGCGAGAGTGAAGGAGAGAAGAGTGAGCGCGAGTGTGGGGTGGAGGTGTCCGCTCGGTGTTCATCTTCGCGCCTGGGCTTGCGACGTGGAGACGATAGCAGAACGCACGCGCCACGTGGCCACCGGGCTCTGCCCGAGCGCCACGACGCGAGCCGGCTGTCCGGCTGAAAGGCGTCGGGGTTGACTGAATAGAGGCCGTCATCCTTCGACTGACAGCGCGATTTCAACGATGATTATCTCCGAAAACAGCTCGATTTAGCCGAAGGTGATAACATCAAAATGATAGAGCTACATGAGGGCTACAATCTTGCTAATTGGCTCAAGAACAGATTCTGTTTGGATTTGAAACTACAAAGCTCCAAAGTGGTGTACTTGGAAACTGAAACGTGTTTTCAGTAGTGAAACCGACTGAAACCCTATTTTCAAGACACCACAACTCCTAAACCATTTAGAACTAGGTGATGGTCATGTTGACAATATTGTAGAGCTATGTGTGGACAACAACTTTGTCAATTGGCTCAAGGACTGGTTTGGCCTAGTTTGTGAGTTACAAGTTACCAAAGTGAGGTACAGTGAAACGGTTTTCAGCTTCACACTTAGCCAAAATTGCTAAGTCCCAAAACAGCCTCTAATACTGACTTGTGGGCCATTTTTGAGCATGTTCTGATCATTTTCATGAGATGGCCATATTAGAACTTTTGTTCCTTATGAAATTCTCTACAACTTTGCTTAAGGGTGCTCCTCCATGCAAGGTCTCTAAGCTAGACTTTTTAATTGGTCAAACTAGAGCATCCTAGGGCTAAATGGTGGTCAACTACACCTTGGAGGGCATTTTGGTGATTTTTGTCAACATGAACCTTGCTCCATGAGCGACCCTAAGTATAACTAAGGTGTTGTGAGATATAATTGGCTACTCTACCCTTTAGTTAAACCAACTCCCTAGTGTCACATGATGTGAGTCAAACAAAACTTCAAAACAAAATCACATTTGTTGCAACCACATGAATTGACATGAAATGATGTATGCTTATGCTCATGCAATGCAATGCAATTATGGAGCTAAACACCTGAGGTGTTACAGCCCTTCCCCCTTATAAAAATCTCGTCCCGAGATTTGGAAAGCGTACCATTTTTCATAGAATTCCTTATAACCATCCCGTAAATAGTCTTCCCGTTCCCATGTAGCGTCACTTTCACTACCCTGATTACTCCACATCACTTTATACCACTTAACCACTTTGCTTCTGGTTACTCGTTCCTGAGTATCTATCACCCGGACTGGCTTTTCTTCGTAAGTTAAATCAGACTCAAGCCTGATATCTCCTAACGGGACTCTTTCCTCAGGAACTCGAAGACACTTTTTGAGCTGAGATACATGGAAGACGTTGAATATGGCACTCATTTCTGGAGGTAACTGGATTTTGTACGCAACAGCTCCACTCTTGCCTATGATTTGGAAAGGACCCACGTATCTTGGCGCAAGTTTCCGCTTAACACCAAAACGTTGGACACTCTTCATTGGAGAAACTTTCAGATACACTAAGTCTCCAACTTCAAACTCGAGTGGTTTTCTACGACGATCAGCATAACTTTTCTGTCTAGCTTGGGCTGCAGCCATATGTTTTTGGATGGTACGGACTTGTTCCTCAGCTTCCTCAACAAAAGCAATACCATAAAATCTTCTCTCACAAGATTCTATCCAATTTAGTGGGGTTCTACACTTACGACCGTACAAAGCTTCGAATGGGGCCATCTTAATACTCTCTTGGTAACTATTATTGTACGAGAATTCGGCTAGAGGTAACCATTTTTCCCAAGAACCCTTGGATGATATTACACATGCCCGCAACAGATCTTCCAAGATTTGGTTAACCCGTTCCGTCTGTCCTGATGTTTGGGGGTGATAAGCAGAGCTCCTCACTAACTTGGTTCCCAGAAGGTGATGCAAGTGCTCTCAAAAGTGAGCAGTGAACTAGGGACCACGGTCAGATATGATAGTACGAGGTATCCCATGGAGCCGAACTATCTGATTGAAGTACAACTCAGCATAGTCAGTGGGACGATAGTCCACTCTAACTGGAATGAAGTGAGCTGACTTGGTCAAACGATCCACAATTACCCAGATGGAGTTATGATTTTTGACAGTAGGAGGAAGTCCGACAATGAAATCCATACTTATCTCTTCTCATTTCCAACCTGGGATAGAAAGTGGTTGAAGCAACCCAGCTTTCATATGCAGAGCTTTAACTCTACAGCAGGTGTCACACCTCGCCATATATGCAGCTATCTAGTTTCGTATCTTGGTCCACCAATAGTATGGCTTCAAATCATAATACATCTTATTGCTGCCAGGATGGATGGACAACTTAGAGGAGTGTGCTTCAGACATAATATCATTTCTAAGCTCTTGGTCCTTAGGCACAACTAACCTATCCTTGAACCATAGTACACCCTCTTCATCTACCCTGAACTGTGTAATTTCTTGCTCTTTCATCTTACGCTTGATGTGGAATATACCAGTGTCAGTCTTTTAGAGCTCAATAATTCTGCTTTTGAGAGTACAACTGACAGTGATGTTGTACAAGACTGCTGGATGTAGAAGGCGAGATCGATGAAAATCAGTTTTAACAAGGAAATGGCAATGAGACTTACGGCTTAAAGCATCCGCAACCACATTTGCCTTGCTAGGATGATAGTGCACTTGAAGGTTATAATCCTTAATCAACTCGAGCCATCTTCTTTGATGCATATTTAACTCGGGTTGGGTGAAGATGTATTTGAGGCTTTTGTGGTCTGTGTAGATATTGCAAACATTGCCCAACAGGTAGTGCCGCCAGGCTTTCAAAGCATGAACAACTGCGGCGAGTTCTAAGTCATGCGTTGGATAATTCACCTCATGTTTCCGAAGTTGTCGAGAGGTATATGCAATCACTCGGCCTTCTTGCATCAACACACCTCCCAAACCTATGCCTGAGGCATCACAATAAACATCAAATGGTTTCTCGATATCTGGTTGTGCCAAAACCGAAGCTGAGGTTAGGAGGGTTCGCAGTTGGTGAAAAGCCGCATCACACTCAGGAGTCTAGACAAACCTGGTGTCTTTTTGCAGCAACCGAGTCATTGGCTTGGCTATTTTGGAGAAATCCGGGATGAAACGACGATAATAGCCAGCCAAACCAAGGAAACTCCGGACCTCATGAACCGAGATAGGAGCCTTCCAATTCAGTACTTCTTGCACCTTGGCGGGATCCACCATAATTCCTCCATCGGACAACACATGCCCAAGGAAAGGTACTTCTCGAAGCTAGAATTCGCACTTACTGAATTTTGCATATAGTTGATGTTCCCGCAGTCTTGTGAGGACTATACGCAGATGTTCAGCGTGATCTTCCTCATTTATAGAATATATCAGGATGTCATCAATAAATACCACCACAAACTTGTCCAATTCAGGCATAAACACCGAATTCATCAAGTACATGAAGTGTGCGGGGGCATTTGTCAAGCCGAAAGACATAACAAGATACTCATAAAGACCGTATCTGGTAGAAAAGGCTGTCTTTGGAACATCTTCCGGGCGGATTTTAATTTGATGGTAGCCAGATCTTAGATCGATCTTGGAGAAAACTTTAGCTTTAGCCAACTGATCGAACAAGATGTCGATGCGGGATAGAGGATACTTATTTTTGACAGTGACTGCATTGAGAGGTCTATAATCAACGCACATTCGTAATGACTGATCCTTCTTCTTTACAAAGATAGCAGGACATCCCCACGGCGACGAACTAGGACGAATCAACCCCTTCTTCAAAAGTTCATTCAATTGCACCTTAAGTTCAGCTAGTTCATTCGGAGGCATCCTATAGGGTCTCCTAGAGATGGGAGCTGTGCCAGGCAACAACTCAATTTTAAATTCCACATCCCGATCCGGAGGGAGTCCCGGCAAATCATCGGGAAAAACGTCCAGAAACTCATTCACTACGGGAATTTCGGCCAACGCCTTTGCTTGCACAGCATGAACTTCCCCAGCCAAATCAACTTTTCTGGGTAGTTGTACCAGAAAACCCTTTTGATCTGTAGGATCTCTGAGCATAACTACCCGAGTGGATGTATCAATGAGTACCCCATTCTGACTCATCCAATTCATGCCCAGAATAACATCTATGCCTAATCCCGGCAAAACCACTAAGGCAAGCGAGTACTTTCGCCCTTCTATCTCAAGCTCAAGATTCCCCACTACTTTATTTGTGGAAATATTCCCACTTGCTGCGCTAATACAATAACCCCCACCTTCAACAGTATGCAATTTATGTGCAAACTCTGATGCAAACTTAGGACTGATAAAGGAATGCAAAGCACCTGAATCAAAAAGTACCACTGTAGGATGTTGGTCAACTAGGAACTTACCAGCAGTGACAACCTCACCAGATGGGATTTCCTCAATACTATTATAATGAGCGTGCCCTTGATGGCCACCTTGGTTGACATTCTTCTTAGGGTAAGGGCAGTTCCTGGACCAATGGCCTGGCTTGTTGCAATTCCAGCAAGGCATGTTGCTAGGAGGGACTCTGGAGCTGCCTTGGCCTGAATTACCCTTTGGCAGAGCCACTGTATATGCCTTGCGAAACCCAGTCTTCACTGGCGCCTTCTTTTGCGGGGGACGGAACTTAGCACTTGTGGCAGGAGGTCGAGGAGGAGCCCTCGGGGTAGCTGGAGCTCGAGACTGTGAAGCACCTGCCTCAAGTGCCCTCTTGCGGCTCTTAGAAGCAGCATAGATAGAATTATTGTTCTCTTGAGTCAGAGCATCACTGATAAATTCATTGAAAGTAGTGCACTTGCTAGTGCCCATAGTCTTCATCAGCTTTAGGCCGAGGCCTCTTTTAAAGCTAGCAATTTTCTTGGAATCGGTATCCATAAACTCTGTGGCATACCTTGCCAGGTTGTTAAAAGATTGTAGATATTCAGTCAAGCTTTTATTGCCCTGCGACAGCCTCATAAATTTTGTGTGTTTGATAGCCATAAGACCTAGAGGAATATAGTTCCCATGGAATGCGGCCTTGAACTGGTCCCAAGCAATCGGGACATTTGCAGGCAGTGTGGAACGATAGTGGCTCCACCAAATACCCGCTGGACCATGCAATTGGTGAGAAGCATATTCAGTCTTTAGCTCATCAGTCAAGCGAAGCAGACGAAACTTTTGTTCAATAGTGTTCAACCACTCATCAGCTTGCAGTGGTTCCTCCGCCTCCTTAAAGAGCGGGGGCTTAGTATCAAGAAAGTCCTTGAAATCACTGTACTGATTGGGTTCTGGGCCCTGACGGCCATGACGAGCCTCCCGGTTGGCAAGCTGGCGCATAGCATCTGCCAGCATGCGCTGCCCTTCGACCACGGTCTGCATCAGATCAGCCGGGGTAGGTGGTGGCGGAGGGGGTGGCTGTTCCTCATCCTCATTGCCACGACCCCGACGGAGATTGTACGACATCTGCAAAATGCATAGCCAATGAGCACTGACGATGTGGGAAGTTTGTAGATGAATTATTGTAAATATGTCAAACTGACTTCATGAAATAGACTTCTCAAAATAATCATGGCACAATAATTCATCACAACCGCATAATCCATTCAAGCAGATCAATTGGCGCAATCATGCGAGGGAGTCCAACAAGATGTACTTTGATAAAGGCTCACTCACAAGGAGCACAGCAGTTACTGAACCGTTTATGTTAAAATCTACGTGATTTTTGATCTTTCGCCCGGTACTTGGATTCGATTTCAAAGTTTTTAGTTGACTGAGAAAGGCTACCTCAAACTGACCACAAAGAGACTTCTCAACGGTAGAGTTCCATGGTAGATCATGACTAGCCACCTCGATACCAGCGCGTGCCAAGCAGCATAGCCTTATGTCGCGTGCTATAGGAGGCCCTCGGTTTCGTCGCGGCACCGAAGGGTGCTAATCGTGACACCATCATCGAACGCAACACAATAAGTCATCCAATTGCAATCGAAATTAATAGGTTCCAACTAAACATCCAGGAAACATAGGGTTCGACCTTACATCCTAAAAGTCAAGTTATTACAAAGCCTCACTCCAACCCCAGGAGGCACAAAAGACGATCCTAACATCATAGCTACGTGATAACTACTCTAAGCATCGTCACCAGAGTCGGTGTCAAGGATCTCCCCACCGTCCTCATCGCTAACAGGCTCTAACTCCTCGTCTTCTTCTTCTTCTGGCTCTTCTCCTGGTGCGGCATCTTGGGGCCCATTGACCTCCACTTCTTCATCATTTTCAGCCATGAAGATTCCCAAACCCATGTCATCATCTGCGTTGATATTTCGAGGCAGCAGAGGATTTAGCTGGTTGTTCAGGCGGTGCACTTCTTCATGAAGATTGTCATTGTATTCTTCAGCATTCTCCAATTATTGTTCGAGCTCAAACTGACGAGCTCTCAGAACATTCTCCTTGTGCCAGGCTTCATCCCTCTGATTCATGACACGGACCAGCATGCATTGACAGTTGCGGTTTGCTACTGTCAATCTCTGGACTGCAAGGGTTTCCTGGTCACGATCACGAATCACTTGCTCCAGTTGCTGATGCGCTGCATTCCGGGCAGCAGTCACTTCAGCCAACTCTGCCCTCAGCCTTTCCACCTCAGTGGGCTCGGGGCGGGGCTCACGTGGAGCGAGCTGGTGACGAGGTGCCCTGCCTCCAGTGGACTTGCGAGCGGTCCTCTTGGTACGTGCCATCTGTAGCAACCAGATACGACTTAAAGTGAGGATCATTTAGGGGATACGAAATTTAATTTAGTCAGGAGCACTGAAATTTTTAAGGAGGGAGTAAATGATATGTATGATATAATTAAATATGATGCATGCACGTTCCGTACGCCCTCTCTCCTTAGTAGAAACCTAGAGTTCTAACGCTAGGCGGTGGCATACATACGTTCTCTCATATAAGCGAAACTATCGGTCTACTCGTTACGCTGTTAGTGTACCTGCAGAAAACCTCATTTCAGCCCAACAGTTTCCCAATATATGCACACAAGAAAGCAGTAATTTAAATACTTTCCATATACACATCCCCTGATGTACATACTTCGGTATCAGAGCTACCCGATATAAAGGTTCCCACAATTAAGTGCTTACATAATTACACGGTTTAAACATGTAAGTATGCAGTCACCAAAACTACTCTCCCCTAGATCGCCGGTTGGACGATCATGCTCTCACAACTCACACTTACCAGAGCGTCGAGGCAATTGATCCATACATTACCACCCAAGTGGATGGCATCCATACAATATCACGTTGTATGGACGACGAAACAAAAACAAACAAGGCCCCCAAGTTAGTCTTTATAATAAGCCACCTAAGAGTCCTTATTTGGGCTAAGGGATGTGATCACTAGCATACCTATGAAAATAATTTTTAATGTTTTAACCCTTTTCATAATCAAATACTTTTGTTTTTAAAAGCTCGTACGATGTTTTTAATGTTGAATTATGCTCCGGTACCAGCTGTAATAGAACCGACCAAATTATAAGAGCACAAGTACAAAAACAAGCACCGAAGCGCTCAAATTTTCGAACTTGAGCCCATATAATCCCGGTAGTCAATCGAAACCACGAAGGATTTCAAACCAACTTGCTTACAACCAAGATCGCATCATTCAACATACAACATCATACGTTACATTTCACAAGTAGTTCGGAAATAAGTTTACACACACGGAGTCGCAATTATTACAAACCAAGTTTATAAAAGTAGCGGAAGCAAACACACACCAGCTGTTTAACTACTGCCAGTCTTATTGATCAACAACCCGCAAAAGCATCATGAAAGTACATAAAAGATGATCACGCCCTAGTGATCTAGTCTTCGTCACCCGCAGGGTGGAGACAATTTTTGCAGAAGCCTTAATAGAGAATATCATCTGCAACAGGAGGGAATAAACCCTGAGTACTGGAATGTACTCAGCTAGACTTACCCGCCGAAAACCAGAAATAAGATGACACCAAGGATTATGCAAGGCTTACACAAGAGGCTAGCTGACATCACATTTTGCATAAAAGGCATAAGTAATTGAAACTCTTATAACCTATACTAGCAGTTATTTTTAGCAGTTACCTGTCATCTATCTTAGCACCTGTACTAAACATTCACTTGGGTATAATCAAACAACATTATTATAATATCCATAACAGGTATATCATTGTGGCAACATTATATCATTCACTTTACCATCTGTTCATTTAATGAGATCTACGTTGCCACTGCTCAAGTCAAGTGCTCACTAACCGGGAGCGACGGCGATTCGAATCGAATTCCTATCCAGCTGGAGGGGTATTTCTAACACTCACCGCGCAGGCCCCTGCCAGGGTCGCACAAGCCACCTTTTCATATGATTCAGGAATCACGGGCCCGAATGATGTCGTGACCCCAAGGGCGACACTCTGCCAGGTGATAGGGACTCTAACCCCCCCTTGGTCTCACGCCAATGTCCCCAAGCACATCCTTTCTCTCCTCCAAGAAGCAACCTACCATTCGATTCCCGGCCTGAACCACATTACTCGGCTTCGCGGTCGGAACGGCTTATCCGGCCAACTAAGTGTTAGACTACGTTCAACATGACTCAAGGACGTACAGCGAATCGGTCCTTAAACGACTCAGACGGGCATAGCTCCACACCCAAGACGTGAAGTGTCTTGCGGCTGTACTATCGAACTCCCGCCCGGTCTCAATTTCATTTTTAAGCATGGTTCCATCCACGATAGACATAAAGCCACTCGTGACTCCTTTCTACATCTCGCGGATGACCGGAAATCACCCGACTTCTACCGTACTAAGCAGGGCTAAGCATTGACACGCGTCTAAACCTAATATAGGATTAAGTACGATATCTGGACAAGGACAGGTATAATGCAATAAGTGTTTTCATATAACTCCTACCACTTAATGCAGTAAACAATTAAAAGTACTCAAGATTAATTTATAAATCAGTAGGTTCAGCATGCACCGGGGCTTGCCTTTTAGAAAGGTCGAAGGCCGGTGGTCAGGACACTCAGGCAGGTCTTCTGCGGGAACTTCTCCGCCGGTTGGTTCCTCTAGCTGCTCCGGCTGGTCCTGGACTTCCTCCGAAATCACAGGCTCGAATTCGAGGAGAGTTACCCCCTCCGGTACACCTATTGCATGAATACACAATAAATATCATGAATGCATAAAGGTGCAACATGCTCGGAATGAAATGCATTTCAGAAATAAAAACAATAATCTAATCAAGTTACTTATCAGTACGTGCAAATCTCTTCTCCGGTGGAGAAGTACTTACCTAAGCTACTCAACCTAAGGTATAGTTGTTCATCTTCGGTTAAGGCCCTAACACCTAACAAACACAAGAGTGACATTATTTAGGTTACCACATCCAACCCAAAATATCACAGTAAGACATTCTGGACAGCAGCTACTTGTTTCTAACATAACTGGAGATTCCCAACTCGAAAAGATATGGTCTAAGACAATCTGGAAAGCTTATGAAATGCACCACAAAATATTTTCAGACCACAACACTTAATTCCAAAGTTTACCTAGTCGAAATCCCAAAGTTCCAGAATCTGTCCTCCCCAAACAGAGAGCAGCCAATTCTGGACTGTCACTTAAAACAGCAATAACTCCTAAACTACTAAGCCAAATGCTCCCAAATTTTGACAAAAGCTAGTTTATCAAGTTTACTACAATTTTGGTATTCACAAGTTTTCCAGCAACCACTTTTATTAAGGGTCAAACCCAAAGATACTACCAGCTGTCCAGAAAACCTAGAATTGTAAAGATTAAATATTTATTGATGTGGCAAACATCCCATAAGACCAAACTACTATTACCAAAAGTTCACAAAGGTCACAAAAACACCAGAAAGTAAGGTGTGCCCACCTAGAATATTTATTTACACCCCTTTCTTAATTTACTTAATTAATTAAGTGGAATTTCAAACATATATGTAAACTGCTCCTAAAATTCTACAAAAATTACTGGAGACTCTCTGACCCAAACAGAGGCTACTGTAAAAATTTGAACTAAATTTATTCAAAGGAACTTCCTACACAAAATTCACAAGCCCAAAAGGCTGATTTTTGTATAAATAACAAAGCATAGTAAAAAGTGTCAAACAACAGATTTCCTAATTTTCTGGGACACTCTAGGGTACCAAGACATTCTCCAAAAAGTTATATGAACATTGCACATGTAGAAAAATTACAAAAATTCTTTTAATTGTTTCCTAAAATAAAAAGATAGCATTATAACTTGAAAAGTACTTAAGCACTACTGCCCAAATTTTTACCAAAGCTAGAGCAAGTGTAAATTAGCCTACCCACCAAATTTCATAATTTTTGGAAAACTAAAACTCAAGATATAATTTAAATAAATTTGCATGTGATTTAAAACACATTTCAAAGACCTATTTAAATATCCCAGAAACTACACATCACATAACCAAATCATATTTTTCTAAAATACTAAACACCCTGTAGATTCCAAAAAAATTTATCTCATAATTTTTGGGCAAGTAAAACCCTAGATCTACATTTTTCCAAAACTTAACAAAAACTGTGACAGAATAAAGAAAATGAATAAACCCTATCGGATGCTGGGCCGGCCCGGAAAACCGACGTGGCCCACTTCGCGCGGCGCGGCCCACTCCGCGCGCGCGGCCTGCTCGGGCTCCCGCCCGCGCGCGCGTGGCGCTGACAGCGTGGGCCCGCAGGCCAGAGAGAGAAGAGCAGAGGGGGAAGACGGCCGCGACTCCGGCGAGCTCTAGCTCGCCGACGACGGCGCCTCCGGCGACGGAAAGAGCACCAACGGCTTCCCCGCGACTTCCCGCATCGACCAAACCTAGATTTGCTGACCCTATCCCACCCTAGCTACGACGGCCATGGCGACCGCGGCTCGGAGACGGCACCCGGCGGCGATCCGGCGAGCTCCGGGGACCAGGGACCTAAGTGAGGTGTACTATGGCTTCCTGAGGATATGGCGGACCTCTCCATGCCAAGGAAGAGGACAGAGGTGGAGTGAGTGCCGCTGGTCACGTGAGCACCGCACCGGCGGCCATGGCGCGGCAGCGCACGACGGTGTTCCGACGTGTACCGGCCATCCCAACCGGTAGCGTCATCACCTAAGCTGCTCTACCCACCCCAGAACCCAGAACACTTAGCGGGGAGACTGGATGGTGACCGTAGGGAGCTGGCCACGGTGAGCCGCCGCGCAGACAGTGCGCCGGCGAGGACTCATGGTGGCGGAAACCGAAATTTGCCCTCACCTCGACACAATCCGGTCAAGCCACGGGTGGAGGAGGTGGAGGGGATTCAGGTGGAGCGGTGGACGGGATTTGGAGGACGAGGGTGCGACGGTGAGCTTGCACGAGCACGGAGCGGGCTGCGGCGGCAATGGCGCCTTCGTTTTCCGCCTCGGTGAACCCGGCCAGAGCGAGAGTGAAGGAGAGAAGAGTGAGCGCGAGTGTGGGGGTGGAGGTGTCCGCTCGGTGTTCATCTTCGCGCCTGGGCTTGCGACGTGGAGACGATAGCAGAACGCACGCGCCACGCGGCCACCGGGCTCTACCCGAGCGCCACGACGCGAGCCGGCTGTCCGGCTGAAAGGCGTCGGGGTTGACTGAATAGAGGCCGTCATCCTTCGACTGACAGCGCGATTTCAACGATGATTATCTCCGGAAACAGCTCGATTTAGCCGAAGGTGATAACATCAAAATGATAGAGCTACATGAGGGCTACAATCCTGCTAATTGGCTCAAGAACAGATTCGGTTTGGATTTGAAACTACAAAGCTCCAAAGTGGTGTACTTGGAAACTGAAACGTGTTTTCAGTAGTGAAACCGACTGAAACCCTATTTTCAAGACACCACAACTCCTAAACCATTTAGAACTAGGTGATGGTCATGTTGACAATGTTGTAGAGCTATGTGTGGACAACAACTTTGTCAATTGGCTCAAGGACTGGTTTGGCCTAGTTTGTGAGTTACAAGTTGCCAAAGTGAGGTACAGTGAAACGGTTTTCAGCTTCACACTTAGCCAAAATTGCTAAGTCCCAAAACAGCCTCTAATACTGACTTGTGGGCCATTTTTGAGCATGTTCTGATCATTTTCATGAGATGGCCATATTAGAACTTTTATTCCTTATGAAATTCTCTACAACTTTGCTTAAGGGTGCTCCTCCATGCAAGGTCTCTAAGCTGGACTTTTTAATTGGTCAAACTAGAGCATCCTAGGGCTAAATGGTGGTCAACTACACCTTGGAGGGCATTTTGGTGATTTTTGTCAACATGAACCTTGCTCCATGAGCGACCCTAAGTATAACTAAGGTGTTGTGAGATATAATTGGCTACTCTACCCTTTAGTTACACCAACTCCCTAGTGTCACATGATGTGAGTCAAACAAAACTTCAAAACAAAATCACATTTGTTGCAACCACATGAATTGACATGAAATGATGTATGCTTATGCTCATGCAATGCAATGCAATTATGGAGCTAAACGCCTGAGGTGTTACAGTATATGTCTGTTGCTTTTTCCCAGGCGGATAAGGACAAAACCTTGAGAAGTGACCTGTTTGATCACAATTGTAGCATGGTCCCTTCACTGTACCAGCAGATCTCACAACTCCCTTGGAGCTACCTTGTCCCACAGTTACGGTTGCCTTGTTGGACTGCACTGCCATCTTGTAAGGCTTCTGTGGTCCCCTGAAATTCTGACCTCTCTGCTGTGGTGGCCTGAACCTAGCGCTAGGTGCCGATGGACGATAGGGAGGATGACCTCCCGCAGGTGCTCTCGCTTGAGATGGACCACCCTCTAGTGCTCTCTTGCGACTCTTGGTTGCGGTACTGGCGTTGTTGTTCTTTTCCTACTTCAGACAATCACTGATAAAGTCATTGAATCTGGCGCGGGTATTGGTACCCACATGCTTCATCATCTTTGGATTCAATCTTCTCTTAAAACTAGCAATTCTCTTAGCATCTGTGTCAACCATGTCAGGAGCATAACGGCACAAGTTGTTGAAGGCATGCAAATACTGCATCATGGTTTTGGTGCCTTGATTCAAAGCCAAGAACTCTCCCAACTTCATCTCAGTCATCCCTGGTGGAATATAGACCGCACGGAAGGCCTCAGTGAACTCTCTCCATGAAATCTGAGCATTCGGAGGGAAGGTGGTGCGATGATGCTTCCACCACATTCCTGCTGGTCCTTGTCACTGATGTGCAGCATATTCTGTCTTCAATACCTCAGTCAGCCTCAACACACGGAACTTGTCTTCCATGGTGTTGATCCATTCTTCAGCGTTAAGTGGCTCTGTTGCTTTCTTGAATATTAGCGGTCTGGTGTCTATGAAATCCTTGAAGTTGTTGTATTAATTCGCCCCATTGCCACCACCCTGATTGTTTCCACGTTGGACATTATTAGCAATGGTACATAGAAAATCTTCCATGTTTTTTCTGAGATTGCTCGGTATTGCGCTGACTTCCGAGAAGCTGTGCAAAGAACACCTCTACAGTGAGCGAGCGAGGAGGTGGCAAATGCGGTTCTTGGTGTGGCGCATTGTTGTTGACGTTGTTTCCACCACTACCACCTGCCCCGGCACCATTACCACCTGTCTCAGTGGCCTCATACGTGGTGCGGCGAGTGTTTGCCATCTGTATATTTTAGCAACAAGTAATAATTAAGTGAAGCTATAGTAATTATGAGTGAATGAAAAATTATGTCATACTGAATTCATTGGAGAGAATAAATTCATACAATAAAACAGAGGCACAATAATCGCATTCCAATTAAAACAACACCACCAATTAAATTACTTCAAATGTAAACATCGCATCCATACAACTAAATTGCCAGCATACATACACTGGACTTTTATGCGTTCAGGTATTGCATGACCAACCAAGTTCCAACATCCTACCAAGTCTCAAGGTTCAAAACGAGATACATCAAGATACATGAAGCCAAAAGAAAGGTCATCACGGCAGGACCTAATCACTAACGCAAAGCAACTAGCCTACTCCTCAGGGTCATTGTCGGGGTCAGAGACGTCACCATCGCTACCATCAGCAGCGGCGTCATCGTCAATAGGTGCAACTACAGGCTCGTCCTCGTCGTTGTCGACGACGTCTATGCCGGCGGCGTCTGGAGGAGCATACGGGCCACCTCGTGCAAGTTGACGTTGTACTCCTCTAGCTTATCGACCCTCTGCCTTAGAAGGTTCCTCTCGCCCTAGGCCTCGTTTCTCTCCTAAACTAGTTGCTCAATCATGCGGTCCGCATTGCTATTGGCCTAAGTCAATGTCTGCACTCGCTGCATAGCATCCTCATCTCTCACCACAGCCTGGTCTCGCTGCAAGGTCATATTAGCTAACTGCTCCTACAAACTCGCTATCACACGTGCCTGCTTCTTCTTCTGCTTCCTTGCCTTGAGCTTATCATCACCACGCAAGCCAGTCAAAGTCCAATAAGTGCACTCAAGACCCTCATAAGCTCTGATAGCTACGAACATAGCGCTCATGGCATGGTTTTCGCTAGCCTGTCCCTCATCTGGACCTCTGACCAAGGCACTCCCCTGAGACTAAACCCAGATAGCATCTCGAGGATCATCCCTAGGAAAAGTACCTGCTAACGTGGCTGCCAGCTCATTGGGAAATCTGCTCATAATGTCTCTGATAACATAAAAATCTGCTCCCTTTGCCCCCTCAACAGGAGTACGACCCTCAAACTCTAAGTGCCAGCCATCCCACTTGGGAGCATCACCAAGAGTAGGAACTATGATCACCACGGCAATCCCATCCTCAGCCAATTGACTCTCACTCCAAGAGTACACCGGCTCCTGACCATCTGGGTACCCCACATCATGGAGCACTCTCCAAAGCAAGGTCGGCATGCCAAACACGCTCAAGAAGGTGTCCGTGGTGCGGTGCTCCCTCGGGGCCAACTGGTGTCAAGGTGCCCTTCCTCCAGTGGACTTTATGGGCAGTCTACTTCGTGCGGGCCATTTGTAACAGAAGTTTTTATTACCCCATGAGAACATATTTTTAAGTTGGTATAAATTTTATCAAAAGGAGATAATCAATTTATAAGGGGAGGAATGCATGACATGAATGAAATACACAAGTAATATAATGTATGTACATTTCGTACGTTCTCACAAACTTATGCAATAAATAAACTCTAGTGATATATTCGGTGGCATACAATGATCTCTCATATACGTAACTAATACGTTCTACATGATCATGCTGTTATGTATCTGCAGAAGATTCATTTTAGCCCAATTCCCAATGAATGCATGAAAGTAGTAAATTTATCTACACGCTCTATACGCATCCCTAGATATGCATACAACGGTAGTAACTACCCAAGCCATCGTCCTATTGACGGCATTGTCACCACAAGACGAAACAACCCATATATGAGATACCTTTATAAAACATGTGTAGAACATGTAATTACTCCAGCATCAATAAGCATTCTCCCTAGATCGGCGGTGTATCCAATCAAGCTCTAACAACTCACACTTACCGAGGCATAGAGGCAATTGATCCATACACTACCACTCAAGCGAATGGTACTCATACAATAGCATGCCGTATGAGCAACGAAATAGAAATATGATGCAGGAACCCCAAGTCAGTACTTAAATAAGCCACCAAGAGTCCTTAACTGGGCATAAAGGATATGACCACTAGCACACTATTTAGTTTGGAAATCACATTTTTCAAATACCTTTTTGTTTTAAATACACTTGTGAACAGTACGCGCTAAACCATGCTCCGATGCCAGCTGTAACAGAACCGACCAATTATACGAAATTAAGTAAGAAAATTATCCACCGGAGCAGACGATTTAGCAAACTTAAGCTCGTATAACCCGATAGTCCGTGAAATCTTGAGGGATTTCAAACTAACTCACATACCAGCCAAGATCGTAATAAGTTTAGCGGTCACCATCACAAATTACATAAAAGTTCACATCACAGATACATCGGAGTTTAAACATAGTTATTACAAACCGAGTTCAAATAAAAGTAGCAAAAGCATATAGTTCAAATTCACCCACACACACAGAGTTCAAGTACAGTACTAGCTGATGATCATCTCCAACAAAAGCATTAGATGAGACGTAGAGAACGACCACTGCCCATGGTCCTAAGCATCACCCATTGCAGGATAAAGGCAGTTGATACAGTAGCCGTAATACATCTGCCTATCTGCAACAAGTGGGAACAAAACCCTGAGTACGAGAAGGTACTCAGCTAGACTTACCCGACATAACCAAAAATAAAGTGACACCAAGGAATCATGAAGGGCTTTATAGTGGGGTAGCTGACTCATTTGCAAAAAGGCAACTTTTGGTATTTTAGAATCCTTTTTCCGAAAGCATTAAATCAAATTAATCATTATTAACCTGTCAGCTACATTTGCACATATACTAGAATAAACATGTGATTAAACAAATAATGATAACCAGTGATCAATATCAACTACTATAATGTCATATCCATTATAACTATCTAGGTGTTCCATCAATATTACTATGATGAAGTAACTCAAGTCAAGTGTTCACAATCCAGTGAACGATGGCAATTCGAATCGATTATTAACCAGCTGGTAATTTATTCCTCACACAAACCTAATTCACCCGCTAAAGTGAGATATTGGTCACCGAGTCAACCATCCAGGTAAAGTCTCGAGTTTGCCAGGAACCACATGTACCCGGGGGCCGTCCGACTACCCTTTAGTCTTATCATCGTGCCCCCGTGTCCTACCACACCTTCTCCGGTACAGTGCGCTATGGGCAATCTACTTGGCCCGAATAATCTCCCAGTTTCACGGTCGGAAGGTACTTTATCCGGCCAGCTAAATGTGAGGCATGCGTTCAACATGACTCGAGGCCCAACAACGGTCGGTCCTTAATCGACACAGACGGAAATCACTACAGTCCAAAACCCTGTAAGTCTTCGTCCGGTCTCAACTTCACATTAACACTTAGTTATATCTCATGACGCCACATTTAGCCAAACAAGATCCAGGTAATCACCTATAGCTCGCAGGTGACAGGAAATCACCCGACTTCTATCGGTCTAAGCCAGCTAAGCATGGACTCGACTGTGGATACTAGGGTAACAAGGATATAGTATACAAAGGTAAACAAGGTATAATGCAGCAACGGTTGCAAACAACTCCTGAACGTAATGCATCAATCAAAGTAGAACATTAATTAAATATTTAGCAAACCGAGGGAGAAAAAATGCTCCGGGGCTTGCCTCTTTCGAAAGAGCTCAGGCGATGGTCGGGGCACTCTAGAAGATCCTCACCGACCTCCTTGTCTGCCTCGAGCACCTCCTGCTCTTGCACCTCGGGCTGCTCTTCCGGCTCCTTGGGAACTGCTACCGGAATTCCTTCCTGCGATCCTATATGATGCAGATGTATAAGTGCTCATATATAGGTGCATTAGAGAGATGACATGTAATGATCAGGATGCATGGAATGTAGATGGGCATGTTTACTTTATTGGATAGAGTAGAAATACAACTCTTCTACAAGGTAGTCAACATCATGCAAGAACATGTACTACCATACTACTACTACAACCACTATACTATCATACCAAGTCACCATAGCAAGCTAAAATGCTTCAAAGATACACTAAAGCAAACATTATTAACTAAACATGCATTATAAATTATTATCTTATATTCAATTTAAACTAGGGCTACAACAACAACCTATACTTTTGGGGCTCCTAAAAATCTAAGAAAAATATAGTAGCACAGTCACCCCAAAATTAGTCTATCATAAAATTTTCATGTGAATTGAATAAGCAAAACTGCCTACACTAAAATGACAAGATATGGCATAAATATGAGCATGAAAATACTTTGTATTATGAAAAGTATCAAACAATAGATTTATCATTTTTCCTAGATTCTATACAGTAAATAATCACTGTACAAAAATCACGTGCATGTTTTATTCATATTTTTCTCTCTATCAAAAATAACAAATATCAACAATAAAAAGCACTTGAACTACACATCATAATTTTTCTACAGAACAAGCATGTCATATATTTTTCATGCAGAGCACATCACAAAAGAAAACTAATGCAAGTGGAACCATATTTTTCTGAGCAATAATGGATTTACTATTCATTTTCTTAGATAAATAGCAATTACAAGAATTAAATAAAACTTCACAAAAAATATCTCAAACTCAACATGCAATATTTTTATGCTATAGATCTACTCAAAAGAAACCTAGCAAAATTTGTTTCACCAGATTTGGAGCAAAAATGAGCAAGATACAAATTTTTAAAGCATTTTTACTGAAATAAGGAAATCATTTCTTTTTCTTTTCTAAAAAACCCGAACCCAAAACGCTACGTGTCCACGGATCTGTGCACCCCAGCCCTTTTTGAGTCCCTGCCAGTGGGCCCCGTGGTCCCACTCGTCATACGCGGAGAGGGAAAGAGGAGCTGCGGCGGCGCTATCTCGCCGGCGGTGAGCCCTCCGGTGGCGCAGTGGGCACCGGCGTGCTCAGGACGTTGAGCCGCACCTAACTGGCTAGAAGATGGCACTTTTGAGTGGCGGATTGTGCTCACCGGCGACAATGGCGCACGGTGGCGGCTGCATGGCGGTTCTACCGCTGATAGCGGCCGTAGCGAGCCAAGCGAGCGGGGCTTGCGCTTCGCGGTGCCGAAGTGGAGCCAGTGACACAGAGAGAGGAAGCAATAGAGGTGCGGTGGCCACGGTTCGTGTGGAGCCAAACTCCGGCGAGCCCTGCCATGGCGGGCGGAGGATGAAGAACCGGCCGATTCGGCTATACCTTGGCGAAAACGGAGGCGCGAGCGGGTGCAATGGCGAGGGCGGCTCAAGGAGGAGCGGTGTGCGGACGCCCTCAAGCGGAGGCGGTGCAATGGCGGCGTAACCCACCGGTGGGTGGCGAGGAAGGTGGGTGGCGGCGATGCAAATCCCGCTCGGGATTTTTGAAGTGGAGGTGGAAGGAGGAGGTGGAGTGGATGAGGGGGATCGTTCGGACAGGCGAGGGACTTAAGGGCGGCCGGTCGGGACGGCAAGTGCGCCACCGCCCTCGGCGGCCGGTGAACGCCGGCCACGCGGCGGGCACGGGCAGGGCGAGCGGCGGCGGGCGCGTCCGCGCGCGGGAGAGTGGGAACGGGCGAGCGCGCTGCGCGTGCGGCAGGGCCAGGCCAAAAGCGACCGTGGGCCGAAACGGAGGCGACGACCCGTTAGGGCGGAAAACTGATTTTTTTTTTTTCTTTTTTGTTTCAAGTTTCCATTTTCAAACAAAAAGCCCTACGTCAATTTGAATAGCAAATTTTTGTTTTTAGAGCATGACCCAAAAATAAAAGTTGTTCAAAACTTCATGCTCTACAACTTTGCTTAAAGGTGCATTTTGAAATTCCAAACAGTATTTGAATTGGAAGTTAAAAGCTAAATAAACGAGTATTTTGACCATTTTCAATAACATTTTTAAAAGCAATTTTTTAGAAAATTTTGAATATGAAACTTGCTCCAAAAATCATGGTGAACCATTATAAGTTAATTAGTTAAGTAAACAAGCATGTTTCAAGTCCATGTTTCAATGTTTCAAAGCATCATTTCAATGATTATTTAACATGATTAAGCATGTATGATTATGATACTTGATGATGCGTAACATGCATGATTTGCAATGCCTAAATGCTTGCGTAACACCAGGGTGTTACACCGGTCCACTTAGGACCCTTAACTATATCGTTCAGCGAGCAACGCTGCCTAACACACAATATATCATAGTATTGTCACACCCATCTTCTCTCTATTGGTGTGATGACTAACAAGTATTGGTATAATTAAGACGCACACAGATAAATTCGCAAGCACACGGATACCGCTGTAGCTTTCACCTAGAAGTATTCCAAGTATCGTATCCACATGGAAACGTGTGAGGCTGACTATGATCCAATTTAACCCAGAGTAGTAACAAGACTTAAGAAAATCGAGAGTGTAGAGGAGATCGTTAAGGTCTTCTAGTTCTAATCTTGGTAAGCTACGTCTTCTACTGTTCTATCTAGGGACATTACTTAAGGAAAGACACCAGCAGAGGATGCTCTCCTTAGAAACAAGGTCCTGCTAGCCCTATAAACGAGAGGTGGATTCAACGAGGCTATAAAAGTCACCATCGCGAGCTACCACCAATCCGGAATGTAGGGTACATCCACGAGTTACTGAGTCTAAGCACCACCCTTACACTATGAATAATACTTTAACCTAAGGCCAATAGATTAAAGCACTTAAAAGAGACTCGTAAACCAGAAGAATAATATAAACGCGTTGCTTACTTAAATCAGAAGTTGATTACCAGAGAAATATCAGACGTAGGTTGACTTCCGCCAAAATACAAGCCATAGGGAGAGCACCGACAGGCTGGCACCTCCTCCAAACTCTTCCTTTACTCTCCATCTCTCTATTTCTAAAGACTAGGTCCTAATGAGGACTAATATTCTCTTGATAGCTGCCTCTGATCCTGATGAGGAGGATATAAATTAGGGTTTTCAGGATGACTCCAGGGAGGGGGTAGGGGCAGGTATATATAGGTCGGAGCATCAATTCTAGACCCTCGGATCAAACCGACTTGAAAGAACGGTGTAGATGCAATCTAGGAGGCAGTGGAGGAACCGACATAGAAGCTAGAGGCTGACAGGTGGGCCATAGGGCCTGCCGGCCTGTAGGTGGGGCCTGCCGGTCCCACATGGAGGTCTCTCGCGGTCATCTTCCATGGGTTGCCTTTTAGTGTTTTCTAGAGTCTTCCCACGTTGGTTTCGTTGTGGAATTACGTGATTTCTTTTGACAAATAGGTCCTCCTTGACGGTTTTTCTGGACAAACCCTGCTGAAAACATAGATTCACCAAAATTCATGAAATTTATTAGTTTAAACCCCTATACTATGTTTGGTGATGGAATTAAGTATAGATGCAGGTTATGTTGACAGTTTATAATTGATGTTAGTGACCGTCAACAACTAGTCTAATAGACAGATTAATGGATAGTGCATAGGTGACCTTGCACCTCATTTGGTTGCTTTGGTTCCCAATAGAAGAACAAACAACCTTTTTGTTCAAGAGCCCATCTCAAATCATGAATAGACTTCAAGCATCCAAGGGGTTTGGCAACTAAAGTCATCTATGGATTTCTTGATCCATGGGACAATCTTTTTCTAAATGAGGTGTGTTACATCTAGATATTGATGATGCACACCTTTGGAGAGTGTTTTCTTTAGGCTAATACTCAACAGTTAAAGACCATTTATGAGGTATTCTTCAATGTCATGGTTATCTTTGGATCATATTAAAGGATACGAAAATTTTGTGCCTTGGGTAGGTGCTGATTTTTCATGTGGCTTGTGATGCATGCTAGGTGTTGAACCACTAATTGGCTTGCTCAATGTGGTTTTTTTCATCCTAATTGTTGTCCCCTATGTGACTCGTCAATTTTGGTTCATCCTATTACAAAGATTTGGAATACAAGACCTCCCTATGTAGACGGATGAGAACACCTTATATTAGTGGTGGTCTAAGGTGGAAGCTTCAGTAATATTGGCATACCACGGCTCGCTACTTTTCCCCGCACTGGATTTGCCATTGTCAGTTGATCCATGGTCAGGCTCAAAAATGGCTCAATTCACTCATCCTTGAAGCATGTACGATCCGAAAGTGTAACAATATTTATGTTTTCTATGTCACATTCCTGACCTTGTTATGGCTCTATCATTCGCTAGGAGGACTACATTTCTAGGTTTGGCTAGGGCCAGTGGAATTTGATTTCTCCTTGCTCTTGTGCTTGCTAACTATGAGTAGTTTATGTACTACCTTGTTTACGTTTGTGGTTGGTCTATTTATCCCAAAGGTCTCCAATGTAATCTAAATATTTTTGCCGTGAGTGGTTGTACTATGTTAGGGTTCTTCCTCCTTTTTTATTATTAAGATATAATGATATGGAGGGAAGAAGGGACACCTATCAGCTAGTAGAAGGAAATGGGTATGGTACAATAATGACGCCATATATGCAATGCTAAGAAGAAAAGAAAAGGAATAAGGCGTTGCATAAATGGAATCTATTTTCTCCTTCCAATACGATATTCATGTGAAGATCAGCCTTTTCTCTCTTCAACTTCCTAATCATGAATCAAATCAGAGGAACCTTAGGCCATGTTTGTTTAAGATTTTTTATGACTTTTACTAGTCAAAAGGTAGAAGCTAAATAAACAACATGACTTTTAGATGGCGAGTAAAAACCAAAAAAGTTGGTGTAGTAAATAAAACTAAAAGCTAAAAACCTAGTTGTGAGATGTTTTCCAGTCTTTTGTGTTAAAAGTTATAAATCAAATAAAAAAGCTAATGACAAAAGACCTAAAATTAGAAGCAAGAAAAACAATTTCATAGCTAAAAGCATAAAAGGTTAGAGGTAGACAAACTGAAAAAGCAAACTAAACGTAGCTCAACGAGTTAAATTGTTATGATGGACCTTGCCCACTAGAAGTCAAAGTCCTTGACTTGACAGCTTATATTTTTCTGTATTTATTTTAGGATTTAATTTCCTTAATTTTAATTGGATGACGATGCACCCATTGACAACGAGGCACATGTGGTGACTTTTTCAATCTCAAGATCTTAGATCTGCTAACCCGTCTTTCAGAGGTACTCTTGAGATATGCTAGCCTAGACTTTTAGAGGTACTCATAGGGTCTTTTGGAGATACTCATAGAAATAAGGTGTGTCTAAAATCAGTATTGGAGACAAAATTTGGATATAAGGGGCTGTTCAAACTGACAACAAACATGAATGACCAAATGCGTACATGACAAGAGTATGCTCCTTCCATCCTAAAAAGAATACAATTCTAGCACAATATCAAGTTACATTATCTTGAGTTTGATTGACTATATAAAAATATCAACAAATAAGTATCGCTAGATTTGTTATGAGATACATTTTCATTGTCTATCTATTTGTTGTCATAAACATTACAATTTTACCTATACACTTGGTCAAAATTTAGATACTTTAACAAAGAATGCATCTAGAATTATATTTTTTTGGACGGAGGTAGTACATAACCAAAAAAAAACATTTGTGTTACAATACAGAAGAAAGCTAAAAAACAAAAAAGACAATGGGTATTATAGAGAAAAAGAAAACAAAATTAACTAGCCCTAGGTCTCTAACCTTCACCCATGTCTATCTAATTTTTAGGCCAACAAAAGGATCATGATAATAATAGGAACAAAGAAGATAGGAAAGATGATATGAAGACTAATTCTAAAAAATACAGATGCATTGGTCCATTGGAGATCATTTCGGTGGAAATAAGATGTTTGGTAGGCAACAATAAAAACAAAAGAGATAGAGAAAATAATAGGAAGATCTAATTCTTAATTATAAAATTGTATTAGAGATTAATATTAAGGGAGGAAAAGGAATTAAAACACATATAGCATGATTAACTAGCTACTGAAACTATTATTAAATACTCCCATCATTCCAAATTATAAGTCGCTTTGACTTTTTTAGTTATCTATTTTACTATGCATCTAGATATAATATTATGTCTAGATATATAGCAAAATAGATGAATAAAAAAAGTCAAAACGACTTGTAACTTGGAACCGAGGAAGTAGCTAATTGAAGGGGAGTGAGGTTGTGCAATGTGGGGCACAGAAATGTTGAGGCACTAAGCACCTTAGCCTCCTCTTTTTCTCTACCACTGTTTAAGACCTCGTTCGGCACACCTTCTTCAGTAGCTTCATGAGCCGTGGAGTTGAAGCAAAAAAAAAAATTGCTTCACTGACGAAGCGGAGTTGTGCAAGTATGAACTAAAGTAGATGTGATGTGTGTGTATATACATGTGAACGTTTGTGTATATAGCGTGTTTTGAAAAAGAAAACAAACGGGACGTTTGCTGAGAAAGCACGTGCTCCTGGTCCAGGAACCAGGACGCGAAACGTGAACCACCGCAAAGGGAGAAAAAACTGAACGCAGCGAGTGACAGAACAAAAATGAAAAATAGCAGCACGCATAGCGTGGCGCCGTGGCCCTGGCCATCTGGCGCTGCTGCAGAGAGAATCGGGTCGTGTCCGTCCGTTCAGATCCACCACACAGCAGCGCAGCGCACCACACACACACACCACAAATTAGCCACCGCAATCGCCTCCCCCCCCCCCCCTATTTAATGCCACCCCGCCTCCTCCGCCCCTCCCAAACCAAACCCAGCGCACACCACAACCCCCAACGCAACGCACCGCACCGCACCGCCGCCGCTCGCCTCGCCGGAGAGAACAGACAGGAGAGAACCCCGGGGCGCAGGCCGCCTCGGCAACAGCAGCTTCCGCGACCCACCGCCGCGATCCAGCAGCAGCCTGCCCCCTCCTCCTCCTCCCTCCCCTCGGGGCGTGGCCGAGTTGTAGGCATCACGGCTAGCGTTGCAGCCCCCCGGCGCGGCCCCCCAGCTGCGCAGGTGGAGCCCACGGGGACCATCGCCTCCGCCGTCGCGGCCAGCCCCGCCCCGCACGGCGGCCGCGGGGCGCTGCCCTCGGCCGGAGGAAGCCCGTCCGATCTCCTCTTCCTCGCCGGCGGCGGTCGGAGCCTCCGCCTCTGAGCCGTTCCTCTCTCTCAGCCCCTTCCTTTCCTAGCAAATAGTCCCTTTCTCTTAGCTAACCCCCCCGACCCCGACGAGTTCTCACCCCGAGAGTAACCGACCCACCGACCCACCGGCATGGAGATGAAGCTCACCATCAAGAGGGTGCCCACCGTCGTCTCCAACTACCAGGACGACGCCGACAAGCTGCGCGCCGGCTGCGGGAGGAACTGCCTCGGCGACTGCTGCCTGCCTGGTGAGCCACCTACCCCCCGAGCCCCTACTCCTTCCCTACGCAATTCCTTATTTTACTGTCAATCTGACGTCGCTTTCATCCGGAATCCGGTTGAAAATCTTAGAATTATTGGATCCTGTCCCTGATTTGTGCACGATTCGTTCAAAAAATTCCCAAACTTTGTGCTCCAGAAAGTTGGGGGCCTTTGCACCTAAACAATCGCTACAGGGTGTTCCTTTTTTTTATCTGCACTATTTTTACCCATCCCACCGGTAAAAAATTGTTACCGTAACAACTGGCTGTTGTTATTACGCTATCCGCCCTCGCGTACTCAAAATGCATCCTCTATAAGGCTTAGTCATCAAGATTCTCTCCTTTATGCTCAATTCTTCCGTATCTCTCCATCCTTTATATCATCCTCTATCCACTGAATATATCCATGTGAGATCTAGTTTTGAAGAATTTATTAAAACGAATTTAATAGTGCAATCGGAATTTAACTTGAGTTTTTGGTTTTTGAGATATAACATTTTTTAGGGTGTGTTTAGTTTTTCGAAATATTTTGGGTTTGGCTACTGTAGCACTTTTGTTTGTATTTGTCAATTATTGTCTAATCATAGACTAATTAGGCTCAAAAGATTCGTCTCGTGGTTTTGTACCAAACGGTGTTATTAGTTTTTTTCATCTATATTTAATACTCCATGCATATATCCAAATATTCGAGGTGACGCATTTTGGCAACTAAACATGGCCTTAGCTAGTTCAAATAGTGGGGCCGCTCTCACCTCTCTCTGCCTCTCTTTCTCCATTCGGCCGAGCGCTGCAGCGCGTATACAGGACGCCCGCTATCTCCTCCACAAATAGCGGATGGAAGGCCTTCCAGGATGTTTTACCGGACCTCGCTGTAGCTTTTTCATGCGCTATGTGCTCCTGCAGGATATGATATGTTTATAGGATGCAGTGCGGGCATTCTTAGGCTATCCGTACCGCATCACTCTCTAAACACACCTCTAAAGGAATATTCCGTACCAACTCCTCCCGCACCTATATTTACTCTATATCATACTCTATATCAACAACCATTTCATATCCTCTCTCCTCTCTCTCTTTCTCTCCCCTCCCTCCTCTCTCCTCTCTCTTTCTCTCTCCTCCTTCTCTTTTACAGGCGTGCAGGCAACTCTACCTCTGGTGTGTTACTGTAGCAAACGTTACTGTAGCGGTTGCTTTAGCGTTGCGCGGTGCAACGCGTTGTTCGCTTTATTTACCGTTCAGTCTCCTTTACCGAATGCGGGTGCGGACAGCCTTACCCCGCCTCGAATTGGGTTGGATTAAATAAGGATATAAATAAACAAACATCTTAGGCAAACTGTAGATATTTATCATAAATTCTCAGTCCGAACCCCACGCCATCATAACTAACGCAAGCAAAACAGAGAGCCTGTTATTATGTGCCTATTGTATGGCTCACTTGAAAATATGGTTCGTTTTATAATTCAGTAGAAACCTCACTGAGACATAAGCTCTGCATGTAAAAAAAAAACTATATCAGTGGCTTCACTTGATATGGAAGTAGCAAATTATGCTGCACTTTTATTGGATTAACATTTGCATCTTTCTTTGAGCAGCTTCCAAGCTTCCCCTCTACGCGTTCAAGTTGAATCCGGCAAAGCGCTCGCAGGAGGATGCTGCTTCAACCAAGCTGCTTGTTGATATCCTCCTTAGTGAGGTAAATAAAAGCTTGTGATTTTTGTTGGGACTTCAACTCTGCTAGTTTTACTGTTTTAGGATGAGATATGATAGGAATCGATTTATCTACATCTATTCTAGTAAGAAATATATGCGAATCTCTTAAAAAGTTGGGGAGACATATTTGGACCATTCCTATGAGTACAGTGTTGAGCAGTGGAAAACCTGCCAGGCACAAACCGAACAAGCCGTAAGTGCACTTGAGCAGTAGCAAATGCATGCATGTACGACTTGTAAGATGATGATAGTTGCTGCCAGAATAGTGTCTAATATCTTCAAATATGGACCATTCTTATTTTGATTAATATATACCTTACAATGGCACTAGAACTGGCACTGTGAATCTAAATTTCGAGCTCTGGTTTTGAGTGATATATGGACAGTTTTACTTTTTGTTCTGTAACACATTCTATAGAAGTATTTGTGAAAGTTCACTGAAATAGGTGGATAGTGAAGTCTACTTCTCATATTTCTCTTCCGAGATTCAGATTCTGAGTTTAGTATTTTGCTTTGTATTCTGGCAGTGGGAGGACAGGATGGCCCGAGGCTTATTCCACTACGATGTCACTGCCTGTGAGACCAAGGTCATCCCTGGCAACCTTGGGTTTGTTGCACAACTCAATGAAGGGCGCCACCTTAAGAAGCGCCCTACTGAGTTTCGTGTGGACCGTGTGCTCCAGCCATTTGACCCTGCCAAGTTCAATTTCACCAAAGTTGGCCAGGAAGAGGTTCTCTTCCAATTTGAGAATGGTGATGGTGATGACAGCTATTTCGTGAATGACGCTCCAATCATTGCTGTTGATCGTGCTCCAAATGTTGTTGCTATCAATGTACATCTCTCATTCACACAACAATCCAACTTCCATTTTATCTCTCCTATTCTTGTTTCCAATGACTGTTTGCGATGGTTTGCAGGTGAGCCCAATTGAATATGGACATGTGCTTCTCATTCCTTGTGTTCTGGACCGCCTGCCTCAGATGATTGATCCAGAGAGCTTCTTGCTTGCCCTGCAAATGGCAGCTGAGGCAGCTAGCCCGTACTTCAGGCTTGGTTACAATAGCTTGGGTGCCTTTGCCACCATCAATCACCTCCACTTTCAGGTATTAAACTTCTGATGGTATCTAAATTTAATTCTCACCACAAAATCCTAACCAAATAGGAGCATATTCAGTATTGTGAAGATAGTGTTATTGTGTAGCTTCTGTTTGAAAAATGTTGTTTAGTACTGAATGATAATATCTTTTCTTTACAGGCGTACTACATGTCAGTGCCTTTCCCTGTTGAGAAGGCAGCTACCTGCAAGATCCCTCTTTCTGAGGACACAATGAAGAATGGGGTGACCGTGTCCAAGCTGACAAATTATCCTGTGAGAGGCCTGGTATTTGAGGGAGGGAACACACTGGATGGCCTGGCAAATGTGGTTTCCAATGCTTGCATTTGGCTGCAGGACAACAATGTGCCTTACAACGTGCTCATTTCTGACTGTGGCAGGAGGATCTTCCTGTTCCCCCAGGTAAAATTATTACACAATTTCCTAGTTTTGTCAAATCTTGACTGAATTGGTGGAACTCTCTTTATGATGTTCTAACAAACTTCTGTCTGTTCAATAATGCAGTGCTATGCAGAGAAGCAGGCTCTGGGCGAAGTGAGCCAGGAGCTGCTGGACACTCAGGTGAACCCAGCTGTGTGGGAGATCAGTGGCCACATCGTGCTGAAGCGGAGGAACGACTATGAGGAGGCATCTGAAACCTCCGCGTGGAAGCTCCTTGCTGAGGTCTCCCTCTCTGAGGAGCGCTTCGAGGAAGTGAAGGCGTACATCTTCAGCGCTGCTGGCCTGGTTCAGTCTGACGTGGAAGAGGAGGAAGCCAGCAAGGGCGAGGGCACCACCACCTTTGCTCCTGTCCCCGTTACCCCTCTGCCTGTCGCTGAAGGCTGCCTCGTGCGCCAGTGAGTCCGTGGACTGGCTGTTGTCTGTTCCTGGTCGCCTATAAACTGTGCGGTAATAAAGCTCTGTTGGTAGGGTATATGCTTTGCTGAGCCCTGTGCTCTGCTACTACTTTGCTCTCGTTTGTGTCCAGCTGCTCTCGTGGTGAACTTGGTATCCAGTGCTCTGCAATATTAAGCAGAGGCTATTGTATTGTTTGGGTCGTTTGTTAATTATTATTAGAACTAAATGAAATGTGATAAACATTACTAGTATCCGCTCTCTGTTTCTAGGCTCTCTTTGTTATGTGCTGCATTTGTGTCGAATCAGTAGTCGCTTACTCATGTTCATGATTGTAGCATAACATGTTCTTGATGGTCCTAGTAGAAAATCAGGCGCGGTGATATGATGAAATTTTCCTAGAGGATTTGAAATTTACTAGAAAATCAAAGCTGGGCTTCGCTGGAATGTCCTTATGAAACGTGTGCTTGACGCTATTTTGTCATATCTCATTTTTTTTGTAACTATATAGATTTCTGAGCCCATCTTTTGACATGGCATATCTTATCCTCTGGCTCTCTTTCTCACGGTGACCGCTCCATGTTCTCCCGTTCTCACTGTTCTCTCTCCGTCTCGACCGGTGCCCGACGCCGGCCGTCCCAGGCGCGCCGACCCAGGTGCCTGGCGCCGACCTCCCCTGGCGTGCTGCCGCTCCCTGCCTCCCTACGCGTCGGCCTGACTGCACCAGGTGCCCGACGGCGGCCTCCCCAGGTGCCCCAGGCGCGCCGGCCTAGGTGCCCGACGCCGCGCCTGCCGCTCCCTGCCTCCCTGCGCGTTGGCCCCAGGCCAAGCCCCCGCGGCTCTCAGCCAGGAAAAGCCGCCGACGAGATCCAATGTCGCAGTCTTGCAGAGAAGCAAGCTATCCTTGTGTTTACTGTTCATGTAGTCATGTAACGTAAGAAGGCAATGTGTGTCTCTTGTTGACTTTTAATGTGCCTGTAATGTAATGACATGTAGTGATTAACTTGATGGAATGAAATTAATGTTTCATCAAAGTAATATGTTTGTTTGTTGAAAAATTCAGCAGACCCAACTTCAGGACTGACCAACTTGGCTCATACATAGGAATATTCAGAAATTCACATCTCACTTCATACATAGGAATTTTCAGAAGTTCACATCTCAGATCATACATAGGAATTAAACTAGAGTATTGACCAACTTGGTTCATACATAGAATTACAGTAGAGTTCTTCAAATGCCAGCTCATACATATGCATTAAAACAGAGTACTTCACATAGTCATAAGAGTTTCTCAAATTTCAGTAATTGACATCTCAGTTCGTCTTCAGCTTCCTTGGAAGCAACTTCTTGGCTATTCCCTTATTTGGTGAATTTGTAGCCTTCTTCCTTGGTTTTGGTGGAGTTGTAGCCTGCTTGTTTGGCGCTAATTGATTTAGCAATGTATTTCCCTTCTCCAAGTAGGATAGCAAGTCGGCTGCAACATGAAAGAATTGTAATGGATAGTAGCATTTTCATGAAAGAATTGTAATGAGTTCATGAAAGAATTGTAGTACCTCCAGGTCACCCATTTTGGAGTTGTCGTCAAAATATTTTCCTTAGTTGTGACAACATTTTCAGCATGGACATCAACATTTTGAGTCTCTACATCAGCATTTTGAGCCTTTACAGGAGTATTTTCAGCCGCATTTCCTGGCTGGACAGCAGCATTTTTAGCATGGACAGCAGCATTTTCAGACTCGACATGAGTATTTTCAGCAGCTTTTTTAGATTTCTTGTTACCATTCTTCCTCATCGAAAATTTCTAACCTTCCTTCCCCTTCATCATTTTGCCTTTCCACAATCCGTAATTCATCCCAATTAACGACATGTCCCTGTGGTTGTTCTGGAATGGCACCATTTACAGCCACTAAACTAAGCTCAGGCTCCGCATCGAACCTAAAAAAACACCTATTACACTGACTTAGAACACTACACGCATGCCATACAACTAGTCGTAGTTAGATATATTTCTACAACAAAGAGTAAATAATGATGCATACCCAGTAACTAGAGCACTCCCATTGCAATCCATAGCACAAGCATATCAGAGAATCACTGTTTCTTACTCCTATAAAACCCTAAGTTAACACTTTACCCACTAAATCCACAAATCAATCCTGAATATGGGCGCCTTGAAGCCTCACCTTAGTTCTAGGGGGAGGATGCTGCCGCGGCTGAGGCTTCAGAGGTGGGCGACGCGTCCTGGACTGCGGGGCGCCTTCGCCTGGGGACGACGCGGCCTGGCCGCTGGCCAACGGCGTGAGCAGACAGCTGCGGGGCTTGGCCTGGGGCGACGTGCAGGAAGCGGCGAGACGCAGGGTGGGGCGGCATGCTTGGTGATGCGCGGCCAGTGGGCGGCGGCGGCCGGCGTCGGGCTCCCGCCTGAACACCAGTTGAGACGGAGAGAGCGGGAGAGAAAGGAGAAAATGCCGTCACCGTGAGAAGTGAGAGAACGAGGATAAATAAGCTAGAAGGAGGCAGGGGCAAAACGGTCACGCCAGGTCAAATAATGGGCTTAGAAATTTATAAAGTTGCAAAAAAACACGAAATTGCAAAATAGCGTCAAGCACACGTTTCATAAGGGCATTCTAGCGAAGCCCACAAACTTGATGACATTCTAGCGAAACTCACTCTCTATAAAGACAAAATTTTCATTTTCTCCTCTTTACTCCTGCAAATGCAGGCAGAAACTAAATTGAAACTATCGATCCGCTGCAAAAATGGCCGTTGAACTTGATAAAAGTTTGTGTTGCTTTGTGCATAACTCACCTGTACTCAATGGTTGAGTGAGGTAGAATGAAATTTGTTAACCTTTTTCGAATTTTGTTTTTTTTTTCCATCTTGAGTTATCGTCAGGTTGGATTACATCATAGTCTATGATGCTGGCCGTAACATCTTAGCCTGTAATGTAGATGTAGGGAACAGTGAATCACCGTTCCGATTGCCTTATTCAAGGAATAGTATATCTCATCTCCGCCTTGATGCCACCGTCCGGAAACAAAAGTCTCCATGTCGTCATGTCGATGAAGATGCTGACGCCGACGTTGTCGCCCTCATCTTCAACGGAGCCGTCATGGAGAAAACGATTCCACCCTTCTCCTTCACCGTCGACAGAGATGAGGAGAAGGAGGAGATAAAACTCCAATACCAAGTAATTTGGCATGGAGAGACACTAACATTAATGACTCGATTTACTAGGGAAACCTTATTAAAAACAATGGATCCCCACTCCCATCAGCCCCCGGCGAGATGCCGGAGGAGAAGGGAGGGGGACCAGCGGTGGTAGATGACGGCGCGACTGCGGCGGCGACGGCGACGACGAAGGCGCTAGGGCAGGAGTCCGCCTGCCACAGGCGTCGTGGCCTCCTAGGCAGCTTTGCGAGCGCGAGGTGTAAAATCAATCTCACTCAGGAGCAGCAGACCTGTGGTCAGAACCATTGCCTTGCTGAAATGGCTTTTGCAGGTACAGCCAGGCCTGAAAACTGACGTGATCCAGCCGACCAGCCCTAATACTCCCTCCGTCCAACAAAACAAGCAATTATGGGAAGCGTGCCAGTCAAACTGACTCAAGTTTGACCAAGTTTATAGTAAATAGTATTAACATTTATGTCTCCAAATATATTTATTAAAAAAATATATTCTATAACTAATCTAATGATACTTATTTTGTATTATAAATATTAGTATTTTTTTATATAAATTTAGTCAAAGTTCAAACTGTTTGACTTCTCGAAAAGCGAGAATTGCATGTTTTTATGGACGGAGGGAGTACTACCCTAGTCCTAAATATTTAGAAAAAGTTCACGTTATCTCTCTCAACTTTTATGAAAATCTGTTTTTCCTTCCTGAACTCTAAAACTGGGTAAACAACCTCTCTGAACTTTTAAAACCGTTCGTTTTACCTCCCTGACCGGTTATAAGCAGTTTTCAAATCATACTAAATCAAAAAAATCTATACAGTGAACATAAAAAATCATACTAAATCAAAAAAATTATAAAATAAAATTATAAAATAAAAAATCTAATTTTGTTGGACTTCACATGAGTAGATCTATACAGTGAACATATAATATGATATGCTTTAGTACAAATTTTTTGCTATAACTTTAGATCTATGTTTTTCTATAATTAATTCATAGATGCAGTTTCTATGGTCCAATTGTGGTAACAATTTTATGGTGGACTAATTATTGTATGCTTGAACTGTAGTAAAATTTTTCCATAAATTTTTACTACAGTTCAAGCATACAATAATTAGCCCACCATAAACTAAATTTTTACTATAGTTCAAACATACAATAATTAGTCCACCATAAAATTTTCACCACAATTGGACCATAGAAACTGCAGCTATGAATTAATTATAGAAAATAAATTTTTACTACAGTTCAAACATACAATAATTAGCCCACCATAAAATTTTCACCACAATTGTACCATAGAAACTACAGCTATGAATTAATTATAGAAAATGATAGATCTAAAGTTACAGCAAAAAATTTATACTAAAGTATACCATATTATATGTTCATTGTGTAGATCTACTCATGTAGAGTCCAACAGAATTGAATTCTTTATTTTATGATTTTTCTGTGATTTACTATAATTTTTTGAATATTCAGCCGAAATAAATAAAAAAGAAAAAGACAAAACCGCCTTTTGAAAAACGCTTATAACCGGTCAGGAGGTAAAATAAACCGTTTTAAAAGTTCAGGGAGGTGGTTTACCAGATTTTAGAGTTCAGGGTGGAAAAATAGACTTTCGCAAAAGTTAAGGGAAGTAACATGATCTTTTTCCTAAATATTTTAGCAGTGGGGAACTTGTTCCTAATCCAAACAGGCCCTTAAATGGGCTGGATTGCTAGGACTTGGGTGCGCTTCTGTTGGATGCGTGGAGACTGCATGCGTCGTCAATGCAGATTGGGCCACAGGAAATGTTGGCCCATGATAAGTAGCATTCTCTGCTTAACTGCGTGTTGGTTTGGCAGAAAATAGACAACCTCACGTAAAAAACCATAGCAGTTGCTCAAAAACCACACACACAGAGACAAAGAAAACCACAAAAAAAACGTAAAAATCCATAGCATAAAACAGCAGACTCCGCTAAAACGGTGAACACCTCTCCTTCCGGAGAAAAAGGTCGGAGGCGGCGGTTGCGCTCCGTCTCGGGAGACGACGGCGCTCCTTATTTCTCTCCCCAAAGCAGCGGCGTGGCTCCCCAGTCCTCTCCTTCTCCCCCGAGAGGCGACGGCGGTGGTGGCTGCGCTCGGTACCGGGAGCACCAAAAGCGGCGGCGGACTGGAGATGGCGGCGCTCCTCGTCTTCCCGAAGCAGCGGCGTGGCGCCCCATTCCTCTTCTTCTCTCCTGAGCGGTGGTGGCGGCGATTCCGAGGGGGAGGAGCCTACGAGGCAATGGCGACGGCTCCGAGGCAAGTTTCTTCTCTGATCTTGTCGATGGTCTGATGGCGTTATGTGAATAGGTTATTACTCCCTCTGTTCTAAATTATAAGTCATTTCAAGAATATTAGAGTCATCAAAATTATAGAAAGATTTATAAAGATTCATAACATCAAACAGATATACTTAAAAAAAAATACATCAGTGCAGCTAAAGAGATCCGAATGTTATCGTCTGATAGGTCCGCCTAAACTAATCACCCCGTGCTAATCGTCCCGCCCCGCGCCGCTTTCTCTGGTGTGACTGCGGAACCGCCACCCGCAAACGACGCCCAGGTCACCCCGCGGCTTTCTATCGCCCTCCTTCCCTCCCACCCGCACAACCCCTACTCAGATCGTCGCCCGATCCGTGCGTGAACCACGGAAGCCCCTTCGCCCTCACCCTGCCGACACAGCCACCTCGCGGCTGCCCACATCCCGCCGCCGCCGCCTCTACCCGGCGTGCAATCGGGAACTGCGGAGCCTTTGCCGAGCCCGCAGCGCGCCGCCTCTACCCGGCGTCAAAGCGAGGGGCTCACATGGAGCCGGTGGTGGAGATGCGCGCTGAAGGTCGTAGCTCCCCCTGGTGGCGCCGGAGCGTCGCCCAAGGTGGGTCTTGGAGGCGGGGGAGGAGCTGATCTGGCGGGTGGACGAACTGGAGGCGGCGGTGGCACAGCTGATCGGAGAGAAGGAGGTCCCGGGGGACACGGCAAAGGCGGGAGAAGAGCTGGAGGCAGCGGCGTTGCAGCTGCTCGAGGAGGAGGACGAGAAGCGCAGGGGCTGCGGCAGGAGCTCGACGCCGAGCGGGCCTCTGCGGAGACGGCGGCCAGCAAGGCCATGCTCATGATTCAGCACCTGCAGCGGGAGAAGGCCGCAACACAGATGGAGGCCCGTCAGTCTATGCCGAGGGCCACGCCGATCACTCTCCGACCTCGATGCCTATTACCACTCCCGTCTCCAGTCGCACGACATCGACCCGGACTCAGGACTCTCACCGATGAGGATGAGAAATCGTAGGAGGAGGTGGGCACCGAAGAGCTGCAGCAGATCCACGTGACCGCGCTGGAGTGGAGCCGAACAGCCGCGAATCGAGCAGTGGCATATGGAGGTGAAATCCACTGTAGTTGAGCAGAGAGCCATTGTGAAGAAAGCAGTAGTCCATATGAGCAGTTTCTCAGTACTCAGGATTTGCAAGGTATACATTTGCTAAACAATTGGTCAAGCTATTTTCTGTCTAAGTAACATTAACTTTGTTAGTTAAAGGTGCTAAGTTGGGCACATTTGGATTATTTAGGCACATTGCAAGGATTCACTTGGTAGGAAGATTTTCTGATGTCTTTGATAAAATGGAATGTTGAAACTTTTTGTTAAACGGGAGTCGGGGGGAGAAGATTGTATTTGTATTCGCAGGATATTTCTCAGATTTCGACAGGTGGCTTTATTTGTTTCCTTAAATGCATCAGCATATGTTGCGTGGCACATTAGCACATTCATATTCGGCTTGCATATCATAAATACTGAACTTTGTTTTCGTGAAGTCAGAGCTTGAAACACTGCAGTGCAGGTTGCTTGATCAATGTGGCATCCAGGCTGTTTGATGTGAAATCAATTTATTGTATACCATGAGAAATAACTAAAGGTACTTTCTTGTAGTGTGCACTGGACCTCTATGATGTATGTATTTTGTAGATCAACTATTAGCCTATTCTTATGTATCAATTGTCTCCTCTAATTACAGGTCAAACCTGGGCCACCAAGGTTACAAGTTGAGCTATATGCTTCAAATGGTTTCTACAGTCATCCAGTGATACCAGTTTGCACGCGAACAACGTCGTGCCGCGCTGCTAATCATCCATGATAGAGGGCACCATGAACAGATAAGGACACGAGGCAAATGTGACACCATCATTATCATTGTTTCTTCAGTTTCCAGTAGTTGCAATTTGTCAGTTTTTCTTGAAGTTTTTGCGTCTTTTAGTGTTTTATTCAGTCTTTTAGTGTTTTATTCAGTCTTTTTTGCGTCTTTTAGACTTTTAGCGAATAATTCAAACTATTGAAAGGGCCAGTCCAGTCTCAGAAAACTATTTGCTTCATTCTTTTAGTCTGAAAGTGCATGAAAAAGCACTATTCTGCATTATTTCCTAAAGCTGTTGCATGTCCAGCATCATCCTTGTCTCAGTCTCACTCACTTATTTAGTTTGTTGTAAGCAAAAGTCCAAGTCTGTTGCCTCTTAGATTCAGTATTTTTGGAAACCTATATGGATCTTAGAAGTCATGTTCTTCGTGGATTGAAGTACATACAACCGTATCAATTCAGTTATTCACATGTGGTTTGGTAGGATATGGTCATGGAAATGGCAAGGGCAAGGTGACTGTATTGGTCTTGGAAATCTCATGTCTTCCATTTTCGGCCTTGCACCATGACTACAAAGGGTTCGCATTTTATAGTGTTCCTATAGCAGCTTGATGCATTGTTCCCTTGTTGTTTGCTGCTTAAGTTCTAGATGTGTGAATAGAGCTCTTGCATTAATACTATCATCCTGTTCGATGCATGAAGAAATTTTTGGGCCCTGGATTCTCACTAGATGCAAAAAAAAAAAACTCCAGGGCACATTTGTTGCAGCTCTGTATATTGCATACACTTGATGCATCCTTAGTGTTTTGTGTCATTGGCAGGCTTCAGAGAGTACAACAACAACAACAACATAGCCTTTTGTCCCAAGCAAGTTGGGGTAGGCTTCAGAGAGTGTTTGGATCAAATAGCAATGGTTAGTTGAGAATGAGAACTAAAATGTCAATCGATCATGTAGCAAGATTGATTGCCCATGCTTGAGATTTTAAGCGCCGAGCCGCCCGTAAGTGTATAGTAAATCTGGTGACTGTAATGAGAGAAGCTAATGTAATGTTGGCATTCATATGGCTGGGAGTGTATTTCACAAGCTTAGAAGATTCAGTCATTAATGCTCTTTCCTTTTTACGTGTCTCCCTGTTTCTCGTCTCTTTTGGGTTTCATCTCTAGCCTACCCCAACTTGCTTGGGACAAAAGGCTATGTTGTTGTTGTTGTTGTTGTTGAGTACTGAAAAGAATTGCCAGTGCTAAGATTCATCTATATTTTTCTTATTTTAGTCTCTTTTGGGTCGATGCTACAAAAGGATGGAGACATTGATGAAGATGTTAGGCATAGAATTTCAGCCGGCTGGTTGAAATGGCGTCAAGCTTCTGGCGTTCTCTGTGACAAAAGGGTGCCTCAGAAGCTGAAAGGTAAGTTCTATAGGACGGCGATTCGTCCGGCGATGTTATACGGTGCTGAGTGTTGGCCTACAAAAAGGCGACATGTCCAGCAATTGAGTGTAGCAGAGATGCGTATGTTGCGTTGGTGTTGTGGGCACACAAGGAGAGATAGAGTCCGGAACGACGATATCCGGGATAGGGTTGGGGTGGCACCAATTGAGGAGAAATTGATTCAACATCGGTTGAGATGGTTTGGACATGTCCAACGGAGGCCTCCTGAGGCGCCGGTGCGTAGTGGAGTTCTAAAGCGGGCCGATAATGTAAAGAGCGGTAGAGGTCGACCTAAACTAACTTGGGACGAGTCCGTTAAGAGAGATCTTAAGGAGTGGAATATCTCCAAGGATTTAGCTATGGACAGGAGCGCTTGGAGATTGGCAATCAACGTGCCTGAACCGTGACCTTTTTTTGTCTTGTGTCCTTTGTGTCCCTTTATGTGTCTCCCTGTTTCTCGTCTCTTTTGGGTTTCATCTCTAGCCTACCCCAACTTGCTTGGGACAAAAGGCTATGTTGTTGTTGTTTTTCTTATTTTAGTTAACCTAATTTTGTTACTACCAATTTTTGTTGTTGGCAGCAACTTTCTTACTTTGACATCTCGATGAATCGTTTCGTTGGGAGCTTCACTGCAAACCATATAGGGAATCTGTCCAGTGACCTGCAGACATTCCGTGCGAATGGAAACAAGATAGTTGGTGAGCTTCCAGCTGCAATCTCAAATCTAACTGGTTTCGTTAGGCTAGAACTTTCAGATACCCAGCTGCGCAGCGCAATTCCAGAGTCTACGGCTATGCTGCAGGACCTCCAGTAGCTTGGTCTTCAAAGAAATAACATGTTCGTCCCCATCCCATCAAATCTTGCCATGCTAAAGAATATGGTAATACTATATCTTCATAGCAATGAATTCTCCGGCTCCATACCAAGGGACATTGGTAACCTGACAGTGTTAGAAGACCTTAGCTTGGCTAATAATAGGTTATCCTGGACTATACCACCAAGTTTATTTCATATTGATAGCTTTATCTTTCTAGATCTTTCTCAAAACCTCTTGGAAGGTGAATTGCCAGTTGATATAGGCTATATGAAGCAAATTAATGGCGTGGATCTCTCTGCAAACCTCTTGGTTGGTAGTCTCCTGGATTCGATCGCGCAACTGCAAATGATGGCCTACTTGAACCTATCACACAATTCCTTCTCTGGTTCTATCCCAATGTCTTTCATAAATCTAACCAGCTTGCAATTTCTGGACCTGTCATATAATGATCTTTCTGGTACAATACCAAATTATCTGGCCAACTTTTCCATCCTCATTAGCTTTAACCTGTCTTACAATGAGCTACAAGGTCAGATACCTGAAGGTGGTGTATTCTCAAACATCACCCTGCAATCCTTGATAGGGAATGCAGGGCTTTGTGGTGCTTCACGTCTAGGGTTTTCACAATGTCCAAGTCCAAGAGGCTCTAGAAGAAATAATAGTCACATGCTGAAAGTTCTCCTACCCACTACCATCATTGTAGTAACTGGAGTTGTAGCTTTCTGCATATATGTAATAATTAGAAAGAGAAATCAGAAGCAGCAAGGTATGACGACAGTTTCTGCCGGTTCGGTTGACATGATGATCAGTCATCAGTTGGTCTCCTACCATGAGCTTGTTCGTGCCACCGATAATTTTAGTGAGAGCAACTTAATTGGATCTGGGAGCTTTGGAAAAGTTTACAAGGGTCAACTAAGCAGTGGTTTGATTGTTGCCATAAAAGTTCTAGACATGCAGCAAGAACAGGCCATAAGAAGCTTCGATGCCGAGTGCAGTGCGCTACGCATGGCATGACACCGCAACCTAATCAGGATACTCAATACATGCTCCAACTTGGACTTTCGGGCACTAGTTCTTCCCTACATGGCGAATGGAAGTTTAGAGACACTTCTGCACTGCTCTCAAGAGACAACACATCAGCTGGGATTTCTTGAGACTAGGCGTCATGCTCGATGTGGCATTGGCAATGGAGTATCTGCACTATGAGCACTGCAATGTGGTCTTGCACTGTGATTTGAAGCCTAGCAATGTATTGTTCAATCAGGACATGACAGCACATGTGGCTGACTTCGGCATTGCAAGGTTGCTAGTAGGTGATGACAGCTCTACCATCTCTGTGAGCATGCCTGGAACTATTGGGTACATTGCACCAGGTATTGTCTGCTTGCTCAGTCAATCAATCTACTTCTCATTGGACCATTGATTAACTTAGATTAATGTATCAGTCATAGCTTGTTTTTCTGATCCTTTTTTTTTCTTAACCAGAGTATGGGGCACAAGGAAAAGCATCACGGGAAAGTGACGTGTACAGCTTTGGAGTTATGCTCTTGGAAGTCTTCACTAGAAAGAGACCGACGGACGCTGTTTTGCCAGAAATCTAACCCTGAGGCAGTGGGTTTTTGAGGCGTTTCCGGCAGAGCTTGTCCGTGTTGTTGATTATCAGCTACTACCATGGTTGTCTAGCTGCAATCTGGAAGCCTTTCTTGTTCGGGTATTCGAGTTAGGTTTGCTGTGCTCCAGTGACTCTCCTGACCAAAGGATGGCAATGAGTGATGTGGTAACGAGGCTGAAGAAGATCCTAGCAGAGTGCAACAAATCGGTTGCAGCTGCGCTAAACACAGCAGCACAGTGATCATGCATGATCGATCAACATAGTATATTTATGTTTCTGTTCTGCTTCTAATCTGAACTAAGAAGAACATCAGCTGTAGCAACATCTACTTTGCCACCTAGTTTTCGCCTGTGCGCGTAACGACTTCTGGACATATCTTTCATTTTTTGCACCATATAAACTGAGGGTGAATTAGTATGCTGCTTGGATTTGCTTATATTGAACTAAATTTCTAAAAGCTAGCTTGCAACAAAATGCAAGACGCCGATTAACAATGATGCTCCCAATGGAGAGTCGATCCTAGAGTGTGTGTAGCTTGTTTACTTTGTACCTGTCAAATAACCTGAAGGACTTGTGAGAGTGAGTACTGTCTGAATTTAGCAAGTTGTCTCTAATAAAGTGCAGTCAAGGAGCACTGTTGGACCTCTTTATTTTAAAGAAAAAAGTCCAGACTACTACCCTTAAATTTGGTCTATGTCCATATAATCCCCTAAACTAACATACATACATGGTACAATTTACTCCCTCCAACTGTTTAAGTTGGTCTAATTTACACCTTAAGAAGATTTTTCTATTTTGTTTCGCTATGTACAAATCGTGTTTTAGTTTCAAAATTTGTGAGGTGACGGAGGACATCATATTGTGTATTAGAAAATACATTATGAACTTTTCATCATTATATGTTGCACGATATTGCATCTCTAGTGTTGTTATATCTCCTGAGCTATCAAAATAGTGACAAAAATACTCGCAAAAAATAGTGACAAAAAATTAAGATATATTTTTCTAACATAACTTATGATGTCCTCTAGGACCTCAAAAGGTTTGATATTAAAACTCATGTGGAGAAACAAAAGTAACAAATCATGTTAAGAAGGAAACTAGACCAAGCTAAAATAGTTAGAGGGAGTAAATTGAATCAAATGTTAGTTTAGAGGGTTATCTGGACATAAGCTAAACATGAAGAGAGTAATTAGGACTTTTTCATGTTTTAGAATAACAAAATCCACTCCAACCTCATCCAAACCACCCACACCCCCAACCATAAATTCCAATAAGACAAAGGCAAACATGAGCCGAGGAGGGTTATCAAACATGCTGTGAAATACACTGTGGGCCCTAAACTATCTCAGCACTCCTATTCATGCACCTCAAAGGTAAAAGTGTTTCCACCACATAAACCATACTCCAAGAAAAGGTCAAGGAAAAGGAATATCCCCAAAACTCTAACATCAGTGCCAACCACTTCAGGACATCATACCATCTATCTCTTCTGGGTTTGCCTCATGGCTGGCCCGTTAGTCATATACTCATATCACATCTCAAATCAAACATAACGTCATCATATATCGATGGCACATACAGAGTGGTGGACTGGAATTTAGGACGTGCCTGGCAAAAATATCTTGTATTTAATAACCCAAAACGTAATTTGAACCCAGCGAGGATAGAGTGCAAGCAGTGAGCATCAGACAAGCGGAGGGATGTTCTGGAGACAGTACTTAACAATCTTGAACTTTTTTTGAGTTGAGACCTTCAAATCTAACGTTACTAATAATTTGGCCCAAAATGGGTAGTACTGGCCTCCCTGGGCCTATATGGCCTAAAGCTGGGTCCACCCCTGGGCACATATATAAAGTATGGTTAATAAAATCCAACCCTTCTCTGTCAAAAAAAAAAAAACAAGTGGGCTAGTAAGTAGTATAATTAGTTTGCATAAAAAAAGTAGTATAATTAGTACGAGCGGGAAGCTCTGGGTGGTCAGAGTAAAAAAAAAAACTTTCAAACAAGGCAAGTAAGGCTCTCTAAAATAGGATTCTAAAAGAGGGTGTTGTCGTGCCTGTGATGTCAGGGAGGTAGGGGTACGAGTCTTCGAGTGTTGGTGTAGTCGATTAGCAGGGTCCTCCTCTTAGAGTATCTCGGAGTCTACTCGTACACGAATCAAGTTTATGGATATAAATTTCAAGAATAGCTGAGAATAAAATCCACTAGAAACCTCAATAAATAAGATCCAAATAACACAAAAAATTGCACCAAAAGAGATTTCAATATCTAGAAAAAAATTGATTGCTTTTATTTCAAATTATAAGTTATTATTCCAACATTTTTGGAGAGTCAAATTATCTCAAGTTTGACACAATTATAGACAGAATTACGACGATTTATGACATCAAATAGATATACTATCAAAAAATAATTAATAAAAAAATCTAATGATACTTATTTGATATAAAAATGTTATTATTTTAATATATAATTTTGGTCAAACTTGAAATACTTGGACTCTCTAAGAATGTTGAAATGACTTATAATTTGGGATGGAGGCGGTACAAGTTTCATATTGTTTTAAGTACACCTAATTAGCTTTCAAAGATTAAAGAAAGTTAGAGAGATTTTTGGAAAGAGCTAAATGCCCCGCAGCCCTCAAACTTGTAAGATGTGTCATTTTGGTCCACGAACTTTGAAAATGTATTTCTAGGTCTCTAAGAGCATGTTTGGAATGTAAGAATACAAAACAGAGGAATTGAACAAAACATAGAAAATGGATAGGAACGTAGTTGTAAGCATCTAGGCCCCTAATTGGGTTTCGATGATCGATGATGACGGAAATTACTACGACTAACGTGTGTTTTGCAGAAACTTTGATAAGTTAGGTCATGGTAATGGTAATTATTTGAGCAATATAGTTTTCATGCCCCTATCGATGCAAATCATTTTGGTTTTCAAAGGATTGGTGACAAGGTTAAGGATAAACTAGTACTAAGTGTCGTTTGGGGTTGGAGAGGCACTTAGAGTGGTTTAGGACTTTGTTTTTCCTTTGACCGTACTATAAAGGGGGCATGAGCGGGTAGCTTGACCTAGGTGAGACAAATGGTTTAGGTGTGGTGCACACTTATCAAACTTAACACTAGGTAGCTCAGGTAAAGCCCAAAGATCATTTGGAAGAAACTTGATTCAAGTTGCGTTGCGACCCGGAGTGTTTTAAGCCATGTTTGCTTGACCGGACACGGTCTCTGTCTTGACCGGACGCGTCTAGTCAGTGTAGTGGACAGCAGCAAAAGCAACATCACAACCGGACGCTGTGGCTTGTCTGATCGGACGCGCAGGTGGCGCGGCCTACAGTCAGGAGAGCTAGGATCAGTGACCAGACGCTGAGCCTGTCTGACCGGATGCCACTGTGGCCGAGTCCGGTCAAAGTACAGAAATGGTCTAGACAGGGGAATCAGCGACCGGACGTGTCCAGTCAGTACAGATCGGACTCTGAGGTCGTCCAGTCTGACTCAGTAATTTAAATGGAAAATAGCCATTGGCCACTGACCGGACACGTCCAGTCACAGCGACCGGCGTGTCCGGTCAGTACGACTTTTGCTGAGTTGACATATAATGGTTTGAATTATGTGAAGGGGGTATAAATACTTCCCCTACTCATCCATTTGAGGTCTCTTGCTCATTTGTTCAGATGAGAAACACCTTTCAAGTGCAAGGGAGTGCAAGAGCCTAGTGAGGAGATTGTGATTCGAGAATCCAAGATTAAGGACCTCATTGGTGCATAGGGAGTAGCAAGTCTGCATCCACCCATCTCATTAGGCTTGCCATGGTCAAGTGAGAGTTCTTGCTTGTTACTCTTGGTGATCACCATCACCTAGATGGCTCGGTGGTGATCGGGAGTTTAGTGATCATCCGACGGAGCTTGTGGATGACCCAATTCATCTTTTGAGCGGTTTTGGGCGATTCACCGCGATGGAGTGTCGAAGAATTAGCTTATAGAGAGCACTTGATCCTTGCACGGATCAAGGGGGATCTACACCCTTGCGTGAGTGCTCCAACGAGGACTAGTGGGGAGTGGCAACTCTCCGATACCTCGAAAAAACATCACCATGTTCCTTGCCCTTTACTTTCAAGCAATTTAATTTCAAGTACTTCATTTCTTGCATTTTACTTTCCTAGCATTGCTATGCTAGATTAGGACTTGGAACCTAGGGTGCAAATCTTTTATCCGGTAAAATCACTAAGAACACACTTAGGCACTGAGGGGTGAACATGGGCTAGTAGGATTTAATTCTTGCAATAAATTTTAGAGAAGCCCAATTCACACTCTCTTGGGCATCTTGATCCTTTGAATTGGTATCAGTGCCGAGTTGCTCCTTAATTATGCTTAACCACCTAAAGCAAGATGTCTAATGGGGAAGGACCACCTTCCATCTTTGGGGGAGATGATTTTCCATATTAGAAAATTCGCATGGAGGAGCACCTCGAAGCCTTAGATATTGGGTGTCTTGAAGCCACCACCGAGGGACTTCCTAAAATCAAGGATCCCGCTCATCCTGTTGGTGATGAGGAGAAGTACAATCGGTGGAACGCTAGAGCAAAAAATACGCTCTAGTAGGGGCTTGGCAAGGATATCTTCAATCATGTACACAATGCCAAAGACGCTCATGAATTGTGGACTAACCTCTGCGCGCTCCATGAGGGAACCAAGAGTAAGCATGAGGAACGCTACCATCTTGTAATGAAAAAGATTAATGCTTTTGAGATGCTTCCAAAAGAAAGTGCTAATGAAATATACACTCATTTGTATGTTCTTGTAGAGGATCTCAATACTCTTGGGCTTACTCAAATGAGTCCATCAGATGTTGTAAGGAAGATCTTGAGTGTGCTTACTGTCGAGAAGTATGGCCACATTGTGACCGTGCTCCATCAAAGTGATCTTTCCACCGTAACACCAACTCAAGTATTGAGAAAGATCAATGCTTATGAGATGTAGATGCATATCACTTCGGAAGATGGCTCATCATCTTCAAAGAAGAAAGATTTGACTTTCAAGACTAGCCATGACAAGAAGAAGAAGAAGAGCCATGATTGTACAAGAAAGCTCAAGTGATGATGATCTTGATGAAGAATCACTTGCTCTCATGGTGAAGAGAACCACCAAGATGCTTAAAAAGCTTAACAAGAGTGGCATCAAGTTTAATGGCAAGAAGAAGAAATTCTTCACTAGTAGCAAGAGGAAGCCCATATCCGAAATGGATTGCTACAATTGTGGAGAACTTGGTCATCTAGCTCACCAGTGCCCTAAGCTTCCAAAAGACAAATACAAGAACAAGAATAAGGGCAATAAAGATGACTCAAGTGATGAAGAAGAAGAAAAGAAGAAGAACAAGTCATATAAGAAGAAGGATGGCAAGAAAAAGGAGTACCACAAGAAGAAGAAAGGTGGCAAAGCTTACATTGTTGGTGATTGGCTCACCGACATTGGGTCATCTTGTGAGTCCTCTAGTGATGAGAGCGACAATGAGAAGGAGAAGGTCACTGCATTTGTGATTGGGCCTTTATTGTCTTCACCACCACCATCACCACCATCATCCTCTACTCACCTATGCCTCATGGGCAAGGGTGAACGAAAGGTACAAAGTAATGATAGTGATGATGATGATAGTGATAGTGATGATGAATTTGAAGCACCTTCTTATGATGAACTTATAAAATTACTTAACAAGTACTCAAGACTCATAAGAAAGATAAAAAATGAAAATAATGAGCTTCAAATTGAAAATGTTCACTCTCATCTAAACTTGATGTTGCTCAAAAGACTAGTGATGAGCTTAGAAGAGAAGAAAGTAAAATTATGTCCTCTAAACTCAATGAGCTCAAGAATTCTAACAAAGAGCTTAGAGATGAACATGATAAACTTGAGAAGAGGCACAATGAGCTCATCACTAGATACAACTTGGTAAAAGATGAGTACACAACCTTGAAAATCAATCATGACAGTCTTGTTGTTGCTAATGAGCTTTCATCCTATGAGCCACATGATGCTACTAACCATGTTATTAAGATTGATATAGCTACATCATGTGATGATTTGATTGTGGAAAGCATTGAGCAAGGTTCTAGTAGCAAAGGCAAGAAAGTGCTTGAGTCCGATAACTATGATGATTATGCTAAGCTCAAGAGTAAAAATGAGAAACTTAAGAAAGATCTTGAGAAGGCCACAACCACCAACACCGTTGTGATTGATAACCTTGACAATGATGAAGAATTGACTCTTGAGAATGAGAAGCTCAAAGAAGAAAACAAGAGACTCAAGTTTGAAATGTCTTGCATCAAGCAAACAACAAATGAGTCACTCATCGAAGAGAACAAGAAGCTCAAGTTAGAGAAAGAATATCTCAAAGTTGGATTGAGCAAGTTTGCAAAAGGCAAATCACTTCAAAGTGATCTCTTGATGAACATCATCATGAAGATGGATAGAAGTGGTATTGGTTACTTGGCAAATCAAGAGAAGAAGGCCAAAGCTTAACAACAGCTACACAAACCAAAGCCCAAGCCAAAGAGATGCTTTGAGTGTGGACAAGGTCACTTTTCACATGAATGTGAAACTCCTCCACCACAACCCTTGCCCAAGCATGCTAGACCCTTTGCTTTCAATGCTCACTACATGCTAAGAAAGGATTCTAGTGGAAAAATGAAAGTCATGTTCTTAGGTCCCCAAATAAGAATAGGCCTAAGAAAATTTGGGTTGCCAAGTGTCTAGTTAAGAAAGTTAAGGGCCCGTCACAAGTTTGAGTCCCTAAACAACAAGCTTGATCTCTTGTGTGTGTAGGTGAACTACAAGACTGGTGAATCTCATTGGGTAATTGATAGTGATTGTACTCAACATATGACAAATGATCCTTGTATGTTTGCCTCACTAGAAGAAAATGGGGAATGTCAAGAGAAGACCACTTTTGGGGACAACTCAAAGGGCAAAGTCAAGGGTTTGAGAAAGATCGCAATATCAAATGATCATTCACTCTCAAATGTGCTATATGTTGCTTCATTGAGTTTCAACTTACTATCCGTTGGTCAATTGTGTGATCTTGCTACCAATGCTTGTTCACTCCAAATGAAGTGATTGTGTCAAAGATAGATGATAAACAAGTGATATTCAAAGGTTTTAGATACAACAACCCCTATCTTGTTGACTTCACCTCCGAAGATGCAAATTTGATGACATGTTTGTTCACCAAGACCTCACTTGGGTGGCTTTGGCATAGGAGGCTAGCTCATGTTGGAATGAATACACTCAACAGGCTATTGAAGAAAGAGCTAGTGAGAGGCTTGAAAGATGTCAAGTTTGAGAAGGACAAACCTTCTAGTGCATGTCGAGCCAGAAAACAAGTTGCAAACACCCATCCAACAAAAGCATACATTCAACATCAAGAGTGCTAGAACTTCTACACATGGATTTGTTTGAGCCAACAACATACAAGAGCTTGGGTGAAAATCTCTATTGTCTTGTGATTATTGATGACTACTCAAGATACACTTGGACATTCTTTCTTCATGACAAATCTGAAGTGGCCGCTTGTTTCAAGAAATTTGTTAAGAGAGCACAAAATGAGTTTGAAGTGAAGATCAAGAAGATAAGGAGTGACAATGGAAAAGAGTTTGACAACATAAACATTGAAGCTTATTGTGATGAAGTTGGGACCAAGCATGAGGTCTACGCAACCTACACTCCTCAACAAAATGGTATAGTTAAGAGAAAGAACCAGACATTGATCACCCTTGCAAGAGCAATGCTAGATGAGTATAGCACACCTCAAGAATTGTGGGCCGAGGCAATCAACACTGCATGCTATGCATCCAACCGCCTCTTTCCACAAAAGTTTCTTGGCAAGACCCGTTATGAGTTGCTCAATGGGAAGAAGCCGGACGTCTCATTCTTCCAGGTGTTTGGTTGCAAATGTTACATCTACAAGAAATGGCAACACCTAGGGAAGTTTCAAAGACATTGTGATATTGGTTTTCTTGTTGGCTACTTATCAAAGTCCAAAGCATATAGAGTATTTAATTATGCCACCGGCTTGGTTGAAGAAACATATGATGTGGAGTTTGATGAATCTAATGTCTCTAAAGGAGCAATTGAGAATTGTGATGATGTAGGTGATGAACCCTTGAGGGAGGCCATGAAGAACATGCCGGTGGGAGACATCAAGCCTAAAGATGATGAAGATGATGTTCAAGTGATCAATCAACCTTCTTCATCTAATGTGCCACAAGATGATGGCAAAGATGGAAGAGTTGAAAATGAAGATACTCATGTCTCTCATGAACAAGCCGTGGCACAAGCACAATATGTTGATGCTCCTCAACCTCTTTCTAAAGTAATTGATAGAAGAAACTCACCTCCACTATAAGCACATCCACAAGATCTCATCATAGGGAGTCCATCAAAGGGTGTAATGACTTGATCTCAAAAGCTTGCTTCTTTTGTTGAACATCACTCTTTTGTCTCTTGCATTGAGCCTAAGGATGTAGATGAAGCTCTTCAAGATCTAGATTGGGTGAATGCAATGCACGAAGAATTGAACAACTTTACCCATAATCAAGTTTGGACACTTGAAGAGCGTCTAAAAGGTGCAAGGGTCATTGGAACCAAGTGGACATTTCGCAACAAACAAGATGATCAAGGCATAGTGGTGAGGAATAAGGCAAGACTAGTGGCAAATGGGTTCTCTCAAGTTGAAGGCCTTGATTTTGAAGAGACCTTTGCACCCGTTGCAAGACTTGAAGCCATCCATATCCTCCTTGCATATGCATCGCATCATGAAATGAAACTATATCAAATGGATGTTAAAAGTGCATTCTTAAATGGCTTCATAAATGAACTAGTCTATGTTAATCAACCTCCCGGGTTTGAAGACCATAGATATGCTAATCATGTTTATAGGTTGTCTAAGGCGCTATATGTAACATCCTGAATTTTCGGACAACAAAAAATACGAGCTTTTTAAAAAATTTCTTGCAAATGTGTGAAACATGTAGTCCTAGATGAAACCCGAGCCTAACCCACTAATGAACCATTACAGGCATGTAGATTTGTTTGTAGAAGTGTGTCGGTACTCTCATGTTGTTTTGTGTATGAGTATTGTTGTTGTTGTCTGGAGTGCACAAATCCGTAGCAATCTCCTCTCGTATTCTTTTCGGATTGCTCTCCAAAACCTCTTTTTGAAACTCCCTTCTCCAATCTCTTTTCAATCCCCTTTAAAGTCCCTTTTGAAATCTCTCAAACTCACTTGAATTCCTTTTTAGTTTCTCCGTTGAGTTCTCTCTTTGAAATCTTCCCAAATCCCTTTGAATCTTTCTTGAATTCATTGAAATGGAAAGGAAAAACCATCTTCTCTTCTCCCTCCCCAACCAGCCCACCTCCCTCTCTTCCCATGGCCTAGCAACCTCCTCCTCGCCCTAGCCCAAGCCACGGCCGTAGGCCCGCTCCACGCTCCCCTTCCCTCCTTCTGCCGCACAGCCCAGCACGGCTTAGCCAGCCTTTGCGTGTAGCCCAACAACAGCTCCGCAGGCCTGCCAGCCTAGCCCACCCGTGTGGCCCCTGTAGGCCCACGCGGACAGCCCTCGCAGGCCCGCCAGCGAGGCTAGCTACACGCCCAACCCTAAGCCATGTCACGCCCCGCGCGTCACGCACCGCTGCCGCACTCATGCTCCCACACCACGTTTCATAGCCTCAACGTCCGTACCTTCGTAGCCCGCATCTGGCGCCATTTGTCCCACTCGTGGCATGGATGGTGAGGATCATCGCGAGCTCCTAAAGCCCTAGAAATTCGGCTATAAAAATGGGGAGCCGCCGCGCCTCTCCTTGTTGCCCGTAGCCGCCGCCGCGCTCCTCCGTCCCCTCCTCTGCTTCACTCGCCGCTGCTCCTCTTCCCTGCAATAGCAGCCGACCACCGCGCCGCTCCACTGCTCAACCGGCGCCCCTCCTTGCCCCTCGCCGTCGACCTCATCCTTCACCATGCCCCTGCTCCATCTTCGCCGGACCACGACCTCCATCGCCTTCCTGTTCGCCATGGCTGAGAGCGGCACAACGCCACTGCTCGATGTTGTCGTGGTGGTGCCCTTCTCTCTCACCACCACAACGCCACTACAGGGACAAGCCGCGGCTTGGAGCTCGATGACCTCGTCATGGCCGACTAAGACCATGCAGAGGCACACTGCCTCCACAATGTCATTCTCCAGCGCGCGTCACCGACCTCTCTGCTCCAAGCTTGGCGCCCACACCACCACCGCGATGACACCGTTGCCATGGTGACCGTCTTCGACCACTGCGGCCAGCACCACCCCACCACGCCGAGCTAAGTCAACCCCAAGCTGTGCCTTTCCACCACCACTAAGTCATTGCCTTCGCTGCACCAAGCCATGAGCAGGAGCAGCACCGTCTTTGGCCTATGTTCCACCCCATCGCCGGCTTCCTCTTCCCCGCACCATGAACGGGGACAGCGCCACCCCTGTAGCATCCAACCGCTGTTCGTGGTGAGCCCTAGCACCCAAAGCCCCTAACCTTTCCCTTTCTGATGTGTTGACACCTGAGTCATGGCCCCTGCACCGTCATCTTTCAATACCGCAGGGAAGTTGCAGCGCCATTCGTCGTCACCAGAGGGCGAGGCGTCACTGCCACCTCACCGGGAGTTCCTCTGTCCGGCCATCGAGTCACGTTCTGTACCTTGTAGGGAAGCCGCAGTCTCTCTGTACCATCTGTCGGGGCCGCAACTGCTCTTGGAAGCTTGCTGCTCCCATCTTGGACAACAACCCTCCACCTTCCGGCAGCAAGGTCAACCCCATTTTAACTTAGCTGACGCCACCCTTTGGCATTGGCAAACCTCCGCTCTTCGTTTTGTGCACTTGTTCAAACATCACCTTATTATCTATCAACCATAATGGTTCTTGCACTTGAGACATGACTTATCTATGTTGATTACCTATTCTTGTCCATCCACTTGATCATCTATGACTAAAAATGCCTGTGCTATGCCTTCGTCGCCGGTCTACTTATCTATCTTTCTTGTGTTGCTATGGATAAGTGCACCTTCGTCGTGTTGTGGAGTTGTGTGTGTTGCGGTTCGTGAGTGCTTATGTTGTTGTTCGTATGTGGACCGTGCCTTCACGCCGGTCAAGGGGTCGTACCTCGTTCGAACGTTCGGTCGTGGGTTCGTCCCGCTGTGGCCGTGATGCCGAGCATAACTCAACCCCTCGCTTTTAGTTGACTTTGTGGTGCCATGATCGTTGCCCCCTCCTATGGCTTTAGGACGTGGCCATCATGGACTCGACATTGGTGCGCTACCTACCGGCACATGATGAGTCCATCATGGCCTAGTTTATAGTAGATGAACTAGGGGATGACCATCATGGAACTTATAGGAGCCAACTCGTTTAGGTGGAGCTTATGGCCGCGAGTTGCCTCGCTATGACCATCGGGCTCTACCTCTTTTTGCTTTTGCTCTCTTTGCTCTTCTCCTAGCCACCTCATATGCCTGTGCCACCTAGACCCTGTCACTTCTCTAGCCCTCGCGGTGACAACCTCATCGCTAAGGACCAAAGGAATAGTCTTGTGCTAATCATGCACCTAGGTCGTGGAGCCATACGAGTTTGTGTGGAGCGAGAGACCGTGGGGTTGATGCCTCCATTCTTTCAACCCTAGCCCCTTCCCATGGCAAGTTGGTCGAAAGAATGCGAGGGCTGATTTTCTGTTCTCTCTTCCTTTCCCCTATCAATCCCTGTTGATCCAGTTAGATGTGGATTGATCTTCTTGTTCCAACTTCTTCGATTAATGTATCTTGCCATGACATGTTGATCAAGGTGCTGTGGAACCAAAGTCCCTAGTTCATTGTTTGTGTCTCTTTGGTGCTCTGTGTTGCTTCTTGATTCCACTCCTTTCATTCCTGTTAGATACTATGACATGTGGATCAAATGAAGGTGAATCCCGTGTGTCTTTCCGCCCTTTTGGCTCTTTTTGTGCCCAAGCCCTGGTATGCTTGTACCTTCTCTGACCGTAGCATTTCTGTGGTTCTTGCAGTGACCACCGCATTGCTAAGAACCCTAGGGATGTCATAGTGCAATTAATGCACCTAGGTCATGGTACCCTACAAGTAGCTTGAGCACTTCTGTTCTTTTGTGTGTCGCTCCTTTCCGATGCCTCATCTCTTGCCATGCCGGGTGTATTGGAAGTAGACGACCTCTTTTCTCTTCTCCCCCATTCCACCCTCTCTTGGTTCTTGTCAATTATAATGGCATACGGATTGAGAGAGAACAAAACTTCTCCTGCTTGTAGCCTCTTCGATTCTCATCAGTCTCCATGATGTTCGAATCGAAAGCCACGAGCCATGGTGTTTGCTTAGGATGAGCTAGAGTCTATGCCATTTTACCTAAGCCATACAGGTCGACACGATCGACCCAGGAAGTACTGGCTAGGATAAGACCTAAGTTTGTGCTTAGCAAATCACCACTTGCATTTCTTTGGCCCAGGGATTGGACATCTGCCGTGAGGGCTAAGTTGTTTTCCCTTTTTGTGTTCTTCTAGTGTAGTTCTTTTGTGCCTTGTTGCCTCTCTTTCCGTAGTATTTCTAGGTTTAGTGGTCTGATTGCTCTTTCGCTTGTCGCTGATTTGAGGTAGTTGCGTCAAGGACAGCGATGTTTGGATCGGGACCGTTGGAGGAAGGACATGTGGGTGGAGGAAGGACCTTGGAGGAGAGCAACTACAAGTACACTGAGGATCTCAGATATGACATTCAACAGGTGCCACATCCCACCCAACCTCGTAGAATCCTATTAGGCATGCTACAATGTAGATGCTAGTGCTTTACTATTATGCAAATAAATTGTGATAGGTTGCATGGTAGATTTCTTGTGAGCCATTACCTTGTTGCAACCTATTCCCCTGCACACCTGCTGTTAGGCTAGACGCTCGCATTCTACTTACTGCTTTACTTTCACTAGGCATTATACCTGTGATGTGATGCTTGGTGAAGGGATAACGTGAGTGGATAAGGCATGTGGTGCTGATAACTTGGTAAAACTGGATAATGAACTTGGGGAGATCTTGGCATGTGTCTTGGGTGTGTGGTGAGGGTTGAGTCGATCGGACAGGATCCTACGACGAGTCTTTGGGGCAAGTCATACCGGAGGGGTGCGACCTGGGCATCCCTCGTGAGAGGTACCTGTGGCGGGTGCATGTGTGAGCAGATAGGGTGTTGGTTATCCCCAGTGGAGGTGCCATCGAGGCACGGGGTGTTGGTTATCCCCTTGAGAAGATATCCTATCCGGTCCCCCCTAAGGACTGGTATGTCTTGAGAACGGAACCATAGGACCCTTCGTGCACACCACTCGCTTCTGATGGGCGGGAGACGATTACCCGACTAACTAGGATGGTGCCACTACTACTAGGTTGGAAGGTGATAGTGTAGGGAGGTACAGACATTTGGGCCCACACCCTCCTAAGACAGCGTAGTGACCTTAGGGGCCCGGTACTACATCTCATAGTCTCAGCATTTCAGTGGACTCTGAGGTGGCCCAGGGCTGAGTGGTAGGGTGGCACCGCACCAGTTGGGAGGTAGTTGGCATCAGCCTAGGCAGGGCACCGCCGATGATGGTGATCTTGTGGATTTCTAGGTGTACACGCTCTATATAGTTGATCGATCTTTACGTATAGCCGCGTCCGCGGATATGGACATTCCCATGACCTACGCTTCACTTGATTAGAGAGAGGAGTCCTTTCTACCTTTCCCCTGGGTTTTGGTGTTGGATCCGGCTTTGGCCGTTGAGGCAAGGTACGAGCGGGAGTCGACCTTGCCACCTAGAGAGAGAGTGAGATGAGATGTGTGTTTGGGATGGGAGAACGTGTGGATGAGATGGGTTAAAACTTGATGAACTATTATTATAAAATCTTGTTGAACTTGCATAGGAAACCTATAGCCATATATAGGCCTTTTCATCTACCCTTGTATTCCACTTACCACAAAGCATACACAAAAGCATAGGGTGGGAGACAGTGGCCAGTACAAATCGTACTGATAGATTTTGGACAGGTTTGGACGAAATCTACGACGACCATGAGGACTTGGATTAGGAGTGGATGGTCTCATGCCTACGCTCAAGTGTGGTTAAGAAGATGGAGTCTACGCCCGCTGACATTCTACACCAACTCTGTTGACTGCCATGAAGGAGGAGCCTTCACCCGCCGATGCGCTACAACGACTCTGATGAAGATGTGTGTGCGTTTCCGCTAGATTAATCGATGTAATAGGTGTGTTAACCAGTGTTGTAAAGCCTTGTAACATGTAATTCTATGATGTATGACTATGATGTCAGCTAATAATTGATAATGTGATGGATTGCTCTCCTGATCTACTACATTATAAATCGTATCTGTGGATTTTTCCTGAGGAAAATCGAGATCGTTTCACTATATGGGCTCAAGCAAGCCCCTAGAGCATGGTATGAGTGCCTTTAGGATTTCCTCATTGAGAAGGGCTTCACCACTAGGAAGGTCGACCCCACACTATTCACCAAGAAGCTTAATAGAGAAATCTTTATTTGCCAAGTTTATGTTGATGATATAATCTTTGGCTCAACAAATGAAGACTATTGCAAAGAGTTTGGTGAATTGATGTCGAAGGAGTTTGAGATGTCCATGATTGGTGAACTTACTTTTTTCCTTGGTTTTCAAGTCAAGCAAATGAGAGAAGGGATTTTCATCTCTCAAGAAAAGTACACCAAGGACCTTCTCAAAAGATTCAAGATGGATGATTGCAAGCCAATCAAGACACCTATGCCATCAAATGGACATCTCGACCTAGATGAGGGAGGTAAAACGATTGATCAAACTCTCTATCATTCTATGATTGGTAGCTTGTTATACCTTATCGCATCTAGGCCCAATATCATGTTTAGTGTGTGCATGTGTGCTCGCTTTCAAGCGTGTCCTAAAGAACCTCATCTAAGTGCTGTAAAAAGAATCCTAAGATATCTTAAGCACACCCCAAGCATAGGCCTTTGGTATCCTAAAGGAGTTAGATTCCAACTAATTGGCTATTCCATTTTAGATTATGCCGGTTGCAAAATTGATAGAAAAAACACATCCGGAGGGTGCCATTTGCTTGGGAGATCACTAGTATCTTGGTCATTTAAGAAGCAAAATAGTGTGGCTTTATCCACCGTCGAGGTGGAATACATTGCTACGGGGGCTTGTTGTGCACAAATCCTTTACAAGAAGCAAACCCTTTTAGACTATGGTGTTGTTCTTAAAAAGGTGCCACTTTTATGTGATAATGAAAGTGCCATTAAAATTTTTAATAATCCGGTACAACACTCTCGCACCAAGCACATAGATATCCGCCATCACTTTCTAAGAGATCATGTTGCTAAAAATGATATATCGCTTGAAGGTGTTAGAACCGAAGATCAATTAGCGAACATCTCCACAAAACCCTTGGATGAGGCTACCTTTTGTAGGTTGAGGAATGAGCTAAATGTTCTTGATCTAAGTAACTTTAAAAAATGAGCTTGTGTTGTCCCTTGCATTGCATTGTAATATAAAACATGTTTAATTTTTAGTAATGCTTTTAGGGCTTGTCTAACATGGTTATGATAACCCTCATTTTGAGGTGTGAAGAAGCTTAACCTTGGATCAAACTTGACAAGCAACTAGATTTACTTTCTTGTATTGCATTACATATGTTTATGTGTTGCTTTGTCATTTCTTTTTATTTTTGTTTTTGTTTTTGTTTTTGTTTTTGTTTTTGTTTTTGTTTTTGTTTTTGTTTTTGTTTTTGTTTTTGTTTTTGTTTTTGTTTTTGTTTTTGTTTTTGTTTTTGTTTTTGTTTTTGTTTTTGTTTTTGTTTTTGTTTTTGTTTTTGTTTTTGTTTTTGTTTTTGTTTTTGTTTTTGTTTTTGTTTTTGTTTTTGTTTTTGTTTTTGTTTTTGTTTTTGTTTTTGTTTTTGTTTTTGTTTTTGTTTTTGTTTTTGTTTTTGTTTTTGTTTTTGTTTTGAGCAACCGATGTGTTCGTCCATGAATAGAGAGAGAGCATTTGACGCTCCCAATAGTTAAGAAACTCTATTGCATGGCCATATGTTGCTCCTCGCGAGTTCATTGCCTATTTTCCAAAAAAAGAATACTAGCCTAAGGCAAATTATTTTGAAAATTTTGAGGGTTTGAGAGAAGGTCTCTCATATCAGTTCCAAATGGTGTTTTTGGGTCTTATTTGAGTTGGAACTTGATTGGGAGGAACCACGTCGAAGAAGGAAGGAGAAAAGGCTGAAGAATCTTGATCGGACGCAGAACCGAACGCGGTGCTACCTGACCTGCACGTTCGGTTCCGTGCATCACGAGCGCGTCCAGTTGCGAGAAGATGAACTTCGACTGGAGGTTTGATTGGACTCGAATTGGCGTCCGATCAGAATGAAACAGACGCGTCCGGTCGCGCGTGGATGCTCTCTGTTCACTTTTGGACCTGACCAGATGCCAAACCAGTAGCGTCAGGTTGTCTCACCTGCATGTTCGGTCGCAATAGTAATGCGTGCTGTTGATTCCTATTCTGACTGACATCGTGGGACCACCCGATCCTTCACTTAGTCTGCCCCGTGGGCCTGACCAACACTTTCTTACTCATTTGAACCCATGCCCATTCCGCAGCCGTATGCCGCCGGCGATCGAGTCCTAGCCCTAATCCCTCCAGCGTGCCTTCACCACTTCGGCCGCTACGCTCCTCGCAGTCACGTCCTCCTGAATCCTCAGCACTCGCGTGCCCCTCTCCGTGGCTGCCCACCCTCTCTAGCCCGAGTGCGCTTTCTCTGGCCACCCGCTCGCCATCCCATGTGCCACCATCGCCATAGAGCTTAGTTACCAAAGAGCTTAGTTACTAACCTATAAGGACCCAAGCAAAAATGGGTACCTAAGCTTCATTGATTTGCTTGTAGGTCAATTACAAAGCCGGAGGAAGGCATTGGATTATTGATAGTGGGTGCACTCAACACATAACCGGTATATCAAGAATGTTTGACTCAATCAATGACAATGATAGTGGTGTTGATTCTATCACTTTTGGCAATAACAAGAAAGGCAAGGTTATTGGATTAGGCAAGATTGCAATATCAAATGACTTGAGTATCTCTAATGTGTTGCTAGTTGAAAGCTTGTATTTCAATCTTTTATCCACGGCACAAATATGTGATCTTGGTTACAAATGTATCTTTGGGGTTGATGATGTGGAAGTCATTAGTATGTATGGTTCAAATGTGGCATTCAAGGGATTTAGATATGAGAATCTCTACCTAGTTGACTTCAATGCTAGAGAAACTTCTTTGACAACTTCCTTAATCTCCAAATCAAGCATGGGTTGGCTTTGGCATAGAAGACTTGGTCATGTTGGCATGAAACAATTAAAGAAGCTTACAACTCACAATCTTATCAATGGTTTGAAAGATGTTGAATTTGAGAAGAATAAGCTTTGTAGTGCATGTCAAGCCAGGAAGCAAGTTGGAAGCTCACATCCAAAGAAGAGTACAATGAGCACATGCAAAGCATTTGATTTGATGCACATGAATCTATTTGGCCCAACAACACACTCAAGCATAGGTGGTAATAAGTATGGTTTTGTCATAGTGGATGACTTCACAAGATTCACATGGGTATTCTTTCTTAGTGACAAAAGTGAAGTGTTTGACATCTTCAAGACCTTTCTCACTAGAGTTCACAATGAGTTTGAGATTAGAATCAAGAAAGTGAGAAGTGACAATGGAAGTGAGTTCAAGAATACAAGAATTGAAGAACTTTGTGATCACTATGGCATTGGATATCAATTCTTGGCCAAGTACACTCCACAGTCAAATGGCCTAGTTGAGAGAAAAAATAGAACATTACTTGATATGGCTAGATCAATGCTTCATGAGTACAATGTGAGTCAATCATTTTGGGATGAAGCAATCAATACCGCTTGCTACTACATCAATAGACTATATTGTCATCCATTGCTAGAGAAGACCCCATATGAACTACTTCATGGAAGAAAGCCAAATATTTCTTACTTTAGGGTGTTTGGTTGCAAATGTTATATCTTGAAGAAGGGCACTAGATTAGGAAAGTTTGACAAGAGATGTGATGAGGGGTTCCTACTTGGTTATTCAACTAAAAGCAAAGCTTATAGAGTTTGGAACAATTCAAGTGGCATTCTAGAAGAAGTCTATGATGTGTAATTTGATGAAACTAATGGGTCACAAGATGAAGAAGAGAATCTAGATGATGTTGGTGGAACTCTATTGGTGAAAGCAATGAAGAACATGGACATTGGGGACATTAGAGCAAAGCAAGTAATTGATATTCAAGATGATGACAAAGATCAAGTGCTCAATTCTCCACTCAAGCTAGCTAGTGACTCTCAAGTGCAAGATCATGGTGCTAGTTCATCTCATCAAGATACATCAAGTGATCAACCAAGCTCAAGCAATCAAGTGCAAGTACTCCAACCACAACATGTTGTAAGAGATCACCCCATTGGTAGTGTTATTGGTGATATTAGAAGTGGTGTGCAAACAAGATCAAGATTGGCTATGTTTTGTGAGCATGTATTATTTGTGTCAACCATAGAACCAAAGAAAATAGAAGAAGCCTTGAGGGATGCCGATTGGATTATGGCTATGCAAGAAGTTAACAATTTCACAAGAAATGATGTTTGGGAATTGATAGAAAGGCCAAATGACTACAATGTGATTAAAACCAAGTGGGTGTTCAAAAACAAGCAAGATCAAGATGGTATTGTGGTGAGAAACAAAGCAAGACTAGTTGCTCAAGGTTACACTCAAGTAGAAGATCTTGACTATGATGAGACATATGCTCCCGTGGCAAGATTGGAGGCAATAAGGATTCTATTGGCTTATGCTTGTGCACACAACATCAAACTATATCAAATGGATGTCAAAAGTGTATTTCTCAATGGAATCATCAATGAGTTAGTCTTTGTTGAGCAACCTCCCGGATTTAGAGATGACAAAAAACCCAACCATGTGTACAAGTTGAAGAAGGCTTTATATGGCTTAAAGCAAGCACCTAGAGCATGGTATGAGAGGCTAAGGGATTTCCTTCTCTCTAAGGGATTCAAGATGGGCAAGGTTGATACAACTCTATTCACCAAGAAGATTGGGAATGATCTATTCATAGTGCAAATATATGTTGATGACATCATCTTTGGATCAACCGGTCAAGCTTATTGTGAAGAATTTGGTGCTATGATGGCCAAAGAGTTTGAAATGTCTATGATTGGTGAACTTAGCTACTTCCTTGGTCTCCAAGTCAAACAATTGAAGAATGGGACATTTGTGAGTCAAGGGAAATACATAAGGGACATGTTGAAGAAGTTTGGAATGTAAGATGCAAAGCCAATTTCAACTCCAATGGGTACAAATGGTAATTTGGATAGTGATCTTGATGGTAAAATGGTAAATCAAAAGGAATATCGGTCTTTGATTGTAAGTCTACTCTATGTCACCGCATCAAGGCCGGATGTCATGTTTAGTGTTTTTATATGTGCTAGATATCAAGCCTCACCTAGAGAGAGTCATACCATGGCCGCAAAGAGAATATTGAGGTACTTGAAGCAAACAAGAGATGTTGGACTATGGTATCCCAAGGGGTCAAAGTTTGAATTGATTGGATATTCGGATTCCGACTATGGGGGTTGCAAGATCAATAGAAAGAGCACAAGTGGCACATGTCAATTACTTGGAAGATCACTTGTATCATGGTCCTCAAAGAAACAAAATACTATGGTAATCTCTACCGCCGAAGCCGAATATGTGAGTGCTGGGAGTTGTTGTGCACAATTGCTATGGATGAAATCAACTTTGAAGGATTATGGCCTCAACTTCAAGAATGTGCCATTGCTATGTGATAATGAAAGTGCAATCAAGATGACACAAAACCTGGTTCAACATGGAAGAACAAAGCATACTGACATAAGGCATTATTTCATTAGAGATCATCAACAAAAGGGAGATATTGCCATTGAAAGTGTTGGCACCGATGATCAACTTGCCGATATTCTCACCAAGCCACTTGATGAAAAGAGGTTTTGCAAGCTAAGGAATGAGTTGAACATTCTTGATTTCTCAAACATGAGTTGAATGCACCCCACCCACCTATTGATATGCCTCTCCTTCGACATTGCAAGGTAAAGTTGATTGACATGTGATTCATCCTATGCTAAGGACTTGCTAGAGCATGTAGACATAATAAGTGGTACGCATAAGCATTCATGATAAATCAAATGAATTTGATGGATATATGTTACCACTATTGCTTCTATGCTTATTTTGATCTAGTGGTGGCATATGACATGTTTGTGAGCTTGTAAACCTAGTGTTGAATCTAGAAAATTTGCTATACGTGTTTAATTCAACATAGGCAAGATAACCCTTATTATGAGGTGTGAAGAAGCTTATCTTTGGTTCAAATCGAATTAAATATCTTTGGCAAGTGTTCTAGGTTGAACCAAATTTGATAAATTCTAACCTACTCCATCAAACATTGTTTTTCTCTCCACAATTTGATCATTTTTTTGGTAAGTTGTTGACAAAGGGGGAGAGAAAAAGATGATTCAACATGATAAAGGGGTAAATAAAATTTTGATGCACACAAGTAGGGGGAGCAAGCTCATAAACAAATTTGTTGCATTTGTTTGTGCATTCTCATATGACTTGCTCATTGCACATGTATTTAAATTCAATATACATGCTTGTGTGGTGCAATGATAGTATAGAACTTGAATGATGAAATGATCTACTAGCATGCATAGGAATAGTTTACTTGTGGTATCTAGACATGCTTAAAGCTTTACAAGTGGTCCAAGAACCTTTACATATAATGTTGATCTCATGGGGTTCTTGAGTTGTGATGGATGTCTAGTTACTTCATGATACTAAGGATGGTGTAAAAGGCAACTCCAATTGGTATCACGCTTCAAAGGTCCATTTCTTACACCTTAGCATCATTTTGGTAGAATTACTCTCTCAACACTTCTATCCATGCATATGTGCAAAGCTTTCAATCCAAACTCTATGCACATATGTAGGGAGAGCTAATGCTACCAAAATCGAGCTTGTGATAATTGTCCAAACTTTACGTATGAGCAAAATGATTGGACAAGTATGACAAGGTCAAAACTTTTATTATCAAAATCATCTTTGTGAGGGTTGTCATCAATTACCAAAAAGGGGGAGATTGAAAGTCCCTAGTTTGGTTTTGGCTAATTGATAAAATCTAGGACTAACCTTTGTATCTAAGTGGATGATTTAGATAAAGGTGGTCATTAAATATGAGACATGACATTGACTCATGTGACCAAGATGATGAAGACCAAGATGATGCGTGGCTCGATGGACCGGTTGTGAAGGAGAAGGGCAAGTCAAGGCTTCTAAGCGAAGGACCATGCGATGGTGAAGCTTGAGCAAGACTTGGCGCCGATGGACCTATGCAACGGTGAAGAGGAAGTGAAGTCAAGGTCGATGGATCAAGACGGTCATGTGATGATATGAAGTGGATCGTATCTTTTGGAAAAATAAAATGGGCTCAAGGCAAAGGTATAACCATAAGGCCATTTTGTTTTGCACTCATGACACCATAGAGGGTGTGAGTGGTTTAGGATCGATAACCGAACTATTAAGAGGGGAAGTCTTATCGGTTATTTGACGCACGGGTGCCACTAGGTGAATTCATGAAGTGCATTGCATGTAGGGCCTTGTGACCTAACTAGAAAACCTTCAAAAATAATTATGAAAATGCTAACACACGTGCACAAGGTGGTGATCACTTGTTGGTGTTAGCACTTTTACGCAAGCTCGGCGGGATTCAGGCGTTTTCGAGGAGTTGAAATGCATATTTTCCACTACGCCTAAAGTCAGAAAAGAAACGGAGGCAAACGGAGGTCACAGAGGTGACCGTACGCTGCACCGGACGTGGTCACGGTTTGACCGGACGCGTCTGGTCAGTTCAATGCAGCAGTCAGGCACGCGGGTGTTAGGGTTTTGCACCGGCGCGTTCGGTCACTCGCGGGATCGGCGCGTCCGGTCGGGCACCCAGAGTGTAGCGCGTGGTGTAAAGATGATCGGACGCGCGGCGCGTCCGGTCACACGCGATCGGACGTGTCCGGTCGTTGAGGGAGCTTACTGGACTCTAACCGGACGCTGGCACTGTCACGTCCGGTCATTGCCTAGAGCGCGTCCGGTCGATGCTTCGTGGGCGCGCGGTACTGTGCGATCAGCACGTCCGGTCGGTTGAGCGGCACGTCCGGTCGTTGCATTTGACCGTTGGCACATAGTGACCGTTGGAGGATCGGACGCGGTTGAGTGCGTCCGGTCAGTTTCGACCGGCGTGTCCGGTCATCCTGAAAACATCCAGTAAAGAGGTACAACGACTCTATTCGTTTGGGATGCTTATAAATACTTGTTGGCCGGCCCTTAGGGAGGTCTCTCGTGATTTTAAACACTCTTGTGCATCCTTTGAGCTAGAGCTTCTCCCTCCTACTCATCTCTCTTGCTTGATTGCAAATCAAAAGTGAGATTGAGTGATCCCAAAGTGCATTGCATAGCTTGAGGGCATCTAGTGGCACTTGTGGGTGGTTTAGCCGGTGGATTTCTTGTTACTCTTGGAGAGTACTGCTCCTAGCCGGCTTGGAGATTGTTGGAGGCATTGGCAAGAGAAGGAGATTGTTCTTGGCCACCTCCGGTTGATTGTAAGAGGTTCTTATGCTTTCCTCGGCGGAGTGCAAAAAGCAACTCTAGTGGATTGCGCATGTCATTGAGTTACCTCACTTGAGAGTGGACTCTTACGGTGCCTTGCGAGGCATGCCTTGAGGGGCAAGTGACTTGAGGGTCACACCGAGGAACCATCTAAGTGTTGGTCGACACAACCGGCGATGTAGCTTGTCGGTGCACAAGTGTACACCGGGTGAACAAAAATATTGTGTCTCTTGTCTTCCAGTGATTGGTCTACATATTGTGTTGTTGTCAATATTGATTGATTGTATATCATCTTGGTGATTGGCAACATTTTCACTCCACCGTCGGTATAAGATTCACAATCCTCTCTCTCGCATTTACATTTACTAGTTATCTTGTGTAGCTCTAGTGTTAGCCTTTGCTAGTAGTTGTTAGCTTGCTCTCTAGTATAAGTTTAGTGACTTAGCCCTTGTGTGAACTAGAGATCATAATCTTCTAGACTCGTGGTTAAGAGGCTTGCATCACAACCGTAGGCTAAGCAAAACTCGCTTTACACCGTTTGTTACTCTAACAAGTTTGCTTAGTGTTTATTATAGAATTTTTATAGGCTATTCACCTCCCTCTAGCCATCTAGGACCTTACACCCTCACAGTTGTACTGTAAGTCCCGGATGTTCGCTTACAGATAAGTCCTTATGGAGAGAAACTAGAGCACCATAAGATAGCCCAAGGCTCTAGCCCTCTTTCATTATGTTACTAAAAAGTCATATTTTAACGTTATTGCATATTCCATTAGTCAAATTACAAGATCATAGTTTATGTTGATCACTAGCAATAGCTACCCAATGCAACACCATAGGCGACAAGGTACGAGATCAATTTCTAAGGCATCGTTAACAAGGAGACACATGCATATTGATTTAAGTGCTTTAAAAGTGATTAGGTAACAAGAATAATCCCATGCTATACTTGCCTTAAATTGATATCCTTCTTTCTATAGATTTGTCACCTCCAAAGAACTGTTTCTTGATTACCACATAAATCTCACCGACTGGACATTATCATAGATCACCACACAAGCATCCAAACACAGACATGCATAACATACAGGCATAGATAAATTAGAACAGTACACCAATCAATAAAAAGATTTGAAAACTAATATACGTATTGCTACGAACACATGGACGTGAAAAGCACTCTAATCGAAACTACAGTGAACAAGAAACATCTACCGAAAGATTTATATCATAAACAAAAAGGAGCCTATATGTTTGATTTATTTTAATTTGAATAAACCATGTGAAGCATAGTAATTCAGATTAGAAAAAACATATTTTAGTCTTAAAATCTAGGTTAGACTAATCATATTTTATTTATAAATGTTATTATATAGTTTAGGCAAATTAAAGTTAACCTTGAAAAAAATAAAATTTCATGTGAGTGCATCTAATTTAGTTTTAACATATGAAACGTGTTTAACCTTAAGCAGTTTATAATTTAAAAACACGTTCATGTTAGTAGTAATCAAATTAACATTAGTATATGAAAAGAAGAATGTTAAACCCTATGTTATTTTTAATTTAGAAAGGTATTTACATAACCTTCAATAATCAAATTAATATTTAAATTAAAATTTTGAAAACATGAAGCATATTATAAGTCCCTGCTATATCTTAGACTATTGTTAGAAAACATAAAAGGAAACTACCACACCATAGGTGAATCGACGCAAGATTAAGGATACTAGATTAAGATAAGAATATCTATTTTATCTAGGAAATTACCATAGCGGCAAGGGACAAGAAGTAATTAAATAATTACATTAGTCACCTTTACCTTGGATATAGGAACGCACGTCCTCAGACCAGAAGAGGCAGCAGCAGCTCAGTTACTGTAGGCTGACGGTGATGAAAGCTGGACAAGGTCGGCCCGCATCCAGGCAGCAAAACGCGGAGCCAGTTCGGCCACGCAGTTGGCCGGAGCTGTGGCCGACGGTAACAAAGGCTGCTGCAAGCACACACACGTACAAGATTCAGAGGCACGTATGTAACAGGTTGGACGTACAGAGATTGTGAAGGAAGGAAAACATGGCCAGCTGTGCTAGGGTCACGAGGATGACATGGTTGTTCGTACGGATGAGATGCATGCAAAACTGAACGAAGGAAATAAGCAAGAATGGAACAATGTGCTCACCTTAGATCTTCGACTATGGACGAACAACCATGGCGATGAATCCACAAACGAGGAAGGGGTTGGCCAGCGGCAACGTCTCAAGCAGAGGAGAATAATCTAATTTACTACACGAGAGATTTTTCAAACTAGGGGCTCCTCTTACGGTAATTTTGGTGTGCTTTGCCCAAGGGGTAGGTACATATATATAGGGAGAAAAACTCTCCACCTCCATGTCAACTAGCGATATGGTGCTAATTGACGTTGCATCATCCACCTCCGCTAATAGGGCTAAGTAATCATTTAAGCCCATTAGTAAATAAATGTACGTGCCTTTGAGATTTATTAGGATTATTGCACATGGGCTTTAAGCATTGGGGAAAATGAGAGATTTATTATTTTTGGAATTAATTATTTTCATGGATAAAATAATTCCAGAAAAGTCTAGAATTATTATTTAAGCCACGAAAAATACTTCGAAAGCTCCGAAAATTCAGGAAAAATTTCCAGAGACATTATAGAACATGAGGAACCCAAATAAAGTACTTGGAGCTCATGATAAGATAATTTGGAGCATCTAAAATTTATATTATGCTCATAGATAAGTGGAAACAAGTTGTAGAAAAGTCAGAAAAATTTCTGAGAAGTTTGTAGAGGTTGATTTACGGACGAGGAATTGAAAGGAGTGATTTGGGTTACAAAGAAAATATTTTGAGAGGCCCCAAATGAAAACTTGAGCTGAGAAACCAGGAATTTGATTGCAGAAAACAATAAAGGCTTGCTAGAGAAGGAAGATCGTCCTACTAAATGCATTTTAAAGATTTTATTCACTCTCAACACACAGAGGAACAATAAGCAAACATCACATCAAATCATATGCACCGGCATGTATACACACAATGTTGCTAAACCCTATGATAAATTTTATTTTAGTGAAAAATATTATTTTTCTATGTTTTCATGAGCACTAGAATACAAAATTAAATTACTTTGCATCTATTTTGAAAAGAGCAAATTTTAGGGTGTTACAATTCTATCCCCTTAAGATGAATCTCGTCCTCGAGATTCGGAAGATGGTGGTCAAAGAGATAGGGATACTTCACCGTAGAATCTTCTTCTCTTCCTCGATTAGTTACCTCCTCTTGGTAGGGATTTTGCTTTACTTTGTACGTTGTTACAACCTTGATCCGAATGGCTTATTCAACTCTTAAACATTATTGCTTAGTCCTTTTTGCCGTTACTTCCAATTAACCTTCACAATTATTTCTCTTGTTCAAAGGTGAGCTCCATTAATTACCACCTTTGTAGTGTTAGTGACATCATTCAAGTTCCACATGCCACTTCTCAAACCTAGGTGTTGTCCGAATCTTTATTAGCATAGCTCTCCTTTGCTAAGGGCATCGGCAACGACTCTTACTTTGCTTCTCCAAGTGATAGCACCTTCCATATCATAATCAACTCAAATCCAATGATAATGTCACTAACTCAACCCCAACTTAGTAATGATGTCATTTATATTCTTACAATCCATGTAGGTGTCACTCTTATAAACCGTGTAAATACCACACTTGTGTCCAATAGGATAATATCTCCAAAACCTTCAGAGCATAAACTGATATCTCCACTTCCTTGTGTTAGGTAGTTCAACTCATGTTTCCCATGCTTCCCTAATGCTCAAGTCATCACATTTTCCTTCTTGCATAAGGACACATCCCTCACCTTGACATGGTGCATCACGATAGATGGGACACTCTTGTCTTGATCTGGCAGATCTAACTCATAAGTTTTACTTCTTCTTCAATGCCTTTATAATTTTCCTGAGGTTTACGAGTCCAAAGATACTTAATATCTTCTCTAGTAGCAATATCTTGAGAGTCTTGGATAAACCTTCCTTCAACTTCTAACTTAATGTTATGATTTTTAAAAGAAACTCTGAGTCACTCTTACATCCCTAGGTGAATTCCCCATCACCAACTTTCTTGAGCTCTTCTTCACCACTAGAGATAACTATCCAAATAGAGGACTTCCTTCCCTCATAGCTCACTTGCTAAACTAGTCATAATGTCAACATCCTCTGAACCTTCGTGGAATCAATTGTAGATGTCCAATATCGATGCCAACTTATCTTGAGTAAGATTGGACTCCTAACTGATGATATATCAGAGCGAAGACCAAGACCCGTCTTAACGATTACCCGAGCTCCTTGTAGACGATCCAACTAGTCATCAATCTTGAGAAAAGATGTCTGCACTCGATAGTGACTTCTCCACCGTGGGGATAACCGATTCTTCCAAGTGAAGCGCTGGAATGTTTGAACAACTTGCAACTTATTTAACTCGGCTACCCCCCTTAAGATGAGATGAACTAGGGGACTCAAAAGGGTAGCTTGCACCTCCTTCTAGATGAGTTAACTAGCATAAAGGCGTGCTGACATCCCAATGAAACTCATAAGCAAGGTTATAAATAAGTAATATGAAATTTCCTCGCGAGATGAAGAACAATAGCTTAGTAAAACAGCTCTAACTCCGATTCCGTTAATCCGATGCAGTTATGGCCTATACCGTTTGAAAGCTTATCAAATTTTCTACAACTTTGTTATTGATCACATCCCCAGATTCCGATTTTAAAATATGGTTTCAGAGTGAGACATGAAATCTGTCTAGAAAGTCTGGCAGCGCAGATGCGGTATCTTGCAACAGTTATATCTCGAGTTCCAAAATTTATATGATGACACGCCTTACATGGTTGAAAAGCTTATGAAATGCTCAGCAACTTTTGTATAGAACACTTTCCCATATTCTGTAGTTAAGGTAGTCGAACACAGTGCCCAACAGAAACTGTTCCAGGGTTCAGGCAGCGCAGTTGCATCAACTTGTGATTTTCATAACTCCCAAACCATAATAGCTATCAGGGTGATTCCGACGGCAAATGAAATACAAAGAAGCATAGTTGTTCTAACAAAATTCTCATGATCTTTGGACTTCTAGACTTGGAGATATCTCATGATATACACAGACCGTTGTGAAAAGCAGTAAACTGCAAAGATGAGAAAAACCACCCCTACTATCTATTCATTAATCCTTATGTCTTAAGACTATATCTAAATGAAATTGTGGGATCCACAAATTCATTGCAATCATTACAAAGATCCAAAACAAACATAGGCATAATGACAATCCAACAAGGCAATATAGGAGCACAACTCAACATTGACTCAACTTGCAATGCTATCGTTTTCTTTATATTAAAGGTAAAGATTCCTAAAGCTCTTCTTCTGATTACGCAAGAAGGTGGCAAGATGAGATTCTAAAAGAATATCAAACCAAGGAAAAGGATAAGCATAAGATTTTTTTTATATATAAGCAACAAGGTGGAGATGAATAACAAGGTAAGGATATAGTATAGAAGAAAATACCGAGGTTTTATAGAACAAGGATTGTTATAACAGTTTCAAAACCTTAACACGACCAATTTCTAACTAGGCTTGCGTCCTACAGTCAGCATTGCTCTGATACCACTCTGTCACACCCAGTTTTAAGGACAAAATCAGACATACACTATATGTGAAATAAAGAAGTCAAATCTCACATATAGCCGCAGATAAGTGTAATATCAAGAGACAAATGCTTAATAAACAAAACGCAATAGTATAAGATATAACCTTAGAGAGCAACACAGCGGAAAGGTAACTCCGAACACCGAGTGTAGACTTCACTCCAGGAACAAACTGACTGGTTGATCACAAGCCTAACAATTTCAGAATCTAACAATCTGGTACCCTTCCTGAGATGTGGGGAAAATAGCAAGGGTGAGTCCATGTCAAACTCAACAAGCATAACATGGGGTTCATGAGGCTCAAGAGACATGACACGGGTTTAACTGCATGTAGCTTTTAGTTGGTAAAGTTTTAGCATATGAGTAGCATCAAGTTGTCTTTAATCCCAGAATCAACATATGATCAGGTAATATGAAGAATGAATAGCAAAAACATAACCATATTACAGTTCAACAGTGATCATCTATTCCATAAGGGTCCAAGGCCGCTCGTGACTGTGAGCACGGCTGTTATAACAGTTTTACACTCTGTAGAGGTTGTACACTTTTACTGTGAGTCGTGATTTACCCTTTTGTCCGAGGTAGCTAATCTCTTGACCCACTTCTAAGGAAGGTCGGCAGGGTTCACTATGAAGTCTTTCAAAGGTTCGTCTAACAAGTTAGGGCCGCTAGGTTTCATCAGTCAGTCTGTGTGATACAACCATACAGGGATCCACAGTCTACTTTTCTCCACTTGCGGCACAAGGGTAACCTCTAACAAGCTAGAAAAGGTCGTTCTATATGACTAAAGTCAGAGCCATGTAGCCCTCACAGTTGTACTGTAAGTCCCGGATGTTCGCTTACAGATAAGTCATTATGGAGAGAAACTAGAGCACCATAAGATAGCCCAAGGCTCTAGCCCTCTTTCATTATATTACTAAAAAGTCATCTTTTAATGTTATTGCATATTCTATTAGTCAAATTACAAGATCATAGTTTATGTTGATCACTAGCGATAGCTACCCAATGCAACACCATAGACGACAAGGTACAAGATCAATTTCTAAGGCATCCTTAACAAGGAGACACATGCATATTGATTTAAATGCTTTAAAAGTGATTAGGTAACAAGGATAATCCCATGCTATACTTGCCTTAAATTGATATCCTTCTTTATGTAGATTTGTCACTTCAAAGAACTGTTTCTTGATTATCACGTAAATCTCACCGACTGGACATTATCATAGATCACCACACAAGCATCCAAACACAGACATGCATAACATACAAGCATAGATAAATTAGAACAGTACACCAATCAATAAAAAGATTTAAAAACTAATATACGTATTGCTACGAACACATGGACGCGAAAAACACTCTAATCGAAACTACAGTGAACAAGAAACATCTATCGAAAGATTTATATCATAAACGAAAAGGAGCCTATATGTTTGATTTATTTTAATTTGAATAAATGATGTGAATCATAGTAATTCAGATTAGAAAAAACATATTTTAGTCTTAAAATCTGGGTTAGACTAATCATATTTTATTTATAAATCTTATTATATAGTTTAGGCAAATTAAAGTTAACCTTGAAAAAAATAAAATTTCATGTGAGTGCATCTAATTTAGTTTTAACATATGAAACGTGTTTAACCTTAAGCAGTTTATAATTTAAAAACACGTTCATGTTAGTAGTAATCAAATTAACATTAGTATATGAAAAGAAGAATGTTAAACCCTATGTTATTTTTAATTTAGAAAGGTATTTACATAACCTTCAATAATCAAATTAATATTTAAATTAAAATTTTGAAAACATGAAGCATATTATAAGTCCCTGCTATATCTTAGACTATTGTTAGAAAACATAAAAGGAAACTACCACACCATAGGTGAATCGACGCAAGATTAAGGATACTAGATTAAGATAAGAATATCTATTTTATCTAGGAAATTACCATAGCGGCAAGGGACAAGAAGTAATTAAATAATTACATTAGTCACCTTTACCTTGGATAAAGGAACGCACGTCCTCAGACCAGAAGAGGCAGCAGCAGCTCAGTTACTGTAGGCTGACGGTGATGAAAGCTGGACAAGGTCGGCCCGCATCCAGGCAGCAAAACGCGGAACCAGTTCGGCCACGCAGTTGGCCGGATCTGTGGCCGACGGTAACAAAGGCTGCTGCAAGCACACACACATACAAGATTCAGAAGCACGTACGTAACAGGTTGGTCGTACAGAGATTGTGAAGGAAGGAAAACATGGCCAGCTGTGCTAGGGTCACGAGGATGACATGGCTGTTCGTACGGATGAGATGCATGCAAAACCGAATGAAGGAAATAAGCAAGAATGGAACAATGTGCTCACCTTAAATCTTCGACTATGGACGAACAACCATGGCGATGAATCCACAAACGAGGATGGGGTTGGCCAGCGGCAACGTCTCAAGCAGAGGAGAATAATCCAATTTACTACACGAGAGATTTCCCAAACTAGGGGCTCCTCTTACGGTAATTTTGGTGTGCTTTGCCCAAGGGGTATATATATATATAGGGAGGAAAACTGTCCACCTCTATGTCAACTAGCGATATGATGCTAATTGACGTTGCACCATCCACCTCCGCTAATAGGCCTAAGTAATCATTAAGCCCATTAGTAAATAAATGTATGTGCCTTTGAGATTTATTAGAATTATTGCACATGGGCTTTGAGCGTTGGAGAAAATGAGAGATTTATTATTTTCGGAATTAATTATTTTTATGGATAAAATAATTTCAGAAAAATCCAGAATTATTATTTAAGCCACGAAAAATACTTCAAAAGCTCCAAAAATTCGGGAAAAATTCTCAGAGACATTATGGAACATGAGGAACCTAAATAAAGTACTTGGAGCTCATGGTAAGATAATTTGGAGCATCTAAAATTTATATTATGCTCACAGATAAGTGGAAACAAGCTATTGAAAAGTCGGAAAAATTCCCGAGATGTTTGTAGAGGTTGATTGACGGACGAGAAATTGAAAGGAGTGATTTGGGTTACAAAGAAAATATTTTGAGAGGCCCCAAATGAAAACTTGAGCTGAGAAACAAGGAATTTGATTGCAGAAAATAATAAAGGCTTGCTAGAGAAGGAAGATCGTCCTACTAAAAGCATTTTAAAGATTTTATTCACTCTCAACACATAAAGGAACAATAAGCAAACATCACATCAAATCATATGCACCGGCATGTATACACACAATATTGCTAAACCCTATGATAAATTTTATTTTAGTGAAAAATATTATTTTTCTATGTTTTCATGAGCACTAGAATACAAAATTAAATTACTTTGCATCTATTTTGAAAAGAGCAAATTTTAGGGTGTTACATTCGGTTAGACACGACCATCGAGGCGCCCTCACGATAGGACAATGCGACCCACGGACCTAGTCAGAGCCTGTTTCCGTAAGCCCTTCGGTGAGGGGTCTAGACGCACTCCAGGTGCTCTCACTCCAGTAGCACGTGCTCTGGATGCTGTTGTGAGGAGGACTCTACTTCCCAGGTTGGGCTACCGAGAGGGGTTGACACATATGCAGCTATGGGTAGTCTACCACCTTATCTCTCAGACACCGTTTGATATTTGGGACTTAATTCTGTCTGAGATGGAGGACACACTAGCAGAGGGTTTCAAGGGCCACCGTCAGTTGCCCTATGCTCACTGGATTTGCTTCTTGATACAACATGCTTGCACTCTTCCAGCCGAGGTCCGAGAGGAGATCACACACACCACTACAACTTTTCCTAAGTATGATATACGCTAGCTGTGGGCCACTATCACTAGGGAGCAGGCACCTAGGTAAGGTCAGCATCAGAGAGCAGAAGTACCAGAGACTGCAGCTGAGCAGGGCTAGACAGTTGAGGGCCTAGCAGAGGCAGAGCTTGCAGACTTGGATGCTTAGCCAACTGACCTGGACGAGGACGACACCACCGACAACACTGACGAGGACTACCAGCCCCTTCCTCGGTACCGCTCTCCTCGTTCACACGACCACGAGGCAGGTGGCTCAGGTTTAGCCTCCCACACAGACCTAGCCATGGTGGCTATACTTGAGAGGCTAACCCAGGCTCAGGAGAGGCAGGAGGTTCAACTACAGAGACAGGCTCAGGACAACGCAGCTGCCTTCGCATAGATTCAGGCTTACCAGGACGAGTTTCAAAGACATCAGCTAGAGATTCAGAGGCAGCAGGTAGCTACCTAGCAGCAGTACCTTGAGCTCTTGCGACACCTAGTCACTATTGGGGTTCCTCCACCTCCATCCCTATAGACTCCAGCTTTACAGCCTGGTGGGCTTCAAAGTCAGGGACTACAGCCGAGCTTGCAGTTTGCCTCTCCTCAGCAGCAGATGCCTCAGTCATTTGTGTCCCCCAGCTACACTCCTATTCAGATAGGGTTCACACTGATAGCCCAGCACATACCTCACCTTTTGACCGGCACTCCACTTTCTACAGACTTGAGTGCTTCTTATAGTGAGTTGACTGGTCAGCCGACACCTACTCAGAGCATAGCCTTGACTACTACTTCAGAGGTGTCGGCTTCAGAGATAGTGGCTCCTCTTGTGACAGGGACCGGGACTGGGACTATAGAGACAGTTCCTTTATCAATCGCTTCGACTGATCCTCCGACGACTGGTACCCTTCAGGCCCAGGTGACAGAGACAGCGTCTCTCATGGCTACTACTTCCACAGCTCTACCTACTGAGCCACAGGGTCAAGCCGTGGCTACAGCTACTGCTTTAGAGTTGTAGCCAGACAACCCGCCTACTGAGCAGACCCAGACTGCTTCACCGACACGAGAAGCTACAGAGAGTCAGCGAGAGAGCTCAGAGTCAGAGGAGGACACCTCTTGTTTTTTGCTCACTCTGCGTTCCTCAGCACCCGACTCGACTGCTTCTGTTCCACCTACAGACCCTTAGTTTTTGGTTCTTGATGCCAAAGGGAGAGAGGGAGCGAGTATATAGACTTAGGGGGAGCGCATGAGATGGTTTCATTCTTTTGTGTGCTCTTCTTATGCATTCACGTTTACTTTTCATGTTATGCATTGAATGATATGTGTGAGTATGACTTCGGTGACATGTGTGCTCTCTACTTGATATATTCTTTGTCATGTCACTTGTTTTTGCTCATATGCTTTGCTTCCGCGCTTTACTCCGATTTCATATGAGCTTTACTTTATGTACTTATGCTTATTCCATATCTTATGAGTACATGTCTTTTGGCTTGGAGCACATACGCAATCATAACCCTTTTATTCTTATTGTAATTGCTTTATGAGAACCAAGCATGTTTAAAACCTCACTCTCTTTCACATACTCGAGGTGTTGTCATTAATCACCAAAAAGGGGGAGATTGTAAGCATCTAGGCCCCTAGTTGGGTTTCGATGATTGATGACGATGGAAATTACTATGACTAATGTGTGTTTTGCAGAAACTTTGATAAGTTAGGTCATGGTAATGGTGATTGTTTAGGCAATATGGTTTTCATGCCCCTATCGATGCAAATTGTTTCGGTTTTTAAAGGATCAGCGACAAGATTAAGGATGAACTAGTTCTAAGTGTCGTTTGGTGTTGAAGAGGCACTTAGAGTGGTTTAGGACTTTGTTTTTCCTTTGGCCGTAATATAAAGGGGGGCATGAGCGGGTGCTTGACCTAGGTGAGACAAATGGTTTAGGTGTGGTGCACACTTGTCAAACTTAGCACTAGGTAGCTCAGGTGAAGCCCAAAGATCATTTGGAAGAAACTTGGTTCAAGTTGCGTCACGACCCGAAGTGTTTTAAGCCATGTTTGCTTGACCGGACACGTCTAGTCAGTGCAGTGGACAGCAGTAAAAGCAACATCACAATCGGACGCTGTGGCTTGCCTGACTGGATGCGCAGGTGGCGTGGCCTATAGTCAGGAGGCTAGGATCAATGATCGGACGCTGAGCCTGTCTGACCGGACACCACTGTGGCCGAGTCCGGTCAAAGTACAGAAAGAGTCCAGAGAGGGGAATCAGTGACCGGACGCGTCCGGTCAGTACAGATCAGACTCTAAGGGCGTTCGGTCTGACTCAGTAATTTAAATAGAAAATTGTCGTTGGCCACTGACCGGACACGTCCGGTCACAGCGACCGGCGCATCCGGTTAGTATGACTTTTGCTGAGTTGGCACATAATGGTTGGAATTGTGTGAAGGGGGTATAAATACTTTCCCTACTCATCCATTTGAGGTCTCTTGCTCATTTGTTCAGCTAAAAACACCTTTCAAGTGCAAGGGAGTGCAAGAGCCTAGTGAGGAGCTTGTGATTTGAGAATCCAAGATTAAGGACCTCATTAGTGCATAGGGAGTAGCAAGTGTGCATCCACCCATCTCATTAGGCTTGCCATGGTCAAGTGAGAGTTCTTGCTTGTTACTCTTGGTGATCGTCATCACCTAGACGGCTTGGTGGTGACTGGAAGTTTGGTGATCATTCGACGGAGCTTGTAGATGACCCAACTCATCTTGTGAGCGGTTTTGGGCGATTCACCGTGACGGAGTGTCGAAGAATCAGCCTGTAGAGAGCACTTGCGTGGGTGCTCCAATGAGGACTAGTGGGGAGTGGCGACTTTCTGATACCTCGGGAAAACATCGCCGTGTTCCTTGCTCTTTACTTTCAAGCACTTCATTTCTTGCATTTTACTTTCCTAGAATTGCCATGCTAGATTAGGACTTGGAACCTAGGGTGCAAAACTTTTATCTGGTAAAATCACTAAGAACACACTTCGGCACCGAGGGGTGAACATGGGCTAATAGGATTTAATTCTTGCAATAAATTTTAGAGAAGCCCAATTCACCCTCTCTTGGGCATCTTGATCCTTTTAGTAGTGTTAAAACATTGGATTACAAAACATAGGAATTTCTGAAACATTGGTGTTTAGAATGGTGGAATGAAAGATGTGCTCAAACTTGATATTAACATATATGATTATAGGGTCAGACTAGAGGGGGGTGAATAGTCCTTTCTAAAAATTAATCGCGCCGGCTAACCAAAATAAATACGGAATTAAAACTATTAATCTAGCCAAGACTACACCACTCTATCTAAATTCACAAGGACCTTATAAAGATCCTAATTAGGCAACAAAGGTGCCGGGCTAGCTAGAGCTCACCTAATCAATTCTAGAAGTAAGGTCACATAAACTTATGCAACTAATATTTCAAGCAATGAGGGAGCTCCTACATAATCTAGTAAGCAAAAGCACAAAGCCCCTAAGCTCACTAGCAATGCTCAATAACCAGGCTACACAAGCCAAATTAGAGAGCTTAAATTACTTAGCTACACAAATTAAGCAATGTGACTAACAAGACTACTCAAGCCAATTAGTAAGAGAGCTACTTCTATGCTAGACAAGTAAGAAGGTAACTATCAAATTACACAAGCTACCTAATTACAAGATGTGAGCTCAATTACCTAAACTAAACTGGGACTTTCAACTGCCTGTCTCTGAAAATCATTTAAAAAAAAGCTTGCTACCCATCGCTACTACTCCCTAGCTCGCTAGGGCACCTCTTCCACCTAGATGGAGGGCTAGGCTACAGATCCGATGCCTCCACCTGGATGGGGCGGCGGGCCACAAATCAGGCCTCCTTCACTTTTGATGCAGATGCTAGGCCATAGGGGTGGAGTCTGTGGGGGTTGTAGATGAAGGGGTTGTTTAGTTGGTGAAAAAGTTTGGGTTCGGCTACTGTAGCACTTTTCATTTTATTTGGCAATTTGTGTCCAATCATGGACTAATTAGGCTCAAAAGATTTGTCTCGTGATTTACAACTAAACTGTGTAATTAGTTTTTTCTTTCGTCTACATTTAGTACTCCATGCATGTGCCGCAAGATTCGATGTGACAGGTACTGTGCAAACTTTTTTGGGTTGCATGGGCAACTAAACGGGCCCGAAGCAATGCTGATGGAGGAGGTTGGCGAGGATGGGCCCGACAAGCAGCGGTTGCAAGTAGGTGAAAGAACGTGAGGCATCCGACTAAGACCTTATTTAGTTTCAGGGCGTAAAGTTTTGAGGTGTTACATAGGGTGTCATATGGGGATATTGTATGGGGTGTTCGGATACTAATAAAAAACAAATTACAGAATCCGTTAGTAAACCGCGAGATAAATTTATTAAACCTAATTAATCTGTCATTAGCACTTGTATTACTGTAGCACTTTGTTGTTAAATCATGGACTAATTAGGCTAAGATTCATCTCGTAAAGTAGTTGCAATCTGTGCAATTAGTTATTTTTTTAGTTTATATTTAATACTCCATGCACGTGTTCAAAGATTTAATGAGATATGACATAAACTTTTGGGAAGGAACTAAACAAGGCCTAAACATAGCGTGATGCCACAGATGTAATCATCACGTTGCTATAGGTTCCTGAGGTAGTAGCCACGGACGAGAGTCGTCGCTGCATCTGGGCGCGATGGACCCAGCACATCTGACTGGGAGGGGGCGCGGGGGCATTGGAGTCTGTAGTGTTCTAGAGATAGTCCAAGTCTCTAAATATCTGTCATTTTTGTTTCTCGAGAAACAACTTTAACTAAATATATATTAAAAAATATTAATATTTATGGTACATAATTAGTTTTATTGAAAAGATCTTTGAATCTAGTTTTTTAATAAATTTATTTGGAGATACAAATGTTGCACGCATTTTCTACAAATCGAGTCAAACTTGCGGCACACGTAACAACGATAACAGTTATTTAGAGACTGAGGGAGTAGACAAGTGAGCAGGCAGCCACGACTGTGGTTTTGAGAGGAAACCCTAGTCTTTTGTCTATTTATGCTGGAAAACCAAAAAATATTGTTAGGCTGGATTTGGCCACTGGTCCTATTTTTGAAGACGGACCTCTTAAAATAAATTGTCTCTGTTAATAGATTTTCAGAGATGGACTATGAAACTTGCTGATCATTTTTGGAGGACAATTTTTTTTAAATCTCCTTTTGGTAGTAAACTACAAATGTTTATATAGGTGGTGGTTGATAACCCATTTGCACACCAATTGCATGTAACAACCCAAAGCCATATATCTCTACGACTAAAAAGAACCAAATGTTATCGTCTCCGCTAAACTAATCGGCTTGCCTTCCTAATCACGTCGCTTGGAAAAAAATCGCTCAGAAAAAAGAATCGCTCGAAAATAAAAAAACTTTCTCCCACGCGGCCTCCCCTCCCCGTATCGTCTCCTCAAAAAAGGAACTGTAGCACCCCCCGCCCGCGTCTCGCTCGAGAACCTCTGCCCGCGCCAGGCGAGGTCTCCGCTGCCGCCGTACGCCACACACTCGTCGACGACGCCAGATGCCACGATGCCACATAGCAGGCTCCGCTGGACCGCCCCCTGCTCTGTCATGCCAGGCGAGGTCTTCGTTGCCGCCGTACGCCACGCGCTCGTCGACGACGCCGGATGCCACGATGCCACACAGCAGGCTCCACCGGACCCCCCCCCCCCCCCCCCCCCCCCTGCTCCGTCACGCCAGGTGCTGAGGTCTTTGCTGCCGCCGCCGTGCAGATCGTCGTCCGGCACCCAATATGTATGCCCACCCCTTCTATGTGAATTTGTATTCAGATCTGATGCAATTACATTGCGGTTGCGGTTCTTTGTGCTTTGATCTGAATGGTATATTATTTAGTACTATTACATACTGAAGTACATGTAGGAGGAAGTTACTACATGTAGTAGGACCAGCAACCATGTCAAATTGGCTTTGTTTGCCTCATACTAATACTCCGATAAACAGGTTAGTGTGCTCTTTCATTCCAAGCCTTTGTTTGCCTCATGTTTTCTACTAAAAAGCAACATGCTGATTTGGTTAATTCAATATCGGTTAACGCTATATGAAAAATATAGCCTCGTTCACAGAAAACCAAATGTTTCCATGTGCAAAATTAGGAACCAACAGTTAACTAACAGTTAAGATAGTTAATTGTTAGCCATCCATGAGTTCTATTCTAATGTAGATTTTCAGATTAAAATTTAGAAATTAAGAATCTCTGCAGCATTGAGGAAATATTTATTTATTTTTCAATGGAAAGGCAGGAGCTTTTCCATTCAGTTAAAATGGGTGTGTTGACTACTTGGCAAGCGAAATGCACGATTGTCACACGAACATAACAGTCATCCTTGCTTGGTTGCTAACAGGGGGAGCTAAAACAATCAGTGCTTATATTGGCTAATAGTACATAGAGCTTCATATCAAGAATACATAATTTAAATCCTTTCTAAACTTGCAGCCATGGTCTTGAATACGATAGCTTTGCAACCTGGCAGCTATGTCTTCTCCAACTTTCTGTTATTGGCATATTAATGAGCATGAGATGATAGTGTAGAACTACAAGCAAGCTAAAGTTATCAGTTGAGAACTACTAAATCAAAATGGCAAATAAAAATTATATTTTCAGTGAACAGACTTCTCCCTGCACTTTTGTATTGACATTGGTTCTCTGATTTTTTTTTGTGTATAGCTAGATTGTATCATTAGCAAATAACTTATGTGCCTTATCTTGGAACATCTCTATAGCAAACTATCATGCTTAGTAGGCTCTTCAGGGTCCTCACTGGTTTCTTATAGAACATCTCCTGCAGATTGCAGATGTTGTGTGCTCACTAAATGTTTGAGTCAGATTTGTATATAATTGGAAGGAGAAGTCTCTCGTGCTACCCACTCATACTTTTGATAGTCTATTCCTCTCCATTAAGAAACCAGCCACACTCTTCCTATCCCTGTATTGTGGTGATTATTTTCCTTTGCAGTTAACTGAAATGGAATTTATATCTGCTACAAGTTGAGACGACCTCACTTTAAGATTATCTGACTTTGCTGTGTACTGCAACAAGCTTTGAAAGGTAAATAATATTATAGACCTTTTAAGTGCTTGTGATCCATGTACTTCCAAGACCTTGACTGTTCTAAAGCACACATGTGTAGAATGAAATTGATTAAGAATCCATCCCCGTAGAAACTGATAAACGAACGAAACCGAAATCTGATATGTGTTAGAGAGGGGAAACCTCAAAAATATCTACTACTCATGTTTGCAAAAAAATAAAAGATGTTTCATCTATTGATTTGTTGATTCTTGCACGCACATGGGGCGATCAACAAATATTTACAGCTCACCGTTCAACCATGCTGCTCCAAATACCAACCTGTATGTGTTCATATCTGATCTAAAATCAGGTATTGTGAAGCTAGCATGTAGCAATGTTGCTGCAAGGAAACAATTGAGCTTATGGGAAAGATAATAGGTAGACATGGTTTGTTCTAATAGGATTTCAGTTCATTGTGCACACAGGATGCTTGTTGTTTTATCTGGTTGAGCACCTTTGGAACCTTGTGATCTGTTAGTAACAGTTCTTCCTTCGATCCTTGGACATGAGATTGCAATTTTTGTAAAGAGGGTTTGCAGTTTACTACTAACTTAATTTTACTAGCTGTCTATCACTACCGGAGAACGGAACTTTGCCGAGTGCTAAATGGTTTGCCGAGTGTTCTTTTTTGGGCACTCAGCAAAGAAGCTCTTTGCCGAGTGCCAAAAAAACACTCGGCAAATTGCCGAGTGTTTTTTTGGCACTCGGCAAAGAGCTTCTTTGCCGAGTGTTTTTTTCTTGACACTCGGCAAAGAAGGTCTTTGCCGAGTGTTTTTTTACGCACTCGGCAAAGAAGGTCTTTGCCGAGTGTTTTTTAAGCACTCGGCAAAGACAAATTTCAAATCAAAATTTGAAACAGTAAATTAATTTAAATGAAAAAGTTTTCAACTACAAAGTTGTAGAACTCATCAAGATGAACATTTTTTGTTTAGGTCATTTATTCATACGAGAAAGTGAAAGTAAATTTGTACATAAATTTTAGATCTCTCTTGTAGTTTATAAAAATAAAACAACCAAAATAAACTTTGTAGATCTCGAGAAAGTGAAAGTAAATTTGTACATAAATTAAATAACCAAAATAAACTTTGTAAATCTCGAGAAGTTAAGAAACTTTATAGTTGAAAACTTTTTAATTTGAAATTATCATGTCATGCAAAACTGTATCTGAATTTCAAAATTTTAAAATTCGAATTTTTCAAAAGACCTCGGATGGAAAAACAACCTAAACAAAAGTTGTAGATCTCAAAAAGTTATAAAAGTTTGTAGTTGACAACCTTTTCATTTGAGTTCATTTTGTCATGGAAAACTACCTTCTCGTGAGTTCATTTTGAATTTCAAAATTTTAAAATTCGAATTTTTCAAACGACATCGGATGGGAAAACACCCTTAATGAAAGTTGTAGATCTCGAGAAGTTATGAAAGTTTGTGGTTGACAACTTTTTAATTTGAAATCATTTTGTCATGCAAAAGTATGTTTGAATTTCTCAAATTTGAAATTCAAAATTTTCAAACGACCTTGGATGGAAAAACACCCTAAATGAAAGTTGTAGATCTCAAAAAGTTATGAAACTTTGTAGTTGACAACTTTTGATTTGAGATCGTTTAGTATATCAAATAATCACTTTAGTATCGGAGATACATAACATAACAAGAGCAAAAATCATATCTGTACATGAAAATCAAATATGTCAAGTGGTCAGCAGAGGCGGTGGTAAGTCTTGGGACGCACGTCGCAGGATCGAATCTTGTTGGCCGCACGTTTGCTTGATTTTCAAGCAAAAAATACGTTAGGTTGGCGGGAGCAGGATTGAATACTGGGGTCCTCCCGTAAAAACAAATATTGTTTTGGGGGTTTTTTCGGTTCAAACTTTGCCGAGTGTTAGACACTCGGCAAAGAAGGCTTCGCCGACAGTTTTTTTACCGTGTGTCCTTTACCGAGTGCAACGCTCGGCAAAGCCTTTGCCGAGTGCAAATAGGGCTTTGCCGAGAAACACTCGGCAAAGAACGCGTATCCAGTAGTGTATCTAATGTTCACCTGCCACTAACACTACTGGAATCAGCCGCTTTGCCGAGTGTCCAGGGCACTCGGCAAAGCCCTAAATACACTCGGCAAAGGCTTTGCCGAGTGTCACACTCGGCAAAGAGCACACGGCAAAAAAGCTGTCGGTAAAGCGGCCTTTGCCGAGTGTCTTTTATCGGGCACTCGGCAAAGGTTTTGAGCCCGAACCGAAAAATTCTGAAAAAATAGGAAAAAAATTTTAAAATATTTTTTAAATTAGAGGAGGGACCCCACCGGCCAGTCATATGGCAACTGCTACCAAGTGACCAGCCAAAGCAATTTTTTGAAACTTTGCGCCCAGCGAGAATCGAACCTACGACCTCTCACACACACGCGAGCTCCTCTACCACTACACCTCTCTTTTATTTGTGTCTATATTCCATTTTGGTTCCCCAAATATTATACCAAATCAAGTGTAAATTGATTGTTTGAGGCCCTAAGCGAATTCAAATTAAAAAGTTGTCAACTACAAAGTTTCATAACTTTTCTAGATCTACAATTTTCATTTAGGAAGTTTCTCCATCTGAGGTCGTTTGAAAAATTTGAATTTTAAAATTTTGAATTTCAAACGTAGTTTTGCATGACAAGATGATTTCAAATTAAAAAGTTGTCAACTACAAAGTTTCATAACTTTTCGAGAGATACAATTTTCATTTAGGAAGTTTCTCCATCCGAGGTCGTTTGAAAAATTCGAATTTTAAAATTTTAAATTTCAAACATAGTTTTGCATGACAAGATGATTTCAAATTAAAAAGTTGTCAACTACAAAGTTTCATAACTTTTCGATATCTACAAAGTTTATTTTGGTTGTTTTTCCATCCGAGGTCTTTTAAAAAATTTGAATTTTAAATTTTTGAAATTCGGATGCAGTTTTGCATGACAACATGATTTTAAATTAAAAAGTTGTCAACTACAATGTTTCATAACTTTTCGAGATCTATAATTTGAATTTAGGAAGTTTTTCCATCTGAGACCGTGGTTCTAACATTATTCACAAATCTTATATATCTCTCTTGTAGTTTTATAAAACTATATGAGAGACGTGTAGATTTTGTGAACAACGTTACTATCGCTTTGTCGAATGAAGAAATGACCAAAATAAACTTTATAGATCTTAAGAAGTTATGAAACTTTGTAGTTAAAAACTTTTTAATTTGAATTCATTTAGGACTTCAAAATGTGTTTTGAAAAACTGCTTTGCCGAGTGCAAAAAAAACACTCGGCAAAGACCTTCTTTACCGAGTGTTTTTTTTGGCACTCGGCAAAGCAGTTTCTTTGCCGAGTGTTTTTTTTACCGAGTGTTTTTTATTTAGCACTCGGCAAAGAGCTTCTTTGCCGAGTGCCCGCAAAAAAATACTCCGCAAACCACATGGCACTCGGCAAAGAACCGAATTCCGGTAATGTAACGATGAATCACTGCAACTTACTACAATTGTTTCTCAGCTGTGATAATTGTTTTAATTACCAAATGATCATGGACGCATTCTGCAGGTGGGTCGTCATTGGTCTCAGTGGTGTGCATGACCCCGTGGTGCTCTTCCATCGATGTGGTGCAAGTTTGATCATTCTGGTGGGTGTTCTCAATTTCAATCTAAGTTTCTGTTTTCTTTTAGAATCTCAGTTGTTTCTTTTATGGAGTTTCCATGGTAAATGTAGGGTGAATTATTTGTTTATAATTTTTGTCTGTTTTAATATCTGAATTGTTCACACAGCTCTTTTTTTTTGTGCAGTGATGATTTCCATGGTTACCAACTATGATGAAACTTAATTTCTTCCTTTTTTTTAGGGTGCAGTATTTTCAGTAAGCTATCATAAATCAAACAAATGTAGACTTCAAACTAACTTGCGAATACTTTCTCTGTTATTGTATTGAAACCTTGTTCTGAACATGGGAACCTCAATTAATTTCATATTGTGATCTTATGATGCAATAATGTCAGCTAAGTGCTCGAGTGGGTTATGCACTCTACTAATTTTACACCTAAGGTCAGCTGAACGCTGATCAACAGCTTGTGCTGCCTCCAGTTACACGCTTTCTCACCTCCGCTTCATCTTGGGATGATAATAGAAAACAACAGCTTAATGCAGTTTGCAGCATGTAGTAAATTCTTTATAGGAAATAACGGTTTGGTTTGTATCTCCAGTTTTCTTTGTTGGTTACAAGACAGAGTTATTGAAATAACAGTTTTTTATTGTACAATTCAGGAGGAGATTTTACATATGTTCTACACATGCGGTTGTCATGAGATTCTACGTATACCCGTAGCAACGCATGGGCACTTAACTAGTATATAGATATATAGAAATAAGTGGATTTTCACAGACAGAAAAGACAACCGCGTGCCTGTAAAAATCATTAGCATAAAACAGCTTGTGTTGTTTTAAGAGATAGCTGCACCCCGGACCTACCATAGTTTTCAAGTTTGGCATCCCATGTACCACTGATCACTGCCAGAAGAAAGCTTCGTTAATTAATTTGATCAGAAAAAAAAGAGTCGGGGTGGATGATGAGCTGTACCACTGCCTCTTTTCTTTCTATATATATATATATCCCTCGTTGATGCACTTTCTTAGCTATGCTTTGGTCAAAATGGTGCTTCTGAGAAGTAATACCTTATGTCATGGGCGTGCATCAAACCCAACATAGACATATCAACTTTTGTCGTAGTGTAGCTAGCTCCGTTGTCTCGTTAGTGTGTATCACGGGCCTTTTTATGGCATGCCTAATTGTCCCCACACTCGTTTCTTTCTTTCCATCTTTAACTATCTGTGAGGTAAAAAAAGTGGCAAGTGATAATGTGGTTAATTAGTAATCTTGATGTATACTACCACCATTATTCTAGAACGCCAACGTAGTGGTTTTTGGCCAAGAACACAATCAACAAAGCACAAGAAAGACACGGAGAAATTCCTCGAGATCTTTTTCGTCTCTCCTTATTCAGTCTCTCATCATGTATAAATAAACGTAACCCCTAGCCCGGCCCAACCACTGCAAATCAGGACAAACACATGGCGAACACGATTGTTTTTTGGCACCTGCAGCTTCTCGTCTTCGTGGCCGCCATGGCAGCGGCACTGCACGCCGTTGACGCCCGGTCCACGCTGGAGGCGCAGCTGTGGCGGTTCATGAGGTCTCGAAGGAGCAGCGGCGGCCATCGTAGCACGAGTACAAGTAGTACGATCGTCGCTGATGACATGGCCGTTGTTGCTAGCCGCCTGCAGGGACGGATAATGACGACGCTCCACTCCGGCGACGGCAGCGGAGACGATGACCTCAGGCGGCTCAGAGAGGGCGACAAGATCGCCGCGCTGCCGGGGCAGCCGGGCGGCGTCGACTTCGACCAGTACGGCGGGCACGTGACCGTCGACGCGGACAGAGGACGCGCCCTCTTCTACTACTTTGTGGAGGCACCGCGCCACCAGGCTGCCAGCAAGCCGCTCCTCTTGTGGCTTAACGGAGGTATATTATTGTCTATGACGACGCTATGTGTGTGTTACATGCATATTTTGTTTCCTTACAATAAGTCTATCGCTATATATTTCCTCCGTGCATATAAGTAATTAATAAATATATTTGATACAAGAAAAATCAACGTAATATTAGTTTAAACTGCGCAAGAATAACAAGTGGATTTGATCATAGAAAAATAACATAAAAATTAGTTTTAAGGGCTTATCTACACAACCTTGGTGGGGAGAGGGTTGTTGTTGTTTATTTTGGACATTTTGCATTCTGATTTTAATGCGGAGGAAATACCTCATTTGGTTCTATTGTGTTTTGTTAGCCCCCTTTGGCAGGGCTGTGGCTTTCTTGCAGCTACTTGCAAGAAACCCTGCCAAATGGTCATCTAAAAATGGCTTCTTGTAAAGATTGTGGAGGTGTATCCATTTTCATAGTAAGGAACTGAAGCCGAAAAAAGCGGCTTCTCTTGGCTCATCCTCACAAACTTGATATAAATTATTATAGATCTGACACTGGAGCCATTTTTGCAAAACGTTTTCCAAAACTTCTCAACGGCTTCAGTTCCACTAGAGAAACTGCTCCACAAGAGGAGCCGAAGCCGAAGCCCTTTTAGAAGGAACTAGAGCCATTAAGGCTGGGCATTCGGGTTACCTGAAAATTTCGGGTTAGGTAATTCGGGTATTAAAAATTACTACCCGATTTTTGCCCTGAAAAAGCATTACCCAAAATTTCGGGTACCCGATAATTCGGGTTCGGGTTTTACCCGATATACCCGAATTGACAAAACCAACCATTTTAAAAGAATTCAAGTATCATTTTAAAGCAATAAACAATAATCATTTAAATCACATCATGTCTTTATATCAATTACCAACAAATCACTTATTAAGTTAGCATAAATCTACATTAATTCAGGCCAAATAATATATTTATATGGGATTGAACTACCTCATGTCTTCATATTAGGAATATAAGAACAAATATTTGAGATATTTCGGGTACCGGAAAACATTACCCGAATTACCCTAACTAATTTTGGGTTTTTACAATCACTATCTCAAATTGTGATCGGGTAATTCGAGTTCAGGTACTTCGGGTCTGGGTTCGGGTAATTCGGGTTCGGGAATTGAGTATCGGGTATTTTGCCCACCCTTAAGAGCCATGCCACACTGTCTCTTAGTTTCCATAAATATTATTGTTTTTCCTATTGTTTTTCTCTAAGAATTTGTCTAGTTTGGAGACAATGTTGGTTGGGATTGTCCTATCTCACGTTGTAGTCATGTTTGATGATTGAGAGGATGGATCCATCCCTCTTTTTTTATTTGGTTGGAGGGTTATAGTTGTCGTTGGTGTGATATAAGATATCTCACACATGTGGCTCACCTATGTGTCTTTCTCCCATCTACACTAGTTCTGAGTAGGACAAATCTATCCCCTCATTATTAATTAAGGGACGAACTCGTCCCAGATGTAAAGAGAATATTATGCTCTTAGATGATTTTGTCCCACCGCTCTGAACAAAACACCCATAAAAGTGGAGCCTTGCCATATCCTATATCACATTTTTCCATCAACCAAACACAAAGGAGTAGTAAGTATTTGTGCTGTTGTGCATGACAAGTCTAGGACAAAATGAGGAATCCATGACGACAGAACTCCAAGTAGTGGGTGTAGAAAGCATGTTTTGTTTAAGGCGTCCGCAACGGTGGTGCTAGCTACGTAGCTAGTTTACGTAGAGGTGAGAGACAAAAAAATAAAGATTATTTTATACATTCTATTTTTCTATGTACTATTAGACCCACATGTTTCTCTCTCAGACTCTTGGGCTACGTAAAATATATCAGCTATTTGCTCATCGCTACTGACTACTCTCTCCTACTTTTTCCTGTCCACGTCAGAATAGCTAGCCAAACAGCTAGCTGTTGGGGACGCCCTTACATGTAGGAGGCAACAGGGGTTAAGCAATCATTCGGTCATGACTCATGACAGCACATTCTGGCGCATTTGGTTCGTTCGTGCACAATGGGTCAAAAGAAGTCTACTATATCAAAACTCCATTTCACCTTTTCTTTCCTTAAAGTAAATGGTATGCAGCAACTGCAACAAGACTATATATATGCAACATTGAGCGCGTCTATGATAATATTGTTGTAATCCTTTTCTCTTATTTTGCTTTTATTAAGATCACACCGATCCACACGGACCTTAGTGACCATACCATAGTTCTAGTATGTGACATTTCTGTAATCATATTATAATTTGACTAGTTCTTGACTAATGACTACTAATTATGTCATTATGTGACTGAATACTGAATGGACGTCTTAGTCACCAATCCACGCCATGCAGGACCTGGTTGCTCATCACTTGGCTACGGAGCTATGGAAGAAATCGGCCCTTTCCGTGCAAATAGCGACAGCAAAACCCTCAGCATAAACAAGCATGCATGGAACAGCGGTAAATAATAAGTTAATAACGTCATTGACTACTACTATTAGGCGAAGTGTAGAACGTTATTAAATATTTTATCTTCCAAGAAAATAAATTGACGCGGTACCAGCTAAACAAAATCCTATATATGAACATAACATGGGTGAAAAATATATATGAATGTGCAGTGGCTAACGTCATCTTCTTGGAATCACCGGCCGGTGTTGGGTTCTCTTACTCCAACACTTCTTCGGACTATGAAAGGAGCGGAGACGAGAAGACCGCTGATGATGCGTACCTATTTCTGATAAACTGGCTGGAGAGATTCCCAGAGTACAAAGGCCGGCCGTTCTATATCTCAGGCGAGAGCTATGCTGGGCACTACGCACCGCAGCTCGCTGTGACCATCCTGCTACTCAACGCATACAACAACAAGAAAACCATCATAAACCTACAGGCTATCCTGGTACATCACCTGTTTGATTGTTTTTCATTTTGAAAACTGGCAGAAACTTCAATAAGCTTGGGCTATGATTACATGTCTCATGTCTTTTTTTCCCTTTGTTTTTTGTTTGAGTGATGACCATGCCATACTAATATATATATATATATATATATATATATATATGAGTGCCTTGATCTCTGTATTCTAGGTTGGAAATCCGTTTCTCGACAACTATTGGAACTCAAAGGGACTAATTGACTACTTCTGGAGCCATGGTGTGATGTCGGATGAAGTCTTTGAAAATGTGTCGAGGAACTGCGGCTACTCTAACAATAATTTGGATATGGATACTGCATCATCATCATGCGCAGATGCTTGGCACGCATTTGATAAGGGAGAAATTGATCCCTACAACATATATGCTCCTGTTTGTGTTGACACACCTCAAGGAGCATACTATCCGAGCAGCAACGTAAGCACCAAGTATATATAATGTTGTTTTCCTAAATTGACTGCTAGTTAATAGTACTGCTACAGCTAAAATTCCTCAGTCTAGCTCATTCACCTATTTTAATTTTTTTATTCTAATGGTTAGAAATGTGACGGAGGAGTGCAAGTTTCAACCAATTGAAGTGTGTAGACGCTTCCTCCAACTCTCGTAGTGCAATGTTTTAGACACTGCTTTCAAAATCATGCATGGAAACGAATTTAATTAGCAAGTGGGTAATAATTTGATTTCCTAGACGACCTATGTGTTGACTGTTTTCCATTCCAGATACTCGGATATGATCCATGCAGCGATAGCTACACCAGTGGCTACCTCAATCATCCAGAAGTGCAGAGTTCTTTCCACGCCAGACCGACAAATTGGTCACTATGCGTGTATGCATGTAACATCTTTTTGGTTACTTTCAAGTCGCATGCCGATCTCTAAATAATTAACAAGGAAAAAACAAATGGCCTTCTGTTTGACCACGGAACTTAGCGCAACTCTTATGAAATCTTTTGCAGAAACTTGACATGGAAAGACGCACCAGACTCCATGGCGCCAACCCTCATCTGGCTAATTTCGAAAGGGCTGCCTGTTTGGATTTTTAGGTAATAATAATGTTGTATTGGTCAAGAACATATTTGCATAAATCACTGAAAATATATGCATAACCATGGACCTTTTCTTTCAGTGGTGATTTTGATGCTATATGCCCACTTCCTGCTACAAGGTACTCCATCCGTGACCTTGGCCTCCACATCACAACCCCATGGCGCCCATGGACTGCACACAATGAAGTAAGTTCCACTGCAGATGATAGTGCAGAACAACATACACACATACAAGGATATATAGCCTGAAACTTGCACACTTGAACCTGTTGCAGGTAGGAGGCTATGTTCAGCAGTACACAGGAGGGTTTACATTCCTCTCCGTCAGAGGAGCTGGGCATGCCGTTGCGTCTTTCCAGCCCGAGAGAGCATTGGTGCTGATAAACTCCTTCTTGAAAGGAGAGCTCCCACCAAACGAAGTGGAGTACGATCCATAAAGGAATGGATGGTCGTGCCGAGACCCCAACCTCAAAAAAAAAATTTCAGACGGAGTTACTTAGTATAATATATATCTTATTTGATGCATGGTGACTTTATATTGAGCGATAAAAGCAAGTACTTTAAAGTTATTATATGGTCCATGTTTATGTGAATACATGGACGACTGTGCTGGTATTTGGGATTGTGATAACTAAAAGGTTAAGAGTTGCATTATTCTGTCCTTTGTTTTTCAAAGTTCTATATGTTTTCTATATATATGAATGCAATTTGCTCTCAACTTTGTCAGAGCAACTCCAGTAGTACCCCTACTTGGGCTCTAAACTCAGATTCCAGAGTCAGAGGAAAATATTCAGGTCCACCAAGGCCCTTACTCGGCCCCAAAACAGGAGACCTATCAAATCACACCTACAAGTCCTCATTCCAAGGGGCCCTCCATCTTGCTCCTATCCTATGGTTGGCTTCCATTTTCCCTCCTTGCGACACTTCTCGCCACACCATCTCTCGCCCACCTGCTGCCGCCTGTTGAGCACCTCCCCACCACGCCCCCTACCAAGAAACTCCTTGACACTGCCCGCTGAGCGCCTCTCCCCATTGCGCCCGTCGACAAGGAGCAGCGACGGTCGGGCTATGCGAGGTACATCTATTGGGGGAGCAGGACACGCGCGGTACTGGTGCGGCTCCTCCCGAGGAGGTGCCTTGACCACCACTCGTTTTCTCTGGCCACCCCTTGCGTAGCTCGTCTCCTCCCAAAGAGATGCTCCGGTTGTGGCTTGTCTCCTCCCAGTGACCCTGCCCATAGCTCCTCTTGTCCCGATGAGGTGTCCTTCTAAGCAAGGGCGAGGGTCATAGCTTCTCCTCTTGGCGACCTGATGTGCATAGCTCAGTCGATAGAGTAAGGAAAAGGGATAGAGCGACGAAGAGGGGAAGAGGAGAATGACGAGTGGGTCCTATCTACCATTGTCTATTGGGATGATTTGAGGGATCAGATTTGTGGGCTAGAGTAGTTGTAAAAAAAAGAGTCCCTCAAAAGTAGGGGGCTTTAAGTTTTAACATTTATGTTGGCTATCACTTGATAAATAATCGTAGAAGCTTTTCTCCTTAGAAAGAAAAAAATTATTTTACTCCGTCCTCTGCAAGAATTTTATCTACAAGTATCTAATAGAACAAATTTTTAGCCTCCAGCTCATGAAATCAAATCTTTCAAAAAGCACAAAATGGTTGTAAAAAAGTAAGTCACATGGATCATGCAAGAAAAGCACCACACCACTACATAAATGGTTTCCCGCGAACGACATTTTAACTGCTAGTTCTATTAATACCATCAGTGGTAATATATCACATCACTGGTTCATAATAGAACTAGTAGTGAAATTTGTCAGTTTTCACCACCAGTTCAAGCCACAAGTAGGTGGTGAAACCTAGCCTTGAATATATAAGTGAGGAACCCTATAGTTGTCTCCATGCATTCCCGCTTCCTCACCCTGACTTGCCTTCTCTCTTTCTTCTCACTCCATTAGTCTCCCTTGTCTCTCCCTCCCTTCTCGGTCACCACCCCTCCTCATCAACTCTAGGCTCCCAGCTTTGTTCATCGCCCTCCCTGCTCTGAGTGCCGCTCTCTCCAGCCGCCGCCCTCCCTGCTCTACGCAAGAAGGTTGAGGTGGAGGAGGTCAGTAGCTCTAGGCGATGCATGCGGAAGTGGCCAGTGGGCTCTAGGCCGCTGTGAGCTTCTAGGCCACCAAGGTAAGTGGTTCCTATGGTTAATGATAACATTTCTTTTGTGACTAACATGTTTATTTTGGCGAGACAAGTTTATCTTAGGTCAAAATGCATGGAGATGAAGAAGTTTCGTCAAAGCATGAATGAAAAGCAAGTTGAAGAAAACTTAGCATATGTTGCTAGCTTATGGATTGGAGATTAAGTTATGCTAGACCGCAATGCTTGAAGAATGAAGTCATCCACAAATGTTGATAACAAGACAATCAAAGAACTAAAGGGTGAGAAGGAGATCAATCAACAAGCCAAGCAAATAAATTAAGGACTCAAGATCAAGTGGATCATGGAGCATTCAACTGTTGTAATAGGACCAAGGATTCAAGACAATTTCAAGAGTTAGGATTGCAAGACCAGGAGCCAAGTATGCAGATGCTCAACCAAATGTTCAAGTGTTCATATGGTGGTGCAATCTTGATGAACTTATGGTCTAGGGAGCTTGATTATGGTGCATGGAATCAAGCAGAATAACTCTCACTTTAGTTGGAGTTGGTATAAGAAGTAAGAGGCAAGAACAGAAGAAGGTGCACTGAAGGGAGAGTCTGATGCTAATGAATTTGCACACATAGGACAATCAAGATGGAGTTTGGCTGTAAATTGTTGACCCTTTTATGTGGTAGACATACAAATCTGCAAAGTGCACTGATGTGAATGTATCATTCACTCGAGAGTATTCATAGGTATTGAATTTACATGCAGAACATGAAGTGAACTAGTCTAGAACAAAGATCATCCTAGGATAGACCATGCGTAAATGATGATGGGTAGAGACAATATATAGGGTTTCTAATGATACTTTGGCATGATTAAGCAAGATTATACCATGATTGTTTACTTTGGGGTACAACCCAAATACTAACAACAAGGGGTGAGATGGGTTGATAGAGATAGATCGAATTGAACCATGTTTTAAGAACATCACTAACGAGGTGGAATACATAGGCTAGATAGGTTGTCATCACCTGCTATCCACAGACATAGGTAAACTATAGCCTAAACACCATGGTTACACTAAAGACTTACTACTCTAACCCAGATCTCGATGAACTGATTAGAGCACTATATAAATATCGGTGAACCTAAACTCATCCAAGGGATGCTCCTTAGACATAGTGAACCCAAACTCATCCAAGGGACTCATCCAATAGTTAATTAATGAAAGAGATTAGAGTTACCACAGAAGATCCTAGATGTCACTTGAACAAGAGCTGCATCTGCCGAGGTATAGGTGGAAGAGGATGTCAACAACAACGACTCCTCTCCAAGCTTCCTCTCACTCTCTCCCTATTTTCTAACGCTAAGGTGGTATGACTTAGCCTTGTAGTGAGCTTCTCTTGCTTCTATCTTGAAGAGTGGTATCGAGTACCACTATTTATAAGTCCATAGAGGGGGCTACTTGTAGAAATTAGAGAGGCACCAAAGGCTGGTAGGTAGGGTCAGAAGAGCCTCTATATGATTGACCGACCCTAGGATCGACCACCATGCCATCCAACCAAACTCTTTCCCAAGTTCCTTCCAATCTTGAAGACGACATCCTCCTCATGGGTAACATAAAAGTTTAATAAGATGAACATGAGCTTGGTGACCTCAGATTTCCAGATCTCAAGAGATGATTTCCTCAACACTTGTCTCTCAATACTAGTCTAGAAATCCACACCTAGAATAGAGCACCTCATGGATAAAGACTTTGATGAGTTTCAACCCTAGCTTCACAACACTAACACTTTACACAAGCACCCCATGAAGTCCCAAACTCATCCAAGGGACCCTCCTTAGACATAGTGAACCCAAGCCCTAAGAACACCAAGAACATAGATGAACTTTCTAATAGACAATCTGATGTGACAGGATGGACTTTCCATCCGAGTGAACTTGAACTAACCTGGATCACCAAGAACAGATTTCCTTGTAGGTCCAGATGTATTATCCATCAATACACATCAGAAATATGCATCTATAACTTGACTAGTTTTGGATTTTGGACTATAATTATGCACATGATGCTACTGCAACAATGGTTTTCATTCATTTAATTTATTCTACCCATGACAAATATTCTCTCATCTTATTTGGCCCAACATTTAATGGATATTATCATGAGCTTCACTTTAGAAGAATGGCGCATGTTGGGGAATTCCCTTGCGCCGGTGATGAGCAACCCTTTTTGGGGGTGGTTCTTCATCGTTCGTGTCATTGCAGTTGTCTTTGTCACTTGTAGTACTTGAACCAACATTGTCGATCTGAGTCACATGATCCTTACCATTGGATTGAGGGCTGTTTTGAACTGTGGCTGGCATACTCATTTCCATATCTAACCCTCTTAGCTATAAAAGGTAAGGATTTTATTAGATATATGCAATCCATTAATTATGAAACTATTTTCTTATTTTGTACTTTTTAGAATATAACATCCTTAGATAGTTTGTGATAACTTACATTGCATCTGAGAGAGTAGAACCGAAATGCATCAAGTAGAGCATGATTGTATGTCTCACAGCTATGTGTTGATGATGAAGTGCCTTACAAATGGGGACACTGAAAGCACGCAGTTGTGGACGCTCATTCGAGAATACGATCCTTGCACTATTGATTACATAAGTTTGCACATCGCTAATATCAATGATGTCCTCAATCTTTGAAATCCTCACAATATCATGGTAGGATGATCACCTTATCTGAAACATCCAATTATTTGAAACTTAAATACTACCATCTTTCAATAGATCATATATATGTATGCTTGCTCAAAGGACCCGTGGCCTATGAATGAAATCTATTATTCATGCACCCAAATTCAGACCATTTTATATAAACTTTTATTACATTTCTTAATTGTAAGGTGGCATAAGAAGCAACAAGAGAAAAAACATCCAAATCATAAAGTTTCAAATTGTATAACATGTATGATATATGAAATGTTTTACCTTTCCATTGACTACACAACTACACATTTCTTACCTGCATTACACGATGGGTGGAACAATCGCTTGAACGGCAATAGTTGCAGAAAGTAGCCGGCGTAGCCTCGCACTGGGTACAAAATAGGTTACACTTGTTGCGACTAGCGAGAAGATGATTTGTACAAGTCGTAAAGAATTGTGTTGCGAGCAATATCTCTAGCAATGAAGGCACTGCCTCCCTCTTCATTGTAAAATTAGTAGTTTATTATGTTCTTTCTGCTAATGTTGGGGTCTGTAAGTGAAAGGAATGGTTGTACTTATAGATGTTTTGCATAATTAGTGGTGGTAAGAAATGAAATGCCAGCTACAAATTAAGGGCAACAATATAATAATAAGAAGTATATTGTAACACCCTAAATTTTGCTCCTTTCGAAATAGATGAAAATTGATTTAATTTTGAATTTTGGTGCTCATGAAAACATAAGAAATCATTTTTTCTAATAAATTAAGATTTATCATAGGGTTTAGCAACATTGTTGTGTAATGCATGCTGGTGCATATGGTTTTATGTGATGCTCGCTTGTTGCTCCTTTGCGTGTTGAGAGTGAGCAAAATCTTTAAAATGCATTTAGTAGTTTGACCTTCCTTCTCCAGTATGTCTTTGTCTTTTTCTGAGATCAAAATTCCTGTTCCTCAACTTAAGACTTTGTTTGGGGCTTCCCAAACTCTTTCCTTTGTAATCCAAATCACTCTATCAATATCATCATCCATAACCTACTGCCACAAACCTCCCATGAATTTTTAAGATAAAGAAAAGTGGCTGGTGCTCTATTGGTCAAGTGCTGACACATGGATGGAGGCAACAACAGATTATCAGCATTGATGAAGGATTACTACATGGTCCTGTTGTCTAACCGGAGAAGCAAGTGGAAGCCAGCTATTTAATTTAGATTTATGTGTGAGTGTGCATGGTGGATTTGAAGTAAGGAATCAGGAGGTCAACAAAGTTAATTGAGCCGAATCAATTTTGGCAAGGGAGAAATACATGCTTGCATGCGTGCATGTTAATTTTGGGTGGATAATTATGGAATAAGATTATTTTGGTCAGGTACATGATCTTTGATTCACGAGTGAAAGAAAAAGAAAAGGAAATCATCAGAGAAAATACTTGACAGACAAGTCGACTCTGCCCAGTTTCATATATATATCATCATTAATCATCAAGCATTTCATGTTAAACTCAATCACGATGCTTGCCATATATGACCATGTGTTGTCTATATATATATATATATATACACACACAGAGCAAGCCTGAGCTCATCGATCCCTCCTTTTCTCCCCTTGCTTTTCCTATGGAGTTTGTTACACATTCGCGGGTAAGCTCCTTCTTGGTATCCATCTCTTATCAGTTCGGCCCTTTTGCTCCAAGTATTTTTTTCTTAACATAATGATATATATAATATAATATAAAATATCTTTTGAAGGAAGCAAGGAAACGTTGCCTTATTTTCTTCCTTGACTGATGTTGGTTTTCCTTTTGGCCTGGTAGCTTGTTGTTTCGGCTGTTGCTGTTGGCCTAGATGTCAATTGGTCCAAACATGATACCCTGTTTGGCTACCACGCAGGGCCGCTGTATAGCGTGGCCGTCCTCCTCCTTGCGATGGAAAGGACGTCTCTTCCTTCCTTCTTTGGAGCTGCCGAATCCTTCATGATCTCCATGCTTTCTATCCTGGGAGCCTCTACAGCATATATATGCAATGTGCTGCACTCCATCATCGTTTCCTGATCCTTTGTAACAGCACAGTGCTCGGAGCTCTCGCGCCGCCGCCGCAAATCGTCGCTACCGCAGTCGTTCGTCCGTTCACTTGTCCGCAGCACCGTCGCCTTCCAGCGCCCGTACGTGGCCGTGCCACCTCGCGTGATCGGACCGGCTGTGCTCCACCGCGCCGTCCATCCCGCTCTGTGCTTCACCATCCCTTGCAGAACTCTGGCCATCGATCGTTATTTGTCACCGGTGAGCACCTTCCTGATGTCTTCGTCCCTATTTCATCTATCGTCTACATCATGCCACAAGCCATGTGTACTATTTATTTCCCTAATGTGTGACCCTGCATGCTACCCATCTACAGTTGCTGATCATGCATGTACAAGGCGCCGCCTACCGACATGCCGCAGCTGTGCCGGCCTTCCCTAGCTGGTCGCCATGGGCATGCTTCCCCTGCCCAAGATGGTGAAGCCAGCGTCATCTACCGCCTGCCGAGTCCAATGGCCAGGAAACTGGACATCCTATTCACGTTCACGTCGTCAGGCACGTGCAGGCCAAGTTCCATGTTATGTACGTACAAGCCTCCCTAGGAAGAAGACAAAGTATCTATGAGTAATTCGCTAGTTTAATCGTTCAATCTCTATTTCAAATATTTTAAGTTGCGTTAGTCGGCGCGTCCTACACAGTAGTACTAATGTTTTTCATGTCGCATGTTTTTCCATATATAGCTAAATATTAAATTGATTAATATGCTTGTAATTGGTTTTATAATTAAAAGTAATATAGGTTCTATGTCTCAATGATTATACATAACATGTTAATTTGATTAATTGTTAACTTAAATGTGTTTTTAATTGTACTAAGTGTAAACACATGCTACACGCCATTAGATGCTCTCACTTGTCATTTTGTTTTTTTCAAGGTAAAGTATAATCGGCATATAAAAGATAATTGAAATATTTTAGTTAAGACATGACTATATTTAGCTCGGTCTTTCAATTAAAGTGAATAGTAAATAATCTAAATTAATATATTTCACAGGGTTTTACTCAATTAAAATAAATCAAGCTTGTAGCTGATTCTTTAATACACTATAAAAGTCTCGGTAGAAGTTTCTTTTCAACCGTAGCTCCGATTAGCGTGCTTTTCGCAACTTTGTGTTCGTAGCGATGCGTAGAATCGTGTTTCAAACTCTTTTACTTATTTTTGTATGATTGGTGTACTGTTCTAATATAGATCTATTGTTTGCTTCGTGTATGATTGTATGGATGCTTGTGTGGTGCTATATGGTTCAGTCAATCGATGAGGTTTACGTGGTGATTAAGAAGCTATTCTCTGAAGACTAGAAGCCAAGAATTGGACGCAGAAGATTGGAAGTTGGATACTAAAGGTTTTTGAGCGTATTGCTTTGGGGGAGAAGCAAGTTTAAGGCAAGTATAGCATGGGATCTTCCTTGTTACCTATTCACATTAATGTCATAATAATCATATAGCATGTGTCTACCTTGTTACCACTAAGGATATCCTAGCTTTTGTATCTTGTACCTTGAAACCGTGGGACATTGCATTGGGTAGTATTTATGCTAGTGCTCAAGATAAATAACCATGATCTGTAACTTGACTAATGGTATATGCAATAAACATTTAAAAGATGTTTTAAAGAAACATGGCTCAAGAGAGCTAGAACATATTGGGTTATTTTTATGGTGCTCTAGTTTCTCTCCATAAGGACTCATCTGTAAGCGAGCATCCGGGACTTACAGTACAACTGTGAGGCTATAATGGCTCTGGATTTAGTCAAGTATGAGGACATTTTCTAGCTTGTTAGTGGTATTCCTTTTTGGGGTAAGAATGGCTTGACGAATCGGATATAGTGCAGCCTCTGTCCTCATGTGTATAGGTTGTGTGTTATTGTGCTATTTGGAAGGGGGGCTCTACATCTGTTTGCCGAGTGAAATCTAATGGCCCTAACTTGTTAGACGAACCTTTGAAAGACTTCATAGTGAACCCTGCCGACCTTCCTTGGAAGTGGGTCAAGAGATTAGCTACCTCGGGCGAAAGGGTAAATCACGACTCACAGTGAAAGTGTACAACCTCTGCAGAGTGTAAAACTGGTATATCAGTCGTGCTCACGGTCACGAGTGGCCTTGGACCCTTACAGAATAAATGATGAACACTAATGATAATGTTAATACTGAAGATATTGACGCTCACTAATGATTATTGTTTCTTGCTATACATTATTCTCGTTTACATGATCATGAGGTTATTTGGGCTTATGGTAAACTTGTTGCTACTCAATTGCTAAAAGATAACTCACTAAAAGCTAATCACAGTAAACTAGTGTTAACCTTTTGAGCCTCATGAACCCCATGATATATTTGTTGAGTTTGACATGGACTCACCCTTGCTATTTCCCCACATCTCAGGAAGGGTACCAGACTGCTAGATTCTGGAATTATTAGGCTTGTGATCAACCAGTCAGTTTGATCCTGGAGCGAAGGTTACACCCGGTGTTCGGAGTTGTCTTGTCACTGTGTTGCTCTCTAAGGTTATATCTTATACTATTGTGTTATGTTTAATAAGCATTTGTCTTTTGATATTACACTTATCTGCAGCTATATGTGAGATTTGACCTCTTTATTTTACATATATTGTATATCTGGTTTTGTCCTTAAAACTGGGATAAGAAGCAACAAGAGAAAAAACATCCAAATCATAAAGTTTCAAATTGTATAACATGTATGATATATGAAATGTTTTACCTTTCCATTGACTACACAACTACACATTTCTTACCTGCATTACACGATGGGTGGAACAATCGCTTGAACGGCAATAGTTGCAGAAAGTAGCTGGCGTAGCCTCGCACTGGGTACAAAATAGGTTACACTCGTTGCGACTAGCGAGAAGATGATTTGTACAAGTCGTAAAGAATTGTGTTGCGAGCAATATCTCTAGCAATGAAGGCACTGCCTCCCTCTTCATTGTAAAATTAGTAGTTTATTATGTTCTTTCTGCTAATGTTGGGGTCTGTAAGTGAAAGGAATGGTTGTACTTATAGATGTTTTGCATAATTAGTGGTGGTAAGAAATGAAATGCCAACTACAAATTAAGAGCAACAATATAATAATAAGAAGTATATGCACTTTTCCTACAAAACAGTGGGCACAGTATGATGTTTTGTATAATATGTGGCGGTAAGAACTGAAATGTCATCTAGAAATTAAGAGAAACAATATAATATTAAGTACATGCACTTTTCCTACAAAATTGTGGGCACACTATGATGTTTTGCTTAATTTGTGGTAGTAAGGTAGAACTGAAATACCAGCTAGAAATTAACTGAAACAATATAATGATAAGAAGTACATGCACTTTTCCTACAAAATAGTGGGCGTTGTATAATGTTTTGCATAATATGTGCATAGGGCGGATCTGGCGGTGGGCTCCACCATGGTGGCGGATCGAGCTCCCCTATGGTGGCGGCACACAGCCCATATCCAAGCTCAGGTCAATCTAGTTCGGGTTGCAGGCTTTTCTTTTTTCTTTTTTAATTTATATTTGGAGGCGGGCAAAGCAACTGTCTCCGTTAATCTATATTAACCATGACCTTTGGATGGAGGCAGCTGCATTGCCCACCTCCATGAAGCCAAAAGGCCCGCTTTCAGAAAGATTTCTATAGTTGTGTGTGCTGTGACGACCCAAAAGTCGCTACAAATAAAACTTTGCAAAACCCTGTTCTGAATCCCAGATCCAACTGACCCCCTTTAAATATTGAGAATTAAGTCTAGTTGCATTGATCCTAGATGGACCTCTCCTAGGATAGGTCATGACTCATTTGCCCTCTAGTTCAACCTATGTGCCTTGTAGTCATTGAACCCATTCCTAACCTAGAAGGTTAAATAGTGCTATGCTTGATCATATGCCAACCACTCAGCTCCGACTATAGGAACCCTGTCTAATCTCAAGCAATCCATCAACTCCCATCCCTAAGTCTCATGAAAATATTCCCAAATGGCGGTCAAATCAAAGCGAATCAAGACCAACCAGCATCAGATGCAGGACTAAGACCAAGAAGGAAGTTGGACTACAAAACTTTCACGATTAGAGAAATGTCCCAGAGTCCATCTCTCCTAAGTTTGGCATCAAACTAGAACACCAATTGAATCCATGGATTGTCCGATGTTGCCTTGTGGACTGTCTGATGTTTCCCTAATCGGTTTGTCTGACAATAATTGATCGAAAGTTTGACATGACACCAATGACTCTACAAACATGCAAATTTCACATGGTAAATGCCCCATAATGCAACGGCCTAAAACCATAGCAATAGTGTAACACCCCTGGGTGTTAAGCATGCATTAGCATCCAAAGCATTAGTCATAATAATCTCATACATGGTTATCATTGCATGCAATATAGACCCTTTTAAATTTAAAGTTGAAAAACAATTACTCAAAACCCAAATTCTGCATTTAAGTGCTAAAGAGTGGTGAAACTTTGTGTAGCTACAATTTTAGATAATGTAGAATAAATAAACATGATTTTTGGAGCAACTCTTGAATTCAAATTCCTTCAAATTTTTGCTTTTAAAAATATTCTAGAAAAAATGAATTTTTACTTAAAAATTTAGCTTTAAATCCTAAATTCAAAATCTATTGAGAATTTTGAAAAGTGCCCTACATGAAAGTTGTAGAGAATTAAATTTTGAACAACTTTTATTTTGGGCAAAAGTTCTGAAAACCTCTTTTTCATCTTCAAATTCAAATTTGAAACAAATAAGGAAATCTGAAAACATTTTTATAAAAGAAAATTTGGTTTTCGTTTTAGTGGGCCGCGGCCTCCCTTTCGGCCCGCGAACGGATGCCGGCCTGGCCCACTCGCCCCCTCCTTCTCCCGCGCACCCGCATCCGTGCCCGCGCCAGCGCGACGCTGCGTCAGGGCTCGCCCGCCGCGTGGCCGCCGCTCGCCGCCTCCGGCGTACGGGTGGCGAGCCGCGGGCTCCACCTGCCACGCCACGCGCCTTGAAGCCACGCCCGCTCCTCCCTCGGCTGCACGCCCTCCATTTTTCACCCCGCTCGGCCTCACGCGACCCGCAGCAGCCGCCGCTCCCGCCTCCACGCGCTCGCCGCCGCTGCCGTGTGTTTCCGCCCCGCGTTCCGTCACCGGCCGGCCGCCTCCGAGCGATTGCTCGCGCGAACAACTCCGCCTCATCCTTCTCTTCTCCGAACGCGCCTCCACGCTCCGTCTCTGCCCCGCGGTAAGGCACTGTCTCGCGCGCCCCGCCGCGGCGCCATTCCGACCACCGCGCGCACGCCCCCGCCGTTCCGGCGTTTTATCCCCGCCTAGCCGCTCGCGCACCGCCCCACGGTGTTCGCCACCCCCACAGGGTTTCCGTGTGCCCCTCCATCGGTGCCCGCATGACCGGAGCCGGCCGCTAGACGCCGGCGGACATCTCCGCCGCCGCGACGTCGCAGCCGTGCGGCCGCTCCCCGCGTTCCAACCCCCTGCCTGCTGGGCCAGCGGCCTTGGGCCGAACTGGCAGGCCGGGAAGCCTCTGGTTTTTCCCGCGCGGCGCTCCGGCAGAAATCGGCCGTGGGCCGTTGTTGCCGAGTGTGCTGGCCCGTTAAACAATTCCGTAATTTGTTTTTGAATTTCTATTTTGTTTTGGAAGAAGAAAATACTTGGAAAATGTTTGTGTACCCTTTTTAGCTCCAAAAATGATGAAACAAATTTCGAAATGTTCCTCTTGAATAGATCTACAGTTTAAAAATAGCTCATGTTAATTTTGTGACACTTTGCTGTGCAAATTTATTTAATTGCTATAATTGCTGATATCTTAGAAAATATGTAGTAAATAAAATAATGAAGGGAAAATGTGATTCTTGTTGCTTTAATCTTTATTAATGATGTACTTTCTAGGAAAAATATTAGTGAAGCATGTTCTGTGAGAAATTTTTGAAGTGTAGTTCAAATGCTTTTAATTGATAATCTTTGTTATTTTTAGTAGAGAGCTAAATTTGTACAGAACATACATGTGATAATTTTTGTAGTATGTTAGTTTACTGTTAGTAACATAGGAAAAATGTGAAATCTGTTGTTTGATACTTTTTCTAGTACAAAATAATTTCATGCTCATATTTAGGCTATAACTTGTTTATTTTGTACAGGCAGTTTTACATATGCAATTCTCATAAAAATTTAGTAGTAGGTTAGTTAGGGTAAGAGTAATCTACTGTAATTTTGGTAGATTTTTATCTACACCAGAAATAGTGTTGCTGTCTAACCCTAGTTAAATAGGGAATAAAAGATTATTCTTTATGAGAAATTAAGAGAAATAAAATATGTTTGGTGTATCTTTGAAGCATCATTACGCCTTGCTGATGTTGTTTGATGAGTTAGGTTGGTGAGCTTTGGTAGCTTAGGTTCACTTGTATGTGTGGATGATAGGCTAACTAATAGAAGGATAAGGTGCATGTTTTAGGGTACATGTTATTGGATGACGTTGACTACCTTGTAGAAGAAATAGTTATGTTCAAACTGCTCATTCCATGTGCTCATCTGCATCTCATGTCATTAAAGCACTCCACCACAATCCGATGCATCATTCGCATGGTTACTTATGCACTTGCATCATACAGGATCGCAGGAAGAGTCGCAGATAGCAGTACAGGAGGAGCAGGCTTGGACGGATCAGCAGGAGCCCCAGGCATAGGAGGTGCCCGAGGAGGAAGAGTCAGGCGAGGAGCTGCCAGAGTGCGTCGACCACCATCCTAGCTCGTTCGAAAAAGATAAGCCCCGGAACATTTTAAGTCTCCTATTTTACAAAAGTTGTTCCTTACTACATGAACTATAGTTATATATAGTTGCATTAAGTTATAGGAGTTGAGTGAAACCATTGTTGCATTATTACCTTGGCCACCGGATTATCTTTCACCCTGTTAGGTCAGGATCGAGTGAATTGCTTAGCCATGCTTAGACCGGTAGAAGTCGAGTGATTTCCTGTCACCTGCGAGTTATAGGTGGATACCGGGTTATGGTTAGCTGTAATTGTGATCATAAAAAGTAACCAAGTGTTGATGGATAAATGAAGACCGGGCGGAGTCTTATAGGGTTTTGGACTATAGTGATTCCGTCTGTGTCAATTAAGGACCGATCGTTGCTCGTCCCTCTTGTCATGTTGAACGCATGCCTCACATTTAGCTGGCCGAATAAAGTACCTTTTGACCGCGAAGCTAGTGACACTTTTTGAGCCGGGATAAACTCGGGTTGACAGACTGGTGTTGAAGTGGGTGTAACGGGGACACGAAGAGTGAGCCCAAGGTGTGTCCTGGCAGTCGGGCGGTCCCTGGGTAGTGCGATCCATGATTGTTATCCCGCGGCTTCTTGGAAAGTGTCATTGGTGATCTACGCGACCCTGACGGGGGAAACAGGGTTTGTGTGAGGAATAAATCTCCAGCTGGATAGGAATTCGATTCGAATCGCCGTCGCTCCCGGTTAGTGAGCACTTGACTCGAGCTATGGCATCGTAGTGACATTAATGGAACACTGATGGTTAAGTGAATGATGTTGGAAATGCTAAACCTGATATGGTAATCTAGATTGTTAATGATGAATCAAGTGATTGTTCTAGCAATAACTGCTTACCTAGCTTGAATAAGTTATACTAAAAGTGATGCAAAAAGTACTGGTTTAATTTTTCATAACAACTTATGCTTTTCGCAAATGAGTCAAGCCAGTCCAATCTATAAAGCCTTGCATGATCCTTGGTGTCCTTTATTTCTGGTTTATGACGGGTAAGTCTAGCTGAGTACATTCTCGTACTCAGGGCGTTATTCCCATTGTTGCTGCAGATGGCCAGATGTACTATGGGTACTGCTCCAACTGTCTGTATCCGGCGATGGGCGACAACTAGGACCTTGGGCAAGGGTCACTCTGTTCGTCTTATCTACTGCTTTTGTGGACCATGATTATCTACTGGCACTGTATTTGAACTAAGTATGGGTGTAAAACTACTTGCTTCCGCTATGTTATTTTGAACTGTGTTGTAATAACTTTTATTCCGAACTCCGATGTACTCTACTTTTATTGTGAACTCTACGTATCATGTGAACTGTAGCTGCTAAATCAGTACGATCTTGGTTGTATGTTGGTTGGTTTGAAATCCCTCGTGATTTCACGGAATCTCGGGTTATATGGGTTTAAATTCGATAAATTAACCGCCTCGGTGGAAGATTTTCTTACTTAATCTCGTATAATTACGTTGATCCGTTACAGCTGGCATCGGAGCATGATTTAGCATGTTGCTGTTCACATGGGTATTTAAAAACAAAACTGTGTTTTCAACTAAGCTTTTAAATTTAAGAGTGTGCCAGTGGTCATATCCTTTATGCCCCATAAGGACTCCAGGTGGCTTAATTAAGTACTAACTTGGGGGTTTGCATCATATTTGAAATTTCGTCGCTCATACGGCGTGCTATTGTATGAGTGCCATTCAATTGAGTGGTAATGTATGGATCAATTCCCTCTACGCCCTGGTAAGTGAGAGTTGTGAGAGCATAGTCGGATACACTGCCGATCTAGGGGAGTGCTTATGTGATACCGAAATACTTACGTGCCATGCGCATGTTCATATGAGGGTATTCAAATGGTGGGGACTTCCGTCATGCGGTGACGATGCCGTCAATAGGACGATGATTCGGGTAGTTGTTACCGTTATACTCGTATCTGGGGATGCGTGTAGAGCGAGTTACTTACTTTACTGCTTTCTTGCATATTTTCATACTGTGAGGGTTGGGCTGAAGTGACTTTCTACAGGTAGATAACAACGCTTTTGAGTAGTACGTATTAGTTACGTTACAAGAGATCGTTGTATGTCACCGTTTATGCCGTTAGTAGTTATTAGTTTTCGAAGTTTGTGAGGACGTACGGAACGTGCATGTATCATGTGGTGCATTTCATTCATGGCATTGTTCCTCCCCTTATAAGTTGATTATCTCATTTCGATAAAAATGCCAACTTAAAAATCTGTTCTCACCACGGTAATAAAATTTTGCTACAGATGGCACGTACCAAGCAGACAGCCCGCAAGTCCACCGGCAGAGCTCCCCATCATCAGCTTGCTCCACGCACTCGTCAGCGCCACACTTTTCTTGGAGAGTTTGGGATGCCTACGCTCTTGTGGAGAGTACTTAGCTATGTAGGCTATCCTGATGGGATGGAGCCCCGCTACTTTTGGTCGAATGAGCGGTTGGGGGAAGGACTTTTGGTGACTGTGGTAGTGGTAGTTCGTCCCCGAGGTGATGATTCTGAGTGGACCGGTTGGCATTTTGAGTCAACTGGCAGGACCCCTGAAGAAGCCGCTGAGAGAGAGCAGGTTGGGCGACTGACCACCGCCAACAGGAACGCTGAGCGCATGTTGACTCATGTGCTCCATCAGAGAATGAAGAAGATCATGCAGAGCACCTCAGGATTGTCTTGACTAGACTCAGAGGACATCAACTGTATGCGAAGTTTAGCAAGTGTGAGTTCTGGCTTAAGACAGTTCCTTTTCTTGGCCACGTGTTGTCTGAAGATGGCATTTCCGTAGACCCTAGTAAGGTGCAAGAGGTTATGGACTGGAAGTCACCAACCTCAGTGCATGAAGTTCACAGTTTTCTTGGTTTAGCCGGTTACTATCGTCGCTTCATACCGGATTTCTCGAAGATTGCCAAACTAATGACAAGCCTGTTACAGAAGGATGATAAGTTTGTATGGACAGAGGAGTGCGAGGCAGCTTTCTGCACCTTGCAAAAGTTGTTGACCACTGCTCCTGTTCTGGCCCAACCGGATATAGAAAAGTCATTTGATGTGTTCTGTGACGCATCTAAGAATGGGTTAGGATGTGTACTAATGCAAAATGGAAGGGTCATTGCCTATGCCTCACGTCAATTGAGGAAGCATGAAGTTAACTATCCTACACATGATTTGGAGCTTGCAGCAGTAGTGCATGCTCTAAAGATTTGGAGACACTACCTGCTGGGTAATGTGTGTAATCTCTTTACAGATCATAAGAGTCTCAAATACATTTTAACCCAATCTGAGTTGAACATGCGACAGAGAAGATGGTTAGAGCTGATAAAGGACTATAATCTAAACGTACATTATCATCCCGGGAAGGCTAATGTAGTAGCAGATGCACTGAGTAGAAAATCACATGCTATTGATGTGCAACCGTTGTTTGAAGAAGGGTTCAAATTGTTACATCCTGCTGTGTTGCATAATATTCAGATCAGTTGTACTCTAGAAAAACAGATCATTGAAGGATAGAAGACAGATAAGGGAATCTTTCATATCAAAGAGAAGATGAAGAGGGAACCCACCAAACACTTTCAATTGGATGACCAAGGAGTGTTATGGTTTAAGGATCGCCTGGTGGTACCTAAGGATAGAGAGCTTAAGAACAAGTTGATGAATGAGACCCATCATTCCAAGCTATCTATTCACCCCGGAAGTAGTAAGATGTACCAAGATTTGCGACCCCGTTATTGGTGGACTAAGATGAAAAAGGAAATTGCAGCATACGTTGCTCGTTGCGACATGTGTTGTAGAGTTAAAGCTCTTCACATGAGACCCGCATGACTTCTGCAACCCTTGTCTATACCCGATTGGAAATGGGATGATATAAGTATGGATTTCATCACTGGTCTTCCCACCACACAGAAGGGACACGATTCTATTTGGGTAATAGTAGATCGTCTCACCAAGACAGCTCACTTTCTGCCAGTTAAGACAACATTCTGACCACCTCAATATGTAGAAAAGTATATTGCTGAGATTGTCCGATTACATGGTATACCAAAAACGATCGTGTCGGATCGTGGTTCACAGTTTACCTCTCATTTTTGGGAACATATTCATAAAGGTTTGGGTACTAGTTTGATTCGTAGTACGGCTTACCATCCACAGACAGATGGGCAGACAGAACGAGTTAATGATGTACTTGAAGATATGCTTAGAGCTTGTGTACTATCATCCAGAGGCTCATGGGAATCCTGGTTACCATTGGCAGAATTCGCTTACAACAACAGTTACCAAGAGAGTATCAAGATGGCACCTTTTGAAGCTTTATATGGCAGGAAGTGCAGGACACCGTTAAATTGGGTAGAGCCTGGAGAAAGAAGGTTTTATGGAATTGATTTTGTAAATGAGGCAGAGAAGAAGGTCCGTATTATCCGGCAAAACATGCAAGCTGCACAGTCCCGTCAGAAGAGTTATGCAGACAAGAGAAGGAGACCATTGGATTTCCAAGTGGGTGACTATGTCTATTTGAAGGTTACCCCCATGAAGAAGAAACAGTTTGGAGTCAAGCAGAAACTGTCTGCTAGATATATCGGACCATACCAGATCATAGAGAAAAAGGGTCCCGTGGCGTACAAGTTGCAATTGCCAGAAGGGATGAGTTCGATCTTTCCCGTCTTTCACGTATCCCAGTTGAAGAAATGTCTGCGTGTTCCGGAAGAGAGAATAGAACTGCAGGGTATTCGAATCAAGACGGACTTGGAATATCGTAAACAACTGGTTCGAGTTCTGGATACACAGGACCGAGTCACTCGAAATAGAGTGGTAACAACCTACAAGATTCAGTGGAGCCATCATGATGAGAGTGATGCTTCATGGGAAACGGGAGAATATCTTCAAACTGCGTATAAAGATTTTTACGATAAATGGTTCGTAACTCAAAATCTCGGGACGAGATTCTTATAAGAGGGGAGGGCTATAACACCCCTGGGTGTTAAGCAGGCATTAGCATCCAAAGCATTAGTCATAATCATCTCATACATGGTTATCATTGCATGCAATATAGACCCTTTTAAATTTAAAGTTGAAAAACAATTACTCAAAACCCAAATTCTGCATTTAAGTGCTAAAGAGTGGTGAAACTCTGTGTAGCTACAATTTAAGATAATCTAGAATAAATAAACATGATTTTTGGAGCAACTCTTGAATTCAAATTCCTTCAAATTTTTGCTTTTAAAAATATTCTAGAAAAAATGAATTTTTACTTAAAAATTTAGCTTTAAATCTTAAATTCAAAATCTATTGAGAATTTTGAAAAGTGCCCTACATGAAAGTTGTAGAGAATTAAATTTTGAACAACTTTTATTTTGGGCAAAAGTTCTAAAAACCTCTTTTTCATCTTCAAATTCAAATTTGAAACAAATAAGGAAATCTGAAAACATTTTTATAAAAGAAAATTCGGTTTTCGTTTTAGTGGGCCGCGGCCTCCCTTTCGGCCCGCGAACGGATGCCGGCCTGGCCCGCTCGCCCCCGCCTTCTCCCGTGCGCCCGCGTCCGTGCCCGCGCCAGCGCGACGCCGCGTCAGGGCTCGCCCGCCGCGTGGCCGCCGCTCGCCGCCTCCGGCGTACGGGTGGCGAGCCGTGGGCTCCACCGGCCGCGCCACGCGCCTGGAAGCCGCGCCCGCTCCTCCCTCGGCTACATGCCCTCCATTTTTCGCCCCGCTCGGCCTCACGCGACCCGCAGCAGCCGCCGCTCCTGCCTCCGCGCGCTCGCCGCCGCTGCCGTGTGTTTCCGCCCCGCGTTCCGTCACCGGCCGGCCGCCTTCGAGCGATTGCTCGCGCAAACAACTCCACCTCATCCTTCTCTTCTCTGAACGCGCCTCCACGCTCCGTCTCTGCCCCGCGGTAAGGCACCGTCTCGCGCGTCCCGCCGCGGCGCCATTTCGGCCACCGCGCGCTCGCCCCCGCCGTTCCGGCGTTTTCTCCCCACCTAGCCGCTCGTGCACCGCCCCGCGGTGTTCGCCACCCCCACAGGGTTTCCGTGTGCCCCTCCATCGGTGCCCGCACGACCGGAGCCGGCCGCTAGCCGCCGGCGGACATCTCCGCCGTCACGACGTCGCAGCCGCGCGACCGCTCCCCGCGTTCCAACCCCCCTGCCTGCTGGGCCAGCGGCCTTGGGCCGAACTGGCAGGCCAGGCCGCCTCTGGTTTTTCCCACGCGGCGCTCCGGCAGAAATTGGCCGTGGGCCGTTGTTGCCGAGTGGGCTGGCCCGTTAAACAATTCCGTAATTAGTTTTAGAATTTCTATTTTGTTTTGGGAAAAGAAAATACTTGGAAAATGTTTGTGTACCCTTTTTAGCTCCAAAAATGATGAAACAAATTTTGAAATGTTCCTCTTGAATAGATCTACAGTTTAAAAATAGCTCATGTTAATTTTGTGACACTTTGCTGTGCAAATTTATTTAATTGCTATAATTGCTGATATATTAGAAAATATGTAGTAAATAAAATAATGAAGGGAAAAATGTGATTCTGGTTGCTTTAATCTTTATTCGTGATGTACTTTCTAGGAAAAATATTAGTGAAGCATGTTCTGTGAGAAATTTTTGAAGTGTAGTTCAAATGCTTTTAATTGATAATCTTTGTTATTTTTAGTAGAGAGCTAAATTTGTATAGAACATACATGTGATAATTTTTATAGTATGTTAGTTTACTGTTAGTAACATAGGAAAAATGTGAAATCTGTTGTTTGATACTTTTTCTAGTACAAAATAATTTCATGCTCATATTTAGGCTATAACTTGTTTATTTTGTACAGGCAGTTTTACATATGCAATTCTCATGAAAATTTAGTAGTAGGTTAGTTAGGGTAAGAGTAATCTACTGTAATTTTGGTAGATTTTTATCTACAACAGAAATAGGTGTTGCTGTGTAACCCTAGTTAAATAGGGAATAAAAGATTATTCTTTATGAGAAATTAAGAGAAATAAAATATGTTTGGTGTATCTTTGAAGCATCATTACGCCTTGCTGATGTTGTTTGATGAGTTAGGTTGGTGAGCTTTGGTAGCTTAGGTTCACTTGTATGTGTGGATGATTGGCTAACTAATAGAAGGATAAGGTGCATGTTTTAGGGTACATGTTCTTGTATGACGTTGACTACCTTGTAGAAGAAATAGTTATGTTCAAACTGCTCATTCCATGTGCTCATCTGCATCTCATGTCATTAAAGCACTCCACCACAATCCGATGCATGATTCGCATGGTTACTTATGCATTTGCATCATATAGGATCCCAGGAAGAGTCGCAGGTAGCAGTACATGAGGAGCAGGCTTGGACGGATCAGCAGGAGCCCCAGGCACAGGAGGTGCCCGAGGAGGAAGAGTCAGGCGAGGAGCTGCCAGAGTGCGTCGACCACCATCCTAGCTCGTTCGAAAAAGGTAAGCCCCGGAGCATTTTAAGTCTCCTATTTTACAAAAGTTGTTCCTTACTACATGAACTATAGTTATATATAGTTGCATTAAGTTATAGGAGTTGAGTGAAACCGTTGTTGCATTATTACCTTGGCCACCGGATTATCGTTCACCCTGTTAGGTCAGGATCGAGTGAATTGCTTAGCCATGCTTAGACCGGTAGAAGTCGGGTGATTTCCTGTCACCTGCGAGTTATAGGTGGATACCGGGTTATGGTTAGCTGTAATTGTGATCATAAAAAGTAACCAAGTGTTGATGGATAAATGAAGATCGGGCGGAATCTTATAGGGTTTTGGACTATAGTGATTCCGTCTGTGTCGATTAAGGACCGATCGTTGCTCGTCCCTCTTGTCATGTTGAACGCATGCCTCACATTTAGCTGGCCGAATAAAGTACCTTTCGACCGCGAAGCTAGTGACACTTTTTGAGCCGGGATAAACTCAGGTTGGCAGACTGGTGTTGAAGTGGGTGTAACGGGGACGCGAAGAGTGAGCCTAAGGTGTGTCCTGGCAGTCGGGCGGTCCCTGGGTAGTGCGATCCATGATTGTTATCCCGCGGCTTCTTGGAAAGTGTCATTGGTGATCTACGCGACCCTGACGGGGGAAACAGGGTTTGTGTGAGGAATAATTCTCCAGCTGGATAGGAATTCGATTTGAATCACCGTCGCTCCCGGTTAGTGAGCACTTGACTCGAGCTATGGCATCGTAGTGACCTTAATGGAACACTGATGGTTAAGTGAATGATGTTGGAAATGCTAAACCTGATATGGTAATCTAGATTGTTAATGATGAATCAAGTGATTGTTCTAGCAATAGCTGCTTACCTAGCTTGAATAAGTTATACTAAAAGTGATGCAAAAAGTACTGGTTTAATTTTTCATAACAACTTATGCTTTTCGCAAATGAGTCAAGCCAGTACAATCTATAAAGCCTTGCATGATCCTTGGTGTCCTTTATTTCTGGTTTATGACGGGTAAGTCTAGCTGAGTACATTCTCGTACTCAGGGCGTTGTTCCCATTGTTGTTGCAGATGGCCAGATGTACTATGGGTACTGCTCCAATTGTCTGTATCCGGCGATGGGCGACAACTAGGACCTTGGGCAAGGGTCACTCTGTTCGTCTTATCTACTGCTTTTGTGGACCATGACTATCTACTGGCACTGTATTTGAACTAAGTGTGGGTGTAAAACTACTTGCTTCCGCTATGTTATTTTGAACTGTGTTGTAATAACTTTTATTCTGAACTCCGATGTACTCCACTTTTATTGTGAACTCTACGTATCATGTGAACTGTGACTGCTAAATCAGTACGATCTTGGTTGTATGTTGGTTGGTTTGAAATCCCTCGTGATTTCACGGAATCTCGAGTTATACACGTTTAAGTTCAATAAATTAACCGCCTCGGTGGAAGATTTTCTTACTTAATCTCATATAATTACGTTGATCCGTTACAAATAGGGCCTAGATCGTGGCAACATTACCAATTGCCATAGAGTCACTTTCGTTGGTAGGTGTTGTAGAAAACCGAGTGGCAAAAGGAGCTTGCAACGGATTTGCGTTTTGTTGCAAGTAGAGTGCTAATTGCAACATAATTATACATTGTGGTTGGTTGGGCTACAACAAACCATATTGTGGCAATAAGTTTTTTTTGCCACATTTGAATCAGTTGCAAAAGAATTTGTTACCACACTTATGTTTCATGGCTATAGGTGTTTATGCCATGAAATCATTTTGCGGCAGTAGGATATATAACACCACGCACATTGTTTCATTGCAAGTGGAGTTTATGCCACACAATTGTTTTTTGGCAGCAAGATATAATACCTCGTGCATTGTTTCATCGCAAATGGAGTTTATGCCACACAATTGATTCATGGCATTATGATACAATACCACACACAATATTGTTTTGTTGCAAGAGAATGTTACAACGAATTGCTTAGGTGGCTATAGATTATATTGCCACTGAAATTAGTTCACTACTATAGATTGACTCATCACTATCACCACTTTCACTACCATGGTGATAGAAGCGACTATGTTATGCTTCCACCGCTGGTTGGACCAATAGTGAGGCCTCCTGAGGAAGAAAACCAGCAGTTGAAACTTCTACCACTGACGGGTTAAGAATAGATGCGGTAGTGGTATTTTCTCAGTCGTATGAAAAGTCAAGCCGACTAGGATAATTGTTATGGCCGCTAGCCCTCCACGGCTGTTTGGTTTTCCAATGGTAAAATCAATGTGAGTTATTTCCCAACTACTTGCACTTCTCCATCTTCAAGGTTGGCCTATTTAACCAGGGTCTGGATGCACCTCTTAGGCTCAATCCACACACTCGTGAGCGCTATTGTATCTTTCCTCATCACCAAGAAGTGCCTTGTCTTCATCCTTGCACCTCTCACGGCCTCCTCCTAGCCGTGAGAGGTGCAAGATGGAGATAAAGCACCTTACCGAGTGTTTGGATAAGGCCTTCAAGATTGGGTGCTTTAGATTCTATAACCTTGCTGCCCCTTAGCATCAAGATGCAGATCTGCATCCCTCGACACTAAGAGGTAGCAAGATTATGGCATATAAAGAACCTCAGTTGAGATGCAGGTGCAAGTTTTGCAAGGTGCTCCTTCTCCATCCTTGGCGAGGTGCTGCCGCTGAACAGGAGCTTGACCTTGATGATTGCAGATCTTCTTGCAGATCTTGTGTTAATAGAAGATCTATAATCATCTGGTTCTCTCCTATTTAGGGGTTTCATACTCGATTGGGGGTGCTTTAAGTTTATGAGGTGCTCATTCTTCAAGATTGGGTGCTTTATATTCCATCTTGTAGCTCTCATGATCAAGAAGCAGATCACATCCCTTGACTGTGAAGGGTTGCAAGATGGAAGGTAGAGAACCTCACTGAGGATGAAGTTTGTGATGTGCTGCGTCGTTCTTTGGATTCCATAATCTTTATACCTCGGAGGATATGTTGCTTTGTATGCACAAACCGCCGTATGGTACAGATTTGTTATCACGTAGACCTCAATAGAAAATACGTAAAGAAGTACTACTAAAGTATTTAATTTGGGTAGATGCTTGATAGCCGAGTCTCATTGGCTCAAAATAGCTGACACTTAGACTGTCGCCTTTAGAACAAAAAATAACAATAAAAGACATAGGATCAAAAGTGACATTCAATCAGCAGATTGTTTGCTTATAACTTATAAGACTCTAGATATAATCTATGGTCCTAAGAAAATATTGTTTACAACATCTTGTGCATGGATGGTCACTGTGATAGCCTCGGTAGCATCAGTGAAGTCTCCAATCAGGTCCTCTTGATCTTCTAGCCGATCAGTATCCAGAAAACTAGGTTTCAGGTGACGAAGCTTGTGCCCTGAATGCAATTGTGTTATAGCAAGAGCGGCACTGGCACCATAGCAGACACCATGAGTTGCCACTTCTTGGGCATGAACCAGGATATCCTACTGGCGATCTTCAAGAAAAACACCCTTGATGTTGATTGCTACAACTGCACCAAGTGTTGCACGTTGGAGGGTCTTGTGGTGATTCTCTAGGTCGATCTCCCGGTGATGAGCCACCTTGATCTCGCGACGAGAAGCAGCCAACTGTTCCTCAAGATCTAATGAAAATGAAGGGTTACTGAATAAAATCACGACTATAAAAGCAAAGACTCTTAAAAGAAATTTTACCTGCTGCCCTAGCATGAGCTTCATCACCCCTCATCTGAGCAACATTTCTTCTTCAGATGTAGAGAGGGCTATTTTAACAGCATCGAGACATTGCTCAAGCCGACCTACCTCAAGCGTGGCTTCAAAATACAGGTTTTTAGCCTCCCTCCTTTCACGGATAAGATTCTAGATACCATAGACAAGCAAGATGTGCTTCGATAGCGCGCACAATCGATTGTTGTTCAACCTTCACCGGAGTTGGCCAATGTACTACAGCACGAGAGGTAGCCCTGCATATTCAAAGGATTAATGCAAGGCAACCATAGAGATAAGAAATCATTCCCTCTCACCCTTAGTGATGAAGTGGGACACGAAGGCATCGAGGCCTCTCTTGGACGCTTGCCTTGAGCCATTTTTTATCTCTATGGTTGCCTTCAAATTTATAACCCTAGAGGATAGTGGGTTCATCGAAAATTTGGGGGCATGTGTTCACACCAAAATTTATTCCAAAATTTTGGGGCATGTATTCACACCGAAATCTTGGAAGATGTATAGGAAGCCCAAAACTCAGGGAAGCGTGCATGAGTGTTGAATGTTGTCCCAACTTCTAACACCATCCCCACCACTTAGTACGCTGGAAACCATCATATACTTTGTCTTCTTTGATGCGTGCTCCCTAGATCACACATCTTAATTGCATTGAGTCTGGTGCATCTTCAAGGTTGGCATATTTAAGTGCATGAGTGTTGAATGTCCCAACCTCCAACATCATCTCCACCACTTATTACGCTGGGAACCGTCGTATACCTCGTCTTCCCTAATGCATGCTCCCTAGATCATGCATCTTAACTGCACTGAGTTTGGGTGCATCTTCAAGGTTGGCCTTTTTAAGCCAGGTATGGGTGCACTAAGTCTCTTGCCCCTTCCCTCTCATCCTCTCTCCTCCCTCCAAATCCCTTAGTGTCGGCGTTCGGTCCCGTGGGGGTTCTAAGCCAATGAGTGAATCAAATGCTACGTGTCCCTAATCTGGATGGTGATGCAAGGAGGATACACAGAGATTTATCCTGGTTTAGGTAAAAGAAGGCCCTACGTCCAGCGGGGAGGAGGGAGTATTATATTTCCTTACACCTAAGTGCTTGCGTAGGGGTTACAAGCTGTGAGAGAGGGAACCGAGCCCAGGTCTCAAAGGAAAAGTGAGATTACAAAGGAGATTGCTCGAGATGTTGATCTTCTTTGGTGAGATGGAGACTGGTTTTTCGTTGTCTGTTGTTCGTTATTCATTTGCCCCCCTTGTAGAGCCCCAGCCTACCCTTTTATAGGGTAAGAGGTGGATGTAGCGACGTGCCCCGGGAATGGCCGACCATCCCTGGACACCATGGTGACGTAGAGGATGAGACGGTGAAAAGACTCCGAGTCCTATGCCACGTCGGCCTTTCTTCCTTGTTGACCAGCGGTGGGTCGAGGCTGGGTCGAGGCCAGATCGAAGACGGGCCGAGGACGGGTGGATAAGGCTGAGTCCCCGAGATCGTGGGGTACGGTCCTTGTCGTATTCACCCTCGAGGGTGATTAGTGGCAGAATAGTGCCCGGTATGGTGCGTATAGTGATAGGTTTTCACCTCCCATCCTGGGATGAGCGGTAAAAAGTGAGATTTGACACTAGTACTACTTCCATGCTAGTTACCGATGTAGCCATGATGATAGGAAGTAGTTGGTAGTCGCATTAAATGCTCTTACTTTTGTCTCAGAGTTTGGTGAATAAGGCGGGTCGAGCGGCCCGACCTGGGGTCATGCGTGTCGGAGATTTCCCGATAGTCAAGGTGCCTTGTCGAGCGAGCCTCATATGAGTCGGAACACAATCAAGGCATCCCATTGAGCGCGCCTCGTACGAGTTGGAACGTAGTCGAGGCATCTCGTTGGTTATTTTGGCTCGTCCCGTTTATGGGTAGCAGTTATTGTTTTTCTTAATCATTGATTGTGGGTACCCCTAACTGTAGGTACCTGACACTTAGCATTAGACTGAGTGAGAGAGTGGCAACTCCTTTTGTCCACCATGGTTCATGGCGTACTTCGACGGCTCCACCATTGCTAGGAGAAGGCTTTCAAGATTGGGTTCTGCAGTGGCCTGCTAGTGGCCATTCATCTTGGGTGTTAGAGGAAGTTCTGCGAAGGGATGGAGAAGAATAATACTGCTGAAGTAGTGCTGAAGAATAGAGCCAAGGTTTTTGTCATCATAACTTAAGAACAAGGTGTTGGTTTGTATGTGCAAACCGCCATATGGTACAACTTTGTAATCACATCTATTGTTATTGTAGACATCAATACCTTTATTGTGCACATGAGCTAATGAACTTTGTAATGTTAGTGTCCATTGTTATTGTAAAAAGTATGATGTATGTTCAGTAATCTACTAAGGCCCAGTTGAATTATATTGTACAATTATGTCACTGTCAGATATAAGCGGCGTTGAAAAAATTATATCACTGCCGCTATTCGCCGTTAGATGCTAACATCTTCTTGCTATAGCCTGCAAAAATAATGTTCATAATATTTTGTTCCTTTGTAACGTTCAATTTTGGTATGACACGCTCATCGTTAGGTGCTACGTACCATCTTCTTCAAGATCCAATCACCACCACCAGTAGCCTTTACCGCCGATATCGTCAAAATTTACAAGCCAGCACGAGACTCCCGCATGTTTTTAGAATTTTTGGCATGTTTGTAGTTGGCTTACAAAGACCGCTATTGTTGACGGTAGTTCACATACATCAAGAACCATTAATTTACCTTGCATAAATGGTGAAAAATGGATCATTATCATAGAGTAGGAGGTTATTGTTGACAATTTCTACAAGTTTTGGTGAATCTATGTCTTCAGCAGGATTTAATCAGAAAACTAGAGAGGATCAAAACATCAAATAAAATCAAACTTAACTGCGATGAAAACAACTCCAGAAGGTTCTAGAGGACACCAGAAGAAACCAGACCACAGCGGACCACGAGAGGATGACGTGTGGGGCCGATCGGCCCCACCACCATGTCGCCCGTCCCCCTGTGGGGCCTATTTGTAAGGAGTTTCCAGAATGTTCCTCCACCGCCTCCTAGGACTGCATCTATGCCATTCCTTAAGTCGGTTTGAACCAAGGGCTCGCGTTGCACCCCTAGGGCTATATATACAGGCCTGCACCCCTCGCTGGAGAGAAGCCAAGTCTTGATCCTGAGAGCTAAAAGGTCAGGAACCCTAATTCATATTTCCACTAGGATCTAGGGCTAACAATCAAGAGAAGATTAGTCCTCCATAGGATCTAGTCTTGTATTAGAGATAGAGTGATAGAGTAGAGTTTTGGAGGAGTTTTGGCCTATCGGTGCTCTCTCTACAGCTATACTCTGATGGAATCAAGTTCTACTGGAGCTTGCTTCCGAGATTTCTTTAGTAATCGACTTCTGATTCAAGTAAGCAACTTGTTCATATTGTTCTTCATGTTTATGACTCTCTTTGAGTGCTTTGATCTTGGTGGCTCTAGGTTAAAGTAGTATTCATAGTGTAAGCATGATGCTTAGACTAGGGTTACTCATAAATGCACCCTCATTTTCTAGATCGGTGGTAGCTCACAAAGGTGACTTTTATAACTTTGTTCAATCCTCTGTAGTTCACCTCCCGTTAATAGACTAACAAGAATTTGATCGCTTTTACAGAAGAAACTCTGAATTTGTTCCCTATAAGACATCTCCCATGATAGAACAATAGAAGGCAAAACTTACTGAGATTGAAACTAGACATACCTCAGTAGTCTCCTTTATATTCCTATTTTCTGAGCTTGATTGTGAAGTTGGGTTAAGTTAAGACTTAGTTATTCTCACTAATTGTTCCTTTGGGTTTGATATTAAAACTGGGTTATTCTTGGTGAAGTGCTACAATGGTATAATATCTATGCACTTGTGGATATATATATCTCTCTGTGTGCATTTAATTTATACCAATAAACATTTCTGGCGCCGTTGCCGGGGAACGGTTTGCTGAGTTAACTTTGAGTCTAGCTTAATCTTGTATTATACTTTTATCTTTTCTTTTATCTTTACCTTTTATCATGGATCCCGTATCCACCCTTCTCTACCAATATGGTGCACCCACGGGTACTAGCCCAAAGCCAGTATTCCAAACCTATCCTAGCATCTGACTTTGAGCTACGCCCGCGCTTAATCAACATAGTTCAGGATCAACCTTTTTTTGGCAAAGTAGATGAAAACCCCTATTCCCACCTATGTGAGTTTGAGCAGACCTGTGCATGTCTACACATTGAAGGCATGTCGGATGAGACCTTACGATGGAAGTGTTATTCTTTCTCTTTGATGGGAGAAGCTAAACGTTGGTATTTGCTCAATATTGGGAGTAGCCAAGGAGATTGGGGAGCACTGTACTCTAGCTTTTGCTTATAATTCTTCCCCACCTATAGGGTAGTTAAACTTCGTGTAGATGTTCTAACTTTTAAACAAAAGAAGAAAGAATCTCTAGGCAAGGCATGGGAACATTTTAACACTCTTCTTAATTCTGGCCCTGACATAACCATTTTAGAACCTATTCTTCTCTAACACTTTTTCATGGGCCTTACCAAAAAAACCATAGAATATTTTAATATGGCCGCATGAGGTTCGTTTATGCATGTCTGCGTCAAAAAGGGGAGAAGCATTCTCACAAAAATTTTAACAGACCTTCTTGAAAAAAGAGAGAAGTTATTAGAAGAAGAATCTCAATTAGCTGAACCCGAATCTTTACCAGAACCATCACCAACTTCAGTATTCTAGATCCCGAACCATCGGAAAAGGAGGAAACTCCAATTTTGAATTTTTTTGCTAGAATTCAAGAAAGAACTTTTTGATGAATATGGAAATACTTCGAATTACTACTTAATGAGGAAACCTCAGGGGCCTAGAAAATCATCATTGGTAGAACCTTTAGACCCTTCTGAGGAAGTTTTCCGTAAAAAGACAATGAAATACCTAGTGTCTATCATGAGTGATGAATTGTTAGAAGAATCAGAGCTTTCTCCTAAAGTAATTCACTTAGATTCACCTTCTGCTACCATTTATTGCCAATTAACAAGGATTCTTTCGATGCTCTTTACAATCTGGTTGTGGGTATCAATATCATGTCTTCAATTTTTGCTCATGATTTATTAAAAGACATGCTATTAGCCCCAACATCCAAGTTGTTAAAAAGTCTTTTAGGACACATTGTCCCAAATTTAGGAATTCTTTGTGCCCTTCCTATCTTGGTAAATGGAACCAAAGTGCACTTAAATTTCTATATCTTTGATGTTATGGAGTTCGACCTATTAATAAGATAATCAATAGAAAGACTTAACCATGAATAAAAAAAAGGGAAAGTTGAACATAAGACTTGGGAAAAATTTTGAGCTCTCTGTGCCCATCACTCACTCTCTTAATGCTAAGATTGAGCCAATTCCCGAGCAAGACCCAATGGATAAGGTTAAGGTTGCATCTCTTGATGACTTGATTGAACCAAACCTCAAAGATGATGCCCAGTTCTTCATCGATGAGGAAGAAGACGAAGGTCCCGTAGAACCCAAACCTCTCGATGAATTGCTAGAATCGCCTAAGCCCTCCATTGAACTTAAACTTTGTCTTCTGGTCTTAGATATGCTTTTCTTAATAATGATCAGGATTCTCCTATAATCATAAGTGATAAACTCTCTCAAGAAGAATCCCTACGCCTGCTAACTGTTCTAGAAAAAACATCGTTCTGCTTTTGACTACTCACTCCAAGACCGTAAGGAAATCAGCCCTACTCTTTGCACCCATCGCATCTCTATGGATCCAGATTCTATACCTTCTAGGGAGCCCCAGCGTAGGCTTAACAATGCGATAAGAGAGGTCGTTAAAAAAGAGGTCTTAAAACTCTTACATGCCGGGATCATCTATCATGTGCCGCATAGTGAGTGGGTAAGCTCTGTTCAAGTTATGCCTAAAAAGGAGGCATGACTTTTGTTGAAAATGAAAAGAATGAATTAATCCCTAAAGAACCATCACTAGTTGGTGGATGTGCATTGATTACCAAAAACTTAACAAGGCAACAAAGAAATATCACTTTTCATTGTCTTTCATTGATGAAATGTTGAAGCGATTGGCGAATCACTCTTTCTTTTGTTTTCTTGATGGGAATTTAGGTTATCACTAGATTCCGATTCATCCAGATGACCAAAGCAAAACCACTTTTACATGTCCATATAGAACTTATGCTTATCGTAGAATATCTTTTGGATTATGTAATGCTCCAGCTTCTTTTCAAAGATGCATGATGTCTATATTTTTGGATATGATTAAAGAAATCATGGAAGTTTTCATGGATGACTTTTCTGTTTACGAAAAAAGTTTTGATGATTGCCTTAAAAATTTAGACAAAGTTTTGCAAAGATGTGAAGGAAAGCACTTAGTCCTTAATTAGGAAAAATGTCATTTTATGGTTACAGAAGGCATAGTGCTTGGACATTTAGTGTCCAAAAAAGGGATTGAGGTAGATAGAGGTAAAATTGATGTAATTAAACTAGTACCTCCACCTGTAAATATCAGAGGGATCCGAAGCTTTCTTGGTCTTTGTGGTTTTTATTGTCGGTTCAAAAAAGTTTTTTGACACATTGCTAGGCCACTGATAAATCTTTTGGCTAAGGATGTTACCTTTAAATTTGATGATGCATGCTTTAAATCTTTTAATATTCTTAAAGAAGCACTAATTTCTGCACCAATAATTCAACCCCCTGATTGGTCGTTACCTTTTAAAATCATGTGTGATGCTAGTGAATATGTTGTGGGGGTAGGTTTGGGACAAACAAAAGATAGAAAGCACCATGCAATTACTTATGCTAGCAAAACTCTGATAGGACCATAACTTAATTATGCAACAACTGAAAAAGAACTCCTGGCTGTTGTTTTTGCTATTGATAAGTTTAGATCTTACTTAGTAGGAGCTAAGGTGATTGTTTATACTAATCATGCTGTTTTGAAATACCTGCTCATTAAGAAAGATGCTTAACCTAGATTGATAAGATGGATTTTACTACTCCAAGAATTTGATTAGAAATAAAAGATAAAAGGGAGTAGAAAATTCTATTGCCAATCACTTCTCTAGAATGCAGTTTGAGAATTCCTAGGATTTGCCCATCAATACACTAAGGGATGACATGCTCTTCAAGATCACTAGATCGGACCCCTGGTACGCGAATATTATCAATTTTATGGTTGCAGGGTATGTACCACCAGGGGAGAACAAAAGAAAGCTTATCTACAAAAGTTGTCTCCATATATGGGATCCACCGTACCTCTTCAGAGTCTGCTCTGGCGGTTTACTCAGGAGATGTGTACTGGTGGAGGAAGGCCTCAAGATCATTGAACGATGCCACTCATCACCATATGGGGGACATTATGGGGCATTCCGCACTCATGCAAAGATTTGGCAGAGTGGATTCATTTGGCCAACCATGTATGAAGACATGAAGGATTTCATCAGGAGATGTGGAGCGTGTCAGAGTCATGGGAATATCAATTCAAGAGATACCATGCCACTCACCAACAACCTCCAGATAGAGCTCTTCGATGTTTAGGGAATTGACTACATGGGACCATTCCTAAAGTCAAAGAACTATGAGTACATCTTGGTGGCAGTTGATATGTCTCCAAGTGGATTGAAGCCATGCCATGTAGAGCTGCTGATGCAAAGAACTCCAAGAAGATGTTTGAAGAAATAATATTTCCAAGATTTGGAGTTCCAAGAATGGTGATTAGCGATGGAGGAACTCACTTCATTGATAAGGGTTTTCGTAGTGAGCATGGGATCCGCCACAATGTTGCTACTCCATACCACCCTGAAACAAGTGGCCAAGTAGAGACATTCAATAAGCAAGTCAAGAATATTCTGCAGAAGACGTTCGATGAAATGGGAACTACATGGAAAAATTGATTACCCGATGCACCATGGGCTTATAGAATGGCCTATAAGACACCATTGGGTATGTCACCATATCAATTGGTCTATGGAAATACCTGCCTTCTACCTATGGAGCTAGAATTCAAAGCTCACTGGGCCATTAGGCGATGAAACATGGACTTTGAAGCTGTAGGAGTAAAGAGTAAGATGCAACTCTCTAAGTTGGATGAATGGCGTGAACAACATATCATAACTCCAAGATATACAAGGAGAGAACCAAAAGATGGCATGATAAGAGGATCAGGAAGGAGTTTGCACCTAGAGATAAGATGTACTCTTTAACTCCAGGGTTAAATTATTCAGGCACGGAAAACTTCGAAGCAAGTGGGAAGAACTATTTACAGTGGTAAACACTTCATCGCATGGAGTGGTAACTCTTCAAACCAACGAAGGTACATTATTTAAGGTAAATGGCCACCGTCTCAAAATCTTTGTAGAACCTAAACAACCACTTGATGTTGTTAATGAGGTGGATTTTTAGATTTTACCTTAATTACACCACCACCATCAACCGTTATGAGATATATCACGAAAATATGAATTTTAGGGATAGAAACAAGTTAGAAACCCACGTGAGGAAAGTCACCCAGAGGAGATGACATGTGGGGCTGGCCGACCCCATCCCTATGTCGAGCAGTCCCCTGTCAGCGCCCCACGTCCTCCATCGGTTCTCTCACCCTTTCTACACTCTTCCATCATAAGATCACATATATTTCATATCTATTCGCATATTCTTTCGTACGAAGCCTCTAGGGATAAGATTTTGACCCCTGCTGCAAGATAAACCCTTATATAAACAGACCCCTGCCTATCTTCTTCCTCATTCCATCCAAGCCTTTTCTCTCCCATAGCAGAGTTCTCCTCTTCTCTAGATCAAATGGCCAGAAAAGAGATCATCCCTTTCGGAGTTGACCTCAACAAACTTCCTCCTAGGGAAGACTCTCTAGCTATAGTCCCAGTAGAAGAGCCTTTGCCTCTCACTGTCATTCCTCCAAAGCAAGTAGTCATAGTGCCACCAAGAAGGAGCTATGAGCAAGCCTACTATTCTCAAGTTCGTCAGTCGATGCTTCCTCCACCTCAAGATCATCTACTCCTAAAGGACGCGTCAAAGGGACCAAAGATTGTTGTACCGAGGGACATCTAGCTCCTACCTCTATGGTCCAATGAAAAGCTAGTTGGTGTCAAGACCAACAAGCTTGGAGAGGTCACCTGTGTGAAGTACACTATAGCCACTCCCCAAGTGTCTCTTGAGGGTATTCGAGCTGCACCAGGTCAAGTCAATTCCACCAAGGGAGGCGCCCAAGCGACCTACTCCACCATTGGAACGAGAAGAGAAGCGTCCAAGGACAACCATTGCGATGCTAGGGACAATGATTGACCATATTTCCTAGACTATCACATCTCTCCAATAGCATAATACTCTCCTCGTTAGGACCATAGACGCTCTGAGCAAGAAGATAGAATTAGAAATTATTGAGCGAAAGAAATTAGGAAAGCAGATCAAAATTCTTTCCAATTGTGTTAGGAAGAAAAGAGAGAGTTGAGAGTTAACGATTGATAATAAGGCACAAGTTTTGGTTAGGTTAAAGTTGTTAGGTTTGCCATTTGAGATGTTAGGTACGTCGCTAGCTCAGTTGTTAGATCGATTAAAGTTAGATTGAATTTTATGATTTGTAATAAAGTGCCTTATTTAATGATTAATGGAGATTTGTTATCATGATTACCTGTTCTCTATCTCTATTTTTGGATATGTGTTTGTCTCCACATGTTGTGCAGAAAGTTTATATAGGAAAACAAGTGTAGGGGAGACACATCACGATGCTGAAATGAATTTTGATCAAGAAATTCATGAATTATGGAAGGTAATTAACCAAGGACCATGTACGACGAAGTGGGCCCCGAGTAGCCACCATGGTGGGCTGCCCGGATTCCTCCTTGGGCCACCTGGCCCCTCTTTGTGCCTCCTCGCCTCGCGCTTTGTCTATGGTCAGGTTTGATTCTAATACACTCTATTTTCATATGTTTTGTTTTCCGTTTTGAACCTAATTGAAAATCACATGATAAAACAACTTGAAACATGAGAAAAGATTATTTCAGTCATGACTTAAGGGTAGACTCACATAATATTCTTTCTAAAAGTCTTGCTACTATTGGGAACTTATTATTAGGGACCCCATGTCACTTAAGTTGTTGAGGAATGAGATATAGTAGAATAAGAGAACTTGATTCTTGATGTTTAGTCATTAGAGAATTTTATTTCAAAAAGAAAAATAAATAGCTATACTTCTTCTTTGTGGTAGCAATAACCTACCAGAGCCATATATAGGATAGATAAACCTTCTACATATACTACTTGTGTTTGTATTGAGTTTGGTCAAACCTTGTGACCCTTTTTGAGAAACTTATCATGCTTTGAATATCAAGATCACGTACACTCCATGTATATCTGCTGCTCCTACACTGGGAGTATGTAACAACATATTTTCCATCCACCCAAAATGTTCTACTCCTACACTAGGAGAAGACACAAAAAGAAGTCTGTTAGAAATAAATGCTCCTAGTTCTTGTAAATGTCTTTCTTAAATATTTTCCAATTGCAGAAATAGGCATGTGGCTATGCAAAAAGAAAAGTATTGAAAAAATGGACAAGTGTCTAAGATATCTAAAACAATGGGTACTCAGATACCCGCTATGAAAAAGAGAGAAAAGAAAAAAAGAGAAGAAGAAGAAGAAAGAAATGAAAAAAAGATAACCCATGCTCTTTAGCAAAAGTGTTTTATGAGTTTCAAACAAGAGACATATGATTCAAGGAGCATAGTAGAATTAGGATAGCCACTATACATATATTTCATACGCATGCACATTTTGATCTAAGAGTATGACACTATTCTCCTTAGATCCTTGTGTTGACTTTACAATATATGTAATGCGAGTATGTTTTCACTTCCATGCCTACCTAAACTCCACATAAGCTTTTAAGAGTAGGTAAAAGAAGACAAGATCATCTATGCCTTGGTGAGAATAAAAAATACTACATACATAAGTGATTTGAGAGTACTACAAAAGGAGAAGGTAAGCTATGTTTTGTTTTCAAAATCTTAAATGTTTCTCCAATGAACTTGACTGAAGGAAGATGGTGATCTGGTTTAAGCTGTTCTATTCTTCAACCACCCAAAGTTTTGTGGTAGACACTTTGAATCCTGTAGAGCATGTATGATTGAGAATGGTCTTGTGTTGATGTCTTGTCCTAAGGTTATGTCTTGAGTAATCCATCCTTTAATCGAGGACAAGTAAAAGCCTAAGTGTGGGGGAGCGTGTTGACGATAGTTAACGTACATCAAGAACCATCAATTTACCTTGCATAAATGGTGAAAATGGATCAATATCATAAAGTAGGAGGTTATTACTGATAGTTTCCACAAGTTTTGGTGAATCTGTGTTTTTAGCAGGATTTAATTAGAAAACTAGAAAGGAGGATCAAAATGTCAAATAGAATCAAACTTAACCGTGACAAAAACTACTCTAGAAGGTTCTAGAGGACACCAGAAGACACCATACCATAGCAGACCCTGAGAGGATGACGTGTGGTGCTGGTCGGCCCTACCACCATGCCGCCTAGCCCCTTGTGGTGCCCATTTGTCAGGAGCTTCTAGAATGTTCCTCCATCGTCTCCTAGGATTGCATCTACGCTGTTTCTTAAGTCACTTTGATCCAACGGCTCGCATTGTACCCCCAAGGCTACATAGACAGGCTTGCACCCCTCGCTGGAGAGAAGCCAAGTCTGGATCTTGAGAGCTGGAAGGCCAAGAACCCTAATTCATATTTCCACCAGTATCTAGGGTTAGCAATCAAGAGAAGATTAGTCCTCCATAGGATCTAGTCTTGTATATGAGATAGAGAGATAGAGTGAGAGAGTAGAGTTTTGGAGGAGTTTCGGTCTATCGGTGCTCTCTCTACGGCTGTACTCTGGCGGAATCAAGTTCTACTGGAGCTTGCTTCTGAGATTTCTTTGGTAATCGACTTCTGATTCAAATAAGCAACTTGTTCATATTTTTCTTCAAGTTTATGACTCTCTTTTGAGTGCTTTGATCTTGGTGGCTCTAGATTAATGTTTTATTCATAGTGTAAGCATGGTGCTTAGACTAGGATTACTCGTAAATACACCCTCATTTTCCAGATCGGTGGTAGCTCGCGAAGGTGACTTTTATAGCTTTGTTGAATCCTCTATAGTCCACCTCCTGTTAATAGGACTAGCAAGAATTTGATCGCTTTTAGGAAAGAAACTCTAAATTTGTTCCGTATAAGACATCTCCCATGATAGAAAAATAGAAGGCAAAGCTTACCGAGATTGAAATTAGACATACCTCAGTAGTCTCCTTTATATTCCTATTTTCTAACTTCGATTGTGAAGTTAGGTTAAGACTTAGTTATTCTCACTAATTGTTCCTTTGATTCGATATTAAAGCTAGGTTATTCTCGGTGAAGTGCTACAATGATATAATATCTGTGCGCTTGCAGATATATATAATCTCTCTGTGTGCATTTAATTTATACCAACAGCTACCCACCAAGCCACCACCTTGTCCGTCTCCTCCTCAAGTGCTGCTATTCTTCACCTACTCATCGGCGTGCAAGTCGCCACTCACCGTAGACAAGCTAGTGCTCTACGTCGGTACGCTTCAACATACCAGCATGCCCGCACAGATCCACTGGTGACCAGGCTGGTACTCATCACCGCCGTGGCCGCTCGAGCTCACTACCACAAGATTCAAATGCAAGGGTAATGCTTTCTTGCACTTCCCTTAACCATGTTTCTTGGCTTTTTATTTCCCTCTTATCTCATTTGAGTAGGAATCAAGCTTCCATCTTATCATGAAGGAGCTCACAAGCACGTCCCCGCAAGTGCTCCTACTCTAATTCAGGCAACAGCGCTGCCGCTTCCATCACCAGCCCCGCTCCACCACATCCTAGTCAAGATGGAGGAGGAGGCCACCAACAAAAGGAACGAAGTGGACATCCTCATAGACGATGTCTTGGTCCTTATCCTCCGCCGCCTCACTACCCACACCTTGTGCAGCTACAAGTGTGCATGTCGCTCTTGGTACCGCATCATCTCCGAATCCGAGCACCATAAGGAGCTGCCCCAATTTATCACCAGATTCATGTATGGCAACTAGAAAGGCAAACGCTGATTCACCAGTTTCATCGGTGAATACCCCTCCTTTTCCTTCTTGCCCTTCCCCATTCAGGATTTTGTCATCTCAGATTGCTATAGAGGCCTCTTCCTCTGTTGGTGCATTAGGCTTCGCTATGTTATCTGCAATCTGGTGACTAGCAAATCAGTGGTACTGCCACATAGCAACTTTGTTATGGTTCAGCTCACTTGGGGTTAAGGGTGGGCATTCGGGTTACCCGAAAAATTCGGGTCGGGTAATTCGGGTAGTTGGAAATTCGGGTATTAAAAATTATTACCCGATTTTTGCCCCGAAAAAGAATTACCCGAAATTTCGGGTACCCGATAATTCGGGTTCGGGTTCGGGTTTTACCCGATATACCCGAAATTGACAAAACCAACCATTTTGGAAGAATTCAAGTACCATTTTAAAGCAATAAACAATAGTCATATAAAATCACATCATGTCTTCATATCAATTACCAACAAATAAATTATCAAGTTAGCATAAATCTACATTAATTCATACCAAATAATATATTTATATGGCATTGAAATACTTCATGTCTTCATATTAGGAATAGAAGAGCAAATATTTGAGATATTTCGGGTAATTTGGGTAGTTCGGGTACCGGGAAACATTACCCGAATTACCCGAACTAATTTCGGGTTTTTACAATCACTATCCAAAATTGTGATCGGGTATTTCGGGTTCGGGTACTTCGGGTCTGGGTTCGGGTAATTCGGGTACGGGAATTGGGTATCGGGTATTTTGCCCACCCTTACTTGGGGTTCGATCCCATAATCTCCTCACACTTCCATGTGGTAGAACTGTGGGTAAGGTCATCTGGAGTGTTAGTTGTCAGCATCTACTCATCTATAATTAGAGCGTGGATGTATAAAGAATCTGAATGGGGAGAGGATATTCTAGTATGCAAATTTTTAGGAACTGTGTTTCTTAATGTTTTTATGCACATGCTAGAGGTGTTCCACATAGTTGCTGTTGATACGGAGAAAAAGACATGGAGGAAAATTCTTAGGCCACCAAGTCCTGTAATGTCCATCCATGGAGATCAGGGTCAATTGTGTTTATGTATTGCTGATATTTTCAATACGTCTGACCTTTCAATCTAGATCCTTAAAGACTATGGTACTAGTAAATGGACATCGAAGCATATGGTGAACATGTTGTAGCTATTTGGACTGAACAATATTGGACTCAGTTCCGAGGCTGCCAATGCGGACTACAGAGTGATTGCAGTTCACCTAGGATAGAATTTGATTTTTCTTGTTGGGGAGGACAGAACATTGATGGCATATGATATGAGCCACAATAAAGTTCATGTCCTTCCTATCTAGGTCGTCCGCTATCCTAAAAGTACCTGTAGTACTTATTTGAACGGACCTCACTATCTGCCTTATGTTCCCTTGTTCATGGAGTCATTAGTAGAGCAGTAATGGTGCATGTGCTGTATTTGTTGTTAGGACATGTCTTTGTTCAGGTAGGGAGTTGTTTTGAGTCTATATATATAGTCTAATTTTGGCTTGGTAACTAAACCAATGGTATGTTGCATATTATTAATTTTGTTGCTTTGCATTGTGCAGGTTTTGGAGTCTCTGTGCTTTTGAACGATTTTTCTGCAATGGCTATGGGAGGAAGAAGAGGGTTCCATGCTGCATTGGCTGCCAAGCTGATCAAGGAGTGCCAATCTGAAGGAGCAGAACACATCTACCTCGTTTTAGTTACGTAAGTCTGTAGGGAGCAGAACCTTTATTATGCTATCTATGTACCGCTTTGTTAATTCGTCAGTTAATATAGTTGTTTTGTTAGTGTCAAGCATTGTTATTATAACAAGTACTCCTCATTGTGGACATGATGAATGATGTGTAATAATTATATCTGTATGATGTGTGTTAAGTAAGTTATTAAGGTCTAGCTGACTTAGTAAATACATTGTGAAAACCGGATGCAATTCTATCACCGTCGAATGTAAGGGCCATTGATTGTTTTGTCATCACCGCCGTACCACTCGCCTTTGGTGAAGCAGATAGCCATCACCACCGCTATTCGTCTGATGCGGCAGGGGTCAATAGTGCATCACTGCCAAATCGTTTAGTAACTCAACACCGACTAAAGGATCATCACGGGCGAATCGTATTGCAGTGCAACGGTGACCATGCCCTATGACCAGATGGTTCATGCGCTGAAGCAATGGTAATGTTCGTCTCGACATAGGCGGGTCACGCTCCAATGCGACGGAACAAGGATCTGATCATGGACGGAGCATAAGCCATGTGATAGTGTTAGTGCATACCCACACACGCAGGTTGTGCTCTAATGCGATGGAAGTAAGAACCTTATCACGGATGAATGATAAGCCAATCCGGTGGTGTGGTGTACACCCTAGTCGGTCTCAGATATCGACAGTGATGGCTATGAGTATCACTGCCCACAGCTTACTGCCAAAGCCGAAATTGGATTGCGATGTGGATTACGACACGACTATGAAAGGTGCGAGTGTAGTGGTGGTTCATGGTAATAACATTTGTTGCAATATAGAATAAGCGATGGCAAGAAATGATGTCACAATGGGGTGAAACCATTACACACGTTGATTTCACAACCAAATAGTTATGTGGTATTTAACTACTTGTAAGTTTGTGTGGAACCACTGGTAGGGTGTATGATGTATGTATCAAACCACGTGTGCCAAACAAATTTGTGGTCATATATTCCATTTGATGCAACAACTCTATATCTCATTGCAATATAGAGAAACATTTTGCAAAACAAGAAAAATTTTGCACCATGGAAGAAATTCGTGGCAATATAAACTTCTTAGAGGCAACGACCATGTTTCTCGTTGCAACACAAAGGAACATTTTTGCAACATAAGAAAAAGTTTGCGCAACACAGGAAATTCATAGCAAATTTTGCAAACTAATTGCAACCACATCCTATTTTATGGCAAAAACACATGTAGCGATGAATTTGACTATTATCACAACAAGAAAAACTATGGCAAAATTGTTAACTAATCACAACCATTATCAAAATTGTGGCAATAAAGCCAACCTCTTTCAACCAAAATCAGAATTACCACAACGCAATAAATTAGTGGCAACAAAGTTCAAATATTGCAACAATTTTTCTAAATAGTGGCAAAACACCAACATATTACGCTATTGCAATGCGCACCGTGGCATTAGGGAGATTTTCCTGTAGTGTCAGTGCTCCTTGAAGTCAGTTGATAGGTATACCAAGCTATCCAAAGGTGGTTGTGAGTGTGTGTTTGTATGAATGGTGGGCCCTTCAAGCCATGTCTAATCATAACAACCATTTCATCAAACCGACTTTGCATCTACACGCAAGATTGCTCGATAGTGTGTTCCCTCTACATGTGTCGAAGTGGGGAGGCTAGATGGGCTCGGGCTGGGTCGGGCAATCACCTAGGCTGGTCCCTGGTGCCACCTTTTGGTTGTGGGTTATGGTTGAGCAGTAGGTTGTGCGTTTGAATCCTCAAAGATGCTAATTTTTTATTTTCTTAGGTTTTTTTGGAAACCATTTACAAAGGTAGGCGTCTTAACGTGTCTGCCTCTATAAATGGAATCAACAGAGGTAAGCATCTTAAGATGCCCGCCACTGTTAATAGATTTATAGAGGTGGTCGTGCACCCACCTTTGGAAATGTCCGATTAGCAGTGACCGTTTGCTTGAGGCAGACCCGCTGTCCTCCTCTAAAAATCAATTTTGACTTGCACCAACAATCCTTTGTGTAGTAGTGTTTTTTTATTTCCTACATTTAAAATAAGTTATAAGTCTTGCTCCCCAATTGTCTTTAACAACAAAATACACATCATATGTTAGTGATTCAAAAGGAAAGTGCACAATCTTAGGAGGAGCTACATTTACATAACTTGTGATGTTGCTAACCTTCTTTCAAGGCTTATCATGTGTAGTCCCATAGAACATGAGAAGGATGGGTCAAATCGTCTCATGTTGTGTGTCTCTTGGTTAGTTTGGAGACTTAGCATGCTCTTGGGTGCACTCATGAGGTTACATCAGGAGACATACCCAAACTCCTCGACCTCATCCAAAGGTAGTATATACCCTTCTCTTGCATCTTGTACACTTTACTATAGCTATTGGGTTGCATTACAAGCTCCTTTTTGTGTTCGTACTCTTTTGTGGCTTAGTTGAACCCAAGGAATATCTAGATTATTAAAGAATTTGTTGACATTTTTTAAAATCAGAGCTTCATTATGCTTTTCTAGTCCGATGAGTCCTAGACCTCCTTCCTCCTTTGGCATGACCATCTCGCAGCTGCCTTTGGTGGATTCTTCGCATTGATATCTGACCCCCTCCAAAGGCAGTGTTTTCATTATTTGTGTATTTGCTTGATGACAGTTTTTGGAAGGGTTAAGGACTTAAGGTGCTCATGTAAAAGGTTGGCAAAGATGAAAAAACTTCATCTGTGATCCCCAATCTCTCAGCCTGAGACAGAATGAGAACACTCACCACCCTTCTATCACATTTGTTTACCAAGGGTAAAAAATCCTGAACTCTTTGGCCTTGTGATTCCGAGAGGCTGTAAGGTCCTAGATGGCTAGAGGGGGGTGAATAGCCTATAAAAAATTCTACAAGAACCACTAAGCAAACTTGTTAGAATAACAAACGGCGCAAAGCGAGTTTTGCTTAGCCTACGGTTGTGATGCAAGCCTCCTATCCACAAGTCTAGTAGATTATAATCTCTAGTTCACACAAGGGCTAAGTTACTAAACTTACACTAGTGAGCAAGCTAGCAACTACTAGCAAAGCTACTACTAGAGCTACACAAGATAAACTAGTAAAGTAAATGCGAGAGAGAGGATCGTGAATCTTATACCGACGGTGGAGTGAAGATGTTGCTAATCACCAAGATGATATACAATCAATCAATCAATATTGACAACAACACAATATGAAGACCAATCACCGGGAGACAAGTGACACAATATTTTTGTTCACCCGGTGTTCACTTGTGCACCGACAAGCTACGTCACCGGTTGTGTCGACCAACACTTAGATGGTTCCTCGGTGTGACCCTCAAGTCACTTGCCCCTCAAGGCACACCCCGCAAGGCATCGCAAGACACCACTCTCAAGTGAGGTAACTCAATGACACGCGCAATGTAATAGAGTTGCTTTTGGCGTCCCGCCGAGGAAAGCACAAGAACCTCTTACAATCAACCGGAGGTGGCCAAGAACAATCACCTTCTCTTGCCAATGCCTCCAACAATCTCCAAGCTGGCTAGGAATGGTACTCTCCAAGAGTAACAAGAAATCCATCGGCTAAACCACCCACAAGTGCCACTAGATGCCCTCAAGCCATGCAATGCACTTTAGGATCACTCAATCTCACTTTTGATTTGCAATCAAGCAAGAGAGATGAGTGGGAGGAGATGCTCTAGCTCAAAGGATGCACAAGAATGTTAGAAATCACGAGAGACCTCTCCAAGGGCCGGCCAACAAGTATTTATAAGCATCCCATCCAAATAGAGCCGTTATACCCCTTCACTGGGTCTTTTCGGGATGATCGGACGCGCCGGTCATAACTGACCGGACGCGCTCAACCGCGTCTGATCCTCCAACGGTCACTGCGCCAATGGTCAAATCCTATGACTGGACGCGCTTCTCAGAACGACTGAACGCGCCTGTCAAACGACCGGATGCGCCCTTCAAACGATCGGACGTGTCGGTCGCGCTGTTCCGCGCGCCCGCGAAGCAACGACCGGACGCGCCCCTCGCAACGACCGGACGCGACAGTGCCCGCGTCGGATTAGAGTCCAGTAAGCTCCTTCAACGATCGGACGCGTCCGATCATGTGTGACCGGACGCGCCTCGCGTCCGATCGTTCTCGTGAACCGTAGTTCCCTCTGGGCGACTGACCGGACGCGCCGGTCCCGCGAGTGACCGGACGCGCCGGTTGCAAACCCTAGCACCCGCGCCTGCGCTGTACTGACCGGACGCGTCCGGTCATACCATGACCGCGTTCGGTGCAGCGTCCGGTCACCTCTATGACCTCCGTTCGCCTCCGTTTCTTTTCCGACTTCCGGCGTAGTGGAAAATAGGCATTTCAAGTTCCCAAAAAACGCCTGAATCCCACGCTCGCAAGCTCGGCGTGAGGGAGAGAGAGTCCCAAACCCTCTCTACCACACAAACTTCAACTCCTTCGTAAATGTGCCAACACCAACAAGTGATCACCACTTTGTGCACGTGTGTTAGCCTTTTCGTAAACATTTTCAAAGGTTTTCCAGTTAGGTCACTAGGCCCTACATGCAATGCACTTCATGAATTCACCTAGTGGCACCCGTGCATCGAATAACCGATAAGACTTCCCCCCTTAATAGTTCGGCTATCGATCCTAAACCACTCACACCCTCTATGGTGTCTTGAGTGCAAAACAAAATGGCCCTATGGTTATACCTTTGCCTTGAGCCCATTTTGTTCTTCCAAAAGATATGATCCACTTCATATCATCACATGACCGTCTCGATCCATCGACCTTAACTTCACTTGCTCTTCACCGTTGCATCGGTCTGTCGGCGCCAAGTCTTGCTCAAGCATCACCATCGCATGGTCCTTCGCTTCGAAGCCTCGACTTGCCCTTCACCTTCACAACCAGTCCATCGAGCCAAGCATCACCTCGGTCTTCATCATCTTGGTCACATGAGTCAATGTCATGTCTCATATTCAATGACCACCTTTATCTAAATCATCCACTTAGATACAAAGGTTAGTCCTAGGTTTCATCAATTAGCCAAAACCAAACATAGGGACTTTCAATCTCCCCCTTTTTGGTAATTGATGACAACCCTCACAAAGATGATTTTGATAATAAAATTTTTGAACTTGTCATACTTGTCCAATCATTTTGCTCATAAGTAAAGTTTGGACAATTATCACAAGCTCGTTTTGGTAGCATTAGCTCTCCCTACATATGTGCATATAGTTTGGATTGAAAGCTTTGCACATATGCATTGATAGAAGTGTTGAGAGAGTAATTCTACCAAAATGATGCTAAGGTGTAAGAAATGGACCTTTGAAGCGTGATACCAATCGGAGTTGCCTTTTACACCATCCTTAGCATCATGAAGTAACTAGACATCCATCACAACTCAAGAACCCCGTGAGATCAATATTATATGTAAAGGTTCTTGGACCACTTGTACCACTTGTAGAGCTTTAAGCATGTCTAGATACCACATGTAAACTATTCCTATGCATGCTAGTAGATCATTTCATCATTCAAGTTCTATACTAGCATTGCACCACACAAGCATGTATATTGAATTTAAATACATGTGCAATGAGCAAGTCATATGAGAATGCACAAACAAATGCAACAACTTTGTTTATGAGCTTGCTCCCCCTACTTGTGTGCATAAAAATTTTATTTACCCCTTTATCATGTTGACTCATCTTTTTCTCTCCCCCTTTGTCAACAACTTACCCAAAAATGGGATCAAATTGTGGAGAGAAAAACAATGTTTGATGGAGTAGGTTAGAATTTATCAAATTTGGTTCAACCTAGAATACTTGCCAAAGATATTCAATTTGATTTGAACCAAAGACAAGCTTCTTCACACCTCATAATAAGGGTTATCTTGCCTATGTTGAATTAAATACTTATAGCAAATCTTCTAGATTCAACACTAGGTTTGCAAGCTCACAAACAAGTCATATGCCACCACTAGTTCAAAACAAGCATAGAAGCAATAGTAGTAACATATATCCATCAAATTCATTTGATTTGTCATGAATGCTCATGCGTACCACTTATTATGTCTATATGCTCTAGCAAGTCCTTAGCATAGGATGAATGACATGTCAATCAATTTTACCTTGCAATGTCGAAGGAGAGGCATGTCAATAAGTGGGTGGGGTGCATTCAACTCATGTTTGAGAAATCAAGAATGTTCAATTCATTCCTTAGCTTGCAAAACCTCTTTTCATCAAGTGGCTTGGTGAGAATATCGGCAAGTTGATCATCGGTGCCAACACTTTCAATGGCAATATCTCCCTTTTGTTGATGATCTCTAATGAAATGATGCCTTATGTCAATATGCTTTGTTCTTCCATGTTGAACTAGGTTTTGTATCATCTTGATTGCACTTTCATTATCACATAGCAATGGCACATTCTTGAAGTTGAGACCATAATCCTTCAAAGTTGATTTCATCCATAGCAATTGTGCACAACAACTCCCCGCACTCACATATTCGGCTTCGGCGGTAGAGATTGCCACACTATTTTGTTTCTTTGAGGACCATGACACAAGTGATCTTCCAAGTAATTGACATGTGCCACTTGTGCTCTTTCTATTGATCTTGCAACCCCCATAGTCGGAGTCCGAATATCCAATCAATTCAAACTTTGACCCTTTGGGATACCATAGTCCAACATCTCTTGTTTACTTCAAGTACCTCAATATTCTCTTTGCGGCCGTGAGATGACTCTCTCTAGGTGAGGCTTGATATCTAGCACACATGCAAACACTAAACATGACATCCGGCCTTGATGCGGTGACATAGAGTAGACTTCCAATCAAAGACCGATATTCCTTTTGATTCATCATTTTGCCATCAAAATCACTATCCAGATTGCCATTTGTACCCATTGGAGTTGAAATTGGCTTTGCATCTTGCATTCCAAACTTCTTCAATATGTCCCTTATGTATTTCCCTTGACTCACAAATGTCCCATTCTTCAATTGTTTGACTTGGAGACCAAGGAAGTAGCTAAGTTCACCAATCATAGACATTTCAAATTCTTTGGTCATCATAGCACCAAATTCTTCACAATAAGCTTGATCGGTTGATCCAAAGATGATGTCATCAACATATATTTGCACTATGAATAGATCATTCCCAATCTTCTTGATGAATAAAGTTGTATCAACCTTGCCCATCTTGAATCCCTTAGAGAGAAGGAAATCCCTTAGCCTCTCATACCATGCTCTAGGTGCTTGCTTTAAGCCATATAAAGCCTTCTTCAACTTGTACACATGGTTGGGTTTCTTGTCATCTTCAAATCCGGGAGGTTGCTCAACAAAGACAACTCATTGATGATCCCATTGAGAAATGCACTTTTGACATCCATTTGATATAGTTTGATGTTGTGTGCACAAGCATAAGCCAATAAAATCCTTATTGCCTCCAATCTTGCCACGGGAGCATATGTCTCATCATAGTCAAGACCTTCTACTTGAGTGTAACCTTGAGCAACTAGTCTTGCTTTGTTTCTCACCACAATGCCATCTTGATCTTGCTTGTTTTTGAACACCCATTTGGTTCCAATCACATTGTAGTCATTTGGCCTTTCTACCAATTCCCAAACATCATTTCTTGTGAAATTGTTAAGCTCTTCTTGCATAGCCATGATCCAATCGGCATCCTTCAAAGCTTCTTCTATTTTCTTTGGTTCTATGGTTGACACAAATGATGCATGCTCACAAAACATAGCCAATCTTGATCTTGTTTGCACACCACTTCTAATATCACCAATAACACTATCAATAGGGTGATCTCTTGCGACATGTTGTGGTTGGAGTACTTGCACTTGATTGCTTGAGCTTGGTTGATCACTTGATGTATCTTGTTGAGATGAACTAGCACTATGATCTTGCACTTGAGAGTCACTAGCTAGCTTGAATGGAGAATTGAGCACTTGATCTTTATCATCATCTTGAATATCAATTACTTGCTTTGCTCTAATGTCCCCAATGTCCATGTTCTTCATTGCTTCCACCAATTGAGTTCCACCAACATCATCTAGATTCTCTTCTTCATCTTGTGACCCATTGGTTTCATCAAATTGCACATCATGGACTTCCTCTAGAATGCCACTTGAATTGTTCCAAACTCTATAAGCTTTGCTTGTAGTTGAATAACCAAGTAGGAACCCCTCATCACATCTCTTGTCAAACTTTCCCAATCTAGTGCCCTTTTTCAAGATATAGCATTTGCAACCAAACACTCTAAAGTAAGAAATATTGGGCTTTCTTCCATGAAGTAGCTCATATGGGGTCTTCTCTAGCAATGGATGACAATATAGTCTATTGATGTAGTAGCAAGCGGTATTGATTGCTTCATCCCAAAATGATTGACTCACATTATACTCATGAAGTATTGATCTAGCCATATCAAGCAATGTTCTATTCTTTCTCTCAACTAGGCCATTTGATTATGGAGTGTACTTGGCCGAGAATTGATGTCCAATGCCATAGTGATCACAAAGTTCTTCAGTTCTTGTATTCTTGAACTCACTTCCATTGTCACTTCTTACTTTCTTGATTCTAATCTCAAACTCATTGTCAACTCTAGTGAGAAATGTCTTGAAGGTGTCAAACACTTCACTTTTGTCACTAAGAAAGAATACCCATGTAAATATTGTGAAGTCATCCACTATGACAAAGCCATACTTGTTGTCGCCTATGCTTGTGTATGTTGTTGGGCCAAATAGATCCATGTGCATCAAATCAAATACTTTGCATGTGCTCATTGTACTCTTCTTTGGATGTGAGCTTCCAACTTGTTTCCCGGCTTGACATGCACTACAAAGCTTATTCTTCTCAAATTCAACATCTTTCAAACCATTGACAAGATTGTGAGTTGTAAGCTTCTTCAATTGTTTCATGCCAACATGACCAAGCCTTCTATGCCAAAGCCAACCCATGCTTGATTTGGAGATTAAGCAAGTTGTTAAAAAAGTTTCTCTAGCATTGAAGTCAACTAGGTAGAGATTCTCATATCTAAAGCCCTTGAATGCCACATTTGAACCATCCATACTAATGACTTTCACATCATCAACCCCAAAGATACATTTGTAACCAAGATCACATATTTGTGCCACGGATAGAAGATTGAAATCCAAGCTTTCAACTAGCAACACATTGGAGATATTCAAGTCATTTGATATTGCAATCTTGCCCAAGCCAATAACCTTGCCTTTCTTGTTATTGCCAAATGTGATAGAATCAACACCACTATTATTGTTATTGATTGAGTCAAACATTCTTGATGTACCGGTCATGTGTTGAGTGCACCCACTATCAATAATCCAATGCCTTCCTCCAGCTTTGTAATTGACCTACAAGCAAATCAATGAAGCTTAGATACCCATTTTTGCTTGGGTCCTTGTAGGTTAGTAACTAAGCTCTTTGGTATCCAAATAGCCTTCTTCTTTGGGCCAACAATGGGTGTACCAATAAACTTAGCTTTCACACCCTTCACACCTTTGGTAAGCACATAGCAAGAATCAAAAGGTATAGCATTAACAAGGTTCTTGCTTTGGTTCTTTTTATTACAATTATGCTCTAGGTGCCCAACTTGCTTGCATCTATTGCAAAACCGACCATTGCCCTTCACAAAGCTAGGCTTTGGAGTTGCAAAGGCCGACTTGCCTTTCTTGGGGGTGTAGCCCAATCCCTCTTTGTTAAGAGAGAACCTTTGGCTACCCAAGCACTTAAGCAAGCGGGCCTCACCACCATAGGCCTTGCCTAGGGCGTGAGAGAGCTTATCCACCTCTCTCTTGAGAGTCTCATTCTCAACCATTAGTGAGGTATCACAAGTGAAACCATCACTAGTAGTGGAGGTAGAGTTGGTGGTGGTGGATGAAGAGCTACAAGAAGGGTTAGCATTTGTCATGATGATAGGTTTATAAAAAGATTCATCAATTATATCACATGTAACACCTATATCATATGATACAACAACCTCCTTCTTTGATTGTTGCTCAAGTAGCAATGAGTGAGCTTTTTCAAGCTTGGATTGAGTTTTACCAAGATCCTCATGGTCTTCCACTAGACTCTCATGAGTGGTCTTAAGCTCACCTAGAACTTTCTCAAGTTTTGCTACTTTCATTGAAAGCTTCTTACACTCCTTGTTCTTGGCAATAGCTATGTCTCTAGTTTGTTGCATCAAGTCATATAGTTGTTCTTTAGTTGGTTCATCATCATCATTTTTATTATCATTATTATTATCATTATCACTATCATGAACATATTCCATTTCACTTTCATCATCACTCTCATCATATAATACCTTAGCTTCTTTGGCCATGAAGCACGAAGATGATGAATCAAATAGTGAAGGCTTCTTGTTGATAGCTATGGAAGCAAAAGCCTTGTTGGATGATTCTTCTTCTTCATCATCATCATCACTTTCCCAAGTGACCACATAGGCTCCATTCTTGCCCTTCTTGAAAGTCATCTTGGCTTCTCTCTTTTTCTTCTCAAACTTGCCCCTCTTGTTGTTCTTCTTCTTGTCATAGGGACATTCGGCTTGAAGATGTTCGGTGCTATCACAATTGAAGCACCTCCTTTGTTGCTCATTGCTCTTGAAATAGTCATTTCTCTTTTTGAAGCCTCTTCTCTTGATAAACATCTTGCCAATATTCTTGACAACTAGAGCAAGTGCCTCATCATCAATTTCATAATCTTCATCTTCACTATTGTCTTCTTCTTCTTCAATGATGGTAGCTTTGCCCTTGGAGGAGATGGCTTTGAACGCCACGGTCTTCTTCTTCTTTTCTTCCTCCTCCTTCTCATCAACATCTTGATCATACTTATCATATGTTACTACCTCTCCAAGCAAATCATTAGGCTTCATTGTTTCAAGCCCATCTCTTTGTAACATCATGATCAACATTTTGAATTTTCTTGGTAAGCTCAACAAGAACTTGTGGCAAAAATCTTGGTCTTGTGTCTTGTGCCCTAAGCTCTTGAGATCATTGACTATCACTTGCAATCTATGAAACATTTCAATGATTGTTTCATCATCCTTTTTCTTGAAGTTCTCAAACTCACTCTTGAGCCCATATAGCTTGGCACTCTTAACAACCTTAGTGCCCTCAAATGTTTCACTCAACCTTGTCCATACTTCATTTGCCAATTCTAAATCCTTGATGCCCTCAAATACTTTTATGTCAATACCATTGTACAATGTATTGAGAGCCATTCTATTGCATGTTCTATTTGCTCTATCCTCATCGGTGAGATGATCGGGATCAATGATAGTAAAATCATTCTCGGTGACTTGCAATACTCTCTCACGAATAGAACCAAGGTACATTGTCATTTTTCTCTTCCAATGAGCAAAAGAACTAACACCATCAAAGAACGGTGGCTTCCCCCCAACATGATTGAACACAATTTGAGCCATTTTTCACACCGAAGGATGTTAAGCCTTGATTAAAACGGTGACCATGGCTCCAATACCACTTGTAAGGTCCTAGATGGCTAGAGGGGGGTGAATAGCCTATAAAAAAATTCTATAAGAACCACTAAGCAAACTTATTAGAATAACAAACGGCGCAAAGAGAGTTTTGCTTAGCCTACGGTTGTGATGCAAGCCTCCTATCCAAAAGTCTAGTAGATTATAATCTCTAGTTCACACAAGGGCTAAGTTACTAAACTTACACTAGTGAGCAAGCTAGCAACTACTAGCAAAGCTACTACTAGAGCTACACAAGATAAACTAGTAAAGTAAATGCGAGAGAGAGGATCGTGAATCTTATATCGACGGTGGAGTGAAGATGTTGCCAATCACCAAGATGATATACAATCAATCAATCAATATTGACAACAACACAATATGAAGACCAATCACCGGGAGACAAGTGACACAATATTTTTGTTCACCCGGTGTTCACTTGTGCACCGACAAGCTACGTCACTGGTTGTGTCGACCAACACTTAGATGGTTCCTCGGTGTGACCCTCAAGTCACTTGCCCCTCAAGGCACGCCCCGCAAGGCACCGCAAGACACCACTCTTAAGTGAGGTAACTCAATGACACGCGCAATGTAATAGAGTTTCTTTTGGCGTCCCGCCGAGGAAAGCACAAGAACCTCTTACAATCAACCGGAGGTGGCCAAGAACAATCACCTTCTCTTGCCAACGCCTCCAACAATCTTCAAGCCGGCTAGGAGCAGTACTCTCCAAGAGTAACAAGAAATCCACCGGCTAAACCACCCATAAAGTGCCACTAGATGCCCTCAAGCTATGCAATGCACTTTGGGATCACTCAATCTCACTTTTGATTTGCAATCAAGCAAGAGAGATGAGTGGGAAGAGATGCTCTAGCTCAAAGGATGCACAAGAATGTTAGAAATCACGAGAGACCTCCCCAAGGGCCAGCCAACAAGAATTTATAAGCATCCCATCCAAATAGAGCCGTTATACCTCTTCACTAGGTCTTTTCGGGATGACCGAACGCGCCGGTCATAACTGACCGGACGCGCTCAACCGCGTCCGATCCTCCAACGGTCACTGCGTCAACGGTCAAATCCTATGACCAGACTCGCTTCTCAGAACGACCGGACGAGCCTGTCAAACGACCGGACGCGCCCCTCGCAACGACCGGACGCGACAGTGCCCGCGTCCGATTAGAGTCTAGTAAGCTCCTTCAACGATCGGACGCGTCCGATCATGTGTGACCGGACGCGCCTCACGTCCGATCGTTCTCGTGAACCGCAGTTCCCTCTGGGCGACTGACCGGACGCGCCGGTTGCAAACCCTAGCACCCGCGCCTGCGCTGTACTGACCGAACGCGTCCGGTCATACCATGATCGCGTCCGATGCAGCGTCCGGTCACCTCTGTGACCTCCGTTGGCCTCCGTTTCTTTTCCGACTTTCGGCGTAGTGAAAAATAGGTATTTCAAGTTCCCAAAAAACATCTGAATCCCACGCTCGCAAGCTCGGTGGGAGGGAGAGAGAGTCCCAAACCCTCTCTACCACACAAACTTCAACTCCTTCGTAAATGTGCCAACACCAACAAGTGATCACCACCTTGTGCACGTGTGTTAGCCTTTTCATAAACATTTTCGAAGGTTTTCTAGTTAGGTCACTAGGCCCTACATGCAATGCACTTCATGAATTCACCTAGTGGCACCCGTGCATCGAATAACCGATAAGACTTCCCCTCTTAATAGTTCGGCTATCGATCCTAAACCACTCACACCCTCTATGGTGTCTTGAGTGCAAAACAAAATGGCCCTATGATTATACCTTTGCCTTGAGCCCATTTTATTCTTCCAAAAGATATGATCCACTTCATATCATCACATGACTGTCTCGATCCATCGACCTTAACTTCACTTGCTCTTCACCGTTGCATCGGTCTGTCGGCGCCAAGTCTTGCTCAAGCTTCACCATCGCATGGTCCTTCGCTTCGAAGCCTCGACTTGCCCTTCACCTTCACAACCGGTCCATCGAGCCAAGCATCACCTTGGTCTTCATCATCTTGGTCACATGAGTCAATGTCATGTCTCATATTCAATGACCACCTTTATCTAAATCATCCACTTAGATACAAAGGTTAGTCCTAGGTTTCATCAATTAGCCAAAACCAAACTTAGGGACTTTCAGAGGCAGACCCAAATAGGTGAAAGGCAAGGAACGCTTTGAACACCCGAAAGTTCTTGCTAGGCTAGGAGCTCTAGTTTTTCTTCATTGATATTGATGAGAACCTTATATGTGGTTAACAGCTATATATACAATATAAGTAGGCAACGTATCAGGTGAAAACCACATCTTTCATGAAAACTCATGCAAACCATGACAAAAAAAGTCGTCTAAATTCACCAAAAATAATCACATATGTAGATGATATGATGATACACAACCTTGTAAAATATCTTGTCCAAACTCAACTTCGTTTGTGAGATATAAAAATAATAAATTTCTAACAAATCGTCTGGACAGTTCTGTGGCTTGAAAATTGTGGTTTAGTCGAGTTTTCACAAAGTATACAACTAATAGCAGAAACTTTGTGTGCGTGAGCCGTGAGCTGCTGCCTAGCTACTAGGAGAGTGTGATGAAGTCGTGGAGTGATGCAACGAGGCTGGGCGGCCAGTGCTTGGTGTCCCTGACGTAGGCGAGGTCCGTGTAGTGCGGGTCCAGCAGTGTCGCGATGGCGAACTGGTTCTCCGCCAGCAGCGCCGCGTGCTTGTCTGCGTACAGCGCCGCCGCCAGGGCTGCGTGGATCTCTGCAAATAAACCTCATCATCAGTAATCCATCAGTTATCTACTCCCTGCGTTCCAAATTATAAGGCATTCCAAGAATCTTAGAGAGTCAAAGCATCTTAAGTTTGACCAAAATTATAGAGAAAATTACAAAAATTTATAACATAAAATAGATATAGTATGAAAATATAAATAATGAAGAATCTAATGATACTTAATTAATGTCATAAATATTATTATCTTATCATATAAATTTGGTCAAACTTAAGATTATTTGAAGATTCTTAAAATGTCTTATAATTTGGGACGGAAGGAGTAGCTAGGTAGCTCATCAGTTGGACCTGACTGACAAATAGACGACCTCGACCTGGGTATCCCTTGAGCGCGATGGAGACGTCCTCCATCTCGGCGATGGACTCGTCGCGGTCGCCGATCTCGTACAGCACCAGCGCCCCCCCCCCCACGCGCGCGTACTCCGACAGCGCCAGGTCCGCGTACTCCCGCACCACGCGGGTGAACGACGCCAGGGCCTCCGGGAACTCCCCGCGCGCCTGCAGCTCCCGCCCGAGCTCCAGCAGCCCCACGGCCTCCCCGACGCGCCGCGACACGGCCGCGCTGGCCGCGCGCTCCGCCTCCGTCACCACCGGCGGCGGCCCAACGTACCCTGCCAAAGCCCCTTCATCTCCTGCAGCCCGCGCGCCGGCGGCGGTGCTGGCCGCGAGCAGCAGAGACGACGACACCAGCAGCTGCCGCCTCCCCGTCTTTGTCGATGCGATTGATAATGGTGGTGGTGACGGCTGCGACTGGGAGTAGAGGGTGGCTGGTGGCGGAGAAGGTGCTGCTGCTCCGGTGGCTACCGGCGGCGTCACGGGAGGCTGCATGGGTACGGCGGCGGAGGCGTGGCGCTCACATGCCAACGTTTCGTCGTCGTGGCAGGCCGCAGGCAAGGGATCGAGAGAGAGGCAGATAAGGTTTGAGAGGTTGCTCAAAATGACGACATGGATTGAAAAGAATCGAAATACGTAGGTTCGTCTGCTCTTGTCGTCGGCTCGCGTTCGTTCAAAGGAATGGTCAGGAATGATCATGAAATGGACGGTTCACGGCAGAGCTTGCTGTTGCGCTGAGCTTCACACACAAGTGCTCGGGGCACAAGATGAACCAACAAAGCGGCACAAACCGAACTAGTAGCTGAATTTCGGAGAAAAAAATTCAAAATCCTAGGTCAGCATCCCGTCAACATTAGAAAACATGACACTACCAGACCAGACCAGGGAAGGCCAAAAAGCTGTCAGGAACTAACGGCTTTGTTTTGACCGGTCAACTACCAGTCCGGCCAGCATGACCGTCACGAAAACAAAACCGACAGCAGCTGTAATTATTTTTCTGACATGAGCACCGACAGGAAAAATAATCAAACCGACAGGCGGCGGCGGAGTCGAGCGGGTGGCAAATTAATGCGTCGATTAGGGTTTGGGGAGGTGATATTTTAGCATTGGCTATATGTGAGTGGGCCCAAAAGTAGCAGTGTGGATTCTAGGTAGCAACAAAAACAGAATTGGATAATTAGATCTCGCATCCGACCGCGTGGGTGCCGAGTTTTTCGGAGTTTCTCTCTACTCCTGAACTCCTGTAGGTCTGAGACCTAGCTAGGTTGCCGTCAGGAACCGCACATCTGTTCCTGTCGATTTGTTCAGTTTCCTGACAGGAGATATCCATATGTTTCCTGATGGTTTTCATCAGCAGACAGGAGTGATACTAGTTCCTGACGGTTTTTAGAAACCCACAGGAATACAATAAACCGTTAGGAATTTTCTCGAGTCTGGTAGTGTTAATATATAGGCCTCTAAATGATATCAAATAATTTTTTTCAACTATTAAGTTACAGATCTTACTACGAATTACATCTTTGGTATAAACTGTGTCAACATATCAGAGGTCATTTGAAAAAAAATCAAAAAATTGAATTATAAAATATTGCAACTTAAAATGAATATTTGAGCCTCTAAAATATTTTAGATAAGAAGTTATATATCAACTGCATAATTATAGACTGTATCGAGCTCTATGACTTTAATATAAAATTTGTATTCATATGACTTTATTATATGAAAAAGTCATATCTTTTTATATAGGACAGGAGACAAAGAAGAGACCAAATGACGGGTGGTCCCACTGCCACGTCAGCAAAAACCATGTAAGGAATTACTTTGAAATGGTTAAGAGGAATATTTTATCTAGTTTTAATAGTTATTATGTGTATGTTGTCTGCTATAAGTTTGAGGTTTTTTTTAATTCAGTGACTGATTCAGGGGTGGTGAATCAGACTGTAGCTCAAATAGTGCCTTATCTTCTCCTAAGATTAGGGAGTTCAAAACTAAAATAGAGCAACGAGGGGATTGAGCATATCTGTTGCAATCCTGCAAGAGGCTGCAGCAAGCTGCATTCTGATCTTTTGTTCTCTCCTCCGGCCATGGGCCATGGCCATGACCGGACACCGTCATCCCACCCTTTGTACTCCGCTGCTCCATTCGGCCTCGCTGGCACGCTGAAGTTTGTTTTGGGCTCGGAGAAGAATGCATCTGGGCCACGCCTATGGCAAGATAGAATTGGGTCAAAATTATAAAAGTGATATTTAGATTTTTTTTTAGGCCAGGCTTAGCGTCATGGCACTAGACCCAAAATCCTCCTGCTGTCCAGGTTTGTTTAGTGTTGTAGCAATAGAGATAACTTTCTTCCTATGTATGAGATACTTGAATTCCACGAGTAAGGTTTCCTTTTATTTACTAGATAGAAATACAAGTCATCAGTTGCCAAATCATACTAGCAGGGCACCCGTGCAAAGCACGGGGTGTTTTTTTAGGGGAAGGGGGAAAATGGAACTGTGAAACAGTAATGGACCTGTGGTACAGTAATGAACCCGGAAGTGTTCGTTAACAGGCAGCTGGAACAGTACAAATCCGTTACTGTTACGGGTCTACTATTAAAAACGGGCGGGTACTGTTCATGAGACACTGGTACTGTGCATAACAGGTATGTACTGTTTATAAACCTGTTACTGTATTTGAAACAGTGTGCAACTGTGATCTGTGAGAGAGGCCGGTGCCACCAACTTTTATATATATAGTTAGATACCATGTGCTTCCATGTATAACAATTGCATGCTTTGAGAGAAACAACCATTAAATGGTCTAGGAAAATGTTTTTGAAAGGCTCGCAATTTGAAGAAATCAACCCTACATAGAATTGGGGTCATTCATTCATTCATTTATTCTACCCATGACAAACATTCTCTCATCTTATTTGCCCCAACATTTAATGGATATTGTCATGAGCTTCACATTAGAAGAATGGCGCACGTTGGGGAATTCCCTTGCGTCGGTGACGAGCAACCCTTTTTGGTGGTGGTTCTTCGTTGTTCTTGTCATTGCAGCTGTCTTTGTCACTTGTAGTACTTGAACCAACATCGTCGATCCTAGTCACATGATCCTTACCATTGGATTGAGGGCTGCTTTCAACCATGGTTGGTGTACTCATTTCCATATTTAAGCCTCTAAGCTGTAAAAGGTAAGTATTTTATTAGATATATGCAGCTCATTAATTATGGAACTTATTTCATATTTTTGTACTTTTGAGAAAATAACGTCCTTAGATAGTTTGTGATAACTTACATTGCATCCAAGAGAGCAGAAGCGAAATGCATCAAGTAGAGCACGATTGCATGTCTCACAGCTATGTGTTGATGACGAAGGTGCCTTACAAATGGGGACACCAGAAGCACGCAGTTGTGGGCGCTCATTCAGGAATATGACCCTTGCACTATTGATTACATAAGTTTGCACATCGTTAATATCAAGGATGTCTTCAATCTCTGAAACCCTCACAACATCATGATAGGATGATCGCCTTATCTGAAACATCGAATTATTTAGAACTTAAATACAACCATCATTTCATCGATCATATCTGTGCTTGCGCAAAGGACCCGTGGCCTATGAATGAAATCTATTTTTATACACCCAAATTCAGAACACATTTTATGTAAAGTTTTATAACATTTCTTAATTGTGAGGTGGCATAAGAAGCAACAAGAGAAAAAACATCCAAATCATAGAGTTTTGAATTGTATGACATATATGAATATGAAATGTTTTACCTTTCCATTGACTACACATGTACACATGTCTTACCTGGATTACACGATGAGTGGAATGATCGCTTGAACGACAATAGTTGCAGAAAGCAACTGGTGTAGCCTCACACTGGGTGCAAAATAGGTTACACTCGTTGCGATTAGCAAGAAGATGGTTTGCACAAGTCGTAAAGAATTGTGTTGCAATCAATATCTCGAGCCATGAAGGCACTGTCTCCCTTTTCATTGTAAAATCAATAGTCTATTACGTTCTTTGTGCTAATGTTGGTGCTGGTAAGTGAAAGGAATGGTTGTACTTATAGAAAAAGAATAGTGAGAAGTACATGACTTTTTGCTACAAATTTGCTGGCACAAATAGGCGTTTTGCATAATCTATGGTGGTAAGAACTGAAATGCCAGCTAGAAATTAAGAGAAGTAATATAATAATAATAAGTATATGCATTTTTCCAACAAAACAGCGGGCGTAGTATGATGTTTTGCTTAATCTATGGTGGTAAAAACTGAAATATGCCAGATAGAAATTAAGAGAAGCAATATAATAATAAGAAGTACATTCACTTTTCCTACAAAACAGTGGGCGTAGTATGATGTTTTGCTTAATCTATGGTGGTAAGAACTGAAATGCCAGCTAGAAATTAAGAGAAACAATATAATAATAAGAAGTACATGCACTTTTCCTACAAAACAGTGGGCATAGTATGATGTTTTGCATAATCTTTGGTGGTAAGAACTAAAATGCCAGCTAGAAATTAAGAGAAACAATATAATAATAAAGAAGTACATGTACTTTTCCTACAAAACAGTGGGCATAGTATGATGTTTTGCATCTGTGGTGGTAAGAACTGAAATGGCAGCTAGAAATTAAGAGAAATAATATAATAATAAGAAGTACATGCACTTTTCCTACAAAATAGCGGGCGTAGAATGATGTTTTGCTTAATCTGTTGTGGTAAGAACTAAAATGCCAGGTAGAAATTAAGAGAAACAATATAATAATAAGAAGTACATGCACTTTTCCTACAAAATAGCGGGCGTAATATGATGTTTTGCTTAATCTGTGGTGGTAAGAACTGAAATGCCAGCTAGAAATTAAGAGAAATAATATAATAATAAGAAGTACATGCACTTTTTCTACAAAATAGCGAGCGTAATATGATTTTTTGCTTAATATGTGTGGTAAGAACTGAAATGCTAGCTAAAAATTAAGAGAAACAATATAATAATAAGAAGGACATACACTTTTCCCATAAAACAACGGGCATACTATGATGTTTTGCTTAATCTGGGGTGGTAGAATTGAAATGCCAACTAGAAATTAAGAGAAACAATATAATAATAAAAAGTACATGCACTTTTCTTAAAAAACAGTGGGCACAATATGATGTTTTGCAAAATCGGTGGTAAGAGCTGAAATGTCAGCTAGAAATTAAGAGAAACAATATAATAATATTAAGTACATGCACTTTTCCTACAAAATAGCGGGTATAGTATGATGTTTTGCTTAATCTGTGGTGTTAAGAACTGAAATGCCAGTTAGAAATTAAGAGAAACAATATAATAATAAGTACATGCACTTTTCCTACAAAATAGCGGGTGCAGTATGATGTTTTGCATACTCTGTGGTTCTAAGAACTGAACTAATTAATAGCTACAAGTTACACAGAAACAATAATGAGATATACAATTTCTTTTCCTATAAAACCATTGGTGTAGTGTGAAGTTTTTGATAATTGCAGTAGTTCTTTTGTCATAATATGCAACACTAGGAAATGACTGCCAGCTAAACTTATAGGAAAAAATAATGACAAGTACAATCACTTTTCCTCGAAAACCGTTGGCAAATAAGGAGTTTTACAAAATTTGTGGCACTAAGAACCGAATTGCCAGCTATAGATATAGGGATACAACAATAAAAGTGCATCCACTTTTTATTCAAAACCACTAGCAATAAGAATATTTGCATAATTTGCAATCGTATGAAACTAAATGACAACTACAGACATTGTGCCCACAATCATAGTTCTTATTATGTAATATCCTGGTGCTCACATAATAGGCATTGTGTTGTGATGACCCGAAAGTCGCTACAAATAAAACTTTGCAAACCCCGTTCTTAATCCCAGATCCAACTATCCCCCTTCAATCTTGAGCATTTCATTGAGCCCAGAGAGACCTCTCCTAGGATAGGTCATGGCTCGTTTGCCCTCTAGTTCAACCTATGTGACCTTGTCGTCATCAGACCCATTCCTAACTAAGAAGGTTAACATAGTGCTATGCTCGATCATATGCCAACAACTCAGTTCTGATTATAGGAACCCTGTCTAATTTCAAGCAATCATGTTGCATTGTCCACTTCATATCCCTCTTGGCCCTACCTGTCAGCTTATAACTCACCCCAAATCACCAACATCATCTCTCCCCCATTCATCTCACCACTCTCATCACTCTCTTATTAAGCGATAACAAGAGTGAGAAAGATGAAGAATGGATAAAATATTGAAGGAAGCCCATGCTATTGAATGGAGAAGAAGATGAAGCTCAATACCTTTATCACTGGACCAATTCCAAGCATAAGATTGTAATCTCCCCCCTATCAACTCCTTGATCCCATCTTAGTCCCTAATTCACATATTCAAGCATGAAGGAGATGCTCCTCCCAAGTTCCTTCCAATCTTGAAGAAGACATCCTCCTCAGATCATGTGTGACATAGAAGTTTAAGAATATGAGCATGAGCTTGGTGACCTCAGATTTCCAGACCTCAAGAGATGATTTCCTCACCACTTCTCTCCCATTCTTGGTCTAGAAATCCACACCTAGAATAGAGCACCTCACGAATAAAGATGTAGATGAGTTTCAACCCTATATTCACAACACTAACACCTTAGACAAGCACCCCATGAAGTCCTCAACACATCCCAGGGACCCTCCTTAGACATAGTGAACTATAGCCCCTAAGAACACCAAGAACATAGATGAACACATGTTCTGTCAAAGTTCTTCAGACTATCTGACAGCGAGTATCAGACTCTCCAATAACTCCTCACAATGTTCCAATCAAACCCTAGGACAACTGTAGACTAATACACTTAGACACGGCCAACCCAATTTTGTCGAACTATTCGATGTTACTAATAATCAGACTGTCTGGTGAACCCACTAGAGACCATATAGAAACATATCCCATCGGAAATGATCATGGACTATTTGTCCTTCAAGGAAAGACTATCTATTAAGTCAAAGTAAAGCCACATTTAGTTATCTTTTTGCTCTACAAGCCTTATCAACCTGACCTTGGCCCATCCTAACCTGTACCAACCTGGGTCGCAGTCGCGTGCGCGGAGGGGAGTGCGGTGCTAGGCTAGGCCGGCTGCGACTGTGGGCTTCTTCTCCCCTTCTATCTTGTTTCCTTTTTGTAATTCCTTTCCTATTCTTATTTCTTTCTCCACAAGTCTATACTTGTATACAAGTAAACCTATACATGTATACACTCCTTGGGTGGGTCCACTAGGCCAACCTTTGCCAGTCTAGGGTCTCAAGCACACACACACGTTACTTCAATTTATATTGTTGATTAATTAGTTATTAACCAAACAAAAGAACCAAGAAGTGGCAATCACAAGTAGGTAATTAATGCACGTGCTTAATCATGCTAGTTAAGGTTTACCTAGTGCAACTAGGGTTGCATTGGCTTCCTAGTATGTCCACTCACCATGCAAGGTTTTGGGAAAAAGTTATAAAAAAGTTGGGATTTTTGGCTCTGGGATTTTTGGGTTGTTACATCTATGGTCTCCAACAACCTTGAAAACACTAGTTAGAGGGGTATAAATATCCCCAAGCAAGCTCACATGTCATTGCTCCAATGTTCAAATTTTTCTTAGAACACCAAATGATCTGCTGACCCATGAATAGTTGCACCTAATCATAATGTGGTACTATGTGAGCTCTATTGCCAAGTTACTAGACATCACCAGATAATCTTTTGACCCAAGCTTCTAGAAATTACTAGATGATCTGTATGGCGGGCGTCCTAAGGCAATCACCTCTGAAAATCATCAATTAACATAGGTCTTCAGATGCCCTTATCTGTAAATCGATTTTTGGAGACAGACATCTTAAGATGCATGCACAGGAACCCATTCTAAGCATTCGTCTCTACAAGTTGATTTTTAGGTGGATTCCTTACGATGTCAGTCTATATAAATATTTGCATCTAAAAATAATTCATAATTTTTTCATATGAACTCTAATGAGGAGAAATTTTATACCAAAATTGTAGACCTCAACATGACTACTACCTTGTAGCTGAGAAGGTTTTTTATTTGAAACTATTTACAGTCCAACATATTGTTTTAAGTTCACAGATTTTGAAATTCAAAATTTTTAATTTCTAAACAACCTTGAATGTTCACATAGTTAATACTAAAGTTGTAGTGGCCGAATCTACATCTTTGATGGATGCACAACTTATATCGAAGCTATAGTACTTGACAAGATTTAAAACTTTGTCATTGAAAATTTTTCATTTGAGTTTATTTAGTAGCAAAAATATTCTATATAAAATTATGAAATGTTGGTATAAATTGATAGATATCTAGTTATAGTCACAAAAGAGTGTGTAGTTTAATGATAGAGAAGTGTTATGTGTGTGTTGAAACTATCTTAGGTTTGTGTAAGGAAAATGGATCCTACAACCCATTTATGTTTATATTTTGGTGTTTGATGATCAACAGGACCATTTGGACTAATATTATTTGCTAGTGTTTTTGGATATAGTTCAAAGGATGCAAAGTGTACTTGGGCTTAGGCAAAGTGGTGATCTGGATCATCAAAGACACATTAGGAGCTATGATGAAGATGTACAAGTACATTCAAAAGTCCGAGCCACAAGATGGAACCAAGCCAAACACGAAGATGACGAAGAAACAAATTGAAAGAGGGCTCAGTAGGGCAGTAGATCAGACCCCAAAGGGCATCAGACCATAGGCTACCGAACCCTAGTAGGGAGGCGTCCAGAAGGCATCGGACCAAGCATCGGACTAGCATAAGGATAGGCATCGGACTATACACTGCTGCTGTTCACAGAGGAGCATGCATCCGACCGAGCGAGCAGTGCAACATCGGACCATAGCATTCCGGTACTAGAGAGAATGAGGCCTGCGACAGTTTGGCCTGAAGCTCAATAGTGAAGACGGTGGCGAGCGGTCCGGGAGAGGCCATCTCGGAGACCCATTCACGCATGGGGAAGGCCCGGGAGATATCCACGGAGTTGCCTGACCTAGAGCTTGGCCCTTGCGAGGGCATCCTTACGAGGGTCTCTGATGAGGACTAGGCGGAAGTGAGGAGCTTCTCGATACCTCAGTAAAAATACCGGAGTTATCGACGGGAGTTTGCATCTCTATCTCAATCAAGCTTCTGCATTTACATTGTGTACTTAAGTTGTGTGCTTTACCTTTCTAGCTCAGTTGATAGGATTAAACCAAGGTTGCATAACTCTTTTGTTGTAGAGATAGCAACACACCTAGCAAAACCTTAGTTGCACATCTAGATAGTTTATTTCTTGCATAGGTTTTGACTAGGTTGAAATTAGAGGCCAATTAGAAGTAGTTTTTAAGTTGTCTAATTCACTCCCCTATCTTAGGTGTTAGTGTCACGGTCCCTACAGTTTGATCCCTCAAAGACACAATTTTCTTTTTGTTTTTTTTAAGTTTAAGCGGAGGCGCACGTCTTAACACACTTGAGTATGTAAATGCCATTGACAGCAGTGGGCACAATGGCTAACTGCCTCTATAAATGGTGATAAACAGTGATGATTGGTTAGAGGCCGATGGCTTGCCCACCGCTGAAAATAAAAAAACATCCGCATAAAAAAAATGCTCTATATGATTGTGAAAAGGGTTACTACAACTTGGACGAACAATCTCTGAGTTTTCTCATCGATGCAAATAGGGGATAGAACCAGTTGAAATGCATTGCTCTCTTCCAACATGTTGGACTCTTCAGTTATACAGGGGATCAACTTCATCAGCCCCTTCTGATCCCTTTTCAACATTTGGCACACCACGAGTGGCTCCTACGTGGCGCTTCCTATGGCCATGGTCTACCACCGCCTCCAAAGAACTCGCATTAGTGACTTTCACAATCTTTATGGAGTGCCTCCCATGGGCCTCTGAGTTCATCAACATATAATGCGACCTTATCCTTCCACGATAAATCCATCCTCTCAATTTCACCTCACTACCAAACTTGTCGATTACAATACATACAAGGTCACTGAAGTAGGCGGGATATCAAACAAATCCATGCATGTCTTCCTCAGATTCTCAAACTCCCCATAAAACATACACGGTAACAATCCATCTGCAAAATTTGAAGATATCCCTGTTCGCTTAGCTTATCGGCCGTACTTTTTTAGCGAAGGAACAATATTTTGGTCTCACAACAAATCAGCGAACATTATTTTTCAGCCTGACTTTTCAGCAAAGCGAACAGAGCCGCTTAAGTTGAATACCTACTCACAAACAAATGATGTATGCCACACCGACCTACCAACATACATATACATATATAAGAAATAAGAAACATGCAACTAATTGTAAATGTCAAGATCGGGGGAAGAACCTATATATAGATAGCAATTAAGGCGGTAACAAAGCCTCTGATCAAACTAATCATTGTTCAAGTGATTCACATTTCCAAATAAAACACTAACTCAAGGTGACCAACATACTCGCAAAATTTGTTGTCTCCGAAACTCTAAGAAATCCAAAGCCCAAAATTTTTGGGATACTCGGATCCTCCAAAATTGCACCTAAGGATGCTTTCTTCCCCAGGAATTCTATATGAAACACGAAGTCTGTTCTGATTTCTGAACAGAGAGAGATAGATGATGCATAATTGCATATGCATCCATCCATCCTTGATGATAAGGTGATGAAAAGATATGTATAAGAAAACAGAAAAGTTAACAAATCACGAGATGCTGCTTCTGATGTCTTCTTGAATCCCCTGGAGGACTCTCGGCGGCACTGGCGCCGTGGTGACCGTGACCGCGGCCTCGCCGCCGTCGCTGGTGACCGTGGCCGCGAGGACGGGCACACCGTGTCGCCGGAACACCTCCAGCACGCGCGTCAGCGCGCCCCGGCGCCGCGCTTCCGGCAGGCGGACTGCGAAGCACGACACCTTCCCTGCCACGAGCACCTCTGCCGCGCCGGCGCCGGCGGGCGCCGCCGTCCGCGCCGCTCTCGCGAACGCGGCGCGCGCCTCCAGCCCCGCGACCGTCGCCCGCAGCACCCCCACGTAGGCGATCGCGTCCTCCAGGATCCGCGCCATGCTCGCCTGCACTACGCCGTGGCCGGTCCGCGCGCGCGGTGACGAACGTGGTGAGAGTGCGACCGTGAGACCGTGGCCAAGAACGAATGAACGAAGGGGGGAAGAGAGGAAGAAAATTAATGGTAGACGGGCGGACGGACCCGAGGGGGCAGGCCGGGGAGCTGCGCACCGAGTTCGGCGTAGAGCCTGGACATGTGGCGGCGGCGCGCGCGCTCGGCCTCCGCCGTCGGCGTCGCCCATGGCGAGGCCTCGTCCTTGCCTTTGGCGGGCGGCGGCAGTGACAGCGCCAGCGGGTGCTCCTGGGCCATGGTGGAGGTGGATCCAAGTGCGGCGACGCGATCGATGTGGGGAGTGCTTGCGTTGTGCACCGGTGGAAACAACTGGGCATGCCGCTTGGCAAATCAGAACAGGCTTCTCCTGTACTGCAGACCTGCTGCTCCGCAGACGCGTGTGGGGACGCAGAGGTGTCAGGTTTTTGTTGGTGGTGTCAGCCGAAGCGGGGCCCAAGGAGACCCGAAGGACCAAGCGGTTTCCTGTTTCAGGGCGAGGTCAGCGGCGCATCTCTTTGCAAATAAGGCCATGTTTGGTTTGCACAGTTTAAAGTTTAACTCTCGTCACATCAATATTGTGTTAAATGTATGGAGTACTAAATGTAGACTAATTGCATGCATGTCGGCACAGATTAGGAGTAATTTATAAGACGAATCTATTAAGCCTAATTAGTCCAAAATTGAAATTTTTTTGTCAAATAAGACGAAAGTGCTACAGTATTTATTAAACTTTAACACACAAACCAAACAGGCCCTAAGAGTAGGAGGGTGGTGGGGCGGTGGGGCCTGGTCCTCTCGGACAGGGGAAGCATGCGAATGGCACTGTTTGTTGCTAAAAAAATTTAGTTTTAGATAAGTGAAATTTTACCACGCATGAAAATAACGAGAGTCATTCGTTTCGTTAGATCTAATGGTTTAAAAATGGGTTGAACCAGATAGAAGAAATTTAAGCTGTTGTCCGAAACCAAAAATTATGTGGACCTAGAACTGATTTCTAATTAAATTTGGAAGGTATAAACGTCTCAGGAGCTGCTTCTCTTAATAAAAAAAAGGAGTTGCTTCCTTGAAACGCTGATGATCGTGTCAAAACTGCTGGGTCGTCGAGGGAATCTCCGGGCTGCGATGCTTGCTGCCGCCGGACACGTCGGGCTGCCAGGCACTCGTTGTCCTGATGAAGTCGCCAGTGGGCTGCCAAACGATAATGCAGATGCGGCGCCGTGCTTCATCTTCGCCGTGGGTCACATATGCACGAGATGGTGGCGCCGTTCTTGCCGTTCATGACGCACACGCGGCCGCCGGAGTTAGACATGGGGCCGTCGTTCGTCACCGCGGCTCTGAACATCTCGCCGAACTCAGTTGTTGTGCTGCTTGAAGCCTTCATCACCGGGCTGCCACTGCTTGCTTCCCATGCCTACTATTAGATGCCTTGCCATGCTTGCTGCCGCCTGCCGGGCTGCTGTTGCCGCGCGCCCGCGCCGCTCTGGCCTATCTTTCTTGCTGGCCGTATTGCACTTGCATCTAATCTATAGGTGTTACAGCCATGCAAAAGAAAGATAAGATGCAATCTAAGGATGTGTTTAGATCCGAGAACTTTTCACGAAAAACTACAGTAACGAATCTTGCGGCACGTGCATGGAGTATTAAATGTAGACAAAAAACTAATTGCACAGTTTGATCAGAAATCGCGAGACCAACGTTTTGAGCTTAATTAGTCTACGATTTGACACTAAAGTGCTACAGTAACAAATGTGTTAATGACAGATTAATTAGGCTTAATAAATTCGTCTCGCGGTTTCCGGACAAGCTATGTAATTAGTTTTTTTATTAATATCAAAAACACCTTCTGACATCACACAAAACATCCGATGTAACATTTTTTCAAAAACTTTTCACTCAATTAAACCCACCCTAAAATAAGTGAAATTTTACACACGGTAGCGAAACTGTCCGCCGCGGGCGGTGTTTGGTTCGTGAATCGTGATCGCACCGACGCCGGTGAACCGCGGCGGACCCGGCGCGGGCTCCGGCCCCGTTGCAGCGTTGTAGCAAGGCTGCAATAGTCGTCGTCGCGCTGCACACCTATGCAGTACGAATCGGAATCACAAACCCCTCAAACTCAACACCATACAGACCCAAAGGGAGCACCGGAGCGCGTGCACCGTCTGGAGCAGACAACAGTATCAATGGGATGGATTGGGGTGCGTTAGTGCCATTGACAGACGCGATTTGCGGCGATGCAGGAGCAGCGATTCCCTCCCGTTCGTAGATTTGGGTTAGAGATTGTGTACAGGAGAGGAGAAGAACTAAACTGCCCTTAAGCATAATTAATTATTCTTTAATTAATAACCACGGTAACAAAGCTCTTTAGATAAATGCCTCCATATTTTAAGTGTCGACTATAGAGTTTTCTTGTCAACTATGAGCTTGTTTGGTTCACTTCCTCGCCAAGCCTGACAAGCAAATTAAAACTAAGACAGGCTACCTCTAGCTAGCTCTAGCCAATGCAAGCAGCACATGTTTGATTGCTTATACTAAGCCTGGCTAGAAATCAGTGTGTTTGGGTTGTCTGATTTAATTTGCATAGAATCACCTCTTCCTTCAGTTGGTAAGTTTACCCTTTGAGGACTTCAATCGAACATGTGGTGGGCATGGTGGGCATGCTCGGCGAGAAGAAGGGAAGCCAGTGCTTAGCCCAGCACCGGGCCGCGTGGAAGCTCCTGTGCACGAACACTAGGGGCGTGTGCTCTCCTGCCACCGGCGGGCACTGCACGATGACCTCGAGATCGAGGCCGCACGGCAGGCGGCGGAAGCTGTGGGACTGGCCCTCTTGCAGAGCGCAGGCGCACGCAGGGCGGAGGAAGGGCCTCGTTGTCCTCTCCTCGCCGTCCGCGCCTACACTGGCACCGTCCGTAAGGAGAAGAAGGAAGAGGGAACGGCGAGGGTGGCAGTGGACATGGAAGGCGCCAGCCGCCAAGCGGATGCAGAATGATGGAGATGGGTGGACATGGAACAATGGATATCGATGGGAAAAAAAACTTGCAGAGCTACGCGGAGGGGGCAAAGACCCATGTGGTTCCCGACGGAGGGGGCCAGGACCTGGGCGAACGCGGAAGAGGTAGAGGTTGCGACAGCGCGAGTAAGGAAGGGGCAGAGGTCCGTGCGTTTCTCGGTGTAGCACGCACGGAGACGAAGCTCGCGAGGGAGACAAGCACTAGCAGAGCTGCGGAGGTCACACGGAAGAGGCGACGGAGCCCACATGGGAGACGAGCGCCGGCAGAGGTGAGTGAACATGCGGTGAGATGAACGCGCATGTCTCCTGCCAAGCTTGGCTTCCTGGAAACGATCCCCCTGGGCGTTTCCAGCAAGCTAGCCCCGAACCCCTCTTTTGGCTTCCTAGAGCCTGGCTTAGCAGCTACACAGGCATCCAAACATCAAGAGACTGCATTATGGGAGCCTGGCTAGCCCCTAAGCCACCCAACCAAACACACCGATTAACATTGCTCTACTCTAGAGATGGTGTTAGCCTGTAAGGGACAAGATCTCCCGACCATAGACCTCCGTGTGCCAAGGAGACCACAATGCCAAAGGCGCGGAGGATAGCGCACCCGCGACACATGTGGTGGTACCGAGGTAGCGCCCAAGTGTGACATAAATGGCTCAGGTGATTATTATTCTTAGATGTAAAAAAATTTCTAGATTGATGACTAAGCCAAATGTCTAAATTGCCCTTGAATATTCTAGAAGTACCGTGAATAGGATGTGAGCATGTGGTAATTTTGTTTTGGCCCGTCCCTTGGCAATATAAATACCCTATCAAAAGAAGAGTATAATGTACACAGCATAACATAATGTTGGTTTAGGGATGGATATGGGCCTAGGGCCACGACCTTAGGAGTAGCTCAAAAACTCTCTTGCCTGATCTAAAGTGGCCTTAGGTATTGGGCCAAAATCTCTACCCTTCTAGCCATCCTAGACACAAACACAACACGAGCACATACCTCGACAGATGACTATCAATTGACAACTCTTTATCTTCATGTGGGTCGCAATCTATCCTCTCGTCCTCCTCTGTTCCTCCTTTAGTCCCTTTCTACTTAACCTTTGGTATCGAAGTGCGGCTGTCAACTAGCAAGAGGGGGCCATGGAGGTCAGCCACCATGAGCCGCTAGGTGCCTGGTAGAGGCAGCTCATAATCAAAGACTCATGTCGGAGGGGGCCGCTGCCTATTGCCCACTAGGGGATGGGTGACTAGCCTGCCTAACTGCAACCACACCCACATTGGTCGGTGACTCGGCAATCGGCGAGCTAGCGACGCAGCATCATGATGTTGTGAGCCAAGGCCAGATGGGCAAGGTTTGATCATCCGGTCAACACACTGGCTAAAAGCCATCCAACAAGCAAACACCTTCATGGGAGACTGATCTTTAACCAATAGAGTGACTATGCTAACGCTATGATAGCATTTTAGGATGCACATGAAAACAACTGAATGATGATATTTTTTCATAGTTTAAGTTCTATGTAATTGATTGTAACAGACAACAAATAGTAGTGAGCATGTGCTAATGCTAAGGTAAAATACAAAGCAAGAGAAAATTTGTAATTTGTAAAAAATAAAACGAACAATTAGATTCATTAAGATTCACGTCTCACATATATAGTTATACAAGCATGCGAGTGGCACACAAATATGGCAACATTTCAGGTATGTCATTTAAGATACAAATCACCCTAATAAGAAAAAGCTTGCATATAATCATATATACCTTGTGTGAAGACAAGCACCTCTCTCTCGCGACTGCTCTAAGTGTCATCGTCGTCGCCGCCCCCTCCTTCCACCACCGCTAGTCCCCCTCTCTTCCCCTCCGGCATCTCGCCAGAGGCTAGAGGGAGTGGGGATCCATCATTTTTAAAAAGTTTTCTAGTCGATCGAGTCTTTTGGGTTAGATTCTTTTCATGCCAAATTTCTTGGTATTGGAGATTTATCTCCTCCTCCTCTTTGGCAATGGCGAAGGGGTAGGTGGAATCGTTTTCTCTATGACGGCTCTGTTGAAGATAAGGGTGCGCGACAACTACGGCATCAGCAACTTCACCGGCATGACGACATGGAGACTTTTCTTTTCGGATAGCGACACCGCCAAGGCGGAGATGATGTCACTGCCATGGAATAATTTTTCTACTCTCTTCTCTGTTTTGTTATAGTTAGATCTGGCCACGACGAAAGACCAGGGAGAATAAGTTTCAGATCAGTCTTCCTCATTCTTTGGTGGCAGAAAGAAGAAAGAAGAAGGAAGACATAAGAAAGAAAAAGTTTCTTAACTCCGCATGCAGGAATGTTGGCCATCGTTCATTGGGCATACGTTCTCAGGCCTTTTGCCGAGTCTTTGCCTGTGCGGTCATCCATACGAAGTGTCATACAAGTTTGGTTTTGAGATTTGGAGCTATTCATAGAGTGGGTACAATTTAGATTAAAATCGGTTTCTTAATATATGTAATGTATTCCAGAGTACTTATAACGTGTTGATATATCCAGCTATTATCTAATATAATTCTTCTGTCGTCTAAAATTAAGCTTACATACCTGGCACACAAATACAGCACGTAAATTATCGTATACATCGTAGTTGTGGTGGCCATGAGCACATAATAAAGGATGCGGCATCTGATCTCGAGCGCCACGCTTAAGCGTGACATATGTATGTAATCACACTTGCAGATTAGGGTGATTTGGACCTCAAGCGACACATTTAACAAGTGGGGACCTACGTGTGCATTTTAAGAATATGCTCTCTGCCCAACTGGGTTCCCAAATCTGAAACACCAGCACGCCAACATCCTACTGTTGGCCGCCCCTGAGTTTTTAGGGGGCTGGGGCGAAACCAATATTTAGGGGCCCCTTATATACACATGACTTAAACACTAAGCCTCCTTTGGAATGAAGGAAAAGTATAGGAAATTTGAAGGATCTAAATCCTATGGGAATAATTTCTATGAGGCCCTCTGGAACAAAGGAATCTTTCCCAACAATTCCTATGAAATTCCAATGGATTGGCCCATTGTGATGGAATTTTGGAGGAAACAAAACATGAGCTCCAACCTCATTGTTTTCTTTCCTATGCTTTTCCTACATTGCTTCCAAAGACATCAAAACCCTATAGGATTAGAAGTGTTAGGACATTTCAATCCTACATTTTTCCTATCCCTATCTTTTGTGAATCCTTTGTTCCAAAGGGGCCCTTATATGTATAAAATAGTTAATGATAGACGCTTAGCTACATATACAAAAGCGATATTCAGAGAAACAATATTCATATATATTAAAATACCTTTAAATTTTCTTCTGACGTTTCTCGATGTGAAGTCAATATAATGATGGTATACACTGATTCCTCGACAACCATATTACCATCTTGTTTGGATCTCTTGAAGCGCTTGAATTACTCTAAAAAAACTTATGTAAAAATCTATGTGTGATTGTATTAATTCATCTACTCATACTCACTTTTTATTTTCTCTGTTTGACTAGATTTTGTACAAAATATTTAACAAAGAAATAAAAGAAGCATGTTAAGCTTTTAATGTATGGGTGCATGCATAATCATATGCGCCTTGAAGAGGCAAGAAGATAGTGAAGGAAGCTAGCAAATTGCTCCGGCTTTCATGGTTTAATAGAGGAAGATGAAGAAAGCAAGTTAGCAGCGAGTTGCATGAAACGCAACATAATGTGCTATCTCTAATAAAGAATAATATATATAATAACTGAGCCTAAATTATATGTTGGAGCCATCAGGGCCCACCGTGCTTATCTGCAGTAACCAAACAACTTCACAAAAATAGCTCGCATGAGAATCGTCGGGTTATTGCAGTTGCAGCTAGAGGCAGCGTACCTGCAGGCTAGCAACAATAGAAACTATTCACTGCTTAAAGCTCTTAACCACGCACGGTATATACCTGGATGGGGCCCAGGGGATTGGGGGCCAGGGCGACCGCCCCGTCCGCCCGCCCTCAGGGTGTTATACTGATGCCTCTAGCCTTCCTGATGGAACACCATTCCACCGAGCCTTCGATGATTATCAAGGTAATCAGAACCTAATAATACTTGCTTGGTCAAAGAATCATTAGCCTAGTACCAGGGGATGTAACACGGATTGAAATACCCCTCACTTGCAGCTGAACAGATCCATTTCCAAGTTGTAATTCGTGCAGTAAAAACTACTGTCTTCATTTCCTGAAAACAAATTCAGAACGGAAGTGAGCTGCATTGGCACTATGCTGGTGTGCCGGACGCTGCCACGCAGGCCGCATGCACAATCGTCGAAGTAGAGCTCCGGCAATTACATCTGTTGGCCACGCTGGAACTTCTGATGCAGTAAGTTTCCTGAACTTTGTTGTATAGTTTGGCCCTCCCTTAATTTTATACAGACAAAAACATAATATTAGTGGAAACCCCTACTTATAGCATTCTAGCTGCAGCCCATGATTTAGGAGGTTGTGACTAACAAGTAATTCGGTACAATATTCGGCCAACTTATGCAACACTCTAGTAACAACAAGCGATATAGGAGAATGCTCAGCACTGCCCTGCCTAATACCTATAGACTACAGAGTTTGTCTGTTTTTTTATCTCACATAATCCATGAATTAGTCAGAAGGACAGTTCTAGCTATTAACTGAGTCACATGTCCCAAACAAACTGAATGTGTCTACTCCGAATTAGTTTACGAACTGTTTATGAAAAATTGGTGCGCAAAACATATGCTCAAACGAATCATCTTACAAGCTAATTGATTTTGTGCTTTACTTTGTTCAAAAAAGATTTTGTGCTTTCAACAAAACATGACTCCTAGGGCAAACCATAGATGTGCAACATGATGAACCATCTCACCTCTTGATGGGAGACTGATCTTTAATTAGGTAAATCCTTATTCTCAAATCAACTATTCAAGCACTATTTCAACGTCGGACTCCTTGGTCTGAAATTCCATGAAAGTTTAATTGATTAGGTCGATTTTTCTAGAGCTGTACAATGAAGAGGACCATGCCATTTAAATTCTTTTTTCTCTTTCTCCTAGGCCAATTATAACACAAGTGCCATGAAACATAACCGATCAACACAGAATTCCATTTCCAAGAACCACTACAAGTGCACACCCAAAAACGTTTTTCAACGTATGCCAACTCCAAGTGATCTCCCACGGGACAAGTACGACCTTTAAGCCTTAATTGGCATTTTGAAACCATTTCTCAAAGGTTTTTCTCTCAACTTTGAAACTGACACTCGTCTCCACATGCAACACAAGTTAGACTTCTCAAGTGGCACTAGATAACCGACTTGCTAAACGAATTTGCCCACTTGATAGCACGGTGTCGCAGGTTTGTTGCCACGGCAAGCATTGTTGTTCATCGGGTGTCACTGAGTGTCGGTCTCCGGTGGCTCAGGTGGACTCAAGAACACAAGAGAAGACACGGCGATGTATCCTGGTTCAGGCTATCGGACAAGGAGCATCGGGCCGCTGTTGAGGAGAAGCTGACCGAGGGACCCGTCACTGCTTGAGCATGTGCTGGGAGTCATCAAGAGCCATCAGCCTGACTTTGAGTCGAGCCTCATACTGCAAGGTTACAATTGCAGTGAGGCAGACGATGTTCAGCAGTTACTTGATGGAATCCGCCCCACGGCCGTATCTTTTGTTGAGAAGCTTGGTTTCTTCGTTGATGACGATGATGATGAAGATGGTAAGTGACTTCTTATCTTGCATCAATCACCGGGCTATGGAACATCAGCCCTGCCCTGAGTCAATTTTCGTGACGTTGAACACATTATCGTTTTATGGCATTTTATCTGTAATTTTCCCTCTTGCATTGTCATGCGCCGTTTTCACATCGGTCATAGGACTAGTGTACTTGAGACTCGAAAGGTCTGTCTGTACAATTGTTCCTAGCAATTGTGTGTGTTCGGGCGTTCAGACTTCTATGCATTCGGAAAAATTGAGGTTTGGTAGGTTTATATGTATAGTAGCCCCCAACTATTTGTTTGAATAAAGAAATTATTCAAATAAAGAGTAGAGACTTAATAGAGTAGGTAACTGCCTCCCTAATCTTTATGTGAACAATGCCGATCGATGTTCTAGATAAGGATTAGCTTAGCTGTTTGAATGTCTGTCATTTTTGGGTAGCCCCCGAGCCTTTCTATAACTGAAAGGATATCGAATGGGGCTACCGGCAGGCTCCAGCCCCCAAGCATGTTTGAGGTCAGGGAGAAAGAAGTGTAGCCAAAACATTAGAAAGGACCGATGATATGAGGGTGACTAGTTTCATTTTGTTCGGTTAGTTCTGACAACCCTCAATCGGTTTCTTTCAATTCTGTGAGAAAGGCCCCCCTGCTAGTAGACGACAATACAATTTTAACAACAAATAAAGTACCTTTGTGACATGTTAGGTTTACTTACTTTGGTTACTAGAGATCGATCTCATGAGACCTCTAATGATAGTAATTTTGAAGTGATTAACGAGAACCCTGATCACTTGAGGTCGAGTGCTCTGTCGAGTACAATGGCCCCTCTTGTGATTGGTCTTCAGTTTAAACGAGCACTTTGATCACTTGAGGTCAAGAACTCCGTCGAGCCTTTAGACCCTCGCATGATGGCACTTCAAGGTTTGACGAGTACTTCGGTCATTTGAGGTCGAGCACTCCGTCGAGTGCAATGGACCCTCGCGTGATATGTACTTCGGTATTAATGAGCACTTTAATCAATTTGAGGTCAAGAACTCCGTCGAGCCTTTGGACCCTCGCATGATTGAGTGCCTCGAACTATACTTTGGACTCGTCTGAGACTGTTACACAGAAGGGTTCTCTCATGATCAAGTACTGTAGAAATTAGAACATACGTCACAAAGGTACTTTTTTATTAACTTTTTGTTTTTCCTTTTTGACTTGGATTTTCTCGCACTCTATTTGATTGACCATAGTGCCCAGGGCTGAGACGCTAATATCATAATGGTGCGACTCGTGTACTATGGGTTATGCCATAGGTCTTTGTTTGCATATCATACGAGTATTTGAGTCATAGGAGGAAAACAAATGTGTTTTGGAATGATACGCTCTGTACGTGATACTAAAGTATTTGTACAACATACAGGCAGGTCACGAACTGACATAGACTTGATAATCTTCATATAATTGAATAAAAGAGGGATTTCGAATCATGTACCTTGACCTTTATGACTTGAGGACGATGAATGCCAACAGTGTCCGTCAGGTGTTGTCTTCTAGATCCTGGAGTGACTTCGCACCTCTTTGTTCTTACTAATACATCTACCTCTATTTTTTTCCCAGAGTAGAACGTCAGAACGTGTCAATCAGGAATGTTTTGTTTATTTTCTTGCGCGATTCTTGTCGAATCATTTCGGTTGAACTTCTTTCAACTTAGTTTTTGACAATATCATAATTTTGTGTCATCAGAAAATTTTAGCTAACATAGCTTTTGAACACAAATTGATAATACACAAGGACATGATTTTGAAACCAGAAGACATCTTTATTATGATTTCAAGAGTGTACACCGAAGGAAATTACAAATGTAGCATAGTCCTCGTAGTCGTTGCATATGCTACTTTGTCGATCTTCTAAGGGGAAACCTTGAACGCGTAGCGATCTGCAGCTGGAGGTTGAATCTACACCATTGCTTTTTTCCTTTAATACGGGTCACCTGTCTTCTGGTCGTAGAATTATTTCTTGGGGTCGGCGTTTCACGATGAAGATCTTGACTGCCCGACTATTTGAGTGCTCGGTCTTCTGGCCACGCTTGATGGTTCCCAAGAAAAGGTGCTCAATCGACCCAATTGGGGGGTTGAGTCGTTTGACTGATTAGGCTTGCCTTGAGTTTAGACACCTGGCAAATCTAATCTGTAATTGCTTATAATGGTCTCCTTCAAGTTGAGGAGTTGACCATGGGGCTTTCAACTTGCCTTTGTTAGGGGATTGGTTCCTCCTAAAAAAGGTGTTGATTGAGCCGGTATAGCCCTGCTCGGGCTGTTTCAGTAACGCTCTGGGTTGTTGAGGCTACCAGACCTCCGAGCCCTTCTCCTTGGTGAAACGACCTCGATTTTCCTCAAAGGGAAAATCCACAGATATAATTTATAATGCAGTAGATCACAAGAGTAATCCATCACATTATCAATTATCAGCTGATATCATAGACATACATCGTAGATTTACAAGTTACAAGTCTTTACAACACTGGTTAACACATCTATTACATTGTATTCTAGCGGAAACACACGCGTCTTCATCAGAGTCGTTGTAGCGCATCAGTAGATGAAAGCTCCTCCTTCACGGGCAATCATCAGAGTTGGCGTAGAATGTCAGCGGCGTGGACTTCATCTTCCGAACCAAACTCGAGCGTAGGAACGAGACCATCTAATCCAAGTCCTCGTGGTCGTCATAGATTTTGTCCAAACCTGTCCAAAATCTATCAGTACGATTTGTACTGGCCACTGTCTCCCACCCTATGCTTTTGCGTATGCTTTGTGGGTAGTGGAATGCAATGGTAGATCAAAAGGCCTATATATGGCTGTAGGTTTCCTATGCAAGTTCATCAGTATTTATAATAATAGTTCATCAAGTTTTAACACATCTCATCCACACGTTCTCCCATCCCAAACACACATCTCATCTCACTCTCTCTCTAGGCGGCAAGGTCGACTCCCGCTCATACCTTGCCTCAATGGCCAAAGCCGGATCCAACACCAAAACCCAGGGGGAAGGTAGAAAGGACTCCTCTCACTAATCAAGTGAAGCGTAGGTCATAGGAATGTCCATATCCGCGGACGCGGCTATACGTATAGATCAATCAACTCTGCAGAGCGTGCACACCTAGAAATCCACAACATCACCATCATCGGTGGTGCCTCGCTTAGGCTGATGCCGACTGCCTCCTAACCGGTATGGTACCACCCTACCACTCAGCCCTGGGCCACCTTGGCGTCCACCGAAATGCTGAGACTATGAGACGTAGTACCGGGCCCCCAAGGTCACTACGCTGTCTTAGGAGGGTGTGGGCCTCCATGTCCGTCCCTCCCTACACTATCACCTTTCAACCTAGTAGTAGTGGCACCGCCCTAGTGAAACGTCCTTGATTTCCACGAAGGGAAATCCACAGAAACGAAGTGTAAAATAACGAAACATTCCATCAATTTACCCAAATCTCAGCGATACATAAAGTCATGCACGAATATCAGAGTACAATAGACAGTTTTACATAATTTATTCTCTTCGCCTTGTAGGGCGGAACACACTCACACAAGCATACGGAACAGCATCCGACGTAGATAGCAGCGGAAAAGATCTTCAGGATCCAGCTTGAGCATAGAACAGACCCTCTAATTCTCCCAATCATCGCCCTCGTAGTCGTACTCGGGCTCGGAACCTGTCAAAAATCTATCAGTACACTTGGTACTGGCCACGCATCGCCCACCCTATGCTTGCAATGCTTTGTCGAAAGTGGAATGCATTGAGGGAAGTAGAAAGAGACCTACTTAGGCTGTGGGTTTCCTATGCAAGTAGTTAATATTTTAATAAGATATTCCTCAGTTTTTATCTCATCTTAGTCACACATTTTCCCAATCCCACCACACACAACACATCTCATCTCACTCTCTCTCTAGGCGACGAGATTGACTCCCGCTCAGATCTCGTCTCAACGGCCAAAGCCGGAATCCGACATAGAACCCGGGGGAAAGGTAGAAAGGACTCCTCTCATCTAATCAAGTGAAGCGTAGGTCATGGGAATGTCCATATCCGCGGACGCGGCTATACGTATAGATCGATCAACTCTGCAGAGCGTGTACACCTGGTAATCCACAAGATCACCATCCTCGACGATCCGGCTCGTCTAGGCTGATTCCAACTGCCTTCCAACCGGTACAGTACCACCCTACCACTCAGCCCTGGGCCACCCCGGCATCCACCGAAACGCTAAGACTGTGAGACGTAGTACCGGGCCCCCAGGGTCACTACGCTGTCTTAGGAGGGTGTGGGTCCCCATGCCCGTACCTCCCTACACTATCACCTTCCAACCTAGTAGTAGTGGTACCGCCCTAGTCAGTCGGGTAATCGTCTCCCGCCCATCGGGAGCGAGTGGTGTGCACGAAGGTCCCATGGTTCCGGTTCTCAAGACATACCAGTCCTTAAGGTGACCAGATAGGATGTTTTCTCAAGGGGGAGACACCGTCTTCCTCGTCCCATGACAGCACCTCCACTAGGGATAACCAACACCCCAGTTCACCTCTTAAATATACCCGCCACAGGTATCTCTCATGAGGGATGCCCAGGTCGCACCCCTCCAGCAAGACTTGCCCCAAAGACTCGTCGTAGGATCCTGTCCGATCGACTCAACCCTCACCACTCACCCAAGACGCACGCCAAGATCTCCCTAGTTCTTTAGTCAGGTTTATCAAGTTCTTGGCACTATGTGCCTTATACATATACGTCTCTCTCTCACCGGCATCACATCACAGATATAATGCGAGTAAGAGCAAAAGCAGTAATATGTAACATGCGAGCATCTAACCTAATAGCAGGGTGAGCAGGAGTAAGGTTACGACAAGGTAAAAGGCTCAAAGTAAAGCATCTACCATGCAGCCTATCATCAATAATAAAGTACAAAAAATAAAGCGCTAGCAATTCTGTATTTGCATGTGTAATAGGTTCTACGGAGATGGGTGGGGCGTGGCACCTGGCAGGTCGTCACCCAAGTCCTCGCTGTAGTCGGGGTCGTACTCCTCAGTCGGCAGGTCCTCCGGCTCTGTTAAACGTAACGTAGAGCCGCATTAACGACTCCTATAGAGGTGCACAAAGAAGCAACAGAAATTCAAAAGATCCAAATGCACTCAAACATAAGCCTAAGATGTAGAGCTCATTTTAAGAAAAATTTAGAAACTGGTTTGGTATTTTTCTGAGTTGAAATGAATAAGTTATGAATTTCTAAAGATTAAATGATTTTCTGAAAAAGAAAAAGAAAAAGGAAATCCCAGCGGTGACACGTGGCAGCGTCTGATTGGCTGGAATAGAACGAGTCACTGATAGGTGGGTCCCGTTGTCTGGTCAATGGTCAACGATCAACTTTGACCGGGCCGAGACCGGGCCTCGGTGGGCCTGGGCTGGGCCGGATATGGGCCGAACTGGGCCGGGCTAGGCCCGCCACATGGCGTACTCTGGCGCTGCCACGTCGCCTTCCAGTTTTTGAAATGGGCTCACATCCATGGGGTGTGGCTCACGTTGGACATGGGAGTGCGGTGTATGGACGACCACGTGGTTTACGGTGGACCGCGTCCACTCTCTTTTCCTCACTCACGGTTCATGTGCACCGAGTGCACATATCATCTTCGCATGTGCCCCCTCCTCCTCTGTTTCTCCTGGCGGTGCGACGCCGGCGGCGAGCTCCCGCGTGTAGCACCTGGTGGCGGTCTAGGACGGATCCTAGTGGCCCTACGGCCTTGCTCGGTCTTCGGGAAGGTGACAAAGGTGTCCTAGCGGCGGATTTGAGTTCCTAGGAGGCTCGTTCATGGCGGTGGCGGCTTGGCCAGGGCGGTGAGCGACGGCAAGACCTCCACGGTCGTTCCAAGGTCCAATTCGCCCCTGGGATCTTCAATTGAATACAACAGCAAGATGCTAAGGCCACCGTTGAGGACTTCCCCATGCGGTAGAGTACGTGCTCGCGATTGGGTGTGCGGCGGCGATGTCACCATGGCGTTCACGGCCATGGTGCTCACGCACAGAGCGCGTGTGAGCTGCAAGCGTTCCCAAGCTGATATGGCTTTGCAGTGCTATGCCTTTCTCTTGCGCATGCGTGTTCATGTGCATAAACGTGAACGATGTTCGGAATTCGGCCTCGACCCTTCCCGGTGCGGGAACGGTCGTGGTGGCACCGGAGTGCGTATGGTGGTGAGCAGAGAAGGTTGCGATCAGTGCGGCTCACCTTGGGCTCGTGGTAGGAGGATGGCGGTGCAGTGGTGATTCGCGGCAGTGAAGTCGTGTAGCCGTGCAGTGACGCTCCCCGGCGAGGTGGAAGGTAGCAGCGTCTCCTTCTTCTCCGGTGTCCCAAGCAGCGGCGACAGTTCAGCTCCTCCTCGTGGCCTTCCCCTTCTCTTCTCCCCTCCTCCCTCTTCCTTGCAGCGTGGTGTGGTTGGAGATGAGGCCACCCGAGGCGGCGGTGAAAGAGTTGGGGAGGGGCTAGGGCGGTGATGCTCGGCTTTTATAGCCAAGCTCCGATCATGGCGTTGGCGAACGGTGATGAAGGTAGCCAGGCCACGTGGCGTCCATCGGGAGGGGTTGGCATGGGGTCTTGAGGTGACCACAGGGTGGCGAGCGGATTGGCGTTGCCAATTTGATGCTCAGGCGGTTAGAGAAGATGCGGTGGTGGCAGGCAGTGTCGACCGATTGTGCGGCCACGGCGGCTTCGGCTTCATGCGCGTGGTGCATGCTAGGCGGGTACGTGGGACTAGCATGCGGGTCCAGGGTTGCGGCTTGGCACGCTCGGCTGGCAGAGGGGACAAGGGGAATCTTCCCTCGCGCGTTGCGTGACTGTGCTCCCTCCTCCGATTTCGGTTCGAGCGCAACAGAGGAACGGCGAGCGGGAGGATGGCGATGACGACCGGGCCCCAGCTGGCAGTGACCAAAAACGGGAGAGCGGCTTCCTACTGGGCTGTCTCGGCTTTGGCTGGGCTAGGTCGACTCCGCGGCCCATCACGGTGGGATGGCTGCGGCTGCTGGGCTGGCCTGGCGAAGCGGGCCGGCTGGTGCGGGGAAGCTGCTGCGCGGCTCGGGCGGCGCTTCGGCTTGGTGGGCTGGCTCGGTAGGCCGGCTGGGGTGAGCGGGCCAGCTTCGGGAGATGGGCTTGGAGAGCTTTCCTCCTTTTCTAATTAAACTCTAAAGCTTTTCCATTTTATTTTCTTTATTCCAATTAAGCCAAGGCTTTTGTATTTTATACAAATATATATTGCCTCCACTTGGTTACCACAATGGGGCCCACAGGATGTATTTTAGGGTTTATACTAGATCACAAGATTGTATTAGTACATTTATTTAATTTTGGATCTCATTTAAATAAAGGTGGTTGATTTTATTTAACAATACAAAGAACATAAAAACCAACTCATGAATATATAATTAAATGCAACATGTAATTAACTAGACTAGGTGTTACTTGTGCAGCTAGGGTTGGTTTTCTATATGTCACTCATCAAACATTGGTTATTATTTTTTAAAAAATTTTGTGGTTGTGATTTTTGTTTTCTGGAAATTCTGGGTTGTTACAGTCCTCCCCCCTCACAGGAATCTCGTCCTGAGATTTAAGGTGTGGCATACCTTTCAAAGAGGTAGGGGTAAAGCATCCGAAGTTTGGACCCTTTCTCCCAAGTAGCTTCCCATTCTGTGTGGTTACTCCACTGAACCTTGCACATGGGTATCACTGTGCTTCTAGTTTCTTTCTCAGCTCTGTCTAAAATTAAGATTGGGTGCTCCTTGTACTCCAAGGTGTCCTGGATATCCAGTGCTTCTGTGTGTACCTCTTGTTCTGGCAACTGCAAGCACTTGCTTAGCTGAGATACGTGAAACACTAGGTGTACTCCTGTTAACTCCTCGGGCAACTCCACCTTGTATGCTAACTTGCCAATCCTCTAACCAATCCTGTAAGGTCCCACATACCTAGGTGCCAACTTTCCCTTCACATGAAATCTGATGGTACCTCGGAGTGGGGAGACTTTGAGATAGACATAGTCCCCGACCTGAAACTCGAGGTCTCTCCGACGGTTATCTGCATAACTCTTCTGTCGGCTTTGGGCAATCCTCAGGTTCTCTCGTACTTGGGCTACTCCTTCTTCGGCATCTTTGATCTTTGCGGGACCAAAGAATGATCTCTCTCCCACTTCTGACCACATCAGAGGGGTTCTACACTTTCTGCCATACAAAGCCTCAAACGGTGACATCTTGAGACTAGCCTGGTAGCTGTTGTTGTAAGAGAACTTTGCGTGGGTCAAACTTTTCTCCCAATTGGTTCCATACTTCAAGACACAAGCTCGGAGCATATCCTCCAAAATCTGATTAACTCTCTCTGTCTGACCATCTGTCTGTGGGTGGTATGCGGTACTATAGTCAAGTCGAGTCCCTATAGCCTTGTGGAGACTCTTCTAGAACTTGGACACGTATTGCATACCACGATCAGACACTATGCTAGTGGGGGCTCCGTGGAGTCTGAGAATGTGCTCGACGTACAAATCTGCTAGCTTCTCAACTCTGTAGTTAGCCCTCACAGCTATGAAGTGAGCTACCTTGGTCAGTCGGTCAACGATCATCCAAATCGAGTCATGGCCTTTAGGAGTTCGAGGTAAGCCTACTATAAAGTCCATGGATATGCTTTCCCATTTCCACACCAGAACATCCAAGGGTTTAAGCAATCCGGCTGGTCTTTGATGCTCAGCCTTGACTCTATTACAGATGTCGCATCGCGTGACATGCCCGGCAATATCTGCCTTCATGTTCTTCCACCAGAACTGTTTCTTTAGATCAGCATACATTTTGGTGCTTCCCGGGTGAATACAATACTTGGAGTCATGACCCTCATTCAAGATTTCTTGCCGCAAGGCGGAATTAGACGGTACACAGATTCTATCCTTGTACTAGTACACTCCTTGCTCATCCTCCATGAACTCGGGGCACTTGCCCTTCTTCATGAGTTCTCGGATTTCCCAAATTTCAGGACACTCCAGTTGAGCATTGCAGATCCGATCCTTAAGGTTGTATTGCACTCAAAGCTCGTTCAACATACCCCTGGGTAGGATTTCGAGACGAAGTTCGCCCATTTCCTGACATAGCTCAGGTGGTACGGCTTCCATGGACAGATTGTGGCAATAGCTCTTTCGGCTCAAGGCATCAGCGACTACATTAGCCTTTCCCGGATGATAGTGAATCTCCAGGTCATAATCCTTTATAAGCTCAAGCCATCGGCGCTGTCTCATGTTTAGATCTTCTTGAGTGAAGAAGTACTTCAGGCTCTTGTGGTCGGTGTAGATATCACACTTATTTCCGATCAAGTAGTGCCTCCATATCTTTAGGGCATGCACGACATCAGCAAGCTCCAGATCATGGGTTGGGTAGCATTGCTCATGGTCCTTCAACTGTCGGGACGCATAGGCAATGACCCTTCCACTTTGCATCAGAACACAACCAAGTCCCTGTCTAGATGCATCACAATAGACCACGAAGTCTTTCTGGATATCGGGCAAGGCAAGAACATGTGTGGTGGTAAGCTTCTGTTTCAGAGTCTGGAAGTTGTGCTCACACTCGGCCATCCATTCAAACTCATTAGTCTTATTTAGCAGGTTAGTCATGGGCTTGGCTATCTTTGAGAAGTTCTCGATGAATCTGCGATAGTACCCAGCTAAACCAAGAAAACTGCGGACATCGGTCACATTGCGGGGTTGTTCCCACTCTTTCACAGCTTCAATTTTTGTGGGATCTACAGCAACTCCCTCAACAGTGAGTACATGACCAAGGAAAGCAACTTCTTCAAGCCAAAAGTCACATTTGCTGAACTTGGCATATAGCTGATTTTGCCTCAACTTCTCCAAAACCACTCTCAAGTGTTGCTCATGTTCTTCGACGGTGGAAGAATAGATAAGGATGTCATCAATGAACACCACTACAAACTTGTCCAGTTCATCCATGAATACCTTATTCATCATGTTCATGAAATAAGTCGGGGCATTAGTGAGTCCGAAGGACACCACTGTGAACTCATATTGCCCGTATCTGGTGACAAAAGCTGTCTTAGGAATGTCGTCGGGTCTGATTTTCATCTGATGATACCTGGACCTGAGATCGATCTTAGAAAAGAACTTAGCATCTTTCAGCTGATCTAGGAGATCATCGATCCTGGGCAGAGGATATTTGTTTTTGACTGTTACGGCATTCAAGTTCCGATAGTCAATGCACATCCTCATGGATCCATCCTTCTTTTTCACGAACAAAACAGGGGAACCCTAGGGTGAAGCACTGGGTCTGATGTATCCCTTATCTGACAACTCCTTGAGTTGCTTCTTTAGCTCCTCTAGCTCATCGACTGACATGTGGTAGGGCCTTTTAGCAATAGGACCGGTACCAGGCAGAAGGTCAATCACAAACTCCACATCCCGATCAGGTGGCATGCCTGGCAACTCTTCAGGGAACACGTCAGGGTACTCATTCACAACGGGTACCTCCTCGATTGTCTTGGCCTCTAGGGCACACAACTTAGAGACTGTTTTTCCCTGATTTGGCTTACAACAGATTATGTGTCCACTTGAGTGTGTGATCTCCACATACCTTGGTGAACAAGATATCACTCCTTTATGTTGTGTCAACCAATCCATTCCTAGTATGACATCTAGTCCCTCAGATGGAAGTAAGGTGAGATCGGCTAGAAAAGGGTAGCCCTCAATGGTGATACTCACTCCCTAACATCTCTTGGTGCATAAAATGCGACCCAAAGGTGAACTAGTATCAATGGGCTCCTTGCGGGGAGTCACAGGTATGCTATGTTCTCGTGCAAACTTAGTGGAAATGTAAGAACAAGTAGCTCCAGAATCAAACAAGACTAAAGCTATAACTCCCTGTACCAAAAACATACCGTACACCGCGTCGGGAGCGTCCTGGGCGTCCTCCATGGTCATGTGGTTGAGACGACTGCGGACAGCCCCAGCAACGTTCTTGCGCGGAGCAGCAGGTGTAGCAGCCTGTCTTGTCTAGGTCGAAGCAGGCGGTGTGCCTTTCTTGACAGGGCACTCAGCGATCTTGTGACCGGGCTGGCCACAACCGAAGCAAGTGAAGGGCGCGCTACCTGTGGAGGTAGGCGTAGCGGTCCTCCACGTGCCAGCTCCCTGAGTGGGGCGATTTGGAGCGGGTCGGCTCTGAGCGGGGCGGTGGTAGTTGGCGGTGTAGGTACCACCTCCATGGCTCAGAGCGGTCACTGCCCCCTAAGTATAGCGAGAGCGGGGCGGAGGAAGCACGTGAGCACATGGCCTCTGCGGAGCCGGGCCACGAGTGGAACTCTCGAACCGACGCTTCTTCTCCTTGTGGAGGGCGTCTGCCTCCAGACGGTCCCTCTCCATCTCTAGCACCTTGTTGACCATCTCACGAAGGGTGCGACAAGCATGACCCGAGAGGGCCACCTTGAGATGAGAGTTCAGCCCCTTCTTGAAACAGTACATCTTCTTTTCGGTATCGGTCTCACCTGGAGCATACCTCATCATGCAGGTGAAACGAGTAGTGTACTCCTGAACCTTCTGGGAGCCTTGGGAAATGTTGCGAAACTCCTCTACCTTGGCATCCATGACGCCCTCAGGCACGTGTTGCTCACGAAAAACCTCGGCGAACTCCTCCCAAGAGATACTCCCCGGGTCCTCTTGGGCGTCGCAGTAGCTGTCCCACCATGCGCGTGCAGCGCCGGTGAGCTGGTGGGCGGCTACCCCCACACACTCCTCGTTAGTGTAGGTGGTGAGGTCCAGCTTCTTTTCCATCTCACGGAGCCAGTCCTCAGCGGCGATGGGGTCATCGTCAGCGGTGTCGAAAGTAGGAGGCCTCAGCTTGAGAAAACCCTCCAACTTCCGCTGGAAGTCGTTGGGAGGACCCCCGTGGCGGTGAAGCATTCCCTGAGCCAGTGTCTCCAAGAGGCGGGTTTGGCAGTCCATCACCTCCGCCAACTGTGGTGGTGGCGGCGGTGGTGCTTCTTCTCCAAGATGCTGGGCGGCACCCACCCCCAGTGCAGGCTCCTCTGGTGCAGGCTCCTCCCCAACACCGAAGGGGACTCCCCGGTCTCCTCCACGGCCTCGACCACGACCACGGGCCATAGGCGCGGGGGAAAGCGAGCGGTTGTTCAGATGAGCGGATCGGCGGCAAGACATCTCTCTGTAGGGTCAGATCGTTGTTTAACACACACATTTTTTTTGATGCATGGTTAAGCGATTTATCAATTTAAAAAGAGATAGCTATCCAACACTCATACAAAGATGCAATAAGAACCATAAGATGCGATAAGATCCAAAACATTCATTACATTAATTTATTACATAGCGATATCTCCAGTAGCTACACTGACAGATTCGCGGGAATCGTGCTACTCGCAGGCAGCTCCAAAAGTGGGACATCCTACATTACTCCTTAAGTGCATCATTATAACTCTGGCCACACAGGGCTCAACATGTCTACTACTACCTTATTACATGATTATGCGAAAAAGGTGACTACTCCTGTCCGGGAGTGGCGGGTGGTGTAGAAGGACCAGAAGTGGAAGCCTTGGGAGTGCCCTCCATGGCACGAAGCTCGTCGTCGGAGTGGTGGATCCTCGCGATGTAAGTGAGAGCGTAGTCCAGCATCTCAGTCCTCGGAACCTCTGAGTATCCCTCAGTCGGGCAAGCCTTGAAGTTGAGCTTGGTGGCCTCAACATGGAAAGGCTGTCTGCGCGGTTTCTTGCGCATTCCAGGTAAGAGGACGTCCTGGACCTTTCTGATCTCCTGAACACGCTTACGATCAGTGTCGATCCAAGCCTGACTGATGCGGTTCACCTTGTCCTGAAGATACTCGGTGCTCTTAATGTAGTGAACCAAGTGGTGCATGTTGTAGGTGGTGGTGACGGCAGCCTCCATAGCTAGCTTTTCCATTGTGTTGCAATGGGCTTCCAGGGCAAGCTTCCTAAAGCCACGCTGCTTCTTCTTCTCGTGGAGCTCTCTCAGGGTAAGCCTCTGAAGCTCAATCCGATCCTCACACTCAAGCACCTTGGACTCAAGATAGTCATGGCGAAGCTTAGCCTCCCCAACCTTGTCCTTGAGATCGGCGATCTCCTTCCTAAGTGACTGCTCACGGTTCTCATAGAAGGTCTTCATCCTATCATAGACCATGCGCTCCTCCTCGAGCTTGCCGACCATCTCCCCCTCCTTGCGCTCCACCTTGAGGAACTCCTCGTCGCAACGGAACAGGAGGTCTCGGTGGCGGCGGTTCTGCATCTCTACATCCATGATGTAGCGATCCTAGGCGATGATGTACTGTGCGGAGGCCCTCAGACAGAGGTCGACCTCGTCGCGCGCAGCACGATCTGCAGCAGTGATCTGTGGCTCTGAGAACCTATTCAGGTCCAGAGCGGTAGGCAGTAGGCGGTACGGTCCCATCTTGAGGTAGTCGTGTGCGTCACGCATCACACTACGAAGAGCTGTGCATGAGACGGACTGTACGCATGAAGCAATAGAGTTCTCCACCTCCAGTGTCTCGAAGGCACGCAGTACGGGTATGAACTCACTGGCGGGGACCTTGAGGTGGACCACGATGTGGCCCTTGAACCCATCGGGTCCAGGCTCACCCCGGCACACGTACTCGATCTGCTATGTGGGAACGCCTAGTGAGTCCAGCACGTCGTACAGGATCGTGGCGAACCCACGGTAGGCCAGTCCATCCACAGGGAGCTCGGCAACAAGGGCCATCTGCAAATTAACCATAAGATGGAGTCAGTACCTTGTTGTGCATGTAGTAACTTGAGTATTTCAGAGTGAAACTTGGTAAGACAAGGCGAATCACTGTAACTCAGAGTGATACTTGATGAATTCTTAGGTGATTCAGGGTGGAACAGAGCGATGTGATAGGTAAGGTAGAACGAAATGTTGGTAAGAGAGTGTGAAAATGAGATAAGCCGTGCATGAAAATGCAGCACGGTCGATAATATAACCGAAAGTGTCAAGATCTTTCCTAAAACTATTGTCCAATCCTATGGGTCCGTCCTAGGGTCAGCATGGCTCCGATACCAACTGAAACGTCCTTGATTTCCATGAAGGGAAATCCACAGAAACGAAGTGTAAAATGACGAAACATTCCATCAATTTACCCAAATCTCAGCGATACATAAAGTCATGCACGAATATCAGAGTACAATAGACAGTTTTACATAATTTATTCTCTTCGCCTCGCAGGGCGGAACACACTCACACAAGCATGCGGAACACACTCACACAAGCATATGGAACAACATCCAATGTAGATAGCAGCGGAAAAGATCTTCTAGATCCAGCTTGAGCATAGAACAGACCCTCTAATTCTCCCAATCATCGCCCTCGTAGTCGTACTCGGGCTCGGAACCTGTCAAAAATCTATCAGTACACTTGGTACTGGCCACGCATCGCCCACCCTATGCTTGCAATGCTTTTGTGGAAAGTGGAATGCATTGAGGGAAGTAGAAAGAGACCTACTTAGGCTGTGGGTTTCCTATGCAAGTAGTTAATATTTTAATAAGATATTCCTCAGTTTTTATCTCATCTTAGTCACACATTTTCCCAATCCCACCACACACAACACATCTCATCTCACTCTCTCTCTCTAGGCGATGAGATTGACTCCCGCTCAGATCTCGTCTCAACAGCCAAAGCTAGAATCCGACACAGAACCCGGGGGAAAGGTAGAAAGGACTCCTCTCATCTAATCAAGTGAAGCGTAGGTCATGGAAATGTCCATATTCGCGGACGCGGCTATACGTATAGATCGATCAACTCGGTAGAGCGTGTACACCTGGTAATCCACAAGATCGCCATCCTCGACGATCCGGCTCGTCTAGGCTGATTCCAACTGCCTTCCAACCGGTACAGTACCACCCTACCACTCAGCCCTGGGCCACCCCGGCATCCACCGAAACGCTGAGACTGTGAGACGTAGTACCGGGCCCCCAGGGTCACTACGCTGTCTTAGGAGGGTGTGGGTCCCCATGCCCGTACCTCCCTACACTATCACCTTCCAACCTAGTAGTAGTGGTACCGCCCTAGTCAGTCGGGTAATCGTCTCCCGCCCATCGGGAGTGAGTGGTGTGCACGAAGGTCCCATGGTTCCGGTTCTCAAGACATACCAGTCCTTAAGGTGACCAGACATGATGTCTTCTCAAGGGGAAGACACCGTCTTCCCCGTGCCACGACAGCACCTCCACCAGGGATAACCAACACCCCAGTTCACCTCTCAAATATACTCGCCACAGATATCTCTCGTGAGGGATGCCTAGGTCGCACCCCTCCAGCAAGACTTGCCCCAAAGACTCGTCGTAGGATCCTGTCCAATCGACTCAACCCTCACCACTCACCCAAGACGCATGCCAAGATCTCCCTAGTTCTTTAGTCAGGTTTATCAAGTTCTTGGCACTATGTGCCTTATACATATACGTCTCTCTCTCACCGGCATCACATCACAGATATAATGCGAGTAAGAGCAAAAGCAGTAATATGTAACATGCGAGCATCTAACCTAACAGCAGGGTGAGCAGGAGTAAGGTTACGACAAGGTAAAAGGCTCAAAGTAAAGCATCTACCATGCAGCCTATCATCAATAATAAAGTACAAAAAATAAAGCGCTAGCAATTCTATATTTGCATGCGTAATAGGTTCTACGAAGATGGGTGGGGCGTGGCACCTGGCAGGTCGTCACCCAAGTCCTCGCTGTAGTCGGGGTCGTACTCCTCAGTCGGCAGGTCCTCCGGCTCTGTTAAACGTAACATAGAGCCCCATTAACGACTCCTATAGAGGTGCACAAAGGAGCAACAAAAATTCAAAAGATCCAAATGCACTCAAACATAAGCCTAAGATGTAGAGCTCATTTTAAGAAAAATTTAGAAACTGGTTTGGTATTTTCTGAGTTGAAATGAATAAGTTATGAATTTCTAAAGATTAAATGATTTTCTGAAAAAGAAAAAGAAAAAGGAAATCCCAGCGGTGACACGTGGCAGCGTCTGATTGGCTGGAATAGAACGAGTCACTGACAGGTGGGTCCCATTGTCTGGTCAATGGTCAATGGTCAACTTTGACCGGGCCGAGACTGGGCCTCGGTGGGCCTGGGCTGGGCCGGATATGGGCCGGGCTGGGCCCGCCACGTGGCGTACTCTGGCGCTGCCACGTCGCCTTCCAGTTTTTGAAACGGGCTCACGTCCACGGGGTGTGGCTCACGGTGGACATGGGAGTGCGGTGTATGGACGACCACGTGGTTTATGGTGGACCACGTCCACTCTCTTTTCCTCACTCACGGTTCATGTGCACCGAGTGCACATATCATCTTCGCATGTGCCCCCTCCTCCTCTGTTTCTCCCGGCGGTGCGACGCCGGCGGCGAGCTCCCGCGTGTAGCACCTGGTGGCGGTCTAGGACGGATCCTAGTGGCCCTACGGCCTTGCTCGGTCTTCAGGAAGGTGACAAAGGTGTCCTAGCGGCGGATTTGAGTTCCTAGGAGGCTCGTTCATGGCGGTGGCGGCTCGGCCGGGGCGGTGAGCGACGGCAAGACCTCCACGGTCGTTCCAAGGTCCAATTCGCCCCTAGGATCTTCAATTGAATACAACAGCAAGATGCTAAGGCCACCGTTGAGGACTTCCCCATGCGGTAGAGTACGTGCTCGTGATTGGGTGTGCGGCGGCGATGTCACGATGGCGTTCACGGCCATGGTTCTCGCGCACAGAGCGCGTGTGAGCTGCAAGCGTTCCCAAGCCGATACAGCTTTGCAGTGCTATGCCTTTCTCTTGCGCGTGCGTGTTCATGTGCATAAATGTGAACGATGTTCGGAATTCGGCCTCGACCCTTCCCGGTGCGGGAACGGTCGCGGTGGCACCGGAGTGCGTATGGTGGTGAGCAGAGAAGGTTGCGATCAGTGCGGCTCACCTTGGGCTCGTGGTAGGAGGATGGCGGTGCAGTGGTGATTCGCGGCAGTGAAGTCGTGTAGCCGTGCAGTGACGCTGCCCGGCGAGGTGGAAGGTAGCAGCGTCTCCTTCTTCTCCGGTGTCCTAAGTGGCAGCGACAGTTCAGCTCCTCCTCGCGGCCTTCCCCTTCTCTTCTCCCCTCCTCCCTCTTCCTTGCAGCATGGTGTGGTTGGAGATGAGGCCACCCGAGGCGGCGGTGAAAGAGTTGGAGAGGGGCTAGGGCGGTGATGCTCGACTTTTATAGCCAAGCTCCGATCATGGCGTTGGCGAACGGTGATGAAGGTAGCCAGGCCAAGTGGCATCCATCGGGAGGGGTTGGCGTGGGGTCTTGAGGTGACCACAGGGTGGCGAGCGGATTGGCGTTGCCAATTTGATGCTCAGGCGGTTAGAGAAGATGCGGTGGTGGCAGGCGATGTCGACCGATTGTGCGGCCACGGCGGCTTTGGCTTCACGCGCGCGGTGCATGCTAGGTGGGTACGTGGGACTGGCATGCGGGTCTAGGGTTGCGGCTTGGCATGCTCGGCTGGCAGAGGGGACAAGGGGAATCTTCCCTCGCGCGTTGCGTGACCGTGCTCCCTCCTCCGATTTCGGTTCGAGCGCAACAGAGGAACGGCGAGCGGGAGGATGGCGATGACGACCGGGCCCCAGCTGGCAGTGACCAAAAACGGGAGAGCGGCTTCCTACTAGGCCGTCTCGGCTTTGGCTAGGCCGGGTCGACTCCGCGGCCTGTCGCGGTGGGATGGTTGCGGCTGCTGGGCTGGCCTGGCGAAGCGGGCCGGCTGGTGCGAGGATGCTGCTGCGCGGCTCGGGCGGCACTTCGGCTTGGTGGGCTGGCTCGGTAGGCCGGCTGGGGTGAGCGGGCTGGCTTCGGGAGATGTGCTTGGAGAGCTTTCCTCCTTTTCTAATTAAACTCTAAAGCTTTTCCATTTTATTTTATTTATTCCAATTAAGCCAAGGCTTTTGTATTTTATACAAATATATATTGCCTCCACTTGGTTACCACAATGGGGCCCACAGGATGTATTTTAGGGTTTATACTAGATCACAAGATTGTATTAGTACATTTATTTAATTTTGGATCTCATTTAAATAAAGGTGGTTGATTTTATTTAACAATACAAAGAACATAAAAACCAACTCATGAATATATAATTAAATGCAACATGTAATTAACTAGACTAGGTGCTACTTGTGCAGCTAGGGTTGGTTTCCTATATGTCACTCATCAAACATTGGTTATTATTTTTTAAAAAAATTTTGTGGTTGTGATTTTTGTTTCCTGGAAATTATGGGTTGTTACACCTAGTCAGTCGGGTAATCGTCTCCCGCCCATCGGGAGCGAGTGGTGTGCACGAAGGGTCCTATGATTCCGGTTCTCAAGACATACCAGTCCTTAAGGGGACCGGACAGGATATATTCTCAAGGGGATAACCAACACCCCGTGCCTCGACAGCACCTCCACCGGGGATAACCAACACCCCGTCTGCTCACCGTGCACCCGCCATAGGTACCTCTCTTGAGGGATGCCTAGGTCACACCCCTCCGGCATGACTTGCCCCAAAGACTCATCGTAGGACCCTGTCTGATCGACTCAACCCTCACCACACACCAAAGACGCACGCCAAGATCTCCCCAAGTTCATTATCCAGTTTTACCAAGTTATCGGCACCACGTGCCTTATCCACTCACGTTATTCCTTCACCAAGCATCACATCACAGGTATAATGCGTAGTGAAAGTAAAACAGTAAGTAGAATGCGAGCGTCTAGCCTAACAGCGGGTGTGCAGGGGAATAGGTTGCGACAAGGTAATGGCTTACAAGCAGTCTACCATGCAACCTATCACAGTTCAATTTCAAGAAAGTAAAGCACTAGCATCTATATGTAGCATGTCTAATAGGTTCTACGAGGTTGGGTGGGACGTGGAACACCTGTTAAAAGTCGTATCCGAGATCCTCGGTGCACATGTAGTCGTACTCCTGCATAGTCCTTCATCCGCATGTCCTTTCTCCAACGGGTTCTAATCCGTTCAATGCTATCCATGACGTAATTATCTCGATACAGCGATAAGCAAAAGAGCAATTAGACCACTAAACCTAGAAAGACTACGGAAAGAGAGGCAACAAGGCATAGAAAGAACAACTACACCGAAAGAATGCAAAAGGAAGAACGACTTAGCCCTCTCGGCGGTTGTCCGATCCCTGGGCCAAAGAAATGCAAGTGGTGATTTGCTAAGCACAAACATAGGTCTTAGCCTAGCCAGTACTTCCTAGGTCGATCGTGTCGACCTGTATGGCTTAAATAAAATGGCATAGACTCGAGTTTATCCTAAGCAAACACCATGACTCGTGACTTCCGATCCAAGCATCATGGAGGCTGACGAGAACCAAAAAGACTACAAGCAAGAGAAGTTCTGTTCTCTCTCAATCCATACGCCATTATAATTGACGAGATCCAAGAGGGGGTGGAATGGGGAGAGAAGAGCAGAGGTGGTCAACTTCTTCCAATACTCGCGTCATGGCAAGAGATGAGGCAGTGGAAGGGAGCAACTTACAAAGAACACGAGTGTCCAAGTTACTTGTAGGGTACCATGACCTAGGTGTACTAAATGCACTAAGACATCCCTGGGGTTTTTAGCGGTGCGGTTGTCACCGCAAGAACCACAGAAATGCTATGGTCGAAGAAGGTACATGCATACAAGAGCTTGAGTACGATAGAACCAAAAGAGGTGAACACAAGATTCACCTTCCTCTGATCCACTCGCCATAGCAATGACGGGAACTGAAGAAATGAAATCAAAAGAGCAACAAACACTGACAAGCAAAAGGCTCAACCCACACCTTACCAGATCCACGGGGATTGATAGGGGAAAGGAAGAGAGAACAGAAAAATAGCCCTCGCATTCTTTTGACCAACTTGCCATGGGAACGGGCTAGGGTTGAAAGAATGGAGGCACAAAGAGAGAGGGCCAAGCTAGGCTAGACGGTGGGCCAACAGGGGGGAGAGGAAAGGAGGCATCTTGGGTGTGCACGGTGCGTGGCCGATGTCCAGGGTGACCCCATGGCATGCACAACTGTGCGTCCGTGTTCGTGTGACCGAGGTGGCCTGGTGGCTAGGATGGTACGTGTGGTCACAACGAGGCCATGGTAGCTGCGAGTGGCGTGGCAGCGTCGTGCGATGATCGCGACGCTGTGCGTGCGCGCGCGCACAAGTGCCGGCGCGGTTGGGTTTGGGCATCAGGGCAGACTTCAGCCTCGTGTTGCATCTCGTGGAGGCACGGCGAGGTCGAAACCGTGGCGCTCGCAGCGCCTTGCCGATGACGGCGGTGCAGTGTGGGTGCGCTGAGCTAGGGTTTGTGCGTGGTAGTGCGCAAGAACGCGATCGCACGTCCTCAAGTGCAAGTGCGTGTGCGCGTGTGGGTGTCCATGGGTGCTCGTGTGCGAACGCCGAGACAGCTCGTGTGGAGCACCAGTGTGGGTACGTGCATGCCTGTGATGCATGGGCACGGACGGACGCGGCGGCGGCTGTGCCACGCCATGAGGGTTCCCAGGCGATGAACAAGGAAAAGAGGTGGCTGCGGGTGCTCATCGGGGTTCATCGGAGCACGACACGGAAGACCGGGGAACATGGGCACCGTGACGTTCCCTGGCGTGGCGGTGTGGTCGTGCGAGGGATCGATGCTGCGTTCCGTCGGTGACGACCGTGCGTGGTATAGCGCAGGTCTCTAGTTGGGACAAGGTTGTGGTGACCGCGGCTCGCAGAGCTGGATGCCGTGAAGCGTGGCGGCGCTGCTCGTGCGTGAAGCGCTCGATGCTAACCTAGGGCGGGTTGCCGAGGCAGCAGCTGGTTGGTCGCTGGCAAGGCAAAAACCGACGGAAAACGGAAGAAAGGACGGGCTTCTGGGTTGCGTGCTCACCTGGGGCATCGTCAACGGCGGCAAAGTGCACGATGAGATCATGGCTAGGCGCAATGGTGTTCGCGGCCAGTGCAACTTCATGGTTGCCATGAACTCCAGTTGGGTAGCCTAGCGGCAAGGACTCGGTGCTAGCAGGGTGCCACGATGATGGCGAGGTCACGGCCGTGGATGCGGTGCGGGTGGCTTCATGTCGTGGCCACGGTGACCTCCAAGGTGCGGCTCAAGGAGATGGCACAGGAAGGGATGAAGTCACGAAGGCCGTTGCTTTCTTGCAAAACAGAGCACTACACGGGGCCGATCTTAGGCAAGGATCGAAGACAGGGGAGGCAAAGGTGAAGGCTTGGGCTTGGAGAAGGCTCACCAGGGAAAAGTGGGAACTTGAGGTCGTCGCGGTGGCATCCATAGGCGGGTTCGATGCCGGTGAGGTGCGGTGCCGATCTTGGGGTGGCGCGCCCGGCCTCCCGCGGAGACGAGGCAAGAACGCCGACGTGCGCGACAGCAGGCACTCCTCGACCCTACCATGGTGGCATGGCCGCCGTGCCGCCCTCGCGGCGCGTCGGGGCTGACCGGCCAGGTTGCGATGACGTGCGGTTAGCGGGCGAACAGAGGAAAGCGAGGCCGATGGATCGGAGGGAGGCTTTGTGGCGGCGGCTGGGAAAAGAGATGGTGAGGGCATGGCTTGGCCTGTGGTATTTGTAGCTCGCGTGCTAGGGTTTGCGAGGGGCGGTCCGATGGGACGGGCAGCGACGATCGGCGTTCGCACGCTGCCGGACGCGTGGCGAGCATCTGGGGCGTGGGTAGGTGGCGATGCAAGCAGATTCGAGAAGGGGATGTGGGTCATGGTGCCGTTCTGATGCTGTCCATGGTGTCACGACGCGGGGCGCGGCCTCCTGGGTGAGCGCGGCGTCCAGGCGTCGGTGGCCCTCCCAGCTGACGTTGGGCTCATGAAAAAGAAAGGGGCGAGGCGAGGGCATCCGAGGGAGAGGCAGGTCGTGGTACTCTGGCCCGCGCGCGCTTGCCACAACTCATGGTGCGGGGTTCGGCTCGCGGTAGGTCCAGGCTCCAGCGGCGACTGACGGAAAGCAGGGTGGCGAGCTACGCTTGGACGGAGAGCAGAGGAGTGGCTCGGTACGGCGGTAGAAGGCGACGCTATTGGGAACGGAATGGAATACAGAGGGAGACGGGGTAAACGACGTCGCTAGCGGGTGGGGTCCGAGAACGGAGACCCCGTGCAGGAGCATGCAGTTGACGGCGTCGCTCCGTCGTACGTGAAAAGGAAGGAGGCGGCGGTTTCTGCGTGGACATCCTGCGCACGTGAGGTGGAGAGGGAGCTCGCTGCTGGGCTGCCGCTCTGCTGTGCTCGTGTTGGATCAACGGGAAGGGGCGATGGCCTGCAAGGATGGAGGGGCGCGAGCGGGCTGGCCTGCTGTCCAGATGGGCTCGTGATGTGGGAGGAGGCGCTTGGCTGTGGGAGAGGAGGATTGGAGCTGGGCCGACTGGAGGAAGAGGAATGGGCCACGAAAATGAGAGAAGGAAGAGAATGGTGGGCTGGTTGGGTAAGAAAGGAAAAAGGATTTTTCCTTTTAAGAATTTAGGAATTTTGGGGTGGAAATTTTATGGAGATTTGAGAGGAACTCAAGGGGAGTATTGGAGGAGGGAAAGGGAAAAAGAATTTCCCCTTTTGTGACCTGGTAATTTGAGATATATTCAAATGAAGTTCAAAAGGGGTTTGAGATGAATTTTGAAGGAGATCTGAGATGGAAAATCCCAGAGAGGGATTTGGGAGAAGCCCAATTGGAAATTGAGTTGATCTCAGAAGGACTTCGAGAGGTGACCTGCTACAGACTTGTGCACTCCAAACTCCAGACAAACTCCAACACAAGACCGACCCAAAAACACAAGCACTCTCCTACAAACAAATCTAAATGAATGCAATGATTTGTTTCATGAGTTAGACTCGGGTTAAACCTATAAACTACATGCTTCACACATTTACAGCAAAAATTTTAAAAAGCTCGTATTTTTGGTTGCCCAAAAATCTGGGATGTTACAGTCCACCCCCCTTACAGGAATCTCGTCCTCGAGATTTTAGGTGTCACTACACATTATGGATGGCTCAAGGGGTTTTAACTAAGGTTGATGGCTTTCACTAGGTGTTCAACATGCATTCGTGCATCATGATTTTGCAATGGAGCTTTTGAATGAAGGGCTTTTGAAAAGTAGTTTTCATAAACCTTTTGAATGGAAAGGGAAGAAGTAGTTTTGCTTTCACAAATTAGTTTTTGAGAGGAAAGCTTTTTCACAAAAGAGTTCTTGAAACTTTCGCAACCAAGTCAATTTTTTTGAAATCATTTTGCTTTTGTAATCGAGGGTTTTGGGGAAACAAGTTTAAAGATCAGTTGAAAACATTTTTTTACGCACCCAAAATTTTGTAAAACAAGTTTAGAAACCAGTTGGGAAAACCCTTTTTCTTTAAACAAGGGGTTTTGAAGCAACATACTCCCGAAGGAGTTTTCTTTTTGAAACTAAATCCCTTTTTCCTTTTGCAAGATAGGGAAGCAGCTTGAAATAGTTTACCTTTGAAAACAAAATCTCTTTTGAAGTTGGTTTTAAATTTTGAAACCAAAAATCCTTTTGCATGATGCATTTTTAAGGGACCTTGAAAACGGGTTTTCATAAGAATGCACTTTTGAAAACGCTGTTTGAGGATAACTGCCTTTTCTCAAAAATTTTGAAACACACTCACACAAAAAGGGTTTGAAATACCTTTTTACATAGCATCTTGAGTTCGGGGTAAGGTTTTCAAAACATTTGAAAGAGGCCAAAAGTTTTGAATGGTACAGATTTTTTTTAAATCCATTTTTTTTGCAAGTCATTTTTACTCCAAACAAGAGTTTATTTTGGCAAAGCCTTGGGTTTTGAAACTTTTTGATAAAACAAGGCAGGGTTTTAAGTAGAGATTTTTGAAATCCAAAACACCTTTTGTTTGAAATAAAACTCTTTTCCAATTGTTGCCTTTTAAGTAGGGTTTTTGAAAAGCTAAGCTTAGGATTAGTGTTGTATGCAGGTACCACTTGGAAGCAGTCATAGTCACGTACCTCAATACCTACATACGCCCGGCGGCAGCCATGTGGATGCATCACACATGGGGCCCCAAGTTTCGTAGCGGCACCAAGGGTTATGATCACGGCCCACTACCAATTAAGTCCCCCCGCAACAACTCGAAATCCCAAGCTAGTGGGAGGGAAGAGTTTTACGAAAGGACGAGGAAAAGCCTTTGTAAAATGGTTTTGGAAGTCATGTTTTGGAAAACATAGTTTTAAATCTTTTGTTTCGCGATTCTTGCAAGGAGGAAGGTCACAACCTTTAGATTTTGAAATCAAATCAACACGAAGATAATTGAAATAGGTTGTAACCCGCTTTGGTTTTTGAAACTCAAATCAAAACTTTTGATTTTTTTTGAAACAATAGTAGTTTGAAGATGATTTCAAATCATTTCCCATTTGAAAGGTAAAGCTTTCACAATAGAATTTTTTGTTTTCAGAAACCTTTTTCCAAAGCAACACTTTGAAACTAGATTTGGAAAGTTAATTTTGGTTTTGCTAAAATTTTTGGAAAGGTTATAAACAAAATCTTTTCACAAGAATCTTGCTTTATAAATCAATTGCAAACCCTTTTTGAAAACAAGATTTGTTTTGAAAGGAACTTAGCTCCTAGGTTGAAATCAAAAGCTTTTTAAAATAAAACTGAGCCAAGGATTTTGGTTTGAAAACATTTTGTTGATTGAAAAGCAAAACTTTTGTTTTTCGAAAGTGAAATTGTAACACTTTTGAGAAGGGAACGGGTTTTCAAACTGTTTCATAAAGAGCTCTTGAAACCAAATCGGGTTGAGAAAAGAATTAAATTTGCTTTTCTTTTGAAAGCGGAGAACCTTTCAAGAGGTTTTGAAACCATTTTCCTTTGGAATAGAAACTCTTTTGCTAAAGAGGAGACTTTTTGAAACAACGGAGGGGGGGGGGGGGAATTTTGAAAATGCATTTAGTTGGAAGCCAAAAACAGTTTAGAAATGATTTGGTAAGGACATGATGCACCAGATTTATATTTTAACTCTTGTTAGTCGGGGGTCACTTATCCAGTCATAGGATGGCATTGGTTAGGCCGGCTAGGTTATCCGATACCTGGAGTCTCACATACACAAAATAGCTTCTACAACTTACACTCAAACAATAAGAAGCACAACAAACACAAGATCCAGGCAAACAAGCAGCATTACAACTCCTATATGCATAGTGTTGGCAGAAGGTGACTCCTAAACCTTCAAGCCCCACACATGTACCGACTAGCATGGGCGGTAAGGGGTATATTTCATAAAGGCCAACTTTCCATGTTTGTGAAGGCCAGTTAGCAGCAGAATTCAAGGCGGGGAGGGAATCAAGTGTTAGCACCCACAATTCTACCTTAGACAAGATGTTTGGCTTTTAAACTAGTGTTTGGTTCTACAGGTCTCGTCCTAGGGTCAAGTATGGCTCTGATACCACCTGAAACGACCTCGATTTTCCTCGAAGGGAAAATCCACAGATACGATTTATAATGCAGTAGATCACAAGAGCAATCCATCACATTATCAATTATCAGCTGATATCATAGACATACATCATAGATTTACAAGTTACAAGTCTTTACAACACTGGTTAACACATCTATTACATTGTATTCTAGCGGAAACACACACGTCTTCATCAGAGTCGTTGTAGCGCATCAGTAGGTGAAGGCTCCTCCTTCACGGGCAATCATCAGAGTTGGCGTAGAATGTCAGCGGCGTGGACTTCATCTTCCGAACCAAACTTGAGCGTAGGAACAAGACCATCTAATCCAAGTCCTCGTGGTCGTCATAGATTTCGTCCAAACCTATCCAAAATCTATCAGTACGATTTGTACTGGCCACTGTCTCCCACCCTATGCTTTTGCGTATGCTTTGTGGGTAGTGGAATGCAATGGTAGATCAAAAGGCCTATATATTGTTGTAGGTTTCCTATGCAAGTTCATTAGTATTTTATAATAATAGTTCATCAAGTTTTAACACATCTCATCCACATGTTCTCCCATCCCAAACACACATCTCATCTCACTCTCTCTCTAGGCGGCAAGGTCGACTCCCGCTCATACCTTGCCTCAACGGCCAAAGCCGGGTCCAACACCAAAACCCAAGGGGAAGGTAGAAAGGACTCCTCTCACTAATCAAGTGAAGCGTAGGTCATAGGAATGTCCATATCCGCGGACGCAGCTATATGTATAGATCAATCAACTCTGCAGAGCGTGTACACCTGGAAATCCACAAGATCACCATCATTGGTGGTGCCCTGCCTAGGCTGATGCCGACTGCCTCCTAACCGGTACGGTACCACCCTACCACTCAGCCCTGGGCCACCTCGGCGTCCACCAAAACGCTAAGACTGTGAGACATAGTACCGGGCCCCCAAGGTCACTATGCTATCTTAGGAGGGTGTGGGCCCCCATGCCTGTACCTCCCTACACTATCACCTTTCAACCTAGTAGTAGTGGCACCGCCCTAGTCAGTCGGGTAATCGTCTCCTGCCCATTGGGAGCGAGTGGTGTGCACGAAGGGTCCTATGATTCCGGTTCTCAAGACATACCAGTCCTTAAGGGGACCAGACAGGATATCTTCTCAAGGGGATAACCAACACCCCGTGCCTCGACGGCACCTCCACCGGGGATAACCAACACCGCGTCTGCTCACCGTGCACCCGCCACAGGTACCTCTCTTGAGGGATGCCTAGGTCGCACCCCTCCGGCATGACTTGCCCCAAAGACTCGTCGTAGGACCCTGTCCGATCGACTCTACCCTCACCACACACCCAAGACGCACGCCAAGATCTCCCCAAGTTCATTATCCAGTTTTACCAAGTTATCGGCACCACGTGCCTTATCCACTCACGTTATTCCTTCACCAAGCATCACATCATAGGTATAATGCATAGTGAAAGTAAAATAGTAAGTAGAATGCGAGCGTCTAGCCTAACAGTGGGTGTGTAGGGGAATAGGTTGCGACAAGGTAATGGCTTACAAGCAGTCTACCATGCAACCTATCACAGTTCAATTTCAAGAAAGTAAAGCACTAGCATCTATATGTAGCATGTCTAATAGGTTCTACGAGGTTGGGTGGGATGTGGAACACCTGTTAAAAGTCGTATCCGAGATCCTCGGTGCACTTGTAGTCGTACTCCTCCATAGTCCTTCATCCGCATGTCCTTTCTCCAACGGGTTCTGATCCGTTCAATGCTATCCTCGACGCAATTACCTTGATACAGCGATAAGCAAAAGAGCAATCAGACCACTAAACCTAGAAAGACTGCAAAAAGAGAGGCAACAAGGCACAGAAAGAACAACTACGCCGAAAGAATGCAAAAGGAAGAACGACTTAGCCCTCTCGGCGGTTGTCCGATCCCTGGGCCAAAGAAATGCAAGTGGTGATTTGCTAAGCACAAACTTAGGTCTTAGCCTAGCCAGTACTTCCTAGGTCGATCGTGTCGACCTGTATGGCTTAAATAAAATGGCATAGACTCGAGTTTATCCTAAGCAAGCACCACGGCTCGTGACTTCTAATCCGAGCGTCATGGAGACTGACGAGAACCAAAAAGACTACAAGCAAGAGAAGTTCTGTTCTCTCTCAATCCATACGCCATTATAATTGACGAGATCCAAGAGGGGGTGGAATGGGGAGAGAAGAGCAGAGGTCATCAACTTCTTCCAATACACGCGTCATGGCAAGAGATGAGGCATTGAAAGGGAGCAACTTACAAAGAACACGAGTGTCCAAGTTACTTGTAGGGTACCATGACCTAGGTGTACTAAATGCACTAAGACATCCCTGGGGTTTTTAGCGGTGCGGTTGTCACCGCAAGAACCACAGAAATGCTATGGTCGAAGAAGGTACATGCATACAAGAGCTTGAGTACGATAGAACCAAAAGAGGGGAACACAAGATTCACCTTCCTCTGATCCACTCGCCATAGCAATGACGGGAACCGAAGAAATGAAATCAAAAGAGCAACAAACACCGACAAGCGAAAGGCTCAACCCACACCTTACTGGATCCACAGGGATTGATAGGGGAAAGGAAGAGAGAACAGAAAAACAGCCCTCGCATTCTTTCGACCAACTTGCCATGGGAACGGGCTAGGGTTGAAAGAATGGAGGCATAAAGAGAGAGGGCCAAGCTAGGCTGGACGGTGGGCCAACAGGGGGAGAGGAAAGGAGGCATCTTGGGTGTGCACGGTGCGTGGCCGATGTCCAGGGTGACCGCATGGCATGCACAACTGTGCGTCCATGTTTGTGTGACCGAGGTGGCCTGGTGGCCAGGATGGTGCGTGTGGTCACAACGAGGCAACGACAGCTGCGAGTGGCGTGGCAGCGCCATGCGGTGATCGCGACGCTGTGCGTGCGCGCGCACACAAGTGCCGGCGCGGTTGGGCTTAGGCATCAGGGCAGACTTTGGCCTCGCGTTGCATCTCGTGGAGGCACGGCGAGGACGAAACCGTGGCGCTCGCAGCGCCTTGCCGATGACGGCGGTGCAGTGTGGGTGCGCTGAGCTGGGGTTTGTGCGCGGTAGTGCGCAAGAACACGATCGCGCGTCCTCAAGTGCAAGTGCGCGTGCGCGTGTGGGTGTCCGAGGGTGCTCGCGTGCGAATGCCGAGATGGCTCGTGCGGAGCACCAGTGTGGGTACGTGCGTGCCTGTGATGCATGGGCGCGGACGAACGCGGCGGCAGCTATGCCACGCCATGAGGGTTCCCAGGCGATGAACAAGGAAAAGAGGTGGCTGCGGGTGCTCACCAGGGTTTGTCAGAGCATGACACGGAAGACCAAGGAACGTGGGCACCATGACGTTCCCTGGCGTGGCGGTGTGGTCGTGCGAGGGATCGATGCTGCATTCCATCGGTGACGACCGTGCGTGGTATAGCGCAGGTCTCCGGTTGGGACAAGGTTGTGGTGACCGCGGCTCGCAGAGCTGGATGCTGTGGCTCCGTTCCGGGCGCTGCTCGTGCGTGAAGCGCTCGATGCTAACCTAGGGCTGGTAGCCGAGGCAGCAGCTGGTTGGTCGCTGACAAGGCAAAAACCGATGGAAAATAGAAGAAAGGGCGGGCTTCTGGGTTGCGTGCTCACCTGGGGCATCGTCAACGGTGGCAAAGTGCGTGATGAGATCATGGCTAGGTGCAACGGCGTTCGTGGCCGGTGCAACTTCGTGGTTGTCGTGAACTCCGGTTGGGCAGCCTAGCGGCAAGGACTCGGTGCCAGCAGGGTGCCGCGATGATGGCGAGGTCACAGCTGAGGATGCGGTGCGGGTGGCTTCTTGTCGTGGCCACGGTGACCTCCAAGGTGCGGCTCAAGGAGATGGCATGGGCAGGGATGAAGTCACAAGGCCGCTGCTTTCTTGTGGAACAGAGCACTGCACGGGGCCGATCTTAGGCAAGGATCGAAGACAGGGGAGGCAAAGGTGAAGGCTTGGTCTTGGAGAAGGCTCACCAGGGAAAAGTGGGAACTTGAGGTCGTCGCGGCGACGTCCATAGGCGGGTTCGACGCCAGCGACGTGCGGTGCCGATCTTGGGGTGGCGCGCCCAGCCTCTCACAGAGACAAGGCAAGAACGCCGATGTGCGCGACGGCGGGCACTCCTCGACCCTGCCATGGTGGCACGGCCGCCGTGCCACCCTCGCGGCGCATCGGGGCTGACCGACCGGGTTGCGATGACGTGCGGTTAATGGCCGAACAGAGGAAAGCGAGGCCGATGGATCAGAGGGAGGCTTTGTGGCGGCGGCTGGGAAAAGAGATGGTGAGGGCACGGCTTGGCCTGTGGTATTTGTAGCTTGCGTGCTAGGGTTCGCGAGGGGCGGTCCGATGGGACGGGCGGCGACGATCGGCGTTCGCGCGCTGCTGGACACATGGCGAGCATCCGGGGCACGAGTAGGTGGCGATGCGAGCAGATTCAAGAAGGGGATGCGGGTCACGGTGCCGTTCTGATGCTGTCCATGGTGTCGCGACACGGGGCGCGGCCTCCTAGGTGAGTGTGGCGTCTAGACGTTGGTGGCCCTCTCGGCTGACGTTGGGCTCACGAAAAAGAAAGGGGCAAGGCGAGGGCATCCGAGGGAGAGGCAGGTCGCGGTACTCTGGCCCACGCGCGCTTGCCACAACTCGTGGCGCGGGGTTTGTCTCGCGGTGGGTCTAGGCTCCAGCGGCGGCTGACGGAAAGCAGGGTGGCGAGCTACGCTCGGACGGAGAGCAGAGGAGTGGCTCGGTACGGCGGTAGAAGGCGATGCTGTTGGAAATGGAATGGAATACGGAGGGAGACGGGGTAAACGACGTCGCTAGCGGGTGGGGTCCGGGAACAGAGACCCCGTGCAGGAGCATGCAGACGACGGTGTTGTTTCGTCGTACATGAAAAGGAAGGAGGTGGCAGTTTCTGCGTGGACATCCTGCGCACGTGAGGTGGAGAGGGAGCTCGTTGCTGGGCTGCCGCTCTGCTGTGCTCGTGTTGGGTCAACGAGAAGGGGCGACGGCCTGCAAGGATGGAGGGGCGCGAGCGGGCCGGCCTGCTGTCTAGATGGGCTCATGATGTGGGAGGAGGCGCTGGGCCGTGGGAGAGGAGGATTGGAGCTGGGCCAACTAGAGGAAGAGGAATGGGCCACGAAAATGAGAGAAGGAAGAGAATGGTGGGCTGGTTGGGTAAGAAAGGAAAAAGGATTTTTCCTTTTAAGAATTTAGGAATTTTGGGATGGAAATTTTATGGAGATTTGAGAGGAACTCAAGGGGAGTATTGGAGGAGGGAAAGGGAAAAATAATTTCCCCTTTTGTGACCTGGTAATTTGACATATATTCAAATGAAGTTCAAAAGGGGTTTGAGATGAATTTCGAAGGTGATCTGAGATGGAAAATCCTAGAGAGGGATTTGGGAGAAGCCCAATTGGAAATTGAGTTGATCTCAGAAGGACTTCGAGAGGTGACTTGCTACAGACTTGTGCACTCCAAACTCCAGACAAACTCCAACACAAGACCGACCCAAAAACACAAGCACTCTCCTACAAACAAATCTAAATGAATGCAATGATTTGTTTCGTGAGTTAGACTCGGGTTAAACCTACAAACTACATGCTTCACACATTTACAGCAAAAATTTTAAAAAGCTCATATTTTTGGTTGCCCGAAAATCCAGGATGTTACACTTGGCCTCCCAGTTCGCACTCATCGGATGGATGCGTTGATGGGATGGTAAAAGGGGAATTGCTCTATTCTTTGGTTGAGGTAAAAACAAACCTCGGTCGTTCCGATGTAGATAGTAGCACCGGCAGTATGTAGAAAAGGACAACTCAAAATTATGGAGACATTTGGGTTCCGACCTGTCTCCAATACTACGAAATCTACCGGCACATATAAATGTCTGATGCGTACGTAGACATTATCTACGATTCCTTCTACCCAGCGAGTCAATTGATCTGCAAACCTTAAACGCATGGTTGTGTGCAGTAGGGGCCCGAATTGTAGAACGTTATCATATATTACCTTAGGTATGATGTTTACACTAGAGCTGATGTCACAGATGGCTTCGTCGAACTGTTGCTGGCCGATTGCTATAGAAATAACCAGGCGGCTGGGATTTCCTAAAATCATCTAACCAACCCCCCGGACACGGCTTCATGTAGAATCCTAGCTGAGCTATCTTGACGAAGTGCACGGTTTCCAATCTTTCATCGGTACTTTGAGATGTGCAGGTCTCTGATCACTTGGTGTGGATAACCTTCCCATGGCAAGATGATGCGCAGATGTGACAATCCTGCACAAGGTGGATGTCATCCTCCGATTTGTCAAAGTCAGATCCGTGCCCACTATCCTATTCAATAGAATTTTGACCCGAGGATAGATTAATCAGGACAATTCCGATGTAGATCGAATCGGGCCCTGCACCTTGCCAAACGGTGAGTCAACGTTTTCCTGGTGCTCGAACACCAAACTCCCAAAGTGGATGGTTGGTGGCACGTAGCAGGATGTTGACATAGGTCGAGGGAACAGGAGGACTTACTTCTCCTGTTGCTTCAGATCTGATAGAGCTTGGCCCGATGGTTGCATCAAAAGCAATCAGATCTTGAACACAAGCATTGTTGAAGATCGACATGATCACTCTTTGCACAAAATCCCCCTACCTGGTGTGCGTCTATTGGTGTTTTTTACCAACAGATATTTGGTTCTTGGAGGAATACGCCTGATGCAAAGAGCAAGCATAGTAGAGACATGGAATTTATACTGGTTCAGGCCCCCAGGAAGCGAGTAAAAGCTGTACGTCCAGTTGCTACTTGTTTGTATTACGATCTCGTTGAATAGCGAGATGACAATTACAAGATGGATATGCCTATGAGAATTTCGATGATTACAATAGGGCAGATAGCTAGCTCTTTATATTCGAGGCCTACTTGCCCTACAAGTTACATAGTCGTGCCCTGGTCAGAGTCTTGGCATGATCTTCAGATATCCTTCCTTGAATAGGCAAGTCGTGGACCGTCGGGCCTTCTTCGGTACGGATTTGGTAGACAACATATCCGGCAGTCGGGAATCCTAGGAGTATGGCACCGTCACGCATGATCCTTTTTAAGTTGTTGCAAGTTATGATATGGTACAAATGGAATTTGCTATGACTTTGTTCCAAGAGAAACTTGACCTCCGGAGTTTTCAATTTTAAAAAAAATGCTAAAATAAAAGTTTCTCAATGATTATAAATTCCTACCAAGGCCATATGACATCATACAAATACAAAAACTTAGTCATATGCTGCTTGTTTTTACATTGAGCTTTGTCAAATTGTTGTGACCCTTGTTGAGATTCTCATCATGCACCCATGATCAAGATTCACGTACACCCACAGATAATATGTTGACTCTTACACTGAGAGTTATGCAAAAACATGCTTTTTTGTTCACCAAAAATAAATACTCCATTCATATGACATGAGTCTCTTGCAAACATTTTCATGTGCCAAAAGAAAGTATGGGCTATGCTAAAAAAAGAAAGAAAAAAAAAAGAGAAGAGAAAATATCCATGCCGAAAGAGCATGAGAGAAAAAATCCATGCCAAAGAGCATGAGTAATCCCATGCTAAAAGGCATGAAGAAAAAAGAGAAAGATAGCCCATATTTTCAAATGGCAACAATCAAAAGAGAGAGAACCATGCACAAAGGAGTTTAGAATTTTAGGTAAAAATTTAAAATTACCCCACACTTGCACATTCTTGGTCAAAGTGTATGGCTTGCATCTCCTAGGATCTAGTTTTTTGACTTAGCAATATTACGTGATGCAAGTATGCCTCTCTTTTTCATCCCTACCCAAAACTCCACAAAAAAACCTTTAGAGGTAGGATGAAAAAGAAAGACAAATTTCAAAAGCCTTTGGTGAGGATCATACACAAACGGGTGATCGAGTGAATCATTTGAGGAACTTACTTTTTATTTGCAAAACTCTTAAAAACCTCTAGAAAGAAAGTTGATCAAAGAATAGATGAATAGTGGTTCTGTTAAAACCGTTCTATCTTCCAACTGCCCAAGTCATGGAAAAGCAACAAGGCCCACAAGGATCAAGGTAAAAGGGTGGATAAAATACCAACTTATTTGAATCAAGGAAGAATACTTTGTAATAGACATGGTACTTTTAACTTGTAATCAACATTGTAGCAACTCATGATCGACAACCAATGTCTTAGCTCTTGCTCGGGATGAGAAAGCGGTAAGCTTGGGGGATCCTGTTGGTGGTCCTTATCGACCAAATTCAACCGCCAAATAAGATACAAAAAGAGGAGAACTAGCATAACTTACTAGCATATGTTATTCATATTGACATATTTCCCCATGTATTGGAAGATCAAAGTTTTGTAGGACATATACATGGATACAGTGGAAGATATAGTCAAAAGGTGCAAGAAAAACAAAGCGTAAAGCAAAATTAACCAAAGAAATGAAGAAAGGCCAATTCTCCCAAAGGATTTGGGCCAACCACTGACAAAACCAAAGCCTAGGCCCACTCAGGAACCGACCACACGAAGGTGGTCATGAGGAGGCACTACCTAGGTGCGAGCATACCGCCAGGTGCACCGTCCTCCTCCTCTTTCCACATGGCATCTCCTGGTGGCTCCTCTATGACGATTGCATGTGGGCATGCATGGAAATCCCCTCCAAACCGACCATGCCATGGCTATAAAATAGATGGGGAGGGCTCTCACACAGCACACACCACAACTCAAGAAGCCTCTCTCCCTCCACTTGTATCATTTTACCTTTTAGTAGTTTTATTGGAGTTAGACAAGAAGCTTTGTTGAAGAGCTAGGACATCTAGAAGGAATCTTTGTATGATCAATATGAAGAGTTCATCTATGTTCTTTTTCTTATCTTATCAATACAACTATGTTATGAAATTAGAGAAAAATTCTTATGTTATTCATTTAGCATATAAAACTTTATGCTTAATCCTTGATACAACATACATGTTTAGACCAAGACCTAAGTTGAGGTGGTGAGTTCTACTTTAAGATGAGTTTTGGTCATTGTTTTCTTACGGGTTCGTCGTTCGTCCCCATGATGGATGCTCTAGTACAAGACTCCTAATAAAGATAGATGTTCTTGGCCGACGCTAGAGTAGTAACCGATAGCGTAGACGTGGTGTCCGAGTTAGAAGTTACCTTCATTTCCCTCATGTCCCACGGTTGAGGGTAGGTGGCAGGTGGTGACAGCCCTGTCCGTCTCGTAATCCCCTATGTCCGGGTACGGCGTAGAGCTACATGCCGGAGGTACTTGGTAGACCAAGTATAAGCCGGTGCCTGAAGTAAGTTATAGTGACTAAAGCTACCTTAACTTAGAATCTCTAACCTTAGAAACCCATGTACTAATATGATCATCTGCTCATCTTAGCATAGCTATATGAGATAAGCCTGCTCCAGTTTAGGTATATTCTTTTATTCTTTATTCTTTCTTTTACCTTTATCCTTGGGATTGGCTTGACTATGTGTGTCACACTATCTAATATTTATCCTGGCTTACCCCTGTTATGAACTTTGGTCTATTATATAGTCATGTTATCTTGACCATGTCCCAACTAGAGACTTTTACACCATGTCTTCCTTTGGAAAAATATAAATGAAAGATACTCGAATAGTTCCGAGTGAAATGATATATCCGTGCGCTTACGGAATATTTCTATATGCATTTAGAAATATCGTCAAGGCATTTCTGGTGCCATTGCAAGGAAACACAAATCCTAGTAGTGACGCTAAGAAATGCCAACAATGGTCTCATCCTCCCCCTCTCTATTGGATCTGACCTCCCCCTTTAGACCAAGGAAGGTCAGGTACAAGGAGGTTCTAGGGTTTTTAGTCTATGGTATACATGAGCTGGAGTCCAGGAGGGTGCTGCTGCGGCGTGGATGGACTCTGGTCCTATCATCGAGTCAGGCGGCCTTGGGTGCTACTTGGCTCTCCTAGCCCTGACGCTCTGACCGTCAGGGGCTATCAGCTCGGACTGGCCTCCACCGGGTGAGCCTTCTTGAGGCTTCCTTGGAGGTGAAGGTGCCTGGCTCGGGGCACTGATGATGTGGGCCAAGGAGCTCCTATGCCCTAGTAGCCAGTGCTAGGAGTTGTCTTCTGGTGTCACGCCATCTGCATGACTTTGTTAGAGGAGTGGGCGATAGTATGTGCCACGTGCTCGTAAATGGCCAGGGCGATGCTGAGGAGCCCCGAGCCTTGGACGCTTGACGGGTTGATGAGTGGTGATGCCTGGGGCATTAGATTCTTGCCCTGGTACTTGCTTAGGCTAAAGGCAAGCTCGGGGATTAGGCTTGGGCTACCGTCGATCGGGAGCCCTAGGCCTTAGCGAGCCCCCGAGCGCTGAGCAGAGGCCAAGGGCGTGCTCGGGCTTGGCCTGATCCTAGACCTAAGAGTACACGCGAGCTCACCCGATGGGTATAACCCTCGAGCAATCTTGGAGGGGTCGGTCGGGGGGTCTATTGGTCGGGAGTCTATCTCCTAGGGACTTGACATTCCCCTATGTGTTTGACTCTTGTCACATGGCTCTCTATCCTAAATCTAGCCTACTACTTCTTTACACACTTTAGGCTAGTGAAATGAAATTCCCTACAAGTCTTACCTTTGCCTTGTGTATTCCATGTGATGCCCGCAAGCATCCAACCTCCATCATCAACTTGATGAACAATGTTCATCACCATGTGGCTAACCTTGCCACTTTACCATTGTCCATGCCATGGAGCTCCTCCATCTTCTATCCATCAAGTCACTTGACATCTTTACATATCTTCACTAGGTCTGATCTTCATGAAATGAATGGTCATTTTCATAGCTTCACATGGCCTTCATAGATCATCGACTTTAGCATTGCTTGCTCTTCTCGGTTGCCTTGATCCATCAGCATCAATCCCTCTACTCACATTTCATAGCCTTAATGGTTCCTCTTGTCCTGAGCCTCTAGCTTACCCTTCACACTTGCACATGTTCCTTCACAGCTAAGCATTGCCTTGATCTTCACCATCTTGCCATATGAGGTTGTCATGTCCCATATAAAATATGCTTCTCCTCTCATATGTTAATCTTCTCAACTTCAACTCTTCACTAGTTTAGCTTTCACCACGCTCTTCCCATATCCACTCCATGGCCATCATGTTGCTCAACTTAGCTTGTGGACTAATCACCTGTTCGACTCATATGAAACCTCATTAGTCCACCTAAGGTTGCCCCCTCAATTACCAGAACCAAATAGGTATTTTAAAAGAGCACCCCTACACAAGTATAGTGAGCAAAAGGTAAACAATTATCTAACACTAGAGCCACCAATTACTTAAACTAGGAACAAAACTACTTGACTACACTAGCAACAAGAACAATAAGGCAAACAAGCTAGAGAACAATTAAAGCATAAGAATAGATAGCCACAAACCACAACGAGAGGGGACACATGAATTTTCCCCAAGGTTTGTTGATTTGCCAGTCACCTATGTATCTGTCAAGGCGTGTCCTATGATCACCGCTCCTCCATATGCTCCACAATCCCTCAAGATTGGCTCTAACATGAGCGCTTGCCTATGAGCCAACTCAATTGCGAGGTACACCAACAACCTCGAGTCCACTAGAGAGTTGCTCTATGCCTTCACCAGTAGGGAATGAGCACAATATCAGTCCAATATTATAGCATGTCGGTATAATAAGAAGATGTTCACATATTCACCGAAGGATCATCATTCGGTGTTCACTAGTAATAAGGTGCACAAATTCAACTTCTAGCATCTACTTTGATTGAAAGAAAGCCAAACTGATCATTGTTGATGGTCACTAAACAACCATTTGGAACATCAACATTCCAGCAAGGTGAAGGTAAATCAACATCACAAGTAACAAATAATGTCAATAAATGACCTAGTTCCACTTGTACTTGGAAAATATTTGAATGCAAGAAAATTTGGCCAAAACTCATCAAATTCAAGTTCAGGAGGCAAGTGGACATGGTAGAGGGTCATGGCCCACTTGGTGGTGTCCACTAGTAAAGAAAAGACATGTTATCGATGGCCAAAAAGTATTTAGTCCTGATTTAAAAATTGAAACCATGACTAAAGGGAGGACTGGACCTTTAGTCTTGGTTTGTAATACAAACTGGGACTAATTCCACCCTTTAGTCCTGGTTGTAACAGTTACCAAGGCGTGTCAGCGCCAGAAGCTTTAGTCCCCATTTGAGACATGAACCTGGACTAAAAGTTTGACTTTTAGTCCTAGTTTGATAAACAAACCCAGACTAAAGGTACCTTTAGTCCTGATTTGTGTCTCGAACCCGGACTAAAGGTGCCTCCAGAGTGAATTTAAAAGGAAAGGATATCTTATTAAAGTCAGATATGTGGTGAGAGTTGAGATGGTAACGTGCGCAAGGTCTAAATGAGGTCTTGGATTCGAATCTCCATGGCCACACCTTTTTTTACCCAATATACACCTTTAGTCCCGGTTGTAGGAACTAGGACTAAAAATCGAGACCTTTAATCCTGACTGCATAGTCCTGGTTCTCAAAACCAAGACTAAAGGGGGTTGGGAACCAGGACTACAGCTAGCTTCTCTACTTGTGGTCGCTTGACCCCACCTTGCGTCGCCTGATGCGCCACTGGCCCCTGCCATGTCACTAAGCCATGCTAAACCAAAGAAACACACTTTGGAGCCATGACAACCATTTATCCAAGGTCGTTTTGATCCAAGAGCTAGTGTGGAGCTTCACATGGATTCATGGGCCCACCAGGGGGGTTAGGATAGCTTCCATGGCTCCTAAAGTTGGCATGTCATGTTGGCATGTCCCATCAACAAGAAACGTCTCCATGTGGCTGTTATGAACCTGCAGTGCACAACTTAACAAAAAGTTAAGGACTCAGGAATGCATTTTTAAAGTTCATGGACCTAAGTGACACTCTTACAAGTTTGAGGGTCGCTAGTGCATTTAACTCCTCTAAAAATGTTTTTCATAGCAGTGCGGAGTAATTTTTTTTCAAGAATCTGGAGGGACCGCAGTCCCTATAGTAAATTTGTTGAAACCGAACAGAAGAACTGGGAGTACAAAGAGGGGAAAGAGCAGCGAAAGAAGAACAAACTTAAGAAACAAAAAAGAAAGCGAAAAAAAGCTCAATGCAGCTTCTCAGGCCAGATTTTGTATCCATGAAGTAAACTGATCTGCTTGACTTGACTTAACTCTGTATTGAAGCAAAGACAGCTCTTTTAAGAACACTCTTCTGCAGTCTGTCAGATTCATTTGAATTCCTTACAGACCAGCATTATTACATGTTTTAAAGAATCCAATGCAAACACGAGTCACTTTTGTCAGTTCTATGGAGTACACGCATTAGACAATCTATGTATAAACCTGAACATAAGGACAAAAATCATTGCAAATCTGGCAATAGGTTAACCTAAGGGCATATGATACGTCAGTCCATGTACAGCACAAAATGTGATCAGACTGAATTACTGTACCCCTTCACGGCTGCATCTTTTCCATGTTTTCAGCTTTAGTGTCGTAGTATACAAAAATATTTCAGTTTCCAACTATATTTGTTTTCTACTAAATCCATAAGTAAGATTACATTGCATTTACTCGATAGAAACGCACTCAGTGTTGAGGAGAAAATATCTTGGAGGAGGTGGTTTTTGTCAGAGCAAGAGTGTAGGTAGTTCCCAATTCTAGCAAGGTTTACACTCTGTCAAGGAATGGTATGAAAAAGGTAAGGCTCACAAAGTGGGAAGTGGTCACCAGACCAGACTTTGGAAGGATGTCTGGTTGGGGGAGGTTCCTCTGAAAATCTATTGTCCTAGGCTTTTCAAAATCTGTCATGACCAAGATATTTCAGTGAGTTCGGCTGGAGAGCTGAGTTGGAGTCTCAGTTACAGAAGAAATTTTGGGGAAGTAGAGATGGAGGAGTGGAAAGTTCTAATGAGTTTGCTGGAAAATGTGAGTCTTGATGACAGCAGAGATATGGTTTGCTGGAAATTAGAGAGGTCAGGCAAATTCTCCACACGGAGTATGTACATGTTCATCACTTTTGCTGGGGTCATTGATGTGGAGATGATGGAGATCTGAAGCGCTAAGATTCCACTGAAAGTTAAGATATTCTTATGGATGGCGTGACACGATAGGATTCAGACGATTCAATAGTTGAGAAGGAATTGGGATGGGGCGCGTTCTTGCAAGTTCTGTGATGTAGAAGAATCGGTCAATCACCTTTTATTCTAGTGTCCAATTGCTGTTGCAACGTGGTGCTGGGTATGGGATAGCCTAGGATGGCCCAGAATTCCAACTTCTATGCTTTCTTTTCAGGATATGCTTTCTGCTAGTGGGGGAGTAGAGGGTAAAATGAAACTGTGGTGGGTTATGGCAGCTGTAGGGTGGGCGTTATGGAAGACTAGGAATGACTTAGTTTTTTCCAACATTGTGATCAAATCCCCTAAACAGGTTGCTTACTTGGCGCTTGGATTTTTGAAGCAGTGGACCGTGATGGAGAAGAAGGAAGGACCCAAGAAGGAAGCATTGGTGGAGCATCTCAAGGAAGGAATGGCGCGATGGTGACCTGTGTCTAATTGGAGCTTTCGTTTAGATTCTGTTTTCAGTAGCTCAGGTCTTTTGGGGATGTTTTCCTTTCGTTGTTTTCTGGACGATGCATTGGTTTGGCAGGGGGTGTGTCCTGTGTTTTTGCCCGGGTGGCAATGCTTTTGTATCGAGTGCTCGATGTAAGAGCTGGTAACCCCAGTAGAACCCTGTGATGTTTTCAGCTTTCAATAGAAGCTGGGCTGAAAAGCCTTTGGTCTAAAAAAAAGAAACGTAGTCAGTTGTCGAACCATACACAGCAATAAATGATATTCTCAAATCGTTTACGCGAAGTTTCCTTTTAAAATTTCTTTACTCAACAGAAATGCAGTCACTAACAGACCGTACACCTGTACATGACACAAAAAGAAATACAGACAAGTTAGGCTCTAATGTAATGAAGCACTCTGCATGCATAGGGAAAAACTAGCTGGAGAGCCCGCGCAAAGCGCGGGCAGTACTGTTTTCTTAACGGTGTTACTATTTTATAATGGGTTTTACTGTTTCTTAGCGGGCATGTACTGTTTATAACAGGTTTTACTGTATCATAGCGGTTTTACTGTTTATTAACGGGTTTCGCTGTTTCTTAGAGGGTCTATGCTGTTCATAGGATCCAGTTCTGTAGTAGCAGGCCTACTGTTCTAAGGCACTGTTGCGGGGACAGTAACCTGTGTCTGTGACGGACCCGCTCAAGAGCCTCGACTTTATGTGTTATGTATAGATGTGATCAGATATATATAGTGTGTAGCAAAGGTTCACTCAGTACGTGTAAAGTGATTCAGTTTTGAATTTTATTGCGCTGATATGATATCCCACAAGTTTATTATTCCAATTCCAGAAGCAAGTCAACCGTTTCCCTAGCATGAGTGCATGACAGCACTGAACCTCCTTCTCGTTTTGGACACCCTTGCTGATCTCCTCGGTCTCCTGGTGATTCTCCCAAGCATGGTTGTATGTATGGAGGTCATGTCCTCATCAGATGGTATCACACAAGACACAGATTATACTGGTTTGGGCTCATGGAGTCCCTACGTCCAGTTTGAAGGTGGATCTCTCTGTGTTCATATGCTCGGTTACAGTGTGCTGCGTGTAGCTATGCGCTAATGTAGAAGATGGGATCCCGATCCGAAGGTCCCTACCCCATTATAAAGACCAAGGGGGTAGGGTTACAATGGATACGATCAGCTAACAAATTAATTTCCTAGTTTGTTATGTGAAATGCACAACAGAATGATTCTATCCTATTCTCGGAATGACTTGTCGTCCAAACTAGTAGATTCACTTGGCCTTCTTGGGCCTCATCCTTCATCGTCTTTAGCCCGGTAGACATGCATGGTTGAGTGTACGGACGGTGAAGGTACCCCGGGCTCATATATCCGACAAGTTGTGTATATCGCTTCTAAAGATATGGACGATTTCTACAGATTAGACAGAGGTGGTTCCTCTAGGAAGCAATTCTGACTACCTCTAGAAGAGATAAATGTACCAGCGGCCCTCAAACTTATAAGGGTATGTCACTTAGGTCCACAAACTTTAAAAATACATTTATGAGTTTCTAAACTTGTTAAGTGGTGCATCATAGGTCCATGTTACCAACATGAATGTTTCTTACTGATGTGACATACCAATGTGGCATATTTTTCAAAATTTAAGAGCTCCTCTTTTTCTTCTCTCACGAATAGATGCTTTCTTCTTCTTGCTTCCCTCTTCTATCACAGTGACTGCTGCCTGCGGACAGTCGTGGCACCAGACAGGTTGAGGTTGGCATGAGAGAAGAGGGAAGCAAGAATCCATTCATATGAGAAGAGGGAAGGAGAGGAGTTAAATGTGAAAAAAGTATGCCATCTTGGCATGCCCCATCATCACGAAATGCCCATGTGGCTGGTATGGTCGTGCACTACTTAATAAGTTTAGGGACCCAAAAATGCATTTTTAAAGTCACTATCGATATTGTGCTCCTTCAAAGTATTGCATTTAAATGTATGTACTTGGTATGCAATTATGTTAGTGGTGTATTAAAGTGGTTTCCTCGTATATATGCTTTCTTATATAAGTTGATTTAATTTCTGATTCAGAAACTAGGAAATTATATTATGGACATTTAATGTGCAAATAAATTTTTGGAAGCAACATACAGATCAAGGAATTGCTTTCTTCTCATTGCATCCAGTATAACGTTGCTCCAGAAAAGATGGCCGGGTTAACATTGAAACTACTGCTTTCTGTTAGAGGTGTGTCCAAAACATTGAAAATGCCTTACAAGTCTAAGGACCGCTGGTGCATTTAACTCCTCTAAAACTGTTTTTCATAGCAGTGCAGAGTGATTTTGCAGGTGCAGAGTGATTTTACAGACCAGCATTATTACATGTTTTAAAGAATCCAATGCAAACACCAGTCATTTTGTCAGTTTTCTCTGGAGTACATGCATTTGACAAGCTATGTATATAAACCTGAACATAAGGACAAAAATCGTTGCAAATCTGACAATATGTTAACCTAAGGGCATATGATACGTCAGTCCATGTACAGCACAAAATGTGATCAGACTGAATTACGTACTGCCCCTTCACCTTTTCCATGTTTTCAGGTTTAGTGTCGTAGTATATAAAGGTATTATTTCAGTTTCCAACTATATTTGTTTACTAAGTATCAGATTCTCCAATTCCACAAGTAAGGTTACATTGTACGTATTTATTCATGAGATTCTCAAATTGTATACGTGAAGTTTCCTTCTTAATTTCTTTACTCAACAGAAACGCAGTCACTAACAGACCATACACCTGTACATGATACAAAAAGAAATACTAACGAGTTAAGTTAATGGAATGAAACACTCTACATACAGAGCGAAAAATATGATCAGATAATATAGTGTGTAGCAAGTTTCACACAGTACGTGTAAAGTGATTCAGTTTCGAACTAATTTTGTCGCTCTGATATATATAGTGTGTAGCAGAGCTTCACTAAGTACGTGTAACGTGATTCAGTTTATTGCACTGATATCCCACAAGTTTCTTATTCCAATTCCAGAAGCAAGTGAACCGTTTCCCTATCATGAGTGCATGACAGCAGTGATCGATTTGGCAACCTGATTCCTTCAATGTTTTGGACACACCTCTAACAGAAAGCAACTGTTTCAATATTAACCCAGCCGTCTTTTCTGGAGCAACGTTTTATACTGGATGCAATTAGAAGAAAGCAATTTCTTGATCTGTCTGTTGCGTCAAAAAATTTATTTGCACATTAAATTTCCATATTATAATTTCCTAGTTTCTGAATCAGATATTAAATAAACTTAAATAAGCAACCATATACATGAGGAAAACCACATTAAAACATGACAAACATAATTACATCCCAAGTATATACATTTATATGCAATATTTTGAGCGACCAGAATACCGATATACTAGGTCCATCCCAAATTATATGACATTTGACTTTTTTTACACCAAGTTTGACCACTCGTCTTATTCGTCAAAATTTTTGCAAAATATCACTTATTTTATCGTGGCTTGCTTTAGTAATAAAAGTTCTTCAAGAATGACTTAAATTTGACTATGTTTGTACAAATTTTTGAATAAGACGAGTGGTCAAACTTAGGGTAAAAAAAGTCAAACGTCTTATAATTTGGGATGGAGGGAGTAGTGTGCAAGCATATTTCGTCAAGCTTTCAGTTTAAAACAATATAGTTTCATAATTTTGATACATCATTATTGTTAATCTGAATCTTTCTTAACTTTTTTGTAAAAGAGGGTGAAGAAATGCTGAAGCAGTTAATCTAACAAAGAACCTGTTACAAGATGATGAGAGCCTCCTCTTAGACATTATACCCTCTTGGTCGATGATAAGTCGTTGAAAATCCAATCATATATATATATATGTGAGTTCTTGAGCTCCTGCAAGGCTAGTTTTCAGTGATTACCGGTGCAGTGGGGTGAGGGATGCATGGGGCAGGGGAGATAAGAATAACAACACAAAGTGATAGCAAGGGAAAACATTAAGTGAGGGCTGTCACAAGGTAGAAGGTAATGTTGCTTACAATGTTGATTCCTAAGAAGCTGTCAGCCACAAGACTGGGTAGAGAGAGACATGGAGTCGAAGAGGAGCCAATGCACTGCCATATCAACTTGAAGAGAGGGCGAAGAGAAGTGTCGTAGCGCACTGGCTTGGGCGAGAACAAGCCGCTATATATACACAAGCGTTAGATGCGTGGATGGTTACTACACGCATCGTTTACTTGATGTTACATGTGACGTAACGGCACCATTTTGTCTTAATTTTTCACGACTATAAATTTATCTATGGCCCATGGGAATTTGGGCCACCAAAAGAACTAAAGGGATCTTTAACCGCAGTGGTAAAAGATATCGTGACGGAATCCAACATGTGAGCATAAGGCATTGCAAAAGACTCTATTTAAAATGGGAGATTTCAAACATTAAAGGTGGTCACGGTATGTGCTTCTTCTTGCAATGAGTATAAGTTAATTGGTTTAGAAACTTATAATGACGATTAATTTCCACACTAAGGATTTAAAGAATGTGCAAACTGTGATGATAAAATAACTCAGTGAAGGAATCAGTATATGACCGGTTCACATAGTTATACCTTAACTATGACATTTTTCATCAAAGTAATTTGCATTGAAGGTATTATTTTTAAATAAGTATTTTTAAAATTTAATAGAACCTCCAAAAATAATTTAAAGTAGACATAATTTATATGATAAAGAAGAGATAGATAATTGATAATTGCAGAAAGATTCCATCCACCTCTCATTAGTGATATCATAAATGTAAGGGATAGATAATCATCTATGTTGCTTAAGGTTCACACTATTAATTGTACTCTCGTTTTGTAGTGAGGGACAGATTCGTCAATGTACATACCCCTGGTTACTACTATAAATGGATCCACATAGCTCTCACACAACTCATCATAAGCAAACCAAGATCTCCTCACCAACAAAACACTGCTTCAAATCATCTTCCCCATCCAGTTAAGAAACTATCGATGGAGAAGGTACTAGTTTTGATTGTTGGTGCAGGTCCATCGGGTCTTGCTGCAGCAACATGCCTCAGTGAGCACGGCATCCCGTATCGCATCGTCGAACGCGAGGATTGCAGTGCTTCACTTTGGCGCAAACGCACATATGATCGTCTTAAACTGCATCTTGCCAAGGAGTTCTGTGAGCTCCCTCACATGTCACATCCAAGTGATACTCCTAAATACATCACCAAAGAACAGTTTGTGAAGTATGTTGATGAGTATGTCGACCACTTCAACATTTTCCCCAAGTATAGCACTTCTGTTGAGTCTTGCGAGTATGACGAAGTGAGCAACTGTTGGGACGTCATAGCACGTGACCTGGTAAATGGCCAAGTGACTGAGTATACAGCTAGGTTCTTAGTTGTCGCCACAGGCGAGAACAGTGAAGGAATCATTCCAACCATCCCTGGGCTACATGATTTCCCTGGCGATGTCATACACTCGTCAAACTACAAGTCATGGAACAACTATGCCGGAAAGGGAGTCCTAGTGGTTGGATGTGGAAACTCAGGCATGGAGATTGCTTATGATCTTGCCTCCAATGGAGTGGAGACCTCCTTGGTTATCCGTAGCCCGGTATGATTCTAGCTAGTACATAAATTCCTTCCAGTTATGTTGATTATTGTTTTCTCATGCTAGTTGTAATTAATACAAATCATGGTATGCTTTTTATTAACCCTGCTCTTATTTTCACCACCTGAATCCATACAGGTGCATGTTATGACCAAGGGTCTGATTAACTTGGGGATGAGGCTGCTCAAATGGCGCCTTCCTGTGAAATTTGTGGATTTCATTATTTTGACTCTTGCAAACATCCGATTTGGTGACCTCTACAAATATGGCATAGTCAGGCCCGATATGGGGCCGCTTCTTCTCAAGGCAAAGACTGGCCGGTCAGCAGTCATAGATGTTGGCACAACTCAGTTAATAAAGGCAGGTGTTATCAAGGTGAGCGCGTGAATTCTCATCTCTAGGCCCAAAAAATAAAAAAACATATACTATTTGAAGTTGATAAATAATGTTTCATGGTTTATGTGTGGCGCAGGTGCTTGGGCCAATATCTTGCATCAGAGGAAACACAGTAGAATTTGAGGATGGAAAAAAGAGCGACTTTGATTCTCTTGTATTCGCTACAGGATACAAAAGCACTGCAAACACGTGGCTTAAGGTATAGATACATATATTAGCTGTCATGACATGGAAAGTAATTACTTTAATTTTTTGTCAATACTCCCAAGAGTAGTAGTTATTTAAAAAAAAGCATTTAATGTATGGGCTACATCTGCCATGCATGCATATGATGAATCTAGCATGATTTCACCTTTTCATTCAGTATACTTATAAGAGGGTCAGTTACTAAAAGCATAAAATATACAATCCTCCACCACCACTTATAGGAAACCTAGCTACATAGTTTTTCTTTTCTATTGTCTCTGTTCGAAATTATAAGACGTTTTGGCTTTACTAGATACGTTGCTTCTGTTATGCACTTAGACATACATTATGTCTAGATACATAATAAAAAAAATATATCTAGAAAAGCTAGAACGTCTAGGAACGGCGTGTGGGAGTACAATATATAACCAAAAAACTTGAGTACTGTTGAATTATAGTACCAAAATGTATCAAATTTCTTTAGAAAATGGATGGTATCATGTTCTTACAAAATTTTCTGTGATTAACAAAATGCAGAATGGTGAGAGCTTGCTAAATGCCAATGGCATGCCCAAGAGGGAGATCACCAATCCATGGAAAGGTGAAAACGGCCTCTACAGTGTTGGGCTGGGAATGGCAGGGTTGGCTGGTATTTGTCGTGATGCAAAGAGTGTTGCTGCAGACATCAAGTCTGCTGTGGATTCGATGGGGCCATTTTAAGTGGCTTCTGCTGCTTGCTGGAGTTAATAATAACATACCACCAGGAGATCAACTGCATGCGCTCGATCACTTTCTATTTAATTTCCCTAAGGTTGCTCCGATCCAGTGTGGTGGTAGTTTTGTTGGCTTGTGAACTCTTTATGTTCTACCGTACCGCACCGTACCGTCATGAGCGCATAATTTGTGTTTGTTGTTCCTTGATAGGAACTGTGTTTGTATATATGTGTGTTTTCGTAACATATAGCACGCACATGAACACAATCATCACCTATGTTCGTGTGCATGCTATATGTTTTTGCATCTGTACTATGTAATTCAGAAAAAGAAAAAAAAATGGTGTGTAATACTATATATGTTGTTCAAATGCTATGGTATGATAGTAAATTATATATAATATATGGCACCATTAGCACGGAGTCTCAGGGATATCTCTAGTTATTTGACGATCACTGTTATTTAGAAACAATATGACTCATTGCTCGCATCTTGTTGGTTACGTTCCTGGTGGCGCTGCTCATCTGACTAGCTCCAACGACGGTGCATGCAACAAGGTGGACGACGGCCGCAGGCATCACGACATCTACAATTCTACGTGTACATCTTAAGTGACTCTCTATCGGACACCTGAAAACTCGTCCGCTAGCTAGCATGTTGCAGCCGCAGCACGTACAAGCAGGCAAGCAGCACACACGCTGTAATTTGCATGCATCCAGTACCCTGTAACGAACCAGGATAACTGAGGTATAGCATGAGGAAGAACATCAAGAACAAGAACGGGAAATGGACGGAGCGCGGCTGAATCCGCGAGGACGATTTGCATTGGTTATTCCAGTCGGGGAGTTCGTTACAGAGTCGGTTCATACCCATTACAGAACCTGGGAAGCTCAAAGCTCACAACCATACTAGGCCCACGGCCTGGAGAACATAGCGAAGCCCGAGTCCATGACATACCCCCACTGATCAATGCTTTAATTTGACAGGTTCTGCATAGACTTTTTCGGCTTATTGCTAAGGATATATCTCTGCTTGCTTGCTCAACGAGTACCTTGACAAGGGCGCCGAATTCACAAGCGACATCGATTTCCCCATCGCCGTTGATGCCACGCAGCAGCGCTCGCGAAGAGAGAGGGGCCATTATTGTCCTACACATCGACAGCTCTGCAAGAAGGATTTCAACAATGCCAACACCAGGTCCTTGCAAACGCAGCAAATCTGGTAGACAAGATTGTCGACAATGACTAATGGTCCAAGCATGGAGGTAACCACACGACGGAACGTGCAGTAGAGTTTATGTTTTTATTCTGTTGCAACACCATCATAATATGTATCCTAATTAATTTTGTATGCTTTGACATATATGTTAACGTTTTAGAGGAGTACCGGAGCAGTTCAACCAAATAAGTTAAACTTGTTTCTTTTCATTTTGCTATTAAGAAGTAAGTGTGTCACCAAGCTATCTCAACGAGGTAGAGTCAATTTTGGGAGGAGGTTGATGTTTTTTCCCTTGCAAGTTGACCTTTCAGACATTGACTAAGCGTGATTTGTTTCTGTCTTTTTATGTAAAATAAAAAGATATAGATGCTTCATTATTAGGAAAAAAATTGTAAAACGCTCCGATATAATTCATTGTTCTTTATTTATGGATACAACCTCTGTCCCAAGAGAAATCAATTTCTATAATAATCTAAAATCAAACTATCTTAAGTTTGACCAACTCTATAGGAAAGAGTTATGTTGACATCCAAAAATGTCCCAAGGTAGATCATAGGCATCTCCAGCAAGTTATCTACATCATATACATGTTGGTGGCCAAATAGCGTGATAAAATGACGAAGAAATCACGCGGAAGGGGCAGCGAGCCATGACAAGCTAGGCCAGTTGGCTAAGCTGACTTGCCTAGTCGGGTTAGCCGACTTGCCACCCTCAGTCCCGGGACGTCATAGCATGTGACCTGGTAAGACTACCCGCACTCGTCGTCTTCTAAATCCATCCTCTATCCGTCCTAATCATCAAGATTCTTTCCTTTATACACCTTTCTTCCGCACTCATCATCCTCTATATCACATACTCTATATACCAACTACCAACAGTGAGGTCCACTTGTCACTTTATCTAAATATATCCATGTGAGATCTTGTTTTAAATGATTTATTGAAACGAATTTAATGGTGTAATCGGAATTAAATTTGGTTTTTTGGTTTATAAGTTATAACATTTTTTCATGAGTTGAAATAGTGGGACCCACCTGAGATTCTTTTTTCTCTCCCATCCTCCCACCAGTCATCGTGCTCTTTCCCCTCCTCCTCGGACACATGCTCCGGTAAAGGACGTCTGGGACCGCGCTACATATGGCGTACGGAGAGTGCCACCTCTTTTTTAGCGTGATGCATAGAGTACCGGCTGCAGCACTTTTTACGGTAAATCTCACGGAAGGGTGGCGTAGCGGGCCGGATACAGGACGCGGTGCTGTCAGTCTAAATGGCCAAGTGACTGAGTATGCAGCTAGGTTCTTAGTTGTAGCCACAGGTGAGAACAGTGAATGAATAATTCCAAACATCCCTGGGCTACATGATTTCCCCGGTGAAGTCACACACTCGTCAAACTACAAGTCATGGAACAACTATGCCGGAAAGGGAGTCCTAGTGGTTGTAACCACATGGAACAACTATACTCGTCAAACTCGCCTCTTCTTCTATAGTGGCTGTAACCACATGACCAAACGTTCAGTAGATTTTATGTTTTTTTGTCCTACTGTAAAACCATCATATTTTCTATTAAATCAAAATCACTAATAATATGTGTCCTAATTAATTTTCTATGCGGAGGGATCACACAAACTGGAATCAAACACGAGCTACACCAACAACAACACCATGTCCTATGACCAAAACTCACACGGTGGACTGCAAACCTTAATGGTATAGGACTGCTTTCAACATACTGAGCAAGACCTACTCTCTTTGAATGGGGCTAGTCAAAAGAAGACACAAATGGCCGCCCCCCATCTTACTAGACCAACATGCTATAATTATTCCATAAACACCTAGCGAAGATATGGCAAACAAATAAAGTAGTCCATGTTCGAATCTGACAATACCATACCATAATCAAAAGGTACAACGGCCCAAGCGACCAGACTTAACATAAATGTAGCCACTGAAGAAATTCTAAAAAGGGAGAAATTAGCACTACTTGGTGAAATAGGTTCTTTTATAATCAATTTAAAACCATCTGCTAGCCTGTGAAATATGGACCAATTGGTCAAAATGGGTTTGTGTCGCAGGTGTTGAGCGATCTACTCTACATAGGCATGGGCTTACAGGACTAGGGCTCATAACCCTTTCTTTCATTCATCAAGGGGTCGGTCACTTTTCCGGGCCAGGATCAAGAAGTGGAAGTCATAAAAAAATGATCTTCACACTGCAGATCACGAGGAAAGGTAGCTTGTCAAGCTGGTCTCACTATTGGAAATTCTAGCTTTCTTTTTTCACCGGATCTTCTTCTTTGTCAACGCTACTATTGATTTGCCTTGAAGATATGACATAAGAAAAAAAGGATGACATGGGAAAACAAATGTATTGGTGGACTAGGGGATGAATATGAGATCACTAATATGGTAAACGTGTGAACCTAAGCGTACAACCTGATGCTTTGATACCACTTAATGGGAACGGGGTTCCCTATCTTGCGTCGTGTGGCAACAATTGTCGATTTGGGTGACTTGACACAACGATCAGGCTTCAAATCATGAGATCCAAACCCCACAACATTAGTAGCACGTCTACTCTAGTTATACCATGTCACTACCTGGTTGACCTTGCCTAGAAGGCTAATCCCTACATGCGAATCTAAAATTAACATGAGCAAGAAATCAAAAGAAAGCTATATGATGAAGAAAAGTATATATATGATTAAGCACTAGAAATTGGGGTCTAAAAAACAAATGAACTGTGACCGTTCACAAACAGACAAATGTATGAAAAAACACCAAACCCTAACATGGGAAGCAACTACTAATTATAAGGTCTTTGGAGCATGCATACTTCTTGCACTCAACCCTAATAGGCTCAAACATGGTACATGACTCAATGGACCAAAAGACGTTGTCACAAAGCCATGACCCGTGACCGATTCTGGATTTAGAGTTATTTTGACGATTTCCTTTGACTATGATGAGTTTTTTTATGAGACTAGTGCATTCACTACTAGAAATGTGTTCATCAATGACGATTCAGTCGTGACGCTTACAAATTTCGTCACAGAACAAGCAATTTCTATGACGAAATTTCCAGCTTCGTCATAAGTAACAAGTGACGGAGCTTTGGCACGAAGAATAATGACGAAAACAAAAGAATCGTCATAAAACAACAAAACTAAATCGTCATAGATCGTTTGGCTCGTGTACCACCTCGAGGACATGGCGCTGTGGTCCCACCAGCAGGTCCCACCTCGAGGACGTGGCGACGTGGTCCCAACCTCGAAGACGTGGCGATGCAGTCCCACTAGCGGGTCTCAGCCTGAGGACGTGGTAGTGAACAAGTGAGGCAGTGTGGCCCACACGGTCCAAGTGGACCTACATCCTTCCACCTCCCTTTTTTTTGCCAAAAAATAGCACACACAGGGAGATTCGAACCCGCGACCTGCTGCTAGACATGTTGGTGCGTTACCACTGGAGCACTCGCCGTTTTGTGATAAAGCCATGCATGTTTTTCTATTTGTAAATGTATAACATGATAATTGATGATTTTTTTCCTAAAATTTTCTAAAATCATTCTCTATCAATTTATTTTATTGGTTTTGTCAATATATACATATGAAAAGTTTGAGCAATTTAAATTTTGAATTTTAAAAAAATGCAACTTCAGACAAGATTTTGGTTCCCCAAATGATTTCAGCTGAAAAAGTGATACATACCAAAGTTGAATAACTCATCAAGATCTACAACTTTTGTATTGGTCATTTCTTTATATGATAAAGTGGTAACGACATTGTTCACAAATGTGACACATCTCTCACAAGGTGTAAGATTAGTGAACAATATGTGCTAAGAATTTGTCAAATGAAGAAATGAACAAAATAAAAGTTGTATATATTCATGAGTTGAAAAACTTTGGTATTCATCGCTTTTTATGTTGAAATCAATTTGGGTCTCAAATTTTGGTTCGAACTTGTCGTTTTTCAAAATTTTAAATTTGAAAGGTTCAAATTTTGTCAAATGACAAGATGAATAAAATAAGAGTTGTAGATATTAATTAGTTGAACAACTTTGGTATTCATCACTTTTTATGTTGAAATCATTTTGGGTCTCAAATTTTGGTTCGAACTTGTTGTTTTTCAAAATTCCAACTTGAAATGTTCAAATTTTGTCAAATGACAAGATGACTAAAATAAAAGTTGTACATATTAATGATTTGAACAACTTTGGTATTCATCACTTTTTATGTTGAAATCATTTTGGGTCTTAAATTTTGGTTCGAACTTGTCATTTTTTAAAATTTCAAATTTGAAAGGTTCAAATTTTATCAAATGATAAGATGACCAAAATAAAAGTTGTAGATCTTGATGAGTTGAACAACTTTTGTATTCATCACTTTTGCATATGAAATCATTTAGGGTTTGAAACTTTGGTTCGAACTTGTCAAAATTCAAATTTCAAATTTTAAAATGTGTAAAACATTGTCACATCCAAGTTTGATCAAACTTAAATGCTGACGCATGATTTTAGAAATTTTTAGAAAAAAAAAACCATCACATTTGGAGTTAGTATGAGGGAGAACAACTAGTTACAAAGTTTACCCACAAATTAAAAAGAGAAATCACACTATTCTAGATGATCCTTACATGATCTTAATGAACAGTGTGATTTCTTTTTTTAATGTGTGGGTCAACTTTATAACTAGTTTTTGTTCCACGTACTAACTCCAAATCTGATGATTTTTTTTCCTAAAATTTTCTAAAATCATTATCTATCAATTTATTTTGTTTATTTTGTCAATATATACATATGAAAAGTTTGAGCAATTTAAATTTTGAATTTAAAAAAATGCAACTTTCAGACAAGATTTTGGTTCCCCAAATGATTTCAGCTGAAAAAGTGATAAATACCAAAGTTGAATAACTCATCAATATCTACAACTTTTATATTGGTCATTTCTTCATATGATAAAGTGGTAACGACATTGTTCACAAATGTGATACATCTCTCATAAGGTTTTATAAACTACATGAGACAAGTGTAAGATTAGTAAACAATATGTGCTAAGAATTTATAAAATGAAGAAATGAACAAAATAAAAGTTATAGATATTCATGAGTTGAACAACTTTGGTATTCATCACTTTTTATGCTGAAATCAATTTGGGTCTCAAATTTTGGTTCCAACTTGTCATTTTTCAAAAGTTCAAATTTGAAAGATTCAAATTTTGTCAAATGAATAAATGACCAAAATAAAAGTTGTAGATATTCATGAGTTGAACAACTTTGGTATTCATCACTTTTTATGTTGAAATCAATTTGGGTCTCAAATTTTGGTTCGAACTTGTCGTTTTTCAAAATTTCAAATTTGAAAGGTTCAAATTTTGTCAAATGACAAGATGGCTAAAATAAAAGTTGTAGATAATAATGAGTTGAACAACTTTAGTATTCATCACTTTTTATGTTGAAATCATTTTGGGTCTCAAATTTTGGTTCGAACTTGTCATTTTTTAAAATTTCAAATTTGAAAGGTTCAAATTTTGTCAAATGACAAGATGACCAAAATAAAAGTTGTAGATCTTAATGACCTCTACAACTTTGATGTTTATCAAATTTTCATTTAAGATTATTTGGTGTCTCAAAATTATTTTAGTAGTTTTGATTTTAATTAATTCGAACTACTTTACGTTATTATTACCTTTTTTTCGTGGGAGCCACCAAAATACAAGTTCCAGTATCCCTAATGAAACACTTCATTTCCACCAATTTTCAGGATGTGAGCTCAAACAAAACATGTATTCTTATATATATATTTATCTTTTGAGACGTTGTTTGACATGACATGTAGTTTAAGTTGGAGTTAATTTACAAAATCGTGCAGTAAATGACTTAAACCTTAAGAAATAGCAAATAACTTCAAAAACCCTTGACAATCATAGACAACACCTCTTAGCTAGTCTAGTTAATGTAAAAATTATGTTGAACACATAAGTATCATGTAAACCATAGTTATTATGATTTAATTGTGATGATTAAAATGGAAAAAATATGAGACATGTTGGGCCTTAAAATGATGCTCAGGTTCAGCCCAAATCAAGACCCCTCTCTCTCAGCCATTAGATCTCAAAAGGGATGGTCCATATATGCTATACTTCGTATAAAACCCACGAAACCCTACCCTCTTCCTGTACTCCGCCACCACCAGACCACCACCCCTCTCCAGCGTCTCCTTTTCTCTTCTCCCCGTCGTGAGACGCAGAGCCGCAGCAGAGCGGCTTCCTCGATTCCTCCTGTCCACCAGCCGCCAGCTGCCGCCCCCAATGGTCTAATCCTGCGCTGTGCCACACTCACCTCTCCATCACGGTTAGCAAGAACTGGAGGCCGCAGGATGCGTCGGCCCTACTTGATGAATAGAGCAGAGGCAGCCAGAGCCCCCTGACCGCCGTGTTGTGGCAGGAGAGGAGGCAGATGGATCCACCACGGACAGGATTCGGCGGCGCACGGTAAGGGCTATGCCGGATCCGGCACTGGCACGAGACGGGAGGTGGCGGCGCCCGAGCATGGCGGTAGCCTCGTGCATGAGCAGTGGGCCACTGTGCATCCGGCGGCGCACGAGCTAGATCCATCGTCAGCGCAAGGCGGGCGGTGGCAGCACTCGAGCTTTCCTCGTCCTCCCCTATGCGCTCCTGCTTCCTTCCATTCTGAGGTACTATAATGCACATCCTTGTACTCTCACTATGCCGTTTGGTTGATAATCATTATAGCTGAAACTTTAGGTGAATGGCGATGCTAGTCTCTTCGGAAGTACAAAACTAGTAATCGACTGAATACCAAAATGTCATCAATTAACACTCCAAATGCAAAATGTGATCAATATTTGACAACTTCAGGTGCACAGAGTTGGTTCCTGATAAGGTTCGGTCAGCACTTCAGAACACACTCAAGGATTACAGCTGGATTACCTTGATCTCTACATTGTAAGAAGCCAAAACCAATGTGTTGTTGTTTCAACTTTCTTACTGTGTTATGCAAATATGCAAGATCAATTGATACTTTCTAATAGTTTCATGGCTTGTAAATAATTTATAAATGCTATTGTTGTCTGTTCATGGTACAATCCCATTTTTAGTTAGCTAGGAACGTGTGATGTTCAATGGTTTCTATTATGTGCTACCATAGTAGTTAGCTCTGGTATGAAAGCTTCAGATCAATGCATCTGAAATATTTGTAAAGCATTGGCTTTATTTATATGCTACAATGCTGCCTAGGATACTGTTCCATGTTTACTTTGAGTTGTCAGATTCCATTAGTATCAACTGATCTTGGAAGAGTAACCATTCAATCTTAAGCATCTGTTGACTGAGCGTGGATAATGAAATTAAGTACTGCTGGTAGCAGATGTATTCATATATGCACATCTTAACTAACCATCCAGATAGTACATAAGTGTTTTAAGAAGGAAGATTTGGTCAGAACGCGACCTGCAGTTAGTTAATGCTTATTTTTATTTTTATTTTTATTTTCCTCACATGATCGCCACAGTTAGTTAATGCAGCCTTGTGTCCTACAATATTTTTATGCAGGAGACTAACATGTCCAAGTGGTCATGCATGTGGAAGAAGCACAGCTGAAGCAGCCGAACAAGCTCCCCCCTGTGATGTGTGTGGAAAATAATGGTACACCCTGAAATTCAAGACTTAAGTTGTGCTAGCTGTTACTTCTCACCATTTTTTTCGGTCCCTCAATATATTGGAATCAGTTCTTATATGTCGCTCGATGTCTAGACATAGTTGTTCTTATAGCCATCAGTTTTGTATATAGCTCACTTATATAAAATGTATGGTAGATTAATGAGATATGTTGCTTCGTATATGGTGGATTAATGATATCTTTTGCTTCCTATATGAAATGACATGTGATAAATTTGTGACGGTGGTTTTTTGACGTCAGTTTCTATCAATGCAGCATAGGTTTTTATTTTAAAAAATACATCTTGTGTGATATTTCCTCCTCAAATTAATGCAATAAGTATCAACTAATGATGGGTCATTGCTGTTTTAGTCAAATATGGAAGCTTTGAGGACAGAACCTGTTGCTGAAGGTGAGACAGCAGTGTCCAGTGTGCAGGTTGTGTCCTAGGTGCTCTCCCAAAACAGCTCAAACCTTTTCCTAAAGAGTGTTGGCATCAAACTAGTGCCATCCTCCAAATCATCATCGTAAAATGAAAGCGAGCTTCGGGAGCAACTAGCAGCTGAAGCTACGGCTGCTGTACAAGGTGAAATCAATGAACTCAGGAAGAGAAGTGAAGAAACTGAGGAAAAGCTGGCGAGGACACAAAAGGAGATGGAGGAGTACAAGAAGCTGACAGAGATAAGCAACAAGGCAATGGAGGAGAACGATGCGCTGCTCAAGCGTATCTTGGCCATCAACAATGCTTCTTCGACATGAGCGCTGCTCGTAGCTGCTGCTTCATTAAGCAAGGGGTCTACTAGTGATTTTATTTATGTAGTAACTTATGTTGCTGGTGGTTGGTAACTTTTTATTATTTCCTGTGATGTTAATGTGAACTGAGATGAAACTAGTAGTTCAAATGTGATGTCTATTGAGTTATGTGAACCGAGTTTAGAATTGTTGATTAAGTTGTTGGTCATTGGAATACTGGACCTGTTAATTTATGGAAGCTTTTGGTCATTCCAGTATTATTTGCATTCTGTAATGAAATCAGCATGTGCACTTGTGATGAATTATCTGACCTTTCTATGACAATTTGGTAATTGATTCTATGACGAATTTCTATTTACTTCAGTGACGAAAATGAGAACCTATCACAACAAGCCTTGTGGCCCAATAAAAATTGGACATGTGGACCATCCACATCACTGGCCACGTCAGCTGCCACGTGGTCGGACACGTCACCTGCAATGTGGACGCGCCACGTGGACAAGACATGTCAGCTGCCAGCGTGGCAGACGTCGTCTGGCCGCCTAACAGAAGGCAAGTCATGACGAAAAAGGGGCTATATCAATGACGAAAATAGATCGTCATAGAAAGAATACACTTCTATGACAACGGCCATTTCGTCATAGAACAAATGCACATCTATGACGAAAATAGACGTTTCGTCATGGTAGGTAAAATATGACGCGCATTCAATGACGAATACCATATCGTCACAAATTGGTCATAAAATAATACATGTGACGATTTTGGAGTCTTCAGTGACAAAAGAAGAGCATCATTTATGTACACATCCCTAGTAGTGATTACAAATCTTATCTCCTTAGCTTCATGTACACATGGAGAACATCGATAATTGAATCCATATGCGTCTTGGGTGACGATTTTAGCATAGGCTGGTGTGGGAGGAAGAGGTGGACTCGGCCTCAACTAGGACTTTGCCTCTGTCTTGACATGGTCTCCCTGGCTAGTCTTCGCAGCCTCCATGCCTCTCCCCAAGTACTTCATAATCCTCTCCTATATTCCTAAGAATGATAATGTTCTCCACATACCACTTGTACAGTTGTGGTGTGACACCCCCATCACCAGCCTTGCCCACCGCTAGGTCATGGCCCACGAGTTTGTCATAGCTACTGCCCCCAAGCCCCTTTGAGGTTCGTTAGTGACTAGAACCACTAAGAACCCTAGATCCTGAACCATAACCCCAAGCATCTAATCTGGCTTCGCCTCTTCTTCGCTAGTGGCTGTAACCACATGACCGAACATGCAGTAGAGTTTATGTTTTTTGTCCTGTTGCAAAACCATCATATTTTCTGTTAAATCAAAATCACTAATAATATGTGTGCTAATTAATTTTCTATGCTTTGAGATATATGTTAATGTTTTAGAGGAGTACCAAAGCACTTCAACCTTGGTTAAACTTGTTTATTTTGGTTTTCCTATTGAAGTAGTAGGTTTGTCACCAAGCTATCTCAGTGAGATATAGTCAATTTTGGGAGGAGGTTGATGATTTTTTTTCCATGCAAGATGACCTTTTTAGACATTGACTAAGCACAATTTGTTTTTATTTTTTATGTGAAATAAGAATATATAGATGCTTCATTATTAGGACAAAATTGAAAATGGTCCAATATAATTCATTGCTTTTTATTTTTGGATACTTCCTCCGTCCCGTGTGAAAGTCCTATGTTTGGTGTTGGTAATTAGTGACAATGCCTAAGTACTAATCCTATGTCTAAGTTGTGTGTAGCATATGAGGATTAGTACATTTCAAGGTTGGTGGCAAGATGGACATGGTGATCATGATGGCCACACTTGGATTTGGATGCAACCCTATGAGATCAAGGCAAAGGTATATGCTTAAGGGTTGTGTTTTAGTAACCAAGACACCTAGTGGGTGTGGTTACATTATAGAATAGATAGCCGTACTATAAAGAGGGGAATGACGTGACTATTTTCGAGGCATTTTCGAGGAGTTGAAACGACTATTTTCCACTACGCTGGAAGTCGGAAAAGAAACGGAGGCGAACGGAGGTCACAGAGGTGACTGGACGCTGAACCGGATGTGGTCTCTGTTTGACCGGACGCATCTGGTCAGCGTTCAGTGTCTGCGTGGGTTTTCAGGTTGATGATCGGACGAGCAGCGCGTCCGGTCACTGTCGACCGGACGCGTCCGGTCGTTTAGGGAGGGTCCGGTCAGTTCTACAGCGCGTCCGGTCAGTTCTACAGCGCGTCCGGTCACTGTTTTATCATGTGCTGCTCAAACTTGACCAGCGTGTCCGGTCAGTCATGGGACCAGCACGTCCGGTCGTTCGCAGCGCGTTCGGTCTGCGCGTCAAGCGCGTTCGGTCGTTGCTTCGCAGTCAGCCGTTGAGCGACCGGCGCGTCCAGTCAGTTGGACTAGCATGTCCGGTCAGTGCTTCGTGACTTAGCCGTTATGCGACCGGTGCGTCCGGTCAGTTGGACCAGTGTGTCCTGTTAGTGCGTTTTCAGCTATTTAAGTTTCTAAAGGCTCTATTCGAAGGGGTACATCTTTATATACTCGTTGCCAGCTCAAGGCTCTCTCCCTCGAACATTTGACATACGTGTGAGCACTTTGAGCTAAGCAACTCCCCTCCCACTCATCTCTCTTACTTCTTTGCATATTCGAAGTGAGATTGAGTGGTCCAGGTGCATTTGCATTGTGAGATTTCATCTAGTTGGCACTTGGTGGTTGATTTGCTACGGGATTCTTGTTTCTCTTGGTGGTTGCCGCCACCTAGATGGCTTGGAGCAGCTTGGAGGCGTTGGCAAGAGTTGGTGATTATTCTTGGCCACCTCCGGTGATTGTGAGGGGTTTGTGCCTACCTCGGCGAAGCGCCAAAGGTAACGTTAGTGAATTGCTTGTGTCATTGCAACCTTTTGCCATTTGGTAGGTTCTTGTGGCACCTTTTGAGAGGCTCGGTGTGAGACCGATTAGCCACCGAACCACGTGGTAAAGAGGGACACAACGGTGACTAGCGTGCCAGCAAGCACGTGAACCTCGAGATAAATCTTCGTGTCATCACTTTCATATTGTGATTGATTGATCCCGGTATTCGGTTATCTTGGTATTCATTATTGATCATATTGGTTGGCTCAATACTTTGCCCCTCGGTGAAACTCTCCTAACTCAACTTCGCATTACCTTCTTAGTTATCTTTGCTAGCTAGTTAGCTTTGCTAGAGTAGCTCTTTTGTGTAGCTTGCTAGTTGTAGTTGTAGTTACCTTCTCGGTTTGACTTGTGCGGTTGAGTGCAAATACTAGAATTGTGAATTGGTTAGGTGGCTTGCAAACACCCCGTAGGCTAAGCAAAACTCGCATCTCGCTATTTGTTATATTGATAAACTTGTTTAGTTGTCTTTGTAGAAAGTTTTAAAAGGCTATTCACCCCCCCTCTAGCCATCAAGACCTTTCAAGTGGTATTAGAGCCATTGTCACCGTTTTCAAGGCTTAACAACCTTAGTGTAAGATGGCTCAAGTTGTGTTCAACCATGTCAGGGGCAAGCCTCTATTCTTTGATGGGGTCACATCTTTTGATCATTGAAAAAGAAAGATAAAGCAATATCTTTGCTCTATTCATGAGAACGTTTGAAAGGTGACACACTATGATTATGCTATCATTGATCCCGACAACCTCACCAACAATGATCGCATCAATAATCAATGTAACACTATGGCTCTCAATACTCTCTATAATGGGATTGATGCAAAGGTCTTTGAGCAAATCAAGGATCTTGAGATGGCAAGTGAAGTGTGGACAAGATTAGAGGAAACATATGAGGGCACTTCAACGGTAAAGAGTGCCAAGCTCTATATGCTCAAGGATAAGTTTGCAAGCTTCAAGATGAAGGATGATGAGTCCATACCAGAGATATTCTATAGGCTACAAGTTATTGTCAATGATCTCAAGAGCCTAGGAGAAGATGTCAAGGACAAGGACTTCTCACATAAGTTCTTAATGAACTTACCTAAGAAGTTTGCTATCTTGAGGAAGATGATCCAAAGAGAGGGTTTGGACAAGGTGACTCCAAACCAAGTGCTTGGAGATGTCATGACCGATGCTTAATATGATGATGATGAAGATGAAGATGAGAAGAAGGAGGTCAAGGTCAAGCAAGAGAAGCTCATTGCATTCAAGGCTTCATCCTCTAAGGGCAAGAGCAAGGTGGAGAGCGATGATGATGATCCATTCAATGATGATACCATGGCCCTCCTAGTGCACAAGATGGGGAGGTTCATGAATAAGAAAGGATATGGTGCAAGAAAGAGAAGGGACTTCATGAAGGCAAAGGAGGTGCTTTGCTACAATTGTAATAGCCCCGATCATATAGTGACAAAATGCCCCTATGAAGACAAAAGATATCATGATGGGGAGTTGAAATTGAAGAAGAACAAGAAGGAGAAGAAAGAGAAGAAGAGCTTCACTATCAACAAGAAGAAGAAGGGTGGTGGCTATGTGGTTACTTGGGATAGTGATAACTCCGATAGTGATGATGATAGCTCTAGTGATGATGAGAGGACCACTCGGCGAGTCATTGCAAGCATCGCCCTCTCCAACAAGCCATCCATCTTCGACACTACATCAACATGCCTTATGGCCAAGCCTACCAAGGTAAAACATGATGATAGTGATAATGATTCTTGTGCTAGTGATGGTTGTAGGAGTGATGATGAGGAGGATGAGGACTACTCCAAGGATGATCTATTAGGCATAATAGATCAAATGAGCAAGGGCTACAAGAGGACAACCAAGAAGTACAAGATCTTGGAGCAAGAGCTCATTGCCAAGAGCAATGAAAATGATACCTTGATGGAGGAGCTTGTTGCTCTCAAAAAGAGTAAGGAGTGCAAAGGAATTGAACAAGAGCTCAAAGCTCTTAGAAAATCCTTTGATGAGCTAGAGGCCTCTCGTGAGTGTCTAAAGGAAGACCACGAGGATCTTGAAATTGCTCACACTAGGCTTAAGAAAGCCCACTCCACTCTACTTGAGCTCATCAAGGAAAAGGACCTTAAGTTGGAGAAGCTCATGAAGGAAGCTAAGGAGGAGCAAGTGATTGTCACTTGTGATATTGGACTAACATATGATATTATTGATGATTCTTTATTTGTCGGTCCTACTAATGCTTCATGTAGCTCATCATCATCCACCATAACCAACTCTACCTCTACTACTAGTGATTCATCACTTGTGGTTGAGAATGAGACTCTCAAGAGAGAGGTAGATGATCTCACCCGCGCATTAGGCAATGCCTATGGTAGAGATACCCGCTTGCTAAAATGCTTGGGTAGCCAAAGGTTCTCTCTTAACAAAGAGGGTTTGGGCTATACTCCCAAGAAGGGCAAGGCAGCCTTTGCTACTCCAAAGTCTCGCTTTGTGAAGAGCAATGGTCATTATTGCAATAGATGCAAGCAAGTTGGGCATCTAGAGATTAATTGTAATAAAATAAACAAGAACAACAACAAGTTTCATGCTAAAATGGATTACATTCCTTTTGATTCTTGTTATGTTCTTACCAAGGGTGAGAAGGGTGTGCAAGCTAAGTTTGTTGGTACACTAATTGTGGGCCCAAAGAAGAAGGCCATTTGGGTACCAAAGAGCTTAGTCACTAACCTCCAAGGACCCAAGCAAATATGGGTACCTAAAAGACATTAAATTGTTTTGTAGGTAAATTACAAGGCCGGAGGAAGGCATTGGGTGCTTGATAGTGGGTGCTCTCAACATATGACCAGTGATTCAAGAATGTTCAACTCTCTCAAATCAAATGATAGTGGCATTGATAGCATCACATTTGGTGACAATAGCAAGGGTGATGTAAAGGCTCTTGGAAGGATTGCAATATCTAATGATCATAGCATTTCCAATGTTCTCTTAGTTGAAAAGTTGAACTTCAATCTTCTCTCGGTTGCTCAATTGTGTGATCTCGATTTCAAGTGCATCTTTGGTGTTGATGATGTGGAGATAGTTAGTGTTGATGGCTCTAATTTGATCTTCAAGGGTTTTAGATATGAGAATCTATACTTGGTTGATTTCAATGCTAGTGACACTCAACTTTCAACATGCTTGCTCACCAAATCAGGTATGGGTTGGTTATGGCATAGAAGACTTGGTCATGTTGGCATGAAGCAATTGAACAAGTTAGTGAAGCATGACTTAGTTAGAGGCTTGAAGGATGTCACATTTGAGAAAGATAAGCTGTATAGTACATGTCAAGCCGGAAAGCAAGTGGGCAACACTCATCCATTAAAGAGCATTATGAGTACTTCCAAGGCATTTGAGTTGTTGCACATGGATCTATTTGAGCCAACTACATACACAAGCATTGGTGGCAACAAGTATGGCTTTGTGATTGTGGATGATTTCACTAGATATGCATGGGTATTCTTTCTTGTAGACAAGAGTAATGTATTTGACATATTCAAGAAGCTCATCAAGAGAGTGCAAAATGAGTTTGAAACCACAATCAAGAAAGTGAGAAGTGACAATGGAAGTGAGTTTAGAAACACGAGAGTTGATTGTCACACCCATTTTTAAGGAACAAATGGAATGCATAATCTTATGTGCGCCCAGAGATCAATCACACATAAGACGACAAATATAAATAGTATCATCACAAATGTTTATTACATAACGAATAATATCACAGAGTCTTCACATAACTAAGCGGAAACATAGATAATTCTTGTGGTAGCTAGCTCCATAGCACAGGCACGTCAACTGGTTGACCACAAGTCTAGTATTCTTCAGGGAAGTAGAAGTAGTAGTCACTATTTGCACATTCGGGAGTCCATCCTGGGGTGGGGGAATGCAAGGGTGAGCACAAAAGTACTCAACAAGTATAACATGGGGTTCATGGAGCTCAAATAGGGTAGACACTGGTTTAACTGCATGTAGCTTTTAGTTGATCATGTTTTAAGCAATTGAGTAGCAACAAGTAGGTAATGTTCCCAATATAAACACATGATCATGTAAAGAGAATAATGAATAGCAAAAACAAGTAAATTAATAGTGATCTCTATTCTATAAGGGTCCAAGGCCGCTCGTGACCATGAGCACAGCTGATATACCAGTTTTATACTCTGCAGAGGTTGTACACTTTCACTATGAGTCGTGATCCCCAAAAGTCTGAGGTCATGACTCCCCATTGGACAGATAAGTTTCACTATGAAGTCTTTCAAAGGTTCGTCTAACAAGTTAGGGCCGCTAGGTTTCGTGGCCTGCAAATGTAGAGCCCTCCTTCCGTATGGCACAATGACACGTAGCCTATACTCATAAGGACAGAAGCCGCACTACACCCAACCCGGAACACACCCCTCTTGCGCCATAAAGGTAACCACTAACAAGCTAGAAAAGGTCATCTTATATGACTAAAGCCAGAGCCATGTAGCCCTCATAGCTGTACTGTAAGTCCCGGATGTTCGCTTACAGATAAGTCCTTATGGAGAGAAACTAGAGCACCAAAAGATAGCCCAAGGCTCTAGCCCTCTTTCATTATGTTACTAAAAAGTCATCTTTTAATGTTGTTGCATATTCTATTAGTCAAATTACAAGATCATAGTTTATGTTGAGCACTAGCAATAGCTACCCAATGCAAAACCATAGGCGACAAGGTACAAGATCAATTTCTAAGGCATCCTTAACAAGGAGACACATGCATAGTGATTTAAGTGCTTTAAAAGTGATTAGGTAACAAGGATGATCTCATGCTATACTTTCCTTGATCTAGCTGATCCTGTTGACCTGGTTTGTAATAGTACTCTTGATCACCAACAAACTGCTCACTGTCTATTCTCGATTAACACACCAACATCAATCATCCAAGAGCAATCATACAAAGCAAACAAAGCTACAATTAGAACAGTACACCAACAGTAGCAAAATAAGTTGAAAAGTTTGTGAAACGAATCTACATCTCACTAGGATCACACAGACGCGAATTGCACGCAAATCGGAGCTAAAACGAAAAAGTTATGATTTAAACAAGCTTTTCTTTATTAAAGTAATAGATTAAATATAATCTCAAAATTTAAGAGTGGAGAACCTACTAAACAGTAGCACTATCATGTAGATTATAAAATTACGAACCTAACGCAATTTGAACGGATCAAATCGGAGTTAAAACGAAGAAGTTATGGCTAAAACAAGTTGAATGGCAAAACTGTAAATAATTGAAAACGTATTTCAACATAACCGAACCGATGTACGCTTTCAAAAAGAGAAAGCAAAATCTGTAAATGCGCTTTGGACTGAGGTTGATTCAGCAATAATTGTAAGGGCGTATCTGCAAAGTCGGCAACGAAAGGGTATGATGAGATATGAGCCGTCGGATCTCCAACGCGCGGCTCAGATCAGAAGGGGGAATAGGAAGGTGGTCGGCGGCGAGCTGGGTGGTGGCGCCATGGCCGGAATCGTCTTATCCTCGCCGAAGTTCATCGCCAGAGCGACTCCGGGCACCATTGGGGACGGGACAAGCACGAGAAGCAAGAGGGAGGTATGGCGAACTCACCTAGCTGGATTGGAACGGCAGAAACCGGTCAAGGAGGGCGTGCGGCTTCCAAAGGCGGCGGCGGACCTCCTGTGCATGGCAGCGAGACAAAGTAAGCCATCGAAGCGAAAATTGAAGGGAGAGAGAGTTGGGCGACTGCGAAACAACGACCCTCACCCTTCGGTAACTTACGGAGGTGGCCAAATCGATGAGTTTGTCGCGTTGCTTCCGAGCTTGAGTGGCGGCTGCTAGGTTGCGGCGGCTAGATCTCAAATTGAGGCAATAGCGTCGGGATTAAGGTTGTGGAGCAGGCGGCAGCACCCACGGCTACTTATGAGAGGATACGGCGTGCGGTGCAAGGCAAGAGGAGAGGAATCGAGATGGAGGCGGACTCCGTTGTCATGTCTGGCTCGGCTACGAGCGGGAGGTGGAAGAGGATGACGACGCTAACAAACAGGCCCAGACATCAGCGACACAGAGAGAAAGAAGGGCGCGGCAGCCAGGGCGAGGCGGCCTGCGGCTTCGGCTGGGCCGGCCCGTTGCGGCTCGCGGGAGAGAAACTGGGCTCGCGGGCTGCTGAGGCCGAGTGGGCCAATTGCTGAGGAGGGGCGGCAGGCCTTCAGGCCAGAGCAGAGAAAAGAGAACACTTCCTTTCCTTTTTCATTTCTAATTTTCCAAATGCATTTTCAAATATGGATTTGATTAGGTTTTGAATTCTCTTTTGAAATTCTCAAATATCATTCAACACAAAACAAAAATATACAACAGCATGTATGAGCAAGCACATGTCTAACCTTATAGTTGATTTTAATTCCATGAAAATTATTAATTTTTCTAGGTTAAAATGCTCACAAAATTGTGTGAATAAATCAAATTCTCCTATTTTAAAATAATGCAAATTTTAGGGTGTTACATTGATGAGCTATGTGATGAGCTTGGAATCAAGCATCAATTCTCGGCCAAGTATACACCTCAATCAAATGGCTTAGTTGAGAGGAAGAATAGAACCTTAATTGATATGGCAAGATCAATGTTGAATGAGTATAATATGAGTCATTCATTTTGGGCCGAAGCAATCAACACGACTTGCTTCTATAGCAACCGCCTCTATTGTCACAAGTTTCTAGAGAAGACACCATATGAGATCTTAAATGGAAGAAAGCCCAACATTGCATACTTTTGGGTATTTGGTTGCAAATGCTACATCTTAAAGAAGGGCACTAGATTGAGCAAGTTTGAGAAGAAATGTGATGAAGGATTCTTACTTGATTACTCCACTACTAGCAAAGCTTATAGAGTTTGGAATTTGGCTAGTGGTCAACTTGAAGAAGTGCATGATGTTGAGTTTGACGAAACCAATGGTTCTCAAAATGAAGAAGATAACTTGGATGATGTGAGAGGAACTCAATTGACCAATGCTATGAAAGAAATGGATATTGGTGATATTAGGCCAAAACAAGTGATTGATGTGGATGACAACAAAGATCAAGTGCTCCAAAGTCCAATTACACAAGATAGTGGTTCTGTAATGCAAAATCAAGCTAGTACATCATCTCAAGTGCAACAAGATCAACAAGTGGCTAGTTCATCATCTCCAACTCATAATCAACATCAACATCCAAGCAATCTAGTCCAAGTGCTTCAACCAACTAACATTGCAAGAGACCATCCATTGGATTCCATCATTGGTGACATACAAAGGGGAGTTCAAACTAGATCAAGATTGGCATCTTTTTGTGCTCACTCTTCTTTTGTGTCAATGGAAGAACCCAAGGACATTGATAAAGCATTGAGAGATCTAGATTGGGTAAATGCAATGCATGAAGAGCTCAACAACTTCAAGAGAAATGAAGTATGGGAACTAGTTGAGAGGCCTAAGGATCACAATGCCATTGGAACAAGATGGGTCTTTCGCAACAAACAAGATCAAGATGGGATAGTAGTAAGGAACAAAGCAAGACTAGTGGCTCAAGGTTACACACAAATAGAGGGTCTTGACTTTGGTGAAACTTATGCCCCGATTGCAAGATTAGAAGCAATTAGGATCTTACTTGCCTATGCTTGTGCTCACAATATCAAGCTATATCAAATGGATGTAAAGAGTGCATTTCTCAATGGGTACATTCAAGAGGAGGTTTATGTGGAGCAACCTCCCGGTTTTAAAGATGACAAGAAACCCAATCAAGTCTACAAATTGAGAAAAGCTTTGTATGGATTGAAGCAAGCACCTAGAGCATGGTATGAAAGATTGAGGGACTTCTTGTTATCCAAAGGATTTGTCATGGGCAAAGTTGATACAACACTATTCACCAAGAAGATTGGGAAAGACTTGTTTGTGTTGCAAATATATGTTGATGATATCATATTCGGTTCAACCAATCAAGATTATTGTGATGAGTTTGGGAAAATGATGGCAAAGGAATTTGAAATGTCAATGATTGGTGAACTTAGTTTCTTTCTTGGACTTCAAATCAAACAAATGAAGGAAGGAACATTTGTAAGCCAAACCAAATACATAAAGGATATGCTAAAGAAGTTTGGTATGGAAGATGCAAAAGGAATCACTACTCCAATGAGCACTAGTGGAAGCTTGGATAGTGACAAGAGTGGCAACATGGTGGATCAAAAGCTATATAGATCAATGATCGGTAGCCTACTTTATGTGACGGCATCAAGGCCCGATGTGATGTTTAGTGTATGCATGTGTGCAAGATTTCAAGTCTCACCAAGAGAAAGTCATTTGAAGGCAACAAAGAGAATATTGAGGTACTTAAAACATACACAAGATGTTGGATTATGGTATCCCAAAGGTGCAAGCTTTGAGCTAGTTGGATATTCGGATTCTGACTGTGCCGGTGACAAAGTGGAGAGAAAGAGCACTTCCGGGACTTGTCAATTGTTGGGAAGATCACTTGTCTCATGGTCATCCAAGAAGCAAAATAGTATTGCACTATCTACCGCCGAAGCCGAATACATCGCCGCGGGTAGTTGTTGTGCACAAATCTTATGGATGAAGGCAACATTGAAGGATTTTGGAATCAATTTCAAGAATGTGCCATTGCTATGTGACAATGAAAGTGCCATGAAGCTAACCAACAATCCGGTTCAACATCAAAGAACAAAGCATATTGATGTTCGCCATCATTTCATTAGAGATCATCAACAAAAGGGTGACATTGCTATTGAGAGTGTGGGCACCGAAGATCAATTAGCCGATCTATTCACCAAGCCACTTGATGAGAAGAGATTTCACAAGCTAAAGAATGAGTGAACATACTTGACTTCTCCAACATGAGTTGATGCACCCCATATATGACATGCCTCTCCTTCGAGCCCCAAGGTATAATTGGTTGACATGTCATACATTCTATGCTAAGGACTTGTTTAGTGCATCGAGTCATAATTTACATGTTCTAGGCTCATTCATGAAAATCAAATGAATTTGAAGTTTATATGGTGCCACTATTGTTTCCATGTCTTGTATGATCTAGTGGTAGCATATAACTTGTTTAAGTAGCTTGTGATCCTAAGTGTTTAATCTAGAAAACTTGTCTAAATATTTGCTTCAACATGGTGCATGATAACCCTTCTAGTGAGGTGTGAAGAAGCTTGCCCTTGGATCAAACCAAAGCATTTTGTTTATGCAAGCAATCTAGGTTAAATCACAAACTTGATCCTCACCCCATATTTCAACATGATAATCTATCTAAAATTGGTCCCTTGTGGTCATTGGTGCCAAAGGGGGAGAAAATGTTATTCACAAAGATAGAACTCAGAGGGGGAGAAGTACAAAGGGGGAGAATTGATAAAAGAAGGGGATCAACTAAAATTTTGAGCACACAAGTAGGGGGAGCATGATGAGGACATCCTTCACTATTACCAGCTAGCAAAGACGCAACAAAAAAAGAGCCAAGTGGCCTAGTTGTAGTCAGGCGGCGACCGTGTGAGCCTCTGAATAATCCCACCTTGCTTAGCTTGGGAGGAGGAAGCCACCTTAAAAGAGAGAGCCCCCCTTCCCCTATTAGACTAGTCTTTTAGGGATATTGGGCCTTTCCCCGAGTGGGTGTGTATAAGAACTGTTGGGGTCCGGGCAACCTTAATTTATTGGGCCTCGGCCATCCCCATCTGGGCCGGATGTATCATTTGGTATCGGAGCTGGGCCCTTGTTTAAGGGGGTGGGAATGATGAGGACATCCTCCACTATAACCCGCTGGCAAAGACGCAACAAAAAAGGGCCAAGTGGCCTAGTTGTAGTCGGGCGGCGACCGTGTGAGCCTCTGAATAATCCCACCTTGCTTAGCTTAGGAGGAGGAAGCCACCTTAAAAGAGTGAGCCACCCTTCCCCTATCAGACTAGTCTTTTAGGGATATTGGGCCTTTCCCCGAGTGGGTGTGCATAAGAACTGTTGGGGTCCGGGCAACCTTAATTTATTGGGCCTCGGCCAACCCCATCTGGGCCGGATGTATCAGAGCAAGCTCTTAAATATGAATGTTGCATCTACATGTGCACTTCATATGTATGATGCATAGTTATGCATTTCTTTTTCTCCGACACTTTGCTTGTGTGGTGACTTGCTAGTATAATTTGAATAGTATATTGAAGTACTAGCATGAATAGGAAGTAGTTAGATTTTTCTTGCTTCATGTTTTTCAAAGTGGTACTAGAACCTTGCTTATAATGTTGATCTCACAAGGTTTCTAGTTATGTTTGTGCTTTTCCAAGTGGAATCTAACTACACAAAGTGCTAAGATGGTGTTTATCGCTACTCCGATGGTATCACGCTTCAAAGGTCTATAATCTTAAACACTTAGCACCTATTGGTAGTCAATGCTCCTAATCTTTCCTATCTAACATGTATGCTTCCAAAATCCAAACATATAGCATATATGTAGGGGGAACCATTGCTATCAATTTGAATTCATGATCACATGTCCATAATTCTTACACATGGTAATATACTTGGACAATGTGACATGGTTTCAATCAAAATTTTATCATAACATCTTTGTGAAAGGGTTGTCACCAATTACCAACAAGGGGGAGATTGAATGTCCAATATAATTCATTGCTTTTTATTTTTGGATACTTCCTTCGTCCCGTGTGAAAGTCCTATGTTTGGTGTTGGTAATTAGTGACAATGCCTAAGTACTAATCCTATGCCTAAGTTGTATGTAGCATATGAGGATTAGTACATTTCAAGGTTGGTGGCAAGATGGACATGGTGATCATGATGGCCACACTTGGATTTGGACGCAACCCTATGAGATCAAGGCAAAGGTATATGCTTAAGGGTTGTGTTTTAGTAACCAAGACACCTAGTGGGTGTGGTTACATTATAGGATAGATAGCCGTACTATAAAGAGGGGAATGACGCGGCTATTGAACTCCTAAGTGCCTCTAGGTGTGCATTTCATAATCATATGCATTTGGATAGAACTAATAACGCCTCGAAAAATGATTGTGAAAATGCTAACACACTCACACATGACGAGATCACATTGTGGTGTTAGCACGTTTGCGAAGGCGGTGGAGTTTGAGTGGTAGAGAGGGTTTGGGGTCCTCTCTCCCTCCGGCCGAGCTTGCGAGGCGGGATTCAGGCGTTTTTGAGGAGTTGAAACGTCTATTTTACACTACGCCGGAAGTCGGAAAAGAAACGGAGGTGAACGGAGGTCACAGAGGTGACCGGACGCTGAACCGGATGCGGTCTCTGTTTGACCGGACGCGTCCTGTCAGCGTTCAGCGTCTGCGCGGGTTTTCAGGTTGATGATCAGACGCGCAGCGCGTCCGGGCACTGTCGACCGGACGCGTCCGATCGTTCAGGGAGCTTACTGGACTCAAACCAGACGCTGGCACTGTGACGTCCGGTCAGTTCTACAGCGCGTCCGGTCAGTTCTACAGCGCGTCCGGTCACTATTTTGTCGTGTGCTGCTCAGACTTGACCAGCGCGTCCGGTCAGTCACAGGACTAGCGCGTCCGGTCGTTCGCAACGCGTCCGGTCTGCGCGTCAAGCACGTCCGGTCGTTGCTTCACAGTCAGCCGTTGAGCGACCGGCTCGTCCGGTCAGTTGGACCAGCGCGTCCGGTCAGTGCTTCGTGACTTAGCCGTTGTGCGACCGGCGCGTCCGGTCAGTTGGACCAGCGTGTCCGGTCAGCGCGTTTTCAGCTGTTTAAGTTTCTAACGGCTCTATTCGAAGGGGTACGTCTTTATATACTCGTTGACCAGCTCAAGGCTCTCTCCCTCGAACATTTGACATACGTGTGAGCACTTTGAGCTAAGCAACTCCCCTCCCACTCATCTCTCTTACTTCTTTGCATATTCGAAGTGAGATTGAGTGGTCCAAGTGCATTTGCATTATGAGATTGCATCTAGTTGGCACTTGGTGGTTGATTTGCTACGGGATTCTTGTTTCTCTTGGTGGTTGCCGCCACCTAGACGGCTTGGAGCAGCTTGGAGGCGTTGGCAAGAGTTGGTGATTGTTCTTGGCCACCTCCGGTGATTGTGAGGGGTTTGTGCCTACCTCGGCGAAGCGCCAAAGGCAACGTTAGTGAATTGCTTGTGTCATTGCAACCTTTTTCCATTTGGTAGGTTCTTGTGGCGCCTTTTGAGAGGCTCGGTGTGAGACCGATTAGCCACCGAACCACGTGGTGAAGAGGGATACAACAGGGACTAGCGTGCCGGCAAGCACGTGAACCTCGGGATAAATCTTCGTGTCATCACTTTCATATTGTGATTGATTGATCCCGGTGTTTGGTTATCTTGGTATTCATTGTTGATCATATTGGTTGGCTCAATACTTCGCCCCTCGGTGAAACTTGTAACAGAACCGTCCAAATTATAAGAGCACAAGTACAAAAACAATCACCGAAGTGATCAAATTCTCGCACTTGAGCCCATATAACTCCGGTAGTCCAGTGAAATCATGAGGGATTTCAAACCAACCAACATACAAGCCAAGATCGTAGTGATTCAACATAACAAGTCACATGTTACATCCATTTCTCAAGTAATTCAATATACATCGGAGTTCAACAAAGTTATTACAACTTACATTGAAAAGTAGCGGAAGCAAAGTAATTTGAAACTAACATTAATCTTATTTCAAATACATGCCAGTACCATGGTCGACTTCCAACAAAAGCATTAGAGATAAGGTAAATAAGAAGGATCATGCCCGTGATCACACTCTGCCACTACGGCAGGAGTCAACCAACTCTTGCAGCCGCCATGATACATCACAACCTGCAACAAGTGGGGATAAAACCCTGAGTACGAGAATATACTCAGCTAGACTTACCCGTCAGAAACCAGAAATAAGGTGACACCAAGGATCATGCAAGGCTGATATAAAGTGGGCTGGCTTGACAACATTTTGCATAAAAGCTTAATATAGATGATCAATCATTAATGCTTAAGCATCAAGTTAATTATTATTAACCTATCATCTATATTAGAACCTGTACTAGAGCACTCACTTTATTAGGAGCAAACAATATTAACCATAGCAGGTATAAATTGAGGCAACCTTTCCATCGTGATCCAATTAACCATCAGTTCAATTTAATTGAATCTACGTTGCCGCTGCTCAAGTCAAGTGCTCACTAACCGGGAGCGATGGCGATTCGAATCGAATTCCTATCCAGCTGGAGGGGTATTTCTAACACTCACCGTGCAGACCCCTGCCAGGGTCGCACAGGCCACCTTTTCATATGATTCAGGAATCACGGGTCCAAATGATGTCGCGACCCCAAGGGCGACACTCTGCCAGGTGATAGGGACTCTAACCCCCCCTTGGTCTCACGCCAATGTCCCCAAGCAAATCCTTTCTCTCCTCCAAGAAGCAACCTACCATTCGATTCCCGGCCTGAATCACATTACTCGGCTTCGCGGTCGGAACGGCTTATCCGGCCAACTAAGTGTTAGACCTTACACAAACAAACATGCTAAAATAGCAAAGAAAGCAATACCAAGCATGACATAAGATTTACAAAGTCTCAGGTGTACTAGCTTAATCACCAAAGACATGAATCACACTTAGCAATACGCAAGCAAAGTAACCAAGCAATCATGTATTTTCAACAATTCTGGACATACATGCAGTAGCTGAGTAAATCAATCATATCTGAAGTTATACAAATCCAAATGACTTGCAAGAAGACATCCTAGAAAGCTTATGAAATTTTCCACATTTCATTTATAAACATCACAGCATGATTCCAAAGTTTAACATGTCGAATTTACATAAACACAGAAACTGGTCTAACAAGACAGAGAGCAAGCAATTCTGTACCCCAAATTTAAACAGCTATAACTCCTAAACCACATAGCCAAATACCACCAAATTTTAACAGCAGCTAGATATATAAATTATCTACAACTTTTGTATAAACAAGTTTCACAACAAAGCACATTATCATAAAGAACTTTGCCAAGTTTCCAAATCTGTCCAGAAACTTCATTTGCAAGAAATCATTATTAACTTATGTTGCAAACATATAATTGGACAAAACCAACTTTACCAACATGTCACACATGACTAATGAACACTAGAAAACATAGTGTGCATTCCTAGATAAATTCTTTTAATGCATTTTCTTAATTTATTTAGATAATTTGGTGGAATTATGAACACATACCAAAATGCTCAATAAATTCTACCAAAATTACAGTGTCCTACAAATGCTCTCAAAAGTCTACTGTCTAAATTTCAAGCCATTTGGACATGTATATCAACCTCTATGAAAAAGACATGGATATTGCAATAATTCATGTGAGAGCAAGATGAATCAATAACTCAACATTTTCTATGAACACATGACCATAAAATGAACCAACATCAAAGAGCAACATCATAATAAGGTGATGGGACAACATTTTATATTTTATCACTTATATATTATTTATAAGCTATTTATCAAGCTATAAACAAGTTAAATCAATAGCTTGAGCATACAGTAAGCAATGGCTATGAAATTTATACCACAGTACATCCATGGCATGTCAAGCCTACCATAAAAATTTCACATCAATTGGGGCAACACAACTTGAGATATAAAAATAACAAGCAATATAATGTAGATTTCCTTATTTATCAAGGTCCAATCAAAACTTTAAGAAAACAGTGAACAAGTAGTGTGTTTAATATTTTTCCTAGCAAGTACAAGTCATCACAAAATTAACAAAACAAGAATCACTATTTTTTGGAGTTCTAAAACTCCAGATCTTGCTCTGGTTAAGTTTAAAGGCATTTTTAGAGTATTTTTAAAACTTAAATAAAGACATTAGAAAATACCTACAAACATGTAACATATTATGACTCCACTGCATAGATCTTTTCTCAAGGTTTCCAAAAAGTCCTCATTTACTATTTTTGGAGTTTCCTAGCATGCGATATGAATTTTTGAAGATTTAAATGAAATCTGAAATTCAAATTCGGAATTAACACAACCCTAACAATATTCGCTAGGCACACCCGATTTCCCACCCCAGATCTGTCACTACATAACCGACATGCGGGACCCGCTGTTCAGCCGGGCCCGCTCGTCTACACCCATAGAGACACAGGGGGAAAAGAAGTCGGCCTTCTTCTTCTACCTTCGACGCCAAGCAGGGGAGGCGGCCGGTGGTTGTCGATGTCGGTCGGAGAGGGCCGACGGTGGCGGAGGAGGGTGGCTCGAGCTCCAGCTTGTCCACCCGCACCCATGGGAGGTGGAAGCACGACCGGAGGTGGACTGTGGCCTTTGGACCCCGTGAACAGGCGGAGCAGTGGCGTCCGCGCCGGCGGCAGGGTGCTCCGGCGACCGGGAGTCTGGGCAATCGCGCGCGCGGGGCGGAGCACGGCGAGGCGGAGGCGGTGACACACTCGGTTGGGACGGAGGTCGAGCGTAGCAGCGATTGGGCGGAGCTCCACCGCTTGGCAATGGCGCGGCCGCGGCCATGGCGCCCGCGTTCGGCAGCGAGAGGGAGCAATGAGCTAGAGAGGAGCTTAAGGGCGAGTGTGAGCGCGGAGTAGAGCTGGGTTGAGCGTCCTGGTGCCTCCCCATCGACCCCAGTCCCCGGGACGCACGGCAGCGGAGGTGGGGGTCACTGCGGCGCATGGAGGCCACGTCCCGGACGCGTGGCTGCCGTTGAAGACTTTCACCGAGCAGTTGGCAGGTGCCGAAGTGGGTTGGTTGGGACGCCGATTTGGACCATTTTTGGGCTGATCTGGGTCTTGGACCTAAAACCAAAGTTGAAGCCCATGAACAGCTCTACACTTTTAATTTAAAGCATAAGGTCATTAGTGTCCTGGTTTAGGAGATAATTAGCATCTAAGTTGGCAATGTCAACACATTACTAACCAAGAAGGAAACTCAAATTTGCTGATCAAAATGAGGTCAATCTTAAGCCATCTTTTTGCATGCTCTTCTACACCATCTACACTCCAACTTTTATATTGGGACCATGTGAAGTTGTTTAACAAAATCTCGAGAACGCGGCATGTCAACATGTCAAGGTCAAATAGTGATAATACAACTTTTTGCTGTTTTGGAAACTCTTATAGAAGGTCCAACTAAGCTCCATTTTGAGTGACACTTGATCCATTGTTTCCACCATGAAAAGTACTACAACTCATATTAAGGAACCTAATTGAGCCACTATATGAAATTGGAGGATAAAATGTTGCCAACTTGTCAACTTTCTGCTGTCCACTCGAGGACTTAGAATATTTTTCTAAGTGCTGAAAACAGCAGCTGATTCCACATTGTGATCTCTATTTGACTAGGTTAGCGGCCAAACTAGCTCTTGACCATTAAACAAAGTTTGTTCTACACAAGATGAACTACAACTTTTGTTTAAGGTCAAACCTCATAACTAGCACAGAAGTCCAACTTTTACTTTGGTCAAAGTATCAACTCGATAAAGCCGAAACTAGGGTTTTAGGCCAATCGAGGCAATTTCTTGACATTTGCTCAACATGAACCCTTCATGACTTTTGTTGTAGAGTCCATCTAGAGTCATTTAGGCAAATTTTCATGGTTTGGTTGATGTTCTATAGTTCCATTAACTTAATGGGGCAAATTCCAATAGGAATGGAACTTATCATTTCATGTGACTTTTTGATTCCAAACTTCATGAAACTTTTTCAGGGATTAATATAGATAGGTACCAAGGTGAGACATATGAAGATATGGCAATAACATCATCCAAACATATATCTTTGAAAATGGCCTATATGTAAAGCAATGATGCAGCATCCCACTTTAAGGTAGGCTCATCTCCATAGGTTGACGTTGACATTGTCATTTCCACTTAATCTATCATGTTTGAGCTCAAACTCACTGCCTAATTGGTGATAAACACCTGGGGTGTTACAAAACTCTCCTAACTCAACTTTGCATTACCTTCTTAGTTATCTTTGCTAGCAAGTTATCTTTGCTAGAGTAGCTCTTTTGTGTAGCTTGCTAGTTATAGTTATAGTTACCTTCTCGATTTGACTTGTGTGGTTGAGTGCAAATACTAGAATTGTGAATTGGTTAGGTGGCTTGCAAACACCCCGTAGGCTAAGCAAAACTTGCATCTCGCTATTTGTTATATTGATAAACTTGTTTAGCTTGTCTTTGTAGAAAGTTTTAAAAGGCTATTCACCCCCCCTCTAGCCATCAAGACCTTTCACCGTGATAAATCAATCTCTAGAATCATCTAAAATCAAACGGTCTTAAGTTTGACCAACTCTATAGGAAAGAGTTATATTATCTATGACACCAATATATATATTATCAAAACATAGGTCATGATGTTTGTAGTGACAACAACTTTGTGTCATAAACATTAGTATTTATCTACAAATTTTGTTAAACCTAAAATAGTTTGACTTAGGACACCTTTGTAAGTTTATTAATACTAACAAATATGCCCGTGCGTTGACAAAAAAGACTATTAAAATTTCATAGAAAACGATGACAGTATAGGACTATTTATATACATCTATTTATATAAAAAAGACTCTGGTTCATGTGTGGGATACATAGAGCATGACCCAATACTAACAAATATGTCTGTGCGTTGTCAAACGAAGCCAACGAGCTCAGGATCCTGCAGTCTCTAGATCCGGTAATAAGGAATAGACATATGGAGACTCGTGGAGGAGCAGGCCAGCAACAACATGGTACATGGAGGTCATGCGCAAGGCTCTAGCGTTTCCATAGTGGCAGCGCCCATACGGCCATACTTCATGGGAACTCTCCGCGATAATTGGTTTCTCAGTTGTTTTCTTTTCTTGCATGGATTCTTGAATTCGTTGATGATGGTCCATGGTTTAGCTTTATAAGCTATGTTAATATTTAGAAAGATTGCCACCGGTCCCGTAAAATATTTGGACTCTATAAGCTTGAAGAAAAAAAGAGATAGAAGTTGGAGTTTGGTTCTTTGTAAACAGAAGACTGAAAATATAAAATAAGGAATACACGGATGTGATTTTTTGCCTCCCTTTTGACGTATAACTAAATAAAGAAAGCGGAGCAAAATAAAGAACGTAACTTTTATCCTTTTCTGTTTGATTATTAAGAGTTCTATTTAGAGTACTAAGAAAATATATTTAGATTAGGATTCATACTCCATATTGGTGTAGACGCGAGGTATTCTAACTCGTATGAGCAGGGGTTATATATATAAGTCTGGACAAAAGAAACTCTCCATTGTTTGGTAGTTAGAGAGAGACGGACCAAAAAAATGGATGGACGAAAAAAATAGCCGAAAATTTTACCTCTTTATTATTATATATATATATAATATATATATATAGCGAGGCTAAAATGCAACAAGGTGCATTTTATATAGCAAATGCACAGACCCCATCCCACCAACCCCGCCACCCCCGCACACGTACACACACGCGCTGGGCGCGCACACACCGCGCCCCGCATGCAGGGAATCTTTTTTGTTTCAGATAAAAAAATGCAATACCTCCTAAACCGTAGCGCCTATTTCAGATCCGTTTGCATCAGGTTGTTCAAAAAAAGTGCTTAACAAAACAAGATCCATGAAGACTATATTTGATGAACTTTTTTTAAGTATGTAATTGCAACTTCAACGTACTATGAGTTACCATCATGATTATAACACAGTTACAACTTGGCTATAGCGTAGTTAGCGCTTGTTGCAACCACTTAGAACATAATTTTTACCCATTTTGCTACTACATGCAACTAGTTACAACCTAGTTGCAAGTCTAGCCAGTGAACATGGTGCATTTTATATACCAAATGTGTGTATTCTCTACCAATTGCAACTGCGAGACTAGACCAATCACAACTATAACATCATACTAACTGCAACTTGACGGAAGTAATTGCAACAGATCTGATCTAGTGCAACTGGACCTGATGTAGTTGCAACATGACGCGATCCAATTACAACTAGAGTTAGGCCAGTTGCAACAAGGCAAGAACCAGTTGCAACCAGGGTGGGTGCAACATATTCTCCGTAGAAAATGCGCCAATTGCAACTCGGTGTGTGTTGTGGTTGCAACCTCCGTTGTGTTTTGGATACAACAGGATGTGTGTCACAGGGGACAAGAGCGGGTGTGGGCCGTGCGCCCAGGTGTGTGTGGTGTGGGCCGGACCAGGTGTGTGCGGGGATGGTGCGGGGTGTGGTGCGCGCGCCTAGGTGTGTGTGTGCGTGTCCGGTTTGCTCGCCGACCTGAGTGCATTCAATATAAAGAATGCACCCAGGTGCAATATATACATACAACCAATTGTAACTCTGTGTGTGCTGTGGTTGCAACCTCCGTTGTGTTCTGGTTGTAACATGGTGTGTCACAGGGAACAGCCAATATATACACACGCGCACACACACGCACCAGGTTGCACACGCACACACACGCACACACACACGCACCAGGTTGCACACGCGCGCACACGCGCACACACACGCACACACATGCACCAGGTTGCACACGCGCACACACGCACTAGGTTGCAAACCAGGGTGGGTGCATTCTCTGTAGAAAATGCACCCAGGTGTATTATACCATAACACTCTATATATATATATATATATATATATATATATATATATATATATATATATATATATATATATATATATATATATATATATATATATATATATATATATATATATATATATATATATATATATGGGACAGAGGTAGTACATTATTAATGCAGCCCCCACGTTCTTTTACATAGAATTCTTCCATAAAAAGCAAGAGCAAGGAAGCAGTCAGATAAAAGCCGAAAATTATCAGTTCAACGGTTTTCATACGAAGTACTCGATACACATTATTCTCAACATAGTCTCTCACATGTTACAAATCTCAAATGCAAGCTTCAGGAGAGAGTACCTTGTCCAAATCACTATATTTAGAGGCTTTTAGGAACCGTATAACCTATAACCTGCAAAAACCAACCAATATATAAAGGGCACTGCTAGCGCCCGGACGTCCGGATCCGGGCGCTAGCATCCGGACGCGCCACCGGAGAAGGATTCCAGCCCGCCCCCACTTCCACCCCCCGAACCACGCTAACGAAAACGCGGAACCCGAACGTCCCCACGCGCGCGGGGGACGAATCGAACGCAACCCGGCCGCGTGCGGGAATCCGCTCCCCCCATCTCCAAACCTAACGCGGAACCCGCAACGTCCCCACGCGAGCGGCAGGGCGGGGGGGGCAGATCAAACGCAACCCGGCCGCGCGCGGGGATCCGCTCCCCCCATCTCCAGACCTTCGTCCTGCCCCTAAAGCAACCATTGCCCCCTCCCCACACTGCAACATCCCCACCCCGCAAACTGCACCTTGCAGAAATTGAAGATGCAACAACGACGAAACACCATGAAAAAACACCTACTGCACCATACAAAAGCTGAAGATGCAACTGACAAAAGAACGCCTACTGCACCAAGGCATGATGCCTACTACAACGACAACCAAACACTTATTGAAACAACTGTCAAACACTTACTGAAACAATGCAAGAAAATAAAGCTTCAACATAGAATGACTACCTACTGCACCAAAGCAAGACAACTAATGCAACAACAATTAAACAAGTACTGAAACAAAGGGCAAAACACCACGAACACCTACTGCACCAAAAGAGCATGAAAACTACTGAAACATTACACAACCGCCTACTGCAACAGCAGGCGACAACTACTTCACCATGCGGTTGAAACAAAAAAAATAAAACAAGATCTCAAACACACATCAACACCAACTGAAACACTATTGTAACAATGCAAAACAACCATTGCAACAAGGCGAAGAGAAAAGGGGAGGAGGGAGGGAAGAAAGCTCATACAACATGCCCAGATCTGCTTCTCCAACATCCAAATAGTTCTACTGAAACATACCTTTCGAGCAAATGAAACAACAGTAAAAACACTACTGAAACAGGGGGAGAGGAGAGGGGAAACGCCGCTAGCGCCACCAGATCTGCATCGCCCCCCATGGATCCACCACAGGGGGGCCGCTGCTACATGCATCCCCCACCGGGGGAGGCCCCCATGCCGCCGTCGAGATGGGGGAGGCGCGCCGTGGTGGAGAAACGCCACCGAGCAGCTGGATCTGCACCGCCTCCCCATGGATCCACCACGAGGGACCAAGTGCACCATGGATCCGTCGTGGGGGAAGCCCCCCATGCCCCCGTCGTGGTGAGGGAGGGCGCGCGAGGGTGGAGGAGGCGCCCACGACGCTATATCTACAACGCCTCCCATGGATTCGCCACAGGGGAGGTCGGGCTCCCATGGATCCGCTAGAATGAAAGGCCGAAGAGACCGCCACCGCCGTCAACTTCGAAGGAAGCCACAGAGGTAGGAGAGTCAAAAGAGATGGAAGTGGCTTCGCCGGAGAGAGCAAGGAAGTGGCGACAAGCCGACGGCGCGCGTGGGGAGGGCAGGCAGGGGAGAGCGAGGGCGCAGCGGCGGAGAGAGCGAGGCGCGCGCGGGCAGCAAGTGAAAGGGAGAAGAAGGCGAGCAGGTGGGTCGCGGTGGTTTGACGAATGGATAAGGGGAGGGGGAGTGGGCTCGGGCAGGACGGGTCGCACCGCATCGCGTCCGTCGGGTGCGTCCGATGTCGTCCGAACATCCTCACTGTATCATTACCGATATATAAAATCAATCATGCTTGGAGTCATGTACATCGTACAACAATACGCACAAACATGGATAGTTGTATGTATATATGCGGAGTGTTAACTTACTCCCGCACTTGTAGCCGGGTGTAAAGGGCTTCTTGCAGTAGTTGGCGACGTACACGACCTTCTCCATGCACCACAACTTCTCAGCTTCCGGGGTGACCCTTTGTACACAGCGCAGCATGCCGGCGACGGTTCCAACTTTGGGTTCGCGGGGAACTCCTGGAACTTCTTGCACTCCTGCTTCATGGCTTCCGCATCTTTATCACAGTTATCGGCCGACGCTCTCCCTATAATAGCAAGGACAAGGAGCAAACCCAAGACTAGTTTTGCCATGGTTATAGCTTCTATTTTACGGTTTAATAGCAAGCCCTCTCCTTCAGCTTCTGATTGAATGTTTCGACAAAGCGAGATGTGTGGTTTAGGTGTGACATGTGAGAACTTTCAGTGGGGATGGCTAGGCTTATATATAGGTATAAACATCGATGAAGATGCGATTGGACCAAATAAAGTTGGCAATGATATGTGGATCCTCTATCTGTAGAGGATGCAACTATATCATGCAAGAGATATCGAATTCTATCCACTAGGTACTTCATATAATATTTAATTGTATTATATAATTTCTATTAGATAGATAATACGTATTAGTAATTGACTTGGAGAACATGAATTAACTGCAAGTTGTGATTTATGTCTAGTTGGTATGATTTGATGATAGATTGCACGACGATCAAACTATTGACAAACTAGTTGTAAGGAAAATGGACCCTTAGCCCATTTAGTTTGGATTTTGGTGTTTGATGATCAACATGACCAAGTTGGACTAATGAATTTATAAGTGTTTGTTTTGCAGTCCAATAGGGTGCAAACGTGACTTGGACGAAGGCGACATGGTGATCAGGATGATCAAAACCTCAAGCAAGACATTAGAAGCTTTGTTGAAGACCTAAAAGACAAGCAAAGTCCAAGGCACGAAGATGGAACCAAGCCAAATACAAGGATCGCAAAGAAATGAAGTGATAAAGGGATTCAATGAGCGTTGAACCCTAGCAATAGTGCTAGAGTCAGACCATACCAGGCAGAGTTTGACAGGTGCGAAGCCTAGGAGAAAAGCAACATTGGCAATGCATCAAACCTAGAGATGGATAGGCATCAAACCAAACGGTCCCACTATTCATTAGTGCAGAAATGTGAAGGAAGCGTCAGACCATGTTGTCAGCATAGATGTTAGACCCTTGCAGCTAGCATCCGATCAGTTCTAGAACACTCCTGAGAGTTGAGTTGGGTGTCGGACCTAATATGACGGAACGGCGTTGGACCCAAGTGTGCAGTTGTGCCCCCCCAATGGTCAGCCAATGGCTCTCTTTGACACAAGATCTATTGTGAGAGTCAGGCCCGGACCTAATAGTCCGATGATCATGGCTTTGCATTGACCGACGCTAGCTAGAATGGCCTGTGTGGCTCCAACGACTAGTTCTCAAGTTTAGCGCTATAAATAAGCCTCCAACCAGCCAAAACCTAGGGGAAGAGCTGAGGGAAGATAGTAGGGTGTTGATACACCACTTTGGTGCTCTCCATATGCATAGTGCTTTTAGTGATACACTTGGTGATTAGTTGTCGGGTTATGATCCCCAGGTGTCTCAAGGCATCGATTAATTAGCAGACCGAGCGGCCCACGATACATCAACTAACGAAGACCCGAACGACCGAGGCCTAGCTGAGCCAAGTGAACCAGACCAGACACCAAGGCCAGGGTTAGCCATGACTTCTCCCTATCACCTTAGCCACATGATGCACATAAAGACTCACGACCTCTTCACTGTCCCGACCCCTGGGAGGAACGGGGAGAGGTCAAACCTAGCCAAGCGTGCCTACTCTAACAAGAGAAGACACAATGCTCTGACCCTGCAAGGACTGAGGGAACAGCGGTCACCTTAGTCTGGTCAGACGCCATCCCTGTGCCACGTAGCACGGACAAGACAACACTGCACTGTGTGGCTATCAGTACGGTGACCCACCATCCAAATACGGACCAACAAGATGCATGTATGATTCTACCCACTATGGGATGGGATCCATGATGGAGGCCATGACTTAGAGGCCATCTAGACCGGTAGGAGCCACGACCCCAACGCATGGGGTCATGGCTATCAGTTCCGCAAACCAACCGAATGATTGATGACCTGGGGCGGCTACCAACTCCGATACGATGCCCTAGGAAACTAGGAGGCGATGATGAAGACCATGGTGACATCACACAGGACGACTGGCGAGCCACCACCGTGCCTACAGTGTCACCACGGCCGGCACAGGAGCACCATGTCACACCATGCCGCGATGTGGCCACAAGACCATGATGACAACCACGCCCAGACATGCACCACAAGATGGTGTAGCTTGCAAGCCAAGTTAGCTAGGTTCTCCCTCAGGCTCACGGCCCTTCGGTCGGGAGAATCTTCTTCTTTGTACACGTCTTGGCCCCGAACTCTATATAAGGTAGCTAGGGCACCCATCTTAGGGATTCACCACTCATTTACTCATTCTTACACTGTAGAAGGACTCCTAAAGCTTTCCTTTGGGCAGCCCATCACCTAACTCTAGCTCTCCTACCTCTTCAACCATTCTTGCACCCCCATTATAAGAACTTTAGAGCATTCAAGCGAGGAACAAGCACTCGATCATCTTTGAGACTAGACATAGGGCTCTAGCCTGAACTAGTATAAATCCTCGTGTCTTTTGGATGCTACCATCGTCTTCCTAGAGCAGCGTGGCAATCATATAAATTTACTAGTCCGGTTTACAAAACACCGACAGTTGGCATGCCAGGTAGGGGACAGTCGTGCACTCTTGTTGTTGAGAAGGAAGTGATGGCTCCCGACACCTATGTCGGACTTGTTCTTAGCGCGGCCCTCGGTAGCCGCATTCGCTTCGGAAGCCCTGAGTTCACCGACATCGATGGGCCAGCTCCTGTTAATGGTCTTCTCCCTGGCCAAGCTCTGCGCTTTGGGGACCTAGTCTTCGTAGCCGACCTCTTAGGTCAGCTATGGCTCAGCGAAGAGAATGCGGCTCCCCCGCACATCTTGACTCCTGATCATGAACCAGCCTGAGCCGATCCCGGTATCGTCGACTCTGATACGCTAGCATGCAGAATAAACGCATATCTCAGGTTAAATTCTAGAACCCTAGCACTGCACTGCCCTCTGAAATGAGCAACGCGATCACACTCTTCGAGTGGGAGCTAGCCAGGTGCAATGGCCATTCGATGAAGCCAGAATCCTCTAGGTTTGTGGGGATGATGGAGCGGGATCCAAAATCCATCTACGACCTCCTGCTAGCAACCCCTGAGAACATGAACTCTGAGTCTAATTCCGGGGGAGTTGCCATCCGCTAAGAGAATACAATATGTTGCACCTCTCGGAGGATGGGGCGACGCCGGCAGAGGACATAGAGGATGACACCTATCCGATCCCACGCACCCTCGGAGAATAGGCCGAGTATGACCAGGAGCGCCTAGAATGAGCCAGGGCTCGTGAAACTGATCAGTCCAATGAATGTCGTGACGATGGATGCCCTAGCCCACAACACATCGACGCTGAGGGCGCACGAGCGTAGGCATGCCATGTGTATGATCAAATCCAACAGGGCAAGACGGAGGCACCCGTCTTTCCATGAGCCAGCTAGAACATCATGGCAGCCGCCATGATTATGTGGACGGCCCCTGAACCCTCAACCAATAAGGGAAAGCACGTCCATCAGGAGCTGTGAGACCTGCTAGAAACTACGGCAGTGCAGCAGGCTCAAAGATCCATGGAGAGGCGGCATCCTAAGGCTAGACTCATACACATCTCTTTGGCACGCGCGCTAGTGTGCTCCGGCCAGGTGACGGCGGTGCGACGCAAAGGCGGAAACCCTCCCCAGCGCGTAGTCGCACAATTATATTTCTATGCTCATTTCACAAAGGGCATTACGACAAAAAGGTGAAAGCTCATATTATCTCCCAAAAGTGCTTGTTTTAGGACAGAAGCTCGTCCTTGGGAAACCTTCGAATAGCATTTCTAATTGGTGAAGTGGTTTTCCCTCCAACACCAATCTTCGTGTATCTATCTTAAGATTCACAAAATAAGATCTGCAATATTTATGATAAACATAAGTATCTACAACCACCCTTCCAAAATCTTTATGAACAGGAAGCATAAGGGGGTTGAAGACCTCGTGTGTGACAATGTTAGAGAGACCAATTGATTCAGGAGATTTCTCATGTGAGCATAAATTTGATGAGGTGTTCATGAAATAACTTCCATGCTCATTGATATTATCTTCCTTTTCAGGCTCCAAGGGTGTTCCTTCATGAATGTCTACAGGCAAAAATATTATCTCCATCATTCCTTGCCTATGACATTCATTAGACATTTTATTGTCCAAGTTTTCCATGGATTAGTGGCTCTTGGGTTGGTCTTATCTAAGACCTCCTCCAAACTTGGATGAGTCATGTTTGCAAAAAGAATTGACTTTAACTCACTATTTGGATCTAGGCCAAGTTTAGATTCTACCCATAAGGTTTTATCCTTGTCCATCCATTCTTTAACAATGGCATATGAGTTCTTAATACATTCCAACTAATTATTAATATATTCCTGCCATTGTCATTGTTCTTCTTGGTCATCCTTTTGGTCTTCATGACTCCTATGCTTTGGTTGTCTTAGTGGATTTCTAGGGTCATCATGAGACTTAGGAGAAAGAGTATAAAAGGGATCATCGGGGTCAAGGATGGGTTGAGATAAGACATCTAATATGGGCATAGAAGGGGAGAGAATAGGAATGGCTCTTAGATGGCTCGGCTCTCCTTCTATGGCATTACTAGATATGTCATCCTTTAATTCTTTCCAATATCCTACATGGGAATAAGGATGCTTTCTAAGAGATCCCTTTTTGAGAGGATTCGAATTATGTTCACTCAAATGTCTCTTATGAGAATTTAATGTTCCCCCAAAATCAGCACCAAAGAGGTCATCCTTATTTTCAACAGGGATTTCCATAGGTGGAATTCCTTCTTCTCTTAGAGGATTTTGGGGTATTGGTGGTTTGGGATTGATAGCTAAATCTTAGGATTGGAGTGGTTGTAATTTGGCTATCAAGCCTTCCTCTTCTTATTTGGGAGATGATTCCTTCCCTTTCTCGAGGAGTTTATTATGAATGCTACTATAGAGAGCCTTTCCATTAATTCTATCAAGCATAGCCCTTGCTTCACTAGTAGACAAATGAAGGAAAGCTCCTCTAAAGGCTGCATTAAGGGATTACTTGGAATCCTTGCTAAGACCCATGTAAAAATATTGAAGAAGTATAGGGTCTTGAATGGCAAGGTCCGGGCCAGTGATGATGAGTTCATTCAAACGATCCCACGATGTGCCAAGAGATTCTTCTTCTAGTTGTCTAAAATTTAGAACCTCTTTTTGAAGGCTAACCACTTTAGAGATGGAAAAGAAACATAAACAAAATTTAGAGCATAATGTTTCTCAATCTCCTTGCATACTTCCTACGGTTCGACTGTACCAATGTTTAGCTCTTCCCGTTGAAGAGAACAGAAACAACTTCCATCTTAGGGTTTTATCAAACATGCCAGTGATACGCAAGCATGCACAGGTCTATTCAAACTCTTGTAGGTGTGAGTATGGGTTTTCATTGCCTTCTCCCGAGAAGGATTGATCCCGAATCAATTTTATAAAGCACGAGCGTAGCTTCATAGCCAGGTGTTAGGATAGGCTCTAAAGATTTTGGTGGCCCAAAGCTCACGCTCGTGGGTTTAGCATATTGATAGATAGGAGTGAAATTAATAATGGAAAAGAAAAGAAAAGAATGAAGGAATCAAAAGATAAGAGTACAATACAAGGTTAAGCTAGGTTCAAAGTTAACTCAGCAACCGTTTCTCTGATAACGACGCCAAAAAGCTTGTTGGTATAATTAAGATGTACACAGATAAATCCATAAGCGCATGGATATCACTGTAGCTTTCACCCAAAAGTATTCCAAGTATCATATCCATAGGGAAACATATGAGGCTAATTATGGTCTAACTTAACCTGGAGTAGCAACAAGACTTAAGAAAGTCAGGAGTATAGAGGAGATCGCTATGGCCTTCTAATTCTAATCTAGGTAAGCTATGTCTTCTACTATTCTATCTGGGGAAATTAATAAGGAAGAACACAAACATAGTATGCTCTTCCTAGTAACAAGATCCTGCTAGGCCTACAAACGGGAGGTGGACTATAGAGGATTCAATGAGGCTATAAGAGTCACCCTCACGAGCTACCACCGATCCGAAATATAGGGTGCATCCACGAGTTACCAAGTCTAAGCACCATGCTTACACTACAAATAATACTTTAACCTAAGGTCAATAGATTAAAGCACTCAAAAGAGACTCGCAAACCAGAAGAACAATATAAACACATTGCTTACTTAAATCAGAAGTTAATTACCAGAGAAATCTAAGATGTTGGTTGACTTTCGACAAGGTACAAGCCGTAGAGAGAGCACCAACAGGCCGACACCTCCTCCAAACTCTTCCCTTACTCTCCATCTCTCTATTTCTAAAGACTAGATCCTAACGAGGACTAATCTTCTCTTGATAGCTGCCTCTGATCCCGATGAGGATATGAATTAGGGTTTCAGGATGCCTCTAGGGAGGGGGGTCGAGGCTGGTATATATAGGAATCATCATCAATTCTGAGCCCTCAGATCAAATCAACATTAAGTAACGGCGTAGATCTAATCCTTAAGACGGTGGAAGAGTCCATGTCGAAAGGGAGAGCAATTAGGCTCTGTAGCAGGCAGGCCGGCCAACCCACTTCCATGGCCATTTGAGCCCAACTTTGGTGGTTTGCCTTCTTGAGTGTTCTCGTGTCTTCCCATGCTATTTTCACGGTGGAATTCCGTGATTTCCTTTGACGAATAGGTCCCCCTTGGCGGTTTTCTGGATAAACCCTACTAAAAATACAGATTCACCAAAACTCATGGAATTTATTAGTTTAAACCCCTATACCTATGTTTGGTGATGAAATTAAGTATATATGCAGGTTATGTTAACAATTTATAATTGATGTTAGTGACCGTCAACACCTTCTCACTGACGCCGAAGATCAATCCTGCGGTCGTGGTACTGCAGCACCAGGCGGACGGTGACCTGGAATGCCGCCTAAGCGGCAAGGTTGCGCCACATGGCATTTCTAATGAGTGACGCCGTGCAACCGATGGGTGGGCGGCGCATGAGCACCTTGGTAGGCGTGTCTGTCCCCAGCGCTAGCACACCCATGGTGTCCATGATGAGGTTCACCAATACCAGCTGCATGGTCGTCAACGGCATCTTGCTAGAGGTCACTGTCGACATGAAGTTGATGATGAGCGCGGTGACACTAACAGTGAGCTAGAACTGGATGAACTTCTAGATGTTGTTGAATACTTTGCAGGACTCAAAGTAAAACTTTACAGAACTCAAACTAAAACTTTACATGACTCAAAGTAAAACTTCACATGATGAAGGAAGCTCTGATTTTGGCTCGTGTATGGTGCCGACGATGCAAAAAAAAAACACCCGTAGCAGCCTTTACCTTGGATGAAACTCAGCGAGCCTAAGCCTAGGATGTAGAGAGGCTCAAGGTGAAGCTACGATTGCGACTAATTTGGGGATGGTGCAGTGGAGCTCGCAAATTTTGGCCGGTGGTGGCTGCTGCTCTCTATGGAAGCGACGAACAGAGAGAGCAGGCAGGGAGAGTAAGTGAGAGATGTAGGCACGACATGGGCGCAGCATGGCAATGGCACAGGCAACAGCGGGGCAGCGCAGCATGCAGTGGCAGCGGCACTGCTCGGCATAGCATGGGGTGCAATGACCATATTGATAGCGAAGGGATCCTTTAGCTCGACGAAACCGAGCAATGGCGGGGGCGGGGGTGTAGGCTGGCAGGGTCAGCGGCACATCCGCCACCATGGCCAACTCGACTACCGTGGTGCTCACGCATGTGCTCCACAACAAGCGTGAGTTCCCCTTCACCGTCGGTGCGGCCGACCTCATCGTGCTGTCCCTCGGCGGGAGCACCCACGCCACCTGCCACAGTGAGAGGCGGCACTGGTGGAGCAGGACGTGGAGTCGGTGATGTTCCATGGCAAGAAGCTGATGGCACAGACCAACGGCGAGTGGCTGGAGGTAGGGGATGACGGGTGGGGACCACCTATCGGTGAGAGAACGACCTATCACTTACAAGCAGGGCCCACTCGTTAATCATCCATATCAGCAATAGAGTCCACCTCAGCGCGCCAGCGTGGCAAGACTGCCCAGCAAAACCACCCCAGAGGGTAAATTGACCGGTTTTGCAAACTTTAATGTGTTTAGTACTTGGTTTTATACTTTAGGGGTTAAGTAGACACCTCTCCAAACCTTAGGGGTGATGTAGACTTTTCCTTTATCCTTGAGAATGGCTTTTGTGTGTATCACATTATCCCAATATTTATCATGGCTTACCCCAGTTATGAAGTATATTATACAATCATATTATCTTGTTCACGTCCCTACTAGAGACTTTTACACCATGTCTTCATTTGGAAAAAAATATAAATTAATGATACCCTGAATACTTCTGGGTGAAATGCAACAATGGTATATCCGTGTGCTTGTGGATTATTTTTGTATGCGTTAAGAAATACCAACAGTGTGCACCGTGTTTTGAGCTTGGCAGAGCTTGTAGTCTTGCGAGATCACACCAACCGTGTTTATATGATGTGGTCATCACTGTGTACCAAAGGGAACAAGGCCCGCAGCGTTTCGGTCGGAAGCTTTATAGTGAAGACGGTGGGGAGCGATCTAGGTGAGGCTTACCAAAAGGCACATCGGAGACCCACTAGTACTTGGGGAAGGGCCAAGGCTATCCACAGAGTTACCCGACCTAGAGCTTGGCCCTTACAAGGGAATCCTGGCAAGGGGCTCCAATGAGGACTAGGAGAAGCTTGCGTGTTTCTCAATACCTCGGTAAAAATATCAGAGTCGTCAACGGGAGTCACTACTACAGATTGACCTATCACCAACACCTTTATCACCGCCGGTATCATTAAACCGTTGGTGATAGCTATCACCAATGGTTCGTAGTACGAACTGTTGGTGATGAGAGTATCACTGTCGATTCATAAGAACGTGTGGGTTGATAACTATCACCGTCGCTTCATCGTACCAACTGGCAGTGATAGTCCATCATCATAGCTACTTTGCACCACCAACCGACGGTGATAATATGCTCCTCATCACTGCTGCCTCACCATATGAATCAGCGGTGAAGACATTTTGACCGCCAACTTGTTGTATGATACGGCGGTGAAGAATATGCTGCAGTATAAATAAATTCATAACTTTTTTAAACAAACTCAGATGAAAACAAACTTTATATAAAAGTTATACATCTCGACGAGATCGACAACTTTGTAGTTGATGACTTTTCATTTGAAACAATTTACGATCCCAGAATTCTGTTTAAAGCACTCAAATTTTGAAATTCAAATTTTTCAAGTTGTACAAATGACCTTAGATGGAAATAGATCTTGATGAGATATACAACTTTTTTGTTGACAACTATTCTATTAGAAATCATTTATAGTCTCAAATTTTTACCTGAAGTTTTAAAATTTTAAAAACCAATACTTTCAAACAACCTTGGATGGAAAATCAACCAAAACAAAAATTGTAGATCTCGATGAGAACAACAACTTTGTAGTTGATGAGTTTCTCATTTGAAATCATTTGAGGTCCTAAAAGTCTAGCTGAAGTTTTGACGTTTTGAAATTCAAATTTGTTAAACGACCTCAAATGGCGAAACAACCAAAATTAAAGTTGTAGATCTTGATTAGAACAACAAATTTTTAGTTTATGACTTTTCATCTGAAGCCATTAAGGGTTCTAAATATTCATTTTAAATCCTGAAAAGTGAATACTAGGGGAATGAATATGCTATATAGACACAAGTGACTTAGGGGTGGAGTGGTTAGAGGAGCAAAGGGCAAAGGTCTCAAGTTTGAATCCTAGCATCACATACCATGTAAAATAGCATGGAGTTAGAGCTGGAGCAGCTTCATGGTACCATGAAGCTGGAGCTAGTTGGGGGCTTCCTAGGATTGAAACAAAATTTTTTGCTATTGTTTGGCCCGTTTTTGGGAATTTTCAAAATTCAAATCACCGCCGACTGGTAATACGAACCGACTGTGATAAGCTATTATTACTGCCAGTTGCAAACCGCATGTGATGAGAATGTCGTCACCAACGACAGTTACTACCGAGACTAAAAAGCACTAGTGATAGGCTTTACGAACCGCTTGTGATAGGTCTAAATGTAGCAATGAGTTTGCATCACTATCTTAATTAAGCTTCTGTATTTACATTGCTACCTTATTTGTGTGCTTTACATTTCCTAGCTTAGTTGTTGGCTAGTTGGTAGGATTGGAACGTAGGTTGCATAACTCTTTTGCGGTAAAGATAGCAACACACCTAGCAAAACCGTAGTTGCACATTTAGATAGTTTACTTATTGCATAGATTTTGCTAAGGTTGGAAATGAGAGGCCATAGTTAGAGAAATAGTTGTTAAGTTGCCTAATTCACCCCTTCTTAGACGTCAAGATCCCTTCACTATTGATAAAGGTTCTAAGGGACAACCTGACGAAGAAAAGAACCCATTTTTCCACCTATCCCCATGCAACCACTCCACGGCCAGTTGGCAACATAGTCTGACCAAGGATATATATGAAAAGAAGTAAAATAAATAAATTGGCTCACTAACATGTGGGTCCCATATGTCATGATATAAAAAAAAGGATAGGTGAAAGGGATAGCAGAAGAACGGCCTAAGGTAGAGCATCTCCAATAGTTTTCCTACCTAACCTATCAAAAGTCATTTTCACCTGTTCTCCTATCAAGTATCCTTTTTCTTTTTTATATCCCAAGTTCTTCTCCATCTCCTTCAGATTTGGTGTGATATGTTTTCACCCTATATGTTATTTGAGATAAAGAAACTGTTAGGAGAGAATATATATGATGTGAAAATAGGAGAAATAAATGAATTTAGAACAACTGTTAGAGATGCTCTTAGTTTAAGGCCATCAGTTCTAAATTATAAGGTCTCCTTTGGTTGGGCCTTTCAACCTGCTTTTTGCTTTTGCGAAAGCCAAAAGCCAACCAAAGGGGTGAAAAGCCATCATTGCTTTAGACCAAAAGCTGCTTTTGCTCTAGTACAAAACTCAAAGCATGTCTCCCCCTGCTTTCAACTGCTTTGGGGGTAAAAATTACCCACCTGCCACTGATTATGTGAGTACCGGTTTGTTTCTTTCTTTTCTTTCCCATCCACATCGTCTTCCCATCTCGACTTCGCGAGGTCTTCCCATGGCCGGTGACAGCCCCTCCCTTCCCTCAACTCCAATACCGGTGGCCGTTCCTTAGCTCCAATCCCGTCGGTGATGGAGGAGCAGCTGCAGGCAGCGGGCTCTACCCCGACCGCGATACAAGCGGAGCCCCATGGCCACATCTCACGATGGCGCTCCTCTACAACCTCGACCGTGGCGGTTGCCCGCCTCGCTCCGATGGTGACCCTAGCGGAGTGGCTTTCCTCACACTACCATCCCCTCCCAAACCGGCGACGCACCTCCCTACGGCAGCATGAGCTCCCTGTGCGGCCCTACCCCTAACCTCCTGTCGGGTATCAAAATACCCAGGGTACCCAACAGGGGGTAAAATGACACCCTGCACATTTGTTAAAGAATATCATCATAGGGGACCCAAAAAGCACTAACAGCATGTCAGCCGCTCAAGGCACAAACATCAAACTCTATCTCACCCGAGCCTTGCGGAGAGGCCTCGGGCACGATAGGCGTCTCGGACGACATCTCTTCGCCTCGCCTAAGCCCTCGCGGCATCATCAAAAGCGTCCGACCCCCCCTGCGGCGTGTTTTCGTCTCACCCGAGGGGCACTAGAACCCACAGGCAAGACGGGAAGCCACGGGGGCCCCCAACTACCGTACTCGCTCCTATCGACGTGATGGACGTGACCGTGCACAGTCAACAGGAGCACGGGAACCACGCCCTGACTCGACATGACCCCGGTCATTCTACCACGACGACACCCATACCTCCACAGCAACGGGGGTGATGGTAGCTATGCCACCTAACCCCCTCGCTACGAAAATCCAGGTGCACGCGCCGCCCATCTTCACGGCACAAAAGGTGTACAGGTCAAGGCATGGCCACGGCACGTCGCATCAGCCGATGGAAAGGCCAAAAGATCAACGCCCCGCACGTCTCCACGCTACAAGGGAATTGCTTCCACTGGATAAGGAGGACGGCCACGTCCAAGACCATCTTTTTTGTCTTTCTCTTTCATTCTCCCCGTTTTTACTCCTTTACCATGAATGTAACACGAGCCCTCCCTTAAGCTATAAAAGGAGAGGTAGGGGCCACATCTGGGGAGGCGATCGGGCGATCCAGAGATCGAACGATCTGGCAATCGAGCAACAACAGCTAGAACCCATCGAAACCACATCACCACCACCACTCACAAGAGACCTAGGATCTGCTCCCTCTCTCGAAAGCTTGTAACCCCTACTACGAGCACCCCGGTGCAAGGCAACACGAACCGCAGCGAAATCCACTAGACGTAGGGCCGTTCATGCCCGAACCAGTATAAATCCTTGTGTCTGCTTTGTACACCATCAAGGCCTAGACGCACAGATACAAATTCACTAGTCGCTCTGTTTAGACACCTGGTCCTCTAGACACCGACACCTCCGCTCGTATGCCCCCATCCCTGGCGCGACATAGCTCCGGCCCCGGTGGGCGCGGGCGCTACCCCTACGGCGACGAGCGGATACGGCCAGCACCAGCCCCAGCTAGTAGCCACTTCGAGCGGGCACAGGTGCAGCCCTTGTGCCCGCTAGCGCAGTGAGTGGACATGGCCAGCCCTAGCCCCAGCCAGCGGAGCGATGTAGTCCCTACTCGAGCGTCGGCGGCAGCGAGCGAATGCGGCCAGGCGGCCAACCCCAGCCCCTTCGAGAGGGCAGGGCGTTGCCCAGCGCCCGCTAGTGTAGCCCCAGCCAATGGCGCGATGCAGTCCCTGCTCGAATGCCGGCGACGACATGGACCTTGCCTGGCGGCTAGCATGGCCTATGCCCCATCCCGACAGCAAGCGCGAGCGTGGCCCCTACACCAGCGCTGGCGAGGACTTTGTCGTTTCCAAAACATGTGAGTCTTACAGTCGGGGGCGCTCAACAGCTTTCTCAAAAGCAATCACTGCTTAACCAAATAGCTTTTTGGCTTTCCACAGCTCACATGTCATATTTCCACAAGCCACAGCTCACAGCTGCTTTTTTCAAAAGCCACAACCTAACAAACAGTGCCTATTTATAATGAAGGACCTACAGCAAGGAAAAAAAACCTTCAATTTATTTCTAGAGATAAATAGTACCTATGTACCTAAAAATCCACGATGACTTATCATTATCTCCGGAATTCAGGAGAGAAATATATACTTGTAACCCTATTTATCTCTAGAAATTATAAGTCTATCAGTTCTAAATTACAAGCCATTTTGAAATTCATGTATTTCTCATATTTATCAGTTCTAATTGTAAGCCATTTTGGATAATCATTTTCTCTACAGTACATTTATCTAGACAAAGCGTATATTTAAATAAATGGTACAACCTATATCCTAGAAAATTCAAAATGAACTATGATTTAAGATGGATATAGTAGCTATAAATAAACTAATTCTAAAATATCTTTATGGTTATGGACGGTCTGGGCTTAGCCGGTTAGCTCCATATAAAAGCTGCTAAACCCCTACCGGAAAGGATATATACGGAAACAAAAGGAAAATAGGTTTCCAAACCTACAATGGGTCCGGAAGCCCGCCCACCTGTCAGCGGGAAGTGGAGCGAGCCACGCCGCCCGCTCCCCGTGATGGGCTGGGACACGGAACGAGCCCATAAAAGCCTCCGCGTCCCCGCGTTCTTCTGCCCACGCGAACAGGATCTAGGGTTCCTTCCTTGCTGGGCCGACGCGAGGCGAGGCAAGCCGCGATCCGATCCAGTAGTAGCCCCCGCCGCGCCGAGCCGGCTGGGTTCCTGGACCTCCTCGTCCCCGTCCATCCTTCCTTCCACTGCAAGGTATCCATCCACCCACCGCACCCAACTGCAAGCCCTCTTCCTCCCTCCATCCGCGCGGATTGCTGCTGGCTCTGGGGTGTTTGCTGTGATCGCTGGCTTGGAATGGGCCGTAAACTGTATGGAGGGCGGGTAGATCGATCGTCGATGGTCTGTGAGTTGGGGTTTGGGGTTTTTTGTGCTTGATTGCATTGGTTGGTAGTTACCTGCTGGTCCGAATCGCTGTATCTGTCCGTAGGGTGTGCGTGCTTGCCGTGGTAGGAAGCTGCTCGATGATCGTCGTAGTTCGCTCGAGCCTGAGGTTTAGTTTCGATCGGTTTCCAGTTTATGTTTTGCGCCTGCTATAACCAACGCCATGTGGTCGGAGAACATCGTCAGGTGAAACAGGATGCACTCTGTTCTCGAACCCAAAAAAAATTGCAATAATTTTTAATATGGTGTTTTCTGATCTTCTTTTAATCTGTTTCGTGTAAACTTACTGCCAGAATTTCCATCCCATACTATCCAATCTGGTTGCTCTGTGCGTTCAACAAGTGTGAGTTGTTATTGTCACGGCCCGCGGTTAGAGTTCGAATGCTCTGTGTCTACTCAACAACTAAATAATGTCAGATGTGCTTGGCATAGAAGCGATGGACACTAACTAAATAATGTCAGATGTGATTGGCGTAGAAGCGATGGACAGTGTATGGGATGGGATATGCTTTCTGCATGCAGTTCCATCCTCTTTTTTTTTCCTGCATCGTCCTCTTTTGTTGACAAGTACACTGCTTCCCGACTAGAAAGTCTGTCATATTTTAATAGCTAGCTACATGAATTTGTGATTTGGATCCACTTTCTGGAACCATTGTTATTTCATATAACGACTGAGTGCTGTGATACTGATTCTCTCATAGAAAAAACGTGATGTAAATATGTAATGCTGAATGTACATTCAACTTGTGCAAATATCTGTGACGTTTTCACTACATAGATATATTGCATTTTACTTATAGCTTCTTTAACCCATTGTCTGTGTTCTGGTTTGACTACATTATCTCTGAGATGATTGTATTTCTTCCAACCATTTTAGCTATTATTCTCAGCAAAGCATGGGTGATCCAAACAGCAATGACTCTTCCATGGTGCATGGCACTGAGACGGTGTTCGAAGACTGCGAGATTTTCCTTGGTGGCAATGAGATGGTTGACGGCTGTGAGGCGATTATCAGTGACAAGATGGGTCATGATGCCGAAATGATCCTTGATTACAAGATGGTCGACATCCATGATAACAAGATGGTTCACAGCAATGAGATTGTCCCTGGTGGTAGCAAGGTGGATCCTGGTGGTGAGATGGTCCTGTATGACCAAACAGTCCTCCATTGTAATCAGACGGTTCAAGGTAGTGAGATAGCTAGTGGCAATGTTACCACGGGGTTGAAACCACCAACCTCATCAAAACGCCGAAGAAAGACGTCCATGGTCTGGGAGCATTTCACTACCGAAGATTCTGAGGGATGCACACGAGCGTGCTGCAAGCATTGTAACGGAGTATTTGCATACAGTTCTGGATCAAAAATGTCTGGCACTAGCCATCTGAAGAGGCACATTACCCAGGCTCATTGCCCTGAGATTAAAGTTCAAGAACCTACAGCAGGAGGGACAGAAAATGATTGTCAGGGTACTGAAGAGAAGCCTTCTAAGAGGCGCCGCCGCACACGTACTGGTTACGTAAATGCTCCATTCAATGCAGACCGCAGCAAATCATACCTGGCGAAGATGATCATTCTGCATGACTACCCTCTGCAAATTGTTCAACAGCCGACCTTCATATCCTTTGTTGAGGGCCTGCAGCCTAGTTTCAAGGTGGTTAATACAGACGCAATAGAGGCAGAGGTTTATGCAGTTTATCTGAATGAAAGAGAGAGCGTGCTGAAGCAAGTTGGAAATATTCATGGAAGGATAAATCTCACAGTACAATCTTGGACCACTAGCCAAACTCTTGGATATGTTTCACTTGCAGGGCAATTCATTGATTCTGAGTGGAAGCTGCACCGAAGAATGCTCAACTTTGTTATGGTCCCTTGGCCTGGTTGTTCAGAGAATGCAGTTTCTGAAGCTATCAGCAGAAGCCTTCCTCAGTGGAACATGACTGACAAACTCTTCACCGTTACTGGAGATTATGATTCCTCCTCACATGATATCTACAGTTTGAATTTGAGAGAGGAACTCTCCAGAAAGAATATTCCGATGCTTGGGGGGCAACTTTTGGTTGTGAGGTGCTATGCCCATATACTGAATGCAGCTGCAAGTGATGTCACTGCTTCGGTTCAAAGTGTCATCTACAAAATCCGTGAAAGTATAAAGTTCATAAAATCTTGTGTTAGTCATGAGGAGATGTTTGCTCACATCATTTTGCAACTGCAAATTCCTAGTAATCAGACCCTATGTCTAGACATTAAAGCCCAGTGGAACACCACCTATCTTATGCTGCTGGCAGCTCTGGATTATAAGCAGGCATTCACCATGCTGGAGAAATGTAACGATAACTACAATCAAGCACCTTCGGCAGTGGACTGGGAGAAAGTCGAGGTTGCTTGCAGGCATCTGAAGCTGTTGTATGACTCTGCAAACAGCATTATGGCAACAGAAGATCCAACTGCCAACATATTTTTCCATGAGGCTTGGAAAATTCAGAGAGAGATTTCAAATGCCACAGATCATCAAGATTCTATTTCCAGTACAATCGCAAAAGGCATGCATGAGATGTTTGACAAGTATTGGAAAGATTGCAATGTTGTGCTGGCCATTGCTGTTGTGATGGATCCCCGTTTCAAGATGAAGATTGTTGAGTTCAGTTACTCCAAAATCTATGGTCTGATGAAGGGCGCTAAGTATGTCAAGTTGGTGGATGATGCTGTACATGAGCTCTACAAAGAGTATGTTAGACAGCCACTTCCGTCGACGCCAGCCCATGTTGAGCAAGAGGTCACTGGCGCTCTGCCTGACAATAAGAACAACATTCCAACAGAGCTTACTTCCACTGGCAATCTACTGTCAGGCTTCGATATGTACCTTTCAGAGGTAGCCCTGAGCCAGATCCCAAAGTCAGAGCTAGATCAGTACTTGGAAGAAGCCCTGGTCCCACGCATGCTGGAGTTTGACATTCTGAAGTGGTGGAAGGTTAATGCCGTCAGGTACCCAACACTCTCGAGGATGGCCCAAGATGTCCTTGCCATACCGGTGTCCACCGTTGGTCATGGCAGCTCTGTGTTCGCAGCTGGGACTGAAGCCAAGATGCTTGACGACTACCAGAGCTCACTGCACCCTGAAACCTTGGAGGCACTGTTCTGCGCAAAAGACTGGCTACGGCATTCCCCTGCTGCTCCATAGCCACCTGCCCACCCAGTTTTGCATCGGTGAAGAAGTGAAGACAGGGTTTTCAAGTAGTTCTAGTGGTAGCTGATCTTTGCATGTCGAAGTAGCAGGCATCCCTATAAGACGGTCGTTAGGAATGTTTTAGCGGTGGGTTATATCGTTGGCTGCATGCGCAGGCATCCCCTTGACTCAGTGAATTTAATTAGTTGCCGGTGGTTTAGTGCTTTTAATTTTCTGTGTTTTTGGCCTGGTGCCATGGTTGCATTTGTTCTGTTACGAGCTTCAGGTAATATCCATTCCATATCTGGCGTACATAACAAAAGGATCGCAACATTCATGGATGCTGCTGGTTGTGAAGTCTGCTGGTCCCGTCCCATCCCAGCCCAGTAGTACCATGTTTATCTATCTGTTAATCAGGATCACCAGATAATTCTGTTCCTAGTATTTTATAAATGCAAATGATTCAGTTCTTTTGTTGGTTGAACAGATAGCCATGTCTGAGTGATCTGTGATTTGAACCTCCAAATTGTGTTGAATGTTCCCCTGTTAATCATGAATAGCTTAACTTTGTACCACTAAATAGAAGTCGGAGTCCATTAGGACATCAAGCAAAAATATACAGATCAGTTCAACATCTTTTTCTCCCCATGTTTCTTTTATTATTCATTCTGTCAAATCCAGCAGCCATCTAGTTAATGGTTTATCAACGTATCCATTGCACCTCTGCCTACAAGTAAAGGATCAATAGGAATGGAGCTTACAGCAAATTATCACTGCAAACTTTTCGAACTACTGGTCCAGTTCTGCAATCTCAACATATGATTTCGAACACCATGGAGCCATGCGAATTGACCACCGCTGAAATATCTTCCGTCACTGGGCCAAAATTCTGTCCACTCCATACTTCAGTGCAGCTACATAGGTGTTCTTTCAAAAAAGTTCTTCTGAGAACCTTTCCAAGATCTGATATTTGTACGGTCATCTTCCTGCTCACAGAGTCGAGGTTGAAGAACGCGAGATAGATTTCTCCTGCACCATGGTAGATAGCTCAGAAAGAATAGGTTTGCTCATGCATTACCCAAAAATAGAAAGAATAGGGAATACAAAATATATCAGACTGCTAAATCTTTATTAAAGTTATGTAGATATTTTAGGTTTATGTATGTAAAAAATATGAGAAGGAGTTAGGAAAACTATCAGTACAGTAGTATATTCCTTGTGATGAAAATAATAAAGCACAAAAGCTTATCCACATCAAGTCTAATATGTGCAAAAAGGTTCTGTTCCCATATCATCCAGGCCCCAAGGTTTGTCTGCCTAGAAAAGGGTCAATAGTTGATCGTAACCCTTATATTCATGCGTATTTGTAAAAAGAAGAAATGCAGGAACAGCCATGGTGGTCTCCTGGTCATGTGTCTAAGGTTGAAACTTTGGACTTAACAGGATTGGTGAGTTGGAATCAGTCATAGTTGAGGGGAAGAACTACCTCTAGAGGTAGGCACATAGAGACTATAGTCAGACTTCTCCCCTTACAGTTCAAACTATGAAAATCAGTTTCTGCGTTCTCTGTTTAAAAAATAAAATATGGTTTCCAGGCAACCTCTTAAGGTCTCTATTATCCAATTCTCAAAAAAAAAAGGGTCTCTATTATCCACTCTTGTAATATCTCTACCCTGCAGCCTTGGTATGATTTGTGTGTCATATGGTCAGTCTAAGAATATCATAGTCTACCAATAAGACCTTTTGTTATCCTCAAAAAAAAAAAAAAGGTTAACACAGAAGCAGCACATGTACCACATGGAAATATTGTAATTCTGGTTGCAAGTTTTCATATATCGCAGAGGAGCCAATTCAAAGAGTTGTGTATGTTACTAATCGACATATATGTAGATTTCTCACAGGAGTAAACCAATTCAAAGGATGCCCTGTAAGATAACTAACCTTTACTTCCAGTTGCAACCCATGCACGAACTCCACTAGTACCTATATTTCATAGCAAACTGTAGTGATGTCAATTAATTCAAAACAAACTAAGTTATGTAATATATACCTCCTTCGTCCCTTGATTCCATTGTGGCACATAATCCTGAATAGCTGCTCACAAGATTTCCATTCGCATTTAACTCCCACATCTGCATTCATCATTCATGTGTAACAAATGCCATAAGTTCAGTTCAGTTGCCAAACAGGATAATTACTAGTTGAAATAAAGTGAATTGCCCGTCTTTCCCTAATAGCTTAAGCTTTTGGGTTGAACTGGCCGAAACCAGAGGTCTCAAGTTCGAATCCTGCCTAGCACAATTGAATAAACAATAACTGTTGCTCGCTCCTATTCAATGTCTGAGGCCTATTCAATGTCTGAGGCATGAGGAAGCTTTTGGGTTGAACTAGGTAGTACTCACTCCCAGAAATTCATAACTAGTAATGTGTTAGGTTTTGTGTGCAGTAAGCAACACTTCATGGAATCTTCTCTATTGAAAAGATTGAGAAGGTGGTGGTGACAATAGAGATCTTACCTGTTTTGCATGCCACCTGCATGCAGAGAACATAGGAAACCTAATCTCTGAGGCAGTCCGCCTTCGACCAGCAGATGCATCCAAACAAGTATCATCAGTGTTTGTAACTGAAATATGAAACTTTGATTGGTGTTCCTTGTTGTCCATGATAATGACATCCCTACAATGTATAAAATGTATTAATACAAATTATTGAGTGAGCACTTCTCTGTTTATGAATAGGGTGGATCTTACGATGCAAGAAGACGTTTTGTTTTTCCCAGGCAAAATGAGACATTTTTATCATTCAGTATTTCATAGTTCCTGCATATATGATCTGGTTTCCCATCTTGTGGAAACATATACCATCCGTTAGCTGCATCGTTGTTGCAAGCAGTGAGACTGACAAACATGCCATCATTCTTGGTAAGGTGAACAGGATGAGACCTGAAGTGACCAGAATGTTCTTCATTTGAAGTCCTTTCACTGTACACATAATGGAACTGAAAATATCTACAGGTCAGTTTCATTTGTGCTTACAAAGCAGACACCATTCTAATAGGAAGCCTCCAATGCAGGTACCTCCATGTTATTTCTACTATAGTGGTTTATCTTCAACAAAGCAGGATTGGTAATTATGTTTAATGTACTATCGTCAAGATTCCTTAAATCTCCTCCATACATGAGAGGTGATTTAGCCATTGACCAAAGTGCCATCTGTAAGGTCATGTCAAAGAAAAAAGAGTTCATTACTACAGAAAAATAGATACAACAACAACAACAACAACAACAACAACAACATAGCCTTTTGTCCCAAGCAAGTTGGGGTAGGCTACAGAAAAAATAGATACAGAACACTTAAATTTGAAGTGATCACCAACAACAACCTGTGCTTTCTGTTCATCAAGAGTAAGGTTACATTTCCTGTGAGGACCCTGATTTACACCTGCATTAACAGAAGAAAAAGGGTCTGTTTCTGATACAGCTGCATGTATATTATTTCATTCAAGATATTCTTGGAAAAAGAATAAGGGAAGGGAATGGTTATGAATTTTTACGTGTTATAAGTAATTTATCGCGGATAGATATTTACTCTATGTGTGTGCTTTACTCGATCTGATCTGAATATCAACAGAACAGACTAAAATTAAGTACACGAAAAGCATATAAAAATAAATAAATACCAAATAGTTTTGTGTGAAATTCACTATGAAAAAATCGTAAATTGTAAATGTATCTCTTTTCAAAAAAAAAAGACAAACTCTGTTATTCAATTAAGAAAAAAAAATAAGGTTATTTATTTGTTAGTGGCAAGCGAAGTATAAAAGTTGCTCCAAGCTACGCACAAAGAGGAGACAAAACTGCCTTAGTAGCCAAATAAAAATCGGATATGCTACTGTAGGGAGGGGGGCGCGTCCAATGATGGTCGTCGCACTTTCTGGGCACGTGCGCTATCAGCCCAATAGATATGTTTTCCTTTATCTTCATTCTCTCACCATTTCTCAAAATAAAAAAAGATGGCGACATTCCCAACTAACACTATCGTCTCGGCATTCCCTACCACTCGCCCGCCGCTCGCCCTCTCTAGCAGCGACCACCTTCGCTTCCTAAGTCCCACGCCCCTCGCTCGCCTCCACGACACCAGGCTTGCACCGCTGGAGTCGCGCCTACCGCCCGCCCCTGCCCTCGTTGTCAGAGCCGATGTCGACGTCCTCCTCGTCACCTCCTCCTACGGCTAGAGACCGTGAGACCGTCGCAGCCATGCCGTACTTCGAGCACGCATCGAGCCTCCACACGCTAGGGTGCCCCCAGCGGCAGAAGCTCGTGACAACCAAGCCTGTGGTGCTCTTCGCTCTGCCACCTCCCAGCCCCGATCTGCCCATCGAGGCGGTTATCGAGTTCCTCAACGCGCCTGACATGGTGGCTGCCTCCCACTAGAGTGTCGCGCCTGATATGTTGCAAACGTATGTTTCAAGTGTTTCAGATGTTCAGTGATATGTTGCAAGTGTTTCATATGGATGTAGCAGAAGTAGAACGAGATGTTGCAAAGTGTTCCGGAGGCATATTGCAAGTTTTTCAGAGGCATGTTACAAACATTTTTTATATGGAGGTTACATATGTTTTACACATATGTTGCAAGAGTATGTCCGAAATGTTTCAGTTATTTCAGTCTTATGCTGCAATAAGTGTTTTCATGTTGCAAGTTGCAAGTGTTTTATCTAGATATTGCATATGTTTCACACACATATTGCAAGTGTATTTTTCCAAATATTTCATTTGCTTCAAACATATATTGCATTAGTGTTTTATGTTGCAAGTGTTTTGTGTTTCAGAAGTATATTCAGAGAGTCATTGGGGCACAGCCTGGCCACCGCATGGGAAGGGGTGCGGCGCGCCTAGGGTCCTGCCAATGGGGCATGCTCGTCCTCATCCTGGCTCCCGGGTCCTGCCCGCGCGGAGAGAGAGGAGGGGGTCAGGGGAAAGGAGCGGCAGACGTGGGGCAGGGTGAGGCGAATGGTGGCGGGGTATGCGTGCGATGCAGGACGAGGCAGACAGGGAAGGACTGCAGCGATACGGTGGGAGTGTTGCGCGTTTCTAATGGGCTGTCCTGCTGAGCCGTTCGGTATTGTCCAACGAAATCCTATCACATTGGATATCCGCGCGCCAGCAATTCTCAATAAAAATAAATAGGAATTGACCTGAGTTAGTGTAACACTTTATATTACATTAAAGCATTCTCTTATTTTAGCAGCGGCGCGACGCACGAGCAGGTGGCAGCATAACCTGCAAGCGGTTGTGGGCACGAGAAGGTTGTGCCACGGTGGTGAGCGGCTGCGACTCATGAAGGTGGCGGCGTGCAGCACAGGGAGCGGGCACATGAAGTGCTTCAGGTCAGGTGCGAGCGGCATGGCGCAAGGGCGGGTGCTGCAAGTAGGGGCAAGGGAGGTTTCCTTTTTTTCCTCTTCCCTTTGTGGCGTACACTTCGGTCGCTTCGGTTTTAACGAAAAAACGAGTAATAAACCAAAACCAAACATGTCAGTTTCCAGATTAGAGAAAGACCCATCGGTGCTTCGTTGTTAAAAACCGAACTTTTTGAAAACCAAAAGAACCGAACTGAACATTCGGTTTAAACCAAATGCCCAGCCTGAATGACTGAGGAGACGCTGAAACCAGTTTATTTTTTAAACTCTGAAACCGGTTTATTCGTTGGATTAGACGATTCTATCAGCGGATACAGGCATTAGTGGGTATTATATTCAACCGGTGGATATGTGTATGAGTAGGAGTATATAGGAGTACAAAAATATGGTTATGGATGGATATAAATTTTTACGTGTTATAATTAATATATTGCGGATAGATATTTACTTTATGCGCGCTTTACTCGATCTAGTCTGAATATCAACGAAACAGATTAAAATTAAAAGAAGTACCAGTGCCGCCCGGACGTCCAGACAGACACTCATGTGTGGACACCCGCAGTTGTTGCACGGCCGCACCACGTGGGGACCGTTTGCGCTGCTTCCCGCGCTTCCCACTCCGCTTCCCGTGTCCTCAGCCGCGTAACGCTCCATCCCTCCACTTCCCACACGTATGCACAGCACCCGAGCAGCTGCAACAGGCGGATGTGAAAGGTGAGTTACATTGCAACATGTACAACACCCGATCTACTTTTGAAACATCCAGATGAAACATTTGCAATATGTGTCTGAAGATAGACGAAACACTTAAAAAATACATATGAAACACTTGCAAAAACACCTAAAATACTTGAAAAGACATTGCAAAACATATGCAAGCATCCAGATAAAAACTCTTGCAACATATATGTGAAACATATGCAACATCCAAATAAAAACACTTGTAACATGCGTATGAAAAAACAGATGAAACATTTGAAACAGACACTTACGACATACATGTATAGCCATTGTAACATATGCAACATCCTGATCTACTTTTGCAACATTCATATGAAACACTTGCAACATACATCTGAAACATCTGAAATAATTTAAACATACATTTGCAACATAGGGGGTGAAGAGGCCAGGGTCGATTGATTCCGGCCGTCAAGGTGGGAGCCGGTGGCGAGCAGCGGCGGGCGAGCACCACGAGCACCGGTCGCACTCGTGAGTGCCCCTTAGCTTGGCTAGGGATGACCTGAGGCGCCCCGGCACGTGCGCCTAGCTGCCATCGACAGGGGCAGCAACGGTGGTGAGGCATCCCGACTGCACTGGGTTGGGGGAGAGGCCGCGGAGGGGGGAGACACTGCCTCGGAGGAGGTGTCGTGGTGGGGTTGTGCTTTGCTGCTGCGAGTGGGTGCGAGAGAGAGACAGATAGATGGGGAGGGCAAGACGGAGCGGGGAGTTTTTTTCTTGAGAGATGCGGGAGGCGGAGTGGGAAGCCGCGTCCGAACAGACGCGGGCGGCCAGACGCCCGTGTCAAAGTATTTCCGTAAAATTAAGTACACCAAAAGTATACAAAAATAAATAAATACTAAATAATTTTTGCATGAAATTCACTATGAAAAAAATTGTAAATGTACCTGCTATCTAAGAAAAAACAAAAACACTGTTACTCAATTAAGAAAAAAAGGATACTTATTTGTCGCCAAGTATATAAAAGTTGCCAGGGGTTTAGGGTTTAGGGTAGGGGGAATTTTTCCCCACGGTTTTTGTTAAAAAAAAAAGAAGGTATATAAAAGTTGCCCCAAGCTACACACAAAGAGGAGACGAAACTTCCATGTATCGAAATAAAAAACACATAGCAGCTGACCTGAGTTAAGCGTAACACTTTATATTACATTAAAGCATTTTTTGTTTTTGTTTCATGAGGTTTTATGCCACTTGTTGCTAACAATAATAACCACATAATGTAATCTGTTGTATTTTTTTAGCATTTATATAGAATTAAATGAGCTAAAAACACAGCAAAACAATACCTTCTTAACACGAGCATAAAAAGGCCTTAAACATACCACGTATCCTGGGTTTATTAGATACAAAGTGCGTATAAAACCGCAACAAAAAAAATGCAAGTGCATAAAATGGGACGTGGCTATGCCAGTATATTTATTAATATATTTGTATTCTTTTTTATGAGAATTACTATATTTTGTATTCTACCAACCATCCAAGTATATAATTATTATTATTCATATTCTTCGATCAACACCCAACAATATTTCAAGTAATGCATGGTATTCTCCTGTACCCATTCACACTACCAAGGACAGGACTCCGATTATATTTGTTGACTTGTTGATGAAGAGAGATCGATGAACAGGCCGTAGTGGTTTCTGAAATCTGTCCACCGGCCGATCGGCAGCTGAGCACAGATGACAGAAGCACAATAAATAAAGATAAAGACGCTGTCGCTATCTCTCCTTTTTTGTTCCTGCCATCTACTGAAATTAGTAGCTGCAATGCAATAATGCAATTGCACAGCACTATATATGAAGAAGGTATAGCACACAAGCGACTAGTAATATAAGGAAGTCTCATAGATTAACTCCCTCCGTCCGACCGTCCCTAAATAACTATCGCTTTTAGTTTTCATACCGTAAATTTGACTGATTTGGAGAAAATACATACAACATTTATATCTTTAAATAAATTTATTATGAAATAAATTTAACGACCTATCTAATGATATTAATTTTGTACCAGAAATATTATATATATATATATACATATCTCTTTACAAACCATTATAGATCATGGGATAGTCCATGATATTTACGGTACACTTGAAGAAATTCTTCAATCTGACCTTGGAAAGGCTATTAAAGAAGCATGCAAGAAATTAGCCTGTATTCAAGGAAAATATAAAATTAAATTCTGTTCTAATCCTCCAAAATTTATGAGACCAATAAGACCAGCATGCCATGATATATATATTACTAAAGGTCAATACAAATTCCCTAATTCATGGAGAATCATAGAGGATTATGAAGAAGTATTTGCCAAGAATACGAATCATGATAGCTGGAGAATTTTTAGTGAAGCAAAAGAATTAGAAGGGAATACCAAATTTGCTCCTGAATATCATATGATGTATCAAAATAAAATAATAAGAGTATTCTTACGAGAGTACTATAACAGATATAGTATATTGCAAAGAGAAGTTGGAAGATTGATCAAGCCCAATTATGGTGCAGAATGCCAACTAAGAAAAGAATATAGAGATTTGTTGTCTTGGTATGAAATATGGCAACCAGATGAACCAGACAACGAAGAAGATATTGATTAATAAGAAAATCAATATAGCTTCAAATTAATATCTATATACAAGAGATACATTTCTTATGTTGATAAGGTGTTATCAACAATTTGGCCGTGAGAAGATAATATAAGCATGCCTGTGATTTGATTTGATGTTTGCACATCAATCATTCGGGCGTGGAAGACTGATCCAAAATATCAAGTGAAGATAAGCCTGTCAGAGGACAGCGCAAAAGGAATATACAGTGACACTACTGTAGCCACGACAATTATTGAAGACAGCAGCACCGTCCAGCTGTCCAGGCAACAGTGCTAGAAGATAATTGAAGACGCAACATCCTTATCCTCCAGAAGATAGAAGACTTCGACTCGAAGCAAGCCAGAGGATAAGCACGAAGGCACTCCAGAAGACTCCACTGGGTCTTTAAAAGGAGATGTCCGACGCCCGCATTCATCATCGGAAGAAGCATCAGACCTCATTCCACACACTGAAGACCAGCAGCGCTCTCTTCAGTCCACTCCACTTCCACTCCACTCACGCATACGCCATGAAGACATGATCTCAGAAGCCCTCTGAAGATCATCCACCGAATAGTAATACTCCACTTCCGTTGTATTACTCCACCACCAGTGTTGTAAATTAGAGAATAAGGGAAGTCCACGTGATCTTCCTGAGCTTGTAAGGTAATCTCTAAGGTTTGTGGTAAGTGCTTGGGGTTTCCCGAAAGGGAAAGCCGTATGTAAGCTTGCTCTGTGGTAATGAATTAAGCTTTCCTGTTTTAATCCCTGTTTTCCTTTAAGCTCGTTCATATGGGGCGAAGTCTCTATGCTAGGGACCCTAGAGGAGAAACCTCTGCGTGTGTCGTTCTCGTGTTAGCCCTGGTAGTGGCGTTTGTAGAGAACCTTGTTTGCGCAGAGAAGTGTTCCCTTCGGATGGAACTGCCTGGGCAGACGATAGAGCCTGAGTCCTGTGTGATCGTGGCTGGGGATAGCGAGGGAGAAGAACTGGTTGGCTCGGTTCTGAAGCGAGCTAGTGATGCATACGGTGAGTACCGAGTAGGACTGACACAAGCATAGTCTCACCACCGGCTGAATCTTTGGTCTCGCCAGCCTGCACAAGATCCTGAGAATATTTACTTCCGCATACTGCATATTCGCTAATCACGCGCACTCGTTAATCACGCATGAATTCATTCAGTCACTCGTCCATCCACCACTCACGAAGTTCTCCGCATAGTGTCTCGAATAGTGCCGAATAGTAGGCTGAATAGTAAAGCATTTGGGTGCCTGAGCCACTCGGGTGAAAGTGCTCGTGCACTGTTCATATTCCGAATTTGAATAGTACCCGGTATTTTGAATAGTGCCGTGAATTTGAATAGTAGCCGCTGAATTTGAATAGTGCTGTGAATAGTAACTCGTGAATTTTAAATTTGAATTTCGAGTTCGTGTTTTTGCGTCGGTTTCATCCCTGCTGTCCTACAGTGATACCACTGTAGGACAGCAGGGATGAAACCGACGCAAAAAACTCGAACTCGAAATTCAAATTTAAAATTCACGAGTTACTATTCATAGCACTATTCAAATTCAGCGGCTACTATTCAAATTCACGGCACTATTGAAAATAACAGGTACTATTCAAATTCGGAATATGAACAGTGCACGAGCACTTTCACCCGAGTGGCTCAGGCACCCAAATGCTTTACTATTCAGCCTACTATTCGACACTATTCGAGACACTATGCGGAGCACTTCGTGGGTGGTGGATGGACGAGTGACTGAATGAATTCGTGCGTGATTAACGAGTACGCGTGATTAGCGAATATGCAGTATGCGGAAGTAAATATTCTCAGGATCTTGTGCAGGCTGGCGAGACCAAAGATTCAACCGGTGGTGAGACTATGCTTGTGTCAGTCCTACTCGGTACTCACCGTATGCATCACTAGCTCGCTTCAGAACCGGGCCAACCAGTTCTTCTCCCTCGCTATCCCCAGCCACGATCACACAGGACTCAGGCTCTATCGTCTGCCCAGGCAGTTCCACCCGAAGGGAACACTTCTCTGCGCAAACAAGGTTCTCTACAAACGCCACTACCAGGGCTAACACGAGAACGACACACGCAGGGGTTTCTCCTCTAGGGTCCCTAGCATAGAGACTTCGCCCCATATGAACGAGCTTAAAGGAAAACAGGGATTAAAACAGAAAAGCTTAATTCATTATCACAGAACAAGCTTACATACGGCTTTCCCTTTCGGGAAACCCCAAGCACTTATCACAAACCTTAGAGATTACCTTACAAGCTCAGGAAGATCACGTGGACTTCTCTTATTCTCTAATTTACAACACTAGTGGTGGAGTAATACAACGGAAGTGGAGTATTACTATTCGGTGGATGATCTTCAAAGGGCTTCTGAGATCATGTCTTCATGGCGTATGCGTGAGTGGAGTGGAAGTGGAGTGGACTGAAGAGAGCGCTGCTGGTCTTCAGTGTGTGGAATGAGGTCTGATGCTTCTTCCGATGATGAATGCGGGCGTCGGACATCTCCTTTTAAAGACCCAGTGGAGTCTTCTGGAGTGCCTTCGTGCTTATCCTCTGGCTTGCTTCGAGTCGAAGTCTTCTATCTTCTGGAGGATAAGGATGCTGCGTCTTCAATTATCTTCTAGCACTGTTGCCTAGACAGCTGGACGGTGCTGCTGTCTTCAATAATTGTCGTGGCTACAGTAGTGTCACTGTATATTGCTTTTGCGCTGTCCTCTGACAGGCTTATCTTTACTTGATATTTTGGATCAGTCTTCCACGCCCGAATGATTGATGTGCAAACATCAAATCAAATCACAGGCATGCTTATATTATCTTCCCACGGCCAAATTGTTGATAACACCTTATCAACATAAGAAATGTATCTCTTGTATATAGATATTAATTTGAAGCTATATTGATTTTCTTATTAATCAATATCTTCTTCGTTGTCTGGTTCATCTGGTTGCCATATTTCATACCAAGACAATAAATCTCTATATTCTTTTCTTAGTTGGCATTCTGCACCATAATTGGGCTTGATCAATCTTCCAACTTCTCTTTGCAATATACTATATCTGTTATAGTACTCTCGTAAGAATACTCTTATTATTTTATTTTGATACATCATATGATATTCAGGAGCAAATTTGGTATTCCCTTCTAATTCTTTTGCTTCACTAAAAATTCTCCAGCTATCATGATTCGTATTCTTGGCAAATACTTCTTCATAATCCTCTATGATTCTCCATGAATTAGGGAATTTGTATTGACCTTTAGTAATATATATATCATGGCATGCTGGTCTTATTGGTCTCATAAATTTTGGAGGATTAGAACAGAATTTAATTTTATATTTTCCTTGAATACAGGCTAATTTCTTGCATGCTTCTTTAATAGCCTTTCCAAGGTCAGATTGAAGAATTTCTTCAAGTGTACCGTAAATATCATGGACTATCCCATGATCTATAATGGTTTGTAAAGAGATATGATCTTCATTGTTTATTTGTATATTTCTAAAATATTTTAAATTTATGTCAGCCCTGAGTATTATAAATTGTTGATGAGGCTTGACAATAAATTTATCATCAAGATGAAGTAAGGGGAAAATATTTGCATTTACAGTTATTCCTAAATGCCTTTCTTTCCCTTGATATATCTGCATGAAATAATTTTGAATATTATGAAAGGTTTTGTAATGCCTTTCAGCATATTTCTTCCATATTATATCTATAATATCTTGAGTAAAATATGACAGAGTTTGGTCAGTTTTAAAGCTTAATCTAGGAATAAGGAATTCTTGTGCAATATTATTTATATATTTGCTTCCTTCCTTCTCTAATCTTACTTCTTCTTTATTTTTCTCATATTTTGTATTTACTACTTCATTTGTCCTATCTTTCTGTGGATTTAAGCATAGCATACATGCTTGTCTTAAACATAGACTACATGTTGCTCTGTCTTCTGGATCTTGATAATATATGCAAAACACACACCTTATGTTAAGATCACTCTTTTTAGATTCCTCTACTTGATCCATCATTTCTATCTTTAATCCAGCTAACTCATCAATTAAATCTAATTCTCCATCACTTGATTCATTTTCTACATCATATTCTATTTCATCTGTCTCTATAATTAAATATATTGACTCATCATCCATTATATCATCATCACATACTAAAATATTTTCATTTATACTATCTATAATTAGAACTTTTTCTTGTTCTTCTTGCTTATTGGAATACCTCTTCTTGTCTTTATTAGGACAAGTTTTACTTAAGTGATCTGGTGAATTACAGATAAAACATCTGCAAGTATTATCATAATTCTTTCTAGGATTATATCTTCTTACATTTCTCTTATGTAAGAATGGAGCTCTATTATCTGATCTTCGTAAGAAATATCGTTTCTTAGTTCTTACCTTTCCTTTTTCATAGTTCTTAGGATACTTATAATATTTCTTATTTCTAGATCTTTCTTCTCCATATGTCAATGGTATTTGACCATTTTATTACAGAAATTATAATCAGACTGTTTCATTGATCTTTGGGCTTGTATATTTGTGCATATCTTTCTTAACTGTTTAAAAACAAATGTTATAGCCTGAGTTATATTATATTCTTTAGTACCCTCTGTTTTCTTTATATATTCTTCGAATATCATAGAGCCTAATGGGTCTGGCAATTTGTTAAAATATTTTTCAACAATTCCTTTATTATACCCTTGTTTAGCAGTTGTGGCATTGTACAAATAATGCTGAGAAAATTCTTTTATTCTTTTCTAATTTGTTAATGATAATTTTTCTAATTCTTTTAATCTTTCATTTTGTAAGACAGTATATCCTATTTCAGGATCTTCACCTATTATAATACTTGATATGATATTTGCAAAATTATATGGGTTATTGCCAGCTCTTTTTAATTGCGCATAATAAGTAGGAAAAGATTCTACCCATTGTTCCCATAAAACTTTAACTGATTCTCCTAGAAATGTCTCTAAATATGTAATCATATCTTCTACTTTGTTTCCAATATTATGTTGATTTTGTATATATTTTTGCACTATCAACCCTTTCCATATGCTGATTATATTTGGCCAATCTATAGGATCATGTGCTGCTAGATTTAATATAGCACCATCACTTTTATAATTCTGAAATTGAACCTTCTTTTCAAATTCTCTTCTTTTTGAACCCATATGTGTATATTGTCCAGGTATATAACTATATGAAGATTCTTCTTTCACTGGTGGCCATGTTCCTGGATTTCTAGTTGGCCTTTCTATTCCTTCTTCAACCTTTATTTCTGGACCTCGTTTTCTTTTTGACGAACTTGGATCTATTTCCATTGCCTCTATAGCATTATCTTTTCTATGTGACTCTACATATTCTAAGGATTTCATATAATTTACTGAATTATTATTACCTATTTCAATTATATCTTCATCTTCTTCCTCATAGCTTTCTTGTAGGATCTTATTATTAATTTCCCATTGCTCTTCTTCACTTATATCATCATCTATATTGCTTACTATTTTATCATCTGGTTCTAACTCTACCTCTTGTCTCCATTTCTGATTATTTTCTTTTAAGCATGAAATACAAGCTTGCTTTAAGCATTTACTACATGTAAATCTATTTTCTTGACTAGGATAGTATATACAGAAAATACATTTTATATTATAATCACCTCTTCCTTTTATCCAATCATGATTACAACCTTCTTGATCCATTAATTCAGTTTTTTGCTTCTATTGGATTATTAGATATTATATCTAACCCTTCCATATTATTAGATATTATATCTAACTCTTCCATAGCATTTTCCAGATTGCATAATTCTACATCACCTAAGGAGTTTATAAAATCATTATAACTTTGAACATTATCTTCTTCTTCTACATAACTTTCTAATAAAATCTGTTGACTACTTTCTAATTGTTTTTCTTCTTTTATGATATATTCGGTATTACTACTTTGCACCACATCTTCATTTGTAGTACAATCTAAGCTATTATTCTGCATAACTTCTTTAATATTATTATTCTTTTCTTCCTTCTTATTCACTTTAGCTTCCTGTTCCTTTATCACAACAGGTGCTTCAACATATTTATTCTCTAGCTTCCTTTCTTCCTTGATATTATTAAGATAATATATTTTTCGTATAAAATATATTTCTTTCTCTCTAATAGCATTCCATTCACATATCATAGAGTTTTTGTATTCATCACGAACTTTGCTTAACTTTTGTTCATAATTTTTTATTTCATTATCTAAATCTAAATTATCCATTATCAATAATTTTAATATATACCTTAAATTCAAATTTTTATTAACCAGGCTCCAATACCACTGTAGGACAGCAGTGATAAAACCGACGCAAAAAACTTGAACTCAAAATTCAAATTTAAAATTCGCGAGTTACTATTCACAGACCTATTCAAATTCGGCGGCTACTATTCAAATTCACGGCACTATTCAAAATAACAGGTACTATTCAAATTCGGAATATGAACAGTGCACGAGCACTTTCACCCGAGTGGCTCAGGCACCCAAATGCTTTACTATTCAGCCTACTATTCGGCACTATTCGAGACACTATGCGGAGCACTTCGTGGGTGGTGGATGGACGAGTGACTGAATGAATTCGTGCGTGATTAACGAGTGCGCGTGATTAGCGAATATGCAGTATACGGAAGTAAATATTCTCAGGATCTTGTGCAGGCTGGCGAGACCAAAGATTCAGCCAGTGGTGAGACTATGCTTGTGTCAGTCCTACTCGGTACTCACCGTATGCATCACTAGCTCGCTTCAGAACCGGGCCAACCAGTTCTTCTCCCTCGCTATCCCCAGCCATGATCACACAGGACTCAGGCTCTATCGTCTCCCCAGGCAGTTCCACCCGAAGGGAACACTTCTCTGCACAAACAAGGTTCTCTACAAACGCCACTACCAGGGCTAACACGAGAACGACACACGCAGAGGTTTCTCCTCTAGGGTCCCTAGCATAGAGACTTCGCCCCATATGAACGAGCTTAAAGGAAAACATGGATTAAAACAGAAAAGCTTAATTCATTACCACAGAGCAAGCTTACATACGGCTTTCCCTTTCAGGAAACCCCAAGCACTTACCACAAACCTTAGAGATTACCTTACAAGCTCAGGAAGATCACGTGGACTTCCCTTATTCTCTAATTTACAACACTGGTGGTGGAGTAATACAACGGAAGTAGAGTATTACTATTCGGTGGATGATCTTCAGAGGGCTTATGAGATCATGTCTTCATGGCGTATGTGTGAGTGGAGTGGAAGTGGAGTGGACTGAAGAGAGCGCTGCTGGTCTTCAGTGTGTGGAATGAGGTCTGATGCTTCTTCCGATGATGAATGCGGGCGTCGGACATCTCCTTTTAAAGACCCAGTGGAGTCTTCTGGAGTGCCTTCGTGCTTATCCTCTGGCTTGCTTCGAGTCGAAGTCTTCTATCTTCTGGAGGATAAGGATGCTGCGTCTTCAATTATCTTCTAGTACTGTTGCCTGGACAGCTGGACGGTGCTGCTATCTTCAATAATTGTCCTGGCTACAGTAGTGTCACTGTATATTCCTTTTGCGCTGTCCTCTGACAGGCTTATCTTCACTTGATATTTTGGATCAATCTTCCACGCCCGAATGATTGATGTGCAAACATCAAATCAAATCACAGGCATGCTTATATTATCTTCCACGCCCGAATGATTGATGAATGCGGGCGTCGGACATCTCCTTTTAAAGACCCAGTGGAGTCTTCTGGAGTGCCTTCGTGCTTATCCTCTGGCTTGCTTCGAGTCGAAGTCTTCTATCTTCTGGAGGATAAGGATGCTGCGTCTTCAATTATCTTCTAGTACTGTTGCCTGGACAGCTGGACGGTGCTGCTGTCTTCAATAATTGTCCTGGCTACAGTAGTGTCACTGTATATTCCTTTTGCGCTGTCCTCTGACAGGCTTATCTTCACTTGATATTTTGGATCAGTCTTCCACGTCCGAATGATTGATGTGCAAACATCAAATCAAATCACAGGCATCTCTACATATTTATTCTCTAGCTTTCTTTCTTCCTTGATATTATTAAGATAATATATTTTTCGTATAAAATATATTTCTTTCTCTCTAATAGCATTCCATTCACATATCATAGAGTTTTTGTATTCATCACGAACTTTGCTTAACTTTTGTTCATAATTTTTTATTTCATTATCTAAATCTAAATTATCCATTATCAATAATTTTAATATATACCTTAAATTCAAATTTTATTAACCAGGCTCCGATACCACTGTAGGACAGCAGGGATAAAACCGACGCAAAAAAACTCGAACTCGAAATTCAAATTTAAAATTCACGAGTTACTATTCATAGCACTATTCAAATTCAGCGGCTACTATTCAAATACCGGGTACTATTCAAATTCGGAATATGAACAGTGCACGAGCACTTTCACCCGAGTGGCTCAGGCACCCAAATGCTTTACTATTCAGCCTACTATTCGGCACTATTCGAGACACTATGCGGAGCACTTCGTGAGTGGTGGATGGACGAGTGACTGAATGAATTCGTGTGTGATTAACGAGTGCGCGTGATTAGCGAATATGCAGTATGCGGAAGTAAATATTCTCAGGATCTTGTGCAGGCTAGCGAGACTAAAGATTCAGCCGGTGGTGAGACTATGCTTGTGTCAGTCCTACTCGGTACTCACCGTATGCATCACTAGCTCGCTTCAGAACCGGGCCAACCAGTTCTTCTCCCTCGCTATCCCCAGCCACGATCACACAGGACTCAGGCTCTATCGTCTCCCCAGGCAGTTCCACCCGAAGGGAACACTTCTCTGCGCAAACAAGGTTCTCTACAAACGCCACTACCAGGGCTAACACGAGAACGACACACGCAGAGGTTTCTCCTCTAGGGTCCCTAGCATAGAGACTTCGCCCCATATGAACGAGCTTAAAGGAAAATAGGGATTAAAACAGGAAAGCTTAATTCATTACCACAGAGCAAGCTTACATACGGCTTTCCCTTTCGGGAAACCCCAAACACTTACCACAAACCTTAGAGATTATCTTACAAGCTCAGAAAGATCACGTGGACTTCCCTTATTCTCTAATTTACAACACTGGTGGTGGAGTAATACAATATATATATATATATATATATATATATATATATATATATATATATATATATATATATATATATATATATATATACACGCACACACACGCGAAGGGAGTAGACGACATCATATTTCTAGCAAGGGCTGAATATGTAGACAAGTGCTGAATAATATGGATATGGTGTTGTCGTGCTGGAAATGGAGGAGGGGACTGCGTTAAGTTATAGTGAACGTACTCCTTTTTTCGAGTAAATACTACACGTACTCCCTCTGTCCTAAAAATATCTGTCGTTTGGGGTTTTCGTGTCACAAGTTTGACTAGATTTATAGGAAATACGTGCAACATTTGTATCTTCAAATAAATTTGTTAAAAAATTAGATTCAAAGATCTTTCCGATGATATTAATTATGTACCATAAGTATTAATATTTTTTAATATATATTTAGTCAAATTTATTTCTCAGAGAGCGAGAACGATAGTTATTTTAGGACAGAGGGAATACTTCCAATGCAATTATGCAATTGACAATGATTAATGCACATCCGATCCATCCATCGACAGTGATCTGCTGGCATAAAACGGTTGGTTTGCAACCTAAAAAATAAGAAAAATATTCGCTACTGGTCCTCAAAGTTGTATAGAGGTGTTATATATCTCGGTCCCCAAAGTTTCAAGATGTATTTCTTGGTTCCCAGGAGTTGCAACGGGTCTCATCCATGTCCTAACGAATATTTACTTCCTGTTATCCTACGTGACATGAATCTGACAGATGCATGGGACCCACATGTAAGTGGCAAAGCTCCACCTTAAAAAAGCCATACCTTTTCCTTACGACCTTGCATGAAGATGATTTTTATATGAAAATTGTAGCTCTCGATGAGATCTACAATTTTCTCGTTTTGAGTTTTTTCATTTGAGATCGTTAAAATGCTAAAAAAACTATATTAAGTTTGAGCAGCATATTAATCAAGTTCTAGGGCTTATCACATTATTATAAAAATTATATCTTTCTTGTATGGTGTGTCATATAAAGATACTTTATGTATCAAAATTATAGATCTTGATGAGATCCACAAATTCCTAGTTTTTGATTTTTTGTCATTTAAGATCGTTAAGATGCTTAAAAAACTAATATAAAGTTTGAGCAGCTTATCGTATTAGAAAAAAATATATTTTTCATCTATACTGTCGGAAAAGAACCTAGCTCGTTTTGAGGGAAAACTCGTAAGCGCCGATGAAATGAGAAGGGCCATCAAGGACAAAATACTATAATTCAATTCACTCTCCCCAATTAATGCAAGAGGTTCATGATGATCAGATGATGAGATGACACAAATACAATGACCACAATTACACATCCAAAATTTTCCTGCAGTTTGGGCGCACATCTAGGTACACACGTACATGTACACCAGGTCTCCTCCTCATTTAGCTTCACCCCACTTCCAGAAAACGTTGGAGCCGCACTTGAACTTCTCCTTCCCCTCGCACTCAATCTCGAGGTCGTCGGTGATGAAGGGCACTTTCTGCAAGAACACAATCAAGCACGGACACACATGATATGGCACAGGATGAGAAGAAATCAATTCAGATTGTTATCAGGTGAGGTTTCTTATGAGTGTCTCCTCTTAATGAAACGGACGTGTTCTCGAAAAAAAGGTTTCTTATGACTGTGATGAGAATGAACCACCTTCTGCTTGGCGAGGTCCTGGCACCCAGTGAAGTTGTAGGGGAACGTGCAGCTGCCGAACTCGACGGTGTAGGCGCGCGCAAAGTTGGCGCCGCTGGTGGCCAGCCTCTTCTTGTCGTTCAGCTCCTGATCGATCGCAGCAAAAAAAATCCTGTCAGGTTTCACATGCACTGAAACAAGCAAACACTGATAAATATACACACAAGAAACTGACCTTGTTGGCCTTGCTTTTCTCAAGGTACTCATCGATGATCCCGGCCTTGGCCGATCCGGTGGTGGCGGTGACGGCGAAGACGGCCGCCAGGCCGAGCAGCGCGGCGCGGCGGCCCTCGGGCGCGACCAGCTGCACCCTCTTCGCCGGCGACGAGGTGGCGGCGGCGGCCTGGGGCACTGCCGCGGCGGGCTTGAGCCCGACGACGCTGGAGTTCACGCCGGCCATGACTTGGTTTGGTGTGGCTGACTGGCTGTGCGTGCTTGGAGCTTGGTTGGCTGGCAGCAGGGAGAGTGGCGATGGTTTTGTTTTTGATCGTGGGTGGCTGCAGGTGTGGTGGAGGGGAACTGAGGCCGGCAGAGGGTTGTGGTTGTGGTGGTGGGCGTGTGGATAGGGTGAGGCTGCTTCCATCCCATTGGATGGGCTTTGCACACGTGACACACATTATCCAAATGGCGATGGTCCCGTGTGACACGTGGCGGGTGACCCTTGGGTATGCAGATCTTGAGGGAGGTATTGCTTGCTTAGGTGGCATGCATGGAGGCCTGTGATTTTCAGACTCCAACCCCACTCCACTTTTATTTAGTGTCATATTTTTGCTATATAACGTTTCCTATAATATCTAGTGCCACGACTTCATATATAGCCTTCTACTTACATTACTTGAAGTTGCTTTTTATTTTAGGGCCTATTTGGATCACGGCTATATTATTATAATCTGAATTATGCGTAGGATTATTATAATTAGGATTATGGATTACAATAATTAGAGTGTTTAGATAAATAGATTATGGTGATTGATTATGGTTGGTTAAAGTGAGAAATTCCTATTTTATCCTTTATATATAGCAAAAGTTTAGACAATCCGTTGGGGACAAGTTGGACTTTCAACACCCATAATACCCTATAACCTGGTTTCACCTGAATTATAGGATTATAATAATCAAGATGTTTGATTATAATAATCTATCATATAATCAATCCTATTTGGATCAAAATTTGATTATATAATCTGAATATTGTAATTTGAGGGATATCCAAAGAGAGCCTTAATGTAAAATTGCCTCAACTTCTTAATTTTGTACGAGTCATTCTAAATTCTAATCCGTTTCGATACTATAATGAGCCAAAACATATGTTACACATCCATCTAGCCATAGTGTGAAACATATGTACAATTCCGGATTAAAATCCCAACCGGATATCATTATTGGCCTCAAATTATGATGCGATATATAGACATGCCTCCTCCGGTACCCCTATGTTATATAAAATGAAGGTAGTTTCGTTTATGCCTCAAGTCAAAATTTTCAAACTTTAAATTAAATTTATTTAGGGTGTGTTTGGTAGGGCTCTAGCTCCAACTCCAACTAAAACTGCTCTGACTCTATCATTTGGTGGAGTAGTTTTCTTTGGATCTAGATGGCTTCTTTAGAAAAATGTTTAGTTAAAACAATTTCTCATGATAGGTAAAAAGGGTAAAATGACCATAATTATATTCCTTTTTTCTATTCTTGTTTCTTTATTTATTTATTTCCTTCCTGTCACTCACCTCTGCCTTGGCCACTCTGCCTCCCCATACGCGCCGCCTCCCTTGTCTCCTCCCTCGTTTCCACCTCGGTCGTGCCACCTTCCTCGCTTCCACAACACCTCACCTGCCTCGCTCCTCCGCGCGCCTCTGCCTCGTGCTCTGACTGTTGTCCGCCCTGCTTTTAGGGCCATGTGCATGCATGGACAGAGGAGCCAGACGAAGCCACTTTCTTTTTGTTTTGTGATTGATTTATAGCTCTAGTGAGCATGACTTGCTCCAGGAGCGATACCAAACGTGGGCTTATACAACGGGAAATCTAAACATCACTCCGGCATTAGTTATCTATTGCACACCATCAACCAATTTTTTTCCTCCCCTGTTGTTTTTTCTTGCCTTGTCTTATTGGTCAAAATTATAACAAAACTAATGAAGTATTTGGGAGTAATGACTTATCTTCACATCATCGTTTTTGTCATGTCGTTTATGTTACTGACACATGGGACCCCTAGCACATCTCACGAGCGTATGGTGTCGAGAGTGAGACAGAGTTACTCTCATCAGGAATGCCCATTCTTGTTTCTGATTCCACCAACACCCAATTTTCTAGGTAACAATCTCACTAATATATTGCAGTATGTATATCGTTCAAATGTTGTACTACTTTACCATATCATTCTTTTGCTTCATCAGATCCCGACGCCCAAGAAGTCGAAGAATTGCACGTCGTCCTTCCTCTTTGCAACCGCACCGCCATTGTCATCGCCACGGCCAAGAAGGTATTTGCTCATGTCATGACGATGGCCGTCCAATACGACGGCAGCGGCGGCGGGAACGTTGCTGTTGCTGACACCGAACGACGTTCCTGGTCTGCCGAGACCGAGCGGCCCGGGACCTGCAGGCACCGCGAAGCACAGCGAGTGGGTGGTGGTCTTTGCTATCGTCGCCGGCGGGCAGCTTCCGAAACGGAAGTACTGAAACGACGGCTGACGAGGCGGTACAACAGAGCCGGTGGTGGGATCGCCAGTGAGGGTACCGCCGGAGCCGGAGCAGTGGTACTGGCGGCGGCGGCGGCGGCGCGCCATGACGACGTGCCAGTGGTTCTTGACGGCGTTGTCGGTGCGGCCCGGGAAGAGGCGGGAGATGAGCGCCCAGCGGTTGCCGTGGGCGCGGTGCGCCTGCAGGAGCAGCTCCTCCTCCGCCGCCGTGAAGGGCCGCCGGTTGATCCGCGGGTCCAGCTGGTTGAACCACCGGAGCCGGCAGCTCTTGCCTACATACGTCCATCCGTGCCATTGCCATGCATAAACGAATCAGTCAGTAGCGTTCACGTCCGTTACAGATTATATTGTTTCTGAACGACGTTCATCTGAAATGGAAAAATTGGATGCGCATGCACAAAAAAAAAACTACTGTATATATTGTTGCAGACATATTGTCCTTGTGATAGTTTGTACAGTATATGCATGCATGGACGGGTCATGGATGCATAATATCAACCAAACAATGAGTATGAAGTATGATACTAATAATCACTACATATATATATATATATATATATATATATATATATATATATATATATATATATATATATATATATATATATATATTTTTATGCAGCTCCAACATGTGGTGCATGGCATGATGAAAAGAGAAGAAACAAAGTTTGTATAGTATGTAGCGCAGGCAAAGATGCATGGATGCCTCATGAACTTGAAATGAACCAAGGTGACATTCCAATATATATCTAGTACTATATCTTATTTGGCATTTATAATTAAGTCAACTAAATATTCTCCATCAGTGACAAGAAAAGTGGGATCGACGATGTTTCTTGTCACTCCATCCAAAACGATGATCACGCTAGAACTAGAATTGAGAAAGCCGCCTAGACGAACGAGAAGGAACAAAGGAAGTCATGGTGAGCAAGCTTTTGCTTCATGTGCATGCATGCAGTGCATGGATGCTTCAGAAATTAAAATGGCGGAGAGAAATTAAACAATCGGCAGAGTTTGACGAAGTTAATTCAGAAGCCTAGCTACGTAACGTACCTGATCTCCCCTCCAGATTCTCAGCAATGGAGTTCCAATTCTGCGGGCCGTACTTGTCCACGAGCTGCCGGAGCTTGTCGTCCTCACCGGGCCGCCAGTGGCCTCTCGATGGCCTCGCCCTGGACTTCTCCATTAGCTGCAGGAGCGATCCAGGAAAAAGCTAGTAGTAGCTAGCCAAAAGAACTAAGTAATGAATGAGAGAGCTTGCTTGAATGATGATCGAGCATGGTAAACAGCTAGGGTGTTCGTTTAAGGTTTGGATGGAGGTCACACACTCTTGTTTAGTTTTGCACGACAAGAGAGCGGCTTAACAGGCCTCTTTCAATCCACCACACCGTACCTATATATTTCTCTATGAATTTTATTTGCGGATATACATACCCAGGCAGGCCAGCTATATGTATCACATGTTGATAAAAAAAAGCTATATGTATCACGTCTCATCTATGCATCTCACCGACCTCCCTATGCATGCGTGTTCAGCAGCAATTGGCCAATAACGAGCTATATATCCTGGGTCACAGCTAGCTCTCGTCAGACTGGAGACTAGCTAGCGTCTTGCATGCTTAACTTCCTTAACAATATTCTTTCGTCATCACCGATCGAGATATTTTCTCTCGTACATTAGATTAGTAGGGCAAACTGATGGTCTGCATCTACACTACTACAGATTCAAACAACACTGCCGGCCCATCACTGCCGGATTGTATTGGGCCAGCAGTGATAAATCTTCACTACCGGTTCAAACTCTGACAGACATTCAAATGATTGGGGTAGGGGTCAAACCGGCAGTGAAGCTCATTATCACTGCCGGTTCGTGGCTGGAATCGGCAGTGAATCTTCACTGTCGGTTCGTGGCTAGAATCGGCAGTGATAATGAGCTTCACTGCCGGTTCGTGGCTGGAACCGGCAGTGATAATAAGGTTCACTGCCGGTTTTTGAACCACCAGTGATTACGAGCTTCACTGCCGGTTCTAACCACGAACCGGCAGTGATAATTAGATTCACTGCCGGTTCGTGGTTTAAACCGCCTGTGATATGTCCACAATACATATAGCTCGACCTCCCTCCCTCCTCTGTCTGAACGGAATAGAACACTGCTCGTGAACCCTAACTCCCGGCTCCCTCTCCCTCACGAGATCTCTCGTCTCCGCCCCACTACAGCAGCACTCTCTCCTCCCATCAGCAGCCGCACTCCCTGAGCTCCCTCTCCTCTCCCTCCCTCGACGGCCATGGCGGCGGGGTGGCCTCGCACGCGCACCCAGAGGTGGGGGGCCACGCGCCATGGTAGCAAGCGCTGCCCCTCCCCGGCGGCGCCGGGGCGGCCTCGCGCGCGCACACAGGAGAAGGGTGGCGGTGCAGCAGCTCCTTTCTGTGGCCGTCGCCGAGGCCGAGCAGGGCCCTTAGGCCAAAACCGAGCCCAGTGACGTCTTATGTAAGCAATACGGGTCTTAACTGATCTTAAGGGTGGGGATTTGGATTAAAATTTGGGGATTTCTTATGCCAGGGTCAGCGCCACACCCGGGGCAGATGTCCGAGCTCATCGTTGGGAAGGAGAAGCTCACTCTATTCAACACAGGTAAACACCTGTTCCCCTGGATCCAATCCTCGTGAGTTTTATTTTGTCTCCGTTACCATTTGCTTTATGAGCACCAACGGAACTTGCATCAAGTTACTAATTAGTCTGAAAGTAAGAACTTAGCTGACTACTACATATCGTTTCTGCCTCCAAAACAAGCTGAAGTACCATGGTTAGTAGCGGCAAATCTTGTGAACTATTGTCGGTCATGTGAACTATCTTGTGTGAAAGCTTTATCAGCAGCCCTCATAATATGGTAATTTTTTTTAAGCCTTGCCTAACAATATTGTTTGGAATATATAGGTCATATAATCGTGTAGCTTGATTTATAATTAGTTACTGTCAGGTATCAGCTTATGTTATATACATATTTGCAGTGGGGAGGAAGATACAGCACATTTGCTGCTTGGGAAATTTAAGTGGGGTCACGCATTCTTATCTCTAAACATGTTAGTTCAGTAGATTTTTTTGTGTTTCATACCTATACTGACAAATCTTATTAAGCGATGATACACCAATCAACTAGTTTATTGTGATGAAATTGTTTTTCTAGTTTCAAATGATGAGTTCTTACCAAACTCATTATCCAGCAATGCTAAGGATAGAGATATTATTGAGTACTGAAACTTGTATGCTAGAAATAAAGAGATGCTTAGAACTATATATGTTGTAGATATTGTTCTGGATGCGTGGGTTATATAAGGCGCTAGCGCGCTCCAACGCCAGTGCACGACACTTGCGCGCTCGACGCTGTCCGCCAGTGCACGCCGCCGCCGCTCGACGCGAGTATGTGTTCTCGACCCTTATTTTAGTGTTGCTTTTCTTGATATGTCATTCAATAACATGGACTTTGTGATTGCAGCAACCATTTCATCCTCGTAGATATCTATCTTCAAGATTCACATATCGAGGTGTGGGACTCAAAGAAAAAGCCACTTTCTCTTATTGACTCCCTAATCAAAGTGCTGAATAAGTAAGTGAACCCAATATCACAACACTTTCTAATCACATAGGATATTGTAATGTCCTCGACCTTCACACTTCATTTACAATGTCACATAGAATGAAGGCATTACCTGATTGGAAAAATCTCGATAGCAAGATGCAAAAGCAATGGAGTGCCCCATTCAGTGTAAAGTATATGGAGGATCTCAAGACCCTAGATCAACCGATGGGGAACAACAAATGCGGGTTCTATGTGATGTGGGCAATGCTAAAATACTTTGGCGTAAAAACAGATAATGGAGATGATATGGTACGTAGGCATCCCATTTCTATTGTTTTGTCTTACGTTTGTGCATCTCAATATCATCTTGCTTCAATTACAGCGCAAAGCAAACAATCACAACCAGTTGCTAGATTTTGAGATGAGAGGAATTCAAGAGGAGATAGCAAGGTTTGTGATGGACGAGATATTGACCAAGAAAGGATCATTCTCCATTGCGAGGACTAAGAAGTACAAGGCCCAGTACGGAAGAGACCACATCGATAGGCTATTGTAATGCGACTCTTAATTCGATACTTAAAGTTTTTTTTGAAACTTTTGTAATATAAATGTTGATGGGTTTATATTGTCGCTGATCCACAACCACCTCCACATCGATATCAAATTGATCGATAGCAACCATCTCCACCTCCCCGACCTCCCACCCCACCACCTCCCCTCGAAATGAAAATAAAACAATTATTAAAATACAAATTGTGAAAAGTATATCACTACCGGTTCAAAGAAAACCGGCAGTGATAATATAATCTACACAACCGGTTGGTTAAAACAACCGGCAGTGATGGCTCAAGTATCACTGCCGGTTTGTAACACAAACCGGCAGTGATTGCTCAAGTATCAGTGCCGGTTTGTAAAGTGCCGATTTGTAACACGAACCGACAGTGATACACGAGCTATCACTGCCGGTTTGGCATAACCGGCAGTGATGTGATCAGCTTATCACTGCCGAGTTGGTTATAGCGGTTTAAAATCCGCCAGTGAAGGGGGTTTTCAACCGCCAGTGATGTCCTTCTCTGATGTAGTCACGCCGGCCGCCTCATGAGTCATCAGCATCATCGTCTTTATGTTCTTGTTCATTTCTGCACAATTTCGTCAGGACAGATCGATAACACATCGTCTTTTCCCATGGGAGCTAGCTAGCTACATATTTATCAATAATTTTGAGCGCCAGTAAAATAGCAGTGTCTTTAATTTCATCGGTAATGCACACGCATACATATCAAGGGATTAATATTGTGTTTATTTATAATCTATAATAAGCTAGCAGTCCCTAGTGAGTTTTGTTTCATCTTTCTCTGCTGTTAATTTGTTTCAAACTTTACGATAGTGCTGCAAGTTACAACTAGAAAACGTTCTCAATTTGGATACAGGTTGTATTGCAGCTCCCTTCTTCTTCTTCCTTTACAACCATGCGTATATAAATATAAATAGTAGTGATCCAAGTAATTAGGAAGAGCATGCAAGCGCTAAGGTTCTTTAATTTGAGGAATCGAAGGTGGTTAAACCCTCATGCCTTATTAAAATACAAGTTTCAACAAACATGGTTTACGAAAGAAAAGGAAAGGAAAGAGGATGCATATAAGGAACAAAGATGAGGTAAACAAAATTATCTAAATGTGAATTTGCATTAGACAAGTGGCGCAACAAATAAAGAAGAGTCGACACATTATGACACTAATACTAGCAAAATAATGGCATGCGCAACAAACTTAATAAACTAAGTTTAACATAATTATTATTGTTGTTTGGTAGTAAATGCATTTATTTTTCTTTCTTTTTTTGCATTGGTTACACTATCGTTTAAAAGGGAGTTAATGATGCTGATGTTGTAACTTTGTGAATTTATTATTAGTGGACCCACATGTAAAGCATTTGGCATTAGGATTATGATTGGTTTATCATTTGTTCAGGCCTCAATACACAGCAAACAAATGTATGGGGAGTCTTTATAGGAAAGACCAAAGTTTTCATGAGTACTTACACCGATTAGAATGTATTATGAAGAATAGAATATTGCTTAATAGTTACTTTGATAATTATGTTGCTTTCTCCCAGATAAGATCATAATAACCATTCAAACATGAAAGCACCATTACAACTGCTGGTAATAGAAAAGCCATTTATGGTTACCAAATTCAAGCTTAAGAGTCTCATCACGCTGTAAGCATGGCTTGGCTTTCTAAGAACGTAGCTTTAGCTTGTGATAGTGAAGAAGTGTTTTCTGAAGTATTGTTTATTGCAAAAAGTGGTATGGAGTTGAACAAATGGAAGGACTACATGAATGAAGTGTTGTTGCGCCAAGTAGTTTCGTGTCTGGTAAAACTATGAATGAATAGACAGTTCAGAGGCTGGCAAGTCAGTATTGTGCAAGTCCAATAATTTAGCATTTGTTAGAAGGCAGAATCGATAGCACTAGTTATTAGCTAACACCATATAACTGAGATTATTCTGGATCTTAATAATTAACTCAATAACGAAAACAAATTCATTTTGCTAGCTAAGAATAGAAGATCAATTGTGTACATCTGCTTAGCAGGCCAAAAAGGGAAATACTGCAGACTGGAGTTATAAGCATTCCATAAATATATATGTTTGCTTCAGGTGGTAAATGCAAATGCATAGTTAGGATAAGTTTTTTTCTATTTGTTAGGTGCAATTATCTACTTTTTGTAGCTGAAATGACCTTTTTTTTTCCTTTTATCTACAAAATAAGTTGAGGTTACTTTCTGGGCTTCGAAGGTTACCATTGTCATTATATTTATAGTAGTAGGCTGACTCAAAAGGAGGAGCAAGGAGAAAGCCTGTAAGAACCATTCTTGTTCAAAGGCAACTTTGAACTGAGAGGGACAACCAACCGGTGACCAAAGGATAAAAAAGGATACTAACCAAAGTACATCTCGACAACTGACCATGCAAGTTATGTTATGGTATAAACAACTGGTTCACACCAACTTATATATATGTGGTGGTTTGGTTCATGTGTGAATGATACACTTGTACAAACCAACTAGATTTGTTCTACCTCATCATCAATGTGAATGAGTTGGGGACATAGCTCCTGCATGCATACTGACCAGTGATTCACTCTGTTGGAACATTCATGGTCATGTAAATAAATTAACCAACTCATATAATGTTTTTGCCTTAGGCCAGTTTGAGACAACTCCGCTCCATGTTTTTTAGCCTAACAGGTGTACCTCCACAAACTCTGCTATAGAAAAGAAAACCTGAAATTTCTGGAACCCCTCTTTAGGTGTTTATGGACGAGAGTTTGTAGAATAATCCCAAACAGACCCCAAGTCCATGAGGTTGGTTTGTTGGAGCTCTTAATTGGTGTGTCCAATCGATTATGATCAAGTAGCTGACTAGATGTGGACTTAGTTTATGACATACTAACCACATGCAAAAATCAGTTGTTATGCAGCAAAGAGAATTTATCACACATTTACATCTGTGTGCATTCTTGCTGAAATTATTGAATTATCTCAGGCTACTTGAATTTCCATTATCAGTTCACACTACCATTTCAGATATCTGCTATAATGCACAAGACATTTCAATATGAATATAATAGAAAATATTTCTTACAACATACTTTCTCCGTCCAATTTTATTTGCACGTTTAGGCTCATGGGAGAGAACTTAGTACACAAGGCAAATGACAATATTACCCCTACCCCTATGAAAAGTAGGCCCTGACATTTGACGTGCTTCACCCTGTCACACCAAGGCCTTGTTTAGATTTGAAAATTTTTAGGAAAAAATTCATGTAACACTTTCGTTGTTATTTGACAAAATTTGTCTAACCATGGACTAACTAGACTTAAAAGATTTGTCTCGATATTTATAGATAAATTTTACAATTAGTTATTTTTTTTACCTACATTTAATGCTCCATGTATGCGTCCAAAGATTCGATGTACTATTCAATCATGCTCCCGTGTACATTCATCTCTCTCCTACCACCAATTTGTTCTTCCTTGAAACAAGCCAAACCAGCATGAATTGCAAGCACACCATCAACTAATTTAAGAACTTTCCAGAGAGCAGTCATGAACTAATATTTCTGTCACTGAAGGTAAGAAAGCCACATAGTTGACTCCAGAACTACAGCCCAATTTTGTATTATACAACAAACTCAAGATTTGAGTGAAAGCAACAAGCAACGATACATCCTGCTCTAGCCATAAATTAGTGAATTCAGCTCTGAGCTTCTGTCCATCAAGAACAGTTTGGGGTCAACAAACTCAATAGCTGCCCGTATATTTGGAATTCATCAGGCATTCGGCTGCATCGAGATCAGGTTCACGTGTCATATTGTCATTAACTCATTTACCGCACTCCTGTCAGCAGTGGCTAAAGTTCTTCCTTTATGTTTTACCTCGTTCCATCTAAAACAATACAAACATATCACAGGTGAAACAAATAACAAAAGCTGTTTCGGAGGCACCATGTTGATGCCCAAACAATTTTCTTCCCCTGGAGCGACAAAATTAAACCACTGAAACATGAACACAGTTTCCTCCAGTGTAAATGGTAAGGGCCATATTATGAATTGCAAAATATGGTTTGATATCATATAATGATTGTTATAACACAGTTTCCTCCTTTTCTCTGTATACCGAGAGAAAGGTAATGCAATATATATCTGCTTGTATACACTTTAGCTTTGCTACATTTTTCGCAACTGTAATGGTAAGGCTCATAGTATTATGGATTCCAGAACTTGATTTAATATCATAATAATATGGCTGTTACAACAGTTCCCTACATTCCTCCGTAATCCGTATATTCATCTGAAAACGGATGCTATCAATGAGCTGGCATGCTGCTTGCTACCGATAGACCAGTTCCGACAATGCATCACTATGTCCTATGCTGATATCTACAGACTAATCCTAGCCTGACAAAAAAAGACAGCATGAGAACATCTTTCAAAATTCAACCCACAAATCTATGTCAGCCGGATCTTTACAAATCAACAGGTCAGCAACTCAGCATGCATGCCTGACATCCTTCTATAATCGCTGAAGCCATATCCATCAGTACACTAATTCAGAGATGCCTGTTTAAAACAATTCAGAATGGTGCACTGTTCTGCTTCTAGAAAAAAAAACATGTAGGAAAAGGAGGGCACAAAGACACTTACAATTAATGTTTAACGCAGCAGAAGCATAGAGCAACTTCGGCTTGGGCTTGCAAATCTCCCAAAGCTTGAACAATAGTTTCCCGGCAGTCTATTGTTTCTTCTTCATGGTGAAGCATTTTCCGTAATCTTCATGAAGTAGCACAGTTACAATGTATATCCGTTTGGCATTGCATATTCTTTTCAAAGCATTAACATCCAATTTTTAATGTGGGTTATATAAGCATCATTTTTGGAGCTATAGTAGCAATTATATTGGAATAAGTTTCATCCTACTAAACTATATTCGACAATGCAGCACAACACAAAGTGGCCCTACAGGCAGCGTAGTGATTTCATCACTCAGTAAGCAATTGCAATAGAACAGCTCTACAAGACAAACTGATAATGGTGCTACTAAAGGTAACATGGGACAATGATTTTGTAACTTAAAATACCTTGTGAGCATCTTTTACTTGTATCTTAACAGACCAAATTATACTAGAAAGGGAGAAGGTACATGTATTGTTGATCTGCCATGACTATGTATTGCCAATTTGCCATGAGAAACTATGTATTGACGATTTACCATGAGTAACTTTACCTTTGTACTAGAGGAGTATGTATTGACGATTTACCATGAGTAACTTTACCTTTGTACTAGAGGAGTATCACCATGGCCAGTGCATACAATAAGCATAGCATTATCAGGTAGGGCACCATATAATTGCCTTATCTTTTTATCCAATTCACACAAAATTTCCTTTAATTCAGGACAAATTTGACTTCTTGCTTTTTTTGAAGCAGTTTTTCCATCACATGTTTTTAATGCAATAGCCTCTGCGACACATGATTTCAACTTTTCCGGATCTTGAGCTCTTCGGTGGAAGTAAGAGATCAATCCTGAGAACTGAGTCCAAATGAAGGAGACTTTGTCATTCTTCACCTGCAGTAGATTTCAACTTATGATTATGAAAACATCTTAAAACATTTTGGAAAGAATGTCTACACCTAGAAATGCATTGCACCAACCTCCTTCATTGATCTGGAGAGGGCATCATCATCAGAAAAAACAGCAATTGAATTGCAAGAAGTATCTGAATATCGCTCTAGAACAGACACGTCATCAATAAGGGAGCATTTTTTCCCACTCTCATGCAGTATAGATGTCAATTTCCGCCTTGACAACGATGGTTGGGAACCAAAATCAGGACCTGGTTAACAAGTTTTTAGAAAGTACCAACAAAACGATATGCTTATGCCATGTTGTCTCCCTATCCACATTAGCAATTTACAGAAATGGATATTAACCAAACAAAAACGATAGCAAAAATGCATTCTTAGTTCTTACCATGTTTTATTTTCAATATAGCAAGTTCTAGAGTAGCTCTAGCATCTTCCACACTGTCATGCCCAGATCCTGTGTTCTGGATCTCCCGGCCGAGAAATTTTTTTGTCAAGACACGCAAAGCAATCTTACAGCGAGACCCTCGATTATACTTGTACAGAACAGCTGTATCGATGATTAAACCATGGGAGATCCGTAATGCCATAAGGTCATTTTCCAAAGAATGTCCAACAAGAATTGTTTCTTTATATACAAGTCCAACAAACTCTTCCTGGAAACACGAACAAAACAGTGTAAACCACAGGCAATGTTTCATGACATCCTAATCTACACATATGAAAATATCACTAAAAAATCTAAAAGTATTAACCTGAATTTCCTGTAGGGTTGTGGACACATCAGCCAACATCTCAGCAGTGATTCCACTGAACCTGCTCTATTAAAAAACAATTGCATCACATAATGGACACTTAACAACCCGTTCAGAATATTATGGCAAATGAAGTTCATGTAACAAATAATCAGTTCTTTAATATTCATAATAGAATGGACAAGCATCAAACTGACATGTATTTTGACACCATGTTATAAATAACCGTGTCAAAAGAAAAAGTTGGTATAAAAAACGCAATATAGTGCCTACTAACCATAAAGGGGAGGTGAAAGCACCATATACCTTGTATTGTAATCAATGATTGGATTAGCAGGCTTAACTAGTCTATCTAGCACAACCTGAAAAGATTAGAACAAAGTCAGAACTTATTGAACAGCAAAGTGTGATGAAAAGAATGGATCATGCAGGAGCATACAAAGGAAAATGTCCTCATACTATTGACAGGAGGTGGAATTAAGCACTAAGAAAACAATTGTTGTAAGAACTCAGAGAAATGAGAAAAATGCCATGAAAAAGGTATGGAAACTAGGAGAGAAAAGTTCATACCGATCCTTTAATATCAATTAATGTCACTCTTGTAAGCTCAAATCCAGCTTCCGTCACGCACTGCAAATGTTGCAAATTATCACTAAATATAACAAATACTAGCAATAAGTATCTATGATACCGGCAGTTCGGCACAGTTGTAACAATAATAGTAATGCCTTCTCTAAGATAATAACACTAAAACAGTAGTGATTTTAAAAAAAAAACAAAGCAATGGCTTCAAACCATACATCATTACAGTTATCCGGAGTCACATTACCATTTCACAATCAAGTGCAAGAACTTTATGTGGCGAGGAACCTGAAGGAGCTGAAACAGTAGGGACAAAACCTAAAATAGCAATGATAAACAGATGTCATTTGAATAATAGGCATTAAAGGGCAAGGGAAAGGATGGTTCAGTTTCATCCATTAAACTTCTCTAACTTTGACCAATTTTATAGAAAAATACACCAGCATCAACAATAACAAATTATTTTCATTAAACCCACCACGAAACATCTTTATGGTGCAATTATTTTTTTTTCAATATTTTTGGACAAAACCAAAGAAGTTTGACTTAGGACAAAACTGAAACGGCCTACATTTTGGAACAGAAGGATAGAAGGTAACCTGGTAAATTGAACGAGTAGCCATTATCTTCCAAGTCTTTCTCTGAAAGTGTGTAATATGTAACAGGAAATGGTATGTCCCCAAGATCATCCAGACTTGATAGTTTTCCTGAGACTGAAATGAAAATATTAACCAGTTGCACAAAACATATTCTCAATCTATGTTCAAAAGTGCCTGTTTTTCCCATGGGCAAAGTTATATCTACTCTAATGTCAATAAACATACATATACAACAAATAAATAGAATAAATCGCTACAGAAATAAGAGAGCATATTTAGCTTAGAGAAGCAGATAATAAGTGGTCAGCAAGAGATGTATATGGCTGATACTATAAGATGAGTTAGGGGGAAATACTGCTATAGTCGTAAACTTATGCAAGATGCCATAATGACAGTACATTTGTGATGAAACATGACTGATAAAAACACAATTAATATATTAAGAGAAGGGTATAAAGAAAAAATCATCATCTGTAATGTCAACTTAAAATGAAAAACTTGTAACCAAGTAAGGGCAATTCAAAAGGATTGAAATTGTCAAATCAGTATGAGAATCTTTGAAATAAAGAAGGCCAACTCTCATGCATGTTTGAAAAAAAAAAATGCCAGTCTTCATAATTAAGCTCAAATCTTCCAGTGGCTATCACAATAATAACAGACCAACACTAGGCCCAATAAAGCAGAACATTGTTCATCCTGAACCACATGACAACACAGTGCCAAGAAGTCAAGACATACCATCTATGTCAGGTTTAGATGACTGATTTGATGTTTTTACATCACGCTTTCTCTTTACTCTGCAGGTTAGGAGCGCATCAATGGTGTGCCGCTCATCCGGTATACAGCTGCTACAATAGGATTACATTAGCAAACATATAGGAAGAAATTATACATTTTCCCTAACTGTAGACAATAACACAAAATGCACAAACCTTGAAGCTAGAACAGGTTTTGGATTGCCACATAATTCTTTCAGAGAAGAAAGAAGTCGAGTTTGTGACATATATAAAGCTGCATCAAGGCCAGGAACATAGAGTAGGATGACTTTGGGTATAAGAGGTTTGTTCTGAAAACCAACATGAATATTTGTAGTGTTAATAAAGATAGTTAATATTTGTGAAAGGTGACAAATAACCTACAACTAATAGAATAAGAAATCAAATGCATTTAAGAAATGGGTTTATCACTGAAGTGCAGTGAAAAAACACTCAGTTAAGATTCATTGATTGTGATGAAGATAACAGCAAGAAAAGACCAAGCTCTACAAATTGAAACTAAGATAACATGTCAATACCTCAAAAAAGCAAGACATGTTTGAAAGAGCACAATCAGAAGGACAAGTACCTTAACAAAGACCCAAGAAGGCAGCATGCCGTCCCCAATAACCCAAGTAACTAGACCCTGAACGTCCTGCATTACCACAAAAATGGCTCTTTACTAAACTACAACAACAAGAACAGTTTTCAAAAGTCAAAGTTCATTGAGCTTTTGTTATGAACAAACCTGCAGATTTAATGTAGAGTTTAAAGCAGCCTCCTTGAAAACAACATCAGGCTTCGCCTGGACAGGATAAATAAGAAGAGACAGTATGAGTTAGAAGCACAGAAAATTAAAAAAAAAAGACAGCTAAAATGTCAATTAGCAAAGTAAGCAGGCAGCAGCACAAGAATGATTCACCAACAAGCAGACAACTAACAGCTAACTTTTCAACTAAATGAAGGTTTGAGAGTACACTGTTAAATTGATAAATAGGCAGCATGCCATCACCAAATAGTCAATAATTATGGCATGTCGATAGCTCTAGTAGTCTAGTACAAACAAGTGATTTTGGATTCAACTTAGAAAGTGTTCTTTCTTTTGAGTAGGTGTGATTAGGTGTATATGTATGCATAGCCTAGTACAGTAGGTTCCCTAATTTGATGAGTGATCCCTAAGTTGATGAGCAGGCCCTGAAGTCTGAACACAGTACAGATAGCATTACTCCAAGTGCAGTATCACTTTACTATTCAAACAAGAGGAGCCCCACTTTGCTACCTATCAAGCAATCAGTCAGGGTTGACACCTTCAAAATTCAAAGTATAGAACTCCTAAGTAACCAAGCTACAAAAGTTTTCAAGCTGTATCCAGTGTCCTTGAAAAATGTTGAGCCGGCTCAAAGCTGAGCAATGGATCAATCCAGTAAGCCCTTGTAGTTTCCCAACTTATCAGCATTGCTTCATATCCATGACATCCATTTCACAAATTTGCTTTGAAACAGCAGTGCAAACTTCACAGGTACAATTCAAGCCCACCAACAGTAGCAACATTTACACAAAATCCCACCCTCACTACAAATCCCATGGTAATTCAACAAACATCGATATCAATCACAGTCCCATCAGTCATGATGCAATGCAACATCCCCTGTTTCAATCTCAGCAGAACTCCTACTCGAAGAATTCCAACCAATCAAATTAACATACTCGTAGCTAAAACCAGCCACCTGCAGGCCGCAGCACCCAGTTTTGCCATACATCAGGGATTAAAAAAATCCACCAACAGAGCAACAGAGAACGAAAAAATGCGATCTTTTTTCCAATAATAAACCAACTCAGCTCTCCTTGATGGCAAATTCCCCTTCATGTCACACCACGCCGAAACCTTAATATTCCGAGAGAGGGGGGAGTGGAGCGGGAGGCGAAGAAGCAAGAGAGAGCACGTACGTTAGGGCCGTACAAGTCGTAGAGCGAGGAGGAGGCGCCGCCGCCGGTGCCGGTGCCGGTGCCGGTGCCGGAGGGGGTCGACATGAAGGCCGCCGCCACCGCCGAGGTGGATGCCCTAGTGCTTTGCCGCTCTCGAACAAACTTGCGGGAAAGCCCTCCGAGTGTCGTCTTCTTTTGGGCTGTTGGACTTGGACGGGGGCCTTTCTGCAAATATAGCATTTCCTTTGAGGAGGGGGAGACAAGACCTTAGCAGCCGGGGAACGGGAACTTGGGCACGTTGGCGGGACGCCGTCCCGACACATGATGGAACGCGACTCGCCATTGCTCCGGTCGCTGGCTCGTGGCTTACCGCTTGGCTCTCGCCGGCTGCCCGGACGTCGAGCCCGCGAACGGCAAGAAGCGCCACAGCTTCCTCTCCCGCAGCACCGCTTGGCCAGGAAGGGCCGCAGCGTCACAGCTTCGTCTCCCGCAGCGCCTTTTGGCTCTCGCGGCCGCCTGCCCGGACGCCGAGCCGGTGAACGGCAGGAAGCACCGCAGCGACGCTTGGCCAGGAAGCCTCTCCCGCAGCGCCGCTTAGCTCTCGCCGGTTGTGCCGCAGCGCCGCAGCTTCTCAACGCCGCAGGAAGCGACAGTGGCCGGTGGCTGGCTATGCCGCTGCGGCCGTGCGCGTGCGTCGTGCCTGTGCGTGGGCGGCGGCGGCGGCGGCGGCCAAGAGCTTTCCCAGGATGGGCGTGTGGCCGTGTGGGTTAAAGTGGGCTTTAGGGTTCATTTGGATGGAAAAATCTAACGGCCCAATAAATAAAAAATGACTAGAAAAAAAATATGACACACATGGGACTCGAACTCGCAACGATCCAAAAGAAATCCCTATCCTTGCATGGACCAACCACTATGTCCCTGACGCGTTCCAAACGAAGTGGGTACGCGTTCCACTAATTAAAGGAAGAAGTTGAAGCTGTATACCCTCTACATTCCATAGTTTCTGCAAGTGTCGTCCATACGTTCCAGGAACTTGGCTCCTAAGGACAAGACGCCATTCGGCTGCTGGTGCTGGGAGAGGAGCGACGAGCATCCTGCGTTGGACTCGAGTGTTGAGTCCTGACATAACAAATTGTTGAGCTTGTTGGATAGATTGTTTTAAGATTATTCTGATTGAACTTATTTTTTAAAATAAAAATAAGTTGATTTTGAACGACTTTCGACGATAGCTTGACTTGTTAAATTAAGTTCAAAATTAGGTGTCAAATAAATCAAGTGACTATGCTAAGTAAGATTATGTTAAATTAAAAAATCGAAAAAAATGTGGTCAGCTCATTATACACCCCTCCAAACTTGGATGCCAGTATGTTTTTTTTTGTTAGCGAAATAGCCATTTTCGTGCTTGAACTATCACGAGAAGCTCAAATTCGTCCCTCAACTATCAAAACGGTTGTTTTAGTCCTCAAACTTGCAATTTCGGCTCAGTCTCATCCTCCGTCCGATGTGGCCCACAAGGGTACCTTGCCTCGTCAGCATGACCGGTTCTGAGATGATGTAGCACAGTAGAATTGACCAATTTACCTCATTCTATTTCCATTAGGCCAGCCAGGGTATAGAGGTGTTAAAATATTGGATAGATCCAGAATTATTGGGACAAAAAGAAGTGATTCAAGACCTCACGTCCATGAAGCACAACCTGACATTACAAAGGTGTTTGTGCACAAAACGATTGACCATGACACTGTTTAAGCTATACAAAACACAGTGATGCTAGCTAATGGCTACTGAAATTGCATGATGCCCTTCTTTGATGCCACGTGTTGTTTTCCTAATTTTTTCTGAGAGGAGCTGCTTTGACCTGATGCTGATCCACGACCAAGTGAAGTGGACTGGATGCTTGCAAATGCTCGACCATCTGTTCGCTTGGCTGAAAAGTTATGGCTGAAAGTATTGCTCGCTGATTTGTTATGAGAGAAAAATATTGTTTGTTGACTGAAAAAGTATAATTTATAAGCCAAGCGAACAACACCTTTTCTAGCATTTGTCTCAATAACAAGAGAGGCACTCCCACCAGCTGATACCTTTGCAGATGCTTCAGCCGTTGACTTACATCTTGAAAATAAAACCACTCTTTTGTTTTGGCTAGACTACGATAGAAAAAAGTTACTTCAATTTACTTTGTTGTAGATATATGCAACTAGTCAGAATTGATTGGTACAGAATAATAACCTGGATAAACGAAGAATTAGTCTTTTCATTATAGTATAATCTATAACATCAGGCCTCTTGCTTTGACATGAAGATGTGGCTGGACGCTTTCTTTTAGATTGGTTCGATTGTGCACGTTCAATGGCAGGCTGTTGTGATGGATTATGCGATCCGATGTCCTCCTGCTGTTATATAGTAGAAATTAGTGTCATCCCAAGTGAATTAATACATTACAATAATAAGGGAAAAAATTCAGAAATGCATAAACACCATTTGTAAGGTCCAAATAGGCTAGAGGGGGTGAATAGCCTAATTAAAATTTCTACACGAATTACTTAACCACAAGTTAGTACGAAAGGTGGCGAAGCAAAAGCACTAGCTCTAACTAATTAAGCAAGCCACCTACACAAGTCTAGTACAAGGCTATTCACTTAAATACAACAACAATTACAAGCTAGAAACAAGAAGTAATACGAGACAAGAGCTTCGAGTGATTATACCGCCGTGTAGAGATGAGAAGTATCAATCAATCAATAACATAAGAGAAATCCTCGGGAAGAGAATGACACAAGAATTTATCCTGAGGTTCACTTGCTTTCCGGCAAGCTACTTCCCGTTGTGGCGATACACCCACTTGTCGGTTCGCGAGCTAATCGACTATCAAGAGTCGAGCCCTCGGCGGGCATCGCACAACCGCACACAAGATAAGGATCCTCCAAGCCACGAGCTCCACTAGAGTATCCAATTCACGAACTCCTGCGGGGAAGGATCAAGAACCCCTTACAACACTTGGTGAGGGCTCCAACAATCTCCAATTGCGAGCTCAATCACCTCCGCTGCTCTAAGCCGTCTACCGTGTCGGGAAACACGGAAGAGTAACAAGAAATCCGCAGCAACTTGAAGATCAAGTGCCTCTAGAATGCAACTCTCAAGCAATGCACTTGAATCTCACTCAATCTCACTCAAGATGTGCAACTAATCAAAGAGATGAGTGGAGTGGTTGTTCTCTAGCTCAAAGTATGTCTCTAGGTCTCAAAATGTGCAAGAGATACCCTCAAACCCCGGACATCTAGCCGTTAGCCGTTACCGGATGACACAGTTCAAAACGAGATGACCGGACGCGCAAGCGTGAACAGTACGCGTCATAAGTTACCGTTGCTATGACCGGACACGCTCTAGCGAATGATCGGACGCGCCCTAGCGAATGACCGGACGCGCCATAGCGAATGACCGGACGCGCCGATCGCACAGCACCGCGAGCCCATGTAAGGTCCTAGATGGCTAGAGGGGGGGTGAATAGCCTATAAAAAATTCTACAAGCACCACTAAGCAAACTTGTTAGAATAACAAACGGCGTAAAGCGAGTTTTGCTTAGCCAAAGATTGTGATGCAAGCCTCCTATCCACAAGTCTAGTAGATTATGATCTCTAGTTCACACAAGTGCTAAGTCACTAACTTACACTAGTGAGCAAGCTAACAACTACTAGAAAAGGCTACCACTAGAGCTACACAAGATAATCTAGTAAAAGTAAATGCGAGAGAGAGGATTGTGAATCTTATACCGACGGTGGAGTGAAGATGTTGCCAATCACCAAGATGATATACAATCAATTAATATTGACAACAACACAATATGTAGACCAATCACCGAGAGACAAGAGACACAATATTTTTGTTCACCCGGTGTTCACTTGTGCACCGACAAGCTACGTCACCGGTTGTGTCGACCAACACTTAGATGGTTCCTCGGTGTGACCCTCAAGTCACTTGCCCCTCAAGGCACGCCCCGCAAGGCACCGCAAGACACCACTCTCAAGTGAGGTAACTCAATGACACGCGCAATCCAATAGAGTTGCTTTTGGCGTCCCGCCGAGGAAAGCACAAGAACCTCTTACAAACAACCGGAGGTGGCCAAGAACAATCACCTTCTCTTGCCAACGCCTCCAACAATCTCCAAGCCGGCTAGGAGCGGTACTCTCCAAGAGTAACAAGAAATCCACCGGCTAAACCACCCACAAGTGCCACTAGATGCCCTCAAGCTATGCAATGCACTTTGGGATCACTCAATCTCACTTTTGATTTGCAATCAAGCAAGAGAGATGAGTGGAAGGAGTAGCTCTAGCTCAAAGGATGCACAAGAGTGTTAGAAAATCCAAGAGACCTCCCCAAGGGCCGGCCAACGAGTATTTATAAGCACCCCAAACAAATAGAGCCGTTGCCACTCCACTGACCGTTTTTTCGGGACGACCGGACGCGCCAGTCGAAACTGACCGGACGCGCTCAACCGCGTCCGGTCGCCCTGCGACGTCCACGTGTCCCTCAAATTTCAAAGCGACCGTTAGATCCTCCAACGGTCACTGCGCGCCAACGGTCAAACGCTATGACCGGACGCGCTGCTCAAACGACCGGACGCGTCGGTCGCACAGCACCGCGCGCGCGAAGCAACGACCGGACGCGCTCCTTGCAACGACCGGACGCGCCGATCCGCACAGCACCCGTGCCCGCGAAACAACGACCGGACGCGCTCCCCGCAACGACCGGACGCGACAGTGCCAGCGTCCGGTCGGAGTCCAGTAAGCTCCCTCGACGACCGGACGCGTCCGATCGCGTGTGACCGGACGCGCCCCGCGTCCGATCGTCCTTGCGAACCGTAGTTCCTTCTGGGCACTTGACCGGACGCGCCGGTCCCGCGAGTGACCGGACGCGCCGGTTGCAAACCCTAGCCCGCACGCCCGATACCGCGCTGTTCTGACCGGACGCGTCCGGTCATACCGAGACCGCGTCCGGTGCAGCGTCCGGTCACCTCAGTGACCCCGTTCACCTCCGTTTCTTTTCTGACTTCCGGCGTAGTGGAAAATAGGTATTTCATTTCTCTGAAATCGCCTGAATCCCGCGCTCGCACGCTCGGCGGGAGGGAGAGAGGAACCCAAACCCCTCTCTACCCGCAAACCACAGCGCGACCAACGCCACCTTTGCAAATGTGCCAACACCATCAAGTGTACATCTCCATGTGCTTGTGTGTTAGCTTTTTCTCAATCATTTTCAAAGGTTTTCCAATTAGCTCACTAGGCCCTACATGCAATGCACTTCATGAATACACCTAGTGGCACCCGTGCATCGAATAACCGATAAGACTTCCCCTCTTAATAGTTCGGCTATCGATCCTAAACCACTCACACCCTCTATGGTGTCTTGAGTGTAAAACAAAATGGCCCTATGGTTATACCTTTGCCTTGAGCCCATTTTATTTCTCCAAATGATATGATCCACTTCATATCATCACATGACCATCTCAATCCATCGACCTTGACTTCACTTGCTCTTCACCGTTGCATTTGTCCGTCGGCGCTAAGTCTTGCTCAAGCTTCACCATCGCATGGTCCTTCGCTTCGAAGCCTCGACTTGCCCTTCACCTTCACAACCGGTCCATCGAGCCAAGCCTCATCTTGGTCTTCACCGTCTTGGTCATATGAGTCAATGTCATGTCTCATATGTAATGACCACCTTTATCTAAATCATCCACTTAGATACAAAGGTTAGTCCTAGGTTTCATCAATTAGCCAAAACCAAACTAGAGACTTTCAATCTCCCCCTTTTTGGTAATTGATGACAACCCTCACAAAGATGATTTTGATTATAAGAGTTTTAAACTTGTCATACTTGTCCAATCATTTTGCTCATAAGTAAAGTTTGGACAATTATCACAAGCTCGGTTTTGGTAGCATTAGCTCCCCCTACATATGTGCATAGAGTTTGGATTGAAAGCTTTGCACATATGCATGGATAGAAATGTTGGGAGAGTAATTCTACCAAAATAATGCTATGGTGTAAGAAATGGACCTTTAAAGCGTGATACCAATCGGAGTTGCCTTTTACACCATCCTTAGCATCATGAAGTAACTAGACATCCATCAAAACTCAAGAACCCCATGAGATCAACATTATATGTAAAGGTTCTTGGACCACTTGTAAAGCTAACCACTTGTAAAGCTTTAGGCAAGTCTAGATACCACATGTAAATTATTCCTATGCATGCTAGTAGATCATTTCATCATCCAATTTCTATACTAGCATTGCACCACACAAGCATGTATATTGAATTTAAATACATGTGCAATGAGCAAGTCATATGAGAATGCACAAACAAATGCAACAACTTTGTTTATGAGCTTGCTCCCCCTACTTGTGTGCATCAACAAATTTTATTTACCCCTTTATTAAGTTGAATCATCTTTTTCTCTCCCCCTTTGTCAACAACTTACCCAAAAAGGGGATCAAATTGTGGAGAGAAGGAAAAGTGTTTGATGGAGTAGATTGAAATTAATTCGATACCACATGTAAGGTTAAAAAATTTATCAAATTTGGTTTAACCTAGAATACTTGCCAAAGATATTTAATTCGATTTGAACTAAAGACAAGCTTCTTCACTCCTCAAAATAAGGGTTATCTTGCCTATGTTGAATTAAACACTTATAGCAAATCTTCTAGATTCAACACTAGGTTTACAAGCTCACAAACATGTCATATGCCACCACTAGATCAAAATAAGCATAGAAGCAATAGTGGTAACATATATCCATCAAATTCATTTGATTTATCATGAATGCTTATGCGTACCACTTATTATGTCTACATGCTCTATCAAGTCCTTAGCATAGAATGAAAGACATGTCAATCAATTTTACCTTGCAATGTCGAAGGAGAGTCATGTCAATAAGTGGGTGGGGTGCATTCAACTCATGTTTGAGAAATCAAGAATGTTCAATTCATTCCTTAGCTTGCAAAACCTCTTTTCATCAAGTGGCTTAGTGAGAATATCGGCAAGTTGATCATCGGTGCCAACACTTTCAATGGCAATATCTCCCTTTTGTTGATGATCTCTAATGAAATGATGTCTTATGTCAATATGTTTTGTTCTTCCATGTTGAACCGGGTTTTGTATCATCTTGATTGCACTCTCATTATCACATAGCAACGGCACATTCTTGAAGTTGAGGCCATAATCCTTCAAAGTTGATTTTATCCATAGCAATTGTGCACAACAACTCCCCGCACTCACATATTCGGCTTCGGCGGTAGAGATTGCCACACTATTTTATTTCTTTGAGGACCATGACACAAGTGATCTTCCAAGTAATTGACATGTGCCACTTGTGCTTTTCCTATTGATCTTGCAACCCCCATAGTCGGAGTCCGAATATCCAATCAATTCAAACTTTGACCCCTTAGGATACCATAGTCCAACATTTCTTGTTTGTTTCAAGTACCTCAATATTCTTTTTGCCGCCGTGAGATGACTTTCTCTAGGTGAGGCTTGATATCTAGCACACATACAAACACTAAACATGACATCCGGACTTGATGCGGTGACATAGAGTAGACTTCCAATCAAAGACCGATATTCCTTTTGATTCACCATTTTGCCATCAAGATCACTATCCAAATTGCCATTTGTGCCCATTGGAGTTGAAATTGGCTTTGCATCTTACATTCCAAACTTCTTCAACATGTCCCTTATGTATTTCCCTTGACTCACAAATGTTTCATTCTTCAATTGCTTGACTTGGAGACCAAGGAAGTAGCTAAGTTCACCAATCATAGACATTTCAAACTCTTTGGCCATCATAGCACCAAATTCTTCACAATAAGCTTGATCGGTTGATCCAAAGATGATGTCATCAACATATATTTGCACTATGAATAGATCATTTCCAATCTTCTTGGTGAATAGAGTAGTATCAACCTTGCCCATTTTGAATCCCTTAGAGAGAAGGAAATCCCTTAGCCTCTCATACCATGCTCTAGGTGCTTGCTTTAAGCCATATAAAGCCTTCTTCAACTTGTAGACATGGTTGGGTTTCTTGTCATCTTCAAATCCGGGCGGTTGCTCAACAAATACTAACTCATTGATGATCCCATTGAGAAATGCACTTTTGACATCCATTTGATATAGTTTGATATTGTGTGCACAAGCATAAGCCAATAGAATCCTTATTGCCTCCAATCTTACCACGGGAGCATATGTCTCATCATAGTCAAGACCTTCAACTTGAGTGTAACCTTGAGCAACTAGTCTTGCTTTGTTTCTCACTACAATGCCATCTTGATCTTGCTTGTTTTTAAACACCCACTTGGTTCCAATCACATTATAGTCATTTGGCCTTTCTACCATCTCCCAAACATCATTTCTTGTGAAATTGTTAAGCTCTTCTTGCATAGCCATGATCCAATCGGCATCCCTCAAAGCTTCTTCTATCTTCTTTGGTTCTATGGTTGACACAAATGATGCATGCTCACAAAACATAGTCAATCTTGATCTTGTTTGCACACCACTTCTAATATCACCAATAACACTATTAATGGGGTGATCTCTTGCAACATGTTGTGATTGGAGTACTTGCACTTGATTGCTTGAGCTTGGTTGATCACTTGATGTATCTCGATGAGAAGAACTAGCACCATAATTTTGCACTTGAGAGTCACTAACTAGCTTGTTTGGTGAATTGAGCACTTGATCTTTATCATCATCTTGAATATTAATTACTTGCTTTGCTCTAATGTCCCCAATGTCCATGTTCTTCATTGCTTCCACCAATTGAGTTCCACCAACATCATCTAGATTCTCTTCTTTATCTTGTGACCCATTGGTTTCATCAAATTGCACATCATAGACTTCTTCTAGAATGCCACTTGAGTTGTTCCAAACTCTATAAGCTTTGCTTGTAGTTGAATAACCAAGTAGGAACCCCTCATCACATCTCTTGTCAAACTTCCCCAATCTAGTGCCCTTCTTCAAGATATAGCATTTGCAACCAAACACCCTAAAGTAAGAAATATTTGGCTTTCTTCCATGAAGTAACTCATATGGGGTCTTCTCTAGCAATGGATGACAATATAGTCTATTGATGTAGTAGCAAGCGGTATTGATTGCTTCATCCCAAAATGATTGACTCACATTGTACTCATGAAGCATTGATCTAGCCATATCAAGCAATGTTCTATTCTTCCTCTCAACTAGGCCATTTGATTGTGGAGTGTACTTAGAAGAGAATTGATGTCCAATACCATAATGATCACAAAGTTCTTCAATTCTTGTATTCTTGAACTCACTTCCATTGTCACTTCTCACTTTCTTGATTCTAATCTCAAACTCATTGTGAACTCTAGTGAGAAATATCTTGAAGGTGTCAAACACTTCACTTTTGTCACTAAGAAAGAATACCCATGTGAATCTTGTGAAGTCATCCACTATGACAAAGCCATACTTGTTGCCGCCTATGCTTGTATATGTTGTTGGTCCAAATAGATCCATGTGCATCAACTCAAATGCTTTGCATGTGCTTATTGTACTCTTCTTTGGATGTGAGCTTCCAACTTGCTTCCCGGCTTGACATGCACTACAAAGCTTATTCTTCTCAAATTCAACATCTTTCAAACCATTGACAAGATTGTGAGTTGTAAGCTTCTTCAATTGTTTCATGCCAACATGACCAAGCCTTCTATGCCAAAGCCAACCCATGCTTGATTTGGAGACTAAGCAAGTTGTCAAAGAAGTTTCTCTAGCATTGAAGTCAACTAGGTAGAGATTCTCATATCTAAAGCCCTTGAATGCCACATTTGAACCATCCACACTAATAACTTCCACATCATCAACCCCAAAGATGCATTTGTAGCCTAGATCACATATTTGTGCCACGGATAGAAGATTGAAATCCAAACTTTCAACTAGCAACACATTGGAGATACTCATATCATTTGATATTGCAATCTTGCCCAAGCCAATAACCTTGCCTTTCTTGTTATTGCCAAATGTGATAGAATCAACACCACTATCATTGTCATTGAATGAATCAAACATTCTTGATGTATCGGTCATGTGTTGAGTGCACCCACTATCAATAATCCAATGCCTTCCTCCGGCTTTGTAATTGACCTACAAGCAAATCAATGAAGCTTAGGTACCCATTTTTGCTTGGGTCCTTGTAGGTTAGTAACTAAGCTCTTTGGTACCCAAATAGTCTTCTTCTTTGGGCCCACAATTGGTGTACCAACAAACTTAGCTTGCACACCCTTCACACCCTTGGTAAGCACATAGCAAGAATCAAAAGGTATAGCATTAACAAGGTTCTTGCTTTGGTTCTTTTTATTGCAATTATGCTCTAGGTGCCCAACTTGCTTGCATCTATTGCAAAACCGACCATTGCCCTTCACAAAGCTAGGCTTTGGAGTTGCAAAGGCCGACTTGCCTTTCTTGGGGGTGTAGCCCAATCCCTCTTTGTTAAGAGAGAACCTTTGGCTACCCAAGCACTTAAGCAAGCGGGCCTCACCACCATAGGCCTTGCCTAGGGCGTGAGTGAGCTCATCCACCTCTCTCTTGAGAGTCTCATTCTCAACCATTAGTGAGGCATCACAAGTAAAACCATAACTAGTAGTAGAGGTAGAGTTGGTGGTGGTGGATGAAGAGCTACAAGAAGGGTTAGCATTTGACATGATGATAGGTTCATTAAAGGATTCATCAATTATATCACATGTAACACCTATATCACATGATACAACAACCTCCTTCTTTTCTTGTTGCTCAAGTAGCAATGAGTGAGCCTTTTCAAGCTTGAAATGAGCCTTACCAAGATCCTCATGGTCTTCCACTAGACTCTCATGAGTGGTCTTAAGCTCACTAAGAACTTTCTCAAGTATTGCTACTTTCATTGAAAGCTTCTTACACTCCTTGTTCTTGGCAATAGCTATGTCTCTAGTTTGTTGCATCAAGTCATATAGTTGTTCTTTAGTTGGTTCATCATCATCATTTTCATTATCATTATCACTATCATGAGCATATTCCATTTCACTTTCATCATCACTCTCATCATATAATACCTTAGCTTCTTTAGCCATGAAGCACGAAGAGGATGAATCAAATAGTGATGGCTTCTTGTTGATAGCAATGGAAGCAAAAGCCTTGTTGGATGATTCTTCTTCTTCTTCCTCATCATCACTTTCCCAAGTGATCACATAGGCACCATTTTTGCCTTTCTTGAATGTCATCTTGGCCTCTCTCTTCTTCTTCTCAAACTTGCCCCTCTTGTTGTTCTTCTTCTTGTCATAGGGACATTCGGCTTGAAGATGTTCGGTGCTATCACAATTGAAGCACTTCCTTTGTTGCTCATAGCTCTTGAAATTGTCATTTCTCTTTTTGAAGCCTCTTCTTTTGATAAACATTTTGCCAATGTTTTTGACAACTAGAGCAAGTGCCTCATCATCAACTTCCAATTCTTCATCTTCTTCGCTGTCATCTTCTTCTTGAATTGAAGCTTTGCCCTTTGAGGAGGTGGCCTTGAATGCCACGGTCTTCTTTTTCTTTTCATCCTCCTTCTCATCAACATCTTGATCATACTTGTCAAAGGTCAATACCTCTCCAAGCAAATCATTGGGCTTCATTGTTTCAAGCCCATCTCTTTGTAGCATCATGATCAACATCTTGAATCTTTTAGGTAAGCTCAACAAGAACTTGTGGCAAAAATCTTGGTCTTGAGTCTTGTGCCCTAAGCTCTTGAGATCATTCACAATGACTTGCAATCTATAAAACATCTCTAAGATTGCTTCTTCTTCTTTCATCTTGAAGTTCTCAAACTCACTCTTGAGCCCATATAGCTTGGCACTCTTTGCAACCTTAGTGCCCTCATATGTTTCACTTAACCTTGTCCACACTTCATTTGCCAATTCCAAATCCTTGATGCCCTCAAATACTTTTGTGTCAATATTATTGTAAAGTGTATTGAGAGCCATTCTATTGCATGTTCTATTTGCTCTATCTTCATCGGTGAGATGATCGGGATCAATGATAGCAAAATCATTCTCGGTGACTTGCAATACTCTCTCATGAATAGAACCAAGGTACATTGTCATTTTTCTCTTCCAATGAGCAAAAGAACTAACACCATCAAGAACGGTGGCTTACCCCCAACATGATTGAACACAATTTGAGCCATTTTTCACACCGAAGGATGTTAAGCCTTGATTAAAACGGTGACCACGGCTCTGATACCACTTGTAAGGTCCTAGATGGCTAGAGGGAGGGTGAATAGCCTATAAAAAATTCTACAAGCACCACTAAGCAAACTTGTTAGAATAACAAACGGCGTAAAGCGAGTTTTGCTTAGTCAAAGGTTGTGATGCAAGCCTCCTATCCACAAGTCTAGTAGATTATGATCTCTAGTTCACACAAGTGCTAAGTCACTAACTTACACTAGTGAGCAAGCTAACAACTACTAGAAAAGGCTACCACTAGAGCTACACAAGATAATCTAGTAAAAGTAAATGCGAGAGAGAGGATTGTGAATCTTATACCGACGGTGGAGTGAAGATGTTGCCAATCACCAAGATGATATACAATCAATTAATATTGGCAACAACACAATATGTAGACCAATCACCGGGAGACAAGAGACACAATATTTTTGTTCACCCGGTGTTCACTTGTGCACCGACAAGCTACGTCACCGGTTGTGTCGACCAACACTTAGATGGTTCCTCGGTGTGACCCTCAAGTCACTTGCCCCTCAAGGCACGCCCCGCAAGGCACCGCAAGACACCACTCTCAAGTGAGGTAACTCAATGACACGCGCAATCCAATAGAGTTGCGTTTGGCGTCCCGCCGAGGAAAGCACAAGAACCTCTTACAAACAATCGGAGATGGCCAAGAACAATCACCTTCTCTTGACAACCGGAGGTTCGATTGTGCACGTTCAATGGCAGGCTGTTGTGATGGATTATGCGATCCGATGTCCTCCTGCTGTTATATAGTAGAAATTAGTGTCATCCCAAGTGAATTAATACATTACAATAATAAGGGAAAAAATTTAGAAATGCATAAACACCATTTGTAAGGTCCAAATAGGCTAGAGGGGGTGAATAGCCTAATTAAAATTTCTACACGAATTACTTAACCACAAGTTAGTACGAAAGGTGGCGAAGCAAAAGCACTAGCTCTAACTAATTAAGCAAGCCACCTACACAAGTCTAGTACAAGGCTATTCACTTAAATACAACAACAATTACAAGCTAGAAACAAGAAGTAATACGAGACAAGAGCTTCGAGTGATTATACCGCCGTGTAGAGATGAGAAGTATCAATCAATCAATAACATAAGAGAAATCCTCGGGAAGAGAATGACACAAGAATTTATCCTGAGGTTCACTTGCTTTCCGGCAAGCTACTTCCTGTTGTGGCGATACACCCACTTGTCGGTTCGCGAGCTAATCGACTATCAAGAGTCGAGCCCTCGGCGGGCGCCGCACAACCGCACACAAGATAAGGATCCTCCAAGCCACGAGCTCCACTAGAGTATCCAATTCACGAACTCCCGCAGGGAAGGATCAAGAACCCCTTACAACACTTGGTGAGGGCTCCAACAATCTCCAATTGCGAGCTCAATCACCTCCGCTGCTCCAAGCCGTCTACCGTGTCGGGAAACACGGAAGAGTAACAAGAAATCCGCAGCAACTCGAAGATCAAGTGCCTCTAGAATGCAACTCTCAAGCAATGCCTTGAATCTCACTCAATCTCACTCAAGATGTGCAACTAATCAAAGAGATGAGTGGAGTGGTTGTTCACTAGCTCAAAGTATGTCTCTAGGTCTCAAAATGTGCAAGAGATACCCTCAAACCCCGGACATCTAGCCGTTAGCCATTACCGGACGACACAGTTCAAAACGAGATGACCGGACGCGCAAGCGTGAACAGTACGCGTCATAAGTTACCGTTGCTATGACCGGACGCGCTCTAGCGAATGATCGGACGCGCCCTAGCGAATGACCGGACGCGCCCTAGCGAATGACCGGACGCGCCGATCGCACAGCACCGCGAGCCCATGTAAGGTCCTAGATGGCTAGAGGGGGGGTGAATAGCCTATAAAAAATTCTATAAGCACCACTAAGCAAACTTGTTAGAATAACAAACGGCGTAAAGCGAGTTTTGCTTAGCCAAAGGTTGTGATGCAAGCCTCCTATCCACAAGTCTAGTAGATTATGATCTCTAGTTCACACAAGTGCTAAGTCACTAACTTACACTAGTGAGCAAGCTAACAACTACTAGAAAAGGCTACCACTAGAGCTACACAAGATAATCTAGTAAAAGTAAATGCGAGAGAGAGGATTGTGAATCTTATACCGACGGTGGAGTGAAGATGTTGCCAATCACCAAGATGATATACAATCAATTAATATTGACAACAACACAATATGTAGACCAATCACCGGGAGACAAGAGACACAATATTTTTGTTCACCCGGTGTTCACTTGTGCACCGACAAGCTACGTCACCGGTTGTGTCGACCAACACTTAGATGGTTCCTCGGTGTGACCCTCAAGTCACTTGCCCCTCAAGGCACGTCCCGCAAGGCACCGCAAGACACCACTCTCAAGTGAGGTAACTCAATGACACGCGCAATCCAATAGAGTTGCTTTTGGCGTCCCGCCGAGGAAAGCACAAGAACCTCTTACAAACAACCGGAGGTGGCCAAGAACAATCACCTTCTCTTGCCAACGCCTCCAACAATCTCCAAGCCGGCTAGGAGCGGTACTCTCCAAGAGTAACAAGAAATCCACCGGCTAAACCACCCACAAGTGCCACTAGATGCCCTTAAGCTATGCAATGCACTTTGGGATCACTCAATCTCACTTTTGATTTGCAATCAAGCAAGAGAGATGAGTGGAAGGAGTAGCTCTAGCTCAAAGGATGCACAAGAGTGTTAGAAAATCCAAGAGACCTCCCCAAGGGCCGGCCAACGAGTATTTATAAGCACCCCAAACAAATAGAGCCGTTGCCACTCCACTGACCGTTTTTTCGGGACGACCGGACGCGCCGGTCGAAACTGACCGGACGCGCTCAACCGCGTCCGGTCGCCCTGCGACGTCCATGTGTCCCTCAAATTTCAAAGCGACCGTTAGATCCTCCAACGGTCACTGCGCGCCAACGGTCAAACGCTATGACCGGACGCGCTGCTCAAACGACCGGACGCGCCGGTCGCACAGCACCGCGCGCGCGAAGCAACGACCGGACGCGCTCCTTGCAACGACCGGACGCGCCGATCCGCACAGCACCCGCGCCCGCGAAACAACGACCGGACGCGCTCCTCGCAACGACCGGACGCGACAGTGCCAGCGTCCGGTCGGAGTCCAGTAAGCTCCCTCGACGACCGGACACGTCCGATCGCGTGTGACCGGACGCGCCCCGCGTCCGATCGTCCTTGCGAACCGCAGTTCCTTCTGGGCACTTGACCGGACGCGCCGGTCCCGCGAGTGACCGGACGCGCCGGTTGCAAACCCTAGCCCGCACGCCCGATACCGCGCTGTTCTGACCGGACGCGTCCGGTCATACCGAGACCGCGTCCGGTGCAGCGTCCGGTCACCTCAGTGACCCCATTCACCTCCGTTTCTTTTCCGACTTCCGGCGTAGTGGAAAATAGGTATTTCATTTCTCTGAAATCGCCTGAATCCCGCGCTCGCACGCTCGGCGGGAGGGAGAGAGGAACCCAAACCCCTCTCTACCTGCAAACCACAGCGCGACCAACGCCACCTTTGCAAATGTGCCAACACCATCAAGTGTACATCTCCATGTGCTTGTGTGTTAGCTTTTTCTCAATCATTTTCAAAGGTTTTCCAATTAGCTCACTAGGCCCTACATGCAATGCACTTCATGAATACACCTAGTGGCACCCGTGCATCGAATAACCGATAAGACTTCCCCTCTTAATAGTTCGGCTATCGATCCTAAACCACTCACACCCTATATGGTGTCTTGAGTGTAAAACAAAATGGCCCTATGGTTATACCTTTGCCTTGAGCCCATTTTATTTCTCCAAATGATATGATCCACTTCATATCATCACATGACCATCTCAATCCATCGACCTTGACTTCACTTGCTCTTCACCGTTGCATTTGTCCATCGGCGCTAAGTCTTGCTCAAGCTTCACCATCGCATGGTCCTTCGCTTCGAAGCCTCGACTTGCCCTTCACCTTCACAACCGGTCCATCGAGCCAAGCCTCATCTTGGTCTTCACCGTCTTGGTCATATGAGTCAATGTCATGTCTCATATGCAATGACCACCTTTATCTAAATCATCCACTTAGATACAAAGGTTAGTCCTAGGTTTCATCAATTAGCCAAAACCAAACTAGAGACTTTCAGCCCACGAAGCAACGATCGGACGCGCTCCAGGCAATGACCGAATGCGACAGTGCCAGCGTCCGGTTAGAATCCAGTAAGCTCCCTCAATGATCGGACGCGTCCGATCACACGTGACCGGACACGCCGCGCGTCCGATCATCACTCCGCTGCGCTCTGTCCCTCTGGACGCATGACCGGACGCGCCGGTTCCGTGAGGGACCGGACGCACTGGTCGCGCGCTCTTTTCTTCTGCGCACAGGAGAACTGATCAGACGCGCTGGTCAGGCTAGACCAACGTCCGGTCACAAACCCTCGCGCCTGACAATTGCTGAGAAATGACCGGACGCATCCGGTCATACCATGACCGCGTCCGGTGCAGCGTCCGGTCACATCTGTGACCTCCGTCACCTCTGTTTCTTTTCCGGCTTCCGGCGCAGTAGAAAATAGGCGTTTCACTTCCCCAAAAAGCACCGAATCCCGCGTCGCAAGCTCGGCGGGAGAGAGAGAGGAACCCAAACCCTCTCTACTGCTTAAACTTCACCGCCTTCGTAAAAGTGCTAACACCACCAAGTGTACACCACCATGTGCATGTGTGTTAGCATTTCACAATTATTTTTCAAGGATTTATGTTAGCTCTTTACTAGATCCTGATGCATATGCTCAAGACAATGATCTAGTGGCACTTGATTTCCGAGCTAACCGAGATTGCCCCTCTTGATAGTCGGCTATGTATCCTAAACCCGGTCAATCACTTCTCTACTCATCTTAGACCGCAAAAGGAAAACCCTATGGTTATACCTTTGCCTTGCGCTTTTAGATTCTTCTCTTCTACTTGATCAACATGTCCATCATTTTATGTGCATTCCTTCATGATCAACATTTCATGTCCATGCACCATCTCTTTGTGATCTTGTGGCTACCACTCATTGCCACGCACACCTTCATCACATGTGTTGCTTATGCCTAACTCAAAACACTTAACACATAGCATTAGCAACTTGGTGTCATTAATTACTAAAATCAAACTTGGGCTTTCACCATTTTCACATAGCATGTCCTAGAGTTGCGATGCTCAACCATGGTGGTCGCGGGGTCGCGTCTCTTGTTGGGGGAGGATCTCCCGCCACCCATCGCCGTTGGGGGCGGAGACCCGTCTAGAAGCGCTGAGGCACCGGCGGGCAGGGACGCGCCCATCCACCGCTCGAGAAGGTAGGCCGCACACCAGATGGGGCACGGCCAGCTGCGCTTCCTCCACCAACGACCAGGTCCCTGCCATCCTGCGTCCACTCCGCCATGGCCCAAAATCGCGATTGAACGAGTCTGGGCGAGCAACGGAGACGCGGCGACTGGCTTCACCGGGCGATGAAAGGCATCTAGCTAGGTAGTAGGGTGGTCGTTGTCAGACTCCTCACCATCGTCGCCCATCCACCGACAGCGCTTCGTGCTTCCACCTGAAAATGTGTGACAATCTCGAATCCCCATTGCAATAATGCACCTTTAACCCATTAAGAACAAAATCCCCATTGAAATGAAATCTAACTTCCAATACCTCGAAATCTTACATTTTACTGCAGCCCTACAGATCCACTACACTGTCAATTTTCATCTCAAATCATAACCAAACCCACCAATAGCAAGCAAAAGATCGAGGGAGCAAAAAAGGACTCACCTGTAGTCCGAACCCAACCTCTGTTCTTCTTCACGGCAAAACCATCCACGAGCAGCACAACACCAAACCTCCACACCCTCCTCAACGTCATCTCCGTCATCTCCACCCTTCAAGCCCTAGCCTCCATGCGTAGCCGCCATGGAAAGAGGACAAGACGGGTTGTGCTCTGTATCAAGGCTGGCTTTATGAAAATAGGAGGGGGCAAATTGGTCAATTTTAATGTGATGTCTCATCTCAGAACTAGCGTGCTGACGAGGCGAGCTCCCGTGGCGAGCCACATCGGACGAAGGATGGAATTGAGCTGAAATTGCAAGTTCAAGGACTAAAACGGTCGTTTTCATAGTTGAGGGACGAATTTGAGCTTCTTGCGAAAGTTCAAGGACGAAAATGGCTATTTCGCCTTTTTGGTTCTGGAATAAACATTTCCATCCCATTAGAATTGGTCTTATAGGAACGAGATGTTCAATGAACATAGCGTAGTTTGGCTTGTTATACGGTGGTACCCATCCAAGTTTTAGTTTGGCTGGTTATACGGTGGCCATTCAATTGAGTCCATGTCCTTGACTGATCGGAGTCCTCATAGTTTCTTAAATCTTGAATTTAACAACGTTATTTTTTAGTGATAGATAGATAACATGTGCCTCGATAGTGAGGAGCGTATGAATTTGCTGGTTCAATCTTTCAGAGGTACTCATGGTGATAGTGTGTGTTCGTGCCACAGGAAGGGAATGACGGGGAGAGAGCAAGAACAAGATAGATAGATTAGAGGGCAAAAGATACCTTTTATACCCTTCTCTCTCATGATGTCGAATAAACGATTATTTTATTATGTGTTGTGTTTACAAGAAACACGATTTCATAACGATACTAGACAATTTTTAGAGTCGGTAGTATGCATTAGTAAATCACACGATAGAAAGGTTTCCGTGAGCAAAATACGCCATAAACCAATTACTCTCTCCGTCCTTAAATAACTGTCACCATTGGTGTGCGTGCCATAAGTTTAACTCGATTTGTAGAAAATGTGTTGTATCTCTAAATAAATTTATTAAAAAACTAGATTCAAAGATCTTTTCAATGATACTAATTATTTACCATAAATATTAATATTTTTAATACATATTTAATCAAAGTTGTTTTTCGGGAAGCGAAAACGACAGATTTCTAGGGACAAAGGGAGTATGGCCCCGTTCGGCTGGGCTGATAAGCCGGCTGAAAAACACTGTTGGCTGATTTGTTGTGAGAGAAAAATATTGTTCCAGCTGAAAAAATAAGCTGAAAAAGACGGATTATAAGCCGGGTGAACGGGCTCTATGTCAATGTAATGTAAGGGTGTGTTCGGTAAGGATTCACATTCTCATTAAAACATTTCGGATTAAGATTCTCCAAAAAACCGTTTTAGACAATGAATTAGAATCATTTTTCTGAGATCGTTGGCTAGTAAGCTAGATTCTAATTAAAAAATATATATTGTCATTAAAACATATATAGATAAAAAATTTTCTTTAAAATTCAGAACTTTTTTTACACAGTGCTAAGGCTATCCGCACTCATGGACCTCTATATTCATCCTCTATACGTCTTAGTCAGCAAGATTCTTTCATCTATACTCAATTCTCTCGCACCCATTCTTCCTCTATATCATCCTCTATCCACTCTATCCACTATAGGACCCACTTGTCACTTTATCTAAATATATCCATATGTGATCTAGTTTTGAAGGATTTATTGAGACGAATTTAATGGTGCAATCAGAATTTAATTTGAATTTTTGGTTTGTGAGTTATAGCATTTTTTCTTTGTTTAGCTAGTGGGGCCTGCCACTATCCACTATAGAGTAAATACTATACCACTCTAAATATAGAGTGAGAGAAAGAATAGAGTATCGTTTTAGAGTCCCCAGTACAACAGTTTTTACTCTATATTTATACTCTAAAGCTTCAGAGTATCCTTTAGAGTAACCACTGCGGGCAGTGTAAGACTACCCGCACTCATTGACCTCTATATTTATCCTCTATACGTCCTAGTCAGCAAGATTCTCTCCTGTACACTCAATTCTCCCGCACCAATCCATCCTCTATATCATCCTCTATCCACTCTATCCACTGTGGGACTCATTTATCACTTTATCTAAATATATCCATGTGTAATCTAGTTTTGAAGGATTTATTGAGACGAATTTAATGGTGAAATCGAAATTTAATTTGGATTTTTGGTTTGTGAGTTATAGCATTTTTTCCTTAGTTTAGCTAGTGGGACCCGCCACTATAGAGTATAGAGTAACCATAGCACCACTCTAAATATAGAGTGAAAGAAAGAATAGAGTATCGTTTTAAAGTATCCAGTGCAGCAGCTTTATATTCTATTCCTGCTCTAAAAACTTTAAGCATGCAAACACTGCCGGAGTTCTGAAACTCGACCGCGGCCGCGGAGAAACCTCGCTCCTCACAGCCGCCGTCCTGTCGAGCTCGGAGCTCGGAGCTCGGTGCCCTGCTTCACATGTCCCTCCCCAACCGCGGTTTTCACATGTCAGGCCATCAGCACCACCATCGCCTGCACGCTTCCCCATCTCCCCCCGGCCTCCTGCACCACATCTCCCTCCCCGTCCGCAGTCTTCACCGTACGCGGCCTCCCTCGGTCTCATTCCGTCCGCACCTGCCCCGGCCGCCGCAGTCTCTCCCTTCCCCACTCCCAAAGAAACGCTCCGACCACGAAGCCGCGGCTGATTTCGGGGAGCTGGGCGCGGGCGGCGCGGTGGCAGATGATACGACAGAGGCGGAGGAGCAACTGGAGTACGGGGGCGGCGGGGTGTACACGCCGAGCGTGGGCGCCGGTCTACCGGCGCTTCTTCGCGCGGGCCGCGCAGGACCGGCTGGCGACCCGGTGTTCTTCCTCCTGACCGCCGTAGCCGTCACGGTGAGACTCGCTTGGCCTTTATTGGTTGGTTTCTTTTGTTGCAATAAGCTCATGGGCTGTTCTGCCTTTTGTTGTGTGTGCGGCCGGCCAGACGTCAGTAGCGTTCTCGGGCATGGTGGCCGTCGCGATTCCAACGATGCTGGTAAGTCTTGGGATGCCGCGCTCCTAGCTTAACCTGTAAAGTTTAGCTCTGCAATTGCTGTTTCTACTGTGATTAGTTTGCTTTTTGTTAGGAATGCTGCTTTACCCCCGTTGGTAATCGTTTCAGTAATTTTCAAAAAGATAAGTACTGATTTTACTGCTTTATGCCGCTTTACCCCCATTGAAGTTTTAAGGGTTCATGGTGGTTAATAACAGATATAAATAGTCCATTATATACTGAATTAAGGAGTAAAGACAATCCTCTAGAATGCAATATATCTTCTATTTGGAATTCATAAAAATGTTTGTCACTGGAATTAGTTGATTTGTAAGGGTTGTCAAAGTGCAAGTATCACATTACATCTACTTGGAACTAATTACAATCCTGCTCCATTTTAGTTATGAATATCAACATTTATAAGCTCCATGACTTTTTTCTTTAACCCATACAAATGTCTGTAACTGTTTGGTTCTATCAACTGTGAACCAACTTCTCGGTGAAAAACCTAATGGAATTAGTCCACAAGTGGTCAGAATTGCTCAAAGTTTTCGTGGGTGCGGGGGCAGGGACATTATTTTTCATGATCAAACATTTAAACTTGATTGGATTTGGAAAAAGGGAAATAAATAGTGTAGCAACCATAATGCATACCTGAACTTGTCTTTTCTGTTTCTCCCAAATGCTGTTGAGTTTGTTCATGATTTTTTTTTATGCTCATGTAAAGACCACCATCCCCATACACTCACAAGTGATTTGAGAATTTTTCAATTGTTATATGCTTATTTCTGATGAGGCCACCAGCCAGTTGTTACTAAGAAGTTTGTGCTGCATCTGTTCGAAACAGTTGGTTTTGCCCATCATATTATTATAACTGGTTCTGTAGTCCTGTAGTGTAATTTGTCTGATAGAATTTTAAGACTTCACTGTTCATCAGGCTATGAGAAGAGCTGCAAATTCATTTACCATGCTGGCAGATGCAGCTCTTGAGGAATTACCGAGTACAATAGCCGCTATAAGGCTTTCTGGCATGGAAGTCACTGATCTTACGCTTGGACTTAGTGACTTGAGGTAAGAGGGTAAAGATGGAGTACTTATTGTGTGAAATGATGTCTAGGTTCAATATACTTTCTCACAAATATAAGCCCCTCTAGGTTTGTCTGTCCTAGTCAAAATTATTGAACTTTGACCATTAAACTAAAAAATCTTATAACAACATAAGATTGATAGTACCAGATGCATTACAGAAAATACTTTCATATTCTTGAATTGTTCTGTATAAAAATTTAAATATTGTGGTCAAAGTTAAAAAGAGATTTGACTTTGGATAAATCTATATGGACTAGTATTTTTGATCGGAGGGAGTAGTACTCCTGTCAACATAGGCACATTCTTTACCTTTTAGTAGTTCATCTATTTTTAATGTTAAAATGGTGAGCTGTTAAAGGACCCCAGTAAACATACACTGTAACAGATCATTCTAACATCTGCTGGTTTATAGTTTCAGACATTCATAAATTCCAAAGGACCTGAATTCCAGTTCATATCTTTGGACAGCGATCCTTGATGTTTAGTCTATATTATGTGATATATAGATTTGGTTGGGATGGAGGGAAGAACCAGTTAGTCGCCCTCCCTCTGCAGACTCTGACTACTTTCTAGTGTTCTTCTTGCTTGATTCTAATCTGTCTCTGTTTATATAGGGGTGACACCTAATAAATCCTTATCTCTAGATAACCCTATCTTAATTGCTAATTAACATCTAGCCAACTGCCAACCCTATTAACTTGGGCCATTTTCCTTTTTTGGAGGCACGCCAACCTCCTTCATGGGCCTATACTGCCCATGACATTACATGACCTCTCCAAGACAACTTGCCCTTGAGGTGTGGTAGTGATCAAAGTTGTTGGCCTTTGAAACTCCAGAGTCAACAGATGGATGTCATGGCTCTTGCGAATGAGCAGTTGCTTGCCACAGAAGATTGATGATGCTTGATGTTAGTAAAAAAAGCAGTACCCATGTGCCACCAGCCCACCATCATATGGCTGTGGCGGCCAAGCTTACTGTGGAAGCCACAGCTGAAGGTCTTGATAGCTTCGCATGACAAATGGAAGCAAATGGTGGAGTAGCAAATTTTGGGTTGTTGGACTCCTTGCAAGATTGAGAATGCAGCACTGATGGAGAGGGCTCAACAATGACCTGCTAGCCAAAAAGCCTGCACATTATGATATTGATGTGCTTAGTTCCATAAAATAGTTTGGCTGAATTAACTTTAGAAGTGATTTTGATATATTCTTTACAAAGTCAAGTCATAGACTATGCACATTCAAATAGGATCTGTCATCCTAGGACAGATGGCAATAATCTTCTCTAGCGAAGGGCAAAGATGTTAGCTATTTTTCTTTAAGAAAGGCATATATCATCGTCTAACTAGTGTGTGGCATATCCATTTGCAGTCATGAGATAGCAGATGGTGTCAACAAGTCAGCAAAGGTTGCGCAAGCAGTGGAAGCTGGCATGGGACAAATGCAGGACATAGCAATGTGTATGTTTTCCTGAGAGAACTTCACCATTCATCTTTACCACATTTATGTTTTATAATTGTTGACGTCATACATATGCGCAGCAATGGTTAAAGAGCGAGCAAGCTTGCGGACTATTCCCACTGCAGGACTAGATAATAAGTCCCATAAATCTTCTAGACAGCAGCGACGACGAGAAAGAGGTGCAAATACCTGAAAATGAAGTATTCAATTTTCTTCAAGAGATGTATGTTCTTTTTTATGTTTTTTCCTTGCTCTGAAGTATGTACAAATGTCAGATAGTAAGTCTTAATCTTTCTTCGAGGCGATGTATGTTTTCAAATGTTTTCTGCTTGCTCACGCATTCTATTTGTCTCGGGTGCCCATTTGTCTCTGGTGCCAAAAAAAATATACTTATGTAAATGCAATGTGAGAAGGGCAGGCCTGGTGCAGTTGGTGAGTGCTAGCTCGCCAAGTCACAAAGTCCTGGGTTCGAAGCCGTTTCTCTGCAGAATTTCTGCGGGGTAAGACTTTGCTTCGGTTATTCCCTTTCCCAGACCCCACTCATGTGGGAGCCTCTGGCAGTGGGCCTGTCCTTTTATGTAAATGCAATGTGAATGTGGTCTCAAATGACATGCCTGACCTCAGAAAAGAAATTTTGCAGACTAGGTTTGCATGTTCACAAGACCCAAACTACGACATTAGGGTGACAACAAAGGGTGGACATGTATCTGTTCCGGCCACTAGAGTGACAGCAGAGGCTCTTAAGCCTGGCGTCCTAACCTAACTACTAACATAGCAAGGTTGAAATTATGCAGGTCTCAGAAACCCATCCCACCTCTTCCTTTTGGCTTCATCAGCTTCTCCCAATTCAACTGGTCAATTTTATGTTCATTTTGCTGCCTCCACCCCACCCGAACTAACTTGTCATTGTACCAAGCTCATCACAGGAATCAAAAGCACATGCAAGCACTATCAGAAAACAAAAAATTCTTGGGGGTCTAGAACTTTCTTGAGTGTGCCAAAATCCAGCTGCTAGGAACAATCATTTCCTTGGGGGTTGTATTAAACCAGTAATTTGTATCCTTGGCTGCTCCACTCGACCTCCAAGTAAATGTGCAATTTTCCTTGAGTGTTATTGTGAACCGCCAAGAAAAACAGCCATTTCCTTGACTGCTATTGTAAGCTGCCAAAGGAAAACCATCATTTTGAAGTTAATATTTTTTTTTATCTATTTTTCAAATGACATCGGATAGAGAAATGGCCTAAACCAAAGTTGTTGTACTTGAAGAGATCTAAATTGTTCGGTTCAAAGAAAAATCATTTGAATTCGTTTAGGGTCTCAAATATGCATTAACAAATTCACTAGAATGCATTAGCCACTTAGTTACAAGTAACTTTGAGATGCAATGGTAAGGAAGTGACATGTGAAGGTTGGGGTTGTCAGTTGTCAGTTCAAACCTTGGCAACAACAAGGTTTTTGAGATTTTAAAACTTTTTGTTAACACGTTTTCTTGGGGGTTTGAGGCTCTCAAGAAATTATATACTTGGTGAAAGTTTCTCTTGGCTCAAAGCTCATTTTTCATATTGTTCTAAAAGTACAGCTTAGTAAGCCTTTCCTCTGGAAAGTTTTATATCATTTCCTACATATTCCAAACGGTGAGAGAGAAAGTCTTTCCAAAGGAATGCAATTCCTGTACTTTTCCTCCATTTTTTCTTCAAACCAATCGCGCCCTTAGTGTTTAGTATCAATGGTTACACCTCGAGAGATCCTATATATCCTCCAGTCATAGTGATCAAGGCAGGTCAACAAGCATGTATTTTGCCTGTTTCTTTCTTCTCCAATGCAATTTTTGTATAATTTGATATTTATTATATACTATATGTCAACACTTTCCTATATATGGTCTACTGGTTTCTGCCCTTATTTCGATCACTCTAAGATTCATGTTGAGACTAATCCAACAGAGGGCTCCAAACATATAATATATTAAAACAAAGACTCAAGTATCAAACCTTGTGGATATCCCTATGGTCCAATAGTTTGGGTCCCACTAACTTCATGTATGCCATAGTTTTTTTTGTCTAATAATAATTTATATGAAGGTTGATTACTGTTTGGGTCATGTTGTCATTTTTGTAGAACTCTTTTTTTAGACTACACATACGCTTACAACGAACGCACACTCACCCTTATGAATGTAGGCACACAAACCCCTACTCCTATGAGCACTTTTGAAGGCTGAGCCGGCAAATCCTCGAGACGAGAATGACGAAGTCACCACAGGCGTCTCGTTGTCAATTAGAACGTCGCCTACTACTAAAAGCACAAAGCCGTTAAATCCTAAAATATTTGCTCCCATGGGAAGTCGAACCTAGGACATCACGTACTAATGTCAAGGCTTCCTTTCGCATGGTCCTTTTAGAACTCTGGCGTGTCGTTTTTTGTGCAAGTAACCCTATATTTAACTTGGCATGGTCTTCTAGATCGATTTCACAGTGCAGGGCCCTTAGAATATGTTACAACTAACTAGAAATTAGAAAACCATGGCAATAAAAAATGTATAAAAATACAAATTTCATAGCACCACCTTTGTATTTACAAAGTTTGGATTTCAAAATGTATGTACACCTTACAATTCTGAATCGAGACTATGACATATATAGGTTTACTATGATATTTTCCCAAGATCTTTTTACCACGTTACTCGAATTAGAGGTGGCCCAGGCCAGACAGCAGCGCAGAGAAATGGTGCCACAAAAAAAGGAAGATCACGTGGGGACATGTGCACAACGCAGGAGCTGAAAAAACACCTCATCCACATGCACAGCCGGAGGCCCTGCCCACCTCACAATGCCACCCCAGCCTGCTCCCAAATATCCATCCAATGGCAGGGAAACAAATCCTATCCCCTCTCCTGCGCCGGCCGTTCACTCACGCACTCACCTAGTCACCACATTCGTTCTCGCCGCGGGCGCGCGTGAGGTGAGTGAGACCACCACACCCGACAACAATGGCCCTGGAGACGTGCTTCAGAGCGTGGGCGCTGCACGCCCCTGCTGCTGGCAGCAAGGACAGGCTCCTCGTCGTCGGCAGCAGCGGCAGCGGCAGTAACCTGGTGCTGCCGTCGAAGCGGGCCGCCTCCGCGGTCGCGCCGCTGTCCGTCGGCCGCGTCGCCACGCGCCGGCCGCGGCACGTCTGCCAGTCCAAGAACGCCGTGGACGAAGGTAATATATAGTAGGAGTATTTAATTTCCGACGGCAAATATATAGATAGATAGACTGATGGCCCTCGCTGTCGTCTCTGTGTGGCTTGTTGGGCATGCATGCAGTGCTGGTGGCGGACGAGAAGAACTGGGACGGGATGGTGATAGCGTGCGAGACGCCGGTGCTGGTGGAGTTCTGGGCGCCGTGGTGCGGGCCGTGCCGGATGATCGCGCCGGTGATCGACGAGCTGGCCAAGGACTACGCGGGGAAGATCACGTGCTGCAAGGTGAACACGGACGAGAGCCCCAACGTGGCGTCCACCTACGGCATCCGCAGCATCCCCACCGTGCTCATCTTCAAGGGCGGCGAGAAGAAGGAGAGCGTCATCGGCGCCGTGCCCAAGTCCACGCTCACCACCCTCATCGACAAGTACATCGGCAGCTCATGAGCATGCATGCGTGAGCGACTGATGAGCAGCTCACTGCTCTAGCTCCTCTCATGTCTCGTGCTATGTCCCCCGAGCTGCTGCATGGGATATTGGGATCGATGATGCATGAAGAACTAAATACATAAAGTGTCCATGCTCGCGCATATACACCAGCCATGTATCTCTAGTCTTGCTCTTGCATACGGATATGATGATCCATGCGTTAATTAATTCAGGCAGGCAGCCGTCTGCTACTGCTCCGTTATATGTATACTTCTATGTCAAATCCAAAGTACATTAATTAGTTTCAGTGCATGATTTCACTTCATTGTATGTTAATTCATATACGTGTATATATTGTTGGTGATGTGCCCAAGAGGCAATCATATCTGTTATGAATTGGATCTATAAGCCGGCTAAAACATAATCCATTAGTATATTACTAATAATGGGATTTTAATAGGGGGCAGCTTTAACGTTTTAAGCCTTGAATAGACGTGGAATGTGCAACATTAATTAGTACCATATCGCTAATTGATGTTGAGATATGAAGTTCTCTTCTCTATATAAATGTACCAACACCCCATGAGAAAGACAACTCTTGGTCCTTCCCAAACCTAAGCCTATGTTCTCTCCCTCTCAGCCACGCGCGGCCAGGTGCTAGCACACCGGCGCCCGGTGTTCCATCTCCGCACGCGTGGATACCGTGAAGAATTGTGACACTTACACTTGAATCAGGCCGGCTGCAACTAAAATGAAATAGCCATGGCCTAGATCGAATCCTCTGGCTCCTGAGCTTGGCTTTGTCATTAATTAGGAGCAGTGTGATGAACCTGACGAGATGAGTTCGTATGTGTTGTCACACATGCATACTCTCCAGAACACCACATCTCCAGCTACTAGTCACAATACAAATGCTCAGGAGTCAGGAATGATACACATTAATGTAAACCCAGAGCCCGGCTTCCAACCCGTGTTAATCCAACAAACGAAAAGAGGAAGCAAGATCAATACTAGTGAGTAGTGATCAGCGAATGACAACTCCATGCTCATGTATACAGGTTAACCTGCTGCTATCAAGCAACCAACCAAACGAGAGCATTCATCACAAGAACAGGTACACAGATGAGACATCAAGATTCACACCCCGAAAATTTTCCTGATGCTTTCCAACTAGTAAATAACAGCTTATACATAGTATAGCACAGCTACAATGAGATTCTTGGCCATCAAAGGTGGAAATAGGTACTCATGCTTTCACAACTTACGGAGAGCCATGGTACACAAGAGTACAGGAGAGAAACCATTGTCATCCAACCCGAAAAAACAGGGGAAAGACGCTCTGATCTTCCCCCAGTTTGGAATCCGCCAACACTTGCCCCAATGGGCGCAAGTGAAAGTAGGCTCTGATTCCCGGCCCTCATTTTTGTGGAATACAAAGGAACACAGCCATACAGACGGTTGTTGTGACATGTACCGATCATCGCTAATGTTTCCTTTTTGCTGTAACATGTAGCATGCACCATCAGTAAGAACCCGCCGCTTCCGAGGGAGGGCAGGTTGTGGCGACGTAACTTTTGTGTTGTCAGTGATGGACCCAGCAAGGATAACTGTATAATATCAGGTGCGACCTTTCTGACTCCTGCTCACTCTACTGAGCCGACTTCCAGTCATATTGAAGGTTATTGAAGCTGTTTGCTCTAAGGCCCCCAAGCAATTGGTTTCCTAAATCTCGCTGTTGCTGCTGGTGGCTCAACTGTGTCAGGTCATGCGCACTGTGATTCATCCCAGTCCTTCCATTCATTGTCAATGGGTTGTTCCCCATTGCCGTTCTCATTTGTTGACCAAGGCCACCCATAGCCCCAAATCCCATTCCATTGATTCCAGGGTTATTTGTCATAGGGTTACCAACCAAGGAGTTGACACCGTTCAGACCAGGAGTAATTGTGTTTGCTCTCCTCATATCGCTTCCCACTGGTCCAACACCATTAATATGTGATTGCATCATCAAGTCTTGCAATATCCTCTGGACCGAGCTTTGAGACTCATTTGGCTCAGGTTCCTGAGGTCGACTTGTAGGTGTTTGCATAGGAGGTGGGTTTGATGACATGGTCGGCGAATTCATTTGGCTTGAGTGCTGAGGAGCAGGCATCATATTGCCATTTGATGCTGAGGGTGCTGGCGAAGGAAACGACGCTGGTCCATTTGATTGCATGGAGTTCGTTGAGTTGGCCTTAGCAACTGAAGCACTGTTTCCACCATTATACAGACCATTGCCACTGCTTGTTGGATGGTCTTGTCTGCCACTTACTGAGCCTTGGAGGAGACCAACAACAGATGAAGATGGTGCGGAAGTAGATGGCGCACAATTGAGTGAATTGTGTGACGTAGCATCACCATTGACAGAGGCAGAGACTTGCATTCCAGTTGCAGGAGCAGAATTTTGACCACTCTGGTTAGAATTCTGTGGAACGGGTTTCTGCTCCTCAGATGGCTGCTGGGCTTGAACAGAACTAACCCCTGAATTCCCCCTCCTAGGGAATTTATGCAAGCTCTCTGGAGAAAAAAGAACATGATTGTGTATGTTAAAAGCAAGCAGAAGAAAATGATTAATACCAAGGCTTGCCACATTAAAAATGTTAAACAACTTATCAATAATAATACTATAATGCATGCCACCTCATAGCCAGTAACTATATGTTGTATGTTCAACGTATATTTCATTAGCTTTTCATCTAGACAAAATCCTAGAGAAACTAAGATACAGAGATTTGGATGGATAAGAGCTATATAAGAAACACAGATGTGATGAACATTAACCGATAGAAAGTGTCCATATTTTTTTAAGTTATCCTGCTTCTGTGTTGGAACATGACACACATCACTTATGGCCATGTTTAGTTGCCAAAGTTTGCCACCAAATTTCACTATGCAAAAAGAAGATTCCCATCACATCAAAATATCGGCACATGTATGGAGTACTAAATGTAGATGAAATCAAAAACTAATTGTATAGTTTGGTTGTACTTTGCGAGACGAACGTTTTAAGCCTAATTAATCAATGTTTGGACAATTATTACCAAATAAAAACAAATTTGCTACACAGTGCTACACAGTGCAGCACAGTAATTCGGGGTGCACCAAATCGGGCATCTAAACAAGGGCCTTGTTTAGTTCCCAATTCCTTCCCCAAATTTCACTATGCAAAAAGGAGATTCCCCATCACATCAAAATGTCGGTAAATGCATGGAGTACTAAATATAGATGAAATCAAAAACTAATTGCACAGTTTTATTGTAATTTACGAGACGAACATTTTGAGTCTAATTAATCAATTTTTGGACAATTTTTTACACTAAAAAACAAAACGCGCTACAGTATTCCGGCAGGAACACTGTAGCGCGCAGTGCCGAATCCGCCGGCCCGATTCGGGAACTGAACAAGGCCAAGGCCTATATCAAGATAGTGTCAGAAACATATGGGCTGCAAAACACAGAAACAGAACTGTTCCCATGTGATAGGGTCATTGACAGCAGAAGATATGTGCAAGTAGGATGGTTCAAAATCAATGGTAGAACAGACAAAATCCCTAATAAAACTTGCAACACTTGACAAATGAGAAATTAACATTGATACTGTACTTGAAGTTACAGACAACTGGAGTCAGAATTGGGTGAACTGGTACAAATAACATGTTCCTTTCTCCAGATTGAATAAATTATGTTTCAAAGCAAGAATACATTAAGCAACAAGAACGGGACAAAAAAGGTAAGTAATACTGCACCTATTGGACCAGACCCAGTCTGCCTGCTGTGATCGATCAAATCTTTCATACAATTGACAACCTCTGCAATCTGATTATCAATGTTTAGACAAAAGAAAAGATTAATCAGGGTGATAACTTCACTTAAATAGGAGAGTGGCATAAAAGAAGATGAAATTGGTAGCTAAATCTACATAGCTAAGTACAATGGAATCATGTGGAGTTGTGGACACAAATTGCAAGAAAGTAGGGGATAATATTAACTGAATCAAAAGTTAAACTTAAATGGAAATGCATAAGAACTCATGAAACAGTCAGTACCTGGAGGCAGCGGACATATCTTTTCGTGTATCCTAAATCATTTACCAATGGCACTTCCAGTGCCTTAGCCAACTGGCGAGCACATGCGACAAACCTAGTTCAATAATTTAGTATTAGAACAATTAAAGCAGAGTACATGGAAGTGACAATCACACATGCCAATACAAACAGAAATCATAACGTGGGAAATAAAAGCAGTTCTCTAAATTCAGGGTAACATGACATCAAATATTGGAGGTTTGTTGTCACACTCCCCCCATCCTAAGTGTGCCGCTCCCGAGAACTAGGTGGTCTTGGGATTGCTGATCTGAAGGCTTTGAGTATCGCCTTAAAAGCATGATGGCCGTGGCTCAAGCAGAGTAAGCCCAGCAAACCGTGGGCAAATCTACCTATCCAAGTCAGTAGAGAGGTAGCTGGCCTCATCTCTGTGACTGTAATAACTGAGGTTGGAAATGGATCTAATACACTCTTTTGGGAGGACAAATGGTTAGATGGCAAAAGAATCCAGTACATCACACCTCTGGTATATGCACTGGTTCCTAAAAGAAGGTCAAGTAGACGTACTGTGTTGGAAGCACTATCTGGGGAAAAATGGATAGAAGACATACAGGGTGAGATCGGTTCAACTGCCTTGATTCAGTATCTTGACCTTTGGGATATCCTGAATGGTGTGGAGCTAAATGAGGAAATTCCTGATAAGCACATCTGGAGGCTATCTACTTCAGGAAAATATATACAGCAAAGAGCGCCTATGATACGCTTTTTCAGGGTGCAATCTTCTTTGAACCTTATGAGAGAATCTGGAAATCCTGGCCCCGCACCCGCCCCCCCCCCCCCCCCCCCCCCCCCAAAGCAAATTTTTCATGTGGCTTGTCGCTCGTAATAGATGTTGGACAGCAGACAGATTGCCGAAGAGGGGGCTCCCTCATCCAGATCAGTGCCTTCTATGTGATCAAGAGGACATTCAACATCTTCTTGTGGGCTGTGTATTCTCAAGAGACTTTTGGTTCTCCCTCCTGTCGCGCTTTGGTTTTGCAGCACTTGCTCCTCAACCTTCTGATCAATCCTTCAATAATTGGTGGAGAATAGTGCTGCTAGTGGAGATTATAGGTTGGGTCTGAATTCCCTAATCATTTTGGGAGCCTGGAGCATCTGGCGGCATAGAAATGATTGTGTTTTTAATGGGGCAACCCCAAATGTTAATGTTGGAGTATGTGTTTAGGCCCATGAGGCTAAGGCCCATGTGGCCCATGTATGGAACCTATATAGCTACCCATCTAGGGTTAGCCCTAATCAATAGAGAACCACTTTCAACATGGTATCAAGCCTGTTCTTTCCTCTTTCCCCACCCTGAGCCGCCGCCGTTCCGCCTCCTCCCGCCGGCGCTGCTCCTGCCACCGGCATGGCTGACCGGCCTCCCTCCTCTCCCTCCCTCTTCTCCCTCTTCCCTTCCCCCCCCCACCCTTTCCTGGGCGCAGGTTGCCGCCGCCGCTCCTGGGGCACCGCCCGCCGCTGCGCCGCCTGGGGCCGCGCCCGCTACTCCGCCCGTCGGGGTCGCGCCCCTTGCTGCCGTGCTCCAGGCCGCGCGCGGGGCCCCCCACCTCCCTGCCGCGACCCTCCCCCTCCCTACCCACACGGCAGCAGCCCTCACTGCCGGGGCGGACGCTGTAGGCACGGGCGGCGGGGAAGACCCTGCTCCTGCGGCCGCCGGCGTTGAGCATCCCCTTCTCCCGACGGCTCCTCCGGTCCATGCGGGGCTCGGCGCTGACACCCTCCAGACCACCCTCACCACCCTTCTGGATGCGGCTGCCGGGGCAGGGGGCGCTGACCACCTTCCAGCCGCCCTGGCCGCCCTCCTGCGCGCCGCCGGGACCGATGCCGCCGTCCTCCATCGGCCGGCCATGACTCCTGGTGACGGCACGCCTACGCTTCAGGGCCCGCGTTCCGACTCCGCCCTCGCCGCAGCCCTTGTCGCTGCCCGCGCGGCCGCCGCGGAGGGGCAGGCTCGTGTGCGGGCGGTCGCCGCCGTCTGGGAGCGTGAGCGCGACGCGGCTGACGCCCTGGCTCGCCAGATCGCCGAGGCCGAGCATCTCCTCACCTCTCCCGTGGGCCAGGACGCCGGAGCTACCTCCTCTGCCTCGCCGGGGCGCCGCGTGTCCCACACTACCGTCCTCTGGCACGACCCGGCCGACCCGCTCGTGGCTCAGCTTCACTACCAGGCCGGGGGGGTCCAGAACATCCGCCTCCTCGTCCCGGTCGTCCTCGAGCCGGAGTCGTCCTCCTACGCCCGCTGGCGGGGTCTGGTGCTTCTCACTCTTCGCCGCTACGCCCTCGACGACCACGTCCTCGTTGACGCTTCGGTCGCCGTCCAGACCCCGTCGTGGCTTCGTCTGGACAGCATCGTCCTCTCCTGGATCCTGGGGACGATCTCTCTGGACCTCCACGATCTCGTCCGCACCTCTCCTGACGCGCGCCGGGCTTGGCTCGCCCTTGAGGGCCAGTTCCTGGGCAACGCGGAGGCCCGGTCTCTGCGCCTCGACGCGAGCTTCAGGACCTTCGTCCAGGGTGACCTCTCCGTCGGCGAGTTCTGCCGTCGGATGAAGGGCATGGCGGACTCCCTGGGGGACCTTGGGTGGCCCGTGGAGGATCGCATCTTGGTCCTCAACGTCGTCCGGGGGCTCAGCGACCGCTACGCCCACCTCCGGATGTGGATCACCCGCCAGAGGCCCTTCCCCACCTTCCTGGAGGTCCGTGACGATCTCGTCATGGAGGAGCTCACTCAGGGCCCCCAGCCGGGATCCACCACCTCCACGGGCTCCTCGTCCCCCTCGACGGCCCTGGCTGCTACTTCGCCGCGCCCGACTGCTCCACCACGGTCCGCCGCTCCACCGCCGCCGTCTCTTCTGGGTCCCCCTCCCTCCGGGCCGAGCGGAGGTGGGGGGGGGCGTGGCGGTCACCGTCGACGTGGAGGGGGTCGCGGGGGTGGCCACACCCAGCCTCCGGCTCCTGGTGGGCCGCAGGGGGGGCACCATGGCCCTCCTTCCAGCACCCGTGGTCAGGGCGCATCTCCATGTGGCCCTACCACGCCATCGGGGCCGACTCGCGCCCACCGGTGGCCATGCTCACCGGAGCTCCTCCTGCTGGCCCTACACCCGGCGCCTTCCCTGCTACGGCGTGGACTCCACCCTCTGGGACTCTTCCGGGGGTCGCCGGATGGGACCCGGCGGCCCTGGCCCGCTCGTTCAGCACCATGGGCCTGACACCTCCAGTCGGACCTGAGTGGATTGCTGATTCGGGAGCCACCTACCACACCACTCCTGACTCCGGTATACTTTCGTCGCTCCACTCTCCTTCCTCTCTTCCTTCGTCCATTATGGTTGCCAATGGTTCTTGCCTTCCTGTCACGTCTGTGGGTACCGCCGGTGCTCATGGCTCCTTTCGTCTTCCTGATGTTCTTGTTGCTCCTTCTATGGTTCATAACCTTCTTTCTATTCGTCGTTTTACAGCTGACAATTCTTGTTATGTGGAATTTGACTCTTCTGGTCTTACTGTAAAGGATTTGGCTTCCCGGCGTCCTCTGCTCCGATGTGACAGCACCGGGCCCCTTTACACCCTTCGCTTCCCGGCGGCGCCTTCGTCTTCTTCGCCGTCCTTTTTGTCAGCTGCCTTCGCCGCTTCTACTTCCTCTACTACCTGGCACCGGCGCCTCGGCCATCCTGGACGTGATGCCCTGATACATCTCAGTCGTAGCTCTGGTCTTCCATGTACTCGAGCTCATGATGAGCAACTGTGTCATGCGTGCCAATTGGGCCGACATGTTCGTCTTCCTTTTTCTAGTTCTTCTCATGCGGCCCACATTTTTGATCTTGTACATTGCGACCTATGGACATCTCCTGTTCTAAGTATTTCTGGTTATAAGTACTATCTTGTGGTTGTTGATGATTTTTCGCATTATTCGTGGACATTTCCTCTCCGTGCGAAATCAGACACGTTTACCACGCTCCTTCACTTCTTCACGTGGGTGTCTACACAGTTCGGCCTCACCATCAAGGCCGTCCAGTGTGACAATGGTCGCGAGTTTGATAACTCCACCTCCCGCGCTTTCTTCCTCTCTCACGGTGTTCAGTTGCGCATGTCTTGCCCATACACCTCTTCGCAAAATGGCAAGGCAGAGCGGATGATTCGCACTACCAACGACACCGTGCGTACTCTTCTGTTTCAGGCCTCTCTTCCTGCTCGCTTCTGGGCCGAGGGCCTGCACACCTCCACCTACCTTATTAACCGCCTTCCTTCCGCGGCGTGCCCCGCTGGCCCGCTCCCACTCCTCACCACGCCATCTTCGGTACCCCGCCGCGGTACGATCACCTCCGCGTGTTTGGGTGTGCGTGTTATCCCAACACCGCTGCCACTTCTTCCCACAAGATGGACCCTCGCTCCACGCTCTGTGTCTTCCTCGGGTACTCTCTGGATCATAAGGGGTACCGGTGCTTTGACCTTACCTCCCGACGGGTTCTCATATCTCGCCATGTGGTATTCGATGAGTCCGTCTTTCCCTTTTCCAGCACTACCACCCCGCCGGTACCTGACCCACCCTCCCTGTTTTCCACTGACCCGGTGGTTCAGCCACCTTTTTCATGGTCTCCTGTAGGTACCCGCTTCGCCGCACGCCGGGCTGGCCCCCGGTCCTGGATCCCCAGCGGGGCCGGGCCCGTCATCTCCGGTTTGTGCAGACCCGGGGCCTTCGTCCCCCGCTTCTTCCCCGGGGGGGGGTGTCGGTTGCCGATGCCGGATCCCGTCCCGGCACCTGCCCCGGCACCTCCGTCGAGATTCGCCGCGCCGGTACAGGTGTACCAGCGCAGGCCGCGGCCGCCGCCGCTCGCGCTTCCTTCTCCACCGGGGACACCGACACCACCACCGCAGTCCCCGTCGGCTCGTGGTGCCCCGCCGGTCTACCACCCGCCGCTGCTTCACCGACACCCGCGGCATGTTCACCCGATGGTGACCAGACACGCGGTTGGCACACTGCCGCCTCGTGTCCTCGAGGCTTCGACCGGCGACGCGGTGGTCTCTCCGGTACCCTCTTCCGTCCGCGATGCCCTGTTGGACCCTCACTGGCGCCGCGCGATGGAAGAGGAGTACGCCGCGCTACTCGCCAACCAGACGTGGGAGTTGGTGCCCCGGAACCACTTTCAACAGTTAACTTGGCTCTGGCTCTGGCTAGGGAAGAGGCTCATTGGTGGAGCCTAGCAGGAGCCAAGGGAATTTCCCTGCTCTCTGCTGGAGGATCAGTCTAATGGACTGCTGTAGGGTCGTCTTTTTGTCTTTCCTAACCGGTGATCCAGTGTCTATGTATTGGTGGGTGGGTGTGGGGTTCGGTTCTATCTATGACTCTTTTTCTTCTATTAATACAATGATACGCAGCTCTCCTCCGTGTTCGAGAAAAAAATCCTAAAATATAAGGCGTGCACGTATTTCAAAATTCAAACTTTGTTATCATTGACCAACAAATACTCTAATCATATGAATTTGTATTTTAAAATATTTTCTAACGATCAAACTTTTGTTGCCATAAATTATATATTAGCAGTCAAAGTGTGATCTTGAAGACTGCACTAAGTCAAATCCTGCCTTATATTTCATAGGACCCAGGGAGTACTAGATTACAGGAGCAACAAACATCTGTAAATATTACACAAGACCAAACTTCGCGTGGCCAGGCCAGCGACTTGTATGGCAAGAAATTATAAATCAATGCTCCTGTAAACCCATGCAGGAGCTACAGCCCAAAACCCATGCAGGACAGATAGTTATTATTTGTGGTGCTCATTACTGCTCTCAGCCCATTACAGAAAATCAATTCAGCAGCAACCAAGACGGAAATGCCATAATAGTTGAGAAAGGTAGGAGTAACAAAGCAAGTCAGGGCCATTAACAATGAGGCCATATTAACTACAAGGGCACCACTTGCAGCATATAAATGTCGGCTAAATAAATAGCAGCATAATTTTTGAGGGGGTTGGCAGGGAAGTTCCCTACCTATTTTTTTTTATAAATATTAACAGGTCCTGCAAGTGCAGGATAGCAGTATAATTCAAAAGCTAGGTGGCTCACAACAGCATAGAAAAATATGTATGTGTTCAATAGCTTGTATACTACTTCCTCCGTTCCAAATTGTAAGACAGGGTTTTCTAAATACATTGCTTTTACTTGTTAAGTGTATGAAGGCCCATATAGCCCATGTGGCTCTATATATAGTCATCTCCACTACTGGAGTTATTATCTTCTGAAATTCATCAGCCCATCTCCCAGGAGATTAGTGCTTTGGGTCTGTGTGGGTCGTTTTGCAGCCAGCTTAGGTGTGTATGTGCTTTGGCTGCTGTAGCGTGTGTTGTGTGACTGTGTGAGTGAGCTGTGTTTGGGTGTCTTGTAATGTTGGGTTCTTATACCCTCTTTCTTCTTAATACAATGAGATGCAGATCTCCTGCGTTTTTCGGGGGAAAAAACTTATAAAATTCCCCTATATAGCCCATGTCGCTCTCTCTATATATAGTCATCTCCACTACTGGAGTTATTATCTTCTGAAATTCCCAAGGTTAGCATTTATATCTAAGTGCATAGCAAAAGCTATGTATCTAGAAAAGCCAAAACGTCTTATAATTTGGAATGGAGTACTTATGTCAAAGGAAGTTCAAATGTCCAATAGCAACAGGTTTACTTGTTCATTGCAGTATTTTGATGCTCATGCTCCTGCTCCTAGTTGCATTGTTTCAGTTTCTTTTTGGCTCAATAAAATATTCCTTTGAAACAAGAACCATGTTTCTGGCATAAGTGTATTGACTACTTGCTAAACGCAGATGGCATGCATGCTATACAAGCAGCTTCCAATGCACACAATACATAGGATGATGTCTATGCATGTTCTAGTTAACTTAACAAAGCGCACCTTGAAACTCTCCATTTTGTGCAGTGTTTGAATGCAAAGTACTAGATACTCACATGCACTAATATTTTATAAAATGAAGGTTATGGCATGCAAAGTTCAAATCAAGACTCCAGTACCTTGTTAAAAAAAATATAGCAAATAGCAAATAACTGGTTCTACTATGAGGATGCAAATTATGGTTGATGTATATAGAGGTACAACCATACAAGAACTAGAAGCACCTATGCAATAAAAGAGGCAAAATCTGCAAAGATCAAGAAACCATGCGCCACAAGTATGGATAGTTATATCAGCGTAGCATTGTGGGGAGATTGCCAGATTGGATAACTAAGCTGAGAACAAAAGCTTGGCAAAATATTGAATTTAACAAAGAACTGGGTTCGAAGTTCAAAAGAATAAGCACATCAAAGTGTCCTTACGAGTTACAATTGTTTTGCAAGTCCTGACTTGAGAGTGACGCTGAACTTTGAACTGAAGACTGGTACTTTTGCACCACAGCACCAAGTTGACTGACCTAATAGAAGAACAAAAGGTGCATGAAATTAAGTCCGTGATCAGAATCACAATGCAGATAAAAATGCACATTCCATTATCTTTGGGAAAATAATACCTGTGGTATGATTGATCTCCGAGGAATAAGTTCCTCGTGACGCCGGGCACAGAACTCCCACGACGCAATCTAATGAGTACAATGGGCACAACAGTATAACAGTGTTAGATTTATCAGAAGTGCAACAAACTACTCCTGTACTACATAATTATGCATCATTATAGGTCTTTCCTTCATTCACAAATGTATGTCATCCTATGTTTTGAGGTGGCTTTACAAGTATCCCTTCCTTTAAACCCTTTTGCCTTCCACAATAAAGGGAGACAAAAGGGCTACCTTACTGCCTTCCTCTGAATTATAGCTCTACAAATGAATTCACGAGTGCATGCATGCATGGGGGCATAAAAGATTGCCTAGCGTAATAAATTTTTAGAAAAAGTTCTCTTTAATCACACGAGAAAGCAAAAAAATGCACTGCTGCTTGACGACATTAATTAACAAGTCTAGAATGGTAATTTCACACCAGACCATCATTCAGTTTACCCTAGAATGACAAACACTTTTATGCGGGAACATCATTCCAACAAAATAACAAAATATCTCAACCAGAGAACATATTACCTTCAGGTCTTGGTTGAATACAATTCTTAGATGCCCCTCACGAACTACTCGCAGTTGCTCAAAGACACTCTCCTGGATCGCTTTTGTATAGTCCAAAACAATCTGTCCAGATGAATTCTGGGACTCTCTCGGCATATCAACATACAGAAGCTCCTCAAGTGTACCACTGGCATATTTGATTTGGCACAACCGTGGCAAGACCTCAACCGTCGTTTCTATAAAAGGTAAGATACCATCAAATAGTTAGTAGTGATGCATAATAGCACAGAAATAGAAAATATATATCTAGTAGGAGAGATTTCAATCACAATTATACCCACCAAAACCTCGTCCTGGCTTCCTATTGCATATTTCACAATGCCAAACATCCTAAAACAGAGTGAAATTGCATACAGGTTAAAGAATAATCAAAAAGACCAAACTGGGGTATTCCCAAAAACATATCGCATGTAAACAAAAGACTGCATGATTGCTATTAATTATAACAAACACTCAGGGCATTAAAATTGTACTACCAGCCTATACTCAATGTCAGAGAGAAAAGGTAAACCTGAGGGAAAACTCCGGTGGTTTGACGACCATTTCCATACAGAGAAACGCACCACCTCTTCTTAGCACTTGGGGCAAAGTATTCATTGACAAAGTTTCTCCAGTACTCGATGTTATTGTCCTAATACCATATCTTTAATAATAAGCATCCACCTAGGTTGCAAAAATGGCAATATTTATTTGTGAAAAATGTTTACCTGTGGCCTGTTTTGCTGGTGGTACATGTAATGTGTCAATCTCTTTGCACAGGTCCCTGGTTCATAAGCAGGTGTTTTACCAGTTCGCATATTTAGACTTTGTTGACGAAGCAACTGCTGGTGCTGATGTTGCTGTTGTTGCTGCTGCTGCTGCTGTTGTTGCTGTTGCTGCAATTGGTTTCTCTGCAAAGGCAGGTTCTTGACAATCTGCTGCTGCTGTTGCTGTTGCTGCTGCAGCTGCAAGAACCGCTGCTGCTGTTGTAGGAGGCTCAACTGAGTAGCTGCAGCCTGCGGGTTCTGCTTAGACAGCTGCAACATATGTTGCTGCTGCTGCTGTTGCTGTAGGAACACAGATGGGTCTGAGCTTTGGTGCTCCAGCTTGACAGCACCCAAGCTCCTCATCGCTTGCAACTGCGGCTCGAGCTTCACACCGCCACTCGAACTGCGCAGCATCTGTGTGGAAACACTCTGATCAGGCTGCCCCATCTGCTGCTCCAGTTTGACCCCGCCAAGGACGCCTCCGTTCTCCAACTTCACTGCAGCCTGCGGCTGCGGCTGCTGCTGCTGCTGAGTTTGTGGCATCATATGCTGCTGATTATATGTCATTGACATTTGCTGTTGCTGTTGCTCCTGTTGTTGATTCTGTGAATCTTGCGGTGCATCCAGCTGCTGCTGCTGCTGTAAGCCGTCAGCACCAAGCTGGTTGCCCAAACTACCAGGGCCGGAGGGCGAGAACACCATGGAATCCGGCCCTCCAGTGCCAACCAAATCACCAACGCCGCCTCTGTGCTGCATCCCACCGATGGGGAGACCGGCACCGGTGCCCGGCATTACCCCAGTCCCCCCATTCCCATACGACTGCTGCCTGCTGAGCATGGACGCGACACTGGACGCGCCCGCCAGCAAGCCGCTCCCGCCGCCGCCGCCATACTGCGTGCGCGGCGAGACGAGGGACGAGAAGGGCGACTGCGACGGGAGCACCCCGCCGCCCATCCCCATCCCCATCCCCGGCTGGCCACCGGCGCCAACGCCGCCACCACCGCCGCCGCCGAGGAGGCTGGAGCTCGTCCGGAGCAGCGACGCGCCCACCTGCTGGCCCGGGCCGCCCATCGGGTTGGGCTGCCCCGACGGCACCATCTTCCCAACAAAATCCAGTCGGGGAATGAAACCGTACCTTCACTCCGCGCCGCAGGAACAACGGTCGAGATCCGCCGCGCGTCCAAGCATCCGCCGCGGCGCGGCAAATCTAGCCCAGATTGCGACTCCTCCGGTGCCAGCCAAACCCGGAGCCGGGCGCAAGCGTCAGCGTCAGCGCACCTCCCCCACCACCTTTCGTCCTGTACTCCAGCAGCGGAACCAAGCGAGCGAGCGAGCGAGGAGCGGCACCGAGCAGGCAAGCCGAGGAGGCAAGGAAGGAAGGAAGCGCGGATTAGCTAGCCCGAAGCAGGCACGGGAGCTCTCCTCCCCAGCCCCGCGTCTCCGAAAGCAAGGCGGACAGCAGGGGAATTACGGCCGGCGGAGCCGCCGCCCGAGCCCACCCTCCGCGCCTCCTCGATCCGAGCGAGCCCGCGGCGGAATCCGGCGATCCGGGCCTCAACTCAACCCGCGCGAACGTCCCTCCTCCGGCGCCGAGGTGGCGCCGCCGGGCTCCGCACTCCCGCGACGGCGACTCCGCTGGACTTCCCCGCGAGCCGAGGCGGGGCGCGCGGCAGCAGGAGGAGGAGGCAAGCGGAAGCGAGCGAGCGAGCGAGGGAGAGGAGGAAGCGAAGCGGAGAGGAGAGAAGCCGAGAAGGCAGTAGTAGCAGTAGTAGAAAATCCTGCGACTCGGGTGCGTGCGTGTCCCCGGGGCCCCGTCCTTGCGGACGTCAAAACCTCACAACCGCATTGGATTCCGTCAAGGTGCCGCGACCGCCGCGGCGCCAGCCCGCCCCGCCTCGCTGACGCGCGGGCCCTCCACGTGGCGGACCCGGTCTGGACCCCGAGGACGAGGGAGACGTTACGCGGCGGGGCTGGCTGGACCCGGGTACCGCCTCGCCTCGCTCGCTGTTCCGGCGCTGCTGCGGCCTGCGGGCGCTCGCGTTCGTGTTTGTGTGTGCGGCTTTGGCCTTGTTCATTTCCCATCACAACCCAAAATATTTCTAACACCCATCATATTAAATGTTTCGACACATGCATGGAGGATTAAATGTAGGTAAAAAGATAACTAATTATATAGTTTGTCTATACATGTCGGGACGAATCTTTTGAGTCTAGTTAGTATATGATTGGACAAATTTTGCAAAATAACAACGAAAGATGTTATAGTAATTTTTTACCTACTTTTCGCTAAGTGAACGCCCTTTGTTTTTTTTGTTTTCGCTTTTTTTTGTTTTCCCTTCGTCTGCCCTTTTCCGCCGCTGGCGCCTGCTGATGTGCGAGAAGCCGAGGAGTGGAGGAGAAGCTGCGAGGGGAAGTCAAAAGGAACCCGGGCCGCGCCGGACCCAGCGCGGCGCGGGTGGCGGCCACCGGAGCGCGGGGCCCGCGGATGGTGGGGTAAGGGGTGTCAGTGGCGTGGGGTGCAGCGTGGCGTGGGGTCCGGTGGTGGGCGGGCGGGCGTGCGCGGCAGCGCGGGGACGGACGGTGGCGCGGCGCGTGACGGCATGGTGGTGTGTGCTCGGGGGCTGCCTGTGCCTGTGCCTGTGCCTGGCGTCTGCGGTGTCAGTGCTGCTGGTGAAGCGGCGATGGATGGGAGCCGTCACGTCTACACTACCCACGACTAGTCGTGTCGCTCGCCGTGTGAACGCGCCGCGGCGGACGCTCACTCCATGACTCCAACGGTCCAAACATGTTCACTTGTTGGTTAAAGAAAAAACGTCCACCGATGTGCAAGTGCAACGTGCCACCGAGAAATTTGGGCAAAGCGATTTTGGACGCCTTTTAGCTACTGCGAGAAAACCAACAGCTAGTAGAAGGAACTATCCGTCGTTGTTAGGAGGAAAGCCTTATTCAAATAATAAAGCCTTATATGTAGGGATGAAAACGGTACGGATATTTTTCGACCGTATTCGAGACCGAATTCGTTTAGAGGGATTTTAATCCGTCCGTATCCGAGTCTGGATATTTAACATCCGATACCGTATTCGTATCCGAATATTTAAATCACATATTTATGATGTCGATATCCAATCGTATTCTATCCGACATTTTTTATACTATCCGTATTCAAATCCGAATCCGGACATAAATATGAAAACAAATACGATATCAGTGATATCCGTCCATATCCGATCCGTTTTCATCCCTACTTATATGGCTCTTGCACCGATTTCTCTATTGGTTCCATGGATAGAGTGTCAGCAGCCATACCAAATACTCCTACAGGCGAGTGCTTTTGATCAACGAAACATAGAGCCAAAATCATTTTTGCGTATGGACACGGAACCATGAAAACTAACTTCACATGAAGGGCATGTAGCTCAGAGGATTAGAGCACGTGGCTACAAACCACGGTGTCGGAGGTTCGAATCCCACCTCACCCACAACCTTCCAAAGGGGGAGAACCTTTGCTTTCTTCCTGAGGGTAGGAAAATTGTGGAATTAAAGTGAAATACAAATATCAGTGGTTAGCAAGGAAAGCTTTCAATTCACTAAGCGAAATATAGCTTCAAGCAAGCATGGGATTTCTAGCTAGGGAGCTCACATAGGGATGATAATAGGGCTGCTAGGGTTCTTTGCTTCAGCTTCAGCTCCAGCTCCGACTACAAAACAAGACCAAACAGGGCCTTCACAAGATGGAGAAAACTCAACTCTTATGTCAGGATTAAAGGGAAATGAGAAAACAAAACTCTAAATTATACGTGGAATATGCTTCAACAGATTGAAAATCATCATCCCTTTCAAACTTGGATCCACCTATTAGTTAGGAAAAATATATTTTTCTCTCCATCTCTCTTCTTGCTAGTTCGTACAAGATGTGCTACCTGATTCCCTACACGCTCAGACACTCCACTACAAGAAAAAGTGGTATTAACGACGGGATATGTAGTCGTTAAAAGTTGGTATGTGGTCGCTAGAAGTTTCTAACGACCACAAAAATGTGGTCGTCCATGGTCGTTAAAGGCTCCGTCGTTAATACAATTAACGACCACACACAATTTCCCGTCGTTAACTTTTCAACGACGGGATAATATGTGGTCGTTGATACTATAGCATCAACAACCACGTTTATAGTAACAACAACCACATTTGTCATCGCTAATATCATAGTGCCATCTAGCATAATGCATTAACAACCACATTTGTGGTCGCAAATTGTTTCTACAAGGTACTATGGAGGGTACTAGTGACCACTTCTATAGCATTAACAACCACACATTTATCACTAATAATTTTATATTGGAATGTCACTTCTATAGCATCAGCAACCAATATGGGACATAACAACAACATGCTTTCACAATAGGCAATTTATAAATAAATTAGTTTTCAACATTCCGCAAATTCAACTTCACAATGGTCTTGGATGGTTCATGTGACCAAGGCGGAAAACACAATCCAAAACATGAAACTAACAGTGGCCGATATGAGACCAATCCTACAAATTACAAATAACAAGGTAGTACTAAGCTATGCTTGAAGGGATCCACCCATCAAATGCCTTCTCATGACAATTGTGAGGTCATGCTGGTAATGTGTTGCTCTTCATCTTGCTCCCTGCAATATGCAAATTTCATATCAGCAACAAACAAATAAAATCGACTAAAGATATCATGTATAAATAATTAATCTTTTTGGGTGTAAATGCTTACAGATGATCACTCTTTACTCATGAGCTAAACTAGCACTCATATTACGCTTTAATTCTGCTCATTCTTCTTCCATTCGGCTAACACGATTGTTAATCATTCGATTTTCCTCATGAAGTGCTCTATTATCTTCTTGAAGTTCTTTCTTTTCCTGTTCAGACTGTGTAAGCTTTTCTATCAGTTCAGCTTTGGTAACAATCAGACTCCGTAAGTCTCTTGCTTTTACTCCACCACCATAACCAATAACATGGTCACACCTATTTGATTCGAAGCACTTGTCCATAAGTTCCACATTAGAAAGGGAAGGGTACAGTAGCCTTTCCACCTCAATCTCTGCCTGTGAACAAAGCAATTAGAATTAGGTGCTTCTACCGGTACATGTGTATTTATTCTTGTGTAACAGGGATATCTCCAAATACAATTGTCATTAATTTACAATAATGTCCAGCAAAATGAATTCAAAGGCAGCTATAAACTTACGTGCTCGGTAGAGGTTTCAGAATCCACAAAAGTGCCATCCTTCATGTGAGTGAGAGAAAATAATTTATCCAAAGTTGGAGGATTATTTTTCTTGCCACCCTATTACAGGTAGAACATCAGAACACAAGTAACGAGAGGTAATAATCGAAAAAGTGGGCGCAGAATACTATACACACATTGTCCCATATGATCTGTCTATATGGTTTGCTGCCACTGTGATGAAGAATTTTAAAGTTGGATCTATTTTTGGAGTTTCTCTTGCTCTTATCCTATACAGTTCCATGAAATAATTTTACTAACCATGGTCACCAGGTATAAAATGTGCAACAATGTTGTCACTATGTAAGTGAGAAGATTAAAACTTACTATGAAATCCTTGCTGTAGAAATGTTCCTTGACAAGCCACTCCCAATCAGGTTTTTTAATCCCTTTAGGGAAATTCTTAATAGCTTGCTGCATATTCCTTGCTGGCTTAACAAATTGCCGATTCAAGTCTCCACGCCAATTATTCCATAGATCTCTAGCATGCTCCATGATCACAGCTTTGTATACATCATTTTAATGTCCAGATTTGCATTTTCAAACTTGTCCTGCATAGATATTCAACCAATGTTTCAATATGAGTACAAGATTCTTGAAGGAAAAAACTAAGTATGCAGGACTTATATATGTAAGGAAGCGTATACCTTAATTGCATCAAAAATGTGTTTTTGAGCTGCTGGACTTATATCAGTCCATTTCTTCACTCTGATTGGAGTAATGTTAAAATCACGGACTATTCTACCCAACTGTCTTGGGAATATTTTAGATAAAGCCCGATTGTTGTAGAACATTACTTTAATTTTCTCGCCTTCCTTTAGTTTTGCAACCTTCTTACATTTATTTCTTCCATGGCCTTACCGTTTCTGTACTGTTTTGCCACATAAAACATATATAGAAGAAGAGTCAAATTAATTTTGGTAAAGAAAAGTATCTTTTACTTGGTTTAGTGTCCAGACCATTTGATGTATCTTCAGGTCACTGCTGCTCTTGCACTTCCTCAGTTTCCATGTTGTTATTATCCGATAATTTATCTATAAGTAAATGGTCCAAATGAAGTATCTATCAGTAAATGAGTATTGTAACAGGTGCACTAAACTCTTATTTCTGAATGTTATTAGCACCACATTATGATTTTTCTTCATCTATGATTAGTAATTTTTGTCGCAACATGCATTGTCATAAAACAAATGTTCATCTACAAAGTGTTTAACATGAGTATTTTTTCCATACCATTCTGCATTGAACATATAGAACTCTGTGGAATCCGTCTCCTTTCAGCATGCATGTTTTCTTGATCAATGGCCCTGTGATCATCGCTACTCCTTTTAGCACGTGCCCTGTACTGACCAATAGGCATGTTGTCATCTCTGCTCCTTCCAGCAAGCACCCTATCTTGATCAACATCCCTACAGTCATCTCTACTGAAGGTGGTTGCAACACATAAGTGCTAACTGTAAATAATTAAAAATTAGTTCAATATAGATTTTCTACTCATTTAAGATGCCAGAGTCTAACATTTGAACTTCTTTGTTTTCCTGTTCCATTGATGTCATTCATCTGTTGCTTCTTCATCATTTGAATTTTCGCTAGCATCTGAAGAACATGGCTGACTTGCATATTTGGATTTCTTTGCCTTTACTATCCTATCAGACAAAGTATCTGATGCACCTCCATGTTCTGAGTCATCTACAGGAACACAATGTTAAGTGGAACAACATGTTATGTAAACAATTTCTTAGACATACATTCTTATGAACTTTCAGTTAAATAGAGATAACTTAGATATAACATCCTTAACCTGCTTCTAGTACTTGAGTAGTTTTCCTGACTGATGTATGAACATTATTGGTGTCTTCATTTAGACTGTTGTGGATTGTTGTGTCACTACTAATGTTTGGGTAGGTTCGCCTCACTTGTTGTTGACGAAGCAATCCAGGACTAATGAACTGTGATCTTTTCAATGCTGCGGCTGTGAGATTTTCATACCTGCCCCGTTGCATTGTGAGGACCTGCACAAATAGCAACCATAACAATTAATTTATAATTAGTGTGATAGTACAAAAGTAACATCAATGTGGTAAGCACTGAACCCTGTAATTGCATTAAAAATTAAAGAAAAATTATGGGAAAAAATAAATCACTAAATATTATAATAGTTGTTGTCTAACCTGACTAGCAAAAGTTCCAAAACTAATGCAAATGTGACATGCTCCTATGTCTAGTCTTGCAATGTAAAATATTGGATCATCGCAATTTTCTCTTTCCACGAAACAATATGACTGAAGCATCTTCAGGCATGTCCTCTTCATCATCTCCATCATTATCCTCAGGTTCATCACCTTCATTATTTGAATCTCCAGAGGGTACATCATAAGTGTCACCTGGATGTATTTTGGAGACCATGTGCCATCCTTTGATTAGATTTTCCTTAACATAAAATACTTGGGAGGCTTGGCTAGCTAAGACAAATGGCTCATCTGTTCGAAGTAAACATTTGAAGTTTACACGGACAAGCCCAGGAACTTTTTAACACCAGCCAAATAAATATCTTTTTTTTGATGTGTTTTCATATAAACATTCATCACTTATACGATCATCAACTAGGCCCATCCATGCTTTACTTGGTGCCATATATTGTATATATGAATAACTATAAGACTACCTATGAGAATAAATATGGAGTCAAAAAACAAGGGTATCTACCAGCCTGAGTGAATGGAAATCAGCCACCAGGCAGCAGTTTCAGATTCCACATTCTTTCAAATTTTTACAGTAAAGATGTTTTGATAATAAAGAGCAAATACATACTGCCTTTTTAGGATCAAAGGATGCACTGTCGTCCAGAACACCCTACACCCTTCGCAACTGCAGGAAAAAACAAAGACTATGAGTAATCAAAATGTGCCCTCAATTACAATCCCTGCATCCATGAATTTTTGACACAAATGCCTTAGTTAGAATCCTCAATCAAAATATACGCTTGTTTAGATGATCTTAGATTGATACTGCAAAAATAAGTAAACAAATGCAAATGTGAATAGATATAGAGTCAAAACAGAGCCATCTATCATCTTTGTCTAGATCAATTAAGCCTACATCATTGTCAAAGCCTAATCAAAGGCAAAAAAAATTTTGCAGAACAATGAATTAGGTAATCAAGAGAGGATACATGCTGCCTTGTTTAGGACCACGGGATGCAAAACGTGCAGGGTTTGGATCTACACAACTGCAGTTTGGATCTACGTAACAAGATGGTTATCAACGTAATATAATAGAGATATCTATCATCTACATTGCAAAATTATGAAATTAATTTGTATCTACAACTGCTACGCATTCAGTTGATTGCACAATATCAGATCATCTCAAAAAAAATATCAGATCGGTATAGTTAAATTCAGGTGAACAAAGGGGCATCAGATCCTAAGGTGCAGGGTTTTGTATCATATCAATGAGAGAAACTGGATTAGGGAGATGGAAATTGAAGCTAACTGACCCACAGGAGGCACCGGTGGACAACGATGGGGAGGCCACTGCAGTACGAGTACAGAAGCGCTCCTCCAGGCTGGTGCAGGGAAGCAGTACAGGGACTGCGCAGGGACAGAAGGGCGGCGAGGACGACCGCTGCAGGAAGGGCCGGTGAGGCGGCGGCTCTAGGATCTGCGCCGGGAGGAGGTGCAGGGAAGCGGTGGACTGCTACGGCAGGAGGCGCAGGGACGGAAGGGCGGCGAGGACGGCCGCCGCCGGAGGGGCCGGTGAGGCGGCGGCGCTAGGATCCGTGCCACTGTAGAAACCGTCCTTGCGGATCGCTAGGCTCTGGAGAGCTGAGCGGTGGGCAGAGGTTAGATTAGATACGAGATTTCTCATATATGTACCTGCAGAAAAATGAAGTTTGCGCCAAAACTGAAGAGATCAGCATTCCACATTTTTTAGCGCCAAAACAGAATGGATCAGCATCCCACATTTCTTTTAGCGCCAAAAACGAAGTACATACTATTTTATAAGGAGGGAGACCAAAATATATGAGCGGAAAGTTTTTTCATAATATAACAAAATATATGCACATAGAATTTCTTTTGTTCAAATCTCACTTCATATATTCAAATACATAAATCATAGTATATGAAAAATAATGTAAGCATGAATTTAATCATCTTGGGATTTGACATTGTGCACAGCTCGACATTTTGCAGCTTGAAACAATGAGAAGACAATATTATATTATAATAAAGAGTTACTCTATTATAAATTAGTGTTTTATAATATCTCAAGACATTGACAATGCATTTGTTAACTAGTAGCCCAAGGTCGAAAAAAGTCTCTTAGGATACCATCTGATCTACCACATTGTGCTATAACTAATACTCACATGCAGCTAGCCCGGCCACGCAGCGCCCTCAGAGCCCATCCCACTCTAACAACGCCGCTCACTCCATGACGATTTGCCTGACGAGTGTGTGCTTGGGAGACCGAACGTGCCGCCTGGCACCGCATTCGTTGTCCTTGCCATGGAGGAAGGAGACGTCGAGCATGCATATAGCGCGGAGGTGCACAAGCGCGAGTGCAAGGAGCTCGAACTCGCGGTTGCAGAGGTCGATGAGGCCAAAGTTTAGGGTGGGGAACATCTGGAGCCACGGCGACGAGGTGGCGAAGAAGACGTGGAGGATGTACGTAGTGTTGGCGCTCCACAAAATCCTAACATGCGCCGTGCGCCGATTCACATCACACGCACAAGAATCGCCCAATCCAATTCGATGACTTGGTTTGGTTGATTCCTTTTGTTAACTTCTGTGCGTACATGCAATGTGGAGAGAAGCACGACACGCTCAAGCCGGTCGCCATGCCACGTTGCTCATAAGTGTCGCTGCCTGTAGTGCTAAGAGGAGGAAGATGACTGCATGGATAAGAGGTAATATGGTCTATTCATGTGTCTTTCTCTCTCCTAGAACGTAAAAACAAAATATTTTAATGGATGGGGTGGTAAAGAAACATGGTTTCATATGATTCGGTAAATTTACGAGTTGGTGGTGTATATCAACAAATACCATGTATAAACAGTGTTCATATGCAAAATTTACCTTTAACATAGATGGGTCATTTTCTACAATGCCACTCTTTTTGGGATGGATAGATAAATATTTGAAATCGAATGGAGTCACTGATTTAGATCTACTTCATTCTTATGGAACTACTAGATCAAAGCTTTTATTAAACAAAATATTCTTCTAAACTTCGTGTACAAAACAATTAACTTTTTTTTCTTGAATCAAATGTGAACACAGCGAAGTGGTTGAGTCGCCAACCAGTACTCAGCAGGTAACGTGTTCGATCTCATATCCAGCATCTTTTCAACGTGAAATTTTTTATATTTTTATTTCATCTCCTCCCGCTGGACTCCATGAAAAGTGACCGAGCAGCTGCAAAAAACATCGCGGGAAAAATAGAGCTGGAAAAAAGCATCGCGGGAAAAAATAAAAAAGAAAGAGATGCGAAAAAGGATCACGACATCGCGGGAGAAAAAGGATCGCGCGGGAGTATATGAAAAATAGAAATAGTGACCACAGTCAAGTCTGGACAACGACCACCAAGATTGTGGTCGTCGGGCAACAGGTCCAGAGGACCTGGAAAGCCAGCTAATGGCATATTGGACGTGGTCGTAATGGCACCCGACGACCATATATTGGACGTGGTCGTTATGATCTGGTCGTTGATGTTTGGTTTTCTTGTAGTGCTCCAAAGAAGAGCTATAAGGATTATGTGCCTATGATCATATCTTTTAGTCCTGGTGATTGTGATGACAACACGAGTCTAGAACTAACAAGTGCGCTAAAAATATATTAGATGGGTTTACATAGGTTCTAGCACTACGAGAAATCAAAGGGGATTGAGACATATTGAAGTCGAGATAAAGAGAGGGTTGAATTCAAGTTGTGTCACGACTTCAAGTTGTAGAGATTCTAACAAGCTTTTCGAGAAGACTAAGATCAACAAAATCAAAGTTTGAAACAAGGAGATATGGCCAAAATACCAAACTATTAAAAAGCTTAAAACAATGTTCATGGAAAAATAAACTGTTTGGCTAATGGGAAAATAAATGCGAAGGATTGACCAGCCAGTGCAAAAATGAACGCGTAGGATTGTCTGGCTAGTGCAAAAATGAACGCATAGGACACTCTAGCCAAGAGAAGAAGATCATTGGATAGTTCAAGACGGAAGGGTCCTAAGAGAATATTCCTCGCCAAAGCATGCGTTTGACCATATGGTGTGAAGGGAAGGAACCAGTAGATTATCCATTTCAAATACAGAGGCTTTGCCAAAATAAAAGGCTAACTCCCTATTCACTACAAGCAAAGAGTAGTCCTACCGAAGAACAAAGATCAAGCACTGGACTGTCCGAGCAGTGGAAAAAGTTAACGACTAGTAGCACTATATGACGCAGTGGAATATCTTAGCAGTTGATCATCTGCAGCAATACGGTTTTATGGCAGACTTTTTTCAACGACTCTTTGAGTAAGATGGAGCTATATATATGAGGTTACCTTAGTTGCTTGGGTGTGCTGGAGTGCCGCAAGGCTTAAACAAGTTAGAGCAAGTATTTCTACACTTCATCCACCGCTCAAGTCATTCAAGATCACATCCAAGGCTAGGATAGACACTATACCGGTCAGTAAAAGTATTTCCTCTGTTAGGACTTATAAGTTATAACACATATAAGCGTTGTTATATCCCAGTATATCTGTAGCTAGATTGCAATGCTTATATGTACTACTTACCAATGCATAAGTATGTGTTCCCACAGACCCTTGCAACACATAATAATGCGTTGGTGTAGACCCTTGCAACGTGTATTTAAACATTTAGCAACACAAATGCGTTGCAAAATGGGTGTTCGTAGTGTAGTGGAAAAGCACTTGAATGTGGTATACTAGAATATGGAAATGGGTTAAATCAAGAGACGGGGTTGCCTAGACTGCGAGACTCGATAGGGGCTCTCATTGTAAAATTATGGTCAATATGATTGCTATGTATCCCACAATTCGTGATATACTCATAGCTCTTGGAGAAGATACTTTACAAAGGGGTGAATGGACAAAAATACGTACTATGGTTGGAGTGCTTGAGTCATTTGATTTTATTTTTAGTGCCCATTTTATGCTTGAGATTCTTGGACACAAAATGAATTATTCGAGTGTTTGTAAATAAGAGACCGATATATTCCATGCAATGTCACTTGTCAGTTTGGCAAATAGTAAATGTGGCAAATGAGTTTGAAGCCTGGGTTTCATTTCTTCAAAGGGCTTCATTATTTTGCAACAAACATGGCATTCAAGTTCTTGGGATACTACATAACTATTTGACGTATGGAAGATCAGCACGGTTGCTCAGAACCAAACAAATGATAATCACTTCAAGAGAGAAGTATATATGGTTGTCATTGATAAAGTTAGTCAAGAGCTTGATATATAGTCAGTTTGATAAGGTAAATATGAAGTTTCTTTCTTGTACGGATGATTTGAGTGTAGCCGATTCCTTTGCTTATTTTGACACAGACAAGGTACAAAAGACTTGTTGAATTCTACCCCAACGATTTTTCAAGCTTTGACTTGACTTGCAACTTGAAACCTATATTGATCGCATGAGAAAAGATGAAATGTTCAAAGGCCTAAACAATTAATTGTTGGCCTCTCAAAAAAACTTGTTGATGAGACAAAGAGGGATAAAGTTTATTATTTTTTATCAAATTAGTATTTGCCTCTACCTGTGGCTACCATAATGTTGAAAGAATACTTTCTGCAACGACCTTTAGACAAGCCACTACTAATATGTATGGTGTCATAGTATTATAGTAATATGTCACTAATGAGCTGAGTCGAAAGAGCTATCGAGCTACGAGGTTTTCATCCAACCCTAGTTGATGCCTTTGTGACGGGCCGGCCATTGGAACAGGCCGGATCCTGTTAGCACGACATGCCGAGGTTGAGGCTCAGGCAGTTCTTGTGTCTGAGCCGGCTGTAAATTTATAGCTCGCTTCTCCTCTCTCTCTCTTATTCTTTCTCCTTCACGTCAGCATTTAGATAGCTTACCATCTGCTATTATACTTGCTCTCCTAAACTTGCTACGCTTTAAGGGGAAAGAAAGAACGGACCGAAAGAATGTTTTGTTTTATATACACACAGAGAGGAGGAAAAGCGTGGAAATATCTCTTTGTTTGCAGCCATATGAGCCTAGCTCCTCGTGGTTACTTTATCTATTTATATACTGTTCCTTATGAAAGAGACCCCGATCAAAGTTTCCTTTCTCTTATTGAGAGTCCAAGGCCGATCATCAAATAAAGTTACTACTGAGAAGAAACACTTGCAAGAGCAAAGCGTTGAGCAGGCGCACCATGATCTATGAGATACGAGGATTATGAACGGCAACATAAGCAGCGAAATTGCTAGCCAAGAGGTTTTTGAGTTCCCAAATGAGACACTTGCCGAAGAACAATCGCACCCTGTTCGCTTGGCTGAAAAGACATGGCTGAAAGTATTATTCGCTGATTAGTTGTGAGAGAAAAACACTGTTCGTTGACTGAAAAGTATGGCTTATAAGCCAAGCGAACAGGGTGTTACTCTGGGGAAGTGACGGCCTGTACCACCATCTAGGCATCAGTTGCCAAGATCACTTTTTGAATTCCCAAATCCGCAGCTCTCTGCACGGCATGTAGACAGGCACAAGATTTCTGCATGAAAGGCTTCACCCACGTTCGTCAGGACTCCATAACCCGAGCTGATCACACGCGCACGCAAATAAATTCCCCAGACTTTCCCGTTCGAACCAATGCAATCTCAAGCCAAAGGGCTGAGTAAATTAAATGCTTTCCTGATTAATCAAATTAGCTGCCAATGCAAAACACAAGTGTTTTGCGTAAAAAAACATTGGCCACGATACTATACGCCAGAGGGGAATTGCCAACTTATGATAAATACCCCTAGTAGTGGCTTATATAGATAAATAAAAAGAAATGGTATGACCGCGATGCTAAGTTATGTTGTCAACCTTTTTGTATAGACTACCCACAACGTTGCAAAAATAGCGATGCTTGAATGGCCGGGAGAAGTTCAGAGCATCGGTCTGTGCGTTGTAGCTTGCGATGCCCAAACAAAAAAAGTCGGCATCGATGCATGTAGGTTCACCGATGCTTAGACTAACCGCAGTGGGTACTCTAAAACGATACTTTAAAGTTTTAAAGTATGAATATAGAGTAAAAACTGTTGTACTGGGTACTCTAAAACGATACTATATTCTTTCTCTCACTCTATATTTAGAGTGGTATAGTGCTTACTCATTACTCTATAGTGACGGACCCTACTAACTAAACAAAGAAAAAAAATGTTATAACTCACAAATCAAAAATTCAAATTAAACTTCGATTGCACCATTAAATTCGTCTCAATAAATCCTTCAAAACTAGATCACACATGGATATATTTAGATAAAGTGACAAGTGGGTCCCACAGTGGATAGAGTGGATAGAGGATGATATAGAGGATGGATGAGTGCGAGAGAATTGAGTATAGATGAGAGAATCTTGCTGACTAGGACGTATAAAGGATGAATATAGAGGTCCATGAGCGCGGGTAGTCTTAGTCGAGCTGCATGCACACACAAGAGAGAGGAAAGACGGCTATCGTTGTTTGTTTTCCTGTTTTGTGGGTCCCATGCCGATGCTCACCACTGCAGCTTGCTGCATCGATGCTGAATGACTGTGGTAGTTACAGGACGTCGATGCCTACCACTGTGGGTAAGGCCCCGTTCACTTCCCAAAATATTTCCTCTTTGATCAATCACATCAAATCTTTGAACGCATGCATGAAGCATTAAATATAGGTAAAAAAATAATTAATTACATAGTTTGTCTGTAAATATCGAGGTGAATCTTTTGAGCCTAGTTAGTCCATGGTTGGATAAATTTTACCAAATAACAACGAAAGTGCTACATGAATTTTCCCCCCAAAAATTTCGGTTCTCAACACAGCCTGAATAAATTTTCAGACTCCGGCGCCAGGCGACTGCGAGGATCCCATCTTCGTTCTGGACCGCCGCACCGGCGTTCTAGAACTGCTCCCGCCCACGACCACTCCGGTCATGGCGTCCACACCCCGCCTACATGTGTTGTTTACTTGGTGCTCCAGGAGGCTTCGGCCAGTTGATTATAATACAAGGCAGGCGAGTAAAAAAAACCTTTTCGTATAAATATGGTAATGCAACCAAGTTTTCTTTCTTTTTGATGCCTCATCGATACTTCAAGTACAAACAGCGGCCCGTTAGACAAGGTCAAACAAGGCTGGAGTTACTACTTACTGGAACGAAAATAAATAAGTAGGACAAAATTACCTAGCCGATAACCGTATAGAAAGCCTGGTCTTGCGCAGAAACAGGCAAACAGCAGCCCGTTACAGTTGACCAAGTCCACTGTCAAGTCAAGTTTACATCCTCTCATCGCCAACAAGCTCTCAGATAAAGTCCTTGTCTTTGACTCGCTGGACGTTGTCAAATACAGCTAATACAACATTAGTTCCAATTACTACTACATCTCGTGTCTACTTCCATATATAACAAACACAGAGCCGGTGGTTAGTTCTACTTCTACGTTAAGATATTCTGTGCGGGAATATATGCACATATGTGTGTGTGAAGACACTGCTCAGCAGCCTGGGAACGGGAGTATAGCCCATGTTCCCGTTCCCGTGCTCCACGTCCCGGCAACAACAGGAATGTTCTCGTTTCCACGTTATAAATGATACCCCAAGTTCTTGTTCCGTTCTGAGAACGGGAACGGGAACATGACTGCTAAGCTACGTACATTCTTTGTTATCTATACTACATTTTCAATTGTTAAAGCCTCAAACATTAATTACTTTTTTAAATTATAATCCATTTTATAATTTCATCCAATCTTAAGCTTTTGGTCTTATTTAGTCCCTTCAAACTTCCAAAAAGTTTACAAGATTCTCCGTCACATCGAATCTTTGGACGTATGCGTGGAACATTAAATATAGGTAAAAAAACTAATTACACAGTTTTGTTGTAAATCATGAGACGAATCTTTCGAACCTAATTAGCCCATAATTAGACACTAAGTATCAAATACAAACAAAAGTGTTACTGTGCTTCCAAAAAATTTTACTGGTGCACATAAACACAGCCTTTATATACAAAGCAATTCGGAGCTGCAGATTTTAGAGGGCTGGTGATGCTACTATGGCAGTTGTCACCAGCGGACACGTGCCCAGTGGTTGGATGCTTCATGTTCATGGTTGGGTACTTGGGTGATGGCTGATGATGACATTCCAACTCATACTACAGCCACAGCAGACTCCTGGCCCACTGGAAACTGATGGCCATACCGTGCGTGGTATGGTGTGGCATGCGGCATGCCCACCTGGCCAAACCCCCAAAGAAAAGAATCCTCTAATCAAATCCTGAAAAACAAAAACAATCTGCCGCCATACATGCATGCCAATTCCATCCAGGTCCAGGTAGCTACCTGTATCTGTATGTATGTACAGCACACGAGGAAATAAATAAGGCCCTGAGAAACCAGGCTTGGAACACGCAGGCTGGCTGGCCTACAGAGCGCATGTGCATTGCCGACTGAACATGCCGTTCTAGCAGCCCATAGATACACTCTCAGTTCAGTGGAGCACGTGAGGTGCATAACTGCATATATAACGTAACCCTCCTCGACAAAGAGCAATTCGGTTTGTGTTCTACTAGTCGCCATAAGAGATTCCAATTCCAATCCAGCGAAACAAAGACAGACAAGATTCAGGCAACAGTAGACTACTATATAGAGTATGCCATGCCGCCATGACGCAGCCCAGGATGCAAATGGATACAGATACAGATGATGCTTCTCACTTTCAGAAGCCAAGTTGGGCCCCAAGACAGAAAAGCTCTGGCTCTCCTGCACGTCTGCATGTAGAATTCTAAGGGCATCACCCCTCATCTCCTTCTCGTGCAAGCTCCCAACAATCTTCACCATTGCATTGGACCACTGGTTCTCGTCACATTGATTTTTATTAAACACGCGAACAGTACTCATTCAGTGCAGCTTCTCAACTGCCACAGCCCACAGCAGATATATGTATATAGTATATACCTTCAACTCCACACGGGGAAACTGAACTGAAGAATGTTTTCTTACATCTCTAGATACCTAAACAATTTTCTCAGACCATACAGATCAGCCAGCCTTCGTCAGGGGAATCTGGCACACCAGCTATATCATATACCATCACACAGCATAAACAAGCACATACCGACATACGCATGCACGCATTCAGTTGATGAAATTGAACCCCACTCAGCTATTTTTTATTTTCAATCAAAGGCCACTCAGCTATTGCTCCTACCTAAGGATCTCACGAACGACCGCCGCCACCAGACCTGGAAGGCTCTGATCAGGTCGGGGCATTCCCGGCCTTGGCCGCTGAACGCCTCGAACCACTCCAAGAACAGCGCCTGCTACTGCTTCAACGTGAGCGTCAGCAGCGCTTGCCCGATTCCTTCCTCCAGGGCCGTCATGTTCAGGCCCTTCGGGTATCTCCGGAGCCAACCGAAATCTACCAGCATCGGCCTGAACCAGGCCTGGAAGACGGCGAACCTTCTGTCTCTGGTACAGTGGAGCTTGCCACTCCCCATGGCAATGAACACCGTGGCTGAGATCCGGCTGAGCTCATGGCATACCATCGGCGACACCCGATCGTGCATACTGCTGAGGGTCTTTTGGTCCGCCCATAAGTCGACGAATTCCTCTCCCATCTGCCTGTCTATTAGAATCTGCAGCAGCCAGATGATGTCCTCGACTAGCTTGTAGATTCTCGAAAGTGGTCCTTTCCCAACTGACGATAGTGATGTTTGATCAGCATGGGCCAACTCCAAAGATTCTTCGAATAATCCCACCAGAGAGTTCACGCAAGAATGGCAGATACAGTAAATGCTCCTGCTGTCCAGCTCTTTATCACCCTTTATGTAGACAGATGATTTTGATAAGATCCCATTGACTAAATTCCGCAGCTCTTTCCGTGCATTATTGTTGGTCCCCTTTGTGATGGAGTCAGCTAGTTCAACTACCAGGTCTGCAGACGAGGCAGGGCTCTCTGGCTGTAACCTTGCCAGCAAATTTCTGAAAGCTGACTTGTACGAAGAATGCTGGTACATCAGTTTCTTAATTGCCTCCTCTTCAGATTCATTCCATGGAACAGCATCCAGATACCTTAGACAGTTGTTAACTCCTTTGTCAAACATAAGTGACAAGGATACCTGAGAAATTTGTTTAGGCATTAAGTGAAATGTGTTGAGAACAAAGTAAGCATAAACCAATACGCATTTTCAGCCAAATTAACAGACATATAAAAAGGGTAAAGTGAATGAGAGAATGACACAAGCTTCTCTTTATAGAAGCACACTTCAAAGAATCTGCATTTCATTAGTCTACATTTCCTGATTTCCAATATAATAAAGTGGGTCATTATCCCCCTGAAAGATCATATGAAAATGTTAAAGTCGATTTATGAGCAGCATGATTGCTGTTGCAAGCCAACACCATGATATGTAAGGGGTGTTTGGTTTGAGGAGTTAAAGTTTAACAAATACTGTAGCACTTTCGTCTTATTTGACAAAAAGTTTCCAATATTGGACTAATTAGGCTTAATAGATTCGTCTCGTAAATTACTCATAATCTATGTCGACATGCATGCAATTAGTCTACATTTAGTACTCCATGCATTTGAGGGAACATTGATGTGATGAGAGTTAAACTTTAACAAACTGAAACCAAACAGGCCCGTAGCTTTTCACAGAAATACTTCTTACTGTTGCCATCATACATTAGTGAAGATTACGGGCGTGTTTGGTTCGAACCCTCGCCTAGGGACCTCCACCAGGCAGCCACATCCAACCCTAGGCATTCGAAATCGAACAGCTGGCGTTCATGTCTGGACCAGGCGTGTTTTCTAGGGTGGGAACCAAACACGCCTTACACCTACAACTACAAGCATGAGGCAGACAGGTTCCTTTTGTTACTTGGAAGCACCGAATTTTACATTTAAGAATAGTAGCTTGAAATAGCGAATTGTCTTCTCTCTTAATGAAATGATACGCAACCCTCTTTCGTGTTTGAGAAAAAAATAATGAATTGTCTTCTCTCTTAATAAAATGATACACAAATCTCTTGCATGTTCGAGAAAGAAAATAGCAAACTGTACCATATTGCAAGATAGGACTTGCATAGTTTCTATTATCTTGTCTTTGATTGGTGAAACTACCAAACTCAAGGAAATAGTTCTACAGTCAAATCCCTAAAACGGCAAAAGCATAAATAGGTGGGCATGTGTCTAGAAAAGGTGTACAAATCAGTGAACAAACTGATGGGATTTCTTAGAATGTGAAGAAGTCAATTTCTAACAACAAATTTGATATTAGTTCTTGTGTTCTCAGGGACAGATCATATAAAGGCATTGATTATCAAATCATATGGCTATCTTAGAATGAAGCAGTCATTTCAACTGCAATCTTAGCAATTCACTAAACACAAGTGCGCTCTGTATTAAAATTAAGACAGGAATGGAAGATGGTGGAAACTTAGTCAATTCAGCAGGCTTACACAAACTTAAATCAACACAATAGTTAGGAGTTTGCTTAACGTATATAATTGCCTAAGTGTACAAAATTAAACTCGGCACCTAGTGCAAGTGGAAGCAAGGGTGTAACTCCCTCAAACTTGCTTCGATTTACAGCTCCCTCAAAGTTACTTTGCAGATTGAAGAGCAAAATACTTATCTTATTGCACAGCCTCAATTAACTGACGGTCAACCTTCTGTACCATTTCAGGCAACAACCAAATTAACTACTACTCCTAGATAAGAGCCTAAGAAGCATAATTAAGAGCTTTGATTTGTCAAATAAGAGGAGCATTTCTCTCGGCTGGTCTGCATTTATTCTCAATAACTCAAAGAGTACCATGTTCTAGTACATGAGACGTCCATCAGATATTTAAAAAGTTTAGCAAGATCCTTTCTGTCACCACATTAATGATATTAGTTCTGCATCTACAATGAAAGAGATTCGCTTCAATATAGCAAGCAGCAAACACTGTAAAGTGCACAATCAACAGAGCTAATCACATATAACAAAATTCAAAGATGCAGTATGCATCTATACTTCTATAGGTGTAAAGGAAAGTACAAGATAAAGTTAGAAATTATTTTAAAATTCTAAAACTGATAAGATGAAAGAAAGGTAAAATATTAATATTACACAAAAATAATGGCATGCAAAGACTAGAATTTTTGCAGCAAGAAAAAGATTTATAATAATTCAAAATAACTAAACATAGACGCTGAATGTTTGTAAATTGAAGATGTTCCCAATGACGAAAGTCAGGCAAAATACCAGAGCCAAAATAATATAAAATTTCAAAATTTCAGCATCTGTGTTTTATGTATAATGTAACCATTTAATCATCAGAAGATACACTCAGCAAAATATGATGTAATGATGACCCAAAAACATGGTCCCGTAACCAAATTTGCAGACACCAGGAACGGTATCCCCTCCAAATTCAAGGATACCAAACTGGTATTTATCTACTATGCAAATTTGACCACCAACAAGGCAATAACCAAAGCTCTCAACATTAATATTTACCAGATTCTAAAATTAGCATTCTCCGGTCTCCACTACACTATAATACCACCACAGTAAAAGTTGCAATCTTCCCCAAGATGGCAAGATGTGTAATTCATGAATACAACATATAATAACTATAAGCAACAACCGTTAATATAAAGATTGAAATTTGCGCACAAATCAACAAACAGTAGCAGCGTGACAACAGAGAGCTCACCTCGAGCACGTCGATGGCTCGCGCAACACCACCACGAGCGAGCCGCCTCATCGCAGCGGCCTCGTCTTCGTCATCCAACATCATGTCCACCGCCTCCATGAAGGCCTCCACCTCCACCATTCCTTCCACCGTCACCTCGCCGCCTCGTTCCCCAAGAACATTCCTCACCACCTTGCTCTCCCTGCGCACCCTCTCCAACTCATCCACCTCCAAGATCACGCCTTTATCGACCAGACTCAGCTTCAGAATCGCCGTCGGCTTCTCCACAGCGGCCGCCGGCGGCGGCGGTGGGGGCGGAGGCAGCAGGGCAGGAGGCGGGCATTCGGTGACGGACGACAGCCGCGCGGAAACAGACGACGAACCCGCGGCGCCAGGCAAGGTCGGGTCATCGATGGGGGATACGCGTCCCGGGGAGCGGATGCGGCGGGAGAGCGGCGGCGCGAGCTGGTGCGGCGGCGGCTTGGCTCGCGGCGGTGCGGGGAGGGGGCCCGGGCTCCGGCTGGCGGTGGCGGCCGTGGAAGGGTCGAGGCCGAAGGAGCAGCACCAGGGCTGGCGTGGCGGGGGCGCCTTGCGGCGACTCCGGCGGCGTTGTGCCGCCGCCGCCGTCGACGCGCTCGTCGTCGTCGGCATCGGGTTGGCGTATCGGTCGGAGGAAGCGGAAGGGGAGCACGTTATGTAGGTGCGAGCTACTCTAGCTCGGAGGAGTTTTGTTTATGTGGCGGTTTTTGCTAGGTGGCATCGCCAAGTGTACCCAAAGGTTTGGGTACATGCGTGTGATGTGTGAATGACGATGATTGCAATTGTTTCTAGTATGTTGGAATTGTACTATGGAGTATATTCTTGTGTTGGACTCATCATTGTCCAAATATTTAGTTTATTGTTCATCACCATAGAAAAATATTAGTTGCAAATAAAAGCTTTGTTCAATGAGAAGTCTATGACTATAGAATTTGGTGGTTGTAGTTAGTGGATTTTTTTAAGAGAGAGAAGAAAAAGGGTATGTTTCTCATTGTTTCGATATAAAATGAATAAACTACTACCTATCTTATAATGTATCCAATATGGCATAGATCCGCATCTTACAACTAGTGCTTTATTTCTTGAGCAATAACTTATGCTCAGTTGTGGCGGATTTTGTAGCTTCTAATTGTTTAGATGAGGCCACTTGATACGTCATTAGTAAATTATCTTGCCTCGATTACATATATATCCCCCATCATGGGGCTAGGGTACGCTAAACACTATTTTTATACCTTTTTTGTCGTTGATTCCAAGTAAAGTGTTATATTTTAAAACTAAATGTTAACGAAATTACTCTACATGAGGTTTTTTTTACTCTTGATGGACATGCTTTTCGTAGCAAATAATAAACAGAAGTGATGTTTATGAGGAACAAGGTATAGATACCCTCAAGGAAATCACAGCGCATGTGAGTATGTAACTAAATAACTGAATCTTGCAACTTAGATCCTACCTCCTGGTGGTTATATATTGGTAACTTCTAGGACAAGACACTAGCTAGCATATTAATACTTGCATTGTTATACTAAGTAGTTAAACCCGGTGTTACTGTTGTAAGTACAGTAGGTCAATCTCTTACTATGATTTTTTAGTTTTTTTATTAAAGTATTCTAGTTTTACTATGGAGGTACTGCACAATGTTTTGGATATTAATAGTTACACTGTTTTGGCAGCAATGCTATTTTTCCAAGACCAGCTCACCAAATCATCCAGCTCAACTATGGGTTGCAAGCATCCTGGCATAAAATTTAATAGTATACTACTAGCTCATAAAAAGCAAAACCACCTCTACCTATGCTTCCCATGAGTGAAATATGGTAGTAGAATCATACGGAAATGAAACGACGATGCAATAATTGCATTATAAACAAACAAGAAATTTTAATATGAACTTGTGTCCCCAACCAAATCGGCATGCATGATACTTCGATTTCGTCAACCATGTTGAATCTTTGGACGATTTTTATGTGTTATCCATGGAGTATTTCAAACATGCCCGCAGTACTGTGTGAGTACAGTTGGCGGGTGAACGGAGCGCCGTGGCGTCGTGCTCAACTGCTGATAATAATAAAGACGATGGTGTACAGGGAAAGCGGGAAGCAAAAGTTGCCGTTGCAGCTTTTGTGCGCAACGCCATGTAATTCTTTGTTTTTTATGGCTCGATGACAAAGAGCTTAAGCTGGTTCGGTGGCTTGGTATAAAAGTATTTTGATTGGACTTATTTATTTTTTAAAATGAAAATGACTTAATTTGGAACGACTTTCAACTTCGGCTCGGCTCGTTAGGCTCATCGTGAAGTTGGGTCTTAAAAAATACAGGAAATAATGATGAATAAGATTATACCAATTTTTAAAAAAGCTCGAAAAAAACTTCAGTAGGCTCGATATCAACCCTACCCATCAGGCACATCATCATCTACGCCTCGCTTTCCTTGGGTTAAAGCGGAGAAAGCTTGAGCTTTCGTGTAGAGTAGTCTTTTTCCTCCTCCATAATCCCATGGAATCAGTATTCGTTGCTACACACACTCGTTAATCAGCCATCATGATTCGCGCATGCCTGCATGCCTGCGATACTGACTCGGCTCTGCTTTTGGTGCAAACAAAACATGCATAATGCATGTGTGTCTGCAGCCCGTTCAGGGGTGATTAAACTAATCAAGTTGACAGCAAACAGCCTGTTCGTTTCGCTGGTTTATTGTGCTGAAAGCACTGTTCGTTGGTTTGTTGTGAGATAAAAACACTGCTGTATGGCTGCTGATTCTGCTGATAAGTCCAAACGAACAGGACGAAAGTCACTATTGTACGTCCAATATGACGAGGAATACTAGAATTCTCCTGTGTGCTGCAGCTGGATCGCATCTTATTTATTATTATATGTAATAACCCCTTGTTTTTTGGTTGCTGAGGCTCTTAATTCTCTTCATGCGATTAGACACGGGCGAGAAAAGAATTGCGGGAGCTAGCTAGGAGTGGCTTCAAGCAAGGAAGAAGCCAGCAGAAAAGCGGCAGTTGGAACAGTAGCACGCACGTTTTATATTTTATATATATTATATGCACTCTATTAATAATTATACATAAACTATTATTGGGTGCCCGTGACAAGCGATGGACAACCCCGCGGCCGTATCGCGGGCATGATCACCGCCGGCGATAGCGGAGAGCGCGCGGCTGCACCGGCCGGCGGCGTGTGGATTCGATTGCCAGCACCCACAGCCTCAGCCAGCCTCACCGAGACGTAACGACCCGATTATATATACGGGCCCGGCCGTACAGTCGTCCAACTCCACAACCCCACTGATAACAAGTAACCTAATGACACAATGGTGGATCTCGATTAACCAAATATATAATCCAGCCAGCGAGCGTCGATGCGACGACAGACAGACAGTCCATGGGTCGATGATCGGATAAACTACCTCTAGCTTTAGCTAACTACGCCGCCAATGCCCATGCATGAAGAAAAAATTTGTCACGGGCGCCCGGCCGGGGGATACATACATCGTGGTGCGGCAGCGCATGCAGGCCTGATAGATGAAGAGGAGGAGCCGGTGCACCAAACAGTGGTTACAGCTGCTGCCGGTTGCATTGTGTGGTTGGCGGCCACACAATAGCTACTTGCAACTGTAATTAATTAATTAAGCGCTTTTGTCTTTCGTTTAGCCAGACTAATTTTGTTGGTTGCATCGATAGGAAGATCATGATCGATATCAGATGGTCCATCATCACTTGCTGATAACTACTACTCTGGCAGTATAATACCGTGTGGCGGACGTACGTACGTGGCTCTCCGCTCCGTTTGGCAACCGCGGTTGGGCTTCTCATCATGATGACACCGCCTCTTCCATTTGCTTTGCTTTCCGTTGCTTCTTGTGCAGTAGTTGTACCACAAAGTACGAGAGCTATATACCAAGAGTCGAAGATGTAGGTCCTCTCCGTACCTCTTCCATTCTGCACCCTCTCCTCCGTAACTAAATATTTGTCTCTAGAAAACCGTATTTCCCTCACAGACACGCTTCCCGGATGACTCCAATCCAAAATAATATTGCCCTGTCCAGTAGTATCTGACTACTCCAATCCAAATCCAAATAATAAATTATTTGTATATATTGCCCTGTCCAGGAGTGTCAAGTACCAATCAACAATCTTTAACTAATCTGCGCCAGCAGACGAAGCACAGTATATACTGCTCGCTCCATCCTGTAATACATATAATACATATAAGTAATCTAAGAAATTTTTGGACAAAATAAGAAGCTTAGCAAAATACCATCTTGCATCCAACTAAATAGGACGGAGGGAGTAGTTCAGTTTCCTTAACTAATGCTTGTTGTTATGGATGACACCAAGTTTGAAACAAATCTCAATATTTCCTGCCAACAAAGATAGACAGAGGGTTGATGATGACCCTGAATACATTGTATTTTGGTACAAATTTTGAACTCTGGATTTGAGGGAGTAGATGGTGGTGATAGGAGTAGTTTATTTAGGGCTCGTTTGGTAGGGCTCTGATTTTACTCTGGCTCCTCATGTGGAACAGCTTCTCTAATAGAGTTGAAGCCATTTTGGAAAACATTTGGCAAAGAAAACTCAAGTGACTATTTTATAATAATTTGTATTACATTTGTGAGGAGGACCCTAGAGAAGCCACATTTCAGTGGCTCTAGCTCCTCTATAAAAAGATGGTTTTGGCTCCTCTGACCTCCGGGCACATTGCAAGGAGCCATTTTTAGATGCCTGTTTGGCAGGGCTTCTTGCAAGGAGCCACAAGAAGCCAGAATCGAAGCCCTGCTAAACGAGGTCTTAATTTGTTTCCTCATGGGCAAGTGACATAAACTGTCAAAACGATTTTATTTTTTATGAGAGATTTTATAGCAGCGACCCCCCTAAGTGCCCAAACTTTCTGCCACGGAGAGAGTCACAAAAGATTTCAATTACAAGAATCAACTAAAAAAATCTCATATATATTGTAGAATATTATTCTACACCTAGGGTGTAGAAAATCTCATATATATATACACCTAGGGTGTAGAATAATATTCTACACCATAAGTCAAAACTGACCGAAAAATACTGAGTACTACTGAACCACGTTCAGTATCAGTCAGTACTACACCTAGCACCTTGAAAATACTGAACAATACTGAAACACGAGGACTGAACAATACTGAATTTTGTTCAGTATAACAGCTTAGTGTAGAATACGTGTGTGTGTGTGTGTATATATATATATATATATATATATATATATATATATATATATATATATATATATATATATATATATATATATATATATATATATATATATATATATAGGTAGCAAATATACTATCTCTGTTCATGAAAGGATCAAATTCTCATTTTTCAAGAAGTCAAACGATTTAAAGATTTTACCAAAGTTATATAAAAAATACAAACATTTATGATACACAATAAGGATCATTAAATTAATTATACAATTTATTTTTATAGTGGATCTTGTTGTAGGTATAAATGTTAATACTATTCACTATCAATTTTGTCAAAATTAAATTAGCAAATTTACAGTTCAATTTTTTTTGTGGACGAAGAGAATACAACGCAAGCACATTTATTTGCATCCATGTATGTAGCCCGTACGACCGACTAGACTTATTGATGACCAGACATGCCTGTGTCCTGGTGTTAAGCATAAACAAATTAAATTAATTAACCCTAGACTAGCGCCCATCATCTATCGTCGAAGGACTGGATCAGGATTATATATACGCATGTTGTTGCCAACCAAATTAAATCGGTGGTTAACCTAGCCACACCTGCAATTAAACTAAGCCTTAACTAGCTGGTTGCATTGGTTGAGATTACTAGCTAATACTGGCTAGTTTTAGCAACCGCATGCTTAGCTTGACAAAACCAACTCTTCCTACCTAATTAAGGGCTCGTTCGGTTGCTTTGGTTTGAGGCCCTAGAATGATTTTCAGTTGGAATGATTCACTAATTTGTATAATCATGATAATTTAGAATGGTTCCGAGGTCCAATCCCTTGCAATCGAATATACCCTTAGGGGGTGTCGTCAATGAAACGAGTATCAAGTATCATTGTATCAACCACCTTGAGAACCGAGTGTAGCTTAGCTAGTTAGATTTTCTTCGTGGAACTTGACTATTTGGGTTTAAGTTCTCAATTTGACGTGGGTGATTATATTTTCTGAATTTATTTTAAGATTTAATGACGTTATTCTTTCAATCGTAGGTGACATACGAATATATAATCTTGATACCGGTCGGTAGCAAGGCGTCTATGGAGATTTTATTAATCTTGATATTTGTCCATCAAACCTAGTTTCGAAAATGCTCATAGAGATATAGGGCATGTGTGTGCACGTTCATGAGGATGTGTGTGCATGTATAAGAGAGCGTATGCATCTACACAGTGTTTTGCCAAAAAAAAAGTGTCAACCACCCTACCCACTCTAATGGCGCTGACACACAACATTACCCTCCAACTCTCTCAATGATCGCCAATCCCATCTTTCCTAGCATTTTGAGAGAGCTACTCTATCCCTGAAATCTAAGGTTTGTAATCATTTACAATATATTCTAAATTATAAGAGATTCTAGGTAAAATAACCCCTCAACTAAGTTTAAAAATAGGTATCATTCACATACATCCCTACCAATAATATCAGTCCTTCGTCAGTCACTAATAACCCAAATATATATGGTAATAATAACGATATCTTAAGAAATTGTTACATGTGTCATTTACTTTATCCTATGGGAAATTATGTATACTCGAATCTCAAAAATACATTGCATTTTAGGATCGAGGAAGTATATATATATGCCATGGCATATACACCAGTGTAGTTCTATTGTTCTGCTTCTACAACGTGCTAATATCTACTCCCTCCATTTTAAATTATAAGTTATTTTGGCTTTTTAAAACATTTACACTTTTTGCTATACATTTAGATATACTATATCAAGATATATAGCAAAAGTTATGTACCTAAAAAAATAATACCTTATAATTTAGGAGTCACGCTGGTACTACGTGCTAGTGTACACACACAAAGTTGTTCTTGGGAATTCCTTTGGTAGCTTGCATGTGTATGTACACTAGCACACGCGAACAATGGTAGGATGTACTTGTGCTACAGTGCTGCACTTGGGTGGTTCCTAGCGCTGGCACCAAACGCTCTATGGATGTAGGCAATGGTACACCTAGCCCTAGCCTATCGAGGCCTCATGCCTCCATTTGATTGTGTTTCTTTCTTGAGCCTGGCTAACAAAATAAGGCTGGCTAGTTGAAGCCTGTATGAGTGTGTTTGGTTGGGTGACTAGCCCTAGCCCTAGCTCTCTAGGAATAATTTTGGTCTGTTTGGTTGCCTGTAAGGGGCCTGGGGCCTGGCTTGGGCTGGCCATCCATACCGCTCGAGCCAGGCCAGGGTCGAACGCCCAATTCGACCGTTCGAGTGGAGCCAGGCTTGGGCCAGCCGCATGCCAGTTTCTCGTCGCCGCCCCACCCCTCACCTACCGCACGCGGAGGAGGACGACGCGCGGCGGCGGAGGTCCCGTGCGGTGGTGGTGTCGGGAGCCGGTGCCGTGGTGGTGTCGGGAGGAGGATGACGCACCGCGAGGAGGAGCCCGGGAGTCGCCGAACCTTGGCTGTTCCTGTTCGGGGTGGACGGCGACATCGAGAACTACATGCTAAAAGGTCTTGATGGCTAGAGGGGGGTGAATAGCCTTTTAAAATTTTCTACAAAGACAAGCTAAACAAGTTTATCAATATAACATGTAGCGAGATGCAAGTTTTGCTTAGCCTACGGGGTGTATGCAAGCCACCTAACCAATTCACAATTCTAGAATATTTACACTCAACCGCACAAGTCAAACCGAGAAGGTAACTATAACTACAACTAGCAAGCTACACAAAGGAGCTACTCTAGCAAAGCTAACTAGCTAGCAAAGATAACTAAGAAGGTAATGCGGAGTTGAGTTAGGAGAGTTTCACCGAGAGACGAAGTATTGAGCCAACCAATATGATCAACAATGAATACCAAGACAACCGAACACCGGGATCAATCAATCACAATATGAAAGTGATGACACAAAGATTTATCCCGAGGTTCACGTGCTTGCCGGCACGCTAGTCCCCGTTGTGTCCCTCTTCACCACGTGGTTCGGTGGCTAATCGGTCTCACACGAGCCTCTCAAAAGGCGCCACAAGAACCTACCAAATGATAAAATGTTGCAATGACACGAGCAATTTACTAACATTGCCTTTGGCGCTTCGCCGAGGTAGGCACAAACCCCTCACAATCACCGGAGGTGGCCAAGAACAATCACCAACTCTTGCCAACGCCTCCAAGCTGCTCCAAGCCGTCTAGGTGGCGGTAACCACCAAGAGAAACAAGAATCCCGCAGCAAATCAACCACCAAGTGCCAACTAGATGCAATCTCACAATGCAAATGCACTTGGATCACTCAATCTCACTTCGAATATGCAAAGAAGCAAGAGAGATGAGTGGGAGGGGAGTTGCTTAGCTCAAAGTGCTCACAAGTATGTCAAATGTCTAAGAGATAGAGCCTTGAGCCAGCCAACGAGTATTTATAGACGTACCCCTTCGAATATAGCCGTTAGAAACTTGAAACAGCCGAAGTCGCGCTGACCGGACGCGCTGGTCAAACTGACCGGACGCGCCGATCGTGCAATGGCTAAGTTGCGAAGCACCGACCGGACGCGCTCCACGCAATGACCGGACGCGCTGGGATCGACCGGACGCGCTGGTCCCGTAACGGACCGGACATGCTGGTCAACCCTGAGCAGCGCACAACGAAACAGCGACCGGACGCGCTGCAGAACTGACCGGACGCCACAGTGCCAGCGTCCGGTTGGAGTCTAGTAAGCTCCCTGAATGACCAGACGCGTCCGGTCGACAGTGACCGGACGCGCTGCGCGTCCGATCATCAAACTGAAACACGTGCAAACACTGAACGCTGACCGGACGCGTCCGGTCAAACAGAGACCGCGTCCGGTCCAGCGTCCGGTCACCTCTGTGACCTCCGTTCGCCTCTGTTTCATTTTCAACTTCCAGCGTAGTGGAAAATAGTCGTTTCAACTCCTCGAAAATGCTTGAATCCCGCTGAGCAAGCTCGGCGGGAGGGAGAGAGGATCCCAAACCCTCTCTACCGCTCAAACTCCACCTCCTTCGCAAACGTGCTAACACCACCAAGTGATCTCGTCATGTGTGGTGTGTTAGCATTTTCACAATCATTTTTCGAGACGATATTAGTTCTATCCAAATGCATATGATTATGAAATACACACCTAGAGGCACTTAGGAGTTCAATAGCCGCGTCATTCCCCTCTTTATAGTACGGCTATCTATCCTATAATGTAACCACACCCACTAGGTGTCTTGGTTACTAAAACACAACCCTTAAGCATATACCTTTGCCTTGATCACGTAGGGTTGCATCCAAATCCAAGTGTGGCCATCATGATCACCATGTCCATCTTGCCACCAACCTTGGAATGTACTAATCCTCATATGCTACATACAACTTAGGCATAGGATTAGTACTTAGGCATTGTCACTAATTACCAACACCAAACATAGGACTTTCAATCTCCCCCTTGTTGGTAATTGGTGACAACCCTTTTACAAAGATGTTATAATAAAATTTTGATTGAACCCATGTCACATTGTCCAAGTATATTACCATGTGTAAAAATTATGGACATGTGATCATGAATTCAAACTGATAGCAATGGCTCCCCCTACATGTATGCTATATGTTTGGATTTTGGAAGCATACATGTTAGATAGGAAAGATTAGGAGCATTGAATACCAATAGGTGCTAAGTGTTTAAGATTCTAGACCTTTGAAGCGTGATACCATCGGAGTAGCGATAAACACCATCTTAGCACCTTGTGTAGTTAGATTCCACTTGGAAAAGCACAAACATAACTAGAAACCTCGTGAGATCAACATTATAAGCAAGGTTCTAGTACCACTTTGTAAAACATGAAGCAAGAAAAATCTAACTACTTCCTATTCATGCTAGTACCTCAATGCATCATTCAAATTATACTAGCAAGTCACCACACAAGCAATGTATCAGAGAAAAAGAAATGCATAACTATGCATCATACATATGAAGTGCACATGGAAATGCAACAATCATGCTTAAGAGCTTGCTCCCCCTACTTGTGTGCTCAAAATTTTAGTTGATCCCCTTCTTTTATCAATTCTCCCCTTTAGGTTTTCTCACCCTTGAACAACATTTTTCTCCTCCTTTGTGCTTCTCCCCCTTTGAGTTCTATCTTTGTAAATAACATTTTCTCCCCCTTTGGCACCAATGACCACAGGGGACCAATTTTAGATAGATTATCATGTTGAATTATGGGGTGAGGATCAAGTTTGTGATTCAACCTAGATTGCTTCCATAAATAAAATTCTTCGGTTTGATCCAAGGGCAAGCTTCTTCACACCTCACTAGAAGGGTTATCATGCACCATGTTGAAGCAAATATTTAGACAAGTTTTCTAGATTAAATACTTAGGATCACAAGCTACTTAAACAAGTTATATGCTACCACTAGATCATACAAGTCATGGAAACAATAGTGGCACCATATAAACTTCAAATTCATTTGATTTTCATAAATGAGCCTAGAACATGTAAATTATGACTAGATGCACTAAACAAGTCCTTAACATAGAATGTATGACATGTCAACTAATTGTACCTTGGGGCTCGAAGGAGAGGCATGTCATATATGTGGTGCATCAACTCATGTTGGAGAAGTCAAGTATGTTCAACTCATTCTTTAGCTTGTGAAATCTCTTCTCATCAAGTGGCTTGGTGAATAGATCGGCTAATTGATCTTCGGTACCCACACTCTCAATAGCAATGTCACCCTTTTGTTGATGATCTCTAATGAAATGATGACGAACATTAATATGCTTTGTTCTTTGATGTTGAACCAGATTGTTGGTTAGCTTCACGACACTTTCATTGTCACATAGCAATGGCACATTCATGAAATTGATTCCAAAATCCTTCAATATTGCCTTCATCCATAAGATTTGTGCACAACAACTACCCGCGGTGATGTATTTGGCTTCGGTGGTAGATAGTGTAATACTATTTTGCTTCTTGGATGACCATGAGATAAGTGATCTTCCCATCAATTGACAAGTCCCGGAAGTGCTCTTTCTCTCCACTTTGTCACCGACATAGTCAGAATCCGAATATCCAACTAGCTCAAAGCTTGCACCTTTGGGATACCATAATCCAACATCTTGTGTATGCTTTAAGTACCTCAATATTCTCTTTGTTGCCTTCAAATGACTTTCTCTTAGTGAGGCTTGAAATCTTGCACACATGCATACACTAAACATCACATCGGGCCTTGATGCCGTCACATAGAGTAGGCTACCAATCATTGATCTATATAGCTTTTGATCCACCATGTTGCCATTCTTGTCACTATCCAAGCTTCCACTAGTGCTCGTTGGAGTAGTGATTCCTTTTGCATCTTCCATACCAAACTTCTTTAGCATATCCTTTATGTATTTGGTTTGGCTTACAAATGTTTCTTCCTTCATTTGTTTAATTTGAAGTCCAAGAAAGAAACTAAGTTCTCCAATCATTGACATTTTAAATTCTTTTGCCATCATTTTTCCAAACTCATCACAATAATCTTGGTTGGTTGAACCGAATATGATATCATCAACATATATTTGCAAAACAAACAAGTCTTTCCCAATTTTCTTGGTGAAGAGAATAGTATCCACTTTGCCCATAAAAAATCCTTTGGATAGCAAGAAGTCACTCAATCTTTCATACCATGCTCTAGGTGCTTGCTTCAATCCATACAAAGCTTTTCTCAATTTGTAGACATGATTGGGTTTCTTATCATCTTCAAAACCGGGAGGTTGCTCCACATACACCTCCTATTGGATGTACCCATTGAGAAATGCACTCTTCACATCCATTTGATATAGCTTGATATTATGTGCACAAGCATAGGCAAGTAAGATCCTAATTGCTTCCAATCTTGCAACCGAGGCATAAGTTTCACCAAAGTCAAGACCTTCTATTTGTGTGTAACCTTGAGCCACTAGTCTTGCTTTGTTCCTTACTACTATCCCATCTTGATCTTGCTTGTTGTGAAAGACTCATCTTGTTCCAATGATATTGTGATCCTTAGGCCTTTCAACTAGTTCCCATACTTCATTTCTCTTGACGTTGTTGAGCTCTTCATGCATTGCATTTATCCAATCCAGATCTCTCAATGCTTTATCAATGTTCTTGGGTTCTTCCATTGACACAAAAGAAGAGTGAGCACAAAAAGATGCCAATCTTGATCTAGTTTGAACTTCCCTTTGTATGTCACCAATGATGGAATCCAATGGATGGTCTCTTGCAATGTTAGTTGGTTGAAGCACTTGGACTTGATTGCTTGGATGTTGATGTTGATCATGAGTTGGAGATGATGAGCTAGCCACTTGTTGATCTTGTTGCACTTAAGATGATGTACTAGCTTGATTTTGCATTAGAGAACCACTAGCTTGTGTAATTGGACTTTGGAGCACTTGATCTTTGTTGTCATCCACATCAATCACTTGCTTTGGCATAATATCATCAATGTCCATTTCTTTCATAGCATTGGTCAATTGAGTTCCTCTCACATCATCCAAGTTTCTTCCTCATCTTGAGAACCATTTGTTTCATCAAACTCATCATGCACTTCTTCAAGTAAACCACTAGCCAAATTCCTAACTCTATAAGCTTTGCTAGTAGTTGAGTAACCAAGTAGGAAGCCTTCATCACATTTCTTCTCAAACTTGCTCAATCTAGTGCCCTTCTTTAAGATATAGCATTTGCAACCAAATACCCGAAAGTATGCAATGTTGGGCTTTCTTCCATTTAAGATCTCATATGGTGTCTTCTCTAGAAACTTGTGGCAATAGAGGCGGTTGCTATAGAAGCAAGCCGTGTTGATTGCTTTGGCCTAAAATGAATGACTCACATTATACTCATTCAACATTGATCTTGCCATATCAATTAAGGTTCTATTCTTCCTCTCAACTAGGCCATTTGATTGAGGTGTATACTTAGCTAAGAATTGATGCTTGATTCCAAGCTCATCACATAGCTCATCAACTCTTATGTTTCTAAACTCACTTCCATTGTCACTTCTTACTTTCTTGATTGTGGTTTCAAACTTATATTGCACTCTCTTGATGAACTTCTTGAATATGTCAAATACATCACTCTTGTCCACAAGAAAGAATACCCATGTGTTTCTAGTGAAATCATCCACAATCACAAAGCCATACTTGTTGCCACCAATGTTTGTGTATGTAGTTGGCCCAAATAGATCAATGTGCAACAACTCTAATGCCTTGGAAGTACTCATAATACTCTTTAATGGATGAGTGTTGCCCACTTGCTTTCTGGCTTGACATGCACTACATAGCTTATCCTTCTCAAATGTGACATCCTTCAAGCCTCTAACTAAGTCATACTTTACTAACTTGTTCAATTGCTTCATGCCAACATGACCAAGTCTTCTATGCCATAACCAACCCATACTTGATTTGGTGAGCAAGCATGTTGAAAGTTGAGTGTCACTAGCATTGAAATCAACCAAGTATAGATTCTCATATCTAAAACCCTTGAAGATCAAATTAGAGCCATCAACACTAACTATCTCCACATCATCAACACCAAATATGCACTTGAAACCAAGATCACACAATTGAGCAACCGAGAGAAGATTGAAGTTCAACTTTTCAACTAAGAGCACATTAGAAATGCTATGTTCATTTGAGATTGCAATCCTTCCAAGAGCCTTCACATCACCCTTGCTATTGTCACCAAATGTGATACTATCAATGCCACTATCATTTGATTTGAGAGAGTTGAACATTCTTGAATCACCGGTCATATGTTGAGAGCACCCACTATCAAGCACCCAATGCTTTCCTCCGGCCTTGTAATTGACCTACAAAACAAATTAATGTTTCTTAGGTACCCATACTTGCTTGGGTCCTTGGATGTTAGTCACTAAGCTCTTTGGTACCCAAATAGACTTCTTCTTTGGACCCACAATTGGTGTACCAACAAACTTAGCATGCACACCTTTCTCACCCTTGATAAGAACATAACAAGAATCAAAAGGATTGTAGTCCATTTTAGCATGAAACTTGTTGTTGTTCTTGTTCATTTTATTACAATTAATCTCTAGATGCCCAACTTGCTTGCATCTATTGCAATAACGACCATTGCTCTTCACAAAGCGAGGCTTTGGAGTAGCAAATGCCGCCTTGCCCTTCTTGGGAGTATAGCCTAAACCCTCTTTGTTAAGAGAGAACCTTTGGCTACCCAAGCATTTTAGCAAGCGGGCATCCCCACCATAGGCATTGTCTAATGCGCGGGTGAGATCATCCATCTCTCTCTTGAGAGTCTCATTCTCAACCACAAGTGATGAATCACTAGAAGTAGAGATAGAGTTGGTTGTGGTGGATGATGATGAGCTACATAAAGCATTAGTAGGACCAATAAATAAAGAATCATCAATAATATCACATGTTAGTCCAATATCACAAGTGACAATCACTTGCTCCTCCTTAGCTTCCTTCATGAGCTTCTCCAACTTGAGGTCCTTTTCCTTAATGAGCTCAAGTAGAGTGGAGTGGGCTTCCTTAAGCCTAGTGTAAGCAACTTCAAGGTCCTCGTGGTCTTCCTTTAGACACTCACGAGAGGTCTCTAGCTCATCAAAGGATTTCCTAAGAGCTTTGAGCTCTTGTTCAATTCCTTTGCACTCCTTACTCTTTTTGAGAGCAACAAGCTCCTCCATCAAGGCATCATTTTCATTGCTCTTGGCAATGAGCTCTTGCTCCAAGATCTTGCACTTCTTAGTTGTCCTCTTGTAGCCCTTGCTCATTTGATCTATTATGCCTAATAGATCATTCTTGGAGTAGTCCTCATCCTCTTTATCATCACTCCTACAACCATCACTAGCACAAGAATCATCATCACTATCATCATATTTTACCTTGGTAGGCTTGGCCATAAGGCATGTCGATGTAGTGTCGAAGATGGATGGCTTGTTGGAGAGAGTGATGCTTGCAATGGCTCGCCGAGTGGTCCTCTCATCATCACTAGAGCTATCATCATCACTATCGGAGTTATCACTATCCCAAGTGACCACATAGCCACCACCCTTCTTCTTCTTGTTGATAGTGAAGCTCTTCTTCTCTTTCTTCTCCTTCTTGTCCTTGTTATTTTTCAACTTTAACTCCCCATCATGATATCTTTTGTCTTCATAGGGACACTTTGCCACTACATGATCGGAGCTATTGCAATTGTAGCAAAGCATCTCCTTTGCCTTCATGAAGTCCCTTCTCTTTCTTGCACCATAGCCTCTCTTCTTCATGAACCGACCCATCTTTTGCACTAGAAGGGCCATGGTCTCATCATCAAATGGATCATCATCATCATCAACCTTGCTCTTGCCCTTGGAAGAAGAAGCCTTGAATGTGGTGGTCTTCTCTTGCTTGACCTTGATCTCCTTCTTCTCATCTTCATCTTCATCATCATCATATTGAGCATCGGTCATGACATCTCCAAGCACTTGGTTTGGAGTCACCTTGTCCAAACCCTCTCTTTGGATCATCTTCCTCAAGATAGCAAACTTCTTAGGTAAGTTCATCAAGAACTTATGTGAGAAGTCCTTGTCCTTGACATCTTCTCCTAGGCTCTTGAGATCATTGACAATAACTTGTAGCCTATAGAACATCTTTGGTATGGACTCATCATCCTTCATATTGAAGCTTGCAAACTTATCCTTAAGCATATAGAGCTTGACACTCTTTACCATTGAAGTGCCCTCATATGTTTCCTCTAATCTTGTCCACACTTCACTTGCCATCTGAAGATCCTTGATTTGCTCAAAGACCTTTGCATCAATCCCATTGTAGAGAGTATTGAGAGCCATAGTGTTGCATTGGTTGTTGATACGGTCATTGTTGGTGAGGTTGTCAGGATCAATGATAGCATAATCATGGTGTGTCACCTCCCAAACGTTCTCATGAATAGAGCCAAGATATTGCTTCATCTTTCTTTTCTAATGATCAAAAGATGTGACACCATCAAAGAATAGAGGCTTGCCTCCGACATGGTTGAACACAACTTGAGCCATGTTACACCGAGGTTGTTAAGCCTTGCAAACAGTGACCATGGCTCCGATACCACTTGAAAGGTCTTGATGGCTAGAGGGGGTGAATAGCCTTTTAAAATTTTCTACAAAGACAAGCTAAACAAGTTTATCAATATAACATGTAGCGAGATGCAAGTTTTGCTTAGCCTACGGGGTGTATGCAAGCCACCTAACCAATTCACAATTCTAGAATATTTGCACTCAACCGCACAAGTCAAACCGAGAAGGTAACTGCAACTACAACTAGCAAGCTACACAAAGGAGCTACTCTAGCAAAGCTAACTAGCTAGCAAAGATAACTAAGAAGGTAATGCGGAGTTGAGTTAGGAGAGTTTCACCGAGAGGCGAAGAATTGAGCCAACCAATATGATCAACAATGAATACCAAGACAACCGAACACCGGGATCAATCAATCACAATATGAAAGTGATGACACAAAGATTTATCCCGAGGTTCACGTGCTTACCGGCACGCTAGTCCCCGTTGTGTCCCTCTTCACCACGTGGTTCGGTGGCTAATCGGTCTCACACCGAGCCTCTCAAAAGGCGCCACAAGAACCTACCAAATGGCAAAAGGTTGCAATGACATGAGCAATTTACTAACGTTGCCTTTGGTGCTTCGCCGAGGTAGGCACAAACCCCTCACAATCACTGGAGGTGGCCAAGAACAATCACCAACTCTTGCCAACGCCTCCAAGCTGCTCCAAGCCGTCTAGGTGGCGGCAACCACCAAGAGAAACAAGAACCCCGCAGCAAATCAACCACCAAGTGCCAACTAGATGCAATCTCACAATGCAAATGCACTTGGATCACTCAATCTCACTTCGAATATGCAAAGAAGCAAGAGAGATGAGTGGGAGGGGAGTTGCTTAGCTCAAAGTCCTCACAAGTATGTCAAATGTCTAAGAGATAGAGCCTTGAGCCGGCCAACGAGTATTTATAGACGTACCCCTTCGAATATAGCCGTTAGAAACTTGAAACAGCCGAAGTCGCGCTGACCGGACGCGCTGGTCAAACTGACCGGACGCGCCGATCGCGCAACAGCTAAGTTGCGAAGCACCGACCGGACGCGCTCCACATAATGACCGGACGCGCTGGGATTGACCGGACGCACTAGTCAACCCTGAGCTGCGCACAACGAAACAGCGACCGGACGCGCTGCAGAATTGACCAGATGCCATAGTGCCAGCGTCCGGTTGGAGTCTAGTAAGCTCCCTGAACAACTAGACGCGTCCAGTCGACAGTGACCGGACGCGCTGCACGTCTGATCATCAAACTAAAACACGCGCAAACGCTGAACGCTGACCGGACGCGTCCGGTCAAACAGAGACCGTATCCGGTCCAGCGTCCGGTCACCTCTATGACCTTCGTTCGCCTCTATTTCTTTTCCAACTTCCGACGTAGTGGAAAATAGTCGTTTCAACTCCTTGAAAACGCCTGAATCCCGCCGAGCAAGCTCGGCGGGAAGGAGAGAGGATCCCAAACCCTCTCTACCACTCAAACTCCACCTCCTTCGCAAACGTGCTAACACCACCAAGTGATCTCGTCATGTGTGAGTGTGTTAGCATTTTCACAATCATTTTTTGAGGTGATATTAGTTCTATCCAAATGCATATGATTATGAAATGCACACCTAGAGGCACTTAGGAGTTCAATAGCCATGTCATTCCCCTCTTTATAGTACGGCTATCTATCCTATAATGTAACCACACCCACTAGGTGTCTTGGTCACTAAAACACAACCCTTAAGCATATACCTTTGTCTTGATCACGTAGGGTTGCGTCCAAATCCAAGTGTGGCCATCATGATCACCATGTCCATCTTGCCACCAACCTTGGAATGTACTAATCCTCATATGCTACATACAACTTAGTCATAGGATTAGTACTTAGGCATTGTCACTAATTACCAACACCAAACATAGAACTTTCAATCTCCCCCTTGTTGGTAATTGGTGACAACCCTTTCACAAAGATGTTATGATAAAATTTTGATTGAACCCATGTCACATTATCCAAGTATATTACCATGTGTAAAAATTATGGACATGTGATCATGAATTCAAATTGATAGCAATGGCTCCCCCTACATGTATGCTATATGTTTGGATTTTGGAAGCATACATGTTAGATAGGAAAGATTAGGAGCATTGACTACCAATAGGTGCTAAGTGTTTAAGATTATAGACCTTTGAAGCGTGATACCATCGGAGTAGCGATAAACACCATTTTAGCACCTTGTGTAGTTAGATTCCACTAGCTGCTAGTCAGGCTTAGATAGCACATGCAACCAAACAAGTCCATCTTGGTTTGCTAGGGACAGGCTTGGTCTAGCCTGGCTTAGTTTTGTTAGCCAGGTTAGTTTAGAAAACGAACCAAACACACCCTATAAGGCAATATAAGAGCCATGTGTTTGGTTTGCATGTACTATCTAAGCCTGGCTATATAAGATTTTGTTTGGTTGGCAGTATAGTTTTGGTACAGTCACCTCATCTTGTTGTGATGATCTGTAGCTTTAGTCACCTCTCACCTCTCTTCTCGGGTTCATGTTGTCATTTTATCAAACAGCTAGTGCTCACCATTCACCATGGCGCTAGCTGCCACCACCTCGCATCATCCAAGCATGAAGTAGACAAGGGAATGATGTCGCATCATCCAAGCACACATCACGTGCAAAATAAGTAGCTCACCCCTAGGCTCCAATTCCTAAACACCGAATTAGGAGACGCCGAGATGCAGCACATGAACAACATGATTTGATTCGCAATTCTACCTGCCGCCGAAGTCGGTTGGGTCTAGGAAGGAGAAGTTGACCTTGCCGCTACCGTCAGTGCCATGCCCCCCTCTTAGATGGTCACCGGCAGGGAGATAGAGAGTAGATGGGGCAGCTGTGCGGGCGGTGACCTCGATTCATGCGGTCGTGAGCAGCCATGACCACGGGCGATGGTCACCTCGGTATGAGGAGCCATGTCGCTCGAGGACCACGGATCTGAAAACGGTGCGAGGAGCTCGATGGGGTAGGAGGTGAGCCGGCGCAGAGCTGTAACAGAACCATCCAATTTATAAGAGCTCAAGTATAACGGCCATCACCGGAGCGGTTACACTATCATACTTGAACCCATATAAACCCGATAGTCCGTCGAGTATCATAAAGGACCTTGGTAATCAACTTTACAACCAAGATCGCATGATTCAGCATCCACACATTCACATGTTACATAAAGTTCACACATACTTCAACATACATCGGAGTTAAACGTAAAGTTATTACAATACCAAGTTCCAATAAAAGCAGTGGAAGCAACATAGTTTTAAAACATCTCACACCCTCCTAATTAGTTTAATACAGTGCCAGTACCAAGTCATCTCTAGCAAAAGCAACAAGTTAAGACATAAGGAAGGACCATGCCCATGGTCTACTCATCATCCACGGCTGGGTAGAAGCAGTGCTTGCAATAGCTGTAGAACATATTGCCATCTGCAACATGTAGGAAATAAACCTTGAGTACGAGGATGTACTCAGCTAGACTTAGCCGTCATAAACCAAAAATAAAGTGACTCTCAAGGATTATGCAAGGCTTTTCCAGGTGTGGCTAGCTTGACATCATTTGCATAAATAGCATAAGAGAAACACTTACTAACATTTTTCATCCTTCTAGTAGCAAGTTATATCCATGAACTTAACTTAGCTAAGTTGGCACCCATACTAAAGCAAGCACTTGATTAAGATTAAGTAGTCAATAGTAACAATATCAGGTTTGGCATTCCATCATCATAACCATCATCATTTTCCAAAATCACATTACTATGATGAAGTAACTCAGTCATAGTTTCTCACTATTCGGAAGAGACGGCGATTCGAATCGATTCCTAACTAGCTAGTGAAATTTCCTCACACAAACCAGTTGTGCTTTGCAAGGGCAGCCTTTGGTCACCGTTGGTACTATTTGGGTAGCGCCGTGGGTTTGCCCTCGGCCGCACATTCAGGAGCCAACCGGTTGTCAGGATGCCTCAGGCCCTGCCTGACCTTGGTCAAAACCATGCCCCCACACATACTTCCTTCCTCCAAGTATGCGCACCAACAAGACTAATCCCAGCCCAAACAGAGCTACTAGGCTTCGTGGTCGGAACGACTTTTCTGGTCAGCTAAATGTGAGGCTGCGTTAAAAATTGACCGAGGCCCAACAACAATACGGTCCTTAATCGATATGGATGGAAACTACACGCACCCAAGGCCTCCATGCCTTGCTGCTCACATATTTCGGCCGGTCTCCAATTACCCTCAACACTTGGTTATTTTCCACGATAGCAAACATAGCTAACCGTGACCAGTTATCCACCTGTTTCGTAGGTGACAGGAAATCACCCACTTCTATCGGTCTAAGCATGACTAAGCAGTTATTCGATCCTGGACCTACATAGGATTCATGGTAATGAAGGTGGACAAGGAAGGTATATATGCATCAACAGGTTTCAAGCAGTTCCTATAACTTAATGCATCAAACATAAAAAGACACAAGTCGATATTTATAAATCATGGGAGTCTTATAATGCTTCGAGGCTTACCTTTTAGAAAGGTGGACGGTCGGTGGTCAGGGCACTCTGGAAGGTCTGGGGTCTGTCCTCCTTCTAGTTCCTCCTGCGGCTGCACCTCCTGCGGAATCTCCCCTTCGACGGGCTCGAACTCTACTAACGTCACCCCCTTTGGTGATCGTATATGCATGCATACATGAATGAATACCAGGAATGCATATTGTATGAAACATTAGGAGGGCATAAGGAGATGCTTATGCTGAGCATGGTAATCCATACATTCTTTAGGACATAACAAAGTCAATTTCGTTTACTGAGTAAGTGCAAAGCTCCTCTCTAGAAAAGTAGACACACACTTACCCCATTTTGATAACCTAAGATATAAATGTTCATCACTGGTGAGGGACCTAAAACCTGCAACTAACAATTTATTTTAATTAGCCTAAACTAATCAACAAGCATCACATGCATCGAGCAAGTTACACTACACAACAAGCATTTTTGGACTGCTAGCCAGCAGCCACTTAAATTACCCATAACTGGAGTTCTACTAATCCAACAAACATGAGCTAGGACTTTCTGGAAAGCTTAACAAATTATCTACAACTCTCATATAGACGATTTCAGATGATTCAACCACTAACTAGCCCAAACAGAGTATTTTTTTTAAACTGTCCAGAAAATTTCAGAGAGCAAGTATTTTAAACTACTAACTTTAAACAGCTATAATCCTCAAACCAAAAGGCCTATGACTCTAAAATTTTAACACAAGCATGATAAGCAAATTATCTACAACTTTGCCAATATGAAGATTCACAGCAAACATCATTATTATTACTCAAATTGCTTAATTCTAACAACTGTTCCAGCAGCCATAGAAAAGAAATTATAAGAAATTAATATTTCACTACATCTTAGAAATGACTTTTATGCACCATCAAAGTTACCAACAGTTAAACGTCTCTTAAGAACATTAGAAAACATGATGTTCAAGCTTAATCTTTTCATTTAATTATCTTTATTAATTTATTTAGATAATTAAGAGAAATTATGAACACATAGCAAAAGTGCACAGAAAACTCAGAAAAATTACAGTGGCACACATATGCTCCAACTAGGCTACTGTAAAAATTTCATAGCCTTTGAACATGTATAGCATCCTCTACAAAAAAAGGACAAGCTAGATATGAATTTCTCCCTAATTAAAAAGAATAAATAAAAACAGTAAAAACTATCTACTAACCACTGGCATTTATTACTCCATTGCACAGGTTATTTCCTAAGTGTGGGGGTATTAACTCCTATACCCTTATGACTAGACTTGGGCTGGCCCAGACTAGAGGGCCCGACCCACCAGAAGATGACACGTGGCCCAGTCGATCTGCTCGACGTCCCACGCAAGGAAGGAAAGCAAACTTGGAGATCAAAAAGATCCCGATCGGTTAGAATATGAATCCTTATCCGGCCAGCTATGACAATTGTAACCGACTAGGATTACTTCCAAGATTTATAACCCTGCCCCTTGGACTATATAAGGCGGGCAGAGGACCCCCTCAAAACATATCTCATTATACACAACAATACAAATTAGACGCAGGATGTAGGTATTACGCCCTCATGGTGGTCAAACCTGGATAAAAACCTTGTTGTGTCTTGCGTCACCATCCAGTTCGTAGATTACGCACCTGTCTACCGACAAATCACTACCTTAGGCATACCCCTTGGTAGACTGCTGACCAAGTTTCATCGATAGTGGCGCGCCAGGTAGGGGGTGTGCGTACAGGTTCCCAGGCGAGCAAGATGGTCATCATCCCAAACTTCGTGGCCGTGGTGGATGGCCTCACGTTCACCATTGGCCAGATCACCTGGACCACCGGTGTCAACAGCTTCACCACCACCACTACGGAGGAGGCGCAGATCTGATCTACGTCGACCACGTCTCCATCGGCTACAGCTCCGACCACGCTGGCTACGGCTCCGACCACTCTAGGAACGGCTCCTGCCACCCTAGCAATGGCTCCGACCACGCCGACAACTCGTCGACCACTTTCCCGCTACATAGGAAGGGTGATCGACAACACCGACCTGATCGAGGCTATTGACCAAGTCGGCTACAAGCATTCACAAACCCTAACTTTGGTAGATTTGATTCAAAATCAATCTACAGAGCAGGTACTTCTTAACCACAACAAATCTACCTGACCAGTTCGGGCTTACCGTCCAACACGGCTAGATACAGATCTAGTGGTCACTGCTACTCCTAAAGGACGTACGGTATGCCTTCGCCCGGTTTCTACACCCGGCCTCAGGCCCTCTGAGTACTAGGTCCCAATGGAGGGTTGCCAGGCCTTCCCATACGGCCTGAAAAACGTTGCTTCCGAGTACGCGTATCGTACACCTCATCTGTCCATGGGTCCCACAGAGCAAGGCCATGTTTTAGACTTGTACTTCCTAGATATACCTTGACCACCTCTAGGCAACACCGTTAACATGGTCGGTATCCGGGAGTATCATGAAGGTTCAGTTCGTACATTGCCTGAGGAATATGATCACCTCGACGAGGCTGCACACCTCCGGGGCTGCACACCTCGACGATCTGTCCACACCGAGGCTGCACACCTCGACCTCAAGCCATGCATTTGTTAACACGATCTGTCCACACCGAGGCTGCACACCTTGACGACGATGAATATGATTAGGATCCACTACCGTACCCTCCGGGTTTCTCTCCGATCCCAAGGTTCTAGCCAAGACGTGGTGACATGGTGCTCAACGTCAGCAATGACGAGCCCACAGTCGCGGGAGAAACTGATGAGCAACGACAACTTCATGAACAACGTAATGCCGACCACGCCCAACGCTGTTAGCATGAGGCTGAAGAAGAAGAAGCACGTCATAGGGGACCTCGACCTCGAGATATGGCTGACGCCTTCGATAGAGTAGGTGATAGGCTAGTTTTCAGGACCCCAAGTGCCAACGTGGCTGTCGCCATGGCCAACCTAGACCAATTACCAGACACGCCAGAGAACCACGTGGTTTGTGAAGACATCAAAGCATATCTAATCGCCGCTATGGGACAAACCGTCGAGCTCGCCCAGCGAGCCTGAGCTGCTACAAGCACGTCCATCGCATCTAGTCGGAGCCATCGTTCCCGTGCTTTAGAGCATCCAAGTCACCAACATCACGATGATCAAAACCCACCTAATCCCCCACGTGGTGATGGCGGTGGCGACGGCGGTGGCGGTGGAGGTGGCGGTGACGAAGGCAGATAAGAAGGTGGTCGAGGTCATCGTGACAACAACCAAAATCGCCGCAACAATCGAGATCAGGAGGTCAACCAGAATCCTCCTCACGATCTCTGTCACCGTCTTCCTCCTCATGACGTCCGCAGTCACATCACTAGTCATGCTAATGACTGCCAGGCCCATGAGAACGTTCGCCGCATCTAGTATGACACTGAACACGGCCGCCCGGGCCTCAAACAGTTTACTCCTCATCTCCACCAAGTCGTCTGGCCAAGGAATTTTAAGCTCAAGAAGCTCAAAAAATATGACGGCAAGGAGAACCCCGAAAGCTGGGTCACTCTCTATGAGATCACGGTCCGTTCTGATGCAGGTGATGAGCACATAATGACTAACTATCTTTTAGTTGTTCTTGATCAGGTAGGTCATCAATGGCTTCTCAGCCTCTCGAAGAACTAGTTCGATAGCTGGTCGGACATTTGGCAAGCCTTCATCGACAATTTCATTGTCACATGTGACCAGCCGGGCAACAAGTATGACCTCGAGCGCATACGTGACCGAGCAGGCGAGCCGTTGCATGACTACATCCGTCGCTTCTCGGATATGCATCTTAAGATCCCAAGAATCACTCATGATGAAGCAGTCTCGGCCTTCATCAAAAGCCTTCACCATCATGACGCCCTCAGAAGCAAGCTGCTCCAGAAATGGCCATCTACGGTCTCCGAGCTCCTCGCTACTGCCAAGAACTATGCGGATGCCGATGACGCTGAGAAGATCATTAAGGAAGATGTGGGTGGGTCATCACGCCCCGAGAACCCACTACATCAGGACAAGAAGCCCGATGTCCATGGTCAGAACAACAACCGCGAGCGTCGCGACCGACGCAACAACAACAACAATCATGACCACCGAGATAATCGTGATCGGTGGCCCGATAATCATGGTGATTACAGAGGCAAATGCCCCCGTGAAGACGACCACGAGGTCAACACGGTCAAGAAACCTGCTGGTCGCCGTGACTATCAAGAGGATTACAACAAAGCTTTGAAGGGTCCCTGCCAGATCCATCCCAAGTCCAATCACACCATGGAAAACTACCACTTCCTCAAAAACATCTACGCCAAGCAACTTGCTAACGATGATGCTCTAAAAGCCATTGACGATGGACCACGGCGTGACGGTGATGACGACGATGATGACGAACATGATAGAAATCCTCATCACCAATATGTCAATCCCACCAAAATCGTTCACTCCATCTTTGATGGAAAGGTGTCTTTAGAGTCCAAGCGCGAGCGCAAGCTGCTGAAGCGGGCCTGCTTGAGCATCATCAATGCCGATGACCTCATCTCTGATCATTGGCTCTTGGCCTGGTCCCACCGCGAAATCTCCTTCAGCCAAGCAGACCGGTGGGCGGCAATCTCAGAACCTGATCGTTTCCCCCTCGTCCTCGACCCCTGCATCAACAACATCCGATTCGAGAGGGTGCTCGTGGACGGTGGTAGTTCTATTGACATACTATTTCATAGTCTGCCTGCCCTTAAACTAACTGAGGCTAATCTCAAGCCTTACGATGCATAGTTCTAGGGGCGTACTTCCCGGACAGAGTTCCATACCTCTTGGGAAGATCACACTCCCTGTGCAGTTCGGCAATCCAAACCACTTCCACACCGACTACATAAACTTCGTGGTCGCGGACTTTGAGGGTACTTACCACGCCATCCTTGGTTGACCAACGCTCACCAGGTTCATGGCTGTGCCACACTACTCTTACTTGGTGCTCAAAATGCCTACCAAGCAGGGTGTCCTTACTCTCAGAGGCAATGTTTACACTACCTATACCTGTGAAGAGGAAAGCTTTAAGGTAGCAGAGGCCACCGACCTCTCAATCCGCATGGAGCAAACTCTGGTCGATGCCTCCAAGATTCCCGCTAGTCAACTGGAGATCCCAAAGCGACAAGCATCGTGGAAGCACATCAAGTCCAATGAGCATAAGGAGATCTAGCTGGTCGACGATGATCCCAGCAAGACGGCCCTTGTCGGGGCCAACCTAGATCCTAAATAGGAAGATGCGCTCATCAGGTTTCTAAGGGACAATGTAAGCGTGTTCGCATGGAAGCCCACTGACATGCCCAGTGTTCCTCGACACCTGATCAAGCACTCCTTGAACGTCTCGAAGACCGAAAGACCTATCAAGCAAAAGCTACGATGGTTCGCTCGTGACAAAAAGGAGGCTATTAGGGAAGAAGTTACCCGGCTTCTAGCAGCCGGATTTATTAAAGAAGTGTATCATCCGGACTGGTTAGCCAATCCGGTCCTTGTACGCAAAAAGAATAATGAATGGAGAATGTGTGTTGATTATACTGATCTCAACAAACACTGCCCTAAAGACTCCTTTGGCTTACCTCGCATAGACAAAGTCGTTGATTCCACAGCCGGCTGCGAGCTGCTGTCTTTTCTTGATTGCTACTCTGGTTATCACCAGATCGCTCTCAGCAAGGATGACCAGATCAAGACGTCCTTCATTACATCGTTCGACGCCTACTACTGCACGACTATGTCATTCGGTCTTAAGAACGCGGGGGCCATATACCAGCGTGCTATCTAGCAATGCCTCGCTGATGAGATCAAGGATGATCTGGTCGAAGCCTACGTCGATGATGTGGTTGTGAAAACCAGGGAGGCTCACACCCTAGTCAAAAATCTCCAGCGTACCTTTACGGCTCTCAACAAGTACCAATGGAAGCTTAATCCAAAGAAGTGTATCTTTGGAGTCCCATCTAGTATATTATTGGGCAACGTCGTCAGCTACGATGGCATACTCCCCAACCCGACAAAGGCAAAGTCTGTTCTGGACATGCAGCCACCCAAAAATGTCAAGGATATCTAGAAGCTCACCGGATGCATGGCTGCCTTAAGCCGTTTTATCTCACGGCTCGGCGAAAAGGGTCTGCCTTTCTTCAAGCTACTCAAGGCTTTCGAGAAGTTCATCTAGTCGAAGGTGGCTAACGCTGCCTTCACATAGCTTAAAGAGTTCTTAACCTCTCCTCCAGTCCTTATAGCCCCTCAGAAAGACAACGTTCTTATTCTTTACATTGCGGCCACCGATCGCGTGGTCTCCATAGTTATCGTGGTCGAGCATGAGGAACCCGACCATGTGTACAAAATCCAACATCCTATTTACTTCATTAGCGAGGCGCTCAATGAATCCAAAGCCAGGTACCCGCAAGTTTAAAAGCTGATTTACACCATCCTAATTACATCCCGAAAGTTGAAACACTACTTCGACGAATATCGGGTGGTTGTCAAGACTAATTTCCCATTAGGAGACATCATTAAAAATAAGGACGCTAACGGACGCATCGTCATGTGGGCAATGGAACTATGCCCTTATTCAATCAAGTTCTAGGGTTGCATGTCCATCAATTCTCAGGCTTTGGTGGACTTTATCGTCGAATGGACAGACCTTAGCGCACCTCCCGATCAGGGGCCAATCGAATACTGGAAGATGTATTTCGATTGCTCTCTCAACATCGATGGCATAGGCATGCTCTTTATCTCACCAACCAACGAACATCTCTGCTATGTCCTCAGAATTTATTTTCCTGCATCTAACAACGCTGCAGAGTACGAGGCCTGCCTCCATAGCATGCGGATTATGGTTGAGCTTGGCGTAAAATGTCTCTACGTCTACGACGATTCAGCCTTAGTCATTAACTAGCTTAACAAAGACTGGGACACGACTAGTGACAAGATGGATGCTTATTGCAAGGAAATCTAAAAGTTGGAAGGCAAATTCTATTGCATTGAGTACGCACATGTGGTCTGGGACAAAAATCAAGCAGCCGATGAGTTGTCTAAGTTAGGGTCATCCCGAGCTCAAGTTCCACATGGCGTGTTCGTCCAAGACCTTATTAAACCCTCCATCAAGGAAGAAGCAGATCAGGTGGTCGAGAAGCCTCCAGACCAGCCTTTGGTGGCTACGGTTCCCCCTCCGAGCACTACGAAATCCTCTTCGACAACACTTGCAGTACCTCCGACCACTAACGCTGACGATTGGAGAGTACCTTTTATTAAATTTTTGCAGGATGGGACCGGTTATGTTGATCGAATAGAGAACGAGCGGCTTATGCACCGCAGTAAGCAGTACCTACTGGTCGACGGTGTCCTGATGCGCAAAAATGCAAAGGAGGAAGTCCTAATGAAGTGTATCACTCAAGATGCAGGTATTCAACTACTCAATGAAATTTACAGTGGTACTTGCGGCAATCACGCTGCTTCTCAGACCCTGGTCAGCAAAGCTTTCCGAGCAGGTTTCTACTGGCCGTCTGCTGTGACCGATGCAGAGAAGCTGGTCCACCGCTGCGACAGGTGTCAGTTTTACACCAAATGTATACACGTACCAGCACACGAGATCTAGACCATACCAGTCTCTTGGCCCTTTGCATGCTGAGGACTGGATATGATTGGTCCCTTCAAGCTGGCCCCTGGCAACTTCAAATGTGTCTTTTTTTTTGCGAAACAACTTCAAATGTGTCTTCGTGTTGATTGACAAGTTTTCCAAATGGATCGAGTACATGCCTTTAACCAAGGCATCATTTAGAAAGGCGGGCGAGTTCCTTGATCAGATTATACACCATTTTGGCCTCTCCAACAGCATCATTATAGACCTAGGTACTTAGTTCACTAGCAGTGTATTCTGGGACTTCTGCGATGAAAGGAGCATAGTTTTGAAATACGTGTCAGTGGCACACCCTAGAGCTAATGGGCAGGTCAAAAGGGCCAATGGCATAATCCTCGACACACTGAAGAAGAGGTTGTACAGGGAAAATGACAAAGCTCCTGGTCGATGGCTTAAAGAATTGCCAGCCGTGGTTTGGGGACTACGAACCCAACTAGTCGCAACACTGGTGCTTCCCCATACTTTATGGTCTACGGCGCAGAAGCAGTACTCTCGGTAGATATCGCTTTCAGATCACCGCGTGTTGAGCATTTTGATGAAGACAAGTCTGATGAAGCACGTGAACTCAAGGTTAACTACTCTGAAGAATGACGACTTGACTCCTGTATACATACAACCAAGTACCTAGCTGCTCTACGCAGATACTACAATAGGAATGTCAAAGAACGTCTCTTTGTAGTCAGGGACCTGTTCTTGAAGTGGAAAACAAACCAAGAAGGCATACACAAGCTTTCATCTCCTTAGGAAGGACCATTCGAGGTCATCGAAGTTACCCGGCCTACTTCATACAGACTGGCTCACCTCGACGGTATTGAAGTACCAAACTCCTGACATATTGATAAGCTTAGGCGTTTCTACCCATATAACGCATAAATAAAGATATGTACCTTTCCTGTACTTTGATTATTTCAATAAAGCATATATGTTTTTTTTCTATCACTCTAACGTGTTTATCTGGAGCTTACTCTCTATAAGTATTTTATAAAAGACTAGATTGATAGACCACTATTCTTTCTCGAGTCCTCAGAGCCAGCCCTGTCTTCGACTTTCTCCCCATGCGTGCACGGGACCAGCTCTCTACGCTCCGGGTGGTCGGCGCGTGCTCTCTGGTATGACCTGTGCGCTCTTACGTGTGAACAGGCTCTGTGCCTCGCACTCCGACCATAGGTCTAGCTAGGGCCGTATGGATTCCACTAGATGACGTGTCTTCAAATCGTTACAGCTAAACTAGAACACTTATACGTTCTAACTTAGTTATCAAACGCAATATACAAGCTTAGCATATTTTTAAACAAAAAACACCACAAGCTTACATTGCCTCAATAGTAATTTATTACAAGCTTGCCTCATGAGGTACAAGTTTATAATAAATTAAACTATTGTCTGCTCTACATGTAACACCTCAGGTGTTTAGCTCCTTAATTGCATTGCATTTGCATAAGCATAAGCATGCATCATTTATGTTATTTTATGTGGTTGCAACAAATGTGGTTGTTTTTAGAATTTTGTTTGGCTCACATCATGTGACACCAGGGGGTTGGTGTAACTAAAGGGTAGAGTAGCCAATTATATCTCACAACACCTTAGCTATACTTAGGGTCACTAATGGAGCAAGGTTCATGTTGACCAAAATCACCAAAATGCCCTCCAAGGTGTAGTTGACCAACATTTAGCCCTAGGATGCTCTAGTTTGACCAATTAAGAAGTCTAGCTTAGAGGCCTTGCATGGAGGAGCACCCTTAAGCAAAGTTGTAGGGAATTTTATGGGAAACAAAAGTCTCAATATGACCATCTCATGAAACTGACCAGAACATGCTCAAAAATGGCCCACAAGTCAGCTAGAGGGGCTGTCTCAACACTTAGAATTTTTCTAAGTCTCAAAAGTGTCCCTCCAGTTTTACTGTGACCTACTTTGGAAGCTTGTAGTTTGCAAACTAGACCAAACCAGCTCGAACTCATGTTGACACTTTTGTAGTACTCATGTAGCTCTACAACATTGCCAACATCACCATCACCTAGTTCTAAATGGTTTAGGAGATATGGTGTCTTGAAAATTGGGTTTCAGTCGGTATAATGGACTGAAACTAAGTTTCAGTTTTCGGGTACTCCACTTTGGAGCTATGTAGTTTAAAATCCAAGCCAAATCTGTTCTTGAGCCAATTAGCAAAGTTGTAGCCCTCACGAAGCTCTACAATTTTAGTGTTATCACCTTCGACTAACTCGAGCTGTTTTTGGAGAAAATCACCGTTGAAATCACGCTCTCAGTCGAACAATGACAGGATCTATTCAGTCAACGACGTCGCCGTTCAGTCGGACAGCGGCCGTGTCGTGGCGCCCGGGCAGAAGGGCGTTGCCGCGTGGCGTCCAAGCTCTGCCGTCGTCTCCACGTCGCGAGCTCACGCGCGGGAGTGAAGGGGGAGTCGACACCTCAATCCCCAGCACTCACGCCACTCCCTCCTCCATTCCCTCGCTCTCTGGTCCGACGAGCAGCGCCACTCCGACCCCGCCGCGGCCGGGCGAGCTCACCACCGCACGACAGCCTACCTAACTTCACCCACAGCTCTGCCTTAGGCTCCCTGACCTTCCCCTACATCGTGCTTGATCAATTTCGTAGAGGTGAGAAGGTATTGTCGACTTTCTCTCCACTGGAGCTCACCGGAGTATCGCCGCCGCCACGGTCCATCGTGGCCAGCTCCCCTCCCTCATTCTCCTCCTGTCATGAACCTCGTTCTCACCTCCGTAATCTGTGGGGATGCTTGTGGCGAGACCTTATTGTCGGGAACCATCCCTGAACACCGGAACGGCCCACAGGTGCGTCGCGCTCTGGCCATGCCCGACATGGCCGCCGCTATTGCGAGCTCATCGCCGACGTCCTCTTTCACCCTTCTCTCTCTGTGGTTAGCGTTTGGAATAGGGTAGACCTTCCTCGAGCTCTAGGCATGACCTTACCGTGGGATGCGACCTCGCCGGAGCGGAACATGACGACCACCGTCGTCGCGCTCACCGCCCCGCATCACGGCGCTCCGTGGCCGGGGTAGTTAGGACCTCTTCCAAACCTCCTTTCCACCACAACAGATTCGTCCGGGCGTAGGGTAGCTCGTACCGAGCTCAGATTTGGTCGTGCGGCCTCACCGGCGACGGCATGCCCTCACCCGACCCTCACCGGTCGCCGCTCACGACGGCGAGCCTTCCCGCTCCAACCTAAGCTCTTCCACTTGCACGAATCGAAGCGTCAAGGAACGGGGAACGTGTGGGTGGGCTCGATTTTCCCGGCGAGCTTCCCTCCGATGAACTTGAGCTCGCCGGAGCTCGCGGCCGCCGCTCCCCTGTCCCTCTGTCCCTGACCGTGGGGGCCCGCCTGTCAGGTGTCGCGCGCGGGTGGGAGCCCGAGCAGGCCGCGCGCGCGCCGTGGGCCGCGCCTGTTCCCGGGCCAGCCCAGTATAAAATGAGATCTTTTTCATTTTCATTTATTTTTGCCACAGAATTTTGATGATGTTGGAAAATGTAGATCTAGGGTTTTACTTGCCCAAAAATTATGAGATAAATTTTGTTAGGATCTGCATGATGTGTAGTATTTTAGAAAAATATGAATTGGTTATGTGATGTTTGGTTTCTGGGAGATTTAAATAGGTTTTTGAAATGTGTTTTAGATTGCATGCAAACTTGTTTAAATCATATCTTGAGTTTCATTGTTCCAAAAATTATGAAATTTGGTGGGTAAACTAATTTATACTTGCTATAGCTTTGGTAAAAATTTGGGCAGTAGTGCTTAAGTACTTTTCAAGTTATAATGCTATCTTGTTATTTTAGGAAATAATTAAATGAATTTTAGTAATTTTTATACATGTGCAATGTTCTTATAAATTTTTGGAGAATGTCTTGGTACCATAAAGTGGCTAAGAAAAATATGAAATCTGTTGTTTGATACTTTTCAATATGATTTATTAATTATACAAAAATCAGCCTTTTGGGCTTGTGAGTTTTGTTTAGGGAGTTCCTTTAAATAATTTTAGTTCAAATTTTTACGGTGGTCTCTTTTTGGTTCCTAGAGTCTCCTGTAATTTTTGTAGAATTTTAGAAGCAGTTTACATATATGTTTAAAATTTCACTTAATTACTTAAGTAAATTAAGAAATGGATATAAATAAATATTTTAGGTGGGCCAACCTTACTTTCTGGTGTTTTTGTTACCTATGTGAACTTTTGGTAATATTAGTTTGGTCTTATGGGATGTTTGCCACATAAATAAATATTTAATTTTTGCAATTCTAGGTTTTCTGGACAGCTGGTAGTATCTTTGGGGTTTGACCCTTAATCAAAGTGTTTGCTGGAAAACTTGTGAATACAAAAGTTGTAGTAAACTTGATAAACTAGCTTGTGTCAAAATTTGGGAGCATTTGGCTTAGTAGTTTAGGAGTTATTGCTGTTTTAAGTGACAGTGCAGAATTGGCTGTTCTCTGTTTGGGGAGGACAGATTCGGGAACTTTGGAATTTCGGCTAGGTAAACTTTAGAATTAAGTGTTGTGGTCTAAAAATATTTTGTGGTGCATTTCATAAGCTTTCCAGATTGTCTTAGATCATATCTTTTGGAGTTGGGAATCTCCAGTTATGTTAGAAACAAGTAGCTGCTGTCCAGAATGTCTTACTGTGATGTTTTGGGTTGGATGTGGTAACCTAAATAATGTCACTCTTGTGTTTGTTAGGTGTTAAGGCCTTAACCGAAGATGAACAGCTATACCTTAGGTTGAGTAGATTAGGTAAGAACTTCTCCACCGGAGAAGAGATTTGCACGTAATGGTGAAGTGACTTGAATAGAGTACTTTTACTGCTAAAATGCATTTCATTCCGACCATGTTGCACCCATTATGCATCCATGATATTTATTGCGCACTCATGCAATAGGTGTTCCGGAGGGGGTAACACTCCTCGAGTTCGAGCCAGCGATGCCGGAGGAGGTCCAGGACCAGCCGGAACAGCCAGAGGAACCAACCGGCGACGAAGCTCCTGCCAAAGATCTGCCTGAGTGTCCTGACCACCGGCCCTCGACCTTTCTAAAAGGCAAGCCCTGGTGCATGCTGAACCCATCCTTTTATAAATCTATCTTGAGTACTTTTAATTGTTTAATGCATTAAGTTGTAGGAGTTGTATGAAAACAATTGTTGCATTATACCTATCCTTGCCCAGATATCGTACTTAAATCCTAATTTAAGTTTAGGCACGTATCAATGCTTAGCCCTGCTTAGTACGGTAGAAGTCGGGTGATTTCCGGTCATCCGCGAGATGTAGGAAGGAGTCACGAGTGGCTTTATGGCTATCGTGGATGGAACCATGCTTTAAAATAAATTTGAGACCGGGCGGGAGTTTGATAGTACAGCCGCAAGACACTTCATGTCTTGGGAGTGGAGCTATGCCCGTCTGAGTCGTTTAAGGACCGATTCGCTGTATCGAATCGCCGTCGCTCCCGGTTAGTGAGCACTTGACTTGAGCAGCGGCAACGTAGATCTCATTAAATGAACAGGTGGTTAAGGGAATGATACAATGTTGCCACAATTCATACATGCTCTGGATATAATAATGATAATTGTTTGATTATAATCAAGTGCATGCTTAGTACAGGTGCCAAGATAGATGACAGGTAAATGCTAAAAATAAATGCTAGTACAGGTTAAAAGAGTTTAAATTACTTATGCTTTTCCGTAAAAGGTAATGTCAGCCAGCTCCATTTATGAAAGCCTTGCATAATCCTTGGTGTCATCTTATTTCTGGTTTTTGACGGGTAAGTCTAGCTGAGTACATTCCAGTACTCAGGGTTTATTCCCTCCTGTTGCAGATGATATGCTCTACCAAGGCTTCTGCAAAAATTGTCTCCACCCTGCGGGTGACGAAGGCTAGATCACTAGGGCATGATCATCTTTTATGTACTTTCATGATGCTTTTGCGGGTTGTTGATCAGCAAGACTGGCAGTAGTTAAATAACTGGTGTGTGTGTATGCTTCCGCTACTTTATAAACTTGGTTTGTAATATTTGCGACTCCGTGTGTGTAAACTTATTTCGGAACTACTTGTGTAATGTAACGTATGATGTTGTATGTTGAATGATGCGATCTTGGTTGTAAGCAAGTTGGTTTGAAATCCTTCGTGGTTTCGATTGACTACCGGGATTATATGGGCTCAAGTTCGAAAATTTGAGCGCTTCGGTGCTTGTTTTTGTACTTGTGCTCTTATAATTTGGTCGGTTCTGTTACACTACAACTACAGGTAACCAGCTGCTCGAAGGTCGGTGCTCGCACTAGGGCTTGCCTCTGGTTTACCGCCTCTCTATGGTTGCAGCATTTCCTCTGCTGATTGAGCTGGAGCCTCCAGAGTCTGGCTGGTCGTGACCGCAGGCTCCGGCTGCTCCTTGCTAGAAGACTACCCCCTCTGAGACTGGCTAGTCAAGACCGTAGTCCTAGGTGGTCGGCTTGAAGACCCCTGAGCAGTCGTCGTCGGTGTTCCTTATGACGGGGGCATTGGCATTCCGCATAGGTTTATGTCGCCAGTGATTGTCATCACCAACTCGGTCAACTGGCCCCGTAGCTCTCCTGCTTCTTGCACGCCAACTTCTTTGGGGTAGCCCTTGGCAAGGCACGTGAAGTCGATCAGGGGATAATGCACGCGCACCATGCTTAGCACATGGGCGCCCGTAAACTCTCTGGTCTCCTTCACGAACTACTAAAGCCAACCCCATGCAAGCTGGCATTTGTCTATTACTCCTAGCTACGGGGCTCGCTATTCGGTTGGTGGCATTCCTGGATCAATCAAGTCAAGCACTGGTCCGATCCCCCGCACCATCTATGTGCAGCGATCCTTCCAGAGGTCGTGGTCTTTTTGCAGCTCTGTAATGTGCTTCTTGGCATTGGTCTTTAATGCTGCAGAAGGGTATTCTGGTTAGAAAACAGATAAAGGACATCTATACAATCATTATGCCACGACCAAGAAAATGGCCACTTACTGGTTATCTCCTGGTTTTTATTCTTCGCCTCCTCGGTCATCTTCACCGAGTGGTCTCGGAACCGTGCGTGGTCCTTTGCCAGCCAGGTGTTCTCCGCTGCCAATCGGGCACACTCCTCGGCCATGCGTGCATTCTCTGTTTGCATCTTGGTGACTTATTCCGCTAGGTCTAGAACAAGCTCCAGGAGACATATCAATATACATGAACAATATTTTTCAGTGCTCAGGGGATGTGCTGCTAAGATATGTTACCTGCTCTTTCTCACTCTTTCTGACCAAGCTAGAGGACAACATTGAGCCTTTGTGACTCGATCTCTGCCTGGTCTTTTTCAGCGGTCTCGAGTCGCTTGCGCAGCCAATCCACTTCAGTTGTCAGCTCTTTATTGTCTTTGGAGATGGCTTGAATTTGGTCAAAGCACCGTTTATGATACTTTGCCATCTTCACGAGGCCTTGCAAGTCAAGTATAGTATCATATATGCATGACTACAAATTTGAACTGGTCTATGACAGTGATTAAGGAGTATGCTTACCTGTACTTCTCTGATGAGCCATGTAGTTGCTTGCTCCACTCTTCCTGTCTCCTCGTCGATGGAGATCTCCTCATGGTAGACGTAATGGTCTCCACATTCATGGCAGATGTATACATGTTGTCACCCGTCTTGTGGGTGCCGTTGGATTTCTTCGATGACATCATCATCATCGGACTCAGCCACCTGATCCGTACTAGTCCGCCCTTGTTCTTGGTTCGGCTCGACGGTTGATGGTCCCATCGCCATTTTTCCTCTGGCGGTGGCATCGGGCAGATCACCTTGAGTCAGGCTCATGGTGGTCGTGCTCTGCTCGGGCACACTCTTATTGGTCTCAGGGACTTTCCCTAAACTCTGTGTACCCAAAAGACTCTGCTCGGGCGCCACCTACTCAGGCGCCTCCTGTTTGGGCACTTGCTCGGGCACCTTCGTGTTCGCCACGTTGACCGCATCCTTGCTCATTGTCGGCTCCACCGCACCGGTGCTCTGACTTTCTGGTTGCTTGAAGGATGTCATCGTGGTGGTCGATGTGGTTGCCCCAGCAGTGGCCAGTTTCTCGGGTCTCTCCGTTGACACCGAGCTAGCATGTCACAACGCAATAGTTTCCTTTACTACTTGTACGCTTGCTACAACTATTGACGCGATATTTACTGAGTTTTCAGGTACTTACAGATCCGAGCTCCTATGAATGGTGGTGAAGGCGTGACGCCACGGTTGCCGTTGGCTTGTGTGGCGGGTGGAGGAACCCGGGCCTCTGTCCTGTGGTTGCGGCCTGGTTTCTTTTTCTGTTGTCTTCACGTTGGGCATCAGCTCCGCTGGTGGCATCTGGCCCTCCTGCGGCCCCTTTGCCGGTGGGGTCGATCCCCCCTGCATTGTCTACTCGCTCCTCCTTTTCTGAGGATTGAGTAGGTAGGTGCTCGCGTTGTCCTCCGCTTCGTCCTTTGACCAGTCATGCACCATGCGACGACGTTTCCTGGTCGAGTCTTCTGGGCTCTCTTGTGCTCAGGAGCTTCTGACCCTCTTCTTCGATTGGTCAGGGGCGCTTGGACTCTTCCCAGCACCTTCTTGGGCTCTGGCTTCGTGGTTGTCTTCGACGTGCTCATAGCACCGCTCTACGTTCTATGGTGGCGGCTCCACGCTTTAAGGGTGCTCGACTCTAGGCGCCAACAACACGAATAGGTTGTGTCTCTCCACGCCATTCACATGTATACATGCAAATACAAGGCAACTCAGGTATTTTTACTCTACGGTGGTCGGCAGCACTTCTCGGAGCTATAGAGTTTGTTCATTTACCTTCGGGGCTAGTCGGATGAGCTTATACGCATGCTGGATCCTGCTCGGGGTAGAGTAGCTTTGGTCTGCCAGATTGAACAATTCCCTAATCCGGCGTATGACTTCGTCGCGGTCCAGGTCCTCTGAGCGCATCCTCGTCTAGTCGGCTAAACCTTGGTACTCGTATCCGGCGTGCACTCTCCTCTGGCAAGGTTGCACACGATGGCTGATGAAGTTCCCAGCCATAGCCGGTCCGTCTAGGCGATTCCACGGGAGCAGTGCCATCAACTCCTCCACCTGCCCGGCTAGCTCTGGCCGCTCATTCTAGGCCACTCTCTTCTCCAGAATATACCCGATGTCACACAAAGTAGTGTTGTCAGGCTCTTCATGAATGTAAAACCACTTCTTGTACCAATCTCTAAGAGAGGTGTTCTAGGGATAGTTCAGGAACTCTTGCTTCATCCCATCTCGGAGCGTCAGGTACACTCCACCGACAATTTTGGAGCCGCCTTGGGACCTTCTTCCTCAGGCAAAACAGATAACGAAAGAGGTCAAATTGGGGTTGGATTCCCACATATGCCTCACAAAGATGGATAAAGACTGAAACAAGGAGGATCGAGTTGGGATGCAGATTGCAAATCCCAATCTCATAAAACAAGCAGAGCCCTTGGAGGAATGGATGGACAGGAACCCCAAAACCCCACTTGAAGAAATCTTCAAAGACAACTATCTCACCAGGCCAGGGATTAGGGTAGCTGTCGCTGCCCGCTGGACGCCATCCAGCAAGCTCCCGGTTGTGGAGCACCCCCAGGCCGACGAGGTCGTTGATTGTCGTTTCGGTGGACTTCGACTTCCACCACTCCTTCCTTATCATTTCGGCCCTTTTCGCCACCTTCGTCTTGACCATACTCTACCTCTCTCGCCTCTTTGCTTTGGCTTAGATGGTGTACAGAGAGTGCGTCACTTTTAACAGCGGCAAGGTGCGCTAATGGCGGCGGCAGAATCGGACAAGGGCACGCTGACTGGAGGAAGATGGTGGTTGATTTGCAAAGGCAACTGTTGGGCGTAAATGGGGAATGGCCGCACAATGGCTATTTATCCCATTAAGTGCGTCATTCCATTGACCACGCCGTTCCACCTCCATGAGATTTTCGGGATATGTGTGTGTGAAACGTGGCACGATCTCTCCGGTTTCCACTTTTTTCCTGGTTACCGCGCCAGTAAATGCACCCCTCATTTTCTTCACGGGAAGGCCCACACTGGCATGCTCCATTTGGTGGACGGTTCATTGTGACACTAACAAGGCAGAAGAGCATGATGATAACGTCACATTAGTCAACTTTCTGTGATATCATGTCAGCATAAGGACGAAAGACAAATTCAAATTAAATATTACGTGTCAGGCTGCAAGACAGTAAGTGATGCTCGGGGATTGGTCTGGTAACAGATTGTCGCAGACCACCGAGCACATTATATTCCTCGACCAGACTCGGGGACTCATCGACCACATCTCACGCTGCTCAGGGACTTGTCGACCACGTCTTATTCTGCTTGGGGACTCATCAACCATACCTCCTGCTATGCTCGGGGACTGTTTCGATCACTCTCCGACCACGGCTCGATGCCTGATTTCCTCAGCTACATGTGCAATTGGACTCACATACAATTGAGAGGTCATTATTTTCTTAGACCTTGCTATAAGAATCATACTTCGCCTTCTAGCAAGCTCGGGGACTACATCGGTATGATGCACCTACTGGTGCATCTTAGTATCGAGTTTCTAAAAGATTTTGAGCTCTTTTCATTTTAGACCCTAGCACCACATGCTTACGTCACCTACTACCAGGCTCGGGGACTAAGTTGGCACACTTCACCTAGCGATGAATGTGTTCATTTTTTGACCCCTACGCTTTGTTTACCCTGCTTACATTTCTTTTCAGAAATACAAGTGGACACACTTCACTAGCAAGGAAATCTTTTTCTTTTTCTCAAGAGCACCATACATTCTTTGGACAACCTACCTTCTCCGGCAACGACAGTGGTCGGTTATATTGTAAGCTGGTCGGACGCCTGCAATAGTTGCTCGGATGGTATTTTGACCAGTCGGAGACGTCAAGAACTCAAGCCTCACTATTTAGAGAAGGTCAAGACGGCGTGTTGCATTACAATGCATAGTGCTCGGAGACTAGCTATGGGGGTATTAACCCCTATACCCTTACGGCTAGACTTGGGCTGGCCCGACCCACCAGAAGATGATGTGTGGCCCAGTTGATCTGCTCGACGTCCCACGCAAGGAAGGAAAGCAAACTTGGAGATCAAGCAAGATCCCAGTCGGTTAGAATAAGAATCCTTATCTGGCCAGCTATGGCAATTGTAACCGACTAGGATTAGTTCCCAGATTTGTAACCCTGCCCCCCGGACTATATAAGGTGGGTAGGAGACCCCCTCAAAACACATCTCATTATACACAGCAATACAGATCAGACGTAGGACATAGGTATTACGCCCTCACGGTGGATGAACCTAGATAAAAACCTTGTTGTGTCTTGCGTCACTATCTAGTTTGTAGCTTGCGCACCTGTCTACCGACAAATCACTACCTTGGGCATACCCCTCGGTAGACTACTGACCAGGTTTCGTCGACCCTAAGGATTTCAAAAAGTCCTCATTTACTATTTTTGGATTTTTCTACAATTAGTTATGCCTTTTCAAACTTCACAAGCATTTCTTGAAAAGAATAAAAGGGAAAAAGCTAAAGCTAGTCACTAACATGTGGGCCCCAGACATCAATGACACAGAGAACAGAGGCGATGGTCGAGCGGCGCTAGCTCACCGACAACGAGCTTTCCGGCGAAACCAACCTCACCATCGTGACCCTCTCACTCTCCCGCGTCGATTGGTAAAGTTGGTTGGAGCTCGGACACACCGGAGAGGGATCGTCACCGGCCATGGTGGCCCGACGGCGCGGCTCGATGGTGTGCCAACTATGCCTGACCATGGTGAGGCTAGGTGAAGGTGGCTATGCCTTCATGGTGACAAAGTGGACCTATCTAGGCAATCTAGGGCTATGGAAGTGACGCCGATAAGCTTGGCCACGAGCACGGCACGGCGGCGTCCATGGCGCGGTGGTGTGCAAGCACATTCCGACGAGCACACTATGGTAGCATCTAAACCAACAGCAGCTTAAGCAACTAGGTCCTACTGCAGAGCTAAGACACTAGAAAAGAAGGATAGAGGGACATCGAAGGCGGCTAGCCATGATTAGCGCACGCGCGGAGGAACTCCGGCGAGGTTTTGCAGCGACGACATACTCACTGCGAGCCACTACCTAGGTTCGAGCGGCTTTCTTAGCAGGCGGAGGAGATAGCATAGGCCGAGGCAGAGCTGGTGGCAAGCTGGAGGCAACAATGGTGCGGTGGAGGCGGTGCATGAGCTCAGCGGAGCTTTGCTGCAACGGCGATGGCAGTGTGCCCACCTTACTTGCGAGCGGGAGAAGGCAGGGCGAGGGTGAGAGAATGGAGGGAGTGGAGGGCAGCAGCAGCACTCGCTCTGCTTCATCTGGCTAGCATGCGCCGCGGTGGAGGCAGCGTACGGTGCGTGGCGCCATGCGGCGGCCAAGGTTTGCGGTTGGTCGACCATGATCGCGCAGCGGGTCCGGCCATCAGGCCGAGCAGACAGCCTAACAGCGCGACTTTTGTCTCCTATATCTCCTAAACCTTGCATAATTAGCAAAAACTCCAGTGATCAAGGTTGGAGGTCTACACCCAGGCTACAAATTTGTTCATAGGCACATGATCTAGTTCGGCCGGGATTAGGAGCTATGAGCTGCTAAACATGGCTACATTAAACTGAAATGTCAGTTAAGACTTAAGGCCTATTTGGAACGGAGGAATGCAAAATAGAGGAAAGGAAAAAACACAGGAATAGGAAAGTGAGTAGATGTTGAAAACAGAGTATTGGAAAACATAGGAATTTTGTGGGAAGGAGTGTTTGGAATGGAGGAATCAAGTTTTAGTTATTGAACATTAATACCACTTTAATGGTATTTTTTGTATTATAATAATCAGCACAGTGGGCCTTAGACAAATGATCACATGCATCTGGACAACAGCAGTATCGAGAAATGAGCTAGTGATGTTTTGTTTATCTCCTCAGTGCGCTTTTTGCCTCGGTCTTATGCGAACCCTGAGCTCAGACTAGATGTATTTTTTCCTACGTTTTGTGAAGGGAACTGAACCTTTCCTCTGGAATTGAAATGAGCGTTCCTCCATTCCAAACGCTACCTGACGTCAGCCAAATAGAGGAACCGGTTTCCTTCAAAATTCCTATGAAAATACTCCAATCCAAACATGCCCTTAGTAAAATTGTTGTGTCAAAACAGCCCTGATTTCTGACTTGTGGGCCCTTTTTGAACATGATATGCACATTTCTAGCTCAAGGGAACTAAATAACTTTTGTTCCTTATAAAATTTACTACAACTTTTGTTAAGGTTCCACTGACATGCAAAGTCTCTAAGTTAACATTCAACTCAGGTCAAACAAAGGTACTCTAGGTAGTCAAACAAGGTCAAACTGCATTCAAATTTGAATTTGACTAAACTACCAATTCAAACTTTGTTTCATTTTGTATCCTAAGCATGAATAAAGTGTTGTAATGATAGGAGGCACACATTTGCATCATTCTAACTCAAAAGTCAAATAATCATGTATTGAAACATAGAGTAACAAGTGTATGAAACATAATGTTGCATAGTAATGTTTCAAGGGTTTTAGTTGCATGTTTCACATGTTGCATTGATATGTTTCATGTATTATGCTCATGGTTATGCATGAATGAGAGGTGTACATGCTCATGCTATGCAATGCAAGTGCAATTGTGTGAGCTAACACCCAGGGTGTTATAGGTGCTGCAGTCAGGGACTCAGTGGGGCGGGAGGTGAGGCGGCCGGTTCTAGGGTCGAGATGACAGACAAGAGGGGGTTGAATAGTCCTTTCTAAAAATAATCATGCCGGTTAACCGAAACAAATGTGGAATTAAAACTATCGGTCTAGCCAAGACTACACCCCTTATCTAAGTTCACAAGCACCTTGTAAAGATCCTAAAGAGGCAACAAAGGTGCCAAGTTAGCTAGTGTTCACCTATCTAATTCTACCTTGCAAGGTCACACAAACCTATGCAACTAGTACTTCAAACAAACCGGGGAGCACCTACACAATCTAGTAAGCAAAAGCACAAAGCTACCTAAACTCACTAGCAATGCTTAATAACAAGGCTACACAAGCTAAATTAGAGAGCGCAAATTGCTTAGCTACACAAACTAAGTAATATGACTAACAAGGTTACTAGAACCAAATTAGCCACGTAAGAGAGCTATTTCTTTGCTACACAAACAAGAAGGCTAGCAAGCTACACAAGCTAACTAATCACAATGAGCAACTACACAAGCACAATATATGAAGTATAAATACAAGCTTGTGTTGCATGGAATGCAAACCACTGAGAAGATGATGAAGACAATGTTGACACGGTGATTTTCTCTAGAGGTTCACTTGGTTGCCACCAAGCTACGTCCCCGTTGTGTCGACCACTCACTTGGTGGTTCGGTGGCTAATTGGCATCACCCTCCAAGCCCACACATCGGGCACTGCAAAAACCTACCTTAAAAGTGAGGGTAGCTCAATGATACGCTGAAAGGTCCAAATTGGCTAGAGGGGGGTGAATAGTCTAAATTAAAACTCTACAAAACACTAGAGCAAAGATTAGTAACACAAATGACGATAAACATGATTTGCTCTAGCTCTAAGTGTTAAGCAAGCCACCTAGTTGCAATTCTAGTTACCTAATGTCTCTATAGCACACACAAGCTAGGTTGCTACAACTACTACTACCTAGAGTGCTAGCAACAAGAGCAAGCACAACTAAACAAGCTAACACAAGGTAAAGATGCAGTAAGTAAACGATGGGAAGATGATTTTATACCGACGTGTAGAGGCAAGTGAACCAATGAAGAATACCAATGTGAAGCCAATCAACAGGAGACAATCAATCACAATATCAAGAGAGACACCAAGATTTTCTCCCGAGGTTCACGTGCTTGCTGGCACGCTAGCCCCCGTTGTGTCGACCAACACTATGTGGTTTGGTTGCTAATTGGGAATCCACACCCAAGCTCTCCAAGAGCGCCGCAAGAACCTACCGCTAATGAGATAACTCAATGACATGCACAATATATTAGAGCTACCTTATGGTTCTTTGCCGGGGAAGGTGCAAAGCCCCTCACAAGTCGCCGGAGCCGGCCACGAACAAACTCCAACTCATGCTGGACCTCCTCCGCTGCTCCAAGCCGTCTAGGTGGCGGCAACCACCAAGAGAAACAGGAATCCCACAGCAAGAGAACATCCAAGTGCTAACTAGATGCAAACTCATAAGCAAATGCACTTGAGATCACTCAATCTCACTTTGATTAGGCAATCAAGCAAGGGATATGAGTGGGAAGGGATGTGCTCAGCTCAAGAGGATGTTAGAGAGTCAAAATGTCCAAGAGAGACACCCCCAAGCCAGCCAAACACATATTTATAAGCAGCCCCAAAGAATAGAGCCGTTAGGCACAAGTTGCTGCTGCTGTCGCGCTGACCGAACGCGCCGGTCGAACTGACCGGACGCGGACACATTGTCCGGTCGTGCTTGCGCGACTTCCCTGATGAATGCCATGTGTCTCACTTTGAATCTCGTTCGTTCGATTGTAATGGTCACTTAAATGTACTCGTTCGCGCATTAGAGTGACCGGACGCGCCGATCAAAACTGATCGGACACGCCCTAGCGTCCGGTCGCCAGATGCTTGCACTGCTGAGGGGCTGACTAGACGCGCCGCTTGTACTGATCGAACGCCACAGTGCCAGCGTCTGGTCGATTCTAGTAAGCACCCACTCACGACCTGACGCGTCCGGTCGATCGTGACCAGACGCGCCACCGCGTCCGATCGACCTAGCGTGCTTCGTAGCTTCTCTGGGGCTTGACCGGACGCGCCGGTCCCGTGACCGACCAAACGCGCCAGTGCGAAGCCCTAGCGTCCCATGCCAGACTGCTACTACCACTGACCGGACGCGTCCGGTCATGCCGAGACCGCGTTCGGTCACCCTAGTGATCTCCGTTCACCTCCGTTTCTATCCACGATGACTTAGAGAAAATCTCCGCCTCCGGCGTAGTGAAAATATGCATTTCACTTCTATGAGAGAGGGCCCCAAACCCATCTCTACCGCTCAAACTCCACCGCCTTCACAAATGTGCTAACATCACCAAGTGTACATCACCATGTGCATGTGTGTTAGCATTTTCACAACCATTTTCGAGGTGTTAAGTTAGCTCACCACTAGATTTAAATGCATATACAAATGAATCTTCATCTAGTGGCACTTAAGTGATCAATAGCCCCAAAAATTCCCCTCTTTATAGTACGACTATCGATCCTAAGTGTGATCACACCTTCTATGGTGTCTTGATCACCAAAAGCAAATCCTATCTATACCTTTGCCTTGAGCTCCATAGGATTGCACTCCATCTCCTCTTCTTCTCCAAGTATGGCACCAAGTCATCATGATCAGCATGCATCTTGCCATCACTTAGGAGTGTACCAATCACGTTTTGTAATCAACACTCAAGCACATGTGATTAGTACTTAGGTTTTATCAATTAGCTAAAACCAAACTAGGGACTTTCACACGCTCAACTAGAGTTGCTCTTCATGATCCTCGCGGGGTGAGTATAATCCCCATCACAAATCCTCCTCCGGAGCACCATACAATCTTCTCACATGCTTCAATGGAGTCACAACCACCAAGCCATCTAGGAAGTGGTAACCTCTAAGAGTAACAAACATCACCGACTTGCAACTCGATCACTTAGTGCCACTCGATGCAACCTCACGATGCAATCGCACTAGAATCGCTCACTCACTTGATCGGATGAACACTATCAATCAAAAGTGAGTTGGAGGGCTCCCAAGCACTCTCAAGCATGGGCACAAAGCCCCCCTAGGTGCTCAGCTAACGGTCCAAGGCCGACCAATGCTTGGTTTTATAGCCCCACGGCTCAAAAGAGTCGTTACTCCTTCACTGGGCTTTCTGCGATGCGACTGGACGCGCAGGTCAACCTGACCGGATGCGCCTAGCCTAGCGTCCGGTCACTCTTGACCATCCACGTGGCCTTGCCGTTCGACCATGCCCGTCAATCACCAATGGTCACGTCGCGATCGGACGCACACCGTTGATTGGACACACCAGTGCCGCGTCTGCTCATGTGTGCGCCCGAGGCGGCAAGTCCGTGACCTGACGCGCCGATGAAGCGACCTGACTCACCATGAGCCAGCGTCTGGTCGTTTCTAGAGCGCTCCCCGAGCCTCTGTTTTTTGACCGGACGTGTTAGATCAAACCTAATTGGATGCAGGCCAGCGTCCGGTCCTTCTCCTGCTGCCACGCGTCACAGCCACGCCTTGCGCCACCACTTTAGCTATCGTCAGCAACGACCGGACATAGCCTCAGCGCATTAGGTCACTACTTCGCACGAGCATTTGGTCACTTGACTGAGACCGTGCCCTCTCTGGAACACATGACCGGACGTGCAGGTTCCTCCAAGGCCAGCGTCCGATCACTTCGAGTGACCTCTTTTTGCCTCCATTTCTTTGCCGAGGTGTTCCACATCAACATCAACTTCTTCTCCTTAGTAAATGTGCCAACACCACCAAGTGTGCACCACCATGTGTATGTGTGGTATCTTTTCATAAACATTTTAAGGAGTTAATCACTCAACTTGCCACGCCACTTGATCCTAGCAATGATGCAAAGTTAGATCACTCGAGTGGCACTAGATGACCGATATACAAACAAGTTTGCCCCTCTTGATAGTACGGCCATCTATCCTAAACCCAGTCATAAACTTCTCTACACACCTATGACCAGTGAAATGAAATGCCTTAGGTTATACCATTGCCTTGCGCATTCCATTCCATCTCCTTCAATGTCGATGCAACACATGCACCAACATGATCAATAATGATATGATCTACTCTATATCATCATGTGACCATATTGGTTCATTGATCTTGACTTCACTTGCTCTTGACCGTTGCTTCGGTCCATCGGTGCCAAGTCATCACTCAACTTGCCCGTCACACTTGCAACCGGTCCGTTGAGCCAAGTTTTATCTTGATCTTCTCCACCTTGATCACATGACTCAATGTCATGTCTCATGTGCAATGAGCTCCTTCATCGCATGTGTGAGCTTTGCAACATTTCTGAGCCATTTCACCTTCATGGCAAGTATTGCTCACACACATATACCTATGGACTAATCACCTGTGTATCTCATATTTAAACACATTAGTCCACTTAGGTTGTCACTCAATTATCAAAACTAAACAAGGACCTTTCACCAGTGCTCCAGCGAGGATCTCGGTAGGGAGTGAGGTGAGGTGGCACCGGTGCTGCAGTGAGCTTGCCAGGGCTGGAGGTGATGCGACACCGGTGTTGCATTGAGGAGCTCGCCTGGGCGTGAGGTGAGGCGACGCCCAAGCTCCGCGCAGAAGGTGAGATGAGCGCGTAGCAAGCCTGGCCCACGGAAACGGCCGCCCCCCTCATTTCCCCTAAGCCAGGCTAAGGGGTGGCGGGTGCATTACTGGAGCCAGGCTACAGGGCCTTTACAGGCAACCAAACAGGTCGAACCTACATTACTGGAGCTTGGCCAAGACCTAACGCAGGGAATGAAACACTCCTTATATGATTGTACTTTGTGCCTCCGAGTAACATGATAGGAGCAGCTCCTGATAAAAAAAAGAGATCCAACCTAGGAGGAAGTAGGCGGTTTTTCATTAAGAAGTTGCCTTTCAAACAAAGATGCAAGGCTCTTTATTTTGGTCCCTCTAGATTCTAGAAGAAGAGATTTTTATACATTTTTTGAAACAACCAGTTACCGTAGCAATAGTGCATTCTCTATGTTCTGGCGTTATTTGAATACAAAATTTTACTTTTTTATGCGCACGCATTTCCCCGGATTGCACGTTTGCCATTAGAATGAACTAATGAGAAAAATGCACCGTACAGATAGACGATAGTACAGTTTCTTACAAGCATTTCAATGGCACACATTGTCACCTCGCAAGGATTTTCTTTATAGAATTGACCTTGCAGAGGTAGAGAGTACGTCTTTTTATACAGAGAAAAAAAGGTATAGTTACTCCAATGTACTTAGACTACCCGCAGTGGGTACTTTAAAACGATACTCTAAAGCTTTAGAGTATGAATATAGAGTAAAAACTGCTGCACTGGGTACTCTAAAACGATACTCTATCCTTTCTCTCACTCTATATTTAGAGTGGTACTACGGTTACTCTATACTCTATAGTGGCGGGTCCCACTAGCTAAACAAAGGAAAAAATGCTATAACTCACAAACCAAAAATCCAAATTAAATTTCAATTTCACAATTAAATTCGTCTCAATAAATCCTTCAAAACTAGATCACACATGGATATATTTAGATAAAGTGACAAGTAGGTCCCACAGTGGATAGAGTGGATAGAGGATGATATAGAGGATGGATGGGTGCGGAAGAATTGAGTATAGAGGAGAGAATCGTGCTGACTAGGACGTATAGAGGATGAATATAGAGGTCTATAAGTGCGGGTAGTCTTAAAACATACTGCCGTGCAAAATAAAAGAACACAACAAATATTGTGAGTGGCGGTCACTAGGGCTTGGGCTTGGGCCTGGTATAGAGCTGTAGGAGTAAGAGTCCATAAGTCCACTCGCCCATGGTGGTAGATGGGCCGGGTAGGTCATCGTTCAACAGCCCATGGTGGCAGCTAAGCCCAGTCGCCCTATGCAGCGAATCGAAGCGAACTCGCGAAGTCGAACCGCAACCGAAGTCAGGTGCTGAGGGCACAACGCGACCTGGCAGCAGTCTAGTGGCCCGTAGAGGGAGAGATGAGCTGCTCTTGAACCATATTTTCCTTGTTGTTTCTTCCCATAAAATTACGACAACTTTATTTAGTTACTCTCTTCATTTTAAATTATAAGGCATTTGAGTTTTCTATATACATATCATTTGATACAAACTTAGATATATATTATGTCAAGATACATAATAAAATAATATATCTAAAAAATCAAAACAAGTATTAACATCATGATACAAAATAAGTACAGTTAGATTAATCATAGAATATATGTTCATAATAATTTTGTTTAGAGACATAAATACTTTGGTTAAACTTGAGCTAGTTTGATTGGCGCGGATCCTATAACGGAAATGTTACGTGCAGGGCGTACTTTCGTCCGGACGTCCCTTTTGGGCCTACATACTAGCCCAATAGACCTATGCTCTACGCCTGCTTGTTTTTTTATTACGGTATTCACGTCCGTCTCTTCAGTTGCGCCGGTTAGATAAGGAAAGAAGAAAGAGACGAGAGACCTGCTCCGCTCTGCTTTGCGTGTTGACGATCACCCGCTTGCTCCTGCTTCGTCGGTCGTGCCCGCTGCTCCTGCTCTACGGCCCGCTCCGCCGTCGACGGTCACCCTGCGCTGCTCCTTCTCCTGCTCCATCGTGCCGTCCCGCTGCTTCCTGAGCTGCTTCTGTTCCGCGACCACTTCACCTGACGGCACGGGCACCGCCGTGCCCACGCAGGCCGATCGCTCCCTCGGCCGCCAGCTACCCATTGAGGCCATCACACAAGGAGAAGCGTCGGGCCCTGGCGCGGAAGCCCTCTGGCCTCGGCTCCGGCTATGGCTGCGACGCCCCCATGCAGATGGCAGAGGAGGCCGCACCGAGATATGATGCATGTTGCAAGCATACATTTCAAATATTTCAGATGTTTTAAATGTATGTTACAAGTGTTTCATAAGGATGTTGCAAAAGTAGAATGAGATGTTGCAATGGGCTATACACTGCGCGTATGTTTCAAGTGTATGTTCCAAATGTTTCATCTGTTTTCGGATGTATGTTGCACGTATTTCATTTGGATGTTGCAAAACTAGATCGGGATGTTGCATATATATGCAAGTGTTTCAGGTGCTTTCACACGTATGTTGCAAGTGTTACATCTTGATATTTGCATATGTTTGCAATGGCTACACACGTGTTTTCAAGTTTTTTTCTGGTGTTTTGCAAGTGTTTCAGACGTATGTTACAAGCGTTTTATCTAGATGTTGCAAAAGTAGATCGGGGTGTTGCACATGTTACAATGCGTGTGAGAAGCGGAGGAGGCGCGAGTCCCTACGCGTGGTGTGGTGGCACGGGCATTGTTTGGACAGCACGGGCCCCGCGTTGGTGCGCGAAATATGGGCTCAGGCTAGGGCGTGTTGGCCTGAGCGCACGGAGTGCAGCGCGGCGTCCGTCCGGATGTCCGGACACTAGCATTGTCCATCTATACTTACCTTTTTTTATTTTTTTTATGGAGGGAGTATTTTCGTTCGATCGTAGGTAAGCAGATGGTCGTAATTATCATTAATTGCATTATCATAGAGCTGAGCAATCATGCACACAGACAAACAGGAGGATCCAGCCGTCCGCGCGGGGCCCGGTCCCTGCTCCTGCTGCATCGTTGGAAGTAAAACAACAGTGACATGGAGTATTCTGCTAAGCTAGCTCTGTATGAATATATTAACCGCTATTTGGATGATGATGTGACTGCTCAAGAGCTGGCACTACTATACAGATGATCTTCGCACTGTTCATTTGGCAACGAATAATATTTTTCTCTCACGACAAATCAGCGAATAGTATTTTCAGTCATAGCTTTTCAGCCGAGCGCGAGACTTTTTAATTCTGTTGGATCGGATCAGTACGTGCTCATCTTGAAAGAGCTTGCATCGTTGATACTACGACCCTGCTACTCTTCTGGTTCTGGAGCAATGGATAACGCAGACGATGGCCCAGATCAATCAACCATGGAAAAGCATTTGGACAACGACGCACACACCTAGCGTTATAAGGAACAGAAATGCATGCGTCCCGATGAGAAGTGTACACGTAGGCATGCATACTGGTCGTCCTACTCTTCCTACTCTTTTGGAGACGCTGGTGGTGGTGGAAGGGAGACCGACCTGACCAAAACTCTCAATCAGTTACGCCTAACTTGGCTTGTTCGAAAATTGTGTTAGTCAACTACTCAACTCCGTTACAATAATCAAAGGGCATATCCTTGCAGTCATATACATACAATAAGAACATAAAAATGGCGCATTATATTTCTCTTAGCTTGAAAAGATCAGCATCTGATGCGCTGTCTAACCAACATTCATTGTAGACCCTGGCGGCCTGGACGGCATCCGGTTCCTATCGGCTGGCATGGTGCGGCAGTAGTAGTGGGCAAGCGGTGTAAGCAAGGCACTCACCGGATTAACTAATATACTACACTCATATCTCTCTGCACCTAAAAAGCCTCTAACAAAAACTCTACCCGACAGACATCGCGTGTCGCCCTGCTTCACTCTGCCTCTCCGATAGATCCAACTACCCGAAGGAAATCGTGCACCCTCGGTCACAGAACTCGACTCCTTCCAACCACTTCAGATAAAGGTACCAAATTATGCACATGGTCACTTGGATATGTTTGAATATAGCCGGTCTCACACCCATCAGAAAACAATATCAATTAATTCCAATTGGTCAAAATGCATCACATTCATCAAGGGTGGATGAACACCCGAAGAAATGTAAGAGGAAAAGAGAAAGAGAAAGATTTGCATCGACGTCTAAAAAGGGAAGGAATGAATTGAACAAAAAGTATCGTGAATCATACCAACACAGAAAAGGTAATGCAACTTTGAGTATTATGATTATACAAACACACACACTGAAAGTGCATTTGCCCCCTATGTGGGTTTTGGTGTATTGATGACATCCAAATTAGGGACTAATGTGATCTTAATGAGATATGTTGCAGCTATTAGTCCCATGAAAGAATTTAAGAGTTGATAAAGATGAAATGGTATCCCTCAATTCGTCATGTTGAAGAAGATGACGAACTCAAAGCGGAGCTTCAAAGCTTATCTTTTCGCTTCTTGGGTTTAGGTATGCCGCACTATAAAGAGGGATGCAAAACTTAGTTGGTCTGAGGAAGATAGAGTGTTCAAGTACAAAAATAAATTCAAAAGAGAGACACTCTAGCACTTCACGAGCACGTAGAATAATTTTATTGACTTTTGGTGTCGGAAGTCCCGACGTATGTCGGGAGTCCCGACGGTCGAAAGTGCTGACTTGCGCCGGGAGTCCTGACGTCCAGTCACTTAGCCTGTGCGGTGACTAAGGACGTCAGAAGTCCCGACCCTCGCTAGGAGTCCTGACGCCAGGCCCATCGGTTCGCTCTACTGACTGCTGCGTCGGGAGTCCCGACGTACGTCGGGAGTCCCAACAGTCAGCAGTCCCGACGTAAGTCGGGAGTCCCGACGTTGACCTTTGCGCAGTGTTTTTAACCTTACATGAACATTGTTTTCTATATAAGTCAGCAGTCCCGAGATCTACGTCAGAAGTCCCGACGTAGATCTGAACGGTTAGATTTCTACTACGAGTATAAATAGCTCTCTCTTCACTTCTAACCGTTACTCACTCATTCTTTGCTCACTAACTCACGGCCAAAACATCTCTCAAGCATTCAAGAGCTCTCTCTCCTCTCCCCTTTGCTCCTAACTTCGATTCCCCATGGATTTGAGTGATAGGAGAGTGGATTGAGTGAGAAAATCATCCTTGCAAGCTTGAGCACTTGATTTCTTCATCAAGCCAGTTGGATTTGCGTCTATTACTCTTGGGTTCATAGAACCCTAGCCGGCTAGGCGTCGCCCAAGAGCTTCCATTTTGTAGAAGAGCCTTGAGAAGTTTGTATTACCCTTGATTTCTTAGTGGAAAACTCAAGTGACCTTTGTGGTTGCTTTGAGAGAGGCAAGGAGGTGAAAGAGACTCCAACCTAAGTGGTCACCTCAACAACGAGGACATAGGCGCTCCTTTATGGGGTTGCCGAACCTCAGGATAAATCCTTTGTCCCGCGTGTTTGTTGTTGTTGCAGTGATTTGCTTGGTATCACTTGTATTTGCTTCTGTCTCTCTCATCCTCCCTCTTAGGGTTTGGTTGATCTATGACTTGGAGAGTTCTCGGCGTCAAGGAAGTGGCCTAACATCTTCATCTTACCACTAGGAAGTGGTGTTGTAAGTTATCGGTCTCATAAAATTCATTTAAGCACTTGTAGTTCATTTCCCGTAGGCGTCGGGAGTGCTGACAGTTTGCGTCGGAACTTCTGACATGTCGGGAGTGCTGACCCAAACTGTTGGGACTTCCGACAGTTGCTGACAAGTATCTTTAAGATTTGTGTAGAATTTTTTAGATACGCCTATTCACCCCCCTCTAGGCATTGTTTAGATCCTTTCAATTGGTATCAGAGTAAGGTCTTCTCGTAGCATTTCACCGCGTGAGAAGAAACAATGTCGAAGACCGACAAGACACAAGAGTTGGCTAAAGAAATAGCCAAAGAGTTGATGGAAACTCAAGCAAAGCTTTTTCAAGATGAAATGAAGAAAATGCAAGATGAGATGAGCAAGTTAAAAGAAGAGTTGAGTAAGAAGGTCGATGATGCTATAAGTGGCAAGAAATTTGAAGAAGCAACTAGTGGCAAAAATGACAATGGTCAAGATGGTGCAAGTGATGTTGGAGCCGGAGAGCACATTCAACTAAAAGGAATATACTCTACCATGAACTTTGATTATTCACAACTCATTAAAGCCCCACTTCATCATACTCCATCCATCAACCTTGGTAAGCCACCTCACTTTGATGGATCAAGATATCCCGATTGGGCTTACAAAATGAAGATGCACCTCATTGCCGCAAATCTTTAGGAAGTGGTTAATGTTGGTGTGACATTTCCCACCGAAGAAAGAGAGATCACTCTGGAAGAGGCACACAACTTCCGTCAAAATGCACAAGCCGTAGCCATGCTTGTTTCAAGTCTAGCTCCGGATGAGTTCAACAAGGTCAATAGAAGAGAAATTGCTAAGGACATTTGGAAAGTCTTAAGGACTTCATTTGAAGGAGACAAGAGTGTGAGAAAAGGCAACATCGAGTTACTTCATGGTGAATTGGAGAGATTTGTGATCTTAGAAGGTGAAACAACTCAAGCTATGTTTGATAGGATGATGACTTTGGTCAACCGCATAAGATCTATTGGAAGCACCGAATGGGATGACAACAAGGTTGCTAGAAAGATTTTGAGAACATATAGGGCAAAGAACAATATGCTAGCATCTGTGATCATGGAGAGGCCCGACTATGATTACATAACACCTCAAGAAGTTCTCGCGAAGCTCAAGCATCATGAATGCCTTGATCAAGATGCAATCAATGCTCATAGTCAAAATGCTAGTGCAATGGGATACAACAAGAGTGCAGCCCTAAAAGCAACTCACGTTCATAATGGCAATGGGTGTTATCAAGAAAAAAAGAAGAAAGTGAAGGATGATTCCTCAAGTGAAGAAGAAGATTCCGATACGGAGGTTGCATTTGTGATTAGAAATCTTAGAAAATTTATGAAGAAGAAGAGCAACCGCAATACTTATGGTGATGGTAAGAAGAGATACAAGAAGAGGTTTTGCTATAGGTGTGGTAAAACCAGTCACTTCATTGCCGATTGTCTCGAAGAGAACAAGGACAAGAACAACAAGAATAATGATAAGAAGAACAAAGGCAAGAAGAAAGGTGAAGCTCATCTTAGTGACGAATGGGAGTCAAATGATGATAGTGACTCAAGTGATGATGAGAAGAAGAAGAAGAAGAAGAAGAAGAAAGGAGCCGCGAACATTGCCATCCATCACTCTTCATCACCAACTATGATCCTCCCCGACTCGGCTTCATCACCAAAGCTCTTCCCCAACTTGGATTCATCACCGAGGCTTTTCTCCAACCTCATCGACAACGAATACTACACTCCAACTTGCCTTATGACCAAGGGGGAGAAGGTACAATCCCCATCCAACTCCTCTAGTGATGAGTAGGGCTGAGTATGATAGTTGTGATGAGAACATAGAACAACTTGAAGCAACCATGATAAAGAAATTTGGTAAAAAGGCCTACACTAAAATAAAAATGCTAATGAAGAAACTAGAGAAGAGGGATAGATGCTTGGAGATGCAAGGAGATATAATCACTCAAGAGCAAGAAAAGAACCAAGCTCTTGAAGCATCTATCGTCGAGGAAAAGTCGAAGGTTGAGAAGTTAACCGTTGAATTATCTTTAGCCAATGACTCAATTGGGAAATTGACTAAAGAACATTCCTCGGTTAATGATCAAATAGCTAGCCTCAAGAATGAGAAAAGTATTGCTCAAGAAAGTCTTACACGCTTGGAAGAAAAATATCAAAATCTTGAGCAAAACTATAGCGCACTTTGGGCAAGCACTTCAACTTCTCCTAAGGCAACCAAAGACTCTAATGTCTCCACTAGCAATGGTTGTAAAAGATGCTATAAAATTGATGTGAATGCATATACTACTAACCTTATTGAGCTATAGAAGAGGGACAAGGAGATCAATATGTTGAAGATGGCCTTGAAGAATGGGTGCAAGTGTCAAGAGCAATCCAACAAGACTATATACAAGGCATTTAGGCACCCATCTATCAAGGAAGGTCTTGGTTACAATAGGTATGATAGGAAGGCCAATGGAAGGAACATGGTCAATGGTGTGCCTTGTGTGAAGTTCAACAAGGGTGTTGCTCTTGATGAGCTTATATGCAAGGCTAACAACAAGGTCTACATTCCCAAGATCCAACCTACAAGCAACAATGTAACACCCCAGGTGTTTATCACCAATTAAATAGTGGGTTTAAGCTCAAACATGACAGATTAGTGGAGATGACGATGTCAAAGTCAAACCTATGGAAATAAGCCCTAACCTAAACTTGGATATTGCACCCTCGCTTACATATAGGCTCAATTAAGAGATATATGCTTGGGTGTTGTTATCAAAGTATCTTCACATGTCTCACATCAAGAACTATCTATATTGATCCCTGGAAAAGTTTTATGAAGTTTGGAATCAAAAAGTCACATGAAATGATAACTTCCATTCCTGTTGGAATTTGCCTCATTAAGTTAATGGAACTATAGAACATCCACCAAACCTTGCAAATTGTCCAAATGACTCTAGATGAACTCTACAACACCTTAACTACACTTAGGGCACTTAATGGAACAATGTTCATGTTGATCATTTTGCCTAAATGTGCTTCTAAGTGATGGTTGACCATGTATGGACCCTAGAACCCTTTTGTTTGACCATTTCAAAAGTGTGACCTAGAAGCTTTGCATGACTGTGCACCCTTTAACAAAGTTGTAGGGAATTTTATAAGGAACAAACTTTGTTTAAGCGTCAAGTCATGAAAATGTGAGGAACATGCTCAAACAGGGCCCACAAGTCAGTTTTAGGGCTGATTTCAGCACTTAGCCATTTTTTAAGCCCTAATTCCAGTAACATCGACGTTGGCATCTCGCGTTCTCCGAATTTTGTTGAATAACTCAAGTTGACCCAAAAATGAAAGTTGGAAATAATTCATTGGAGAACAACATGTAAAAAGTTGGGATCAATTTGACCAAGTTTGGCACTGCAAAATCCCAAAACCGAGCCCTAGCTTAACAGGTTGACACTGGTAATTTGGGGGCTGATTATCTCCTAATCTATAACTCTAATAACTTTGCTCCCTAAAGGAAAATCATAGAGGTTTGAATGGGCTTCAAACTTTGTTAAAGGCCCTTGGCCCAAATATGAACAGAACCGGCCCAAAATCGGCCTCCAAGACGGGCACAGAGGCGCCTGCCACGTGCTCGATGAATTGTCCCCGTGGCGACCGTGCAGCAGGGCACCCCACCATGGCTGGACACGCGCCCCCTTGCCTCTCCACGCGTCTTGCGCCTTGTTGTCGAGGTGGAAGAGCACCAGGACGCGCGCCCAAGCTCCACTCCATCCCCCCCTCGCCCTAGAGCTTCCCGTTGCCTCCCTGTCTTTCCCAGTCGCACCCAGAGCATGTCCGCCATGGCCAAGCTCCGGAGCTCGCGGCCGCGCCATCGTTCTCGCCGATTTGTCAAGTCGCAGGCCAAATGAAGCACACCACCATCTCCGCATCTCACTGCTACACCCACCGCAACCTTACCCGGCCTTTCCTCGCCATCGTGAGCGCGGCCACCGTGAGCGCTGTGATCATGGCCGCCATGGCCAATCTCGCCGCCGAAGTCATTCTGCACCTCACGCCATACTTCTGCTCCACCAAGTGCGCCATTGTCGCTGCCTCGTCGTGCCTTACCGTGTGCGCACTCGCTTAAGCCATCCCTGCCGCCAGCGCTTTGGCCGCGGACGCCTCCGTGGCCGACGAGCAGAGGCCACGCCAGTCATCATGGCCAAGCCACTTTAGTTCACCACACTACCAACTAAGGGCTGCCACAGTTTTACCTAGACCTGAGGATGCTGCGCCGCCACTTCACCGCCGCCGGGGTGAGCCGTCGAGCCTGCGCCGCCGTCGCCATGCCGCTCGGGCCGCACTTGCTTGTGGCCAGGTGGCCATGAGCCACCTCTGGCCGAGCTGCTACTGCTCAGGGATGCGCACGGGCCTCCTGTCACTACGCCACCGCCGCTTGCCGCCAGAGCGCTGCCCCGCCGGCCGGAGCCGCGGGCCGGCCGCCTCCCCTGCTTCCGTTGTCCCTGTGAAGGAGAAAGGGGTGGGGAAGAAAACTAGTCCGGCTCCCTCTCTCTATGACAGCTGGGCCCAATGGTACAGAGGGTCCCACATGTCGGTTTAAGTAGGGGCTGAGTTGGGTAAACAACCGGGTGCACCTAGCAAAATTCGTTAGGGTTGTTTTAATTCGGTTTTTGAATTTCATTTTCATGTAAATCTTCTAAAATTCATATCTCATACTAGGTAATTCCAAAAATAGCAAAAATGGACTTTTTGGAAACCTTGAGAAGAGATCTATGCAGTGGAGTCATAATATGTTACATGTTTGTAGATGTTTTCTGACGTCATTATTTAAGCTTTAAAAATGCTCTAAAATGCTTATAAACTTGACCAGAGCCATATCTAGAGTTTTAGATATCCAAAAATAGTGATTCTTGTTTTGTTAATTTTGTGATGACATGCACTTGCTAGGAAAAATATTAAACACCCTAGTTGTTCACTGTTTTCTTAAGATTTTGATTTGACCTTGATAAATAAGGAAATCTACATTATATTACTTGTCATTTTTATATCTTGAGTTGTATTGCTCCAAATGATGTGAAATTTTTTATGGTAGGCTTTCCATGCTATGGATGTACTGTTGTATAAATTTCATGTTCATTGCTTACTGTATGATCAAGTTATTGATTTAATTTGTTTATGGCTTACTAAAGAACTTATAAATAATATATAAATGATAAAATAGAAAATGTTGTTCCATTACCTTAGTATGATGTTTCTCTATCATATTGATCCATAATATGGCCTTGTGTTCACAGAAAATATGGAGTTTTGGAATTAACTTGCTCTCACATGAATTCTTGTAATGGCAATTTGTCTTTTTCATAGAGGTTGCTATGCATGTCCAAATGGCCTGAAATTTGTACAGTAGACTTTTGGGAGCATTTGTAGGCCACTGTAATTTTGGTAGAATTTATTGTGTACTTTGATATGTGTTCCTAATTCCACCTAATTATCTAAATAAATTAAGAAAATGCATGAAAAGAATTTATTTAGGAATGGAAACTATGTTTTCTGGTGTTCATTAGTCATGTGTGACATGTTGGTAAAGTTGGTTTTGTCTAATTATATGTTTGCAACATAAGTTAATAATTATTTCTTGCAAATGTGGTTTCTGGACAGATCTGGGAACTTAGCAAAGTTCTTCATGATAATGTGCTTTGTTATGAAACTTATTTATACAAAAGTTGTAGATAATATATGTATCTAGCTGCTGTTAAAATTTGGTGGCATTTGTCCATGTGGTTTAGGAGTTATAGCTGTTTAAAGTTGGGTTACAGAATTGCTTGCTCTCTGTCTTGTTAGACCAGTTTCTGTGTTTATGTAAATTCGACATGATTAACTTTGGAATCATGCTAGGATGATTATAAATTAAATGTAGAGAATTTTATAAGCTTTCCATAATGTCTTCTTTCAAGTCATTTGGATTTATAAAACTCCATATATGATTGATTTATGAAGCTACTGTTTGCAAGTCCAGAAATTGGCATATTCCAATTATCGTTGTTACTTCATCTTGACTTGCTTTGCATGTTGCTAAGTGTGATTCATGTCCTTGGTGATGAAGTTAGTACACCTAAGACTTTGTAAATCTTGTGTCATGTTGGTATTGCTTTCCTTGCTATCTTAGCATGATAGGTCGTGTAATGTTTATTTGAGCAATGTAAAGTGCTTATGTGTATTTAGCGTAACCTTGTACTTACCTTGTTTAGTGTGTGATGCATCATCTATTGTGTTCCCATATATTCATACACTTGCATCTTGCATCTCATTTAGGTACGCTAGATGCACCACGTGAAGGACGTGATGTGGAGCTAACCAGAAGATGGTGTTGGTGGACCTATCTCGGAGATGGAAAGATCGGACAAGTGCTAGAATGAGGGAATGCTCGCCAAGCGAGTTTTATCTGACAAACTCTGACTTGAGTCGGATCCCAGGCAAGCCCCGGAGCATTATAAGCCTCCTACCTTCAAAGCAATTAATCATATTTATGTTATAAGTATTGTTGCATTAAGTGGTAGGAGTTGGTTGAAAACCTTGCTGCATTATATCATTCCTTGTCCAGATATATGAATCCCTGAATCCTACATAGACTAGGATCGAGTAGATGCTTAGCCCTGCTTTAAGCGGTAGAAGTCAGGTGATTTCCTGTCACCTGCGAGATATAGGAATATTCATATATGGCACGGTTGGCTATATTTGCTATCGTGGAATGGAACCATGTGTTAATAAAATGAAATAAGACCGGGCGGGATGACGATAGTGAAGCAACAAGGCATGGAGGTCTTGGGTGTGAATCTATCCCCGTCTGAGTCGTTTAAGGACCGATTTGCTGTACGTCCTTGAGTCATGTTGAACGCAGTCTAACACTTAGTTGGCCGGATAAGCCGTTCCGACCGCGAAGCCGAGTAATATGATTCAGGCCGGGAATCGAATGGTAGGTTGCTTCTTGGAGGAGAGAAAGGATGTGCTTGGGGACATTGGCGTGAGACCAAGGGGGGGTTAGAGTCCCTATCACCTGGCAGAGTGTCGCCCTTGGGGTCGCGACATCATTCGGACCCGTGATTCCTGAATCATATGAAAAGGTGGCCTGTGCGACCCTGGCAGGGGTCTGCACGGTGAGTGTTAGAAATACCCCTCCAGCTGGATAGGAATTCGATTCGAATCGCCGTCGCTCCCGGTTAGTGAGCACTTGACTTGAGCAGCGGCAACGTAGATTCAATTAAATTGAACGGATGGTTAATTGGATCACGATGAAAAGGTTGCCTCAATTTATACCTGCTATGGTTAATATTGTTTGCTCCTAATAAAGTGAGTGCTCTAGTACAGGTTCTAATATAGATGATAGGTTAATGATAATTAACTTGATGCTTAAGCATTAATGACTACTTATCCATATTAAGCTTTTATGCAAAATGTTGTCAAGCTAGCCCACTTTATATCAGCCTTGCATGATCCTTGGTGTCACCTTATTTCTGGTTTCTGACGGGTAAGTCTAGCTGAGTACCTTCTTGTACTCAGGGTTTTATCCCCACTTGTTGCAGGTTGTGATGTATCTGGCGATTGCAAGAGTTGGTTGGCTCCTGCCGTAGAGGCGGAGTGTGATCATGGGCATGATCCTTCTTATTTACCTTATCTCTAATGCTTTTGTTGGAAGTCGACCATGGTACTGGTATGTATTTGAAATAAGATTAATGTTAGTTTTAAATTACTTTGCTTCCGCCACTTTTGAACTTAAGTTGTAATAACTATGTTAAACTCCGATGTAAATTGATTTACTTGTAAAATAGTTGTAACATGTGACTTGTTATATTGAATCACTACGATCTTGGCTTGTATGTTGGTTGGTTTGAAATCCCTCGTGATTTCATTGGACTACCGGAGTTATATGGGCTCAAGTGCGAGAATTTGATCATTTCGGTGATTGTTTTTGTACTTGTGCTCTTATAATTTGGACGGTTCCGTTACAGCTGGTATCGGAGCAAGATTCAACATTAAACTTGTCGTATGTGTATTTAAAACAAAGATTCTGTTTTATAAAATCAGTTTTATCAATTTATAGTTATATATAGGTTTGTCAAATCTAAATTTTAAACCTAAGTATGCCAGTGGTCAATTTCCTTACGCCCATATAAGGATTATTAGGTGGCTTATATAAGTACTAACTTGGGGGTTTTTCATTTATGCATCTACGCCCATGCCAAGGTATGTATGTGTGATAACTCTCCCACACTATGCTACCCGGTGTGTAAGATTGGAGGTAGCCTTCATATATGAAATAGTCATATATGTTGCTAGTTTACTTTTATGCAACATCGCACCTACGCTCAGGTAAGTGTGAGTTGTGAGAGCATGATCGTACAACCTGCGGTCTAGGGGAGAGCTAGTTTTGGTTACTGGATTATTTACATGTTACACGCATGTATATATGAAGGTACTTAATTGTGGGTGATCGAAGATTCGGGTAGTTTTGGTGCTACATGTATATATACAGGGGTATATGTACATGGGAGTACTTAGAATTTTACTTCTCTACTTTCATTATGTGCTATATTGGGAAATGTTGGGCTGCAATGAAACTCTTCTGCAGGTACGCTAACCACGAATGCGTAAGTCGAATGTAGCTGTCGACTAGCTATATATCGAGAGAGTGCGTGTTATGCCACCAACATAGAACGTGATCGCCACCTTAGGTTGGCAATCTTGTGAGGATGAATAGGACGAAGCATGCATCTTCATGATTATTGCTTTATACATAATTATGCTCCTCTCACCCTTGCTCTATAGTGTGTAACTTGTGATCAATGTGTTACACTATCTTTCTTGAATGAAGCTAAATAAGAATACCTTACTCCATGTTGTTTGAGAAAAGTGTGTGCTTAGCCTTGCTAGAAATAGTTGTGGTTACATGCTTGAACCTATAGATGCCCTTTAGGTTAGCCAAGTGGCGGATATGTTGTCATACAAGTGTTTGCAAATGCTTTAGACCTCACCTAAGTAATTGTGATTCTTATTAATGAATTAAATTAGTTGGTCTAAGGTAATAATATTTAGAGCTACTAGAATAACATGTTTTGTGTGCTCTCTTGTTAAGTAGAACAAAGGCAAGCTTTGTTTTGCTTGTCGAATGTTGGCTGCTAGAATGTTTTCTGTTGTAGTGATGCTTTCGTGGTCATAATGGTGTTTTTCTGTAGTTATGGAGAATACCAAAGTTGTAGCTAACTTACTCATCTAGGTTGTTCAAAAATTTCATGACACTAGGCCTTATGGTTTGGGAATTATAAGTTTTAGAAGTTTGTTGTCAGAATCTGCTCATGTTCAGAACAGATCTGAATGTTTGCTTTATTTGACCTATGTGCTTATAGAATCATGTCTTGGAAATATTAGAGCAAGTATAGTACTTTTTCTAAGCTTTCCAAAATGCTAAAGATCACTACTTTTGATGGTATAAATCTCTAGTTATGAGCTTGCAAAATAGAATGACAGAATCTGTCCAAATTGGGGCAGAGATGTCTTCTTTGTCTTGTTTTGCCTTGTTGGCTATAAAACCATCTTAATATGATAGCAAGAAAGTTATAGACAACTTAATAAGCTTTACATAAAGTTAAGGCTCAGCCTTGTTGGGTCCCTAGAACTCCAGTTATGCATTTTTGAAGTTCTTGTCAGTTTTCTGTCCATATTGGTACATAACTGAAACATTAGCATTTTTGGTCATGTTAATCTATGAATTTGATTTTGGTATGAATAACTAAAGTGTAGCCATCTTCCTAAGCTTCCTAGAAAGGCTAGGATCACCTTTGTGAGATGTCTACAACCTCAGTTATGGTAGAAACAAGTAACTACTGTGCTGCTGTCCAGATTCTGGGCACATGCTAAGTTGGCCTCTTTAACTAACGTTTGTTTGGACTAAACTTGTAGTTAGTTCATGCTTGAGATAAATGCTTATTTTGGGTGAGCCTTGTGCCTTGTATTGGTTGCTTAAGCCTATTCGTTTGAATTTTCTCCAATGTCTGTTTGACTATGATGTTGTATGTATGCTTGTTATCTAGGTAGTGCCCTAGTTGTCACCTCGTTTGTCCTCGGTGAGCATACAAGGGCCACATAACTTTATCCTAGAACAATGTTCACGTACACAATTGTATGGTTGTTGTCTTCCATTAGGTTCTCTATCTTAGGAGCCTAAGCTTGTAGACTTGGTGGTTAGCCCTTGAATATTTGTATCCATGCCTTTGCTTGACCGAAAGTCCAAAGTTTAGTTCTCCTATATGTTTGCATAAGCCATGGATGTTTTGCAACCCTCTTTGTGAAGACCCTTATCGACTGACCAACCAAGTTAACTTTTATCAACGCTAGCCTTTGACCATGGTTTATACGTTGCCAGTTATGGAGACCGTACCCAAATCCATGTTGGACCTTTTGGTTACCTCTCCTAAAGGTTAGCTAGTGGGATGCAATGTCTCTCTGCTATGGCCTCTAAATCTTGTGTTTGCAAGCCCATGTAGCAACTTTATCAACTCAATCTTCGATTGGTACCTCGATTTTATCCTTGAAATTTGCTTAATCCATCTCCAACCTTCCCAAGTCTCGGATATTTACTAGTCTTGGTTTCATGTGGTTGTCCAACATGACCAAATCTTGTGGTAATCTTTCATTTTGTCATTACTTTGGTGAACGCATGGTGTGCGTGGAATTAAGCAAAAATCTCATGTCTAGTCGCATTCGGCAATGGATCTATATTCTCTTGGGCTATGTTTTGATCTTCGAATCATCTCCTGGTCAATTCCGAACCTTGTGACTACCTCTGCTTGCTATCCCTCCCTTGTATAATGCTTGTTTTTACCACCCAAATTGTTTCACTTGAAATTTCACCTTGGTGGTGTGATCGGTAATGGTGTTATGAGTAGCAACTAATGGTGCCGCGACAAAACCGAGAGCCTCCTATGGCGGCCGACACAAGGTTGTGCTGCTCGGCACGCGCTGGTATCGTGGTTTCTAGTCATGATCCATTGCGGAACAACATCAACGTGTTATTCTCATGTGAACTTTTCCTTGGTTATCTTTCTCATATCTTATCAAAATACCCTTATAGTGGACCAAAAGTAGTAGAGCTTCCTCCTGAAGTTGCTAAGAGGATAACCTTTGAAGAACAAGTCACCGACATAAACATTAATGGACTACAAGAGGTGGTAGACAAGTGACTCTACTTAGTTGTCCCAATGTTGACGAACGACATCTAGTGAGCGACGTATCTCATCTTTGTTGGATAAAAAGGACACACAACACTTACTACTGGACAAGTCATCCGTTGGATAAGGCTCGATCGTCACAGTATGCAAGTTTTAACCTTTGTATGCATGATGGCCATACCGTCGAAATCAACCATCTCTGGTGCGACTCCTTATCTGCTGACCTCGATGGCAACCATTCGTTCTGCATCAACCACGATTATTGTGGTCAAGAGTGAAGATTTGGAACTTTTTAGTGTTGAGAGACAACTGATTAGTTACCAATAGGAAGGTTAATCTCCAGCTAGGTAATGACTCTTTGGTAGCTATGAAGGCTATGTCTTATAGAGCGATAACTAACAAGAAGTTGATCAACTAGCCACAACTTGAGTGATATTCTATATTTTAGAGCCATTGTGACCAAGTCAATTTCATCTTGGACAATCACACAGATAGTGCAAAGTGTTCTATCAATTAAAGTGAAGAAGTAGAGAAAGTATGCGTTTTGCCTTGCAAAAGTAACCCGCAAGTTCAAAGCGTGTGCATCCTCGGATTGGTATATCAATTAATGGTCGAGATCTGCTGTTGGATGACCCTTTTGAGGTCCCACAGATACTAGTTTACACTCTTTCGTTTGCGTTGCATTCTCGTATCAACAATGTACGAGCAGCCTTGGTCTCTGCAAATCAATGTATACCATCACGTATCAAAAGCAATTTGAAAAGTGTTAAACAACAGATTTCCCATCTAAGAGCTACTGTTTGATCCTAAAAAGGAAGCCTCCAGGTGAAAGTTGGCCTGACAAAGTTGTTATACTGCAAGTCAACTCAACTTATAGTGCAACTAAGTCACAAAGGAAAATTTTACTCAACCGCTGGGTGGTAGACTACTTCCCGCGGTTTAGTAAATATTACAACTTTTGTTGTCCTTAAGGCCTCGCTACATCTTTCTTTGGGAATGATTTTCCCATGATGACATACTCTGGTACCTTATAAATGTTTTTACCCAAGAGGATGCATCTGATTCAAACTAGATAACTGTTGCCATTGGATAAGAGAATCTTCTTAGGTAACATTTGGCAGAAATACGAAGCCGACAGAGTCAGCTATCACATTCACTAACCCATCAACAGACTCAGATAATACAGTGTTGTCATCAGAGAAAGAGAACTGCACACATGGAACCTCAAGTAGTTTCCATTGTTGGTGTCTAAATGAATGAACATTTATGACCAACATAGACTTGGTCTATTGGTTAGTCAGTATCCTATAGCCTCAGAGTATATTTGTCGTCTATGATCTCACCCTTTTGGGAAGGTTGTACTCAAGCCAGTTGGTAGAGAACTGCTTTTCAAAAACCGTGTGAACATAGAGCCATTTCAACGAGTATACTTCTGAATATTTTGGTCTAGTGCCAAGTTCAGATGGCCTATGTTGTGCTCATTATAGAGTCAGATACTTGTGAGTGGTTCACTCATAGACCAAATGACCTCTATACACTGAGAATGCAGTACGTGCTATCTTGGATTCCTCCCAAAGTAACAATGCTTCATAGAAGTCAATGAAGGAAATTCTTCATATAAATTTTACCATGAAGAGTAAGTATCAGAAAGTGCCTTTGGTCAAATTGTTCACCGATGTTGAAGCTTTGTAGCTGAATGCTATAGCTGATGTTGGGAACTAGATAACGTGTCTCTTTTCCTTAAAAAGGCTTCCATTCCGAATCTCGGGACGCGATTCTTTTAAGGGGGGAGGGCTGTAACACCCCAGGTGTTTATCACCAATTAAGTAGTGGGTTTAAGCTCAAACATGACAGATTAGTGGAGATGACGATGTCAAAGTCAAACCTATGGAAATAAGCCATAACCTAAACTTGGATATTGCACCCTCGCTTACATATAGGCTCAATTAAGAGATATATGCTTGGGTGTTGTTATCAAAGTATCTTCACATGTCTCACATCAAGAACTATCTATATTGATCCCTGGAAAAGTTTTATGAAATTTGGAATCAAAAAGTCACATGAAATGATAACTTCCATTCCTGTTGGAATTTGCCCCATTAAGTTAATGGAACTATAGAACATCCACCAAACCTTGCAAATTGTCCAAATGACTCTAGATGAACTCTACAACACCTTAACTACACTTAGGGCACTTAATGGAACAATGTTCATGTTGATCATTTTGCCTAAATGTGCTTCTAAGTCATGGTTGACCATGTATGGACCCTAGAACCCTTTTGTTTGACCATTTCAAAAGTGTGACCTAGAAGCTTTGCATGACTGTGCACCCTTTAACAAAGTTGTAGGGAATTTTATAAGGAACAAACTTTGTTTAAGAGTCAAGTCATGAAAATGTGAGGAACATGCTCAAACAGGGCCCACAAGTCAGTTTTAGGGCTGATTTCAGCACTTAGCCATTTTTTAAGCCCTAATTCCAGTAACGTCGACGTTGGCATCTCGCGTTCTCCGAATTTTGTTGAATAACTCAAGTTGACCCAAAAAGGAAAGTTGGAAATAATTCATTGGAGAACAACATGTAAAAAGTTGGGATCAATTTGACCAAGTTTGGCACTGCAAAATCCCAAAACCGAGCCCTAGCTTAACAGGTTGACACTGGTAATTTGGGGGCTGATTATCTCCTAATCTACAACTCTAATAACTTTGCTCCCTAAATGAAAATCATAGAGCTTTGAATGGGCTTCAAACTTTGTTAAAGGCCCTTGGCCCAAATATGAACAGAACCGGCCCAAAATCGGCCTCCAAGACGGGCACAGAGGGGCCTGCCACGTGCTCGATGAATTGTCCCCGTGGCGACCGTGCAGCAGGGCACCCCACCATGGCTGGACACGCGCCCCCTTGCCTCTCCATGCGTCTTGCGCCTTGTTGTCGAGGTGGAAGAGCACCAGGACGCGCGCCCAAGCTCCACTCCATCCCCCCCTCGCCCTAGAGCTTCCCGTTGCCTCCCTGTCTTTCCCAGTCGCACCCAGAGCATGTCCGCCATGGCCAAGCTCCGGAGCTCGCGGCCGCGCCATCGTTCTCGCCGATTTGTCAAGTCGCAGGCCAAATGAAGCACACCACCATCTCCGCATCTCACTGCTACACCCACCGCAACCTTACCTGGCCTTTCCTCGCCATCGTGAGCGCGGCCACCGTGAGCGCCGTGATCATGGCCGCCATGGCCAATCTCGCCGCCGAAGTCGTTCCGCACCTCACGCCATACTTCTGCTCCACCAAGTGCGCCATTGTCGCCGCCTCGTCGTGCCTTACCGTGTGCGCACTCGCTTGAGCCATCCCTGCCGCCAGCGCTTTGGCCGCGGACGCCTCCGTGGCCGACGAGCAGAGGCCACGCCAGTCATCATGGCCAAGCCACTTTAGTTCAGCACACTACCAACCAAGGGCTGCCACAGTTTTACCTAGACCTGAGGATGCTGCGCCGCCACTTCACCGCCGCCGGGGTGAGCCGTCGAGCCTGCGCCGCCGTCGCCATGCCGCTCGGGCCGCACTTGCTTGTGGCCAGGTGGCCATGAGCCACCTCTGGCCGAGCTGCTACTGCTCAGGGATACGCACGGGCCTCCTGTCACTACGCCACCGCCGCTTGCCGCCAGAGCGCTGCCCCGCCGGCCGGAGCCGCGGGCCGGCCGCCTCCCCTGCTTCCGGTGTCCCTGTGAAGGAGAAAGGGGCGGGGAAGAAAACTGGTCCGGCTCCCTCTCTCTATGACAGCTGGGCCCAATGGTACAGAGGGTCCCACATGTCGGTTTAAGTAGGGGCTGAGTTGGGTAAACAACCGGGTGCACCTAGCAAAATTCATTAGGGTTGTTTTAATTCGGTTTTTGAATTTCATTTTCATGTAAATCTTCTAAAATTAATATCTCATACTAGGTAATTCCAAAAATAGCAAAAATGGACTTTTTTGGAAACCTTGAGAAGAGATCTATGCAGTGGAGTCATAATATGTTACATGTTTGTAGATGTTTTCTGACGTCATTATTTAAGCTTTAAAAATGCTCTAAAATGCTTATAAACTTGACCAGAGCCATATCTAGAGTTTTAGATATCCAAAAATAGTGATTCTTGTTTTGTTAATTTTGTGATGACATGCACTTGCTAGGAAAAATATTAAACACCCTAGTTGTTCACTGTTTTCTTAAGATTTTGATTTGACCTTGATAAATAAGGAAATCTACATTATATTACTTGTTATTTTTATATCTTGAGTTGTATTGCTCCAAATGATGTGAAATGTTTTATGGTAGGCTTTCCATGCTATGGATGTACTGTTGTATAAATTTCATGTTCATTGCTTACTGTATGATCAAGTTATTGATTTAATTTGTTTATGGCTTACTAAAGAACTTATAAATAATATATAAATGATAAAATAGAAAATATTGTTCCATTACCTTAGTATGATGTTTCTCTATCATATTGATCCATAATATGGCCTTGTGTTCACAGAAAATATGGAGTTTTGGAATTAACTTGCTCTCACATGAATTCTTGTAATGGCAATTTGTCTTTTTCATAGAGGTTGCTATGCATGTCCAAATGGCCTGAAATTTGTACAGTAGACTTTTGGGAGCATTTGTAGGCCACTGTAATTTTGGTAGAATTTATTGTGTACTTTGATATGTGTTCCTAATTCCACCTAATTATCTAAATAAATTAAGAAAATGCATGAAAAGAATTTATTTAGGAATGGAAACTATGTTTTCTGGTGTTCATTAGTCATGTGTGACATGTTGGTAAAGTTGGTTTTGTCTAATTATATGTTTGCAACATAAGTTAATAATTATTTCTTGCAAATGTGGTTTCTGGACAGATCTGGGAACTTAGCAAAGTTCTTCATGATAATGTGCTTTGTTATGAAACTTATTTATACAAAAGTTGTAGATAATATATGTATCTAGCTGCTGTTAAAATTTGGTGGCATTTGTCCATGTGGTTTAGGAGTTATAGCTGTTTAAAGTTGGGTTACAGAATTGCTTGCTCTCTGTCTTGTTAGACCAGTTTCTGTGTTTATGTAAATTTGACATGATTAACTTTGGAATCATGCTAGGATGATTATAAATTAAATGTAGATAATTTTATAAGCTTTCCATAATGTCTTCTTTCAAGTCATTTGGATTTATAAAACTCCAGATATGATTGATTTATGAAGCTACTGTTTGCAAGTCCAGAAATTGGCATATTCCAATTATCGTTGTTACTTCATCTTGACTTGCTTTGCATGTTGCTAAGTGTGATTCATGTCCTTGGTGATGAAGTTAGTACACCTAAGACTTTGTAAATCTTGTGTCATGTTGGTATTGCTTTCCTTGCTATCTTAGCATGATAGGTCGTGTAATGTTTATTTGAGCAATGTAAAGTGCTTATGTGTATTTAGCGTAACCTTGTACTTACCTTGTTTAGTGTGTGATGCATCACCTATTGTGTTCCCATATATTCATACACTTGCATCTTGCATCTCATTTAGGTACGCTAGATGCACCACGTGAAGGACGTGATGTGGAGCTAACCAGAAGATGGTGTTGGTGGACCTATCTCGGAGATGGAAAGATCGGACAAGTGCTAGAATGAGGGAATGCTCGCCAAGCGAGTTTTATCTGACAAACTCTGACTTGAGTCGGATCCCAGGCAAGCCCCGGAGCATTATAAGCCTCCTACCTTCAAAGCAATTAATCATATTTATGTTATAAGTATTATTGCATTAAGTGGTAGGAGTTGGTTGAAAACCTTGCTGCATTATATCATTCCTTGTCCAGATATATGAATCCCTGAATCCTACATAGACTAGGATCGAGTAGATGCTTAGCCCTGCTTTAAGCGGTAGAAGTCAGGTGATTTCCTGTCACCTGCGAGATATAGGGATATTCATATATGGCACGGTTGGCTATATTTGCTATCGTGGAATGGAACCATGTGTTAATAAAATGAAATGAAACCGGGCGGGATGACGATAGTGAAGCAACAAGGCATGGAGGTCTTGGGTGTGAATCTATCCCCGTCTGAGTCGTTTAAGGACCGATTCGCTGTACGTCCTTGAGTCATGTTGAACGCAGTCTAACACTTAGTTGGCCGGATAAGCCGTTCCGACCGCGAAGCCGAGTAATGTGATTCAGGCCGGGAATCGAATGGTAGGTTGCTTCTTGGAGGAGAGAAAGGATGTGCTTGGGGACATTGGCGTGAGACCAAGGGGGGGTTAGAGTCCCTATCACCTGGCAGAGTGTCGCCCTTGGGGTGGCGACATCATTCGGACCCGTGATTCCTGAATCATATGAAAAGGTGGCCTGTGCGACCCTGGCAGGGGTCTGCACGGTGAGTGTTAGAAATACCCCTCCAGCTGGATAGGAATTCGATTCGAATCGCCGTCGCTCCCGGTTAGTGAGCACTTGACTTGAGCAGCGGCAACGTAGATTCAATTAAATTGAACGGATGGTTAATTGGATCACGATAAAAAGGTTGCCTCAATTTATACCTGCTATGGTTAATATTGTTTGCTCCTAATAAAGTGAGTGCTCTAGTACAGGTTCTAATATAGATGATAGGTTAATGATAATTAACTTGATGCTTAAGCATTAATGACTACTTATCCATATTAAGCTTTTATGCAAAATGTTGTCAAGCTAGCCCACTTTATATCAGCCTTGCATGATTCTTGGTGTCACCTTATTTCTGGTTTCTGACGGGTAAGTCTAGCTGAGTACCTTCTTGTACTCAGGGTTTTATCCCCACTTGTTGCAGGTTGTGATGTATCTGGTGATTGCAAGAGTTGGTTGGCTCCTGCCGTAGAGGCGAAGTGTGATCATGGGCATGATCCTTCTTATTTACCTTATCTCTAATGCTTTTGTTGGAAGTCGACCGTGGTACTAGCATGTATTTGAAATAAGATTAATGTTAGTTTTAAATTACTTTGCTTCCGCTACTTTTGAACTTAAGTTGTAATAACTATGTTGAACTCCGATGTAAATTGATTTACTTGTAAAATGGTTGTAACATGTGACTTGTTATGTTGAATCACTACGATCTTGGCTTGTATGTTGGTTGGTTTGAAATCCCTCGTGATTTCATTGGACTACCGGAGTTATATGGGCTCAATTGCGAGAATTTGATCATTTTGGTGATTGTTTTTGTACTTGTGCTCTTATAATTTGGACGGTTCCGTTACAAACAAGACGAAGCAATCCGAGGCCCCCAAGCTACAAGCACCACTTCCACGGTGCTATGCTAGTGACTACATGTGTTGTTGGGGCAAGGATGGCAAGATTATGCTGAAGTATGTTGGTGCCCAAAAGAGAAAGGAGTTTATGAGAAGTGTTTGGGTGCCAAAGTTTTATGTGACTAACCCCCTTGGACCCAAAACTCTTTGGGTACCTAAAACACAAGCTTGATTTGTCTTTGTAGGAATACTCCTCCGGTGGAACAAGTTGGGTGGTGGATAGTGGATTCACCAATCATATGACCAGAGAGAAGAACATGTTCACATCATTCCAACCTAGTAATGATGAAAGTGGAAACGTTGTGTTTGGTGACAATGGAAAAGAAGAAGTACTTGGTTTGGATAAAATTGCTATCTCAAATGACAACTCTATTTCTAATGTTTTACTTGTGAATTCATTGAGATACAATTTGTTATCCGTTTCGCAACTTTATGAGATGGGTTACAATTGTCTCTTTACGGATAAGTGTGTGGAAGTCTATAGAAGGAAGGATTCCTCTATTGCATTTACGGGTCATTTAAAAGGGAAACTCTATCTAGTTGATTTCACATCAAATAGAGTCAATCTCGAGACTTGTTTAATGGCAAAATCTAGCATGGTTTGGCTATGGCATCGCCGACTTGCCCATGTTGGGATGAGGAACTTGGCCAAACTTCAAAAGGGCGAACACATCCTTGGACTAACAAATGTTTCTTTTGAGAAAGATAGGATTTATAGCGCATGCCAAGCGGGAAAACAAGTTGGAGCTAAACATCCTGTCAAGAATGTAGTGTCAACCGAAAGGCCATTAGAATTGCTTCACATGGACATATTTGGACCCATCGCTTACATAAGCATTGGTGGTAACAAATATGGTTTCGTAATTGTTGATAACTATTCTCGTTTCACTTGGGTATTCTTTTTGCGTGACAAGAGTGAAGTACAAGGCATCTTCAAGAAGTTTGCAAGAAGAGCCCAAAATGAGTTTGATGTCAAGATCAAGAGAGTTAGAAGTGACAATGGGACGGAGTTCAAGAACACCAACATTGAAGAGTTCCTTGATGAGGAAGGAATTAAGCATGAGTTTTTGGTTCCATACACTCCACAACAAAATGGTGTTGTGGAGAGAAAGAATCGAACACTCATAGAAGCCGTAAGAGCGATGTTGGATGAATACAAGACTCTGGTCAACTATTGGACGAAAGCGGTTCACATGGCTTGTCATGCTATCAACCGCCTATATCTTCACAAGATGAGAGACAAGACCGCCTACGAACTTCTAACCGGTAAAAAGCCCAAGGTGCACTACTTTAGAGTTTTTGGATCTAAGTGTTTCATACTTAACAAGAAATCCAAAAGCTCAAAGTTTGCACCAAAGGTTGATGAAGGTTTCATGCTTGGTTATGCTACTAACGAACATGGATATCATGTTTTCAACAAAACCACCGGTTTGATTGAATTTGCGGTAGACATGACTTTTGATGAAACCGACGGCTCTCAAAAAGAGCAAGTTAATGTTGAGATTGTAGGTAATGAGGAAGCCCCACATAAAGCTATCAAGAAGCTTGCCATTAGTGAGATAAAGCCCATCGAAGAAGAATATGAACACCATGTTGTACATGTTGATCATGATCCTACCATTCATCATGTTCCATCTAATGGGCATGGTGTAGCTTCCGCAACAAGAAACATTCAAGAAGGAAAATCAAATGATGCACAAGGTCATTCTCATCAAGATGGTGCCAACAATGTGCAAGCTCAACCTCAACTCAACAATGAAGAAAGAAGTGAAGCCAACCCTCCACAAGCTCATGATTGTGATTCTCCATTCGATCATGACCACGATGATGAAGATAATGGCCCCATTGAAAGACCAACTCAAGTGCTACATCCTAGAGTGCATCAATCCATTCAACAGGATCATCCTGTTGATAATATATTGGGGAGCATTCGACGAGGGGTAACTACATATTCTCGTTTAGCAAATTTTTGTGAACATTACTCATTTGTTTCTCCTTTGGAACCTAGCAAGGTGGAAGAGGCACTTGAAGATGATGATTGGATGATAGCCATGCAAGAGGAGTTGAACAACTTCACTCAGAATGAAGTTTGGTCCTTGGTGGAAAGGCCCAAGCAAAATGTGATTGGAACCAAGTGGATCTTTCGCAACAAGCAATATGAGCATGGCGTGGTGACAAGGAACAAGGCTAGGTTGGTGGCTCAAGGATTCACTCAAATTGAAAGCTTGAATTTTGGGGAGACCTATGCACCGGTGGCGAGGCTAGAATCCATTCGTATTCTTCTAGCCTATGCCGCTCACCATGATTTCAAGTTATATCAAATGAACGTGAAGAGTGCATTTCTCAACGGCCCCCTATCCGAGTTGGTGTATGTAGAGCAACCACCGGGCTTTGAAGACCCTAAGTATCCCAACCACATCTACAAGCTCGACAAGGCGCTCTATGGGCTCAAACAAGCCCCTAGAGCTTGGTACAATTGCATAAAGGACTTCCTACTCAAATAAGGGTTTGAGATAGGAAAGGCCGATCCCACTTTATTTACTTGCAAAGTTAATAATGATATCTTTGTTTGCCAAATATATGTCGATGACATAATATTTGGTAGTACTAATGTGGCTTTTTGTGAGGAATTTAGTAGGATCATGACGAATAGGTTTGAGATGTCCATGATGGGAGAGTTAAAGTTCTTTCTTGGATTTCAAATTAAGCAACTCAAGGATGGTACGTTCATAAGTCAAACCAAGTACACCAATGACATGTTGAAGAAGTTTGACATGGACAAGGCCAAGCCCATCAAGACACCCATGCCAACCAGTGGACATCTTGACCTTGATCAAGGAGGAAAGGACGTGGAACAAAAGGTATATCGCTCCATGATTGGATCCCTCCTTTACCTTTGTGCATCTAGGCCCGATATTATGCTTAGTGTGTGCATGTGCGCAAGATTTTAAGCTAATCCGAAAGAATGTCATTTGATGGCTATTAAGAGAATTTTTTGGTATTTAGTGCACACTCCTAATCTTGGCTTGTGGTATCCCAAGGGCTCCACTTTCGAGTTACTTGGCTATTTCGATTCGGATTATACCGGTTGCAAAGTAAATCGAAAGAGTACTACTGGGACTTACCAATTTATTGGTAGGTCTTTGGTGTATTGGAGCTCTAAGAAGCAAAACTCCGTTGCCTTGTCCACCGCCGAAGCCGAGTATGTGGCGGTCGGTGCATGCTGTGCCCAACTACTTTGGATGAAGCAAACCCTCAAGGACTACGGTTATGAGTTAACCAAGATTCCCCTTTTGTGTGACAATGAGAGTGCCATTAAAATGGCAAACAATCCCATAAACCACTCTCTAACAAAGTACATAGACATTCAGCATCACTTTTTGAGAGACCACGAAGCCAAAGGAGATATCACAATCCATCTTATGAGCACCGAAAAGCAACTAGCCGATATCTTTACAAAGCCCCTAGATGAGTTAAGATTTTGTGCTTTGAGGAGTGAGCTAAATAACGTGGCTTGATGCCTTGCACATATTTTTGTTTGATCTAGTTAGGAGAAAAGGATTGAGAAAAATATTGTGTGACACTTTCAAAACCTATTTTATAGTTTTCATAAGTGACTATTGCTTTGTGATGGTTGAATGAAATCTAGTCACCTGTGAAAACATTAGTGTCCATATTTTTTCCCCACATAGCATGGTGAGTTCTGGTTTGAGAGGTTTTTTGTCTCTCTACGTCAGAAGTCCCGACGTATGTCGGAACTCCCGACGGCCAGCAGTCCTGGCTTGTGCCAGCACTCCTGGCTACCAGCAGTCCCGATGCCCATGCCAGCACTTCCGACGTGGATCTGGGTCACGCATCCTTGACCCCATGTGTTGACTGCGGCCCAAGCCAAGTTACCACTTTTTCACCGTAGTCTTTTCCCCTTTCTTCTTCCTCCTCTGGTAAGAGCAAGAAGCCTAGCAAGTTCAAGTTTCTCATGAACTACATGTTTGGATAGTGTTGCGCTAGTGCTTAGCGGGAGAATGACATGCAAGAGAGGCTTTACCATATGGAGCAGTGGGCTGGTATTGTGTCTTCTCCTCCACCGCCGTTTGTGCCTCCCCGTGACCCTATGCAGCTTTATGATGAGGCTTGTGTGGCATATGCGTGTAACACCCCAGGTGTTTGTCACTCACTAAGCAGTGGGTTTGAGCTCAAACATAATAGATTAAGTGGAGATGACGATGTCAAGGTCAACCTATGAAGATGAGCCTAACCTAAAGTTGGATGTTGCACCATTGCTTTACATATAGGCCCCTTTTCAAGATATATGCCTGGATGGTGTTATTGCAATATCTTCATATGTCTCACCTTAGTACCTATCTATATTGATCCCTAGAAAAGTTTCATGACGTTTGGAATAAAAAAGTCATATGAAATGATAAGTTATATCCTTGTTGGAATGGTTTTACTAAGTGCTTGAATTGCACTATTAAGTGAATGGAAATATAGGTCATCAATCAAACCTTGCAACCTTGACCAAAAAAAATCTAGATGAACTCTACAACAAAAGTCATGAAGGGTTCATGTTGAGCAAATGCCAAGAAAATGCCCCAATTGGCCTAAAACCTTAGTTTAGGCTTTATCGAGTTACTACTTTGATCAAAGTGAAAGTTTGACTTCTATACCAGTTTTGATGTTGGACCTTAAATAAAAGTTGTAGTTCTTGTTATGTAGAACAAACTTCGTTTAAAGATCAAGACCTATTTAGGCCTCTAACTTAGTGTAACCGAGCCCTCAAGTTGGAATCCAGTGCTATTTTGGGAGCTCGAAATTTTGCTAAGTCCTCAATGGACTGAATGGCTGTTTTAGTTTCCATGTAGGCATGTTGGTGAGTTTGTAACTTGAAAACCATGGCGATCTAGACCGAACTCATATAAGAAAAGTTGGACCAGATATGTAGGTCTACAACTTATATTAGTGAAGTTTTCGCAAAAATCGACCGGATTAGGAGATGAAGGGGGATGAAAATGGAGTTTCAGCTGTGCTTTTGAGGTAGAATTGCAGCTCCTCATCAGGTTTTTGAATACAATACGTACAGAGTGGAGGCTCGTGGCCGACCACGGACAGGGACGAGTGCCGCGTAGCCCTTTGGGCACCCGCTGCTTGACACCTCGCCCGCCCACGCGTCAAATTGAAGAAGCCGAGTGCCCCTCCCTTTATCCTCTCTCGATCTCATTCTCTTGCGTCTCTCTCACTCTTAGCCATGGCCGAGCGCCTCCTCCAGTCTGCTCGTCGCCAGCACAGCCGCGGCAGAGCCGCTGCCCCGTCCACTCTCGCTGCTCGGCGTTTCCCCATCCATCCAAGCACCCATGCCAGCCTGCAGCATGCTCCCGCGCCTCTTTCCCGCAGCCTCCAACCCGTCGTGCTCTCGTGGCCAACCGGCCTCGGGCTACCTTGAGCCGAGCTAAGGCCTCCTGCACGTGCGGCCTGCCACGGCACAGCCTCAGCGGCCTCGCCCCACCTTCGCTGGCCACCAAGCTACCGAAGTCGGCAAGCTCCCGTGCATGTTCTGCTGTGAAGAAGAGTTAGAGAAAACGGGAGGGTCTCTTTGCGAAGCCAAGAGCCATTTGAATAGTGCGGTTAGGACCTGCTTGCTTAGTTTAATTAAAGTTTCTTCCAGGGGCCTAACTGTGAACTCCTAGACTCATGTGAATAGTGCCACATAGTACAATTTTTCTTTTATGCATATTATGGCAGAAACTTTAGAAATTCATAGTAATTCATAGGGAATTCGTAAAATAGCAAATGAGGACTTTTTGGAATTCTTGTGAAATTTTCTATGCAGTAGATCTATAATATAGCATGTTTTAGTTTAAAGTTTTAGCTGTAAAAATAGATTTATGCAACTAAGTTTTGAATGCTAGCTGCATTTGTCTTTTTCATAACTGCAAATTTAGAGCTCGAAATTAAGTGAAATTTTTGTGTCATGCTACTCATGTGATGTTTGATGTGTGGTAATAATTTCATGAATTTTGGGTGCTGTATGAGTGAGTTATTAGTGTATCTTGCTCTCACATGATTTATTGCAATAGCCATTTGTCTTTTTCATAGAGGTTGATATATATGTCCAAATGGTTTGAAATTTTGATAGTAGACTATTGGGAGCATTTGTAGGCCACTGTAATTTTGGAAGAATTTATTGTGTACGTTTGATAGGTGTTCATAATTCCACCTAATTATCTAAATAAATTAAGAAAATGTATTAAAAGAATTTATTTAGTAATGGACACTATATTTTCTGGTTTTTATTAGTCATTTTTGACATGTTGGTCAAGTTGGTTTTGTCTAATTATATATTTGCAACATAAGTTAATAATTATTTCTTGCAAATGTGATTTCTAGACAGTTCTGGGGGCAATGTAAATTACCCCATGTTAATGATATTTTCTGAGAATCTTTCCTATAGAAAAGTTGTACATAATTCATGTATATAGCTTGTGTTCAAATTTGGTGGTATTTGACCAAGTATTTTTTGAGTTATAGATGTTTAAAATTAGGTCCCAGATTTGGTTGCTCTCTGTTTGGAGCAGACCATATTCTGTAGTTTCATCTTTTCAACCTATTAAACTTGGGAATCAGGCTTAGTTGGTATTAAATGAAATATAGATAATTTCATAAGCTTTCCATAATGTCTTCTTTCAAGTCATTTAGAGTTGTAGATCTCCAGTTATGTTTAAATTACTTAGCTGCTGTTCTGATGCCCAGAATGTGGCAAATTCTAGTCTAGTGCTTTGATTAACTTTGCCATGCTAGTGTGTTAAAGTGTGACTCATATCTTTGATGGTACTTGGGTTAGTACCCTGTGATCTTATGAGGCTTGTGTCTTGACTGATGTGCTTGCAATCTTCTATGTTATGCCTTAATGAGGATTAAGTTAATTAGCTCTAGGTGTTTATGAGAACTTTGGTATGCTTGTTTGATTACTCTGTTTATTGCACTTCTATACATTCATAGATATGCGTTATTGCACCTCATTTAGGTACGCTAGCTGAAGCACATGAAGGACCTGATGTGGAGACAAACCCGAAGATGGAGTTGGTGGATCCATCCTGAAGATAGAAGGACCGGACAAGTGATAGATTGGAGGATGCTCGCCAAGCGAATTCACCTGACAAACTCTAACATTGAGTCGAACCCCAGGCAAGCCCCGGAGCATTATAAGCCTCCTACCTTCAAAGCAATTAATTCTATATATGTTATAAGTATTGTTGCATTAAGTGGTAGGAGTTGGTTGAAAACCTTGCTGCATTATATCACTCCTTGTCCAGATATATGAATCCTTGAATCCTACATAGACTAGGATCGAGTAGATGCTTAGCCCTACTTTAAGCGGTATAAGTCAGGTGATTTCCTGTCATCTGCGAGATATAGGGATATTCATATATGGCACGGTTGACTATATTTTCTATCGTGAAATGGAACCATGTGTTAATAAAATGAAATGAGACCAGGCGGGATGACGATAGTGAAGCAACAAGGCATGGAGGTCTTAGGTGTGGATCTATCCCCGTCTGAGTCGTTTAAGGACCGATTCGCTATACATCCTTGAGTCATGTTGAACGCAGTCTAACACTTAGTTGGCCGGATAAGTCGTTCTGACCGCGAATCCGAGTAATACAGTTTAGGTCGGGAATCGAATGGTAGGTCGCATCTTGGAGGTAGTAAGGATGTGCTTGGGGACATTGGCATAAGACCAAGGGGGGTTAGAGTCCCTACCATCCTGGTAGAGTGTTGCCCTTAGAGATGCAGCATCAGTCGAACCCGCGCTTTCCTGAACGGTACCAAAGGTGACCTGAGCAGCCCTCGCCAGGCGTGACTCGGTGAGTGTTAGAAATACCCCTCCAGCTGGATAGGAACTCGATTCGAATCGCCGTCGCTCTCGGTTAGTGAGCACTTGACTTGAGCAGCGGCAACGTAGTTTCCATTAAATTGAACATATGGTTAATTGGATGATGATGTAAATGTTGCCTCAATTTATACCTGCTATAATTAATATTGTTTGCTCCTAATCAAGTGAGTGCTCTAGTATAGGTGCTAATATAGATGACAGGTTAATGATGATTAACTTGATGCTTAAGCATTAACGATTACTTATCTGTATTAAGCTTTTACGCAAAATGTTGTCAAGCTAGCCCACTTTGTATCAGCCTTGCATGATCCTTGGTGTCACTTTATTTCTGGTTTTTGACAGGTAAGTCTAGCTGAGTACATTGTCGTACTCAGGGTTTTATCCCCACTTGTTGTAGGTTGTGATGTATCATGGCGGCTGCAAGAGTTGATTGGCTCCTGCCGTAGTGGCGGAGTGTGATCACGGGCATGATCCTTCTGAGTTATCTTCTCTCTAATGCTTTTGTTAGAAGTCGACCTTGGTACTAGCATGTATTTGAAATAAGGGTGTTATTAGTTTCAAATTACTTTGCTTCCGCTACTTTTGAACTTAAGTTGTAATAACTACATTGAACTCCGATGTATATTGAATTACTTGTGAAATGGTTGTAACATGTGACTTGTTATGTTGAATCACTACGATCTTGGCTTGTATGTTGGTTGGTTTGAAATCCCTCGTGATTTCATTGGACTACCAGAGTTATGTGGCCTCAAGTGCGAGAATTTGATCATTTCGGTGAATATTTTTGTACATGTGCTCTTATAATTTGGATGGTTCCGTGACAATGCGGATGAGGCTTCTTCTCGCTGTCATGGCAAGAGCACTACTCCTCCTGCGGATGAGGACTACATCCAGGAAGATGATGACGATGATGACGGAGATGACGGTGGTGATGATGGTGATGACGAGGACTATGATGATGAGTAGCTTGCTTCTCTTACACGGCCTATGTAACAGAACCGACCAAATTATAAGAGCACAAGTACAAAAACAAGCACCGAAGCGCTCAAATTTTCGAACTTGAGCCCATATAATCCCGGTAGTCAATCGAAACCACGAAGGATTTCAAACCAACTTGCTTACAACCAAGATCGCATCATTCAACATACAACATCATACGTTACATTTCACAAGTAGTTCCGAAATAAGTTTACACACACGGAGTCGCAATTATTACAAACCAAGTTTATAAAAGTAGCGAAAGCATACACACACCAGTTGTTTAACTACTGCCAGTCTTATTGATCAACAACCCGCAAAAGCATAAGGAAAGTACATAAAAGATGATCACGCCCTAGTGATCTAGTCTTCGTCACCCGCAGGGTGGAGACAAGTTTTGCAGAAGCCTTGATATAGCATATCATCTGCAACAGGAGGGAATAAACCCTGAGTACTGGAATGTACTCAGCTAGACTTACCCGTCAAAAACCAGAAATAAGATGACACCAAGGATTATGCAAGGCTTACACAAGAGGCTAGCTAACATCACATTTTGCATAAAGGCATAAGTAATTAAAACTCTTATAACCTGTACTAGCAGTTCTTTTTAGCATTTACCTGTCATCTATCTTAGCACATGTACTAAGCATTTACTTGAGTAATAATCAAACAATAATATTATTATATCCATAGCAGGTATAAATTGTGGCAACATTGTATCATTCCCTTAACCACCTGTTCATTTAATGAGATCTACGTTGCCGCTGCTCAAGTCAAGTGCTCACTAACCGGGAGCGACGGCGATTCGAATCGAATTCCTATCCAGCTGGAGGGGTATTTCTAACACTCACCGAGTCACGCCTGGCGAGGGCTGCTCAGGTCACCTTTGGTACAGTTCAGGAGCCACGGGTCCGACTGATGTCGCAACCCTAAGGGCGACACTCTGCCAGGTGATAGGGACTCTAACCCCCCTTGGTCTCACGCCAATGTCCCCAAGCACATCCTTTCTCTCCTCCAAGAAGCAACCTACCATTCGATTCTCGGCCTGAACTGTATTACTCGGATTCGCGGTCAGAACGACTTATCCGGCTAACTAAGTGTTAGACTGCGTTCAACATGACTCAAGGACGTACAGCGAATCGGTCCTTAAACGACTCAGACGGGCATAGCTCCGCACCCAAGACGTGAAGTGTCTTGCGGCTACACTATCGAACTCCTGCCCGGTCTCAAATTCATTTTTAGGCATGGTTCCATTCACGATAGCGATCACAGCCACTCGTGACCCATTCCTAGATCTCGCGGATGACCGGAAATCACCCGACTTCTACCGGACTAAGCAGCGCTAAGCATTAACACGGCCTAAACCTAATTTAGGGTGTAAGTATGATATCTGGACAAGGATAGGTGTAATGCAACAAGTGTTTCCATACAACTCCTACAACTTAATGCAGTCAACAAGTAAAAGTACTCAAGAATTATATTTCAAATGATTGGGTCAGCATGCACCGGGACTTGCCTTTAAGAAAGGTCGAGGGCCAGTGGTCGGGACACTCGGGTAGGTCGTCAACGGCGTGCCCTTCGATGACTGCTTTGTCGGGTTCTCCCGGCTGCTCCTGGACTTCCTCTGGAATCACTTGCTCGAATTCGAGGAGCGTTACCCCCTCCGGAACACCTATTGCATGAGTGCACAATAAATATCATGGATGCATAATGGGTGCAACATGCTCGAAATGAAATGCATTTCAGCAATAAAAGTACTCTATTCAAGTCACTTCATCATACGTGCAAATCTCTTCTCCGGTGGAGAAATACTTACCTAATCTACCCAACCTAAGATATAGCTGTTCTTCTTCGGTTAAGGCCCTAGCACCTAACAATTACAAGAGTAGCATTACTTAGGTTACCACATCCAACACCAAAATACAACAGTAAGACATTGTGGACAGCAGCTCAAAGATTCTAACATAACTGAATATTCCTAACTCCAAAAGATATGATCTAAGACAATCTGGAAAGCTTAAGAAATGCACTTCAATTCATTTTCAGATCTCAACCCTAAATTCCTAAGTTTTCCATATCGAATTTCATAAGTTCCAGAATTTGTCCTCTCTAAACAGAGAGTAGCAAATTCTGGACTGTCACTTTAAACAGCAATAACTCCCAAACTACTAAGCCAAATGCTCCCAAATTTTGATACAAGCTAGTTTATCAAGCTTACTACAACTTTGGTATTTACAAGTTTTCTAGCAACCACCTTTATCAAAGGTCAAACCTAGAAATACTACCAGCTGTCCAGAAAACCTAGAATTGCAAAGATTAAATATTTATTTATGTGGCAAACATCCCTTAAGACCAAACTAATGTTACCACAAGTTCACATAGGTCACAAAAACACCAGAAAGTAAGGTGTGCCTACCTAAAATATTTATTTAAACTCATTTCTTAATTTACTTAAGTAATTAAGTGGAATTTTAAACATATATATAAACTGCTCCTAAAATTCTACAAAATTTACAGGAGACTCTATGAACCAAAAACAGACCACTGTAAAGATTTGAACTAAAATTATTTACAGAAACTCCCTAAACAAAATTCACAAGCCCAAAAGCTGATTTTTGAATAAATAACAACTCATAGTAAAAAGTGTCAAACAACAGATTTCCTAATTTTCTTGGACACTTTAGGGTACCAAGACATTCTCCAAAAAGTTGTAAGAACATTGCACATGTAGCAAAATTACTAAAATTCATTTAAGTATTTCCTAAAATAACAAGATAGCATTATAACTTGAAAAGTACTTAAGCACTACTACCCAAATTTTTACCAAAGCTAGAGCAACTATAAATTAGCCTACCCACTAAATTTCATAATTTTTGGAACAATGAAACTCAAGATATGATTTAAACAAGTTTGCATGTAATTTAAAACACATTTCAAAGACCTATTTAAATCTCCCATAAACTAAACATCACATATCCAATTTATATTTTTCTAAAATACTACACATCATGAAGATCCTAACAAAATTTATCTCATAATTTTTGGGCAAGTAAAACCCTAGATCTACATTTTCAAACATCAACTAAAATCTATGACAAATATGAAAATAAAAACAAAACCGAACCCTAACTCGCTACTGGGCCGGCCCGGGAGCAGACGCGGCCCACGACGCGCGCGGCCCATCTCGGACTCCTGCCCGCGCGCGCGTGGCGCTGACAGCGCGGGCCCGCAGGCCAGAGAGAGAAGAGCGGAGGGGGGGAGACGGCCGCGACTCCGGCGAGCTCTAGCTCGCCGACGACGGCGCCTCCGGCGACGGGAAGAGCACCAACGGCTTCCCGGTGACTTCCCGCATCGACCAAACCTAGCTTGGCTAACCCTATCCCACCCTAGCTACGACGGCCATGGCGACCGCGGCTCGGAGGCGGCACCCGGCGGCGGTCCGGCGAGCTCCGGGGGCCAGGGACCTAAGTGAGGTGTGCTACGGCTTCCTGAGAACATGGCGGACCTCTCCATGCCAAGGAAGAGGATTGAGGTGGAGCGAGTGCCGCTGGCCGCGTGAGCACCGCACCGGCAGCCATGGCGCGGCAGCGCACGATGAAGTTCCACCGTGTACCGACCATCCCATCCGGTAGCGTCATTACCTAGGCTGCTCTACCCACCCCGGAACCCAGAACACGTAGCGGGGTGACTGGAGGGTGACCGTAGGGAGCTGGCCACGGTGAGCCACTGCGCGGACAGTATGCCGGCGAGGACTCGCGGTGGCGGAAACCGAAATTCGCCCTCACCTCTGCGCAATCCGGTCAAGCAGCGGGTGAAGGAGGTGGAGAGGATGTTGGCGGAGTAGTGAACGAGTTTTGGTGGGCTGCGGTGCGGTGGTGAGCGCACACGAGCTCGTCAGAGTGGAGGCAGCAATGTCGGCTTAGTTCCTCCGTGTCGAAGCCGAATGAGGGAGGGAGAGGGAATGGGGGCAACTCCGGTGCGTCGTGGCGGCCTTGAAGGCTCGGTGGACTGACCGGTGGGGCCACGGCCGACGTACGGTTGCCACCGCGTGGCCACACGTCAACGATGGCCTGCGGCCGATCGGCCACGATGGTCTCTGAACAACGCTCGTTTGACTGAATTGGCGTCCGAAACGGTGACTGATAGAGCGATTTTGAGTTCATTTTACTCCTAATCCGTTGAGAACCAGGTATGGGTGATGTTGGCAATGTTGTAGAGCTACATGAGGGCAACAAGTTTATCAATTGGAGTTTGGGCTGGTTCGGCCTAGATTAGAAACTACATAGCTCTAAAGTGGTGCACTTCGAAACTGAAACGTAGTTTCAGTCATTAAGCCGACTGAAACCTGATTTTCTAGACACCATATCTCCTAAACCATTTAGAACTAGGTGATGGTGATGTTGACAATGTTGTAGAGCTAAGTGAGTACTACAAAAGTGTCAACATGAGTTGGAGCTGGTTTGGTCTGGTTTGCAAACTACCACTTCCAAAGTAGGTCACTGTAAAACTGGAGGGACACTTCTGAGACTTAGAAAAATTCTAAGTGTTGAGACAGCCCCTCTAGCTGACTTGTGGGCCATTTTTGAGCATGTTTTGTCTAGTTTCATGAGATGGTCATATTGAGACTTTTGTTCCCCATAAAATTCCCTACAACTTTGCTTAAGGGTGCTCCTCCATGCAAGGTCTCTAAGCTAGACTTTTTAATTGGTCAAACTAGAGCATCCTAGGGCTAAATGGTGGTCAACTACACCTTGGAGGGTATTTTGGTGATTTTGGTCAACATGAACCTTGCTCCATTAGTGACCCTAAGTATAACTAAGGTGTTGTGAGATATAATTAGCTACCCTCCCTTTTTGTTACACCAACTGCCTAGTGTCACATGATGTGAGCCAAACAAAATTCTAAAAACAACCACATTAGTTGCAACCATATAAAATAACATGAAATGATGCATGCTTATGCTCATGCAAATGCAATGCAATTATGGAGCTAAACACTTGAGGTGTTACATCCCCCCCTTATAAAAATCTCGTCCTGAGATTTGGAAAGCGTACCATTTTTCATAGAATTCCTTATAACCATCCCGCAAATAGTCCTCCCGTTCCCATGTAGCGTCACTTTCACTACCCTGATTACTCCACATTACTTTATACCACTTAACCACTTTGCTTCTAGTCACTCGTTCTTGAGTATCGATCACTCGGACTGGCTTTTCTTCGTAAGTTAGATCGGATTCCAGCCTGATATCTCCTAAAGGGACTCTTTCCTTAGGAACTCGAAGACACTTTTTGAGCTGAGATACGTGGAAGACGTTGAATATGGCACTCATTTCTGGAGGTAACTAGATTTTGTACGCAACAGCTCCACTCTTGCCTATGATCTCGAAAGGACCCACGTATCTTGGCACAAGTTTCCGCTTAACACCAAAATGTTGGACACTCTTCATTGGAGAAACTTTCAGATAAACGAAGTCTCCAACTTCAAACTCGAGCAGTTTTCTTCAACGATCAGCATAACTTTTCTATCTAGCTTGGGCTACAACCATATGTTTTTGGATGGTACGGACTTGTTCCTCAGCTTCCTGAACAAAATCAATACCATAATACCTCCTTTCACCAGCTTCTACCCAGTTTAGGGGAGTTCTACACTTACGACCGTACAAAGCTTCGAATGGGGCCATCTTAATACTCTCTTGGTAACTATTATTGTATGAGAATTCGGCTAGAGGTAACCATTTTTCCCAAGAACCCTTGGATGAAATGACACATGCCCGCAACAGATCTTCCAAGATTTGGTTAACCCGTTCCGTCTGACCAGACGTCTGGGGGTGATAAGCAGAGCTTCTCACTAACTTGGTTCCCAGAAGGTGATGCAAGTGCTCCCAAAAGCGAGCAGTGAACTAGGGACCACGGTCAGAAACGATAGTATGAGGTACCCCATGGAGCCGGACTATCTGATTGAAGTACAATTCAGCATAGTCAGTGGGACGATAGTCCACTCTAACCGGAATAAAGTGAGCTGATTTGGTCAAACGATCCACAATTACCCAGATGGAGTTATGATTTTTGACAGTAGGAGGAAGTCCGACAATGAAATCCATACTTATCTCTTCCCATTTCCAACCTGGGATAGAAAGTGGTTAAAGTAACCCAGCTTTCATATGCACAGCTTTAACTCTACAGCAGGTGTCACACCTAGCAACATATGCAGCGATCTCTTTCCGCATCTTGGTCCACCAATAAAGTGGCTTCAAATCATAATACATCTTATTACTATCAGGATGGATGGACAACTTGGACGAATGTGCTTCGGACAGGATCTGATTTCTAAGCTCTCGGTCCTTAGGTACCACTAATCTATCCTTAAACCACAACACACCTTCTTCATCTACCCTGAAATGCTTAGTTTCTTCCTCTTTCATCTTGCGTTTTATGTGGAATACACCAGGATCAGTCTTTTGGAGCTCAATAATTCTGCTTTTGAGAGTACAACTGACAGTGATGTTGTATAAGACTGCTGGATGTAGAAGGCGAGATCGATGAAAATCAGTTTCAACTAGGGAATGGCAATGAGACTTATGGCTTAAAGCATCCGCAACCACATTTGCCTTGCCAGGATGATAGTGCACTTGAAGGTTATAATCCTTAATCAACTCGAGCCATCATCTTTGACGCATATTTAACTCGGGTTGGGTGAAGATGTATTTGAGGCTTTTGTGGTCTGTGTAGATATTACAGACATTGCCCAGCAGATAATGCCGCCATACTTTCAAAGCATGAACAACTGCGGCCAGTTCTAAGTCATGCGTTGGATAATTCACCTCATGTTTCTGAAGTTGTCGAGAGGTATATGCAATCACTCGGCCTTCCTGCATCAACACACCTCCCAAACCTATGCCTGAGGCATCACAATAAACATCAAATGGTTTCTCGATATCCGGTTGCGCCAAAACCAGAGCCGAGGTTAGGAGGGTTCGCAGTTGGTGAAAAGCCGCTTCACACTCAGGAGTCCAGACAAACCTGGTGTCTTTTTGTAGCAACCGAGTCATGGGTTTGGCTATTTTTGAGAAATCTGGGATGAAGCGACGATAATAGCCAGCCAACCCAAGAAAACTCCGGACCTCATGAACCGAAGTAGGAGCCTTCCAATTCAATACTTCCTGTACCTTGGTGGGATCCACCATAATTCCCCCATCGGACAACACATGCCCAAGGAAAGGTACTTCACGAAGCCAGAATTCACATTTACTGAACTTTGCATACAGTTGATATTCTCGTAGTCTGGTGAGAACAATACGCAGGTGTTCAGCGTGTTCTTCCTCATTTTCAGAATATATCAAGATGTCATCAATAAACACCACCACAACTTGTCCAATTTGGGCATAAACACCGAATTCATTAAGCACATGAAGTGTGCGGGGGCATTTGTCAGGCCGAAAGACATAACAAGATACTCATAAAGGCCGTATCTTGTCGAGAAAGCTGTTTTAGGAATATCTTCGGGACGGATTTTAATCTGATGGTAACCAGACCTCAGATCAATCTTGGAAAAGACTTTAGCTTTGGACAACTGATCGAACAGGATATCGATACGTGGCAGAGGATACTTATTTTTGACAGTGACTGCATTCAGAGGTCTATAATCTACACACATCCACAAGGTCTGATCCTTCTTCTTCACAAAGATAGCAGGGCATCCCCACGGAGACGAACTAGGGTGAATCAACCCCTTCTTCACAAGTTCATTCAACTGCACCTTAAGTTCAGCGAGCTCATTCGGAGGCATCCTATAAGGTCTCCTAGAGATGGGAGCCGTGCCAGGCAACAACTCAATTTTAAATTCCACATCCCGATCCGGAGGGAGTCCCGGCAATTCATCGGGAAAAACATCCGGAAACTCATTTACTACGGGAATTTCAGCCAACGCCTTTGCTTGCACAGCATGAACTTCCCCAGACAAATCAACTTTTCTGAGAAGTTATACCAGAAAACCCTTTTGATCTATAGGATCTCTGAGCATAACTACCCGAGTGGATGTATCAACGAGTACCCCATTCTGACTCATCCAATTCATGCCCAGAATAACATCTATGCTTAATCCCGGCAAAACCACTAAGGCAAGCGAGTACTTTTGCCCTTCTATCTCAAGCTCAAGACTCCCCACTACTTTATTTGTGGAAATATTCCCACTTGCTGCGCTAAAGCAATAACCCCCACCTTCAACAATATGCAATTTGTGTGCAAACCTTGATGCAAACTTAGGACTGATAAAGGAATGCAAAGCACCTGAATCAAAAAGTACCACTGCAGGATGTTGGTCAACTAGGAACTTACCAGCAGTGACAACCTCACCAGATGGGATTTCCTCAATACTGTTATAATGAGCGTGCCCTTGACGGCCACCTTAGTTAACATTCTTCTTAGGGTAAGGACAATTCCTGGACCAATGGCCTAGCTTGTTGCAGTTCCAGCAAGGCATGTTTCTGGGAGGAACACTAGAACTGCTCTGTCCAGAATTTCCCTTTGGCAGAGTGACTGTATAAGCCTTGTGGAACCCAGTTTTGGTAGCAGGCTTCTTCTGTGGTGGACGGAACTTGGTATTCTGAGCAGTGGGCGAGGGGAAGACCTAGGTGCAGCTGAGGTCTGAGACTATGAAGCACTCACCTCAAGGGCCCTTTTGCGGCTCTTAGAGGCAGAATAAATATCATTATTGTTCTCCTGGGTCAAAGCATCACTGATAAAATCATTGAAGGTAGTACACTTGCTAGTGCCCATGGTCTTCATCAGCTTTGGGCCGAGGCCTCTTTTAAAGCTAGCAATTTTCTTAGCATCGGTATCCACAAACTCTGTGGCATACCTTGCCAGGTTGTTGAAAGATTGTAGATATTCAGTCAAGCTTTTATTTCCCTGCGACAGCCTCATGAATTCTGTGTGCTTGATTGCCATAAGACCTGGAGGAATATAGTTCCCATGGAATGCGGCCTTGAACTGGTCTCAAGCAATCGGGACATTTGCAGGCAGTGTGGAACGATAGTGGCCCCACCAAATACCCACTGAACCATGCAGTTGGTGAGAAGCATATTCAGTTTTTAGCTCATCGGTCAAGCGAAGCAGACGAAACTTTTGTTCAATAGTGTTCAACCACTCATCGGCTTGCAGTGGTTCCTCCGCCTCCTTAAAGAGCGGGGGCTTAGTATCAAGAAAGTCCTTGAAATCACTGTACTGATTGGGTTCTAGGCCCTGGCGGCCATGACGAGCCTCCCGGTTGGCAAGCTGGCGCATAGCATCTGCCAGCATGCGCTGCCCTTCGACCACGGTCTGCATCAGCTCAGCCGGGGTAGGTGGTGGTGGAGGGGGTGGCTGTTCCTCATCCTCATTGCCACGACCCCGACGGAGATTGTACGACATCTGCAAAATGCATAGCCAATAAGCACTGATGATGTGGGAAATTTGTAGATGAATTATTGTAAATATGTCAAACTGACTTCATGAAATTAACTTCACAAAATACTCATGGCACAATAATTCATCACAACCGCACAATCCATTCAAGCGCATCAATTGACACAATCATGCGAGGGAATCCAACAAGATGTACTTTGATAAAGGCTCACTCACAAGGAGCACAACAGTTACTGAACCATTTACGTTAATATCTACGTGATTTTTGACCTTTCGCCCGATACTTGGATTCGATCTCAAAATTTTTAGTTGACTGAGAAAGGCTACTTCAAACTGACCACAAAGAGGCTTCTCAACGGTAGTGTTCCATGGTGGATCATGACTAGCCACCTCGATACCAGCGCGTGCCAAGCAGCACAACCTTATGTCGCACGCCATAGGAGGCCCTCGGTTTCGTCGTGGCACCGAAGGGTGCTAATCGTGACACCATCATCGAACGCACGCAATAAGACATCCAATTGTGATCGAAATTAACAGGTTCAACTAAACATCAAGGAAACATAGGGTTCGCCCTTACATCCCAAAAGTCAAGTTATTACAAAGCCTCACTCTAACCCCAGGAGGCACAAAAGATGATTCTAACATCGTAGCTACGCGATGACTACTCTAAGCATCGTCCTCAGAGTCGGTGTTAAGGATTTCCCCGCCATCCTCATCGCTAACAGGCTCTTCTTCTGGTGCTTCTTCTGGTGCGGCATCTTGGGGCCCATTGACCTCCACTTCATCATCATCTTTAGCCATGACGATTCCCGAACCCATGTCCTCATCTGCGTTGTTGTTTTGAGGCAGCAGAGGATTTAGCTGGTTGTTCAGGCGGTGCACTTCTTCATGAAGATTGTCATTGTATTCTTCAGCATTCTCCAACTGTTGCTCGAGCTCAAACTGACGAGCTCTCAGAACGTTCTCCTCGTGCCAGGCTTCATCCCTCTGATTCATGACATGGACCAGCATGCGTTGACAGTTGCGATTTGCTACTGTCAATCTCTGGACTGTAAGTGTTTCCTGGTCACGATCACGGATCACTTGCTCCAGTTGCTAACGCGCTGCATTCCTGGCAGCAGTCACTTCGGCCAACTCAGCCCTCAGCCTTTCCACCTCAGTGGGCTCGGGGCGGGGCTCACGTGGAGCTAGCTGGTGACGAGGGACCCTGCCCCCGGTTGACTTACGGGCAGTCCGCTTGGTACGTGCCATCTGTAGCAACAAGATACGACTTAAAGTGAGGATCATTTAGGGGATACGAAATTTAATTTAGTTGGGACTATTGAAATTTTTAAGGAGTGAGTAAATGATATGTATGATATAATTAAACATGATGCATGCACGTTCCGTACGCCTTCTCACCTTAGTAGAAACCTAAAGTTCTAACGCTAGGCGGTGGCATACATACGTTCTCTCATATAAGCGAAACTATCGGTCTACTCATTACGCTGTTAGTGAACCTGCAGAAAATCTCATTTCAGCCCAACAGTTTTCCAATATAAGCACACAAGAAAGCAGTAATTTAAATACTTTCCATATACACATCCCCTGATGTATATACTTCAGTATCAAAGCTACCCGATATAAAGGTTCCCACAATTAAGTGCTTACATAATTACACAGTTTAAACATGTAAGTATGCAAGTCACCAAAACTACTCTCCCCTAGATCGCCGGTTGGACGATCATGCTCTCACAACTCACACTTACCAGAGCGTCGAGGCAATTGATCCATACATTACCACCCAAGTGGATGGCATCCATACAATATCACGCCGTATGGACGACGAAACAAAAACAAACAAGGCTCCCAAGTTAGTCTTTATAATAAGCCACCTAAGAGTCCTTATTTGGGCTAAGGGATGTGATCACTGGCATACCTATGAAAATAATTTTTAGAGTTTTAACCCTTTTCATAATCAAATACTTTTGTTTTTAAATACTCGTACGATGTGTTTAATGTTGAATTATGCTCCGATGCTAGCTGTAACAGAACCGACCAAATTATAAGAGCACAAGTACAAAAACAAGCACCAAAGCGCTCAAATTTTCGAACTTGAGCCCATATAATCCCGGTAGTCAATCGAAACCACGAAGGATTTCAAACCAACTTGCTTACAACCAAGATCGCATCATTCAACATACAACATCATACGTTACATTTCACAAGTAGTTCCGAAATAAGTTTACACACATGGAGTCGCAATTTTTACAAACCAAGTTTATAAAAGTAGCGGAAGCATACACACACCAGTTGGTTAACTACTGCCAGTCTTGTTGATCAACAACCCACAAAAGCATCAGGAAAGTACATAAAAGATGATCACGCCCTATTGATCTAGTCTTCGTCACCCGTAGGGTGGAGACAAGTTTTGCAGAAGCCTTGATAGAGCATATCATCTGCAACAGGAGGGAATAAACCCTGAGTACTGGAATGTACTCAGCTAGACTTACCCGTCAAAAACCAGAAATAAGATGACACCAAGGATTATGTAAGGCTTACACAAGAGGCTAGCTGACATCATATTTTGCATAAAGGCATAAGTAATTAAAACTCTTATAACCTGTACTAGCAGTTCTTTTTAGCATTTACCTGTCATCTATCTTAGCACCTGTACTAAGCATTCACTTGAGTAATAATCAAACAATAATATTATTATATCCATAGCAGGTATAAATTGTGGCAACATTGTATCATTCCCTTAACCACCTGTTCATTTAATGAGATCTACGTTGCCGTTGCTCAAGTCAAGTGCTCACTAACCGGGAGCGACGGCGATTCGAATCAAATTCCTATCCAGCTGGAGGGGTATTTCTAACACTCACCGAGTCACGCCTGGCGAGGGCTGCTCAGGTCACCTTTGGTACAGTTCAGGAGCCATGAGTCCGACTGATGTCGCAACCCCAAGGGCGACACTCTGCCAGGTGATAGGGACTCTAACCCCCCCCTTGGTCTCACGCCAATGTCCCCAAACACATCCTTTCTCTCCTCCAAGAAGCAACCTACCATTCGATTCCCGACCTGAACTGTATTACTCGGATTCGCGGTCAGAACGACTTATCCGGCCAACTAAGTGTTAGACTGCGTTCAACATGACTCAAGGACGTACAGCGAATCGGTCCTTAAACGACTCAGACGGGCATAGCTCCGCACCCAAGACGTGAAGTGTCTTGCGGCTGCACTATCGAATTCCCGCCCAGTCTCAAATTCATTTTTAGGCATGGTTCCATTCACGATAGCGATCACAGCCACTCGTGACCCATTCCTAGATCTCGCGGATGACCGGAAATCACCCGACTTCTACCGGACTAAGCAGCGCTAAGCATTAACACGGCCTAAACCTAATTTAGGGTGTAAGTATGATATCTGGACAAGGACAGGTGTAATGCAACAAGTGTTTCCATACAACTCCTACAACTTAATGCAGTAAACAAGTAAAAGTACTCAAGAATTATATTTCAAATGATTGGGTCAGCATGCACTGGGGCTTGCCTTTAAGAAAGGTCGAGGGCCGGTGGTCGGGACACTCGGGTAGGTCGTCAACGGCGTGCCCTTCGATGACTGCTTCGTCGGGTTCTCCCGGCTGCTCCTGGACTTCCTCCGGAATCACTTGCTCGAATTCGAGGAGCGTTACCCCCTTCGGAACACCTATTGCATGAGTGCACAATAAATATCATGGATGCATAATGGGTGCAACATGCTCGAAATGAAATGCATTTTAGCAATAAAAGTACTCTATTCAAGTCACTTCATCATACGTGCAAATCTCTTCTCCGGTGGAGAAGTACTTACCTAATCTACCCAACCTAAGATATAGCTGTTCTTCTTCGGTTAAGGCCCTAGCACCTAACAATTACAAGAGTAGCATTACTTAGGTTACCACATCCAACACCAAAATACAACAGTAACACATTCTGGACAGCAGCTTAAAGATTCTAACATAACTGAAGATTCCTAACTCCAAAAGATATGATCTAAGACAATCTGGAAAGCTTAAGAAATGAACTTCAATTCATTTTCAGATCTCAACCCTAAATTCCTAAGTTTTCTATATCGAATTTCATAAGTTCCAGAATCTGTTCTCTCTAAACAGAGAGTAGCAAATTCTGGACTGTCACTTTAAACAGCAATAACTCCCAAACTACTAAGCCAAATGCTCCCAAATTTTGATACAAGCTAGTTTATCAAGCTTACTACAACTTTGGTATTTACAAGTTTTCCAGCAACCACCTTTATCAAAGGTCAAACCTAGAAATACTACCAGCTGTCCAGAAAACCTAGAATTGCAAAGATTAAATATTTATTTATGTGACAAACATCCCTTAAGACCAAACTAATGTTACCACAAGTTCACATAGGTCACAAAAACACCAGAAAGTAAGGTGTGCCTACCTAAAATATTTATTTAAACTCATTTCTTAATTTACTTAAGTAATTAAGTGGAATTTTAAACATATATATAAACTGCTTCTAAAATTTTACAAAATTTACAGGAGACTCTATGAACCAAAAAGAGACCACTTTAAAGATTTGAACTAAAATTATTTACAAAAACTCCCTAAACAAAATTCACAAGCCAAAAAGGCTGATTTTTGTATAAATAACAATTCATAGTAAAAAGTGTCAAACAATAGATTTCCTAATTTTCTTGGACACTTTAGGGTACCAAGACATTCTCCAAAAAGTTGTAAGAACATTGCACATGTAGCAAAATTACTAAAATTCATTTAAGTATTTTCTAAAATAAAAAGATAGCATTATAACTTGAAAAGTACTTAGGCACTACTACCCAAATTTTTACCAAAGCTAGAGCAAGTATAAATTAGCCTATCCACCAAATTTCATAATTTTTGGAACACTGGAACTCAAGATATGATTTAAACAAGTTTGCATGTAATTTAAAACACATTTCAAAGACCTATTTAAATCTCCCAGAAACTAAACATCACATATCCAATTTATATTTTTCTAAAATACTACACATCATGTAGATCCTAACAAAATTTATCTCATAATTTTTGGACAAGTAAAACCCTAGATCTACATTTTCCAAACATCAACTAAAATCTATGACAAATATGAAAATAAAAACAAAACCGAACCCTAACTCGCTACTGGGCCGGCCCGGGAGCAGACGCGGCCCACGACGCGCGCGGCCCGTCCCGGACTCCCGCCCGCGCGCGCGTGGCGCTGACAGCGCGTGCCTGCAGGCCAGAGAGAGAAGAGCGGAGGGGGGGAGACGGCCGTGACTCCGGTGAGCTCTAGCTCGCCGACGACGGTGCCTCTGGCGACGGGAAGAGCACCAACGGCTTCCCAGTGACTTTCCGCATCGACCAAACCTAGCTTGGCTGACCCTATCCCACCCTAGCTATGACGGCCATGGCGACCGCGGCTCGAAGGCGGCACCCGGCGGCGGTCCGGCGAGCTCCAGGGGCCAGGGACCTAAGTGAGGTGTGCTACGGCTTCCTGAGAACATGGCGGAACTCTCCATGCCAAGGAAGAGGATTGAGGTGGAGCGAGTGCCACTGGCCGCGTGAGCACCGCACCGGCGGCCATGGCACGGCAGCGCACGACGGAGTTCCGCCGTGTACCGACCATCCCATCCGGTAGCGTCATTACCTAGGCTGCTCTACCCACCCCGGAACCCAGAACACGTAGCGGGGAGACTAGAGGGTGACCGTAGGGAGCTGGCCACGGTGAGCCGCTGCGCGGACAGTACGCCGATGAGGACTCGCGGTGGCGGAAACCGAAATTCGCCCTCACCTCTGCGCAATCCGGTCAAGCAGCGGGTGAAGGAGGTGGAGAGGATGTTGGCGGAGTAGTGAACGAGTTTTGGTGGGCTGCGGTGCGGTGGTGAGCGCGCATGAGCTCACTGGAGTGGAGGCGGCAATGGCGGCTTAGTTCCTCCGTGTCGAAGCCGAATGAGGGAGGGAGAGGGAATGGGGGCAACTCCGGTGCGTCGTGGCGGCCTTGAAGGCTCGGTGGACTGACCGGTGGGGCCACGGCCGGCGTATGGTTGCCACCGCGTGGCCACGCGTCCACGACGGCCTGCGGCCGGTCGGCCACGACGGTCTCTGAACAACGCCCGTTTGACTGAATCGGCGTCCGAAACGGTGACTGACAGAGCGATTTTGAGTTCATTTTACTCCTAATCCATTGAGAACCAGTTATGGGTGATGTTGGCAATATTGTAGAGCTACATGAGGGCAACAAGTTTGTCAATTGGAGTTTGGGCTGGTTTGGCCTAGATTAGAAACTACATAGCTCCAAAGTGGTGCACTTCAAAACTGAAACGTAGTTTCAGTCATTAAGCCGACTGAAACCTGATTTTCTAGACACCATATCTCCTAAACCATTTAGAACTAGGTGATGGTGATGTTGACAATGTTGTAGAGCTAAGTGAGTACTACAAAAGTGTCAACATGAGTTGGAGATGGTTTGGTCTGGTTTGCAAACTACAAGCTTCCAAATTAGGTCACTGTAAAACTGGAGGGACACTTCTGAGACTTAGAAAAATTCTAAGTGTTGAGACAGCCCCTCTAGCTGACTTGTGGGCCATTTTTGAGCATGTTCTGGCCAGTTTCATGAGATGGCCATATTGAGACTTTTGTTCCCCATAAAATTCCCTACAACTTTGCTTAAGGGTGCTCCTCCATGCAAGGTCTCTAAGCTAGACTTTTTAATTGGTCAAACTAGAGCATCCTAGGGCTAAATGGTGGTCAACTACACCTTGGAGGGCATTTTGGTGATTTTGGTCAACATGAACCTTGCTCCATTAGTGACCCTAAGTATAACTAAGGTGTTGTGAGATATAATTAGCTACCCTCCCTTTTTGTTACACCAACTGCCTAGTGTCACATGATGTGAGCCAAACAAAATTCTAAAAACAACCACATTAGTTGCAACCACATAAAATAACATGAAATGATGCATGCTTATGCTCATGCAAATGCAATGCAATTATGGAGCTAAACACCTAAGGTGTTACAGCCTACCCCTTTTGGCACTTGTTGACAAAGGGGGAGTGTTAGGCTTTGATCTATCATGTAATAGTTTGTTGGTAGCCTAGCTTCGAGACTTTAAAAGCTTTAGCTTGTATGAACTATGTTGTGTGGTGTCACTATGTGATGGACAACTATATATTTGTGTGTGATGGATGATTGTAGGACAAGTAATGGTTATCTACCTCATTTAGCTTATGTTTGTTTTGTGATGATGTATGATATTTTCGATGGCCATGTGATGTTCCAAGATTCACATTGAAATCTTGGCCATCATTTTCTCTTCACTTGTTGTGCGAATATATCTTGTCATAGTGCATCTCTTTTCACGGATTTATTCTTGTTCACACACACGTGTTGCACCCCACGAATTGCAAAATTTAGGGAGAGTTTTTGTCCTGATATATGCAAGTGATGGATAAATGATCATTATTGAAATTCAAGTTCATGCATACATCAAGGGGGAGCTCTTCATAAATTTTGGGGTTAAAAAGATTTAAATTCTTACATTCTTATAAAAGCCTAAGTTGGTTGTCATCAATTACCAAAAAGGGGAGATTGAAAGTGCATTTGCCCCCTATGTGGGTTTTGGTGTATTGATGACATCCAAATTAGGGACTAATGTAATCTTAATGAGATATGTTGCAGCTATTAGTCCCATGAAAGAATTAAAGAGTCGATAAAGATGAAATGGTATCCCTCAATTCATCATGTTGAAGAAGGTGTCGAACTCAAAGTGGAGCTTCAAAGTTTATCTTTTCGCTTCTTGGGTTTAGGTATGCTGCACTATAAAGAGGGATGCAAAACTTAGTTGGTCTGAGGAAGATAGAGTGCTCAAGTACAAAAATAAATTCAAAAGAGAGACACTCTAGCACTTCACGAGCACATAGAATAGTTTTGTTGACTTTTGGTGTCAGAAGTCCCGACGTATGTCGGGAGTCCCGACAGACGGAAGTGCTGATTTGCGCCGGGAGTCCTGACATCCAGTCACTTAGCCTGTGCGGTGACTGAGGACGTCGGAAGTCCCGACGTGAGTCGGGAGTCCCGACGGTCAAGAGTCCCGACCCTCGCCAGGAGTCCTGACGCCAGGCCCATCGGTTTGCTCTACTGACTGCTGCGTCGGGAGTCCCGACGTACGTCGGGAGTCCCGACGTTGACCTTTGCGCAGTGTTTTTAACCTTACATGAACAGTGTTTTCTATATAAGTCAGCAGTCCCAAGATCTACGTCAGAAGTCCCGATGTAGATCTGAACGGTTAGATTTCTACGAGTATAAATAGCTCTCTCTTCACTTCTAACCGTTACTCACTCATTCTTTGCTCACTAACTCACGGTCAAAACATCTCTCAAGCATTCAAGAGCTCTCTCTCCTCTCCCCTTTGCTCCTAACTTCGATTCCCCACGGATTTGAGTGATAGGAGAGTGGATTGAGTGAGAAAATCATCCTTGCAAGCTTGAACACTTGATTTCTTCGTCAAGCCGGTTGGATTTGCGTCTATTACTCTTGGGTTCTTGGAACCCTAGCTGGCTAGGTGTCGCCCAAGAGCTTCCATCTTATGGAAGAGCCTTGGGAAGTTTGTATTACCCTTGATTTCTTAGTGGAAAACTCAAGTGACTTTTGTGGTTGCTTTGAGAGAGGCAAGGAGGTGAAAGAGACTCCGACCTAAGTGGTCACCTTAACAACGAGGACGTAGGCGCTCCTTTGTGGGGTTGCCGAACCTTGGGATAAATCCTTTGTCTCGCGTGTTTGTTGTTGTTGTAGTAATTTGCTTGGTATCACTTGTATTTGCTTATCTCTCTCTCATCCTCCCTCTTAGGGTTTGGTCTTGATCTACGACTTGGAGAGTTCTCGGTGTCAAGGAAGTGGCCTAACATCTTCATCTTACCACTAGGAAGTGGTGTTGTAAGTTATTGGTCTCACAAAATTCATTTAAGCACTTGTAGTTCATTTCCCATAGGCGTCGGGAGTGCTGACAGTTTGCTTCAGAACTTCTGACACGTCGGGAGTGCTGACCCAAACTGTCGGGACTTCCAACAGTTGCTGACAAGTATCTTTGAGATTTGTGTAGAATTTTTTAGATATGCCTATTCACCCCCCCTCTAGGCATTGTTTAGATCCTTTCACACACACACCCCAACACCATGGTTTTTCTTATCTTTAGTTTTTATAGTGGGTCAAAATGCGTGTGGTTCACGTCTAGGAGTCGTTAACCCTATAATACTTAGAAATCAAAGGGTAGAGCCTGTCGTGCATCAATGCCTCCTGAGGGAAGAAATTAACAAGAAGCATGGTGAATCATATCAAAGAAAGAAAGGCCAACCTAAGCTCCTCGAGCCAAAAAATGGTGATACAACATAATGTTTTCTTAATATACTAGCAGATGCCCGTGCGATGCTACGGGAGCCATACCGTGGACATAGTAGTAAGCCACTCAATAAACAATGCCTTTTGACTTCTTGAGAGCTGTAAAAGTACACTAAAACACATAATGAATAACACATGGAGACTTTGAAAATCAATATTTTGAGATATAGTCTATGCCCGTGCGTTGCTAAGGCCAAAACAAAATCTCTGAGCATCAATATTCAACATAGCCAATATTAGTAAAAATGCAGCAATAATAGAGCTATACATTTGCCTTAAATATTCATGCTCAATGTAAATATTCCAGAGTACACAAACCAGTTCCTGATCATCAATTGTCTAAACACAATAGAACATAAACCGTAAAACAGTGATATCATAATGTACTTGGCATCAAGCACCGTTCGCCGAATGTGATTCATAATAATCTAAACAAAATTGTTTTTGTCGCTCTTGGAAAGCTCAAAGGTACTCACAATATGAGCTTTTTTATTCATCTACAACCTGTAAAAGGAGAAAAATAATCTTTAAATCAATTTATTGATACTGATTGTCCAAATAGACATTTAGAATTGAGAAAATTTAGAATATTCACACTACACTTTTAGGCTAGTAGAAAGAAACTGGAACACTTGAAAACATGATCACTCAAAGACCTAAATGCTAGAGGAGAAAGCAAAGACAGCCTAAAGAAAGGAAGGTGCAGGTGCAGTTACATGGTTGTTCACCTCTGAATTTGCCGCCCTAAGCCACCGATTATCGAGGTCCTCTCTGTGGTTGTTGACAGTGGAAATATACGAGAATTTGCCTTTGCAGGACTGCAGGTAGCTTATGATCACATCAAGCATGGCTACCCTGCCAAAACCTGAAAGGAGTATACATTTCCCAAATTCAAATTTGATAACACCAAACTCCAGAATGACAGCAAGAGCTTGTGATACCAATTATGAGTGTCTTCTACTGTTACCTTGGTGCAACCCAGCACAAGATCTTGCAGCAACTTCATCCTATGACTATTCTGTTCCCTTATGACGTGAATTGTAAAAAAGAAGCGATTAGAAAAATCAGCACATAACTCTAACTCTACAGCAAGGGTTATTATATTCTTTTGAGGCAACGAAACCAGAAAGCCACATATGTCATTCTATGATATATCTTCAAGGTTACCACAGTGATATCAGAGCCAAAGCCTATGCACAACAATGGATGGCTGCAAAATGATCATATAACTTCCAGATTAGTGACACCAAGATAATTCTTAAATCAAACTTGAGAGGTGAAGTCTTAAGCATGTCCTGCAAAGAAGCCATTAAATATTTGTAGAAACTATAGGCAGACTTATAAGAATTAGCCATCATGTTTTGCACTGCTATAAGAATTTATGGTTCAATTGCATGACTTCATTCAACAATAACCAAGCAAGCAGATCTAGGGAGAGAAGATCAAGTCTTATTTCCTCAAGAGCAACAAAAGACATATCTGATTACCAACCAACATAATTCACATCTGGTGTCACCACAAGTGGCCACATCTCCATCATTTTTTTCATTCACATAGAAGAAAACTACCAAACTTTATAAGTTCACACCATGAAAATGATCAGCTGACTTTCGTATTGGTAGTTTTATTGAGCTTTCCTCCATCTAAACTCCTAACTACCGACAGCAATAACATTTTTAGTGTCATCAGTTTAAATAAGCACTTCAAAATATCAGCACCTACCGACATTTATTTTTTTGGTGCTGTAAAAATCGTCACTATTGATTACAATTCGTTATTTCAATTTCTGCACTTTCTATATGATAAAACAGTTTTTGATGAAAACCCAGTTATAGTGAAAGCTAGCAACCATGAATCAAAGCAGTAGAACACCAAAATAGTATTGGAGGGGTACAATATAATAAAGACATGTGCAATAGAGAGGGAACTTCTAAAGCAATCATCTAAAAAATTGAAGAGCAGTATATTGCTTGATTAGTCAACCTTATCCTGATTCACAAGCATAATCAATGGAAAGAATTCCTAATTTCTGGTTGGTCAGAGAAAAAAATTGCTTGGTTCAACAACAATCAGGTTGCATCCATGCCATAATCAAGCCTGTAACAAGAAGTTCTTGATAGTTTGTAAAAGTGGAAACTAGGTTAGACAATATGACATAAGTTATTCATTTTTTCCTACAATAGCCTAGAGTAGAAAGCGGCCATCACTTGGAATTAATGGAGCACGGCACCAATAAAGGATCTTTCCTAATGTATCAAGTGAAATGTCTTCCCTTCTAGCGGAAACAAATGTACTATGTAAGCACCTGAGCAAGTAGATAAGCGTCTTCCTAGAGCCAATGTGGGAGCCGAGCATGGAGCTAGTTCCGGCTAGCACTAGTGTCGCGCTAACACAATGGATCTCTGTGAGCTTGGGCATGCCTACCTCTTCCAGTGCGGACATCACCTCCTCCCCAAGGGCCAAGGCCGAGCTCCTCGAAGCTCCCCACAACCTTGAGAGCCATAGGAGTGGAGCTGGCCCGAGGGTGGGGACTTGAGATGGTGGCACAGAGGAGGCGAAGTCATAGGGGGGAATGGGAGGAAGAGGAAGCAGCAACCGGACATGACCTGCCGACAGCAGAGATGCCAGAGCTGGAGATCAGGGGGAAGCGCCTGCACAAGCATTTCCTAGGGATGGAACACGATGCGAGGCAGCATCTCGATGTCCCACCCGAGCACTCGACAGACGACGGCGGCGAGTGCGCGGTGCATCCGGCCCTCCTGTACCGTGCATGCTGGATAAGAACTCCACATAGGAGCCTTCAGACAGTGAAGAACAGCCGTCAGCCGATGAAGAACTCTGCTAACTCCTGTTCCTCCTCCTTGCCTTCTGACTCAGATCCCTTCTCGTCATCATTAGGGTAGAGTCGCAGTTGGATAAGAACTCCACCGAGGAGCGCATGGCCTCCCGCTACGAAAGCAAGATGGGGGAAGTCATCGATGGCGGAGGATTCACGGTGTAAGAGGTGGCAGCGGTGGCAGCTTTGGCCTAGGTTTTAGGCGAAGAGGTGGACGGAGGCGGTGCGAGGGCCCACTCCTCCACTGGACCCGAACCCGACGTCCTGGGGCTCAGCGGCGTCGGCATCGGCTGCGGCTACATGGATGGACTAGGACTAGAATACTAGTCGGGGTGGGAGGGCCGCGGCAGTAGGATGCTACTGGCGTTGGGTTGTTTGGAGTTGGGTCCACATGTCGGTGTTGGCAAGGGGTGGAGGAGCGGAAGGGAGTTACAGAGGGGCATTCTTGAGGGGGCTTCACCACCGTTTCCTCTTTTTAGGAGTAGAGATATATACCACGTAATATTATCTCACAATCCATATATGTTTTTGAAACAATATGTAGGTTGCGACATATCAATAAACAAGGAAAATGAGGATCCTGCTAACAATGGTGAACGACTCAATAGGAACTCATACCTACGTTACAACGTTGATAATGAGAACATCTCAAATCGATTACCAGGTACTATTTAAACTATGTATATATGACAATGCGTATTCACTAATAAAACAATTGTTCTATTTAATGTTGTATAATGCGACGACCAGACCACAAGAGGCAAAAAGAGAGCCTCTGAAAGAAGGCGAAATTAGTTGCGTGCCTTCACTCTACACCCAGATTCCATTGCCATGGAAAAACCCTATGTATATTTATGAGGCTACATCACCATAATCATGGTAACACCTTATGTAAATCTCTTCTACACCTAAAGAGACGGTAACGTTATCATCTACTTGGTGATACCAAATCTCGATCCTTGCTCACGCGTCCACGTCCCATACGAATCATCCTCTACTCGGAGCTCACGCATCTGCATCCTATCCGGTTTCGATACGAAGACCGGATCCACGTGTCTGTACGAAGTCCTCGAAGTTCACACCTACATCCGATTACTGAGGTTCAGTCTAAAAAAGTCGTAATCTCGATGCAACGCACGGACATATATCTAGTCATTTGTGGAAGTATCATGTCTCATAGCAAGTCTTTCTAAAACTTATTCTATAAATCATTGTTTGGAAAGCCATCTGAATAAAAATCATTTTTTATATTTTCTACCCTGCAATAACATTTGTATATCTTTTGTTTCTATACGTACAAGTTAAGTTTTAATTTTTTTAGGTGATACAGTGGATACCATAATTTATACTAAAAAGATACATCAGAAATTTTCATGATTATTTTGATAGGTTATGACATTTACTAAGTAAACACTATAAATACAAAGTTGTACGAAATATAATGATGAAAAAATTCATAATTATTTTTAACATAAAATATGATGTCCTCTATCACATCACAAATTTTGAAACCAAAATTCAAAAAGACAAATCTTGTTAGGGGTTAAACTGAACCAACTAAAATAGTTGAGGGGAGTGAATTAATCAAACCAAGCATTAGTTTATGAGTTGTCTGGACATTTTGACTTGTACAAAGTAACTTGGACTTTTCCTATAAAAAATTAGTTTCTATTTATAAGAGCTATTTTGTAAAAATATTTTAAGTAATATACACGTACATACTTTTGTATTGTCAATCAAAATCGTCCTTAAACACATATTTATTTTCTTTGAAAATTTAACTCGCGCTTTCTATTGCTATCATGCAGTGTATGTACATAATGTACTTGTGAATGGGGTAGCTTAATTAATGGACTTGTTAAGAACAATCCAAGTTACTATGAGGAATAGAAAATCTCAATATTAAATTATGCTACTTATTGATCTTGATTTCGGATGGAAATATATCAATAATCCTTGCTTCGCAGCTGCTAAAAATATTCAAACATGCTTTCCAGGTTGGTGAATTTAGGGTTGGGATTACAGTTTCATAGGGTTAGGGTTTAGGATTAAAGGATTTTAGTGGACTTTAAGTGCACACAAGTTCATTGACCTAAATGACAAGTTTGGAGGGGACAAATATCAAAATCAAAGAATTTAGGACCTATGATGATACCACCATACGAGTTCGATGAAACAAATATCAAAATTCAAGAGCTAGGAGATCTAAGTGACACCGCCGTGGAAATTTACAAAGCGCCCGTAAAATTTACTCGTTCATGATACATAAAACTAAGATGGATCAAGACAGCAGTGTAGAACAAGATCCAAATGAAAACGACTCACCTAGCTGCGTACTCTCCATTCTTCCACATATACTAGAAAATCAGGGCGGGGTGTTGCCGCGCCTACTGTGAGGTTGCCATTCTACGACGTTATATATTGTATATTATAGTAAAACATATATGCCATATGTTACAGTTGAATATAATGCACACTATATGAATTTTTTCATATTGTTTTTACTGCAAATATGTTTTTCCTTTTTTATATTTTATTATGTTAGCAGAAGAGGATTGTTGGCATTAGTACACAAAATGAAGGATATATCAGTTAAATGTGTGTAACATCAGAACCCAGCAGCAGTGTTATTGATTTTTTAAAAAAAATAGAGGAGGATCGTAATCATATTAACGTGGGTCCGCGTCATACCATGTTATAATTGAAGAGGAGATGGCTACTCATACATTTAAAATTTTCTCGTAACTGAGTATAGATGTTGAAGTTCTCTGGAAAAGAGAGAAATTCTTGGTACGTGCAGATTAGGCCACAAATAGAATTGTTTAAAAGGACATGTAGGGTTTCATTTTAGAAGATTTTTAGTGAAAGAATTACGGGATTCGGAGTTACGATGGATGAAATATAAACTTTCTAAGTTTATAGGCGAAGCGTGAATGAGAGGAATTTGTAAATTATTTTTTATTTTTTTATGACGAAGGAGTGTAAAATATTTGGGAAGCTCTAGAGTGGTTCTAGTTTATTTAGAAATTTTCTGGATAGGAAAAGGGCTTACTTTAATCTTCCGGGTACGTTTATCGTGTACACGTAGCAATTCTCTTCTCGGCTGCCAGATGCACGACCAGCTGTCACATGAACAGTGCACGTTGTCAGATGAACAGTACTTATGAAAGCGATTTTTTGCAACGGCTGAGGATTTACGGACGACGTGGCTACCTCCGTCGGCCCGAGCTTGGCCCGCGTTTCGTATTAAGAGAAGAGATACGCACAAAGGGCACAAGAGGCTGCCGGAGTAGACATGTGTTGCGCTATAGGCTGAACTCAGCGAAGGCAAGGCACACATGCTGCTGGCATGGAATCGAGGCGAAAGCGATGAGGACGGTGGCGCGGAGATCCGAGGCGGCGCGGCGTGGCGGCTGCTCACGGGCGCGGGCCCCGGCGGGTGGTGCCCCTGCCGGACGTGGAGCGCCTCTCCGTCACAAGGCCCGTGTCCCCACCACATGCAGCAGGGCCCGATCGGTGCATATACATATACGCATGCAGTCGTCGCATGCGCCTAATTTTTTATAATTTGACCCTTTTTTCAAGAAAATTCACGTTTAACCCCTGAACGACGTAAACTTAACTTTGGACCCTGAGGGTCGACACCATGATTTATGGCGTCGAGGTTACACGTCTCGACGCCGTGAGTCACGACGTCGAGCTTCGGAGCCCTATTTGACGTGGCAGATGATCTGACAGACAGCTCGACGCCATAGATCACGGCGTCGAACTCGACACCGCGGATCACGGCGTCGAGCCTAGATTGCTAGCACAGCAGGCTAGCGTAGCTGCAGATCAGACTGCAGGTCGCTAGTGCTTTGGCACTGTGCGTGGACGTGTCTATGCTAATCTGCTGCCTGGAAAGAACTGTGGTGATCGGATATTCGGATATCGGAGCTTGCTGGGGATGCTGGGAGAGAAGAGGATGATATACGCTGCCTGGAAGGAACTGTGGTGATCGGATTTATAGCTGGCCGAGAGCACAGCACAGACATATATATAAATATTATAAAGCCCTAGTAATTAATAACTGATGATGATATACTAGTATTAATTATAGCTAGCTAGGCGACGACGTGCATGAGATGATCGAGATGTATCGACGAGCTGAGGCTAAGCTGCCTAGAATGAACTAGCTAGGAGTAGTACGTATACAGTAGCTGACTGTATTGTAGTAGTATGTATACAGTAGCTGACTGTATAGTAGTAGTACGTATGTAGAATAGATGGACACGGATGGTCATCAGGGCATGCACTGTGCATCATGCTCATAGTAGTCTGAAGGATAGAAATCTAGTTTTTTAATAAATTTATTTAGAAATATAAATGTTGCGTGTATTTTTTATAAATTAAGTTAAATTTATAGTACGAAAATCGAAAACGAAAAGTAAACCGGGACAGAGGAGTAGCTGTTGGTGCGGGTAGCAGCTAGCTGTATGTACGAAATTGCATTGCATGGTGTGTGTGTCATGCCAATAACCTGCTGGATGGTGAGCTATCGTGTCAGCATATCTCGATCGCGAGCGAGCAAGAGCATGCATGCTTATGCTCCCCGGTCCGATGCATGGATCATTCATCAATGTTCAGTCAGCATTTCGATGGATATGTATTGATCGATTCAGTAAAACAGTAATAAGAGAGACACTCCTAGATAAATAGTACTAGCACGGTTGGGTGCGCTGCCGCCAGTAGAGAAAATATTTTAAATTTGACTGAGCAAGAAAAAAAACGAAAGTGAACAATAAATGTCGATGTCATGTCATTACAGTGTTGAGCAACAGACTAAGCACGGAGAAGTCAGGAAAAAACTCCTGGTCGAGAGATATAATATATTATAAGACACGTAGCTAATACTGCATGTAGAGTGTAGAGGATTTTAATTTCCCTCACACTGCTGTGCTGCACATGCAGCGCCTACACGTATGACAATTGCCAAGTGAACGTGGTGGATATGGATAGGTATCTGCCTGCCTGCATGCATGCCCGTGCGCACGAGACTGACCTGACCCATGCATATACCAAGACGATCCAATCCAATCCATTGCATGCACGTACGTAGAATTTCAGACATACCGCATATACATAGTGGATAGAAAACACTGATGTGCTGACGAGTGACGAGAGACCACTGATTGATGTGCATGTAGTAGTGCAGACAAGAGAGACGAGGGCCACATCTTCTCCCACCGCGCGCACATCCCCACATCATCGATCGAGATGGATCCACTGCACATGCGTGCACATGTCACGCCGCCGTTCAGTCGTCCGGCCGCGCAGTATAGCCGCACGCGGAATTGCAGAGTTTACATACGACGAACAGGGCAGCAGGGCTCGACGCCGTGATCTATGGCATCGAGCTCGACGCCGTGATCTATGGCGTTGAGTTGTCTGCCAGATCATCCGCCACGTCAAATAGTGCCCCGAAGCTCAACGCCGTGAGTCACGGCGTCGAGACGTGTAACCTCGACGCCATGAATCATGGCGTCGACCCCCAGGGTCTAAAGTTGAGTTTACGTTGCTCAGAGGTATAAACGTAAATTTTCTAAAAAAAGGGTCAAATGGTAAAAAATATGGTCGCATGCGCCCGGCACTCCCAGTCTCACACACAAAAGATCTCCTTTTCTTTCGCTCGATCCGTTTCGCATGTACGTACCTCTGGTGTCACGATATTGCAGCTGGATCCATCGATCGGCCCCGCGTAGACTCACGCACGTAAAAACCCGTTTGCGTTATGTTGTACGTTACGTTACGGCATGCATTTGCGTGCCGTGTCATGTCACGTGTGTCATGCAGCGCAAGCGTGCCGCATGCAGCAACGGTTAACCCCAGCGTGCACACGTGCGACGACAGTGAATACCACAACATCTTGGCTTCCCCTTCTTGTCACCGTGATCGAATTGCACTGGCCGATCTAGCCATCGATCCTATCGCCGCCGTGCATGCATGCTTTGGATCCACGTGCATGCACGTAAGACCATGGCCGGCCGGCCGGTCGGTCGGCATGCACATGCACATGCATGCGGTATGGACGGGGAGCATGCACGCACGAGGTAGCATGCGAACACCGAACAATGGGCTTATTCTGCTGGTCATATTTCAGCTGGTTTTAGCTGATTTCGGCTTGTTTCTCTCTCACATAATACTGTTCAATCAGCCAAAATCAGCTGACAGGTCCAATATATAACCACCCGCCGGTAACGACCGCCTGGTGCCGGCCGGTGGCGAGTCCAGGCCCGGCACGCAAACGCCAGCAATAATATCCCGGGAGCCGATCGATGCGCCGGCCCGTCAAAGCCAAGCCGGCGACGCGGCGAGCCCCGATTGGGCGCGGCGGCTGACCCACCCCGGGGACGCCGCTACGTGTCGCGTCCGCACCTGACTGCGCACCACAGCCACACGTCAGGTACAGGCACCTCGGACCGGCAGGGACGCACGCAACAAAGCCGCACGACGACGACGACGACGCATGCAGGTAGCGCCGCGTGGCCGCGCGCGCCCCCACTCCGCGGCCGCCACGTGGGAGGCCGACGGCCCGTAAGGGAGCGACACGTCGATTCCACGGCCTGGTCTCGCGTGCTCTCCCCTCTGTCCTGCCGGGGTATATATACCTGGCCGTGGCGCCATATCTGTGGCCTTCATCGTTCTCGAACGCAGGGCGCAGGCAGAGCTAGCAAACTCGAATCAACAGGAGAGGTCGACGACGGCGTCGTATATTATTACAAATTAAAAGGCTTGGAGTATTTTCGGATTTATATATATATATATACGGGTAGTCCGTGGCGGCGCTGGCAGAGATGGCGGCGACGGCGACGACGAGCAGCAGGGTGGAGGAGGCGGGGCGGATGTCGTCCATAGAGTGGGAGCCCAAGACGTTCACCCTCGATCAGATCAAGTTCGCAAGGGTAAGCAAGCACACATATGAATACATAGTGCATTATATACATACCATACATTTGTGATTTGTATATGTACTACTAGGAATATCTTTGACTTTCCGTTCGTCCTTGTTACTGATGAGCCATTATGATTTGATGAGACTATTTTAACCTAGAACTTGCATCATTCTCGGCGATTTTCCTCTTTTTTTTTATTTCTTTCTCGCCATCTCATGATGATGAATTCTAGTACCCGCCCTGATAAATTAATGTTTGTGACCTAAAATTTCTTTTCACAAATCCACACATTATTTCCTCTTGATTTGTAAATGCATCTTCCCCTCCATCACCCCTTCTTTTATTTTCTCTCATAAAAACATTGTCGAGTACGTACTTTTCATAATTCATATACACAATATATAACAGATCGATACAAAGTTTCCTAGATTGCGAAGTGTTGCAAATTTATATATTTTCTTTCAAAAGTACTATGATAACCAATAACAATAAAATAATTCCCAAATAATTGGAGGGTCACTGTTCCTGAAAACTTATTCAATTAGGCAGTCCTTTCCACGTGTTTAGGTTCCATTGCATCACTCCATCTTTCCCTGTAGTGACTCACCTACCTTTCTCCATCCACAAAATAGACTGAACAAATACTAATTAATGCCTAATTAAAAGCCTTAATATAAGTTTTTAGTGCTTAATTTTAAGGTATTGATGTGTTCATAATTTGTACTAAATTAAAATGAATTTTAAATGAATTGACCTTCTTCAAATTTAAAACACCATTTACATGCATAATATATTAGTACATGTATTATTATTGTCTACCACCAGATTTAAAATATGATGAGCACAAAATCCCTTTTTATAGTTAAAAAAGAGCTACCATTTGTTTTATTCAATAACTTGAGGTTTAAAATATGAGTCCGTATAAAATCCCTCTATATAGTTAAAAAAAGTATAAAATCTCTCTATATAGTTAAAAAAAGAGTTATAAGTCATTTGTTTTATTTAATAATTTGTCTTAAGATTTTTAGCATACATTGTACTTTACGATAAAACATATTCTAGCAGCCACATGTCATGGCCCTGTTCGCTGATTGACTTATGTTAATGCTTATGCTAATTTATTATGAGAGAAAAATATTGTTCGCTCGTCGAAAAATACGGCTGAAGTAGTTCAAGCGAACAGGGCCTTTATTCTTTTATTTAAAATAAAAACAAATGAAACATATGACAACCGAGCAGTGTAGTAACTACGAAGGCGAGTGTAAGGTACTGATACACGCATGATTGGCGTGCGACGTGTCCATGACGACGTACGGGTCTCCGTCACGCAAGCTGAACGTCGTACGTAGGTGTACCCCATGCGCCCGACTGGCCACACGTTAACGGGTGCAACTGTGACAGACAGGGACGTGCCCGGCCGGCACAATGCAATAATTGTAACTCCTTGTGTGTCCTGTTACAACACGTCGTCGCAGATGGACTATTCGTGTACCGCGACTAGACGACCTTGCGTACATACGTAGCCATCAAGTCGCATAAACTTGTGACGACGACGACGACCGTGACGTCTTTTTTTTTTGCGTTCGTACTTTACACGTATAGTCTATACGTGCTCGATACGTCCATACGTACGTACGTGTTATCAAAATAAACCAGTGAGTGTTTTCTATTCTGCAGGAGGCGGCGCTGTACGTGGTGAGCACCAAGACGGAGGAGGAGGCGATCCGGATCTTCACCGAGGGCCTCAAAGCCCGTGCAGATGACGACACAGTCCGCAAGTCCAGCTCCATCGACTCCTCGTCGGACGACGACGTCGAGCTCGGCTGCTGCTGTTCCTCCGCCGCCGACTCCACTAAAGGCTGTTGCGGCGGCGGGAGCAAAGGCGGCCGCCCTGGTCGACGGCGGCACTCCATGGACGACAGGGACGTCGCTACAGCGCCATTCTAGCTAGTTAGTTAGATTCTGCTGTACTGTATTAGCTGCGTGCGTAGCACTCTAGCTATCTAGAGTCTACTGTACGTGTGCTTTCTCTCTCTTTTTTTTTTCCTCGCCTGGTTTTACTACTTTCCTTTTGCTGGCCTGATTTAGTTTAAAGGAGCAGGCCGGCGAGTTTGGCCCAGCTTTTTAGCGCGGCGAGTTTTTGAGGCACAAGGCTCTCTTATTTAGTGGTCCTAGCTTAGATAGAAGAGATGTAAATACCAGAAAGCTGTAGCGGTGTACATTACACCTTTTTATCTTCTCTCAAACTTTAGCACTCCCGTCGCTATATGTTTTGTCAACGGAATTGTATAGGATAGCTAAAATTGCTCTGATCCATTCATTCTTGTGTAACAGCCAGCCACTCCGGCTTTGTAGGATCTGCATGTAACCATGCGTGGCTTGGTCTATATGTAATGTGTGTAATACAGTGCGGTGATTATTCTTCCCACTCACTCTCTCTTACATGTTTGTCTACTGCTTGGGTGCTCCCGCTTTGTTCCCTTCGGTCTTGTTTATAAAGCGTACCTATGCTAATACAAACTTGATACTGCTATATTAATTTGTAATCAAATGAAGAATTTTTAATGTAAAACTAGTTTCTGTGTCTTCTAGATCCTTATATTTCAGTACAAATTTTGAATGCAAGGAATATGCTATATTAGGGAGTATGTATACAATAAATTTTTTATTATTTCCTTTATTGTGTAGAATCCTTTTTCTCAATGGAAATATTTACTGTATATGGTTTTTTATACCACGTTGCATCGTGTCTGTGCTTGATGTTAAAAAACCTACTAGCCAACTGTTAGTAATGACCAAGGCCATTTGAAAAAAAAACATTTTTGCTACCCACATCTGCAATGAAAATTTGCAAGACCACACATTGTATACTGCAACACATGTATGTGTTAGTAAAGTGTGTTAGTAGATTGGAACGCTTATCACTACAGGAAAATGTGGCTTTTTATTATGTATATGGCAAAATGTCACTAAAATCACCCGGTTTATGACTTTTTCTAAGTCATACATGTTAAGTGAAAAAATGTGCACGTCACAAAAAGGTGTCACAAAGCTTGTCCAATTTCATTCGATGAAAATCTTTGCTATGATAAAGGCTAGTTTGTAATCGTTATAAATCTATGACAAAAGTGGGGCATCAATTTTTTTATTGTTTTCGTTTTAAAGAACTATTACCTCCGTCCAACAATGGCTGCGTTTAGTTCCTCAAAAAAAATATACTATGCAAAAAAAAAATTCTCCGTCACATCAAACTTGCGATACATGCATGGAGTATTAAATGTAGATGAAATCAAAAACTAATTGTACAGCTTGGTTGTACTTTGCGAGACAAACGTTTTGAACCTAATTAGTCAACGGTTAGACATTATTTACCAAATAAAACAAAACATGCTACAGTACATTTTCACCCTTTTCAGGGAAACTAAACACAGCCAATATTTGCACGTCCAGGTTGATGGCACACAGACCAATACAGCAGCAAAATTATGAAAGCCTCTGACGATCACGCTTGAACCACACAGTTCGCTCAGCAGTACGGCCTTGTTTAGATGCACCTTAAAACACTACAGGAAACTGGAATTACCTTGAGTGCTCAGAATTTCCTTGAGGGCCAGAATCAAACCGTCAAGGAATATACAGTTTCCTTGGCAGTACTAGTGAACTCTCAAGGAAACATATATTCCTTGGAGGTTGACGTAAACCGCCAAGGAATATGGGTGTTTCCTTGGCGGTTTCCAATCACCTCCAAGAAAATGACATATTTCCTTGAGTGTTATTCTTAACCGCCAAGAAAAATACCCATTTCCTTGGGTGTTATTCTAAACCGTCAAGTAAATTATTATTTCCTTGGGGGTTATTGAATTTTCTTGGAGGTTGGCAGCCAAGGAAATGCTTATAAGTATTTTGATGACTTTGACAAAAAAAACAATAATATCTTAAAGGTATCCGAAAATCCTAAAATTTGGCATGCCATCATAATATGGTTGTATCATCGTCCCATAAAATTTTCAAATCATATTAATATAGTTGACTATACATTATTCACAAATGAATAAATCTCACACATAGTTACATAACTATGTGAGAGATGTGTGAACAATGTATAGTAACACTTTATTTAAATCATTTTATTTTTTTATGCAAAGATTATACACAAAAACTATGTTGTCACACAAGTTTGTAGAATTTTCGAACAAAGTTTAGATATTACTATAATTATCTTATGGTAATTTGGAGATAGAACTATGAATTATCTCTAGCAAACAAATGATTTTTTTGTCTAACTCCAAGATATTGGCTTGAATGACATGCATGATCCAAAATATATTTCTATGAATATTTTTAAATTTAATTGGAGGTACATGTAGTTCAATTTGGAATTACTTTTGATTAGCGCATAGAAATTCATTTAAACTATATAAAATAATAAATCTATTAAAAATTTTCAGAAACTCCTACACAACAACATATAAATATAGTGTTGCTCGTAAAAATGTTTTGGATTATAAAAGATAATTTTTAGGTTGACTCGCATTGTGCCTTATCTATTTATACTTGATATAATAGAAAAAATAATTAAAAATCATTATTAGACAGTAAAGGGCAAACCAATTTCGCATCTGGCCCATCACTGGAGCCGTTCGGCTGGAATTATAAGCCGGCTGAAAAACACTGTTGGCTGATTTTTTGTGAGAGAAAAATACTATTCCGGCTGAAAAAACAAGCTGAATAAGCCGGATTATAAGCCTAAAAATTTTTTTTGCAGGAAGAGAAAAGAAAATTCCTTTACAACCAAGTTTCACAGTAATGCAGTAATGTTTAAGCACCTGCGCTTGTTCATCTCTGTACTAAATAACCTTGCTTATATAATTTTTTTTCAAAATTTAGGTTTAAAGGTTTGATCTGTATATTGTACTATAATTTGGGTGTAGGAAGTTCTCTCTGGGTAGTAGAAGTCTTTGGTATTCACGTAGAAAAGTTTCAATATATAAAGTTAGAAGCAGGAAGTTTTTTAAATTGTAATATAAAAGTTTGCAAAAACTCATAGAAAGGTTTTGATTTTTATTTAAAAAAGAAGAGGAAAAAGTTTGAATATTTGACTTGAAATGCATTATAAAGATAGAATAAAAATAGTTATGGCAGAAGGTACAAGAACAACACCAACATGAGTACATACATGGCATACATCAAAAATGTTTGGTTGGTTATGGGTTTGTGGTGTGTGTGTGGGTAGGTGGGGAGGAGAGGGCCGGGATATGGTGTGGTTAAATTTTTGACCTGTAACTGAACAATATAAGATCCAAAAAGTGATTAAATAAGTAACTTTTAAAGTTTGACCAAACTTATAGAAAATCATCAATATTTATGACAAGTAGGTATATGTTGTATATAAGAATGTCTTTAATGATGAATCCAGTGTGGTACTTATTTAGTATCAGCCTCTTAAATAATGGTAGGTTTGTTTATATAAGAACATACTACTACTGCAAGATATGCACTCACTGTTTGATGATAAAATAACCTTGCTTGTACGCTCTACCTGAAGATCAAATGAGTGTGACAGGAGGTAGTAGTATGTTCATAGTATTTTGTCAGACTTTACCTACAAAATAATTATGTAGTTACTAACAATATTTTCTATTGATTTCTGAAAATGCAGAACTGCTTGTTCAGTTGTTCTGGTTCATTACTTGTTTGTAGTAGTGAGGACAAAAAGAAAGAGTAGATCAGTAGACAGTTTACCATAGAAGAGAACCGAGTGCTTTATTCAGATGTTGTCTTACTTGTTTATTGAGTTTTCTAATGTTTCTAAGCTAAAAGAACGAGTTAGATTTGTCTAGTTTTACGGTAGTTAAAGAAAATAAATAGCCTGTAGCATATCTTCATGTCACCTAAATAGATTTAGGTTCAGTTGGTGTATGAACCTATTGACAATTGTACTTACATGCTCATATGTGCTTGGAGGAAGCAGGCATGGCTTGGGCAGCAGCATGACATGGAAACCCTATCAAAGAAAATCAAGAACTGGTCTGTTCCCTTCTATTTATGTAAGATGTAGTCAGTCTTATGTTCTTCCTACTCTTGCTGTGTGGGAAACATTTTTTTTGTGCGTAGGCTACCGGATTTATAACTTGTTTGCAAATAATGGATTGGCAATTTAGCAACACACCTACTCGCTCATCTATTACTACACATTGTGAAGCGCTGACTATCTTCTGTGTGGACACTAAAAAATTACATTGCCTCTAGTTTAGGTGCACAATATGTATGAGATATAATCCAACAGTGAACAATGTACAAGAAGGAAATGCTTATATATTGTTTTAGGCAATTTATAACTATAGGGGTGCTACAACTTTGAATTTGAAACAGGCACTCAATTTGTATTAGGCAGCTGCATTTTTTTCACTTAATTGCTGAACAGACATGCAGTCCATTTGTCCTCACAATACTACAGTAGAGTTGTTTCACCTAAGGTACTGACCATAGAAGAAGTTTGCAACACCGATATGTTCTTCGGATTTCTTGCTTAATTTATTTTATACATGCTTTCAACCTTGCTGATTTTTTACCTAAGCCATGCTGAATTTATACATGCTTAGTAATCGATTCTTTGTTCTACTTCCTCATGTAGGTATGCGGCCAGTAAATGTATGCCTTAGGCCAAAAGATAGTGTGCTGGGAGGACTAGACACAAGAGTTAGTAGGAAATTATTAGTGACTTAGGTGTTATGATGTATGGACCTCATGTAAGGATGAATGATAAATGCATTTGTAATATTCATATGGATATTTTATATATCAATATAATGGTTGGGGACTATAATAAAATATCTATATGCATGCCATCATGTGTCAATTGAATATGGTCACTAGAATATTAGAATATATTGATTACTACAATTATTTTTTATTGCCAATATAGATTTCCTTGGGGGCTGGCTGTCAAGGGAATTAGAATTAATTTGGTGGTTGAAGAGCAGTTAAGGAAACAACAATTACTTGGCGGCTGTCAACCCTCAAGAAAACTATTTTTCTTGGCGGCTATCAACCCTCAAGCAAACTACTTTCCTTGGCGGTCCTATTGTTTCCTTGGCACGTTGGCAAGTTAAGTCTGGTCATTGTTTCCTTGGCGGCTAGCCTCCAATGATGATTTCCTTGAGTGCCAAAACCGTCAAGGAAACTAATTTCCCTTAGCTTCTATCCTTGAGTGTGTTTGCTTGACGGTTTGTGGTCAAGGATTATTTCCTTGACGGTTTAACCCCTTTCCTTGGCGGTTTTTGGCACTCAAGGCAATTCAGGATTGTGGTAGTGAAAGTTGAAATTTTTTTACTCTCTCCATCATATTAATCTTTGGATCCATGCATGAAGTAGTAAATGTAGGTAAAAAAATAACTAATTACACACTTTAGTTGGAAATCACGAGATGAATCTTTTGAGCCTAGTTGATCCACGATTAGACAATATTTGCCAAATAAGACGAAAATGTTACTATTCATCAGTTTGAAATTTACGTACCGTAATAATTGAAGTCACAGTGTCCAATTTGGACAGAAGCCAACCACGGTGACTGAACTAGGGATGGCATCTTCTGGACTCTCGTAGAAAAGTCGTTGGCTTTTCTTTTTGAGATAGAAGATGATTAGTATTTATCTTTATTTTATTGGTCCAATATTGATGGACTTTGTCTGACAAGAGCAGTACGGCTACCCTCTGGATCTTCCACCCTGTAGCACTTCTAATGTGACCTCTTATTTTGGAAAAAAATTTTGAATCACAGAAATGCAAATATTTTGGGAGGAAGGGAGTCCACACTAGCATAAAGGCCCACCTGTCAGAACAGGTCCCTTTGGCATTGATCTAGTGGGTCCAATATGTTATATATTTTTAGTTAAATAAAAAATACATATAATTTGCACTTGGAAACTAGCTCACAAGAGTCAAGAGTGCATGGTTTTACCATCGAGCTATATATTAAAAAAAATCTGTTTTCCCTTCATTTCTTGTGCAACCCTCAATTCTAGCCGGCCGGCTCTCTGCTTTCCCATGGGCTCGGTCGTTTCGACATGACCTGCAGTCTCTGCGATTCTACAATGATGCATGCATCTGTGCATGTGTGGGAGCTTCTCCTATGGATATGGGTAGATGAGAGATTAGAAAAGGCGTGGTTGGAAGAGGAGACCGGTGGTGAGCCACATGCGGACCCGGAGAGCCGACCGGCCGAAGGCAAGGAGGATATGGTGGACAGCTGAGCTCAAGCGCATGGACAAAGTTATGTTTGGAAAGTAACACTGCACAACTACTCCGTTGCTCCGACTTTTCAGCTTCATTATGAAAGTGGGGCAGAGGAGATTGAAGGATGCTAGGTGCAGAAGCGCAAGCTGAGGGTGAAGATTTATCATAGCTTGGACGCAGAGTCGAAGAGGTGCTTTATATTCAGTACGAGTAGGTGAAATGAGGGTATCCATAAAAATTATTCAAAAGGCTGTAGAGAAAATTCCTAGAAGACCTTATGAGAATTTACAAGCCCGGTGCTTTAAGAAAGCAAAGAATCCTGAATGGAATGATTTTGAATATCGATTTCTCGGTAAGAAACCTTCGCCCAATTTTGAATTACCAAAGCAAGAGCTTTATGTAAGAGTAGAAGCTCCGAAAAAACACAGAGTCGAAGAGGTGCTTTAAAGGTACCAAGCTAAGAAGAGTGTGGTGTCTCTTCATTCCTTGACGATATTTGTGGTGGAAATAATGCAATTTAGCATGCTTAGTGATTTGTGGGGCCTATGTGATGAAGTAGCTTTACGAAATCTCAGAGAAATCTGTAGTGAGGATCTCGTATTTAGGTATAGTAGATAGAAGAGATATGCAATGGTGAAATCCAAGTCGCGTTTGCAAGAGCAAATGATAAAGATATGGGGGTTTTAATTAAAATTATGGTCAAAAGCATTTGTACTCAGCAAAAATAATTCAAATATGCTTGAGATGCTGCACTTGTATGCTCCGTGACCTTCTAGAGAACTGATGGTAAATATCTCTCTCTCTAGACTATTCTGATAGTTATTATGGCAAAGATACTCTTGAGAATCATGGTATGTCATGATGTAGAACATTCTAATTTGTTTGCCTTGTTCATATTTAACATTGTAGAAGTCTATATATATTCAACAGTGTGAACAAGAGTTCAAAAAAAATATTAAATGTCTAACTCTGAAAATAGATAGCATTTTCATTTCTTAAGCATCTCTTCATCCCAAAATCAGTAAAAAAAACTTAGGTAGGATAGACAACTAACATGCATATATCCACTAAAAACAATTTGTATATTTTAATAAGCATATCAGTTCATTGTATCATCTCTTCGCTAAGTGCTTTATTGTCTAAATATTCTAAAATTTATAACAACTCATAGTATACAACTTCAAATGTTTATGCGAGCCTATAAATTTTGATGCTACAAATAAGGGTAGGGTAGTTTTTTTTCTCATCCATAAATATCTATATTTCTTGTGTACATCGGTGATGCTTACCCAGAGGTGGAATCCCTGTCGAATCGACTATTTCTTCCTTTCGGATTTCCTTTTGTTTTTTATCGACGATGAAGCTCGGATTTTGTTTTGGATTTTGGATTCTTTTCCAGTACGTCGTGCCCTAGGGTTTGTGTTTAGAGATGGACGCGCTTCAGATCTCCAGCACTCGCTCCGCGGCAAGTTTTCCCTCCTGCGGAAGCACATGATGTTAAAGAAGAGAATGGACAATCTACCTCTATGCTAACGAGAGGTCTGATGAGAGCTCCATTGACGAGCATAGGAGTGATGTTCGTGACTATACTGAGGGTTACTGCGAGGAGATCGTTGATATGATGGTCGAGCTACTACGTGGGGGTGTGGATCCACTTCCGCCCTGTCCTTATCTTGATGTAGATGTCGCTCAGTACCTCAACATGCTGCTCATGATGAACGAGGCGCTGGCGAAGGCGGCGACAGAGGCGCATGCAAAGGCGGCAGCAGTGGTGCAAGCGAAGGCAGCTGCAGAGGCGCAGGCCAAGGCGGCGGTAGAGGCGGAGTCCAAGTCCAAGCCCAACGTGGAGCCCAAGTTCGAGCCCAAGTCCAAGCCCAAGTTGGAGGCCGGAGTAAAAAGGAAACGCAAAGAGGAGCCAAGTCCAAGCCCAGATGAGTTAGCTTATTTAGAGATCATTAGGATAGGTCTTGATGTCAAAACTAGATGGGAATTCCACATATATTATGCTTAGCACTGCAATAATTTATATCTCTGTTTTTTATTGCCTTGCAAAGAAGGAAAAACTATGTGCTCCTTTTCAACCTACAGTAGCAGATTGGAATTTTGCTAGGCATCTTTGTGATAGATTGAGGTTATTCTTTGACATAACTGAACTATTGTCTGGCACTACTTATGTCACAGCAAACTGTTCTTTCCCAAAGTTTGTGGTATTTATCTTGCTATTAAGAAGTGGAACACTAGTGACAACCCTATCATACTAGAGATGTCAGCAGCCATGAAAGAGAAAATTTTGAAATATTGGACAGGTGTTCATGGTCTCATGGTTGTTGCCACAGTTCTAGATCTTATGTATAAAATGAAATTCTTGTATGCCATGTTTAGCGAAATTTATGGTCCTGAAGGTATGGCTAGAGAAACCAAGAAAGTTAGGGATCTATTGGTAGATTTGGTGAAGGAATACCAAAGTTCTATGGATGGTTTTGGGACAAGGACAACAGATGGGATTGGGTCCAGCAGTGCTGTTCAGAATGAAGGTGATGCAGCTGTCTTTGACATATTTGAGAAATACTTGTCTTCAGAACCTACTGCTCCATCTAGTTATGTGAGCACAGTTAGCTTTGTACTTGGAGCAGGAAATGTTGGCAAGAACAACAAAATTGGACATCATTAATTGGTGGAATGTTGCAGGGATGAAGTATCCTACTTTGAGAAAGATTGCTCGAGATATTATGGCCATTCCTGTAACAACAGTAGCATCTGAGTCTGTCTTTAGCACTAATGGGAGGATCATTACCCCAAGTCATAGTAGACTTGCCCCAAATATGGTGGAAGCTTTGATGTGTATGCAGGCTTGGTCAAGGGCTGATTTGTTAGGTATATATCTTATTTTTAATTCAATACTTCAGATCTGTGCTCTTCCTTAAATTTATAATTATAATGTATAGAAGCATAACTTATAACTGCTGAATATTTCTTTTAGGACCTTAGTCCCCAGTTCTCAATGCATTGATGACTTATCTTGATGATGAAGAGGAACCATCGGTACTTGATTTATTCTTTTATTTCCATTCTTGGAAAACTGCAAATTTAATCTATGTTGAATCTGATATTTTTTTGTTGCTAGGATGATATTCAGTCTGACATCATTGATCCATGATATGCTCATATGCATAAGTTGTTTGCTTCTGAGATGGATGGATGGCTGCAGTATGATATATGCTATGTTGTAGGCTGGCTGCCTTCCTGCACGTTCTTGTCTACCTCTGTACTGTGATGTTGTGACTTGTGATTGACTTCAAGTTCAAGATGGCTGGTTGGGTTTCCTGCATGTGTACCTGTGATATGTTGTGAGACCGTGACATCAAGTCATTATTTGATTGTATGATCTAGCTGCTACTCCTACTGCAGTGTGCAGTTCTTTTGTGTTATCAGCATGAACTTAGAACATGTAATATATGTTGTTGCTTGTACAATGTTCCAGACTTCCAGGAATATGTATGCGACGCTGTTATTTGCTTTAATTAGTTGATATATAACTCGTTTCTTGTTGGTATGGTGGAAATATGTGCTAGATTTGAATTATTCTTACTGTTGTGATCACTATGATATGATATTGATCTCTGCCCGGCGGGTACCCGACACCTGGCTGGCGCGGGTATGAAACCTTACCCACGGGTATACTAGCAGGCGGGTAAAAGTTAGAGTTGTGGGTATACTCGCGGGCAGGTAAATCCTTTACCCACACCTTACCCGACCCGCTGTCGTCCCAGCAGGAAGCAGGACCTTTTTGTCTAGCTTTGTATTATCAGTTCAGTTATGCAACAATTGTTCAGGGAAAAAATGTTCAGTTATGTATTTTAGTCCCAGTTCATATTTTTAGTTAGCATTTGTGAGGCCTGATCTCCTGTCCTATTTTCTAATTCTTTTTTTCTTGTTTCATGTCGGAGCTGTTTCTCATATTGTTGTTTTCTTGTTTACCTATATCATCCAACTAAGAAATGCTTTTCATCTTTTGTACCTATATCATCCAGCAGGGAGGCAGCGGCCTAGCATCTGCACCTTAGTGAGATCTCTGTCCTATCCTCTTTTCGTTTTGCCTCTGGCCCTCTACCATCCTCATCTTCTTAGTTGCGCGGCATAAGCAGTGCACCTTGCAACTTGTGGCAGTGGTTGCTTGCGATTGTGAGTTTGTGACTCGTGAGGCAGCCATTCTGCTACATCTGCACACATTGGTGGTGGCTGCGACGCATCGGCTATGGTGTGGTGGCAATGGCTTCAGCAGGCCGTGGCTGCCCTCAACGTTTGCCTCTGCACATTTCGGTCGCAGCATACCGTGACTGCCGCACCGACGGTTGTTGCCTCCACCTGTTCAGGCGTCAGTGTTAGTGCGGTGCCGGTGCGGGCCGGCTGTAGCAGCAGCAATTGGCTTCATCACCGTGACTTCTATGAGGTAATTCTTGGCTCCTCACCCTGTTAATATCCAGAGCACGTCTCATCTATTATGCTTTGCAACCCAACATGAACATGGTTTAGCACATCCCATCCTTCCTCCATGGCAGCTGTGTTGTGATTGCTTTGTTTGTTTATTTTCACGTACGAATAGCTGCAACTGCAGGACTAATTTGGGGCTTAATCTGTGAGAATTTGTATGCATGGTTTGGCTGAATTTGTTTCCAGGGTATTACTTATAAGAAGTTTCTCATATATTGCAAATTTCTCTTCATCAGTGGTTCATTATTTAGCTTTGCTCATTTCTTCAAGCATATTTTGCTCTTGAGTTCAGTCTAGAGATGATATGGTGTTTGTGGGCAATACCTTTCAAGAGAGAAAGAAAAAGGGAGTTTGAGACAATGTTCTCTGAGTAATGTTTATGTTGCTGGGGGCTTTCAAAAGAGGATAGTTAGACTCAAAAATATCGCCTCTTGCTGCTCTGGAGACCGTAAGGAATTTCGAGCACTACCGGAATCCACTTCTTTGCCGAGCGCCGGAGGCTTTGCCGAGCGTTTTTTTCGGGCGCTCGGCAAAGAAGGCTTTGCCGAGAGCCAAATAAAAAACACTCGGCAAAGCCTCTGCACTCGGCAAAGAAGCCTTTGCCGAGCGTCCGATAAACGGCTCTCGGCAAAGAAGTTTCTTTGCCGAGAGCCAAAAAAAACACTCGGCAAAGAAACTTCTTTGCCGAGAGCCAAAAAAAAAGCACTCGGCAAAGGCTTCTTTGCCGAGTGCCAAAGTAAAACACTCGGCAAAGCAATTTTTCAAACCACATTTTGGTGCCCTAAACGAATTCAAATAAAAAAGTTTTCAACTACAAAGTTTCATAACTTTTCATGATCTACAAACTTTATATTGGTCATTTCTTTATTCGACAAAGTAATAATTACGTTGTTCACAAAATCTATATGTCTCTCATGTAGTTCCATGAAACTACAAGAGAGATATATAAGATTTGTGAACAATGTTAGCACCACAATTTCGGATGGAAAAACTTCCTAAATGAAGTTTGTAGATCTCGAAAGGTATTGAAACATTGTAGTTGACCACTTTTTAATTTGAATTTATCTTGTCATGGAAAACTACGTTTGAAATTCAAAATTTTAAAATTTTAAAATTCGAATTTTTCAAAAGACCTCAGATGGAAAAACTTCCTAAATGAAATTTGTAGATCTCAAAAAGTTATGAAACATTGTAGTTGACCACTTTTTCATTTGAATTCATCTTGTCATGCAAAACTACGTTTGAAATTCAAAATTTTAAAATTTGAATTTTTCAAAAGACCTCGGATGGAAAAACTTTCTATATGAAAAATGTAGTGCTCGAAAAGTTATGAAACTTTGTGGTTGACAACTTTTTCATTTGAATTCATCTTGTCATGCAAAACTACGTTTGAAATTCAAAATTTTAAAATTTGAATTTTTCAAAAGACCTCGGATGGAAAAACTTTCTATATGAAAAATGTAGTGCTCGAAAAGTTATGAAACTTTGTGGTTGACAACTTTTTGATTTGAATTCGTTTAGGGGCTCAAACAATCAATTTTCAATTGGTTTAGTATAATATTTGAGTAACTGAAATGGCATATAGACGCATGTGAGTGTGTAGTGCAGGTGGCAGAGGAGGTATCGCGTGAGGGAGAGGTCACGAGTTCGAATCCCACCGACCGCGTAGCCGCGAATTTTGCGCGAAAAATGCCGCGACTTGCGACTTCGACGGAGACGGGCGGGCGCTGGCCAGTGGGCCCCCTCCCCCGATTGAAAAAATTTTTTCCAGGTTTTTTTCGCATTTTTTTATTTCGCGCTTTGCCGAGCGTCGGGCTCTCGGCAAAGGCTTTGCCGAGTGCCCGATAAACGGCTCTCGGCAAAGAAGCCTTTGCCGATCGGATTTTTGCCGAGGGCGCTTTGCCGAGAGCTGCGCTCGGCAAAGGCTTTGCCGAGGGTCTTAGAGGCTTTGCCGAGAGCCTGGGGCCCTCGGCAAAGCAGCCGGCTCCGGTTGTGGAGGCAACTCTGTCAAAACATGAAAAACAAGACTCTGAAACCATGATGTCTTAGTTAAGAAGTTAGGTGCTTTCCAAAAGAACAGTTGAGCAGAAGCAAGTCTTCCTCTTGCAGCTTAAGGTGTTTCATTATTCTTTGCTTGGCATTATTCTCATGGAGATGTTTTTTAACTAGAAACTGGGTTGCCGGTTTCTGAACATCTCTCATGATATTGGCCCCTTTTGTTGATAAGGTGTGTTAAATTCCATATACCAACTATGTCAAATAGTAAATGGCTACGAACCTGCTATGACTGAGTTTTCAATTCTTCAATTATACACAGGATTTATCTTGGTAAGAACATACCAAGAAGCTTTTGTAACAAATGATATTCTTGTATCAATAATTTTGCTATAGGCATGTTACCAATTGACCTGTCAGATATGAAGTGCTCATGGACCGATGCTTTTCATGATGTTATCAAGTCATGCTCCTAGAGTACTACATCGTGGTGTCATTTATCTTTTTACCCTGTTCACTATTTTTTTCTTGCCTATTGTCAGATTCACTTACTTTTTAAGTCACTAATAGTCTCCCATTCACAATAATGAACAAGGAAGAGGGGTGGTTTCAGAGGGCACCGGGCTTGAAAATATGTAAAGCAGTGGGTGCGGCTCTTCGGCTACACCCGGCGGAAGTAATGATGAGGGGACGGTGTTGGAAGTTGGGGCATTCAACACTAATGCTAAATTTACTGCCGGTACCAAACTGTCGTTTAGGGCCAGCGGCCATAACGCGTATCTCAGTCGGCTCGGTTTTTCATACGACAAAGAAATGCAACCCTAATAGCATCGCCACATCTATTGTTCAACAGTTGTTGCTAGAAGTTTCATCCGCCGGTTCGATTCCTTTCTAGGCCCCGCTATCGATCGAACCGGCGGTAGAACTACATCATCATCGCTTATGTAATAAACTGCGACGGTGATCGCTCGATCTATAGTAGTGCAAGGACAAGAAAGAGAAGAAGGTCATAAGGAAGAAGAAAATGACCTTTAAGAAAAAGAAGGGTCATGCTTATTGTGTTGAGTGAGATTCCGATGATTCAAGTGATAGTGATAGTGATGATGATGATGGTTACAAGAAGAGCACAAAGAACAAGTCACTTGCAAGTATCTCCATCAACGAGAAGGACTCTATCTTTGACACTCCCTCATGATGCTTCATGGCAGTGCCTCCCAACGACAATGAAAGTAAGATAGTGCAACAAAATTGGTCATGTTACAAACGTTGTCTAGCTATTATTGCAATACGGTAAAAATCTAGTAGCGTATAGAGTTTGGAGTCCCAAGCCAGGTTCCAAAGAAGCCACCCACCACCCTTTAGAAAGGCTCAATAAAAATGCATGCTCTAGTCATTATTTGGGAGCTTGGCTTGGCTTAGCACCGGTCTCCATTCTCCTCACCTCCTGGGCGCTCATCCTCACCCGCCTGGTTCCTGGGTACACTGTTCCGCATTGACACGCTCGCGCAGGAGGGCTTCACGTTGCTAGTGGCGCCCATCGTTCCCGCAGAGCTCGAGCTCAGCTTTGTCTTTATTGACCCAAACTCTGGCCGCGCCGTCAACTCTTCCTGCCGCCGCCCCGTGTCCGTGGACCGGCGGTGGCTCACGGGTGAGACCGTGGTGCGGACACGTCAAGGAGGTCAGCCTGTGCATGGAGGACGCCGAGGGCGGTGGCGTCAGTGGCCGGGATGGGTTGGCCGTGGTGGCGTGCAGCCATGTCGGGCGCCAGGCGGGGACGCGGGGCTGAATAAGAGGCCAAGGTGCAGTATGAAGAGTTCGTGAAGGCCCTGCTTCCCTCCACCGGCGGCGGCCCTGCCTCACTACAGGTGGCAGCCCTGCTCCCCTCCACAGGCGATGGCGCGGATTTGCTTCCTTTGTCTGGAGGTGTCCCTCACTCATTGTGTTGATTTAATCTCGGCCATTTGCGTTGATTTGCATCCTTTGTGTCGTTTTGCGTTCATTTGCATCGATTTGCGTTGATTTGCGTCGATTTGCATCTCCCTGGCTTCCTATTGACACTAAAAAATGTCCATTTTGTGAAGTTGTCAAAATATGGAACGAACTTTACCATTGTGTTCCTCTCATCGAGACAGTCAAAAAACATATATGGAACGTCTAATTCGGAGTCCGGATGAAGGAGTTATGCCCCTGGAAAGATGCTCCGCTATCGGGACTTCCGACCCAAGTCGGGACTTTCGACGACTGGGACTGCTAACCCTAGTCGGGACTTCTGACCCATGCCGTAACTTCCAACCCATGTCGGGACTTCCGACGGCCGAGACTGCTGACCCGAGTTGGGACTTCTGACCCATGTCGGGACTTCTGACGGTCGGGACTGCTGACCCGAGTCGGGACTTTCGGCATACTTAATAAAAAGGGTTGTTCGGATCTGACCTTCTAGATTCCGATCTAAACTATTCTAAACTCATGGGAGACTTGAAAAACAAGGCTTGGAGAGGTTTTCTACTGGGATAAGACCACCACCCTCTATATATATGAGAGGATCATGGCCGATTGAGTTCCCATCTATCTAATCGTCATACAAACAAATCAATCTACTCCTTTTACCCATTTTCTCTTCTCCTTCAACCTCCATGCTGTTCATCTCTTGATCCACAATTAAGGATGATGTCCTAGGCTTGCCGGCCAACCTAGAGCAATCCGGCAACGTCCTTGCCCTGATGGGGTCCCTCCCGGGCGAGAGCTTCGGTGGTTCCTTTGCTAGTTTGCTTGAAAACTAGTCGGTTCTTCGTCACGTAAGTACGACTAGTTATCCTTTGGTCGTTTGCTTGTAAACCTCTCTATGTTTCACCTTGTAAGAGTGACATCCTCGCTGCGTTCTTCGGTCCGTAGCGGCCCAGGCGTCCAATGCCCTTTCTGGTGTGTGATTCGGACCACATCCGACGTCAACACACTTTTTGATGACTCCGCTGGCAAAGAAGATTGTTTCGGCTTCACTTTTTGTTGCCAAATCTCTTTGCCCTAACCCTATTCTTCGCTGATCTATCTTTTTGTGGTTGCCATTGCCATCCAATCCGGCCCCAAAAGGCCGATTGCATCTGGTTTTGACCCGCTGTGATCTAGGTTGCTATTTTGCAACATGTCATGCTGTTCATTGGAGATTTCATTAAGGCGATCGAGTGCAAAACTGTGAAATACCAAGGGGATTCATCACAATACTACTATAATTATCCCGAGGTACAACTTGCAAATACATCTAATGGTTATAGTAATTATTTTACAAGTGATATAAATTCTCATGTTGGTGTTGCTAGCTATGATAATCTTATATATGTTGCATCGGCTAATACTTTTGATGAATATTATGACCAAGAGCCGATGTGTGCTAAAAATTCATTGAGCTATAATTCTTCTAGCAACATACAACTTGTAAATCCATATTCATCGGCTATAAGCTCATATTATGTGGTTTCACCACAAGACATGCCGATGAATAAGAGAATTGGCTATGATGGTGTTAATTACTTAGCCAATTACTCTCCAAATTCAGCACCCTATGCTAATGCTCATATTAACAATTCGGCTTCATGTGTAGCTCAAAGCTCAAGCCGAATCCATGAAATTTCAGCAAGGTGTGCTAATGTTAATACTCAAAATTCGGCTTCACGTGTAGCTCAAAGCTCAAGCCGAATTGAGGAGAGGTGGATAAGTGGCGATACTTATAATTCGGCTTCAAGTTTTACTACTAATTCTAGCCGAATCAATGAGAATTCAGCAAGGAGCATGAAAGTTATTGCATATGATTCGGCTAAACATAATTTTCTTAAATCAAGCTGAATCGAGGAAGATTTAGCCCACACTAGAAATCCATATGGCCCCTCTAAATGGAAGGTGCCTGCATATCATAGACCGTATCCATTACACATTGATTACTTGAAAACTCCTGATGGTTGGTGGATACCTGATTTTTATGAGTTTAGTGGTGAAGATGACAAGACCGCTGTGGAACACATTAATATATATATCTCACAATTAGGTTTTTGCTGGTAAAGAAGATTATATGAGAATACGTAATTTTCCTTTATCCCTTACCGGTATTGCCTTTGCATGGTTTATATCTTTGCCCCGGTGCACTGTTGGTTTATGGTCTCAATTAGAGGAGCAATTCTATGAATATTTTGAAAAGACTAATGAGGAAAGGCCGATCACAATTGAGTCATCGGCTAAAAGAGGATTGCTAGTGGGCACGAAAGAAAATTTTGATTCGGATGTAAGCAAAGGTTCGGCTACAAAAGCCGAACAATACAATATCCTTTCTGAATCAATCACATCTCAGAAAATAAATCTTGTTACATAAAAGCATAGAAAATGACAGATTTCAGCTAGACTTGATTTTTCAGGAGCTAAAGGGGTTATATATTTATCTAGTGATTACCACATCACTGATGGAGATCAAGCCCCTACAAGCAACAAAGAAGGACTGTCTACCTGCTCAGAATCAGTTGAGCTGACTTTGAAGTCGGTTGAGCCGACTCCTGCTTGCTCTAAGTTGACTAGGCCAGCTTTCTAGTCGGCTAGGTCGACTGTCTCTGTCGCTTGCTCTGAGTCGGCTAGGCCGATTTCCCAGTCAGCCATGCCGACTGCCTCCACCGCCTGCCCTGAGTCAGCTAGGCCGACTTCCCAGTTGGCCAAGCCGACTGCCCCTGCTAGTGCCCAAGTCGGCCTAGCTGATTTCCAATCGGCTAAGCTGACTTTTCCAATTTCGGCAGCCACCAATGTATCTTCGGATGGTTTGACACCTCTTGTTGATTGGTTTCTAGGGATGAAAAGCAACATTATGCAAATCAAGGGCATGCACTTCTCCAACATGGTCAACAAGGTAGAAAACACAAATATTTTGTTCAAATTCCAATCCGGTCATACTATTTCAATTTCTGTATCTATTAGAGATATCCTTGCCAATAGTGGTAATAGACCGATTGAGAATAGTAATTTATTTGTTGGTGATAAAACAAATTTAGATTCTATCGGCCAACACATTGTGCCATATGACAAGGCCGATAGTGCTAGTTTGTCAAAGCTAAAGCTTCTCAAAAGCAGCTACAAAGGTGTGGTCGAATGGGTTGATGTTAAATCTAATCCCTTCGTTTGTCTAGCTTTAAAGTCGATTCCACAAAAGAATCGGCTAAAGAAATCAAAATACACCTTTGACTTTACTTTTTGTGATCATGTCTTTGATATCTTGCTCAAGAATAATTTTATTAGAATCATTGATCACAATGCTTTACCATCTATTCAAAACTTAGAAGAGCTTACATATTGAAAGTGGCATAATTCTTCTAATCATAATACTTCTAATTGTAATGTGTTTTGTCGTGTGATCTAATCGGCCATTGATAAAGGCCGATTGGAATTTTCTAAAGCTCAACAGATGGACCAATTAGATTCAATTGGTCTTGATGACAAACAGGTTTTGAATCGGCTTGCATTAGCCCATTAACTCAAAGCTCAAGGCTCAAATGCCCAAGAGAGAGAGGTGGAGCCCTCAAGTGAAGACAAGGTTGTTGTTCATGAACTACAAATTGAAGATAGTCAAGAGAACAACAATGTTATCACAATTTCAGACGACACTGGGGCGCAGGTGAAATCTCTCCAATTAGAACAAAAGTCGATTGATCTCGTTGAGCAAGGGGAATCGGCTAAGGATCCTCCTATGGAGCATGTCTATCAAGATGGGGAGAAGGAGGATGTTCATAATGCTGATGGAGGTAAAGGTAATGGCAAACAAAGGACTAGAAGGCCGGAGCTTAGCTTCAAGAAACTTCTAGCTAAATATGAAAAGATAGGAGAAGCAAATATTGTCAACCGACCAAAGAAAGTCCTATCATCAAAATTGCCTCCAATGCGCAAGTCTCAAGAGTGGAATTGGCAAGGAGATAGATCTCACGCAGCAGCAACATATTCTCCTTTTGAGCAGCCAATTCCCATGTCAAATGGATCACAGTCCGTATATTTTCATCCTTATTTATCTTGGGGCTGGTTTGATCAAGAGGCACATATTTCACCATATTTTAGGCCACAACATGTAGAATATGCAGCTCCTAGACATTCAGAGAAATCATCATCTTATAAAGACCGATTTGATCAAAATCGGTCTAGAGCTCAAGCAAAGAAGAAAGTGGTAAAACAAGTTTACCGCGTGAAGTATAATGGCCGGAAAGATAAAAGTTCAGATCTAAATTCAACTATTGAAAAGCCGATTACATTATTGAAAAATCTGGCTAATGATGGCAAAAAGTAGAGAAATCATCTATTGATGTTGTAGGTGAACAAAAGACGATAAAAGTGCCTAAAATCAAGAAAGAATTGCCGCTGTCCAAAATAGAAACGAAACAGACATGCTCAATCGATTTACCAAAGTGGCAAGAAAAAAGTTACAAAAGCTTAGTGTAGAGAAGCTGAAAGAAAAGGGCTTGGCATGGGTTCCTAAACGAAGAATTCAAGTTCAGAAAGATGATGCTCAAGCAAGTGTTGCAACAAAGGCAAAGGAGAGAAGAAGGTTCAAAAAACAATTGCCAAGTTGGAGGTTTGCACCAAATCATTAAAATTATTGGTCATGGCATCATCCATACTCTGCCTATGCCTATACGTAATTCATCCCCTGATATGCATGGTTATCCCTTAGCTCCTTATTTTGATCTTTGGTATGGATCTGTATGTTTCGGAGGGTTGCCAAATTATTTTGCTTATCAATGATCAAGAGCCGAAATATTTATTTCGGTTATGCATGCTCTTGTGGATGAATTCATATGGCCGATATTTTGATATCACCCTTAGTGTAAAAGTATAGCCGATGAGTGCTTATGACCATCGTGCTATTAGAAAGCCCCATGACTTTTACTTTGATGGCTTTCAGGCCCGAGGGGCATGACATATGCATTTTGGATTTACTTCATGGATGTGACAATATGATTAATCGGCTTGCAAATAAGGTGAAGGTGTTGGCATGATAATTATTTCTCACAATGGTGCTATTAGAGACATCAAGCCGATTAAAAATTACATTTGCACCAAAGTTCAAGCCGAATGTGATTTTCTTATTGATCATATTGCGATCCATGATGTATGGCATGTTGAAGCCTACGATGATTCTTTGCTGGTGGAACAAGTTGCTGGTGAATTTCAATGCTTAGAAGAGTCACTAAAAGTTTGTCTTGATGCTTGCCTTGATATCATTGGTTCTTTTGCCGAATTTCAAATTCGGCATATTCCAAGGCAAGGAAATCAAAAGGCCAACATGTTAGCGTAACAAACATCTGGCTATGACGTCGGTGGGCGTAATTTTCATGTTCAAGAACAGTCGATGCATGAAAGTTTAGAAATTTTCGGTGCAGGTGCAGACTAGTCGGCCAAGCCGACTAACCAAGTCAGCTTAGCCAACTCCTTCCTTGTTACAGCCAAGTCGACTGAGCCGACTGCTATAGCTAGCCAGGCCAACTCCCCCCCAGTCAGCTAAGCTGACTGCCCCTATCAGCTCAACTGACTCCCCTGTGATCAGCACGGTCAATGAGCATGACGAGCTCTCAAATCGGCCTGGCAGAACTTCCAGTGATGTTGGGGCCAATTTGTATGTTTGGAGGACTCCTTTATTGATATATCTACGTGATCCAAGTGCTAAAATTGATAAAAGTGTTCGGCAAAGTGCTTTTTAAGTATGCGTTCACAATGATGAGCTTTATCGAAGGACCGCTGAAGACTTGCTGTTGAAGTGCTTGGGATCTGATCAAGCAAGAGTGGCTATAGGAGAAGTCCATGAAGGTATTTGTGGTACGCATCAGTCGACCCCGAAGATAAAGTGGTTATTGCGTAGAGCCGATTTCTATTGGCCTACTATGATGGCCGATTATTTTTGATACTACAAAGGTTGCGAAGAGTGCCAAAGGTTTGGGAATATTCAGCTAGTTCCTGCTGCTATGCTTCATCCTATTATCAAGCCATGGCTTTTTTTGTGGTTGGGGGCTAGACTTCATTGGCCAAATACATCTTCCATCTTCCAAGGAATATCGCTTTGTGTTGGTTGCTACAGATTATTTCACTAAGTGGATCGAAGTTATTCCTTTGAAGAATATGACACATAAAGAGGTTATTGAGTTCATCACTGAGCATATCATTCATAGATTTGACATACCCCAAACATTAACTATAGATCAAGGGACATCATTTATGTCCGAGAAAGTGAGGGACTTTGCCAAATTATATAAGATCAAGTTGCTCAAATCATCTCCATATTATGCTCAAGCTAATGGCCAAGCTGAGTCTAGTAATAAGACTTTGATCAAGCTTATCAAGAAGAAAATTGAGGAGAATACAAGAAGGTGGCATGAAGTATTGTCTGCAGCTCTATAGGCACATTGCATTTCAAGGCATGGTGCTACAAAAGTTACTCCTTTTGAGCTAGTATATGGTCAAGAGGCCGTGTTGCCTGTCGAAGTGAATTTGGATGCATATAGGCTTGCTAAACAAAATGATCCATCAGCTGTTGTGTATCATGATCTAATGATGGATAAATTGATGATGTGACTGATGTGAGATTAAAGGCTCTCAAGAAAATAGAGAAAGACAAAGCTCGAGTTGTCAAGGCATATAACAAGAAAGTCAAAAGCAAATCATGCCAAGTGGGTGATTAGTATGAAAACCATATTACCTATTGGGACGAAAAGCAATCAATTTGGCAAGTGGTCACCAAATTGGGATAGTCCTTATAAAGTGATCAAAGTCATGAGCGGTAATTCTTATTTGCTAGAGACATTGCAAGGTGAATGTCTCAAAGTAGCATTCAACAGAAGATACTTGAAAAAGTATTTTCTAAGTGTTTGGCAAGAAGCCTGAGTGCTCTCTAAACAATGGTTGATACATATATCGTCCTTAGAATAAAAATAGCCGATGTATACATCGCCCTTAGTCGCTGAGCAGCCGATGAGATGGGTATCGTCGCTGTTCAGTTTTCTTGTGTTTGGTTTGATTAAGTGTTTTCAGGTTCATGCATCATTCACCTAAAAACAGAGGGCATATGTTGACACTAAAAAATATCCATTTTGTAAAGTTGTCAAAATATGGAACAGACTTTACCATTGCGTTCCTCTCATCGAGACGGTCAAAAAACATATATGGAACGTCTAATTCGGAGTCCGAATGAAGGAGTTATGCCCCTGGAAAGATGCTCCGTTGTCGGGACTTCCGACCCAAGTCGGGACTTTTGACGGCTGGGACTGCTGACCCTAGTCGGGACTTTTGACCCATGCCGGGACTTCTGACCCATGTCGGGACTTCCGACGACCGGGACTGCTGACCCGAGTTGGGACTTCTGACCCATGTCAGGACTTCCGACGGTCGAGACTGCTGACCCGAGTCGGGACTTCCGGCAGACCTAATAAAAATGGTTATTCGGATCTGACCTTCTGGATTCTGATCCGAACTGTTCTAAACTCATGAGAGACTTGAAAAATAAGGCTTGGAGATGTTTTCTACTGGGATAAGACCACCCTTCTATATATATGAGAGGATCATGGCCGATTGAGTTCTCATCTATCCAATCGTCATACAAACAAATCAATCTACTCCTTTTACCCCTTTTCTCTTCTCCTTCAACCTCCATACTGTTCATCCCTTGATCCACGATCAAGGATGACGTCCTAGGCTTGCCGGCCAACCTAGGGCAATCCGGCGACCGGGCGAGAGCTTCGACAGCTCATTTACTAGTTTGCTTGAAAACTTGCCGGTTCTTCGTCACGTAAGCACGACTGGTTATCCTTTGGTGATTTGCTTGTAAACCTCTCCGTGTTTCACCATGTAAGAGTGACATCCTCGCTGCGTTCTTCGGTCCGTAGCGGCCCGGGCGTCCAATGTCCTTCCTGGTGTGTGATTCGGACCACATCCGACGTCAACACTTCCCCTCCACCGCCACCGGCGTTGGACCAACGAGGTTCCCGGCATTAGCCAAGCAGCGCGGTGGGCGGCCTTTGTTGCTGCCATGCGTGCGCACCGTGCGGCGGGCGGCCTCCGCCTCTGCAGGTGGCCTGCGACTCGAGCACGGAGGTCCGGGCGGCCTGCAACTCTGCTGCTGCCGTGCTGCCGCTGTGCTCATCCTGCTGCTCGCCGAGGATGTGCACCACCTGTTCGATGAATCACTCAATGGGGTAAACTTATTGGCACGAAGAAGAGGTGATCTTATGCGAAACAAACCAGGCAACCAAACACGCCATTTGCTAGCCAAGCTTAGATAATACATGTAACCAAACAACTAGCAATTGGATTGCTGGAACATGCTAAAGCTGTCCAGGCTTGGATTCTAGGCTGGTTAGAAATAAGGCAGAAAACTAAACACACCCACAGTGGCCAGTATCCTAATTTCAGTATGCTCCAACCGCCGGTTGCTGAAAAAGGGGCGTGGGGTGATATGTCTAAAAAAATCGCTTATATACAGTATATATGTAGTAGTGTCTCTTGATCATTTTTTGCAGAGCATACATGAATGCAAATATAGACCTTTTATTAGTTTTTCTTGTCAATGGATCCAAAGGCAGAATAGCAGCACGTGATGATGAGTTTGAGCAGCAACTAACGAGGCTGCAGCTTATTAAGCCTATTTATTCAGCTGTGAATGTGATCCAACGAAACGAGCGTCTTGCATTGCACACGCCCGATCAGATGCTGGTCTGCTGGAGCACGTACATGCACACATCGCACGGCCTCACACAGACTCGTGAGCTCGTCCCACGACACTTTTAATTACCAAAACAAAGACGTAGAATCGGTCTTGACACGGACGGAGACCTGACACTGAGAATGAGCGCATGCACTGCACGGCATCATCCCCACAGACTCGACGGTGTGCTCATGCACGACACTATATGTTACCTGACCAACGCAAAGCAAACAAACCACGACAATGCAAGCCAGCTGCTGCTACTCAGTGCACGTAATACGCTGCCAGCTCTCTCCATGCATTTATATATCCTCATTTGGACGCTGCTGGTGGATCGTCGAGGCACCTGCGTACTGGTTCTCCCTGTTGATTTAATAGCACCATTAGGACATAGATCCAGTGGGGTACAACCTTTATTATTTCGGGTATAAACTACAAAACCTAGTATGAGATCTAGAACCGTGAGAGAGGAAGGGAGAGAGAAAGGAGTGAGGTGGTGCAAACCATCGGTGGGTGCGGTGTTGGAGTTCGATCCCGATCCGGAGAAGGCCATCGCTGGTTCGTTGATGATGCTTTGCACACGGGCAGCGGTGGTCGGGGAAGGGGAGTGTGATGCAGTGGAGATCGGCGGTGCAGTGGAGTCGGAGATGCAGTGGCGGCGCGGTCGGTGGCGTTTCCCGTCACTGGCTGCGCCCCTCTCTCAGATCGGGATTAGGGTTTGTTGGTGGGGAGTACGGCTCAGGCGAACCTCGTAGGTATAGCCGCCGGCCCCCACCTGTTTTTATAGCGCAGTGTGACGGGGGCCCACCAACCATTTAGGGTTGGGCGCCCCCGATCAGGCCGCGTGACCAAGGGCCCAAGTGACCGTTGGGCCACTCGGTGGAGAGATCATTCCAACATTCTCTCCCTTGATTTCACCTTTCACTTTAACCTTTAACTTTAACACTTTTCATTTTACTCGTTCCATCACAGATAAATGCATAGAGCATGTTTCATCGTCACGGTCAATCGCCGATAGATTTGACAGCTACAATGCACGTCTCTGATCCGAAACAGTTACTTTAACTTTTGGGCCCTTTATTATAGTCCAGGAGTTATAGGCTTTCCCTTAAACCCATGCCGGCTACATGTTCTCTGAACACGTTGGGTGGTAAGCCTTTTGTAAGCGGATCCGCGAGCATCTTTTCAGTGCTTATATGCTCAAGATTTATAATTTGATCCCGGACTTTATCCTTCACAACATAATACTTTATGTCAATGTGTTTAGCAGCACCACTTGACCTATTGTTGTGAGCGTACTGTACTGCTGGATTATTATCGCAGTATAACTTTAGTGGCTTATGTATGCTGTCGACCACCTTCAAACCGGGTATGAACTTCTTTAGCCAGTTCACCTGCCCCGTTGCCTCATAACACGCTACAAACTCGGCATACATTGTGGACGATGTAGTGACGGTTTGTTTTGAGCTTTTCCATGAAATTGCTCCTCCTGCGAGAGTGAACACATATCCTGACGTGGATTTTCTATCATCTCCCGCATAATCAGAATCCGAATACCCCACTATCTGGAGAGAATCTGATTTTCTGTACGTCAACATGAGGCCTTTCGTACCTTGCAAATATCGCAAGACTTTCTTTACCAGTTTCCAGTGTTCAATTCCTGGATTACTTTGAAATCTGCCAAGCAACCCGGTAACAAAAGCTAAGTCAGGGCGCGTGCACACTTGAGCATATTGTAGGCTTCCGACAGCAGAAGCATATGGAACCACTTTCATTTGATTGAGCTCGTATTGGTTCCTTGGGCATTGAAAATCCCCATATCTGTCGCCCTTGACCATGGGTGCAGGTGAGGCACTACATTTATGCATACTGAATTTCTTTAAAACTTTTTCTATGTATGCCTTTTGTGATAGTCCTAATACCCCTTTACTTCTATCTCGGTGAATCTCTATGCCCAAAACAAAAGATGCTTCACCAAGATCTTTCATATCAAATTTTGAAGATAAAAACTTTTTTGTCTCCAGTAGTAAATGGACATCACTACTAGCAAGTAAGATATCATCTACGTACAGGATTAGGAAGATATACCTTCCATTCTTAAACTTTGCATAAACACAATTATCCTCAACATTTTCTTTAAACCCAAAATTCTTTATTGTTCTGTCAAACTTCAAATACCACTGTCTTGAAGCTTGCTTTAACCCATAAATCGATTTCTTTAAGCGGCATCCCATTCGTTCTTTTCCTTCCACGACAAAACCTTTCGGTTGTGCCATATAAACATTTTCCTCTAGATCCCCATTCAGGAATGCCGTTTTTACATCCATCTGATGTAATTCTAAATTATAGTGTGCCACTAATGCCATTATAATTCTGAAGGAATCCTTACATGAGACTGGAGAAAACGTTTCATTGTAATCAATCCCTTCTCTTTGCGTGAAACCTTTTGCCACAAGTCACGCTTTAAATCTTTCAATATTCCCTTGGGAGTCACGTTTTGTCTTGTAGACCCATTTGCAGCCTACTGTCTTGGCTCCTTTAGGAATAGACTCTAAGTCCCAAACTTTGTTGGTACTCATTGACTTTATTTCATCTTCTATGGCCTCAAGCCACTTGGATGAATTATCGCTTCTCATGGCTTCTTCAAATGAAGTGGGATCACCCTCCATTTGAAATTCTTCAGTGTTATACATCTCATAATCATCAGGTATAGCTGATCTTCTAACTCTTTGAGACCTTCTCGGGGCCTCCACATTTGGCACACCTTCTGTTTGAGGCTGTTGTTGCTCCCCCTCATCTGTGGCATCAGTTTGTATAGGTTCCTGAAGGACAGGTTCCTCATCATTGTTTACTGTCACCACAGGGGAACTGACAACAGGTGTTGGCACTACAGTATCTGGCACTGTTGGTGCAACAAGAATAGGTAGTTCAAAGAATGGTTCCTGAATCATCGGAGTAGGCACACAAACCCGCTTCTCCTCAAGAACAATTTCTCGAGCCACCATGCCCCCCCTTATCATTTCATCCTCTAAGATAACAGCGTGTCTTGTTTCTACAAATTTTGTGTATCTATCTGAACAGTAGAAACGAAAACCTTTTGACTTTTCAGGATAGCCAATAAAATGGCAGCTAACTGTTTTGGGATCTAGCTTCCCAATATTTAGGTTAAACACTTTTGCCTCAGCAGGACTCCCCCACACACGTAAGTGTTTTAGTGAGGGTTCTCTTCCTGTCCACAACTCATATGGTGTTTTGGACACCGCTTTACTTGGTACTCTATTTAGAATATGAATGGCGGTTTTTAACGCCTCCATCCATAGACTCAATGGCAAGTCAGAGTAACTCATCATACTACGCACCATATCCATCAAGGTACGGTTACGCCTCTCAGCTACTCCGTTCTGCTGAGGTTCGCCCGGTGTAGAATACTGGGCTACTATGCCATTTTCCTGTAGAAACCTTGCAAAGGGTCCAGGAACTTGGCCATATGGGGTATGCCGACCGTAGTACTCCCCACCACGATCAGACCGAACGACTTTAATCTTTAAATTATGCTGATTTTCAACTTTAGCCTTAAATATTTTAAATTTATCCAACGCTTCATTTCTTTCTTTAATTGGATAAATGTAACCATAACGGGAGTAATCATCTGTGAATGTTATGAACGAGTCAAAACCATCCACACTTTTCATAGGAAAAGGACCACAGATGTCCGTGTGAATTATCTGTAGAATTCATGTGCTTCGTTTAGCATCCTTTTTAATTTGCTTTGTGTATTTTCCTTTAATACATTCTCTACACTGTTCAAGGTCTGAGAACTCTAATGGAGGAAGAATATCATTCTTAACTAGTCTCTCTATTCTCCCCCTCGAAATATGGCCTAAACGATAGTGCCATAATTTCAACGACGCATCTTGAGTTCTCTTTCGTTTTCTATTTGCATTCACAAACGAGGATACGTTTTCATTCGCATCACATACGGAATTCACATTTTCACGAAGTGATAACAAATAAAGATCTTGCTTTTGAAAAGCAAGGCCAACACATTTATTATTACACAATATCTCACATTTGCCATCTCCAAAATGGCAATCAAATCCATCGTTGTCCAAACATGACACACTAATCAAGTTTCTCTGTAATAAAGGAACAAATAAAACATCTCTAAGCAAAAGAATAAAACCATCAGCAAGCTCTAAAGAAACATCGCCAATAGCTTCAACATCTGCTTGGACTCCATTCGCGACTTTAACATGTCTTTCGCTTCTTTGCGTAGTCCTCGTCGAACGGAATCCCTGTAATGAATTAGCAACATGAACAGTTGCACCTGAGTCAATCCACCAAGTAGATTTCGAATACTGTACATACAGGGATTCATTTATGAACGTAATAATGTTCTCACCTTTCTTTGTCATGATCATCTTTAAGAATTCAGGACAATCTTTCTTGTAATGTCCCTCCTTCTTGCAGTAGAGGCACTGATCTTTGTTCACTGCAAACCTGTTTTGCTGAGGCTGATGCTGCATGGGACCCTTGCCCTTTGGCTTTGAGAGAGAGTTGGCATTGGTATTGAAATTCTTTCTTTTGTTATCTTTAATAAAATTGAGAGAACCACCATTGGCGGCCTTTATTCTCTCTTCCTCTTGCACACACATCGCCATACAACGTTCTAGATCCCATTTCTCAGGCTGAATGTTGTAGTTGACAACAAATGTGTCAAACTCTTTTGGTAAAGAAGCAAAAATCAAATGGACAAGAAACTCTTCCGTAAGAGCCAGATCCATTGGTTTTAGCTTGTTGTTCAAATAGTTCATTTTTGATATGTGCTCTCTTATGCCATTGCCATGTGCACCTCCAGTGTATTTTTCTGTTACCAGCTGCTTTATCAGCTGAGTAGCATATGTCTTTGAAGAGCCATAGAACTGACTCTTTATCCTTTCCAAGTATTCTGTGACAGTGTCACACTCTTGGATTGAGCCCATTATGGTAGGCTCAATTGTGTTCTTTATGACAGCAACACACTTTTTTGTTGGCATTGACCCACTTTTGCTTTTGTAGATCATATACCATCTGTATGGGAGCATGGTCCCTTTCTTTCTTTTGCCATTCAGCATCAGACTCACTGGCGTCCCTCACCGGTGCCACTGGTTCAGTAGGGCATGGTGTGGTGACCACCCAGTCCACCTCGGCCAATACAAAAGCGAGGTCAATTTTCTTTTTCTATTCGGTGTAGTTGTCACCTTTGAGGGGTGGAATATCTTTGATGAACCCCATCAAAGAGTAACCTCCTGTAAACACAAATCATATAGAGTGAGAACATAAGTACCAAAATTAATTGCATGCTTTAATTCCAACGTTGGTCAAATTAAACATGCAAAATTATCCTTTTTACACTAATTCTAGATCACCGTTGGGCAGAAATAGAATTAATGCATGACAAAACCACATAATAACATCATAATACTGCTATTAATCAACGTTTGTCAGAATAATAACAATATTATAATAATCTATAAATATATCCATTTTCAAAATTAAATTCTCCCGTTGGTTCGAATTTAATAATGAAATTTACAACATCAAGTACGCAGCGGAAACTTTGAATAAAATTCTCATGATATTTTCCAGAAGCACTTTAATCACTTTACTATTGTCAGAACAAATAATATTGTTGGATAAAATTTGCACAAAAAATGACACCAAAATTGAATCAAAATTTATCAAATTATTCATCAAGATTTGCTTCTGAAAAAAAAAGAAAAAACGAAAACCTTGAACTTCAGGCCATTTCGGCCCAGCTTTTCAAGCGGCCCAGTTAGCCCGTTTACGCGCGCGCGCACGCTGCGGCTCCCGCGCCCAGGCCGCAACCTGGGCCTAGGCCGGCGATTCGCCTGCCCGCCTGGGCCAAAACCGGCCCAGTCTGCCACTCTGTCATCTCGACCGTTGATGAAGATCAGACGGACGAGCGCAGGGATCAGGTGAACAAAAACCCGGACACCCGCCTCTACTTGTGAACCCTAGTTCATTCTCTTCTTCGTCCCCGTTTTTCTCTCTGGCCCGATCAAATGTGATCACATGTGGAGATATCTGGGTTTTAGACATCTGGTGTCGCAACTTGCTCGAAACCTTATGAATTTTTTACCACACCCTCCACATGCGAAAACATGACACATCGCCAAGTTTCGTGATTTTTGGACTTCATTTGGAATTTATATAATTAAAAATCACTTCTACGACACATGGATGGTCATATTTTGTATACAAGACATTCAAACTTTTGGGTGAGTTTATGGATACAACCTCAAAATGCACTCTCGAACATGAATATCATTTTTTGAATGGATATATTTTATTATTTCATGCTCCTACAGTTCAAATTTACTTTTTTGAGAAAAATACAAAGAAAATAAATTAATTGATAAAATATAGCAAAATATTATAAAAAGCTCCCAAATTTGAACATGTGCTTGTATACAATATGCAAGGGCTACAGAAAAAGTTTGGGTCCAAAACTAAAAAAAACCTTTCCTCTTTGTCGAGGGCCTCTCCTGGCCCTTGGCAAAGGTGCTCTTTGCCGAGAGCCAGAGTGGCCAGCGCTCGGCAAAGGTTGCTGGCCGAGGCCCAGCTTTAGCCCACGTGACATTTGCCGAGTGCTTGCCCAGACGCTCGGCAAAGGCCTCCTCTTTGCCGAGAGCCTAACGGCGCGGCTCTCGGCAAAGGTGACGACAACAAGAGTCGTTCACGGCGCGGCTCCTTTGCCAAGAGCCTGTCTTTGCCGAGAGCTAAACCCTCGGCAAAGCTTTCCTTTGCCGAGAGCCTGGCTTTGCCGAGAGTTTAGCCGTTGGCAAAGCCTCTTTGCCGAGTGTCCATATTGGCTCTCGGCAAAGGCAAGCTTTGCCGAGGGCTTAGCTCTCGGCAAATCTGGGCTCTCGGCAAAGCTCCCGTTTCCTGTAGTGTACCAAGCCCTAAGCCCTCCTTGGCAGAGCTTCCATCGGCTCCAGGTTCTCTGATGCGCGCACTCTTCACGCACTATTTATAGAAGCTTTTTTCTCTCTCCTCTCCCCTTCTCTTACAGAGCCGGTGGAGCTAGTTTTTTTTACAGTGTGTGAACAGTATGCGCGTCAGAGAAACTAGAGCTAGACCTAAACTCATGAAACACAATACATGGGGCGCCTAAACTCATGAAACACGATCCATGAGGCCGGCAATGAGAGTAGTCAGTACTGCGAGTGATCGAGAGTCACGGTTCATGAGAGGGAGACGGCTAACCCTCGCCCCGGTGGTTCGGCGGGCGCTACGATCGGCGGGGTCGGCTGAGATCGACGATGGTGAAGGAGAAGCAGATGGGGATGAGGACCGACGATGCAAGCAGGGCCAGGAGGCTCTTTCGAATGTCGTGGCGTTGGCTGTGGATGCATCCCGTCGGCCGAAGCCAGTTCATGGGCAGTGTGCCGTCGATGCTTCACCGACACAGGCGATTTCTTCGAAGTTCTGGGCACATGATGGTGAAGACGACTCCGACAACGAAGTACTGGTGGAGCAGAGCCCATCGACGTCGGAGTTCATCATGGAGGCTCTGGATGCAGCGTTCACGATGGATCAATTAGCTAGAGCTGAAAAAGCCCTAGCGTCAGGTAACGCTTCATCCTCTGGAGATCGTCTTCTTCCTAATTCAATTGTTGCAAAGATGGTTCAAAGGAAACTGGCTGGGGCGCCATGGCAAGGGCCCCTGCCATCTCCTCGAGTTTCTCCTCCGAGAACTCTTGGTGATTGTGTTGCAAAGGCAAGAATCGTCAGTGCCGATGCTCGTGGTGCCTTGGCGTCGTCACCCAGACGGCCAAGATCGCTGGCGGCAAGGTACGAAGGAAACAATGTCGGTGCTCGTGGTGCCTTGGCGTCGTCGTCCAGACAGCCAAGTTCGTCGGCGAGGCCACCTCCGGCAAAATACGTAGGGAATCCAAAAAAAATTTGAAAGTTCGAATCTTCACTACTCTGATCCGGATTTTCCTCCCTTGTCCCCCGCCAGGCTTCCGGTCGAATTGACCGTGTGCAGCGCGCGCGTGGCCATGGGGAAATCGGATCAGGCTTCTCTGAAGATCGTCATCGGGCCTGGAAAAGTTTTTCGGCCCACCCAAGGGCTGTGCGCTCTATTTAGAAGGACAGGCACCAGAAACATCAGAAAAACTCTACTATTGCCATCGCCGACACCATCCACCGCTCCATCGTCGTCATCCATTGGTCCTTCGCGGACGTGGTGCGTGAACAGGCGATGATGGCTGCTCAGGGCTTGGGCAACGGCCTCTTCGGTCACGGAGGAGGGGGAAGGGCGGCGGGTTTCAACCCTGGTTTCCATCCGGGCTTCAATCTGGGGTTCGGTGGAAGGGGCAGAGGCCGCAACTTCTTCCTGTCGCGCGGTCCCTCCTCATGGCACGGCTGCCATCCAGGCACTAGCCATGGGGACTGCACCGCAGGCGTCTACGACTACCACGACTTCGACGACGACACCGGATGCACCCGAGGCTCCCAAGATCACTGTCCCACCAAGCACCAACGCCTCAATCGTGACAAGTGACATGCCACAGTCATCCCACCAAGGAAATAGAAAAGCAAGGGTAAACCATTTTGTTATCGCTGTCACACTAAAGGCCATAGCATGGCAGTTTGCACCGTGCCACTGTGTTGTGAAATTTGCTATGGAGAACATGTCACTAAAATTTGCCCAAATATGAAGAAAATGCATACTACTGCTATTCCATGTGGTTATGCGGTCGAAGGTTTGGGCTTTTATTTTATTCCAATCGCTAAGAATCCCAAGTTGAATTTAGAGGAAAAATCAGCTATAGTACGTGTTTTGGAGGGGTCTCTTACTGAGTGGAACTTGAAAAACTACTACCTGGCAAAAATAAGTGGGTGATTGAGGAGAAAGGTACTGATGCCTTTATCACTAATTTCCCATCCTCTGATCTGCTGGATTGCGTGGTGAACTGGGGACCAATGGACACAAAGACAGTGAAAAGTAAAATTTGTTTTGAGAATGAGGTTTATAAATATGAAATTGACAAGGTTTGGGTTCAGTTCCGTGGTCTACCAAAGGAGTTTTGGGAATTTCCTATTATTTGGGCGATTGGCTCCATTTTAGGTGTTCCCCGAGCTGTAGACATGAAGTTCACTAAGAAGTTTGGTCGTGCAAGAATGAAGGTAGCCATGCTAGATCCCAACCTTATCCTTGACCTTGTGGATATAGTGATTGGGGATTTTGTTTATGAGCTACAATTCCATGTTGAGCAAGATATGTCCGATGATGAGCCTCAGGTCATTGACATGGACTCTACCATGGATGAAGATAAAGAAAATGGGGGAAAAAGGTATCCAATGGATGAGGATGGTAAAAAAGGAGAAGCCAACCGATGTTAATGCACCTAGTAACCAGCTACCTAACTCTGGACAACACAATGGCGGTGCTGTCCAGCAAGAGGAAATGGGTGCTGGTTCTGGGGTTCAACCGAACAAGGAGGCAGGTGCGAAATCTGCACTAGCAGGTGTCAAAGTGAGCAACAAACCAGCGGTAATGCTTACTCAGAGTGGGTTAACAGCAGATGGAACTGGCCAATGGAAGGCTAATCTGATGACTTCTCAGAATGACTCTGGCTCTTCCAATAAAATGAGAGTGCATAATGGTGGGACAATGTCTCCAATAAGATCCAGCAAAAGAAATGTGACGACTTCAGATTAGGACTCTTTGGAGAAGGCGACGAAATTGAAAGCTCGCAAAAATTTGGACTCCTCTTTAGGCAAAGGTAAAGAAACTCATCCAAGCTCATTTCATACTCTTGATGATTCCATTTTGTTAGCTACAACTAATTCACTAGGGGTTATTCTTGGTGATAATGAACAAACAGTGTCGCTTTCTTTAGATTCTTTAAGACATCTAGAAGCTCATAGAGTGAATGAGTATGATAGGGTAGAGGGTGAAAAGAAATATGTGTTGGATGATGCCTCTACTGTTTGTTCCATAGAAGATAATATAGATCTAGAAGCTTTAAATCTCATTTGTTCAGAAATCTCTGAAGGCCTAGGTGATGGGGGTTGTGACCCTTTGTGTATACAGACTCCTTTATCACAAAACAAAAGGTCATGTTCCAGGTACAACCGGTCTAGATGAAAGGTATTTTTTAGAATTACAATGGGTTTGCTGATCTTAAAAAATATAGATTCCTATCTGACCTAACAAAAGAAAAGAACTTAGATTTCATTGCTTTATCAGAGACAGGTAGAGCTAATTTTCCGCAATCCACTTTGAATAATATTTGCGCTGGCAGAGATTTTCTTTGGCATTGCATGGCTCCCACGGGGTCGGTCTGGTGGCATGATCCTAGGAATTAACTTGTTAACTTTTGACATTGGTGAGGTTGAAGAAGGGGATTTTTTTATTCGTTTTAAAGTTCGTCACAAGGAAGTTGCTTTTAAGTTTAATTTGATTTCAGTTTATGGGCCAGCTCAGGTTGACCAAAAATCAAATTTCTTATTAGAAGTAGTGCGAGTATGTTCAAAAGAAGCTTTACCTATTATTATAGGTGGCGATTTTAACATTATCCGTAGACCTAATGAGAAAAGTAACGACAATTATAATGATAGAAGGCCCTTCATGTTTAATGCAGTGATTGACACGTTAAATCTTAGAGAATTAGAATTGTCAGGAAGAAATTTTACTTGGGTTAATCATTTATAAAATCAGACTTTCGAAATGTTAGATAGGATTCTGGTTTGTACAGATTTTGAGTCCAAGTATCCACATACCACTGTAAATGCACTGTCTAGAGAGATTTCTGACCACACTCCGCTGTTATGTTGCACAAACAATGCATCCTCATCTTATCAACCCCAATTTAAGTTCAAATTGGGATGGTTGCTGAGAGATAGTTTCTGTGACATAGTAAGAGATGTGTGGCAGAGCCTGCATGCTGAAGGCACTTCCTTTGAGAGGTGGCAAGCTAAGATCAGAAGGCTACGCCAATATCTCAGAGGATGGGCAAAAAATGTAAATGGTGCTTATAAGAAAGAAAAAAAATGACACTTTTAAATAAACTAGACGAATTGGACAAAAGGCAGAGAGCTCCATGCTCAATGAAATGGATTTAAACTTAAAACATGTGTTAAATGAAAGGCTTGCTGAACTACTTCGTGAAGAGAAACTTAAATGGTACCAAAGGGCCAAGGTGAAACATCTATTAGAGGGTGATGCAAATACGAAGTACTATCATTTGTTGGCAAATGGTAGGCATAGGAAAACTCGTATTTTCCAGCTGGAAGATGAGAATGATATAACAAGTGGTGATGCTCAACTTAAAAAGCATATTACCAATTATTATAAGACACTATTTGGCCCATCGGAGAACTCTACTGTTACTTTGGATGAGTCACAAACTGAGGATATTCCCCAGGTTTCGGCACTGGAAAATGAGCTTTTAACAGCTGATTTTACAAAAGATGAAGTGAGGGCTGCAATCTTCCAAATGGAACATAATAAGGCACTGGGACCGGATGGTTTCCCTCCAGAGTTTTATTAGGTCTTCTGGACTTTAATTAAAGATGATCTGATGGCTTTGTTCACGGATTTTCATCATGGATCCTTGCCACTAAACAGTCTTAATTTTGGAACAGTAATTTTTCTACCTAAACAGAAGGATGCGAAAGTGATTCAACAATATAGGCCAATATATTTGTTGAATGTATCGTTCAAAATCTTCACCAAAGTGGCAATTAATAGACTATCTACCGTAGCCCAAAAGATTATTAGACCAACACAAACAAACTTTCTTCCTAGTAGAAATATCATGGAGGGTGCAGTAATACTCCATGAGACGATACATGAACTTCACTCGAAGAAACAGGATGGGGTTATTTTCAAAATTGATTTTGAAAAGGCATACGATAAGGTAAAATGGAGTTTTCTACAACAAACACTAAGGATGAAAGGGTTTTCACAAAAATGGTGCAAATGGGTGGAGCAGTTCACGCAAGGGGGAAATGCTAATATTAAGGTTAATGATCAACTAGGTTCTTACTTTCAAACAAGAAAAGGCTTACGGCAGGGTGACCCAATGTCGCCAATACTATTTAATATAGTGGCAGACATGCTGGCCATACTGATTGCTAGAGCAAAGGAAGCAGGGCGAGTTGAAGGGGTTATTTCTCATCTTATTCAAGATGGCTTATCTATCCTTCAGTACGTGGATGACACAATGATTTTTATGAGTCATGATGTTGAGAAAGCGATAAATATGAAATTGATACTTAGTATTTTCGAACAACTGTCGGGTCTCAAAATTAACTTTCACAAAAGTGAAATATTTTGTTTTGGGAAAGCAAAAGACCATGAAGTGTACTATTCATAGTTGTTTGGATGTAAAGTTGGGAAGTTCCCCTTTCGCTATCTTGGTCTACCTATGAATACTAGGAAACTAAACAATAAAGATTGGCAAATGATTGAGAGCAGAATTGAAAAGAGACTCAGTGGGTGGAAAGGTAAAATACTTTCGGTTAGGGGTCGATTGGTCTTAATAAACTCGGTGCTTTCTAGTTTACCGATGTTTATGATGTCTTTTTTCGAACTCCCAAGAGGAGTGTTAGAAAAAATCGATTGTTTTAGATCAAGATTCTTTTGGCAAAATGACCAACACAAGCGTAAATATACATTAGCCAAATGGGAAATTTTGTGCCAACCAAAAATACAAGGTGGTTTAGGCATACACAATTTGGACATACAAAACAAATGCTTATTGAGTAAATGGCTATTTAATTTGTTAAATAAGGATGGCGTGTGGCAGGATCTTTTGAGGAATAAATACATAAAAGATAAGACTCTAGGGAGCTGCGTTAAAAAACAAACAGATTCTCACTTCTGGAAAAGCTTGATGAATGTTAAAGACACCTTCATGGGTTTTGGTTCCTTCAAAATGAAAGACGGATCGCAAACCCGATTCTGGATAGACACTTGGTTGGGAAGCAAACCACTAAAAGATAGATTTTCATCGTTCTTCAATATTGTAAGAAAACAGGACTATGTGGCATAAATACTTAGCTCATCCCCACTAAATATTTCATTTCGCCGAAATTTAGTGGGTACGAACCTAAGGGATTGGCACAGAATTGTTGCCTCTTTACAGGATGTGAACTTACATGAAGAAAGAGATGTTTTTGTTTGGGCGTTACATTCATTAGGAAGTTTCTCTGTCAAATCCATGTATGCTGCGTTAATTAACAATAGGGTGAGAGTGTCACAAGATATTTGGCAAATTAAAGTTTCTAGAAAAATAAAAATATTTTTGTGGTATCTAAAAAGGGTGTGATTTTAACAAAGGACAACCTTATTAGGCGACACTAGAACAGTGACATGAAATGCGGCTTTTGTCATTCTCCAGAGACCATTCAACATCTTTTTCTGGATTGTCTTTATGCCAAATTCTTGTGGCGAGCGATACATTTATTGCTCGGAATAGCGCCTCCCCAAAGCATAGATGACCTTTTCAATAGGTGGTCAAAAAGGGCTAATAAGAAACATAACACATTGTTATTGATAGCAGCGTCGGCACTTTGTTGGGCAGTTTGGATAATAAGAAATGAGGTGGTTTTTGACAAATGTAGACCAAAATATTTTTTGCAGGGACTTTTTAGGGGAACTCACTGGCTCTGGCAGTGGGCAAGATTGCAGCGGCGTGATGATCTACGGGATCAGCTAGTCTTAGCTGGGCAACATCTAGAGACGTCAGCTTTGTATTTCTTTGGTTCCAATGGATGGTTGTCAACTAGATGTATTGGCCTTACTTAGTCAATACTTTACGCTCGTTTTGTTTATCCATGTGTTTTGCTGTAAGTTGGAACTCTCTACAGCTTGTGTACTAGCCTACGGGCTGAATTTTATAATAATTGGTTTGATTCTATCGGTTGATAAATGAAGCCGAATATGAGCTATCCTTTATCTTAAAAAATGAGGCCTGCAATGAATGGTGATCCATAGGGCTGGCAATGAATGGTAATTGGTGGACGCACCTGATGATGACATCCATCATCCATTCATTACCGCATAGCACGTAGGACATGAGGGGCGAGGCACGTAAACATGAGCAAACGGGACGCTTGGCCCGTGCCAGGCGAGGCACGTAAACATGAGCAAACGGGATAGGGCACGGCACAGAAGGACCCGCCATGCCGCCGGGCCGTGGCACACCAGTCCTTCGTGCCTAGCCGACGGCCCAGGCACAATCCTCCAGGCTGTTTTTCGTGTCGTGCCAGCCCGAAAAGCACGGGCCCAATAGCGCACCGGGCCAACACGAGGCCTGCTAGGGAAGGGAGGCGACAACAGCGAGCCAGGAAAGAGAGATTGAGGCTGGCGCACGTGGTCATGGAGGAGGCGGCCGGATCCACGAGGCCAGACCAGTGGCTGGCGTAGTGGAGGAGGCGGTCGTGGAGGAGGTGGCCGAGAACAGCAGTAGGCCAGACGTGCTAGGGGGAGGCTGGCGCGCTCGAAGTCATCGGCCGCGCGGGGAGCATGGAGGAGGAGGAGGCGGCCGGTGGGGGCGTGGAGGAGGAGGCGGCCGGTGGTGCTGGAGTTGAGGAGGAGGTGGCCACCATCAGTGGCTCGACGCTAGGGTAGGGGGCCGCGGAGCCTTACGACTTGGGAAGTCGAGAGTCGCGCGCCTCAGTTGTGGGAGTCGCAGTGAGTGCTGGCGCCTCGATTAAGAGTGAGATGAAGTTATGGTTTGAGCGGAAGAATGGAAGGGAGTGGGATGGGCCTTTAGCAAGCTATGACAGATACCGGGCTAGCACCAGGCCCTTCTCTAATTTGTGGGTCGGGCCGTGCTGTTCAGCGTGCCTGAGTAGCGGCCCAGACACGGCCCTGTGTATCAGGTCGGGCCGGCTCGAGCCTGTGGAATTTTGGGCCGTGCTGGGCTCGTGCCGGACCAAAATAGCTGGCTTGGTGCCGTGCCAATGGGCTGACATTCATTTGTCTGACTGTGCATGATTCGACTGACTACTACACAAGCGCCAGCAGCAATCAGAGTTATAAGCTTCCCAATCGATGGAAAGAATCCAAGTTTGTGCTGCACCGTGCGGTCCGAAGCCAATTACCGTTTCCAATATATTATGCACGTAAACACTAATAGTATCGTCGTCGTCATAATCATCATCACTCACGCTATAAAAAAAACGAGTTTTTTTAGGGGGCTCTCCCTCTATAATAACAGTTTGATCTATACGTCGTGCTATCCGTCATACGTGATCTTACTTTTTCTCTATAACAACCGTTCATTCTACACGTCGTGCTATATGAGCTCTTCGTCCCGTGATCTTACATGTAAGATATAAAACTCCTATTCAATCTCAAATATGTCTGGTACGTCTATCCTTAATAACCTATTTAATCTCAAATACATCTGGTACGTCCATCCTTAATCTGCACCATCTTTTTTTTTCCTTAACGGCGTCACCACGCGTCCGCGCACAGAATCGTGCGCGTCCGCGGCCAGCATCGCACGCTTGCCATATCCTCCCGTGCATAGTCTGGCCCTTCCCTTTTTCCGTTTTGGAGCCTGAAAATTTCCTTCGATCGTCTCCTTATTTCCTCCGTTTTGCCGCACGCAAATTACCGAGATCATCTCCGTTTTCCCACTGTCATCCTTGAGTCCGCCCAGACGAAAAATCCAGCACAGGAAACAACACAAGAAACAACAGGGATGCTGCAGCTTCATTGACGTCCTCGTGATGGTCTCCATATCTGTTCATTTAGGCACAATCTTATTACATCATTAGTAAATCGTTAAAAAAGTCATGATCCCTTACATTGTTTGTACGTGCCTACAGTGACCGTTAGGTAGCCAAGTATGGAAAAGATAACTGCTGAAAATATATAAGTAGTAAGCTCACTCCAAGATGAGTGCTCTCTTCTCTGACCTCCCTAGAGGCTCCAGTAGCACAACTGAGACTACGACGGGTTCTCCACCCATACAAGGATTGGATTTCTCTACCAATACGAGGATGTGTCGACAGAAGTATGAAAATAGGATAAGATTGGGGCAACATGAGCCCTTTAAAAAGGTGGTCAAAGTGCAACGATATATGTAGCTGATGCATCATAACGAACAAACGATTTGAACCTTGTTCTATACGACCTGATCAAATCGAACAAGCACTTGCCACTTACCTTTATTGTATATCGACAATTCAAATAACATTTCTATTGCATTTGAAATAGTTTTTATAAACACGTACGTGTCACACGTGCATATTTGCTAGTTATTTATAAACTTACGAATAATGTGGTGATGATGCACTAACCTATCCTGTTCCACAAACCAAACAAAAAAGTAAGAAATCAATACATGATGGGCTAACTCATTCTCCAAATCATGCGCCCTATAAGTGTCACACAGATTTTTCTTTTACGTGTATGACGGGGTTAAGGAAGATTGAACAAAGTCACTAGTATATAAAACATTTTTATTAGCGGCACTTTTTAGATTTCCACTAGCGGTGTTGTGAATTGCCGGTGTGTAAGGCTAGTGAAATCAAGATGGTTCTACTAGTGTCACTATAAATCACTACTACAGATATGATTTCTAGAGACGCCTTTTTTTTAAATAACTACAAATCTGTCCAAACCAAGCCACCTATTTGTGGAGACGGCTGCCATTTTCAACCATCTCTACAAATGTCCCTATTTTTAGAGACGGCTCTAGATGAAGGAGCCTCTACAAATAGATTTCTAGAAACGGGTGAATCTAGGGTTGCTTCTAAAAATCAATTTGTAGAGCCGGCTAGATCTAAAGTTGTCTCTAAAAATAGGTGCAACACAGTAAAATTCGATTTTTTCAAACGGTCTTGATGCGTAAATGACCAGAACCAAAGTTGTAGATCTCGAAAAATTATATAACTTTGTAGTTGACAATTTTTTATGTGAAATCATTTATCCAATGAAAATTAATTGAATTTATCACTTTACAATTCAAAATTTTCAAACGAGAAACTATCAATAGCAAAGTTGTAGTACTTGACGATATCTACAACTTTGCTATTGAAAACATTTTCATTTTTCTCCATCTAGGCAATGTTATCTTAAATGCTAAATGGTAAATAGTCGGCCACCTACCGTTTAGCCCATTATTCCGACAAACGGTTGTTTAAACGGGAAAATGTCCGTTTAAACGGTCAAAACAACCGATTAAACGAAAATGGTGTATCACCATGTAGCATTTAAACAGTGTGTAAATGGGCTAAAGGCTATTTAGGTGAACAGTGCATCTAGGGTCCCAAATAATCATTTTAAAATCCTGAAAAGATAATACGAGGGGAATGAATATGCCTTATGAATACAAATATCATTAGGGTGGAGTGGTTGGAGGAGCTACGCTGGAGGCTGGATAACAGCCTCTAAAGTAGAGATGGCTAGGCCATCCGCCTCTACAGATACTCTCAGTAGTAGTGAATGTTTACACTGGCAGTTGGCTGAAGGCTGCCGCCAATGTGAATTGATCTGCACTGGTCTCATGTTTACACAAAACCGTCAGTGTAAATCGTTTTTAGAATTTACAAATCGGACCAAAAATAGCAAAAAAAAACCCAAAAGATGCCCATAGACTCGAGTACCCACACCCCTCGCAAATCACACATTTTTCACGCAAAATACACGCGCATGCAGCCACCAGGGATCAAACTCAAAACCTCAGGTCTTCCACAAAGTTTGAGCTAGAAAGTTTTAGATCTCTACGAGTACTGTAACTTTGGTTAGGTCATTTCTCCATCCAATGTCTTTTAAAAAATTCAAATATTAATTTCAAAATCATAAATCTTAGAACATATTTTTTAGGCCCTATAACAATTTCAAATGAAAAGGTTGCAAAGTTGTAGATTTTTTTTTGAGTGCTACAACTTTGGTTTAGGTTAATTCTCCATCAGAGGCCATTTGAAAATTCAAAAAAAATGATTTCGAATTATTTATACTGATGATAGGTTAAGCAATTTGTCAATGTAAATACATCTCTACTGGAGGTTTTCTTAAGGTCACTGGCAGTACAAATCCTCTACACTGATGGTTAAATCTACCACTAGTGTAAATAGAGGATTTGTACTGGTGGCAACCTTAAGAAAACCAAGCATACCACTAGTATATATATAAATAGAGGATTTGTATCTGCAGTAACTTTAAGCTAGTAATAGAGATGTATCTCCACCGGTGGTTCATAGTCCTAGACGCATAGTTCTATTTCTGCGGGTGCCTATTCTTTATGAACCACCGGTGAAAAAAATTATTTTTGTACTAGTGTGTTGTACTACATTTATCTATATCTATCTCTACTCACATTGAATTTCCGTGATCGCTACTCCCTCCCGTGTCCATACAAGTTAGAGGAGTGTGTCTGCGCATGACGTAGAGTCTGAAACCCAACACTACTACATAACACATTTTTAGGGAAGCCTTAGCCCTTAGTTTCTTTTCAAAGGTGGCAACTGGTGAGATCAATAATCATCTCTAAAGATGCCTCCAAAGAGAGCAACTGACGGACCGTATCCGAAAATTGACTTTCAGTCTGAAAACATTCTACATTTCTAAAGGCGGTCAATAAGGTTAGAGTCCTATGGAAATCTATCTCTAGAGACAACTGGAAACTTAAGTTGCCTTTAGAAAGTCATTTTCAAGGGTAGCATGGGGCATATATGATTTTGGTGGTTGATTGATAACATGATCAAATGGACTAATGCGGTTTGCTAGTATACAAAGATTTAATCCATTTAATTTGAATGCATGGATGGCTTGGACAAAGGCAACATGAAGATCAAATGATCAACACCTCAAAAAAGACTAAGGAGTACTGTTGAAGATCATAGAAGATGTGCTAGAAGTCCAAGACATCAAACAGAAGTCCAAGACATCAAACAGAAGAAGCCTGCATGAAAAGACACAAAGATTTGAAGCTGAACATTCCTGAAGTTTCGTTTCTAGGAGGCAGACAAGGGGGTTAGGGGCAAGTTGTAGGTAGCTTAGGGGGCTAGTGGGTTGTCCCTTCGTATTTTGGCTCCATTCACCACCCCATTGGCGTTTGCAGCCTTGCAATTGCATCGTGGCTGCACGGAATTTTTGTTCCAGTAAGAGCCTGTTTGGTCATTCTCCATTCACCACCCCCAATGTAGAATTTGGATTCTGGATAGAAAAAAATGAAGGGTGTTAGAATTTGGTAATTATTGCCTTTGTATTGTGAAATTCGATTTCCAAATAATGGGTTTGGTGTAGATAGTTGGATTGTAGAATCCAAGTATTTGAATCTCATTCTTATTTTTCTATCTCATACTCATTTTTTTAGGAGAACCAAATAAGGCTGAATATGTGGAGCACCTCTTTTCCCTGCTCCACCAAAAATGCACTTGGAGGCGCTTGCTTGCTCTGCCTAATGTAGTTGGCTACTATAGAAAATGACGGGGTTATTATTTGGATTCCAAAAACCTTTGTATGGATCATGCACGGAGCTAATAAACTGATTCTTATGGAATCTCAAAGCATAGATCCTAAAGTAAGAGCTATGCCAAATGGACCCTTATGCTAAATACAAACTTTGTGGAACGCGGAGTTGTCTTATAGTGTCAACTGTCAAGTTCGCAATTAGTAGACATGAACATCATTTCCATTCCCTTGTCACCATTGTCGTCGTAGAATGTGATGGTATACTGTACGGCATTCATGCATGTGTGCCCTCCCAATAATGTCATTGTCACTACCATATCGTGTTTGTGTGGTGACAAAAAAAAGAGGCCAGCCGGTACATGTACTCATATATCCAGGTGGGGGTAAAGATGAGCATGCAGCCCGGGGTACGGCAGCCTGGCCCGAAACACGGTTTTTTTGGCCCGGCCCAAACACGGTACAACACGATGCACAGGGCCGGGCCGTGCCTGTGCTGCACCCCAGACACGCGGGCTGGCATGGCATGGCCCGCAATTTAGTGGGAGGCCCGGTGACAGCCCGGTGCCTGACATGGCCTGCTAAGAATCTCCACTCCCCTAGCCCAGCACACTCCATTCCTAACCCTACCGTGTCGTGCCCTACTGGGCACGGGCCCGTGCCCAGACGAGCCGGGTGGCCCGAATGCTCAACTTTAGGTGGGGGACCCTCTCTCATCTCGTAGCTTAATAAAAAAAGGTGTAATCATACGAGATCGATCAATATTTTCAGCACCACTTCTTTGTTATTTTTAAAAAAGAGAAGGTACTAGAAAGAAAATGTAAGGCATGACCTGATAAAGGTGAGTGCCTTTGGTTATTTCAGACTGTTTGGTGGAGTTTTTGCAACAAAGAAAAACTAAGGTAGCATTTGGATTCATAGGGATTTTAAGAATCTGGAGAGAAAAAATCTTAAAATCCTAAAATTTCGTTGAAACGCTCTAAAATTCTAGAGGAACGAGGATTCTATCACACAGACACGGAATCCAAGAAACATCAGACATTATTTTTATCCACAATTCGGATTTTCGAATCCCATCCAAACATGCTCAGCTCATCAACCAGAAACACTGCGTCGTAAGCATGCACGGTTGCTGGCTCTAGTGAGCGTCTTCCTCCTCGCAGTGCTTGGTGTACCTGGCGGCGTCCAGCAGGGCGTCCGCCTCCCCGGGGCTGCTCGGCTTCACCTTGATCATCCACCCATCCTCGTAAGGGCTCTTGTTGATCTGGATCATCATCATGGAGATTTTGCATTATATATTGTCAAGGAGAGATAAATTAATTGCAAATAAAAAATAAGGTGATTCGATCGATCGATCCAGGAGGCAAGCTAGGAGCATGCAGTAGCAGTAGCAGTACCAGGCCGGGCGTCTCTGACAGTTTGGAATTGACCTCGACAACCTCGCCGGAGATTGGGGAGTTGACGTCGCTGGTGGCCTTCACGCTCTCCACGTTGCCGAAGGATGCTCCCGCGGAGACCGTCGTGCCGGGCTCCGGCAGCTCCACGAACACCACCTCTCCAAGGTGATCCTGCACCAGCGAGTAAAAAATCAAGTGTTTAAACCATTTCAATTTAACCATCCAATTTTCCGCAAAAAAAAAGAAAAGAAAAAAATTAACCATCCAATATGTATATATATTTCTGAACATTTTGTGTGGTCTGCAAATCAAATTATAAGCATGTGTGTATATGTTCAGTTCCAAATTGAATACTATGGTATATAATTCTGTATAAGATTCTACAATGAAATATTTGTCCCTAGCTCGTAATGTTTCTTGGAATTATTTGATCGTCAGCTAGCTAGAAGAGCTCAGCTGACAGACAACTGGATCGAAAGTATATACAAGTGTCGCTAGTTCACTCACCTGAGCATGATCCGTGATGCCAACAGTGGCCACGCCGTCGCCTGTCTTGACCCATTCATGAGACTGAGTGTACTTCAACCCATCATGAACTGCATGCGCAACACACCAAAATAACAAAAATACAAAGACTATACTACCAATATATAAGACAGTAACCCAATCTTGTCCGGTCTCCCAGAAGAGAGGAGAGGACCAGCATCTTTGGTTTTATATATTATATATCTTGAGGTAGACTGGTAGAGACGCTAGCTAGCTACCATACCAGTGGAGAAGAATCTGGAGATGGAGAAGGCCGGGGCAGCGGCAGCCCCGGCTCCGGTGCCCGAGAGCTTGAGCGCGTTGGCGGCTGATCTCGCCCACAGCCTCAGAGCCATCCTGCACTGCCAATGCCGGACGACGGTGTGCTGACCAGAGAAGAGGAAGGTGTAGATGTCTGACGGCACTGCTTGCTCTCCTCCTCCTCCTCCGTCTCGCTTTCTTACTAGCTAAAGGAAAGCTAAAGCTAGTAGTGGCTGAGCAGCCAGTGGTGGTGGACTAGTGGGCGAAGGGCAAAACAGTGAGAGGATTGGATAGGGGATAGCTTTTGATTGTTTGGCTCAGTAAGAAAGGTGTGCAGGGATAGGGTTTGTATGGTTGTGGAGTGTGCGTAGCCTCAATATCTGTACGTTCTTCTTTAGACCTGCACCGTTAATTCTTACTTACCAACTTGATCCGAAATCAAGGGTGGTTACGGTTAGTGAGGGGCCTGTAATATCAGGAAAGGAATAGATAATGCTATTAGCGTCCGCAATGGGAGGTGAGAAGGGGACAGTAAGAGGTTGCAACGGGTAGTAGAGATAGAATTGAAGCAGGTAATAGTTGGTGCCAGAAGTAGCGCTACTATACTACTGGCAGAGTGGGTGGTGACTGCGGCGGACGGAGAAGAGGCGGGATGAGGAGACATCGGCGGGGAGAAGGAGCCAGCGCCGTCGGTGTCGAAGAACGAAGATGGACATGTTCGAAGGGTCGCAATCGAAGACTCGAATAGAGGTTGGATTGGCGTTTTTTCTATGGGCGTTGCTAGCGCCCGGACGCCCGGCTCCAGGGCCGTGTCCGGACGCTGTAAAAACCATGCGAGCGCCCCCACCCGTCCCGCCCCACGAAAAAAGGAAAAGGCGACCCCCGCCCCGCTCCCGCACCCGCGAATCCCCCTGGCCCGCCCCCCTCACGGAGCCCCACCGCCAGTTTACACCAAGCCCCCCCTCTCACCACGCGGGGGAGTACGGAGAAGACCGCCCCGACCCACCCCCCGCACGGAGAAGAAAGGCGCCCCCACCTCCCCCGCGTGCACGGATGTGTCCCGCCCCCCAACCTCGCCGACCCTAGCACCCTCTACCCCCGCCACCAGCTCACCACCATAGTCCACTCCCTCCCCCGCGAACTACAAATAAGGGAGAAAAAAGCTATTGCAACATCAAAAGGCGCCTGATGAAACAAATGAAAAAACTGTTGAAACAAAACGAAAAAAAGCTATTGAAACATCGAAAGACACCTAATGAAACACAAACAGAAACTGGTGAAACAAACAAAAAAACTATTGAAACATCGAAAAACACCTAATGCAACAAAGGAGAAAACTACTGCAACAAGGAGAAGACAACTATTGCAACAGGGGAAAAAGAAAACTATTGCAACAAAGGAGAAGAAAGTTGCTGCAACAAGGATAAGAAGCTACTGCAACAAAGGAGAAGAAGCTACTGCAACAAGGAGAAGAAGCTATTGCAACAAGGAGAAAAAAGCTATTGCAACAAAGGAGAAGAAGTTACTGCAACAATGAGAAAAAAAGCTGCTGCAACAAGAAGAAGAAGCTAATGCAACGAAGGAGAAGAAGCTACTGCAACATCAAAGAATCGTGCTTCACATCATTTATTGTCATGTAGCTTAGATCTGACTCATCACAAGGAGAAGAAGCTGCTGCAACAAAGGAGAAAAAGCTACTGCAACATCAGAGAATCATGCTTCATATCATCTGTTGCATGTAGTTTAGGTCTGCCTCGCCACAAAACCGTAGCCACCATCAAAACCATAGATCCAGAGGGGGACGAGGAGGAGAAGGAGGAGGAGGAGGAGGAGGGGGAGGAAGAGGAGGGACCAGATCGAGATCCAGAGGGGGGAGCGCGGGGGAGGGGCGCCTCAGATCCAGATCCTTTCCCACCTACCTCGTCGGAGCCCATGGATCTCGCGGCGCGCGAGGACGAGAGCATCAGGGAGGGAGCGGAGGGCGGCGGGGCGAGGAGGCCGAGCATGTCGCAGCGGGGGGAAAAGCGCGGGGGAGGAGGGAGGGGAAGAAGGAAGGAAGGGGGAGGGGAGGGAGGAGGGCGGGCTCGCCGCCGGAGCAGCACAAAGGCGCGCACGGGGAGGAGCGCGCGGGCGGAGCGGAGCAACCGAGAAAAAAAATGGAGCGGGGAGAAGGCGAGCGAGTGGGGAGGAGGGAGGTGAGCGAATCGACGAGCGGATAAGGACGAGCGGGCGGGGCGGTCGAGTGGACGCACGCTCGGGTGCGTGCGGTTGAGTCGGGTCGTGACCGTCGGGTGCGTCCGACGTCGTCCGGACGTCCTCAGTGTATCATTACCGTTTTTCTATTGTGTGGCCCACCTTAATTTTGTATGTACTAGTACATTGTGTGAGTGAAGGAATTACTATTTACTACTGCCGCCTGTTCTTTCGGCTCACCTTCTTACCGAGTCCGATAAAATACAATGCAGACTCGTACTAACTTTATGACAGTGATTAGATTAGTTAGTGTATGTGTATATACAGTACAATGCAAGGTTATGCAGTTATTAACAATGTTCAGTTTGGGGTGGTACAACAGATTCTGTAGCTGCAGACACTATGCATGTATATTATGTCTCTCAATAATGTCAGTAAACAAATGCACGCTATGGTACCTATTTTCACTATACAGCCAGACACGTTAGACTGTACGCTTGTAGCACTGTCTAGTACGTATGAGATTTTTGCACTTCAATCTTATGAAGAAGGAAGTGTCTGTCCCGTCTGCCAAACAGTTTTTGTCCGCCCTTATATCGAACCTTCGTCTATTTCAACTCCACGGACGGTTTTCTTCTGCCTCTTCTCCCACTACCATCCAGCCCCCACGTGGCCACGTCGCCGCTCCACGCCAGCCTCTCCTCCGCGCGGACCTTGAACTCTACCGCGGGATCTCTTCCGCACGGTTGACATCTCCTCTTCGATCTCCTCCGTGCGATTCCCTCTGGCTTTGCAGTGCGAGTCGAGGCAGTGTCGGATCAGCCGCGCCACGACCACCATGAGGTCACCCTCCGCCGGCGCCCTCCAGGATTGCACGGCGGCACGAGAACGCGACGTGGCGGTCGGCCGTGGACCCGTGGTGTTGGTCCCCTTGCATCGAATCTCTGGTGCAGAGCCCGCAGACCTAGCAGCCCATGTACTCGATCGACCTGCACACTCAATGTGCTCTGGCAAGTACTCATCCGTGAACCCGCAGCACTCGCACTATCCTCCACCTCATTGCCTTCCTTTACTTTCCTTGCAGCAGCAGCTTCAACGGATGATGTAGAGCTCTCTTGTCGCTCCTTCTCCCAGATGGCGTAGGACGACGAGACGGACGGCGCCGCGTAGCTCTGCTCGCTCCGGACGCTTGCGACGACGAGGAGTTCAGCGGGGATGTGGCCAATGACATCAATCACAGCTAACGTCTCATTCTCTCTCCTCTGGTCTCGAGAGTCCGGACCTCTTTCCTTTTCCATGCTATCTCCTGTTCCTAACATCGAGGGCAATCTCTTGTTTACCTCTGCTGACGCCTGATAGGAACCACTTGAGTATGCATTCCGGTATTCCCCACCCAAAAATAGAAGCCAAGGTTGGAAGCAGAGGATCAAGGCAGCAACAATGACAAATAAATTACTCTTTTTTGCTTTCACATCCCTGTCATGTACCATGCTCCTGCCGGTGCTCCTAGATTGGTGGCGGTTCAATTACTATTATTTTTCGTCAAAATTGTTTAGCGGTCGCCTAGAATAGCAGGTTTTTCTTCCTCGATTGATGAAATCTGATTTTGTTTTTGGAACTTTTCTGATTGGTCATCCCCATGTCTCTCTTTTTTTGTGGAGGATTTGTCGTCCCTCATGTAGAGGCATCGAGATCCCAGAAGTAGCAATCTTGTGTGCCAGAATTGCATCACAATTTCAATTATAGACTACCATGCGGGGTCTAAACATAATTAACCTCAAACTCGAGGTAAGAAGTAACAGGGGAGGAATTTATGCATCCTTGAGGGCTTGAGGCATCTGTAGTGATCTCTATTGGGGGAGGTAGCAATGGCCGATTAATTTGGTGATCCATTAGCAATGCCATAATTTGAGCAATGATAAAAATAAAAAAATATCTTAGCTAAATCTGTTACATAAAACAGCCAAATAAGAAAAATAATCGATTAAATTAGAGTGATAATGATGAAAATAGTTATATTATAGTTGCAATAATATTATCACCATGTATATATTTTGCAGGTTGAGAAAGTGGAACAACTGATAATCGATCTTATAGATGTACCTGGAAGAACAACTCCAGGCCATGGATAGCAGCAGTGATGAGCAGAGTTGATAGATGAATAGATGATGTGAGGAGCAGGTGCATTGTCACAAGCATATGGTTATTTCTTTTATGATAAATTAATTTATTAGTTTTTCGACATCCTTTTAATAGTGAGCTGACTATGACTGGGAAAGCATTTCAATGAGTTCATGTTTAGCGGCATCAACGTGAACCTTTATGGGTATTATTAATCATGAATTCATCACTTGATTTTGTAGCTTCGTAGGCCTAAGTTGTTACTATGTCTTGGTCTCATTTATCAAAGTTCAGTTGAAACAAGTTGTGCTCAGTTGTGTTGCTGATGTGCTTATGACTATGTCTGTGTTGTTAATGAGTCTTGGTATTATTTTATATATGTTGTGGTGTGTTCCCCCTCTATTATGTTTTAGGGAACATCTGGCTCCTCTGACATTTCAAAATAGTGATTCCATGACACATGATTCACAATTTTGTTTGTTTGGTTCTATGTAGAAGAGCTCTAGATATTGATGCAACTCGACAAAATTTTCCTCCTTTTTCCCTCTTTTCCATTTTGGCACTTAGCTGATGGGTGGCCGGGTTTCTTGCCACAGGTAGGAAAACGAACATTTTGTGTATTAGAATAAAAAATCACAATATTGCTCAATTTTGAACCTTATCAGGAACCACAAGGTTTTTGGCAAAATATGGATTACATGTTTGGTTAGTAAGAACTTTTCTTAAAAAAAATGCAAACATCTAGCAACATAAAGACATAAACCCTTAGTATTGATTTTGGCTTGTGATGATTCTCGGACAATACTAAATGTCTTCTGAAAATTTATGTTGCTCCCGTTGCAACGCACGGGCAGTCACATAGTAAATAGTTAAGGTCAAGGTCTTGTTGAATCTATCAGTATTACTAATGGCCTTGATATCATTTGAAAGGTAGCAAAGATAAGTCCGTCACATAGAATTCGACACGAGTGATCTAAAGGCACTCCTTGGAACATATGCTAGCGCTCAAATCGCAGCTGATAATTAAAAAAGAGCTTAATCCCTGCAAACGTACCGATAACATAAGTGTCCTAATCCATTCAGAAAATAGCTGGATACCTCAAACGAGTTTGTCAATATAATCTAAGCAAATCCCAAGATCCCCCGTTGACTACTAGGGTATATATGAAGGAGAGAGAGAGGTCATAACAAGAGAGAAAACGACGTCGTATACTTCCTACCAAGAAAGTATCCAGAGAGTTGGGTTTGGTTCCTGTGTTAGTTGCATGATTCAATTTGAAAGTCACTATTTTAATCTTTCCATTAAGTAAAATTATTAAATTGTATTAATTGTATGCACCAAGTAGGTTAATCCAAAAGTTTAAGGTGGTAAAAAAAGGTGGACAATTCACTAATACTTTAACACTCACTCATGTTCTGGCTTTTTCAAGCCTTAGACATGGAAACAAGAGTCAAGTGTATTTATTTATTTATTTTGAGAATTACACAGTACAACGAAGACGTCCACAACACGTACGCACACTCACCCCTATGAATATACGTACGCAAATCCTACTTCTATAAGCACCTCCAAAAGACTGAGCCGACAGATCTTAAAATTCACTAATATCAAAAAACTGTAATTGTATATTTAATCATGTCCATCGTGATTCGAACTCAAAACCTTTGATCTTGGTACTATATTGAGTTGTAGGCATTTACTAGTTTAGCCAAAAAGAAAAACAGAAACTAATAGTACAAAATGCACAGTTCACTTATATTTGAACAAATACTTGAACTCCAATGAACGGCACCAGAAGTCTTTTAGACTATCCGCACTCATGATCCTCTATTTTTATCCTCTATACATCCTGGTCATCAAGATTCTCTACTCTATACCCATTTCTCCCGCACTCATCCATCCTATATATCATCCTCTATCCACTGTGGGGTCCACTGTCACTTTATCTAAATATAGCCATGTGAGATCTAGTTTTGAAGAATTTATTGAAACGAATTTAATGATGCAATCGGAATTTAATTTGATCTTTTGGTTTGTGCGTTATACGTTTTTTTTGTTACCAGGGCCCGCGCTCTCTCTCCTCTCTCCCGCTCTCTCTCGCATGCAGGCAGTGGAGGAACGCGAAGCCGCTGAAAATAGTGCTCGGACGGGTGTTCCACACGGTTTGCAGTACCCCGCTGCGGAGCGTTTCCACGCCAAAAGTCTGAGCTGTCGTCGTAGTGGTTTATATAGCGCTCCCAGTGCAGCTCGTCTTAGACAAGAAACCTGGGTGGGTAGGTGGCCATGGTCCGATGGTGCACAGTGCTTGTGAGAGTGGCATGACACCACGGAGCATGGGTGGTGGCAGTTGGTGGTCAGGACATGCAATCCATATGGGAACGTCTACTGGTGCGATGGCAGCGATGTTGCGGTCCAAAGCTGAAGGGTATAGGCAAAGTGACCGGATGCGTTACGACTACGTGGATGGTGTCCTTAAAACAACTTGCGGAGGCCCATGCACTCGGAACATTTGCGGGAGACCCTCTATATCCTTTCTAAAAGTTAAGAATAGAGAATTAGGTGAAAAATCACCTTCCAACAGCTTGTCTAAATGACTATCTAAATATAACCATCTTCTATTCCGGGTTTTTCGCTAACCAAAAATAGAAGACGAGAATGACTCTTTAGAGTGCGCACGAGATATAAAAAGTTATTGGAGAGTGAAAAGATTGTTCGGCTGATGGTTTTTGCAGCTAATAGGCCGACTGATGTTGTTTTGTTATGAGAGAAAAATACTGTATTATGATTGATAAGTCGGGTTGATAAGTTCAAGCGAACAGGGTGAAAGCGATTTTATGCAAATGACTCTCCAAATGATGATTTAGAGAGCGAGATTTAGAAAGGCTCTTGGAGATGCTCTAAGCATGTGGGTGAAAGTCGCAAAAATATTCGTGAAAAAAATCCATTTTATCTCTCAACTATCATCGTGGTCTAATTTTTCTCCTCGCACTCAACCAAACATCTTATCTACGACATCTTATTACAGAACTCTCAAAATCATTCAAATTACCTCCCCACTCTAGATTGAAGTGGTTTTGAAGGCCCCTTTATTCTTTTTTCAGTTAATAAAAAACCAAAATACTTGGTAATATTCATAAACCATGGAAAAGGCCCCTAAGCTTCTACAAACTCTAAGAAAAATCCTAGAGATAGATTGGGACATGACGAAGTATTTAGAGCACTAGAAAAATGAAAAATATCCAAAAAAAAAGGAAAACTCCTAAAACATTCTAATAGATGTCTAAACATGTTTTAAAAACTTTGTGTGGCAAAAATATGAGATGCAACCGACATCAATGCAACATACATTACTATCGAATGCAATGCTATGCATTCGTGTTGGTTGCATCTTAAAGTTTATAGGTCCGGTTAGAATGTTTTGGGAGTTTATTAATATACTTTTTTGATATTTTTCTATTTTCTTGAGCTAAATCTAAATTTTTAAAGCTTCTAGGTTAATTTTGTGAGATCTAAATATTTTATTTGGATTTGTAGTACCCCAATCTATGTATAAAATTTTTTATTAATATTTTTAGAAGCTTAGAGACATTTTATGTGTTTAAAAACCTTATCAAGTATTTACTGAATTTTTAAAACAAAAAATGACGAAATTGTCTTTGAAACCATTTCTATTTTTATCTTTCTTCAAAACCACTTCAAATCTGTGTAGAAAGGTACTTTGAATGGTTTTGCAGATGAGGATGTTGAAAGGTCTTAATGGCTAGAGGGGGTGAATAGCCTTTTAAAATTTTCTACAAAGACAAGCTAAACAAGTTTATCAATATAACAAATAGCGAGATGCGAGTTTTGCTTAGCCTACGGGGTGTTTGCAAGCCACCTATCCAATTCACAATTCTAGTATTTGCACTCAACCGCACAAGTCAAACCGAGAAGGAAACTACACCTACAACTAGCAAGCTACACAAAAGAGCTACTCTAGCAAAGCTAACTAGCTAGCAAAGATAAATAAGAAGATAATGCGGAGTTGAGTTAGGAGAGTTTCACCGAGGGGCGAAGTATTGAGCCAACCAATATGATCAACAATGAATACCAAGACAACCGAATACCGGGATCAATCAATCACAATATAAAAGTGATGACACGAAGATTTATCCCGAGGTTCACGTGCTTGCCGGCACGCTAGTCCCCGTTGTGTCCCTCTTCACCACGTGGTTCGGTGGCTAATCGGTCTCACACCGAGCCTCTCAAAAGGCACCACAAGAACCTATCAAATGGCAAAAGTTGCAAATGACACGAGCAATTTACTAACGTTTCCTTTGACGCTTCACCGAGGTAGGCACAACCCCTCACAATCACCGGAGGTGGCCAAGAACAATCACCAACTCTTGCCAACGCCTCCAAGCTGCTCCAAGCCGTCTAGGTGGCGGCAACCACAAAGAGAAATAAAAATCACGCAGCAAATCAACCACCAAGTGCCAACTAGATGCAATCTCACAATGCAAATGCACTTAAATCACTCAATCTCACTTCGAATATACAAAGAAGCAAGAGAGATGAGTGGGAGGAGAGTTGCTTAGCTCAAAGTGCTCACAAGTATGTCAAAGAATGCAAGAGAGAGAGCTTTGAGCCGGCCAACGAGTATTTATATACGTACCCCTTCGAATAGAGCCGTTAGACACTTGAAAACGCTGCAGTCGCGTTGACCGGACGCGCTGGTCACACTGACCGGACGCGCCAATCTCACAACGGCTACGCCGCGAAGCACCGACTAGACGCGCTCGTTGCGTGGACTGGACGTGCTGGGATCGACCGGACGCGCCCGTTCGACTCTGACCGGACGCGCTGCGCATCCGATCAACACGCGCAGACGCTGAACACTGACTGGACGCGTCTGGTCAATTAGTGACCACGTCCGGTCCAACGTCCGGTCACCACTGTGACCTCCGTTCGCCTCCATTTGATTCACCCTTTCACATATGAGCTAGACTAACTATGTGTGTCACTTTAGCACATGTTTTAGCTTGTGAAACAACATGTGACAACGCCTCCAAATCTCGACATTGGCGTAAAGGAAAATAGGCGTTTCAATTTCTCGAAAACGACTGAATCCCGCCTCGCAAGCTCGGCGGGAGGGAGATAGGACCCCGAACCCTCTCTACCGCTTAAACTCCAACGCCATCGTAAATGTGCTAACACCACCAAGTGATCACGTCATGTGCGAGTGTGTTAGCATTTTCACAATCATTTTTCGAGGCGTTATTAGTTCTATCCAAATGCATATGATTATGAAATGCACACCTAGAAGCACTTAGGAATTCAATAGCTGCGTCATTCCCCTCTTTATAGTACGGCTATCTATCCTATAATGTAACCACACCCACTAGGTGTCTTGGTTACTAAAACATGAACCCTAGCAAATACTTTTGCCTTGATCACGTAGGGTTGCGTCCAAATCCAAGTGCGGCCATCATGATCATCATGTCCATCTTGCCACCAACCTTGGAATGTACTAATCCTCATATGCTATATACTACTCTGTCCCTTTTTGTTGGTCGTCCGGGAAGCGTGTCTGTGAGGGAAACACGGTTTTCTAGAGACAAACATTTAGGGACGGAGGGTGTACAACTTAAGCATAGAATTAGTACTTAGGCATTGTCACTAATTACCAACACCAAACATAGAGCTTTCAGATGTAAGACGGTGGGTTTTAATGTTCAAAGATTCATGAAGGTAAAAATACTTGGGAAAAGTCTTACATCCCTTTAACTATTATTGTGGTCCAATTTACCTACTTGAACCGGAAAACTATATATTTTGTCTCCTTCAGACCATTGAAATCGATTGTTTTTCCTTCTTAGATGGTTTTCAAGGCATGTTAGTATGGCGTGACGTCACGTTAGATGTCGTATATGGCACCACATCAACCATGAGAGAGGCAAATTGAACTAAATCAATAGTTCAAGGGTCAAATAGACAATACCAAAAAAAGTTATAGAAATCAATCTTCAAAAATACTACCCAAAATTTTAACATGAAATTTAAAATCCCAAAACTAGTTTAAACTTAAAAACTCATAGGACATTTATTTTAGCTCAGAAAAATATGAAACTAATTTCATTTTTTTTCTAAAATCATGATCTATATTATAGTGCATAGGTTGCCATTATTTGGATCTTATATGGTTCCATATTTGTTTTTTTACTAGTAGATTCTCATCTTTTCTATTATAATTAGTATACATTGCACATAGAAGTCCAAATGTCTTCAATGACAATACAAGTAGTATCATTCAACCACCTTATAGTTGAACCCTAGGTAAGCGCTTTCAACTACAAGTAACAAAATCAGCGCAATATCTTTCTAATTTATTTCTACATCAATTTTGTGCTAATACTTAAATCTCACCAAATAGAATTCGTATGAATGTTTCTAAATAAGAAATAAAAAACATCGTTTGCAGTAAAATGTTGTTTCTTTTGTGATATGGTGGTTTCTAGCTAGTAGGACCTATACAACTTAGCACCGATCAGGTGGCTAGATTGTCATTTCCCATCAAATTAGAAAAGGTTGCTGCCATATCCGTCTTTCTGGATCAAGTTGTTACCGGTGTTCATGCTTAATAGGATCAAGTAGAAGTTAGTTAGATGGCGCTTGTGTAGTCGTTGAAGTCACTTAAACTTCCACATAGTATAAAGTCATCTGCATAGAATAATTATAACATATATTAAGGGCTTATAGGAGTCAACAACACATCAAATCAAACTATATAAGGTCAAATAATTCTAATCTTGTTTCATATTTTCTGAGCTAAAATTGATTTCCTATGAATTTTCTAAGATTACACATTTGAGAACTTAGATTCCATATCTTTAGAAAATATTTGGGTAGTTTTTTAAGATTTATTTCTATAACTTCTTAAAAGTCTATTTGACCCTTGAAGTATTAACGTGGCAACACGCAGAACGTCTGATATGATGCCATGTCAGACTAAATATAATGAAAATCACCTAAGGAGAAAAACGAACCCGTTTCAATAGTAAAGAAGCTATAAAACATCCTAGTTTCTAGTTTCAGAAGAAAAATTGGATTACAACAATAGTTGAGGGAGGTGACAGGAGTTTTTCCAAAATAACATTTCTCCAATGCACGTAGTAGTGTAAGGAAACCACGACGGGCAGGCCCACGGCTACCTTATGGCCTGTTTGATCGCTGGCGCGCGCAGGCGAAATTGGGTTGGGCCGGACTGGTTTTGGGTTGGGTTCGCGCGTCGTCTCTAATCTCTTTCTACGCAGGCTGCAGGCAGGGCAGATGAAAACGATACGGAAATATCCTAATTGAACCGCAGTCGTTTTCTATATTTAACCTGATCGAATTTGTTTTTTGCGGATAAAAACGGATACTAAATTCGAAAACGAAATACGGAATACATAATTCGGAATTCGGTACGAAATCGGTTTGGGCATTTGTTCGTTCGATTTCTTCGGTTTTAAACCGAATTTGGTCCAGCAGGGGAACTCTGATCCTGACATCATGGATGATGCTGATGAGCTCTAGATGTTCATGTTCTGTTAATTGTGTGTCGTACTACTTACCACGGGTCACACACTTGTTAATTTGAATTAGATCATGCACTTGTTAGTCGCGAACTTGTTATGTATTTGGCCATGAATTTGTTTAATGTTATGCACTGTGGGTCGGTTCGTATTGTGGGTCGGTTCATATTGAGTTCTCGTATACCGACCGTGTTCGATATAATTCCGCTCGAATTCTTTCGTTTTTAAAATTCTCGATATTTCGTAAATTCGTGTTCGTTTTCGTGTTTGGTTTGTCCGCTTTCGTTTTCGTTTTCGTATTCAAAGAAAACGGTTGAGGTCCGTTTTCATCCCTACCCACATGGCTGCGCGCGTGGGCCTCCTCCTCCCGCACGCGCTCCTCGTCTCCTCCGCCCGAGCTCTCCCCACGCCCCGTGCTCGCCTCCCCTATCCTCCTCCACCCATCCCTAGCTACCGCCGCCGCGTCTCCTCCTCCGTCGCCGCCTCCCGCCCCCGCCGCGCGTCGCCTCGTCTCCTCGCAGTCCGCGCCATGGCGTCGGGGAACCCCTACGCCGCAGAGCTCGCCGCCGCCAAGAAGGCCGTCACCCTCGCCGCCCGCCTCTGCAAGGTTCGTGGCTAACCATGGTCCAGCTGCGGGCACAGTCCGGTTCTTTCGATTTAAAAAAAAAGTAATACTTACTGACAACACTGAACTACCTGGACCAGTCTGAAGTTGGGTTTCACGCGCCAGGAGTAGGGAAAACCACTGTCGCGTACTCCCTTTGGTCTGTCCTAAGTCAACCCATCTCATGTTTGACTAAATTTATAGAGAAACGTATTAACTTCTACCACATCAAAAAATCTGTTATAAAAACAGATTCCATAAAGTTTCTAATGGAGTTTGTATGATGTCAAAAACATTATTGGTGTTTTCTGTAAATTTGGTCAAACTTATGGTAGGTTGACTTAGGACAAATGAAAATATGGTATATTGGACGGAGGGAGTAGTTTATACTTAGATGCCGTTTGGTAGGGATCCAGATTCGGGTAGAAACGTTTCAGACCCAGATTCTTTCAAGAAATGTTTCAGGAGATGAATCAGAATCGCTTTGTGAAATCGTTTGGTTGGTAGGCTAGATTCTCATACCACGTACAGAAAGCAAGAGAAAGGGAAGAGAATCAGTGCGAAACCACCCTCCAGACGATTCCGGAACCCAGGCAGAATATGTGAAACGTTTCGCTCGTAACCAGTTTGGTGCCGTTCCAGGTGATTTGCAGAACAATCAGAAACTATTCAACCAACCAAACGGCCCTAATGTTCTACCTAGTAAGACTGGCCTAACTATAATACATTATATTCATGGCATACCAATTGCTATGGTTTATTTATGACAATGAAATGCTTGTGTAGCCATACAGGCTTGTATTGGTGGTCTTGGCTCTGATAAAAAAAGCTTTCACATATGGTGTTTGAGTGGTGTATTTGATTGTTTAGACCCATGGTACCATGCAGTTTGGATTTATTGCTATTGCTTTGTGTTTCCTCCCCAGACAGTGCAACAGGACATTGTGCATTCTGGCGTTCAGGCCAAGGCAGACAAAAGTCCTGTTACGGTGGCTGATTATGGTATATGCTGAATTTTATGTTTAGTACTGAATCGTTGATGCTTTTGAGTTGCATCCACAAGCCAATTCATTCAAAAAGCTAAAGCTTATGAACAAAATCTGTGCAATTCATTTATTCTTGAACATTACCCTTCACGTGCAGGATCCCTTGGGTATGGAATAGAACTCGGCTGTATTTTTTACATATAACCTGTTGTAGATAGGGCTTCAACTTAGTGGCTTCTGGCATGCATTAACCAATTGACTCCAAAAGCTTAAGCAATGAAGAGGAGCAGATAATTCACCTATAATTCAACATATGGCAGTACTAAAATCAAGTTTGGAGTTAGTTGATTATCTTTTTAATGCTTGTAGAGAACTAGAGATGTTGTTAATGAGAAGTTTGTATGGTGAAAAACATTCTCCAACTAATATGTTGGTCATCTTAATGTGTGAACCTTGTGCTTTCTCCCAGCTCGCTGTTTACTTGCCACTTTTCTTTTCACACATTAGGATCTCAAATATTGGTCAGTCTTGCCTTAAAGATGGATGTAGCATCTGGACCATTTTCATTGGTGGCTGAAGAGGTAACTATACAATTTTTCTCTTTACCTGTTTCCATGTAGCATTCTTTAGTGTTTTATGCAATTAATAGGCATCAAGTGCTTATGTAGGACTCGGAAGAATTGAGAAAAGAAGGCGCTGAAGAAATTTTGGAAGAGATTACTGATCTTGTGAATGAAACCATCGTTGATGATGGTTCATATAACATTTCGTTTACAAAGGAAGGTATACTCTCTGCAATTGATGATGGGAAGTCTGAGGGAGGTCCATCTGGACGACACTGGGTGCTTGATCCGATTGATGGTACTAAAGGGTGAGTTTGGGAACTTAACTAGTAGGTTTCATATTTTTGTACTCTAATAAATGTTGTTGGATTCTTTCTACCATTTGCATTACCATATATTGTAGCTTTTCTATTCTTGCCGATTTAATGTGTTTCTACATTATTTCTGATGAAATTTAAAGAAGTAGACAGTAGACACCACTATCTTGTTCATCTCATAAACCTATATCTCTAATGTGTGAGCACTAGGATGTATTCTTGTTTTATCAATTTCAAGTTGAATGATTTATATCTGTTTTCTTAGGTCTATGAACTGCAGTAAAATAGACTGATACATTCAATATGGCATGGAGTTGTGTACATACATGGCAATATAACATTTCTCTTTTGTAAATTGGTGCAAGATTTATGAAGTACTTCCAAAGGCATTTATACTAAATGCTAATGTTAATTTATGTGTATCTTTTTTGTTTCTATACTTAAATAGTTAAATTACAAAAAGGCTTATACAGATTCAGTGTTTGTACATGTTCCACTGTGGACAAATCCTGGGAATGCCTTCATTTATGGTGATGATTCATTGCTACCTGATAATACTGAATAACTGTTTGGTTTCCTTTCTATTCGAGATTTTAATTAATAGATAGCTGTTCACCACTGATTGCCAGCCTTGCTAATAATTGCCATTCATTTATCTGAACTTTCATTTTATGAGCTGAATCAGTTTCTTGAGGGGAGACCAATATGCCATTGCATTGGCTCTGCTTGATGAAGGTAAAGTCGTTTTGGGTGTATTGGCTTGTCCAAATCTTCCATTGTCATCAATAAACAACCTCAATGGTAACTCTTTGGGAGATCAAGTTGGTGCCCTGTTTTCTGCAACAATTGGTTGTGGGGCTGAAGTAGAGTCCCTATATGGCTCTCCACCACAAAAGGTTATAGCTCTTTTGTTTTGATCAGTAGTCTTAAGTTCTAAACCTACCTACCTCCTCTCGTACTATAACATTTAGTTTCTCTTGCTCATTATTTGGTTATAAGCTTCAATTTACTGACTCTTGGTGAACTTTAATTTTAGATTAGTGTTTGCTCCATTGACAATCCTGTCAATGCATCATTTTTTGAATCCTATGAAAGTGCACACTCCATGCATGATTTGACTGGCTCTATTGCAGAGGTAGTTCTCAAACTATTCTTTGCCTACTTGATACTCACAGGAGTACATAAGTAATCTGGTTTTTTAATTCTATCAGAAACTTGGTGTCCAAGCTCCTCCGGTTAGAATTGACAGCCAAGCAAAATATGGTGCTCTGGCCCGAGGCGACGGTGCCATTTACTTGCGCTTTCCACACAAAGGTTATAGAGAGAAAATATGGGACCATGCAGCAGGATCAATTGTAGTAACAGGTTAATTTGAGGGTCCTTTTTTGTTTTCCAAAACAACTGTTCCAAGATTTGCATTTGCTCACATTTTGTCGTTGTTGCCCTTGGCAGAAGCTGGAGGCATAGTAACAGATGCCGCGGGAAATGAATTGGATTTCTCCAAAGGGAGATTTCTCGATCTTGACACAGGCATCATAGCAACGAACAAGAACTTGATGCCATCGCTCCTGAAGGCTGTCCAAGAGGCTATTAAAGAGACAAACCAGGCTGCCTCCCTCTTGTAGCTGTTGCAGTGGTTGACAAAAATGTTAGTTGCAATTCTGTTTCATTTTCATAGTGACGAACAGGTGCACATCCTTTTGCTGTGGCATTACATTTAGTCTACCAAATTTACAACATCTATCCCATTGGTGATCAGACAGGCACTCTTTTCACTGAATCGAGGGATAAGTTGGTTAAATTTGCATCATTGTACAACACCAAATAATGGAAATGGCTGAAAGCTTTGAATAAATTGTGGAATTACTCATGTCAATATAGATGATTTTGTGTATCATCCCTTTTTGGATGCGATTGCAAACTGCCATATCATCATAAGCTGCACACTGCGTGCAATATTTCATTAATACTTTATTCAGTACCTCTTATTTCACTTAATTTGAGTGAGTCATAGTTCCCTGAACTCACCTTTTGCATCTGAACTGGTTATAGAAATTATGAATTGATTAATGGATATTTGTAAGACAAACGTGAATTTGAGTTTGAATTCAAATCTAGCATGCAAAATCTTTTTGAAACAAGAAATCCCAAACATGAAATGCATCATGAATCTATTGCTCATGTTGACACGTTTGGAAATGGATTTAAATTCAAGAGCAAAGGATGTGTTCTATTGTTTCCTCTCCCTGCACACACAAGCTTACGTGCCGGAAGAGGCATACCTCCGTCGTGCCGAATATGTCAAAATTTTATATTTACTCACTTTTCCTGTCTGATATTTGCAGAAGCTGGTGGCACAGACGATTACTCACTTTCTTGACCTGGCATACGCTTTGGTGCCGGTGCTCCTAAAGGCCATCCACGAGGTTAAGGAGAACCATACAGGCTGCCTCTTGTAGCAGTTGGCCAGTTTTAGTGATGGACGAAAATTTTAGTTGCGGTACTGTTTCATATTCAAATTGCCATACAGGTTCACGTGTGACATTGTATATTTCAGCTGTACCACTTTTGATCAAACATGTACCCAGGCTCAGGGTCCCAGCATCTCCTCAATCCTCATGTTGTCCACTCCAATCTTGGCAGCTCCCCAACACTAATCTTGCTTGCATCGCTTTTCCCATCTTTTCAGCGCATTCCTGCGGCCTGAATCAAAGCATCGTCACGTCCTAAAACATCAGCACCTGAAAGCAAAAACCATTTCGCACTTTCCATAAACTACACAAAATAGCAGCATAACCAATATTTATTAGAATTTTAGATTGCCATGTTTCATTTCATACTACTAAACCCATCAATGAGCAATTGGCGCATAATTCACACACAAAGTAACACCATTGATGTTACAGATGCTTTGGTCATGACGTCCGATCGTCCGGGTGTAGAGTTCGCGAGCCGCGGCACTAGCCCAAATGGCGTATCCCCTTGTCCATTCGCCTCTAACCTTATCCTGCTCCTCCATTCTCCAAAAGGCTCTCCACCGCAGCGCCGCAAAATCGTGCTCCACCGCGACTGCACTCCACAGCGCCATAGCTGTGGGGTTCCTCTGCTGGCCGCCGACCTTGCCAGCGCCCTCCGAAGTCCATAACCCACGGTGCCCTGTGGCCAACCGTTGCCCCATCGCGCTCCCTTGGCCAGTCTGCAGCTACCCCCTACTCGGTCCACGCCAAGGCTACGATGTCCCCTGGCTAGTCCGCCGATGACGCGAAGCTCCATCGCCGGGATCGAAGAAACGGAGGGCGGCTCCGCTCTGGCCGCTGCCCCATCGTGCCCCTTGGCTGGTCCACAGCTGCCCCCTGCCCGGTCCGCTCCAAGGCTATGGTGTCCCTTGGTCGGTCCGCCGACAACGCAAAGCTCCATCGCTGGGCTCGAAGAAACGGAGGGCAGCTTCGCTTTGGCCGCTGCGCTCGACAGCTATCGCGCCTCCTGGCTGGTCGCTCCGCATCACCGGCGATCTCTAGACCGATGAACTTCACATGCTGACGAACCTACATTTCTCCCAAGCAGCAAAGAGATGTTGCGCTAAAAGCGCATGTTGCAAGCATACATTTCAAATGTTTCAGATGTATGTTACAAGCGTTTCATACGGATGTTGCAAAAGTAGAATGGGATGTTGCATTTGTTGCAATGGTTTGTACACATAACTTGCAAGCGTTTGTTCCCAATGTTGCAAGTGTGTTTATCTTGATGTTGCATATGTTTCACACATATGTTGCAAATATTTTATCTGGATGTTGCGTATGTTTTGCTATGGGTTAAGTGTTTTAGGTGTTTTTTGCAAGTGTTTTATCTGTCTTCTTTTATATGTTGCAAGTGTTGCATCTAGATGTTTCAAAAGTAGATCTGGTGTTGTAAATGTTGCTATGGCTATACATGCATGTTTTAGGCACATGTTTCAAGTGTTTCATCCGTTTCAGATGTATGTTGCAAGTGTTTCATTTGAATGTTTCAAGAGTAGATCTCGGTGAAACACATGCTAATGTTGCTAGTGCGTCGCTGTAGGTCACCATGCCGCCGAGGGTCACTGCATGCGCCTGCTGCCCAGTGGTGGTGTTGCTGTTGCGTGCATACGAGCATGTGAAACAGAGTGAGCTCAGGGTGGTCCCCACGCATGCGTGGGCCCGTGTGGCCTCTGGAGCGGGATAGGTGCGTCTGGCGTGGGTTCAGGAGCACTGTCTGATGCTAGCACCGTGAATCAGACATTCGGTCGCAAGTAAGTTCCTTGATGTTAGAGACTAAGCTCCAAAACACTATAGCCACATAGCAGATGGTGTTACTGAAGAATGCAATTCTCGCTTTTCTCACTTTTTCCTGTTTGAACTTTGACTAAATTTATATAAAAAACTACTATCATTCATGATATAAAATAATTACCGTTAGATTAGTTATAGAATATATATTTTCATAATAAATTTTGTTTGGAGACATAAATGTTAATATTATTAACTGTAAAATAATTACCGTTAGATTGTTACTTTGACTGGCGCGGAACCCATAATTGTATTCTTTCATGGACGGATGGAATACTATAGTTTCGTCCTCATTGAAGGAGAAAAAAATACAAGTTTATCTTCTACTGTTCTACTCCCTCCGTTCCATATTATAAGACGTTTTTGCTTTTTTAGATACGTTGGATTTGCTATGCACATAGATATACAGGGTGTGTGTAGGTGTGTGGCTGTACGAGGTTTCTAAACCCACTCTTTTATTCTTCTTAATATAATGATACGTAGCTCTCCTGCGTGTTCGAGAAAAAAAACACTATGTTTAGATACATAATAAAATCAATGTATCCAGAAAAAGTCAAAACATCTTATAATTTGAGACGGATTGAGTACATCCTTTCTCTTTGCCAACTTGTGAATACTGTAGCTGCCAGTCGGACAATATTTTGCTTAGACCCCTTTTGGTTCTCCTTGTTTTTTTAACACCTATCACATCAAATGTTTGGACACATGTATGGAGTGTTAAACATAGACTAATTATGAAACTAATTGCACAGATTGAGAATAATTTACGAGACGAATCTATTAAGCCTAATTAGTCTATTATTAGTATCCGAACACTCTTTGGTCAACCCTATGGTCAACACCTGTTAAAGTTTAACAGAGCGAACCAAACAGGCACTTAGACTGCTCGGATATTTGTCATTGCTGTTACTACTAAATTATTCAGTGCATCTCATCGCACTTGCTTTAGTTGCTGAACTAGTTTTCTTCATCTGGAATTCGGATCTCCGTAGCAACATTTGGTGACATCTTCTTTTCAGAAGCGTTAGGTCTAAATTATTGCTAACAGCTGTTTAGCTACCATCAGCCTATACCACCAACCTTTGAATAATTCAATGTACTATACTATATATAAATACCAAGCCAAATAAGGCCTGTAGTTATACTCTTCGGTTGGAAGAATTACACAAGTTTGAAAATTTGGTATCACCAACCACATTTGAATTTGATCGCCGAAATCAGTCTACTAATATGTGGCGCGCTGAACAATTGCCAATATGGTAGCAAACATTGACTCCATCATTTGACACGAGAAACATTTTCTAGAAAATCACACACACACAAAAAGGAGGAGCTAGCCTCAATGTAGCAAAGAAAAAGGCGTAGAAGCTCCGGCTGAGTTTGGGGGCCGTTTATAAGAGTTCTTTTCTCTTTTTTTTATTATAATGATGATACCTAACATTAGCAAAGCCACTGTCTACTCGCTACCTTGCAACTGCTGGGCTTCTCAGAGCCCCAACACCTCCTTCGGTGGAAATTAAATAGATGTATCCATTTTGTCCGGATCCGTATCTGATAAAACTTAAATATAGTTATACGCATTGCATCTGTTTATGATATGGTTGTTGAAATGGATATATTTGAATCCATTTCTCACAACTTTTCTCTATCTGATTCCAAGACCTGTATTCATATTTGAATGACGTATTGGTCCGGGAAAAAATCAATAACAAATATCTGAAATCTAACCTATTCCTACTACTTCCATCTCGATTTTTTAACACTATTTTCAGATTTGACACTGTTAAAGTTTTTTTTTTGAAAACTAACACTTTTGGCCGCGCCTATTGCCATGGCGCGGCAAAATCAAGCCACCGCGCCAAGCATGGTGGCGCGGCAGGGCCGCCACCGTGGCAGCGACCAGGCCCGCTGGCAGCGACGTGGCAGGTGCTGCCGCGCCGTGGATCAGGGCGTGGCAGCGCCTAATACAGGCCTGCCGCCGTCGCCCAACACCTGCCGCCGCGCCTCCCTCGGCACTATTGCTGCCTGCCTCTCTCCCCATTCTCTCCCTCTCTCTATCTCGCCCTCTCTCTGTCCCTCCCTGTCTCCCCACTACCGCGCCGCCCCTCCCATCGCCGGCGCACTCACCGCTCCCTGTCGCGCCGCCTCCCTCTCTCCCTCTCTGCCCATCCTCTGCCTCCCTTGCCACCCCCTGTCCTTAACCCTCCACCAACTGTGGGTGCAAAAGAAGCCCGCCGTCGGCCGCCAGAAGAAGCCCGCCGCCGACAGCCAGCTCATCACCTTTGGTGGATTGGGGTGAGCCCCAATCTCCCGCTCTGATTTGTCGAGGTAATCCTCTTGTGCATTTGTTGCTTCAATTGAATTATTGTTAGCTAGGGTTAGGATTCAAAATTTGTTTGACTAAATAATGAATTCTATAATTAGTTAGTAAAGTTAACTTATTGATGGTTAGTCTGGCAGTGTCGTCCTCATCCTCCTCCGCTTAAGACAAGAACGCGCCCTCCTCCGCCTGCAATCCCGCCTCTACTAGAGTGATGAGCTCACTCAGTCTGGCAGTGTCGTCCTCATCCTCCTCCACTTGCAAGCCCACCTCCGCGAGAGCGATGAGCTTGCTCAATATGGTAGTGTCGTCCTCATCCTCGTCCCCCTCATCAGCCTCCACAATCTGAGATAGCACGGGGCAACCACCTCTCGTTCTGTGCTCATGTAACTTCTTTTCCTGAAACCTTGCATGGGCCACCTCTGCGGCATGGTCCTTGATGCATCCAATCCCTTCATTTATAAAATGCAACCAGTTAACAACGCAATTATAACTAAATGCAGGTAGCAGAAATATTGAGTTTTTCAATCACTCACTAGCACATAATGCCCCAACATGGTCGTTCAAGACTTGCATCTGTACTCTTGCCTCCTCCCTTGTCTCCTTCCTTGCCCTCTCCTCCTCTGCCTTCCTCTGTCTCTCCAACCTACTTTTGTCCCACCTAACACTGACCGGGTTACGAAAACCGCGTTGTCTAGCAAACTCACGCATCTTCTTTATGTGCTGTTTAATTAAGAGGTCGACGAGCTAAGATCCACACCCCATCTTCCATCCCATTACTTGCTTCGCCTTGATTGTATCCAAGAACTTCGCTTGACCATCATAGGATTCCCACTTACATTTTCTAGTGCTCTGTTGAAATGAAAAATTAGATCATAAGTCAATACACAAGAAAAATTCAATTTCATGTTTTCAACAACAATAACCAACCTCATAGTAGTCAACCATATAGCCGCACTAATGGCCTATTCCAAGCTCCGAAGGGACTAGGCCGTAGTTCGCTTTAACACCACATTCGCATAATACAGGAGGTGCTTCGATGATTACCCTTTCTTTCTTCTTTTCCTTTTCCTTTGGCTCTGGCCATGATTCTTAGGACCATAGAGCCACTTTTTGAAATGACACTTCACAAATCCATGGCGCTAAAAGAGGATAGATTAGTACATGCACACATAGAGCTAAACAGTTCAATAGATACACTTTGCACATACTTCGTGCTTGTTGCCACACACAAATTCCAACGAATTCGAAGGGGATATCACAGCTCGATCTCCACAATCGCACAAAGGAGGTTCCTCGAGTCGTCTTGCTGCGGCTACGTGCTTTTCCTCAGCCGTCATTGGCAAGGGGTTAAGGGGAGGTGGAACCCACTACTCGAAGTGCTCACGTGGATGTCTCCCTCTCCATCAATCGTCGAAAAGAAGGTACCTTGGGTCAAACTTGTCTAGACCGTCGATCCACTAAAAGAAAAGGCACCTCTCATGTGCCCACACAACAAGATTCCACCAAAATATTAGTAAACTACTAACGCAAATGAAGAAACAATGATACAGAGACAATTACTTACATTAAAATGACTACATGTGTAGAAACAACGCGCAGCTGTGTCTGGATGTCTCGATTGAAACATGTCGGCCGGAAACTACAGTCACAGTTAGGGACAGGGAGGTCAGGAGGGATGAGGGCATCTTTGCTAGACACATCGGGGGTATAATTCTCTAGGACAACCCTGTTTTCGTCAAAACTGCTCTCGATACATGTCTTCCATCTAACAGAACGGTTGTAATTTAAAACCAATCAAAACATCACAAATTAATGTAAAAAAATACCAAAGCAATCTAAAGGTAAACATAGTTCTATCTAACTAATAAAATATGGTAAACCTGGTAAACATAGTTCTAAATGTAAAACTAAGAAAATATAACCTACACTTACTAATCAAAATTTACCTTATACTCAACATGCTAAACATAGTTCTATCTAACTAATTAACCTTAACATAGACAAAATGGAACTAATATTTTCATCAAACCCTAGCTACCCATAGTTCCTAAATATACTTTCCTCCTAACCCTTGCTACCAATCCTAATATTTGAATCCACCATTCAAGCAACAAATAAGAGCATCAATACCTTGACCGAGGCCGAGGAGAAGCTTGGGGGCAGGGAGGGAGGGAGGCAGCCAGGGAGGGTCGACAGCAGGCTCACCACGGGGGATGCGGGAGGCGACGGCGTGGTGAAAGGTCCTTGTTTGGTTTTGGTAATTAAGTGACAACTTAGGTAGACTAATTATGTTTTATGTGAGATACATAGGTGATTAGTCCACAGGTACATGTGTGTGAGCAACATATGCCATGGAGATGAAAATGGCTTGGAGATGTTGCAAAGCTTGCACATGTGATGATGGAGGAGCTTATTAACGCTAAACGGTAAACAGTCGGTCACCCTTCGTTTAGCGTTTAGACCGTTTAAACGGTGTTTAAACGGAGTTAAACGGCATAAACAGTTTTATATAATAACAATAAAATATACATATTTATGTAGGTAAAAATAAAATTTGCTAGAACCCATACATATTTACATATGTAAAAATCAAATATTTTACCAAATAATCTTGTTGGAAGAAATCTAAATCCCACAACACTTCATATAATTACAATATTAATTAGTTTCATATTGATTGTGATAGACGTAGTCCTTTAATTCACTTAATTATGGATTAAATGGTTGCTTAGTTCATTTAATCACATTTAATCTGATTTTGTTTAGACCGTTTAGACGGGATTGAACGGTTTAAACGGGTTTAAACGGCCCAACCGTTTAATTCACCGTTTAGGGCCTAAACAACACGGCTGACTTCTGTTTACCGTTTAAATGATGTTTAAACGGACTAAACGACCGTTTAGGCGAACGGTGCATAACATTGAGTCATGTGATCAAGGTGGAGAAGATCAAGATGAAGCTTGGCTTGATGGACCGGTTGCAAGTGTGAAGGGCAAGTCAGAGGCTTTGAAGCGAGGGACCGCGTGCGACGGTGAAGCTTGAGCAAGACTTGGCGCCGATGGACCAACACAACAGTGAAGAGCAAGTGAGGTCAAGATCGATGAACCAATACGGTCACGTGATGACATGAAGTGGATCATATCATTTGATGATTGGTTAGTGCATGTATTGCGTCAACATCGAAGGAGATGGAATGGAATGCGCAAGACAAATGTATAACCTAGGGCATTTTATTTCACCGGTCAAATGTTGTGTAGAGAAGTGTATGACCGGGTTTAGGATAGATGGCCGTTCTATCAAGAGGGGCAAACTTGTTTGTACATCGGCCATCTAGTGCCACTCGAGTGATCTAACTTTGCATCGTTGCTAGAATCGAGTGGCGTGGCAAGTTGAGTGGTTAACTCCTTTAAAATGACTGTGAAAATGCTAACACACATGCACATGGTAATGTACACTTGGTGGTGTTGGCACATTTGCATATTCGGTGAAGAAACAGAGGCAAACGGAGGTCACTGGTATTGACCGGACGTGGTCGTGGTATGACCGGGCGCGTTCGGTCAGTGGCAGCAGCTGTCAAGCGAGGTCGCTAGGGTTTTGCACTGGCGTGTCCAGTCGCTCACGGGACCAGCACGTCCGGTCAGGTGCCCAGAGGGACTGCAGAACGCGAGAGGTTGATCGGACGCGGTGGCGCGTCCGGTCAGTCACGATCGGACACGTTCGGTCGCGAAAAACCCTCTCTGGACCCTTTCTATACTCGGATCGGACGCCGTGTGTGCCACGTCCGGTCAGTTCTGCAGCGCGTCCGGTCGATTGAGCGGCACGTCCGGTCGCTCGATGACCGTTGGGGCGCTGAGTCGACCATTGAGATCCTGCGCTCATCGTTTGAAGGGGAGGACACGTGAACGGCCACGGGTGACCGGACGCTGGGCAGCGCGTCCGATCATATCAACCGGCGCATCCGGTCGCTGCGAAAATTGCCCAGTAAAGGGGTAACTGCTCTATTTGACCGTGGGGTTATAAATAGAAGTGGTGGCCGGCCTTGGCTGGTGCTGAGCACCTTGGGGATGTGTTGCCCTTGTGTGTGCTTGGTTTGAGAAGCCTCCAACTCACTTGTGCTTGCTAGATTGTGAATCAATAAGCGAGTGAGTGATTCTAGTGTGATTGCATCGTGAGGTTGCATCGAGTGGCACTAGATGTTCGTATTGCAAACCGGTGGTGCTTGTTACTCTTGGAGGTTACCACCTCCTAGACGGCTTGGTGGCTTGTGGCTCCGTCGAAGCTCGCAAGAAGATTGTGCGAGGCTCAGGAGAAGCTTTATGAGGGGGATTGTGCTCACCCCGCGGGGATCACGAAGAGCAACTCTAGTAGAGCGTGTCATTGAGCTACCACACTTGTGGTAGGTTCTTGCGGCGCCTTTGGGAGGCTCGGTTGTGGATACCGATTAGCCGCCGAATCACGAGGTGTTGGTCGACACAACAGGGACTAGCTTGGTGGCAACTAAGTGAACCTCGGTGAAAAATCATCGTATCAACTTTGTGTATTTCTTCACGGTGGTTTGCATCCTCTCTACGTAAGCTTGTATTTACTTTATATACATAGTGCTTGTGTAGTTGCTCTTGTAACTAGTTTGCTTGTGTAGCTAGTTACCTTCTTGCTTATGTAGCTAGAAGTTTTCCCTTTGCGTGACTAATTTGGTTTGTGTAACCTTGTTAGTCACATTGCTTAGTTTGTGTAACTAAGTAATCTGCACTCTCTAATTTGACATTGGTTGCTTTGTTATTGAGCGTTGCTAGTGAGCTTAGGGGCTTTGTGCTTTTGCTTCACTAGTTGTGTAGGAGCTCCCTCGGTTGACAAAGTACTAGTGCATAGGTTTGTGTGACCTTGCTCTAGAATTGATTAGGTGAGCCTTGGCATCTTAGTTTCTTGATTAGGATCTTTTATAAGGTGCTAAAGTTATAGATAGAGAGGTGTAGTCTTGGCTAGACCGATAGTTTTAATTCCGCATTTATTTCGGTTAGCCGGCGCTTTAAGTTTTAGAAAGGACTATTTACCCCCTCTAGTCCGCCATCTCGACCCTTCACGCGGGCGCCTGGAGCTGCGTCCAGCTCTGTTCAAAGTAAGGCAGAGAGAGGGAGGGAGCCTATGGCGTGGCACTAAGTTGGCCCTGTCGCGCCATGCGGGTTGGCACGGCACTGCCAGCGTCCAGCAAGCCACGGTGGAGGCCCTGCCGCACCGCCATCATGCATGGTGCAGCTGCTTGATTTGGCCGCCCCATGACAGTAGGCGTGGCCAAAAGTATTTTTTTCCGAAAAAAACTTAAACAGTGTCAAATTTGGAAACAGTTTTAAAAAAGGATGAAAATAAAAAAAAATCGCAGGGTCCAGGCTATATAGATTGCCGTAGTAGCATTGTTATTGAGAGAGAGTACATGTAGACACCAGTAATGCACAGACAGCTCGAGCTACCATTACTAACAATCTATATTAATGGAATTAATGTCCAGAGAAACAGTTTTCACAAGCAAAGGCATGTTTATTAGCTTGGGAGACAGGGGCCCTCCTGAAGAACCAGCAACCTATATTAAGTTCTCAACTCCCATGCAACGAATGTTATATACATGGGCCCAAAAATGAATAACCTATCACAGAAGTGCCAAACCAAATGGATTTTCATCACAGGGCTCCAGAGTCCAGGGAGCAAAGAACATCTCTGCAGTTTTCACTTTTCTTAACTTCTAATTCTAAATCACGCAATATACTAAGCACTTTTTACAGGGTGGGAAACGGGTGGAGCTAGCACGAAATTTGAGTGGCGGCCTGTTACTAATAGACCTCTATAGCTACATGAAAGAAGGTATATTTTCTTTGAAAATCCAGAATTTGAGTGGGGGCACGTTCCCCCACTCCTTGCGTATTGGGTACGTACGCCCCTGGTGAGAAAGGTTGGAGAATATACTACTGTGCTACACATACTGCAAATCCATGTTATATATAAAAGAGAGTGCCACTTCTCTGAGTTGACGATGTCATTCAGGGAACTTTTGTGCTCTTTTGCCTCCTCTCTTCTAGTTGTGATGCTTCGTTCAGCATGTCCATGGTGTCACTCCGCATGTTTAGCTTGGATAGTGCAACTGCCTGCATGTACAATGTTGTGGGCCAATTACGGTAGACGATCTGTGCTTACATTGCATTAAGGGAGGGCAGCATCAGGTTGGTACACATAAGGTAGCACAAACTTCCAGCGAATACAGTTGGTGACACCATTGTCCACACATCAACAAACTGTGAAACAAACACAGAGAAAGAAGAATCAACTACATTGGAGTGTTCTTTTTGTTTTAGATAGATGGAATAAACCAAACTATCCCGATCTCCACAGCTACATTTGAGTGATATATCCGGGGCAATTAAGGGCTTTTCATGAACAAGAAACGCATACCCACCTGACTGTAACAATCGATTGCTACCCTAAAAACTTTGTCTTTGAAGGTAGAGTCACCACGTTTCCTTGCATCCAACATACCCCTCATCTGCTGTGTCCATTCTTGAAAAAAAAATAACTAGTATAATTTTGTAATTTTATTTATATTGAGGAAGAATATATCAAAATTATTGTCATATATACCTATTAATGTATTCTATTCCCTCCGTCCGACAAAAATTATCATTCTCACTTCTCGAGAAGTCAAATGTTTTTAACCAGATATATCACTCAAATGGAGTCACCATTGCTGTCAATGGACATGTCGACTACCACTAAAAGAATAGCGCATACCACTAAAAGAATAGTGCCTTAGATCCTAGAATATATATAAGAATGAGAGCAACCGTACGTGTCAAGTCGATAATTAACCCAGACAATCACCATGAGGAATCTAACCAGTTGAATTGCGCTCACTTTTTACAAGTGGCTCTTTTCGGTCGGTCCCCCTTATGTATAATTCCTAGCTCCACCCCTGCTGTGGAGTAGGAGGTGTCTGTGGTTCTTTCACTGGCTTTGTACTTCCAAGCATCGCATAGGACAGTACTTGTCCCAATATTTTTCAAGGGAAACAACAGGAATCATCAGGGTCGTTTTGGTGTGTTATCCAAACACCCGTGTCCTTATTATTTAGCTAAGCCCACACCCATTTTGGATTTCAAGTGGTATTTGGCATGTCATGTAACACTCTGGAATCCACAAACATCCCAAAATGCTACTAAACTTCGCAAAGACGCTCAAACATGCCAAATAAAAATTTTGGCAACATCTCCCCTATATCTATAAGCAAAGGTTCAGGGGCGGAGGGATAAAAATTTTGGCAACATCTCCCCTATATCTATAAGCAAAGGTTCAGGGGCGGAGGGAGGGGGCACGCTCCCCCCTCCTAATTTCTATCGCAAAAAATTTTTGGTAGAGACCATCTTTAATATTTGAACGAGATCAAAGTACTATGCAATAGTTTAGCAAGTACATAGATTTTTTTTGTGGCTATCAAGTTCTGTAAGTTTCTATGGGTCAAATCAAATTGTGTACCCAAAAATGTTCCATGGGACACAATTATTAGCTTGCTTTTCGGTACACGCTCATACGCAAATATATAGACAAGTAGACTAGGGTTTGTATGTATAGAAGGTTACCTTGCTAGACGATCCTTCTTCAGTCTCCAGACACTTCTTTTTCGCGTAATTCATGACCAATTAGCTTATAATAATAATAATAATAATAATAATAATAATAATAATAATAATAATAATAATAATAATAATAATAATAATAATAATAATAATAATAATAGCTAAACTTATAGAGCAGAACAATCTTGTTTCTTACACAACTCACCTGCAGGTGTCGTCGAGCTATGTCTCTATAGTCTCTTGTTCCTCCAACATTGCACTGGTATGATGATAGCTGAAACTATCTGTATACCCAAGAACACAGAAGCTAGTGCAGACACTATAGCAGAATCTCATTTCTAGTGATGTTCAAAACTTGACCTTGCTACCCTGGAATGCGTTGTCATGAAGTTAGTCATCAAACGAAAATTGTTATGAAAGATTTTTAGCTTGTCCCATAGCTTACCTACTGCTAACGAAGAAGTTCCGGTGACGTACGGATAGAGTTCCCACAGGAAAAATCGACAGTCGCTCCTTGTCACCCTTGGTATGCACTGTGCAAAAGTATACAAGGTGTATCCATTTGCACCAACAATTTGTTGCTAGGCCATAGCGAAGTGGGCTGCTAAGTTTGCTGTCTCCGCTACCACTTCCCATACTAGCCCAGCAACAATCTTCCCAAGAACCTCACTCTCAACTGGAGCTTTAAATGTGTTGTACCTCATGAAAGAAACACTATTCAAATTTAGATCTACAAATATTAGTAGAAGGGATAGAGTGGAAATAAGGAGCAGGGGGAACTATCACAAATTTTAGTGGCAGCCTATTGCCGATGGACCTCTATAGCTACACGAAAGAAGGTATGGTTTCTTTGGAAACCTAGAATTGAGTGGGGCCATGTGCCCCCGCCCCTTGTGTACTAGGTCTGCCCTTGATAAGGAGATGAGGAGACTTGTGCTGGTAGCTTCTCTGCTACGTAGTTTAGGCTCTTCTCAAAGTGACCATTCTTTACAAATGTGTCGTTCCTGCAGTAGAAGTTCCAATACTACTATAACTGGCTCCACTGGCAGCACAAATGAAAGGAGGAAGCTTCCAACTAGAAGTTTCTAAAAGAACGTCCACTTCATTGGTGACGACATCACCTTATTGACGCAAAGATTTGTCACACACCAGCTAGGGCTAGATCGCCCAGGTGGCCACGGACCGAAGAACGTAGCGGATAACCAACACTCTTTCATGGTGAAGAATGACAAGGTTTATGGGTAAACCACCAAAGGATAACCAATCGTGCTTACGTGATGAAGAATGGCTAGTTTTCGGGCAAACTAGCAAAGAAACCGTCAAAGCTCTCGCCTAGGAGGGACCCCCTCGGGGCAATGCAAGGATGTTGTTGGGTGGCCCTAGGTTGACTAGCAAGCCTAGGGCACCATCCTTGGTTGTCAGATGAAGCGATGAACAACAACATGGGGTTGGAAGAGATTAGGGAAAAAAGAGGTAATACATGTAAAAAGATCAATTGGATGTTGGATCCCTTAATCGGTTGTATAACCCGTATTTTATAGGGAGTAGGACTCGTTTTATCCCATTGGAAAACCAATGTGTTACTATTTTTATGTTGTTACATATAGTTTTCCTTAAATTGGGCCAACACTGGCATGGGCCTCTTAAAATTGGTCTGGGCCCAAAGAGTGTCAATGTATGCCCCCTTGTTTTGGGTTGAGGTTTGTGCGAATCTAAAAACATAAAGCACCAAGGGCGATGTATACATCGGCCATATTGTTCTAGGGCAATATGTGTATATTGGCCATTTCTTGGGCGTCACATAGGCTTCCCTTTGGTATGAAAAATATAACCTACGACGTCGAAGCCTGATGCTTGTTGGACCAACATGGAAGCCTTACTGTTCTTATGCCTTCGAATATGTACTGACTTGCTGTACCACAGTAAATAATCACCAAATGCTTCAACATGTTTCACCTCCATGAATTGCAATATTTCTAAGCCAATTAAGAGAACTTCACATTCGGCTTGAACTTTGGTGCCAATGTAGTTTAATCGGCTTCAAGTGGATATATATTTCTCCTACCTGGTTTATTTTTCTAACCATTACAGTACAAAACATACCAAGTGGAAAATGGCCTATCTCAGAGCAAGAGCGCCTATGGCAAAAATTACAAAGATGTTTCTCACCCTTATGATCATTCTTCCCACACCACTCGCACCACTCTCTGCAGCCAAGGTTTGTATTATCATATATGTATTTACAGTATCATGCATACATATAACTAACTGTGCGTCATGACTAGCTAATAAAAATACATTTCCTGAATGTGAAAAGTTGAAATTTAGCACAAGGCAGGCAAAAGTTGGAACCTCGAGGACTAGAAAGGATTATTTATTACGGAGTAATTAACAGCTGCTGCATGAAACTGAGCTCCACAGCAAAGTTGTGAGATCCATTCGTCCGCTCTGTCAATGCTATAGCTGCAATTGATCTCCACATGCACATGGATACGAAACCATTTGAATTCCTAGGCTGTAAATGTTTGTTTCTGTATCACTATTTACATAGTTTTTTCTTTACACACAAGAAATACAAATACTGAATACATGTGACTAACAGGCGATGCAGTGTTTGACGGCGGCATCACAGGACACAGCGCATTAGAGTCTACAGAAACAATCTGGCCACTTGACACACAAATACGGAAAGTATGTGCACCATGCCATTGTTGCCCTGGGAACAATAACAAAAGCTGCTACAACGCACCTTCATGTTGCATAGAGCTAAGGTGCAATGGACCCAATGAACCAATAGGCAGTTGTCTAATAATTAAACACACTTGTACCAATTGCAATTAATCGCTGGTACCTTTGGTCATGATATAAATGAATGTCAACAAAGCAAATTCATTTTCAAGCTAATTAATTAAGAGACTAAAATTGCCATGTCTATAAGATTGTGCAAATTCATATTGTCTAGCAGGCCGCCATGTTGGTACTGATGATCGAAGTGCACCATTGCGACCTACCTTTTGAAGCCGGAGCAGGTTTATCTATGGAACTACTTGAACGCTACATCAGATCAGTCATTTGGAACTTGGGTCACTGAATACTTAGGTGGCAAGTATCATGGAACCGGTGGGTACCATGGTGAGTATGGTAGCTCTATTTGAATATGGATGTTCAAACTTTTGCTCTCAGTGGGTATGTTGTGAATATGGACTCCTTCCTACCACGACCATTGCCACCGGATACGGTCTTCACGTCCAACTTATTCCGTAAATATGGATGTAAATAGTGTACTGATATATTTTCTAATCGACCAATCATCCAAGGACAAGGAGGGTCACATAGTCATTTAGATTTTTTTATTTTTCTCAAATATCCAAAAAAACATCAGATATGATTTATATAAAAATAAGATGCTCATATCCATTGGATATCCGACATTTGTTAATTTGGATATATTATATATAATATCCAAAATATGATAGCTTGCATCATGAAAACGGTAGTGCTAGCGCCCGGAAGGACGCCCACACGCTGCACTACATTTTGCGCTCCAAGCAGGGCCCGCGCTGCCCTAGCGGCAAAAGGGGGAGGGCGCGCGACGCCTCCGATTCAGAAGGACCCGGCTGCGGCGTCGTATGGATGACCTGCCGGCGTCGGGAGAGACGATGCAGCAGAAGGTGGGGAGGAGAGATGCAACACCCGATCTACTTTTGAAACATCTAAATACAACAGTTGCAACATATGTTTGAAGGTAGTTGAAACACTTGAAAAAACACCTGAAAACACTTGAAAACCATCGCAACTATACGCGACATCCAAATAAAACACATGCAACGTATGTGTAAAACATATGCAACATCCAGATAAACACACTTGCAATATGCGTCTGGAAAACACAGATGAAACATACCTCTAAAATATCTAAAACACTCGAAACATACGCTTGTAACATGCCACTGAAATAATTGGAACATACGCAACATGTGCAACATCCCTCGTTCTACTTTTGCAACATACATATGAAACAATTGCAACATACATCTGAAACGCCTGGAACACTTGAAACATACATATGCAACATAGGGAAGGAAAAGGCTAGGCTGGTCGATTCCAGCCACCGGGGTGAGAGAGGGCGCCGTCGGGGGTGGGGGAGAGCCGCCCACTCTCCTGCAACACTGGTGTGCCACCTCCATGGATCTCGCTCGTGCTCCATGGATCTCACCGGGGTGGGAGAGAGGGCCACCGGATCCGCTGGCATTTGGTGCTCCCGGTGGGTGAGGACGCCGGGGTGGGGGAAGAAGCCACCGGGGTGGCGGAGTGCGCATGCTGGGGTGGGGGAGCGCGCCGCTGTGTCGTTGGGGTGGGGCAGGGGCGCGAGCACGAAAGGGATAAGAATGGGGAGGGACGCGAGCGCGTGCGGGAGTGAGAGGTAGGAGACGTCCGTCTGCCCGGACATCTTAATCGTATCATTATCAGTTCGAAAAAGGATTCAATTCCTAGAGCAAAGGATGTGTTTCCATTGTTTCCTCTCCCTGCACACACAACAAGAGGCATACCTCCGTCGTGCCCAATATGTCAAAATTTTATATTCTTTTCCTCTCTTCTGGTATTTGTAGAAGCTGGAGCTGGTGGCACAGACGATTACTCATTTTCTTGACCTGGCATAAGCATCATCAGGACAGACGAGCGCTTTGGTGCCGGTGCTCCTAAAGGCCATCCACGAGGTTTATCAAGGAGAAGAACCAGGTAGGCTGACTCTCTTGTAGCAGTAGTTAACCAGTTGTACTGATGTACTATAGTTTCATCCTCATTAAAGAAAAAAAATACAGGTTTATCTTCTATATCTTTGCTCTTTGCCAACTTGTGAATACTGTAGCTGCCAGTATAATGCTTAGACTGCTCGGAATTTGTCATTGCTGTAACTAAATAAATTATACAGTGCCTCTCATCGCACTTGCCTCCACCAGTGAATCTGGGATCCACCATGGATCTACCAGGGAATTGTTTGGCTAACCGCAGCTCCAGATCCACAAAATTGAGGTTCTTGTTTGAATGGCCTGTTTTGCCCTTGGGGTTGTCTGATATTTGTTTTTCATATAGGACACGTGTTTTGTTCATATTACACAGATAAAATATCTTGACACAAATATTCAAGAGCATTCAACGCTAACACACAAAGAAAGATAATTAATGAATACATGTCCATGACAACGTCTCAACGTTAACACACAAGATAAATAATTAACTAAAGATTAAATGAAGACTACTCTTCCATTACATGCTAGTAACAAACATCTCTAAATGACTCATCCTTCACTTTCCTCCATACATCGCATTGTAAGCCTATCATCCGGGGGGGTGGGGGGGATGGTCATGAACATTTCCCTTTGCTCTTTCTTGATAAACAAGTTGGTTGCCACAAAGTGCTCATCGGTCTTTGGTAGAGCACCACATGCCACAACATGTTCCATGACTTGCTCAATGGCGATCCCACCATGCCTACTAGACTAAAAAGAGGAAGCCATCTCAGAAATCTTTGAGATGTGTTCTTGAATAACAAGTGTTGTGCTTGACTTAGGTTTCTTTGTGGGCTTGTCAAGAATCACATGGGGTTTCTGAGACGGGGTCCTTCTTGTAGCATTGTCTGTGATAGGAGTTGGGGCCACCTCCTCAACCTCATCTCCATCAACATAATTGTTGTCACCCATGGGATATTCACTGGGTTGCTCCTCAGCCTCTATGCCATCAACTGGAGTCTCATCATCAAGGGATATGATGGGGTTGGAACTCTTCCAATGATCTTGTTCCTCATTAACGATGTTGCCAAACATCACCTTCAAGTCATCTTCATTTTTGAGAGGCTTCTTCTTGAACTTGCCAACATTGGGAATTTCCTAAAACATGTGACAAGGATCAAAATAAGAATTTTTTTTCTAAACTCCAAATCAACAAATGTAAACAACATTATAATAAAAAACTCACCTTCACTATCTCCTTCCACTATTTGTTGTCCATGTTGATTGTTCCTGTGTCCCAATTGAAACGAACTCCCGTTTGCTTCCTCATTAATTTCCGCCATGCAGTGAAATCCCTCATCATCTCTTGCCCTCTTGTTGGTTGCTAGAGCATGTGTCCTTGCTTGCGATGTGGGGGGGGGGGGGAGGGAAGACGCCTAGAGCTCCAGCTGCTGCATCGGCCCCTTCGTCGGCCAGGGCAGCCTAGGCGGCCGGCCCCCCAGCCCCGGCGCCGGCCAGGGCGGCCAGGCCCTCAGCGGCCGCGCCAGCATGGGCAGCCGGCCCCCCAGCCCTTGCGTCGGCCAGGGTGGCTAGGCCCCCAGCGGTCGAGACGTCCTGGGCGGTCGGTCCCCTAGCAAGTGCGCCGGTAGGAGGGAGCTCCTCGCTGGGAGGAGGAGCGCCGGTGGCCGGAGACCAGAGCTGCCGAGATAGCCCAACCCTAGGTGCAGGTTTCACCATGGATGTGGAGGAAGAAAGGGGGGAGGAGGGCATGGGCGGCTCGCTGGAGGACCTGACCGGCGGGAGAAGTGGACGGTGCGCCCTCCCTGGTGCCCGCATCAGGTGAAGAAGAGGAGTCGTGGCCTCCTCCGTACGGCGTCGGGAAGAATAGGAAACGAATAGAAATCGAATCGGTACGCTGGGGAGTGTGTAATCAGTGGTAGTGGTGGGTAATTTGCACCAACTCCACGACTAGGTACAAAAGAGGCATTCGTGGAGCACCCCTCGAGGAGATCCATCAAATGGTGAATCTGGTCCAGATCCACCTCCTTTTTGGTGGATCTGAATTTGGTGGAGCTAGAGTGTTTGGCAAACTTTTTTGTGGAGTGGAGCTAGATTTGATGGACCTGGAGCTAGGGGAGCTGTCCCAAACAGACTCTTAGTTGTTGAACTAGTTTTCTTTATCTGGAATTCGGATCTACGTAGCAACATTTGGTGACCTCTTTTCTTTTCTTCAGAAGCGTTAGGTCTAAATTATTGCTGACAGCAGCTTAGGTACCGGCCACCAACCTCTGAGTAATTCAATGTACTGTACTATATACTCCCTCTATCCCTAAATATCTATCGTTTGCGCTTCCCGAGAAACAACTTTAACTAAATATGTATTAAAAATATTAATATTTATAGTACATAATTAGTATCATTGAAAAGATCTTTGAATCTAGTTTTTTTAATAAATTTATTTAGAGATACAAATGTTGCATGCATTTTCTTTAAATCATGTCAAACTTATGGCGCACACACCAACGGCGACGGATATAAAGGGACGGAGAGAGTATATATATAAATACCAAGCAGCCAAAATAGGGCCTGTACTTGTACTCTTCGGTTGGAAGATGTGAATTAATAAGTTTGGAAATTTGGTACCACTAACCACATTTGATCGCCGAAATTAGTCTACTAATATGTGGCTGAACAATTTGCCATTATTGGGAGCAAACTTGACTCCATCATTTCACATGAAAAACATTTTCTAGAAAATCACACACAAAAAAGGAGGAGCTAGCACAATGTAGAAAAGAAAAAGGCCGAGAAAGTTTGGGGTGTTTGTAAGACTGTCTCCAACAATGAGGACGCAAATCCAACACCTTTGGGTTTGGCACAGTGAAAGCGTCCTCACCTAAAATTTTCCCATCTCCATCAGCGAAGGGAAAGGAGAACGCAAATCCCCTCCCCACCCGTTGAAGTTCGCGTGGCTGCGGTCGTCGTCACCGTTCCCGTCCCCGTACCACCCCAACCCCGCAGAGCTACAGCCGGTGGCGGCCATGGCGGCGCGCGAGCGGCGCCAGGAGCAGGCGCAGCTCAAGGTGGCCGCGGCGGCGACGACGGGAAAGATACGGTAGCGCCGCCCGCCTCCCTCCCCGCCTCGCCGTCATCAAGCCCGCCTGTACAAGCGCCCCCGTCCGCGAGCCCGCCTGGCCGCGCCCCGCCGGCTGTGGAGGAGCCGTGACCGCCGCGAACTCGACTAGAGGAGTGGAGGAGCCGCGATCACTGGTAGTGGAGGAGCCGTGCTCGCCGCGACCGCGAGTCCGTGACTGGAGGAGCGACGCTGCAACCGAGTGGGGAGGCCTGAACAGCGTCGTCCTCATCGTCCGCAGCTGGCTGCTCCTCGCCGTGTCGGCCGCCTCCCGCTGCGGCCGCTCCTCGCGCGCGGGCCCACCACTACGGGGCCAGAGATTTGCGTCACCCTGCCTCGACGACGCTTATCTGCGTCTCAGCTCGTCCAGTAGGCAAAATAGGTGTTGTATTTGGGTCTCTCGTTGGAGGAGGTTTCTGATATGAAAAACACTGCAGGCTACCTATTTTGCGTTTGCGTTCTCTTGTTGGAGTCGGTCTAAGAGTTCTTTTCCCTGTTTTAGTTTTTATTATAATGATACGTAGGCTGTGTTTAGTTCCCTATGGAATGCAAAATGCAAAATGTCAATTACTTTGGAATGATGAAATGCAAAATATCAAAATTTTTATGGGTGTGTTTAGTTCCATTCAAAATGCCAAATTTTTCATGGGGTGGGTGAGGGCTTCTCGGCTTCTTGGCTCTTTTTTGGCCTCTTGAGGCCAAAATCCAAAATGGAGAATGAATATCTTTTTGCCAAAAATTTTGCATGGTGTTTAGTTCCATTCTGCAAAATGATGGACCAAAACCTAAATTTTTTTTGAGTGAAATGGAGAACTAAACACAGCCGTAATCTTTTTTTGCAAGAAAAAAAAGCAACATTGGAAAAGCCACTGTCTACTCGCTGCCTTGCAACTGCCGGGCTTCTCGGAGCCCCAACGCCTCCTTCCTGCCACGAGCCCACGACCATTGCCACAATGCCACCGGGATGGTCTTCACATCTCCACCTTCCATATGTAAATAATACTGATATTTTCTAATGGACTAATCATCCAAGGAGGGTCACATAGTCATTTAGATATTTTTTTCTCAGATATTTGAATATTTTTCTATCCAAAAGAAAATCAGATATCGGATCTGATCTACATAAACATATAAGATGCTCAATATCCATTCGATATCCGACATTTCTTAATTTGGATATGTTAGATATAATATCTGAAAGAGGCTAGCTAGTTAGTGAGCCGAACATCTCCGAGAGTTTCCTATTTTTTCCCCCAAAACATGTTGTTTTCCAACTCCTCAAAAGGTGCTTCAAGCTCAACCGAAGGCAGGGATGTCAAATTCATGGCGAAGCATTTTGGAGGGCTTAGAAATTGTGAAGAAAGACATGATTTGGAGAGTGGGGGGTGGGGTTTGGCCTAAACATCTGGTCAGACCCGTGGATCCCGAGAGATTTCTCAAGAAGGCCGATTACTCCACATGGTCACAATATTCTTGTCGAGGTTGCTGAGCTAGTTGATCCCTACACAGGCCAATGGGATGAGCCGTTAGTGCGTGATCTTTTCTGGAATGAGGATGCTGACCTGATGATAAGGACACGCCTACGATGTCTAAAATAATTGTCCAATCTTTCACGGTGCAAGTTAAAGCTGAAATTATTTATCTCCGAATAGGTAAATTTGACGTTGATAATATGCCAACAAATCTTGTGTTATAATATGCCCAAAAAAATCTGAATTTATACAGCAGCAGCCTGACGTATTCTCATACTATATGGATCGTAATAATTAATCACCCAAGAATCGCAGGCCAACACAAGATCGTAGGATAACAACTCTATGCTGTAGTAGCGCTAGCACAGTCTCCAGATTCTACAAAGTAGCAGTAGCCTGAAGCTTCTTTAGTACACGGCGGCAACCGTGATTAAAGAAACCAAATTGATCTTTCCAGCAATAGGACGAACAAGATTAATGCAGCAGCGGGATGACACGAATAGACCAAATAATATTCTTTGATATCAAATACCAACAATAGCAAAGTTGGATCCGGTTTACAATGGATGCAATCCGAACCTTGATAAATCTTTCACCCGCGGTCATGACGAACCACGATCAGAAGAGAGGGAACTCCAAGAATTCCAAGCGACGCGCCCAAGCTGTAGCAGCTGGATCACGTAACTCCACGCAAATCCACGAGGATCCGGTAACATCCACTAGGGTTTCGCGAGCGGCGGCTCGATGAGGAATAACTCCACAAAAATAAAATCCAATCTAATGACTAGGTGAGCCGATCCTAGGATTAAAAGGCACGCAGGCCTCGGCTCCACCAGACCAGAAGGCACGCAGGCCACGACTCCACTTTGGACTCGACAAAACTAAAACCTGGTTTAGCCAAAACTTCTACGTACCAGCACAAGACACAAGTATAAATAAACGGACTGGACCAAAACTAATCAAGACCAAAAGCAGACAGCATACGTCTCAACCTGACATGCTCCAAACCATAAATAATAAAATATTCCGGCCATGTTGCTAATCACATCATTAGAATATATGTATCTCCGTACTAGCCGCATGATGAATTTTGCTGCCTTCTTTGCAGGTGCTGTCCATATAGTTAAGTTGGAGGAGCCTCAATAATCTCGTGGAAAATAGAGCCAGAACAAACATATTTTCTTAATGTTATATCATCCTTTCTCTTGAGCAATGTTGTATTTCCAAAATATATCTTTGATGACAAGCCAGCAGCAGTAAATTTTTCCATCATGTTCTCGCTATATTTCTTATAAAAAATAATAGCCCCAAATTTAATACCAGAGGGTTTCAAAGAATTATTGGCTGCTATATTTGAAATAATGTTAGACTTGCATTTATGACTATCTCGATGAGCCATGGGCTCATCACCTGATCCTCGCTCTCCCTGTCCACCAGGGCCGAGAAAATTCAGTTGCCTGGCACTTTGACAAGCACGGTGCTTTTAGTGCTGAGAGTGCTTACAAGGTGGCGCGGGAAGATCAACTGAGAAATAGATTGTTTAATGGACAACAAGGCGAGAACCATTCTGGCACGAATGGACTGTGCAAAGAAATTTGGAAGTTGAATTGTCCTAACAAAATTAAGCATTTTCTCTGGCGATTTGCTCACAATAGCCACCCTCTCAGATGCAACCTTGTGCGCCGAGGTATGAAGATCAGTACAAGGTGTCCAGTCTGTAACCATTTAGGCGAAGATGGTGGACATCTGTTTTTCAAGTGCAAAGTTGCAAAGCATCTCTGGCGCCTGCTAGGACTGGAGGCTGAAAGAATTGAACTGATGTCAGTTCAAACTGCACTGGGTGCGGTTGAGGTAATTCTAAAAGCTAGAGAGCAGAAGAAGTTGTTGATGATCACTGCTCTCTGGTTCACCTGGTCTGAAAGAAATGCAATTAGGGAGGAAGGAAGACGGCGATGCTCTCGGATCATTGCCAGAAGTGTTGAATTGTATGTCAATGAGATGAACATGTCCATCAGCTTGCCTTCTGCCAGGCGGACATACTGAAGCTCAACTGTGATGCTTCCTTCTTACCTGAGTCCAAGACAGGGAGCTGGGGTGTTCTTATCAGAGATTGTGATGGTGACTTGGTGAGTACAGGAAGAGGTAGAATAAATCGTCTTCTCAGTCCTTTCCATGCCGAACTCATAGCCTGTTTGCAAGGGATCCAATTGGCTGTGGATCTGGGCATTGGTCGTATCATCGTTGAGACTGACGCTCAAGAGGTGGTGAAAGCTATCAAGTCCAGTTCCTATGATGCGTCAGTTGTTGGTCACTTAGTTGATGAAATTAAGTTCTTATTGGCTTCAAATTTTCTTTCCTTTGAGTGTGTGTTCATTGGTAGAGAATGTAATAGGGCCGCCCATGAGCTGGCCGTGCTGGGTTATGTGTGTAATGAGGGTGAAGAGGTGATCTCCAACTCTTTGCCTGAAAATGTATCTGTTATCGTTGCTAATGATTTGTTAGCGAATGAGTAATGAAAGAGGCACCCAGATTAAAAAAAAAGTACATTTCCAAGAGTATCCTATAAATCACTTCCAATAAATCAAATATTGGTCCTTTTTTTTTTGCCGCATTCTTTTTTTTCGCACGATATTGTACATGTCGATCATTGCGCTCGCAAGAAACAGGTCGGCGTCCAGTTCAGCCGTCACCACGCATCCATGAACTGCCTCTGCAATGTGCCCTCCAACATCACCGCTGGAAGCACAGCACTTGATGATGCTCCCAAGCGCGAACGAGTTCCACCCCACCCCACGCCACGCCATGTCGGCACATCAGAGAGAACACCTCCAGTGTCTCCTCACGTGCGCCGGCACGGGCGTACCCGGAGAGCAGCGAGTTCCACGACACGTCGTCACGCTCCTCGGCGGCATCAAACACGCGCCTGGCCTCGCCCATCTCGTCGCACCCGGCGTACATGCTGGCAAGCGAGTTGGACAGGAACACCCCGTTCCCGAGACCGTCTAGGACGGCCATCGCGTGCACGGCCTTCCCGGTCCTCACGTCGAGTGAACACCGCGGAGGACACCGCGGAGGAAGCGCGGCGGCGTACATGAACCGGTCGACCCTGAGCACCGCGGCGGACGCGCGCGCGAACGTCGCCAAGGCACTGGTCATCCGGCAGCAGGGCCGATGGTCGTGTAGGTGCCCTGGCCGCCGCCGCCCCTCGGCCCCTCCAGCCTGTCGCGCAGGCCCGTCCTCGGCGTCGCACGGACAACCAGAGGTCCAGACTCCAGAGCGGAGCGCCACCGACTGGCCGTCAGAGAGATCGAGCGCCTCGAAGGGGTGGACCGCGGCAAACCTCTTTCCGCGCGATGCCTAGTACGCGTTTCCCAACTGCTAAAATTTGGCAGGATGGATTAGGAATCGATAGAGAGTAGTTTTTTAAATCTCACCAGAAAAAAAAGGATCGTGAGGAGATTTAGATACTCTGACAAACAATTAGTTAAAGGACTAGCTAAAAATTAAACTAACTATTAGCCTAGTTTGAATGGGCTATAGTTAAATATTAGCGAACTCCGTTCCAAACTATAAGTCGTTTAGCTTTTCTAGGTACATTGCTTTTGCTATATGTATGTAAACATAGTATATATCAGATGCATAGCAAGATCTATATATACTTAGAAAAATCAAAACAACTTATAATTTAGAATAAAGAGAGGGATAATTAGCTATATGCATCAAACAAGCTTTATACAGGGAGTCCTTGATTAAGTTTATAGGGAGCCAAATATAGGAAAGTCGTTAGAGATCAGTGCGCTCTGCAGTGACCGATAGTATGTGCGGGACGAGAACATGTTTGGAGAAAAAAAAGAAGAAGAAGAAAAAAAAAATGAGTGATCATGTTTTGCCAACGACAACAACTTGCAAAATTTTCTTAATAGAGCTGAGCGTGCAAAGAGCCTATAGTTAACATGTGTGCTAGGTTCAGGGATGAAAACGGATCGGATACGGATGGATATCACTGATATCGTATTTGTTTTCATATTTATGTCCGGATTCGGATTCGAATACGGATAGTATAAAAAATGCCGGATATGATATGATTGGATATCGACATCATAAATATGTGATTTAAATATTTGGATACGAATACAGTATCGGATGTTAAATATCCGGACTCGGATACGGACGGATTAAAACCTCTCTAAACGGATTCGGTCTCGAATACGGTCGGAAAATATCCGTACCGTTTTCATCCCTAACTAGGTTCGACTCCCTAGTTGAGTTTTATTTTTTTAAATTTTTAACAGAGCTGAGCATAGAAAACCAAGCCACTCGTTTTGTGGTTGCAAAATTACTCCTGCCTAGAAGTACGGTAAATCAGGCAGTAGAATGAGAGGATGAATGAAACATGTGGATAATAAGTGCTAAATAAGCTTAGCATTTCATAAATGGAAAAATAGGGACCCTCTATTGGGCCACGCCTCACAACAGACTCAACTAAGGCTGTGTTCAGATCCGAAATATTCGGGAGAAATATTCCTGTAGCACTTTCGTTGTTATTTGGCAAAATTTATCCAATCATGAATTAATTAGGCTCAAAAGATTTATCTCGACCTTTACAGACAAACTGTATACTTAGTTTTTTTTTACCTACATTTAATGCTTCATACATGCATCCAAAGATTCGATGTGACGGATGACAGAGGAAATATTTTGAGAAGTGAACGGGGCCTAACTGAAGTTGTTTCCCAGATTTGTTTTGTCCCGCCACCATGTCGCAGGCTACGGAGGTCGCCGGAAAGCCGTACGCCGCCGAGCTCGCCGCAGCCAAGAAGGCCGTCGCCCTAGCGGCCCGCCTCTGCCAGGTTACTTGGTCTCATCCCAGATCTCCCTCTCTGTTTGCCGCCTGTTCCTTCCGGCATCCGCTCCCTTTTGGTAGTTTGTTCGTTGGTACATTTGCTCGGGCATGTCATACCAAGTTTATGTGTTCAGACTTCAGAGGATATATGAGATTTGTTTAGTTTGTAAATTCCTGATGAATCCTTATGGCTTGCACTGGGGAAAAGACAGGGCTCCCAGTTCTTTCTAGGAAAGATGAATATATGCTTGGTAGGAGGAAATATACACGAAATGCATGATGCTTATTTATTGGCCACATTGAAAACACAATCCCTGACTGAAACTCTGAACTCTGAAGCAGTTAGCTCAAGTTGCATCTTCTGAACTGTTCTTTTTTTTTCGAATAAGGCATCTTCTGAATTGTTGGAGCATAGATTTGGGGGGAAACATGGCAAGCTTCTAGGGTTGAGTCTGTATTTCTTGGGATGAAAAAAATGTGACAGAAATGGGGGAGTCATTCATGACTTATACCTAGTACTCCACTGTTTTCTAATGCTAGATGTGGTGATCCAGTTGGCATTTGATATTGAGATCGAGTCGCTGACTGAATCATTTTGCTCTAGTTTATGTATTTTCTTGGACTGGATTATTCCAAATTCCAGTTGTATTTACTTGTTTCATCTTCCCCTATGTTTCCCAATGTTTCTTCAGAGAGTGCAGCGGGGCATCTTGCAGTCTGACATTCAATCGAAGGCAGACAGGACTCCTGTTACAGTCGCAGATTATGGTACATGAGCATACTAATTTATACAAGAATGTGGATAGCATGTCTATTGTACGTTCTCCACCAGTTGGAGCCGTCTCAGAATGAAAACTAGACATGTGGCCTTCTGCTTATTCTGAACTTTTAATTTAATTGCTACTCTTGGTTTCATGACCAGGATCACAGGTATTGGTATGTCTGGTCCTGAAGAAGGAATTGCCTTCTCACTCTTTCTCAATTGTAGCTGAAGAGGTAACCAGCATATGCTTCACTGTCTTGTTATTGTACACAGATCATATAAGAATTTTCCTGTTTTTTTCAAGTCATTTTCCTGTAATTAATTGGTTAATTGTAAATTTGTACTTTTACAGGATTCAAAAGACTTGAGAGAAGATGGTTCCCAAGAAATTCTATGTAACACTCCGGTGTTACGCAAGCATTTGCATGGCAATCATATGCATGACATTTCATATCATCATAATCATACATGTTAATATTATAATTTGAGTGAAATAAAAGCTTAGAAAGTGGTATTTGAGATGTAATATATTAATGTGCTAATCACATTCCATCAAAATTTTGCAACTACAAATCTTATATCACTTAGAACTATAGTTCAATTTTTGGAAGCAACTAGATGACTCAAAGTTTTGTCAAAAAACTTGTTCAAAAATATTAATTAAAATATTCAAAAAAATACTCCCTATTTTAACTTTTATTCTTCAACTCAAAATCTATTGGGAATTTTTTGTTGGCCCCTTAATCAAAGTTGAAGAGAATTAAATTCTAAGCAACTTTTATTTTTGGGTCAATTCCAGAAAATGTCTTCTTCTTGTTCAAAATGGGGTTTGAAATCTGTGTTTGAATTTGATTTGAAATGAAAAAATTGAAAAAAAGATCAAAACCAGCTTAGCAGGCCGCCGCCTCGGATTCGGCCCGCTGGCCGAATCGGCCCGCGCCACTCCCGCGCGCGCACCCGCGTCCGCCTCCGCCGCGGCCCGGCCCAGCCAGCCCCCTCTCCCTTCTTCCCGCCCGCGCGCGCGCGCTGGCGCCCCGGCAGCAAACGCCCGCCGCGTGGCGGCCGCATGCCGGCGACGCCACCGCGTGGCCGCTGTGGACCCCGCGCCCGCGCTCCACTTCAAAAACAACCGGGCACCTGGTCTCCCTTCCATTTTCGTCTCGCCTGCTCCCTTTCTTCCTCCCTCCGGTGAAAACCGCAGCGGAACACCGCTCGCCACTGAGCTCCGCCACCGTCACCGCCCTGTTCCGGCACCGGTGGACCACCTCCGTCCAATTGCCCGTACACGAGGCTCCGCCCCATCCTCCCCTCCTCCGAACGAGTGTCGCCTTCTCCTCGTTTGCCCCGGTAGGGCTCAATTTTTCCCTCGCCTCGCCGCGCCACCGCGACGGTGCCGTCGAGCCCATGCTCCGCCACCGCCTCGCTCGCCCTATCTCTGCCCTCCCGCGTCTTCTTCACGCGTTCGCCACTCTCTTGCGAGCGTTTTGCGCACCTTAGCTGGTCGCGGTTTGGCCGGAGCCGGCCGTTGGCCCTCGGCCACCGCCGCGACGTCGAGGCCACGGAAGTCGGCGACCTCGCTCTGCCCTCCGTTCTCCCCTTTCGGTGGACTGGGCTGCGCCTGTGGGCCGCGCCCCGAGCAGGCCGGCTCGGCCGTTCCCCCGCGCGCGCAAAGCCGGGCCAAGAATGGCCATGGGCCACTTGACTTCCCGGGCCGGCCCAGTGCCGTTATGAAAAATTCATTCCCATTTTCTTTTATTATTCTTGATGAAAATGCTTTGAAAAATATCTTAGCAGTCATTTCAGCTCCAAAAATTGTGAAATAAATTTATCTAGATTCATTGGAACCAGATCTACAATCTAAAAATATTGCATGTCATTTTTGGAATACTTTTCTGTAGAGCTTTAATTAATTCTTAATATTGCTGATATCTTGTAAAATAGCTAGTAAATCCTATATGTATCAGAAAAATATGATTTTAAGTTTGTTAATCTTCATATATCATGTACTTACTAGGAAAAATATGTTTCATGCATGTGCTATGGAAAACTTTGGAGAAGTAGTTCAAGTACCTTTAATGGCTGATTTTTGTTATTTTTGCTAGAGAGCAAACTTTGTATAAAACATGCATGTGATAATTTTTGTACAGTCATAGTATGCTATGAAGAACCTAGGAAAAATATTAATTCTGTTGTTTGACACTTTTCATAGTACAAAGTAATTTCATGCTTATTTTTATGCTATAGCTTGTCATGTTTGTATAGGATAGTTTACTTATCCAAATGCCATGAAATTTTTATGGTAGTCTGTTTAGAGTAGTATTATGCTACTGTAAGTTTCTTAGATTTTTAGGAGCATCAAAAATATATGTTGCTATTCAAACCTATTATTACTTAGGGTTTAAGCAAGTGTTGCTTTAAGTGCGATTAAGAAATTAGTAAAGCTTTGGTGTATCTTTGAAGCATTTCATAAGATATGTTAACTTAACATAATAGTAGTAGAAGAGAATGCAGTAGATGACATGTGCTTGTAGTGTATAGTTTCTTGGATGATGTTGACTACCTTGCATTTCAACATATTCATTGCATTCATCTCCTTCGATGCACACTTGCATAATCACTTACGCGCATTGCATCATACATGATCGCAAACCGAGAACCCAGTCGTCTTACCCGAGGAGCCAGAGGAGCAGATCGAGGTGCAGCAGCAGGAGGTGGCAGAAGCCGAAGAAGAGGTCGGTGAAGATCTCCCGGAGTGCCCCGATCACCGTCCGAGCTCCTTCGAGAGAGGCAAGCCCCGGAGCATTTCTCTCCCGGTTTGCAAATAATTTATTATTAACTTTACTTAATTTGATGCATTACGTTTAGGAGTTGTTTGCAAACGTTGCTGCATTATACCTTGCTTACCTTTGTTATACCATATCCTTGTTACCCTAGTATCCGCAGTCGAGTCAATGCTTAGCTGGCTTAGACCGGTAGAAGTCGGGTGATTTCCTGTCACCTGCGAGCTATAGGTGGTTACTTGGATCTGTTTGGATGACTATGAAGTCATGGTATAACTAAGTGTGAAATGAATTTGAGACCGGGCGGAAACTTGCAGGGTTTCGGACTGTAGTGTTTTCCGTCTGTGTCGGTTAAGGACCGTCCGTTGTTGTCCCTCGGGTCATGTTGAACGCATGCCTCACATTTAGCTGGCCGGATAAAGTACCTTTCGACCGTGAAACTGGGAGATTATTCGGGCCGAGTGAATTGCCCGCAACGCACTGTACCGGAGCAGTAGTGGCAGGATACGGGGGCGCGATGATAAGGCAAAAGAGCAGTCGGGCGACCCCCGGGTACAAGTGGTTCCTGGCAAGCTCGCGACTTTACCTGAATGGTTGACTCGGTGACCAACACCTCACTTTAGCGGGTGAGTGAGGTTTGTGTGAGGAATAACTTACCAGCTGGTTAATAATCGATTCGAATCGCCATCGTTCACTGGATAGTGAACACTTGACTTGAGCTACTTCATCGTAGTAATATTGATGAATCACTTGGATAGTTATGTGAAAGATGACATGATAACTACTGTTAATGATCAATGGTAATCCTTACTTGCTTAATTACATGTTACTCTAGCACCATTGCAAACATAGTTGGCAGGGTAATAAAGAATTAATTACTGCATGCTTTTGGAAAGGAATTGTTAAGTTAAAAATGCTTTTCTTGCAAATGAGTCAGCTATCCCACCAGAAAGCCTATCATGATTCCTTGGTGTCTCTTATTTATGGTTTATGACGGGTAAGTCTAGCTGAGTACCTTCTCGTACTCAGGGCTTTGTTCCCACTTGTTGCAGATGGACGATGTACTATGGCTATTGTATCAACTGTCTCTATCCTGCAATGGGCGAAGCATAGGACCATGGGCAATGGTCATTCGCTACTTCTCGTCTGATGCTTTTGCTGGAGATGATTACAAGCTGGCACTTTATTCCAAAATGTTGTGTGTGTGCGTGATTTGAACTACCGCTTCCGCTACTTTTATTCAAACCTGGTTTGTAATAACTATGTTTAAACTCCGATGTATTTTAGGCCGCGAACTTTTATGTAACTTATGATGGTAACCGTTAAACTTAGTACGATCTTAGCTGTTATGAGAAATAGTTTGAAATCCGTCGAGATTTCACGGACTACCGGGTTATACGGGCTTAAGTTTGTTGAATTGTCCTTCCGTTGGATGATTTTCCTACTTAATTTCGTATAATTGGGTGGTTCTGTTACAGCTGGTATCAGAGCATGGTTTAGCGTGATTACTGTTCATAAGTGTATTTAAAACCAAATTTTATTTAAAAAGTGTGATTTTAAAACTAAATGTGTGCCAGTGGTCATATCCTGTATGCCCAGTTAAGGACTCTAGGTGGCTATTTAAGTACTAACTTGGGGTTCTTGCACCATATTTCTCTTTCGTTGCTCATACGGCGTGCTATTGTATGAGTGCCACTTAATTGAGTGGTAATGTATGGATCAGTTACCTCTACGCTTTGGTAAGTGTGAGCTGTGAGAGCATGATCGGATACACCGCCGATCTAGGGAGAGTGTTTTATATGATACTAGAATAATTACATGTTGTACACATGTTTTTATGAAAGTATCGCATGTGTGGGTGTTCCGTCCGTTGAGGCGATGCCGTCAATAGGACAATGTGTGTGGGTAGTTACTACCGTTGTACACGCATCTGGGGATTCGTGTAGAGCGCGTAGGTAGATTTACTGCTTTCATGCATTCATGAGGAATAGGCTGAAATGAATTTTCTGCAGGTACATAACAGCGTTTATCGTGTAGATCGAATTAGTTACGTATATGAGAGATCGTTTGTATGCCATCGAATTCATCGTTAGATGTCTTTATTTTCTAAGTTTGTGAGAACGTAAGACTCGCGCATGCATCATACTGCCTGAGCATTTCATTCATAACCTGCATTCCTCCCCTTATAAAAGGATTATCCCAGTTTGATAAAAGTGACATCAACTTAAAATATGTCTCACCGGGTAATTTAAAACTTGTGCTACAGATGGCCCGCACGAAGAAGACTGCCCGTAAGTCCACTGGTGGAAGAGCACCCCGTCACCAGATGGCCCCACGGGAACGCCGCAGCACGGACACTTTTCTAAGTGAGTTTGGCATGCCCACCTTGCTTTGGAGAGTGCTCCATGATGTGGGGGACCCAGAGGATCAAGAGCCGGTGTACTCTTAGAATGAGAGCCAGCTAGCTGAGGATGGACTTGCAATAGTGGAGATCACCGTCCCTGCCCTTGGTGATGTGCCAGAATGGGATGGTTGGCATTTGGAGTTTGAAGGACGCACTCCAGTTGAGGGTGCAGAGGGTGCAGCCTTTCACGTCATCCAAGACATAATGAGTAGGTTTCCTAATGAGTTGGCAGCAGCTTTGGCAGGTACTTTCTCGAGAGATGATCCTCGTGATGCCATTTGGGTGCGACCGCAAGGAAGTGCCTTGGTTAGAGGCCCAAGTGAAGGACAGGCTAGCGACAACCACACGATTAGTGCCATGTATGCAACCATCAGAGCATACCAGGGTCTTGAGAATACCTATTGGACCTTGACTGGTCTAAGAGGTGATGATCGGCTTGAAGCAAGGAAGCAGAAGAAGAAGCAAGCACGTGCTATAGCTAGCTTGCAGGAGCAGTTGGCCGACATGAGCTTGCAGCGAGATCGGGCTCTCGAGAGAAGTGAGAGTGCTATGCAGCGGGTGTAGACGTTGACTCAGGCCAACAGAAATGCAGACCGCATGATGGGACAGCTAGTGCAGGAAAGGAATGAAGCCTGGAACGAGAGGGACCTTCTCAGGCAAAGGGTCGAGGAGCTAGAAGGGTATAACGCCAACTTGCATGAAGAGTTCCATGCCCTCTACAACGGGATAGGCCCGTATGCTCCTCCGGACGCCGCCTAGATGGACGTCGACGACGACGCCGCTACTGATGGTAGCGATGGTGACACCTCCGACCTCGACGACGGCCCCAAGGAGTAGGCTAGTTGCCTTGCGTTAGTGATAGGCTTTATCGCGATGGCCTTCTTTTGGTTCCCATGTATCGTGTTGTATCCTGTTTGATCTTAAGACTGGCGATCTTTTGGATCTTGGTTGTGTATGTGATGCTTGAACGCATGAAAATCCAGTGTATGTATGCTGGCAACGTGGTTGTATGGAACGCGATGTTGCATTCGAAGTAATTTGATTAGTGATGTTATTTTAATTGGAATGAGATTATTGTGCCTCTGTCTTATTGCATGACTTGTTCTCTCCAATAAATTCAGTATGGCATGATTGTTCATTCGGATACAATTACTACCACTTCGCTCAATTATTACTTGTTGCTGAAATATGCAGATGGCAAACACTCGCCGTGCCACGTATGAGGCCGCTGAAACTGGTGGCAACGGTGCAGGGGCTGGTGGGGGTGATGCAAACAACGTCAACCACCAGGAGCCACAGCCAGAGCCACAATTGCCCCCTCCTCCACCGCTCACTGCAGAAGTGTTCTTCGCACAGTTCCTTAGAAGCCAGCGCAACGTCGAGCAGTCACAAAAGAATATGGAAGATTTTCTGCGTACCATTGCTGGAAATGTTCAGAGAGGAAATAATCAAGGTGGTGGCCATGGAGTGAACCAGTACAGCAATTTCAAGGATTTCATGGATACTAGGCCACCTATTTTTAAGGAAGCAGCCGAGCCACTCGACGCTGAAGAATGGATCAACACTATGGAAGATAAGTTCCGTGTGTTGAGACTGACAGAAGTCCTGAAAACATAATATGCTGCACATCAGTTACAGGGACCGGCAGGGATGTGGTGGAAGCATCACCGCACCACCTTTCCTCCCAATGCCCAGATTACTTGGAGAGAATTCACTGAAGCGTTTAAGGGAGCTTATATTCCCCCAGGGTTGGTTGAGATAAAGCTCGGAGAGTTCTTGGCCTTAAATCAGGGTACCAAGACTGTAACACAGTATTTGCATGCATTTAACAACTTGTGCCGCTACGCTCCAGACATGGTCGACACATATGCAAAGAGAATTGCTAGTTTCAAGAGAGGGTTAAGTCCGAAGATGATGAAGCATGTGGGTACCAATACCCGCGCCAGGTTCAATGACTTTGTCAGTGATTGTTTGAAACAAGAAAAGAACAACAACGCCTACACTGCATCCAAGAATCGCAAGAGGGTGTTTGAGTCAGGACCATCACAGTCCAGAGTTGTCACTGCAAATCGTCTTTCTTATCGTCCGTCCGCACCTGGTGCAAGGTTCAGGCCTCCACAGCATAAAACTCAGAACTACAAGGGACCACAGAAGCCGTACAAGATGGTCGTGCCGCCAGCAAAGATCACCGCAGCTGCAGAACAAAGCAACTCCAAGGGAGCAATAGGATCTGCTGGTACAGTGAAGGGGCCCTGCTACAATTGTGGTCAGCCAGACCACTTTTCAAAGTTCTGCCCTTATCCGCCTAGAAAGAAGCAACAGACTTACACTGCCCGTGTACACCATACCACCGTTGATAAGATTCCTGAAGGAGAACCTATAACTGCCGGTAAGTTTCTTGTTAACCATCACCCTGCAGTTGTTCTATTTGATTCTGGATTCTCGCATTCTTTTATGAGTCAAGCATTTGCACGGAAGCATGAACAACTATGCACAGAATTGGGTTATGGTTATCGCATAAGTTCAGCAGGGGCTGATGTGCTAACCAATAAGATGGTTAGAGGGGCAACCCTTGAGTTAGATAGTCGGAAGTTTTGAGTGAACCTAATAGTTATGCCGGCACTAGTTTTGGATGTAATAATAGGAATGAACTGGATAAAAGACTAGGGAGCAGTCATAGATACAAGCAGTCGATTGCTTACCCTTAAGTATCCGCAGGCAGAGGGTACTTTTCAGGTACCATTGCCTAAAAGAACAGACCTTGTGAGTGTGACCTGTGCCATGGAAGTTGTTCCTATCCACCAGATCCCGGTAGTGTGTGAGTTCCCGGATGTGTGTCCAGAAGAGTTACCTGATCTTCCTCCAGATAGAGATGTTGAGTTTGGAATCGAGTTGATCCCCGGAACAGCTCCTATTTCGAGGAGACCCTATCGGATGCCTCTGGATGAGTTAGCTGAGTTGAAAAAGCAACTGGAAGAATTGCTAAAGAAGGGGTTTATCCGACCAAGTAAGTCTGAATGGGGATGTCCTGCCTTGTTCGTGAAGAAAAAGAAAGAGGGTACTCTAAGAATGTGTGTGGATTATTGACCTCTTAATGCTGTAACTATCAAGAATAAATATCCTTTGCCTCATATCGATGTTTTGTTTGATCAGTTGGCTAAAGCTAGAGTGTTCTCCAAAATAGACCTAAGATCAGGGTATCATCAGATAAAGATCAGGCCACAAGATGTCCCGAAAACCGCCTTTTCTACCAGATACGGGTTGTACGAGTATCTTGTTATGTCCTTCGACTTAACAAATACTCCTACATACTTTATGTATCTGATGAATACGGTTTTCATGCCAGAGTTGGACAAGTTTGTAGTTGTCTTCATTGATGACATTCTAGTATACTCTGAGAATGAGAAAGATCATGAAGAACATCTGAGAATTGTCTTGACCAGATTAAGAGATCATAAGTTGTATGCTAAGTTCAGCAAATGTGAATTTTGGTTGAAGAAAGTTCCTTTCCTTGGTCATATTCTATCGGAGAATGGAGTTTCGGTAGATCCGAGCAAAGTGCAAGAGGTTATGGATTGGAAAACTCCAACCACAGTGCCAGAAGTCAGGAGTTTCCTAGGGTTAGCTGGTTACTATCGCCGCTTTATCCTAGACTTCTCGAAGATTGCTAAGCCAATGACAAGTCTGTTATAGAAAGATCATAAGTTCGTGTGGACAGAGGAGTGTGAGACAGCTTTCCACACCTTCGGAAACTGTTGACCACTACTCCAGTTCTTGCACAGCCAGACATCGAGAAACCTTTTGATGTGTTCTGTGACGCCTCAAAAACAGGATTAGGCTGTGTTCTAATGCAAGAAGGAAGAGTCATTGCTTATGCCTCCCGTCAGTTGAGAAAACATGAAATCAATTATCCGACACATGATCTTGAGCTTGCCGCCGTGGTGCATGCCTTAAAGATTTGGAGACACTATTTACTTGGTAATGTGTGCAATGTTTTCACTGATCACAAGAGTCTCAAGTACATTTTCACCCAACCAGAATTGAACATGAGACAGCGAAGATGGTTAGAACTAATTAAAGATTACAACTTGAATGTACAGTATCACCCTGTGAAAGCCAATGTGGTAGCCGATGCTTTGAGTAGAAAGTCGCATTGTCTGAATATGCAACCCTTACTCGAAGATGGTTTTAATCTAATGCACCCTGTCGTGTTACATAGTATTCAGATCAGTTGCACCTTGGAGAGTAAGATAATAGAAGGTTAGAAAGCAGACAAAGGGATATTCCACATCAAAAGGAAAATTAAAGAAGAACCTTCAAAACACTTCAGAGTGGACGAGCAGGACGTGTTGTGGTTCGACAACCGTCTTGTTGTTCCAAAGGATAGAGAGCTTAAGAATAAAATTATGGATGAAGCTCATCACTCTAAGTTATCCATTCATCCTGGCAGTAGTAAAATGTATCAAGAACTAAGACCTCGTTTTTGGTGGACAAAGATAAAGAAGGAAATTGCAGCCTATGTGGCCTGATGTGACACATGTTGTCGAGTGAAAGCTATTCACATGAAACCTGCCGGATTATTGCAACCTTTGTCAGTACCTAGTTGGAAGTGGGATGATATAAGTATGGATTTCATCATAGGTTTGCCCACTACTCAGAAAGGCCATGATTCGATTTGGGTAATCGTGGATCGTCTTACCAAGACCGCTCACTTTTTGCCTGTCAAGACAGTTTATAGACCACCTCAATATGCCGAGAAGTATATTGCGGAGATTGTGAGATTGCATGGCATACCGAAGACTATAGTGTCTGACAGAGGGTCCCAGTTCACTGCTCACTTTTGGGAGCATTTGCACAAAGGTTTGGGGACTAGTCTGATTCGTAGCACTGCCTATCATCCTCAAACAGATGGTCAGACTGAAAGAGTTAATGCTGTTTTAGAAGATATGTTGAGAGCTTGTGTGTTGTCTTCCAGAGGTTCATGGGAGTCGTGGTTACCTCTAGCAGAATTCGCATATAATAATAGCTATCAAGAAAGTATCAAAATGGTACCTTTTGAGGCTTTGTATGGACGAAAGTGTAGAACACCTTTAAACTGGATTGAACTAGGGGAAAGAAGGTATTATGGTATTGACTTCGTGGAAGAAGCCAAAAAGAAAGTTCATATCATTCAGCAAAATATGAGAGCAGCTCAGTCACGTCAGAAAAGTTATGCGGATAAAAGAAGGAGACCACTTGTGTTTGAAGTTGGAGACTATGTTTATCTGAAAGTCACGCCAATAAAGAAGAAGCGGTTTGGATTACGCAGAAAGCTTGCCGCCAAATTTGTAGGACCCTACAAAATCTTAGAAAGAAAGGGTCCAGTGGCTTACAAATTGGAATTACCAGAATCAATGGGTGCTATATTCCCAGTTTTTTCACATATCACATCTCAAGAAATGTTTGCGCGTTCCAGAGGAAATAATTGAATCCCGAAGCATAAAACTTAAGTCAGATCTGGTGTATCGTGAGCAGCCAATTCGAGTTTTGGATTCCAAAGAAATGGCTACTCGGAATAGTGTGGTGAAAACATATAAGATACAATGGAGTCATCATGATGAGGGAGATGCATCGTGGGAAACGGGTGAATACTTACAAAAAGCATACGAAGATTTTTATAATAAATGGTTCGTAACCCAAATCTCGGGACGAGATTTTTATAAGAGGGGAGGGCTGTAACACTCCGGTGTTACGCAAGCATTTGCATGGCAATCATATGCATGGCATTTCATATCATCATAATCATACATGTTAATATTATAATTTGAGTGAAATAAAAGCTTAGAAAGTGGTATTTGAGATGTAATATATTAATGTGCTAATCACATTCCATCAAAATTTTGCAACTACAAATCTTATATCACTTAGAACTATAGTTCAATTTTTGGAAGCAACTAGATGACTCAAAGTTTTGTCAAAAAACTTGTTCAAAAATATTAATTAAAATATTCAAAAAAAATACTCCCTATTTTAGCTTTTATTCTTCAATTCAAAATCTATTGGGAATTTTTAGTTGACCCCTTAATCAAAGTTGTAGAGAATTAAATTCTAAGCAACTTTTATTTTTGGGTCAATTCCAGAAAATGTCTTCTTCTTGTTCAAAATAGGGTTTGAAATCTGTGTTTGAATTTGATTTGAAATGAAAAATTTGAAAAAGATCAAAACCAGCTTAGCAGGCCGCCGCCTCGGATTCGGCCCGCTGGCCGAATCGGCCCGCGCCACTCCCGCGCGCGCCCGCGTCCGCCTCCGCCGCGGCCCGGCCCAACCAGCCCCCTCTCCCTTCTTCCCGCCCGCGCGCGCACGCTGGCGCCCCGGCAGCAAACGCCCGCCGCGTGGCGGCCGCATGCCGGCGACGCCACCGTGTGGCCGCTGTGGACCCCGCGCCCGCGCTCCACTTCAAAAACGACCGGGCACCTGGTCTCCCTTCCATTTCCGCCTCGCCTGCTCCCTTTCTTCCTCCCTCCGGTGAAAAGCGCAGCGGAACACCGCTCGCCACCGAGCTCCGCCACCGTCACCGCCCTGTTCCGGCACCGGTGGACCACCTCCGTCTAATTGCCCGTGCACGAGGCTCCGCCCCATCCTCCCCTCCTCCGAACGAGTATCGCCTTCTCCTCGTTTGCCCCGGTAGAGCTCAATTTTTCCCTCGCCTCGCCGCGCCACCGCGACGGTGCCGTCGAGCCCGTGCTCCGCCACCGCCTCGCTCGCCCTATCTCTGCCCTCCCGCGTCTCCTTCACGCGTTCGCCACTCTCTTGCGAGCGTTTTGCGCACCTTAGCTGGTCGCGGTTTGGCCGGAGCCGGCCGTTGGCCCTCGGCCACCGCCGCGACGTCGAGACCACGGAAGTCGGCGACCTCGCTCTGCCCTCCGTTCTCCCCTTTCGGTGGACTGGGCTGCGCCTGTGGGCCGCGCCCCGAGCAGGCCGGCTGGCCCGTTCCCCCGCGCGCGCAAAGCCGGGCCAAGAACGGCCATGGGCCACTTGACTTCCCGGGCCGGCCCAGTGCCGTTATGAAAAATTCATTCCCATTTTCTTTTATTATTCTTGATGAAAATGCTTTGGAAAATATCTTAGCAGTCATTTTAGCTCCAAAAATTGTGAAATAAATTTATCTAGATTCATTGGAACCAGATCTACAATCTAAAAATATTGCATGTCATTTTTGGAATACTTTTCTGTAGAGCTTTAATTAATTCTTAATATTGCTGATATCTTGTAAAATAGCTAGTAAATCCTATATGTATCAGAAAAATATGATTTTAAGTTTGTTAATCTTCATATATCATGTACTTACTAGGAAAAATATGTTTCATGCATGTGCTATGGAAAACTTTGGAGAAGTAGTTCAAGTACCTTTAATGGCTGATTTTTGTTATTTTTGCTAGAGAGCAAACTTTGTATAAAACATGCATGTGATAATTTTTGTACAGTCATAGTATGCTATGAAGAACCTAGGAAAAATATTAATTCTGTTGTTTGACACTTTGCATAGTACAAAGTAATTTCATGCTCATTTTTATGCTATAGCTTGTTATTTTTGTATAGGATAGTTTACTTATCCAAATGCCATGAAATTTTTATGGTAGTCTGTTTAGAGTAGTATTATGCTACTGTAATTTTCTTAGATTTTTAGGAGCATCAAAAATATATGTTGCTATTCAAACCTATTATTACTTAGGGTTTAAGCAAGTGTTGCTTTAAGTGCGATTAAGAAATTAGTAAAGCTTTGGTGTATCTTTGAAGCATTTCATAAGATAGGTTAACTTAACATAATAGTAGTAGAAGAGAATGCAGTAGATGACATGTGCTTGTAGTGTATAGTTTCTTGGATGATGTTGACTACCTTGCATTTCAACAAATTCATTGCATTCATCTCCTTCGATGCACACTTGCATAATCACTTACGCGCATTGCATCATACAGGATCGCAAACCGAGAACCCAGTCGTCTTACCCGAGGAGCCAGAGGAGCAGATCGAGGTGCAGCAGCAGGAAGTGGCAGAAGCCAAAGAAGAGGTCGGTGAAGATCTCCCGGAGTGCCCCGATCACCGTCCGAGCTCCTTCGAGAGAGGCAAGCCCCGGAGCATTTCTCTCCCGGTTTGCAAATAATTTATTATTAACTTTACTTAATTTGATGCATTACGTTCAGGAGTTATTTGCAAACGTTGCTGCATTATACCTTGCTTACCTTTGTTATACCATATCCTTGTTACCCTGGTATCCGCAGTCGAGTCAATGCTTAGCTGGCTTAGACCGGTAGAAGTTGGGTGATTTCCTGTCACCTGCGAGCTATAGGTGGTTACCTGGATCTGTTTGGATGACTATGAAGTCATGGTATAACTAAGTGTGAAATGAATTTGATACCGGGCGGAAACTTGCAGGGTTTCGGACTGTAGTGTTTTCCGTCTGTGTCGGTTAAGAACCGTCCGTTGTTGTCCCTTGGGTCATGTTGAACGCATGCCTCACATTTAGCTGGCCGGATAAAGTACCTTCCGACCGCGAAACTGGGAGATTATTCGGGCCGAGTGAATTGCCCGCAACGCACTGTACCGGAGCAGTAGTGGCAGGATACGGGGGCGCGATGATAAGGCCAAAGAGCAGTCGGGCGGCCCCCGGGTACAAGTGGTTCCTGGCAAGCTCGCGACTTTACCTGAATGGTTGACTCGGTGACCAACACCTCACTTTAGCGGGTGAGTGAGGTTTGTGTGAGGAATAACTTACCAGCTGGTTAATAATCGATTCGAATCGCCATCGTTCACTGGATAGTGAACACTTGACTTTAGCTACTTCATCGTAGTAATATTGATGAATCACTTAGATAGTTATGTGAAAGTTGACATGATAACTACTGTTAATGATCAATGGTAATCCTTACTTGCTTAATTACATGTTACTCTAGCACCATTGCAAACATAGTTGGCAGGGTAATAAAGAATTAATTACTGCATGCTTTTGGAAAGGAATTGTTAAGTTAAAAATGATTTTCTTGCAAATGAGTCAGCTATCCCACCAGAAAGCCTATCATGATTCCTTGGTGTCTCTTATTTCTGGTTTATGACGGGTAAGTCTAGCTGAGTACCTTCTCGTACTCAGGGCTTTGTTCCCACTTGTTGCAGATGGACAGATGTACTATGGCTATTGTATCAACTGTCTCTATCCTGCAATGGGCGAAGCATAGGACCATGGGCAATGGTCATTCGCTACTTCTCGTCTGATGCTTTTGCTGGAGATGATTACAAGCTGGCACTTTATTCCAAAATGTTGTGTGTGTGCGTGATTTGAACTACCGCTTCCGCTACTTTTATTCAAACCTAGTTTGTAATAACTATGTTTAAACTCCGATGTATTTTAGGCCGCGAACTTTTATGTAACTTATGATGGTAACCGTTAAACTTAGTACGATCTTGGCTGTTATGAGATATGGTTTGAAATCCATCGAGATTTCACGGACTACCGGGTTATACGGGCTTAAGTTTGTTGAATTGTCTTCCGTTGGATGATTTTCCTACTTAATTTCGTATAATTGGGCGGTTCTGTTACATTCTAGAACACATTACCACCCTTGTAAATGAAACCATCGTAAATGATGGTTCATACAACATGTCGTTATCTAAGGAAGATGTGCTTGCTGCAATTGATGGTGGTAAATCTGAGGGAGGTCCATCTGGGCGACATTGGATATTGGACCCAATAGATGGCACTAAAGGGTGAGTTTGATAACTTACACCTACTAATTTCATGTTTTACCAACTAATTATAGCTTATCTCGTAGTGCATATACTCAGGTTTGGCAAAATTAGGCCTGCCAAATTATACTAGCATACTTAGTGTTATCCTTTACCCTTGATGTACAATTTATCTCTGGTTTCCTAGTTGGAAGTCATTACACCAGCATGCAGTCATGGAAGAACTTTACATGGGAGAGCACAGTGATATCCCTTTTTTTCTGCAAACTAGATGCATCAGATGACTTGACTTATTAACGATGACTTTATATGATTTGATCTATTTGCTTTCTATATACAAAATGCAACAGCTCACAGAGTTGAAATGTTTACTAGTACTTGCATTGCTTCTCCATTCACATACCTGGTTAATTATGAAATGCATAAGATAAACAAAGTTGAAATTGATTTTTGGAGATGATTTTGAAGAGGTAATAAGAGTTATTTCAATCGGTGCCATTCGATCAAAAGCTATTGACAATGCAGGGCCTGTGTTTAATATGCCTTAATGTTTATTTTAATTGAGATTCTTATACTGAAAAATTTGATGCAGTTTCATAAGGGGAGATCAGTATGCAGTTGCACTTGGACTACTTGATGAGGGCAAAGTTGTTCTGGGTGTGTTGGGATGTCCAAATCTTCCATTAAAATCAACAAACAAGAACAATAGTAGCTCTTTTGGGGATCAAATAGGTTCCCTCTTTTTTGCTACAATTGGTTGTGGAGCGCAAGTTGAGGCCTTAGAAGGATCCGAGCCAGAAAAGGTAATAAATGCTTTTAATTAGGCCATGAATATAAGTACTTCAATTTTCAGAAGTTCATATTTGGTTCATGAATATAACCACTTCCTGTTTTCGTAAGTTTATTTCTTATTTAATATTCTTTCTTTTTCTAACTTACATTTTAGATTAGTGTTTGCTCCATTGATAATCCAGTCGACGCCTCATTCTTTGAATCCTTTGAAGCATCACACTCCAAGCGTGATTTAACTAGCTCCATTGCAGAGGTTGGTCCTTAATTATTATTTTCTTAGCCCAGAGATCTCGATTAATTATATAAGTGAATCCTTTGTTCTTATGTAATTAGAAACTTGGTGTCCAAGCTCCTCCTGTTAGAATGGATAGCCAAGCAAAATATGGTGCCCTAGCACGTGGTGATGGTGCCATTTTTCTGCGCATTCCGCACAAAAGTTACATAGAAACAGTTTGGGATCATGCAGCTGGATCAATTGTTGTCACAGGTATGGAATATAATTCTATTCCAGTAGACAATTAAATCTGTTTACTAATGCCCCCCTATCTGGTGTTTGCAGAAGCTGGTGGCATGGTAAAAGATGCCTCAGGAAACGATTTGGATTTTTCCAAAGGTAGACATCTTGATCGTGAAAGAGGAATTATTGCAACAAATACACATTTAATGCCACTTGTTCTTAAGGCGGTTCAAGAGGCTATGAAGGAGGAACAATAGGCTGCTGTGCTCATGGAGCAGTCGCAAAATTTGTTATGAAATTTCCTGTTTGAATCTTAATATTAGTTTTGCACAATCTTGATGTGCGGAAAAGTATAACAATCCTGTTGTACTTGTACCATATGCTATTGTATCGTGTGAGTCGTATGCCAGTCACGTACTCACATGTCCTTGTCTCAATAAATGGATATGAATTTATCTAATTGGACTTTTTTTAGAGAACGTGCTATGCACGTGTTTCATTAAGAGAAGGGGATGTGACCTGAAAAAATACAGAACAAAACAGACTGACAAGAAACAAAAAGAAGCACGCGAAGTGCCTAGGAAGAGAAAGAACAAAGAGAGATTCTATGTGCATTTTTCATCTTTCTAGAAAAAATCTTTCTTGAATTAGTATTTGTAACTTCATACCTTTAGTTCAGAAAAATATTAGAATGAATCCCACTCTATTCAACAGTAAAAATGATAGATAAGTGATTATGATGTGAGAAGATAGGGGAAAATATGTTTGAGACAGATGTGAAGAACCATACAACATATGCTTGTTGCTGTAAGTTGTAACTACATCTGGGGCAAAAGCATAGGCTTTGTATGAGATATTTGTGGTTCTATTTCCGATGTAGTTTTCATAATATCAGTGTGTATTTAGTATTATTAGCATGGAAATTTTAGAATAACAATTGTTGATATAGGGCCTTGAGAGATGAATTTGAAATTGTAGGTCTGATATTCATTGTGTGCTCCAATGATCCAATCTTTGCTTTTTCTCCACCTTAACACAAACAAGGTATCGTCTCTTTTGCCTGTTTTGCTCTACAATGTTTTATTCTCAAGAATCTTGTTTGCAGAGTTTTCGCTTTATATGCCAAATTATATGACTGTAGGGCATTTAAGTTAAGCTACAATTGGGAATCATTTGAAACGATCTGCCTCTTTGCTTACTAATATTTGATATGCAGCTTTAGTAGATATTATTATATGGTACGTTGCGCAGGCGATGAAATATCTTAGTATGGCTATATTTCACATAAATGCCAGCAACAGGGCAATGCATCTATGAGCTTGGTGTAGCATCTGCCAGGTTGAATTATTGTTTAAGAACCTGTTGAATAAGCAGTTTACTGGCTGAATCACTATATTATTTAAAATGCTATGGACCTGAATCATCAATAATTACACAACGATATTGCTCATCTAAGGGCAAGAAAACTAAACGGGTACATCAGTTGGGTAGTCTGCAGGGTGCTTCATGATTGTATCCCGCAGAAATTGCTCTTGTTCACGCAGGTTGGAAGGAATCTTATCGTAAACATCAGTGAAAAGCTCAGTTACTGGTGGTTTTGGCATTCTCTCTGCAACCTGGATGGCTTGAAGAAGCTGCACAGAAGTTAACAGGCAGTTTCAGATGTCATGTATGATGTATCACAGTGTGCTGGAAAGATGAATCTTTGTGCAGTACCTCTTTTCTGACTCTGCTCCTGAGCTCGGATTCTTCAGCATCAGACCACCATTCATTACCCTGAACCCATTTTCTGTATCTGGAAACTGGATCTCTCGCTGTTCGCCAATGCTCAATCTCATCAACTGGCCTGTACTTGGTTGAATCATCGGATGTCGAGTGATGACCGACTCGATATGTAAGTGCCTGAAATCTCATTAGTCATTACTCAGATTAATTATATCCTGAATTGTTTCAGGTAATGTAACTCCATTGAACTACTGAGCACCTCAACTAAAATAGGTCTTCCTTCAGTTATAGCCATTTCTCGGGCAGCATGGACTGCGCTGTACACAGCAAGAGCATCATTGCCATCTACTCGGATACCACGGATCCCATAAGCCTGGCCACGGATAACAATTCCATCACCTGCAACAACACTTGCATTTTAACACGACATTGGATTGTTCACTTGTGTAACTGCCATGGATCAGTAAGAAGACACGTTTCACTACTTCTGAATTGTTCAGTAGTTGGGGTGCTGATGGCCCAGCCATTGTTACGGCAGAAGAAGATCACCGGTGCCTCCATAACAGCTGCAAAGTTGAGCGCTGCATGGAAGTCTCCCTGAACAGTTTCATTTGTCAGGAAGGCTGGATATAATGGTACTGCCAAACAAATGATCAGTGGCTGGTGAGTTTTCATCTACCTCACTTGTGCCACCATCGCCAAAGTATGTGATGGCACATGCGTCCTTTTTGTCCATCTTCAGAGAGTAGGCAGCTCCAACAGCATGAGGGAGCTGTGTTCTGGGAAATAATGAAGAATGAAACATATGTCCTTCACTTGCAAGATCTTTCCGACGTGGAAGAGATACTTCAGACTTACGCAATAGGTGATGAGACTGTGAAATAATTCAGACGGTTCGAGCCATAATGAATGGGCATCTGCCTCCCTTTACCATAGTCCAGCTTGTTCCCAAAGCACTGGTTTGCAAATTCCTGCAGAGTGAAGCCACGCCATAGAAGAACACCAGGTTCCCTGTACTATATTTTGGCTCCACAGGTTGCAGCGAAGAAAGGACAGTGGGTAAATCAATTGATGGAAATATTTTTTTTTTTTTGCTAGATTAAGCTTCAGAAAAGTTGAGTAACTGATGTTGTACCTGAGGCAGCACAATGTCATCCATACTGAGCGCAGCAGCAGAGGCTATGTTGATTGCTTCCTCGCCATTGGAAGTGAGATAAAACGAGATTCTACCCTGCCTCTGAGCCTCATAGAAGATGGTATCCATGATCTGGAGGGTGACCATCTCGGTGTACATTTTCAGAGCCAACTCCTTACTGACCTGACAAGGGTGAATAAGATTAGTCTTCAGAACAAGTTTCCCTCGCAGATGTTTGCAGAGAATTTCTCAAAATGGTGTGGCGAGCAGCAGCGTACCTCTTGGAATCTACTGCCTGATATAGTTCTGCCATCATCGTCAAGCACACGGTAGCAGTTGATCCTTTCCTTCATCGAGTCTGGAAGGAAGTTCATTTCAGCCACAAAAGAAACTTTCCCTCCAGGAAAGTCAACTGCCTGCAAAATTAACGGCTTACTTTCAGTGTCCATGTGCATCAGTGACCGAAAATAGTTTAGTTGAACTGAGAAGCACAGCAGCATCAGTGTAGCATAGGCCTTGGAGGCAGTGGACAAATTTAATCCTATCCGCATTGACCATGGCAAAGACCAGGAGAGGCTCCTAATCATTGGGTCTCACCCTTTGACACAGAAAGCAAAGGTATTATACTAAACTAATACCGGAAGATTGGCACGAACATTCTAGATGAAAGCACGTTACTATCTACTACAACCATCAGCTTATCAGGCAGTCAACCCAGGAAATCAGCAACCAAACCCATTGACCTAAAAGACCCATCCATCCTTATCTGCTTTGTTTACTAATTGTTGTCAATTGTATCCACAATTGTGGTCTTCTACTTGTTACCTTCAATCTTCACATAGCGTGCCGCGTACGTACTCGTGGAAAGAGTAAGTGACGTGTCCGAATTTTGGACTGAGGAAGAACGTGAAGAACACAGATGGAGTGGGAAAAAAAAACTTCAGAAAGGAAGGCACCGGGCTACTCATAGCATAGATGATGGGCAAAAGATGCCTTATATTCTCTGTATCTGGTACCAAACCTTATCAAAAGCACATGTTAAAGCATGCCATCTGCTACATCTGGATGTAGTATCCAGGATTGATCTTCCAGATCCCACAAAGGCAGAAGATTTGCAAATCAGGAAAGAGCAACCTGACCCAATCAACAATTCCAATCCAGCTGACACATACGGATTATATACAAATACTGGTACAAATCAAGAAGCATGTTTTACACATGGTCGACGCATACGGCATACCTGCTGATCGCTGGTGGCGACGAATCCGTTCTCGGGCTCCTCGTCAACGGCGGCAGCAGCGCTGCTCTCCCCTGCAAATCGCCGGACCGAGCAGAAGCCCCGGCGGCTTGTCTCCACCGCCGGTGATCCAAGGGCCGGCGGCGGCACCGCTCCCAAGAACCCCGGACTGGTGGGTTCGCCGGAGCCGCCGTGGCGCGCAGGAAGCGGAGGGAGCCTCCTTGCGGCACGGCGCGCCAGCTGGGACGACGCTCTGGCTAGCCAGAGCGCTGCCATGTCAGACACACACACACACACTGTAAGTGCTCTGCTTGGCCGAGCTCCAATCCTCTGAAATGGCAGCTCAGCTCAGGTCAGCTCGAGAGACAGATTTTATTTATAGGTGGCCGTGTTGGAATTGGATAGAGCTAGACGACATGAGGAAGCAAGCAAGAGAAGCGAAGCCAGCAATGGAATGCAAGATGTGCGTGTGAAAGAGAGGGACGGACACTGAGCTGGAAAGATAAGTGTGCGGGGAAGAGAGCGCAGCGAGGAGCATGGAGGGGGAGGAGGAAGAGCAGACGGGCACGGCTCGCTGGGAGAGCGACGACGAACAGGGGGGGTCCACCTGTCGGCGATGGCGGTGTACCAGCGGAATGGGCCTCTGGCGCGTGGGACCGGGCTGGGTGGGGGAGTTGAGCATGGGCGGGCGGGACTCGGGAGTGATGACAGAGATCAGCGTCAGGAGGTTCATCCTGGCCTGGTTGGTAGGTTGGGGAGGGACCGGTGACGACAAGGCATGATCATGTTGATGAACCACGTGTTGTGTGGTGCCCATCGTCCTATGCTATAGGAATAGGATGGATGCTGGTGGGTGCGAGGTAAAGCTGAGAAAAAGACAGTAAATTAAGGCTTTCGTTTTCGTTCCTATGGCAGGCAAAAAAAAAATTATTTGTCTTCTTTTTTTAACAAAAAAAAAACTGGAATTGATCTTTTTGTCAGCCAGTTATATGTCAATTTGTCATATATATATTTTGTAAGATTCCAGTAAGTATCTATTTGGCCACGATATCATGTGGTGTATAGCAAGAACAATCTACCACGCCAAGGCGGTGGTAGTTCTTGATTCGAGAAGACTGGAGGCGGTAGTTCTTGATTCGAGAAGACTGGAGGAGGTAGTTCTCGGAAATAATATACACCATATTCGCTTATGCTGATACTTATGCTGATTTGTTAAGAGAGAAAAACACTGTTTATTGGCTTAGAAGTAGTTCAAGCGAACAGGGTGATAGTCTATAATTGGTATGAGTAGCTCATCTACTATATTATCACCTTACCTAATGAGCACGTTTATTTAAATTTTATTTGTTTTTTTAGGAAAATGAGCACATTTATTTTGAGCTAACACCCATGATGCAACATTTTTTTTTTCCAAACCGACACAGAAGATACCACTACCTGTGTAAATCATACATCTCTCGTATACTCCTAGAAGCTCCAGGCTTAGAACGTGTTTGGATGGCATTGGTGGTGGTATGTTGTACGTTGCAAGTTCGGGGTTGGGCAGTTATTTGCTTTATGATTAGACTTGTGCCATATCGAACTTATTTTTTAGGCATTCTATGTTGTGTTTGGTTTGGAGACAAAGAGAGATAAAATGGACCTATTCCGGTTTTCTAAGATGGATCCATTCTGATTGTCTAATCCATCTCTATGTTTGGTTGAGGATGGGGTCATTCCTACTCTCGATTAGTTTGAGGGATGAAAACAGAGAGGATATATACTTAATTTTTTTTGATCCATTAGACAAACTATCGGCTTGGATGCCAACCTCTTTCACCTTCTTCCTACTTCCCCACTACCTATCACTAACGAGTTCGGTATGCGTGTTCCAGAGAGCATGTAAACTAAGTGCATCGGGTGATGTACTCACCGGACGCATCCGATGTGGCACTAGACGCCACACCGGACAGAGCTTGCAGAGAGGTGTTAAAACGAGCACTTCGAGCTCTGCACTCAATAGACGTATCCGTGTGCCACCGGACGTCTAACTGTCAACAACGACTATTTTTGGAGCCATTTGAAACTAGCCGTTGGGGCGTCGAGTGTGGCTATAAATAGACCTTGTGGTCAGCCTTGGCCACTCTCTTGGCACCTATACACTTATGCACACCTCTTGAGGGCTGAGAAACACACTCCACTCACTTGCATCCATTAATTCTTCATTTGGGTGAGATTGGAAAGTCTCGTGCATTGCATTATCATTCTTGCATCTTGTGGCACTAGTTGGACGAGTTGGGATGTTTGTTCTCTTATTCCTCTTGGTGATTGCCATCGCTTAGCCGGCCCCGTGATTGGAGGGATCGTTGAGCGACTTCGTTAATTGTTGCAACTCCGATCGAAGCTATTGTAAGAGACTCTTGTGCTCATCCCCTCGGGAGATCAAGAAGAGCAACTCTAGTGGAATCGTGGCTAGTTGGAGTGCACCTCTTGAGTGGTTGTTCTTGCGGCACCTAAGTCATGGGTTTGACGTGTGAGGCCAATTAACACGCGAACCATCAAATTGGACTTGCCACAACAAGGACATAGGTTGCTAGCAAGCAACCGAACCTCAGGGATATATCTTGTGTTCACTTGCCCAGTGTGGTCTGCTATCTACTCGTTCATCTCTTTCATACTTGTATTGTGAGTAGTTGATTGATTGCCTTACTAGCTTGTGTAGCCTAGTGTTTATTATACCTTGGCTTAGTTCTTTTCATTGATAGTTCTTGCTTGTTTAGCTAGTTGATAGCTTGCATGATTGTGTGACATATCTAGAGGCCAATCTACTTGCATTGATTAAGGAGGCTTGCATTGGGTGAATTAGAGTTAGAGCAAGTAGTTGCTATTAGGGCCATTGATTGTAATAATCATCTTGCTCTAGTAATTATGAGTTTGTAGTAAAAATTTTATAGGCTATTCACTTCCACCTAGCCATTTAGATCCTATGAAGTGGTATCAGAGCTAAGTCACCATCAATTTCAAGGTCTAACAACCTATGGTGTAACGATGGCTCAAATCAATTATGTTGGCAAGCCACCTCACTTTGATGGGATAAACTATGATTATTGAAGAAGAGGACGTGTTTGCATTTGAAAGCAATGAGTCGGAAGATTTGGGAGATAGTGGAGACCGAATTTGTGGTACTGTTGGTAGAACAATCATACAAGCATCAAACTGGAACACAAACATAAAGTTGTATTCTTTTCATGATCGTATAATACATGTTGAGGGGGGTATTTATAGAGGTCCTAGCCTTCGTAATTTATATACAAATGACCATTATACCCCTCTCTTTAATCAATACAACCCCTCTAAACTACAGGGGCGAAGTTGTCTTTTCACTCTTCGAGACTTCATTCTTCACGTCGTCTTGTCAATTTTCAAAGTTACCTTCAGCAGTGATGTTTTCGCATCTTTGACTTGAGAGTTCTGGCTCTAAATCTTGTTAACTTCGTGTGTTGGGCGAAGTCCAAAAGATGTCTTCGCTCTTGTATCTCTCCTATTCTCTTGCTTGTTTTGTGCGAATTCGAAATTTCCCCTTCACTCTTTTGATTCCTGTAAGCAATCTTTGACATAAAAATATGGTGATCAACTCCGAAGTCTTGGGGCTGTGTTTTCTGGCAAAGTCAATCCTCAATAGGTTCTTGATATAAATGATCCAACACCAAGAGAGGAAGAGTGTCACACCTCCAAAATTTCCATTTTGGGACGTGAATAGAATACACTAAATAATATAAATGGTTTCATGTTTTTTCTAAATTTTTTCAAGATTTAATTATGTTGTTTATAATTTAAATAGTGAAAAATGTGAATTTCTAGATTTTTGAAATTTAATGTAATATGTTTGTTGCACTCATGCTGAGTGCATTAATTTACTGTGTGAAAAAATGACTTGCTAAAACTCAGTTAAGCCGTGAATAAGTTTTTCTTCTTTTCTAAAGTACTTTATTAAAATATTTATTTGAAAACAAGGTCAAAATTTTATTTCAAAAATGATAAATATCAAATTTTTAAATTTTAAAAATGTTCTTAAAGAATTTGAAAACAGATTTGAATTCAAAATTATTTGAATTTGAGTTTGAAAATGAGTTTACAAAATGTCAAAGGTTTAAAACCACCCTTCTCAGTTTTGGGCCGAAAGCCCATCCTCCAAGCCGCAGCACCTCGCCGCCACCGCCACCGCCGCCGCTCGCTTAGATGCAAGTCGAGTCTTTTACATGAGTGTCATTAAAAAAGTTAGTAATTACATACAAGTCATTAAAAAAGTTGGCCGCACACATATGCCACTGCTCTGAACTTCTTTGCCTGAGAAGCCATTCCGTCCGTTTTTCTACCTAACGGTGTGAAACAGACAGGTGAAATAACCATTTTACCCTACAGTGGGGTCCATTTGTCAGCCACCCAAATTCTCTCTTTCTCTTCTCTTTCCTATGCACACGAAGAGCGGCTCCTTATTCCTAAGCGATCAGGCATCCTTCTCTGACTCGTCATCGTTCGATAGCTCCAACTCCTCGCTCCGGACGCTCCAGCCATGGTAGCACTCGGGCACGCTGGACAGCTACGACGGCAGCAGCGGCATCACGTCGGCATCGATGTCGACTTCGGCCATGAACTCGAGCGTGTCATCGGTGTTGCGCCTCCCTGCGCACACCGACGAGCAAATCCTTGCGGACCTCTACGCCACGCGGCAACGGCGGCAGAGGTATCTTGCAAGGCCAGCCCGCTCCTTGGCGGCCTCCGCAGGGCCGTTGCAACGGACGCGCACGCGGAGTGGTGGCGCGGTGCAACGGACGCGCTCGCGGCACACGGGAGCACGACCACGGCGGAGGTGCAGCGCGAGCCTAGCCTTGGTGGCATCCACGAGACCGCGACGGCGCGGCACGGGAGTGTCGAGCTCTGCCCGACCGCCGCGAGCGCGCACGCCGGGGAGCTCTGGCCCGTCCGCCTCGGACGCGGGCGTGGGCACAGGCAAGCTCCGCCGGTCCGCCTGGCCACCGTGGGCGCGTACGCAGGGCCAGCTCCGCCTCGTCCACCGTGGGTGCGGGCGCGGGCGAGCTCTGTTCGGCCGCTGCGAGCGCGCGCCGTGGAGCTCTGCCCCGTCCACTGCAGACGCAGGCGTGGGCGCAGGCGAGCTCCGCCCGGCCGTCGCGGGCGCGTGCACGGGGCCAGCTCCGCCTCGTCCACTGAGGGCGTGGGCGCGGGCGAGCTCTGCCCGGCCGCAGCGAGCGCGAGTGCGGGGCAGCTCCGCCCAGCCACCGCAAGCGCGAGCGCGGGTGAGTGAGCTCCGCCCCGGTGCGAGCGCGGGCGAGCGAGCTCCACCCTCTTCTCTGTCCGCTAGGGGCAAGATGGGAAACTTCAGTGGCCGGTCCCACATGTAAGGGCGCCAAAACGGCTGAAAACCAACGGAACACGGACGGAATGACTTGTCAGACAAAGAAGTTTGGAGCAGTGGCATATGTGTGTGGCCAACTTTTTTTAATGACTTGTATGTAATTACTAACTTTTTTAATGACACTCGTGTAAAAGACTCGTGCAAGTCATCCGCCCTATTCTAGTATGTCTCTTCGGATACCCTAACGGCGGCACCTCTGCTACCCAAATGCACCGCCTCTCCTCCCCCTGTCGATTTCCCCTCTCTTACATGGCATCTGCAACGACTCGCTGGTGGCCACCAGCGCTTGAGCAACGAGTTTCCCCACTCATGGTGTCTCCCAATCCACCTGTCAGTCGTGTTTTCCGGTGTGTTTTTCTTGACCTGATGCTAAATTTTGCGCCTTTACTTGGTTGCTATAGTTTTTGTATCGATGTAGATTGCTGCAACCTTTGGGTTTTCGTTTACCCTTCTTAATTTCTTATATGTTGAGTTTTTGAAGGGGTGGGCCTCTATAGTTGGTTGCTATAGTTTTGGGATCTGGATTCTGACCGACTGATTTTGATTTGCCCTTGCTATGTTGTTTTTTTAAAGCAAAGCAAATGAGCAAAAAAATTTTCAGTCCATCCCATGACTCCCAAAATAGACAGGATAGAGACTCTGAAAAGAGAAATCGATTTCTGAAACGATTTTTTTTTGAAACGAAAAAGAGAAATCGATTTCAGTCTTAGATTATATTGCGATTTCAATTCTGACTGATGACACCATCTTATTCATGTCGAATGTTGGACGATGAGATTAGCGTGTTATATATTCTCGATTTCAGGCTTAGATTATATTACGAGTTCAATTCTGACTGACAATACCATATTATTTATGTCGTATGATGAGATTAGCTTTTTATTCTCTTTGGTGATAGACTTCCTTGTGGACCTCGGAACATGGCCACCATCAGTCGAGTAAAAGATGATGAGTCTGGTAAACCAAACAGGCTGCTGCCCATCGCTTCTGCCAACGTTATTAATCTTCCCTTGGACAACATTGAGAAAAGGGGTGCAATCTTGGGGGTTATAGCTGGAGATGACACAAGTGATAAAGATGCTTGTTGGGAAACCTCGGAGGTTATATATGTCAAACATGAGACATGTGGGGAAATTGTGAAGCACACTGTCACTGAGGAAGATGGAAGGAGCACAACTGAGGATCATAAGGGCATCGTTGTCAGTGATGATGAAGGATATACTGTGAATAATGTACTTGCAAGAAGTAGACATCGTGACGGTTCTATATACAGGGGCATGGGCGATACATGGTGGAAAAAACAGTATTGTACTGCAGACCGTAATGAGAGTAAGTGGAAAAAAAAACTCTTTTCTTATTTTTATTTGTTTCCTTAAACATAGCATCTCTCTTTCCATATCCTAAAGCTGTATATGTTTAATTGTGAATTTGTGATCCTGGAGATCATTGATATAAGGAGCCATGGAGCACTGCCTGCCATGTGCAAACCTTCCTCTCCTTGCACTCTTTTAAGTTATGAGGTAATTGCACTGGAGGTCATGAAACTTGGACGATAGTTAGCACTTCCACACAAACCTTGCACTTTACTTTTGCAAGCCCTTCAATTTGGCACCGTTTGCACACATAGCAATTTGCCATGTTACCTGATGGGAGAGGCTGTGGTGGCATGTAGAGCTTTGATGACATGGACTAGGACCCTATTCCATGCTATGTTACTGCATAAATGCCTATATTCCCATGTGAAATTGTTTCTTCCAGAAATTTACTTGCATATCAAACACTGCAGTAAAACTGTGACCATGGCACAGCCTTTGAGCGTGTATTTAAATGACAGAATTCACAGGAAAAAATGACAGATATAAGCAAAGCCATTGAGTGCGTATTTGAACGACAGAATACACAGGAAAATGACAGATATAAGTGCAAATAGCAATAAAAGAATTGGGCAGCACGCTGATGTAGTTACCATTAGGTTTTAAAGTATTCATACATGCATGCAGCCACAATCTGCCAATAATACAAGATTTTCAAATCTGCTGTCAGCATGACACTAGCAATATCACAAGTCCTCGGACAGTTCACATACTATACATAACCTAAAGGACTATTAAGTCTGAAAGGAGCCAACTGAACCTTCCAATGCCCCTGTTCAGTATGAGGATCAGATTCCCACTTTCCAAAATGTGCACCACTTAACTAGAAATATTGTAACTGTTTCTTTTGGCTGCTTTACAAAAGTACTTCCTGCACAGAAAGAGATATTGCCCCACTGATTGTTATCAATGTTTGTTTGTTGTTGTTATCTTCTTTGTTGAACCCACCACCCTAACCCTCTTCGTTCTTCAATGCTCATCTAACCTCCTGCTTGCTATTGTGTGTGGAACATCAATTGCTTCTGACCTCATGTTGGATATGAAAGTGGAATGAGGAAGAGGTGTTTCGCTGCTGCTCTGATTAATTTCTTAGTTTGAGTGATGAATGCACACACTGACTTGTTGGATCAATGAACTGGAAATCATCCGGGTCAACTCCTAGCATGCCAATCTCATCTAAATGACTAAATACATGACACATGTTGTATGTTTTTTGGGACAAAAGAGGCCATGCAGTTCGTGTTGATATCCCCTCCCTTTAGTCCTCATTAGCCCCATGCTCAATACTTTCACTGGAAGCAGCCGACAAGCTTTTCGAGGCAATGGTTTCTTTGGGTATTTCTAAAGAACTCTTGAGGTAACACGATTCCTAGTAAAAAAGAACATAGATTGTTTCTGCTTAGTAGATGGAAAGGAAAATTTTCCAATAGGTCCATGTAATCCTCACAACAACAACAACAACAACAACAACAACAACAACAACAACAACATAGTCTTTTGTCCCAAGCAAGTTGGGGTAGGCTAGAGATGAAACCCAAAAGAGACGAGAAACAGGAAGACACATAAAGGGACATAAAGGGCACACGACAAAAAGAGGTCACGGTTCATGCACGTTGATTGCCAATCTCCAAGCGCTCCTGTCCATAGCTAAATCCTTGGAGATATTCCACTCCTTAAGATCTCTCTTAACGGACTCGTCCCAAGTTAGTTTAGGTCGACCTCTACCACTCTTTACATTATCGGCCAGCTTTAGAACTCCACTACGCACCGGCGCCTCAGGAGGTCTCCGTTGGACATGTCCAAACCATCTCAACCGATGTTGAATCAATTTCTCCTCAAGTCCATGTAATCCTCAAATAGCATATTTACTTTTCAAATATTAATTATCTTTTTACTGTGTTAAATTCCATCAAACTTACAATATGACTTTAATTTTTATGAAGCTCGGTTGGAGGCAATGGCATTATCAGATCCTACAGATTGTATCATTCACGATGGAAGTTGCATTCGACATCAGCCTAGTGGCATGCTGCAAATTTTGTCATTAGAGTTGGCTGAAATTTCTGCGATGGTGGCTTAGTAGAGTTATATGGGTACATTGCAGTGCGGGATAATGTGGATCCATTGCTTAATTATGTCATCAATTTTAGCAGGGATGAACCCATCATTGCGAAGCAGGTGCACATGATCATATCCATACTTACCTTTCATTATTTCAAGGGATAAGTCTGCCTAACTTCCCCTAGTATCAGTTTATTTGTTTAATCTCCTCAAGTATAAACCACGTTGGAGCTGCTTTGGAGGCGGTTTCACGCACATGTGGCTTGTTAGGTGGACACTGCCACATGGGCAAAACCACCACCAAAACCCGTCCCTTAAGAATCATTCAGACGATAGATTTAGATGGTATGGAATACTTCAGGAATCAGGAGCCAAATGCCTGATTTTGTACATAAGTGCATTAGGCAGATGAACCTTGATACTTATGGGGTTAAGTAGGCTTATTCCTTAATTAAGTTACATTGTTCATTTCATAATGTAAGGCTTAACTTATTCACATGCATAGATAGAACATATGAGATTGGAACATTACATACGCTCGATAGTATTAGGAAAGGATCCATTAGGATCAAGTGTATATCAGGAAGGATTCATTAGGATCAAGTGTTTATCCGGATAGGATCCATCAGGATCAATTGTATAGGATAGTTTCATGTATAGCCTAGCTTCCTTGTATTGTATCACATACCTTGTACTATATGTTGACTATGGCTATATATATGACAGGCACCCCCCACATTGTGTGTGTGGTGTGATTCCCATACCTTTCTACATGGTATCAAGAGTCCGGGCCTAGGTCCACTCGCTCCTCTCTTCCCACTGCCGTGCCGCCCATATCAGGGTCGTGCCCTCCCTCCCTCTGACCTCTCCCACCTTACCTGGCGGCGCTGGTTTCCTGCCACGGCGCTGTCCCTATGACGAGTCCTGAGGACTCCAGCGCCACATCCGGTGCCCTCTCCTCTGCCTCCGCCGGGTCAGGAACGGCACTGGTGGCCTTCTCCATCCCCTCATATGACACCATCTCCATCGAGTCCCATGTGCCGATCAATGTTTTCAAGGCTGTAAGGCGAGGCGTGGCGAGTGACTATCGCCTTACGCTTAAGTGAGTAAGGCATAAGGCGAGGCGACGCATTACCAACTAAAGGAAATTTTAAAATAGCAGCTCAGAGCAGTATATAGATTTTTTTTGAGCAAACTCAGAGCAGTATATAGATGATAAAGGAAAAAGGAAAGGAAAAAAGAAAAAGAAAGGAGTAAGAAGTGGTCTGGCCCAGCCCACGTGCACCAAGCAGCCCATGTGCCCCTCACCCTGGTAGTCCTAGCGTGTCTTCATCTCTCTCGGTCTCTCCTGCACTGTGCCGCCGCAGCAGCTTCCGCCTCCGCCCATCTCTCTGTGTCTTCCCTCCCACCTCCGCCTACCTCTCTCTCTCTCTCTCTCTCTCGATAGTGGAAGAGGAACAGAGGAGGCGGGGAAACAGCAGCCCGCCGGCGGCTGCTCCTCGCGCGGATGGGGAAGAGGGGAGGGGGAGGCGGAGTGGCTCGTGTCCTGCTCGAGGGAGGACCAGAGGAGGCGGCGGGGAAACAGCAGCCCGCCGGTGGCTGCTCCTCGTGCGTATGGGGAAGAGGGGAGGGGGAGGTGGAGGCTCGCCGACAGCAACTTCTCCCAGCGGCGCGAGCGAACCCGTTCGTGCAGGCAAGCAAGTAGGTCCGTCTTCCCCGCGAGCATTCCTCTCTCTGCTCTCTGATTTCTCCCGCGCTCCTCTCTCCACGTGCGCCTTGCTCGATCTGGGAAGAATCGGACGCCAAAGCGACGTTTTCCGGACGCCACAGACCTAAGGCGGACGCCATACGAATTCGAGGCGAGTTGTCTGCCAAATCGTCTGGCCTAGAGCGCCTTGGCAATTAGGCGATGCCAAAGCGACGCCTTAAAAACATTGGTGCCGATCACCCTCGAGTTGGAGCGTCCTAACTTCTTTTGAGGGTTAGCCTTCTTCCTCTCCCTATGCGGCAAGTTCGGCCTCCGCCCGCACATTGACGACATGTTGGAGGCACGTCCTGATGACCTGGCTTGGGTTGTGGTTGACTCCTGCGTCCACAACTGGCTCCTCAGCACTGTCGTGGATGGCAACCTCGGCCTCGCCCTCGAGCCGGATCAGACTGCCCATCAACTGTGGACAACGATCGTAGGGCTCTTCCAAGGGAACAAGGCCTCCCGTGCCATCTTCCTAAGTCACGAATTCCACTCGATGACTCAGGGTGACCTCTCCGTCCATGACTTCTGCCAGAAGATGAAGGCCATCGATGATGCCCTGTGTAATGTCGGCTATACTGTCGTTGTCTCGTAGCTTGTCTTCAACCTCCTTTGCGGCCTCAACTCCCGCTTCTCCAGTACCGCCACAACATCACGGACTCCAACCCGCCGCCAGACTTCGCCACCACCCGGGAGAAACTCGTCCTCAAGGAGCTTTGTCTTGCCAATGAGGGCCAGGTAACGTCCCAGACCGCCTTTTTCACCGAATCTCCCTCCTGTGGCTCTGCTTGCCATGCGTCCACCTTCAGCCAGGGCACCTCTGGCAGCGGAGGTGGCCGATCGGGCGGCACTGGCGGCTCCCACAACAGGCGGAACGACCGTGGCGGCAGTGGCAATGGCAGGGGTGGTCGTAGCCCTCCCTAGCCAGCCGGCCCATGGGTCTGCTTCTCCCCTAGGGTGGCCACCAGCAGCAGTGGAGTGGTCAACAGCAGTGGCGGCCCCAGCTTGCCTGGCGCCCTGTGGGTGCCCCCGGAGTCCTTAGCGCCTACCGGTAGGCCTACACTGCCTTCACCCTGGCACAGTACTCCGATAGCGCCACCACTCCACTAGCTGCTTCCAGCCAGGCGATGGTGGTTGGAATTAGGCCGGCCTCATTGCCGCCCTGAACCAGATAATGCTTCAGGGCTCCAACCCATGTGTCCTCGACACTGGCACCACTGCCCAAATGTCGTCTTCGGATGGTATACTCCTCTTCCGCCTCCCTCACTCTGATTCCTTCATCACAGTCGGTAACGGTAGTACCATTCCTATTTCCTGTCATGGTCATTCTACCTTGCCGGTAGCCAATACTACCTTCAACCTTAACAATATTCTCTTTGCTCTTGCTCTAGTGCGCAACCTTCTTTCAGTTCGTCAGTCGTGACAACTCATGTTCCATTGAATTTGACGCTCTGGGTTTTTCTGTCAAGGACCTGTGCAACGGGACACGTGATTCTTCGTTGCAATAGTGGCGGGGATCTCTACACCATCTCTCCCTTGTCGCGCCCACCTGCAGCCTTGCCACCTCGTCCACGCTTTGGCACCACCGTCTCGGTCATCCTGGTCCTTCCACCCTCGCCACCCTACAGAGCATGTCCTCCATATCCTGTAATAAGCAGCCGTGGTCTGTAATAAGCAGTCGTGGTCTCTGTGTCATGCCTCCTGCCAGCTTGGCAAACACACTGGTCCCGTTTAGTAATTCTTCATCTGTCTCTACCTCCATTTTTGAGTTAATTCATTGCGATGTATGGACATCTCCCGTTATGAGCACCTCAAAGTTCAAATATTACCTAGTGTTCTTTGATGATTTTTCTCATTGATGTTGGTCTTTTCCCTTTCCCCACAAATCTGAGGTTCACGTACACATTTCAGCGTCACCCCAAAAGCATTTCAGGCTGATAATGGTACCAAGTTCGTCAATCATTCGTGCCACCACTGAGTTTCTCTCCAGTCACGACATCACCTTGCGTACTCTTGTGCCCTTACACATCTCAACAAAATGGTAAAGCTGAACGCATCCTTTGCACCATCAACAACACCATCCGCAACCTGCTGCTGCACGCCTCTATGCCACCCCCATACGGCACCCTGGCAGCCGCCACATTTCTGCTCAACCGACGCCCCTCCATGTCCATACAGCATGCCATTCCCTACCAACTTCTCCACCGGTAGCTCCCGGATTACTCTTCCCTCCGTGTATTCAGCTGCCTTTGCTACCCCAACCTCAGTACCATGACAACACACAAACTCTCCCCTCGTACGACTCCAGCGTGTTCCTCGGCTATCCTTCCTCTCACAAAGGGTACCGCTGCTTGGACATGGCCACTATCATGTCACGTCACGTTGTGATCCGCGAGTCCGTGTTCCCCTTTGTTGCAGCTCCGTCGGCGGCCTCTGTGCCATCATCACTTGATTTCTTGATGCAAGGTCTCCCTCCACCAACGGAAGCTCCGCCTACGGGCGTCGAGCGATCGCGGGCGCCGTCAATTGCTCCCTCCAGCAGCAAGGCTGAGCAATTGGAACTCTAGGACCCGACGATCATCTTCGTCGGCCGGTGCGCCTTCCTGGACACGCCACACCCTCTACCTCCCTGCTTTTGGGTAGGCCTCCGGCCCCAGTGGACCCAACTCCATGTTCGGGCAGGACCGTCCTAGCAATTTTAAGGGTCCATGGGCGAGTAAGACAAAAGGGCCTAATGATAACTTTCTTATATGACGATTATATATTGTATATATTGTACTACTAATAAGAGTTTTAATTAACCAATATATAATTAGGTCATAAAAAATAGCGACCGTATAAAAATTTCATGTAATATGAAATGATTTCAGTTTAGAAAGAAATTACTTGCAGCCACTCGCCACTCGATGAATTGATTAATAGATCAACTTCTCGCATGATGCCTGGTTGCCTATATGGTCATATGGACTGGATTGGAAAGACGAAAGGTAAAATGTTAGCTCAAGCAAAAACTGCACTACTGCAGTCAGTAGGTGCAGGCCTAGCCCTATAAGGCTATAACTAAAATCACTGCAGCAGCAAAGATTACGCGACGAACGGCCACAGTCAGCAGATCATGCTAGTCAGGAAGTCGCGAGGAAGGGCTACAGAGTCACGAGGAAGGGCTGCTGCAGACAGCCACCTACGGCGGCACGAAGCCGCGGACTAGTCGCTCGTGCAGAGTGAACTATACCTGGACCTTTGCGCCAATACATATACATATACATATACATATACATATACATATACATATACATATACATATACATATACATATACATATACATATACATATACATATACATATACATATACATATACATATACATATACTATGACACACATATACTCCTGGGCCCCCACCAGCAATGGGCCCATGGGCGTCGCACTGCGTGCCCCCCCTCTAGGACGGGCCTGTGTTCGGGCAGGTCAGGCTGCTTTGGGGCCACTTATCAGCGGCGTCCTTGACCCCCTGTAGCACCCCTGGTGCCTATTGCCGCACTCGCGGCGTCCACTGACGTGCCTGTTGCACCCTCTGCAGCACCCGCGACACCCTAGCAACCCCCGCGGCGCCCTTTGCCGCCCCCTAGCAACGCCCGCGGCGCCTCCTGCTACGCCCGTGGCGCCCACGGCTCTACCCTCGCGCCTGGTGACACGTCTACAGACAGGTAGCTTGCCATCGGTCGACCACTTCGGCTTCTCTACCACGATGGCCTCGCCGATTCAGACCAACTATCGCAACACCCTTGCCAACCCCAACTCGCATGCTGCGATGACGGCAGAATATGACGCTCTCATCGCTAATGGCACTTGGTGCCTGGTCCCTTGACCTCCTAGTGCCAACATCATCACTGGCAAGTGGTTGTTCAAGCACATTTTCCACTACGATGGGACTGGCCCGGCACAGGCGCGTTGGGTTGTCCGTGGCTTCTCCCAGCAGGCTGGCGTTGACTACGACGAGACGTTCAGCCCGGTCGTCAAGTCGGCGACGATCCACATTGTCCTAAGCATCGCTGCCTCTTGTGCCTAGCCCATTCACCAGCTGGATGTGAAGAAACCCTTCCTCCATGGTCACCTTGAGAAGACAATCTACTGCCAGCAGCCGTCTAGCTTCGTCGACCTGGCTACTCCCGACTATGTCTGCTTGTTGCAGAAGTCCCTATACGGACCCAAGCAGGCGCCCCGTGCTTGGAACTAGCACTTCGCCAACTACATCCGCACCATTGGCTTCACTATGTTCAAGTCTGACGCGTCTCTCTTTGTCTACAAAGATGGAGATCATGTCGCCTACCTTCTACTCTACGTCGATGACATCATCCTCACGGGTCGTCCACTGCGCTACTCCAACACATCACGTCATGTCTCCACTTGGAGTTTTCCATGACGGACCACTTCCTCGGGATGTGACACGGGACCGCTCCGGCCTGTTCCTGTCCTAGCGCCAGTACGCCGTTGACCTCCAGCGGGCTGGCATGTCCGAGTGCCACCCTATGCTGATGCACGGACGAAGCTGTTTGCTACTGATAGCGCACCGGTCGTGACCCCTCCGAGTACTGAAGCCTCGCCAGTGCCCACTAGTACCTCACCCTGACAAGGCCTGACTTGGCATTTGCTGTTCAGCGTTCATGCATGACCTGCGTGAGCCGCATCTTGCGCTGATCAAGCGCATCCTCCGCTACGTGAAGGGCTTGTTCTCTGCCGGGCTTCACTTGGGCACTGTCCCGGTTGACTAGATCACCGCCTACTCCGATGCTGATTGGGCGGGCTGCCCTGACACACGGCGCTCCACCTCTGGCTTCTATGTCTTCCTCGGCGACAATCTAGTGTCTTGGTCCTCCAAACGCCAGACCACGGTCTCCCGATCCAGCACTGAGGCCGAATATTGCACTGTTGCACATGTCATGGCCGAATGTTGCTAGTTGCGGCAGCTCCTTCATGAATTTCACATCTCGGTCCCCTTGGCCACAGTGGTCTACTACAACAATGTTAGCGCCATCTATATGACTGCTAACCCCGTCTGCCACCATTGCACTAAGCATATCGAGATTGACATCCACTTCGTTCATGAGAAGGTGGCCCTATTAGGACACGTTTGCGTCATCCATTTTCCTTCGGCGCACGAATTCACATACATCATGACCAAGGGACTTCCTGTACACTTGTTCACTGACTTTCAGTCCAGACTATGCGTCCGTGATTCTCCCGCTACGACTAGGGCGGGTATTAGGAAAGGATCCATTAGGATCAAGTGTATATTAGGAAGGATCCATTAGGATCAAGTGTATATCAGGATAGGATCCATCAGGATCAATTGTATAGGATAGTTATCCATGTATAGCCTAGCTTCCTTGTATTGTATCACCTACCTTGTACTACATGTTGACTATGGCTATATATATGACAGGCACTGTAACACCCATGGGTGTTAAGCATGCATTAGCATCCAAGGCACTAGTCATAATCATCTCATACATGGTTATCATTGCATGCAATATAGACCCTTTTAAATTTAGAGTTGAAAAACAACTACCAAAACCCAAATGCTGCATTTAAGTGCTAAAGAGTGATGAAACTTTGTGTAGCTACAATTTTAGATAATCTAGAATAAATAAACATGAGTTTTGGAGCAACTCTTGAATTCAAATTCCTTCAAATTTTGCTTTTAAAAATATTCTAGAAAAATGAATTTTTACTTAAAAATTTAGCTTTAAATCCCAAATTCAAAATCTATTTAGAATTTTGAAAAGTGCCCTACATGAAAGTTGTAGAGAATTAAATTTTGAACAACTTTTATTTTGGGCAAAAGTTCTGAAAACCTCTTTTTCATCTTCAAATTCAAATTTGAAACAAATAGAGAAAACTGAAAATATTATTCATAAAAGAAAAATCGATTTTTCCCTTAACTGGGCCGCCGCCTCGCTTCTCGGCCCACGGCCGAAGCCGGCCTGGCCTGCCTCGCGTGTCCGCTTGCGCCAGCGCGCGCCCCGCGCCAGCGCACGCCGCGCTCAGGCCGCGGCCGCCGCGTGGCCGCCGCTCGCCGCCTCCGGCGTACGGGTGGCGAGCCGTGGGCTCCACGGGCCACGCCACGCGCCTTGAACCCGCGCCCGCTCCTCCATCCTCAGTGTGCCCTCCATTTCGCCCTTTCTCGGCCTCGCGCGAGCAGCAGCAGCCGCCGCTCCCGCCTCCTCGCGCCCGCCACCACGGCCGCGCCATTCCTTGCCGCGTTCCGCCGCCGGCCGGCCGCCTCCGAGCAATTGCTCGCGTGACCATCTTCGCTCCGTCCTTCTCTCCTCCGAACGCTCCCCCACGCTCCGTCTCTGCCCCGCGGTAAGGCACCGTCTCGCGCGCCCCGCCGCGGCGCCATTCCGGCCACCGCGCGCTCGCCCCTGCCGTTCCGGCATTTTCTCCCCGCCTAGCCGCTCGCGTATCGCCCCGCGATGTTTCCACCCCCACCGGACTTCCATGCGCCCCTCCACCGGTGCCCGCACGACCGGAGCCGGCCGCTAGCCGCCAACGGGCTTCACCGCCACCGCGACGTCGCAGTCGCGCAGCCGCTCCCCGCGCCCCGCGTTCAAACCCCCTGCCTGCTGGGCCACCGGCCTTGGGCCGAGCCGCCAAGCCGGGCCGCCACCCCGTTTTTCCCCGCGCGGCGTCCCCGCGGAAATCGGCCGCGGGCCAGTATTTCCGAGTGGGCCGGCCCGTTCATCGATTCCAAATTTCGTTTTTAAATTTCTATTTTGTTTTGGGAAAAGAAAATACTTGGAAAATGTTTGTGTACCTTTTCTAGCTCCAAAAATTATGAAACAAATTTTGGAATGTTTCTCTTGAGTAGATCTACGGTCTAAAAATATCTCATATTATATTTGTGACACTTTTCTGTGTAGCTTTATTTAATTGCTATAAATGCTGATATCTTAGAAAATGTGTAGTAAATAAAATAATGAAGGGAAAAATGTGATTCTTGTTTCATTAATCTTTATTAGTGATGTACTTTCTAGGAAAAATATTAGTGAAGCATGTTCTATGAGAAATTTCTGAAGTGTAGTTCAATTGCTTTTAATTGATAATCTTTGTTATTTTTAGTAGAGAGCTAAATTTGTATAGAACATATATGTGATAATTTTTGTAGTATGTTAGTTTACTGTTAGTAACATAGGAAAAATATGAAATCTATTGTTTGATACTTTTTCTAGTACAAAATAATTTCATGCTTATATTTAGGCTATAACTTGTTTATTTTGTACAGGTAGTTTTATATATGCAATTCTCATGAAAATTTAGTAGTAGGTTAGTTAGGGTAAGAGTAATCTACTGTAATTTTTGTAGATTTTTATCTATACCAGAAATAGGTGTTGGTGTGTAACCCTAGTTAAATAGGAAATAAAATATTATTCTTTATGAGAAATTAAGAGAAATAAAATATGTTTGGTGTATCTTTGAAGCATCATTATGCCTTGCTGATATTATGGATGAGTTAGGTTGGTAAGCTTTGGTAGCTTAGGTTCACTCGTATGTGTAGATGATAGGCTAACTAATAGAAGGATAAGGTGCATGTTTTAGGGTATATGTTCTTGGATGACGTTGACTACCTTGTAGAAGAAATAATTATATTCGAACTGCTCATTCCATGTGCTCATCTGCATCTCATGTCATCAAAGCACTCCACCACAATTCGATGCATTCTTCGCATGTTTGCTTATGCACTTGCATCATACAGGATCGCATGAGGAGTCGCAGGTAGCAGTACCGGAGGAGCAAGTTTGGACGGATCAGCAGGAACCCCAGGCACAGGAGGTGCCCGAGAAAGAAGAGTCCGGCGAGGAACTACCAGAGTGCGTTGACCACCATCCTAGTTCGTTCGAAAAAGGCAAGCCCCGGAGCATTTTAAGTCTCCTATTTTATAAAAGTTGTTCCTTACTACATGAACTATAGTTATATATATTGTTGCATTAAGTTATAGGAGTTGAGTGAAACCGTTGTTGCATTATTACCTTGGCCCCCGGATTATCTTTCACCCTGTTAGGTCAGGATCGAGTAAATTGCTTAGCCATGCTTAGACCGGTAGAAGTCGGGTGATTTCCTGTCACCTGCGATTTATAGGTGGATACCGGGTTATGGTTAGCTGTAATTATGATCATAAAAAGTAACCAAGTGTTGATGGATAAATGGAGACCGGGCGGAGTCTTATAGGGTTTTGGACTATAGTGATTCCGTCTGTGTCGATTAAGGACCGATCATTGCTCGTCCCTCTTGTCATGTTGAACGCATGCCTCACATTTAGGTGGCCGAATAAAGTACCTTTCGACCGCGAAGCTAGTGACACTTTTTGAGCCGGGATAAACTCGGGTTGGTAGACTGGTGTTGAAGTGGGTGTAACGGGGACGCGAAGAGTGAGTCCAAGGTGTGTCCTGGCAGTCGGGCGGTCCCTGGGTAGTGCGATCCATGATTGTTATCCCGCGGCTTCTTGGAAAGTGTCATTGGTAATCTATGCGACCCTAACGGGGGAAACAGGGTTTGTGTGAGGAATAAATCTCTAGCTGGATAGGAATTCAATTCGAATCGCCGTCGCTCCCGGTTAGTGAGCACTTGACTCGAGCTATGGCATCGTAGTAACATTAATGGAACACTGATGGTTAAGTGAATGATGTTGGAAATGCTAAACTGGATATGGTAATCTAGATTGTTAATGATGAATCAAGTGATTGTTTTTAGTAATAGATGCTTACCTAGCTGGAATAGGTTATACTAAAAGTGATGCAAAAAGTACTGGTATAGTTTTTCATAACAACTCATGCTTTTCGCAAATGAGTCAAGCCAGTCCAATCTATAAAGCCTTACATGATCCTTGGTGTCCTTTATTTCTGGTTTTTGACGGGTAAGTCTAGCTGAGTACATTCTCGTACTCAGGGCGTTGTTCCCATTGTTGTTGCGGATGGTCAGATGTACTATGGGTACTGTTCCAACTGTCTGTATCCGGCGATGGGCGACAACTAGGACCTTGGGCAAGAGTCACTCTGTTCGTCTTATCTACTGCTTTTGTGGACCATGACTATCTACTAGCACTGTATTTGAACTGAGTGTGTGTGTAAAACTACTTGCTTTCGCTATGTTATTCTGAACTATGTTGTAATAACTTTTATTCCGAACTCCGATGTACTCCACTTTTATTGTGAACTCTATGTATCATGTGAACTGTGGCTGCTAAATCAGTATGATCTTGGTTGTACGTTGGTTGGTTTGAAATCCCGCGTGATTTTACGGAATCTTGGGTTATACGGGTTTAAGTCTGGTAAATTAACCGCCTCGGTGGAAGATTTTTCTGACTTAATCTCGTATAATTACGTTGATCCATTACAGCTGGCATCGGAGCATGATTTAGCATGTTACTGTTCACATGGGTATTTAAAAACAAAACTGTATTTTCAACTAAGCTTTTAAATTTAAGAGTGTGCCAGTGGTCATATCCTTTATGCCCAATAAGGACTCTAGGTGGCTTAATTAAGTACTAACTTGGGGGTTTGCATCATATTTGAAATTTCGTCGCTCATACGGCGTGCTATTGTATGAGTGCCATTCAATTGAGTGGTAATGTATGGATCAATTCCCTCTACGCCTTGGTAAGTAAGAGTTGTGAGAGCATGGTCGGATACACTGCCGATCTAGGGGAGTGCTTATGTGATACCGAAATACTTACGTGCCATGCGCATGTTCGTATAAGGGTATTCAATTGGTGGGGACTTCCGTCATGCGGTGACGATGCCGTCAATAGGACGATGATTCGGGTAGTTGTTACCGTTATACTCGTATCTGGGGATGCGTGTAGAGCGAGTAACTTACTTTACTGCTTTCTTGCATATTTTCATACTGTGAGGGTTGGGCTGAAGTGACTTTCTGCAGGTACATAACAACGCTTTCGAGTAGTACGTATTAGTTACGATACAAGAGATCGTGGTATGCCACCGTTTATTCCGTTAGTAGTTACTATTTTTCTAAGTTTGTGAGGACGTACGGAACGTGCATGTATCATGTTGTGCATTTCATTCATGGCATTGTTCCTCCCCTTATAAGTTGATTATCTCATTTCGATAAAAATGCCAACTTAAAAATCTGTTCTCACCGCGGTAATAAAATTTTGCTACAGATGGCACGTACCAAGCAGACAGCTCGCAAGTCCACCGGCAGAGCTCCCCGTTATCAGCTAGCTCCACGCACTCGTCAGCGCCATACTTTTCTTGGAGAGTTTGGGATGCCTACGCTCTTGTGGAGAGTACTCAGCGATGTAGGCTATCCTGATGGAATGGAGCCCCGCTACTTTTGGTCGAATGAGCGGTTGGGGGAAGGACTTTTGGTGACTGTGGAAGCAGTAGTTCGTCCTCGAGATGATGGTTCTGAGTGGACCGGTTGGCATTTTGAGTCAACTGGCAGGACCCCTGGAGAAGTCGCTGAGAGGGCAGCCTTTGGGATCCTGAGGGATATTATGGATCGCTTTCCTCAGGAGTTGGCAGCAGCTTTAGTTGGAGTCTTTCTGAGGGGCAACCCCTCCACTGACTCATGGCAGCAGGCAAGAGGAAGATCTCTGGAGATTAGCGCCGCAGAAGCACAGAACGGTGACAACCCCGCTATGAGTGCCATGTTCGCAGTGATGAGGGCCTTTGATGGAGTGGAAGGTAGCCTGAGACGTGTGTCTAGTGCTCTTGGTCAGTCTCGTGATGACCGCCGTCAGCTTCAGAGAGATCACGACGCCGAGATTGAGAGGCTCAATACAGAGATGGCTCAGTTGACTCGCCAGAGAGATCAGGCTACCTAGAGGACTGTGGCTTTCAAAGGAGATGTGCGTGCCCTGAGAGAGCAGGTTGAGCGACTGACCACCGCCAACAGGAACGCTGAGCGCATGTTGACTCATGTGCTCCATCAGAGGAATGAGGCCTGGTCCGCAGAGAATGTGTTGAGGGCTAGGCAGTTTGAGCTAGAGCAACAGCTGGCAAATGCAGAGGAATATAATGATAATCTGCATGAGGAGGTTCATCAGCTGAACAATCAACTCAACCCCTATGTTCCTCCTGGTGCGGCAGAGATGGATTTGAATGAAGACGAAGATCCTAAAGAGCCCGAAGCACCAGTTGGGGAGCACCACGACGCTGCTAATGGTGACGAAGCCAACGTCTCGGACTTAGACAGCGACCACGATAAGTAGGCTAGTAGTTGTTACGCTAGCTATTAGGTTCCATCTACATGATCTTTTGCTTTGTTGGCACGTTGGGTATGTAATAATGAGTAGAAAGACTAAGGCTTTGATGTAATGTTGGAAAGCTTGGATGTGTTTGTGGCGGTATCCAAACGTCAAAAGTCCAGTGTATGTATGCTGGCAACTTGGTTGTAATGGACGCGATGTGTGCGCTTTAAGTAATCTAATTAGTGGTGTTGTGTTAATTGGAATGACTTATTATGCCCCTGTTTTATTGTATGAATTTATTCTCTCCAGTAATTTCAGTACGGCATGATCTTTCATTCAGTCGCAATTCCTACAACATCACCTAATAATTACTGTTGCTGAAACATGCAAATACCGAACACTCGTCGTACCGTGTATGGTGCCGCTGAGGCTGGTGGCAGTGCAGCCGCTAGTGATGACCGTGATCCACCACCGCCTCCTCCACCCTACACTGCGGAACAATTTTTCGCACAATTTCTTGGAAGCCAACGTAATATGGAGAGCATGCAACAGAATATGGAAGCTGCGTTGCGCAGTATCGCAGACAACACCCGTCGGGGAATAAACCCGGGTGGTCACGAAGCAAATCAGTACAGCAGTTTCAAGGACTTCATGGATACTCGTCCACCGATCTTTAAGGAAGCCACAGAACCCTTGGATGCAGAAGAGTGGATTAATACTATGGAAGACAAGTTCCGTGTATTGAAAATGACTGAAGTGTTGAAGACTGAGTATGCAGCTCATCAACTTCAAGGTCCGGCAGAAATGTGGTGGAAACATCACCGCACCACTTTTCCTCCCCACACTCACATCACTTGGAATGAGTTCACCGAAGCTTTCCGTGGAACGTACATTCCACCTGGGCTGACCGAGATGAAGCTTGGGGAATTCCTGGCACTGAATCAAGGCACAAAGACTGTAACTCAATATCTACATGCATTCAATAACCTGAGCCGTTATGCCCCTGATATGGTGAATACGGAGGCCAAGAAGATCGCTAGCTTCAAGAGAGGCCTAAATCCCAAGATGATGAAATATGTGGGTACAAATATGAGGACTAGTTTTAATGATTTCGTTAGCGACTGTCTGAAGCAAGAGAAGAACAACAATGTTTATGCTGCTTCCAAGATCCGTAAGAGAGCTTTCAAGTCTGGTTCGTCCCAGTCCCGAGCCCCAGTGGCCAACCGTCCAGCTTATCGATCGCCTGCCCCAGGTGCAAGGTTTAGGCCACCGCAAAGAAAGAATCAGAATGCTCAGCAACCCCAGAGGAACCAGAAACCATTCAAGATGGCATTGCCTCAGGCGAAGACAGGACAAGGCAGTTCATCTAGAACTGTGGCTCAAGTGAAGGGACCGTGCTTCAACTGCAACTAACCCGGACACTTTGCAAAGTTTTGTCCCTACCCTAAGAAACAGCAGACGCAGTATCAAGCTCGTGTGCATCACACCACCGTGGATGACATCCCTGAAGGAGAACCAGTAACAGCTGGTATGTTTTCTATCAACAATCATCCTGCAGTAGTCTTGTTTGATTCTGGATCATCTCATTCCTTTATAAGTCAAGCTTTTGTTAAGAGGCATGAGCAAAAGATAGTCGAATTGGAATGTGCTTATAAAATCAGTTTAGCTGGGGCTGATCTGTTGACTAATCAGATAGTTCAGGGAGTGACCCTAAACATATCAAACCGGCAATATAAGCTTAATCTGATAGTCATGCCAGGGTTAGTTTTGGATGTGATCATGGGTATGAACTGGATGAATAAGATGGGGGTAGTAATCGATGTTGGAGGAAGGAGTATCTCTCTCAAGGAACCAAGTGGAGAAGGCACCTTTCGAGTGGTCCTACCTCGAAAAGTAGACCTAGCTAGCACGACTTGTGTGGTCCAAACTACTCTGCTAGCCCAGATTCTAGTGGTTTGTGAGTTTCCATATGTGTTTCCAGATGAGTTACCTGGACTTCCACCAGACCGAGATGTTGAGTTTGCCATTGAGTTAATTCCGGGAACAACACCGATCTCGAGAAGGCCCTATCGGATGCCTCCCAATGAGTTAGCCGAATTGAAGAAGCAACTCCAGGACTTACTAAAGAGAGGTTTGATTCGTCCCAGCTCGTCTGAATGGGGATGACCCGCTCTGTTTGTGAAAAAGAAGAAGGATAACTCCTTACGCATGTGCGTGGATTATCGACCACTGAATGCAGTGACAATTAAAAACAAGTATCCTCTTCCTCGGATTGATGTATTGTTTGACCAGTTGTCTAAAGCCAAAGTGTTCTCTAAGATAGATTTGAGATCAGGATACCATCAGATAAAGATTAGGCCACAAGATGTGCCTAAGACCGCGTTCTCTACCAGATATGGCTTGTACGAGTATCTTGTCATGTCCTTCGGATTGACAAACGCTCCTGCATATTTTATATATCTAATGAATTTGGTATTCATGCCAGAGTTGGGCAAGTTTGTGATTGTGTTCATTGATGACATTCTAATATATTCAGAGAATGAAAAAGATCACGCAGAGCACCTCAGGATTGTCTTGACTAGACTCAGGGAACATTAACTGTATGCGAAGTTCAGAAAGTGTGAGTTCTGGCTTAAGACAGTGCCTTTTCTCGGTCACGTGCTGTCTGAAAATGGCATTTCCATAGATCCTAGTAAGGTACAAGAGGTTATGGACTAGAAGTCACCAATCTCGGTGCATGAAGTTCGCAGTTTTCTTGGTTTAGCCGGTTATTATTGTCGCTTCATACCAGATTTCTCGAAGATTGCCAAACCAATGACAAGCCTGTTACAGAAGGATCATAAGTTTGTATGGACAGAGGAGTGCGAGGCAGCTTTCTGCACCCTGTGAAAGTTGTTGACCACTGCTCCTGTTCTGGCCCAACCGGATATAGAAAAGTCTTTTGATGTGTTCTGTGACGCATCGAAGAATGGGTTAGGATGTGTACTAATGCAAAATGGAAGGGTCATTGCCTATGCCTCACGTCAACTAAGGAAGCATGAAGTTAATTATCCTACACACGATTTGGAGCTTGCAGCAGTAGTGCATGCTCTAAAGATTTGGAGACACTACCTAATGGGTAATGTGTGTAACCTCTTTACAGATCATAAGAGTCTCAAATACATTTTTACCCAATCTGAGTTGAACATGCGACAGAGAAGATGGTTAGAGCTGATAAAGGACTATAATCTAAACGTGCATTATCATCCCGGGAAGGCTAATGTAGTAGCAGATGCACTGAGCAGAAAATCACATGCTATTGATGTGCAACCGTTGTTTGAAGAAGGGTTCAATTTGCTACATCCTGCTGTGTTGCATAATCTTCAGATCAGTTGTACTTTGGAAGACCAGATCATTGGAAGTCAGAGGACAGATAAGGGAATCTTTCATATCAAGGAGAAGATGAAGAGGGAACCCACCAAACACTTTCGATTGGATGACCAAGGAGTGTTATGGTTTAAGGATCGCCTGGTGGTACCAAAGGATAGAGAACTTAAGAACAAGTTGATGAATGAGACCCATCTTTCCAAGTTATCTATTCACCCCGGAAGTAGTAAGATGTACCAAGATTTGCGACCCCGTTATTGGTGGACTAAGATGAAAAAGGAAATTGCAGCATACGTTGCTCGTTGCGACATGTGTTGTAGAGTTAAAGCTCTTCACATGAGACCCGCAGGACTTCTGCAACCCTTGTCTATACCCGATTGGAAATGGGATGATATAAGTATAGATTTCATCACTGGTCTTCCCACCACACAGAAGGGACACGATTCTATCTGGGTAATAGTAGATCGTCTCACCAAGACAGCTCACTTTCTGCCAGTTAAGATGACATTCCGACCACCTCAATATGCAGAAAAGTATATTGCTGAGATTGTCCGATTACATGGTATACCAAAAACGATCGTGTCTGATCGTGGTTCACAGTTTACCTCTCATTTTTGGGAACATCTTCATAAAGGTTTGGGTACTAGTTTGATTCGTAGTACGGCTTACCATCCGCAGACAGATGGGCAGACAGAACGAGTTAATGCTGTACTTGAAGATATGCTTAGAGCTTGTATACTGTCATCCAGAGGCTCATGGGAATCCTGGTTACCATTGGCAGAATTCGCTTACAACAACAGTTACCAAGAGAGTATCAAGATGGCACCTTCTGAAGCTTTATATGGCAGGAAGTGCAGAACACCGTTAAATTGGGTAGAGCCTGGAGAAAAAAGGTTTTATGGAATTGATTTTGTAAATGAGGCAGAGAAGAAGGTCCGTATTATCCGGCAAAACATGCAAGCTGCACAGTCCCGTCAGAAGAGTTATGCAGACAAGAGAAGGAGACCATTGGATTTCCAAGTGGGTGACTATGTCTATTTGAAAGTTACCCCCATGAAGAAGAAACGGTTTGGAATCAAGCAGAAACTGTCTGCTAGATATATCGGACCATACCAGATTATAGAGAAAAAGGGTCCCGTGGCGTACAAGTTGCAGTTGCCAGAAGAGATGAGTTCGATCTTTCCTGTCTTTCACGTATCCCAGTTGAAGAAATGTCTACGTGTTCTGAAAGAGAGAATAGAACCACAGGGTATTCGGATCAAGGCGGACTTGAAATATCGTGAACAACCAGTTCGAGTTCTGGATACAAAGGACCGAGTCACTCGGAATAAAGTGGTAACAACCTATAAGGTTCAGTGGAGCCATCATGATGAGAGTGATGCTTCATGGGAAACGGGAGAATATCTTCAAACCGCGTATAAAGATTTTTACGATAAATGGTTCGTAACTCAAAATCTCGGGACGAGATTCTTATAAGGGGGGAGGGCTGTAACACCCCTGGGTGTTAAGCATGCATTAGCATCCAAGGCACTAGTCATAATCATCTCATACATGGTTATCATTGCATGCAATATAGACCCTTTTAAATTTAGAGTTGAAAAACAACTACTCAAAACCCAAATGCTGCATTTAAGTGCTAAAGAGTGATGAAACTTTGTGTAACTACAATTTTAGATAATCTAGAATAAATAAACATGATTTTTGAGCAACTCTTGAATTCAAATTCCTTCAAATTTTGCTTTTAAAAATATTCTAGAAAAATGAATTTTTACTTAAAAATTTAGCTTTAAATCCCAAATTCAAAATCTATTTAGAATTTTGAAAAGTGCCCTACATGAAAGTTGTAGAGAATTAAATTTTGAACAACTTTTATTTTGGGCAAAAGTTCTGAAAACCTCTTTTTCATCTTCAAATTCAAATTTGAAACAAATAGAGAAAACTGAAAATATTATTCATAAAAGAAAAATCGATTTTTCCCTTAACTGGGCCGCCGCCTCGCTTCTCGGCCCACGGCCTAAGCCGGCCTGGCCTGCCTCGCGCGTCCGCTCGCGCCAGCGCGCGGCCCGCGCCAGCGCACGTCGCGGCCGCCGCGTGGCCGCCGCTCGCCGCCTCCGGCGTACGGGTGGCGAGCCGTGGGCTCCACCGGCCGCGCCACGCGCCTTGAACCCGCGCCCGCTCCTCCATCCTCAGCGTGCCCTCCATTTCGCCCTTTCTCGGCCTCGCGCGAGCAGCAGCAGCCGCCGCTCCCGCCTCCTCGCGCCCGCCACCACGGCCGCGCCATTCCTTGCCGCGTTCCGCCGCCGGCCGGCCGCCTCCGAGCAATTGCTCGCGTGACCATCTCCGCTCTGTCCTTCTCTCCTCCGAACGCTCCCCACGCTCCGTCTCTGCCCCGCGGTAAGGCACCGTCTCGCGCGCCCCGCCGCGACGCCATTCCGGCCACCGCGCGCTCGCCCCCGCCGTTCTGGCATTTTCTCCCCGCCTAGCCGCTTGCGTATCGCCCCGCGATGTTTGCCACCCCCACCGGACTTCCATGCGCCCCTCCACCGGTGCCCGCACGACCGGAGCCGGCCGCTAGCCGCCGGCGGGCTTCACCGCCACCGCGACGTCGCAGTCGCGCGGCCGCTCCCCGCGCCCCGCGTTCAAACCCCCCTGCCTGCTGGGCCACCGGCCTTGGGCCGAGCCGCCAAGCCGGGCCGCCACCCCGTTTTTCCCCGTGCGGCGTCCCCGCGGAAATCGGCCGCGGGCCAGTATTTCCGAGTGGGCCGGCCCGTTCAGCGATTCCAAATTTCGTTTTTAAATTTCTATTTTGTTTTGGGAAAAGAAAATACTTGGAAAATGTTTGTGTACCTTTTCTAGCTCCAAAAATTATGAAACAAATTTTGGAATGTTTCTCTTGAGTAGATCTACAGTCTAAAAATATCTCATATTATATTTGTGACACTTTTCTGTGTAGCTTTATTTAATTGCTATAAATACTGATATCTTAGAAAATGTGTAGTAAATAAAATAATGAAGGGAAAAATGTGATTCTTGTTTCTTTAATATTTATTAGTGATGTACTTTCTAGGAAAAATATTAGTGAAGCATGTTCTGTGAGAAATTTTTGAAGTGTAGTTTAAATGCTTTTAATTGATAATCTTTGTTATTTTTAGTAGAGAGCTAAATTTGTATAGAACATACATGTGATAATTTTTGTAGTATGTTAGTTTACTGTTAGTAACATAGGAAAAATATGAAATCTATTGTTTGATACTTTTTCTAGTACAAAATAATTTCATGCTCATATTTTGGCTATAACTTGTTTATTTTGTACAGACAGTTTTACATATGCAATTCTCATGAAAATTTAGTAGTAGGTTAGTTAGGGTAAGAGTAATCTACTATAATTTTTGTAGATTTTTATCTACACCAGAAATAGGTGTTGGTGTGTAACCCTAGTTAAATAGGAAATAAAATATTATTCTTTATGAGAAATTAAGAGAAATAAAATATGTTTGGTGTATCTTTGAAGCATCATTATGCCTTGCTGATATTATGGATGAGTTAGGTTGGTAAGCTTTGTTAGCTTAGGTTCACTTGTATGTGTAGATGATAGGCTAACTAATAGAAGGATAAGGTGCATGTTTTAGGGTACATGTTCTTGGATGACGTTGACTACCTTGTAGAAGAAATAATTATATTCGAACTGCTCATTCCATGTGCTCATCTGCATCTCATGTCATCAAAGCACTCCACCACAATTCGATGCATTCTTCGCATGTTTGCTTATGCACTTGCATCATACAGGATCGCAGGAGGAGCCGCAGGTAGCAGTACCGGAGGAGCAAGTTTGGACGGATCAGCAGGAACCCCAGGCACAGGAGGTGCCCGAGGAAGAAGAGTCCGGCGAGGAACTGCCAGAGTGCGTTGACCACCATCCTAGCTCGTTCGAAAAAGGCAAGCCCCGGAGCATTTTAAGTCTCCTATTTTATAAAAGTTGTTCCTTACTACATGAACTATAGTTATATATATTGTTGCATTAAGTTATAGGAGTTGAGTGAAACCGTTGTTACATTATTACCTTGGCCCCCGGATTATCTTTCACCCTGTTAGGTCAGGATCGAGTAAATTGCTTAGCCATGCTTAGACCGGTAGAAGTCGGGTGATTTCCTGTCACCTGCGAGTTATAGGTGGATACCGGGTTATGGTTAGCTGTAATTGTGATCATAAAAAGTAACCAAGTGTTGATGGATAAACGGAGACCGGGCGGAGTCTTATAGGGTTTTGGACTATAGTGATTCTGTCTGTGTCGATTAAGGACCGATCGTTGCTCGTCCCTCTTGTCATGTTGAACGCATGCCTCACATTTAGCTGGCCGAATAAAGTACCTTTCGACCGCGAAGCTAGTGACACTTTTCGAGCCGGGATAAACTCGGGTTGGCAGACTGGTGTTGAAGTGGGTGTAACGGGGACGCGAAGAGTGAGCCCAAGGTGCGTCCTGGCAGTCGGGCGGTCCCTGGGTAGTGCGATCCATGATCGTTATCCCGCGGTTTCTTGGAAAGTGTCATTGGTAATCTATGCGACCCTGACGGGGGAAACAGGGTTTGTGTGAGGAATAAATCTCCAGCTGGATAGGAATTCGATTTGAATCGCCGTCGCTCCCGGTTAGTGAGCACTTGACTCGAGCTATGGCATTGTAGTAACATTAATGGAACACTGATGGTTAAGTGAATGATGTTGGAAATGCTAAACCGGATATGGTAATCTAGATTGTTAATGATGAATCAAGTGATTGTTTTTAGTAATAGATGCTTACCTAGCTGGAATAGGTTGTACTAAAAGTGATGCAAAAAGTACTGGTATAGTTTTTCATAACAACTCATGCTTTTCGCAAATGAGTCAAGCCAGTCCAATCTATAAAGCCTTGCATGATCCTTGGTGTCCTTTATTTCTGGTTTTTGACGGGTAAGTCTAGCTGAGTACATTCTCGTACTCAGGGCGTTGTTCCCATTGTTGTTGCAGATGGTCAGATGTACTATGGGTACTGTTCCAACTGTCTGTATCCGGCGATGGGCGACAACTAGGACCTTGGGCAAGGGTCACTCTGTTCGTCTTATCTACTGCTTTTGTGGACCATGACTATCTACTGGCACTGTATTTGAACTAAGTGTGTGTGTGTAAAACTACTTGCTTCCGCTATGTTATTCTGAACTATGTTGTAATAACTTTTATTCCGAACTCCGATGTACTCCACTTTTATTGTGAACTCTATGTATCATGTGAACTGTGGCTGCTAAATCAGTACGATCTTGGTCGTACGTTGGTTGGTTTGAAATCCCGCGTGATTTCACGGAATCTTGGGTTATACGGGTTTAAGTCTGGTAAATTAACCGCCTCGGTGGAAGATTTTTCTGACTTAATCTCGTATAATTACGTTGATCCGTTACAGGCACCCCCCACATTGGGTGTGTGGTGTGATTCCCATACCTTTCTACATATAGTACACTACAACTACTAATTTGTTTTACATCATTAAACTTGGGACAGAATTGTTCAGTGGAACACAAAGCTCAGTTTGCACTCTTGGTTCTTGGGGGAGCAGGCTCTGCCTCTCCTCCATTGTTTTTATTCTCTTCTTAATGAAATCACAGACAGCTCTCCTGCGTCGTTCGAAAAAAAAAATCCTCAATCAATAACTATATATAGGGTTAGTTTATTGTGTTGCTCCGTAGATATATATTGTGTGATAACTCCCATGCAATATCTTGCCAGGCTGCCAAAAAAATTGCTTCCATGTGATTATCTGCCCAAACATTGGAATAGTAGTAAATAATACTTTGGATCATATAAGCCTCTACTCCCTCTGCCCATCAATGTAAGTCGTATTTTTATTTTGAAATGCTGGACTTTATAAGGTTTGGCCAACGATACAATTATATGCATGCTTAATGTACCAAAGCTACATCAATAGATTGATTCTCGCGAAAGGTCCTCTAGCCCAACTGGTTAGATGGCTCCGGCGGCACCCCTCAGGTCCTGAGTTCGATTCCCCACGGGGATGAATTTCAGGCTTGAGGGTAAAAAAATCCCCTCGTCTGTCTCACACCAAAGTACAGGTCTGTGGTCGTCCCGTCTCACGGGGATGCAGGTGCCGCTGTATATGGGTGGGGCCGGGGTTCAGGGATTTTCTCGAGCTGCGTGAGAATTCATCTTCTTAATGAAACACTGTGGGAACATCTCTCCCCCCGTGGCTCGAGTTTTTTTAGATTGATTCTTGAAATACTTTTAAGATGATGTTGATTTTATAGCAATTCACATTATAATGTAAGAGAAGTTGAAGGTCAAAATCTACTTCTGAAGACACTGTCTCCTTTCAAAACATGCCTTACATTGATGGACGAAGGGAGTACTATATTATGAAATGATGGTTTACTGTGAGAAAAGATTTTAATTTTTGAAACTAAGGGAGTATCATGTATTCGAAACAAAATCGAGTAATTTTGGACTCTTGGTTGCTGCTCAGTACACTAGAAATATTGTTTTTCTTTTGTTTATAGGCATTTGAAAATTCATAGCATTAATGATCCCATCACCAATAAAATCATCTTTTTTTTTCTCTTCTCATTTTACACAGGCTCTTGTAAATATTGGGGATTTGAAACAAAATCATATGAATAATGGAGGCTGATTCCCTGGCTCTCTAACCACATTATGCACTTTGTAACCATTTTGTTTCGTACGTGACAAAGATCTCGGTTATCAGTTTAAAATATTCCTTTAAATAAATGTTGTTACAAGTGAAACATCATAAGGGAAGCATTTAGCTTTAGATATTTCCTACTTTAATATGAAGAAGCACTGAATATAATAATTTGTAGGGTTCTCTCATCAACATGGCTGGCCCTAAGCGAGGGGTCCATATGATGGACCTTGCTCTAATCGAATATGACATGAGGATCAAGACAGGTGAACAGGAAAAGGATGACCTATATCTGATTGATGGTGCATCAATGATAGGCCTTGCAGGCTTATGGAATTATCCATTTACAATTGGCATCCCTGGTGATTGTGGTGCAGTTAACCTAACTTTAGCACGTCTTGATGATGCTGTTGAGGCGACTATAGAGGTTCTCATATCGGAAGTGCAAAACAGTTTCAGTTTGTTTCTTGGTTGTTTAACAAGTGGGTTGAATAAGGAAATTCAGCTCTTTGATGGTGCCGTAGCCAAGTCATGTGGCTTAAGGAGGTCTGTGGTTGCTGTAGTGAATGATTCATCGATAGATTTGAAGTTCAAATTAGGCTCACTGTTATCTAGTTCCGACCAACATTGCTGCTCGTTCAACACAAAAACCCATGGGCATGATACCCAGGAAATAAAGACTGGTTTTGCATTAATATCAGTGAAGGTGACTTGGTCAACTTTGCCGGATGGGACACGAGGCTACTACGAGTGGTAAAACTAAGAAGTTATGTAGAGTGGCAGCAATCAAACATTTTTTATGAATTCATAAACTTAGGTGTGACAAATTTGTGGTGTAAACTATTGTGACAAGTCTTTGTACTTTTTATTTACACATTCAGTTTAACATGCAATAGTGTTATACTGGTATTACAGGAAACAACGCAGAAATCTTGTTAACTGAACGGCTAGCAAAGGCTAGTCCGTGACCAATCGTGTCTCTCTGTCTCTGGCATGTGGAAGCAGTTGCAAAAGCCATATTCGCCTATGCGGTATATCCCATCTGTGGTTGAGATAAGCTACTTCCTATCTTCAGCACTGGAAATATCGTTGTTGCTGTCCCTAACATCCTCCTCTTCTGCCCTACTCTTCCTCCTCACAAACCCACTATTTATCATCTGCCTGTTTTCTCGTCCTATTTCTCTTCTCCCTCTAATTCCTCCTTGGGCTTGTCATACGTGAATTTTTCAAAGTTATAAGCAGTTTTCAAATTCCTCATTGGGCTTGTCATGCATGAATTTTTCGAAGTTATAAGCAGTTTTCAAGGGAACTTTTGATAATTCTTCTTTGGTCGTTATGTTTCCACTAGGAAGGTTCTTAATAATCTTGTTTCCACTAGGAAGGTTCTTAATAATTGGGAGTAACTTGTTTTTTTTCCGAAAGATGCTAGCAACTCTCTTATGTCAGTCTCAGTGGGGATTTCATGGCCCTGTTACCAATACGTCCATATTTTGAAAACAATGCAGAAGAGTTTCATCCCCATGAAATTCTCTCTACTCCTATGAAACTCTTATCATCTCTCTTCATCAATACGGTGTCACATCAACCTATTTAATGCTCATGAAACTCTGATAAAATGCCATTGAGACCGGTCTTAGTATTACAATGTTGCAATGATCAAAGGATTTAGATATATGTTTAAAGATGTATTCATTCCATATGACCGCAGTAGACACACTATTGGACTTATGCAAGACATCAAATGAATTTATCATAACCAATGGACCTCACAATACTAATGTCACCATTTGCAACAAAATTATGATAATTTTCTCCAATCTTCAAAAGCAGATGTGCTGAATTATTGAGCTTTATCTAAACATTCCAAATAAACAATATTATTCTTCGCTTATTGTATTCAAAGATCATATGGAACGTGCTCTTTTCAGGTGTCATGAAAATCTCGGGCACGTGGTTCAATATAGGCTGTGTTTAGTTTTCCATGGAATGCAAAATGCAAAATACCAATTACTTTGGAATGATGAAATGCAAAATGTCAAAATTTTCATAGGTGTGTTTAGTACCATCCAAAATGCCAATTTTTTCATGGGGTGGGTGAGGACTTTTTGGCTTTTTTTTTGCCCTCTTGAGGCCAAAATCCAAAATAAAGAATGGATACTTTTTTGTCAAAAATTTTGCATGGTGTTTAGTTTCATTCTGCAAAATGGACTAAAACCCAAAATTTTTTGGGTGAAATGGGGAACTAAACACACTCATAATATCCCTTTTCAGGTGTAAATCTCGGCACCTGGTTTTCAGACGTCATGAAAACCTCGACATCTATTTCAAAATAATCTGATCTCGCGGACAATGGACACGGTACTAGCTTTTAATATTTAAAAACAATATAAATATACATTAATATTAGAGCTGCGAGTACGAACTTGAAGGCAACACACGGTGAGCCAGGCTAGAGGTTACTCCCCGGATCGTCTGTTTGGCGAATCTCAGGGCCTGCACAGTGGACCTGGTCGGCTATGCTTATTGATATGAATACCAATACTGTTCATCTCAGGATCTCAAAGTAGCAAATCATCGAACAGTTTGCATTTCTAAAGGTGTTACAACTATACACGTTCCATCCATTCCAGTCTCAGCGTCCACGTAAATCGCAGCCCAGCATTGCACACGAGCCTTAGAGAATAATTCCCGATCAATTGAGTCCAGCAAAAATCAGAAAGCGTTACTCTTGCATCTAATGATGAAACTACACTTTGACCAAATGCTCACTCACTAGTCACTACATCTCACAACGCATCAATGTGCAGTGGAAGTGGTAGCCTTATCAGCTGTGGTTCTGCTGTAACCCAAACCTTTCAGCTTCTCCACCAGCTTCCTCTCTGCAGCGGCCTGAAACCATGAACCAGTGAGCGTCAGATACACAACACAACATCAGTGGCTGTGGGTACCTCGAGCATCGGGCTGTCTTTTGGGATGTTGCATGCCAGGACTACGTTCAGACCGGTCTTCAGCACTGAAACATGTGTGAGAGCAGGCTTTCTGTTACTAAAAGCTACCATGAGTGCAGGGCAATTCGTTACTGCAACTGCCAACAGAAACAGTACCTAGACGACGGGCCATGCTTGATCCAGTGTTATCAGATGTTCCACCTAGTACAGAGGTGACACTCACTCTGTTATCCTGCAAGCGCCATGAGAAGGCCGCATAGTGAAAATAACAACAGAAACAACAAAAATATCAGTTCTCATGAGGCAATACTGCAAAAATGATACAAAATGAAATAATTAAACATCACCTTTCTAAGAATAAAGCAATTACTGCTTACCGGCCTAGTGGTTGCAGCAGCATACAAATGGCCAAACTTTGTTGTGTTGCATCGAACCCACACATAGATCTACATCAATAAGTATAAAAAGGAAAAGCTCAGATGGGATCACTCACATACAGATTCTATGTACACCAATTAAAGAATGAGAGATACCACATTGCAAACATGCTGAGAGCATTAAAACAAATATACATCCAAAATATCATTGAAAACATGCTGAGAGAACTGAAACAAATATACATCTAAAATATCATTGCAAACAGGCCAAGATTTGTTTTTGAAGGTCAGGCCAAGAAGATTCAACAAAATCACATTTAAAGTATGGTGAATGTAGAGAGTACAGCAGCAAATCAAGTTTTTTCCTGACAGATTTTAGTCCTGGTATTACAAGTGATACAGAACATTTTCAAGTCACAACCATGATTGGTAAATAAACAGTTCAAGCTTTGCTCACAGTGACAATGTGGAAAGCGAAACGCTTAAAAACTGGCATACTTTCATGTCATTGAAGAGACATACACATACAGGAAATGATTGTAACATCAGGGTTCAAATTTAATTGCTTTTCTAAAAGAAACTTGATAGACATAAGGTACACCTTTCTTTTACCAGATGGCTAACACATAGAGCGAGCGAACTACTAATACCATAACAAGGCTACAATTAGTGCACTTTCTTCCAGGTGAAGGGTTTTTCTGTCATTTTTTTCTCGAACTACGCAGGAGAGCTGCGTGTCATTTCATAACACGAGGCGCTGTCAACGAGTCGGGTTGTAAGGGTTTTTCTGTCTTACCTATAAATCTTTATTTTCCTTTTCGTGTTACGCTGGACTGTACGGATTGGTCCAATAGAGTTGTGGTGGTGAACAGACTACGAAAACGTTGTTCCATACTAAACCAGAAGGATCTTGATTTACTACATAGTTTTTTGATTTCTCAGCCTATTCAGCCCTAATTGTGTTGTGAACAGTATTTGAACAACCAAAGATCATGAGTACAAGATAGACGTGCCATGACATTCTATTAACCTTGTCTTACTGAAGCGCACAGCCATAAGCCAACATTATCATAAAAGTGAACAAAATTGAAGTCTATCACTAGTAGCCATAACCTTGACAGACAAATAAACACTTCAAGGAGTTCAAGCTTTGCAGACAGTGAGACTGTGGAACAGCCAAATACTTAAAAGTGGTATTGCTTTCATGTAATTTGAAGAGACAAACAGGATACGACTATAACTTCAGGGTTAAAATTTAGTTTCGTTTCTAAAGGAAACTTTGTAGATATCAGGTAGAGTAGAGCACCTTCTTTTTACCCACATGGCTAACACATAGAGCAAATGAACAATACAGCAACTATAAGTAATACCATAAGCACTATTCCTTCCAGGAGAAAGGTTTCTCTGGCTTACCTACATTTTTTTTTCTTTTTCATGTTGCGCTTGGCTGTATAGCTTGGCCCAATAGAGTTGTGGGGGTGAGCAGAGTAAGTAAACTCTGTTCCAAATTTTAAGCTAGTAGGGTCTCGATTTATTACATAGTTTTCTGATTTGTCAGCCTACCTGGTCAGGGCTAATCAGACTATGGAACAGTATGCAATCTATCATAGGTCATGAGGACAAGATGGACTGGCAAAATGTTAAAACTAAATGCTATCAGGTCACAAGTTCACATCCTAGTAACTTTATTTTACTGAATGAAAGGACACAGCCATAAGCAAACTTGATCACAACATTGAACAAAATTGAAGTCTATCACACTATCACTAGAAGTGGCATAAGCAATTGCTTATATTACAACGAATTTATGACACATCATGAATTTGAACAACTTCCAGTTTGAGTACTTTAATTGCAGCCAAGAAACCTTATTTACCTGTTTAGGGAACCTCACAATCTGAAAATGAAGCATGACATCATGAAGGTCCTCTGTGAAACAAGTTACTTGCAGCTCCCCCTCGGATGATAAGTCACCAGAAGAATTAGTTTGGCCCTCTGTCAAGGTGGGCAAACCCACCGCCAAATCTGGAAAGCTAGTTCTCAGCTCCCCTAAAGACATGATGCGCCTCCAAACCCTGAAATGAGTTCAAATTGCTTCTTCAGACAGGTGTGTAAGAAGGTCACCTCGGAGTCTCCGACCAAGCAAGGGGGCATTCTTCTGCCGTCCATTATTATGCCGATTACAATATAGGAGGACCAAAACTGCAGGGGCGGAACCAGTAAAGGGACATGGGTGTACACATGTACACCCAATAATTTTTGCAAAAGCTTCGAAGTTAGGAGGCTTGTCAAATAGCTAAATAGCTTTAGGTTAGGGTTTTCGTGCTCAGCTTCGCACAACATAAGGGAAGGGAAGAGAAGGTGTGGGAGTACCTGGTGGGTGCTCGTCGCCGGCGAAGAGACCAATGAAAGCCTCAGCACCTGGCCTAGGGCGGCGGCGGCCCAACAGTCGTCTGAGAGCGAGAGAGAGACGAATGAGGAGGGAAGAGGGGATGCAGCAGACAGAAGGGGGGAATGCAGGTTATGCATCGATGGCGGGAAAAAAACGCACGGGCTTCTTGTGGGCCGTTTTTCCAGTTTCTTTGAAAATTTATGTTTTTTATTTTTATTTTTATTTCCCTCCCTTTTAATTTTTTATTCTTGTTGATTTCATATCTATTCTCTTTATTGGACACTATCAATGGCTAGTAAAACATTTGTTTTAAATAACAGAAATTTCATATCTATTCTCTTCGTTGGACACTACCCGTGGCTAGTAAATATATAGTACATTGTAAATAAGTAAATGGAACTTTTTATATTTTATTAAGGTTGAATATTTTTCTATTGAAGCTAGAAGCCATTTTCACAAGAAGATATACCAATTTCACAAACCAAGAAGCGATAGCAACATTTTTCTAAAATAAAAACAATTTTCTCTTTGTGATAATGTCCCAAGTGAATACTAAATATTTTTGTGCTAAACATGAAACAATATTTCCCATGAACTAGAAACATTGCTATCATCAATAAAAATTGGTATGAACTCACTAAAAAATTTCATTCTCCAACAAGAACTAATAAAGAGTACTACACTTCAATATCTCGTGAAAATTTTGAGTCTTCTTAGCACTCTCTTTTCATTCTATAATTTACTGAAGATTTTTATGATGTAACAGGGTTAAAGATTAGGTTGCAAAATACTTTTGTGTGTTAGAATTGTCACACTTTATCAACCTTAAACAAATATGGCTAAGCGAGTGTTTATTATCCGCAAGGACAAAGACAGTAGAGGCACATAGTGGCGTTAAGTCCATAGAAAAGCTCCAACAAAAACCAAAGGTATACAAGTTGAAAAGACAGACATCATTATGAGGCAAGAGCAAAAGAATGCTTGACATGACAGGATAGAATAGAAATAGTCTGGCCATAAAAACAATTATGCATTCGAAAAAAGTATTGTATAAATAGCAATGCTGCATAGTTAATAAATTAGGAATGTTGCCACTCTTACATGACATTATATGTCCTTTGTGGAACAAATGGGTTTTTTCTATAGGTAGAACATTTTTTTACTTACCCCTTTTGAAACGATCCTGCATTCCACGAAGGGAATACCACATATTCGACATGTAATAGATGAACGAGTTCATGCCATTACCCAAATCTCAGTCGAATAACAGAGTCATACACGAATATCAGAGTACAAATAGAAGGTTTACATTACTTATTATCATCGCCACGCAGGGCGGAACAAAGTCACACAGCAACTGGAACAGCATCTCGTAGACAGCAGCGGAAACTAGGACTCCTCGCACCACAGCAGCGGAAACTAGGACTCCTCGCACCAAGCTTGAGTGCAGGGCGAACCCCTACTCCTCCCAGTCATCCTCCTCGTCGTACCCGGGCTCTGAGCCTGCCAAAAATCTATCAGTACACTTGGTACTGGCCACGCATCTCCCACCCTATGATGCATTTGCTTTGTGGAACTAGATGCAAAGGGGTAAGAAAAGACCTATCTTTGGTTGTGGTTTCCTAAGCGAGCAGTCAATATATTAATAATATAAGTTTGTCAAATTTTAACCCATCTCATTCACACACGTTATTCCATCCCAACACATATCTCACCACCACATCACATCTCAACTCACTCTCTCATCGGCACGGGCGACTCCCTCCCGCCCATGTCTCAACGACTAAGGCCGGAACACACACTGAAATCCCGGGGAAGGTAGAAGGACTCCTCTCATCTAGTCAAGTGAAGATGTACTTAGAAAAGGTCCATAGCCGAAAGGTTCGGCATATGTATCGATCGATCAACTAGAAACTCTGCAGAGGTTTACACATCCCACGAGATAGCTATCCTCAACGATGCCTCGTCTAAGCTGATTCTGGGCCGCCTTCCGACTAGAAACGGTACCACCCTATCACTCAGAACTGAGGCCGTGTCAGAGTACCACCAATAGACTGAGACTGTGAGACGTAGTACTTGGCCCATGGGTACTACGTTGTCTTGGGAGGGTATGGGTCCTCGTGCCCGTACCTCCCTACACTATCTGCTAACTTCTCAATAGTAGTGGCACCGCACTAGCAAGTCGAACGTCCGTCTCCTCCCCACAGAAGCGAGTGGGTGTGCAAGGATTTCCTAAGACCCGGTCCACAGGGTGTGCAAGACATCTTCACAAGGGGAATTCGTTTTCTGCTCAACGGAATACCTGGCACCCTGTGCCATCACAACACCTCTCATCCTAGGGCTTCATCCCACGAAGACACTCTACCCCGGGACCTCTCCCTGTCACATGTACCCGCCATAGGCACCTCACATGGCGAACGCCTAGGTAGCATCCTCCGGCAAGACTTGTCTTCCCGACTCGTCGTAGATCCTGCTCGGTCAAGTCGACCCTCACCACACACCCCAGACTCACGCCAAGATCTCCCCAGGTTCATTATCATGTTATTATCAGGTTTACGACACCTCGTGCCTTATCTCATACGCCTCTCACTCACCAGCATCACATCACAAATATAATGCGAGTAAGAGTAAAGTAATGAGTAACGAATGATAAAGCAACATCTAGTCTAACAACAGGGTGAGCAGGTGTAAGGTTGCAACAAGGTAAGCGGCTCAAAAGCAGTAAACTACCATGCAACCTATCAGTAATATTAAGACATAAAAGTAAAGCACTAGCAGTTCTAACTATTTGCAATGCGTAATAGGATCTATGAATGGGTGGGGCGTGGCACCTGGCAGGTCGTCACCCAAGTCGTCAGTGTAGTCGGGGTCGAACTCCTCAGTCGGTGGCTCCTCTGGGTCTATAAAAACATGACATACGGCTGCGTCAGCGGCTCCTATAGGGGTGCACAAAGAAGCAACTGAAAACCAAAAGATCCAAAAGCACTCAAGAAAAAGCCTAAGACGTAGAGCTCTTTTTTAGAAAAATTTGGACTTTGGTTTGATATTTTTCTGAGCTACGCTGAATTAGTTATGAATTTTTGAAGATTAAATCATTTTCCGAAAAAGAAAAAGGAGTTGAAAATTCAAGGGCTCACACGTGGCGGCTTGTGATTGGCTATGGTGAATAGTGTCACTAACACTTGGGGTCCGTGAACAGAGAGACTGACAGGTGGGCCCCAGTCAACGTTGACCGGTCAACGGTTGACCGGACCCGGTCTGGGCTCCAGTGAGCTGGGTCAGGGCCGGACTTGGGCCGGGTTGGGCCGGCCCGGCCTGGACATGTGTCATGCCACGGTTTAGCCACGTCATCGGGCAGGCTCTAAGGCGAGCTGTGGGTTCCTGGCTTCGGTCCATGGTGGACTGGGTGTGAAGAGCTCATGAGCCGCTGGCTCAGTCCGTGGTGGACCAATTCCATCTCTCCCTCTCTCTCCCCTTCGGTTCATGAGGACTAGGTGCAGGCGGTGGTCACAGCTCCTTCTCCCCACTCCTCTGCTCTCGCCCGTATACACCCACCGGCGGCGAGCCCTGCTCCTTGGTGCTTCGATGGCTCGGATGGAAGGCGGGAGGGTGCTATGGCTTCACAGGGGCATGGCGATCTCGGCAAGGTGCTAAAGGGTGGCGGTGCGGTACTCCGGTCGAACTATCCACGGCGGTGGTGGTCTGGTGGCGAGGGCGTGCGGTGGCGCGGCAAGTGGAGTCCAAAAGGAGCCAAAGGTGCCTCGATTCCTTCTTGGCCTAGCGCGGGGCGTGTTCCATCCCGAGGCGGCTCACGCGGCACCTCTTTTCCCCCCTTCCCCTTCCTCTACTGGAGGCGACAACGGGAACGGCCCCGCCATGGTCATGGCTCGGCCATGGCGAGCGCGCTCAGTGTGCGTGGGTGCAGTTGGCGTTCTCGAGCCCTCGGTGGCTCGGCAAGGCCAACGGTGGCATGCTCGTGTGCACGAGGCGCGATGAACCGAGATTTGCCTAAGCTGTTCCTAGTACAGGAACGCCATGGCGGCCGACGTGCTCTGAAACGACGCATAGAGGAGGGCGTCGTGGCTACTCACCGTGGGCTCGTGGAAGTTGGATGGCGTTGTAGGGGTGAGTCGAGGCCGTGGCGTGTTGTTGCCGTGCAGGAAGACCGCGACGACACCCCGGGTGGCGGCGTCCTCTGCTCTAGTGCCTCCTCCGTGGCGGCAAAAAAGCTCTGGTGAGGTGACTCTGTTCCCCCCCTGTGCCCCTCCCCTCTTCCCTCCTTCGTGGCTTGGTGTGGGCAAGGCAAGGCCTCAAGTGGCAGCGGTGGGTGGAGAAGGGCCGAGGGCTCCGGGTGTGCCCTTTTATAGCCGAGCGACGGCTATGGCGAGCGACGGACGGCGGGGTGGGGCTGTAGGCGATGTGGAGGGTCAGGATGTGCTGCGGCTAGGGTCCTCGGCTACTTGTCATGGTGTGGCGACGGTCGTGAGCGTGATTTCGAATTCAGGCGGTCAAAAGGTGGCCGGGGTGGCGTCACCGGCCGCGGGGCCACGGCGGCGACGTCAGCGTGGCGCGACTTCAGCTGGGGGGCAGGGCGGAGTGCTCCGGATCATGGGCGTGGCGCTCGCCCAAGCGCCCATTCCCGCGAGCTCGTGATCGTGTGGCGAGGAGTGCTGGGTCTCCGCTTCGGATCCCCTCGGCGAGCACTGTGGTGCTTTGCTTTTCTGAAAACTTAGGAAGGCGTCATGGTGGGGGAGAAGGCAGGGGGCGGATGACGTCGGGGTTGCGTCATGACGTGGAGGAGTGCTGTGGGCCTGCGTTGCCGGGTTTGGCCCAAGGCGAGCAGTGCGGCGCCTTAGCGTGTTGGGCCGGTCTGCGGGCGAAAAGCGTGCGCGCTAGGCTGGTCTGGTAGGATGGCGAGCTGGGCCGACTGGCGGTTCTAGGCCGAAATGGCTTTAGCCATTTCCAGCTCCCTTAACAGGCCTTTCCAATTTCTCCCTTCAAATTCTAAGCAAACCTTGGGCTTCTATATGCAAATACATATGTGCCAAAATGTATTTACCCCTAAGAGGTGGTCTTCTAGGGTTCTAGGATTGGTGGAGTCCATCCAAAGGTTGGCACTAGAAAGGTTAATTAATTAGCAAGGTTGTTGATTTTATTAACACACAATAAATCAAAAAAGAGCCAACTCACAAGTTTATTAATTTAAATGCAATGCTTCTACACTCTAAGTAGGTTCTACTTGTGCATCTACTAGAGTTTTTCCTACACGGCACTCACCAAACATGGGCATGTTTGCGAATTTTTTTCAGTTGTGATTTTTAGGTTTCGGAAAAACTGGGATGTTACACCTTTGTAGTAAAATATATTTTTGGGTTAGAAGCAACTTCTAGAGTAGAAAAAAGCAATATTTTATTAAGAGGAAAGAAATATTATTGTCACACTCGGTTGTCTAAAGAACAAAACCAGGCTAATCATATGTGTGCCCAGGAAGTCCACACATATGTCAGAATGAAAAAGTATTAGAAACAATGTTAGCATATAACGTATACATAGCTATATTAACACTTACATCAGAGTATCGCGGAACGGTGATTAAACTTCAGGCTCCATTCTTCTCAGGGACGGCTGACTGGGGGCTCCGTATGCCAAACACTTCTGAAAGACTTCTGGAAACTCCACTACCTCTGACTCCTTCTTCTGAATAGCACCTTACTACACACTGTAGTGTGGTGGAAATAGCAAGAGTGAGTCCATGTCGAACTCAACAAGTATAACATAGGGTTCATGAAGCTCAAAAAGGTTAGACACTGTTTGACTGTGTTTAGCTTTTAATCATCATATAATTAGCAATTGAGTAGCATCAAGGAATTCCAATTCCCATTAATGAACCAATGATCAATTGTAATAAGGATAATGAATAGCATTAACATAAGCATAATAATAATCAACAGTAATTAAGCATGATATAACCATGGTGATCAACTATTATGTAAGAATCCCCAAGGCCGCCCGTGTCCGTGGGCATGGCTAGTATACCAGTTTTTAACTCTATGCAGAGGTGTATACTTTCACTGTGAGTCATGACTTCCAAATACATGGGGAGGCCATTCCCAAAACACCGGAAATCATATAAAGCCATTTAAAAGTTCATCTGACAAGTTAGGACCATTAGATTCACTCGGCATGCAGATGTAGGAACCCCTTTTCAAATGGTACAATTTCTTCTCGGCTATACTCATAGACTAGAGGCTATCCTACACCCAACATGTCAAGCCATTCTTACGCCAATTAAGGTAACCACTAACAAGCTCGAAAATGTCCTTTAAACAACTAAAGTCAGAGCCATATAGCTCTCATAGCTGTACTGTTAATCCCAGTTATCACTTACAGGTAAGTCCTTACGGAGAGTTTGAAACACGATTCTATGCATCGCTACGAACACAAAGTCGTGAAAAGCACGCTAATCGGAGCTACGGTTGAAAGAGAAATAATTACCAAAAGATTTTGTTGTATAAAACAAAAAATTATAAGTCTCGCTTGTTTTAACTACATAAAATCATATATATAGGATAAAATACTTTTTATAGATATTCAAAAGTGACTTAGGCTAAACTACATTTAAATTTAGAAAACTAAAGGAGAAATCAATAATGTTTTATTTATAAATCTAGTTGCACAGTTATTAATCAAATTAGATCTAAACTATAAAATTCCAGAGATTTTGATAAGAAAACATTAATACTAATACGTAGTTTATGTTATTATAAATCCATTGCAATTTGAACGGACTAATTCGGAATTAAAACAAATAAGTTATGAATTAAACGAGATTTTCTTTAGTAAAATAATAGATTAAATCTAACATCGAATCTTAAAGGTAGAAAACCTAATCAACAGTAGAAAAACAGTTTGAAAAGCTTATAAAACTATCCTACACGTTACTACGATCATATAGACTTAAAGATCACGAAATTCAGATTTAAAACGTGAAAGCTATAAATTTTCTAAGATTTACTATAGACAAATAAATACTTTAATATAAGCTCAAAAATTAAATATCACAAACCTACTATACAACTTTACTAACATGTAGAGCTCGCAAATATGAATCTAACGCAACTTGAACGGGTCAAATCGGAGTTAAAACAAAGATTTTACGATCAAAAACAAGTTTAGTGGCAAATCTGTAAATATCAGAAAACGTATTTTTGATTTACCGAGAGGAAATACGCTTTTAAAACAAAGAAACATAATTTCTGGATTACGCCAAGGACCGCGGGTTCTAATTCATAAAAACGCAGGGGTTCTTTAACAAAAACTGCGGCCGAAAGGGTATCGGCCTCTCCTGGCCGTAGATCCGACGATGGAGGGTCAGGATTAAAAGAAGAAAGGGGTGGGGCGACGTCGGCCACCAACAGTAACTCCACGGTGGCGATTTCACCGGCGACGAGCAATCCGCGGCGGCGCACACTCAATCTAGCGTCTCAGTTCATGATTTGGCAAAATAAAAATACCAGAAGAGAGAGGGGATGAAGGCGAGCTCACCAGTGAAGAAAGCAAAGGTGGTGTCGGCTCGGAGACGGGGCACGGCTGACAATGGCGGGCGGTGGTTCCCTGCACATGACGGCGAGGTGGTGTGAACAAGCCAGCACAAAAATGGAGTGGAGAAGAGGTTTGCTAAGTTTGTGAGAGCATGACGAAACTCTGTGTAGTGCTTACAAGCACGATGCGACGATGAATTCGTCGATTCCACGAATTCACCGGAACTCGGGTTTTGTCGCCCGCGACCTCCAGCTAGGGCAAACAGAGGCTCGGAGATAGGGAAAAGAGATGGGAGACGGCTGCGGTTCCCTTTTAAAGTGACCCGACGTGATCAATTAGGATACGATCCCAGGACTCCCGGATTGCTCGGTGAAATCGGTTGAAGAAAAACTTGACTCCGGCTCGGTCACGTCTCGAAGTAGAAGACGCGGCTGATAGTGGGCCCCATCCATCAGCGAACAGAGAAGGGGGCGCGTGGCCGCTGCGGCTCTGGGCCGGCCCATGCGGATGCGAGAGAGAGGAACGACGGCTCAGTTCGGCTCGGCCCAAAGCAAAGAGGGAGAGGAGGGAGCACGCCAGCGTGTAGTGGGCCTCCAGGCCACCGGGCCACAGGTAAGAAGGTGAGTTCATATTTTTTTTCTTTTCTTATATATATATTTGTTTTCCAAAACCATTTTAAAATGGGTTTTGAATCCAAATCAAATAAAACCAAAACCACACCACACAGTAAAACAAATGCAACAACATGAATGCATAATCAAATATCCCACCTAGTATTTTAAATTTTAATCCCAATTAAAATATTCTCTAAATTATTTAAGCTCAAAACTAAAGCTCACGGAAGTTGAAATTTTAAATCCAGAAAATGCCAAAAAGTTTTCCGATGAGAAGTAGACGTCGTCCTATGGTATTTTGAAAATAATAGCACTCACCAACACCAAAGACAAGCATCACACAAACACCACATTATCAAATCAATATGGAACATTTGCAACATACGTCGGAAACACATGAAACATATGGAACATACAATTGAAACATACGTGTATAGCCATTGCAACATGTGAAACATCACGATATACTTTTGCAACATCGATATAAAACAATTATAACATACTTCTAAAATATTTGAAACATGTGCTTGCAACATGTACTTTCAGCACAAATGTCACCTTACTGTTTGGATGAATTGAGGCTGCTCGTTTTCTCGCAGAGCTCGATGCTGGTGCGGAGATTGATGCCGGCACAGAGTGGAGAGGGTGTAGGCGTGCAGCAGGTGGGCCGGTGTAGTGCCCGTGACAAGTGACCCCCCACGCCGGAGAAGGCCTCGGCGAGCGGTCGGGCGGGTAGAGGTGAGACTTGGGCTGTGCCGTGTCGGCACGACATGGCCCTCTCGTGCTTCGTGCCACTTTGGGTTGTGCCATCTAGGCACGGGAGGCACGTCAGGCCGTGCCGATATGGCACGGTGAATCTTTTCTTCGGCCTAAGCACGACCCGTGGTACGCTGGCATGCCTTTGGGTCGTGCCAGCCCAAGCACGACCCTCAAAATATCTTTGCTAGTTTTCTTTTTTCACTCGTGATATGAAATATATATATCTTGTGTGTACTATTTTAATAAAAGTTCAATGATTTTCATAATCTATTCAAGAATTAGATAAGAGGTAGTATAGTAAATACTAGAAAATTATATTGTATAATTGTAGAAGTGTCTACGTGCTATTTTCGTGCCGTGTCTGCCCAATCACGGCCTAAGATGCGTGCCGGGCCATGTAGCCTGCCGTGCCGAGATTCTGGGCACGGCACGGCCCTCGTGTTCGTGTCGTGCTGGCACGGCCCAAAATATTTCGTGTCGTGCCGTGCTTCGGGTCGTGTCAAAAGACCATGCCTTAACCTGTCCTCAAATGGCACGGCCTAAATCCCAACTCTACGGGCGGGTGCGGTGCCCGCGACGCTGTGCCCCTATGCTGGAGAAAGGCCACAGAGGAAGAGGATTGGGCGTCGCTGGCGGGAGCAAGCATCGCGGGCCCGGTCGGGGCGCGTGACGGCGCGTAACGAGCAGGAGCGAGCGGCATGGACTAGAAAGAGCAGCGTTTGGATGGTCGGACGCCTCGAGGAGAGCATTACTGAAAAGAGAATATAATTGGTTTGCACTCACGTTATTTACGAGGCGGTAATTGCATATGTACTAATGCAACAGATAAAAAAAAATCAGGGACAGAAAGCTGTAATCCACACATGGTCAAATAGATCTTTTGCTAATACACACCAACAGCAGTAATCCGTGCGGCTCCGGCCGGAGTCGCAGGGGCGAAGGGGTGAGACGGCGAGCAGAGATGTGAGCAGTGAGCAGGATGCAGACGCTCAGTCCGGTGTCAGTCCGTTATCCTGGATGGCGTAGTTCAGTATTTTTTTTTTGCCGAACTAGATGATCCAACATCACAAGAGAATGTTCGATTGCTCTGGATGGTTCGGTCTTGAAGGGACTATACTGCGATCCGGCAACCAAACGGTGGGACATGTGGGCCTCAGCTGGCTATCCATGAGACCATGATGCACTGGTGCGTGTATGGTTCGATACTAGGAACCAAACGAGATGCCTAAGCATCGAAAGGTTACACGGCCCAGCAAGCTCAAATAGAGACGCATGGAATTCCCAGGTTCTTTTCTCTCTCTCTCTATCTCCATACCATGCTTGAGAATTTAGATAAGGGCCTATTTGAATCTTTGGAATTAAATTCATTCTAATAATTATAATTTAGACATTGATTAATTAAGCTAATATAGTTGTATATGGAATATATTTGTATATTTATTGTTATGCATATAAGGACATACTTATATGTTGCATTTTATTGTAGGGAAGTGAGTTGAAGAGCGTGCTATAAGTTGGAGAATAGAATTATATAGCATAGTGATCTATAAAATCTATTTCCATCTCCTACCCTATGAATTTGAGATAGGCTTAATTGTGAGCTTGAAAAAGTTATGGAATGTCAAATTTCAACCCAAATAGTCTAATCCATTAAATAGATTTCAATTCTTCCAAAATGAAGGATCTAAACGGCCCTAAGGGGTCTAGAAATATAGCATATCATGCTTAGTACATAGGGCGTCTTAATAAAATTTATAATTCCTCAGTTAGGTGACCTACTATTCATCCTGCCCAATTCCCATGATTATTTATCATCTAGTTGTTAAATTGCTAGTTTAGAAAATAAATTTGTAGTCAGTATTATAATTTTTTTCTTAACATATCAACGAAGAGACAAGAGGCTGGATTAAGCTTAAAGGGATAAGAGTTAACTTAACTCATAGTGTTGATCCTAAAGCATAGAAGTTCCATGTTAGAAAATGTTAGGGGCGTAACAGTCGAGTTATGCAAAGCTTGATAATAAGATCATATGTGTAAGCCAACCTCCGCTTTGATACCCGTCTGTGAGGGGGTTTTCCCACGCCTGCCTGCCTAACACAGGTGTCGTCCTCTCGACCAACCCGAACTAGTCCCGGCCGACACGGGACCCTCAGCTCAGAGAGTGCCATCTGCACTTCCTCTTCAGGATGTTTTTTAATGGTTGGGTTACACAGCACAATCCAATCATCAAGCGAATCACATAACACAAATATTACCCAACGTTAAGTTAATTAATAGCTCTGAAACATCATTGACCATTACATATCAAAACTAATAGGTTCAATTTACATGATTACAAGTTATCCTGTCCTATAACTTTTTTTTATCAATCCTGTCCTATAACTCGTTTTCTCTTGTTGACTCATTTCTTTTATCAGAGTTAACTGCAGCTCACTTTGGGGACGCCCGTCCTGAGTTTTGCTAAGCCTCGACTTCATTGAGCTTGGCTCAATAGTCATCAAGTCAAAGTACCTGCAAAAATAATTTAACGGCAGCACCATGAGTACATTGCGTACTTGCAGAACTTAATTTCAACCTATAATATTTGGTGGATGCAAAAGAGAATTTATTAGGCATTTGTACATTTGCAGAAAAAGCATGACATTTATTATGCATAGACATGCTCATGATTTGTAAGTCAATTATTCTATAATTAAAAATACATGATAAATAGTTGAGACTAAATTAAGTGAATGATCAAGTAATTCCTCTCGTTACCAAGTTCATCATCAACACTACATTGAGTCTAGAAGTAAGAACAACTGAAAAGGTTCTATCTCGAGGGACTTTAGGATTTCAAAGATACTCTGTAGAAAAAACATGAACACCAAGAATGAACCTCCATACCTGTGCCCAGATAAGGGTTGCCTCATGGTTCCAACCTTTCCTCAATGTGGCTCTCAAATTGAGGAACGGTTTGACTGGGTACCAATGTAATGCCACCGCATCTACACCGCATCACCCCTCATGCTGAATCCACCCAATAAGCGAGCACTACTGTAAATTTTTTTGAGGCGGGCAAAAAGGATTTATCGAGGCAGGCATCACAACCGTCTGGGCCAAAAGGTCACGGTAAATCATTCTTTAGTGAGGCGGTTAAATGCCTGCCTTGGTAAATCAAATAAAAAAAAGAAAAACCCCATGGATAGGCCTGGCGAGCCCATCCACGCGCCGCACCACCGCTCACTGGATCCACACTGTCGTAGCGTCCGCTCGCTGGAGGAGATCGCCCGCTCGCCGGATCCGGCCGCTGCTCGCCAGATCCGGCCACCACGAGCGCGGATCCAGCCTCTAACGGCGGATCCGGCCTCCAATCACCAGATCTCGCCCTTCACTGTCGCCGGATTTGAGCGGGCCCCCGTAGCCTCTCCTCAACCGGATCTGGCGGAGCCCTCAACCGGATCTGGCAGAGGAGATGGTGGCGCAGCCCTTCACCGTCGCCATAGACCTTGTTTCTCCCCGCCACACGTGAGTCGCGCCGCCGCCCCTGCGCACCTCTACCCCACTGCTCCTCACCGCACGTCGGCCATGGGAGCCACCGCGAGGCACGTCGCCGCCGGCCTAGTGCGCCACCGCACGGCCCGCCGTGCCGACCTGGGAGCGGGGCTTGTGGCCACTACCTGCGCGCCGCCTGAGGAAGGTCGGCCCTCCACCACCGCCACCGAGAGAAGTGAGGGAGAGAAGAGAGTGAGAGAGGTGAGGGTGCGACTGAGCCAGGAGCGGTGAGAGGGAGACACGACTACGCGAAGAGCACCGTGGGGGGAAAGGGGCTTGGTTGGGAGAGGGATGGACTGAAGAGTGTCCTAGGGTTTCCTTGGTATATATACTCTTAGTTAGAAACCAGGCTCATATGGGCTTGGCCAACAGTTAGTGGGCTCGGCCATATTAACCGAGGCAGGCCATTTTAAGAGGCCTATCTCCGAAAATGGCCTGATTTTCCCAGGCGGGCCTCTTATAAGGTCCACCTCCGTTAATAGATTTTAGGAGACGGATTAACTAAGGCGGTTAACTGTGCCTGCCTCGGTTAATAAAAAACGACCGCCTCGGTTAATCCTAGGCATTAACCAAGGTAGGCGGCTAGCCCAACCGCCTCCTAGGCAAAATTCCAAACACCTTGCAAAAGTTTTTTTTGTAGTAGTGGAGTCACCACCAAGGAATTAGCTTACCGCCCCCATTCGCGATATGTGGTTTGTACGAGTGGTTACTTGAACTCGCTATCTCATGAATGGTCCATTGCTACTCGATGAGCTACGTCACTTGAGATCCAACACTCACAATGACCTTACCCCTTGCTTGAGTAGAGATTACCAAAGGTGATCATCATATTAAGTATCTCAATTTAAGTTTTTGGTCCTCAGTCACATTGAGTAGTTTAGATTAAGTTGATACCCTTGCTGTTTTAGGTGATTAATTATCCAATTGTAGCTCCTTCACGCGTGAGAGTGAGTTGCTTCTCACATTCGACTTCTACCAGTGCTAGCCAACTAAGCATATTAAGCGATCCATACCCGTTGATTAAATAGAGGCTATGATTACTTAGTGAATATTTATAGATTAGTGAAACAAGATTGATTAAGTTGTTATTCATATTCAATGAAATGCGTAACTCATAATGCGACAAGTAATGAGCATCCAAAATAGGATTCATAATAGTGGAGTGCCTGCCTGTCATGACATCCCATTGACTGAGACCGATGATGACGATCTATACACGTTCCTCACATCCTAGATTAACCTGAAAAGGTCAAACTTTTCATGTGGAAAGTCACCAACAATGGAATTTCGACTCAAGCTAACAAGTGCTATTGTCATATTGCTACTCAGGCAATTTGTGAGATGTGTGGTCACCGGAGAGAGGACTATTTCCATGCCTGCATACAGTGCCCCCATGCGGTTGCCTTGCGCCATGCTATGAGGGATCATTGGGTAGTACCGTATGAGAAGGATCTAATATACACTGGACCGGACTGGTTGCTAGTGCTCATGAGTAAATTTTCAGCAGAGGTAATGCAAATTTACTTATGCTTCTTTGGCGAATTTGGAGTGAGCGTAATAGTGTCTTGCGTGCCGAGCAGAAGATCTCAGTGGAGGGTTCTGTTGTTTTTCTGACACGATACATGGACTCTCTTATGTAGTATCGGCATAGCACTTTGCAGCCTGATAGCAAGGGGAAACAATGTGCGCTGGTGGGGAGTAGAAGGTCAGCAGAAGTGGCTCGACAAGTCCAGCAAAAATGGGTTCCACCTCCACCGGGTATGATGAAGATTAACATTGATGGAGCTTTCATCTCCGGTTCGGGTACCGCGGCTGTGGGCGTGGTGATCAGGGATCATAATGGCTAGGTAAAATTGGCATCGTGGCGCTTGCTCCGTTACTGCAGGGAAGCCGAGGAGGCTGAAGCTATTGCCCGTTGTGAAGGGATCGCCCTTGCTACACAATGGTTGGATGTTCCCATGGTACTGGAGACTGATCATGCGGTGGTGGCTGCAAAGCTGAAAAGCAATGTGATGGATCGATCAGTGGGCTAGTCCCTTGTTCGAGAAGCACGGACGAATATATATGGAGGAGCTGTGTCGTTTGGAGATGGTTAAGATTAGTAGGAGTCAGGATAATGTAGCGCATGAGCTTGCTCATTTTGCAATTAGGTCGGGTTGTAGTGAAGTCTTTTTTGCTTCTTTTCCTGAGTTTGTTTTGTGTCGAGTTTGTAATGATACTACTTGATTTTTAATAAAGTTTCTATTTCACAAAAAAAAGATTAACCTGAAAGGAGACATGGGATGGATTGGAGAAGATTGCATTTGAGAGAATAGAGAGATAAAGAGAGATTGGGATAATTCTGTGATTTGGAACTCTGGGAAGAGAGATCTAACGGTGGATTGGTGTTTTCCCTATTTTTTCACATCTATATACTATGGTGGTCAGGACCTAAGGTTGAGTTTCAAACATTCTTAAGTTTTAAAATATTTGACGGACACTCTGCCACAAATGACAGACACTCCATGGGTTATTTCCCGAGGCTAATAGGTGCTGTTCTGGGCTCTGGGTAGACTGATGGAAACTCCGTCCCTAATGACGGACCCTCCGTGACTCCACGGAACGTCCCGTGGAACACTTCGGGGAGTTGGGACCTAGGTATTTAGGTAGCTTGTGCCTTCGCGGACAGTCCGCACAAGGTGGCGGACCCTCTGCCACGAACTAGCTGCTCTGGGGTTCTCTGGAAAACAATTTTAATTCCCGGCGGACAGTCCGTGAATATTCATGGACGATTCGTCACTGCTGCACAATGGGGCTTTAGTCTCGGTCTAAAAGGACCTCTAGTCCCGGGCTGCGAGCCGGGACTAAGATTTCGAGACTAAATGTCCCACCTTTAGTCTCGGTTCTCAGGCCCGGGACTAAAGAGAGACATTTAGTCCCGGTTGGTAATACCAACCGGGACCAAAGGTGCTGCCAGGCATCGACGTGGCGCAGCACCTTTTAGTCCCGGTTGGTATTACCAACCGGGACTAAATATTTCTTTTTCTTTTTCTTTCCAATTTATTATTGATTTTGATTTTTAGTTATATTGTTTTCCAATTTATTCTTCGCTGCTATTATCCGTATACGTTGCACCTATACGAGAGCGTTATTATTGCACACAAATAAATTATGAAACTACAACTATATATATATATATATTATAGAGCTATACATATACGTACATACACATTACATTTACATTAACATACAAGTAATCAAGTGTTCGGCCACCGGTTAATGAGTTACACAAATGTTTGCCCGCCACTCAAAGCTCATACAAGTGTTCGTTCTTGTTTGGACTCTTCAAATCCAACCTAGGGTTGTGGTGGAACTCGCCGTCTTCCGGGATGACATGATCGTTGATAAAACCTGCGATCGTCTCCTGGATTGCGACGAGTATTGTGTGCTTGAACACTTGTTCTTTCAATTCTCACTCCTTCCATTTGCATTAATTAAAAGAAAAGATATTAATATACATAAGATTTATTTAGTTTCAACAAATAAATAAGATATGAATTTACTGTATACACATGTTACTTACTTTTAGCATCTCTTTAGCAGGTGTAAATTTGCTACATCTCATGTACTCGCAAACGTTCCGTATAAATTGGTTCCATACGGTTGTCTGGACACCCATTTATGTAGAATAGGAGGGGGGAGTGGCACTTTCAGATCCGTATGATATCTTTGTTGTAGCCAAGCTCAAGCCCTGCACAATAAGTCGGTCGTTGATTAGATATAGCATAGTAAATTAAAGGAGCAGGCAACGATAATTAACAAATGATAGAACTTACCTCTGGATCATGTCTATCATGTCTTGGTACATTGCCAGCTCTTTTCTCATTGAGTCCCACACATTTATAGTTTGTTCCTTGATCTTAATCTCAATGAGTATCCAGTGATCCCTGCATTTGTTTATAGAGTCAACTTTATATATATATATATATATATATATATATATATATATATATATATATATATATATATGTTGGATTGACTAAGACATGATATAACACAACACTTTACCCCATATTGTAAGGGAAGAGTATAAACTCCTTATGCCCTTGGTTATAAAAGAACCTCCGGAGGTTTTTCTCCATTTCCTTGATCTTCAGATTGAATGGATCTTTAGTATTTGTGTCCTTGTACACGACATACGGATCGATAAAACCAATTCGATCGTCTTGTTTCAATCTGAGTTCTCTCATCATGTGTCTTCACATCGTGAGCATAGTTATTACGAATACGTACATATGCTAGAGTGGGATTATTGATTAAAAGACAGAATCACTTATAGACAGTAGCAGCTTATGAGAGATTTTTCAAGAGCATCCATATAGAGAAGTTGGTGTACTTCACTAAACTGTACCCAGATGACGTCATCTCCATAGAAGTAGTGACGGTCTCTGACTTGGACGCCCAGATATTATTCACTTTAATGTTGTGCACAGAATCTCAAGTAGTACTCGTGCAGCTTGTACATTTGTGTATCAAGATTTTTTACCTTTGCAGGGTCGCATAGACTCCTGCTATATACATACTTCCTCCGCCATTTATCAACAACTTCGGTCTCTTTAACAGTTGTCAGTTCCTCCCGACCGAGAAGTTGTTCTAAGGAAAGCCCAGTCACATTCATCCACTTGGCGAGTTCATCTAAGTCCACATCATCAGGTACCGACATTTGTATCAAGTTCATGTTGAAACCATATTGATTCTCAACCACTAGTGGCGGCACTGATTGCTGCGCTTGTTGGCCGAGCTGTGCAACATCTTTCCCGGCCGCCTTCTGTTTCCTTTTGTCCTCCTTGATTTTCTTTGTGGTAGTACGCTCATAGTCTGATAGTAGCGGCGCTGGTTTTTTACTAGCGGCACGCTTCTCGTCTTGCATAGCCTGCACCACTTGACGTAGCTTTACACGAGGATACATTGGGTATGGCTTCTCTTGCTTTGCTCGTGCGTCAACTTTGGTCTTTTCGAAGAACGCTTTCACTTCTGCCTTGACTGAAGCATTAAGTTCTTCATCAGTCTTCTCGTATGAAAGCTTGGTCATCTTCGTGATCTTCGTGACCACAACTTGTTTCTTCGGCGGAGGTGGTGGGACCGATCTCTGTGGGCCAGCGGGCCTCTTGTTCCTCGATGGACCAGCCGGTGCCGATAAGGCGACCGTTGTCGGCATTGGCGGAGGCGGCGGCGGCGCGGTTGGAGCTTGCTGTTGTGGAGGAGATTGGGCCACTGGCGGCGTTGGAGTACGTCGTGGAGGAGATACGGCCAGCGGTGGGGATGCAGCTTTGTCTTGTATGAAATCGTCGTCGTCATTGTGTCCTACGGCATTGTGGTCATGTGGTGAATGGATAGACGGACTTGGGAAGGTCCTGGATTTGAAAAAAATAAACAAGGTATATACATGAGTGAACCATAATTAGATACAGTACCTAATTATTGAAAAGCAATTGCGTTCATAATCATCCACACCTAGGGTTCGGTTGTGGTGGCTGCGCCCCAGGAATAATGATGTACCGTTTCTTCCAACATATGAATGTCTTCTCCGCTTCACCTAGGGTCTTCTCCCCATCACCGCCTTCAATATCCAGAGCCATATTTTCATGGCCTTTGACCACTCTATCCACTGAGACACTAGCATATCCAGGTGGTATTGTGACCGAGTGGATCCTTGGTGTCTTGGTGGGGTCGATAGGAGATACAACACCGGTAGCCACCTTGACTGTGGCATTCCCCTCCGGAATATGGAGCTCACAGGACGTCAACGGAGCGGTGATGTCATCCACTGGGAAGCGCATCCCTGCGTCATTATCTTGCCTCACAGGCACCTCCGTAGAAGCACAACTACTTTTCAACTGAGCTGAGCCGGGGCTGATGTTGGCGGCCGGCTGTGACAAGCTCTGGAGGTGGAAACTTACAACTTCCTCCATGGACATTCTGATTTGCTCATTCATAGTGGCCTTAAGCGCTTCCTCCCGCTCTAGTACCTTACGAGCCACTTCACTGGTCTTCATAACAGCCTCCTCCAACTTGCGTAGCCGTTCCCTGTCCTCTTTCTTCTTTCTCTAGCGGCTTCTATAAGTTTCTCTGTCCTGAGGGAAGGCATGCTCCCACGACACGGAGCCATAGCCTCTCGTCCGTCCACCGTGCTTAGGGTTCCCTAGGGCGTATGTCAGCTCATCTTTATCTCTGTTCGGCTGCCACTCTCCGCTTTGAGCGACGGAGCGGGCTTGATGAAATCTTTCTACTACAGCTTGGATGTGTTCCCCATACACGACCTTTCCGGTCTCTAGTTCCAGGCGGCCTCCGTGAGCAAAAAACCAGTGCTTGGCGCGCTCAGGCCAGTCGAGGGATTCTGGCACTAACCTCCTGTCAATTAGCTCTTGCTTGGTTTTTTTCCACTTATGAATGATAGTAGGGTAGCCACCTGATCCCATCGTATGGTGGTAGGTCTTGTGTTGGGCATTCTCTTGGTTCCTTCTTGCCCATTGCTGACCCTCTTCCGACATCTTGAACTGTACAAACTCGTCCCAAAACGGCCGCAGCTTGACAAAGTGCTTACAGTTGAAATCCGGAGTCTTATTCTTCTTGATATAGTCGTTATATAGATTCTTGTTATAGCACTGGAATTGTGTGGCCATCTTCTTCATAGACCAATCCCGAACTCTTTCCTTTAACTGTTCATCGTTTGTGTCTAGCGTGAAATGTTGCAACACGTCACCCCAAACTAGTTCCTTGTCACGGTCGGAGACATAATTGATTTCTGGGCGTTGCTTATTTTTCTTCCATTCATGGACATTGATTGGGATCCTATCCTGGGCAAGGTACCCTAAGTGGTTGACAAAGGCCCTTGCATAGGGTCCACGTGGCTAGCTTGTTCCCTCGTCGAAATCCGTGATAACCAACCGGCCTTCCATCGGCTTCTTCGGGCCTCGTACTTTTCTGCTGATCCCCGTGGTTATCGTTGAGACAGAGGGCTATGTAGGCAGAAACAAGACAATTAATAAAGGAATTTTTTTTGAATTTCATGTATATAAACATAGGAGGCTGCATATATTACAGACCTCGCCAACATTGTCTTGGTCATTCGGGTCGACCAAGTACTGAGAACCGTCATCAATGCCCTCAGGATTCTCATCGCCTTCACGATCGTCATAACGACCTTCTTCAGCGCTACCGCGGATCATGTTCAACAATATTTCTTCATCTTCTCTCAGGTCGGCCATTTCTGCAAAAATATTTAGGGTTTAGGGTTTACAGTTTTCGTAGAAGTCAAGTTTGACACCAACACCACGGGTGGATCACCTTCTCCGAAGCTTGATCGACATGATCCAAAACACTCTCGTACAAACTATACGTATACAAATGATGCGAGGCTTAATATGATGGAATGCATGCCATGATGCATGATGATGAGCAAACCATAGCATACAAGAGACATTTAGAAAGGATAAACATTAGTTATCTACTTGAGTACAACTTTCCTTCGCGGTACCATTACAAGCCAACAAGGTTAATTTAAAGGTTAACTAACCATAACTTTGTTTTTACCCAAGAGGTTGCATCTAATAACAAGTAAGTCTATCACAAGACCACTAATTACTTACACAAGAAATCATTAACCATTAATGATATATGTTAAACACATTAATTATCGTTAACAATTCTTAATTAACAAGTTAATCATAAACTCAAACAATTAATTAAAGTGCCAAGGCTCATCACATGTTAATGACCAAAAGTCATCGCTAAATCCCAAAATCACACAAATCCTAAATCATTAAGATAAACTTATGATTAATTAATTAAATATTAGAGCATAACTTAAGAATCTAATTTCTATTTATCAAAACAGAACCAAAATATTTGTGAAGCTAGAGCATAACTCTATTGTGCATTACAAAAATTATAAACACTATTTTTTTCAAATATTTCATATTATCCAAAATAAATGTTATTTATAATGAATATTGTGTTAATACAAAAATATAATGGGCAATTAAAATATATAAAATTGTTGGCTTTCGACAGAAACTTTGTTTTTGGGTCATTTGGATGTTAAACTTTTGTTTCTTCAATAATAATTATCCAAATACGCGACATTAATTGTCTAAATTTTAAAATTTAAAATTTTCAGAGATATACGTCAGTTTTTGAAACCCTGAATGGTCTCTAATGGAAAACTCATGAATACAAAGTTTGTTCCACTCATCAAGACCTACATTTGGTCTAATGGTCAACTTTTCATTTGTAAAAGTTTGAACCACTCAATTTTGAATTTTGAAAGAATTCATAGTCAAACGCCGGTTTTCGGAACCCTGGATGGTCTCGACTGGAAAAGTCATGAATACCAATATTGCTCCACTCATCAAGATCTACATTTCATATATAGACCATTTTTGCATTTGACAAAGTGTTGGCAAAGTGTAGTTGAAAATCCATAATTCCCACAAATAGTTTCATATAGTTTGTGTGAGATTCAAGATTTGGTGAGTATTGTTTATTTAAACTTTTTCAAATAGAAAAAATAGTCTATATAAAAAGTTTGGATCTTGATGAGCTCTAACAACTTGGTATTCCAAAGTTTTTCATTTCAAATCATTTAGTCTGTCATTTGACCAAGTTTGACCAAAACTCGTCTTCGATTTTGAAAACATGTGCCTGGGACTTGCTAAAATTTATCCAGATGAAAATATGGTCCATGTATCAAATGTAGATCATGATGAGCTCTAACAACTTGGTATTCAAAAGTTTTTCATTTGAAGTCATCAAATAGGTCATTTGACCAAGTTTGACCAAAGTGAAAACATTAATTTTTAGAAACACACACTTTGACCGAACCCTGGATGGTCTCAAATGGAAAACTCATAAATACAAAGTTTGTTCCACTCATCAAGACCTACATTTGGTCTAATGGTCAACTTTTCATTTGTAAAAGTTTGAACCACTCAATTTTGAATTTTGAAAGAATTCATAGCCAAACGCTAGTTTTCGAAACCCTGGATGGTCTCGACTGGAAACGTCATGAATACCAATATTGTTCCACTCATCAAGATCTACATTTCATATATAGACCATTTTTGCATTTGACAAAGTGTTGGCAAAGTGTAATTGAAAATCCACAATTCCCACATATAGTTTCATATAGTTTGTGTGAGATTCAAGATTTGGTGAGTATTGTTTATTTAAATTTTTTCAAATAGAAAAATAGTTTATATAAAAAGTTTGGATCTTGATGAGCTCTAACAACTTGGTATTCCAAAGTTTTTCATTTCAAGTCATTTAGTCTGTCATTTGACCAAGTTTGACCAAAACCCGTCTTCGATTTTGAAAACATGTGCCTGGAACTTGCTAAAATTTATCCAAATGAAAATATGGTACATGTATCAAATGTAGATCTTCATGAGATCTAACAACTTGGTATTCAAAAGTTTTTTATTTGAAGTCATCAAATAGGTCATTTGACCAAGTTTGACCAAAGTGAAAACATTGGTTTTTAGAAACACACACTTTGACCGAACCCTAGATGGTCTCGAATGGAAAACTCATGAATACAAAGTTTATTCCACTCATCAAGACCTACATTTGGTCTAATGGTCAACTTTTCATTTATAAAAGTTTGAACCACTCAATTTTGAATTTTGAAAGAATTCATAGCCAAACGCCGGTTTTCGGAACCCTGGATGGTCTCAACTGGAAAAGTCATGAATACCAATATTGTTCCACTCATCAAGATCTACATTTCATATATAGACCATTTTTGCATTTGGAAAAGTGTTGGTAAAGTGTAGTTGAAAATCCACAATTTCCACATATAGCAAAGTTTGAACCACTCAAATTTGAATTTTCAACGCATAATGTTACAATTATATTACACAAGATGTCAAATATACATTATTAATTTGAGTTCACTACCTATATCAAGCAGGCACAGTGGTAAACTTTTTCTTGACGTAATGCCCTTGGTTATGATCATTCCGTAACCATGGAGTGTCCTCAGCAGCAAGCAGGATGCTTAGGTCTTTGGCCACACAGAAGGGTGGGATTCGTTCATCCTTTTCATAATCCTCTGACACGTCTGACTTGTCTTTAATTACCACGATGTTTCTTTTCCTGGTAAGAACTATGTCGTGCTTTGGCTCGTTGGTTTTTTTTCTCGTCATGTTTCCCTCTCTTGGGTTTTGTAGACATGTCTTTCACATAGAACACCTGATTCACATCAGCAGCAAGGACGAATGGATCATTTCTATACCCAATATTATTGAGGTCCACTATTGTCATTCCGTACTCCTTATCGACTGATACCCCTCCGTTCATCTTCACCCATTGACATCAGAATAGAGGGGCTTTAAAATTATGTGCATAGTCTAGTTCCCAAATCTCCTCTATGCGACCATAATATGTGTGTATGTTCCCATTCGGTTCCGTAGCATCCACGCGGATACCACTGTTTTGGTTGGTACTCTTTTTATCTTGGGATACGGTGTAAAATGTATTTTCATTTATCTCGTACCCTTTGTACGTGAGGACGTGCCACGCTGGTTGCCTAGCCAACAAATACAGTTCATCTCCAATAGTTTTATCACCCTGACATTTTTTTTGCAACCAATCACCGAATGTTTCCATGTGATGACGCATAATCCAAGCCTCATTCTTCCTAGGATTCTCGGATCGTACAAAATTCATGTGTTTCTCAATATACGGTTCCACCACAGTGGAGTTTCGAAGAACTGTGTAGTGCGCTTTATTGAAAGAATCATCACCCTGGCTGATATATGTTTTCTTTCCTAGTGTACCCTTTCCACCAAGTCTCCCCTCATACCGTGATTCAGGAAGACCAATCAGGTCAAGGTCAGGAATGAAGTCCACACAGAACTCAATGACCTCCTCTGTCCCGTATCCCTTGGCAATGCTTCCTTCTGGCCGACCCCGCTGGTGAACATATTTTTTCAGTACACCCATAAATCTCTCTAAGGGAAACATGTTGTGTAGGAACACAGGACCCAGGATATTAATCTCTTTGACCAGATGAACTAGGAGATGTGTCATGATATCAAAGAAGGATGGAGGGAACACCAACTCAAAGCTGACAAGACATTGAACCACATCATTCTATAGAGTAGCTAGATCAAAAGGATTGATTGCCTTCTAAGAAATTGCATTGAGAAATGAACACAGCTTCACGGTGGCCAGACGTACATGTGGAGGTAGAATTCCTCTTAAGGCAACCGGAAGCAGTTGCGTCATAATCACGTGGCAGTCATGCGATTTTAAGTTGACAAATTTCTTCTCCAGCACATTTATTATACGCTTTATATTAGAGGAGAACCCAGATGAGACTTTGATGCTGCTTAGGCACTCAAACATGCTTTCCTTCTCCTCATTGCTAAGAGTGTAGCTAGCAGGTCTTAAGTAATGACGTCCATCATCTGTCTTCTCTGGATGCAGGTTGTCTCGTTCTTTCATGCACTTCAAGTCCTCTCATGTCTCAAGGGTATCCTTAGGCTTTCCAAACACACCCATGAACCCTAGGAGATTAACACAAAGATTCTTTGTCAGGTGCATCACGTCGATCAAGTGGCAGACCTCAAGGTCTCTACAATATGGTAGCTCCCAAAATATTGACTTCTTTTTACACATTGGGGTGCGCCTCGAAGCGTCTTTTGGAACAGGTTCAATGCCTTGTCCCTTTCCAAACACTACTTTCAAATCCTTGACCATCTTGAATACCTCTGCCCCATCTCGGTTGCCTGGCTTGGACCGGTGTTCTGTCATACCTTTAAAATGTTTGCCTTTCTTTCTCAACTAGTGGTTCTTAGCAAGAAATCGACGATAGCCAATGTACATGACCTTTCAACATTTTTTTAAATAGGCAGCCTCAAGGTCACCAAAACAATGGGTGCATGCATTATATCCCTTATTTGTCTATCTAGAAAGATTACTTAGAGCTGGTCAATCATTGATTGTCATGAACAACAATGCTCGCAGGTCGAATTCTTCCTATTTGTACTCATCCCACACACGCGCACCTAGTTTGCTTCATAGCAGCTAGAGTTCCTCAACTAATGGCCATAGGTAGACATCGATGTCATTGCCAGGTTGCTTCGGGCCTTGGATGAGCACCGACATCATAATGAACTTACGCTTCATGCATAACCATGGAGGAAGGTTGTAGATACATAGAGTAATGGGCCAAGTGCTATGACTAGAGCTCTGGTCTCCAAAAGGATTAAATCCATCTATACTCAATGCGAACCTTGGGTTTCTTACGTCATTTGTAAAGTTCGGGAATTCTCTATCTATTTCTCTCCACTGGGACCCATCTGCAGGGTGTCTCAACATGTTGTCCACCTTACGGTTTTCTTTGTGCCATCGCAACAACTTTGTGTGCTCCTTGTTTCTGAATAGACGTTTTAGGCGTGGAATTATTGGAGCATACCACATAACCTTGTCAAGGATTCTCTTCTTCGGACGTTCTTCGTCCTCAACATCGTCAGGATCATCTCGCAAGATCTTGTACCATGACGCATGACAAACAGGGCATTCATCTAAATTCTCGTGCTCGCCACGGTACAGGATGCAGTCATTAGGACATGCATGTATCTTCTCGATTTGTAATCCTAAAGGGCAGACAATCTTTTTGGCTTCGTATGTAGTGGTGGGCAATTCATTAGGCTTTGGAAGCATCTTTTTTTGGATCTTCAGTAATTTTCCAAATGCCTTGTCAGATATACCATTCTCTGCCTTCCACTGTAACAACTCCAGTGTCGTGCCTAGCTTTTTCTACCCATCTTCGGCCGACGGGTAGAGTAACTTCTTGTGATCCTCTAGCATTTGGTCAAACTTAGCCTTCTACTTTTCACTTTCACAATCTCTCTATACGTCACGAATGACATCACCAAGAGCATCGTCATCTTCAGCGATACTGTTTTCTGTATCCGCCTCTTCTTCAACTTCCTCCATCGCGAAGTCACAGTATTGAGCAAAAATATCGTCAGGGTCCGCTTGTTCTTCTTCACCTTCTTCCATCATAACCCCGGTCTCTCCGTGCTTGGTCCAACAAATGTAGTTTGGCATAAAACCCGACTTGAACAAGTGCAAGTGAATACTTCTTGAGCTACAAAATTCTTTCAAATTCATACACATGGCACATGGGCAACACATAAAACCATCCCGCTTATTTTCCTCTGCCACTCTGCAGAATTCTCGCACGCCCTCAATGAACTTGTTGGAGCGGCGATCGACATTGTACATCCAATGGCATGTCATTATCTGCATTATATGGCATCACATAATTAAAAGCCCAGCATAAGAAAAGAGTGTGGCACAACCTTGTCTAATTGAGTTCAAAATTTTATAAGTGGTTCATCATTTCATAAAATTAATTTATGGACATAAATAAAAAGATAGCAAAATCATAAAATTTGTATTTTTCTATTAAAAGGTGTAATTTTATCTCTAAATAAAATTAATTTGAAGAATTTTTTAAGTTAAAATTAATTTATTTCAAAATTACAAAGAATCAACATTATTTAATATTTTAAAATGAGAACATGAACAAATTAAAGTAAAAAGTATCCTGAAAAGTCTATAATAGAACTAAACATTATATGTGTATACTACTTTCTAGGTACTATAATTAGCATCGTTCATAAAAATTCAAACATAAAAAGTGATTGGAGCTAGCAATATGAAATAAAATAGCCATATACAACATGAATTTACATATAGTGCTGCTAAAACATAGGAGGATGAAGCTAGCAACCTTTCAAACAAATCGACGATGGCGTAGAAGCGTTTGAAGTGGATTGATCACCGGAGATGAGACAGGCAAGAACAATGGAAGGACAAGCAACAAAAACATGAATAAGGAAGCTCAGGCTCGGGCAGGCTCAAGCAGGGAGGAAGAAGAGGGAGGTTCAATTTATAAGGGGGGGTTTAATCTCGGTTGGTAACATCAACTGGGACTAAAGCCAGTCCTATAGTCCCGGTCGGTGCCACGGACCGGGACAAAAGCTGTAGTCCCGGTCCGTGGCACCGACCGGGACTAAAGGCAGGGCTTTAGTCCCGGTTGGTGTTCCAGGACTAAAGGTCCCTCCCGACAGCGCCTGACAATAGAGCCGTTGGTGAGGGACCTTTAGTCCCGGTTGGTAACACCAACCGGGACTAAAGCTCTATTTAGTCCCAGTCGCCGAAATCGCCGAGACTAAAGGCATTTTGGGCGATCGACGAAAGGTCAGTTGTGTAGTAGTGCGTGAACTTAGTTATTGTGCAGTTTTAAGCAGTGGCAAGGAGTTCTGACTAAGTTTGGTCTTGATAGACGCACCGCCAAATGTGACAGACACTCTGTCCTCTGGTCGATAGAAACTATGTTCTTGGTTTTGAGTTTGATTAAATTCTAGTTTGAGGGTGGAGTTCATCATGCATGTGTTAGATGGTTCCTAGGTTATTTCGGTGACCTTATAGGCTAGTGATAGCTATGGTCTGAGCTCTAGTTATGATGTGCAACTTGTGATTTGGAATTTAATTAAAACCTTATAGGCAGCATATCCAAAGATGTGAGACTGTATATCCATGCTTGATCCATCTGTGCACATAAAAAAGGTTCACGTGTGTTTGATCATAAAAAATAAAAACTAGAGCCACGCCATCATGAACAACCATCCTAGCTAAAAGTTTAATGGGTTGCTAGGTGTCACATGGATGTGACCGTAAAAACTAAAATTGGTAGACCTCTTGAACAACAAATGTTCTACTTCAAGCCACATAAAAATGGCAAGACTAATTATAGAATTAAAAGCTAGAGCCACCGAGAACCATCTTACCTAAAAATTTAATGTGTTCCTAGGTGTCACTTGGATGTGTTCATCAAAATTAAAATTGGTAGCCTCTTGATGAGCAACTATTCTACTTCATGCCACATAAAAATAGGGATGGAGACTAATTATAGAAAAATAAAAATTGAAACCTTCGCGAACAACAATTGTAGCTAAAAACAATTGGTTACTAGGTGTCACATGTAAGTGCTCATCAAAACTAAAATTTGTAGCCCCATTGAAAAAATATACTCCATGCAATAACTAAATCATCACATACTAACAATAATCAAAACCACCATGTGATTAGCTAGAAATTAAAATTTTTCATAGACACCAACCTTTTGGAAGATGGATTCACCACAATTTGAATGTCTTCCTCAAGATCTAATTGAAAAGTGCTCTCTCAAATGGAGAAATAACTAGCATGAGAATTAAGCAATCTAGCCATCAAAACAATTGAGCAGATACAAATTCAAAGGCTTGTTACTAACCTTAAAGCAAGAAGATCATGCCCATCTTTCAAAATCCAAGACCTTCCATAAGCATTTTGGTGAAAAAATGGCCGCATCAATGGAGGCAGAGGTGGGGAAAGACAGCTTGAGTGTGCTCGATCGGGATGGGAGGGAGGAGGGAGGAGGGAGGAGGAAGGAGGGTTTTGGACCATACACATAGCACCGCTGGCTAAAGCCACAAAGCCGGCACTGATAGGCACTACATCACTGTTGGGTCAAGCCACAAGCCGATAGTGATAGTCTCAGTATCACTACTGGCTCATGGCTTAAACCGGTAGTAAAATGTCACTTTCGGCTCGTGTCTTGAGCCAGCCGTGATAAGGACTGCCGGGTCATTAGGACCCCCAATCATTTTTGGATTTTGAAGTTATAACCAGACGATGAAGGGTTATCACAGCCGGTTTGTAAGCAACCAACAGTGATGGACCGACATTGAAGGTAAGTTCTATAGAAGTGTTTCTCTAAAATTGATTTTCTATGTAACTTGATTTCGCTGATAAAAGTGATTCTTTGTATAAACTTTATAGAGGAAGTGAATCGGTCAGGATGGAAACAACAAACAATAGGATCATTCTAAATCTGTATGCAGACCATTTGATTTGAGTGGTACATTGGAGCACATCAAATTAAACCTCAAGATTTTGCTTGAACTTATCAGGCATGCTTATCAACTATGGAACAATATTTTTCTCTCACAACAAATCAGCTTCAGCTGGCATATCAGCCTAGAAACCATCAGCCGAACAACATATACTAGTAAGATGTGCATGAGTGTATTCATGGAGGCAAGGGAGTGTGTGTGTTTATGAGCATCTGTTGGTATTTATTAACTTCTCACTTGTTTTAATAGTTACCTATTAATTACCTACACCTCTAGCATTACTAAACTAGGTTGTCATCCCTAGTGATGGTGCTAGAAATATTTATTGGTACTAACTAGCATTACTACAAGAATAATACTAAATTTTTATGTGACTAGAAAGAATATAAAGATATGAATGAAAAGAATTATGCAAGCGGACATATAATTATACCATTGTAGTACTTCACCCGAGAGTATTGTTGATGGTCACTAATGCTCATTTTTAACCGTCAACTATTATATGAAAAAGAATGAAATCAATCACAAAGCATAGTTGTAGGGTTTGATTCTAACGAGTTCCACGAGTTGTGTTGTTCTCACTTGTTTTGTAGGATATTTAATATTTCACTATATAAAACTATCTCAAGTGATGAATTAGAGCAAATCATTATGAAGAGCTTGTCGAGACGATCGAAATGGACATATTATTTGCTATATTTGGAGTTCCGGAGATAAAGTCCCCGATGGATACGACTCGAAAGATTCTAGAAGAACCTAGAACCATCACCAAGCAAGAGTTTTAGGGACTAACATAACAATTTTCACAGCTTTGGTGAATGTTGAATTTTCAGGGATATAAATAGAATAAGCCGTGAAGGAGTAGGAGTCAAGAAACCGAACCAAATCAAGTCAAAATTCCGCGGAAATTGACAAGAAGGTTCTAGAGGACACAAGAAGACACGGGAACGAAGCGGAAGCTCAGAGGGTGACAAGTGGGGCCGACCGGCCTGGTCCCACCTCCAAGTCCGGTCCTCTACGACGCATCTTGACCACTGTTTCAAGTCAGTTTGATCCAAGGGTTACGGTTCATCCCACCGGGCTATATAAGCAGAGGTAGACCTCCACCTTGAGGCATCTCCATCTTCATTAGCTACATCTCAAGAAAAAGCTAGGGTTTCACCCCTCCATCCAAGTAGAAGTAGAGATCCCTCTAGATGATCGTCTAGTTCTAGTTCTAGTTCTAGTTCTAGTTTATCTAGTTGTAAACTAGAGATTAGGGAGAGAGGAGAGGAGAGAGCTGAGGAGGAGCCGGATCTGTCGAATCTTCCTCGACATTGTACTTCTGCAACATCTGGTTCATCTTGAGCAATCTCCAGGTTCTTCATTATTTATTTCTAAGTATTTTGTTTCAGTTCTTGCTTTATTATATTTACTGGATCTCCGCTCGTATTGAGTGCTCTAGTTATTCTAGATAATTAGAGTAGTAAGCGCTAGTGTAGACGTGGTGTCTAGACTAGGGTTTACCTCAGTTTGCACCCAATACCACGGTTAGTTGTGGTAGCCCACAGAGGTGACAACTCTGTCTAGTCTTTGTAATCCACCACGTTCGGGGTGGTGTTTTGTAGAGCTTTTTGGCAGCCTTCCCCCGACTACTTCCATTCTAATCTTTTTTGAGAGTCGGAAAGGTACTATTGCTCTGAAGTACGTAAAATAGAGTAAGCCTTCGACAAGATAGAACCACTTAGAAACCCTAAAATCCCTCTCTACCCTATAATTACCCTTTCCTTGGACATTCCTAATTCTTCTAGTACACTTCACGTTCCCCGTGGAAATCGATACTCTGGAATACTCCCGGGTGAAAGCTACATCAGTATCCGTGCGCTTGCAGATCTTTTTTTGTTCGCGTTTAAAATACCCAACAAGTATACCAGATATCATATTTATATTTTACCACAGGGAAGGTGTAGCTTTGGACATGTATTGATAACTTATAACATTGATGGAGAAATACACCATAACCAATCACTCTACTCATAATAGGGGTAAATCACAAGATAAGATGTATATGATAAGCACTGATCAAGCATTATAATAAGTAAATCACTCAGAGCACTCCTATCTATGGCAATAGCATGGTCAAGTTAGAATATTAGAGGCATAATTCCTAAGTCATCCTTAACTACAAGTCAAGCATATGATGATTAGTGCAATTACACCTAGCAATCCTAGCTAAGATCATCATTATATCCACACATAAGGGGCATTACTTAGGGAAGTTTGAGTATAGAAACCTCTCCCTTCCATTGTAACCAAGCCCTACTTCCTCAACCTATACTCGGGGAGTAGACTACAAAGGACTCAATGGGAGTGTCACATCCGTGATCTACCACATGACCCAGAATATAGAGTGTATTCATAGGTAAATAACATATAAGCACCATGCTTACATGATCTCTACCACCCACCTATGGTACCTTATTAGGGTGAATGCTATATAAACTTATGCATAAACACAATGATTAACTAACTATACTAAGCATATAATCAAAGTAGACAATTAAAGGGTCGAGATGGCGGACTAGAGGGGGGTGAATAGTCCTTTCTAAAACTTAATCGCGTCGTCTAACCGAAATAAATGTGGAATTAAACTTATCGGTCTAGCCAAGACTACACCCCTCTATCTATAACTCTAGCACCTTGCAAAAGATCCTAATTAAGCAAATAAGGTGCTTCCTTAGCAAGAGCTCACCTAACTAATTCTAGAGCAAGGTCACACAAACCTATGCACTAGTACTTTTCACACCAAGGGAGCTCCTACACAAGTATAGTAAGAAAAAGCACAAAGCCACCTATGCTCACTAGCAATGCTCAATAGCAAGCCAACTAATGCCAAACTAGAGAGCGCAAATTACTTAGCTACACAAACTAAGCAATGTGACTAACAAGGTTACAAAAACCAAATTAGCCACACAACGTGTGCTACTTCTATGCTATATAAGCAAGAAGGTAACTAGCAAACTACACAAGCCAACTAGTTACAAGAGCAACTACACAAGCACAAGTATATGAATGTAAATACAAGCTTAGTTGCCACCAAGCTAGTCCCCGTTATGGCGATACACCCACTTGATGAATCTCAAGCTAATTGACTATCAAGAGTCAAACCCTCAGCGGGTGTCGCACATCCACTCTCAAGATGGGGATCCTCCAAGCCATGAGCTTTACTAGAGTTGCTCTTCGTGATCCCCGTAGGGTGAGCACAATCCCCCTCACAAATCCTCCTCTGGAGCCACGCACAATCTCCACACATGCTTTAACGGAGTCGCAAGCCACCAAGCCATCTAGGAGGTGGCAACCTCTAAGAGTAACAAGCACCACTGAATTGTAACTCGAACACCTTATGCCAGTCGATGCAATCCTCACGATGCAACGCACTAGAATCACACTCACTCGCAACCGATTCGCACTCTTGCAAGCTCAAGTGAGTAGGAGGGCTCTCAAGCACTCTCAAGCATGGACACAAAGTCCCCTTAGGTGATCAACCTCAGCCATGGCCAGCCACCCCATGTATTTATAGCCCAAGGGCCAAATAGAGTCGTTGCCCACTGACTGGGCGAAACACGGGGGCACCGGACGCTCCGGTGCTGAGGCATCGAACGCTGCACCAGCGTCCGGTGCACCGCGGCCATCCACGTGGCTATCAGCGTTCAACCACCACCACATGATCTCAACGGTCAACTTCAGTGCACGCTCAGCTAAGTTCACACCGGACACTCCTGTGCTCTTCATCGGACGCACCACATGCGGCGTCCGATGCGGTCCAGTAAGCTCCCCGAGCTCGGAAATGTGCATCGGACGCGTCCGACCCAACACCATCGGACGCGCCACCACATCCGGTGCACTTCCGACAAGACTGCCATGTGCCATGTCACCAGCACCGGACGATCAACAGTGATCACCTGGCATCCGGTGTGACACCGTCGGATGCGCCGGTGCAGCCTCCCAACTACGTATGTAGCACCAGGGTTAGCCACCGGACGCGTCTGGTGACTCCAGAGCCAGCGTCCAACGAGTCCTATGACTATGCCTCCTTTTCTTGCCTCAGGCGCAATAGAAAATAAGCGTTGCATTTCCATGAAAGCGTCGAATCCCGCCTCGCAAGCTCGGCGGGAGGGAGAGAGGATCCCAAACCCCTCTCAACCGCTCAAACTCCATCGCCTTCGCAAATGTGCCAACACCAACAAGTGATCACCACCTTATGCACGTGTGTTAGCATTTTCACAATCATTTTCTCCAAGGAGTTAGGTACTCAACTTGCCTCGCCACTCGATCCTAACACGTATGCAAAGTTAGATCGCTCAAGTGGCACTAGATGACCGATATGCAAACAAGTTTGCCCCTCTTGATAGTACGGCCATCTATCCTAAACCTGGTCATCAACTTCTCTACACACCTATGACTAGTGAAATAGAAATGCCCTAGGTTATACCTTTGCCCTGCGCATTCCACTCCATCTCCTCCGACGTTGATGCAACACATGCACCAACCATATCACAAATGATATGATCCACTTCATATCATCATGTGACCTTGGTCCATCGATCTTGACCTCACTTCCTCTTCACCATTGCGTCAGTCCATCGGCGCCAAGTCTTGCTCAAGCTTCACTGCCTCACGGTTCATCACTCCAAAGCCTTTGACTTGCCCTTCACACTTGCAACCGCCCAGCAACGTCGGCACCTAGCCACCGCCTCCGGCGCCCCCAGCCGCCCCTGGCTGTTGCGCGGCCTTCCCCGACGTCCAGAGGAGCAGGAGCGAGGGAGCGGCATGGGCGCAGGCGGCCAGCAAGCAAAGCGGAGGCGGTGGACGACCTGCCCCAGTCGGGCAGAGGCCAGTGTGGGAGCGACCAGGGACACGCGAGACCATTGCTGCCACCGACAGTGAGGTGAGGCCGGCACCAGCCTTCTAGCGAGGTCTCCGTCTCGTTCGCCGCCTCTCGTCTATTCGTGGTCAGCATAACTGATCCTCGTAGATAGCCATTGCATGATAAGCATGAGTTCATTAATTTGACCATCATATATATGGTTATATCATAGGAGAAATACTAGAGAACCATATATAGTTAGAAGAAATGAGGCACATAGATTCATTAATTCCATGCATACAATATTTGTTAGTATATACAAAGTTTAGATGTTTTCTCGAGCATGCAATACTAGTTCATAAATAAGCATATTAATATTTGCATGCTATAATATAGCTATACCCATACATAGTTAATTAATTTATAGTGGCATATGCATATATAGCGTGTGTGTCTTTTGCTTGTTTTATACCTTTTACTTTGCCATCTTTTTACAGTGATAGAACGTACTAAAGCAAGCGTGATGAAATCCAAGGTCTTTTGTGTTATATGAAGGCCATCGATCTGTTGATATGTATGTGGTTGTCGGCCTTTGTGCCGTTGTATGTTGTAGGTTTTAGAAACGTCACCGTACAGGGGAGGTGCTGCCGAAATTTTTAATGGACACTAATCTCTTTGCTTTTTATGCAGTAGAGGGACCTGTCCGAGCCGAGCCGAGAAGAAGTACCTGGGCGACCCCGGTCGTCTTGGTCGCTGTGCGGGTCTGCCGGCACCGCATCGCTTCGCCATTGCACTGACTCGCCATAGCCCCACTAGTCTGACTCCACCGCCACCCTCGGTATAACCCCTCTTTCCATCTTATGATCATAGGTCACATAATCCATTTAGGTGTCTCCTGTTCGAAAGAGTATGGTTGGAGGTGTGCAGACCTTTGCATATCTATAACCGTATCTGTTTCGAATCGTCCACATTTTTTGGATAGCCTGCGGATGCATAGATGGGTTAGTTTCCATGGTCTGCTCTGATCCGAGATAGAGTTTTGGCACCACCTCCCTGTTGTTCTCTGGATACACACTCCCTTTCTAGGACGTATATCTGGAGAACAGCGGGGAGGTGCTGCCGAAATTTTGTCTTAGATAGGAGTAGAGCATGGAAACTAGCCTCGTCTACGCATCCGCGGGTGGTATTAGGGCCTATCCTCACCTATTAGGCAGTAGGACCGCCTTGCAGATGCAGTTGATGGTTACTTTTCTCGCTGTTATATATGTTAGAGGATGGATGACCGAGAGTGGATGTACACGGGCCACCTAAAGATGGCAACGGGGACCCGATCCCCGATTCTCCGTGGGGAATTCCCCTTTTAGGGGACGGGGATGGGTCAAAATTGATCACCATGGAGGATTAAACGGGGCAAAATCGACGGGTATGGTATGCTATTCCCCGTCCCCGTTAACCCGCATCCCCGTTTTCTATAGCAGATCACAGCACAACCCACAGCGTCACTCATCTGGCCCATCAAAGCCCATGTAAAAGCCATGTATAAATATATACCTAAACCTAACTGCCGAATCTATCTCCACTCCCTCCCCATTCTCTCCCGGAGTCACGCCGCCGCCGCTTGTGTAGCGAGTCTTGCACTGCCGCCGCACCTGTTGCTGCCACTCCATTCAGCTCGCAGGTCACAAGTGTTGTGCACCGTGCGCGTAGCGCCGCACCAACATCCCTTCCCACTCGCAAGTTTGAGCCCTCAATCAAGTCACGTGCTAGCGCAGGCTCTAGATCGAGAGTTGCCTCTCGACCTGGTGATGAAGCTTCGCTTGATACCCCCATGCAGTGCATCTCCCGTCGCATCAACCCTCGTTGATGACTCCGTGAGTGGCCAAAGATAGAGACAAGAAGCAAAGCACTAAAGATGTGTAGTTTTGGGGTTCCTGTACTATTGGTTACTTAAGATTTGTAGTCCTTTTGGATTTTCTAAGATGGGAATTAGCTTTGCTTCTTGGCAATCTGCATGTGAGAAATTGTATTGTTTGATGCGAGCACTATGTTTTGAGATGAGATTTAGATTTGCTTTTACTCTGTGTAACCGAATGATTTTTTCGAGGATGGGACGAAATGTCGCCCCGATGATGTTGACGGGGACGGGGACGGGGATAATTTGTCCCTGCGGGGACGGGGACGTGGAGCCATCCCCCGACGGGGAATTCCCCGTTGCCATCTTGAGGGCCACCGAAGTGCGGGTGATTTCACCGATGAATGGATGATGAAGATCAATGATTTCTTGGAGATGGCATTTGCACAAGCGTTTCTAGTTCTGTGTCCCTACATGATTTGTGCAAACATAAAAAAGGAAGAACAAGGTGGACATGGGTAAACATCTTGTGAAGAATGGATTTACATCGGGCTATACTCAGTGGGTCCACCATGGTGAAGCCTATCGTCTGAGAGAGAAGATGGTGAGACCCTGTCTCAAGGATTTTGATGCCAAGGCCGGGGTAGCAGACATGATAGAGGACTGGCACAAAGGGCAATGCGGTGAAGGACGTACGGAGGAGGAGATGGAGCCTACCATGAAGGTGTTCTATGACATGATGTCTTCAGCACAGAAACCCCTCCACGATCAGACAACGGTTTCTCAACTGGATGCCATTGGACGCTTGATGGGGTTCAAGTCGGAGTGTAACATGAGTCGAGAACACTTCAATGGTATGTTGACCGTGATTGGCACGAAGAGGATGCAAAATACTGTCCAAAGTGTAAATCCTCAAGGTTCCTAAAGGTAGACTTTGCTAAAGGCCAGAAGAGGCAGCTTGAGATTCCCGTGAAGATCCAACAGTACCTTCCATTCCTACTGAGGATCCAACGGCTATACATGACCAAGGAATCCGTGAAACAGATGACATGACATAAAAAGGGCGTGCGATACCATGAGGACAACATGGTACATCTAGCCGATGGTGAAGCATGGTCCCACTTTGATGGCATCCATCGTGAGAAAGCAGATGAGGCTCGTAATGTACGTGTTGTGCTGGCAATAGATGGGTTCAATCCTTATGGACTGATGGCTGCCGCATACACATGTTGGCCCATGTTCATTATCCCCCTCAATCTACCCCACGTGTCTGCTTTCAATGCCAGAACATATTCTTGTCTTTGATAATTCCTGGACACCCGAGGAGTAACATGGGTGTGTACATGGAGCCTTTAATTGATGAATTGGTCTATGCGTGGGAGGACAAGGTATGGACATATGACCAAGCTACAAAGAAAAACTTCAAGATGCACGTTTGGTATCAGTACTCCCTGCATGACTTCCTAGCGTATGGGCTATTTAGCGCCTGGTGTGTTCATGACAAGTTCGCATGCCCAATATGCAAGCAAGGCTTGAGGTTCATTTGGTTGCAGAAGGGTGGCAATTATTCAGCCTTCGACAAACATCATCAATTCCTCCCTCCTAAGCATCCATTCAGACAAGACATCAAGAACTTCACTAAAGGTGTCGTAGTGACAGACCCTGCACCGTAGATGATCACTGGTGCGGAGGTTCATGCTCAGATAGATGCGCTCGTGCCCAAACCAGAAGGTTTTGGTTTTGTGGGGTATGGTGAGGAACACATGTGGACTCATAAGTCAGGCTTGATGAGGCTCCCCTATTTTGATGACCTCCTTCTTCCACATAACATTGATGTAATGCACACTAAAAAGAATGTCGCCGAGGCACTTTGGGGAACCATCATGGAAACTAAAAAGTCAAAGGACAACCCTAAGGCTAGAGTGGACTTAGCAACGTTATGTGATAGACCAAAGCAAGAGATACAGCCCCCTAGAGGCGGCAAGAAATGGACAAGGCCTAAGGTAGATTTCGTCTTGGCCAGGAAACACAGGAAGGAAGTACTTGAATGGATCCAGAAGCTAATGTTCCCTGATGGGTATGCAGCAAATCTGAGGGGAGTGAACTTATCTACTCTGTGAGTCAATGGGATGAAGAGTCATGACTACCACATATGGATTGAGCAGCTTCTTCCGGCGATGGTTCGAGGCTATGTCCCTAAGCATGTGTGGCTAGCGCTAGCAGAGTTGAGCTACTTCTTCCACCAGCTTTGTGCTAAGGAGTTGTCTCGGAAAGTGGTTGAGGACTTGGAAAACATGGCGCTAGTGCTGCTCTATAAATTAGAGAAGATCTTTCCACCTGGCTTCTTCAATCTGATGCAGCATTTGATATTGCACCTCCCGTATGAGGCACGAATGGGAGGGCCCGTGCAGGACCATTGGTGCTATCCAATCGAGAGATGTCTGAAGACTCTTCACAAAAAATGCAGAAACCAAGCCAAAATTGAGGCTTCCATTGCAGAGGCTTTCATTCTAGAGGAGGTGTCAAACTTCACAGAAAAATACTATGGCGAGAACCTTCCTAGCGTGCAAAATCCACCGTCTCGTTACAATGGTGGCGAAGATGAATCGAACCTTAGCCTTTTTCGAGGGCAACTCAAAAGTGCAAGTGCATGGACCACTAAGACCTTGACACATGCAGAGTGGTGCTGCATCATGCTATATGTGTTGCACAACCTTGAAGAGTGGCGCCGTACATGGGGTAAGTTCTCAATGAGCTTGTTTCAATACGTCGTCACTATTCCTCATCCAACCCCTTGTTTCACGTTGGTACAGGGAATTTCTTCATCACTTCTGGAATCGATCGAGGGATCCTACCCCGCAGGAAACTAATACCCTCCTTTCAAAGGGTGCGGGACTGGGCAGGCCTGATTTCATTTCTTGGTTCAAAAACAAGGTACATTCCAATTAAGCTCGTACTAAGTTCGACTTTTGAAGTTTCTCGTACGTTCGAATAATATAACGATCTATCCTATACCAACTTGCAGGTCCAAACTGATGCGTCTATGACTGATGAGTTGAGATAGGTTGCAAGCGGCTATGCCTATAGGGTCAAGTCACTTAACAGTTACGATGTCAATGGCTATCGCTTTCACACAACAAACCACGAGCAGAGTCTGCCCAGTCGAAAAATCATAAATAGTGGAGTTTTTACCCCCGGCACTAATGGCCATGACTATTATGGAAGAATTAAAGAAATATACAAACTTTCATTTTCTAAGGCCATCGGTTTGAAACCTGTGCGTCCTATCATATTCAAATGCCATTGGTTTGATCCCGGAGTAACGAGACGGACCCCTCATATTGGGCTAGTTGAGATTCGACAGGATTCCGTCTATCTAGGAGATGATGTCTATATTGTGGCTCAACAGGCCACACGGGTTTATTATACCTCTTACGCATGCCGCACCAAAGAGCATCTTAAGGGTTGGGATATTGTGCACAAGGTATCGCCACATGGTAGACTGCCTGTCCTAAATGATAAAGATTACAACTTCAACACAACCACATATGATGGAGAGTTCTATCAAGAAGAGAGGCTACAAGGGAGGTTCGAGATAGACTTAACCGAAGCGATAGGAATGGATGTAGACAATGATTGGGTTGATGACGAGGACGATGGGGATGAGGTGCAAAATGTGAAGGACTTAGCAATGCTTGAGCGATTACGCTTAGGTAATGACTCCAAAGACAACATTCCTCCTTCGAATAGTGTTGATTATTTCGACATGGTTGATAGTGATGATGAGACTTATGATCTAGCTAATCCCGATCATGTAGATTATTTCTAATACATGTAATAGTACTTTACTTTGTAATTATGTTATCTTTATTTTGCATCTATTTCTAATTACTTCTTATTTATTCATTTTAATTTCTAATTAGCTCTTGTTTATTCTTTTCACTTGCAGGTGATTGAACAAAGATGGTGGGCGACCATTAGAGGGACGTGTTCTCTATTTACCAGAGGACATAGCGTGTGGCGGATGCAGAAGAGGAGCTATTGGAGACGAGGAGGAGAAGGAGGAGCCAGAGGCCACAGCGTCGTCCTCCCACGCCACCGGAGGACGAGGTGGTGGAGGAGGAGGAGCAGGAGGTGGCCGAGGACGGGGATGGGGACAGGGATAGGGACGAGGAGTTGGCCAGCAGGCGGACGAAGAGGAGGAGGGTGGGGACGAGGACAACGAGGAGGAGGCAGAGGAGCCAGAGGCCGCTTCCTCTAGTTCGTCGCGAGTCTACTTGCAAGGTCCCGCAACCCTCCCTGATCCGCTGCCACCACATCAACGCCCGGTGATTCACCCCGAAGGGCAAAAGTAAGTAACTTTATATGTTATTCGTACTTCTTCATATGATATGCTGAAAATTGAAGTATCAACTAATATTTTGTCTTAATCACTTATACAGGAACTAGAGGGTTGTGTTGGGTCCTGGTAAGTCATGCCATGTTAATGGCATCCTGGGTCTTATGTTGAAGACCCACTTCCCTAGCATAGTTGACTACACCAGTAGGAGGGAGTCGGTGTACACCTTTAAGCACTACTACAATGGTGACGACGACCGGGAGGCGAACAAGGCGGTGCGGGTGATGCGGGACTTTTGGGTCAGTCTTCATCGCACCACATTGCTTAGTACATCGCATTGATAGGAAATTTCTTAAAATAATGAATTGATACATTGTGTTAGTATGCATCTTTATTTCAAATGCGAGGAGGGATTTGAGGTCAGGGCGGAGGCGGTGCTTCAGCAAGCCTGCAAAAAGGTCACCGTGGACATGCATTACGAGGCGCGCCCCTAGGCTCTCATCACTTACCACAGGTCAATCCTTGGAGAGGACATCAAGAAGCCAGAAGCAAGACAAATGATGCTGACCAAGGAGCAGTTCATAGCAGTACATAAAGAATATGAGTATTGATTCCTTTTGAGATTAAGTACTCTTAATTTGTTCCTCTTATGTGTCAAATACTTGATGGCGTGTAGATGTGTCCATGGTGGTGCTCCTCATATAGCGACGCCTGGCAGCAGATGGTGGACAAGTGGTTCACCCCCGAGTGGACCGAAGCACACAACTAAAAGTCCTATGTTTGGTGTTGGCAATTAGTGACAATGTCTAAGTACCAATCCTATGCCTAAGTTGTATGTAGCATATGAGGATTAGTACATTCCAAGGTTGGTGGCCAGATGGACATGATGATCATGATGGCCACACTTAGATTTGGACGCAACCCTACGTGATCAAGGCAAAGGTATATGCTTAAGGGTTGTGTTTTAGTAACCTAGACACCTAGTGGGTGTGGTTACATTATAGGATAGATAGCCATACTATAAAGAGGGGAATGACATGGCTATTGAACTCCTAAGTGTCTCTAGGTGTGCATTTCATAATCATATGCATTTGGATAGAACTAATAACGCCTCGGAAAATAATTGTGAAAATGCTAACACACTCACACATGACGAGATCACTTGGTGGTGTTAGCATATTTGCGAAGGCACTAGAGTTTGAGCGGTAGAGAGGGTTTGGGGGTCCTCTCTCCCTCTCGCCGAGCTTGCGAGGCAGGATTCAGGTATTTTCGAGGAGTTGAAACGACTATTTTCCACTATGCCAGAAGTCAAAAGCGAACGGAGGTCACAGAGGTGACCGGACGCTGGACCGGACGCGGTCTCTGTTTGACAGGACGCGTCCGGTCAGTGTTCAACGTCTGCGCGTGTTTCTGTTTTTGATCGGACGCGGCAGCGCATTCGATCACTATCGACCGGACGCATCCGGCCATTCAGGGAGCTTACTGGACTCCAACCGGACGCTGGCACTGTGGCGTCCGGTCAGTTCTACAGCGTGTCCGGTCGCTGTTTCGTTGTGCGCTGCTCAGGCTTGACCAGCGCGTCCGGTTGGTTACGGGACCAGCGCGTCCGGTCATACTTCACGCGTCCGGTCGTTGCGTGAAGCGCGTCCGGTCGGTGCTTCGCAGCATAGCCATTGTGTGATCGGCGCGTCCGGTCAGTTGGACCAGCGCGTCCGGTCAGCGCGACTGCGGCTGTTTTAAGTTTCTAACGGCTATATTCGAAGGGGTACGTCTATAAATACTCGTTGGCCGGCTCAATGCTCTATCTCTTGAACATTTGACATACTTGTGAGCATTTTGAGCTAATCAACTCCCCTCCCACTCATCTCTCTTGCTTCTTTGCATATTCGAAGTGAGAATGAGTGATCCAAGTGCATTTGCATTGTGAGATTGCATCTAGTTGGCACTTGGTGGTTGATTTGTTGTGGGATTCTTGTTTCTCTTGGTGGTTGCCGCCACCTAGATGGCTTGGAGCAGCTTGGAGGCATTGGCAAGAGTTGGTGATTGTTCTTGGCCACCTCCGGTGATTGTGAGGGGTTTGTGCCTGCCTCGGCGAAGCGCCAAAGGCAACGTTAGTGAATCGCTCATGTCATTTGCAACCTTTTGCCATTTGGTAGGTTCTTGTGGTGCCTTTTGAGAGGCTCGGTGTGAGACCGATTAGCCACCAAACCACGTGGTGAAGAGGGACACAACGGGGACTAGCGTGCTAGCAAGCACGTGAACCTCGGGATAAATCTTCGTGTCATCAAATTCATATTGTGATTGATTGATCCCGGTGTTCGGTTGTCTTGGTATTCATTGTTGATCATATTGATTGGCTCAATACTTCGCCCCTCGGTGAAACTCTCCTAACTCAACTCCGCATTACCTTCTTAGTTATCTTTGCTAGCTAGTTAGCTTTGCTAGAGTAGCTCCTTTGTGTAGCTTGCTAGTTGTAGTTGTAGTTACCTTCTCGGTTTGATTTGTGCGGTTGAGTGCAAATATACTAGAATTGTGAATTGGTTAGGTGGCTTGCAAACACCCCATAGGCTAAGCAAAACTCACATCTCGCTACTTGTTATTTTGATAAGCTTGTTTAGCTTGTCTTCGTAGAAAATTTTAAAATGCTATTCACCTCCCTCTAGCCATCAAGACCTTTCAAGTGGTATCGGAGCCATGGTCACCGTTTGTAAGGCTTAACAACCTCGGTGTAAGATGGCTCAAGTTATGTTCAATCATGTAAATGGCAAGCCTCCATTCTTTAATGGTGTCTCTTCCTTTGATCATTAGAAAAGAAAAATGAAGCAATATCTAGGCAATATACATGAGAAGGTTTGGGATGTGACCAAAGAAGGATACATCATTCTTGATAAGGAAAATCTCACTCCAAATGACCGCATCAACAAACAATGCAACATGACAGCACTTGACACAATCTACCATGCCATTGATGACAAAGTATTTAAGCAAATCAATGATCTTAAAAAGGCAAATGAGCTTTGGATAAGGCTTGAAGAAACATATGAAGGCACTTCAATGGTAAAAAGTGCCAAACAATATATGCTCAAGGACAAGTTCTCCACTTTCAAAATGAAGGATGATGAATCCATCCCGGAGATGTTCTATAGGCTCCAAGTCATTGTCAATGATCTCAAGGGGCTTGGGGAGAAGGTTGAGGACAAGGACTTCTCACACAAGTTCTTGATGTGCTTACCCAAGAAGTTTGCCACCTTGAGAAGAATGGTCTTTAGAGAGGGATTGGACAAAGTTAAACCAACCGATGTGCTTGGAGATATAATGACCGATGCTCAATACAATGATGATGAAGATGAGGTAGAAGAGAAGAAGGAGACCAAGGTCAAGTAAGAGAAGCCCATTGCATTCAAGGCTTCATCTTCTAAGGGCAAGAGCAAGGTGGAGAACGATGATGATGATCCATTCGATGATTAGACTATGGCCCTCCTTGTGCATAAGATGAGAAGATTCACAAAGAAGAAAGGATATGGGGCAAGAAAAAGGAGAGACACTATAAAGGCAAAGACCCTTTGCTACAATTGCAATAGCCCCGATCACATAGTGGCAGATTGCCCCTATGAAGATAAGAGATTTCATAATGGGGACTTGAAGCTCAAGAAGAACAAGAAGGATAAGAAAGAGAAGGAGAAGAAAGCAAAGAAGAGCTTTATATTCAACAAGAAGAAGAAGGGTGGTGGTTATGTAGTCACTTGGGATAGTGACAACTCCGATAGTGATGATGATGCAAGCTCTAGTGATGATGAAAGGACCACTCGACGAGCCATTGCAAGCATCGCCCTCTCCAACAAGCCATCCATCTTCGACACTACATCGACATGCCTTATGGCCAAGCCTACCAAGGTAAAATATGATGATAGTGATGATGATTCTTGTGCTAATGATGGTTGTAGGAGTGATGATGAGGAGGATGAGGACTACTCCAAGAATGATCTATTGGGCATAATGGATCAAATGAGCAAAGGCTACAAGAGGACCACCAAGAAATATAAAATCTTAGAACAAGAGCTCATTGCCAAGAGCAATGAAAATGATTCCTTGATGGAGGAGCTTATTGCTCTCAAAAAGAGTAAGGAGTGCAAAGGAATTGAACAAGAGCTCAAAGCTCTTAGGAAATCCTTTGATGAGCTAGAGACCTCTCGTGAGTGTCTAAAGAAAGACCACGAGGATCTTAAAATTGCTCACACTAGGCTTAAGAAAGCCCACTCCACTCTGCTTGAGCTCATCAAGGAAAAAGACCTCAAGTTGGAGAAGTTTATGAAGGAAGCTAAGAAGGAGCAAGTGATTATCACTTGTGACATTAGACTAACATGTGATATTATTGATGATTCTTTATTTGTTGGTCCTACTAATGCTTCATGTAGCTCATCATCATCCACCACAACAAACTCTATCTCTACTACTAGTGATTCGTCACTTGTGGTTGAGAATGAGACTCTCAAGTGAGAGGTGGATGATCTCACCCGCGCATTAGACAATGCCTATGGTGGGGATGCCCGCTTGCTAAAATGCTTGGGTAGCCAAAGGTTCTCTCTTAACAAAGAGGGTTTGGGCTATACTCCCAAGAAGGGCAAGGCGGCCTTTGCTACTCCAAAGCCTCGCTTTGTGAAGGATAATGGTCGTTATTGCAATAGATGCAAGCAAGTTGGGCATCTAGAGATTAATTGCAACAAAATGAACAAGAACAAGAAAAATACTAATGTACCTTACATTTCTTTTGATTCTTGTTATGTGCTTACCAAGGGTGAAAAGGTGTGCATGCAAGGTTTGTTGGTACACCAATTGTGGGCCCAAAGAAGAAGGCCATTTGGGTACCAAAGAGCTTAGTGACTAACCTCCAAGGACCCAAACAAGTATGGGTACCTAAGAAACATTAATTTGTTTTGTAGGTCAATTACAAGGCCGGAGGAAGGCATTGGGTGCTTGATAGTGGGTGCTCTCAACATATGACCGGAGATTCAAGAATGTTCAACTCTATCAAATCAAATGATAGTGGCATTGATAGTATCACATTTGGTGACAATAGCAAGGGTGATGTAAAGGCTCTTAGAAGGATTGCAATCTCAAATGATCATAGCATTTCCAATGTGTTCTTAGTTGAAAAGTTGAACTTCAATCTTCTCTCGGTTGCTCAATTGTGTGATCTTGGTTTTAAGTGCATATTTAATGTTGATGATGTGAAGATAGTTAGTGTTGATGGCTCTAACTTGATCTTCAAAGGCTTTAGATATGAGAATCTATACTTGGTTGATTTCAATGCTAGTGACACTCAACTTTCAACATGCTTGCTCACCAAATCATGTATGGGTTGGTTATGGCATAGAAGACTTGGTCATGTTGGCATGAAGCAATTGAACAAGTTAGTGAAGCATGACTTAGTTAGAGGCTTGAAGGATGTCACATTTGAGAAAGATAAGTTATGTAGTGCATGTCAAGCCGAAAAGCAAGTGGGCAACACTCATCCATTAAAGAGCATTATGAGTACTTCCAAGGCATTTGAGTTGTTGCACATGGATCTATTTGGGCCAACTACATACACAAGCATTGGTGGCAACAAGTATGGCTTTGTGATTGTGGATGATTTCACTAGATACACATGGGTATTCTTTCTTGTGGACAAGAGTGATGTATTTGACATATTCAAGAAGTTCATCAAGAGAGTGCAAAATGAGTTTGAGACCACAATCAAGAAAGTAAGAAGTGACAATGGAAGTGAGTTTAGAAACACAAGAGTTGATGAGCTATGTGATGAGCTTGGAATCAAGCATCATTTTCGGCCAAGTATACACCTCAATCTAATGGCTTAGTTGAGAGGAATAATAGAACCTTGATTGATATGGCAAGATCAATGTTAAATGAGTATAATGTGAGTCATTCATTTTAGGCCGAAGCAATCAATACGACTTGCTTCTATAGCAACCGCCTCTATTGCCACAAGTTCCTAGAGAAGACACCATATGAGATCTTAAATGGAAGAAAGCCCAACATTGCATACTTTTGGATATTTGGTTGCAAATGCTACATCTTGAAGAAGGGCACTAGATTGAGCAAGTTTGAGAAGAAATGTGATGAAGGATTCTTACTTGGTTACTCAACTACTAGCAAAGCTTATAGAGTTTGGAATTTGGCTAGTGGTCAACTTGAAGAAGTGCATGATGTTGAGTTTGATGAAACCAATGGTTCTCAAAATGAAGAAGATAACTTGGATGATGTGAGAGGAACTCAATTGACCAATGCTATGAAAGAAATGGATATTGGTGATATTAGGCCAAAGCAAGTGATTGATGTGGATGAAGACAAAGATCAAGTGCTCCAAAGTCCAATTACACAAGCTAGTGGTTCTCAAATGTAAAATCAAGCTAGTACATCATCTCAAGTGCAACAAGATCAACAAGTGGCTAGTTCATCATCTCCAACTCATGATCAACATCAACATCCAAGCAATCAAGTCCAAGTGCTTCAACCAACTAACATTGCAAGAGACCATCTATTGGATTCCATCATTGGTGACATACAAAGGGGAGTTCAAACTAGATCAAGATTGACATCTTTTTGTGCTCACTCTTCTTTTGTGTCAATAGAAGAACCCAAGGACATTGATAAAGCATTGAGAGATCCGGATTGGGTAAATGTAATGTATGAAGAGCTCAACAACTTCAAGAGAAATGAAGTATGGGAATTAGTTGAGAGGCCTAAGAATCACAATGTCATTGGAACAAGATGGGTCTTTCGCAACAAGCAAGATCAAGATGGGATAGTAGTAAGGAACAAAGTAAGACTAGTGGCTCAAGGTTACACACAAATAGAGGGTCTTGACTTTGGTGAAACTTATACCCCGGTTGCAAGATTGGAAGCAATTAGGATCTTACTTGCCTATGCTTGTGCTCATAATATCAAGCTATATTAAATGGATGTGAAGAGTGCATTTCTCAATGGGTACATTCAAGAGGAGGTGTATGTGGAGCAACCTCCCGGTTTTGAAGATGACAAGAAACCCAATCATGTATACAAGTTAAGGAAGGCTTTGTATGGATTGAAGCAAGCACCTAGAGCATGGTATGAAAGATTGAGGGACTTCTTGCTATCCAAAGGATTTGTTATGGGCAAAGTTGATACAACACTATTCACTAAGAAGATTGGGAAAGACTTGTTTGTGTTACAAATATATGTTGATGATATCATATTTGGTTCAACCAATCAAGATTATTGTGATGAGTTTGGGAAAATGATGGCAAAGGAATTTGAAATGTCAATGATTGGTGAACTTAGTTTCTTTCTTGGACTTCAAATTAAACAAATGAAGGAAGGAACATTTGTAAGCCAAACCAAATACATAAATGATATGCTAAAGAAATTTGGTATGGAAGATGCAAAAGGAATCACTACTCCAATGAGCACTAGTGGAAGCTTGGATAGTGACAAGAATGGCAACATGGTGGATCAAAAGCTATATAGATCAATGATTGGTAGCCTACTCTATGTGACGGCATCAAGGCCCGATGTGATGTTTAGTGTATGCATGTGTGCAAGATTTTAAGCCTCACCAAGAGAAAGTCATTTGAAGGCAACAAAGAGAATATTGAGGTACTTAAAGCATACAGAAGATGTTGGATTATGGTATCCCAAAGGTGCAAGCTTTGAGCTAGTTCGATATTTAGATTCTGACTATGCCGGTGACAAAGTGAAGAGAAAGAGCACTTCCAAGACTTGTCAATTGTTGGGAAGATCACTTGTCTCATGGTCATCCAAGAAGCAAAATAGTATTGCACTATCTACCGCCGAGGCCGAATACATCGCCACGGGTAGTTGTTGTGCATAAATCTTGTGGATGAAGGCAACATTGAAAGATTTTGGAATCAACTTCAAGAATGTGTCATTGCTATGTGACAATAAAAGTGTCATGAAGCTAACCAACAATCCGGTTCAACATCAAAGAACAAAGCATATTGATGTTCGTCATCATTTCATTAGAGATCATCAACAAAAGGGTGACATTGCTATTGAGAGTGTGGACACCGAAGATCAATTAGCCGATCTATTCACCAATCCACTTGATGAGAAGAGATTTCACAAGCTAAAGAATAAGTTGAACATACTTGACTTCTCCAACATGAGTTGATGCACCCCATATATGACATGCCTCTCCTTCGAGCCCCAAGGTACAATTGGTTGACATGTCATACATTCTATGCTAAGGACTTGTTTAGTGCATCTAGTCATAATTTATATGTTCTAGGCTCATTCATGAAAATCAAATAAATTTGAAGTTTATATGGTGCCACTATTGTTTCCATGACTTGTATGATCTAGTGGTAGCATATAACTTATTTAAGTAGCTTGTGATCCTAAGTGTTTAATCTAGAAAACTTGTCTAAATGTTTGCTTCAACATGGTGCATGATAACCCTTCTAGTGAGGTGTGAAGAAGCTTGCCTTTGGATCAAACCGAAGCATTTTATTTATGCAAGCAATCTAGGTTGAATCACAAACTTGATCCTCACCCCATAATTCAACATGATAATCTATCTAAAATTGGTTCCTTGTGGTCATTGGTGCCAAAGGGGGAGAAAATGTTGTTCACAAAGATAGATTCTAAAGGGGGAGAAAATCCTAAAGGGGAAGAATTGATAAAAGAAGGGGATCATCTAAAATTTTGAGCACACAAGTAGGGGGAGCAAGCTCTTAAGCATGATTGTTGCATTTCCATGTGCACTTCATATGTATGATGCATAGTTATGCATTTCTTTTTCTCCGATACATTGCTTGTGTGGTGACTTGTTAGTATAACTTGAATGGTATATTGAGGTACTAGCATGAATAGGAAGTAGTTAGATTTTTCTTGCTTCATGTTTTTCAAAGTGATTCTAGAGCCTTGCTTATAATGTTGATCTCACGAGGTTTCTAGTTATGTTTGTGCTTTTCCAAGTGGAATCTAACTACACAAGGTGCTAAGATGGTGTTTATCGCTACTCCGATGGTATCACGCTTCAAAGGTCTATAATCTTAACTCTTAGCACCTATTGGTAGTCAATGCTCCTAATCTTTCCTATCTAACATGTATGCTTCCAAAATCTAAACATATAGCATACATGTAGGGGGAGCCATTGCTATCAATTTGAATTCATGATCACATGTCCATAATTCTTACACATGGTAATATACTTGGACAATGTGACATGGGTTCAATCAAAATTTTATCATAACATCTTTTATGAAACGTTTGTCACCAATTACCAACAAGGGGAAGATTGAAAGTCCTATGTTTGGTGTTGGTAATTAGTGACAATGTCTAAGTACTAATCCTATGCCTAAGTTGTATGTAGCATATGAGGATTAGTATATTCCAAGGTTGGTGGCCAGATGGACATGATGATCATGATGGCCACACTTGGATTTGGACGCAACCCTACGTGATCAAGGCAAAGGTATATGCTTAAGGGTTGTGTTTTAGTAACCTAGACACCTAGTGGGTGTGGTTACATTATAGGATAGATAGCCATACTATAAAGAGGGGAATGACACGGCTATTGAACTCCTAAGTGCCTCTAGGTGTGCATTTCATAATCATATGCATTTGGATAGAACTAATAACGCCTCGAAAATTATTGTGAAAATGCTAACACACTCACACATGACGAGATCACTTGGTGGTGTTAGCACATTTGCGAAGGCGGTGGAGTTTGAGCGGTAGAGAGGGTTTGGGGGTCCTCTCTCCCTCCCGCCAAGCTTGCGAGGCAGGATTCAGGCGTTTTTGAGGAGTTGAAACGACTATTTTCCACTACGCCGGAAGTTGAAAGCGAACAGAGGTCACAGAGGTGACCGGACGCTGGACCGGACACGGTCTCTGTTTGACCGGATGCGTCCGGTCAGTGTTCAGCGTATGCGCGTGTTTCTGTTTTTGATCGGACGCGGCAGCGCGTTCGGTCGTTCAGGGAGCTTACTGGACTCCAACTGGACGCTGGCACTATGGCGTCCGGTCAGTTCTGTAGCGCGTTCGGTCGCTGTTTCATTGTGCGCTGCTCAGGCTTGACCAGCGCGTCCGGTCGGTTACGGGACCAGCGCGTCTGGTCATACTTCGCGTGTCAGGTCGTTGCGTGGAGCGCGTCCGGTCGGTGCTTCGCAGCATAGCCGTTGTGTGATCGGCGTGTCCGATCAGTTGGACCAGCGCGTCCGGTCAGCGCGACAGCGGCTGTTTCAAGTTTCTAACGGCTATATTCGAAGGGGTACGTCTATAAATACTCGTTGGCCGGCTCAAGGTTCTATCTCTTGAACATTTGACATACTTGTGAGCACTTTGAGCTAAGCAACTCCCCTCCCACTCATCTCTCTTGCTTCTTTGCATATTCGAAGTGAGATTGAGTGATCCAAGTGCATTTGCATTGTGAGATTGCATCTAGTTGGAACTTGGTGGTTGATTTGCTGCGGGATTCTTGTTTCTCTTGGTGGTTGCCGTCACCTAGACGGCTTGGAGCAGCTTGGAGGCGTTGGCAAGAGTTGGTGATTGTTCTTGGCCACCTCTGGTGATTGTGAGGGGTTTGTGCCTACCTCGGCGAAGCACCAAAGGCAACGTTAGTGAATCGCTCGTGTCATTTGCATCCTTTTGCCATTTGGTAGGTTCTTGTGGCGCCTTTTGAGAGGCTCGGTGTGAGACCGATTAGCCACCGAACCACGTGGTGAAGAGGGACACAACGGGGACTAGCGTGCCAGCAAGCACGTGAACCTCGGGATAAATCTTCGTGTCATCAAATTCATATTGTGATTGATTGATCCTGGTGTTCGGTTGTCTTGGTATTCATTGTTGATCATATTGATTGGCTCAATAGTTCGTCCCTCGGTGAAACTCTCCTAACTCAACTCCGCATTACCTTCTTAGTTATCTTTGCTAGCTAGTTAGCTTTGCTAGAGTAGCTCCTTTGTGTAGCTTGCTAGTTGTAGTTGTAGTTACCTTCTCGGTTTGACTTGTGCGGTTGAGTGCAAATATACTAGAATTATGAATTGGTTAGGTGGCTTGCAAACACCCCGTAGGCTAAGCAAAACTCGCATCTCGCTACTTGTTATTTTGATAAGCTTGTTTAGCTTTTCTTCGTAGAAAATTTTAAAAGGCTATTCATCCCCCTCTAGCCATCAAGACCTTTCAACAATGCTGCTCGACAATGGCGTGCGCTGATGACAGGTGTACCGCACCATCAAGGCAGCCGCAGTCTCACCTCATACGCAGAAGCATGGGTACTTGAATAGTCTTCTTTATTCTAACACTTAATTCTACCTGAGTGCTAATCATCTTGCTGTCTTTTTCGCAGTCGGCATCACATGGGGGCCGGGAGTGCACTGGTTTCATGGCATATGCTATGGCCCACAAGGGCAAGGCAACGTCTGACGTCTCCTACAACCCGAATGACCCACCCGAGGCCTACAGCAACCCGACCGCCTACACCCGTATCAGTGAGTACACGTCGGCGACAAGGACTCTCCATGGAGACGACTACGACCCGAGCTCCTAGGACTTTGATCCAGAGGTCGTCATGAGGATTGGAGGAGGCAAGAAGCATGGGTGGTACTACCTCGGCGACGGCCTTATCGACACGACCTCTACTCCCTCCCTCTCCTAGATCTGAGCACAGAGCACGGGCGCAAGCATTCCCATATGCCCACGGCCGAGCCCTGCACTGGCTGAGGTTGAGGCACTCAAGGTTACTCCTGTTCCATTCGTCGTACATTGATATTTACATACCTTAGTTTTGCATTATACAAACATTGTGGTGAAATGTTGCAGGCCCAGGTCTAGGCTTTGGAGGCCACTATAGTGGCTCAGAAGGAGGAGGAGCGGCTGAGGCTGGAGGCGATGGAGGCCCAGCGTGTGGCGGAGCTGCAAAGGCAGCAACAGCAGATGGCGGAGTTTCCCCAGTACATGCAAGCAGTTGGGCAAAAAACGGGTGTAGATGTGCTAGCTTCACTATTGGCTATGCCGCCACCTCCACCTGCACCTCTCGTGCACGTTACTCCTATAAGTATGAGTATGATTATTTAAGTTTGTATGTTCATACTTAGGGTCAAACCACAACACTACTTGTCTGACACATGTAATGTCTTCTCCTTTGTGTAGCCTCAATCGACGGGTTCGAATAATCCACTTTCCGGGCCCTCGAATGATTTAGCTCATGGTACACCACAGTCTCAGTGGGGAGCTCCTAGATCTCGGTAGCTGTCTTTGCTTTGCTTGGTGATGGACTTGTGGGTTTGGACTTGGTGATGGACTTTGTGTTACCTATTTGGACTTGGTGATGGACTTGTGGGTTTGGACTTGGTGATGGACTTTGTGCTACCTATTTGGACTCGGTGATGGACTTGTGGGTTTGGACTTGGTGATGGACTTTTGTGCTACCTATTTGGACTTGGTGATGGACTTGTGTTAGTTATTTGGACTTGTGCTTGCTATTTGGAGTTGGGGTTATATATGTTATATATATTGTGATGCATGTGATCTATGTGAGATATATGTGACATATGTAAGATATATGTGATGGATGTGATATATATATATATATGTATGTATGTATATATATATGCGATGTATGTGATATATTATTTTTTATCATGATGAAATGCAAAAAATAAAAAAAAATAGGATGTTTATGGTCACGACAAAGACAGTCTGTGCCGAGTGCAATGCCTGAAACACTTGGCATAGCTGGGAGACGAAGCCAATTTTAGGCTGATTTCCCAGCTTTGCCGAGTGCCAGGTGGCTAGGCACTCGCAAAGAATTTTTTTAAAAAAAGTTGCTTTGCCGAGTGGCTGTGCACTCGGCATAGAATTTTCAAAAAAAAATTCTTTGCCGAGTGTCAGGTGGCTGGGCACTCGGCAAAGAATTTTTTTAAAAAAAATCTTTGCCGAGTGCTAAGCGAAGAATACTCAGCAAAGAATTTTGTTTAAAAAAAATCTTTGCCGAGTGTCAGGTGGAGGGGCACTCGCCAAAGTAACCGTTAACGGAACGACCGTCGTCACGGCCACTTTTCTTTGCGAAGTGCCCGACAAAAAGCACTTGGTAAAGAGGTATGTGCCGGTCGAAAATTTGCCATATGCGCTTTGCCGAGGACGGCCCTCGGCAAAGGCTTTGCCGAGGGCAAAACTGCCTTTGCCCCTGGCACTCGGCAAAGCATGCGTACCCTGTAGTGCACCGTATGGATTGGCTCGAATTGTCCATTATTCCACTTAAAAAGGAAGCTGAGGAGAAAAAGAAAAGTGAAAAAGGTGTTTTCTATATATTTTTCTTAGAGATCATAAAAGCAAGCTACGAAAAGAGAAAAAAGTGGTACAACCTCCTGGACATAGAATGGGTTCTCCATAGCAATCGAATCCAGATGCAAATTGTTTTTCCACAGTTCCTTTTGTCTACCTAAGGTTATCGTCAGTGCAGGAAAATCGCCCGCTCGACTCTTCTCTCCATTGGTAGGTGACTCGGTTCCCTACTAGGTCCGTTCCCTACATAACTCTGTTTTCTACGTGACTCTTCAATATATTAATTAATTAAGGGAGTCTCACGTACGAACGGAGAAAAAAGTCGAGCGGGGCGATTTGACCATAACCTTAGGTATTATTTAGGTGTGGAGATTTATATGCCTATGTTTCATAAACAGGCAACCTTATTAAACTAAAAATCGTATCTATATCTATTATCTTATAATCCTAAACCTCGCTATGTACCTCAATATGTAAGGTGTCCACCTCAGCAATATACTATCACATGCAATTAAAACTCACTAGCACATGCAATTGTAATAATGTCCACGTCAATAGATATGTAAGTATTTTATTGTCCACGTCAACATGTCATGCAATCTACTAATCCACAATTCCCGCTACAGCGCACGGGTATGCTTCTAGTTCTTTTGGAAACGAAAGTGGGGATGTCGTTCAACCGTGAACACAAAACTAGCTAGATATCCTATAGTGGGGAGACAATTAGTGGAACGGCATTCAAACTTTTTGTCCAGCTAAAATAAAAAATTTAGAGTCTTAAAAGTACCGAAAATTTTTTATATAAATGCTAAAAATCAATTACCACTACTACAAAAATAATTTCGCAAGATACTACCCAAACATTAAAACACAGGCATTCACAAAATCCAACCGTCTCGAAATCCAACCGCCTCGTAAAATACTAGAGGATTTTCGGAGGCTGACATTTTATTCATGGAGGCGGTCACAATTGACCGTCTCACAAAATGCATTTATGGAGGCGGACATTATATTTATGCAGGTGGTCAGAATTCCTTGTCTCGTAAAATCGATTTACAGTGACCGCATCCTAAAATCGATTTACGGAGGCATGCCTCTTTGAGTGGTTTACCTCCAAAACTGGAGGCCATTTTCGGAGAAGGACCCCTTATGAGGCCCGCCTATGTAAATATGGCCGAGGCCCAAGCAAAGCCCATATCAACCCATCTACTGGGCTTATATAAAAATAGGGACTTCAGGTTTTAGCCACAGAATCTCATAGACACTCACTCTTCTCCCTCTCTTCACTCTCAGCGGTGGACGCGGCGTACGCTTGGAGGCTGTGCATGTGCGGGGCGAGCGGAGCTCCCTCCGGCGGCACACGTGCGGGGCACCCTCTCTCCTCCCTTCAGTGAGACACACGTGGGGCATGGGAGCCATCTGGCTGCACGGTGCCCTCTCTCCTCCCTCCGGTAGCACGACACACGTGGCGCGCTCTCTCTCTCGTCCCTCTGGCGGTGCAGTGCGCGTGGTGCCCTCTCTCTCCTCCCTCCGGCGGCGTGCGGGGAGCCAGATCCTGCGGCGGCCTAGACTCCCTGCCCCACTCGGCACAGTGGGCTTGCGCTCGGGGGCGGTAGCGGCACGGATCTAGCTCAGGGGTGCGGCGAGGCTTCGGCGGCCCACGGCGGCATGGCGGTCTCACGCTGAGAGCTGGATCCAGAACAGGAGTGACGGATCCGGTCGGGCATGGCGGATCAGCACTGGTGCGGCGGATCTGGCTCAAGACATCTAGATCCAGCGAGCAGCGGTGCGCACGCACGGATGGGCTCGGCGGGCTCGTCGATGGGTTCAACGGGCCTCATCGACAGACTCGCTGGCTTTCTTTTTGTTTTTTATTCATTAACCTAGGTGGGCATATGACCGCCTCGGCAGGTCCCTCGTTAATGCAGACCATTAGATGTAGGCGGACGGGATGCCCGCTTGCGTTAACGTATTTTGATTTGCCTCGGTTAAGAATATTGTAGCAGTGTACGACCTGCTTTGTTTATTTGTAGCTAGTATCGCAGCTTTTGTGGTTTTTGAATTTAAAATCTGAAATTCTATATTTCTGTAATTCCTAAAAGAAGAATGTAATAAAAAAATAAAAAAATCATGCCAGCATATCATCAGGTTATATAAAGTAATGTAGGCACGATCAGCTCAATGCAAAAGCAACTCACACCGTACCTCCACTGTTGCATGCAAGTTCGTCCGAGCAAATAGCATGGCCCAAAACCAATCCACACCGGCCCTCACAACGACGACGAGCACGACGACCCCCGGCGCAGAGCTCCTGCAGGCCCAGGCGAGCTTTGGTGCCACATGTTCAGCTTCCTCAAATCCATGGCGCTGCAGTGCGCCATCAAGCTAGGAATCCCCAACATCATCATCCGCCATGGCGGCGCAGCCTCTCTTTCCGGGCTGTGTGCTGCGCTTGCCGTTGCCCCAAGCAAAAGGACATGCTTGTCTCGCCTCATGAAGTTACTGGCCACGTAGGAATATTCAGAGAGGAAGAGGAGACGACGCAGGGTGGGGAAGAAGAAGAAGGCTCGTACTCGTACCACCTCACTGCGGTCTCGTACTCGTACCACCTCACTGCGGTTTCCCGCCCTCTCGTCGACAACGACGGCGGCGGTGGCCATCCATGCTTATCTGCGTTCATCGCCATCCTTGTCGTGCCGTTCCATGTCGTAGCATCTCTACGCCTAGCTGAGTGGTTAGAGAACGACGATGGCGGTGCGGCGGCGGAGACTCCGTTCATGATGGCGCACGGCACCGACTTCTGGGGCGTGGTTGGCCGCGACGCGGAGTTCGCTGCGGATTTCTACGCGGCGATGCGGGCTGACAGCAGATTCGTGGCTCAAATCATCGTTAGCGAGTGCGGAGAGGTGTTCGCCGGCGTAAATTCTCTGGTGGACGTGGGCGGCGGGGACGGAACCAGGGCCGGTCCTGAGTTTTCTTTGACCTAGAACGAACCTAAAGTTTTGGGCCCCTTTATATGAACATGATAATACTACTAGTAGTACCCATTGACAATATATATACACATATATATAAAATGTTACAATAAGCAGCTGAATGCAAAAGCAATATTCATACGAAATAATTTGTATACATATTAAATTACCTAAAAAATTTCTTCTAACATTCCTTGATGCGAAGTCATCAATGATAGGGTCAATATCAATCTTATTCAACAACCACTTCTCAATGCATAATGTTGACAATCCATTTAATCACTCTTGTGACATTAAGGTCTCAAATAGTTCTTCAGCAATTTTAATTTGGCGAAATAATTAGTAATTAATTTGACAAAGTAGGGATCACGAATTAGTAACTAAATTTCAGATTCCTACCTAGGTGTTGCTGCGGCCTGGCGCCTGCGTCGGTGCCTCCTCTGCTGGAACTGCCGATTGCCGAATAGGAATCAGAGATGAGGGATCACGTGAGAGGTGAGATTAGGGCCTTGTGACTGTGATATGCCGCTGCTCTACTGCTAGAAAGTCAAAAGTGGAACGCCGATGCCGCCAGGCCCCGCCCGCCACGCGCCCACGCCGCATGTGCAGGAAGGAAAGCCCGAAGGCGGAAGGTCATGTCTCGCATGACTGCTGGCTCGCGTCGCACGCGCCGTGATCACGGGGAGTCGAAGAGTCAACAATCTGGCACTAGCGTGTATATACGTATTACGTTTTTTTAGCAGAGTGTATATACGTACTAGTGTATACATACATGAGGGTAGGGCCCATCGGTGTTATGGGCCTGGGACGATCGTCCCTCCCGCCGTATTACTAGGCAATGTTTCTGGTATTTATATGGTCATGAAAATATATTTGGAATGTTGCATGGAGATCCAAAGGAAGAAAGAAGGAAAAGGGTGGAATTTTCCTTGGTGAACTGGCGGCCAAAGCCGCCGGCTGCCAGCTACTGCGCGCCCCCTGGCTGCCCTGCTGGCTGGCCGCCGAACCAGTCTGCCTGTGCTCTGCGCTGCCCAACTAGCCTGACCAGTTTGGAACCCGGCTAGGCCGGTCCCTCTGCTCCGCAACCTGCTGGGTTGTTTCCCAAGCCATGAAAAGCCGGTTTGTCTGCTTGAGTTCGAACCAGACTCTTTCTAAATCGGTGTTTGGACGTATTTTTGCATATAAAACATGGAGATTACAATTGAGACTTGTTTCCTATTGGAAAAGACCACCTCCTTTATATATATCAGAGAAACATGGCCGATTGAAGGATCCAACACTCAATCGTCCTTTTTACACCTATTACCTAACTTTGGCCCTTTTCCAACCTCTTTGTTGTTCGTTTCGTCTCTTTGCGAGATTCATCGACGTTCTAGGTAGCCTTGCTTATCCTAGAACAACCCTAGGCATGCTCCTCCCCGATGGGTCCTCCTAGAAGAACTTCTCAGGCTTTTGCGTCGAAGGACGAGCTCTAGGTCGGCCTAATCGATCTCTAGATCGATTTAGTCGATCCTTTGAGTTGCTTCCTGCGTGTGGAAGGTTGATTGCAACTTAGGGCGTGCTAACCCTTGCTGGTGTGTGATTTGGATATCGACCCAACAACATCAACATTTAGTTTGTCAAAATCTTTGCCATACTTTAGCAAGACAAAGAGAATCTTACCATATATATACTTTATGAGTGAGAGAGTCAATGATAAGTACGTAATACCTAATTTAATTAACTCTAAATGGAATATCGTGCCTAACGACTTTGGTGATGTAACACCCAAAAATTCTAAATTTTAGAGATAATGAATTTTGAATAAATTAGATAACAATTAATGGCAAATTAAAATTTTAAAAAAATATATTTGGTGATGCATTCATGCTGCTGCATTTATTTTCTTCTGTGATGTGGATTTATTTTATATTGTTTTGGTTTGGAAAATTTTATTTGAAATAGTTTGAAAACAAACAAATAAAGAAAAGAAAGAAGAAAAAAAACAACTTACCGTTTTCCTGGTGGCCTGGAAGTCGCTCGGCCGGCCTCCTCTCGCCCTGGGCCGCGGAACGGGCCGAAGCCGAAGCTGCCTTCCCTTTCCGCACTTGTGGGCCGCCCAGCGCCGCAGCGGCCCAGCAGCCGAGCCCAGTAACCAGCCGAGCCAGCCGCGCGCCTTTCTTTTCTTCCTTTCGCTGACAGGTGGGGGCCGCTCGTCAGCCGTATCTCCTACCTTCAGTTCGTAGTCGAGTTGGACTCCAACTCGGTAAGAACGACCGCCGCCCCTCCACTTGATTTCCGGGATTTCCTACCCGAATACGGTAATTTGAAGCTACAAATAAGAAGCCGTGACCCCCTATGTTCCGTTTTCCATCTAAAACTCGAGCTTCATCACGTGAGATTGAGCGTAGGAGGCCGGAACCCTAGGTTCTTGCGGTCGGTTCGTCGGTGGAGCTTGTGGGAGGGTTCGAGTTCTTTTCTTAGCTTTGGTGAGTTCGCTATCTCCTCCTCTTTCTTCCCGTGCTTTTCTTTGGGGTTGAGACGTTTTGAATTTGCGGATGTGGTGAGCTCGGGTACACCGGCAATGGCGCCGCCGCTCCCTTGTAGCCGCGCGTCACGTATGGTCGATCGTAGCTAGTTTTAAATGCCTAGATGAGTTCGCACGGAGCTTCTCTACCGTTTGGACCAAACGCGGGCTCGATTGGTAGTCTCGGTGGGGAGGTTCACCACCTCCGGCCATGGAGGAGTCGCCGGCCATGGCGGAGCCGCCGGCCGGACCTGGGGAAGAAGAATCGGGTTTCTTCACTGTGTCGTTACCGATGAACACGAGCCGTCCGTTCTCAGATGGACGCACGAGATTAGAAGATACCCCTTCGCGGGGTAGATTTATTAAAGAGCCCCTGGATTTCTTCATAATAGAACCCGCAGTCCTTAGCGCAATATCCTGAATCCGTTTTCGTGTTTTGAAAGCGTATTTTCTCCCGGATAAGTCAAAAATACGTTTTCAGGTATTTACAGTTTTGCCACTAGAATTGTTTTGGTCATAAAATCTTCGTTTTAACTCCGATTTGATCCGTTCAAATTGCTTTAGGTTCATATTTGCGAGCTCTACATGTTAGTGTAGTTGTACAGTTAGTTTTGATAATTTATTTTTCGAGGTTATAATTAAGTATTTATTTATCTATAGGAAATCTTAGAAAATTCATAACTTTCACGTTTTAACTCCGAATTTGGTGATCTTTGCGTCTGTGTGATCGTAGAAACGTGTAGAAGAGTTTTATAAGCTTTTATTACTGTTTTGTTACTGTTGGTGTACTGTTCTAATTATATCTCTTTGTTTGCTTCGTGTATGTTTGATTGGATGCATGTGTGTTGTTGATTGATGATCGAGTATAGAAGGTGAGCAGTAGCTGGACGATTCGGAGTATTACTTTGAGCCAAGTCAGCAGTATCACTTGGAGAGCTTTGATCAAGGCAAGTATAACACAGGACTATCCTTGTTACCTATACATTGAATTGTCATACATATGCATGTGCTTACCTTGACAACTTTAGAGATTATAACTTAGTGATTGTTATCTTGATTCCTTGTCAACCTTGGGAATGCATATGGGTAGCTACTGCTAGTGCTTAAACTAAGAACAATGATCTTGTAATTTGATTAATGGATTAAGCAATCAACTATTAAGATGACTTTATTATTGTTAAAAGGGGGCTAGAGCATGTGTATTATTTTGATGCTCTGGTTTCTCTCCATAAGGACTTATCTGTAAGTGATAACCGGGATATACAGTACAGCTGTGAGGGCTATATGGCTCTGGCTTTAGTTGTTCAAGAGACCTTTTCTAGCTTGTTAGAGGTTACCTTAAATGGCGTAAGAATGGCTTGCCATGTTGGGTGTAGTGCGAGCCCCTGGCCTAGTGTGTATAGGCTGCGGTTGTTGTGCCACAGGGAAGGGGGGTTCTACATCTGCCTGCCGAGTGAATCTAATGGCCCTAACTTGTTAGACGAACTTTTGAGTGGCTTTATATGGTTCTCGGGTGTTTGGGCTTGATCTCCCCACTCATTTGGAAATCATGACTTACAGTGAAAGTGTACACCTCTGCGCAGAGTTAAAAACTGGTATACTAGCCGTGCTCATGGATACGAGCGGCCTTGGGGATTCTTATGGAATAGTTGATCATAACCGTTATATCATGCTTAATTATTATTGATTATTATTATGCTCATGTTAATGCTATTCTTTATCCTTATTACAATTGATCATTGGTTCTCTAATGGGAAGTGGTTTATCTTGATGCTACTCAATTGCTAATATATGATTAAAAGCTAAATGCAGTTAAACAGTGTCTAGCCTTTTGAGCCACATGAACCCTGTGTTATATTTGTTGAGTTCGACATGGACTCACCCTTGCTATTTCCACCATAACAGATGAAGATATAGAGGAAGATTATCGGAATGAGTACTAGTCTTGGTGTCAACCAGTCAACCGTGTCCCTGTGTGGAGTTTCCGCTGAAGAATTACTATTAGTTATTATTACCTATCGTTCAAGACTATATCTTAAATACTTATTCGTTATGTAATAAGCACTGTGATGATACTTTGTAATTTGTCAACTTATGTGTGCGACTGTTTCCTGGGGCGCACATGAGTCTTTTATGCATCCTATTTTTGTCCTTAAAAATGGGTGTGACAGATTGGTATCAGAGCCGTGTTGACTGTAGGACGCAAGCCTAGTTAGAATGGTCGTTAATAGCATCCATACTCCATTTAATTCATGCTTCCTCTTTTCACCTTGTTAATTACTAAAGTTTTATGCTTCCTCTACTTTATTCCATTGCGAAAATACATTGATTCTATCTAATCTATGTCTAAATTTTATAGATGCCTCCTCATCCCCGATTGTCAGCTGCACAGTACGTTGCCCGTTTCAAACCTCAGGAGCCGTATGAAGATGGTAAGCAAGAGCTATCTGATGCTGAATCAAGAGTTGGTGATACACCAATGGAGAATGTAGTTATGGGGTGGACTACGAAGTTTCATATCATGGTTCCTAAAGCTGATGCTTTCTTCCATGACATGTTGACAAGAACCTTGGACAACTACTACTACGACTGGGAAGCTACGTTGGAGTATCGTAGTGCAGAGTATAGTCATCCATGGATGGATTCCTATTGGGAAACGGAGTTATGGGTTAAGAAAAGGGATCCTACCACTAAGGAGCCTAAGGTGGAGTCAAAGTTCATTACCAGAGTGAGCCGGGCAACCGTGGAGACAAGCATGGAGGATGTCGCTTTCAATGCATTTGTTTACTACCATGGTCTACGCTCGGACAAGACGTTAAAGGGTGCACTTCGGCATTTTCCTTGTTTCATACATGACAAGGGTATTTGGACCGTGCCGCCTGCAGATGATTCCTCCTTGACTTTACAAGCTACGGTGGGATTAGTTCGTGAATTGACTCTCCATGAGGTGGATTTGAAGGATGAGTTGCTGAAGGAAAAAGAACTTAAGGAGCAAGCTTATAAGGAGATTGACCAATTAAGGGCGGAGTTAGGTCGTCCCAAGATTTATGAGAAGCTTAATTAGGCAATAGGAAAAATCCCTATGTAATAGGAACGATAGTAGTTGTGAGTTAATTTTAAGTTTGGATTATTTTAAGAGTCAGTTTGTGGTGTGAACAATTGTGTGATTGATGGATTGTTATTATGATAATGTGTGATTTGGATCTTTGTAATGTGTGCTGGAGTTTTGTAGACATGCCTACAAGTTCCATGGTTAAGAATATTAAGTTTGATCAAAATATATTAGTTGAATATGAGGTTAACTTAGTTCTGTCCTTTGTTGATTTTTGGATCAGTCTGGGATGTTTTAGAAATAACTTAAAATCCGTTCATGAGAAATTTAAGAAATTTTACTGGGAATAATTAGACTTTTATATCTTTCCAATCCTAGAAGAATCACCCTAATATCTATTAAGAGCTAAGAGATATACCTGTTCCAAGTTGGAGTTACTGCACAGTCTGGAATTCTGAAATAGTTTCGGTTAAGTTCAGTTTTTGGCCAATTTATTGATAGAATCAGAAAAAGTGTTGTGAATAAAAGTTGTAGATAATTTTGAAAGCTTTCCAACCATGTAAAGATCATCTGAATTGGACGTCTGTAGCTCGAGATATGACAGTTTTACTGAGTTGCTGAAATTGGAGTTCGCCCAGAAAAATCAGATTTTGCTTATCTATTGAATACGTCATCTCGGATTGTACTGAATTTCAATTTCTGTGTTTTTGGAAACAGATGTCAGGCAGAGGTCGTGGCAGAGGTCGTGGGGGTGCTAACCTACCCATTACTATGGAGGAACTCATGCAAACTCAGAACCAGATGATGCAGATGTTTATGCAGCACATGCAGAACAATCCCGCTGCAGGAGGACCACCGCCTGTGCAAGTGAGGGATAAGCGTGGGGAATTTTTAAAGGGACGCCCTCCAGTGTTTTCTCATGCTGCTGATCCTTTAGAGGCAGATGATTGGGTGAGGGCAGTAGAGAAACAGCTGAATATAGCCCAATGCAATGATATGGAGAAGGTGTTATATGCATCTGGTCAGTTACAGGGGACAGCTCAGACTTGGTGGGAGTCGTATCAAGCTGCACGCCCTGACAATGCTCCTCCTATCACTTGGAATGAGTTTGTTAGAGATTTTCGAGCTCGTCATATTCCTGAAGGTATAATTGAGCTGAAGCAGGAAGAATTCAGAAACCTTAGGATGGGACAGATGAGCGTTAGTGAATATCATGATAGATTTACCCAGTTGGCTCGCTATGCTCCTAATGAAGTGAGGGAAGATGCAGACAGACAGCGTCTTTTCTTGAAGGAAATTTATTATGATCTTCGCTTGCAGTTGAAGGGGAACAACTATACTAGTTTTCAAGAGCTGGTAAATAAAGCTATTGTGCTTGATAATGAGCGCAGAGAGATGGACAGGAAGAGGAAAATGAAGGTACAAGGCTCAGGAAGCAACAACCGTCAGCGCACTAATTCTCAGCATGGTTTCCATCAGAAGTTTCAAGGACCGGTTAGTCAATGGAATCGCAATCCGAATCAGAGGTGGTCCCAGAATTGGCAAAGTAATCAGTCATAACAGCGTTCATCATATCCACAACGTCAACAGTATCAGCAGACTGGGCAACAGACTCCTCGCACTGGAAATTCTAATGTTACCCCCATGAAGAATAGTGCTCTCAGCACGCCTACTAGATGCTTTGTCTATGGTAAAGAGGGGCATATGTCTTATCATTGTCCTGAGAAGCAGAATCAGCAGACTCCTCAGAGCCAGAAGAGCAACCAGAAGCAATCTGGTACTGGAAGGGTGAATCACGTGTCTTCTGATACAGCTCATGATGCCCCAGAAGTTATGATTGGTACGTTCAATGTACATTCCACTCCCGCAACTGTTCTTTTTGACTCTGGAGCATCTCATACATTCATATCCAACATTTTTGTTAAAATGCATAGTATACCCATGCTAGCTATGAAAGAATCTCTCTTAGTAAATTCACCTGGAGGTACCATGCAAACCAGTAATCGTTGTCTTCCAATTAGTATGGTATTAAGGGGGGTAGAGTTTAAGATAACTCCTATAGTGTTGAGGACATCTGGTATTGATGTGATATTGGGTATGGACTGGATGAAGCAAAATCAGGTAGAGATTCAGTGTCAGCAGAAAGTGGTAGTTGTGAATGCACCTAATGGAGATAAAATCAATGTGGATGTAGCAGTGCAGAAGCAACCAACCGCTGTGGTGAATCAGCTTGAAAATACTATTAAGGAGAATTCAGTGATTGAGGAATTTCCGGATGTCTTCCCTGATGAATTGTCAGGTATGCCACCTGACCGAGACATTGAATTTCTTATTGAATTACTTCCTGGAACTGCACCTATAGCCAAACGACCATATAGGATGGGAATAGATGAATTAGAAGAACTTAAGAAACAAATTAAAGAATTACAAGATAAAGGTTTTATTAGACCTAGTTCATCACCTTGGGGAGCACCAGTTATTTTTGTTGATAAGAAAGATGGCGGTCAGAGGATGTGTGTTGATTATAGATCGTTAAATGAGGTAACTATCAAGAATAAGTATCCTTTGCCCAGGATTGATGATTTGTTTGATCAGTTGAGAGGTGCATGTGTGTTCTCTAAGATTGATTTACGTTCTGGTTATCATCAGTTGAAGATTCGTGTTTCTGATATTCCAAAGACAGCTTTTACTACAAGGTATGGATTGTATGAGTATACTGTTATGTCATTTGGATTGACCAATGCACCTGCATACTTTATGTACATGATGAATAAGGTGTTCATGGAATATTTGGATAAGTTTGTGGTAGTGTTTATTGATGATATACTGGTATTTTCCAAGACAGAGGTAGAGCATGCTGAACATTTGAGGTTGGTATTGCAGAAACTTAGAGAGCATAAACTGTATGCGAAGCGAAGTAAATGTGAGTTTTGGTTGAGGGAAGTTTCTTTCCTTGGTTATATTGTTTCTAATGGAGGGATATCAGTGGATCCAGGTAAAGTAAATGATGTATTAAATTGGAAACCACCTATTGATGTTAGCGAGATTCGTAGTTTCTTGGGATTAGCTGGATATTACAGACGGTTCATTGAAGGGTTTTCTAAACTTGCTAAACCTATGACATCTCTGTTAGAGAAGAATACCAAGTTTGTGTGGTCAGATAAATGTCAAGCTAGTTTTGAGGAGTTGAAAAAGAGGTTGACTACAGCGCCTGTTTTGGTTTTGCCAGATTTGAGTAAGAAGTTTTCTATTTATTGTGATGCTTCTCGTCAAGGTTTGGGATGTGTTCTTATGCAAGAAGGCAGAGTTGTGGCTTATGCATCTAGGCAGTTGAGAAAGCATGAGTTGAATTATCCTACACATGATTTGGAGTTAGCAGCTGTAGTTCATGCTTTAAAAATTTGGAGACATTATTTAATTGGACATAAGAGTGATATATACACTGATCATAAGAGTTTGAAGTATATTTTCACTCAGTCAGATCTGAATTTGAGGCAACGTAGATGGTTAGAGTTGATTAAGGATTATGATATTGAGATACACTATCATCCTGGTAAGGCTAATGTAGTAGCTGATGCTCTTAGTAGGAAAAGTTATGTCAATGAGATAAAGACATTGTCTATGACTAGTGAGTTATGTGCTGAATTTGAATATTTGAATTTGGGAATTGTTATTAATACAATGGAATTAGTGATAGAGCCTACCTTAGAGCAAGAAATCTATAAGGGTCAGTTGAAGGATGAGAAACTAAAGAAGATAGCGGAAGATATAGTGATTGGTAAGTCACCAGGCTTTCGAATGGATGATAATGGAATTTTGTGGTTTGGAAAGAGGCTGTGTGTACCTGAGGATCAAACTGTTAGACAGGCAATTCTTCGCGAAGCTCATGAGTCAGCTTATTCTATTCATCCTGGTAGTACTAAGATGTATTTGGATCTTAAACAGAAATATTGGTGGGTTGGATTAAAGCGAGATGTGGCTGAGTATGTGGCATTGTGTGACACTTGTCAGAGAGTGAAAGCAGAGCATCAGAGACCTGCTGGATTGTTACAACCAATGAAGATTCCTGAATGGAAGTGGGAGGAAGTTGGTATGGATTTTATAGTAGGGTTACCTCGTACTCAGAAAGGTTATGACTCTATTTGGGTGATAGTAGATCGGTTAACTAAAGTTGCTCATTTTATACCAGTTAAGACTACTTACCATGGACCAAAATTGGCAGAGTTGTATATGGAGAGAATAGTCTGTTTGCATGGAGTACCAAAGAAGATTGTATCTGATCGAGGATCGCAGTTTACGTCGCATTTTTGGAAAGCTGTGCATGAATCATTGGGAACAAAATTGAATTTTAGTACAGCATATCATCCACAGACAGATGGACAGACTGAAAGGACCAACCAGGTATTAGAGGATATGTTGAGAGCTTGTGCATTGCAATATGGAACTAGTTGGGATAAGAGTTTGCCTTATGCAGAATTTTCTTACAATAATAGTTATCAACAGAGTCTTAAGATGGCACCGTTTGAAGCTTTGTATGGACATAAGTGTAGAACTCCATTGTTTTGGGATCAGACAGGTGAATCTCAAGTGTTTGGTACAGATGTTCTTAGAAACGCAGAAGATCAAGTGCGAGTGATTCGTGAGAATTTGAGAGTAGCACAGTCTCGTCAAAAGAGTTATGCTGACAATAGAAGAAGAGATTTAGTTTTTGAGGTAGGTGATTATGTCTATTTGAAGGTGTCACCTATGAAGAGTGTGAAGAGGTTTAACATGAAAGGTAAACTAGCACCAAGGTATGTTGGACCATTTAAAGTTATTACCAGACGTGGGGAAGTTGCTTATCAATTAGAGTTGCCTGAGAATTTATCTGGAGTATATGATGTGTTCCATGTTTCACAACTTAAGAAGTGTTTACGGGTGCCTGAGGAGCAGATACCTTTAGAAGAGTTGACTGTTAAAGAGGATCTTACATATGAAGAGTTTTCGATTAAGATTTTAGAGACTGCTGAGAGAGTTACTCGAAGTCGGGTTATTAAGATGTGCAAGGTGCAGTGGAATCGATATTCAGAGGCAGAAGCAACTTGGGAAAGAGAGGATGAATTGAGGAAATCATATCCGTAGTTGTTTGAGTAAGCAGTCCAATCTCGAGGACGAGATTCTTTTAAGGGGGGTAGAATTTGTAACACCCAAAAATTCTAAATTTTAGAGATAATGAATTTTGAATAAATTAGATAACAATTAATGGCAAATTAAAATTTTAAAAAAATATATTTGGTGATGCATTCATGCTGCTGCATTTATTTTCTTCTGTGATGTGGATTTATTTTATATTGTTTTGGTTTGGAAAATTTTATTTGAAATAGTTTGAAAACAAACAAATAAAGAAAAGAAAGAAGAAAAAAAAACAACTTACCGTTTTCCTGGTGGCCTGGAAGTCGCTCGGCCGGCCTCCTCTCGCCCTGGGCCGCGGAACGGGCCGAAGCCGAAGCTGCCTTCCCTTTCCGCACTTGTGGGCCGCCCAGCGCCGCAGCGGCCCAGCAGCCGAGCCCAGTAACCAGCCGAGCCAGCCGCGCGCCTTTCTTTTCTTCCTTTCGCTGACAGGTGGGGGCTGCTCGTCAGCCGTATCTCCTACCTTCAGTTCGTAGTCGAGTTGGACTCCAACTCGGTAAGAACGACCGCCGCCCCTCCACTTGATTTCCGGGATTTCCTACCCGAATACGGTAATTTGAAGCTACAAATAAGAAGCCGTGACCCCCTATGTTCTGTTTTCCATCTAAAACTCGAGCTTCATCACGTGAGATTGAGCGTAGGAGGCCGGAACCCTAGGTTCTTGCGGTCGGTTCGTCGGTGGAGCTTGTGGGAGGGTTCGAGTTCTTTTCTTAGCTTTGGTGAGTTCGCTATCTCCTCCTCTTTCTTCCCGTGCTTTTCTTTGGGGTTGAGACGTTTTGAATTTGCGGATGTGGTGAGCTCGGGTACACCGGCAATGGCGCCGCCGCTCCCTTGTAGCCGCGCGTCACGTATGGTCGATCGTAGCTAGTTTTAAATGCCTAGATGAGTTCGCACGGAGCTTCTCTACCGTTTGGACCAAACGCGGGCTCGATTGGTAGTCTCGGTGGGGAGGTTCACCACCTCCGGCCATGGAGGAGTCGTCGGCCATGGCGGAGCCGCCGGCCGGACCTGGGGAAGAAGAATCGGGTTTCTTCACTGTGTCGTTGCCGATGAACACGAGCCGTCCGTTCTCAGATGGACGCACGAGATTAGAAGATACCCCTTCGCGGGGTAGATTTATTAAAGAGCCCCTGGATTTCTTCATAATAGAACCCGCAGTCCTTAGCGCAATATCCTGAATCCGTTTTCGTGTTTTGAAAGCGTATTTTCTCCCGGATAAGTCAAAAATACGTTTTCAGGTATTTACAGTTTTGCCACTAGAATTGTTTTGGTCATAAAATCTTCGTTTTAACTCCGATTTGATCCGTTCAAATTGCGTTAGGTTCGTATTTGCGAGCTCTACATGTTAGTGTAGTTGTACAGTTAGTTTTGATAATTTATTTTTCGAGGTTATAATTAAGTATTTATTTATCTATAGGAAATCTTAGAAAATTCATAACTTTCACGTTTTAACTCCGAATTTGGTGATCTTTGCGTCTGTGTGATCGTAGAAACGTGTAGAAGAGTTTTATAAGCTTTTATTACTGTTTTGTTACTGTTGGTGTACTGTTCTAATTATATCTCTTTGTTTGCTTCGTGTATGTTTGATTGGATGCATGTGTGTTGTTGATTGATGATCGAGTATAGAAGGTGAGCAGTAGCTGGACGATTCGGAGTATTACTTTGAGCCAAGTCAGCAGTATCACTTGGAGAGCTTTGATCAAGGCAAGTATAACACAGGACTATCCTTTTTACCTATACATTGAATTGTCATACATATGCATGTGCTTACCTTGACAACTTTAGAGATTATAACTTAGTGATTGTTATCTTGATTCCTTGTCAACCTTGGGAATGCATATGGGTAGCTACTGCTAGTGCTTAAACTAAGAACAATGATCTTGTAATTTGATTAATGGATTAAGCAATCAACTATTAAGATGACTTTATTATTGTTAAAAGGGGGCTAGAGCATGTGTATTATTTTGATGCTCTGGTTTTTCTCCATAAGGACTTATCTGTAAATGATAACTGGGATATACAGTACAGCTGTGAGGGCTATATGGCTCTGGCTTTAGTTGTTCAAGAGACATTTTCTAGCTTGTTAGAGGTTACCTTAAATGGCGTAAGAATGGCTTGCCATGTTGGGTGTAGTGCGAGCCCCTGGCCTAGTGTGTATAGGCTGCGGTTGTTGTGCCACAGGGAAGGGGGGTTCTACATCTGCCTGCCGAGTGAATCTAATGGCCCTAACTTGTTAGACGAACTTTTGAGTGGCTTTATATGGTTCTCGGGTGTTTGGGCTTGATCTCCCCACTCATTTGGAAATCATGACTTACAGTGAAAGTGTACACCTCTGCGCAGAGTTAAAAACTGGTATACTAGCCGTGCTCACGGATACGAGCGGCCTTGGGGATTCTTATGGAATAGTTGATCATAACCGTTATATCATGCTTAATTATTATTGATTATTATTATGCTCATGTTAATGCTATTCATTATCCTTATTACAATTGATCATTGGTTCTCTAATGGGAAGTGGTTTATCTTGATGCTACTCAATTGCTAATATATGATTAAAAGCTAAATGCAGTTAAACAGTGTCTAGCCTTTTGAGCCACATGAACCCTGTGTTATATTTGTTGAGTTCGACATGGACTCACCCTTGCTATTTCCACCATAACAGATGAAGATATAGAGGAAGATTATCGGAATGAGTACTAGTCTTGGTGTCAACCAGTCAACCGTGTCCCTGTGTGGAGTTTCCGCTGAAGAATTACTATTAGTTATTATTACCTATCGTTCAAGACTATATCTTAAATACTTATTCGTTATGTAATAAGCACTGTGATGATACTTTGTAATTTGTCAACTTATGTGTGCGACTGTTTCCTGGGGCGCACATGAGTCTTTTATGCATCCTATTTTTGTCCTTAAAAATGGGTGTGACAGGTGAAGAGACACTCCATTAAATAAGTTACTATCACTATCTTGAAATATAAGGTATCCAATCGATTTTAAGACAAAATAAGGAGCTTGACCAAGGATGTGATGAATCTTTACCTAGACCGGGTCCATAGCAGATGCAATGCAACCGTGGGGCCAACATGAAAAAACAATTCTCAGTTTTAGCATATCCAACCATGCAGGAAGGTGGTATATTTCTGCATGCACTCATGCAAGTTACATTGTATCCATCCATGCAACAATAGCCAAATGGTCCTCGTACGCAACTATGCATCAAACTTATGTGAGCAACTAAATACACCCTGCTAGCTGCTCATACATAGCAAACCTTAATAAGCACGTCAAAACCGTGGCACTTATGGCCAATTATCTGGTCGTATATTGCTCTTTTTTTTCCTTTTGGGAAGTATGGTTTATTTTGTGGAATGTACTAATGTAGCTTGGATGATGATGTTTCTTATATGCACTAATAATGTGATTAGCAACCTATCAATGTTGCAGTTTATTTTTCATGACTGGGGCGATGAAGACTGTGTCAGAATCCTGAAGCAATGCAAAGAAGCTATTTCAACCCGGGAGCCAAAAGGGAAGGTCATAATCATTGATACGGTAATAGGCTCGGCATCAAAACCGATATTTGAAGACGCTCAACTTTTGATGGACCTAAATATGATGGTGCTGGTGCCGGGCAAAGAGAGAGACGAGGAAAAGTGGAGTAAGATGTTTATGGATGCAGGGTTTACTAAATACAAGATCAGTCCGATCTTAGAGCCCCGTTCACTCATTGAGGTCTATTCATAGACCAAGAGTCCACAAAACCACAACCAAACCTATAGAAGAGTCAAGGCCCTCGTCATTATTTATGCAGTGTACCTTTGATTTTTGTTTCCTTTTAGAAAATCTGTATTTAGGTCTCTATATTTCTGGTGTGTCAAAAGTAACAATACCTTTGATTTGGGCTGCATTCCCAAACAACCTGAATCAGTGATGGTGCCTCATGTTGCAACAGGGTCCGGGCCGGACAGCACTCTCACCTTCCTAGGCCTCCCTTTCCAGAGAACTTGGGCCCAGTCCATTGCTGATGACAACTCTCCAAACTACAAGTTTGGTGGCGAGGCCACCCAATTCTCAAGCTAGGTTGGTCCTGGTTCGCTCTGCGTTACAATGGGATTCCTTGTAAATTTCTTTGTTCCCATCCGCTTATTTATGTGCTTAAACTCAGCAGATAGTCCTAACTGACCTAGGGTTGCGATCTAAGCGGCGATGCACTACGGTGTTCGATGGGTCCTTAGGGCCAATGCGCCCGCCGTGTGTCAAGGCGCTGCACCGAGAACAACCCAATGTCACCCACCATGTGCTATGCCCGACATAGTTCACCGCAGCCCCAACTTTGGCCCACCGCGCGCTGTGGCACGAGGAGCCAGACACGGCTTCCCTCCTCAATGGTGGATTGGGAGTGGCTTTTGACATGGCACCCAGGAAAACGTGCCCTCGGCCAAAAGGTGTCAAGCACAACTTGCATTCAAAAACTCGATGGTTCGTGGGATTCTGCAAGTCACACTAGATATTACATTTTGCTACGTTCTACATCGATGAGAGAGCCAAGATATCCGTTGCCCACAATCATGTGGATTAAGATAGCATCGCCGTGCAGGGAGCGGAAGGCAGGCCCACCGCTCCACCGGGCAATATAAGTGTTCCTTGACACCAAGGCGGTGTGGGTTCTGTTGTGGTGCCTCTGCCCCGAGACGGTGCTCGGGAACCTCAGCCGGGCTGGAGCCCGACAACATAGAAGATGTGTTCACGGTCTTTTTTATTTAGGGGTCACAACAATGATCCTTCTGCAGGTGCGTCTATAAAAACCATGTTACTACTTCTCCTTCCTACGAAAACCATGTTACTACTTCTCCTTCCTGTAAATGATAAGGTTCAATGGACTTCTCATGACGTTGGGGGCGGTGAACCACCCAAGTTGTCGTAATCTGAACACTTCATCAGACCATTTAATTGTAGGAGCGACGGGCAGTGTGTACAAAGGGGGCAAGGATATAGTCAACACGAGCTGATGGTTCGCATTTACTAAAAATTCCTCATTGAAGACCAACAGGTGCAATGATATATCCCTGTCACGATGAAATGTCCCAATTCCCAGAGGCCTGTCAGTCAAAGCTATATATACTCATTGAATATATTAGTGTAGTACGTGTGCGGTCTAGAACATCTAAGGGCAATGCAGACTGATATTACCTCAAACTTTCGTGGCCTAAACGGCCATGGTCTCTCTAAGAAGCTAGTTGTGGTGGTATGGATCTGCATAACTAGTTAACAAATTGAGGTCTCGTTAACAGAATTAATTAGACACATCACTTCACCAACTAAAAGTGGCCATGCACCGCATCAAAGAAGAGCTCTCTATCTATTATGCAAAGCTTTTTTTGAAAGCAGAAATTTTAAGTGCAGATTAGACTTATGATATTTGTGAAAAACGAGTTGAGACGTCCTGGTTGTGACAAGCAACACCAGAAAATTATTCCCGTCTCCACCAGTGACGCAGCAGCAGTAGCATAAAGAAGGCAGAAAGAGGCAATCAAGAATCGGGAAGGAAACCCATAGGTGCATCATAACCCGCGGCAGAAGAAGTTCCTCGTCTTCTGTCTGCCTAATGGCGATTGCTCGCCCCCTCCGTCGGCCACAGCGCTATGTCGAGTCGAGTGGCGGAGAAGGTACCGCGGCATCATCATTTGCATAAAGGATAAAGTCCAATTTTCCCCCTCAACTTTGGCGTGCGTTCGTTTTTCCTCCCCGAACTATAAAACCAGAAATCTTTCCTCCTCTAACTTTGAAAACCGTTCGTTTTACCTCCCTGGCCGGTTTTAGACGGTGGGTTTGCTACAGTAATGGTGGATTTGCTACAGTGACGACGGTTTTGTCTTTTTCTTTTATTTATTTCGGCTGAATCTTTAAAAAATCATATTAAATCACAGAAAAATCGTAAAATAGAAAATCTAATTTTGTTGGACTCTACATGAGTAGATCTATACAGTGAACATATATTATAGTATGCTTTAGTGCAAAATTTTTGCTGTAGTTTTAGATATATGTTTTTTTAATTAATTCATAGCTACAGTTCCTATGGTCCAATTATGGTGAAATTATACAAAGTCAAGGCATAAAAATTTACTGCAGTTCAAGCATACAATAATTAGTCCACCATAAAAATTTCATCACAATTAGACCATAGGAACTGTAGCTATAAATTATTCCAGTTAATTATAGACAAAATTAGATTTTTCAATTAATCTAAAGCTACAGCAAAAACTTTGTATTAAAGCATACTATATTATATGTTCACTGTGTAGATCTACTCATGTAGAGTCCAACAAAATTATATTTTCCATTTTACGACTTTTCTGTGATTTACTATGATTTTTTAAAGATTCAGCCGAAATAAATAAAAAAGAAAAAGAAAAAACCGCCGTCACTGTAGCAAATCCACAGTTACTGTATCAAAACCACCGTTCAAAACCGGCCAGGGAGGTAAAACGAATGGTTTTCAAAGTTGGAGGAGAAAAGATTTCTGGTTTTATAGTTTGAGGAGGAAAAACGGACGAACGCCAAAGTTAAAGGGGGAAAATTGGACTTTTTCCTTTGCATAACGGACGAAGCCACAACAAAAGCGGGCCGACGGCCCACGTGCACTCTATGGGCCGGCCACGAGTCACATGTGAGGCCCGAGCGGCCCAGATGTTGCGATTCCTCTCGAAAGCGTCCTCGTGAACTCGCACGGCACAGGGACTCAGAAAGTCAGGACTCAGGAGCGACAAGACCCCTCCCCCCACGCCGTCTTGGAATTGGTCCCTGCTCCGGCAGCGGCGGCGGCAGGAGGAGGAGGAGGGAAGCGAGGGGATGGCGCAGCCGAGCAAGGAGCCGTGCAAGAAGGAGGCGTGCGACATCCAGGCCTGCCTCTCCAAGAACATGTTCGACCCTAGGAAGTACGCGCCCCTTTTCTTCCCAAACCCGAAGGCTTCGATTGCTTCGTCGGTCTATGTATAGTTGGTGATTTCGTTTCCAACTTTCCATGGATGGGATGCCGTGGGGTATTTTTAGCTGAATGCATGCGCGCTGTTCAGGTTTTAGGAACGGGTTGACCTGGAAGTAGAGAAGCTTTGGAGTCCTTTGAGACCTGGTGTTTACTTCCCAAATTATCTGAGACTGATTAGTCTTGGCATGATTTAATATTCAATTGGGGTTATAGCGTTCGTGAAATTTAATTAGAATGACGAAGAACTGTTTTTTTTAGTTTAGATTATATATGCTTCTCACTACTACTGCGATTTAAATTTGTATTGTTTATTTAGGCACAACAGAAATTTGACCTATATAAACGTTAGGGTCTTCAGTCGACATTGGGAGCGTTTGGGTAACAATGAGTGACCTTTTTATCTAATACTCATCATTGTGTTTATCACTAGTACAAAAAAAACAGTGGTATTTGATACTTCTGTTTTTGGATATTGTCAGGTGTTAACGCAATCATACATTTACTGAATGTCGATAGCATGCATATAATTTTTGAATCATGTTGTATATGGAAGTTAAGTTAGGTATATGAGATTTTATGAGATTATACTCTGGTGCGCTGAAGTTCCTGCTTGTTTTATTTATTCAGGTGTGTGAGAGTTATTCAGTTACTTCAGTCATGCTGTGAGCAGTGCGAGTACAAGTCAACACACTGTGGTTCCTTGTCCGGATTACTTAAGAACATTTCTAAGTGATGAAACAATACCGACATGGTTTACTACAGCCATTGAATAAAAGTAAGTTTCAAGACATTAGGAATGCTGTGGTTACTACAGTTTGTTTCTGTTTCCGCATTTTCTCACTGGAATTTGAAAAATGAAGTTTGATTCTTATGGTAAGGTTTCTAACTCCTAGTTTTATGCAAATAACAGCATAATAGATTATGATGAATTTGAGTTGTCTATCCTGGTAAAAGGTTGCCATATTTTGTCTTGATCCTGAGGGCACCCATTTGTGTATGGTTAATACTTAATATACTAATAAGGTCAGAACTATGAACTATTCCAATCCAAGCATAACTCATTAATATTTCTTCTGTGATACTTTCACAACACTATCTGTGTAGATATCCTGGGCCCTGAAAACCAAAGCTTATTGATATATGTGGGTGAATGATAACACTGAAACCTAAGATAGTTTGAGGGAGAATTTGACACTTTCTTTGATTAGATTCTATCTGGCATTTCTTCTAGATGGTCATATTTCGCTAGCAGAATCATGTGCTACCTGTTCTTAGATAACTGCATTGCGAAGTTGACCATATGCTGCCATGTGCAGCCAAGGATAGCAGTAGCTGAGCAAATCCACTTGCTTTTCTCTATTCATGAAAGAGAAGAATATCAGGGAAAAAATCTCTGTGAGATCCAAATATGGATAACTTCTTTTGCTGTAGTAAAGTTCTGAAGTTTTGTAATAGCTTTGTTATAAGCACCGATTTTCTGAATCATGTAGAGGTTGATTTTGGAAAACAATTGACAGAGAATTGCTTTTACAGGTTCTGTTAGGTTACCTTAGGACTCTCTGGGGGGCACAGCAATCTCTCTTATGGATTAAGGTATTGTACAATATGTCAGTTCGTGTTCGTTTTGCCTTGTTTTACTGTTTACCTGAGCCTACCTTATCAAGTTTCAGTTTCGATGCTATTTAAAAATGTCTCTTATTTAAGAATGTTTCTTCTTCACACAGGATATGACTCATAGGCCAGGGCATCAGTAATGCAGACATCCTCAACCTGCAGAATGATGCTCTGGTCGCTGAGTTGTTTGGTACTGAGTTGAACGGCATAGATGTTTATTAATGATCAGTTCTAATTCCTGTATACCAGTGGTATCCTTCATAGTTCTTGAGCTCCTCTACACATGTAATCTCATGTTCTTGTCTTGAACAGCTAAATAAGTGAACCCCATGTTACATATCATACAATTATCCATACGAAGATATTTTATTTACCCCAAAGTTCTGTATGCCATTTCAATGCTCACCGTGCCATGTTCTATGGCAAGAATATCAAATCTGGATGAACATCTAGGATGACAATTTATCTCTTGGGCAGAAACTTGTGATGTAAGATATGATTCAAATAAGCAAACTCTGAGGTCATTTCAGCATCACACTACTCGGCATTTTTGGCAGTTACAGGCTGCTGACAAATACCAGTACCCTGTTTGAAGCAATTCAGTGTTTGTGTTGTACTGGGGTACATGAGTTGTCTAAGACTCTGTAGTCTGTAGCCAACGAACCTTTTGGCTTTAGCTTGTGGAATGAAACTTGTGTTTCTGTGTCTGTGTGATGCAATACCTACCACTACCAGGCAAGTGTATAAACTGGTATGCGATGCGATGACTTCAAGCTGACACGCTCAGTACATTCTCTACAACTAATTCTTGCTGTCTACTTGGGACCAACCGGTTTGTTGGTGTGTCCTCCACCTCCACTCCACATGGCCGTTCCTTAAACTTGTTGTTCATCTTCGATAGATGTCATGATTCAGTGAATGAAGCATTATATATTTGAAATGAGAAAAGGGAACGGTGTTGTTCGATCCATGCTTTTATGAAAAAAAAATGATAGGGTTGTATATTTGTATTCGATAAAGCCGCTTTAAATCTTCTTTACGACGGGTTAGCGACATCTAAACGGCTGAAAGCAGAAGCAGAAGCAGAAAAGGGTGTGACTCGGAGTGCATATTTTGAATTTGGGAAATGTCGATCCTCCTTTTTTGTGTCATTTTCCAACTGTATCTGAGTCAGATAGTCTTGGTTTGTGGTCAGAAAAGCTATACTTGGATTTGGCGATGTGATCAGCAGACCTAATTTAGATGTGCTTCAGTTTCCATTTGTACAGTTCGCTTGAACAAGTGTCATTACTTCAGCTGAAAATGTTCAATTGGATTTGGAATTGGACTGAACTTTGCATAATTACGCCCGATAGGACCATAGAAGCAGATTATACTGCACGCTTTACAAAAGTAGCATTCTAATGACTTGTATCTTTGGAATTTGCATGAAAGCTCAGTCACGAGTAAGGAAAGAACTTGACAAAAGATGCAAAATCAGCATGATTTTACAGATATCGTTCGATGCAGAGTTCTGGTAGCTGCCCTGATTTCAGTAAGATCTTGCAGCTCGTCAAACTTCAAGCAAAACCCAAGGCATAACCAAAATTTTGGCGTAACCAGGCTCTCGACAGTCACACAACTACAACAAGACAGAAACAGAACATTCATCAGGAAAAGGCCACTCCCACGTCCTACTGACAGTTCTGAACCAAGTTCTTGGTCCTGCGCTACCGAGAGAAGCATGTATTGATCAATTGATCACCTCCGTATATACACCTGACACATCATCATGCGCTCATCAAAGACTCGATTCTTTAGCTGCATCAGATCGGCGGCGCCTTCCGCGACGGGGCGGCGCCGGACTTGTGCGCCAGGAAGAGCTTCTTGAGCAGCCTGAGCATCGTGAGCAGGTCCATCCTCCTCCACCGGACGACGGCGTGCTTGCGCGTCTCGAAGGCGCCTTCGTAGCCGTCGCCGTCGCCGCCGGCGAGCCAGGACTCCTTCGCGGTCGCCCACGACGGCGTGCCCTTGGTGAGCGGGCATGGCTGCGCGGCCCTTGCGAGCTCCTCGTTGAAGTCCTCCCACAGCATGTCCATCTTGTCCTCCACGGCGAACCTCGCCGAGCCGTGGCGGTGGTGGCCGTAGCCACCCAGCTGCTGCTGGTCGCTGCCGGCGGATTCTTGCTGCTCCACGGCCGAGAAGCTCCTCCGGTGATCGTGCTCGTGCACGGCCGTGTCGACAACGCCGCCGGGGACGACGAGCCACGGCGACGCCGAGGCGAAGTGGGGGAAGGGGACCTTCTTGGAGCTGTATTGCTCGAGTGGGAAGCTGGGGAATGTGAACTCTTCCATTGCTGCAAATCTCTCCCTCTGTGTCTCTCTGTCTAGCTCTGAGGCTCTGACTCTATGGAATGGAAGTCTGCGTTGGAAGATGTATGAGTGGTCATGGAGGTTGCAACTTCTTTATCTACCGCCTCTTGACATTCCCAGAGATGGAATGGAAATGACTAGAAAAATAGAGAGGATCAGAGGAAGGGATATGGCTTAATCTAATTGTCTCTGTAGTTGAAATCGAAGTGATGGTAGGCAAATGGGGTTATTATAGCATGGTGATGGCGGTTGGTATGATGCTTGGCAGCTGAGATTGCTGTGTCAAGTAATGCCAATCAGACAAGCACTAAGAGCAAAAGTAAGGGACCTACCTGTTTGATGCTTAATAATTACAGGGCCATTACATATATAATAATACAGCTAAAGTCTAGGAGCAAAAGATAATTTCTGGATGGGCCCAAAGAATGTTCAGTACTTAGCCTGAACATTACCTGCAACTGCTGGTGCTGAGCAAAACATTTAAAATAAGAATGAAAAATTAGTGTGAGGTGCAACTGCTGAATTACCAATCATTCAGGGAATATATCTGGGTTGCATTTTGTTTGCAATATCCTTAGGGGCTCGTTCATTTCAGCTCAATCAAGGCTAGGAATAATTCCTGTTGACTGAAGCTTATTTCCATCCTGTTTAGTTCTCACCCAAAAATTTTTCATCCCGTCCCATCAAATATTCAGACACATGCATAGAGCATTAAATATAGATAAAAAAAATAACTAATTTCACAGTTTGCATGAATTTTGAGAGACGAATCTTTTAAGCTTAATTAGTCCATGATTAGCCATAATCGTTACAGTAACACACATGTGCTAATGACAGATTAATTAGGCTTAATAAATTTGTATCGCGGTTTTCAAACGAGATATGTAATTAGTTTTTTAGTAGTATACGAGCACCTCTTCCGACATCTCATAAAACATCCGACGTAACACCTTAAAAACAAGGCCTCACTCCCGTTCAAACGAACGTGGCTTACTTGTGGTGGTTGGAAGATTTGTTTGTCTTATCACTTGTAGTTTTCTACTATTTGCAGGAGATGTCGTTGGAGCAGTGATGACTGATGAGGAGGTCTTTTGAATGGTCTTGGAGGGAGGAGAAGAAGAGCATAGAAGCAGGAAGGCAGTGCTTTTCAGCTAAAGGTCAGCGCTCGCCGCTCACTTTACTGACAAAGGGTAAAGATGGTTGCAGTGGCCGCGTCAGCATACAAGGTGGCACCAGTTCGAACGTTAGGAGGCGACACCTGTGAGACAAGTTGGTCTGGCTCGCGTGACTCCTCTTTGTCGCCACATGCAATTGTAAGTTCTGAATAATCACTCTTCTTGTTTATAGTATTAAATAAAATTACAATTACAGGCTGAACAGAGCATCTCTGGTTAGATTCCTTATGGTGTTCTAGATTTTTCTAAAATTTAACATTGTTTTTATGTGTGTCTTGTAGAAGTATGACTTTGTGCATCTATAGAAGTATGACTTTGTGCATCTATACTGTGTGAGTGTGATTAACAAAAATGCTTCTTCAGTCCTTGGATAAATCAATTTCTTAAGTAATTTGAAGCTAAACATTTTTAAATTTAACTAGATTTTATAAAGAGAATAATATTTTTGACATAAAATTAGTATATTTAGATAAAACCTGCTATATCTTTTTAGGTGTTATTATAGATATCGGTACTCTTTTGTATAAAAATTAATTTAAAATTTTAACTTAGATCAAATATAAAACTTGATTTATTCATGAACCGAGAAAGTAAAAATTATGATTTGACTCTAAGTGACGGTCTTAAAAATCAACTTTAACCATCAACACTTAGTAATACTAAGGGTCTGTTTGGATAAGATACGATAGTTACTAGTTGGACTAAAAATAAGCTTAAATTAGCGGAGGTTGATTACCTAGCTGTTAACAACTAGTTGAAGTTTTTTAGCTAAAAAATTAGCCAACCCATCAGCCTTCTGTTTAGATACATTAGAGCTAATTTTAGGTAGCTAACAATTAGCTCTTATATCAAACAGGCCCTAATACAACATCAAATATTCAAAAATTCGACTTTAACCATCAATACACAGTAACACAACATCAAAACTAGGGCCTTGTTTAGATGAGAGAATTGGGAAGAAAAACACTGTATCAGAATTCCTGTAGCATTTCGTTTGTATTTGGTAAAAAATATCTAAATTTTAACTAACTAGGCTTAAAATGTTCGTCTCGCAAAGTACAACAAAACTGTGCAATTAGTTTTTGATTTTATCAACATTTAGTACTCCATGCATTTGCCGACATTTTGATGTGATGGGGAATCTTCTTTTTGCATAGTGGAATTTGGGGGAGAATTGGGGGAACTAAACAAGGGCTAGAACGGTGAGTTTGAGAGCTCTCGGCAGGAAGAGCCAAATGTTGTGATCTTACTGCCGCTCATTTTTCTGTTCGGTGATGAAAAGATAAACACCTGTTCGTTTGAGCTATTCAGCGGAATCAGCAGCATCCAGCAGTGTTTTTCTCTCACAACAAACCAGCGAACAGTACTTTCAGCCATAATAAACCAGCGAAACGAACAGAAAGAAAAAACACTCATATTTGTGAACAAGAGTATATAACGTAACAACTCGGATGTATGTACTATATATAGCAAATTAGAAGGTCATGGAGTATATGCATTAATGCATATACGATTGCACGTATTTGCGCCCCAGTGCAGCCTGTTAACTAGCCTAACAAGCTTTTTAGCGTGGCACTGGTACAGGGATTGTTTCATTGATCTATTTGATTTGGGAAAAAGAACCGTGGCCGGCCGCAGGGAGGGAAAAACGAAGGAAAACATTTGCAATTCCAATGGGCCTGGACCAGCTACTCTGACTTCTGGGCCTAACGCTCAAGTCCATGGCTAGATGGGCCAGTCCGTTCCACTAGAGCCCACTTTCCTCCTTTCATTTGATTTTATATATATGCCTGACGGAGGATAATGGAGTTCAATATTTACCTACCTACTACTAAAGCTTGGCTTGAAATTTCAAATGAACTTGTTCCAAATTGAGTTAGGTTTGAACTAACTGTTTCTATGCGCATGCTAAGTTGTGTTTTTTATCATAAAATTTAGTTACATGGTGGTGCAATTAGCAATAATCAAACCAAGGGGATCCATTTAAAGTATGGTTTCTGCATACTAAGATTCTCTTCTGAAAGAAGACTTCTTCTAAATATCTCTGATTTTTAGAGCAACTTCAAGAGTCTCTATATATCCTTCTTATTGATAGGAATATCAATTTTGATTAAAAAAAATACACTCCAATAGCTTTTTTTTATTAGATCTCCAAATATTGTCATTCTCTATTTTGATTTTCTCACTAGCCAAAAATAAAGAACATGTGGGTTCATTATCTAAAGTACGTACAAGATATAGAGAAGTTGTTCGAGAGTAGAAATATACAGAAAACCATTTTTATTCAAATGACTATAATGATAATTTAGAAAGTTTTAAAAAAAGACTAGAGATGTTCTTACTCTGAAAAATCTTATGCAGGAATTGTTTTTCTCTCTTTTATTACAATTGGTCTGGGAGTATTCCATCATGTGCTCCCTCAACTGCTCGGTCAGGTGAAATTTTAGTAGAAACAATTCAAGTAGTTTTTACTTAGGCAGTTCCTTGTTTAGTAGGTTTTGTGGTAGTCAGTATGAGCAAATTGAACGTGTGGAGTGGAGGGGGGATGTTTGTTTGTTGGGAATCTTTTTTATTTTAGCCCTAAAAACTTTTTTTTAAAAGCCCGTCCTAAACTAAATTTTCAAGAACTATTATTGTTAGTTACGTCAAAGAATGTGGCGCAACTCATCACTGCAGTCACATTATATGTGTTGGAGTGACTAAATGAATGCCGGCGTGCCACGTAGGCTGAGTCACACCGAAGAAGTTGGCGTGACCTGCAATTATGTATCATTTCAATTTCAAGATTTTGCTCTTATAGATCTCAAATAGACCTAAAAAAATCTTGCAATTTTTAATTAGATACTAACAATCAAGCATAATCCATTTTGATTGGGTCTGGCATCATTGTTTCGATAATTCTGAAACTAAAATTCTTCCTATAATAGTATATCCAAATTTTTATTTAAGCTGATTAGCCCATAAATGGTCTAAAAATTTTGAAAAAAAATCATCTAACTTCATGGTTTGGAAAGTACTATATTTTCTTGCAATTTCCCTACATATCTGATTAGGTGAAATCCAAAGTTTCTTAACCAAGCACATACTCAAAATTAAGTTTAAATTAAAATTTTTAATTTAGAATCATTATAGAAAAGATCGACAAGTCATTGTATGAAAATTGAATAAACAAGCAACTCTATTCATAAATACTCTATTAACCATATGCACAAAAATGTATTGCACAAAACAGAGAGATGATGAGTCTAGACAGAGGGATTAAGCCATACACGGAGATACAAAATGAGTGCTAAAAGTATTGTCAATCTCATGAAATGGTGTATAAACGCTTTAACATGAAAACCCAAAACCGAACTTTTAAATGGATCCTGCGCGCACTTGGGAACTCATGTGCGCCCTAGGAATCGGTCGCACACATAAGTAGACAAATTACATAGTATCATCACAGTGCTTATTACATAGCGAATAAATATTTAACACATAGTCTTATACAATAAATTGTAGTAACTAATAGTAGATCTTCAGCAGAACTCCAAACACAGGGACATGGTTGACTGGTTGACACCAAGACTAGTACTCATTTCGATAATCATCATCATATTCTTCATCTGTTATGGTGGAAATAGCAAGAGTGAGTCCATATCGAACTCCGCAAATACAACATAGGGTTCATGAGGCTCAAAAGGCTAGACACTGTTTGACTGCATTTAGCTTTTATTCATCATATAATTAGCAATTGGGTAGCATCAAGGTATTCCAATTCCCAATAATGAACCAATGATCAATTGTAATAAGGATAATGAATAGCATTAACATGAGCATAATAGTAACAACATTAATTAAACATGATATAACAATGGTGATCAACTATTCTGTAAGAATCCTCAAGGTCGCTCGTATCCGTGAGCACGGCTAGTATACCAGTTTTTAACTCTGCGTAGAGGTGTACACTTTCACTATGAGTCATAACTTCTAAATGCATGGGTTCGCGACTCTCCAAAATACCGGAAATCATATAAAGCCACTTAAAGGTTCGTCTAACAAGTTAGGGCCATTAGATTCACTCGGCAGGCAGATGTAAGAACCCCTTTTCAAATGGCACACTTCCTTCACGACTATACTCATAAGACTAGAGGCTGTCCTACACCTAACGTGGCAAGCCATTCTTACGCCATTTAAGGTAACCACTAACAAGCTAGAAAAGATCCTCTAAACAACTAAAGCCAGAGCCATATAGCCCTCACAGCTGTATTGTCAATCCCGGTTATCACTTACAGGTAAGTCCTTACGGAGAGTAACTAGAGCGTCAAACAAACAACACAACACACGCTCTATTCCCCTAATTCATCAGTAATAAAATCATATTAATAGTTGATTGCTCAATTCATTATTCAAATTACAAGATCATTGTTCTTAATTAAGCACTAGCAATAGCTATCCAAATGCATAACCCATAGGTATCAAGGAATCAAGATATCAATCTCTAACTTATAATCTCTATAGTGGTCAAGGAAGACACATGCAAATGTATGATAATTTTCAGTGAATAGGTAATAAGGATGATCCCATGTTATACTTGCCTTGATCAAAGCTTTCCTGTTGACCCTGCTGATCTGGCTCAAAATAATACTTTGGATCGTCAAGAAACTGCTCACCGTCTATACTCAATCACCAAACATCATCACACAATCATCCGAGCAATCATACACGAAGCAAACAAAGAAACATAATTATAACAGTATACCAACAGTAACAAAACAGTATGAAAAGTTTGTAAAACTCTTCTACACGTCACTACGATCACACAGACATAAAGATCACGAAATTCGGATTTAAAACGTGAAAGTTATGAATTTTCCAATATTTCCTTTAGATAAATAAATACTTTAATATAAACTGGAAAATTAAATTTTCCAAACCTACTGTACAGCTATACTAACATGTAGAGCTCGCAAATACGAACCTAACGCAACTTGAACGGGTCAAATCGGAGTTAAAACGAAGATTTTAGGATCAAAACAAATTTAGTGGCAAAACTGTAAATATCAGAAAACGTATTTTCAATTTACCGAGAAGAAATACGTCTTCAAAACAAAGAAACGTACTTCAGGAATTACGCCAAGGACCACGGATTCTAATATAATGAAAGTCAAGGGCTCTTTAGCAAATATTACGGCCAAAAAGGTATCTTCTAATCTGAGCCCTTGATCTAACCTTGGACGGCTGGTATCGACCCGATGAAAGAGAAAGAGAAAGACACGGTCACCCCCTCCCACTCCAGCCGGCGGCCGCCATGGCCAGCCCCCATGGCTCGCCGGAAAGCTCCGGTTTCCCCGATTTCGACCACCAAACGTCTCACAACCGACACCAATCGAAGGCGGAGCTTAACGCGAACACATCTATGCGGCAAGCGGCTACATGTTTATAGCTCCAATTCAACGTTTTCGGGTAGGAAATCTCGGTTTCCTCGGTGGATTTAGTTACGGCAGTGTTCGTCTCCGGCTCGGTCATGGCAAGAAGAAGAGGGCGCGCTGACAGACGGGGTCCACACGTCAGCGACTCCAGAGAGAGGGGCGTGCGCGGCTGTGACTCCTGGGCCGGCCCATGCTGCCACGGGGAAGAACGGAGGAAAACGGGCTGCTCGGCTCGGCTCCGACGGCCCATCGGCGTGAGTGAAAATGAGGCAGGCTAGCTCGGTTCGGCTCGGGCGGCCTCCAGGCCACCGGGCCACAAGTAAGGTTTCTTTTTTTCTTCTTTTCTTTTCTCATTTAAATTTGTTTCCAAAGCCATTTAAAATAAATTTTCAAATTCAAATCAAATAAAACCAAAACCACACCACACTATAAAAACAAATGCAACAGCTGTAAGGTCCGAATGGCTAGAGGGGGGGTGAATAGCCTATTTAAAAATCTACAAGCTACACTAAACAACCACGTTAGTATAAAAGATGGCTAAGCTAATTCTAGCACTAGCTCAACTACACTATGCAAGCCACCTATACAACTTAGTGAAGCAAGCCTATGATCTTTAATACACACCAACAAAGCTAGGTCACTAAGCTACTTACTCCTATGTGATAAAAGCTACTCTAAACAAGCTACACTAGAAGTAGTACGAGAAAGTAAAGAGCAAGTGACTTGATTCTTATACCAACGATGTAGAGAAGTAAAGCACTCGAAGAATCAATCACAATGATCAACCGCAAGAGAAATCCTTGGTAAAGAGAAGACACAAGATTTTTTACCGAGGTTCACTTGCTTCCCGGCAAGCTACTCCTCGTTGTGGCGATGCACCCACTTGTCGGTTCACGAGCTGATCGACTATCAAGAGTCGAGCCCTCGGCGGGCGCCGCACAACCGCACACAAGATGGGGATCCTCCAAGCCACGAGCTCCACTAGAGTATCCAATTTGCGAACTCCCGCGGGGAAGGATCAAGAACCCCTTACAACACTTGGTGAAGGCTCTAACAATCTCCAATTGCGAGCTCAATCACCTCCGCTGCTCCAAGCCGTCTACCGTGTCGGGAAACACGGAAGAGTAACAAGAAATCCGCAGCAACTCGAAGATCAAGTGCCTCTAGAATGCAACTCTCAAGCAATGCACTTGAATCTCACTCAATCTCACTCAAGATGTGCAACTATGCAAAGAGATGAGTGGAGGGGTTGTTCTCTAGCTCAAAGTATGTCTCTAGATCTCAAAATGTGCAAGAGTTACCCTCAAACCCTGGCCAACGTCTATTTATAACGAAGGGGTACGCAGCTAGCCGTTACAGACGACGCAGCGAAAAACGCGCTGACCGGACGCTCCGGTCAGGGTGACCGGACGCGTCCGGTCACTACACGACAGCAAGAAACAGTGTGTGTCAGAACTAGCCGTTGCCGTGACCGGACGCGCTGAACCGATTGACCGGACATGCTCCAGGCAACGACCGGACGCGACAGTGTCAGCGTCCGGTTAGAGTCCAGTAAGCTCCCTCAACGACCGGACGCGTCCGATCGCACAAGACCGGACGCTCCCAGCGTCCGATCATCACTCCTGCGCTTTATGCCCCTCTGGACGCCTAACCGGACGCGCTGGTTCCGTGAAGGACCGGACGCGCTAGTCAGGCCTGAGAAGCGCTCAATGAAACAATGACCGGACGTGCTGTTAAACTGACCGGACGCCACAGTTCCAGCGTCCGGTTAGAGTCCAGTAAGCTCCCTAGATGACCGGACGCGCTGCGCGTCCGATCATCAAACTGAAAACCGCGCAGACACTGAACACTGACCGGACGCGTCCGGTCATATCGTGACCGCGTCCGGTGCAGCGTCCGGTCACCACAGTGACCTCCGTTCGCCTCCGTTTCTTTTCTGACTTCCGGTGCAATAGAAAATAGGCGTTTCACTTCTCCAAAAAGTGCCGAATCCCGCCTCGCAAGCTCGGCGGGAGGGAGAGAAGAACCCAAACCCTTCTCTACCGCTCAAACTCCACCGCCTTCACAAACGTGCTAACACCACCATGTGTAAATCACCATGTGCATGTGTGTTAGCATTTTATAATTATTTTCCAAGGCGTTATGTTAGCTCTTTACTAGATCCTAATGCATATGCTCAAGACATTGATCTAGTGGCACTTGATTTTCGAGCTAACCGTGATTGCCCCTCTTGATAGTCGGCTATGTATCCTAAACCCGGTCAATCACTTCTCTACTCATCTTAGACCGGCAAAAGGAAAACCCTATGGTTATACCTTTGCCTTGCGCTCTTAGATCCTTCTCCTCCACTTGATCATCATGTCCTTCATTTTATGTGCATCTCCACCATGATCATCATTTCCTTCATTTTATGTGCATCTCCACCATGATCATCATTTTATGTCCATGCACCATCTCTTTGTGATCTTGTGGCCACCACTCCTTGCCACATACACCTTCATCACATGTGTTGCTTATGCCTAACTCAAAACACTTAACACATGGCATTAGCAACTTGGTGTCATTAATTACCAAAACCAAACTTGGGCTTTCAACAGCATGAATGCATCATCAAATATTTCGCCTAGAATTTTAAATTTTATCCCCATTAAATATTATCTAAATCATTTAAACTTTTAACTAAATTTCTTTTAACTCCAAATTTCTTCTAATTCAAAATTTTAAGATTTTTGGGTGTTACAAATTCTGCCCCCCTTAAAAGAATCTCGTCCTCGAGATTGGACTGCTTACTCAAATAACTACGGGTATGACTTCCTCAATTCATCCTCTCTTTCCTAGGTTGCCTCTGCCTCTGAATACCGATTCCACTGAACTTTGCACATCTTAATAACCCGACTTCGACTAACTCTTTCAGCAGTTTCTAAAATCTTAATCGGAAACTCTTCATATGTAAGATCCTCCTTAACAGTCAATTCATCCAAAGGTATTTACTCCTCAGGCACACGTAAACACTTCTTGAGTTGAGAAACATGAAACACATCATGTACTCCAGACAAATTTTCAGGCAACTCTAATTGATAAGCAACCTCACCACGTCTATCAATAACTTTAAATGGCCCAACATACCTTGGTGCTAACTTGCCTTTCATGTTAAACCTCCTCACACTTCTCATTGGTGACACCTTCAAATAAACATAATCACCTACCTTAAAAACTAAGTCCCTTCTCCGATTGTCAGCATAACTCTTCTGACGAGATTGCGCTACTCTCAAATTCTCACGAATCACTCGCACTTGATCCTCTGCATTTCTAAGAACATCTGTACCAAATACCTGAGACTCACCCGTCTGATCCCAAAATAATGGAGTTCTAAACTTATGTCCATATAAAGCTTCAAACGGTGCCATCTTAAGACTCTGTTGATAACTGTTGTTGTAAGAAAATTCTATATAAGGCAAACTCTTATCCCAACTAGTTTCATATTGCAATGCACAAGCTCTCAACATATCTTCTAGTATCTGGTTGGTCCTTTCAGTCTACCCATCTGTCTGTGGATGATATGTTATACTGAAATTCAACTTTGTACCTAAAGATTCATGTACAGCCTTCCAAAAATGTGATGTAAACAGCGAACCTCGATCAGACACAATCTTCTTTGGAACTCCATGTAAACATACGATCCTCTCCATATATAACTCTGCCAATCTTGGTCCATGGTAAGTAGTCTTGACTGGTATAAAATGAGCAACCTTAGTTAACCGATCTACTATCACCCAAATAGAATCATAACCTCTCTGAGTACGAGGTAATCCCACTATAAAGTCCATACCTACTTCCTCCCACTTCCATTCAGGAATCTTCATTGGTTGCAGTAATCTAGCTAGTCTCTGATGTTCAGTTTTCACTCTCTGACAAGTGTCACACACTGCCACATACTCAGCTACATCTCTTTTCATTCCAACCCACTAGTACTTCTGTTTGAGATCTAAATACATCTTAGTACTTCCGGGATGAATAGAATAAGCTGACTCATGAGCTTCACGAAGGATTCCCTGCCTAATGGACTGATCCTCAGGTACACACAACCTCTTTCCAAACCACAAAATCCCATTATCATCCATTTAAAAACCTGGTGACTTACCAATTACTATATCCTCTGCTATCTTCTTTAGTTTCTCATCCTTCAACTGACCCTTGTATATTTCTTGCTCTAATATAGGTTCTATCACTAATTCCATTGTATTAGCAACAATTTCCAAATTCAGATATGCAAATTCAGCACACAACTCACTTGTCATGGACAACATTTGCATCTCATTAACATAACTCTTCCTGCTAAGAGCATCAGCTACTGCATTAGCCTTACCAGGATGATAGTGTATCTCTAGATCATAGTCCTTGATCAACTCCAACCATCTATGTTGCCTCAAGTTTAAATCAGACTGTGTGAAAATATACTTCAAACTCTTATGATCAGTGTATATATCACTCTTATGTCCAATCAAATAGTGTCTCCAAATTTTCAAAGCATGAACTACAGCTGCTAACTCCAAATCATGAGTAGGATAATTCAGCTCATGCTTTCTCAACTGCCTAGATGCATAAGCAACAACTCTACCTTCTTGCCTAAGGACACACCCCAAACCTTGACGAGAAGCATCGCAATAAATAGAAAACTTCTTACTTAGATCTGGCAATACCAAGACAGGTGCAGTAGTCAATCTCTCCTTCAATTCTTCAAAACTAGCTTGACATTGATCAGACCATACAAACTTGGCATTCTTCTCTAACAGAGATGTCATAGGTTTAGCAAGTTTAGAAAACCCTTCAATGAATCGTCTATAATATCCAGCTAAACCCAAGAAACTACGAATCTCTCCCACATCGGTAGGTGGCTTCCAATTCAAAACATCCTTTACTTTGCCTGGGTCTACTGATATTCCACCATTAGAGACAATATGACCAAGAAAAGAGACTTCCTTCAACCAAAACTCACACTTACTTTGCTTAGCATACAACTTATGCTCTCTGAGTTTCTGCAATACCAACCTCAGATGTTCAGCATGCTCTTTCTCCGTCTTGGAAAATACCAATATATCATCAATAAATACCACCACAAACTTATCAAGGTAGTCCATAAACACCTTATTCATCATGTACATAAAGTAGGCAGGTGCATTGGTCAAACCAAATGACATAACCGTATACTCATACAAACCATATCTCGTAGTAAAAGCTGTCTTTGGGATATCAGAGACACGAATCTTCAACTGATGATAACCAGAACGCAAATCAATCTTAGAGAACACACAAGCACCTCTCAACTGGTCAAACAAATCATCAATTCTGGGCAAAGGATACTTGTTCTTGATGGTTACTTTATTAAGCGACCGATAATCCACACATATTCTCTGACTACCATCTTTCTTATCAACAAATATAACTGGTGCACCCCAAGGTGACGAACTAGGACGAATAAAACCTTTATCTTGTAATTCCTTAATTTGTTTCTTAAGTTCTTCTAATTCATCTACTCTCATTCTATATGGTCGTTTAGCTATGGGTGCAGTTTCAGGTAATAATTCAATAAGAAATTCAATGTCTCGGTCAGGTGGCATACCTAACAAATCATCGGGAAAAACATCTAGAAAATCATTGATAACTGGATCCTCTTTACTAGCATCATCAGCAAGCTGATTCACTACAGCTATTGGTTGCTTCTGCACTGCTACATCCACACTGATCTTCTCTCCATTAGGTGTATTCACAACTACTACCTTCTGCTGACACTGAATCACTGTCTGATTTTGTTTCATCCAATCCATTCTCAAAATCACATCAATACCAGATGTCCTCAACACTATAGGAGTTATCTTAAACTCTACCCCCTTAAAACCATACTAACTGAAAGACATCTATTAGTGGTTTGCATGGTACCCCCAGGTGAATTTACTAAGAGAGGTTCTTTCATGGCAAGCATGAGTACACTATACATCTTAACAAAAATATTTGAAATAAAGGTATGTGAAGCTCCAGAATCAAAAAGAATGGTTGCAGGGGTAGAATGAACATTGAACGTACCAAGCATTACTTCAGGCTCCGTCTATGCTGTTTCAGTAGACACATGATTCACCTTTCCAGTATTGGATGACCTCTATCCCTGTGGTGTCTGTTAATTCTGCTTCTTGGGACAATGATTAGCATAGTGTCCAGGTTCTCCACAGCGATAACACAAATTAGGGGTACTAGGTGCACTGGTCTTCATTGGAGTAGAGTTGGAATTACCCTGGCGTGGAGTTTGCTGACCACTCTGCTGTTGAAACTGTCTGTTCTGCTGATACTGGGGTCGTTGTTGAAACTGATTACTCTGCCTATTCTGAGACCACTGTTGATTTGAATTGTGGTTTCACTGACTGACTGGTCCCTGAAATTTTGAATGAAACCCATGCTGAGAAGTTGTACGTGGGCGATTATTATTTCCAACACCTTGTCCTTTTATCTTTCTTTTTCTGTCCATCTCTCGACGTTCATTATCCAGCACAATAGCCTTATTCACAAGTTCCTGGAAACTGGCATAATTATTACCCTTTAGCTGCAAACGAAGATCATAATAAATTCTCTTAAGAAAAAAACGCTGCTTATCTGCATCTTCTCTCACTTTATTGGGAGCATAACGAGCCAATTGTGTGAACTTGTCATGATACTCACTGACACTCATCTGTCCCATCCTGAGATTTCTGAATTCTTCCTGCTTCAGCTCAATTACACCTTCAGGAATATGGCGAGCTCTACAATCTCTAACAAATTCATTACAATTGACAGGAGGAGCATTGTCAGGACGTGCAACTTGATACGACTCCCACCAAATCTGAGCTGTTCCCTGTAACTGGCCAGATGCATATAACACCTTTTCCAGATCATTACATTGAACAATGTTCAACTGTTTCTCTACCGCTCGCACCCAATCATCCGCCTCCAATGGATCAGCAGCATAAGAGAACACTGGAGGACGTCCTTTCAAAAATTCACCACGCTTGTCTCTCACATGAACAGGTGGCGGTCCTCCTGCAGGAGGATTGTTCTGCAGGTGCTGCATGAACATCTGCATCATCTGATTCTGTGTATTCATTAGTTCCTCCATAGTAATGGGTGGGTTAGCACCTCCACGACCTCTGCCACGACCTCTGGATGCCATCTATTTTCAAAGCACCAAAGACAAAACTCAGTATTATCCTAGATGATGTATACCATAGATAAGTAAATCTGAATTCTCTGGGCGAATTTCAATTTCAGCAACTCAGTAAATCTACCATATCTCGAGTTACAGAAATCCAATTAAGGTGATCTTTATATGGTTGGAAATATTATGAAATTATCTACAACTTTCATTTACATCACTTTTCTAGATACTACCGATAGATTAATCAAAAACTAAGCTTAACCGAAACTGTTTCAGAATTCCAGACTGTGCAGTGACCCCAACTTGGAACAGGTATATCTCTTAGCCCATAATAGATAAAAAGATGATTCTTACGGGGTTAGAAAGATACAGAAGTCTAATTATTCCTAGTAAAATTTCATAAATTTCTCATGAACAGATTTTTAGTTATTCCCAAAACATCTCAGGCTGGTCCAGAAATCAGCAAAAGACAGAACCAAGTTTACCCCGATCCCAACTAACTAATCATGATCAAACTAATTATTCTTAACTTTGGAACTTGTAGACATGTCCACGAAGTTCCAGCACTCATTACAAAGATCCAAATCACACATTGTCATAATAACAATCCATCAAGCACATAATTGTTCACACCACATACTAATACTCGACATTACCAAACTCAAATTGACTCGCAACTAATATCGTTCCTATTACATAGGGAATTCCTAATTTTAATTGAGCTTCTCATAATTCTTGGGAAGCCCTAGTGTAGCCCTTAATTCGTCGATCTCCTTATAAGCTTGCTCTTTATGTTTCTTTTCCTTTAGCAACTCATCCTTCAAATCTGTCTCATGAAGAGCCAACTCACGAACTAGTCCCACTGTAGCTTGTAATGTCAAGGATGAATCATCGGCGAGCGGCACGGTCCAAACACCCTTGTCATGTAAAAGATAGGGAAAATGCCAGAGTGCACCCTGCAACGTCTTGTCCAAGCGAAGACCATGGTAGTAGACAAACGCATTATAGGCGACATCTTCCATACTTGTTTCTACAGTTGCCCGGCTTACTCGGGTGATGAACTTTGACTCCACCTTAGACTCCTTAGTGGTAGAAACCATTGTCTTGACCCATAGCTCAGTCTCCCAGTAAGAACCCATCAATGGATGACTATTCTCCTTGCAGTGATACTCCAACGTAGCTTCTCAATCGTAGTAATAATTATCCAAAGTTCTTGTCAGCATGTCATGGAAGAAAACATCAACTTTAGGAACCATGATGTGATGCTTCGTGGTCCATCCCATGACTGAACTCTCCTTTAGGGTATCTCCCACTCTTGATTCGGCATCCGATATCTCTTGATCACCATCAATATGGGGTTCCTGAGGTTTGAAGCGACCAACGTACTGAGCAACGGACATACGAGGATGAGGAGATATCTACGAGAATTTTGACATAGATTAGATAGAATCAATATATTTTCACAATAGAATAAGATAGAAGAAGCATAAAAATTTAGCAATTACCAAGGTGAAAGAATTAAGCATGAAATAGGTGAAGCATAGACACTAATGACGACCATTCTAACTAGGCTTGCGTCCTATAGTCAACACGGCTCCGATACCAATCTGTCACACTTATTTTTAAGGACAAAAATAGGATGCATAAAAGACTCATGTGCGCCCCAGGAATCGGTCGCACACATAAGTAGACAAATTATATAGTATCATCACAGTGCTTATTACATAGCGAATAAATATTTAACACATAGTCTTATACAATAAATTGTAGTAACTAATAGTAGATCTTCAGCGGAACTCCAAACACAGGGACATGGTTGACTGGTTGACACCAAGACTAGTACTCATTTCGATAATCATCATCATATTCTTCATCTGTTATGGTGGAAATAGCAAGAGTGAGTCCATGTTGAACTCCGCAAATACAACATAGGGTTCATGAGGCTCAAAAGGCTAGACACTGTTTGACTGCATTTAGCTTTTATTCATCATATAATTAGCAATTGGGTAGCATCAAGGTATTTCAATTCCCAATAATGAACCAATGATCAAATGTAATAAGGATAATGTATAGCATTAACATAAGCATAATAGTAACAATATTAATTAAACATGATATAACAATGGTGATCAACTATTCTGTAAGAATCCCTAAGGCCGCTCGTATCCGTGAGCACGGCTAGTATACCAGTTTTTAACTCTGCGTAGAGGTGTACACTTTCACTATGAGTCATAACTTCCAAATACATGGGTTCGCGACTCCCCAAAACACCGAAAATCATATAAAGCCACTTAAAGTTTCGTCTAACAAATTAGGGCCATTAGATTCACTCGGCAGGCAGATGTAGGAACCCTCCTTTTCAAATGGCACACTTCCTTCACGGCTATACTCATAAGACTAGAGGCTGTCCTACACCTAACGTGACAAGTCATTCTTACGCCATTTAAGGTAACCACTAACAAGCTAGAAAAGATCCTCTAAATAACTAAAGCCAGAGTCATATAGCCCTCACAGCTGTACTGTCAATCCTGGTTATCACTTACAGGTAAGTCCTTACGGAGAGTAACTAGAGCGTCAAACAAACAACACAACACACGCTCTAGTCCCCTAATTCATCAGTAATAAAATCATATTAATAGTTGATTGTTCAATCCATTATTCAAATTACAAGATCATTGTTCTTAATTAAGCACTAGCAATAGCTATCCAATTGCATAACCCATAGGTATCAAGGAATCAAGATATCAATCTCTAAGTTATAATCTCTATAGTGGTCAAGGAAGACACATGCAAATATATGATAATTTTCAGTGAATAGGTAACAAGGATGATCCCATGTTATACTTGCCTTGATCAAAGCTTTCCTGTTGACCTTGCTGATCTGGCTTAAAATAATACTCCGGATCGTCAAGAAACTACTCACCGTCTATACTCAATCACCAAACATCATCACACAATCATCCAAGCAATCATACACGAATCAAACAAAGAAACATAATTATAACAGTACACCAACAGTAACAAAACAGTATGAAAAGTTTGTAAAACTCTTCTACACGTCACTACGATCACACAAACGTAAAGATCACGAAATTCAGATTTAAAACGTGAAAGTTATGAATTTTCCAAGATTTCCTTTAGATAAATAAATACTTTAATATAAACTGGAAAATTAAAATTTTTCAAACCTACTGTACAGCTATACTAACATGTAGAGCTCGCAAATACGAACCTAACGCAACTTGAACGGGTCAAATCGGAGTTAAAACGAAGATTTTATGATCAAAAAAGTTTAGTGGCAAAACTGTAAATATCAGAAAACGTATTTTCAATTTACCGAGAAGAAATACGTCTTCAAAACAAAGAAACGTACTTCGGGAATTACGCCAAGGACCGCGGGTTCTAATATAATGAAAGTCAAGGGCTCTTTAGCAAATATTACGGCTGAAAAGGTATCTTCTAATCTGAGCCCTTGATCTAACCTTGGACGGCTGGTATCGATCCCCATAGCTCGCCGGAAAACTCCGGTTTCCCCGATTTCGACCACCAAACGTCTCACAACCGACACCAATCGAAGGCGGAGCTTAACGCGAACACATCTATGCGGCTTAGGGAGTCTATGACCAACTGAGGGTGAAGCGCGGCTCGGGATGACGGCGGCGCCATTGCCGGCTCACTGGAACCTCGCAAACTCACAATTCCAAGCACTAAAAACCTAAAGAAGAGCATGGGAAGGAAGAGGGAAGGATGGCAATCTCACCAATGCAAAGAAAAGAGGCACAGATTCACTGGTAAGCTCCGTCGACGTACACCCGCAACTCCCTAGGGTTTTGAACCGATGAAGCTCGGTTTCAAAAGGTTCGACTCAAAGGTTAGATGGAAAACGAGGAGAGGAGGCAAGCAGCTACACGTTTATAGCTCCAATTCAACGTTTTCGGGTAGGAAATCCCGGTTTCCTCGGTGGATTTGGTTACGACAGTGTTCGTCTCCGGCTCGGTCACGGCAAGAAGAAGAGGGCGCGCTGACAGACGGGGTCCACACGTCAGCGACTCCAGAGAGAGGGGCGCGCGCGGCTGTGACTCCTGGGCCGGCCCATGCTGCCGTGGGGAAGAACGGAGGAAAACGGGCTGCTCGGCTCGGCTCTGACAGCCCATCGGCGCGAGTGAAAATGAGGCAGGCTGGCTCGGTTCGGCTCGGGCGGCCTCCAGGCCACCGGGCCACAGGTAAGGTTTCTTTTTTTTTCTTCTTTTCTTTTCTCATTTAAATTTGTTTCTAAAGCCATTTAAAATAAATTTTTAAATCCAAATCAAATAAAACCAAAACCACACTACACTATAAAACAAATGCAACGGCATGAATGCATCATCAAATATTTCGCCTAGAATTTTAAATTTTATCCCCATTAAATATTATCTAAATCATTTAAACTTTTAACTAAATTTCTTTTAACTCCAAATTTCTTCTAATTCAAATTTTTTAGATTTTTGGGTGTTACATACTTACAACATGTAAATCAAAGGTTGTACATAGGAGAAGGGTCAGGCCTTGTTCACGGTGAGGTTAGGAAAGTTTTAGCCTTCTTAAACCGAGCCCAAAGTTTATGGTTTTGAAGCCTGATTTTCAGTGAAGAAATAACTAAACGACTGAATTTGTTTTTCATTTTCTCTTTCTAACTAAGGCCTAAATTGGAAACTCCAGTCCCTCTAGGTCCGGACTTTTTGCTAGGTGGATAATTTATGGGGATATCATTCTAATTTTTAGTCGGTAGTTTTTCATCCTGGTTTTTGCTCCCCTTCCTCCCAAAAAGCCCTAGAAGTTTTTTTTGCCGTTCTTTTGAAAAAATTTAAGCAACGGTGGGTCCGGCGGGCTGGCCACTTCATGCCAGCGATTGGTTCGGTCGCCGGAGCGGAAATCCTCCCGCTCCAGTTCTCGGTCACGGTGTCGTCTGGCGGCGGCGCCGCAAGGGGCGAACGAGATGGGTAGAAAAGCATCACGGCCAGGTCTCGCTGCCCACCCGCCCAGCCCAGCTCCTGGGCGGCGGCGCCTGCCCGAAGCCCAGTAGATCCGGCGGGATCGATCCCCATTCCGGCTCTGGGTAAATCAGGAGCCGCGCTCGCGGTCCCGGCGCCGCTGCCTGGTCCCGTTCCCGTCCAAGCATACTAGATGTTCTGGACTTCTGGCAGCGAACCAGACCGGGAAGGTGAAGTTTCACTCCGCCGTGTCTGTCACGGTGCCGTGCGGTGCGCGCTCTCGCCGTCGCTACCTGCCTGCACCGCGTCAGGTAAGAAAATGCCAGTCCCATTATCCCAATCATCCTATGCTTATACAATTCATTGCCTATATCTGGAACTTTAGATGTAGCTGAAGTTTGTGTCACTAGTCTGTCACACGGGAAATAGATGATGCCGTACCTTACTCGTTAAGTCAAACAGTCAATGCTGAACCGGGCACAGACCCAAGTGAGGGGACAAAGGAAAAAATCAGGAAAATTAATGTTTCTAACTTTGACTGAGAAGTGTGAACCATCACATGTATTTTGAGGAATTTTCAACCACTGGCTAAGAAGATGTAAGATGTAACTAAATTAATGGTCAAAGCTCAAGAGAAGACGAGGTGAGTATAAGAATCCACTACTCTAGCTTTGGGTCATTCTCACATGCACAAGAAACAGATTATGCACTTATGCGGTACACTCATTAAAGAGCCAATTTAGATGGCGACCTCATGCACTAATCTTGTTTTTGTTTAGCATAGCAAGTTTAAAGCCATTCTCTAAACCTTCAAAGCTGCTGACTCTTATCATCAGAACCTTAAAGCCACTGTTGGAGCACTGGAGCTTAGTTAGGGATATCATTTTAGCAGAATTTGGAAGATTCTCTTGGAAATATTTCGGCAAAGTTCCTGATAAATCTTTACACTCTGTATAGAGCACAACTTGCAACATGTTTTATTGATAAATGGCAGGATAAATCACACAACTAAAGAATGAGACAGCTTTGGCTTGCAAAACACGAGAATCAAAAATGATGGACCATTCTGCAAACCTGCCAAGTTCTCCTCAAATACCATTCTTTGCAGGCCCCATGGTCCAGCCTTTGCTCATGTTTTACAGCTCCAACAGCTTTGGGTCTCCCTCACACAAGAGTAAATGATGTTGTACGCCAGTCAGTCAATGTGTATCCAACCTAAACCCCCGGGAAGGGGCACTAGAGAAACATCAACAAAATTATAAGAATTCACTTCTCCGTAGCCTTGGGTGTTTCTGAATCACATTTCCCTGACAAAACCCAAGGAAGCCATGTGCGAGCAATTCCAGAACTTAAAATCCTGGTGAAGATCAGCTGGTATTGTTCGAGCTGGTGGAGGTCGGCTGGGATTGAGGAGGAGGGAAAGAGGCGAGGCGGTTAATCGAGTGGGAGGCCAAGAACTGGGGGGATGGCCATGGTGGAGAGGAGCTATGGTCCCTGTGCCAGCCATGGCTTCTTCCTCCTACGGCTGCTTCTGCCGTTCTTGTTCTTCTTCTCCTTTCTTGATGTGCCACTGGCCGCCGCCGCACAACGCCTTCCAATAAACACAACACAAGCAGACATCATGCGGGCTATTGCGAGTCTGGTGAACTCTGAATCCGCCAACACCAAGTGGAACACTGCAGACAATCCATGCAACTGGAAAGGAATCAGTTGCATAAATTCCAGTTCTTCCTCGGTCGTCACTAGCATCGCCTTGACCAACTATGGCTTATCCGACTCCTCCATCTTTGCCCACCTTTGCCGGCTTGAGACCTTGCAGTCCCTTGACCTCTCCCGAAATTCGTTCACAAATTTATCCGCCCAGTTCTTCGCCAATTCTTCTTGCTTCATGAAAGAAGGATTGCAGTCACTTAATCTTAGCACCAATCAGTTGGCTAATTCGCTCAGTGATCTATCTGGCTTCCCCCTGCTAGAAGTTCTTGATTTGTCCTTCAATTCCTTTGCCAGTAGAAATCTGAGTCCATACTTGGGTTCTTTCCCCAAATTAAGGAGCTTCAACGCTAGTACCAATAAGTTGAATGGTGATGTTCCTACCAGTATGGTCAGCTCTTTAGCGGAGCTGGTATTGTCTCGTAATCAGTTGAGTGGTTCAATCCCTCCGGGCTTGTTTAAATATGAAAATCTCACTCTGCTGGATCTCAGCCAGAATGAACTGACTGGTGTTGTCCCAGATAACTTCACGAGACTCTCCAAGCTTGAGACTTTGCTCCTTTCAGGCAATGGACTGACTGGGGAAATACCAGCGAGTCTGTCGAATGTGACAACGCTGACTAGGTTTGCAGCCAACCAGAACAATTTGCTCGGTTCGATCCCCCCTGGTGTTACCAAATATGTGAAGATGCTGGATTTGAGTTACAATAATATCAGTGGGAATATCCCTGCGGATCTCTTCTTTGGTATGAATTTGGAGACGATTGATCTCACAAGCAACAATCTTGAAGGGTACGTTGATGCCAAGTTTTCTAGAAGTCTCTACCGCCTTCGTCTTGGTACAAACAAGCTCAGTGGAGAAATCCCAGGCACGATTAGTAATGCCTCAAACTTGGCCTATCTTGAGTTGGACAACAATCATTTGGAGGGCAATATCCCCCTTAACCTTGGTGGATGCAAGAACTTGACCCTTTTGAATCTGGCATCAAATAGGCTACAAGGTCAAGTGCCAAACGAGATTGGCAACCTTAAGAATCTGGTTGTTCTGAAGCTTCAGATGAACAATTTCAGTGGATCTATTCCAAGTACTTTTTCCAATCTCACAAACCTGAATGCATTAAATCTTAGTTACAACTCATTCAGTGGTTCTATACCAGATGGAATTATGAAGTTACAAAATCTTTCCAACATGAATTTGCAAGCCAATAAGATCACCGGTGTGATTCCAAATTCAATCTCGTCACTGATGATTCTAATCGAGCTGAACCTGGGGAACAACCTGCTAACAAGCTCCATCCCTGAAATGCCAGCCAGCTTAAGTACAGCTCTTAATCTTAGCCACAATCTTCTCAGCAGGGATATTCCTTCAGATATTGGCTTTTTAAGTGAACTAGAGATTCTTGATCTTTCATACAACAACTTGTCAGGTCAGGTACCATCCTCATTTGTGAATCTTAATAGCTTGACAGAGTTGGTTCTTGCTTATAACCAACTCTCTGGGTCTCTTCCAATACTTCCTAAAAATGCGGCAGTCAATATCACTGGAAATCCTGGACTTACAAATACAAATAGCAATAATATGGACACTGGTAGTAAGAAAAAAAGGCACACTCTTCTAATAATCATCGTTGCTCTGGCTGGTGCTCTTATTGGATTGTGTTTGCTTGGTGTTGTTGTTACATTGTCATTGTCCAAAAAAGTTTATCGTATTGGAGACAAACATCAAATCATCAATGGCAGCTTCATAACTATGAACAGCATTGACGCCACTGCAATTGAGTACATGAAAGAAAAGCAGGATGGCTGGCGAATCACACCTTTCCAAGCTCTGAACTTCGAGGTTGCTGACATACCTCAGGGGCTAACAGAGGTGAACCTCGTTGGTAGTGGTGGCTCAGGGCATGTCTACCGCGTCACATACGCCAACAGGTACAATAGCAGCACTGGGGTGGTGGCCGTGAAGCAAATACGAATCTTCGGGGTCCCTGGACGAGAAGCTGGAGCGTGAGTTTGAATCCGAGGCTCGCATCGTATGCAACATCCGGCACAACAACATTGTCAGGCTGCTGTGCTACCTTTCTTCCATGGAGTCAAAGCTCCTCGTGTATGATTACATGGACAACGGCAGCCTGGACAGATGGCTCCATGGCGATTATGTCCTCCGTGCAAGGCACCCTATGGCGAGGGTGCGGCCTGTGCAGCGTGTGCCGTTGGACTGGCCAACGAGGCTCATAGTAGCTGTCGGTGCAGCGCAGGGGCTGTGCTACATGCACCACGAGTGCTCACCGCCCATCATTCATCGGGATGTCAAGACGAGCAATATCCTGCTGGATTCGGAGTTCCGGGCTAAGGTCGCGGACTTTGGGCTGGCTAGGATGTTGGCGCGGGCAGGGGAACCCAACACGATGTCTGCCGTCGCGGGATCATTTGGCTACATGGCTCCTGGTAAGAATCTTCTTTTGTTTATTTCAGTGGATTTCACTCTCATTTTGTCGAATTCTGCACAGTAATTGGGATATTACTCTACTGTTTAATATCCGCAGAGTATGCTTACACGAGGAAGGTGAACGAGAAGGTGGATGTCTTCGGCTTTGGTGTCGTGCTCCTGGAGCTCACAACCGGCAAGAAGGCCAACGATGGTGGTGAGCAGGGCTCTCTGGCAGAATGGGCAGGGCACCACTACCGTTCAGGAGCGAGCATCCCTAAAGCTACGGATGTCTGCATTAGATATGCAGGGTACACTGATGAGATTGAGACGGTGTTCAGGCTAGGTGTGCAATGCACGGCCAACTCGCCGTCGTCACGTCCAACTATGAAGGACGTGCTGCAGATTCTGCTCAAATGCAGGGAGCAGACGCTCCGGAAAAGCAGACTGGAGTGTAGCATGGAGTTAGATGCAGCTCCATTCTTGCTCCCATAGCGAGCCACCTCTTTATATATTTGCATTCGCTTCCCTTTCATTTTCGAACCTTTTTTTGTTAACAAAATTTGCTTTGGAGCAAAATCTCCAGAGATTGACTTCCGTTGTACAAGAAGACTAAGGTTAAGTTCCCCAACAATTAAAACAATCATGTGTTTCTTGTCCTTCGCTTCCATGAGTTGTCTTGAAAAGCTGAGATTTATTGAGATGTTTGTAAGAAACCAAAGATCAAACTGAAACATTCGGATTTCTAGGTTCTAAAACTGAAAGTTTCTTAAATCAAAATACAGAACTATCTCCATTCCAATTTATAGGTTGTTTTGATATTTTTAGATATACAACTTTTATTATGCATGTAGACACGTCCTATGTCAAGTATATAGCAAAAGTTACGTATTTAAAAAAAGACAAAACCCTATAATTTAAGAGACAAAAGGTGGTAGTACTGTACTAAGGTACTACTAGTACTAAACCATTTATAGTTCACTGTCACGCGACTGACAGTGGACCTGACGGACTGTCACCGTTTGATTTCCGGCAATGTGCCGGTTCCGCTCCATCCCCTCCCTGTCTTGGAGCTCATGGTGTCAGCCGGGGCGCCGCGAGGGGTGAACTAGATCAACAGCAGATCACACGGTCTGCCCTTCGCCGCCGGCAGTACCCACCAGTTGACGGCTACCGGATATAGCCCTGCAGGCGGCGCCCAGTTTCCACCGTGTGTTCCCTCCACCTCGACTCGACTTTAAGCGACGGTGGGCCCGGTGGGCTGGCCCCCTGAATGCCATTGCCAGCGATTGGTTCCGTCGCGGACTCGCCGTGGCGGCGGCGCCGCAAGGGGCGAATGAGATGACAGCAGAGCATCTCGGCCGGGGTCCTTCGCCCACCAGCCCAGTTCCTGGGCGCCGTCGCCGTCGCCGGCACCTGCCCGAAGCGCAGTAGATCCGGCGGGATCGATCCCCATTCCGGCTCTGACTCTGAGTGAATCAGGAGCCGCGCTCGCGGTCCCGGCGCCGCTGCCTGATCCAAGCATACAAGATGTACTGGCAGCGTACCTGACCGGGAAGGTGAAGCTCCATCCGCCGTGTCTATCATGTGCCGTGCGGTGCGCGCTCGCCGTCGCTACCTGCTAACCTGCCTGCATTGACACCTGCGTCAGGTAAGAAAATGCCAATGCCATGACCCCAATCATCCTGTGCTTATACAATTCATTGCCTAAGTCTGTGTCACTAGTCTGTCAAACAGGACTACATGATGCCGTGCATTTACTCATTAGTCAAATCAGTCAATGCTGAACCCGGCCAGACCCAAGTGAGGGGACAAAGGAAAAATCAAGAAAATTAATGTTTCTAACTTTGACTGGGAAGTGAGAACCATCACAGGTATTTTGAGGAATTTTAAACCACTGGCTAAGAAGATGTAAGATGTAATTGGTCAAAGCTCATGAGAAGACGAGGTGAGTATAAGAATCCACAGCTCTAGCTTTGAGTTGGGTCATTCTCACACGCACAAGAAACAGACTATGCAGTGCATACATTAAAGAGCCAATCAGATGGCAACCTCGTGCATTAATCTTATTTTTGTTTAGCATGGGAAGTTTAAAGCCACTCTCTAAACCTTCAAAGCTGCTGACTTTTATCATCAGAACCTTAAAGCCACTGGTGGAGCACTGGAGTTTAGTTAGGGATATCATTTTAGCAGAATTTGGAAGTTTCTCTTGGAAATATTTCAGCAAAGTTCCTGATAAATATTTTCACTCTGTATAGAGCACAACTTACATGGTGCCATCAGAACTAACTTGGGACGAAATATTTCAGCAAAGTTCCTGATAAATATTTTCACTCTTGGAAATATTTCAGCAAGGGTGCCTCAGAAGCTGAAAGGTAAGTTCTATAGGACGGCAATTCGTCCGGCGATGTTATATGGTGCTGAGTGTTGGCCTATAAAAAGGCGACATGTCCAGCAATTGAGTGTAGCGGAGATGCGTATGTTGCGTTGGTGTTGTGGGCACACAAGGAGGGATAGAGTACGGAACGACGATATTTGGGATAGGGTTGGGGTGGCACCAATTGAGGAGAAATTGATTCAACATCGGTTGAGATGGTTTGGACATGTCCAACGGAGGCCTCCTGAGGCGCCGGTGCGTAGTGAAGTTCTAAAGCGGGCCGATAATGTAAAGAGCGGTAGAGGTCGACCTAAACTAACTTGGGACGAGTCCGTTAAGAGAGATCTTAAGGAGTGGAATATCCCCAAGGATTTAGCTATGGACAGGAGCGCTTGGAGATTAGCAATCAACGTGCCTGAACCGTGACCTCTTTTGTCTTGTGCCCTTTATGTCCCTTTATGTGTCTCCCTGTTTCTCGTCTCTTTTGGGTTTCATCTCTAGCCTACCCCAACTTGCTTGGGACAAAAGGCTATGTTGTTGTTGTTGTTGTTGTTGTATAGAGCACAACTTACAACTTTTTTTATTCATAAATGGCAAGATAAATCACACAACTAAAGCATGAGACAGCTTTGGCTTGCAAAACACGGGAATGGAAAATGATGGACCATTCTGCAAACCTGCAAGTTCTCCTCAAATACCATTCTGTGCAGGCCCCATGATTGCTCACATTTTCAGCTCCAACAGCTTTGGGTCTCCCTTACACAAGAGAGGATGCCAGTCAGTCAATGTGTATCCAACCTAAACCCCTGGGAAGGGGCACTAGAAAAATGTCACTAAAATTATAAGAATTCACTTCACGGTAGCTATAAGTGAATGAGTCTCTGTTATATCTTCTCCATATGCTGTGCGTGATATAAATAGAGGTGCTGAGGCACTACTGGCCATTGGTGCCTGGTCACCATGCCTACAATTGATGGGAGGCTCCCATGCACCAAGACCAGGTACTCACACACTAAGACCGGGTACTCACACACTAAACATAGGTAGTCTAACACACCCCCACAGTCGAATCGTCAGCTACTCTGCACGTTTAGACTGGACCTAAACTCCATGAACACTGAGGTAGGTAGTCCCTTGGTGAAGATGTCTGCATATTGCGAGGAGGTAGGAACATGCAGAACACGAAGATCACCAATGACGACTCGCTCCCGGACGAAGTGAAGATCGATCTCAATGTGCTTGGTGCGCTGATGTTGCACCGGGTTGGAGGTCATGTAGACGGCGCTGATGTTGTCGCAGTAGACCAGTGTGGTGCGCCGAAGAGGGGCATGCAGCTCCAAGAGAAGCTGACGCAGCTAGGTCGCCTTTGCAACTCCGTTGGCCACCGCGCGATACTCGGCTTCAACACTTGATCTTGACACCGTGTTCTGGCGCTTGGAGGACAAGGAAACAAGATTGTCGCCGAGGAACACTACATAGCCCGAGGTGGACCTGCGAGTGTCCGGACAACCAGCCTAGTCAGCGTCGGTGTAGACGACAAGATCAGTTGAAGTAGATGGTCGCAACAGGAGATCGAGGTGGAGTGTGCCCTGAACATAGCGAAGAATCCGCTTCAGAGCAGCAAGGTGAGGCTCTCGAGGGTCGTGCATGTGAAGGAAGACATGCTGAACAGCATATGCAATGTCTGGGCGAGTGAACGTCAAGTACTGAAGAGCTCCAGCAAGACTGCGAAAGTCTGTAGCATCAGACACAGGGGCCCTCTCAGCTGCAACAACCTTAGGATTGGTGTCAACTGGAGTAGAGCATGGCTTGCACTCAGTCATCCTGGCGCGATCTAAGATGTCCAGCATGTACTGTCGCTGTGAGAGCAGGAGTCCATCACCACTTCGCTGAACATGCATACCGAGGAAGTGATGTAGTTCACCAAGATCTTTCATGGCGAACTCTCGCTGAAGTGCTGAGATGATCCGCCGAAGAAGATCGGGCGAAGAAGCTGTGAGGACAATGTCATCAACATATAGCAATAAATAGGTTGTGTCTGATCCACGCTGGTAGACGAAGAGTGAGGTGTCTGACTTGGCTTCAACAAACCCAATAGACAACAAAAAAGTGGCCATCCGGCTGTACCAAGCACGAGGAGCCTGCTTCAGGCCATATAGCGATTTCTTCAAGAGGCAGACAAAATCCGGATGAACTGGATCTTTGAACCCGAACCGCTGCTGGCAATACACTGTCTCAGTCAGATTGCCATGAAGAAAGGCGTTCTTCACATCCAGCTGGTGAATGGGCCAGCGGCGAGAGAGCGCCAGAGAGAGCACCGTGCGAACAGTAGAAGGCTTCACCACAGGACTGAAGGTCTCATCAAAGTTCACACCAGGTCGCTGGGTAAAGCCACGGAGAACCCAAAGTGCCTTGTACCGCTCGAGGGAGCCATCAGACTGAAGCTTGTGCTTGAAGATCCACTTTCCAGTGACAACATTGGCCCGGGGCGGACGGGGCACAAGATCCCAGGTGTGGTTCTGCAGGAGAGCACTGTGTTCTTCTTCCATAGCCACTCGCCAATTGGGGTCGGCAAGAGCGCTACGAAAGGTCTTCGACATCGGAGAGAGAGGCACGACATGGTAGGCAACGGGCATTCGAAAGTCGCTCTTCGAACGTGTGCCCATGGGGTGCTGGTTGATCGCCGGAGGGGCAGCAACCGCGCCTTTGGGCAGCGGGGCGGCTGCTGCAGGCGCCGGTGCAGGAGCGTCTGGTGGTGGTCGCAGCCGTCGCGAGTAGTAGTACGTGAAGTCGCGAGCCGGTCGAAGAGGTGGAAACCCAGGCGGAGGCCTGCGGGGCGTCGGAGGAGGCGCTGGGGAGCCCGCGGGCGGTGCAGAAGCCGTCGAGCCGGCGCGGAGTGCGCTCGGGAGGGACGCGCCTCCAGGCGCGTTGGCCGGTGCCGTGGCCGCGCGTGGCGCGGTAGGGGTCCCCGACGCCCGCAGCGCAGGAGGGACGTAGAGCGCGGGCGTCGGAGGATCATCAGCGTCCTCTGGAGGCTCCAAGGGTGCCCTAGGCACGGCCACAGAGGGACCGGCAGGGGCGCTGGTGGCGTTGGAAGCGCTGGGTGGAGTTCCTGCAGGCAAACACTTGTGCAACGGTCCAATAGGATCGGGCACAACATCAGTAGTGTCATCGTCAAGAAACTCGAGGTCCGCCGGAGCACTAGGACCATAGCGTTCAGCAAAAGGGAAGGCCGTTTCATCAAAGATGACGTGCCGGGTGATGATGACTCTATTGGATGATAAGTCAAGGCAACGGTACCCTTTGTGATGAGCGGACTATCCTAGGAAGACGCATTGGACAGACCGAGGGGCGAGTTTATGAGGGGCAGTGGCGAACATGTTGGTATAGCATTTGCAACTAAAGACTTGTAGATGATCGTATGTGGTGGTTTGCTGAACAGGGCAAGGTGAGGAGTGGAGAAATCTAGAGTCTTGGTGGGCAATATGTTAAGAAGAACAGTCGCTGTGGAGAGGGCCTCCACCCAGTATGAGGGAGGCATAGACGCCTGAAAGAGCAGTGAGCGAACAACATTATTGATAGAGCGAATAATGCGTTCAGCTTTACCGTTTTGAGGCGAGGTGTAAGGGCAGGACATGCGAAGGTGAATGCCCTGGGTGAGGAAGAAGTGTCGGGTGCTGGATTTGTCAAACTCTTTCCCGTTGTCGCACTGTACAGCTTTGACGCGGGCGCCAAATTGAGTGGAGGCGTGGGCGATGAAGTGAGCAAGCGTGCTGAAAGTGTCAGATTTAAGTCGTAAAGGAAAGATCCACAAATAATGAGTGCAATCATCAAGTATGACCAAGTAGTATTTATAACCAGAAATGCGGACAACTGGAGAGGTCCATAAATCACAATGAATAAGATCAAACTTGCTAGACGCACGAGAGGTGGACACATGAAAGGGCAAACGAACATGACGCCCTAGTTGACAAGCATGACATAAATCTGAACAATCCTGAATAGGAAATGAAACACTAGACGCGAGCTTCGACAAGGCCTCATGACCGGGGTGCCCAAGACGGCGGTGCCATAGTGGAGAGGAGCCCTGAGCGACAAAGGAGAGTGCTGGTGGAAGGCGGAGTGGGTATAGTGGCTCAGAGCTATCACACCTAACGATTTCTTTCCGAGATGGAAGAACCTTCACAGAACAACCAGCGGGGTCAAACTCAACAGAGCAATTATTGTCGATAGTAAATTGGCGGATAGAGATAAGATTCTTAATAATTTGTGGCTACACAAGGACATTATTAAGATGTAAAGTGGGTGATACCTCTGTGGAGCCAGTGGCAGTAACAGGAATAAGGGAGCCATTACCGACAACAATAGATGAAGGGTTAGGGTACCGCGGGAATAAAGCATGTGAAAGTGAGGAGAACTGAGATGTCATATGTGAAGTAGCACGTGAGTCGAAGTACCACTCGTTGGTCGAAGGAGGGGTTAGCGACGTCGTGCTGAACGCCGCGGCGAGGTCCGTCGGGTCCTAGGAAGGGAGGCCGGTCATGGGGTTGTAGTGCCCCGGAGCGACCCACTGTCCAGCACCATGGGGAGCGGGCTGCTGGTGGGCAACAAGGGCCTGCTGCTGCTGCTGGGCGAGCAGGGCCTGCTACTGTGCCTGGAGGTGAGGGGGCACCGGGATGGGCGCCAGGGGTGGACGAGGACCCCCTAGCCACATCTGGATGGTGCCGGACCACGGGTTGTAGAAGCTGGGCCAAGGGCGCCCCCGGCAGCCGGCTGCTGCTGCTGTCCAGCAGCCTGCTGCTGCTGCGTCGTGCCAGCAGGGGGTCGGGAGCCCTGTCCTGAAGAGCTGCTGCCACCGTGGCCTTTGCCGCCACCGCCGCGCTTGCTGCGACGGTTGTTGGGAGCCTTGGAACTCCCACCAGCACCCCCAGAGCCCGTGCCAGAAGACGCAGGGGCCGGGGTGGGAGTGGTGGAGGTGGCGAGTGCAGTGGCTGGAGCATCCTTGCGGTTCTCCATGGTGAGTTCCTCGAGGATGAGGTCCTCACGGGCTTCTAGGAAGGTGGGGAAGGGTTTGGCCCGGCGGAGAAGCGCCCCGACGTTGCTGAAGCGCTCGTTGAGGCCGCGGATGACGTTGAGGACGAGGGTATGGTCGGTGATGACCTCACCGAGGGCCGTGAGATCATCGGCCATCTTCTTCAGCTTGCGACAGTACTCGGTGATGGAGAGGTCGCCCTGGACGAAGTTGTGAAACTGCGTCTCCAGCTGAATGGAGCGGGCCTCCCGATTGCCGAGGAACTGCGACTCGACGGCGAGCCAGGCGTGCCGGGCAGTGGAGCCCCGGGCGGAGATGATCTCGCCAAGATCATTGGTGAGCGTGGCGACGATCCAGGACTTGACGACGCAGTCCATCTGGGCCCAATCAGGAGAGATCGGGTCTGGAGGATCCTCACGGACATGGCCCTGTAGCGAGAACTTGCCGAGGATGAGTAGAAACTGATCACACCAGCTGTTGAAGTTACCGGAATCGACGTCGAGGACGGTGGTGACGTGGTTCCGGATGTTGCTGACGGCAACAGCCTGAGAGTGGAGTTGGAGTAGAGCCACGGCTTCGTGGTGAAGCATTGCCGCGCGGAGGTCAGTCGGCGCAGGCGTTCCTCCAGACAGCGCCGAGGCGCCACCAGGTGCGGCCCCCGACGGCTCGGGCGCGAGGGCGGCGGCGGCGGCCGCCCGCTCCATGGCGGCGCGCGCGAGTGCGTCACTGGCGCGCAGGGCCGCGTCATCGCGCTCCTTGGCCGCAGCCGCGGCTTCCTGCTCAGCCTCGAGGGCGCGCGCCAGGGCGGCGTCGCGCGTGGCCATGCGCTCGCGCTCGAGGTGCTGAGCAGCGGCGGCGGCCTCGTTCGCCTGCTCCTAGGCGAGGCGCTGGGCGACGTCGCCTCCTTGGACGGAAGCAGAGGGGTCGGGGTGATCGCTCCGCTTGGGAGTCGATGGAGGCGTCGTCATGTCGAAGGAGTGCGCGGCGCAGAGGATCGCGGCGCGGTAAGGGTGGCAAGGCGAGGGGCCTGCGCGCGCGGGGGAAGGCGGCGCGGCGAGGTGCCTGCGCTCGCGAAGGGAAGGCGGCGCGGCGATGAGCCGGCGCACGCGGGGAAGGCTGGGTAGCGGAAGACCGAACCTAAGCGAGATACCATATAAGTGAATGAGTCTCTGTTAGATCTTCTCCATATGCTGTGCGTGATACAAATAGAGGTGCTGAGGCACTGCTGGCCATTGGTGCCTGGTCACCATGCCTACAATTGATGGGAGGCTTCCATGCACCAAGACCAGGTACTCACACACTAAGACCGGGTACTCACACACTAAACATAGGTAGTCTAACAGTAGCCTTGGGTGTTTCTGAATCACATTTCCCCGACAAACCAAGGAAGCCATGCGCAAGCACTTCCAGAACTTAAAATCCTGGTAAAGATCAGCTGGTATTATTCGAGCTGGTGGAGGTCTGCTGGGATTGAGGAGGAGGAAAAGAGGAGAGGCAGTTAATCAAGCGAGAGGCCAAGAACTGGGCGATGACCATGGTGGAGAGGAGGTATGGTCCCTGTGCCAGCCATGGATTCTTCCTCCTACGGCTCGGCTGCTCCTGCCGTTCTTGTTCTTCTTCTCCTTTGTTGATGTGCCACCGACCGCTGCCGCCACCACACAATTGCCTCCACCGAACGAGACACAAAAGACCATCATGAATGATATTGCTAGTCTGGTGAACTCTGAATCCGCCAACAAGTGGAACACTGCAGACCAGAATCCATGCAACTGGAAAGGAATCGGTTGCACAGATTCCAGTTCTTCCTTGGCCGTTACTAGCATCGCCTTATCAACCTACGGCCTATCCGACTCCTCCATCTTTGCCCCCCTTTGCCGCCTTGACACCTTGCTGTCCCTTGACCTCTCCCGAAATTCGTTCACAAATTTGTCGGCCCAGTTCTTCGCCTCTTCTTCTTGCTCCATGATGAAAGAAGGGTTGCGGTCACTTAATCTGAGCACCAATCGGTTGGCTAATTCGCTCACTGATTTATCTGGCCTCCCCGAGCTAGAAGTTCTTGATTTGTCCTTCAATTCCTTTGCCAGTAGAAATCTGAGTGCAGACTTGGGTTATTTTCCCAAATTAAGGAGCTTCAACACTAGCTCCAATAACTTGTATGGTGATGTTCCTACCAGTATGGTTGACTCTTTAGCAGAGTTGGTATAGTCTGGTAATCAACTGAGTGGCCCAATTCCTCTGGGTTTGTTTAAATATGAAAATCTTACTCTGCTAGATCTCAGCCAGAATATTCTAAATGGTACTGTCCCAGATAACTTCAAGAGTCTCTCCAAGCTCGAAACTTTGCTCCTTTCAGGCAATGGACAATTTAGGGCTTGTTCGTTTCACCTTGATTCCACCAGGAACCATTCCAGGAGATGAAACATAGTTCAAATTGACACTACAATCCTGGTTGGAATGGTTCCAGGGCTGCATTCCCTGGCAACCGAACAGCCCCTTAACTGGTCCCATCCATAGTTGGATTACCAAGCATATAAGGATGTTGGATTTGAGTTACAACAATCTGAGTGGGACGATCCCCTCAGATTTCCTCTCGCATCAGGGGTTGCAGAGTGTTGATCTTACCGGCAACATGCTTAGCGGAGCTATTCCTGGCACCTTGTCTCAAAGCCTCTACCGCTTAAGGCTTGGTGGAAACCAGCTTGGTGAGAATATCGCGGGGTCAGTTTGTGATACCATGGGCTTGACTTATCTTGAGTTGGATGATAACCAATTGACAGGAAGTATACCTTCAGTGATTAGCAAATGCAAGGACTTGACACTGTTGAATCTGGCATCAAATCGTTTGCAGGGTGTAGTGCCCAATCTTATTGGCGAACTTGGCAAACTGGTAGTTCTGAAGCTTCAAAACAACAGCTTCGGTGGGCCTATTCCACCTACATTTTCTGATTTAAAAAGCCTAAGCACATTGAATCTTAGTGAGAATTCATTCAGTGGAGAGATACCAAGTGGAATTTTCAAGCTACCAAAGCTTTCAAACTTGTATTTGCAGGAGAACAAGATCAGTGGTCATATTCCAATCTCAATCAGTTCATCAGAGAACCTAATTGAACTCAATCTGGGGTTTAATGCTCTGAATGGTACCATCCCAACCATGCCAACCTCTGTGAGCACAGCTCTTCTTAATCTTAGTCATAACCTTCTTACCGGGCCTATTCCTTCAAACATCAACTCCTTAAGTGAATTAGAGATTCTTGATCTTTCACACAACAACCTGTCTGGTGAGGTGCTGTCTTTCACTAGGGACCTGCAAAGCCTGACACCGCTGGAACTTTCTTATAATGATCTTTCTGGTTGTATTCCTAGATTTTGCCAAAATAAAAAATGTGGATATTGATATTGTCGGGAATCCAGGCCTTGTAACTGGTACAGGAAACAATAATGACACTCCTACTGCTGGTAAGGAAAAAAGGCACAATATTGTCATCATCATCTTCACTATTACTGGCGCTCTTTTTGGATTAATCGTATCAAAGGCCTGGATCTTCATTGACAGCTATTGTTATAATCGTATCAAAGGGAATATATCGTGTTGAAGATGGAAGGATACCTGCTGGGGAGGGTGTTGCTCAAATCATTAATGGCAGCTTCATAACTATGAACAGCACCGACACCACTGCACTTGAGTACATGAAAGAAAAGAGGGATGACTGGCGAATCACACGTTTCCAAGCTCTGAACTTCGAGGTTGCTGACATACCTCAGGGGCTAACAGAGGAGAACCTCGTTGGCAGTGGTGGCTCAGGGCATGTGTACCGCGTCACATACACCAACAGGTACAATAGCAGCACTGGGGTGGTGGCTGTGAAGCAAATACAAAGCTTTGGGTCCCTGGACGAGAAGCTGGAGCGTGAGTTTGAGTCCGAGGCTCGCATCCTGTGCAACATCCGGCACAACAACATTGTCAAGCTGCTGTGCTGCCTCTCTAGTGCGGAGTACAAGCTCCTTGTGTATGACTACATGGACAACGGCAGCCTGGACAGATGGCTCCATGGTGACTACGTCCTCCGTGCAGGGAATTCTTTGGCGATGGCACGGCCTGTGCAGCGTGTGCCATTGGACTGGCCAACAAGGCTCTTAGTGGCTGTTGGGGCTGCGCAGGGCCTGTGCTACATGCACCACGAGTGCTCACCACCCATCGTTCACCGAGACATCAAGACGAGCAATATCCTGCTGGAAGAGTTCCGGGCTAAGATTGCAGACTTTGGGGTGGCTAGAATGTTGGTCAGGGCAGGGGAGCCCAATACGATGTCTGCGGTGGCTGGATCATTTGGCTATATGGCTCCTGGTAAGGTTCTGTTTTTTTTTTCTTTTTGGGTTATTTCAGCAGATTTCACTCTCATTTTGCCCCCGTCTGTAGCGTAACTGGGGTAGTAGCTACTGTGGATATGACAAATTCTAGTATTGCTGGACCTCATGATATATATAATTTTTCATGTTTGTCTGCAGAGTATGCTTACACTAGGAAGGTGAACGAGAAGGTGGATGTATATAGCTTTGGGGTTGTGCTCTTGGAGCTCACAACCGGCAAGAAGGCTAATGATGGCGGTGAACTTGGTTGTCTGGCAGAATGGGCTCGCCACCATTACCAATCAGGGGCGAGTATCCTCGACGTCATGGACAAGAGCATCAGATATGCAGGGTACCCTAACGAGATTGAGACTGCGTTCAGGCTAGGCGTCCAATGCACCGGCATCTTGCCATCGCCACGGCCGACTATGAAGGACGTGCTGCAGATTCTGCTCAAGTGCAGTGAGCGGACGCTCCGGAAAAGTAGAATGGAGTGTAGCATGGAGTACGAAGCAGCTCCATTCTTGCTGCCATAGCGAGGCAGCTCTTTATATATTTGCATTTACTTTCCTTTCGTTTCAAACCTTTGCATTTTGTTACCAATTTGCTTTGGAGAAACATCTCCATATATTTGACTTCGGTTGTACAAGAAGCCCAAGGTTAAGTTCCTCAACAATTAAAACAATCATGTGTTTTTGCCCTTTGCTTCCATGAATTGTACCTTGCAAAGCTGAGATTTTTTATTGAGCTGGTGGTTGCGAAACAAAAGACCAAACTGAAACATTTTGATTTCTAGGTTCTAGAAACTGAAAGTTTCTTAAAACCAAAATATAGTAATAATAAGTAATGACTGTATTAAGTAGTACTAAACATTTGGATTTCTAGGTTCTACATTTGGATGTTTTTGATTGGAGAGCAAGATACAATGGAAGGGTTACATCCCAAGTTCTAGAGACTGGATGGTTCTATCTTAATGTTTAATTAAAAAGATGGAGATGTTCTATTTTTATCTTTAACTAGAAGATATCCATGCATTTCTGTGGGGATTACGAAGAATTTGGAATGAAGTTAAGTGGAGATGGTGTGTATAGCTTGCATTAAGATGTTGGAAGTTAATATGTTGACATGACTATTAGTAGAGATGATGTGGATAGTTAGCGGGGAATGATGTTAAAGTCTTGCATATTGAGATAGACTTGTAGTGGGGATTAGCTTTATAAGAGATACTAGGTGAATTCCACGGGCATTGCTACGGGCATGTAAAAGTAATTTCAATAATGAGCTAAAGAAAAAGGCATCATGCTAATCTTGGATCTTTGACTTCATCAAAGAAAACATGGGTTGTGGAGGATAATATTTGTAACTTAATATGCAACACAAAAATTGTCAGTTTGCGGTAAGAATAGATTGGGTATGAGAAAGTCTAACCTGCTCATGATCCAAGATACCTTCGGTGCCTGTCTTTCTAGCTTTATTTCTGCTTATAATATAAATGGGATATATTAGGTTAGTGGAGGCGATGCAAGGGTTGTAAGTTGCATGCTGATGTACATGTAGGAGGAAGTTCTTGTGTCATCACGACGTGTAGATGGCCTGCGAAAACTGATACCAGAAGGAACGCGTTGTGAAGCCATCTTCCTCCTAATGTGAACCGTGGGTCATGACCATTACCTACCTATGCTGTGCTGTGAATATCTAACAACATAGAAGCATGGCCTTGCTGTAGGGAGCAACCATAGACTGTATAAACCTAAGAAAAATAGCACAGTAGTACCTGCTATATGGTTGCTGTAGGAAGGATTCATGCGAGTTCCAAAATCAAGAGATCTTGCACAATCTCAGCTGTGTAGTCGTGGTAGGACTTCTCTTAGGGGAACGAAAAGTCATCATTGTGAGTACCTTAATAATCATATGACTAATCCATTTATATAGAATGACATATTGGTTGATGCTAAAGAGGGAAATCAAATGACATAGAGCACTGAGAAATAAAAAGTACTTACGTTATTGCTAGCAGAAGTGGCATGTACATGCATACCAAATTAGGAAGTTATGCATTCTTTGTCAATCATATTGTGGTTAAGATTGACATCTCAACGGATACTAAAAAATGATCAAATAATATACTCCCTCCTTATCGGATTTAGAAGTCGTTTAGGACAGCGACACGGTCTCTAAAACACAACTTTGACATCTTGTTTTTATAAAAAATATTTATGGAAAAGTGATATATGTATACTTTTATGAAAGTATTTTTCAAGACAAATCTATTCATATAATTTTTACATTTGCAAACTCAATAACTTAAAAGTTATTGATAATTTATATTATTAATGTTTGACCCAAACCTTGTTCAAAACGACTTCTAAATCCGATACGGACGAAAATCTAGAGGAGTAAGTACTTAACTTTTGGAGGAAGAGGAACTGCCACGTTCTTAGACCTTGCCAACCAACAGCCAGTGGAGAAACGCTGAATTAAAATCAGTAGCAGAGACTCCACGCCTTGACGCTTGCTCTGACGACAATGGAAGAGTGGTAAGTTCGGATCAGAGGACTCGCCCTTGTCTTCTTGGGGTTATATATAAGGATGAAAACGGAACGGAAATATCCCAAACCGAACCGCATCGTTTTCTGTATTTTATCCAATCGAATTCGTATTTTTGTGTCCGACTTTACCGTTTTCGCTTTCGTTTTCGTATTTTAAATGTAAAAGTAGAAAACGGTTTAGACATTTTTTTGACCGTTTTCTACTTTTCTACTTTTAATTCCGAATATCCCGAATTCAAAATTCAGTTTAAACTGAATTTTGTTGTCCATCATTACTGTCCAGGCAACTAGGCAAAGGCAAGTGTGGAGCACTGATGCTCATCGGCCGCATTATATAGGCAGCTCACCCCCGTCGCGCCTCCCTGAGTCGTCGAGGTAGGACTAATCACCTCGCACGGTGTTGTATGCTTGCATGGCTGCATCTGGCTTCACGCGGCGCTGTTGTTGCATTATATGTGACTGGGCCAACCAAGAGAGAGAGCTAGATGGGCCAGACATTGTTGCTATCCTTTCTAGTCTAGTACCGATGGCATCTCAAATTTTCCTCTTTTTTCTTTTTTTCTTTTCTTTTTTTCTCTTGTCAAAGAAACCAAATTGATAAGTCTGCTCTCTTACACTCGAAATTTGCCACGATGACACTTGTTAATTGTTATGCATTGTGGATCGGTATTCCGTATTGAATTTTCGTATACCGACCGTGTTCGACATAATTTCGCTCGAATGGGTTCGTTTTCGAAATTCTCGATATTCCGTAAGTTCGCGTTCGTTTTCGTGTCCGGCTTTACCATTTTCGCTTTCGTTTTCGTATTCAAATATAAAAGTAGAAAATAGCTGAGGAGTTTTCCGACCGTTTTCATCCTTAGTTATATATACTTGGTCAGTTTGGGAGATAAATTGCTGGATCATTAAGCCACAGATGGGGTGAATGAGAATGACACATATGGACGGATAGATGGAATTGACAGCTTATGATCCAATTGAATGGCAAGGTGTACGGGGTGGAGGTGGATGCGTGGGCTAGGAGGGAATGATGACGTGGAGCGAGTTTTGCTTTATAAGAGTACTAGGAGGATTTCCCGCACGATACCGCGGGTATGAAAGAGAAATCTATATTTTAATATTCTGATGTGGACAACTAAATATATCTACTACTATATTGCATGCATAAACTTGGAAGACGAACTACTACTACGCATGCATGCACATGATCAGCCGGTGTTAATTGAAAGAGATAAGTGAATGACGTGACGTAAGGAGGTTCAAGATAATAGCTTAGTGAGATTTGTGTTAACTTTTAAGAATAAGTGGATGACGTGGCGCAAGAAGATTAAAGATAATTAGTTTAGTGGAGTTTGTCTTTATAGTATATATAGACATGATAAGATAGCTTGGAGAGACCGAGGGCGTGATTGGTTCGGTGACGTCGTTTATCTCTTGTTGGGTCTACGAATATAGTTGGGCCATACCGCCATCGCTGTTTCAGTTGCTGATTAACTAGTATGGCCATAGCTGTTTCAGTTGCATTTTAACTAGTCTCTCTCTCTATACAGGGAGCGATTATTTGTGGTGTTGTGCCCACGTTTGAGAACTGCCGCTGTGCACTCTTTTCCGGCAATGTATCTAGTGCAAACTAATATCTCTGTGTAACCGTGCAAATTTCTAATCTGGACTACATGATGTTGATCCAAAGGGGCGCAGAGAGGAGTGGGAGGGGGATTTGTAAAAGTGTGATTAGGAGCGGACGGTTAAGCGCATAATTACCAAATCCTCATGCGCTCCTTGAATCATCATGTGACCCAGATTAGAAATTTGCACGGGTGTACGGAGAGGTTGGTTTGCACCAGCTACGTTGCCCTCTTTTCGTACCTCCCACGCGTGTCTCTACACGCTCTTTGCTTTATTTTTTTTAAATTCTATCGTCATCCGCGTTTTCCACCAAAACAAAAATAATTGTAACCCTGTCTACTCATGAATTACATTCTGGTTTGTAATGCAGATGCAACTAGCACTTATTGAGTTATACTTAATTGAATCTCAGTTTCACCAACCCAGTTGACTCTGACATATGCATGCATAGAATTTTTTCAAGATTGAGATTTTCAAAATAATTCAATCGTGAGATTTGATTTAGGGACCTTGAAGAAAGGGGAAAATGCCTTTCGTGCTTATCAGTAACTGTAGCTGTAGTGTAGACAGATGATAGTACGTCCTGTACTCCCTGCCCTGTCGAATGTCGACGGCAGCACCAATGCTGTTATGCGAATGAGTACCTGATTCTGCTGAAGGAAAAGTGCGAGCGTATTCCCAGTGGAAGAACAGGGCATGACATTGAGGTGCGTTCTCTGTTGAGTGTTGACAGCTAACAACTGATGGAAGCACAAGGTGGGTGTAACAAGTTCCGCTGTTCTCGGAGAAGGCCAAGCTTCTGCTCCTAGGTTCGTAGCTAATGAACAAACTCTTAACATAATCTACAGGACCCAGAGCATAATCTTACAACAGAGTAGATAATAACTACTCGTATATACAAACTAAGCCAGGCATTACGGCTAAACGCGATCGAGGCAAGGACCCGCGTGGCCATTATTCCGACAGTATACACGCGTCGATCGATCAACCTGTCCTCGTCCTCCAATCCACAGCTCGATCAGTCCGTCAGTTCACAGATCAGTACTCAGTATGTCCGTGATCGAGTCCGAGCACAATGTCGTCCAGAACGTGTCATCGTAACCGAAGTGCGCCGCCATGTCCGCGAGGTCACCGCCGTAGCAGTGCTGCTGCTGCAGCTGCAGGCCGGACGTCACGTCCCCCTTGTCCGGGCCGGGCGCCGGGGTGAGGCTGCTCAGCACCTCCTCCTGCTCGCCGCCGCCCTCCAGCTTCAGGGGCCTCGCCAGCAGCAGCGCGGCGGCGTCCTTGTGCCCGGCCTGCTGGCCGGTGGTGTTCCCGGTGGTGGTGGTGCTGGTCGTGGCGACGCTGGCGTTGGCCGCGAAGCTGATGAGGCGGGACCCGCGTGGTGGAGCTCGTCGGCGGTCGCGTGCACGACGAGCGGCGCGACGGCGGTGGCCGGGTCCCGGCAGGTGTGCACGCCGATGTAGGTGACGGTGCAGACGTCCGGGTCGTCGTCGCGGCGCTGCACCTGCCGCTGCGCCAAGCACTCCTGGTCGTACTTGTGCGTGCACCGGAAGTAGGCCCTGCACACGCCGAGCATCATCGACAAAAAATCAGCCCAAGAAATGTTCATACGGTTGGCATATTTGGTTGTTTGTGTACCAGCAGCACTTTTACTAGGACTGAATGACAGATTGATTAATTAACAATGATTGGTTGGTTGATCGAAGGGCAGAAGCGTACTTTGGATACTTGGAGTTTTGTATCTCCTTCTGTCCGTACTTGCGCCATGCGTGTCCATCCTCCAAATCCTTGGTGTTCTTCGTCACAACCGATGATCCTTGCTGGCCTCTGCAACACACACACATACGCCGCAGAATTCAACATACATCCGGCAGTGGTTTAAATCCAACTATTTTTAGATCAAGAAGCCCTCTGGCTCACCTCTTCCGACAGGCGGCCCTCTTGTCCCCTCCACCAGCAGCGGCCTTCCGCTTGCCGCCGGCGGCAGTGCCGGCGCAGGTGACGTCTCTCTGCACCTCGGACGCCTCCTCCTCGGCGGCGGCCGCGGCGGCCTTGGCCGTGTCGATGGTGCGGGACGTGGCGTGGAGGATCCGGTCGACGAGGCGGCCGGCCTCGGGCGAGTCCCGGAGCAGCGCCTGCAGCTGCGTGGTGTACTCCTGGCCCTTCGCCATGTCCTCCATCACCTGCGCGAAAGGCGCCGCCGCTGCCGCCATGGCCACACAACAACCCAGGAGCCCCAGCAAGTGGCGAGGGAAGAGGGAAGAATGGAAGATCACGACCACCGCAGGTCCACAGCTCACTCAGTGACTCACTCGAGACAGCAGCAACCGGCAAGCAAGGAAGAAAGCCCCTCGAGGTCGAGGCAGGTGCCGGCATTTATGGAAGCAGACGGGAGCCGCGCGAGTCTACGGTGGATGGCGTCCACGGAGGAAGCCCGAGCCAGCTTGAGTACAGCACTTAATCTTAGCCACAACCTTCTCAGCGGGAATATTCCTTCAAATATTGGCTTTTTAAGTGAACTAGAGATTCTTGATCTTTCATACAACTTGTCAGGTCAGGTACCATTATCATTTGTGAATCTTAATAGCTTGACAGAGTTGGTTCTTGCTTATAACCAACTCTCTGGGTACCTTCCGACACTTGCTAAACATGCGGCAGTCAATATCGCTGGAATTCCTGACCTTACAAATACAAATAGCAATAATATGGACACTGGTAGTAAGAAAAAAAGGCCCACTCTTCTAATAATCATCATTGCTCTGGCTGGTGCTCTTATGGGATTGTGTTTGCTTGCTGTTATTGTTACATTGTCATTGTCCTCAGTGGCAGTGCAGTTGGTGATAGGCAAAAGGGGACTCGCTCAATGGTAATGCTAACAGTATGGGAGATTTGGAAGGAAAGAAACAATCGCGTTTTCAACCGATCAGACAGATCAACCGGTCAGGTCTTCAACGCCATTCAGGAAGAAGCAAAAATATGGGTCAGAGCGGGAAACCAAGACCTGCAGAATGTTCTGCCGCCAGCAGCGTTGGTGCATACAATGCACCTGGGTTAGTCTAGCCGAGTTAGTTCTTATGTTGTCAATCGATTCCTATGTAATCTGTTAATGGTAAGGTAGGGGTGGCAAGGCCGTCACGTTCAGGTGATCGCCATGTACAAATAGAGCGCTTCTCGCGCTAAACAGCTGTAATTCCTGTCTCTGACTTATCAATGAAAGCCGTGCCAACGGATGTTTCGAAAAAAAAATACATTGTCATTGTCCAAAAAGGTTTATCGTATTGAAAACGAACATTCACCAGCTGAAGAGGGTGCTGCTCAAATCATCAATGGCAGCTTCATAACTTTGAACAGCATTGGCACCACTGCAGTTGAGTACATGAAAGTAAAGCGGGATGACTGGCGAATCACACCTTTCCAAGCTCTGAACTTCGAGGTTTCTGACATACCTCAGGGACTAACAGAGAAGAACCTCGTTGGCAGTGGTGGCTCAGGGCATGTGTACCGCGTCACGTACACCAACAGGTACAATAGCAGCACTGGGGTGGTGGCTGTGAAGCAAATACAAAGCTTTGGGTCCCTGGACGAGAAGCTGGAGCGTGAGTTTGAGTCCGAGGCTCGCATCCTGTGCAACATCCGGCACAACAACATTGTCAAGCTGCTGTGCTGCCTCTCTAGTGCGGAGTCCAAGCTCCTTGTGTATGACTACATGGACAACGGCAGCCTGGACAGATGGCTCCATGGTGACTACGTCCTCCGTGCAGGGAATCCTTTGGCGATGGCACGGCCTGTGCAGCGTGTGCCATTGGACTGGCCAACAAGGCTCTTAGTGGCTGTTGGGGCTGCGCAGGGCCTGTGCTACATGCACCACGAGTGCTCACCACCCATCGTTCACCGAGACATCAAGACGAGCAATATCCTGCTGGACTCAGAGTTCCGGGCTAAGATTGCAGACTTTGGGGTGGCTAGAATGTTGGTCAGGGCAGGGGAGCCCAATACCATGTCTGCGGTGGCCGGATCATTTGGCTATATGGCTCCTGGTAAGGTTCTGTTTTTTTTGGGGGTTATTTCGGCAGATTTCACTCTCATTTTGCCCCAGTCTGTAGAGTAACTGGGGTAGTAGCTACTGTCCATATCACAAGTTCTAGTATTACTGGACCTGATGCTATAAATTTTTTTTTCATGTTTGGCTGCAGAGTTATCTTACACTAGGAAGGTGAACGAGAAGGTGGATGTATATAGCTTTGGGGTCGTGCTCTTGGAGCTCACAACAGGCAAGAAGGCTAATGATGGCGGCGAGCTTGGTTGTCTGGCAGAATGGGCTCGCCACCATTACCAATCGGGGGCGAGCATCCTTGATGTCATAGACAAGAGCATCAGATATGCAGGGTATCCTAACGAGATTGAGACGGCGTTCAGGCTAGGAGTCGAATGCACCGGCATCTTGCCATCGCCACGGCCTACTATGAAGGACGTGCTGCAGATTCTGCTCAAGTGCAGTGAGCGGATACTCCGGAAAAGCAGAATGGAGTGTAGCATGGAGTTAGAAGCAGCTCCATTCTTGCTGCCATAGCGAGGCACCTCTTTATATATTTGCATTCACTTTCCTTTCCTTTTCGAACCTTTGCATTTTGTTACCAATTTGCTTTGGAGCAAAATCTATATAGACTGACTTCCATTGTACAAGAAGCCCAAGGTTAAGTTCCATCACAATTAAAAGAATCATTTGTTTTTGCCCTTTTGCTTCCATGAATTGTCTTGAAAAGCTGAGATTTTTATTGAGATTGGATCAGAAACAAAAGACCAAACTGAAACATTTGGATTTCTATAGTTTCTTAAACCAAAATACAGTAATAAGTAATAACTGTATTAAGTAGTACTAAACCAACTAGTTCACTGTCCCGCGATTGACAGTGGACCTAGTGGACTATCGTCCTATAGTAGTACTTTTCAGTGAAAGAACAATGTTTTCCTCTCACAGCGAATCAGCATCAGCAGTAGCAAACAAGCAGGGTCTATGTCTCTGCCTATCACGATTGTTTTGGGATGCATTTGGTTGGAGAACAAGACAGAATGAAACGGTTTGGGATGCATTTGGTTGGAGAGCAAGACAGAATGAAACGGTTACGTCCCAAGTTATAGGGATTGAATGGTTCTATCTTAATGTTTAGTTAGAAGGATGGAGCGGTTATATTTTTATCTTTAGTTGGAGAGATAGAGGGTGTGATTGGTTCCGTGCATATTAAGTACTCCCTCCGTTCCAAACTATAAGTCGCTTTGACTTTTTTTTGGTACATCAATTTTGTTATATATCTAGATATAACATATGTCTAAATACATATCAATTCTATGTACAAAAAAAATCAAAGCGACTTATAATTTAGAACGGAGGGAGTAGCACTAAACCAACTAGTTCATCGTCATGCGACTGACAGTGGACCTGACGGACTGTGGCTCTGCCCGTCACGATTGGTTTAATTTGAAGTGCGTTTGGTTGGAGAGCAAGATAGAATAGAACGGTTACATCCTGAGGTCTAGGAATTGGATGGTTGTCTTAATGTTTAGTCTTGACGTTTAGTTATGTTTTTTAATAATGACGTTTAGTTATGTTTAATTAGAAGGATGGAGTGGTTCTATTTTTTTAGTTGGAGAGATAGAGGGCGTGATTATTCTGCATACTGGCTTTATTTATCTCTTGTTGGGTCTGAAAATATAGTTGGGCCATACTGCAATAGCTATGTTAGTTGTAGATTAATTAACTAGTCTCTTTACTAGTATAGTGTCTGTGCTAACGCCACAGCTTCAGGGATGTACGTTCAAACAACCGTCATATAAAAATAAAATGGAAAGAAACGATTCATTTCCAGAGAAATATATATAGAACAAACCATGACTTGAGCACGGCACATATATTTAATATAGCAAATAATTCCTATACGTAACAAGGGCAATAACCATTCCTCTCCATATTAATAATTTTCAGATTGTAGTGAGCGACTAGTTATTAATAATATAGTGAGCGACTATTTTGTACCCGTGTACAATGAGAACTGTCACTGCTTATATCCCACTTTTCTCGCCTTCCCACACGTGTCTCTACGCGCTTTTTGTTTTGTTTTGTTTTGTTTTGTTTTGTTCTTAGTTCTTTAGTCACTCGTGTGCTTTCACCAAAACAAAAACAACTCCTTAATTACACTTGGATTTGTAATGCAATTGCAACTAGCACTTACCTAGCTACTTAATTGAATCTCACTCTTCACCAACCCAAGTGACACATCTCTCTAACACCAGTGGCGGAAGTTGAACACCATCCTAAGGGGGGCCATCAATTAGGGGGCCCACTAATGATGCATGAATCAAATTAACTATGAACTACTGTATTTTTAAAAAAAATAATATAAGGGGGTGTTTGGTTTGAGGAGTTAAAGTTTAACGGCATTTTCGTTTTATTTGACAAAAAGTTTCCAATCTTGGACTAATTAGGCTTAATAGATTCGTCTCGTAAATTACTCCTAATCTGTACCGACATGCATGCAATTAATCTACATTTAGTACTCCATGCATTTGAGGGAACATTGATGTGATGTGAGTTAAACTTTAACAAAATGAAACCAAACATGCCCTAAATCTAGGGGTGCTCGTGCCTTTCGTGCTTATCAGTTAACTGAGACTGCATGCAGCGCATACTTTAAACCGAACGGTAAATGGATTTGGCGTACGAAACTACCTGCAGCGGTACACGCTATGAGTCACGCAACAAGAGCGCGCGTGGTATATTCAGCGGCGTACCAGGCATGCGGTAAAGGCCAGGGACCCACCAACACAGTGAAGGCAGCAGTGTACAGGAGGACAGCACGGGCATGGGAGGGAGGATCAGTGGCGGGGTCCACTTTTTTCAACTAAAAAAAAATGTTATAACTCTCAAACAAAAAACCAAATTAAATTCCGATTACGCAATTGAACTCGTCTCAATAAATCCTTCGAAACTAGATCTCACATAGATATATTTAGATAAAATTTATTTACAAACATGTGGGCCCCACTGTTGGTAGTTGGTATAGAGTATAAGATATAGATGATGATGGATACGGGAGAATTGAGTTTAGAGTAGAGAATCTTGATGGCTAGGATGAATAGAGTACGAATATAGAGTTCCATGAGTGCGGGTACTCTGAAGCTGAAGTGTAGACTGACGATACGTCCTGTACACCCTGTCCTGTCGAATGTCGACGGCAGCACCAATGCTGTTATGTGAATGAGTACCTGATTCTGCTTCAAGGAAAAGTGCGAGCGTATTCGCAATTTCTCATAGTGGAAGAACAGGGCACGACATGCAGGAGCGTTCTCTGTTTTTGACAGCTAACAACTGAAGCACAAGGGTGTTCTTGGAGAAGGCCAAGCTTCTGCTCCTAGGCTCCTAGCTAATGAACTCTTAACATAATCTACACGACTTGCAGCATAATCTCACAGAGTAGTAGATAACAACCACTCATATATACAAACTAAACAGGCATTGCGATCCGTGCAGCCATTATTGCCACAGAATATACGCGTCGATCCATCAACCGGCCCTGCACCTTCTCCTTCCTCCAATACACAGCTCGATCAGTCCGTCAGTACTCAGCATATATGCGCGTGATCGAATCCGAACACAACAATGTCCTCGAGATCGAATGTGTCATCATAACTGAAGCGAGCCATGTCCGCGAGGTCACCGCCGTAGCAGTGCTGCTGCTGCAGCTGCAGGACAGACGTCACGTCCCCCTGGTCCGGCCCTGGCGTCGTCGCCGCAGCGTTCCCCGCCGGGGTGAGGCTGCTCAGCACTTCCTCCTGCTCGCCGCTGCCGCCCTCCAGCTTCAAGGGCCCCGCCAGCAGCAGCGCGCCGGTGGTGGTGGTGCTGGTCGTGGCGGCGCTGGCGTTGGCCGCGAAGCTGATGAGGCGGGACCCCGCGTGGTGGAGCTCGTCGGCGGTCGCGTGCACGACGAGCGGCGCGACGGCGGTGGCCGGGTCACGGCAGGTGTGCACGCCGATGTAGGTGACGGTGTAGACGTCCGGGTCGTCGTCGCGGCGCTGCACCTGCCGCTGCGCCGAGCACTGCTGGTCGTACTTGTGCGTGCACCGGAAGTAGGCCCTGCACACGCCGAGCATCATCGACAAAAAATCAGTGATTCGCCCAAGAAATGTTCAATGACAGATTGATTAATTAACAATGATTGGTTGATCGAAGGGCAGAAGCGTACTTTGGGTGCTTGGAGTTTTGTATCTCCTTCTGTCCGTACTTGCGCCATGCGTGTCCATCCTCCAAATCCTTGGTGTTCTTCGTCACAACCGATGATCCTTGCTGGCCTCTGCAACACACACACATACGCCGCAGAATTCAACATACATCCGGCAGTGGTTTAAATCCAACTATTTTTAGATCAAGAAGCCCTCTGGCTCACCTCTTCCGACAGGCGGCCCTCTTGTCCCCTCCACCAGCAGCGGCCTTCCGCTTGCCGCCGGCGGCAGTGCCAGCGCAGGTGACGTCGCTCTGCACCTCGGACGCCTCCTCCTCGGCGGCGGCCGCGGCGGCCTTGGCCGTGTCGATGGTGCGGGACATGGCGTGGAGGATCCGGTCGACGAGGCGGCCGGCCTCGGGCGAGTCCCGGAGCAGCGCCTGCAGCTGCGTGGCGTACTCCTGGCCCTTCGCCATGTCCTCCATCACCTGCGCGAAAGGCGCCGCCGCTGCCGCCATGGCCACACAACAACCCAGGAGCCCCCCAGCAAGTGGCGAGGGAAGAGGGAAGAATGGAAGATGACGACCACCACAGGTCCACAGCTCACTCAGCGACTCACTCGAGGCAGCAACAAGGAAGAAAGCCCCTCGAGGTCGAGGCAGGTGCCGGCATTTATGGAAGCAGACGGGAGCCGCGCGAGTCTACGGTGGATGGCGTCCACGGAGGAAGCCCGAGCCGTGGTTGGTTTTCTACGCGGCGGGGCCCGGTGAAAGCTTTTCTTAGGCGGGTGGGCATGTGCCGCGCCAGCAGCGGCGAGGGGGGAAGCATCCTGGAAGGAGAGTGGGGACGGGGACGACGACGACACGCAGGTGACGTCTCGGACGCGACGTCACCATGGTGATGCGCGACTGCGTGCGCGGATCGACGAAGCGCAAATGCAATGCAATTGGGGGTTGGGGCCGGGAGGGCCTACTTCACCTTGGGAAGGCCAAGGTGAGATCTGTAGCAAATAGCAATTTGGGGTCTAGTCCGGCCCGCTCGAGCTAGCCCCAAATCCCAATAATCGACGGCGCCTCTATTTGTGCAGCTTGGCTGGTTCTGAATAATAATTGCATCTTTAGATGTACCACTTTGTAGAACCACTTTCATGTATGAAAACTTGCAAAAGGATGAATCGATGCTGAGCCTTTTTGCAGGTGAGGATGGATAGTGCTGCTTTGGTAGCTGATAAAAATAGCGCCAAGAGCCTTTTTTGCAGGTGAGGTCGGACCACACATGATGTTTGCAGAATATAGAAAGTTGTTAAAAAAATCAGTTATGCTGAACATGTCCACGGTCCACTGAACAAATCACGGCTGCTGCAGAGGGGGTGGTGAGTGCAATTGTTGCAAGCCCTGTCAGCAACGAAGGGCGGTCTAGCAATAGGAGCTCCCATGAGTGATCTTGGGAAAAGGTCTTCTCTAGAAATTCAGAAAGGTACGTCCTAGCAGCTCAGACATTGCTGAACATATCTTTTGCGTGATCGAGAAAAAACAAAAAGAGAGATTGCTGAACATGTAGCAGTAGCACCCTCGTTCATTAAATACTTTAGCTCGACAATGACATTCTTTATTTTTTGTGATATATTTGGATTTTAACATTTTGTACGTTCGTTCATCTAGCTGGCAAGCTTGCATGGATTGGAGCGATGGTTCAAGTGATTCTAACTTGGAATGTACAGATGACACAAACCACTTCGCTCAAAAAAGGAAGTCAAAAAATGACCGGTCATTTAGAAAAGACTGGTAATGTGCACTGCATAACAGTAACACTGCAGAGGCTAAGGATGATAGGACCTTGCTTGAGGATCCATGTAACGAAATCAATGTTTTCATTTATCCGCCTTTGCTGGTTGAGTACCTGAAGGCTGAAGAAGTGCAAAGGTAATGTGCCACTGCAAAAGAAGGAACTGCATATCTGTCTGATGTGTTAAAAAAAAGACGAAGGCTATGATTTTTGCCTTGTGTACTAGGCCAGCAGAACCCAGGAGGTGGCAACAGGAATGCTCAGATGGCGTGAAGGCTTTTTTCCCCTCAATACGCAAGAGAATTACATGTCATTGTATTAAGAAGTTTTATAATATACAAGATGGCGTGAAGGCTTGGGTTGAAGTCTAGCAACAGCTAATGTATTTTGCATGTACAGAGTAACTGATGCCTTAACCATGATTACATACTCGTTTGATCTTTTTTTTTTTGAGAAACATACTCGTTTGATGATTTGGTTTACAGCAGTGCTAGTGCTCGGACATCCGGACGCCCGCGCAGCTTGGCATGTCCGCTGTTTTTTTTCCCGCCCGGCATGCGCACCCCGCCCCTCGCAGCGCTCACGCGTCTGGTTGATTCGCCTCGCACACGCTACCCGTCCTGTCCGCCTTGATTCAAGGCTGTTAGGCCCACCCCGCACGCGGACCCCGCCCCCATCGTGCCCCGACCGTCAACCCCGAGCGCACCCTGTCTGTAGGCCCCTAGCTCGCCGCGGCCTATTCCCCGGCGCCCGTGTCATGCCACCATCACTGTCCCGCACCCCCTGACTCTCCAAATAACATGAAACACGTGGAACACGAAACACTTGAATGCAATATACGTGTGAAACAGATGAAACATCTGGAATATACAATTAAACATATGTGTGGAAAATATGCAACATCTAGAAAAAAACACTTGCAACTTACAACATAAAAACACTTACTATAACATAAGACTAAAACAACTAAAACATCCGTAACATATAGTCGCAACATATATTCGAAACATATGCAATATCAAGATCAGAACGCTTCCAACATGACATCTGGGACGCGACGTCACGTGGTGATGCGCGACTGCGTGCGCGGATCGATGAAGCGCAAATGCAATGCAGGCTGTGTTTAATTCCTAAAAAAAAGCACTATGCAAAAAAAAAAAATTCCCGTCATATCAAACTTGCGATACATGCATGGAGTACTAAATGTAGATGAAATTAAAAACTAATTGTACAGCTTGGTTGTACTTTGCGAGACGAACGTTTTGAACCTAATTAGTCAACGGTTAGACACTATTTACCAAATAAAACCAAAACATGCTACAGTACATTTTTTCCCCTCTTTTCAGGGAACTCAACACACCCGCAATTGGGTTGGGGCCTGGGAGGGCCTACTCCAATTGTTTGTCCAGATACCGTCCAATCGTGCGTGCGTACAGGCGGCTCTCCGATTCGTGTAGGTGCAGGGAGGGATGCCAGCGCACTCTTCTCTCCCCTTGGGTCCGGGGACCGGCGCCCTTTACTCCAGAAGCGCCAATTCCGGTACCACCGTCCTTGGTGGCGGACGTGGCATCCGGCCGCAGGAAAGCTTGCTGTTGATGGTGACCGTACCTGTGGCGCTCTCATCCGACAGCGGGGAGCGAAGCTTGCTGAAACCTTCAGTCAGTCCTTCACCATGGGAAGGCCAAGGTAAGATCTGTAGCACTTGTCTCGATTTGGGGTCTAGTCCAACCCCAACCCGCTCGAGCTAACCCCAAATCCCAATAATCGACGGCGCCTCCATTTGTGCAGCTTGAGGAGATTGAGATAGCTAGGCTGCTGGGTCTGAATAATAATTGCATCTTTAGATGTACCACTTTGTAGGACCACTTTCATGTATGGAACTTCCAAAGGGATGAAACGATGCTGAGCCTTTTGCAGGTGGGGGTGGATATATAGTGCTGCTTTGGTAGCTGATAAAAATAGCACCAAGTTTTTTAGTCTTTTAGGCCCTGGATTGTGTTGTTTTGTTGGACCACACCACACATGATGTTTGCAGAATATAGAAAGTTGTTAAAAAATCAGTTATGCTGAACATGTCCACGGTCCACTGAACAAATCACGGCTGCTGCAGAGGAGGTTGTGTGTGGAATTGTTGCAAGCCCTGTCAGCAAAGAAGGGCAACCTAGCATAGGAGCAGAGCACCCACGAGAGATCTTGGGAAAAGTTCTTCAGAAATTCAGAAAGGTACGTCCTAGCAGCTCAGAGATTGCTGAACATGTAGCACGCTCGTTCATTAACACTTAAGCTCGGCAATGTTTTCTTATGCTGGATTTTAACTTTTTGTATGCATTCTTATTTTTTGTGATATATATTTGGATTTTAACATTTTGTCCGCTCGTTCATCTAGCTGGCAAGCTTGCATGGATTGGAGCGATGATTCAAGTGATTCTAACTTGGAATGTACGGATGACACAAACCACCTCGCGGGAAGTAAAAAATTGACCGGTCATTTAGAAAACGGTACGCCTAGCCTGGACATGCGGACGGAATGTCGTGTCCGGACGCGGCTGCAACACCTATGCTGCTCCCGCGTCCCGCCTTAGCGTCCGGACATCCGGACAGGACGTCGCATCCAGACGCGGCTGCAACACCTGTTCCACTCCCACGTCCGCATCCCGCCTCACATCCTGCGTCCCGCCCTAGCGCCCGGACATCCGGACGAGATGTCACGTCCGGACACGGTTGCAACATCTGTGCCGCTCCCGCGTCCGCATCCTGCCTCACGTCCCGCGTCCCGCCCCTAGCACCTGCGCCCGCGTCCGCCCCAGGGACCCGCGCCCCGCATAGCGACAGCCACCGGCCATGCCGTGCAACACCCCGATCCACTTTTGCCAGTGGCGGATCCAGTAAAATATAATAGGGGGGCTGAACATACAAGTGGCTAGCCCAAGTGGTGACCAAAGTTCTTTCTTCAACCTCTAGATATATCTCACGCATGCAATCTCTTCTTCTTGAGGCACAACAATGGTGAAAAAATTTAGGAGGGGCTTAGGGGGGCTCCATGGGCTTGCCGGCTGTAGGGGGCTTGAGCCCCGGCAGCCCCTTGCTAGATTCGCCACTGACTTTTGCAACATCCAGATGAAACATTTGTAACATACGTCTAAAAAGATGAAACATTTAGAACATACAGTTGAAACACCATTGCAACATGTGCAACATCCTGATATACTTTTGAAACATCCAGATGCAACACTTGCAACATACAAAAAGAAGACAAAATGAAACACTTCAAACATACGTCTAAAACACTTGCAACATACATGTACAAAAAATAGATGAAACATTAGGGATAGACGCTTGTAACATACGTGTACAACCATCGCAACATATACAACATCCCGATCTACTTTTACAACATCCACATGAAACAATTAAAACATACTTCTGAAATAATTGAAACACTTGGAACATGGGCTTGCAACATGTCTGAAAAGCATCCAGAAACACTTGAAACACAGCATTGCCGCGCGGCCATGACCTACCTGGTGGGCAACTGCGGTGGCACAGGCTCGCTGGATGGTGCGCGCCTGCGCACCCACCATGCCCGCCATCGACCGAGGGAGAGGAGACGCTGCCGAATCTGGGGAGGGCGCCGGTGGCCGGGGTAGGGGAGGGTCAGCGGCTTACTTGGATCTCGCTAGGTGGGGGAGAGGACCACAGGATCCGCGGGCGTTGGACGCTCCCGGTGGGTGTGGACACTAGGGTGGGGGACGGGCGCCGCCGGGGTAGGCGAAAGGAGCCGCCGGGGTGGGGGAGGAGGACGCCGGGGTGGGGAAAGGAGGTCGCCGGGGTGGAGGAAGGCTGCCAGGGTGGAGGAGGAGGACACCAGGGGTGGGAGAAGGAGTAGCCGCCAGCTAGGGAAGCAGTGATGGGTGCATCGTCGGGTGTGGGGCAAGACAGTGAGGTATAAGAATGAGGAGGGGCACGAGCGCTACGGGAGTGAGTGGTACTGGGAGGCATCCGCTACGGGAGTGAGTTTAGAAAAGACTGGTAATGTGCATTGGGCAACAGTATCACTGCAGAGGCTAAGGATGATAGGAGCTTGCTTGAGGACAAAGTAACGGAATCAATGTTTTCATTTATCAGCCTTCGCTGGTTGAGTACCTGAAGGCTGAAGAAGTGCAAAGGTAATGTGCTACCGCAGAAGGAGGAACTGCATATCTGCTTGATGTAAAAAAAGGGGAAGGCTATGATTTTTTCTTTGTGTACCAGGCGTCCAGGCCAGAACCCAGGAGGTGACGGGTGCGGTGGCTACAGGAATGCTCAGATGGCGACATGGCTTAAGGTTTGGGTTGAAGTCTTTTTTTTTAAGATAATAGATCGTTTATATCCGGCTTCATCTACCCCAGGATAGAATCAAGCCAATTATTATAAAGCTCGGTCCAACAACCAGTATACAACCTTCTGGGTACTCAAACTTATAAGCAGACATAAGGAAAACAAAGCGGGAAGTAAAGTTCTGATTAATAAAGACCAATAAACCTAGTCGATAACTGCCCATTGAAACTGAAGAAGTGCAATGCTGATGTCTCCAAATGCTGCCCAATTAGGGTCAACTTTTCCCACAGATCATCACGCCGCTGCAGTCCTGCACATTACCATAGCCAATGGGTTCCCCTGAATAGCACCTGCAAAAAAGTTTTCGGTCTACATTTGTCAAAAATCACTTCGTTTCTTGTTAACCATATTGTCCAACATAAAACTGATGCTGCAGTTAATAACAATGAATTCTGTGTGGTACCACCCGACTTAGACCACTTGACAAATAAATCTTCTATACTAACGGGGGAGATAATCCAAACATCAAGTGTACAACACACCACAAGAATTTAGCATAGTAGCATTAGAAAAAAAAAGGTGTTGAATAGTTTCTGGATGGTGACAGAAGCAACATTTCTTATCACCATTCCAGTTTCGTCGTGCAAGATTGTCCTCGGTTAAGATCACACATCTTTTGAAATACTACAAGAATATTTTTATTATTAAAGGAATTTTGATCTGCCATAAATCTTGCGACATATGCAAAGTACTGATAGGGATGAAAACGGTATAGTAATAACCCGTACCGAACCACATCGTTTTCTATATTTGATCCGATCGAATTTGTATTTCTGTACAAATTCGAATTCAGTTCAAAATTTGAAACACGAAATTCAAAATCGAAATGAAAACGGTTTAGTCACTTTTCGACCATTTTCTACTTTTCTACTTTTAATTCAGAATATCCCGAATTCGAAATTTGGTCCACTCGAAGTCCAGCTTTAGAAAAATTGTATCTTTTTCATACGATCTCAGATAAAGATGATTTTTATACGAAAATTATAACTCTCGACGAGATCAACAACTTTTTAGTTTTTAGTTTTTTCATTTGAGGTATTTAAGATGTTTTAAAAAATAAATAATATTTTAGCAGTATATTAATCGTGTACAAGTGCTTGCTGACTTAGAAAAATCATATCTTTCTTATATGGTGTCAAAAGGAGATACTTTTATGAAAGTTGCACGACTTGTTAATTGTTATCTTTCGGTCCTACCGGTTAATATTCCATATTGATTTTTCGTATATCGACTGTGTTCGACATAATTCCACTCGAATTAGTTCGTTTTCGAAATTCTTGATTATTTCATAAGTTCATGTTCGTTTCGTGTCCGTCTTTACCGCTTTTGCTTTCGTTTTCGTATTCAAATGTAAAAATAGAAAACGATTGAGAGGTTTTCCGACCGTTTTCATCCCTAGTATCTGATGCCTTAACCATGATTACAGACTTGATTTGATTTTTTTAAAGAATTATACAGTACAACATATTTGCCAAGCATGCATGCACACTCATCCTATGAACACATGTACGCAAACCCTATCCTTACCCATGAATCCATGATTACAGACTTGTTTTGATGGGTGGGCAGGTTCTAGCATAATGAATCCAACCAGCTGATCTTTGATCAGTTCGTACTTTTTTTGATGATTTGATTTACCAAACAAGCCCTGGCTGGCTAGAGCCTGCACGGTAGATACGAGTCAGGCTGGGCTGGGTTGGGCTTACAACGAAACCAAACGCGCCCATAATGGATGAGATCACAGATCCTCTATCGGGGCAACGTGTTATGGCCCGTGAGTAGGGATAAAAACGGATTGGATACGAATGGATATCACTGATATTACATTTGTTTTTATATTTCAGTTCGGATTCGGATTCAAATACGGATAGTGTTAACTATGCCAGATAGGATATGATTAGATATCAACATCATAAATATGTGATTTCAGTATTCGGATACGGATACGGTATCGGATGTTAAATATCCGGACTCGGATATGGACAAATCTAAAGCCCTCTAAACGGATTCGGTCTCGAATACGGTCAGAAAATATCCGTTCCGTTTTCATCCATACCCGTGGGTGCCGCGAGGGGCAAACTAGATCAACAGCAGATCATTTAATTCTAAAAAAAAGCAGATATTTTTTTCTAAAAAAAGAAGAAGACAAGAAGAAGATCAAAGGGTCTGGACTTCGCCACCGCCAGTACCAACACAACAGTGTCGGGTGCCCGATATAGCCCTCTATGCAGCGCCACTGCCCAGGATGGTCGCCTGCTGAACCAAGGTAAGATCCGGTGGGATCGATCGCCGTTCCCGGCCAGATGGGACATGGGAGGGTGAAGCTTCCCGGTGCCGTGCTGTGCCTGTGCGTGCTCGCCGTCTCTACCTCAGGTAAGCGAAAGCGACGACCTGATGTATATACAAGTCGGTCTACGTATAGGCAACATTCATTAGACGATCTAGCATAGCCACTAGTCAGTACTCTGTAGTCTGTACACCGGATTTAGCTCTCTGTCACTCTCACACATGAGGAATAGATGATGCAGTAGGTCAGTCAGTCAACGTGGACCCAACCCATTACCCAAGTGAGGGGCCGAAGGTGACCATCAAGAAATTATTGCTTCAACTTTGACTGACAATGATATTTTGAGTGTTTAGTTAGGTATAAAACAAAAGTTTTTTTTCTCGATCACGCAAAAAGGTTTACGCGTCTTTGTATTAAGGAAGAGAAATTATTCCATATTGAGTACCTGAAGGCTGAAGAAGTGCAAAGGTAATGTGCTACTGCAAATCCTACTGCAAAAGGAGGAACTGCATATATGCTTGATGTAAAAAAAGAGGAAGGCGGGTGCGGTGGCAACAGCAATGCTCATAAAAGATGACGTGAAGGTTTCGGTTGAAGTCTAGTCTAGGCTTTTATCAAATGTATCTTTGTTTCAGCTAATGTATTTTGCATGTACAGAGTAACTGATGCCTTACCCATGATTACAGACTTGTTTTGATGATTTTTTTTTCACGCGTATCTTTGTATTAGAAGAAAAATGAGTTGTAAGGTACAAGAACTGCAGCAACGCTTCCTTTTACAAGAAAAAGGAGTTGTAAGGTACAAGAACTGACAATGATATTTTGAGTATTTTGGCAGGTGGGAGCCGGAGCCAGCCGGAGCCGTGCCAAAGAGGCCTTAAACACTTCAGCTCGACAATGACATTCTTTATTTTTTGTGATATATTTGGATTTTAACATTTTGTACGCTGGTTTATCTAACGGTCAAGCTTGCATGGATTGGAGCGATGGTTCAAGTGATCCTAACTTGGAATGTACAGATGACAGAAACCACTTCGTTCAAAAAAAAGGAAGTCAAAAAATGACCGGTCATGTAGAAAAGACTGGTAATGTGCATTGGGTAAACTGCAGATGCTAAGGATGATAGGACCTTGCTTGAGGATCCAAGAAACGAAATCAGCAATGTTTTCGTTTATCAGCCTTGGCTAGTTGAGGACCTGAAGGCTGAAGAAGTGCAGAGGTAATGTGCTACTGCAAAAGAAGGAAAAGGAACTGCATATCTGCTTGGTGTAAAAAAAAACAGATACCCCTATTTGTTTCGCAGAAATTTGGTTTATGCTGATGCTTATGCTGATTTGCTGTGAGAGAAGAATATTGTTCGTTCGCTAAAAAGTACTACGGAAATAGTTCAAGCCAACAGGGCCAACAGACCCCAGGAGGTGGCAACAGGAATGCTAAGATGGTGTGAAGCCTTTTTTTCCTCAAATATACAAGAGAATTGTGTATCATTATATTAAGAAGTTTTATAATACAAGATGGCGTGAAGACTTGGGTTGAAGTCTAGCAACAGCTAATGTTTTTTGCATGTACAGAGTAGCTGATGCCTTAACCATGATTACATACTCGTCTGATTTTTTTTTGAGAAACATACTCATTTGATGATTTGGTTTACAGCAGTGCTAGCGCCCGGACGTCTGGATGCCCACGCAGCCTGCCCCGTCCGCTGATTTTTTTTTCTGCTCGGCATGCGCACCCCGCCCCTCGCACGCTCGTGTGTCTGGCCGACTCGCCTCGCACGACCTGTCTGCCTCGATTCAAGGCTGTTAGGCCCACCCCGCACGTGGACCCCACCCCCATCGCGCCCTGACCATTGGCCCCGAGTGCACCCTGTCTGCCGTCCCCCAGCTCGCTGCCGCCCATTCCCCGACGCCCGTGCCGTGCCACCATCACTGCCCGCACCCCCTGACTCTCCGAATATAATGAAACACTTGAATGCAACATACATATAAACATACATATGAAATCGATGAAACATCTGGAAATACAATTGCAACATATGTGTGGAACATATGCAACATCTAGATAAAACACTTGCAACATGAAAACACTTACTACAACATAGACTGAAACAACTAAAACATTTGGAACATATAGTTGCAACATATGTGCGAAACATATGCAACATCCAGATCAGAACGCTTGCAACGTACGTCTAGACAGATGAAATATTTTGAACAAACCTCTGAAACACTCACAACATGCATCGAAAACACTCGCAACATCCTCGATCTACTTTTACAACATCCATATGAAATAATTGTAACGTACCTCTAAAACACGTGAAACATACGCTTGTAACATGCGCTTTCATCACAACATCTCCTTGCTGAGGTTGTGCGTCGCGGCGGCCACGTCGTCGATAGCGGCCACGACCTTCTGGTGGGGAACGACAGCGTCGACCGCACCTCGGCAGCACCTCAGCATGCGCGGGGGATGGGGCATGACGCGACGACGGAGGGGGGGTGCGACGCTAGATGGGGGGCCCATGTGACGCAAGATGGGGTTCACAGGGGGAAGACAACAGCAGCGAGCTCAGGTATAGCAACATGCAATGGGTGAGCACGGGAGTGGAAGATATTTTTGAGAGAGAGATGGGGAGATGCAGAGAGGATGCAGGCCTATTGTGCCGGTGGCGGGTAGGCCCGGAAAGCGGCATCCATCCGTCTGGATGCCCGCTACTGACCATTACCATCAGTGCTAGCACCCGGACGTCCAGACCGATGCACGTGTCTGGACCCCCTTGCAGCCTACCCCATCCGCTGATTTTTCCCACCCGGCATGTGCACCCTGCCCCTCACAGCGCCCATGCGTTTAGCTGACTCCCCTCGCACACACTACCCGTCTTGTCTGCCTCGATTCAAGGCCATTAGGCCCACCCCGCACGCAGACCCTGTCCCCATCGCGCCCCAACCACCGGCCCCGAGCGCGCCTCGTCCGCTGGCCCCTAGCTCGTCGCTTCCCATTTCACGACACCCATACCGTGGCACCATCACTGCCCATGCCCCTAACTCTCCGAACAACATGAAACACGTGAAGTATGAAACACTTGAACTCAATATATGTATGAAACAAATGAACCATCTAGAACATACAATTTGCAACATATGTGTGGAATATATGTAACATCCATATAAAACACTTGCAACATGAAAGCACTTACTGCAAGATAAGACTGAAACATTTGGAACATATAGTTGCAACATATGTGCGAAACATATGCAACATCCAGATCAGAACGCTTGCAACATACGTCTGGAATAGATGAAATATTTTGAACAAACTTTTGAAACACTCGCAACATGCCTCTGAAACACTTGCAACATTCTCGATTTACTTTGACAACATCCATATTAAACAATTGCAACATACTTCCGAAACACTTAAAACATACTTCTGCAACATGCGCTTTCATTGCAATATCTCCTTGCTATGGTTGCACGTCGCGACGGCCACAACGTCGACAACGGCCACAACCTTCTGGTGGGGAATGGGGGGCGTCGACTGTATCTCGGCAGCACCTCGGCGCGCGCGGGGGACAGGGCACGGCGCGCAGCAGCAGGGGCGAGGCGCATAGCGAGCTGGAGCGGGCGCAGCGGGGAAGGAGCACGGCGCGGTGACGGAGGGGGCGTAGCGTTGGATGAGGGAGCCGCGCAGCTGCAGGATGGGGTGCGTGGCGGGGAAGACAACGACAGTGAGCTCAGGCGCAGCAGCACGCGATGGGTGAGCACGAGAGTGGAAGATATTTTTAAGAAAGATAGGGAGACGCAAAGAGGAAGCAGGTCTATTGGGCCGGTAGCGCGCAGGCCCGGCAAGCGGCGTCCGTCCGCCTGGATGCCCGCTCGTGAGCATTACCATTTGGCTTACCAAACAACCAGGTCATGCATAAGCAGATAAGCTAAGCCTGGCTCTCTTTTTTTTTTTTTTGAGTGGAGCTAAGCCTGGAGATACGAGGCAGGCTGGGCTTATAAGGAAACAAAACGCGCCCAGAATGGGATAAGGGTTTGGACTTCGCCGCCGCCACCAACACACCAGTGCCGGGTGCTTGATACGGCCCTCTATGCTATGCAGCGCCCAGGGTGGCCGCCTGCTGGACCAAGGTAAGATCCGGTGGGATCGATCCCCGTTCCCGGCCAGATGGGAGGGTGAAGCTTCCCGTTGCGGTGCCGTGCCTGTGCGTGCTCGCCGTCTACCTCAGGTAAGCGAAAGCGACGACCCGATGCATATACAAGTCGGTCTACGTATAGGCAGCATTCATTAGACGATCTTGCATAGCCACTAGTCAGTACTCCGTAGAACGGATTTAGCTCTGTGTGGCTCTCGCAGTCTCACACATCAGGTAGGAATAGATGATGCAGTGCGTCAGTCAGTCAACCCTGGACCCAACCCCATTTACCCAAGTGAGGAGGCGAAGATCAGAGCATCAAGAAATTAGTGCTTCAACTTTGACTGACAATGATATTTTGAGTATTTAGTTAGGTATAAAATAAAAGTTGTATGGTTGGATTTGACAGCCGTAGCGCGTGCTCAGTTTCTCTTTCAAGCACCCTGAAGCCTGAAGAACCAAACCCAAGGAAGCCAATGCCTAGCACACCCAACTGAAAAAGTTACCCAAAACCCCCTTTTAGAGGAAAGAGTACCCTCTTGTTCTTTTTCCTTGCTCGAGCCGTTGGTGAAGATCAGTAGGAGGCGAAGCAATCAAGTGGAGTCTGAGGCACAAGAAGCCAAGAAGGTTTCAATCAGATGGCCATGGTGTACAGGAGGTACTTTCTCCGTGACCTCAACTGCTTCTTGCTGCTAGTACCACACCTCTTGTTCTTGTTTCCCGGTCGTTCGGTGGCCGCCGTGGATTGTTCTCTACTACCTAACAAGACGCAGGAGGCCATCATGATGAATCTCTCAAGGGTTGTGGGTGACAGTTGGGGCTTCAGCACACATATGTGTGGCTGGGCTGGAGTTGCCTGCTCGTGCTCTGGGTCTGGTTCTTCCATGGTGGTGACCGACATCACTTTGTCCAACTATAACATATCCGATGCCTCCATCTTTGCCTCCTTATGCCTTCTTGACACCTTGTTGTCACTTGATCTCTCAAGAAATTCCTTTACCAATTTAGGGGACAAATTCTCCGCCACTTCTTGCCGCATGAAGGAAGGTTTGCTGTCACTCAATCTGAGCCACAACCAGTTATCTCACAGGCTCAGTGAATTTTCTGGTTTCTCACAGTTGGAGGTTCTTGATTTGTCCTTCAATATCTTTACTACTGAAAATTTAAGCTCAGACTTGGGTTCTTTCCACAAATTGACGAGCTTGAATCTTAGTTCCAACAAGTTGAATGGTGCTGTTCCTGTAAGTATAGCCAGCTCCTTGGTGGAGTTGGTGTTGTCTGACAATCAATTGAATGGTACAATTCCTCCGGGTTTGTTTAAATATGGAAATCTTACTCTGCTAGATCTCACCAGTAACATGCTTGAAGGGACTATTCCCAGCTATTTGTCTCCAAGCCTGTATGGCTTGAGGCTTGGTGGAAATAGGCTTAGTGGGAACATTTCACCTTCAATTTGTGATGGCATGGGCTTGACTTATCTTGAGTTGGATGAGAACCAGTTGGCTGGAAATGTACCTTCAGAGCTTAGTAAATGCAAGAGCTTGACTTTGTTGAATCTGGCATCAAATAAATTACACGGTCCAGTTCCTGCTGCCATCAGTAGCCTTAACGAGCTGGTAATTCTGAAGCTTCAAAACAACTCTCTCAACGGATCTATCCCATATACATTTTCTGATTTAACAAACCTGAGCACAATGGATCTTAGTCAGAATTCATTCACTGGAGTCATACCAAATGGAATTTTTGAGATGCAAATGCTTTCCACCTTGGATTTGCATGGCAACAATATCATAGGTCCCATTCCAGGTTCAATCAGTTCATCAATGTCGCTAACTGAGCTCAATCTGGGGTATAATGCTCTGACTGGTATGATCCCAGAAATGCCAACAACTTTAAGCACTTGTCTTAATCTTACTCACAACCATCTCAGTGGATCTATTCCTTCGGATCTTGGCTATGTAAGTGATTTAGCAATTATTGATCTTTCATACAACAACCTGTCTGGTGAGGTTCCATATCTAGGGAGGCTGCAAAACTTGACACAGCTGGTGCTTTCTTGTAATAATCTTTGTGGGCCTGTTCCTAGATTGGGCCAAAATGTGGAAATTGACATCGATGGTAATCCTGATCTTGTAAATAATATTAATAGAAGACACAGCAACAAGAGATGGGCACATACTGCTATTTCTTGGTTTGCTGCTCTCGGTGCCTGTGCTCTTGTTGGATTATGCTTTTTTGTTGTTATTGCTATGATCTCATCTCCAAAGAGAACATACCGCATAGACAACATAATGATGATACCACCTGGGGAGGATGATTCTCAAATTACTAATGGTGGCTTCATAGCAATGAACTGCTTCCGCACCTCTGCGATTATGTTCATGAAAGAAAAACAGGATGAATGGCGAATTACAGCTTTCCAAACTCTGAACTTCGAGGCTGCAGACATACTCCAGGGACTAACTGGAGAGAATCTTGTCGGCAGCGGTGGTTCAGGGCAGGTTTACCGCGTCACATACACCAACCGGCACAACAGGAGCATCGGGGTGGTGGCCGTGAAGCAGATACAGAGCTTTGGGTCGGTGGACGAGTTGTTGGAGCATGAGTTTGAGTCCGAGGCTAGCATCCTATGCAACATCCGGCACAACAACATTGTCAAGCTGCTGTGCTGCCTTTCTGGCGTCGACTCAAAGCTCCTCGTGTATGATTACATGGACAATGGCAGCCTGGACAGATGGCTCCATGGCGATTACGTCCTCCGTGCAGGGCACCCTATGGCAAAGGCGCGGCCTGTGCAGCGTGTGCCGTTGGACTGGCCAACAAGGCTCATAGTGGCTGTCGGCGCAGCGCAGGGGCTGTGCTACATGCACCACCACTGCTCGCCTCCCATCATTCACCGGGACGTCAAGACGAGCAATATCCTGCTGGACTCGGAGTTCCGGGCTAAGGTTGCGGACTTCGGGCTGGCTAGGATGCTGATGCAAGCAGGGGAACCCAGCACGATGACCTGGGTAGTTGGATCTTTCGGCTACATAGCTCCCGGTAAGGATCTACTTTTGGTTATTTTCAACGGATTTCAGTCATTTTGTCGGATTTTGTACAGTAATGACTAAGATGGTAACTGCTGTAGTCAATACTCAATACCACAGGTTGAAGCCTTGCGAGGCCTAATCTTATGGTTTTTGTTGTTTAATATCTGCAGAGTATGCTTACACGAGGAAGGTGAATGAGAAAGTGGATGTTTTCGGCTTTGGTGTTGTGCTCTTGGAGCTCACAACTGACAAGAATGCCAACGATGGTGGCGATCACGGTTCCCTGGCAGAATGGGCAGGGCATCACTACCGATCAGGGGCCAGTATCCCTGATGCTACAGACATCTGCATCAGATATGCAGGGTATGCTGACGAGATTGAGACCGTGTTCAGGCTAGGCGTGAAATGCACGGCTAACTCACCGTCCTCACGACCTACTATGGAGGATGTGCTGCAGATTTTACTAAAATGCAGCGAGCAGACTCTCAGGAAAAGCAGACTGGAGTGTACTCCGTAGCACGGAGTAGAGGCAGTTCCGTTCTTGCTGTCACAGCGAGTCAGTCGTGTGGAACAGCTTTCCAACGACAAGCAATTGCCATCAAACAGAAGAGTGACTTTTATTGCGTTGTCTGAACTCTGAAGAACTAACATCTACGTATTATCTTGGTCTTTTTGTTCAACAAAAGAAGACTACATTAATTCTCAGGAATGAAGTAAAAGTTCCCTCTACGTGTTGACAAACTTCTTATCACAGTTTTTCCTTTCTTTCTTTGTATCTTGATCGCTTTCCCCCTGCTAGTTACCTGCTTGTTTCTTATACTTGTACTGTTGTCTTCCTTTTTTCAATAAAATCACAGTAGGGGCGTGCCCCTCCTGTTCCCTGTCACAAAAAAAAAACTTCCTATCACCACTATTATGTACAAATGAACCCAGAAATACTCATTTTACCTACGCATGCCATTATTGAGGGATTACCTGCCACTGCTGTTGCAAAATTTAATCCAAAATACGCTTATATAATTACCCGCCACTGCTGTTGCAAAAGTTAATCCAAAATACGCTTGGGACCCGTTTGGGTCCTTAGAACTGAATTCATTTTAATAATCACAGTCTATTAAGCGACGGGTCATGCGCGTGGGGAGCGTGCGACCTGTCATCCTCGCCGTGCCGCGCCCTCACCTTGCGCCGCGCTCGCCTCCTCCCCTGGCCCACCTCGCGCACGCGCCCACTCCCATTAGCACCTCCACCTGTGCCAGCGAGCTCCTCCCTCGCTCCCCTCTGGCGGCGAGGTAAGCTTCCTCCTCCTCCTCCTGGATCTGTGAGCACCGGAGATGATGACGACGGCGGCGGTGGCTAGGGTTCTGGCGAGGAGTAGGTCGTCGGAGAGGGAGAAGAAGCCAAATCCGGCGGGCTATAAAAGGGCCCAGCCGGCCAGGGGGAGGGAGGTAGGCCAGGTGGTGGAAAAGGAGGCCGAGCGGTTTAGGGGGCCTGGCGGTGGTAGCGGTGGCCAGGTGAAAGTCCTATGTTTGATGTTGGTAATTAGTGACAATGCCTAAGTGCTAATCATATGCATAAGAATGTGTGTAGCAATGATGATTGGCACGAGACATGGTGAAGCATGGTGATCAAGTAATGTGATGATGAAGTGCTTACCATGATGTGGAGTTGGAACAAGGTGCAACAAGTGATGCTCAAGGCAAATGTATCATGTATGGATTTTCTTTTTGCATCCAAGACACCATAGAGGGTGTGGATGGCTTAGGATCGATAGCCATACTATAAAGAGGGGAATTTTCGGGGCTATTGATCACTTAAGTGCCACTAGATGAAGATTCATTTGCATATGCATTTAGATCTAGTAAAGAGCTAATTTAACACCTCGAAAATGATTGTGAAAATGTTAACACACATGCACATGGTGATGTACACTTGGTGATGTTAGCACATTTGTGAAGGCGGTGGAGTTTGAGCGGTAGAGAGGGGTTTTGAGTCCTCTCTCCCTCCCGCCGAGCTTGCGAGCGCGGGATCCAGACATTTTTGAGAAAATGAAACGCCTATTTTTTACTGCGCTAGAGGTAAAGAAACGGAGGCGAACGGAGGTCACAGAGGTGACCGGACGCTGAACCGGACGCGGTCTCTGTTTGACCGGACGCGTCCGGTCAGTGCTCAGTGTTTGCGCGCGTCTCGGTCTTGTGATCGGACGTGGTGGCGCGTCCGGTCACGATCAACCGGACGCGTCCGGTCACGCGTGGAGGCTTACTGGAAACGACTGGACGCTGGTACTGTGGCGTCCGGTTCATCTAGCGTTAGGGATGAAAACGGATAGAAACGGATGGAAAAACCTTATTTCTACTTCTGTTTCTATATTTTTTGCTGGAAACGGGAGCGGGTTCGGAAAATACGGGTTTGAAAACAGAATCGGAATATGTGGATATATGGAAACGGACAAATACGGATGGAGAGCTGGAAAATTAAATTAAGATCACATAATCTAATATTCTCAAAATATACATATATAAAGTCATGTAATAATATATACAAAGTTTAATATTCATTTACATGCTATGTACGTGAACATAACATGCATATTTGGCGATTCGTAGTTATATTAACATAACATATGGATATGTAATTGTTGAACATGTTGAGCATAGATTGAAAACGGGATAAAATGAGGATAAATACGGGTCCATTCTGTATTAAAATGGGATTACTCGAAAACGAATGGAAAACACCATTTTCTACTTCCGCAAATACGAAAACGGGATCTCGCAAATACGGAAACGGACAGGAAAATATAGAAAACGGAACGAGACGGTACGGGAAAAATTCCATCCATTTTCATCCCTATCTAGCGTGCGCGTCCGGTCACTGACTCGCTGTAGCGCTGCTCGGCTTGACCAGCGCGTCCGGTCGGTCACGGGACCAGCGTGTCCGGTCGTGCTTTGCGCATGGGTGGTGTGCGCACCTGCGCGTCCGGTCAGTTCGACCAGCGCGTCCGGTCAGCGCGACTGCAGCAGAATCAAGTGCCTAACGGCTAGTTCTCGTTGGAAACGTCTATAAATACTTGTTGGCTGGCTCTTTGGAGTATCTCTTGGCTTGTTGTTCATTCTAGCACTCCTTTGAGCTGAGCACACGCCCTCCACTCTTTCTCCCTTGCTTGATTGTCTAATCAAAGTGAGATTGAGTGATCTTAAGTGCATTTGCTTGTGAGTTTGCATCTAGTTGGCACTTGAGTGTTCATTTGCTGCGGCATTCTTGTTTCTCTTGATGGTTGCCGCCACCTAGATGGTTTGGAGCAGCGGTGGAGGTCGGCATGTGTTGGTGATTGTTCGTCGCCGGCTCCGGAGAGCTTGTTGTGAGGGGTTGCTGTGGTTCCCAGGCGGAGCGCTGAATTCCAACTCTAGTGGATTGCTCGTGTCGGAATTTCTCACCATTTGGTAGGTTCTTGTGGCACCTTTTGAGAGGCTCGGTATGTGATACCGATTAGCCACCGAACCACGTGGTGTAGGGGGACACAACGGAGACTAGCGTGCCAGCAAGCACGTGAACCTCTGGATAAATCATCGTGTCTTCATTTCGTTGATTGTGATTGATTTGTCTCGGTGGATTGATTATCTTGAATATCATCATTTGGAATTATTGATTTGTTGGCTCAATTCATCGCCCCTCGGTGAAATATTTCTTACCCTACTCTTGCATTATATTTCAAGTACTTAGTTGTTTTCTCTAGTGCTTAGTAGCTAGAGTAGAGTAGCTTTTTAGTTTACCTCTTGCGGTTTAACTTGTGCGGTTGTGTGACATTTATCAGAATTGTGTATTGGATAGGTGGCTTGCAAACCCCCTTTAGGCTAAGCAAAACTTGCATCACGCTATTTGTTATATTGATAAACTTATTTAGCATACTTTGTAGAAATTTTTAATAGGCTATTCACCCCCCTCTAGCCATCAAGACCTTTCACCAGGCCAGGGAGGGGCGGGGGTGCCATGGCAGGAGCTTGGAGCTCAGCGTCGCTGGCGAGCATGGCCATGTGGAGCTCCAACGTAAGGGGGGAGGGGAAGAAGGCGGCCGCCACAGGCGCTAGGGTTCACCAGAGCTTTGACAAACCCTAGGGCCCGCAGCGGGGCAGTGGCCAGCGGTGAGGGTGAGGACGAGCAAGAACGACGGCAGGGTCAGGGTCGAGGATGAGGCGTGGAGGGTGGATCGCGGGGTCGGGGTCAAGGACGAGGCGTGGAGGGAGGTCATGGTGGGAGGTTGAAGACGGGTCGCGCAATAACTATGTCCTTTAATAATCATAATTTAGACACATATGAATTAAGCTAATATGGTCGTATATGGATTATATTTGTATATTATTGTTGGCTATATGAAAGAGATAGTTATGTGTTGCATTTTTACCGTAGGGGAGCGAGTTGAAGAGCGTGTTATAAGTTGTAAAGTAGAAATATAGAATGGTGATTTATAGAATCAATTTTTATTTTTCACCCTATGAATTTGAGATAGGCTTATATGTGAACTTTGGAAAGTGGTGGAACGTCAAATGCCAAGCCAAATAACATAATTTATTAAGTAGATTTCAATTCCTTCAAATGAAAGGATCCAAACATCCCCTTATAGAATTACCCACCACTGTTGTTGCAAAAGTTAGTCCTCAAGCATTTCTCTATTTGGTACCCATAGCATTGTGTCAAGGAAAACAAAGCCAACTGTCTTCCTCATGCATTTAAGAGATGAAAGTTGACTTCAAGCAAGAAAGATTCATTACTTGCAATTCTAATTATTCTTTAGTCAACTACAGTACAAAATGGACCATAATTCGATATTAGAGTTTAAAAAATAAATGTAGAAAAAAAGCTTCTTAATGTTGGTTAAGTGATTGAATTTTCCCCTTGGAATAAAAGGATATCCAAAGCTGTGATTCAAATTAACTTTTGATGTCAAATAATATATAAAAAGGAACATAGCTCAATATGACAGTTTGAAATGTAAACATAGGAAAAATAATAAAATATATGACCTGAGAGATTTAACGATCTATTCATATTGAGAATAATTACAAGCGTCCTTAATAAAAAAAACAAGCAATGTAACTATTTATCTCTTTCCTTGTGTAGATGGGTTGCCATTTTGATGCCCACTCTAGAACAACGAGAAAGGATGCTTAGTGCAGTATGAAATTATATATCCAATGGTGATAACTAGGACAAACGCAATAAAAAAGAGAAGCAAATAGATCCATACCACTACCAACATTGTCTGCACTCTGAAGAACTTTCATCTACGTATTATCTTGGTATTTTTGGTCAACAAAAAGAAGACTACATTAATTCTAAATTACCATGGTTATCAGAGAATGAAGTAAAAAATTCCCTCAACATGTTCACAAACTTCCTACTGCCACTGTTACATAAAAATGAACACAGAAATAGTCTTTATACCTGTTTCCATATTAGCTATGCATGCCATTATTGAGGGGTTACCTGCCACTGCTGTTGCAAAAGTTTTTTATCCAAAATATGCTTATATAACTACCTGCCACTGCTGTTGCCAAAGGTAATCCAAGAGTAAAATTCACCACCGGTCATTGAAGTTGTCTAGAGGTATCATCTAGGCACCCAAAGTTTTAAAATACATTTTTTACTCTTTGAAGTTGTAACAGGTCTCAACTAGGTCCCCACGGGCGTTTAGAACCCATTGTCCCATGTGGCATGGATCTGACAAATGGACCCACATGTCAGCTGGAATGCTCCAAATCACTTTTTTTTTCATATGACCTCAGCTGAAGATGATTTTTTGTATGAAAATTGTAGCTCTCAATGAGATCTACAACTTTACAGTTTTGAGTTTCTTTTCATTTGAGATCTAAAATGACAAAACTCAAAACTAGGAACTTGTAGATCAAATCGATCGCTATAATTTTCGTATACAAAGTATGTTTATCCGACACCTTACAAGAAATATATGATTTTTCTAAGACGACAAGCCCTAATACGCGAGTAATATATTGTTGAACTTTATATTTTTGTTTTGAGCATCTTAACAATCTCAAATGAAAACAAACTCAAAACTAGAAATTTATAGATCTTATCAAGAGCTACAATTTTGATATAAAGATCATCTTCATTCGAGATCGTATGAAAAGATATGATTGTTCTATGGTGTAGCTTTGTTGTTGATACGTAGGTCTCATTTGTTAGATCCATGCCACATAGGATCGCAGGTCGGGTCAACGCTTATTGGGACCCAACAACTTCAGAGAGGTAAAAACACATTTTGAAACTTTAAGGACCTAGATACACCTTTAGATAACTTTGAGGACCATCGGTAAATTGTACTCTCTGCTAATATACATTCCTCTATTCGGTACCAATATCATTGTCAAAGAAAATAAAGCCAACTGTCTTCTTCATGCGTTTAAGAGATGAAATTTGACTTCAAGCAAGAAATAGATTCTTAATGCTGGTTAAGTGATTGAATCTTCTCTTGAAATAAAAAGGATATTCAAAGCTGCGATTCAAATTACCTTTTGATGTCAAACAAAATATAAAAAGGTGATGGATCCTCATTAAAATTATCAGAGACACCAATTCTGGATCCTCATTAAATCCACCACTTCACCCGATTCCGTAAATGGATTGGGGTGATGGATCCAAATCTTTAGTTGGTCATCGGCGAACTCAAGCCTCAAGGGCATTCGTGGTGACTTCTTCGACCTCTAGCAAAACGTCTTTGGTCCTTTGAGAATCTTATGTACGGCACTAGGGAATTGTTTTTCGCCCTATTTAAAATGAGTAGCATGGAATCAGAGCAGAGAGAAGCCTTCCGAAAACTAGCATCCCTGCCACTACAGGAAAGAAAACCTCTAGTCACGCTTTTATAGTAATGCACACCAAAGTCGTCTCTACATGGTCATGCAATAATTTTTTTTGACATGATTTCGTGAACGTGTCAGCATGACACAACATTAGTCACGCTTTTAGTGTCAACATGCATCTGGAGAAACTTGTTTACACGATATTGAAAACGTCTCAAACAAACATGGTGTACGTCAGACACGCTTTTATTCGTCAATAGCTTCTAGACACGTTACAAAGCGTATCAGAGAGCACTCCATAGCCAATTAAAGATGTTTTTTGACGCAATACTGAAGTCGTCTCAGAATAACACGAAGTTAGACATAGTTTAAAACGTCCATATATTTTATACACGTGGAAAGCATGTCAGTAGTCATACATATATAGTCATGTCAACATGCTTCTTGATACGATATTGAAAACATCTCAAAGCTAAGCATTTGTACTTATCACAAAGTTATATTACCATAGAAATTTATTTTTTTTGAAATTTTAAAATAACTTTTATGATGTGTGCCAGAGCTCGATGTTAAGAATAATGGTTCTACAGCTAAACCTAAGACTAGCAAAAGTGTTGCATTATTTTTCATTGATATCTAGGATCCAACGTTATTTGCAACTAGCAAAAACTTCATAAGACATGCGATGGCATGATTGACGGCTGTACAAGAGATGGAAAACTGCGACATCCAGCAGATGATAAGCTTGAGAACACTACAAGAAATGTGGGATTGTGCATGGAAACCACTAGGCTACAATCTCGTTGCTGTTTATTGTTGTAACTTTTACATGCAAACTACCGATGCACGGTCACTGGAGAACGCCGCACGGTAGGCCCGTCATGATCCGGCCATCGCCATGCCTTGAGTCTAAAAATCTGGAAAAATAAAAAGCAAAAAAAAACTTCAAGAGTACTCGAACTCACTACCTAATGCCCAAGACAATAGAGTCGAGATAAAAATAAAGAAAAAGATAACAGAGAGTTACCTCAGCCACAGAGTATTCTTTTAAAATTCGAAGCATTTTATGTTATCATCAGGTTAATTATTCCCAAGCACATTATCCTACGAAGGTGTCTCATTTCTCCGGCAGCGACCCAATCCTGGTAGATCTGAGCAAATTAAGCTCGATCCAAGCCTGATAGGTTTGGCCCGCCCATGAACCTTAATGAAGGACATAGATCCCGCTGTCAAAAAAGAACATTCTCGGCTCGAGTCCAATCTAAAATATTTATTTTAGCTATTTTATATAGATCTGTCCGTTGAAATATTTAGTTTAGCTATTTTATATAGATCTACCCGCTGTGCACTTTACTATGAGTCTGTGACAGTAAGCCTCCAGCAAAAGGTAAAAAATAATAAAAAGGCCATGCAAGTGGAAAGAGATGAACACTCTGACCGCTGGACTACACACATAATTTTGAAATTTGCTACATATAATTCTATCTATAGGATTTTTTGATCCGGTAACCAGTACACCCTGGCCCCTGGATATTACCTGTTCTTTAACACTTTATACATCACAAATGGTTATATGATAGCAATCATGCATGATTACTCTTTTTTTAAAAAAAATCATATCAGGCACCTTGATATGCAAATAAAATGGTTTTTTTTTTCTATCAAGTAAATAGAGATGGCAGCTTACGAAGAAACCTTAAAAAATGTCTTTTATACTCAAAACTTTTTTTACATGCAATAGCATACATATATGTTATTGTGTAGGAGTTTCAAAAAAACGGTAATGCTAACGACCAGAGCGCCAGACGCCCCTTTTGGTGGACCTGACGTCCGTTCCAATCTGCTCCCTCCGCTCCCCTCCAGTCATTGTAGAATATAAAAAAAACTCATGCAATCATGATTGCACTCCGCGGCTCCGCTGCGCCTCCCGCACACCTTCCTCTCTACCGCGCCTTTTGCCGGCCTTCCTCTCCACTGCTGCCGCGCTCGCACCGCTGCGGCGTGCTCCCCCACGACCACACAACCGCTGCCGCCTCGCCGCACGAGGCCACAGCCACCTGACTATTGTTGTCGCTTCCACCGCGGGCACCGCTCGCCAGGGCACTACGGGCGCCCTATCGCCGGGGGTAGCGCAACCGCTCATCGGGGGCCGCGCACCCGTTACCATCCTCCTTCTCCACCGTGACCGCACAGCCGGATCCCGCTGTGCAGTGCTCTGCCCGCCTAGCTGCCAAGTTTTGCTAAAAGCGCATGTTGCAAATGTATGTTTCAAGTGTTTCAGATGTTTTGGAGGTATGTTGCAAGTGTTTTAGATTGATGTTGCAAAAGTAGATCAGGATGTTGCATATGTTGCAATGGTTGTACATGTATATTACAAAGGTCTGTAACCAATGTTTCATCTTTGTTTTCCGGATGTATGTTGCAAGTGTGTTTATCTGGATATTGCATGTGTTTTATCTGAATGTTGCGTATGTTTGCAATGGTTTTCAAGTGTTTTCATGTGTTTTTTTTAAGTGTTTCAAAATCATGTTTCAAGTGTTTCATCTGACTTCAGATGTATGTTGCAAGTGTTGCATTTGGATGTTTTAAAAGTAGATTGGGTGTTGCATCTCTCCTCCTCGCCTTCTGCTGCATCGCCTCAGTGTCTCCTCCTCCTCCTGACGCTAGTTGGGCATCCACTGCCCCCTTCTCCTCTTCTCGATGCTGGTGACGTTCGGGGCAGTGTGGGTCCCGTGTGGGCGTGCAAAACAGCGCGAGAAATAGATTGCGGGCGCGGGCGTCCAGGCGCTAGCTCGTTCAAAAAATTGAAAATGATTTGGTTTAAATGAATTTCTATGTGTTTATCGAAAGTAATTCCAAATGAAAATGTAATCAGAGCAGAGAGAAGCCCTCATATGTCACACCCGGTTTTCTAAAGAACAAAACCAGGCTAATCATATGTGTGCCCAGGAAGTCCACACATATGCCAGAATGAAAAAGTATCAGAAACAATGTTATTATATAACGTATACATAGCTATATTAACACTTACATCAGAGTATCGCGGAACGGTGACAAAACTTCGGGCTCCATTCTTCTCAGGGACGGCTGACTGGGGGTAACATATGCCTAGCACTTCTACTAGTCTTCTGGAAACTCCACTACACCTTTGTCCTTCTTCCGAGTAGCATCTTACTACACACTGGAGTGTTGGGAAAATAGCAAGAGTGAGTCCATGTCGAACTCAACAAATATAACACAGGGTTCATGAGGCTCAAAAAGGCTAGACACTGTTTGACTGCGTTTAGCTTTTAATCATCATATAATTAGCAATTAAGTAGCATCAAGGTATTCTAATTCCCATTAATGAATCAATGATCAATTGTAATAAGGATAATGAATAGCATTAACATGAGCATAATAATAATCAACAATAATTAAGCATGATATAATAATGGTGATCAACTATTCTGTAAGAATCCCCAAGGCCGCTCGTATCCGTGAGCACGGCTAGTATACCAGTTTTTAACTCTGCGCAGAGGTGTACACTTTCACTGTGAGTCATGATTTCCAAATGCATGGGTTAATTACTCCCAAAACACTGAAAACCATATAAAGCCACTCAAAAGTTCGTCTAACAAGTTAGGGCCATTAGATTCACTCGGCAGGCAGATGTAGAACCCCCCTTCCCTGTGGCACAACAACCGCAGCCTATACACACTAGGCCAGGGGCTCGCACTACACCCAAAGTGGCAAGCCATTCTTACGCCATTTAAGGTAACCTCTAACAAGCTAGAAAAGGTCTCTTGAACAACTAGAGCCAGAGCCATATAGCCCTCACAGCTGTACTGTATATCCCGGTTATCACTTACAGGTAAGTCCTTACGGAGAGAAACCAGAGCAATAATATAACCCCTTGCTCTAGCCCCCTTTCAACAGTAATAAAATCATCTTAATGGTTGATTGCATAATCCATTAGTCAAATTACAAGATCATTGTTCATAATTAAGCACTAGCAATAGCTACCCAAATGCACAACCCATAGGCGACAAGGAAACAAGATATCAATAGCTAAGTTATAATCTCTATGGTTGTCAAGGAAGACACATGCATATGTATGATAATTTCAGTGAATAGGACAACAAGGATGGTCCCATGTTATACTTGCCTTGATCAAAGCTTTCCAAGTGATACTGCTGACTTGGCTCAAAGTAATACTCCGAATCGTCCAGATACTGCTCACCTTCTATACTCGATCATCAATCAACAACACACATGCATCCAATCAAACAAACACGAAGCAAACAAAGAGATATAATTAGAACAGTACACCAACAGTAACAAAACAGTAATAAAAGTTTATAAAACTCTTCTACACGTTTCTACGATCACACAGACGCAAAGATCACTAAATTCGGAGTTAAAACGTGAAAGTTATGAATTTTCTAAGATTTCCTATAGATAAATAAATACTTAATTATAAACTCGAAAAATAAATTATTAAAACTAACTGTACAACTACACTAACATGTAGAGCTCGCAAATACGAATCTAACGCAACTTGAACGGATCAAATCGGAGTTAAAACGAAGATTTTATGATCAAAACAAGTTTAGTGGCAAAACTGTAAATAGTATCATCTTCTACCTTGAGCTGGGAGGAGCTCCGGTCAGCCATGGTGGTACCTCGCCGGAGAAAAACAAGATGAGATGGGAACTCGATGAAACAGCGATGGATTCCTGCAAACGGATATACCACGATGTAGAGAACGACGAGGGCTGCCTCTTGGTGGTGGTGGCTGGCGTCGGAACGCGACGGTTTGGCCGGAAAAGCTCATCGGAAGTTCGCCGGAACGCAAGCTGTAGATGCAGAACTTCGGCAAGAGGTGGAGGGAGCTACGAGCGGCGGCTCGCGATAAGGGTTGTACTTCTGAAATCAGGACGTCGAGGGCTACGCCGGCATATATATAGTCGTAGGGTTTGGAAACTTTTCGGATTTTCTTAATTTCGGGATTATTTTAATTCCGTGAATAAAATAATTCCAGAAAATCTAAAATTATCTTTTTGGCCGTGAAAAATAGTCCGGAGCTCAGAAAAATCACGGGAAAAATCCTGGAGACTCTTGGAGAGATAAGGAACTCAACTAAATGAGTTTGAGCTCATGAAAAGATTGATGAAGAGATCAAGGAAAAAGATTAAGCTCACAGAAATTGAAATTTTAAATCCAGAAAATACCAAAAAAAATTTCCGGTGAGAAGTAAACGTCGTCCTATGGTATTTTGAAAATAATAGCACTCACCAACACCAAAGACAAGCATCACACAAACACCACATTATCAAATTAATATGAAAAAGTTTAAAACCACAATTATCTATATTTAATTTAGCAGCAACTTAACTTATCTAATAAATTTATTCAAATATTGAAATCATTTATTTTATTTAGTGTTTTTCATGCACAACCCAAAATAGAAAATTTTGGGTGTGACAAATCTACCCCACTTAACAAGAATCTCGTCCCGAGATTCGGAGAGACCAGGGAGAAAGATAAAGTTGATTTTGCAAATCTTCACGCTTCTCTGATCAACTCTTATCCAATGATGATGCCACAAACTCAAAACCAACTTTGTAAATGTCTCCTTTAGACCCTTACGATTCTTGTAGATGGTTTTAACAGGTTACCCACCCTGAGAAAGGATACCTGCGCTCGATAATAACTTTGCAACCATGTAGATAGCTGATGCTTCCAGATGACGAAAATAGAACGTATAAAACCTCCATCTTGTATCGCCTTTAGTTCGGCAACCCCTCTTAAGAAGAGATCAACTGGAGAACACCAATGGATAGATTACATGTGTTTCTGAGTGATAACTACCATCATGTCCTTCTATCATCTCAAAGATATTCATGAGCATAAGCAAGAACAAGTAACTTGTACTTCCTCGCGAGCAGAAAAATGACAGTGCAGAAATACAGTTATAACTCAAGTTCTACGAATCCAATGATGTTGTAGCTTATACCGTTGGAAAGCTTATCAAATTTACTACAACTTTCTTATAGAATACTTCTCCAGATTCTACAGTTAACGTGGTCGAAAACTGTGCACAACAGAAACTATTCCAGATTACTGACGGCACAGATGCACCGCCTTGTGATTTTCATAACTCCCAAACCATAGTAGCTATCAGGACGGTTCTTACGGTCAGAGAAAAATATTGAAGTCTACTATTGTCCAGAATTTATTCATGATTTTTGGGCATCCAAAAATAGAGGTATAAGCTAAGAAAGACAGACTGTTCTAAAAAAAACAGGATAAGGCAGAAACGAGATTCAGAGACTAGAGAGATAGATGACACTAATCTTCAAGTCTTCACGCTTCTTTGATTTATGTTGATGAGATATAAGACATGGATCAAGGATAGCCAAAAGATGACAAGAAAGATAAAGTTTGATCTTTAGTTCTTCATGCCTCTTCATGCCTCGTCACTTGAGATATTCAGGACTTGCTGTTGTTGATAGCAGATGCTACCCCACTTAACAAAGATCTTGTTTCACCTGACGATGTCATTGAAGGAAACACTTTCTCTAAGGCTTGCTGCTATCGATGAGTCCTTCACTTAAAACTTACTAAACATACTTGATATGGGGGTGATGTCATCTAAGTTTTCATGAAACTAACTATAGACTTCCAATCATAGAGATAACCACTTCTTCCAAGTGAAGCTCTAGGACATACGAAACATTCATCTTGCAACACTCACAACTTTGCCTTCTTGCATAAGAACACATCCCAAACCTTGACGAGAAGCATCACAATAAATAGAAAACTTCTTACTCAAATCTGGCAAAACCAATACAGGCACTGTAGTCAACCTCTTCTTCAATTCTTCAAAACTAGCTTGACATTTATCAGACCACACAAACTTGGCATTCTTCTCTAACAGAGATGTCATAGGTTTAGCAAGTTTAGAAAACCCTTCAATGAACCGTCTGTAATATCCAGCTAAACCCAAGAAACTGCGAATCTCGCTGGCCTCAGTAGGTGGTTTCCAATTCAATAGATAAGCAAAATCTGATTTCTCTGGGCAAATTCCAATTTCAGTAACTCAGTAAAACTGTCATATCTCGAGCTACAGACGTCCAATTCAGATGATCTTTACATGGTTGGAAAGATTACAAAATTATCTACAACTTTTATTCACAACACTTTTTCTGAATCGGTCAAATAATTGGCCAAAAACTGAACTTAACCGAAACTGTTTCAGAATTCCAGACTGTGCAGTGACCTCAACTTAGAACAGGTATATCTCTTAGCTCAAAATAGTTAAAAAGGTAAATCCAGTGGGTTTGGAAAGATACAGAAGTCTAGTTATTCCTAGTAAAATTTCATAAATTTCTCATGTCCATATCTTGAGATATAACAGAAACATTGCAGACTGCTATAGAAATCAGCATGCGGAGTATTACGTAAAACCTACCCCACTTAGCATAGATCAAGCTACTCCTCAAGACTTATACCTTTCGAGCCACCTTTGAAATATGAGAACAAGGATAACACACAAGCAACACATCAAGCAAAACAAACACACATCACATCATCGATACTACACGTGCTTGTTCAACAATGGTGGTCATCCTAATGGCACCTTGGAGATGATGAAAGGCCATCAAACTTTTGAACAAGGTAAGATCAGAAAATTTTTAGTAAAATCAACATAAAACAAAATCCAATGAAGTAAGAAATATAAGCTCAAAGGAAGCTATCAAGGAGAGGATACAACAAGACAAGGAAGAAGAAATAGTCAAAATCAATGAGTCAAGGGATGACAAAATAGTTTTATCGTAAAATAAGTTTTAGAATACGTCCAGTGCTACTTGGCATACGTCCTACAGTCAACACCGCTCTGATACCACTCTGTCACACCCGGTTTTCTAAAGAACAAAACCAGGCTAATCATATGTGTGCCCAGGAAGTCCACACATATGCCAGAATAAAAAAGTATCAGAAACAATGTTATTATATAACGTATACATAGCTATATTAACACTTACATCAGAGTATCGCGGAACGGTGACAAAACTTCGGGCTCCATTCTTCTCAGGGACGGCTGACTGGGGGTAACATATGCCTAGCACTTCTACTAGTCTTCTGGAAACTCCACTACACCTTTGTCCTTCTTCCGAGTAGCATCTTACTACACACTGGAGTGTTGGGGAAATAGCAAGAGTGAGTCCATGTCGAACTCAACAAATATAACACAGGGTTCATGAGGCTCAAAAAGGCTAGACACTGTTTGACTGCGTTTAGCTTTTAATCATCATATAATTAGCAATTGAGTAGCATCAAGGTATTCCAATTCCCATTAATGAATCAATGATCAATTGTAATAAGGATAATGAATAGCATTAACATGAGCATAATAATAATCAACAATAATTAAGCATGATATAATAATGGTGATCAACTATTCTGTAAGAATCCCCAAGGCCGCTCGTATCCGTGAGCACGGCTAGTATACCAGTTTTTAACTCTGCGCAGAGGTGTACACTTTCACTGTGAGTCATGATTTCCAAATGCATGGGTTAATTACTCCCAAAACACTGAAAACCATATAAAGCCACTCAAAAGTTCGTCTAACAAGTTAGGGCCATTAGATTCACTCGGCAGGCAGATGTAGAACCCCCCTTCCCTGTGGCACAACAACCGCAGCCTATACACACTAGGCCAGGGGCTCGCACTACACCCAAAGTGGCAAGCCATTCTTACGCCATTTAAGGTAACCTCTAACAAGCTAGAAAAGGTCTCTTGAACAACTAGAGCCAGAGCCATATAGCCCTCACAGCTGTACTGTATATCCCGGTTATCACTTACAGGTAAGTCCTTACGGAGAGAAACCAGAGCAACAATATAACCCCTTGCTCTAGCCCCCTTTCAACAGTAATAAAATCATCTTAATGGTTGATTGCATAATCCATTAGTCAAATTACAAGATCATTGTTCATAATTAAGCACTAGCAATAGCTACCCAAATGCACAACCCATAGGCGACAAGGAAACAAGATATCAATAGCTAAGTTATAATCTCTATGGTTGTCAAGGAAGACACATGCATATGTATGATAATTTCAGTGAATAGGACAACAAGGATGGTCCCATGTTATACTTGCCTTGATCAAAGCTTTCCAAGTGATACTGCTGACTTGACTCAAAGTAATACTCCGAATCGTCCAGATACTGCTCACCTTCTATACTCGATCATCAATCAACAACACACATGCATCCAATCAAACAAACACGAAGCAAACAAAGAGATATAATTAGAACAGAACACCAACAGTAACAAAACAGTAATAAAAGTTTATAAAACTCTTCTACACGTTTCTACGATCACACAGACGCAAAGATCACTAAATTCGGAGTTAAAACGTGAAAGTTATGAATTTTCTAAGATTTCCTATAGATAAATAAATACTTAATTATAAACTCGAAAAATAAATTATTAAAACTAACTGTACAACTACACTAACATGTAGAGCTCGCAAATACGAATCTAACGCAACTTGAACGGATCAAATCGGAGTTAAAACGAAGATTTTATGATCAAAACAAGTTTAGTGGCAAAACTGTAAATAGTATCATCTTCTACCTTGAGCTGGGAGGAGCTCCGGTCAGCCATGGTGGTACCTCGCCGGAGAAAAACAAGATGAGATGGGAACTCGATGAAACAGCGATGGATTCCTGCAAACGGATATACCACGATGTAGAGAACGACGAGGGCTGCCTCTTGGTGGTGGTGGCTGGCGTCGGAACGCGACGGTTTGGCCGGAAAAGCTCATCGGAAGTTCGCCGGAACGCAAGCTGTAGATGCAGAACTTCGGCAAGAGGTGGAGGGAGCTACGAGCGGCGGCTCGCGATAAGGGTTGTACTTCTGAAATCAGGACGTCGAGGGCTACGCCGGCATATATATAGTCGTAGGGTTTGGAAACTTTTCGGATTTTCTTAATTTCGGGATTATTTTAATTCCGTGAATAAAATAATTCCAGAAAATCTAAAATTATCTTTTTGGCCGTGAAAAATAGTCCGGAGCTCAGAAAAATCACGGGAAAAATCCTGGAGACTCTTGGAGAGATAAGGAACTCAACTAAATGAGTTTGAGCTCATGAAAAGATTGATGAAGAGATCAAGGAAAAAGATTAAGCTCACAGAAATTGAAATTTTAAATCCAGAAAATGCCAAAAAAAATTTCCGGTGAGAAGTAAACGTCGTCCTATGGTATTTTGAAAATAATAGCACTCACCAACACCAAAGACAAGCATCACACAAACACCACATTATCAAATTAATATGAAAAAGTTTAAAACCACAATTATCTATATTTAATTTAGCAGCAACTTAACTTATCTAATAAATTTATTCAAATATTGAAATCATTTATTTTATTTAGTGTTTTTCATGCACAACCCAAAATAGAAAATTTTGGGTGTGACATCACAAACGAGCTGTATCAATGAAAATTGGATCAACAGCCGCCAATCGCGCATGCAGTCCATCATACCGTTTCTGAGCGGTCCACAGTCATCGCAACGTGGTTTTCACGCGGCAGAACCGTTGACGCCGGCTGTCACTGTCAACGGTCTTTAGTATACGCTGTCGCTCGTCGCTGTCGCCGCGCCTAACAAAGCAAGTGTACGTACACGACCAGTCGGGCTTTAGCTTGAATTGGCTGCGCAGCAGCCGCCACCGCGACCTACGAATTGAAGAGCTAGGTACCACGGATGCACATCCACGAAAGACGACGACATAGAGCTAGCTATCACAGCTACACGTGAGGATTAAGCAGCTGACTTACATGTGTTTATTTTTGGTGCATCATCTCTGGTCTACTCTTCGTGCAGGAGGGAGGCAGCCTGTCTCCGGTTCCACACACAAACCCAACATGGTATTGCTGCAATCATAGGTGAAGCAGAGAGTGACTGGCGATATAATTGGAAAGTGCGCCTCTTATTTAGTGGAACGCAGTGTCCAATTTGAACCTTGTGATGTAATCTTAGTCCATATACTCCCTCCTCCATCTTTGAAACGATAAACGTATTTTTGTGAGGAAAACGTCATGTAAAATGTATTCTGATTTTTATTTATTTCTCTAATACTATATTGTCATTTGCTAAATAATCAATAATATCATCGCAGAAGCACTTTGAAATCAAGCTTATTAATTCCATTCCGGTACTGATCGGAATGGACAGTATTGTTGGACTTAATCCCTCTCCCTCTGTCCTGACTCCTGAAATATAAGGAATTAAGTTTTGTACTAAGTCAAACTATAGTAATCTTGACCAAATTTATAGAAAAGAAGAAAAATAAGTAGAACTTCAAATTAGCTTAATTAGTTACATTATGAAATATACTTTCATAATATACATATTTGATGTGGTAGATGTTAATATTCTTTTCTATATATTTGGTCAAAGTTATTATAATTTGACTTAGAACAAAACTGAATTTCTTATATTTTATTAGGGGCACCAACAGAGAGGAGCACCAACAGAGAGCCGGCGATATAATTGGAAATAAAGGGAGCCTCCTATTTAGTGGAATGCAGTATCCAATTTGAACCTTGTGATCTTACTCCATGCATATACTCCCACCTCCATCTATGAAATAATAAACGTATTTTTGTCAGGGAAATTAAACATCATATAAAATGTATTCTGATTTTTAAATGTTTCTCTTATAATATATTGTCATTTGCTAATTAATCAATAATATCATCGCGGAAGCACTTTCAAATCATGCTTATTAATTCCATTCTGGTACTGATCGGAATGGACAGTATTGTTGGACTTACTCCCGCTGTCCTGAAATGTAAGGAATCCAGTTTTGTACTAAATCAAACTATAATAATTTTGACCAAGTTTATAGAAAAGAAGAAAAATAAGTAGAACTTCAAATTAGATTAATAGTTACATTATGGAATATATTTTCATAATATACCTTTTCGAGGTGCTAGAATTTAATATTATTTTCTATAAATTTGGTCGAAGTATTATAGTTTAACTTAGGACAAAACTAGATTCCTTATATTTTATTAGGACGGAGGGAGTAGTTCTTAATCAGGATCGTTGGTGTTGTGGGCACATAAGGAGGGATAGAGTCCGGAACGACGATATTCGGGATAGGATTTGGGTGGCACCAATTAAGGAGAAATTGATTCAACATCGGTTAAGATGGTTTGGACATGTCCAACGGAGGCCTCCTGAGGCGCCGGTGCGTAGTGGAGTTCTAAAGCGGGCCGATAATGTAAAGAACGGTAGAGGTCGACCTAAACTAACTTGGGACGAGTCCGTTAAGAGAGATCTTAAGGAGTGGAATATCTTCAAGGATTTAGTTATGGACAAGAGCGCTTGGAGATTGGCAATCAACGTGCCTGAACCGTGACATCTTTTTGTCTTGTACCATTTATGTCCCTTTATGTGTCTCCCTGTTTCTCGTCTCTTTTGGGTTTCATCTCTAGCCTACCCCAACTTGCTTGGGACAAAAGGCTATGTTGTTGTTGTTGCATAGGAAAACCTAATCCAATATTATCTCTTAATCGCACTTAATTAGTACTGACTTGTAGTGATAAACGATGCCCTTAGGCCGTTGATGTCCCTGTTCCTGCTCCTATCAGCAGGCCTGGCGCCGGCGGTGAAGATGAGCAATGTCAACGTATTGTTGTGGTACCACGTGGATAACCATCACTCCTTGCCCGGTGACTGGCCTCCGGTCTTCAGTCACACCTAAAGTGTCCTGAGTGCATAACTGACTCCTCCATCATGTTTCTATCATCAAGATAGCCAGAAAGCATACTTAGATCATCGCATTTAAAGTCTGGGCGAAGGAAACGGCTTTTCCAAGGGCTGACCCAACTAGAGTTGGCTTAGCAAATCCCCAAGTCGGCTAAGATGACTTAACTACTTTATCAAATGCAATAATATACTTCGTCATTTTGTTTCTCTCGTCGAGCTGATCGAAAAACATATATGGACAGCCTTGTTTGGAATCCGGATGAATTAATTATGAATTTCAAAAGCTTTTTTTACCCAGAATTACCAGTGCTAATTTGGCTGAGCTGAGTCCCTCTGTTTTCAGCCCAGAAATAGGACTCTGGGTCCATAGAAACTGGCCTAGCTGACTTTGGCATGTCCAAAATGGATCTAGACGTATTTTGACGCGATTTGGAAGGGGCTTCGACTCCTTGAGGAATAAGGTCACTCCCACCTTATAAATATAAGGTCCACAACCAATTGAGGTGCTCAACATGTGCAATCATCATAAAAATCAATCTACATCTTTTACCCTCTCTTCCCCTCTACTTCTCCTTGTTCTCATGGTGCTACATGGACAATGGATCGATGACGGCGAAGCTCTAGAGCGGCCAGGCCGGCTAGGGCAACCCATAGCCGCTGCACGCCCTGACAAGATCCCTCCCGAGCGTGTGGAGTTTCAGGTCTCAAGATACCTCGCTGGCATGTCTTGCGTATCGCGCTCCTGGCGAGGCTCCTCTGATGACGTGTCTTGCAAATCGCACTCATTGCTAGAGGCACAAGGTCCGAGTGCGGATATCCCCTAGGCTCCGACCGACCTAAAAGTTGGTGAGGACCTACATCGAGCGATCTTGCTCCTTATCAATGTGGTGACCTAATTAAGCATCAATACACTTTAGCCAGACTTTTAGGACCTCAAATGATTTCAAATAAAAAACTTATCAACTACAAAGTTGTTGCTCTCATCGACATCTACAACTTCGATTTTGGTCAATTTTTCATCTGAGGTCGTTTGAAAATTTTGATTTTCAAAATTTAAGAACTTCAAATACAAATTTGAAGCTATAAATGATTTCTAATAAAAAAAAGTTATCAACTAGAAAGTTGTAGATCCCATTGAGGTCTACAACTTTCGTTTTGGTTGTTCTTCTATCTGAGGTCATTTGTACAATTCGAAAAAATTGAATTTCAAAATTTGAGGGCTTCAAACAGAATTCGAGGACTGTAAATAGTTTCAAATAAAAAGTAATAAATTACAAAGTTATAGATCTCGTCGAGATCTACAACTTTGATATAAAGTTTGTTTTCATCCGACTTTATTTGAAAAAGTTATGAATTTTATTGTGCTGCAGCATGGTTATCACTGCCGTATCATACAACAAGCTGACGGTGAAAAAAATGTCTTCACCGCCGGTTTATATGGCGAGGTGGCAGTGACGAGGAGCACATCATGACCCGCGGTTGGTAAGGCGAAGTGGTGGTGATAGTTATCAACCCGAACGTTCTTACGAATCGGTGGTGATAACTATCACCAACGGTTTTAATAATACTAGCGGAGATAGAGGCGTTGGTGCTAGGTCTGAATGTAGTAGTGGCGCACAACGGTGAGCAGAGGAGGGTAGTAGGGCTCACCGTGGTGGCGATGACGATAGGCTAGCGGTGTAGTGACAAGGCGGTGCAGTAGAGAGTCAGAGCAGTTGTTGGTATTTATTAACTCCTCACTTGTTTTAGTAGTCATTTATTAATTACCTACATCTCTAGCAGTACTTGAATTAGGTTGTCATCCTAGTGATAGCGCCAGAAATGTTTGTTGGTACTATCTAGTATTACTACAAGAATAATACTAAACAAATGTTTATCATTTCATGTGATTAGAAAGAATATAAAGATGTGATTAGAAAGAATATAAAGATATGAATGGAAAGGATTCTGCAAGTGGATAGATAATTATACCATTGTAGCACTTCACCCCGAGAGTATTCTAGGTATCGTATTTATATTTTACCACAGAAAAGGTGTAACATTGGACATATATTGATAACTTATAATATTGATGGAGAAATAAACCATAACCAATCACTCTACTCATAACAGGGGTAAGTCACGAGATAAGATATATATGATAAGCATTGATCAAGCATTATAATAAGTAAATCACTTAGAGAACTCCTATCTATACCATTAGCATGGTTAGGTTAGAATATTAGAGGAATAATTCCTAAGTCATTCTTAATTACAAATCAAAGCATACATTGATTAGTGCAATTATACTTAGTAGTCACTGCTAAGATCATCATTGAATCTACACATAAGGGGCACTACTTCGGGAAGTTCGAGAACAGAGCTTTCCCTTCCTTTGCAAATGGGCTCTACTTCTATGACCTATATTCGGGGAGTCGACTACAAATGACTCAAAGGTAGTGTTACACCCGCGATCTACCACATGACCTAGAATATAGAGTGTATTCGCAGGTAAATAGCATATAAGCACTACACTTACGTGATCTTTACCACCCACCCTTGGATCCTTTATATGGTGAATGCTATACGAACTTATGCATAAACACAATGATAAACTAACTATACTGAGCATATAATCAAAGTAGATGATGAACATTGAAACTAAGAACATATATAAGATGAATACTATAATATCTTGACAATTGTACCAAAGCATATAAAATAATGGAGATACAATGAGAGAGAGTTACAAGAATTATACCAAACTAAGCTCTAGACGATGTTGGGAATCCAAGCTAAGAACTGCTTGCCTCCCTCTAGACCTAGCCTAACTAGCTAATGTCCTATAAACTAGAGCAGCCCTGAGGAGATTAAGGTTTCACTACTACACAACTGACCTTTCGTTGATCGCCCAAAATTCCTTTAGTCTCGGTGATTTTGGCGACCGGGACTAAATAGACCTTTAGTCCCGGTTGGTGTTCGCCAATGGCTCTGTTGTTAGGCGTTGTCGGGAAGGACCTTTAGTCCCGGTTGGTAATACCAACCGGAACTAAATCCCTGCCTTTAGTCCTGGTCGGTTCCATGGACCGGGACTACAGCTTTTGTCTCGGTCCGTGGCACCGACCGGGACTATAGGACTGGGTTTAGTCCCGATTGGTGTTACCAACCGGGATTAAAACGTCCCTCTATAAATTGAACCTCCCTCTTCTTCCTCCCTGCCCGAGCCCTTCCTTGTTCATGTTCTTGTTGCTTGTTCTTCCATTATTCTTGCTTGTCTCATCTCCGGCGATCAATCCACTTTAAACGCTTCTATGCCGTCGTCGATTTGTTTGAAAGGTTGCTAGCTTCATCCTCTTATGTTTTAGCAGCACCATATGTAAATTCATGTTGTATATGGCTATTTTATTTTATATTGCTAGCTCTAATCATTTTTCATGTTTGAATTTTTATGAACGATGCTAATTATAGTACCTAGAAAGTAGTATACACATATAATGTTTAGTTCTATTATAGACTTTTTAGGATACTTTTTACTTTTAATTTGTTTATGTTCTCATTTTAAAATATTAAATAATGTTGATTCTTTGTAATTTTGAAACAAATTTATTTTAACTTTAAAAATTCTTCAAATTAATTTTATTTAGAGATAAAATTACACCTTTTAATAGAAAAATACAAATTTTCTAATTTTGTTATCTTTTTATTAACGTCCACAAATTAATTTTATGAAATGATGAACCACTTATAAAATTTTGAACTCAATTAGACAAGGTTGTGCCGCACTCTTTTCTCATGCTGGGCTTTTAATTATGTGATGCCATATAATACAGATAATGACACGCTATTGGATGTACAATGCCGATCGCCGCTCCAACGAGTTCATTGAGGGCGTGCGAGAATTCTGCAGAGTGGCAGAGGAAAACAAGCGGGATGGTTTTATGTGCTGCCCATGTGCCGTGTGTATGAATTTGAAAGAATTTTATAGTTCAAGAAGTATTCACTTGCACTTGTTCAAGTCGGGTTTCATGCCAAACTACATTTGTTGGACCAAGCACGGAGAGACCGGGGTTATGATGGAAGAAGGTGAAGAAGAACAAGCGGACCCTGACGATGTTTTTGCTCAATACTGTGACTTCGCGATGGAGAAAGTTAAAGAAGAGGCGGATGCAGAAAACAGTATCGCTGAAGATGACGATACTCTTGGTGATGTTATTCGTGACGCACAGAGAGATTGTGAAAGTGAAAAGGAGAAGGCTAAGTTTGACCAAATGCTACAGGATTACAAGAAGTTACTCTACCCGTCAGCCGAAGATGGACAGAAAAAGCTAGGCACGACACTGGAGTTGTTACAGTAGAAGGCAGAGAATGGTATATCTGATAAGGCATTTGAGAAATTACTGAAGATCCAAAAAAAAGATGCTTCCGAAGCCTAATGAATTGCCCACCACTACATACGAAGCAAAAAAGATCGTCTGCCCTTTAGGATTACAAATCAAGAAGATACATGCATGTCCTAATGACTGCATCCTATACCGTGGTGTTCACGAGAATTTAGATGAATGCCCTGTTTGCTATGCGTCACGGTATAAGATCTTGCGAGATGATCCTAGCGATGTTGAGGATGAAGAATGTCCGAAGAAGAGAATCCCTACCAAGGTTATGTGGTATGCTCCAATAATTCCATGCCTAAAATGATTGTTCAGAAACAAGGAGCACGCAAAGTTGTTACGATGGCACAAAGAAGACCGTAAGGTGGACAACATGTTGAGACACCCTGCAGATGGGTCCCAGTGGAGAGAAATAGATAGAGAATTCCCAGACTTTACAGATGACACAAAAAACCTAAGGTTCGCATTGAGTACGGATGAATTTAATCCTTTTGGGGACCAGAGCTCTAGTCATAGCACTTGGCCCGTTACTCTATGTATCTACAACCTTCCTCCATGGTTATACATGAAGCGGAAGTTCATTATGATGCCGGTGCTCATCCAAGACCCGAAGCAACGTGGCAATGACATCGATATCTACCTAAGGCCATTAGTTGAGGAACTCCAGCTGCTATGGAGCAAACTAGGTGTGCGTGTGTGGGCTGAGTACAAACAGGAAGAATTCGACCTGCGAGCATTGTTGTTCGTGACAATCAATGATTGGCCAGCTCTAAGTAATCTTTCAGGACAGACAAATAAGAGATATAATGCATGCACCCATTGTTTTAGTGACCTTGAGGCTGTCTATTTAAAAAAATATCGAAAGGTCGTATACCTTGGCTATCGTCTATTTCTTGCTAAGAACCACCAGTTGAGAAAGAAAGGCAAACATTTTAAAAGTACGACAGAACACCGGTCCAAGCCAAGCAACCGAGATGGGGCAGAGGTATTCAAGATGGTCAAAGATTTGAAAGTAGTGTTTGGAAAGGGACAAGGCAGTGAACCTGTTCCAAAAGACACTTTGGGGTGCGCCCCAATATGGAAAAAGAAGTCAATATTTTGGGAGCTACCATATTGGAAAGACCTTGAGGTCCGCCACTCGATTGACGTGATGCACTTGACAAAGAATCTTTGTGTCAATCTCCTAGAGTTCATGGGTGTGTTTGGAAAGCCTAAGGATACCCTTGAGGAACGAGAGGACTTGAAGCACATGAAAGAACGAGACAACCTGCATCCAGAGAAGATAGATGATGGACGTCATTACTTAAGACCTGCTAGCTACACTCTTAGCAATGAGGAGAAGGAAAGCATGTTTGAGTGCCTAAGCAGCATCAAAGTCCCATCTGGGTTCTCCTCCAATATAAAGCATATAATAAATGTGTCAGAGAAGAAATTTGTCAACTTAAAATCGCACGACTGCCACGTGATTATGATGCAACTGCTTCCGGTTGCCTTAAGAGGAATTCTACCTCCACATGTATGTCTGGCCACCGTGAAGTTGTGTGCATTCCTCAATGCAATTTCTCAGAAGGCAATCAATCCTTTTGATCTAGCTACTCTACAGAATGATGTGGTTCAATGTCTTGTCAGCTTTCAGTTGGTGTTCCCTCCATACTTCTTTGATATCATGACACATCTCCTAGTTCATCTGGTCAAAGAGATTAATATCCTGGGTCCTGTGTTCCTACACAATATGTTTCCCTTAGAGAGATTTATGGGTGTACTGAAAAATATGTTCACCAGCGGGGTCGGCCAGAAGGAAGCACTAACAAGGGATACGGGACAGAGGAGGTCATTGAGTTCTGTGTGGACTTCATTCTGGACCTTGACTTGATTGATCTTCCTGAATCATGGTATGAGGGGAAACTTGGTGGAAAGGGTGCACTAGGAAAGAAAACATATACCAGCCAGGGTGATGATTCTTTCAATAAAGCGTACTACACAGTTCTTCAAAACTCCACTGTGGTAGAACCGTATATTGAGAAACACATGAATTTTGTATGATCCGAGAATCCTGGGAAGAATGAGGCTTGGATTACGCGTCATCACATGGAGACATTCGGTGATTGGTTGCACAAAAAATGTTAGGGTGATAAAACTATTGGAGATGAACTGTATTTGTTGGCTAGGCAACCAGCGTGGCACATCCTCACGTACAAAGGGTACGAAATAAATGGAAATACATTTTACACCGTATCCCAAGATAAAAAGAGTACCCACCAAAATAGTGGTGTCCGCGTGGATGCTGCGGAACCGAATCAGAATATACACACATATTATGGTCGCATAGAGGAGATTTGGGAACTAGACTATGCACATAATTTTAAAGTCTCTCTATTCCGATACCAATGGGTGAAGATGAACAGAGGGGTATCAGTCAATAAGGAGTACGGAATGACAATAGTGGACCTCAACAATATTGGGTATAGAAATGATCCATTCGTCCTTGCTGCTGATGTGAATCAGGTGTTCTATGTGAAAGACATGTCTACAAAACCCAAGAGAGGGAAACACGACGAGAAAAAAACCAACGAGCCAAAGCGCCACATAGTTCTTACAGGGAAAAGAAACATCGTGGGAATTGAAGACAAGTCAGGCATGTCAGAGGATTATGAAAAGGATGAACGAATCCCACCCTTATGTGTGGCCAAAGACCTAAGCATCCTGCTCGCTGCTGAGGACACTCCATGGTTACGGAATGATCATAACCAAGGCCATTACATCAAGAAAAATCTTACCACTATGCCCGCTTGATATAGGTAGTGAACTCAAATTAATAATGTGTATTTGACATCTTGTGTAATATAATTGTAACATTATGTGTTGAAAATTCAAATTTGAGTGGTTCAAACTTTGCTATATGTGGGAATTGTGGATTTTCAACTACACTTTGCCAACACTTTGTCAAATGCAAAAATGGTCTATATATGAAATGTAGATCTTGATGAGTGGAACAATATTGGTATTCATGACTTTTCCAGTCGAGACCATCCAGGGTTCCAAAAACCGGCGTTTGGCTATGAATTCTTTCAAAATTCAAAATTGAGTGGTTCAAACTTTTACAAATGAAAATTTGACCATTAGACCAAATGTAGGTCTTGATGAGTGGAACAAACTTTGTATTCATGAGTTTTTCATTCGAGACCATCCAGGGTTCGGTCAAAGTGTGTGTTTCTAAAAACCAATGTTTTGATTTTGGTCAAACTTGGTCAAATGACCTATTTGATGACTTCAAATGAAAAACTTTTGAATACCAAGTTGTTAGAGCTCATCAAGATCTATATTTGATATATTGACCATATTTTCATCTGGATAAATTTTAGCAAGTCCCAGGCATATGTTTTCAAAATCGAAGACGGGTTTTGGTCAGACTTGGTCAAATGACAGACTAAATGACTTGAAATGAAAAACTTTGAAATACCAAGTTGTTAGAGCTCATCAAGATCCAAACTTTTTATATAGACCATTTTTTCTATTTGAAAAAGTTTAAATAAACAATACTCACCAAATCTTGAATCTCACACAAACTATATGAAACTATATGTGGGAATTGTGGATTTTCAACTATACTTTGCCAACACTTTGTCAAATGCAAAAATGGTCTATATATGAAATGTAGATCTTGATGAGTGGAACAATATTGGTATTCATGACTTTTCCAGTCGAGACCATCCAGGGTTCCAAAAACCGACGTTTGACTATGAATTCTTTCAAAATTCAAAATTGAGTGGTTCAAACTTTTACAAATAAACAATTAACCGTTATAACAAATGTAGGTCTTGATGAGTGGAACAAACTTTGTATTCATGAGTTTTCCATTCGAGACCATCCAGGGTTCGGTCAAAGTGTGTGTTTCTAAAAACCAATGTTTTGACTTTGGTCAAACTTGGTCAAATGACCTATTTGATGACTTCAAATGAAAAAATTTTGAATACCAAGTTGTTAGATCTCATCAATATCTACATTTGATACATGGACTATATTTTTATCTGGATAAATTTTAGCAAGTCCTAGACACATGTTTTCAAAATCGAAGACGAGTTTTGGTCAGACTTGGTCAAATGACAGACTAAATGACTTGAAATGAAAAACTTTGGAATACCAAGTTGTTAGAGCTTATGAAGATCCAAACTTTTTATATAGACCATTTTTTCTATTTGAAAAAGTTTAAATAAACAATACTCACCAAATCTTGAATCTCACACAAACTAGATGAAACTATATGTGGGAATTGTGGATTTTTAACTACACTTTGCCAACACTTTGTCAAATGCAAAAATGGTCTATATATGAAATGTAGATCTTGATGAGTGGAACAATATTGGTATTCATGACTTTTCCAGTCGAGACCATCTAGGGTTCTGAAAACCGGCGTTTTTCTATGAATTCTTTCAAAATTCAAAATTGAGTGGTTCAAACTTTTACAAATGAAAAGTTGACCAATAGACCAAATGTAGGTCTTGATGAGTGGAACAAACTTTGTATTCATGAGTTTTCCATTCGAGACCATTCAGGATTCAGTCAAAGTGTGTGTTTCTAAAAACCAATATTTTGACTTTGGTCAAACTTGGTCAAATGACTTATTTGATGACTTCAAATGAAAAACTTTTGAATACCAAGTTATTATAGCTTATCAAGATCTACATTTGATACATGGACCATATTTTCATCTAGATAAATTTCAGCAAGTCCCAGGCACATGTTTTTAAAATCGAAGACAGGTTTTGGTCAGACTTGGTCAAATGACAGACTAAATGACTTGAAATGAAAAACTTTAGAATGCCAAGTTATTAGAGCTCATCAAGATCCAAACTTTTTATATAGACCATTTTTTATTTGAAAAAGTTTAAATAAACAATACTCACCAAATCTTGAATCTCACACAAACTATATGAAACTATATATGGGAATTGTAGATTTTCAACTACACTTTGCCAACACTTTGTCAAATGCAAAAATGGTCTATGTATGAAATGTAGATCTTGATGAGTGGAACAATATTGGTATTCATGACTTTTCCAGTCGAGACTATTCAGGGTTCCAAAAACCGACGTTTGGCTATGTATTCTTTCAAAATTCAAAATTGAGTGGTCCAAACTTTTACAAATAAAAAGTTGACCATTTGACCAAATGTAGGTCCTGATGAGTGGAACAAACTTTGTATTCATGAGTTTTCCATTCGAGACCATCCAAGGTTTTAAAAACCGACGTATATCTCTAAAAATTTTAAATTTTCAAATTTAGACAATTAATGTCGCGCATTTGGATAATTATTATTGAAAAAACAAAAGTTTAACATCCAAATGACCCAAAAACAATTTTTCTGTCGAAAGCCAACAATTTTATATATTTTAATTGCCCATTATATTTTGCATTAACACAATATTCATTATAAATAACATTTATTTTGGATAATATGAAATATTTAAAAAAAATAGTGTTTACAATTTTTGTAATGCCCAATAGAGTCAAACTAAACTAATGTGTATTTTTGAAAAAATTTATGATAAATATTTAATTTACTATGCATTTAGAAAGATAAAAGGAAAAAAAGGTGAAAAATAAAATTCACCAAATTATGGTGCCTAAACAGGCGCTAGAATTTGGTGGAAGGACCTTTAGTCCCGGGTCTGGCCACCACCTGGGACTAAAAGGGCTTTAGTCCCGGTTCCCGCCACGAACCGGGACTAAATGTCACCCTTAGTTCCGGTTCGTGGCTAGAACCAGGACTAAAGCCCCTTTAGTCCCGGGCGGTGGCCAGATCGGGGACTAAAGGTCCCTGGCCTATAAAAGTCCGGCCTTCTTCCTCCTCCTCCCCACCCGCGCGCAGACACGAACCGCCGCCGTCTCCCGAGCACCGCTGCCCAAGCACCGCTGCGCGCCGTCCCGAGCGTCGCCCCGAGAACCGCCGCGCGCCGCCCTCGTCATCGTCCGCGTCCGCGTCTGCGTCGGCAGGTCTTGTCCTCTGCTCCTCTCGCGGCAACATCGTGGATCCCGGTCGTTCGCCGCGTCGTACTGGCCTCTGCTCCTCTATCTGTGGCGTCGAGATGGCCGGGATCCTCACCGGCATCTTGCACCCTCCCTATCTCCGGTGGCCGATGCTCTCTCTCTCTCTCTCTCTCTCTCTCTCTATATATATATATATATATATATATATATATATATATATATATATATATATATATATATATATATATATATATATATATATATATATATATATATATAGAGAGAGAGAGAGAGAGAGAGATTCCAGTGTTTTGGGCAAGAAAGTCAATGACAAGAGGGCCCTAGGTGTAATTATCTATTGGAATGAGTTTGAGAGCTCTATTTTAAGGGTCACTGCTAGAGTGTAGCCTAGAAAATAGGACCCTCAAAAGTAGGGAGCCCTCAAATAAAAAGGAGGTACCATGTTTTGAGAGCTATTGTTGGAGTTGCTTTTTGTTATTTTTATACAAGATTTTAGGAGTGTAATAAAATTATAAAAAAATTTTATGTAGACTCTCTATGATGTGTAATATCTAGGAAAACTATTAAACCTAAAATTTGAATAGTTTTTCCATGAGTTAAAATTATCTATTTTAATTAAGAAATACAACTTGTGATAGACTTACTTGTTATTAGATGTATTAAGTTAGTAGGAGTTGATCGATACCGTTGCTGCATGATTACCTTGATCTACACTTATATCCAGATGATTACCTTCATCTAAACTATAAACCCTAAACCCTCAACCCTAAACTGTAAACCCTAAACCCTAAATATTTTTTGCAGAAATGGCTGACCCGAGAGAAGACAAAGAAATATTGTTGAACATGATCCGCGGTAGCGCTGAAGAAGGTCGTTATGACGATCGTGAAGGCAATGAGAACCCTGAGGGCATCGATGATGGTTCTCAGTACTTGGTCGACCCGAATGACCAACACAATGTTGGCGAGGTCTATAATATATACAGCCTCCTATGTTTATATACATGAAATTCAAAAAAATTCCTTTATTAATTGTCTTGTTTCTACCTACATAGCCCTCTATCTCAACGACAACCACGGGGACGAGCAGAAAAGTACGAGGGCCGAAGAAGCCGATAGAGGATCGGTTGGTTATCACGGATTTCGACAAGGGAACAGGCCAGCCACGTGGACCCCATGCAAGGCCCTTTGTCAATCACTTAGGGTACCTTACCCAGGATAGGATCCCGATCAATGTTCGTGAATGGAAGAAAAATAAGCAATGCCCAGAAATCAGTTATGTCTCCGACCGTGATAAGGAACTAGTTTGGGGTGACGTGTTGCAACATTTCACGCTAGACACAAATGATGAACAGTTGAAGGAAAGAGTTTGGGATTGGTCTATGAAGAAGATGGCCACACAATTCTAGTGCTATAAGAAGAATCTATATAACGACTATATCAAGAAGAACAAGACTCCGGATTTCAACTGTAAGCACTTTGTCAAGCTGCGGCCGTTTTGAGATGAGTTTGTACAGTTCAAGACATCGGAAGAGGGTCAGCAATGGGCGAGAAGGAACCAAGAGAATGCCCGACACAAGACCTACCACCATACGATGGGATCAGGTGGCTACTCTACTGCCATTCCTAAGTGGAAAAAGCCGAGCAAGAGCTAATTGACAGGGGTTGGTGCCAGAATCCCTCGACTGGCCTAAGCGCGCCAAGCACTGGTTTTTTGCTCACGGAGGCCGCCTGGACCTAGAGACCGGAAAGGTCGTGTATGGGGAACGCATCCAAGCTGTAGCAGAAAAGATTTCATCAAGCCCGCTCCGTCGCTCAAAGTGGAGAGTGGCAGCCGAACAGAGGTAAAGATGAGCTGACATACGCCCTGGGGAACCCTAAGCATGGTGGACGGACGAGAGGCTATGGCTCCGTGTCATGGGAGCATGCCTTCCCTCAGGACAGAGAAACTTATAGAAGCCGCCAGAGAAAGAAGGAAGAGGACAGGGAACAGCTACACCAGTTGGAGGAGGCTGTTATAAAGACCAGTGAAGTGGCTCGTAAGGCACTAGAGCGGGATGAAGCGCTTAAGGCCACTATGAATGAGCAAATCAGAAAGACCGTGGATGAAGTTGTAAGTTCCCACCTCCAGAGTTTGTCACAGCCGTCCGCCAACATCAGCCCCGGCTCAGCTCAGTTGAAAAGCAGTTGTGCTTCTACGGAGGTGCCTATGAGGCAAGATGATGATGCGGGGATGCGCTTCCCGGTGGATGACGTCACCACTCCGTTGACGTCCTGTGAGCTGCATATTCCGGAGGGGAATGCCATAGTCAAGGTGGCTACCGGTGTTATATCTCCTATTGACCCCACCAAGACACCAAGGATCCACTCGGTCGCAATACCACCCGGATATGCTAGTGTCTCAGTGGATAGAGTGGTCAAAGACCATGAAAATGTGGCTCTGGATATCGAAGGTGGTGATGGGGAGAAGACCCTAGGTGAAGCGGATAAGACATTCATATGTTGGAAGAAACGGTACATCATTATTCCTGGGGCGCTGCCACCACGACCGAACCCTAGGTGTGGATGATTGTGAACACAATTGCTTTTCAATAATTATGTACTGTATCTAATTACGGTTCACTCATGTATATACCTTGTTTGTTTGTTTTTTCAAATCCAGGACCTCCCCAAGTCCGTCTATCCATTCACCACATGACCACAATGCTGTGGGACACGACGATGACGATGATTTCATACAAGGCTGCATCCCCACCGCTGGCCGTATCTCCTCCACGACATACTCCAATGCCGCCAGCGGCCCAATTTCCTCTACAACAGCAAGCTCCAACCACGCCGCCGCCTCCGCCAATGCCGACAACGGCCGCCTCATCGGCACCGGCTGGTCCATCGAGGAACAAGAGGCCTGCTGGCCCACAGAGATCAGTCCCACCACCTCCGCCGAAGAAACAAGTTGTGGTCACAAAGATCCCAAAGATGACCAAGCTTTCATACGAGAAGACTGATGAAGAACTTAATGCTTCAGTCAAGGCAGAAGTGAAAGCGTTTTTTGAAAAGACCAAAGCTGACGCATGAACAAAGTAAGAGAAGCCATACCTAATGTATCCTCGTGTAAAGCTACGTCAAGTGGTGCAGGCTATGCAAGATGAGAAGCGTGCCGCTAGTAAAAAACTAGCGCCGCCACTATCAGACTATGAGCATACTATCACAAAGAAAATCAAGAAGGACAAAAGAAAACAGAAGGCGGTCGGGAAAGATGTTGCACAGCTCGGCCAACAAGCGCAGCAATCAGTGCCGCCACTAGTGGTTGAGAATCAATATGGTTCCAACATGAACTTGATGCAAATGTCGGTACCTGATGATGTGGACTTAGATGAACTCGCCAAGTGGATGAATATGACTGGGGTTTCCTTAGAACAACTTCTCGGTCAGGAGGAACTAACAACTGTTAAAGAGGTCGAAGTTGTTGATGAATGTCGGAGGAAGTACGTATATGGTAGGAGTCTATGCGACCCTACAAAGGTAAAAAATCTTGATACACAAATGTACAAGCTGCACGAGTACTACTTAAGATTCTGTGCACAACATCAAAGTGAACAATATCTGAGCGTCCAAGTCAGAGACCATCACTACTTCCGTGAAAATGACGTCATCTGGGTACAGTTTAGTGAAGTACACCAGCTTCTCTATATGGATACTCTTGACAAATCTCTCATAAGCTGCTACTGTCTGTAAGTGATTCTTCCTTTTAATCAATAATCTCACTCTAGCATATGTACGTATTCGTAATAACTATGCTCACGATGTGCAGACATATGATGAGAGAACTCAGATTGAAACAAGATGATCGAATTAGTTTTATCGATCCGTATGTCGTGTACAAGGACACAAAGACTAAAGATCCATTCAATCTGAAGATCAAGAAAATGGAGAAAAACCTCGGGAGGTTCTTTTATAACCAAAGGCATAAGGAGTTGATACTCTTCCCTTACAATATGGGGTAAAGTGTTGTGTTTGTGTTATATCATGTTCTAGTCAATCCAACATTAATATATATATATATATATATATATATATATATATATATATATATATATATATATATATATATATATATATATATATATATAAGTTGACTCTATAAACAAATGCAGGGATCACTAGATACTCATTGAGATTAAGATCAAGGAACAAACTATAAATGTGTGGGACTCAATGAGAAAAGAGCTGGCAATGTACCAAGACATGATAGACATGATCCAGAGGTAAGTTCTATCATTCGTTAATTGTCGTTGCCTGCTCCTTTAATTTACTGTGCTATACCTAATCAACGACCGATTTATTGGGCAAGGCTTAGGCTTGGCTACAACAAAGATATCGTACGGATCTGAAAGTGCCACTCCCCCCTTTTATTCTACATAAGTGGGTGTCCAGACAACCGTACGGAACCAATTTATGTGGATACTACGTTTGCGAGTACATGCGGTATAGCAAATTTACGCCTGCTAAAGAGATGCTAAAAGTAAGTTACATGTGTATATAGTAAATTCATATCTTATTTATTTGTTGAAACTAAATAAATCTTATGTATATTAATATCTTTTCCTTTAATTAATGCAAATGGAAGGAGTGAGAATTGAAAGAACAAGGGCACACAATACTCGTCGCAATTCAGGAGACGATCGCAGGTTTCATCAACGATCATGTCATCCCGGAAGACGACGAGTTCCACCACAACCCTAGGTTGAATTTGAAGAGTCCAAACAAGAACGAACACTTGTATAAGCTTTGAGTGGCGGGCAAACATTTGTGTAACTCATTAACCGGCGGCCAAACACTTGATTACTTGTATATTATTGTAAATGTAATATGTATGTACGTATATGTATAGCTCTATAATATATATTTATATATATATATATAGTTTCATACTTTATTTGTGTGCAATAATAACGCTCTCGTATAGGTGCAACGTATACGGATAATAGCAGCGAAGAATAAATTGGAAAACAATATAACTGAAAATCAAAATCAATAATGAATTGAAAAGAAAAAGGAAAAAGAAAAAAGAACCGGGACTAAAAGGTGTTGCGCCACGTCAATACCTGGCAGCACCTTTAGTCCCGGTTGGTATTGGTCTCCCTTTAGTCCCGGGCCTGAGAACCGGGACTAAAGGTGGGACATTTAGTCCCGAAACCTTAGTCCCGGCTCACAGCCCGGGACTAGAGGTTATTTTGGATCGGGACTAAAGCCCCGTTGTGCAGCAGTGTTTCTGGCTCTGGATGACTTATGCCTCAGGTCCTCATTCCGTTTTTTCCCCTCTTGAAACAGAGCCTGCTGGTACGAGCCTATTCTGCCGTTCCGGAGTTACTAATATAATACTTATCAAGAAATTAGTAAATGTAATGTGTAGATTGTGCACAATATTCCTTGATGTAGCCCAAGGCCCAGCATATTACCTATAGTAAAGGCCCATGAGGAATCATTGTAGCAGGCCTCAACAAGCAAATGACAAGTCATGAGCCAACTGTTCTCCCCATGTGTGCTTTTGAAAGCTTTCTCAAATAGAAGGGGTCATGACGTGCCCGTTATGTGCGAAGCCTCGAAGACTTCGGATACCTCTCAGTCACGTGCAGTCTCTTCGTATACGTGTAGGTCTAGCTTACGCACCAGGGTGTGCGTATGTGAGTTTGTGTGTGGTGGTGTGAGTTAGTGCGTGAGTTTAGATACTACAACTTCTACTTGAAGAGTTGAGGCTCAAAAAAATAGAAGGGGCCAACAAAGAATGGTACCCAATTGTTTGCCCATCTATACACCCCTCAGGTTTTTTTCTCTTTCATTCTTACAATCTATTTTGCCATCACAATAGTTCAAATATAAATATTTCATCCTAAAACATTCGACAACATTCAAATTAAAGTTTAGATGTCATAGGTCGAATTTAAATTTATATTTTCCACATGTCATCATTTTTAAACATTAAAACATATTTTCCACAGGCTATCACAATAATTTAAATTCATATTTTCCACAGTTCATCATTTTCCACAATACTAGAATTATTGAATCAAGAAATATGACCATGCACTTTATTTAAAGATTGAATCGTACGTGTTTAAGAGTGAAAACCATTTATTCTACCTAAAAGTATACTACCATGATCAGGGTGGATCGGCGAGACCCCCATCCCGTATCCTGGTAGACGGACTGTGCCTGGCTTCGGCGGCTTTGCTATGCCATCGGCTTCTGTATTTTTTTTTCGAGTGGCAGAAGTAGATTATCCTGTCACATCATACGTTTAGATGCTAATTAAGAGGATTAAATATGAGCTAATTATAAAACTAATTGCACAGATGGAGATTAATTTACGAGACATATCAATTAATCCTAATTAATCTATCATTAGCATATATTTACTGTAGCACTACGTTGTCAAATCATTAGCACATGTTTACTGTAATTAGTCTATCTTTAATACTACAAATTAGTGTCAAATATCCGATGTGACAGGGACTAAAGTTTAGTCCAGGAAACCAAAATCTGCTCAAAATTTGAGAGAGCGCGAGAGAGACGGAGGAGGTGGTTGTACAAATGGAGGTGCCATTGGATAATTGTTCTTTCGCGTACACATGGGGAAGAAAACAGACGGATGGTTTGTTTGAGTTATTTTCCTCAGAGCATCTCTAAGAGTACCTATTATTTTTTCCTAAAATAATAGTGTTTTCCAACTTGCTAAAAAGTATTGGAAAGAATAAACAAGGTCATCTTCAACAGTTTCCAATAATTATATATAACTCCTAAAATACCACAATTTGGTCCCACATAAAATTTTCTTTGCGGTAGTTGTTTTTTTTTCACGCGACATGGCAAGGCCGGTTGCATCTACGCGTCGCCGCTGCCTCCTTCCATGCTTGCGGCGACCCCCAGCACGCACCAGGCGGCTGCCGCCACGGCGTGGCGCCCTGCCGGCCACAGCCGGCCGGCAGCCTCGCTTAGCCAGTCAGCCGCCAGAGACGTAGGTGTTCCTCGGTAACCTGCGAGCAATTGCAGAAGTAGCCGCCGCCAGGCCCGTTCCTGGAGTAGACGCACTCGCTGTCGCCGCTGAAGCACATGTAAGTGGTGTTGAAGCAGCGACCGTCGAACTGCACCCTGCACGTGTTGATGGCCGCCTGGCAGCAGCCCATGCCGCGTACAGGAGCCCCTTCGATCACCAGCATCCCGGCGTCCAGGGCTCCAGGCACATGCCATGCAGCCCGTCACGTAGACGGTGCCGGTGTTGACGGACTGCACCTGCCCCGGGAAAGTACTGCACAGAGGATACGCGCGTGTGCCAGTCCGTGGAAAAATCCGAGGGTAGGGGGAGTTTTTCTAAGTGCCACAGAACACCTCTCGCCTGCGCCGAAGGAGGCTTTTCCCTCTCTTGCGACTCGCGCTCGCCTAAGCGCCGCGCCCGTCTTCTACCACCACCGTTGGTGCTCCTCCCTTCTCCTCTGGTATCTCGCCAGAGGCCAAAGTGAGTGGAGACCCATCGTTTTTAATAAGTTTTCCTAGTAAATCGAGTCTTTTGGGTTATGGTCTCATCATGCCTACTTTTTTGGTGTTGAAGATTTATCTCCTCTTCAGTGACGTCGAGGGGACAGGTGGAATCGTTTTCTCTACGGCGAGTCTGTTGAAGATGAGGGCGGCAACTGCGATGTTAGCAACTTCACCGGCATGACAACATAAAGACCTTTTTTCCGGGTGGCGACATCAAGAAGGAGATGATGTCACTACCATGAATAATTTTCTCTGGTGTCTTCTCCGTTTTGTTGTAGTTAGATCTGGCCACGATAAAGGATTAGGGAGAATAATTTTCAGATCAGTCTTCCTTAATCTTCGATGCCAGATAAAAAGGAAGACACAAAAAAGAAGAAGTTTCTCAACTTTGCTCGCAGGGATGTTGGCCCTCCTTCATTGTGCATCTGTTCTCAGTCCGGTTGCCGAGTGTTCGCCCTTGCGGTCATCCATACATAGCATCAAACATGTTTAGTGTTGAGATTTGGAACGGTTCACAGCGTGGGTACGATTTAGATGAAAATCAGTTTCTGGATATGTGCAGTGTATTCCAGAGTGATTGGAGTGATTGTAACGTGTTGATGTACCCAACTATTATCTAATATAATTCTTCTTTCGTCGTAAAAAAAGTCTTTCTAAGTGTCAAAAGATTGCCGGAGGTGGAATTAGAAATTGTTGGAGATGTGTTTTTTCAATCTTGCCAAAAATCACTTATTGAGAGAATGTTTTATTTTAGAATTAGAATTGCACAGTGCAACGTAGATGTCCACTCACTTTCCATGAACACACGTATATAAACCTTATCCCTATGAGTACCTTAGAAGGACTGAGCCGACAGATCTTGAAATTCACGAAGTCACTCCAGGCACTTCGCTGTCGACGAGGACGTCGCCTACCACTGAAAGCATAACGCCATTAAATCCTGAAATAATTCTAGAAAAATGGGAGCACCCATGCCAATTCGCAATTGAGAGAATGTTTTCGGAACTCTTGGAGGTGCTCGTAGAGATGCCCTAAGTTTGACCACCAGATAACTTCCTCACAGGCGGACGCCACATTATAGACAACTAGCAAAAGTGCCCGTGCGTTGCCATGGGTCCAACTAAAATTATGAGAAATGTAATGTTATTATTATCAAATCTAAAATAAAGTTTCATCCAAATCATACACCAGAAAGTAAAATCATGATATGAACTATGAACATAATAAATCATGTGTTACGTATTGTCCAAGAAAATCATCAAGGGTAACTTTAAACACATCATTATTGGGGGAGTAGCCCTCGAAAAGCATCCGACATTAAAGTTCAACACCTTATTAGCTTAAACCATGTGAAAACGCATCTTGAACCGACATAGACTCAAACAAAACGGCAGTCATCTCCAAGTTCCCTCAGTATACATTCATGTTCACAGCAGCCAACACTTGCCACTTGCGTGTTAGATTCATGATTTTTAACCAGCTGCGATCATGCAGACTTCAGGACAAAAACAAGCTTATCTAGGTTGCCTTTACCTTTAGAGCGACTCAAAAAAAATCCTAAAAACTTCTCCACGATAACCATTATACCTATAACCTGATATCATCGCTGACCATGAGAACTCATCCTGTTATCAACTTATGAAACAACAATCTTGTATCTTTCATGTTCCCTTTCCTTCATCCTTTGCCTACCGGCCAATCAACAATGTGCATGCCTGACATAGCAGTTCACTCAGGCACCTATGATCATGATATGTTTATTTCGGGACATTATTGTGATTTCAATTATCATTGCCATTGAGATAAGGTTTCGTCCGGCTTCCCTGCATCCTACAAATCTGCAAACTTCATATAACCATCAACCGTCAGCACCCATCCACCCATTCAGAATACCATTTGCCTTGGGCGATTAGAAAAAAACATGACCATAAAACTCATTCAAGGCCACATGAAGTGGATACTGGAGTCTTCAAAATCAAAATTAACTTGCGTTGAGTTGATTTGTTTCCCTGAGAACAAGAACAAGCAGACTCTTCTCAGGTGGATGCTGATGCCAATAATTTACTGTGGAACCTGAACTCCTGCAGCATCATTGCTTAATCACTTTGAACACATTTAACAATGACAATAGCTTAGGTGACGCGAAAAATTGCCACTGTCTTACCTGCCGCATGCCGGACTTCACTGTGTAATAGCAGCAGGAACACTACAGCAGCCAGCAGGAAGCAAAGGGGACTCTTCCCAGTATGTATCTGACGAGATTAAATCATACTCAGCGAGACCAGGAGCCCTCGGTGGGAAACTTCCATCGAAGATCGATTAATATGTCTGGGGAGAGGCCTGTCTTTCCTCGCCCGGGCTCTGATCCTCCTTCGCCACCTTTCAAAATTTGTAGCTAAAAACAACAAAATGTATATTATGAACAAAAGCTATAAAAAGCAAACAGGATTCAAGATGGTACCTTTTGAAAGAGAAATCTGCAATAGTACATGTTTGGATTGAGAATTAGTGCAAAACATGTCGATTTAGAAGACAAAACATAGTAAAAACTTGATCTAATTACGTAGGCCAGCACCATTTGCACAACAAAAAATGCTTGGTCAGCATTATAATACATGATTGCTCCTGGTTAGTCCTTAAGAAAGACAGATAGTACTGGAACAATATGATAGATATGTAGCATCCCATGGTAAAATCTTACAACTGGAAACAATAAGTACCTTTGTACAATTGTGAATTACGTCGTCCAAAAAGGCCAAGTTTGAAACAAGACAACTTTTTATTTCATTCTATAGTCATATGTAGAAACTTTGTTCTGTTTATGCTCTTCTAGCTGTTTATCATCATCTACTTCAGGCATTTGCTTATCTACAAAATAAAAAATTAGAGATATTGAATCAGTATATATTACAATAAAAAGGATACAGGGCAAAATTAAATAAAAAAGACACTTTTACCTTGTGGGACATAGTCATATGTATCAACTTCTTTGTTCTGTTTATGCTCTTCTAGCTGTTTATCATCATCTAATTCAGCCATTTGCTTATCTACAAAATAAGAAATTAGAGATAATGATAAATCCATATGACAATAAAAAGGATAGACAATACAAAATTACATAAAGATGACACTTTTACCTTGTGGGACATAGTCATATGTATCAACTTTGATCAATTTATCTTCTTCTAATTGCTTATCATCATCTATTCCACTCTCTTGCTTCCAATTCTAGATTTGGAGATAATGTTTGGATGGTTGGAGATGCATGTGAAGGTAGTGGATCACTGTTTATCTTTCTATCTAATTCCAACAAATCCATTGAAGACAATGAATCACCATTTAACTTTTTATCTGATTCCAAAAATTTTGTTTCCGAACATTTAACTTTCTTTAAGAGTCAATTATCAAAATCCTCAAAAGCACTTGATTCAACAATATGATCCATTCTCTGTAAAAATAACAATAAACAAAATATTTATTTTCTGGAAATATGTTTGCAGCAAAAACCAAACCAGGAAAAAATGTTTTTTTGTTGACATATTACAATTACAATGAATCAGAGCCCGGATCACATATTGCCCTAGCACAAGTGCACTTGAATAGCACATACGAATCATCAAATCATTAAACAAAGACAGATATGAGAAACTAAACCTAGCAAATCCAAAATCCATATAGGGAATATCATATGAACTAGTCTTCAAATAAAAAATCCCACATAATACTACTCATCGGTACATAAGAACAATCACTGAGAAAGCTAACCTTGTCAATCGTGTGTATGGCAAGATCAGAGGATTTCGTTCTTGCTCAGCTCGAATTCGAAGGTGAGGTTTGCTCATCGAGAAGCTTCTCTGCTTGGCGAGATCAGGTACAAATTCAAAGATGAGGTCTGCTCGTCGAGGCGCTTCTCTACTGGGCAAGATCGTGTACTTGTTCTTCGAGGATTTCCCAATGGCAGCAGTAATATATAAGCGGAAGCAATCTTGGAAAAGCAAAAGAAAGAAGCAATCGCGGAAAAGCAATTCGTGTCGGACGTGGAGTTCGTAACGTACCGATATGCAAACTGTAGTCTCGCGATTTGATTCCGACTCCCGCAGGGGAACGGTCTGGGGGCCTGCGACGGCCGAGACGGGCATGCGAGCACGGGAATGCGACGGATTCCGATTGTCGCGGCGTCCGGCCTGGGGTCCTGCGACAGACATGACAGGAGGGCAGACGCAGACCTGCAACGGCCATGACGGGCGGTCGGGCTGATCTTGCCGCCGTCCATCTCCTGGCGCACGGGCCTGCGACGACTGGGACGGGCGCTTGGCGGCCTGGGTTGCCGGCGTAGGCAGCCTGGGCACCGCCACCGTCCATCTCCTAGCGAGCAAGGTCCCAGTGCGAGGAAGGAAGGACGAGACGGGGAGAGGAGGCAAACGCGCCTGCAACAGCCAGGTCGGGCGGCCGGCCAGCCGGCTATGGTCGCGCTGGGCGGCCTGGGTTGCCGGTGGAGGTAGCCTAGGCGCCGCCGGCGTCCAACTCTAGGCGAGCTCGCACGACGGAATAGTACCTGCGACGACTGAGACAGGCGCTTGGCGGCCTGGGTTGCCGGCGTAGGCAGCCTGGGCGCCGCCGCCGTCCATCTCCCAACGAGCAAGGTCCCAGTGCGAGGAAGGAAGGACGAGACGGCGAGAGGAGGCAAACGCGCCTGCAACAGATAGGTCGGGCGGCCGGCCGGCCGGCTATGGTCGCGCTGGGCGGCCTAGGTTGCCGGTGGAGGTAGCCTAAGCGCCGCCGGCGTCCAACTCTAGGCGAGCTCGCACGACGGAATAGTACGGGACGGGAGACGAAGGGAACGACGGGGCGGAAAACTTGGGCTGAGGCGAGCTGAATGGAAGGAGTGGGCTGGTTGTTGGCCTAAGAAAAGAATGGGCTGGACGAAAAAAAAGAGCCTAAAATTTTGACTCTTTATATATATATATATATATATATATATATATATATATATATATATATATATATATATATATATATATATATATATATATATATATATATATATATATATATATATATATATATATATATATATATATATATATATATATATATATATGGGCTTAGTTCAACCGTGTTTCAATTAAACATTAATAAGGCTCATAATAAATAATATCTGCACTAAATTATTTGTCCCATATGAAAAATCAAGGAGAGATTGACTCAGTTTAATTAGGTGGCTATTATCCCGTATGAAAAATCAAGGAGAGATTGACTTGGTTTAATTAGGTGGCTTGTCTATATCTGTTGTAAATCTATACCTAATGTTGTAAATCTATACCTAATAATAAAGAGACAATGCGAATAATTTTTTCAATTCTAAACTAAGAAGAGTGATGTTGAGTAGTGGTTTTTCAATTCCAAACTAAGAAGAGTGATGCCGAGTAGTTAGGGGAGGGCCGGACGAAAAAAATAGAGGGTGAGAAATTTTGCCTTTTCATCATGTCCTTTGTTTTTGTTCTGACAGCGCGAGCAAGCCTATCTAGTCCAAAGGTAAGGGTGGATGCCTTAGCCGTGATCGTCAGTGGCGTTGGTGTGTTGTACAGTGTAATATCTGTCGATTACAACCCAATCGACAATCTAATATGTAATTTTTCTGTCGGTGTAGACAAAATCATAGAGCTTTATCTAAAAAGACAAAATCACAGAAAAGTCCCGTTTTCTAGTAGTGGTAATGGCAGTAAGGTGGTGGTAATTTTGTATAGCACGCTATACAACGATTTTCAAAGGTGCACTCATTTTTTCCCGGGACGGCACGATCAAGAATGGTCTCTAAAAATGATTCCAAAGATAGTCTATTTCTAGAAAATCAATTTCCACATAGTTAATATTTCCAACCGTCTCTAAAAATGCCTTCTATTTTTAGAAGGACACACTAGCCGCCTCTAGAAATTACTTTTTCAAGGCGACTATTGTTCCTGTTCCCCTTTAGAGATTGATCTTTAGAGCCAGCTAGAAATGTGGCCACCTCTAAAAAATGGTGTTCAACAAAAAAAATTATATTTTTTTTCAAATCAATTTAGATGAGTACAAACTTTATGTCAAAGATCTACAACTTTATAAATAATGATTTTCTTTCATTTAAAACCATTTGGAGTTCTAAAATTTGATATAACCGCCTGATCCACGGTGACAGAGAGGACGACGTCACTGTCAGTTTGTATACTAGGGCGACAGTATCACCGTCCATGTTCACAAAAAAAATGGTAAAAAATAGCGGTGAAGGGTTACGAACAAGCGGTGATGAACTTTGTGCAGTTGTATGAACCATTTCAAGTTCGTTAACATCTAGACGCCTCTTGAATAGAAAAGTCAGGTTTCATTTAACAGGGCTCTCCCTATCTTCGTCTCTTTTGAATATTTTAACATCTAAACGAGCTGTATGATGAAAATTGGATGAACAGCCAATCGCGCAGTCCATCATATGTTGCCGAAGTCCACAGTCATCGCAACGTGGTTCTCACGCGGCAGAATCGTTGACGCCGGCTGTCAGTGTCACTGTGTCAGCGGTCTTGTACGTAGTATACGCTGCCCTTCGTCGCTGTCGTTGCCGCGTCTAAACAAGCAAGTCGACTGTCGACGTACACGACCAGTCGGGCTATAGCTTGAATTGTCTGCGCAGCGGAGATGAGCATGCAGCAGCCGCCACCTAGACCTACAAATTGAAGAGCGAGGCACCACGGATGCACATCCACGAAAGACGACTTGGCGATACAGATCGAGCCGCGCACAGCCGAAAATAATTAAAATGAAGGGGCCTCGTCCCTCCTTGCTGGTACTTGTGCGCTTCTTGGCGATCTTGGCAGCGGCGTTCTTCGTCATTCTCGCCGTGCACGTTGAGCCTGCGCAAGGTACTAGTACGTACTATGCTCGTCGCGCCACTCCGGTGGTTAATTATAGGGCTCCTGCTGGAGTCCTGGTTTCGTCAGTTGACAAGCTATATATGCTAGCTAGCAGAGCTACACATGAGGATTAAGCAGCTGACTTGCATCATCTCTGGTCTGCGTGCAGGAGGAGGGAGGCAGCCGAGCTCACCTCCGTCTCCGAATCCACATCCAAACCCGGGTTCACATTGCTGCCGTAGGTGAAGCAGAGAGTGACCGGCGATATACTCTTATTTAGTGGAACGCAGTGTCCTTGTCCCATTTGAACCTTGTGATCTTACTCCATATACTCCCTCCCTATGAAACGATAAACGTATTTTTGTGAGGGAAACGTCATATAGAATGTATTCTGATTTTTAAATATTTCTCTTATAATATATTGTCATTTGCTAAATAACCAATAATGTCATCGAGGAAGCACTTTGAAATCAAGCTTATTAATTCCATTCTGGTACCAATCGGAATAGACAGTATTGTTGGACTTACTCCCTCTATCCTGAAATATAACGAATCCAATTTCTTACTAAATCTTTTTTTCCAAGAACATGCTTCGCATGTGTTTCATTAAGAAGAAGTTAAGAAACATACACGCGCGACATCACATCACAGGGAGATGCCATTAGTTATGGGGCTGAACACAAATAAAAGGCACCGCAGGACGGTGGAACGCACGCTGGTTTGATTACCTAAGAAACTAATTGTGTGACCAAAGAGCTAGGTCAGCGATGTCCACTGGGCCTGCTCAATCCGACACGGGCAGCACCCTGCTCTTGTGCGCTCTAGCCATCGGGAAGAGCTCACGCACGGCAGCACACTTGGAGGAGGAAAGCGGCTTGACAAATGTTTCATGGAATTTCACCACAATGGCCGCATCCGGCTTCTGTGACCCATTCGCTGGCCTCCGTGGTAGATGTTAATATTGACCAAGTTTATAGAAAAGAAGAAAAATAAGTAGAACATCAAATTATCTTATAATTAGTTACGTTATGGAATATATTTTCATGATATACCTCTTTGACGTGGTAGATGTTAATATTATTTTCTATAAATTTGGTCAAAATTATTATAGTTTAACTTTGGACAAAAATGGATTCCTTATGTTTTAGGATGGAGGTAGTAGTTCTCAATCAGGGTCTGGCCTAATCACAGGAACGCCTAATCTAGTTCGTAGCTTGCGCACCTGTCTGCCGATAATCTACTACCTTGGACATACCCCTCGGTAGACTGCCGACCATATCTCATCGATAGTGGCACGCCAGGTAGGGGGTGTGCGTACAGCTTCCCAAGCGAGCAAGATGGTCATCATCCCCGACTCCGCGGTCATGGTGGACGGTCTCTCGTTCACCATTGGTCAGATCACCTAGACCACTGGCATCAATAGCTTCACCGCCACTGCCATGGAGGAGGCACAGTTCCGATCTGCGTCGACCACATCTTCATCGGCTACGGCTCTGACCACGTTGGTAACGGCTCCAACCACCCCAGCAATGGCTCCGACCATGCCGGCAACTTGTCGACCACTTCCCCGCTACAAAGGGAGGATGATCGATAACACCGACCTGATCGAAGCTATCGACCAAGTCGGCCATAAGCTCTCGTAAACCCTGACTTTGGTAGATTCGATCCAAAATCAATCTACCGACTAGGTACTTCTTAATCACAACAGATCTACCCGACCGGTTCGGGTCTGCCGTCCAACATGGCTAGATACAGATCTAGTGGTCACCGCTACTCCCAAAGGATGTACGGTATGCCTTCGCCCGGTTCCTACACTCGGCCTTAGATTCTCTGAGTACCAAGCCCTGACGGAGGATAGCCAGGCTCTCCCATACGGCCTAAGAAACGTTGCTTGAGTACATATATCGTACACCTCATCTGTTCATGGGTCCCACGAAGCGCGACCATGTTTTAGATTTATACTTCCTAGATATACTTCGACCATCACCAGGCAACGCCGTCAACATGGTCGGTATCCGGGAGCATCATGAAGGCTCGGTTCATACACTTCCCGAGGATGGCGACTCCAGCACCGGATCTACACGCTCTGTCCATACCGAGGCTGAACACCTCGAAGACGACGGATACGATTTGGATCCATTGCCATACCCTCCGGGTTTCTCTCCGATCCCTAGGTTCCCACCGAGATGTGGCGACATGGTGCTCAATGTCAGCAATGATGAGCCCATAGTCGAGGGAGAAACTGACGAGCAACGGTAGCTTCACGAACTGCGTAATGCCGGCCGCGTCGAACGCCGTCACCAGGAGAATGAAGAAGAAGAGCATCAAAGGGGACCCTGACCAAGAGATCTAGCCAACGACTTTGATAGGGTTGGCGAGCGGCAAGTTTTCAGGACTTCAAGTGCCAACGTGGCTATCGCCATGGCCAACTTGGACCGCCTGCCTGACCAACTAGAAATCTAGTAGGTCCACAAAGATATTCGCGCACATCTGATCGCTGCTATGGGCCAAACCGTCAAGCTAGCTAAACAAGCTTAGATTACTTCAAGCACGTCAATTGCATCTAGCCGGAGTCATCGTGTTTTAGAACACCCAAGTTGCCAACAACCATCTAATCCACGCAATGGTCCACCCCCAGTCAACCCTCAAGGCGGCGACGATGGCGGTAACGGTGGTGGTGGTGGCGGCGGCGATGGTGGTCATAGCGGTGGCGATAGTGACGGTGCTCACGGAGGTGGTCGTGATCATCGGGATAACAACTGCAATCGCTGTGGTAATCGAGATCAGGAAGTGAACCAAGACCCCAACCACGATCTCTGCTAGTAACTCCCTCTGCGTGACACCCGTAGTCACATCCTCAGCCGCACTAATGACCGTCAAGCCTATGAGAACGTCCGTCGCAATGAATACGACACTGAGCACGGTCCTCCCGGCCTAAAACAGTTCACTTCTCATCTCCGACAAGTTGTATGGCCGAAGAACTTCAAGCTCAAAAAGCTTAGGAAGTATGATAGCAAGGAGAACCCTAAGAACTGGATCACACTTTAAGAGATCACCGTCTGATCAGCTTCGGGCAATGAACACGTAATGGCTAATTATCTTCCAGTTGTTCTTGATCAAGCAGGTCATCAATGGCTCTTGAGCCTACCGAAGAACCAGTTCGATAGCTGGGCACAACTCAAGTAGGCCTTCATCAACAACTTCATCGCCACGTGTGACCAGCCAGGCAATAAGTATGACCTCTAGCGTATACGTGACCGCAAGGATGAGCCGCTGCGCGACTACATCCGATGCTTCTCGGATATGCGCCTCAAGATCCCCAAGATCTCTAATGACGAGGCAGTCTCGGCCTTCATCAAGGGCCTCCATCACCATGATGCCCTCAGAAGCAAGCTGCTCTGGAAACGGCCGACCACGGTCTCTGAGTCGCTCGCCACCGCCAAAAACTACGCGGACACAGATGACGCTGAGAAGACAATCAAGGAAGACGTAGGAGGGCCATCACGCCCTGAACACCCCACCGTGCCGCGACGACAACCGTGACGACCGTGGTCAGAACGACAACCGTGATCGTCGTGATCGGCGCAACGACAACCACGACCATCGAGACAACTATGATCGACGGCGTGACCACCGTGATGCCTTCAGAGGCAAGCATCCTCGCGAGGACGATCATGAAGTCAACGCGGTTAAGAAGTCAAGTGGTCATCATGACTACTAGGACGACTACAACAAGGCCCTGAAGGGTCCCTGCTAGCTTCATCCCAAATCCAATCACACCATGGAGAATTGCTGCTTCCTCAAGAACATCTACGCCAAGCAGCTCGCTGCCGATGATGCTGCAAGGGATGACCACGACACACAATGATGAGATGGTGATGACGATGATGACAAACAGGACAGAGATCCTCGTCATCAATACATCGCTCCCACCAAAACCGTCCACTCCATCTTCGGCAGAAAAGGTGTCTCTAGAGTCCAAACACGAGCGCAAACGGCTCAAACGGGCTTGCATGAGCGTCACCGACACCGACGGCTTCATCACCGATCCTAGGTTTCCAGCCTGGTCTCACCGAGAAATCTCCTTCAACCGTGAAGACCGGTGGGCCGTAATTCCTGAACCTGGTCGATTTCCCCTCGTTCTCGATCCCTGCATCAACAGCGTCCGGTTCGAGAGGGTCCTCATAGATGGTGGCAGTTCTATCGACATCCTGTTTCGCAACAGCTTGCCCGCTCTAAAATTGAGCTAGGCTAATCTCAAACCCTACGAGGCATAGTTTTTGGGTGTTCTCCCCGGACAGAGTTCTATACCTCTCGGGCAGATCACGCTCCCTGTGCAGTTTGGGACTACAAAACACTTCCGCACTGACTACGTCAACTTCGTGGTCATGGACTTCGATGACACCTACCACGCCGTCCTCAGTCGACCAGCTCTCACCAGATTTATGGCAGTGCTGCACTGCTCGTATCTAGTGCTCAAGATGCCTACCGAGCATGGCGTCCTCACTCTCAGAGGCTATGTCTACACTGCCTACACCTGTGAAGAGGAAAGCTTCAAAGTGGTTGAAGCCACCGACCTCTCAATCCACATGGAGCAGACCTTGGTCGATGCCACCAAGACTCCCACCGACCACCTAGAGATCCTAGAGCTACAAGCCCCGCGTAAGAGCATCAAGTCCAAGGACCACAAGGAGATCCAGCTGGTCGACGACGATTCTAGCAAGACGGCCCTTATCGGGGCCAATCTAGATCCCAAATAGGAAGACACGCCTGTCAGGTTTCTAAGGGACAACATAAGTTTGTTCGCGTGGAAACCCACGGACATGCCCGGTGTACCTCGGCACCTGATCGAGCACTCCTTGAATGTCTCGAAGACTGCCAAGCCTGTCAAGCAGAAGCTATGACGGTTCGCACGCGACAAAAAAGGATGCTATTAGGGCAGAAGTTACATGGCTTTTAACAGCCGGATTTATCAAAAAAGTGTATCACCCAGAGTGGTTAGCCAACCCGGTACTTGTACGCAAAAAGAATAATGAATGGAGAATGTGTGTCGATTATACTTATCTCAACAAACACTGCCCTAAAGACCCCTTCGGCTTACCTCGCATAGATGAGGTCATTGACTCAACAGCCGGCTGCGAGCTGCTGTCCTTTCTCGATTGCTACTCTGGTCATCACCAGATCGCTCTCAACAAGGATGACCAGATCAAAACGTCCTTAATCACGCCTTTCGGTGCCTATTGCTACATGATAATGTCGTTCGGGCTCAAGAACGCGGGGGCCACATACCAGCGTGCCATCCAAAACTATCTCCAAAACGAGATAAAGGATGACCTTGTCGAAGCCTACGTTGATGATGTGGTGGTAAAAACCAGGAAGGCCCATACCTTGGTCAACAATCTACAACAGATTTTCATGGCTCTCAACGAGTACCAATGGAAACTTAATCCTAAGAAGTGTATCTTCGGAGTCCCATCTAGTATATTGCTAGGTAACATCGTCAGTCGCGACGGCATATGCCCCAATCCAACTAAGGTTAAGGCTGTTCTGGATATGCAGTCCCCAAAAAACATCAAGGATATCTAGAAGCTCACTGGATGTATGGCCACCCTCAGCCGCTTCATCTCATGACTCGACGAGAAGGGCATGCCTTTCTTCAAATTGCTTAAAGCATCAGAGAAGTTTGTCTGGTCAGAAGAGGCAGATGCGTCCTTCACACAGCTAAAAAAGTTCCTTACCTCTCCACCAGTCCTTACTGCTCCTCAGAAAGACGAAGTCCTTTTCCTCTATGTTGCGGCCATTGATCGTGTGGTATCTACAGTCATCGTGGTCAAGCGTGAGGAACCTGACCATGTTTACAAAGTCCAGCGCCCTATTTACTTCATCAGCGAGGTACTCAATGAGTCCAAATCTAGGTACCCTCAAATTCAGAAGCTGATCTACGCCATCCTGATTACATCCTGAAAGTTGAAACATTACTTCGACGGATATTGGGTGGTGGTCAAAACCAGTTTTCCGCTTGGGGACATCATCCGTAACAAGGACGCTAATGAACGCATTGTCAAATGGTGATGGAATTATGCCCCGACTCCCTAGAGTTCCAGAGCCATATGACTATTAAGTCCCAGGCTTTGGTCGATTTTATAGTTGAATGGACAGACCTAAGCGCACCTCCCGATCAAGGGATACCCGAATACTGGAAGATGTATTTTGATGGTTCCCTCAACATCGATGGCGCAGGAGCAGGCGTGCTCTTCATTTCACTAAATAAAGACGAACTCCGCTATGTCCTCAGGCTTTATTTCCCTGCATCTAATAATACTTAAGAATACGAGGCCTGCCTCCACGGCATACGGATTGCGATCGAGCTTGGTGTCAAGCGCCTATATGTCTATGGCGACTTGGCTCTAGTCATAAACCAGCTTAATAAAGACTGGAACACGACTAGCGAGAAGATGGATGCTTACTACAAGAAAATCAGAAAGTTGGAACGTAAGTTCTACGACATCGAATACTCGCATGTGGTCTAGGATAAAAACAAAGCAGCCGATGAGTTGTCCAAGTTAGGGTCATCCTGAGCCAAAGTCCCACATGGCATGTGTTGTCCAAGATCTTGTTAACCCGTCAATCAAGGAGGAAGAAGATCACGTGGTCGAGAAGCCCCCAGACTAGCAACTGGTGGCCACGGTTCCTTCTTCGATCACTACAGAACCCTCTTCGACCACTCATACTTCGCCTTCGACCACTGATAATAGTGACTAGAGGGTACCCTTTATCAAGTATCTACAAGATGGAACCAGTTATACTAACTGAACAGAGAATGAGCACCTTATACGCCGTAGCAAACAATATATACTGGTCGATGGCATCCTCATGCGCAAGAATGCGAAGGAAGAAGTCTTGATGAAGTGTATCACTCAAGAGGCAGGCATTTAAACTACTTGAAGAAATTCACAGTGGCACCTGCGGCAATCACGCTGCCTCTCGAACACTGGTCCGTAAAGCTTTTCGAGCAGGATTCTACTGGCCGTCTGCTGTGGCCGATGCAGAGAAGCTGGTACGCCACTACGACGGGTGTTAGTTTTTTGTGAAGCGTATACATGTACCAGCACATGAGATCTAGACCATACCAGCCTCCTGGCCCTTTGCGTGCTGGGGACTGGATATGATTGGGCCCTTTCAGCCAGCCCCTAGAAATTTCAAATGCGTGTTCGTGATGATCGACAAGTTCTCCAAGTGGATTGAGTACATGCCTTTGACCAAGGTGTCCTCAGAAAAAGCAGTCAAATGCCTCGACCAGATCATCCACCGTTTTGGCCTCCCCAACAGCATCATAACAGATCTAGGGACTCAATTCACTGGTAGTACATTCTGGGACTTCTGTGATGAAAGGAGCATTGTTGTAAAGTATGTGTCAGTGGCGCATCCCAGAGCTAATGGACAGGTTGAAAGGGCAAATGGCATGATCCTTGATGCGTTGAAGAAAAGACTGTATAGAGAAAACAAGAAGGCGCCCGGTCGATGGCTCAAGGAGCTACCGGCTGTGGTCTGGGGTCTCCGAACTCAGCCCAGTCGCAATACGGGCGCCTCTCCTTACTTCATGGTCTGCGGTGCAGAAGCAGTGCTCCCTACCAACATCGCTTTTCGATCTCCAAGGGTCGAGAACTTTAACAAGGACATGTCTGATGAGTCACGAGAACTTGAGGTCAACTGTTCCGAGGAATGACGGCTTGATTCTTGTGTGCGTACTACAAAGTACCTCGCTGTACTACGCAAGTATTACAACAAGAATGTCAAAGAAAGGTTCTTTGTGCTTGGTGACCTAGTCTTCAAGTGGAAGACGAGTAAAGATGGCATGCACAAGCTTTCATCACCGTGGGAGGGACCATTTGAGGTCATAGAAGTTACACGGCCTACTTCCTACAGGCTGGCTTATCTTGATGGCACTGAGCTGCCCAACTCTTGGCATATTGATAAGCTCAGGCATTTTTACCCTTGAAGTGCTGAAAAAGAAAGATATGTACCCCTATTGTACTTTGATTATTTTAATAAAGCATTTATGTTTTCTTTCGATTTACTCAACGTGTTTGTCTGGAGACTACTTTTTATCTTTATTTCATAATAGACCAGTTGACAGACCACCATTCTTTCTCGAGTTCTCGAAACCAACCCCGTCTCTGACTCCTCCCCACGCATGCATGGGACCCACTCTCTACGCTCTGGGTGGTCGGCGAGCGCTCCCTGGTCTGATCTATGTGTTCTTACATGTGAACAGGCTCCGTGCCTCGCTCTTGGACCACAGATCCGGCTAGGGCCGTATGGATTCAATAGGATGACGTGTCTTCCAACTGCTACAACTAAAACAGAACACTTATACGTTCTAACTTAGTTATCCTTCACACACAATATACAAGCTTCAAACATTTTTTATACAAAAACACAATAAGCTTACATTGTTTTAACAGTATATTATTACAGACTTGCCTAACGAGGCACAAGTCTACAATAAACTAAAATTGTTCTTCTTTCTAGAGCTAAAGGCTACTGGCTGGTCGGTGCTTAGGGCTCAGGCTTGGCGCTGCTCTTCGCCTTCTCACTGCTCGTTGGTGGCGGTGCCTCCTTGGCTGAGGAAGTTGGTGCCATCGAGGTCTGGCTAGTCGAGACCATAGCCTCTGGTCGCTCTGCGGACGAAGACTCTAGCACCGGGGACTGGCTGATGGAGACCGCAGCTCCCGGTAGCTGATTTGAACATGATGGCTCCTACTCTATGGTGACGATGTCCCGCACAAGTTGATGTCGCCCATCATTGAAGCCGACAAGTCAAGCAACTAGATCCTCAGTTCATCTGCTTGCTTCGGGCCAACCTCATTGGGATACCCCAGCTCGAAGCGCTTGAAGTCAATCAGTGGGTAGTGCGCTCGCACCATGCTAAGCACATGGGCGCCCATGTACTCCTTGGCTTCCTTCACGAACTGATGGAGCCATCCCAAGGCACGCTGGCACTTGTCAATTACTCCACGCAGCGGTGCTCTGGTGTCAGTCACCGGGAGCTCTAGGTCGATTAGGTCCAATACTGGCATGATACCGGCCACCATTTGGTTGCACCGACCCTTCTAGAGATCTCGGTCTTTCTTGAGCTCACGTGTCTTCGTTGAATAGGCGTTGTGATCTTTGATAGCCTCTTCGAGGTGCTTCTTCGTGTTCACCTTTAGTTCTGCAGAGCAGCCATCCGGTCAGGGAAGTATCATATGGAAACATCCTGAGACCAAGAAAACCAATACTTACTGTTCAGCTCTATGTTCTTCGCCTTCAGCTCCTCAGTTATATTTCTATAGTGTTCTAGGAGCTACGCGTGGTCTTGTGTCAGTTGGTTATTCTCTCCCATCAATCGAGTGCACTCTCTGACCACGCGCGAGTTCTCTTCTCGAAGGCATGCTACTTCACTCACCAGGCCTGCAAACAGGCTGGTCAGTACAAGAGTATATATTCACAGCACTTTTTAGTGCTCGGGGAGTTACGGCTAGACAACTTACCCATCCTCTCAAGCTCCTTCTGGTTGAGCTGGATGACGGTGTTGCGTCGAGAGGTCTCCAGCTCCGCCTTCTCCTTCTCGGTGGCCTCAATCTTTTCGCGCAGCCGATCCACCTTGGCTGCCAGCTCCTTGTTCTCATTAAACGTCGGTTCAATTTGGTCAAAGCACCGCTTACGGTACTTTGCCGTCTTCACGATATCCTGCAAGGCGACCATAGAATCATTTAAGCAAAGGCATCATAATACTAGTCTAAGAATGCACAAGACAAGCAGCCTAACTGTACTTCGGCTATAAGCCACTTCGCCGCCAGCTCGACCTTTCTTGTCTCGTCATCCGTTGGGATTTCCTCATGATAGATATAATGATCCCCACATTGATGGCACACATAGACATGTTGACGACCATCCTGGGGATGCCCCTGAATCTCCTTGATGACATCATCGTCGTTAGACTCTATGACCTTAGCAATCTTCGGTTGTTCTTGCTGCTGGCCGGCTTTGGCCTCCCCCTGTCGTCGGCTTGACCCGGTGTCAGCATACCCTAGGCTGCTCCCCGGCTCCGACAACACCATCGGAGTTTTCCCTCGAGCCACGACGTCGGGTAGAACACCCTCCTATGTGCTCGGGGTGGCCGTAGAATGCTCTGGGCTTCTTGTCTAGGCTTGGGGACTCGCCTCTCTTCTGTTGCTGCTTGGTCCACGGCCGATGCCTCCAGAGGCACCTGTTCGGCTGACCCCTGCTCGGCGCCTGTCTCCACCATTGTCGGCTAGATCAGGATAGGTTCTGGTGCTGCCTGCTCTTTGGTTGCCATCGAGGCGGCCGATCACGACCTCCCATCGGTGGTGAGCTCCTCGGGGATCTCCATCGACGCCGAGCTACAATTTGATAATCAACACAGTTGCTATTGCCTATTACTATCTGCTTTTACTACTAATGCTTACTGAAGTATGTAGATACTTACATATCTGCCTGGCAATGTGCAGCCGAGAATGTGTGCCGACATGGTCGTCCTCGGCTCCCTTGCTGGCCCGATGAGCTCTGGCCACCCTCAAGTGATGGTGGCACCGGTGGTGTAGATGTAGTGGACACCGTCGCCATTCCCAGCGATGGTGCTGCTGCTGGTTTCAACGGCCCCTCCTGGCTTGTCTACTCTATGCCCTTCCTTTCACGAGGGGTGAGCAGATCGATGATCGGGTTTTCTTCTTCATCCTCATCTGACCAGCTTTGTATCATCCGCCGATGCTTGCTAGTCAGATTCTTCGACATCCCCGTGGTCTCTGAGCTCCCCAGCCTCTTCTTTGAGTGTTCGAGGGGGCAACTAGGTGCTTCTCTGCTCTCCTACTGCCAGTGTTTGTCTCGACGCTTGGTGCTCCATCTCCCTCCTCGACGTCGACGTGAGCATAGCATTGCTGCACGTTCCGTGGTGGGGGATCCACGCTCCTCGGGTGGTCCATCCTAGGCACCAAGGACAGATACAGCAGGTGCCTTTCAACGTCATCCACCTAACAGCATAATGACAACAGGGATTACAACAGATGTCTTTTATCAACTACATGATCGACACAAACAAAATATGCTTAAGATACCTTCAGAGCTAGTCAGATGAGCTTGTACGCGTGCACGATGATGCTCAAAGGATGATATGACGGGTCTGCTAGGCTAAATAGATCCGCAATCCTCCGCTTGATCTCATCGTCGTGCAGCCGATTTGGATGCATCCTGTTTGGTCCGCTGAGCCCTGGTACTCATAGCCGGCGTGCACCGTCTTCTGGCAAGCCTGTACTCGCCGACTGATGAAGCTCCCAGCTACAGCTAGTCCATCTAGACGGGTCCACGGGAGCAGCTCCATGAGCTCCCTCACCTATCCAGAGTACTTCGGCTTCTCGTTCTAGCTGACTCTCTTCTTCGGGATGTAGCCAATGTCACAGAGGGTGGCGGTGTTGGGCTTCTCTCGGATGTAGAACCATTTCTTGTACCAGTCATCGAGTGAGGTATTCTAGGGGCAGCTGAGGTACTCCGACTTCATTCCATCACGGAGTGTCAGGTACACTCCACCGGCGATCTGAGAACCCTCCTTGGACCTCTTCTTCCGAAGACAGAAAAGATAGCGGAAGAGATCAAAATGTGGCAGAAATCCTCCAAAAGCTTCACAAAGATGAATGAAGGTGGAGACGAGAAGGATTGAGTTGGGATGCAGATTGCAAATCCCAATCTCGTAGTAAAGGCAAAGGCCTTAGAGGAAAGGATGAATAGGAATCTCAAATCCCCTCTTGAAGAAATCTTCGAATACAACGATCTCACCGGGTTGGGGATCAGGGAAGCTTTCTGAGTCCGGCGCTCTCTAGCCTCCGAGCTCCTTGTCATGGAGCACCCCCAGGCTAACGAGATCGTTGATGGATGATTCGGTGGACTTTGACTTCCACCACGTCTTCCTCATCACTTTGGCCCTTTTCGCCGCCTCCGTCTTGGCCATCCTCTACCTCTCTCGCCTCTCTGCTTTGGCTTAGCTGGCGAACAGAGAGCGTGTCGCTTCTAACGGCGATGAGGTGTGCTAATGGTGGACGCGGAGTCGGAATGCAGAATGTGGGTTGGCAGAGGAAGGAGATTGGTGTGCAAAGGCGACTGTTGGGTGTAAATAGGGAATGGCCGCACAACGGCTACTTATCCCATTAACCGCGTCATTCCACCTCCCTGAGAATTTTAGGGATCATGCGTATGAAATGTGGCACCTGCCGTGCCATTTCCACTTTTTCACCGGCACCCGCGCCAGTAAATGCGCTCCCTCAGTTACCACGTGGATAGGCCCACATTATCGCGCCTTGACAGATGCCAGCCCACAGTGTGATTGACAAGATAAAAGCATGATTGCCACGTCACATTAGGAAGATTTGTGAGACAATAGGTCAGGCAAAAAAAATAATAAATAAAAATATAGGAGAAACAAAATATGATAGGAAAAAGGTGTTGGAGATATACGACGATCGGGGACTGGTCTGACGCCTCTAGTCTATCTCAGATCACCGAGCACGATCAACTTCCTGATCACGCTCGGGGACTCGTCGATCACTCTCTGACTTTGCTCGGGGACTCGTCGACCATGACTTACGCTTTGCTCGGGGACTCATCGATCACTCTCCGACCACAGCTTGAGGTCTGGTTTCCTCGGTTACATGTGAAATTTGACTCGCATACAGTTGAGGGATCAGTGATTTTTTTAAGCCCTTGCTACAAGGCTCATACTTCGCCTTCCAGCAAGTTCGGGGACTACATCGGTATGATGCACCTGTCGGTGCATCTTAGTATCAAGTTTCCAAGAAGGTTCATTTTAGACCCTGGCACCACGTGCCTACGTCACCTATTACCAGGCTTGGGGACTAAGTGGGCACACTTCACCTTGCGGTGAATATGCTTATTTTGACCCCTACGCTTTGTTTACCCTGCTTATATTTCTTTTCAAAAAATACAAGTGGGCACACTTCACCAGGAAGGAAATCTTTTTCTTTTTCTCAAGAGCACCATACATTCTTCGAACAACCTACTTCTCCGGTGACAATGGTGGTCGGCTATATTACAAGCTGGTCGGACGCCTACAACAACTGCTTGGATGGTGTTTTGACTGGTCAGAGACGTCAAGAACTCAAGCCTCACTATTCGGAGAAGGTTAAGACGGCATGTCGCATCACAATGCATAGTGCTCGAGGACTAGCGTGGGGGTATTAACCCCTATACCGCTATGACTAGACTTGGGTTGGCCCAGACCAGTGGGCCTGGCCCATCAGAAGATGACGCGTGGCCCAGTCGATCTGCTCGGCGTCCCACGCAAGGAAGGAAAGCAAACTTAGAGATCAAGCAAGATCCTAGTCGGTTAGAATAGGAATCCTTATCCGGACAGCTATGGCAATTGTAACCGGGCATGATTAGTTTCCAGATTTGTAACCCTGCCCCCCGGACTATATAAGGTGGGCAGGGGACCCCCTCAAAAGACATCTCTCTCTCAATATACACATCAATACAATCTGATGTAGGACGTATGTATTACGCCCTCACGGCGGCCGAACCTGGATAAATCCTTGTGTTTGTCTTGCGTCACCATCTAGTTCGTAGCTTGCGCACCTGTCTGCCGACAATCTACTACTTAGGCATACCCCTCGGTAGACTGCAGACCATATCTCATCGACATGAAGGGAAACGAATTGCCCACCACTATGTATGAAGCCAAATAGGTCGTCTGCGCTCTGAGATTAGAAATTTAGAAGATACATAAATGTCCTAATGACTGCATCTTCTACTGCGGCAAGGAGTATGAGAATTTGGATGTATTCCCAGTATGCCATGCAGCACAATATAAGATCAGGTGAGGTGACCCTGGTGATGTTGAAGGCGAACGTCCGAGGAAGAGAATCCCTGCCAAGGTGATGTGGTATGCTCCTATAATACCACGCTTGAAACGTTTGTTCAGAAACAAAGAGCATACAAAGTTGCTGCAATGGCATAAAGAAGACCATAAGGTAGACAATATGTTGAGACACCCAGCCGATGGGTCCCAGTGGAGATCAATCGACAGAGAATTCCCGAAGTTTGCAGAATACATAAGAAACTTAAGGTTTGCTTTAAGTACGGATAGCATGAATCCTTTTAGGGAGTAGAGCAGCAGCCATAGCACTTGGCCTATTACTCTATGTATCTACAACCTTCCTCCATGGTTGTGTATGAAGCAGAAGTTTATTATGATGCCAATGCTCATCCAAGGCCCGAAGCAACCTAGAAACGACATTGAAGTGTACCTAAGGCCATTAGTTGTGGTAGAACCACTCAAATTATATGGCCCACATACACCTATCATTGTCTTAAAGACCTCTGACTACTGCACATGAGAGCTAGATAATTCGGTAGTCTGTTGGGTGTCCTCGGGAACCCCGAATCATCTATATTTTACAACTCATACAGGATCAACAATGGAGTTGCCACAACATTACAACACTTATTACAAAATATATATATCGGAGTTGCGAAAGATTTACAACCTAAGGATACAAAATATGTTAAGTAAAACTTAACTTTAGATTCAAAAAGTGAATAGAACAGCGGAAGCAAATTAGAAGAAGCACCTAAGGTAGAAGAGACATTCAGATCATGTCGAGCCCACCGACATGATCTTGATTAGCAACACAAGTCAGAACCTGCAACAGGGGTTTAACAAACCCTGAGTACATGAGGGTACTCAACAAGACTTACCCGACTAAAAGAAAAGATTTCAAGGGCATGAAGGCTTAAAGGAAGGTCTGTAGAAAGAGTAACTTTTGTAGAAAATCTTACTACCAGTAGATCCTTACTTTTAATGTTTTAGCTTTTGTATTAGGTTTATCATCGGTATCCAATTTGCACCTAACCTAAATCAATCACTTCTTTAAACATCTCAATTCATTTCTTCTCGTATCCATAAGTAACCATGTTTCCTTTGATTAACTACGATGTTAGAGCAAACGTCGATTTGAACCAATTAAACCCAGCTGGGGATTCCCAACCACATGACATATGCAGGTCTCAGACCTACATATATCAACCTTCACTCGGATCCTCCAAAACAGAAACAGGTTCGCGCCACCCGAGAGCACAGTACTCCACCGCCCTACCCTATTCTAGTAGGGTGGGTACACGCTACTCTCGCCATCTCTCTACTCCCAGTGTGTGGTTGTCCTTTCTCATAATAGAATAACCGAGGTATCAGGCTTACCAGAGTATGTGGCTAGTACTGCAAAAATCTTGATTTAAGGGCCAACAACGAACGGTCCTTAATCGACATAGGCGGAGCACTACATTGAGACTCCATTCTCGATGCAAGCTAAACCACCCGGTTTCATATTAACCATATCCATATTTCATTACTTGTATCAGAATAAGATACCATCTCGAATGATAAAGCCATCATCCCCTAGGACAATTCCTGAGCAAAAAACCAATGTGAATGATGAACCCATCATGCGTCTCTAAATAACTAAGCAACGCTAAGCATCAACTAGCCTACAACTGCTCGAAGGTGACAAGGAAATGTATTGGAATATCAAGGTAATCATGCAGCAACGGGTTTCAATTCAACCCCTATAACTTAATACACATATTATAGGACTCAAATTATAAAAGCATTTATAAATACAAGGAAAGGGTTGTATGCTCCGAGGCTTTGCCTGCATTGCAGAGAAGGTTAGTTCCATAGAGACACCACAGAGTTAGACTTGACATCATCGCCACTGATGGATGAACCTTCTCCAACACTTGATCAATGTGAATCTTCTCGCTCTCGTGCACTACATGTAATAAATGATGCTTGCTTTAACATGATGAAATGCATGCCATGATGCATGATGGATGCAATATGGATATTGATGAACACACAAGATATACAACTTGAGTACAACTTTCCTTCGCTAAGGGCTAGGGTTAATATTTATAAAGCATTTTTAGTTATCCCATAAATTAATTGATTGTTTATCACAAAGGAGTAACACTAACATGGACCAACAAGGTTTTGATATGAAAAGCACCTACTTAGCTTAACCATGAGGGCAAGCAAAGATTGTTACATGACCTAATTACATGCATTCACTAACTAGTTATTCAAGGAAACTATTTTATTTATTAATTAACTAAAAAGTCAATTGTGAGCATAACATCAAGATGACCAAGTTGCCAAGGAACAACAAAGGGTTAGTGTTCCATGGTCCACAATCAAGGCATAAAGTTCACCCAAGTCATTTGACTACTTATATGAACCATTTTTGTATTTATTAACCAATTAAAAATTAAAGCATGTAATTAAGTGGATAATTAGAATTTATCAAAATAGTCCCAAACTTTTTGTGAAGGCAGGTATAAGCATAAAATAGATATAAAAAAGTTTTATGACCGTTGGATATTTATTTAAGCCTACAAAAATCATGGAATAAACATTTATTACTTAAAAGAGCTAATTTTTAATCATCTAAAAACTATTGAGTTTCACGGTTTAATATTTTTCCCACATAGAGAACATCATGAGGAGACTACACAAAAAGTTTCATGATTTTAGCATGCACCAATAAATAGTTATGAAATTCACAAGTTTTAGCTAAACATAGAAAAAGAAAGGGACTTGCTATATCCCAGTCGCCTGGGTTTTTGGGAAAAATCCAGGCGACGTCCTGGACCATTGGATGAAGATCCAAGGGTCAGATATGTTTCTGTCCCTGTTTCTGTCATTGTGTGTACAAACGGGTCCGCGAATAAACCCGCAAACCCACCCCAGCCAGATACTAGGCCCGCCAAACCTTAACGGGCACATGATCCGATACCCGCTAACTGAGGTTGGTGCTCATTTGGGCCAAAATAAAGCTATCGGCCCATTAAACATACGTACAAGCACACACAAAAAATACAACTTTGCCACTGCACCCTCTAGCCGATCAAATTAACAACAGTCTGTATCGAGTGCATCACCATTCTGATTCTCTTAAAATTACAAAACACAAATATAAAAATTGCACATTTCAAAAAGTGCAAATAGTACTTGTTCTTAATGCAATTATAATGTATATGTATATAAACACAAATCTAGCTCATGCACGTGGAGCCTACTAATAGTGTGGTTAATTTGTGCTACTGAACAAGCCTTTTGCACACAGATGGGATGCATTAGTGATAGCAAACAAAAATCAGAAGTTTTCTGCAGAAAATTCAGCAAATGGGAATTAAGGGGGCCACCTATACAAAACCATAGTAATAGGAAATTCAGCAAATGTCCTGATACGATACCTGGAAAAATCAAAGACATCAGGAACATGATCTGCAAAGGTCATCAATAGATGGAAGAGGCACATCAGATGAAATTGAAGCTCCTCTAACTGCAATACTTAACCTACACTATAAAAGAAAATCATGTAAGAACCTGACCTAACATGAAAAGAATGGTAAGCGGTTGGCAGCATGAAGTAATCAATGCAAGAAAAAACATATCATAACTGACCTTATGTCCTTGAGGTGTGATGTGGTACACACAGAAGTTGTGAACAAACAACGACGCAGCCTCTGGACATAAAACTTGAGCTTAAAAACTCCTCATGCAAGTGGTCCAATCAAAGTTATTAGAGACCATATTAGATAGCACAAAAATAAGCAAGGACTATTGGAGGGGAGAGGGCATGCTACTCACATGCCATAAGTGCAGAGTCACCGCGCTACCATAGTACATCCTAAAAAGTAAGAATACAAATACAAATGGCAGACAGACAGAAGCTTTATCTATAGTTGTTAGCTGCTTCTAGGGCAAGGAGAGAGAGAGACCGAGAATGGTTGGGTGGCCAGGTGGGTGGGGAATAAGAGAACAAGATAATAATCTAGGTCCAGGAAATGGCAAAAATCACAAAGAACAGAAATACAAGGACAAAAATATGGTCTATATTTGCACTAAGACAAATATACTGAGCTCATTCAGTAGTCAAGAATGTTCACCACGGAACTTAAGTGAACAAATATACAGAGCTCATTCAGTAGCCAAGATGAAAGTGGATTCAGAAACCTGATGGAAACAGGTAATAAACCCAGGTGGCTTCAACATAGTTGTCGTCCCCCTCCTGCAACAATGGTGAACCCACTATTAGGGACGAGGTGTAACAAGGAAACAACAGAAATTCTATGCTATCAAGCCGAAGTATTTTCTCAATACAAGTTATGCAACAAAATATTTATTAGCACAAAGATATGAGAGAGGAGTGTGACAAACAGGCAATGACTGGTGTTGGAGAAAAAGACAGGCCACCAGCTTCAAAATGATTCACTTTTCATTTCTCTCTTCTTCTCCTTTGAAAAACTTATCTGAGATAACAAACCTGAAAACAACAGAGCTTGTGTCCGTAACATAAATCAAATAAGCTTGACCTCAGATAAATAGCTAACATGTCTCAATACAAGTTTCACCTCACATAAATAGCTAACATGACCTCAGATAAATAGACAAATAAAGAGACAAACCTACTATATCCCTAAACAGATATGACAATTTAAAGACAATTCACACAAATTTTACCCAATGCAACAGAATAAAAGGAGTGTGCTTGCACAAGTCACAATAAACAAAATTTTGAGATGTGTTATCACAAAAGACAAAAAATAATTTTTTTCTATGGAAAGACAAGGACAAAATGAGAGGTGTGTGCTAGCACAAGTCACAATAAACAAAAGTTTAGGATGTGTTAGCAAAAATGACAATTAACAAAGGACAATCACAGACTACAAGTGACAATTTTTCACTATGTATAGACAAAAAAAAAGAGGTGTGTGGTTCCACATATCACAAATAACAAAGGCTTGGGATGTGTTAGGATAAATAACAAGAAATAATTTTTTTTCTATGCAAAAACAAGGACAACATATGAGGTGTGTGCTTTCATAAATCACAAAGGACAAAGTTTTATATGTGTTAGCACAAAAACAAGAAACATTTTTTTTCTTTGGAATGACAAGGACAAAGAAGACGTATTTGTTGGCACAAATGACAGATGACAGAAAAATGTGGTCTATATTGGCATAAAGTACAAATCACTAGAAACAGTTGATATTGCACATGTTAAACACCATAATTGTAGCAATTCAAGTGTGCAATTTACTACTTATAAATGTGCAATCAAGAAATGGATGCTACACACATGTTTATTGTACAGTATATGCAACACATAGTTAAAAGTGAGTTCCTACTATTCTACTAAAACAACCATGAGACAATGTCCTAAAAAGGTATTCCATTTCTAGATTTTACCCAAAATTTACAGTGGTGCTAGGGCCAGCCCGAAGTTTGCATATTGAGCTAGGGCCAGCAACAACCTGAGGTTACCTAGTTGCTACAGAAGTGCTCCATAGTGAAAACACCAGTGAGCTGCACCCTTCTCGTGGTCAATGAAAACACAAGTAGACTCTACAATATAATCAGCACCAACTGAACCCCACGGGATCTCCTCAGGGTTCCTGAAAAGTAGGACAGAGCACAAGTTATTCCTATTCAAACACATACACAGATCACAAAAGCCAAAGTTGTGAAATCAAAAGATATCACATGTTCAACATTTGGGGAATGGAGCTATAAATTGTGTAAAGAACGATATATCAGGAGCATCATGATTCACGAGCACATTTATTAGGTCTGACAGTTCAAAAATGGAAAATACCAAGTATGGCCATGGTGAGTGGTGATTCATAATCTCTAGAAAAATTAGCTATATCCTAAAGCAGCAGCAACACCAATGAATAATTTGATAACTACTAATTATTGATAACTTTGCAGGATAAACAAGTATCATTGTCACTACAGTGCTATATTGTCCTTTGAAAAGGCTCAAAGTCTGCAGCAACAAACTTACAACTAATTGCAAATAAATGGGGTACCAATCAATCTTAGTGGTTCGGTGATGTATAAGAAATCTGCATACAGAGGTGCAAAAACTTACATATTGTTGCAATGTTGTGCTCCAAACAGCTATGATAGCCATGATTAGACCTCTTGCATTGACACAGTAACAGTGTAGACTGCAACTCCTATGCAATAATAAAAAAACACCCGTGAGCAAGCTGACATCATCGTACACGGATAAAGTAGCATTCAAGCTGACATGTGACTTTATCCAACAACACATCACACATTCAAACAATGGAGGTGACCAAGTCATTCTACCTTGGTTAGAGTCAAGCTCTGCTGGTGTCAAATGACAAATAAAAAATAATCAATGCAACAATCAAAAGCACCCGTAAGGACAAATGACAATTTTTTTCCTATACGTAGCAATAAGATGAGGATCAAACCTTTCAGCATAGTTATTACCATCCTCTCTATCAACTACATATTATTTTGATAGATACTTTAGTCTAAATTCAACAACTTGTCTAAAACATTTAAGATACTTTAGTTCGACTAAAAAAGAATTATTGAAAATTACACATTTAAGATAGTGCAAGTAGTACTTGTTCATAATGCAATTATATTGTATATGTACATAATTAGAAAATCTGACTGATACATGTGAAGCTTGCTGTGAGTACCGAGTACAGTTAATTTAAACTGGTGAAAAGCGAACACACAAAAAAGATATGAGAGAGTCACATGCACATCACCAGCCACTCACAAAGTGACTACAGTTAATCTAAATTATTTAGCCCTCAACAAATAGAAGAGAGTCAAACCTTGGACTGATATATCTACAACCTCTGAACATAAAACACATTCAGTCATGCACATCACCAGCCACTCACAAGAAAACAATCATATCATGGCTAGTAAGGAATGGATAAACAGACATGTCAAATACACTAAGAAGATAGATAATGCCACATAGTCTGCTGCACTATAAATCTACATCAGCGTGTGTAATTGGTGCACCAGCAGCTCTTGCATCAGTCCAATAATAAACAGCATACCACAACACAAACTCCAGCCAAGAAATTCCTTCACCGTCCAACAATCCATGAGCGTCTGGCTGCTGTTAAAAGTCACAGGCTTTATGCAACAGCAGCACAGTAGGTCCATAACTGAATTGATGGAAACAGCAGCACAATAGCACAATTGCAACTAGTGTAAAGCTACTCATACTGAATGTCTGAATATATATAGGACAACACCATACTGACACCACGGCATGCAACTAGTGTAAAGCCATCTCGTCTGAATGTACACACCAACTCGAGAAGGAGACAAGCAGTGCCACCTCATCTTAACTCATGCTCCATTCAACATATATTCCACCAAAAATGTTAGTTTACCATGTCATCAATAGATAAATACCATACATATCACATTCACACTAACTGAAATTTCAGAAAATTCATAGTACACACTAACTAAAATTTTAGAAAATTAACAGTTCACACTAACATATCAGATATTATTTCCAGTGGTCGTGCATGACTGCACAGTGTCATACTTAACATGTAGGTCTACACAAAATTGAGGAAGTACATAAATATGAGCATGGCACACTGAATGAAGCTTTAAGTCTATGACATCTCGAGCAGCACAAACCAAAGACCTGCCACAAATCTCCAGATCGAGAATCAATCAAAAAAAACCCATAGGAAATCCCCAATTCGACCACTGACAGCACGAAAATCGACACTAACCACATATAGACAAAAATCGGCTAATATTCGACAAATCATTAATTGAACTATGGACAACCGCAAGGAACTAAGATCAAGCCACAAAAATCACAAGGAAACATGGAAAAAAGTTTACCTATGCTTCCTACTTCCACAGCACAGGTAATTATCTAGTATATAACAGTTACAAATCGAGTTCGTTCCGAGTTGCATCCCACAAAGGGAAGGCAACAACTTGCTGGAATACAAGAATATAATTGCTACTCCTAGCTCTGCTACTTATCGATTAGAACTCAGAAGTACAAATTTGAAGAGATCGATCTTGACTAATTCACCAACACATAATGAGCCACAAATCAAAAACATGTTGCTCAGTTCAGAGCGTAAAGCATATATATACCTCAGCTCCAGGCTTGCTATCTAGCATTCGTCGACTGTGAGGATGTGAAACTCCTCAAATGCCTCGTACAAAACAAATCGAAAAGGACCTTCCCATGCCGTGTTATCCTGGACAATAATGAACAACTCGTCATCGACATATCTGTGACCGGTGCAGATGATACTATGGTTGGCGGAAATGGCCCTGTACCCTCTGTATACCGTACTGCTGAAGAATTTGTCACCTGCGCACAATACACCAACCATGGGCCCAATTTTATGGAGCATAGTGGTGACTTTCAGGGGGCTCAGCTCACTGACGTGGAAGGACTCGAAGCTATGGAGCCTCAGAGAGATATTGGCGTCCTCAGTTTGCAACCCCTGCTTCAACGAATGGATCACCGCCAAGACATCCTCTATAGCTGCCCCATGTTTAGAGTTCCACACTCCTTTCTCCTTGCACATATTTTTATTGACAATGAAAATGAAATCCAGAGCTTAGCAATTTATGACAATGAAAATGAAATCAGCAGCTGCATGTCTAAATCACCCCAAAAATGACCCAAATCACAGCATGAACGTGCACAAAATACCCCAAATCAGACGCAAGCAACCACCCCTGCTCCAAGAAAAATCCACAACCTCACAGACAATCTAACAATACCAAAAACACGGCACCTGCTGTAACAGAACCGCCCAATTATACGAAATTAAGTAGGAAAATCATCCAACGGAAGGACAATTCAACAAACTTAAGCCCGTATAACCCGGTAGTCCGTAAAATCTCGACGGATTTCAAACCATTTCTCATAACAGCCAAGATCGTACTAAGTTTAACGGTTACCATCATAAGTTACATAAAAGTTCGCGGCATAAAATACATCGGAGTTTAAACATAGTTATTACAAACCAGGTTTGAATAAAAGTAGCGGAAGCGGTAGTTCAAATCACGCACACACACAACATTTTAGAATAAAGTGCCAGCTTGTGATCATCTCCAGCAAAAGCATCAGACGAGAAGTATGAATGACCATTGCCCATGGTCCTATGCTTCGCCCATTGCAGGATAGAGACAGTTGATACAATAGCCATAGTACATCTGTCCATCTGTAACAAGTGGGAACAAAGCCCTGAGTACGAGAAGGTACTCAGCTAGACTTACCCGTCATAAACCAGAAATAAAAGACACCAAGGAATCATGATAGGCTTTCTGGTGGGATAGCTGACTCATTTGCAAAAGGCATTTTTAGCATTTAGGAAAACTTTTACAAAAGCTTTGCATTAAGTTAAATCTTTATTAACCAGTCAACTACATTTGCACCTGTACTAAAGTAGTATGTAATTAAACAGGTAATGATAACCAATGATCATTAACAACTTTCATTATGTCATATTTCATATAACTGTCCAAGTGTTCCATCAATATTACTATGATGAAGTAGCTCAAGTCAAGTGTTCGCTATCCAGTGAACGATGGCGATTCGAATCGATTATTAACCAGCTGGTAAGTTATTCCTCATACAAACCTCACTCACCCGCTAAAGTGAGGTGTTGGTCGCCAAGTCGACCATTCAGGTAAAGTCGCGAGCTTGCCAGGAACCACTTGTACCCGGGGGCCGCCCGACTGCTCTTTGGCCTTATCATCGCGCCCCCGTATCCTGCCACTACTGCTCCGGTACAGTGCGATGCGGGCAATCCACTCGGCCCGAATAATCTCCCAGTTTCACGGTCGGAAGGTACTTTATCCGGCCAGCTAAATGTGAGGCATGTGTTCAACATGACCCGAGGGACAACAACGGACGGTCCTTAACCGATACAGACGGAAAACACTACAGTCCGAAACCCTGCAAGTTTCCACCCGGTCTCAAATTCATTTCACACTTAGTTATACCATGACTTCATAGTCAACCAAACAGATCCAGGTAACCACCTATAGCTCGCAGGTGACAGGAAATCACCCGACTTCTACCGGTCTAAGCCAGCTAAGCATTGACTTGACTGCGGATACCAGGGTAACAAGGATATGGTATAACAAAGATAAGCAAGGTATAATGCAGCAACGTTTGCAAACAACTCCTAAACGTAATGCATCAAATTAAGTAAAGTTAATAATAAATTATTTGCAAACCGGGAGAGAAATGCTCCGGGGCTTGCCTCTCTCGAAGGAACTTGGACGGTGATCGGGGCACTCCGGGAGATCTTCACCGACCTCTTCTTCGGCTTCTGCCACCTCCTGCTGCTGCACCTCGATCTGCTCCTCTGGCTCCTCGGGTACGACTGGGTTCTCGGTTTGCGATCTTGTATGATGCAATATGCGTAAGTGATTATGCAAGTGTGCATCGAAGGAGATGAATGCAACGAATATGTTGAAATGCAAGGTAGTCAACATCATCCAAGAAACTATACACTACCAGCACATGTCATCTACTGCATTCTCTTCTACTATTATTATGTTAAGTTAACCTATCTTATGAAATGCTTCAAAGATACACCAAAGCCTTACTAATTTCTTAATCACACTTAAAGCAACACTTGCTTAAACCCTAAGTAATAATAGGTTTGAATAGCAACATATATTTCTGATGCTCCTAAAAATCTAAGAAAATTACAGTAGCATAATACTACTCTAAACAGACTACCATAAAAATTTTATGGCATTTGGATAAGTAAACTATCCTATACAAAAATGACAAGCTATAGCATAAAAATGAGCATGAAATTACTTTGTACTATGAAAAGTGTCAAACAACAGAATTGATATTTTTCCTAGGTTCTTCATAGCATACTATGACTGTACAAAAATTATCACATGCATGTTTTATGCAAAGTTTGCTCTCTAGCAAAAATAACAAAATTCAGCCATTAAAGGCACTTGAACTACACCTCAACATTTTTCCACAGCACATGTATGGAACATATTTTTTTTAGGAAGTACATGATATATGAAGATTAATAAACTTAAAATCATATTTTTCTGATACATATAGGATTTACTAGCTATTTTACAAGATATCAGCAATATTAAGAATTAATTAAAGCTCTACAGAAAAGTATTCCAAAAATGACATGCAATATTTTTAGATTGTAGATCTGGTTCCAATGAATCTAGATAAATTTATTTCACCATTTTTGGGTACATTTAATCACCCAAACAATTTCTAAAGCATTTTTATTTCCACTTAATAAAAGAAAAAAAACTGAAAATTCTTTATTTGAAAACGGGTCGGCACAGTACGGGGCAAACGGCCTGGTCCGGCTCAGCCCAAGAACGCGCGCGCCGGGAGAAAGAAAATGGGTCGTCTCTTGTTGGAGCAGGCTGGCCCAGTCACTCGCGTCACCCGCGGGCGAGCGGGAACGGCACACGGCCGAGCCGGTGCTCGACACCGCGGCGGTGCGGTGGCCGCCGACGGCCAGCGGCCGCTTCCGTGCCCGAGCGAGCAAGGCGAGGCGCGCAACACGATCGCGGGGACACGGTGAACATCGACGCGCAATTCGATAGAGATGGGGAGGAGCGGAGGCGACGGTGGCCGGAGCGCAAGCGCGGCGGCTCCGTCACGGTGGCGCGGCGAGGAAGCCAAATTGGTGTCCTACCGGAGTGAGCAAGGCGATGGTGGCGCTCGTTCGGAGGAGGCAAGGGAGTGGCGAAGCTTGGTGCAAGACGGATTTGGTGGCGGTGGAGGGTCGATGTCGGAACGGGGGAGCGGAGGTGGAGCTCTCGGCGGTGAGCCGCTCGCCCGCTCGGTTCTTGGAGAGGGGGAGTGGAGGGGGAGCGAGCGAGGGGGCAAGTGGATGGAGGCCAGGCGCGCGCGGTGATTTGAGACGGAGCACGCGGGGTCCACGGGCGGCCACGCGGGGTGTCGTCGCCGGCATGCGGCCGCCACGCGGCGAGCGTGCTCTGCCGCGGCGGACAGCGAGGCGCGCGAGCGGGCGGGAGGAGGAGGCGGCCGCGCGGACGCGGGCCGGGCCGCTGCGCTGCGCGGGCACGCACGCGCGGGGGTGGCGCGGGCCGCTTCGGCCGATGGGCCGAAAGGGTGGCGGCGGCCTGCTAGCGCTGAAATTGTTTTTCATTTTTATTTTTCCAGAGAAAATTCAAATAAAATTCTATTTGCAATTTTCAAATTGAATTTTGGGCAAGCAAACGACCTTTTCTGAAAATGGCCCAAAAATGAAAGTTGCTTAGAATTTAATTCTCTACAACTTTGCTTTTAAGACCAAAGTCCAAATCTGGATAGATTTTGATTTTTAGAATAGAAGCTAATTTAGAGAGGATTTTTGAATATTTTCAAAATACATTTTTAAAACAAATCTTTGACAAAACTTTGAGTGATTTAGTGGCTCCAAAAATTTCCTTATCATTCTAAGTGATATGAAATTTATAGTTGCACAAAATTTTGATGGAATGTGATTAGCACATTAATATATTACATCTCAAATACCACTTTCTAAGCTTTTATTTCACTCAAATTATAATATTACATGTATGATTAGGATGATATGAAATGCCATGCATATGATTGCCATGCAAATGCTTGCGTAACACCGGAGTGTTACAGCCCTCCCCCCTTATAAAAATCTCGTCCCGAGATTTGGGTTACGAACCATTTATTATAAAAATCTTTGTATGCTTTTTGTAGGTATTCACCCGTTTCCCACGATGCATCTCCCTCATCATGATGACTCCATTGTATCTTATATGTTTTCACCACACTGTTTCGAGTAGCCCTTTCTTTGGAATCCAAAACTCGAATTGGCTGCTCACGATACACCAGATCTGACTTAAGTTTTATGCCTCGAGGTTCAATTATTTCCTCTGGAATGCGTAAACATTTCTTGAGATGTGATATGTGAAAAACTGGGAATATAGCACCCATTGATTCTGGTAATTCCAATTTGTTAGCCACTGGACCCTTCCTTTCTAAGATTTTGTAGGGTCCTACAAATCTGGCGGCAAGCTTTCTGCGTATTCCAAACCGCTTCTTCTTCATTGGCGTGACTTTCAGATAAACATAGTCTCCAACTTCAAACACAAGTGGTCTCCTTCTTTTATCCGCATAACTTTTCTGACGTGACTGAGCTTCTCTCATATTTTGCTGAATGATATGAACTTTCTTTTCGGCTTCTTCCACGAAGTCAATACCATAATACCTTCTTTCCCCTGGCTCAATCCAGTTTAAAGGTGTTCTACACTTTCGTCCATACAAAGCCTCAAAAGGTGTCATTTTGATACTTTCTTGATAGCTATTATTATATGCGAATTCTGCTATAGGTAACCACGACTCCCATGAACCTCTAGAAAACAACACACAAGCTCTCAACATATCTTCTACAACAGCATTAACTCTTTCAGTCTGACCATCTGTTTGAGGATGATAGGCAGTGCTACGAATCAGACTAGTCCCTAAACCTTTGTGTAAATGCTCCTAAAAATGAGCAGTGAACTGGGACCCTCTGTCAGACACTATAGTCTTCGGTATGCCATACAATCTCACAATCTCTACAATATACTTTTCTGCATATTGAGGTGGTCTATAAACTGTCTTGACAGGCAAAAAGTGAGAGGTCTTGGTAAGACGATCCACGATTACCCAAATCGAATCATGGCCTTTCTGAGTAGTGGGCAAACCTGTGATGAAATCCATACTTATATCATCCCACTTCCAACTAGGTACTGACAAAGGTTGCAACAATCCAGCAGGTTTCATGTGAATGGCTTTCACTCGACAACATGTGTCACATCTAACCACATAGGCTGCAATTTCCTTCTTCATCTTTGTCCACCAAAAACGAGGTCTTAGTTCTTGATACATTTTACTACTGCCAGGATGAATGGATAACTTAGAGTGATGAGCTTCGTCCATAATTTTATTCTTAAGCTCTCTATCCTTTGGAACAACAAGACGGTTGTCGAACCACAACATGTCCTGCTCGTCCACTCTGAAGTGTTTTAAAGGTTCTTCTTTAATTTTCCTTTTTATGTGGAATATCCCTTTGTCTGCTTTCTGACCTTCTATTATCTTACTCTCTAAGGTGCAACTGATCTGAATACTATGTAACACGACAGGGTGCATTAGATTAAAACCATCTTCGAGTAAGGGTTGCATATTCAGACAATGCGACTTTCTACTCAAAGCATCGGCTACCACATTGGCTTTCCCAGGGTGATACTGTACATTCAGGTTGTAATCTTTAATTAGCTCTAACCATCTTCGCTGTCTCATGTTCAATTCTGGTTGGGTGAAAATATACTTGAGACTCTTGTGATCGGTGAAAACATTGCACACATTACCAAGTAAATAGTGTCTCCAAATCTTTAAGGCATGCACCACGACGGCAAGCTCAAGATCATGTGTCGGATAATTGATTTCATGTTTTCTCAACTGACGAGAGGCATAAGCAATGACTCTTCCTTCTTGTATCAGAACACAGCCTAATCCTGTTTTTGAGGCATCACAGAACACATCAAAAGGTTTCTCGATGTCTGGCTGTGCAAGAACTGGAGTAGTGGTCAACAGTTTCCGCAAGGTGTGGAAAGCTGTCTCACACTCCTCGGTCCACACAAACTTGTGATCTTTCTATAACAGACTTGTCATTGGCTTTTCTACTATTGCAAGTCCATCCTCAGCTAAATGGCTCTCATTCCAAGAGTACACCGGCTCTTGACCCTCTGGGTACCCCACATCATGGAGCACTCTCCAAAGCAAGGTGGGCATGCCAAACTCACTTAGAAAAGTGTCCGTGTTGCGGCATTCCCGCGGGGCCATCTGGTGACGTGGTGCTCTTCCACCAGTGGACTTACGGGCAGTCTTCTTCGTGCGGGCCATCTGTAGCACAAGTTTTAAATTACCCGATGAGAACATATTTTAAGTTGATGTCACTTTTATCGAACTGGGATAATCCTTTTATAAGGGGAGAAATGCATGTTATGAATGAAATGCACAGGCAATATGATGCATGCGCGAGTCTTACGTTCTCACAAACTTAGAAAATAAAGACATCTAACGACGAATTCGGTGGCATACAAACGATCTCTCATATACGTAACTAATTCGATCTACACGATAAACGCTGTTATGTACCTGCAGAAAAATCATTTCAGCCCATTCCCCATGAATGCATGAAAGCAGTAAATCTACCTACACGCTCTACACGAATCCCCAGATGCGTGTACAACGGTAGTAACTACCCACACACATCGTCCTATTGAAGGCATCGCCTCAACGGACGGAACACCCACACATGCGATACTTTCATAAAAAAATATGTGTACAACATGTAATTATTCTAGTATCATATAAAACACTCTCCCTAGATTGGCGGTGTATCCGATCATGCTCTCACAGCTCACACTTACCAAAGCGTAGAGGTAACTGATCCATACATTACCACTCAATTAAGTGGCACTCATACAATATCACGCCGTATGAGCAACGAAAGAGAAATATGGTACAAGAACCCCAAGTTAGTACTTACATAGCCACCTAGAGTCCTTAACTGGGCATACAGGATATGACCACTGGCACACCTTTAGTTTTAAAATCACACTTTTTAAATAGAATTTTGTTTTAAATACACTTATGAACAGTAATCACGCTAAACCATGCTCTGATGCCAGCTGTAACAGAACCGCCCAATTATACGAAATTAAGTAGGAAAATCATCCAACGGAAGGACAATTCAACAAACTTAAGCCCGTATAACCCGGTAGTCCATGAAATCTCGACGGATTTCAAACCATTTCTCATAACAGCCAAGATCGTACTAAGTTTAACGGTTACCATCATAAGTTACATAAAAGTTCGCGGCATAAAATACATCGGAGTTTAAACATAGTTATTACAAACCAGGTTTGAATAAAAGTAGCGGAAGCGGTAGTTCAAATCACGCACACACACAACATTTTAGAATAAAGTGCCAGCTTGTGATCATCTCCAGCAAAAGCATCAGACGAGAAGTACGAATGACCATTGCCCATGGTCCTACGCTTCGCCCATTGCAGGATAGAGACAGTTGATACAATAGCCATAGTACATCTGTCCATCTGCAACAAGTGGGAACAAAGCCCTGAGTACGAGAAGGTACTCAGCTAGACTTACCCGTCATAAACCAGAAATAAAAGACACCAAGGAATCATGATAGGCTTTCTGGTGGGATAGCTGACTCATTTGCAAAAGGCATTTTTAGCATTTAGGAAAACTTTTACAAAAGCTTTGCATTAAGTTAAATCTTTATTAACCTGTCAACTACATTTGCACCTGTACTAAAGTAGTATGTAATTAAACAGGTAATGATAACCAATGATCATTAATAACTTTTATTATGTCATATTTCATATAACTGTCTAAGTGTTCCATCAATATTACTACGATGAAGTAGCTCAAGTCAAGTGTTCACTATCCAGTGAACGATGACGATTCGAATCGATTATTAACCAGCTGGTAAGTTATTCCTCACACAAACCTCACTCACCCGCTAAAGTGAGGTGTTGGTCGCCGAGTCGACCATTCAGGTAAAGTCGCGAGCTTGCCAGGAACCACTTGTACCCGGGGGCCGCCCGACTGCTCTTTGGCCTTATCATCGCGCCCCCGTATCCTGCCACTACTGCTCCGGTACAGTGCGTTGCGGGCAATCCACTCGGCCCGAATAATCTCCCAGTTTCGCGGTCGGAAGGTACTTTATCCGGCCAGCTAAATGTGAGGCATGCGTTCAACATGACCCGAGGGACAACAACGGACGGTCCTCAACCAACACAGACGGAAAACACTACAGTTCGAAACCCTGCAAGTTTCCGCCCGGTCTCAAATTCATTTCACACTTAGTTATACCATGACTTCATAGTCAACCAAACAGATCCAGGTAACCACCTATAGCTCGCAGGTGACAGGAAATCACCCGACTTCTACCGGTCTAAGCCAGCTAAGCATTGACTTGACTGCGGATACCAGGGTAACAAGGATATGGTATAACAAAGGTAAGCAAGGTATAATGCAGCAACGTTTGCAAACAACTCCTAAACGTAATGCATCAAATTAAGTAAAGTTAATAATAAATTATTTGCAAACCGGGAGAGAAATGCTCCGGGGCTTGCCTCTCTCGAAGGAACTTGGACGGTGATCGGGGCACTCCGGGAGATCTTCACCGACCTCTTCTTCGGCTTCTGCCACCTCCTGCTGCTGCACCTCGATCTGCTCCTCTGGCTCCTCGGGTACGACTGGGTTCTCGATTTGCGATCTTGTATGATATAATGTGCGTAAGTGATTATGCAAGTGTGTATCGAAGGAGATGAATGCAACGAATATGTTGAAATGCAAGGTAGTCAACATCATCCAAGAAACTATACACTACCAGCACATGTCATCTACTGCATTCTCTTCTACTATTATTATGTTAAGTTAACCTATCTTATGAAATGCTTCAAAGATACACCAAAGCCTTACTAATTTCTTAATCACACTTAAAGCAACACTTGCTTAAACCCTAAGTAATAATAGGTTTGAATAGCAACATATATTTCTGATGCTCCTAAAAATCTAAGAAAATTACAGTAGCATAATACTACTCTAAACAGACTACCATAAAAATTTCATGGCATTTGGATAAGTAAACTATCCTATACAAAAATGACAAGCTATAGCATAAAAATAAGCATGAAATTACTTTGTACTATGAAAAGTGTCAAACATCAGAATTGATATTTTTCCTAGGTTCTTCATAGCATGCTATGACTGTACAAAAATTATCACATGCATGTTTTATACAAAGTTTGCTCTCTAGCAAACATAACAAAATTCAGCCATTAAAGGCACTTGAACTACACCTCAACATTTTTCCACAGCACATGTATGGAACATATTTTTCTTAGGAAGTACATGATATATGAAGATTAATAAACTTAAAATCATATTTTTCTGATACATATAGGATTTACTAGCTATTTTACAAGATATCAGCAATATTAATAATTAATTAAAGCTCTACAGAAAAGTATTCCAAAAATGACATGCAATATTTTTAGATTGTAGATCTGGTTCCAATGAATCTAGATAAATTTATTTCACCATTTTTGGGTACATTTAATCACCCAAACAATTTCTAAAGCATTTTTATTTCCACTTAATAAAAGAAAAGAAACTGAAAATTCTTTATTTGAAAACGGGCCGGCACAGTACGGGGCAAACGGCCCGGTCCGGCTCAGCCCAAGAACGCGCATGCCGGGAGAAAGAAAATGGGCCGTCTCTTGTTGGAGCAGGCCGACCTAGTCACTCGCGTCACCCGCGGGCGAGCGGGAACGGCACACGGCCGAGCCGGTGCTCGACACCGCGGCGGTGCGGTGGCCGCCGACGGCCAGCGGCCGCTTCCATGCCCGAGCGAGCAAGGCGAGGCACGCAACACGATCGCGGGAACACGGTGAACATCGACGCGCAATTCGATAGAGATGGGGAGGAGCGGAGGCGACGGTGGCCGGAGCGCAAGCGCGGCGGCTCCGTCACGGTGGCGCGGCGAGGAAGCCAAATTGGTGTCCTACCGGAGTGAGCAAGGCGATGGTGGCGCTCGTTCGGAGGAGGCAAGGGAGTGGCGAAGCTTGGTGCAAGACGGATTTGGTGGCGGTGGAGGGTCAATGTCGGAACGGGGGAGCGGAGGTGGAGCTCTCGGCGGTGAGCCGCTCGCCCGCTCGGTTCTTGGAGAGGGGGAGTGGTGGGGGAGCGAGCGAGGGGGCGAGTGGATGGAGGCCAGGCGCGCGCGGTGATTTGAGGCGGAGCGCGCGGGGTCCACGGGCGGCCACGCGGGGTGTCGTCGCCGGCATGCGGCCGCCACGCGGCGAGCGTGCTCTGCCGCGGCGGACAGCGAGGCGCGCGAGCGGGCGGGAGGAGGAGGCGGCCGCGCGGACGCGGGCCGGGCCGCTGCGCTGCGCGGGGGTGGCGCGGGCCGCTTCGGCCGACGGGCCGAAAGGGTGGCGGCGGCCTGCTAGCGCTGAAATTGTTTTTCCTTTTTATTTTTCCAGAGAAAATTCAAATAAAATTTTATTTGCAGTTTTCAAATTCAATTTTGGGCAAGCAAACGACCTTTTCTGAAAATGGCCCAAAAATGAAAGTTGCTTAGAATTTAATTCTCTACAACTTTGCTTTTAAGACCAAAGTCCAAATCTGGATAGATTTTGATTTTTAGAATAAAAGCTAATTTAGAGAGGATTTTTGAATATTTTCAAAATACATTTTTAAAACAAATCTTTGACAAAACTTTGAGTGATTTAGTGGCTCCAAAAATTTCCTTATCATTCTAAGTGATATGAAATTTATAGTTGCACAAAATTTTGATGGAATGTGATTAGCACATTAATATATTACATCTCAAATACCACTTTCTAAGCTTTTATTTCACTCAAATTATAATATTAACATGTATGATTAGGATGATATGAAATGCCATGCATATAATTGCCATGCAAATGCTTGCGTAACACCGGAGTGTTACACCTGCTATTTCCCCAAATTCAACGCCACGCACAGGACAAAAAACCCTAAATCTGCCTCTGCTCCAACCAAATCTGGAACCCTAAAATCATCAGGATGAGAAAGCAATCCCACTAAAACATACACCATCTCTCTGCCTAAAATGACATGAATGCACCCCGAAAATCATAATCAAAACCCTAAACCAACACAGAGACGAGATGCAAAATCCACACAAATCCACCGGGGCAAATCCCTAAAAACGACGTGATTCTGAATCCTACACGAACCATACACAAACCCTAGACATCTACACTGAGTAGTACACGAATACTACACACACCGAAATCTGAGAAGACGACGCTGCCACCACCACCGCTGACCACCGGAGGAGGCCACCGCCGCCACCGATAGAACGCCTGGACCTGCGTCGGGAGGGGGAGGGGTGGTCGTCGCCAACGATGAGCACCGGGACGAAGAAATGGAGCCGACCCCGGGGAGGGAGGCGAAGTGAGCGATAGAAATGGGAGCAGCCACAACCAGCGGATGCAAACTCCAAATCTAGGACCCGATAAAGCATTGCGGACCCGCTACAACCAGCACAGACCAAATCACGGATCGCAAAGCAGATCGAATGAACCACGCGTCGCCTGGGCGAGCTGCCTGATTCCAGGCGACAGAGACATAGGAAAAGTGAAAAAGAAAAAGAAAAAGAAAAAGAAAAACTCTGTAGCACACTATTCATCTGAGTCACAGAGTTCACACTTAGGCCCTCCCCTTTCTTCTTATTGCTGCACAGGGTCCTTCACTCGAGTTGGAACAGAGGAGATCATCTGCGACGGCGATTTCAGCAGAACAAAGGCACGTCGGCGTTGGGAAAGAGTCCAGGGAACAACTCGAGGAGGGAGCACCCATACCAACAAGCGGCTATGATAAATACTGAACCTATGTGTATGGCCAGAGTCTTGTCAACCCTGACAACTACTCAAAACTGGGTACACAAATGTTCTTGTTAAACAATTGGTACTTAGAAGTGACCAAAAATGATGAAGCAGCATGAGTTATTGGCAGAACGAGACCAGAGCATTACCTGGGCTATGACATGTCATATGTTGAGTTCAATGAATCACACCAACTCTTAAACCAGGAAGCTCTCGATAAATCTCTCCTTAGCTGTTGGTGTCTGTAAGTTATTATTTCTACAATAATTGAATTAAAGCAACTCCTATGTTAGTTTGTTGTTCATATATAGTTAAATTCTCACACTATATATATGCAGATATGAGATGCTAAACCTCAAGGAGAAAGGGTTGACAGATGTTGGTTTCATTGATCCGAATCGCGTATTCAAGGCGCCTACGAGGGTTATGCCATATAATAAATGGCGACCTCAAACGTAGGACAATCTATTGAGGTTCTTAGATAAGAACATTAACAAGACACTGCTACTCTTTCCTTACAACTATAAGTGAGTGTGAATGTCATGTGTCTATTTTATTTTGCTTACTCCATGTTGACTTTAGTTAATGAGTTATGCTTGCGTATAAATGTAGCTTCCACTGGATACGGCTAGTCATCGATATGACCAGGAGTATTGTAAAAATCTTTGACTCAGCGTCAAAACTTCGAGAAGAGTACCAAGAAATCGTCGATATACTCCAGTGGTAATTTTAGCCTCGCACACACTATATACTTTGTTATGCCACTTTAATGATATAACTCCATTTTTTTTTTGTTGAGCAGTGCTTAGAAAACGTTCACCGAGAAACATCATTATGGTAATTGGCAAGTACCTCTAAATATAGCCCAATACCCATTAAGTACTACCTAGCTAGGTCACTGTATCTTTCTTTAGTTGAATTCATTATTACCATGCTTCATAGGTTGATGATAAATCTTTTTCTCGTAAAGTGGTGTCTGCAGCAGGGATCGGGGAATAACTTATGTGGATATTACGTCTGCGAGTTCCTCATGGAGTACTCAAGAGAACTCTAGAAGAGATCCTCGAAGTACGTAAAAAATATACACAATTTATTTGTTAAGGTCCTGCGATGTGAACAGATCAAAGCAATTCAAGAGGCATTATCAGGATTTCTTCTACAATGGGTCATAGATTCCAAGAGCGTGTACTACTGTGACCCTAAAGAATTAATACCTAGTAGTCAAACGACGACGGAAGATTATTAGGGTTGCGCAAGAAATCCCAAGGACATAAGTAGTATAAGGTTTTTGTGACTTATTATGTACATATTCCATATGCATGCACAACCTCGTTCTTTGTAATATTTGTATATATTTAGTTTCATACATTTAATGAGTTATTTATGTATAATGCTCAAACGGAACCTTATATGTACGTACATATATTAGCAGCGTAGAATTCGTATACGAAAAGCTAATCAAAACAAAAAAGAATTGAATTGAAAAGAAATCATAAGATGAAAATGAAAGAAATAGAAAAAAAAAACCTTTAGTACCGGTTGGAAATACTAACCAGGACTAATTGTGCCAGTATCAGTGCAATGCCTGGGGCACATTTAGTCCGGGTTGGTAGTAGAAACCGGGACTAAAGGTTCACTTTCAGTCCCGGTTCTAGGAACCGGGACTAGGGGGCCTTTAGTCCCGGATTCGCAATCCCGGTTGGGCAATTGGGACTAAAGAGGGTTTCCCAACCGGTATGTTATCCAGTCCTGCACTAGTGGCAGATTGTTGGCACTTGGTAGGTATACATGTTGATCTCACTCTCCCTACGCCTATCCAAGTTCTTATGTCCTTCAAAGATCAGCTTCAAGTGCCATTCTTCATGAAGATTGTTATCCTTCTCTGCTGGAGCATTTGGAGTTTGGACTCTATGTAACGATGCCATATTCCAAGGAGTTGTGCCTTCCGTGGATACAATCAAAGGTGTCTCATACATGAGTTTGCCATGATGCTTCATCGGGCAAAAAAGAAGCGTATACGGTGACTGAGTTGCCGGCGAAGCTCTACCAAGACACACAGTTGATCCAGGAGCCGGAGTCGCCGGCGAAGCACTACAAAGACACCCTCAATAAAAATTAAAAATATCAGTATATAGACCGGGTCATGACTGTTGAATTTATAATTCCAGAATCAAAGGCAGCAGATTCTTATCGCAGTCGACCTGAACGTTGCTTGCTTTTTTTCAGAGAAGCGTATCATATCATATTTGTTAACTCTCTGCGAGATTAGTGATCGATGAATGATTGCGTCTCGAGACTCCAATTAAACTATCCAGACCCTTTCTAATTAGGCTTTCGGCGCTGTGCACTGTACCTGCAGAATCTTAAATCAGTTGCTTAGGTCGCTTGGAATAAGAAAGTGCGCCACACTCAACACTTGGCCTGAGCTTTTGCTAACTGATTTGCTGGTCTAATCCGTGCTAAGGTGTGACTGGTACGCATCGAGACCAAAACTCCACAGAGATCATAGCCTCGAGAGATCAAGGGTAGAGCGAGGAGCCTACAGTTTAATAATAAACGTACAAAAGATGGTCTTTTCTCCGGCTCCTTTCCGTCAAACACGGCTAGCTAGCTTGTCCCTCTCTGATGTAAAATTAACTAAAGCAAAGGCGATTTGCAGCTTGTCCCTCGCCATGACATTTGCAGCTTGTCCAAAGCTTGCTTTCAGTACCAGTCCCTATTTTATTTTACTCTGAATAAACTGAATGCAAGTGTATTTTATTTTGTTTAGTGAGAGGGGAAAATTCCAAGAATTGTTGTCAGATGTTTACTTGCAGGCCTGCAACATTTCTTTGGATTCAGCTAGCTCTGTACGTGTGTATCTGTAGAAACCGGAGGGATAGCGCGATTTAGGTGTGGTGGAGAATCCTGCCGAAACCATTCTGTGATTTGTGAAAGCAGCGTGAGAATTGAGAAATCGGTGAAGTCTCCATTCAAAGTCTCCGCGTGAATTGCGTGGACTGTGGACTGCTCCTTTTTATTAAAGAAAAAATATGTGGACGGTCTAGGCGAAGAAGGTCCGAATAATAATTATTTGATAATGTTCGAATATTCATGATTTTTCTTTGAATATCTATATTTCCTGCAGAAACCAAATATAAATAATATTTAACCTAACCATTTCATGTGTGATATTCGACAATTTAGTCGGTACGAGTCTCCCTTCGGTCGCCCTAAGCCAGGTGTTGAGGCTTTCCTTGTTCTCTTCGCCGGCGACGAGCACCCACCAGTGGCCAATCTTTCTAGCCTTCGACTAATGAGGGATGCCGAGGGGGAGGCGTTTCACCCTAGCCCCGCCGATCAAGCGGGCTTTGCGCCCATCGCCTCCACAGGTGGAGGTTGGCGAAGCTAATGATGAAGAGCGGCGTCGCGTCGAAGGCCGTGGGGCACTGTCCCGGACGGTGGCATGGGCTGCAGAGGCATGCCGACGGCCTTCTCCAGTACATGGAGTGTCTCCAATCAGGTCCAAGTTCTGGGCCGGGGGAGAAAACTCGGAGGACGACGAGCCAGATATGCCGGCGACGCAGAGTCCTTCCACACCGGAGTTCGTCAAGGATGCCATGGACGCCGGGTTCACAATCGGGCAGCTAATCAGAGCGGAGCAAGTTCTGAGTTCGGGTAAGTCCTCGACAACCGATGATGTTCATCTTCCAAGTACTATAATCTGTTCGTTGGTGCAAAAAAAGCTTGCCGGAGCGCCATGGAAGGGTCCCTTGCCTGCTCCTCGCGTGTCTCCCCCGAGAACGCTTGGAGACTTCATGGCGAAGGCTACCCACAGGACTAGGGGATCGGGCCGTGGATCGAGATCGTCACACCGACGTCCGAGATCGCCGGCAAGTCCTAGTCCGGCATGTCAAACGGCCAGTTCAAAAGATTTTGAAATTGCGAAATCTCAGGATCACGATCCTTGTTTCCCTCCGCTACCAGGCAAGGCAGTACCGGCTTTGGCCGCATTTGTCACGTTCGATGCAGAGGCAAAGAAGGATCGGGACCAAGTTGGACTAGGTGAGAGGGTGCTAATCGGGCCCGGCAAGTACTACAGGCCCACGAAGGGTCTCTGTGCCCTATTCGCACGTACTGGAACCAGACGACGCGCCGGTCCAGTGTGCAAGCCGCCGCGACTCGCATCTTCGACGAATCCACGTCTGTTTGCAGAGGTCGTTCGTAAGGGAAAGTTCATGGAGGCGCCGGGCTCGGGGAACGGAGGAGACATCGGTGGCGGTGGCGCGCGTGGAGGCGGAAGGGGCGCAGGGTACAACCCCGGCTTCCAACCTGGGTTTGATCCAGGTTTTGGAGGACGAGGTCGCGGCCGCGACCAACTCCATCCACGCGGCAGAGGCCGTGGCTTTGGGGGGCATGGAGGTTTCAGATTCAACAACTTCAACTCCGGCTATCAAGGTACGGGTCACGGAGGAAGAAACTTTGGAGGCGGCTTCGGCGGAGGTCGGGGACGTGGTGGATGGCCGAACCATAACCGGCCATACCATCAAGCTCCGATGGCGCCGGCTCCAAATAAGCCAGCCGTGCATGGGACCTTGGGAGGACAGCCGGTCCCCCCAAAGCCTCAGGTTCTCCATGCAGAGGGGGTGGCGTCGGCATCAGCTCAGGGTGCTGCTCCTAGCTTCACTACAGGGGCAGCACCGCAACTTCCCCCGGCGACCACCAAGGCGGCAACAGCAGCAAACGCAGCTCTCACTCAGTCTACTGCCCCACCGGTTTCCAGCATTGCAGATGGTTCAACTGATGTACCAGAGTCAGCCCAGAAAGGTGCATTTCAAAAAAGCAAGGGTAAACCCTATTGCTATCGTTGTCACACTAAAGGACATACGATTTCTGTCTGTACAGCAGTGCTTAGCTGTGAGATTTGCTTTGGTGATCATGTTAAAAAAGTGTGCCCAAATTTAAAGAGTTTACATTCCACTGCTTTACCCTGTGGTTATGTTGTAGAAGGTTTGGGATTCTATTTTATACCTTTTCCTGAGAAACCAAAGTTACCTTCTGAAGACAAGTCCGCTGTGGTACGTGTGTTGGAGGGTTCACTTACTGCAGATCAATTAGCAGTGGAACTCGACAAACTACTGCCCGGAAACAGTTGGGTGATTGATGAGAAAGGCAATGATGCCTTTACTACTAATTTCCCATCTTCTGAGGTGCTCAACCACATGGTGAACTGGGGTCCGATGGACACCAAAACAGTGAAAGGAAAGATTCGGTTCGAGAAAGAAGCCGAAAATGATGTTTTTAAATATGAGATTGACAAGGTTTGGGTACAGTTCTGGGGACTTCCAAAAGAATTACAAGAATTCCCTATTATTTGGGCAATTGGCTCAATTTTAGGTGTTTCTCGTGCTGTTGACACAAAGTTTACAAAGAAGCATGGTAGAGCTAGAATGAAAGTAGCCGTGCTAAATTCTGATCTTATCCTAGATCTTGTGGATGTAGTCATCGGGGAGTATGTTTATGAGCTACAATTTAGAGTGGAGAAAGACATGTCCGATGGTGAGCCCCAGGTCATTGACATGGACTCTACCATGGACGAGGACAAGGCCCCTAAAGAGAAGGAACCGGAAAACATGGATCATGATGCTAACAAAACAGGAGATCCGCCAGCAGGTCAATTGTCGGATAAGCAGCCCAATGCCTCAGTTGCGCCAAGTGGACAGCACATGAACAAGGCTACCGCCGGTGCACCTACTGATCTTCACATGGGTAATGACATGACCGATCAACCAGACCTACCACTGGAAGCTGATATTCAGCAGGGTGTGGAGGTCGGCGCAGGTGTAATACTCCAGCAGAAAAATACAAATAAGCCAGTGGTATCACTGTCTCAGACTGGGATGAGTCCTGATGGTACTGCACAATGGAAGGCTAGTTTGATGCAGTCTAAGAGTGACTCTGGTCTTCTCAAAAAATCTAAGGCGCTGAGTGGTGGGGCAGTGTCACCAGTGAGAGCTAGCAAAAGAAACGTGTTTAATTCGGATCAAGATTCGTTGGAGAAGGCAGCGAAGTTAAAAGCGCGCAAAAATCTTGAATCCTCTTCGATCAAAGGTAAAGAAACACGGCCTCTTTCTTTTGATGCTATTGATGATTCTATTTTGCTAGCTTCTACTAGTGCACTAGGGATTTCACTTGGGTCTAATGAGCAAGAAGTTTCTCTTTCTTTGAAATCTTTAAAAGATCTAGAGTCCCTTAGACTGTCTGAAAATTTTAATTTAGAAGTAACTAACAAGATCCTAGTGGATGATGTCTCGTCTGTTTGCTCTTTAGAAGAAAATATAGATTTAGATGCTTTAAACCTCATTTGTGCGGAGATTACTGAGGACTTAAGTGATGGGGGTTGTGACCCTTTGTGTCTACAGACCCCTTTATCACATTTTAAAAAATCTAAGTCCAGTCTTAACAAGAAAAAAGCTAAACGTCGTTCCAAATGAAAGGTATTTTTTGAAACTGCAACGGTTTTGCTGACCTTAAAAAGTACAGATTTCTATCCGACTTGACAAAAGAAAAGAACCTAGATTTCATTGCCTTATCGGAGACTGGGAGAGCCAACTTTTCACAATCAACTTTGAATAATATCTGCACTGGTAGAGATTTTCTTTGGCACTGCATGGCTCCAAGGGGTCGGTCTGGTGGTATGATGCTAGGTATAAATCCTTTGATTTTTGACATTGGTCAGATAGAAGAAGGAGATTTTTTTATTCGGTTCTTGTTAAGACACAAGGAAGTTGGTTTTAAATTTAATTTAATCTCGGTTTATGGCCCTGCTCAGTTAGATCTAAAGACACTTTTCTTATCTGAGTTGGTTAGAGTTTGCTCAAAAGACACCTTACCCATTATTATAGGTGGTGATTTCAACATTATTCGTGGCCCGGTTGAGAAAAACAATGAAAACTATAGTGATAGATGGCCTTTTTTGTTTAACGCGGTCATTGATACTCTAAATCTTAGAGAATTAGAGTTGACAGGAAGAAAGTTTACTTGGGCTAACCGTTTACAAAATCAGACCTTTGAGAAACTAGATAGGATTCTAGTTTGTACGGATTTTGAGTCTAAGTATCCGCTCTCAACAGTGGTTGCATTGAATAGAGAGATTTCTGACCACACTCCACTTTTTTTAGCACAAATAGTCCATCTTTGGCTTACCAACCCCAATTTAAGTTTGAATTGGGATGGTTGCTTAGGGATGGTTTTTGTGAGATGGTGCGAGATGTTTGGCTTAGTGTTATTGTAAACGGCAGCCCTTTAGAGAGGTAGCAAGCGAAAATTAGGAGGCTACGCCAATACCTCAGAGGCTGGGCAAAAAATGTGAGTGGGGCTTATAAGAAAGAAAAGAAGGAACTGTTAGATAAACTTGACGAGCTAGATAAAAAGGCAGAAATGTCTTTGCTTAATGAGACGGACTTAAACCTCAAACATGTGTTAAATGAGAGACTGGCCGAATTACTGCGTGAGGAGGAAATTAAATGGTACCAAAGGGCAAAGGTAAAACATTTACTAGAGGGTGATGCTAATACTAAATATTATCATCTGTTGGCTAATGGTAGGCATCGAAAAACTCGTATTTTCCAGTTGGAGGATGGTGAGAATATAATAGAAAGTGATGCTCAACTAAAACAACATATTACCAACTATTATAAAAACCTTTTTGGTCCCCCGAAGAGCTCTTCTATAGTGTTGGATGAGCACCAGGTCCAAGACATTCCTCAAGTTTCTGATCTGGAAAATGTGTTTCTCACTGATTTGTTTTCTGAGTCTGAGGTCAGAGCAGCGGTGTTCCAGATGGAACACAATAAGGCACCAGGTCCGGATGGATTTTCACCAGAGTTTTATCAGGTCTTTTGGGATTTAATAAAAGATGATCTGATGGCTCTCTTTATGGAATTTTATGAGGGAATTTTGCCTTTGAATAGTCTCAACTTTGGTACTTTAATATTATTACCAAAGAAGAAAGATGCGAAAGTCATTCAACAATATAGACCAATCTGTTTGCTGAATGTCTCTTTTAAGATCTTTACCAAAGTTGCGACTAATAGACTATCTACTATTGCCCAGAAGATCATTAGACCAACACAAACTGCCTTCCTCCTAGGAAGAAACATCATGGAGGGCGCAATAATTCTGCATGAGACGATTCATGAACTAAATTCAAAAAAGCAAGATGGAATAATCTTTAAAATAGACTTTGAAAAGGCTTACGATAAAGTAAAATGGAACTTTTTACAACAAACCTTAGTAATGAAAGGTTTCTCTCATAAGTGGTGTTCTTGGGTGCAACAATTTACACAGGGAGGAAATGTAAACATTAAATTGAATGACCAACTTGGTTCCTATTTCCAAACAAAAAAAAAGGTATAAGGCAAGGTGACCCCATGTCACCAATACTATTTAATATAGTGGCAGACATGTTGGCTATACTAATTGCGAGGGCCAAGGAAGTAGGCCAGGTAGAGGGGGTCATTCCTCATCTGGTTCAGGATGGATTGTTTATTCTACAGTATGCAGATGACACTGTGATCTTTATGGGCCACGATGTTGAGAAGGCGATAAACATGAAATTGATTCTAAGCACTTTTGAGCAACTTTCGGGGCTCAAAATTAATTTTCATAAAAGTGAAATTTTTTGTTTTGGTAAAGCGAAGGAACATGAGGTTTTCTATTCACAATTATTTGGGTGCGGGGTGGGTAAGTTCCCATTTCGTTACCTTGGTTTACCTATGCACACTAGAAAGCTATGTAATAAAGATTGGCAGTCAATAGAGAATAGAATTGAAAACAAGCTTAGCAGATGAAAAGGAAAGCTGCTTTCAGTAGGAGGTCGGCTGGTCTTAATAAAATCAGTGCTCTCTAGCTTACTGATGTTTATGTTATCTTTCTTTGAACTTCCAAAAGGAGTTTTAGAAAAGATCGACTGCTTCAGATCAAGATTCTACTGGCAAAGCGACCATCATAAGCGAAAATATAGATTGGCCAAATGGAAAATTATGTGCCAACCAAAAACACAAGGTGGGTTAGGCATACATAATTTGGATTTACAAAACAAATGCAGGTTAAGTAAATGGCTCTTCAAGTTGCTAAACGAGGATGGCTTGTGGCAAGAATTATTGAGAAATAAATATATAAAAGATAAAACTTTAGGGAGTTGTACCAAAAGGCCCACTGACTCTCACTTCTGGAAAGGACTGATGAATGTCAAAGATAGTTTTTTGTCTTTTGGTTCATTCAGAGTAAAAGACGGGTCACAAACTCGTTTTTGGATGGACACCTGGTTGGGAAACCAACCATTAAAAGATAAATTCCCCTCGTTGTTCAACATTGTGAGAAGAAAGCAGGATCCTGTGGCAACGGTACTTGCATCAGTCCCGCTAAACATTTCCTTTCGCCGTAACTTAGAGGGTAGGAATTTAAGGGATTGGCATCGAATTGTTGCCTCTTTACAAAATATGAACTTACATGGGAAAAAGGATGTGTTTGTTTGGAGATTACATTCATCGGGTACTTTTTCTGTTAAATCCATGTATGCTGCACTAATTAACAATGGGGTCAGGGTGTCACAAGATTTATGGCAGATCGAAATTCCTTCAAGAATAAAAATATTCTTGTGGTATTTAAAAAGAGGTGTCATTTTAACTAAGGACAATCTTGCACGACGAAACTGGAATGGTGATAAGAAATATTGCTTCTGCCACCATCCAGAAACTATTCAACACCTTTTTTTTCAATGCTACTATGCTAAATTCTTGTGACGCGCTGTACACTTGTTGTTTGGGTTATCTCCCCCCATTAGTATAGACGATTTATTTGTAAATTGGTCTAAGTCGGGTGATACCACACATAATTCATTGTTATTAACTGCAGCATCAGCTCTATGTTGGACAATCTGGTTAACAAGAAACGAAGTGGTTTTTGATAAATGTAGACCGAAAACTTTTTTGCATGTGCTATTCAGGGGAACCCATTGGCTACGGCAATGGGCAGAACTGCAACGGCATGATGATCTACGGAAAAAGTTTACCCTAATTGGGCAGCATTTGGAGACATCAGCATTGCACTTCTTCAGCTCCAATGGGTGGTTATCGACTAGGTTTATTGGTCTTCATTAGTCAGAACTTTACTTCCCGCTTTGTTTTCCTTGTGTCTGCTTGTAAGTTTGAGAACCCAGTAGGTTGTGTGCTGGTCGTTGAACCAAACTTTGTAATAATTGGCCTGATTCTACCCTGGGGTGGATGAAGCCGGATATATTTTATCCATTATCTAAAAAAACAATTTAGTCGGTACATCCGACCAATATCCGATGACTGATATTTTAATTTTATATATTATACAAGGACCAACATACAAATAGTTATAATTGTGTAGAGAAGCCAACCAACCTGAATTCTCAGATGTTGTGCCTTGCTTTGCTAGTGCCCTGACATTAGATATGGACTAGAATCCCTTAATCCTTTGTTAGTCCCTTATATTAGATTAGAATTGAAGATCAAGTGTTTGGTAACACTATACATTGACACACATGAGAAAGATGTGATGTGGGTCAACAATTTTTGGTGGAAATGCGAAAGGAGTGATCCAACTAGTGCAACATATATGGGCGTTGATTTTAAGTGATATCTTAAACGCTAAAAGGTAAACAGTGAGTCGCCTGCTATTTAGCCTATTATTCGGACAAAACGGATGTTTAAATGGACAAAACAGCTGTTTAAACGGTCAAAACAACCGATTAAACGGAAACGGTGTACCACCATGTAGCGTTTATATAGTGTGTAAACGGGCTAAACGACCGTTTAGCCAAACATATTTTATCCAATAGCTGAAATATATTCGTAACCGGCATTATTCACGCCTGACTTGTCTCGTATTTATAGTGGTGGAGCCACGTTCAGGTCATACTGGGCTCGCCACCTCACCAGAGAACTTTCTAAAGCAAACAGCAACAATGGTGGAGCCACGCTGAGGTCACGCTGGGCCACTGTGTTTAGATCCAAATTTTGGAGTACCAAAATGCACTGTAGCATTTTCGTTTGTATTTGGTAATAATTGTCCAACCATTGACTAATTAGGCTCAAAACGTTCGTCTCGCAAAGTACAATCAAACTGTACAATTAGTTTTTGATTTTATCCACATTTAGTACTCCGTACATGTATCACAAGTTTGATGTGATGGAAAATCTTTTTTTTACATAATACACTTTTCAATGAATCTAAACACAAACGCACATCACCGGCATGCCTGACAAATTTGCATGGCTGCATAGACTCAAGCATCTCTCTTCTGCTGGAGCTTGCCTGCCTAACAAAAATGCCTAACAAAAATGCTGCACGCATTCAGGTTCCCGGTCCTAACCTCTTCCATACTTCGACGCTACATAAAGACCGACACGCCTCCGTAACCGTGCTTCGGCAATGCTGTAGCTCCTCTCTCTCTCTCTCTGACTTTTCTTGAATCACCTATGCCCTTGTTTAGTTCCTCCAATTCTCCCCCAAATTTCACTATGCAAAAAGAAGATTCCCTGTCACATCAAAATATCGGCAAATGCATGGAGTACTAAATGTTGATGAAATCAAAAACTAATTGCTAGATGAACATTTTAAGCCTAGTTAGTCAAAATTTGGATAATTTTTACCAAATACAAACGAAATGCTACAGGAATTCTGATATAGTGTTTTTCTCCCCAATTCACCGAACTAAACGAGGCCTATGTTAAGCATGGTTTGCCTATTCTTTTCTTCTCAAGAATCTTCTATGTTAAGCATACGGTGATGAGAGTCTAACATGGGGTATGTTAAGTCCCTGAGTTGAGGATATGATAGTCCAACTAACCCCCTGGCTAACTCTCCGAATCAACCGGGGGCTCGAGGGCTACACCCATCTGGTGTGCTCGAGCACACCCACTGGCAGAAAAGCTAGGATGGCTCGGCAGCCCGTAAATGGACTTCCCCCGAGGAGGTCTTCGATATCAGAGGGGCAAGCCTGAGAATGCGACAGCCGCCATTGCTCAGGGCTCGGGGACTCAACCAAAACGCAGGGATTCCTGACCTAAGGGGAGACCTAGCCTAGCCTTAGCCCTAGCAGCCATCCCAACCTTGGCTAGAGGAAAACAACCGTCCTGTACCAAGGCTAGAAGCCAACTTCGGAATCTGTCAGGCGCTCAGGGCCTGACAAACGCTAAAGCAACACTTCACCGTGAGGCGTTGTCGGCCACTCCCTCATAGAAGGGGCACGCCTAGGGCGTGACACATCAAGTAGTCAAAGGATTTCCCTAAACGTGAGGACCATAGGGCTCTAGGCCCGCTCGTCAGCCTCTCCACGTAGGGGGAGGATCCTTGCGTACCAAGGAAGCCAGGAAAAAAGCTCACCCAGGGAAGCTCTGTCGTGGCAAACAGCGCTTGCCAGTCAAGCGTTAGAGTACTGCAGCAAGGGATGTCAGAGAGTGGTTGTGACATTGTGGGGCCCCTTCTACACGACAAAGAAGTACCCGACGGTGCCAAGCGGAGACCAGAGCACAAGGAAGAAACCCTAGAGAAGCCACCTGATTTTGTACTCTCATGCCCTCCTCGGTATATAAGGGGAGGCGTGGGCTCCCGTAGGAGACGAACCCAAATAGAAAGACACCAAGACAAATGATTAGCTAACCCAAGAGAGGGGTTGATAAGAGGATCTTCTCAAGAACCCTAGGATAGCACTACGTGATCCCTTGTTAATCTCTCATTATTATAAGAACCCTCAATCGAGCATTCCAACACAAACACCATGCATACTGCTAGACGTAGGGCACAAAAGCCCGAACCTAGATAAATCGCATGTGCCCCTAAGTATTTGAGTGCTCAAGCCACCAAAGATCCACACACCGACCTTCGACAAACAACATGATGCTTGTCGCGGTTCCAAACTCGCGACAACGGAAGCGCCAGGTAGGGAAGCACATTGTGTGTGATCGCTACTCTGTAGTGGCCATAACCACCAACTTCATTATCAAAGTCGGAGGTGTTGCTCGTGAAGGCGACATACGCCTCATCGACGAGATCATCTTCGTCGGCTACGCCTTCACCCTCAGCCAGAAGCTCTCAACTTTGGGATCCTGGACTATATATGTCACTAACCACATCAGCGAACTCCACCTCTTCGAGGAGACTTTATCAAAGGATAACGAGTCCCAAACGTCATACCCCTCACTGGGCCTCTTGGAAACCAACCTAGAGGTCTAGACCCAAACCCACCATGTCGGAGCACTGCCAAATGTTCTACACACTGGAGAGCGTCCACCACTAGATCATCACTGGAGAGGGGCTTCCGTCGCACCACCGTTTCTCATCCTTTTGGACCTCTCATATGGGATCTAGAACATCGCGACAGTGTTCTATCTCATACTGGAGCACCTCGTGAGCAGAGAGGCGCCACGCGGTGTCGTCCTTTTAGGCACGGCGGGGACCGACATCTCCTCGTTGTGCACCTTCCTCGAGATACTCTCGGGGGTCAGTCCGGAGTACGACTCCGATGAGGCCAATGGCTATTCCCTAGGGCGTAAGTGCTTCCACATCGACGGGGATCAAGTCATCGACAACAACGTCGAGGTTACGCCCCCGGACCTAAGTCTGAGCAGCCATGCCACCTACCTCAAGGAGAAGGCCGAGCTCCTCAAAGCTCGACAGACCGACCTAGAGGCTCAGCGTGCTGAGCTCAAAAGAAGGAAGAAGGAGATTGATCGCTAGGAGACCATCAAGCGCTGGTCATTGCACTATTGCTCGCCCATGCCCACGACCGCACTAGGCCCACGCCGCCATGGTGAGCGAGCATGCCACGAACAAGAGAGATGGAGAGAGAGGAGATCATCTTCCTGGAAGACTAGTGTCGTTCTCTAGTTCATCTGTTCGGGTAAAGACCGACAATTGGATTTCTAGGGAGCGTCTTTCACGTGACTGCTCGATCTTCTTTCTACTAATTCCCGACTGCTCGATGATTGTGGTGGTAGGCAAGCCGCTCCATACCGCTCGAGACTTATCTTCATGGGAATTGCGAGCAATTGTGTCAACAGCACATTTAGCAACGAGGGACCAAGATCTCCTATGAAATAGAAAATATTATTCAGAAATAGCATAGTCCAAGCAAACCCACTGAGGTAGGAAACTCTCAAGTACGGTTCTAGGGAAAGGAACTGCCTCATGCGTATAATCTAATCTATCGTGAGCCTACTCAAACAGAGGACTTCATCCTTTCTGCACGGCAACGAGTGGGACGACTACATCAACAAACGCTATGTTGACTAGCGGAAACGATTCTAGTGCTGCTAGGTATGCTACTGTAGCCATTTCTATTTTCCGTAATTGAATACATGATTAGTATAATGCTTTCTTAACTTACTTGCAACTAGATCACACATGCAACTCTCTGATGTCACAAACATGCTATTAGTATTTTTTGAATAAAATTAATACTAAATTTGCCTAAATTTATAACAATTTCTTATTTTTTATTGTCTTTTCTCATTAACTATTATACCACACCATGTTTTTGCTCTGATGACACTCTATTTACTTCTTGTAAATAGTGGGCTTGGGCACATACAACGCTGTTTAATGAGCCGTCTGTATAGCAGAACACATTTGCAAAAAACCCCTTCACGCGCAACAGCCAAGGTAGGGTCGTCGACGGCTCCGGCCCGTGCTCCGAGAAATCGACCTGCCAGCGTCGATCTCAGTGCGCATGGTAGGACCGCAAAAACCTTATGAGAGCAAGGCCAATAAGCTTGGCTTATAGCCAAGCCATGTCATTAGAAGACAAACTTAATAGATCATCAATACAACAATTAGCCTTTTCACTCTCCTTCAAAGCATATATTTTATTAGTATATGGGTCCCACCACCACAATCACCATCTTCCTCCTCCTTCTCCTGCTATTCCAGACTTCCAGAGATTGCTTCTCGTCGCGTGCGTGCCATGGAGGCACTGATGCTCTTGCTAGCGTCACGCGGTGGGCGAGTGGCAGGCTCGCGCGTGCGACCGAGCGGCGCGTGCGTCGACTGGAAGCGGCGAGTGCGCGGGCTCGCAGTCGGGCGAGCAGCACACGACGGCAGCGGTGGAGTTGCTGCACCGTCGCGCATGTGGCCGGGCAGCGCGTGCGTCGACTGAAGGCTCGCGCGTGCGTCGACTGGAAGCGGCGAGTGCGTGGGCTCGCGGCAGGTCGAGCAACTCATGACTGTAGCGGTGGCGTCGCTGTAGGCTCGCACAGGCTAGCAGCGTGCTACGGCGGCGCCGCGGGCGGCGGACGGCAGCCTGTGGCTGCGCACGATGGTCGTGGCGCTCGGTGGCATGGAGCTCTTCGTCACCTCCGGCACCCAGCAAAAATCCCCCATCTACTCTGATTCCGCATGAGTTGTGAGCAGTGGAGAGAAGAGACGAATGGCCCCACGAGCGTCTTCGAACATGTGATGAGCCGGTCGACGCATCCATCGCTAAGCAGTTTGCCTCTTCTTTTTCTCTTTCTTCCATGTCAGATTTTGCTTAGGCTGTGTTTAGGCTATCCGCACCCATGGACCTCTATATTCATCCTCTATATGTCCTAGTCCTAGTCAGCAAGATTCTCTCCTCTATACTCAATTTTCCCGCACACATCCATCCTCTATATCATCCTCTATCCACTCTATTCACTATATGAGACCCACTTGTCATTTTATCTAAATATATTCATGTATGATCTAGTTTTGAAGGATTTATTGAGACGAATTTAATGGTGCAATCGAAATTTAATTTGAATTTTTGGTTTGTGAGTTATAGCATTTTTTTTCCTTTGTTTAGCTAGTGGGGTCCGCCACTACAGAAAATAGAGTAAGCACCGTACTACTCTAAATATAGAGTGAGAGAAAGGATAGAGTATCGTTTTAGAGTACCCAGTTTTTACTTTATATTCATACTCTAAAACTTTAGAGTATCATTTAGAGTATGCCACTGCGGGCAGTCTTAGATACTCAAAAGAGACAAAATTTTTTGTATAGTAACTGTCACACCGAATCTTTAGACGCATACATAGATTATTAAATGTAGATAAAAAAATAACTAATTGCACAGTTTGTCTGTAACTGTCGAGACGAATCTTTTGAGCCTAGTTAGTCTATGGTTAAACAAATTTTGTCAAATAACAACGAAAAGTGCTACAGAAATTTTTTTCTAAAAATTTTCGCAACTAAACGGAGCCTATGTTGTTTGGGCTATAAGCGAAGCAGATATGGCTTATTGTAGGTGCTCTTAGAGGAAGTACAGCAACGGTCGTAACGCTGAGCACGTCAGCTCGTGTGGCTGAGCTGGATGAGAGAGCGCAGGAAAGAGAAAGCAGCTTGTCGCTCCTGCAGGCGCTCGGCGCATCAGTAATGGAAGAGAGAGAATGTAGTTTGTTTACTCTATTGCTGTGTATGAAAGTGAACTGGGGGGAAGAAATAAAGAATCAGTAGCAGATTATAGGCTCATCAATGAAATATAAAACTAATAATATGGTTGCTAGAGAATAGCGAGAGACAAGTTATAGTATGGCTTGACTCTAATTTTGCTGAAATGGCTTGTCTTATAAACAAACAATGGGCTATATTATTAACATGGCCTTAGGTCCCAACAACAACTTCGCTAATTGCCTACGTCTTGGGAAGAGAACATGCAGAAAATTGCTCACTAGCGCTTCTCTCCTCGCCTCGCTGAAGGGTCGAGATAGCGGACTAGAGAGGGTGAATAGTCCTTTCTAAAAACTTAATCGCATAGGCTAACCGAAACAAGTGCGGAATTTAAACTATCGGTCTAGTCAAAGCTACAACCCTCCATCTAAGTTCTCTAGCACCTTGCAAAAGATCCTAATTAAGCAACTAAGGTGTCAATCTTAGCAAGAACTCACCTAATCAATTTTAGAGCAAGGTCACACAAATCTATGCACTAGTACTTTGCCAACCGAGGGAGCTCCTACACAACTAGTAAGCAAAAGCACAAAGCTCCTAGTCTCACGAGCAATGCTTAATAACAAGGCTACACAAACTAAATTAGAGAGCGCAAACTACTCAGCTACACAAACTAAGCAATGTGACTAACAAGGTTACACAAATCAAATTAGCCACGCAACGGAGATACTTCTAGCTACACAAGCAAAAAGTTAACTAGCTAGCTACACAAGCAAACTAGTTACAAGAGCAACTACATAAGCACTAAATATATAATGTAAATACAAGCTTGCGTAGAGAGGAAGCAAACCACCGTAAAGAAATACACAAAGTTGGCACGATGATTTTTCACCGAGATTCACTTGGTTGCCACCAGGCTAGTCCCCGTTGTGTCGACCAACACCTCGTGGTTCGGCGGCTAATTGGTATCCACAACAAAGCCTCCCAAAGGCGCCACAAGAACCTACCGCAAGTGTTGCAGCTCAATGACACGCTCTACTAGAGTTGCTCTTCACGAGCCGCGAGGTGAGCATAATCCCTCTCACAAAGCTTCTCCGTAGCCTCGCACAATCTTCTTGCGAGCTTCGACGGAGCCACAAGACACCAAGCCATCTAGAAGGTGGCAACCTCCAAGAGTAACAAGCACCACCCGCTTACAACACGAACACCTAGTGCCACTCGATGCAACCTCACGATGCAATCGCACTAGAATCACTCACTCGCTTATTGATTCGCAATATAGCAAACACAAGTGAGTTGGAGGCTTCTCAAACCAAGCACACAAGGGCAACACATTCCCAAGGTGCTCAGCACCAGCCAAGGCCGGCCACCACTTGTATTTATAACCCCACAATCAAATATAACCATTACCTCTTTACTGGGCGTTTTTCACAGCGACCGGACGCGCCGGTCGATATGATCGGACGCGCTGCACTGCGTCCGGTTGCTCCTGGCCGTCCACGTGTCGCCCTAGATTCAACCGCGACTGCTCGATCCTCCAACGGTCACCACGCGCCAACGGTCACCAAGTGATCGGACGCGCTGCACAACTGACCGGACGCACAGGTCACGCACAGCAGTGCGCCAGCGAGCGAGCGACCGGACGCGCCACAAGATGAACCGGACGCCACAGTGCCAGCGTCCGGTCATTTCCAGTAAACACCCACTTGATGAGGAAATGCCTACGATGTCCGAATAAATTTCCCGATCTTCACGGTGCAAAACAATGAGAGTACGGTTTTTTCTGAATTTGTATGACTATATAATAACTGCGGCTATGTTGGTGAACTTCACGGTAACAGTAGCACAGCAGCAGCAGCAGATCACTTAAATCTCCCTCAAACAATATAACCGAAGCAATAAATAAATGATAATAATTGTGGCCAGGATTCAGATTAATAACCAGCAGTGAATTACCCCTTTGCAAATAACAAAACGATCACATGCAGTAGCAATCACGGTAACCAAAGGGTAGGATGATCCAACAGTAACGGTAGATGGTGCCAAAAATTCTCACGACAATTATTGACCAAACAATATAATCCGTACAAGTGGAATCAATATGTTTCATCAGCCAAAGACAAGCTGTAGCAATAATAGAATACTCGGCTTACAAACTTAAGATAGATGCAATCCAAGTAGTAGACGATGTCCTTCCATCCGTGCTTCTGACGAACACGATCAGAAGATGGGAAACTCAAAAAATTCCAAGCACGCACTTAAGCCGTACCAGCTTGATCACGTACTCTACAATGATCCACAAGAATCCGGAAGAAAATCTTCAAGACGAAGAACCTGATGGGAACACCATCTAGGGTTTTCCGAGCGACGGCTCGACGAGGAATAACTTCACAGATAAAATCCAATCTGACCTCTACACAGCCAGCTTAGGCCATATAAGTGCACGCAGGCACATGACGCAACTTGGACTCGACCACAACACAGCCAGAGCCTAACACATACGTGACTCAGCCCAACCCATATGAATCAAAATATAGCTAATTAATACTAGTGCCGTGACTCAGCCTAGCCCATATGAATTAAAATATAGCTAATTAATACTAATGCCGGCAAATATCCAACTATATAGTAAAATATCTGGCCACAATGCAAATTAAGTTGGCCCCTCACGCATAGAGACAATCTGCACAGATATATTTGACGCCTTCCTTGCCTTCCAATACTTCTTGGCCAAATTATTTTCAACAAATATTCTACTTGACTATGCAAGAGTAGAATCCAATTCTCCTTCATGCGTCATCTTGATTTGTTTTCGATCAATAGAAAATGAGCCAAACTGAATAACTCGACAAGCCATGGGCTTATCATCACTCGCGACCTAACGTGTCCGGTCGATCGTGACCTGACGCGCCACCGCGTCCGATCGACCTCGCGTGCTTCAAAGTTTCTCTAGGGCTTGACCGGACGCGTCGGTCCCGTGACCGACCGGACGTGCCGATGCGCGCGCATGCTGCACGCGGGATGAACTGACCGGACGGGCTAGCCGCATCCGATCCAGCGTCCGGTTCAGCATCCGGTCACCTTAGTGACTTTCTTTCGACTCTGTTTCTTCGCCTCCGGCGCAGTAGAAAATAGGCGTTTCATTTCCACAAAAACGCTACCTTCTTCGCAAATGTGCTAACACCACCAAGTGTTCACCATCTTGTGCATGTGTGTTAGCATTTTTACAATCATTTTCTTCAAATGAGTTAGTCACTCAACTTGCCACGCCACTCGATTCTAGCAACGATGCAAAGTTAGATCACTCGAGTGACACTAGATGACCGATATCCAAATAAGTTTGCTCCTCTTAATAGTATGACCATCTATCCTAAACCCGGTGAAAGGTCTTGATGGCTAGAGGGGGGGTGAATAGCCTTTTAAAATTTTCTACAAAGACAAGCTAAACAAGTTTATCAAAATAACAAATAGCGAGATGCGAGTTTTGCTTAGCCTACGAGGTGTTTGCAAGCCACCTAACAAATTCACAATTCTAGTATTTGCACTCAACCGCACAAGTCAAACCGAGAAGGTAACTACAACTACAACTAGCAAGCTACACAAAGGAGTTACTCTAGCAAAGCTAACTAGCTAGCAAAGATAACTAAGAAGGTAATGCGGAGTTGAGTTAGGAGAGTTTCACTGAGGGGCGAAGTATTGAGCCAACCAATATGATCAATAATGAATACCAAGATAACTGAACACCGGGATCAATCAATCACAATATGAAAGTGATGACACGAAGATTTATCCCGAAGTTCACATGCTTGCCGGCACGCTAGTCCCCGTTGTGTCCCTCTTCACCACGTGGTTCGGTGGCTAATCGGTCTCACACCGAGCCTCTCAAAAGGCGCCACAAGAACCTACCAAATGGTAAAAGGTTGCAATGACACGAGCAATTTACTAACGTTGCCTTTGACGCTTCGCCGAGGTAGGCACAAACCCCTCACAATCACGAGAGGTGGCCAAGAACAATCACCAACTCTTGCCAACGCCTCCAAGCTGCTCCAAGCCGTCTAGGTGGTGGCAACCACCAAGAGAAATAAGAATCCCGTAACAAATTAACCACCAAGTGTCAACTAGATGCAATCTCACAATGCAAATGCACTTGAATCACTTAATCTCACTTCAAATATGCAAAGAAGCAAGAGAGATGAGTGGGAGGGGAGTTGCTTAGCTTAAAGTGCTCATAAGTATGTCAAATGTTCAAGAGTAAGAGCCTTGAGCCGGCCAACGAGTATTTATAGATGTACCCCTTCGAATATAGCCGTTAGAAACTTGAAACAGTCGAAGCCGCGCTGACCAGACGCGCTAGTCACACTGACCAGACACGCCGATCGCAAAACGGCTAAGCCACGAAGTAACGACCGGACACGCTCGACACGCAGACCGGACGCGCTAGGCTCGACCGAACGCGCTGGTCCCGTAACAGACCGGACGCGCTGGTCAAGCCTGAGCAGCGCTCAACGAAACAGCGACCGGACGCACTGCAGAACTGACCGGACGCCACAGTGCCAGCGTTCGGTTGGAGTCCAGTAAGCTCCCTGATCGACCGGACGCGTCTGGTCGACTGTGACCGGACGTGCCACCACGTCCGATCAAAAACAGAAACACGCACAGATGCTGAACACTAACCGGATGCGTCCGGTCAAACAGAGACCGCGTCCAGTCCAGCGTCCGGTCACCTCTGTGACCTTCGTTCGACTCCATTTCTTTTCCGACTTCCGGCGTAGTGTAAAAAAGTCGTTTCAACTCCTCGAAAACGTCTGAATCCCGCCTCGCAAGCTCGGCGGGAGGGAGAGAGGACCCCAAACGTTCTCTACCGCTCAAACTCCACCACATTTGCAAATGTGCTAACACCACCAAGTGATCTCGTCATGTGTGAGTGTGTTAGCATTTTCACAATCATTTTTCGAGGCGATATTAGTTCAATCCAAATGCATATGATTATGAAATGCACACCTAGAGGCACTTAGGAGTTCAATAGCCGCGTCATTCCCCTCTTTATAGTACGGCTATCTAACCTATAATGTAACCACTCCCACTATGTGTCTTGGTTAGTAAACACAACCCTTAAGCATATACCTTTGCCTTGATCACGTAGGGTTGCATCCAAATCCAAGTGTGGCCATCATGATCACCATGTCCATCTTGCCACCAACCTTGGAATGTACTAATCCTCATATACTACATACAACTTAGGCATAGGATTAGTACTTAGGCATTGTCACTAATTACCAACACCAAACATAGGACTTTCAATCTCCCCCTTGTTGGTAATTGGTGACAAACCTTTCACAAAGATATTATGATAAAATTTTGATTGAACCCATGTCACATTGTCCAAGTATATTACTATGTGTAAGAATTATGGACATGTGATCATGAATTCAAATTAATAGAAATGGCTCCTCCTACATGTATGCTATATGTTTGGATTTTAGAAGCATACATGTTAGATAGGAAAGTATATGAGCATTGACTACCAATAGGTGCTAAGTGTTTAAGATTATAGACCTTTGAAGCGTGATACCATCGGAGTAGCGATAAACACCATCTTAGCACCTTGTGTAGTTAGATACCACTTGGAAAAGCACAAACATAACTAGAAACCTCGTGAGATTAACATTATAAGCAAGGCTCTAGTACCACTTTGAAAAACATGAAGCAAGAAAAATCTAACTACTTTCTATTCATGCTAGTACCTCAATATAGCATTCAAATTATACTAGCAAGTCACCACACAAGCAATGTATCAGAGAAAAAGAAATGCATAACTATGCATCATACATATGAAGTGCACATGGAAATGCAACATTCATGTTTAAGAGCTTGCTCCCCCTACGTGTGTGTTCAAAATTTTAGTTGATCCCCTTCTTTTATCAATTCTCCCCCTTTAGGATTTTCTCCCCCTTTAGAATCTATCTTTGTGAACAACATTTTCTCCCCCTTTGGCACCAATAACCACAAGGAACCAATTTTAGATAGATTATCATGTTGAATTATGGGGTGAGGATCAAGTTTGTGATTCAACCTAGATTGCTTGCATAAATAAAATGCTTCAGTTTGATCCAAGGGCAAGCTTCTTCACACCTCACTAGAAGGGTTATCATGGACCATGTTGAAGCAAATATTTAGACAAGTGATCTAGATTAAACACTTAGGATCACAAGCTACTTAAACAAGTTATATGCTACCACTAGATCATACAAGTCATGGAAACAATAGTGGCACCATATAAACTTCAAATTCTTTTGATTTTCATGAATGAGCCTAGAACATGTAAATTATGACTAGATGCACTAAACAAGTCCTTAGCATAGAATGTATGACATGTCAACCAATTGTACCTTGGGGCTCGAAGGAGAGGCATGTCATATATGGGGTGCATCAACTCATGTTGGAGAAGTCAAGTATGTTCAACTCATTCTTTAGCTTGTGAAATCTCTTTTCATCAAGTGGCTTGGTGAATAGATCGACTAATTAATCTTCAGTGCCCACACTCTCAATAGCAATGTCACCCTTTTGTTGATGATCTCTAATAAAGTCATGGCGAACATCAATATGCTTTGTTCTTTGATATTAAACCGGATTGTTGGTTAGCTTCACGGAACTTTAATTGTCATATAGCAATGGCATATTTTTGAAATTGATTCCAAAATCCTTCAATGTTGCCTTCATCCACAAGATTTATACACAACAACTACCCGCGACGATATATTCGGCCTCGGCGGTAGATAGTGCAATATTATTTTGCTTCTTGGATGACCATGAGACAAGTGATCTTCCTAACAATTGACAAGTCCTGGAAGTGCTCTTTCTCTCTACTTTGTCACTGGCATAGTCGGAATCTGAATATCTAACTAGCTCAAAACTTGCACCTTTGGGATACCATAATCCAACATCTTGTGTATGCTTCAAATACCTCAATATTCTCTTTGTTGCCTTTAAATGACTTTCTCTTGGTGAGGCTTGAAATCTTGCACACATGCATACACTAAACATTACATCGGGCCTTGATGCCATCACATAGAGTAGGCTACCAATCATTGATCTATATAACTTTTGATCCACCATGTTGCCACTCTTGTCACTATCCAAGCTTTCACTAGTGCTCATTGGAGTAGTGATTCCTTTTGCATCTTCTATACCAAACTTCTTTAGCATATCCTTTATGTATTTGGTTTGGCTTACAAATATTCCTTCCTTCATTTGTTTAATTTGAAGTCCAAGAAAGAAACTAAGTTCACCAATCATCTTGGTTTGGCTTACAAATATTTCTTCCTTCTTTTGCCATCATTTTCCTAAACTCATCACAATAATCTTGATTGGTTGAACCGAATATGATATCATCAACATATATTTGCAACATAAACAAGTCTTTCCCAATCTTCTTGGTAAATAGTGTTGTATCAACTTTGCCCATGACAAATCCTTTGGATAGCAAGAAGTCCCTCAATCTTTCATACCATGCTCTAGGTGCTTGCTTTAATCCATACAAAGCTTTTCTTAACTTGTATACATGATTGGGTTTCTTGTCATCTTCAAAACCGGGAGGTTGCTCCACAAGTCTACATACACCTCCTCTTGAATGTACCCATTGAGAAATACACGCTTTACATCCATTTGATATAGCATGATATTGTGAGCACAAGCATAGGCAAGTAAGATCCTAATTGCTTCCAATCTTGCAACCAGGGCATAAGTTTCACCAAAGTCAAGACCCTCTATTTGTGTGTAACCTTGAGCTACTAGTCTTGCTTTGTTCCTTACTACTATCCTATCTTGATCTTGTTTGTTGCGAAAGACCCATCTTGTTCCAATGACATTGTGATCCTTAGGCCTCTCAACTAGTTCCTATACTTCATTTCTCTTGAAGTTGTTGAGCTCTTCATGTATTGCATTTACCCAATCCGGATCTCTCAATGCTTTATCATTGTTCTTGGGTTCTTCCATTGACACAAAAGAAGAGTGAGCATAAAATGATGCCAATCTTGATCTAGTTTGAACTCCCCTTTGTATGTCACCAATGATAGAATCCAATGGATGGTCTCTTGCAATGTTAGTTGGTTGAAGCACTTGGACTTTGATTGCTTGGATGTTGATATTGATCATGAGTTGGAGATGATGAACTAGCCACTTGTTGATCTTATTGTACTTGAGATGATGTACTAGCTTGATTTTGTATTAGAGAACCACTAGCTTGTGTAATTGGACTTTGGAGCACTTGATCTTTCTTGTCATCCCCATCAATCACTTGCTTTGGCCTAATATCACCAATGTCCATTTCTTTCATAGCATTGGTCAATTGAGTTCCTCTCACATCATCCAAGTTATCTTCTTCATCTTGAGAACTATTTTTTTCATCAAATTTCATCAAATTTAACATCATGAACTTCTTCAAGTAAACCACTATCTAAATTCCAAACTCTATAAGCTTTGCTAGTAGTTGAGTAACCAAGTAGGAATCCTTCATCACATTTCTTCTCAAACTTGCTCAATCTAGTGCCCTTCTTTAAGATATATCATTTGCAACTAAATACCCAAAAGTATGCAATGTTGGGCTTTCTTCCATTCAATATCTCATATGGTGTCTTCTCTAGAAACTTGTGGCAATAGAGGCGGTTGCTATAGAAGCAAGCCGTGTTGATTGCTTCGGCCCAAAATGAATGACTCACATTATACTCATTCAACATTGATCTTGCCATATCAATCAAAGTTCTATTCTTCCTCTTAACTAAGCCATTAGATTGAGGTGTATACTTGGCCGAAAATTGATGGTTGATTCCAAGCTCATCACATAGCTCATCAACTCTTGTGTTTCTAAACTCACTTCTATTATCACTTCTTACTTTCTTGATTATGGTCTCAAACTTATTTTGTACTCTCTTGATGAACTTCTTGAATATGTCAAATACATTACTCTTGTCCACAAGAAAGAATACCCATGTGTATCTAGTGAAATCATCCACAATCACAAAGTCATACTTGTTGCTACCAATGCTTGTGTATATAGTTGGCCCAAATAGATCCATGTGCAATAACTCAAATGCCTTAGAAGTACTCATGATACTTTTCAATGGATGAGTGTTGCCCACTTGCTTTCCGGCTTGACATACACTACATAGCTTATCTTTCTCAAATGTGATATCCTTCAAGCCTCTAACTAAGTCATGCTTCACTAACTTGTTCAATTGCTTCATGCCAACATGACCAAGTCTTCTATGCCATAACCAACCCATACTTGATTTGGTGAGCAAGCATGTTGAAAGTTGAGTGTCACTAGCATTGAAATCAACCAAGTATAGATTCTCATATCTAAAACCTTTGAAGATCAAATTGGTGCCATCAACACTAACTATCTCCACATCATCAACACTAAATATGCACTTGAAACCTAGATCACACAATTGAGCAACCAACAACAAGTTGAAATTGAGCTTTTCAACTAGTAGCACATTGGAGATGCTATGATCATTTGAGATTGCAATCCTTCCAAGAGCCTTTACATCACCCTTGCTATTGTCACCAAAAATGATACTATCAATGCCACTATCATTTGATTTGAGAGAGTTGAACATTCTTGAATCACCGGTCATATGTTGAGAGCACCCACTATCAAGCACCCAATGCCTTCCTCCGATCTTGTAATTTACCTACAAAACAATTTAATGTCTTTTAGGTACCCATACTTGCTTGGGTCCTTGGAGGTTAGTGACTAAGCTCTTTGGTACCCAAATGACCTTCTTCTTTGGACCCACAATTGGTGTACCAACAAACTTAGCTTGCACACCCTTCTCACCCTTGGTAAGAACAAAACAAGAATCAAAAGTAATGTAAGGTACATTAGTATTTTTCTTGTTCTTGTTCATTTTGTTGCAATTAATCTCTAGATGGCCAACTTGCTTGCATCTATTGTAATAACGACCATTGCTCTTCACAAAGTGAGGCTTTGGAGTAGCAAAGGCCGCCTTGCCCTTCTTGGGAGTATAGCCCAAACTCTCTTTGTTGAGAGAGAACCTTTGGCTACCCAAGCATTTTAGCAAGCGGGTATCCCCACCATAGGCATTGCCTAATGCGCGGGTGAGATCATCCACCTCTCTCTTGAGAGTCTCATTCTCAACCATAAGTGATGAATCACTAGTAGTAGAGATAGAGTTAGTTGTGGTGGATGATGATGAGCTACATGAAGCATTAGTAGGACCAACAAATAAAGAATCATCAATAATATCACATGTTAGTCTAATGTCACAAGTGACAATCACTTGCTCTTCCTTAGCTTCATTCATGAACTTCTCCAACTTGAGGTCCTTTTCCTTGATGAGCTCAAGTAGAGTGGAGTGGGCTTCCTTAAGCCTAGTGTGAGCAACTTCAAGGTCCTCATGGTCTTTCTTTAGACACTCACGAGAGGCCTCTAGCTCATCAAAGGATTTTCTAAGAGCTTTGAGCTCTTGTTCAATTCCTTTGCACTCCTTACTCTTTTTGAGAGCAACAAGCTCCTCCATCAAGGCATCATTTTCATTGCTCTTGGCAATGAGCTCTTGTTCTAAGATTTTGTATTTTTTGGTGGTCCTCTTGTAGCCTTTGCTCATTTGATCTATTATGCACAATAGATCATCCTTGGAGTAGTCCTCATTCTCCTCATCATCACTCCTACAACTATCACTAGCACAAGAATCATCATCACTATCATCATATTTCACCTTGGTAGGCTTGGCCATAAGGCATGTCGATGTAGTGTCGAAGATGGATAGCTTGTTAGAGAGGGCGATACTTGCAATAGCTCGCCGAGTGGTCCTCTCATCATCACTAGAGCTTTTATCATCATCACTATCGGAGTTGTCACTATCCCAAGTGACCACATAACCACCACCCTTCTTCTTCTTATTGAATGTGAAGCTCTTCTTTGCTTTTTTCTCCTTCTTTTTCTTATCCTTCTTGTTCTTTTTGAGCTTCAAGTCCCCATTATGAAATCTCTTATCTTCATAGGGGCAATCCGCCACTATGTGATCGGGGCTATTGCAATTGTAGCAAAGGGTCTTTACTTTTATAGTGTCTCTCCTCTTCCTTGCCCCATATCCTTTCTTCTTCATGAACCTTTTCATCTTGTGTACAAGAAGGGTCATGGTCTCATCATCGAATGGATCATCATCATCGCTCTCCACCTTGCTCTTGCCCTTAGAGGATGAAGCCTTGAATGCAATGGGCTTCTCTTGCTAGACCTTGGTTTCCTTCTTCTCTTCTACCTCATCTTCATCATCATTGTATTGGACATCAGTCATGATATCTCCAAGTACATCGGTTGGTTTGACTTTGTCTAATCCCTCTCTAAAGATCATTCTTCTAAAGGTAGCAAACTTCTTGGATAAGCACATCAAGAACTTGTGTGAGAAGTCCTTGTCCTCAACCTTCTCCCCAAGCCCCTTGAGATCATTGACAATGACTTGGAGCCTATAGAACATCTTTGAGATGGATTCATCATCCTTCATCTTGAAAGTGGAGAACTTGTCCTTGAGCATATATAGCTTGGCACTTTTTACCGTTGAAGTGCCTTCATATGTTTCTTCAAGCCTTATCCAAAGCTCATTTGCCTTTTCAAGATCTTTGATTTGCTCAAATACTTTGTCATCAATGGCACGGTAGATTGTGTCAAGTGCCGTCGTGTTGTATTGTTTGTTGATGTGGTCATTAGGAGTGAGATTTTCCTCATCAAGAATGATGTATCCTTCTTTGGTCACATCCCAAACCTTCTCTGTATATTGCCTAGGTATTGCTTCATCTTCCTTTTCTAATGATCAAAGGAAGAGACACCATCAAAGAATGGAGGCTTTCCATTAACATGATTGAACATAACTTGAGCCATCTTACACCGAGGTTGTTAAGCCTTACAAACGATTACCACGGCTCCGATACCACTTGAAAGGTCTTGATGGCTAGAGGGGTGGTGAATAGCCTTTTAAAATTTTCTACAAAGACAAGCTAAACAAGTTTATCAAAATAACAAATAGCGAGATGCGAGTTTTGCTTAGCCTACGGGGTGTTTGCAAGCCACCTAACCAATTCATAATTCTAGTATTTGCACTCAACCGCATAAGTCAAACCGAGAAGGTAACTACAACTACAACTAGCAAGCTACACAAAGGAGTTACTCTAGCAAAGCTAACTAGCTAGCAAAGATAACTAAGAAGGTAATGCAGAGTTGAGTTAGGAGAGTTTCACCGAGGGGCGAAGTATTGAGCCAACCAATATGATCAACAATGAATACCAAGATAACCGAACATCGGGATCAATCAATCATAATATGAAAGTGATGACATGAAGATTTATCCCGAGGTTCACGTGCTTGCCGGCACGCTAGTCCCCGTTGTGTCCCTCTTCACCACGTGGTTCGGTGGCTAATCGGTCTCACATCGAGCCTCTCAAAAGGCGCCACAAGAACCTACCAAATGGCAAAAGGTTGCAATGATACAAGCAATTTACTAACGTTACCTTTGGCGCTTCGCCGAGGTAGGCACAAATCCCTCACAATCATCGAAGGTGGCCAAGAATAATTACCAACTCTTGCCAACGCCTCCAAGCTGCTCCAAGTCATCTAGGTGGCGGCAACCACCAAGAGAAACAAGAATCCTACAGCAAATCAATCACCAAGTGCCAACTAGATGCAATCTCATAATACAAATGCACTTGGATCACTCAATCTCACTTCGAATATGCAAAGAAGCAAGAGAGATGAGTGGGAGGAGAGTTGCTTAGCTCAAAGTGCTCATAAGTATGTCAAATGTTCAAGAGTAAGAGCCTTGAGACGGCCAACGAGTATTTATAGACGTACCCCTTCGAATATAGCCGTTAGAAACTTGAAACAACCGAAGTCACGCTGACCGGACGCGCTGGTCACACTGACCGGACGCGCTGATCGCACAATGGCTAAGCCGCGAAGCAACGACCGGACGCGCTGGGCTCGACCGGACACGCTAGTCCCGTAACAGACCGGACGCGCTGGTCAAGCCTAAGCAGCGCTCAACGAAACAGCGACCAGACGCGCTGCAGAACTGATCGGACGCCATAGTGCCAGCGTCCGGTTGGAGTCCAGTAAGCTCCCTAATCGACCGGACGCGTTCGATTGACTATGACCGGACGCGCCACCGTGTCCGATCAAAAATAAAAACACGCGCAGATGCTGAACACTGACCAGACACGTCCGGTCAAACAGAGACCGCGTTCGGTCCAGCGTCCGATCACCTCTGTGACCTTCGTTCGACTCCGTTTCTTTTCCGACTTCCGGCGTAGTGGAAAAAAGTCGTTTCAACTCCTCGAAAATGCCTGAATCCTGCCTCGCAAGCTCGGTGGGAGGGAGAGAGGACCCCAAACCCTCTCTACCGTTCAAACTCCATCGCTTTTGCAAATATGCTAACACCACCAAGTGAACTCATCATGTGTGAGTGTGTTAGCATTTTCACAATCATTTTTCGAGGCGATATTAGTTCTATCCAAATGCATATGATTATGAAATGCACACCTAGAGGCACTTAGGAGTTCAATAGACGCGTCATTCCCTTCTTTATAGTACGGCTATCTAACCTATAATGTAACCACACCCACTAGGTGTCTTGGTTACTAAAACACAACCCTTAAGCATATATCTTTGCCTTGATCACGTAGGGTTGCGTCCAAATCCAAGTGTGGCCATCATGATCACCATGTCCATCTTGCCACCAACCTTGGAATGTTCTAATCCTCATATGCTACATACAACTTAGACATAGGATTAGTACTTAGACATTATCACTAATTACCAACACCAAACATAGGACTTTCACCCGGTCATAAACTTCTCTACACAACCTTTGACCGGTGAAATGGAAAGCCCTAGGTTATACCTTTGCCTTGCGCATTCCATTCCATCTCCTTCGATGTTGATGCAATATATGCACCAACTAATCACCAAATGATATGATCCACTTCATATCATCACGTGACCGTATTGGTTCATTGATCTTGACCTCACTTGCTCTTTACTGTTGCGTTAGTCCATCGGCACCGAGCCTTGCTCAAGCTTCACTGTCACACGCGGCCCCTCACTTCAAAGCCTCCAACTTGCCCTTCACACTTGTAACCAGTCCATCAATCCAAGTCATGTCTTGATCTTCTCTACCTTGATCACATGACTCAATGTCATGTCTCACGTGCAGTAAGCTCCTCCATCATCACATGTGCAAGCTTTACAACATCTTCGAGCCATTTCCACCTCCATGGCATATGTTGCTCATACACATGTACCTGTGAACTAATCACCTGTGTATCTCACATAAAACACAATTAGTCCACCTAAGTTATCACTCAATTACCAAAATCAAACAAGGACCTTTCACTAGCTCGCTCAGTTCTCAAAAAAAAATCTACCGTCCGACCCCACTTCCCTCCATACTACTATGGCCTTGTTTAGTTCCCCAAATTCACCCTAAATTTCACTATGCAAAAAGAAGATTCCCCATCACATCAAAATGTCGGCACATGCATGGAGTACTAAATGTAGATAAAATCAAAAACTAATTGCATAATTTTGTTGTACTTTGCGAGATGAACATTTTGATCCTAATTAATTAATGTTTGGACAATTATTACCAAATAAAAATAAAAAGAAACAGTCATTCGGCACAATGTTTTGTTCACCGAATCGATGAACTAAACAAGGCTATGTGGCTGGCAGCTTTTTCATTTTTTTTATTTCTACAGAGCTGGCGATTTGGTCATGCTCACTAAGTACGCCCTTAGCTTCTTGACTTCTTCCGTTGTCTAAAGAATGTGCAAATCGGCTCAAGCTTACAAAATCCATTTAAAATCAAAATCAAATCCAAAAATCATGATTCAAATTTATTTAGATTCCTTTTGATCAGACTGTATTCTAGAAGTGATAAAACATATGTTACACCTTGAATACTGGTTATATATTTTGTTTTGTGTAACCTTTAGTATATTTTTATAGAAAATTGTTTGTTACTCATATCAGTGTGACTTTTTATATAAATATATTAATTTATATTGATGGTTTGTCTATAATATTTATGTTTGATCTTGTTGCCACATTACTAGTCTAAAATATTAGACAACTAATTGTACGACCTGTCTATTTAGCTATCTGTGCGTGGATTTCAAAATCTTAACCTGTTGTCCTTGGATTGTACATGCCCTTATATGTGTGATTACTAACCAGTGCTAAGTTTGACAGAAATGCCCCTGTTATTTCCACGTAGCAGAATATTTTCGGGCAAGCCAAAGCCTAAGCTACTCCAAATGTAGGCCTCTCGGTCAAGCTCATTCGGCATTTCCAACGCGTCAGTGCGTCACCCTTTTCCTGCGTTGATCCACGGTTTACTTTGACTTGCCTTTCAATTCCTGCATTTGTGTCAGCAAATCTGGTTCACGTTTCCTACCTGGAACCAGTGATCACCAGTTTTACTAGCTAGGACAACTGGAAAGTCGTTTAGAATTAAGAGGATCCCTGTGTGGTTGAGCCAAGAGCACCAACCTCTTTGACCCGGCACCTTGAGACGGCAAATGGAAACCCAAGGTCGATTTGCAGTAGCACACAAAAAGAATTCCAAATTCCACATCAAACTTGGAAGAATTTCGGAATTTCAAAATATTCTTAGGCCAGTCTCAGTGGAGATTTCATGTCACTGTTTCCAACACATCCAGATTTTGGAAACAGTGCAGAAGAGTTTCATCCCCATGAATCTCTCTCTACTCCCATGAAACTCTTATAATCTCTCTTCATTAATATGGTGCCACATCAGCATAATTAATGCCCATGAAATTCTGATGAAACCCCATTGAGACTGACCTTACTTGCTCGCCCAGTTGGTTTAAGAAAACTATTTTTTCATAAATTGAGAATATCACAAAAAATTAAAAAGGAACTCGACCAATCTAAATTATGCAGGTGCTACTAAAGCACTTGCAACCCTTAGGCTACCAGCTCTTTTTCCCATCACAAAGCTTTTTCATTGGGATGGCTTTACATTTTAGTATGATTTAGTCATCAACGATGCTATATATGATTTAATAATAAAGTTGTCCTTGGTTTGTGTACAATGTGGCATAGGAACCTCACAAATACATTGAGGGGCCAGGATGAATGGATGAATAACCCTTTTTAAAAACTGTGATATGTATTCCCATTTCACTCAGAACGGCAAGCCTCCATTCCATGCCCTTCTTCATGTGCTACTCATTTTCGTTTAGTAAGTTTAAAGTTGCTCCTTTTTTATGAACCATTCTATCTCTAGTGAAACTTCAAAGCTGCTTAGTCTGTTGCAAAGCTTTAAAGCTACTCTATTTTTAGGTGAATTCCAAAGTTGTGCTTAGTTGCTAGTAGAACGTTAAGATGCTCAACTTTTAGCCATAGTTCAAAACTGCTAATTCTTTAGTGGAACGTTACAGTTGCTACATTCTTAGCGGAGTTATAAAGTTACTCAATCTTTTTAGTGAGAATTTAAAGTATGCTATGTTTTCATTAGCAATTGATTGTGAACGTTTTTTTTCTAGAATTTGGAAGGTACTCTTTAGAAAAAAAAACTCCCTCCATCCACAAAAGAATGCAACTGTGAAGTTAGTGCCCATCAAGCCGGTTTAAGTTTGATCAAATTTAGTAGTATTAACATTTGTGTCTTGGTAAAGCTAAAGACGAAGGCAGCTTTTGCCTGCAAAACACGAGAGCAGAAAGTGCTGGACCATTTTGCAAGACCTGCCAAGTTGTCCCCAAATTCTATTCCTTGCGGGTCCCACGGTCCAGCCTTGCTCGAGGTTTTTCAGGCTTTCCGCTCCCAATAGCGTTTCGGTCGCTCAGTCCTCTCACAAGTCACAAGTCGCAGGTCACACAGGCACACAGCAGTAGGCGGTGTTGTACGTCATCGGTCAGTCAACGCTGGACCCAACGCAAACCCAAGAGAAGGGGCACCACCAGAAACACCTCGCCCTTCTTCTTTTTTACATAGTAGAATCCAGGGAGCTTTTTTTTTTTTTTTTGCATAGTAGAATCTAGGGTGAAGTTGAGAACTAAATGTGTGTTCAGTTGGTAAAAAGTGGGTGAAAATTTACTATAACATATTTCGTTGTTATTTGACAAAATTTGTCCGAGCATGGACTAACTAGGCTCAAAAGATTCGTCTCGACATTTACAGACAAACTATGCAATTAATTATCTTTTTTTACCTATATTTAATGTCCATGCATGCGTCTAAAGATTCGATGTGATGAGTAGAAGAAAAAATATTTTAGGTTTGCATAGAAAGTGAACACACCCTAAACAAGGCCCTCAACAAAATCGTGAGCAGACTTGGGCTCGTTCATTTACAAAAATTTTTGCAAAATGATCATGTAGCATGTTTCGTTGTTATTTGATAATTAGTGTTCAATCATAGTCTAATTAGGCTTAAAAGATTTGTCTCGTCCATTTCATCTAAACTGTGTAATTAGTTTTATTTTTTTATCTATATTTAATGCTTTGTAGGTGTGTCTAAAGATTTGGTATGACGAAGAATCTGAAAATTTTTGCAAAATTATCTGTGAACTATACCGGCCCTCGGGTCTCCTCCCTCTCTAAACTCTGAAGCACACTTCTCATTCTCAACAAAACCCATGGAGGAGGAAGCCATGGGCGAGCACACCCAGCACTCAAAATCCTAGAGAGGGAAAGAAGATCTCGTCTTTTCCTTCCTTCCCCCTGCTACTCGAGCTGGTGGAGGTCGGCTGGGATTGAGGAGGAGGGAAAGAGGAGAGGCGGTTAATCGAGCGGGAGGCCAAGAACTGGGGGGATGACCATGGTGGAGAGGAGGTATGGTCCCTGTGGCAGCCATGGCTTCTTCCTCCTACGGCTGCTTCTGCCGTTCTTGTTCTTCTTCTCCTTTCTTGATGTGCCACCGGCCGCCGCCGCACAACGCCTTCCAGTAAACACAACACAAGCCGACATCATGCGGGCTGTTGCGAGCCTGGTGAACTCTGAATCCGCCACCAAGTGGAACACTGCAGACCAGAATCCATGCAACTGGAATGGAATCAGTTGCAGAAATTCCGGTTCTTCCTTGGTCGTCACTAGCATCGGCTTGTCCAACTATGGCCTATCCGATTCCTCCATCTTTTCCCACCTTTGCCGGCTTGACACCTTGCTGTCCCTTGACGTCTCCCGAAATTCGTTCACAAATTTGTCCGCCCAGTTCTTCGCCAATTCTTCTTGCTCCATGAAAGAAGGGTTGCAGTCACTTAATCTGAGCACCAATCAGTTGGCTAATTCGCTCAGTGATTTATCTGGCTTCCCCCTGCTAGAAGTTCTTGATTTGTCCTTCAATTCCTTTGCCAGTAGAAATCTGAGTGCAGACTTGGGTTCTTTCCCCAAACTAAGGAGCTTAAACGCTAGTACCAATAAGTTGAATGGTGATGTTCCTACCAGTATGGTCAGCTCTTTAGCGGAGCTGGTATTGTCTCGTAATCAGTTGAGTGGTTCAATCCCTCTGGCCTTGTTTAAATATGAAAATCTCACTCTGCTGGATCTCAGCCAGAATAAACTGACTGGTGTTGTCCCAGATAACTTCACGAGACTCTCCAAGCTTGAGACTTTGCTCCTTTCAGGCAATGGACTGACTGGGGAAATACCAGCGAGTCTGTCGAATGTGACAACGCTGACTAGGTTTGCAGCCAACCAGAACAATTTGCTCGGTTCGATCCCCCCTGGTGTTACCAAATATGTGAAGATGCTGGATTTGAGTTACAATAATATCAGTGGGAATATCCCTGCGGATCTCTTCTTTGGTATGCATTTGGAGACGATTGATCTCACAAGCAACAATCTTGAAGGGTACGTTGATGCCAAGTTTTCTAGAAGTCTCTACCGCCTTCGTCTTGGTACAAACAAGCTCAGTGGAGAAATCCCAGGCACGATTAGTAATGCCTCAAACTTGGCCTATCTTGAGTTGGACAACAATCATTTGGAGGGCAATATCCCCCTTAACCTTGGTGGATGCAAGAACTTGACCCTTTTGAATCTGGCATCAAATAGGCTACAAGGTCAAGTGCCAGACGAGATTGGCAACCTTAAGAATCTGGTTGTTCTGAAGCTTCAGATGAACAATTTCAGTGGATCTATTCCAAGTACTTTTTCCAATTTCACAAACCTGAATACATTGAATCTTAGTTACAACTCATTCAGTGGTTCTATACCAGATGGAATTATGAAGTTACAAAATCTTTCCAGCATGAATTTGCAAGCCAATAAGATTGACAGCGTGATTCCAAATTCAATCTCGTCGCTGAAGATTCTAATCGAGCTGAACCTGGGGAACAATCTGCTAACAGGCTCCATCCCTGAAATGCCAGCCAGCTTGAGTACAGCACTTAATCTTAGCCACAACCTTCTCAGCGGGAATATTCCTTCAGATATTGGCTTTTTAAGTGAACTAGAGATTCTTGATCTTTCATACAACAACTTGTCAGGTCAGGTACCATCCTCATTTGTGAATCTTAATAGCTTGACAGAGTTGGTTCTTGCTTATAACCAACTCTCTGGGTCTCTTCCGGTACTTCCTAAAAATGCGGCAGTCAATATCACTGGAAATCCTGGACTTACATATACAAATAGCAATAATATGGACACTGGTAGTAAGAAAAAAAGGCACACTCTTCTAATAATCATTGTTGCTCTGGCTGGTGCTCTTATTGGATTGTGTTTGCTTGCTGTTATTGTTACATTGTCATTCTCCAAAAAAGTTTATCGCATTGAAGACGAACAATCACCATCTGAAGAGGGTGTTGCTCAAATCACCGGTGGTCGTCTCGTAACCATGAATAGCATACACGCCTCTGCAATTGATTTTATGAAAGCAATGGAAGCGGTCTCCAATTACAGCAATATCTTTCTGAAGACACGGTTCTGCACGTACTATAAGGCTGTTATGCCTAATGGTTCAACCTACTCTGTGAAGAAGCTTAACTGGAGTGACAAAATCTTTCAAATTGGGAGCCAAGAAAAGTTTGGGCATGAAATTGAGGTACTTGGAAAGCTGAGCAATTCCAATGTCATGGTGCCATTAGCTTATGTGTTAACAGAGGACAATGCATACCTTCTCTATGAGCATGTACACAAGGGCACAGTCTTTGACTTCCTCCATGGTGCAAAGTCAGATATTCTGGACTGGCCTTCTCGATATAGCATTGCTTTGGGGGTGGCCCAAGGGCTGACCTTTCTTCATGGGTGCACTCAGCCGGTTCTACTTCTTGACCTGTCGACCAGGACTATCCACTTGAAGTCGGTGAATGAACCTCAGATTGGTGATATTGAGCTTTACAAAATAATTGATCCTTCTAAGAGCACAGGGAGCCTTTCAACCATTGCTGGGACAGTTGGTTATATTCCACCAGGTTAGACATACTAGTCTGATTGTTTTAAGCTTATTCTGAAACTGCTGAAAATTTATATCAATATGCTATATTTGTTGATGTAATGGTTTCTAGTTGATTGTGAACTCTTTAATCAATTATCAAGTAATTTGTTTGACTGTTGTGAACCTGTTGGGCCATACCCTCAAATTCTATTCCAGTTAGCCCACATACCTGCTTGTGCCTGTACCAACTAATGTTGTCTTTTTTCCTAAAGTCTAATTAGAAACATCGTTCCTGATTCTGGATGGATTTAACGAGTAGTCAGAACTTTAGTTCATTTGTTTCTGAAATCCTCAAGTGAACTTATACTAAAATTGTGTCAAATTTGATTGCAGAGTATGCATACACTATGAGGTTGACGATGGCTGGCAATGCTTATAGCTTTGGAGTCATTTTACTGGAGCTGCTGACAGGAAAACCATCGGTCAGTGATGGCACTGAGTTAGCCAAGTGGGCTCTCAGTCTTTCAGGCCGGCCTGACCAAAGGGAGCAGATCCTTGACACCAGGGTCTCAGGAACTTCAATTGCTGTTCATAGCCAGATGCTGTCGGTCCTGAACATTGCTCTCTCTTGTGTTGCATTCTCTCCAGATGCTCGGCCAAAGATGCGCAACGTCTTAAGGATGCTCTTCAATGCAAAGTGAATCAGCAGCAGCCTGTAACCATATCATAGATAAATTTTGGGTGGAGTTTCAGGCTTTCAGCTTGGTTTAGTTTATGGATGTCAGTAATCAGTATACCGGCTGCCCTTGTATAGTTCTATAGAAGATAGAACCCTAGCTTATGGTAGATCATTATATGTTTGATGAATTAGGTAATTATAGGTATCTGCTTTGCAGTGAGTGGCAGTATGGTTTCTATGCTGTAACATGCAGAGATGGTTTATAAGCAAAGCTTACAGGTTATGGGTATGTGTTTTCATAAGAGATTAATCTTTTGCATTAACCGTAGGTAGTTTAACTAAAAGAGCAGAACTCGTCCTGAAAAACGGACAGTAAATCATAAGCTAATGCTGCTGTCTAATGTGAGAAAATTGTGCGACATTTAATCTTCATTGTGTAAAATTTTTTATATTGGCCCCGTTCATCCGGCTTATAATCCGTCTTTTTCAGCTTGCTTTTTTCAGCTAGAATAATATTTTTCTCCCACAACAAATCAGCCAACAGTGTTTTTTAGCCGGCTTATCAGCATAGCCGAACGGGACCACTGTTGTCTGGTTTGGACGAAAGGCCTCCTCATGCATCCTAGTTCCTCAGGTTGAGTCATCTTCAACTCAGAAGTTGGGTGCATATTTTCTTCCTAATGAAAACCATGCTAGTTCCTCTCAGGTTGGAACCCTTTTTTTTGTCAAACTATTTTGTTCTTGTGCTTCAATTTGCATTAATTTATAACAATGTGCATATCTCAACATTTCCATTTTGTTTTGCTTATTTAAAAGTTTATTTGTCACATAATAGTCGACATATGAGTTATATCAATTTTAAGAAAAACGGTTACATTTGTAATGCTTTAGTCCAAGGAAAATTTCAAGGAAACTAGACATTCCATATAGAGAAATAAGATGCAAGAAAATCACATGATTTTTTTATTTATCATTTCATCCGTTTGCCATGAGAACCAGTAGGATTATTGAACCAGATGGTTGGATTGAGATCCAATGGTTAAAAAACAAATGATTTAAGAATTAAAAATATCCTACAAATGATAAAACATATAGTCCCTTTGCATCTTTCCTGCATTATTCTGGATAAAAGTAAATCTACTCAAATAAAAATTACCAACAACACAAATGGAGAAGAAATCAACATCAAATAGAAAAAACATAGAAGTGCATAATAAGATATAATAAGTAACCCCAATACTGTATTGATATTTTTAATTAAAGAAAATAAAAAAGTTTCTTGTTTAAAATGAAAAATAATATAGGTACCTCAGGGTCAGGAAAAAAAAGGGGAAAGAGTATTGGCGCAAACGTTGGGCTTGTTGGAGCAATCCCCAAAGCAGCAGCAGCGACGAGCCCAAACCTTTCCACCCCTCGTCGTCCTCGGCTAATCCGCCGCGCCTCCGATACTCCCAAGGCAGCGCCCGCCAGCTGCAACAACAGCAGCAGCGAGGGAGGAGTAGCCAGGCCACCACCGTCTCATCAGACTCACTGAACTCTCAAATCCTCCCCGCCACGCTCCCTTTCCCTCCCAGTCCCCCTCTCCTCCCCCGCCACCCCGCAATGGCCGGCCTCCTCCACCTCCAGTCCACGCTCCTCCCCTCGGCGTCCGCGCTCCGCCGCCGCGCGGGCGCGCCGTCGCCGTCCTCGTCCCGCCGCCGATGCCGGGTCGAGGCCAAGATCCGGGAGATCTTCATGCCGGCGCTCAGCTCCACCATGACCGAGGGCAAGATCGTCTCCTGGACCGCCGCCGAGGGCGACCGCCTCGCCAAGGGCGACCCCGTCGTCGTCGTCGAGTCCGACAAGGCCGACATGGACGTCGAGACCTTCCACGACGGCTTCCTCGCCGCCGTCCTCGTGCCCGCCGGCGAGTCCGCGCCCGTCGGCTCCGCCATCGCGCTCCTCGCCGAGTCCGAGGAGGAGATCCCGGTCGCCCAGTCACAGGCCGCCTCCTTCTCCTCGAGCTCCCCCTCGCCGCCGCCCCCGCAAGAAACTGCTGCTGAAGAAGCGTCCCTTCCGCCGCCGCCACCTCCTCCCCCGGCGCCGGTGGCAGTCTCTGCTCCCGCGCCGCCTTCGCCAGCAACACAAGGCGGGGGGCGTGTGGTTGCTTCGCCCTACGCCAAGAAGCTCGCCAAGGACCTCGGCGTTGATCTTTTCTCTGTCGCGGGGTCAGGCCCCGGCGGGCGAATTGTGGCCAAGGATGTCGAGGCTGCGCTCACTGCGCCCAAGAAGGCCGCACCAGTGACTGCTGCACGGCCAGATGTGCCATTGGGGTCGACGGTACCATTCACGACAATGCAGGGTGCTGTCAGCAAGAACATGGTGGAGAGCCTTGCCGTCCCGACATTCAGGGTCGGGTACACCATCACGACTGATGCTCTTGATCAGCTCTACAAAAAAGTGAGCATCTTTTCACAATGTTTAGGACCATTGTCTTATGAATTTGATGATTGGATAAAGGGGTAAGCTTTTCCTTTTTTTTTACAGATTAAGTCAAAGGGGGTTACAATGTCAGCACTGTTGGCTAAGGCGACAGCAATGGCTCTGGTTCAGCATCCTGTGGTGAACTCCAGCTGCAGGGATGGGAAGAGCTTCACATACAGCAGTAGTATCAACATTGCTGTGGCAGTGGCCATAGATGGTGGGTTGATTACGCCGGTTCTTCAAGATGCTGATAAGGTCAAACACTTTACCATGCACAATGAATGTTGATGTTTTTGATGATTTGTTTAAATAAATTGTTACTTACTAGTTTTTTGCAGCTTGACATTTATTCATTGTCAAGGAAATGGAAGGAGTTGGTTGATAAGGCACGGGCAAAGCAGTTGCAGCCCCATGAGTACAACTCTGGTATTTTTTTGCCTCATACACAATCTGAATATGTAGCACATTGTTGTGTATCTTTTCTAATGTTCTGAATAAGACAGTATACTTATAGAGATTAACTTTTATGGCGGCTGAATAAAAGAATGTAGTGGATGCTAGATATTTCTTTGATACCATTTAACCTAGCTATATTAGCTATAAGGTCATAAAATGGTGCAATCCTCTGTGTTTGTATGCTTTGTGACTCATATCAGCTATGATACCAGGACAAACTGTACAATTACCAGGATACATATGCAATCCTTCATTATCTGTATCAACACTAACTTCAGTCAATCAGTCATGCATAGAAAAGGTGTAGGTCCCCTCTGTAGCTCTGTAGTAGGTCGCCCTGATCTTAAGCTTTTCCTTATAAACTTTGAATATGTATATTGGTCTTCTGCACCTTGCTATGAAATGGAGATTTGGAGCTATCTGTACTATTTTATATCATAGCAAATGATTGCCTAATACAGCTTTGATGCTTCCTGTTCATTACTTGATATGCGTGCAATTCTCTTCATGTGGAGAGGAAAGGGATTGACTGCTACAAATTGCTTATTCCTACCTGAATATGTGTATATACATGTTGTCATAAGTGTTTTACTTTGACAATATTTTGTGCCAGGTAAACATATAGAACATGGTGATTGGTATTAATGTTAAGAATGGCGCTCTATATTAATCATAACTTCTGTATCATGTAAATACTAAATACCATGATATCCATTATCATGGTCTAAGTTTATATAATTCATTAGCATTGTTCAAGTTTTCTTTATGCTTCTAGTCTAATCAATTTCCATTCTCCTAATTCAATCACAATTTGTTAAGAGTCTTGTAGGCCAGCAGTGTTTTCTCCTAGCTGTGACTTCTGTGCTTTTCTTGTATGTGGCCTTCTGATAATATAATCTAGAAGTTTGGCCAAATAATAATCAATTAACTTCAGTTCTACGAATATCATAGTAATATGCTGCTGTCAAGTATCTTTTGTGGAGGGCAGTTATGCACTGAGACATCTCATCTCACTTGTAAGGTTAAGGAAACTAAGATAGCATCAAGTGAATTGTTAGTTTACACAAGATTTTGAAAGGGCCCAGCAACATGCATTTTAGTACTTTTTTTTTGGCTTTATGCATCTATAAGGTTATGGACTGATAATGAGCTATTACTTCTTCAAATTTTCTTTTATCTAATGTTGCTGGCCTGGAGTGAGCTTCCTCACAGTCACAGCAGACCAAAACTTTCTAGAGTAAATATGTAGTTGTTAGTATGAAAATGGAGGGTAGACCACAGAAACACTGAAATGATTTGTATTGTCTTTAACAAAATGACTAAGTTTTTTGGAGCATTTAAGCCTTATTATGTCATATAGATAAGTGTAACTGTGTTTCCTTGTTTTGTTCAGTTTAAAATTCCTACACCTTGCCCCAGAGTTTTACCTGAAAATCCTTGTGTCTTTGCTGTAGTGTCTTGTTGTATTTTCACTGGAAAGAGGTGTACAAACAATGCCACGATTTACTTCCAGAATTATATATATATGGTTGTCGTATTTAGCAGAATTTACTCTTTCCATGAAATAAATAAAGTGGTAAGTTAATAGACGGGGGCACATCTCTAAAATTCAAAATAAATAAATAAAGTGGTAATGATGCATTATATTGTTTGCCGATACTTTGTACAGTATAATGCTTCCTCTATCATTTTATTTGCAAATGCTTCCTGTTCTGTATGTTCTTTTTTTTCCTTGACCATGCGGAGAGCAGCGTATCATTATATAAAGAAGAAAAAGGGGTCTGAAACGCATACAACACAAACCCCACTCACGCAAAAGGCAAAACTTAGGAAACCAGTGCGCCCTTAATTATACAGAAATTAAACCAACCTCGAACTAGAACGAACTTCTTTCTAGTGCAAGGGCAATGAGATAAGAAATACATCAAGCCCCAGCCAATATCCAGCATGCGAATGATATCATGTATGGGATTCATCCAATTATCACCTCTGTCAAATCTGATGATCGTAAGCAGCCCTTTTTGAATAAGTTGATGCTCTTTCCCCTGCTTTTAAAATATAATATTAATCCAAATGGTGGTGGTAGACTGCTTTAAGGACTTGTTTGCTTTCCTGATAAAAATACCATGTTTAAAATTCTGAAATTAAAATCATGAAATAAGGATCAGGTATTGATTCACCTTTTAATGTGCTATTGCTTTAACGTGCATTGATGTTTTATTTTAGTCCTCTGTTGTCTCACAGTTTCTTAGCTAAAAATTTGACTGATTGACCAGACTCTATATTATCTAATATCTATTGCTTTTTTTGTTACTTTTCTGGTGCTCTGGGTAGGGATGCAAGTTCTATTTGTATTGGTTCATTGGGTCAACCCAAAACTTGTTAAAATGAACTGAAACGACATTCCATGTAATTAATTTAGGGGGAGCAGTGAACTAAAAATGGCATGGAGAGTAATTAATTTGCTGACCCAGAAAACACCATTGGGTATCCACTTGTGTCCCTTGACAGCCTCTTGGTGTTAACCACATCAAACATGTATAATATGATGACCATGTTGTTTGTGTATGCTAAAAACTGCTCATGTTCATTCTGCAGGCACGTTTACTCTTTCGAATCTTGGTATGTTTGGAGTTGATAGGTTTGATGCAATCCTGCCACCTGGAACTGTAAGATGAACAATTTATTTTATTCGCCATTTCTATTTTCATGGAATGCTGCATACCTTACTGAAATATGTGGGTTACTAAAAACAGGGCGCAATCATGGCCGTTGGGGCATCAGAACCCACAGTTGTTGGTACAAAAGATGGTAGAATTGGGATCAAGAACCAAATGCAGGTAATTCTTGTGCCTGGTGGAACCTGTCCTTTCACACCAACTATTTTTTTCTTGTTTGATGATTTTCTTTTTGCTTGATTTGATAATTTCACTCTGATCAATACATGTAGGTAAATGTTACCGCTGATCATCGGATTATTTATGGAGCCGACCTTGCTGCTTTTCTGCAAACACTTGCCAAGATAATTGAGGATCCCAAGGATCTCACGTTTTAAATATGCCAAGTGATTGTTTTTCCTTGAGGCAATCACAATTGGGTGTTTCTCACCCATCAGTAGATGTGTAGTATGTCTTCTTGTAATGTGAATTAGTTGATTTAAGCTGTCTCCAATGTCAACATCAGGTAACTATCCCTGTTGGTTACCTTATCATCATTGGTTTGTTTTTCAATAAATTCTTTTTTGTCGTTCTTGTTAATTCAAATAGGTGTGTAAGGATGGGTATAACTATCATTTACCAGAGTTTTCATGGATAGTCGATTTTGTTGAGCACATCGATGTACCGTGACCTTGAGATACAAAGAATGAAATGTACCTTGTACCACACTGTGGTTGATTTCACATGCCTGTCAAACAGATATATGGTTGATGCCCTTGCAAGGTTGCCAACATGAGAAATCTTCAGGGGATCTGTAAAAACGGGTCACATATTTGTCTTTTTACAAAGTGAAGGAGAACGACCATGATTTCTCCCAACCACTCCCATGATGCCAAGGCTGTAGTGTATCGGATATCCTGACCTGTTGTACATTCCTGGGACAGCTCAAGATAGCCCTCCATATTTTGCGCAGAAAGCATTCCTATTTCAGCTCGTTGTACTCTTCATCTTCTCTACTTGAAGGGTCCTATTAGGTGGCATGTCCAGTGTCTTGCTTGCTGGCATAGGCTATCCTGATATCCTATCCGCCATTGTAGTGGAAGCGAAGCAAGCCACAATAAAACCCCTCCAGGCCAGTAGCTCTTGTTCTTGCCTCCCATTCCCTCGTGGCCTGCAGGGAAGCCATTCTCCGGCAGCGGCATGGCGTCGGACCGTGGAGAGGTCGACACTTCCCGTGCCTTCCGGTCCGTTAAGGAGGCGGTCGCTGTGTTTGGGGAGCGCATCCTTGTCAGGGAAGCCCAGTTCAGGCCAAATGGTGGCGCCCATGGTGGCCGTCGTGTTGGCAAGAAGGTGAACTCCAGGGTGAATGCTGTCGCCATTGCTGCCTCTGATGTGAAGCCGCCTAACCGGAGCGATGGCGTCAAGGAAAGCCACTCGAAGCCAAGTTTTGTCACCTGCAATGCCAAGAAAGAGTTGACTAGTGGCAACAGCAAGCCTGCTTCAAGCCTACTGCCGGTGTCGATGTCAAGGCCGCCGGTTGCAGAAGACGTGCCGATGTACCTGGTCCCCTCCTCGCCGCCGTTCTTTGCGTCGTCGCCTTCGCTGGCCAACGACGATGATGAGGATCAAGAGCGCAAGGCGGCGGACCTCATCGTCATGAGCTCCATCAAGAAGCTGGAGGACGAGGCGGCCAGGACGAGGCAAGAGGTGTCGCAGCTCAAGAGGAGGCTGGCCGAGATGGAGCTGTCCATGGCGACCCTGAACGCGAAGCTCCACCGCGCGCTCTCCAAGGTGGCGCATATGGAGGCTGACAACGCGGCGGCGGCGCGCGCCAGCATCGAGAGAGGCGGCCGCAGCGGCGGCGACATGGCGCTGACGGTCTGGGCCGAGCGCCGCGCCCCCAGCAGGCCGCAGTTGGGCCACCTGCTGAGGCTCGGTGAGGCCGACAGGGAGGCGGTGGTGGTGTCCGGCTCCGGCGGCGGCCGGGCAGTGGCGGCGCCGGCGAGGAGGAAGGTGCAGAAGCAGAAGCCGATCGTGCCGCTCGTTGTTCCGCTCATTAGGAAGAGGACGATGAAGGACAAGGAGAGCGTGTACATGAAGGAGCTTTACAGCTTGCTTAGGCTGACTTGATCATGGCTGGCATGCTACATCTGTGGATGTACTTGTGGACAATCTGCACTGAAGTTATCTATCTACCCACTAATTTTTATTTGTTTTTATATAGTTTGTGTGAGTGGATCGTGGAGTGTGAGGCTGCAATTTGTAAAAAATTAATGTAAATCTAGCATTAGTGGTTATTTGTATATTGAAATCAAGAACTTATATCGGGCAATAGTTGCAATGGAGGTACTTATTTGCAAATTAATAAATCTTATTGCATGAAATGCAGGGCTATGCTATTATAGGGTGTGTCCTCAACTGCCGCTCCCTGATTTTCAGTTACCTTGTGTTGAACATTTCCAACTTCCTCTCCGACGTGCTCACGAAAACAACGACGCCAACAAAGATCAAAACTTTTTGCCTTTTTTGCGATCATCAGCATCCAAAAAATAGGAGACAAAATCGACTAATCGATGATACTGTAAAGATCATCTGATCTTGGATGAACATCGTCCTTGGACGCGCGCAGTTCATGATCAGGTTCTTGGCATTCCCTGTGATCTGAGCGCGCGGTCTCTATCGGATCGGTCCTGATCGAGAGGCCGGGATCGATGGGACCGCCGCAGAGGCAGCAGCCGGCGGGGGGCGCGTGCGTGTGGGTGGTGGCGGTGGTTCTACTCCTCGCCGTGCTGGCCGGTGGCGGGTGCCTGGGGCTCTACGTCACGCTGCCGCCGTCCGAGGTGCCGCAGTGGCTGCCGGCCGCGGGGCTCGCGCTCGTCGCGCTCCCGTGGGCGTTCTGGATCGCCACGTGCGCGTACCGGTGCTGCTGCTCGGCGGACGCGGCGGCGGCGGCGGCTCCTCCGGTGGCCAATATTGTGGAGCGGCGGTCGTCGTCGAGGGCGGGCGCCGCCGCCGTGGCGCCCATGCCCATGCCCATGCCCAGCAGCAAGAGCCTCAAGAGCGCGCGCAGCACGAGGCACGCCAACGGCTCGCCCGCCTCGGGGTCGGGGTCGGGGTCCCCCACCGCCAGCAGCGCCGCGCGCCGGGTGCGCTTTGGAGACACCACGGTGCTCGGGGAGGACCACGCCGCGCCGGAGAAGGACGACGGCTCGTCGGTGCACTCGAACGAGAGCGAGGCGCCTCTCGCCTACAACATGCAATCCTCGTGATGTTGTCTTCCGCATCATGTAGTGCAGGTAATCAAGAAATAGATCACTAATAATTAAACAGGTACATGTAGAGAGATTTCTGGTACACCATGAAATTAAATGAAAAAGTTTTCCGTTTTCCCTACATAAAAAACCATCAGATTCAGAATTGTGTGCACTTTCCTGGTTTTCTTCCGGCTCTGTTTTTGTTTCAGTCTCAGCGTGTCTATTCGTGCGATTTTTTTTTTGTTTTTAACACTTTTTAACAAAAAAATATGCTCATGCCAAATATATATCGGACTACTTATCATCGCTACACATAAGTTGTTCTAACTTGTATATGAGGATGGCTTATGAGTCCGGGTCATATATGAGATAAAGAGGACACGATGCATTACGTCTTGGACGATGGGGCGTCGACGCTGCCCTTCGACTTGTCCGGCGTCGGCGAGGAGAGTGCAGCCAGCGCCGCTGCCTTTCGGCGACCCAAATCCATGTGACCGGGAGGCTGCCTTTCGCGGATGCGGATTGACCAAGAGGAGGACACTGGCCCCTGCGTACATTTGGGCGGGTAATTTTTCCATAGTTAAGTTCCAAATGAGGAACCTGGGCGATGTGGGGGATACGGGGAGGAGCATGGGCGAGGCGCGGTGTGGTGAGAAGCATTGAAGCCTAGGATGATCCAAAATAACGTTGATCATCGGATCAAGTTGAAGCCTTTAAGGGAGCATTAGGAGTCATTGATCATAATGATGTTAAAATCCTGCAGAGCGTCTGCGTCTATACTTGTTCAATTCACAAAAAAAACTTTGGTGCGCAATAGTTGGATTGTCTCAGCGGGAGACGTAATCCTAGGTGTACCAAGCCTATAGTAGAGATTACCATTTGGAGAGAGTAAATCAAATGAAAGATTGGTGTTCTTGCCCCTACTTTGAAGGTTAATTGTATTTTTATCCTTGTTTCTTCAACATTGTGATTTTACTCATGTTTTTCTAATTCGAAAGCCACAGTTCGACCCTATTTTAGACTCTGGAGTTGAACACTAAATAAATGAATCACATAAAATGAGAAAAAGTTTTTTTTATAAATAATTAAAAGACGATAGTAACCCTGGTCTTATTCTAACCTTCTCGACTTTCGCCGATGGTTTGATTAAGCACCTTTAACTTGTTAAACTTTACTTAGATTTGAAACATTTGCAAATCTTGGTGTGAAATTCTTTTAAAAAAATGATGTCTGGATATTTGATACCAAAATAGAGGTTAAAATTAAAGAGTAATAATAAAAAAATTAGGAGCAGATTCATATAGACAACCTAATACTATGCTTTAGCTACATATACACTATTAACTCGTATAACTACTCTTTTTTAACACACTAGGAATCCTTGGCCTCTCAGGGTGTCGGCCACTATTCAACATTGTTCATTTTCCTTTTTTTTTTGCTTCTTTTCATGGGAATTTTTTTTTCCTTTTTTCCCTTCCTTTCACGTAATTTCTTCCCCTCAAAAAACCAGCGAAGCGCGCCGATCGTGCTAGTAAATAGAATGGGCTAAAGTCTGCTTTCATATTAAAAAGATAAGGCAAAACTACAAAGTTAAATAACTTAGGTGTTGAAAGCAGACTTTAATCATTGGATTCCAAGGAGGCTCTTAGCTAAAGTGAGCTACAAGCTATGCTTGCAAGACGTTTGACTATATAAGGTTTTTCGGGTATCCATGCTTATACTCAAATCAGAATCATGATACACATGAGACTTTTATTTATACGTGTTAGCTGAAAAATATATAGGATTGTGTGCATTTTGAAATCAGTACCAATGTATGGGCGTGAATTAGTACAATACTCCATTCGTTGCATAAAAAAGTGTCTATGCGCTGGTCAAACTTTCTTAATGACTAAGTTTGTAAAAAATATTAGTAATATTTGTATCTCTAAATAAATTTACTAAAAAAATATATTGAATGGTTTATCTGATAATACTAATTATGCATTATATAAATATTATTTTTTTTCTATAAGTTTGATTAAATAAAATTAAAAATGTTTGACTTTTAAGTGAGAAGTAAGAGCATTTCCAGCAGTAGGAGAAAACTCCAACCAAAAAACTAGTTATTTGGGGAGATACAAAACGTGTTTTGGGATTTTGACAGTATTCTCTCTAGCAGAACGAGAAAATCTAATCCCCAATGAGAAAAATAGTGGATTGGGGAGGAGAGACCTCCCCTTTATTTGAGGGGTGGGAGGCTATAATTTGACGGACTTACAGAACAAATTTCTTATTAGGGTTGAGTTTAGAGAACTGCCGGAGGTACGAGATCTTAAAATAACAGGGTTAGAAAAGGGAACTGCTGGCTGTAACGTACTACCTCCGTCCCTAGATATCTACTATGACTCCGAGTCACCGATCCAGATAAGGGGGTGTTTGGTTTGAGGAGTTAAAGTTTAACAAACACTGTAACACTTTCGTCTTATTTGACCAAAAGTTTCCAATCTTGGACTAATTAGGCTTAATAGATTCGTCTCGTAAATTACTCTTAATCTGTGCCGACATGCATGCAATTAGTCTATATTTAATACTCCATGTATTTAAGGGAATATTGATGTGATGGAAGTTAAACTTTAACACACCCATACCAAACGGGCCTAAAGTCACAAACTTTCGAGGACTAGTCCGAACAAGTTTCGATGTCGATCCCGGCGGCCGCAGCCGTGAATCAGGCACATCTGCTCGCTATTCGGTTGGTCGCGCAGGTGGAGGTACCCCTCTCGTGGCGAGGAGCGGGGTAGGTCGATTCCTGCTCCAGCGCGGATCTCTGGCGGCCGGTAGCTCTGTGATGGCGAGGACCAGGAGCCGGGCGGGTAGAATCCTACTCCGGCGCCGGCCGCTCTCGTCCTGCCGTGAAGACCGGATAAGCGCACTCCCCGACGACCTCCTCCTGCTCATCCTGCGGCGTCTCGACACCCGCACGGCGCTCGGCACCGGGGTTCTCTCCAGGCGCTGGGCGCACCTCCCCCGCGAGCTCCCCGCCCTCGATCTGAGGGTCGGCGACGCGCTCCCGCCGCGCTACCACCGATGGGTCCGCCTTTACCACGACATCTGCCCCCGGGGAGCTCCTCCATACTACAGACTCGACGCCGTGCGTCGCGAGCTCATACCTAACATCAAGAGGTATGAGCGCCGCGCGATGCGCGCCTTCACTGGCTCCGTGGAGAGCTTCTTAGAAGGACCTCGCCGGAGGGTCAACAGGATGAGGCTCGAGTTCTTCATCACCGGCAACGCTGTCGGCATGAACAGGCTCATCGAGGACTCATTGATTCTTGGGGCGTCGAGGACCTCGAGGCCGTGGCTAAGCCAACATTCAATCGACGAGATGAGTTCCACTCCTTTCCCAGCCATGGCCTGTGCAAAGAGCCCCGTGCATCGCGCCTCCGAAGCCTCAAGCTCGCAGGCTGCTTGCTCCCGCCTCTGCACGAGTATAGCACACCCAGCGTGCTCGTCCTGGAAGACATACCAAAATCGACGCCCGCAGCAGCCTATGAGAGCATCTTCACCTCGTGCCTGCAGTTGCAGACACTTCACCTCATCTCCTGCGGCTGCAGCAGCAACAATGGCATACCCTTGAAGTTGGTTGTCGACGCTCCCAGTTCAGAAATCCGAGAGCTTGTGGTGGAGAATTGCACATTCCTTCACCTGTGCCTGAGGGCTCTTCCCCTATTGGAGAGGGTTGCATCTGGAAGTCGTGTGTTCTTTGAGGCAGACTCGATCCCCTGCCTCAGGCAACGGAACATCACCTTAAGCCTCGGTCTCCAAGGACTGGGCTCGCATCATAAGGTGGAGCTTGACACTTTCCTTCTGTGGACACCGGACATAACGAGCCTCATTATCTGCTTCACTGGGCCTTACAGATGGATTGTGCCATCAAGCTCCCCTTCTGCATTCTTGCCTAATCTGAGGCGGCTGCTGGTCGCGGATGTGCCTTCGTCCTGGGATGTGACATGGCCTTGTCTTCTACTTGAAATGGCTCCTTCCCTCGAGAGCCTTCACATCCACATTGCCCCTTGCAAGCTAGAGCCTGCTGAAGAAATAAACTGGCCACCCACCAAGCTTCTGCACCACCGCTTGAGTGAGTTTATGGTGGCTGGTTTCAAGGGAACTGCGAGGCAGATTTATCTTGTCAGGTTTGTTGTGGGAGCATGCACGATGTTGCGCCATATTGCCATGTTCAAGAACGGGTATGCTCGGGACAAGGGGCGCTGGGACTGGGAAATGGCAACGCAGCAACAGTTTTGGACTGACGAGGAGAAGGAGAACACACTGAAGCAGATCATGGATGGGGTTCCTTCCTCAACGACTGTTCCCGTGGAACTAGTTCTAGGATGAAATGAATTGTTTTGATTAGTTTATTGGGTTGGGTTGGGTTGGGTTGGGTTGGTTATCCGGTTTGAATGGTTAGCACCGGGTTGATAGCTGAAAGCAAAAGGAATTCTCTGGCTCTGTAACGTACAGCTGTACTTTTGTATGCATTTCCTTTATATGAGCTTTTTGGAGCCGTGACAAGGGCACAAAAATACTACTCATCAGTACTAAAAAAACCAGTAACGTTATGTTGCTGGCATTGTGCTAATAAAATTTTTTTGACATAAAACAAAAATGTACTGTTTGTTATCGTTATGGCCGGCTCACAACATACTCATTTACGGAGAATATAATATTTTGAGTATTGACATGCCATGATTACCAAATGTATCTGATTACTAGATCTCAGATTGTCCAGCTATCACTTTAGCACTACTAGAAAATGTCTGTTAAATATTATGTCTAAAATATACTTTCATACTATAGATCAAAAAAGTGATTTCTCACTGAATAATAAATTAACTAATCAAAACATAAAGGAGCTCCAAAAACATCAGTAGCTTTTGGACCATCAGCATAATGATTTTTTCAAGCCTCCATCAAAATGCTAAGCTTCGAACTCGGCACAATGATTGCATTATTGTCCATATATCATTGCTAGAGTTATGGGTGGCAAGTTTACTATATCAATTTGTGTACATGCCATTTGAGTAGGGACAAACATGGAAGAATAATTGGAAACAAATTGCTCTGAACTGGAAACTTTTTAGGAGGACGATTATTCTTATGTAAAAATATTTACCTAAAAAATATAGTGTTTCATTATGACATAGACAAAACAACCCTATGCATTTCGCCAACGAATCCGAGTGGCCTCCCGGGATCTACGAGCAGTGGCTCTTAAGTTATTACCAACTTATATTTGGTTCATTTGAGAGAAACCTATATAAAACAGGGGAGTAGGTTTCTTTCGAGATTTTCTTAGATTTCTAATTCATTACAATTTCACATATTTCTTTGCAGTGTTGTTCTTTGGGGTCCAAGTTAGTTTCCCGTAGACTCGGATTAAAGAAAAATTTAGTTTGAAAATCCGCCTACACCTTTTGCTTCAAAAGAAGTCTTTGAAAGAATAATCTAAATTCCACCATTTGTGCCAAGATTAATCACAGAATTGGCTACTCACTACATGCTATGATGTTTTTGTGAAGAGTTTTTTTTAATTTCCAAGGGTTATTACTTTCCATCAGATTTTTTTTCTCCGGTGGCTGTGTTTTGTAGTATAATTTAGATAATTTAAGAGGGGTTAAAACAAATTAGTAAAGAACAATCCCTAACCAATATTTCTAATGAAACTAGATGAATTCCCCGCGCGTTGCTGCGGGAATGCAAGAGTAATTTGAATTGAGTTAGGAGAAATAGGATGTAGAAGGAATCTCGTTGGTGTATAAAACATAAGTATATATGCGATATAAGCAGAGAACATATTTAGTTTTTTTTGCTAAAGGTGTAACTAAAGACAACAAAAACCATATCAAAGAAAACATAGTCACTAACCTATAGGATCGACCAGTACGGGAGACTAATCTCATCCACCCGAACCCCTCACCCCTACTATACCTGAGGGTCATCCCCCCTCCCAAAAGTTTTAGGAGTTTTCCTTCACAAAATCATGCATGTTTCGGAGGACCACATATAATCCATGTGATGTTTTTGCTAGGTTTTTGCTTAGAAACGTACTTTTGCTTAGAAACAGTTATCAAAGAAAATACAGTCACTAACCTATAGGATCGGCCAGTACGGGAGGCTAATCTCATCCACCAGAACCCCTCACCCCTACTATACCTGAGGGTCATCCCCCTCCCAAAAGTTCTAGAGTTTTCCTTCACAAAATCATGCATGTTTCGGAGGACCACATGTAATCCATGTGATATGTAGTTTTGCTAGGTTTTTCTTAGAAATGAGCTTTTGCTTAGAAACGATTATCAAAGAAAACACGGTCACTAACCTATAGGATCGGCCAGTACGGGAGGCTAACCTCATCCACCCTCACCCCTCACCTCTACTATACTTGAGGGCCATCCCTCCACCCAAAAGTTCTAGGAGTTTTCCTTCACAAAATCATGCATGTTTCGGAGGACCACATGTAATCCATGTGATATGCAGTTTTGTTAGGTTTTTGCTTAGAAACGGCAATTTTGCTAGGTTTTTCTTAGGAACGACCGTTTAAATGTTTGCAAAAAAAGTTATCAAAATATATCCATGTGGGGTCTTGTTTTGAAGAGTTTATTGCGAGGAACACCATGGTGCAATTGGATTTTAATTACGATACTTGGTTTAGGTGCTATGACTTTTTTCTATTTCAAAAGAAATAACTAGTGGAAGATAAATGAGGCTTAGTGGGGGTAACTGATTTGATGATGTCACATGACATCACTTTTCAGGATTGGACCAATCAAATTGCATAGAATCACTTAGTGGGTCTTAGCTTTATAGGAGGTTTTGATTAGGTGGAATAGTCATTTTGGTACTCAACTATTGTTCAAGGTTCAGTTTAATCCTTGAACTTTTCGTATGGTTGTTTCATTCCTTTAACTTTACTTTTAGGCCCCGTTTGATCGTAGGACTATGAAAGTAACTATTTTAGTCCCCAAACTTTGCACTTTGGGCTCAATTTCATCAATAAACTATCAAGTGAATTTTCATTGTAGTCCCCAAACTTTCATAATTAATGAATGAAATTGAGCCTAAAATGCAAAGTTTGAGGCTTGAAACGATCACTTTAATAGTTCTAGAATAAAACTAAACCCAAAAGTTAAGTTGGGGACCGAAACGGCCATTTCAAAAATTGAAGGATGAAGTTGAGCATCATAAGGTAGTTAAGGGACCAAAATAAATATTTTGCCATGAAATTATTGGCTAAATAGAAAATAACTTTTGAGAATGGTCTAAATTAGACCAAAACCGCTTTGGCTCTATTTGAAAAAGACTGATAACCTTCTGCAATTTCAGGGATAAATAAACACAATGAGTATGATTGGAGACCTTGTAGTGTCTTGGGGCTCCTTTTCTTGTCCGATACACTATGCACGCGAACACTTGCCAGGCTTGTGCCTTCTTTGATTTCCATGATTTACGACTTAATTTTGGTGTTACTAGCACTATGCCCGTGCGTTGCAACAGAAACAAAATAATGTCCGACCACCATAGCGGTGAGCCAAGGGACAACTAAATCGAGTGCGTGTCAAGGGACAACCAAAGTCAAGGTCGATAGACACACATGCCGATGCTACATCCATTGTGGCTCTGATTACAATAAAATTTGAGTATTTTAGTTCGAACAAAATGTGTAGTCTATCTAACGACCCATCACACTTTGGTTGCATCGCACGACGCCTCTCTTCTTTTCCATCTTCAGTGGACTTAGTAAGGGGGTTGGGGGAGTCAGGCAGGCCCGATGGTGGGGACAGGAGAGATGGCGGCGAGGAGGAGGCGACAGTGATAGTGCCAGAGCGGGCGATGGAGGAGGTTGCTGGGTGGGGTTTGGGTGGGGGCGACGATAGCCACGGAAGAGTGTTTTGTTACTTGAACTTGTCTTTCAAGAATTTTTGAACTAATTTTGCTATTTTCTATGGTTTAAATTAATTTCTATGCGCTTTTGGAAGAGTGTTTTGTTACTCGAACTTGTATTTTGGTAACTTCGACGGGAAAAGGCAATAATATCCTAAAGTGGTATGAAGATCCTAAAAATTGGCATGTGGATCCTTACCATGATGGGAGAAAACAAGAAACACACAATAATATGTATGCTCATATCAACTACTAGGATGTGGTTGATGTAATTCTCTTGCTTTCAACATGTTCAAACAAGTGCTTATAAGTTCTTTCATAAAAAATAGCTTAACCCCATCACATGTTACCGCCTCTTCAAGAAAATGTGCTTATCAACACTATAGGGGAAAATGCTTACGGTTAGACTATATTTTGGGCTACCAAAAATGGTCGGAGTTATGAGCTACCAAAAATTGTTAGAGTTATGAACTAGTTGTGATGATTATACAATAAGTTATTTTGACTTGTGATCTTTTTGAAATGCTACCATTTTTCAATGTCATTTTTTTACTTGTGAACTCATTTCAAGCTCATGAGAGCAATATAACTGTTTTATATCATAACTGCAGGATGACACCTCCCTTGGCAATGGGAGAATAAAAGGAGTGGGGATGTCTAGCTGTGGGTGACGAAGCCTCCAGATAATGCGGAGTATGGAAGGAACAAGGAACCCGTTGTCAATCAAGAAGCTGCTAGGACTGACATAGGTATTTTATCTCACTCTATCCCCCTCTCACTATTTATACAAATTAAAAATGGATGAATTTGGTTCCATTATTACCATAGAAAGAGTGGTCAAATCTCTAAAGTTTTTAGAAGTATCTCGAGACAACTTCACTCTGGTAATTACTGGTCCTATTCCTAAGTTAGTATGTGAGATGTTGTCCTATTCCTTTGTGCCTTGCAGCTATGAAGGTAAGTTCATAATTGATCTTTGTTCTTTTCTATGCTTTGTAGCTTAAGCAGATCTCCCATAAGATGTCTGATGCATGGAGAACATATAACACCCAAATGAGCTTCAGTTGGATTCTATCAATGAGTGTTCATTAATAACATTCTTATAATAACTCATGCTCTCCTCACTTGGTGTTATATGAGATCCACTTGTTGGCTAATATTAAATTGCATGCAATGTTTGCTTTTTCCTTTTTCTAGTGAGTGTAAGGGACTAAATGGATGAGAAGTCTTCTATAAAGTATGTCATCCATGACATTAATATGTGCCTTCACTAGGGTGAAGGTTAAGCTAGGGTACTATTCCCGCATAGGGAAAAGAAATGAGAAGAAATAATAAAAGTTTTGGAGAATGATGTGGAGCACCTTGCCCTTGTCCCTTGGTATCTATTTATAGGGGAGGTGGGAGGAGGCAATCTTCACTCTCCCACCCCTTTTGGTTACAGATTACATGACGGTCTTTGCTCTTTATCGATTGGGCCTTTGGCCTTTTTACAAGGAAGGGGTATGCACAACCTCTATCACCTCCAACAATAGCGCCTTAGCCACTAGGTTTTGGTGGGTACAATAAGACCTAATTGCTACAACATAGGAAAAAGGCCCAAGCATTTCATTTTGAAGTTTGTTCGGATATGCTCTACTGATAATGACTTTTATACACGGAGGTTGATGATCTCATGTAGCCGCTTCAAGGTTCTTCACCTCTATGGGGTAGCTCTTATAGTCGAATTAGTCATAATAGTGGAAGCAATCTGTTGGATTGTTTTGCTCTGGCAATATCTAGCAATGTGATCGCGTAGATAGAGTCAGATGGTAGCACACGAGACATAAAGATTTATACTGGTTCAGGGCGTGGTGCGCACTAATCCCTACTTCACAGGTGCAATTGCTCTTTGTATTTGTTTGCTCAATTACAGGGGCTGTTGCACCTAGCTACAAGGTAGATGGAATAGGTGAAAGATTAGATCCCGTGCCCGAGGTCCCTACACTCCTTTATATAGGCAGGAGAGGTAGGGTTATAAAGAGGGTGATCAGGCTAACAGATTGTGTTCCTAGTTTGTTACATGATATGCGGAAGAGATTGACCATAGTTATCGTCTAGATACTCCCATCTTGGTTTGCCTTGATCTCCATGTTGGTTGATTGCGTCAGCCCTTGTGGGCCTCCTCCTTGACGGCAACTAGGCCTATAGCTTGGTGGTAGTCATATATACGGGCGGTGTAGGTACCCCTGGCCCATATCTCTGTCAGTAGCCCCTGTAGGACTTAATGATAAGCTAGCATGTAGCTTAAAGCCCTTGGGATGTCATAGTCTCCTCTGTAAGTTCTGCGTACTGTGAGTACATAGTGAGCATCTTCGGATGCCGAAGCTCTGAGCAGTGCGTTTGGATATTTCTAAGTATTGGGGAGCCAGTATGTTGCTATTCGAGTACCAAGAGGATTTGGTAGCGAGAATCTTCTTCAAGCATCGAGTGAGGCGGTGGTACACCGTACATCAAGGAATGTTGTCCCCTAGTTGTAAGTGCCTGGCTCGGGGAAACGTAGTTTCCTGGGCGTAGCCCATGTTACGTTGTTAACGTCACGATCGGTTGGTGTACCCGATAACCGAAAGTGTAGCTCCCAGGACATCGTAGATGCCATGCTAGGGTGAAAAATACCGCTGAGTTGGTTCCTGATGTATTCTGGTGTGTAAATAGTGGCTGCACATCATTAAGTTCTAGTCGTAAAACAGTAATGAAGATGGGGTAGGTGCACCTCCATCACCCGCATGTCACTAAGCCAGTTGATTTTTAGGGTGACCTGTTGTAGGCCGTTTGTTAACGAGCACTAAAGGTGTCACATTTTCTTCAAGATCTGTCAAGTAACATGATACAAAATTTCGTGAACCTCGTTAGTGGAAGAGTGAGGACGTTGTCCTAGAGCCCTAAGGCCAATATAACAGTGTCCCAGTATAGGCACCACCATGGGCGAGTAATGAACACGTGAACAACTGTCGGCAGTTGTGTTTATTACTCTTCGAGCTGGTAACAGGTAGAATGAGTGAACGTCCTCTATTACTAAAAGGAAGCAACAGGGTTAATCCTGACCCACGGGGGCATGTCATAAAACTCTTTTTCTAGATTCTAGGAGCTCATACTTTGGTTACAGCCATGGGCCAACCATTTTTTCGGTTTCCCCTATAGGGGCACACATCCGCTAAAATAAGGTACTTTTAGCTCGTCCAAGTATTGGGAGATTTAGTGACACTGAGTGTTAGAAGTTTAGGATTAGACTGGCCCCTGACTCTAGAGGGGCAGGGTTGATAATGAATGAATCACTACCGCCTACACCTGCTGAGGTGGTGAGCTAGGTCGAGTACCCAATCTGAGTGTCAGATCACTCGCATGCACCGGCTCGGGTGACGGTGCATCGGATTTTGGACCTTTTGGTCCCACGGCCTTCGCAGTTACGCGGATGGGTTCCTTCTCTACGAAGCTAAGGCATCGGTTTCAGCGGCACATCTCCCCACGTGTTTATTTCAGAGGCTATGCCTCTTAGAGATCTTGGGGACATAGCTGGGCCTTAACTCCTGCTTTAGCCCCCAGAGACTACTAGATTCCATCGACCGTGCGTGTCCCCTGCCTATAAAACAGAGGAATAGAGGAGGGGAGTTAGTACACCTGCATAGTAGACTTTGCACACTCACCTTCCTTCGGTCGTCGTATCTCCTGTCGTCGTCAAATCTTGCCTACTATCCATGCCCAGAGAGAAGAGCCAGCGGGAGGAGCCTAAGGAGGGATCTACCGAGAGGGCGTGCCTCCCTCCGCTCGGGCCTTCCACCTTGGCTTGATGGGGTTCGGGTAAGGATAGATCTTGTTGTTGACTTCGTTAGGGATGAATATGGTGTGTTTCTTGGTGTAGTGGTTTCTCATTGGTGCGCTCGATGCCATGGCCTACTGCCGTCTGAGATGCCCTTTCGCTGTCATGTCCCCCGACAATGCAAGCCTTGTTGCCGCCGGCCTCGCCTTCTTCCTCTGACAATAAGGAGGCCGAAGGAGATGAGCATGACATCCATTCCGTACGAGAGGAGCTGGCTGTGGCCGGGCAATCCCTTTGGAATGGGTGTCAGGAGGTGGAGTGGCTGAAGGAGTGCCTTGCAGCGGCCGAGACGGTGCTCGGCGCTGTAGACGAGGAGTCGGCCGATGCCAAGGCCGCCAATGTGGTGACCCGCACTGAGCTCGCCGGTGAGTTGAACTTCTTTATTTCCTTTGTGAAATTGCTTCTCGTCTTGACTTTGAACCTCCATGTTTATCAACGGTTCAAGAGCAGCTAGGCACTGTCCTGGCTGAAGCGGTGGATCTTCACTGAGCCAATGATGAGCTAGCCGGCAGACTGGTGGAAGTGACTTGTCTGCATGATGAGTCAGTAGATTGGGTGCGTGGTGGTGCCACCATGGCGCGAATTAATAGCAACCGCTGCGTGGTGCTGGAGAGGGCAGTGGAGGCCGCTTGTCAGGTTGGTGCAATCGATGGCCTCCCAGCACGAATCATGGAGGTGACGGCTATTGATATTTTTTAGCGTCACTACCAAGATTAGAGTTTGGATTCTATCCTTAACAATAGCACAAGAAATGCTTAATGGTATTTATTAACTTGACACTTGTTTTAGTAGCCGACTATTAATTACTTTCACCTCTAGCTTACTTGTACCTGGTTGTCATCCCTAGTGTTGGAGCTAAAAGTGATTGTAGGCACTACCTAGCATTACTACTAAGTAGTTATCTTATTATTTTATGTGACTAAAGAAGATTAAGATAAAAATAGAAAGTATCCATAAGCGCATAGATAATTATACCATTGTAGCATTTTACCCAGGAGTATTACATGGATCATTATTTATATTTACCACTGGGAAGGGATGGCTTAAAGAAAATGTGATGATCACTTGTACATGCAATGGAGAGTGAACTATGTCTAATCTATCTACTCATAATAGGGATAAGTCATAGGTCACAAGATAAATATATAATAAATAATAAATATCAAGTCATAAATAGTGTAATTCACCTAGAGCACTCCCTTCTAAGGCAATAGCATAGTTTAGATAAAAGTAAAGGAATATTCCTAAGTCATTCTTAATTACATGTCAGAGTATACTATGATTAGTGCAATTACACCTAGCAATCATGGTAAGAATACTTTATATCTACACACAAGGGACATTACTAAGGAAGATCAAGAACAGAGCAAATCTTCCTTCATAACTAGGTCCTACTTGTCTTATATTCAGGGAGTGGACTACAAAGGACTCAACGGGAGTGTCACTTCCATGATCTACCACATGGCCTGAAATATAGGGTGCATTCATAGGTAAACAATGTCTAAGCTCCATGTTTACACGATGTTGACCACTCACCCATGACGTCAAAGAGTGAGCGCTATATGATCTTATGTTTGAATATAAAGACATTCTAACTATACTAGGCATATAATTAAAGTAGATAATGAACAATATATTTGAGAATTTATATAATATATAGAGCAATGTCATATCTATTGTAACTAGCAAGAATATATATAGAAAGATACAAAAGAGAGTTACAGAAGGCTTTACCAAAGCCGCACTCTTGACACGATCTGGAATCCAAGCAAAGCTTGCCTCCCTCTACTTCTAGCCTAGTTAGCTATGCCCTAGAATTGGTGGAGCTCTAAGGAAACTAGGGTTTCTAGCTCTAATGACTTGATCAAATGACTTGGGTTCTCCTGACCCCAGGGGCAGGGCCCTACTTATATAGGCCGGTGGGATGAACCGTGGCCATCGGATCAAACCGACTTAAATCAACGGCGAAGATGCAAACCCTAAGGCGGTGGAGGAACTGACGCATAAGCGAGAGGCTGATGGGGGACCCCATAGGTCTGCTGACCTAGGGTGGGGTCGGCCGACCTGGCCCTATGCCAGGTGGGCCCTCCTTTGGTGGGTCACCTTCTCGTGTCTTCTAGATCCTTCTCAACTTAGTTTCGTAGTGTAATGTGCTTTTTATCCCGACATCCTTGATATATTACCTCCTTTTCCTGATAAACCCCTGCAAAAATACAGATTCACCAAAACCTATGGAATTCTGTCAATTTAAACCCTAATTCTATGTTGGAGGTTGATATATGCCCTTTTCATATTTGGTTGATGGTTTATCATAGTAGTTAGTGACCGTCAACAACAGCACATGGCGTTCACCATGGAGCCACGGCGGCCCTTGCTATCGCTCACCTTCGTCTTTAGCTGGAGGTGGACCTACATGCGAAGGAGCCTGGGTTCCCATCGTGGACGTAGGTGCCCGAGGACGTCGATGTCAGATGGCTAGTAGATGATTTTGGTGTCGCCGCCAATGCCATTGCAGCAGTTGTAAATGTAGAGCAAGTCATCGAGGACACTCCTCATTAAGGTCAGGTCCTGTTGGTTTTCTTTTTGTGTAAAATATTATATGAATAAAATTCTACTTTATAGACCAATAGTTGCATGATTGTAATTGTAGCCCCCAAGCACTCGGGCAATTTAGTATAACATGTCTAAGTGTTGAGTCCACACACATTACTGCAACTGTTTTGGTGTCACCATGTCAGTGCAAAGCCTCGAGCACGAGTGTCGACTGGCCAGCATGGCTTTACTCGGGAGGTGATGTTGCGTAACATTTAGGACATAGCATCCGAGCCGCTCTTTAGGAAAGTATTTGCCTAGCTGTTTGAGGCATAAAACCCTTTTGTGCATAGCAACCATATATTTCTTTTTTAAAATATGGGAAGCAACGATTAGTGCATATTAACAGCACTGGTGTAGTTTGCCCTCCTCTGCTCGAGGTTGATCCAAGGATTTTTGCGGTTTGCACCGTTGGTGCTCTCTAGGCTCTGGTCATGGGGTCCTCCCTGGTGGCCGGGTCATCTTTCTCTCTTCTGGTTTTGCTTCTTCGGGCAAGTCGGGTGCATCTGGTGGCACCGATGTAGTCGGCGAAGTGGACACCATGGAATTGGGAGGTAAAACGTTGGCGGGGGTTCTGGCGTGAGCCGGTGCTCTGGGGATCGAGGCGAGCGTCGGGGCGTTCCCAAGCCCGTCTCTTGTTTATCCTCATGAGCATGTTTTTGACTCATCTAGGATCAGGTCTCATTGGGCCTGTTCAATAGCCAACCTCTCGCACTCGTATGCGTCTTGAAAACTACCTGCAACGGTGATGACACCGCGAGGCCTGACATCTTGAGCTTGAGGTATGCGTGAATGGGGATTGCCATGAATTTGGCATAGCAGGGTCTCCCAAGGAAGGCGTGGTAGGGACCCTCAAAGTCTATGACTTCAAAGGAGAGTGTCTCCTTGTGGTAGTGTGCCTAGTCACCAAACATGACAGACACAGTGATCGTGCCGAGGGGCATAGCCCGTCATCCGAGGACGATCCCATGGAACAAAGAATGCAGGGGACACATTTTGCTTGTCTCAATGTTCAGCTTCTCGAACGCATCCTTATAAAGCATGTTTATGTCGCTTCCACCATCCATGAGGACTTTGGTCATCTTTATGCCTCCTACGACCGTGCTGACCATCAGAGGGAACCGACCAGCCTTGATGACATGATCGGGGTGGTTGTTCCTATTGAAGGTGATCGGGTGCTCCGACCATCTTAAATAAATAGGAACTACAGGCGCAGTGGCAAAGATGAGACGTTGGGTTACCTTTCATGACGACGGTCCTCGTTGGCCTATGGGCCCCCAAAGATGATCATGACGCCCTCGATGTTGGGCTAGCCACCTTTGTCATCCTCAAGGGCGCCGTCCTTTCCTTTCTTTGAGTGGCTGCTCTTTGTCTTATCCTTGCCAGCTGCAATGATCTCATGTTTATAAGTATGGTAGTCCCTGGCAAAGTGATTAACCACGAAACCATGGTTTTGACATGTCTGTTTCATGATCTCATCAAATTTTGCATGGCCTCCGTGGCTTTGTTTGAATTTGTTGCCTTCTGGTTTATCGGCGTTGGCCACGAGCTCACCTCGATGCTTACGATCCTTCTTGGTTAGTGGGGATTGGTTGCGTCATCGGTGAGTCATGACTTATATTTGCCATTACTGGCATTAAAGCAATCTTCACCGTCAGCATGCTCATGGGATAAGTGAACATGTCACGAAGACTGATGTTCTTCCTTCACCCAATGTCCTGAATGAGGGGTTCACTGTCGACGCTGGTGGTGAAGGCTGTGACGATGCTAGCATCGAGGACATCCTCAAGCTTATTCTTGCACTGCATGAAGCTTTCTATGTAATCACAGAGACTCTCGCCGATCTTGTGTTTGCATCCTAGGAGGTCCACGAGGTGCCTGGCTTAGTGTAAGCCCCTCAAAGTGATTATAGAATGCTTTTTTGATGTCAGCCCATCGCTTGATGGTGCCTTTCTGAAGGTTGTTTAGCCACTTTCTTACGGAGTCAGTGAGGTAGATTGGAAGGTATTGAATCATGAAAAACGTGTCCGGTGCGGATGTCGCTTTCATGGCGAGTTGACAGTATGCCAGCCAAATCTTCAGGTCTATCTCACCATCGTATTTTTCAATGTTGGTAGCATGAAACCTACGGGGCATTAGGGCTGACCAGATTTGATATCCGAACACGGGGGGTCCTACCAAGTCACAGGGATCACCCCCAATGGCGCATGGCACCGGCTCGGGTTGGTTCCTGGGATTTCTCCCATCATGACAGGTATCGCCTTCGCAATCAGAACAATAGCTAGTTCCTAAATCATCATTAGCCCCACCGTCCTCGTGACTCCCTCCATTAGGAGAGTTCCCTTCACTGTTACCTCCCTGTCTACCACCATTGTCGCCTGGTTGCGTGGAGGGATCTTGGCGGCGTCTGTGTTATGGCGTGCGGATCTGTTAGATCAGTGTGGCGGTCAAGCCCTCGAGTTTCTGGGTGCATGGCTACATGTAACAAATGCATCACTAGGTGTTGGTAAGCGGTCAACAGCGGCCACTATCAGCTCTTGAATCCTTTGGAAAGCCTGTCGGTCCTCTTCTGTGGATGGATGTGGTATTGCCGCCACTTCCCTCATGGCCTTGGCCAAGTTTTGCTTGTCTTTGGAATACACTGGAGCTGCTTGCAGAATGTCATTGTGGGCCTAATGGCCCCGAGCTATGTTCTACTGTTGGAGCTGACGTTGGAGTTTTCGATTTTCCTCTACTAACACGTCGTTGTGATTAAGCTGATGATCCCGGGCCTGCTGGCTGGTCTCGTAAGGTGTTGCATAATCAAACTCGAAATGATCATAGGGGAACGTTCGGGGGTGATGTACCCATTCCCCTCGTGATCATTCACACCGAGATAGCAATTGCGTGTATGCGAGATGATGTCATCATCGTCAATGTTCGTGCGGTTAACTCCATGTGGCCGATAACGGTCATAGAGAGAAAGATGTGAAGACATTCTGTTAATGAGCTCGGTGGCTCCCATGTCATGGCGCCGATTTCTCTCATCGAAGTAGTCTGATTGTTCCAGGATGGTATTTCGCCCTGGCTGAGGTTGTGGAGGGTGACCCTGACTAGGTTCGAGCCAAAGTCATCATCGTGGTGATCTCGATTAGTATGACACATGTTTTTGGATCCTCCATAGGAGATCCGAAAGGTGGCGTGACAGCCTCAAGGGGTTGGATCGGGTGAGTTGTCACCACGTGTATTGGCACTCCCGAGGATTGGCAATGAATTGGATCGGGTACCGTATCCGTTGTCAGGACTGGATCCCCGTTCTTGCGAAGGGAAAGAGTGGCATTGAGTCTAGGCTCTTGGCCTGGTTTAGTGAAAAGCTGACCTTGGCAGGTTAGATGATGGGCTATGGGTGAGTGGTCCTTCATCGATAGCCTTCTCTAGTCCAAAGGCGAAAACTCGGATCTGGAGCGACTACTCCTCCTCCCGTTCGATCGGCTCAGGCTCCTGCAGGCGTAGGTCCCCAAACCAGTCGATGATGAAGTCGAGCTTGCCAAAGATGATCCTCATGCTCAGCTGCATCTTTTCCAATTCATCATCAAAGTCGAAGATGATTACACAAAAACAAATTTGAACGTGAAAGGCCCCTACCTGGCACGCCAATTGTCATATTATTTTGCTCCAACAATATCTAGCAACATGATTGCGTAGATAGAATCAGATGGTAGCACATGAGACATAAAGATTTATATTGGTTCAGGGCGTGGTGAGCACTAAACCCTACTCTAGGGGTGCGACTGCTCTTGTATTCATATGCTCAATTATAGGGGTTGTTGCTCCTAGTTACGAGGTAGATGGAATAGGTGGAAGATTGGATCCCGTGCCTGAGGTCCCTACCCTTGTTTATATAGGCTGGAGAGGTAGGGTTACAAAGAAGGTGATCGAGCTAACAGATTGTGTTCCTAGTTTGTTACATGATATGCGCAACAGATTGACCCTAGCTATCGTCCAGATACGCCCGCCTTGGTTTACCTTGATCTCCACATTGGTTGATCGCGTCAGCCCTTGCGGGCCTCCTCCTTGACAGTAGCTGGGCTGATAACTTGGTGGTAGTCATATATATAGGTGGTGCAGGTACCCCTGGTCCATATCTCTGACACAATTGTAATGGCTTTATCATAGTCATTAAAGATAGACATATGTAGAAATTGTCATAGAATGTCAATGATGACTCATTTGCCAATGTTGACATAGATGAAGTACTGGACAAGACATGTCCTTCGTTTGAATTGGCTCTCGAATGCACCATCCTTAGCCCCTATTGGCTACTAATTATGAGTGTGCGAAGGTCCTGACTCTAGATGATGAAGGTTCCTCTAGCTTGTAGATGTTGCTGAACTTGAGGGCGAGTCACTTGGGATGAAGGTACAACTAGACAAAGTTGTAGGCATTGCTGAAGTGGTCAGCATGCCACTCGAGCTAGAGCTAATTGTAGGGCAAAATTGATGTCATTGTTGAAGATGGTTGTATGCCCTAGGCCAAAGGTTTGGTAGAGCGAAGGTCTAGTTGGTGCTAACGGTGCAACACAGTTGATGTTGTCGTTAGAGCAGTTGGCAAGGTTATAGGCTAGAGGTTGCGAGGGGAAAGCTAAAGTTGATGCCAATGATAATGGCAAAGTCAGTGTCACTAACATCGATGGTGGAGACCCTCACCAAAATGTTAGCAAAAGTGAAGTCGATGTCACCAAGGTTGATCGTGAAGCCCCTCATTGAAGTGTTGGCGAAGGTGAAGTCGATGTCATCGAGGTTGGTGGTGAAGCTCCTTGCCAAACTATTGGTGAAGGTGAAGTTGATGTCACCAAGGCTATTGGCGAAGCCCCTCGCCAAGTGTTGGCTAAGGTGAAGTCAATGTCACTGAAGTCGATAGCGAAACTCATCGTCGAAGTGTTGGCAAAGGTTAAGCCAATGTGACTAAGGTTGGTGGCGAAGCCCCTTGTTGAAGGTGGGGGGCAAATCCAATGTCGCCAAGGTCATTGGCAGAGGCCCTCACCAAAGTGTTGGCAAAAGTGAAGTTGACATCACTGAGGTCGACTTCAAAGCCCCACGGTGAAGTGTTGGCAAAGGTGAAATAGATATCAGAGGTCATTGGTGAAGCCTGTCGCCGAAGGTGGCAAGGCAAAGATGATGTTCCTGAGGTCTATGGCGGAACCTCTCACCAAAGGTGGCAGGGCAAAGCCAATATAGCTGAGGTCAATGGTGGAGCCCCTCACCAAAGTATTGGCGAAGGTGAAGTTGATGTGATCAAGCTTGATGGTGAAACCCTTTGCCGAATTGTTGGCAAAGGTGAAGTTCATGTTGCCGAGGTTGGTGATGAAGCCTCTCCCAAAGTGTTGGTGAAGGTGAAGTCGATGTCGCCAAGGTCGGTGGCAAAGCCCCTCGCTGAAGTGTTGGCGAAGGTGATGTCGATGTCCCCGAGATCAGTGACAAAGCCCCTCACCGAAGTGTTGGCGAAGGTGAATTGATGTCACCATGGTCGGTGGTGAAGCCCCTCATTGAAGTGTTGGTGGGTGCATTAGCCGATGTCACCAAGGTCGGTGGTGAAGCCCCTTGCCGATGTGTTGGCGAAGGTGATGTCGATGTCACCGAGGTCAGTGACGAAGCCCCACATCGAAGTGTTAGTGAAGGTGACGCTGATGTCACTGAGGTCCCCTTGCTGAAGTGTTGGCTAAGGTGAGTCTGTTGTCACCGACGTCAGTGGAAAAGCCCCACATCGAAGTGTTAGTGAAGGTGACGCTGATGTCACTGAGGTCCCCTTGCTGAAGTGTTGGCTAAGGTGAGTCTGTTGTCACTAAGGTGAAGTCCATGTCACCGAGGTTGGTGGCGAAGCCTATCACCAAAGTGTTGCGTGGTGATGTTGTGGATGAAGCGGATGGTGATGGAAAACCCTTGGGTTGAATGCAATGGTGAGGTGATGATGTCATCGTTCACGCATTCGACAAGTCTCTCAAGCCTGGTATTAATTTTATTGTGAATTACACAAGTACAGAAGCAGACGCTCAACATGCACACACACTCACCCCTATGAACACATGTACATAAACCCTACCCCTATGAGCACCTCTGAAAGACTATGCCGGCACATCTCGAGATTGATGAAGTCACCATAGGCACCTCGCTATCGACGAGAACATCGCCTACCACTGCCATTAAATCTGGGAATTAATCCAAGAAATACGAGCACCCTTGCTAAGTCGAGGACTTGAACCCGAGTGGGCATGTTCCGACACAAGGAACCTAACCAACTGAGCTAGGTTCAGTTCGCCTCAAGCCTAGTATTAGAGATGTAGTCAAAGCTCATGCTTTTTTCACTAGACAGAGAGTTTTCCTTGTAGTCGTGGCAAAGACCTATAAGGGAATCTTATATTGTGGTGTTGAACCATTCTAAAGTCGATAAGATTTTCTAGAGAAGCATTCAACTTGCTTTGTGTTGCAATAGTTATGTAAACGAGTAGCCCTAAAAAATAAAGTTGTTCTCATATATCAATTTCATCGAGGAATCTTATGTTATTGTGATGTGCTCCCCCTCTCCCCCCCCGCGTGGTTGTTTGTGAGGGTGCTCAGTTTGTGACTTTCATTTTCACCATCCTTTGTTTTTTAGTGGGCGAAGTGAGGTTTTGGTTGTGGTGAACGCCTCACATGGTTGTTAGAGAGGGTGCTTAGTTTGTGACCTCCCTCTTCGTCCTCCTTTGTTTTTTGTAGGGTATTGTGAGGTTTGGTATGCAATATGATCATGCAATGTGATGGTATGATGAATGAGTGCACTTGATGCATTTATTAAAAAATACTTGTGCAAAATAAGTGCGAAGGTTAGCAAGACATTCACATAGTAAAAATGTAATACTTAAGACATGCATATTTATATGTGAGGGTTGTTGATGGTCCTTAAACATCAATTTTGACCATCAACATTGCACCAAAAATGGTAGCAAACAATACCATAGTAGTGGTTTATGTTTACAATTCACTTATTTCCACTTGTACTTGAAGATCTTTGCTCACTAGAAGTAAGTGGAGCAAGGCAGGGTCACCATGGGCCACTTGGTGGGGTCGCCCAACCCCACCATGAACTAGCCGACGTGGCACCACCAGTACCACCTCACCAATCCATGGGAGTGGCTAAGAAACACACTCTCAAGCTCATCCCATTGTTGGTTTCAAGTCGGTGCAAGATCAAAGGCTAAAAATGTGCATCACATGGATTGTTGGACCCACCATACTTATGTCGGTGCTCAAATGGACAAAGGGCTTCATACCCACACTCTACTACACCTCTAGGGGCCCCACACCAAAGGAGGAGGGTCACTCTTCAGTGGGGGGTCACTCGACGCCCCCCTATGGCTCCACCGCCTCTCCTTCGGACAACATGCAAGGAAGCACAAATGTGAAACATCCCAAGCATTGGTTTGAGGCGGTTTGATCCAAAGGCTGCGACATGCTCTCCCACGGATCAATGACGTGGCGATGGAGTAGCCCCTACTCCACCTATCCACTATAAATAGGACCCTCATCCCTCACTTGTAACACGCACCAAAGAGAAGCTCTCTCTCTACTCTCGATCTCAAGATGTAGCTCTACTAGTACTAGTTAGTCTTGGTGGGAGCTTTGCCCAGAGTCCGAAGCAGTCTTCAGGAGTCTGGTATAGCTTTTCTCTTGTAAATACTTTATTTATTTCATTATGTTACTTTCCATGCAAGTACTATTTCAAGTATTTTACTCTAAGTACTAGTCTTGTGCTCTAGGTATACTTTGGGTTATGCTTATACTCCTTTGATAAATAGTGTCGGTGTTTTATAAACCAGACTAGTAAACTTATACGATTGACACGCTGCTCTAGGAAGACGATGGTAGTATCCAAAAGACATGATGATTTATACTGGTTCAGGCCGGAGCCCTACGTCTAGTCTCAGAGAAGGTCGAGTGTGTGTTCCTTGCTTGAATGCTGTTGGTATTTATTAACATGACACTTGTAATGAGGAAAGATTATATAAACAATAAGGAATCCATGAGCGCACATATAATATACTATTGTAGCACTTCACCTAGGAGTATTCCAAGTATCGTTATTTATATTTTTACCACAAGAAAGTATGGCATGGTCAAGTTAGAATATTAGAGGAATAATTCCTAAGTCATCCTTAATTACAAGTCAAAGCATACGTTGATTAGTGAAATTACACCTAGTAATCGTTGATATGATCATCATTATACCACACATAAGGGGCATTACTTAGGGAAGTTTGAGTATAGAAACCTCTCCCTTCCTTTGTAACTGGACCCTACTTCTATGACCTACATTCAGGGAGTGGACTACAAAGGACTCAATAGGAGTGTCACATCCGCAATCTACCACATGACCTGGAATATAGAATGTATTCACAGGTAAATAGCATATAAGCACCATGCTTACATGATCTCTACCACCCCCCATGCTACCTTATTAGGGTGAACGCTATACGAACTTATGCATAAACACAATGATAAACTAACTATACTAAGTATATAATCAAAGTAGACAATGAACATTGCAACCAGGAACATGAATAAGATGAATATGAATGTCATACAATTATACCAAAGCATATAAAAATAATGGAGATACAAAGGCGAGAGGGGTACAAGAATTATACCGAACCAAGCTCTTGATAATGTCGGGAATCCAAGCGAAACCTGCTTTCCTCCCTCTAGACCTAGCCTAACTAGCTATGCCCTATAAATTAGAGGAGCTCAGAGGATGATTAGGGTTTCTATCTTCTAAAATGACTTATACCTTCAGGGGGGCTAGGGTCTCCTTATATAGCCTAGAGGGTCCAACGTGAGCCCTTGGATCAAACCAACTTAAGGAACGACGTAGATGCAATCCTAAGAGGCGGTGGAGGAACATTCTAGAAACTGACAGGTGGGGGCCATTGCCAGAGATCGGCGGCATAGGGGTAGGGCTGGCCGGCCCCACCTGGTAGCCCCTAGGGGTTCGCCGCGGTGTGGTGTCCTTTGGAACCTTCTAGAGTAGTTTTCATCATGGTTAAGTTAAGTTCTTTTTGACATTTTGATCCCCCTTTCTGGTTTTCTGAATTTACCCTGCAGAAAATACAGATTCACCAAAACTTGTGAAAATTGTCAGTTTAAACCGTTAAGTTTCTATTGGTGATCCATTTTAAGCATTTATTCAAGTTATGTTGACGGTTTAATATGGTAGATAACTACCGTCAATAAATGCTCTGAAGTTCTTTCAATGGGGTGCAAGAATGGTGGAAGAGGTAGAAGAGCTAGATCTAGGAGATGGATTGCCTGAAGGGAAGCCTCATGAGCCCTACTATGGTGTGAATGTGTTGAAGATTTCGAATCCTTTCGGAAGGATGCCCTGGCGCCCTTATATAGAGTTCGGGGCCAAGGCATGTACAAAGAAGAAGGTTCTCTCGACCGAGGGGTCATGAGCCTGAGGGAGGGGTCTTTCTAACTTGGCTTGCAAGCTACGCCGTCTTGTGAAGTACGCCTAGGTGTGGTTGTCATCATGGTCTTGTACCCACGCCGCGGTAAGGTGTGGCGTGGTGCTACTATGTCGTCCATGGCAGCACTATAGGCACAATGGTGGTTCACCAACCATACTTTGCAATGTGTTCTCCGCTATGGCCTTCGTCATCACATCCTAATGTCTGGGGGCGCCATACAGGAGATGGTGGCTGCCCTCGGTCGTCGAGTAGGAGGCCATGATCCCGAGCTTCGAGGTCATGGCTCCTGTTGGTTCGGATGGCCTCTAAGTCAAGGATTCCATCGTGGATCTCATACCATAGTGGGTAGAATCATACATGTGTCCTATTGGACCGTATTTGGATAGTGGGTCACCGTGCTGGCAGTCACCATCGTGGGATGTTGTCTTTGTCTATGCTATGTGGCTCAGAGATGGCATCTGACCAAACCAAGGTGACTGTTGTCCCCTCAATCCTTGCGAGGTCAGTGCGGCATGTCTGCTCTTGTCAGAGCGGGCATGCTTGGTTGGGCTTGATCTCTCTCCGTTCCTCCTAGGGGTCAGGACGATAGAGAGGTCGTGAGTCTCTTGTGCGTCGTGTGGCTAAGGCAGAAGGGAGAGGTCGTGGCTAACCCTGGCCTTGGCGTTCGGCCTGGTTCACTTGGCTCAACTGGGCCTCAGTCGTTCGGGCCTTCGGTAAGTGATGTATCATGGGCCGCTCGGCCTGCTAACTAATCGGTGCCTTGAGACACCCGGGGATCATAACCCCGACAAGTAGGCTCTCAATAGCATGGGTTCTTCGTGACTAGCTGATGCTCTAGTCTTAACATGAGGCTAGCGTAGTATCAAATAGTGTAAGCATGGTGCTTATACTATCGAGTACCTTAGAATGTGGCTAGGCCCCTAGATAGATTGGGGTAGTTGGCAAGTGGTGATAGCCATATCCATACTATGTAATCCCCCACGTTAGGCCTAGTTGTTAAATCATAGGGCTCGTGGTGCTTTATGCCCAATCAACCCTCTAGGTGAGTTTGGAGCAGATACGCCCTAAGTGCTATTGCATCCTACCTTGCACTATCTTGGTTTATCAGTATCGCCATAGTTGCTAGCTAGAGTTGTGCTTTAATAAAAGTAACATAGGATTCTATTGCTCTCTCACTAGTCGTCGTCCTACTTAGTTATGCTTCTACTTTACCTTTTCATGAGTGGATCTTTTGTGTGTCACCCCACTTTATTGTATATCACTTACCCCCACTTTAGTCTAGTAGGTATACTAGTTAGTAGATACATGATGGTTAATTACCAACTTCTTTAACCACTGCTTCCTTGTGGATAAATACGATATCTTGGAATACTCTCGGGTGAAATGCTATAAAGATATTCTATGAGCTTGTGGAATTACCTACTTGAACATAAGAAATGTCAACAAGCATTTCTGGCGTCGTTGCTGGGGAAGCAATTGCCGTAAAGATTTTGATATTGACCTTGATGTCTACTAATCTAGTTTACCACTAGATTTTGTGGGACTATCCTTGCCCTATTGAGTGTGGAATAAATAGGGCAACATCAATCGTTCAACATTCTGGCTTATTTCCACAAGAAAAAAAGAAGAATCATCAAGAGCCTAGGGTACCTGGTCATTCATGAACCATCAACACCTTCACCCTATCATCTCATAGGTATGTATGTATATACATTCTAACCATGTGCAGATGGAGAGGCCAGCGTCAAAAGGAGGTAAAATCATCATTTGTGAAAAAACAAAGACGTTGCATCACTCACAACTCCATCTCAAGTTATGGGTAATGGTGAAATCGATCAAGGTATGTGAGATCCAACCCCAAGCTATCCTTCCCATTTCAAAACCATAGCATGCTTGTTTAAAATCCACCCTATTGCAATTCTTTTCATAAAAAACATGGTTCTGTGGTTCACCATTAATGTTCTAATCTCCGCTTGAATGAATCTTAATATGCTTTAATGCTTCATAAAAAATATTGTTTCCTTAACAACTCATATACTAATGATACTAACAAAATTTTTGAAACCATATTAGCAGCCATGACATAATTTATATATGTTGTTACTTTAGATATATTTATATATTTTAACTAAATGTTTAACACGTTTATACTGATAGTATGATTATAATTGCATATATAATTTCTTGATAGGAAAATCCAATCATCTTTAGAATTTTGCGAGAGTACTAGTGGCTATATTTTTTCGGAGCTTTAACATTATTTTAGAGTAAAATTTCGATCATTATAATACTTAAGTTTAAAATTCTCTTGAGGTTAGCACTGCTACCCCCCATCTGAGATCTTATTTCAAGTTCATGATGCAAGGTTCAAATGATTGCATATGCTATTGTAGTATTTAAGAGTGTCGTACTCTACGACCTAAAATCCTTATTTTAAAATAGTGTAAACGAGAGTTAGTAAAAGATACAATAGCACAAGTGTTTCAACTTGAGTAAAAAAATTCTATACCAGTCAATAAAAATAAATTTTGAAAAATAAAAAGATTAGATTCATTACTTAATAAAATATGTGACGCAAGAAGGGCAACCATAGTTAATGGTGAGGTTTCAAACTAACTGCATATTAAAATATACATAGGTGTCATGCTAATTAAAAATATGAATATGGATGAAAAATATATAAGTTTGTCCCTTGAAAAAATAATAAGTTTATGACAATTAGATGTAGTCTACGAAGTATCTATTATGTCTATTGTAGAAAATATAAGTAACTTTTTTATTAGTCAATGTATTAAATAGTACATCTTTTATAATTCTAGCCCATGCGAGAGCAACGGTTGATGGACTAGTTAAGTCTACTTAGTCAATGATTAACGAATGCGATGCTACAGTAAACATATGTTAATCATGGATTAATTAGGCTTAATAAATTCATCTCACGAATTAGTCTCGACTTATGCAATTAGTTTTATTATTAGCTCATGTTTAATCCTTCTAATTGACATCTAAACATTCAATGCGATAGGATTAAACTTCAGCACCCTCCAAACTGCCAGCACCCTAGACTCCGGAGTCACGCCAGGACCTGAAGCACCGCCTTTGCCTAGCGGCCGCCCCTGCATTGCCGTCGTGGCCAAGCCGTCACGGTAGTCAACACGACAACACGCCCCCCTACAACTACACAAATACAGGCGATCCCCCAACTCGCAGCCCTGTTCTTTGCCACCCTACTCGCGGCTGGTCTGAGGTCTGTGCTTGGCACGGAAGAGCTGGCCGCAAGAAAGCCGGCCATCTACCTCTGTCTCAAGTCTCGACTGCTTCGCCCCTCGCAGCTCCCTCGGTCATCCATCCTGCTGACCGCCGGCGCGGCGACGCGCAACGGAGGTAAGCAAGCGATTGCGCACGTCGTCCGGCCGGGTGCAAAGATTGATATACGACGTGCCATCGAAACGTTCTCGCATTTTGGTTTTAATTCTTCCTTCCATGATGGATGATTATCATAATATATATCGTGTACATCGCTCGTGCAGAAGATGGCGGCCAACGGGTGGCAGCAGCACCGGATACCGGCGTTCGGCGACTGGAACTACAACTACAGCTACCCGCGCGACGACGGTGCCGGCGTCGACGACTGGCCGCCCGTCACCCCGTGCTTCGATTTCGCCTCCGCCACGCGGACCGCACCGGCACCGCGCCCAGCTGCGCAGCAAAAGTGTGAGAAGGTAAAGTAGGAGTAGCACGCAAGACACAACGGGTTTCGAAAAATATTTTTCAAGTACTTTTCCTCTTGTACTGCTAAGGGTCTGTTTGGTTTCCAGGAGTTAAAGTTTAACTCTTATCATATCAATGTTTCCTCAAATGCATGGAGTACTAAATGTAGACTAATTACATGCATGTCAGCACAGATTAGGAGTAATTTACGAGACGAATCTATTAAGCCTAATTAGTCTAAGATTGAAAACTTTTTGTCAAATAAGACGAAAGTGCTACAGTGTTAGTTAAACTTTAACTCCTCCAATCAAACACTCCCTAAGTAGTATAAATGGGAATCCTTGCGCCAGGCAAGAGAAGATAAAAGCCCTATAATCCATACTTTTCAGTTTATTTTTTCAGTCGGAATAATATTTTCTCTCACGTCAAATCAGCCAACGATGTTTTTCAGCCGTTTTATCAGCACAGTCGAACGAGGCCAAAATTGCTTGTGTTAGCAAGAGATGCCAAATGCTACTGGTATCGGCCGTTTCGTAGAGCTCCGGCTAGCTTCGACTCTGATTTCTTCGTGTAGCAAGAAGTTGTTTTTTTTCTTCCATCTAAAAATACACTGGGGCTAGTAAAACTACTATTTTAGCTTTATCAATCAGTTTTGGCTTCTCGGTGCAATATAGCAAAGAGCCAGAGCAATTTCGAAATTCGAACGTACCGAAAACAAGGGCTTAGGGCGTGTTCAGATGGCAAAATTTTTGGGAAAAAAATTCTTGTAGCACTTTCGTTGTTATTTGGTAAAATTTGTCCAACCATGGATAAACTAGGCTCAAAAGATTCGTCTCGACATTTACAGACAAACTGTGTAATTAGTTATTTTTTTACCTACATTTAATACTTCATGCATGCGTCTAAAGATTCAATGTGATGGGTACTGCGTAAATTTTTTTTGAGTCTTTTGTGATCTAAACATGGCCTTAGAGGGTGTTTGGTTTGAGAAGTTAAAGTTTAACAAACACTGTAGCACTTTCATCTTATTTGACAAAAAGTTTCCAATCTTAGACTAATTAGGCTTAATAGATTCGTCTCGTAAATTACTCCTAATCTGTACCGACATGCATGCAATTAGTCTACATTTAGTACTCCATGCATTTGAGGGAACATTGATGTGATGAGAGTTAAACTTTAACAAAACGTAACCAAACAGGCCCTTAGAGGGTGTTTGGTTTGGGGTGTTAAAGTTTAACAAACACTGTAGCACTTTCGTCTTATTTGACAAAAAGTTTCCAATCTTGGACTAATTAGGCTTAATAGATTCGTCTCGTAAATTACTCCTAATCTGTGTCGACATGCATGCAATTAGTCTACATTTAGTACTCCATGCATTTGAGGGAACATTGATGTGATGAGAGTTAAACTTTAACAAAACCTAACCAAACACGCCCTTAGTTAGGAGTACACAATCTGCACTGTCCCATTGGCCCCACACGCACGCAGTGGGTCTCCATGTCCAGGTGGGCCCCCTACTGCCGTCGTCGTCCTCTTCCTTACGACGCACCCCGGGTCTACATGTCCAGGTGGGCCCCCACTACCGTCCTCCTCTTCCTTACGAAGCACACTGCTGAGCTCTCTGATAATACACTCCTTCCTCTTTCTACATTGTGAACAGAATTTTCCTCTTGCCTATTCTCTCATCTCTCTCCCTCTCCTGCTAATGAAGGTCAGTCATTGACTCATGAGCGTATTTGCGCAGCTGCACGAGGGATTATATATCATTTCGGCCGCTTGCAAGTAGCACTAACGGTTCCTTTTATTTGTTTCCTCTCATGCTTCAGAGATCATCTATGCCGAACGGGAGGCGCATGCGCATCCCGGCGTTCGGGGAGTGGAACCACCACGGCGCCGACGGCGACGGCATCGGCAGCGGCAACGGCACATGGCCGGCGGTCATGACCCCATTCTTCGACCTCGCCACGCCGCAGAAAGCAGCACCCAAGACGGTACGCGTACCAATCACAACAACTACTCTCTTTTTATCATCAACGGCTCTGGTTTTAATTTTGCGATGTGTTGGCCTGTTGCTTATCGATCGAATGGCAATGCTCGTCGTGTGCAGGGGAGGCGACGGGGCGGCGGCGACGGCTTCGGTGCGGCCAAGCTGGTGCCTACGGCGGCGGAGGCGCCACAGGATCACGTGCAGACGAGGCGGAGCAAAGTGGCCGACTCGGGAGCCTACGCGGCGGCGGCGAGGAGGTCCTGCTTCACGGTGGCCAAACCCGTCGACGACGACCTCTACGGGGTTCCACCGGACATGATGCTCTACGGAAAGCCGCCAGGAGCAAGGGTACGCACATTACTGCCTATGATTCATTTATTTGCAGTCAGTCCATTTTGCATCGATGGCAAAGATGCATGGTAGGTTGAGGTTCGAAAACATTCAGAAACCACGATTGCAAATATCCATTATTAGAACACCTAAAAAGCCCATGTAAAACATGCATAGGTAATCGATGCAAAAGAAAGAAACAAGAAGAATACAAGCTCAAAACTTCTCACACGGATTTGCAGTCACAGATGAGCACTTAGTTAAACTCTTATTGCGGTCTTAACGTTCATGTGATGATCTATTTAACAGTGCATGACCGCAGCTGTGATAGCTGACACGCACGAACTGTCATGACTCATTGCAGAAGGATGGCTGGCTGAGGATCCTGCGGCTGCTGGGCTGCTCCAGCTGCTTGAGCCCGTCGTAATGACTGGACCTTGACAAGAGCATTATTGCTCTGCTCATCGTGCTCATGGCCTCACGGGGGCACACGAACAACAAGGCTAATCAGGGCTCGCGCTTTTTGGCTCTCCCCTCCGGCCCTCCCTTCCATCCTGTACAAAAATGTCTCAACTTTTCCTGCATCTTCTGATCGATTATTGACGGCACGACATGACGTGCCGGCCGGCCTTGCATGACAGTCTGTGCGTGGCTGTGACGTTGGTATTGTGACTGCTCGCTGCTGACCGGCTGTCTAGTGACTGCGTGCGCGAAGCTAGATTAGGTTCTTTATTGTATCCTCTGTTTTCGTTTGTCGCTGAACTCCTCGCCTGTAACCTAGCTCAGTCAATTAACTTGAGATTGCAACATGTTCATCCGGTTAAGTGTACTCGCGTACTCGTGGTGGAACCTGTCCACATGGGAATTGCCTTAGCTTCCTTGTGGTAATTGGTAAATCTATTTACCTTACTTCAAGACCTCTACATAATATCCGTGTTAGCCTGTTAGGCATCGGCCTTTTGTTGTTTATAGGATGTCCTTGAGGTATCTTGTATCTGTCGCAAGCAACGGAATGTGTATTATAGGTTTTGGATTACTTTGACCAACTTTGTGAATTGTTCGTCCACGGACTGGCTTGTGGCTGCGAGTGGGAAATGGAAACATCCTCGTGTCCTCAAATTCATCTAGGGTTGTATTTCCCTTTGTTCTTCGAAGTCGTGGATATGGTTGTCTTCGTCCTCCATATCATTGCTTGCTTCATCCTTCGTTCCTGTCCGCTTAGGATATGGTAGATCACGAATGGACTTATCACCCCTCATGGTCACCACATTAACATTTTCTTTACGAACACTTTCGGGTCACCTCGGGATTTTACCTTTTTTCAAAGTTTTATCATTTAGGGTTGTCTTTCCCTTTTCATTTTAAAGGCGGCTCTGGCCTTGTTTAGTTTCCAATTCCACCCCAAATTGTACTATGCAAAAAGGAGATTTCTCATCACATAAAAATATCGGCAAATGCATGGAGTACTAAATGTAGATGAAATCAAAAACTAATTGCACAGTTTTGTTGTACTTTGCGAGACGAATATTTTGAGTCTAATTAATCAATTTTTGGACAATTTTTTTGCACTAAAAAACAAAAGTTGCTACAGTGTTCCGACACGGGCACTGTACCTACAGTGCCCGAATCGGGTGCCCAAATTCGGGAACTGAACAAGGCCTCTATATGAAACTGCCTCTACAGGTGCATTCTTTAAATGGATTTGTAAAGGCGGCTCGGTCTTAAAAACATTTCTAAAAATATGTGCAACACAGTAAAATTCTTAACTTTTTTAAATAAAGTTGGATAAAGACAAACTTTATATCAAAGTTGTACATCTTGGAGAGATCTAAAACTCTATAGTTGATAACTTTTTCATAATCATTTGGATCCATCAAATTCTATTTGAAGTTCTCACATTTTGAATTTTAAAACTTCTTAAGTTTTGTGAATGACCTCGGGTGGACAAATGACCAAAACCAAAGTTGTAGATCTTGAAAAGATATAAAAAATGCAGTTGAGAACTTTTTCATTTCAAATAATCTATGGTCTCAAAATTTAGTTCGAAGTCCTCACATATTCAAATTTGAATTTTTTCAAATGACATCGGATGGAGAATGACCGAAACCAAAGTTGTAGATCTCGAATAGTTATAAAACCTTGTAGTTGACAACTTTTTCATTTCAAATCATTTGTAAACTATCCAAGAAAAATTACATTTGAGTTTGTCACATTTGAAAAATTTTCAATAATCTCGGATGGAAAAATGATCAAAACCAAAGTTGTAGGTCTCAACAATATCTACAACTTTGCAGTTGAAGACCTTTTTATTTGAATTCGTTTAGGGTACCAAATACTCATTTCGAAACTAGATAAAGATAATACCGGGAGAATGAATATGGTTATGGGCACAACTTTCTTTGGGGTAAAGTGGTTAGTGGAGTAACGTACGAATTGAGGTCGTGGGTTTGATCCCCTATGGCCGCAAAAGTGCGCAAAATATTGTGTGACTTGTGGCTTGCGACGGCGCACGCATGAGGTTGCTGGGTGGGGTCCGTCTCTATAAAAGTTTGTAGAAACAAAAAATAGACGCAGCTGAGAGAGACTTTTCAATCGTCTCTAAAATCCTTTAGATAGTAGTGCAATAGAAAACATAGTAGTTTTTTTTAGCATAACCTGGCCTTCATGGCCTTTCATTAACAGATGTAAGCTCCACACATTACAATATGAACCGATGTCACATACACATTACATTACTGGTAGTGTTTATTAAAGGTTTGGTTAAACCATACATTGGGCAAAAGGCCCATGAAAATGGTTGGCTTGCATGGACACCCAAGCAACCGACTTAAGCCTCCACTACAATATGATTTGTCATGTGAAATATACACACGCACGCGTACGTTTTTTTAATTCAAACCCGGCCCGTACCCCTCTGCCCTCTCTCGGCTATTGCCTGCTTACATCATACACATTTCTACTGGTGGTCAAACGATTATATCTGAAAATAGATCTCCAAAGATTAGGGATGGAAAATGGAAATCAACATTCGTATGTATCTGATAAAACTTATAATATAAATATTCGTTTTTAATGTGGATACTAAAGGAACATATTCGGATTCGTCTTCTATAATTTTCTCTAACCGATTTCAGATATTATTCCACAAAAATAGAATATCCGACATTTATCCATATCTACCAAGGACATGCCCGTGTGTTGCAACGGGAGAAACAACCTATCATATCTTAATGGAAAATAATGACATAAATGATACATATCATTTTCAATAAAATTTCAAATATATATATAATTTTTTAAATGAAGGGCATCTATAATATAATATGAGTTAATGTTTGTTGGGGAACCACCCTTGACACGACACCTCGCCTATGCCTCGCCAAGTGTAGGTCTATAGGACCCTCGACTGTTTTTTTTTTTTGCTTTCTTCCATAATATCTTTCGCTCGGGGAGCCGCACCCTCGCCTCATAGGGCCTTCATAGCCCAACCCAACCACCGGCATGACCTCAGTCCCCGCAGTCGTCCCAACAAGCACAAGTGTTGAGGGACCATCGGTACCTTGACTGTTTGTGACCTTGTCGTAGCTCGGGACATCTACGTGAGGTAGATATAACTATATACGGGTATATATATTCCTATCGCGTATATATTGGCATGGGTGCCAATATATCACTACTTTCCATGTAATATTATCCATGTGTATTTATATACGGAGTCTAGCATATATTTGTACATGGTCGCATGTGGCTACGCGGTATTTAACTAATGGATGCAACTACGATCTAATATTTAAATAAGAAAAAGAAAAAGCAATCATATCTAGAATTTAAATGGGCATCAATAATTAGGAGAAATGGTATTATTATGTAGGGTTTTATTTTAGAAGATTTATGGTGAAAGAATTACGTAATTTGGAATTGAAATGGGCGAGATATAAATTATCTAAGTTTATCGGGCTAAACGCGAATGGAAATAGGCATGGTAATTACTTATACAATTTTTACTAATGAAAATGGGTGACACTTCTATATTGGTATGATCTAGGGTGATTCTAGTTAATTTAGAAATTTTCTATGAATTTTTCTATAACTAACAGGCTTACCTTTTACTCTATACGTTTCCCGTATACAATCCCTGCTGGCCAACGTGTGGACCCAAGCTGTGGGCGCTGCCAGCTGCTCTGTGCGTGTGGGCTTATACACCGATATGTGAACTTGCCTCCTCCCTCTCTTTATTTCACATGGACAGTGTCCATAGAAAAGGAGAAGAGGGAGTGGAGCCTATGACGGGCGGGGTCCGCGGCCAGGCGTGGCCTACTCCAATTGGCCAAGGCGATGTGGCCAAGTACTCTGCTCTGGATGTCGTCGTCCTCATCCTTTTCCCATTCACGCCGTGCGGTCAGAAGGAGAGAAAGAGAGAGGAAGGAAGAGAGAGAGAAGGGGGGGGGGGGGGGGGGGGGGGGGGGGGGGGGGGAAGGGAGAGGATGGAGGGCACAAGCGTCCAGAGCAAGGCACCGGGCGGCGGCGCTGCTCAGCGGCACCACGCGTGGCTTCTGTGCCCGTCTTCAACAGGGAGAGGAGAAGGAGAGAAGGGAGATGGCGGGAGGCGGGGAAGAGCAGAGAGCAGTGGAGAGAAGGAGGGAGCAGGACAGTGCGCCGGCGGCGGCCTCAAGCGCAAGCTAGCGGAGGCCTAGGCCGGCACAGAGTATGTCGTTTCCCTGCGATACGTGCGCAGCAGCGAGTGAAGAACGGCGAGGCAGAGCATGAAGCAGGCGGCTCCGGTACGACGCGGCGGAGCAAGGTGAGGGCGGCTCGACGGGCGCGGCTCTGGCGCGGCGAAGGCAGGGGCGCGGTGCTCCCTTGCAGGCCTTGATGGCAGCGGCTCCGAGCAGCGAGCAGAGGGGAAGAGGAGGAAAGGAGAGGGCGAGCTCGGGTGGGAGGAAGGGGAGGAACTGGTGCCCGAGCTCGGCGTGGTGCTCACCGTCGGTAGCCATGGCAGTGCCGACGGAAATATCTCCGGCATCCAGCAGTGGCACAGCGTCGTGCTTATCCCCTTGCCGTCAAACAACATTGCACAAGGTCGGTTCGCCATGGATATTTTCCGGTTCGATGTATTTGGAAAGACGGATTTGGGTTTGGATTTAGATCGATTTGCTGATTTTGATCCTGTCTCGGTTTGGTTCCTTGCCTTCCTTGCAGCTTTTGAAAAACTTCATTATAGATTTGGGGGACAGGAGGAAATTTAGTTGCTTTCGGAGTGGAGATTGCTACGGAGTGGAAAGAGGCCAGACGGAAAAATTTGGCTAAAATTTTGGCGTTTGTCTTTCTGTCCAAACTATTCTCTAGAGGGAAGTTGCATGCAGGATATTGTATATTTAAAGTTGCATACATTGGACAGAAATGGCAGACAGAAATTTTTCTTTTAAAATATTATGTATAGATTTAAAAGTTTTAACTCCAGGACAAGTGGCTAATTATTTAATTTAACATTACTAATGATACGTTGAAACTATTTAATAGTATATCTATAAATAAATTTCAATATTATTAATGATACATAAAGATTAAATTAATTTTAGTATTTTTCTAATCTATACCTATATATATAATAATTAAGAAGCAAAATTTCTCACCTCCATTTTTTTCGTCCGGCCCTCCCTTAACTATTCGGTATCACTCTTTTTAGTTTGAAATTGAAAAACCACTACTCGACATCACTCTTCTTAGTTTAGAATTGAAAAACATTGTTCGCATTGCCTCTTTATTATTAGGTATAGATTTACAACAGATATAGACAAGCCATCTAATTAAACTGAGTCAATCTCTCCTTGATTTTTCATACAGGATAATAGCCACATAATTAAACCGAGTCAATCTCTCCTTGATTTTCCATATGAGATAAATAATTTAGTACATATATTATTTATTATAGGTCTTATTAGTGTTTAATTGAAAAACGGTTGAACTAAGCCTAAGTATTCTGGCTCACGCACGATGGGCAACATCCGTTTTAAAGAGGCAAAATTTCTCTCCTTAATTTTTTGGTCTGGCCCATCCATCCGTGTCCAACTTCGTAATGACCGTCCGTCCCACTTAGTATGTATAAGGCAATCCGTTTCAACGCGGTTTAGAAGAGTTTTTTTTTTGTCAAAACTGAGCTTTATTTTCGTCGAGTCAAACTCCATCTACTGTCCGAATCAAACTCCACCGCCTCTTGCAATCTTAGTCCCAAATAGACATATAACCTCCCGTGACTCTCTCGGGCCAAACATTCATAAATAAAAGACACGACTAATACTAATAATACATTAATGCCCAATGTATGCTGAGTGCATATTGTTGTTTCAGGCTTAACAAGATGCACATGCGGTTTATTACGTTGACCGTTTCCTTTTTTTCGGAGTTCCTTTCTTCCATGTCATTTTTTGAATGGGCTCGCTCGCACACGAGCCCGCTTTAAGCTACTCTCTTGGAGTAATCTTGGGCTAAAATAAGTTAGCATTGGAAAGGTAAAAGTCACCAATAATTCCAAATTCTAACAATTAATATAGTATTTTAAACGTTGACCTTTATCTATAATAAACATATATTTTATTAATAAATTGTTTAGGAATAAAAAAATTATTACTATAAGATAAATCGGCTGATGACCTAACTAATCAAACCGTAAACTTAAATCTTGAACACTTTGTCATCCAATCTAATAAAAATAAATGTTTTTTTCAAACTATATGCACATGTCAGTGCAAATCTCTAAGATGTACGTATATATAATGAGAAATTTACATATTTAGGAGTTCAATCGTCACACTTCGCAATCTTAACCCCAAACATCGACTTTGTTAAAATAGGTTGTACTGACTTTAATTAGAGACTATAATCATAATTTACTATAAACGTTTGATAGTTTCAACCGTTACAACGCACGGACATGTTTGCTAGTAATATTAAAGAGCCAAAATCCCCCCCCCCATTTTTTGGTCCGGCTCTCCCCTAACTAGCTTGGTGAATATGAAAATTGTCTCTATTCGATTGTCTATAGGCTACAACCCTCTTGTTATATACGACATATGTCAGGCTTCTTGAGGTAAGCTAGATAGTCAGGAATTATAATCAAATGTATCCTGGAAGGCCGTGTTTCCGAGTAATTTGAATAGAAATACGGCCTAATCAAATAGCTAGCGCCCTGTTCGTTTGGACTTATCAACAGAATCAGCAGCCATCCAGCAATGTTTTTTCTCTCACAACAAACCAGCGAACAGTGCTTTCAGCACAATAAACCAGCGAAACGAACAGGCCGTAGGAATCCTAATCCAACTTTTATATTCTGAGGAAATAATAAATTAAAATGAGCGTGCATGTCATATACGGAGACCGTAGTACTATATGAGGCCCTGAGCCCAGCCGTGTCCGTGTCTGATGTGGAGAGGACACGTGCTGCGGCCACGCCGTAACGTACGTAAACATGAATCTACTACCCCGGCCGTCTATCGTCTACACGCATGCGTTTACCTGAGCGCTGTGGCCAAAAGCGACGGTTTTCAAAAAACTTAGCACATGCTGGACGAAGGTAGAGGGATTTATTTTATACATTTGCAAACAAGTACATTACCTAACAATTAATGATGCATATAATCTCCTAAAAAGTTAAAATTTATGCCATGTTTATTAGACTTGAGTATGGTCTGATTTTTCACCCATTACAACGCATGTGCATGTTTGCTAGTTTAGTTTAAACCTAAAATACATTTGTTGTTTTTAAATTATTTTAATAATTTTATTTATTTATTTACTATGTATAAACTATAAAAGAAAAGAACTGAAAAATATTATGTAACCAAATAATTTCTATCCACTGAATATCTTGATGGCTTAATCTCATTTAATCTAATGATTCCTATTAATCTGACAGTGAACCAGTAGTAAGATCTTACGCATTAGTCATTTAGTCGTGTTTTTTTTTCACCAGTATCTTTGTACCCGGCCTCCTGTACCCACATGATGGCCACCGCCACCGTAGAAAAAGGAAAAAAAAACTTCCCCAATTAATTTATATATTTAATTATTAAATATTTATTGATAACTATATTATTTTTTATGTGCTATCCTTATCTATGTTATATACTCACACACATACTTTAATCTCTACTTTTATAATAATTTCATAATTATAAAAACATTAATAAATCAAAATGGTACTTGTTGCCTACCATTTTTATTTGACTTTGTTCATTTGACCTATCATTTTAATTAGTATTATCCATTATAATTTAGTTTACTTCGATATTCAAAATTATTAGAAGTGTACTTCAATTTTGATTTCACTTTGGTTACGATGAATTCAGCAGTAAAATTATATTCATGTAAGTTGAATTTAACAATGTGCATTTTGAGTTGAATTGAGTAATTAAAATAGAAATCCGAGCCCGAGATATTCGTTTTGTACTCGTTTTTGAAAATATCCGTATCTGTAGTCAGATTTGAATTAAAATATGATAAAAGGTGATAACCTAATCTGATTCTATACAAATTCGATCAGTCTCCATCCCTACCAAACATGATCTTTGAAAATGTTCATTTCTCTACAGATGACCGTTTATCATAACTGTCTCTAAAAATAGTATTTCTAGAGGCAGCCGCTTAAAAAAACTATCCATATAAATATGTTTTTTTTCAAATGGTGGTCTTAAGCCAACCATCTTAGTATATTAGAAATTCACATCCAGAGACGGTGACCCTAGGCCATATGCTTTCGTGGCGCAATGCTACCATTAAGACATATGGAAGGCCGGACGTCTCGCTCCACTCACTGCCGCAAGCGCCGCTCGCCTAAACAAACACGCCTCTCCTTACAAAATCAACTCCTGCGTGTGTTGCTCCGTTCCCACCCTTACCCCTTCCGCAGCGCACCAACGCCCAGCTTCCTCCCCCATGGGGAACCCCAATGCCTATAGATCCAGTGGCCCTCTCCCCCACCTCGCGCGAGATCCATGGAGCAGGAGCGAGATCCACTCGCCTCCGGTGAGATCCATGGAGGTGGCGCAGCGGTGTTGCAGGGGAGTGGGTGCACCACCTCCACCCCACGCATGGCGCCCTCCCTACCCTAGTGACGCCCTCTCTCACCCTGGCAACCGTCCTCCCCTCACCCCGATGGCCATGGCGCTCCTTGCCCCTCATCCCCCCACCGTCGCCGTCGAGCCAAGCTCGGTACTGGTGCCGCTAGTGGCGGTGGTGCTCATGCGCGACTGCTCGCTGCCGGCTCCGATCCCGATGGCTGGAATCTACCTGCCTAGGCTTTCGCTATACTATGTTGCAAATGTATGTTTCAGGTGTTTCATTCGTTTCAAAGGTATGTTGCAGTTGTTTCTTATGGACGTTGGAAAAGTGGATCGGGGGATGTTGCATATGTTGCAAGTATTTCAGAAGCATGTCGCAAGCATTTGTTCAAAATGTTTCATCTGTTACATACGTATGTTGCACTCGTTTTTATCTAGATGTTACATATGTTTTCACACATATGTTGCAAAAATATGTTCCAAATGTTTCAGTCGCTTTAGTCTTATGTTGCAGTAAGTGTTTTTTAATGTTGTAATTATTTTATTTGTATGTTGCATATGTTTGACACACATGTTGCAAACGTATGTCTCAAATGTTTTATCTATTTCAAATATATGTTGTATTTGTGTGTTTCATGTTGCAAGTGAAGACCGCCGATGTTAGTATCCATGAGGGCGGGCAGGGCCCAGCGGGGCACTGGTGCGGCTGAAGGTGGAAGGTATCCGACCGTCTCTAAATTGAAATTAAAAAGTGAGGCGCTGGAAACCGTTTTTATTACAGTGATATACGTCATGGTGGTGTACAGTCTATGTGCAAAGTGTGCTGGTGCGCTTTGCACATGGGAAATGGACAGGCACGCACTCTAATAATTATGAACAGTGTGACAGGAAATGGACAGGCACGCACTCGATCATGTACAGCCCTAACCCAACCAGGATTCAGAAACGTGCATCCCAACTGAAAGGGAGGACAACAAATTGCAGGTTGCAGCAGCGACGACCGAGCTAGCACTGCCGATCGATAGATCGATGTACACGGCGCGCCGAACAAATTGCACGCTGGTGATGCGTTTAGATAGTACCACGTACGACGAGCAGTGGCGGATGCAGGATGAGAATCAAGGCGGGCTAAAACAATGGAGATGTTGATTTGCACGAAGATTTAACGGTGATTTGAAGTTATTGCTATAGTGTTTTTAGTGATAAATCCAGTCATTAGGGGGGCTGGAGTCCACCCAGCCCCCCTTAGATCCGCCGCTGACGACGAGCATCGCGCGAAAGAGACGTTTGCCAACTATGCATATATGGGGGTATATCACAAACACTGCTAATCAGGCTCAAGTTTAGTGCTTGCTCTCCCACTCTCACACGCACATCTATCTATATCCCCCGGGCCCTGAGTGTCTGCCATGAAAGCAAAATGCACCGCGTGGACGGATCGGATCGACGCACCACACCTTTGACTTGTTCCACTTGCATTCATCATGCATCATGCGCTTCCAAATACTGCTATTATTCAAGGAGCCCATGCAAAGCAGTTAGTGCCTGTTTGGCGCACCTCCCACTCTCCCAGGTACACCCGGCTCCTCCTGCCTTGCTACTGTAGCAGCTCCTAGCAGGGCTCCACCTACGTTCAAAATGCGTTGGGGAAACCTTCAGGGCGGGAGGAGCCACGATTTGGGGCTCCGGCGACTTTGCAATGTAGCTATGGTAGATGGAGCCGGAGCTGCCAGGAAACCCCTTTAAACAGGCTCTTAGTGTTTCCACCAAAAAAATCTTTGTTTACACGAGTGCTAGAATGCACCCATGTGGGCATGTGTGTTAATGTGACCCTAGAGAGGGGAGGGCTTGAATTAGGCAATTTTAAATATATTTTTAAAACTAAGGCCTCTAATTTCTACCTAGTTAAAACATATGCGATAAATAATCTGTCTAGATATGCAATTTAGGTTCAGCTAGATGTGTTGCTATCTCCACCATAGAAGAGTTATGCAACCTAGGTTTTAATTCTATCATCTAGCCTAACAATCTAAGCTAGGAAGGTAAAGCATATAACCAAAGTACATAAAGTGAATGCAGAAGCTTAAGGGTAGAGAATGCAAACTCCCATCGATAACTCTGATATTTTTACCGATGTATCGAGAAGCTCCACGTTTCCCCTTGTGCTCATTGGAGTGCATCGCAAGGATGCCGCTGCAAGATTAAGGGCAAAGCTCTCGGTTGGGTACCTCCATGCCGGGGCCTTCGTCACGCGCAAATGGGTCTCCAAGATGGCCTCTCTTGGACCGCTCCCCGCCGTCTATAATATCGAGCTTCCGGCCAAATCGCCGCGGGCCTCATTCCCTCCAGTACACGGTGGCGGTCACACCACAAATGCGGTCAAAAGCCTCCAGAGCATGGTCCATTGACCTCCATGTTGCCAACACCTGACCGGTCCGTTCTCCTAGCGGTATGACCACCTGTAGAGTTGGTCTAACTATGGGGATGGCTGACGGCAGCCCTAGCTCCTCACTTGTGCCTTCTTCTTCGTCTTATATTTCGGACTTTTTCTTCTTGTGTCTTGGACTCTTAGATTTACTTTTATGTCTTCAACACATCTTTAATTATCTTGCTTGAGGTGATCGTTTGAATCATTTCTTTGCCTTGGTCCAAGTCAATTTTGCATCATGTTGCACTGTATCATACATACTAGCAAATAATATTAGTCCAAATGGTCAGTCGATCATCAAACACTAAAATCAAACTTAATGGCCCATTAGATGCATTTTCCTTACATGTGTCATCGTGTCAAATCTGCACAAAGAAGACATCTACATCATAGATGTTAGTGTTATGTGTCTAAGTTTTATCTTGTGATGTTGCATGTCCAATATTCGAGACTTATTTGAGCAATTATATATATATTATGTAAAATATTGCTTATATGTTAGATTATTAGGTGTTAGGGGTCGTGTTTGTGATCATCTGCAACTTCGGGAGGGCATTCTACAAATTCAAGGTGTTAGGCAGTAAAGCCTTGGAGCCCCCACTGTCACGACCACCACCACCTTTCCAGTAATTGCCCGGGTCGCCCATGGCGAGCACCGACTCCAGCGGCTGTGTGCCTAGCCACTCTAGGCACGCCCGACCCTGCCATAGCAGGCTATTGTTGCTAGCAGGGCAAAACCCATGGAGCTGGCCGACATCGACAGCTCGCCAAATGCCCACTAACACAGCGACAACATTGGCACCGAGCTGAGGCCCGCCGGATGCCCGCCAGCTCGCCTTCCTCACAACGCGTCTGAGCGTGTTGAGGATGGGGTCCGAGGGGGCTTTCACAGCCACCATTGTGTGCGCCAGCAGCTCGTGCATGAGATCATGGCTGCCCTTCCCCAGGGAGGTAGCCTCGGTTGCAGAGGGGCGGTGAGGCACACTCTTTGTCTTGCCTCTGCAGTTCAGGGCTTGGAGAGCCTATGCGAAAGCCGTGCACAGCTTGTATGTGCTATCAACGGTGACACCTTTAGGCGCCACTAATGTCCCTGGATGTGCCATTGTAGCCTCTCTACCCTGCAACTGTTGGGTCCCTTTGGGTGAAAACCTAGCTTTGGTTCTCCGGGGCAGGTGGCGGCAACGTCATCGATGTTGCATCCTACCTATAGGCATCTCCATGGAGTGTTGTCTCAGCCTTATCACAACTATTTTGTAGGGCGCTTTTGCTGGCACTTCCTATATGGGAGAACAAGCTATTTGCTTGATAATGTTTGCTGCCAGTGTCTTTGTTTTGACGTTCTCTAGGTTCCTAGATTGCATCTTCTCATCATATGCCGGGTAAGCATAAGGCTGGATGAAAAACTCGAAGCTCGTTAGCTCGCTTGGCTCGTGGCTGGCTCGGCTCAGCTCGGCTCGGCTCGTTATGATAACGAGCCGAGCCGAGCTAGGATTTTAGCTCGTTAGCTATAACGAGCCAACTCGAGCTGGCTCGTGAGCCGCTCGCGAGCAAAACGAGCCGTAGTTTTAGAGAAAAAGTCATCATAACTTATATTAGTTTTGTATTACTTCATGTTTTGTACTTCACAAATAGATGATACGTTAGCTCATATGAATATTTTGTTCGATTTAAGACTATTGAATATATTATTTTTATATTATTAATATTTTTATGCTTTAGATAAATACAAATATTATATTTTGTATATTTTTTTTATCTGGCTCGTGAGCCTAACGAGCCAGCTCGAGCTCGTAACGAGCCGAGCCGAGCTGGCTTTCTGGCTCGTTAAGATAACGAGCCGAGCCGAGCTAGCTCGTTATCCTAACGAACCAGAACGAGCCGAGCCGAGCCGAGCCGAGCCGAGCTGGCTCGTTAGCCAGCCTTAGGTAAGCAGGACCCTGATCACCTCTCTTGGATCTCCTTATTCACTAATAGTTGGCCCTTCAACCGTGGAGGCTTTCTCCCCTCTAGGGGCATAGGTGGAAGGCGATTGGATCCCAGATAAACTCCATAGAAGACGTACATCAGTGTCTTACATCCCCGTGGAATGGAGATCATCAGAGTTTTGTCTATTGGTGGTGCAAACTTCGGCACTCATCGACATGCCTATGTAGTGGGAGTTGTAGCTTTGTTAGCTCTCATGTGGTTGTTGGTAACGGCTGTTTCTCTATGAATGTGATGTTGTTGGTGTTGATGTTGGTTGTCATCTCTCTCTCCTCTCTCTTCGTACCCTATTGGACCCTTCAAGGTTGCCCATGTGCTAGGTACTTTGCAGCCTTCATTACCGGCTTTCCGGAATCTATATAAATCTATCCAGGTGGAGAGCCTCTGAGCTTCTCCAATGTTTACGTCAAAAAAAAGTGGTTGCTATATAACTAATCATATCCATATTGCCATGTAGGAGTATAAGTAAGGTGTTGAAACGTCAAAAGAACTGTATGAACCTAACTTATTGATGTACATGCTAAACAATGCCTAGCTAGAAAGAGACCGGTTAGGCATTACATATGCTCCAACCTAAACCACGGATATTGTTCGAAAAAAAATGCCCAAAGAGAAAAGAGAAAACACTACTATCTCTTCAGTAGCACAAACAATATTCTAGACTGATCATTTTATTCAAAATCTAAATGATGGTCGAAGTTGATAGCACTGCACGAGGTTAACGACTTCCACCACCATGTGGTCGTTTCATGCCAAAATATCCTCGACAACTGTGAGTATATGCGTTATATGTAGGCCTTCGTGTGTAATAATTAATTAATAAACTAAGAGTAAAGGGAAAATTGTTTAATTTACGTCCTTTTCATTTTCTTTATTAACCGTACCTTTACACACGTAAAGAAAACTATCTATACTAGAATGATTAAAGTTACATGCAAGATGCAGTTAGTGGGCATAGAATAAAACTTCCAACAATTATCTCGTAGCCAAGCATGATGTTGCTGCACCTTGGCCCTCATGCTTGGGCTCTCACCGTTCGGTTCTAGCACAACCTGAAAGTGGGTTGTGCTAGCGCGTGCGGATCTCACTCTACTAAAATGATTAGCACCTCGCTTATACTTTTCTTCACGTTTCATGTAAAAGGATTAACCCGGAGGCGTTTGGACTTACAAGGAATATAAGCTGATCTGAACCTATTTGAACAATTAAGGTTGGAACAATACACATAGACCAAACGGGCCAATTAAAGAGTTTGTTATCTTAAGCGACCACCTCTAGGCATAAATCTAATTCTATATGTGATCCTCTAAATAGTTATTGTGCAAAAAGTTTGTAATTATTTTATATTAAGTAAGATGAAGATAAATTTTATATTAAAGTTATAGGTCTCGACGAACTCTTTATTGCTGTAGGTTTTTCTTTGAGGTCATTTAGGAGGGCCAAGCCACCACCTCATGCGATTTTTTCCATGTTGTCCTGTAGTTAGGATAGTAACACGGAAAGTCGACCTTTCCTGACGGAAAACTGTCATGGAATATTTCCTGATGGTCATAACCGTCAGAAAAGATCAACTGTGTCGATTGGCAATTAATGACGGCTACTGGCCCATCAAAGATAGTTCACACTTTCCAATCGATCGCTAAACCGTCAGCTTAGTTTTAAACTTTCACTGCCAGGCACTGAACTTTGAACTTTTCCATCGGTGGCAAATCTGTCATGGGAAAACATGCATTTCCGCCGGCTTGTCTACCATGGGAGTTGTGCAATTCCTAACAGTACGCCTCCGCCAGGGAACATCTTTCCTATCAATTTGCATTTCTAGAAACACGAGTTATTTAGCTTTTCTAACTGTTGTTCATAGGAACTAATTAACCATTAAAAGCAATATTAACCGTTGTTTATCCAAACTAAAGTAATAAATATTATTGTATTCAACATTCTTGGAACATCATTGAAGTTGACCATAAATACAAAGCTATATAATAGTTATTGCCTCCTAGTTAGCCTTCTATACCTAACTGCTAGCACAAGATTGAAGTGCTGATTCCTAAGAGACACTTTTGATGTCATTATATACCTCTCAACACAACTATAAGCAGGTAGCTAATACACAACCAAGCATATTCTAGAAGAGAATGTGCATATGTTACTTCACAACCTAAATATGCAGTAGCTGATGCACAACCAAAATACTTTCCATGTCCAAAATACTCAGCATAACACATGTCGATCCTTTCAAACTTGCTAGTTGTTACCATAACCCGTAGTAGATAAACAAAAGACGACTACACACTGGCGGAGCTCAGGCTAGGCCAACCTGGGCCTTGGCTCCACCTTGATAGGCTAAGCAATAGTTAAAGGCTAATAATCAATGTTCAATGCTTTTTTTTCTCTTCCAACTTTCATATTCATTTGCAGAGTTATTTGCTATATGACATATACATTATACTAGATGTGACTATATAAATGTAATCTGTACTTAATAGAGTCTACTTCATATTTTTGTTGGGTTTTTATGGTATTAATTAGCAGCAAATTCGTAATTAGTGATTATTTGCTCTAGCACTTGTGTACACATTGATGTTCGTAAGGCAAAATTGGCCCCTCCTAAAAGTTGCACCTAGCTCCGCCACTGCAACTACGTCTCCCTAAAATACTTCCCGCCATCACACAACTCAATGACCATCGATGTTGTCCTTGTCCATGTTGGTTGAAGCATGATATGATACATCTATAGTCCCCCCTTACAACCAAAACAAAATATATAAGACCATTAATGAGCATATGCAGACCAAATAAATTTTGAAAATGATTCACTATATATGAAAGGAACATACATATCACAATAAACATATATTCAAAAGGAAGATATATGGCAACTTAATTTCAGAATTTAAATATGCATTTCAGAAAAAATAAGTTGCACACAACATTTATACACTTGGAGCTGCTAGTTGTGGAGTATAAACCCTTTTTAGTATTTTAGTTGCTTGCAGTTTAGGTAGATTAGATAACTTGAAAATGGTTTAAGATGTTAATCTTATCATGTCATTTTCTTTCTTTCCTGATGATGTAGGTGTGATGGTGTCTCTATTTGTACTTTGTTAACAATAAGCTGCAACACCAAAACAGAATTTTCAATATCTCAAGTACACGACCACCAATATATAGCCTCTCCTCTATATATAGGCTCGTCCCTCCCGTCCCTTCTCCCACACAAGCTCTCCTCGCATCTCCTGGGTCACCTAGCAGGCTAGCACTAGCAGCCTCCCTCAACATACACTCGCAAGCACTTGCCTGCTAGCTGCGCTCTTAATTTCACAACGATGAGGAGGCAGAGCTCGCTCGCTCGTTCATACTCCTCAGTGGCGCCGGCACCGGCATCGCCACCGCACAACGGAGGAGCGAATGGCAAGCACTTGCCTCCGCCCATGGAGGTGTCGGCGGAGGCCGGGAACGCCGGTGCTGCCGAGTGGCTGGACGACGACGGCCGCCCTCGCCGCAAGGGTACGTTCTGGACAGCCAGTGCGCACATCATCACCGCCGTCATCGGCTCCGGCGTGCTCTCCCTCGCCTGGGCCATCGCGCAGCTCGGCTGGGTAGCCGGCCCTGCCGCGATGCTCCTCTTCGCCTTCGTCACCTACTACACCGCCACGCTGCTCGCCGAGTGCTACCGGACCGGCGACCCCGACACGGGCAAGCGCAACTACACGTACATGGACGCCGTGCGCTCCAACCTCGGCGGCAAAAAGGTCGTGTTCTGCGGCGTCATCCAGTACGCCAACCTCGTCGGCGTCGCCATTGGCTACACCATCGCGTCGTCCATCAGCATGAAGGCTATCAGGAGAGCTGGCTGCTTCCACACCCACGGTCATGGCGATCCCTGCAAGAGCTCCAGCACCCCGTACATGATCCTCTTCGGCGTCGTGCAGATTCTCTTCTCCCAGATACCAGACTTCGATGAGATTTGGTGGCTCTCCATTGTCGCTGCAGTCATGTCCTTCACCTATTCTTCCATCGGACTGTCCCTCGGAATCACACAGACCATCTGTAAGTCATTGATTCTTGAATCGGATATTCGGGTTTGTTAGACAATCATGCATGCAGTGAATACGATTGAAGGATTCTTAGTTGCTGCTCTTTCTGAATCGATGGAATGAATTATTGTAGCCAACGGTGGGTTCAAGGGCAGTCTCACCAGCATCACCTTCGGCGCCGGCGTCACCTCCACGCAGAAGATCTGGCACACCCTGCAGGCCTTCGGCGACATCGCCTTCGCCTACTCCTTCTCCAACATCCTCATCGAAATCCAAGTAAGCATGCACTACTGTTCTATTCCCTGCAAGGCGGCAACTCGATTCTTCTGTTTCTAACCATTGCCGCTGCTGGATGCTGCTCTGGTTCTTGTTCAGGACACGATCAAGGCGCCGCCACCGTCGGAGTCGAAGGTGATGCAGAAGGCGACGCGTCTCAGCGTGGCGACGACGACCGTCTTCTACATGCTGTGCGGGTGCATGGGGTACGCGGCGTTCGGCGACGCCGCACCGGACAACCTCCTCACCGGCTTCGGCTTCTACGAGCCCTTCTGGCTGCTCGACGTGGCCAACATCGCCATCGTCGTGCACCTCGTCGGCGCGTACCAGGTGTTCTGCCAGCCCATCTTCGCCTTCGTCGAGCGCCGCGCCGCCGCGGCCTGGCCGGACAGCGCCTTCATCTCACGGGAGCTCCGCGTGGGTCCCTTCGCGCTCAGCGTGTTCCGCCTCACGTGGCGGTCGTCGTTTGTGTGCGTCACCACCGTCGTGGCCATGCTGCTGCCGTTCTTCGGTGACGTGGCGGGGCTCCTCGGCGCCATCTCGTTCTGGCCGCTCACCGTCTACTTCCCCGTCGAGATGTACGTCAAGCAACGCCGCGTGCCTCGTGGCAGCCCCAGGTGGATCAGCCTCCAGATGCTCAGCTTCACCTGCCTCCTCGTCTCTATTGCCGCCGCCGCCGGTTCCATCGCCGACGTCGTCGATGCGCTCAAGGTGTACCGGCCGTTCAGCGGCTAACTTGGAAGAACGTGGAGGGATCTGTGTAAAACGCAGGACCGTGAACAACTCTGAAACAATCGATCACTGCAGAATAAAGGGGGGACTTGGGCCGTGCTGTGCCAGCACGGCACGGTCCTCTCGTGCTTCGTGCCGCTTCAGGTCGTGCCCTCTAGACACGGGAGGCATGTCGGGCCGTGCCGATATGACACGGTGAATCTTTTCTTCGGCTCAAGCACGGCCCGTGGCACGCTGGCACGCTTTCGGGTCGTGCCGGCCCAAGCACGGCTCTTAAAATATCTTTGCTAGTTTTCTTTTTTCACTCGTGATATGAAATATATATCTTGTGTGTACTATTTTAATAAAAATTTAATGATTTTTATAATCTATTCAAGAATTAGATAAGAGGTAGTACAGTAAATGCTAGAAAATTATATTATATAGTTGTAGAGGTTTCTACGTGCCATTTTCGTGCCGTGCCGGCCTAAGCACGGCCCAAGATGCGGGCCGGGCCATGTAGCCCACCGTGCCGAGATTCTGGGCACGACACGGCCCTCGTGTTCGTGTCGTGCCAGCACGGCCCAAAATATTTCGTGTCGTGCCGTGCTTTGGGTCATGCCAAAAGACCATGCCAAGAGTCGCCCTCGAATGGCACGGCCCAAGTCCCAGCTCTACTACAGAACCATTTGCGGTTCCTAGCCAAGTAAAGCGAGGCGACCTAGTGTTATTAGAGCATCTCCGAGAGAAGACTAATAACACTCCAAAACTGATATTTGCGTGCTTAAGAGTAAAACATCGGTCCAACAGCTCCCCGAACCTGCCCCCCAAGATTTACTCGCTCCGAAAAAACAAGCCAGCGCTTGCATATCTGCAAAAGGAAGACGTGCCCCCCAAGAGCTTTTGGCGTGCTTTGTGTAGCTAAACCCGACGTCAAAGTTGGCTCCTATTCATCTTGTTCCACCCGGTCGTCAAACGATTGGAAATCAGGTTGGCATGAGCTGCTGGTTCTCTTCATGGGCTTGTGGCGCAAGCGGCCCTGTCCATCGACACGCAGATGCGGCGGCCCCTGTCCGTCGGCGTGCAGATGCGGCTTCCCCCGTCCGTCGACGCTCCGTTGCGGCCGCTGCCCACCAGCGTTCAGACGGCGTTGGCCCAGTTCGCCGGCAAGAATACCGTCCAGGGCTCCAGGCGATGAGCAGACGGAAAAATTCATGATCCAACTAACTAATGACGTGGTGAGCTTAAATTATTTTGGGTGCAAAGATTAGGGAGTTGTTTTGGAGGAAAATAATTTAGAGGAACAATTACTGAAGAGAGGCCCCAAAAAAAGAGTTTCGTGGGTTAATTTTTTAGGATTCTCTTGGAGTTGCTTAGTTGGTTCAATTAGGCAGGATCGAGCTCTAAACAATTAGGTCTATTCCTAATAAAATAAGCAAACAAAAGATAAAATCGGCAAATAACTTTCCCCACGAAAACTGCACAAGTTGTGAAAATCAACCCCAAATAAGCAACTCCCACATCAAGAAATCATGCAAATCAAACACACATGACATAACAGAAAGGAAGTCAGTTACCGGCACGGTTCTGGGATTCGGCCCGAGAGCCCTGAATTTCACCCATTTCGGTCCGGCCCGAGATAAAACTGTACCGCTCAAAATATTTCGGCCCGATTCAAATTTCAACCCGTTTTATGGCCCAACAAAAAGCCCACAGACATTCCTCAACCAATATGACCCTGAAAACCTTACTCACGGTCTCTAGCCAGCGCCACGTGCCTGCGAGCCGCCACTAGCGGCGCCGTCTCCGCTCCTAGCCGCCTGCCCAACACTCCTGCAGCCATCACGAGAGCCGTGGTCTTTTCCCCCGACATTTGAGCTTGTCCATGGATGCTCCTCAACGCCGCCACCGTGCCATGGCTGATCCTCGACGCCCGTCGCCGCGCCGTCACCGCCCCTGACGCCTACCGTCGCGCCGTCACCGCCCCTCACATGTCGTCGCAGTCATCTGCACCTCTTGCTGCCACCACCGCACGGTCGCCATCTTTCTCGCCACCTACGAGTTCCACGATGGCCCTATATGCATCCTCTCCATGTCCACCGCCGCTTCTGACCATTTGGGGAAATTTTGTTCAAATTTGATCAAATTTCATTTAAATTTTGAGTGGGTACAGGTCCGAATTTCGTCAAATTCGGTGGGCTCCGAATTTTTTTTCAAAAAAGAATCCCAAAACCTTGTTTACCGGTTCAAATGGAGGAACGCAGTACAAAATAGAAAGGAGAGTGAGCAACCAGACACCTTACCGTCACCGGAGCTCCCCCAGGAGAGCTCCAACAATGTCGGGATCAGGGACGGGTGGACGATGACATTTGTCTAAAAAAAAATCATCGGGCAGTTGGGTTGATCATAAGCAGCTAGATGACATTTGTTCGAACGGCCGGACCAAAGCCGTCCGCCGAACAGCGCGCTGGAAACCACGACGCGCGGGAAGCTGTACCGTGCGTACGGAAGAGGTACGATTTGTCTGGAACCAGGTACGTTATATCTCTTCATTTCTTTTTCTTTTTCTTTTTTCTTTTCTTTTCTTTTCTTTTATTTTTCTCTTTTCCTTTTTCTTTTCGTACTTCATTTTTTTATTTTTTATGTTTTATGTATTTTTATTATTCTTTTACTTTTTTATATTTTATGTTTTCTATTTTTTATTTTTTTTCCATTTTTCCTTTTTCTTATTATTTTTTATGTTCGCGTGTTGTACTCGTGATGTTATATTTTTCTCTTTTATTTTCTTTTTTCTTTTGATTCCTTTTGATTTATTTCCTTTTGTTTTCTTTTCTAATTATGTTTTTCTACGATTCATGTTTTTTATTTCTTAATCTTTCTTTATTTTATTTTATTTTATTTTCTTTTTTCTTTTTCCTTTTTTCTTTTTGTGCATCATTTATTTTTTTTATTTTTGTTTTATGTGTTTATTATTATTATTATTATTATTATTGTTTTTTATATTTTTTTATCTTTCTTTTATTTCTTTTTCTTTTCTTTTCTTTTCATATTATTTTTTATGATGTTCTATGCTTTTTTTGATGTTTATGTAGTGATGTTCTATGTTTTTTTCTTTTGTTCACATGTTATACATGTGATGTTTTTTTATGTTCACGTGGCATACATGTAATGTTCTATGATGTATTTTACGATATTCGCGTAATATACATGTGATGTTCTATTATGTTTTTTGTGACGTTCACACAATACACATGTGATGTTCTACGATGTATTTAGTGATGTTCACGTAATATATATGCGATGTTTTATAATGCATTTAATGATATTCTATGGTGTATTTAGTGATGTTCACTTAGTATATATGTGATGTTCTATGATGTATTTAGTGATATTCACGTAATATATATGCGATGTTCTATAATGTATTTAGTGATGTTTTATGGTGTATTTAGTGATATTCACGTAATATATATGCGATGTTCTACGGTGTATTTAGTGATGTTCACTTAGTACACATGTGGTATTTTATTATGTATTTAGTGATGTTTACGTATGCGATGTTCTATAAAGTATTTAGTGACATTTTATGGTGTATTTAAAGATGTTCACTTAGTACACATATGATATTATATGATATAATTTAGAATGTTTGAAAAGTATCTGTGTGATATTCTTTTAAATTTTTCTCTATCACATGTTTTTATTTTTTTCTTATGCTTTTCTCTAGATTTTATTATTTTTATTTACGTTATGTATTTATTTATTTTTATGTATATTATAATACTAATTTCATGAATCTAAAACTATAATACTATTCTTCTAGACCGAGAACATTTTCTTACGAAGACGGAACATTATTCTCTAAACCTAGAATGTTGTCTCTGCTTAATAAAAGAAAATTTTCTATCTTTATAAGATAAATGTTCACTAATTAAAATTTATCTAAATATATCTATGTGTGATCTTGTTTTAAAGGATTTGTTGCAAAAAAACTGATGGTGTAATTAAAATTTAATTTGGATGTTTGGTTTAGCAGTTATGACTTTTTTTTAGTTTGTACATGCGTGAAGAGGGACGTGGGTGAGATGTGAAAGCATCTAGGCCCCTAGAGTGGGTTTCGATGATTGATGACAATGGTTAAGTATCATGACTAACGTGTGTTTTGCAGAAACAATAGAGTGTTAGGTCATGGTAATGGCAATCGTGGGTAATATGGTGATCATGCCCCTTACCCTTATCGATGAAAATCGTTTTCGGTTCTCAAAGGATGATCGACAAGGTTAAGGACGGTTAGTTCCGGACGTCGAGGAGTTGAGTTACGTTTGGAATAGTTGTTAGGAGTTTCGTTTTTCTCCTTTGGCCGACTATTAAGGGGGGCATAGATGGGTAGCTTGACCTAGGTGAGTCTAATAGTTAGGTGTGGTGCACACTTGTCAAACTTAGCACTAGGTGGCTCCAAGGTGGCCCTGAGATTGTTTGAAACAAAAGTCGTTCAAGAAGCGTTTGAATCGGAAGTCGTTTCGGCCCTTAAACGGGCGACAGACGCGGTGGACGAAGGGCGACAGACGCTGATGTCAGCATCTGTCGCGTGGTTTCTTATTGCTGAGAAGCGTCAGACGCAAGGATCAAAAGGCAACAGACGCGCCCTACGCGTTTACGAGCGACAGACGCAGTAAGGGTTGAGCGTCAGACGCGTCTGGTGGTCAACAGAGCGGTCTAGAATGCTCTAAAATTTTTGATAGCATCAGATGCATCCGTTGCTAGGGCGACAGACGCTAGCCAGCGTCTGTCGAGCCCTAACGGATAGTGAACCGGTTTGATTCGATTACATGCGACAGACACGCTCCTCAGAGGCGTCAGACGCGTCCCTCCAGAGCGACAGACGCGTCTGCCGGTAGGCGTCATCGCGTCTGTCGGTCACGAAAGTTGCTGATTTCGAAGATAACGATTGGGGGAGTTGAGGGAGAGTATAAATACTTCTCTACCCCTCCATTTGAGGTACTCTTGCTCATTTGGTCAGCTGAGAAACTCCTTTCATGTGCAAGGAAGTGCAAGAGCCCTAGTGAGATTTGAGTCTTGAGAATTCAAGTGAGAGAGTCCTCACTAGTGACCAGAGAGTAGCAAGTGTGTATCCACCTTCTTATTAGGCTTGTTGTGGTCAAGTGAGAGTTCTTGCTTGTTACTCTTGGTGATCGCCATCACCTAGACGGCTTGGTGGTGATCAGGAGCTTGGTGATCATCCGGCGGAGCTGGTGGATGACCCAACTCATCTTGTGAGCGGTTGTGGGCGATTCACCATGACGGAGTGTCAAAGAATCAGCCCGTAGAGAGCACTTGACCCTCGCGTGGATCAAGGGAGAGCTACACCCTTGCGCGTGTGCTCCAACGAGGACTAGTGTGGAGTGGAGACTCTCCGATACCTCGAGAGAAACATCGCCGTGTTACTAACCCTTTACATTCAAGCAATTTACTTTCTCACATTACTTTTATTGCTTGGTTTACTTTTCTAGAATTGCCTTGCTAGACTAGGATTGGAACTTAGGGTGCAAAACTTTTATCGGTAGAATCACTAGGAACACTTGTAGGCACTAGGGGTGAATTATGGCTTAGTAGGATTTAATTCTTGCAATAAAATTTAGAAAAGCCCAATTCACCCCCCTCTTGGGTATCTTGATCCTTTCAATTGGTATCGGAGCCAGATTGCTCCTAAATTAGGCTTAACCGCCTAGAGCAAGATGTCCAATGGGGAAGGACCACCACCCATCTTTGAGAGAGATGATTTTCCATATTGGAAAATCCGCATGGAGGTGTACCTCGAAGCCATAGATGTCGGGTGTCTTAGAGCTACCACCGAAGGGCTTCTGGAAGTCAAGGATCCTGCTAACCCCGTTGGTGACGAGAAGAAGTATGACCGGTGGAATGCAAAGGCAAGAAATGCACTCTACCGGGGCCTTGGCAAGGATATCTTCAATCGTGTGTGTAATGCAAAAAAACGCTCATGAATTGTGGGAAAACCTTTGTGTTCTCCATGAGGGAACTAAAAGTGAGCGTGAGGAACGCTACCATATTGCTTTAAAGAAGATTAATTCGTTTGAGATGCTTTCCAAAGAAAGTGCTAATGACATGTACACTCGCTTGAATGTTCTTGTAGAGGATCTCAATGCTCTCGGGCTCACTCAAATGAGTCCATCGGATGTTGCAAGGAGGATCTTGAGTGTTCATCCCGTTGAGAAGTAGGGCCATATTGTCACCGTGCTTCACCAAAGCGATCTCTCTACCGTAACACCAACACAAGTATTGGAAAAGATCAATGCTCCTGAGATGTACATGCATATCACTCCGGAAGATGGTTCATCATCTTTCAAGAAGAAGGACTTGGCTTTCAAAGCTAGCCATGACAAGAAAAAGAAGAAGAGCCAAGCCATGATTGTGCATGAAAGCTCAAGTGAGAGTGACATTGATGATGCATCACTTGCTCTTATGGTAAAAAAAGACCACCAAGAAGCTAAAGAAGCTTAATAAGAGTGGCATCAAGTTCGATGGCAAGAAGAAGAAGTTCTTCACAAGTAGCAAAAGAAAGCCTATATCCGAAATGGATTGCTACAATTGTGGTCAACTTGGTCATCTAGCTCATCAATGCCCTAAGCCTCCAAAAGACAAATACAAGAACAAGAACAAGGGCAAGAAAGATGAATCTAGTGATGAAGAAGATGAAAAAAAGAAGAACAAGCCATACAAGAAGAAGGATGGCAAGAAGAAAGAATATCACAAAAAGAAGGGAGGCAACGCTTACATTGTTGGTGATTGGCTCACCGACATTGAGTCATCATGTGAGTCCTCTAGCGATGAGAGCGACAACGAGAAAGAGAAGGTCGCCGTATTTGTGATTGGGCCATCATTATCTTCATCAACATCTTCACCGCCATCTTCACCGTCATCATCCACTACTCACCTATGCCTCATGACCAAGGGTGAACGAAAGGTGAACTACAAGACCGGTGAAACTCATTGGGTTATTGATAGTGGTTGCACTCAACATATAACCGGTGATCCTCGTATGTTCACCTCACTTGAAGAAAATAAGGAATGTCAAGAGAATATCACATTTGGGGACAATTCAGAGAGCAAAGTCAAGGGTATAGGCAAGATTGCAATATCAAATGATCACTCTCTTTCAAATATGCTCTATGTTGCTTCTTTGAGTTTCAATCTACTATCCGTTGGGCAACTTTGTGATCTTGGCTATCAATGTTCATTCACTCCAAATGAAGTGGTAGTATCAAAATAGATGACAAGCAAGTGATCTTCAAGGGCTTTAGATACAACAATCTCTATCTTGTTGATTTCACCTCTGAAGATACAAATTTGATGACATGCTTGTTCACTAAGACTTCACTTGGGTGGCTTTGGCATAGGAGGCTTGCTCATGTTGGAATAAACACTCTCAACAAGTTATTGAAGAAAGAGTTAGTGAGAGGCTTGAAAGATGTCAAGTTTGAGAAGGACAAACCTTGTAGTGCATGCCAAGCCGGTAAACAAGTTGCAAATACTCATCCAACAAAAGCTTACATGTCAACATCAAGAGTGTTAGAGCTTCTACACATGGATTTGTTTGGCCCTACAATATACAAGAGCTTAGGTGAAAATCTCTATTGTCTTGTGATTGTTGATGACTACTCAAGATATACTTGGACATTCTTTCTTCATGACAAATCTGAAGTGGCCACTTGTTTCAAGAAGTTTGCTAAGAGAGCTCAAAATGAATTTGAAGTCAAGATCAAGAAGATAAGAAGTGACAATGGCAAAGAATTTGACAACACAAACATTGAAGCTTATTGTGATGAGATTGGGATCAAGCATGAGGTTTCATCAACCTACACTCCTCAACAAAATGGTGTAGTTGAGAGAAAGAACTAGACTTTGATCACTCTTGCAAGAACAATGCTAGATGAGTACAACACACCAGAAAATTTGTGGGCCGAGGCAATTAACATCGCATGCTATGCATCAAATCGTCTTTTCCTACAAAATTTTCTTGGCAAGACCCCCTATGAGTTGCTAAATGGGAAGAAGCCGAATGTCTCATTCTTTCGGGTGTTTGGTTGCAAATGCTACATCTACAAGAAGTGGCAACACCTAGGGAAGTTCCAAATACATTGTGATATTGGTTTTCTTGTTGGCTACTCATCAAAGTCCAAAGCATATAGAGTATTTAACCATGCCACCGGTTTGGTTGAAGAAACATATGATGTGGAATTTGATGAATCTAACGGCTCCCAAGGAGCAATTGAGAATTGTGATGATGTAGGTGATGAACCATTGAGGGAGGCAATGAAGAACATGCTGGTGGGAGACATCAAGCCTAAAGATGATGAAGACGATACTCAAATGATCAATCCACCATCTTCATCATATGTGCCTCAAGATGATGACAAAAATGAGAGAGTTGAAAATGAAGACACTCATGTCTCTCATGAACAAGCCAAGGCACAAGCTCAAGATGTTGATGCTCCCCAACCTCCTCAAGTGGTTGATAGAAGACACTCACCTCTATTTAAGCATATCCACAAGATCTCATCATAGGGAGTCCTACAAATGGTGTAATGACTCGATCTCAAAAGCTTGCTTCTTTTGTTGAACATCACCCTTTTGTCTATTGTCTTGAGCCTAAGAATGTAGATGAAGCTCTTCAAGATCTGGATTGGGTGAATGCAATGCACGAAGAATTGAACAACTTCACCCGCAATTAAGATTGAACACTTGAGGAGCATGCAAAAGGTGCAAGGGTCATTGGAACCAAGTGGGTGTTCCGCAACAAGCAAGATGACCAAGGCATAGTTGTGAGGATCAAGGCAAGACTAGTTGCAAAGGGGTTCTCTCAAGTTGAAGTCCTTGACTTTGGAGAGACCTTTGCACCCATTGCAAGATTTGAAGCCATCCGTGTCCTTCTTGCATATGTATCGCATCGTGAAATGAAATTGTATCAAATGGATGTTAAAAGTGCATTCTTAAATGGCTTCATAAATGAACTAGTCTATGTTGATCAACCTCCTAGGTTTGAAGACCCTAGATATCCTAATCATGTTTATAGGTTGTTCAAGGCGCTATATGGGCTCAAGCAATCCCCTAGAGCGTGGTATGAGCGCCTCCGGGACTTCCTCGTTGAGAAGGGCTTCACTATTGGGAAGGTCGACACCACACTATTCACCAAGAAGCTTAATGGGAAGATCTTCATTTGTCAAGTCTATGTTAATGATACTATCTTCGGCTCAACAAATGAAGATTATTGCAAGAAATTTGGTGAATTGATGTCGAAGGAGTTCGAGATGTCCATGATTGGTGAACTTACATTCTTCCTTGGTTTTCAAGTCAAGCAAATGAGAGAAGGGATTTTTATCTCTCAAGAGAAGTATACCAAGGATCTTCTCAAGAGGTTCAAGATGGATGATTGTAAGCCAATCAAGACCCCAATGCCATCAAATGGATATCTCGACCTAGATGAGGGAGGTAAACCGGTTGATCAAACTTTCTACCGTTCTATGATTGGTAGCTTGTTGTACCTTACCGCATCCAGGCCTGATATCATGTTTAGTGTGTGTATGTGTGCTCGCTTTCAAGCTTGTCCTAAAGAACCTCACCCAAGTGCCGTAAAAAGAATCTTAAGATATCTTAAGCACACCCCAAGCATTGGTCTTTGGTATCCCAAAGGAGCTAGATTCCAACTAGTTGGCTATTCTGACTCGGATTATGCCGGTTGCAAAATTGATAGAAAAAGCACATTCGGAGTGTGCCATTTGCTTGGGAGGTCACTTATATCTTGGTCATCTAAAAAGCAAAATAGTGTGGCTTTGTCCACCGCCGAGGCGGAATACATTGCCGCGGAGGCTTGTTGTGCACAAATATTATATATGAAGCAAACCCTTCTAGACTATAGTGTTGTTCTTAATAAGGTGCCACTTTTATGTGATAATGAAAGTGCCGTTAAAATTGCCAATAATCCGGTACAACACTCACACACCAAGCACATTGATATCCGTCATAACTTTCTAAGGGATCATGTTGCTAAAAATGATATATCACTAGAAGGTGTAAGAAGTGAAAATCAATTGGCGGATATCTTCACTAAACCTTTGGATGAGGCTACCTTTTGTAGGTTGAGAAGTGAGCTCAATGTGCTTGACTCTAGTAATTTTAAGAAATGAGCTTGTGTTGTTCCTTGCATTGCATTGTAATTTATGTCATGTTTAAATTTCCGTAATGCATCTAGGACTTGTCTAACACGGTTACGATAGCCCTTTTTGGAGGAGTGAAGAAGCCTAATCGTGGATCAAACTTGACAAGCAAACTAGTTTTACTTTCTTGCTTTGCATTGCATATGCATGTTTGTTGCTTTATTGTTTCTTTTTGGTTAATCTTTGAGCAACCTCTGTGTTCGTCCATGAATGGAGAGAGAGCATTTGACGCTCCCAAGGGTTAACAAACTCTATTGCATGGTCATACGTTGCTCCTCGGGTGTTTATCGCTTATTTTCTTAAAAATAATACTAGCCTAAGGCGAAATAATTTGAAAAATTTGAGGGCTTGAGAGAGGTCACTCATATCAAGTTCTATTTGGTGTTTATTTGGTTCTTATTTGGCTTGGAACCTGGTTGGGAGAAAGCGTCGCGAAGAAAGTTGGTCAAAGTGATGTTTTCAGGGCGTCAGACGCTGCGATAGACGCTGGGTTTTAGCGTCAGACGCGTCTGTCGCATGCAAATGAAGGAGTCTACCACGGGAACCGACAGACGCTGCAACAGTGTCATCGGACGGGTCTATCACAAAATCATCATTGCGTCTGTCGACCATGGAGGTGCTTTTTTGACTGCGAGCGATGAACGCCGACCAGCGTCAGACGCTAGTTCAACGGACGTGTCTGTCAGGTCGTTTGAGAAAATTTGCTTTCTGTGGAGCGTCCGTCATCACTGTGCTACGTCCGATGCCTACCGTCATCGCATCTGTCGCTTGGATCCATAACGGTTTTGATCCAAAAATTTGTTCGAGACGTAGGGCCACCACCTCTTCTCTCTCTATCATCTCGCGGTCTGTGGTCCCTCCCAAGCCCCTAGTATGCCACCGCCTGACCTCACCATCGTTCCATCCCATCCACCACCGCTCCCTTGCTCCTATTTGCGTCACCTCTTCCTCGTGTGCCGTCACCACCGATCCCAGCGCCATCACCATCGACTCTAGCGCCGCCACCACCGAACTTCAGCGCCACCGTCACAAAACCCTAGCGCCCCCTAAACCTGTCGCTATCCAGAGCACCACCTTGTCTGACCTCGATGTCCTCAGCACCCTCTTGTGACCCAGAGTCAAGTCCCAGCGAGTCAGTTCTCTGTGTTGTGTGGTTTGGGCACCGTTGTCAGTGGCAGTTGAATCCGGGGCCAAGCCTACAGATACAGATTGAGACCAAGCCTCATAAGACGTCAGTACACCATCTCTCAGAGTGTTAGTTGTTTCTCCAGAGATTGACAGTTAGTTCTGACAGTGCCAGAGAGATAGGGGGAGTTTCACTTGTGAGTGTGACAGTGTTTCTCTGCTCTTGTCACCATGGCTAGGTGCAAGAATGTCGGAGGCTCTCCTCCTAGAGGTGACGGAGGTGATGGGGGTGATAGTCCTCCCCATCTTACAGAGGTGACTCGAGGAAAGCGTAAGCTTATTAGCATGAAGAAGCGCACTAGAAAAGATAGAGAGGCAGAGGAAGCCCTAGCAGTTGCCCGAGCGGCAGAAAGAGCAAAGAGTGGCGGTAGGGGCAGTGGTATTCTTATCAGTGAGTCTCGTACATGAGTCCTACTCTCTAGACGTGTACTTGGTACTGAGGCCACAGAGGCGACAGAGGACTAGCCTAAGGAGCCAGTAGAACAGGAGTAGCAGACACCACCCAGACGTCGTTCTGGACGCACCACACATTCTCAGACGACACCAGTAGCCCCTCTAGAGAGACCGAGACATGGAGGTCATCTAGCTCATAGGTCTTAGGTCATTCACTATGACCTGTGGAAGGCTTCAGCTCGTCAGATTTAGACTTTCCGCAAAGCTCAGCTTCACGAGTGGTTCCCACTTCAGAGGCAGCCAGGAGTTGATCACTTCTACATAGCTCTCCAGGAGGATTTTCACATGGCGTATGTAAACACCAACGTATCAGTCATAGCTCACAGAGTTATTCCACTTCAGAGTATAGTTGACTTGGTTGGAGAAGAGGTTCGCACATACCTTCAGACAATGCCTGGTTTGACTGACGTAGTTCAGCGGCGTGGCTCGTATGTGTTGTCTTGGATGAGGAAGTTCTTTGCTACACTTTGGATCCACCCAGATCACATTGGGATTTCGTTCAGCTTCTTGGGTGAGCAGCGAGAGATTTCCAGTGCTAGAGCTAGAGAGCTACTGCGGATTCCACTCTAGACTGTACGTCTCCATCAGCTATGCTATCCAAGAGTTGACCCCCCAGGCGCGCTCACGGTGGGATTGTGCCACCTGTCGACACTGTTAGGTGCTTGTTTGGCAGTGACTTCAGGGAGGGTTCTAGCAGGAGACCTGTTGACATGCTGCCACCAGTTCACTTGCTTGATGCTATCATCAGGTAGATGATCCTTCCTCGTCTGAACTTCAGGGATGGGACCACTCGACTACAGCAGTGGCTCTTGTCACACCTTGTGAGGGGGATCACATTTGATATATGGGACTTGATGCTATATGAGCTAGAATATACTATATATGAGAGCTTCAGTGCGAAGAGGCACATGAACTATGCCCATTGGATCTCTTTTCTTATCTACATGGGAGTTGAGCCTATGCCGGCAGCCAGTGTTCAGGAGTGGAGCACCACTACCTTTGAGTACCCTATCTATGACTTCTCATAGCTTGTCCACACAGTTACAGCTGCACAGCAGGATGCTACCGTGCAGGGCCTAGCAGAGGCCAAGTTAGAGCAGCTGGAGACTCAGGGAGCAGGGGCGGCACAGGTTGAGCTAGACTCAGACCCCACAGACAGCTCAGACGACGACTACCAGCCGTTGCCTACGTATCATTCTTCTCGCCCGCACGACAGAGAGGCTAGCGGCTCAGGGTCAGCCACCGATCCAGCTCTGGTTTCCATTCTCTCTAAACTAACAGAGAACCAGGAGCGGGCAGAGCGACACCGTCAGCAGGACCGATAGGAGACTGCCGATGCTCTTCCACAGGTGCAGGCTCGCTAGGAAGAGTTCTAGAGGTAGGTTATTGAGCTACAGAGACAGCAGCAGTACTTAGGTTTGATCACCCAGTTGGTTCAGGCTGCTGGTATTCAGCTACCTCAGAGCCTTCTTCAGACGACTCCAGTGTCACAACCCAGTGGGCTTCAGAGTCAGTCTCAGCTTGGTAGTCAGGCACAGTTGTTCACTTCTCCTATTCACCAGGTGCCTCAGTTGTTTGTGTCCCCAGGATTCACTCCTATTCAGACAGGGTTCACACCTTTGACAAAGTCATAGTTGCTTATGCCCGATACTAGTCAGTTCCATGCCACTTATAGTCAGATCACCAGGCAGCCAACACCAACATACTCTACAGCAGACACCTCAGTGTCAGACGTGTTAGCGCCACAGCCAGCTCCAGTTCTAGCTTTAGCTCCTGAGGGAGTGATAGGGATAGGCACTACTGAGTCAATCCCGTCATCTGTTGCTTTGACGGATCCACTTTTGGTCCTTGTCACACAGACCGAGCCCCTAGTGACCACTACTCAGATTCCTACTGCTTCAGGCTCACAGGGACAGCCTATCGGTCCTCTACCCCCTCCACAGTCAGATACCGCGATAGCTGAGCAGACCCGGACCACTTCACCTACACTTCCAGCTTCTAAGGGTCTGACAGGCTTCACAGCTTAGCCACAGCCTTCTCCTGAGAGCAGTCCAGATGGTGCCCCAGATTAGTTTATTGTTGCTCACCGCACTCCTATGGCTGGCTCGTCTGCTTCTCCTTCATCCGATTCTTAGTTTTTGGTCCTTGATGCCAAAGGGGGAGAGAGAGTATGTAGATAGGGGGAGCTTTGTGAGAGGGTTTTGATTCTTATGTGTGTGATTCTTTCGTGCATCTTCATGCATCGTCATGTCTTTTTTCCATACTTCTTGCATTATGTGACATTTATGCTTGCGAGTTACTTTAGTGATATGTTGGTTATCTTGTCTCTATTATATCATGTCACTTGATAATTTCTAGCTCATAATGTCTTGCTTCTGCGTTTTTACTCCGATCTCTTATGAGCTATGTCTTTGTGTTCTAACATTTCATGTCTTATCTTATGAGTTTGCCATGTTGGCTTGGAGCACACAAGCAATCCTAATCTCTTGTTATCTTTGAAAGTTACTTATGTGAAACAAGCATGTTTGAAAACCTCAAATCTTATCTTCATACTCAGGGGTTGTCATCAATCACCAAAAAGGGGGAGATTGAAAGCATCTAGGCCCCTAGAGTGGGTTTCGATGATTGATGACAATGGTTAAGTATCATGACTAACGTGTGTTTTGCAGAAACAATAGAGTGTTAGGTCATGGTAATGGCAATCGTGGGCAATATGGTGATCATGCCCCTTATCGATGGAAATCATTTTTGGTTTTCAAAGGATGATCGACAAGGTTAATGACGGTTAGTTCCAGACGTCGAGGAGTTGAGTTACGTTCAGAATAGTCGTTAGGACTTTCGTTTTTCTCCTTTGGCCATACTATTAAGGGGGACATGGATGGGTAGCTTGACCTAGGTGAGTCTAATGGTTAGGTGTGGTGCACACTTGTCAAACTTAGCACTAGGTGGCTCCAAGGTGGCCCTAAGATTGTTTGGAACAAAAGTCATTCAAGAAGCGTTTGAATTGAAAGTCGTTTCGGCCCTCAAATGGGCGATAGACGCTATGGACGAAGGGTGACAGACGCTGACGTCAGCGTCTATCACGTGGTTTCTTACTTTCAAGAAGCATCAGACGCAAGGATGAAAGGTGATAGACATGCCCTACGCATTTACGAGCAACAGACGTAGTAAGGGTTGAGCGTCAGACGCGTCTGGTGGTCAACAGACGTGGTCCAGAATGCTCTGAAGTTTTTGATTGCGTCAGACGCGTCCGTTGCTAGGGCGACAGACGCTGGCTAGTGTCTGTTGAGCCCTAATGGCTAGTGAACCAGTTTGATTCAATTACATACGACAGACGCGCTCCTCAGAGGCGTCAGACGCGTCCCTCCAGAGCGACAGACGCGTCTGTCGGTGGCCGTCATCACGTCTGTCGATCATGAAAGTTGCTGATTTCAAAGATAACGATTGGGGGAGTTGAGGGAGAGTATAAATACTTCCTCTACCCCTCCATTTAAGGTTCTCTTGCTCATTTGGCTAGCTGAGAAACTCCTTTCATGTGCAAGGAAGTGCAAGAGCCCTAGTGAGATTTGAGTCTTAAGAATTCAAGTGAGAGAGTCCTCACTAGTGACTAGAGAGTAGCAAGTGTGTATCCACCTTCTCATTAGGCTAGTTGTGGTCAAGTGAGAGTTCTTGCTTGTTACTCTTGGTGATCACCATCATCTAGACGGCTTGGTGGTGATCGGGAGCTTGGTAATTATCCGGCAAAGCTTGTGGATGACCCAACTCATCTTATGAGCAGTTGTGGGTGATTCACCGCGACGGAGTGTCAAAGAATCAGCCCATAGAGAGCACTTGATCCTCGCGTGGATCAAGGGGGAGCTACACCCTTGCGTGGGTGCTCTAACGAGGACTAGTGGGGAGTGGTGACTCTCCGATACCTCAGGAAAACATCGTTTTGTTCCTAACCCTTTACATTCAAGCAATTTACTTTCTTGTATTACTTTTGTTGCTTGGTTTACTTTCCTAGAATTGCCTTGCTAGACTAGGATTGGAACTTAGGGTGCAAAACTTTTATCGGTAGAATCACTAGGAACACTTGTAGGCACTAGGGGTGAATTATAGCTTAGTAGGATTTAATTCTTCCAATAAAATTTAGAAAAGCCCAATTCACCCACCCCTCTTGGGCATCTTGATCCTTTCAAGATGGGCCCTTATCTACGCACTAGTGGGAACACAAAAGCTACAGGCGCGGAAGGGAATTGGCGCGGTGCAGGTCAGCGGGAAAAAAATCATCACGATGTTTGCGTCTGATGGTCGGACGCTAAGACCCCCCCCCTCGAGAGGTCCTGCTACTATGCTTTGCAATTCAGAGAAAGTTAGAGTGCATCAGAGGTCTGTCATATGCCTCGAACAGGGGACAAGTACTGACCCGTAGCGGCCACTAATATTGCCCAAAGGAAATTAACCTCCCAAGTGTGTAACAACAAGGATAAATTGAGAGCATCCCAGGACATCTTGAGAAATCTAAACAAGTCTACAACAGAACACTAATCAGGCAACTACTGCAACACTAGGAAGGGATTCCCAAAACTCTCATTTACTACATTCTTGCCGGCCTGCTCCAAATAGGCATGATTCGTCAGCTAGCCATTGCCAGCCTGCTCCAATTAGGAACGGTTCATCAGCTACCCCTAATGGCTAACTCGTCAAACAAAGGTATGACAAGCGCTAGTTCATTCATGTCATTGTGTCCTAGTTCTACACCTTATGATCCTATGAATTTAACAATGGCGCCAAAGCCTGTGTAAGCTCTAGTTAGGGTCAATAGTTCTCTTGTTTATACCAAGTTCATGTTATGAAGCACATTAGTGCCTACCTTGGGTTTTAGTTGGTGTGTCACAACATCAGGCAGGAGGGGATTGATTTGAAAGAAAGACACCAAGACTTCAAATTCCCATGATTCAAAACCCTAGATCCCTAAATCCTGAAGTTTTCCCAATCTATATATATCTCTTATAAAAATCAAGCCCACTATCTTTCAATCTCAACATGCAAGATATCCATGTAACATACTTCACCAAGGGCACCACCAATAGAAGCTAACACTTTTAGTAATTCTAGTATAAATAAATTGATCCACATAGACTAGGAAACCTTGATACTACTATTCATACAATGCAAACTATCACTACTTATGGTTTGCACATAAACTTTTTCCTTTCGTCATGCCTCACATTTATTTACTCTCCATCTTTTTTTAGCATGGACCACTGTTGGTATTTCTTAGCATCACTACTAAAAATAGAATTACTCATACTAATAGCAATGGCGCCAGAAATGATATGGTAATTATTAACTTGTCATTGTTATAGTAGCCACCTATCAATTAACATTCATCTCTAATATTAAACTAGGTTGTCATCCCTAGTGAGAACTTATAAATGTTCGTTGGTTCTATCTAGCATTACTACAAGAATAACACTAAACATTAATCTATTATTTCATGTGACTAAAAAGAACATAAAGGTAAGAATGAAAAGAATTCTGCAAGTGGACAGATAATTAAACCATTGTAGCATTTTACCTAGAGTATTACCAGGTTGTCAATTTATAATTGTACCACTAGGAAGGTATGACTATGAATACAATAGTATTGATAATTTATGAATATGTATGAGAGAATGAACCAATATCATATACTCTACTCAAAACAGGGATCAGTCATAAGATAATAAATAAATATATATAAATGATAAGTACTTGATCAATCATCATTATAAATAAATAGTAACTCAGAGCACTCTAGTTAAGCAATAGGTTAAGTCCAATTAGAATATTAGAAAGATAATTCCTAGATAATTATATCAAGTGATCATAGCCAAATTATGCCACATAATGTTGATGAGATATGGTTGGTAGTCCATCGAGGGGTTTGCCCGTGATGGTAGATTGTCGGCAGACAGGTGCGCAAGACACGAACCGGATGGTAACAGGACACAAGACACAAGATTTATACAAGTTCAGGCTGTCAGCATGACGTAAAACCCTACATCATGTGCTCTGTTATATTGTATTGATTGAGGATTAGATAGGTTGTGTCCCCTAGGGGACCCCTGCCTCTCCTTATATACTCTGGAGGAGGAGGGTTACAAGTAAAGTATTCCATCTGATACTATTACAATATCTAGTACAACCTATAATCTTGCGATATATGCCTTGATCTTACGGGTCGGGCCACCTCAGACGATGCAGCCCATGTACCATCTTGTGGCACCGAGGGTTTATACCCCCACACATAAGGAACATCAACTTAGGAAAGTTGGAAACAGAGTCCTCCTCTCCTTCGAGACCGGGTTCTAGCAACATCAATATATACGGGGGATGGACTGCAAAGGACTCAACGTGGCTGTCACCTACGCGATCTACCACATGTCCCAACATATAAGGGCATCCGCAGATAAACAAATATCTAAGCACCACACTCACATAATGTCTATCACTCACCCATGGTCCTATAGGGTGAGCGCTATACGATCTTATGCATGGTTTCCATAATCTAGCTACACCGAATATAAAACTAGAGCAAACAATGAACATTGCTTTCAATAACATAAATGATATAAAGCTTAATGTTGACATAAACATAGTAGCAACAATACAATCTCAATGAAATAAAGAAATAGAGTAAAGTACAAGAGATATACCGAACCACGCTCTTGCCAATGTCAGGAATCCAAGCGTTGCTTGATCTCCCTCTAGACCTAATCTAACTAGCCTAAGCTCCAATCTAGAGGAACTCTGAGGAACTAGGGTTAACTCTGGATGAATTGATCTTCAACTGAATAGCTTGATGACTTGATGCTTCAGGGAGGTGTAGAGGTCCTTATATAGCCCTGGAGGTTGAACGTAAGCCCTTGGTTCAAACCGACTTCAACACAAGATGGAGATGCATCCTATGAGTCGGTGAAGGAATACTCCAAAAGCTCATGGAGGAATCCCCTCACAGGGGACCGGGTGGCACAAGGGTGGGACCGGTCGGCCCCACCTAGTGACGTCTTGTCCTCCTGTTCATTTCTGTGCCTTCTGGTGTCTTCTATAGTCTTCTAGTGTATCCTTCGTCGCGATCAAGTTTTGTCTTTTTTCTCAATTAGGTCCCCCTTCCTATATTTTCTAGAATAATCCTGTGGAAAATAGAGATTCACCAAAACTCATGGAATTTATTAGTTTAAACCCTAGACCTATGTATATTCTTGTACTTGAACTATTTCTCTTATTTATTCACATATATACGTTGACGTTATCCACCGTCAACAAGCTCCTCTAAGCTTACCCTTTGTTAGTCCCTTAGCAAAGCCAAACTTAGCAAACTTGGAAAAGAACCTGAACATGTTGAGATGTTTAGAAAAAACATTGAGATGACTCCTAGAATGTACACATGCATTCAAACAAAAATTCTACTCCGGATTCTGATTTAACTTTCAAACTTACTTATATTACCTTTAATCATAGAGCTTCTTAGCCTTTACTTGGGTCTTGAGTAATTGAAAGACAGAACAATCAAGTCAAGCACTATGTCTCTAGCTCTTCACTCAACCATTATTCTAGAGTTTTGCAGGTTTTCAAAATAAAACTCAGAGCTTCAATTGTATGACACTCTCAAATCTCTCAATATATGTGGTATTTGTGAATACTCACCAAGGCATTAATGATATTATGCCTTTCTCTTCTACAACAAAAGCCTATGTGGAGCTCATAGGAGTGGAGAAAACATAAATAGAGCATACTTGCAATTCATATATTGTAAAGTCAAACAATGAATCCAAAGAGAGTTAAGTCATACAATCAAATCAAGATGTGCATGTGTATGAAATATGGTGGATATATGATAGGTGTATATGGTGGATAATCCTAATTCTACTACTGCTCCTTGAAAACATATCTCTCTTGTTAAAATTGAAGAACACTTTGCAAAGAAAACATGGGCTATCTTATTCATCTCTTTTTCTTCTTCTCAGGCAGGCATCAAAGTACCCATTGTTTTAATCTCTTAGACACTTGTCTATTTTTTTCATACCTTTTTCTTCTCTTCTTTTTTTAATACTTTTGCATAGCCACATGCATCTTTCTGCAACAAAACTTTAGAGAGATAATAATAAGAACTTTGAGTATTTATTTAGGGGCTGTCCTATTTGGTATAATTTTGAGTGTTTACTCTCAGTGTAAGAGCAAAATATTTTTAGGTGGATCTAGATAAAAAAAATAAGTGCACCTACTCCTAGTGTAGGAATAGTACATATGTGGATGGTATGTACGTGATTTTGATTTTAAGAGCATGACAAACCTCTCATAAGGCATCAACAAAGCTTGACCAAACTCAATGCAAAACAAGCAGCATATAAGTGGAAGGTTTCCTATTCTAATCATATTTGGCTTTGGTATGAATTCAAGCTTTGTCATACAAGAGCTCATCATATAAGTTTTAAAGTTTTCAAAAGATAAATCTACAGAACTCTAGAATCATTAGGAACAAGATAAATAGCAGCTCAGACTTTCTTATATCATATCCTCAATTCCCTAGACTTAGCTCAAGCATATACTCCCATAAATTTTAGGTTCAGAGCAAATTCTTTTATCAAATCAAAACTCAGGAGAATTCAAATCTGAATGCTAGGTACTAAAAAGGAATTATAATTGAGCTCTATTCATTATTTCTATTGTCAATATTTTATGACTCTTAAAACGGAAAAAATTTAAACACACTCTTTGTTTTGTTTTCGAAGTTTAAGATCACACCTTAATATGTATAACTAGCTAAAATAATTTTTATTTGGTTTTAAATTGTTATTTATCTTTTATTTCTTTTAACTAGATAGAAAACAAACTCAAACATAATAACTGAATAGTAAAGAAATACTTAGCTAGATACACAAGGGAATGCTCCTCCCCCAAGCTGAATGTTGTCATGATTGGAAGTTGAGAAATCTTTAGAGCGAGCTCGTCAGTGGCAGTCCTTCTTATTCTAGCAGAGTGTAGCATCTACCACCGAATAAACTTACTCAAAGTGACATCCTGTAAAATATACTCCAACAAGAACATCAAAAACTCGAAGCTTTGTTATGATAAAGGGGTTAGCGGTCAGCTGTTGAGCAATTGACTGATTAGATTCATAAATTGACAGAACTTTGATAGGATGTTGACTTTCTTCTTTTTGTGATTTTCTGTTTATAATGCAAAAATAAATACGTATGCAATATATTTTTATTTTTATGCCACCACGGTGAATAACCCTTTAGGATCAACATAAGTTACTCACATGGGGCTTCAGACTTTTATGGTGCAATGATGAAATGAATATTTTTATTTTCTTTTTATATGCAAAGACATATGAAAACATTATGAAATATTTTTATTTTCTTTTCTGACATAAAATGCTAAAGTGAAAATAATGTAAATGTAATGCTAGAGTAGAAAAGTAAATATGCCAAAAGAAAAAATAATTCATGCAATGTAAATATGGATAATTACCATTATTACCTCATGGTAAGGGTACGAAATTTAATAGTCCTCCGGACAGGACTAAGTAGGAGTAAGTACTTACTATTCAGGTGCATGCTTGCTCTTCTTGTGGCATTGATGTTGATGTTATCTTCGTTCTCCATACCTGAGTGGTCTGTGTACCATAATCTGCCTGTGTAGCTTCTTCATTAATAGGCTCCTCAATCTTCTTGTCTTGAGTGTCCCATTTATTCCAGCGGTCTTCATACCTTAATATTTCTCCTAGGTAATCTGCCCATCCATCTTTTAAGGGCTGGGTTGCTTGATGGCGGGATCGACGTCTCCTCCTATTGTGGTTCTTCTTGGGTTGTTCATAATTAGCATAACTATTAAAGTGATAGCGTACCTTTCCATCTGGTCATTGGAAGTGGAGTTGTCCAGAGCCAATGTAGATGATAGCGTTGGTAGTATTGAGGAATAGTCTTCCCAAGATAATGGGGTCTCTTCGTCTTCTACTTCCATGTCTAGGACCATAAAATCAGCAGGAACATAACGATTTTGGATTTGTACAATGACATCCTTCGCTATTCCCTCCGAAAATCGAACTGATTGGTCTGCCATCTGCAACTGCATATATGTAGGATACAAGGGTTTGTTACCAAATAAATATTCATATGTTACCTTTAAAATTATGTTGACACCCGATCCAATATCGCAGAAGGTCTTATGGAAAACTTTCTGATTGATTAAACATTCAATTATCAGTACTCCAGGATCATCCTTCTTGGCTAGGAATGGTGGAGTGAGCAAATCTTCATATTCTGATTGTATTGTGTTGATCATCTTGACAATCTCTTCTTGTGCCTGGCTAGCCTTGTTCTTCCTCTAGCTTCTAGGATTCTTCTTCTTCTCTTTGATCATCACTGGTTCATCTCTCTTGTATGGCACATGAGGTCATGCAGGTGTGTGCAGCATCCAACTCCTAAATGAGAACTTCTCTTTCTTATCCTTAATAGTGAAAACAATCTTGGCATGCTTCGCATAAATGATAACCTTTATGGTGCATAGGAATGGACGGCCTAAAATGATCGGTGATTTCTCATCTCCTCCTGTGTCCACAACCACAAAGTCTACAGGAACATATGATTGTCCCACTCTGATGATAGCATCTTCAAGAACTCCCTCAGGGTAGCACAATGTCTGATCTGCAAGATGCAAATGCATATTTGTGTACAACAAAGGATCTCCTAAAATCTTATCATAAATTATCTTGGGCATGATGTTGACACTTGCGCAAAATCACAAATAGCTTCCTAAAAAATGTGACATCCTATGGAGATAGGAATAACTGGTCTCCCCGGATCGCCTTTCTTGTCAGGAAGTGTGTAATCAATCCACTTTACTTCCGGTGGTTCGATGTAATAATTGACTGCATTATAAATATCGACAAGATTTACAGTTTCTAAATCTTCTGGTTGGCCTAGAATCTTACCTTTTTCCAATGGAGGAACAACAGCTGCTAGCTGAGCTAATTGTGATTCTATCATTTTATTAAAGTTGTACTGATTCTTAATGGCAAAAGTAAAGGCATCCATTCTAGTGCTTATAGTTTCAAAAGTTTTATCAGTAGAAGCTACCTTTCTAGTCATTTGATCTAACAATCTAGATTGACCAGCAATTACATCTCTGAAAGGTGGTTGATTTGAAGCATTGTAATTATTACCTTAAAAGTTACCTTGATAGTTACCTTGGTAGTTTGGCTTATGTTGCTGATTTCATCCTTGATTTTGCTGAGGACGATAGTTGTTGTTGTTGTTGATGATGATGTAGTTCACATCCTCTTAGAGTTTAGGGTAGTTGCTCCCTGAATGCCCAGTGTCTCCACACTCTTCACAAGTCATGCGGGAATCATGAATGTGCATGACTTCTTTCTTCTCACCCATTTGATCTTCGAACCTCTTGATCAGCAGATCTACCTTGGCAGTCAGCATGTCTGCCTCTTTGAGTTGATGCATATCTTCTACTCTCTTACAAGGTTGAACACATTCTTCATTCCATCTCTGATTGGAAGCCATCTTCTCAACAAGTGATGTTGCATCTGTGAGGTTGAGTGACAAGAATGCACCTTCAGCAGCAGCATCAATGGTCTCATGGGTGCTAGTGTTTAGCCCATGATAGAAAGTCTGCAGTAATAGCCAATTCTCCATCCCATGATGACGATATTCTGTAATGTAATCTTAAAAGCATTCCTAAGCTTCAGGGATTGATTCATCATGTTGTTGTTGAAAGCTTGAAATTTTCCCACGTAGAGCATTGGTCTTACCTGTGGGAAAGAACTTGGTCAGGAAAGCATTTGAGCAGATATTCCATGTAGTGTGTTTCTCTCTATTTGCATAGAACTACTGCTTAGCTTTCTCCAATAATGAAAATAGGAAAATGCGGAGTAAAATAGCATCTCTAGGTACTCCTTTGATAGTGAAGGTATTGTAGATTTCTATAAAGTGTTGTAAATATGTAATTGTATCTTTATAAGTCTTTCCACAAAACTGATTAGCTTGCACCATAGTGATGAGTGCAGGCTTGAGCTCGAATCCATTGTCTCCAACATTGACTTCTGGTCCAGTACGAATATTTGCTATTATCGGAGTAGAGAATTCATGGAGACCTTCTGTGCCATAGCCTCAAACTCTGGTGTCAAACTTCTTCTAATTCAGTGATCTTCCAACTCAAGAGCAAAAACCTTCTTGAGTTTAGCTCTAGTCTTCTTGAGTAATGCTTCTGGATCATCAGCAAAGTTCTCTGAAAGATTATGCATACATTACCCTGCATAAAGATACACAAGTAGATAAAATAAGGGTAAACCTGTTATGAGCAGAGATCAATAGTCATTTTTTCTTCTTAGCAGTAACATAAATTTATCAATACTTCCTAAGTTAAATACCTTTGTCGGCAACGGCATCAAAAATGATTGTTGGCATTTTTTAGCACCACTTCTAAAAATATAATTACTCCTACTAATAGCAATGGTGCCAGAAATGATATGGTAATTATTAACTTGTCACTGTTACAGTAGCCACCTATCAATTAACCTTCATCTCTAATATTAAACTAGGTTGTCATCCCTAGTGAGGAATTTAGAAATGTTCGTTGGTTCTATCTAGCATTACTACAAGAATAACACTAAACATGAATCTATTATTTCATGTGACTAAAAAGAATATAAAGATAAGAATAAAAAGAATTCTACAAGTGGACAAATAATTATACCATTTAGCATTTTACCTAGAGTATTACTAGGTTGTCAATTTATAATTCTACCACTGGGAAGGTATAACTATGAATACAATATCTAACACCCTGGTGTTACGAGCCTACTTAGCACCTAGATTAGGGCCTAAGAGAAACCAAATCCAAAAATTTAAAAATAAGTCCTTTTGTTGCTTTGGCAAGAACATGAACTTAGGTTTAAGAGTACTATTTTTTATGAATTATATTGAGCAAAATAATTAAATAGTGCTTAATATTTTATTCCTATGGGTTAGTACGAAGTATGGACGATTTACATGAAATACTTGTTGGTTGACATTAATAAAGTTTAGATCTTTTTAAAAATCATGACAAAGTGCTAATGGTTGTTTAGTTCGAATTGAACCCTTGATTTTTCTAAGACTGAAAGGATAGTAGACAGTGTCATTTTGACGTTTAGATTACAACTAACTTTGTGAAGAAACTAGAGATGACGATAGACATGCATCACAAAGCGAAGAAACTCATCCACGTGCGTTCATACTCATCTGATCGTGACTCGTCACCAAGTCAAGTCAAATAAAAAAAACAACAACAATAAGAGCACCATGCATGACATCTGCCAGACATTGGCCATTAATTGTTATCTCCATCTTGGCATCTTGCATGGACTCCAAGTCACTTATTGAGACTTGCAGCAATTCGAAGTATCCAACTGATGCAGCTCCGACACAAAGACTTGACTTGTTAGTCACTATTCACTCTAAGTTTCCATCTAGTTGCATGCCTCTTGTTCTCCGTAAATCGCACACCTTATTCTTTTTATTCGAGTTTGTAGAGCTGAATGATTTAGACGATAATGTTCTATACCAATAGATTACTATTCCCTCTGTTCCTAACTATGTCAGTGCACGATCAAATCTAAGCCGACCTCGCACTGGACGCGCACGCTCTGTATTTATGCGGTGTATGCGATGCTTTTAGGCGCGTTAACTCAACCGTGCCTGTGCTTTGTTTTAGTGCTTGTTGCAACCGCTTAGCTAAAAGTATTAACAACTGATATTTAAATAGATATACAAACTTAAATTGTGCCAAAATGTATTTTTGGGTACATACATATATATTCGTATCTCTCTTTTATGTATATATAATTATTTGTTTAGTGGACGGTTTGCTTTCTAAATAAAGAATCAATTAACTTATTTTACAAGTCAAGAAATAGCTTCTTGGTAGTTAGTATCTATTGTGCTGTGATTTATAAAAAAGAAATTGCATAGCTGAACTTAGTCGATCATTAAATTATTTAGTATTGTTAAGCTCCTTTCTTCCTCACGTTAGCTGAACCTGTGCTGCATAGACGCATAGTACTACTAGTACTAATGTCTTAGGCCCCAAAACCAAAAGCACTAGCTGCAGCAGGTCAAGTGTTGACCAGCAGCACCCACGTTCAGCACAGGAACTCCATCCCTCTCTCTGCTTCGTCCCTCACTCTACCGTGACTCCCGCTGCCCACGTCTCTGCCTTCTCCGGTCTTGCTGAATAAATTGATTGCGCCCTGCATGCCTACTGCAGCCATTTTTTTACTAAGCAAGTGAGACAAACGGGGAGAGGACAGGGGCGTATGCAAACCATAGTTATATAATTAGAAATGACTTGTTTCCCTAATCCTTACTTGTCTTAATTTTGTAGATTGCTTTCTCCGCCTGTATCACCTAGGATAGGACAACACGACGGCGGACTGCGTTTGAGCTTCTGAACGGACTGTTGGCCTGTTGCGTCAATATGATGTATAATTTCAGCAGCCTGCTAGCCTCCTTGAGTCCAAGTTCAACGTTCACGCAGTGGCCTTGTTGCTTGTAGCCTTCAATTTTCTCGTGACTTGTGAGTTGGGTCGTCAAGCTACCGCGGTTAGGTATTAATTTTGTTGGGGTCCCAGCTGGCCAGGAAATAGAGGGCATAAGAGTTTCACGCAAAGTCATCCGTATGGAGTAAATTCGCCCCAGAGTACACGGCGGTGCACTATCTACATCCAAGAGAGAGATTGGCTGCTCACCTGAGAAAGAGAAGGAGAATGTGCGGTGCATGCCCGTTTGCCTGTGCTTGTCCGAGCGACTCATCCTGCCTCGATTAGTTTATTTAAACCAGCCGGAGTAGTGGAGCACTAGCAGCCGAGCAGTATGCTCTTTAGCAGCACCAGCAGGCGAGCAGCCGTGCATCCGTGTAGCCTGTGTGTGCTCTTTAAGACCAGCAGAAGCTCAGCCATCCGAGCTAGGCTCTTTCTTCCTGACCTCCAACCGCGCTCAGCGCCCGGCGTCTAGCCCCGTCATTCGCGCTTTGCAGCCCGGCACTTTGTGATGCCGCGCCACCACCGCACATCGGTGACCGCGCTCCGGTTGCCTCCGCACGCCCGCGGCATAGCGATGTCCTCACGTGACTCCATCTCTGCCAACCTGTGCCTTGGCTAAGTTCCAACTTATCTCTTTTATCTTTTAAATATCTTGTTTATGCATGTTTCGCTTAGACAAGCATATTGCAACGGTGTATACCATTTAGGTGCGATGGTGGATTAACTGGAGTAACCGAAAGAAGGTGTGATGGTGACCACACCCCGCAGATGGAAATGCTAACTTAGTTATAATGATGTTTCCCCAGGCAAGCCCCGGTGCATAACCTCTATTATGCTGCACTTTATTTATACTTGTGCATTAAGTTTTAAGGAGTTGAATGAAACCCACTTGCATATATATATATATCCTGATCCCATGAGTATTACTAGTATGTCAAGATCGTGTAGATTGCTATGCTACAGGACTCCGGTAGAAGTCGAGTGATTGCCTGTCACTCGCGAGAGATAGGAAATATATTATTGTTACTATTATCATGTTACTATCACATGGATTATATATGGATAATAATTGGAGACCGGGTGGGACTGTACTTGGAATTGGATATGGACTTGGTTGGGCAATCCGAGCGAGGCTCTGGTTGCATTTGTCCCGCCTGTGTCGATTAAGGACCGTTCGTTGCACTGGATCCCCGGTCAAGTCATAGATTTATTATCCCGAGCATATACTAGCGGATGGGGGCTAGGAAGACTTGTTACTCTCTTGTCATGGGCTCCGGCTCTTTCCGGACCGACTGATTGGAGGCGGGGATAGGTGGAGGTCTTAGCACTGTGTTGAGGCCGGGCCTTAAGTACGGGAGCTAGGAGTCCAAGTTTGGACGGGGACCTGGAAACCTATGACAGGAGGGGAACGGGTTGGTCTTGCTTGTGCCTGGGGTACAAGCGAGACGTGTGTTTTTCGGGGTACCCAGCTGGGCACATTGATTCGCGAATCGCCGTTTCTACATGACGGTACGGCTTGACTGCACTCTGGCACCGTAGTAAGAACTGAAAGATGAAAGATGGAAAGATGGTTCTAATGGCTCAACCTTTGCTTGAAAGTAGAACAGGTGCTTACCTAGAATGGTTGGTTAATAAACTACTGATAACGGCTAATAAAAATTGAATATAAGGATGCACCTTTAGTAATGCTTCCTGTAGTTGCAATAAACCACAAGCCAGATAGCCTTGCATATCCTTGGAGTCTTTTCTTTTCTTCTGACGGGTAAGTCTTGCGGAGTACAATTGAGTACTCAGGGTTTGTTCTACCCTGTTGCAGGTGGCAGGTGCTGATAAGCTGACACTTGTGTGTGGAAACCTCCTGGTGGGCTCAGTGAGGATTTCCTTTACGTTGCGGATGTAGAGTTGATTTATAACTCTCACCAAAAATGTTTTATAAGGGAAAGATTTACCACCTGTTATCATTTCCTATATATAAATGTTCATCATGATAATATTTAACTCATCATTAACTGGTTTCATTTTCGCTGAACTCTAATAACATTTTATTTTTCCACTGTTATAATTAAACAATGGATTACCCTGATGTTGTACTAAAAGTGTTGTAAGAAATGGCAAAGATGTTGTAAGCTTTATCTCTCATTTATGATCCTGAGGTAAAAATGTGGATTTTCGAGTTCTCCCTCGGGTGTGCTCGACGGAATCGTAGAATTTAGTGCACTCTCTTGGGTACTTAGTGTCTAATGGAAGACAAGTACTCTTGAGAGGGCATTAGATTAGGCGGTTCTGCCACACAATAGTATTGATAATTTATGAATATGTATGAGAGAATGAACCAATATCATATACTCTATAAAAACAGGGATAAGTCACAAGATAATAAAAAAAGATATATAAATGATAAGTACTTGATCAATCATCATTATAAATAAATAGTAACTTAGAGCAATCTAGTTAAGCAATAGGTTAAGTCCAATTAGAATATTAGAAAGATAATTCCTAGATAGTCTTACCAACATGTGAAATGCTTAGTCTAATTAATTATATCTAGTGATCATAGCCAAATTATGCCACATAAGGAACATCAACTTAGGAAAGTTGGAAACAGAGTCCTCCTCTCCTTTGAGATCGGGTTCTATCAGCATCAATATATACGGGGGATGGACTGCAAAGGACTCAACGCAGCTGTCACCTACGTGATCTACCACACGTCCCGGCAAATAAGGGCATCCGCAGATAAATAAATATCTAAGCACCACGCTCACATAATGTCTATCACTCACCCATGGTCCTATAGGGTGAGCGCTATACGATCTTATGCATGGTTTCCATAATCTAGCTACACCGAATATAAAACTAGAGCAAACAATGAACATTGCTTTCAATGATATAAATGATATAAAGCTTAATATTGACATAAATATAGTAGCAACGATACAATCGCAATGAAATAAAGAAATAGAGTAAAGTACAAGAGATATACCGAACCACGCTTTTGCCAATGTCGGGAATCCAAGCGTTGCTTGATCTCCCTCTAGACCTAATCTAACTAGCCTAAGCTCTAATCTAGAGGAACTCTGAGGAACTAGGGTTGACTCTGGATAAATTAATCTTCAACTGAATAGCTTGATGACTTGATGCTTCAGGGGGGTGCATGGTCCTTATATAGCCCTGGGGGTTGAACGTAAGCCCTTGGATCAAACTAACTTCGACGTAGGAAAGAGATGCATCCTAAGAGGCGGTGGAGGAATACTCGAAAAGTTCGTGGAGGAATCCCCTCATAGGGGGCCGGGTGGCACAAGGGTGGGGCCAGCCGGCCCCACCTGGCGTCGTCTCGTCCTCCCGTTCGTTCTCGTGTCTTCTGGTATCTTCTATAGTCTTCTAGTGTATCCTTCGTCGCGATCAAGTTTCGTCTTTTTTCTCAATTAGGTCCCCCTTCCTACATTTTCTGGAATAATCCTGCAGAAAATAGAGATTCACCAAAACTCATGGAATTTTTTAGTTTAAACCCTAGATCTATGTATATTCTTGTACTTGAGCTATTTCTCTTATTTATTCACATATAAAATGTTGACGTTATCCACCGTCAATAACCACCTTATCTCTCCCCAAGCATATGTAGCTTCTGTAAGCCATTATGACAAGTATAAAGCACCTACTTTTTTTATCCGATCCTAGATGGCCCTTGGGGCTACAAGTAAAAAAGCAGTGTTGGGGAAGGCCTAAATTCCACATTCATCCCACTAATAAAATACCGCAACATTTTCTACTAAATGCAATTATTATTTCTGGTTTATCAACATACAAGGCATCAACATTGTACTATTTGTTTGGCTGTCAAATTCTCCTATAATTTGATCCAATATTCTATAAGTGTTTTATTTGATTTTTCCATTAGCTTAACCAAATTTGACAGGATATATCTCATACATGCAATGATCCATCCGTTTTATTTCTAAGAAAGTCACGTAGCAATGCGCGGTATATTCTTCTAGTTTTATCCAAACCCAAGCACAAAAGGATGGTAGTACCTTGAGTACGTTGTTGTCCATGTAGCAGCGCTGTGGCTCGCTGTCCCCACCACAAGCACGTGCATGTCGGCTCCTCGTGCGAGCTCTGGTCGTGATCGAGGCTAGCCACCTCGTGGCACTGGTGTAGTCGCCATGGATCTCCGTCGTGCATAGGGTGAAGATATTGGATATCAATTCATAATCCTTTACCAATCCAATCCATCTTCTTTGCCTCATATTCAAATCCAATTATGTAAAGATGTACTTCAAGCTCTTCTGGTCGGTGAAAATATTGTATGGTTGCCCAAATAAGTAATGCCTCCATATCTTAAATGCATGTACAACTGCAGCTAATTCAAGATCATGGGTCGGGTAATTCAACTCATTGGGCTTCAATTGCCTAGAAGCGTAGGCAATGACGTGTCCATCATACATTAGTACACAACCCAATCCAATGTTTGAAGCATCACGGTACACATCAAAGCCCATTGTAGTATCTGGTTGAGCTATTAAGAATGGGTGTTGTGAGCATCTCCAAGAATTCCCTAAATCCCTTTCTAATCCTTAATTTTTAGTAAGATGAAAAAAATCCCTCTCCAACAACTCCTAATCCATACTCCTAATCTTTTAGAACTGGGGAAAAGTCACCCTGTTCCGCGTTACGCGCTTCCGAGTCACGCGTATCTTCTCTCTCCCGCGCGTGTTTGTCGGGCAATTTAAAGGTGGAAGGGCGTGGAAAGAATAAAGAGTAGGAAATGTTCCTGATGCAAATGTACCAGAGAGAAAGAATATATAAGAGTGGTTAGGATAATTTAGAAATAGTATATGATTCCTGATATAAAATTATCTTCTATATTTTAGGAGTGGATTATTAGAAACTCTTGGAGATGGTCTTCTTTATTCCTTTATAAACTTTTTTAGGAGTTGTAAAACTTCATGTTTTTAGGAAGAATATATTGGGTACTCTTGGAGATGCTCACAAGCTTCTGCTTAAGGCTTTTGGAAAGCATCTTTATGGTAGCTATTAAGGTTGGTGTTATCACTACCACTACCGGAAAATGTAAATTTGCCGTGCGCTAAAATTTTGCCGTGCGCTTTTTTACGGGACGCACGGTAAAGAGAACATTTGCCGTGCGCCCTGTTCAAAGCGCACGGCAAACATTAGGCGCACGGTAACCTCTCTCTTTGCCGTGCATCAAACACCACACCCACGGCAAAACTGAGCTTCGCCGTGCGCCACACTAGAGCCGCACGGCGAAGGTGCCTCACGTGCGCTACACGTGCGTACCATCACGGCCGTCCAAGCAACGTGCCGCAGCCTAACGCCGCTGCCGTTTGCGCGGGGTTTTTTTTGCCGTGAGTCGACTTTGACGCACGGCAAAGATATTCGCCGTGCGCGCGATAAAAAGCACACGGCAAAGCCACTTTGCCGTGCAAATTGCTGCCGTGCGGGCTTTGCCGTGCGGCGCGATGGAAAACGTACGGCAAAACGTTTGCCGTGCGTATACTGGCGTTTGCCGTGCGCCGCCGGCGCACGGCAAAGGGGCGCTCTCCCGTAGTGTACGATTGAAATGGCAGTTGCATGTACGCGTATGTATTGCCACAACTAGTGGGGCATTGTGTTAATATTGACTCTTTGTTGCGAGAGTAGTTTGGTGTTGCTACAATTATAAAAATAGTTGCAACTAGCTATGAATATAGCCATGATGAAACTCTATTGTCCTGTGTTGTGAAAGATCTTATTATATTACATCAAAAATGTTATCGTTGCATCCATTGAGGTTATATTGTCACCAAGTTCATATGTAGCTATATTAGAGTATACTATGTCATTAAGTTATATTATCATTGAAACTTGTCCATCGGTATATTACGTATACCGCACGTCGACCAAAACAAAGGGGTTAGCCCAACCCACCAGGCTCACCTGGAATTCGAACTTCTGAGCTTTAGAAACAGGCGACGGTGAGCCTAAAGCAAGATAGGAACGTGTTTTCGAAAAGCATTTGCAATACGTCCATACATGTACTAATATATACTCGCCGGTTCTAAATTATAAGACGCTTTGACTTTATTGGTACATCCATTTTAATATGCATCTAGATATAATAATATGTTTAGATACATAGCAAAATGGATGAACACAAAAAAAGTTAAAACAATTTATAATTTGAAACAGAGCGAGTAATATGTACTCGGACTAAAACCAACCAGAATAATACTGAGCAGTACCGTATCCTTTCTTGATTTCCCGTCATCACGGCCTAGTGGCCCAGCTCGGCCTGAAATCTCCACTGGCCCAGTTTTCTTTTTTTTTTCCATATGACTCTTCCTTCCCCGCTTGCACGGCCCAGTGGCCCAGCTTAGCCTGCCTGGAGCATTCGACCCAAGGCCCACTGGAGAATTTTTTATTTTAAAAAAACACACGGTTCCTGTATTGTAGTCTATATAGTTTCTGGAGTTATTATTTTTTAGCTTGGCAATTTGGCATGTGTTAGCACTTGACATAAAGTCGTCAACGTCTTCAATTTGACATGGATTTATATATGCGCTTCATGTAATGTAAGGTTACCGCCACTAGTGAAAAAAGTTTTGATAGCTAGAAATTAAAAATGCATTTGCGCGCGGTAAAAACCATGAACACAGTACAAATCATTGCTTACAGCCAGTACAAAAACGTCACTGTACTAGGAGCATCTCCAACAGCTTTGTAAAACAAGCCCCTATTTTTAAATTTTAGCAAAAAGAGAAAAAAGATCTACTCTAACAATTTGGTAAAAGAGTTCCTTACATATAAAAAGTAATCAAATTTTCTCCTCAACTCAGAAGTTTCCGTGCTCCAGAGAGCTCCCTATCCTTTCTCCGTCTAAGGGTTTTTACGGACGCGCGTGTTTTTTTTGGTGGCGCGAGATATTTGTTGGCGCGATTAGTTTCCATCTGCCGAGCATCGTCGCCTTCCGTTCGCCGCTGCTCCTGCCTTCACGAGTGCGCCTGTGCCCAAGCCTCGAGCTAAATGCGCCCTACCGGCTGCTTGGCGCTGCCAGGCACTAGTCGGCGGTGGCAGGCCGCTCACACGGACGGCAGGCGGCGGCAGGCCGTGCTGTTCAGCAATAGTAAGGCCGTGTTTAGATGCCCGAATAGGGGCTGCCCAAATCACCGTTGAATATTGTAGCAATTTTGTTTTTATTTGCTAATAATTGTCCAGATTAATTAGGTTTAAAATATTCGTCTCGCAAAGTACAATAAAATTATGCAATTAGTTTTTGATTTTATCTACATTTAGTATTCCATATATGTGCCGACATTTTGATATGACGGGGAATCTTTTTTTTGCATAATAAAATTTGGGGGTGAATTTGGGAAACTAACAAGGCCTAAGGGAATTACACACCTGCTGATCCTGCAGCAGGCACCATGCAAGGCACCCCACGCCAGCTAGGTGTTGGCAATGGTTGGTGTTGCCGGATGCAGGGAATGCGGCAGCCTGACGTAGGGCGGCGAACTGATCGTTCCGGTGAAACCGAAAAAACAAATTGATGTGGGCCCCACTTTAGCTTTCAGCAAGTTATTATAGAAAACTGTTGGAGAAAGATTAAATTTAATATTCTGATTCCTTTCATTAACTTGCTGGATTTGTTAATTTAGCAAGTAATAAATTATACCAAACTAGCTCCTGGAGATGCTCTAACGCTGTGTTGTCTATCTCGAAAGTTTTGATGGCGAGCTATGCGAATGCCGACATGCGAGGCATGCACGGTCCTCCGCGACCGAGGGAGCCAGCCAGCACTTTCCTCGATCTTCTTCTGGTCATGAACAGCAAAAGGTGGCACGATCGACTGACGGAAACGACGACCCAAGCAAATAAAGCAACCGCGTGACAGACAGGATGGACACGCACTAGCCCTAATCCAACACGGATTGAGAAATGTGCATCCCCAGCTGAAAGAGGGACGATAGCGAATTACAGGTTGGAGGAGCAAGCACAGCTGATGAGTACGGATTCCACGGAACACGCTGGTCGATCATGCGTTTAGTACGAGCATTATGGCGCCAAAGAAACCTGCCAAACTACCAACTAGAAACGCTGCTAATCAGGGTGAAGTTTAGTGCTCCTATTCCTCGCCACTCTCTCCTGCAGCTGCAGCTATTGTGCGCGGCCCGAGAGAACCGCATCCTCGAGGGACCGACGTGAAAGCAAAATGCACCGCGTGGCGACGGGACCGTCGGACCCCCATTGAGCTTCCTGCACTTTCATTCATCATGCCAAAACTTTCTAACTCCAGTAATGGAAAAGGGGTTTACATATTACTCCATCTGGTTCCTAAAGCAAGTCTTTTTAAGGTTGTCTTGAATCAAATATTTTAAACTCTAACTATAAATAAATTCTTTTAGGTTGAGTTGAGAAATATAAAAGTAAATGTAAGCAGATTTATCTTGAAATGTAGTTCTATAAAAGTATATATTGACTATATTTTTAAATATTTTATAGCAAAAAATAGCGGTCATAGTTGTTAGGAACCTAGAGGGAGTATGATTTAATGCAGCATTCAAATTTCAAATAGAAAGGAGCTGTTGCAATAAAAAAAGGGATAGTGGAATTCAAAAATATGGTTAACATATAGGATGCCCTATAAAGTATAAACAGTTCTTATGGTGAAACCTCTTCACCTGTGTGCCGATGATACTTACCATGACTGCACATATTTGCTCTGGAAGGAATACTACATGGGTATACACTAACACAAAATGGAATACCATTGAGGCTCGACAATTTCCTTGGCGGTTTTGGTGCTTTCCTTGCCTTGAGGTTTTTTTTTGACCCTCAAGGATATTCAGTTTTATGGTAATGATATGGGTTCTTTAGTGGTCAATGTTTGCTCTATATATGCAACAATAGTTTACACCAAAAATCTTTGTTTACATGTGTGCTAGGATGCACCTAGGTAGGTGTGTGTCACTATGCTAGAACTTAGAGGTCGTTTGGATGGCCGGAACAGATCCATTTCGCTCACAAGAATCTCAAGAATCAGTGCCAAACAAAACTTCCACCCAGCCATCCAGAGCTAGGAACCTTTTGCAGTTTCTTCACTAGAGTCCGAAATGGCTGGAGGCTAGTTTCTCCTGATTCGGTTTCTAGTCCCTCTTTTACAATATGATTGTACACTTTTAGTTAGTCTTTTTTAAGTACAACAAGTTAAATGAGTTATATTTAGTTATTCTTCGCCTACATAATTTTTTTGATATTTTTTTCAAGCATATTTAAATTTATTTTTTTTTTTGTGAAAAACAATATTTTTTTTAGAAAAAAACAATATTCTTCGCCTACAAAATTTTTCAAGCATATTTTTTTTTGTGAAAAACAATATACGAGAATCTAGAACTCTACCAAACGCATCCTCATGCACACAAAAGAGGCACATACATACATTAGAGGCGTTAGTGTGACGTGTGTGAATATGATATCATGTCAAAAAAAATATAACCTTAGCCTTAAAAGTTAGATCCCATGCATGATATAAAAAGTACTTCCTCTGTCCCAAATTATCTGTCGTTTTCGGTTTCCCTGCCGCAAGTTTATCTTGATTTGTAGAAAATGCGTAACATTTGTATCTCCAAATAAACTTATTAAAAAACTAGATTCAAGGATCTTTCTGATGATACCAATTATGTATCATAAATATTAATATTTTTAATATATATTTTGTTAAAGTTGTTTCTCGGGAAGCGAAAACGACAGATAGTTTGGGACAGAGGGAGTATGTCACACACACACACATATATATATATATAACTGTAACAAATTAACACTACTGGAATCAGCCGCTTTGCCGAGTGTCCAGGGCACTCGGCAAAACCCTAAATACACTCGGCAAAGGCTTTGCCGAGTGCCACACTCGGCAAAGAGCACACGGCAAAAAAACTGTCGGTAAAACAACCTTTGCCGAGTGTCTTTTATCGAGCACTTGGCAAAGGCTTTGCCGAGTGGCTGAACCGAAAAATTCTAAAAAAAATAGGAAAAAAAAATTTAAATGTTTTTTTAATTAGAGGAGGGACCCCACCGACCAGTCATATGGCAACTGCTGCCAAGTGACCAGCCAAAGTAATTTTTTGAAACTTTGCGCCCAGCGAGAATCGAACCTGCGACCTCTCACACACACGCGACCACTACACCTCTCTTTCATTTGTGTCTATATTACATTTTGGTTCACCAAATATTATACCAAATCAAGTGTAAATTGATTGTCTGAGGCCTTAAACGAATTCAAATTAAAAAGTTGTCAACTACAAAGTTTCATAACTTTTCGAGATCTACAATTTTCATTTAGGAAGTTTCTCCATCCAAGGTCGTTTGAAAAATTCGAATTTTAAAATTTTGAATTTCAAACGTAGTTTTACATGACAAGATGATTTCAAATTAAAAAGTTGTCAACTACAAAGTTTCATAACTTTTCGAGATCTACAATTTTCATTTAGGAAGTTTCTCCATCCGAGGTCGTTTGAAAAATTTGAATTTTAAAATTTTAAATTTCAAACGTAGTTTTGCATGACAAGATGATTTCAAATTAAAAAGTTGTCAACTACAAAGTTTCATAACTTTTCGAGATCTACAAAGTTTATTTTGGTTGTTTTTCCATCCGAGGTCTTTTAAAAAATTCGAATTTTAAATTTTTGAAATTCGGATGCAGTTTTGCATGACAACATGATTTCAAATTAAAAAGTTGTCAACTACAATGTTTCATAACTTTTCGAGATCTACAATTTTCATTTAGGAAGTTTTTCCATCTGAGATAGTGGTTCTAACATTATTCACAAATCTTATATATCTCTCTTGTAGTTTTATAAAACTATATGAGACGTGTAGATTTTATGAACAACGTTACTATCGCTTTGTCGAATGAAGAAATGACCAAAATAAATTTTATAGATCTTAAGAAGTTATGAAACTTTGTAGTTAAAAACTTTTTAATTTGAATTCATTTAGGGCTTCAAAATATGTTTTAAAAAACTGCTTTGCCGAGTGCTAAAAAAAACACTCGGCAAAGACCTTCTTTGCCGAGTGTTTTTTTGGCACTCAGCAAATCAGCTTCTTTGCCGAGTGTTTTGTTTGGCACTCGGCAAAGAATGTCTTTGCCGAGTGTTTTTTTTTGCACTCGGCAAAGCAGCTTCTTTGTCGAGTGTTTTTTTTGCCGAGTGTTTTTTATTTAGCACTCGGCAAAGAACTTCTTTGCCGAGTGCCCGAAAAAAACACTCGGAAAACCACATGGCACTCGGCAAAGAATCGGATTCCGGTAGTGTAAGGGTCTCAAGCAATTAATAAAGTCGTTGCAATATAATTGTCGGTACCAACAGTACGGGGGTACCCGCACCTATCGCCAAAAAACTAACACGACCAAAACCGCAATAAAAGATAGCCCGCCTCGACCGCGTACCCAGTCAGTCTCGTACGAGGCCCGCTCGACGGGGCGCCTCGACCGCGCCCCGGCTCCGACTCGTACGAGGCCCGCTCGACGGGGCGCCTCGACCGCGCCCCGGCTCTGACTCGTACGAGGCCCGCTCGACGGGGCGCCTCGACCGCAACCCGGCTTCGACTCGTACGAGGCCCGCTCGACGGGGCGCCTCGACCGCGCCCCATCCCGGGCCGCGAGGTACTTCGACAGTGCTCCGACCCGCGCGAGGCTCGACCGCTCGCTGGGGAGAACTCCGACTCGCGTGAGCCCGGACCGAGCACCTCGACACCTTTTCTTTGCCTACCCCAGGACAAAAGCCATAGCATTCAATGCGGTTACCTACTACCACCTACCGGCATGGCTGCGGCCAGGATCGACGTGGGAACAATACCCGTGTCAGATCTCACTGTTTTATCGCCCATCCCATGATGGGAGGTGAAACCCGTCACTATACCCACCTTACCGCGCACTGTTAACCATCAATCACCCTCGAGGGAGGATAAGACAAGGCCCATTCCCCGCGATATCGGGGGTTCGGCCTTATCCATCCGGCCTCGACCCGGCCTCGACCCAGCCCCGACGCTCGACTTAGTTCAAAGGACGGTATGGCATGGCACTCTGGGTCATTTCGCCATCTTGTCTCCCACAACGTCAGGGTGTCCAGGGATGGCCGGCCATTCCCAAGGCACGTCGCTACAGTCAACTCAACAGGAATCGACAAAACATCACCTCAAGGCTCCCCGTCATCTTGGCCTCCCCTCACCCTATAAAAGGGCAGGCCAAGGTTCAACGGAGGGGGGGACGAAGACGGAACGAAAAACACAAAACGGAAGATCGACACCTCAAGCAACCGCCTTTTTCCTCTTTTCTCTTCGAGACTTGGGCTCGACACCCTCTCTCGCATGCTTGTAACCCCTACACGAGCACCTCGGTGCAAGGAAATACAAACATCTCCCCCCGCTGGACGTAGGGCCTTCTTTTGCCCGAACCAGGATAAACCCCCGTGTGTTCTCCTTGCATCACCATCCAGGAAAGAGACACACAGCATTTACTCGTTGGTTTAGGACCCCCTCGGATCCGAACACCGACAGTTGGCGCGCCAGGTAGGGGATCGCTGCGTGAAAACATCGCTTTCTCGCCTTTCTTCCTGGATGGCTGACCCCGAACGTCCGATTCCGTTGGGCACGGTGATCTGGTTCGGGAGTTTGGAGTTCATGTCGCTCGGCTCTGGCTACGACATGGTCCTACTTCCGCCCAGGCACCCAACCGACAAGGACTACGAGCTCTCCCAGCCCGGGGGAGCAATCCACCGGCACCGTCGCTCCAGGCGGGCGCGGGTCGCCCGACGACGACGAGCCCGGTACAGCCACCGTCTTCACCCCGCGGAGGGCGATGGGGTCCCCCAGCCCGGCACCCCCCAGCCAGGCGCTAGCCTAGATCTCCTTTTGGAAGGTTTGGGAAGGACGAGCTTGGCTGAGGGTGACATGCCGACGGAAAATCCCGCCGCTCCCCCGTCCGGTGAGACACCACTGTCCGGAGCATCCATTTCAGCACGGGCAGCGACATCTCCATCACCATTCCCGTTTGGGCTAGACTCGGCTGCCCGGGTGTACGCATCCTCCGTGAGCACCCGCATGAGTGCTTATGAGGAACTCCCCGGGCACCATCTACGCTCCACTCTAGACCTCGTTGCATCCACACCGGCTTCTGATTATCGGGACTCTACGGAGACACCAAAAATAGAGCCCCGTGTGACTGCTTCTTTACGTCGCCGCCTCAGTGACGATTGGCATCGGCCACACGTTCTATGGGTCGAGAGAGCGCGCCTCCAACCTAGCGTCGGGGGCTTCCACGGAGTCGTGCCAGGGAAACGGGTGGAACCCCTCGGGCGGGTCGATCTGCCTGTTTGTTTTGGCACACCGGCCAACTTCAGAAAGGAGACTCTCACTTTTGAAGTGGTCGGATTCCGTGGAACGTACCACGCTATCCTGGGACGCCCATGCTACGCTCGGTTCATGGCGATCCCGAACTACACCTACCTCAAGCTCAAAATGCCGGGTCCAAACGGTGTCATCACTGTAGGGCCCTCGTATGAACATGCCTACGAGTGCGACGTCGAGTGCGTCGAACACGGCGAGGCTATTTTGGAGTCGGCGATCTTGGCTGCAGACCTCGACGGTCTTGCCAATGCTATTCCCGACCCAAAACGCCATGCCGGCAGCTTCGAGCCCACCGAAGATGTCAAACTCGTACCCCTCGACCCCGCTGATCCCAAGGGAAAGGCACTGAGCATTAGTGCCACCCTCGATCCTAAATAGGAAGCAGTGCTCGTCGACTTTCTCCGCGCAAACGTCGACATCTTTGCGTGGAGTCCCTCGGATATGCCAGGCATACCCAGGGAAGTCGCCGAGCACGCCTTGGAGATCCGGGCCGGATCCAAACCGGTGAAGCAACGCCTGCGTCGCTTCGATGAGGAGAAGCGCAGGGTCATCGGCGAGGAGATACACAAACTGTTGGAGGCCGGGTTCATCAAGGAGGTTCATCATCCCGAGTGGCTAGCTAATCCTGTATTAGTTAGGAAAAAGAATGGGAAATGGAGGATGTGCGTAGACTATACCGGTTTAAATAAAGCATGTCCGAAAGTTCCCTTTCCTTTGCCACGCATTGACCAAATCATTGATTCCACTGCGGGATGCGAAACTCTCTCATTCTTAGATGCATACTCCGGCTACCACCAAATCAAAATGAAGGAGTCTGACCAGCTCGCGACTTCATTCATCACCCCATTCGGCATGTATTGCTACGTTACGATGCCCTTCGGTCTCTGAAACGTGGGGGCAACGTACCAGCGATGCATGCAACATGTTTTCGGGAAGCACATTGGGTCGACCGTCGAAGCTTACGTCGACGATATCGTGGTCAAAACCCAACAAGCCGACGATCTGGTCAGCGACCTAGACGTTGCATTCAAGTGCCTCAGGGCAAAAAACATCAGACTCAATCTAGAGAAATGTGTCTTCGGCGTCCCACGAGGTATGCTTTTAGGGTTTATCGTATCTAAACGCGGCATCGAGGCCAACCCTGAAAAAATCTCTGCGATAACCAAGATGGGCCCCATCCGAGATCTAAAAGGCGTACAGAGGGTCACAGGTTGCTTGGCGGCACTCAGCCGTTTCATTTCGCACCTCGGCGAAAAAGCACTCCCTCTGTACCGTCTCTTGAAGAAATCGGACCATTTTTCCTGGAACCTTGAGGCTGAGGAGGCTCTCACGAAACTCAAAGCCACCCTCTCTAACTCACCGATCCTCGTCCCTCCAACCCCGGGGGAACCACTCCTACTCTATGTCGCCGCGACATCACAAGTAGTCAGTGCTGCCCTGGTTGTCGAGCGGGCCGAGGAGGCACGTACCTTGCTCGTCCAAAGGCCGGTCTATTTCGTTAGCGAGGTGCTCTCAGAAACAAAGTGTCGATACCCACAGATCTAGAAACTGCTATATGCTGTCATCTTGACGCGGCGCAAGCTCCGACACTACTTCGAGGGTCACCCGATTACTGTGGTTTCTTCTTTCCCCTTGGGAGAGATAGCCCAGAACCGGGAAGCCTCGGGTAGGGTTGCCAAATGGGCGGTCGAACTCATGGGCGAGACATTGTCCTATGCGCCGCGAAAAGCTATCAAGTCATAGGTGTTAGCAGACTTTCTGGCTGAGTGGACTGACACACAACTCCCCCCTGCACAGCTTCAGGCGAAGCTATGGACCATGTACTTCGATGGGTCATTAATGAAAACGGGAGCAGGCGCGGGCTTGCTCTTCGTCTCACCTTTCGGGATTCACATGCGCTACGTCGTCCGGCTTCATTTCCCTACGTCTAACAACGTCGCCGAGTACGAGGCACTCGTCACGGGGTTGAGAATCGCCGTCGAGCTCGGGGTCCGACACCTTGACGTCCGAGGCGACTCCCAACTCATGATCGATCAAGTCATGAAGAGCTCGAGCTGCCGCGACCCCAAGATGGAAGCCTACTGCCAAGAAGTACGGCGCCTCGAGGACAAGTTTCATGGCCTCGAGCTCAACCACATCGCACGCAGGTATAATGAGGCCGCTAATGAACTGGCAAAAATCGCGTCCAGTCGAGCCATGGTTCCACCGGACGTCTTCGCGAAAGACCTTCAGCACCCATCCATCGACCTCAGGCCAGACGAGAGGGTCGACGGGGCGTCGCTCGACCCTCCACCTGAGGCAGAAGCCCCCTCGACCAGGGCTGAAGCCATGCAGGTGGAAGACCTAACGCCACCGTCTGACCTCGAGCCTGACTGGCGCATCCCGTACCTCGACTACCTCGGCCAAGGGGACCTCCCCTCGGATAAGACTGAGGCTCGACGGATTGCACGCCGGGCCAAAACTTTTGTGATAGTGGGCGACAGCAGAGAGCTCTACCGCCGTAGCCCTACTGGTATCCTCCAACGTTGCATCACAAAAGAGCAAGGCAGGAATCTGCTCGGCGATCTTCACTCGGGGGCTTGCGGTCACCACGCAGCACCTCGAACCCTCGTCGGAAACACCTTTCGACAAGGATTCTATTGGCCAACCGCGGTCTCCGACGCTGTCAAGCTAGTATGCTCCTGCGAGGGTTGTCAGTACTATGCGAGACAAACCCATCTTCCGGCACATGCCCTGCAAACTATCCCCATCACATGGCCGTTTGCCGTTTGGGGGCTCGACCTTGTCGGACCACTGAAAAGAACAACTGGCGGCTTCACTCACCTGCTCGTCGCCATCGACAAATTCTCCAAGTGGATCGAGGCCCGCCCTATCACCAGCATCAGGTCCGAGCAAGCTATGCTCTTCTTCACTGACATTATTCATCGCTTTGGGGTCCCCAACTGTATCATCACAGACAATGGCACCCAGTTCACTGGCCGAAAGTTTTTGGATTTCTACTACAACCACCACATCCGAGTGCTCTGGTCAGCCGTGGCTCATCCAAAAACAAACGGTCAGGCGGAACGTGCCAACGGCATGGTCCTACAAGGCCTGAAGCCCAGAATCTTTGACAAATTAAACAAACATGGCAAAAGATGGGCTGTCGAGCTACCCTCGGTCCTGTGGAGCCTAAGAACAACGCCGAGTCGAGCCACGGGGTTCACTCCGTTCTTCTTAGTCTACGGGTCTGAGGCTATGCTACCAACCGATATAGAATACGGATCCCCAAGGTTGAAGGCATACAACGAAAGATATAACGACGCCACAAGACAGGACGCCCTCGACCAGCTCGAGGAAGCCCGAGATGTGGCTCTGTTGCATTCTGCCAGGTACCAGCAGGGTCTCCGACTGAAGGGTCGAGATGGCGGACTAGAGGGGGGGTGAATAGTCCTTTCTAAAACTTAAACGCGTTGGCTAACCAAAACAAATGCGGAATTAAACTTATCGGTCTAGCCAAGACTATACCCCTCTATCTAAGTTCTCTAGCACCTTGCAAAGATCCTAATTAAGCAACTAAGGTGCTAAGCTTACCAAGAGCTCACCTAATCAATTCAGAGCAAGGTCACACAAACCTATGCACTAGTACTTTGCCAAACGAGAGAGCTCCTACACAACTAGTGAAGCAAAAGCACAAAGCTCCTAAGCTCACTAGCAAAGCTCAATAACAAGGCAACTAATGCCAAATTAGAGAGCGCAAGTCACTTAGCTACACAAACTAAGCAATGTGACTAACAAGGTTACGCAAACCAAATTAGTCACGCAAGGGGAAGCTTCTAGCTACACAAGCAAGAAGACAACTAGCAAGCTACACAAGCAAACTAGTTAAGAGAGCAACTACACAAGCACAAGTATATATGAAAGTAAATACAAGCTTGTGTTGTACGAAAGCAAACCACCGAGAAGAGTAGACAATGTTGACACGGTGATTTTCTCCCGAGGTTCACTTGGTTGCCACCAAGCTACGTCCCCGTTGTGTCGACCAACACTTCGTGGTTCGGCGGCTAATCGGTCACACACCGAGCCTCTCAAAAGGCACCGCAAGAACCCACCATAAAGTGTGGTAGCTCAATGACACGCTCAACTAGAGTTGCTCTTCACGATCCCCGCGGGGTGAGCACAATCCCCCTCACAAAGCTTCTCCGGAGCCTCGCACAATCTTCTTGCGAGCTTCGACGGAGCCACAAGCCACCAAGCCGTCTAGGAGGTGGCAACCTCCAAGAGTAACAAGCACCACCGGCTTACAACACGATCACCTAGTGCCACACGATGCAATCTCTCAAGGCAACGCACTAGAATCGCTCTCTCACTCGATCCGATGAACACTATCAAGCATGAGTGAGTTAGAGGGCTCCCAAGCACTACCACACAAGTCACAAAGACTATAGTGTGCTCCACTTCTGGCCATAGCCGGCCAAGGCATCTATTTATAACCCCACGGTCAAATAGAGCCGTTACCCCTTCACTGGGCAAAACTCGGGACGACCGGACGCGCCGGTCGTAACTGACCGGACGCGCTCAACCGCGTCCGGTCGCCCTACGACGTCCACGTGTCCCTCAAATTTCAAATGCGACCGTTAGATCCTCCAACGGTCACTGACCCCAACGGTCAAAACAATGACCGGACGCGCCCCAGGCAACGACCGGACGCGCCCGTCAAACGACCGGACGCGCCGCTATGAACGACCGGACGCGCCGATCGCACTGACCCACGCGCCTGCGACGCAACGACCGGACGCACCGGTCACGACCGGACGCACCGGTCCCGTAACTGACCGGACGCGCTGGTCAACCCTGAGCCGCGCACAACGAACCAGCGACCGGACGCGCTAAAGAACTGACCGGACGCCACAGTGCCCGCGTCCGGTCGGAGTCCAGTAAGCTCCCTGGACGACCGGACGCGTCCGGTCGCCTGTGACCGGACGCGCCTCGCGTCCGATCAAACAACTGAAAAACGCGCAGATACTGGACACTGACCGGACGCGTCCGGTCACACCGTGACCGCGTCCGGTGCAGCGTCCGGTCACCACTGTGACCCCTGTTTGCCTCCGTTTCTTTTTCCGGCTTCCGGCGTAGTGGAAAAATAGGCATTTCATATCCCCGAAATCGCCTGAATCCCGCGCTCGCACGCTCGGCGGGAGGGAGAGAAGACCCCAAACCCTCTCTACCGCTCAAACTCCAACGCCGTCGTAAATGTGCTAACATCACCAAGTGATCATCACCATGTGCATGTGTGTTAGCATTTTCACAATCATTTTTCGAGGCGTTAACCACTCAACTTGCCACGCCACTCGATCCTAGCAACGATGCAGTGTTATATCACTCGAGTGGCACTAGATGACCGATATGCAAACAAGTTTGCCCCTCTTAATAGTACGACCATCTATCCTAAACCCGGTCATAAACTTCTCTACACACCTATGACCGGTGAAATGGAAATGCCCTAGGTTATACCTTTGCCTTGCGCATTTCATTCCATCTCCATTGATGTTGATGCAACACATGCACCAACCAATCATCAAATGATATGATCCACTTCATATCATCACATGACCGTATTGGTTCATCGATCTTGACCTCACTTGCTCTTCACCGTTGCCTCGGTCCTTCGGCGCCAAGCCATCACACAACTTGCCCTTCACCCTAGCAACCGGTCCATCAAGCCAAGCCTCATCTTGATCTTCTCCACCTTGGTCACATGACTCCATGTCATGTCTCATATGCAATGAGCTCCTTCATGACACCATCACATGTGGACTAATCTCCTGTGTATCTCATATAACAACATATTAGTCCACCTAAGTTGTCACTCAATTACCAAAACCAAACAAGGACCTTTCAATCTCCCCCTTTTTGGTAATTGATGACAACTCTACAAAGATATGGAAATTAAGTTCTTTTGGACTTTATGCCACTTATCCAACATTTAAGCTCTATGTTAGAATTTGGATAAGCACCATAAAATCTGACTTGGTAGTGATAACTCCCCCTACATATGTGCTCAAATGGTTTGGTTTCAAGCTTGCACATATGCATAAATATGAAATTTGTGGGAGGGTTAGCACTACTAAGTGATGCTAAGGTGTATAGAATAAACCTTTGTAGCTTGATACCAATTGAAAATCATAAGTTTGCCACCATCCTTAGCATCATGAGTAGCTAGACATTAAAAACACTAGAAACCTCGTGAGATCAACATTATAAGCAAGGTTCTAGTTTTTGCATGATAATCACAAGTCTAGCTAACATCCTATGCATGCTAGTTATCAAATCATCATTTAAGTTCTATAACTAGCATACACCACACAAGCATGCATATTGAATTTAAGAACTTATGCAATGCAAGCAAGCACATGAATTATGCACATATCAAATGTAATCAATCAAAGTTCATGAGCTTGCTCCCCCTACTTGTGTGCTTCCTTTGTCCAAGAATGTTTGATCCCCTTACATTCTTCAATGTTACTCCCTCTTTGTTCATGTCCATGTCCAATCTTTCCAATCTCTCCCCAAAGCTCAAAAAAGCTTTCATATCTTTGTCCAACTTCTCCCCCTTTGTCATCAATTTCCATAAAAAGTGTTCTTCTCAATTGATACAAAGGCTTGTATTGGGGTAGATGGTTGAGACTTGAATATTGCATTTTTGATGGACATTACCACATATGTTGGAATGACAAACTTTATGGTTGCTCTTGAGATTCCACATAGGATCTTTGACCTTGATACCAATTGGTGGGGCTCCTCCCCCTATGTCATAGCATGTGTCATTCACTTGAGATATCACTTGAAGATGAGGGTAGCATTACTTGATTTGATCACTTAAAGTTGAGGATCACTTGTGAAACCATCGTCTTGCATGAATGATACCACGTGAAGATACCATGAGTAGAAATGTGATACCATTTGAAAGAATTTTCTAGTATGGATCCACTTTGAAGGATTTGGCAATAATATTCACTTCTTGAACATTCTCTATCTTCATGAGTACCACTTGTAAGATATCACTTGTAAGTTGATCTAGACACCACTTGTGAATACCATGTGAGAAATCAAATGAGTCTAGATAACACTTGAAGCAAACTAGATATCCATTTTCATTGTTGTCTTGTGCTTGTACTCTTATCATTGTCATGAGCTTCTTGTATGACTTGAACTATGTTGATTTGCCTAAGATTCCAAGTCCGATTTGATCCAATGACAAGCTTCTTCACACCTCATGCTAAGGGCTATCTTGCCAATGTTGTACTTGTCACTTGTTAGCAATCCAAACTAGATCAAGTACTTGGGTTTACTAGCTCATGAACAAACTCATATACATACCACTAGAACATTTAGACAATCAAGCAATAGTGGTAGGCTATGAATCTAAAATTTTTATTTATCATGCATGATCCTAATAAACATGTACTATATGCACTAACCGCATACTAGTGAGGAATGAGATGATCATGCACATTGCAATGATACCTTTGCTATATTGGAGTAGAGGATAGTCACATATATTCCAAATCATTACTCCAATAGCAATGTGAAGTCTAATTTATAAGCTTGGTGAAGACCAATCATCATAGATAAATCCATTCTTCACCCATATGAAATAAAAACCACTTATGATCAAGTGCACTATCTCTTGAGTTGTGGTTGGCTTGCTTCATCTTTTTGATCAATGCTTGCATGAGAGAACTACTTAGAATACCACTTGAAATACATGACTAGCTCTCTTTTGGGTGTTGCTTGCTCTTTAGATCAATCCTTTTGATTGCTTCAACTAAGCATCACAAGTTCCTCGGATCACCACTTCCATGTTAGCCTTCCAAGTCCCAAACTTGGTTTCACCTACACACGGCGGCAAGCCCCTCACTAGGGAGAAGTGACCTTTCTCCAAAGAACCACTCTTGATACTCACTTAAAATGATATAGTTTGATTGATCCAAATGATGAACTCAATCTTGATGAATAATCCTTGAATCTTCATTTGAGTCCAACTCTTTTTACTTGTTTAAGTCCTTTTCTTTCTACAAAATGATCTCTAATCATCACTAGAACTTAAACTTTATCTTCATCTTAAGTTTGATCTTGATCTTCAAATTGAGTACCAAATAAGTACACCAAGTACATTTCACAATAAAAAAGTCTTGTACTCATTGCTTGTCATGCTTCTAGATCAATCCAAAACCAAACTTAGGTACCTCAACCACTTGTAAACATGTTTCCAACTTGAGGACCTTTCAATTAAAGTGACTCTAGATTAATCCAATGATTGTCACTTTTCTGACAGATTCTGTACCCTTCAAAGAATAATTCATATCTCCTAATGTACAGATCCAAATGCCATAAAATTTGGTGGAGATGTGCTTCACTAAGTCATATAGCAACTGTAAAAATTTGAACTTCTTTTGACTTATAGATTGCTACCAGATTTCAAATCTTCCACCACTGCTATATGCTGAAAACTGCTGCACTATAGCTGACAAGATGCACTCCAAAACCGAAGCATCTCTTATCCAATTCTCATGAAATTTCTACAGCATCTTCTTTCATAAGTGTAGAGCATGTATACTAAATTTCACGCCAATCCAAATAGATTTGATCACTCAAACATGGCTAAGATCACTGCTAGCTCAGATTTTTAATGTAGGACAGATTTCAATACATGAGCTATTCTTCATTAAAAGTGAATCAAACTTGAAACTAACTTGTTTGAAAACTTTCACAAGACATATATCCATCCAATCCACTTACTAAATGTCATCTCATGAATTTATCCAACACAAATCAATTCAAACTTGATTGCTAAGCATTTAATCCATTCAATCATCTCATAGCAAGCAACATTGCATATTTATCCAATTCAATCAACTCATATGCATCCAAATGAAATGATCAATTAGAGATATACCTTGGTTAGCTCATGATCATCCAATAGCAAGCTTTTACTCAAATAAATTGCAAGCCATCAAATAATTCCAATAAATCACCACAATCTTTAACATTGCACTTGTATGTTGTAGCACTTGAACTTCACTTATTTTGACTTGGCATTGGGATTGAATATGCATTGAGCTTCATAACTTGAGTCAACATATAATGATAAATATGAAATCAATTTGAGTCAAGCCTCCAATGCCATGGTACCTACACACATTCATCCACTCTTTGATGGTACCCAAACTAGTTTGGGTCCTCTCAAATTAGGTGCAACATACTTAGGCATAGCCTTAGTATGAGTAGCGGGATGTTTTGCAATTCCAACCAATAAGGTACCATTGCCATCCTTTCTAAGCATATTAGTATTATCAATTGAAATAGGCTTAGAATTTTTACCTAGGGGACATGAATGAGCCATGTGTCCCCTTTCCCGGCATAAGTAGCAACTTCTTTTGGAGTGAGCATTTTCTTCCTTGCTCATATGTTGCTTCTCATTGCCTTGCCTCTCACGAGTTGCTTGAGCCTTCTTCTCAAGCTTGGTAGGACACCCTGAGGCAAAGTGTCCCATATCTCCACACTTGAAGCACTTGATGTGAGCATGTACTTTCTTCTCAATTTGATTCTTGCTCATCATCTTGGCATCTTGGATTTGCATTGGATGCCTTGCTCTACCACCCCTTCTTGTTTTCTTTTTCTTCATCATCAAGTCATCATCATCTTCATGGTTGATTTTGACTTGATCTTGGGGCTTTGCTTTTGGCTCAACTTGAGACTTGTTGGTAGGGCAACACTTGTCAATATGTCCCACTTCATGGCATTGGTAGCACATGAGTTGGGATAGCTTCTTTGCATCTTGCTTCTTCTTAATCTTGCCCTTGCTCTTGTTGTAGCCAATACCACTCTTATCACCATATCTTCTTTGATTGGTCATGATATGCTCAATGGCAATTTTAGAGTTGTAGCACCTCTCCAACTTGTTGCTCAAATTCTTCACTTCACTTTTGAGCTCATTGTTCTCCTTCAAAAGGTTAGTCTCACAAGACATAGAAGTAGAACAAGCATCTAATTGTGAAGAACATGGCATATCTAATAAATCATCACAAGAGGTGGATACATGCTTCTTGCCTACATCACAAGGGTTAGTAATATGTGATAGATCATTTGACCCAAATGATGAGCTCTCACTAGATTTGGTTTCTTCATTAGAAAGCTTCTTAGTGAGTAAATCATGTTCTTGTACCAAGTTATCATGAGCAACACTAAGTTCCTCATGAGTCAATTTTAGCTCCTCATGTGAACAAGTAGTAACATAAAGTAGATGCTTTTGTTGTTCACATGTGGTCTTTAGAAAAGAGTTTTCATTTTCCAATTTACTTACTCTTTCCATTTCCCTTTTCAAGGCTCTTGAGAGTTTATATAAAAGCTCTAAATTTGAATCATCACAATCCACAACAAAACCACCAACATGTATCTTAGTGTTACCATGTGATGATGTTGAAGAGCTTGTTGAAGCATCACTCTCATAACCATCATCTTCACCATCAAGTGTGCATGAGGTAGAATCAATGTGTGCATCACTTGTGGCATTATCATTCTTCTTGTCAAGTGATGTTGTGATATGATCATCTTTGTCATCACTTGACCGTGAGGTGGAGCAATCCTCCACAACCACCTTGTTGTGGTCATGCTCAACATCCTCATGTACCTCCATCACTATGTGATCATCCTTCTTGAATTTTCCATCATCCCAAATTGAGGAGCCACAATAGTGATGCTTGAGTGCCGTCCACATGCTATGTGCACTTGAGAGACCCCTCACCTTGTCAAAGATCTCATCATTCAAAGCTTTGATTAGATAAAACTTAGCTTGTGCATCAAGTGTTCGGCAATCCTTTTGAGCTTGGGTACGGTTACCACACCCATCCAAGTCATGAGAAAAACCAACAACTATGATCCACCAAAACTTAGGGCCAAGAGCACGAAAATGATCAAGCATGTGATTTTTCCATCGTGCATAGTGAGTGCCATCAAAAATGTGTTCCACACAATCATCTAGCCCATAAGTCGCCATCCTCTCGGGTCGGTGAAGACCATAAATGAGAGACCCGGCTCCGATACCAATTGAAGGGTCGAGATGGCGGACTAGAGGGGGGGTGAATAGTCCTTTCTAAAACTTAAACGCGTTGGCTAACCAAAACAAATGCGGAATTAAACTTATCGGTCTAGCCAAGACTATACCCCTCTATCTAAGTTCTCTAGCACCTTGCAAAGATCCTAATTAAGCAACTAAGGTGCTAAGCTTACCAAGAGCTCACCTAATCAATTCAGAGCAAGGTCACACAAACCTATGCACTAGTACTTTGCCAAACGAGAGAGCTCCTACATAACTAGTGAAGCAAAAGCACAAAGCTCCTAAGCTCACTAGCAAAGCTCAATAACAAGGCAACTAATGCCAAATTAGAGAGCGCAAGTCACTTAGCTACACAAACTAAGCAATGTGACTAACAAGGTTACGCAAACCAAATTAGTCACGCAAGGGGAAGCTTCTAGCTACACAAGCAAGAAGACAACTAGCAAGCTACACAAGCAAACTAGTTAAGAGAGCAACTACACAAGCACAAGTATATATGAAAGTAAATACAAGCTTGTGTTGTACGAAAGCAAACCACCGAGAAGAGTAGACAATGTTGACACGGTGATTTTCTCCCGAGGTTCACTTGGTTGCCACCAAGCTACGTCCCCGTTGTGTCGACCAACACTTCGTGGTTCGGCGGCTAATCGGTCACACACCGAGCCTCTCAAAAGGCACCGCAAGAACCCACCATAAAGTGTGGTAGCTCAATGACACGCTCAACTAGAGTTGCTCTTCACGATCCCCGCGGGGTGAGCACAATCCCCCTCACAAAGCTTCTCTGGAGCCTCGCACAATCTTCTTGCGAGCTTCGACGGAGCCACAAGCCACCAAGCCGTCTAGGAGGTGGCAACCTCCAAGAGTAACAAGCACCACCGGCTTACAACACGATCACCTAGTGCCACACGATGCAATCTCTCAAGGCAACGCACTAGAATCGCTCTCTCACTCGATCCGATGAACACTATCAAGCATGAGTGAGTTAGAGGGCTCCCAAGCACTACCACACAAGTCACAAAGACTATAGTGTGCTCCACTTCTGGCCATAGCCGGCCAAGGCATCTATTTATAACCCCACGGTCAAATAGAGCCGTTACCCCTTCACTGGGCAAAACTCGGGACGACCGGACGCGCCGGTCGTAACTGACCGGACGCGCTCAACCGCGTCCGGTCGCCCTGCGACGTCCACGTGTCCCTCAAATTTCAAATGCGACCGTTAGATCCTCCAACGGTCACTGACCCCAACGGTCAAAACAATGACCGGACGCGCCCCAGGCAACGACCGGACGCGCCCGTCAAACGACCGGACGCGCCGCTATGAACGACCGGACGCGCCGATCGCACTGACCCACGCGCCTGCGACGCAACGACCGGACGCACCGGTCACGACCGGACGCACCGGTCCCGTAACTGACCGGACGCGCTGGTCAACCCTGAGCCGCGCACAACGAACCAGCGACCGGACGCGCTGAAGAACTGACCGGACGCCACAGTGCCCGCGTCCGGTCGGAGTCCAGTAAGCTCCCTGGACGACCGGACGCGTCCGGTCGCCTGTGACCGGACGCGCCTCGCGTCCGATCAAACAACTGAAAAACGCGCAGATACTGGACACTGACCGGACGCGTCCGGTCACACCGTGACCGCGTCCGGTGCAGCGTCCGGTCACCACTGTGACCCCTGTTTGCCTCCGTTTCTTTTTCCGACTTCCGGCGTAGTGGAAAAATAGGCATTTCATATCCCCGAAATCGCCTGAATCCCGCGCTCGCACGCTCGGCGAGAGGGAGAGAAGACCCCAAACCCTCTCTACCGCTCAAACTCCAACGCCGTCGTAAATGTGCTAACATCACCAAGTGATCATCACCATGTGCATGTGTGTTAGCATTTTCACAATCATTTTTCGAGGCGTTAACCACTCAACTTGCCACGCCACTCGATCCTAGCAACGATGCAGTGTTATATCACTCGAGTGGCACTAGATGACCGATATGCAAACAAGTTTTCCCCTCTTAATAGTACGGCCATCTATCCTAAACCCGGTCATAAACTTCTCTACACACCTATGACCGGTGAAATGGAAATGCCCTAGGTTATACCTTTGCCTTGCGCATTCCATTCCATCTCCATTGATGTTGATGCAACACATGCACCAACCAATCATCAAATGATATGATCCACTTCATATCATCACATGACCGTATTGGTTCATCGATCTTGACCTCACTTGCTCTTCACCGTTGCCTCGGTCCTTCGGTGCCAAGCCATCACACAACTTGCCCTTCACCCTAGCAACCGGTCCATCAAGCCAAGCCTCATCTTGATCTTCTCCACCTTGGTCACATGACTCCATGTCATGTCTCATATGCAATGAGCTCCTTCATGACACCATCACATGTGGACTAATCTCCTGTGTATCTCATATAACAACATATTAGTCCACCTAAGTTGTCACTCAATTACCAAAACCAAACAAGGACCTTTCACCGACGCTACCACAACAGACACGTCCGCAAGCGTGACCTCAATGTCGGCGACTTGGTGCTACGACGGAACCAGAACACCAAGGGACGGCACAAGCTCACACCACCATGGGAAGGGCCGTACATCATCGCAGAAGTACTAAAGCCGGGCACCTATAAGCTATCCAACGAGAAGGGTGAAATCCTCACCAACGCTTGGAACATTGAACAGCTACGTCGCTTCTTTCCATAAAAAGCCTCGAGGCTCTGTATTTTCTTTTTCGTCAATAAAGAATACAGCGATGTTCAAACTTTCGTTTCGTAATGAGGAAGGATCGACCCTTCACTCCCAGAGTCGACCCTCCCTCGGGGGCTGAAAGGGGGGAACCCCCGGTCCCCGAAAAAACTTATGTTCTTTTTTAAAAAAATTTAAGAACCGCTTCTTAGATCGACTTCACTGAAAGAGCACCCTTAGGTTCGAGAGGGCTCTCGAGTCTGGAGCATCACCTACGCCTCCGAGGCTACGGTACCTCCACTCACCCCTTACACCTTTTAGAGGTACGCCTTCACGATAGGAAGATCTAAACAACGGTTCCTAAATTTAAAAAAGAACATACCCCCTGTCGCTTAGATCAGGCTCTCACACGATTTACAAGGCCGCAACATCACCCTGAAGCTCAAGGGCAGTTGAGCCGCGAGATCACTTACGCCTCCGAGGCTACGGTACCCCCACTCGCTCCCTTACGCCCAAAGGGTGCAGCTGCGTGCTAAGTAAATCACGCGAGAACACGGTCCGAGCGATAAAGGGAAGTAAAGCTCGAATAAAACTAAATCAACCACGAACCGGTTTATGTTTCGAGTTTTTAAGGCCTCCGCGGCCGCCACGACCAAAATTCGAAATACTAACTCATTACATGGGCCTTCATGCCCAGATTTGGCTCACAGGCCCTCGTCGTCGGCAGGCGGAACCACCTCAGCTTCAAAAAGCGAGGCCAGACGACTTCCAGGCTCTTCGGCGGCTTCGATCAGCTCCACGCAAGGATCCACGTTCTCCTCGTCTGTCCGATCTGGGTCTGTGACGAAGCCCTCGGCGACGAGATTCATGTCAAACACAAACCCTGAACGGACGATGGCCAGCGCCCTCTTCACGCCATGATGGAGGCCGTCCCGTATCTTCTCCCGGGCAAGGCGGCCCAGCGCCACCATCCGGCGGACGAAGGAGTTCCCCGGAACATCTTCCCTGGTGTCGGCGTCGGACTCGACCCCCAGGCCGTCACATACGGTGGTGATCGCGCCCTGGAGAAGTTGGGTCCTCCGGATCTCGGCTTCGAGGAGGCTCTGGAAGGAGTTGGCAGAAGATTGGGCCTCTCGATTCTCTCTCTCCAGCTCTGAAACACAACAAACAAATTAATACCCAACACGGGGCCTTCAACGTCGTGGCCGTGACAATCACACTTACCCTCGATATGGGTCTGCAGGCCCACGACCTCGTCACGAAGCCCCCCGCACGTTCGCTCGAGCCCCAGGAAGGCGCTGTCCTTGTCGCTGATGGCTGCCTTTAGCGCCTCGATCTCCTGCCGAGCAGACTCGAGAGCTGCGTCCTTCTCTTGGACGGCTCCCTTCAGCGTCGTGACCTCGACGTTGAGGGTGTCGCGCTGAAGGCTAACCTAGGAGACATCCTCCTCGAGCTCCTTCACCCGCATGGACAGGGGCTCGAGATCCCTGCGGGCCTAGGCAGCCTCCTCCCGAGCCTTGTCCATGCCAGTGCGCATCACGGCCTCGGCCGCCCGTGCCTGTGTCGCTTCTTCTTTCACCACCGCGTACGCGACGCGCAGCTCAGCCATCTCGGCGTTTCGATCGGATAGCCATTTCTGGGCCTCCTCGACCAAAACCCGTTGCTGGGACAGTGCGCCCCACACGCCACTCTCATCCCGAATGAAGAGCGACTTGCGGCGGGAGTACTCCTTCAGCTCCTGAACGCAATCCGAAAAGGTCACAAAGCCGAGGGAAAAAGACACCAAGAAAACTATGGAGAAAGCCGACGGGTCGATCATACCTCGGTGGCATCTCCCATACTCCGCACGGCACCGGACGCCACTCGGAGCAACCGATCAAGATGCTGGCGGACGCCCTCGAGGTATTCCCATCGGTGCACCTCATCTTTGTCACTCAAGACAAAGATGGGCTCGGCGTCGGGGTTCGTAGCGTCCCTAAACTGAAGGGACGGCCCCCCACCTCGGCAGCTCTGTCTCTGCCCACGCTATCGCCAGTGCGGCGATGTCGGGCCACGACGAGGACGACCCGGCCGGGGCGTATCCCGGTCCCGTGGAAGGACCGGCCTCGCCCGCAGTATTCACCTCCCCAACGGCCGTCGAGGCACCGGCCTAATCCGCGACCTCACCCCCCTCGACCCCCATCGCTTGTTTTCCTTTGTCCAGGGGGATGTCGTCGAGGGTAAGGTGAGGGCGGGCACCAACGACCGCTGGTGCCTCCGGAGCCGGCGCCTCGACCGACGATGGCTCCGGTACCCGCGCCTCGATCATTGGCACCTCCGGAGCCGGCTCCTCTTCTCCCGGTGCTCCGGATAGGGGCTCGACCGCCCCGCCCTCCACCATGCCCGCTGGCTCTGCCAACGGGTCTTGTTGCGGCCGCGACCCCCTCGCCAGGGCCGCCTCCTGTCCTGACGCCGACGCGACCTCCTCTATGGTCACGTCCGCACCCGCCCGCTCCGCGTCGTGGACGGGTGCCTCACCCGTCGCGACCTCAACGGCCGCCTCGGCCATCGCCGACGACCTGGGCCCCGCTACCTCTGCCAGTTCGGACCCCTCGACAGCAGGCTCCGGGCCAGCAACCACCACGGCGTCGATTGACCCCTGCCGTTGTCGCAGTCGCCCCTTCGCGGCCTCGACCTCCCGGACCCAGGCCGCATCCTGCTCCGCCGTTCGGTTGAGGACAACGGCGCTGGCCCGCAGCGACTTCACGGGGGTAAGCCCCATCGGCTCTGCCTTCCACTTTAGCCTGCAAAGTGAGAAGAAACGTCAGCCAACGGATCCAGAGAAAAGCAGGACAACCAAGCTGAGATACTTACCCAGAAATCGGCACCAAGTGCCTCAACCCCACGTGACCCAAGCCTCCCGGGACGGCCGATGGTGGCCTCGCGGCGGCCTCACTAGCAGGCCGAGCGCTCCTGGGAGCCCCGGCCGACGCACCGACCTGCGCCCTCTGTGCCTCCGAGGCCAGCTGGCCTCGGGTTCTTACGCCTGCCGACGCCACCGCCGATGACGACGCCGGTACTGCGGTCCCAGCCCCTGCCCGAGCCTGCAGGGCCTGGGCTGGTGCGGACATCCCTATTGACCCCTCTCGATGGGTCCGGGGTAAAGCGGCCCCTCCCATCGAGGGGCCCGACTCCTTCTCCGCCTTCTTCCCCTCAGGCTCCTCGACTACGATGACCGAGGAGGACGCCCCCCCGATGGGCTCCAGCAGGGGGCGAATGTCGGGAAGGTCCCCTAGCCCAGTCGTGATCTCATACCGCGACAGGGCATCGTCGTCTTCGCCGCTGCTGTCGTCGTCCTCCCCCAAGACCGTCTCGGAAGGCGACGGCGCCAGGGGGACCCCGTCGATGGTCTGCTGGCGTCGAAGCTTCTTCAACGCCTCCGCCTCCTTGGTCTTGCGGATCGCCCGCTTCTTGGCCGTCTCCTTGGTCTGCTTCTTCTTGGAAGCATGCTGGCATCGAGCCTCCCGGGCGGGCCGGTCCTCCGGGACTGGCGGACGCGTTTCCCGCAACGCCGACAGATCCTATACGCCGGTCTCGACCACATCAGCGAAATCCACAGATAAACGAAAATAGCAACACCTCAGCCCCGGGATACGTACCACGGACTCGAACCCTTCGGTAGGCCTCATGGGAACCCAGTTGGCCTCCTCTACCTTGAAGTTCCCAACCATCCGGCGCGCTCGCCGGAGGACCTCCTCGAGGGCGAGGGATTCATGGGACATCCGGGTCCCCTCCAGATTTGCCTCCGGAGTCATCTGGTCCAGACGGAGACGACGCCGACACAGCGACATCACTCTGCGGCGATGGAAGGTCGCTGCCACCACCGCAGCCATCAAGCCCCGAAGGCGAAGCTGCTGCAGCGCTGCCAGCAGCGGGTCCAAGCGCGGCTTCTCGGCCTCCGGCACTCCGTACGACCAGCGCTCCTCTCGAGCGGTCAACACGCGGCCGGTGTACCTCGGCAACTGATTTTCATCATTGCGGAGGTAGAACCAACCCTCGTGCCACCCACTGTTCGAAGAGATGAGGCGGGCCGGGATGTACAGATCCGCCCGACCCGACCTCACCTGCAGCACGCAGCTCCCCACTCGAGCCGCGCACAGGACGCCCTTCTCCCCTGCCCTCTTGGCAAAGAGCTCGGCCTTGAAAAGGTGAAGCCACAGGTTCCACTGCGGCTCCACCCCAAGGTAGCCCTCGCAGACCGTCGCGAAGATGGCAGCCTGCGCGACGGCGTTGGGAGAAAGATGGTGAAGCTCCACTCGGTAGTAGTGGAGGAGCGCGCGCATGAAGACCGACGCCGGCACGCCAAACCCCCGCTCGTGGAAGCAGACAAAGCTCACCACATACCCTTCAGGGGGCACCGGTTCCCGGTGGGCAGGGGGCGGCGCCATCCACTCTGGCTGCGACCGGCTCGTCCTTGGCCGCAGCAGCCCGTCCTTGACCAACTCTTCCAACCTCCTCTCTGTCACTGAGGAGGCGGCCCAATCGTCGGCGGGGAGGATCTGGCTCTTTCCTGCCATCGGTGCTGTCGGAGGGGGCATGGATGGAAAGGATGCGGTGGCGGCGACGACGCGGGCGGAGAACGCGATAAGGCAAAGATTGTCTGAGGCAGAAGATTGCAGGAACGCAAGGGACCGGTGGGGAACGCAGACCCCTAGGCCTTAACTTTATATGCCCAGGCGGAAGCCCAACGGCCGCGCGAGAAGGTAGGAACAGTTTCCCGCATTAAATGCGCTCACCTAACCGTTTCCTTACATCTCGCAGGAGTCGGGCACGTGGCCGTCCCCCATGTCATGACCACACGCCACGTCGCCCACTACCGCACCGATCTCGCCTCCCCAAAAGACGCGCCCGGCTAACAAACGAGGGAGGGATCCGCGGACGAATATCCCCAGGTATGTGGAAAATGGGCCCGAAGCCCGCAATAAGTCTTGAGGGAGCGAAAGCTGGCCCTCGAATAGGGTTCGACAGCTGCCCTCGAGCAACAGAGTTAGGGATGACCCAGGGTGCGCCCGTACATGGCCAAGGGCTCGAGCCACGCTCTCGAGGCACCCCAGGACGTATTCGAGGCCGAAGGAGAAGGTCGTCGTAGGAATCCCTCCGGGGGAGGCATCGAGCCCTCGAATCCTGTCGAAGGGAATCGAGATCCACACGACCACTTCTTGGCATCTTTGAGGGCGCCTCCGGGCCACTAGCCAACCCCTAACGAACGGGGCACGGGCTCTCACTCGAATTCCCCCGCTAGCAGCTCACCGGAGATCGTTGGAACTCGCGCCCAAATGAGGGTAGTACGGCGTTCTCCACCCCTCCTCCTTTTTCAGAAAAGGAGCATGAGGGTCGCAAAAGACGACCGGGACTTTGATCGACCTCGTGCGTGCGAGGCTCAGGGTCCCGACCGCAGAAACGGGCCCCGAGCCCCGGAATAAGTCTCGAGGGAGCGAAAGCTGGCCCTCGAACAGGGTTCGACAGCTGCCCTCGAGCAACAGAGTTAGGGACAACCCAGGGTGCGCCCGTACATGGCCAAGGGCTCGAGCCACGCTCTCGAGGAACCCCAGGATGTATTCAAGGCCGAAGGAGAAGGTCGTCGTAGGAATCCCTCCAGGGGAGGCATTGAGCCCTCGAATCCTGTCGAAGGGAATCGAGATCCACACGACCACTTCTTGGCATCTTTGAGGGTGCCTCCGGGCCACTAGCCGACCTCTAACGAATGGGGCACGGGCTCTCACTCGAATTCCCCCGCTAGCAGCTCACCGGAGATCGTCGGAACTCGCGCCCAAACGAGGGTAGTACGGCGTTCTCCACCCCTCCTCCTTTTTTCGGAAAAGGAGCGTGAGGGTCGCGTAGCAAAAGACGGCCGGGACCCTGATCGACCTCGCGCGCGCGAGGCTCGGGGGCTTGACCGCAACGAATCGTTCCCCAATCAAACGCGTATAAGACCTCGGAGGAGTCTCAATACTCCACCGAGGCCTCGGGGGCTACACCCGGCGTGTGCGCTCGCGCGCCCCCGCCGGAAAAAATCATGGCGCTACGACTCCAATTCTGACCAACCTCTGGGAGAGTGATCACACACTCACCCAAAGGCTCGGGGGCTACTGTCGGTACCAACAGTACGGGGGTACCCGCACCTATCGCCAAAAAACTAACACGACCGAAATCGCAATAAAAGATAGCTCGCCTCGACCGCGTACCCAGTCAGTCTCGTACGAGGCCCGCTCGACGGGGTGCCTCGACCGCGCCCCGGCTCTGACTCGTACGAGGCCCGCTCGACGGGGCGCCTCGACCGCGCCCCGGCTCTGACTCGTACGAGGCCCGCTCGACGGGGCGCCTCGACCGCGCCCCGGCTCCGACTCGTACGAGGCCCGCTCGACGGGGCGCCTCGACCGCGCCCCGGCTTCGACTCGTACGAGGCCCACTCAACGGGGTGCCTCGACCGTGCCCCATCCCGGGCCGCGAGGTACTTCGACAGCGCTCCGACCCGTGCGAGGCTCGACCGCCCGCTGGGGAGAACTCCGACTCGCGTGAGCCCGGACCGAGCACCTCGACACCTTTTCTTTGCCTACCCCAGGACAAAAGCCATAGCATTCAATGCGGTTACCTACTACCACCTACCGGCATGGCTGCGGCCAGGATCGACGTAGGAACAATACCCGTGTCAGATCTCACTGTTTTATCGCCCATCCCGTGATGGGAGGTGAAACCCGTCACTATATCCACCTTACCGCGCACTGTTCACCATCAATCACCCTCGAGGGAGGATAAGACAAGGCCCGTTCTCTGCGATATCGGGGGTTCGACCTTATCCATCCGGCCTCGACCCGGCCTCGACCCAGCCCCGACGCTCGACTTAGTTCAAAGGACGGTATGGCATGACGCTCTGGGTCATTTCGCCATCTTGTCTCCCACAACGTCAGGGTGTCCAGGGATGGCCGGCCTTTCCCAAGGCACGTCGCTACAGTCAACTCAACAGGAATCGACAAAACATCACCTCAAGGCTCCCCGTCGTCTTGGCCTCCCCTCACCCTATAAAAGGGCAGGCCAAGGTTCAACGGAGGGGGGGACGAAGACGGAACGAAAAACACAAAACAGAAGATCGACACCTCAAGCAACCGCCTTTTTCCTCTTTTCTCTTCGAGACTTGGGCTCGACACCCTCTCTCGCATGCTTGTAACCCCTACACGAGCACCTCGGTGCAAGGAAATACAAACATCTCCCCCCGTTGGACGTAGGGCCTTCTTTTGCCCGAACCAGGATAAACCCCCATGTGTTCTCCTTGCATCACCATCCAGGAAAGAGACACGCAGCATTTACTCGTTGGTTTAGGACCCCCTCGGGTCCGAACACCGACAATAATATAATCATATTCATAAGGTGCAGAAACGGCAAAATCTGTACGAACCTAGAAAGAAACCAGCTAGGCATTTTATGCTCCAACCTAAACCACAGGCTTTGGTCCCAAAAAAAAATGCCCAAAGAGAAAAGAAAAACGAGAAGCTATCCCCATGAGGACCATAATATTCTCCAGTGATTGTTTTATTAGAAATCCAAAGGATGGTCGAAATTGATAGCCACGTGGTTAACGACGTCCACCACCATGTTATCGATTCATGCGAGCATTATCCTCGAAAAAAAATGAGTACATGCGGCACTATATATATGCCTTGTTTGGTGTGTAATTAAACTGCAAAAGCGTAAAGGGACAATTGTTTAATGTGCATCATTTTCTTCCTCTTTATTAACCTTTACACATGTAAAGAAAACGACACTGAATGATTAAACTTACAAGATGCGCAGTTAATGGGCTTAGAATAAGACTCCCAACGACCATTATCGCATAGCCAGCATGATGTTGCACTTGCCTCTCGTTCTTGGTGTCTCTGCTAAAGAAACGATTAGAGGAGAAACGATTGTACTTCTGATTTACAGAGGCGGTTAAAAGTGGCGCTGTCTCTAAAGTTCTCATCAAATTTTAGAGACGGTTGGTCCATTTAAGAATACACACAATAAAGTATCCTCTACGAAAATAAATTGTAATAAAGACCGGCTCTTATGGTCCAGCTCTAAACATATGGACCATTTTTAGAGGCAGATCTCTTAATAAAACTCCTCCATTAATTGAGGGCTAGCCTGTCTTGGCCGGTTATCAGCCTGCGGGGGCATATAACAAAGGGTGAGAGAAACTTTAGCCACTTCTATCCCTTTGTCTCGCTATCGCGCACACTTCTAACCTACTGCCTCATCACTTTCGCCCCCACCCCGATGTTCTAGGTGTTGCCCACCCAACTCTAATATTTCCTTCATGTCTGTACTACTGGCCAACGACGTTTCCTCTCCCTATCTTGATGGTGGCATGAACAAGACCTCCGGTTGATGAGCGAACCCCACGAGTGCAGGTTGCTAGCCGAGCGCGGCGCACGGGGTGAAGGCTCGCCGACCAAGTGTGGCACACTAAAGGTGAGACGGCGGCGGGCTAGGGTCAGGTGATGGTGGTGGCTCATGTCAAGTGTGGGCCAAATAAGTGATGGTGGATCTCGGACTTGAGGATGGAGGGGCATGTGGATCTTGATTCTTGTAACACCAAAAAATGATTTTACTATTAGTGAAATTTGCTTAATTTATTTGATTTTACATGTTCTTACTTACACCAAATAATAATTTAGACAAAACTAAAATCAAATATAAAGTCTAGCAATATTTTTGTTGTATTCTGGCTTGACTAGTAAGTTACATGTTTTTACCTTTTCATTTTTAGTTCTTTTGTTTGTTATATGCTTTCTGTACCGGCTAGTAAGTTAGCTCAGCCTGGCACCTTGCTCTTCTTCTCTTCCATTTTTCCCTCCCGCGATCAGCCCTAGCCTACTTTCTCGACACATTTGCGGCACACTTGGCATCCGATCACCGGATTCACCCTCTTTGCCGAGAGCCAGAAACGCTTGGCAAAGCCAATCAGACTCTCGGCAAAGGCTTTGCCGAGAGCCGCTCTCGGCAAAGACCTCACGACTAAGCTATGTCCGGCAAAGGCTCCTTTGCCGAGAGCAAACCCTACCACACTCGGCAAAGAATTTGCCGAGAGTCAGCTCTCCCCTCGGCGAAGTAAAGCTGCTTGACGGCGCTCTAGGCATTTTAGACGGAGCCTTTGCCGAGAGCCCCCCTTGGCAAAGATTTTTTTAAAAAAATAGAAACCGCCTTTGCCGAGAGCCCCACTCGGCAAAGAATTTTCGAGAAAACAGAAAACGTATTTGCCGAGAGCCCCCCTCAGCAAATAATTTCCAAAAAAACAAAAACTAGTCTTGGCCGAGAGCCCCCCTCGGCAAATAATTTCCAAAAAAACAAAAAATGGTCTTTGCCGAGAGCTCCTGCTGCCTGGCTCTCAACAAAGTATGGTCGCTTTGCCGAGAGCCTGGGCTCTAGCTCTCGGCAAAGGTACCATCCCCGGTTCCCAGATATGGTCTATTTGCCGAGAGCCATGGCCCATGCTCTCGGCAAAGTGACAAAGAACAGCCCCTTTTAATTTTTTTTACTTTCCAACCACACAAATAAATCATACATATATCAAACTCCAATATATCACCAACACATCAAATACAAAACACAATATATCACCAACATCACGTCTCACATTATAATCCATCAAAACATCTCACAATATATCACTACCATCACATGTCTCACAATATAATCCATCGAAACATTTCACAAGTGCATCACCAACATCACATGTCTAACGATATAATCCATCTCACAAGTGCACAGATAATACATGAAGAACAACAGTCTCAACCCCAAGGTGCCCACCCCGACCCTCCCGACCCCGGCTCCGGCTGATGCGGCGGAAGTTGTGCATTGGGAGGCATATCGTTCGAACCCGCCGAGTGATTCTGCACAAAGAAGAAGAAAAATTAGTACTGATAGTAATACTAAGGCCAAAATATAGAGAAAATTTGCAGCACTAGGTATAAAATTGTAATCTAAGACTAGACAAGTCAAAATTTCGGCAGCACCTCCCCTGCACGGTGAGGTTTCCAAAACCTGCAAGAAACCAACGGCACGATGGCCGGCACACACATATGATATCAACGACACGATGGCCGACCACCACATATATATTTCACCCCACATGTATATATCAACGGCACGATAGCCAAGAGTAAACCTGGTAAGTAAAGAGCTTGTGGTAGAGAAGTTAAACTCACAGGTCTGGCTCTCGGCAAACACCGTTCTTTTTTTTAAATTGTATTTATTTATTTTAAGTAGATGTAGCAAAAATGTATTTATTTGTTTTCTTTGTCGAGAACCGCCCTCGGCAAAGAGGAACTTTTTTTACATTGTATGTTATTTTTTAAATTAACTGGAGCAAAAAAAATTATTCTTCGCCGAGAGCTGCCCACGGCAAAGAATTTTTTCTTTTTTAAAAATATGATATATTTATTTATATTTTTTAAAAACTAAAAATATTCTTTGCCGAGAGCTTGAAGGGGCTCTCGGCAAAACCAAATTCAGTGGACAAAAAAAAAAGAAATCGGTGCCGAGAGCTAGTACACGAACCCTCGGCAAATGATCCTTTGCCGAGCGCTTCAACCTGTGCGCTCGGCAAAGAATTTCCAAAAAAAATAATTAAAATTAGCAAACGGCTCCGGAAAAATACCAAAATTTGTCGTGTTACAACTTATGCTCTCTTTTGACTATAGAAAAAGTTTGGAAGTCCAAACCTAATTCAATTGTGACTTTGTATGAAAATCTTAATGGATCCTTAACTCCATGAAACTTATTCGGAGATGTCTTAGTTTGTGAGTATCATACGTGACAAATTATGCAAAACATTTTCATTTTTCTACCATAGCCTCCACGTATGGTATCATGACTTCTTGACCAATCTCACCATTTTCTGTCTTCGTTTCATTTTTTAAGAATTTTTAAATCGTTCAGCGACACGTTCGTGGCCTTGACCCGTAAAACGAAATGTGCAAAAAATCGTAAACAAAATGTTATTTAGCCTGAATAATGGCTAAATAACATGAATATCATTTTTATACTTATTTTTTTTCTAGTGTTTCAATCACTTGTAGTTCAAATTTTAATCAATTAAAAAATTTGCTTGAAATGCAATTAATTAATTAGTTATAGCAAATAATTACAAAAATGCACAAAATTTAAATATTGAGTACCACATGTAGTATGTGTATAGAGATAAAAGTTTGGAGCGCATGAAAGAAAAAATAATTTATTTGATGAGAGTGAGGAGAAGAGGAACATGAACACATAAAATATAAAATGTCCCTTTGCCGAGAGCCAGGATGGGGGGTCTCGGCAAAGAGCTGACTCCGCTAGGGGAGGTCACGGCGTCAGCTCTTTGCCGAGAGGGTTTGTTTGCCGAGCGGGGTGCCGTCGGCAAAGAGCCGTTTCGCCGAGAGTTATTCTTTGCCGAGATCTTGGCCCACGGCAAATAGCTTGTTTCCCGACGGCGTTTCTTTGCCGAGAGCGGCTCTCGGCAAATGGTTTCTTTGCCGAGGGCCCGACATTTAGCCCTCGGTGAAAGATGCAGCTCTCGGCATAGGCCTATTTTCCGGTAGTGACCTCGCCCCACGTGTGCGCTTTGTTCCTCTGCTCTGCTGTTTGCTAGCCCAATCAGCTCGCCTAGCTTCGCATGTACTACTCTGTCCTGAGAAAAAGTCACTCTGGAATCATGCTGGTCAAACTTCCTCAACTTTGACTATGTTTATAGAAAACACATGCAACATTTATATCTCCAAAAAAAGTATATTATGAAAGTATATTCAATGATCTACCTAATGGTATTAATTATATAACATAAATGTTAATATTTTGTTAAATATATTTGGTCAAAATTAAAAGTTATTGACTTTTTGGCAAGCGAGAATGACTTTTTTTGGACGGAGGGAGTACCCACAAGTACAGTGCCGCACCCGCACACTCATTCTCAATAATAGATCAGCCCCACTTTTCTGCTACTTGTGCCACTTCTCCTACCTTGAGCCAAACCTCCTCCGCCATGGTTTTCCCCTTTCGCCAAGGATATGGCTGGTAGTGACCATCATGGTCGATCTTTCCTGCTTGATCGGGGCCACACCTAGGCGTCTAGGCCCTTGGCCTTTCCTCTCCCCTCTTCAACTTATAAAGCCACTAAGGACCCACCATTAATTGAGTATCGTCTATGAAAATAACTCAAATAACTCACTAGTAAAGAAAAGATTTTTTAGGGATGCCTCCCTTTTCTATCAGAAGCGGTTAAACTAGCATGCCGCCTCTAATGTTGCCGGAGAGTACTGTAGCTCTATGACCATCACTGAAGACCCATTTTTAGGGGCGGTTCCATTAAGAAATCCGCCTCTAAAATATATCTTTTTTAGGGGCGGTTCCGTTAAGAGAACCGCATCTGAAAATGCTATTTTCAAGGACGGTTGCTTATGTCAACTGTCTATCGAAATCAATTTTTAAGGGCGATTGACTAAGTCAATCGTCCTTAAAAATAGCTGCAACACAAATAAATTTGTATCTTTTTTAAATAAAGTTGGATGAAGACAAAATTTATATAAAAATTGTAGAGCTCGACGAGATTTAAAACTTTGTAGTTGATAAATTTTTTGTTTAAGATCATTTAGGGCTCCAAATATATAAATTAAATCTCAGATTTTGAATTTTAAATTTTTAATTTTTTCAAATGACCTTGGATAGAGAAATGTCCTATATAAAACTTGTAGTGCTCGATGAGATCTAAAACTTTGTATTTGAAAATTTTCTCATTTAAGATTGTTTATGAATTAAAATATTGATTACAAAATTTGTACATATTGGTACAAATAGACAGCATCGTAGGATAGTCACAAATGATTGTATGGTGCGGTGGTAGGGGATGAAACACGCAAGAAAGAGGATGTAGATTCGAATCCTAATGTTTGCACTTATTCAAAAGAAGTGAAAAAAATCTCGTGAGCTGTAGCTGGTCCTTTACCCTTCGAGCTATATTTAAAATATTTTTTTCTTATTTTTATTAGACTCTAAATGATTTCTAAAAAATATTTTTAGGGACCCCCTCTGAAAATCAATTTTTAGGGACGGTTGTCTTAAGAGAACCGTCCCTGAAAATCGATTTTTAGAGGCGCCGCCTCTGAAAATTACTTATTTTTACAATCGGTGACATTGTAACGGTTTTCCAAACCGCCTCTGAAAATTGATTTTAACCGCCTCTAAAAATCTTTTCTATACTTGTGAATTAGTAGAGGCGGGCTGTTAAGTGATTGACCTATGAAAATATGGGTCATTTGTAGAGGCAGATCTCTTAATAAGCCTCCTCCATTAATTGAGAGTATATAACAAAGGTGAGAGAAACCCTAGTCACTTCTATCGCGCACACTTCTAACCCCTAACTCATCACTTTCGCCCCCACCCTGATGCTCTTGGTGCTGCCCACCCAACTCCGATATGTCCTTCCTCTCTCTCTACCGCTGGCCAATGACATTTCCTCTCCCTATCTTGGTGGCGGTACGAACAAAACCTCCCCACGATGAGTGAACACCATGAGTGTGGCCTTCTAGCCGAGTGTGGCACGCGAGGGTGCAGGCCCGCCAACCGAGTGCGGCACACAAAGGTGGAGATGGCGTCGGGCTAGGGTCAGGTGATGGTGGTGGCTCATGTCAAGTGTGGGCCAAGTAAGTGGCGGCGGATCTCAGACTTGAACATGGAGGCAGATGTGTGCATCTCGTAGCACCAAAAATGATTACTAACTAGTGATTAATTTTTTTCCAACACGAGGAGATCCTCATTTCCATTCCATGAACAGAAAATACAAGAGTTTAAGAGGGTTTTAGAATGGAAAGCAAGGTAAAGGCATATGGCCAAACACTACTTCTCAGTCACACCTAAAAAAAAGCAACAACCTGAGAAACTATCTCCAGCAACTTGCTACTACAACCAGCTTCTACCAACACACCAGGACAACACAGAAGTACACCAACGAGATTGCAACTTAACATAAGTTCTGCAATAAGTATATAGGCAGGTGAATACAAAAGATTGACGTCCCTTGTATAAGCAATAACTGATGTATGATGTATACGTACGTGAGATGACCATCAAGGGGCGATCAGTGATCACTGATCCCAATCTTACCGTCTTTGTTGGTGCGAATACACGATCAGAGAGATGGTCACCAGTATTCACAATCGACATGTGGGTTATTGGCTATATCAGTGGCAGGAATAGTTGCAAGTGGCCAACTGCGCTGATGGAGCAAGACGACCTCCGACATGCATGTGAACTGCACGCGCTGGCAGCATCAAAGTTTGGGAAGCAAACTTTTTGACCATTCAAAAAGTGGCACCCTTTTGAGAAATCAAATCACCCCTCCAAGCCCCCATTTTTTTCAACTTGGGTTGCATCACCAGTTTCTATCGATCTCGTCCAAGTGTCCAAGAGTTCCCACTGCCACTGGTAATAATAAAGGATTGATATAGAGCAAAGCACTTGGTTGTCCAGCTTCTAGCTAGTGCTTTGGAGTCCCCTTCGTTCCTTTGCCAATCTATCAACTTTCTATCTGTGAGCTTTATCCTCGATAGGAAGCTCGAAAAGTCGCATCACGCACCGTGCTATGGGGGAAAAATGAGAGCACAACAACCATTTGAACTACTGATCGTAGATAGGAATCTGTTTTCAAAAGTTCATGATTATCTATGCATAGATTACAGGTATCAGATGCATATGCTCAGTTTAGATCAATTGGTGATGACATTATATTATACCTAGCATGTAGAATTAAGGATTCTCAAGTGTTTGATTTGTTAGCAATTGCAGAAACAAATCTGCTAGTCATATAACCCAAACTGCGGACCTTCTAGGCGTCCCCACAAGACTCGTGTTAGAATTTGGATCATACTCCAACATGATTCATGCCACAATGTGTATTCGTTTTGATGAATTAATTATTGAGTTGTACTCCTTCCGTCCAAAATAAATCTCTATCTCGTATTTTGACGAGTCAATCAATCAATCTTAACTTTGTAAAATTCGCCAAATTTATACTCCCTCTGTCCCAAAATAGAAGTCATTCTCGCCTTCCGACAAGTCAGCTTTTTTAAACTTTGACCTATTATATATAAAAGAATATTAATATTTATAATACATAATTAATATCATTAAATAGATCGTTGAATATACTTTCATAACAAACTTATTTGAGGATATAAATGTTGCACGTATTTTATACAAACCTAGTTAAAGTCGAGAAAGTTTGACCTGCACGCATCCCATAACGTCATCTATTATGAGACAGAGGCAGTAGGTGTTTATCAATTGCTCGCCAGATTTATACTTGTTTGCTTATATATTGTGCATTGAATTATGGAAAATACTCGGACGCGGGCGTCTATCCACTCGCGTGGTTCGGACACAGCTTCCACTCCGCATCGCCCGTCTCTCTACCTCTTTGCTCCGTCTCGCCCTCCCTATCTCCAGGTCCTCTCGTGTTTGCTGGCAGCAATAGAACCCCGTGCCGTCACCATTACTTCCTTTCTCCACCCAAGCCGACCATGCCATCTCCTCCCTCAGTTCGCAATGCCTCCCCGGCCTCTTCCCCAACCTAGCGCTGTCTGGATGCGTCGCCGCCGCAGGCCGCTGAGGCTGCCCCTGCCAATAGCGGCTAGGTGCAGGTGCCAGGGCGCCTCAGATTGTCTCTAGCCGAGCTAAGGGGCACCCACGAGCGCGGTTGGTGCAGGTGGTGCTCACATGCCGCAGGCTTCCACCGTGACGGTTGGAATTGAGCGGCCTCGTTCTCTCCACACTTTGTTGCAAACGTATCTTTCGGTTGTTGCAGATGTTTCAGAGGTATGTTATAAGTGTTTCATATAGATGTTGAGAAGATCGAGATATTATATATGTTGCAATGGCTATAATTGTATGTTGCAAGTGCATGCGTGTGGGAAGCGGAGGAATGTAGCGTTGCACGGCTGTGGCCGCGGGAGCGGCGCGGGCAGTCCCCGTCTGGCGAGGGTGTGCAGTGGCCGCGGACATCCGGATGTGCGGGCACCAGTTCTACCCTTGAATTATACGGGATTATGCGTTGGAGCATTGACTTCGCATACCCTAGGTTGAAATTATACGTCAGCCACTGTGTTTAAATTCTCGAACTAGGCAGGACATCCCGGAATTGTTGGGTAAACAGACCCCGTAAAATTGTCGTCAGCTGGTGGGAGCTCTAGCAATGTTTTATATGTTGTGGAGTTCTGATGCACTTGGCCCAGTTTTGACTTGGATACAGCATGCGCTCATCTCATCATTGCAATCAAGAAGAAGACTCCTAGTGCGTACAGTAATCTTCAGCGTCAGGGTCAGGCTCAGCTGCAGAGAACAAATTAAACGCACAGCCCACAGCGACCGGAGTGGCAGCAGTGACCTAACACCACCGCCGGCGACTCGGGCGGGCACCGGCTGCCGGAGTCGCGCCGCCGCATGCACTGCTCGCGCACGCGCAACGGCTCTAACGTGTCCGTGCCCCACACGCATGCAGAGAGAGAAGAATAGGCGCGTTCCCTTCACTCGCTCCAGCGGCGAGTAGCAGAGGCGCACGGGCGTTGGCCCACACGATGTTGGGCCTGGTGGACCCCACACGCGTCGTCGCGGAAGTCGTTTTTGATGAGGTGGGTGTAGACATCATCACTGAAACGAAGCCGCTAATCAGAGAGATTAGGCTGTGTCGTCCTGTCCTGCCATACCAGCTTATTATTAGTTTTTGCTTTTTTCATGTGTGCGTGTCGCACATACATGATATGTTTGGCCATTGTGAGATAAGACGCATGAGCAAATGCTTGATAGGAGCTATGCTACGGATTTTGCGCCGAACTGATATGATGCATGTGGTTCGGTTCCACGATTTTACTTTTCCGTGTTCAAATTATAAGCACATGGTGTGTTGGCGATCTGTGAGAGACACAAAGACGTGCACGAGTTTTTCACACCAAATACCACCATCTATCCTAAATTATCGTTCGTTTTGGTTTTTGCAGATACATAATTGTTATATATGCGTACATATAGGATATAACTAGATAGATAACAAAAGTTATGTATCTAGAGACGGAAGGGCTAGCACCGGACGTCCGGCCGCAGGCCACTTCCGGACGCAGCTCGTGTTCAAACGACTCCCCACACCCCATCATCCCATCCTCGCGTAACAAAAAACGTGCATGTTGCGTCCCACGTACCAGGAGCGTCGGGACACGATCGCACTGTAAACAGAATCAAGAGCGCACCCACGTCTGCGGCATCATCGTTGCCGTCGTGCCCGTGACCGTGTCACGCCATGGCCCGCCATGCCCTTTCCCCTGCCGTGCGCCCTGTCCTCCGCCATGCTCACGCCCGCATCACGCCATAACCCCACCACACCCCTTAATTACCTCGTCGCGCCGCCATCCCCCGTCGTGCCCTGTCCTCCGCCACGCTCCGCTCCCATCTTATCTCATCTCCTCCGCAACATCGGCCCTACCGTTACAACATATGCAGTATACATTTGAAACATAATTGTATAGTCATTGCAACACATGGAACATTCATATCAACTTTTGCAACATCCAGATAAAACACTTGCAATATTTGGATGAAATAGTTGCAACATCCATCTGAAACATCTAAAACATTTGGAAGACATACACTTATAACATACGTCTGAAAAACAGCTGAAAACATTTGGAACATACAATTGCAACATACATGTATAGTCATTTCAACATATCAAATATCTCTAATCTACTTTTGCAACATCTATATAAGACACTTGTAACATACCTCTAAAACACATGAAACACTTGAAACATACGCTTACAACATGTATTTTTAGCGCAACATCTACTTGTTGCTTTGACGAATGGAAATTCGTCGGCACGCAGAGCTTGATGCCGGCACAAAGCTCGATCGACGCCGGTGCGGAGCGGGGGAGGGGTGCTAGCGTGTGGGCAAGTGAAAGTGACCGCGATGAGCAACCCCACGCTGGAGGAGGCTACAATGGGTGGGTGCATGCCATGCCTGCGACACAATGCTCGTGCACTGGAGAAAGGCCGCGATGGACGTACGGTGCCTAGACGAGCGAGCGCAGTGGAATCGGCCATAGCGGGCGAATAGGAAAGAGAAGTGTTCAGATTTTTTTTTATTGGAGAAGCCGTGAGAGGAGTTGGGCTGGTTAGACCTAGTCTGTAGGCCTAGCAAAGGCACGCGTCCGGCCGGACGAATACTCGGTAGAGAGCACTACCGATCTAGAAAAGCCAAAACGATTATAAATTGAAACCAATGCAGTACTTGTATACTCACGTCATGTTGAAGACTAGCGAATTCTGAAAATTAGTACGGTATCCTTGTATATGTATATTAACCAAAATACTTTCCCGAGATTAGTATACGCTAACTAACCATGATATTATTATCATTTAAGTATTTATTTGACATAGTAATGCTTTGTAGTAGCGTTTTTCCATTCGTAGAGTGCTCACATCACCATAAACCAAAACACGACTTTTTTTTCTTGGTTACTAAAGTACGTACTAATATATACCTTCTAGAGAGTCCCCGACAAACGACCATTTTTTCTTTGACGACTCATCTGCTCTAGGGCAAAGACTGAAAGACTTGTTGCATTGGTTTGGCTAACTGCGAGAGGAAGGCGACATGTCCAGAAGCGAAAAAACCTGCAGTTCGGAGGTGCCCATGTTTTCTAGACCAGCTTGTCCAACTCCGTGTGTTCCAATCCAAGGAATTACGCCATGTACGCCGATTAAGCCGAGCATTCTGCAGACACAGTGAGCTTCCAAGTGATTTGATCTTCAACATCCGGGTTTAGTTCCAGTGCTCCACCACTTGTGATTTTTCCTAGAGTTGAGCAAACTTATAGAGAAGTTCCGAGCTGAATTGGTCGCCAAAAGATTGATGTCGCCCCTCACCCACGTGTTTCCTCTCAAAGCTTGTTTGTATAGTTTTGTTTTTCCTCGTACTAATTGAAAAAAAATAGCGGCATCAATCATTTGGGCACACGCCATCCATCCAGGCCGAATGGCAAAATGATGACATCGGCCCCGTTTGGATCCTTGAAAAAGAATTCATTTTTAATAATCATAATTTATACACATATTAATTAAGATAATATGGTTGTATATGGATTATATTTGTATATTATTATTGGCTATATGAGAAAGATACATATGTATTGTATTTCTACCATAAGAGAACGAGTCGAAGAGCGTGTTATATGAGATAGGCTTATACGTGAATTTTGCAAAGTGATGCAATGTAAAATCCCAAACCAAATAGCCTAATTTAAGTAGATTTCAATTCCTCTTAATGAAAGGATCCAAATGGCCCCTAAGAGTAATTTTTCTGGCTACATTAAAATGGGATTTGGTGCACAGGATGTCCATTTCTAATCAAGGTTTGTTATCCGAGGTCCAAGCGAGCGATCAATTAAAAGTTAGTCCTTCAATCCCAAATTAGAAGTCAACTTCCTTGGAGAGTCATTGCATCTCAGGTTTGACTAAATTTATATAGAAAAATAATAACATTTCTAATACCCAGTAAGTATCATTAGATTCTTCACTAATTATATTTTTATAGCATACCTAATGTCATAACTCTTTTTAATTTTCTCTATAATTTTGGTCAAACTTTAAGATGCTTTGGCTCTCCTAGAAAGTTGGAATGCCTTATAATTTGTAATGGATGGAGTATGTTTTAGCTTTTGGACAATAGATTTGGCTCATATCAACTTGAGATTGTGGTTGCATGTTTCCATGCATTCAATTTAATAAGGGACTTATTTCTTAATTGGCATGATTCACCTTCAACAAATAGGAGTACAAGGGCAATACGTCATAAAAATGTCAAATTTCAAGTTTTTTTTGGGACAGAAGTAGTATCTTACTGTTTTTGCCTACTGACCCTTTCAGGCCATTCTTGCAGAAAAAACGGAGAGAGAGAAGATCATTTCGGACAATGATGCAGTAGCTAACACGCCAATTACACCCACTTACCAGTCTAAACATAACAAAGTTTGTATTTTGTCAAACCATTCGAAGCAAATCCAGCTATTTTTATTTTTAACAAAATCAAAACAAATATTCAGAAAGATTTTGACAATAATGAAGGCTTACACATATAGTCTCTCTGTTCCGGCCATTCCACTTTTCTTGAGAGTCAAAGCATCTTAAGTTTGACCAAAATTATAGAAATAATTATAAACATTTATGATATCAAGTAGGTATATTATAAAAATATAACTAATGAAGAATCTAATTATACTTATTGGTATCATAATTGTTATTACTTTATTATATAAATTTGGTCAAACTTGAGATGTTTTGATTCTCCAAGAATTGAAATGACTTATAATTTAAAATGGAGGGATACTTATGACAAGAGTATGTTTCATCAATGGCTGACACAAGACAATGCTACCGTGAAGGGATACTTATAATTTAGAATGGAAGCATACCGTGACCCATACCAGCAGAGTCCAAACACCGTTGACCAGAGGCACAGCAGGAAAAGTCCAAGGAGGAGATAGAGTGATGTAGGCAAGCACTTAAAGTCCACCAAGCCAGTGGAAGGCACAGCCGCAAAGAATCAAAAAAAAAGTGAGAAAATAAAAATGGAAATAAATAAATACTCAAATAAAGAGAGCAGTATACACGCAAACGGCTGCTCTGACCAGAAACCAGACACACAGAGACCTCTGCCTACTCTCTATTCTCGAGCTCTATATATAGCATCATCCATCAGCACCCTTCTCCCACACAGCCTCTCGCATCACCTAGCTAGCTAGCTAGCTGACTCATCACTCGCAAGCGCTTGCCTCCTGCGCTCTTCCACTCCGACAAGGAGGAAGAGGAAGATATCCGAGAGAGGGATCGGCCGGAGCTCGCTTCCTCAGTGGCCATGGCACCGGCAGCGCACAACGTAGTGAATAACATGCACTCGGTCGCGCCCATGGAGGTGTCGGTCGAGGCCGGGAACGCTGGTGCCGCCGAGTGGCAGGACGACGACGGCCGCCCGCGCCGCACCGGCACGTTCTGGACGGCCAGCGCGCACATCATCACCGCCGTCATCGGCTCAGGGGTGCTCTCCCTCGCCTGGGCGATCGCGCAGCTCGGCTGGGTCGCCGGCCCCGCCGCCATGCTCCTCTTCGCCTTCGTCACCTACTACACCGCCACGCTGCTCGCCGAGTGCTACCGCACGGGTGACCCGGAGACGGGCAAGCGCAACTACACCTACATGGACGCCGTGCGCTCCAACCTCGGTGGCGCCAAGGTCGTGTTCTGCGGCGTGATCCAGTACGCCAACCTCGTCGGCGTCGCCATCGGGTACACCATCGCCTCGTCGATCAGCATGAAGGCCGTCAGGAGAGCTGGGTGCTTCCACACTCATGGACATGCGGATCCCTGCAAGAGCTCCAGCACGCCGTACATGATCCTCTTCGGCGTTGTGCAGATTCTCTTCTCGCAGATACCGGACTTCGATCAGATTTGGTGGTTATCCATTGTCGCCGCCGTCATGTCCTTCACTTATTCCTCCATCGGGCTCTCCCTCGGCATCGCACAGACCATCTGTAAGTCATTGATTCTTCAATCAGATTTGGTGACTAGGATTGTTGGATTCTTGGTTACTGACATGTGCTCAATCGATGCAATTGTTTGCAGCCCACGGTGGATTCAAGGGCAGCCTCACTGGTGTCAGCATCGGCGCCGACGTCACCTCCACCCAGAAGATCTGGCACACCCTTCAGGCCTTCGGCGACATCGCCTTCGCCTACTCCTTCTCAAACATCCTCATCGAGATCCAAGTAAGCAACAATCCACTCTTCTGCTCCACTGTTGTGTTCTCTGCAACTGGATTCCCCTGTTTCTAACCGAGTCTGCTCTGGTTCCTCTCCAGGACACGATCAAGGCGCCGCCACCGTCGGAATCGAAGGTGATGCAGAAGGCGACGCGTTTGAGCGTGGCGACGACAACGATATTCTACATGCTGTGCGGGTGCATGGGGTACGCAGCGTTCGGTGATAAGGCGCCGGATAACCTCCTCACCGGCTTCGGCTTCTACGAGCCCTTCTGGCTTCTCGACGTCGCCAACATCGCCATCGTCGTGCACCTCGTCGGCGCCTACCAGGTGTTCTGCCAGCCCATCTTTGCCTTCGTCGAGCGCCGCGCGGCTTCCGCCTGGCCGGACAGCGCCTTCATCTCCAGGGAGCTCCGCGTCGGTCCGTTCGCGCTCAGCGTGTTCCGGCTGACATGGCGATCAGCGTTCGTGTGCGTGACCACCGTCGTGGCCATGCTGCTGCCATTCTTCGGTGACGTGGTGGGGCTCCTCGGCGCCGTCTCGTTCTGGCCGCTCACCGTTTACTTCCCCGTCGAGATGTACATCAAGCAGCGCCGCGTGCCGCGCGGCAGCACCAAGTGGATCTGTCTCCAGACACTCAGCGTCAGCTGTCTTCTTGTCTCCATCGCCGCCGCGGCAGGATCCATTGCCGATGTGATCGACGCCCTCAAGGTCTACCGGCCGTTCAGCGGTTAACTTCGCAAAACGTTGAGGGATCTTATGCAGAACGACTAAAGACCGTGAGATAGGTCTATATCCCTAACTTCATTGGTAGCGATAAGCTGCTATACTTTTTTGCCACTAACCTGTTATGGTCATCTGCACTGCACGGGATGTGCTTGCAATTAATCTTGTGGAGTTGCTAGTGTATGTCGGTGAACCATCCAAAACTATGTTAGAAACGTGAAGCTGCTATATCGATACTGATCAACAAAGTGTGTCTCTGGTGACTAATTAAAGATGGGTCAACTTTACACGTCTCTGATACTGGATGCTTGGGCTGGGTCTAAGGTCACCTCTCATCAGAGACGGAACCACAATGTGACCGTCTCTGATGAGTGATCAACTTAGGAGAGAGAGGTGTAGACAAGACATGTCTCTAATGTGACCACCATTAGAGACAGCTTATCACATAGAGACAGGTCCCGTTTATACAATCACTGATATGGGTCTCCATCATAGACCAGCTTTATAATCTTTGTCACTAGTATAATATGTGGGTTCTCCTCATAGACTGGCTTTGTAAACTTTGTATCTAGTGGGACACATACCATATATTACTTAGGATTTTTTTAACAAAGAGAAACAGATGTTGAAAGCGTCATGCAAAAACTTTAACTACTAATTGGAGTGCTTTTGTTTTGCCCAAAGTTCAAAACAATGAACCATAGACGTGAGAAGAAAAGGTAAATCATAGAAATTCCGCATTAAACAAACATCCTGCCATCGATTTTTGTACAGTATATATTCTAATCATCATTGAATATAATAGCCATAACTAGATTTGTTTCCTCTATGGAATTATCAAACTTTGCCATTGTAAAATACTGTCCTAATAATTTGTAAAGTATTTTGGCAATGCCACTGAGTATGATTCCATTTGCTTTTTTCTACTCCGTCATTGGACCTTGGGTGCCCAACTAATGTGAAACACAACCTAGTCCCATTGTTTTTGCAGAATTCATAGAATAGGTCACTATTGAATTGGGTTCCATTGTCTAAGGTGAGGACCCTTGGTGCTTTGAAATATCATACAATTTGCTGCCGAAAGAATTTTTTTATCCATATGGAACTGATTGTTGCTAGGGGCTTTACTTCGATCCACTTTATATACTAATACTATGCACCGTAAGTTTCCCTGCTGCCAAAGGCAATGGTCGAACTAAATATATTCCCCACCACTATAATGGTCAGGTTGGGCATATTATATTAGATTGGTTATTGCTCATGAGTTGTTTGTATTTCTAGACATCATCTAGCGTCCCTCGTAGTGCCTGACTTGTGCTTTGGCATCTGTTACTATCGTCAACCAGCAGAATCCACTTCAGTATGTGATGAAGTCCTTGGTCCCGATCTTCACGACATAGGATCCCGACCTTGATAACTAGCTGATGGATAGCCGATAACTTGCTGCAAGCAGCGATAACTAGTGCAACCTGACGACATGCACAAGGAGCCAACCACCGTCTCTATACGGCAGCCTGAACCAAAGATTCGTCCAACCACACTCTCAAAGAAACCAACCTACGCAACCTGGAATCAATGAACCAGGAGCACGGATTGGGTGCCGATGACACGATTGCTTCTGTAATCTCCGCGAAGGAAAACACAAGAGCAAAGGGGTAGAGATCTCTCTCTAGTTTTTGTTAGCACACAGCTGAACAAAAGGGTTGTATTCTGACTATCAAAAGTCTTTGTTTGCTTCGGAGCACAGGGATATTTATACAAGGAACAACCCTCCTGAATAGGTATGAAAACGAAATAGAAATGAAAAGATAGAGTATGTAAAAAGGCTTCTACGAAATGGATTTCCAAGGGTCTTCACGCGGCTGTCAGTTTCCAGAGCAGTCTTCACTAAAAGAGTTGTAACTCCCTAGTGGGAAGTCAAAATGATGAGCCGTTTATTGGGTGTAAAAGTAGACTCAATAAGCTTTCCATCCATGTACAGCATGCATCACGAAACATTGTAGATTGGTACAGTTTTGCACAGGAAGTTGCACCAACATTCTGTCCCGGGAAGACTTGTTGACCTTCTGAGCAGTATTTACTAATCTGGACGTATCTCATTACTTGGAATTCCAAAATACTTGAAAATGGTACCATTGGAAAGTAGACTTGATAAGCTTTCCAAAATGTCCTCATGGACTCTCGTAACTTTTGGGAATCAAAAGTTATGGCTATTTCTTTCTGAGGTCCGGTTGTCTGTCCGCGTTACTTTTCCCTCTGGGGTCCGGTCATCCGTCCGTGCTACTTTTCCCTGGGTCCAGTCGTCCGTCCGTGCTACTTTTCCGACTGAGCCATTTTGTAGCACCGTGTCTTCCATGTCTTCATGTGCATACCTGAGAAACATCAAGATAGAACATTTAGGTAGTATAACATTCTTAGAAATGATAAAATTATAATAAGTTAGAAATGAATTCACCTGTTCTTGTAGTTTCTTGGCACGGCTTCTTGTAAGTGGCCCTTGATTTGTGTCTTTTTATGTTGGATGGTGAATGATTGATACTTGAGCTAGCATGTACCATTGGGATGTCCTCTCATCAGTATGCTTTTCTCAATAGGTTCTAGTCACATTGTGAGAAGTAATGGCAAGCATACACACAAGGTTATTGTCGCGGGTTCGTTGCCGCGGCAACATCGTTGTTCGTCGGGTGTCACCGAGTGTGGGTCTCCGGTGGCTCGGGTGGACTCAAGAAAACAAGAGAAGACATGACGATGTATCCTGGTTTAGGCTATCGGAGCCCGACGTCTGGTAGTGGTTGTTCTTTGTATTCGAGAGCACCCAAATCGGGGGGTTACAATGAAAGAGAAAGAGATTTGGCAGGGGATCGCTCGGTGCTATTTTTAGGCTCGTCGACGGTGAGGTTGGTTCTCCGGCGAGGGAGAAGAACGCTTCTCTCTCTCACCGGATTGCCGTGGGGAGGAACGCTCGGCTGTTCCTCTCTGCTTGTAAACAGAGACGGGCTTCATAAGAGCATCTCCAAGAGCCTTTCTAAATCGTACTCTCTAAATCATCATTTGGAGAGTCATTTGCATGACAATCTCTTTCTATATCTTTTCACTCTCCAACAGTTTTTCTATATCTCATGCGCACTCTAGAGATCCATTCTCATCTTCTATTTTTAGATAGTGAAAAATCCGGAATAGAAGATGGCTATGTTTGGATGACCATTTAGAAAAGCTGTTGGAGAGTATTTTTTTCACCAAAATCTCTATTCCTAGTATTTAGGAATAATATGAGTACCACCTTTAGTTATCCTATTAATAGAGGCAGGCGTTGTAATGCGCCCACTTCTGGAAATGGCCGATTAACATAGATCATCCCAGAAGCGGTCAAGTTGCGCTGCCCTCCTCTGGAAATGTGAAACCACCGCCTGCCGTTGTGATGACTACGACATAAGGTGCTACATTATTTGTTCTCACATGTTGATCACTTCATAGTTTATATAATATATTTGCCCTTTTCTGTAAGCTCTATATTTTTTAGGACTCATATATGATGATTGATTTATGCATCTATTTGACGATAGATGCAAGGATGCCAACGCAAGTTGCCATGACCTTTTTGACCATTTGATCTTGTTGCATCATCTATTATTCCTGAAAAGCAATTATACACTACTACGTTTCAACAGCAAAGTTCTAAACCATTTCTTTGCAATCTTGTCCGATCCGCACCTTCCCACACCTAATCCATGACTTTAGCTACGGCAGTTTTCTTAGACCATGACGAACTATCAGATCATCTATTGAGAGAAGAAAAGGCTGATGGCATGCAGCATGTTGTCTCTTTGTATACAATATCTCATTTGGATGTATAAATAGGGCGATAGCAAGCTGCAGTGTGCGCAGGGAAGAAAAATAGGAGTGCAGTGTCGATCTGTCTAGATAGCTAGATATATTTCATAAGGCGCGCATTCATATTGCATAAGCTTCCGTACTTTGAACATCAGATAAAAAGGTGGTACAAGTTGATGGATCTTATTAAGATCTTCGGTTATATATATTAGTATCATGTTTACATTGGACCTGCCCATGCACGATCAAGCACATCTGTCTTCACCAAACAGATTTGGAACTACACTTTAGTAGGGTTGAACCATGCATGAACGTTTTGCATTTTGTAGGAATAGAAGGATTGTTTTCTTCATCTGTCGATCGATCTCATTGATTTTCTTGGTAATATATATATACCACCATTCACTAGTTGTCCTTTCGCAACCTCTTGACAAGTCAAAAAGCGTTTTGCTTTGAGTTCATCGGGCAATCATATGAGCTATCTCGTAATGACTCTTTTGTAAAGTTGCTCGGATCGAACATTGGTTGGTGTCGACGGCGATGTCTTTGGCCATTGATATATTGGAACATGCGTGCACTACTATAGAGTATAGTACATGTCCTGATCAATTATTGGGTGCACTTTCTTGTTCATATGGTCAATGTCATGTTATACGGCCTGTAGCGCGATCACTTGATAAAGCCAGAGCATTTTTTGGTTTTAAACGGTTATTCAAATGTTTAGAGAAGTGGTTAGTCACGTAACCCATCGAGGTCAAGCAAAACACGGTCCTTTGTTTTGACTATGTGTTGTTTGGATTTTCGCCCACAAGTTCCTTTTTCCTCAACACGCTGCTAGAGTGCTAGAACACCATCTAGATGTTCCCCCAAAGGTGAGAAGTGTCAAAGGTAGAAAGATTTTTTTTTTGAGAATTACACAGTATATTGAAGACACCCACAACATGCACGCATACTCACCCTATGAACACACATACGCAAATCCTACCCCTATGAGCACCTTCAAAGGACTGAGTCAGTGTCACACCCGGTTTTAAGGACAAAACCAGACATACACTATATGTGAAAGAAAGGAGTCAAATCTCACATATAGCCACAGATAAGTGTAATATCAAGAGATAAATACTTAATATACATAACACAATAGTATAAAATATACCTTAGAGATCAACACAGCGGAAAAACAACTCCGAACACCGGGTGTAGACTTCACTCCAGGAACAAACTAACTGGTTGATCATAAGCCTAATAACTCCAGAGACTATCCTGAGGTGTGGAAAATAGCAAGAGTGAGTCCATGTCGAACTCAACAAATATAACATGGGGTTCATGAGGCTCAAAAGGTTAGACACTGGTTTACTGCATTTAGCTTTTATTCATCATTTACTTAGCAATTTAGAAGCATCAAGGTAAACCAATTCCCATTATAAATAAATGATCAATTGTAATAAGAATAATGAAATAACAATTAACATAAACATAATGATATCAACAATAATAAGCATGATATAACAATGGTGAACATTTATTCTATAAGAATCCCCAAGGCCGCCCGTGTCCGTGGGCACGTTTAGTATACCAGTTTTTAACTCTGCGCAGAGGTGTACACTTTCACTGTGAGTCATGACTTCCAAATGCATGGGGAGGCCATTTCCAAAACACCGGAAATCATATAAAGTCATTTAAAAGTTCGTCTAGCAAGTTAGGGCCGCTAAGGATTCTCAATTGGAAAGCATGAACCTCCCTCCAAGGGGCGACTTACAAAAGACTGCACCCACCTTGGCAGGCCAAGACCATACTAGACATGACCCCTCTTGCGCCTTTCGGTAACCACTAACAAGCTAGAAAAAGTCTCTTAAACAACTAGAGCTAGAGCCATATAGCCCTCACAGTTGTACTGTCAATCCCGGTTATCACTTACAGATAAGTCCTTACGGAGAGAAACTAGAGCAACATAAAAACAACATAATGCTCTAGCAGCCTTTAACAATAATTAAATCATCTTAATGGGTGATTGCACAATTCATTAGTCATATTACAAGATCATTGTTTATTATTAAGCACTAGCAATAGCTACCTTAATGCAAATCCCATAGGCAACAAGGAATCATGGTATCAACAGCTAAGTTATAATCTCTATGGTTGTCAAGGAGGACAAATACATATGTATTATGATTATAGTGAATAGGATAACAAGGATGGTCCCATGCTATACTTGCCTTAAACTTTGATGTTTCTTCTAGTCCAAAGCTTCAACTGTATTCCTTCTCGATCAACACGTAAATTTCACCGACTGGACATTATTATAGAACACCACGCAAGCATCCATATGCAATCATACACGAGGCAAACAAGAGATACAATTAGAACAGTACACCAACAGTAGAAAAACAGTTTGAAAAGCTTATAAAACTATTCTACATGTTACTACGATCACACAAACGTAAAGATCACAAAAATCGGATTTAAAACGTGAAAGTTATGAATTTTCTAAGATTTCCTATAGACAAATAAATACTTTAATATAAGCTCAAAAATTAAATATCACAAACCTACTGTACAACTATACTATCATGTAGAACTCGTGAATACAAACCTAACACAACTTGAATGGGTCCAAACGGAGTTAAAATGAACAAGTTATAGGCATTTAAAGCTTAAAACATAACTTTGAAGCATTTGAAACAATAGAAACATATTTTTCATTAAAAACCGGTCGGAAATACGCTTTCAACACAGAAAAACGTATTTTCGTGAATACGCCAAGGACGGCAGGTTAAGCTTTAAAGAATTCCAGGGTTTCTTTAGCAAAAAGACAAGCCGAAGAGGTATGTTCTAATCTTGAGCGTTGATCTGAGGATGGACGACTGGAAAAAGAAGATGGAGGGATGCAGACGGCGCTCCTACCGGAGAAGAAAGAAACGCGGCGGCGCCATGGCCGGACTTCGTCGGAGATTCGGTTTCGGCGCTACAGCGCTCCAAATCACGTGCAATTTGATCCAAACAAACAAGAAGCTCCACGCGGACTCACCGGAGTAGAAGATGAAGGCGGAGACGAGACGAGGACGGTGTATTGCTCGAGTTGGCGGACTGCAGCGTGCTGTGAGAGTTCGGCGGCAATGTGAGATCAAGAATAAACAAGAGAAAGAGGGAAAAATAGCCCTGAAAACCTCACAAACACGAGACGAAGCCCGGTATCAACTTACAGAGACGAATGAACCCACGAACTCAGCAAATTAAGCTCGGTGGCGGCACTTTAGGGTTTAGCGACGTTTTACTCGAAACGAGGGCGGCGGGATGACAAATCAAGCGGAAAACGGAAGGAGATGACTCGGTTTAGCTTATATAGGGTGTTGGCGTGATCAATTTGGGGAAAACGATCCCTTGGTTCGCGGATTTGGATCGGGGTTGGTGTTCGTCTCCGGTTTAGCCACGAGGAAGGGGACGAGGTGACCGACGAGTGGGGCCATAGTGTCAGCGGCACAAGGATAAAAAAAGGCTGCCGGTGCTCACTGCGCTCTGATGGGCCGGCCCAAAGCAAAGGAAGGAGGGGCGGCCAGGCCGTCGGGCCGAGCGAGCGCGAGTTTGGGCCCAGAGGAAAACAGGCCGACTGCTGGACTACTAGGCCACCAGGCTGAAATAGCAAAGGTAAGAGGTTTCCCTTTTTATTTATTTTTCTATATTTTCCAAAGCATATTTCCAATAAAGTTTTGAATCAATTTTGTAATCCAGTCAAAACCACACATTACAATAAAGCTTATGCTCTAGCATGAATGCAAAACATGTTGCTAACCATATATTGGGTTTTAGTTTCAAATAAAATATTATTTCTCTATAATAAATATGCACAAACAATTACTCAATGAATCCATTTTTTAGTTTTGATAAAAATCACTCACTCAAATAAAACCAATGCAATGGCATGTATGCACAAACAATGTTTCTAAACCCTATGATAATTTTTAATTTATTGAAAATTTTTATTTTCCTATGTTTCATGAGCACAAAATACATAATTATCTCAATTTATCTCTATTTCAAAAAGAGGAAAATTTTAGGGTATTGCAGCCAGCTGATCTCGAAATTCACGAAGTCACCATATGCGCCTCGCTGTCGACGGGGACGTCGCCTACCATTAAAAGCATAGCGCCGTTAAATCCTGAAATAAATCCAGGAAAATACGAGCACATGTGCCAAGTCGAGGACTTGAACCCAACCAACTGATCTATGATGAGTTCGCAGGAAGAAAGATAATTTACTTACATGATTAAATTGAATGGACAATCAGGTAGATAGATTGACGGTGGGGAAGTTGTCAAGTAGGAGTAAGCCTCTAAGAGCTCACCACATACGCTAGATTAGCTCTTTAGAATATCTATGGGCATGTTTGCATCTTTTAGGACTAAAAATTAGTAGCTAAAATTAGTACTAGTGGATCCAAATAGACCTTCTAATAAACCTACTAATTGTTAGCTAGAGAGCTGCTAACTATTAGTTCGATTAGCAGGTTTGGAGGTGCTAATATAGTTCAGTTGCACCTTTTAACTTACTATCCAACCACCTATTAGCAAGTGGATACAAACAGCCCCCTGCAAAAAAAATATCTAGCTAAAAATTAGCAACTATTAATTAGCTATTAGCTATTTAATTTTTAGTGCTAAGAGATGCAAACATGCCTTATATGTATATAATACTCCCTCCACCTAAAAAATTAATGTTTTAGATTTTAATTATCAGGATAGAGTAGTGTTCAATAAAAATTATCCATGTACTATACCCTATTTACTAAAGGTAAACCATGCTAACTAATTAAGGAGGAATAAACCCCTCGTTAATGTAACACCCTAAAATTTACATCTTTTAAATTAGAGGTAAAATGAATTAATTTTCTATATTTGGTGCTTGTGAAAACATAGGAAATCATTTTTTATATTAAAATTCATCATAGGGTTAACAATATTGTTGTGTATACATGCCGGTAGCCTAGCTTTGCCCTAACTCTAGCAGCTCACCACCGCTCGATCGAATCTCGCCGTGCAGCCGAGCTCATCCACTGAAGTCACCGTGGCTGCCAGTTCCTTCTCCGTCCAACTCCACGCTAGAGCAGAGATAGTAGAGTAACCTGACCAGGCGTGTGTTTTGTTCTTGCTAGCTAGATGACGTCGCATGACACATGGATTTGTTTAGTGGCCGCTCTCCTTCAGGAAAAAAAAAAGAAATCTAGAAATACCATCTATTTTCTCTTAAGGAATAATTAGATCTAGACAAGGAAATTTGTGCTGGCCAAGACGTGGTAAACCTGAGCAAGCTATATACACGTATATACTTGCTAGTTGGCAAGCACGTGAATTTAGATTTGTGCTAGTATATACTCCATATATGGCTGCCGAACATATATATGTATATACATGGAAGATGAAACAATTAAATAAGGAAGTTTGCATGTCCAAGTGTTGGTTTTCCATAAGTGCTTGTTGTTGCATTGGGCTCAAACCCCACCACCCGAAGGCAGCCAGCCAGAGCACGTCCGCAACGTGCAACAGCTAACCAACGTCTCGTCCCAGCTAGACTAGGAAGCTAAGTTCAATTTCTATTCCGGCTCCATAACACATCCAGGCCCATGATCTGCTAGCCTATATATAGCTCTCAACAGAACAGACTCTTGCTCCTGCCCTAGGTCACGTCTGCCGCCGCTTGTGCCGGCTATTCTCACCTTGGAACTACACCAACACCCATCTGATATGCAAGTCTAGGTTTCTTGCTAACTTGGTTGATCCCGCATCACAAACACGGCTTTCCCTCGACCTTGTTTTCCGGCCGTGTGGAGAGTCCAGGTTGCGCACGTCGTGACTCTCGGTCTACATATATATATACACATCAAGGCATCGCCCAAGCCCAGTTCATCCGCCGCCATTAGCAGGCCAAAGATCCCATGCTGTTGCTTTGATCATCTGTGATCAGGCATCTCCAGCCGCGAGCCTCGGACCATCGTATGAAGCTGCTCATCCTCTCAATGATTTGTCAAGCAGGTGTTTCTCTTTTCCATCTAATACTTGCTAATGATTTGAGTCCCCATCCTGTGTTCTCTGTCTACATAAGTGATTTACATGAGCGATATCTGTCAACGCCAAACTGCTGATCTCCATCTGCATCATTGTCATCTCCTTAGTGATGCATCGTCGCCGATCTATCGTCGGAGGAGCCTTCTTTTGAAACCCGATCTCGTCGCTATTTGCTTCAATGCCGACATCGCTGTTCCTCGTCTGATGTTGTTGATCAGTAAGAAAACAATCAGCCATGGAGGTCACCACGTTCTGGACGAACTGCGCAAGGTAGAAGATGCAGTTATTTATGATTTTGACATTCTGCTGTTAATCTCCACCGTTTAACCGTTTTTACTCCGATTTAGTTTATTCTTGTTGCTTTAGTTTCGTAGCATCGCGCTCTACGCAGTAGTGCTAAGGTTTATCATGTCACCCAATTCTAAAATTATTTACTTAAATACTAATTAAGTTAATGATTATTTAATGACCTTTTAATTAAAAACAACCAAGGGATTAACTCTGTTTTGACACGTTGCGGTCAAGCTAATGCCTGCTACGTTTTAGTGGCAACGTGTAGCATGTCTCACACCTCTAAATTTTATAAGTTAAATATTGATTTGATTAATATTTATGCAACCGAATTTCTAATTAAAAGTAATTTAAGGTTTTATATCTGGTCTTTTATAAACAAATATTAACTTGATCGATAGCAACTTGAATATTTCTTTACTAGTAATAACTTGGTCAATTCATTCATGAAACATATAATGATTTAATCAGGTGCTTTACATGATTTATGTTTTCTAAAAAGATAAATGTTAAAGTGACTTAAATAATATTAATGTTTATAAATTAAAAGCAACATATGTGATGTACTTAAAGATTTTTCTATACAAATATTAATATGATTAATTGCTACATAAATGCATTCTTAATTTCTTATTACTTAGTTTAAACAAGTTGTATATATTAGGCACTAATAAGTATGCACGTGTCCCTTTTTATATTGTGAACTTTAAGTTGAACTTGCTTAATCCTTACGGCAATATTTATAAAACAAGATTTGGTCTTAACTCAGCTTTGAATTAGAATATAATTTAAGTAATCTGAGTTAATAACTATTACGTGGTTTTTATTCAATTAAGATAATTAAGTGTGTAATTGTTTCTTTTATAATATAAACTTTCGGTAGTCGTTTCTTTTCCATCGTAATTTCGTTATCAGCGTTTCTTGTATTCTCGTGACCGTAGCCGGTAGTTCTCTTTTAGTACGCTGTTTTATCTTGTGTGGTGTATTGTTCTTAGTTGTACCTATTTGTTTGCTTGTATGTTTGTTAGTGTGCTGGGTTGTTTTGATCTACGAGTAGAAGAAAGACTATCCGTGAGCGCCGAAGATCCGAAGATGAAGACCAGAAGCTGAGTGCCAGAAGTTGCAAATGAAAGATTAAGTTGATGTTTTCAGAGAAAGTTGCTTTGGGCATAAAGAAAGTTCTAAGGCAAGTATAGCATGGGATTATCCTTGTTGTCCTATTCACAATAAGCAAATAATATCATTATGCATATATTCCTTGTTAAGGATGACTTAGTATTGATCTTATTCCTTGATACCTATTATACTGCATGGATTAGTATTGCTAGTGCTCAACATGAACTATGATCATGTAATTTGACTAATGGAATATGCAATAAACATTAAAAGATGATTTTATTACTGTTTAAGGGTACTAGAGCATGGGGTTACTTTGGTGCTCTTGTTACTCTCCATAAGGACTCATCTATAAGCGAAAATCCGGGATTTACAGTACAACTGTGAGGGCTAAAATGGCTCTGGCTTTAGTCATATAGAAGGACCTTTTCTAGCTTGTTAGAGGTATTCCTTTATGGCGTAAGAATGGCTTGACGAATCGGGTATAGTGCGGCCTCTGTCCTCATGTGTATAGGCTGCGTGTTATTGTGCCATCAGGAAGGGGGGGCTCTACATCTGTTTGCCGAGTGAAATCTAATGAGGAGTTGGCTTCCGTACGTGCGCCCTGTTTAGTTCCAAAAAAATTTGCAAAATTTTTCAGATTCTCCGTCATATCGAATCTTTGGACACATGCATGAAGTATTAAATATAGATAAAAAATAAAACTAATTACACAGTTTAGACGAAATGGACGAGACGAATCTTTTAAGCCTAATTAGACCATGATTGGACAATATTTACCAAATAACAACGAAAACGCTACAGTGCCCATTTTGCCAAAAATTTTGCATCTAAACCGGGCCGTGGTTTAATTTGTGAGATCATGACGTAGTACATTTCAGATAAGGAATATTCGTCCCCTTCTTCTTGACCAAACAGAATTACACCACTTGCTATATATAGCAATTTAAATCAAAAGAAAATGTGCACACCTTAAAACTCAATTCTTTTATACATAGCAACTTAAATCAAAACTAAAGATGTACAACTTAAAACTCAATTCTAACAGTATTTGGCCATCCAAAAGAAGCAAATAATTGCATATCAACTATTTCTAGCACACAACAAACTTGGAATATCTGCTCCTCGTTTCTTTTCATGCCATTCACCACTAGACAATGTCTTTTACAATTGTCTCCCATTTTTTTCAGGGGTATTTCACATATAGCAAACCGCCTGCGGTGCAACATCGTAGCAACAAACTGCACTCAAACTTCATTTTTTAGACGATTCTATTGAGCAAACCACCCCTAGAAATGTATTCACTTTTACCAAAAAGGTCATTTTCCAGGTGCAGTTCACTTAAGCCAACAATCCCAAGAAATAGGAGATTTCTAGCGACAGTTGGCTTAAGTGAATTACCCCCCCCCCCCCCCCCCCCCCCCCCAACACATAGACACCCAAAAAAAACCCTCTATAACCTTTCTTCCTCCTCAGATTGATCAAACCCAATCTGAGCCTATCCTGTGTTGAGCTCACTTGGAGGCAAAAAATTTGCAAAAACAATATAAGGGTGTTTGTCCTTGGACTCTTTGAAGGAGTTGGCTTTAAAAGGTATCTTTTTGAACCTTGCTCACAGAGTGCTTTCTTACTTAGGATTTCCATCAAGAGATAGGCATGATGAGTTTTCCATTTCTATACAAATTTAGTTACATTTTTTGGCCCAACCTAGAGAAACTCTAGGATCTGTGTAAAACTCAATTACTAAACCAATGGCTTTAACAAGTTAAGAAAATAAGTAGCAACCACAATTTATCCCTCTCTCCAATAGTTTCCTACACTAGTAGCTTTCTAAAATACAAAAAGATGATGGCCCACAACTTTTTTTTTGCATCAACCCATTTGTTTGCACGCTACTGCTGTCCCTAGACCATCCGCTGCCACATCTCCGTTGCTCGCTCCTACAGCCAGGAACGAAACACCGCCCCTTAGCCAGGAGTGATGACCACCCCCAAGACACCTGCCGTCGGCCTTCAAGTGGCAAAAAAACGGGTCGCAGCCAACCCACCTATAACGGGAATGAGCTAGAGTGCTTGATTTTTTTTCGAAAGGAATGAGGACTTATATTAAATCTTGGCATAGTACATCGCCAAATTACGCATGAAAAAATCTAAAATAAAAAATACATAATATTCTATCCAGATTCTCTATCAACTTCCTCCCAATGGCTTTCCTCAAATGCCGGAGCCAAAGTGCAATCCTTATACTGAATCCAACGACCAACCCCGAAACATTGGACATGCCACAAGATCCAACGCTTCAGAACCGGTCAGAAACACATCTAAATCGCTGAAGAATATCGGCAGTTGCATCGATGGGTATGACATAGGATGCAGATTCATCACCTTGAGACCTTGATTTTCTCTCCGTGACCATCGATGATGAGATCGATGACCCGGTGTCGCTGTCCTCGTATGGGGCTCCCAGGAGCACCCCTCCCCTTTAGATAAAGGCCGCATGCCGATGAAATTGACGCCTGCAATGGCGATCTCATTGTGGCAATCACCGAAGTCAACGCAGGACACACGATCCCGATCGTAAATCATCTTATTTCGCCAAAAATTTATTTGGACTCAACCCTAAGACACTAGAAAACTGTGGGAAAAGGATGGGTCCCCTCCCCTTCTTGTCTCCGGCACATGCACCGGAGAGGAAGAAGGAGAGGGGCCCTAGGCGCGATGGCGGCGGCGGCACTGTATCCTGATAGTAGAGTGCTTGATTAGGCGCGCGAGCACACACACACAAATTCGGATCACAAAGACCCAAATCTCGCTATCGCATCACCACGTCTTCTCTTGTTTTCAATCATCCAATGCCCAGCTGACCACTTCACAAAGGTTAATCCTTGTATGCGAATCGAGGAACACAAGCAAGATCGAACAAGATAGAACACAATATGATATTACAAGTAATATGAAGCTCACAAGTTGAGGTTCCACAAATTGATCTATGGCAAAACTATTCGATCACCATCCCGAGGTGTCCCTTGAAATTAGCCGGACCAACTTGTCCCCTTGCGACAACAACGCAGCCTTGCACACCTTGTCTGCCTGGCAGCCTCACTCCGCCTAGGGCTCGCTACCCCCTTCCCAACCGTCCATGCTAAAATCTACACTTGTCAACCGCTCCCACTCCACCCTAGACACACAAACCTCAACCCGGCTCATCCCCTCCTATAACGTCATTCCCTCCGCTTCCTCAGAACAGAACACTCACTACCCTTGGCAGACGTGGCAGACCCACGCTAATGTGGACAATTAAATACATGTTAGTGGATGATGTGACTTGCTTGAATGAAGACATAAATGCTTGTGCTAGTGGGCTATCATAATCACGTGCTAGTGGATGCTGACATGCATGACAAGATAGAATGCTGGTGAGAATGAAAATATAAGTTATATAGAATATAGATATAGATATAGATGAGAGTGGTGATATTTTCGGCTGTTAATGTGGTAAGTTTTAGACCTGAAGAGCCATTCTTCCTCTGTTGTCCGTACACAGACGTTAATCGGTGCTTATAATTTGAGAGTGTCATGGGCATTATGCCGTACCTTGGTATTTTGCCCGTTGCCACATGGCTTTATTCATGCCCAACCAAGTACGTCCTTCAACATTCTGTGTATGTATATTAGTCGCGCGAAATATTCCAAATGAAGCGTCAGTTTAATTGTTCTCGTGTGTAAATTCATAGACAAATTCCATATGAGCAATTTCTGGACCCTAGCTACTATAGAACCAAGCAAGGAAAACCACGAATTCTCCTCTTCAGGTCTGTGACCCTAGCTACTATAGAAGCAAGATGCCTGGGGAACACCACACGCGTGTTTTCTTTGTCCTGTTGCTTGCTATAATCTGTGCCGGATAAGAACATGCAGCGCTGGCTGGCTCAAATAGGACTAGAATTAAGCGATCTATATCCTATAGTAGGAGCTGCAGGTCGGCACACCGCGCCGGAGCCGGACGGGAGAAAAGACGATGACGAATCACGCACGCCTACTGTTTGCTTCCGAATCCTCCATACATGGTACATGCATGCACAGTGCAACTGCAACGACGATGTGATGTTATGCGTATATAATTACATTCCATACCTTGCCAAAACGCTATCGCAAATAAAGCTAATAAGCGCATCAAAACTTGTGGAAAACACTGAATCAGTGAGCGCATCACGCCACCACTGCACGCGGTGGACGCCGTGGCGACGGGCCGCTGCCAGAATCGATCTCGCGGGTCCAGACCCTTTTTATATATTTATTTATTTTAACGTGCAGGCCCATTTCGCTCTACTGTAGGAGTAGTTTTCTTGTTACATAGAAGCATCAAATAAAAAAAAAACATAATGCTGAGACGTGCGTGGGTCCCGTGGCCGCGTGCTTCAACGGAAGGTGACATGATTCCGAGCAGACAAAGACGTCCACCGGCATGCAATTTGGGCGTGCCTGTCTTCCAATATATGCATGGCTCTTTCTGGTCAAGGTGAAGTGCCCATGAAAACATATATAAAATGCGCGCTTTTCAACTCACGACTCCTGCATTATCCAGGGTGCAGTGTGATATATACCGAACTATATCGTTCGCTAATATAAACGTGAGGCACGAGGAGCATGTAATTAGGGAAGAACGGTATCCGTGTACTATGGATCACTAGCAGTTGTAGCTTATTATTAAGGGCCAGTGCCGATTTTCAAAAACAACAATGGAGAGGGTTTTACAACCAATGGTAATGACCGGTTTAGTGCTATAGTAATATATATATATATATATATATATATATATATATATATATATATATATATATATATATATATATATATATAGCCATCTCTATTTATATATATATATATATATATATATATATATATATATATATATATATATATATATATATAGCCACCTCTATTTACGATTATTTTATATACTAATTTACGACAATGTTAGTATATATTTACGATAGTTGAATTACTATAGCACTTGGGGATATTTACCATAATGTTATAGTAAATCACATAGTGAGGAGTTACTATAATCTCGTAAATTAGCATAGCAATTATCGTAACTCAAAGTGGCTACAGAATAAGTTATTTTGTAGCCAGCTGTAGGGTAATAGTTCTATATATATATATATATATATATATATATATATATATATATATATATATATATATATATATATATATATATATATATATATATATATATATATATATATATATATATATATATATATATATATATATATATATATATATATATATATATATATATATATATATATATATATATATATATATATATACCATCTTGCCTCTAACTAAACTAATTAGGACGGAGGGAGTAGTTCAGTTTCCTTAACTAATGCTTGTTGTTATGGATGACACTAAGTTTAAAACAAATCTCAATATTTCCTGCCAACAAAGATAGACATAGGGTTGACGATGACCCAGAATACATTGTATTTTGGTACAAATTTTGAACTCTAGATTTGAGGGAGTAGATGGTGTTGTTGAGTGATAGGAGTAGTTTATTTAGGGCTCGTTTGGTTGGGCTCTGATTTTACTCTAGCTCCTCATGTGGATCAGCTTCTCTAATAGAGCTGAAGCCATTTTCGAAAACATTTGGTAAAGAAAACTCAAGTGACAGTTCTATAATGATTTGTATTACATTTGTGAGGAGGAGCCTAGAGAAGCCACATTTCTGTGGCTCTAGCTCCTCTGTACAAAGATGGTTCTGGCTCCTCTGGGCACATTGCAAGGAGCCGTTTTTAGATGCCCGTTTGGAAGAGCTCTTTGCAAAGAACCACGAGAAGCCGGAACCGAAGCCCTGCTAAACGAGGTCTTAATTTGTTTCCTCACGGGCAAGTGACATAAACTGTCAAAACAATTTTATTTTTTATGAGAGATTTTATAGCAGCGACCCCCAAGTGCCCAAACTTTCCGCTGTGGAGAGAGTCACAAAAGATTTCAATTACAAGAATCAACTAAAAAATATCACACACACACACACACACACACACACACACACACACACACACACACACACACACACACACACACACACATATATATATATATATATATATATATATATATATATATATATATATATACATATACCATAACGTTATAGTAAATCACATAGTAAAGAGTTACTATAATCTCGTAAATTAACATAGCAATTATCGTAACTCAAAGTGGCTACAGAATAAGTTATTTGGTAGCCAGCTGTAGAGTAGTGTATATATATATATTATTAAGGGCCTAGGGCTTCCAATAATTAATGGAAGCCCCAGCCAAAAACTGCAGCTATATGGTTCAACCGAACCAGCAGCAAGACCAGGCACACTATTTGGTCCGCTCCTGTTAAAAAAATGAAAAATATGTGGTATTTGGTAGCCAGCGGTAGGGTAATATATATATATATATATATATATATATATATATATATATATATATATATATATATATATATATATATATATATACTCATAAAGGAGGATATTTTTGGTTCTATGCATTGTTCCTCTATTAATTATACGTCACCAAAGTGAGAATAATGGTTTGGATTTGGGCTATCACGGTTTTGGATAAAATAACCCCCCAAAGGGGAGGGTTTTATTGAGTTCTATGCATTGTTTCTCTATTAATTATATATTCGACTAAGTCGAGGCAAGATTTGGGTTGGGACCATAATAGATTTTTGCGCCTGCTAAGACATGTTTATATGCCTTTCATGCCACTTTGGGGGTTTTTGTGCAATTGATTTTGGATTTTTATGCTTTGTAGGTTCTATGCTTATGCTTGTGAGCATAAGTTTCTATACATTGTTGGAGTAGTTCTAAGCTATTTTTATACGGCAACAAATTTACTTTTTATTCATTGAACTACTAATTTCTATGCAATATCGGCATAAAAAACGTTTAAGCGCATCTTAACCACTGATTCTATAAATTCGATCATCCATCACGTGCTATTTTTTTAAATTTAATTGCTTTTTTGTAGATTTGAAACACGGCACATATCAATTTGTGTGCTTGCAGCTTCAAATTATTCATGCTTAGTTTGCACAAGATTTTATGCTTAGTTTGCATATGTTTTATTCATGCTTAGTTTGCATAGGATTTTATGCTTATTTTGCATAGGTTTTATTCATGCTTAGTTTAAATAGGATTCTATGCTTAATTTGTATAGGTTTTAACACCAGTTGCATAGGTTTTATTCACGCTTAGTTTGCAATGCAAGCAAGCATGGTTTTCTATGCAATAGTTGATGCGTCCATTAGAGATAAATTGTTTCTGTGCTTGCATATATAAGTTTCTATGCATAGCGTCCATGTTAATTTCGATGCTTCATGTGTGATGGATTGTGTTACTTGGATATGAGTTCGGCGATGGATGTGGTCAGAATTTTTATACTTCGTGTGTATAAGTTTCTATGTGCCATATCTCATGTTTTTGTCTAGCTGGAGGTATTGTAGTTGGATGTATCTTTGCTTCATGTGTTTCTTTAATTTTTATGCCTTTGTGCAACTATTTTTTTATGTAATACTGATAGTATAATCTATCATGGTGTTTGGTTCACTTGATGGTAACGTAAATAGTCCCATAAATTTATGTATAGAAGTTGTTCGTTATACTTGAGTGAAATGTTTGATTTGTACTTGCTATGTTTGTATGCATCCACTCGGTGATTTAGGGGGAGCATGCTAGGACTGCTCCTATTCACTTGACTTGCGGAATTGGAGATGCTGCTAGCTTATAATTCGATAGATGCATAGATTTTTTTTTTGGGTGCATAAAAATTGTGAGTGATATCTATTCTGTTCACACAGATGTTTTATGTCTTTGTTACCCCTCTAAGGTTTTTGTGCTTGCTAAAACATTGTTCTATGCTTTTCTTTTGTCGTTGTAAGGTTTCTATGCCTACTAAAATATGTTTCTATTTCTGTCTTGCCGCCATAAGGTTTCTGCGTCTACTAAAACATGTTTCTATGCCTTTGTTGTGATGTAGGATGGCTGGAATGAATTCTTTCATTTGGTGTGAGAGGTTAACGGTGGCTCGGAGATAGGACATGGCTTGTCACGTCCACGACTTCATTGGCTTGTGCATCAGGGGCACTGTGTGATCTTGATGTAGTTCATGGGTTATGGTCATTACAATGTTTGTAATAATTGTCGGTGCCAAAAACGTTTTTGCGCATCTTGATCGTTGATTCTATGAATCCGATCGTCCATCATGTGCTATATTCAAATTTTAAATTTTAGAGAAGACGAAATCGTCTTCGTGTTTTATGCGTGCGGTCTCCATGTTCTATGCATTGTTTCCATGTTAATTATACACTCTTGACCACTGATTTTATGCACCTAATCGGCCATCACGTGCCAGGATTTAAATTTCAAAGGCGACAAGGTTGTCTTCATGTGCAGATGTTTTTATGCGGTAACAAAATTAATTTTTATTTATCCAACCACTAATTTCTATTCAACGTCGGCACCAAAAACTTTCCTACGCATCATGACTAGTGATTCTATGCATCCAATCGACCATTACATGTCATGATTTAAATTTTAAATTTTAAAAAACACGAGGTCGTCTCCATGTTTCTATGCTCTAGCTCGCAAGATCTATTCATAGATGAAATTATATCTCATAGTGCGCAAAATTATGAATTTTAAGTTCTATGCAACATTGGCGCCAAAAACTTTTCTGCACATCTTGGCTATTGACTTTATGCATCCAATTGGTCATCACATGCCTTGATTCGAAGTTCAAAGTTTGGAGAAGACGAGATCATCTCCATGTTTTACGCTTATGGTCTCCATGTTTTATGTGCTGTTCCCATGTCAGTTATACACCCTATAGTGGGAAGCATAATGTTGGTAGAGACAATAATGGTTGTTAAGTGGAATGTCCATCTCGCAGAGAGGGTTTTACATGGTAACAAAGTTAATTTTATTAATCCAACTACTAATTTCTATGCAATGTCGGCGCAAAAACTTTTTTATGCATCTTGACAATTGATTTTATGTATCTAATCGGCCATCACGTGCTATGATTCAAATTTGTAAATTTATAAATTTTTATTTTTTTCAAAAAAATATTCACAATGGATCTTGAATCGTGCATAAAAATGTCAGGAGTCCAATGGTGAAAACCGTTTTTGAATCGGATGCTTCGTTGAGGAATTATCGTGAAAAAATAAAAGATATTAGAATGGATGCATGCATGCATGCATGTGTCAGCTTGTGTCAGCGCGTGTCAGGTGCAGTTAGGTGGAACGTCCTGCTCGCGAAAAGATTTTTATGCGGTAATGAATTGATTTTAATTCATCCAACGACTAATTTCTATGCAACATCACGACCAAAACTTTTCTGCGCAGCTTGACCTGGATTTTTATATATCTGATTGGTTGGGTCTGTAGTGGTCCCCTACTCGTGCGCGCGCGTTAGCTCCGCTGACCTGAATGGGTGGGCTAGCTGGGGGGGCTGGCTGGGACCTGCGCGCGCTTGGTTGGGGTGGCTGGCTGGGGCTTCCGATACCTGTTTGTAGCTCTGGCTCCCGATAGTATATATATGTGCCAAGTACTGCCAGTACGTTATTTCTAGTTTCTTCAATCTATCTACGAAAGAAACGTGCAAGTTATCTGCGGAGACATAACGATCGAGGATCAAGTTTAGTATGTTTTTATTATTTAATTGCTTGCACTCACGACTCCCGCTCGTGCTGCAGCTACCTGCTAGTAGTAGCAAGGTGTTTGGTTGGGAAATGGAAATGGAAATGGAAATGCAAATGTAATCAGAAAACGTTCTAGTCAAAAGAGAGTGGGATTCGATCCCGCAAAAAATTGGGCGTAATCGGATTTGTATCGGTTTGTAATCATATTACGTTACAGAACATCGAACAAAACACCATCTAAGTGCTTACATTATTTATCATATATATGTAATCATGAGGTGCCGGAAATAACACCCTCAATATCAACCTACCATGAGAGCGCCCAAAAGGGACGGAAGAATTGAAGTGGGCGCGAGATAAGTGCGCCTGCTGCACTCCGGACGGCACGTGCTAGTGCACATTATCAGAGACCCCGAGTGAGACAGCGGTGAAACTGAGACGCACTACGGCGACCTCTCATCCATCGACCTCCACTTCAATGTCCAGCGCATGTCCCAGTTCCATCCGTCAAACATCGACCTTTTAATTCCTGAGAATTTGCTGCACTCATATCTATCCAGTATACACCTCATTTCACGTATAATTGTTTGGATGTATTCGTATCTACCTCACTCTATATGCGTCAGGATCAATTAGGATTGAAAAATACAAATTTTTCATTCCAATCTACCTCAACATACATATATAGAATGAGGTGGATGCAAACTGAGTATAGTCAAATAAGACCTGAGTAACAACATGGTAAGCCAATCACCATGAAAGATTTTGTCCTATCCAAATGGCAAAAGTGGGCTGCAATGCCACGCTTTTAACGAGTTCTGCCCTTTTCCCATTCCGTCCATACCTAGTGTATCCTAATAAAAAAAGAAATAAGTATGCCCTACATATACTCTCTGTGAAAGTGTAAAGTACAAATTTTTTAAGTTATCTTCTGACGGTAAACGTGTAAAAAACATTCACCGCAACAATAAACTATAGAAAAAGACTGCAAATAAAACATTATCGCATTGCCCATGATGTGGGGCCATGCTGAAGATCAGATTCCGCCAGCAACTAGTAGGAGCGAAGATAGCAATTAATTAAGACGGGCGTGTAAATGTGTAATCTGTGCAGTGCTGTTACTAAAGTCGCATAATATATATTGTACGATCCACTGGTTCATTTTCTTTATCTTATTAATTGCTATATTTTTTTACTAGAAAGATGCTAACTCCAAATTCTTACGCTCCTTATTGTATCTTTTATTTAAAATATAATCTTTTGTATTTATTTACACTAGTACAAAAATAATTTTTACGAATGCCTCTTATTTCTTTCAAAGATGGTTTACTTAACAAACTGTTCGTAAATATCCATGGAAGCACTGCAGCTTATAAACCGTCTCTAGAAAAACATTTTTAGGGCGGTTCTATTAAGTAAATGGTCGCTAAAATATGTCTACTTTTAAGAAAGGTATGTTTAAGAGAACCGCTTCTAATTGGAAATATGATTTTCATGAATGGTTGCTTATATCAACTGTCTCTGAAAATAGGTGAGAAATTGATTTTCAAAGGCACAAATAAATTCATAACTTTTTTAAATGAAGTCGTATGAAGACAAAATTTATATCAAAGTTATAGAGCTTGATGAGATATAAAACTTTGTAGTTGATAAAATTTTTATTCGAGATCGTTTAAGGGCCCATATATATATATATATATATATATATATATATATATATATATATATATATATATATATATATATATATATATATATATATATATATATATATATATATATATATATATATATATATATATATATATATAAAGTTATCCGATTTTGAATTTTAAATTTTTTTTATTTTTTTTCAAATGACCTTGGATGGAGAAATGTTCTATATCAAAGTTGTAGTTCTCAACGAGATGTAAAACTTTCCAGTTGAAAATTTTCTCACATGAGATTGTTTCCAAGTCAAAATATTAATTATAAGATTCGTACATATTAGTACAAATAGATAGCATTATAGAACTAGTCAGAAGTGATTGTGTGGTGCGGTAGTAGGTGATATAATGCGCTAGGTGAGAGATTGTGAATTTTTTTTATTTTTAGCCCAAATTTGAAACATATTTAAAATTTGACCCGGATTTGAAAGTTTTTTTTAAAACTAGCCCGTTTGGCCCCGCCACCATGCATGGCGGGGCAATTGCACTGAACCCCGTCATGCATGGTGGCGGGGTGCAGGGCCACGTGGCACCCTGCAGGCCAGCGTGGAAAGGTGTACCCCGCCATGCATGGTGGCGGGGTACCCCTAACCCGCCACCGATCATGGCGGGGTACAACCCGCCATGATGCCACGGTTGCATACTGCCCCAGGCGCCACGGTGGTCTCGCCGAGGTCAGTGGTAGTCTGCAGAAGAACCAGTGTCCCTAGCTGACAAACAGCAGAAGATAGTGCTATAGAATGCGATGTGACCGGCTCATGGTGGCCTGGGAGGGAGAAAAAGGAGGAAAGGTGCCACATGCACAGTCTTTTTAGGGGCTGTTTAACTGCAACTAATAATGTTAATTTTCAGCAAGTACATCTTGTACTAACTTGCAATGCATACAGCCATCAAACATGCAGCAGGGACCCCTTTAAGGCTATTATCCAATAGTTTTACCAGTAGCTAGCTAGTTTTAGGGAGGTTAAAAAAGTGCTATATATATACTCTATACATGCACGGACGAGATGTCTAAATGTTTCATAGGCCTTGTTCACTTCCCATCCCAACCCAAAATATTTCCTCTTTCACCCATCACATCGAATCTTTCGACGCATGCATGGAGCATTAAATGTAGATAAAAAAGATAACTAATTGCATAGTTTGTCTGTAAATATCGGGACGAATCTTTTGAGCCTAGTTAGTCCATGATTAGACAAATTTTGCCAAATAACAACGAAAGATGATACAGTAACTTTCCACCTACTTTTCGCGAAGTGAACACACCCATAGTCACATGTACTTCAATTGTTATATTGTCCTCTAGAGACTTGGAGAGGCATATGGCACAGTAGAAATAGGACATGTTCTTTTGTACGTAGATACGATGTGACGGAGAATCTAAAAAATTTGGCAAAATTTTTGGCATCTAAACGGTGCCCTAAGGGCACGCCCAGCGCAAGCACACAGAGACATTAGCCTCAGACTCCACGTGGCCCTGTTTACTTCCCATGCAAACCCAAAATATCTCCTCTTCCACCCATCACATTGAATCTTTAAACGCATGCATGGAGCATTAAATGAAGGTAAAAAAATAATTAATTGTATAGTTTGTCTGTAAAGTTCGAGCGAATCTTTTGAGTCTAATTAATCCATGGTTGGACAAATTTTACCAAATAACAACGAAAAGTGCTACAGTAACTTTTCACCCAATTTTCATCAACTAAACACAGCAACATTCTGTCGTTCTGGTCTTGCAGAGAAAAAGACTATCTTGTGCAGTAAAAAGACTGTGCATGTGGCATCTTTCCTCCTTTTTCTCCCTCCAAGGCCACCATGAGCCGGTCACATCGCATTCTTTAGCATTGTCTTCTGCTGTTTGTCAGCTAGGGACACTGGTTCTTCTGCAGACTACCACTGACCTCGGCGAGACCACCGTGGCGCCTGGGACAGTATGCAACCGTGGCATCATGGCGGGTTGTACCCCGCCATGATCGGTGGCGGGTTAGGGGTACCCCGCCACCATGCATGGCGGGGTACACCTTTCCACGCTGGCCTGCAGGGTGCCACGTGGCCCCTGCACCCCGCCACCAAGCATGGCGGGGTTCAGTGCAATTGCCCCGTCATGCATGGTGGCGGGGCCAAACGGGCTAGTTTTAAAAAAACTTTCCAATCCGGTCAAATTTAAAATATGTTTCAAATTTAGGCTAAAAATAAAAAAAAAATCGAGATTGTGGGTCAGAACTAGCAAAAATTAAATCTTGTGAGCTGTGTTCGGTCCTCTAGGCTTCGGTCACATTGAAAATATTTTTTCTTATTTTTAGTAGACTTCTAAATGATTTTTAAAAAATTAGGAAAATTATTTTTAAGGATGGTTGACTTAAGTAAACCAATCCTAAAGATTGATTTTGAAGGACGGTGGTCTTAGAGAACTGTTCCTAAAAATTAATTTCTAAGAACGGTTTAAAATCACCCCTAAAAATACTTCTTTTTACAATCGGTGGCTCATATAATGACACAAATAATTGCTAACCACAAGATGATAATCTCTAATTCTAATAATCATTGTTTGCTTAAAAGAAAATCTCAATAGGGGAGGCCATGGCCACCTTTAACCTACACAAACCAACTCTACTGCTTAATGTGTTAAGTTTTATCTATTAAAAGTTATTTATGTCCTATTGATATAGTCATATTATGGCGTTTTAGTCAAAATGTATAAGTGTATACAACTTATAATTAAGTAGTATAACAACCTACATAAGTTGTTGTTGTCATGGGTAATCACATATTTATAATGAATTATTAGTGTCATTATATGAGCCGTTAAGGAAACATTTTTCATGATTACTAAAATATAGAAATATATATTTATCTGTCATTATATTTTTCATGATTACTAAAATATAGAAAATAAAAACAAGTAGAAAGAAAAGGAGAAAATAAGTAGAAAAGAATAAAAGAAAAGAAAAATAAGTAAAAAGAAAAGGAAAGAAAAAACAAAATAAGTAAAAAGAGAAAATAAGAAAAAAGAAAAGAAAAAGAAAATAAAAGAAAAAAGAAAAAGATACGATGGAGATGTGGAGAGAACGGACACGTATAACGTATTGGACCTTCCCCAGCGACGTACTTACTGCTATTGGGCTGAAATAAATAATGAATATCCCACTAAACAATAGCCTTCGTCTCCAGCGACGTACTGCTGTTCCTTCCGGTCCGGCCGTTCGGGCCGGGAGATTCCTGCGTGTCTCGGTTACACGATGGACTCACAAGAAATAAATTACGTGACTACTCAACCAAGGTAGACAACTAAGTGTACAATTATATATTGATAAAATACGTGACTACTCAAGTGTACGATGGTCATATTGAAGAAACCTCGTTATCCTTGCTGGACTTGGGCTGAGCATAACAATCTAAGTCGTCTGCGCTTGAATTATGAAATTGCCAGCTGACTTCAGATGACAACTTTGATCGGCAAACTGAACCTATCTCCACAGTATGGACCCAATTGTGATAAACCTCACCAGCTTGCTTTGTTTCATGCCCCCAATTAGCTCCTTTAGGCTTTAAATGACAGCTTTGGCCGGGTAGAGTAGCACTGTAGCAGTACATGTTCAACTCCTTCCTTCATGGCTTCATCATGTGTTGATTGTCATCTAGAGAAAATGAACCAAGCTGCATATACACACTATTTTTAGCTTGACCAATTGTAATAATCAGAGGAGCCATGGGCTCATCAGAACCTCCTATGGTGAATTGAGGAGCGGAGGTGATGGCGGATCCATGACCGGCACGATGCGTTCGGCGTGGGCTCAGAGCCAAGCAGTGCTGACTTTTTTCTATTTTTTTTCTTCTAATTCATTGAGGCGGGCACTATAGCTATATGCAGTGACCTTTTGTTGAGGTGGACACACGGCCTACCTCTGTTAGTTGATTTTGACCGTCTATGAAGTTGATTACTGCATTAGTGTATATATCACATGGACTGCACTTCTTTCAATACACACCTGCATGGCTACATGCAGACTCATTAATTAATTGGATATATGCATGTGCAATTAAGAATTAACTGAGTCAACAACTTATATCATACTTATATGAGAACAGTTTTTTAAATGTGAGATGCCGTGTAATAAATAGAGGTATCGTTGCCATTATATTATGGCATCTACAACCCACATATAGGGTGTTATTTGTAGGAATGTGGAAACTCACATTAAAAGACAGCAAAATACAGGGTGTTGTATCCAAACTTGCATCGGAAAACTCACATAAGATACAGCTAAGCATAGTGTGGTTATAGAACGGGTATGTATAGGGGCGGATTCAGCGGTGGGGCGGGCGGGGCTCAAGCCCCCCTACCGCTGCCGTGACAATGGAGCCCCTCCTAATTTTTAAAGTCATGAAAGAGATGGAAAAGGGTCTTTAGAGGTTGAAGATGAGTTGAGCCCCCTCTTCTATGAATTCATATATCCGCCACTGGGTATGTAGTCATTTGACTATATATGTAGAAACATTTTAATGCATCCATGTAACCATGATCAAATGTGTACAAGACTTTTTATATACCGTTTTGTTGCTTGCTGTGCAAAGACAAAGAGGCAACAACGGCCAGCATGAAAAGGCAGAAGAAGCCTCGGCCAGGATGAAAACTTTGGAATCAGGAATTCTGCACCGCACAAGATACAAGATCAGGGAGAAACGGGAGGTATTCCCAACAAAGGCCTTGTTTAGATGTTATCGTATTCACCTCAATCCATATGGATTGAAGTGGATTAAAGTAGAACTTAAACTAAATTCCACTTCGAACCATGTCGATTGATGCGAATCCAACTACATTCAAACAAGGCCGAAAGGTACGTTCACATCCAAAAGGATGTGAAGAAGAAGAAGAGTGCCCAGAAAATTTTTGCATCAATTAGAAAATGGAAGAGAGGAAAGAAGAGCCCAAGAGGAAAAGAAGGAAGGGACTCGTCACATGGGCGACGATTTGCAGCCATCCTTATTGCGTCGTCCGCCCTCACTCGATCTCGCACTGATGACGCTCGCTTGAACAACAGTGGTGGAAGTCGTTGCCTACTCTAGGAACATGAATCAGACCCGTCCTCAAGTAGGGTTCTCTCTCTCCTTGTTTAGCAAGGTAACTGTGGGTTAGTTTAACTCAAATAGACGGCAAATTAAAACCACTGCTTTGTAGGTACTCTTAGAATTCCACGTTAATATGTCTGTAATTTTGTACCGTAGAATGGTAAGTTTTCTAGCAGCGGATAAGCATTTTTTTTTATCTTACTGCTTCCTACCAATCGAACCTAGATCCACTCTAGTGGTTGCAACTTTGGGTGGATCACCATCACCATGGTAGCTAGCTATGTCGAGGTGGACAGTATTTTTACCAGCACCTAACAGTAGAACGCTAGTACATGAAAGTATTTTTAGGAGCACCTAATCGTGGAACGCGGTATATATGAACCCAAACCGTCTTGTGTGCTGCTACATTTGTCATATATACGCATCCAATTTTGATCACTGTCGTCACGTACACCTCGCACCCTCACGAGCGTTTGTCTTGTCTCCCTCCGGGCGGGCATCCTTTTATCTCTTTCTCTAGACCGCAGACCGCAGGCCGCAGCAGAATGACGTCTCTAAATATTACTCAAAAAATGACGTCTCTAAATAAACAAGTAATTTTTATTTAATTATTTGGCTGCTGCTCGAATCAAAACAAAGCTGACACGAAAAAAAGGAGATACGTATAGCTAGCCTAGCACCCGCGCCGCGCGTTGACCGGCCTTCACACGGGACTGCGCTGCGGCCATGACCACTCCACCGATGCTCTCCGGCCGCTATATATAAGGACACCACCTCACTCCCCCTCTGCCATCACACACCACCGCTCACCAACAACCGAGCAGCCCACCCATCCCCCTCTGCACTGCACGGCTGGTCTCCTCTGTTCCAGCGAGCTCCATCAGAGATAGCACTGCACACACACCCATGGCGTCGCACAACGGCACCACCAAGCACCTGGTTGCGCCGATGGAGGTCTCGGTGGAGGCCGGGAACGCCGACGCCGCCGAGTATCTCGACGACGACGGGCGCCCACGCCGCACCGGCACGTTCTGGACGGCGAGCGCGCACATCATCACCGCCGTAATCGGCTCGGGCGTCCTCTCCCTCGCCTGGGCCATCGCGCAGCTGGGCTGGATCGCCGGCCCCGCCGCCATGCTGCTCTTCGCGTTCGTCACCTACTACACCGCGACGCTGCTCGCCGAGTGCTACCGGACGGGGGACCCGGACACGGGGAAGCGCAACTACACCTACATGGACGCCGTGCGGTCCAACCTCGGCGGCGCCAGGGTCGCCTTCTGTGGAGCCATCCAGTACGCCAACCTCGTCGGCGTCGCGATTGGGTACACCATCGCGTCGTCCATCAGCATGCAGGCCATCGGTAGGGCGGGGTGCTTCCACAAGCGAGGGCATGCGGTGCCCTGCAAGAGCTCTAGCAACCCGTACATGATCCTCTTTGGAGCCGTGCAGATTTTGTTCTCGCAGATACCCGACTTCGATCAGATTTGGTGGTTATCCATTGTCGCTGCTGTCATGTCCTTCACCTACTCCAGCATCGGACTCTCGCTTGGCATCGCACAGACCATCTGTAAGTTCTTGTTCGATCAGCGTGGCTCAACCATCTGTGATTTGTTTGGATGCTCAGTTGCTGACAGGCTGTTTCGATTGTTGCAGCTAATGGTGGGTTCAAGGGCAGCCTCACCGGCATCAGCATCGGCGCCGACGTCACCTCGACGCAGAAGATCTGGCACAGCCTGCAGGCCTTCGGCGACATCGCCTTCGCCTACTCCTTCTCCAACATCCTCATCGAAATCCAAGTAAGCATCAACAACAATCCCCTCTTCTGGTGCACTCTTCTGTGTTGTCTGCAACTGGATTCAATTCCCCTGTTTCTAACCAAAGTCTGCTCTGGTCCTTCCCCACAGGACACGATCAAGGCGCCGCCACCATCGGAGTCGAAGGTGATGCAGAAGGCGACGCGTCTCAGCGTCGCCACCACCACCATCTTCTACATGCTGTGCGGATGCATGGGCTACGCGGCGTTCGGCGACAAAGCCCCCGACAACCTCCTCACCGGCTTCGGCTTCTTCGAGCCGTTCTGGCTGATCGACATCGCCAACATCGCCATCGTGGTGCACCTCGTCGGCGCCTACCAGGTGTTCTGCCAGCCCATCTTCGCCTTCGTCGAGCGCCGCGCCGCCGCGGCCTGGCCGGACAGCGCCTTCATCGCCCGGGAGCTCCGCATCGGTCCGTTTGCCCTGAGCCTTTTCCGCCTCACGTGGCGGTCGGCGTTCGTGTGCGTCACCACCGTCGTCGCCATGCTCCTGCCCTTCTTCGGCAACGTGGTGGGCTTCCTCGGCGCCGTCTCGTTCTGGCCGCTCACCGTCTACTTCCCCGTCGAGATGTACATCAAGCAGCGCCGCGTGCCGCGCGGGAGCACCAAGTGGATCTGCCTCCAGACGCTCAGCGTCGGATGCCTGTTCGTGTCCATCGCCGCCGCGGCGGGCTCCATCGCCGACGTCATCGATGCGCTCAAGGTGTACCACCCGTTCAGCAGTTAATTGTTGTAGCTGGAGAGGGTGGACGCATGTATGTACTGCATGCAGCATTCATTGCGTTCAACGACTTTGGTCAATCGTAGGGACAAAAATGCAAGTGTGAGATGTTTGCATGGAGGCCCTTGTAGAACGGTGATGGTTAATTAAGTGAAAGTTTAGGCGCCCTTGTGCACATGCTGGTCTCAATCGCATTCCTTGGAAGACAAGGGGTGGGGCCAGAATGGCAGGAGGTGGGTGTTTGTGATGAGGAGTCAGTCTACTTGAGGTGTATGGAGCCAAAAAAATGTTCCTTTCTAACTTTTTGTTTTTTACAATTTTCTTTTTATGTTTTCGCCTAAGGTTCTATTTGTGTAGTTTTACCGTGCAGCCCGTTGTACCGGGAAAAGAATATGAAGAGAATGAAAAGTTTCATATGATCCGTGCCACCCTTTTTTTAGGTTCGTAACAACGACACACCGGCCACTGCCCACCAACCACAAAAATAAAAAGAGAGGTTTTGTTTGAGGAGAAGCCAAAAATCTCAAAAACTGAGGGAGGAATATGAAATATCATGGCTTATTTGCATTCATTTCAAAGAGAAATAAATAATAATTAATATCCTGCAGGTACATATCCTGGCACATGCATATAGTTTATCAAAAAAATATAAACCGAGGGTGCGTTCCATGTGCATTTCTATTTGGAAAAAAAACAATATTATGATAAGTGCATGACTGTACAAAATATTTCGGTCTATCACTTATGGAAGGTCCAAAAACAAAACTTGGGCATCATCGACGGGTGCTCCTCAATTACTATTACTCTATCTCGAGGAATTATTCCTTTTCAGAAAAAAAAAAAGACTTAAATATATGAGAAACTAGCTTTTCTAGGTAAGGTTCCTACCTTTTATCAACCGTACGTTCCTGAAGCAACTTGTCCAAGGTACAAATCCCTCGCATCAAAAACAGGCCTTTACCAGTACAAGTCTCTCCTTTTTCTTCAACAAAGACATAACTCTTTTTTTTTCAAAACAAAGACGTACGACTCTGCTACAAATGCAATGCATGGTTCATCTTACAGACTGCAAGAGGTAGTATTTCCATTCTCCTCACTGAAGTCAATCATGCATAGCTAGCAGTCTAGGTCTAGCACGGTAGCATCCATCAGAATTCAGAAACTTGTGCTTGTACATGCATGGATCATCCTTGCCCCAGATGTCAACTCTCAGTAAGAAGAAAGCTAGCTAGCTACCTAAGGTAGGCGCAGCCAAAGAGCCCAAGAGGTGTGGAAGAAATCATATGCATGCACTGAGGTTCTGGAGTCTGCACATCTCGGAGCATGCATGCCTGTCGATGGATGTGAAGGAAAGTGGAGAATCTTAGGTAGACAGCAGACGGAAAGATAGATCATGATAAGCTCCAAAAAGAGGAAACGAATGGCCACACAAGCCGGACGGGAATGCATGCTGCCCGCAGGCAGGCACTCACTCATCACTTGCATCGCATCGCACTGTTACTGTACGTCTAGCTAGCTAGCTTAGCTAGTCAGGGACGGAACGGACGGAAGCAATGATAGATCGCGCAATCTATCTTCTGGACCATTTGTGTTGCTTTCGATCGTCGATCACCTCAGTTTTGGCACCAGAGAACGAAAGATTATGTTCCCTTTTTTTCTCTTCTTCTCTCTGGCTAAAAAAAGGCTTGGAGGAGAATTAACGAACGAGCGGCTCGGGAGGGGATTGGAATCCGGCCGGCCGTGGACGTACTGATGACCGGCCGGCGTGGCCGCGAGCGTCTCAGATCTTCCGGTCATCAGGCCATGCATGTGCTGTCGCTGTCGATCCGGTGTCTACTTGTCCTTGTTGAGATCTTTGCTTTGGGGTGTTGCATTGGAACTAACTTGATTGGAGATCGATGCTTGTAGGCGTTGTTTTGTTTGCCAGTGTACAGCTCTAGCTTTTACCGTACCAGCCAATGCAACCTTGGTGGGTCACTGGTAATAGTATTCCATTTTTATTTGACTCGGCAAGGTGAATTGCCTCTGGTCCCGTTTGTTTCAGCCTCATCATAGATTCTAACTTCCAGCATCAGTCATCACTAGCCGACGGTACCAGAATCTACGACACTCTCTAATGTCACTAACACTATGACAAACACTTGGCCCGATCTTCTGATAGGCATGGTAGATTTGATAAGATGGAGAACTCCACGTTCACGATCCATGTTTCTAATTAAGTATGGATTCGGACACGATTGATCTCGCCAAAAAGGTTTTTCTTGCATGCGAATGGAAGAGCACAAGTAAGAACGTAAAGAACAAAGGAGTAGTCGACACACTCTAACAAGTACAAGAACGAGGCCCCTGATTCACAACAGTGAAACTCGGCATTACAAGTGCTACGAAAAATGTATATATGTTTCACGATGAAAACTATAACTGAACAAAGCCCAAACCCTAATAACACGGTGGCCATGCATTAATAGGTCTTAGGGTGCAAATGAACCATGGACACACCCCTAATGGGCTACTACAAGATACACAGGCCTATGGCCCCAAATATGGTAACACAACACCTTGACAGATTAAGGACGTCCATTTGTATCAATGATTCCATTGACACAGAAAGAGTATCGACGTGAGATCAATGGCATTGGAAATGTTATCTCCTTAGGTTTTCGTGCATATGTAGAACATCGAAAACGGAGTCCATATGCGTCCTGGATGGCGCTTTTAGCCAGTATATATTGCTCTAAGTCCAAGGCAGACTCTAACTTCAGTTTGATTGGGCCTCCATTGGGACTTGGACACCCAGGTTGGTCCTCTTCACCTCCAAGTTTTGCATTTGAAGGAGTAATGTCCTCATCACACAAAAGCCTAGAAACATCTAACATACACTCGAGGACAGACTTTCCCAATCGTAGACACTCGACGTACAACACTTGACAACTTCAGGTCTAGAAATATTCCATTTCCCTAGCGTTTCTAGTACATTACCGCTTGCCCAAATTCTACTATCAACAATCTACCAAACCTAGTCTTTATCATGTTTGGGCCAACATATTTACCCACAAGTGTGCATACATGTAAATGAGAGAGGAAAGTGGCTAGCATACTATTACAAATTGGAGACTCCAATATGTTAACTCTTGCATGACACTATAGATAAGAAGATAAATTATAGAAATTCTCACGAAAACCAGAAAGATTAGCACATTAATTGAGTACTCTAATCACAATTGATGATAATGTTGTTCTCTAAAAGATTGCCCTCCTCTACCATTATGAGGGAAACAAAAAACAATCTCTCACTCTACATCTAAAGTGGCTATTTATGCCATTATAAAACAAAATCCAAAGTAACCCCTAGGTTAAGATTATTGGCTCTGCCATTACGATAGATACTCCAAATAACACCTAAAATTAGAATCTAAATCACCATCCAAATAACCCCTTAACATGTAGAGAAAGGAAAAAAATTGAGAATTAATAAAAAAAACCCATATGAATAATTGATAGGTTTATCATAGCTAAATATAGATTAAATAGTATTTATATGCATATTTATAATCAAATAATACAATTTTTTTAAATTCCAGCCCTGAAAGAGTACGAGTTGTGTTAGGGGACTAGTAAGATAAAGGCAAGACTTGTCAGAATTTTGGCGGATGCAGAACAGAATTGAAGGGGGGTTCGTCTCTTCTTCCTCTCTCTCTCTCTATATTTTTTTTCTTTTTTTCTCCACCTCTTCTTCTCCCTCACCATCTCCATATATTTCCATTGTTGCACTAGCTGTAGGGGGGCTGGAGCCCCCCCCCCCCCCCCCCCCCCCCCGCTTTGGATCTGCCCCTGCATACGACACACTATGACTTGTGTTGCACACACGAGTCATGTGGTAGTCGGCATCCATGTACCCCACGGCTAGTCGTGCATCAACTGTAACGAAATGGCACACGGCTCACGCACGCGCGTGTGATTCCTATTCTGGCTAACTGGTGGACGAGTGGAACAAACAGAGAGATAGAAGAAGGAAAAAGGAGCTGATGCCGATCGGTTGACAGTGATTATTCCCTTCTGGCAGCTAGATTGAATTGTTGAAGGTGGTGTTGACAGCAGTGCGCAACCCGGCCGTCTCCAACGATGGCAACACCCATTCTCTTTACGGAGTGTATTTCCACAACTTTCCCGTAGGCTAGCTAGCGAGCTGGTCCTTCGGTAGGGTTCGTAGGCAGACCGTAGTGGGAGGACCGTTGCATGTGCCGGCGCACAGTGGATCGCTAGCTCGAGTGGCTGATCACTGGCTGGCAAAAAGAGTTCTACTACTACTGAACGTACGGTGGCCAGCTGCTTGCCTGGACAGTGGACACTTTATAGCTACCGCACGCGCCTTTTGTTTTGGACAATGCGATATTTAATTTGCTGTTGGGACCTGTGGAAGTCAACTCCCTTACCCAGCCATCGTCAACGCACTTTGAGCATGCAAGTCGTCCATCGGAGGTCAACGGCTCGTCGTCCATTGTGGGGTTGGAAACCTCGCTTGTCATCCACTCGCAGCTCGTGCGTGACGGCTGTAGCGACGGCGCCTGATCGATCAATATTGCTATGCCTCCAAATCTGGTTGTTGAGCCTCATTCGGGTCACACAATGATATAGGCTAGATCATCCGAGGCCGCTTACAGACTAGATATACAATGGAGGAAGGTATCACCTCCCAACAGTGACGTTAACCGTCAACAAGGCAGATTAGATGTTTGTTCTTCGTCCAAAAGACCCACAAACATCTCTCGGAAGACCCGTCAAGAGACGCATATGAGATTCTCATCAAATCGGCAAGGCTATCTAGCAAATCTCATCGAGAGACATGCTGGACAGCAAGGGGGCTGGAAGAGCTCGTGGTAAAAGATAAAAAAGTAAAGGTAGATGTGTTTTGACAATTGGATATAGATGGATCTCTCAATCGATCATGATCCTCTCATATAAATAGATGGGCGTAGTCTTATTCTAGCAGGAAACCTATTCCATACGTAATTTGCTACTTTCCCATGAGATTGGAGTAGTTTCCAATAAGAAAATCATGATTGGGATTCAGACTTTGAAAACTGGCTTAGCTTGTTTTTGAAACCAGCTTAGCTTGTTTATGTGGGGTGAAAACTTCACGAGCATAATTTCTTCAACCAAAGTCCAAATTGGATGACCCTATATATGTCTTTTGATCGTCTCGACAAGGGAAAGGTGATGGTGAAGTCCATTCTTCAATTTAGAGAAGTTTACAAAACCGGCTAAGCCTATTTTTTGGTAATTTCCTTGGATTGGCAAGGTTAGGGTTAGGGTTGGGAGGCTTACTTGAATCTGGCGGGCTTAGAGGGATTTTTGGGAGAGAAGGTTAGCTTGATGGTGGTGGCAGACGCAAGGGCGAGGCGGCAGTGGCACCAACTGTCGAGCAATGTGGGAAGGCTATTGGGTTCGTGTGGCGGCGGTCATAGGCGGGAGGGCGCCACTGGAGCCTAGCAAGAGGTGGGTGAGCTTGGTCGGTGATAAAGAAGATGACGAGGTGGAAGCAACTTCGATGAATTTTAGGGTCCAACCATGGTGGATGTGGTGGCAGATCTGGCAGCGGGGGAGTCAAAGAAGCCAGGTGGAGAGGCAGAAGTGGCGGGTCGAACAATGTGCTAGGGTCAGGTTCATGCGGGTGGAGGAGGAAAAATAAGGGAATAATATTTGTACTCTATTTCTTGTTGAGTGTAAATCTAGTGTAAATTGATGGTAATTAAAGTTAATGTGTGAGAGAAAAGATTTGTACTCTGATCTTAATTTTATTCCCTTTGATACATACTTGATGCCTCCCTATATACATGCTACTCCCTCTATCTCAAATCACAAGTGATTTCAACTTTCTTGAAGAGTCAAATCATCTCAAGTTTGACCAAATTTATATAATAAAATAGTAACATTTATTTATAATACCAAATAAGTATAATTATATTCTTCATTAATTATATTTTCATAGTATACCTATTTTATGGTACGAATCTTTGTAAATTTCTCTATAATTCTAGTATTTTTTAAAGATCGAAAGGAAAGATATTCAACCCAATACGGATTAGACAATTCCTCAGCATTGTTAAGTCTTGAAATCCCCCTACTTTCCACCTGCCCAAGTGCCCAATGACACCGTTGCAGGTCAGTAGTGGTGTCGGTGTTGATTCCGACCCGTCGTCTTTCCTCGTGTGAACTGATGGCGAGGCACGTGTGCGCTGATCATTCCAGGGACGACGACGGCGCACCGAACGCCGGACGGCCGGCCGGTGCCTAAACCTAAACGAACGCGCTGTCCGGCTTCTGTACCGTCCGCTCCCTGCTGTCTCCGGCCGTCACGACTCACTATCCGTGGACGAAGCATGGACGACGGAGGACGAAGCAAGAAGGCTCGCTCTCCCCTGACGGTGGTCCCAAAGCTACGGTTCGTCACTTCCGCCCACGCGCTCCGCGTCTGAGCTGAGGCGCGCCGCTGCAGGCAGGCATCCACGTAGCACGTACGTCCGGCCGGTCACCGGCGGCGAGTCAAAAAGGTGCCTTTTTTTTGTCTTTCTCCCCGCCGAGGTCAGAGGAGTCGTTCACGTCGCCGCGTTCCGGTCGTCGTCGGGTGCGGGGCCCCGGTCGCGCGTGGGCGAATCGTGTCGCCGGCCGCGCGGTGGCTGGGCGCCACGACACGTACGTCGCGCTCGGTCGGTCCCCGCCGAGGCCCTGCCTGACCTCCCACCATAGGCTGCAGTGTCGTGATGCGTTTTCTCTGCTTACTCCTCGAGGACCCGTGAGGGAGGCCGTGTGGTGTGATGCTGCTCGCGGTCGCGGCGTGGCGTGGCGTGGCCAGACGGGCCTCTCGCCTCTAATCATGGGCGAGCCGCCACGCCACGACCACGAGGGCGGAGCGCGTGCATGATTGCGCGCGCGCGGCCGGATTCGGCAGGAAATCGGGGTGTCATCTGATTCCGCGTTTGGCTCGCTTGCTCGTCCGATCCTGCTTGCGTTGCGTTGCGTGCCGACCTGCAGCAGCTCCGATCATGATGAGTACGTACTGTACTCTATATAATTCGCGTGATAATACATATACGTGCTGTTCCAATCAGTCTAAAGCCCAGGCCGTGTTCAGATGCCCGAATAGGGGCAGGCCGAATCACTGTCGAACACGGTAGCAATTTTGTTTATATTTGCTAATAATTGTCCAAACATTGATTAATTAGGCTTAAAATATTCGTCTCGCAAAGTACAATAAAACTGTGCAATTAGTTTTTGATTTCATCTACATTTAGTACTCCATATATGTGCCGGTATTTTGATGTGATGGAGAATCATTTTTTTGCATAGTAGATTTTGGGGGTGAATTTGAGAAACTAAGACTACCCGCAGTGAGTACTCTAAAACGATACTCTAAAGCTTTAGAGTATGAATATAGAGTAAAAACTGTTGCACTATGTACTCTAAAACGATACTCTATCCTTTCTCTCACTCTATATTTAGAGTGATACTGTGCTTACTCTATACTCAATAGTGACGGGCCCCACTAGCTAAACAAAGGAAAAAATGCTATAACTCACAAACCAAAAAAACCAAATTAAATTTCGATTGTACCATTAAATTCGTCTCAATAAATCCTTCAAAACTATATCACACATGGATATATTTAGATAAAGTGACAAGTGGGTCCCACAGTAGATAGAGTGGATAGAGGATGATATAGAGGATGGATGGGTGCGGGAGAATTGAGTATAGAGGAGAGAATCTTGCTGACTAGAACGTATAGAGGATGAATATAGAGATCCATGAATGCGGGTAGTCTAAACCAGGCCCAGACGCAATCTGCAATCAGCAGTCTCAAGCAGTCAACCCTGACGAGTGACGATGACGACGGAAATGGGAAGACTTGCAGGTCGTTCCTGACATGCAATTTTGTTCTTAGGGCCTGTTTAGATCCCAAATTTCATTCCTAAATTTCACTATGCAAAAAGAAGATTCCCATCACATCAAAATGCAGGCACATGCATGGAGTACTAAATATAGATAAAATTAAAAACTAATTACACAGTTTTATTGTACTCTGCGAGACGAACATTTTGAGTCTAATTAGTCAAAGTTTGGACAATTTTTACCAAATACAAACGAATTGCTACAGTGCGCGCACTGTATAGATTTTATGCCCCAAATTAGGATCTAAACACGGCCTTATTACGCTAGCAGCTACGTAGCTCCCTCTCTGTTGGTAGGACGCTAGCTAGGACAACGACATTCTCCCTCCCTTCTTCTAAATCAAAACTTCTCTAGTTTTTTTTTTATCAAATTATAGAAAAATGATGCGTCAACATTTACGATAGCAGGTTGCCATCCACGACTCGCCCCCGCTCCCTCGCGACTGCGACTTAGAGCAGCGCCGCGGCCGCCCACCATCACCACCGCTGGTCCCATCCCTTTCCCCTCTGGTATATCATCGGAGGCCGAAGAGAGTTGGGATTCATCATTTTATTAATGAGTTTTTTTTAAGTAGACCAAGTCTTAAGGGTTAGGGTTTCTTAATGTTAAGTTTCTTAATTTTGGAGATCATCTCCTCCTCCTCTCCGGCGACGGCGACTGAGCAGGGTGGAATTGTTTTCTTCATGGCGGCTCTATCGAAGATGGAGGCGACGACTACGGCGTCAGCATCCCCACCGGTACGATGACATGAAGACTTTTATTTTCGGACGACGACATCAAGGCGAAGATGGTATCATCGTCATGGAATAATTTTCTCCGGTCTCTTCTCCATTTTATTGTGGTCAGATCTAGCCACGATGAAGGACTAGGGAAAATAACTTTCAGATCAGTCTTCCTCATATTTCGGTGGCAGAAAGAAGAAAAAGGAAGACACAAGAAATAAGTTTCTCAACTCCGCCTACATGAATGTTGGCCGTCGTTCGTTGGACATCTGTTCTCAGGCCTTTTGCCAAGTATTTATCTGTGCGGGCATCCATACTGTAAAGCATCGTATGTGTTTCGTTTTGAGATTTGGAGTTATTCACAGTATGAGTACAGTTTAGATGAAAAATTTCTTGATATTTGTGTAATCTAGAGTGCTTGTAACGTGTTGATGTACCAAGCTATTATATAATATAATTCTTCTTTCATCGTAAAAAAAAACATTTTACTGTAGCTAAACGGTATGATTCATGCAATTTTGTGTGAGATATATTTTTACAATGTGCATTTACTAAACTTGCGCCCTGATTTGTATGGATTTTCAGTCGGCCGCGCCCGGCCAACAACTTGTCTCCTTGTCCAGCTACCATTTGCGCGGGACTAAGGTCCTGTTAGGATCTATGGGGCTAAAGTTTCGCTCACCCCTTTTTGTCATCTTTTAGCCCTCATGGATAAAAAAAATGGCTAAAAGTGGGGGCTAAACTTTAGCCCACCTTTTTTCTATTAGCCCCTCCAAAGTAGGCTAAAGAGGGCTAAAAGTGGTCTCCTCGTAACAAAAGACGCATATTATTCACACCCACCTTTTTTTAGTTCCGTGCATAAGTATTAAATAGGAGTAAATAGGTCATGATAGGATACATGGCCAATTTTTAGCTCCTAGATCAAATAGCCTTGTGGCCTAGTTTAGCCTCGTGGATCAAATAGGACCTAAGGCCTTGTTTAGTTCCAGGAGCGTAAAGTTTTTGGGTGTCACGTTGGATGTTTCATGAGATATCGGAAGGGGTATTCGGATACTAATAAAAAGAATAATTACAGAACTCGCCTGTAAACTGTGAGATGAATTTATTAATACTAATTAATCCGTCATTAGCACATATTTACTGTAGCACGACATTGTCTAATCACAGACTAATTAGGCTTAAAAATTCGTCTCGCAAAATACACGTAATTTGTGCAATTAATTATTTTTTAGTCTACATTTAATATTCTATACATGTGTTTAAACATCCGGTATGATATAATAGGGCGTAAAGTTTTTATAGTAAGGCATTGTTTAGTTCTCAATTTCTACCCCAAATTCCACTGTGCAAAAAGAAGATTATCATCACATCAAAATGCCGGCACATGCATGGAGTACTAAATGTAGATGAAATTAAAAACTAATTGCATATTTTTATTGTACTTTGCGAGACGAACATTTTGAACCTAATTAGTCAAAGTTTGGATAATTTTTACCAAATACAAACGAACTGTTACAGTACGCATTTAATATGCACTATAGCAATTCGGGAGCCCGGATTCGGGATCCAAACGAGGCCTAACTAAAGGCCTAAATATCCTCAAGGAGCGACCGCCGACTAGGTAGCAGTGCCGCGTGGACCCAACGCGCAGGCGGGCACGCATGCATGACCGGTCAGGCAGGCAGCAGCCGTGCACCCGGGCATGAAAATGACCGAGACGGCCAAATCACCCCTGGGCCCTGGGCCCTCACTGGCTGGCTGGCTGGCTGGCTGGCTATTGGACGAGATATGTATGATATGATATGGGCCGGAGCGCGTACCAAACGCGGCCAGCCGGCCACCTTCCACCTCGACCCGATCGAGCAGAAAAAGCCAGAAAGCACTCGTGCGTTGTGGCCTCTGGAATGTACTGCTAGTCCAGTATGCGCGCTTCGAAGAGTTAAAGTTTAACTCCCATCACATCAATGTTTCCTTAAATGCATGGAGTACTAAATGTAGACTAATTACATGCATGTCAGCATATATTAGGAGTAATTTACGAGACGAATCTATTAAACCTAATTAGTCTAAGATTAAAAACTTTTTGTCAAATAAGACAAAAGTGCTACAGTGTTTATTAAACTTTAACACTCAAATCAAACGAGGCCTTATTTATTTATCTACAGAAAAAGGTGCACGATTAACGGCTGGACAATATGCAATCATCATTTTAACTATTGCCGCTTTTTGCCGACAGGTGGAACAGACACGGTTAGCCCCGCGTCTTCTTATATCGAAATGGAAAACCTTTTTTCTAAAAAAAAGACGATTAATTGGTCGGCCAGGGAGTGATCAGAGCCAGCGAGTGTACCCAATCCGACCACTCCTCTTTAGTGTGGCTCAGGTAGAGTTAGTTATTTCTGTCTGAGCTTGCTAAGGTACTCCTGTCACCTCATAGGAAGGTAAGATCTTAAATTAGTAATATTTAGACTCGGTACAAACTTGGTGGGACAACATTGATCGCACACCTTCAATGGTGAGACGAGGTCTCCCATCCATTATCATTCTTGTCTGTTGGGAGGTGTGGAAAAAAAGCAAGAATTTTTGAGCGCAAGGAGTCCGCTCTAACGCAACTTCTCAAGAAAATCAAGGACGAAACAGACCTATGGTCAATGGTGGGAGCAAAACACGTCTCTAACTTATTATTGCACGCTTGATGTAACCCTCCTGAGATGAGGACCTTAGTGCTTTGGCTCCGTTGTACAATTTGTACATGTTTTGTACAGTGCTTTTCTAGGTTTCCTTCTTTTTAATATAATAGGCAGCTCTCCTGCCGGTTCCGTTTCAAAAAAAATATAGCAATATTTAAATAATTACTAATTAATTAAAATTTTAGAAAAACAAAAAAAGAAAAGACAACAAACTAAACAAATATATAGAAGATATCTACTTCCTCCGTTCTAAAATAGATGACGTTTTTTACTTCTAGATATCATGTTTAACCATTTGTTTTATTCAATTTTTTTAGCAAATAATAGAATAAATAAGTCACTATTAAATCATCTCTAATGATAAAATAAGTCATAACAAAGTAGATAATATATATACAAAATTTTTGAATAAAACGAACTTTCAAACAAGATATCCAAAAGTAAAAAAATGTTATCTATTTTGCGATGAAGGGAGTATATCCAAGAATAGCTTGTTGTTTCCATAGAAACCAATGGACTGCACCTTTTCTTTTCTTTTCTATTTTTCTATAGGTTGCGTGCATAGTATCCATAGTATGTTCCACGAATATATCTTAAGTTCTTTATTGCATTGCACGTCGCCAATGAGATGTTCGATATATGTATTCTAGAGTTTGTTCGCTAGTATTCATGAGATATTCTTTTCTTATTTATTTGGCTCTATTACATGGAGTTTCTTTTCCTTTCCCTTTTTTGTTTCCCCTTACATTTATATTTTATTTCCTCTTTTTACTATTTTTTTATGCTTCATTGATGCACACCATCAGTTAGCTCAAGTAGCAAGACCAACCCAACCCACACCACATCATGGTGACATGACCACTCGGCATGCATGCTGTGACATGCCTTTTGTCTCTTAATTTTACAACAGCCTAACAAAATAATAATCTATTTAAGTTGAGTCAACATTTAATAAAATCTCGAGTGAAATTGAAAGTTTATTGCACCTAGCATTTAATATGGACCTTAGCATTTGCTTCAATATCTTTCGTCTGGTCGCCATGCTCATCCAAATGGGATGCATAAAGAAATTACATGTACGAATGCAACTACTACAACTTTTTTCCATGCGTACCGCAATATGGATCGTTTCGAGGTCCAATAAAACTGCCGTGGATAGATAGTCTCGAGTGATTAGTAGGTGACGCAGAGACATGCATGTTTGCAAAGATGATATGGCTTAGAAGTCCGCTTTGTATAGTCGCATTCCGTGAGGAAAAAGGTGACGCTGCAGGTCGATTTGTCAAAAAAGGTCACGGCAATTGCAGCTATCGTTGAACACATCACACATAAGTCCACATATGTGCCCTACAAACTAAGAACAAAACCCTATATATATCAAGTTGATCACATAGAATGACCAAGTGAAGAACAACACGCTATGAAACTATGGTATGACCCAAGGTTGTGAAAGATACTGCTTGCCATTCTGCACTTGAAATTTCTTCAGATGATTGTATGCGTGTTCAACAGCACATATAATATATTAATACTACATTGGTTATGTTTCCTTGTTGAATTTGGGTGACAAACATTCAGTAGTCCCACAAGTAGTTATAGTGTGAAAACGAGGCTTTAACACACCAGATCCTATATTATAATAATATATGTATCAAATAAGAAAATATATGCTAAAGTTTTATGGGGGAAAAGCTTTATAACAGAGGTGCCTCTCTTTTCAATATACCAAGTGATAGCCCGTGTGTTATGATAGGAGCAATGAGATTTTTCATTAGTACAGAAAAGGTTTTTTTTTTACTGGCTATAGTTTTTGCATCTTTACATACGGATTTGCAAACCGACAGTGTGAGAGGTCAGCAAAAATAATGGCGCTCCACTAGTGTAAGATTGAAAACCGTCAGTATAAATCCATTTACATTGACAGTTGGTGTAACGTTGCCGCATATGTAAAAAGATTTACACGGGCAACATCCTTAAGTCAACCGCCAGTACAAATATTTTACAATGACGGTTTATGCGATGAAGCTGCCTCTGTTAATTGACTTCTAGAGGCAGCTTAATAACAGAAACCACCTAAAAAATATTTTTAAATTTCAAATATTTCCTACCATATTAACACTAAATCTGATCTTCAAATTCAGATATCCATTCACAACCAATTATAAGATCATAACAAATACTCCCTCCGTCTCAAAATAAGTGTCACTATGGGTGCGTGTTGGTCAAACTTTCTTAAGTTTGATTAAATTTATAAAAAATATTAATAATGTTTATATCTTCAAATAAATTTATTATGAAAATATATTCGATGATGTATCTAATGATACTAATTATGCACTATAAATATTAATATTTTATGCAATGAAGCTGTCTCTGTTAATTGTCTTCTAGAGGCAGCTTAATAACATAAATCACCTAAAACATATTTTTAAATTTCAAATATTTCCTGCCATATTAATACTAAACCTAATCACATTCAAATTTAGCCATTCACAACCAATTATAACATCATAACAAATACTCCCTCCGTCCCAAAATAAGTGTCACTATGGGAGCGTGCCGGTCAAACTTTCTTAAATTTGATTAAATTTATAAAAATATTAATAATATTTATATCTTCAAATAAATTTATTATGAAAATATATTCTATGATGTATCTAATGGTACTAATTATGCACTATAAATATTAATATTTTCTTATTTATATTTGGTCAAAGTTAAAAGTGTTTGACTTCTCGAAAAATAAGAATGACACCTATTTTGGGACGGAGAAATTATATATCATACATGTATCCATAAATAGGTATTTATATTTTTCATTGTACCATAGTCTAATCAAGTATACATCAAGCAGAGCATATATCTACATAAAACTAGTGAATAATCTCACGCATGATGAACTGACACATGTCAACACATATATTTCTGATCTCTTTATCTCCGAGAGATCTATTAGTTGGGTTGCATAGCTTGCTTGAATAGATATGTGCCATAATTGCATGCGCTAGTGGTGTAACGCCGCTGGTGTTACGAGGTTGCTTAGCACCTAGATTAAGTCTAAAAGGAATTAACAAACCAAGCTCTCGGGTTTTAAACTCACATGCAATGATAATCAAAGTTGTATGTGACTCATCTCTATGGAGGAGAGAAATCCAATGGAGATTGTGAGTTAGTTTAGTTAATGTGTAAACATGCTAATGAGATCCCAATAAGAAGAATAGAACAAGATGTTTTAAATTGTTTGGCAGGAAAAATAATTTTTATAAACAAAAATAAAATACAACTTGTGTATGTTGTTTAAGTCAAGTTTGATGAGCAAGTTATGTAGATGATAGTGCAACTTTGATTCTGGAGTTTAAATATGGTTGACTAGTTTTCCTGGGAACCCAAAAAATCAAATTTGGAATCAAGATGAGCCTTTTTCGTTAAATTGGCAAGGATCCAAGTTATGTTTAAAATGCTATCTTTGGCGAATTATATTGTGCAAAATACTTAAATAGTGCTTCAATATTTTGTTCCTATGGTCTGGTAGGAAGGATAGGCTATTGCATGAAGTACCTGTTAGTTGAAATTAATAGGGTTTAAACCTTTTAAAAATGATGACAAAAGTGCTAATGGCTGTTAAGTCCAAATTGAAATCCTTAGCTTTTCTAAGTTTGGAAAGGTAGTAGACATGTCATTTCGACAAATAATTTCTGAAAAATTTAGTTGAACACCATGGATGGGTGTTGGCACCGTTGGGTACACCAAAGTGTGATCTTTGTAATGGGATAGTTGGTAGAAGGGTTGGAGCTAGATAAGGCCATGCTAAAATTGCTCAAAAATCCTAACTTTGGGCTTTGTTCAGCTTAGTTCGCGCTCTGGACGTCGTTGGCAGTGCATGATTGGCAAAGCTCTAAATTTACGTCTGGTCCCTCTCTGGCTTTAGGGATTGCTTCTCTAGCTAGGCGTTTGTGCCAGCTTTAGGTTGGTTGAATCGGTTGAACCCGAATCGAGGCACTAAGTAGTTTTTGGCTCGCTTTAAAAAGTGTGCTTGGCACCCATCGGCCGTTTGGCCCCGTGGGCACGGTCACCTCGCGTGCGGGCGCTACGGATCCTAGGCTCGAGCTGAGGCTGGGCGGTTGCCGCTGACCAGCTCACGTGCCTAGGTGGTGCCGCGCAGCGCCTCGGCCTAGCGTTGGCCGGCCTCGGCTGGCTGCGGCCTGGTTCCTGCGGTTGCGTGCACGCCGCTGGCATGCATGCTGCACAAAGAACCGAGCCGAGTCTGTGGCTGTCATCGCCCGGTTGTCGTGGCGCCCTCCCCGCCCTTCAATCCAACTACCGTGTCGCGACCCGGCATGACCCACTGCTCGTCGCAACCCCGGTCGCAGTGGTGATGGTGACATCTCCCTACCTCGCCCTGTTTCCTCGCTAGACGCCATCGGCGAGTCCCGCCTGTAGTAATGCCATCCCAATTCAAGCGCGTCGCGCCAAAGCACCATCCTGCATCGGTTTCGCCCAGGTCGAAGCACCCTGGTCCAATTACTAGCACCCGTAGAGGGACATGTAATATATCTAGCCGCCTAGCCCACGTCGGTTGCCACTAGTGCGCCACAGTCAACGAATTTTGGAAATTCGTCGTCGCCGGTCATCTCCCCGCCGGGACAGAACGTGGACTGAGGGTAAGCTCCTCCCTTGCTTTTGTTCCAATTAACTTATATTCTAGGCTCCCCTTGACCTCGCCCTTACCATGCGCACGCAAGTTGGTCAGAGACTCCTCCGGCGACGCTACCTTGCCGAGCTCAGAGCGCCGCTGTACCACGCAGGCGTACGTGGCCGGCCCTATTAGGGCCACCTCCGACTAAACCACCACCTCAGCCATACTCGGGTATGCCACTGGTGCTCGTGGACCACTTCTTTCCTCTCTCTAGCCTTCTCGCTCACCGAAATGGTTGTGCCATCACCGCGAACCGCCGCCTGTCACTGCAGTGTAACCTAAGGCGCATTCCAGCATCTCACCGCCACCCATCATCACTGTCGGAACCCTAGGTAGTGGTTGGCTTCTCAGTGAAACCTCCATGGGCCTCGGTGCCCTGGCGTGGTCGTGGTGTGCTAGAGGGCGCCACGCCGCCGCGCGTAGAGCCGCCAGGGACGCGCGTGCTTGAATTGCGGGTAAACCTAGGGGGTTAAGCGCGAACGCTAGTGAGAGAGGGGAATAGTGGGACGAACGGTAGGTGGATTCGTGCGAAAGCCAAGGACTCTTTTGCAATTGTGCAGCACGCGCGGGACTTCCCCGGCCTTGGGCCATGTTGGGCCATCGCGATGCGCGTGGCCGCGCTCCGTGTTGGGCTGCCGGGACAATTCTGGTTGCCGCTGGTCTTTTCATTTTCTAAAGTAATTTCTAATTTAGCTTCTAAGAAAACTTGTGAATTCAATATAAAATGTTGTAGAGGTCCAAAAATTGTGAAATCAATTTTGTTAGGTTCCTAAAATCATGCTCTATCTGTTAGTGTATTTGGTTCACATAGCTCTAAAGTGTTTAGAGGTTGCTTTAAATAGTTTAACATGCTTAAATATTGCTAAAATATGAACTCGTAGGAATTGTTATGATTAATCTATGCTAGTATTAATTCTAGAAATTGTACAATGCATTCCTAATATTATTAGCTACTCACTGTAGTTTTTTTAGCCTCAGATTAATTGGGTTGCTAGAATAGCTAAGAAGCCCTAGTTTGAATATATATTAAATTGATAAAATACATAAAGCCACACCTTGGGTTTGTTGGGAAATAACGCTTAAATCGATAATGTAGATATGTAGCCTAGTATGTTAGTCATAGAGTTAGCTCATTAGCTTGAGAGGCGTACTCGTATGATGAAACTTGTGATTTCTGTTGATTATTTACGCCTTTGCGATTGCATTCGCGCATATCATAATAGGAATGATGGGTCACAGAGTCGACTGAAGTAGCAAAAAAGATGGTGCCTTGAGGACTGCGTCACTTTGATGGAATGCTAACTTTGGTCATATCTTACCCAGGCAAGCCCCGGTGCTAACCCATATTGTTCTGCACTTTATTTTATGCTTGTGCATTAAGTTTTAAGAAGTTAAATGAAACCCACTTGCATATATATAATCTTATCCCATGAGTCTTACTAGAATGTCAGGATCGTGTAGCTTGCTATGCTATAGGAATCCGGTAGAAGTCAAGTGATTACCTGTCACTCGCGAGAGATAGGATTATATATTACTACTATTACTATCATGTTACTGTCACATGGACTATATGTGGATAATAAATGGAGATCGGATGGGACTGTACTTTGGATTTGGTTTTGGTTAGGCAACCGAGTGAGGCTCGGGTTGCATTTGTTCCGTCTATGTTGATTGAGGACCATCCGTTGCTATGGATGGTAGTCAGGTCACAGACTTATTATCATAAACACATACTTGCTTATAGGAGCGGTAAGACTTGTTACTCTCTTGTCATGAGTTTCGGCTCTTTCTGTACCGACTTTTAGGGGTAGATTATGGGTGGAGGTCTAAGCACTGCACTGAGGTAGGGCCTCAGGTGTTGGAGGCTTAGAGTCCAAATTTGGACAGGGACTTAGACCCCTTGACAGGAGTGGAGCGGGCTGGTCTTGTCTGTGCCCAGGGTACAAATGAGGCGTGTGTTTCGGGGTACCTAGCTAGAATACATTGATTCGCGAATCGTTATTTTTTGAGACGGTAACGACTTGGCTATGGTCTAGCACCGTAGTAAGAACTGAAACATGGAAGGAGATAAAATAGTTCTGATTGCTTATCACATGCTTGAAAGTAGCTTAGGTGCTTATATAGAATGGTTAGATAATGAATTAATGATGACGGCTAATAAAATTGAATATAAGGATATACATTTAGTAATGCTTCCTACAGATGCAATAAACCCAAAAGCCAGATAGTCTTTACATATACTTGGAGTCTTTTCTTTCCTCTTGACGGGTAAGTCTTGCCGAGTACAATTGAGTACTCAGGGTTTGTTCTATCCTGTTGCAAGTGACCAGTGCTGATAAAGATAATAATGTGTGTGGAACCTCGTGGTGGGCTCAGTGAGGATGTCCTTTACGTGCGAACATAGAGTTTATTTGAAATTTCCACAAAAATATTTTTCAAAGAAAAAACTTATAACCTGTTATTATTTCATGTGCATAAAGTCATCACGCTAATGTTTGACTTACCATTAACTAAATTTGTATTTTCGCTGAAACTCTGATAACATTGTTATATTCCGCTGTTAATAATAATTGGTGTAGTACTCTAATGTTGTAAATAAAGTGATGTAAGAAATGACTAAAAATGTTGTAAGCTTTATTCTCTCATTTATGATCCTGATTAACAATGTGGATTTTTGAGTTCTCCCTTGGGGTGCGCTCGACAGAATCGCATGGTTTAGTGCACTCTCTTGGGTACTTAGTGTCTAATAGAAGACAAGTACTCTTAGGAGTGCATTAGATTAGGCGGTTCTGCCACAAGTGGGCCACTGATATGGATGCCTTGCATGTTGAGATTGACTTCTAGTGGGGTTTAGGATTATATGATATATAGATATAGATATAGATACATAGAAATATAGAACATAGAATATATAGAACATAGAATATATAGAATATATAATATATATAGATATAGATTCAAGATTCTAGCATGCATATAGCAGATGGTTCATTTATGTAGCCTTTTACTTCATTTTGACATATAAATACTTGAAGTCTTCGACAATGGCATCTTACTATTATTAATTACAAGTCCCAATGAAGATACCACATTAATTCTCACCAGAGATATACTAGGAAAAAACATAAATCCTAGAAATTCTCGTAATAACTAAAAACATCTTACTTTAATTTGGGAGACTCTACACTCTAGTCATCATCACTGATAATAGTCGTTCGATCTATTTTAATTCATAAAAAAACTATCCACCTAAGCCATTAAGAAATACATAAAGTAACCTCTAATTTTGTATCTAAATTACCCACCTTTGCCATTATGAAAGATAATTTAAAATTACCCCTTAAATTTGTATATAAATTACCCACATCTGCCATTATGAAAATATTCCAAAAAAATGCCAAACTTTGTATCTAAATTACTCACCTTTGCCGTTATGAAACATAATTCAAAATAACCCCTAGCATTGCATCTTGGGGCTATATTTTCCACAGTAAAGTAAAAAAGTCGACCATTATATAAGGCTTAAGTGTTAAAAATTATCTTGAGGTTAGCACTACTACTCCACCCATGTCTCACTTCAAACTCTGTTACTTATCTTAAGCGACATAACACAAGTTTCAAATGATTGCATATGGTGTTATACTATTTAAGAACGTACTCTATGACCTAAAATGTTTTAAAAGGTGTAAAAAGAAGAGTTAATAAAAAATATAATAATTACAAGAATTTTAACTTAATTTGAGGATAAAAATATGAAGCAATTAATAAGAATAAATTTTGAAAATTCAAAATTTAGATTGATGCCTTCATATCCTATGTGATGCGACAAAAGCCACCATAGTTAATGATAAGGCTTCAAAATAATTACATGTTCAAAATTATAGAGGTGCCAAAGAAAAATATTAATATGTGATGAAAAAATATAGATCGATCAGTCCCTTGCCAAAAACAAACTAGTTAATATGTTTATGATAACTGGATATAGACTACGGAGTACTGTTAAAGTCTAGCATGTTAGAAAATAAACAAAAAGAGAAAATACAATGTAATATAGGTAATTCTTTATTAGTCAGATTAATTAAACAATAACTAATACTTATATCTCATAAAATTCTAGCCCGTGAGAGAGTCTGAGTTGATGGACTAGTGGTACCTCATCTGTTGCTTTTTAATCATTTTCTGTTGTCATACCTAGTTAAACAATAAAAAATATAACATTCTGAAAGTTATTATTGATAGTCAAAGTCTTAGACTTTCACTCCAATGTTGTAAAGAACCACAAGGATTTGTGGATGGGCGAAGTAAAAGTAAACGAATAATTGAGGTCACAGAAATTTGGAACAAAAATGCTTCAATGTCATGATCTGAAGGTAAAATTAAAGTTACTGTTGGAATTTTAGGCAAACTCAGTAGCAATTTAATCCAGAAAATTATAAATAACATGTTTGTGACACCAGACATGTGCACGTGTGATCTAAGTGCAACAAACATGTACATGATACTAATCATCATTATTCTAATCATATATAACAAAGGATGGGTTACAACAGCATACACAGCGGCATTAGAGCCGACGCTAGTTGACATAGCGGTTGTCGATGTAGTCGTTCCGCTCGATGTCGTGCAGTAATGTTGCAGTGCCGATCACCCCAAGTCGTCGAGAAGTAGTAAGAAGAAGAACGAACGAGCGACCAGTCGCGTGAAGATGCTCCCCAAAACCTGATTGCTAGTCTTCAACCGAGCAGATGAACTTACAAACAACGCCGGTTTCAGAGGCCTGCTCTCCCTATTCATGTGCGGTGTTCTAGCTATGTGTTCTCTTCTCTCTCGTGTACAAAGAGAAAGAGTGTCCCTTTTATGCAGTGACAAAGGAAGATGAAGTTGAAGAGCTAGGAGCATGAAGAATTAGTAGTCATCATGTCATTGTCCGTTACAAGTAACTTGTGAAACCGACAAATGAATTGTCTGCTACTAGTAACGGAAACTACTATGACACCATAAACCACTAAATCATGATCCACCAATGCATAATAGTCGTCATACACTTGACTCTCATCAACCCTCATCAAACCACCGTAAGTTACATCACATGAAGGACTCAAACAAATTATACCTAGCATTAACTTTGATTTTGGAATTTTATTTTATTTAGTTGCTAAATAAAAATTGGACAAACCCAATTAAATTCAACAATCTCCACCAAATTTCAAGGCATAGAAAATGCTCTCAATGCTGCAAATTGTTTGATATACCAGTTTTTTTGGAGGAGACTGTTAAGTTGAACATCCACTTAGAACAGAAGTTACACTTCTTCACAAATGAACAATAGACTATGCCTTGAATTGATAGTTTTGTGCGAAATAAGTTTCACCTAAGTCCTTTACTGATACAAGACTGCCTAAAGCATCCCCTCTTGTTGGAGCATATAAGTCAAACTCCTATGCCTTTCATGAGTATCCAGAGACTACCCACATCTCTGTGACTAGCAGTCGAACTCATATAGGTGTGTTTCTTTTAAGATGTCCTGTAGGCCGTCATCTCTGCTTAAATAAGCCACTCAGATCACATTAAGGTATAAATCAACCTGCCATACGTCATAGGAGAGATGTGCATCTCAAACGATATGGACTTTATTATAAAGGATCTCTCCATCACCGTCAACCACTAGGTTGTTTCACCATCCAACTTCACAGGATCTCCGATCACATAGAACAGCTTACCACTATGGAATGATTTCCCGTGGGTCTCAAGCCCATTTCTCTTGGTGCACCATCTATCATATTACGTGATAGACCCTTTGTAAGATAATATGCCAGATTCTTAGATGTATGAACATAGTTCAATGTTATTATTCTGTAGTTTCTCAGTTTTCTAACAGATTTTAGTCGTCTCTTCACATGCCTTGTAGACTTCATGTTATCCCTAGAACTATTCACTTTGATTATCACATTCTGATTATCACAGTTCATGAAAATAGCCGGTATTAGTTTTTCAACCACCGGCAAATCCATAAGGAGTTCACGAAGCTACTCGGTCTCAACAGTGGCGGTATCTAATGCTGTGAGTTCTGCTTCTATTGTTGACCTCGCTAAGACGGTCTGGTTGTAAGACTTCCATGAAACAGCGCCACCGCTAAGTGAGAACACATATTCACTTGTGGCATAAATCTCATCAGCATCAGATATCCAATTTACATCACAATAACTCTTTAGTACCCTCGGATACCCGGTACAGTGAATGTCATAGCTCATAGTCCCTTTTCGATAGTGCAATACCCTCTCAAGAGCACGCTAATGATCATCTCCCGGATTTGAAACAAATCGGCTGAGTTTGCTCACAGCAAATGAGATGTCACGCCTCGTTGCACTAGCTAAATACATAAGCGAGCCAATAATTTGAGAATATCTCAATTGATCCCGTGCTATTCTACGATTTTTCCTTAATAGCACACTTAGGTCATAAGGAGTTGAAATAGGTGTGCAGTCACTGTACCCAAAGCGACTCAGCATCTTTTCCACATAGTGGTATTGAACAAGAGTTAGCCCACCATTTCCTTCTCTGAGTAGCTTTATGTTAAGAATAACATCAGCTTCTCCCAAATCTTTCATTTCAAAGTTACTCGATAAAAATCCTTTCACTTCCTCAATCACATTAACATTATTTCCAAAAATTAATATATCATCCACATACAAGCACAAGATCATACTGTCTCCCCCACCATACCGATAATAAACACACTTATCAGCTTGGTTCACAGCAAAGCCAGTTGATGTCAAAGTTCTCCAATCAAGAAAGCTGTCTTAACGTCCATCTGATGAATGAGAAGACCATGTGAGGTAGCCAAGGAAAGTAACACTCATATAGTCATAAGACGGGCGACTAGTGAATAAGTATCGAAATAATCTTCATCTTTTTTCTGGGTATAACCCTTAGCCACAAGCCTTGCCTTGTACTTCTCAATTGTACCATCAGGCCTAAGCTTTTTCTTGAACACCTATTTACATCCCACAGATTTGTACCCGTAAGGACGATCAACAACCTCCCAAGTTTTATTAGACATAATAGAGTCCATCTCACTCTGAATAGCTTCCTTCCATAAGTCCACATCAATAGATGAATATGTCTCTTTTATGGTCTCAGCAGTGTTATCCACAAGGTATAACATATAGTCTTCACCAAAAGACTTTGCAATCCTTCATCTCTTATTCTTTCGAGTGACTATATTATTATCTTTCTCATGATTTTTCACATGGGTTTCAACATCAGCGTGTTCTAACGGTTCATGCAACTATGGAAGTGTTATAGAATCATGACTAGAAGTGCTAGGTGTATTTTTCATAGGAAATTTACTCTAAAAAATGTAGCATCTCTAGATTCCATGATAGTGCCAACATTCACATTAGGCACTTCAGAATTTATTATTAAAAATATATAACCCACGCTGTGAATAGCAAAACCAAGAAAGACACAATCAACGGTTTTTGTTCCAAGCTTTCGCTTCTTGTTCATTGGCGCATTCACCTTTGCCAAACAACCCCATGTTCGCAGGTAAGAAAGATTTAATCTCTTCTTCCTCCATTCCTCGAATGGTGTAACTTCTTTATTCTTTGTGGGCACTCTATTCAGGACATGACATGCTATCAATATTGTCTCACCCCACCATTCCTTAGATAGTCCCGCAGTTTCTAACATGGCGTTAACCAACTCAGTTAGAGTGCGGTTCTTTCTCTCGGTAATCCTATTGCATTGTGGTGAGTATGGCAGTGTCTTCTCATGAATAATACCATGATTCGCGCAAATTAAAACTCAGAAAACTCATTTGAGAAATATTCTCCCCCACGATTAGACCGTAACTGTTTAATTTTCTTCTCAAGTTAGTTTTCTACCTCTGCTTTATAGATCTTAAAATAATTCAATGCTTCATCTTTTGATTTTTAACAGATACACGTAGCAAAAACTAGTGCAATCATCTATAAATGACATGAAATATCTTTTGCCACCTTTGGTTAACTCGCCATTCATTTCACATAAATTGGAATCGATTAGTTCTAATGGTGCCAAGTCCCTTGCTTCAGCAGCCATGTGAGACTTGCGAGGTTGCTTCGATTGCATGCATACATGGCACTTAGGACTTTGATCAAATCAAAATTTGGGATTAAATTCAAACTAGCTAAGAGAGTCATGCAACCAAAATTTATATGACAAAGACATGAATGCCAAATATTAGATTCAACATCACAGCTCATATTATTCACGGACTTAACACATGCATCAATTAAGGACAAGCGGAACAAGCCTCTGCTCTCATAACCTTTACCTACAAAGGTTCCATACTTAGAAAGTATGCACTTATTATATTCAAACATAAGTTTATAGCCATCTCGACAAAGCAATGAACCACTAATTAAATTCTTTCTTATTGAGGAGACATGTTGCACGGTGTTCCCCGAAGTAAGCTTCAGATTGACCGTACCAACGCCGCGAATAGCCGCACGCGCTCCATTTCCCATCAACGAAGAGGAATTTCTCCTGACCTAATAAGAAGAAAACAAGGAAATGTCAACACACATATGAATATTGGCGCCTGTGTCAACCCACCAATCAGGTGAACGATAAACTGAAAGAACTGTAGGTAATAAATTACTGTACCTCAGTGTTCCTTCATCAGCCTCAATCATGTTTGCGGACTTTTTCTTAGGCCTCCATCTGCTCTCCTTGCAATCCTTAGCATAATGCCCAGGTTTGCCGCAGGTGTAGCAATTGCCTTTCTCCTTGTTCTTCTTCTTAAAAGGAGGAGTGTTCTTTTATTTGAATTCTTGCTTGAATTTCTTCTTGTGAGGATTTTTTTGCACCACATGGGCACTAGAACTTCCCTCAACAATTTTCTTGCTGCGGACGTCCTTAGCTCTCGCCTTCTCTTCAACATCCAAAGAGCCAATGAGGCCGGCAATGCCAAACTCTTGTCTCTTATGTTTTAGAGAAGTAGCAAAGTTTTTCCAAGCCTATGGCAGCTTAGTAATAATGCAGCCCGCCACAAACTTATCCGGCAGCACCGTACCAAAATTCTCGAGTTCTTTTGCCAGTGTTTGTATCTCATGAGATTGTTCAATCACAGAACGGTTATCAACCATCTAGTAGTCATGAAACTGCTCCATGACATACAACTCACTACTAGCATTAGACACTCCATATTTGGCCTCAAGTGCATCCCACATCTCTTTACCAGTTTGCAGAGTTACATATGCATCTACTATGGAGTCTCCTAGCACGCTGATTATTGCCGCCTTGAACTTAGTATCAGCGTCTTGGAACGCACGCTCCTCCTCAGGAGTATGAGGTCCAACTGATCTAGGTTCTGCAACAAAGTAACAGTGTATAGCAGTCAACTATAATATGCATCTTTGACGCCACCTCTTGTAATGTGTGCCCTCAAAAACATTTGGTTTCAGCACACTCGCAAAGCCGACTACCAAAAAATGCGTAGCAGGTTTTTGGATTATTGGAATTTTAGGCAAATTCAGTCGCAATTTAATCCAGGATATTATAAATAACATGTTTGTGACATCAGACATGTGCACGTGTGATCTAAGTGCAACAAACATGTACATGGTACTAATCATCATGATTCTAATCATATATAACAAAGGACGGGTTGCAACAACAAACCCAGCGGCACTAGAGCCGACGCTAGTTGACATAGCGGTTGTCGATGTAGTCGTCCCGCTCGATGCGTGCAGTAATGTTGCAGTGCCAATCACCCCAAGTCATCGAGAAGTAGCAGGAAGAAGAACGAATGAGCGAGCAGTCATGTGAAGGCGCTCCCTAAAAACCTGATTGCCGGTCTTCACCCGAGCAGATGAATTCGTGAACGACGCCGGTTTCGGAGGCCTGCTCTCCCCATTCCTGTACGCGCAGGAACCAGGACAGGAATGGCAGATAGCAGCACAACAGCAGCGTGGCGGTGTTCTGGCTATGTGTTCTCCTCTCTCGCGTACAAAGAGAAAGAGTGTCCCTTTTATGCAGTGACAAAGGAAGATAAAGTTGAAGAGCTAGGCGCATGAAGAGTTTGTAGCCATCATGTCATTGTCCGTTACAAGTAACCAAAGTTTTAAATCTCCGGCTATAGCTGCCGCTATAGCCGGAGATAGCTGCTAGGGACAAGAGCAGCTAAGAGATTCAGTTTTTCGCGCTAAGAAATCTTGGGCGCTAATAGTAGCAATTAGCCAAGAATAGCCGCTAAACTGGCCTTCAGTTAGCGCAGCTAAATTGTGAAATGTCGAAACCGGCCTAGCCCAAGAAGGAAACCGGCCCAACTGGACGACGAGGATATGTAACCCTAGTCAGCACTCGTCTCTCCAGTCTCCACTCTATCGTATTGAGCGCTCGCTCTCCACCTCCGGAGAGAAGAGGAGGCGACGGCGGCGGCGCCGCCCTTCGGCGGCCGCATCGCGGCGGCGACCGTCGATGGCAGCGGGTCGGTGACTTCGAGACCCGAGCGGAGAGACCGACGACGACGGCTGTTGTGCCCTTCGGCGGCGGCACGCGGAGGCGACCGGTGGCAGCGGCGGCGGCTTCGAGCGGAGCGACTAACAGTGGCGGCGGCGGTTTCAGAGGCAGCTGAGCAGCGGCGCGGAGGCATCTGAAAGCATGGAAGCAGAGCACTAAAGCAGCAGCACCAACGACGATGCCATGGCACAACAATCTGGCAAGCTTCTTGCTCAGTGCTCTGTTTGTTTCCCCAATAATGTACTTTTGTGAAACTGATGTTTCAATATTCTGCTATGAACCTGAATGTTGTACTCCTATGAACCTGTGATGTACTCCTATCAATTGGTTATGGATCAATTAGTAATGGTTACCAAGTTATGCCATGGTTTACATGTATTTTTTGTGCTTTTTTTTTTTTGCAAAAACAGCTAAATGGCTTAGCTGCAGCTATCTCCGGCTATAGCTGCGCTTAGCTGTTCAGGAGGTCAGCGGCTAAGAGGATTAGCCGGATATTTAAAACACTGCAAGTAACTTGTGAAACCGACAAATGAATTGTATGTTACTAGTAACGGAAACCACTATGACACCATGAACCACTAAATCATGATCCGCCAACACATAATGGTCATCATGCACTTGACTCTCATCAACCCTCATCAAACCACCATAAGTTACACCACATGAAGGACTCAACAAATTAAACCTAGCATTAACTTTGATCTTAGAATTTTATTTTATTTAATTGCTGAATAAAAATTGGACAAACCCAATTAAATCCAACCGTAACAAGAAACACCACAGTAATGAAACTAGGAGCCAAGTGATGTATAGTTTTGGATCTCAGTGCGAGTCTAGTTACCCTACTTTCTTCTCCTTACGCAGATCCTTCTAAGTTGAGCTCAAATCCTTGACAGTTACGCCAAATCAGTCCTATGATGAGAAAAAAGAAACAATGTTCCTCTTCATCGCTGCATGTCTAGAGCTACTATATACGTCCAGAAGGTTAACTGCTGAATGGCCGGTAGACCTTGAGGGCGTCGATGACGTCAGCTATGGAACCTGCTGCAGCGGCTATGGAAACAAGGAGACAGCTGATGCTGAGCGTTTGGAGGCAGATCCACTTGGTGCTTCCGCGTGGCACGCGGCGCTGCTTGATGTACATCTCGACGGGGAAGTAGACGGTGAGCGGCCAGAACGAGACGGCGCCGAGGAACCCCACCACGTTGCCGAAGAAGGGGAGCAGCATGGCGACCACGGTGGTGACGCACACGAACGCCGATCGCCATGTCAACCGGAACACGCTGAGCGCGAACGGACCGACGCGGAGCTCCCTGGAGATGAAGGCGCTGTCTGGCCAGGCCGCGGCGGCGCGGCGCTCGACGAATGCGAAGATGGGCTGGCAGAAGACCTGGTACGCGCCGACGAGGTGCACGACGATGGCGACGTTGGCGACATCGAGCAGCCAGAAGGGCTCATAGAAGCCGAAACCCGTTAGGAGGTTGTCCGGTGCGGCATCGCCGAACGCCGCGTACCCCATGCACCCGCACAGCATGTAGAAGATGGTCGTGGTCGCCACGCTGAGACGCGTCGCCTTCTGCATCACCTTGGATTCCGACGGTGGCGGTGCCTTGATCGTGTCCTGAACAAAAAACAGAGTAAACTTGGTTAGAAACAGGGGAAGCAGAGAACAGAAGGGTGGAGCTGAAGAGGGGATTATTGTTGCTTACTTGGATCTCTATGAGGATGTTGGAGAAAGAATAGGCGAAGGCGATGTCGCCAAAGGCCTGTAGCGTGTGCCATATCTTCTGGGTGGAGGTGACGCCGGCGCCGATGCTGATGCCGGTGAGGCTGCCCATGAACCCACCATTGGCTGCAATTCCATCGATTGAGCACGTCAGTAATCAAGAATCCATCAATCGTAGTCACAGCAATAGTGTCTAATTGACTAATCAGTTCGATTGAACCAAGAACTTACAGATGGTCTGTGCGATGCCGAGTGAGAGTCCGATGGAAGAATAAGTGAAGGACATGACGGCGGCGACAATGGATAACCACCAAATCTGATCAAAGTCCGGTATCTGCGAGAAGAGAATCTGCACGACGCCGAAGAGGATCATGTAGGGGGTGCTGGAGCTCTTGCAGGGATCCGCATGTCCGTGGGTGTGGAAGCACCCAGCTCTCCTGATGGCCTTCATGCTGATCGACGACGCGATGGTGTACCCGATGGCGACGCCGACGAGGTTGGCGTACTGTATAACGCCGCAGAACACGACCTTGGCGCCACCGAGGTTGGAGCGCACGGCGTCCATGTACGTGTAGTTGCGCTTGGCCGTCTCCGGGTCGCCCGTGCGGTAGCACTCGGCGAGCAGCGTGGCCGTGTAGTAGGTGACGAAGGCGAAGAGCAGCATGGCGGCAGGGCCGGCCACCCAACCGAGCTGCGCGATGGCCCAGGCCAGGGAGAGCACCCCGGAGCCGATCACGGCGGTGATGATGTGCGAGCTGGCCGTCCAGAACGTGCCGGTGCGGCGGGGGCGGCCGTCGTCGTCCAGCCACGCCGCCTCAGCAGCGTTGCCGGCCTCCACGGAGACCTCCATCGGCGCCACCGCGTGCTTGTTCACTCCGTTGTGCACGGCCATTGTTCACTCCTAGTCACTCAATTACTGAGTTCAGACTGCTGAGGGATGGAGCGCGGCAGGCAAGCGCTGATGAGATGACTGATTTCTTGGATGCTCCGAGGACTGGAGTGGAGTGAGGCTGAAAAGGTGAGAGCTGAGGAGAGGAGAGGCTGTGTTTGTATCTGAAGAGGGAGGAGGCGGGTTTATATAGAGGCATAGAGCAGAGGATGCAGAGGTGGAAGAGGCGTGGATGCCGCGTGCGGGAATGACGCTGGTCAGCGCGGGTGTCTCTGCCTGTCTGCGTCTCTGTGTTTTTTTTTCCTCTCTTTTTTATGCTTTTTTTTGTGTTTTCATTTCCGCCACACAAAGCCACACGCCAATTCTGTCTTTATCTACTATATACAACTTTGATGTTGGTAGGGTCATGGCGTTCCAAGTATAATGGATGCACATGGTAACTGGTGATAACCAGAATAAAACGGCAAGGCGCCCATCTATTTTGTACTTTTTTTCTTTCTTTTTTTGTCATTGCTCAACCCTTTGGAATTTTGTGTTTTTTCATAGTTCTGCTAAGGCCTGTACATGGTCCGGTTTAACTGGTCTTTGGACAAAACCTAGTCCAACCGACCCGTAAAAGAGGATGTACATTCATGTACAATTCAGTAAAATCTTTGGTTAACGACCACATACAAAATTTTCCCACCATTCGATATACAAACACTAAATGACATGGTAAGTTTCAAATTTAAGAAATTCGCCATATATCAATCCCTCTTTTTAGTTCAACAATTCTACACACAAAGTACATAACGCATCAACAATCAACCCATCTAATTCACGGCTAAAACGTATCTACATGTAGTTGGGCTCATCTCGTCTACTGTCACCCAGATGCTACAGTTGTATACCTTTGGAAGTTGCCAAGTTGGGGCAGACGGACAGGGTCTGCTGTGGTGCTGCTGGCGCCTGGATTTGGTGGGTAGAAATCCGTCAGTCTGTAGCCAATCCATCCGCGCTTCAAACAGATTGGTGAGGAAAAAGATTAGGGATTAGAGTTTGGAGAATATACACCCTTTTAAAAACTAGATGATGGAAAGTTGTTTGGGCAATCTGCGTACCCATAAGGAAAAGTGCGGTGGGCACCAGAGAAGCTGCACCTGAGCAAAGGTCATGAAGATCCAATGGTTGGAATTAAATCTGAGATCTTTCTCTCTGGTGTGCTCTCTAGTGCAAACACTGGGGATTTCCGGTGGCTGCTCAGTCGCGCGCCCAACGGCAACTGGCCATTGGAATTCAAACTTGGTTCTACATTTATCTGGTGCACGCACCGGACATTTCCAGTAACGACAAAACCTTTCTGCATACGCAACCCGACAGGCACTCTGCATAAAAAAGAAAATACTAATTGTGCATTTTAAGTTATATTATTAATAAGTGTTCCTTTAGCATAGTTTACCAATAAATCAAAAGGCAACAAACAAAGGATAAGGTTAGTAAATAACATTCTCCCCCCATCACGGTGAAAACTCATATGAAAAGCGTCAAAGTATATGAATTAATAAGTGTCAGTTAAAGGCATCCCTTTGTGATAAAAACCAAATCTTGGTAACCGCAACCATAGTGAAGGGTGTCTTTTCTTCTATAGAAGGGGTCGCCTTCCTTAGCCACTTAAAGCATCTCCAGTAGTACTACCCAAACTAGACTACCTATTTAAACTAGACTACCTATTTCTCTCTTTGGGTAGCCACCCATTTTCATACTACCTAAATTTTGCTCTCAACTTCCGCAGTACTACCTAAAACTGGCTACCCAAACTCATCCCGTACAGAATGACATGTGGGTCCCACATGTGATCCACTCGTCGCCATTGATGAACTGAACCATGTTGCCGGGGAGATGGAGGGCCGTGCTCGGGGGTGCTGGTCGAGGCCTTGAGGGTCGTGGAGGATGCGGCGGCGCCCGCCGGTGGGGAGGATGCGGCACGCCGACACCGGTCGAGGACCGTGGGTGGGGGTGCCTGTGGGGGCCGTCGGTGGGGCACCAGTGGGGGGCCGTCAAGTGGAACCAGCGAGGAGGAGGCGGCTTCGCTGGTGGGGAGGCGGCGGCCTCGCCGATTGATGATCGGTGGGGGTGCCGGTGGGGAGTAGGAGGCGGGCTGCGGCGGAGGAGAGCCGAAAACGCGCATCTCCGGCGCAGGAAAGATGTGGGCTGCGGCGGAGGAGGGTCACCGGCGGTGGTGGACCTCCAAATCCGGTGGACGAGCACCGGCAACCGCGGCGGAGAAGGGCGGCGTCGGACAGGCGGCGGCGTCGGGCACGGCTGCAGGTCGATGAGAGAGAACGAGAAAAATTTGTGTAGCCTCCCCTGGCCCAACGGGAATGGGTAGTGGGAGGGCGATTTGGGTAGCCAACAAATCTGTTGGGTCAAGTAGGTAGTCTCTTAAGCTGGTTTTTAGCCCTCACTATCCAAATTGGGGATAAGTAGTTCATTTAGGTAGTCTGCTGGAGATGCTCTTATACTTTTTGCTCCCCACATTTCCATTATGATGAAAGGAAGAATAACTTTGGAGCAAATAGAATGATATTTTAAAACAAAAAACAATTGTACTTTACACTTTTACAGCACGTTAGTATATAATTGCTGCTGGACATTTACAGCAGGGGTATAATGGGGCATATCATACTCTAGGCAGTATGGTAACATAAGATGGTGGAAGTTGTTAAACACTTAGGTTTGGATTCGGGGCATAAGAGCAGGTATAATAATGAACTTATAGCCAAACTAATGCTAATGTTGAGGAGACAAGGGATAAGAGAGATGAGAGCTTAGCTCGTATGCAAGCACCAAGCTGGGTACGGAAGAATATGCATTAGTGGGCCCAAGTAACAAGTGTTGTGAGGAGGAATAGGAGAGAGAGACTTTTTTAAGATAAATATGAGACACTTATTATATAACTTGGCTCTTGTAACTTGACTTATAGCCGAGTAACGTGGCTCTATTATTGACCATGCTCTAATATCATGAGTGGTCGAAGTAGTGGAGATTAGAATAAAAGCTACCTTTTCCCAGGATTTAATTTCCGGACTGTCATGATTACCATAACCCCAGCTCTACCTCGCAGTGGGAGCTAGCTAGTCGCACGATGCTGAAACGTAGTCCCTCCGTCCCCACTTATTCCAACTGTTTTGAAGCAGTACATGTTGCATGAACAAGTATGTGTTGCATGCTTATTGATTTTAATTTTTTTTCTCCATCTGCAACGTGCTTATTGATTTTAACTGTTTCCTCCAATTGCAGCCATTAAGTCTCTTTAATTTACTCCATTATTAAACAAGTAGGCGTGTCATTCTGAGGAAGATTGCCAACAATTATCTTCGAACTCCTGGCTAGATCCGGGAATTAATTAATTTGAAATAATGTTTTTTGTTGGAAGAAAAGGTTAAAAGAAAATCGGTAATCCTACTAATAGGACGTTCGATGCCAGCGACTCCTCGCCAGACGTGTGGCGTGACATGCACCACAACTTTACTTCACTGTCGCTGTGTCGCTCGCCTAAATAAATAAAAAACAAAATGAACTCCTGGCCGCGCTTCACCTCGCTCCGCACGCGCCGCCTGCCCAACGAGCTCCTCTCTCTCGTGCTTCCCTGCTACTCCTCTCTCTCTCTCTCTCTCACTTGCCCACCCCAGCGCGCGCCCTCCCCCACCCCGGCGTCCTCGTCCCCCACCCCGGCAGCTCCTTCCCCCAACCCGGCGTCCTCACCCTCCAGGAGCCCCCAATGCCGCAGAACTGGTGGCCCTCTCCCACACCCCGGCGAGATCCATGGAGTACGAGAAAGATCCATGGAGGTGGCACAATGGTGTTGTAGGGGAGTGGGCGGCTCTCCCCCACCCCGACGCGGCGCCCACCCCACCCCCGATGGCGCCCTCTCACCCCAGTGACCGAGTTCCCCCCACCCCGACGGCCATGGCACTCCTCGCCCCCCATCCCCCACCGTCGCCGCCGAGCCAAGTCCGGTACTAGTGGCGCTGGTGCTTGCGCGCAGCCACTCGCCGCCGTGTCCGACCACGACGACCGAAATCGACCGACCCAGCCTTCCCCTCCCCTACGTTGCATATGTAGGTTTCAAGTGTTTCATGCGTTTCAGATGTATGTTGCAATGCTTTATATGGATGTTGCAAAAGTAGATCGAGGGATGTTGCAAGTGTTTCAGAGGCATGTTGCAAGCGTTTGTTCAAAATATTTCATCTGTTTCTAGAAGTATGTTGCAAGCGTTTTGATCTGGATGTTGCATATGTTTTCACACATATGTTGCAACAGTATGTTCCAAAATATTTTATCTGTTTCAGTCTTCTGTTGCAGCAATTGTTTTCATGTTGCAAGTTGCAAGTGTTTTATCTGGATGTTGCATATGTTTTCACACATTTGTTGCAAGTGTATGTTCTAGATGTTTCATCTGTTTCAGACGTATGTGCATTCAAGTGTTTCATATTGCACGTGTTGGTTCGGAGAGTAAGGGGCATCGGGGAATGGGGCGTAGTGAGCCGGTGGCCGGCGAACGTGGCGCGCGGCGGGTTGGGGGCTGGCGGTCGGGGGCATGACGGGGTGGGGGTGCGCCTGCGGGGGCAGGGCGAATGGATGGGGATGGGGGCGGGTCAGGCGTCGGGGCGGGCGTGGCAGGCGTGCGGGCTGGCGTACAGATAAGAATGGTGAGGTGCGGGATTTTTTTTTATTCGCATATTAACATTTCAGCGGGAATTTGCAGTGTCGGAAGCTAAGTGCCCGGATCGAATGTCCGGACGCTAGCAACTCCGAAAGAAAATACGGGTTATAGGGAGCTGCAAAAGGAAAATTAAAGATACTCTCGTCACCTTGTCAAAAAAAAAAGATACTCTCGTCAAGTCCAAGTAAGTCAATCTTGACTTTTGGAGGTGCTAGAGTCATACTAGCTATATATGGGTGCCCTCCGGCGGTCAGGTCAACCAAGTGGGCATGCATGCATGAGTCCATGAGCAGCAAACGAACGAACGAGCACGCGGTTGCTGACCGGCGAGCTGGCTCGGCATCAGCGGCAGCACTCACGCACTGGCACTGATCGATCGATGCACAGCAACAGCATAACGCGGCCACACACCCACACGTCGCACGTGAGACACGAGAGGCCGTCCGGCCGCAGTGGTCAAGCAAGCACTTTTTATGGACATATTGGTGGTCTTTTGGGCTTTTGGCCGAATATGAGAGGAGGAGCTAGCACTACTGAAGGAGAGCGAGGCTAAAGCGACGAGCCGTGATGTTACAGGCAGGCCAGACTAATGCAGTAGTGGCTAGCTAGTGCATGTAACTGGTGACCTAGCCAGCGAAGCGAGGTACAGTCATCAGTCACTAATAAGCAGAGAACTTATGGCAGTAGTGATAAGGTAGGAGAAAAGGAAAGGCTTGTTGATGGAACTTCCGGCAGCCTAATAAACACAAGGCCAGCCAGCCAGAGGGTATTCTTTTTTAAAAGTCAAATTACATTTTCATTAAGCACAGCATTCAGACAAATCGCCTCAAACAAGTAGACTTACAATTCAGTATCAGAGGACAACATAAAGTAAACCTCCATTAGTAGCCAAAGCATCAGCCACCTTATTGCAACACCTGCTACAATTTGAGATAGTACAAGCTGAAAATTCAGATCACTGCCAACACAATAGCATCCAATGGCACTTTGATCAATTCAATTCGCTTTAAGAGCAGAGCCCAACAGAATACCATCCATTTCTAAGATGATGTGCGGCATTGCCCATATGTGAAGGAAAAAAGCAAACCTTTGTAAGCTGTTGTAGCTGATGCCACATAGTTGATCTTTACTGCCCCTGCAGCAAGCAGCTCACCATATTTATTCTGCACAACAAAGCTCAAACCTCCTATACTTGTCTTTGGATCAAATGCCCCATCGGTATTAACTTTATATATGTCCTCAGGTGGTGGTTTCCATTTATCTTTGTTAGCATCGACTTCATTCTTCCCGGACACATTTAGTTTCTCAAACTCCATTTGGAAGTAATTGACAGAATTATGAATTTCCTCTGCATTTAGCATCCTCCCCCGTCATTGTCCTTGTTTCTCGCCGACCACCGCCTCCTAAAGAAAATTATAACATTCAAAATTGAGTACTTTTTTCTAGCTTCCAAATAATTTTGTAGGTTTCCCATGTCGATTCACCATTTATCAATTGAAACCTGATGCTTTCCGAATTCATTAGGTGCCAGCATAGTTTGGTATACTTACATTTCAAAAAGAGGTGGCCACTATCCTCATCAAGCCTTGTACAGATGGGACACCTCATGTCAATGACAACAACACGTCTCACTAAGTTTCTTCGTACCGGTAAACTGTTACGAGAAAAACGCCACATAATCATCATTTTGACTTTGTTGGGACTTTGAGTTGTCATATTCTATGCCATTCGATTTCACTGTCATCCCCCTAAGATTGCCGAATAAGAATCCCAAAAGTGTTCAATGACATTGCAATGGAAAATCTCAAATATTTCTAGAATAAGAATTTCCAACAACTTCCACATTTTTTTCTAAAACCATTGTTATACATCAGAGGGGCTTGTGGTCTTACAAGATAACACCAACCACTTTTGTGGTATGGCCACCACCATGTATCGGAGGGTACAAGGCTCGTGGTGATTTGGCCCCGAAGCTCGACGGTGAGGACGTCGGGGAGCGGTCTTGGAGAGACCATCTCGGAGACCCACTTGCGTGTTGGACCCGGGGGCTATCCATGCAGTTACCCAACCGGGAGCTTGGCCCTTGCAAGGGCTTTCTTGCGATCAGCTCCAACAAGGGCTAGGGGGAAGCGAGGAGCTTCTCGATACCTCAATAAAAATAGCGGAGTCACGACGGGAGTTTGCATCTCTGCTACCCTTAAGCTTCCACATTTATACTGTGTACTTTGGTTATGTCTTTTACCTTCCTAGCTTTAGCTTTGTTTGATAGGATTGGAACCTAGATTGAAGAATTTTTTTTGCAGTAGAGATAGAAACACCCTAGCAAAACCTTAGTTGCACATCTAGATATATAGATTTTTGAATTGCATAGGTTTTGACTAGGTGAAAATTCACAATTTTAGAAGTAGTTTTTAAGTTGCCAAATCCACCCCCGCTCTTAGAGTCACGGTCCCTTCAGGGCCGATAGTGGGCTTTGGACATATTTTTAGAGGTGGGAGGCTTAACTGGGCTGCCTCCGAATGGCTTAGATTTTCAGAGTTATATACCTCTTAAGTCATCCGCATCTGGAAAATGATCTATAGAGGAGGGGTTTTGTCTTTAGGTCTCTAGAAATTATGAGAGACGGCACCTTTTTATGTATGCCCCTAAAAATGGATGGGAGTTTCTTACAAAATCATTTTTATACCAATGAATGTCAATTTTATACCAATGAATGTCAGTAGAAACATCAATATATGAAGCACGATATTCCCTCCATTCCAAATTATAAGATGTTTTGGTTTTTCTAGATACATTGCTTTTATTATGTATCTAGACATGGTGTATATCTAAGTACTACATAACAGAAGTTATGAATCTGAAAAAGATAAAACATCTTATAGTTTGAAATGGTGAAATTACTATACTAGGCTTATAGTCCTGTATATAGCTCGAGGTTGTAACGTTGTCAACTAAGCAATAGAGCAAGACATAGCTCACACATGTTGCTTACTTGTAATGATGAGAAATGGTGATGAAGCCATCAATTTAAGAGCACACTGCACAGACTAAAATGCACAAAAATTGAATGGCATGGACGACTCCACTTGTTAATTTTGCATGTAGAAAAGGAAAAAAACATTGGGGATGATCGGGCTCAAGCGGCCAACCTCAAGTTAAAAATAGGACTACTCCACTATTATGGACCACTCACACAACACGGAAAAAAGCTGGTAATACTCTCACCGATGCGTTCCTATTCCAAGAAGGCCCTTTTTTTGGCAGGGCTCATGCTCGCTTCAGCTTCACCAGTGTGTGTACTAGTGTCAGCTAGACCTGTCACTATCGAATTGTCATGCCAATTAGCCGCTGAACGGCCGGTACACCTTGAGCGCGTCGATAACATCGGCGATAGATCCTGCTGCGGCGGCGATGGAGACGAGGAGACAGCTGACGCTGAGCGTCTGGAGACAGATCCACTTGGTGCTGCCGCGCGGCACGCGGCGCTGCTTGATGTACATCTCGACGGGGAAGTAGACGGTGAGCGGCCAGAACGAGACGGCGCCAAGGAACCCCACCACGTTGCCGAAGAACGGCAGCAGCATGGCGACGACGGTGGTGAGGCACACGAACGACGACCGCCATGTGAGGCGAAACAGGTTCAGGGCGAATGGACCGACGCGGAGCTCCCGGGAGACGAAGGCGCTGTCCGGCCAGGCCGTGGCGGCACGGCGCTCGACGAAGGCGAAGATAGGCTGGCAGAACACCTGGTAGGCGCCGATGAGGTGCACGACGATGGCGACGTTGGCGACGTCGAGCAGCCAGAATGGCTCGTAGAAGCCGAAACCCGTGAGGAGGTTGTCCGGCGCGGCGTCGCCGAACGCTGCATACCCCATGCACCCGCACAGCATGTAGAAGATGGTCGTGGTCGCCACGCTGAGACGCGTCGCCTTCTGCATCACCTTCGACTCCGACGGTGGCGGCGCCTTGATCGTGTCCTGGAAGAAACAGAAGATCTTGGTTAGAAACAGAACAATAACTATGGATGAAGAAAACAGAGCACAACACAAGAGGCAGTTTGATGCTTACTTGGATTTCGATGAGGATGTTTGAGAAGGAGTAGGCGAAGGCGATGTCGCCGAATGCCTGCAGGCTGTGCCAGACCTTCTGCGTGGAGGTGACGTCGGCGCCGATGCTGATGCCGGTGAGGCTGCCCTTGAACCCACCATTAGCTGCAATAGTTGAAACAACCATTTAGTAACTGAGCATCGAATATTTCTTGACAAGCCGGATTGAAGGAATGAAGGACTTACAGATGGTCTGTGCGATGCCAAGGGAGACTCCGATAGAAGAATAGGTGAAGGACATGACGGCGGCGACGATGGAGAGCCACCAAATCTGATCAAAGTCCGGTATCTGCGAGAAGAGGATCTGCACGGCGCCGAACAGGATCATGTACGGGGTGCTGGAGCTGTTGCACGGATCAGCATGCCCATTGTCATGGAAGCAGCCAGCTCTCCTGATGGCTTTCATGCTGATGGACGACGCGATGGTGTAGCCGATGGCGACGCCGACGAGGTTGGCGTACTGGATGACGCCGCAGAAAGTGACCTTGGCGCCGCCGAGGTTGGAGCGCACGGCGTCCATGTAGGTGTAGTGTAGTTGCGCTTGCCCGTCTCCGGGTCGCCCGTGCGGTAGCACTCGGCGAGCAGCGTGGCCGTGTAGTAGGTGACGAAGGCGAAGAGCAGCATGGCGGCGGGGCCGGCCACCCAGCCGAGCTGCGCGATGGCCCAGGCCAGGGAGAGCACCCCGGAGCCGATCACGGCGGTGATGATGTGCGAGCTGGCCGTCCAGAACGTGCCGGTGCGGCGGGGGCGGCCGTCGTCGTCCAGCCACGCCGCCTCAGCAGCGTTGCCGGCCTCCACGGAGACCTCCATCGGCGCCACCGCGTGCTTGTTCACTCCGTTGTGCACGGCCATTGTTTACTCCTAGTGACTGAATTATTGAGTTCTGACTGCTGAGGGATATGGAGCGCGGAAGGCAAAGCTTTGAGGAGATGACTGATTTCTTGGATGCTCTGAGGGCTGGAGTGGAGTGAGGCTGAAAAGGTGAGAGCTGAGGAGAGGAGAGGCTGTGTTTGTATCTGAAGGGGGAGGAGGCGGGTTTATATAGAGCAGAGAAAGAGGATGCAGAGGAGGAAGAGGCGTGGATGCCGCGTGCGGGGCTTGAGTGACGCTGGTCAGCGCGGGTGTCTCTGCCTGTCTGCGTCTCTGTTTTTTTTGTCCCCCTCTCTTTTTTATGCTTTTTTTGTGTTTTCATTTCCGCCACACAAAGCCACACGCCAATTCTGTCTTTATCTACTATATACAACTTTGATGTTGGTAGGGTCATGGCGTTCCAAGTAAAATGGATGCACGTGGTGACTGGTAACCAGAATAAAACGGGAAGGCGCCCATCTATTTTGTACTACTTTTTTTCCCAATTTTGTCATTGCTCAACCCTTGTTTTTACTGTACATGGTCTGGTTTAACCGATCTTTGGACAAAACCTAGTCCAACCTGTAGAAGAGGATATGCATTCATGTACAATTCAGTAAAATCTTTGGTTAACGACCATATACAAAATTATCCCACCATTCGATATCCAAATACTAAATGACATAGTAAGTTTCAAATTTAACAAATTAGCCATATATCAATCCCTCTTTTTAATTCAGCAATTCTACACACAAAGTACATAACGCATCAACAACCAACCCATCTAATTCGCGGCTAAAACGCATCAACATGTAGACATGGGGTCATCTCGTCTACTGTCACACGGATGCTACGGTTTGTATACCTTGGGAAGTTGCCAAGTTGGGGCACACGGACAGGTTCTGCTGTGGTGCTCCAGGCGCCTGGATTTGGTGGGTAGAAATCCGTCGGTCTCTAGCCAATCCATCCGCGCTTCAAATAGATTGGTGAGGAAAAAGATCAGGGATTGGAGTTTGGAGAATACACACCCTTTTAAAAACTACTAGCCATTGGAAAGTTGTTTGGACAATCTACGTACCCACTGGAAAAGTGCGGTGGGCACTGGAGAAGCTGCATCTGAGCAAAGGTTATGAAGATCAAAGGGTTGGAATTAAATCGGGGATCTTTCTCTCTGGCGCATTCGCTAGTGCGCTCTCTAGTGCCAACGCTAGAGATTTCCGGTGGCTGCCCAGTCCCGTGCCAAACGGCAACTAGCCGTTGGAATTCAAACATGATTCTACATTTATCTGGTGCGACGGCAATTTCTAGAGAGGCATGTGGCGGCGATTGCAAGGAGGCTGACGCAGGCGACGGCAGCAGCGAACTCGCGGAATTCCCCGTCGACGATGGATATCCTAACTCTATTAGGAAAAGGGAAAAGCATTGAACTACCCTTAGAACAATTAATTAGTTTTTTAAAAGATCAATGGCCGCTGATTTTTCTTCAGAGGAAATGGTGGTTCCTCCCAAGCACTGTAACAACGGCAGTGCTAGCGCCCGGACGTCCGGACGGACGCCCACCCTGCACTCCCCGCGCTCAAGCCAGCACGTCCCGCCCGAGCCTGCATTTCGCGTGCCCACACGGGGCCCGCGCCGCTAGACCACGCGCAGGGACCGCTCGTGCCCCCTCCGCTTCTCACGTGCATTGCAACATGTGCACCATCCGATTTACTTTTGCAACATCCAGATAAAACACTTGTAACATATATCCAAAACAGTTGAAACACTTACAATATATATCTGAAACACTTGCAAGACACCAAAAAAAACTTGAAAACATATGTGTAACATTTGCAAACATATGCAAACATTAAGATCAAACACTTGCAACATACATATAAAAATACATGAAACAATGGCATATATATGCAATATCCCGATTTAGTTTTGCAACATCCAAATGAAACACTTGCAACATACATCTGAAACATATAAAACATTTGGAACATACACTTGAAACATACGTGTATGGCCCATTGCAACATATGCAACATCCCGATCTACTTTTGCAATATCTTTTATGAAACACTTGCAACATACCTCTAAAACATCTGAAACATTTGAAATGTATATGTCGGGTACCTAAACAAGGGGTACCCACACTCAACGACTAAAAAAGACAAACCCCTGAGAAAACTACGCCAAAGGCTTCGCCCACGAAGGCAGAATGAGCCAAAACCACGCACGGAACGCCTCGACTACATTCCGACTCGCACGAGGCTTGCTTGACGGGATGCCTCGACCACAGGGAAATCTCCAACTCGTACGACCCTGGGTCGAGCCGGTCGACCCGCCTCACCCACCAACTCTCAGACAAAAGTCAAAGCATTTAATGCAACCGCCAACCACTTCCTACCCCTATGGCTATAGCGCTGCCAGCATGGAAGCAGTACCAGTGTCAAATCCCACTTTTTACTGCCCATCCCGGGATGGGTGGTGAAAACCTGTCACTGCACTCGCCATGCCGGGCACTATTCCGCCACTGATCCCCCTCGAGGCAAAACACGACAAGTGTCGTACCCCGAAATTCCCGGGGCTCGGCCTTATCCATTCCCTGTCGACCCACCTCGACCCGGCCTCGACCAACCGTCGGCCAACAAAGGAGTAAGGCCTGCACGCCACAAGACCCGGGGTCTTTTCACCATCCCATCCTTTACGTCACCATGGTGTCCAGGGATGGCCGGCCATTCCCGGAGCACGTCGTTACAGCAGCTTCCACAGCGCTCGACAAAACTTTACTTTTAAGGCACCCCCGGCGTCTCTGCCTTCTCTTGACCCTATAAAAGGAAAGGCAGGGGACTCTACGAAAGGGGGGGGGACACAAGGCAAAACAAGTCATCACCCCACCGTAGAAGATCAACATCTCAAGCAATCTTCTTTGTACTCTCTCTCTCTCTGAGACCTGGGATCAGCTCCCTCTCTCACAGCTTGTAACCCCTACGCAAGCACTTAGGTGCAAGGAAATACAATACTTCCCCCCCTCCGCTGGACGTAGGGCCTTCTTTCGCCCAAACCAGGATAAACCCCCCGTGTATTCTCTTTGCATCATAATCCAGATTAGGGACACTCAACACAAAATTCACTCGTTGGCTTAGGACCCTCACGGGTCCGAACACCGACAGTTGGCGCGCCAGGTAGGGGACGCTGCGTGCCAACATCGTTTTCCCGCTATTTTTCTAGATGGCTGACCCCGAACGTCCACTTCCGTTGGCCACGGTGATCTGGTTTGGAAGTTTGGAGTTCATGTCTCTTGGCCACGGCTACGACATGGTCCTCCTCCCGCCCAGACACCCAACCGACGGCGACCATGAGCTCTCCCAGCCTGGGGGAGCGCTGCACCGGTACCGTTGCTCTCGTCAGGCACGTGCCGCCAGGCGACGGCGTGCCCAGTGCAACCGCCATCATCGCCTCGCGGGGGTGACGGTATTCCCCGATCCGGCGCCCCTTAGCCGGACGCTGACACAGATTTCCTCACTGAGGACCTGTGTAGGATGAGCTTGGCTGAGGGTAAGATACCGATGGGGTGTCCCATCACTCCGCCGCCCAGCACGGCGCCACCACTAGCCAATTCAGGATCGATTGCTCCGGTACCAGGAACCATGCCCTCATCGGCATTCTCTTATGGGCTGGACACGGTCGCCCCGGCGTATGCTTCTTCTGTAAGCACCAGCATGAGCGCTTACGAGGAACTCCCCGGACACCATCTATGTTCCACCCTCAACCTCGTCGCATCCACGCCAGCTTTCGAGTACCTGGACTCCACAGAGACCATGGGTGCGGAGCTCCGTACGACTACATTTCGTCCTTACAACCCCAGAGACACATGACCTCATATGCATCCGTCATACTACTATTTCAGCGCTCTGGACTCCGACTCTGCCGATGACAGCTACGACCCGACTCGCGAATGCTTCCATATCGATGGGGCTATCATGTTGGATTCGGAAGACGAGGCAACCATTGGAAGAAGGAACGCCACGCCACCTCTTGCTGAGCCCCCTGGTGCACGAGATGAAGCACAATTCCTTGCGAACCAAGGAGTGCAACTCGAGCAAATCCACGAACTGCAAGACAGGCTCGACGAGGAACGAGAAAATCTGCGCCTACTTTAGCAAACCCTCGAGCAAGAGCGTGTGGCACGCGCACACGGCGGAGGAGCTCAAGAAAGAGCTCACGACGTCAATCGTCGCATCGTCGAGGATCGGGCGGGAGAACCCCGATCTTCGATTGAGCCAGCTAGAATGTTGTCGCAGCCGCCATGCTTCTTTGTAATATGCCCGAGCCATCCAACCCCGAGGCCCGTCGGGCCCGCAATGAAATCCGAGGACTCCTCGAGGCTGCTGCCATGCAGCAAGCCAAGAGTTCTGCCTTGAGGCGACGTGGGCTTGCCTCGGAGCAACCTGCAGAGCCCTCCTGACAGGAGAAAGAGGCCTCGGTTCATCCCGAGCCCGCCCCCCGATGGAACAAGGCAGCCTCTGTCCGTGAACGCATCGTCGACAACCACAAACCTCGAGATGCTCGTGACAACATCAATGAGCGCCGTAGGCACAAGAGTGGTGACGGTGCAGCTCGAGGCTACCACGAGCACAGAGGCGGGCACTATGATAGCTCGGAGGATCGAAGCCCATCACCCGAGCCAACAGGCCCTCAGGTCTTCAGCAAGGCCATTCGCGAAACACTACTTCCAGCACGGTTCCGCCCCCCACGACTCTTACCAAGTATAACGGTGAAACCAAACCCGAACTTTGGCTCGCCGACTTCCATTTAGCTTGCCAGTTGGGTGGGGCTACCGATGATCGGGTCATCATTCGACAACTTCCCATGTTCCTATCAAACACCGCTCGAGCCTGGCTCGAGGACCTCCCACCTCGACACATCCACGACTAGAGCGACCTAGTGAGAGTGTTCGAGGGGAACTTCAAGGGGACCTACATGCGCCCTGGTAACTCATGGGACCTCCGAAGCTGTAAACAAAAGTTGGGCGATTCCCTCTGGGACTACATCCGGCGTTTCTCCAAACAGCGCACCGAGCTTCCTAACATCACCGACTCTGATGTCATCATGACCTTCCTCTCTGGTACCACCTGCAAAGAGTTGGTCCGAGAGTTGGGCCGCAGCACCCCCATCACTGCCAATGGCTTGATGGACATCATCACCAACTTCACCGTCAGCGAGGAGGCGGTTGGTGCCATCTTTGGCAGTGACCAGGACAAGGGGAAGCGCAAGGACGAGGATCCCACGAGCTCCAACCGGGGCTCGAAGAGGAACAAGAAGAAGAAGAAGAAGAGGAATCAGCAGGGCAAACAAGAAGCCCCGGCGGACGACCTCGTCGCCACTGCGGATCACAAGAAACCTCGAGGACTCCCCGGCGGGGGTATTTTCGACAAAATGCTTAAAGAACCATGTCCCTACCACAAAGAGCCCACGAACCACAACCTCGAGTACTGCCACATGCTCTGGAGATACTTTGAAAGCTTAGGCATCAAGAAAGACAACAAAAGGAGGATCCCAAGGGCGACGACAAGGATGAGGGGTTTCCCAAGATTCATGACTATTTCATGATATACGGAGGACCCTCGACATGTCTCTCAACACGGCAGCGCAAACGGGAACGTCGAGAGGTCTTCTCCGTGCAACTGATGACCCCCCTCTTCCTTGACTGGTCTGAGGTGGCCATCACTTTCGACCGTGATGACCACCCAGACTATGTCCCCAATCTTAGAGTCTACCCACTCATCGTCGATCCCATCATCGCCAACACACGCCTCACCAAGGTGCTCTTGGACGATGGCAGCAGTCTCAACATCATTTACGCCTAGACCCTCGACCTTCTGGGAATCGCAAGGACACACCTCCGACCCAGTGTTGGGGTCTTCTATGGAGTTGTGCTGGGAAAACGAGCAGAGCCCGTCGGGCGGGTCAACCTGCCTGTCTGTTTTGGTACTCCCGCCAACTATAGGAAGGAAACTCTCACTTTCGAGGTGGTTGGGTTCCATGGGACATACCACGCCATTCTTGGGCGCCCCTGCTACGCCTGGTTCATGGCGGTCCCCAACTACACCTACCTCAAGCTCAAAATGTCAGGCCCTAACGGTTTCATCACTGTTGGGCCCTCCTACGAGCATGCCTACGAGTGCAACATGGAATGCGTCGAACACGGGGAAGCCATCCTAGAGTCGATAACCTTGGTAGCGAACCTCGACGGTTTGGCCAACGAGATCCCCGACCCCAAACGCCATGTCAGCAACTTCGAGCCCACGGAAGACGTCAAGCTCGTACCCCTTGACCCCACTGACCTGAACGGAAAGGCATTGAGCATCAGCGCCACCCTCGATCCCAAATAGGAAGCAGTGCTCGTCGACTTTCTTCGTGCAAACATCGACATTTTTGTGTGGAGTCCCTCGGATATGCCAAGCATACCCAGGAAAGTCTCCGAGCATGCCTTGGAGATCCGAGCCGACTCCAGACCAGTGAAACAACGCTTGCGCCGCTTCGACGAGGAGAAGCGCAAGGTCATCGGTGAGGAGATCCACAAGCTTTTAAAGGCCGGATTCATCAAGGAGGTTCATCATCCCGAGTGGTTGGCTAATCCTATATTAGTTAAGAAAAAGAATGGAAAATGGAGGATGTGTGTAGACTATACTAGTTTAAATAAAGCATGTCCAAAAGTTCCTTTTCTTTTACCACGCATTGATCAAATCGTTGATTCTACTGCGAGATGTGAAACTCTGTCGTTCCTAGATGCGTATTCCAGCTACCACCAGATCATAATGAAGGAGTCCGACTAGCTCGCGACTTCATTCATCACCCCCTTCAGCATCTATTGCTATGTTACTATGCCCTTTGGTCTACGGAATGCATGTACTACGTACCAGTGATGCATGCAACACGTTTTCGGGGAGCACATCAGACCCACCGTCGAGGCTTACGTTGACGACATCGTTGTCAAAACCAAGAGGGTCAGCAATTTGGTTGATGACCTTGATGTTGCGTTCAAGTGCCTTGAGGTAAAAAAACATTAAGCTCAACCCCGAGAAGTGCGTCTTCGGTGTTCCTCGAGGCATGCTCTTAGGGTTCATCATTTCCGAACGTGGCATCGAAGCCAACCCAGAGAAAATCACTGCAATAACCAAAATGAGCCCCATCCGTGATCTAAAGGGCGTATAGAGGGTCACGGGCTGCCTCGCGGCCCTTAGTCACTTCATTTCGCGCCTTGGTGAAAAGGCGCTCCCACTGTATCGTCTCCTAAAGAAATCAGAACACTTTTCATGGACCCTCGAGGCAGAAGAAGCCCTTACGAAGCTCAAAGCTACGTTGTCTAATTCTCCGATCCTCGTTCCTTTGGCCATAGGGGAACCCCTCCTGCTTTACGTCGCCGCAACGACACAAGTAGTCAGCGTGGTCTTAGTTGTCGAGAGGGCAGAGGAAGGACACGTCTTGCTTGTTCAAAGGCCAGTCTACTTCATCAGCGAGGTACTCTCGGAGACCAAGGTTCGCTACCAACAAATCTAGAAGTTGTTATACGCTATCGTCTTGACACGGCGCAAACTTCGTCACTACTTCGAAGGCCACCCGGTGACCGTGGTTTCTTCTTTCCCCCTGGGACAGATAGCCTAGAACCGGTAAGCCTCGGGTAGGATAGCAGAGTGGACGGTCGAGCTCATGAGTGAGACCCTCTCTTATGCGCCATGCAAAGCCATCAAATCCTAGGTGCTGGCAGATTTTCTAGCGGAGTGGACCGACACTCAACTTCCTCCGGTTCAACTCCAGGCCGAACTTTGGACCATGTACTTCAACGGGTCGCTGATGAAAATAGTAGCAGGCGCGGGCTTGCTCTTCATCTCGCCCCTCGGAGTCCACATGCGCTATGTAATCCGGCTCCATTTTGCTGCCTCCAACAACGTCACTAAGTACGAGGCTCTCATCGTGGGCCTGCGCATCGTCGTCGAACTCGGGGTCTGACACCTTGGTGACTCCCAGCTCATGATCGACCAGGTCATGAAGAGCTCAAGCTGCCGCGATCCCAAGATGGAAGCCTACTGCAAAGAGGTGCGGCGCCTTGAGGACAAATTCCACGGCCTCGAGCTCAACCACGTTGCACGCAGATATAATGAAGCTACCGATGAACTCGTGAAAATCGCGTCTAGTCGAGCCACGGTTCCACCTGACATTTTTGCAAGGGATCTCTATCAACCTTCCGTCGACACCGGGGCAATCGGGGGGGGCGATGGTCCATCACTCGATCCCCCACCTAAGGCGGAAGCTCCCTCGACCGGGGCTAAAGTCATGCAGACGGAAGGCTCGACCCTACCAGCCAACCTCGAGCCTGACTGGCGTGTTCCGTACCTCGACCGTCTCACTCGAGGGGATCTCCCCTTGGATAAGACCGAGGCTGGACGGATCGCTCGCCGGGCCAAGACCTTTGTGATATATGGCGATAACAAAGAACTCTATCGACGTAGCCCTACGGGCATCCTACAACGCTGCATCACAAATGAGGAAGGCAAGAACCTGCTCAAGGATCTACACTCAGGGGCTTGCGGTCACCACGCGGCACCTCGAACCCTCGTCGGAAACGTGTTCTGACAAGGTTTTTACTGGCCAACCACAGTCTTCGACGCTATTAAGCTAGTACGCTCCTGCAAAGGATGCCAGTACTACACAAGGCAAACCCATCTCCTGGCTCACGCCTTGCAAACGATTCCCATCACATGGCCATTTGCCATTTGGGGGCTCGACTTGGTCGGACCCCTGAAGAGGACAACTGGTGGCTTCACCCACTTGCTCGTCATCATTGATAAGTTCTCCAAATAGATCGAGGCCCATCCTATCACCAGCATTAAGTTTGAGCAAGCCGTACTATTCTTCACCGACATCATCCACCGCTTCGGGGTTCCCAACTGCATCATCATAGACAATGACACCCAATTTACCGGCAAAAAGTTTCTAGATTTCTGCGACAACCATCACATCCGTGTGCTCTGGTCGGCCATAGCTCATCCAAAAACAAATGGCCAAGTAGAGCGTGCCAACGGCATGGTTCTACAAGGCCTAAAGCTGAGAATTTTCGACAAACTAAACAAACACGGCAAAAAATGGGCCGCCGAGCTCCCCTCGGTCCTGTGGAGCCTAAGAACGATGCCGAGTCAGGCCATGGGGTTCACTCTATTCTTCTTAGTCTATGGGTCCGAGACTATGCTCACAACCGATATAGAGTATGGATCCCCGAGGCTGAAGGCCTAGAACGAGCAAGACAATGACGCCGCAAGAGAGAACGCTCTCGACTAGCTCGAGGAAGCTTACGATGTGGCTCTGTTACACTCTACAAGGTATCAACAAAGTCTCCGATGCTACCATGACAAACACGTCTGTAGACAAGACCTCAATGTCGTGACCTAGTGCTCCGGCGAAGCCAGAATAACAAGGGACAACACAAGCTTACTCCGCCATGGGAAGGGTCGTACATCGTCGCCGAAGTATTGAAGCCCGGCACCTACAAGCTATCAAATGAAAAGGGTGAAATCTTCACCAATGCATGGAACATCAAACAGCTACGTCGCTTTTTCCCCTAAAGCCTCGAGGCTTTATAATTTTTTTTTGCAATCCCATGATAGAATAAAGAATACATTGGTGTTCAAAGCATTCTTTCATAAAAAACCATGGAGGATCGACCCTGTTTTCTCAGAGTTGAACCTCCCTCGGGGGCTGCAAGGGGGAACCCCCTGTGTCCCCAAAAAACTCGCACTTTTTCAAAAACAAGAGAACTTTTACATAGTCGATGAGGCCGCAAGTGCACCCTAAGGTTCAAGGGTTGCCGAGCCGCGAGATCGCCTACACCTCTGAGCTATGGTACCTCCACTCACTCCCCCACGCCAAGAGGTATAACTGTGCGCTAAGTAGACCTAATAAAAGTTCATGATTTTGAAAAAAAGTTCACATCTAACGTTCCCATACGGTTCGAATCGAGTTCTTACATAATCCACGAGGCCGCAAGCGCACCCTAAGGTCCAAGGGCTGCCGAGCCGCGAGATCGCTTACGCCTCTGGGCTGTGGTACCTCCACTCGCTCCCTCACGCCAAGGGGTGCAACCGCACGCTAAGAAAAACATGCAAGAATATGATTCAAGCAAGAAAGGGAACAAAAGACTCAAACAAAAACGAACATTTAGTATACATTTACATATAAATGTTTCAGGGTCCCTGAGGCCATCACAACACAAGTCACGAATGTTAACTAACTTATTACATGGGCCTTCATGCCCAGGCTTGGATCACAGGCCCTCGTCGTCGGCAGGCGGGACCACCTCGACCTCGAACAGCTTCACGAGACGACCCCCGGGCCCTTCCGCGGCCTCGATCAATTCTAGGTAGGCTGCCTCATTCTCCTCGTCAGTCCTATCTGGATCTGAGATGAAGCCATTAGTAATGAGGCCCATGTCATACTCGAACCCAGACTGGATGACCGCCATGGCCCTCTTCACGCCATGATGCAGCCTGCCTCGAATCTTCTCACGGATAAGGCCACCTAGTGCCGTCATCTGATGAACAAACGAGTTCTCTAGCGCATCCTCCTCGGTATCGGCATCCGGCTCAACCCCTAGGCTGTCGCACACTGAGGTAATCACGCCCTGAAGCAGTTGAGTCCGCCCGGCCTCAGCCTCGAAGAGGTTCTGGAACAAGGTAGCCATCGCCTGGGCCGCATGTTGCTGCTTTTCTAGCTCTGAAATATAAACACCAAGTTAGAAAAGACTAGGGACCCCGAGGCCAAGGTCAAAACATGACAAAGGTTTACCCTCAGCATGGGTCTACCAGCCCATAATCTCATCGCGCAACTCCTCGTGCACTTTCTCCGCCGCCTGAAGAGCCTCGTCCCTGTCACAGACCGTCACCCTCAATGTCTCGATCTCCCGACCGGTGCTCGAGAGAGCCTCGTCCCTCTCTTGGACGGTCCCCCTCAGCGTCGTGACCTCGTCCTCCAGGGTCCCGACGTGACTGGACGCCATCCCGATCTAGACATTAAGGGTGTCACGCTGGCCGCTGACTAGAGCGACATCCTCCTCGAGCTCCTTCACACGTGCTAATAGCGGTGCGAGGTCCTCACGGGCCTTGGCCACCTCTTCCTGAGCCTTGGCTGCATCTTCACACGCCTTGGCCTCAGCCTCCTAAGCCTGCGTCGCCTCCTCCCTAACCGCTGCATGGACGACGCGAAGCTCGTCTACTTCGGCGCCCTTCTTGGATAGCCGCTTATTGACTTCCTCGGCTAGAGCCCGTTGATGATTAAGCACCGCCCAAATGCTGCTTTCATGACGAATGAAGAGCGACTTGTGGCGAGATCGCTCCTTGAGTTCCTGACCACAGTTAAGCTTAAGATCAGAACCAAGGAGAAAAGGGGGATATACGCTAGAAAAAACAAACAGACATGGCTCACCTGAAAGGCCTCCAACATCTGCCGCACCAGGGTGTCCACAACCATTCGCAGGGACTGCACGGAGTGCTTACGGAGTCCCTTGATGTACTCCTAGTGCTGCACTTCATCCTTGTCATCAAGGGCAAAGAAGGGCTCGGTGTTGGGGTTAGCCGCGTCCCTGAACTTGAGGGTCGACCGACCCCAGTGCGGGAGCTCCTCCTCCGCCCGTGCAAGCACCAGCCATGCAAAATCGGGCCACTTGGCGGACATTACGGAAGTCCCGGGCCGATCCGGGGCATCGACCATCTCGACGTCTGCCTTCTGCTTCCCCTTGTCGGAAGGAGGGTCATCGACGGTGAGATCGATCACAGCCGGAGTCGACCCTTGGGGCGGGACTGGCCTCCCGTCTGTTGGCGCCACCGCCTGCACGTTGGGCGGTGGCATGGCCACCACTTGTTCTGCCTCGGCCGCCTGCTCCTCTGGCTGGTCCTGCTGTGGCTGCGGCCGTGGCTCCTCCCGCTCTGGTTGCAGCTCCGACTGCTCCGCCTCTTTCCCCACATCTGGTGGGGCCTCCACCACCTCTCTTGACTTTTCAACATCCGCCCGCCCTGCATCGCGGACGGATGTTTTGGCCTTACCAGCCTCGATGGTCACCAGGGTCCTCGTGGTCGACCCCGACTCTAGCCCACCAACACCAGGTACGTCGAGCCTAGCACTGCCCGGGGCTGCCTCGACCGGCCCTAGCTCCCGCACGGCGTCACCGACTCCGGCGACCTCCTGAGCGCTTGCACCCGCCTTGGTGAAAGGTCTTGATGGCTAGAGGGCGGTGAATAGCCTTTTAAAAACTTTCTACAAAGACAAGCTAAACAAGTTTATCAATATAACAACTAGCGAGATGCGAGTTTTGCTTAGCCTAAGGGGTGTTTGCAAGCCACCTATTCAATTCACAATACTAGTATTTGCACTCAACCGCACAAGTCAAACCGAGAAGGTAACTACAATTACAACTAGCAAGCTACACAAAGGAGCTACTAAAGCAAAGCTAACTAGCTAGCAAAGATAACTAAGAAAGTAATGCGGAGTTGAGTTAGGAGGGTATCACCGAGGGACGAAGTATTGAGCCAATCAATTAATATGATCAAGAGATGAATACCAAGATAACCGAACACCGGGATCAATCAATCACAATATGAAAGTGATGACACGAAGATTTATCCCGAGGTTCACGTGCTTGCCGGCACGCTAGTCCCCGTTGTGTCCCTCTTCACCACGTGGTTCGGTGGCTAATCGGTCACACACCGAGCCTCTCAAAAGGCGCCACAAGAACCTACCAAATGGCAAAAGGTTGCAATGACACGAGCAATTCACTAGCGTTGCCTTTGGCGCTTCGCCGAGGTAGGCACAAAACCCCTTACAATCACCGGAGGTGGCCAAGAACAATCACCAACTCTTGCCAACGCCTCCAAGCTGCTCCAAGCCATCTAGGTGACGGCAACCACCAAGAGAAACAAGAATCCCGCAGCAAATCAACCACCAAGTGCCAACTAGATGCAATCTCACAATGCAAATGCACTTGGATCACTCAATCTCACTTCGAATATGCAAAGAAGCAAGAGAGATGAGTGGGAGGGGAGTTGCTTAGCTCAAAGTGCTCACAAGAATGTCAAATGTTCGAGAGATGTCGAGAGAGTGAGCCTTGAGCCGGCCAACGAGTATTTATAGACGTACCCCTTCGAATATAGCCGTTAGAAACTTAAACATCCGAAATCGGGCTGACCGGACGCGCTGGTCCAACTGACCGGACGCGCCGGTCGCCCAACGGCTAACTCGTGAAGTACTGACCGGACGCGCTGGTCCAAATGACCGGACACGCTGGTCGCCCAATGGCTAACTGCGAAGCAACGACCGGACGCGCTGGTCCAACTGACCGGACGCGCCGGGAACGACCGGACGCGCTGGTCCCGTGAAGGACCGGACGCGCTGGTCGCCTGAGCACCGCTCAACGAAATAGTGACCGGACGCGCTGAAGTAAATGACCGGACGCGACAGTGACAGCGTCCGGTTAGAGTCCAGTAAGCTCCTTGAACGACCGGACGCGTCCGATCATCAGTGACCGGACGCGCCTCGCGTCCGATCATCGAACTGAAAACACGCAGACACTGAATACTGACCGGACGCGTCCGGTCATGCAAGGACCGCGTCCGGTTCAGCGTCTGGTCACCTCTGTGACCTCCGTTCGTCTCTGTTTCTTTTTTGGACTTCCGGCGTAGTGGAAAATAATCGTTTCAACTTCTCGAAAACGCCTGAATCCCGCCCCGCAAGCTCGGCGGGAGGGAGAGAGAGACCCAAACCCTCTCTACCGCTTAAACTCCACCGCCATTGCAAATGTGCTAACACCACCAAGTGATCTTCATCATGTGTGAGTGTGTTAGCATTTTCACAATCATTTTTCGAGGCGATATTAGTTCTATCCAAATGCATATGATCATGAAATGCACATCTAGAGGCACTTAGGAGTTCAATAGCCGCGTCATTCCCCTCTTTATAGTACGGCTATCTATCCTATAATGTAACCACACCCACTAGGTGTCTTGGTTACTAAAACACAACCCCTAAGCATATACCTTTGCCTTGATCACATAGGGTTGCGTCCAAATCCAAGTGTGGCCATCATGATCACCATGTCCATCTTGCCACCAACCTTGGAATGTACTAATCCTCATATGCTACATACAACTTAGGCATAGGATTAGTACTTAGGCATTGTCACTAATTACCAACACCAAACATAGGACTTTCAATCTCCCCCTTGTTGGTAATTGGTGACAAACCTTTCACAAAGATATTATGATAAAATTTTAATTGAAACCATGTAACATTGTCCAAGTATATTACCATGTGTAAGAATTATGGACATGTGAACATGAATTCAAATTGATAGCAATGGCTCCCCCTACATGTATGCTATATGTTTGGATTTTGGAGGCATACATGTTAGATAGGAAAGATTAGGAGCATTGTCTACCAATAGGTGCTAAGTGTTTAAGATTATAGACCTTTGAAGCGTGATACCATCGGAGTAGCGATAAACACCATTTTAGCACCTTGTGTAGTTAGATTCCACTTGTAAAAGCACAAACATAACTAGAAACCTCGTGAGATCAACATTATAAGCAAGGCTCTAGTACCACTATGAAAACATGAAGCAAGAAAAATCTAACTACTTCCTATTCATGCTAGTACCTCAATACACCATTTAAATTATACTAGCAAGTCACCACACAAGCAATGTATCGGAGAAAACGAAATGCATAACTATGCATCATACATATGAAGTGCACATAGAAATGCAACATTCATGTTTAAGAGCTTGCTCCCCCTACTTGTGTGCTTCTTTTATCAATTCTTCTTTTATCAATTCTCCCCCTTTAGGATCTATCTTTGTGAACAACATTTTCTCCCCCACAACATTTTCTTCCTCTTTGACTTCTATCTTTGTGAACACCATTTTCTCCCCCTTTGGCACCAATTGACCACAAGGAGCAAACTTTAGATAGATTATCATATTAAAATATGGGGTGAGGATCAAGTTTATGATTCAACCTAGATTGCTTGCATAAATAAAATACTTCGGTTTGATCCAAGGGCAAGCTTCTTCACACCTCATTAGAAGGGTTAACATGCACCATGTTGAAGCAAATATTTAGACAAGTTTTCTAGATTAAACACTTAGGATCACAAGCTACTTAAACAAGTTATATGCTACCACTAGATCATACAAGTCATGGAAACAATAGTGGCACCATATAAACTTCAAATTTATTTAATTTTCATGAATGAGCCTAGAACATATAAATTATGACTAGATGCACTAAACAAGTCCTTAGCATAGAATGTATGACATGTCAACCAATTGTACCTTGGGGCTCGAAGGAGAGGCATGTCATATATGGGGTGCATCAACTCATGTTGGAGAAGTCAAGTATGTTCAACTCATTCTTTAGCTTGTGAAATCTCTTCTCATCAAGTGGCTTGGTGAATAGATCGGCTAATTGATCTTCGGTGCCCACACTCTCAATAGCAATGTCACCCTTTTGTTGATGATCTCTAATAAAGTGATGGCAAACATCAATATGCTTTGTTCTTTGATGTTGAACCGGATTGTTGATTAGCTTCACGGCACTTTCATTGTCACATAGCAATGGCACATTCTTGAAGTTGATTCCAAAATCTTTCAATGTTGCCTTCATCCATAAGATTTGTGCACAACAACTACCCGCGGCGATGTATTCGGCCTCGGCGGTAGATAGTGCAATACTATTTAGCTTCTTGGATGACCATGAGACAAGTGATCTTCCCAACAATTGACAAGTCCCGGAAGTGCTCTTTCTCTCCATTTTGTCACCGGCATAGTCGGAATCTGAATATCCAACTAGCTCAAAGCTTGCACCTTTGGGATACCACAATCCAACATCTTGTGTATGCTTCAAATACCTCAATATTCTCTTTGTTGCCTTCAAATGACTTTCTCTTGGTGAGGCTTGAAATCTTGCACACATGCATACACTAAACATCACATCGGGCCTTGATGCCATCACATAGAGTAGACTACCAATCATTGATCTATATAGCTTTTGATCCACCATGTTGCCACTCTTGTCACTATCCAAACTTCCACTAGTGCTCATTGGAGTTGTAATGCTCTTTGCATCTTCCATGCCAAACTTCTTGAGCATATCTTTGATGTACTTGGTTTGGCTCACAAATGTACCTTCTTTCATTTGTTTGATTTGAAGTCCAAGAAAGAAACTAAGTTCACCAATCATTGACATTTCAAATTCCTTTGCCATCATTTTCCCAAACTCATCACAATAATCTTGATTGGTTGAACCGAATATGATATCATCAACATATATTTGCAATACAAATAAGTCTTTCCCAATCTTCTTGGTAAATAGTGTTGTATCAACTTTGCCCATGATAAATCCTTTGGATAGCAAGAAGTCCCTCAATCTTTCATACCATGCTCTAGGTGCTTGCTTTAATCCATATAAAGCTTTTCTCAATTTGTATACATGATTGGGTTTCTTGTCATCTTCAAAACCGGGAGGTTGCTCCACATACACCTCCTCTTGAATGTACCCATTGAGAAATGCACTCTTCACATCCATTTGAAATAGCTTGATATTGTGAGCACAAGCATAGGCAAGTAAGATCCTAATTGCTTCCAATCTTGCAACCGGGGCATAAGTTTCACCAAAGTCAAGACCCTCTATTTGTGTGTAACCTTGAGCCACTAGTCTTGCTTTGTTCCTTATTACTATCCCATCTTGATCTTGCTTGTTGCGAAAGACCCATCTTGTTCCAATGACATTATGATCCTTAGGCCTCTCAACTAATTCCCATACTTCATTTCTCTTGAAATTGTTGAGCTCTTCATGCATTGCATTTACCCAATCCGGATCTCTCAAAGCTTTATCAATGTCCTTGGGTTCTTCCATTGACACAAAAGATGAGTGAGCACAAAATGATGCCAATCTTGATCTAGTTTGAACTCCTCTTTGTATGTCACCAATGATGGAATCTAATGGATGGTCTCTTGCAATGTTAGTTGGTTGAAGCACTTGGACTTGATTGCTTGGATGTTGATGTTGATCATGAGTTGGAGATGATGAACTAGCCACTTGTTGATCTTGTTGCACTTGAGATGATGTACCAGCTTGATTTTGCATTAGAGAACCACTAGCTTGTGTAATTGGACTTTGGAGCACTTGATCTTTGTTGTCATCCACATCAATCGCTTGCTTTGGCCTAATATCACCAATATCCATTTCTTTCATAGCATTACTCAATTGAGTTCCTCTCACATCATCCAAGTTATCTTCTTCATCTTGAGAGCCATTTGTTTCATCAAACTCAACATCATGCACTTCTTCAAGTAAACCACTAGCCAAATTCCAAACTCTATAAGCTTTGCTAGTAGTTGAGTAACCAAGTAGGAATCCTTCATCACATTTCTTTTCAAACTTGCTCAATCTAGTGCCCTTCTTTAAGATGTAGCATTTGCAACCAAATACCCGAAAGTATGCAATGTTGGGCTTTCTTCCATTTAAGATCTCATATGGTGTCTTCTCTAGAAACTTGTGGCAATAGAGGCGGTTGCTATAGAAGCAAGCCGTGTTGATTGCTTCGGCCCAAAATGAATGACTTACATTATACTCATTCAACATTGATCTTGCCATATCAATTAAGGTTCTATTTTTCCTCTCAACTAGGCCATTTGATTGAGGTGTATACTTGGCCGAGAATTGATGTTTGATTCCAAGCTCTTCACATAGCTCATCAACTCTTGTGTTTCTAAACTCACTTCCATTGTCACTTCTTACTTTCTTGATTGTGGTCTCAAATTCATTTTGCACTCTCTTGATGAACTTCTTGAATATGTCAAATACATCACTTTTGTCCATAAGAAAGAATACCCATGTGTATCTAGTGAAATCATCCACAATCACAAAACCATACTTGTTGCCACCAATGCTTATATATGTAGTTGGCCCAAATAGATCCATGTGCAACAACTCAAATGCCTTGGAAGTACTCATAATGCTCTTCAATGGATGAGTGTTGCCTACTTGCTTTCTGGCTTGACATGCACTACATAGCTTATCCTTCTTAAATGTGACATCCTTCAAGCCTCTAACTAAGTCATGCTTTACTAACTTGTTCAATTGCTTCATGCCAACATGACCAAGTCTTCTATGCCATAACCAACCCATACTTGATTTGGTGAGCAAGCATGTTGAAAGTTGAGTGTCACTAGCATTGAAATCAACCAAGTATAGATTCTCAAATCTAAAGCCTTTGAAGATCAAGTTAGAGCCATCAACACTAACTATCTCCACATCATCAACACCAAATATGCACTTGAAGCATAGATCACACAATTGAGCAACCGACAACAAGTTGAAATTGAGCTTTTCAACTAGTAGCACATTGGAGATGCTATGATCATTTGAGATTGCAATCCTTCCAAGAGCCTTTACATCACCCTTGCTATTGTCACCAAATGTGATGCTATCAATGCCACTATCATTTGATTTGAGAGAGTTGAACATTCTTGAATCACCGGTCATATGTTGAGAGCACCCACTATCAAGCACCCAATGCCTTCCTCCGGCCTTGTAATTTACCTACAAAACAAATTAATATTTCTTAGGTACCCATACTTGCTTGGGTCCTTGGAGGTTAGTAACTAAGCTCTTTGGTACCCAAATGGCCTTCTTCTTTGGGCCCACGATTGGTGTACCAACAAACCTAGCATGCACACCTTTCTCACCCTTGGTAAGCACATAACAAGAATCAAAAGGAATGCAATCCATTTTAGCATGAAACTTATTGTTGTTCTTGTTCATTTTATTACAATTAATCTCTAGATGCCCAACTTGCTTGCATCTATTGCAATAACGACCATTGCCTTTCACAAAGCGAGGCTTTGGAGTAGCAAAGGCCGCCTTGCCCTTCTTGGGAGTATAGCCCAAACCCTCTTTGTTAAGAGAGAACCTTTAGCTACCCAAGCATTTTAGCAAGCGGGCATCCCCACCATAGGCATTGCCTAATGCGCGGGTGAGATCATTCACCTCTCTCTTGAGAGTCTTATTCTCAACCACAAGTGATGAATCACTAGTAGTAGAGGTAGAGTTGGTTGTGGTGGATGATGATGAGCTACATGAAGCATTAGTAGGACCAACAAGTAAAGAATCATCAATAATATCACATGTTAGTCCAATATCACAAGTGACAATCACTTGCTCCTCCTTAGCTTCCTTCATGAGCTTCTCCAACTTGAGGTCCTTTTCCTTGATGAGCTCAAGTAGAGTGGAGTGGGCTTCCTTAAGCCTAGTGTGAGCAACTTCTAGGTCCTCGTGGTCTTCCTTTAGACACTCACGAGAGGCCTCTAGCTCATCAAAGGATTTCCTAAGAGCTTTGAGCTCTTGTTCAATTCCTTTGCACTCCTTACTCTTTTTGAGAGCAACAAGCTCCTCCATCAAGGCATCATTTTTATTGCACTTAGCAATGAGCTCTTGTTCCAAGATTTTGCACTTCTTGGTTGTCCTCTTGTAGCCCTTGCTCATTTGATCTATTATGCCTAATAGATCATCCTTGGAGTAGTCCTCATCCTCCTCATCATCACTCCTACAATCATCACTAGCACAAGAATCATCATCACTATCATCATATTTTACCTTGGTAGGCTTGGCCATAAGGCATGTCGATGTAGTGTCGAAGATGGATGGCTTGTTGGAGAGGGCGATGTTTGCAATGGCTCGCCGAGTGATCCTCTCATCATCACTAGAGCTTGCATCATCATCATCACTCTCCATCTTGTTCTTGCCCTTAGAGGATGAAGCCTTGAATGCAATGGGCTTCTCTTGCTTGACCTTGGTCTCCTTCTTCTCTTCTACCTCATCTTCATCATCATTGTATTGGGCATCGGTCATTATATCTCCAAGCACATTGGTTGGTTTGACCTTGTCCAATCCCTCTCTAAAGATCATTCTTCTCAAGGTGGCAAACTTCTTGGGTAAGCACATCAAGAACTTGTGTGAGAAGTCCTTGTCCTCAACCTTCTCCCCAAGCCCCTTGAGATCATTGACAATGACTTGGAGCCTATAGAACATCTCCGGGATGGATTCATCATCCTTCATCTTGAATGTGGAGAACTTGTCCTTGAGCATATATAGTTTGGCACTTTTTACCGTTGAAGTGCCTTCATATGTTTCTTCAAGCCTTATCCAAAGCTCATTTGCCTTTTCAAGATCTTTGATTTGCTCAAATACTTTATCATCAATGGCACGATAGATTGTGTCAAGTGCCGCCGTATTGCATTGTTTGTTGATGCGGTCATTTGGAGTGAGGTTTTCCTCATCAAGAATGATGTATCCTTCTTTGGTCACATCCCAAACCTTCTCATGTATATTGCCTAGATATAGCTTCATCTTCCTTTTTCAATGATCAAAGGAAGAGACGCCATAATGGAGGCTTGCCATTAACATGATTGAACATAACTTGAGCCATCTTACACCGAGGTTGTTAAGCCTTACAAACGGTGACCACGGCTCCGATACCACTTGAAAGGTCTTGATGGCTAGAGGGGGGTGAATAGCCTTTTAAAAACTTTCTACAAAGACAAGCTAAACAAGTTTATCAATATAACAACTAGCGAGATGCGAGTTTTGCTTAGCCTAAGGGGTGTTTGCAAGCCACCTATTCAATTCACAATACTAGTATTTGCACTCAACCGCACAAGTCAAACCGAGAAGGTGACTGCAATTACAACTAGCAAGCTACACAAAGGAGCTACTAAAGCAAAGCTAACTAGCTAGCAAAGATAACTAAGAAAGTAATGCGGAGTTGAGTTAGGAGGGTATCACCGAGGGACGAAGTATTGAGCCAATCAATTAATATGATCAAGAGATGAATACCAAGATAACCGAACACCGGGATCAATCAATCACAATATGAAAGTGATGACACGAAGATTTATCCCGAGGTTCACGTGCTTGCCGGCACGCTAGTCCCCGTTGTGTCCCTCTTCACCACGTGGTTCGGTGGCTAATCGGTCACACACCGAGCCTCTCAAAAGGTGCCACAAGAACCTACCAAATGGCAAAAGGTTGCAATGACACGAGCAATTCACTAGCGTTGCCTTTGGCGCTTCGCCGAGGTAGGCACAAAACCCCTTACAATCACCGGAGGTGGCCAAGAACAATCACCAACTCTTGCCAACGCCTCCAAGCTGCTCCAAGCCATCTAGGTGGCGGCAACCACCAAGAGAAACAAGAATCCCGCAGCAAATCAACCACCAAGTGCCAACTAGATGCAATCTCACAATGCAAATGCACTTGGATCACTCAATCTCACTTCGAATATGCAAAGAAGCAAGAGAGATGAGTGGGAGGGGAGTTGCTTAGCTCAAAGTGCTCACAAGTATGTCAAATGTTCGAGAGATGTCGAGAGAGTGAGCCTTGAGCCGGCCAACGAGTATTTATAGACGTACCCCTTCGAATATAGCCATTAGAAACTTAAACAGCCGAAATCGGGCTGACCGGATGCGCTGGTCCAACTGACCGGACGCGCCGGCCGCCCAACGGCTAACTCGTGAAGTACTGACCGGACGCGCTGGTCCAAATGACCGGACGCGCTGGTCGCCCAACGGCTAACTGCGAAGCAACGACCAGACGCGCTGGTCCAACTGACCGGACGCGCCGGGAACGACCGGACGCGCTGGTCCCGTGAAGGACCGGACGCGCTGGTCGCCTGAGCAGCGCTCAACGAAATAGTTACCGGACGCGCTGAAGTAAATGACCGGACGCGACAGTGACAGCGTCCGGTTAGAGTCCAGTAAGCTCCTTGAACGACCGGACGCGTCCGATCATCAGTGACCGGACGCGCCTCGCGTCCGATCATCGAACTGAAAAACACGCAGACACTGAATACTGACCGGACGCGTCCGGTCATGCAAGGACCGCGTCCGGTTCAGCGTCCGGTCACCTCTATGACCTCCGTTCGTCTTCGTTTCTTTTCCGGACTTCCGGCATAGTGGAAAATAATCGTTTCAACTTCTCGAAAACGCCTGAATCCCGCCTCGCAAGCTCGATGGGAGGGAGAGAGAGACCCAAACCCTCTCTACCGCTTAAACTCCACCGCCATTGCAAATGTGCTAACACCACCAAGTGATCTTCATCATGTGTGAGTGTGTTAGCATTTTCACAATCATTTTTCGAGGCGATATTAGTTCTATCCAAATGCATATGATCATGAAATGCACATCTAGAGGCACTTAGGAGTTCAATAGCCGCGTCATTCCCCTCTTTATAGTACGGCTATCTATCCTATAATGTAACCACACCCACTAGGTGTCTTGGTTACTAAAACACAACCCCTAAGCATATACCTTTGCCTTGATCACATAGGGTTGCGTCCAAATCCAAGTGTGGCCATCATGATCACCATGTCCATCTTGCCACCAACCTTGGAATGTACTAATCCTCATATGCTACATACAACTTAGGCATAGGATTAGTACTTAGGCATTGTCACTAATTACCAACACCAAACATAGGACTTTCACTTGGCGGTGACCTCCTTCGTCTTAAGCCGCTTCGTGGCAGCCTGGTACTTTGTGACCCAGGCAGCATCGTCAGTGGGCGTCCGCATTATTAGGGCGGCACCAGACTTGAGCGCCTTAACGGGAGTCATGGCCGCGAGCTCCACCTTGCGCTTATGGCTAAGTAGTGAACAACCACGTCAGAACAAAAAGCGAGATAACTTTGTCGGAAAGGCGAGGTGAGACACTTACCTAGACAGGGGAATCAAGGGCCTCGTCTCTGGCTTCCTCGAGCCACTCGACGGCTTCTGCGATTTCCCCTTTATCGAGCCTTCGGTTGGCCTGGTGCTCCTTGGAGCCTGGGCTGACGAGGTGCCCGGGGTCCTTTGCGCAGATGAGGCTATCTGGCCTCGAGTCCTCATGCCCGATGACGGCACCCTGGCCTCAGACATCGATGTTGCTGTTCCGCCCATCGATGAAGTCCGGGGCGATCGGACTCGCGGGCGTGGCGCCATCGACCTCCCCTGAGGGACCCCAGGCGAGGCAGATCCCCTCTCCGAGGGTCCCTCACAGGCTCTTTCTTTTGCTGGCTCTTCCTCCCCCTCGATGGGTGCCGAGACTGCCCTCGACGCCTGGGAGGTCGACCCTCCACCAATAGGTTCCAGCAGGGGCCGCACATCGGGGAGGTGCGCCAGAAAAGTCACGGTGTCGTACCACGACCCGGCGTCATCGTCGCCTCTATCCTCATCCTCATCCTCCCCCGAGGCTGTCTCGAAGGGGGATTCCTCGATGGGGAGACCCTCGAGACTCTATTGGCAGCGGCACTTATTCAACGCCTCACGCTCGAGGGCCTTTCTGATCTGACGCTTCTTCGCGGCGTCTTTCTCTTCCTTCGTCTGAGCCGCCGAGATGCATCTCGCCTCCCGAGCAGCACGATCCTCCGGAATCGGCGGCTGCGAGTCCTTGACCGCGGACAGATCCTGCATGGAAACCTCGATGGACTAAATCGAGAGAACCAGGAAGCAAAAGGACTCGAGGCTAGCGGAACAACGCTTACCAAAGGCTTGAAACCCAGGTTGGGTCGCATCGGGACCCTGTCGATGTCCTCCTGCTTGAAGCTGCCCACCATCCACCGCGCGCGTCGGGCAACCTTGTCGAGGGGAAGGGTCTCGTGTGACATCTGACTCCCCTCCAACGAGACCTCCGGCGTCATCTCGTTGATCCGGAGTCAGCGCTGCATCAGTGGCAGCACTCTCCGACGGTGGAACGCAGCGGCCACCATCCCTGCGGTCAATCCGCGCTGTCAAAGTCTTCTTAGCGTGTCAAGGAGCGGCTGCAGCTTCGGCTTCTCTTTCTCAATGACGCCATATGACCAATTGTCCTCGCGCGACATCAGGACCCGGCCGAAGAACTTCGGCAGGCGGTCATCGTTGTTGTGCAGGTAGAACCACCCGTCGTGTCATCTGTTGTTCGACGAGATGAGCTGCACCGGGATGTAGAGCTCACCTCGACCTGCTCGGACTTGAAGGGTGCAGCTCCCAGCGTGCACCGCACGCCGCACTCCCCGCTTACCCACCTTCTTGGCGAAATGCTCCACCTTGAAAAGGTGGAGCCACAGGTTCCAGTGGGGCTCCATCCCTAGGTACCCCTCGCAGACCACCGCGAAGATGGCGGCCTGCGAGATGGAGTTGGGGGCGAGATGATGGAGCTCCACCTTGTAGTAGTGGAGAAGCGCCCGCATGAACCGGCGCTGGCTCCCAGTGGTCGGACGGCGGCACCCTCCACTCCGGCTGGCTCCGACTCACCCTCGGTCACAGAAGACCATCGCAAACCAACTCCTCTAGCTTCCTCTCTGTCACCGAAGAACGAACCCACGCGTCCGCGGGAAGAATCTGGCTCTTTCCCGCCATAGGTGTCGAGATCAGCGTGCAGTGGTGACGGGGGAAGAGATGACGGCGGCGGCAAAGAACGACTGAAGAGCGCACAAGGAGAAAAGGGCAATCATGAAAGGCTTGTGGAGGGCATGCGGAACCCTAGACTCTATACTTATACCCCGGCGGAAGGCCAACGGGCAGATCCGGTGAAAAGGTAGGAATAGTTCCCGCATTTAATGTCCTTACCTAACCGCTCCCTCGAAACCCATGGGTAAGTGCACGTGTCCGCCGTTCGCTCCGCAACTGTCACGCCACGCCGCCCACTACCGTGCCGCTCTCGCTTCTGCTCCTAAAAAGACGCACCCCAACGGTCCGAAAGGGGATCCGCTGACGGATATTTCCAAATGAATAGATAACGGGCTCCGAGCCCACTATGAACCTCGAGGGATCGAAAGCTGGCCCTCAACCGAGGTTCGACAGCTGCCCTCGAGTAACAGAGTTAGGGACAACTGGGGACGTGTCCATACAAGGCCAGGGCTCGAGCCACTCTCTCGAGACCCCCCAGATGTATTCGAGGCTAGAAGAGAGGTCGACGGTGGAATCCCCTCGGAGGGAGGCATCGGGCCCTCGGATCCTACCGCATGGAACCAAGATCCACACGACTACTCTTTGGCATCTTTGGAGAGCGCCTCTGCGGCTGCTAGCTAACCCCTATCGAATGGGGCACGGGCTCTCACTCGAATTCCCCGCTAACAGCTCACCGGAGATCGTCGAAACTCGCCCGTCAAAGGTAGTACAATGTTCCCCACCCCTCCTCCTTTTCTAAAAGGTGTGTGAGGGTCAAACGATAAAGATGGGCAAGACCCTGATCGACCTCGTGCGCACGAGGCTCAGGGGCTCAGCTGCAAAAAGCTAACCCCCAAACAAAAGGGGACCAAGCACACCATGGGGGCTCAAACGCGAGAACACTCCTTGGTATAACTCACTAAAGACCTCGGAGGAGTCAAAACACTCCACTGAGGCCTCGGGGGCTACACCCGGTGGGTGCACTCGCACCCACCCACTAGAAGAGCTATGACGCCTCCAGTTCATGACTCACTGAGCCTCTGCAAGAGTGACCACACTCACACAAAGGCTCGGTGGAGTGTTTTGACTCCTCCGAGGTACCCACAGTCAATGACTAAAAAATACAAACCCCTGAGAAAACCACGCCAAAGGCTCTGCCCACGAAGGCAGAACGAGCCAAAACCACACACGGAATGCCTCGACCACGTTCCGACTTGCACGAGGTTTGCTCGACGGGATGCCTCGACCATAGGGAAATCTCTGACTCGTACGACCCTGGGTCGAGACGGTCGACCCGCCTCACCCACCAACTCTCAGACAAAAGTTAAAGCATTTAATGCAACCGCCAATCACTTTCTACCCCCATGGCTACAGCGCTGCCAGCATGGAAGCAGTACCAGTGTCAAATCCCACTTTTTACTGCCCATCCTGGGATGGGCGGTGAAAACCTATCACTGCACACGCCATGCCGGGCACTGTTCCACCACTGATCCCCCTCGAGGCAAAACACGACAAGTGTCATACCCTGAAATTCCTGGGGCTCGGCCTTATCCTTTCCCCGTCGACCCACCTTGACCCGACCTCGACCAACCGCCGGCCAACAAAGGAGCAAGGCCTGCACGCCACAAGACCCGGGGCCTTTTCACCATCCCATCCTTTACGTCACCATGGTGTCCAGGGATGGCCGGCCATTCCCGGAGCACGTCACTACAGCAGCTTCCACAGCGCTCGACAAAACTTCACTTCTAAGGCACCCCTGGCGTCTCTGCCTTCTCTTGACCCTATAAAAGGGAAGGCAGGGGACTCTATGAAAGGGGGGGACACAAGGCAAAACAAGTCATCACCCCACCGTAGAAGATCAACATCACAAGAAATCTCCTTTGTACTCTCTCTCTCTGAGACCTGGGATTGGCTCCCTCTCTCACAGCTTGTAACCCCTACGCAAGCACTTAGGTGCAAGGAAATACAATACTTCCCCCCCCCACTGGACGTAGGGCCTTCTTTCGCCCGAACCAAGATAAACCCCCCGTGTATTCTCTTTGCATCATCATCCATATTAGGGACACACAGCACAAATTCACTCGTTGGCTTAGGACCCTCACGGGTCCGAACAACGACAGTACACTTGCAACAAGCCTCATATCTCGGTGTGGCCTCCTCCGTCGTCTACATCGGGGCGCCGCAGCCGTAGTAGGAGGCGAGGCTGGAGGGCTTCCGCACCAGGGCCTGATGCCTCTTCTCGTGCAGTGGTCTTAGTGGCTAGCCAGCGGTTGCCATGTGTGGGCGCGGCGGTGCTCGTGCCGACAGGCGAAGCGGGTCACAGAGCAGAAGCAGCGAGCGGCACGGTGAAGTAGGGGAAGGAGCAGCGCAGGGTGACCGTCGACGACAGAGCGCGCCGTAGAGTAGGAGCAGCGGGCAGTCGACGGAGCAGGAGCAGGCGGGGCCACCGTCGATATGCGGAGCATAGCAGAGCTGGTCTCTCGTCTCCTTCTCCTTCTCCTTTCCTTATCCAACCGGTGCAATGGAAGAGATGGACACGGATACCGTAATAAAAAACAAGCGGGCGAGCAAAGGCTTATTGGGCTGGTATGCAAGCCTAGGAAGGGGCGTCCGGACGGACGAACGTCCTGTGCTATGTAGCATTTCTGCTATAACAAAGCTCAAAATATGAAGGACATCTTAGTTTGGATTGTAGTCATTGAAGAGAATAATAAACCTTCTCGTATGTGGCATGGATTTCATCTTTGACGGTGGTGTTGGTTCCTTCCACGGCCCTCTATAAGTTCCTCGCTACCCACTGTGTTTCTTGCCAAATCCCAATTACCCTTATGATCTCCTCTCCGCTCCCCTTGCTTATTAGCGCCCACACACGGCATATCACTCTAGAGTTTGCATGTATGCTTTTCACACTTAGTTCATAGTTTTTTTTGTCCATGTTATCTTCATTCTGGTTACTATGTTTTGCACTTGTGTTGAGTAGTTCCTGTAGTAGCTGCAGGTTGGTAGCAGTAGTGTGCTTGTTTTCTTTTGGTCTGTGCTCTTGCCTTGGATCATCATTTTCAATTTTTGCTTCCGCAATATTTTAAGAAACCATTAATCGTTACTAGGATCAATAGGTTACAAATTGGCTTGTGTGACCTTTACAATTAGAAGAGAAGAATGTTGTGTTTGAATTAGGATATATAGGCCACAAGTTCTCACGAATGATTTTTTATCGGCTTCTATTCACCTCCTCGGATCGTCTTTTTGGTCCTTCAATTTTGCTTGGATCTTAATATTGCCGTCTAATTATAAAGCCATATTTATTACAGTAGCTTTTGTTTGAAGCCAGCGGTCAAAGGACACCTGATGTTCTAGTATTATTAATAAATGCATCTGTGTAGTGTAGTTACCAATAAACTCAAAAGGCAACAAACACAAGAGGTTCGTAAAAAGCATCTCTACCCTGTGAAAACTCATGTGAAAAGCATCAAAGTATATGGATTAAGTATCAGTTAAAGACATCCCTTAATTTGTGATAAGAACAAAATCTTGGCAATCGATCGCAACCATAGTAAAGGATGTCTTATTCGTGGATTTTCTTTTATAGAGAGGGCTGCCTTCCTTGGTCCCACATATTTCCATTATCACGAGAGGAAGAATAACTTTGGAGCAAATAAAATGATAGTTTAAAAAATTTGTACTTTACACTTTTAATTTACAGCATGTTAGTATATAATTGCTGCTGGACCTTTCACAGATGTTATCCTATCCGCGGGTATAATAGGGCATATTATACTCTAAGGCCTTGTTTGGATGCATGTGTACCTACTCCAATCCACATGTGTTAGAGTGGATTGGAATAGAACTCACTCCAATCCACTTTAACATATGTAGATCGATATGAATACATGCACATCCAAACAAAGCCTAAACAGCATGTGATGGTGACATAAGATGGTGGAAGTTGTTAAACACGTGGGTTTGGATTCGGGGCATAACATCGTGAGTGAAGTAGTGGAGATTAGGATAAAAGCTACCTTTTCCCAGGATTTAATTTCCGGACTGTCATGATTACGATAACCCCAGCTCTACGCCTCTACCTTGCTCGCACTGGGAGCAAAGCTAGTCGCATGATGCTGAAACGTACTGAAAAGCAAGGTGAGCGAGCACCTAATCTTGGTCCTTTTTTTTAAAACTACCAAATCTTGGTCTTGGTTTGATTGGTGCCAGCAGACCGTGTAGACTAGTCTTTTTTTTTTCGTTATCATAGCTAGCTGGTATGCGCTAGCTAGCCACTAGCCAGTACTCAGCACCGTGGGATCCCTTAGCTTCTCTCGTCCAGTTGAGACTTGAGAGTTGCATGTTCGTCGTCGGTTCTAGTTGGGTTTAATTTGCAGCTTTTGTGTAGATCCCTGAACAAGTACGTGTTGCATGCTTATTGATTTTAATTCTTTTTTCCCATCTGCAACTGCTACCTATCTTATTGGTACTAATTAGAGGTCTTCAATGGAGCCTCCGATCCACACATTAATCCTTATTAGGAGGCGTGGTTGAAAAATATATAAATACTAAAAAGTTCTTAAAAAAATTTAAAAAAATCTGGCCAATAATCAGTCCCTGAATCCTAGGGTTGTCTGAAGTCAAACTTTTTCAATTTTAGCCAAATTTACCAAGATTTACAAGACCAAACTAGTATCATTAGATACATTGTAAACTATATTTTTATAATATTTATTTATTATCGTAAATATTTGTATGTTTTTTAAATTCAGTAAAAAAATAAACAGTTTGACTTAGAATAACTCTAGAAATTAATTTATTTAGAGATGAAGGGAGTATATTATGATCACTAAAAATCATGACATCAATGTCAAGATTGGTATGGTGTCACTGTACTATAGTGCAGTTAATGCCCTGAAACTTTGACGACCGTACATGCTGCAGCTGATTGTTGAGCTTTCAAAGGCAAGAATTCCTTTTCAAAAAAGAAGGGCAAGAATTATATATACTTCTCCCTGTCGCTCTTCTGTGGTCTGATATGTACGTTAACGAGTGACGATACATATATGTTGGAAGTCACGCTGCACCGTGTTTATCTCACGCGCTGCCTTCGCCAACCCATGACTTTAACCCTTCTTATCTTCTCGCGTGTTTACACACTCACCAGCCGCCGCGCGTGTATTCATGCATGCATCGACTACACGATTACAGCAGATGTATGAACTGGAAACACGCGTATTAACGGATACACCACTGTTATTGGACTTTTGTTTCCATTCTCTCGCACGGGATCTTTGAAATGTTTTCCTAGGTATACATGTTTTCCAAGCACCACAGGTATCAGAACCATTAACCAATTAGCGGACGGGAAGACCACCCGTCTTAGGGAAATGGTTTGTGTTAATCGACCATTTCCAGAGACGAGCTTCATAAAGGGATCACACCTCTATTAATAATAGGATTAATAGATATGTAGTCCTTTATATAAAACCCATCTTTATTAATAGATTAACAGAGGTGGCAACCCTAACATACCTGTCTCTATTAACAACCGAGATGCTGTCTCTACTATCATTAGCAGAGATGAGCATCCCAATCTGCTACCTCTGTTAATGCTTTTCAGATTCGTATCTTTCCTGCTATTTTGATTGATTTGTTTTCGTGATCGTAAACTTCTTACGCATATACAATATTATAAAATAGGTTGATTGACCTTCTTCTTATGCAATTCTCAAATACATACGAGATACTCATAACCACCAATGCTGGCCCAAATAATATGCATCCAATATATAGATTATGAGTCTCGTCATCGTAGCACTAATATTTTACAAACTAAACTAAACAAAGTCATATACAAGATTTCTTGTGTCTTGCTAATGTTACAAAGCTATATATATAGTTCATGTGTCTAAAACAGATCTGGCGGTGTGTAATCTCTAACCCTTAGTTTCTCCCTTGCTCTAAGGTCGCTGAACTTGTCCTCTGTGGCTAGCTCACTAATCTCACAGAAGTACCTGCCATTTCGATGAACAATTTTGTGTATGACGAAGTTAGAGAAGTCCGTTGCAATCTGTGTCACCTCTTCTACATCAAAAGTTCCTTGTCTCGCATCAATCTAAGACTATGATTAGGAAAATCAAGATGACTTAAGAGATGTCAAGTTCCTTGTTTCGCATCAATCTATGCATGTCCTTGAAGTCTATGACGATTTGTCATCGCCGCTAATGAACATCTGACTCGGAATGCGTATAAAGGAGCAAAGTCTTGCTTTTGCTGTTGCCATATACCAACCATGGAACTTCCTAACTTCCCATGAATCCTCCATGAGCTTGTCCAATGGTAACATAAACTTGCCATGCTCCTACTCCAGCGGGCAATCATTGGTAGCGTTGAAATCAGGCGGTGGTGATGCTCAGAAACTCGGCTAAAATATCCTCACATCATGTAGGGGCTGTTTGGTTTTCATTCTCGCCTTGCCTAGCCTTGCTTTACCTGGTTTGCACAGAATCTGAGATTCTTGCCCAGGCCGGCGAGCCAAAATGGCTCTCTCATATGAGCAAGTCAAATCTTGCTAGCATGGGTATTGAGGCGCTCACACAAGACAACCAAACGTGTAGACTCGTTGGGTATCCTTGCTTGGCATGGCAAAACAGTCCCTAGCAAAGGTACCAAACGGACCCGTAGTATCGGCCCTCTTGTAAGAACCGTACATAGCATCTTTAGTTATGTTCGCTTGTCATTCTGAGATAGAACATCAACACTAATCTACGAACTTCTACCTAGGTAAGAATTAATTAATTTAAATAATGTTTTAATTTGTTGAAAGAAAAGACAAAGAAAATACGGGCGATGGAGCTGTGGTTGACCACGGAGCAATGGCAAAACAAAAGCAAAACTAAAGGCGCTCTCGTAAAGTCCAAGTCAACCCTTGACTTTGGGCTAGAGTGAGTCATATATATGGGCTCGATCGACAGCGAGGTGGCACCAGCGGCAGCACTCACGCACTGATCAAACACTTCTTAGGTATGGACTGGTCTTGGTCGAATTATGAGCAGGAGCTAGCACTGCTGAAGGAGAGAGAGAGAGGCTAAACAAAGCAACGAGCCGTGATATTACAGGCCAGACTCACTACGTAAAAAAGCCACGTATCCACCACGGCACCTACGGACGTCAAAGCAAACGTGCGTCTGTAATATCAATTTACAGACGCGTGTTCTGAACACTAGTCTGTAATATTTCGCCGACAAAAGCAAAAGATCAGCGAAGGTCAACAAGCATCTGTGATAACACTTACTACAGACGCGCACAAAGAAAACACATCTGTAGTTTGTAATTAGACGCGTCTGTAACATCGAGTGCTAGTCGACAGATGCGCCAACTCAATCCGCCAACTCAATCCGCGTCTCCTACTCAAAGGTCACGGACCCGAAAAAAGTATGCAATGCAGTTGACCCACGACTCAGGTCTGCGTCGCCCCTACCCGACCCCCCGCCCCTACTCACTCTCTCGTCTCCTGGGTATCTCTCGCCTTCCCCATCTCTCTCGTCGCCGCCGCTCCCCTCCTGTCTCCTCTCCCCCTTTGTCCTCGCTCTCTGTCTTCCTCTCTCCTCTCGTTTCCTTCCTCTTCTCAAATCCACAACCAAAAGCGGCTGCGAAGGGCGTAGGGCAGCGGGATCCCGGCGTGGGTGACGGCGGTGGTGGCGGGCGGATCCCAGTGGTGGTGGCCGGATCCCAGTGGTGGCGGCGGGATCCCAGTGGTGGCTGCTTCTGGATCCCAACATGGGCACCTCCATTCGTGTCGCCAGGATGGGCTCAGTCGAGGGGGGGCAGATCTTTGGCAGCTCGGTCGAGGGGGACGAGATCTACGGCAGTTTGGTTGAGGGCGGCGGGATCCATGGCATCGTATCCTACTCTGATCCGGTCGACTAGGGTTTTTGCCACCGCGGATCTCGCGGTCCCCGCCATGGAGACCTCACCTGGCTGCCCGGAGTCAAGCTCGCCGCCCCAGCCCTGGCCACGCGGCGGCGGCCCTCTTGAAATGTTTGAATCATCTTAGAAATTGCAGTGATGAGAATATTAGTCAATGATAGTATTTGGCTGTTGATTATGCTAGCTCCTTATTCCTTTATTTTCCACTTTTCTTGAACTGGCTTATCTCAAATGTGCATATCTTGCAACAGATGGTGTTGTCATCATATAATGCGCGTATCTTGGACATTTTAGAACCAGTAAGCTCTTTTTGGTCTGTTCTCAGTTCATTAAAAAGCTATCTACTTGTCACTAGGCCACTGAGAAAATGATTTGTGAATGGGAAAGTTTGCTCAATGAAATTAGGCTAGCCTATGCTAACTTTTTACTAGATGACTGATTCAGGCATCTTTTCCTATGCTTGCAATCCTGATATTGTGTGGGTTCCATAATTGATATATGATGGGCACTGCAAATTAATATTAATCGTCTAATTTATATTGAACAATTATGCCTGTGTTGTTTTTGTTAAAATTAGCCTCATCACCTCTTCCTGTTAAGACAATTTTCTGAAACTGAATGCCATTGTGCAATTACAAGCAAATTAACTAAAACTGAATGTATTGTTCCTGAGAGAGAGAGAGAGAGAGAGAGAGAGTACGTCATGAATCTGATGTCTAATTAACAGGAAGGTCCTTGACCAGCAGTATCAAAAATCTCCTTGACCAACAGTATCATTTATACCTTGCAGGAATCTGATGTCTTCTATGCCTCCTACTGCTCTTGGCTCAAACTCTAACACATGTAAGCTTCACCTATTTTTCTTCTATTTTACCTAGCATTTCTATGCAGTGATGTGTTCTTGTATGGATCAAATTGTGGCCTTCTAATGATGCTACAGACCTATGTAGTGAGGTGACAGTTTCTTCTATTGTGATTTGCATCAGCTATAAGTTAAACACGTCTGTGATAAGGGTCGTCACAGACGCGTCTTTACCGCTACCTGTCTGTCTGGAACATAATCACAGGCGCGTGTTGGTATACTACAGACGCGCCTGTGACGTCTCTAAAGACGCGTCTGTGATGTGCTTTTTTTACATAGTGCTGATGACTGATCGATGCAGTAGTGGCTAGCTAGTGGACGTGCATGTGCTAGCTAGCTCCATGTAACTGGGGCGAGATAGCGACAGCGAGCGAGGTACAGTCATAGGTCACTAATATAAGCACTAATTAAGCAGAGACGACCTAGCTAGCTGACTAGCAGTAGTAGTAATAGATGGGATCCAAAGGTAGGCGAAAAGGAAAGGCGTGTTGATGGAACTTATTAGGGCAGCCTAACCACAAAACCAGCCAAAGGGTAATAAAGAGAGAGAGAGAGACTGGAGCAAATTTTGCATGCTGCCTGGCCTGCCGCCGGGTGCTGCTGGTGAACAGTAGCATCGCACTTTGTTGCTGGCCAGCAGTAGCAGGCATGCAATATTATGCAAACGGACGCTAGCTGTTGAATGAGAATGATCGGGGATATTTCCACTCTCGATGGCTCTCTGCTGCTGCCATCACTAAATACTCGGCTACCTAGTAGCTACCTTAGGCCCTATTTGGTTTCCACATGTTAAAGTTTATCTCCCATCACATCAATGTTACGGCAAATGCATGGAGTACTAAATGTAGACAAATTACATACATGTCGGCACAGATTAGGAGTAATTTACGAGACGAATCTATTAAGTCTAATTAGTCCAAAATTAGAAACTTTTTGTCAAATAAGACGAAAGTGCTACAGTGTTCGTTAAACTTTAACATCTCTAACCAAACAGGTCCTTAACCATACATGCATAAAAATGAACGATGAGAGCCTCCTTAATATGGAGGACACCCTCCACCCAGAAAAAACGAGAGGACGGTGAGGGACAATAGCATAGTTATCTTTTTTTGGCGACCGGGTTGTATGCCCGTTTTTCATTAAGAGGGAGAGAAATACAAGTTCATACAGCTGGCCACGATGCCAGCGAACTAGGCGAGTGGCCTACGGTCGACACGGCGAGAGATCCTACCTCTACTGGATCTAGTTATATTGATTACATGTTGTTTACGGCAGTGTTTAGTTCACCCAAAATTCCAAAAATTTTACAAGATTTCCCGTCACATCAAATCTTTGGACGCATGCATGGAGCATTAAATGTAGGTAAAAAAATAACTAATTGCACAGTTTGTCTGTAAATGTCGAGACGAATCTTTTGAGCCTAGTTAGTCCATGATTAGATAAATTTTACCAAATAACAACGAAAAGTGCTACATGAACTTTACACCCACTTTACAACCAACTAAACACACCCTACATGTTGTGACCAAAGCAGCTCCACCGCAGCTATCAGCGCGTAGCCGGCGAGCGCCCAGAGCCTGCTCCCTCCTTGACCGCTGCGCGCACACGTTCCTTACTCAGGAACTCATGCACAGCCGCGTGACACGCTCTCATGTTAAGTCCTCGCACATTCCAGACGAACAGATTGTGTCCTATCACGGGGTTCAAACGATGGTGCGACCGACGACTGGCTCCCTAGGCGGCGCGAACGGCACCGAGTGCGCGCTGCATCCTGCCCAGGAAAAGCACCTGCATAGCCTCACGTGCCGTCGGCGAGAGCGACTGCCGGAACGCGGTGTGGAATTCATCGAACGATGCCTCATCTGGCTCCTTCGTTTCGATCAGTAGACCGAGCTTCTTCATCATCACTTTTCTAGCCTGCGCCAAACACTTTAAGGGCCCATTCGTTCCAAGGGGAACTGTGGCCTGGAATCATTCCTACCCGGTTTGCTTGCATAATTTGTATAAGTTTTGATCATCTGGATTGATTCCTGGAGTAATACTGAGTAACTGAACAAAGCCTAAAAAGAAAGATGATTGTTCCGTCCCATCTCCTTCATTCCCTAAACAAACACACAATAAGTTCCACAGTAATTTAGCCCTAACCCACGCAACCAAGATGTGGATATATATACTACTACTATCAGGTCACGTGCTGTAAAAGCGTAAAGAGAGAATTGTTTACTACTATGTCTATCTTCTGGTGACAATATACATAAACGTGTGTCATGAATGACACCGATGGGTTACGCTAACTAAAGTGACGAGGTGCGTCGTTATAGGGATAAGGAATGCGACTGCCTCATTGTAATAAATTAATACAACTAGCAAATAAGACAAGACATCATATAGTAGTTAATCTACTAGGACTATGATTAAGAAGATTTGATTCCTATCAGAAAATGGAGGTCGATAATGTGTGCGTAGACAAGTGGTAACAACGCTGTTACACGTGGCCTACTGTTGACTCCACGTTCTCAAAAAGAAAAAGAGTCACTCGCTATGCTACTTATTACTCCATGCATTCCAAATTATAAGACCTTTTTTAACTTTCTTACATACATTATTTTTACTATTTATCTCGACATAGTGTCTCTAAGTGCATGGCGAAAGTTATATATTTAGAAAAGCTAAAACGTCTTAAAATTTAGAATTGAGGGAGTAATAATAGCCAGGGTCATGACCTTTTCCTAACCCTATATATATGGTTGAGACTTCTTTTTAACAAAATATCTAGGGAGCCTCTAACCAGGGATGAAGTATCTTTCTTGTAGAAATGGAGGTCATTTATGGTTATAGTTTACTTATAAGTATATTCAAGTGCATTGATGCTTTTCAAAAATATTGACACTAACAAACAAGCCGTCGCGGCTAGTACCATGGCATGTGGCCATGAATGTGACTGCGAGGTGGTTGTGGGTGATGGCCACATCTGTGGTGGCTAGGGCTATGTGAGGAGTACACAGTTGCAACAAAGGAGCCCATGCGTGGTGGTGTGGTGGCGGTTGTCATACATGGTGTATGCAATTTTTAGTGTGGATGTGGTGGCGTATTGGCGGTCGAATTCTAGGTGCAAATTTTTAGTGTAGTTGATATGGCATGTTGACGGTTGTGTGCTAGGTTGGCTGCTTGATGGGGATGATTTCCATGGTGGATGTCGTTGCTATGGTGGCAAGGGTGTGGTGGGTATGCAAATGAAAGCTGAGCTCGGCATTGTGTTAGTTGACAACAACGATGGTTCTTCCAATTGTGAGCATCACATTTCTTCCTTGGGGGCGGCGTTGATGAGGCCCCACCATCCTCTAGGTTGTTCTCCACATGAAAACCTTGCCCAGGTTTATTGGGCAGGAGGTGCCAACATTTCTCATTGATGCTTTTGGTTGTCTACGCGACCGCAGGTTCATGTTGGGGAAGAGTGTGGATCCTTCTCTCTCTTCCTCCCCTCTACAATGCACACCTTACCTAAGCTAGCATCCAAAAATCCATGTGTTCAGTGGTGTGTGACTTGGCATTGTTGGAAAATGCGGAGGCCTCGTGTGTAATGTAGTTGGCTGCACACGGTGTGTTGTTAGTTGTTTGTTTCTTTTTTTTTCTTTTTTGGTTGTTCGTCTTCTAGGGTTATAATTTTGGTTTTGTGTCTTCTATATCAATAGAAACACAACTCGCATGTTGTTTGTTCAGGAAAAAAAATCCTAAGCTAATCATGTATACACTAAAATATTTGATCATTAATTGTTTATCAAAAGCGGTGACAAAAAGTGAACTGATCATAGATCAGTTGGTTGGGTTCCTTATGGTGGAACATGTCCACCCGGATTCAAGTCCTCGACTTGGCATGGGTGCTCACATTTTTCTGGATTTATTCCAGGATTTATCGGCGTTATACTTTCAGTAGTAGGCGACGTCCCCGTCGACAGTGAGACGCCTGTTGTGACTTCGTGAATCTCGAGATCTGCCGGCTCAGTCCTTCAGAGGTGCTCATAGGGGTAGGGTTAGCGTACGTGTGTTCATAGGGGTGAGCGTGCGTGTTGTGGGCGTCGACATTGTACTGTGTAATTCTAAAAAAACGGTGACAAAAATCACACTTTTATCTTTTTACAAAAGAAGTGATGCCTTTTGGTTTTTAACATGCACACTAGATTAATGACTCGTTGCAAGGTCAATGCAATATAAGCATACTACGTATGACAGCTATAGGGGCATTATAGCTTGCTATAGCTGTTTTATATAGTTGGGGCACCACTATTTGTACTTACATACAATTTGGTTATTTTAGCCAGCTATAGTTCGTTATTAGTTATGAAAGAACCCACCACTAAATCTTCATATATAGGTGTGTAACATCCTAAATTTTTTTTATAATTATAAAATAATTAAATATGATTTATTTGTGTAATTAAGTGTGCATTTAAATATAGGGAATAATAAATTTTGTGAAATTAAAATTAATCATAAGGTTAACAATTTGTTTTTGCACTCATGCTGTTGCACTATATTTTTGTGATGATTGGTTTGAGTCAAAGTTCAAAAGATATTCAAAAACATTTGAAATTGGATTTGGAAAATCAAATAAGAAAAAGAAAACTCCTTTTCCTCTCCCTCCCTCCTTTCGGCCCAGTCGGCCTGCTGGCCATTTTCTTGGGCCGCCCGCGATTTTCCCCTCTCCTCCTTTCTTCCTTGCTGGGCCGGCCCGCGTCGGAGGCCACAACCGTCGTTGCCGCGCCCCCCCCCTCTTTCCTCTTGTGCGGCTGACGCGCTGGACCCACCTGTCGGCACTCTCCTCTCCAACCTCCAACCGCTCCCTCCAGTTCTCTCGCTCGGTCATGACGGCAACTGCAGCCCGCGCCCACGTCCCACGCGAGTGGGAGCGTCGCCTCTGCCCCAGCATTCAAAAGGAGTGTGTGACCCCGTCTCCGCCCTTCCTATCTCCAGTTCCCTCTCTCTCGCACTCGTTTGAGCACCCGGAGAACCACCGCGGTGACTCACCGGAGGAGCCGTCCGCCCCGCCGTGTCGGCCACCGTTCTCAAGCCGCTTCAACTCCGTTTTTCCTCCCGGTGAGCTTCGCCTCGTTCCCCGCTCCCTCCCCATACTTCTATTTCCTTGATTTGTGGCCTCTAGGGCCGTGTCCGCGAGCTCCAACGAGCTTCTTGCCGTCATCCATGGCGGGTGCCCCTCGGGCTTTTCCCCAGCTGCACTTGTGACGTGAACAAGATCCCTATCCCCTCCGCATTCTCCCCGTAGTCCCTGTTTGGAGAATGGGGCTCCGTAGCACCCAATTTCCTTGCTCCGGTGAGCTCTCCGCCGCCGGCCATGGCGGGCACGCCGCGCGGGTGACCCCGTGGCCGTGTTTTGCTCCGGGGCGAGTTCGCCTTCCTCCCCGCATCACCCCGGTGCTCTCAGTTTTGAAAACTATGTACCATAGCATCGGTTAGGCCAACTCCGGTGAGGTCCCATCGCCGGCCATGGCGGCGCCGCCATCTCCTCCCCAAAATCCGGCGACTCGGCCTCTCTCTCCTTTCCCCCATCTTTTCTCGGTCGTCCATCACTTGATCAACGGCCCAGGATCGCCCATACCCCTTCGTGGGTCCTTTTTCTTAAAGAGACCCTCGGTTTCTTGCTTATCCAACCCGCCGTCCTTGGCGTACTTCCGGAGTACGCATTCTCTTTCGGAAAACGTAGTTTCTTTGGTTTATATGAAAAATACATTTTTAGATTAATTACAGAACTGCCACTGTAGTAAAACGTTTATAAAATCGTCGTTTTAGCTCCGATTCGACCCGTTCTGTAACAGAACCGACCAAATTATAAGAGCACAAGTACAAAAACAAGCACCGAAGCGCTCAAATTTTCGAACTTGAGCCCATATAATCCCGGTAGTCAATCGAAACCACGAGGGATTTCAAACCAACTCGCTTACAACCAGGATCGCATCATTCAACATACAACATCATACGTTACATTTCACAAATAGTGCTGAAATAAGTTTACACAAACGGAGTAGCAATTATTACAAACCAAGTTTGAAAGTAGCGGAAGCATAACACACACTAGTTAATTAAATACTGCCAGTCTGGATGATCAACAACCCGCAAAAGCATGAGGAAAGTACATAAAGATGATCACGCCCTTGTGATCTAGTCATCATCACCCGCAGGGTGGAGACACGTCTTGCAGAAGCCCTGATAAAGCATGTCATCTGCAACAGGAGGGAATAAACCCTGAGTACTGGAATGTACTCAGCTAGACTTACCCGTCAAAAACCAGAAATAAAGTGACACCAAGGATTATGCAAGGCTTACACAAGAGGCTAGCTGACATGACATTTTGCATAAAGGCATAAGTAATTGAAACTCTTATAATCTGTACTAGCAGTTATTTTTAGCATTTACCTGTCATCTATCTTAGCACCTGTACTAAACATACACTTGATTATAATCAAACAACATGATTATTATATCCATAGCAGGTATATCATTATGGCAACATTGTATCATTCCCTTAACCACCAGTTCATTTAATGAGTTCTACGTTGCCGCTGCTCAAGTCAAGTGCTCACTAACCGGGAGCGACGGCGATTCGAATCGAATTCCTATCCAGCTGGAGGGGTATTTCTAACACTCACCGCGCAGGCCCCTGCCAGGGTCGCACAAGCCACCGTTTCATATGATTCAGGAATCGCGGGTCCGAATGATGTCGCGACCCCAAGGGCGACACTCTGCCAGGTGATAGGGACTCTAACCCCCCCTTGGTCTCACGCCAATGTCCCCAAGCACATCCTTTCTCTCCTCCAAGAAGCAACCTACCATTCGATTCCCGGCCTGAACCACATTACTCGGCTTCGCGGTCGGAACGACTTATCCGGCCAACTAAGTGTTAGACTGCGTTCAACATGACTCAAGGACGTACAGCGAATCGGTCCTTAAACGACTCAGACGGGCATAGCTCCACACCCAAGACGTGAAGTGTCTTGCGGCTGTACTATCGAACTCCCGCCCGGTCTCAAATTTCATTTTTAAGCATGGTTCCATCCACGATAGCCATAAAGCCACTCGTGACTCCTTCCTACATCTCGCGGATGACCGGAAATCACCCGACTTCTACCGTACTAAGCAGGGCTAAGCATTGACACGTGCCTAAACCTAATATAGGATTAAGTACGATATCTGGACAAGGACAGGTATAATGCAACAAGTGTTTTCATATAACTCCTACAACTTAATGCAGTAAACAATTAAAAGTACTCAAGATATATTTATAAAACGATGGGTTCAGCATGCACCGGGGCTTGCCTTTCAGAAAAGTCGAGGGCCGGTGGTCTGGACACTCAGGAAGGTCGTCTGCGGGCACTCCTTCGCCTGCTGGATCCTCGGGCTCCTGCTGCTCCTGGTCCTCCTCCGGAATCACAGGCTCGAATTCGAGGAGTGTTACCCCCTCCGGTGCACCTATTGCATGAATGCACAATAAATATAATGGATGCATAAATGGGTGCAACATGCTCGGAATGAAATGCATTTCAGAATAAAATACTCTATTCAAGTTATTTTACTAGTACGTGCAAATCTCTTCTCTAGTAGAGAAGTACTCACCTAATCTACTTAACCTAAGATAAAGCTGCTCATCCTCAGTTAAGGCCCTAACACCTAACAAATACAAAAGTAGCATGTCTTAGGATATTACACCATATCAAACAGCAAAACACCACAGAAAGCATTCTGGACAGCAGCTACTTGTTTTTATCACAACTGAAGATTTACAATTCCAAAAGATATGATCTAAGACAATCTGGAAAGCCTAAGAAATGCACTACAATTCATTTTCAGACCTCAACTCCAAACTCCTAAGTTTTCCAGGTCAAACTTCACAAGTTCCAGAATCTGTCTTCTCCAACACAGAGAGTAGCAGATTTTGAACTGCCACTTTAAACAACAGTAACTCTCAAACTACTAAGCCAAATGCTTCCAAATTTTAACACAAGCTAGTTCATCAAGTTTACTCCAACTTTGGTATTTACAAGTTGTCCAGCAACCAATTTTATCAAAGCCAAATTTAGAATTACTACTAGCTGTCCAGAAAACCTAAAATTACAAAGGTTAAATATTTATTGATGTGACCAACATTCTCTAAGACCAAACTAATACTACTACAAGTTCACAATGTCACAAAAACACTAGAAAGTAAGGTGTGCCCACCTATAATATTTATTTAAACCCATTTCTTAATTTACTTAAGTAATTAAGTGAAATTTCAAACATATATATAAACTGCTCCTAAAATTCTATAAAAATTACAGGGGACTCTCTGACCCAAAAAGAGACCACAGTAAAAATTTGAACAAGTTTTATTCACAGAAACTCCCTACACAAAATTCACAAGCTCATAAGGCTGATTTTTGCATAAATAGGAAACCCTATTGAAAAGTGTCAAACAACAGATTTCTTAATTTTCTTGGACACTCTAGGGTACCAAGACATTCTCCAAAAATTTATATGAACATTGCACATGTAGAAAAATTACAAAAATTCATTTAAGTATTTCCTAGAATAACAAGATAGCATTATAACTTGGAAATTACTTAAGCACTGATGCCCAAATTTTTACCAGAGCTAGGGCTAGCATAGAGTAACCTACCCACCAAATTTCATGATTTATGGAACACTACAGCTCAAGTTAGAAATTTAACAAATTTGCATGCATTCCAAAACACATTTAAAGGATCTATTAAATTCTTACAGAATTTAAACATCTCATGCCGGATCCATATTTTTCTAAAATACTACACATCATGTAGACCCTAACAAAATTTATCTCATGATTTTTGGATCATTAAAACCCTAGATCTCTATTTTTCCAACTTGTACAAAAATCAGTGACAAAATAATAAAAATAAATTTCATTTCGGATGATTGGGCCGGCCCGGAAAAACTCGGCCCACACTCGCGCGCGCGCGGCCCGCTCAGCGCTCCCGCCCGCGCTTGGCAACTGACAGGCGGGCCCCCGCAGTCAGGGACAGAGGGACAGGGGAGGCGGAGACCCGCGAGCTCCGACGAGCTCGAGCTCGCCGGAGAAGAGCTCGCTCGGCCAAGTGAGCTCCACCTCGTGTTCTCCGTCACCCGGTGCGTCGATTGGTGCTCGTGGAATGGATGGGGATGGGCTGGAAGGGGCTGGTCACCGCGAGCGGCGGCCGGTGGTGTCCGGTGGCGGCGCGCCGTCGCCGGTGAAGATGCACGGTGCGGTCTAGGCTCGGTGCGAGCTTCACCGCAGCTAGGCGGATCCATTTTGCTAAGAAGGGAGGACGGAGAGAGACCCGAAGCACCCCGACCACGGTGAGGTCCCATGGCGGGCTCCGGCGACCTCTCGGAGATGGGGAAGAAGGAAATGCGGCTCACCTCGAGTCAAATCACGGGCTTCGGTGGGTCAAGGAGATGGAGGGTGGTGAGGCGGAGGGAGTGGCGAGGTCTGGTGGACTGCGATGCGGTGGTGAGCGCTTGCGAGCAGTCGGAGCGGGTGGCGGCAATGGCGGCTTGGTTTCTCCGCTCTGCCGACGAGAGAGGAAAAGAGGGGGGGGAATGGACGGGTAAGGCCGGGACGACAGCAGCGGCGCCCTTCTATGCGCTCGGCAGCTGGCCAAGGCGCCAGGTCGCGCGCGGCGCGTGGAGGACACGCGGCGGCGACGGTCTGCGGCCGGTCGGCCACGCTGTCTGACAGACTGAAACGAACCGGCATTCAGCGACTGACAGAGCAAGTTTGATGCCGATTATCTCCTAATCCATCTCGAGTTAGCAGAAGATGACAATACCAAAATTGTGGAGCTACATGAGGTCTACAAGTTTGTCAATTGGAGTTTGGGCTGGTTCGGCCTAGATTTGAAACTACAGAGCTCCAAAGTGGTGCTTGATGAAACTGAAACTTAGTTTCAGTCACTATGCCGACTGAAACCCTAACTTCAAGACATTATATCTCCTAAACTATTGAGAACCAGGTGATGATGATATTGACAAAGTTGTAGAGCTATGTGTGGACAACAACTTTGTCAATTGGCTCAAAGACTGGTTTGGCCTAGTTGGTGAGTTACAAGTTGCTAAAGTGGGGTACAGTGAAACTGAAAAGTCCAATTTCCAGACTTAGAATTTTTCTAAGTGTTGATTCCCACTCAAGCTGACTTGTGGGCCATTTTTGAGCATGCTCTGGTCATTTTCATGAGATGGCCATATAAGAACTTTTGTTCCTTATGAAATCCTCTACAACTTTGCTTAAGGTTGCTCTTCCATGCAAGGTCTCTAAATTAGACTTTTTAATTGGTCAAACTAGGGCCTTCTAGGGTCAAAGGGTGGTCAAACTTCTCTTGGAGGGCAATTTAGTAATTTTGGTCAACATGAACTTTGTTCCAAATGTTACCCTAAGTATAACTAAGGTGTTGTAGGTCATGATTGGCTACCTTACCTTTTTGTTACACCAACTATCAAGTACTTCATGAAATAAATCAAACAAGCCCTAATGTAAACACATGTGTTGCATCACATAAAATAACAAACATGAATAATGCATGCTCATGCTTATGCTTATGCAATACAATTATGGAGCTAAACACTTGAGGTGTTACAGCCCTCCCCCCTTATAAAAATCTCGTCCCGAGATTTGGGAAAGCGTACCATTTTTCATAGAATTCCTTATAACCATCCCGCAAATAATCCTCCCGTTCCCACGTAGCATCACTCTCACTTCCCTGATTACTCCACATCACTTTGTACCACTTAACCACTTTACTTCTAGTTACTCGTTCCTGAGTATCGATCACTCGGACTGGCTTTTCTTCATAGGTTAGGTCGGATTCCAGCCTGATATCACCTAAAGGAACTTGTTCCTCAGGAACTCGAAGACACTTTTTAAGCTGAGATACATGGAAAACGTTGAATATGGCTCTCATCTCAGGAGGCAACTGGATTTTGTACGCAACAGCTCCACTCTTGCCTATGATCTGGAAAGGACCCACGTATCTTGGTGCAAGTTTCCGCTTAACACCAAAACGTTGGACACTCTTCATTGGAGAAACCTTCAAATAAACGAAGTCTCCAACTTCAAATTCGAGTGGTTTTCTACGACGATCCGCATAGCTTTTCTGTCTCGCTTGTGCTGCAGCCATGTGTTTTTGGATGGTACGGACTTGTTCCTCGGCTTCCTGGACAAAATCAATGCCATAATACCTTCTTTCCCCAGCTTCTATCCAGTTTAGTGGAGTTCGACACTTTCGACCGTACAAGGCTTCGAATGGGGCCATCTTAATACTCTCTTGATAACTGTTATTGTACGAGAATTCGGCTAAAGGTAACCATTTTTCCCAAGAACCCTTGGATGAAATGACGCATGCTCGCAACAGATCTTCCAAGATTTGGTTAACTCGTTCTGTCTGACCCGATGTTTGGGGGTGATAAGCAGAGCTTCTCACTAACTTGGTTCCCAGAAGGTGATGCAAGTGCTCCCAAAAACGAGCAGTGAACTGGGGACCACGGTCAGATATGATAGTACGAGGTATCCCATGAAGCCGGACTATCTGATTGAAGTACAACTCAGCATAGTCAGTAGGACGATAGTCCACTCTAACTGGAATGAAGTGAGCTGATTTGGTCAAACGATCCACAATTACCCAGATGGAGTTATGATTTTTGACAGTAGGAGGAAGACCGACAATGAAATCCATACTTATCTCTTCCCATTTCCAGCCTGGAATGGAGAGTGGCTGAAGCAACCCAGCTTTCATGTGCACAGCTTTAACTCTACAGCAGGTGTCACACCTAGCCACATATGCAGCTATTTCTTTCCGCATCTTGGTCCACCAATAAAGGGGTTTCAAATCATAATACATCTTATTGCTACCCGGATGGATGGACAACTTGGACGAATGTGCTTCGGACAGGATCTGATCCCTAAGCTCTCGGTCCTTAGGTACCACTAACCTATCCTTAAACCACAGCACACCTTCGCCATCTAACCTGAAAGGCTTAGTCTCTCCTTCATTCATCTTCCGTTTTATGTGAAAGATACCCGGGTCAGTCTTTTGGAGCTCAATGATTCTATTTCTGAGAGTACCACTGACAGTGATGTTGTACAGGACTGCTGGATGTAGAAGGCGAGATCGATGAAAATCAGTTTCAACTAAGGAATGACAATGAGACTTACGGCTTAAAGCATCCGCAACTACATTTGCCTTTCCTGGATGATAGTGCACTTGAAGGTTATAATCTTTAATCAACTCGAGCCATCTTCTCTGACGCATATTTAGCTCGGGTTGAGTGAAGATGTATTTGAGGCTTTTATGATCGGTGTAGATATTGCAGACATTTCCCAGCAGATAATGCCGCCATACTTTCAAAGCATGAACAACTGCAGCCAGTTCTAAGTCATGCGTTGGATAATTCACCTCAGTAGGCTCAGGGCGGGGCTCACGTGGAGCGAGCTGGTGACGCGGTGCCCTGCCCCCAGTGGACTTACGAGCGGTCCTCTTGGTACGTGCCATCTGTAGCAACAAGATAAGATACGGCTTAAAGTGAGGATCATTTAGGGGATACGAAATTTACTTTAGTCGGGAGTACAGAAATTTTTAAGGAGGGAGTAAATGATATGTATGATATATTTAAACATGATGCATGCACGTTCCGTACGTTCTCTCACCTTAGTAGAAAACTAAAGGGCTAACGCTAAGCGGTGGCATACATACGTTCTCTCATATAAGCGAAACTAGCGGTCTACTCGTTACGCTGTTAGTGTACCTGCAGAAAATTTCATTGCAGCCCAACAATTCCCAAAATACGCACACAAGAAAGCAGTAATTTAAATACTTTCCATATACACATCCCCAGATGTATATACTTCAGTATCAAAGCTACCCGATAATAATGTTCCCACAATTAAGTGCTTACATACTTACATGGTTTAAACACGTAAGTATGCAAGTCACCAAAACTACTCTCCCCTAGACCGCCGGTTGGACGATCATGCTCTCACAACTCACACTTACCAGAGCGTCGAGGTAATTGATCCATACATTACCACCCAAGTGGATGGCATCCATACAATTTCACGCCGTATGGACGACGAAACAGAAACAAACAAGGCCCCCAAGTTAGTCTTTATAATAAGCCACCTAAGAGTCCTTATTTGGGCTAAGGGTTGTGATCACTGGCATACCTATAAAATAATTTTTAGAGTTTAACCCTTTTCGCAAACAATTACTTTTTGTTTTTAATTACCCGTAAGATGTGTTTAATGTTGAATTATGCTCCGGTACCAGCTGTAGCAGAACCGACCAAATTATAAGAGCACAAGTACAAAAACAAGCACCGAAGCGCTCAAATTTTCGAACTTGAGCCCATATAATCCCGGTAGTCAATCGAAACCACGAGGGATTTCAAACCAACTCGCTTACAACCAGGATCGCATCATTCAACATACAACATCATACGTTACATTTCACAAATAGTGCTGAAATAAGTTTACACAAACGGAGTAGCAATTATTACAAACCAAGTTTGAAAGTAGCGGAAGCATAACACACACTAGTTAATTAAATACTGCCAGTCTGGATGATCAACAACCCGCAAAAGCATGAGGAAAGTACATAAAGATGATCACGCCCTTGTGATCTAGTCATCATCACCCACAGGGTGGAGACACGTCTTGCAGAAGCCCTGATAAAGCATGTCATCTGCAACAGGAGGGAATAAACCCTGAGTACTGGAATGTACTCAGCTAGACTTACCCGTCAAAAACCAGAAATAAAGTGACACCAAGGATTATGCAAGGCTTACACAAGAGGCTAGCTGACATGACATTTTGCATAAAGGCATAAGTAATTGAAACTCTTATAATCTGTACTAGCAGTTATTTTTAGCATTTACCTGTCATCTATCTTAGCACCTGTACTAAACATACACTTGATTATAATCAAACAACATGATTATTATATCCATAGCAGGTATATCATTATGGCAACATTGTATCATTCCCTTAACCACCAGTTCATTTAATGAGTTCTACGTTGCCGCTGCTCAAGTCAAGTGCTCACTAACCGGGAGCGACGGCGATTCGAATCGAATTCCTATCCAGCTGGAGGGGTATTTCTAACACTCACCGCGCAGGCCCCTGCCAGGGTCGCACAAGCCACCGTTTCATATGATTCAGGAATCGCGGGTCCGAATGATGTCGCGACCCCAAGGGCGACACTCTGCCAGGTGATAGGGACTCTAACCCCCCCTTGGTCTCACGCCAATGTCCCCAAGCACATCCTTTCTCTCCTCCAAGAAGCAACCTACCATTCGATTCCCGGCCTGAACCACATTACTCGGCTTCGCGGTCGGAACGACTTATCCGGCCAACTAAGTGTTAGACTGCGTTCAACATGACTCAAGGACGTACAGCGAATCGGTCCTTAAACGACTCAGACGGGCATAGCTCCACACCCAAGACGTGAAGTGTCTTGCGGCTGTACTATCGAACTCCCGCCCGGTCTCAAATTTCATTTTTAAGCATGGTTCCATCCACGATAGCCATAAAGCCACTCGTGACTCCTTCCTACATCTCGCGGATGACCGGAAATCACCCGACTTCTACCGTACTAAGCAGGGCTAAGCATTGACACGTGCCTAAACCTAATATAGGATTAAGTACGATATCTGGACAAGGACAGGTATAATGCAACAAGTGTTTTCATATAACTCCTACAACTTAATGCAGTAAACAATTAAAAGTACTCAAGATATATTTATAAAACGATGGGTTCAGCATGCACCGGGGCTTGCCTTTCAGAAAAGTCGAGGGCCGGTGGTCTGGACACTCAGGAAGGTCGTCTGCGGGCACTCCTTCGCCTGCTGGATCCTCGGGCTCCTGCTGCTCCTGGTCCTCCTCCGGAATCACAGGCTCGAATTCGAGGAGTGTTACCCCCTCCGGTGCACCTATTGCATGAATGCACAATAAATATAATGGATGCATAAATGGGTGCAACATGCTCGGAATGAAATGCATTTCAGAATAAAATACTCTATTCAAGTTATTTTACTAGTACGTGCAAATCTCTTCTCTAGTAGAGAAGTACTCACCTAATCTACTTAACCTAAGATAAAGCTGCTCATCCTCAGTTAAGGCCCTAACACCTAACAAATACAAAAGTAGCATGTCTTAGGATATTACACCATATCAAACAGCAAAACACCACAGAAAGCATTCTGGACAGCAGCTACTTGTTTTTATCACAACTGAAGATTTACAATTCCAAAAGATATGATCTAAGACAATCTGGAAAGCCTAAGAAATGCACTACAATTCATTTTCAGACCTCAACTCCAAACTCCTAAGTTTTCCAGGTCAAACTTCACAAGTTCCAGAATCTGTCTTCTCCAACACAGAGAGTAGCAGATTTTGAACTGCCACTTTAAACAACAGTAACTCTCAAACTACTAAGCCAAATGCTTCCAAATTTTAACACAAGCTAGTTCATCAAGTTTACTCCAACTTTGGTATTTACAAGTTGTCCAGCAACCAATTTTATCAAAGCCAAATTTAGAATTACTACTAGCTGTCCAGAAAACCTAAAATTACAAAGGTTAAATATTTATTGATGTGACCAACATTCTCTAAGACCAAACTAATACTACTACAAGTTCACAATGTCACAAAAACACTAGAAAGTAAGGTGTGCCCACCTATAATATTTATTTAAACCCATTTCTTAATTTACTTAAGTAATTAAGTGAAATTTCAAACATATATATAAACTGCTCCTAAAATTCTATAAAAATTACAGGGGACTCTCTGACCCAAAAAGAGACCACAGTAAAAATTTGAACAAGTTTTATTCACAGAAACTCCCTACACAAAATTCACAAGCTCATAAGGCTGATTTTTGCATAAATAGGAAACCCTATTGAAAAGTGTCAAACAACAGATTTCTTAATTTTCTTGGACACTCTAGGGTACCAAGACATTCTCCAAAAATTTATATGAACATTGCACATGTAGAAAAATTACAAAAATTCATTTAAGTATTTCCTAGAATAACAAGATAGCATTATAACTTGGAAATTACTTAAGCACTGATGCCCAAATTTTTACCAGAGCTAGGGCTAGCATAGAGTAACCTACCCACCAAATTTCATGATTTATGGAACACTACAGCTCAAGTTAGAAATTTAACAAATTTGCATGCATTCCAAAACACATTTAAAGGATCTATTAAATTCTTACAGAATTTAAACATCTCATGCCGGATCCATATTTTTCTAAAATACTACACATCATGTAGACCCTAACAAAATTTATCTCATGATTTTTGGATCATTAAAACCCTAGATCTCTATTTTTCCAACTTGTACAAAAATCAGTGACAAAATAATAAAAATAAATTTCATTTCGGATGATTGGGCCGGCCCGGAAAAACTCGGCCCACACTCGCGCGCGCGCGGCCCGCTCAGCGCTCCCGCCCGCGCTTGGCAACTGACAGGCGGGCCCCCGCAGTCAGGGACAGAGGGACAGGGGAGGCGGAGACCCGCGAGCTCCGACGAGCTCGAGCTCGCCGGAGAAGAGCTCGCTCGGCCAAGTGAGCTCCACCTCGTGTTCTCCGTCACCCGGTGCGTCGATTGGTGCTCGTGGAATGGATGGGGATGGGCTGGAAGGGGCTGGTCACCGCGAGCGGCGGCCGGTGGTGTCCGGTGGCGGCGCGCCGTCGCCGGTGAAGATGCACGGTGCGGTCTAGGCTCGGTGCGAGCTTCACCGCAGCTAGGCGGATCCATTTTGCTAAGAAGGGAGGACGGAGAGAGACCCGAAGCACCCCGACCACGGTGAGGTCCCATGGCGGGCTCCGGCGACCTCTCGGAGATGGGGAAGAAGGAAATGCGGCTCACCTCGAGTCAAATCACGGGCTTCGGTGGGTCAAGGAGATGGAGGGTGGTGAGGCGGAGGGAGTGGCGAGGTCTGGTGGACTGCGATGCGGTGGTGAGCGCTTGCGAGCAGTCGGAGCGGGTGGCGGCAATGGCGGCTTGGTTTCTCCGCTCTGCCGACGAGAGAGGAAAAGAGGGGGGGGAATGGACGGGTAAGGCCGGGACGACAGCAGCGGCGCCCTTCTATGCGCTCGGCAGCTGGCCAAGGCGCCAGGTCGCGCGCGGCGCGTGGAGGACACGCGGCGGCGACGGTCTGCGGCCGGTCGGCCACGCTGTCTGACAGACTGAAACGAACCGGCATTCAGCGACTGACAGAGCAAGTTTGATGCCGATTATCTCCTAATCCATCTCGAGTTAGCAGAAGATGACAATACCAAAATTGTGGAGCTACATGAGGTCTACAAGTTTGTCAATTGGAGTTTGGGCTGGTTCGGCCTAGATTTGAAACTACAGAGCTCCAAAGTGGTGCTTGATGAAACTGAAACTTAGTTTCAGTCACTATGCCGACTGAAACCCTAACTTCAAGACATTATATCTCCTAAACTATTGAGAACCAGGTGATGATGATATTGACAAAGTTGTAGAGCTATGTGTGGACAACAACTTTGTCAATTGGCTCAAAGACTGGTTTGGCCTAGTTGGTGAGTTACAAGTTGCTAAAGTGGGGTACAGTGAAACTGAAAAGTCCAATTTCCAGACTTAGAATTTTTCTAAGTGTTGATTCCCACTCAAGCTGACTTGTGGGCCATTTTTGAGCATGCTCTGGTCATTTTCATGAGATGGCCATATAAGAACTTTTGTTCCTTATGAAATCCTCTACAACTTTGCTTAAGGTTGCTCTTCCATGCAAGGTCTCTAAATTAGACTTTTTAATTGGTCAAACTAGGGCCTTCTAGGGTCAAAGGGTGGTCAAACTTCTCTTGGAGGGCAATTTAGTAATTTTGGTCAACATGAACTTTGTTCCAAATGTTACCCTAAGTATAACTAAGGTGTTGTAGGTCATGATTGGCTACCTTACCTTTTTGTTACACCAACTATCAAGTACTTCATGAAATAAATCAAACAAGCCCTAATGTAAACACATGTGTTGCATCACATAAAATAACAAACATGAATAATGCATGCTCATGCTTATGCTTATGCAATACAATTATGGAGCTAAACACTTGAGGTGTTACACGTTCAACTTGCGTTAGTTTCATAATTTCATAATCTACGCATTAGTGCCACTGATAGACCTGTTAGAAGCTTTTGAGTTTCTCGATTAAGTCTAGTTTAATAGCTAGTTTTGGAACCTTGTTTAGCGCGTAACTTTTGCGTTGTAGCTCCATTTTTCGTGCTTTTCGCATCGTTGTGATCGTAGAGAGACGTAGATGATTTTGGTAAACATTTTATCCAGATTTATTTATTATTGGTGTACTGTTCTAATCGTAGTTATGTTTTGCATGTATGTCTACTTCGAATTGCGTGTTGTACTTCGTGTCGTTCGAGTTCAGACGGTGAGGAATACGTCGAGAATCCGGACGCGTACGAGGAGCAGCAGGACCAGCAGCAGTTCATGAACCAAGGCAAGTATAGCATGGGCCTACCTTGTTGTCCTATTCATTATATAACATACTCATTATGTATGTGTCTAATATTGCTCGACTATAAGGACTTCCTAGCAAATTGATGACATGTACCTTGATTCCTATGGGGATTATTTGCATATGGGTAGAATGCTAGTGCTCTAATTAAACATGATCTACACTATGACTAATGGAATCAATGGATAAACATGATGATAATGCTGGAACTAAAGGGTGATGGTGCAAATGATGTTGATCATGTTGCCCTAAACTCTCCGTAAGGACTTATCTGTAGGGCAAAAGTTGGGACTTACAGTGCAACCGTGGGAGTTAAATGGCTCTGACTTTAGCTCAGTAGTAGGATCTTTTCTAACTTGTTAGAGGTTACCCAAAAGGGCGCAAGAGGGGCTTGCCACTTTGGGTATAGAACTGCCTCTGTTCTGATGTGTATAGCCTGCGGGAATTGTGCCATCGAAAGGAGGTTCTCTATATCTGCCTGTAGAGGAAACCTCGTGGCCCTAACATGTTAGAAGAGGCCTATGGAAGGCTTCATAGTGTACCCTACCTACTCACCTTGGGAGTGTTAGGGGGTCGACGGGCCCTGGGCAAATGGGCAACACGACTCACGGGTAAAGATGCACAACCTCTGCAGAGTGTTAGAACTGTTATAACAGCCGTGCTCACGGTCATGAGCGGCCCGAAAAACTCACAGAATAAATGGTTACTTGATACGTGGTTGAAATAAGATGATGATGATGGGATCACACTGATGCTTTCTCTTCTTAATTCTAGTAGGGGATCATGTGGGTTAAATGGGAGCTTGAGCATAACTTAATAATGATTAATAATAAAATATGGATCTACTAAAAGTGCTAACTGCAGTCAACCGTGTCTATCCTTTTTGAGCCTCATGAATCCTCATACTATACTTGCGGAGTACAAGTGTACTCACACTTGTTGCTATTTTATTTTTGGATAAAAATCCCGGATGGGTAACAGATGACAGTTTCTACGAGGACTTCCCGGAAGATTTCTAGGTTTGGGTCAACCAGTCGTCCTTCCCTATGGATCAGACGCTACGCCTGAGAGTTGCTATTTACTTTTTCGCTTGTTATGTAAGAACTACGTGATGTAATAACGTTATGTATGTACACAGTGATGATACTTCTGTTAATTTGTCGGCTTATGTGTGCGACTACTCCTAGGGCGCACATAAGATGTATGCACTCTATATTGTCCTTTAATTGGAGTGTGACAAATTGGTATCGGAGCCGTGTCGACTGTAGGACGCAAACCTAGATAGAAATGGTCGTTTCTAGGAGTTTGACTTTATTTATTTACTTGCTACTATCTCCATCTTGATATTTTATTAAAATTTTATGCTCTATTCCTTATTCTATTACATAAAATATTGACTCTGATAATATTTTATATCAAAACTATAGATGCCTCGCCTCAGTGCCGCTGCCTACGTCGCCCAGTTCATTCCAGCAGCACCTGCTCCACCAGCACCACCAGCAGTACCACCAGTGGAGCCAGAGGTCGTCCACATCTCCGACGAGGAAGAGGAGAAACCCATGGAAGAGGAGGCATTTTCAGCGGCTGCATCTGATGGACCTGCTTCGACCCCCGTGGCTGCACCCATCCCACATGTGGATGCGCTAGTCCTCGCTGCTACACCTCCACCAGCTTCCCAGGCCGCTTCTGCACCAACACCAGTGTCCTCCCCAGCTGCTTCAGAGGAGCCAGAAGAGATAGGATGGACCACCAGGAACAAGTTTAAAGAAGCTCCCGAAGATGCCCATTACCACCACCTCCTTACCACCATGCTAGCCGAGTACTATCCAGAGTTTGCTGCCTCGGTGAAGTACTACTGTGCAGAGCACACACATCCAGTGGAGGCGGCATACTAGAAGACCAATGTGATCATCACCGCCTAGAACAGCACCGACCAATCTCAAGATGTTGTGACTACCCATAGCCACCGAGCCAGGCGTGCCAGTGCCTATGACAGCATGGAAGATGCTGCGCAGGCGGCGTACCTGCATTACCATGGTCAGCGTTTTGAGGACATGCAGAATGATCGCTACCGGTATCTTCCATGCTATGACCCGAAGGAGAAGACATGGGCGGTGTTGGCTCCCCCAGCTTCTGATCCCACCTTGGACACCATAGTGAGCCACCTCAGCGCCATGCAGGAGGCCAACGAAGCACTCAGGGAAGAGCTTCGTGCGGCGCAAAAATCTGAAAAACGCCTTCAGAACCAGATAGATGAGATGGCCGTTCAGCTAGGACAGCCTACCATTTACAAGAAAAAGGCCAGGGTGTTCACCATGGTGGATCACGCTCCTTAGATGCTTGCAGCCCCGCCATAATGGATGCGTTCTAGATCGAAAGTCGTGTCAATTTATGTGTCTATTGTGAACCTTTAATTGTCTTGTCAGTTGTGTTGATGAACTTGGATGATTTAGAGTTTGTGTGATTGTTGGAAGCAGATGGCCGCCAGAGGAGGACGTGGCAGAGGCCGTGGATGTGGCCGTGGACATGGAGCTTTAGTGGATCCACCTCCGCCACCGCCGGTGACGATTGAACAGCTGATGGCAATGCAAGCACAACTCATGCAGACAGTGATGGACCATCTCGGTGAGCAACCAGCAGGAGCACCCCCACCTGTGCAGGTCCGTGACAAACGTGGTGAGTTTCTGAAAGGACGCCCACCTGTGTTCACACATGCCTCTGAACCTATGGAGGCGGATGATTGGCTGAGAGCTGTGGAAAAGCAGCTAAACATTGCACAGTGCAACGACTTGGAGAAAGTCTTGTACGTCTCAGGTCAACTCCAAGGAGCTGCTCAGGATTGGTGGGAGTCATTCCAGTATGGACGTCCAGAGAATGCTCCAGAGATCATGTGGAAAGAGTTCACGGAGAATTTTAGGTCCTATCACATCACTGAGGGACTTATTGAACTGAAGCAAGAGGAGTTTCGGGCTCTCAAGCAAGGGTCCATGTCTGTGGTGGAATACCGCGACAAGTTTGCACAACTGTCACGATATGCCCCAGCTGAAGTGGCCAGGGATTCTGAAAAACAGCGCCATTTTCTAAAAGGGTTGTATGATGGACTCCAACTGCAACTGATGTCGAACAAGTATGCCAGTTTTCAAGAATTGGTGGATCATGCTATTGTGATCAATAACAAGCGTAAAGAAATGGACCCCAAGAAGAGGAAGCTCCAGGGACAGGCGTCAGGTAGCAACACTCGCCCGCGAGCTTTCCCACAGCAAGGTTTTCCGCAGAGGAACCAAGGGTCACCCAACCAATGGAACAAAGGCCAGTATCGCCAGAGGAACCAGAACCAGCAGCGTCCCCAGTACCCACCGCAGTTTGGTAACCAGGGTCAGCAGCGTCCCCAGCAACAGCAAGCTACCAATCAGGCGCCACGTCAGGGAGTGCCCAACAATGCCCCAACCAAGAGTGGCACACCAGGCAACCCCAATGCCTATTACAACTGTGGAGAGGTGGGACACTATTCGTACCATTGCCCAAAGAAGCAGAACTGGCAGGCCCCGCAGAACCAGCAGAACAACCAGAGACCCAACGCTCGACCTCCGTTCACCAGCAAGGTGAATCATGTGTCGTCAGAATCAGCTCAGGAGGCGCCTGAGGTTATGCTGGGTACGTTTAGCGTCAACTCCATCTCCGCTATAGTACTTTTTGATTCCGGTGCCTCGCATTCTTTCATATCCCAAGCTTTTGTTAGAATGCATAGCATACCCCTATGTGCCATGAAGGATCCCATGCTAGTAAATTCACCGGGGGGTAGCATGCCAGCAAATTATTGGAGCCCTTCTACTAGTATATTTCTAAGGGGGTAGCTTTCAAGGTAAATCCAATTGTTCTGAGAACTGCTGGAATTGACCTCATCCTGAGAATGGATTGGATGAAGCAACATAGGGCAGTGATACAATGTCAGGAGAAATTCGTTGTTGTGACATCTCCAAGTGGTGATAGAATTTGTGTAGAAGTGGAAGTGAAAGCTCAACCTACCGCCACTATCAATCAGCTGAGCGATGTTGCTAACCAGGAGAACCAGGTGGTGGATGAATTCCCTGATGTGTTCCTCGATGAATTGCCAGGTATGCCACCCGATCGCGACATCGAATTCCTTATCGAGCTTTTACCTGGAACTGCACCCATAGCTAAGAGACCATATAGAATGGGGGTAAATAAATTAGAAGAACTAAAGAAACAAATTAAGGAATTGCAAGAGAAAGGTTTTATTCGTCCTAGTTCTTCACCTTGGGGAGCACCTGTTATATTTGTGGATAAGAAAGATGGCACATGAAGGATGTGTGTCGACTATAGGTCCCTTAATGAAGTCACAATCAAAAACAAGTACCCACTCCCTAGAATTGATGATTTATTTGATCAGTTGAAAGGTGCTTGTGTGTTCTCAAAAATTGACCTCCGTTCTGGATATCATCAACTAAAAATTCGTGCATCTGACATACCTAAGACATCATTTACTACCAGATATGGCCTTTATGAGTACACAGTGATGTCTTTTGGACTGACAAATGCACCTGCATACTTTATGTATCTGATGAACAAAGTATTCATGGAGTACTTGGATAAGTTTGTAGTGGTATTCATAGATGATATCCTAATATTCTCCAAGAATGAAGAGGAACATGCTGAACACTTAAGGTTAGTCTTACAAAAACTCAGGGAACATAAATTGTATGCAAAAAGGAGCAAATGTGAGTTCTGGCTGAAAAAAGTATCTTTTCTAGGACATGTGGTCTCTAACGGTGGAATAGCCGTAGATCCCAGTAAGGTGCAAGATGTGTTAAATTGGAAAGCCCCAGTCAATATAAGTGATATCCGTAGTTTTTTGGGTTTGGCTAGGTACTATAGAAGGTTTATTGAAGGATTCTCTAAGCTAGCTAAGCCTATGACAGCCCTGTTAGAAAAGAATGCTAAATTTGTCTGGTCAAACAAATGTCAGGTTAACTTTGAGGAGCTAAAGAGAAGGTTGACAACAGCCCCAGTGTTGACCCTACCTGATTTAAGTAAAAGTTTCTCTATTTATTGTGATGCATCTCGCCTAGGCCTTGGATGTGTGCTTATGCAAGAAGGAAAGGTTGTGGCCTACGCATCCAGGCAGTTGAGGAAGCATGAACTGAATTACCCAACCCATGACTTGGAATTAGCCGCAGTTGTCCATGCTCTGAAAATCTGGAGGCATTATTTGATCGGACATAAGTGTGACATCTATACTGACCACAAGAGTTTAAAATACATTTTTACTCTATCCGAGTTGAACTTAAGGCAACGTCGTTGGCTGGAATTGATTAAAGATTATGATCTGGAAGTGAATTACCATCCTGGAAAGGCAAATGTTGTTGCCGATGCACTTAGCTGGAAGAGCTATGCCAACGGACTTCAGTTGACATTTATACCAGCAGAGTTGCGAGCTGAAATAGAACATCTCAACTTGGGTTTTATCAATAATATAGTAGAATTGGCTATAGAACCTACATTGGAGCAAGAGATACGTAAAGGTCAGTTGGAGGATGAGAAATTAAAGGTAGTGGTTGGAAAGGCACCAGGTTTCCGGTTGGATGAGAATGGTACTCTATGGTTTGGAAAAAGAATATGTGTACCTGAAGTAAAAGCTATCCATGATATGATTCTGCGAGAGGCACATGATTCTGCTTATTCTATACACCCTGGAAGCACCAAGATGTACTTAGACCTCAAAGAGAAGTATTGGTGGTATGGTTTAAAAAGGGATGTGGCTGAGTATGTGGCCATATGTGATACTTGTCAAAGGGTGAAAGCTGAACACCAAAGACCTGCAGGATTGCTGCAACCAATGAAAATACCAGAGTGGAAATGGGAAGAAGTTGGTATGGACTTCATTACTAGATTGCCCCGCACTCAACAAGGATATGATTCGATCTAGGTAATAGTGGATCGAATTACTAAGGTAGCCCACTTCTTCCCAGTCAAAACCACTTATAGTGGCTCAAAGCTAGCGGAGTTGTATATGGAGAGAATAGTGTGCCTACACGGAGTTCCAAAGAAAATCGTATCTGACCGAGGAACTCAGTTTACATCGCATTTTTGGCGTAAGATACATAGTGCTTTGGGAACAAAGTTAAATTTCAGTTCGGCATATCATCCCCAAACTGATGGACAGACCGAAAGGACCAATCAAATCTTGGAAGATATGTTGAGAGCTTGTGCTTTACAGTATGGTACTAGTTGGGATAAGAGTTTGTCATACGCTGAGTTTTCATATAACAACAGTCACCAGAAAAGTCTCAAAATGGCGCCATTCGAAGCTTTATATGGACAAAAGTGTAGAACACCTCTATTCTGGAATCAGACAGGTGAAACCCAAGTGTTTGGACCAGATGTCCTATGCAATGCAGAGGAACAAGTGAGGATGATTAGGGATAATTTGAGAGTAGCACAGTCTAGACAGAAAAGCTATGCTGATATCCGAAGGAGAGAGTTGAGTTTCAAAGTAGGTGACTATGTGTATTTGAAAGTGTCACCAATGAGAAATTTGAGAAGATTCAATATGAAGGGCAAGTTAGCACCGAGATATGTGGGACCTTTCAAGATTCTAGAGAGACGTGGAGAAGTAGCTTATCAATTGGAATTGCCAGAAAGTTTATCAGGTGTGCATGATGTGTTCCATGTTTCTCAGTTGAAAAAGTGTTTGCGGGTACCAGAGGAGCAGATTCCTTTGTAGGAGCTTACTGTTAAAGAAGATCTCACATATGAGGAGTATTCGGTAAAGATTCTTGAAACTGCAGAAAGAGTTACCAGGAGCCGCACTATAAAGATGTGCAGAGTACAATGGAATTGATATTCAGAAGATGAGTCTACTTGGGAAAGAGAAGAAGATCTGAGAAAATCTTATCCACAGCTTTTTGAGTAAGCATCACCCAATCTCGAGGACGAGATTCTCTTAAGGGGGTAGAATTGTAACATCATAATTTTTTTATAATTATAAAATAATTAAATATGATTTATTTGTGTAATTAAGTGTGCATTTAAATATAGGGAATAATAAATTTTGTGAAATTAAAATTAATCATAAGGTTAACAATTTGTTTTTGCACTCATGCTGTTGCACTATATTTTTGTGATCATTGGTTTGAGTCAAAGTTCAAAATATATTCAAAAACATTTGAAATTGGATTTGAAAAATCAAATAAGAAAAAGAAAACTCCTTTTCCTCTCCCTCCCTCCTTTCGGCCCAGTCGGCCTGCTAGCCATTTTCTTGGGCCGCACACGATTTTACCCTCTCCTCCTTTCTTCCTTGCTGGGCCGGCCCACGTCGGAGGCCACAACCGTCGTTGTCACGCCCCCCCTCTTTCCTCTTGTGCGGCTGACGCGCTGGACCCACCTGTCGACACTCTCCTCTCCAATCTCCAGCCGCTCCCTCCGGTTCTCTCGCTCGGTCGTGACGGCAACTGCCGCCCGCGCCCACGTCCCACGCGAGTGGGAGCGTCGCCTCTGCCTCGGCATTCAAAAGGAGCGTGTGACCCCGTCTCCGCCCTTCCTATCTCCAGTTCCCTCTCTCTCGCACTCGTTTGAGCACCCGGAGAACCACCGCGGTGACTCACCGGAGGAGCCGTCCGCCCCACCGCGTCGACCACCGTTCTCAAGCCGCTTCAACTCCGTGTTTCCTCCCGGTGAGCTTCGCCTCGTTCCCCGTTCCCTCCCCATACTTCTATTTCCTTGATTTGTGGCCTCTAGGGCCATGTCCGCGAGCTCCAACGAGCTTCTTGCCGTCATCCATGGCGGGTGCCCCTCAGGCTTTTCCTCGGCTGCACTTGTGACGTGAACGAGATCCCTATCCCCTCCGCATTCTCCCCGTAGTCTCTGTTTGGAGAATGGGGCTCTGTAGCGCCCAATTTCCTTGCTCCGGTGAGCTCTCCGCCGCCGGCCATGGCGGGCACGCCGCGCGGGTGACCCCGTGGCCGTGTTTTGCTCCGGGGCGAGTTCGCCTTCCTCCCCGCATCACCCCGATGCTCTCGGTTTTGAAAACCGTGTACCATAGTGTCGGTTAGGCCAACTCCGGTGAGGTCCCATCGCCGGCCATGGCGGTGCCGCCGTCTCCTCCCCAAAATCCGGCGACCCGGCCTCTCTCTCCTTTCCCCCATCTTTTCTCGGTCGTCCATCACTTGATCAACGGCACAGGATCGCCCATACCACTTCGTGGGTCCTTTTTCTTAAAGAGACCCTCGGTTTCTTGCTTATCCAACCCGCCGTCCTTGGCGTACTTCCGGAGTACGCATTCTCTTTTGGAAAACGTAGTTTCTTTGGTTTATATGAAAAATACGTTTTCAGATTAATTACAGAACTGCCACTGTAGTAAAACGTTTATAAAATCATCGTTTTAGCTCCGATTCGACCCGTTCAACTTGCGTTAGTTTCGTAATTTCATAATCTACGCATTAGTGCCACTGATAGACCTGTTAGAAGCTTTTGAGTTTCTCGATTGAGTCTAGTTTAATAGCTAGTTTTGGAACCTTGTTTAGCGCGTAACTTTTGCGTTGTAGCTCCGTTTTTCGTGCTTTTCGCGTCGTTGTGATCGTAGCGAGACGTAGATGATTTTGGTAAACATTTTATCCAGATTTATTTATTGTTGGTGTACTGTTCTAATCATAGTTATGTTTTGCATGTATGTCTGCTTCGAATTGCGTGTTGTACTTCGTGTCGTTCGAGTTCAGACGGTGAGGAATACGTCGGGAATCCGGACACGTACGAGGAGCAGCAGGACCAGCAGCAGTTCGTGAACCAAGGCAAGTATAGCATGGGCCTACCTTGTTGTCCTATTCATTATATAACATACTCATTATGCATGTGTCTAATATTGCTCGACTATAAGGACTTCCTAGCAAATTGATGACCTATACCTTGATTCCTATGGGGATTATTTGCATATGGGTAGAATGCTAGTGCTCTAATTAAACATGATCTACTCTATGACTAATGGAATCAATGGATAAACATGATGATAATGCTAGAACTAAAGGGTGATGGTGCAAATGATGTTGATCATGTTGCCCTAAACTCTCCGTAAGGACTTATCTGTAGGGCAAAAGCTGGGACTTACATTGCAACCGTGGGAGTTAAATGGCTCTGACTTTAGCTCAGTAGTAGGATCTTTTCTAACTTGTTAGAGGTTACCCAAAAGGGCGCAAGAGAGGCTTGCCACTTCGGGTATAGAACTGCCTCTGTTCTGATGTGTATAGCCTGCTGGAATTGTGCCATCGAAAGGGGGGTTCTCTATATCTGCCTGCCGAGGAAACCTCGTGGCCCTAACATGTTAGAAGAGGCCTATGGAAGGCTTCATAGTGTACCCTGCCTACTCACCTTGGGAGTGTTAGGGGGTTGACGGGCCCCGGGCAAATGGGCAACACGACTCACGGGTAAAGATGCACAACCTCTGCAGAGTATTAAAACTGTTATAACAGCCGTGCTCACGGTCACGAGCGGCCCGAAAAACTCACATAATAAATGGTTACTTGATACGTGGTTGAACTAAGATGATGATGATGGGATCACACTGATGCTTTCTCTTCTTAATTCTAGTAGGGGATCATGTGGGTTAAAAGGGAGCTTGAGCATAACTTAATAATGATTAATAATAAAATGTGGATCTACTAAAAGTGCTAACTGCAGTCAACCGTGTCTATCCTTTTTGAGCCTCATGAATCCTTATACTATACTTGCGGAGTACAAGTGTACTCACACTTGTTGCTATTTTGTTTTTGGATAAAAATCCCGGATGGGTAACAGATGACAGTTTCTACGAGGACTTCCCGGAAGATTTCTAGGTTTGGGTCAACCAGTCGTCCTTCCCTGTGGATCAGACGCTACGCCTGAGAGTTGCTATTTACTTTTTCGCTTGTTATGTAAGAACTATGTGATGTAATAACGTTATGTATGTACACAGTGATGATACTTCTGTTAATTTGTCGGCTTATGTGTGCGACTACTCCTGAGGAGCACATAAGATGTATGCACTCTATATTGTCCTTTAATTGGAGTGTGACAAGGTGAAACAGGGGCGAAGGTAAGTTCTGGCTGGGTGGTGCAAATGCAACACACACCCCTCCCACCCTCCATTAAAAAAAGAAAAAACATTGAATTTGATTAAATTTTCACAATATATACGCATTCAAGAGATATGTCTACGCACCTATAAGGCATGTGTACCTCTCAAATTTACTCTAGCTTTGTCACTAGATGATGATTTGTTATACAAGCTAGTATGCATGTGAATACAACTGAGGAAAAATAGGACATAGATAGATATTGGTCAACTCCCTGTATAGCTACAAAGACTATCAATTTTGTTTCTGTAATATTTTAAGAAAGCGTTAACTGTTACTAGGATCAATATGTTACAAATTGGCTCGTGTGACTTTGACGATTAGAGGAGAAGAATAATATTGTGTTTGAATTGGGATATGGATCAAGTTCTCACGAGTGGATTTTTATCGGCTTCCATTCACCTCCTCTGATCATCTTTTTGGTTCTGTGGTTTTGCTTAGATCTTAATATCACCGCCTAATTATAAAGCCATGTCTATCAAACATGGAATGTAGCTTTTATTATTTTTTCAAGTCATGGCAAGGCGTCGGAAGGACATTCTAGTATTATTAATGAATGCATCTGTAGCGTAATTACTAAGAAACACAAAAGGCAACAAACACAGGATAAGAGGTTCGTGAAAAGCATCGTGAAAACTCATGTGAAATATAATGCGTCAAAGTATATGAATTAAGTATCAGTTAAAGACATCCCTTAATTTGTGATAAGAAACCAAACCTTGGTAATTGCAACCATAGTGACGAAGGATGTCTTATTCACGGATTTTCTTCCTTGGCCACTTACAACTTCTGCTAACCAGCGTCATTTTTGCTCCCAGACATTTCCAAAAAAAAGAAAAGAAAAAACATTGAATTTTTTTATTAAAATTTCACAATATACACGTTCAAGAGATATGTCTATGCACCTATACAAGGCATGTGTACCTCTCAAATTTACTCTAACTTTGTCCCTAGATGATGATTTGTTATACAAGTATGCATGTGAACACACCGGAGGAAAAATATGACATAGATAGATATTGGTCAACTCGCTATGTATAGCTACAAAGACTATCGTCGGAGTTTTTGGCAAAGTCATGTGGGCCCATGATATGCGTTAGGACAGATCGACGCCGAACGTGGGAGCTAACACGGTGACAGTTACTAACATGCATCGTCATCTCTTACACTCGTCGCTCGTCGGGTACAACATATAAGACCAGAGGCCAAGAAATCAGATAACCGATCCAGAAACTATTGACCGTCGGAGTGGCCGGCCACCATCGATTCCTACACAGATTTGATGTAGGCTTTCCAGTTATCACTACATGCTACTAGTAATTATCTAGGTTATTGACATATAGATCTGCCAAAACACCGCTCGGATCGCAAACGGATCGAGACGATGCAATTCTGCCAAAACTGGCCTAGCCAGCTTCGAGAATTGGTCTAGTCTCTTTTCTCGGGTTTCACCTAGGAAGACCTAAGGCAGTAATTATCATGCTTCCGTGGTGAAGATCAGCTAGATTTACAAGCAAATCAGCAAAGGATAACAATCGTGCTTACGTGAGGAAGTACGGGTATTTTTTGGGCAAAAGATACCCTGTCGGTGCAAGGACTGATAGTTATCCTAAGTTGGCTAGCAAACCTAGGATGTTATTATCCTTAGTTGTCAGATCAAGCAATGAACAGTAACATGAAAATTGAAAGAGATTAGGGCAAAAAAAGAGGTAGAGAGTATATTGGTTTTGTGTTTCTGTCGATTGTGTATTTGTGTAGTTGAGTTACCTCAATCGACCGTGATCCCCTATTTGTAAGGAGGGTTTGGTCTTATCCTGCAAATGGTCAAGATTCCTTGGAAAAAGCATCAAAATCAAACTAAAGTATGTGTTGGGCTTCCAAAACTGGCTTAGCCAGTTTCTGCAGGGTGAAATCTTCCCGAGAGTGTAATGCTTTCATCCAAATTCTAAATTGGACATTCTATATATGTTTTTCGATCATCTCGATGAAAGAAACACAATGGTGAAGTTTATTCTTTAATTTTGAGAAAGTTTACAAAAACCGGCTTAGCTAGTATCTACTAGATTAGCTTCCCAAAATCCACAAAATCATCTGGACTCCAATTAAACAATCCATATGTCTTTCAATCGTCTCGACAAGAAAAGCACAATGATGGAGTCCATTATGCATTTTGATAAAATCCCAAAATTAGCTTAGCCGGTTTGTACAATTTAATTCGTTTTGTCTACTATAGTCCGCTATTAGTTATGAGAGAATCCAACCATTAAATAAATTTCTATATATTGGTGACGACGTGTAACACCCTAAATTTTTCATAATTTCAAAATAGTTAAATATGATTTATCTGTGTAATTGAGTGTGCATTCAAATATAAAAAATAATAAATATTATGAAATTAAAATTCATCATAAGGTTAGCAACATGTTGATGCACCCATGCTGCCACATTTTATTTAGTGTATTGATTGGTTTTGATCCAAAGTGCAAAAGAATTTCAAAAACTTTAGAAAATGGTTTTGGAAAATCAAATAAGAAAAAGGAAAAATTTCTTTTCCTCTCCCTCCTTCCTTCCGGCCCAATCGGCCCAGCCGGCCTGCTGCCATCCCCGCTGAGCCGGCCCGCGCTCGCGTGTTCTCTCCTGGATCGGCCCAGCTCGGCCAGGCAGTCGCTGCCGCGCCTCCCTCCTCTCGCAGTCACTGACAGCCGAGGCCCACCCGTCAGTTCCTCCCCTTCCCCAACCTCCCGCTCCTCTCTCTCGGTCAAGGCCGCAACTGCCGCCCGCGCCCACGTCTCGCGTCATGGGGGCGTCCTCCGCGTTCCCTGCCTCTTCAAAAGGGAGCCCGGACTCCAGCCACCACTCCCCGATGCAGTTTCCTCCTTCCCTTGAAGCCATAGCATCCCAACCGTAGTAGCAGAGCAGACCGCGAGCTCGCGAGCGCCATTGCTCGCCGTCAGTCGTCTCTGGTTCGCCTTCGCCTCATTTGAAGCCACGGTGAGCTCCGTCTTCATCTCCTCTCCCTTTCAGTGTCTTCGATTTCACGTTTCATGGCCACTAGGGCCATCTTCTGTGTGCGCCGACATGTACACCCACCGCCGGCCATGGCGGGTGCCACTCGCGTTCTTCCCCAGTCGCACTAAGGGCCTAGGCAAGGTCGCCTTGTTCCTCTCTCTCTCTCTCGGTGCCTTCAATTTGGTGAGTCATGGTCTCTAGGGTCGATTTCGCGAATTCCGGCGAGCTCCCCCCATGGCCAGCCATGGCGAGCGCCGTGCGGGACTTTCCCCGGCCGCGAAAATGGCACGGTCGAGGTCACCATCATCTCCACGTCACCTAGTGCTCTCGGTTCGTCGAACCGTCGTCCATAGGCCCTGTTTCCCTCACTCCGGCGAGTTTCCATCGCCGACAATGGCGGCGCCACCGCGTCCTTCTCCAACTCTGGCGGCCGCGCCTCTCTCTTTCCCTCCCATCAAATCTCTGCCGTCCGATCTGAGATCAACGGCCCAGGATGGCTGATACCCCTCCGCGGATTTTCTTTCTAAAGAGACCCTCGGTTTCTTTCTTATCCAACCCGCCGTCCTTGGCGTACTCCTGGAATGCACATTCTCATTTTGAAAACATAGTTTCTTCGGTTTAAATGAAAAATATGTTTCCAGATTAATTACAGTTTTGCCACTGCAGTAAAACGCTTATATAATCATCGTTTTAGCTCTGATTTGATCCGTTCAACTTGCGTTAGTTTCATAATTTCATGATCTACGCATTAATGCCACTGTTAGTTAGGTTTGCAACATTTAAAATTATTGATTAGGTTAAGTTAATTAACTCGTTATAGGAACCTTCTTTAGCTCGTAACTTTTGCGTTGTAGCTCCGTTTTTCGTGAACTTCGCGTCGTTGTGATCGTAGCGAGACGTAGAATATTTTCATAAACTTTTTATCTTGTTTTTATACTGCTGGTGTACTGTTCTAATTATAGATTTGTTTGCTATGCATGAATGCTCCTGAAATGTGTATGTTGCCGTGTTGGTCGAGTTTAGACGGTGAGGAGTACGTTGGGAATCCGAACACGTACGAGGAGCAGCAGGACCAGCAGCAGTTCGTGAACCAAGGCAAGTATAGCATGGGCCTACCTTGTTGTCCTACTCATTATATAATGTACTCATTATGCATATGTCTAATATTGCTCGACTATAAGGACTCCCTAGCTAATTGATGACCTGTACCTTGATCCCTATAGGTTTTATTTGCACATGGGTAGAATGCTAGTGCTTTAACTAAACATGATCCATACTATGACTGATGGAACCAATGGATGAACATGATGGTAACAATGGAACATTAGGGTCAAGGTGCAGATGATGTTATCATGTTGCCCTAAACCCTCCGTAAGGACTTATCTGTAGGGCAAAAGCTAGGACATTCAGTGCAACCGTGAGAGTCATATGGCTCTGACTTTAGCTCAGTAGTAGGATCTTTTCTAACTTGTTAGAGGTTACCCGAAAGGGCGCAAGAGGGGCTTGCCACTTTAGGTATAGAACTGCCTCTGTTCTGATGTGTATAGCCTACAGGAATTGTGCCATCGAAAGGGGTTCTCTATATCTGCTTGCCGAGGAAACCTCGCAGCCCTAACATGTTAGAAGAGGCCTATGGAAGGCTTCATAGTGTACCCTGCATACTCACCTTGGGAGTGTTAGGGGGTCGACGGGCCCCGGGCAAATGGGCAACACGACTCACGGGTAAAGATGCACAACCTCTGCAGAGTGTTAAATTTGTTATAACAGCCGTGCTCACGGTCATGAGCGGCCCGGAAAACTCACAGAATAAATGTTTACTTGACATATGGATGACTTATGATGATGATAATGAGAATATACTGATGCTCAATTACTCTCCTTAATTCTAGTAGGTGATCATGTGGGTTAAACGGGAGCTTAAGCATAATTTAGTAATAATAAGTAATAATGAACTGCTGATCTATTAAAAATGCTAAATGCAGTCAACCGTGTCTATCCTTTTTGAGCCTCATGAATCCTCATACTATACTTGCGGAGTACGAGTGTACTCACACTTGTTATTATTTTATTTTTGGATAAAAATCCCAGATGAGTAACAAATGATAGCTTCTACGAGGACTTTCCCGAAGAATTCTAGGTTTGGGTCAATCAGTCGGTCTTCCCTGTGGATCAGAAACATCGTTCGAGAGTGTCATTTACCTTTCCTTATGTTATGTTAAGAACAAAGTGATGTAATATCGTGATGTATGTACATGGTGATGATACTTTCGTTAATTTGTCGGCTTATGTGTGCGACTATTCCTGGGGCGCACATAAGGTGTATGCACTCTATGTTATCCTTTAATTGGAGTGTGACAAATTGGTATCGGAGCCGTGTTGACTGTAGGACGCAAACCTAGATAGAAATGGTCGTTCCTAGGATTTTGGTTTTATTATTTACTTGCTACTATCTCAATCTTGATATTTTATTAAAATTTTATGCTCTATTCTCTATTCGATTGCATAAAATATTGACTCTGATAATATTTTATATCAAAACTATAGATGCCCCGTCTCAGTGCAGCTGCTTACGTCGCCTAGTTCACTCCAGCAACACCTGCTCCACCAGCACCACCAGCAGTACCACTAGTGGTGCCAGAGGTCGTCCACATCACCGACGACGAGGAGGAAGAACCCATGGAAGTAGAGGCATCTTCAGCTACTGCATCTGATGGACCCGCCTCGACCCCCGTGGCCGTACCCATCCCACCAGTGGATGCGTCAGTCCCCGCTGCTACACCTCCACCAGCTTCCCAGGCCGCTTCTGCACCAACACCAGTGCCTACCCCAGCTGCTCCAGAGGAACCCGAAGAGATGGGGTGGACCACCAGAAACATGTTTAAGGAAGCCTCCGAGGACGCCCATTACCACAACCTCCTCACCACTATGCTGGCCGAGTACTACCCAGATCTTACTGCGTCGATGAAGTATTACTGCGCAGAGCACCAGCATCCAGTAGAAGCGACATACTGGAAGACCAACGTGATCATCACAGCTTGGAACAACACCGACCAATCCCAAGATGTCGTGACTACCCACAGCCACCGGTCCAGGCGTGCCAGCGCCTACGACAGCATGGAGGATGCCGCACAGGAGGCGTACCTGCACTATCATGGTCGCTGATTTGAGGACATCCAGGACAATCGCTATAGGTTTCTTCCACGCTACGACCCGGTGAAAAAGACATGGGCAGTGTTGGCTCCCTCAGCTTCTGACCCAACCATGGACACTACAGTGAGGCACCTCAGCGCCCTGCAGGAGGCAAACGAAGCACTCAAAGACGAGCTTCGTGCAGCTCAGAAATCTGAGAAACGCCTTCAGAAACAAATAGATGAGATGGCCGTTCATCTAGGACAGCCTACCATATACAAGAAGAAGCCCAGGGTGTTCACCATGGTGGATCGCGCTCCTTAGATGTTGCAGCCCCGTCACAATGAATGCGTTCTAGATCGAGTCATAATAAGTTTATGCTTGTAGTGTGAACATTTAGTTGTCTTGTTGGTTGTGTTGATGAACTTGGAATGATTTGGAGTTTGTGTGATTGCTGGAACAGTGTGGGCTTGTCCACATGTTCTTTTTATCTAAACCTTAAGTTAGTATTTGTTTAACTTAGTTGGGTTTGAAAAGTTTGCTTCACTGCTGTACTATTTTTCAGAGCAGTCTGCAATGTTTATCTCATATCTCTAAATCTCCGCATCCAAAAATTATGAAATTTTTGTGGAAGGAACTAGACTTGTGTATATTTCAATTCCCGCTGGAATCACCTCATTATCGGTTTTGGTTTAAGGGATATGCCTGCTACAATGTGGCAAGTCTGTACAGTCTGTAATTTAGAACAGAAATTGTTTAGCTTAGTTTTTCATGATGTTGCCGTCAGAATCTGTGAAAAAGTTCTATATAAAAGTTGTAGCAGACTTCTTAAGCTTTCCAACGATGTATGCCACACCTCTGTTGCATCTCTGAAACTTGAGTTACACTTCAATTTCTGATCTGCTGTTGTAGACACCCGTCCAAAAATTTTCAGCTATGTCATTTACCTTTTGTAAATAATTTGTAAATTTTTGGAAGATCTCTAAAAAATTTGCACATTGCTTAGAAGCAGATGGCCGCCCGAGGAGGACGTGGCCGAGGCCATGGACACGGTCGTGGACATGGTGCTCTCGTTGATCCACCTCCGCCACCGTCGGTGACGATTGAACAACTGATGGCAATGCAAGCACAGCTCATGCAGACAGTGATGGACTGTCTCAGTGAGCAACCAGCAGGAGCACCTCCACCTATGCAGGTCCGTGACAAGCATGGTGAGTTTCTAAAAGGATGTCCACCTGTTTTTACGCATGCCTCTGAGCCTATGGAGGCTGATGACTGGTTGAGAGTTGTAGAGAAGCAGCTGAATATTGCATAGTGCAACGATCTGGAGAAAGTCTTGTACGCCTCAGGCCAACTCCAAGGAGCTTCTCAGGATTGGTGGGAGTCATTCCAGCATGGACGTCCAGAGAATGCTCCAGAGATCACATGGAATGAGTTCACAGAGAACTTTAGGTCCTATCACATCCCTGAGGGACTAATTGAACTGAAGCAAGAAGAGTTTCGGGCTCTTAAACAAGGGTCCATGTCTGTGGCGGAGTACCGCGACAAGTTTGCTCAACTGTCGCAATATGCCCCGGCTGAGGTGGCCCAGGATTCTGACAAACAGCACCGTTTCCTGAAGGGACTGTATGATGGACTCCAACTGCAGCTGATGTCCAACAAGTATGCCAGTTTCCAAGAATTGGTGGATCGGGCCATTGTGATAGATAACAAGCGTAAGGAAATGGAACTCAAGAAGAGGAAGCTTCAGGGACAGGCGTCGGGTAGCAACACTCGCCCGCGAGCTTTCCCACAGCAAGGTTTCCCATAGAGAAACCAAGGGCCACCCAACCAATAGAACAGAGGCCAGTACCCCCAGAGGAACCAGAACCAGCAGCGTCTCCAGTATCCACAGCAGTTTGGCAACCAGAATCAGCAGCGCCCCAAGCAACATCAAGCTAGCAATCAGGCACCACGTCAGGGAGTGCCCAACAATGCCCCAATCAAGAGTGGCACCTCAGGCAACCCCAATGCATGCTACAACTGTGGAGAGGTGGGACACTATTCATACCAGTGTCCAAAGAAGCAGAACCGACAGGCCCCACAGAACCAGTAGAGTAACCAAAGGCCCAACGCTCAACCTCCGTTCACCGGCAAGGTGAATCATGTGTTGTCTGAATCAGCTCAGGAGGCGCCTGAGGTTATGCTAGGTACGTTTAGCGTCAACTCCATCTCCGCTACCATACTTTTTGATTCCGGTGCCTCGCATTCTTTCATATCACAAGCTTTTGTTAGAATGCATAGCATACCCCTGTGTGCCATGAAGGATCCTATGTTAGTAAATTCACCGGGGGGTAGCATGCCAGCAAACTATTGGAGCCCTTCTACTAGTATATTCCTAAGGGGGTAGCTTTTAAAGTAAATCCAATTGTTCTGAGAACCGCTGGGATTGACCTCATCCTGGGAATGGATTGGATGAAGCAGCATAGAGCAGTGATACAATGTCAGGAGAAATCTGTTGTTGTGACAGCTCCAAGTGGTGATAGAATTTGTGTCGAAGTGGAAGTGCAAGCTCAACCAACCGCCACTGTCAATCAGTTGAGCGATGTTGCCAACCAGGAGAATCAGGTGGTGGATGAATTCCCAGATGTGTTTCCCGATGAAATGTCAGGTACGCCACCCGATCGCGACATCAAATTCCTTATTGAGCTTTTACCTGGAATTGCACCCATAGCTAAGAGACCATATAGAATGGGGGTAGATAAATTAGAAGAACTAAAGAAACAAATTAAGGAATTACAAGAGAAGGGTTTTATTCGTCCTAGTTCTTCACCTTGGGGAGCACCTGTTATATTTGTTGATAAGAAAGATGGCACACGAAGAATGTGTGTTGATTATAGGTCTCTTAATGAAGTCACAATCAAGAACAAGTACCCACTCCCTAGAATTGATGATTTATTTGATCAGCTGAAAGGTGCTTGTGTGTTCTCAAAAATTGATCTTCGTTCTGGTTATCACCAACTAAAAATTCGTGCATCTGACATACCTAAGATAGCATTTACTACCAGATATGGTCTTTATAAGTATACAGTGATGTCTTTTGGACTGACAAATGCACCGACATACTTTAAGTATCTGATGAATAAAGTATTCATGGAGTACTTGGATAAGTTTGTAGTGGTGTTTATAGATGATATCCTAATATTCTCCAAAAATGAAGATGAACATGTTGAACACTTAAGACTAGTTTTACAAAAACTCAGGGAACATAAGTTGTATGCTAAAAGGAGCAAATGTGAGTTCTGGCTGAAAGAAGTATCTTTTCTGGGACATGTGGTCTCTAATGGTGGAATAGCCGTAGATCCCAGTAAAGTGTAGGATGTGTTAAATTGGAAATCCCCAGCCAATGTTAGTGAAATCCGTAGCTTTTTGGGATTGGCTGGGTATTATAGGAGATTTATTGAAGGGTTCTCTAAGCTAGCTAAGCCTATGACAGCCCTACTAGAGAAGAATGCCAAATTTATATGGTCAGACAAATGTCAGGCTAACTTTGAGGAGCTTAAGAGAAGGTTGACGACAGCCCCAATGTTGACCTTACCTGATTTAAGAGCTTCTCTATTTATTGTGATGCATCTCGCCTAGGTCTTGGATGTGTGCTTATGCAAGAAGGAAAGGTTGTGGCATACGCATCCAGGCAGTTGAGAAAGCATGAACTGAATTACTCAACACATGATTTGGAATTAGCCGCAGTTGTCCATGCCCTGAAAATCTGGGGGCATTATTTGATCGGACATAAGTGTGATATCTATACTGACCACAAGAGTCTAAAATATATTTTTACTCAGTCAGAGTTGAACCTAAGGCAACGTCGTTGGTTGGAATTAATTAAAGATTATGATCTAGAAATGCATTATCATCCTGGAAAGGCAAATGTTGTTGCTGATGCACTTAGTAGGAAGAGCTATGCCAACGGACTTCAAATGATATTTATACCAGTAGAGTTGCGAGCTGAAATTGAACATCTCAATTTGGGTTTTATCAATAATGTAGTGGAATTGGCTCTAGAGCCTACATTGGAGCAAGATATACGCAAACGTCAGTTGGAAGATGAGAAACTAAAGGAGATTGCAGAGCATGTAGTGGTTGGAAAGGCACCATGTTTCAGGTTGGATGAGAATGGTACTCTATGGTTGGAAAAAGAATATGTATACCTGAAGTGAAAGCTATCCGTGATATGATTCTGCGAGAAGCACATGATTCTGCTTATTCTATACACCCTGGAAGCACCAAAATGTACTTAGACCTTAAAGAGAAATATTGGTGGTATGGTTTGAAAAGAGATGTGGCCGAGTATGTGGCCCTATATGATACTTGTCAAAGGGTGAAAGCTGAACATCAAAGACCTGCAGGATTGTTGCAACCAATGAGAATACCAGAGTGGAAATGGGAAGAAGTCGGTATGGACTTCATTACTGGATTACCCCACACGCAACACGGATATGATTCAATCTGGGTAATAGTGGATCGACTTACTAAGGTAGCCCATTTCCTACCAGTCAAAACCACTTATAGTGGCGCAAAGTTAGCGGAGTTGTATATGGAGAGAATAGTGTGTCTACATGGGGTTCCGAAGAAGATCGTGTCTAACCGAGGAACTCAGTTTACATCGCATTTTTGGCATAAGGTACATAGTGCTTTGGGAACAAAGCTAAATTTCAGTTCTGCATATCATCCCCAAACCGATGGACAGACAGAAAGGACCAATCAAATCTTGGAATATATGTTGAGAGCTTGTGCTTTATAATATGGTACTAGTTGGGATAAGAGTTTGCCATATGCTGAGTTTTCATATAAAACAGTCACCAGAAAAATCTCAAAATGGCGCCATTCGAAGCTTTATATGGACGTAAGTGTAGAACACCTTTATTCTGGAATCAGACAGGCGAAACTCAAGTGTTTGGACCAGATGTCCTACGCAATGCAGAGGAACAAGTGAGAATGATTAGGGATAATTTGAGAGTAGCACAGTCTAGACAGAAGAGTTATGCTGATAGCCGAAGAAGAGAGTTGAGTTTCAAAGTAGGTGACTATGTGTATTTGAAAGTGTCACAAATGAGAAATGTGAGAAGATTCAATGTGAAGGGCAAGTTAGCCCCGAGATATGTGGGACCTTTCAAGATTCTGGAGAGACGTGGAGAAGTGGCTTATCAGTTGGAACTGCCAGAAAGTTTGTCGGGTGTGCATGATGTGTTTCATGTTTCTCAGTTGAAAAAGTGTTTGCGGCTACCAGAAGAGCAGATTCCTTTGGAAGAGCTTACTGTTAAAGAAGATCTCACATATGAAGAGTATCCGGTAAAAATTCTTGAAACTGCAGAAAGAGTTACTAGGAGCCGCACTATAAAGATGTGCGAAGTGCAGTGGAATCGATATTCAGAAGATGAAGCTACTTGGGAAAGAGAAGAAGATCTGAGAAAATCTTATCCGCAGCTTTTTGAGTAAGCATCACCCAATCTCGAGGACGAGATTTCTTTTAAGGGGGGTAGAATTGTAACACCCTAAATTTTTCATAATTTCAAAATAGTTAAATATGATTTATCTGTGTAATTGAGTGTGCATTCAAATATAGAAAATAATAAATATTGTGAAATTAAAATTCATCATAAGGTTAGCAACATGTTGATGCACTCATGCTGCCACATTTTATTTAGTGTATTGATTGGTTTTGATCCAAAGTGCAAAAGAATTTCAAAAACTTTGGAAAATGGTTTTGGAAAATCAAATAAGAAAAAGGAAAAACTTCTTTTCCTCTCCCTCCCTCCTTCTGGCCCAATCGGCCCAGCCGGCCTGCTGCCATCCCCGCCGAGCCGGCCCGCGCGCGCGTGTTCTCTCCTGGATCGGCCTAGCTTGGCCAGGCAGTCGCTACCGTGCCTCCCTCCTCTCGCAGTCACTGACAGCCGAGGCCCGACCGTCAGTTCCTCCCCTTCCCCAACCTCATGCTCCTCTCTCTCGGTCAAGGCCGCAACTGCCGCCCTAGCCCACGTCTCGCGTCATGGGGGCGTCCTCCGCGTTCCCTGCCTCTTCAAAAGGGAGCCCGGACTCCAGCCACCACTCCCCAATGCAGTTTCCTCCTTCCCTTGAAGCCATAGCATCCCAACCGTAGTAGCAGAGCAGACCGCGAGCTCGTGAGTGCCATTGCTCGTCGTCCGTCGTCTCTGGTTCGCCTTCACCTCATTTGAAGCCACGGTGAGCTCCGTCTTCATCTCCTCTCCCTTCCAGTGTCTTCGATTTCACGTTTCATGGCCACTAGGGCCATCTTCTGTGTGCGCCGACATGTACACCCGCCGTCGGCCATGGCGGGTGCCACTCGGGTTCTTCCCCGGTCGCACTAAGGGCCTAGGCAAGGTCGCCTTGTTCCTCTCTCTCTCTCTCGGTGCTTTCAATTTGGTGAGTCGTGGTCTCTAGGGTCAGTTTCACGAACTTCGGCGAGCTCCCCCCACGGCCGGCCATGGCGAGCGCCGTGCGGGACTTTCCATGGCCGTGAAAATGGCACGGTCGAGGTCGCCATCATCTCCGCGTCACCCCAGTGCTCTCGGTTCGTCGAACCGTCGTCCGTAGGCCCCGTTTCCCTCACTCTGGCAAGTTTCCATCGCCGGCAATGGCGGCGCCGCCGCGTCCTTCTCCAACTCCGGCGGCCGCGTCTCTCTCTTTCCCTCCCATCAAATCCCTACCGTCCGATCTGAGATCAACGGCCCCGGATGGCTGATACCCCTTCGTGGGTTTTCTTTCTAAAGAGACCCTCGGTTTCTTTCTTATCCAACCCGCCGTCCTTGGCGTACTCCTGGAATGCACATTCTCATTTTGAAAACGTAGTTTCTTCGGTTTAAATGAAAAATACGTTTCCAGATTAATTACAGTGTTGCCACTGCAGTAAAACGCTTATAAAATCATCGTTTTAGCTCCGATTTGATCCGTTCAACTTGCGTTAGTTTCATAATTTCACGATCTATGCATTAATGCCACTGTTAGTTAGGTTTGCAACATTTAAAATTCTTGATTAGGTTAAGTTAATTAACTCATTATAGGAACCTTCTTTTGCTCGTAACTTTTGCGTTGTAGCTCCGTTTTTCGTGAACTTCGCGTCGTTGTGATCGTAGCGAGACGTAGAATATTTTCATAAACTTTTTATCTTGTTTTTATACTACTGGTGTACTGTTCTAATTATAGATTTGTTTGCTATGCATGAATGCTCCTGAAATGTGTATGTTGCCGTGTTGGTCGAGTTCAGACGGTGAGGAGTACGTTGGGAATCCGGACACGTACGAGGAGCAGCAGGACCAGCAGCAGTTCGTGAACCAAGGCAAGTATAGCATGGGCCTACCTTGTTGTCCTACTCATTATATAATGTACTCATTATGCATGTGTCTAATATTGCTTGACTATAAGTACTCCCTAGCTAATTCATGACTTGTACCTTGATCCCTATGGTTTTTATTTGCATATGGGTAGAATGCTAGTGCTTTAACTAAACATAATCCATACTATGACTGATGGAACCAATGGATGAACATGATGGTAACAATGGAACCATAGGGTAAAGGTGCAGATGATGTTGATCATGTTGCCCTAAACCCTCCGTAAGGACTTATCTGTAGGGCAAAAGCTGGGACATTCAGTGCAACCGTGAGAGTCGTATGGCTCTGACTTTAGCTCATTAGTAGGATCTTTTCTAGCTTGTTAGAGGTAACCTGAAAGGGCGCAAGAGGGGCTTGCCACTTTGGGTATAGAACTGCCTCTATTCTGATGTGTATAGCCTTCGGGAATTGTGCCATCAAAAGGGGGGTTCTCTATATCTGCCTGCCGAGGAAACCTCGCGGCCCTAACATGTTAGAAGAGGCCTATGAAAGGCTTCATAGTGTACCCTGCCTACTCACCTTGGGAGTGTTTGGGGGTCGATGGGCCCCGGGCAAATGGGCAACACGACTCACGGGTAAAGATGCACAACCTCTGCAGAGTGTTTAATCTGTTATAACAGTCGTGCTCACGGTCACGAGCGGCCCGGAAAACTCATAGAATAAATGTTTACTTGACATATGGATGACTTATTATGATGATAATGAGAATATACTGATGCTCAATTACTCTCCTTAATTCTAGTAGGTGATCATGTGGGTCAAACGGGAGCTTAAGCATAATTTAGTAATAATAAGTAATAATGAACTGCTGATCTATTAAAAATGCTAAATGCAGTCAACCGTGTCTATCCTTTTTGAGCCTCATGAATCCTAATACTATACTTGCGGAGTACGAGTGTACTCACACTTGTTATTATTTCATTTTTGGATAAAAATCCCGGATGGGTAACAGATGACAGCTTCTACGAGGACTTTCCCGAAGAATTCTAGGTTTGGGTCAATCAGTCGGCCTTCCCTGTGGAACAGAAACATCGTTCGAGAGTGTCATTTACCTTTCCTTATGTTATGTTAAGAACAAAGTGATGTAATATCGTGATGTATGTACATGGTGATGATACTTTCGTTAATTTGTCGGCTTATGTGTGCGAGTATTCCTAGGGCGCACATAAGGTGTATGCACTCTATGTTATCCTTTAATTGGAGTGTGACATGACGACAGGGGTGAAGGTAAGGTGCAAATGCACAAACACCCTCACCCCACCCCACTGCACCCCCAACCCAAAAAATAGTGAATTCGACTAAAATTCCACTGCGTATATGCATCTCCACGAGATATGTCTGCTCCACGCAAAAAGACTCTTTTCAGGCCCCCGCGTCGGTCTCCCGAGGGCGACTCGAGCGGCACCCGCACCGCCGCCGCCGCCGGGGCCTTTTCGCGCGCCTCCTCGGCCTGGCTGCCACCGGAGCCCGACGCCGGAGGTCTGGCGGACGACAAGGAAGGCGGCGGCTAGGCTCTCCTCCCTCCCTCCCTCTCTCCCCGTGAGTTCTTGTGGTGGTTACGGCATCGTCGCAGGGACGCTGGCGGGTGCCGCTGCCAGCACCGGTCAGGGTGGATCCGGTCCCCCACGCCCGGATCTCCGATGCTGTGCAAGGTGGTGCCATGCTCGTGTCCGGCTACATCGAGCGCGGCAGGTCGCCGGTGGCGGCCCGGGGCAGCTCCCTCGCCCGGATCCGATGGCCCCTGGGCCGTATCTGCGGGTGCATCGGCAGGGCGCGCGTGGGAGGACACCGGGCAACATACACGGTGATGGTGGCGTATTCGAGCTCAACGGCCATGTCAGCGTGGTCCTTTGCTGGATCTGGTTGTTCTGTAGCTCAATCTGGCGGAGCCCGTGCTGGCCAGCTCGATCTGGCTTCGAGCTTGGTGGCCTGGTCTGCAATCGTGATGTGCACGCAGAGGCGGTGGTGGTGCAGCTTCTTTGGCGACGCAGTGGTGGCGTGGCCAACCGTGGCTTGGCTAAGCATCCCCCAGCGGTGCCATGGTGGCGCTGGCTGGCGGCGGCTTGGCGTTTAGCACTCCAGCGGTGCCATGGTGGCGTGGCTGGTGGTGCTGGGCCAGGTTGTGGCAACAACTCCATCTCCTCTGATGTGTTCTGGTAGTCCCTGGGCTGCGGCTTCGCCGGTGGGGCTCGTGGTGTTGCCATGGGGCCGGTGCTGAACGACAATTTGGTGCGGAGGTTGTTGGTGACCTTGCGCGACATGTTGATGCGGGACTGACTCGACAGGGTGTGGGTTGGTGGTGGGCTGGGTGATCTAGGGTTTCTTTTGATCCTGGCCCTCTTTCCCCGTCATTGGCCTTCCCCTTCCTCGGGTTGGATCCTGTGGCGGAGCTGGGCGGCTCTGCTCGCCGCTGGCCGGCTTTGCTGGCTCCGGCGGGGGCGGGGACTCCGACAGACTTCTCCCGGCGCTTCTTCTGGATGGCGTCCCATTGGGCGGCGTTCGGACGGGGCTGCTACTAAACCATTGTCGCTCCCTGCCTCCCTAGTGTGCTTGGGTCTCCAACAACGACGACAAGGAGGTTGCTTGAGGCTGGGGCGAAAGCTTTGGATGACGACGTCTGCGGACGCTGTTCCCTTCTTGGAGGCATCCTTCCTACCTCTCCTCCTATCGTGCTAGATGATGCAGGTGAAAACCTTCCCTTTGCGGGCTACTCTGTCTGCGCTTGTCAGCGTCGTTTCCTCCATGGAGGCACTGTTAGGCTTTCCAGCTCCGCGGTTGCTCTTGGTGGTGCCCCTTTCCTTTTTAGTTGTTTAGTTGGGTCGTCTTGACCAAGTTGGTAGTTGTTGGCGAGTCGAGTTGAGTTGGCTCGGTGATATTCTCCAAAGCATCAGATAGTGGAGTTTAGTTGAGTAGTGGTCGACCATGCTGCAAGTGGTGACATGAGTTGCTGTGAGTAGAGTAGTTGGAGCACCAAAGTTGTATAAGATGAGTGGTACACTCTCCTCAGTGGGTGGTTTTTGGACCCGGTTTCCACTCAAAAAAATGGGTTGCCACTTTATTTTTCTTTTCATCGTCTAATAAAAATAACGGCAAAGCTTTTGCCGTCCCTTCGAAAAAAAAAGATATGTCTGCTCCCAAGGTATGTGTCCCTCTAATTTACTCTACTTTTATCATTGGATGATGATTTGTTACACTTTATACAAGTATGCATGTGAACACACACCGCCGGAGGAAAAATATGACATAGATAGATTATAGATATTGGTCAACTGTATAGGTACAAGTACAAAGACTATCGTCGGAGTTGGCAAAGTCATGTACATGGGCCCGCGATATGCGTACTGACAGATCGAGGCCGGACGTGGAAGCTAACACGGTGATAGTTACCAACATGTATCGTCGTCGTCTCTCACACTCGTCACTTGTCAGGTACAGCATAAGACCATAGGCCGATCCACACAACTACAAAAATGATTTTAACGAGGCACTGATTGTTCGAAAAAAAAACAAGACACTGCCCAAACATTTACCATGGCGGTCACAAAATCCAGCCGCCCCGTAAAATACCCGGCAATTAATGGAGACCGTCGTTTTATTTACCGAGGCACCAAAAAATTACCGCCTCGTAAATTGATTTACGGAAACGGTCATTTTAAGACAACCGTCTCAAAAAAATGGTCTATTTTGGAAGACAGTCGTCTTCAAGCACCCGCCTCCGTAATTCGAAGGTGGGAACACTATATAAGGCCCGCCTCCGAAAATACTAGCCCAGCTCCAGCCCAGGCAAAGCCCATATATATCCTTGTACTGAGCTCACATATAAGCCACACTTAGGGTTTCTTCTTAGTTCATTCCTCTCCCACCGCCAAAGCGCTCCTCTCCTCTTCCTCTCGCCCACAGGCAGCGGCGCCCCACCCCCTCCCTCTCCCCCATAGGCAGCGGTGCCTCTCCCTCTCCCTCTCCCCACTGGCAACAGCGCCCCTCTGTCTCCTACTCCCCCACAGGCAGCGGTGCCCCCCTGTCTCCCTCTTCCCCTGTCGACACAAAAACGTGACCAAGTGCGGCGACGCCCCTCCGTCTCCCTCTCCCCCTGTCGACACAAAAACGTGGCCGAGTGTCTCACACGCAGCAAGCTGAAAGGATCTGTCTGGAGCAAGTCCTGAGATACGCTAGCTTCAACGCCGAGCCGATTGGATCAGAAAGAAAACCCGAAGATGTGCAAGTCAATTTGACCTGCAATTGACAAGGGAGAGAAATCTTATCAGCACAAAGAGGAACATGTCGGTGCTGCTCCAGATAGTTCCAGATATATGACTTTGAAAGCCAGGACATTGACTAAATAGTCGATAACCATAAGGCATATGAGAGAGCTCTTTGAGATGAAGGAAATCGGCTAAGTATAATATAAGACATGATGGCTAGTGTTTTAGATCGCGGTGCATTTATGATAGCAACATGATCAAGGCCTCGTTCGGCTGTGCTGATAAGCCGGCTGAAAAACAATGTTGGCTGATTTGTTGTGAGAGAAAAACACTCTTTCGGCTGAAAAAACAAGCTGAAAAGTACGGATTATAAGCCGGATGAACAGGGCCCAAGACAGGAATGAGTACAATACACCCAAATACAAAGGATCGGGGATTTTACTTTTATAGATTTCAATTTCTCATTTAAGCAGCCGAATCCCGAATGAATAAGGTTATGTATGTATCAATCGACTATTAAGCATAAATAAACTTGCAAACAAATCAAATCTAATCCATTACAATCAACAGTGAGGTTCAAGCGGATCGATGCAGCTATGATGATTATAACAAACTTTGAGATAAAAGATTCACGAGTTTACTCATGTCTAACGACTTCATGTTATAAACTATGTATGTGAGAGCGCATGCAATCGGCTAAAACAGCTGATTTCAGACAGGGAAAACAAACGAAACGCATGACTTGCCCGTGGTTGAGTTCATTAATTAACAAGATTCAATGTAAAGCTCCACCAGTGAGGTTTGAACGGATCGATGCAGCTATAGTAATGACTATAGATCAAATCTCGTTAATTACTGAATTCTTCCATGAACAAATCATGTTTCTGAATGCATTCCATGTGAAGTTAAGATTGGTGTAAAACAGCCGATCTAGCGAGATTAATCGTCATATCTAGGGTTTGATTGCAATATGGTTGAAAGACGATTAATTAGTATGGTATGATGCCGATCTATTCCAATCTTAACCAAGTAAATGATTTTATTGCGAATAATAGAACGTTGATTACAATAAAATCAATAACTGGGGAGATTAACCAAAAACAATAAGAGAAAATCTTACTGATCTCAATTAATCAGATAACTTGTGATATTGTATTAAATAATGGATTACTTAATACAAGATCGATAGTTGTGCTTAATATCAAAAACACACCCGAGATCAATCAGCTGATGCAACCTTACGACTTTAAAATACAGTCGATAATGCAGCCTTACAATGTGTGGCAAAACCGCCTAATTGAATGCTCTCTCAAGAGTACTTGTCTTCCCTTAGACACTAAGTACCCAAGAGAGAACACTAAACTCCGCGATTCCATCGAGCACACCGCAAGGGAGAACTCGAAGATCCATATTTTTACATCAGGATCACAAATAAGAGAGTAAAGTTTACAACATTCTTACCATTTCTTACATCACTTTTAGTATAACATCAGAGTAATTCATTATTGGGTTATAACAGCGGAATATAAAATGTTATCAGAATTTAGCGGAAATAACATCATTTAATGATAAGATAAACATTAACATGAACCACGTTTATATGCATGAAACGATAACAGGTTATAAGTATTTTCTTGGTAAATCTTTTGATGAGAGTTTTAATAAATAAACTCTACTTTGCATCGTAAAGGAAATTCTCGCTGAGCCCATCAGGAGGTTTTCACACTCAAGTGTCAGCTTATCAGCATATGTCACCTGCAACAGGGTAAAACAAACACTGAGTACTCAATTGTACTCCGCAAGACTTACCTATCAGAAGGAAGGAAAAAGACTACAAGGATTATGCAAGGCTTTCTGGCTTGTGGGTTTATTGCATTTGCAAGAAGCATTACTGTGCATATATTTCTTTTTATTAGCAGTCATCATTAGTTCATTAACCAACCATTCTATGTATGCACCAAGGCTACTTTCAAGCATGTGGTAAGCAATCAGGCCCATTTTACCATCTTCCACAGTTCTTGCTATGATGCCAGATTATAGTCATGCTGGACCGTCAATTTGACGGCGATTCACGAATCAATGTGCCCAGCTGGGTGCCCCGAAAACACACGCCTTGCTTGTACCCTGGGCACAAGCAAGACCAACTCGTTCCACTCCTATCAAGGGGTCTAGGTCCCCGTCCAAGCTCGGACTCTAAGCCCCCAACACTGCAGGCCCGGCCTCAGTATGGTGATTAGACCTCCTCAACCCATATATATAACCACCTAAAAAGCTGATCCAGAAAGAGCCGGAACCCATGACAAGAGAGAAACTAGTCTTCCCGCCCCTATAAGCAAGTATATGCTCGGGACAAGTAGGTCTGTGACCTGACTATGGAATCCATTGCAATGAACGGTCCTTAATCGACACAGGCAAAACAAATGCAACCAGAGCCCCGCTCTGTTGCCCAACCAGATCCAATTTCATCCAACCCGTTCCGCCCGGTCTCCAATTATCCATATATATTTATATTCCATGTGATAGTACTATGACAATATTAAAATTCATATCTCTCGCGAGTGACAGGCAATCACTCAGCTTCTACCGGAACCCTATAGCATAGCAAGCTACGCGATCCTATCATGCTAGTAAGACTCATAGGATAAGGATACATAAATGCAAGTGAGTTTCATTCGACTCCTTTAAACTTAATGCACAAGCATAAAATAAAGTGCAGAATAATAGGGGTTATGCACTGGGGCTTGCCTGGATATGATTTAACCAAAAGTTAGCGTCCCATAGTGACGGCACGATCGTCAAGACACCATCTTTCTGTTACTCCAGTCGACTCCACGATCCACCGTCGCCTCTACAATGATATATGGGGATGCAACGTAGAGACGTAAATGCACAACGATAATTACAACTAGGAGAACACGATACGCTTCGCAAGCTCACGAGCCAACTCTAACGTACCAGGCTACACACCCCTAATGCTGAATAAGACATTAGTTACCCAACAAGTATTTTTGCTACGCGAACCCAAAGTGTTGCTTTATTCAATTTATCGATTTATTAGATATCTAACTAGGGCCCAGCAACTATGCTAGCAAACTAACTATTTAGGGAGCTACAAAATTTACATCGAGTAGATAACAATATTATAAAGCTACTGTGAAACTTTTAAAGCTAGCGCTATCACCGTGTTGCCACAAAAATCCCTACAAATTTGTATTTCAATAATATTACCCATCTCAATTTGGTTGGAGACCCCCTGAAAAAGCTGTACAACTATACGAACAACTAGACCATCAGATAGGTCATGATTTTATACGTCTACCCAAATTGGTTTCATCATTTTTAGACACCTATAACATTGTATATTAATTTTACAAGTTTTTCTTGGGACCTAATTAGAAAACAGGTTAGAAAACAAAAAGGGCCGGTGGTCACCTATTCGGCCCAGCAGCCAAACGGCCTAGCGCGGGGCAGCTGCGTGCGCAGCGGCCAGCCCAACAGCGGCCCAAGCGGAGAGCCTGCGCTAGCGCCCGCTCTTATGCAGAAGAGTACCTGGTTCATTAAGTTATTACACCGCACCCATGTTTACTGTTCCAACAGAGGACGACTTTGCACCGAGCACCCCAACTAATCCATCTTCACAACGGCCGGGTCCTTGACGTGCCGGTGCACACCGGCGCGGCAGCCGGCGGCAAACCGCGGCTAGCCCAAGCCAACTAGACCCACCCAGGCGGCACCAAGGGGGTCGACCACTACCTTCAGTTCTAGCGATAGCGGTGAGAAACGGTGAAATACAGGGAGATGCTCTAGGTTACGCTGCAGCGACAGCCGGTGGTCCGTGACGATGGCGCGGTCGTTCTACCGGGCGAGGAGGACGAGGAAGGAAGGAAATGGTGCGTGAGCACCAGTGGCTTACCACGCGTACAGCCGAAGTGTTGGTGCGGACGGGGAGGTCTCGTGTGGTGCTGGCCATGTGCGCGGTGAAGAGGACAGCGGCGCACCGAGCTGGCAAGACGGCGTCACTCCGCCGCCGGAGGGGCCCTCGACCAAACCCACACATGCATGGTGAAGGTGAGGTCAAGGTGAGCTCAGATTACGAACCAATTGAAATAAAAAGCAAGGGAGAGGCTTACCTCCAATCATGTCCTACCACGACAGCGAGAAGACTGGCGGCGAGGAAAACCTAAAATTGGCCGGCAACCGAGCACAACTGTGGCCTGGATAGAGCTGGGCTGCAACAAGCTTCCCAACTCGCATGCCGGAGCACTGAATCGGGGTACTATGCTACGAACACCGCGTACGTCCTCCTCAAAGCGGCACGACTCCGATGGTGGCAAAGGGCAGACGGGCAGCGGCGCCGGCATCTGTGGTGGCGACGCTGTGGGGCGATGTGGCGAGCTACGCGGCACCGGGTTTCCACGGAGCAACCACGGATGAGCACCGCCTGTGCTGAAGCAGGAGGCAGCGAACTGACCACGCGTGCGTGCGGCGGCGGCCCGAGCAGGGTCTGCGGCGGCTCCCAGCAGCATGGCTATGGCAAGCGCGCGGGCAGGGAGGAGACGGACGAGAAGGAGCCGATGGCCGAGCGCGGAGAGCGGCAAGGTCGTGGAACAGCGGTGGCCGAGCTCGAGCCGGAGCTTGGCGGGGCCAAGGCGGGAGCCGCGCGAGCAGTAGAACGAGGGAGAGGGCGAATGAAGAGCCGTGCACGCTTGTCTCCTCCAAAAGCCAGACGCAGCCGACCGAGCGGCAGGGGCAGCACGCGGTCTCACGCGGCCACGGTCGAGACACAGCGAAATGAGGACAAACAGGATTGACAAGGAAACGTCGGTGCAGCACAGCGACGGCAGCAGGCAGTGGAACAGATGTGCATGGTTGCGTGAGCGTGCATACCTGAGTTTTCTTTCTCTATTCTCTTTTCTTTGTTTTATCTAAACATACAAATAATTATGAAAATAGAAATGTGTCATTAATTCTTTGCTACTACTAATCTACATCATACCCATCAATATATCTATTATATAGTTATATGCTTATACCCATATATTTATCCAAAGAGATACACTCAAAAAGGAACAAGTTTGTACACTTCTCTTTATATTAACTCCCAGCCGCAAAACTTTTAAGCACTACCCAATTATTTTGCTTAATATACTTTACCCAAGGTGGCACCTTTAACGTAAGTTACAATGTACTTTGGTCTATAACAATTACTTCTCACGCCAACGACTTATTCAATGTCTCTTATCACAATTTCATTAGCAAGTTTTCGCATTGAGCAAACTATCCCCGAAATACATTTGACTTTTTCACAACCACAAAAGTAAATCACACTAGATTCGTTTATCGTTTCACATGAGTTTTAAATCCGAAATCCGCGGAACTTGTTGTGATAATTTCTCTTAGGTTTCAAGCGAGGTGCTAAGTGGCCTGTAACACTAGAGGTGTTACACAATGTAATATAAATCGTGACGGTACTTACTAACAAGCTAGAGGTCGATCAGTCGATGCAGCCTAACTCGCTGAAGAACTCGCCGAGATCTACAGTGCTCCTACTCCTAATGCGATGGCGAAAGCTAGAAAGATTGTATTGATTATGTGTTCGTGTCCTTATACAATAGCGAGGGTCTAATATTTATACCCAAAGCCTAAACATGAATCCTACTCGAATACGATTTATTACAATTCTTGGAATAAAAGAAAACTTCCTAATTTTAATGATAACTTGGACCCTAATCTTTTCCTTCTTGTAGAGTCCATCACGCTTTCCTCCGTTGCCGCGCAATCTGCTAACATCATCCACAAAAATAGCCGATTCCGATACCGCATCTAAATCAGCTGTCACCGATTCGCATCCAACCGATCCCTTGATAATGCAATCTTGGAAGCTTTGAGTTCCCGCGTTCTTCTATCCAAATCTTGGTGTAAACACCCCCAGAGGCAGCGGCGCCCGAGCGCGAGCAACGGGCGGCCCCCTGCTGCGGCGACTGGCGCACCCCAAGGCTGGCGACCCGAGCGGATTCGATGAGCGGGGGGCCTCCTCCGGCGAACGGCGCGTCCCCAAGCCGGCGACCCGGGCGGATCCCGCGAGAGGGCGGCCTCTTCCGACGAGCAACGCGCCCCGAGGCTGGCGACCCAGGCGGCCTCCTCCGGCTAGCGGCGCACCCCGAGGCCGGGCGGATCACATGCGCGGCCACCTCCAGCGACCCCGCGGCCTCCTCCATTGAGCGGATCTAGCGACGGCAGCAGCGGCTCCTCCTAGATCTAGGCTCCATCCAGATTCGCTCGATAGCGGCGGCGACGGCGCGAGGCCCAGATACAGGCCTGGCTTAGGCTACGGGCTTTTTTGTTTTTTTATTTGATTTTTACAGGTAGGCATTTTTACCGCTTTGGTAAAGAATGAATAATTAAGTCCTTTCGATAAAGGTGGTTGCTTTGCCCGTCTCCAGAAAGCCAAAACAACCGCCTCACAAAAGATTTCTATAGTAGTGCGAGAAATTGTTGACTGTTGAAGTGGCCGGCCACCGTCGATTCCTACACAGATTTTTCCGGTTATCACTACGCATATACTGCTGGTAATTAGCATAGATATTATGACTAATGGGAATAATTAATACAAGTTTTGATATAAAGATCGATCAAACACCATAACTCCAGAAGGAACTAGATCGCTTGGATCGCAAACTGTTGAATAGGCCGGCCACCGTCAATTCCTACATAGATTTTTCCAGTTATCACTACATATATACAACTAGTAATTAGAATAGGGTATTATGACTAATGGAAATAATTAATACTACAAGTTTTGATATGAAGATCGATCGAAGCACCATAAGGAGCTACATCGCTTGGATCACAAATGGATTAAGATAGTACAATTCTACCAAAACCGGACTAGCTAGTATTTCTTGGTTTTGCCCACAAACGCCCTAGGTAGTAATTATCATGCTTCCGTGGTGAATAGCGGCTAGATTTACATGTAAACCAGCAAAGAGTAACTATCATGCTTATGTGACGAAAAACAACTAGTTTTTCGGCATACTAGCAAAAGGAGTCATCGAAACTCTTGCTCGGGAGGGACCCCGTCTGGACAAAGACATTGGCGGGTTGTTGTAGGTCAGCTAGCAAGCCTAGCTAGGGCGTTATCCTTAGTCATCGGATCAAGCGAGTAACAACAATATGAAAGATTGGAAGAGATTAGTGCAAAAGACAGGTATGAGAGTTAGATTCACTACTGGATTCAGGCGCTTTGCCGAGTGCCTAATACACTCGGCAAAGGCAATTATGCCCTCGGCAAAACCTTTGCCGAGTGTAGCACTCGGCAAAGAGCCTCCGGTAAAAAATGCGTCGGCAAAGAATTCTTTGCCGAGTGCCTTTTATCGGGCACTCGGCAAAGAATTTGCCGAGTGCAAACACGGCTCTCGGCAAAGAAAAGTGACTGTGACGGCACCGGTTCTGTCAGCGCATGCTTTGCCGAGTGTCATGTTAGAGGCACTCGGCAAAGATTTTTTAATTTTTTTTATAATTTCTTTGCCGAGTGCTCTGCCAGGGAGACACTCGGCAAAGATTTTTTAATTTTTTTTTCATAATTTCTTTGCCGAGCGTCCTGTTGGGGAGGCGCTCGGCAAAGATTTTTTAATTTTTTTCGTGATTTATTTGCCGAGTGCCCTATCGGAGAGGCACTCGGCAAAGATTTTTTTAATTTTTTTTCGTAATTTCTTTACCGAGTGCCCTATCGGAGAGGCACTCGGCAAAGATTTTTTAATTTTTTTCATAATTTCTTTGCCGAGTGCCCTATCGGGGAGGCACTCGGCAAAGTTTTTTAATTTTTTTTGTAATTTCTTTGCCGAGTGCACTGTAGGGTAGGCGCTCGGCAAAGATTTTTTTAAAAAAAATATTTGCCGAGTGCCCTGGACTGGCACTCGGCAAAGAGGCTAATTTTTTTTTTGATTCTATATTCACAAACACATCGTATAAGAGATATATATCACATATGTGACATCACAAACACAATATAGCACATATATATCACATCCATCTCATGACAAAGGCAATACCACATATATATCACATGTCGATCACACAATATCTCACATACACGACATCACAAACATAATAGGTCCAATATCCATCGAAATAAGTCGATAGTCGATCATAGTGCATCACATGTCCATCAAGCGGTGAAAAAGAGATACAAACTAAACGTGCGGAGGAAACTGAGTGCCTGGTGAAGGAAAAGCGTCGTCGCCTGCTTGCGCCTGAGATGGGTTATTTGAACCCGCCGACGGAGGTTGCATAAAGGACAAGAGATTGCATGTGTTAGAGTGGTCATCTAATGAAAGCACTAGTCGAAGCAATTTGGTTTCATACTCACAGGACTAGCTACAACTGGCGGCGGTGGAGCGAACTGCGGCACAGGTACACCGTTCACTTGCCCAAAGTTCTGCAGGAACATCGTAATGTCCGCCAGCTGCTTGGCCTGCCTTTCCCGCTCGGCCCGCTCGGCCTGTCTTTCCCGCTCGGCCTGCTCGGTCCTCGCCACCAACTCCCGCAGCTCCTGAGTCATCCTCTCGTTCTCGGCCTATAACATTTCAATCGAATGTTTCAGTAATTCAAAGGTAACTAAGTTATGTAAAGATCAATGTACGAAGAGTTAAACGGGAGTAACCTAGAGTGCGTCGACCCGCTGCTGTGAAGAGGACGGCCATTGGCGAATGGCCGGACCTCCGCTCGGGGTCTGTGCTCGGATCTAGGAGAGGGAGGGAATCTCGCTGGGCTCGAGGATGCCATCGCCAAGCCAGTACCGCCCATGCTTCTTGCCTTGTCCGATCCTCATGACCATCGTCCCATCAATGTCATCGGTGCTCGGATCCCAGTCTGGCCCATGGATCGACCTTGCCTCCGACGCGTATGAACTGATGCGGGTGTGGACGCTCGGGTTGCTGTAGGACTCGGGCGGGTCATCCGGGGTGAAGGTGACATTGGACGTCGCCTTACCCTTGCGGGCCAGACCATATGCCATGAACGTGGAGATGGATTGGCCACCGTGTGACGCCGACTACGAGAAAGACAACAAGATGATTAGAAGAAACATGCAGAATGGAGCGTCAGAATACTAAAAATTCACGTACCCATGCTTGCTTGTAAGCGCCGAGGCTGCGGCTGCCTTGATGGTGTGTGGGGCCTGTCACTGCCAGATGCCGCTCCCGCCCCGCCTCGTGGTCCTAGATGTAACCCTCTGTGAACCACCTCTCCACGATCATCTCCCAGCACTCCCGATACGACTCGCACCACCATGGAATCATCTACATGTCATAAAGAAGACCAAATTAAAGCTACTTAATCTCAAAATGAATCAATATTATTCTTCTTCATTTACCTCAAGGTACTGATCCCGGGTCAGCGTACTCTGTCTTGCCTGTGTCTTGGTGATCTTCTCACCAAGTTGCTTGGCGTAGTATTTCACGATGCAAGTGAGGCGCTCCTCGTAATGCATGTCGGTGATTCGTTTTCTAGCACTTTTCACCATCACCTTCTCCGCCTTGTCCTCCTGTCCCTCTTCACATCTGAAAAAAGTCTGCACATAGACACAATGTATCAATTCATTATGTCAAAAAAAAGTCAAATGAATGTGATGTATTGATCAAAGTTGTGCGAGCGAGACTTACCCAAAACTCTCTCCTCACCCGCTCCTGCTTGTCTCCATAATCTACGTCGGGGGCATCTTTGTGTGGTCCCACGATTTGGCCGGCTCAGTGTTCCCCTTGTGCGTGACAATGCCGGGGTAAAAGTGCCTGCACACAAGACCTAAGATGTGGTTGGGGTTGCGTGAGTCACCAGGCGACACAACCAACCAGTGCCTGCACAAGTTATTAACAAACATTATTAGTTTATCTGACAATTTTCAATAGGTTATATGAAGTAGCTGTGATAAAATCTAAAGTTACTTACCTATCCCCCTAGGGACGGATCACTGGGCATAGGGGAGGAAGCAGAGGCCTAGGGAGTTTCGAGGGACCTCGCAAGTAGATGCTGGCCGCAGCAGAGGAGCCCGAACTAGCTGTGCCTCCAGCCTCACAGTCCTTCTGTGCCTCGTCTCCCTCGTCGTCCGATTGCCGAACCAGCTCCTCGTCCGAGGAGTCCGGGGTACGGCGCTCCTCCTCCGGCACGTCACGCGGCCTGACTAGAGTAGGTTGGCCCCTCCTGCTGCCGCTGCCGCTGCTCCTGGCCCTCTGCCTCCTCCCGTCCGATGACCCCTCTTCTGCATCCGCATCTTCATCGCGTGGCCTTTGGTACCTCGAGTTCACGTTCCTTGGCCTACGACTGCCCGCCATCTTTATTCAATCACCTGCAATTAAAAAGAAACAAACAAAACATATTATTACATGTGTTTAGAAATAGATGCTAAATAAATAAATAAAACATGATTACAAAATAACATAGTATTACATGTATTAGAAGTAATCATCATTATTGGGATTATCTGGATGATATGTCTCATCATCACTATCAAAATTGTCCAAATAAACATCATTGTCGGAAGGTTCATTGTTGCCTTCATCGTCATCGTCTATATGTAATCGCTCAAGCATTTCTATGTCCTTGGCATTTTGCACCTCATCTCCTTCTTCCTCGTCATCGACCCTTTCATTGTCTACTTCCATTCTGATCGCCTCGGTTAAGTCTATCACCAACCTCCCTTGTAGCACATCTTCTTGATAGAACTCTCCATTATATGTGCTTGGGTTAATGCGGTAATCTTCATCGTTTGGGACAACTAGTCTACCATGTGGTGATACCTAGTGCACAATAGCCCAACCCTTAAGAGCCTTGTTACCTTGGCACGCGTATGGCAAATAATAAACCTGCACGGCCTGGTGAGCCACAATAAAGACATCTTTTCCTTGATAGACGGAATCTTGTCGAATCTCGACTTGACCAATATTAGGGCTCTGTTTCGTTAGTCGAGGATTGAACCAGTGACATTTGAACATGACGAGACGAAGAGGTTTCGGACCATAAAATGAAAGTTCATAGATTTCTTCAATTATGCCATGATACTCGACGCCATCAGTGCCCGGAGTACAAACTCCGCTGTTTGTGGTTTTTCGATGGGGCCGAGCTCGCTCGTAGCTTGCTGTGTGAAAACGATATCCATTCACATCATAACCTGAATAAGCTTTCACCTTATTATCGAAGCCATTTGCAACTTGTCTCAATTCCTGACTCATAGTTGCATCGGTTTGGGCCTGCAAGCGCAAGAATGAAAGATTGTCGGACTAAGTACGTGAAACTCAGAATCTAGAACTAGGTACAAGGTAAATTGGACAATACCTTCGTTTTGAACCAGGAAATGAAATCGGGCCTCCCTGCTCCCGGACCCTGTGAAAGAAGGGTATCGGTTTGCCGTGGGGTAGGACCCCTTGGTTGATGCCAGGATTCACGAATAAATTCCCTGTCCAAACGAGAAAGAATCAGTTGGATGCCGAATGGTGACGACGTATTGAAACAAGTTCTTTGAGAACTTACTCCATGAACGGCTTCGCCTCAGGTAGGTTTTGCAACACATATAGCATGATACTACGCCACTCTTTGTTTTCCAAGCTCTTATTGGTCGATCCACTTGCGCTTCCGAGTTGCCCTTGGAAAAGGCTGAGGTTGGATTCATTCTCGTCAGCATTGTAGCGAGGCAGTGGATTATGCATGCTAGGAAGGTTCTGTGTGTAATATAGCTGTGTGAAGTTTGCCACCTCCTCCAGAATGGAAGCCTCTGCAATGGAAGCCTCAATTTTGGCTTTATTTCTACATTTTTTGCGAACGGCCTTTAGACATCTCTCGATTGGATAGCACCAACGGGCCTGTACGGGCCCCCCCATATGTGCCTCATACGGGAGGTGCATAATCAAATGCTGCATCGACAAGAAGAAGTCGGGTGGAAAGATCTTCTCCAACTTACAAAGCAACTCAGGTGCCACTTTCTCCAAGTTTGCAACCACGGTCCGAGATAGCTCCTTGGTACAAAGCTGACGGAAGAAATAGCTTAACTCTACCAGCACTAGCCAAACATGCTCAGGAACATAGCCTCGTACCATCGCCGGAAGAAGCCGCTCAATCCATACATGGTAGTCATGACTCTTCATCCCGTTGACTCGCATAGTGCCTAAGTTCACTCCCCTGCTCAAGTTCGCTGCATACCCATCAGGAAACATTAACGCCTTGATCCATCATAGTACTTCCCTCCTTTGTTCGGGTTTCAAGACGAAATCGGCCTTAGGCCTTTTCTAGTTCTTGCCATTTGCAGGAGGACACATCTCTTGCTGTGGTCTATCGCACAATGTCGCCAGGTCTACTCTAGCCTTAGGGTTGTCCTTAGACTTGTTAGTGTCCATGAGTGTTGCCCAAAGTGCCTCGGTGATATTCTTTTCAGTGTGCATTACATCAATGTTATGGGGCAGTAGGAGGTCATCGAAATAGGGGAGCCTCGTCAAGCCGGACTTATGAGTCCACATGTGTTGCTCACCATATCCCACAAAACCACCTTCTTCATTAGGCACGAGAGCATCTATCTGAGCATGAACCTCGGCACCGATCTTCAAGTGCGGTCTAGGGTCCGTGACTACGACACCTTTCCTAAAGTTCTTGGTGTCTCGTCGGAATGGATGGTTGGAATCTAGGAATTTACGATGTTGATCGAACGACGAATACTTGCTACCCTTCTTCAACCAAATGAACCTCACAGCTTCCTGGCATATTGGGCATGGAAACTTCCCGTGAACACACCAGCCACTGAATAACCCATATGCCAGGAAGTCATGCATGGAGTATTGGTACTAGACATACATTTTGAAGCTTTGCTTTGTAGCTTGGTCGTATGTCCATACCCCTTCATTCCAAGCTTTGACCAACTCATCAATCACAGGCTCCATGAACACACCCATATTACTCCCTAGGTGTCTAGGAATTATCAACGTCAAGATCACATTATGTCGTTGAAATGCGACGCCAGGGGGGAGATTGAGGGGGATCACAAACACGGGCCAACATGTGTAAGGGGCGGCCATCATGCCATAAGGATTGAACCCATCTGTTTGCCAGTGCGACACGTATATTACGAGCCTCATCGGATTTCTCACGATGTTTGTCATTAAAGTTGATCCATGCTTCACCATCAGATGGATGTACCATCTTGTTAGGATTGTACCTTTTGCCATTCTTGTGCCACGTCATCTGTTTTGCAGTTTCCTCGGTCATGAATAGCCTTTGAAGCCTCGGCACGAAGGGAAGGTGCCGTAAGACTCGGGCGGGTATCTTAAGCTGTCTCTTCTGACCACCACCATCACCAGACTCTACCTCCAGGAACCTGGAGGTTTTACACTTCGGACAGTACTTTGCCTCCTTGTGTTCTTCTCGAAATAGGACACACCCATTCGGACAAGCATGTATCTGCTCATACGGCATCTTTAGTGCTTTAAGGAGCTTGTGTGCCTCGTACATGGTCTTTGGCAACACATGGTTTTTTGGAAGCAGGGTGCCAACCACGGCCAACACCTTATCGAAGCCTTCTCGACTCCAGTTTAAATCGGACTTCAACCCCATCAAGCGACTAATGGCATCCAACTGAGAGACCTCAGAATGAGCGTGAAGGGGTTTCTATGCCGAGTCCATCATATATTTAAACGCATCTACGGCTGCCTGCATCTCCGCCTCCTCACGTCCTTTAGCAAATTGTGCTTGGTGAACATCATCTACCATGTCTGCTACCCCGGCATCAGCATCGAAAGCCTCGACGCGTTGTCTCACCACCTCCTCTCTCATATGATCGGCTTCACCATGGTGGACCCACCGGGTGTAGTTCGGCGTAAACCCATTCTTGTGCAGATGTATACCCATGACTTCCTGGTTTTGCATTCTCCTGTTACCACACTTGCTGCAGGGACACAAAGCCATTTTTGGGTATTTAGCGGCCTTGCCAAATGCATGCTTCAAGAAACGCTCGGTCTTGTTCATCCATTCAATGCTGGCATCACCCTGACTTGTCCGGCCCGTGTACATCCACTGACGGTCCTCCATCCTCTAGCATATATAACATCTCCACAGGTGACCATCAATTACATCTATGCGGTGTCCCTACTCTCTAATAGGTGAGGATAGGTTCTAATCCCACCCGCGGATGCGTAGATAAGGTTAGTTTCCATGCTCCGCTCCTAGCCGAGACAGAATTTCGGCAGCACCTCCCCGCTGTTCTCCTGATACACGTCCTGCAAGGGAGAGTGTGTATCCGGAGAACAACAGGAGGTGATGCCGAAACACCGTCTCAAATCGGAGCGGACCATGGAAACTAACCCATCTACGCATCCGTGGGCTGTCCAAAAAACGTGGACAATCCGAAACAGATACGGTCGCAGATATGCAAAGATCTGCATACCTCCAACCGCATCTCTTTCAGACGGGAGACGCCTAACTGGGCTACACCGATCTACGACAAACATGCAGAAAAAGAGGTGATTTTATACCAGGGGTGTCGGTGAAGTCAGGCTAGCGGGGCAGTGACGAGTCGACGCAGTAGTGAGGCGACGCAGTGCAGGCAGACCCGCGACGCTGACGAAGACAATCGGGGACCTCTGGGTCACCTCCGACAGGTCCTGCTCTGCAAAAGAAGAAACACGAGACTATAAGCGCAAAATTTCGGCAGCACCTCCCCTGCACGGGGAGGTTTCCAAAACCTGCAACAAACAACGGCACGATGGCCGACAATCACAACGGCACGAAGGCCGATAAGCACAGCGGCACGAAGGCCGAGATCAGCCTAGCCCAATTTTCAGGTCTCAAATTAACTGCCCATATATACACGATGTCTGTATCTTCTCTATCATTGTGTCACATATCAGATAGTTTCTGAATTGTATTCATAGTCTCGCCAATAATGAATTATTCTCTGATACCTGTCTTTCATACTTATTTCCCTGCAGAATGCTGACCAAAATGATTCCCTCAACATGGCTAGAATTGAGCAACAGAAAGCTGATGAACGGGTGCTACAGCTACTTGAGAAACATAATGTACGCACATCCTTTTTCATGTTGATACCATTGAGTTTTCTTTTAGTTTACATGCACCCGAACTTAATTTGGGTTCCAAAACTCAAACAGGAAGAGGAGGTCATTCTGAACAAAATCCTGCAGCTAGATAGGCAGGTGGATGAAAAGCAAAAGCTGGAGATAGATATTGAACAACTTAAAGGCAAATTGGTGGTGGTGAAACACATCGAAGGAGAGGGTGTTGATGTGAAGAAACATTCTGAGGAGCTGACAGAACAACTGATTGAAAGAATTGAGGAGATGGAAGATCTGGAAGCTCCTTTGGCAAAACAGAGCTTTATTTTCATGTTGAAAGAATTGCGCAAACAAGCTGCAAACATATCATTTTTGTTTAAATAGAAAAAATACATTTTAATCAAAAGCTAGTCTCATACATACAGTATATTTTTAGCTTTATCGGCTCCTTTGGCAAACAGAGCTTTATTTTAAACTGGGCCAAGCAAGTTCTTCTTGTGCCTACTGCTTCCGTGCGCATGCATGCAGTGCGGTGCAGGGAAAGACAATGCATGATTGCCCCGTGATGGTATGCATGCCAAGTTGCCGACCATGTCAAGGCGCATATCTACCCTTACCCAATGACAGTGCCTGAGTCCCACAAGCACAAGCACAAGCACAAGCACAAAATTATAACCATAAGAAAATACTTTCAGATGTGAATCCAATGATATAATTTTCATACTAACAAAATGTTTATCTTTTGAGACTAATTGTTGGTTGAAGATTACAAAGTTTGGCTTAATGCGTACGAGCCTGAGTTTAATGCACACAAGGCTTTATAAAATGAAGTGGAGGGAATAGCTACGACTACCAATAAGTGGCACAGTTACCATGCATGTAAGCTGCAGCTTCTCAACCAAATAATTAGGATTAGGTTACGTTTCTCAGGTGAAGACCAGATTTTGGTTCTAACATCTTTTATGCCGTGTTCAGTGTTTACAACAAGGCAATTCTATGTATTAAGCAGTGTCATGCCATGTGATTTACATTTACATCTAATTAACATTGTTAAAAAAATTCTACTAACACATCTAAGCAGCTGCAATGTCAATTCTCTAAAGAGGGACACAGGCACCATTTGCCTAATTTACTGATTGACCCCGCACAAACGAGATGATCACCACCATTATCAGTACATCCCTAAATTTCCTTATTAATAGAAGGTAAAGTTTCATAACAAATGAACTGCAAAAAGAAAAGGGCAAAAGCTACTGCAAAATGAACTGCAAAAAGAAAAGGGCCAGTAGCGTGGGTTTGAGTACTCACCGTGAAGGTGCTGCTCAGGGGAAGCGTGCACGAGCGGATCCGGCTCGCCGACGGTGAAGACGGTGTCGGAGAAGACGGTTTGAGTACTCACCGTGAAGGTGCTCGCCGACGGTGAAGACGGCTCTAGATGCGGCGCGGGCCGACCGTGAAGGTGCTCTAGATGCGAGGCGGAGTGGTTGCGTGTGCGGCGCGCGGGCGGGCTGGGGCGGCGCGGGAGGGCGTGTGCGGCGCGGCCAGGCCGGGGTTGCGCGGTGGAGCGGCAGCGGCGCGGTGGAGCTGTGGCGGCGGCGGCGGGCGCGAGCGGCAGCGGTGGAGCCGAGCGGGGTGGGGCGGCCGCGAGCGCGTGATAGGGTTTAGGGGGGAGGGTGGGGGATTTTGGGCCAGCGACCCAATTTCTATTCGGGCTTTACCGAGTGCTCCAGAAAGGGGCACTCGGCGAAGATTTTTTTAATTTTTTTTAAAATTCTTTGCCGAGTGCCCCATGACCGGGCACTCGGCAAATTTTTTTTTTGTTTTTTTGCCCATTTTTTTCTGGGGCCTTGCTACAGTAATTGAATCAAAAAATTTGAAATATTCTAAATGAGGCAAAAATCAAAAAAAAAATTTGCCGAGTGCCAGGTCATGGGGCACTCGGCAAAGAATTTTAAAAAAATATTTGCCGAGCGCCAAACGGTGGGGCACTCGGCAAAGGCTAACGGGCCGTCACGCCGGCCACCTTTGCCGACGGCCAAAATTTGCCGAGTTCCCAGCCCTCGGTAAAGAAAAAATTTGCCGACGGTCCACCTTTGCCGAGTGCCTGGCATTCGGCAAAGGCTGCTTTGCCGAGGGCATTTCTTTGCCGAGTGCTTCTGGGTCTGGCACTCGGCAAATATTTCCTTTGCCGAGTGCCCGAGGAAATGCGCTCGGCAAAGAATTTTGCCTTCGGCAAAGCAGCTGTGTCCTGTAGTGATTGCTTTTGTGTTTATATCGATTATGTAGTTGGGTTAGCCGAATCGGTTGTGATCCCCTTATGTAGTTTCTCATATCCCGCAAAGGATTGAGATCCCTTACAAAACGCATTAAAATCCAACTCAATTCCGAGTTGGCTGCCAAAACCGGTTTAGCCAGTTTTTACAGGGTGAAATCTTCCCGAGAGCGTAATTCTTTCATCTGAACTCTGAATTGAACATTCTATATATGTTTTTCCATCAGTCGACGAGAGAAATGTTATGGTAAGGAAGTTTACAAAACCGGCTTAGCGGCCGGTTTCTACTTAATTAGCTCCTTAAAATGATATTTTATTCATCCGGACTTTAAATTAGACGATCCATACATTTTTTTCGATCGTCTTGATGAGTGGAACACAATGGTGAAGCCCATTATTCATTTTGACAAAGTCCCAAAATCAGCTTATTTGGTTTGCCTGTTTCTGCTAGAAATTCTAGGGGCAATCTGTTTTGTCCATATTTTTCTATCAACAACTAGCTACTTGAACCGATGGAAAGCGTTTATTTGCATAATTAAGCTAAGTGCCTGTAAAATAGTACAGTGTACAACAACCAAAAAATGAAGAAGAGAAAGGAATACAAGGAAATTGCCGCCTTTGATCGACTTCTGAACAATTAGCTGCATACATGCGTTCTTCATGTACGGTTGGAGGACGGTGGTCAAAGTTTGAGAAACATTGGCCGCGCGAACCGTACAACAATAGCCTTGAAACAATGTTATTGTTTTTTTTTTGCTCTGTTTGGCTAGCTGTTTTTTTTAGCGGATGCTGATGCTGATTTATCGTGAGAGAAAAATACTGTTCCATAACTGGATGATTTTGGCTGATAACGTCAAGCGAACTGAGCCAACGGCGTTCATGATTTCCCGAGCACACCAGGGCCGCACCAAAGAGACCAGAAACCGTAGCCCAAAAAGGCAACGCGAAACTCCAATGAGAAACATAGAAAATGACGAACTAAAAATCAGTGTATTTTCCCCTCAACAAAATTTGATTGAGAAAAAGAAACCCACGACGCGGGCACCATCGCTGACCGAACGCCTCCTCTCCATTCTCTCCTCTATATATAGCCACCTCGTTCCCCTCCGTTCCAAGCACCACCACCACACGCCTCACAGCTAGCCAGCCAGCCGCCTCAGTCCTCACGCTCTGGTCTCAAGCCAGCACTCGGCAGCAACGAGCAGCGCCAAGCTTGGCTTGCCGACCTCCAGTGCCTGCCGTACGCTCGGATACTTGACATCTACAACGACGACGAAGAAGCTGAGAGAGTCAGCTCCATCGACCGGTAGGGGTGATACATGGCGGCAGATGACGGCACCAACCGCGTGGCACCGATGGAGGTCACCGTGGAGGCGGGGAACGCCGGGGAGGCCGCGTGGCTGGACGACGACGGCCGGCCCCGCCGCGCCGGCACGTTCTGGACGGCCAGCGCGCACATCATCACCGCCGTGATCGGCTCCGGCGTGCTGTCCCTGGCCTGGGCCATTGCGCAGCTCGGCTGGGTGGCCGGTCCCGCCGCCATGCTCCTCTTCGCCTTCGTCACCTACTACACGGCCACGCTGCTCGCCGAGTGCTACCGCACGGGCGACCCGGAGACGGGGAAGCGAAACTACACCTACATGGACGCCGTGCGCTCCAACCTCGGCGGCGCCAAGGTCGTGTTCTGCGGCGTCATCCAGTATGCCAACCTCGTCGGCGTCGCCATCGGCTACACCATCGCGTCGTCCATCAGCATGAAGGCCATCAGGAGGGCCGGCTGCTTCCATGACAATGGGCATGCTGATCCGTGTAGCAGCTCCAGCATCCCGTACATGATCGTCTTTGGCGCCGTGCAGATCGTCTTCTCGCAGATACCGGACTTCGATCAGATTTCGTGGCTATCCGTCGTCGCCGCCGTCATGTCCTTCACTTATTCCAGCATCGGACTCTCCCTCGGCATCGCGCAGACCGTGTGTAAGTCCTTAAATCCGGCTTGTCAAGAAATATTAATTCATGGTGTCATTTCGATGCTCATCAGTTACTAAACTGTTGTTTCAACTGTTATTGCAGCTAATGGTGGGTTCAAGGGCAGCCTCACCGGCATCAGCATCGGCACCGGCGTCACCTCCACACAGAAAATCTGGCACACCCTTCAGGCATTCGGCGACATCGCCTTCGCCTACTCCTTCTCCAACATCCTCATCGAGATCCAAGTGAGCATCAAGACGTACACAGAGCTCTGCTCTGCTTCCATCACCCAGAGATTGCTCTGTTCCTAATCAATATTTGCTCTGTTTCTCCAGGACACGATCAAGGCGCCGCCACCGTCGGAGTCGAAGGTGATGCAGAAGGCGACGCGTCTCAGCGTGGCGACCACGACCATCTTCTACATGCTGTGCGGGTGCATGGGGTACGCAGCGTTCGGCGACGCCGCGCCAGACAACCTCCTCACGGGATTCGGCTTCTACGAGCCCTTCTGGCTGCTCGACGTCGCCAACGTCGCCATCGTCGTGCACCTGGTCGGCGCCTACCAGGTGTTCTGCCAGCCCATCTTCGCCTTCGTCGAGCGCCGCGCCGCCGCGGCCTGGCCGCACAGCGCCTTCATCTCCCGGGAGCTCCGCGTGGGTCCGTTTGCCCTAAGCCTTTTCCGCCTGACATGGCGGTCGGCGTTCGTGTGCCTCGCCACCGTCGTCGCCATGCTCCTGCCCTTCTTCGGTGACGTGGTGGGCCTCCTCGGCGCCGTCTCGTTCTGGCCGCTCACCGTCTACTTCCCCGTCGAGATGTACATCAAGCAGCGCCGCGTTGCTCGTGGCAGCACCAAGTGGATGTGCCTCCAGACGCTCAGCGTCAGCTGCCTAGCTGTGTCCATCGCCGCCGCAGCAGGATCCGTTGCTGACGTCATCGACGCCCTCAAGGTGTACCGGCCGTTTAGCGGGTAAACTTGGCGACAGCAGAATGTTTAGGCATACAGCGCCGGAACACTCAAAAACAAGAAAAGAATATCGGTACTAAATTCGACACCAATTTGAGTTGTAGTAGGGGACTACCTTTTTGAAAGTTAGTTGTAGTAGGTTCGTTGTCATTTTTAAGGATTCTAATCCATTGAAAATTTTCTTTAACGAAATGTTTGGATAATGAAAACTAAGTTTCTGAGGCCGAACGTATCTCTGGTCACCACGTCTACGTCCCCACTCTTCCTTTCATTCACACAAACATATGCCAGGAAACCAGATCAGTAGATCACGCTGCACTCCAAACACTCTCGTCGATTATGCATGTCTCCAGTTTCCATCCTATTCCAATCGAGGCCTCTACATACATGAATCCTCACCGAGTGATCTCTCCCAGGGTAGACAATGCTCCTGTTACAGGTGAAACACCGGCTGCTATCCATCTCAACTCTTTCTCTTCGTGATTAACTCCTCTCACTAATCCATGCATGAAACCTGACAACCTCCTCACAGCAGACAATATATAAAAATATAGCCGTCACAACAGACGAAACACGAGACAGGTAGCTAGCAGCCCAGCAGTCAACATATGCATCGTGACCTGGAACAACCAAAAGATCAGAAAATTTCAGATGGCCAACAGACCATACAAAATCAGTGTATGCATAAACTCACTGCCTGATACGTGAAACAGCATGGAAATGGACAGCAAACTGTAGGCACAGCAGTCAAAGCTCAAAACATAGAATCGGGTGAACCACAACGATAGTCTATACATCAATGTATCCAATAAGTAGTAACAAAAGCATCAGGTATTCAAGTTGGAAGATCACCCTGACAACACCAAACGCTCAACTTCAACAGGCTCCTGGCTTCGTCCCTGTAGTTCTTCTGTATAACTTCAACCTGATAACCTTTTCAAACTTTTATTTACTCCAGTGCACGAACAGGGAAAACCAGTGGAGCATATGTACAGATGATGAGAAATACGCTACCATTACTTGCACAGGAAATTACAATCACCCCTTGTGCAGAATTGTTCACAAACATCCACAGCAACATATATTTGATACAAACACCATGGACAGTTAAAAAAAAAAACTGATGGGGGTCATGCCATTGACAACCATAAGTTTCTTTCCTACAAATAAAAAACACTTCCATAAACCTTTGGAAGTCTTATACAACATCAATCCAACAAAGAAGTTTCTTTCCTACAAATAAAAACACTTCCATGATCCTTTGCAAGTCTTATACAACATCAATCCAACCGTTCTTAACTCAGTTTATCCTCAACAGATGCTCTCTCAATATAAAGTACCTTCAGATAATGCATATTAATGCATTCAACATACAAGAGATTATCTGAGCCTTCAAGCATCATAACAGCTACTAAGTCTAATGTCAAATGTCATTCCAAGTTTCCAGCCATTAGCATTGCCAAAGAAGGGCTGAACCAACCACCTATTGTACTAGGTTTTTGATCTTGTTAAGCCACATTAACTAAACACAAAGCACAATCAATATCCATATGGATAATGCACAAGCAAACTGCACACAAGACGAGGAGCCTAACCAACAATGAAGGCATTCCTGAATCTTGGCAACCACAAGAAAATTCTCGGCACCTGTGGAACAAAGAATACTGTCAGTCAAACCACTGTCCTTGGTAAAAATTTCAAAATTTATCGCATAAATAAATTTTCTATATACACTTAGTTTCTAGAACATGCAGAATATTTGCATGTCATTGCATTAAGAGATATGAAAGGCAAAAATAGACATACATGACCAACAGAACAACCTTATGTAACCTTACATAACCAAAACAATGACCCTATGCAACCTTACAGACCTCACATGACCAAACCAGTTACTGAAAACATCCCACACGACCAAAAACAGTGACTTAATGAGATCAAACATGGCCCTTAAGTGACCAACACAACACCTATAAGAAAAACACACTACTGCGACCAGACATAAATAAACAGAGACAGGAATCAAATCCTACCAAAAGTGGCCTCACAATCATGAACTTTGGTTCTGAACAGAGGTGGCATTGATAGAAGCTTCGAGTACCATAGGATCCCACCGATCTGCCACGCCAACCTCAACCAGTGAATTTGGCTCACCATTGATGGCTTCAAGGGGAGACCATGAACCCATAGCACTCATGACTTGTGGCACCGAGGTCACGGGAGACAATGGCCCTAGCCCTATAGAAGGAAAATGATGAAATATTTAGCTTACCAAATCATCCATAATAGACTGTGTTTTATGAACTAGAAAGTAGAGATATCTAATTTCAAATTTACATAACAATTTCCAGGAATTGAATAATCTATCAGCAACGCATTTCTTAAACAAGTTGGAAGTTGAAACTGATTGAACCCACAAATCGAAAGCACCAAACCAAGAGATCATCCATGTGAGGGTTGGGATCTTTCAACCTCAGCGCTCATAATCATGGCTATTTCCTCATCTATAAATTGGTACTTCCTTTGTTTGAAAATAAGGGTCATTTCTTTACTTTGCACAACAGGTCATAGTAAAAAAGAGTATCCACAACATATGAAAGGAAAGCAATTCATCCTGCAATTACTTGTGCATGGCATCACTCACATTTACAAGCAAGCACAAATGTATGTAACAAACAGTGAATGGGGGGAAGGTCCTACGATCCTTCATCAGCAGTCATCCGAGGAACCACTGCTGGGATGCATAAGGTGGTGGCAGTGGAGTGATCTCATAGTTACAGAAGAGGTAGCAAAATCGTTAAAGGAAAAAATATATATTCTATGTACATAGCATAAACTGATCAAAATGGTTTGGATTTTGATACCTCTCAATTAAACAACAGAAACATCACAATAGGTTAACGAATTCACAAGTAGCTAAAGAAACAACTGATAACATCCCATCAACAAATCATGTAAAACAAATTTACTTTTACTATTGATGTGATGGACAAGCATTCTATTTACCTGCTGCGCAGAAACTTGTGAATGGGTAGCACAAACGATACATCTTTTTGCCTGGAAGTTTCTTAAACTGCCATGAGTCGAGATGGACCATAAAAATAACACGGCCACCAGTCAACAGAAACACCACATTATGGTCTTCAGCAAACCCTAGTATCACAGGGGGGAATGTATACGCCCATGGCTTCAGTCGAAGATGATTATCTAGTTTGATAGTATTTATGAGCACCCATCCAGCATTTCCATCACAACTGTACTTCCTCTTCCATATTCGAGCACTGAAACCTGCTATCATGAGTAAGCCAAGCCCACAACCTTCCGCTGGCATAATCAAAAATTCGGACTCTTCACGGACAACAGGGTTGATGTCAATCACTTCTGGCGGTACATCTATTGTAGCTAAGCTCTGCTTGTCCAAATCAAACTCAAGTATGGAACTAGTTCTTTCATTTAGGAGCCAGTAAATGGAATTCCCGACTAGGGTATTATAGCAAGATATGAAATAATCTGGGTCAAACGGGTTCAGACACGTCATTGAGATGGCATCGCCCCATGTGCCAGTCTCCGATGAGTAAACGTAGTTGATCATTTGTTCACCATGGCTGCCTAGGAAGACCACCCGGTAGGGGCTGGAGTGGCAAGAACCGTGGACATGACCTTGGTCGGTGGCAGAGGCGGCACAAATGATTGTCGCGTCGATGGCATACTTGGTGCCACCGGAAGCCGAGGGGTAGGGCAAGTGGCACTGGTCGCCAGAAACCGGGTCCCACACCAGGAAACTATTGCCGTAGGCGATAAGGACACGGCCGTGGCGGCAGCCGTGGATATTGCTGCCCCTGGGAAGCCGCAGGGTGAGGCGATCCACGGCAGGGATGGGATCCGGCGGATCCAGCACGGGAGTGAAGCCAATCTTGCCTCTGTTGTAGAAGAAGAAGCCCAGGAGGGGTGCCTTCCCGTGGTTGGCGCGGAAGCGGCGGAGGAACCCGGGGTCGGCGACGAGGCGGCGCCAGCGCCTGCAGACCGCGGCGGCGCGCGGGAGCGAGGACGGCAGCGGCGGGAGGCGGAGCAGGATCTGGCCGAGGAGGTCGTCGTTGTCCAGCGTGGTGGAGCAGGATGCCGCGTCGCCCTCCGCAGAGCTCGCCGGCGTGGGGGAAGTCTGGGAACCCTTAGGTCGCCACACCAACCTGCTGAGGCCGCCGCCCTGGATCTGGCCCCCAGCTCCGCGCCGCCCGCCGAAGCCACGGCCGCCCCGCGTACCGCGCTCTCCGCCAGCGAAGACCAGATCCAGATCGGGGGTTGACCTCGTAGTCCCAGTGGACGAGGTCCAACCAGCAGCCGCTCCGCTCGGCCCCGGACTCTCGAACCCACGGCCACCTCGCCGATTCCATCCTCCTCTACCTCTAGCGGGTCCATCCATGCCGGCCGCCGTCTCCCTCCCTCACGCGAGCATCACGAACGCTGGGCAAGGAGGAGGAAGAGGTGGACGCCGATACAAGGCAAGAAGGGGCCAAGGTCCAAGGATAAGGCGGGGCGGGACTTGGGCCGAATCTGTGAGTGGGCTAGATACGAAATTAACTCAAACCTACTGTTTAGTGTATAGTAGATTTCTTTTTCACGGCAAATATTGTGGGGGTTTTTTTTTTACTTTGAGGATCCAACTATGGTACCAAGCTCTCAGAGCATGTATGTTCGTGTTTTGGTGGACTTTTTGTCCGTACATATTTATATATAATTAAATTGATAAGACTGGGTTGGTCGGTATGACCGAACATGTTGATGCACATGAGGGCCAGACGACACTCTATGCATCTGTAGCACCTCGATGCGTTTGTGGCAGCGAGCGCTCACCAGCTGAAGTCTCATTTCTGTCTACCATGTATGCAAGCTGTTTGTGCAAATGTCTTAGAACAACGGTGGCAGGTGCTAGGACGAAGAAAGAAGTAACTCTACACATGGGCTTATGCAAGACAATAAGTAGTTTCACCCGATGAGCATATTCGTTTGTATGGCCTAGCAAACGATGTCCAAACCTCAGCCTGGCATGTTTCGTGCGTACTGTAGAAAACAAATAAGAGTAGTTTCACCCGATGAGCATGTTCTCAATCTAGCCGTCCGATGAGCATGTCCCGATCCATCCTATGGCCATAAGCCACCCTTTGCCCAGGAAACAAAAAAAACGGGCCCTTGGAGACGGATGAAGCATTCGGCAGATTCCCCGCCATCCAGCGCAACCGCGCACGGCACGGGCGAACCCGACTGGCGACGCGTCGCCCGCCCGTTGCCGCATCGTCGCGGTCGTGGTCGCTCGACGGCTCGACCTCCACTCGCTCCGCTCTCAAACAAACAATACGGCGCATCTGGTTCTGGTCCTCTGGTGAAGTGAGCCGGGGCCCGTCCGTGCCTGCCGTCCCGTGAAGCCGTGCCCGTGACCGCCCCGCGCCCCCGCCCCCGAGGTCGGTCGCCGGTTTCCGCGACCCCGAATCCGCGTGCGCCGCCCGCCCCTAAATCCGCCTCGCCGGCAGGCACCCGGGCGGGCCGCCACATCACACACCCAGCATCTCCTCTCGCCTCGCCCGCTTCTTCTCCCTCGCCATCCCTTCTGCTAGCGCCGCGCGGAGGCGCAGATCCGTCGGGGCTCCGGGGGCTCGATTCCGCCGCCCCCTTTCCTAGCTGGTAAGGCCGCCCTGGCTGGGACTTCTCCTTCTCTTTGGTTGTATTGCTGCCACCACGAGCACTCGGGGTACTCAGAAGTCAGATCCGTGTTGTGTTTCGACCCCGGTCGCTTCACCTGGTTGCGATTCCTGTCGTCTGCTGCGTGTTGTCGCAGTAATGCCAGCCTATTCCCACCAGAATCGCTCGGATCTCATGCTTTTACTGGGGGGAAAAAGTTGTCTTTTCGTTTGCGTTGCGTCCCTTGTGCTCAGTCAGTTCCTCAACTGCAGAGGGAGGGAGGGACAGACAGCCAAGCTTGCTGAATGCGCTATCTTTCTGTGCCAGGGATTGGATTGGAGCATCTTCCCAGCACCACGCGAAAGCCATGACCATTCAGTTGCTCCGCTGACGACGACTCCTCTGACGACGACAGCACGGCTGCTCTAACCTGCAGACCCCTCGCCCACGCTGCCCTGACAGGTAAAGTCAGGGTGTGTGTGGGGAACAATCAGGTGAATAATCATGGACAGAAGATCCGGGGCGATCCTAGCGTGCCTGCTCGTCGTCTTCCTGGTCCGGGACGCGGCGGCGGTCGCCGAGACCGAGCCTCGCAGCGTGCGGCTGGTACAGGAGGCGCCCCATAGGAAGGTGGTGGAGGATGGGGCCAAGGCAGGGAGGGTGCTGGTGTCGACCGTCGCGTGGTCCACGCTCGCCATGGCTGCGGCGACGGGGTTGGGAGCAGTGCCCTTCTTTTTCATGGAGCTCGAAGCGCAGTGGGCAGGCCTCTGCAATGGGATGGCGGCCGGGGTAATGCTGGCGGCCAGCTTTGACCTCGTGCAGGAAGGGCAGGTGTATGGCAGTGGGAGCTGGGTTGTGTTCGGAATTCTGGGTGGAGGTATATTTATTTGGCTTTGTAAGAAGGTGCGTACTGATTCTTGCTCGTCATTTTTTTTTGTTGATATCAAGGAGCTCCATTTCATCATCTTGCAAGTATGAAACCACATTTCAGTGGCTTTAAACCTGAAGGGACTATTTGTGAATGCCATACAAGTTTGTTCAATAGTAATCATTTTATACTAGAAGTTTGGAACCAATGGCATAATCATTTGATGCACTTCTCAATGATAAACAGAATCAAGGCCGCAACACACTAGCTATCTTGGATATTGTCAAAGGCCTATGCCTATAGGTCTAGATATGTAACCAGTTGCTAAACAAAACATATCATTGACATTCAAAAGGCCTCAAATGTCAAAATATTCATCAGCATAGTGGTGCTAGCAATCTTATAAAAATTCTGTAGCTGTCAGAGTCAACAGTTGCAGATTTAGCAACTGCAAAAATGAAATGGGCGTATTTGAGCACACTGTCCACATTACATAATGTAAGCCTACACACACATACTTGCCCTCATATGTATGCTTATAAGAATATTGTGCAGGCTACAGGCTACCTTAACTTAAAATTAAAGCATGACTAGGTCAGATCAACAATATGTATTCCACATTACACTTGCATTTGAAGTGTATTCATCATCATATCAAATTTAGTTGGTGCTTATGTTTTCAGTTAATTGGGATAACCTCTTCTCCATCATTTTGTTATATTTATTTATCTTTCATAACATAACTTATATTATTTCCCTGTCCACAGTTTCTTGAGCAATATGGAGAAGTAAGCATGATGGATATAAAAGGTGCAGATGCAAGTAAAGTTATTCTTGTTGTTGGAATAATGACTCTTCATTCTTTTGGAGAAGGCTCTGGTGTGGGTGTTTCCTTTGCTGGCTCAAAAGGGTTTTCTCAGGGTCTTCTAGTTACTATAGCTATAGCAGTGCACAACATACCAGAAGGCTTAGCAGTAAGCATGGTTCTCGCATCTAGGGGTGTGTCCCCCCAAAAGGCAATGATATGGAGTATAATTACATCTTTACCACAGGTGCAGTTCCTTAACTTCATTTCCTGAGTGGAAATATGAAATAATCTCATCGATGTATTGTCTTTATTCTTGAATCAATAATGGAAAGTATTCCAGCTTTTGAGTTAATCTTGATTTGTTGCAACTATGAAGCAACAAAAATCAACCTTTGTTTTGTGGACTTTTAAAGTAACTATGTTCTCCTTTCTCCTCGCATCTGTGACTCTGTTTATTCATGCTCATGTGCTTGTTTGTGCAAGAGAGTGATTCAGTGTAGAGTGTATACAGGTTAACCTGTGAAGTGGTGTAAGATTAAGGCTATAGCTTTGCTATGTATTGATGAGCTTTGTCCGCTGTGAAGTTCTTATTAACTTCTCTAGCTATTCAAATTACCAAACTGAATCATAATGGTAGTCAAATTAGTGGCACTAACAGTAATATGATTTTTAAGGTGCAATGGTAGTCAAATTAGTCAAAGTCTTGAAGGGAAGGTCTGGTGCAGTTGGTGAGTGCTAGCTCGCCGAGTCATCAGGTCCTGGGTTCGAAGCCGTCTCTCTGCAGAATTTCTGCGGGGGTAAGACTTTGCTTCGGTTATTCTCTTCCCCAGACCCCACTCGTGTGGGAGCCTCTGGCACTGGGTCTGCCCTTTTTTTTTAATGGGTGTTTTCTTCAGTCTTCATGGCCACATTCTAAGTAATTTCCTATTCCTGGTGCCTGCTAATTTTGTATAAGCATTGCCGTACTAAATTTGTGACCATAGTGAAGTTCAGTAGATTTATTTCATTTGCAGTTTTCTCTTGGCATTATGTCGTGAATACATAATTCATCTGTTCATATGCAACTGTAGTCTAATTCAGTTTCAGGTTACAGTTTTAGTAGTGACATTCTTTACTTTGTTTTCCTTTGTAAACCCAGCCACTTGTTGCTGTTCCTGCATTCCTTTGTGCCGATGCATTCCAGAAGGTGCTTCCTTTTTGTACTGGTTTCGCAGCAGGATGCATGATATGGATTGTTATAGCGGAGGTTCTTCCTGATGCTTTTAAGGTCAGTACCCTAAGTTAAGAAAACTGTGGATGCATTTATTTGAGGAAGCAGTTTTGACATTCTCTCTGTAACATGCAGGAAGCAACTCCATCTCAAGTTGCTTCTGCTGGAACACTTGCTGTTGCTTTCATGGAAACATTAAGTACTGTGCTTCTGGGATTTACAGATGGCAACAAGTAAGTTTGCTATTAACATTTTGATGGTGTACTTGGGCTAAACAAAAAAACTCTTGCTGATGATAAAGATTTATTCTGCAGCTCGGAAGATGCATCAGGATTCTTAGTATCACTTGTGTTTGGACTTGGTCCACTTATTGGTGGAATTATACTAGTCACATTCTCTCTTGGCTTCAGCATGCCTCACCCTCTTCTTACTGGTGTTGCATCTGGCATTGCTTTCCGTCTTGCGGCATGGAGACCTGTGCAGCTTCTAATGTCCTCAAAAATGGGTCTCTTTACCACCCTCGGCCTCCTCCTTGGAGGTTCCATGGTCTACCATGCTGCCACATCAAGCATCCTTAGGGTGTTTAATCGCAAAAGATCTTCCGCAAATGTGATCATGTCATCCTCCGGTGTCTCTCTTAGTGTCCTCACAATGCAATCGCTCCTTGCTTGTGGTGCTGTATTCCTTCACGCATACGCGGAAGGGCTTGCACTTGGTGTCGCAGCTCGCAAGGCTTATGGCCTTGGCCGTTACATGGTTCTCCCAGCCTCCCTCCATGGTCTTCCACGGGGAGCTGCTGCTGCAAGCTGTGTGTATGGTGCTACAGATAGCTGGCGTGGAGCCCTTGCAGCGGCTGCTTTGACAGGGTTTGCAGCACCAAGCGCTGCCATCAGTGCAATCCTTGCAAAGATTGACTATGATGGACTTGACTACTGGATGGTCATAGCGTGTGGGGCTCTAATCCCCAGCTTTGGCCGTGTCTTCAGGCGCTCACTGCGGTTGGACATGCGGAAGAGCATTGTTGGCCTGCTGATAGGTATTGCCTTTGCCTCCGTGTGCTTGATGTCGACTAGGTTCATCTGTTTGCACACTCCTTACTGTAACTCGGCTCCAGAAGCAGTCACATAACTTATGCTGGCCTGTGCTGTTGTAAAACACATGTAATACTAGTGTAATGACAATACAAAGGATGTGGAAGGTTATATATATTGCATCGAAGAGATCTCTTACATCGGTAAATCAAAGGGAAACAGACATTGAACAGAATGCGCCTTTTTCTCGCTGTCACTTTTGTCTGTCATGGAAGTCCCATGTAAATTATTCCCAATGTCGTATGCATTATTTCGTCTACGATTTTTATGTTCAGCGCTTGTTTCTCTACAGCATTCAGTCAATCAAAGGGAAACGGACATTGAACAGAATGCGCCTTTTTCTCGCTGTAGCTTTTGTCTGTCATGGAAGTCCCATGTAAATTATTCCCAATGTCGTATGCATTATTTCGTCTACGATTTTTATGTTCAGCGCTTGGTTCTCTACAGCATTCAATCAGTTCCTGCCAGGTTCTCTACAAGATATTGTTGCTAGACTCAACATAAATATTGTTGCCAGACTGAACCGATTTTGCGCCAATATTCTCGTTCATGATGAGTTCTCTACAAGATTGGCTGGAACTACCTGCCTGCTGTATCCACAAATCATGGAAGCTACGTTCCTGATAAACCATGCAAGTTAACAGTTGTGTTCATACTAACCTTATTTTTGACCGAAGTCAGCAGGTGAAACCCCAACCTATTTTTTAAAATTTTCTTTTATTCCGAACCTTTTTAATTCGCTCCCACGAGAAGTCGAACCCAAGCCTGCTAGATGCTACTGAGTTTTTTAAATTTTCTTTTATTGCAGACCTTTTTAATTCGCTCCCACAGGGAGTCGAACCCAGACTTGCTGGACTGAGGTGGTCTAACCACTAGGCTAGAGGCCCTTTCTCCATACTAAGCTTATTTGGAATGGAGAAATTTCACATGAACTATACAAGAATTATACATGAATCAGTTCAATTTGATAGAGAAAATGTAAGATTTGGAAGAAGAAAAAATTCACATTCCAAATGAAGCGTTGTTATCAAAGTCAATTACACGTTGTACATAGTCCAGGTTCAACACCAACAAAAAATTATAATAGACAACAAAAGAACCTATTAGCAAAAAACACCAAAACTAGACCATATAAATTTCAAATAACTTTGAGCTAGGTGCTAAAAGATAGAGTATGATTTAAGAAAAAAAAATAACTGGTTTCACATATTTTTCCGAACTAAAAGAAACTTTCTAATAATTTTCTATGCTTAAGCCAAAAATTTACGACTTTAATTGCATATCTTTCAAAAATATTTGGATTTTTGTAAAAAAAGGTATTTGTATTAATAGTCAATTTAACCGAACTATCAATAGTCTAATTTATCCCCTTGCAGTTAATATAGCACCACAAACTAAAACCATATAGGGTAAGAAAACAAATGGTTTTGAAATTTAAGGAGATCAACACCCAATTTTATGGATAGTGATGTAAATCACACAACAACATAGCATTTTGTTCCAAGCAAGTTGGGGTAGGCTAGAAATAAAACCCAAAAGAGACGAGAAACAGGGAAACACATAAAGGGACATAGAGGGCACAAGACAGAAAGAGGTCACGGTTCAGACACGTTGATTGTCAGTCTCCAAGCGCTCCTGTCCATAGCTAAATCCTTGGAGATATTCCACTCTTTAAGGTCTCTCTTAACGGACTCGTCCCAAGTCAGTTTAGGTCAACCTCTACCGCTCTTTACATTATCGGCCCGCTTTAGAACCCCACTGCGCACCGGCGCCTCAGGAGGCCTCCGTTGGACATGTCCAAACCATCTCAACCGATGTTGAATCAATTTCTCCTCAATTGGTGCCACCTCAACCCTATCCCGAATATCGTCATTCCGGACTCTATCCCTCCTTGTATGCCCACAATACCAACGCAACATACACATCTCTGTTACACTCAATTGCTGGACATGTCGCCTTTTTGTAGGCTAACACTCAGCACCGTATAACATCGCCGGGCGAATCGTCGTCCTATAGAACTTACCTTTCAGCTTCTGAAGCACCCTTTTGTCACAGAGGACGTCAGAAGCTTGATGCCATTTCAACCAGCCGGCTAAAATTCTATGCCTAACATCTTCATCAATGTCACCATCCTTTTGTAGCATGAATCCTAAATACCGAAAAGTATCCTTCTTGGTCACCACTTGCCAATCGAGGCTAACGTCTCCCTCCTCGTGCCTAGTCGCGTTGAAAGGGGATGTAAATCAAACTTCGAGAAAAAAAAAGATAAAAGGACTCTTTATTTATGAAAGAAACGGAATAATTCTCAGCTTCCGCTGCACCGAGTGACCAGCCTCTCAAGTCTCAAGGTCTAGCTACATTTGTATGAGCCGCTCTTAAAAAAAACACTAGTACCACCCTATGTTCTAAGTTGTTTGTCGTTTTGGTTTTTTGTGCTATACACATAGATATACAATATGTCTAGTTATTGTTTAAAAATTGTGTATCTAGAAATACCGAAACGACCTATAAATTAGATGAAGGGAGTACATTTTTATTTCTAACCTTTTTTTCCATGAGAAGCTATAGTACATGTCTAGTATCAAATATGAACATGCGAATGAAGTTAAGTTTGAACCTTCTTTTAATAACATCTTGCCGTCTCACTTTTGAAATCAAATTGTACATCTTAATTCTATCGAGTCAAAATAACAGGACATCTGTTCAAAGCTTCCCAAATACATAAATTGATGAATTTTCATCGATTGGTGTCTGTCTGAAGTTTCAGGGCACACAGTCGACTGGAACTTCAGCAAAAAAAAAAAAAACTTATACTATTATACTGTAGCAACATCAAGATTCCAAGTATGGTACCTTAAAACCGTGACTTCATCTAGAGCGGCATAAATTAGAAGAAAAAACAGGTCAATCCTTTGACGCCATTCAAGATGAGTGGACGTTGATGTCACCGTGTTTACTGTTTAGTCAAAGAACTTCACCTCAGTTCCTTAAACAACTGCAACAGTTGTAATTGAAACCGTAACGAAACGGTAGACAGTGGCTAGTTCACGGCACAGTAAGCTTAAAAGTTATTTTTTAATCTAACTGGAGTTGGGTACTTGAGATATAGCATAACAATACTCTGGGCTTTAAGAAACTATACTGTATGCAGTAGCTCTTTCAATCAAAACTTTTTAATTTAATCGAAGGTTAGGTCCTATTTGGGTTCATTATCTACTAATAGTTACCTGGCTAATAGCTCATATCTAATATTAGTTAGAGGGCGTTTCGATGCACAACTAATGAAAAATGCTACTAAGATAACTATTAGCTGTTATTATTTGATTTGGTTCAACTAGCGAGATAGTTATTATCTAAAGGTCCAGCTAACAATTAGCTATTTTATTAAATGCACATGTTTAGATCCAAAAGAGATAACTATTAACAGATAACTATTATCTATAGGGATCCAAACATGGCCTTAGTATATATTGCAACTGAGAAAAGGAACGGTACATTCATTCACTTCCTAATATAAAGGAACAAATCCATGATACTCAAAATATGGTGAGACGTAAATTTAAGGAAACTGACACGAGGACCTTCTACTTTTGATATATACCACCAAGATCAATACGGTATAGTAACATCCTTTGAAACAGAAAGACATTTATTATGGGGGAAAACATATGGCTTATGTTTGGAAAACACTCTTACTACATATACTCCTTTTACCGAATTTAAGTTAAAATAACCACAAGATACACTAGAAATAAAAGTCCTCACATAATAAAAGAAAAACGTTCCATCGTCGATCTTCTAGCCCTAGTTACAAAATAGATAAATATTACAAGGTATTTGTATATTTGTTGAATTAGAAAATGAACAAAAGACAAGAAAAGGTTAAGTTTGGTATTAATTAATTTTTTCCCTAAGTCTTAATAGTATTGCTCTTATAAAATTACTAGCCCCGTGTAGTGGCATAGGTTGAATGGTTGATCGACTATGTCATCGCAAACGATCTTAACTCTATGAAATATGTGTTGTGATAGAAAAATGAACAAAGGAGAGCAAGGAAAGATAAGCAAAAATGTTTATGTTGCATAAATTTCTCCAGAGTTAGTACTATCCTTGTCCCACAAAGAGTGGTGTTTTGTTGTTATCCTAAGTCAAAATATTTTATGTTTGACCAAGTTTTGAGAAAAGATCATTAATATTTATGACATTTACTGTGAAGATATATATTTTGTAAAGAATCTAATGAATTTGTTTGGTATGATAAATATTTATATCTCTCATATATATTTAGTCAAAGTTAAGATTGTTTAACTTGAACAAAACCAAAATAACACTCTTTTGTGGCTTGTGGGATGAGGATAGTACTTATTTCTCTTAATATTGCTAGATTATTCTGTTGAATTTGCTTAGTCATCGGGTCATTTCTAGCATTATGTAACTTGTACTTTTACCTACTATTATTATTACCTCCATTAAATAGGGGGTCAACCCGTCCCAATCATGTAATTACGTAAGTAGCCGATGTAGAATAACGGCACAATCAACAGTGTGGAGATCTGTACTTTTTTGGGTTAGTATTATTTAAAAAAGAAAAGAGAAGCGGAGAGCACACGCAGCGACTGTACTAGTGCCATCCTGAACGGCGCAGCACGGTCCGTGTCCAGATCCGACGGCAGGTCGCGCGCGGCGGCGGCAGCGCTGGATGGTGGATGCGACCGCCCGCAAGCCGCGCGCGGCGTGCACCGTGCAGCCTGCGTCGTCCCGACTCCAACACCCGCGGCAGAGGCCAGCAGCGGCAGCGCTTTAAAAATTCCCGGCGCCCGCCCGCGCAGCCAGCTTGGATGCCACGGCAGCGGCACCGGCGCCCTCCACGACTTGCCCTCCCCCCTCATATAACGCAACCGCCACCGGCCCTCCCTCCTCCATCGTCCAGCGAAGCAGAGCAGGGCACGGCGCCTTCGTCCGTGACTCGCCGACTCCCATCATCAACCGAGTCAACCAGCAGCCATGAAGCTCAGGCCGCTCTCTTTCACGCGGTGCGCGCCGTCGCCGCTGGGGTGCGTGGGCATCGGCATGGGCGGTGGTGGGAGGAGGAGGACGATCCTGGTGGCCCTGCGCCGGGACGCCGCCGGCAGGGAGCTGCTCACCTGGGCGCTCGTCAAGGCCGCCGCCGCCGGCGACCGCGTCATCGCGCTCCACGTCTCCTCGACGGTCGCCGCCGCAGATGGTGCGCGCATTTCTGCTTCTTTGCTCCCCGGCGCCACTACTGCAAATCTGCAATCTGCTCCCCACGGACATCGGTTCTTGACATTGGTTGCTCTGTTTTTCGTGCTCTCGACTGCGCAGGGGGAATGGCGGCGGCGGAGGAGAAGACGAGAGCCAACGAGTCGCTCGCCTCCGTGCTCGGCGCGTACAGGGGTTTCTGCGAGCGCAACCAGATCGACCTGGAGCTCAAGCTCTGCGAGGGGCCGTCCATCAAGAAGGCCCTGGTGGCCGAGGCCACCTCCTGCGCCGCCGCGCACCTCATCCTCGGCGTCACCAAGAGCTCAAGGCCTTCCGGGTACGCCCTCCACCTCTTCCACTTCCACATTGCAGGTTGTTTCATCGAGAAATGCTCAGACGCCGAAACCCTGTTCGTACCTTTCATCATCAGATCGTCCGCCACCGCCACCGCCGTCGCGAGGTACTGTGCCAAGAGAGTGCCGCCGAGCTGCATGGTCACCGCGGTCAGCAACGGCGCCGTCGTGTACCGCAGAGACCCCGTGCACCAGCACCACCAGCTGCTGCTCAGCCCCTACGGCGCAGTGGTGGAGACGCCGCGGCGGCTGTACCGCAAGATCCTGGACGCGAGGACGACGGCAGGAGACAAGTCCCAGGACGACATGGCGATCGGCGCCAGCCGGTCGGTGCGCCGGCACATGTCAGCGGCGATGAGCGCCCTGGTCTCGCCGAGAGTGAAGCTGGCGCCGGCGGGTCCGGCGAGGTCGTGTCACGGGCAGCAGGAGTCGCCGAAGATGGCCGCCGGCTGGCCTCTCCTGAAGAAGGACAACATGCCTGCCTTGCCGGAGCTGTCGGAGGTGTCTGTGGTTGAGTGGGCCATGCAGCTTCCGACCAGGTGCTCCGACCAGAGCTCCGATGAGCGGGGAGAGGAGAAACCAGTTCCCGAGGAGCTGGTCTCGCTCAGAGACAAGTACTCGTCCAAGTACACCGTGTTCAGGTACAGTGAGCTCGCCAAGATCACTAATGGCTTCTCTCCAGGTACGTCTCTGTTTCAAATTTCAATGCTGAGATTTTGAAACAATTGTTTTCAGATAAATTGAGCTGAACGATGATGGATTGATGATTGTGCTGTGCAGATCGCCTTGTTGGGAAAGGCGGCGCCGGCCGGGTTTACTGGGGGTGTACTGAGGGAGGCAAGGAGCTTGCGGTGAAGGTCCTGAAGCCTTCGGGCGACGTGGTGAAGGATTTCGTCGCGGAGATCGAGATCCTCAGCTCGTTGGAGCACGAGAACGCCGTGTCCCTCGTGGGGTTCAGCCTCGACGGCGGCAAGGACAGGCTCATGCTCGTGTACGACTACATGCCGCGAGGCAGCCTGGAGGAGGTGCTGCACGGGCACGGCGGGGAGAAGCAAGGCAATAAGGGCGGCGTGGCAGTGCTAGGCTGGCCGGAGAGGTACAGGGTGGCCGCCGGCGTGGCGCGCGCCCTCGAGTACCTCCACGGCGACGGCGACGGACACCGACCCATGATTCACAGGGACATCAAGTCCTCCAACATTCTCGTCGCCGGCGACTTCGAACCCAAGGTGACGACTGACCGCATTTTGCGGCGTTTCAGCAGATGCAGACGTTCTTCAGGCTTTGTGACATGAGCTGACTCTGAGCCCCCTCTTGTCTGTGCTCGTATAATGCAGCTGTGTGATTTCGGCCTCGCGATGTGGGCAGACGACGCGGCGGCTCAGGTCACCGGCGACGACGTCGCCGGAACATTTGGGTGCGCTTTCCGGAATCCTATATATGTCACCGGGACACCGATCATAGATGTTTCTGACTCAATGCAATCAGCTGACGAGTGTGGACATCTCTTGGCATGGCAGGTACCTGGCTCCGGAGTACTTCATGCACGGCAAGGTGAGCGACAAGATCGACGTGTACGCGTTCGGCGTCGTCCTCCTGGAGCTCATCTCCGGGAGGAAGCCGGTGAGCGCCGGCGGGCCCAAGGGCAAGGGGAGCCTCGTGATGTGGGCCAACTCCGTCATACAAGGAGGAAACATCATGGACCTCGTCTACCCGAACCTGCCGACGTCGGACGGCGACGGTGGGGAGGTCGAGCGGATGGCCCTCGCTGCTGCCCTGTGCATCCGGCGCGCACACCAACTCCGGCCGAGCATGAGCAACGTAATAATGAAGCTCTCACCTCTGAATGAACGAACTCAGTTTGCCAGTGCGTTAGTTCCATGTTCGTTGCTTATGCTGACGTGCCACTGCGCTTTACTTCATTCAGGTGGTGAAGCTGCTCGCCGGCGACGGCGACGCCGTGAGCTGGGCGAAGTCGCAGGTGGGCGTGCCCGGCGGCGACGACAACGATGGCCATGGCTGCGGCGCCGGCGCCGTCACCTCCTCGCCGGAGAAGAACGACATCCAGTCTTACATCAACCTCGCCCTGCGTGACGTCATCGACGACGACGCTTCGTCCGTCGGCAGCGGCGTGTCCTTGGAGGAGTACCTCAAGGGAAGATGGAGCCGCTCGTCCAGCTTCGAGGGCTGAATAATGGCTAGCTCCACCTGATGACGACCTTCGCCATTGGCGGGGAGGGATCACCATTTTTGTGTACATAGATATCGTTCTCTTGATTCATTGTCGTTTAATTTGTTGTTCTTGTATAGCATTAGACACAATTTTGTTCCGTGTTGTTACACGGGAGGCTGTAAATGAAATTATGCAATGGCAACGGATGCAATAATACAGTTTGAGAGCAGTAACTCGAACACCGTGTGCATAATTGACGCAGGTGCACCATCTCTGCGGTTACAACTTGCAGGAGAGTATAAAAAATTGCCCGTGTAATATAAGATCCGGTGAAAAATACACCTGATCTGGTGTCCTAGTCAGTAACGAAGTACGGCCAATCGGCGCAGGCGTGAAGCACAAAACATGAAGAATCTGAACGTACTACATGCCAGTCCCAGATATATAACCCAACAATCAAAGTCAACGAAATGAAATGTTGCATCATTAGGTAGGCCTGAGAGGAACAATGCAAGTTGCATCACAGGCACATGCAGCAGCATCATGTGGATACAATCATGCCGGCACCGCAGCACGACCTCAAAAGCACATGCATATATACTATACGGCCGTTGCATACCTTGCGACGGAGAGGCGATTTTCGTGCGTGGTCTGCGCTACAGTAAACAAACTAGCCAGTACTACTTCAGAAGTCGTCTATAAATTTTATGCGCCGGAGAGGCGATTTTCGTGAACGGCGCCGACAGATAGTTTTTTTTATCGCATCTGCTCCGAGAGCATTGCTACTTATTCCTTCCAATCCAAATTTTAAGCTTTTATCTAATTACTAGCAAATATGCCCGTGCGTTGTAATGGGGTGTACATATTATTACACGGTTATTTGGACAACTTTAGTTTGGAGATTTATTAATAATCGCATCATGAGTTAGGATACATGTTTGAACTGGATTCCCTACTGTCGTTCCTCAACATATGTTAGCCACTCTAACTTACATGAGCATGAGAGAGTTAAAGATTTATTATCTAATGATCACATTATATCTTTATATTCATTTTAGGATATTATGGCTAGTTATATGTGTTGCTCTAACTTGTATAGACATGTGAGAGAGGACATACCAATATAAAATGATATATGCTTTTTAGATAATATAAATATGTAAATATAGATTAGTTTATTTTAGGATAGATGAAAACATGCCATTAATTTAATTTAACCCATACATAATTTTGACATTGAGTATTTTTTGTCATGGTGAAGCTTTAATAAAAAAATTGCTTAGCTTAATTCATATTTGATTTAATAACCCATATATAATTTTGACGTTGAGTTTGTTTGGTCATTGTAAAGATATAATAAAAAATTGCTTCGCTTAATTCATATTTGCACACTTTTTATTTTTATCCTTTTCTATTTATATTTAGATTCCTATTCAAGCTACTCAGGACTATTTATCAATTTCTATATTTACCCTTTTCTATTTAGATTTTGATCCCTATTCAAGTTACCCAGGACAAAAAGCCTTGCATGTTTGATGATATCAAGCAGAAGTCTATTTGCATTAGAATTCTTATTTAGATTACCTTAGTTAGGAAGGGTCGGACCAAAAAATGGGTGGAGAGAGATTTTGCCTCTTTAATATTAGTTATAGATATAGATTATCTAAACATGTTATGAAGAAGCACGTGAAAGGCTCAACATGAATTCCACTATTATTAGTATCCTTTTTAGTCCTTCTAATTTCCACCTAAATCAATTACCAGGATTTGTTTCTTGGCATCGTCTAATTAACATGCAATCGGGTCGTCTTCTATATAAGTTTTGATTTACGTCTACACACTACCTGACTACCCAAAAATAATTTTAGAAGACAACGCCGATTAATAGAGTCTGGCACATCCAGCGACCTCTTCCATAAATGGTCTGGCAACCTCCAGGAAAATGTCCACATCTACAAATCATCGATTAATAGAGGCCCATCTTTATAAATTGATTTTTAGATGCCCCAATTATTGTTTTAAGTTTATAATTTTGAAATTTGAAATTTAAAAATTTCAAACAACCTCAGATATTGACATGGTCTATACTAAAGCTATAGTTACCAACACGATCTACAACTTTGTAGTTGAAAAGTTTTTGATTTGAAGTCATTTAGAGTCAGAAATATGTGTATTAAGTTCGTATATTTTGAAATTCAAAAGTTTGAATTTCTAAACATGAATGTCAAACATTTGTCTCGTTATCATGGCTCACGTGGTGCTACGGAAGATTAGAAGGCAAAAGTAGAGAAACACTCACGGGAGACACTTCAGTGCTATGGAAGATCATAAGGCAGAAGCAGCACTCGGTTCTCGTCATCACGAGAGAAAATTCCTGCCGTAACTCTGTCATTATAAGCGAAAACTCTTGTCATTAACCGGCTTGAGTGACAAAACCAACTCTAACACTACACCGCACCGGGTCGTTCTCGGCGCTCCTGTCATTAACCGGCTTGAGTGGCAAAACTAACTCTAACACCGCACCAGGTCGGGTCAGGCTTGACACAGCCACGCTAACTCTAACACCGCACCAGGTAGGGTCGGGCTTGACACAGCCACCCTCGTCCTTTCTCAATTTTTCAATGTAGACAGACAAAGTTCGTCCATATAAATCGAGTCCGCATCTAGTCAAAATCTGATACGGGACTAAATCATAATACACACAATATTTAACATGGACCTTAGAATTTTATTCAATTTAATTAAATAAAATATGGGCCAAGTCCATATTAAATCTAACATGTACTATATCAGATAGTCTTAAAGTAGGAGTGTAGATGATAGTGGGTTACGAAGCCACAACTAAAACACGGATTACAAAATAGTAGCCCCAACACCTTAATGGATGCAAGATCCACAACAAACAAGGCATACTACATCCTAATGATCCTGAGCCACATGCTAGTTGGGTGCAGACACAACATTAACTGAATAATCTTTTAGGGACCAAGTTTGAATCCTCCTCTGGACAACAAAGTAAGGGTGAGTACAAAATACTCAACAAACCCAACCTTATCCGGTGGAGCGAGACACTACTACAGGATTGATTTTGCGCGATGGTGCACTTTAATTAATGGAGGCGGTCACAAAATCTAACCGCCTCGGAAAATACCAGATGATTAATGGAGACGGGCATTTTGATTTACGGAGGCGGTCACTTTTGCCCGCCTCGTAAAGTCGATTTACAGAAGTGGTCAAAAAAATATCTGTCTCCTAAAATCGATTTACAGAGGTGGGCATTTGAAGACAATCGCATCCAAAAATAGTCTATTTTCGAAGGCGGTCGTCTTAAGGAGCTCGCCTCCGTAAATCTATTTTCGGAGATGGTTATTTTATAAGGCCCATCTTTGAAAATCTAGCCCAGCCCGCTATCATTTCTGGGTCCAAACTATATAAACCAAAATGAAAACCCTAACTAGACACCAGGCACCACTCCCTCAGGCATCGCTCTCCCTCTCTCACAGGCGCTGCTCTCTCTCCACCGCCTCCTTCTCTCTTCGCCACTCTCCCTCCCTCTCTCTCTCAAAGAAGTGTGACAAGCGCCTCCCTCCCTCCATCTGGTCCCTCTCTCTCTCTCTCCACGGCCTCCCTCTCTTCGGTGTCGGCGGCCCGCGACACGCGGTGGCGCGGGTCCGAGTTGCGTGGCTTCGCGGGGCCGGGTGGCGCGGGGTTTGATGAGGACATCACTCTTTTAGATGCACCCGCTGTTCCTCCATCCATTATGCAAGGAGGTCCAATGACCCGAGCCCGAAGACGACAACTTAATTTAGAGGTGAGCTCGTTCTAAAGTGATCTTTTTTATACTTTTGAGAATAGATTGCTACCTAACGATGTTATATTAATTAGGAATATTGAAGAGGGTCATAAGGAACTTAGAGGAAGTGGTGGAGGCGATGATGACCAGCCAGGACGTCTAATAGAAGTCAGAGGCCTGGTCCAACATGATTTCGAGTCTGCTTCGGTTTTTAGGACCAGTCTGCCTTGAACTGGTCACTCAGGATGCATCCAGACTCTGTTTTTGATGATCCATATATGGTTAGAAAGCTAATTTGATAAGAAATCCAATCCAAGTGGTCTCACGTCAAAATCTCTTCGGAATCCACGGGAATTGTCAAAACAAGTCAGCATCTAGATTCTGTCCAGTTGCTGCGTTACCGTAGTTGGTCCAATGGACCGTGTTTCGTCTTTTAGCCCATTTGGGGGGCGCGTCTAGGGTAGGCGGTGACCCTAAGACCTTTATATTCATGCGCCACCTCCGTCATTAGGTTCTAAGTTTTGCTTAGATCAATCTGTCCATTGACAGTCGTCGTTTCATCGGTTTGTGAGACCTCACTTTGAGAACTTAATCGTTCATCTGCAGTTTGTCCCAAATCTTGAGCCGCGTTCTTTCGAATTCTTGCTTGTGTTCTTCGTTTCGCAGGCAGGGATTAGCCTTCGTGGCGAGGTCAACCGGTTAGAGACACGGTTGATAACCAAAGGAGTTGTGGTGCTAAGATTGCAGGGTTCGGTCTTTCGATCTGAAGCCGGATTGGTGTGTCACTCTTCGCCTAAAACGATAGTTACCATCTACCTGACGGAAGATCGGGAATCACGTTCACATCAGGGTTCATGCAGCCAGGCTGCGTGGCGCGCGGTGGCGGCGTGCGGCGCACGGTGGCGTGGGGTCCGCAGTGCTTAGCGGCGTGGCGCGCGGTGGCACGGTGCGCGGCACGCGGTGGCGTAGGTCCGCGGGCGGCGGAGGTAGGTCAGTTCTCCCCGTCTCCCTCTCTCTTCCTCTCTTCATCTCCCTCACTCGTCCCTCTCTCCTCTTTGCAGATTTGCAGCCAGCCGGTCCTTCTTCGGCGACGACGAGTCCAGATCGGGCCACGGCGGGGCCAGATCCGACGTGGAGGAGGTTGGCCACGCATTGATCTGGCAAGGAGGAGGCGCGCCCAGATCCGGTGGACGCGACAGCAATGGGTTCGATTGGGCCCGACAGTGGGTTCGATTGGGCTTGCTAGAGTTTTTTTATTTTTAAAATCGATTAACGGAGGCGGGCATCTTAATGCGACCGCCTCTGTTGATCGATTAACCGAGGCGGCTAAAGCAACCGCCTCCAAAAATGTTGGATTAGCCGTGACCTTTGATTGGAGGCGGTTGAAATGCCCGCCTCCATTAATCATTTTTGCCTGCCTCCATTAAGATTTCTGTAGTAGTGAGATATGAATACACATATATCTTTTTATGCATGCAATGTTTGGTTTTATATACACTTTTTCGGAGAAGACACATATTTTCCATACATAAGAGTATTCCCCGAAATGGGGTTTTGTCACAGTTTAAGTGTTAATGAACACTCCGCTCCCACACCACATGGCATATAATATAACCTTTCCTTTCATGTCACACATACTCATGTTTTCACTTATCTCAACCCAATTAGCTGTTGTAACCAAATTGTAACTCATTCGAGATCGCAGACACGGCTATACAAATAGATTTTTACACTCTGCAAAGGTTGTACATTTTTTTAAACAAGTAGGTTATCGTCACTTAACACTGCCGTGTAAGCACAGATCCATTGTTAGAGCCATTACCCTCCATAACTAAGTCCCGTCGATCACCACAGGACTAGCTTTAGAGAACTTGCTGCAGCAAGTAATGATTTTGAGAGGCTAAATTGATTTGGGAGCAGATTTTGAATAGCCAAAGTTATAAAGTATGTTGGAGATGCTCTAGAAAAATATCCACAATGATAGGCCAATTGATATGTTTGGTTCCATAGGCTGTGTTTAGTTGTGTAAAAAGGTGTAAAAAGGTGTAAAAAAAGTACTGTAGCACGTTTTGGCTTTATTTGGCAAATAGTGTCCAACCGTTGACTAATTAGGTTCAAAACGTTCGTCTCGCAAAGTACAACCAAGATGTACAATTAGTTTTTAATTTCATCTACATTTAGTACTCCATGCATGTATCGCAAGTTTGATGTGACGGAAAATCTTTTTTTTGCATAGTGTTTTTTTGTGGAACTAAACACAGCCATAGTAGTGGAAGGGTGTTGACAATGCAAACAAACAGAAGTGGTACAAGAAGATGCACGCGAGAGCACAAGACACTAAGGATGTAATAGGATCTTCAAATCCAGATCTCACTGATAGGATAGGAGTGGCTCCAGACGCTCCAGCAGTGGTGTGTGCTGATACCCTCGCATGGCATGGATCATGGGTTAGCGGGAGCTGCATGGCAAGCGAAGATCATTATTTGATCATTTTGATGCGGACATTTAAACAACCAATGCCCCACTAATCTGTTACTATTTGCAATCGGAAGTCAGGAAGAACAAAACTTGAGAGACGTATCGTGAAGATGCCAAGATGGCTACAGTCTGCTTTTTTGTATTTTTGAGATAGATATTTCCTGTTGGGAATTGATACTGCCACACTCTAGTAGCGCTAGCCCAGTAGTATAATGCATCACAAGCGTCGTATTGCCATTGTTTGCTAGTTCAATCAGCCTGGTCCACTCTCATTAGCAATTTGCACCATTAGTGTATATATATATCTACTTTCTTGGCTCGTGCTCGTGCACGTTTCCAATAATGTAGCAGGACAATAAAGAATTGTACACAATCCCAGTACTCAAACTGGCTGAGAGCCTATATATGTCATATAGTATCATAGCTAACGCTACAAAGCAAGGTACTTTTGTGTCTGAACTCTGAGATACTCTACAACACAGCACAAAGGACGATAGCACATCGTCGTGACAAAACTCAGCTCAGATCAACAGATCGAGAAACAGCATCATCAGGTCCAATGCAAAAAGGGATGGTTTTGCATTTGCTAAGAAGTGTGCTAGATCAGCACTTGCCTCAACAATGGCAGCTCGTGCCAGCATCCCCCCTCCTGCTGTTAGCCATCCTACCCTTTCTCTCCATCTTCCTCGTAGCAACAAGAAGCAGGCGCAGGCAGAACACCACCAGCACGTCGTACCACCTGCCGCCGCGCGCGTTGGGGCTACCCATCCTCGGCAACCTGCACCAGATGGGCGCGCTGCCGCACCGGAGCCTCCGGGAGCTGGCGCGGCGGCACGGGCCGGTCGTGATGCTGCGGCTGGGGACGGTGCCCGCCGTGGTGGTGTCGTCGGCAGACGCGGCGCGGGACGTGCTCAAGACGCACGACGCCGACTGCTGCAGCCGTCCGGACACGCCGGGGCCTAGGCGGCTGTCGTACCAGCACAACGACGTGGCGTTCAGCCCTTATAGCGAGCAGTGGCGAGAGCGGCGCAGGCTCCTCGTCGTCGAGTTCCTCAGCAAGCGCCGCATCCAGGCCACTTGGTACGCCAGGGAGGCCGAGGTACCTTTCTCAAAATCTTATATATAAAGGCGTGATTGGACGCCTCTAATATCGATAGGATGGTTAATTGTCAGATGGACAAACTCATCAGCAAACTAAGCAGCGTGGGACGTATTAGACGACCTGTGTTCCTGGAGGACCACATCTTCGGGTACATGGACGGCATCGTGGGCACGGTGGCGTTCGGCAACATCTACGGGACGGAGCACTTCGCGTACAAGGAGCACTTCCACCACGTGATCGACGAAGCCATGGTGGTGCGGTCCAGCTTCTCCGCCGAGGACTACTTCCCCAACGCCGTCGGCCGTCTCGTGGACCGCCTCACCGGCGTCGCTTCCCTCCGCGAGAGGGTGTTCAGGGATTTCGACGCCTTCTTCGAGATGATGCTCGACCAGCACCTCGACCCCGCCCGCCGCGCCAAGAAGCCCGGCAATGGCTGCGGCCTCATCGACGTCCTTGTCGGCCTCATGGAGGAGCACGAAGGTTCTTTCAGGTTCAGCAGAGACGTCGTCAAGGCACTACTAACGGTATATATGAAATTTAATCAAAGGCCATTTGATTATTCGTGATAAATAAAATTACAACAATATCTTTCCTGCCTAAAAATATATAAAATCTTGTATCTTGTACTAGAACACATTTATCGGTGCCGTCGACACGGGCGCGGTGACCATCATCTGGGCAATGGCGGAGGTGGTCCGGAAGCCGGAGGTGTTGAAGAAGGTGCAGGAGGAAGTCAGGGCCGTGGTGGGCAGCAAAGGGCGAGTGCAGCAAGACGACGTGGCGAAGCTCAGGTACCTCAGGGCGGTGGTCATGGAGACGCTGCGGATGCACCCGGCGCTGCCGCTCCTGGTGCCGAGGGAGACCATGCGGCGCATCACGGTGTCCGGGTACGACGTGCCGGCGAGGACGAGGGTGCTCGTGAACGCGTGGGCGATTGGGAGGGACCCGGCGAGCTGGGACGACCCCGAGGAGTTCTTCCCGGAGAGGTTCGAGGGCGACGAGGCCGCCGCCAGGTTCTTGAACCGGGCGCAGTTCGAGTTCCTGCCGTTTGGCGCCGGGCGCAGGATGTGCCCCGGGATAGATATGGGGGTGTCCACCACGGAGTTCACGCTCGCCAACCTGCTCTACTGCTTCGACTGGGAGCTCCCGGAGGGGATGAGGAGGGAGGACATGTGCATGGAAGAGGCCGGAGGACTCACTGTCCATAAGAAGACGCCGCTCTTGCTTGTGCCAACCAGATACAATCATAGAGAAATGTCGTAGCATGAGAATTAAGAGAAGGCACACGACAATCTGCAAGTGACAACTATAAATAATTATCTATGGGTTATTGAGATTTAGCGTAGTTCGATCTAGAGATCCTTCATTCTGAAGGCATAAATTGTCACTCCAAAACCACCAAGCTTTTACTGTGAATGCAAATTCAAAGTGATGTTTTAATTTGTATAGCTGGACATTGTTTACGTAGGTGGTGTTTGGTCAAGAGACAAGGTGGAGTGGGATGATCATATCTCTAGTTTCCGGGACGGGATGACTCTATTTCTGTTTGGTTGAGGAGGAATGGAGCTAGCCCGTTTTCTGTTTGGTTCCAGAGACATTAACGGTGGGATCAGCTACCTGACAGGTGGGCCCTCATGGAAGTCTCTTTTTTTCTTTCTTCTTCCTCAGCCTTCCTTCTTTCCTACAAACGCATTTAGAAGAAGCCGTTCAAGGCGGGGATCGGACCGGAGCCCACAATGGTGGGGCCGCTAGCGGCGCTCGCCAATGCGCTCGCCCATGTCGTATCTGCCACCTCCGAGCCTTGCTCGGGTGCTTCTCTTCTTCCTCAATGGGTCATTCTCCCTGCGAACCGCCGCCGCTCACGAGTTCCTCTACACAGCGAGTCCCTCCGTTTCCGAGCTCCTCAGTGTGCAAGCTTGGTTGTGATGCCTCTCCTACGCGCTGTCCTTCTTCCTCCCTTCCTCTAGCACGCGCACTCGAGCACTTGTCCTAGCTGCGACAAGCAAATCCGCCCAAATCTAGGGGACAGCTTCGCCCCGTATCTTTACGTTATATTTCAGGTGGGATGACTCTGCCCTTTGCCTGACTCCCATCCAAACAACCTAAAAAACAGGTACATCCCACTTAGTCCTCCCAAACAAATACTATGGTATAGAGCGTGTGGTAGGAAAGGGTAATAATAGTCTCCTGCTTGGTATGTTGTCGTCATGGAGGGAGTGGCTCAGGCTGTGCTGCCACCCCCACCGTTGGCCCCTCCCTCACGCCTCCATTATCTGGCCACTGCTGGAGCTCGACACCGGCAATCCAGCAGAGGGCAAGGGTGGCGGTGTCTGGGCCTTCTCTCCTCTCTCTCTCTCTCTCTCTCTCTGAGGGGCTCCCATGCTTGGCCTGCATGGGGTGGCGACTAGCGGTGGGATTCTGGTTCGATGCATGCAGATCCGATGTCTCGTTGGCTGGATCTATCGCTGGTAGCCCTCGCACTTCGAGCTAGCCGCCGGAGGCCATTTGGTGCCACAACTATTGTAGTGGTTTTCCTAGGCAGTCATTTTGGGCTGAGGAAAATTCACCGGCGGTCCCTGAAGTTGGCAGGTGGTGTCATTTGGGTCCCCGTACTTTCAAAATGCTATTTCTGGGTGCCTGAACTTAGCTTCGGGTGTCATCTGGGTCCCTAAACTTGACTTTAGGGGGTCACTTGGGTCCCCGTACTTACAAAATGTTATTTCTAGGTCCCTGAACTTGGCTTCGGGTGTCATTTGGGTCCCTGAACTTAGCTTCGGGTGTCATCTAGGTCCCAATGCGTCCAAACCCACCCTGTACGCTTACGTGGCGCGGTCCTACATGTGGGGCCCACATGTCATTTGGTTATATTTCTATTTCGAGGGTACTGTAGCTACAATTTCTAGAATATTTCAAAAATTGTATCTTTTTCGTACGATCTCGGATAAAGATGATTTTTATATAAAAACTGTAGCTCTCGACGAGATCTACGACTTTATAGTTTTGAGTTTTTTAATTTGATATCGTTAAAATGCTCAAAAAAATTAAACAAATTTTCAGCAGTATATTAATCGTGTACAAGCGCTTATCGCCTTGGAAAAATTATATCTTTCTTATATGCTGTCCAATGGTGATGATTTCTATATGAAAGTTGTAGCTCTTGATGAGATCTGTGATTTTCTAGTTTTGAGTTTTTTAATTTGAGGTCATTAAAATTCTCAAAAAAAAAATAAACAAATTTTCAGCATTATATTAATCGCGTACAAGCGTTTGTCGCCTTGGAAAAATCATATCTTTCTTATATGCTGTCAAATGGAGATGATTTCTATATGAAAGTTGTAGCTCTCGATGAGATCTACGACTTTCTAGTTTTGAGTTTTTTAATTTAAGGTCATTAAAATGCTCAAAAAAATTAAACAAATTAAAAAATATTCATTTTCCATCAGGGACCGCCGGTGAATTTTCCTCTTTTGGGTTATAGGAGGCGGGCAGGGCGTCTACCTCCATTTAAGTGCATGCCTTCGTTAACACTTTTCCAGATTCAAAAGTATTCATTTCCCATCATTTTATTTGAATTTTGTTTTCGCAATTTAAACACAGACTGACAGATATATATGTTGAGAACCAAGACAATACACATGCAGAAAACACATACACACACATATAATGACACATACATACATATCACATTCGTGTCTCATTATCATCGTAGCACAAACAACAAGTTACATATCATATACATATGAAACTAGGACTTTAAATCTTTCAGAGTCCGCTACTTTCTAATCAAGATCAGTAATATTGTAATCCTGTAAGTGTATCTGATCCCAATTTCTGATCTTCTCGTACTTCTCATCCCACACGAGGTCGCTCTCATGGTTGAAGTATGCTCCATTTTCATGCATGCATTTGTGCATGACGAAGCCACATATGTTAGCTACGATTCTCGTTATACACTTCTTGTTGATCTGTCTCCTTTCCCACCATGTTTCTGAATTCATTAGCACACTGTAGCTAATGCTGAATTTCTCAAGGCAAAAAACGGTAAGAGATGTGTTGAATATTACTACTAGCAACAGTAGCAAAAAACGTACATGACAAACACACTGATCATAGCAGATATTCTACTGAATTGAACACATTTAGTAAGAGATGTATACTATGCGGAGAGATCCATGCTCAAGACACGGACGGCTCCATGCGCACTAGTCAACATAGTGCATTGTTTGAAGTCGCGGACCACAGTCGGTGCAGAATAATGTTCGCAGTGCAGTCCCGCGTACATCCACCAGGAAAAAGATGATGCAGAGACATCGTCACAGGTTCAAGAATACTGGGAACAAGATGATGTAGATCGGCGGCGTGTAGTAGTGTTAGACGTTCCCTAAAAAACTGATCGCCCAGTACACCCGAGCAGGTGTCACAGACATGAGCGTGGTTCCAAAGGTGTAAGATCCTAAATAGCTAGAGGGGGGTGAATAACCTTTTCAAAATTCTACAAGCTTTACTCAATAACAAAATTAGTACAAAAGATGGCGAAACTAATTCTAGCACTAGCTCAACTATACTATGTAAGAAATCTAAACAATTCTAGTAGATATGAAAGCTATAATTTCTAATCCACAGCAACAAGGCTAAGTCACTACTTACTCTACTCATAGATGAAAGAAATACACTACACAAACTAGGAGCTAGAATCTACAAGAGATAACAAGCTAAGCAACTAGCAAGGTACACAAGTAAGTAAAGGAGTGAGCAAGTATTGTTATACCGACGTTGATGAGAAGAGATATTTCTAATGAACCAATCAATCAAAGCAATCATAATCCCAAGATGAAATCCTCGGCAAAGAGATGACACAAGATTTTTTTACCGAGGTTCACTTGATTCTCGGCAAGCTAGTCCTCGTTGTGGCGATGCACCCACTTGATGGATCGTGAGCTAATTGACTATCAAGAGTCAAATCCTCAGCGGGTGCTGCACATCCACTCACAAGATGGGATCCTCCAAGCCACGAGCTCCACTAGAGTAGCCAATTCGTGAACTCCCGCGGGGAAGGCTCAAGAATCCGTCACAATCACGTGGTGAGGCTCGAAATAATCTCCAATCAAGAGCTCAACACCACCGCTGCTCCAAGCCGTCTAGGATGTCGGGAAACACCCAAGAATAACAAGAAATCCGCAACCAACTCGATGGATCAAGTGCCACTAGATGCAAATCACTAAGCAATACACTTAAATCTCACTCAATCTCATTAGAGTATGCAACCAAACAAGGGGATGATTGAAAGGGATGTTCTCTAGCTCAAAATATGTCTCAAGTGTTCAAAGAGTCAGAGAGAGCCTCCCAAGGCCGGCCAAACGAGTATTTATAAGTCACTCCAAAGAATAGAGCCGTTAGGAACAAAGAAACTACTCTGCGCACGCTGACCGGACGCGTAGGTCAGATTGACCGGACGCGGCCACAGCGTCCGGTTGCACCTGCGCGATATCGCCGAAAGCATGACCGGATGTGACGCTAGAGTTGACCGGTCGCGTTACACCCGGCATCCGGTTAGAGTCCAGTAAGGGTCCAAAGAGCGATTTCGTCGACCGGACGCGTCTGGTCGTATGTAATAGGACGCGCCACCACTTCCGATCAAACCTTCCCTTCACGCTGCTCTCCTGGATGCGTGACCGGACGCACCGGTCCCGCGAGTGATCGGACGCTCCGGTCACAAACCCTCGCTCTTCGCCCCACGCACCTGCCGGTTGAACTAACCGGACGTGCCAGCCGCATCCGATCATGCGTCCGATCACGTGTCCGGTCACCCCAGTGACTTCCTTTCGCCTCCGTTTCTATCCATGATGACTTAGATAAAATCTCTGTCACCAACGTAGTGGAAAATAGACATTTCATTTCTTCGAAAATGCCTAAATCCCGCGCTCGCAAGCTCGTTGGGAGAGAGAGGACCCCAAACCCCTCTCTACCGCTCAAACTCCACCGCCTTCGCAAATGTGCTAACACCACCAAGTGTGCATCACTATGTGCATGTGTGTTAGCATTTTCACAATCATTTTCTTCAAAGGAGTTAGCAACTCACTAGATCCTAAATGTATATGCTCAAGAATATAGACCTAGTAGCACTTGATTCATGAGATGATCGTGACTGCCTCTCTTGATAGTCGGCTATCAATCATAAACCTAGTCAATCACTTCTCTACTCATCTTTGGACTGGCAAAAGAGAATCCTATGATTATACCTTTGCCTTGATCATCTCATTCCTTGTCCATCACCTATGTGCATGTTCACCATCATCTTTATCTCCATGCACTTGTGATCTTATGGCCATCACCATCATGCTCCTTGCTCCTTCATCACATGTGTTACTACGCCTAACTCAATTCACTTGACACGATGACATTAGCAACTTGGTGTCATTAATTACCAAAACCAAACTTAGGCTTTTAGAAGGCCTGCTTTTCAATCCTCCGTGCGCGCAGAAGATCGGAACGGGGATGCTCGAGAGCAACTCAACTATGAGGAGAGAGTGTAGTGTTCTGTGTCTCGTACACAAGGTTGAAGGCAAGCACACCTTTCTTATAGTCATGTGAGGTGGAAAACGAAGGGTAGAGGATGAACCTCAACGTCGTGAAGCGTTGTCAGTTACTAGTAACTGCTGCTATAAACATGTGAGTTACTAGTAACTACAACCATAATCACGGGAGTTACTATTAATCATAGGAGTTACTAGTAGCCACAACCATAACACTGACCGTTACAAGTTCATCCATCAACCACAATCAACCCGCCATTAATCATCTCAAAGTGAATAAACAGCCCACCCAGTGCCATGTTGTGGTTGTCCGGTCTGGCCAACCCTGTGTTCATTGCATCACGCAGTCTCTATTGCACCTAGGGTTTATTTGATTTTAATTGAACAAAAGTAGGCCAAGCCTAATAAAATCCAACGGTTACTAAGGAAAATCCTATCAAATCCGAGTGGATCAACTCGATATGCTTGGATTCTATGTATATCTAGTCAATATCTTGTCTAGGCCGACCCATCCTGTTCTGGTCTAGCTTTTCTCCATGCAGCGAGGGTACCCGAGGCCTAATATATTGACAGGGCGTTTGCCTAAGACCCACCTAACCATTTATATAGACAGCTTCTAAAAATATTTGCCTCTGCTAATAACCAAGGGGCATGCTTCCTTAATTTTTTTAGTTGTTGTTCTTATGAAATTGAAGGAATGATTTGGTTCCTAATATGCTTCTACTAATTATAGTTCTATGAGGTGGTAATAGATCGATTAGCCGTTCTACTTCACAAATCAAATTAAAAAAATGTGAGAAATGAGAAGATGAATCACCTAATAATTTCTCAAGTCAAACACCCTACAAGGGAATTGCGATGAACGTTTTTCATGGTATATACGGGGTGCCACTTTTTTAGGGGCACACAGGGAATTGTCCATTGCTTGACCATATACAGTGACGGGTCCCAAAAATGTTCACCTCCGTTAATCAGGGGTCCATCTCCTAAAATCTTTTCTATTAATAAATCTTACGAAATTCAATGGAATGATTTCGTTCCTAACAGTGCTTGTACTGCAGATTATTAGTTTGTATGGGATGACATGGTGGTCGATATATTAAACCATTCTACTTCACAAATCAAACGAAAGGTGAGAAATGAGAAGATGAATCACCCAATAATTTCTCAAAGTCAAACACCCCACAAGGGGAAGGCAACTTGCTGTGGAACACATGAATTGCATCTCCTAGCTCAGCTACTGATCGATCAGAATTCAGAAGTACATATACAAGAGATCGATCTTGAGTAATTATATACACCAAACACATCATGAGCCACGAATCAAAAACATCTTGATCAACTTCTTCCGAGTGTCAAGCATACCTCCAGCTCGCTAGCTGCTAGCGTCGACTGTGAGGACGTGGAACTCCTCGAATGCCTCGTACAGAACAAATCAAAAAGGAACTCCGTTTGCTTGAACTTATCTGCCAGAATCAGCCAGTCATTCAGCAGTGTTTTTCTCTCACAACAAATCAGCATCAGCATCAGCTATTCAGCGGTGCTTTTATAGCCAGCCGAATAGGGTGAAATTATAAAGAGCTCGTTATCGACGTAGTGGTAACCAGTGCAGACGACAACATGGTTGGCGTCAAAATCCCTATCTCCTCGGTACACTGTGCTGCTTTCGTAGGCTTCGTCATCTGCGTAACCAACCAACGGGCCCTTTTTGTGGAGCATAGAGGTTATTTTCATGGGGCTCAGCTCGCCGGCCTTGATGGTCTCATAGCTTTTGAGCCTCATACATGTATTGTGGTTGACAGTTGACAACCCCTGCTCCCACGAACGGATCACCTCCAGGACATCCTCAGTTAGTGCCCCGTCATTAGGTTTCCAGGCTCCTCCCTTCTCGCGCAAGTCCTTGAGAGATTCTACAGCCTCGGCCGTCGCCTTCAAACGCATGAGTTCACTCCATGATTGTTCTCATTTAGTCGTTTGTACTGAGCTTCCATGCACATAACGGCCGCACAGATAGCACAACTTGCTACAAGAGAAGGACGTTAATTAGTTATTCTAATAAAAAAAATCTGTCTATACATAACTTGAGTGATCTGAACCATTCAGATACCTGAATGTTTTGACAACAGATATCACACAAACATGTAGCTGGTAGCAAATCAAGTGATTTATAATCAAAGGCACCCAAGTAAAATATAGACAAATAACACAAATCAGGAAATAAAACAGCAGTGTAATTTGAACCATCTGGTCACTCAAAATACTACTACCATTAGAGTATTGGGTAAAGACCAGACAATCCAAAAAAACAGAGAAAAAAAAGAAAAAAAACCCATTGTATATGGATTCCAAAGGAGCAAATTAATTAGGCAGCTCAACTAGACCGCAACATCAACCAATTCTAAAATTGTTAGTAACTACCTAAGGATTACACCAATTCTAAAATGAATCTTTAGCGACACCAATTCCATCCGGGAATTACAACAAAATGATCATATAGTGTAAATCCAATATAAATTGAGAGTAACTAAAGTTGGTGTGTGTGATAGAAGAATTTCACCTGAATTGTAGTTCGTTTGATGCATACAGTTAGGAATAAGAAAGGGGAAGGAAACAAAAGCAAAAAAATTCACAAGTGGGAAAGAACATTTTCACCCTAGCATTGGTATATGCGAACACAAGGTCGACAAGTACCCTTGTGTGTTCGTTTTGTGATGAGTGATTGTCAATGTGATCCACGAAGTAGGTTGAGTGGTGACTAACCCTACCATGGCAAAAGCTATGTGTGCGACATGTCTCTTGGCTTGTTGTGCAGGTGTGGAGCTCGGAGGCAGTGGTCGACGGCGAGGAGAAGGTCAAGTAGAGACGTGCCATGTCGATGGACCAGGAGCGGTGAAGGGCGGACGTGAGGCTTGGACCGAGGGACCAGGAGGCCGGGTGATCAGCCGCGGTGGCTGACATCTGAGACATCGACAAGCGCAAGTGTACATGGGTGATGAAGACGGCGTCGATCAAGTCAAGATGGAGGACGATGGTGTCGTGGCCCTTGGCGGAGGCTAGAGGGTCAAGTGAAGAAGGAAGGCGAAGGCATTAAGCTTGGTGGAGGTCGGACACGCGTCAATATCGGGGGTTTGGTGGTTTCGTCCTCAAAACCATCGGCGGGGTTTGGTGGTTTCGTCCTCAAAACCATCGGTGCGGGTTTGGTGGTTTGGGCCTCAAAACCATCAGTGACGGGTTTACGGGTTTGGGCCTCAAAACCCGGGCAGAGGTTCCGAGGAGGAACGGACGGCACGTGGCGGCATCAGGGAGTTCGCGTCGAGGCGAAGCTACCGGTGAGGAGGCGCGGTGGCCGTCGGATGAAGATGACACCAGGTTGGACCATAACGCCCTTAGGCTAAGTGGTTTGACTCAATTGTATCCAGGGGCAAATCGGGGATTATGTAATAGCCCTGTTAAATAGGATGAGGGAGCCACCATCTCTCTCACCTCCTCTATTTTTATTTTCTCCTTTAGAGTTTCCCCTCCTCTAGGTGCTTGTGTGAGAGAGGTCCACTAATCCACCGATTAGTGTAAGAACCATGAATTTTTGAGGGAATGGTGGCCCTAACCACCTCGTGTCCTCCGGTGTTCGGAGTTTGAATCAATTTATGTGTTCTTGATGTGTTCTTCGCGAGCTCTTCATTTTCCCCTCTAGTTTTTCCTTCGATTCATCGTTTCTAGCTCTTTTCGATTCGTTTCTCTTGCATGGCTTTGATCAATGACGTGAGTTGAATGTTTTCACCGAAGGAAATCATCTAATTCCTCACGAGATCACAGATCGGGACGAATCAAGAGCTAGGGTTTGTTTTGGGGGATTTTTTCGTATTCCTTTGATTTTCGTTGACTCGCATCAAATTGGGCGATGATCTTTTAGGAGTAGCCTATAAACCTTGTGACAAGACTTTCTGAAAAATTTCAAGTCAATCCAAGGTGATTTGATCGAGTTTTGGGCTTGTTTTCCGAAGTTGCAGAAAACTGCTCGGCAATACCGGACGTGTTCGGTGTCAATACCGGACGTGTCCGGTATTCTCGACTTTCGAGTTTCGAGCTCAAATTTGGTGGAGACCTTCCCTATGGTGTCTAGAGGCTATGGTTAAAATTTCATGATTTTTTATACCATTTGCTAGGGTTTTCGATTTTTCTCCTAAAGTCGTTTTGTGCTGTCCAGCATACCGGACGTGTCCGGTAGCAGGTCTGGTATTTCCGGACGTGTCCGATATGCATACCGGACGTGTCCGGTATTAGGTCCGGTATCGCTGACAGCACTCAGTCCAGCAGCCGTTTCTTCCGCGGTTTGTGCGTTTGAGCTCCGTTTTACGTTCCGTTTGTTGCGTTGGACTTCTACAGTTTCATAGACCTTATCTAGGTGCTCTTGTCACCGGTTGGCTTGGGTATCCGAGATTTAAGACCTTGCTTCTTTTCTATAGAAATGGAGTGTCTCGATTTCTTGTCTTTTGGTTCGGTGCGCTCTCTATCTTCGATCCGCTTGCTTTGTGGTGATCCGCTGTGTTCCGAGGGAACATCCACTCTTCTCTAGGGTCATGGTCTTCACAGTGTTTGTGTTTGCTTCTTAGGGTTTGAATTTGGGACAACGGCCAAATATTTCGAAAGAAATTTGAGGCTCCCATTTACCCCTCTTTGATCGTCATTTCCGGTCCTTCAGTATATACAGCGAAACTTAAGAAATTTTATGTGTTGGAAAAAACATATGTAGATAAAAATAATCAAAGTGACAAAATCCAAAACTATTTTATGGATTGCAAAATAACAGAATTATTTTGACCTTCAATTAACCAAACATATCAAAATAGGAAAAATAACAAAACACCCAAAAGATAAAATTGATAAATAACAACAATTATTCTATGAATTGCAAATACACTGTGCAACCTGAATTTTAGCTTTTGTTTTAGGCGACGGTCATTGCATATATTCTATACTAAAATTGCAGCTTTAATTCATCGCAATTTAGGTAGGCATAATCTGTAATTTTCGGTTTTGAGAATAAAAAACTTTTTTAGACAAAACATGACCCCGACAAAATCTGATATGTGTTGGCACAAAAATAATTAAAAATTTATAATTATTTCTATAGTCAGACAAAAACAAAAATAAATTGATGTATTACGATACAAAGACAAATAACATATTACAAAAGTAACAATTTACTTGTCCTAGTTGGTTGTACAAGAGTGTTGCCTGAAATGATTATAAAATTCAAGCACTTGAAATATAGGATATGTGAAACTAATTAGGTAGTAATTTTAGCATATGATGCTTACCGTTTGTGTTGATGACTGCAGAGCCCATGAACCGAGACCAATCACATTCGTGCGGCCGCGGCTGCCATTGGGCAAAACCGAACAGAGATTGTAGTCGCGAAAGGAAATACTTGTAATTTAACTAGTGTTGTGTATATTTATAAGTAGTAAAAAAATAATAAAAGATAAGTGTTTATTCGTAGTACCGAGCAATTAGCGGCGGACCTAGAGATTTTCTAGAGCCTGGGCAAACATAACAACTAATACCAAGTTTACGTAACACATCAACTACTAATAGAGGCAAAATCAACAACATAGGTATTTTTGGAAATTAAATTCTCTAAAATTAACATTAAGTACTCATTTGAATGAGCGCACATTACGTATTATTGTTCTAGAACTAGAAATGTATACAAAAGTTCCGGTAGAATTTAGGAACACGCAGTCGATCTTGTGAATTTATGGCCCTAATCGGCTGCGCTTCTTTTAGCTATAGCTGCAGCAGCTGATTTGGAGAACATTCATTTACTGCATGCATGCACCAGCAGCTGTAGCCGCAGCCCCTAGAAGAGCAGCCTGCTCACCACACTCAAGCTTATCGCGAGCCTCCGCGACGTGCGCGACACGGGCAAGTACGATAGGGAGGGCTTCTATGCCGCCGTGCTCTAGCTGCACGATCGCCATCCCAAGATGCTCGCCTGTAACCTTCTTGCGCTCGCTGAATTTAGGGGGTGTTTGGTTTGAGGAGTTAAAGTTTAATAAACACTGTAGCACTTCGTCTTATTTGACAAAAAGTTTCCAATCTTAGACTAATTAGGCTTAATGGATTCGTCTCGTAAATTACTCCTAATCTGTACCGACATGCATGCAATTAGTCTATATTTAGTACTCCATACATTTGAGGAAACATTAATGTGATGGGAGTTAAACTTTAACAAAATGAAACCAAACAGGCCCTTAGCTATCTCAAGGACTTCCTCGAGTTGCTCTGCTGCCTCATCCACGCGCTGACACGCACAAGCTGTACAAGGACATTGCGGAAACCCAGAAGATCAGGCGCTGAAAGTCACGGAGGTCCACACCACCAGGCTGGCCGGAAAGAAGCGCGCACACGGCCAAAGCGCCGCGCCTCAGCCCGACGCTGGAGCTCCCGTGCCAGAGAGAGGCCAGTGCTTTTAAGAGAGCTTCGGTGTAGTGTTTTGTAGAAAGAAGCAAGTCACTTTCTCTACCAGCTTGTGTATATATAATATGTATAATAGAAAAAGGAAAAGAAAAAAAAAGAAAAGCACCAGCCAGCTTGCTTTCCGTATGAGCATCGAGGTAGTATTCTGGAGAAGAAGCAAGTCACGTGTTTAGGCACGATATGGCGTCGTCGGCACCGTTTGGCTTATCCAGCGTCTGTTTGGCTTTGGCCATCAGTTTCCATAACGAACACTACATCGAACATGAGATGGTTTAGTTAAGGAGGCAAGACCAAAATAATGGTACCAAAAAAGAGGAGGATATTTTACCTCTTTATTATTAGGTATAGATATAGATATAGACTAGATATGGATATATGGGGCCACGTATTTTTGCTCATGCACGTGACTTGTGGCTTAGATGACATATTAAGAAATCTACAAATCTGATTGCATATTCAAGGAAACTGCAGAACTAATAGTCTTTGAGAAATATCCTAACCACAGTACATGAAATAGATCTGCGCCATCTAAAAACAAGCTACGCCATTCTTCATGTAAGTCATATAGGATTTGACAAAGTCTTTCAAAGTGCGATTTCGCTGTTAAGTTCTCTTATTACAACATATTATCAGTTGCTCCCTCTGTTCCAAATTATAAATCGTTTTAACTTTTTTGGTACATCGATTTTACTATGTATCTAGACATATATTATATCTAGATACATAGCAAAATGTTTGTATCAAAAATGTTAAAGAGACTTATAATTTAAAAAGGAGGGATACTACAGAAAGTAGTGCCTCTTACTAAAAGGCATGTCAAATATGAATATGTAGCTTTTGTTCACTTAACATCCATATAATTTTGACTAATTGAGTGATAGTGAAAGTTTACAATATGATTTTTTAATCATAATATGGTCTACAGTTTGAAATAGAGTAATTAATACTCCCTCCTCCCCAAATAAATAAATTTCTAGAATCCGTGCCAGTCAAACTATCTTAACACTACTACAGAAAGTCAATTCACCGTTGGGACCTTCCCCAACGGTTTTGATATAACCGGCGGTGATACGTATCACCGCCGGCTTATGACCTATGGGACCCCTCCTGGCTGAATAACCGGCGGTGATGAACGCTTTTGCCGCCGGCTCGGCGTATGATCCGGCGGTGAACGGAATCTCACCCTTCGCCGCCGTGTCGTCTGCCGAACCGGCGGTAGAAGGGTTTTTACCGCCGGTTGCTCGTTCTATGCCCGCCGCCTGAAGAAACCGGCAGACATAATAGCTTTTTTACCGCCAATGCCAAGATGGACACGTGCACTACAGTAAGATCCGGCGGTGATCATGTTATAACCGTCGAGCTACCGCATAAACCGGCGGTGGAGCAACCATTGTTTGAATGGATGCGTTGGGTACGCTGGCAGACGAGGCGAGAATTGATGTCTAATAATTCCAGATTCATCGCATAATAGAGTTCATCCAATCAAGTCTCGCGTTATATTTTTTTTGTGAGGAATTAAATTAAACAATTCAATTTGCAAACAAAACAAAGATAGCACACTAGTTTGGCTGAAATAATGACAACATCCATCATTGAAGAAATTTACATGTCCATAGACAAGCAAACAACATTGGTCCATTTAAAATACATGGCAGAGAGATACATCAAATGCAGCTTTATTTACTGCTCTGCTAATGAATCAAGAACAAGGGAACATAAGGTTCATGCATGGAGCGAAATAAGTTCATTCACTCCTCAATAAATGGTTTTGCCACCGGTGACATTATATCACCACTGATTCGGATCAAAACTAGCGGTGAAAATGATATTCACGGCCAGGTAGAGATAGAGGCAACGGTCGGTGAAAACCATGCAGTATAATGCGTATACAATCATGCAAGGACGGCTGGGGATCAGATCATGGTACCCAGAACAGGGACGAAGAGAAGACACCACCTTTTGCATACTGAAAGCTCTGAAGTGTTCTCTAACATCATCAGAACCTCTACCAGAATGGTCGCTTGTGGTTGAATAATATTTAATACTCTGGATATAGAGAGAGCAATGGCTCCTATGGATCAGAAATGTCTATTTTAGAGTTATAGAATACAATAATATGATGTGTACAAGCAGCATCACTAAATGTAGTCCAACCAAAGACACACATCTGTCAACAAAACATTATCGAATCCAATTCACACAAATACATCAGGTTTCAGTTAACAGTTATGGCATAGATGCAACATGCACCGTCACATGAAAAGTCCTTGGATGCTCATGAGCAAAAGCAGGTTCACACTCACAACTGATCTCTCCTGATTGAGAAGATACAACATACCACCTACACTCTATGATACTACGAAACCGTAGCGCTTTTGGAGCATGATGTGATTACTTAACTTGTCTCAGTCTTCTCCAGTGCTGAAAATAAAGATTGATACATCTATAAATGGTGCAGCCATAAATGAAAACCGCAACTTGAATAACAGCTTAAAATTCAACTTACTGTTGTAGTTGAGCAACTTCTCGATGAGGTCGACATGGGTCATGAGCATTCGCCTGCAGCAGTAGCGGAACAATTCCAAAGCATCCAGAGCATCCCTGGCAATAGCAAGAAATTAAGATCATGAATGCTATTGGTTTATGTCATAGCATTCTAAAGACTTGAGTTTGTGGATACAGACTAGAGACAATTTTTAATGATACTTGACAGAAATTACAAATCGATCAGTAACAAGGACATGGAGCCCTTATATGCTCAGGGAACTGAGTATGTCAAAATCTTTACCAGCTGCGATGCATAGCACAAAATCATAATTATATTTAGATTATTGTTGATAGATGAGTTTTCCTTTAATGATTGGTGGGCTATAGTGCAAACTAGAGAGTAGATGGACAAGCTAGGAAGGGGTTCAACTCCATTGTCATCTCAGGAGCATGGTCGATTTTTTTTTTTTTTGAATTTCATGGTCGATTTGTTACCACCGCAACCGTGTGTGTTTTAGGGTCTCTTTCCTAACCTAGCAGGAGTGCTATTGCTAGTTAGTGAGGAGATGCAGTTTTGGAGTATGACCAGGAATCAAAAGGATTATCCCATCTTATCTGCCCTCACGTCAGAATAAGGCTAGTTCTTAATATAATGATATCATGTGGGAGGAAAAAATCACAAAAAAAATATATGCAGAATTGCAGACATGGAGGTACATTCCCACATGGTAAGGTGTTCTTATTGCTAGAAAGTGATTCTCTATTAATTTAGGCTAACCCTAGAAAGGTAGCTATATAGGTACCATACATGGGCCACATGGGCCTAGCCTCATGGGCCTAATACATTCACACTCCAACACCCCCCGCAGTCTGAACTACCGGCGCAACGGAGTTCAAGGCTGAACAAGAAAGAAAACAAGAGCACAACACACACAGGACCCCCCGCAGCCACAACTAGCCACTGGAGACGTTGAGGCTGGAGCGAAACTCGGAGAAGGTCGAGGAAGGGAGGCCTTTGGTGAAGATGTCCGCAAACTGGGAGGTGGTCGGGACGTGAAGAACCCGGACGTCGCCGATGGCCACCCGGTCGCGGACGAAGTGTAGATCGATCTCCACATGCTTGGTCCTCTGGTGCTGCACGGGGTTGGTGGAGAGGTAGACCGCGTTGACGTTGTCGCAGTAGACGAGCGTGCTCCTGGCGAGTAGGCGGTGAAGCTCAGCCAGGAGCTGGCGGAGCTAGGCGGCCTCGGCCACGCCGTTGGCCACGGCACGGTACTCCGCCTCGGCACTGGAGCGGGAAACTACCGGCTGGCGCTTGGACGACCAAGAGACCAGGTTGCCGCCGAGGAAGACTGCGTAGCCGGAGGTGGACCTGCGGGTGTCCGGGCATCCCGCCCAGTCAGCGTCGGTGTAGACAACCAGCTCGGCAGTGGAGGACCGGCCGAGGAGCAGCCCGTAGCCAAGTGTGCCACGGAGGTACCGGAGAAGCCGCTTCATAGCAGCCAGGTGGGGCTCCCGCGGAGCATGCATGTAGAGGCAGAGCTGCTGGATGGCATAAGTGATGTCCGGTCGTGTGAAAGTGAGGTACTGAAGCGCGCCAGCAAGACTCCGGTAGGCGGTGGAGTCTGCTGGCCCAAGCATCGGACCCCCAGCCTCTGACAGCTTGCCCTGGGTGTCCACCGGTGTAGAGCAGGACTGGCAGGCGGTCATCCCTGCTCGCTCCAGAATGTCACAAGTGAACTGCCGCTGGTGGAGGAACAGGCCTGAAGGTCTGGGCTCAACAGTGACGCCGAGGAAGTGGTGGAGCACCCCAAGATCCTTCATAGCAAATTCCTTCTGGAGTGAGGTAATGATGCGGTGGAGCAGAGACTCGCTGGAGGCGGTGAGAACAATGTCATCCACATAGAGGAGCAGGTAAGCAGTCTCAACCAAGGTTTTCATTATCGGAAATTAAAATTTATCGGACATCATGGATAAAGAGGATAAACAAGATATATCGGAAATATCAGACCAAATTCAAAAAAATTTAATTTTTTTTTCAAAAAATTTGTAGAATTTGACTTGAAACTATTCCTAAGATATTAAACATCATTTGTTCACAAATCAAAACAAGAATAAATCATTATAAGTGTTGGATCGTCGCGTGGCTGATTTTGGATTGTCTGTGTAGAAACAGGAAAGATAGGAAAAATTTGGCTGATATCAAATTTTATCGGACCCCGGAGATAAAAAGGAAATTTCGGAAATATCGGCGACTTTCGGCCGATAAAAAAAACCCTGGTCTCAACCCCATAGTGGTATATGAACAGGGAGGTGTCAGACTTGGCCTCCGTGAACCCAAGAGTCTGCAGGAAGGTAGCGAATCGAGAGTACCAAGCCCGGGGTGCCTGCTTGAGCCCGTAGAGAGATTTGTTGAGCCGGCAGACAAAGTCAGGACGAGAAGAATCCACGAAACCTGCCGGCTGACTACAGTAGACCGTCTCAGTCAGAGTGCCATGGAGGAAGGCATTCTTGACATCCAGCTGATGCACAGGCCAGGAGCGCTCGAGAGCCAGGGAGAGGACGGTGCGGACTGTAGCTGGCTTCACCACGGGACTGAAGGTCTCAGCATAGTCAATGCCGGGCCGCTGAGTGAAGCCGCGGAGGACCCAGCGAGCCTTGTAGCGCTCCAGGTAACCATCAGCCCGCCTCTTGTGCGTCCAGATCCACTTGTCGGTGACAATGTTGGAGCCCGGCGGACGAGGCACTAGGTCCCACGTCTGGTTGGCGAGGAGGGCCGCGTACTCCTCGTCCATCGCGCGGCGCCAGTGAGGATCCGCCAAGGCCGCGCGGACGGAAGAGGGTACCGGAGAGATCCCCGGCTCGCAGGCGGCGGCGGTGAGGGCCTGCGGGCGAGACGCCTGCCTCGTCACCATCGGGTGAGTGTGACGAGGGTCCCGGTGAAGAAGAGGCGGGTGGTACACCGGCGGGTCGGCGCGAGAGCGTGGCGATGCCGGCGGAGCATACACCGGCGACGACGGCGCCGGTGACGAGAGCAGCGGAGCCGGGTCACGCCGGCGCTCGTAGACGATGCCGAAGCGTCCGGGAGGAGGTGAGGGCGGACGCGGCTCCCGCCGGCGCTGGTAGACGAGTCCGAAGCGCCCGGGAGGAGGTGGGGTCGGTGTGCGCGGTCCCGTGATCGGAACGGCAGCATCGGGCACAACGGGAGGCAGCGAAGCCACAGGGAGCGAGGGTCGAAGCTCCGGGGCTGCCTCGACCGTGTCAGGCACCGGAAGGTCCTGGTGTGCGTCCGGCAGGGGCGAGGCGGGACCACCAGGAGAGTGCGCCGGAGCAGTACCTGCAGGGTAGAGGGAGAAGGGTGGCGGAATCGCCGGGTCAGTGGGAAAGAAGGAAGCCTCCGCAGGGTCAGCGGGAGGGGTGGGTGGAGAGGTGGTGGAGTAAGGGAATGCCGACTCATCAAACACGACATGGCGAGAGATGAGGACACGGCGAGAGGTAAGGTCAAAGCATCGGTAACCCTTGTGATCCGGAGAGTATCCGAGAAAGACACAGAGGATCGACCGGGGAGCCAGCTTATGGGGAGCGGTGGCGGCGGTGTTAGGGTAACACGCACACCCAAAGACTCGAAGGTGGTCGTACCGAGGTGGGGTACCGAATAGAGCGTGGTGAGGCGTGGGAGCTGGGCATGCAGTAGAAGGAAGGCGGTTAAGGAGATAGGTGGAGGTGTGCAGACACTCAGCCCAGAAGCGAGCGGGTAGAGATGCCTGTAGCAGAAGAGTGCGCATGATGTCATTGGTTGTGCGGATCATGCGCTCTGCCTTGCCGTTTTGAGAGGAGGTATACGGACAAGACATGCGCAGGTGGACACCGGAAGAAAGGAAGAAGGCACGTGAGGTTGAGTTATCGAACTCACGACCATTGTCACACTGGACAGCCTTGATGGTGAGGCCGAACTGAGTGGATACCCAAGCAAAAAAGTGGCTGAGAGTGGGGAACGCCTCGGACTTGGCCCGCAGGGGAAAAGTCCAGGAATAATGGGAGAAATCATCGACCACCACCAAGTAGTACTTATAGCCAGACATGCTGAGAACAGGAGAAGTCCACAGGTCGCAATGAATAAGATCAAATGCACGAGGGGCATGTGAGGATGAGGACTGAAAGGGAAGGCGAACGTGACGGCCCAACTGGCACGCATGACACAAGTGATCATCGTGAGCCTGAGAGCACCGATGTCGGAACTACGACTGAGCTGCATCAGGGCATCCCGGCCAGGATGGCCGAGGCGACGGTGCCAAGTGGTGGAGGAAGGAGTGGCGGCGAAAGCGGCTGAGGAAGGCGAAGAAGGTGAAATAGACACCGAGGAAGGCGAAGAAGGTGAAGCAGACGCCGGAAACCGAAGGGTGTAGAGAGGCCCAGTGCTGTTACACCGGAGCAGAGGAGCCCGGGAGGTCAAATCCCGCACGGTGAGGCCAGAGGGGTCAAACTCAACTGAACAAGAGTTATCAGTGGTGAAACGACGAATAGAGAGAAGGTTGTGAACCAACCCGGGAGCCACAAGAACATCAGGGATATGAAAGGAGCCGCGGGAACTGGCAGTGCCCACGGAGGAGACAGGAATGCAGGTGCCATTGGCGACCATGATGGAAGAGGGACAGGAAGGGTGGGGAGGACGGAGAGAAGAAAGTAGACTCGCATCGGGCGTGGTGTGGAAAGTGGCGCCCGAGTCGGCGATCCAATCAGGACTGACAGATGGCAGCCCTGCGGTGGTGCTGAAGGAGTAGGCCAAGGTGTCTGGGTCCCCCGCGCCCGCGGCCGCGCTTGGACCGGTGACGGCGGCACTGGGGCAGCGGCCTGGCGGCGGCGACTGAGGCACCGGGAAAGGCATGGCCGCGGCGATCTGGCGGGCCAGGTCATCGGCCGCTTCCCGCTCACGCGCCCACACGAGGGCGGCCGCGCGCACCCAGGCCTGCCTCTCGACAGCCTCGGCCCTGGCAGCGACGACAGCGGCGGCGAGGGGTGATGAAGCGGTGGCGCGGCGCGGTGGGTGCGGGGACTTCGCCTCTGGAGGCAGGACGTCCCCCGCCGGGGTGTTAGTGGGCACACCCGGTCGTGGAGATGAGTTCGTCGAGAGACATGTTGGTTCCTGCGGCGGGGTAGGGCCGGCAGTGGCATGCCAGGCAGCCGGGGCGACAGCACCACCCGCGGCAGGGGTAGCAGCCGCGAGTCCAGTAGGGGCCGCAGCCATCAGGGCAGCAGCCGCGGGGCCGTCTGGAGCAGCAGCAGTGAGATCGGCCCGCGGGGCACCAACACTAGGACCAGTAGAGGCGCCACCAAGAACGGTTCCAGGCCCGGCCGCTTGCCCAGTACCAGTCCCCGTCCCGGCGCCTCCGCCATGGAGCAGAGCAGCAGCCGCACCCGCACCTGGAGGAGGGCGGCAGGAGGTGGGGAGGAGGGCGGCAGTTGCTCCGCCAGCAGCAGGGGGCGGGTGGAGGTCGAGACGCCCAGCCGCGGCGGCGCCCGCACCTGGGGCAGCGGCGGCGGGAAAGCAGACGGCGGCCGCACCTGAGCGGAGCAGGTTGAGGTCGTCGGGGTGCAGCGGCGGGAGGGCCCAGCGGGAGGAGGCTTCGGCCGGGGGCGGCGTCCCCTTGATGGGCACGGAGTGGCGGAGGACCTCCGGCAGGACGTCGGGAAAGGGCTGCGCCGACGGCTTTGACCCCAGGAGGAAGGACGCGCCCGCCCCAGCAGCTGCCGCCTCAGCAGCGGCACTTGCCCAGGTGGTGGAGGGAAGGGGAGGGAAGACAGTGGAGTAGGACGGGGAGGGAGGAGGGGGCCGGCCGGCCATGGAGGCGGCAGCGGCGGCGCCAGCCCAGAGGGGCGACGGCTGGGGGATGGAGAGGAAGAACTCAGCTTGATACCATGCTAGAAAGTGATTCTCTATTAATTTGGGCTAACCCTAGAAGGGTAGCTATATAGGTACCATACATGGGCCACATGGGCCTAGCCTCATGGGCCTAATACATTCACACTCCAACACTTATGAATCTTGATCTGAATGGCCCTAACCCAAGAAGCCCGACATCAGACAGCCGACCACAAGGGTAGGGATAGAAGGGAATATGATAATACTATTTCTTCTTGCCTGATTTGATTGGTACATCATGTCTCCTTATATAGCTATTTCTTCTTGCTTGATTTGATTGATACATCACCTCTCCTTATATAGCTAGAGGCTTACTTGACTCCTAAGCAAGATGGCTAATCTTATCTCTAACCACAATCCTAATGAACCTCTCATACTAACTGAAACAGCCTATATGGCCTAGCCAACTGCGCCCATGACAGGTGTCCACTGGTTTAACAGATTTAATTTCTTGGACTCACAATCAATTGTGGTTTCCATGTACAATTAAACATGTTGTTCCTCTTATGTAGGGTCATATCGTCTGAACATGGGGTTTGTTTTGTTTGTTTGGTGCGGTGGTTGCCGCCACATCTGAACCCTGGGCGTTCAGTAAGGATGGCAGTAGTTGGTTTCGGGGTAAGAACGGTTTAAGTTTCACAAACTTCTGTAATTTCATTGCCATGAGTAATGCAATTCAGTTCGTCAGTGGTGAAAAGAAATGTACTATTAAACATAAATACCATTAGTAATGACTAATTTCAACCACCAACATTCAGGATGCATAAATATAATAAAAGGTTAAGCATTAGATCTTAGTAGGGCACAAAAAGAGAAACCCTGAAGTACGGACATATACATCTTAGCTAATCTGAACTAAGATAACATGTAGGTGTACAGAGGCCACAAAATGACAATTTGCTAGCATACAAATAAGGCTTTAACGCAGTACAAAGAAATCCACCTATAGATCAGTGACCTCTGGTCAGTAAACTGTTAATCATTAACAGGCATATAGTCAAGGACACACTGCTACTGATGCTAAATCAGTATACCCAAGCTCTTATCTTCTATAACTAAATAGGAGATCCCCACTATAGGATTTTCCTAGCTTCTCATGAAGCCACGTCATCATCATGCATATGAAAATTCGTGTCTGCCATCTCTTTATTTGTGGTTTTGCTGTTTCTTCGCCCCTGCATGCCCATGCTTGCCCTTTCTTCTTCCCTGCGTGTGTATTCTCACCATTCTCCTCAGCTGCATGCACATACAAACTGCTGCACTTTCCCTTTATGCTGTAATGGCTCACCACTATTCTCCGTGCACTTTCCCTTTATGCTGTAACGGTTCACCACTAATTCTCCGTTCATTAATTGACAGCCAATTTATAAGAAGCACCTGTGCATGGGATCATACCAGCACTAAAGCACCGGATCCCATCAGAACTCCAAAGTTAAGCGTGCTTGGGCGAGAGTAGTACTAGGATGGGTGACCTCCTGGGAAGTCCTCGTGTTGCATTCCTTTTTTAAGTTCTATAGGACGGCGATTCGTCCGGCGTTGTTATATGGTGCTGAGTGTTGGCCTACAAAAAGGCGACATGTCCAGCAATTGAGTGTAGCGGAGATGCGTATGTTGCGTTGGTGTTGTGGGCACACAAGGAGGGATAGAGTACGGAACGACGATATTCGGGATAGGGTTGGGGTGGCACCAATTGAGGAGAAATTGATTCAACATCGGTTGAGATGGTTTGGACATGTCCAACGGAGGCCTCCTGAGGCGCCAGTGCGTAGTGGAGTTCTAAAGCGGGCCGATAATGTAAAGAGCGGTAGAGGTCGACCTAAATTAACTTGGGACGAGTCCGTTAAGAGAGATCTTAAGGAGTGGAATATCCCCAAGGATTTAGCTATGGACAGGAGCGCTTGGAGATTAGCAATCAACGTGCCTGAACCGTGACATCTTTTGTCTTGTGCCCTTTATGTCCCTTTATGTGTCTCCCTGTTTCTCGTCTCTTTTGGGTTTCATCTCTAGCCTACCCCAACTTGCTTGGGACAAAAGGCTATGTTGTTGTTGTTGTTGTACCTGTCCACCGACTTATTACCAGCGATGGAGTTGGATGCCAGCAGCCATGTGAAGTCAGCGAAGTTGGGGAAAACCGAGAGCATGACCATCATGTTGACCCCAGCCACAGGGGAAGGCAGCGCCGCCGCTGCGAGCAGCACCAACACCGCGGTCCCGAGCGCAGCTGCAGGGGAAGGCAGCGCCGCCGCTGCGAGCAGCACTAACACCGCGGCCCTGAGCGCAGCTGCAGGGGAAGGCAGCGCCGCCGCCGCGAGCAGCACCAGCGCCGCGGCCCCAAGCATGCGGTGTGGCAAGACAGGAGCAGCGCCCAAGCATCGCAGCAGTGCCGCCGCGAGCAGCTAGCACTAGCTCCGCGAGACGTGACCCTGACCACGGCTGCAGGGGAAGGCAGCGCCACCACAGCGAGCAGCATCAGCGCCGCAGCCCCAAGCACAAGGCATGGCGAACGGGAGCAGCGCCCAAGCATCTCTCTATCTTGCTAGTGGAGTAGCAGATGGGTGACGGCAGAGAGAGATTGCGTTCAAGAGGCCGGAGAGAGAGGGATGGGGCTCCGAACGAGATATTTGGTCAACACACCGACCTATTATCATCACAAATATCGACGATTCTATAGAAAATTGTTAACAGGCTAGCAATTATTTATTTCTTATCATCCCTCATATTTGTTGTACATCCTATGCTTAGCCCATTGTTGGTTTCCCATACAAATGTATGGTACCACTCTGCAATATAAGAGCCCTGTGCTCAAAAGACAGGAGATTTTACCCTTCCGAGTAGTCGGCCTGGAGGAGGTCGAGGTAAAGGTCCCACTTGTTCCCAATCACCTGAAATAGAGAGAAACAAACACCTTAGTTTCAACTCAACATCACAATAATGTCTCCTCCCCCCATGCTCGAGACGCGGCTGGCAGCCTAGCAAGAGGTGTGCCCCAATCACGACGCGCGGTGAGTGCTGCAGGCCCATAGGGGGCACCGAGCTGTCGCTGGGCGAGGCGAACCAAACCCTAGAGGAACCAACCTAACCCAAACCGGCCGCGCCAAGCCGTAAACTGTAGGGCGAGTCGGGAGGAGCGTGCTACCTTGCCGCAGGTGAAGCAGCGCACCGGGATAATCATCTTCGCCGCCGCCGCCGCCGCCGCCGCCGCCGCTGGAGCCCGGAGCTGCGGGGGGTGGGGAAGGGTTTGGTCGTTTGGTCGTGGAGGAGGTTGTGAACGAAACAAAGGAGCGAGCGAGGCGGTCAAGTGAGTATAGTTTAGCCATATAAGCACATGGGATGGGCCTTTGGGCTGGAGCATTGGGCCTGGGCTATTCCCCCTCCCTTCACACACCAATTTCCATCTCAAATGCCTCATGGCCCATTAACCCTTCGGCCTTTGGCAGCCGGGCGCCCCGGAGGGGAATTAAATTGTATGGACCCGCGTCCAACCAATTCTCGGGCCTCGGCGGACTTTTCTTCCGTGTCGGCGGATCTGGCCGCGTAGAGCGCCGCTGCGAGGAGGGGACGGACAGGGGAGGCGGCGTTCCGAGTCCCGACAGCCGCCGGCAGCTTGGGGCGTACCACGTGCTCCATGGGTTCACGAGTTTCGGGCCGCCACCACATGGATCCTCCTCCTCCGCCGCCGCCGCCGCAGCAGCACCCTCCTCACCCTCAGGGTGAGCGTCACGGCGGCGGAGAGACGATGCCGTACCAGGACGCGGACCACAGGCTTCGGGCGCTGGCCGGCCGCGCGGAGGGCTTCGGCCGCCATGCCATCGGGGGCCTCCACGGTACCATCTACCGCGTCACGTCGCTCCAAGGTACGTACGATCCCGCGCAGCTAGCGCTTCCAATCGTGGAACCAAACAATTGATTGATTCCTGAGGTCGGCGTCGGCGCGGGCGCAGACGACGGGTGCGGGAGCCTGAGGGAGGCGTGCCGCGCGGAGGAGCCGCTGTGGATCGTCTTCGAGGTGTCCGGCACCATCCACCTCCGCTCCTACCTCCGCGTCTCATCGTACAAGACCATCGACGGCCGCGGGCAGCGCGTGGTGCTCGCCGGCAAGGGGCTCCAGCTCAAGTCCTGCCACCACGTCATCGTCTGCAACCTGGTGTTCGAAGGAGGCCGGGGCCACGACGTGGATGGCATCCAGATCAAGCCCGACTCCACCAACATCTGGATCGACCGCTGCACCCTCGCCGACTACGACGACGGCCTCATCGACATCACGCGGCAGAGCACGGACATCACAGTCTCAAGGTCTTTTTCCTTTCCTTCCCGCCTCCTCTTGTAAGTGCCTTCGTGAATTAACAAACCAATCAACCAATTACTGCATGCAGATGCCACTTCATGCGGCACGACAAGACGATGCTGATCGGCGCGGACCCCACGCACGTCGGCGACCGCTGCATCAGGGTGACCATCCACCACTGCTTCTTCGACGGCACGCGGCAGAGGCACCCGCGCCTCCGCTTCGGCAAGGTCCACCTCTACAACAACTACACGCGCAGCTGGGGCATCTACGCCGTCTGCGCAGGCGTCGAGGCCCAGATCGTGTCCCAGTGCAACATCTACGAGGCAGGCGGAGGGCCTCCGAAGAAGACGACTGTGTTCAAGTACATGCCGGAGAAGGCCGGCGACCGAGAGGATGTGGTGGCAGGGCTCATCAGCTCGGAAGGGGACGCCTTCCTCAACGGCGCGCTGCCCTGCCTGATCGATGGCCCTGGACCTGTCTTCAGGCCGGAGGACTATTATCAGCAGTGGACTATGGAGCCAGCGTCGCCGGCGCTCAAGGACATAATACAGCTCTGTGCGGGATGGCAGCCGGTGCCCAGGCCCTCCGACGATTTCTGACCTCTTCGTCATTCTGATATGCCACGTCTTACTTCTGCTAAGAGAGTATTCGTTTCACAGTAGCACTGCATTTGTATGCATCCCATCCCTAGGTAATTTAACATTTGTTTCATGGTAACAATTTATTTGCATGCTGCTCCTCTTCATCTGCCGCCCTCTCTGAAATGTAGAAATGTCGATATAGTTTTCTACTTGTATTTTTATTATTTATGGTACAATTATCAATGTACAGAGATCTCTCTCATCCATAGCATTCCAATAGCTTTCAGTTGTGAATGATACTCTTATGTCTTACCAGAAGGTGCAAGACACGTCAAGTCGTCAACTTGCTTTGTAGCCATTCACAGAGAATTATTGATGAGATTAAGATCTCCATTCAGAATTGGTGTCAGGAATGTAGGGATTAACTAAGATCCACAGAGCTTGATGATTTAGCTGCGCGAGGTGATTATGACAGAAGGTTCCTTCAAGATACAAAAAAAAAAGGTATGTCAAGATTGTCCTTTAGATTTCATTTGTTTTTGGAGGGATGGGAGGATGGTTGATTATGCACCTCATTTTCATAACCACAATCTGTGTATTTGTAGTCCATATCATTATATCTTGTAAGTTTACATCCTCTTTTAGAGCAATTGTAATCTTAGCATTCATGTTGACCAGATTAACTAAAGCACACACATAAAAAACAATATATTCTCTTGTTTTTTCTGTTGATTGTTGTCCTTTGCCCACCGTCATAAATGGACTTTAGCTCAGATGCTTATGATCAAACTCTTCAAAAAAGTCATGTTGGCCCAGGATAGGTTTTCTAGTTGCCTACTGAACTATAAACAATGGGCGCTGGGGCTAGAGAACATTGAAATAGTGTGTGAAGGAGCAACTCTCGAACTTTTTCCCACAAAAACATATTCCTTTTTGGAACTTTAGATGTCATACAGTACAGGGAATGCTATTGTGGAATTCATAGCAGACTGGACTGGTTTAAATAGCAGTATTTGAAAATTAGTTTGAAGCAGGATGGTAAAAGAGGCCGGAAGGGGAAGAAGTATGCAGGGCCAGGGTTCTTGCATTGCCCCGAAGTATTGCAGTTGTTGAAGATCACAAATCTCAAGGGCCGACTTTTTGTCCTTTGGGCAGAAATGTGTGATCTTGCAAACAAAACTAACAAACATGTAGCCACCTCAGGTAACCAAAATGAGGTAAAGAACAGGAATGCAGAAAAGACGTTAAGCTCTCAGCATCACTAGGCTTACAATTGGGTTTTGTGTTGATGCATTCCGAATTGTGTGTTCATAACATAACAGCAAATAAATATTCCTCTTCTCTGTAGCATCGCTGGGTCGAACCTTTCATCTGTTAATAGTTCTTCAAAAATCTATCTTACAATGAAATGCACTCAGAAAAGGATTATTCATGAGAATCAAAATAAAAGCTTGGTCCTGAAACTGGAGGTAAAATGCAGGAATACAAGCGAACAAGCTTGAAGGCCTAGTTGCGTGAAGTGAGTATATGACAGAAAGATATTCGAGAAAGAGAAAGAAAAAGTCGTGGATTTTTTTTCTTTTTGAAATTTTAGCTAGAGCACTGCTGTATCATCATTTATTCAAGAGCAGCTGCAGCGCACACAACACAAAAACGAAAGGGTCTGCTCCATCAAGGAATTAGGTTAAATCTTTTTGGAGGCTCTGGTTTTGAGCTGAGGGGGGTTTATTTTGAAGATTAAGAAGATGTTGCTCTATTGTATGAAGTTGATAGGCTTAGATCTGCACCAAGTATTAAGATCTGCGATGAGATATGTTACTTTTTGCTGAAAAGGGCAACGGTAGGAGTTGTCCCACCTCTGTTGTCCACCTGATGAAAACCATATTCAAAGAGCCACCAGTTTTCGAATCTAAAGGGTTTTTTAGGTTTTTGATACAAAGAGTTAAGAACTGCAAGAATCAGAGCATGATCACTATGCATCATTGGAAGGTGGAAATCTTTTGTTGAAAGAAATTCCACACACCATTTTGCATTGCCAAAAAAATATATCCAGTCGTTCAAAAGTTGGATTAGTATTATAGCGTGTGTTAGACCAAGTGTATGCAGGCCCATTATAACCACGATAAAAAAGGCCACAATTTTTAACCAAACAGCAGAACTCAGATATAATTTTGGCATTAGTAGGTCCGGGACCTAACTTTTCATTTGCATTCATAACATTGTTTAGACCACCCATACATATAACAGGTAGGTTTGGGTATTGTACAACAAAAGATAGAACCTGGTTCCAGATACTAGTGGTTTGGTGATGATGGGGATCACCATACATACAAATTAAAACAAACTTCTTCAGGTTTTGTTGATGAACACACAAAGCAACGAAGAAGTGGTGGCAGCTGAAACTACTTCTAGGTCTACATCATTTCTGTTACGAAGCCATAGTCCACCCGATTGGCCTTGAGCTGGAACAACATGAGCTTTATCAACATTGAATCGATTCATCATAGATTTAGTAGTGAATTTGGCATTTCTAGTTTCAGAAACAAAGAAAAGATTACCTGCGCATTCGTTGAGGAACTGATTTCTAGTTTCAGAAACAAAGAAAAGATTACCTGCGCATTCGCTGAGGAACTGAGGCAGGCAAGGTGATGCATCTTATGGCTGCCGAGGCTCCCGCCTGTTCCCCGGCAGTTCCAAGATAGAAAGCTCATGGCGCCCGTGGCGCCAGAGCCCGTTGTAGATTCGAGTGATGGAGGTGACTACTAGAGCTATCACCCAGATGTTGGTGTAGATTTTGTGCCAAATGCTTGCTCGCTGAGGCTGCGGAACGACTTTGGCGGGGGTCATCTCTGCGACGCGTGGGGCGACGGGCAGGGGGGCACATAGGTTTGTGAATCGTCCACTCATGGGCTTTGGGAGTGGAAAGCCTCAGCCATGACTGAGAGCGTTGCGGGGAGGCTGGACTGTCGGAGGGCTGGCCATGGTAGGAGTGGCTAATGGTTTTTTTTATTCCTCAGATCTGGTAGTACAAGTTGTAGTATCTGAACGTACAACCAAACACACGTACGCATACACTCGACACACACCAAACACACGCCACTAAGGTGTACTCCAGACCTAGAAATCTATACTACCATCCATATACGCCTACAAGATATTTACGAAGACACAGCTTCGCTAGCGACGGGCACGTCGCCTCCCCTTGTGGTCCATGGACGCATGAGGTCCCTACAACGAGAAAGTGGGGAAAACCCTGGTGGGAAGCTGTAACAACCCAGGTGTTTGTCACTCATTAAGTAGTGGGTTTGAGCTCAAACATGATAGATTAAGTGGAGATGACGATGTCAAGGCCAACCTACGGAGTTGAGTCTAATCTAAACATGGATGTTACTCCTTTGCTTTGCATATAGGACATTTTCAAGATATATGCTTGGGTGGTGTTATGGCAATATCTTCATGTGTCTCACCTTAGTACCTATCTATATTGATTCCTGGAAAAGTTTCATGGAGTTTGGAATCAAAAAGTCACATGAAATGATAAGTTACATGTTTGTTTGGATTATAACTGAAACATACTTCTGAAACCAGGAAACATGTTTTACATTCCATGTGAACTAGTGTTTATGCAACATACAAATGCAACATGTGCAACACATCTAGGACACATGTGGAACAACCTAGTGAAACATGTGTAGCATGTACCTTGCAACAACACAATGAAACAAGTGAAATAGAGCTTTGAAACAAGCATTTCAAATGTAGTGATTCCTATGTTTCAATGCATGTGAGGCCTATATTCTTGTGCAACCTATGCATGGTGTGTATGTTTAGCCTCTACAACACCTTAACTACACTTAGGACACTTAATGGAACAATGTTCATGTTGATCATTTTGCCTAAATGTGCTTCTAAGTGATGGTTGACCATGTATGGACCGTAGAACACTTTTGTTTGACCGTTTCAAAGGTGTGACCTAGAAGCTTTGCATGACTGTGCACCCTTTTACAAAGATGTAGAGAATTTTATAAGGAACAAACTTTGTTTAAGAGTCAAGTCATAGAAATGTGTGGAACATACTCAAAAAGGGACCACAAGCCAAGTTTAGGGCTGTTCCCAACACTTAGAATATTCTAAGTCTGGAATTAACAGCAGAAAGTTGCCATGTTCATGCAATTGTATCTTCTAAATTTGTGTGGTAGCTCAATTTAATTCCTTACTAGGAGTTGAAGTACTTTTCATGATGGATCCAATTAATCAGGTCTCATCAAGTTTGGAGTTCATTTGCATCTTCAAAAATAGTTCCAAAAACAGCAAAAGTTTACTTTATTACCTTTCGACATTGACATGTTGACATGCCGCGTTCTCGAAATTTTGTTAAACGGCTTAACATGGTCCCAAAATGAAAGTTGGAGTAGACACTCTGGAGAAGAGCATGTAAAAGTATGGCATCAATTTGACTTAGTGTTGACCTTCAATTGTGGATGTTTGCTTGTCGCTGTCAAATCGCTGACACTATCAAGTTGGGTACTAATTATCTGCTAATCCAAGAGCCTAATGGCTGAGCACCCTTAATCAAAGTTGTAGAGCTTTAGGAGGAGAGCAAACTTTGTTTTGAGCCCATGATCCAGTTTGGCCCGTAGCTAGCCCAAAATGGCGCCTCAATATGGCCTCACCGACGCCCGCCACGTGCTCGACAGATGTCCCCTAAAGGGATGGACGTGACGCCCATGCACAGAGCACATGTCGCCATTGCCGATCTCTCCATCTTCTCTGTTCGTGCCTGTGTTGATGGGGAGTGCTTGGGTGTGCACTCATTCACTCTCCTCACCCATAGCTGCTCTCCCTAGTCCCCCTCCTCTCCTTCTGGCGCGCCAGCTCGAGCTTCAGAGCTCGCCGTCGCGGCCATCCTTTGCCGGTGGCCAAGCTCTCCATCCACCACCGTTCTCCCCCACTCAAGCTCTCTTGTGCCTCACCTACAACCCCGCTGGGCTCACTTCTCTCTCCTCCACCCGGTGCTCGCTTTTCCTCGCCGTCGGTGCCTCGCCGTCGCTGGTGCCGCAAGCGCCATCGGTCTCTGTGCCGTGGCCGTGGGAGGGGGAAGGCTAGCAGGTCACCTCTGGACATGTCGTGCTCGACGAGGGGTGCGCCGCCATCATGGCCTCTCCTTACCGGGGGGGTCCGACCCTGGACGCCGGTGAGCTCCTCGGTGCTTGAGCCGGCCGGTAGCGCCGGCGGTCACCTTCTCTATCGGCCGTTCACCTGAGAAGGAAGAAAACCGGCCCCCTATATTTTCCTTTTATTTGAATGACAGATGGGGCCATGTGGACAGAGGGTCCCACACGTCAGCGTGAACTGGAGGCCCCTGCTGGGTACAGATCCGGGTACGCCTAGCACGTCTAGGGTGAAGAGGTTTCCTGTTTTTATTTTTCAGATTCTATGCTAAATCTTGTAAAATCCATATCTCATGCTAGGTAATTCCAAAAATAACAAAAGTGGACTTTTTGGAAATCTTGAGAAGAGATCTATGCAGTAGAGTCATAAAATGTACATGTTTGTAGAGGTTTTCTGATGTCTTTATTTAAGCTTTAAAAATGCTCCAAAAATGCTTATAAACTTGACCAGAGCCATATCTTGAGTTTTAGAACTCCAAAAATAGTGATTCTTGTTTTGTTAATTTTGTGATGACATGAACTTGCTAGGAAAAATATCAAACACACTAGTTGTTCACTGTTTTCTTAAGGTTTTGATTTGACCTTGATAAATTAGGAAGTCTACATTATATTGCTTGTCATTTTATATCTTGAGTTGTATTGATCCAAATGATGTAAAATTTGTATGGTAGTCTTGTTATGCTATGTATGTACTGTGGTATAAATTTCATGGTCTTTGCTTACTGTTTGATCAAGTTATTGATTTAACTTGTTTATGGCTTGATAAATAGCTTGTAAATAATATATAATTGATAAAATGGAAAATGTGGTTTCATTAGCTTAGTATGATGTTTATATATCATGTTGATTCATACTATGGCCATGTGTTCATAGAAAATATTGAGTTTTAGGTTTAACTTGCTCTCACATGATTTATTGCAATAGCTATATGTCCTTTTCATAGGGGTTGATATACTTATCCAAATGGCTTGAAATCTGGACAGTATACTTTTGGTAGCATTTGTAGGACACTGTAATTTTAGTAGAATTTATTGTGCACTTTTGATAGGTGTTCATAATCCCACCTAATTATCTAAATAAATTAAGAAAATGTATTAAAAGAATTTATTTAGGAATGGGCACTATGTTTTCTGGTGTTCATTAGTCATGTGTGAAATGTTGGTAAAGTTGGTTTTGCATAATTATATGTTTGCAACATAAGTTAATAATTATTTCTTGCAAATGAGATTTCTGGACAGATCTGGGAACTTAGCAAAGTTCTTCATGATAATGTGCTTTGTTGTAAAACTTGTTTATACAAAAGTTGTAGATAATTTATGTATCTAGATGGTGTTAAAATTTGGTGGCATTTGGCCATGTGATTTAGGAGTTATAGCTGTTGAAAGTTAGGTTACAGAATTGCTTGCTCTGTGTCTTGTTAGACCAGTTTCTGTGTTTGTGTAAATTTAACATATTAAAATTTGGAATCATGCTGTGATGATTATAAATGAAATGTAGAGAATTTCATAAGCTTTCCATAATATCTTCTTGCGAGTCATTTGGAGTTGTATATCTCCAGTTTTGATTAAATTACTTAGCTGCTGTTCTGATACCCAGAAAGTGGCAAATTCTAGTCTAGTGCTTTAATTAACTTTGCCATGCTAGTGTGTTGAAGTGTGACTCATATCTTTGATGGTACTTGGGTTAGTACCCTGTGATCTTATGAGGCTTGTGTCTTGATTGATGTGCTTGTTATCTTCTATGTTATGCCTTAAGTGAGGATCTAGTTAATTAGCTCTAGGTGCTTATAAGAACTATAGTATGCTTGTATGATTACTTTGTTTATTGCATTTCTATGTATTCATACATATGCATGGTTACACCTCATATAGGTACGCTAGATGCACCACGTGAAGGACGTGATGAGGACCCAAGCCAGAAGATGATGTTTGGTGGACATATCTCGGAGACGGAAGAGTTGGACAAGTGAGAGAATGGGAGGTGCTCGCCAAACGAGTGTCATCTGACAACCACTGACTTGTGTTGGATCCCAGGCAAGCCCTGGAGTATTATAAGCCTCCTACCTTCAAAGCAATTAATTCTTTATATGTTATAAGTATTGTTGCATTAAGTGGTAGGAGTTGGTTGAAAACCTTGCTGCATTATATCACTCCTTGCCCAGATATATGAATCCTTAAATCCTACATAGACTAGGATCGAGTAGATGCTTAGCCCTGCTTTAAGCGGTAGAAGTCAGGTGATTTCCTGTCACCTGCGAGATATAGGGATGTTCATATATGGCACGGTTGGCTATATGTGTTATCGTGGAATGGAACCATGTGTTAATAAAATGAAATGAGACCGGGCGGGATGATGATAGTGAAGCGACAAGGCATGGAGGTATTAGGTGTGGATCTATCCCCGTCTGAGTCGTTTAAGGACCGATTCGCTGTACGTCCTTGAGTCATGTTAACGCAGTCTAACACTTAGTTGGCCGGATAAGTCGTTCCGACCACGAATCCGAGTAATACAGTTCAGGCCGGGAATCGACTGGTAGGTCGCATCTTGGAGGAGAGAAACGTTGTGCTTGGGGACATTGGCGTGAGTCCAAGGGGGGTTAGAGTTCCTAGCACCTAGCAGAGGGTCGCCCTTGGGAATGCGACATCAGTCGGACCCGCGGTTCCTGAACTGTACCAAAGGTGACCTGAGCAGCCCGCGCCAGGCGTGACTCGGTGAGTGTTAGAAATACCCCTCCAGCTGGATAGAAATTCGATTTGAATCGCCGTCGCTCCCAGTTAGTGAGCACTTGACTTGAGCAGCGGCAACGTAGATTCCATTAAATTGAACGGATGGTTAATTGGATCACGATGGAAAGGTTGCCTCAATTTATACCTGCTATGGTTAATTTTGTTTGCTCCTAATAAAGTGAGTGCACTAGTACAGGTTCTGATATAGATGATAGGTTAATGATAATTAACTTGACGCGTAAGCATTAATGATTGATCATCTATATTAAGCTTTTATACAAAACGTTGTCAAGCTAGCCCCACTTTATATCAGCCTTGCATGATCCTTGGTGTCACCTTATTTCTGGTTTTTGACGGGTAAGTCTAGCTGAGTACTTTGTCGTACTCAGGGTTTTATCCTCACTTGTTGCAGGTTATGATGTATCGTAGCGACTGCAAGAGTTGGTTGGCTCCTGCCTTGTGGCAGAGTGTGATCATGGACATGATTCTTCTTATTTACCTTATCTCTAATGCTTTTGTTGGAAGTCGACCGTGGTACTGGCATGTATTTGAAATAAGAATAATGTTAGTTTCAAATTACTTTGCTTCCACTACTTTTGAACTTAAGTTGTAATAACTATGTTGAACTCCGATGTAAATTGATTTACTTGTGAAATGGTTGTAACATATGACTGGTTATGTTGAATCACTACGATCTTGGCTTGTATGTTGGTTAGTTTGAAATCCCTCGTGATTTCATTGGACTACCAGAGTTATATGGGCTCAAGTGCGAGAATTTAATCACTCTGGTGATTGTTTTTGTACTTGTGCTCTTATAATTTGGACGGTTCTGTTACAGCTGGTGTCGGAGCAAGATTCAACATTAAACATGTCGTATGTATATTTAAAACAAAGATTTTATTTTATAAAATCAGTTTTATCAACTTATAGCTATATATAGGTTTGTGAAATCTGAATTCTAAACCTAAGTATGCTAGTGGTCAATTTCCTTATGCCCATATAAGGATTATTAGGTGGCTTATATAAGTACTAACTTGGGGGTTTTCATTTATGCATCTACGTCCAGGCCAAGGTATGTATGTGTGATGACTCTCCCACACTATACTACCCGGTGTGTCAGATTAGAGGTAGCCTTCATATATGAAATAGCCGTATATGTTGCTAGTTTACTTTTATGCAACATCGCACCTACGCTCAGGTAAGTGTGAGTTGTGAGAGCATGACCGTACAACTTGCGGTCTAGGGGAGAGCTAGTTTTGGTTACTGGATTATTTATATGTCACACACATGTATATATGAAGGTATTTAATTGTGGGTGATTGATGATTCGGGTAGTTTTGGTACTAGATGTACATATACAGGAGTATATGTATATGGGAGTGCTTAGAATTTCACCTTCATATTTTATTTGTGTGCTATATTTGGGAAAATGTTGGGCTGTAATGAAACTTTTCTGCAGGTACGCTAACCACGAATGCGTAAGTCGAATGTAGCTGTCGACTAGCTATATCTCGAGAGAGTGCGTGTTACGCCACCGACATAGAACGTGATCGCCACCTTAGGTTGGCAATCTTGTGAGGACGAATAGGACGAAGCATGCATCTTCATGAGTATTACTTTTTGCATAGCTATGCTCCTCTCACCCTTGTTGTAGTGATGTTTTGTGGTCATAATGGTGTTTTCTTTAGTTATAGAGAATACTAAAGTTGTAGCTAGTTTACTTATCTAGCTTGTCCTAAAAATTCATTACCCTAGGTTTTAACTTTGAGAGTTATGAGATTTAGAAGTTTACTGTCAGGTTTTGCTTATGCCCTAAACAGATCTGAATGTTTGCTTTGTTTGACCTGTTGAAAGTCTCTAGTTTGGTTTTGGCTAATTGATGAAACCTAGGACTAACCTTTGTATCTAAGTGGATGATTTAGATAAAGGTGGTCATTGCATATGAGACATGACATTGACTCATATGACCAAGATAGTGAAGACCAAGATGAGGCTTGGCTCGATGGACCGGTTGTGAAGGTGAAGGGCAAGTCGAGGCTTCGAAGCGAAGGACCATGCGATGGTGAAGCTTGAGCAAGACTTAGCGTCGACGGACAAATGCAACGGTGAAGAGCAAGTGAAGTCAAGGTCGATGGATCGAGATGGTCATGTGATGATATGAAGTGGATCATATCATTTGGAGAAACAAAATGGGCTCAAGGCAAAGGTATAACCATAGGGCCATTTTGTTTTACACTCAAGACACCATAGAGGGTGTGAGTGGTTTAGGATCGATAGCCGAACTATTAAGAGGGGAAGTCTTATCGGTTATTCGATGCACGGGTGCCACTAGGTGAATTCATGAAGTGCATTGCATGTAGGGCCTAGTGAGCTAATTGGAAAACCTTTGAAAATGATTGAGAAAAAGCTAACACACAAGCACATGGAGATGTACACTTGATGGTGTTGGCACATTTGCAAAGGTGGCGTTGGTCGCGCTGTGGTTTGCGGGTAGAGAGGGGTTTGGGTTCCTCTCTCTCTCCCGCCGAGCGTGTGAGCGCGGGATTCAGGCGATTTCGGGGAAATGAAATGCCTATTTTCCACTACGCCGAAAGTCAGAAAAGAAACGGAGGCGAACGGGGTCACTGAGGTGACCGAACGCTGCACCGGACGCGGTCACGGTGTGACCGGACGCGTCCGGTCAGTACAGCGCGGTATCGGGCGCGCGGGCTAGGGTTTGCAACCGGCGCGTTCGGTCACTCGCGGGACCGGCGCGTCCGGTCAAGTGCCCAGAAGGAACTGCGGTTCGCAAGGACGATCGGACGTGGGGCGCGTCAGGTTCTAATATAGATGATAGGTTAATGATAATTAACTTGACGCGTAAGCATTAATGATTGATCATCTATATTAAGCTTTTATGCAAAACGTTGTCAAGCTAGCCCCACTTTATATCAGCCTTGCATGATCCTTGGTGTCACCTTATTTCTGGTTTTTGACGGGTAAGTCTAGCTGAGTACTTTGTCGTACTCAGGGTTTTATCCCTACTTGTTGCAGGTTATGATGTATCGTAGCGACTGCAAGAGTTGGTTGGCTCCTGCCTTGTGGCAGAGTGTGATCATGGGCATGATCCTTCTTATTTACCTTATCTCTAATGCTTTTGTTGGAAGTCGACCGTGGTACTGGCATGTATTTGAAATAAGAATAATGTTAGTTTCAAATTACTTTGCTTCCGCTACTTTTGAACTTAAGTTGTAATAACCATGTTGAACTCCGATGTAAATTGATTTACTTGTGAAATGGTTGTAACATGTGACTGGTTATGTTGAATCACTACGATCTTGGCTTGTATGTTGGTTGGTTTGAAATTCCTCGTGATTTCATTGGACTACCGGAGTTATATGGGCTTAAGTGCGAGAATTTGATCACTCCGGTGATTGTTTTTGTACTTGTGCTCTTATAATTTGGACGGTTCTGTTACAGAAACCAGTGCCGAGTGAGACTCGAACACTAGCCGGTAGGAAGGTAGCCACCGGCCTCTACCACCTGCACTACGCGCAGTTCCAGAGTGGCTAGGAGTAGAGCAGTGATGCGTAGTAGTGTTGGGAACTTGGGATGAGGCAGGAGAGGGTTGGGCACTGTTTTATGGAGCGAGGTGGTGGCTTGCTGCAATGTCGTGGGTGGTGTGGATTCGGAGGATTGCAGTGCTGAGCCGGCTGTCTGGAAAAACGGCTTATGCTGATTTGTTGCGAAAGAAAGACATTGTTATTTCGATGAAACAGTATGACTGATAAGTTTAAGCGAACAGGGCCTGCGGCCCCAAAGGGCTGGATATTGGATGGACCCGGCATATGGAGCAACTGATCAGCGTTAGCTGAAGCATGGGACCCTTTCAACATAGTTGTGAATTCCATTCCAGTACCGGCCGGAATGGCTGGAATGTCTCGTACCGGTCCCTAAACCGGTATAGAAAAGCCTCAATCCCGTACCGGGTCAAATACCGGTCAATACCGGTCGTGACTACATGTATTATATTTTTCCATGTATGAACTTTGGAGTTTAAAATTTGAAATAAGGTCATATGAACTTGTTGAATGACATCTTAGTTTGGTAAAATGTTAATTATGTCATAAGTTAAGTCAAAATATATTTATATGTACATTTATATATAAGTTTATTCACATATTATTATTACTATAAAGTCCGGAATGGTACACCGGTATGGCCCGGTACCGGAATGTTTCATTCTAATAGCCAAAACGGAATGGGCTTCGGAATGGAATTTACAAGTTAGCTTTCAACATACCTTTTCTTTTTTGTTGGGTTTTGAAATCAGGTGGGAAGGGGGTTGGGCTTTGGTCAAGATTCATGGGCTGTTGAATCGGAGCAGAAATGTGAGCAGGCAGGCCTTGCTATGAGAGAGATAGCAGCAGGTAGGCTATCAGTATAGGACGCTGAGCGGGCTCAGCGGTAGCGTGCTGAGCTAGCACGAAGTTAAGAATTCACTTTTATTTGTATTTAACAAATATTATTCAATCATAGGTAGTGTTTAGATGGTGTAAAAGTTGGTGTAAAGTTCCTGTAGCACTTTTCGTTGTTATTTGGTAAAATTTATCCAATCATGAACTAACTAGGCTCAAAAGATTCATCTCGACATTTACAGACAAAATGTGCAATTAGTTATTTTTTTTACCTACGTTTAATGCTCCATGCATGCGTCTAAAGATTTGATGTGACGGGAAATCTTGTAAAATTTTTGGAAGTTTGAAGGCATCTAAACACTGCCATAGGCTAACTAGGCTTAAAAGATTTATCTCATGATTTATAACTAATCTATACAATTAGTTATTTATTTCATCAATATTTAATGCTTAATGCATGCGTTTAAAAATTGATGTGACGGAAAGAGTAGATAAACTTGGAATTGGGAAGGGAAGAGAACTAAGGCCCTGCTGAGCTGCCGCTCGATCTGTGCCTAGTAGACCGCGCCGGCATTGTGGACCGTGTCCTCACCAGCGTGAAGCTCAGCGTCGAGCAGCAGCAATCGCTGCATCCTGGCGTATCACAGGCTATGTTTATATGTTTAGTTTCCCAAATTTATGTCTAAAATGTACTATGCAAAAAGAAAATTTCTCGTCATATCAAAATGCTGGTACATGCATAGAGTACTAAATGTAGATGAAATTAAAAAAATAATTGCATAATTTTGTTGTTTGCGAGGCGAATATTGTGAGCCTAATTAATCAATGTTTAAATAATTATTATCGAATAAAAATACTACCGTGCCAAATAGTAATTTGGATATCCCGATTTGAGGATCTAAACAAGGCCACGGTCTCTCTCGTTGAATCGTGTCGTCTCCAATGTATCATTTGAGAGCAGCAAAAGCAATTCTATGGATCATTGTGCTCTGCGAACGATAAATGGACTTCGGTTCAGATGTTTATGATCAAACTCTTCAGAACAGACATGTTGGCCCCAGGATAGGTTTTCTAGTTGCAGTGGCGGAGCTAGAGCAAAATCAAGGTGCGCTAGCCTTGTGGGTGCATAGAAATTTATAGCGTGGGATGCATATGGTGAAAAATTAAATATAATCACTGTTTTTCCAATTTTTCGTGGGTGTGACCGCACCCCCTGGCATGACTATGGATCCGCCCCTGTCTAGTTGCCTACTGAACTGAGGCTGTGTTTAGTTGCACCCACTAGCGGATCCAGTAATCTGGCGAGGTCTGGCAGCCGCCCGACCTCATCGCCGGCCACACCTTCCCCTGCGGAGATGCGGATTGACATGCCTGCTACTTTGGCGATGATCGATTCAGCACTTCCATTCATGCATGCGCTGGGCAACTGCTACTACGTACGCGTGGTATACTGCTATACACGCATGTCGTATGTTCATGCTCAGCGGCCGCAACGGGAAGGCTGCAAACTTCAGATACTAATGCATTGTCATACTAATGCATTAGTATTGGCCTCTATTTGTTCTTGTTCCCGATTAATCAATACTAATGCATGCCAACTTATTTGGTCTTCTCCTTTTTTGTTTCTTAATTCCCCTCTCTCCATTGTGCCCTGTATATTTTTTGAACCTTGGCTAATAAATTTCAGTGGGGACTAAGGTCCCTCATGTTTCCTAAAAAAAAACTTTATTTGGTCTTGGATGGTGGTTGTGCATTGTCATACAAACATATAATAAAAAGTTCGCCATAGGTGAAATTTTGTCCTGCATCCGCCACTGGTTGCACCTGTAAAATTTTTGGAAGCACAGTAACACTTTCGTTTGTATTTGGCAATTAGTGTCCAATCATAAGCTAATTAGGTTCGAAAGATTCGTCTCGTGATTTACAATCAAACTGTGTAATTAGTTTTTTTACCTATATTTAATGCTCCATACATGCGTCCAAAGATTCGATGTGACGGGGAATTTTGTAAACTTTTTGAAAGTTTGAAGAAACTAAACAGAGCCTGAACAAAGCGTGTGAAGGAGCAACTCTCGAACTTTTTACCACAAACAGATTCCTTTTTGGAACTTTAGATGTCATGCAGTACATGGAATGCTATTGTGGAATTCATAGCAGACTGGACTGGTTTAAATAGCAGTCTTCGAAAATCAGTTTGAGGGGGTGTTTGTTTTGGGCAGCTAAAGCTTAGCCAAACTTTAGTCCATTTAGTCCACTTTTTACCAAACACATGGACTAAATAAGAGCTAAAGTTTAGCTGCCAAGGGGAAGCTAAACTGGACTAAATGGAGCTAAATCTCACCTTTTAGTCCCATTTATCCAAACACATGGACTAATAAAAGGGACTAAAAGGCCCTCTTTTAGTCACCTAAACCAAACACTCAATAACTAAAGTTTAGTCTATGATTTTAGCGAGAAGAAACCAAACAGGCTCTGAGGCGCTAGGATGGTAAAAGAGGCCGAAAGGGGAAGAAGTATGCAGGGCCAGGGTTCTTGTTGCCGATGTATTGCAGTTGCTGAAGATCACAGATCTCAAGGGCCGACTTTTTGTCCTTTCGGCGGAAATGTGTGATCTGGCAAAGCTAACAAACATGTAGCCACCTCAGCAAACCAAAATGAGGTAAAGAACAGGAATGCACAAAAGACGTCAAGCTCTCAGCATCACTTAGGCTTACAATTGGGTTTTGTGTTGATGCATTCCAAATTGTGTGTTCAGATAACATCAAGTAAATATTTCTCTTCTCTGTAGCATAGCTGGATCGAACCTTTAATCTGTTAATAGTTCCTCAAAACTCTATCTTAACATAAAATGCACTCAAAAAAGAATTATTCATGAGGATCAAAATGAAAGCTTGGTTCTGAAACTGGAGGTAAAGTGCAGGAATACAAGCGAACAAGCTTGAAGGCCTAGCTGTGTGAAGTGAGTATATGACAGAAGGATATTCGAGAAAGAGAAGGAAAAAGTCGTGGATGTTTTTTTTTGAAATTTTAGCTGCTGTATCATCATTTATTTAAGAGCAGCGCACACAACACAAAAACGAATCGGTAATGTTGCTTACAGGTAGTCCGTCCGTCCGGACGGATCCCATATAAGTTGTCCGCTCGCTTTGCGCGGCATTTGTGCCTTGCCCGCGCCGCCCCGTGCGCATCGCCTGCTCGCTCAGTGCGCTGCGCGCCTCTGTTCCGGGACGGACCCTGCCCTCGGTCACGTCGCCCCCGCTCGCGCCGCACCGTCTAGCCCGCGTCCGCACCGCTCGCCTACACTGCATGCCCCCGCCCAGACTTGCGTCTCCTACCGCGGTCGTACTCCATCCACCTGCCTCTGCCCCTACCAAGGCCCGTGCCGCTGACAAGCTCCACACCAGCAACCTCCGCGCCACTCCGTGGCATCGAGCTCCGTGTCGACGAGCCTTCTTTCGTCCGAGCAGCAAGCAGATGCTACGCTGAAAGCGCATGTAGCAATAGTATTTTCATGTGTTTCAGAGGTATGTTGCAAGTATTATATATTGATGTTGTAAAAGTAGATCGGGATGTTGCACATGTTACAATAGCTATACACGTATATTTCAAGTGTATATTCTAAATGTTTTATCTGTTCCAGTCAAATGTTTCTTTTTTACCATAAAATATCCAAAACGAACGTTGCAAGTGTTTTATATAAAGAAATGCGGGAGAGATGAACATGACCCGAAAAGAGCGATGAAACAAACTAAGACAGACCAATCTCGTCTCCCTGACCTTGACCCAACGCTCTCAGACTTCAAGCTCCAGTAAGACACCAGAGGTGTTGCTCTTCTCTTAACATCCGAAGGAGGTTGTTGATGCGCGGTCGTGCCCTGTCAAAACACATGAATTACGGTGTTTCCAAATTACCCAGGCACCCAAAATAATAATTGAGTTCACCTTTTCTTGTATCTTTCTGAACCTTTTTCACTGCTTTTCTCCACCAATCTGCAAAAGACAATTCATGATAACCTAGAACCGATCTTGTAAGCCCAAAGGTGCAAGAACCTGGAACCAAAAATCTCGAGAGAATACACATGTGGTGAGCAGATGTTCAATGTCTTCTTCCTCCTGGTCACATAGTGGACACTTGGGCGGATGCGGAAGGCCTCGCTTCGCAAGTCTGTCCACTATCCCACACCGGTTCCAGATGTCGAGCCAAAGAAAAACTTTGCATTTTGATGGAGCCCAGGATTTCCATAGCCGACGTCAATGCTCAAAAGGGATTGCTCCATTGAAGAAAGCACGATAAGCAGATTTGGAGGAGAAATTACCCAAGCCATCTAGTCTCCATATATGCATATTTCATCCTAGGAAAGATGTATATCCATTAACATATCGCACAATTGAAAAAACTCGAAAAGCCCTATTAGTGATAGTTCTCCTTGGATATCCACAGGCCAGGATTGGTCATGCAGGGCTTTGTGCTACTGTGTGTTGTTTACGGGTTTTTCAAGGCACATTAGCAACCACCAAAGGCGCTAGATCTGCTACAGAGGAGCCCATGAGCCATCTGTCTAACTAAAAAAAGGCTGTTATTACCATCACCCACCTGTGATTCAAGAGCAATAACAAACAACACACATGCATTTCGATGGACATGTATGTTAAGCACTTTCCAAGATCGATTTGGATCCGTTCTCGCAAACCATAGTCATCGGACTTGCAGGGCCCAACTCATGATCTCAAGATTGAGGAATCCTAGCCCTCCCAAATCAAGTGAACGCAGGACTTTATCCCATGTGACCAAGCAGGACCCACCATTCACTTGTTGCCGCCTTTTCATGTGAATGCTCGACGGATCTTGTCAATTGCACAGATAAACCATTTGGAAGCGTTGATGGCAATCAATACATAAATAGTCACGACTGAGAGGACATAACGAACCCAAGTGACACGACCAGTCATGTTCATGAGAGACGATTACCAATCGGGCAGCTTGTCTTCGACCTTTTCAATCCACAGTAGCGGGTCAACTTTCTTCAATTTTCTATTAGAGATCACAAAAATTTTTGGTTAACTAATTTTTCGGTTAAATCGGTTCAGTTTGGTTAAAAGAGTAGACTTGTGATATGCACCCGGCACCGCTTTGCAGGTCTCCTGGAGATGGCCTTGAAATGGAATGGAGTGGTTTAGTTGAAACACCAAGGAAACAAAGTGGAGCAGTAAAAGGGTTTTCAACGTCCTAACACGACACCGTGCAGCACGAGTTAGGCTATCCGCACTCATGGACCTCTATATTCATCCTCTATACGTTCTAATCAGCAAGATTCTCTCCTCTATACTTAATTCTCCCGCACCCATCCATCCTCTGTATCATCATCTATCCACTCTATCCATTGTGGAACCCACTTGTCATTTATCTAAATATATTCATGTGTGATCTAGTTTTGAATGATTTATTGAGACGAATTTAATGGTGCAATCAGAATTTAATTTGGATTTTTGGTTTGTGAGTTATAGTATTTTTTCCTTTGTTTAGCTAGTGGGGTCCGCCACTGCCCCACTATAGAGTAAGCACTGTACCACTCTAAATATAGAGCGAGAGAAAAGATAGAGTATCGTTTTAGAGTAACTGGTACATCAGTTTTTACTCTATATTCATACTCTAAAGTTTTAAAGTATCGCTTTAGAGTATCCACCGCGGGTAGGGTTAGAGGGACACGTCTGCGGCCCACGTAACAGCTGACGTGGCACGGCAACACGGGAGTGGCGACACAGGAGTTGTTGGTGTTGGTCTCGTCACTTCCCTTTTGTTTATTTCCCACCAAACGGACCCGCACGGCCGGGCCGCCCCTGCCTGCCTCGCGTCCTCCGAACCACGCGGCGACCGCGCCTCCACGTCACGTGCGCCGCCGCCCGCCGGAGCGGACCGCCGACGCCCGATGGCGGCTGCCCCTGCGGCGCACGCCTACCGCGCTTCGGCTTCGGTAACTACTCGCCCTCTCCATTCTGCCTCTGCGATGTGCAGCTCCGTTCCCCCTCCCTTCTTCTTCCTCCTCTTCTCAAAGCACGCCTCAATCAAAATTCTAAGGCGTGTGAAGAATTCGTGTCTGAGGGTGCTCGCTCATCAGTAAAAAAAAAACCCCCAAGATTTGGGCATGGTTGTTCAGTGCATCGTGGAGTCTAGCAATTTAGGTAGTCTCAGCTGAGGCCTGACGGAACTTGGCGGATAGGAATGGGGAAGACGACTGTCGTGCTGTTTTTGGGTGGACGTCCTTCATCAAACTGAGCTGCAATTTCTTAGCTTGATTATAGCGCCAAGGTTTTTAACCTGGCATTGCCATGGGTTAGTGCGTGATCATACTTGTCCCAAATGGAGAGTGTTTAACAGGCCCGAATGGCCTTTCTCTGAGATGCAGCTTTAAACCATTTGGTTCAGTGAGTTGCCAGTTGGCGCTGCAAATTCCATGAACAGATACAACTGAGATGATATTAGACACTGGAACAAGAATCCAAAGTCAAAGTATGCAAGAGTGGAAGACTATGTGGCACTTCACTCTGACATGCTCAGCTGTGACAATAAGACTGTACCAGTGTACCGTAGTGTGGAACAAAGATTGGCCTAGAATAACCCCCACTTTTTTTTTGCATACTGTTGTAATTGAATTCTCTCAGAACACTTTTAGGTTGCAATTACGTTTGTGGGTTATGAGTATAAATTTCTTTAACTGAATAGGTTGAGGCTTTTATGCAACCGACTTACACATGTAATGGGACTCAGATAATTGCAGGCCTAACCGGTGCTCTGCGGGTGGTGTCTAGAAGTAAGTTGCTTGAGAGGAATCTTTTTATAGTGTTTTATTAACCAGTTCTTGCTTTTGTCATAACACTTGAAATTGGTTTTGTTTAGGGTCATATGTGCATTTCTGCAACTTCCAAGCATCAGGAAACAATGCGCTTCTTTACAGAAGGGGAAATCCTCTCTCCTTGAGATACTCTTTTTGCTCCTTGAAAGCAAGAAATAACCATTCATCAGCCGTTGCACCTGAGGACTACTGTGAAACTTACATCCAGTTTTTGAGAGATAAACGGATAGTTCCGGATTCAGATCCTCCAAGCTCTAAAGATGTGGACCTATTGTATCAATTTATTGATAAGAGGTGAGAGTGTGAGACCCTCTATTTGAACGAATTTGTCATTTTTCTGAGCTGTAGTTGAAGTGAAATGGACTTCACTGCCTTTTTTTCTTTCAGTAAAAGGCTCATGGTAGTAACTGGAGCAGGAATGAGCACTGAATCTGGGATTCCTGATTACAGAAGGTATGTGCATCGCTGTATCTGTCATGAAACTGTATTGTCAGCCTTACCATTACTGTCAGTATTCTGAAATGTAGAATTCTTATTTTATGGCAGTCCTAATGGTGCATACAGTACGGGTTTTAAACCACTCACTCATCAGGTGTGCCCAGCATCGCTTGTCCAATGATGTCTCTTGGTGTTTTTTATACATATTTGCACAGATTTCTTTCATTATGGTGCTATTTTTAAAAGGGGCACTGACATCTTTTACAAAGTTCTTTGAATTATCAGACCTGATTTTTGAAATTTGCATCCTAAAGATAACAAGATTATGATTCTGTGTTTTTTTTGTATCCATTACCTTTATGTGTGAGGACTCCTAAAAAGAGGCTACTTGTGTTACGATCAGCTATTTTTCTCGAACACGCAAGAGAGCTGCGCGTCATTTCATTAAAGATAGATAAAAAACTGTCCGAGTACATGCCGAACTCCATGGCTTCATTACTTCCACGGCTTGGTTACAATCAGCTGTAATGCATAACAAGTTAACCCTGCTCTCTTCACCTTTGTTCAGCTGTATAACTATCTGGAGTAATGACTCCAAGCTAAAAAATGATATTTGATTCTTGAGCAAATAATTTACCTACAGGAATCATTCAATAGCATGCCCATCAATGATGTTTGGTCTATGTAGGCCTCATCATTTTTCTGCTTTGCTCTGTTACTGTAAGTTGTTCTGTGACTTGTGGCATTCTTTTATAATACCTTATGATTTTTGCAAATTCGGTTTTGGTTATTACTGATTAGTTGAACCAACTTTAGTTATGAAATCATTCTTGCGTTCACCAATTCACTCTTTCATTATCTTGTTTGTGGTTACTTACCACTTGGACAACATAGGAGTTTGTTCGCTCTATTCGAGCCCGGAGGCGCTACTGGGCTAGGAGCTATGCTGGATGGAGAAGGTTTAGGAGAGCACAACCAAATGCAGCCCATTATGCTCTTGCGTCTCTAGAAAGGATTGGTCGTGTCCACTCAATGGTTACCCAAAATGTGGATAGGTAATGAGCTGGGCCTGTGTTTGTTAATAGGTAACAGAAGTGTATTTTTCACCTTCACTTGTTGCACATGTAACTTAGGCTGCATCATCGTGCTGGGAGTAATCCACTTGAGCTGCATGGGAGTGTATATGACGTTATTTGTTTAGAATGTGGTACATCCATCAGCCGAGAATCATTCCAGGAGGAAGTGAAGAACCTAAACCCAAAGGTTTGCTGTCTATTTGATACCAATTATATTTCTCATTTATATTGTGTTTGTCCGACGTGAACCCTTTGAAGAATGTATCTGTCACACAACTAAGTTAAAGTGATTTTTTTCACGTCCCTTTGAAGTTGTTGACTTATCGTATAATTTGGTATTTGTTGCCTTTGCTTTTTGAATCATTCAGACATGGTTCTAGGAGTGGAGGATAGGTAAGGGCAACCTGGGCCATGGGCACCCCTAGGCCCTAGGTTTGTCATTTTTCTTAATAAACATACAATAATCTATGGCTAAATTAGTTCATGCATAGTGGCCCTCCTGATTTATTGATGTAACCCCTTAGGATGTTGTTCAAGCTCCACCACTGCATGGTTCATCAGTTATGATCATTTAGTCAGCTTCTACATTAGACGTTAATGTTATCGGTAGAGCAATACATTTTTCTGTAGATGATTGCTACCACATGCTACTCAAATTTTAAAGTGACGTAATGCTTGTTCTTTTCCAGATTTGAACCGATCGTTCTGTAGCCCCTGACAACTGATGATTACTGTTGTTTCTGCAGTGGGCTCAAGCTATCGATAGTTTGGAAGTAGGGCAACCAGGTTCAGACAAAAGTTTTGGAATGCAGGAACGACCTGATGGTGATGTTGAGATTGATGAGAAGTTTTGGGAGCAAGAATTTGAAATTCCTAGCTGCCATCAATGTGGTGGAGTGCTAAAGCCTGATGTGAGATTCTTTTCACCCTGATACTTAAAGGGGGGGGGGGGGGGGGGCAGACCCAGTGCCAGAGGCTCCCACACGAGTGGGGTCTGGGGAAGGGAATAACCGAAGTAAAGTCTTACCCCCGCAGAAATTCTGCAGAGAGACGGCTTCGAACCCAGGACCTGGTGACTCGGCGAGCTAGCACTCACCAACTGCTCCAGGAGCTGATACTTGTAGGATTAATTTTTCTTGATGTATATAAGTATGCTCAGTTGCAGTTTTGAATTATTAGAAGAATTATTCTAAACCACATCTAGCCATCTGGGTTTAGTGGGTTTTTTTAGCTAATCTGCACCCGACAGGGGTGGGGTTTTAATCCCCACCTTACGCTTCTATTGTTTTGAATTAGCAACATTAATTTATTTAACATCCTATATATCTCTTTAATCCTTAGTAATCTGTCTAGCAATGACTAGAACTGGGATGTAAATTGTCAATATGCTATTCCATTTCCTGGCATTCTTTCACAGGCTATGTGATGTTACTAAAGCCGTACGAATATCATAACTGGAAGTTTTGTTTAACTTGTTATTTCTGATGTTTGAAGGTTGTGATGTTTGGTGATAATGTTCCTCAAGAGAGAGCTGGAAGCGCTAAGGAGGCTGCAAGAGCCTGCGATGCACTTCTAGTGGTTGGTTCAGCACTAATGACAATGTCTGCTTTTCGGTTGGCAAGGTATCATTAGAAATATATAATAATATTTGACACTCTCTTTTGTACTACATGATCAAGAGCTAGTCATGAAATCTGTTTTAAGATTTTTTTTTCCTTTCTCGGCAAAGTCTCTCAAATTGGATTAAATTATATCCGGTTGATGATTATTAATCCGAATTTAGGCTGGCACACGAAGCAAATGCTCCGATAGCTGCAGTTACCATCGGGGAGACCAGGGCTGATAGCATTTTATCACTGAAAATCAATGCGAGATGTGGGGAGGTTAGTGCCTCTTACTTGGAGCTTGATACACTTGTACTGCAGCATGTGACCAAGTGTTTTCTGTTTTACTTTGTTGCAACATTTTGTTCAGATATTACCCAGAATACTTCAGATGGGAAGTCTGGTGGTACCAAACGTAAGCTGAGCATGCCTTTCAAAGTGTCAAGTCAGCCTACCATGGCCCATAATTAATCTTTGGAGTTTGGAGGACTCAGTTAGCGGTGAAAAATATAAGAAGAAACATGTACATGTACAATTAGTTATAGATAATTCAACATGCCATTGGAAGGCAAAGGTCAATGGCCTTCTGGATGTTATATTCAAATTGTTAATAGGGGATAACTAGTGATTCCTGCAGCCGATGATAATTTTCTGTAACATATACTATATTGCAAAGTTGTTAGATCAAATGTGAGGATGATGTTTAATGTTCAATGGGGAGCCATAACTCGCCCTGTCTTGTGTCAATTTTTTAGTTATGAGTACTAATTTTACTCGGTGCAGGCGTGACAGGCTCCAGCGCTGAAGCTTATGCTGATGAAGAAACGAGCGCGGGAAAATTCGGTATGAGGGTAAAGAACAAGTGGGCCGTGTGCGGTGTTAGCTGGCGCGTGCGTGTTCGGGCCTGCTGCATACCGAATGGTGTGTGTTTAAAGAGTCGAGAGAAGTAAATAGTACTCCCTCTGTCAAGAAAAAAATCATTCTCGCTTCTCAAAAAGTCAGCAACTTTTAACTTTGAGCAAATATATTTAACAAAATATTAATATTTATGGTACATAATTAGTATCATTAGGTAGATCGTTGAATATACTTTTATAATTAACTTATTTGGAGATATAAATGTTGCACATATTTTCTACAAACCTAGTCAAAGTTGAGAAAGTTTGACCAGCACGATTCCCATAGCGACTCTATTTTTGAGACGGAGGGAGTAGTAGATAGAGAACATAAAATCTTTTAGAGTTTACCCTTTTCTGTTTTCTCAATCCATACTTACCCAAAAATTATCTAAAAGCCTATCAAAAAAAGAAAATTATCTAAAAGCCTATAAAAAAGGAAAATTATCTAAAAGTCCCACAAAAAATACCTCGTTCATCCTGTGATTTGCTCATGTATTTGTAGATGGGGACCAACTTTTGGGGGTTGTCCAGTAAGACCTTATTTAGATGCCTTCCAAATTCTAAATTTTTACACTCTCTCTATCACATCGGATCTTTGAACACTTGCATAGAGCATTATATATAGATAAAAAAAATAACTAATTACACAGTTTGGTTGTAAATCACGAGACGAATCTTTTAAGTCAAATTAGTCTATGATTGGACACTAATTGCCAAATATAAACGAAAGTGCTACATTAGCCAAATTCTAAATTTTTTTTCATCTAAACACCCCCTAAATAGATAAACTTTTACTGATTTTACTAGTATGAGTTTGCTACTGGAGCTTCAGGAAACACCAAACATGGTTTTTGGTAATTTTGTAGTCAAAATGGAACATAAATTCTATTTTAAGATAACACAAAAGTAAGTGTTACTATTATGTTGCCAAGGTGAAAGGAATGCCATGAGAGCACCTATTTTTAAGACAACAAATACTCATTATTCTTTTGTGCAAGATGCAATTGGGTTTATAATTAAGATTCTTTAAGAAAAAATAGGTTCTAATCTTTGCCAAGTACGATGGACATTACATTATTTTTTTTGTAAGAAATGGGATAAGCTATATGTGTGGCAATAGAGTGTTTCAACGCCCTTTTGACACCCAAATTTTCACTTTACCGTCTCTTCGGCTCTACAACTTATATGATGTTCTTTGGCTCATTCACCTATAGCAGAAGCGTATTACATAAGTATCTTCCTCATGTGACTAATAACAACATACAAGTACATTCCATATGCGATCATGTTAACTTAATTGATATGTGCCTAAATTATAATTATTAAAATGTATTTTAATTCCAAGGTTCTAAATGCGACCTTAGTGATCTTGTTAAGCCTAGTTGTGCTCCGTGAGGGATTTTAGAGCGAGTTGTGGTTAAAGTAATGAGGTGGTAGGGAACGACTTTGGATATGCTTTGATCGAGTTGGCTCAATGTTGCATCATTAGTCTTAACTAACGTCGTCTCCAACGCGACGTCCACCCATGTTAAGTTGAATGGAGGCTTTGCAAAGTGTCAGGTTAGCTTGCAGAGGTGTTGGCTTGTAGCGAGAACAAAAAGGCACCGATACACCTGACAATTCGCGTGCTATAACAACGATATCTGCTGGAGAGACAAAAATCGAGATGACATGCAAAAGTAGTCTGTGTTAGGAAAAAAAAAGTTGTCTCCTATCTTTTTTTAATCTACGTGATCTTTTACTTTTGTTTGAGGCTAAGACTATCCGCACTTATAGACCTCTATATCCATCCTCTAAAAAAAATATTTCATCATAGTCACCACAAAATATATAGTTTTCCCGCATTCATTCATCCTCTATCCACTGTGGGGCCCACTTATCACTTTATCTAAATATATCTATGTGACATCTTATTTTGAAGTATTTATTGAAACGAATTTAATGGTACAATCAGAATTTAATTTGGTTCTTTTATTTGCGAGTTATAACATTTTTTTTGTTGGTTGAAGCAGTGAGGCCCACCTGTATGGGCTTTCTCTCCACTTTTTCCTTCCTCTCTTTGTGGGCTCCGCGGGCGGGTGCTCTCTCTCTCCCCACATGGTGGTCCCCGCAGCGCATGTAGCGGCTATAACACCAAATTTGATGGACGCGTTCGCGTCTAGAATTTGATGGACGCGTTCGCGTCTAGAACCGGATAGAGGACCGCACTGCGGCTTCTTCGTCCGCTATCCCATCCTCCAGTACGCGTTTAGCGTACTCGGTGCAGATAGCCTAACATCCTTATTAATCTGCATAGGTGAAGTCATATATATGTCGTTAGTTGGATCGGTCTTTGTACCGAAGTTGTTGGGAGTAGTATACCGAACTTCCAGTTGTGTGGTTCTTACATCTTAGGCTCCATTTGCACCTCAAAAATAGGCCATCATTTGTTTTTTTTTATTTTTTCTACGTAATAAAACTTGTGACAGAAATTTTGCAGTTTTTTAGAAAATAAAACTGTTAAGCCCATAAAGCATAAAGTGAGTCTGGTGGAACAAGGAAGGTCTCTGTTGTTCAAACGAAGACAGAGATGGAAAGTGCAAAACCAAATCTTCTCATAACAAATCTGCAGGAGACACTCTGGGCGGGCACGATATCCACGTCGCCCGTTAACCTGCCAGCCGTTGGATCAAGCCAACTCGTAATATGGGCCGTTCGATGCGGATTGGTTCAAGTCTCACCCATTAAGCGCCACGCACGGGAGTCGAGAACCGTCGAGAACTCCGCCCGTCCCTTCCGCATGCTCCACCGAGCTCTGCGCCTCCGCCTCCTCCTACAGTCCTGCTCGTCCGTCCGCTCCTCCCGTCGCTCGCAAAGCTGTGCTGGCTGGCTAGCAGCAGCGCATGGGTTCCGCCTCCTCCTGTAGTCCTGCTCGTCCCTCCGCTCCTCCCGTCGAGCTCGCAACGCTGTGCTGGCTGGCCGGCGGCAGCGCATGGGTGCGGTGGCCGCGGGGGCACGGGAGCGCGGCCACGCCCTGGCTATCCTCGCTCGCAAACCCTCCTCTGTCTCGCTCGCACCCGCCCACACCGTTGCGCGTACGCGACTCCAAAATCGAGCTCTCCCCATTCCCGCCCATGGCGCCGCCGCTGCCAGCAACTCCGGCGACGACTGGCCCCGGACACTGCTGAGGCAGACCACTGGCGCCCCTGCGCCACTCCCTGGCGCACGCACCCGCACACGTGAGCGCGCGGCCGTGCAAGCACGGCACAGAGCAATCACCGGCGAGGAGCCCGGGAGCATCCTCTGCCTTGTTGCTTACTAGTAGAAGGGCGCGCGCCATCGCGCGCACGTGGAGGCAGAAACGTGAAGACTAAGTAGCATCGCTTTGATGGTTCAAATATTACATAGTTTATCACAATATTACACAGTATGTGTATGGAAAAAGAGTAGTCATTCAAAGTGCGTAACTGCTGATTTAAGGTAAGTAGACAGGCACATTAAATCTGCAACTATATGAACATGCATCACCCAAACATGGCTGTAACTGGTCTCGATCTCTACCTGGAGCCAATCACAGGCACCCTGGTATGAAAGAAAAGGGCACAAATAATCTGAGAATCAGAAGTTGATGTTTGGAAAGACTGTAGGATGTACTTATATAAAACCAAATAAATGTTGAAGTAGATGGTTTACAGGGAGTAGGAGAATTGACTTAGGTCAAGAGTTAAATGGGAGAGAGCAGGATGTATACCTGATCATTCAGAATCTGTTGGAGCTGAGATGATCAGAGCAGTTGGCGACCTAAATGGGTAGGTATGGCCTATTTAGATGACATTGTACCTGTAATGAAGAAAACCCATGTGTTGGGCTGATGGATTGTGTGATTAGCCTGCAGAAAGCAGTGAAGCGATTAATACTTTTTGAGATAAATGCGACAATTCAGAACAGGAATCAATATACAGTGTTAACTGATTGCAAGCTGAGAAGTGAACACAGATGAAATTTTGTAAAATAGGGAAGCCTAATAATATTCTTAAAACATGGATGAAAAAAGAGTGGTCATTCAAACTGCCTAATTGCTGTTATTAGGTAAGCAGACAGCCAAATGAAATCTGCAAGTAAATGAACACGCATCATACACACATGGTTGTACCTGATGGGCATAAAAGAAATACCTGTCAGGTTGAAAGTTTGCATGGAAAGCCGAATCGTTTAGCATGTATACACAGTATGTACAGAATATACATTCATAGGATCCTTGATCTGTACATGTAGACAGTTCCATGTAAACACAGAGATAGAAGATAGATCCACAGGAAGCCAGAACCATGGAAACTGAGAGACGGGCAAGTCGCAAGAAGTGCAGCAAAAGCCAAATCAAAATTGATCAAGAGCATTCCAATTCCAATTCAAAAATGCATTATATCACCCTTCATGAGAGGCCCCTGGCACATTTTGATTCGGATGCAGCAGTGGCGGATGCAGGATGAGAATCAAGGGGGGCTAAAACAATGGAGATGTTGATTTGCATGAAGATTTAACGGTGATTTGAGGTTTTTGCTACAGTGTTTTTAGTGGTAAAGTCATTAGAGGGGGCTGGAGCCCACCCAGCCCCCCCTGTAGATCCGCCACTGGATGCAGCAAAAGCCAAATCAAAATTGATCAAGAGCATTCCGATTCCAATTCGAAAACACATTATATCACCCTTCATGAGAGGCTGCTTGCACTCCCTGGCACATTTCGATTCGGAAAGGCCTCAGAAAATGCTCTTTTAACCGAAGAGCCCTATACGTAACAAAAAGACGATGCTTGTGCACAGCAATTATCGAAACATGAAATTATCTTTATTTATAAAGAAATGGTCAACTAAATTTGGAACACATGTATGAAAACTGAAAAAGATACTTCAGAAAAAAATAAGAGAAAAAAAAGAGATGTCGCCGGAAACTTTACTTTTTTATCTTAATACATATAATCTATAACGATACCGTAGGAATGCAGTAGAAATGAAACAAGAACAAACTTAAGATCAAATAAATGACATTTGAATACATAGTAATGAAGAAAAACTTGCAAAGCTACATGTCCTGTGGTATTGAGATAGGATCGGTGTTTGTTACCATGTAAAGTAGCATGAGAACGCAATAGAAGATACCAGCGGCAGCCTGAAACCCTGTTTGTGCGATCAAGCGTTGTACTGAAGTAGCAGCCTAGGGCAGAGGGGGTGGTTAACTTGTCGTAGTTATTATCTACGCTCAAAATTAAAGATTTTATTCAGCATCCTTCTTTAAAAAAAAATATTCAGCATCCTATTAAGTAGGAAATAGGAAGGGGCATGAACAACAGGAAGTGCAATGAACTGAAGCATTACCATGAAAAAAGGAAGAGGCATACATCGTGTTGTTTAGAGTCTGAACGCAAAACACAGGTTTTTGACAGCCTAAGATTTAAAAACAACAATATTTCTAACTGGTAAGTAATGTTTAACATCAAAGTAGGTCATTTTGCTGCACTGCAGCAGGTAAGAAGGAAGAACCCTTGGTAGCACCCACGCAAGTTTTTAACTGATTAAGCAGTCTATGTATAATATTTTTTTTAGAAAACAACCATACGGCAGTAGGACAGTAAAAAATAACCTGGAATTGTTAATTGTATAGTGTTCTTGAGTCAACCTAGTGCTATTATAAGTCTGTAAGGAAGGCATGTCTATTATTAGCTGTAAAAATTACAGCATAAAAACTACTGAAATGGCAAGAGTAGAGCATGTAACTCATTAATCTGTTTGCATTGGAAATTTTGAAGGATTCAACTACAATTTTGAATAGTAGACTATGTAAATATAGCACTAACTTTACGTGATCCTACCAAGTTTGTCATTTATTACAGGTGGAAAATGTTTTAGGAAGCAACCATATCTAGTCTGTAGACAGAGGCTGATTTTTTTTGTCACATCACAAATACCAGGAATAGGTTAGGAAAGCACATCTACGTTGACAACAACAGAATCTAGAGAATATATTCATGAATTGACATCTAGCGGGCCTTGAGAAGCACCTACATTTGCTATGAATCCTAAATACTCATCAATAGAAGAAGATGTCCAGCAAGGCCAACCAATTGCTTAGACACTGGCAGATAAAATGAAGAGGTAGATGGCGAACTCACGCGAGGCTGGATGGCTATGTCTGTTAGGTACGAATTACAAATGAGAATTTGTAACGAGAAGGGAAACGAAGGCCATGCCATGCTATGCTCATAATCAGCATGAGTACAAAGAAACAAAAGCAGCATTATTTGGTAGACAAATAATTTAGCAGGGAGGCAAGGCAGCATCAGTCTGAAAAATAAAATAAACAGCCATCCAACAAAGGACCTGAACACCTAAAATAGTACCAGTTTCATTACCATTCTGAGAATGATTTGGAATAATAACTAAGAATATGACGTCAGGAAGCCAAAAAAGCAACGTACACAAAGAGAAAGGGGCACCTTATTCACATGAATTTGTACATATTGAGAACCATGGGCGACTCATACATCCTCAGTGAAAAAGGGCACACCTAAATGAATTGGCAAACCATCTAGGCACCTTATTGACATGAATTTGAGTAAGCAGTACTATTTATGGGTTGGGTCTAAAAAACAAAAGAACGGCAGAAAGGAACCTGTGGAGCACTAACTTGCAACGACGAATCATCGGCTAACTATCCTTCTAAAACATGGGCCCAAAAATTTGAGCACTCGAATATCATGTACATAATGTTGGCGTCTTCAGCAACGACAATCCGATTTATAAAATATATTCATAAGTAAGGCTAGCAATTACCTACAGGCTTCAGTAGGAAAATGAATCACACATTTGATGGCTGAATCAGCACTTCAGAGTATAATAATGAGGGATGGCTAGTTCATATTCGTTGAAAGTGTAGAAAACCAATTCATGGGTAGTAGTGAGTTTTAAACATTTGGTACTAAACCAATGCATTGCTAGCTGAGAAGACGCGCTGATTATGCATGGATTTGAAATAGAATTTGCAGTTTAGGGAAAATATACCAGACCAATGCGCGGCAAGGTAACAGATAGTGCCTTCGTCCATATCCTGACTTTGATACGTCGCTTCATTCCTGCAAAAACATTTGTTACCTTCACTCCAAAATTATGAATCTTGAATTTGTGAGGATTCAGAAGCAGACTATGAATCCCCTATTTATTTGATAGAGGCACATATTTAATATACCCAGTCAAAACTGAGCAGGTATGAAATTGAACCTGAACCCACCAATACAAAATACAAATTCACAGTTCGAACAATAAAGTAACGATATTGCGGTCAGCACATCTCGAAATCGAGCCTGAAGCCACCAAAATAAAATACGAACTCACAGATCAAACATGAACTAACCGAATTGATCAACAATTAAATGAATCAATTAAATGAGCGCATCAATACATACCTGGTCGAAGTTATCATCCGCCGACGGTGCACGTTTCGCAGGATCAGTACATACTGAATACATGTAGGCACAATCGCACAGGTATGAAATGAGGCCTGAACCCAGGTAAACAGAATACAAACTCATAGAAGAAACAATAAACGAATCAAATTGATCAACAATTGAACAAATAGAATGAACGCATCAGTACACACCTAGTGGAAAACAGGCACCTAGGGTTTCCTGTAGCACATGCACACGAGCAGACGGAGCAGAGGGAAAAGGCGTTGACGACCTCCGCGCGCAGGATGTGGGAGAGGGAGAGGGAGAGGGCCGCCGGGCCCCAACCGCGCCGGCTGCAGGGGGCTGCCGCTGCCTCGCAGCAGCCGCCAGCTCGGGAGGGAACGGGAGAGAGAGAGAGAGAGAGGAAGGGGAGGGAGAGGCGGAGATGAGAGGCAGGCGAGGGAGGGCTCGGGAGGAGGAGGAGAAGGATGGTGGGCGGAAGGGAGCGAAGGGGCTGGGATGGACCAATGGGAGGGGAAGAGCAGAGGCTGTGGGGACTCACCAGCGTGGGGAACGGAGGGGGAGGGGGCCGCCGGCGCGCCACCCGCGGAGGCGCCGTCGCCGTGGTCGCCGTCGCCTCGGCTGGTGGCACGGACGCGAAGGAAGCCAAGGTGCCCCCGCCACCGCCGGTGGAGGGAAGGGGAGGGAGGAGGATAAGGAGGAGGGGGAGAAGGAGGAGGAGGACGGCGGGCGCGGCGCGCCGGTGACGGCCGTCGCCGTCGCGGTCGCCCCTGGTGGAGGCGTCGGAGAGAGCGAGAGAAGGTTCTCGTTGCCGTCGTCTTTTTGGGTTTTTTTTTTTTTGCCAACGCAAGGGCGGGAGCTATATATTTGGAGGTGGCAAGTTGAGGTGAGGTGGACCAATGGGAGGGGGGCAGCGCTGAGGTGGCGCGCCGGATGAATTTCGGGCGACGTGGCCGAACGGGGCGCACGGGTTTGCCTCCGGCTTCCGGCTTAGCTCGATGACGTCATATGACGACATGCATACGTAACACGGCCGTTTCCCTTTAGGAAAATAAATCCAACAATACATTAGAAATACACATATACCAGCCACAAACCTCGGTGGACATGGTTCACCGTGGACCGCTCTCTCCTCGCCTGGATGGTCCACTGTCTGCGAACCGAGTGCGTAGAATAGTGCACGCGCTTTTGCGGTTTGACCCCTCTCTTTCTCTTATATGAATCTGCTGTTTACTGAGTCATGGACTCATGGCTTAACCAAAAATAGCTGCTGGTGTCATATGTTTTTGTGGCATCATAATTTATAAACCAAGTTTTTACAACAACATTTTTAAAAGTAGTTTAATATGATTATTTAATACAATATTTTAAATTCAATAAAACTTAAACTTCAAAAATCAATATCTTTTTATCGGTAGCTTCGATTTAGACGGTTCTTACACTCGGTAGCTTCGATTTAGATGGTTCTTGCGCTCACGGAATCATAAAAACAAACTCTACGCATTAGTAACATTTTTATTACCTTTCCAAAATGTTTGTTGTATGTTTTTTATTTTATTGCTATGAAGCATGGAATTGATCGCCGATTAATTACACATGGCTAAAAGTTTCGCACGTTAAAAACTTATATGAGAGTGCAAAAAATAATTTATAAAATGGTGAAACTGATATAGCAATATTACCAAATAGTCAATACAATTCAAAGATGATGATAAATATTTTCCATTTCCCAAAAAAAGCTTTGCTTTGCCTCTATGCTATAATCTGCTCTGCTCAAAATGTCAATAGACCCTTCGCAATTCATCATCTTCGTCTTGATGTCATTTAGATTAACAACATCAACAAGATAACCATATAACATCGAATAGAAACAAAATAGCTCCAAATATTAATATGTCAACGCACAAATTTTGCTTTTACCTTCACCCACTCAACGTGGGCAAGTATACCTCTTGACTCAAAATCACTAGGGTCCTCTAAATAGCATTAACAAATAGACGTCTCAATTCTACAAGAAATAGAAAAAAAATACAAGTTTGTATCTTTTTAAGTTTTTTTATTGAAACAAACATATTAGATAAGGTGAACCTTACATGTATCAATATTATGATATTATTCTTGGTAAAGCCATATATTTTATATTCTGAAAGTTCACTAAATAATAGTTAAAAATACGAATGTTAGTGTAGACAGGGAATATCGTGGACAAGCGCGACAACGCCGCGCTAAAATTTTCTAGTGCAGTGACTAGTGAAGCGCTGAGAATCTCGTTCGTCAAGCAGTCAAGCTGAAAGAGAGGGAGAAAAAAACGAAGGCCTTGTTTAGTTCCTAATTCCATTTCTAAATTTTATTATAAAAAAGAAGATTCCTCATCACATTAAAATGTCGGCAAATGTACGGAGTACTAAATGTAGATGAAATAAAAAACAAAAGGTGCAGTGCTTGAAACCAGCCGCCCCACTTCTCCACCCACACGGCGGCCCCCAATGGCGACGCCGCTCCCGCCGGAGGCGGACACGGGGGAGGCGCGGGAGCTCCTCTACGAGGCGTACAACGAGCTGCAGGCGCTGGCGTCCGAGCTGGGCGGCGCGGCGGTGGCGCCGGCTGTCGTGGTCGTCGGCCACCAGACCGACGGCAAGAGCGCGCTGGTCGAGGCGCTCATGGGCTTCCAGTTCAACCACGTCGGCGGCGGCACCAAGACGCGCCGCCCCGTCGCGCTCCACCTCCGCTTCAACCCGCGCTGCGACGAGCCCCAGTGCCGCCTCCTCTCTGCAGCCGGTGACGCCGACGAACATGATGGAGCCGGGGTTGCCGCGCGCCCCATGCCGCTCGCCGACATCCAGGTGCGTACGCTCCGTGACGCCGCGCGCAACTGCTTGTGGAAATGCCGCTACCTTGTTTGTGCTCCGTCTGCTATCTGTACACTACAACGCACCCCTTGTGTTTGTGTAATTGCCTGTGTCCTGTGCCGGAAGGAGGACCTGGGGTGCTGCAGATGGGATTTGCCATTACGAAGATAAGCAGACGAAGAGCATTTTAAGGAGAAGGGATGCATGGGATATTTGTAATGCGCCTTGTATATTTATGTGATTGCTCTATGTATTTTCCTACATGACATTGGAGAAGCTATTTGGTAGCTAACTCATCTTTTTATGTTGAAAGTTCGACCAGCATCCAATAGCTAACTTCGTGGTTCTGTATAGAACAATAGATTATACTGTTTATGAACTTTTAGGTTAGTTTGCTAGAAAAAGGAGGCATATAGGACAATTGCTACCATGCACCATCTTGATATATGGAACCATTTGACTGTTCATAATGTTTGAATATGAAGCTTTTGACTGCTTGATCAACTAGGAAATTGTTTCTCCATTTTGTTATATTATCAAATTGTAGTGTGGAGAAGGTTGGATCATTGTTGCATTAAATGATTTCTTATTCTGATTTACCCAAACTTTTGTTGCATGAGGACATTATTTTGTAAACTCTGCTCAACTACTCTCAGGCATATATTGAAGCTGAAAACTTGAGGTTGGAAAATGATCCATGCCAATTTTCAGAGAAGGAGATCATAATAAAGGTAGAATACAAGCATTCCCCCAATCTCACCATTATTGATACTCCAGGCCTCATCCTTCCAGCTCCAGGCCGTAAAAACAGAGTTTTGCAGGTATTTTGTTTGTTTGTCTCTATTAGTTTACAGCAGCCATTTTTACCTTTTTAGGTGCATTTGATTCCACACTTAAACTGCTCCAACCTTGGCAATCTTGTGACATGCAGAGCCAGGCTTCTGCTGTTGAGAGGCTTGTTCGTGCTAAAATCCAGCATAAAGAGACCATTATACTGTGCCTTGAAGATTGTAGTGATTGGAGTAATGCAACTACACGGAGAGTAGTGATGCAGGTTGGTTTTGAAGTAATCTTTTTTATATGTGCCTAATTCCTCTAAGACTAACATTTGCATGATTTTCCACCAGTTATAGTCATAACTTATTGGGTTGTCAATTGTCATACATAATCGAAAGACAAAATAACTTTCTGGACTTCTAGGCCTTCAACCAGAGCTTGACCTCGCACAGCCCTTCTGCAACTGATAAAATGTTTCCACTAAACAGAGTATTTCTTTTTTCCTTTTGGTACTGCAGGTCGATCCTGATCTCGCCAGGACTGTTCTAGTCTCCACAAAACTGGACACTAAAATACCACAATTTGCTCGCCCCTCTGATGTTGAAGTGTTTCTTCACCCACCACCATGTGTGCTAGATGTTTCCTTATTGGGAGATTCTCCCTTTTTCACATCAGTACCTTCTGGTAGAGTTGGTTCTTGCCATGAAGCTGTGTTCAGATCAAATGAAGAGTTTAAGAAGGTATAGCCAGTACTGTCTAAATTCTTTAGAGCTTTGTGCTTCCTCCTGTGAAGTGTCAAATTATATATTGTATAAACATGCTTGAACTCTAGCATTAAGCAGACTCTGAATTTTATCCTTCTGTGCCAACAAAGCAACTGGCCATCTGGTTTCATTATGTACCTTTTTTTTTCCTCGAACACGCAGGAGACTGCGTATCATTATATTAAGAAGAGTGTTTCATTATGTACCTGACAGAGCAGTCTGGTTAAACTAGAGCGAACGTATAACTCAGTATGATGTACAATCCCTTACAAGAGGACTACAACTAACTGAAAACCTGTAGTTTTTAATAGCTTTTTAGGGACTCAAGTTTATACATGGAAGCCACAGGATCCCTCATTTTCATTTTGTAAGGTTTACACACAACATAAGATTCAAACTTGTTAATCTTTGATTAGCACTTAATCTAATAATTTGTAGATTAGACCATACAAATTTGATATCATAGGATTTATATTTGAAAACACTTCTGTAAACCATAATGTCAAATTCATATTTACGAACATTACAATATATGAGTATTAATGGTGAAAATGTACTATTTCTTTTCTTCTTGATAAAATGATACACAGCTTTGCTGCATTTGAGAAAAAAAAATATAATGGTCAAAATGTGACATTGGTGACCACATGGGATCATACCATGCCTTACAAAAAAAATAAAAGGAGGGAGTACTTTCTGTGCTTTTTTAACTACATATTGATTTTTGACTCAAATATAAAAGACATGCTTGCTTTGACTTTTGAAGCTTCTCAGACTCCACTTCGTGGTGCCACTCCAAGAGTATGTGCGGATGTGCCTATATTTCTATCCATTTCTGTAGGGTAAAGACTACTCTAGGAATAACCTGTGACTAACAGATAGGTTTGTACTTCCTGTGGGGGTTAAGAATGTAATCGACAACACTTCTATTATGTCTGTGAAATGTGTGCTGCTATTAGATTTACAACTGATATTTGTAGGATCAAATGACATGTTGTACCCCTTTCATGTATGCTGCCTTTTTTAACAACACAATCTACAAAAAGGAATGCTGACGATCAGCTTTCATAGTAATATATGTTAGTGAAAAGTTTAAAAGATATTATATTGTGAAAGTACTGTCTCATAAAGAATAATGAATGTTATTGTTTCCAAGGGCTACATTACAATTACATCATATTACTACTTTGCAATTTAACCTTGTTCTATGTACATAACTGCCTTTATTTTATAACAATACTGTGATGAACTTCCCCATAGTTTTTCATTAAAAAAATCAACAGAGTTTGACTACTGAAATCCTAAACATAATATATTCCAAAGGGATGGAATAACATAGAAAGAAAAAAACTGCTTCTAGGGAATGTTCTAACTGAACTACTTTACAGTACACAATGCCTGTGTTTCAGAGCAGCTTTTTTGCCAGCATTGCTCATTAGATATCCAAATTTGGGCCTTTTCTCTTATGTATGTACTCCGTATAACGTAAGCAGGAAACTTTTCCACAAGGCCTCTAATGTTTTTTTTATTGTGTTGTCATGAAGGCCATCTTATCAAGAGAGATGGAAGACATTGCATCTATTGAAGATAAGTTAGGAAGGTCACTTACAACCAAGGAGAAAGATAGAATTGGAGTGGGTAATTTAAGATTATATTTGGAAGAGTTGCTGCAGAAGAGGTACTGGTGTATTAGCCAATAATGTCTTTTCTCATTCTCATATCTTTCTTTTGAATGATACATATGTTGTTTCTGTTACTGAAAGGTATGTTGAGAGTGTTCCATTAATCATTCCACTTCTTGAGAAGCAACATCGAAATACAACAAGTAAATTGCGTGAAATCAGTCATGAACTCAGGTGATGTTTTAGACTTTTAGTTGATTACCTGTTCAATAAAGTGGATCCTTCCTTGTAGTGGGTTATGTGGTGTTTTTGAAGCTCAAAGCTTTGATGGAAGGCTGGGTTACGTTCTTCCCCATATGTCCAACTTTACATGCTCATGATAATATATTTGTTATTCAAGATGTATTATTTATGTTGACATCCTATATCTGAACAGTGATCTGAATGAAGCCAAACTGAAGGAGAAAGCTCAGCTATTCCATGACTCATTTTTGACCAAGGTGCTTGTACCACATATTATAAGGAAAAAACTACATTAGTACTTAGATGGTGCAATCTTCTTGCACTACAGCATTTGATTCCACGAATTCTCTTAGAATGTTGTATTCAGAAATAAAAGCTGCTTGAGATAGACTTAAAATTAATGCCTGATTATTTCATTTCAGTTATCTTTGCTATTGAAAGGCATGGTGGTGGCACCTCCTGATAAATTTGGTGAGTGTTTAATGTCATGTGATTTATTTTATGGAGGTCTTGAGGTTCTTGCTACATTCTGCTTTGTTATGACATTTAAACTGTTGGACCACAGGAGAAACTTTAGTTAACGAGAGGATTAATGGAGGAACATTTACTGGAAGTGAGAATTTCCAGCTCCCGAACAAGATGATGCCAGTAAGTTCTGTTTTTTTTTTCTTTTCTTTTTGGTACTAAAGATGCACACTACTACTCTCTGACTGTGTTTAATATGCTTTCCTAACAAGTGACAAGCCTTTAATCAATTAGTACTTAGGAGTGGCATGCTGATTTCAGCTACTTGAGTAGTTGACCCCATGAAGCCATGATCTTTTACCACGTTTTGAACATTAAGCATTTGTTTTCTACAGAAGCTAAAGGGTAAACATATTTTATCTCCACTACTCAGCTAGTTGTATTAGTTTATTGTTCGCACACACCATATACTACTACCTTGGCTACGGATGTAATATAGATTACAATTATATTAAGTGCACTTTTAATTCATGTATCAAATGTTTGAAATGTCCTTTTTGCAGAATGGTGGAATGCGTCTTTATGGTGGTGCACAATACCATCGGGCAATGGCTGAATTTCGTCTGGTAGTTGGTAGTATCAGGTGCCCTCCAATAACTAGGGAGGAAATTGTCAATGCTTGTGGTGTTGAGGATATTCATGATGGGACAAACTACTCCAGGTACTCTCTTTCTTAGGCCCCATTCGGTTATGCCGGAACGGGCCATTCCTGGCGTGGAATAGTTCCTGGCTAGTACAAATTTGAGAACGAATTGTGCGGCTGGGAATTGTTCCGATATAACCGAACAAGGCCTTAGTGTTATCACCATGATATGGATCCTAGGATCCTACATTCCTATGATCAGATTGAGTTAAAATGACATCAGTGGAAGAGATTCAAATCTGCAAACATTGAATAGGATATTCTAGGCTCATGCTAAGGGTAGGATTAGATTATTATATTGACAACAAGAAATTGCATCAAAACACAAAATGCAATGCGAGGTGTTGTTAAGTTGTATTAGTCTACTATTCTTTCTTTCTTCAGTTTTTTGTGGTTTCTTTATTTTAAAGATGGCATCCTTATATTGGACATTTTAAATGATGCGTTAGACAGGCCTAGTGCTTATATGGTTAGGATAGATAGATAGATTGATTGATTGTTATCTAATAGGCAAGGATCCCCCGCTGGTTCTGTTTCTATAAAGCTGGGACATCCTTGCCTATATATGTGTAACCTCATGTCCCTGATAATCAATCAACTATCTTGTTCCTAATCTCTTACATGATGATCTTTTAGAACTGTACGAAATTTAAAGTTAGTTTAACTTGACTGAAATTGACCTGAGTAAAACTGTATGTCTGTACTTAGTTTTCTTGGATTGAATATAGATAAGCACATTTTTCATTCCGAAATAATATAGCTGCACTGTGTATATTTTCTTCATTCTGAACATTGACTGGTTTTGTTAGGACTGCTTGTGTAATTGCCGTGGCAAAAGCACGTGACACATTTGAGCCATTCCTTCATCAGGTTGGTCAGCTTGCCTCATGTGTGGGCTCATTATTGATCTGCCATTTGGATTTCGTCATGTTCCATTTCCAGATATACATTTGCCATACTTTGTGTGATTATGGTTTCAGAAACCTGCAACAGTCATTTTCATGATGGATGCATCTTTTTCGTTTGGCCTTCTTGTGCAATACATTCCCTTGCTAAAGCATGTGATATATTTGGATAGTGGTAGCAATAGCATGATCAACAAAATAATTAAATAGTTCAACTATTTGTAGGGTTAGATAGGTTTTGATCTTGATTTGATTACTATGTTTCTGAGATTGATAACTGTTACTTAATCTTAATGCAGTTGGGTTTTAGGCTTTTATACATACTGAAGAGGCTGATCCCAATCTCTGTTTATCTGCTGGAGGTACTAATTTGTCCTTAAGTTATTCAAATGATATGATTTTTCTTTGTCTTCTGATTTTTTTTTCTTTCTGGAAATTACTCTAATGGGACTTTGCAGAAAGATGGTGAGCGCTTTAGTAGCCATGAAGTGCTTGTAAGGCGTGTCCAGGAAGCATTCAAGAGGTTTGCTGAATCCACTGAGCAATCATGTCGTCAAAGGTAAACCTTCCAGATTCTGATACATATGAATGGCTGTCTTGTTTATTTGCTTGTGGGCAATCTAGTCAAAATACAATTTATTTGCAAAGGCAATGCTCATATTGACATCTTGCATCTAGCATCTTTGAGTTGAAACTGCAGCCACCTCTTCTAACATTTCTTGTTGTCAACAGTTATTGTGCTATCTATGGATCACCCTTTGAAAAATATAGGTTGGCTATTTGGCTTTATCTATGAGTGTTGAAAACTTTTTTCTCACTCATTTACTTAGTTATGCTTGCCAGCTGTCACTTTCCGGTTTCCATTCAAATTGAAAAAAGATAAAAACAGGTACACTTTAAGATTGAATGGAATATCATATTTGATGAAAAGGTGTATGGATCCTTCTCAGCATATGCTCTCAGTGGTGGGCAGGGAGTTGACTAGTTATAGTGCTAGTCATTTTGTTTCACAATATTTATGGAATGATGGAGTTATTTGGTCTAGTGATTATCTCTAGTGAAGGCGGTTTTGAGTTTGTCACAATGGATAGAATCAAAGAACTGCATTCATCAATGAAGTGTAAATGGTGGAATGTGGATATCCCTATTCTTAGTTTCTTGCCATCATACCTTTTACCTCTGTTTGATCTGTTGATGTCAAATCTGGTGTCCCTGAGCATTTTGTAATAAGGGATTTGAGGGGTTTATGTTTTTCAGTTAAGTGAATTAGTAAAATAGAACTATGCCTTGTTTGTTTTAGCTTTCAGTTTGTTACAATCTACACCCCCCCCCTTGCTTGCAGATTGTAACAATCTGAAATCCACTGTTCACAATCTGCAAGTTAAAACAAACAAGACCTAGATGCAGCTGTTAAGAGATATTTACTCTAATGTGTTTGTTGGCTATTGTTCAAGCTGGCTCCTTACTCCTTAGTCATAACTGCTAAATCACATCCTTTGTGTTTCCACTGATGTGCTTTTATAGGCTGTGTTAATTGTTACATGGGTAATATAGTTTTTTATTTCTTTGCGTGTTCAAATTTCTAATGCAGGTGTATGGAAGATTTGGAGAGTACCACTCGTTATGTCACTTGGTCCCTTCACAACAAGGTGCAATTTTTACTCCGTAGGAATTTTAAATACGTGCTATCAGCATGCGTGTGATGTTTTTGCTCTATTGGATGCAGAACCGTGCTGGATTGAGACATTTCCTTGATTCATTTGTACCAGAGCAACTTTCAGTAAATGCACTGAACGAGCAGTTTTCTGGGTTGAATGACACCAAACAGGATAGGGCAAAGGGTGACTCGAAGTCAAACCATTCTTCAGACGCGAATTCGTCCAGTGCTGTGGCAGAGACAAGACTAGTTGATCTATTGGATAGCACACTCTGGAACAGACGGCTAGTGCCCTCGTCTGAAAGACTTGTTTATGCGCTGGTTCACCAGATTTTTCATGGAATCAAAGAGCATTTTCTTGTCACCACTGAACTGAAGGTCTCCATCATCCGAAAACCTGTTATGCACTAGGTCACCAGATATTTCTTACTAAAGCTGTTCCTTTTCCTTTGTTCATGGCATAATGCTTTGGCTCATAATGAAATTGCAGTTCAATTGCTTTCTCCTCATGCCGATTGTTGACAAATTACCAGCACTTCTAAGACAAGACCTTGAATCAGCTTTTGAAGAGGAACTTGATAGCATCTTTGATGTCACTCAGTTGCGCCAGTCACTTGGGCAGAAGAAGCGAGAGCTGGAGATCGAACTGAAGCGGGTATGTCTTTCTATATAAAATGAACTACGGTTTTAAGTGCTTACCATGTTAAGATCATTCCGAATATTTAGTATTGTTTCACTGGATTCAGATCAAGCGTTTAAAGGAAAAGTTTGGGGAGATAAACAAGAAGCTCAATTCTCTTCAGGTTAGGCAGTAGTTCAGCCCAAAATTTAGCAGTAGCTTGGTAGACTAGGACTCCAGGTAGAGTGTTTCTAACTTCCTATGCTGTAATAAAATCATTGGCCATCTAGAGTGACTTGTATCTTTTTAGTTGTAAATATGAAGTCTTCTTATGTCTTAATGTATGTCATTGCTACACGGTTTTCTCCCTTTTCTGCATGGCCAATAGAATGCGTCCCTTGCACAGTTCTTAAATCCGAGTCGTTTTGCAACCACAGTGCTGCCAGAGAATGATTCGTTATGGAAGTGTTGAACTGATACTGTTTGCCAGGTCTAGTAATATTGCATGAGCTATAGAGGGTCACATGCACACTGCGATTCCTTCAAATCCCAGTTCAACACGGTAAGCATAAAAACAGCAAGCTCCAATCCGAGTTGGACATATGCGTTTGTACTGAAGGGTATGCTGAAGTGATATTGCTAGACACTGATTTATGCCGTTTTGGTTGTCTAACAAGGACACGAGTTGTTTTTTTTTGAAGGACATGAGCTGATACCTTCAGAGCAGCATATCAATCACACGTAAGATCGGTAATACTTGGCCACGGACGTCCGTCCGTCCGGACCCGAGAAAAAAAAAATCAAATCTCCTCACGGAAGCTTGTCTCCCCTACTCTGCATTCATCCGTTGTGGCTTCACATCGCTGTACGGCCGTCCAACTGTCCCAATCTACTGTGCTGCCACCTCCATCCCATGCCGCCACCGCCATCCCCCGCGGCGCCCCCATCCCCGTGGCACCTGTGTCCCCACGAAGAGGAGGAATCCTCTGCATGAGATATGTTGCCAGCCGCCCCACCGACTGCAGCTGCCGTCAGACCCAATCGCCGGCACCTCGCCCTCTGCCTCCAAACTCCATGTGTGTGCTCGGTGACTGTAGCGGCGCCTCCTTCCCCACTGCGCCATGCGCGCCCAGGCCAGGCGACCAGGAGAGGGGGGCCGTCGCTGGCCAGGGCCAGGCCAGGTGCAGGCGCAATTGGCCGCTGCCAAGCCACACCACCATCCTCAGCTGCTGGCTGGCTCGAACCGGCCGCCCCCTCGCTCTGCGCTGCATTGTACGGAAGAAGGGTGAAAAACGCATGTTGTAAGACTATGTTCCAAATGTTTCATAGGTGTGTTGCAAGTGTTCATGTGGATATTGCAAAAGTAGATCGGAATGTGGCATATGTTGTAATAGTTGTACACGTATGTTGCAAGCTTCTGTTCCCAATGTTTCATCTGTTTTTCTTAGACGTATATTGCAAGTGTGTTTATTTAAATGTTGCATATATTTCACACATATGTTGCAAATGTTTTATATAGACATTGCTTATGTTTTACAATGGTTTTAAAATGTTTTAGGTGTTTTTACAAGTATTTTCAGATGGATGTTTCAAGTGTCTTTAAACGTACGTTGCAAGTGTTACATCTAGATGTTTTGAAAGTAGATCGAGTGTTGCATTTCCCTCCTCGCTTTCGGCTGCCTCCCCTCGGCTTTTTCTCCTCCAGACACCGGCTAGGCCCGCCACCTCCTCTCCCTCTTCTCGATGATATTGGTGTTCGGGGCAGTGCAGGTCCCACATGGGTGCATGAAAACGAGGTGAAAAACAAACTACAGGTGCGAGCATCCAGACGCCCCGTCCGTCCAGACGTCTGGACGCTATCAAGCCCATAGCACAAATGACAAACAGCGGAAGAACAATTATTGGTTCAATTCGGTGGAATATGATCATTTGGTAAGCTGAATGCAGTACCATACAGCAACCAAGGTAAACTTCGGTTAGTGTAAGTGTGCAATGTTTTCAGATCGTATTATCGAGGCTAGTAGTATGACCATCGATCAGACGACTAATCGCGATTAGTCATCGATAAGGGTCGATTAGTCGGTCCTAATCGGTCTAATCGGCTAGTCGGACATTTAGTCGTCCTTGTGCCTAGATGACCTGATCGACTATGTATATACTATATATATATATATATGATGTAAATATATGTAAACATGGCCATAATAAATAGGTAAATGTTAGAGGCAAGCAACCAAGCACAGTTTGGCATGTAATCATGTTTGCAATGAATCGTTATCATGGTGATTTGGCCACTTACCTGTAACTGCTGCTTGCTGATGCCTGATGGTGTCATGGTGAGTGCTGACTGCTGACCAAAGAAAAACTAGGCGTGGGGCGGAGCTGTGGGCGGAGCTGCTCGGACGGAGCTGCTGCGGACGGACGGACAGACGGAGCAGCTGCGGGCGGTGCTGCTCGGACGGACGGACGGGCGGAGCTGTTCGGACGGAGCTGCTGCGGACGGGCGGACGGAGCTGCTGCTCGGACAGAGCTGCTGCGGATGGACGGACGGAGCTTCTGCGGGCGGAGTTGTTGCGGACGGACGGGGGGAACTGCTCGAACGGAGCTGCAGACACCAGCGAGGGGCGCGGCCGGAGCTGCGGACGCCGGTGAGGGAGATCCAGAGGCAGGCCGCCGGCGGCTGCGAGAGAGAGGCAGAGAGCAGCGGGAGCTGGAAATGTGCCGTCACTCAGTCACTCACTGACTCCTTTCTTCTTACCCTAATGGGCCAGCTAAAGGTGGGCCGAATTCTTTAGCTGGGAAAAATTCTCCCTCCCCCAAACTAGTCGTCCGGCTAGTCTGATCGGACGACTAATCGTGATTAGTCGCAACTTATCGGACGATAAGTTTTCTAATCGTTCTAAACTAATCGAGGGCCCTTATCGAGCACCCGGTTAGACGACGTCCGATCTGAAAACATTGTAAGTGTGTAACAAATATTTATCCTGAAATGACGGATGCTGTTTTATTGATAGTGTAGCATACTACTCAAATAGAGCATGCTGGGCACAAAAAACTTCCTTTAATCCGTGAATCCAATTTGTAGAGCTGTCATTGAACTCGAACAACTTTTCCTTGCAACCTTCGAAAATGGTCTCACGTAAAGGAACATGACTCTGTCCTGTTCAGTCACCTCCATCTACAGCTACTCAAGCGAGATACCCTGCAAACATTTCAATGAAAAGCGTGTTACATGACCTAAGAAAAAAAAAAGGGCAGACCCAGTGCCAGAGGCTCCCACACGAGTGGGGTATGGGGAAGGGAATAACCGAAGTAAAGTCTTACCCCTGCAGAAATTCTGCAGAGAGACGGCTTCGAACCCAGGACCTGGTGACTCGGCGAGCTAGCACTCACCAACTGCACCAGGCCTGCCCTTCTTACATGACCTAAGAACATAATTATTTTCTACCTCTCAAGAATGGAAAGTGTCCTGATTCCTTTTACCTTTGGCGGGTCAAACTTTGCCCCAAGATTGCTTAATTTGGCATGAGCTTCAGCGTAGTCCTCGAAGAATGCATCCTGATCCTTGGCGTATTTTTCAGCATAGATCTTCAAGTATGAAAAGTCATCATGAGACTTGGTCCAGAGAAAAGCTAGATATGTGCAGTTTTTTTGCAACATGAGAACCTTCACTAACCTTGAATGAGGAATCCTCAAACAGCACAGCATCAGTAGGCAGAACTAGGAGATCCTCATCTCGCCTTTCTTTGATAGCCTGAAGGGTTATGCCCATGTTTTTGTTAAAGCTACATGATTGAAGCCTTTGAAGGTAATCCTATAGCGAACTTATGGACAATACCTTGAAATAGCTGTTGTCAAACTTGAGCCATTGAGATGTCCAAGATTGCCCCCCAGGTGCACCAGGTCCATCTTTCTAGCATATCAAACAAAAGAACAATTAACAAACGAGTGAGATAACACCATTCCATCACCATTCAGCAAACAAGACTATGAATGTGAAGGTGCTAGTAAAGTACTAATCACACAAAGATCATCTTTACAATAATACTGGTGGGGAAAATAGAGATAAGATCCATAGAGGGAACTAGCAGTCTAGCACGAACAGAAAATATAGGTTACACTCACATTTTACTGCCTAATACAATAAGTAAATTATGAAGGACGGGCATGCAAATGCAATAACTGAAAAAAAGGACAACGCATGATTAAAGCTGTAGGTTACATACAGTGTACTTTGTTTCTGGTTTACCCCAGCCACTACGCTCTGGTCTTGCTCGTCCAAGTGTATGAGCTCCTGACAGTGCAACAATTTCCTACAGAGCGCAAAATAGTTGTGACTAGCAAATATAGAATTATGCCGAGTCTAATTTAAACACAGCATTCAGTTCAAACCTTGTCATTCAGGCCCATTCTGTAGAATACTTCACGCAAATGTTCCGCGGGTGAAGGTGGGCCAGCAGCTGAATGGGTGAGAAAATAGAAATATGAGAACCTTGGAATAAAATCTTCTGTATAGAAATAAAGCACTGATACATCAAAGAAGCAAGCAGTATAGATCAGTATAGAGAATGTTAAACTGCCAACTTAAATAATTATATGGCACATGAAGAGATCAATCAGGAATCACTGAATAGGGATGTTTGGAAACATTGCAATGCTTAGGAAGATAATGTGCAGTGACATTTTTAATTCTATGGCCATAAGACAACTGTATGAACATGATTCTATTCTAGGTAGCGCAGCTTCTCAATATTTTGTTACATTGTAGGATGTAGGAACTTGAAACAATTTACCTTGTGCACTCTGCATGTTCAGCTATTTGATTTGACCAGACTGTAGTTCCCACAAAGGTAATTCTTTAAAAAGACTTATGCTTTATAGATCACATAACACTGTTCCATGACTTTAGCTTGTCTCTACCTTTAGATCTTACTAATTAAATTCCAAAGGAATATAGATTAATCTGTCCTAAGCATCTCAAAAGCAGAATTTGGAGGCACTACAGATAACCCAACAAACACTGGTGGAATGAAAAGGGATACCATTAAAAGTTAGCCAGGACTGTATTTACATCCTCTAGTTGCAATATTGTGTCAGTATTTTGTTTGTATTTTAATTTTTGGTGTGCCAAATTTGCACCTTGCAAACATTAGGTACCATAAATCTGATAGGATGTGTCTTAGCTTAAGGTGGATGATGTCCAGGACTAGGACCAAGTATATTTTCTGTGACATGGATCATAAACTTTGGTAATACTAATCTGTTGAAAGCTGCTAGTGTACTGACATGCCAAACTTTCATGAAAAACTAAGCAAGCAAATACAAGTCATCTGTGGGTTTAAATATGATAATGCTTTGATAAGAGATAGTTTATCAAAGTTTTAATCAGGGAGTTAGCTGAAAGTTTGCTATGTGGTGGAACTCTGAGCACAACTATACAAGGTTAATGAATCAGATAGTGATTCAGCGTTTCGATCACTAAGCAATGATTGCAAGTATGCAACAGTATGCTTGGATTAACATCAAATGAAACTATTGGAACAACCCTATGTTTTAGGTTCTGGATTCTGAGTCAGACTCAACCTAAATTGCCACATGAGTTAAGATCAGTCAAAAAGTCATTATTACTGACCAGGAAGCCTCCCCTCCGGTGGGCATTGTTCAGGAGCAATAACGTCAACCCTTCCATAGATCATGGGAATTTTGGGGCCACCTGCTTCCTGAAATGAAAGAAACCAGAACAACCAGTCAGGCAGTCACCATTAACAAGAAACAATTTATGAATGACTATCACTTAATCAGTAAGCTGGAGCGAGTTGAAGGGACCTCAATGGCTGTGGCGCTGGCAAGCTGAAACAGATCTGCGTAGGTAACACCTGAAAACTTGTCCTTGATAGGCTGGATCAGCTTCAGAGCATTCACAAGACCTGTCATGAAACTAAATGTAAGAGTATCCCCTCATCATGAAGTTACAGATGATCGATTGAGAAGAAGCATTACCAGCATTGGCCCCGTGCTTTAACTCGACTTCAAATCTCAAGCTACCATTAGCTCCACCACACTTGGGCCACTCAGGAATGTTCTTGTCATAGGTACCAGCATCGTGCCAACCCAATCGAACCTGAACCAAAATATAACTCATTACATAAGTCGTATCTAAGAAACCCGAAGGCTGAATCAGCTAATGCTACATGGCGAAGAGGAAAACAGTAATATGCACACAAAGCAGCAAAAAAAAAAAAAGGAATTGATCTAGCATAAACAGATAGAACAGTGCATCTGGGGCACTACACTAATACATCTCCCAAACCTAATTCTGTTGCATAAACAGATGTGTAATCAGCCAGGTAAACATATGGCCAACTAAATTACACGAGTTCTTTCCTTGCCCAAAACAAAAGGTAGTTCCTTCCTTACCCAAAACAAAAGGTTGCAGAGTACTAGTTCATCAATTGCACGAGACATGAGAGAAACTTTGGAGAGATGCAGAATCTCTGGGTGGATAGATGAATAAACAAGATCCCACAGCAGAATCACTTGTCTGCTCCAACCGCAGGGAGCCTCGGCAAGAGGAGAAAGAACTACCGTACCAGGATGGGATAGCAGGAGGTGGCCTTGAGCAGCTGCCTGACGTCCTCCCGCGCGCCCCTCAGCTCAGCCGCTGCGTCTCCCGCCGCCGCCGAGCTCAACGGGTGCCGCCCAAGCTCCTGCGCCGCCGGGAAAGAAGCACGCACGAAATCAAGGACCTCTGTGACGGCGAGGGCAGTGGGTGAGGGCGAGGGGAGGAGCCTCCGGTACCTGGGAGGCGAGGAAGAGGCCGCGGAGAGGTTGGATCTGTGAGCCGCTGGAGACCCCGCGGCGGAGGAGGTGGTGGACGGCCATGTCGGCGCGCCGGCGGCGGAGCGAGAGGAGGGGTTTAGAGGAGGCGCGGTTGGGGGACTGGAACGGTGGACCAATAGCAAATTTTGCTGCATTTGTTAGCGGGAAGAAAAAAAGAGAAAATGGAGCCCTCGAGGTCTCGATTCTCCACACGTATCGTTTTACTCCTTGGGCCCACTCGCAGACTCCCTTCCCTGTCTCAACTCTCAACTCTCAAGCAGATTGAACCTCGCAGTCGCAGTCGCACGAGCCAAGAGTAAAGAAAGATTCTTTTAGGAAAATAAGTTTTTCAAAAAAAAGAAAAAGAAAAAGATGGGTAGGAGGAACAGAAAACAGAGTTATGTCCGTGTGAGCCGTATAGACGCAGTTTTATAGAGTTTTATGGATATTAAATATACTGATATGACACTGTATTGATGAAGAGAGAAATGATGAAAGTTTTACGGGGATGAATTTTTTCTGTACTGTTTCCAAAAATATGAGTGTGTTGGCCATAAAACCCTCGCTGAGACTGGTATATATATATATATATATATATATATATATATATATATATATATATATATATATATATATATATATATATATATATATATATATATATATATATATATATATATATATATATATATATATATATATATATATATATATATATATACCTAAAAAGCTCACACAAGCAAGACACGTCACCCTAGAAAAGAGACTTCGAAGAAGAAGCACATTTGGGCAGTGTTTAGTTTCTCCAAAAAAGCACTATGCAAAAAAAATTCTCATCACATCAAACTTGCGATACATGCATGGAGTATTAAATGTAGATGAAATTAAAAACTAATTGTACAGCTTGGTTGTACTTTGCGAGACGAATATTTTGAACCTAATTAGTCAATGATTAGACACTATTTGCCAAATAAAATTAAAACATGCTACAATATATTTTTCACCCTTTTTTCAGAGAACTAAACACACCCTTGATCGCTTGATTGCCCTGGGGGCAGGAGACTTAGGCCTTGTTTAGATGCACTCCAAAAGTTGAAATTTTTTCACTCTCTCTCCATCACATCAATCTTTGGACCCATGCATGAAGTACTAAATGTAGGTAAAAAATAACTAATTATACAGTTTAGTTGAAATCACGAGATGAATCTTTTGAGCCTAGTTGGTCCATAATTGAACAATATTTACCAAATAAGACGAAAGTGGTACTATTCATCGGTTTGAAATTTTTTCAGCATCTAAACGTGGCCTTAGATGTGATCGCAGGTCTCCAAGATACCATCACAAGCGGGGCAGTGAGATTCTTCAAGCGGATTGATGTTTTCCCCGTAGAGGTTGGCTCGAGAGTTTATCATGTCGAAGTGTAGTAGAGATTCAGATTAGAAACTCATCTCTGCTTGCATCCATAGTTGCAGCCTACTAAATTCAAATCAGCAACTCATCTCAACCTATTTTAAAAATACGACACTTTTTTCCCCTTGACATGCTTCTCCTCATCCATACAACATGGGCTTGTTTGGATCATGATCGAATAGACAACTTGCTAGCCATGCAGCGCTAGTCACTCATCCAAACAAGCTCTATATATGCTACTGAATTAAAATCCATGCAAGCATCCAAACAACAGTGGACCTTTCCTACGGTAACACATGTTACATAACGGATATTTACATAGTGTTTAATATTAGAAACTTTTAAGTACTATCTTTCATGAAAATAATCCGACAAATCATTCATTCATTCCTTTGTATGATCGCAAAGGGACAGAGCGAGGGAGTACTCTGAATGATATCATCAAATTAATTATAGTTTTGTGGATTTTACTCAACTTAATCACTAGTTCTGTGATGTCGCTGCATGCATGTTTACGCTCTACTCTCTCCGTCTCATTGAAAGTATCATTTTTTACTTTTAAACTTCATGTTTGACCGTTCTTCTTATTCAAACTTTTTATGCAAATAATAAAATAAATAAATCATTATTAAAGTATCTCTAATGATAAAATAAGTCATAACAAAATAAATATTATTTATATAAAAATTATAAATAAGACGAACGGTCAAACAAGAAGTCTAAAAATAAAAAACGACATTTTCCATGGGACGGAGGGAGTAGATCTCTATAACCACCAAGTGTACGTGCCAGTCAGCCACTGATAACAAGTGCATCTGCTCTTAAAAGAAAGCACAGTGAATCACCTCCACGCACGCACACACGCAAAGGAGGGGTGTGCATGAAAAAGTGCACGCACAAAAAAGATGGTTAACCTGCTTCCCCTACACGCGTCAACTATGAATTTCTGCCATTTCTCATCAGATTTCTCGTGCTAAACAAGCTATCATAGTTTCTCGTTCTCTCTTCATGAATGGGCTTAAAATATTAGATGTGGCTGACGTAATAAAACTGTTTTTCTGCCGTTTCCAATCAGGTTAAAATTTTGGGTTAATTGGCTAATGGCTACTGCGTAGAAACTAAATATGCTGTTCGAACAAAAATTGTTGTTCACTTCTCTTCCACTTAGAGGACAACATGCTCACATGTACTCCCTCTATTCCAAATTATAAGGCATTCCAAAAATCTTGGATAGTCAAAGTATCTTAAGTTTGACCAAAATTATAGAGAAATTTATAAAAATTTATAACATCAAATAAGTATATTGTGAAAAACTAATTAATGAAGAATCTAATAATACTTAATTGGTGTCATAAATATTATTATCTTATCATATAAATTTGGTCAAACTTGAGATCCTTTGACTCTCCAAGATTTTTATAATGCCTTATAATTTGGGATGGAGGGAATAAGAATTAGCGACCAAGCATTGGTGAACTGCAAAATTTTGTTCATCAGCTTAGCCCTTTAAAGTAAATTATTGAAGGTAGATAGTAGCTCAATAAAAGCTACTCTTTGTTTCAAATTATAAATCGTTTTATTTTTTCTAAGTACATATCTTTTATTGTGGATATAGAGATATCCTATGTTTAGACATAAAGGAAAATAATATAATCTCTACAAAAGCTAAAGCCACTTATAATTTAGAATAAATAAAAAAAGCAATGTTTTCGGTTCTATAATCCCTTGCTTAATTTGGAGCCGAATTTGTCCACCGAAGTGTTCTACTTTTTTCTTTATAAAAAAAGTCGAGTTTGGCCATATCGTGACATGGTAAACATGAAGAAAACAAAACGCTACTTCTAGTGGTACCAAAAGTCTATTCAATTTTCTCCTAACAAGTTACTCTTTTGTAACTTTGATCATCATCGGTGGCTAAACGGAAATCATACACCATTTCCTCCATTCGTCGTTCTATCTTTTATATTCCCCGTTCCAAATTATAAGACGTTTTGACTTTTCTATATTAACGTTGTCAACTTCTAAATGTGCTCTGGTCTTTCGGATGTGTTTATAGAGATATGATTTGCATATGTGTTTTCATAGGGTAGTACATGTCTATTTGTGTTGTGTGTAATTCGGGGAAAAAAGATGCTGAATCATAGAATGCATCCATGTCTTAGTGATTTATATTTAGGACCGCTGCGAGCTCGTTTAAAAAAAATGCAGCGAGCAACAAATTTCATATTCTTGCCAAACTGCAATGCAAATAAGAGCATGTGTAGTTCACGAAAAGTGAACCTAAAAAGTACTACAGTATCTGTCACATCAAATCTTACGGCACATGCATGGAGTACTAAATGTAGACGAAAGAAAAAACTAATTACACAATTTAGTTGTAAATCACGAGACAAATCTTTTAAGCCTAATTAGTCCATGATTGAACATAAATTGCCAAATAAAACGAAAAATGCTACAGTAGCCGAAACCAAACTTTTTTACCAACTAAACAACCCCTGAAGAGGCCTTATTGTATCCCCCACGCACGGACACACCTCTGGCGTTTGCACGCATGGCGAGGTGGCGCCATAAAACCGGGGAGTGACGCTCGTACTTGCCGCTACCTCGCACTCCCTCCCCTCCACCCAAGCTCGATCGCCAATAAAAGAAGCTTCAGATCGGCGCCTGCATGGCCGGTTGCGTGTCGCTGGGAAATAGAAAGAGGGTAGATTTGAGGTTGCTGCATGCTCACCACCTTCCCCACTTCTCCGAGGAATTGAAGAACCTCCGATCCGTCCCAGCATCGCTCTGTTGGGGCAGCGGCATAGCATATGTTTGGTGCTGCAAATTAGATCGAGAGGCCATCTTCTTCATCTCAGCGTTTCGCCGTTGGTTGCCGGAGCCGCTGCTTCTCGACCTGGTGATGTTTCTTGATTCTTGCTTGCTGTCCCAATTCTATTTCAGGTTTCATTGGCGTTGCAGTGCTCAGATTTCGCATTTTAATTTTATTTCTGTGTGTGTGTCTGTTCATCACTTGTTCAGATTATTACACATTGTGCACTGCACGTAGCTAGATATTGGAGATCTGATTCAGAGATTTCTTTCTTTCCTATTTTTGTTCGTTCTGAGCATCACAATTTCTGAATTTCTGACATAATTCCGCTGCAGAGAGTGTGAGCCCGCGCTGCATGAGCTAGCTGAAAGGGGAATCCAGAGATGCCGTTGTTCGAACGGGATCGCTACCAGAGGCTGGATGGCGGGGGCGCCGGCGCCGGCGCCGCCCGGAGGCCGCCGCCGTCGTCGTCGTTCTGCTCGTCGGCGACCATCGTCGTCTTCGTCGCGCTCTGCCTCGTCGCCGCGTGGATGATGGCGTCGTCCAACAACATCGCGGTCACCATGACGCCGGAGAATAACTCGGGCGCCAAGAACCAGGACGGGTCCGTCGACGTCGCCCGGGCGAGCGACGAGGTGGCGGACACTGGAAGGAAAGATGACGTCGCCGGTGGCGAAGGGGTCGGCGCTGGCGGCGGCGGCGGCACGCAGTCGACCGAGGAGAGTGGGGACACCGGCAAGAAAGATGATGGCAGCGTTGGCGAAGGAGGCGGCGGCGGCGGCACGCAGTCGACCGAGGAGAGTGGGGACACCGGCAAGAAAGATGATGGCAGCGTTGGCGAAGGAGGCGGCGGCACGCAGTCGACGGAGGAGAATGGGGACACCAGCAAGAAAGACGATGGCAGCGGTGGCGACGCGTCGCAGACGAAGGAGGACGCCGGAGACACCGGCAATAAAGATGATGGCAGCGGTGGCGACGCGTCGCAGACGAAGGAGGACGCTGATGGGGACACCGGCAACAGCAAGGACGACGGCGCTGGCGCCGCGCAGACGACCGAACCTGTCACTACTGACGGCAAGACGGAGGGCGGCGAGGTGGCGAAGCCGGAGGACCCCGACAAAAAGGTCGAGCAGAGCGCCGAGCAGACGGCGATCGATGCCAACAACACCAGCAGCAGCAGCAGCGGAGAGGACGAGAAGAACACCAACAAGAACACGAACGAAACCGGCGGCCAGGTTGACAAGAGCGAAGAGGAGGCGTCCACTGACGACAAGAGCACCGCCGGCCAGGCTGACAACACTGCCCAGGAGGCATCCACCACTGACGATGACAACACCGGCGGCCAGGCTAACAATAGCACCAAGGAGACACCGACAGAGTCAAAGGAGACCGTTGGCAGCGACGACGGCACGACCAAGAACCAGACGAGCTTCGACGACATGAATGGCAATATGGACGGCGCACAGCCCGTGAAAGAAGACGGGAAGGTCGCTGAGAAGAGCTCCGATGAAACTGCCAGCAGCGACAAGGTGGAAAGCACGGACGACGACGCGATCACCGGCGCGGCATCGAAGAACGCGACTTCCGGAGGTCAGAACGTCGCGGCCGAGACCATGGAATTTGCAGCCGCGGATGATGGCGCCAACGGCAACATTACTGAAGACAGCTACGCGATGAACAGCAGCGCCACAACCGAAGAGAAGAAACCGGCGGCTGGAGAAGGAGACGCGGCGGAGAAAGCCGACCTGCTGCCGAGCGGGCAGGCGGAGTTGCTGAACGAGACGGCGTCGGCGGTGGCGGAGAACGGCGCGTTCCCGACCCAGGCGGCGGAGTCGAGCGAGGAGAAGGAGGCGCGCGCAGGCAAGAACAAGAAAAACAAGAAGCAGAACAGCAAGGAGCAGGGCACCGCCTCCGGCGAGACGGCGTCGGCGGAGGAGGAGACGTACAGCCACACCTGGAAGCTCTGCAACGCGAGCACCGGCGCGGACTACATCCCGTGCCTGGACAACGAGGTGGCCATCAAGAAGCTCAAGTCCAACAAGCACTACGAGCACCGTGAGCGGCACTGCCCCGCCGAGTCGCCGGCGTGCCTGGTGCCGCTCCCGGAGGGCTACCGGCAGCCGATCCCGTGGCCTTACAGCCGCGACAAGATCTGGTACCACAACGTGCCGCACACGATGCTGGCGTCCTACAAGGGGCACCAGAACTGGGTGAAGGTCTCCGGCGAGCACCTGACATTCCCCGGCGGCGGCACGCAGTTCAAGCACGGCGCGCTGCATTACATCGAGGTGATCGAGGAGGCGCTCCCGGAGGTGGCGTGGGGCCGGCGCAGCCGCGTGGTGCTCGACGTCGGCTGCGGCGTCGCCAGCTTCGGCGGCTTCCTGTTCGACAAGGACGCGCTGACCATGTCGTTCGCGCCCAAGGACGAGCACGAGGCGCAGGTGCAGTTCGCGCTGGAGCGCGGCATCCCGGCCGTCTCCGCCGTCATGGGCACCAAGCGGCTCCCCTTCCCCGGTAACGCCTTCGACCTCATCCACTGCGCCCGGTGCCGGGTGCCGTGGCACATCGAGGGCGGCACGCTGCTGCTCGAGGTGAACCGCCTCCTCCGGCCCGGCGGCCTCTTCGTGTGGTCGGCGACGCCCGTGTACCGGAAGGTCCCGGAGGACGTCGAGATCTGGCACGGTGGGTTGCATTGGGTACCTGCTTGCTGCTTCCAATCCGTACCTTCTTGAATTGTTTCCATGATCCAGCGCGTTCCTGTTTGCAACAGCGATGGCGGCGCTGACCAAGTCCATGTGCTGGGAGATGGTGAAGAAGACGAGCGACACGGTGGACCAGACCGCCATGGTGGTGTTCAAGAAGCCGACGAGCAACGAGTGCTACGACGCGAGGACGCGCGCGGAGCCGCCGCTGTGCGGGGCCTCCGACGACCAGGACGCGGCGTGGAACGTCACCCTGCGTCCGTGCATGCACCGGGTGCCCACCGACGCGTCCGCCCGCGGCTCGCGGTGGCCAGCGCAGTGGCCCGACCGGCTGGCGACGACGCCCTACTGGCTGAGCGCCGACCAGGTCGGCGTCTACGGCAAGCCCGCGCCCGCCGACTTCGCCGCGGACCAGGAGCACTGGAGGAAGGTGGTCGACAACTCGTACCTCCACGGCATGGGCATCGACTGGAAGAACGTCCGGAACGTCATGGACATGAGAGCCGTCTACGGAGGGTGCGTAGCGTAGGAGACGTCTCACTCTCAGTCTGGCCACCTTGGATCATTCTCACCGGCATCGTCTCCGGCAGGTTCGCGGCGGCGTTGCGGGACATGAAGGTGTGGGTGATGAACGTGGTGACCGTGGACTCGCCGGACACGCTGCCAATCATCTACGAGCGCGGGATGTTCGGGATGTACCATGACTGGTGCGAGTCCTTCAGCACCTACCCGAGGACGTACGACCTCGTCCACGCCGACCACCTCTTCTCCAAGCTCAAGAGCAGGTGAGTGACTGAGAGCTCCATCAGATCATGTCCGCGCGAGCGTTACAGGTACAGCCGAGCCATGGCCCCATATGGGTTCCGATCCTCTCGTCTCGTCCCTGCTGCAGGTGCAAGCTGCTGCCGGTGATCGCCGAGGTGGACCGGATCCTGAGGCCGGAGGGGAAGCTCATCGTCCGCGACGACAAGGCGACGGTCGAGGAGGTGCAGAGCATTGCGAGATCGTTGCACTGGGAGGTCAGGATGACCGTGTCCAAGCAGGGGCAGGGGCTGCTCTGCGTCAGGAAGACGATGTGGCGGCCCACGGAGGTCGAGGCTTTGAGCTAGTGTAACTTCATGGTGGTGGCTGCTGCTGTTCTTGTTCTTCCAAATAGTTACCTAGCAAAATACAGAATGTGGCATTCCTGCCACGTTGCAATAACCAAAGATAGCCATTGGTTGGTGTACTGTATACTTTGTTACAGAGTTCCGTAGCTGTAAACCTGTCAGTAGCTACGTATTAGTTCTAATTACAACAGTGTTGTTACAAACCTCCGTTACCAACTTACAGTATTTGAGTGCTGTTGGGGAAATCTGAAGAAGATGGTACTTCGAAACTTGAAAGAGATGGTAACTGCAAAATCGTCGACCCTATGCACTCTCCCATACGTTGATAACTCAAACCACCACAGCATTTCACAATTGCAGAACGTGAAAGGCACACTTGTATGGGGTGAACTTGTGATATCAACATAGACAAATGAACCCCCCATCGCCCCCCCCCCCCCCCCCCCCCCCCCCCCCCATGATGTTGGATGAGGTACATCTGCGTCGACAGGTCTCAAACTTCAAAACGAAAAGAATGCATAGGAAAGCGGCAAGGGTAACAAGGCATCAGTGATACTGAGTCACTTGCTCACCAGTTATAGAATAACACAGGGATTATGAAAACCAACCTAAAGAGCCTAACCATGAAAGTGTCAGTATAATCATCTCCAACCAAGGAACAGAGGTGGATCGTCTCCTCTGTATCTTTAATTTTTGTATAGTGACATCCGCGACCATGATCCACCACAAGAGTTTTTGTATGGAGGGAGTAGTTCAAAACATTGTTCGATGATGTCGGCGGCAAACATGACAGTTGTCTTGGGCGACGGGGCGACCGCGCTCCTTTGGACAGATAACTAGGCACCGGTAGGGCGGGTTTGCCACTTCGCACCGGCTCTCTTTGCGGCCCTAACCAGAGCTGGAAAGGGGAGAAACGTGAGGGACGCCATCTTTCAGAACAGGTGGGGGCGCGACGTCGTCGGTGCGCTCACCACTCAGGTGCTTTGTCAGTTCCTGCAAGTCTGGAACCTCCTCCGTTTGGTGGTACTTGAGCCGCTGCAAGCCGACCGCTTCGTTTGGAAATGGTCGCCAGACAGCAAGTACTCCGCATCCTCCACTTATCGCGCTTTCTTTGCGGGATCAACGAAGCTGTTGGGTGCGAAGGAACTATGGAGAACAAAGGCACCGCTGCGCGTCAAGCTGTTCTTCTGGTTAGCGCTGCACTGCCGCCTGTGGATGGTGAACCGAAGGATGAGGCACCGCCTCCAGGACGGCGACGCATGTGCACTGTGTGACCAAGCTTCGGAAACATGTGGCCACTTGTTTTTGGGATGTGCTTTTGGCAGGGAACTTTGGTTCAAGTTGCTGGCCCCGGTCAGCCTTGCTACATTGGTGCCAGAACATGATGATAATCTGGGGGCATGGTGGTTGCGGCAGCGTCGTCGACTTGACCGAAATAACCGGCCACCGTTCGACTCTCTCATGCTTATTATTGCTTGGTGTCTTTGGAAGGAGCGGAACGCTCGGACCTTTAGGCAAACGTCGAGGAATGCACGAGACATCTTCAAGGTGGTCGTAGCCAAAGCGGAAGACTGGGTCCAGGCAGGGTTCAGAACGCTACTGCCCTTTTGCGTTGTTTGGTCGCAAAATGATGTTCCAATGTAATACAAACTTTGAATCTAGTAGTTAGGATTTCCTCAAGGCCTTAACGATGGTGTCTCGCCAGTGTTTTTGCTCACTTGTGTAAGGGCTAAAACTTTCCTCTTAATGAAAAACGGGTAAGATACCCGATCGAGAAAAAAAAGCAGCCGAAGCAACACAGACACGCCCTTGGTTGGTACGTCTTCACTTGTTCAACCAACTTTTTTTTTGAGAAACCGGGTTGTATTTTACATATAATGCAGTTTACATCCTAAATCTTACAAAGACACCTTTGAAAGAAAGAAAATTTACATCCAAGTCCTTGCAAGACTCTCCCGGTCATCCTCGCTGCTGACGGTCGGAACAGTAGCCTTGAAGCCAACCACCTTCCTAACGATGGAACATCAAAGGTTTTCAGTGGCACCAAGAGTAGCACATCAGAAATACCAACATGCTTTGTAGTCGCTGAACGTCTAGGCCGAGCAAGATGGCTAGTGGCCATCACATCGCCGGAGAACAAGGGATCTGGCGCCCAACCACCAACAACCCTGGCATACCAGATGATACACCCGGAAGGGGAAGCAAACCACCAGAAGAGGTGGGAACTGAAAACCAACCTGATCTCACAAGTTGGTAGAAAGAAATACCATACAACATAGCATTGTCGCCGGTATGATTACCAAGCCACCTCTGATCAGCAACCGCTATGTCGTTGGTAGCAAATGTCGACGCCACCGTGGACAACATGGGCATCGAAGGCACAAGAAGGCACATAGAAGGCTAAGACATCAACGCAAAAGATGACCTCACCACTGAAAACATCATCAATGTCAAAGCCTCCACAGAAAATGCCTTCGCTATGCACCACACACCCACCGGCCTCCGCCAAGACCAAACCACCACCAACAAAGACGGCATCAGAGGAGCTCGGGAAGAAACTTCTAGGCCGTTCGGAGAAAGCCGGCCTAGGAACTCTTATTTTCTCACTAAATCTACACACTAGACGTAGATATGGGTAGAGATTTTTACATGAGTGCCATTAAAAAAAGTTTGTAATTGCACACAAGCCATTGAAAAAGTTGGTCGCACACATGTGCCACTGCTCTAAACTTCTTTGCCTGAGAAGCCATTTCGTCCGTGTTTCATTGGTTTTCAGCCGTTTGGTGGCCCTTATAGGTGGGACCGGTCACTGAAATGGTCCATCTTGCCCTTGGCATACAGAGAAGAGGTGGAGACGGTGTTGACTACGATTGACCGCCACCTCACTCTCTCACTCGTCCCTGACTCTCCCTATCTCTCCTGAGTCCTCAACCCCAAAACCCTAGCGGTGATTGTACCGGCAGCGGCGGCGGCGGCAGGGAAGAAGCCATACCCCGTGTTTGCAGTGTCGACGGGGAGAGAAGAAGACAAGGGCGTTGGCTGTGGCTGCGGCGCGGAGAGAAGAACCCCTCAATCCCCCTATTGGCGGTGCATGCCCACAAACAAGGAGGCTGCCGCGGGCGACCGACCTCCCTGGCTTCCTGACTAGCGAGTAGGGTTTCCTTTCCCACTTCGATTGCTTGGTCATTATGATTGTAGTCAGTTATGTGTAGTCGTCGTAGTTCATATAGTGTGATTTTAGATAGATGGATGTGAACTCGCTGTTGTTCATCTGCAGGATAGACGCTGGTAGTAGCTACAACCTAGAAATCCGGATAATTGCTTGCCATACTCGTGCTTGGTGGTTCAGCTTGAACAAAGTCGTCGATGCTGATTGTACCAACATCGTAGATTTGGTTGCTGATGTGGAGAATAAGTATCCTTCTGATTATGGGGATGTTGTGAGATTGTTTTACTTCTGCATTGAGAGGTAGATGAACGTCCAACTTTGCACCGACCATGATTTGCTTGACATGTTTGCAAAACATAAGGACTCCAAGTGCTGCTACCTGACTTTTGCTTACCACAGCCCTAGAACTGAGCCTCCTGAAATTCCTCCTTGGGATTTTAGCAATTCTTGGCAGTATGTTGAGAACCCCTTGACCCCTTCACTGCCTTGTCCTAGCATTGCACAACCAAGCCAAACCCAGAGTCAAGCTGCAGATGATTAATACCTGGCTAACCCAAATCCATCCTTTGAGCATGTGGGTGTTGATGAGGAAGGGTTGTATCTAGACCTTGGTCCTCAACATCCACCACCTCCACAACCATAGAGTCAAGGTGGCAGCAAACAAAGGGATGGTGAAGGATCTGATGCAGATACATACTGTGAAACAGATAGTGATGATGAATCTGTGTCTGATGATGATGGTGATTATGAAATGGAGGATGTAGATGACATTGTTAAAGATAGTGAGACTGATCATATGCCTGATGCTAAGTATGACAAGAAGGATCCTCCTATGATAGTAGGTAGTGTGTATAGAGACATATATGCATTTAAGCTGACTTTAACTTCACATACCGTGAAACATGAGTTTCATTATGACATTGAAAAGAGTGACACAGGAAGGTACAAAGTTTACTGCTCTAGGAGTACTGAGGGCTACAGGTGGAGACTTCATGCCTCAACCATGAAGGGTGATGACTCAATAAAGGTAATCTGTTAGTTTCAAATTGGTATGCTTTTTTTATCTGTCAATTGTTTTCAGATATAAGCATTTGAGTATTATGTCATCTGCAGGTGAAGAGGAACCCATATCCCCATACCTGTCAAAGCAAGAGGAGGGCTAGTGTATGTAAAGGGGTGACACAATATTGGGTATGTGAACAAGTGGTTGACTGGTTGAAAGAAGATGCAAATGTTGGTGCCACTAAACTCCAGAGGAGGTTGAAGGATGAGTACAAAATCCTGATACCCTACAGGAGGGTTTGGCATGGTAAGAATCTTGCATTGGATAAACTGTATGGGCCTTGGAATAAAAGCTTTGATAACCTGTACAGATTCAAGGCCCAGATAGATGAAACATGTCCTGATTCATTTGTTGTGATTGATCAACACACCGTCAACAACAAGATTAGGTTTAATAGGTTCTTTTTAGCTCTGAAACCATGTGTTGATGGCTTTCTTAGAGGTTGTAGGCCATATTTGGCAGTAGATAGCACATTCTTGTGTGGAAAGTTTAGGGGCCAGTTGTGCATAGCTTGTGCAGTTCATGCTCACAACTGGATGTACCCAGTAGCAATAGGTGTCATTGATTCTGAAATAAATAAAAATTGGGTTTGGTTTATGGAGGGGCTAAAGGAAGCAATAGGTACAACACCTGGTCTGACCTTCTACACAGACTGTGGTCAGGCAGTAATGCATGGTGTTAGTGAGGTTTTCACATATGCTGAATATAGAGAGTGCATGTGGCATTTAGTACAGAATTTCAAGAAAAGGTTCAGTGGTAAAAAATTTTATGACCACTTGTGGGCATCTTCCTACTCTTGGAGCAAGTACATATTTGACAAACACTACCAGGCCATGGCTATAGCCAAACCAGAGGTCATGAAGTACCTACAACAGAATCACAAGAAGCTCTAGACAAGAAGTCAGCATGGCACAGATTCTAAGGTGGACTATGTCACCAAGAATTTGGCTGAGTCCTTCAACAACTGGATAAAGGCAGAGAAGGCTAAGCACATTGATGATTTGATGGATACCATAAGGCAGATGCTGTTGATTAAGTGGAATAATAGGAAAAAAGTGGCTAAGAAGTTTGGTGGGAAGATTCTACCTCATGTTATGTAGCAGCTGAGGGAAAACAACTTCAACCTAGACATTGAGGTCATCATAGAATATGATGGAGTTGCTGAAGTTTGTGCTAAGGGTGGGACTGGATTCAGGTTTGTTGTGGACTTGAGGAATAGGACATGTTCATGCAGAGTTTGGCAAGAGAGAAGTTCGGGGTTCGTGTATCCAATGTTGTCGAAACACGCATACTTAGTTACGGAAACACGCATTAAACTACGTAGTCTGTATGCAATGTTGATGAAACACACATACTTAGTTACTGAAACACGCATATAAACTATGCAGCGTCCAGAACATTTATTCACCTTGATCAAGGGTTGCATAAAGTTGGGGTTCTTTTTGTATCCAACATTGTGGAAACATGTATACTGAGTAACTGAAACACGCATACAAACTATGGAGTCTGTATACAACCATCCTAGAACAGGCATATAAACTACCTAGACAGTGGGTTCATGTGCTTTAGGGTATACAATATTCATCCAACTCGCATATAAACTACCTTTACAGATAGATCTTTTGGCTTCATATGCATGTTTTTTCGACCAACACGCATATAAACAAAATTCTTTGTACTATGTTTTTATGCATGGAATCACCACTCTCATATGGCTGGACACCTGTAATAAACCAATAATATGCGCAGTGCGCTTAACATTTATGCACCTTGATCAAGTGTTGCATACAAGCATGCCTTTTTCCAGACCTGCTTGTCCAAACCTTGAAAAAGCAAAAAAATCCAGGGGGCGCGCGCGCAGGGCGGACCGCGTGGGGACCGAGGCCACGCACCCACGGCCACGGGCGGGTCGCGTTCAGGGTGCTCCGAACCTGGCTGGGGCTTCCCTATTCTTATTTGCAGCCCTAGGCTCCCAATAGTTCGACCCTATATATATATATATATATATATATATATATATATATATATATATAGTAAAAGTTATGTATCTAAAAAAGTCAAAATGACCTATAAATTATAATGGGAGTAATGTGATAATAGAGGGACAGTGGAATAATAAAAATTAGCAAACTAATTTCTCACAAGCATATATCACCGAACACCTTGTGTGTGTGATTCAAACCAACACCTAAACTTGAATCCAACGGACCACAAGTTGTTCCATCTTCTAGTAACAATATAATAGCATCAATTAGCTCACTAATACATCATCCCCAACATCTCATACTCCATATATAAAAAACACTCAAATCCTATACTCTTATAAAGCTAAACCCCACTAGAGATTTCTCTCAACATGCAAGCTATCCACATCAATAATCCACTAGAACTTGGAATTATAGCCAACTAGCACATGTAATTATAATAGTTATCTCTTCATCCACTAACAAGCATTTAGCTGTCCACATCGATGTGTCAAACTATTCACCAAAATTAATTTAAGATAGTTTCATTCATATAACTATAAATATAAATAGTCTAATTTCTTTTTAAATTATCTGGAATCCCCGCAGCACCGCGTGGGGTATTCTCCTAGTTCCTTTCATGCCAACTCATCCATACAAGCAACCACTTCACATACAAACCAATAGCAAGCAAGATGGTGACTTAATCAATACATATGACAGAAAATACCGAGTCAAGAGAGGACACCAAGATTTATGTGGAAACCCCTTGAGGGAAAAACCACGGCCAACGTTGAGACAAATCCACTATAAGATGAAGCAATACAAGAAGTGGGAGCCAACAAAAGAGTGGAGGTTACAAATCACCTACGGATCTCTCTCTCTCTCTCTCTCTCTCTCTCTTCTAGTGGTGGATTTGGTGGACCTAAGCTCTCTCTCAATCTCCCTAACCCTAGCTCTCTCTCAATGTCCCTAACCCTAGCCCTCTCTTTCTTTCTTTCTTTCTTTCTTTCTTTCTTTCTCTCAAGAATAGAATGAGTTCTCTATTGGGAAAGGGAGGCACAACAACCCCTTCTGGTTGGTTTGTGCTATTTGATGAAGAGCCCTCAACTTTGTGAGATATTGCAAATAAGCCCAAATTGCAATAACTGGAGCTGGTCATCACAAGTAAGAATTATTTCCTTGGTGGTTTTAGTATTTTCTTTGACTTTTTTTTGGCACTCAAGGGAATTCTTGATTCTAGTAGTTTGGGTTGCACCCTCCTTTTCTATCTAGTGTTTTGCTTAAAAATATTTGTTGATAGTAAAAATTGTGCTAACAAGGAGAATGTGCTTTACTATTGAGTTCTTGACGTCAACATTATGAAATAAAATATTGGGCACAATAAGAATTGGAGTCCAAGCAAAGAAAAGGAGGATTTGGGCCCAGCACTGTCCAAATCGGCTAGGCCAATTTGCCAAACAAGCCAGGCGATTACCCTGTAACCAAAGAGCCTAGCCTACCCGGTTTTCCTGTTGTTCCGAGACCGATTGGACTCCAACTCGGTTTTAGATCGTGTTTTGCATAGTAAACTTGTGGGATGCGTTCTAGAGTTGTTTCCTATTGAGATAAGACCACACCCCCTATATATAAATGAGAGGATCATGGTCGATTAAGGAATCCAACTTCCAATTGTCAAAAACACATCTACTACCCCCTTTTACCCTAACTCTCTCTATCTTTGTTGTTTATCACGTCTTTTGATGAGATTTGACGATGTTTTAGATGGCCTTGCCGACCCTATTCCCTAGAGGTGTTCAGAAGTCTACCAAGCGAAGAACAGACATCGAATTGACCTAACCAATCTGTTGGACGGTTTTGCCGTTTATTGTGTCCTTGCAACGATCTAGGTTGTGTGCAACCTCGGGCGTGCTAGCCTTTGCTGTTGTGCGACTTGATTTGGTGTTAACATACACTTTTTTTGGCAACTCCACTAGGGAAGAATAAGAATCAATCTATTAGCAACATGTTGGAGGACGGTAAGGAGAAGGTTGATCCAACCGATCCCTTCAACATGGAGATCATACTCAACATCAATCGAAGAGCTTCCTGAGTATCTTCACCAAAAGATTGAGGCCAAGTTCACCACCGATCTACTGGTGTTCCTTGTGAGCTACTTTAAAGGATGGCGGAGCAAGGTTACTCAATTCCGTGAGTCCATCTTCGATGATCTGGCCACTTCTACATCCACTGCAACAGAGGTAAAAATCAATGAAGAGGTAGAAGATCCTTACTCTACTCGTTGATTATGCTAAGATGTTGCAAGATCATAGGGCGGTTGCTGATAATAGTCTTACGACTGTCATTAATATGATCATGTCGTGTTTTGGTAGATTACAAGGTAAGTCGATGTCTGATTATGTTGATGCACCCGCTGAAGAATCGACTTCTAAACAACCTCAATATGGCATGCCTAATAATTTTTATGATAATCAAAGTATATATGCAATAGCTAACAAAGCCAAATTGGCCTTCTTCGGTGATCGAAACCGAAGGCCATTTAGGTGGAGTTAGTACAACCATGTCAGTGGTCACTTTTGCTTCGAATTTGCCTCATAATGTGTGAATTGATCATGGGCCAATATTTAATAGATCTTCAGCGGGGTATAATACGGTTCTTCCTAACCCGCCGAAGTTGCCAAGTCAAATTCTTGTGCTTAATAGTGCACCTATAGCTCTTGCTACCGATTTAAGTGAAACTTTGAATCCGTTTGTAGATGAATTGTCTAAATCTATTGAGAATAACTTGGATGTGCAAATTAAGCCAAATGGGACTACTTATCATAAGTCGTACCCTCCTCATTTTGATTTCTTAAAAGCTCCTGATGGTTGGAGGATACCAGATTTTTTACAAATTTACTGGTGCCGATAGTAAATCTACTATGCAGCACATTGGCTTCTTTCTTGCTCAAATGGGTGAAGCTAGTACCTTGGATTTTATGAATATTCAACATTTTCCTTTGTCTCTTACCGATTCATCTTTTTCTTGGTTTACATCTTTAGTCGCTTGTTCTATTAGTTCATGAGCTCAATTGGAAGAAAGATTTCATGAACACTTTTGTAATGGAGTCCATGAAACAAAAGTGTCACATCTAGGATCTGTTCAGCAAGGGCATGATGAATCCATCCTTGACTTTGTTGAACTCTTTAGAGACATTCAGAATCGATGCTTTCATTTGGCAATTTCAGGGAGATTTGACTGGTTTGGCTTTGAATGGTTCATGCTCTAGTATTAAGGAAAAGCTTGAGCATTATGAGTTTCTTACTATCAATCAATTGTTGCAAAAGCTTGTTGTTGTTGAAAGTCATTTGAAAGATTATCGTGATGTTCATAGATCACATCCACCAAATATGCATGCTACATAATATCATTCAGATAGGTCAGACGATGAAACTAAATAATGCTGCTTTGCTGAATTTATTTGGCATGCGCAAAAAAACATTCACTTGTCCATCTCTCAAGCCGATTCACAAGAATCGGCAGGAGGATGTGAGTTTACTTGTGATCCCACTAAATCTGACAGTATATTTGATGAATTTCTTAAAAATGGTTACATTAAATTGTCACATGCTTTGCCATCATCTGAAGAATTGAAAAGGAGGTCTTATTGCAAAGGGCATAACTCTTTTTCTCATTTGACTAATGATTACAATGTTTTCCTTCGATAGATTCAATCGACCTCAACGAGGAACAATTGAGTCTTATTGAGATGCATGTTGACAAGATTTGCTTCCCAATCGGTATACTTGAAAAGGAAGAGCCCTCTACCCTAATCTTCCTAGAACAAGATGATACTACCGCTAGTAAGGACTAAGGACATGATTATCAGCAAGCTTCGAGAAACATCGAAAGTTAAGAAGATTTTAGGTCACAAAGTTGTGCTTGAGAAAGATGGGGATGGAAACAACAAACTCAAGATCACAGCTGGGTCAACAAAGAATCAAACAAGCAACAACACAACGAGGCAAGGGCTGCCCATCAGAGGCCGGCCAGGCCGATTTTGGTCCTATTCCTACAGACAAGTCGGCCAGGCCAGTTCTGGCAACTCTAACAAGCCCGGCGTGTATATTTTGCGTACTTTTGTGCCGTCGACTTGAGACTCGCACATGAAAGTCTAATGAGGCTAAGAATGCAGGGAGGGTGGTGAAGTATCAATCCACCTTTGATAGGCTCATGAGCAGTATAAGAAAGAGAAGACTGATTCTATATATGAATCAGCCATTAAAAAAGAGAGCCAACACCTCCTAAGCAAGAAGAGCCATCTAAGCAGATTGTGGTGTCACACGTAGTGGCTCGATTGAAACAAAAAGTTGCTTCACTAGTGTCTCATTTGGGTCCTCTAGTTCAACCTCTCGTACAACCAATGTGGGAACCGTATGGAGTTTGGGTATCATATCCTCCGACCTCCGGCGGCACCTATGCATCAACAAATGTGGAGAGACTTGCTAGTCATAATCCACGACCTTCCGTATTTAACTAATTGTATTATGGTCAATTGAGCTCCATTAGTACGAGGAAAGGTCAACAATTACGGTGAGGGTCAGCTCAAGAGAAATCTTTATGCCTAAGGAGGTGATCAACACGTATTTGCCGCACCAGAGAGATTGGCGCGGTAAAATGGGTTAGTTTCAAAAAAAACAAGGAGATTAGAATTAAAAAAATCTTTCAAAAAAGGATTAATAAAAATAAAAAATCTGGGAGTCTGGTTTTTGGGTAGCAGACGGACCCGGAGCCGACTCAGATTTGTGCCTGAGACCGAGGCGGACGTGGACTGAGCCTGAGCCCGGCCGACCACGACGCGGACACAGCCCACCATATAAGCTGCCAAAGGCACATTGGCTCCGGCGAAACAACTCCGCCACGATTACGACTCCACGCCGGCGAAATTGCTCTGCTCTCCGTCTACAACACCGCGTAACGTAGAAACATCTCCCAGCGGGGCCGGGGGCCGGAAGCCGGCGAGCGCGATGGCGGCGCCATTCCGGGCGCTTCCGCCGGGCGTCTACTTCAACCCGACGGCGGAGGAGTGCGTGCGCGACTACATCAAGCCGTGGGCCGCAGGCGTGCCGCCGCCGACGGACCGGGTCATCTGCGACGTGGACGTCTACAGCGACAGCCCCGGCGCGCTGTTGCTGGGGCGCGAGCCGGGCTTCTCGCGGGGGTTCAACCACAAGTGGCTCATGCTCAGCCATTGCGGCGGCCGCGGCAAAACGGCGCCGGGCCGCGGGAAGCGCGTAGTCGCCACGGGCGGAAGCTGGCAGTCGGAGCAGACGCCCAAGGGCGTCGTCGGTGCCTCGGACGGCGAGGACGAGGACGAGCAGCCCCACGGCCGCAGGAGGCGCTCCTTCGGCTTCTACGTCGGCAAAAATGGGAGGAAGAGGGGAGAGAAGACGCCGTGGATCATGGAGGAGTTCACCGCTTTGGAGGACGGACACGGCGGAGGCGACGGGACCTTCGTGGTGTTCTGCAGGATCTACCTCACGCCGCGCCTGGAAAAGGAGGACAAGGAGAAGAAGCGGCAGATCCTCGGGGACGATATGGTCGCCTTCGACCGCAACGGCAAATTGAAGCCGGTCAGGGTCGTGGTGTCGCCGGAATTGTTCGATGCGGCCGCCCAAGGGCAGGTCCCAGCCCCGCCGCGCGTTCTTGGATTTGAGCAAGCCGAGCCAGCGCGGCGCGTTCTTGGACATCAGCAAGGTGAACCGCCAACGCCATCGCCTTCGCCGCGCTTTCTTGGATATCAACAAGGCCAGCCCGCGGCTCCGCCACTGCTGCGCTTTCTTGGACACCAACACGGGCAGGCCGCTGCGACGCCAGCCGTTCTTGGAGATCACCATGGCCGGGCCATGCTGCCTTGGGGCGTTCCTGCTCATCACCATGGCCACGCCGCCGCCGTGCCTCATCAGCGATTTCTTGGTTACCGACAAGGCCAGGCCGCCGTGCAGGGCGGTCCAGATGAATACTGCGGCACCGCCGTGCAGCCGCAGCTGCTGCACGTTCTTGATCCATGTTACAACCAGGAAGCCTCGCCGAGCGTCCGTCTTGTTGATCCCCAGCAAAGCAAGGTGATGACCCATACGGAGAAGAAGCCGCGGCTGGCGTACGGTTCGCCGCCGCCTCAGAGCTCGGACAGCGGGCCGTCGAGCTGCGTGGTCCATATTTCCCCGTCCCAAGAACAAGGCGTTGTGATCCAAATCCACGACGACAACCAATGCAGCGCAGAGCCCGTGGCCCCTACACTGCCCCCGCAAGAGATCCCTGGGACGGCCACGGCGGGGTCGGCCGAAGCCGAACCCCCGTGCGACGCGTCGGCCCCTGCACCGGCGGAGCTCGCCGACGACGCGGGGAAGGCAGGCGCAGAGCCGATGCTAGATCCTGGCATCTACATGAACTTGGTGGAATTTGAGCCATTTAGTGAAGCCGTGCCGGACTTCCTGGTGCACGGTGAGTTCAATCCCCCGTACGACGACGACCCGCCGCCGCCGCCAGGCTTCGACGAGTTTCAATTGGTGGAATTCGGCGTAGTGTTTGATGATTTGGTGAAATAGTCTGTCGCGGTTAAAAAAATTTTTGCGTCTTGCTGTGCTGGAATTAGTGTAGAATACATATTCTTTCATCTTGCTGTGCTGGAGTAACTTCTAAGATTGCTGGCTTAATCTTTGGATGCCTGGCTAATGTGTAAAATTTCTCTCCTTTTATTGTGTTTAAATATATATAAACCTCTGAGTTCTTGTATTACAAGTTTATATATAAAAATTTCTTTACTTTGACTAATTTTGATACAAGTAAAGGGGATTCCCAAGTAAAGATCTCATCTCACTAGCTACAACACACCAAATCATGGCACCTCTGTCCTATGCTCAATTGCATTGCACATGTACACACAAAAATACAGTTAGGAGAAAAGAAGTCAGCAACAGCCCAAAGAATTGCAGTCTTGGAGTGCCCAAAATCAATAGAAGAGATTGCCCTGGCCTTTGATTCTGAACGGCATCCCAAAGTTCTGGTACACCCTGATCTCCCCGCCCAAGCTCGCCGTCACCACCACCAGGCCCCACGCGTTGCCACTGTCGCCCTTGCCGCCGCCACCGGCGCTGTTGCTCGGGTCGCTGCCCTCCGGCTTGGTGGCGACGCTGCACGACTCGTCGTTGCAGGACGCGCCCTGCACCGGGCTTGCGCCGGTGGGGCTGCCATCGCCGGCGCCCGGCGGGGGCGGCGACTGCGTCCATGGGACAGCGGCGGACACGTCCTTGCAGTAGAAGTTCTCGTAGGAGCGGATGGTGCACCACGTCTTGGGCTTCATGCCGATGCCGATGGCCGCGGCCGGCGGCACCCGGGTGGTCCGCCACAGGTAGACGTTCGAGTCCTCGCTCGCACACACGGCGTACCGCCCGTCCGAGGTGTAGGCCGCCGTGATCTGGCTGCTCGTGTTCTTGAAACCTTTGGAAAACAGAGGGGGGGAGAAGAACTGATGATCATGCACTTTCACTTGCACTGTAACATCTTTATACGTTCTGCTGCATTGCTAATTTTGTTGCGATTGTAGATTTTGATCTCTATTTCTGTCTGCCGTACCTCTGAATTTTTGGACCATGGTGACGCCGTCGAATACACGGATCTGCGAGTCGGCAGATGTGACCAGCACTTCGGCAGGGTTCCCTGGAGCAAACTGCATGCACCCAGGGCGACCATGGCAAGATCATACATGTCATGCACTTAATTAAGCTGAAATGCTTGCTGCTTGATGTATGTGTAGTTGTGTTTGTGTACCTGGAATCCGGTGATCTTCTTCGCTTGTGCCTTCCGCTTCTTGGCCTGGATATCGATCTGCGCCTCTGCGCTAAGCTTGCAGCCTGTTCCAATGGCGAGACAATAATCAAGCGCCTAAAGCAAACAACATTTGCCAGCAACTACTGATCATGAAGACAATGCAGTTACGCAAGGAGTACCTGCTGTCTTGTACAGCCGGCAGCTCCCTTTGTGCGAGCCGATGATCGCTCCCTTCAATATATGTTTGTTCATGAATGGTGTCAATGGTAACGATTCAGAAATGAAGATTTTTTTTTTGGGAGAGATATTCAGAAATGAAGATGAGCTAAATTGGTAGCGATCAATGGCGAGAATGAGACAGTGTGTGTGGTGAACTGGTGATGGGCCTGACCTGGCCGTCAGGGGTGTAGGAGACCGCGGTGACCATCTCGTTGAGGTCCGTCCAGTCGACGACCTGCCGGTCCGGGATGCTCCACAGCCGCACCTTGGCGTCCAGCGACCCGCTGATGAAGTACCGGTCATCCACCGGGTTGAACTGGATGCAAGTCACTGCATAGGCATGTCACAGAATCATCAGCTGGTTGGCAGAAAGCAAGCAACCATCAATCGCCTTGCTCACCGTAATCGCTGTGCGCGAACGTCTTGAGGCACGCCTTGCTCTCCGTGTCCCACAGCCGCACCGTCTTGTCCATCGATGACGACAGCAGCTGCTAAGAGAACAAGCGCTCATCAGAGGCTGTCTGATGTCACTGTGCAAACAGCAAAGCGAAGCAATGGCTATGGGGCACGAAAGGTCGACCTGATCGGACTTGGACCAGGTGAGGTCCAGCACGTCGTCCTGGTGGCCCTCGAGGACGCACACCGGCTGCTCGGCGAGAGCAAACACCTTGTCCGGGACGACGAGGTGCTCGGGGAGCGCGTCCCTGCCGCCGCTCTTCCCCTTATTGGTCGACTTCTTTGACATGGTGGAGGCCAGCGCCGACGACCCGTCGGCCGCGCCAGGGGCCGGCAGCGGGGCCAGCGGGCCCGACTTGCCATCCATCGCCGCCAGCGAGCACGGCGGGGCGCTGGTCTCCACCACCTGCCACACGCAAACCACGCTGTCCTCGCCGGCGCTGGCCAGCCGCCGCCCGTCCGCGCTGAACTTGATGCTCCAGATGGACCCCTCGTGCGCCTGGATCTCCTGGCACATGTACAATCCGGTGAGCTCCTTGCTCGACTTGCCGTACTGGTGCACCTTGAGCCGCTCGGACGCCGAGGCCGGCGGCGCGGCCCCCGCGGAGGCATTATTGGTGGAGACCGACTTGGGCACGGCCGCTGCCGTGGACGCGACGCCCGACTTGGCGTTCGTGTCCTTGTCCTGCATGAACCCTATGGCCACGGACTTGATGTTCTTGAGCCAGCCGCCCTTCTTCTTGCTGCCCGCGGCCTTGTCGGCCTTGGGCGGCACGCCGGCGGGCAGCGGCGCGGGCTGGTGCTGGCTCGTGCCACGCCGCATGAGCTTCATGATGGGGGTGTTGCCGATGAACTTCTCGATCTCCTCCAATCCCAGCACGCCCGTCTGGGTGCTCGTCGAAACGTCCTTGGGTGTGGTGGCGGCCACGACGGCGACCTGCTCCTTCTCGCTGTCCCGATTATTCTTGCTGCTCCCCTCGTCGCCGTCGCCTTTGCTGCCTTTATCCGCTGGCGCTGCCTCCGCCGGCGGCACGGCAGGCAACTCGCGTGAAGCCACGGCTTGCGCTTTCCTGACGACGGTCGTGCTGTCGCGGGCGGCGTCGTCGTGCCGAGCCGGCAAGGAACGAACGCGACGCAAGGGCTGCTGCGACGACGACGGTGGATTCCCCGACACCGACGCGCCGTCTCGCACGACGACAAGGTTGCTGTCTGAGCGCCGCCTCGTGATCGCCTCCTTCGCCGGCCGCGGCGCGGCAGACACCGCCGGCGCCGCAGCGGTAGTGCTCGGCACGTTGGCGGCGGCCGAGGCCGCGGTGGGTGGGATCGGCGACGGTGGTGGCTTGGGCCTCGACACGCTCCGGGACATGATCCGAGGGACATCGGCGGGGCGTTTCTTCATGCTGTGCCGGCGCAGCGCGAGGTCCCGGCTGCTGGCCATCCCGAGCCCCTGGTGCAGGCGGCGGCGGCGCTCCTGGATGGACATGGGCTCGTCGGACATCCACATGTCGTACTTGGACGTGTCCTCGTCCTCCTCCTCCTCCTCCTCGTCGCCGTCGTCATCATCCACCAGCACGGGCGACTGGTACCGGCGGAAGCTCTTGAAGTTACGGTCACCCGCGGCGGAGGTGAAGGAGACGCGGACGTCATCCTCGTCGTCGTCGTCATCGTCGTCGGAAGGGAAGTCGGCGTCGAGGTGCAGGCCGGAAGGCACGCGGTCCAGGCAGTGGAAGAAGGCCTCCTTGTCGCTGCCGTCGCCACCACCGCTCATCTCGACGCCGTGTTGGTGGTGGTGGTACGAGATGCGCCTAACATTCCAGCGTCGTTCCCGCGCGCAAGCAGGAGAGAGAGAGAGAGATTGGCAGATTGCTATGTTTAGGTGTGATGGGTTGAGAGGTTGCAAGGGACTAGCTTGGGAGTGTGTTGAGGAAGGATAGTAGGAGGATGCCTTGGAAAATTGCGAATGTTATCAGTTTATCACTTCAATAAGATTTATATCGAGCCATCATTGCTCTGCTTTAGGAGTATTTCCTTTCTCTATAAGCTAAATCGAGATCTCTATAAGGCACTGCTCAAATTGTTATCCTAGATAAATCGAATTCACTCTTGCGTTGGGATGTCTCCAGGCATGCCCTAGATCAACACACAAGCTAGAAGAACAAGAGGATCCCCATTATAATAAACATGTTGCATACCATGATTGTGATGTACACATGTTTTGGCTGTTTTTTGTATACGGAGAATAATGTTCACTTCAGCAGGGAAGCCGTTTTTTTAGAGTTTGGCTCCATGAGCGGCTCTTCCGGTGGAGCTGAAGCCGTTTTAATACCCTGTTTGGCAAAGCAGCTCCTTATGGTAGATCACAAGCATAAAATGACTATAATAGCCTTGTTCTTTTTTATCTTATCCTGTTTCCTCTCTCATGGCATCTTTCTTTTCACGCGTACCATGATACGACCGTTTCCTGGAAGCCTGTATGAGCGCAACTACAAAACGGCGGACGAGCGCATCTCGCCGGTGGCCGCGCCTGAAAGCCCAAGTTTGGTTTTGGTAATTGAGTGACAACCTTAGGTGGACTAATTGTGTTTACGTGAGATACACAGGGAATTAGTCCATAGATGATTGTGTCATGAAGGAGCTCATTGCATATGAGACATGACATGGAGTCATGTGATCAAGGTGGAGAAGATCAAGATGAGGCTTGGCTTGATGGACCGGTTGCTAGTGTGAAGGGCAAGTTAGAGGCTTTGAAGTGAGGGACCGCGTGTGACGGTGAAGCTTGAGCATGACTTGGCGCCGATGGACCGAGGCAACGGTGAAGAGCAAGTGAGGTCAAGATCGATGAACCAATACGGTCACGTGATGATATGAAGTGGATCATATCATTTGGTGATTGGTTGGTGCATGTGTTGCATCAACATCAATGGAGATGGAGTGGAATGCGCAAGGCAAAGGTATAACCTAGGGCATTTCCATTTCACCGGTCATAGGTGTGTAGAGAAGTTTATGACCGGATTTAGGATAGATGGCCGTACTATTAAGAGGGGCAAACTTGTTTGCATATCGGTCATCTAGTGCCACTCGAGTGATATAACACTGCATCGTTGCTAGGATCGAGTGGCGTGGCAAGTTGAGTGGTTAACGCCTCGAAAAATGATTATGAAAATGCTAACACACGTGCACAAGGTGGTGATCACTTGTTGGTGTTGGCACATTTGCGAAGGCGGTGGAGTTTAAGTGGTAGAGAGGGGTTTGGGTTCCTCTCTCCCTCCCGCCGAGCTTGCGAGGCGGGATTCGGCGCTTTTTGGAGAAGTGAAACGCCTATTTTTTATTGCGCCGGAAGTCGGAAAAGAAACGGAGGCGAACGGAGGTCACAGTGGTGACCGGACGCTGCACCGGACGCTGCACCGGACGCGGTCCTTGCAGGACCGGACGCGTCCGGTCAGTATCCAGTGACTGCGCGATTTTCAGTTGCTTGATCGGACGCGAGGCGCGTCCGGTCACAGGCGATCGGACGCGTCCGGTCGTCCAGGGAGCTTACTGGACTCCGACCGGACGCGGGCACTGTGGCGTCCGGTCAGTCGGACCAGCGCGTCCGGTCGGTGGTTCGCAGTTAGCCGTTGTTCGATCGGCGCGTCCGGTCCTTCACGGGACCAGCGCGTCCGGTCGTTCGCGGCGCGTCCGGTCGTTCGAAGCAGCGCGTCCGGTCGTTGGTTTGACCGTTGGGGTCAGTGACCGTTGGAGGATCTAACGGTCGCATTTGAAATTCGAGGGACACGTGGACGTCGCAGGGGCGACCGGACGCGGCTGAGCGCGTCCGGTCAGTTACGACCGGCGCGTCCGGTCGTCCCGTTTTTTTGCCCAGTGAAGGGGTAACGGCTCTATTTGACCGTGGGGTTATAAATAGATGCCTTAGTCGGCTGTGGCCGGAAGGGGAGCACACTATAGTCTTTGTGACTTGTGTGGTAGTGCTTGGGAGCCCTCTAACTCACTCATACTTGATAGTGTTCATCGGATCGAGTGAGAGAGCGATTCTAGTGCGTTGCATCGAGAGGATTGCATCGAGTGGCACTAGGTGATCGTGTTGCAAGCCGGTGGTGCTTGTTACTCTTGGAGGTTGCCACCTCCTAGACGGCTTGGTGGCTTGCGACTCCGTTGAAGCACGCGTGGAGATTGTGCGTGGCTCCGGAGGAGGATTTGTGAGGGGGATTGTGCTCACCCCGCGGGGATCGCGAAGAGCAACTCTAGTAAAGCTCGTGGCTTGGAGGATCCCCATCTTGAGAGTGGATGTGCGGCACCCGCTGAGGGTTTGACTCTTGATAGTCAATTAGCTCGTGATCCATCAAGTGGGTGTATCGCCACAACGGGGACTAGCTTGGTGGCAACCAAGTGAACCTCGGTGAAAAACCGCCGTGTCAACATTGTGTACATCTTCTCGGTGGTTTGCTTTCGATTCACAAGCTTGTTTTTATATTCATATATTTGTGCTTGTGTAGTTGCTCTTGTAACTAGTTTGCTTGTGTAGCTAGCTAGTTACCTTCTTGCTTGTGTAGCATAGAAGTAGCTCCCGTTGCGTGGCTAATTTGGTTTGTGTAACCTTGTTAGTCATATTGCTTAGTTTGTGTAGCTAAGTATTTTGCGCTCTCTAGTTTGGCATTAGTTGCCTTGCTATTGAGCATTGCTAGTGAGCATAGGTGGCTTCGTGTTTTTGCTTACTAGAATTGTGTAGGAGCTCCCCGGCTTTGCTAAAGTACTAGTGCATAGGTTTGTGTGACCTTGCTCTAGAATTGTTTAGGAGAGCTCTTGCTAAGGAAAGCACCTTAGTTACTTATTTACGATCTTTGTGAGGTGCTTGTGAACTTAGATAGAGGGGTGTAGTCTTGGCTAGACCGATAGTTTTAATTCCGCATTTGTTTCGGTTTGCCGACGCGATTAATTTTAGAAAGGACTATTCACCCCCCCCCTCTAGTCCGCCATCTCGACCCAACAATTGGTATCGGAGCCCGGTCTCTCATTTGTGGTCTTCACCGACCCGAGAGGATGGCGGAATATGGACTAGATGTTGATTGTCCTCACATGTTTGATGGCACACACTTTGCACGGTGGAAAAATTGGATGATATGCAATTTTAAGTTTATTTGCCCTCAAATGTGGTGGATGGTAGATGTAGGCTTTTCTCATGTGTTGGATGAAGATAATCTAACTCAAGCACAAGAGAAATGCCTAGATCTTGACATCCAAGCTACTAACATCATGTATAGATCTTTGGATGATAGCATCTTTGGTAAGATCATGGACCTCAAATCCGCTCATGAGATATGGGCCTATCTCAATGAAAAGTATGGAGCTATCACCGATGATGACGATGATGTCAAGTCCAAGGAGGTTGCGCATGATGATGTTGAGCATGACCACAACACGATGGTTGTGGAGGATTGCTCCACCTCATGGTCAAGTGATGATGATGATCGATCTACCACAAGTTCACTTGACAAGGATGGTGATAATGCATCAAGTGTTGCAAGTGATGTTTCTACCCCAAGCACACTTGATGGTGACAACATTGGTTCATGCTCGGGCCTTGATAATGCTACTACAAGCCCATCCACTACATCACATTGCTTCATGTCACTAGGTGACACAAAGGTATCAAATGATAATGTGATTGATCATGTTGATTCATATGATGAGCTTGTTAGTAGACTTGCTAGCGTGAACATGTCTTTAGAAAATGAGAAAGCTAAAACCGTGAAATTGGAAAATGAAAACTCATTTCTAAAAACCACATGTGAACAACAAAAGCATCTACTTTATGTTACTACTTGTTCACATGAGGAGCTAAAATTGTCTCATGAGGAACTTAGTGTTGCTCATGATAATTTGGTACAAGAACATGCTTCTCTCTTTAAGATGTTGTTAAAGAAAATTAAAAATAATGAGAGCTCATCACATGGATCAAATGATCAATTGCAAAATGTGACTAACCCATGTGATGTAGGGAGAAAGCATGTATCCACCTCTTATGATGACTTATTAGATATGCCATGTTCTTCACATATATATGCTTGTTCTACTTCTATGTCTTGTGAGACTAACATTTTGAAGGAGAACAATGAGCTCAAAAGTGAAGTGAAGAAATTGAGCAACAAGTTAGAGAGGTGCTACAACTCAAAAGTCACCTTTGAGCACATGATAAAGACTCAAAGAAGCTATGGTGACAAGAGTGGCATTGGCTTCAACAAGAACAAGGGCAAGAAAATGAAGAAGCAAGAACAAAAGAAGCTATCTCATTTCGTGTGCTTTAAATGCCATGAGATGGGTCACCTTGCCAAGTCTTGCCCAACCAAGAAGCCAAAGATGAGGCCACAAGATGAAAAGAAGATACCCCAAGCTCAAGTCAAGATCAATTATGAAGATGTTGGTGACTTGATGATCATGAAGAAGAAAACAAGAAGGGGTGGAAGAGGAAGGCATCCAATGCAAATCCAAGATGCCAAGATGATGAGCAAGATTGAAGATAAGAAGAGAGATTTGGCTCACATCAAGTGCTTCAAGTGTAAAGATATGGGACACTTTGCCTCGGGGTGTCCTACCAAGCTTGAGAAGAAGGCTCAAGCAACTCATGAGAGGCAAGGCAATGAAAAGCATCACATGAGCAATAAAGAAAAGGCTCAATCAAAGAGAAGATGCTATTCATGCCGGGAAAGGGGACACATGGCACATTCATGTCCCCTAGGTAACACTTCTAAGCATATTTCAATTCATGATACTAATGTGCTTAGAAAGGATGTAAATGGTACCTCTATGATTGCTATTGCAAAACATCCCGCTATTCATACTAAGGCAATGCCTAAGTATGTTGCACCTAACTTGAGAGGACCCAAACTTGTTTGGGTACCATCAAAGAGTGGATGATTGTTTGTAGGTACCATCGGCATTGGAGGCTTGATTCAATTGGTTTTATTTTGTTCATCATATATTGAGTCAAGTTATGAAGCTCAATGCATATCCAATCCCAATGCCAAGTCAAAATAAGTGAAGTCCAAGTGCTACAACATACAAGTGTCATTTATCAAGTTGTGGATGATTTATTGGATATATTTGATGGCTTGCAAACATTCAAGTTGAAAGCTTGCTATTGGATGATCATGAGCTAACCAAGGTATATCTCTTGTTGATCATTTCACTTGGGTGCATATGAGTTGATTGAATTGGATATATATGCAATGTTGCTTGCTATGAGGTGTTTGAATGGATTAAATGCCTAGCAATCAAGTTTGAATTGATTTGTGTTGGATAAATTCATAAGATGACATTTAGTAAGTGGATTGAATGAATATATGTCTTATGAAAGTGTTCAAACAAGTTAGTTTCAAGTTTGATTCAATTGGATAAAGTATAGCTCAATGTATTAAAATCTGTCCATTATTGAAAATCTGAGCTAGCTGAGATCAAGTCTGAGTTTGAGTGACTAAATCATATTGGATTGATCTAGAGTCACTTTAAGTGAAAGGTCCTCATGTTGGAAACATATTTATAAGTTTTTGAGGCACCTAAGTTTGGTTTTGAATTGATCTAGAAGCATGACAAGAAATGAGTACAAGGGCATTGATTGTGGAATGTACTTAGTGTACAAATTTGGTACTAAAATTTGAAAATGAAGATCAAACTCAAGATTAAGATGAGGTTCAAGTTCTAGTAATGATTGGAGATCATTTGGTAAAAAGAAAAGGACTTAAAGAATAATTCAAGGTTACTCATAATGTTAAGTCCATAGATCAATCAATCAAAGGCAATTCAAGTAAGTGTCAAGGATAGTTCTTTGGAGAGAGGTCACTTCTCCCTGCTGAGGGGGCTTGCCGCCCATGGGTGGGTAAACCGAGCACCGGCTTGGAAGGCTAACATGAAAGTGATGAATTCAAGGGACATTTGAGATGCTTAATTGAAGCAATCAATAGGGTTGATCAAGAAAAGCAGGCAACACCCAAAAGAGAGCTAGTCATGGTTATAAAATTAGTATCATAAGTACTTCTCTCATGCAAGCATTGATCAAGGAGAAAAAGCAAGCCAACCACAACAAGAGATAATGCACTTGATTATTAGTGGTTCTCATTTCATATGGGTGAAGAATGGATTTCTCTATAATGATTGGTCTTCACCAAGCTATTCAATTGGACTTCACATTGCTATTGGAGTAATGAATTGGAATCTATGTGACTATCCTCTACTCCAATATAACAAAGGTATCATTGTAATATGCATGATCATTTCATCCCTTACTAGTATGCGATTAGTGCATATAGTACATGCTTACTAGGATCATGCATAACAAATGAAATGTTTAAATTCATAGCCTACCACTATTGCTTGAATTGTTTAAATGATCTAGTGGTATGTGTATGAATTTGTTCATGAGCTAGTGAACCCAAGTACTTGATCTAGTTTGGATTGCTAACAAGTGACAAGTACAACATTGGCAAGATAACCCTTAGTATGAGGAGTAAAGAAGCTTGTCATTGGATCAAACCGGACTTAGAATCTTAGGCAAATCAACTTAGTTCAAGTCATACTAGAAGCTCATGACAATGATATGGGTACAAGCACAAGACAACAATGCAAATGGATATCTAGGGTGTTTCAAATGGTATCTAGACTCAAAATATTTCTTCAATTGGTATTTACAAGTGGTGTCTAGATCATGATCTACAAGTGATATCCTACAAGTGGTACTCATAAAGATAGCAAATGTTCAAGAAAAGATCATATTGACAAATCCTACAAGTGGTTCCATGATAGAGGATTCTTTAAATTGGTATCACACATTTATTCTTGGTATTTCTACACATGATATCATTTATACAAGTCAATGGTTCCACAAGTGATCCTCAACCTTAAGTGATCAAATCAAGAAATGCTACCCTCATCTTCAAGTGGTATCTCAAGTGAATGACACATGCTATGACATAGGGGGAGGAGCCCCACCAATTGGTATCAAGGTCAAAGATCCTATGTGGTATCTCAAGAGCAACCATAAAGTTTGTCATTCCAACATATGTGGTAATGTCCATCAAAAATGCAATATTCAAGTCTCAACCATCTACCCCAATACAAGCCTTTGTATCAATTGAGAAGAACACCTTTTATGGAAATTGATGACAAAGGGGGAGAAGTTGGACAAAGATATGAAAGCTTTTTGAGCTTTGGGGAAAGATTGGAAAGATTGGACATGGACATGGACAAAGAGGGAGTAACATTGAAGAATGTAAGGGGATCAAACATTCTTGGACAAAGAAAGCACACAAGTAGGGGGAGCAAGCTCATGAACTTTGATTGATTACATTTGATATGTGCATAATTCATGTGCTTGCTTGCATTGCATAAGTTCTTAAATTCAATATGCATGCTTGTGTGGTGTATGCTAGTTATAGAACTTAAATGATGATTTGATAACTAGCATGCATAGGATGTTAGCTAGACTTATGATTATCATGCAAAAACTAGAACCTTGCTTATAATGTTGATCTCACGAGGTTTCTAGTGTTTTTGATGTCTAGCTACTCATGATGCTAAGGATGATGGCAAACTTGTGATTTTCAAATGGTACCAAGCTACTAATTGGTATTGAGCTACAAAGGTTTATTCTATACACCTTAGCATCACTTAGTAGTGCTAACCCTCCCACAAATTTCATATTTATGCATATGTGCAAGCTTGAAACCAAACCATTTGAGCACATATGTAGGGAGAGTTATCACTATCAAGTTGGATTTTATGATGCTTATCCAAATTCTAACATAGAGCTTAAATGTTGGATAAGTGGCATAAAGTCTAAAAGAATTTAATTTCCATATCTTTGTAGAGTTGTCATCAATTACCAAAAAGGGGGAGATTGAAAGCCCAAGTTTGGTTTTGGTAATTGAGTGACAACCTTAGGTGGACTAATTGTGTTTACGTGAGATACACAGGGAATTAGTCCATAGATGATTGTGTCATGAAGGAGCTCATTGCATATGAGACATGACATGGAGTCATGTGATCAAGGTGGAGAAGATCAAGATGAGGCTTGGCTTGATGGACCGGTTGCTAGTGTGAAGGGCAAGTTAGAGGCTTTGAAGTGAGGGACCGCGTGTGACGGTGAAGCTTGAGCATGACTTGGCGCCGATGGACCGAGGCAACGGTGAAGAGCAAGTGAGGTCAAGATCGATGAACCAATACGGTCACGTGATGATATGAAGTGGATCATATCATTTGGTGATTGGTTGGTGCATGTGTTGCATCAACATCAATGGAGATGGAGTGGAATGCGCAAGGCAAAGGTATAACCTAGGGCATTTCCATTTCACCGGTCATAGGTGTGTAGAGAAGTTTATGACCGGATTTAGGATAGATGGCCGTACTATTAAGAGGGGCAAACTTGTTTGCATATCGGTCATCTAGTGCCACTCGAGTGATATAACACTGCATCGTTGCTAGGATCGAGTGGCGTGGCAAGTTGAGTGGTTAACGCCTCGAAAAATGATTATGAAAATGCTAACACACGTGCACAAGGTGGTGATCACTTGTTGGTGTTGGCACATTTGCGAAGGCGGTGGAGTTTAAGTGGTAGAGAGGGGTTTGGGTTCCTCTCTCCCTCCCGCCGAGCTTGCGAGGCGGGATTCGGCGCTTTTTGGAGAAGTGAAACGCCTATTTTTTATTGCGCCGGAAGTCGGAAAAGAAACGGAGGCGAACGGAGGTCACAGTGGTGACCGGACGCTGCACCGGACGCTGCACCGGACGCGGTCCTTGCAGGACCGGACGCGTCCGGTCAGTATCCAGTGACTGCGCGATTTTCAGTTGCTTGATCGGACGCGAGGCGCGTCCGGTCACAGGCGATCGGACGCGTCCGGTCGTCCAGGGAGCTTACTGGACTCCGACCGGACGCGGGCACTGTGGCGTCCGGTCAGTCGGACCAGCGCGTCCGGTCGGTGGTTCGCAGTTAGCCGTTGTTCGATCGGCGCGTCCGGTCCTTCACGGGACCAGCGCGTCCGGTCGTTCGCGGCGCGTCCGGTCGTTCGAAGCAGCGCGTCCGGTCGTTGGTTTGACCGTTGGGGTCAGTGACCGTTGGAGGATCTAACGGTCGCATTTGAAATTCGAGGGACACGTGGACGTCGCAGGGGCGACCGGACGCGGCTGAGCGCGTCCGGTCAGTTACGACCGGCGCGTCCGGTCGTCCCGTTTTTTTGCCCAGTGAAGGGGTAACGGCTCTATTTGACCGTGGGGTTATAAATAGATGCCTTGGCCGGCTGTGGCCGGAAGGGGAGCACACTATAGTCTTTGTGACTTGTGTGGTAGTGCTTGGGAGCCCTCTAACTCACTCATACTTGATAGTGTTCATCGGATCGAGTGAGAGAGCGATTCTAGTGCGTTGCATCGAGAGGATTGCATCGAGTGGCACTAGGTGATCGTGTTGCAAGCCGGTGGTGCTTGTTACTCTTGGAGGTTGCCACCTCCTAGACGGCTTGGTGGCTTGCGACTCCGTTGAAGCACGCGTGGAGATTGTGCGTGGCTCCGGAGGAGGATTTGTGAGGGGGATTGTGCTCACCCCGCGGGGATCACGAAGAGCAACTCTAGTAAAGCTCGTGGCTTGGAGGATCCCCATCTTGAGAGTGGATGTGCGGCACCCGCTGAGGGTTTGACTCTTGATAGTCAATTAGCTCGTGATCCATCAAGTGGGTGTATCGCCACAACGGGGACTAGCTTGGTGGCAACCAAGTGAACCTCGGTGAAAAACCGCCGTGTCAACATTGTGTACATCTTCTCGGTGGTTTGCTTTCGATTCACAAGCTTGTTTTTATATTCATATATTTGTGCTTGTGTAGTTGCTCTTGTAACTAGTTTGCTTGTGTAGCTAGCTAGTTACCTTCTTGCTTGTGTAGCATAGAAGTAGCTCCCGTTGCGTGGCTAATTTGGTTTGTGTAACCTTGTTAGTCATATTGCTTAGTTTGTGTAGCTAAGTATTTTGCGCTCTCTAGTTTGGCATTAGTTGCCTTGCTATTGAGCATTGCTAGTGAGCATAGGTGGCTTCGTGTTTTTGCTTACTAGAATTGTGTAGGAGCTCCCCGGCTTTGCTAAAGTACTAGTGCATAGGTTTGTGTGACCTTGCTCTAGAATTGTTTAGGAGAGCTCTTGCTAAGGAAAGCACCTTAGTTACTTATTTACGATCTTTGTGAGGTGCTTGTGAACTTAGATAGAGGGGTGTAGTCTTGGCTAGACCGATAGTTTTAATTCCGCATTTGTTTCGGTTTGCCGACGCGATTAATTTTAGAAAGGACTATTCACCCCCCCCCTCTAGTCCGCCATCTCGACCCAACAGCGCCCACGAGTGCCCCAGCAGCAGCGATCTCGCGCATCCGGCAGCCGTGTGCTCCGTGCCGGGTGGCCGTGGCAACCACGCCCGTGAGCGTCGATGGGGGTAATTCGGGATTTGATCCTCGTTGGGTTCCACGTAGGCAGAGTGAAGCCGGGTGAAGCCACTATTTTTGGCTTCATCCCTCCTCAAACCTATGTGAGAGCATATTTTTAGGGGCTTCAATATTGGAGCCGTTTCATTTTACCCCGTTTGGCAGAAAATGGCTCCAAATGGCTCCTGAAGCCGGTGGAGAAGCCCTGCCAAACGGAGCCTTAGTTTACAACATGACATGCGTGGAAAATATTATTTAAATTTATTTTTGGTGGTTTTTATTTTCCTTAAATTTAGATCATTAGATCATCGTAAAATCAAACATTACATTTTTTCATGATTTATCTTATTTTTTTATTAAATCTAGTTTGTTAGATCAGTCTACCCTTAGTACATAAATGAAATGGGTTCATTGTAAGAAATAATTTATTCTACCAAAAACTTGTGTTTAACTTCGTTCGAAGCACATTATGACCCCGTTCGGCTGTGCTGATAAACCGGCTGAAAAACATTGTTGACTGATTTATTATGAGAGGAAAATACTGTTCCAGCTGAGAAGTACGGATTATAAGCCGGATGAACAGGACGTAGTTTGATTGATCCTGCTCCTGCCACAACATTTGCACATGTAGACACTAGTACTATTCTTTCTAGACAATTTGCTTCCAAGGTTATTTATCCACAATATAGCACGGGGATTAGATTTTTTTCTCATCTTGAAAGTTTTGACTTTCTTTTTTGTAGTTATGTTTTATACACATATGTCGTGTCTTGTCTTTATCTCACTTCATTGCCTAAATCAAGATGCTTATTGATTATTTATTTATGTGTCATTTTAAATCCTTATTCTTGAGTCTTTACTTTTTAAATATTATTTATAGTTTTATTGAATACTTTTTTGGAGTACAACTTTTAAAACTACTCCCTCCGTTCCAAATGGTAGGTCATTTTGACTCTTTTGTATAATTGTTTGACTTTCAAAAGTTATGTATTTAGACATAATGTATATCTAGATACATATAAAAAATTATATATCTAGAAAAGAACGGAAAGAGAGTATTTCTTTATATGTTAAATCTTGCATCCATGAGATGTGTAGTTGCAGGTTGCGTTTATTTTTTTTCTATCATTATATATTCTAAAAATAAATCGAATATCCATGTTGTCTAGCCCAACTACAGCCCATATAAAATAGGCCTATAGAGCCCAAATGCATCGTGTGTTGTATCCTAACAAAGTGTGTGCTGCGCGGCCGGCTCGTCTCCGCCTGCCGACCTGCATCGTGTTCTCCGTGGCGGTAGCAAACATACGGGGGCACCTGTATAAAGGATCGCTTCAAGTTGCTTAAACCGGATTCATTTTAAGCAATTTTTTTGGAACTAAATTACCTATATTTTCTGCAGATGCGTAAGGAATCCGTTAGCCGCAGAGATAAGAGGAAGATTTGGAGCATCGTGCTCCTCATAAAAGACCGAGGTTCTCCTTAAACAAACAGAAAAAAAACCATTTTTTGTGTCATCACTAGGAAGTAACACGCTGTTGGTTGGTTGATGAAGTGTCAAGTGTGTGATGTTTTTGAAATGCTACGAGCCTGGATATGCTTAAAACTCGGCTTTAGGACGTACTCTGTACGAAAGCGGTGTCACTCTTTCCTTTGGGCGGTACAGTATTGACCTACGTTGTCCCAAAGGAGTGTCACTTTTTTCCCCCTTTGAATGCCTACGCAAAGGGTTGACATTTGGTCTTTTCAGACTTGAACAATTTACCAAATCGTTGCATTTTTGGTCTTTTGAACCTCGAACAATTTATCGAATCGTTGCGATACATTTTTGGTCTTTTCAACCTTGAACAATTTATTTATCAAACCGTTTCTCCAAATTTCCATGCATGTGCAAATCCTTCGTACTTGCACTGAAATGTATTATATGTTTTGCAAACGATAAAGAAAAAAAGCACACTAATGTGTATGCGGTGAATTAATATGCTTATTATGAAGGGATCAACTCATGCCCTTCCTCCTGTACACCCAACAGCAGCCTGAACCATGGCGAGCGGGTTGCCCTTGAGCACGCCCCTGAGGATGCTCAGCTTCGCCGGCGTGTACGGCGGGTACCGGACCCTGGCCTCGCCGAGGAAGCTGCTGCGGTCCAGGACGGCCTTCCGGTGGGTGAAGGCGTCGAAGCTGAAGGCGCCGTGGTACGCGCCCATGCCGCTCTCCCCGACTCCTCCGAACGGCAGGTGTGGATTTGTCAGCTGCAATGCAAACAGTTCAGAAAGCAAGCAGCAGTCAACAGCAATTCAGGAACACTTTTTGCAGTGACGTTTTTGTACAAATAAAAATGTCGCGTACGTGGATGCCGGTGTCGTTGAATATCATCCCTCCCGCTGAGATGTTCCTCTCGAACTGCTGTTTGAGCCGGCTGTCGTTGGTGAAGAGGTAAGCTGCCAGTGGCTTGGTCATGGAGTTGATCACGGCAAAGCTCTCACTGATCTTGTCAACCTAGCAGCAGCAACAGTGTAAACAACAGAATGTGGTTCAGGATCGAGCAGAGTCGTCAGGAAAGAGATGTCTGATGATCCAACAACATGGCATTTTCGTTTTCATTACCGTGATTATGGGAAGCAGGGGCCCAAAAATCTCCTCCTTCATGATCGCAGAGTCGAGCGGGACATCCAGCAGCAGTGTAGGGGCGATCCTCCTGCAACATGGCGAAGAAATTTAATTATGAAAGCTCTGAGATTCTGAATTTGTCAGGTAAGGTAACACTCTGGCTGGAAACAATGTAATGCTGGCTGTAAAATTCAATTCACTCACAGCTGCTGCTCGTCGCTCTGGCCACCGAACGCGATCTTGCCGGCGACCGTCTCGTCGTCCATGAGCGCCCTGAGCCTGTTGAAATGGTTGGAGTTGACGATGCGCGACAGGTCCGGCGACCGCAGCGGGTCCTCCCCGTAGAACTTGCGCAGCACTTTCTTCAGGGACTCCAGCTGCATGCATGCCAATTGCCAAGGTTGTTGTTTCAGACACGCCAAGAGAACGAATCAGTGGAGTGCTGTTTTTATACCAGCTTTGGTGCAAACGATTTGGTGGTGATGATGTAATCCGGAGATATGCAGGCCTGGCCGCTGTTGCAGCCCCACTTGCCCGCAGCGATCCTCTTGGCAGCAACCTTCATTCATTCATTCATTCAGCATTGCATGCAGATTCAACATTGCTTGTTTTTTTTTCTTTTAAGAAAATAGAGAGTAATCCTAGATTAGTAATAATGAGATAAAGAAACAGCCGGGATGCTTACGTGGAGATTGACGTTGGAATCGACAACGACAGGGCATTTCCCGCCGAGTTCCAAGACCACGGGAGTGAGATGCTTGGCAGCGTAGGACATGACAATGCGTCCCACTTTGCTGTTACCTGAAATTCATTTACATGTATCATTTGTCGATCAGTTTCAGCCATGGAATTGACGAAGAAGAAGAAGAAGCTCGACGATTCGAGCTTCAGCAAGCAAGTTTTTTTAACGGCGTGCAGGGACCGGATCCGACCTGTGTAGAAGATCTTGTCCCACTTGAGCTCGAGGAGCGCGGTGGTCTCCGGGATGCCGCCCTGGACGACCCTGACGCAGGAGGCGTCCACGTACCGCGGGAGAAGGTCGGCGAGCAGCGACGACGTGGCCGGCGCCACCTCCGACGGCTTCAGCACCACCGCGTTGCCGGCGGCGATGGCCCCGACCACCGGGTCGATGGCCAGCACTGCTCCATTATAATGATGATATATGATATATATACGAGATCGATCGATAACTACGGTCAGATCAATATATATAATCAACTGTACAACCGAATCTACGTCACGGCTCCGATCCGTCCTCGCGAAAATCGCATTGCGTGAGAACAAGACACGCGGCGCACGGACGACGCCGACAGCTAGCTAGGTACAGTAGCATTTAAGGCCGAAACAGCCCAGTCCAGCCCACTGGTGGCCTGGTTGGGGCGGACGACACGATACGAACCACGCACGCCCCTTTCTGTGATGTGATGGTCATGCCGAACGCATGACGCGTTGGCATCACATTCAGGTTCCAGCTATCCTTGTCGCATCCCCCCTCTCCATCGATCCGTCACGTCAAGCTAGCACTCCACCGATTCCTCCAGGCTCGCTCAGCGAAATTCATTAATTAATGAACGGCATGGCATGGGCCATAGCCATGGCTTCCATCCACTGGTGGAAGACGCGCGCCGACGACGACAGCACGTCACCGGAATTGCGTTTACGCTCGGCCGACCTGTCCATCTCTTTCCTATAGTAGCAGGCTAGTACTAGTAGCGTATTAATGAACAATGCGTTTTCAGCCAAAGGCATGCGCGCATTAATTTAAACGAGTTGAAATTAGAAGCATGACGATGGATAATGCTTGCGGTTGCGCTTGGTTACGTACAGAAGGGGTAGTTCCAGGCGGAGACTACGAGCACCACACCGAGGGGCTCCGCCGCGACCCTCGCTGCCGACGGGAACGTCAGCAGCACGCCGGGGACCTGCGAAACAACAGCAACAGCGACAAAAACAACCGTGTCGTTACGATTTATTACAGTATACATTGCGCATTGATTTCCGCCTGCAGTTAGTTTGCGCGCGCACCGTGCAGTACCGGTACCGGGCGGTGTGAGGTGACGTTTAGATGCCAAAAAATTTGTTAAAATTTTCAGATTCCCAGTCACATCGAATCTTTGAACACATGCATGAAACATCAAATATAGATAAAAAATAAAACTAATTACACAGTTTAGACGAAATGGACGAGACAAATCTTTTAAGCCTAATTAGACCATGATTGGACAATATTTACCAAATAACAACGAAACTGCTACAGTAGCGTTTCGTAAAAGGCCGGTGGATGACGAGGCTATGCTAGAACAGGACGACGCTCCAATTCATGGCTGGCTGCAGGACCAGGGGCAGGTGGGCCATGTCATAAGCTCAAGGATCTTTTTTTTTTCCCATGGAACCTTTAGCATTGAGGTTTGACAACAGTGCCTTCGTGTCAATCATTTGTCATTGAACTACCAGTACGTATACTTCAGATGGGAATTTGGTCAAGGATTGATTGACACTCTACAATTGTGCGTGGTGGCATCTGCTATGCAACACGTACTAGGGTTTGAATTCATTTGTTGCTAGACACACTGCGATGAGCGTCGTCCTTGCACAGGTGCATCTTGAAGCTAAGTGCACTTGTATTTATGATGCTTAATTTATTAGATGTCAACATGCCGTAACTAACTAACTAACTGACTGTATATTCTAATAACTTCCAATCGAAATTAATGACCAACAAACGACGACTACTTCTCGAAACAGCCTAATTATCCAAAATGTCGTTTTGGAAATCGACACGATTTTAAAAAAACAACTTTGACCACTATTTTTTGCTATAAAATATTTATAGAATATAGTCAATATATGCTTTTATAAAACTTATTTCAAGATAAATCTACTTACATCACTTTTATATTTTCAAACTCAACCCAAAAGAATTTATTTGTAGTCAAAGTTTAAAATATTTGACTTAAGACAACCTCAAAACGACTTTCATTAGGAACCTATAGGGAGTACATTATTTGTGAGTTATGACATGAGTGATTACCTATAAACTAGGGCCTGTCCACCATATATATAGAGTTCTCAGTCACAAAATACCCCCTCTATGATATCTCAAAGTATTTGAAGATTCAAATTTGACCAACATTTATTAATGGTGCTGCAAAAGTGGATTCGTATTTAGAAATTTTTTTTGATGATCAAACTTTAGTTGCCATATTATAGAGAGCAAGAGAAATTAGCGGTCAAAAAGTTTAATCATGAAGACCATAGCAAGTGAAATGGTGTCTTATCTTTTGGAACCAAGGGAGTAATAATCAGTTAATCACTTACATGCATGCGTTGTAGTGATATTTTATACTTGTAACTAAGCAAAAACAGGATAAAATAAAAGTATGCCTGATCGAGCTGCCCATGTCGATCTGGGCTGCATGCATGACTTTTCTTCAACAACTATATGGCCGATCAGAGGTCTGTTCGTCGTTCCATGCCTAGAATGCGTGGACACGTACTACGCACATACAACAGATAGATAGATAGTACAGTACCTTTTGGGGCTTCATCCATTTCTTGAGATTCTTGAGAGCAAACTTGCAGGAGGTGGTGACCAGCGATATCTAAAGGCATCACAAAAACAAGTGTAAACGAGTAGCTCCAATAATTATACCAAAATACAAGTACACTACGTATATACGTACTCCTGTACTATTGAATAATCTGCGCAGTACGCACAACAGAAGATACACACAATGACACAACTGATAAAATACCTCGTGGACGTAGGATTCGGTTTGGGGCTTGGCGAGGTCGGCGCGGAGCGCGGCGCAGATGTCGGCCTCCCTCTCCGCCGCCATCCGCAGCAGGCCGCGCAGCTGCGCCTCCCGCCACGCCGCCGGCCGCGTCCTCCCCGACACGAAGCTCGCCCGCAGCCGCTCCCTCGCCTCCGCCGCCGCCGCCACCGCCGCGTCCATGCCGCCGCTAGCTGCCAGCAGGTACTCCCTCCCTCGTATCTCAATTCAATTCGCAGGCGCGGAGGCGGCGGCGGGTTGTTCTTGTTCCACTTCCACCATGAAACAAGGGGAGGTGGTTACTGGTTAGCTAGGAGCACGGCGCGGAGGTGACGGAAGTTGCCGTGCCAGTGCCACCTCTTCCTAGGCCACGTACGATATGCACGTGCTCGTCTACACTGCACCTATAGAGAGGACGAGATCAGGGTATATGCGACGATTTATATCCACACGCACGCTACTTTTGGGCTCAGCTAATGCGGGGCCCGGCCCGGTTCTTGGTTTTATTTGTAGGCCCTTGTTGGATGCCATTCCATTATTTCTGCCGACGACAACAAAGTGTATATATACAATGGGAGATAGTTTATTAATTAGGAGCTGTGTTAACTATTTTCTCTCTCTTTTATTTGTCAAATAAGCAGTGCTGGTTACTGGTGTATGATGATTTTTTTTAAACCGTTTAGTGTATGATGATTAGTTGAGCCAGTAATTGGTCAAATTGTACGCGTTTTAGGTTGTGTCAGTGCATATTTTGCATTTTAAAATGTCTCTTCTAGTTTAAAATGACGTCGATTTTGCAGCTACTAGCATATATATCACGAGAGAAATGAAATGACAAAACATGATTATTTTGAAGGTATTTAATTTCGTGCCAAAATGTGGTCTACAATAATGGACGGGAAAAAGGGGAGGAGGTTAGGAGGAAACGCGGCGGGATACATTCTTGATGGTTCTAAAATATATATGCCAAAGCTACTCCAACATTTAGCCCGTGCTACAATACATTCTTTAAAGTTCTAACAAAAGAAAAAAAAAGTTTAATATTATTAACCAATTCTAGAAATAAAATGCCATCTAAAAAGAAAGTTTACCCATGGACTCCAAATTCCAGCAGGAAAAATTTACCAGCTTGCAATGCTCCTGGAGATGCTACGATGGTGACATAGCCGATGTGTCCTCTTGAATAGCACGTAAAAAAAGGTTGTTTTGGTCTGCATACCTTATAACATGGTTAATAATAGAACCAAGTACTTAAATATAAGTCAAGTCATAAGAGCCAACCTATACAATAGTTGTCTCTTAGTTGGCTATAAAAAAGTTTTTTTTATTATATGGTAACATATCTTACTTTTTCTTTCCTATTCCACCTCACATGCACTTTTGTTTGGACCCACAAATGACCAATGTTCAAAAAGGCGACGCCTTAGGCGCGCCTAGGCGCGACTAGTCACGAGTCGGAGGGTGTCCGCCTGGCCTATGGGGGTAGGCGGACCCCTAGGCGGCGGCAGCTCGTCGGCGGCGCCGGTGAGGGAGGAGGAGCGCCTGGCGGAGGTCGCCGGTGGGGGAGAAGGAGCTGCGGGCAGCGGGGGGCGCTCACGTGGGCTTGTGCGGGTGGCTGTTGGCGCGGGCGCGGGCGGCGGCGGGCGTGCAGTAGAGGAGAGAGAGATGCCGGAGAGGGAGAGGAATCGGTAGCGGCGGCTGATGCGGGAGACCGAGCAGAAGAAGGCACGAAGAGCGTCGAGCAGAGGATGCAGAGATGGAGACCGACCAGATGGATAAGGTTTGGAGAGACTTGGAGTGGGGAGATGGGCTGGACTGGTTGCCACTTGGGCCTTCTATCTCTCTAAGCAAGCCTTTCTATCCATCTGAGCCCACTATTCAGCTGTTTATTTTTTCTTTTAAAAGATAACATATGTATATTAGTATATATACAAAACGTCTAGAAAAATGCCTTGAAACGCCTAGGCCTAGGCTAGGCGCTAGGCTATGGGTCGTCGCCTAGAAGTCGCCTAGCGCCTTGTTGAACTTTGCAAATGACTATGCTTCTGTGTTCAGCTTATTGCTTGTATGAGAGACGAGCTCTCTTCTCTTTTCTCTCATCTCTCTTTTATATCAGCAAAAATGCTGACTAGCTTGGCTGTAAGCCCATTATTATACCTTCTCTTACATACTACTCCCTCCGTCCATAAGTCTCCATCGTATTAGCCTTAGGCATAATGACCAAGGAACAGTAAACAACGCCGATTTGCATTTAAGGTAAGGAGCAGCCAAGAAGTCACCGCCAATGAGCAATAAATGCAGACAAGAAGTAGCTAATGAGCATCAAATGTACAACACGTACGAGAAGTCAAACCTGTTGTCCCAGACTAATATGAAGGAGACTTTTAAAAAAAATAATTTTACTTAGATGAAGGAGATAAATGAACGGAAGGAGTATTTCGTTTCTTAGGAGCCATAAGACCAGTCTCAATAGGATGTTATGGGTGTTTTATGCACATTAAATAGGATGATACAAAAAAAAAAAAACTTTACATGTATCGAGAAAGAGAAATAGAATAAGAGTTTCATAGCCGTGAAACGATCTACGTTGTTTGCCTTGGAAAACGGATGAAACCTGCACTGAGCCCGTTCTTTTGCTCGCACAGTCACCGGCGGCGGAGGACACCTCACTGCAGCCGCGCTCAACAGGTCCGCTCGGTCGTGCTCCTTGCCAGGCCACACCAAGGTCGTTCGTCACCCGGCCGCCCCTCGCCATGGCGCAGCTGCTCCGCCTGGTCGAGCTTCTCCCTTCGCCATGCCGGAGCTGCTTTAACTGGCGCCCGGTCGCATGCGCCCAGCGGGGATTCGGCCTCCCTCACGCCGTCCTGCAGCCCGCCAGCAGCAGCGCCGTCCCTCATGCCGCTTTCGCAACGCCCGCCGCTCCTACGCAATTACGCAAGAGAAAGAAAGCGTCGAATCGATAAGCAGGGAGCAAATGGATGGATAAGGACGGCAGGTAGAAATATATACTATTTTTTCAAAGAGAAAAATACTAAAATCTTTTTGAAGGAATATACTCGTATATTCTTTAGAAGTTGTGTGATATTCTGATGTGTTAATTCTTAGAAAATATAAAATGGCTACAAAGTTCACATGACACAACTGATCACACCATTTTACGAGAATTAAATGTTGGAAGTAGTCTATGAAATAGTAAAATAAAAGTGTGCATTGAGAGAGTTTGTTTCATTCACAAATACCAATGCTATCACGTCTTAGAAATAGTGAGATGAGATATTGCTAAAACTCCTGCCAACAGCTTGGAGATGTTACTTTCTAGTTTCAACGCACCTGCCTAAAGTGTTGGCCACTGTAGACAATATCGGACCACCCAGTGTAGAGACTAGGTGCAGTACCTAAAGTGTTGGCCACTGTAGACAATATCGGACCCCCCAGTGTAGAGACTAGGTGCAGTACCTAAAGTGTTGGCCACTGTGGACAATATCGGACAGAAAAGGGAATTCATATTTCAAAAATTGCACAGTTGCAGGTTTCATCCCTCCATCAGCAATGGTGCAGGGCTTTGCCATGAAGGGTGGGGTTGGGATTGCTCTAGAGATGGGAAGGCGCAGCTACTAACCTTGGAGATCGTCCATACAAGAAGAGAGAGGAGCGGTGTCGTACATGAGCTTCCACAAATGGTGAAGAGGGGCACACATTCAGCTTTGTGGTATCTTAATGTTCCAAGGTGTCTATAGCAAATGGTTGTTCAACAATGTAACTCTATTTTTGAGTAAACAATATAGGCTCTCTTCTCAAAACACTACTGAACCTTTTTCATTCTGAATAGTTGCTTGGGAACATTTTCATATATCTGAGCATCTCTAGTAGTCCTCCAATATATAGACATTGGGGTAGCACAATATTATTTTGTGAATACTGAAAAAGTTGCTACAACAACACCCATATATATATATATCCCTCCAATACACATATAAGGGCCCGTTTGGCCGGCTCCCATACTATAGATGCATTAGGGGAGAGAAAAACGGATTTGTTAAGCAGTGCTTTCTACAGTGCTTGCCACAGTACATCGTCAGAAGGATCCGGAGCCCTTGAATCCACACCAAACGGCCTCTAAATTATGAGGCCTAGGGGTGTGTAGGGAAAAAGATGGCTAAAAAGTGATGGTTAAGATAGTCTCTATGTTCCTTGAATCCACACCAAACGGCCTCTAAATTATGAGGCCTAGGGGTGTGTAGGGAAAAAGATGGCTAAAAAGTGATGGTTAAGATAGTCTCTATGTTATCGGGGAGATGCAACTCCCCCTTTATTTGAGGGAAGAGGAGGAAAATATTGGTGGACAAAAAAATGGTATTGGAAGACTACTGGAAGGTGAGGTAGGGAATCTTCAGCTGCTCAAATTATGCCTGCCCGCTTAGGTTGGGAATAAATGAAGTCCATGTGGTCGTAGGGGCGCGAAATGACCCGCTCATTGAAGGGGGGCCGGCCTCAAATTTCTCCTGGTCATGAAGGGGACCTAATTAAGTTGACAATGGTCCAAACAACTTCTTACAATACTTAGTAATGAAACTTTAATTCTTCATCACCACTTGTTATCATCCCTTCATATTGTTTCAATTGGTTTCTTTATAAACTTTGAACTTTACAAAAAAATATTTGCCCTCCTCAATTCCACCACTAAAATTCCACCTAGGTGCTTGCAATGGTACAAAAATTCGTTACCGCCACACAGATTCTTAAAAATGAAGGTGAAAAAAACTATACTGGTACGGTCGACCGGTCTCTCATGCATAAGTCAATGAAACCCATCCTTTATTAAGGGTAAGGTTAGAGAACTCACATTTCTTTGAATCTCTCCTACCATTATAATTCTAAAACACGGCCTTCATTTTTCACCTTTTTATCTTTTATTTTAACCTCTCGCTACCTTCCTTGTTTTTACAAGAACTCGACTTCTTATTTCTGTGAGCTCAACTACCTGAAAATAACAGCTATAGGTCACTATCATCAGCACTGTACCCCTCTAAAAATTCCCCACACAACTCGTTAGTTGGTTTACAATGTATATTAGTATTAGTCTTAACCAGAAAATGATCAAATCGTACTTGTTTTAGTTCAGAAGTTGTATCATCAGTATATTTAAATTTCAAAGTGCCTTTATCATCAGTATATTTAAATTTCAAAGTGCCTTTATGGCTTTATTTAATATATGACGTTGATTTTGTATCTACTGGCATACCACGAGAGAAATTAAATGGCAAAATATTACCATATTTGAAGGTATTCTCATCATTTCATACTAAAATATGGCCTACAATAATGGACGAAGGAGGTTGTTTCTGTACGAAAGAATGGGCGTCATCTTTCTCCTTTGGCTCGGTAGCATGAATGCATTAAAGGTGAATGCGGCAAGCCGCAAGGCTTGAGTGCTCCTTGGTTATTGTGTCTGAGGTTTGGTCTTGTTTAGATAAAAAAAAATTCACAAACACGTACAGTAACGAATCTTGCGGTACATGTATAGAGCATTAAATATAGATGAAAAAACTAATTGCACAGTTTGGTTGAAAATCGCGAGATGAACGTTTTGAACCTAATTAGTCCGTGATTTGACACTAAAGTGCTACAGTAATAAATGTGCTAATGACGGATTAATTAGGCTTAATAAATTCGTCTCGTGGTTTCCAGACAACCTATGTAATTAGTTTTTTTTATTAGTATCCGAAAACCCTTTTCGACATCGTATGAAAACATCCGATGTAACGTTTTTCCAAAAAACTTTTCACCAACTAAACCCACCCTCAGTAGACGTTTTAGGCAATTTTCTTTTACTATATTCTTTGGCTTAATTTTTAAATTCTAGAAAACAATTTTTTCTCTAGGGATGCCTAGCGAAATTACCTTTCTATTAGAGCATCTCCAGCAGGCTACCTAAACACACTATCTATCCTATATTTGGGTAGTTGAGGCTAAAAAACCTACTCTAGCAGACTACCTATCAGACTACCTACTTTTGTTGGTCCAACAAATTACGCCTCCCATTACCTACATCTGTTAGGCCAACAAATATGCTACCTATTTTTCTTCGGCAATTTTCCTCTCTCCCGCAACGCGTCTCTCTCTCCCGCAGCGCTTTCGGCCGATGCCGGCCGCACGCCTTCTCCCCACCGATGGCGCCCCTCCCCAGTGGGCCTCCTTCTTCGGCGGTGTAACAGAACCGACCAAATTATAAGAGCACAAGTACAAAAAAACAAGCACCGAGGCGCTCAAATTTTCAAACTTGAGCCCATATAATCCCGGTAGTCAATCGAAACCACGAAGGATTTCAAACCAACTTGCTTACAACCAAGATCACATCATTCAACATACAACATCATACATTACATTTCACAAGTAGTTCCGAAATAAGTTTACACACACAGAGTCGCAATTATTACAAACCAAGTTTATAAAGTAGCGGAAGCATACACACCAGTTGTTTAACTACTGCCAGTCTTGTTGATCAACAACCCGCAAAAGCATCAGGAAAGTACATAAAAGATGATCATGCCCTAGTGATCTAGTCTTCGTCACCCGCAGGGTGGAGATAAGTTTTGCAGAAGCCTTGATAGAGCATATCATCTGCAACAGGAGGGAATAAACCCTGAGTACTGGAATGTACTCAGCTAGACTTACCCGTCAAAAACCAGAAATAAGATGACACCAAGGATTATGCAAGGCTTACACAAGAGGCTAGCTGACATCACATTTTACATAAAGGCATAAGTAATTGAAACTCTTATAACCTGTACTAGCAGTTATTTTCAGCATTTACCTATCATCTATCTTAGCACCTGTACTAAGCATGCACTTGATTAAAATCAAACAATTATCAACATTATATTCAGAGCAGGTATAAATTGTGGCAACATTGTATCATTCACTTAACCATCTGTTCATTTAATGAGATCTACGTTGCCGCTGCTCAAGTCAAGTGCTCACTAACCGGGAGCGACGACGATTCGAATCGAATTCTTATCCAGCTGGAGGGGTATTTCTAACACTCACCGTGCAGACCCCTGCCAGGGTCGCACAGGCCACCTTTTTATATGATTCAGGAATCGCGGGTCCGAATGATGTCGCGACCCTAAGGGCGACACTCTACCAGGTGATAGGGACTCTAACCCCCCCTTGGTCTCACGCCAATGTCCCCAAGCACATCCTTTCTCTCCTCCAAGAAGCAACCTACCATTCGATTTCCGGCCTGAATCACATTACTCGGCTTCGCGGTCGGAACGACTTATCCGGCCAACTAAGTGTTAGACTGCGTTCAACATGACTCAAGGACGTACAGCGATTCGGTCCTTAAACGACTCAGACAGGCATAGCTCCACACCCAAGACGTGAAGTGTCTTGCGACTGTACTATCGAACTCCCGTCCGGTCTCAATTTTATTTTAAAGCATGGTTCCATCCACGATAGCCATAAAGCCACTCGTGACTCCTTCCTACATCTCGCGGATGACCGAAAATCACTCGACTTCTACCGTACTAAGCAGGGCTAAGTATTGATACGTGCCTAAACCTAAATTAGGATTTAAGTATGATATCTGGGCAAGGACAGGTATAATACAACATTTGTTTTCATACAACTCCTATAACTTAATGCATTAAACACTTAAAAGTACTCAAGATAGATTTATAAAATAATGGGTTCAGCATGCAACGGGGCTTGCCTTTTAGAAAGGTCGAGGGCCGGTGGTCAAGACACTCGGGTAGATCTTCGGCAGGAGCTTCGTCGCCGGTTGGTTCCTCTGGCTGCTCCGGCTGGTCCTGGACTTCCTCCGTAATCACTTGCTCGAATTCGAGGAGTGTTACCCCCTCCGGAACACCTATTGCATGAGTGCATAATAAATCTCATGTATGCATAGTGAAATATGCAGTATGCTCGAAATGAAATGCATTACAACATTCTTAAAGCTCTATTCAAATCACTTCAAATATTAGGTGCAAATTTCCTCTCCGGTAGAGAAGTACTCACCTAATCTACTCAACCTAAGATATAACTGTTCTTTTTCGGTTAAGGCCCTAACACCTAACAATTACAAGAGTAGCATTACTTAGGTTACCACATCCAACACCAAAATACCACAGTAAGACATTCTGGACAGCAGCTCAAAGATTCTAACATAACTGAAGATTCCTAACTCCAAAAGATATGATCTAAGACAATCTGGAAAGCTTAAGAAATGCACTACAATTCATTTTCAGATCTCAACCCTAAATTCCTAAGTTTTCCATGTCGAATTTCATAAGT